>JAUJYP020001374.1:810000-6648569 GCA_030674075.2 Linum usitatissimum
AATTAAATGAGATACTAACAACATTCATTTAATTTGCTTCCTCTCCATTTAGCTATAAAGAGATGATGGATGCATGTTTGAAATCATCCCTTACTCATTTTTCTTCTTTGTACGTCTTCTTCCTTCTTTTGTGTAGTGATTTTTTCATTTGTAACAATTGAAATACAATATGTTGGGTAGATAGGTGAGTGATAAAAAATTCCGGTAAATGTTTTATCATGGTAGGAATATTTTTTTGTGAGCGACAAAATAGTGAGTAGTTGTTTCGGGGTTGGGAAACACTTGAGAGACACTATTTTTTGATCGACTCGGGTCACCTTGTAGCTACCTTATTATAGTGAAGAAGTGCTCGTAATTGTCGTTGCTGCCATAGATGTACTCTCCGCATTGGAGAGGAACTATGTAAATCCCGGCATTATTTACTTACTGTTTTATGCTTGGCAATTTCGAGAATATTCGTTGTATATTGCATTAATATTACCACCGTAAATTGGTCTAAGGAGGTTGGCTTAATTATCGTCATTATGGTATTGCGGTGGTAATCACCCATCCATTGTGATTTTAAGTGTGGCAGACTACCGCCACTTCCAACCTGTCTGGGAAATATCTACTGTGTGTGATTTATTAGTGCAATATATTTACTCTATTCTCGTCCGCTGCACCCCAACACTCATAACTTGAGCATACTCATATTCTCAGTGGCTCACGATCAAGTCACGAATCAAAATCATAATCAATCTGACTCATGAGCTATCTAATGGCGAGACGACTCGCGATCGAATTATCTAGATTAAACCTACTCATAACCTATAAATGGATTAATGGTTATTAACAAATCAAGCTAGCTCATATGCCATAATTGACCAAAGCTGGCTCACACTACAAGAAATCTGAAAGAATAATTACAAGTTTTTAGTCACGAAAGTCTAAATTTTGACTAATTAGTTATAGATTTTGACGAATTTGTTACTAATTAGTTACATGACTTTGTTTCTGTGATAAATTGATCACGAATATATCCAATCCGTGACTAATTTTTTCATACCACAATAAATTTTGTCACAATTACAGGCAGCCATGACAAAATTAGTCATAGAGAACTTGTCTATGTGACGAAGCTGGTTATGGATTGGACGGAACTATGACCAGTTTGTCACAGAAGCAAAATTTCATGACTAACTTAGACGCTTCAGAATTTTTTTATAGTTAGTTAAAAATCCCGAATAGCACATAAGAATGCCAAACATAGCCAAATAAAGATGATGTTGGCGTCATATTTAATTAAGATAATCTGGGAGAAATTTTTGTTTCTTAAATATTAGATGATCATATTATACTCTAAACGCAACTTCAAGATGAAAGAAAAATGATGTATCTATTAATTAATTATGTGGACCAATAACTTTTTGTCAAATATAAAAATACCGGATTACCGATACAGCTAGGATATCAAAGTATTTTCGATATAATTAAGATTTTTATTTTATTTTGTTTACCTCTCTAATCAAATAATGGGCGTAGAATTTGGCATAAATGAGTTCTCCAGGCTTCAGGTATGGAAGTATGGGCAGCAATTCCTCCACACTCAGCACCCTAATAACAACAACAATAATAATAATAATATTTAAATTCGTTTAGGAATAAAATGTCAACCAATTATTAACTAAATAAATTACTATAAAAATTAGGAACAATATTAATTACTTGTCATGGTCGATATCAAGTTGTGTGAATTTGTGTTGAGCAGTAGGGACTGTTATCTTTTCAAATTCAACGTAAACCTTGAATCCCCTATCTTCATCCATTCTCCTGTCCACCCAAACCCCAAAGTGTATTGTTAGTTTCAAATCTACTCGATCCGTATCGTAATTCTTACAAAAAAATTGTGAAGTTCTCGTACTCTTTTTATATATAGGCAAATCAAAATTTTAATGTTATTCGATTCAATTTTGATTTAATATTGTATTTTATGACGAGTACCAGAATGTTATATAATATTGTACAAACCCGATACCAATTCAGCCAATTTTAAAGTTATATACTCAAAATTATTATAGTACCAAATAGATATTTGATAGTATAAAAACATTCCTACTTAATATTTCCTTTGAGCAACCATATCTGGATATCCTTGTTCTGGCTGTCCTCTGGGTGCAAGAAGCTGCAAGCACATAGATTTTAAGAAAAATGATTTGTTACACCAAAATGGCTAATATATATATATATATATATAAAGAAGCTACTAATGGTTGAAATTATGAAAAAATAGTGAATAATTCATTATAATTACTTGTTAAATTCGTAGAAATCGAGTCCTCCATTGCCATTCACATCTGCGATTTTGAATAACTCCATCCACCATCCAGCTTGACCATGTCTCATTTCATTTTTCGCTACATCAAAATTTGAATGATGCATGCTATTAAGCTAGTTCATAACGATTTTAACAGAATTTCTGGTTACGCCACTGCTACTACGTAACGCAAGTACCTGTATGGGAGGTGGAAAATTGCGGGAGGAACTCAAAGGAAGCTAACGGCACCGTCTCGATCCTTATCGCGAATCAGCAACTCCTTCTGCGTCCTATAAGCCAACCGATCAACCGCCTGACCCATATTCCAATCCTCCATCTCCTGAGTGAAAGCTTATCTTGTCCACCGCCGGGCAACACCTCCAGCCTCTTCGTCATGTTGAACTTCCCTTCCTCCTCGAAATACACCACCAACGACTCCTGTCCCACCTCCGCCCCCTTCTCCTGCTGCATTTTCTCTACCAGCGGATCAAAATTTGGCGTTTCCGGTGGCGCCGTTGAGTGTCGGCATCGTCGGCGGCGAAGAAGGTAACAAAGAGAAGAAAGGCGCCAGGAACGAAGGAGGGCATAGAATATAATTCCTACCGCCCTTGCCATTATTCTAGGAGGTTCCCTAAACGACGCCCTAGAATTCGAATTAAACGACGCCCTAAATTCATATATGACCTAAACGTCCATTTCGTAAAAATGAAAAAAGTACTATTTCGATCCAAAAAACACTTATTTATTATGTTTTAGTATGTTTTTATTTGCGAAAACACTCTCGACGAACAACGAATCAAAATTCGAAAGGTACGAAATTCAGTTTTGAATCCGAAAAAAAAAAAACCAAACGGACGAACCGGACGGATCCGTCCGGTCAGACCAGCCAGACGGACCACCATTCCGTCTGTTTGGTTAAATTTTTTTTTTATTATTAAATTTTATAATTTTATAAGTTTTGTTGTTAATTGTATTAGGGTTTATAGTTTATGGTTTAGATTTTAGGGTTTAGATTTTAATATTTTGTGTTTAAGATTTATAATTTAGCGTTTAGGGCTTAGTGTTTAGGGTTTAGGGGTTTAAAATTTAGGGTATAGAGTTTATGATTTAGGTTTAGCGTTTAGGGTTTATGGTTTAAATTTTATAATTTTTTAAATTTTGTTTAGGGTTTAGGGTTTAGGGTTTAAATTGTAAAATTTGTATAATTTTTTTTAGGATTTAGGGTTTAGGGTTTAAATTAAAAAATTTGTAACATTTTTTTAGAGTTTAGGGTTTAAGGTTTAAAATTTTATAATTTTTAAATTTTGTTTAGGGTTTAGAGTTTTGTGTTTTGTTTTTAGGGTTTAGGTTTTATTGGTTAGGGTATCAGTTTTAGTGGTTTAGGGTTTAAATATTTATAATTTTATAAGTTTTGTTGTTAATTGTATTAGGGTTTCGAGTTTAGGGTTTAGATTTTAGTGTTTTGTGTTTAAGATTTATAATTTAGCGTTTAGGGCTTAGTGTTTAGGGTTTAGGGGTTAAGAATTTAGGGTTTAGAGTTTATGATTTAGTTTTAGGGTTTAGGGTTTAGGGTTTAGACCCTAAACCCTAAACCCTGAACTCTAAACACTAAACACTAAACCCTAAATCCTAAACCCTAAAATCAAAACCCTAAACCCTAAACACTAAAATCTAAACCCTAAACCTTAAACCCTAAATTCTAAACTCTAAACCCTAAATCCTAAATGTTAAACCCTACACAGTAAATCTTAGACCCTAAATCATAAACTCTAAACACTAAACCTAAATCCTAAAAACAAAGTACAAAACTCTAAACCTAAACCTTAGACCCTAAACCCTAAACTCTAAACGGTAAACCCTAAACTCTAAATCCTAAACCCTAAAATCTAAACACTAAACCCAAAATACTAAACTCTAAACCCTAAACGCTAAACTCTAAACACTAAAATTTAAACCCTAAACCTAAACACTAAACCTTAAACACTAAACACTAAAATCTAAACCCTAAAACCTAAACACTAAACTCTAAACCCTAAACAGTAAACTCTAAACCCTAAACACTAAACCCTAACCACTAAAATCTAAACCCTAAACCCTAACCACTAAGCTCAAAACCCTAAACACTAACCCCTAAACCCTAAACACTAACTCTAATAAACGACTTGGTCGAAAAACGTTTCAGTTTAGTATTTTTGACATAACTGATCGCTCAGATGTCCGATTGATGCAAGACCGACGGCATTGGAAAGCTAGTTCGATTGTCTACAACTTTCATGTTCGTGTCGAGGCCAAATTCCGACGAGAATAACCAGACGGACCGGATTTCCGTCTGGGTGGTATGACCGGACGGACAACCGGTCCGTCCGGGTGGTCTGACCGGACGGACGGTCGCTCCGTCTGGGTGGTCTGACCAGACGGACGGTCGCTCCGTCTGGGTGGTCTGACCGGACGGAATGCCGGTCCGTCCGGTTGGTTCGTTTGATTTTTTTTTTTTTTTTTTCAAATTTAATTAAATCTCTTAATTCGTTTAGATCGATTAGCTAATTTCAATACTTGAAGTATCGATTGGATGCACGAGTTATCGCCATGAATATGAGAATGATTGAGTTCGTCGAAGATTGAAATTCGTATAAGTTTTCGAAATTTATTATAGGATAATTTAATAATTTACTGTTTTAGGACGTCGTTTAATTCGAAAACTAGGGCGTCGTTTAGGGATTCAGTTAGCACCTGGGTGATCGGAGAACAGGGTTGAGCTGCCGCCCAGTACCAGATAGTAGATGCAAAATAAACAAGGGTTGAAAAATGATAAATATCATCTCCATTGTTTTTTCTGGTGATATGTTCTTTCATTCTGTGTGAGGAAAGGGAAAATATAGGTTATTTAGGTATTCACGGTTGGAAATTAAAGCGCCAGAAACAGCCAGCCTAATTGAGGTTACCGTATAGGAAAGCTTCAGTAGCTATCTATATATGCATCATAAGGTAACAAACTAAGTACCAAAGGGCTGGCTCTACTCATTCTGTGGCTACAACTTTCTGGAGACAGGACCAGTTCGACTCACACAGTTCTCTAGCAGACATTCCGTCATTATCCTTTTCGTCTACGTTGGCATTTTGCTTCACTAGGAGTTCGGCAATCCCTTCTCTATCGCATACCACAGCATAGTGCAAAGCTGTTTGCCCTTCATTGTCCTTTTAACATTACAAAAGTGAAACAAAATCAGCACCCACCAGAATGGAACTCTTTATGTTTAAAACCACGGTATAGGATATTAACAGATCTCTGTCTTTCATTAAATAGCTAAATTCAACACCATGAGATGAATTATCATAAGGTTGAATCACGTTCGTCGCCAGAGCTATGATTGAAATGCAGGAAGAACATAAATAAATGTCATTTACCTTGGCATTTATATCAGCATTTCGTTCAACAAGCAGTTCCACAATGTTAAGGTGACCACGATCCACGGCCCAGTGCAGAGGGGTCCGGCCTTCACTATCTGTATTCATCACCTTGGGTAACTAAGGATTCCCCAAACAACAAGCTTATTTGTATGTCATAATATTTAAGTCATCAATTGGAAAATAAAATCAACTTGGTTATTTGGTAGATGGCTAGATATCCTAAACAATAGATGAATGTTAATTTGATGGCCATGGATATTAGGTATCGTCTAATCATTTCAGAAGGGAAGAAGAAAGCAGAGGTGCAGAAATGAACCTTTCAAGTTGACAGAAAGGTCATGATTAATGGATTTCAGCAAATTATCTGCATCTCCTTCTCTGGCAAATGCATGAACAGCATCCATTTTCCTGCACAGAAAGAAGATAATTACTCAAAGTAATAGATTTCATACTTAAGCAGTTAAGCATCTGTCGGCAACCGTACACAACCATGCCATATCTAGCAGCTTGTTCTATTTGGTTACTGGGTGTTTTTCAAGCCTACGATAACCATACATGCAACGTATATGATCAAATCACGAGTGCACTAAAACTTTATCATGTCACATAACATCCTTCATCCAGTGTTGTACAATCTTCAAACCCAAATGATTTCCACACTATCAACGAATCTGCCTTTCATATTTATCAAATAAATAAATTGTATTAGAGAAAATCACTTGAAAAAAGCTCAGACATGCTAACATACATCATAGCACACGCCATGGAACTATGGACTAAGTGATGGATGTATGCTGCTGATCATAATACATACGCATACACTACTACCATGGTTGCTAATCACATGAAGGCCCCAGAAGAAAAAACAACAAAGATGATTGTAAAATGCCACACAAACAATTAGAAGTTCCAACTGAAACTTGACCTTCGATGCATAAGAATTCGGAAAACTTACAGCTCATTCCCAGATTCTTCCTCATAAACAAAGGTGCTGAAAACTGGTCCCATTGGCCCTTGGGAATCATTGGTCCGTACATCACCCCCTCCAATTCTGGGTTTCTGGCCATCCATGTCACGAAGAGAGGGACAGAAAGAGTTCAGTTATTAGCATCCAAATGAAAAAAAAAACAACAATACCAGAGAAGACAGGAGGCCTTACCGCAGCTGAACCAGCATCCCAAGCAGGGTAAATCTCTGAAACTAAGTCAATGTATCTTTCCATTGCCTCTTCTGGTGACATAGTACCCAATTTCTGCCACGCTGTCCTGCCATGAATAACCAGCATGATCTTAGTCTAACAGCATCAAGCCAGTGCATTTTAATTACGCTTAGAAGTAAAACAATGTCAGCAATTAATGCCCAACTTGATCAGAACACTTAGCACAGGAAGATTCAACTTCTATCAACAAGAAAGTTCCCTAATTCAATCATCCAAAGGTCATACAAACACCAAGTAAACCCAGTAGCATCGACAATCTTCGTTGTCAAATTAATCGAGCTTAATGAGTTCAAAAGATGAGATACCACTTGGCACGTGCAGTCATTTTGAGAGCAGAAGGAGCGGGAACTGTGCAAGGTCCTTCAGTGGCAATCTTATACAAGCCATAAAGCTGCAGTCGCATATCCGTCGACACCTTCTGAGAAAGCCGGTCAGCAGCCGCCGCCGCAACAAATGCCGAGGCTGCGCTGAAGAACTCATCCAACTCGGTGCTCTCTACACCTTCCCAGTCGTCGTCGTCCTCCTCGTCATCATCATCGAAATCACCGTGACCAGCGCTTTCGTTCCTGACACTGCCCAGCTCAGCAGCGATGGAATCTCCCTCGGGGAAATCTCCAGAGCTTTCGTCCCCGGATTTCAGTGGTTGGTAGGAAGCGGGAGAGGGATTGCGTATAATGGTAAGGTTGTCGTCTTTGAAGGCGACGACGATTGAGATGAGCTTAGCGAGGAGGTAAGAGAAGATGAGGCCGAGGATTATGGACTGGAGCAATTGCTGCCACTCTAGCATGGCGACAGCGTATGGTAAAAAATAAAGTAAGAAGGAAGAGAAGAACCCCTAACCCTAATCGATTAGCTTTGAAGGAGGAGGGGGGTTCATAGAAAGAGCAAAACCCGAGAAACCCCTAGGCAGTGGGAAGAGACGGAGAAAACAAGAATGGAAATTGAGATTGGAGGGCAAAAGGGTTATAGCACCGGAGGAACAGTTTGCAGGTCTGCTCTGAAGTCTGATGGATCGCAGGATATATTTATTCTTCTTTAGATTTTGACTGTGATGTGTTTCTAATCTAATGACTTTTCGGTTGCAGTAAACCGATGACGTGGCTGTTATTAGGATAACAAATTGGTGGGTATCCTCTTTGCCGGTCAATTGGGCCTTGTCCTCCATCTGTAGTAATTGGGCCCATTCTCTTCTTCTCTTTTACAGCATGCTTCGCCCCACCCTGGCCCAGTCAAAGGGCTCATGTTGTAGACGACTAGGGTTCGATATTTGAGCCCTTCCTGGTCACCGGCGGTGTTGAACTACTCCAAGAGATTCCGGAGAAATTCACTTGGCCTTGGAACTTCATCAGCACTTTTCCACCATCTTCTTGTGCCGCTGTTCCTCCCCTTCCACCTTACTCCCTTATTCAGATGGCTTATCTTCAGCATGGCAGAAGTGGCTTGCAGCAAATTCTTAGAGGAGCCAATGGCAGGATCTCCGATTCCGCGTTACCTACGTCGATATATGCCTGTCAGGGAATTCGGTTTAGGAAGCTAGAGGTTATTCTAACATCGGTGCGTTTCTTTCATTCCATAGACTTTACTTCTGAAAATCGTCATTCGTTGTTTGGATTTGATCATGGAATCATTTGCTGATGCTGAGTTTGAATCTTCTTTCAGAACATAGAGAAGCTTGGTAAAGCAGGTGAAACAGTGAAGGTTGCTCCTGGATATTTTCGCAACCACCTGATGCCTAAATTGCTGGCTGTACCTAATCTTGACAAGTTTGCTCATCTAATCAGAGAGCAGCGCAAGGTGCAAATTTGTTTCTCTCAGTCATAGTTCTGTAATCGACTCTTATCTTATGCAATGCTCTCTAGATGCTAGTTTTTGTTGAACTTGGCTGATTGAATCTTGATAATGAAGTGGTGATTGGGTCCATGGTTCATGCTTTGCTGATAAACACATGTTTGTTTTTCGGTTTCCCTACTGTACTTCCAGTTGTATCAGCAAGAGGAGGAAGAAGAGGTTAAGAAGGTGGTTGATGATACAAAGGAAGATCGAATGAAAGAATTCGAAACAGCTGCAAAGCGCTTAGATAAATCCCATGTGGTATGTTCTGTTATCTTTTGACATTTCGCTTGTCCTGGAAGTGTGCTATTTGTTTGTTACAGTATTCTCCGATATTGCAGACATTTAGGGTGGGAATCGATGCTCAGAAGTTCAAAGCTCGTGCCTCAAAGGATGAACCGATAGTAATTCAGGCACCAGTGACGAAGGATGATATTGTAAAAGAGGTATCTTTATGAAACAGTTTGCGCCGGTTTGATCATGATTTGTTCTTATTTAGTTTCCAGTATGTGCTCATTTTGAATTTTGTTGCAGGTTGCAAGGCAGCTGAATGTACTGATTGATCCAGACAACCTTCATCTGCCTACACCGTTGACGACATTTGGGGAGTATGAGGTGCCTATGCGTCTGCCGAGGTCAATCCCATTGCCAGAAGCAAAAGTTAACTGGACGCTGACTGTTAAAATCAGGGGCAAATAGAGGGGGGATCTGCTGTAGGAATCTTTGAAAAAATCATGGGCGTTTAGTTATGCTGGTAATGTACGACATAAGTGAACCAATTAGATCTTACTCATACAGTATTGTTTGACTGTTCAATTGTGAATTGGTCTTCATGCTGGTACGGTACTACTCAAGTGAACCAAGTGGTTCTTGTCCGGTATTGCGGAGTTCGATTCCCAGTCAAGGAGCCATAATAATCCATTTTAAGGCATCAAGAATGGCCTACCAGAATAAGATTGTCATTTCATTTCATTGTGGAATTTACACCAGGAGGAGAGGAGGGTTGCACACCGATCAAATTATTTATATGGCATTAGAACAAGTTGCAGCTGCAAACGAAGGTTGGACTATTGCCGATTTAAGTGTCAGAAGCGGCAGCCTTATTGGAAGTTATTCGTTGGGTGCTCTCGATGGGACACCAAGAGAATATATTTGAAGGAGATTCGCAACTGGTTACATACGCACTGGAAGGAGTGGAAGATCTTATGGAATTTGGTGAGATCGGATGTGTAGAGGACTATTTCGAGGTTGGGAGGGTTTTAGCTGTCATTTGGTTAGAAGAGAAAGAAACGGTGTTGCTTACGAGCTGGTTCAGCAATTCCGTTTTCATGCATCTCCGTCTGTGGCCGCTCAAACTATTTGTCATTTGGCACAGTATTAATACAATTGAAGACTATTTGCAAAAAAAAAAAAGTTGCAGCTTTACTTTGCAGCTCTGGCAAGAGTGTAATGGTACAAAAAAGGACATGGATGGCGATAGAAGGATTAGAAGCGATGCCGTGACCCAATAACAATATCATTACATTAATGTTAAGAAGCTGAGAACCACGAGTATAATATGAAAGGCGACTGCTCTGAACCTGGATAAACAACGGCTTCCTCAAGTCGAGCAAAAACCAAAACGCAAAATATTGACTTTTGTTGAAGCAGGAAATAACTAAATGGATTTGTCTAATTCAAATCGATTTAATTTGATTAGTGTTCTGAATTGATCTAAATTAGTTTACAAGGATTTGAGATTTTAAATGCATCATGAATAATCTTCCTCAAAAATTGAATGAAACTTATCAAGATTGATGTCATTAAACTCGAAAAATTATAACATACAATATTTGTGAACACTAAAACATATTCTAAGAAGTAAATAAAAAAGTTATGAACAAAAAATTAATTAAAGGAAAAAAAGAGTGAGAAATAGTTTAAAATATTATAATAATAGATAAATTATAAATAATCAATGAAAAGTTAAGAAAATGGGAGGATGCTTAGGAATTGTGAAGGTTTTTTTTGTGTCTAACCTCAAGGGTAAAAATGGACACATGAACTTTGAAACCACATATATAATTGTTTAGATTTAGATTTAGATATGACGATATAACTTGCAAAAATGTGAGCCGAGAATGAGTCCTCAGACACTCACTATTGCCCGTTCCAATTTTCGTTCCGAAAGAGTGCATCACGTCTGGAGTCTTTGGCGATTTAAGTAACACTATATTAGTGAGGTCATTTGTTGTATAACTTGTATTTTAAGAGAGATTGCACTGTTAATCTGGTTAGCTCGGATACCAGATTAATGCAATAATTATTTAGACGATCACACGTCATGAGGCAATAAGATTATAGAACTACAGAACTAAAGTCACGTACATCATCAGTTACTTTCATGCATGACTTTAATTTGTTCATGATAGAATCTAATCTATCCGTGTTTGGTTTGACCATCCACTAATATTTGTGGTTGGGCAACAGATTTTTTTATCTCGGGTATTGAAATATGCATTGTGAGATATTCCTGGAAAGTCTGCAAATTTTACACAAGGACATTTGTATGTATTGTGACATCTGAAGTTTTATGTTTATCAAAGATGAACTTTGTACTAATTGTATAATTGTGACGCTCTATTGCAGTTGGTGCTGCCATCATCATGTTCGATACAAGCAGCAAGTCAGCATATGTAGCATTCGAAAATGGATCCGGTTGCTTCGAGGGTATAAAAGCTTAAGTTTGATTTAGTATCATTTTTAGATTTTGAACGATTTGATCGAACAAGGCAGCGGAACAACGGAAACCCTAAACGCAGCAAGAAATCGAACAAAAGCTAAACAACCACTACACCAGAGTTGATGACGCAGTTCATGTCACCAATGACCCTACTCTACGAAGTCTCGGGAGGGGGAGAATCAGCCCGGAAATCCACTAGATCACAACAAGAGGACTCCGAGTACCAGAGCAGAAACCATAAAGGATCAACCCAGACCCAACATGCAACAACGCAGGAAGGTAATGCAGAGTAAGGACTCAGAGAAGAAGCAATCCCTGAGGTCTCGAAGCAGCAGCAGAAGCTCCGACGACGATCCGCAGCCAAGAAGCTCAGGCAGTTCTCCTGGAAACCCTCGTATTCCAACTCTCGTTGCACACAGGCTATGTCCATCGTTCTCACGATCTCTGGCTTATGTAGCTGGGCCACGAGTCAACCGTTGGACTGACCCATCCAACGAGTTGACCGGGTTGACGTTCTAAGTATTGGGTCTGAGTCATAAGGCCAACATATGCCCTCCTGACTCACGGAACAATACACCAAAAGTCAGCTTCCTATCTTGTGTGATCAAGTGGATCTCCCACAGCTGATTTCCTCGTCATTCATCATTGACTCAGGTTCCACATCTCAGCGAACTTCACGTATATGGAGAGTATCGCTGCACAAGACAAACTTATCAGTAGGAACGACTTTAGTCCCAAAATTAGCAGGATTTTCGGAGCCTGCAATTTTGGAAACAGAGAGATGCTTTTCAACTTCATCTCTAATGAAATGGAAACGAACATCACTGTGCTTCGTTCTCTCATAGTAAACAGGGTCTTTGCACAAGTGTAAAGCATTCTGACTATCCATAAAAAGTGAGGGGATGTAATTTTTTCCCTCAATCTCGTTCAACAAGCCTCGAAGTCAAATGGCTTCCTTGGAAGCTTCAGTAGCTGCTATGTATTTTGCTTCAGTAGAAGACAGGGCTACGATAGACTCCTACTGAGACTTCCAGGATATGCAATTCCCATCCCAAGTAAAGAAGTAACCAGTAGTAGACTTTCTGGTATCTTTGTTACCCGCAAATTCATAATCAACAAAGCCTACTAGATCATTATTAGAATGACCAGAATAGACTAGTCCCATAGAAGAGGTACAAGACAAGTATCTTAGAGTATATTTCATGCATGTCCAGTGCTTGGGACCTGGATTAGGCATAAATCTACTCAAGACACTAACTGCAAAAGCAAGATCAAGTCTAGTGCACATCATGGCATACATGACAGATCCAACAACAACATCATAGGGCACATCTTTCATTGAATCTAACTCGGCAGAGGTAACTGGGCAGTCCGTCTTGGTCAATTATAAATGAGCTCCCAAAGAAACAGGAGAACCTTTGGAATTTAGCATGGAAAAATTCTCAAGCAAGTTAAGAACATAATCAGATTGAGACAGCAAGAGAGTTTTGTCCTTTCTATTTCTAAGAATTCTAATCCCTGGATTTTTTTGAGCAGGACCAAGATCTTTCATATCAAAATGCTTCTTTAGATCACATTTAATAGCAGCAATAGCAGACTTATTTTCACTAATAAATCAAAATGTCATCAACATAGAGCAACACAAAAAGATGAGATGCAAAAGCAGAGCAATTGAAATAAAGGCAAGTATCATATTTATAGTGAGTAAAGCCTAAACTTCTCATGCAAGAATCAAACTTAATGTTCCATTGCCTAGGGGATTGTTTAAGACCATATATTGATTTTTTAAGAAGACAAACATGATTAGGTTTAGTTCTATCAACAAAACCTTTAGGCTGTCTCATGTAGACAGTTTCATTCCAGTCATCATGGAGGAAAGAAGTTTTCACATCCACTGTTC
The DNA here is from genome assembly GCA_030674075.2 of Linum usitatissimum. NCBI lineage: Eukaryota > Viridiplantae > Streptophyta > Magnoliopsida > Malpighiales > Linaceae > Linum > Linum usitatissimum. Next base: position 823,373 of record JAUJYP020001374.1, read on the forward strand.
CAATTCCCAATCGAACATAGCAACCATTGCGAACAGCAATCTAAGAGTTTTGTATGTGACCACGGGAGAAAAAATCACATTGTAGTCCATACCCTCTCTTTGAGTAAAGCCTTTGGCTACAAGCCTAGCTTTAAACCTAGGAGGATCACTAGAGTCCCTTCCTTTATCCTAAAAATTCACATATTATCAACAAGGCTAACATTTTTAGGTTTAGGAACCAAGAACCAAGTTTGATTTGCAATCATGGACTACATCTCTTCATGAGCACCTTTAAGCCACTCATTAGAGTAGGGACCACTAATGGCTTGTTCTATGGTTTCAGGAACGGTGAAATGAATCAACTCAGAGGCACAAATTGAGAATTCAACGAGGGACTCAACAAGAGAGACATAAAACTTTCTATTGGGGATCCTACTCTTAGGGGGCCTATCTCTAACCAATTGATAATTGGAAAGATCAGGAATAGAATCAGCAAAAACAGCAGGCACAACAGTGATAAGATCATTTGAGAGACTAGGATCAGAGGAAGGTTGAGTTGGGGAAGATGTACTTACTTCTTCCCCACTTACCTCAGCACTCGGGTGAATGCCAGAAAGACTGCCCTCCGAATTCAGGTGGTCCATTTTTGCGGAAGATTCAAGTTGTTGGTTTGAATTTGATGCAGATGGGTCCAAATTCAAGTAAGCAAAGACCTCCTCATAGGAGATCGGGTGCCCAATGTCGAATTCCTCCTCTTGATTTTCCAATCGTGGTGGTGATGTGTAAAGGTATCCTGCAGGGGGATTAGAAACTAGAAGATCATGTGGACCTCCAGACTCAACAAGAGAATCATTAGAATGCACTTTCTTAACAGGGAATTCACTTTCATTGAAAGTAACATCATGAGGAGAGATAACTTTGTAACCACTAGATTGGATAATCAACAATTTATATCCTTTAACACCGTTAGGGTATCCAAGCATTACACATTTCAGAGCTCTAGGGTGAAGTTTTCCCTGGCATACCTGAGCATACAAAGTGCAACCAAACAGACGAATGTGAGACAAGATTGGTTTCTTGCCAACCCACATTTCCTAAGGGGTTTTGTAGTTGATAGTGGAAGAGGGAGATCGGTTTATGAGGTAGGCAGTTGTAACCACTGCCTCACCCCACAGAGATGGTCTCATACCAGCACTAATCAACATACAACGAGCATTTTCAAGCAAGGTACGAGTCATCTCTCAGCAGTCCCATTCTGTTGAGTGGTACCATGTATTGTTAGATGTCTTTTGATGCCATTTTTGAGACAAAAGGAGTTGAATTCAGTATTACAGAATTCCAACCAGTGTTAGTGTGAAGGCACTTTAGCTTTAAACCGGTTTGGTTTTCAACTAGGACTTTCCAATCCTTAAAGGAATCAAAAGCATCACTCTTTGCTTTCAGAAGTCTTATCCAGACTTTCCGAGAGAAGTGATCTATTAAAGAAAGGAAATAATTCCTCCCTCCAATAATATGAACTTGGGCAGGGCCCCAAAGATCATTATGGACATACTCTAGAGGCTGCTCAACAACATAAGCAGACTTACTAAAGCTATGTCTAGTTTTTTTGCCAAACACCCAATCTTCACAAAAAGAAAGATCACTAGGATGTTTCTCTAAAAGACCGTGTTTAAACAAGTGCAACAGACCATGGTTACCAATGTGATCAAGCCTGGAATGCCAAAGCCTGGTGTAGGCAAGATCACCATGCTTGATAGTATTTTCAGACACATTTAACTCACGAGAACCAACCAAATGATAAAGACCATCACGTTTTACGCTGCGAATGACCATAAAACCATGCTTGAAACACATCCTTTATACCAATATGGGTAATGATTTGAGAATTCAAGTCGTCAAACATTGATTCTAAAAGGAGATTCCTTCTTAAGGCAGGGACCCACCTAACATTCTAAATCAACCTAACCACCCCATCATGCATACGCATGGGGATGGAATCCATTCCCTTGATTTCTAAAGTAGTGTGACCTCCTAACATGACCTCACCCCCACTACACGTAGTTAAAGAGCTAAACAGATCATGGTTAGGAGAAGCATGAATATTGCAACCAGAATTCAGTTATTAGATGAACATTTAGAATTAAGCACGAGTCATTCAGAGTATTCAGGACAAGTTTCAAGCAAGTTTGTGACATTAGACTTATCAGATTCTTTTAATTTACCATCCTTAGCATGTTGGTGACAATCTTTAGTATAATGGCCCTCTTTACCACAGTAAAAGCAAGTGACTGTTTTGGAGTTGGAAGAGGAAGGAGACTTATCTGTTTTCTTCTTCTTCCAATTTTTATTTTTATCTTTACCTTTAACCATTAATACTTCGGTCTTAGGTTCAGTTTTAGATTCACCCTTAGGTTCACCTTTAATTCTAAGCTTATGTTTAAAGACTTTGAGGGTATCATCCTTTTGTGAAATAGCCTCATCAATCTTCTTTACAGTGAGTTCATCCCTACTATATTGAATAACATCTTTCAAGTTATGAAATGAGTAGACATAGAATTAAGAAGCAAAACGTACTTGGTGAGTTTCATCAATAACATCACCACAACAATTCAAGTCCTGAGTCATCCTAAGGAAGCTATCGAAATTTTCAGACAGAGACACTTCGGCATCCATTTTGAATGCAAACAGTTTACTAAGCAGAGAAACTCTATTAGGAAAATTTTTAGATTCAAAGATGGACTCAAGGCCTTCCCATAAAGTTTTGGGATCAGTGAAAATTACCACTTGACGAACAACGTCATCGGTGAGCCGGATGAGAATCTCTGAGTGTGCAATCTCCCGTATGTCTTCCTTCCTTAGGTTGGAGGTGGTGGCAAGCCAGTTTTCAGTGAAAGCGGCCCAGCACTTCTCGTTTATGAGCACTGCTCGCATCTTGATCTTCCAGATCGCAAAGTCATTGTTTCCGTCAAACGGTTTGACACAGTAACCCTCCGACATGTTTCAAGAAAACAAGAAGAGGAGTTAGAGCACATGAAGACCGTTCAAATCAAGACTGGAAAGACGCAACGGAACCAGAACGGATCAGAGCATAACCAGGCTTTCATACCAGATTGAACGATTTGAGCGAGTAAGGCAGCGGAACAACGAAAACCCTAAATGCAACAAGATATCGAACAAAAGCTAAACAACCACAACACCAGAGTTGATGACGCAGTTCAGGTCACCAAGACCCTACACTACAGAGTCTTAGGAGGGGGAGACTCAGCCCAGAAATCCACTAGATCACAACAAGAGGAATCTAAGTACAAGAGCAGAAACCGTAAAGGATCAACCCAGAACCAACATGCAACAACACAAGAAGGTAATACAGAGTAAGGATCAGAGAAGAAGAAATCCCTGAGGTCTCGAAGCAGCAGCACAAGCTCCAACGATGATCCGCAGCCAGGAAGCTCAGGCGGTTCTCCTGGAAACCCTCATCTTCCTTCTCTCGTTGCACACAGGCCATGCCCGTCGTTCTCACGATCTCTGGCTTAAGTAGCCCACGAGTCAACCGTTGGACTAACCCATCCAATGAGTTGACAGGGCTAACGTTATGAGTATTGGGCACGGGTGCGAAACCGTAAAGGATCAACCCGGGAACCAACATGCAACAACACAAGAAGGTAATACAGAGTAAGGATCAGAGAAGAAGAAATCCCTGAGGTCTCGAAGCAGCAGCACAAGCTCCAACGATGATCCGCAGCCAGGAAGCTCAGGCGGTTCTCCTGGAAACCCTCATCTTCCTTCTCTCGTTGCACACAGGCCATGCCCGTCGTTCTCACGATCTCTGGCTTAAGTAGCCCACGAGTCAACCGTTGGACTAACCCATCCAATGAGTTGACAGGGCTAACGTTATGAGTATTGGGCCTGGGTGCAGAAACCGTAAAGGATCAACCCAGAACCAACATGCAACAACACAAGAAGGTAATACAGAGTAAGGATCAGAGAAGAAGAAATCCCTGAGGTCTCGAAGCAGCAGCACAAGCTCCAACGATGATCCGCAGCCAGGAAGCTCAGGCGGTTCTCCTGGAAACCCTCATCTTCCTTCTCTCGTTGCACACAGGCCATGCCCGTTGTTCTCACGATCTCTGGCTTAAGTAGCCCACGAGTCAACCGTTGGACTAACCCATCCAATGAGTTGACAGGGCTAACGTTATGAGTATTGGGCCTGGGTCATAAGGCTAACATATTTCCTATATGTTCCGATTTGTTTTCCACTATCAGCGTTTGTGGATATGCGATTCCTTTCATGTTGGTTTAAAATAAGATAGATGGAGGACGTGCTGAGATTCATAAGACTGAGCAATACCATCAGTCTCTCTATCTGTCAAGTCCCTCCCCTGAGCTTTTGTTGCATGCATTACATATCTTCTCATATGAAGTTTAATATTAAAGAACCTCTTCTTCATATTGCAAGAATCACCCTTTAGTAAGTTTCATATATATTTAGTTGAGAAGACTGTTGTGTTTAACTTTGACGACTATCTTCACTACCAAGTTGGAGTTTCATTCTTTACTCCTTTTAGTTTTTTTAAAACAATTATATATATGCTTTCAAAATTCGTTTCTTCCCATTTACTCAAAACATTTTTCCTAACGTATAACTGTCCCATCTTCTCACACTTTTTTATTAATTATCATCATTGTAATATTTAAACTTTTTCTCCCTTCTTTTTTCTCCTTTTCATAAATTTTTTGTTTATACTTTTTATATAATTTTCAGAATATATTAATAGTCTTCACAAATATTGTCTATTATAATTTTTTGAATCCAATAAAATCAATTTTGATAAGTTTGACTCAATTTTGGAGAAAGATAGCTCATGGTACATTCAAAATCTCAAATCGTTTTAAACTACTTTAGACCAATTCAAAATACTAATCGGATTGAGTTGGTTTGAATGAGACATATCCATCAAATCTAAGCATAGTCCTTATAATATGATCCTTAGATTATATCCTCTTAAGTTAATCATGTTACAAAGTTGTGAACAATTTAGGAACACTAATAGGGTTGAATTGGCTTAAATTGGACATATCAATCGAAACTAAGAATAACTCAAAATATTTTTTTTCCTAAAATAGTATAACTCATAATATGATCGTTTTTTTAATAATCTCTTAACCGGCCAATTGAAGTCATATATTTGTAAGTTAATCGGGCTACGATCATTATCTCTTGACCATTCAGATACTAATTGGGTTGACATTGGAGATGTTCTAATTAACATTTTTAAACTGTTACATATTTCCAACTTTGAATTAAAATGTTGAGTACATACTCTCAAAAAGTTAATTCTTAACTACTCGATTAAAGTAAATTTTATTTAATTTCGATCTAGCAAATGATCTCTTCATGTTCGCGGTCCAATAAGTTTCCATTTTTTTTCTTTCAATGTAAATTTCAATTAGAGTGTTTTCTTTTTGAATTCTCATATTAGGTAAATATACATCAAGACTTTTATAGTATGCATACATGTCTATTAAGATGAGTTAGAATGTTGTATTTTAAGATTTCTCATGTTAAATGTTTAGAGATGCATTGGACTTTTGAAGTAAATATATACATTGATGCATGCATATCTATTATTCCTTTCAAATATAAGGTTCGTTAAAAATATTTCATTTTTTAAATTTGGTAGTTAAATGTTTGAAGATACATCAAGTTTTGAAGTAATTAATATAATGCATTGATGCATATCCTATTCTAAATTATATGTGTGATAAAGGTTGCTATATTTCTTTAACATTCCTCCAACTTTAGATTTGTTAAAAGAGTTTAAAAATTAAGTGAGTTTAAATATCTTAAGGTTATAACGACAATAATGATCATTTATAGGAAAACTTATTGACAATTAGTTATACTTCAATTAATTTATTTAAATTTTCAATAATAACATAAACAAAGAATCTCAAATTGGCCAACGGGCGAAACACTATCTAAGCTCCAAGTTTAGACTTGTTAAAAAGAATTTAAAAGTTAAGTGAGTTTAGATGTCATAAGATTATAACCGATAATGATCATTTGTAGGAAAACTTATTGAAAATTAGTTATACTGAAGTTAATTTATCTAAATTGATAATAATAAGTTAATAACACAAACAAAGAATCTCAAATCGGCCAATAGGCAAAACACTATCTAATAGTTATATAATTCACTTGATATTGTTTATTTAACTCCTTTATTACTTTAGGGATGATACAATTCGTGTTAGTGATTGCTTCAGTGTTGGATCTTGGTCTATTTCACTCCTTAACTCTATTACTGGTTCCAGCACCCATTCCTCTAGTCTGAGTCCGCCTATCATTGAATATTACACTATTTCCAATATAGGTTCTAGTGAGCGCGATCTATCTTTTAACGATTGGTTGCATGATTGATAACAAAACATATGAATTTCTTAAAAATTTCATAATTATCTTTTTGAAGATAACTCAGCTATGAATTTTTTGAACATTTATTATAACTGTTTTATAGAGGGATATGTCTTGGATTTAAATGAAGATTGTATTATAGATGAGTTTGCGATAATAAAAGACCGATGTATACAACTCACTTTTCAGTAAATTTTTTGATTCTTATATACTTTTTTCAATATTATAATATTTATTTTGCGATTGGGCCCAGTTTTCGAATCCATCCTGGCTCCGCCTATGACTATATAGCTAAGAAACTAAAGTAGTAATGAATGAAACAACAACTTGGCAGTATAGATACTAATCAAAGTTAAACACAACATTGACACTACTCAACTAAATATAGATTAAACTTCCTAAAGAGTGATTCAAGCATATGAAGTAGAGGTTCTTGAATGTTAAACTTCAGACGGGAAGATATGTAATGCAACAGAAGCACAGAGGAGGGATTTGACAAACAGAGAGACTTCTTCAGAAGGTACTGCTCAGTCTCGTGAATCTCAGCACATCCTCCATCTATCTTATTTTTAACCAATAAAATATGAATCTCATATCTACAAACGCCGTTAGTGAAAAACAAATCAAAACAGAGGAAATCTAAGAATGATACTAAAACACACTTATTTTTTTATAGCCTCAAAGCAACCGTATCCATCTTTGAATGTCGTCGTATGCTATCTGGTTGCTTGTATCGAACAGGATGATTGTAGCACCAGTTAGATTTGGCAACATAAAGGTTCAGGGATGGTTATGGCATATATATTACTCGTCCACTTCCGTGGCGGTTATTAACCATAACCATCTCCATTTCCATTCTAGTTATAGATTTCGTTCCATCACCATACCCACCAGGCTACGATAATAATCGCTCCCAACGATTATTTATCGTTATGCAAAAATACAAAATGAAACAAAAAAGGCATTCAAAACTAAGAAATGGATATGAGAAAATTAACTATAACATTCATGGTTAATTTAAGGGTTCCACCATTTGAAATGTTAGCGGACATTGTGTTCCACCGCTACTGCTAATTATGTGGGTGTTATTGGGCTGGCCGCTGAATATTATTGGGTTCAACTATTCAATAATGTGGGTAAATAGAGGAAAGTCGCGGGTCGGTGATGGTTACAGGTTTGGTCATGGTGATGGTGCGGTTACTTTGAAACTCATAACCCATTATTAGCGGTTAACGGTTATAATCGTAACCTCAAAATACCCAATCAATGCGGTTAATAACTGTCAAACTTGGCCAGGTTACGATCAATTAAGCGGTCGAAATTGTCAAAGTGTAGCACCAACTGGATGCTGCAATAGTGTCACAATTATACAATTAATACAAAATTCATCATCTGATAAACATAAAACTCAAGATGTTTGAAACCACGATCCTGAGAGATAGGAAGAAGTAAGCCTACTGAACAGGAATTAAATAGAAGAAAACTAACCTCCATTAATCAGCTCTGAACATTGAAGTTTTAGGAGAGGTTTATGGCGAGTGTCGCTTCCGTTCGTTGCGTGAGAAACTGATTTAACGGGTCTTATACCTTGAGGGTTAATAAGTAAATAAATTACATAATGCAATTGTACAAAAAGAAATGGAGTCCACAAATTAAAGGAAATTGATCGTTAAATCAGGTAAAGGCTAAGCTTTTGCCCCTTCAGGCGCTCTGATCTTCTTATCCGTCCCTTCTGTAGACTCACTCACTCACCACCGAGTTACAACTCTGACTCGGCTGGTCCTAACTCACCCACACTCCAATAATGGCTCTATTAGGGCCACACCAGCTCGAACGGCTCCCACTGACCAACCACCAACTTGGTCACTTCTCCACCGGCGGCCGTTTCTCCAGCCCACCCACCACCGCTAACATACTTAGCACGGCTCAACATCACCCTCTTCCACTCCATCAATCCGCCAAAACCCTTCGTTGCTCAGCCATCGCCATAGACGCCGCTTCTACTTTCTCCGATGTCGCCGGTGTCAGGTGGGGGTTCACTTCCGTCCAGGGCGTCCGTGAGGAGATGGAAGATGATATCGTCATTCGATCCGATGGCGGCCTTCACGGGTTCTCTTTCGCCGTTGTTCTCGACGGCCATGGCGGCTTCAATTCTGTCAACTTCCTCAGGTACAAATGGGTTACTTTTCTTTTTGTGCCCTAAAATTCCAATCGGCTTCCATAAATTTTCAATTTCATTGATAACAGGGATGAATTGTACAAAGAGTGCGTGGCTGCTTTACAAGGTGGGTCGCTATTGGGTGGGAAAGACTACAACGCCATTAAAGAGGCTCTGGAATCTGCGTTCGTCAACGTTGATTCGAAATTGTTAACCTGGTATGTGTAATTCTTTTTGCTTCACCTTTTGAAGTGGATGATAGAGTTGAAGATTAATTTTAGATGGTTGTTTGTGTTATGTGTCGATCAAGGCTGGAAATGAATCACGCCGAGGATGAATCTGGTTCGACTGCCACTGTTGTGATTATTGCAAGTGATAGGCTCGTCATTTCCCATATCGGGGACTCCAATGTGGTTAGCATTTCATTTCCATTTAGTCAGCTTTCCATACATGTTTTCTTTTTCAAGTATCGGATTCCTTGTAAGGGTTTAATGCATTGGTGTAGGTATTGTCTCGTTCTGGTAAAGCAGAAGTGCTGACTGATCCTCATCGTCCATATGGAAGCAACAAGAGTTCCCTTCAAGAAATCAGAAGAATCAGAGAAGCAGGTGGATGGGTGTGTGTTTTTTCTGCTCTTTTGTTTATTATCCCTTTTATTATTCTCTAAATACTTTTCTAGATATAGTTTTACTCTGCACCGGAATGATGTCTGCAAACCTGAATTAACTTGTAGTTTAGTCCTCAGAGCTCATTCTCCCTATTACCATCTGCTAATAAGAGCCCAAGCATTTCGAGGTCATGGTAGCTTTTGGCATTTTATTTTCTCAGGTCTTGTTTGCTATAGCAACTAGAGTCATGGATTCGTTTCCCTCTATCGTTTTTCTCTGTTCCAATGTTGCTTCAGCTTTCCCTGAATGTGGTCTATCATGAACGTCACTGCACTGGTAGTTACTCATTATATTGTGATAGAGATGAAGCTTTGTATTACATTGGAAACTTACGTTTGATGCAATGCTTCCAGATCAACAATGGGAGGATTTGTGGTGACATAGCTGTATCACGTGCATTTGGTGATATGAGGTTCAAGACAAAGAAAACGGAGTATATCCCGGTTACTTCTTCTTGATATGGTTATACGAGTTTTGGGAACTTTCATTTTAATAGCGTATATGGTGTGGTATGAACAGGATGTTGCAGAAAGGAGTCCAGGAAGGTCGATGGACAGAGAAGTTTACTTCTAGGTATGCGATTTCATTATGCTATTCTGGTAGTTTTATTTTGTTCAGACCTTGTTGTATCCTAAGTTCCTAACTACGTAGACAGAATTTATACTGAGTGATGTCTGATTAGTGCACCAATATGATAAATTAACATGTCGAAATAGATATTCAATGCAAGAATAGGTGTTTACTTAGTACCGGCTAATATTTCAGCCTTGTTGTCACGTACTCCAGTTAGAAAAGGAGCCTATTTTAACCATTGCTGTTGCATAAGATAATAAGATCATTGCCAGTTTCACATGCAAACAAAGAGGTTATCGTAATCTATTCTCTGTCTCCATCGCTCTCTTGCAAAGGCCTTTAGTTATATGAACTTGTCATAAAAACATTTCTAGTTGAAAGTTGCAAATGAAACACTTGAATCTAATATGTTAAGATTATAAGTAGAATATCTTGACAAATTTATTGAGTCAGTTGCAAAATTTCAGTCTAGGCTCGTTAAAACGAATTTGGTTGTAAGTTCAATATCTCTTACTAATTAATCGAAAATATGTTTATTGTTTAAATTTCTACTACCCAAGAGGGTTCGAGGCCCACTACTTAGGATTGAAAGTTGATGCAAGTCTGCGTAGAATTCAACATGAATATGGACAGGCCATATATTATGCAGTTTCAGGATCAGTATTGGCCTGCATGGTTGTATAGGTTACATGTCTCTTCTAAATGACTGTTACTAAGCTAGATTCATATTGCTGAAGGAATTTTTTTCATGGAAACTTAATTACATTTCTGCATGATATCAATCATAGAATATGCACAATCACCTTCTATTAAGATTCTGCATTTAAATGATTCCATCTTTGATCATGTATAGTTCGTTCTCTGAGAAAAGAAGGTAGCTCATAGATACTGAACATCAGTTCTCCTACTTAAGAAAATTAGTAGGCTATTCAACTGTGTTGCATTTGGTTCAGAGAGTGAAATCCTTGGTGCTGTGACAGAGTTCAATTCAATGGAGACTTGGTCGTTGCATATCCAGATATTTATCAAGTAACATTGGGTTCAGATGCAGAGTTTATACTATTAGCATCTGATGGCTTATGGGACTACATAAAAAGGTGGTTTAGATGTTCATATTCGATTGGGCAACTATCAGAGAAGGCCTGCGAATTTACAAGTATTCCCCCTTTCTGTGTTTCAGTTCAGATGCAGTTCAATTTGTTAGGGATCAACTTAAGCAACATGGAAATGTCCAGGTAACCTTTAACGTTTTGTTTCAAACAACAATTTGAAGATGCAACAAGTCAGCATCACCTTAATTTGGCTGGACACAAATGCAGCAAACATTGTTAATTATGCACTTCAACTTCTGACTTCAGGTAGCCTGCGAAGAACTTGCAAGAGCAGCTCTGGTAACAATCGTTCATTTAGTTTTCATCTTTTGTTTTTGTCCGACGTAGAATTAACATTGACCAAAGTCAACTTGATTGTAACTTAAGAGGTTGCTGATTTTCATCAGGATCGACGTTCACAAGACAACATTAGCATTATCATTGCCGATTTAGGGTACGGACCTTATCTGACCTTTATCATTTTCTGATGTTCCGCTGAAAAATAGGGAAGTAGAGGTTCTTGTAGAATGATGCAGTTTGGGGTTTGAACTTCTGAAACAGGAGGACAGATTGGCAAACTGTGCTGGTTGAGCAGAAAAATGTTGTATTTGAACTAGGACAAGCTTTTGCTACGATTGGCATCGTCTCAGTTGGAATATGGATGACATGTCTGCTTTCTTTCTAGATCAGGAGGATCCTAGATGTTATTATCATGTATATAAAGAAAAATCAGCATAGACATGTACATGGTTTCCGTTAATGTAATGTAGATAATAATCACATTGCAGTTCAATAATGAAATGGCAGTTCTGGCCTTGAGAATTGTTGTCTGTATTCTGATCCATTTACTAGTTCATAAGGCAAAGTGATACAGAGGCTCTGTGTTTGAATCTTTGCCACCCACATATGCAGTAGTAGTTACTACTTTTACTACAAAAAATTCAGATGTGCAGTTTGACACGAGTTATCACTAAAACAGTAGTTTTATGGGATGTAATGAGACAGGAGTTGTTGTCAACTTATCTTTTTTTATTCTGAAGTGGATGGTCGTGGATTTGGACTATGGAAGAGCCATCTCCCCACTAATACTAGAGTTGAAAATGCCTTAATGGGATGGGATGGGATGGAAAACTAGAGTTGAAAACCCAGAGGAGATGTTGAACTGTTTAGTGGCGGCCTCTTTCTAACCTCAATCTGTGGGTCTCTGTAACTATTGGTGGGTAGTCAACATATGAGATGGATAATAGTGGAAGGAAGAAAAGATGATAATATTCAATTCAATGCCAGACTTGACCAAAAGATATTGATTATTTGCTTTTTACCCTTTACGGATAGAGCTGCATACGAGCCGCGTCGGGTCAAACTTCTACTAGGCTCGAATAATTTTTTTTCGATTCAAGTTCGGCTCGATCTTTAGAAATCGAGATCGAGCTCGGCTCGTTTAAGAAATCTTGAGTTCGACCTCGATTGGAACTCGATTCGTTTAAATATATCATCGAACTCGAGCCTCAGTTCAATTATAAGCTTGTTAGCTTGAGCTTAGATGTTAATAAGTTGAGTTCATTTTCTTACATCAAATTATGGAAAACGAACATGAAACTTAATATATATATTATCAATAAACTGTAAATTCTAATATATATCATACTTTATGATATCACAACTTCTAAACTCTACTTCAAATTGTTATAGAGTTTAGTCTACATATTAGGGGTAATTGTTTATTAAGAAAATATATGTTTGAGTTATTATTTGTTGGTAGAGTTTATGTTATGATTTGAGATTTAAGAATTACGTATAGAATTTACGGTGTATATTGTGTGTTTCATCCTTTACATATGTTTCAACAAACCGTAAGTCTTAACGTAACTCGTATGAAATTGACAAACTTTACATTGTATAATAATCATGATTGTATGATACACAAATGATATAACATGTAACTATATAATAAATAAGTTGAACTGGTCAAGTAAGCGTGTTAAGCTGTATATAATAACTAATGTAGTCAACGTTAACTATAAACGAACATGTTCGTGAACCTGGTTCGACGAGCCAACGAGCCGAGCCGGCTCACTGACCATAAACGAACAGGTTCGCTAACCTGGGTTGACGAGTCAACGAGCCGAACCGGCTTGCGAATCATTCGAGTCGAATACCTTGCGGCTCAGGTTCGATTCCTTAAGCTTTCGATCCGACTCGCTAACAGGTTTGTTTTGAACCGATTCGAGTTAGGAGTCCAAATTTTCCAAACCGTTTGGCTTGCTTGCTCGTCTTGGCCACACCCTATAGGCTATAGTTGATTGTTGGAGGGAAGCAGAGCGTAGAGGTCGAGGCGATCACCGTCAGGCACAACAGTTGTTTACTTTTCTAGTGTAATATCATAGTATATAGTAAAATAAGAATCGAATCACAGGAAGCATATTATTCCTAAACTGAAAGTCCAGCCTCCTCTTCTCATGCATATTATTCTTATAAAACTAGTCAAATTTGGGATTTATGGCCTATTGAAAAGCCTCCAATGAGTAATTAATAAAATTAAATTATGGTTTATAATGATAAAAGTAGTAATTTTGTTGTTTTAATTCAGGGGGTTCCTGCCTGATCTGCCCCTTCGAGGATCATGTCTAGAGTTGGCTCCAGTTTCATCATAGTCTGCAACATTCGTCATTAGCATCTTCCTCGTCACCTTGTAATACATTACTATGAACCTCTTCCAACAATTTGATATGTGGGGATAGTTCTCCACAGTACAATCAATACTAGATGATGAACAACCAGAAAGCAAAAGGTTGGAAAAAGAAATGAAGTTTCCAGTAGTAGTAATTAATTAATTAACCTGCTGAAGTTGAAGATGAGCAGCTAGGAGCAGTGAAGATGCAGAGGTAGATCAGAAGAAAGGTAGTGATGAACATTCTATGATCAGTTTCTGATGAGGCCATGTTCAGATTATGGATCTCAGACGAAAGTTGTGTGTGTGTTTTTTTTTACAGTAAGAGCAGATGGGAATATATATGAGGAGGAAGGCTTAGTCCCATTATATAGACCATAGTGGAATTTGGAGTGTGAGAATCTAGAGTATTGTTTAAAATATTTTGGTGTAAAAGTGACAGATTTTATTTTATTTTTTAATTTGTAAAATTATATTGAATTGTTTGTGCATGTTCTTTCAAACTCGCTCAAAATTTTTATTTGCGTTTATGATATCCGACTATTCAAAGTTTGCTAAAATAAGAAGGAAAACTTGATATATATAAATAATTATGTGTATCAACTTATGAAAGAAGAGTTACTTACTTACTCACTGTAACAGCCACCAACAACACATAGAAAAAGCAAAGCATTATTGCATGTGGCATCGCCAAACATAATCATCATATCAGATACCCGGCCTTCATTTGCATGGCTTCAACTTTCTAGGGTTGCTGCTCTTTCTCTCCTCTCAATTGGATGTCATCTTTCTTGTCATTAAATATATTTAATTTTGTTTCCTATTGCTGCTAGCTAGCCCTGCTTCTTCAACTTCTTCTGATGATAAGTTATCATTTCTTTTTTTTGTATATAAAAATATCAATATTTATTTTTTTATTAATTCAATTCAAGTCGGCTAAACAACAACATTAAGGAAAAGGATGTTCCTTTTGCTTGCTTGCACTATCAAAGGCTAAACATGATACTCCCCAAATTAATTACAATCCCATTAATTAAGGAAATATTACTTTCTACATATCAACATCTACGAGGAATGAAGTAAAATGAAAATCATTATGGAACACAACCAATCATATTGTATAAAAACTCTGCTGTATTTGGGAACCGGATATCCATACGAGGTAGCATGCTATTATTAATTACTGTAAATATTAATTGTATAAATACTAATTGTAAAATAACTTAATATCATCGTAATTTTTGAATTTGGTAGTTGAAATGACCTAAACACCCATGGAACAGTAAAATTACAACTTCTTTATAACATGCAAAAAACCGAAGAATTGTCATACCATTTGAAATAACCAATTAAAACTGACCGTTTAAACCACCATTCCGCTGCCGCCGAGCTGCCGCCGCAGCCCACCGCCTCTACCGCCTGCCGCCGCTGCCCGGCGAAAAGGTAAAAAAAAATTAATTGTAGTCGGCTTGCCGACCGTAATATTTTTTAATTTTTATATTTAGATTAGTGCTATTTAATTTATTAAATTAGTAATTAAAATATGTGATAATTAAATATTTGGTACTTAAAATAATTATTTAATTAATGTTGAAAATTATGAATTAGTCATGTTAAGGTTAATTAGGGTTTAGGGTTTAGGTTATTTAGTATATATACTTAGAATACATAATTGGTATGATGATTTAGGTTACTTAGTATATATACTACTAATTAATTTGACAATTACATACTTGATAATAAACCATAATATTTACAAATTCACAATAATTACTAATATTTTTAAATTCACCTAAACCCTAACATGAGTAATTACTCATTTTCAAATATTAATGATAAATATTCAATTATCAAGTATTTAATTACAAAAAAAATTGTTACTATAATTAATTATTTTTATTAATTCACCTTAATTAGCATGACTAAACCCTAATTTCAAAAAATGAATTAAAAGCAAGGACCAGAAATCTAACCGCTAAACCCTAATCGTTAAACCATAAACCCTAAACCCTAACTCCAAACCCTAAACCTTAACCCATAACCGCTAAACCTTTAAACCCTAAATTCTAAACCTTAACTCATCTAAATCTTAAATTGTAAACCCTAAACCCTACAAATAAGGAAAATTTAACATATAGAATACCCACCTGAAAATTTCGCTCCATGTCCCTTGCATATCCAATGCAAATTAATTCTTTCTTCATAATACATGACACATGCAAATTAATACATGTCTTAAACCCTAAATCCTAAACCCTATCTCTAAATCCTATACCCTAAACCCTATCTCTAAATCCTATACCCTAAACCCTATCTCTAAACTCTATACCCTAAATCCTAAACCCTATCTCTAAATTCTATACCCTAAACCCTATCTCTAAACCCCAAACCCTATCTCTAAATTCTATACCCTAAACCCTATCTCTAAACCCAAAACCCTAAACCCTATCTCTAAATTCTAAACCATAACCCTATACCTTATACCCTAAACCCTATCTCTAAATTCTAAACTGTAACCCCTATCTCTTAATTCTAAACCGCAAAACCCTAAACCCTATCTCTTAATTCTAAACCGCAAAACCCTAAACCATATCTCTTAATTCTAAACCGTGAAACCCTAAATCCTATCTTTAGATTCTAAACCCTAAACCTTATCTCATAATTCTAAACCGTGAACCCCTAAACCTTATCGCTAAACCTTAATTGTCACTATTATTAGTCAAAATTAGAGATTCACCTTAATTAACATGAGTAATGAACATGACTAATTACTAATTTCCAAGTATTAATAAAATAAATATTCAATTGCCATTACAAAAATAATTGGTATTACATTTACTTATATTTGCTAATTCACCTTAATGACCATGATTAATTACTAATTTTCAAGTACTAAGTTACTAATTATTCAATTAACAAATATTTAATTACCCAATGGATTTTTACGTAAAAATTATACTTAATATTTCACCTTACTTATCATAAGTAATTACATTGTACTAATTAAAATTGAAAAAAAAAGTTGGTCGTCGGCATTGGCATTCAACGCCGACCGTCTTGTACGGTGGTCGGCGTCCCGAATGGAATTTTGTTATTTTATTTTATTTTATTACAGAGCTATATTATTGTAATTATATGATAAATATAATTCATAATTTATGTTTTTTATTACAAATGTAATTATTTGAAACCGTAAAGTAGTAATATTCATAATTGAAATGAATACTACTTAGAGTTTAGGTATTTGAACTCATACTTTAGTACTATTACTTACTAAAAATTAATAGTAATAATCTATGCAATCATATTGGTTTATTGATGCCAATGAATAGTACTAGAGTTATTATCTATACCCAATATGTTCCACCTATCTAACTATTGCAGTTGAGGATCGATACTATTATTGTACGGGAAGGCAGAAGCACATTCATGAGCCATCAGTAAGTTCCCGTTGTTGTACAAAATGCATTGTTGTGAAGTGTAGGTTTAGTGTTTCTTGTGTAGTGAACAAATACTGTGAATATAGTACACCGACTGATATGTTGTGTTATACCATGTTTAGGGAAGTTATAGTGACGATGATGATGTTGAGGAACAGTTGAATTATGGCGTTTATTTCATCAACAAGGTGTTTTACGACACGATCGATGACGCATGTGATGCGGCTAAGGACATTGCTTTAGACTTAGGATTTCAATTAACTCGTGGCTCACATAAAAAGAACCCCATGAAGAAAACAATTGGTTGTACTTGTATTGCTCGTATGGTAGCAGGGGAAAATCATAGTCCACTGCCTCTTTAGATAGTTCATGTACGACTACAACATCAGGTTGTACGTTCATGGTGTGTGTGCAGCCTAGACGCGTTGACTCTGAGTGGAAATGGAAGATTAACACTATCAAAGATGATATAGCGCGAAGGGACACAACAACGGAATCAGCTGACTGACAAGATGAAAGACCACATTAGACAGTTGGAGGAAAACAATGTCCCCCAAGAGAGATGCAGAGCATACTCAACAGTGAGTACGGCCGTATAATCAACATTAGATAGATTTATAATGAGACAACAAAAATCTGTACGTGTCACACGCGGAGTCAATTCGTATGTTGCACGCTTGGTATTTTTTCGTCCTAATAGGCTCCACTTACAAACCAATGTTTACAAGAAGGAAGTTGTGCAGTTTGTAGGTGTGACGCCGGTGAAGAAAAACTTCAATATTGGGTTGGCACTTGTGGAGGATGAAACGAAAGATTTATACGCATGGGCACTAAACCAATTGCGATTGGTTCTTGGTGGTCGAGTGTGGAATGCTTTCGTTACGGAAAAGGAACGTGGATTGGCGGTTGCACTACATGATGTATTCCCTTCTTCGGCTAATTTGCTTTATGTATGGTACATGAAGAGAAACATCAAGAGAAGGGTAACGAAGTTATATGACAAACAGATCACCGAGAAATTTGTACGAGGTGCATGGGGACAAGTGCTGAATGCCAGAACCAGCCAAATCTTTTCCAGGAAATGGAGTGATCTGGTTCAAGGTGACTAGAGTGCAGAGCTAGTACAATATATGGCATCAGAGTGGCTCCCTTGCAAACAGAAGTGGGCGCGTTGCTACACGAATAAGGTGCTCCATCTCAGCAACACAAGCACAAAACGGGTGGAATCGGCGCACTCATCCTTGAAGGCTTTGCTGCACATCTCGATTAGTAAGGCTGACGGACTATTCTATGCATATGATCGCCTTATGACGGGTTAAGTACTGGAGATAAGAAAGTCGCTATAAGCCTCACGAATGACGGTACGTACGATAGTTCCAAGTTCAGTGCATATCTCAGGTTGTGTAGATCAATATTGTTTCATGCAGTCGTTTATCATTTTGGAGAAATCATACGCGAAGTTGAACAGGGCGGTGAGCTTGTGGGTGATTGAGCTACTGATTGAAGATCAAGCATTGGTGAGATCATGCACGTGTGTGATCCGGACTACGAAGGGGCTACCATGTAGATGTGAAGTTTAGCGTTGTATAGAAGAGAACAGATTGCTGTACAGGAGACACCTGCACCGCTTTTGGGCTACGCTAGACTACACGACCCCCCCCCCCCCGACCGTGCCGAGTGGGAAGATGAAGCCCGAGCTGAGTGTTTGGCACGAAATTGTTGATGAGGTGGAGAGTTTAGGGGAAGCACACGTGCGCGCTGCCACGAGACTCCTTCAGTCCCAGCTACATCCAGAGGTAGAGAGTCTCCAGGACCTGAAGATATCGGATGCTCCGAAGGGAAGACCTCCTAGATGGCAGAATGCAAGGGAACCGTCATGGTGGGAGAAGGTCAAATCTGCAACATCATGTAATAAGAAAGCTGGTAAGTGCCATGTGCAATTTAATTAGGTGAGTTCCACTCTCTTCCTGTATTCTGGAGCCTCATTAACATTTTTCGGATGAAACAGGGGGTACTCCTACGTTAGCCCGAGAACCTGAATTAACGTACATGAACTATATCCCACAGAGTGTCAGAGAACTAATCATCGATTAGCTTATCCCCGAGAGTGACGAAACTGTGGTTTCCGCATTATATCACACATTATTTGTGAAAATCAAGAACGATTCCCGGAGATAAGGGAAGATCTTTGGGGGCTTGTATCAGCGGGGTTGACCGCCAGGTACGAATTAGTGTACGCGGCATCAGGCCAGGACAGTGCATATGTTCAAAGAAGACTGCTAGGTACTACCTGGATCTACTGACCGGAATTCTAGATGTGGGATGCCGATCTTATCAGACTTGCATCCCGCTACAATTGGCGTTTTGTGTTGTACACTTCAGCTTGAGAATTGGTTAGCCAACACTCATACGGAACGACGTACATACTGTTGTGTGCTCGGCACTTGCAGCGTCATCAAGTTGTAGAGTTGATTTTCATTGGTAACCATTGGTTGCAGATACAGTTGGTCGAGGTGGACGGAGTGAGGTCGATGCCGCCTTTCCATTCGGTTAGGGAAGGGGCAGAGGGCGGTGCTCGCACAACATTATGGCATGACATTTACAAAAATGAATTGCAATTATTCCACGATCGTGGTGGACATAACCCGAACAGCCCTAATCCCAGAGTTGATGATGTATTCAATGTTTCAGATTAGGTGGGATGGTTTCAATGACTGTATAAACGCTTTGAAATGACGTTTTGAATATATATTCATGCTAACATTTTTGGACATACCACCACCACATATGCAAGTTTAGGTGGAATTAAGTGTTGTATGGAACAACGAATAGAAGTTATAAAAACCGTCGTATGTCGTCAACGACCTCATAGTACCCCCGCACCTGGTCGACAAACTCTTCCGACCCATATCACACCTGTACAAAGGGGCCAAACTGGCACAGAAAGAACGCATGGCCTACTATGGTGCCTGCACATAAATTAAGAATCAGTATTACAACAAACTGTGTGTACCGTAATTAAAATGCGTAACGAAGTGTACGGAAGCGATACGAACCAACGGTGGAAGCGGCTGATCTGGTACGCGTGTGAGGATGATTGCTGGGTGTGTGCGGTCGACGTACCACACCATGTACTCAGCCGTCGGGGAATTCTGGCACACTGGATGTGCTGAAGAACGACAAAGCCAGTAGGTCGATTGTAGTCACACCTAAAGTGTCCGACTGCATACTGTGTCCCATCCGCCGGTCGCGCCACTTACTCTGGGGTGAGAATCGCATATGAGATTGTTTGTCGGTAGCCGTACTGTGGCAACACGCGACTGGGATTGTACGACTCTACGTAGTCAAATGCGTGTATACCTCCGCTGTAGAGGGACCACCAGGCCTCACCGTCGAAGCCGGGTGAACCAAACGGAAGCCATTCGACTTGTGTGTGTGTTGTCCCATCCAACATCGAGTGTATTGTGTCTAGCCTCGCATCAACGTCAGCTGCTTTCTCAGCGATCATTGGTCCTTCCCACATCCCAACAAGTGCCTCACCACGAGCACGTGGGGCCGGGGATGGCCTACGATGCAAGCTCGGGAAGTATTCGTAGATCCACTACTGCAGCAAAGTAAGGAAGCCCGACAGGGATGTAGATCGCGCACTAGAAGCAACCACGAGCTGCCTGTACAGGAAAGCAAGCATAGTCGGACCCCAACTGTACTCCCGAGTCATCCGCACGTCTTGCAACCCCTCGAGAACCCCAATACGAACACAGATGTGACTGCGGTCCAAAAAAATAGTGGAGCCCAACAACGAAATCATGTAGTAGACGACTCTGTTTGCGTCGCCAAGGTATTTTGTCTTGGTGGCCTCGACTAGGTGGTTTAGATGAACACCGCCGACTTTGTAGAACTTCCACCTGATCTCATCACCATCAACATTAAGTATGGTGGCAGGCTACGTCACGTATTTCTTGTAAGGTAATCGTCATCTAGCCAAATGGCATGTGGAAGGTGTTGGTGTCTGGTTGTCACCTCTTAACAAACGCTAACAATAAGGGAAGATCTAAACCTCAGACATAACCCGACCAAGGTGCGACACCTTAGAGGCATCGACAAACTGCCGAGCCTCAGCGGAAGGCCACATGAACCTCTCTAACTTAAGAACCCTAGTCCTCGCAAGACGAAGTATGAACCGTGATGCCGCTCTAGAGTCCAAACCGTGCGTCCAGAGGCGGTGAGCTATATGACCGTCGAAGCTAGGGATCAAAGAAGGGATCCGGGGGCCACCAGGTGCTAGACCAGTAAGCAACCAGTTCATGCATGTGCTGCTGGACTGGACCCCTACAGAACGTACAACTCTGCCACGTCTAGGGCCCACTGTGGACCAGCCCTACTACCCACGAGATGACCTAGTACCCGCTCTTGATCCGGATGGAGCGGCTGTACCACTCCCTGCGGGTCTCTTCCGTGAGCGTGCGCTATCCTGTAAGAAAGGGTGAAACGAGGCATCACAATCGTCATACCCATCTCTGCCTCCGTCACTGTCCGACAGGATCTGCTCATCATTATCGTCGGAGTAATCTCTAATGGTGTGAATGTCATCACAAAAAATCCGGAGGCTGGGTGGCAAAAATCTCATCAACCGTAAGCTCTGTCCCAACAGAGTGCAGATCGGGGTCCACGTATATCGGTCCGTAAATTTGGAACTACGCACTCCACTGCCCAACATCCTCTAGTCTAGATTTCTTTCCCTTCAATTTCTCCTCTAGTACCTTTCGATTTGATGCAGAAATAGGACGATCGATAAACCGCAGCAAATCATCATCTCTCCCCGACATCGCTTCTAACTGTATATGCAATTTAAATCGTGACTATTAATTAGAAAAATAATACTTTAAATAGTAACTAATAATTAAAAATGTTAAACTTATATTTACTATTTCATAATTAATAGGGGATTGCTATTTCACCTTAATTATAATGACTAATCTCTAATTTTTAAGTATTAGTAAAATAAATATTCAATTATCAATTATAATGACTAATCTCTAATTTTCAAGTAGTGTTGATATATGTACTAATTCACTTTAATTATCATGACTAATTTCCAAATATTACTTAAATAAATATTCAATAATCAAGTATATTATTATCGAAATAATTATTACAATTTTTACTAATATTTATTAATTAACTTGAATTATCATGACTAATTACTAATTTTGAAGAATTAATTAATTAAATATTCACCTGTTTAATTACTAATTCACTGAACTAAATCTAAACCCTAATTACATTTAAATAATAATAAAATTAAAAAAATTGGGACGGTCGGCGTACCTAAACGGCGGCAGCGGAAGCGAGAGCGGCGGCGGCAGCGGTAGTGTGAGCGATGGTCGCGGGCTACGTGAGCGCGGGGGAGGCTTTATGCAGCAGGGGCAGCTGAGGAGGGCGGTGGCGGAGGGGAGTAGAGCCTGACGGCGACAACGTGTGTTTGTAGAGAGTTTTCCGGGAGGTGAGAGTTTTCCGAAAAGTGAGGGTTGTATTTGATTTGAGTTACGTAATGTGTGTATTTAAAGATTAGATTTGAAGGACATTCGCGTAATTTTACTCGTTGAATTAAAATAATATGGCGTTGAGTAGTCAAAATTAGGGTGTCTTATAACAATTCAAAATATTAAGTATGAGCACTTAAATATTAATTAAGTATAATCATGATTATGAATACTGGTTTTCAGCGTCTAACGCTTCATCTTCTTTAACGTGTTTTTGATATGTAATGAATTTATATTTTTAGAACCAAATCTATTTCTTATGAGAAGACCCCTTCTTCTCCATGTTATACACCCATAGTTATTTGCAATGGTCGAACTTAGATTTATCTTAATAAAAAAAACTATCGAAAAACCAATATGTAGTTATTAATTGTATACTTGGCTCCCCGTTGGTGACAACTTTTTTCGTGGTTCCGTTCGATTGCTGTTGGCGATGTCGACCACCCAATCTAATCGTTGGAGTTCTAACCGACGGCTGTGCAGCGACGAGAGGGATTCCGACAAGATACTAACAATCTAGCATGGTTATCTTTCGGCAAGATACTAACGCCGGAGATGTATGACGACTCCTTAGTTTTTGTTTGAGTTTTAATTGGAGGTCGGCTTTTGTATTATCGAAAAATGGAGGATATGAAGTTTTAAAAAAAATCGGAGGAGGTGAAGTTCTAAAACTCATAATGATAGGAATTAAGGAGATAGAAAATGAGCTGATCCAAACGAAGTTAGATGCAAATGACATTTTTTATATGTGATCATATTGTGTTTTTCGATTAATTTTGATATTCACTTAACATATTTTTATTATTATTCAACACCCAATCACAAAATGACACGTGGTATGTGTACCGGGAAGACTAAGTAATCCATTAAATTGAAACTTATAACCAAACTATTAGTGAGTAATAATTATAAATTCATGGGTGCCAAATTCTATTTTTTTAAAACTAAAAACAGTAAAAGCACACAAAAAATATATATATATATATATATTTTAATTTTAACTTAGTATTAGGTTTAAAAATTATATTTTTCAATTTTATAATCATTAAATTGATTTTCAATTAAATTAATCCGACACCGCACATGTTTGGACATGGTTGAACCACCCCATATATGAATAATGATGGAGATGAAAACGTCGTCTGAAGGATGCTGCACTAATGAATGGAAATGAGAAGCTAAGTTTCATCCATGAAAAAAAAATGTTGGGAAAATTGAGCAAAATGATACGTGTAGAGCTATGCATTAATATGTATGGAAATGGAGTGGTGGTGGTGGTGGTGGTGGTGGTGGTGGTGGTGGTGGTGGTGGTGGTGGTGGTGGTGGTGGTGGTGGTGGTGGTGGTGGTGGTGGTGGTGGTGGTGGTGGTGGTGGTGGTGGTGGTGGTGGTGGTGGTGGTGGTGGTGGTGGTGGTGGTGGTGGTGGTGGTGGTGGTGGTGGTGGTGGTGGTGGTGGTGGTGGTGGTGGTCGGGGTCCTAATTCCCACCCATTATTACATTCCAAGAATTGCATTTTCCATTCCCCTTCCTCCGTAGTACCAAACAGCACTTCCATCAATATTATTATTAGCTTTTCAGATTTTTTTTTTCAAAGTCAAATTGGATACATAGTGATACACATTGCTAGTGGTAGTGGCCTCTCTCTCTACCGCAATATCGATTCATGCATTCGACATATATAAACCTTACCTCCATTACTACAACTCCAATGGTCCGTTTGCGATGTCAAATAAAATTTGGATGGTAATAAAAAAATTAACTCCCAAATTGAACTTAATTAGGATTTCAATTTTTTATTTGAATAAGAAAATGCTCAAAATTCTTTATTTTATACAGAAATGATATGCACGAGGTATTATTAAGCAGCATCTAAAATAGCAGAGTTAGACAATAATTGATCTACAAGAAAAACTGGGGGAGTATCCGCCCAAAAAATCGAGTTATTCCAACGAGCACAGCTATGAGTCATAATGTGAGCAACTCCAATCGACATAGTCAAAATCGCCAATCGACATAGTCAAAATCGCCAATCCATCTTCGGATACTCCTACAAAAGATCCCCATTTCAGACAAATTTTCCTTAGCATCTGCAATCCATGAAACCAGCTCCAGAAAGTCCGTTCCAGGATAATCTTCAAGCACGCATGACACCCATATGAGTCCAAATTCAGCTGCTCTAGCTTCAACCAGCTCGAACTCCAAGTACCCTGCAACTTCTGGACACCAGCATCAACAAATCTCCCCATAGAATCACGAAGAAAAAATCCAATTCTCATTCCGCCATCCAGTAAAATATCAGATTAAGTGTTGATTTTCAAGATACCTAAGGGTTGTTTTTGCCAATATCTACTTGGAATCGTCGTGCTATCAGCCAAAGAATTCATTCAACTTCATGTATAGTCCTCCAAATAGCTTTGACTGTGCGAGTACATGTCTTCCTCATGCAGTTGATCACCATTAAACGGGTGGGCATTACGCTCCTTCCAAAGAAACCATAGAAATATACACCAAGATTCGAGTTTATCAGTAGTAGTCGAATTTGCAACCTTCTGGTAACATTCAAAACCATTGTCCATCATTCCGTAATCAAAACAGTCAGCAATTGGCATTGCTCGCCAAACCCTACCAACCCATTAACATTCACCAAATAAGTGAATTTGGGATTCTTCAAATCTACAAAAAGGGCATTGGTCCCCCGGAAGCCTGCTTCATTTTGTACGAATGTTCCCCGTAGGAAGGACCCTACGCATGAAACGCCAGAGGGAATGCTTAACTTTTGGAGGAAGATGAAGAGCCCACATACCTTTTCCAAACCGAAGTAGGTTCCAACATAGAGATTTGAAGTTGTTTTTGAAAGATGTGAAGTTATTTTTGAAAGGACAATGTTGAACAGCTGTTGATATGGTCCGATAAAAGATCAGAAGTGCGCCGAAGATATACCAAAAGTACACCACACAGTTTTGGTATATTTACAACGCATTTTTGGTCTAAATGTCAGAGACCAGGTTGCACACTTTTGGTTTGTATACGGCGCACTTTTGGTATAAAAACATCAAAATTTTCAGCCTCCAAATTTTAAATCCAGCAGCTCAGGAATCGAAACAGGACCCAAAGCACATTGTTCTAGACTCTATGTAACATCTAATCATGTAATTTTGACTCAAACAAAATTTTAAAAAATACTAACTCGAGACATGGGCTGCCTCCCACGAAGCACTCTTTCTATAACCTCTTTGAGCTAGACGATACTTGACTATTTATTGAGCATCCTTTAAAAAATGAACTTCGACTCTGTTGGTAGGCTTGGCATCGAGATATCGCTTGCGACGGTGACCATTGACCATGAATGTTCCTTGGTCAAGATGCATGATCTCTACGGTCCCGTAGGAGAATGATTACGTGACTTCATAAGGTCCCGACCATCTTGATTGGAATTTTCCCAGAAATAGTCTGAGGCGGAAGTTGTAAAGAAACACTTTATCTCTCTTCTTTAACACATCGTGGATGCATTTCATCTTCTTCTTGTACAACCATGAGCACTCATAAGCGTGAAATTTATACGCCTCTAGCTCAAAGAGCTGATATTTCCTTTTGGAAGCTACGAGACTAGTATCCATGTTCAGTAACTTCATGGTCCATCATGCCTTATTAACAAGAATCAATTTTTCATGTTCAACGACCTCGTTTAAGAGACATTTCATGCATATTCGTATTGTTCGGGATAGAAGTTTAAGATGTTTCGTGCATTTCTAACATCTATCTCGACTTAGTGTTTTAGACCCGTTCGGGGTCCAATTGATGTTATTTCGTAGTGTTTTTATCGATTTTAGGAACACGGTGACATCGAGGAGTTATTCAGAGTTGTATGATATGCAAGGAGGAGGTGGATGCATTGAAGAATGAAAAAATGACCGAGTCGGCGTTGAAACCAAAAATTCACCTAACCTATACCAAAAGTGTGTAGCGCACTTTTGGTTGGTTAATACACACTTTTGGTCTTCAATCGAACTTCAAATCTCTGACATTTAGACCGAAACTGTGCCGAAGAAAAACCAAAAGTGTGCGGCATACTTTTTGTATATATATGACGCACTTTTGGTATCCGACAGGCCTAAGGAGGCGCCTCTATAAAAGCCCAATTCAATTTCTTTTTCAGTCAGACTTCTTAGGACGAAATTGAGAACTTTATTAAGAGATTTGATAACGACGAGCAGGCAACTTCAAGGACCTCAGAATCGGCAAAGTAATCAAGATGCCGAATGAAGTCTTCGGGAAGATCGGCGAAATTAGGTTTTTCATAATTCTTTGTGTAAATATAGATTTAATGTCTTCCTCTTCTGATTTTGATTAGTCTCTCAAGATTATGAAAAGGTAAACTTCTCTCGCTTAAAATTAGATGAACCCTAGGTTAATTCTTATGAATGAATGATTTGATATGTTTGACATTTTATGTGAGTTGGATGGATTTCTTTGCATATTTGATTTCATTTCCGTTTACCGGTCCAGCTTGAGCACAAGTGATGAACGGTTTTTAGGCGTTATCAAAATAAACCGGTTAAAAAAAACCAAATTGAATCTCCCTAGGGTCTATTTAAGTATCTTACTCAAAGTTGAAATTAATATCAATGGAGGTATCAATGAATGTGGTTTAGGTGCCACAAGGATCAATCAAACAGTCAAAATGAGAAATGAAAATTGTTTTAAAGTAAAAGGGGTTGCAAGACTGGACGATATAAGGTTGTAAACAAATAGAGACAAAGCTGCTTAGATGTCAAATCCCCTAGGCAATTGTAATTCACAAACGATAGACAAATTTCACGAATTAAACGAATCAGGATAGATGCATTACACTATCGCAATTCTTCTCTAATCAAATCACACCCTTTTGTGACCGCTAATTTGCTACTTATCTATTATTCTAGTCCGCTCTTTCGAGACAAAGATCTAAAACCCGCTAGGTGATTTACCGATTTAGAACTGCTCACACGACAAACTAATTCATTCGCTCCTGGATGGGGGTTAACACCTAACCTAGTTGTTTGATTTTGGCGTTCTAGATATGCAAGCTCTTGCGAGACTAAGCTAAATCTAATAGAGATGCATTCAAGTTGAACAGGCAAGAACAAATCGAAAATGAAATCAAATATGCAAAGAAATCCATGCAACTCGCATAAAACATCAAACATATCAAATCATTCGTTCATTAGAATTAACTTAGGGTTCATCTAATCTAAGCAAGAGAAGTTTAGCTGCTCATAATCTCGAGAGACAAATCAAAATCAGAAGAGGAAGACATTGAATATAGGTTTACATAAAGAATTATGAAAAATCTAATTACGTTGATCTTCCCAAAACTTGATTCGGCATCTTGATTACTTTGCTCATTCCGAGCTCCTTAAAGTTTCCTTCTTGTCGCTCTCAAATCTCTCATTATAACTCTCAATTTCGTCCAAGGAAGTCTGACTAAAAAATTAATCGAATTGAGGTTTTATAAAGGCGCTTCCTTTCGCCTGTTGGATACCAAAAGTGCGCCGCGCACTTTGGGTTTTTCTTCGACGCACTTTAGGTCTAAATGTTAGAGAACTAAAATTTGATTTAAGATCAAAAGTGCGCCTTAACCGACCAAAAGTGCGTTGCACACTTCTGGTATAGGTTGGACGGAATTTTGGTTTCAACGCCGACTTGGTGATTTTTTATTCTTCGATGCATCCAGCTCCTCCTTACATATCATACAGCTCCGAATAATGCCCCGATGTCGTCATGTTCCTGAAATCGATAAAAAACACTATAAAACTACATCAAATGGATCCCGAACAGGTCCGAGACACTAAATCGAAATAGATGTTAGAAATGCACGAAACATCCTAAACTTCTACCAAAAACTATACGAATATGCATGAAATGTCGCTTAAACGAAAGCGATGAATATGAAAAATCGATTTTCATCACAACTTCATGGGAGGCAACTGATTATATTTAACCAATGTGAATTCAACCTAATTCAACCAACCATTTAGATGAAGGGTCTTTTTGTTTTTCCACATTTATTATTTATTTTTTAATTCTTTAATCATAATTTTCCATGTCATTGCCGCCGAGGAGTCTTCGAGAGGTCCTTAGTGGCTTTTTTGACAAAAAATTATAACGGTTGTAACTAATCATAACCCGTTAAATTATAACCAGTTATAATTATTAATTATAATCGGTTACCTAATTCTAATTTTAATTAGACCTGCCGCTCGGGGTCCAACTGTACTGACTGGAAAATTATTTAATTCGTTGTTGTTAATATTTAGGAAGTTAATGACTACTATTGTAGTTATTAAAAGTTCAGGCTTGATTATGTAATTGTGGAAAGTTTGGGACCAAGTGGTAGTTATTAGAAATTCAGGCTTGATTATCATAATTCTTCAATTCCTTCACCATCGCTGAGTCCACCGCCCTAGACTTTCAGATTTCACCAAGTCGTACAGAACTCGCCCATCGACGTCTGATTGCTCTACCCATTCTAGCCCAAGCTCCCTCCCGTTGAAACGAAGCCCGACGGTGTCTCTACATTCTCCAGTCTCATCGCCTTAAAAGTCATCTGTTTCCGGACTCTGGGGGTTCTAAATTAGGTATCATCGTCAAGTAGTCGTTGAGTATTGAGTCAGCTATTGTTATGATTTAGCTGTTGAGTAGCACCAGTACCCTTTTCCTCGTCCATTGTCCATTGTCTCTTCCTTTTCTGTATTAGCTGTTGATTGAGTTTGTTGTACTGAGTATTGAATTTGTGTTACTGATTTTGTTTTGCTGAATTAGATGTTGAGTATTAAGTTTATTTTACTGAATTAGCTGTTGAGTGTTGATTTTGTTTTAGTTTTACTGAGTAACAGAGCACGTAAGTAGCAGAGAGAGATTGCTGTTAGTCTTTGTGCAAGTCCCAAATTCTTCCTAATTTGAACATGTGTTTAGATTCTTGAAAATTGAAAGACTTGTTGCATTTTTTCGAATGTTACTTTGTTTCGGTTGAATTGTGAATTTAATCGATATATATAGTCATCGTTAAACGTATACTTATGGTTTCTTGTAGAACTCTATTGTGTTCTACAGGCTTTTATGTTCTATGTGCTGTTGCTATAATTTTTTTTCTAGGGGTTTAATCTTATTGTTCTTTTAGGAAAATCATTTCCAGAATGTCAACGGAGCAGTCAACCTCTGTTGCTAAAGCTGTTTACAAGCTACAGCTCTCTCTATATGCTGGTATCCAAAATGAAGATCAGCTATTTGCAGCTGGGTCGTTGATTTCCCAGGGTGACTATGCTGACATTGTAGTTGAGAGGTCTTATATAAACCACTGTGGATACCCTCTTTGCAAGAACGAATTGCCTTCCGAACGGCCTAGAAAGGGTCGGTACCGTATTTCTCTGAAGGAACATAAAGTTTATGACCTGCATGAGACATACATGTATTGCTCATCCAGTTGTCTTGTCAACAGTCGAGCTTTTGCTGGGATCTTACAGGAACAGCGGGCCTTGGTTCAAAACCCAGCCAAGCTTGTGGAGATTTTAAGTCTCTTTGATACTTCTGGTTTGGAGTCTATAGAGAGTACATGGAAGAAACCTGATTTGGGAATGTCAAAATTAGTAATCCAGGAGAAAGGGGAAGTTAAAGCTGGTGAGGAGCCTCCGGTAGAGAACACTGGTCCGTCTAATGCAATTGAAGGGTATGTACCACGAAGAGATGGAAAATCTAAGACTCCATCGCCAGCAATAGGTGAAAGCTTCATATACCCTATATCTCTGGTTGATTCAGCTTTTGAATATGTTATCATTATTCAGTTGAGTTGATATTGTGGCATATATGCAACAACAACAAAAAATATAAATAAGGTAATTAATACACGAAGACAGCTTTTTGAAATATTAACATTAGATGTTTTGTCCATGTCACCTAGAGCATACATGTTACCATAGAAGTTTCTGCTTGAGATGCTTGTTTTCTCTGCAGCAGCCATCGTTCTGGCAGTTTGTTGTTTCACTTTACTTGCTAACTTCAATATTTGATGGTCATGACGTGAACTCATTATCTTGTCCTTTATCATTCTCTTGGGAGCTTTTTTTCTTAGGATAAATTCCGGATGACTGTCAGTACGTATTTGAATCACATAAATGATAATAAAGCATTTACTTTTTAGTTGCAGGTCGCAAAGCTCATAATGCCAAATCGAGTTCAGAAAAATATTTTCTCAATGACTTGGACTTCACAAGTACAATCATCATCGGCGATGGATATTGCGTTTCAAAATCTCCTTCAAGCTTGCCATCGTCTAACTCAGAGGTGACTGACAAAGACGGAGAAGGAACTAGTGGAAAGTTAAATGTTCAGTCATCTAGTTCAACGAAGCCGAGCTCTGGTAAATTACCTAGAAAGATGAAAGCAGGGAAGTCTAAAGCAGTGAAGACTCAAAGAGGAGCCGGGGATGTGGCTTCACCATCAAATCCTCAAACCACTTCCAGTTTGAATAATGGAGGAGCTGGAGAGGCAAGTGAAGTTAGTGAAGCATCTAATTTAGGCCAATCCAGGCTGAAGCCCTCTCTTAAGTCTTCTTGTTCAAAGAAACTTGGTCGGTCAGTGACTTGGGCTGATGAGAATGCTGGGAGTTCAGATAGTGATGGTCTTTGTAATGTCAGGGAGATGAAAGATGACTGTCTATATACTTCTATATCTGATGAATCATACAAAGGAGATGATGAAGATAATTTGTTGCTTGAATCAGCAGAAGCCTGTGCAAAGGCTCTCAGTCAAGCAGCAGAAGCTGTTGCATCTGGACAGGTCGACGTCGCTGATGCCAGTAAGTTCAAAATCGATTAGAGATAACATCCGTGTTTCAGATTTATTCATAATCGAGCTACTCATTTTACCACTTTGGATTTATGTGCAGTGTCTGAAGTTGGATTGACAATATTGCCCCAAGCAAACAATATCGATCAGAATGATTCTGCAGATGATGACAACACACAACGAGAAGATTCGGAAACTATTCAGTGGCCCGGAAAGCCTGGTATTCCTCAATCTGACATGTTCGACCCTGATGATATATTGTATGATAGTCCTCCAGAAGGATTCAGTTTGGAGGTAGCTCCTTGAACAAAGCAGTCATGTGATGTGACAACTTCATACAAAATGTCTCAAGATCTTGTTTATCTTGTTCCAGTTATCCCCTTTTGCAACAATGTGGATGGCACTCTTCGCATGGGTAACCTCATCCTCCTTGGCTTACATATATGGGAAAGATGACAGCTCCCACGAGGATTATTTGTCAGTCAACGGAAGGGAGTACCCTCATAAGATTGTCTCACCAGATGGCTACTCTTCTGAAATCAAACGAACTGTTGATGGTTGTCTAGCTCGTGCTTTACCTGCTGTGGCTGCTGATCTAAGGCTGCCAATACCAATTTCTACCTTGGAGCAAGGAGTGGTAATAAATCCTTTATGCTATGATTTTGTTGCAGTGATTTATGCAAGGAGTGGCTCGAATTCTGCAGTTTGTGAATGTGTTTGTATTCAGCATATGATCTGTGAATGGGGTAAATGCAATGCAGGGACGTCTGTTGAACACAATGACTTTTGTGGATGCAATTCCAGCATTCAGAACGAAGCAGTGGCAAGTCATAGCAATTCTCTTTATGGAAGCTCTCTCGATATGCCGAATTCCTGCTCTATCTTCTCACATAAGTAATCGAAGGGCGGTAAGTCACCAGGTAAAACAAAGAATCAAATTATTAGTCATTGGCTACCATACCAGCTGATCAATGTGCATATTGAATTGATGTTTTTCCTTCAATGAGAATGCAGGTGTTAGAGGGTGCTCGTATTGGTTCCGATGAGTACGCAGCGATGAAAGAGTTGATGATGCCTTTAGGACGAGTGCCTGGTTTTGCATCCCTAAGTGGAGCCTAGCTCCCTATCATCTATCTGGAACTCAACTACCAACTATTACACCATACCATGTTTTTAATCTGACATTGTTTTCATCTTCAGTTGATGCAACCAATGTTGTAGATACATGGAGTTCTAATGTCAGAGGGAGGAGGGGTGGTTTGAAGTCTGATGTTTACCTATGTTTTTTCATACTACATTGTTATGAAAATTGTAATTGAACAATTGCTCATCCACGGTTGTTAACATTGCAAGTACTCAACATTTGGGCATAATTCCTAACCTGTAGGGTGAGATTTGAAATTCCTAATTCGCTTGGTGTCAAGTGACATTCCCTACAAAATGGCACATGCATGTCATGTGTCCATCGTTAATTTTGTAATGGATGTGTGAAGTTTACTTGCGGACTAGAATTCCTAACCGCTTAATTAATTGATTATAATCCCACAGTTTTGATGGTTATTAATCTTGTTAATTGGATTTTTTGAAGTTACGATAATCTTGTTAGGTATGGGTAATGTTAGGTTATTAATTTTGTAGTAATTATTATCATAAGCATACTCATACTCGTAATCATTTCCGACCTAATGTATAACCAACATTTACCTGTAAGTATATGAGCCCAATAAGCCTACTATCTAAACAAAATGTACATAAACTCTATCACAAAAACTAAACTTAATCTATTAACTCATTCCTTTCTCAAAAATATCTCATAACCCCTTTTTTACTTAGATTATATCCTTTGTCCCGTCGTCTTCTACAAAACTCGACCATTATTATTCCATTTGAAAATATTTCATCCACCGCTTCCTATGAATTAAAGTAGATGCACTCTTGTTTTTATTTTGGACTTTTGATTTCATTTGTATTCTTCCTAACGGGAAGTAATTATAACCATTAAGAGCTGTTATAATTGCTAATTGTGTAGGTATAATACTGATACTAATTTTATCACCAAAATAATATATAGCTATAATTAATAACCATCACGAAAACATATAGGTTATGGCTATGCCATAACATCTCCAAACCTCCAGTTGCCAAACCCTGAATTGCCCAAGAGGAGCTATATAAATTTCCTAATCTGTCTGGAATACTAGTCATTAGAAGATCACAACCGATTTAATCTAATAATAATTATGCTAAGATTTACTTGATCAAGCTACTTCTTTTTCCTTTACCTCTCATCCCTACACCAAGATAAGTGTTCTTGATAGATAAATCCTAACCTAACTTAACTAGTAATCAACCATTTGTTTGAATTTATTTCTCAAGGCAGATAATCGTCTCTGCATGAAGAGCTTCTCATCTTTCCTTCCGAGCTTGTCAAAGTAGAACACCATCTTTTTCAGAGTTGGCATTGTCTCTTCACTCCCAACACCAAAGTTAGCCTCCTGAATCTTCAGCACCCTTTGCAGCATCTCCAGTAACTCTGATTCCGCTTTCCCTAATCTACTCTGGATCGATACCAAACAATCCATAGCCTCCCCTGTCACAATAAAACAGCAGAATCACTTTGCAGATTCAATGGATGGATGTTCCATTCTCTTATATTATACCATTAGGCCAACCCTCCCTAACAAACATAAGAATACACACAGATTCATCAGCAATAAGGAATTGTAGAATACCAGCAGGCATCGAATCCTTCCCAAATGCTTTCTGACGAAGTTGCAGAGCTTCGAGTGCTAGTTGTTCGGCTTCATCGTCTCTTTTCAAATGAGAGAGGGTCACAGCAAGTTGCAGCATTGGGAATGTAATGGACGGATCCTCAGGGTTACCATTTCTCCTCTTAATCTCCAAGCTTGTTCTCAAAAGCCGTTCTGCCTCAACATAGTTTTTCGACTGTGAATATGAGGTTGCAAGGTTCATAAGGTGAGGCACTGAGCTAGGGTGTTCCTTCCCTTGAGATTTCTCGGTAATTAACAAGCACTCCTCCAGCAGTTCTCGGCCCTCATTTCCTCTGAAGATCGACCAAAATCATGTTAGTTCACTAGAAGAAGGAAAAAAACCATTTACAGACAAGAGTCAATTGTAACAGGACATAAATCTGAAGCTCCAACCTATGATCATGTGAATCAATAGGACCGGATGAGATTCTGCTCGAACCATGAATTGGGTAAAAAGAAAAAAGAAAACCAAGAAAACTGCACTTAATCTTCCAATTAATGTGAATATTTCCACGGCCTAAGGGAAAGAAAACAAGACAATTACCTTCCTACCACGTGAAGTAATTCGGCTAAGTCTACCTTCATCTTCTCCACAACACCATCATCAAAATTCACATGGCTTCCATACTTTAGTATCTCGAGAGCACTTCTATATAACTCTATGGCTTCTTCAGCTTTCCCTGTGTGATATTGGCATTTAAATGTAGAGACCTTTGTACAAGAAATGAAAAGAATGAAATACCCAAATTAAAAACAAGGGTATATGATAACATGGGGGAGTGAGGTACATTACCTGATGCACACTTCGCATGGGCCACAGAAGCCATGGCCATTCCCACTCTTCCATCATTCTCCCCATATAATTTTGAGTAAATGCTTAAGATTCTAAAGAAGATGAAGAGCTGAATAAACAAAACAGAACATGCAACCAACTCTGTATGATAAGATAAAACAAATATATTAAATTAACCTTAGAAATTGATTTTCTGCATCAGTAGCTTTTCCTTCCTTAACCAAAAGGCTTCCAAGAGCAGTTAAAGCTACAACTAGATCTTCACTTTCAGCTCCACAGCTTGAGTCCAAGATATTTATTGTGTGGTGGTAGATTTCTACCGCTTTCGTAGTCCTCTTTACAGAAGCAAGACTTTTTGCCATCCCCAGCAAAGGTGACACAAGGAAAGTGCTGGATTTTCCTAAAAGGAAGACAACAAAATTACAATGACTGTTAAGCTCAGTCTTTAGTTGATTGGCTGAAGAATTATTGAGTAGGTCCAAATCCAGTTCCAGTTTGGAATAATTTCTTTCCAGCATCTCCTGTTTGAAACTTTCTTGAACTTAAATGTTGCTGAAGATCAATAAGGCTTCTAAGGACCCATGCTAAATACATTCACAACCTCGATGTGAGTGAGACAATCCTAAGAGTTGAGATCCTTTCAAGAATCCCGAAGTTTAACATATGGAGCCCAAGTCTGAAATGCTTCCAAGTTAATTATCAATATTAAAGAAAATATAAACAAAAGGGTGAGCTAATTTAACATTGTTAGAGTTCGATTTCTCAAGGAACGAAAATAAATGAGAGAGCTCGAGAATAGTTCTATTTACCATACTTTTCCTCTAAAACCCTGATTGCTCTTTGATACACAAGCATAGATTTATTGTATTTTCCCAAGGCCGAATACATGCTCCCCATATGTGTCAACACCAAATCCAGAACTGGTGTGTCATCATTTAAGAACTCAATAATCTCCTGCAACTGTTCCCAAAAAGTATTTTGGTCAGACTTCAAGAACACAATTTGAAGTGCTGTTCTGACATCGTCTAGTAAACTAATCATACAATATCACAATCTACAATTAACATATAGCTTCACATGCCATTTTTCACAAAAGTGTCTCAAAGTTTGAATCATGGACAACATTCGTAAATTGATAAAAATGAATTCACATGGGAACAGACAAATACAATATGACTATGAAGGATGCACAGAGGAGCTTCAATTAGTTCAGGTTATGAGACTAAAATGGAAATTAATAGACAACGTGCAAATCAGAAATACTTAATAATTGGTAGGATCATTCTAAGCAGAATCTCATCAACAGCCAGACAGATCTTAACAACTGGTAGGAACATTAGCAGAATCTCATCACCAACCAGGCAGATAATGTCAAGAGGAATACTACCTAATCACATAGTAGAAAGTCGAATAATGGAAGATCAAGTGTAATCAGCACCCAAGGGAAAAGGTCGTTACAGTGTTCAAGATGTGACCAACGATCTTCAGGTTTCCGAGGAGCATGTGCCCCAATGCTACAATGTCAAGAGTAGCAGCCTGTTGAATTCCTTTGGCACCTCCAGCAATCTGTTCTTTGACAAGTTCATAATTAGCCTGAAGTACGTCTCTAGCATTACGTTTCCTTCCCATTTTAATCATCCATTTGATTTCATCAAACAACTCCTCCAGCTGCACGAGGAAATTGTCTGCACCATCTGATTGATTACTCGACTCATCAGGAAATGTTTTAGTCCTGCAAATGCAAAACTAACACATGACAGTCATAAAAACCTTTTCACCGTTGAATATAAGGCAGAGCTATACAAATGAAAAAGGGTTCTAACATCAACCTGATAAAGGAAAAAAGATGGCATCAACAAATAAGTGAATGAAGAAAGAAGCATGGCAGATTTACAGGAATAAACTCCCACCTCACGGAGTCCCTTGAAGATGAGACTCGTGAAGAAACAAGATTTTCTTTGCATTCTGTATCCGCATTTACTGAACCAACAGATGCAAACATTTTGGAAATCCAGTGACGAGGGAGACCTTCTGAATGTATCATGTTTGTTTTGATCCCGCATCTGTTCTTCTCAGTGCAAAATGAGAAGCTGGCTATTCTGTTCCACAAGGGACTTGGCTGTGCACATACGCATGCTCTGCCAAACCTGAAGCATTGGTGTTAAAAGGAGAAGAAGTTCACCTGTAAGTTACCACTGAGATTCGAAATGGAAGGAAGATACTAATGAAGAAACACAAGTATCTGCTGCACACTTGCAAGCAAGCAAAAACTCAGAAATAAACATGGGATACGATATTACAGCATACACATTGCTTAAACAGCTAGAACTGTATTTCATATATTGTTTAACAGCTAGAATTGGAAGTTCAGAATTCATCAAAGAAAAGAAAAGCTACGGCATCCTGGTCTACACGTCCAGTTCGTTGCTCCTAAAATTGACAATCTGCAGCATTCACAGTTGATTCAGTTCAATACAAGTCCATTCCTAAGAAAAAAATCAAGGATTTTAGGCAAATTACAAGTTCAATACTACATCTCCTACTTCGGACATATAATTGATTCAGTTCATTCTCCTCCCGAACCCAGACCAATTCCAAGTTCCAAGCTTTACCATACACTATGGTTCATATATCCAAGCTTACTAGTTTAGATAGATAGACAAAATAGAGAGAGAGAGAGAGAGAGAGAGAGAGAGAGAGAGAGAGAGAGAGAGAGAGAGAGCATACTGTTTGGTGAAACAGGGAGAAGCTAAGACAGATGCAGCCATTTCGCCGCTGGCTGAGAGAAGACAACAAGAGTCAATTACACTACTCAAAGCTTTCAGTAATCAGCAATCCTGCCAACTGCCCAGTATTGCTTGCTAGTTGCTAAGGAGATGGGTTTTTGTTTGTTTGAATAAACACAGCAGAAATCGGTCCAACGACTGCACTGAACCATGGAGTCGGCTATTTGATCTTCGTTTCCAAAAGCAAGAGAACGGTGTTAGATAGTGTTAAATTATAGTTCAGTAGCTGAGTGTAGTTAGTGATAGTTGTAGTGATATAAATAAAACTTTTCCCTTTCTCTTGTAATTCATTTAGTTACACAGTAATAACAGAAAACAGATTCATTACATCCATTTCCATTTCTTCAATCTTCACATCGTATCAGAGCCCCATTCTTTGAACTGATTCCACCATGACTGAATCATCTCAATCATCATCCATTCTATCCACACTCAATTCTAATCCTCCTTCAAACTTTACCGATCATTTCGCCAATCTGTTGTACTTATCTCCCGGCGACAGCCTATCAACTCCGATCGTTGGAGTGAAGTTGACGAACGAAAACTTCCATGTCTGGAGCAGGTCTATAAGCGTAGCCCTGAGCATCAAGTACAAGCTGAGCTTCGTTGATGGCTCTTATCCAGCTCCAGACGTTCAGGATGTCTCGCATCAGGCATGGATTCGATGCAACTTCGCTGTCCTCAACTGGATTTTGAATTCAGTATCGGAAGACATCGCGCAAAGTCTCATCTCCTACGACAACGCAGCTGCTGCTTGGAATGATCTCAAGCAGCGCTTCCGCCAGTGCGGCGCGATTCGAATCGCTGATCTCCAATCGCGAATTGCTTCCTGCGATCAAGGTCAGGCTACTGTCACTCAATACTTTACAAATCTGAAGGTTCTTTGGGAAGAATACATCCAGTATCGTCCAATCCCCTTATGTGAGTGTAATCCTGGTCGCGTCTCGACTTGCAAGGTCATTTCTAGAATGTTGCTGTATCAAGAGCAGGATTATGTCATTCGCTTCATTCGAGGATTGAATGATAGTTATGACATAGTGCGATCCCAGTTATTGTCGATGGATCCATTACCTGATGTTAACACTGCTTTTAAGTTTCTTTGTTCAAATGGAACGGCAAATGAAAGGAAATGCAATTAGATCTATGGACTCCATTGCTCTTGCTGCACCTAATTACTCTGGAAATGGAAGAGGAAGAGATTTTGGTGATAAACAGCCTTTGTTCTGTCGATATTGTAAAAAGGACAATCACAACATCAAGACATGCATGAGATTAAAGAATAAGAAGGCCTGTGAGGCAAGCAATGGTGGAGGAACTGGTTTTAATCGATTTGCTGGTGCAGCTTCTGGTGGTATGCACAACAATCTTGATAATGATTGCCAATCTTCTCATGGTTATCCAACTCCAGACTATCGTTCTGCCTCTGAAGGTTCATCAGATACTGTCAACATGTCCCTGTCCTCCTCAGAGTTTGCACGACTTCGACTACTCCTCCAGCAACCAATTCCACTACAGTCCCATTCACAAGCCACCTACGCTAACCTAATCACCACTATCCTGCCTGTGTCATCCACTTCATCAGGTACTTACATCCTTTCCACTCTCACGTCTCAACCTCTTTCCAATTACTGGATAGTTGACACAGGTGCCAGTAGCCATATTGCTTGCTCATCTCATTTGTTTTCTCATCTTAACACTATTTCTCCCATTCCTGTTACTTTACCAACTGGTGCCAATGTTCTTGCTACTCATGTCGGGGTAGTCGTCTTGCCTTGTGGTCTGTCTCTCCAAAATGTGCTATATATTCCTTGTTTCTCCTTCAACTTGCTGTCTGTGAGCTGTCTCACTCAATAATCCTCCATTTCTATTGTTTTTTCGTCTCATCAGTGTCATATTCAGGCCCTTACCTCACAGAAGACGATTGGTTTAGCCCAAGAAAGTAGAGGTCTATACCTTCTCCCTGCCATCCACACTACAGCCTTCACTTCTCTTCTCTCATCTGATGTTATTGCTGCAACATCTCTTAACCTTCAACCTCATTTTTTGGATATTTGGCATTGCAGACTAGGTCATCCATCCCTAGGGAGACTGCAACTCATTCACCAAGCTCAACCATCCATCACTCTTCCTTCATCTCCCCATTGCATCACTTGCCACCTTGCTAAGCAGAAAACTCTTCCTTTCAATAAAAGTACATCCAGAGCTAGTTCCCCTTTCGCTCTTGTTCATATGGACATTTGGGGACCATTAAACACTCCCACTCACGATGGTCATAGCTATTTTCTCACTATTCTTGATGATTTCAGTCGATGTGTTTGGATCTTTCTCATGAAACATAAGGGCGAGACCCGTGAACTTGTTAAATCTTTCTGTTCCATGGTTTCTACACAATTTTCAGTTTCTGTTAAGACCATTCGTTCTGACCAGGGAGTAGAATTTCGAATGGATTCTTTCTTTGCCATGCATGGTATTGTACATCAGCAAAGCTGTGTTTCTGTTGCTCCTCAGAATGGACGAGTTGAACGAAAACACCAACATCTCTTAGCCGTAGCCCGTTCCTTAAGGTTCCAAAGCGGTTTGTCTCTCAGATTCTGGGGGGATTGTGTCTTACATGCTTGCTACTTAATTAACAGACTTCCAACTCCTGTTCTTAAAAACCTTTCCCCTTACGAGACCCTTTATAACGTCAAGCCTTCATATGATCATTTGTGTGTTTTTGGGTGTTTATCCTATGCCAGCACCCTATCTCATAATCGTACCAAATTTGCTCCCAGATCAACTCCTTGTGTGTTTATAGGATTCCAGAATGGCATCAAAGGATACAAATTATTAGAGATAGCTACCCAGAAAATCATTGTGTCCAGGAATGTTGTGTTTCATGAATCAATCCTCCCTTACAGAGAACCTGAACTTTCTTCAACGTCCACTACCACCCCAAACCAATCCATGATTCCTATCACTCTTGATTCCCTTTCTCCTTCCACTGATGACTTGGAAGAAAACATTTCTCCTACAGACATGAATCATCACCTTCCAGCAGAAAATATCACCAACACAAATTCCAGCTCATCCTCAAACACAAATCAAACCCCTCAAACCGAAATCATCAACACAGATCTCACATCTTTACCTCAACCCACAAGCCATACTCAATCTCACACTTACATTAATCCTCCTATCCCATGTAAACGATCCACACGAGTCACTAGACCTCCCAGATATCTGCAGGATTATCATTGTTCCCTTCTTAGCTCGACTCAAGCTGTAGTGGAGGATCACTCATCTTTCCCTATGCATAAATACCTATGTTATGATTTTCTTTCACCATCTCACAAAGTTTTTTCTTTGTCTATCTCTGTTGAATCTGAGCCACAAACATTTGAAGAAGCCGT
Source organism: Linum usitatissimum (assembly GCA_030674075.2). Classification (NCBI taxonomy): domain Eukaryota; kingdom Viridiplantae; phylum Streptophyta; class Magnoliopsida; order Malpighiales; family Linaceae; genus Linum; species Linum usitatissimum. The sequence goes on from JAUJYP020001374.1 coordinate 864,475, forward strand.
GAAATCACCTCACCGGAGGAGAGCCATGATGGAAGAAATGCAGGCTCTCGAGGCAAACGGGACATGGACAGTTACTGATAAACCATCAGGGGTAGGGCCCGTGGGATGCAAGTGGGTGTACCGGATTAAGTACAAACCAGATGGAAGCATAGACAAGTATAAGGCACGTTTGGTTGCCAAGGGATACACACAAGTGTATGGAGTGGATTTTACAGATACTTTCTCACCAGTAGCAAAGATTACTTCGGTAAAAACACTGCTGGCAGTAGCAGCTGTTAAGAATTGGCACTTGCATCAGATGGATGTAAGCAATGCCTTTCTTCATGGAGATTTGGATGAGGATGTTTACATGGACATACCAAAGGGATATGAGACTAAAGGAGAAGGAAAACAAGTCTGCAAACTACAGAAATCATTGTATGGTTTGAAGCAGGCAAGTCGGATGTGGTTCATCAAGTTCACCAAGGCACTGAAATTGGAGGGATTCAAGCAATCTGATTCTGATCATTCTCTATTCACATACTGCTCAGGAATGTCCACGCTAGTATTGCTGGTCTACGTGGACGACATCATACTGGCTGGAAATGATCTTGTGTTGATGGAAGAGATTAAAAGGAAGTTGCAAGGACATTTCAAGGTAAAGGATATGGGGTCCCTGAAATATTTTCTTGGACTGGAAATTGCCAGAACAAAGGATGAAATTTCTATGTGTCAACGAAAATATTGCCTGGAAATGATTTCAGATGCTGGATTGTTGGATGGGAAACCCACAAAGACTCCACTTGATTATAAGGAGAAATTAAGAGTAGATGAAGGGAATCCCCTGGAGGACATTACTATGTTCAGACAAATAGTTGGGAGGCTGCATTACATCACCATAACACGACCTGACATTTGCTATGCAGTACAACAACTGGCTCAGTTTCAAGCCAAGCCAACGGATATACACCTCAAGACTGCGTACAAAGTTATCAGGTATCTAAAAGGGTCCCCAAGTCAAGGACTATATTTTAGAAGGGACAGCAGCCTGGAGGTTAGTGGATACTGTGATTCAGATTGGGCAAGTTGCCCAGACACGAGAAGGTCTACCACTGGATATTGCTTGTTTCTGGGCAGTTCCTTAGTGTCTTGGAAGACTAAGAAACAAAGCACAGTGTCCAGGTCTTCAGCGGAGGCTGAGTACAGAGCACTCGCCTCGTTGTCCTGTGAAGTTCAATGGATGAAGGTCCTACTGGCGGATTTGGGAGTCCTTTACAGCAGTCCAATGCAGCTTTACTGTGATAATCAGTCAGCAATCCACATTGCTCACAATCCCGTTTTTCATGAACGCACTAAGCACATAGAGATTGATTGTCATGTGATTCGTGAGTGGATTGAGTCGGGATTGGTGCAACTTAGACATGTCTCAACGGAAACTCAGTTGGCTGACATCTTTACTAAGGGACTGGCTGCTCCTCGGATGCAATTCTTGCTGTCCAAACTGGGTGTACTGAACATCTATTCCCCAGTTTGTGGGGGGTGTAGATAGTGTTAAATTATAGTTCAGTAGCTGAGTGTAGCTAGTGATAGTTGTAGTGATATAAATAGAACTTTTCCCTTTCTCTTGTAATTCAATTTCAGTTACACAGTAATAACAGAAAACAGATTCATTACATCTATTTCCATTTCTTCAATCTTCACAAACGGAGGAGGAAACTGGGTTTAAAATATTTCTGGTCACTCAAGTTTAAGTCAAATAACATATTGGTCAGTCATTTTAACGAACCCCTAACGAGTTTGTGTTTTCCCCCATTTCTATTCAAACTCGGTCTAGAATCCTACTCTGTTAAGGGACCTTTTACAATCACAATAAGAATGCTGCTTTATTGGCATCCACCATAAGAGGAGGTTTGTCACGGAGTGGGGATGGGGGTGTTCGTTATGAGACCGGACATGATGAGACCGGACAAGTGCCATGCGTGCAATGGTGTTGGAGGAGGAAGCATTGGCATTGACTGGTAGTATGGAGTGGATAAGGGACATGGGGCATGCATGACCGTGTAATTTTTGACAGACAATCAAGTTGTTGCTTTGGTACGGGGATCGATCATACAGAGTTTTGTCAATGTATTGAGATGTGCTGAACTATTCTTTCTGATAAAACTTTGTTCGAGATTATGTGGGTTAGGACATGTCGAAACATGGTTGCTTGCTCATGAGCCATCTCGTTGATCACGATGTCTGGGGGGAGACACCTCGTGATAGTAGTGTGAACCGATTTTGTCCATCTTTGATTCATTAATATAATGCAGATTTGATTTTCGAAAAGCAAATGTACTTTGGAGCTCTTACCATAGGATGTTAATGCCACTAAACCCCGGAGTAGGTTTTGGAACTGAGGAGCATTGTACAAAAAAGTTGTGTTTGCTACCGCTAAAAAGTTTGATCAATGTTTCTTGGATTATGGAACAGGTTCTGGAATTCTTGGAATTGCAGCACTTACGGTAAGTAGGCAACTCATACAAGTTTCCGCGTAGACGTACTGATTCTTTTTAGTATATAGTCCATGTAAAGATTTTTTTGATATCACGTGTAAAACCAATCCAGAGATTTGGATTGTGTCTATTACAACTTGATAGTTGCATAGAGCCTTAATTGAATGATAATGAGAAAGATGTCTTTTTTTGCCTCAACTTTATGTTCAATCTTGCTGCTATGGAAAATCTATGGAGTTAATCAGCCATCTAACTGATCTTCAGATGCTTACAAAGAGTGAAGGGATTGCAGACAACATTTTGAGAAGCAATATCAAAATCTCAACAGTATGGATCTCATACTCAACGATTGTTTTGCTAATGGAGATTCACAGATGCTGCAACTTTCTCCTATCTTGGTAAGTAATTACGTCTGATCTTTCTGTTCAATGTCGATCTTTTTTCTCTCCCGTACTTGAATGGTTTTATCTCACTGCTACCTTTCAACATCAGGGTGAATCACATGCAAGAAAAACTTTCCCACATGACACTGGTAGTACTATAAATACTGAAATGGAAACTGGTGACGTTGTTTCAGCTGATTTGGACAATGTTTCATTGTACTTTAAAAAGTATAGTGATGGATTACAGCTGAGGAACAAGATTCTGACTGAGAATTTTGAAGGACTTTCGAGCTTCACAGATGAGTTTGCTGAAGCTCTGCTTAGCAAATTAAGGGTAACAAAGGATGCTATAAATCTTACCTATGAGCGGATGGAGTCGATGAAAGAGAAGATGATGTACATGGATACTTGTAAATAAGAACAAGATAGAGCCTTCGTCTTGTTAGAAAAAGAGCATAAAGTTCTCCTCTCTGCATGTGTCAACGCTACAAGTGAACTGCAGTTTGAATCTGTAAACAGTCTGATGGACCTAAACTATGTTCCTGAGTTTGAGAAACTGAACCAGTTGTTTCAGTTGGACAATAGTGGTCCAGAAAATTGGACAACGGACGAAGACAGTGAAAACATAAAGATGGTGGAGAAGTCGTTGTCAGCCACAAGAAAGGTTCGGAAGCAGATTAGATTGTTTGAACGTACGAGTGAAGTGGCAGCTGCTGTGATAGAGGATCTGCATAAAAAAAATGGAGGTTAAAGCAGGAACTTGTGAACACATCCTGAAAGAGAAAGGGATTTACTTCAAAACAAAGCAAAGTTGCGGAGTTGGAGATGGCAGCAGGAGCACTGCAAAACTCGTGCCAGCAGCTGAGGGCCAAACTCGAAGACCATGAAAGCATCGTAAGAGAAAGGGACCTACTTCAGATTAGGGTTGTAGAGCTGGAGGCTGATGTAGAGGCATCGCAAAAGTCAAGCCTGCAGTTACGAGCTGAGCTCTAGGATTAAAATGACTCGGAGAAGAAACTGGACGAAAAGGAAGCAGAGCTTTCCACGTTACAAAGCAATATGTTGATTAAGGAACAAGGTAAACCTTTTCCTACATTGTGTCTGGCTTAATTTTCTAGAATTTTTAATTGCTTTACCAAGTGCAGACTTTGACTAACCAGTTTGTTCGTTATTCTTTGCTCCAGAAGCCACAGACGCTCTTTATGTCAACATCAGAACTGAGAACTCTCTTTGACAAAATCCGTAGAATGGATCACATAGTTTCTGATTACCCGATTCCGTTTCACCTAATTTCGGTTAAACCTATTTATAACCGATTTGGTCGGTGACCCATTTCAGAGGTTGTGTTCTGCGAGACAACAATCTGCCGAATTCAGAAGCAAATCGAGTCCTCTTGATCCCATCGGCTTTGTGGCTTTTGAAATCAATTCTGTCACCCTTCAAGAAAGCAGCTGTCTCTTTGGTGTGCACATCTTTGCCGATATCAAACTCAAAATTGAAAGTTGAATGATATGAGTTCTGTCCAAGTTGTGTTTGAGGTCACCGTAACGGAGATCGTCGGTGGCATTTCTTGGCGTTTGACGCAGGAATCCAGGGAACTCGCAATCGACACTCAGTATTGGGTAGCTTCGAAGGGCTTGTTCCAAGATTGCAAGCTCTGGCTGGAGATTCCAGTTCCAGACTTGGGGAATGTGTGGATCCATGGCAGCAGCAGTAGCGTTGAAAGATCCAATTTGTTGGTTTGGAGTCTGCGTGACAAAAACAAACAGCAACGAAACAAACAACAGCACAAAAGAAACAATCAACAACCGCACAAAAGAAACAAACAGCAGTAATAGAAAGCAATCAAAAATACAACAAACAGAGAGTTAAGGAAGAGAAGAAACCTGTCGGAGATCACTTAGAATTGAGGATGGAGAAATAGGGCGTCGGAGAAAGCAAGCAGGCAAGCGTACGAAAATGAAATCTGATGAAAAGTGAGCAGAGAGAAGGAAATCGGAGCGTCGATTGTGGAGAGGAGGAAAGACCACGGCTATTATATTGGGTATATAGCCGTGCTAGGGCTGACGCGGTGGAAATTTGAAATTACAACGTTTCGGCCAACGGTAACATGGGAGCTCACGCGGTGGAAATCAACATGAATCTCTATTTGACGCCCTAAGTTTCAAATTAAACGACGCTCTAACATTAGTAAATTACAATATTATCCTTTCGTAAAATCGAAATCCATATAAGTTGTGTATATTGACTAACTCAAACACAATCAAACACTCACAAACACTCTCAAACGTTGATCCGAAGAAGAAATCGAAGATCGGAAGAGAGCGTTTCAGGTACGAAATCGAAAAAGGGCCTTTGAAAGGCCCCGGCCGGCCGCTGGTTTCGGCCGAGAAGGGTCCCGACCGGCCGCTGGTTTCGACCCGAGCTAGTGCCGGCCAGAACGAGTTTTCGGCCGCAGCTTGCTTGGGCCTAAACCAGCGGCTGGCCGACACTTTTTTTTTAGTTGATGAATTTTATTAGTGTGATTAGTGTAATTAGAGAATTTTTAGGGTATAATTAGTGTAATTAGAGAATGTTAGTGAAAATTTAGAATAATTAGGTAATTGTTAGTGGGTAATTAGTGTATTTAGATAATTGTTAGTGACTAATTAGGAAAATTAGATAATTCTTAATTAGGGTATATGATTTTGTTAGGAATAGTAAGTGAACCTAATTTAGCAGAATCCGAATTTTATTAGAAACGTTTATTTGTTTGGTAAAAATATGATGAAAACGAACGGCGGAGGTAAATCGCACAGTCGAGATCCGGTAGAGGAAGAAACCGATGGGATCTCGAAAATGAGAGGGAAAGGAAAGTAAGTGGACATTTTAGATCGGATGAAAGAGCGAGTGATCACCGCTTCGAGGCGGAAAGAGGGAGAGGCAGCGAAGAAGAGCAAGAAGTTGAAAATCTACGGCTCCCCTGACCGGTACCCTCTTGTTACGTACCCGGTTAGATCGTATCTGGAAGATGATGACGAGGATGAGGGTCCACCGCTAGGGTTTGAGTACGATGACACACAGACTTTCGCCCACATGGCTTCTCCGCACCTCGCTTCTACAGGCTCGTCACATGCCTCGTCGACAACCTCCTTAGAGTACAAACTACAATTACACGGGATTCCATGGGTTATCTCCACTACACAGTCACATGGCATAACCTTCGAGAGCTCTTATGTCAAAAGCTCAATTGCCCACGCCGAGACTGCAATATTGAGATAATTGAATGGTGGTTTCTGTGTGTAACGGTACACCTAGGCCGAATGAAACAAAACATGAAATAACTAGTTACAACAACAGTGTCAGAATAACTAGTTACTAACACATGAAATATATAACTAGTTACAACAACAATGTGTAAATAACTAGTTACTACCACTAATTGGAATATGTAACTAGTTAAGGCAACAGGGTGTAAATACCTTTGCGCAAGAGTAATCCAAGGCCGTCTGGATTTCAATGACCTGTCCCTCGATGGATGCATGGTAGCCCTCAAATAGAGAATCAACAATTTGATTGGAAGAGTTGTACCACGACTTTAGCGACAAGTGTTGGGATTTTACCCTATTAGTGCTCGTGTTTCCAATATGAAAAAAACTGATTCGTATCGCAATGAGCCCACTAGGTCTTGTAAGGAAGCCACTGACTGATTAAGTACGAGATCAACCCTGCAACATTGGCCCAATCACTATCGGACATGCGTTCCCACTCTTCGTAAAATTCTTCATGGGAAAGTACGTTCAGCACTCTATTCCATCTCCCATGCATGAAAGCCTCGACAAATTCCTCACTCCTCGTGACAAATTTTATTTTGGCAGCTATATTCCTTTTCATATGCTACACGCAAAGTAAGTATAGCGTTTCCGGAAACACTGTCCGCAACGCAACAGCCAACCCGCGCTCCTTATCAGTGACAAACACCGTTGGTTGTCGCTCGCCCAATAACATCCGCATGGCGGTTCAACACCCAAACATACGTGTCCGCCTTTTCGTTCTCAACGAGTTCTAATCCAATACTAAAGTTCTTCTGCACTGGAGTCACACCGGTCAATTGGATTACTGGCTTCCTATACTTGTTGGTATTGAAGATCGAATCAATTAGAATAACGTAATACCAAACCCTCAACATCTGAGCACTTTGTAGATTGAACAAAGTACTCTAGTCGTGTAGCGGCTCTCAATGTCCAACCCGTCGAAGTCATGCCTCCTAATTTTTCTTTTCTAATCTTGTACGACTCGTTGTATATATGATATATATTGTGGTAAGAATTGAACTACTTGTTCAGAGCGTACCTAATCTTGTTTGGCTGTGTGTGCGTCTCAAGCATGTCCCTAATTTCGCTCTTCCCTTCACTCGTAAGTGCATTACTTTCTGTGCTAGCTTCGGGATATGGCACAAAAAATGATTGTGGTAACCTTTTGATATTGTACGATTATTGGTGTGGCCTACACTGTCAATGAAGAATTTCCAATCGCCACCTACCACCCGAAACCTCACCGCCAGTTTGAAGGGGCAGTCACACTTTTTTGTCTTCGCAATCTGTTTCGGCGGTCGGAATATGAGGATTTACGAACAGGTCCCCGAGAGCAATAAAGATACACACGGTACTCTCGCTTTGCCTTATTTATTTTGTTCAATCCTTTAGTTAACTTGAAATTAAACGTCTCAACAATTCGCTTGGCGGCTTCAAAAGCTTCATCGATAGTATCGTAAAAATCGTCGGATAAAACACGTGTAATTGATGGCGTCACCCTTACTCACCGATGAATCTCCCTACATTATAAATACAATACATACGCGTCAATTTTTGATTATCTACACAATTTCGTATTACTTCAAAATTTCCAACCACATCATTATCGACCACTTATCGAATTGCTCATTCCGAGTCAGTGCATCCAAGGAACGTTAATATCGTGTGAAGAATGTGATTATCTGAAAAAATTATTACAAAATATCGTTAATATCGTGTGAAGAATGTGATTATCTGAAAAAATTATTACAAAATATCGTTAAAAATTTCGAAAAAATTTCAGCCCGAACGAAAGTTCCGACGTAGGACCATCCGGCGGGCTCGATCGAAAAAATCGGTCGTAAGGGATCCCGGAGGCAGCCCCGGCCGCCCGGCTGTTTCGGCCAACAACTACCCTGGGCCGAAACAGCCGCCAGCCGGGGCTGCCTCTGGCCGAAACCAGCTTCCGGTCCGAATCCCTTGCGGCCGATTTTTTCGATCGAGCCCGATTTGTGTTCACCGAATTGGAAGGAGAAACATACCTTGAGGGTTTTCGAAATACAAATTTTGATAGTTTCGTTGGTACAAAGTTTGTCGAATTATAAATTTTGATGGTTTCGTCGATACAAATTTTCGAATTAATAAATTTAGATAATTTCGTCTTTACAAAATTTAGACGTTATATAATTAGAAAGTTATGGTGTGAAATAGTAATCCTGAAACCAACGATCATATATATGATGACAAGGGCTATAATATTTCCAACGGGAGACCTACCAACGGTCAGATACCGGAACTGGCACGGCATGAGCCGGTTATCGGCAGCCATCTGTAATTTTAGGAGTTTTCTCCGTGCCATGAATATTGAAGATGCTCAGTGGGCCTAAATTAAATCAATTAAATCCAATTGGGCTTTACCTGTGTGTTTGGGTTTCATAGAACGTTACCGCTTAGGCTCACGAAGGAGAAGAAGTTGTTGAGGTTCAGATCGACGGTCCGGCGGTAGCGGGAGCAAAGAGTCGAAGACGGAGAAGTTAACGTTGAGGACGACGGAGAGAAGTGTATGAGAGAAGTTGATTCACAACACTAAGGGCTGATTGACTTGGTTGAGCAGTTTGAAGACTCTCGGTGGAGATCGAATCCAAGCTGTGTGTCCTTCATTGAGTCAACACCATCTGCCTCGTTCCCTTGTAGGATATTTGTTACTTGCTCAATGAGTGAATGGCCTGTTGTAGTAGATAATGAATTATTTATTCGATATGACAGTACCTAGGTGCAGCCGAAATCAGAAGAAACGATCGAGCACATAATGAATACAGTAAGGGATGCTTAGTGAGCAATGGGATGAAATCAGAAAAGTGAGGCCTTGCTAGAACTCCTTTTGAATATAAGCTGGTAAGTCCACTCGTTTTCTTCACTCCACTGTCTTCTGAGTTATGGCTTTTTTGTGACAACTGACAAGCTATTCAAAATGAAGCATCATTCTTATGGGATTTCTCTCCAAGTTCCAAACTCGAACAATGATGTGCTATTTGTTTTTGTATATAGTATTCCTGGATTTCGTCCATGCTGCTACACATTGCTACTCTCTTCTGCTATGTTTGGTTGATGGAAACATTAGGGATGCTTTATATCAATAACACGACCATGAGACGATTTCTTCTTATATCAATAACAATTCCATTCGTCCATTCTCATGTAGGGTTTTGTTGAAGTACATTTAAGCTGCCCCGTTTAGTTAGCCCTAATGTGGCGACATACTTCTTCAGTAAGTTATTCACCCTCCAAGCTTTCATACTCTTAATTCTCTGCTGGCAATGTTCTTACATGTCTTCCACTCCGAATTCGTAACTCCTGCAGGAGCATTCAGATTCTGACCAGATCATATCAGGTAAACTATGTTTGAAATTTGTATAACTGGGAAGACAAATGGCGATCGATTATCGAATGTTGCTCTGCCTGCTAGGGCTTGTTCTTAAGATTGTTTCCTTTCAAAATTGATAGATGGAGAAGATTTCAACGGCGGCAATTGCGTTTCCTTTTCTGTGGATTCAGATAAAAAAGTGAGTTTCCTCCACTATTTTTGTCTATGAACACTAGATCTCCCATGATAACTTCCACACATCCTTCTTCAGCCTTGCTTTCTTTTGCTGCTACCAGTTCTTAACTTCTCATGATGCTTGTTGATTGATTCATCAACGACGCACATTTGTCCGTTTAAATTCAGTTGTGTTGCTCCGTTGCTTAAAAATTTTGAATGTAGATTTACCTTGCTTGGATTTTAACAGGAAAGTTTACTACTTCAGTCACGATTAGAGATACTGAGAGGTATGGATACCTTTGGTATTGAGTCGTTGTTTCCTTCCCTATTGACCCAATATTATCTTCTTGACGCTGCTGTCTATCATTGGAACTGTCGAGGGCTTATCTTCTTGGATTTTCAACATATTCACTATTTCTCAAAATGTTATGATTGATAATCGGTTGTATCATTTAGTAACTAACTATTTTAGCATTAGCCATCAGTCATTTTAAATTTCATTCGTCTTTTTCAGCCAAGGAAGAGATAAATTGTCGAGAGAAAGATGGCAATTTTCCACTTCAGGCACGTTGTATTCAATTTGTGTCCTGGTTCGCCTTTTGTGTTTCTTGCTAGTACTCAATTTTTGCCAAATTATGAGATATTAATCTTCTTTATTAATTTCTGCCAATAGAGTTAACCCTATACTTATAGAGTTCACAGTAAAGGGTTTTGAGTCTTTCTCAGACTCAATTACTATATCAATATAATAACTTCTTAATCAAATACAGAAAAGGAACTTCTAATTAATAGTAATCCTGCCATTCTTAACACTCTCCCTCAAGCTTGATGTAGGTATTGTATAGATCAAACTTGTTCTTCAAATACTGTAGTACTTCCTTTGAGGTAGCTTTAGTGAGTAGGTTTGCTGACTGTTCTGCAGATGGAACATAAGTGACTTCAATGACTCCACTAGCAGCTCTCTTTGAAATAAACTGTTTGTCAATTTCTACATGTTTGGTTTCTATCGTGGTGCACTGGATTCTTGACAATGCTGATTGCTGATTGATTATCTGTTCTCATAGCAATTGGTCCTCTTGATTCAACTTGTAGTTCTTTCAAAAGCCTCTCCAGCCAAATACCTTTACATACTCCAAGTGCAAGGGCCCTGTATTCTGCCTCTACACTACTTCGAGCCACAATGTGTTGTTTCTTGCTTTTCCATGTTACCAAATTCCCCCACACATAAGTGCAATACCCACTAGTTGATCTCCGGTCAATTAGTTCCCCTGCCCAACTTGCATCAGTGAATACCTCAATTCCTCTACCTGAGTGTTTCCTGAATCTCAATCCTAGACCCGGTGTTCCTTTAAGATACCTGAGAATTCTAATGACTGCCTCTATGTGTTTTTCGGTGGGATTCTGCATTTGTTGGCTTACAATCCCCACGGCGAAAACTATATCAGGTCTTGTATGGGACAAATATATTAACTTCCCTACAAGTCTCTGATATCGTTCTCGATCTGTGGGTTTGCTGAGTTCACCCTGACTCCAATGCTTATTCTGTTCCATTGGTGTTTCAGCTGCTTTGCAGCCAAGTAATCCAGTCTCCGTAAGGAGATCCAGGATGTACTTGCGCTGGCACAGGATGAGATCCTCCTTCGATCTGGCAGCTTCCATTCCAAGGAAATAACGGAGCTGACCCAAGTCTTTAATCTCAAACTCACCAGCTAGCATGTTCTTCAGATTTTGAATTCTAGGTTTTTCATTCCATGTGATGATGATATCATCCACGTATACAATTAGGATTGACATCTTCCCACTATAGCAGTGTTTGACGAACAATGTATGATCAGTCTGGCATTGTTGATAACCACCTGATCTAACAAAGCTTGTAAACCGTTCAAACCATGCTCTTGGGGACTGTTTCAAGCCGTACAAAGCCTTCTTTAGCTTACATGCCATCCGTGATCCTCTTCCAGCTAATCCTTCTGGTACATTCATGTACACTTCCTCTGCTATATCACCATTTAAGAAGGCATTCTTCACATCAAGCTGGAATAATGACCAATCAAGATTCACATCCAAAGAGAGGAGAACTCGAATTGTGTTTGGCTTCGCTACTGGGACGAATGTTTCTTGATAGTCAATGCCTTGTGATTGTGTGAATCCCTTTGCCACCAATATGGCCTTATACCTGTCAATACTACCGTCTGCATTATATTTAACATTAAATATCCACTTACAGTCAACTGCCTTTTTTCCTTTAGGGAGCTGAACTATACTCCAAGTTTCATTCTTTTGTAGTGCTTGGAGCTCACATTCCACAGTCTTTCTTCCTTTTGGATCACTCAAGGCCTCTTCGATATTCTTAGGAATGTTAACGGTATCAAGATCAGCAAGGAATGCCTTATAATTTGGACTTAACCTGCTATAACTGACGTACCGATTAATAGGATGTTTAGTGCACTCTCCGATTCCCTTGCGATAGGTAATGGGAAGGTATAGGTCACCCTCATCAGTTGTTGTGTGAACATCCTCCGTGTCAACTGTGGACTCCACTAGGATTTCAGCATTAGGTTCTGGAATCGTTTCCACAACATCCTCTTGTCCAGTAGGAGTGTTAGGAGCAGTGTGCCCCCCCTGAATTGTTGCCTCTGTGACGTTGTTCTCCCCCTGAATAGCTGGACGGAGAAAATAGGCTTCATGTTCGAAGAATGTCACATCCATAGTATGATAAAATCGCTTAGTATGAGGTGAGTAGCATTTATAGGGCTTCTTGTGAGCTGAGTACCCAACAAACACACACTTCACGGATCTAGGATCCAATTTACTCCGCTGATATGCATACAATTGCACAAAAGCCGTAGAACCTAACACCTTCAAATTCCCAGAAAAGGCATGAATGTGAGGGTAAGCATCAAGAGGCACTTGTCGTGGTACCTTATAGTTGAGAGGCCGATTGGGAAGTCGGTTGATCAAGTAGGTTGCCGTGAGCAAGGCTTCTCCTCACAAATACGTAGGAGTATTAGTGGTAAACATCATAGCTCGAGCCGTTTTCAAGAGCTGACGATTCTTCCGTTCGGCTATGCTATTCTGCTCAGGTGTATCTACACAGGAACTACTGTTTATGATCCCTTGGGTTGCAAGGAATGAGCCAAGGTGAGTGTTAAAATAATCCTTGGCATTATCTGTCTTGAGGACTTTGATCTGAGTGTGGAATTGAGTTTTGACCATTGAGTAGAAGGATTGAAACACCCCTGCAGTTTCGGACTTGTCTTTCATCAGAAATGTCCATGTCATGCGGGTGTGTTCATCGATCATGGAAATAAACCATCGAGCCCCACTTAGAGCCGTGACACGACAGGGTCCCCCAATATCACTATGGATGATTGAGAATGGAGATGTGGCAGTGTACAAGACTTGAGAATAAACCGATCTAGTGTGTTTGGCATATTGGCAGACTTCACAAGTGTATTGAACAGACTTTTTATCAGTAAATAAACTGGGAAACAATCGTTCAAGATATCCGAAACTTGGATGACCAAGCCTACTATGCCATAACATAACTTTATCGTCTGTACTACTAATCTGAGAGCTTAGAGCAGCCTTGTAGCTTGATGCAACTCCCTTCAAAACATATAGTCCCTTGACCAAATCAGCTCTGCCAATCATCTTCCCCAAAGTTGAATTCTGAAACTCACACATCCCATCATCAAATACAACCTCACACTTTAAATCACGGGTTAGCTGACTAACAGACATAAGGTTGCAATTTAACTTGGGAACAAAGAGGACATGAAACAGAGTCATAGATGGAGACACTTTCACTTTCCGAACTCCTTGGATGGGTGTAAGGGTTCCATCAGCAATCCGTACCCCTGAGTTTTTAGGGTAGGGTTGAATATCCCATAAGAGGTTTAGGTTTCCTGTCATATGATCGGTGCATCCAGAATCCAAAATCCACATTGAATCATCTTGAATTCTAGTAGCATTGGTACGTGATAAGGTACCTTGGTTTACAGCTAGGTTAACTGATTTTTCTGTTGAAGATGTTGCAAATTTTGTGAACATCTTCTCAAGAATCTCAATTTGCCCCTTTGAAAATGCTTCCTGCGAGTTGCTGCTTCTTTCTTCCCCTTTTTCTACAAGGTTTCCACGTTTAGGTGGTTTTCCTTTTCCCTTAGGTTGGCTACCTTGAGTCAGCTGAGTCTGCTGGTCAGAGGGTACTCTTCTCGAATGCGACCATGCCTTATGCAGTTATCGCAATATTTATTGCTCTTGGGAGCATTACGAGCTACAAGTGCTGATCCGTCGTTTGTAGGCTTGAGCTGTTCAGGCAGCATGATCCTGCGACGACTGGACTCACGTCTTACTTGGGCAAAGGCTTTCCTTAGATCTGGAAGCGGTGATGTTGCCATGATCCGTCCCCTTACATCGTCAAGATCCTTTTTCAATCCAAGAAGAACAGTACGGGTCTGATCCAGTAGGTTTCGATAAACAGCAGCATCTGTGGTACACGTCCATTTAGGGGAACGGTACATATCCATCTGAAGCCATAGGTTAGCCAAAGTATTGTGATACTCGGAAACCGTCATGTTGTCCTGCTTCAGGTTGTACAACCTTGTTTCAATCTCCATGATTTTGGCTGTATTATCCGTGTTGGAGTAGGCATCATCGATATTATCCCAGATGTCCTTTGCTGTTTTGTGAAGGAGATACAACTCACCGATGTTCCTCTCCATGGTGTTGATTAACCATGATTTCACAAGGTTGTCGTTGATCTTCCAAGCCTTGTATGTGGCTTCTGTTTGAGCAGGAGCTGAAAGGTCTCCATTAATGTGGCCTTCCTTGTCTCTGTGTGCAACATGGATCAAGTGACTGTGACCATTGCACATAGTTCTCACCATTCAACTTGTGTGGTGTGATGAAAGCAGCAAACTCATTGGTCGGAGGATTTGCGGGAGTTGTGTTATTGGTATGACTCTAACTAGCATCAGTGCTATCATTAGTGGTCACAACCTCACCAACTTGTCCGAATTTGATTCCTCCGACATTCATGGTTGCTTGTTTGGAAAAAGAAGAAGACGAAGAAGAGAAACAGAAGTTTAGGAGAGAGAGAGTAGGGCGGCGGCGGAGCGGGTGGTTCTGGAGTTCCAACCCGGCTCTGATACCATGTCAAATTATGAGGTATTAATCTTCTTTATTGATTTATGACAATAGAGTTAACCCTATACCTATAGGGTTTACAATAAAGGGTTTTGAGTCCTTCTCGGACTCAATTACTATATCAATATAATAACTTCCTAATCAAATACAAAAAAAAAACTTCTAATTAATATTAATCCTGCCGTTCTCAACAATTTTTAACAAGAATGTCTGATGATTTTTTTTATTGGCAATCAGACGCGTCTTTTGGTGGAAGATGAGCTAGAAGAACCTGATTTCCGTAATGATGATGGCCTAACCTTGCCAATTAGCGCAGAATGCATTCACAATGCTGATAAAAACGTAGGTAATGAGAACTTGCAGAATGTTATCTGTTTACAAGACATCCTACTTTTTGTAATTGCTTTACTGTTTTGGTATGGAATTCCTTTTTATAGCAGAGTAATTATGTTTTATCAAACTCTACTGCAACCCCCATTGCTAAACATTCACGTCCAGAAGCTGCTGTCCCTCGTTTAAATTGGGCAATGAAACACGAGGCATGGCCCATCGCCAGTGAAGAAGCCAAGTCACTAAACCACCTGCACGAAACCTCTCGTTCTGGCCTCAAACAAACACGTAAATCTTCTAAAGGTATGTTGATCTATTGGTGTACAATGTTAGTATTTGCAGTCTGATCCTAAATGACTTTTAAGATAACGAGAAAATGCTTCTCTTCTCTTTTGCCGCAATTACCAAGTATTTGTTAGTATTTGCAGTCTGATCCTAAATTTGATGAGTGCTTCCTTTTGGTTGTTCATTTATGGTGGTGCACAGACATCCTTTATTTTATGCTGTTCTTGTTAGCCCGCCAGTTTCATGGGCGATTTTGCATTGCTAATATGAGTAAATATCCTTCCAGCAGGTGTTAAGGGTAGAGCCAAGCGAAGGTTCTCTTTCCAGTTTCAGCCATCTATAGCCCAATTTCATGAAAGATCTGACTGCCATTGGTCAGAAGCGATTCATACTGTTAAGGCTGAAACTACAGTCCAAGGGGTTATTTGTGGATCTGATGGAAAAAATGAAGCAAGGTCTGAGATTTGGCCCACTAAACTAGAACCAGTTGAGAACCATGTTACTGGGCATTCAATCTCTGAACTATTGGATGATATTCAAGATAACAGTATTTTGTCAAAAACAAATTCTAATACGGTAATATTGCCTTTCTTCTGCAATAATGGTTATTTATCTGAGGTTGTATTCTGTTTAATGCTCTATCTATTGTAGAATGACATTACAAGAGGCAAAAGACTACGGCAGGCCATGAAGAGCAGTCTGTCCTCTTTGCCAGATAAACCATTTGAGCAGTATCATCAAGAATCTGAGCAACTGTCTCCTGAATCATCTACTGATGAAGAGGTTGTAATTTCCTGCAGTAAGTTTCTTATTGTTTATTCTGGTTAAAGATGTTCAATTCTGATGTCGCAGGTGCTTTGTCAAGATAGAGAGCTGTTCAACCCTGAGAAAAAGGAATCTATGGTCGATCTATTTCAAGAAGCTTTAGCTACTAGTATTCTCAGCAACGAAGGTTCTCTATTCAGTGGCCCTAACCTTTCATGGTACTACAAGTAACTTAGGTTGTATGACATGGTTTAGCTTAACGAATGAAGTTTGATTTCGTAGATTCGATAATTTCGTAATTCCTATCGAATTATACATTTGTTGTTCAAAAATTCTGCAGTAGTGGCCTTTTTGGTAAGTTGCAGCTGGTCATGCAAAGTGAAATAGAAATGGAAACAGACTTTATGAAGAAGCTACAGATGGGAGCTAGACCAAATGGTAGTAAGAGAGTTTCATTCCAACGTGTTCCATATTTTTGTTGGTGAAATTTCTTAACAGGGATTAGTTGTGTGATTTTGCTTTGTTGAACTCAGATATATCCGATTGCATTGTCGTGAAGATCCTCTCAAGATACTTGGAGGCAAAATTGACAATCTGTGTTTGCTCATTTGCAAAGGTCATAGAGGTGACCCTCCAACCTCAGACATCTTGGCTAGATATTTTCTCTAAGGAATTTGTTGAGCCATTGTTCTCTTAATTTAGTGGAAGTGTATTTTTTATTATCGATGTTTATGGTTTAGAGAATTCATACTGTGAAAATAGACATGCAAATTTATGGAGGCTAGTATAAAGTAAAATCTTTAAGTGAAAGTGCTTGGTTTATTGCAGGCGGACAGCTTAATACCATGTGTTGATGAAAAAATGAAGAATACAGTTGTTTTCAATCCAAGAGTTTGCAGCGACGTTGAACTTGAAGTGGGTAACTGGATTTGCATTTACCCTCCATGGTAAGTAGGAGACGTGTAATTGTTAGAAGAACTGGCCTCCCTCCACTCCAGTTGATTATCAAGTTTGTTTTCTAAGTTTGTGTTTTGTCATTGATAGGAACAAGCTTCAAGTTATGGGCACTGATGACATAATCATTCTGTCATATTTCTACCAGCTGTTTGGTTGATCGTTACGGTGTCAGTCGAAATTCAGAGCTGCCGATCTAAATTAGAGGTGAGAGTTATAATGGTATTGGCATTTTATGAGCATTAATGTATTACTGGTTTACTGAGGTCGTATGTGACCATACTCTGGCATTTGTGGCCAAATAACCTTTGAGATCTTTAAAACCATAATAATATTGAGGAATTTGTGGACCATTACTTGTAGGGGGTTGCAGAACCTGAACGGTTAACTTAGGTACTTTTTGGTTTGATGCCATTACTAGATTACTAGTTATTGCATTACTTGTTACGAGATTACTGGTTATTTGATTACTGATTACGAGCTTATTGGTATTGTGGGTATTATCGATTTATGGGTTCTGATATAAAGACCTCCCACTCAACGTCATGCATCTGAATCATCTTGTTCAGTTCAAGCATTGAGAAGAAATTTGGATCAATACCATCAAAATGAGCCACTGAACCGTACAGGTACTGAGTTTGAGTCAACAGATCGTTGTAATTCATTTCAACGGTTATCCTCGTCCCAACGCCTCACCGTTGTTGTCGTTGATCGGAAACAGAAGAGTGAGCTTTCTCTGACTATAATAATCCGATCCGGATGTCAACTTTTGTGAGAGTGAAAAGGGAGAGAGGGAGAGAGAGAGAGAGATATACGTTTATATAGAGTGAAAAGGGTCGATAAGACTCATTGCTTGCAAAGGGGACAAAGACTTAAGAAGAGAAATAATTGGGAGTAACATGCGGTAAGTAAATTTCATAACCACCAAAGCAGTTCATCAGTTGGTATGACAATATTCTATTTCAGTCCATCTTTTTGAAGTGGCTTGTCAACCATGATGTTACTTTTTTGCATGAAATGTTAATCTAGAAAACCTCAAACCCAGGCTATTAAGTTATGAAGGACATAATGTAAATTTCTGACCTCAAAGTAATAAAAGAGATTGAATACAGAGCAAGAAGAGAAATTTCCTCACCCCCGAGTCTGAGGAAGTATAGCAGTAGGGGTGTAGGTTTCTCGTCAGCAACAACATGATCTCTTTGTCGGTCGACCTACCTCCTCTAGCTACAATGAGGGCAAGTGTATCTTGTTCTGGGAGAGGCGTCCACGGTGGCTGTCAACCACAATTCTCTTGTATGAAGAGGCACAGGTTCTCTTCAGTTTGGAGAAAGTGGACGCGTTTCATACTCGCAGCTTTGATCGTCTGTCTCTAATTGATTTTCACCAACAAAGGGTAACAAAGCCAAGAATTAGGACTTTTGAATTGGATTGCTTCAAAGTCTAAAGGAAGGGAAATGGAATTAAGGGATTAGGGAAACTGATGAAGTTAGGGCGTTGGTCTGGTTGATTTGGAAGGGAAAGATTGGAGTTGGGAGAGAAAAGGTAAACTGGAGTTGGGAGGCATCTCAGGGTTATTTCTTCTATTGGATCAACCCCAGGTATCCGTTCAGCAGCAACAGCATCGTGATTCTGCTCGAGTCACTTGATTTAATCTAAGGCGCATGAACACATCAACCTCGACCAATCTTTACTTTGATTTAAACCTACTTTTTACCTTTATGAAACGCCCGCAGAGCACGAGATTACCATCATCGATCAATGCAATAGGGTCAGTTCATGGAGTGACACACCATTGGATGTGTAAATATGTATGAATATCTGTCAAGAAAAACATACAAGCTTCAGCAAACATTCTCGATATTAAATCTTTGCCTTGTTATTTGGATAAAGCTTACGGTTTCTTCCGAGTAGCCCAACCAGCATGAACTTCAAAACTTACCACGAATAATGTAGTTAAGTATTTCCATAATAAAAGACTTCCAAACCAATTTTTACCTCACTATCACAGCAGTGACAGAGTATTGCAGAGCCACTCCTACAACCAGCAAGTAATCTCTGCACAACAACATAAATTTATTAATCTACAGGGTAAGAAGAGAAAGATGCCGAATCATGCCGAGTGATGGAGCATCCTGACCTTGCCACGTGCATAGTATCCCACTTCTGTCCCAAATCCCAATCCACCGCTGATCTCTCCCGAAAACAAGAAACGATAAGCTTGTTGGCAATAAGGAAACAGACTACTAACTGTACACGCAGCCAAACACAGTGTAAGATGTACAAACCTCACTGAAATTTTCAGTTGGTCCTTATTAGAAGATCACAATGGCAACCAAGTACTTCTGAAAGGCTCTTTCACCAGCTCTCGCATCGAACTTTCTAGGTTAGACTAAATAAGTGCAAGGAAATGTGCTAAATATCGAGATATTAGGTAATAATCCTCTTTTTATTATTTAGTGAATAGAAGGAACTCTAATATATAAAGTTTACAGAGAACAAAGAAGGTAGGTTCATTGAAATTCAACTACCTTAAATAGAATAAAGGAAACTTCTTAATTGGAATAAAACTAGGAAAGAAATAACACCGTATCTCAACACTCCCCCTCAACCTTGGCGTATGCCTTGTATAGGTCGAGTTTGGACTTAAAATTTTCTAACACTTCTCGTGATGTGTCCTTGGTGAGCACATCTGTTGTTTCTTCTTGGAAGGAACATACAGTACTTCAATGACTCCACTCAGCCTTCTCGGAAATGAACTGCCTATCAACTTCAACCTGTTTGGTCCAGTCATGATGGACTGGTTCTTGACAATGCTTATAGCAGATTTGCTATCGGTTCTCATAACTATAGGTCCTTTTGATTCAACCTTTAGTTCTCTTAAGATCCGTTGTCGCCATATGCCTTCACATATTCCAAGAGCAAGGGCTCTATATTCAGCTTCGGTAATATTCCATGCAACCACTTGCAGTTTCTTACTCTTCCAAGTCACTAGGTTTCCCACACATACGTACAATATCACTCGTTGACCTTCCTGGTGTCCCTTTTAGGTATCTTAGAATTCGTAGGGCAGCTTCCATGTGTTCTTCCATAGGGTCTTGCATTTGTTGGCTAACAATACCAACTGCAAGGCAATATCAAACTTTGTATGAGCTAAATATATCAGTTTACTGACAAGTTTCTTATATTTTCCCTTGACAGTTGGTTTGCTCGGTTCCTCTCGGTCCCACTTATTGTTCTGCTCCATAGGCATGCCAACTGGTTTACAGCCAATGAGTCCAATTACAGATAGTAGATCGAGAATATACTTCCGTTGACTTATTATCAATCCTTCTTTAGACATGGCCACTTCCATTCCAAGAAATAGCGATGCTGACCCAAATCCTTGATTTCAAATTTTGTGGACAATAACTGCTTCAATCTCTGAATCTCAGCCTCATCGTCTCCACTGATGATAATATCATCAACATGCACAATAAAAATTGCCTTCTTCCCATTCGGATTGTGTTTCACAAACAAGGTGTCATCTGTTTGACACTGTTTGTAACTACCTTTCTTCACAGAGGTAGTGAATCTTTCAAACCATGACCTCGGTGACTTCTTCAAGCCATAAAGTGATTTATTTAGTCGACACAATGTTCCTGGTTCCTTCTTATCAATTCCATCGAGAATATTCATGTAGACCTCTTCTGCTAGATCACCATTGAGGAATGCATTTTTTACGTCAAGTTGGAATAGTGGCCAATCCTGATTAACTGTAGGGGACAAAAGAACTCGAATAGTAATTAGGTTTTGCAACTGGGACAAACGTCTCCTGATAGTCAATTCCTTTAGACTGAGTGAAAACCCTTGCCATTAACTGAGCCTTATATCTCTCAATACTGCCATCATCCTTGTACTTCACTATAAATATACACTTACAACTCACAAGTTTCTTCCCTTGAGAGGCTCGAACTATTGTCCAATTCTTATTCTTTAGCAATGTCTGTAGTTAACTTTCAACAGCCTTACACCATTCAGGGTCACTCATGGCTTCCTCATTCTTGTGTGGTATCTGTTAAAAGCTTTGTAGGTTGGTCCCAACCGGTTGTAGTTGACAAACCAACTGATTGGATGCTTGGTCCACTCTCGGACCCCTTTCCTATATGCAATAGGAAGGTAAAGGTCTTCGTCATTCGTATTTTAGGCAACATCTTCAGCTTCATCCAATTCTTCCTCTTTAAGTGAGTGATCAGACAGGGTAGTTGTGTCCTCAACTAGTGCTATCCATCGAACATATTTTGGAGTTAGGAGAATAACACTTTTATGCCTTCTTATGTGCGGAATATCCAATGAAGACACACTTATGGGACCGAGGGCCCAATTTTGATCTCTGATGCACATGCACATGAACAAACACAGTGCAACCGAACACCTTTAAAGGTAGAGTCGAAGAGAAAGCATGCACATGTGGATAAGCTTGGAGAAGAACCTGTCGTGGTGATTGATACTTTAAGGGTCGACTAGGGAGTCGATTGATGAGATAGGTAGCAGTTAGGAGAGCCTCACCCCATAGGTACTTGGGCACATGAGCTGTGAACATCATAGCTCGTGCAACATCCAAAAGTTGACGGTTCTTCTTTTCAGCGATCCCATTTTGCTCGGGGGTTTTGACACACGAACTGCTGTGAATAATGCCATTTTGTGTAGAAAAGAGCCCAAGACAGAATTAAAATTATCCTTAGAATTGTCAGATTACAGAACCTTGATTTCAGATTAGAAGTAAGTCTGAACCATAGCTAAGAACGATTTGAAGGCGGAGCAAGTTTCAAACTTATCCTTCATGGGAAAAGTCCAAGTCATCCGTGTATGTTCATAAATCATTGTAATAACCCAGCAAGATCCACTGAGAGTAGGGGCATGACATGGACCCCAAATATTGCTGTGAATGATAGAAAATTGTGTTATAGCAGTATACAGAACAGTCAGATACACCGCTCAGGTGTGTTGGCATATTGGCTGATATCACAGTTAAACTGAATTGATCGTTTATTAGAAAACAACTTGGGAAATAATTTTTCAAGATAATTGAAACTGGGATCACCCATCTGAACATGCAATAACAAAATCTGACTGTTTACACTACTTGCTACTGAACTCTAAACTCCAGAACTAAGGGCTGATTTGTAACTTGTCGGTCCTCCTTGTAACCGATATAATCCATCCATGAAGTCAGCTTTGTCAATCATCTTCCCCAAACTTAAATCCTGAAACTCACATGATCTGGCACCAATTATTACTTCCCAATTCATATATCTTGTTAGTTGACTAACAAATAGTAGATTGCAGCTTAGTTTAGGTACGTAAATGACAGTGAAGAGGGTAATGGACGGTGTGACTTTGACCCTTCCTATCCCTTTTATTTGTGCCAAAGTACCATCGACAATCCTCACTCCTAAATCTCTGGGATATGGTTGGATATCATGTATGATACTTAGATTTCCTGTCATATTTTTTGTACACCCAGAATCGAGAATCCATATAGCACTATTTTGAATATTCTCTATCTCCATGATTTATGCCATGTTATCCGTGTTAAAGTAGGCATATTCAGTAGTATCCCAGACGTTCTTAGCTGTCTTGTGAAGCAAGTAAAGTTCACCAATGGATTTTTCCATGGTGTTGAGGAACCACAACTTGACAAAGTTGTCATTGATCTTCCATGTCTTATACGTTGCCACTATAGACACTGGAGCTAGTAGATCGCGATTGATATACCCTTCTTTGTCACTGTGAGTAAGATGAATCAATAGCGATTGTGACTACAAAAGGTAATTGTCGCCGTTGAGTTTATGTGTTGTGATGAACGACACATATCCGTTCGTTGTAGGAGCCGTGGTGTTTTTGTTGCTATTGTCCTGGCTTGTCTCGACACTAGTGACTACAACTTCACCCACGTTCCCAAACCTAATAGTTCCAGACATGATTTGTCCGAAACTAACAAAAGAAGAAAAGAAGTTTAAGAGAGAGATAGTTGGCCATGGTTGCTGACGAACTTAAGTCCGGTACCTTTCTCGAAGGTCACATAATCAATGCTAAAAATCAAAGCTTGAAGCTGACCATGGTTGCTGACAAACTTTGCAAGATGACAAATGATATTGTCTGTGTCATGAGGATAGCTGATATTCGTGCGGCTGCTTCGACCTCGGGTTTCCCTCGACTCCCTTTATATCATCCTGATGCCCCTCAAGAGACTAACTCTGGGTTAGACTGGGGAAATTATCTCCATAGGTCACCTCGTGTCACCATGTATGTTGGACACACGGGTCCACCCTACATCTGTTTCCCGTATTTGTAGCATCTTGTCATTGGGGTGCCTCAACACTTTCATTATAAGCTTTCTTTTATGGCAGGCATGAGACTTCTCCGAGAAGTCAGGCCTCATAGCTTCTCGGGAACGTTTCAAGGTTGCTCGGTCATTGAAATGATCATAGTGTCCCTGCCCCTTGTTTCTTTAAATAGATGTCGTTACTCGAAATTTGCCCCCTTAATCCATTCCATCCTCTAAGCTCAATTCTTCTTTTTTAAGTGGTCAACCTATATTCTCGACTGAACTTATGTCTTTGTCGAGTGAAACTCAAAATTGGAGGTTGAGATGGTGCGACTGTGAGAGACTTGTACGTCAGAGGTCATCTACCTTGGGTAATGGAAGGCTCTGGGTCTTCCTCGAATGCCAAAAATGGAAGGTATATCCTTTTTTCTTTTGACCATGAACTTTGTCAATCGCAATATGGCTTAGGTTGTCATTATTGTGAGTGGCTCTTGCTTGTTGACGGGAAAAGACTCTATGGTGGCCTTCTTAGATCTCTGGCTCCTTTTGCGATAGAGCTGCATCTAAATTTCCCTCGAAATGGTTGGACTGCACGACATTGTTTTGTCTCAAGCTAAGAAGCTTGAGGATATTGCCTCATTTTTTTTGAATATATATATTGCTCCCGTCCTTAATCTAAGGGCGTCTCTCACGGTATAAGGGATAAGTCGTCATCGTCCTTAACCCTTGGTTGAATTGCGGCTCACTCTCCCCTTTCTTGGTTCACTTGTCTCATGATGAAAACTTGCATGGTGCGAAGAGCGGGGGCTTATTTTTCAGGACTCTTGATGGTGTGGAATTTATTTTTCCTTTCTGATTGTTCTCCCTAGGATTGGGAGAATGAACTTTTCATACTCATTAGTTCCCTCAACTTAGCATCCTTGGGGTAGCGATGTCCTTCTTTCGCACTTCCTCCATAATTTGTTATTAGAACATTATTATGAGGGTGAATGAGGAGCATTGCCCTTCCTCAATCCGAGAATAATAGTAGGGGTATGTTGTGCTAGTAGAGCATTCCAGTGGTCTACCAATCTATCATCCAGACATTTCTCTCTTCTCTTGTTAAATCCCTTTTCACCGACACTTTTCCTATAAAACCCCACATTTCCTTTCCTTTAACCTCTTCACTCCTCCCCATTATCCTCTTCTCTTTCTTCACTTCAACATTTCTAAAGGATTGAATATAACTTTCACCCCAAACCTTTCGGCGCCATTATTCCGTCCACATGGCCGAATGTATCCTATGGATATGGCTCACGTGTATCTTTGCTGCTGGTTTTCTGATTATAGTTCTCTTGGTCAAGCAGCTGGCCGACAGCTCATGGGAGATGATGAGGGATCATAGGGGATGATTCTCCTATCCCGATGTTGGGAATGAAGCCTCCGGTCTAGTTACTCAAAGCATTATAACTTTGTATTTTCCTATGTTTGTTGCTTTTCGTACCTTGTTTTGAGTTCTTTTGTATCTCGAGATGATAAAGTTGTTGGAATAAAAATAAATTCTATTTCATTTCTTGGAGGTCCATTGGGATGAATGGCTAGTGCTAGGATCCTATCCCAATCTTTATTTACCCATCATAGGCACAAGAGGGGAGACTGGAATAAGCCAAAAAGGGGCCGCCCTTCCCTATAAAACCATCCTTATTCTTTTAGTCTCTTTACTTACACTATACTCTTTTCTTCCTTCTTTCCCTTGCCAAAATCTTGCCAATCCCAAACCAGGACCATTTTTTCGACGTGCGTTTTCTTCTTCATCTGCGAAAATGACTGACTGTTCGGAGTGGGCATTGATTGTGATTTTTGGAATCCTCGGACTCCTATTCATGCTCACTCAGCTGATGGCTCTCCAACAACATGTTGAGGAGGCCGAAAGGAAGTACCAAAGGTGATCGGCTACACCTTTGCCGCCAGATGAATGGTCGACGTATGGATTGTCTTTTTCATTTCCCGCTTTTGTACCCTTCTTGCTTATCATGTACTCTCATTGTATCTCGCTCTTCCTTTTGAGAGCTTGTTATATTTCGAAGGCTGAATAAAATCTCATTGTTACCAAGTGTGTCGAGATCCTATGTGACAGTTGTCGGCCACCGGTCGTGATAAAGAGGAATAAGCTCGCCCCCTTTAGATACAAGAGTAGTGGTCGCCCAGGTGTGGGAGGCACTAACACCGGTGAGTGTTGGAGGTATTCTTTGATCTTTTTCAACTCTAGCTGAAAATCATTATTCCACTCCATCGGTTTATTCTTTCGGAGGAATTTGAGTATAGGCTTGCACATTGGGTTAGGTAGGAAATGAAGCGGCCGATGTAATTCAACCATCTCAAGAACCCGCGCACTTCCTTTTGCATCTGAGGCGGTGGCATGTCGGAAATGGCCTTTACGTTATCCGGGTCATCCTCAATGCCCTTCTCACTTACTATGAACCCGAGGAGTTTTCCTGACATAACTCCGAGGGTATATTTTTCTGGGTCCATCTGGAGCTTATATTTTCCTCAATATTTTGAACAATTTTAAGAGGGTCTCTATGTGGTACCCTCAGCTTTTGGACGTAGCGATCATATCATCCACATATACCTCAATCTCGTTATGAATCATATAGTGAAAAAGAGTGACCATTTCCCTTTGATATGTTGCCCCGACATTATTTAATCTGAATGGTATCATGATATAACAGAACGTTCCCCAAAGCGTGGTGAACGTTGTTTTCTCTCTATCCTTGGGACACATTTTTAACTGATTATAACTAGAGAAACCATCCATGAACGAGAACATTTGATGCCCCGCTGTATTATCGACAAGCACATCAATGTGGGGTAGCGGGAAATTATCCTTTGGCCTAACTCGGTTTAAGTCCCGCTAATCAACACACATCCGTACCTTTCCATTCTTTTTGGGGACTGGTACGATATTGGCCACCCATTTCGAATAGTGGGATACTTGGAGAAAACCCGTCGCATACTATTTCTGAACCTCCTCTTTGATCTTAAGAAGCCATTCGTTTTTCAGCCTTCAAAACTTTTGCTTCACATGGCTGCACCCTTCCACGATTGGTAGACGATAAGTGACGATGCTTTCGTCTAAGCCAGGCATATCCTGATATTTTTTTAATAGTTGAATTATCTCCTCCCGTTCCGTTGGGCTCAGCTGATGCCTATCTTAACCTCTTTCTTAATCACCTCAGTACCGAAATTGACTGTCTCGAATGAGTCGTAGAAGGATCGTCGGCTCCTTTGTTCTTGCTCTAAAATCCAATTGGTATCTAGCCGTACTTCTCCCCTAATCTCCTCTTCATCCCCGGTTCCTGTTTCACAAATCGGATTATGAAAGTTAATTTCAAAGTCATGATAATTATTATTGCTACTACCCGTCTCCGTTACCCTGCCAAAGTTCGGGTGGAGAAAAGAATAAGAGGAGAAATGAATGCGATTTTGACACGGGATGCTGGAAAGAAAACTGTATTTTATGTAGGGTGTTTCACGTAGAACACCATTTTTGAAATTCATATTTTAAATACAAACACACGAAGGGAAATGCTTAAATCAAAACCCGAAAAGCCTTTTATTATTTTGAAAATGCGCCCCCTGTCATTACTTTGCACACGGTCCCACAAGTTCGATGGTTGCCCGATTGTCGAGGTCCTCCCCCGGCTGTAGATGTCGCACCAAGCCTTGGCCTTCGTTCCCATCGTGATTGACTGTGTTGATGTTAAAGTCTTAGAGGGTCCCCGTTGTGTCCTCCGAGGCGAGAGGTTCACTTTTTGCTTGGTTGACCTTTAAGCAAAAGTTTGCTAGCTCTGAGTCCATTAGGTCCTAAAGTTTCTTGCGGAAACTTTCACATGCTTCATAGACGTGACCACTTTTATTCTCATGCTAGAGGCACTTGCTTTAGGTGTGCCCCAAATTTGGCTTCTCGAGTCGCTCTTTTATATCATCACGGTCTAGCCAAGTCTTGATTGTATAGCTGCAAGGTATTGTGATGTCACTAAGGTCCACCTTGTAGAGGGGTCATTGGTGATGGAATTTGAGTTTCGTGCCCCAATGATCTAGCAGCGGGTTCTCGTTGATGTCAAGGTGATCCTTTTCCTCAGTGAACTTCACCCATCCTACCCTTACTAGCTCTTGGACCTTGTATTTGAATACTAGGCATTTTCCGATTAAATTCCCCACAACTCCACCATGGTATTCACACTTTTCCTTGGGGTTGTACCATTTAGGATCAGGAGGCATTAGTTGTCGGTATGGCATCAGGTCTATTTGCTTTTATTCGAGCCAACGAGGGTAGAGTTCCGATAGGCGATCGGGATAGGCTTGATTGCTTCGTAGTGAGGCCGATTTTGAGGGCGCTGTCCTCGCTCGCTTTCTCTAAGAGGGAGAGATAGTGTATTGTTGGATTACATTGTGGTAGTCAACCTTTGACGTTTGGTTGTCGTGGCCAGTCTCACTGGAGCAGTCGTCGTAACGTAGGAAGGGGTATAGTCATTTGATGGAACCCATTTCTTCTTACCCTTACGAGTGACATGTACCTCTTCCTTCTTTCGTGCGGGATGCACTTTCTTACTTGGATGGGCTTCGATCCTTTTATGTGTGATGCCTTTCCCTATCCTTTCTTCGATAATTCACAAGTCATGGAAATTGGTAGTGATGTTTCCGAGTATGTTGTTATCTGACGGAGCTTGGAGGGTCTCGAGGAGAATTGAGATCCTTCCTCATCAACTAATGGTGGTTGAACTTCAACAGGGACATACCTTCATCTATGGACATACTCTTGGAAACTCTCCCCGCCCTTCCTCTTAGTAATCTTTAGGTCCTCTCTATTTGGGGCTAAGTCCTGGTTGTGCTCTTAACTTTTATGAAAGCTTTGGCCAGGTCTTGCCATGTTATAAGGCTAGAATTTGTTGCAATTATCTATCATTATATGTATGCTTTTTGAGTGATTATTAGTTTGTTCGAGCTTCATTTTTGTGTGATTTCATGTTTTGGCATTATGTGCCTAGACCCATTCATTTGGACCGTTTTGGTCCATTTGATGTGTTTCTTTGTAGTATTTGTTTTCCACAGGTGCTCTAGAGATAGGTGGTCTTGTTATGAAGCTATGAACATGAATTAGAGAACGGTTGGAGCTCGAATGGAAGATCGAGAAATGAAATGGAGGAGCAGAGGGGCTGCACGCCATTCCCCCCATTCAACTACGCAAAATTTTGGAAAAACGGAGGTGCACGGTTTGCGCCCCTGCACGGCGTGCACCCCCCCAATTTCAGTAGCTTCCTATAAAAGGGCAGATTTTGAGGAAAGAGAAAGAGAATCCCCAAAATCATTTTTTGTCCATTTTTCCTGACTCTCCTCTGCTATAACTAGCATAAATCCGTCCCAAGAAGCTCAATTGAATATCAAAACGAGTTCCTATCAAAGATTGAAGCTAGGATTGAAGCTAGAATACTAAAATCGACGATTGGAGGAAGAACAAGCCGTTATCTCTTCGACAAGATGATGGTTAGGGTTTCTTTTGATTTGTCTCCTTATAGAATCATGAGTAGCTAAATCTGTAGAGATTCTTAGTTGAGATGTAGGATTTGAGCCATGATACCTGCCTTGAACGTTTAGAAACAACAATTGTGGATATTTGGATATGAATGAAAGATTATTTTGATTGTTGTGTTTTCAACCTAATTCTTGTTACGGCTTGAATAAGGTCAAATTTATGAAATCCTTTGTTTGATAGACTTAGGAATTTCTAAGATTCACAATCAAGGATAGATGAAAAGTTATCGGTGGGGTAAGCCAATAACCCAATTCTACCTTTTGTGTTTCTTCTAGTTTTAAATGTTATTCATCTTGTAATTGGCAGGCACTCTGGTTTGCACCCAATGGACCAAGTTGGGTGTAGTTATCAGTAGCTTAGGCATTGATGGACCAATTTAACGCTATTTCTAATTACTCATGATTTCTTTTAATTCCGGAAGAACACCTTATCACTTTGTATTTATTCTTGGTGTTCATTACCGGCTAGCCTGATTAAGGTTATTTCTACCTTAGTTGGGAAGCCAGTAATGGTAATCCGCATGCATGATCATGACGTGGATTCATACGAGTGATAGGAGGATTCGTTTTATGTAATCCAAGTACAACATTTGTTCGTTTCGAATGCGTTTAGGAAGTTGAGCTTGATGACTTATCTCTTCCAAGAACTCGTTTTCTCCCTTTGAGTCAACCTTTGAACTGTTAGTTTTAATTAATTATTATAATAACTAAAACTCAAACCCAATTCTTTTAGTCTGGACCGTGTTGATGAGTTTGAGTAGAGGCATAGCGAGAGGAACCCTTGGACACATACGAAACTTGAGTTGTCGAATTATCTGTGAAGTTATTTTGGCGATCAAGTTTTTGGCGCCGTTCCCGGAGACTCTCTCTCGTTCCTTTGAAAGAACTTATTTGGCGCTTTAGACATTCCACTCCAAGTATCGTTTTATTTTGTTTGTATTTTTCTCCCGCTTGATTTACTTGGGTTGTTAGTGTTTGAGTTCATATGCAAGGTTATAGTTAGAATGGAGAGTGGCAAGGTCCCTATGGTGCAAGTAATAAAGATGAAGGTTGGAGCTCATATCCTAACCAACACCAACATTATGAGCATCAAGGTCCACCAAACTACTACCAGCCTAGCTATGGAGGAGAAACACAACAATGCAGTAACTTTGGGCAAGGAACAATGCCAAATTAGGGTGCACACCAATCTCCCACAACTTTCTACCCAGACTCACCTTCAACTTACTGTCACCAAGACTCACCTTCAACCTACTTCCACCAAGACTACAACCGAGATCATCCACCTTTCGAAGATAAATGCTCAATACTCAATTATTCATATCAATCCTCTCCTTCCATGAACGAGAAACTCCTTATGCTACTTGAGGTGAGTCGCCGCCAACTAGAGACATTAGAGGAATAAAGTCGCCGTTTGGCATAACTTGTGGATGAACCTCCTCTCCCCTCACAATTGGAGGAGGTTGAGATGAATGATCATGATTTGGGCATGACATCCGAGGAAATGGATGAGGAACTCGAAGCATCTTCAATTACCAATGACCAACCAACGATGCATGATGACAAAGTAGAGGGGTTTGAAGAGAAGGTTGATTCCTCCTATGAAGACCACCTACTTGAATGATATTTGAGATTAGAGATGTATGCACGAGCCGATGGAAAAGAAGGTGAATCAACAATCTACCTTGAAGACTTCTCAATTCCAAAGGACAAATACATAGATCATGATGTTGGGGTAGAAGATTCTGAAAGGGAAGATGATGGAGAGTGGAAGGAAGAAGTACACGAAGATATACGGCCTTCCAAATTCTACATTGCACCTCACATTGAAAAACCCATCATTTGGCGTTTTCCTCAAGGCGTGGTTCCAATGAGACCAAACGAGACCCTTCAAGACTCATGTTTGGTTTTGAAGTACCTATGTGAGGAAATTCACAAGGAGTACTTCCCAAACCGGTCTAGAACGGACTCCTCCATCTCAGGACCACCCTTGGACGAACTCACCAACCGCCCGAGTACCACCATTAGCTTGGGGAGAATTGTAGAGCTTGATTTTCAGTCACCAACCTACCTCTACCCTCCTCAAGCATACACATCCACAAAGAGGAAGCCACAACAAGGAAAGAGTTGGTGGGCCAACTACTTCGGCTCCTCCATCTCTCTCTAAGGGTGCTACTTGGCATTCAACTCCAATCCTTGAAGAAGCTAATGGAATTCAAGGAGGTTCTAAGTTGGGGAGCATAATCCAGGTATCGTCTAGCTTAAACACGAAAAAGAAAGAGAGCTCTTAAGAGGCAACCCTTGCGTATCCATTGTTAGAATAGATAATAAAATACCAAGGATTGTTGGTTTGTGTGTCTTGTGGTATATCTTTTGTGTCAGTCTTGTGATTGAGTCAAGTTTTGAGTCCGTTGATAGTGTCCAATTTGATCGTTGTTGCCAAATGAATGCTATGGA
This sequence comes from Linum usitatissimum, assembly GCA_030674075.2. Lineage (NCBI taxonomy): Eukaryota > Viridiplantae > Streptophyta > Magnoliopsida > Malpighiales > Linaceae > Linum > Linum usitatissimum. The sequence continues at coordinate 895,965 of JAUJYP020001374.1, forward strand.
GTTGTGCTTATTCATTGTTTGTGTTTGATAAGTGTTGTAGAAGGTTGAATTAAAATGTTGCTATAATCTAGCCTGCACGCCGTGCATGGCTAGATTGTTTCGAAACCTTCGTAGAAAAAAGGTATGCACGCCGTGCACATTTGCACGTCGTACACCCTTTTTCTGAAAATTCATCTTCCCAGAGTTTGTTTCCCTACCTTCCACATTAGTTATTTCATGAGGACGCGAAAATTCTATGTGTGTGTGTGTGGGGGGGGGGGGGTTGGTTTTGATTGATCGGTTAACTTTTGTGCTTCAATGGGACCCTTGTTAATGGATGATAATACTTGTTACATCTATCACTAGTATGTTATTTTTTGTGTTTTTGTTACGATTAGCGGGTCTCAATAATGATTCTTCTATCGCAACTCACCACCAAACTCCATTTCATCAACTCAATTCAGTATCACCATTACCTCTTCTCTAAATGTGACTTCTTGTGAGGATAATGTTTTTATTTACGAGTTGAATTAGGATGCTAGTATTTCACTTGATTGCTTGATTGAAATCCTTGTCTTTTCGACATTTGAAATTCCCTGTTAAACTTGAAAATTTTGGATGATGTGGATGCATGTTTAGCGCAGTATTGCTACTTGAGGGTGAATAGGATGCATGATAGATCATTTTTGGGCCGCCTCTCATTTTTCTCGAAACCAGTTTAGAATAGATTTATGCACTTGGTTACTCAGTCTTGATGTCTACCGGCTTTGGGAACAATTAATTCCCCTATCTAGTTGCGCTAGTTGTTTAAAGTCATATTTGACTAGATGGTCAGAATAAGGTGCAAAAGAGGCCAATGTGCCCAAACTTTTATGGGGTTCGGTTGCGATTCAACACACTGGCGACTTTGAGTCTGCCGCCTATAAGCTAGTCCCTTCAGGCTTTTCTTCTCACCTCTTCCTAGTTGTGGGTCGGGGTTTTTCGGGTAAACTCGTTCTATGTGGATGAGAGCTTTAGCCTGATCAGGATCGCAACTACCCTCATTTGGAAAGATACCATCCAAAGCTATACAAAATTTTTGAAAAGTGGGTTTGTAATTAATTGAGTAATTCAATTGACCCAAAAGTGTTTAGTATATCATGTATAATAAAATTGTAAAAGAAGAGGGGAGTGCTCTGATTTGAATACATTATTAAAGTAAGCACTCCCTCCCTTAGGACGCGAAAAATACCCGGCCAGGGCCATCTGTTTTGAGCATAGGTGATAGGGGAAATGTTTTTGTCGGTAGGTGTCGAGTGGTACTAAGTATATGCATAGGTTTGTTCTTCATTTGGATTAGAGCACTCGATAAATGTAACTGTGAGGTTTAGTGATCTAAAGTGTATTCTTGGCATCGTGAAGTAGGCTTGAACTGCCATCATGTTGTTTCCTTTTCACCATGTTTAGAGTTTGCTTAGAGTGCAAAACGTAAAGTTGCTAGGGACAAGCAAGATTTATGTGTGGGGGGATTTGATAAGGCTAGGATTGAAGCTAGAAGACTAAAATCAACGATTGAAGGAAGAACAAGTCGTTATCTCTTCGACAAGATGATGGATAGGGTTTCTTTTGATTTGTGTCCTTCTAGAATCATGAGTAGCTAAATCTGTATAGATTCTTGGTTGAGATGTAGGATTTGAGCCATGATACCTGTCTTGAACATTTAGAAATGATGATTGTGGATATTTTTGGATATGAATGAAAGATTGTTTTGATTGTTGTGTTTTCAACCTAATTCTTGTTACGGCTTGAATTAGGTCAAATTTATGAAATCCTTTGTTTGATAGACTTAGGAATTCGTAAGATTCACAATCAAGGATAGATGAAAAGTTATCGATGCCGCAGATTCATACGAATGATAAGAGGATTCATTTAATTCAATCCAAGTCCAACATTTGTTGGTTTTGTATGCGTTTAGGAAGTTGAGCTTGATGACTTATCTATTCCAAGAACTCGTTTTCTCCCTTTGAATCAACCTTTGAACTGCTAGTTTTAATTAATTAGTAGAATAACTAAAACTCAAACCCAATTCTTTTAGTCTAGACCGTGTTGACGAGTTTGAGTAGAGGCATAGTGAGAGAAACCCTTGGACACATACGACACTTGAGTTGTCGAATTAACTGTGAAGTTATTTCAGCAATCACCATGTGATCGCCGAACTAACTTCACAGTTATCTCGACAACACAAGTGTCGTATATGCCTAAGGATTCCTCTCCTTAGTCTTTTACTCAAACTTATAAACATGATTTAGACTGAAAAAATTGAGTAGGCTTTCTAATTATTCTATTCATTCAATTAAAACTAACAATTATGTTTGATCAGGAGGAGAAGACAAGTTCTTGGAAGGGATGATTCATCAAGCTCAACTTTCTAATAGTAGTTGGATCGAGCAAATGTTGAACTTGGATTGATTAAAAAAATTCCTCTTATCACTCGTATGAATCCATGGAACGATCATGCACGTGAATTACCACTACCAGTTTCCCAATCAATGTTAGAATAACCTCAACTAGGCTAACTAGTTTTGAACACTAAGAAGTTCTACAGAGCGATAAGGTGCTCTTTAAGAAATAAATGAAATTACAAGTAATTGGAATTAGTGTTAATTTGGTCCATCAGTACCTAAACTACTAATAACTACACCCAACTTGGTCGATTAGGTGCAAATTAGAGCGCCCGCCAATTACTCGATGAACAACCTTTAAGACCAGAAGAAGCACAAAAGATATTGAGTTGATGAAATTGAGTTTGGTGGTGAGATTTCACAGAAGAATCGATATTGAGACCTGTCCACCATAACAAAAACAACGTAATAGTGATAGTTGTAACAAGTGTTATCATCCGTTAAAAAGGGTTTAATTGAAGCATAGATGTTGACAAATCAATCAAAACCAATCCCCCCTTACACTTTGAATTTCTGCGCCCTCGCGAAATATCTAATGTGAAAGGTAGGGAAACAAACTCAGGGAAGTTGGTGCTTATTATTTATTTTATAATTGGGGTTCACGAAGTTCATGGGTGCATGCCAATTTTCGCCGAGTCTAATTTCACCATCTACCTATGCATGGCGTGTAGGAGTGCACAACGTGTATGCTAGATTTCAGCAACAATTTTGCTTTCAACCTTCAACGACACTCAACATTCACAATTCCCTAGCATTCACTTGGCAACATCGATCATATTGGACACTATCAACGAACTTACAACTAGACTCAATCACAAGACTCAAACAAAGGACATTCCAAAGGACACACAAATAAACAATCCTTTGTCTCTTATTCTCTATTCTAACAATGAATACGCAAGGGATGCCTCCCACGAGCACTCTCTCTTTTTTTGTCTTTGAGCTAGATGATACCTGGATTGTGCTCCTCAACTTAAAACCTCCTTGAATTCCATTATCTTCTTCAAGGATTGAAGTTGAATGCCAAGTAGCACCCTTAGAGAGAGATGGAGGAGTCGAAGAGGTTGTGAGCCCCAACTCTTTCCTCGTTGTGGCTTCCTCCTTGTGAATGTGCATGCTTAAGGAGGATAGAGGTAGTTTGGTGAGTGAACATCGAGCTCTACAATGTTCCCCAACCCAATGGTGGTACTTGGGCGGTTGGTGAGGTCGTCCAATGGTGGTCCCGAGATGGAGGAGTCTGTTCTAGACTGGTGTGGGAAGTACTCTTTGTGAATTTCCTCACATAGGTACTTCAAAACCAAACACAAGTCTTGAAGGGTCTCGTTTGGTCTCAATGGAACCAGAACTTGAGGAAAATGCCAAATGATAGGTTGTTCAATGGGAGGTGCATTGTCAAATTTGGGAGGCCCCATATCTTCATGTACTTCTTCCTTCCACTCTACATCATCCTCCCTTTCAAACTCTTTTACCCCAACATCAAAGAAAGGCAGCTTGTCTTCAAGGAAGGTTGATACCTTCACTTCTTCTTCACACCATATTCCGTACACCTCCAACCCCGATAACAATAAAAGTAAATAGTCTTCAAGGGAAGGGACTTCTTCCCTTTCCAACTCCTCTCCCTCACCATCATGATCAGTGTATTTGTCCTTTGGGAATGAGAACTATTCAAGATAAATTTTTGATTCACCTTCTTCCCCACCGACTTGTGTATACATCTCCAATCTCACATACCATTCAGGTAGGTGGTCTTCATAGGAGGAAGCTTCCTCCTCTTCGAACCCCTCTACTTTTCTTGGATGTCACACCCAAATCATGATCATTCATCTCAACCTCCTCCAATTGTGGTAGGAGAGGAAGTTACTCCACAAGTCATGCCAAAAGGCAAGTTTGTTCGTTTAATATCTCTAGTCGGCGGTGACCATCCTCAAGTTACATAAGGAGTTGCTCATGCACCGAAGGAGGGGATTGATATGAATAATCGGGTCTTGAGCATTGATCTTCGAAAGGTGGATGATCTTGATTGTAGCCTTGGTGGGAGTAGGTTAAAGGTGAGTCTTGGTGATAGTAAGTTGAAGGTGAGTCTGGGTAAAAAGGTGTTGGAGATTGGTGTGCACCCCAACTTGGCATTGCTCCTTTCCCAAATTTACTCCATTGTTGTTGCTCTCCTTCATAGCTAGGTTGGTAGTAGTTTGGTGGACTTTGATGCTCATAGTATTGGTGTTGGTTAGGATATGAGCTCCAACCTTCATCTCCATTACTTGCACCATAAGGACCTTGCCACTCTCCATTACCACTATAACCTTGCATATGAACTCAAACACTAACAACCCAAGTAAATCAAATGGGAGAAAACCAAAAATGAAGTAACACTATACGTGGGATTCGAATGTCTAAACGGCGACTTTGTTCCTCTGATGTCTCTAGTTGGCAGCGACTCACCTCAAGTACCATAAGGAGTTGTTCGTTCATGGAAGGAGAGGATTGATATGAATAATCGAGTCTGGAGCATTTATCTTCGAAAGGTGGATAATCTTGGTTGTAGTCTTGGTCGAAGTAGGTTGAAGGTGAGTCTTGGTGACAGTAAGTTGAAGGTGAGTCTGGGTAGAAAGTTGTGGGAGATTGGTGTGCACCCCAACTTGGCATTGTTCCTTGCCCTAAGTTACTCCATTGTTGTTGTTCTCCTCCATAGCTAGGCTGGTAGTACTTTGGTGGACCTTGATGCTCATAATGTTGGTGTTGGTTAGGATATGAGCTCCAACCTTCATCTTCATTACTTGCACCATATGGACCTTGCCACTCTTCATTCCAACTATAACCCTGCATATGAACTCAAACACTAATAACCCAAGTAAATCAAGTGGGAGAAAAATACAAACAAAATAAAACTATACATGGAGTGGAATTCTAAAGCGGCACCGACTAAGTTCTTTCAAAGGAACGAGAGAGAGTCCCCTTCAACGGCGCCAAAAACTTGATTGCCAAAATAACTTCACAGTTATCTTGACAACACAAGTGTCGTATGTGTCCAAGGATTCCTCTTGTTATGCTTTTACTCGAACTTATCAACACGGTCTACAGTGATCAAAAAACATTCGATGCATATGCACCAACGCCAAGTGTATTATGTATGCTTGAACCCTACCCTTGCATTACACATGACCTAGGTTCCGGCATACATTATACAATGGTTTCAAAATTGATGATATGATGTTCATGAAGCATGCACGTTTTTCAGGTATAGCGCTCGCGTAATCCTCGGTGGGGTGTTAGTCGACCAAGGGTTACTACACATTGGGTTAGTACGTTAACCTAGGCTTGATTTTGCTAATGTCACGGTGAAGAGGCTCTAGGACTTTAGGCTAGATTTTGGGGAGGCTTTCTATCGATACTAAAGCAAAGGTGGGTTGTTACATAGAGAGAAGGTTCCCGCACTATGTCGACTTGCGCCCAAGACTCGGGTTGGTCGACATGTCAAAATTTCGGTTCGAGGAATCGGTGAGTCGGGCCCTATTGCAACCCACAACACGCTTACTACCTCTAAGCTTTCTAAGTTTCACCAAAGCTCGGGTACTGAGCTTATCATACCCCTAAAATTAAATCCTAAGAAAGCGGTAACATCCAATAAAATAGATCACCCAAACTTATCGTGATATTTCTTTTTTCAGGTCGCCCCGACGGAATGGTTCCGGAGTCCCCATCGGAGTCGCCAACTGTCGTGGAGGTCTCCCGTCTAGGAACGCATTACACCGGTGCAAGGGTGAAGATATGGGTTGGAGTCGCCATCGATCTGACTTTAGGGGTGGATTGAACACCCTACTCGTTCGTCTAAGCTGTGGTGGCTTGTGACGGACGTTTTGACTTGGTCTACGAAATAGAGAATCTAGGTACAAAGGGTTTTGTTTCAAGGTTTGGGTTACCACGCGGTTTAAAATCAGGGATTTTAGGAGGGTTTCGGATTTTTTGGGGAGAGACTGATTTGGAATTGATAATTTTTGTTTGGTTTGCAATCCATGTATACTCTGGTGCTCGAGTTGAATTATTTTGATATTTGGGATGAAATTAACCGTTGACTTAATGGAGAATATCAAAATTTGATTTTTTTGAACGGATGATACTTTCTGTAGAGTCAACGGAAAATACCGACTTTTATTTGGGTAGATGATACTTTTTCGTAGAGTTAACGAAAAAAATATCAGAATGAATTTTGGATGGAATTTTGGATGGGTGGACTCGAGTCGAAATGACTGCCTACGTACCCGGAAATCGGGATCAAAGTCCGCATAGTTCGGAATTGGATAAAATTGGTTTGATTGATTTGCAATCCATTTATCTAGTGCTCGAGTTTAATTATATTGATATTTGGGGTAACATTAACCGTCGAGTTAACGAAAAATATCGAGATTGATTTTGGGTGGGGGTGATACTTTCCGTAGACTTAACGGAAAATATCGAATGAAATTTGGATAGAATGATTGGATGTGTGGACCCGAGTCGAAATGATTGCCTACGTACCCAAAAATCAAGATCAAAATTTGCGTGGTTCAGAATTGAATAAAATTGGTTTGACTTTGAGATATTGGGGTTTGACTTGGGTTTTCGATGTTTATCAACGCGACTTGCGAGAAATTATCCTTAATAACCTTTGAATATTTTGGGAGAGGAATTATCTCTAACAATTAACTTCCAAGAATTAATTATTAAAGGACAATTAGACAAACTATTCTTTTTAGGGATTTTTGGATAGTTAATAAGTGCCAAAAGATATCGTCTTTTGGGAGTTATCTCGCAATAGCTAATTTTTCGAATTAGCTATTCCGAATAATCGTTAAAATCCCTACTTTCTATTAGAATTTTTCCCTCTTTAGGAAGCTCTATAAAAATCATAAATAAAATAATAATAATTAAATAAATCTTCGTTCGTATAATTACTTCGAATGGGCTAAGTCTCGCGACTTGGCTATCCTTGGTAATTATTCAAACCCCAAAAATAACTTCTAAAAATTGAATAAGTCTATGAAATCCCCAAAATCCCTCTTACAATTATCTCGGAATAGTTGATTCGTGACAATTAACTACTTTCGAATAATTGTTCAAAAATTAAGAAAATACAAAAAAACATAATAAACAATAAGAAAATAATAAAGAAATAAACATCCAAAAATCCCTAAAAAGAATAGTTTGTCTAATTGTCCTTTAATAATTAATTCTTGGAAGTTAATTGTTAGAGATAATTCCTCTCCCAAAATATTCAAAGGTTATTTACTTATCGTTTTATGGTTGACAATTTTGAGAATAGTCGTTTTATATTGTATTATTAATATTACCACTGTAAATTGGTCTAAGAAAGTTGACTTAATTATTGCATTATTGTATTGCGATGGTAGTCACTCATCCATAGTGATTTAAGTGTGGCGGACTACCGTCACTTTCAACCTGTCTGACAAATATTTACTATGTGTGATTTATTAATACAATATATTTATTTCATTTTCATCGGTTGCGCCCAACATTCATTGCAGCAATTACCAAACAAACCATATGCTCTGTGACCAAACAAACCATCATCTTTTGGTGGAGAAATAGCAGTTTTCAATCATATTAGCATGTAGTCCGAATCGAGATGGTTGAAGAATCAATTTGTGCCAAGGAATTAGATACAAATTTTGGTTTTATAGTGACCGATGGAGGAAGATGCCTTATTCAGTGACTATTAAACTCTCAAATTATTTCTCTCAGTGTAATTTGTAAAGATTGTTTTGAGGTTTTCAGGGGGATTATATTGTTTACTTATTTTAAATTAGTTATGTGAGTTCAAAAATGAGTTATTTGGACCAAAATAATTTGTTTGGTATAAGAAGAAAAGTTATGAGATTTTGAAATTTGTTTAACATACTTGTGAGTTATTTCAAACTTTACGACGGACAGTGGGAGGCAGAGGAAACCTCCAAAGGGGACGATGACCAACAGGCGGGTCAGCCTGACGCCCTACCATGTGAGCTGATCGGCTCCGAATGAAGTTTCCATCGACTTCACCACTGCTCGTTCTAGTAGGCTACCCCTCCTATATGGATTATGTTAGTGATCAACTATCTTTGGGTTTGATCTTTTCTTTTTAGTTATGTTTGATTTCATTCGCGTCAGTTTGTTTGCTTTGAAAAATTTTCAGTTTGAGTCAGGGGTTAACATTCTACCACCATCCATCATTACATACAAAATACCAATATTGTGACCCGGACTTAACGTTGTACTGTTCACTGGACAAGTAAAGCAAATAAATGTTTAATTAGGGTCGAATTGCTTAAAGACATTTTAAAAATTGAAATTACATCAGTCATACGAAAATAAAATATTACACAGGTATTATTTTTTTAACATGAACTCCAAAATAAAATTATGAGTAGTCTTAACATTCTTAATTTTTCAACTCGTGTTATGTACATATTTTTTTCGACAAATCAACATACGAGTATTCTATATATCTTGGTTAAAGCACATACAACGACATGGTAGTAATCCGATAGGTGTAGCCCACACCATAGACTACAAGGGGGTTGTACCAATCGAAAAATCAATACACCATGTCCTAGACTCTCGTCAATACCATAATCATTTGAAAAAAACCATTAGACTTGACTCCTAACTGCGGTGATCTCCGGCAAAGCACTTACTAGCGACTGAGCGGACCGCGACTAAAACCAAAAAGAGAAATAAACTCACCGAAAAAAGCCAAAGGGTAAGTCAAGTTGAAAAGAAATAAAAACTAAGGAAATAGTGAAGCCTGCTACTCCTCAGAGCGTTGCCGAAGCGAGCGCTACTCCGCAACCCTCAAGTCCAGTTTATGTCGATGGGCTGGACACATCTGTATCCCTTGAGAATTCTCGAGACAATCTTCTTGGGGATTTAGATAGTCTATGGTGTTCAGTCGATGTACTCCCTTGGATTGAGTCTTCTTCCCGAGGCCATTTGCGATTTGCCTGGATATCCATTGTGTCTTCGTCTTCATCCAGGGTCCCCAAATTAACGTGTTCCGCATCCCTAAATATGCATTTGCTTGTGTGGGGACCCTTCTTGTCTTGTTTTCGATGTAACTTTGATGAAATCCCTAAAAATGGTTTGCGGCCTCTTCGTTATTTTTTGCTTTGATATTTCCCCGCTTTGATTGTGCTCTTGTCTTGAAGGTATTTCGCCGCTGCTGCATCCAAAGAGTTTCTTGGCTTTACACGAATGGAGTCATCCCATTTACAATGATCCGGTCCGCTGGAATTTGAAAGAGAAGCTCACAATACTTGTCTGAATGCCCCATTATCCCGCAAATAGAACAGAATTTTTCCAATCGTTCATATCTAAATTGGCATTTGGCTCCAGTATCTCCATGCAGGCGAACCAATTTACCTCGATGTAGTGGTTTACGAGTGTCCAGCTGCACTTGGATTCGCATATATTTCCCTCGCCTTCACGGTCCTCATTTGATTGATCATATGCCATGAAATTTCCAGAATAGTCTCCTAATACCTTCCCGACCGCTTCTAAAAAAATAGACCGTTAGTAGATCGTGCACTTGTATCTAGAATGGTATGAAGTTCAGAGGTACCGAGGTTGGGTTTTCTCCGACTTCCAGCTCGTGCAAAATGAGGAGGCTCTCGTTGTAATTCCAAGGTCCATCTGCGACTATTCGACGGAGATCAACCTCATGCTGAAAGCGGGAGAGATACCGGCCTTCTCCTATACTTGTGATTACCATCTTCCGTCCCAGCTTCCAAGCTAAGACTAGGGTTCTTTTCATGCCTTGAAGATTTATGGACCTCTCTTCCAAAATCCGTCCCACCAAGCAGAGTAGGTACTTGTGTGTCGGCAGTGGTGGCGCTAGCTCCTTCAGCGAGAGTTCTTCATCATCACTGTCGTAGAGTGATACACGTTGGACTTGTATTGTAACCAGCTCCAGATCTGTCTCAGTGGACGTCGTACTCCCCACCGTCCTCAGCGGCTCATTGTGCTTCGGTGCTGCCGCCTGCTGCTTTGCCGGTTGGATCTGTACCGTCACCAGATCCGATTCCGTTGCGGTGGGAGCCCTATTTCCCGCCTTCGTTTCCACCTCGGCTTGCACCATTGCTGACGCCTGCTGTTTTGATGTCGCCGTTGGTTCTTTGCGCATGTTTGTATCCTTCAATTTCAGGTGGCCGGTCTGTGCTCCATGTTTTGGGGGCATGGTGTGATTGCCGGCAGGCGGAAGTTTCAGCTGGATGGGGTGTTGGATAATGGATGGATGGTAGTGAAGTGGAGTTTGTGAGAGATGATGATGATGATGATGAGATGATGATGATGGTGCTGGTGAAACGGGGTTTGTGAGAGATGATGATGATGCTGGTGATGTGAAGATGATGTGAGGTGGATGGGATTTTTTGGCGTTACGAGAAACTTAACCCTACTTTGAGAGGGTAGAACGGCTCCTAAAATTTAGGAGAGAAGAGAGCAAACCCTAGGTGTAGGGTAGAACTGTTATGTATATATATATATATATATCGTCGTGCATGCAAAGAATTACGTTATATTAATGACCACAAAAGTATGTTTGAATACCGTTTTAAGAGCTCTAAGTGAAATAAAATATGCGGCAAAGTTTGTTTTATTTATATTTGATGTGAGTCATTGTGTCTGGTGGGATTTACCAGTTCTAGTGACAATTATCTCGATTGTAACACGAAGACCCTCTTAGTCAAGAATTTAATTTAGCACCAACTTTTTGTCATATTTTATTAACGATATAATAATACCTCCAATAGAGGCACTATCTAATCGGCTCTCCAGCCAAAAGATCAAGTATGAACGACTTTACTGAAAATATTTAAAACAGTAAAAAGCTGCGCATCTAAGGAATCAAACCTTAGTCAGCACCGTGGGAGGATACTATGATACCACTATACCAGATGCAAATGAAACGAACTCCTTAACTTGTCCAGAGTTTACGATTATTTATTCCACAATGTTTCAAACATTTGTAGTTAGAGGAAAAGTTGAGAGAGAGCTATGTGCTGATCTGATCTGCTTCAAATGAACCAATCTTTCATTTCATATAATATAATATAAGGACTACTATTTGACGCTCTACTTTTCGAATTATATGACGCTCTAAACATCATAATGACGAAACTATCCAAATTAACTAATTCGAAAAACTTTGTATCGTCAAAACTATCAAAATGTATAATTCGGGAAACTTTGTACCGACGAAACTATCAAAATATTTATTTCGAAAACCTCTCACGATACGTTTTTCCTTACAATTCGGTGATCACATTACGGGAAGGATCGAAAAAATCGGCCACAAGAGGCCCCGGCCGGAAGCTCGTTTCGGCCGGAGGGGGCCCCGGCCGGGGCCTCTTGCGGCCGATTTTTTCGATCGAGCCCGCCGGGTGGTCCTCCTTCGGAACTTTCGTTCGGCCTTTGTAACGAGATCTTGTAATAATTTTTTTAGATAATCACATTGTTCACACGATATTAACGTTTCGTGGATGCACTGACTCGGCATGAGCACTTCGGTTAGTGGTCGATAATGATATTTTTGGAAATGTTGAAGTAATACGAAATTGTGTAGATAATCAAAAATTGACGCGTATGTATTGTATTTATAATGTAGGGAGATTCATCGGTGAGTAAGAGTGACGCCATCAATTACACCGAACACTTTTTATCCGACGATGTTTACGATACAGTCGATGAAGCTTTTGAAGCCGCCAAGCGAATTGCCTAGACGTTTAATTTCAAGTTGACTAAAGGATTGAACAAAATAAATAAGGCAGAGCGAGAGTACTGTGTGTATCTTTATTGCTCTCGGGGACCTGTGCGTAAATCCTCATGTTCCGACCTGCCGAAACGGATTACGAAGACAAAAAAGTGTAACTGCCCCTTCAAACTGGCGGTGAGGTGTCGGGTCGTAGGTGGCGATTGGAAGTTCTTCATTGACGGTGTAGGCCACACCAACAATCGTACAGTATCAAAAGGTTACCACAACCATTTTTTGTGCCATATCCCGAAGCTAGCACAGAAAGTAATGCACTTACGAGTGAAGAGAAAAGCGAAATAAGGGGCATGCTTGCGACGCACACACAGCCGAACAAGATTAGGTACGCTCTGAACAAGAAGTTCAATTCTCACCATAATATAAATCAGATATACAACGAGTCGTACAAGGTAAGAAAAGAAAAATTAGGAGGCATGAGTTCGACGGATTGGACATTGAGAGCCGCTACACGACTGGGGTACTTTGTAAAGTCTACAGAGGATGAGGAAAAAAAATTGGCCAACCTTTTTCTCCGCCACCCCGAGAGTGCTCAGATGTTGGGGGCTTGGTATTACGTTATTCTAATTGATTCGACCTTCAACACCAACAAGTATAAGAAGCCAGTGTTCCCGTAGATAGGTGTGACTCCAGTGCAGAAGAACTTTAGTATCGTCTTTGTACTCGTTGAGAACGAAAGGGCGGAGACGTATGTTTGGTTGTTGAACAGCGTTTGTCACCGATAAGGAGTGCGGATTGGCTGTTGCGTTGCGGACTATCTTCCCGAAAACGCCACACTTACTTTGCGTGTGGCATATGAAAAGGAATATAGCTGCGAAAATAAAATTTGGGACAAGGAGCGAGCAAATCTGCCGAGGCCTTCGTGCACGAGAGATGGAATAGAGTGTTGAACGCACTTTCCCACGAAGAATTCAACGAAGAGTGGGACCGCATGGTAGATAGTGATTGGGCCAATGTTGGAGGGTTGATCAAGTACCTAACCAGTGAGTGGCTTCCGTGCAAGACTCAGTGGGCTCATTGCGATACGAATCAGGTTTTCCATATTGGAAACACGAGCACTAATAGGGTAGAATCCCAACACTCGTCGCTGAAGACGTGGTACAACTCTTCCAATCAAGCTGTTGACTCTCTGTTCGAGGGTTACCATGCATCCATCGAGGGTCAGGTCATCGAAGTTCAGAAGGAATTGGATGACTCGTGCGCAAAGGTATTTACACCCTGTTGCCCTAACTAGTTACATATTTCACGTGGCACAGTTGTTGTAACTAGTTGCATTTAAACAAATAAATGTTTCTAATAAAATTCGGATTCTACTCAACTAGGTTTACTTATTATTCCTAATTAAACCCTAATACCCTAATCCAAAACCCTAATTTTCCTAAATATTCACTAACAAAACCCTAATTATTATTCACTAACAAAATCCTAAATTTTATTCACTAACTAACAAAACCCTAATTATTATTCACTAACAAAACCCTAATTATTCTAAATATTCACTAACATTCTCTAATTACACTAATCATACTCTAAAAATTCTCTAATTATACTAATCACAATAATTAAAAATTAATTTCAGAATTTAAAAAAATAAAATAAAATATGCCCGGCCGGCCGCTCGTTTCGGCCGCGAGGGGCTCCGGCCGGCCGCTGGTTCCGGCCCAAGCGAGCTGCGGCCGGAAACTTGTTCCGTCCGGGACTCGCTTGGGCTGGAACCAGCGGCCGGCCGGGACCCCTCTCGGCCGAAACGAGCGGCCGGCCGGGGCCTCCGATACCAATTTTTTTTCGATTTCGTACCTGTAACGTTCGCTTCCGATCTTCGATTTCTTCTTCGGATCGACGTTTGAGAGTGTTTGGGAGTGTTTGATTGTGTTTGAACTAGTCAATACACACAACTTATATGGATTTCAATTTTACAAAAGGATAATATTGTAATTGACTCAAATTAGGGCGTCGTTTAATTCGAAAGTTAGGGCGTCAAATAGGCATTCAATAATATATTGCTAGTGCCTCGTAAAAAACAAAAGATATCAGCGCTCAACATTACATGACTATAAAGCAGTGTCTCTATACACAGACGAACAGATTCATCTACATCCCAATTCCGCCCTTCCATCATCACTGATACTCGTGTTTCTACACAGTTTCTGCAAGTCGATGTAGCCTATGATGGTGTCCTCAAAAACCACATCTCCCATTTCAGCCTCCTCAAATGTTGACCCTGACAGCACAGTGTTCCTGAACACAGCTCCTTTCAGGTTGGCCTTCCCAAAGTTTACACGGTCCAAAACTGCGTTTGAGAAGTCCACACCTACATAATTACAAGCACCAGACCACATAATGTCAAACCTCTTCCGTTTCATGTAAGAGCACACACGCGCACACACTCCACATGGAATTTGATACTAGTTATAAATGATTATAACTAGTTACGGAAGGTGGTCGGGCCCTCGACGGAGTCTCGCAGGTGATTATAACTAGTTACTGACGATTATAACTAGTAATGGTAGGTGGTTAGACCCTCGTAAGAAATTATAACATGCTATTTAAGTCGTATAACTAGTTACAGACAAGTGTAACTCGTTGCAAACACTTGTATGTAATAGAAACAGTCTATAACTACATGTGACGATAATAACTAGTTACAGAGAATCTGATACTAATTCCAAAAATAAACAACATTTTTTAATGAAATGGAGACATCAGCCAAATGTTGTATGCATTATTCAGGCTAATGTGTCAAAATATGCATATTGGAACCACATCATTCAGGCTAATGTGTCAATCATTCATATTGGAGAAAGTAGAATCTGTCTCTCGATGAAATGCTGATTTCACTGATTCAAGATTTAGGTGGAAACATTTTTTTACCTACGAAGCTAGCTCCAACCGCGTAAGCCTTGGACATGACGACTTCTGTCATGTCAGCACCATCAAACTTAGCATCCGACATTAGTGCAGCAGCAAGTGACTTCCCCTTGAGATTGGATTTGTCGTTACTGAAATCGCAGAACCGAAGATCAATTGGCTTATCATATACGCCGTTGGCTTGACCAATCGTGTTTCCAACGTATGCCTTCTCGCACCTGTCGGGCTCTGTCGACAGTGGCGGTAGCCTCTGCAACATAACAGTGAGTTGCACATTGTGGTGAATCGTAAAAATCGAAGGAAACATTTAACATCTGTTTCTCTGCACTTAATTGGAAAGGTCAAGCAGCGAACGTGACAATTCTACAAGCAAGAAAGATGAAGAAATGGACATTCTTTTGCAAGTGGACATTTTGTTGGATTTGAATGAAATGTATCTTCTGTATTTTAGTTGTATTACATATTCCCTTGTAAAAACTTAAAAGTAGTGTTTCTAATTCACAACTTTCAAATACCTAATTCAAATACTGAAACTTTGTTGACCACATTACCACTTTTTCGTGGATTATTAATAGATTTCTCAGCACTTAGCAAAAAAAAAACCTATTTCAAATATGAATGCAAATCAATCTATTCAAACTCCAAACACACTCGAAGAGGGGGCTTTTGGATTTCGAAGAAGATGTTTTCGACCTAAATAAAAACCGTGGAAGCAATGTACAAAAATAGGGTTCAAACTGATAAAATTGGAAAGAAAAATAAAGAAGCGAACAATTTTTGCAAGTGTGGAAATGGAGAGCAACCTGAGCTCCAGCAATTACTGGAGAAGCAGTGACAGCGAGAGCAGCAAGAAACCCGCAACCTACACAGTTCACTTCTTTCCAACCAAGAATCCTTGGAGGTCCGGCCGATTCTGATCCAGCTCCGTTATCTGCAGAGAAAAGACATTTGAATTTTGTTTTCACAGAAACAAAAGAAAAAAACCCTCCAGAATTAGAGGATTAGATGAAATCAATGGATTTGGGTACTTACGAGAGAAAGAACAAGTAACTTTAGCACGAGGGTAATGATGCGGCTGAAATGGATTTCGCTTTGACGATGACGACGAGCCCGGGGTGGTTCTGGAAAGTGGAAGAGAAAAAGAAAGAGTCGCCATTTTGGGGAATTTGGTTAGAGAAAGGTTTGTCTCGGTTCTTTCTTGCGGGTGTGGTGTTTATCCGTCAGGGAGAGGAGGAGCACGAGTGAGTGATGGTTCGTTGTCCAGTCATCAGTTGTTTTTGTTATCCACTCAGATTTCGTAATAAGTTCCCCCCCTCGAAATTCCCCGCTTGCATCATCTCCTTGAGTAAATTCTACCGCGGAAATTCGCTTCAGCCACTATCATAGACTAGTTAAAACGCTTTCCAGTCGTCCGATATATAGGGGATGCAGAATCGAGAAGCATACGTTCGTACGCTTTCCTATTTTAGGGGTATTTTGGGCAAAGGAAAATAGTACGCGGACGCGTTTTTCTGGGTTGATGTGACCGCAACACGTTCGTTTGTTTTGACGGCCTATTTAAATCGCTCGTTGGCTTCATAAATGAGATTTTGAATTTAATACTCCATTTCTCTCTCCTATTTCCCTCTCACATTCAAATCGCCATTTTCGTACGAGTTTGAAACTTTCTTCGGCGCGAGTGCCAATATATCTACAGCTCTCGTACCAGGTTCGTACTTCCAAATTTCTTACGCAATGCATGTTTTTACGCGATATTCCAGTTATTTCGGGGTTTCTGGGTTTCTAGGTTCATAGGTAGGTTGATTGATGGGTTTCTAGGTTGCTAGCTTTTCCTACCGTCACGTTCGTCCGGTTTCACGTTCCACCAGAACGAAACCAATATATTCGTTTATTTCCTTTCACGAAATATGCGGGGGCACACAAGATCGTTGTTAGTACTTACACGCCAGTTCGGTTTCACGTTCCACTGGAACGAAACCATCACATTCGTTATGTTCTCTTCCATTTTGGCGTTTACTCATTACGAACCACCATGTCCGTTATTGAAAATCAGACGTTCGTTTGGTTTCACGTTCCATCGGAACGAAACCATCACATTCGTTATATTACCTACTACGTTTAATGGCGGTCAACACGTTCGTTATTGGACGATACTGACGCCCGTTTTGGTTCACGTCCCACCGAAACGAAACCACCACGTTTGTTATGTTCCCTTCCATTTTGGCGTTCACTCATTAAGAACCACACAATTCGTTATCGAAAATCTGACGTTCGTGTGGTTTTATGTTCCACCGGAACGAAACCATCCATTCATTATGTTACATACCACGTTAAAGGGCGGCCAACACGTTCATGATTAAAAAAGTGACGTCTGTTGTGGTTCACATCCCACCAGAATGAAACCACCATGTTCCCTCCCATGTTGGCGTTCAATCATTACGAACCCCCAAGTTTATTATTGAAATTTTGACATTCGTTAAAGTTCACATTCGACCGGAATGAAACCACCACATTCATTGTCGTCCCTTCCATACTGAAGGTGCCTAATACGTTCGTGATTGAAAATCTGACATCCGTTTCTATTCACGTCCCACTGGAACAAAACCACTACTGTGGCTATCTTCCCTTCCATTTTGGCGTTCACTCATTACGAACCACAAAGTTCGTAAATGAAAATCCGACGTTTATTTTGGTTTTACTTTCCACTGGAACGATACCATCACATTCGTTATGTTACATATCACGTTTAAGGTCGGCCAACACATTCGTGATTGAAAATATGACGTCCTTTGTGGTTCACGTCCCACCGGAACGAAACCACCACGTTCCCTTCCATGTTGGCGTTCAATCATTACGAACCTCCAACTTCGTTATTGAAATTGCAACGTTCGCTTAAGTTCACGTTCGAGTGGAACGAAACCACCACATTCGTTGTCGTCTCTTCCATGTTGAAGGGGGCCAACACGTTCGTCATTTAAAATCCAACGTCCATTTTGGTTCACGTCCCATCGGAATGAAACCACCACGTTCGTTATGTTCCCTTTCATATTGACGTTTAATCGTTGTTCATCCTGGGTCTTCCTCTTCACGTCATAATTTTTAATAGCACATCTGTTTATTTCCGTTGTGTTCCTCTTTACGTCGTAGCACATCTGTTTATATATCCGTTTATTTTTTAATCTGTTTACTAATTATATATGGACATACATTCGTCTTTCTTGTTCAAGTAATCTCCCTATGTTTGGTACAAGGCAAGAAGCATACAATTACTACCAAGCGTATGCAGCAATAACTGGGTTCAGGAAGGATTACCAGCAAACGAAAAAACAAAAAAAACGAGTATCATGAGGACCTAGCACCCAATGGGATGATCCAGTGCTATTACCTTTCCTACGTTTGTGTTCGTGAAGGATTCAGAGATAAGAGCGAAATGGATGTTAAGAACAATGGAGAGCTAGATGACACCCCACGTTGAAGACAACGAGGGGAAGAAAAAATTAGTTGCCCAACCAATATAAAAATGCATTGAATGCAACAAGAAGTTTTTCATAACTGAATGGAGCAGACACATAACCATAAGTTGCTTCCTGGGGAATACAACACATACATCCCTCATAAGTCTACTGAAACAGTTAGAAGACTCGATGATGCAGAAACATTAAAATTCTTCTACAAAATGCTCAAAGATGAAGATGACAAAGTCCATAGTGTATTCTAGTCGGACGGGAGAAAGAGAGCCGCATATTCGATATTCGGCGACACAATCATTTTCGACACTACATTTGGAATCAACAAGGATTACAGGCTACTTGGTGAGAACCTTATTCTTCGTCTTAACTCTATTAGTGTTCTTGTTCTTGTTTGATACATCTAAATATGTTTTTGATAACATGACATTTTAGTTTCACCTTCCATTGTAACCAAAGTGACGTGTTATTGTAGTCGACGTCCGTGTTCTAATATCTCACGAAACATACTTATTTCATGTTGTTATTCTATGGGGTCTTCTTTGTTGGCTACAATCATCACCGTGAACTTATTATATTCGGGGCAGCTCTCTTATTTGATGAAAAAACTACAGCGTTCGACTGGTTGTTCAAAACATTCAAAAAGTATATGGATGGCAAAATCCCAAAGAGCATATTCACAGATCAAGATTTGGCGATAGTGGCAGGAATAAGATCCCAACTACCAATGCCATCAACATATCATAGCTTGTGCACCTACCATATAATGAACAATGCTACAAGGAATTTGGACTCGTTATGCACCAAAGAGTTCATGGGTGAGCTAAACTACCTCATGTTTGGGGTAGATAACGAAGCTGAATTTGAAGCAAACTAGAGAAGGATGAAGGACGTGTGTTTCAAGGGCAAGGGTGCCGGAGGACATCCTTGGCTCACACAAATATATGAAAAGAGGACTCAGTGGCTGGCAACGATATCACTTCACTTGTGGGATGAGAGAGTTGTTGGGCCATCTGCAGGCATCTTATTTGAATGAGAGAGTTCTTAGGCCACAACGAAGAGTCCCACTTACTGACTATATCGCAAGAGCATATACTAAGATGGTATGTTGGATTATAATGTTCGTACCGTTTGTCACATATTAAACAACATTAAATGTTACGTTCATACACTAGTAGATGAATATGCTACGTTATGTATAGGAAAAAGAAGGGCTAGATCTCGGTGAAGAAGTTTTCGAGATAGCACACCAAAACATGGAAATATTCCAAGAAATGAATATGTTGATGGCTCAAATATGGGACATGGTATGCTCGAATTTTCAAAACACAATGGACGACTTATATACGAATTTGTTCATACTCATTCTTTCTCCTAGCCTGTTAATGAGGATGAAACACTAACTGCCTTAGTGATACAAACACTACTCGAGTTGAAGAAACAATTGTTAGCGAAGAAAACCGCAAGCATGGAGACAACAAAAACACCAAACATCACCACCAACGTTGTAACGAACCACAATATTTTGTAGAAGAGGGCAGAGACATATAAGCCAAGGAAAAGGCCACGTCCATACCGTGAGAACTACATACATGCCAATAGGACGAAAAAGAAGGAAGCTACAAGAATTCATGAACTAGGAGGTATTGATCTACACCTGTAATCGCATGGACGTTTAGATTATGAACACGAAAGTCGTGCTGATAAAGTAATCAGCACGTACCTATTTGTATGCCATTACTTTTGGCAACACAAAACAGAGAAGTTACATTCTTTGTAATGCATTCCCAAATATACTTTAGCCAATGCGTCTCTTAATATAGAGAGATCGTGTAAACTACGAATACAAATATCTTTTTTTTTAAATGTGCACTACAATATTAATTGTGGATCTAAACAATACGTTTGCAACGGTTACTTTACAGAAACTACAACCAAAACAATAATGAATGTGATAATTAAAAGATAACGAAAACATAATTCTATTGCACACAAACGCAACCTATACTCTCGAATCTCACCGGAAATGGAAATACTTTCAGCGATACAAGATTTGATCCTATTTATCTCCCCCTTTTTCCTGAAAGCTTTGTCCTCCGCCGCGCTCAACCGTAATTCACAATCCAACAACTGGGATTTCGAATTAGTGATGGGGCACAGTGAATTTCCACCATCGATGACAAAAACCTCATTCACCCACTTGAAAAAATCGCAATCTGCCCCATTGTCTTTCCAATATCGACATCTATAAAAATGTCTCCCTAGATTACGACCAGGACATTGATGATCTCCATGTTTGCAAACAACAACATTTCTGTTAGAGCCCGATGATGCTACAGATTGGGTTGAACACCCTTTCATACCTGACAATCGAAAGGAAAAGACTAAAGACAACAGAAACCTAGAGAGAGAAAGTGACCATGAAACGAACAAAAGGGGGATACGGTATTCCACCGGATATATTATTTATATCAAAAAAAGGTCATCGAATTGGTGCATGATCTCCACCACATAGACAGATATGGGCACGTTCATGTAGCTAGACTTGTTAACCAACACAAACGTATCACCATACATATTGTAACCTTTTGTTTTTTCCTATACTTGATGAGTATGGATGCTAGAAATCATAAACACGTTTGTGTGCGTTGACTTCGTGATGGAAAAAATGTAACGACATGAAACACCCATTCACAACGCAGCATAAAAACACAAAGTCGAACACCAAAGCTAACACACAGCCATATAGTTAACATTTCAAATCGTAGCATAATAATATAATATCCAAAATATACTTAAAAATGAAACATTCACCAATCATACTAATAGTCTTGGCAAAAAAAAAACAGTTTACAATCACGTACATCACGAACAACAAGACTTCAACATAATACAGCCTACGGACAGACATCATTCATATTTTCTTCTCTTGTCCATCCTCACCATGCTACTTTCCCCTATCCTCACCAACCTTATCTTTCCCATCCTAACCAACCTTCTCTTCCACAACCTTGGTCAACACGCGGTCTTTGAAGATATTTCCCCTGGACAGTATCAACTACATGCATACCTCGGAACAATGGCACTCGATAGTATTCATTGACATCCAGTGATCCTTCATCCACCCTTCGACTTCGCCAATCCGGCATTCCAGGAAGTTGATGGAAAATATGCCACAACACTTATTATCTGGCTGCTTTAGGCCCCTAAGATGAACCCATGCAAAATCATTGAAGTCATTAGGAGTCCACTCATTGCGAACCATTGGAATGAAATTCCTTGCAAATTTCGCAATCTCCGCTCCCATTTTCTCATAATTAGGCAAAAATCCATCCTTGTCCACGCTGTCTAGGAATTCAAATCTTTTCTTTCTTAGGTTGACACAGTACACCACCCAGTGATCCCCATCACATAAGGGGAAAAACCACCACAAAACCAATGCACAAAACAGTATAGGTACACCACAAATGTTATGCCTAAACCTACAACATATGAAATTACTAACACCAATGAAAGGTTAAACATACTAGGTAGCAGCTGCCCCACTCTAAACTACTAACCCATATCTTCCCCAAACAGTTCTCCGTGGCGTATTGGACAGTATTTTGTCGCAGCCAGTGTTGCAGATTGACTGACCAAGGGGGAAAACCATCATAACAACACTGTTATTTGGGAAAACACTAAACAACACGTACATATGCGTTAGAAACACTACTAACATCAATCTCAGCAGGAAAGATCCAATGATCAAGGCTCTTGTTCACAGTTTTCATTGCTCGAAGCAGCATGTCGCAATACGCATCTACAAGGAAGTTGCATACCTTACGGTTGGGTGCAAAACTATAGAAATCTTCCCTAGTTAGCTTTGACTCTGTGTAATCCAATTGGTACATGATCTCATCCCTAAAAAACCAAGAAACATAAGAGCACATGTAACAATATAATGGATTATTTCTCGGTAAGAAAAACAAAACCTTTGTAGAAACTTTAATGGGGCAAGTCTGTGTTCAAGAGATAATGAAGCAATTGCCAAACCAGGATCTAAGAAAACATTGTTATGCAAATCCTCCACTACTTTAATTCTTTCATCCAGCCCTGAACTCTTGCTTCACTCCCTAATTACCTTAATTTTTCTGGGTTTGTCAACCGGTTTGTCAACCGGCAGGGCGTTCTTTCTTAGACGTGTTGACGGAGGAAATTTCCTTGCTTCAACAGTTGATAGTTGACCCTTCTTGGCAGGACGTGTTGCAAGCTCCTTACTGGGCTCTTTTGCCCTCCCAATACACAGATCTTTACTAATAAACCAAACATAAACATTATCATCTCTGGTACCCCAAACCCAGTCGATGATGAAACCATTTTCAAAACCACCAATCTGGTCAAACGCTTGGAAACGGTGCTTGAGTACGCTCCTTGTCCAGTACCGAATGGTAGGCCTTTCTCTAGGGACACATTCATCAGCAACAACTCCAACGCGGTCTAACAGAAATATCTAAAATGGAACGAACGTTAAACATAAACCTACATCACACAAAAACACAACTTAAAACATAATATCTCTAAGAAAACAAGACAAACGTTCCATAAGGAGGTTCATGTCCATCTTGGCATATCCTTTGAAGCCGACACCTGATTCTTTGATGATTTCCAAAATATGTTCACAGTAGTTGTAATCGATGATATCGGCAACATCCTTTCTACAAAACAGAGTCAGGTATTCCTTCCTGTTGAAGTTGATGGCAAATATGCCACAACACTTATCATCTGGCTGCTTCAGGCCCCTAGGGCAAACCCATGCAAAATCATTGAATTCATCGGGATTCCACTCATTGCGAACCATGAGAATGAAATCCCTTGCAAATTTTACAATCTCTGCTCCACTTTCTCATACGTGGGAAAAAATTCATTCTTGTCCAATCTGTCCAGGAATTCAAATCTTTTCTTCCTTAGGTTGACATAGTACACCACTCAGTGATGCCCATCACAGAAGGGGAAAAACCACTATAAAATCAATGTAAAAAACAGTATAGGTACAACCCTAACATTATGCATAAACCTACAACATTTGAAATTACTAACACCAATGAAAGGTTAAACTTACTAGGTAGCAGCTGCCCCACACTAAACAACTATTCCATACCTTCCCCAACCAGTTCTCTGTGGCGTATTGGAAAGTATTTTTGTCGCAGCCAGCGTTGCACATTGACAGCCAAGGGGAAAACAACATCATAACGACACTTTTATTTGGGAAACCACTAAACAACACGTACGTATGTGTTAGAAACAATCAATAATCTCAGCAGGCAGGATCCAACGATCAAGGCTCTTATTCACAGTTGTCACTGCTCGAAGCAGCATGTCGCAATACGCATCCACGGGGAAGTTTCATACCTTACGGTTGGGTGCACAACTATAGAAATCTTCCTTAGTTAGCTTAAACTCTGTGTCATCCAATTGGTACATGATCTCATCCCTAAAAAAATCAAGATACATAAGAACATATGCAACAATATAATGGATTATTTCTCAGTAAAAAAAACAAACCTTTGTAGAAACCTTACGGGGACAAGTCTGTGTTCCAAAGATAACGAAGTACTACAATTGCCAAACCAGGATCTAAGATAACGCCGTTATGGAAATCCTCCACTTCTTCAATTCTTTTCATAAATTCTTGTGTGCATGGCCCAACGATCTCAATCGGGATGTTTGGATATCCCCTAACTTCCTCCTCAACTTGCTTGCTTTCCTGAAAATCATCCTTTAGCTGTTAACCTTCTAACGCGCTCAAAACGTTTTTCTTCTACAACTCCTTTCAGGTCAAAGAGAGACCTCTTGAAAAGAGATTCATATTTCACCCTCTTTAACCAGACCGTATCAATCTGGATGGTACATCATTATTCCCATCCCTTTATAGAACAAACGTAACATTAACTAACTAACTATATAAGGCACAAACGTACAGGCAAGTAATGCAAAAATATTTTACTTACCGTTCTCCTCTTCTTTGCAGCCATTCAGCCTTTACCCGCCAGAGACTTTCTTGATTTTTGAACATGAGGTTCCTCCAAAACGTCCTCCACAATATCAACTGCTACAGGCTCACTGCCCTTCCTATGTTCATTCCCCTCAGAACCAGCTCGAACCTCTTGTTCCATAGCTGATATTAACATAACGAATGCATATAAGAAAGATACAAACATAATTGAGAATTTCACATAAACAACAATTAGATACCTCATCAGCGACTTGTACAAAAACATCGTCACTTCCCTTGCCATCCTTACTCTGTTCCATTGTCTCCTTAACGGGAGATGCCCCCAATTCAGATGGTGCATCTTGCCTAGTTACCTGGTGTTAACATAACAATAGTAGAAACCATAAATACAAATGTAATGGTAATTGTACAGACAAACAACAGTTGTACCTTATCAACCACTACAGTACCACCATCCACGACATCCTTGCCATCATTGTTCAGAACTGACGTTGCATTCTCATCATTGTTACCTGCCTTGACCCCCACATCGAAGCTACCAACTTGCTCATAATATAGTTCAAAACCCTGGGGCTGGAAATCGTCCTCATTAGTAGCACGAATAGGATCCAACCCAATCTCAGAAACGATGCTAAAGTCCCCTACCTTCTTAGCGTGTTTCTTCCTTCCCAAGATCTCTTTCCTTTGCTCCTCCATATCCTTCCTTACTCCAGTATCTTCCCCTACCTTAACAGCATCCTGCTTACTTTTGATCTTTTTCTTTGCCCCTGCCTCGTCCTTTGCTTCATGTTCATGCTTTTTCCTTAACCGACGTGATTTTTTCCCCTTGCTCTACTCTCTTTCTAACCTAGTGAAGGACTCCTGAGTTCCATGCATTTGACGTGCAACTCTGGCTTGATCATCAAGTTGCTCCTTCAAAGATATAAAGGAAGCAATCTGAGTATTCATACAATGTATGACATTTTCAAACCACATCGACTCTCCTCAGCCTGAAAACAAAACACATGTGTCGTAAATGATACAAACGTTCAACTAAAGACGGATTATAAACACAATAAGCTCACCAAACATGAATAACACAAACGTTGTATTCAAAATAGATTAGAACACAGATGGTCTTATTCATATAGTATTTACCTCATCGACACTCATATGCTCAATTTCCAACTTTATCAGAGGCAAATTTGAAAAAGGAAGGCCAACACCATCAAGCCCGCCTTCAAACACTTCCTCCCTTACTCTTTCACCTAGCCCTGAACTCTTGCTTCCTTCACCAATTACTTTCATTCTTCTGGGTTTGTCAACCGGTTTCTCAACCGATAGGGCGCTCTTTCCTGGACGTGTTGACGGAGGGAATTTCCTTGCTTCAAATGTTGATAGTTGCCCCTTCTTGGCAGGTCGTGTTGCAAGCTCCTTACTAGGCTCTTTTCCCCTCCCAATACATAGATCTTTACTAATAAACCAAACAGCATCATTGTCATCTCCGGTACCCCAAACCCAGTCGATGATGAAACCATTTTCAAAACCACCAATCTGGTCGAACTCTTGGAAACGGCGCTTGAGTATGCTGCTTGTCCAGTACCGAACTGTAGGCCTTTCTATAGGGACACGTTCGTCAACAACAACTCCAACACGGTCTAACAAAAATAGCTAAAAAGGAACTAACGTTAAACATAACCCTACTGCATCCAAAAACACAACTTTAAACATAATATCTGTAAGTAAACAAGACAAACGTACCATAAGAAGGTTCATGACCACCTTGGCGTACCCTTTAGAGCCGACACCTGATTCTTTGATGATTTCCAAAATATGTTTACACCAGTTGTAATCGATGATATCAGCATCATCCTTTCTACCAAAAAGAGCCATGTATTCCGACTTCATAATTTGACCAGCATGAGGGGGAAGCAGATGTCCCACGATGAGCAACACAAAGAGTTGAAACCAATGTTTGTCGTCATCTTCATCAACCAACCTTGCTTCCACATCCGCCATCTTCAGGATTCCGTGTCCTAGTACATGGCAACTTCAAATCGCTTGCCCAAAGCTACAAACCAGACATTTCATTATACTCCATATAATTTGTGATCCTAATATAGCCACGAGTAAGGTCATAGATGCGATCAACATCCTCCTCAGTCAACGACACCTCCTTATCCTTACCAATAACGAGCCTACACTTAGAAGAGTCAAAGTGATTTATAATGGACTGAATGACTTATTTCTTAAACTGAATCACCCATAGATGTTCGGCAAAGCCAAACCCTCTACGATGACACATGTTCTTTCTCATCACAGTTAGGGTTTTCCAAACAACGGCGACTTTTCTTGGACTACATCGCCACTGATCCTTCGGATTTGAAACGTCGCCATCAACTTCTTGTACGTCCTGTTATTAAAATTACATACACATTCATTTTTTCCCTTTCAATATCGTATGTATAACTTAACGTCCGTTTGTATAACAAACTCAAACAATATCAATATTGGTCTTATTTGAATCGTCTTCCAATAACTGAGATTTCAATGCAAAAATTAGAAAGATCACACCCACAAAAAAATACTTATGTGATTTAGTGTGATTTAGTTGTTAATAAAATAATTGTCTTAATTTAATAATTTATTTCTCTTTCCATCTCTAAAATTCCCTGCAAATTCCCTGGAATGTCGCTGAAAAATACATGTCAAATCATCATAAAAAAACGCACTGAACAGTTTCCGCTCACATACCTAAACTACCCCTCATGACCCAAAAGTATACGAGAGTGTATGAATCTAGTTTTTCATTAAATGAAGTGGCTTGCAGTTTTTCATTCCGACAGATCGGGAATGGACAATCTTCCTCGTGCGTGGTCACTCCAGTTTCAGCGCCTTCACGCGCGGCCAGCTGCGGTGGGACATCTACAGTTACAGGGGAGGCAAGGAGGGGGATCAATATCATCACCGAGTTTGCGAGGGGGTCGGGTATAGGGAGGGGAGTTTCTTTTATTTGTTTGATACGGGAGACGTTTTGATCTTCGGGATTGACGATGGTACAGGGGGGCTATTGAGGTCGATGCTGGTAGTTGTAGCTTCTCTGCCGGTTATGCTGGCACGGCAGGATCATCTGCGTGTAGTGGCGGCGAAGGAATTATGGGATGGGAAATTTCTGGTGATGCGTTGGGGGCGGCGAAGGGGCGGTTGTAGTGGTAGTGACGGTAGCACCAGCAGCCTCCGGCTGCTGAGTGTGGAGAGAGAAACGGCGAAGGAATTGCGGCAAGGGCGACGGTGGGGATCCAATATTTTAGTGAAGGTCGCGAATTTGGAGGGGACGATGAGTTCCCCAACTGTTGCTAATATCAATGTGTGTTTTCGCCTGATATTCGTACTTTTGATTCTTGCATTTTATTTTTCTGGGGACAGGTTTTTGAATCGGCAGTTTTAGGTGTGAGCGTTGCTTTCAAACTGATCATGGAGACTCGGCAGCACAAAGTAGGAAACAAGTTAATTAATTGGAGTTTTGATGAGAAAAAATTAAAAAGCCATCATCGAATGGTGAAACTGAAACCTACAAGTAAAAAAGATAGGATACCAGAATCACATTTTTGGACTTTTTTGGTATAAGAATTGAAATTGAATGAGCTCTATGTGATTCCCTTTTTCTCTAATTGCTTCCTTCATATCTGGCATTCCTTCAAATAAGTACATGTAGAGAAACACAAATTTATAATACTACATAACGAGTTCACAAAATAATGTCATATTTTTTTTTATTGAGGTATAAAAATAATATAATAGATAATAATATTCATAAGCTCAACAAATTATACACTATTTCTCCATTCAATTTAGTTTTTTGTCTGGGCGAAATTATTTTCCGTCAGAATTCAATTGATTGTGGAAACTAATATTAAATAAGAAAAAAATCAGGTTCTCCATGTAATAAGATCAATTGTACATACCAAATTTTACATTTAATAACACGAAGAAAGATTAAAACACCCCAAATCCTATCCTCTTCCATCCTTTTTTAGCACCTCGTTGAAACAGAGTAACAGTGAGGAAGAGACGTTAGCAACAATAAAAAAGAGGCGACAACAATAGAGATTTCAAATTTTTCCCAATCTTTATATAAAAAAAAATCTCCCAAACTCTTCTTCCCTCGTCGTCTTCCCGTCCTAACTTAATCACCAACAACGACTGCAAACACTTCGGGGAAAAGATCATTGAAAAAATGATCACCCTTGCTAAGGAAGGAGATAAAGGGTGGGTTAAAATTGGGAAAGTTGATTAAGAAATTGTAAAATTCGTTATATAGCTGATTTGGATCTGCGGGTCTTTAAAGTCTAGCGGAATTAAAATATGTTTTTTTACGAAATATAAGATATTTATTTTTGCAGCCGGATTTTGTCAAATCCTTCGCATTTAAATGCTTGAAAACTGATGTCATAATCTAAACATTTTAACATTATTATAATTTAAGAGAGTAATAAAATTCATAATTAACGTTATATATAAGCGTGATGGGAGTTACACCATATGCCTTGAACTACATTAATATAAAATATTCATAACAATTAAATTGATATATATCGTTAATCTTGTGTTTTGCACCATTTATATTTTGATAAAATATATTAATATATTCCTAATTAAAAAATGCTAACACAATTTGTCTTTATTTTTTATTTTACTAATACAATTCGTTTTACTTATCACATCCCAATCTTTACTTTAGACAATTTATTTTTACTTTGTGTAATCTAATTTATTTTCTCTAACATCCCGTCTATAATAAATTTCGGTTGAACCGCTGGTTTAACTTATATAACTCTAACCCATCTATGTTAAAAGTAATAAATGTTAAAACATCAACAAAACTCATTATAAAGAGGAAATTTTGTCTAATAGTCAACTAATCAACAGAAATGAAATCATCCAAGACTAATCTCTGCCCATTCTTTGATGGCATTTGCATACAAAATATATGAACAAGGGTTAATACTAATTACTGAATATCTCTAACGCAATGCATAAATCAATCAAGTAAGACATAGAATATTTAATTACCAATCAACTAGTATAGCTCATAATATATGGCTGACCAAAACCAGTGTCACGAGCCGAATAACTAGCTCTTCTCCCAACCTTCCATAAGTACGACTATAAAGATGTTCAAGAGAGGAACCACGTAACAAGGGTATTCACATGGTGAACCCTATTTCAATAGGAACAATGATCCAGAATGTTATGAAATATCATCTTTTTACCAATTTATATATGACCTATATATAATTTAATATATGTCACGATCTATTGAAGTCATTTACAAATATAACACATCATTAGTATGAGTTGGCAAAATCATATATGACATCCAAAACCCAATATATATTGTATGAAGTGGTGGATGTGACACACCATATGCCACCAAAGTGCCCATCAACATTTATTTTAAAATAAACTAAAATATTTTAATCATACTCCCATTTCCATCTTCATCATCCACCCCAATTTCTTTTTTCTCCTGCAAATTCGCCATTCCTCTTTCTCTATATCCTTCAAATTTCACTTTCAATTATATTTCCCTTTAAACCATGGAAATAATGAATGGAGAATTGGGGGAAGTTAAATAAAGTAATTAATTTCATTCCCTCTGAACAAGTCGTGCTCCTCCCACACCATTGATTGTTTCTGAATGAGGTGATATTTCCTGGGTTTACTTATTTGGAGTTGGTTCATTTATTTTCATAAGAGAATTGGTTCTTCACTAGCCTGGGAAGTGGGAAAAAAACATAAAGAAGCAAACGACATGGGAAGAAACCAATAAACAGGCATAGTGGCAGCTCGCGGCAGGAGGACTCCACTATGCTGCTCTAGCTAGGGCTGCGGTTATTGTTAGTGGAGGCGGAGGCGGAAATCTAGCTATTGAAAAGCCTTCAAATTCATCAGAATCACGTTATTGTTAATGTTATTCGTCATCTGGAGTTCGCCGGAGTTCTCGGGTTCCTCCGCCGAATCAAGCGTCCCAAGCCAAACTCGGCTCTTTTTCTCTGGATATTTGATCTCGGTGGCATATCTTCCCCACAGCCGCCGTTATTTGGTTTCGTGGCAGTGATCTTCTCCTGAGAGCCACTGTTTAATTTTAATTATTTTAGATTTCAGTTGTAAATTTTATAAAAAAGAAAAAAAATCCACATAGGAAGTCAATTAGACTATTTTGCACCGTCATCTGACACTGTCATTGCCAGATATGGAGTTTAACTGTTGAAATTAACGGCGTGTTATATTCGTAAACAAATTTAATAAATGGTGACATACACTAAATTACACATAAATCGTATATAAATTGGTAAAAGTTTGATATTTCATAACATTTAGGATCCATTTTATATTTCAATATATTATTGTCTTTAGTAGTCCATAAGCCCCTCCTATCAACTGTACATCTTAGGTCTCTCTAAAAGGTTAGATTAATAATGCAGATAAGCATTTAACATCCTATTATTATAAGGCTAATTATTCAACAATACTTTTGAAGGATTCCACAGTGTGTAAACCCCTACCTCTACTTTGAGGATTCCACTCTGTCAAAGAAAAAGAAATGCTTCCAATACCTGTAAAAGAGCTTATAACACGATCTAAACTCCAACCATAAAATCCCAATCCAGAACCTGAAATAAAAATATTAAACATCCATCTTTTTAGATAAATATTAAATACCATAATTTTACAACATCTAATATCTCGAATAACAAACCATTAAATACCAAACTAGCCCTAAATCAATACATCAAAAGATGGAGTTTGCATCATCTCATCCTATCCTATACACGGCAAGGGCATTTACTTCTATTTATTTATTTATATAAAACGCGGTTATTTTATTTTATTTTTTTTATAAGAAGAAATTGTATTTCCTCCCCCCGGGCTACAGTCACAAAATATAATCTCCACATTGAGTGACTAATTCTCCCCTTTCCGCATCTCCGATCTTTCTATCACCCACCGGAGTTTCTCCGCCCTTAACTCCTGGCAATCCGAAGCAATCTTCGTCCACGATGGAAGGCGCAGGAGCGTGCTGGTCGTACGAGAAGCTGAAATGGGTAGGGACGAGCATGCCATCCGCTTTCTTCATATCTCTGGAACGATGTTCCTGTATTAACCTCCCCGTCTCCGACGACGATGAGGCCCAAGATCGCCCTCTCATGTTCTCCAATTCGATCTCGAGTTCTTCCTTCTCTTCCTCCCCATCATCCTCTCCGATCTTCTCCACGGATCCCCCAAGCGGTGCCGTCCCCGTCCGTGGCTGAAGACAGGAGGGTTTGCCTCTACGATTAGATTTGGAGGATTTCGAATGTTCTTTTATTCTTGTTGGGAATTTGTGGAATCAGATTATAGTGTCCGGTTAGGGATTGAGTTTCGGAAGTGAATTAGGGTTTCCAGCTCCAGTATAAATTCTCCCCTTTTTTCTTCAATTGAAAGTGTAGTACATCAATCGATAGCTACCAGTTTGTTGCCCATTGGTGTTGTGTTGCTGATCTTAGCCATTGATGGACTGGTAGGTAAAAGTAAGAAAAATACCTGAACTAGCTGTGAGAATGCGCAGATCAGATCCAATGGTCTCACCGGCGGCATGAACATTTCATCTTGAAACGGTCTAATGAAGTAGGGAATCTATTCTACGCATGCCGATCGTTTTTCCAGCGGCCCTTATGCTTTTCACAACTACGCCATCTGGCCATTATACAAGACGATCAAAAGTACGATTTTGGTTGCCGCCTCGACAAAGCAGAGATGACACAAGAGTAGAGACAACCTGAAGAATAAGTATTATTATATACGTATGATGAATGAGTATATAAAATGGAGTTCTCAATGACACTGAATTACAGGATCAATATGAAGATGTGGGCTTAATAATATTGTGTTATGAACATTGTTTTTTTCGGTAAGGGCATCTATGCTCGATCCACAAAAGATAACATTACAATTTAGTAAACGATCACAAGTGTCCGAATAACAAAAAACTTCACGAGCCACTGGACGGCGGTACAATTATCTCGATGAAAAACGAAAAATATGATGGATGGAGACCAAAAACATATATATGGACTCATGGAGTAACATCCCTTAATATTCGTAACAACGGAGTTTAGCAAGTGTAGATAAGAAGTGGCTAACTCGCCATTGTGAAGGGGGCCAATTCTTCATAGCTGATGAATATTTATTCGGCCCGCTCAAGTCTAAAACCTGGGCCCAAATCTGAAATGCCTCCTAAACCCCAATCTAATTCATGCTGCCGGCGCTGCCACTAGAACACTCCTTCTTCGTCTTCTTCCGCCAAATTATAGCTACTCCCTCCTCCTGCAAAAATGACTAGTTCTTCCGACCAACGGCGTCGCCATCTAATAGAATTGGACCTCCGAGATGCCTTCTCCAAGATCCAAACCCATTGCTCTGCCTTCCTTAACAACTTTTCCCAGCTCCCTCTCTTCAATCCCAACGCCGTATCTTCTTTTCAAACCCACCTCCATTCCCATTTGCACATCAATTCTCCATCTCGCCCTCTCTGGGCTCGGATTCCCTCCGACCCGTCTCTTCTCCAACTCTCTAAACCCCCCTCCGCCACCACTCCACCTCCTTTAACCTCTCAAGCCATCGAGGCACGGTTGGCAGGCGTACCCGTTTATGCCCTCAGCAACTCCCGTGATGAGTTCGTTCTCATCTCCGGAGTTTCTTCTTCCACTCCCAAGTCTCTCGGACTGATGTGCTTCAAGAAAGAGGATGCCGATGCTCTCCTTCTCCAGATGAAGAACATGGACCCTCTCATGCGGAGCGGTGGCTCCAAAGTTGTTGCTGTTGCTTTGAACAAGGTTTCCTTGCTCCCCAGTTGCTCTTCAATCCGATTTCGCCTAACCCTAATAAAAAATTGTGTCCCGCTTTGTTTTAATTTTGCGTTGACTAACTGGCAGGTTTTTCAACTAAAAGTCGATGGGGTTTCCTTCAGGTTGATACCGGAGTCTGCTCAAGTCATGAACGCAGTTAACGTAAGTGTTACTAGTGGTGAAAGATTGTTAATTCTAGAGATCATAGATTTGTGTTTTTGTTGCTTTGAAATTCAAACTTGTATCTGGATGGATAGTGCCCTGCTTTCATCTTAGTTATTGCACTGCTATCTGTCCATTGATTGATGAGTGATGTGAGTGAACGAGAATGTGGTTTAAGCTTCAAACCTTTGTGCAACTTTTACATAATTTATAGTGTTCTCAAATCTCACGTAGTTTGAACTTTGTACTTAGTCAAGAAATTTAACGCTCTGGATGGACTTGTATGTATGATCGGTAAGTGTAGAGTCCTCATAGCTTAAGAAAGAACAAACGCATTGCATAGTTGCATAGTTGCATAGTTGCTCAAGAAATTTAACGCTCTGGTATGACCATAACAGTAGACTTTTGTTAAACGTCTATATGTGTCTATCATTTGAACTTCGTAGCTTTGATTCTCCAAATGGTGTCTTGAAAGATATGGGACATCCTACCTCCTCTTTACTACCAGCTTCAAGGTCATAGTGCGAGTTTGCCTTATAAGCAGGTTTTACAAATCAGTGAGGTTCATTTTTTCTTATCTGCATATTGTTGCCCATCATTATTAGCCTTTGGTTTTCTCTGGGACTTCGTGAGCTCCTTAATTCTTGTAGCAACAGTTCCTGTTTCATGTGTACCTGATTATAAGTTTCATACACCAATGAGCATAGTCTAACTAACCTATGGAGTGCTTTTGCCGAACACGAGTGCTAATAAAAAAATTCATGACAGTTGTGATTAATGTTTTGTACAAGTATCTATCTTTTTCTGGCATACTTCATGTTGAACCATTAATATGTGCATTCACCGAAGTTGCTTACTTTCTCCCAATCACATGTAGGAGCTGAAAAAAGCTGGGGTTTCTGATGACGGGTTCCCTGGAGTTCCAGTTTTCCAGGTACCAGATTCATTTACCATTATGTGATAAACTAATCAATTCACTATAGATGTTGTAATTTGTGTGTATTCCGCCTTGTGCGAACAGTACTAAAGCAAAAGCTCGCAGTAACAGTTAATCTTACTGCTATGATGTATATCTAGTCTCTTATTACTTAAATTGTTTGGACTATTATTCCCCTAAAGACTTATAGCCATTTGGAAGCTCCTGATGTTATGGTGTACGGTTGACTGAAACTGAGTGCCATGCTGTTAGTGTAGAACATTAGAGAAAATTTATCTCAACAAGGCCATGCATAAGTTATCCTTGTGTACCTAGGAATGTGCACATTCATAGGCCAGGGGCTTGTTAAAAATATGTCAATCACTCATACTTCAACTATTTTCTCATTGTCATTTCATGTGTTTGTATTCCAGTCAACGAGTCTGGTGTTGAGAAGCAAAAACAAGAGCTATCGGCCAGTATTCTTTAGAAAGGTTGGTTAGGGAAGTGCTGACGTGCTCCACAGACACTAATCTCTTTCTTTCTTTCTTCATTTTTGTTCTGTGATCTAATGCCTTGACATTTTTCATCAATAACCTTTTGGTCAATATCTTAGGAGGATTTAGAGAAATCACTATTACGTGCTTCACAAGATCAGAAGAAACTGAATCCTGCTTTAAAAGAAGGGGGCATTGAGGTATCTATAGATTTTGATTCTCGAGTTGTTTTTTTTCCCTTTCAAGTTCACCCTGTTGAATCCCCACATTTTCTTTTTCTGTAGGTTGCTGTGTTTGAAGACGTAATTAAGTCCATGCAGGTAAAATATTCGAGCCTTGTTTGTCTGAGATGTTTGAAAGTAGTGGATGATGAAAAATTAAGACAAGGTTTGAGCTTGGCATGCAAGGAAGCATCATACGAGTTCTATTGTGACTTACCTACATGTACTATTTTTGCTGTTCTGTTTCAGGAGACATCAGGTTCAACGTGGAATGATGTTGTTTTTATCCCTCCTGGGTTTGACGTCTCAACTGGTTCTGCCGTGTTATAGGACTCAAACTTACAGGTCGGTGGATGGCGATGTTAAGCGTCGACGGAGCCGTTGGTCTTCTATCTAGCGGACTTGAATGAAATGATGCATGTTGATTTGTAAGTAGTAACAAATGTAATTGTCTCTGTGACATTTGGTTTCGGGTGCGAAAGAAGGAAACTGTTCTGAGAAACATATGCACTGGTATCGGGTTGGTTAATCGAATACCCAGCTGTGTGATGATATTGACATTGGAGCCAAACATTAGGCAGATTCCCGCTATCGAGTTATGTAGTTTTATGGAGACATTACATGTACCATTTGCAACCAAATTCTTTCATAGAGACAAATTTCAGAACAGAATAAGCATTCTGACATTTCTGACCAGGATTGGTGATGGGCTCAGCTCTATTGTTTTGTTCAAAACAAACAAACTCCTTGTTTTTTATAGTGAGATATTAAATCATGGCCCTTCACATTTTTGGAACAACATAGACATTTGTGTATTTGTACAACTTGACACTAAAAATAGGACATATTTTGAGGTTCCAAATCACCCAAAATCACCAATCCAAACAAGCTCTACATGTGTTGGTGATTGTTACGTTGAAATTAAAGCAGCTTCCCCACAAAGAAATGGTCTTTACTTAATTGTCAGTTTGTTACTATCCAAACATGGGTGATCTATGCACGATCAGAATAAAATCTATGAGAAATTTAGTGGATGTTAGAGTCGACTAATGTTGAAAATTAGAGGATGAGTTGTAGTTTGGAGTGGAAATGTCATTTGAACCCGAGTTAGCTAGATGGATCTTCTTGAAATGTGTCGAGGCTCAATCGTTGATTGGCCATCTTTCATATTGTAACCCATATTTTGGGCCATGGATTATAGCCGACGAAAACATCATATCTATTATTCGATTAAATGAATTATGTGACAAATTGAGTGGAGATTCGAACCGGCTGGCGTTGAAGAATGAGAGTAAGAGTTGTGGTCGGGAGGGAAATACCATTTACAACCATATATATATATATATATATATATATAGCTAGATGGTTCTTCCTAAAATATGTTGAAGTTCGATCGTTAATTGGGCATCTTTCGTATCGGAACCCACAATAATGTCGTACTATGAATCATGGCGAGCGAAAACAGCACCATATCCGATGATTGAAATCTCACCAACACCATATCCGATGATTGAAATCTCACCAACACCATATCCAATGATTGAAATCTCACCATCGTCGTTTGCAAAGGAAATGACGACACTTTCCACCATTAAAACTAATTTTGAAGTTTACTATTCAATCCTGAAAACATGGATTATTTGTAACCGGTTATCCACCTGTACAGTTGCGTGGTGCATCGTAAAGTACGAAAACATGTTTCAAAAAGTTATTAATGTGCCATCTGGAGATGGATGGATGGATGGATGGGAAATGCAAAATTCCAAACAGCCGAGAAATGTACGAACAACAAACACCAAACAATCATTCAATCCAAGCAGATCATTAGTTGTCGAAATTAGATGTTTGTTTTCTTGTCTGCAACATGGCATCGATCGGCATCATAATATATACAACTCTGCATCATCTGCATCTGCATCTGCATCTGTCTCTCTGTCTTTCATATATAGGCTTTAGTTTTGTCCTAATTTGATTTTTTGCCTAATTATAACCCTTTCTTTCTTCGGGACCATAATCAAACCACCACCCAAACCCCAGTTGTAATTTTCAACGTAATGTCTTATTAGCACAATGATACTTTGTTTTTGTCCCTCATTTACCAATCATCTTGCTTCTTTTCTGCCTCCTAATTTAGGAACCTCCCCCTTCACTTGCCATCATCATCAGCATCATCATCATCATCGTCGTCGTCATCATCATCATGCTTTCAATTGATTAATTGTTTCCACTTTTGTCTTGTAAATTACCTCTCGTAGCGGTTGGTTTGCAGTTTGGACGGATCAATAAGATAAAATAAAGTTGAAAAGATGATGCCAACATCAGGTATAAAGGTGCATAATTGAGTTAGGCTGAAATAAGTGTTTTTTGTTTAATTATAAGAAAATGATTGAAGAGCATAATTGCCATGTGTGTAAAAAGCAAAGAAAAGATCTCTGCTAATCTCAACTGACTAGTTGGTTTTATTATCTGTGATTTTGGTACGTACGTGCTGCTCAAAGCAAGTGGAATCCAAAGCCAAAATCCTTAGATAGTGTTAATTAATTAAATGTGATGATATTGTTGATTTAGATGAGCTCTAGGATGGAAGGAGGCTTGGAATCATATTTGTTCTGTCTCTGCATCTGCCTCTGCTCTGTGTATCATCATCATCATCATCATCATCATCATCATCATCATAACCTGGACAAAAAGATAGCTGCTCATCATCCTTTTCCTGTTGTATATGACACATCTGTATTTTTATAATACTAAAGAGAAGAAAAGATAAACTAGAAATAGATGGAATCATCCACAAGTATGACACATCCTTTCACCTCCTCTTTCTTTTCTTTGTTTCTTCTTCTTTCCAACTGATTTACAGTTTACACCAAAGTACACTCTTCTGCCTTCAACAACAACAAATAAAAAAGAGAGAGGGAGAGGCAATTTTCTCCGGAGGAACATAACATTTTAGGCTAAAATCCTACTCCAAGAGGTGCAAGTCACTGCTGGTTTGGGATAACATGTACATTCAAAACTCCAGGGACAGCCACAATCACAATCAAACTGGCTCTATCAACTTCCATCATTATGCTTCTTTTTTCCATTAAGATGAATAACATTACTAAATAACTAGGTGAGAACTGGGACCCTACCTTGAAAATGGCAGACAAACACTTGTTCTTTCTCTTAAATCAAACTACAGCCACCAGGTTTTTTGATACCCTCATCCTCTTTTTTCTTGCTGCTGTCCCACTACCACGACCATTATGTATGAGGGGGGGCAGAATATTCTCAGACTGCTCTCTCCACTCCTCCTTATCACCTGCACTCACTCTGCATCTCTTCATTGACAAGGGAGAGGGGGGGAAAACAATGTTGATCCTCCTACAAAAATATCTTAGACAGGAACGGGCAGACCGTAATTATGGAAAGAACGAATTCTACCATCCCAGCCTGCTGTGACAATGACCAGACCCCATGCATGAGAACCTGCACTGCTCTGACATGATGTTTTCAGAAATTTGTACTGTGATTTATGGATCGACAATGGCGAGGAGGTTGACGACCTTGTTCTTGGAAGCTTTTCCTCTGGCCAAGTTGCAGAACCCTTGGGGTAAGACTCAAGGAAGTATTCTTGACCCAAATTGAAACTGGCAGGTGAAGAAGAAAATGGAAAAGTTGTCCCTGTGGTACTACTATCACGTGGGAAAGGCGGCACACCATGCCCGTTTTCTGAGTTCCCAAAATGCTTGAAGCCAGACCAAGTTAATGAAACAGATGCATCAA
Organism: Linum usitatissimum; assembly: GCA_030674075.2. Classification (NCBI taxonomy): domain Eukaryota; kingdom Viridiplantae; phylum Streptophyta; class Magnoliopsida; order Malpighiales; family Linaceae; genus Linum; species Linum usitatissimum. The sequence continues at coordinate 934,945 of JAUJYP020001374.1, forward strand.
CAGAGAACCTCTCACAAGACTTGATGTTTTTAGCATTGAATGATGACGACTCTTCTAGGCCATAACTATCCCACATGTACACATTGGAATCCTCACAGGCTGATATTATATGCCTTCCGTCTGAAGTAAAACGAGCAGTTACGTAGTTTGCAGTGTTTCTCAAGCCTATAAAAAATGGAAATTTATCAACTTTCATTATGTACAAAGGAAAGGCCTAGTTTTGAACTGATCCATGTAACAAAACAAACACAATTTAAGCATTGGATTGAAGATTTTGGCGTACCCTTGTATTTGGCAATTATGTGAAGCCCTTTCAGTATTCTAACGTGTGAATCAGCACAGGTCACCATCACTTTGCTCGAATCTTGTGGGGAAAACTGGGGGTTAATGAGTGTGATTAGGTTATATAGGATTTGTAGAAAGATTAAACATCAAACATAATCATGATGCGCATAAATCATTACCTCAAAGCCAGTTACTCTTTTTCCAGGCGACTTCTTTTTGTTGCTTAAACTTACTTGGGCATCTAACTGCAATTGACTACCTGGAGCATCGAAAAGGCGAACCTTTGTTAATCGGCATGTCTAATTTAACCATCAGATCTTAATCTGTAATTCCAAAGGCACTCTAGATCTTCACTATGTAAATAACCGTTCAATTTTCCATTAACATACCTGACCGGCTATAAAAGCGGCAAGTGCCTGTCATAGAGCCAACAACCAATCCCTGCAAATTGAGAAAGAAACTATTAATCAGAAAGATGGACAAATGAAGGCTACAAATTCAACAAGGATTAGAAAACGAAAACAAAGGAACCTGCCCATCTGGACGATAACATGCTGCTGTAACTATTTCTTTGGCATCAGTCCAATCCACAACTTGGCAACCAGAAACTGCCCAAATGCGAACTTTTCCATCTATGGAACCACTCATGAAGTAGTTATCATCAGCGGGGTTGAATTGAACACAAGTAACTGTGCCACAAAACCCAAAAATAAGCAAAGGAAAGTGACAGTCGTATCTCTTGAAAAAGAAATTAACAGATAGATAGCACAAACAAATTAAGAAGCATTTCCCATACAAAATATAACCTTGGCATCATTATACATGAGGAAAATTTTGTCAAGGTGAAAGGAAATTTTAGGCCGAAATCGCACCATAGTTGCTATGAGGGTAGATTCCAAGGCATTGATTGCATCCTACTTGCCAGAGACGGACAGTTTTGTCAACCGATGCCGACAGTAAATGCTACAGAGAATCAAAGTACAAACATGAAAACAGTTAAAAAAATATTTTGCATATCAATTCCAGTTACTTTGTACATGGACTTACATTATCCTTCGACCATGATATGTCCAAGATATCACCACCGTGCCCAAGGAACTCATGCAATGGTTCCTCCATTATTCGGAAAACCTTGGGAGGGAAAATAACACAAGATGAATCTGATGTTTTCCTCAGACTCCTCAATTTAGCCGTCTTTTCTCTGTTACTGATGAGTGGTTTCAGCTCAGACAAATTGTTCACGGTAAAGTAAACACAGGAAGGATCTATTTCCGGAATGTCACGTTCAACTGATCGATCGTCCTCAACGATTTGCCACACACGCACCACTCCATCTTCGCCAGCACTAGCCAGGTAATGCCCATCTGGACTGAACTTCATTGTCAAAATGGAGCCCCTGTGAGCTTGGATATCTTGCCCACTGTAAAGAGCTGAAAGCTCCTTTATCCGCTTTCCAGATTGACGAACTTTCACCCTGTGTACTCTGTACAAAAGCGAATCATCCACCGCGTGGTTTAACCTTTCGGCATCGGTTCTGACATCTACAGCACACGCCATGGACCGCAATCTGCTCAGCCACCGTTTTTTACCCGGCTTTGTGGCATTTTGCTGAACTGAAGGGGATGATGAGCCAGAAACATTCATAGACTCCCAAGTTCGAGCTGGACATGAGTATAGCCTACGACTTTCACTAATCCTCCCACGTTGATACTCTACATTAGATGTCATCTCTCCACCATCTCTGCCCACGAACTGTTCGCCTGAATTATCGTAGGACCAACTTAGCTTCGAAGACCTTATCGAGCAAAAGTCTGGTTCGAAACAAGAGTTTCTCAACACAGCACCACTGCTTTCAGTAACTCTACTAATAACCCCACCATCTTCCATCAATGAATCTCCAGGATGGCTTGGAGATGAACCTACTTCCATCCATTTGAAGAACCTGTTTCGCCTTTCCTCCACACTTTTGGGGACGTCAACCCACAGATCATAATGAGGACTAGTGGCAGCTGAATTATTATCTAATGTGTCACTTGTCGATGCAATGTCGTCAGCTGCATCGAAGAACCCAAGTTCTTCTTCGCTCAAGCTACCCATTGTCCCTAAATCGATGAATGTTCAATCCATCCAGAAACCCAATGCTAACATAGAAAATCGCCCAGAAACGAAGCAATCCCAAGGAACTGAGAAGAGAAAAATGCAGGGGGGGAGAGAAATGTAAGAAACAACGAAATCCAAACACAAAATTCAAGAGCGGTGTCTTGCAAGTATTAGCTAAAAGGGCATGCGTATGGAGTAAACTAACTTATAAAAATACACATCACGAGATCCAACATAAATCCCCAATTCTCTTTCACCCATTCTCCAATTTGACGAACATTTTTTTCATTATAATATGATTTTCATAAAACAATGCCAATCTGCAAAAACAGAGAAGAGCGCAACAAACCCTCGCAACCAAAACGAGGATTGCGAGATCAGATGATTGCATTTTAAGAAACCCATTCAAGAAATTGAACCCAAAACCCTCCGAGGGGAAAAACAGACAGGCCAAAGAGGAAACGGATTGAGGAAGTATGGAATTCAAATGAATGAAGACGAGAGAGAAGAGGAAATGATTCGTAATTCTTATTCTGATGTCAAAATTTTCAGAAGGAGGAAACAAAATTCGTCATTCATTTTTCGTTATTTGTAAAAAGTTCTTACATGGGTATGTATCATGAGGCACTGTAGGTGGTATCTTTGAGACTGAAGGAGAAGAAGAAGAAGAAGAAGGAGGAGGCATAGATCGAAGCATCCATAAACAATTTCTTTTCCCTGGAAACCCCACAGCCTTGTCCTTTTCTCTCTCCCTCTCTTTCCTCCTCTGGAGAGAAAAAACCACTAGGAACCAGAAAACCAGAGGTTATGAACTTATAATTATGAGATCATTTTGTTATTATATAATAAAAAATTAAAAAGAAAATGGTAACAGATGAGAGAGTAAAACAAGAAAAGGAATAATATTGGGTTTGTTTTCATTAATTAATTAAGAAAATAAATAGTATGAAGTATTATAAATTATGTAATGTTCCTTGATATTCGTGAACGGACGGCCAAATAATTTCCAGATTATCGAATCGTTTTCATGGGCTAAGGAAATAATACTTCATACTATTCTTTCTTTCTCTCTATTCTATTCTTCTCTGTATTTCTTATAAACAGTTGAGCCTGCCCCCAATAAATGGAAACTTTTCCTTTTTCCCTAATTATTTTTATTATGAATTTTATCCTTTTTTTAATTAAAAATAAACCGACAAAGATATACTTATAAAATTAATGTAATAAATGTGTCCATATATAATGTATAACTAAATTTAAACTCAATATCTTTAAGTGTTTAATCATATAACGTAACTAACGATAATATTCTATAGAGATATATCTTATCCTTTATTTTTCTTTATTATGCTCTGATTTTGCAAATTACATCATCCGTATCAATGGAGATCATTGATCTCAAAAAACTTGTAGTGTCATCTCATCATCTTTTCACAATTTTACACTACTCATTCTTATATTTTCTTTTTTTCCCCTTATTTTCTTTTAAGAGAAAATGTAATTTGAAAAGTGATATCTTTAATACTAATACAACAATTGTAACTCTGAGTGAAAACTCTAGGTGTTTAAGAAAATTCTCAATTGAGAGAAAGTTTGATGTAGCTGTTGATGGTTTCCCATTCGACTATCTGCGATTGCTCCGAACAAATCACGGCTACCCCCCACCACCACACCCTCGACGCCACAACCACCATCATCAACATCCTCGCTCCCTTCGGTTTTGAAGATCGCCACCAGGCACAAGAAGGCAGCAGCTTCCTCCTCCCACTAGGCCGCGTCCACGGTAGTCTCCACCTCCATCGTCCCGATCGCAGCTCCAGCAGCGGAGGAGGAGGAGCAGAATGAACCCAGATCCCCGCTGACATCAAGCAATCAACGAGGCCCGATGGTCCTCGTCTCGGAGCTAGCTGTATTGTTGGACCTCTCCTTACCAAGAAAGAAGTCAATTTCCTGGCGATGAAGAAGAGCTTTCCTAATACATGGCAGCCAATGCAGGGGGTAGAAATAACAACGATCGAGAAAAGGCGTTTCCTATGCCGTTTCCTATGCCGTTTCCTATGCTGATCCATGAACTCCGTCCGGGCCAGAATCCGCAACAAGTACCATTGCAGTCGGCGGCCTTCTGGATCCAAGTTCACGACCTCCCGTTCGAGTACTTCTCGAAAGAGGTCGGAAAAACACTGGGAGACTCAACTAGAACGTTTCTCGGGTATGATGAATCAAATCATATTGCGTTTCCAAGTGCTTATATGCGTTTGAGATGGAGCTCAACATATCCAAGCCGTTGCTTCAAGAACACCCGGTCACTCTCCATTCCGGCATCGAAATTTCCTGTAGATTCAAGTATGAACGTCTCCCAAGTTTTTGCTACATCTGCGGGATCGTGGGACACATAGAGAAAACGTGTGAATTTAGGTGCCACTACCCAAAGGAGCAATTAATCCTTCAATGGGATGACTCGATCAGGGTTCCTACTTGGAAAGATCTATAGACTAGAGCAGCTAACTTCTGGGGTCCAATGTTGCTAGTACCCAAAGGAAAGAGCTGCATCATTCTATTGGCAACCAGAATCACCAATATCAGCGCTCCCAATCTAGAAAGCAATGTAGAGAGTGAGAGAACTGAAGAGGAAGACCCGGAGACTGCGGAGGACAAAAAGAGGCGTAGGTGTGAATTGACAATATCCGATCTCATGGAGCTGGAATTGAACGACAACACACCATTGAAGAAATTACCATGCAAGGAAGGAGACTCTGCAGCGCCACAATCAAGCAACGTGCTTAAGGCGCTGAGTTTTGTCCCTCTGAGCTGAAGAAGGACCGCCCGAGATCCTAGCCTCTCTCAAGGTGTTAATAAGTTAGTTGCGACATGCCTGCTATGTCATGTTTTAATAGTCTTGCATCTTGTTTTTCAGTTTAAACATTCTCTTGCCTTGTTTTGTTACTTGTTGGTTGTTATAATATCGGAGAGAAAGGAGTGAGGTCACTTATTCATAAGGACCCGTTGTCCATGTAGCCCTATGTATAGGGTCTATACCTCTGATAAGACGCCTTGATCGCAATGTAATTTTAATTTTTATGAATGAAAAGTTTGATAACTTATTATAAAAAATGATATCTTTAATATCATTTGAGATTGACTTTTATAGCATTCCAATTAATGCGGGGGAAATTTAATTACAAAAATAAGACCAACATATATAAAATATTTTTATTTCTTCCTTTACAAAATAAACAAGAAATAATTGAGCCCAAATGATTTTAAAAATATTATATGAGATAAAGTGACTTCTAATAAAATACCCCTATCACATCCATGTAAATTTTATTTGACATATTCAAATGAAAATGGTAACAAATATAAATTTGCACTTAAAATATCCTTTTATATCTATGCAATTTCATTTAATTACAAAAAATTGTCATCACATTGGCTCGGATAAAAATGTGACTTGATTTATAAAATCACATGTAATCACTGAGAAAGATAATGTTAAATTAAGTGTTATTTTTATTAGGTTTCACCTCACCTTACTTTGTAATTCATGAGAATCTCATTAATAATGATATTCTTAGAAACGACTAGAGATACTTACCTAAATAAACCTAAGTCTAGGACAACGAAAAACAAAGGTAAGAGTAAAGGTTAATCTAGTTGAAGTAGAACGATTGGTAATATTGTATATTGGTAAGTTGGCAATATCGAGTTTAAATTTAGTATTTATTTTTATAAATGAACACCAATATGTAATAGTTAAATTTTTCTATCTTGGATAGTATCATGTATTGATACCTTTAATAAAAAAAAAGTAAATGTCAATTTAACTCATTGGATCACTTATTTAAAACTCAATATCTAAAATTTAGATTAGATCTATTAAATTAGATTTTTGTTCAAATCATTCAATCACTTCTTTTATGACATATAGATTCATATCCTCAAAATAGACGTTTGTTTAATAAAAAAGTGAAGGTTAATTTAGCTCATTGGACCACTTATCTAAAATCTAGATTAATGTGAGCAAATAAATCATTTTTATAGCAAACAGTAGACAGTCATGGTATGACGCTAGTGACTATGCTATCTAGAGTGGTTTATCCCTACTAACGTGTATGCAATCTAGAGTGATCTTTTGGTAAACATTAAAATCATAGAGTTAATCTTATTAAGTCTAAATTAAGTTTAACTAAAAAGTTTATTCATCATAGTATAAGATCACATATGATGCTCTTCAAATCTCTTTCTAGAACTGCATTTTTAACTAAATTGATAGATCAGTATCTCTATCAAATTAATTTTTATTCAAATTGCTCGACTTATCCTTTTATGATGTGTAGATTCATATTCTCAAAGTAGAAGCTTGTTTATCTATCAAAATATAAGTAAGAGTAAATAGGATCCCACTTTTAATCAGGCAACGCAACGTTACCCCTATTTGTATTATGAATCTTATCATTTGTTTCGGAAAAGGTTCTATGTAATGTAATGGAATAATATCATCGTACCAAAGGGCCAATAATTGATTGTTGATGAGCTCCAAGATCTGTGTATGAATGATCTCAGCATTCCTGGCACGGATGAATGGGATGAAGAACATGTAAGACACATTTCCAATGTCAAGGATAAAGACACTGATGCATTAACAGTGGTGCAAGCTGTTCGTAGGAGGTCATGTGTTGATGATACGGAGTTTGGTGAGCTTATTACAGCTCTTGATCGTAAGTCGGGATTGTGAGATGGTGTTCGTTTGGAGAGAAAAAAACGAAGTCGCTGATCATGTTATAGCTTGAAGATCATGTCTCAGATACCTTATTTGTTATGTGTAGGGTGCCTCCAAGGGGGTTAAGTGATTTATATTGACAGATGTTACGTTTATTTTGAGAATCATGATGATTAATAATATGAGTAGGCTTGTTCATAAAAATAGAAACTAATATGCCACTACTAACTTCATTACATACATTTCCCCTACTGATATGGATATTCAATGACTATGACTATGGCTACATTTTGTAGAAAAAGGTATGTATATGGATAAAACAAGAGAGAAAAAAAGGAAAGACTTGATTAGTGGTGTCGAGCTATGATTTTTTTGAGGCCCTAACTCTGTCATTTTTGTCTTCCATTTATAGCCATCGACGGTTACTATCTTGAAGAAGCTCCCTTCCCATAACGTGGACAAAGTGACTGTTGCCTTTAGCTGTTTTGATGAGTGCCTAACATTGGTGGTGATCTCCCCCCTCATCATTCTTAGCTCTCCCTTAATCAACGGATTAATTTTTAATAGCTCCTACCACAACAACCGTGAGACCAAGGCATGAAGATCCAATGTACCTCACCATGTAGGGGGATTCAGATAATGTTACCCCTATCACGCCACATGAAGGCGATTAAGATCGCAAGCTCACCAACCCTTCGGATTATTATGATATTGTCCGTTTTGGGTCAAACCCGCGTGAATTTTATTTTTTTGGACTCCTAACCATAATGCTTCGTACAAATTTGGTTTCGCGGACTCTTTTAAGTTAGGCAAACTGCTCTTAATTTACAATTATAGTACTACTTGGATTGTAACCCCAACAATCCTACCCTTAAACAAAGGACCACACAACTGTTGGTTCCAGCTGTCAAAAACAAATAATAAACAATGGAAGGGATCACACCTCCCAAATTAATTGTTATTACATGAATTATAATGGGAGGAGAGGGGAATTGATTTCCATGTTTTTTGTTGAATCTCACAACCACTCAAATTGATTTTTTTCACCCCAAGTTTCAACTATAAAAGGAAGATAGTTCAAGTTTCAGAGAGCATCCCACTCACCATCTCCTCTCTTAACGTCTGTCTCTATTTTCTTCACTTGTATTAATTGAGAGAAGTTCTCTTAATTGGGTAGATAGGTGAGCGGTACAAAGTCCCTGTAAATGTTTTACTGTAGTAGGAATACATTCTTGTGAGCGATAAAATAGTGAGATTGTTGTTTCGGGGTTTGGAAAACACTTAAGAGTCACTATTTTTGGATCAACTAGAATCTCCTTATAGCTATTTTGTTATAGTGAAGAACTGCCCATAGCTGTCACTACTGTCGTAGATGTACTCTCCGCATTGGAAGGGAATTACGTAAATCCAGATGTTATTTGGAAATTTTGTGAATGTTGTGGTATATTGCGGTGTTAAATTACTAATGTAAATTGTTGGCTAAGTTACGGGAGCTAAGATAAGCTGTGGCGGATCTAAAGTGGATGTAGCATCTCATCCCCACGATGGCTTTTACGCTCATTGTTCTTGGGTATTTACATGGTTGTTTTGAATGGTACAAACTTTCATATCTGGAGAAGTAAGATGAAGGATCTCCTTTTGATGAAAGATTTTGATAAACCATTATCATCGTCAACTAAGCCAGCCGGTAAGAGTGACAAGGGTTGGAAGTGCGAGCACGAGAAGACGTGTAGTTATATTCGACACCACGTTGATGATAACATACTCAACCACATTGCTGGAGACCGATGCGTAGAAGCTTTGGACAAAGCTGGAGGGGCTTTATGCTTCAAAGACCGGCAACAACAAACTCTTTTATCTCACGAAGATGGTGCAAATGAGATATAAAGAAGGCACTTTCATTGCAGATCATTTGAACAACATTCAAGGGATCATTGACCATTTATCGCGAATGAACTTAAAGTTGGAAGATGAGGTGACCGCTCTTTTGGTTCTAGCTTCCCTACCAGAATCTTGGAAAACCTTGAAGATCATTAAACCGAACTCGGCCGCAGATGGTGTTGTTATCATGGAGGATGTCAAAAACAGAATTCTCAATGATGAGATGCGGAGAAGATCTCAAGGTGCCTCTTCCTCTTCATCATAGTTAGACGTTCTAGCTATAGAAGGGAGATGAAGGAGTGAGCCGAGAGGCTCAAAGAAGCAAGGGAAGAGCCGAGAGAAGTCCAACAAGCATGCAAATATCATTTGTCAGAACTGGAAGCAGAAGGACACATCTGGAGGTTTTGCCCAGAACTTAAGCAAAACAGAAGCGATGACAATGACCATGAAAACGCTGTTGAAGAGGTCATGCTTGTTTACGATGAACATTTTGTCAACCTGACAAGCCAAGAGACCACTTAGGTGGTTGAAGCCACCATTCATGTGACGTCCATGCATGAATTTTTCTCATCTTACTCACAAGGCAACTCAAATATTTGTGAAGCGGATTTCAAATCCCTTGGTGGTGCATGTTACTTTGCGATGTTCATTGATGATCACTTGCAGAAGACATGGGTATATGTCTTGAAGATGAAGGATCAGGTGTTGAACATTTTCAAACGTTTTGTGCCATTGGTGGAGAGGGAGACTGGCCTGAAGCTGAAGTGTCTGCGTACAGACAATGGTGGAGGGTACATTGGATCCTTTGATGCCTATTGTTAGGAGAAGGGAATCCGACATCAGTTTACACCTCCCAAGACTCAACAACTGAATGGCGTGACGGAGCGGATGAACAAAACCTTGATGGAGAGAGTGAGGTGTTTACTCTCGCACTCGAAGTTACCACACTCTTTATGGGGAGAAGTAGTACTAGTTGTAGTGCATTTGTGGAACCTTTATCCTCGTGTTCCACTGGATTTTGAAGCCCCTTAAAAGATTTGGTCGGGAAGAGATGTATCATACGAGCATCTTCGAGTGTTTAGTTGCAAGGTCTTTGTTCGCATTTCGAGGGACGAGAGGTCTAAACTGGATTCGAAGACGCTACCGTGTGTTTTCATTGGATATGGTCAAGATGAATTTGGTTACAGATTATTTGATTCTATCTAGAAGAAGCTCATCGGGAGTCATGCTGTTGTGTTCATGGAGAATGAGATCATTGAAGATATTCAGAAGGCTGGAAGAGACACTCCTAGCGCTGATGCTAGCTCAACACCGGAGGAGCTAGAGCCTCCAACACCTGCAGTTTGAGACATTCATCAAGAGGTAGCTAAACCTGAAGTCCCCCTTGAAGTTCAGCCTGATAATATCGATGATGATGATGATGGTTCTCATGATCAACCGCCGACCACCGAAGGTTCTTAGGCTGGAACGAGATCTAGAAGATTCGTGGAACCCTCTACCAAATGTTCTGAAACATCCCAATCGTGTTAACCTAATTTTCCTCTAATTTATTTCATGAGATACATATGTTGATAATCCTAATTGACATAAGATTTTATGGTAAAATTCACGAGATTAAGAATGTCATTTAAATCGTTAAAGGATAAATCTAACCGGTTAATTAGTGTAAAAACCAAGCTTAATGTTTATAAAGATTCCTATGTAAATTGAATCATGAAATTAGGTATGGCGGAATGGTTGATGTGTTTGCCTAACTCTCAGTTGACCCGAGTTTGAGCCGCACCAACAAAATTAATTTTTCTTTGGCTCCTCAGCATGTGAAACGATATCGTTTTGAGTCAGAAGTTGAATCCCCTCACCGTCACCTTCAGCCTCCAGTCGCCGACGACCCCTTCATTTTTCGGCGAGCACCCATCACCAATAATTGTGGATTAGGCTCCAGTTACCTAATCATGTTCCATCATCACGCAATAATTCACACCCATAATCAGTCCAACCAACTTTCTAGCTCAATAATTCACTAATTCGACCCCAAAACATCAAGTGCAAGTCTTCGTCGGGTTGTTTCGAGGTGACAACGAGTTTCCTCGATTGGGCTGTTACCTTAACTTTCTCCACAAATAATTCACTCATAACCATTATATGGCCCTCTTTAAACCTACTGGTTCTTTCCATGATGGAATAAGAACTCATAATTCCTAGTTTCCATCCTTTGTTCAAAGCTCCAACAAGCTCGGCGACGGCCATGGAAGTAGCTATTCCAGATCGTTTCGATCTGATTATCTCACCAACGAAAGTAAGGAAGTTATTCAAAAATCGTTTGATACTAGCACCCTCTCCTAAATCTAACCCAAACCGCTCTTCCACTTTTTTTATTTACCCACCGAAGAAGGACCAACATCCGGAGGATTCAGCCATGCCCGTACTTCATGAAGCATCTCATTGGATTCGTACCGATATGAGGAAACTAATTGTGTCTTTAATCTGCATTTTTGAGGAAGTACGTGGTGGATTTAAGCTCGTCGGAAGGACAAATGTTTCGCCGGAAACCGTACATGTAACTTACAAAAGATGATGGTAAAATTCCATTTTAATAACCCAAGTTTTATTCTCCAGTTTAATCCTTAACTTTTCAGTAATAACATTCGTAACCCATAGCTTTTGAATATATTCTGCCGTGGCCCATATACTTTCCATCTCCTATAGTTTAGCCTGGACAGTTACAAAAGCAACGTAATTGACCGATTCTTGGTCCGTGAACCAATAATTCGAGCCAACTCGATTCACCCAAGGTGGGTTGGTTTAAGGCGATAAATTCTATTTTAATAATTAACTTAATGATTGAAATGAAAATTATGCTTCTTTGATATGCATTATCAGTGAATGGAATATGTGCTAAGTGGCAACGTGACAATGTCAAGTGTACATGATTGACCATATTGATTATGATAAATGTGGTGGTGTACCTGATTGGTATGATATGTGTTATATGATTTATTATTTGATTATTATTCACCTAGTCACAAGTATATGTTAATGGTATAATAATGAGAATTGTTTGATCACTTAGATTAGGGCCCGTATGCTTGCGATCTCAATGTGTGTGTATCGTACTAATATTCAATGAAATGAGCCCTTTATGGTGCCACCAATACAATGTGTCATTGTGCCCGGAGTGGGTACGACATCTATTCAATGTGTATGGCCCTAAACAGGTGCCACCAATGCTAATGATATTCGAAAATTCGTCCAGCATACGTGATCCAGGGATCCCTACTAAAATATGGAAAGAGTCTGAGTCGTATTGCTTATGTGATTGATGATTGTTATCTTTATTGTGATTTATGAGGACTAAAAAAATAAACCACGACATCATTGTTCGTCATGCTTGATCTTAAATACAACAGTAAACCACAGTTCAAAGCCCGACTCGTCGTCAAAGGCTTCAGTCAAAGGAAGGACATCGACTTTGACGAGATATTTTCAGTGGTGGTGAAATTGACATCCATTCGTATAGTGCTGGGCGTTGGCGGTAAGTCTAAATTTGGAGGTTGAGTAGATGGACGTGAAGACTGTCTTTCTCCATGGCGATTTGGAGAAAGAGATCTACATGGACCAACTAGAAGGCTTCAAGCAGAAGGGGAAAGAGGATTTCGTGTGCGAAATCAACAAAAGTTTGTACGGCTTGAACATGCACCACGACAATGGTACAAGAAGTTCGAGTCTGTTATGGGAGAGCAGAGTTACAAAAAGACTAGTTCAGACCATTGCGTATTCGTGAAGAAGTTTGTCGATGATGATTTCATCAACTTGTTGCTCTATGTCGATGACATGCTGATTGTTGGCTGGAACGTTTCCAGAATCAACAACTTGAAGAAGGAGTTGAGCAACTCTTTTTCTATGAAATACTTGGGGCCCGTGAAGCAGATTCTTGGCTTGAAGATTACACGAGACAGAGTTGCCAAGAAGATCTGGTTGTCGCCGAAGAAGTACATTGAGAAAGTACTTCAACGATTCAGCATGGACGGTGCGAAAGCGGTTAGCTGTCCTCTTTCTAATCACTTTCAACTTAGCACCAAGTAGTGGCCGTCTACTGACGAAGAGAAAACAGAGATGGAAAGAATTCCATATGCTTCAGCGGTGGGAATTTTGATGTACGCTATGGTGTGTACAAGACCGGATATTGCTCACTCTGTCGGAGTTGTGAGCCGCTTCCTTTGAAACCCAGGAAAGGAGCATTGGGTTGCTGTGAAGTGGATTCCCACATACCTTCGAGGTACCTCCAAATTGTGTCTTTGTTTTGAAGATTCTAATCATATACATGTCGACTACACAAATGCTGATATGGCAGGTGATGTTAATACATGGAGGTCCACTTATGGATACAAGGTTACATTTTCAGGGGGAGCTGTTTCCTGGCAGTCAAGGCTATAGAAATGTAGCCCTTTCCACTACTGAAGCTGAGTTCATTATCGTAACAAAAGCTAGTAAGGAGCTGTTGTGGATGAAGAAGTTCTTGAGTGAACTTGGGTTCCAACAGAATCAACCGCAATTGTTCTGTGATAGTCAGAGCATCATACACCTTGCAACGAATTTGATGTTTCATTATAGATCCAAGCATATAGACGTTCAATATCATTGGATTCGGGATGTGGTGGAGTCGAAGCAACTACAACTTGAGAAGATCCATACTGATGAGAATGTATCTGATATGTGCACGAAGAGTCTTCCGAGAGAAAAGTTTGAATACTGTTGATCAGCAGCAAGGATGACGAAGAGTCGCAATTAGCGAGGAGGGGGAGAATGGTTGGTCCCGACTGTCGTAGATGTACTCTCCGCATTGGAGGGGAACTACGTAAATCTGATGTTATTTACTTACCGTTTTGTACTTGGCAATTTTGTGAATGTTGTGGTATATTGCGGTGTTAAATTACTAAAGTAAATTGTTGGTAAGTTACGGGAGCTAAGATAAGCTGTGGTGGGTCTAAAGTGGATGTAGCATCCCGTCTCCATGGTGGTTTTTACGCTTATCGTTCTTGGGTATTTACTTGGTATGATTTAATATTTCAATATATTTACTCGATTCACATCCGCTGCGCCCCAACAACATGCATGTGTCATATGCTCTAGCGCACTACCGTTAACACCAACTGTATACGCTGTCTGATAGCATCTCGTCGGGTAGTCTGCAAGCACCTTGAGGGTCTCCCATTGGATCATCAGCTCACCAACCCTTCCAACTAGTATATTATTGTTCACTTTAGATCTAATCTGCACGGATTCACTTTTAAATTCCTACCTAAAAAACTTCATATTAATTTAGTTTGATACTCTTTTAAATTAGACAAATATCTCCTAATTTTTTCATTGTGATATTTGAATGATAAGCCCAACAAAAACTACGAACACACAGTGGGTATTGATAACCACCTTGGCTACCTAGGCAAAAAAATATAAAACATAAGACTAGCTTTAATTTATTTTAATCCCTTATTATCACCCTTATTATATTTAAGTAATGTGATGCCAGTTTAATTTTTGACGTGTATGGGCGAAATTTGATATCCTTGTGATGATTGATAGTTTACAAGTGACTATAATTCTGATTTATGTCGGAGGTGACACTATTTAGCCGATGAAGACCTGTCACTTCTTCCTGACACCTCTATATACATATGGCATGGGCTCTGTTTATGCCCATTAAATCATGTTCTGGGAAATTCCTCTTTTCTTCTTCAATCAAAAATATGTGTTGAGCATTGTTCTTACGAGCTTCATAGCTCGTACAGTCTGTGTTGCAACGCTTTAATTAATTCGTTTCAAAAACAAAACTGTGTTTGGACTAGATGGTATACTTTCACTAGTTAAAATTTTCAATAATAATTAATGTCTAATCGGTTGTAATGGAATGATTGTAGTACCTGACTTTATTATCAGACATCTTGCGCTCGATGCATAATCATTTTGGTGTTCCTTTACGTGATAGCATCATTGGTCTCATATGAGCTAACGACCAACATCTTTAAAATTTATATGAAGGCGACATCAATTTATTATTATTAATGTGTGTCTCGTGAGGTGGGTTTTGCAGTCAAATGAGGGAGGGGGAGGTGTATTTGATAGTTATATATATATATAGTGTTGGTTTCCCTTTTTATATGCACGTACGCTGAAACTGGACATGTCTAATTATCAATGGGCTTTAGTTTCTAAGAGATTTGCTCCCTGTAGAGCTAGATCATGAGTAATAATCGATCATAACGCTCAATAATTAATTAGACGCAAGTTTACAAAGAGAGAATAATGCATGCAACTCTCGAGGAGAATAATGCAGGACAGATTAGCTGTTATATATATATATATATATATATATATATATATATATAGGTAAACGCAAGATGTCTACAATACCTGTTCATGCTAACCTTACCGGCAGCAAACTATCTCAAGGCCCGCGAGGAGTTGCAATCATTATTGTTTTGGGTAAAACTCTGATGCGGGGACACTCGTTGTGGAGCAATTAGTTGTTATGGTTATTGGGCGTAATGTTGGAATATAGGTGTGACTACTTAGTAGCAAATTAAGTGGCTAGTATGCCAACTTGGTTGGGCAGTTGTCCCAAGTAAGATGGGAGTTAATTATAAACTTACAAGACAAACATTAGTACGTGGTTTGAAACATTGAAGCACTTAAAGTCCATATTAATTAGGTTGGATGTGTTGGGTACATTACAAAAAGTCTCAAATAAAGAGAAGAAAAAGTTGTAGCCATGTTTCCTAATCAGCTAACAATTCAACTTTATCCATTAATTAATTAACAATGATTGTGCCATTTTAGCAAAAGAAAACAAACACACTTGAGTTTCATCAACCATAATTAATTGTAGGTAATAATCACTACTACTCTTTTTGTACGCATTACCCTACAAATTGTCTTTATTATGCACACACACGCCCACTGGGGACAAATCAATGGTGTTTTTGTTCTCTTGTCGAAACTTAAGGTAGGTAGGTAGGTTACTTTTGATGTCTGATGTATACATCACAGGTGAAATTATTATACGTTAAAACACTGTTAATTTCGCTAAAACTTAAGATTTAACTTCCAACTAATTACTTTTTATTTTCAAAAAGATATTAAAGGTCTTGAACACGTTCGTTTTCATAATTAGGAGATAACACTGTTGCAAAAAGAAAAATTGGATCAACTGTCACAATTTTCCAACAGTAATAACAATTTTATTTCAGTACCTGAAGTACCAGTACCATACAAATCGAGAAAACATTGCAATTTTTGGAATAAAAACCTATCAAATTTCTTTATCAAAATACTATATCTTTGATATATCTCTGAATGGATTTATTGGTACAACTGGTAATTAGTAACCAGCCCACTGAGCCCAGAGGGCATATTTGGTAAAATTAGAATTATGACCAAAATTGGAGAGTCAACATAATTATTTATTTTCTTTTAACTATTTCGAGTCATGGTATTGCATGCGTGTTAACTGGATACCGTACATACGTATTCAATTATGTCATATACATACACTAATGTGTAGATAGATAGATAGAGATGAACGACGACAACCGATTTATTCTTGAGCTAACAATTTTATTAATATTACGATACTACTCGACTCATCAATCAAAATGAGTTTTAGCATGATAATTTCCTTGACTGATTATTGTGTGAAATAATATTCACTGGAATGATTTAAAGGGAGTCCCAATTTGGAGCTAGTCAAAGAAATAAATTTTGAATCCTATTTAGAAAGTTTTTACAAATTTTAATCCAAGGGCACAATTAACATTTCTTAACTTTACAAATATGTATATAGTATATCGAAAATGGCTGAATTTTGATCTAACAAAAATATTTAAAATAATATAAACATATTGTTGTTAGATCAAATTTAGAAAGAAATGTCTGTAACTCTAACTCGAACTCGGTTGGAAGGAGAAAAATAATAATTTGAAAATAAAGTATCCATCCAACCACTTATATATAATATAAAGACTAAACAGCGCAACTATATATGGCGCTTAATCCGGAATGAAAGTCTTAATTTTGGACGGCCAATTAAGAAACTAATATTTAATTAAGATGTTTTCATATATGAGATACACGTTTCATTTCATATAAAAAAAGAGCAAACACGTCCTAAAGGAGTTGCTGTTGGAAACTATGAGCCAATCAACACTAACAGGAAATCAAATCCAACTAATACAGGATCAAATGATCTTATGGAAACAAATGCCAACAGAAACAAGAAATAAATTGAAATCAGACCAACTGTGATCATACTAAAAGCACTGTTTTCGAAGCAAAATTCTCTGAATTAGCATTTCACAATCATTAAGATTACAACTTAGAAATCCAATTAGCAGATTAGTTCCTCTATGAGTCACAGACTCTAAACTTTTCTCTTTCAGAATCGGGGTTCTTTAGTGTACTGGGAAGAATCAGATCACTTCATTAATGCTTACTGTGATCCAAAACATCAATCAACATGATGATCAATTGGATCTTTTCTATCCAAAATTACATGTCATCAAATCTAATACACCATCCCTAAATAGGACTATGACTCTGCACAGTTCAGCTCCCAAATGCTTCTAAGATTCAGAAGGGTCAATATAACCTCTTCTCAGGAATCCTAAATCACTTGACTCTATCCATAGCTTAGTTTGACCTATATGCATCAAGCATGTCAGGTATCCAATATAAATTTGTCAACTTATGGATCTCAATCCCATCTTAATTGCACTATCATGAACCAATCTTTTGCATAATCCTTTTGCCAAAGGATCTGCAAGGTTCTTTTCAAATTTGACGAAGCTCAAGGAAATTACTCATGTTTCTAGTACATTTCTGGTTGATTCATGTTTGATTCTGAGATGCCTATTTTTTCCATTATATACCGAGCTATTGGCTACATGAATGGCAGATTGGCAATCACAAAGCATTAAGATGGATGGGGAAGAATTTTCCCATAAGGGAATGTCTGATAGTAACGATCTCAACCACTCAGCTTCTTGGCTTGCAGTTTCCAGAGCTATGCACTATGGTTCCATGGTTGATCTTACAATGTAAGTTTGCTTTGTAAATTTTCAGGATATGGCAGCACCTCCAAGGGTAAAAGCAAAACCACTTGTAGAGCTGACATCATCCTTGCTAGTTACCCAATTTGCATCACTGTACCCTTTAAAGATTGATGGATGACTAGTATATGTCAATTTCATGTTTGAGGTTCCTTTGAGGTATCTCAAGACCCTGGTTAGAGCTATCCAATTAGAGTTATTGGTATTCCTGTTTAGCCTGTTAACTGCAAATGTCACATATGGTATGATACCGTTAGTTAAAAACATCAAACTTTCAATGATCCTGGCATACTTGGATTGATCCAAGCTGTTTCCTAGATTATTTTTAAGATGAAAGTTCGAATCAAATAGAGTACTAACTGGACCAAAATGACCAGCAAGGAAGGAAGATAAAATCTTCTTGATGTAATGTTGTTGATTTAAGGAAGAAAAGAAATCAGACCTCAACACTTTGATACCAAGAATGACATCTGCTTCTCTAAAGTCTTTCATCTCGAACTTGGAAGAAAGAAAACTCTTAGTATCATTAATAACATATAGACCAGAACTCATTATCATCATATCATCAACATATAGGCATAAGATCACCATATAATTGCAAAACCTCTTAGAATATACACAAGTATCTAACTATTAGCTTTACATCCATAATATGAGATAATAGAGTTAAATTTCTCAAACCATTGTTTAGGAGCTTCCTTTAGTCCATATAGAGACTTCTTAATTTTACATACCTTATGTTCACTTCCTGGTTCAATGTGATCAGGGGGTTGTCTCATGTAGATTTCATCATTTAGACCTCCATTTAAGAAAGCTTTCTTCACATCCATTTGATGAATTGACATTTTTTAAATAGATGCAAAAGAAAACAATAATCTAATAGTAGAGATCTTAGTCATAAGAGAGTAAGTATCGAAAAAGTCTAAGCCTGACTTTTGAGAAAAACCTTGAATGACAAGTCGAGCCTTTTACCTTTCAACAAATGAATCTGATCTGAGCTTCCTTTTGAATATCCATTTTGATCTTATGATTCTGCATCCCTTAGGTAATTCAATCATATCCCATGTGTGGTTTGAATGGATTGAGTCAATCTCACTATCACTAGCTTCTTTCCATAAACTGGCTTCTACTGACTTCATAGCTTCTTCATAGAAAGTTGATTCTTCCTCAGTCAATAAAACATCTCAGAGGCATTGGAAATAAGTTCAAAGATTTCCTTAGTAAGGAAAGAAGTGATAAAGTCATCTCTATAGTCTTTATGCACTCTTATTCTCTTGCTTCGTGTGAGTTCTTCACCACTTTCAGGTAAGCTTTCTGGAATGTTAGCTGAAGGTGATGAAGCACCAATGTCTGATAATCCATGCATGTCACCTCGAGATGTTAGAGGAAAAATGTTTTCAAAGAACTCTGCATCCCTGTACTCACAGATAGATCTGTCATCTAGGCTAAGGAAACAATAGAGAACAGAATTTATGGCATAACTAATGGAAGCAGCATCAAAGGTTTTTGGACCTAGAAGGATTCTCTTAGGATTCATTAAACTTACTTTAACTAGACCCCCTCACACTTTCAAGTATTTCAAACTAGGAGGGAGTTGCAACTAGCTTCTTATGAGGAACTTTATTAAGACAGTGAGCTGCTGAGAAAACAACTTCTTCTCAAAAATTTGGACGTGCTCATGAACTAATAAGGATGGTGTTTATCATGTTTTTCAATGTTCTATTTTTTTCAGCTATACTATTAGATTGAGGAGAATAAAGGGATGTAGTCTCATGAATAATACCTGCTTCTTCACAAGTCTGTCTAAGAAGAGCTCAGCTATACTCACCACCTCTATCTGACCTGAGCCGCTTGATGCTTCTTTCTAGCTGATTCTCTACTGCTGCCTTGTAAGCCAAGCATTTTTGTGCAGTTTCATCTTTGGTTCTGAGTAGATAGACTTTAGTGTACCTAGAGAAATCATCGATAAACGTTATATAATATCTTTTTCCTCCCTTGCTTTCAATGCCTTTGAAATCAACCAAATTAGAATGAATAAGTTCAAGAAGAGCCAAGGCACAAAAGTCAACATAAGAGAATGACTTCTTAGCAAATTTAGCTTCTATGCATATTGGACATTTAAGAGTATCCATGTGAGGATCTAGGCTAGGCAACTGATTCATTTTTTTCATTAGTTTAATGGAGTTTTGATTCGCGTGGCTTAGTTTACCATACTAAATATCATAGGACTCGGTCAAGGAAGTAGAAGCATTAGATATCTCATTAACAGAAGCATCCAGAACAAATAGTCCCCCAGCTAGGTAACGTTTCCCTACAAACACTCCATTTTTATTTAAGATTAACTTATTAGCTTCTAACACCAGTTTGAGTCTAGCCTTAATCAAGAGACCAACAGAAAGTAAATTCCTCATAAGAGAGGGTACAAACAGCACATCAGACAGAGATAGCATTTTCCTAGAAGTCAAAGATAAGAGGATCTTCCCCTTTCCCATTATAGGGGAGCTACTGGTACTCCCCATGTAGATGACTTCACCAGTGTTTGATTCTTTCAGAGATGAAAAGAACTTATTGGAAAAGCTGAAATGCCTAAAGGCACCAGAATCTATCACCCATTCAGACTTGCTTTCCAAGATGTTTGCCGTCAAATTCATAGCAGCAATGACCTTCTCTTTTTCTGGTTTCTTCTTCTACTCTTTCCACCACATGAACTTGAGGTCTTGATGTATAACCAGGGATCTTTGTAAAATGGCATTGATACGCATGATGTCCAGTCCTTCTACAGACATAGCATCCATTAACTTGAGAGGGATGTTGGACAGGATCTGGCTTCCTGAATGAGTTTCCTCCTTCTTTCCAGCTTGGCTTCTTATAATTGGAGCTTTTGATGATGTTCTTTCCGTTGTCAGACTCCACCAGATTAGCTTTGAAAGAGTGACATTTATGAGCAAGGTGTATGTCCTTCTGTCGATTTGCTTCTTCAATTCTCATTTGTCCAACCAGCTCTTCTAGAGACATATCCTTCTTCTTGTGCTTGAGTTTCATCTTGTAGTCATCCCAAGATTCTGGAAGTTTCTCAATTAAAACATTAGCTTGAAGAACTTCACACGTCTTCATACCTTCTGCAAGAATTTCAGCTGTGAGGTTTTCATAGATGTGGACTTGACCCATGACCGGTTTGTCCTCCTGAAGATTGTAATTCAGCCAGTACCCAACTACATATTTCTTTTTTCCTGCATCATTAGCTCCATATTTCCTATATTGCAGTCGCTAGATTTCTGTGGTAGAAGTCTTGCAAAGAGAAGATAAAAAATCGGATTAGTCATGTGGTTTAGCATGATTCCCCTTGAAATTTTGTTATCCTCTTCATATTTTTCAGCCTTGTCTACAGGCTGTTGAGAGGTCTTGGTGTCGGATGACTGCACTTCCTTGTCCTTGGTTGTTGGATCCTTTTCTAATGGTGTTAGAGCAACAACTACTATTGGAGCTTCATTATTGGGGGATGGCGGATCAGTGCGCTGAACATAATCCACATTGAGCTATTCCAAGATGAGAGACATCCTCTAAGACCAACATTTGTAGTTGGTGTCGTCCAATGATTCCAGCTTGATCATGTCAACTATGATTCTGTGATTAGAACTCATGGTCTCACAACAGAGAAAGTGAAAAGATATTTTGCTTCAAAATTGTTAGAAACTACGAGCCAAAGAACACTAACAGGACAGGAAATCAAATCCAACTAATACATAATCAAATGATCTTATAGAAAAAAATGCCAACAGAAACAAGAAATAAATTGAAATCAAACCAATTTTAATCGTGCTAGAAGCACTATCTTCGAAGAAAAATGCCATGAATTCAAAAATACCAATTGCAACTGAAGATAATCACAACACTTGATCTGTGGTATTCAAATCGAAGAGTTAGAAGTAATCTTAAGAAATAGAGATTCATAAGCAAGAAGATGAAAAATGAATGACTTGATGATTTGCTTTAGGGATCATGCTGCTTATATAGCAGTAGAGTCCTCAACAACCACCAAAATCGGCCTCTCTTTTTAGGATCATCATCATCTCAATAGATCGACATTCGTGCGATCTACTCTTCCTGGAAATCAGCTCCTCTTCTAAACAGATTGAGAGAATGAGTCAAATGCCTGAAAAAAGAGTTGACTCATTACTAGCCGTTAGGCTGAGTCAGCGAGTTACAGAGATAAACAAAATGGAGCGGAGTCGTTAAGTTATAGCGATGCCGTTTTGGATATTCAGTGGATTGGATTTCCAGCAACAGTTGCTCCAGTGGTAGAGCACGTGTCTGGTGACTAGGAGGTCCTGGATTTGAATCCTGTATATTAAAAAAATGTGACACCTATTTATATCTTGCCTTCTTTCTTAGAAAAAAAAAGAGAGAACAAACACGTAGGAATTAAGTGCATTGCATATATATATATATATATATATACACACACGTACGTACTTCAATATCACAATTTGGTTGGTTGGTTGGGTAAAGAAGAGCAAAACAGTTGACTTTTTTAATCAGTTGATAGGTATCCTTAGATTGGGGATCCACCTCACTTTAAAATTTTGAAATAAAATGTTTCGTTAGAAATTGACGGATAATAAAGAGAAACAAAATAGGTTGAGACTAGCTATATAAATGTTTTTATATGAAATTCCGTTGTGAGTACAAAAGTTATGGGTGGTTTCGAAGAAATTTTTTTTATAGGTTGACTGTAATGACGAAAACTCCATTATGATTAGATAATTACAACTCGTAAGGATTTACGTACAATTACTCGGATAACTAAACAAGAGATATTAATAGTAGGTAGTCTAAAACTGTTGAACTTTTTGATCCTTTAACCAATCCTAATCTCGATTAGTCTATACCGGTTCCCTGGACACCCATTCAAGCAATTAAGTGAAACGATGTGCTTAGGGAAATAAATATTTTCCATGTCTTCTAATATGCACCGTTGATGATCGCCAAAGAAAGGAAGCATGGTCGGAGAAGAGCAATCGACGAAGAAGAATAAAAGATAATGTAATTTCCTCTCAGACTTCCTAGCTAAGACACTACTAAAAGAAAATGGATCGAGGAATACTTGGGCCAGAAGAACAGAAACAGAGACATGAGAAGTCTAGAAGTCAAGCTCGATTTCATCATTGACTTTGACGGAAACCTTCACATGTGTTCTGACTTGCAGAATCTGAAGAAGGAATTGCTTCAGGCTTCGACAACGATGGAAATAAGAAACTGAAGATAGAAATAAACTGACACACTATTTTAACGAGGTTTCACTAAGCTCGATGTTGAAATGTCAATCCTTGCTCAGAAAATCCTCTTTGAGTTGGTTTAGCTTTTATTGATTAGGAAAAAACTCAACATTGACTAGCTACTTCAAAAGCAAACTACCTTAAGATAGCAAACTGCAAATCTCCCTAGCTCATCGCTAAACTTTTTTGCTAATAGCTATCGTGAACATTACCCTAGTTGAATACAAATCCCTGCTATCCAAATTTGCACCTTGTAATCCTTAAAAAAAATTCCAAAAAGTTTAAAGATTTCCCAGAGATTCCATTCTTTTTATAGCAACTCTTGACTTGATTTTTACACACAAACCTTCCAGCTTGCATTCTGCATAACTGAAGATCTTCAAATATTTTGAGTCGGTGATTAGATATTCATAAAATCTTTTCTGGTTTATAATCTTAATTCATAATTCATGTTTCAATTTCTGTGACCAGAAATCTTGTTTCAGAACGAGGAAGTAGAATCCTAGTGATGAAGAAATGTAAAACCTGAAGAGGCTGAGGAAGAGCATAAACAATGGGTTGATGAGCTTCTCCTGTCCAATAAGAGAGAGTTCCAACAAAATTAAATTTGAGAACCTCAAAATCCTCTTCGCAAATTACAGAGTATCCACGAGTGGGGAGATTGAGCACTTCTACCAGCATTCTAGGAGAGACGAAAATCATGTGGCCAACAATGACAGTACTAAGCATCCCACATCGAATAGGCCTTTTGAGTTGAAGATTTTCATAGAATTGAGCAACAACATCAGAGAAGAAAGTTTGCGGTGGATTGAAAATAAAGAGAATCCCACCCAATGTTGTTGATCAAGGAGGAGGTGTGGAATCAAAGCATTAGGATCCACAACAAGACGAGTGAGAATGGAGCGGTTGGAAAAGTACTTGTTGTAGAGCGTAAAATGAGCACTACTCCTCATGTAATCATTGGTATATGTCACATAAGAATTGGGGTTTAAAGGAGCCATAATAAACAGACGATGAGAAAAGAGAGAGATGAGAAGAAGCAAAGAAACTAGGAGACCCTTAAATAACCACAAGACAGAAGGACAGTTTAAGAGAGATTCAAGGAATAGTTTTGAGATTCATACCATAGTCATTACGTTGGGCCTTCAGACATAAATTTTGAGTGTTGTAGTGACCATCAACAACATGCTCCGCTTCAACAGTGGATAGTGCAACTGGACTCTGCTTCTTGCTAAACCAGGAAATTAATCAAGTACCAAAGAACTAACAACATCCTAAAGTACTTTTTCGATACATAAGGCTGCCTCAAAAGTCAGAAACTGAATAGCCTACACAAGATTAGAAACAGCATCAGAAGGATACCATAAACGGATGTCTGGTGTTCCCTTAAGATAGCAAATGGTCTTCTTAACTCCCCTAAGATGACTTTCATTGGGATTACTTTGGTACCCAGTACAGATATCAACACCGGATGAAATATCAGGTCGACTTGGAGTCAAATATTACTAATTTTCCAAAGACATATGGTCCAATTTTAAGAGCAGTTGTCATGGGCGTTGGGTTGGATTCAATAAAGCTAAGTCCAAACTTACTGAAAAAAGAACTGTAGTAATTTGCTTGACTGAGAAAAATACCTGACTTACACGGCTTAACTTGAAGACCTAAAAAGTAAGTTAATTCATCTATCATACTCATTTCAAAAGCTGATTTCCTGGTTTTACTACATTCAAAACCGAGTTTGGAATTAGTTAAGCCAAACACAATGTCATCAACATCAATTTGCACAATTAAGATATCTGAATCAATATTCTTAGTAAAGAGAGTATTATCCACTAACCGCTTTAAAATCATTAACAAATAAGTAAGAGCTAAGTTTATCGTACCAGGCTCGAGGAGCTTGTTTTAAACCATGAAGTGCTTTACGATGTTTGAAGATATGATTTGGAAACTCATGATCTTCAAAACCAGTAGATTGAGCAACATAGATTTCTTTAATTAAATCACCATTTAAAAAAGGCACTCTTAACATCCATTTGAAATAACTTGAATTTGTGCAACAACAAAAAACACACAACAATCGAATTGCTTCTTATCTAGCTACAAGAGCAACGGTTTCATCAAAATCAATTCCTTCTTCTTGATTGTAGCCTTGGGAGACTAGTCTAGCCTTGTTACGCAAGATATTACCTAACCCATCAGATTTATTTCTAAACGCCCATTTTGTTCTGATTATCACCTGATCAGGAGAACACATAACTAGATCCCAGACATGTAAACGAATAAATTGTAATAGTTCTGCATTCATAGCCTCAATTCAGTTAGGATCTAAAAGAGCTTCTTTAACAAATTTAGTCTAGCCTTGTTACACAAGATATTACCTAACTCATCAGATTTATTTCTAAACACCCATTTTGTTCTGATTATCACCCGATTAGGAGAACACATAACTAGATCCCAGACATTTAAACAAATAAATTGTAATAGTTATGCATTCATAGCCTCAGACCAGTTAGGATCTAAAAGAGCCTCTTTAACAGATTTAAGTTCAACAAGAGAAACAAAGGCTGAGTGTGGAGTTTCAGAACGAATTACCATGCTTTGATTCGGGTTTCTAATGACTTGAGTTTTTGGATGTCTCTTTTGAATATGCTGAGGAGGCTGAGGATCATTGGGATCACTAGTTGGAAGAGTGGTCGTGACAACATCATTTGTAGAGATGACATTGTCAGAATTATCAATATTGATAAGTAACTCAGTAGACAATTTTTCTATAAAAACAAGTTTTGCAATAATGTCTGTTGACGATCCTGGTCTTTTTGCGAAGGTTGCTCCATGAGTAGACACATTAAATCCAAGGTCTTCGTCGCTAATATCCTGCAAACTTTTATTCACACATTTTGTTCCAAGGTCTTCAAGCACCCCATTTTGTTGAGGAGTAGGAGGGGCAGAGAAATTATGTTCTATACCTAAACTATTATAGAAAGCATTAAAATTATGATTCATAAATTCTCCTTCATTATCACTACGAATTTTAATAATGTTAACATGTTGTTCATTTTGAATTTTCCTGATAAAGACTTTAAAGTTTTGGAACACTTTTTCTTTAGAAGGTAGAAAGACCACCCAAGTGTAACAAGAATAGTCATCTACAAAAACAAACACATAATGTTTTCCTCCAAGAGAATGTATATTTGAAGGACCAAAAATATCCAAGTAAATCAAATCAAGAACGCGATTAGAAATAAGATCCCTTTTTAATTTAAAACTAACTTTCGTTTATTTTCCTTTAGCACATACATCATAAAAGAATTCTTTGAAACTTCAACTTGTTCTAAATCTTCAACTTTATTAAAATTCACGTGATAGATATTGTCTTTCTTAAGACGAGTAAAAATAAATTTTATCATCTTTAATTTTTTTGATAAAGCAAAGATTAGACTAAAAAAACTTAATAATTTTTAGCACAGATCTGACTAATATACAAAAAATTATGTTTAAGATCTTTTACATAATAAAGGTTTTTGAGAATCTCTTTAGTACCAATTTTACCAACTCCAATAATTTTACAAAATCGGTTATCCCCAAAACTAACACTACATTTGTCAGTGAGAGTTAACTCATAGAAAAGAGATCTGTTACTTGTCAGAGCAACATACAATCCTCTTGATGACCGGTAGCATGATAACAAACCAGAAACAAAGGTAGTCATTTTGTTTTGGGCACCCAAATTTACTTGGATGCTTTGGCCGAGTTAAAAATATTCCTAGTAGAATTAACAGCCTGATTGTTTAGATTCTTCTATTCAGATTTTTCTATTTTGCTATTTGGTATTATGCCACAAGTAAGATGACAGAGATTTCGAGAGTTACCTATATAACCAGAATTCTGAGCTGCATCCGTACTGTATCTAACATCTTGAGTATTCCTATCAAAACCAGAATTGAAAGAGATATGTTATCGTGAGGATTGTCTGTATTTGTAAGCTTATAAACAAAAAAATGTGGAATCATATATACATTTCAGCTTCAACATCAGACTCCTCACTTTCTTCCTCACTGGCACTCCAAAATGCTTGAAATGCTTTCTCTTTGCTCGCTTTATCTTTTATTTTACATGAATCGATCAAAAGTTGATCGAGTCAAACATAGGAGGACGATCCATCTACACAATGGGAATACACCACTGAGCATTACTATAAGCCATTACCTGAGCAACCTTGTTAGCTTCTTTACGTAAATGTTGCCAACAAACCCTCTCCATCCCTTCTACGAGTTGCGGAATATTTCTGTAGATAATTCCGGTTTCAATAAAGTCTTGATTAGCCTGTGTGATTCCAGAGACAACATCAGTGCTATCACTTTCAAGTTCCAATCTCATAAAACCATGTCGAGCAGCTATCTGCATTCCAAACTCCACGCATCAGCTTCAGCTCTATGTTGATTGCCAAACCCCTAGTAATTTCAACATTGTCGCTAACAAGAATCAACTAGAATCATCTCAGAAACCAACCCAACGCCTATACCATCGGTCCCAAGAATACCTGCATCAGTATTCAATTTAACAAAACAATCTTGAGGTCTGGTCCACATACGGATTTCATTCTAACTCCACCTTAGTGACAATATCTCACACTGTATCAAACCACATACCACAGTCATCAGAAATGTGGCACTTAAAACACTTAGCAATATGAGTTGGCTGCCATAATCGACTACTTCGTTGGCATTCTCCGAAAAGATGAACTCGCATTTCCGGTAACCACGAAAACAGCAACCATCACCAAAACGAAAAATTCTCTTACTTAATTCTGTCGCCTTAGGGAAGATGTTTCGAACAAACATCCACATAAACTGCTTTAACTTTTGGAGGAATTTGAAGACCACATAAGCACTTCCACATATCTGGTGTTCGAATAGGAGTCAAAGCCGTATCCAGTTTGAACTTTTCGAACCAGAATCTGTACCCATCCCTGGTACTATACCATCCATTTTTACTTGTCCCCCAAATTAATTGATCTATTTCTCCAACATCTCTAAGAGGAATTTGCAAAACAGTATGCATTATAGCTTACATGAAGCAACGTTCAAGAAGTCTATTGATCGGAATCGGGATCAACAAGCTCTCTAACAATAGCATTAACTAGAAGTTCGATAGGAATTGACGGCACGAAACCATCCGGGCTATTAGGCAACCATCGATCACCCCATATGTGAATAGAAGCTCCATTATCAACTTTTCATCTTAGCCCACTCAAAATAAAATCCTGTGCACCCAAGAGGCTCCGCCATATAAAACTCGGCCGGTATCCCAAGTCGGCCTCTAAGATAGTACAATTCTTGTGATATTTTTCCTTAATAATCTTTGCAATCCACGAGTGAGGACGTTGGTGTAGACTCCAAAACTGTTTTGCTAACAGAGCAACAGTAAACCCACGAAGATCCCTAAATCCCATCCCACCCTCAGATTTAGGGCACGCTAGGTCTTCCTGCTTTACCCAATGAGTTCGTTGTTCAATCTTGTTTTAACCCCACCAAAGGTTTGTGATAAAACTGTGTATGTCGTCAATAATACAATCCAGGATCTTAAAAATCGTCATTGCATGGGTAAGTTGCGCATGTGCAACCAATTTGATTAAAATCTCACGTGATGCGACATACATATTCCGTTCCTTCCACCCGTTTCTTGATCTATAAGATAGGTGAACAGTTGCTTCTTTCTTTGACCTGTAAACTTCAATAACAAGGCCAAGATACTTATCATGTTTATCAACAATTCTCATCTCCAACACAGAACTAACCTGGAGTTTAGTATGGAAGCTGAGGTTTTTACTACAAGAAACTTCCGACTTCTTAAAATTAACCAACTGGCCTGACTCACCATTCATAATTATGCATAATAGTTTTGACCGCCTAACACTCCTGAATAAAAGCCCGAGAGAAGAAGATATTATCACTCTAAAAAACAAGTGGGAGATTGACGGAGCTCCACGTCCAACCTGCAACCCATGGCTAGTTTTCTCTCTAACAGCTATAGTGAAAGAAGCATAGAGGCCCTTAGCACGTAACATAAAAGGTAGGGTGATAAGGGATCTCCTTGTCTAAGCCCATCATCCGGAGAGAAACGTATTGGCCGATGACCAACTGAACTGAGAAAGAAATAGTCTTCACACACATCATAACCCGCTTAATCCAACTTTCTGCAAAACCCAAGCGGCCCATAATTTTCTCAAGGAAACTCCACTCAACCCGATCATAAGCCTTAGCCATATCCACCTTCGCAGCAAAAAAAACCCGATTTTCCCCTTAATAATCTTCTTCATAGAATAAATGCTCTCAAATGCAGCCATAACATTATCAGTGATAAAACGCCTGAGCACGAAAGCACTTTTTTGTATCAATTTTTTTTATGAAGGATCATCTTTAGGTGATTTAATTAGCCAATACCTTAGCCACAAGTTTGTATAAAATATTTCATCAACTTATTGGACGGAATTCCTTCGGAGAGGCCGGATTTTTCACCTTCAGAATGAAGAAAATTAAGGTATAGTTGATATCTCCAGCATCTTACCCCTCTCCAGAATATGAAGAACCATATCAATAATATCATCACCAATAATATGCCAAAATTTTCGAAAAAAGAAAACATACATACCGTCGGCTCTAGGAGATTTTTTAGAACCCATTTATTAAAGAGCTACAATAACATCGTCCCGAACAAAAGGTTGATCAAGCACATCATTATCCAGAGAAGAAACACGGGATGAGATCGTGTCCAAAATTGGTGTTTGTGAAGGGAACTCTTATGCTGCAAAAAGAGACTTGAAATAAATGATAAAAAATCTGAAACTGCTTCCTCGCCAATAAAGTACCGACCCGACTCATCCCTTAACTTTTTAATTATCTTTCTACTATGACGAGAAGAGGCTTTCGATGGAAGAAGAAAGTGTTCTTATCCCCTTTATTCAACCAATCAATTGTCGCCCATTGTCTCTAATACGATTCCTCATTTGCTTTAACTACATCGAGCTCTGCATCCACCAAGTACCTCTGATCAATAGACTCTGCTGATTTCTCACATCTATCCAACACAAGAAGTTCCTTACAAGTTTTATTTCTTTGACTAGCAAAATTAGGAAAAACGGGTTTGCTCCAATTATCATGTCATGTCTGAAAAATAGCAACGTAATATCTCCATCCATTGATTCCTTCTAAGCTTCTGGTACAACCTTACAATAGTCAACGTGTGTGGCCCAAAGTGGTTCAAATCTAAAATTCCAACCCCATTTAATTTCCACATCGTCATCCCCAACCGTAACACAAAGAATGGGTCTAAGATCAGAACTTCTTCTATCGAGGTACCAAATTTTAGCAGCTCTGTATCTCTCACACCATGCTTGATTAGCCTTAAACCTATAAAATAGTTCCTCAATGAAATTATTCACCCGTCGTTTATCATCCCAAGTAAATGGATAGCCTTGAAAACCAATGTCAAGGAGAGAGCAATTAGTAAGACAACCATTAAAATCTACAATATCATATTCAGAGGAGTCTCGAAACCACCACCCCCCCCCCCCCACCGACTTTTTTGCCAAAGTTGCCACGTAATTAAAATCTCCATCACAAAGTCAAGGCCCATTCCATTCACAAGCACTATTTATCATTACCATTAGCCCACCCATAAATACCCGAGAAACACCATATTGGAAAACCAACTTTAGTCACCTTAATATCAACATGATGACTGGGAAGAGACATTAGTTCAACATCCACGTCTTCATTCCACCAAATACTCAATCCCCCCTCCCTTCCACGATTAGTACAATTAGTCGTCCAACTAGTTCCATGAGGGTAATCACGGTCTTTCTGAAGAGCTTTATTCTCATCACAGTTTTGTCGTGTTTTGCATAAGAACATCACCTGAGGGGAATAAAGTCGCAACAACAACTTTAGAGATTTAACTGACCGCTTGTTCCCCAACCCACGACAGTTATAGCAGATAAAATTTATTTATTCACCAAAGGGGATTGGTTCCCCACACCATTAGCCGAATCAGTTTGAAAATCCTTACTACTCTTCACATTACGCAATGACGGAGAAGGAATTTGTTTATTTCCCACCAATTTGTTCTTTTTTATTAGACTTAGACAAAAAGATGTGAAGCATCCTTTAGTAACATGTCTCCATCATTTCAACGAATAATACTACTTGGATCAGTACCACCTTTCTCATAAGTATTGTTCTCAAATTGTGTTCCATTCAAATTAACACCATCCTGAGTCGGGATGGTCAGACGAACCTCCTTGGAAGAAGGCATGTTTTATTTTGCACTAGCCGAACTTGCATCATCCTCTTCTTCCGTATGTAGAGCAGCAACCCGATTTATCTGTCAACAGTTTGGGGTTTTTCTTACGAGCACCATTCTTACCTTGAGCGCCCACTGTTTAGTCGTTCCATGAAAATAGCATCCTCGATGATTAGACATCATCCATTCCCCAAAATAACTCTTCTTCAATGGTTCAGTAATGGTCACATCTAGCTCCGGGTCAGGTATCATAGGTTCATCAATCATTAGTTGTTGACATTTGCATCGGTGAACAAGTTCTCCAAAAGTCCCACATTAAATACAAATTTCATGCCAACCCTCATACTCTATCAAGTATTTCTCTCCCTCCACCTTATAAATAGGCAGCAATGGTTTTGACAAATCGACCTCCACATATACTCGCGCGAATTTACCACATGCACCTTCCTTCGTAATCCGATCAACTCGAATAGGTTTATCAATTTTGCTCGCAACCTTCTAATTATAAAATTCAATAGGAAGGCAAAGTAACCCAAACCATTATTTTCTTAACTTCATTCATCAAGGGATTAAAGCCCTTAAACCAATGATGAAATGTAAGATATGTATCCCCAACCATCCATGATCCTCCTTAGATAGCCTCCTCATAATCTTCTTTACATTTAAATCGCACAAGGAAACAACCATTCCGTAAATCCAAAATTTGCAACAGTCCATTACGTTCCTATAGGTAATTCAGTATACGTGCTAGTAGAAGCTAGGGTATTCTTTGCCCCAAACCACGAACGACCAAAGCCAATCGTCAGGCTCGTTAGAATTCCATCTTCTCTACTGCAGTGAAAAGAACTGCAGGCAAGTGGATCATCATCTTCTTCATCCAATACATCATCTTCCTCCCCCATAGCTTCTGCAACATCTTCCAACTCAGATTTGGCTACATACCATTCTTCTGTTGGAGCCACATCTTCAAACAATAAGTTACCACGTTTGGCCAATGCATTAGGTGGGATCCAAGCTTCATTCATGTCACTTTCATGGTGCATCTCTTCATCCTGATTAAACTTTCTCTCTTTATCAGAGAACAACTAGCTTTAATATGCCCTGACCTAGGACACTTAAAACATCCCGAAGAAGTAACATTAGTAGTATTTTCTTTCTTAGATTTGAAACCTGATCTTGAATGAGGATATTGATTTTTCAATTCATCTTTCCCACGTTCTTGATCTTTACTCGTACTACTGATATTTTCTCTTCTTTTATCACGTTTTAGTTTTAAAATTCTACTTAAACGTTTTTACTGAAAAGATAGTTCATCCTTATTTTAATCTTCAAAGCAAATAATGGTTTGAGTTACTAGATCACCTTCTCATCTTAAAACTTCCTCATAATTAAAAGTGATCTAAATAATTCATCCAAATTTATGTCTTTCAGCTTTTTTGTTTCTTATATGACAGTGATCTTGGGTCTCCACAACTTAGGTAAATACCATAAATTTTTTCTAACTAAATCTTCATTATCATATTTCTTTTCTAACCGTTCCAGCTTATGCACTAGGTTTTGAAACCTGACTCCCTTGTCTTTAATAGATTCACCAGGAGTCATTTTGAAAAGGTTAAAGTCTTGTTTTAGTATGTTAATTTTTGCTTATTTTTACTAGAGTAGTTCCTTCATGAGTGATACACAGTTTATCCCAAATTTCTTTTGCTGGTTGACATATAGAAATATAATTATTCTTCCTGACTTAAAGCACATACCATAAAATTCATAGCTTGAGAATTTAATTGTACCTTTTTAATGTCTTCTTTAGTCACCTCTTTTGGTATGTCAGACACGACAAATCACTACAAAGGGTTGGACGGTTTAATGAAGAGCTCCATATGATTCTTCCAAAAGCTAAATCCGGATCCATCAAACAAAGGTGATTGATTTACAGTAGTTCCATATGCAAGATACACATTACCTTGTGAAAAGTTCTTACTGTCGAGATAAAGGATAAAAAGAGAGGAATAGCCAACACCTGAGATTCATAGTTGTCAAATCAAGAGCAGTCTTGATTTCAGTTAATGCCCAATGCTCTTATACCACTTGTTAGCGTATATGTCCTCTAATTTGCACCGCTGATGTTCACCAAAAAAGGAAGCACGGTCGAAGAAGAGCAATCGATGAAGAAGTATAAAGGATAATGTAATTTCTTCTTCTCAGAATTCCTAAGACAATTCTAAAAGGAAATGGGCCGAAGGATACTTGGGCCTAGAAGAACAAAAACAGAAAAATAAGAATTTTAGAAGCCAAGCTCGATTTCGTTGTTGATTTTGACGAAAATCTTCACATGTGTTCTGACTTGCAGAATCGGAATAACAGATTGCTTCAGACTTCGAAAATGATAGAAATAAAAAACTGAAGATAGAAATAAATTAACACACTATTTTAACGAGGTTCCACTCAGCTTGATGCTAAAATGTCAATCCTCACTCAGAGAATCCTCTCTGAGTTGGTTTAGCTTTTATTGATTAGGAAAAAAACTCAACAACATTGACTAGCTACTTAAAAAGCAAACTACCTTGAGATAGCAAATTGCAAATTGATGTGTTGCATATTCGACACACCTTTTTTATTGTAAAAGGAGGTTTTTGTGTGTCGAAAAGTGTTCGAAACCTGGATCTCTAGTACATGTTCGTTCTCCTGCCCCCTTGGGGCCGTATTACGTTGTTCGGTGTGTTTTTGATACATTTTCAGGCGATATACAGTGTTTGAGGATAAGCGGGAATGGAAACGGACTGATTTAGAGCAGCTGGAGAGGAACACGACGTGTTCCAACTAGAACACAGCGTGTTCCGGGTGTGAATCAGGGCGAAAAACTTACAGGGGAAGAACACGGCATAGAACACGGCGTGTTCCCTATGGAATATGGCATGTCGTGATGAGGAATATGGGCGAAAAGTTACAGGGGCCGAACACGGCCTGGAACAAGCCGTGTTCCATCCCAGACGGATTTTTTTATCCTTTTCCATCCCGGATTAGGATAAGAAGCCTATAAAAAGCCCTAGCAACCCTTCAGACGGGACATCATTATTTCGACACATATTTTAGAGCTTTTAGAGAGAGAAAGAGTGTCGGAGACCGGTTGGAGTGAAAGGTTATCATCAATTGGAAAAGAGCGAAGATCGGCGACAGGATTGGGAATTCTCGACGGATCATGTTATCTTTCCGGGTTGTTCTCATTTATTTTTCCCTTCTTACTTCTCGAACCATGAGTAGCTAAACCTTTTGTGTTGTTCGGATGAGATGACGCTTTAGCTAAGCTTTGTATGGATGATTTGATTTGTTATTGAGGTTTATTCAGACTTATGATGCGTTCTTCCTAAAACCTAATTTTAGATTCATTCTTGTCTGATCATCTTGATTGAGTCATCGACATTGATTTGTGGGCCCGAGAGGAACATAGGTTGATAGGTCGCTTAGGAAGAACCCTAGATTATTCGTTAGCTCGAGAGAGGAGCGAATCGTTTAGGCTCTTTGCACGTTTATCATTATGGCATTTCATTGAACCTGATTAATGCATTTTGTTTAGGTGTAGATTAGCTCGAGAGAGGAATCTACAGTTAGACGGAATAGATCCTTAGAGGCGCGAGAGTGATCTAAGACTACATTAGGAAATTGCCGAGCCGTTATATCCTAAATCACCAAGATAATTAATCATTCATTTGTACATTGCTAACTTTAGTGGATTCGAATCCGAGCAACCTTCATTCCTATCTGAAACTTAATCTCTCGAATTCGTTTAGCTTTTATTTGCATGCTTAGTTGTTAATCGGATACTTAAAAACAATCTAAAAAACAATTTCAATCTGTCACTTGGTTTAGTTTGATTGTCAACTTGAGTAATAAGAATAGAAAGACCCTAGGGAGAATTACGATCCCACTAGAGCAATCTAGTGGGTATTTGAAAGCGGGGTAAAATCCGTGCATCACAAATCTCCCAAGCTCCTTGGTAACTTTGCTTGCTAATAGCTATCGTGAAGTTTACCCTAGTTGAATACATATCCCTGCTATCCAACTTTGACCTCGTAATCGTTAAATAAAATCCCCAAAAGCTTAAAAATTTCCCAACGATTCCACTATATTTATAGCAGCTCTTGACTTGATCTTTACGCACAAACGTTCGAGCTTGCATTCAGCATAACTGAAAATCTTCAAATATTTTGAGTTTGTGAGGTCTTAATAAAATATTTCTGGTTTAATTATAATTTTGATTCTTTTCAACACTTGTGTAAATCATCCTTCAAGTAAAATGATATGATGGAAATTTCTATTAGAATCAACAATAAACTCATATACCCATCAGAGTTGGAAGGCGGACTTAGAAGTTGAATCATACT
This sequence comes from Linum usitatissimum, assembly GCA_030674075.2. Classification (NCBI taxonomy): domain Eukaryota; kingdom Viridiplantae; phylum Streptophyta; class Magnoliopsida; order Malpighiales; family Linaceae; genus Linum; species Linum usitatissimum. The sequence goes on from JAUJYP020001374.1 coordinate 970,991, forward strand.
CTCTCTCTCCATGCAATCTCCATCTTTGCATTTTTGGAATTACTCTTGAAACTCTTTTAGGGTTTTCTATTCCGATGTCATGTCGCTGGATTGAAGAACTTGGGGCTTCTGTTGCTGCTCGACTCAGGGAATAATAATGTTTTTGTTGTGTCCTCCCTTCTATATATTGCTGGCATGTTCTTCTTGCCCGAGAGTTGTATGAGGGTTTATACTCATGCACCCCTCTCGTGTGACTATTGATAGTGAATTTGAGTTGAGTCTCCCCGATCGAGACTTTGCAAATTAGGGTTTTTTTCAAACTGCATGCACAATTTCTTGTGTCGATTTATTTTTCTAGTCTGCCATAGTTCTAAGGCTGCAAATTAAATGGTCGATTTAATCATTTATGAGATAGTTAAGAGTGTTGGCTTTATGCCTTAGCTTGAAGTACACCGCAAAAACACTAACTAGCACATTGATATTTCTAACTTAACGTTTATGGTCAAAATGACCCCTATACTATTACAAGTTAACAATTGAGCCCCTTTACTACTGTTCTTTCTAATTAAGCCCCTACACTTTTCTCAGGCCATCAAGTAAGCCCCTTGATATTTTTTGGGGCAGTTGTGATGAATTAACACTTCAGTTGGACGTTTTGCTGACTGGCACTTGTTGACTGGTATTTCTCTATTAATTACTAATTAGGTAGGTTTTAAAATTAACAAAAAAATAGATATTATAGAGAAAAATAGGATGTGAGAAAAAAGAGTTGTAGGCCGATTAGAATTAAACAATACATCTCCTAAAAAGGAATAAAATCATATTTTTTATTATACTCCTCCAAATAAAATCAGATAATCCTTTACAATAAAAAATCAAACTTTCTGAAAAAATTTCTCTTGAATGTTTCAACAAGAAATATAAATTTTTTTTTTATAATTTCCTTCAATTGGCACAATGATATTGTGTTTGTAATAAGTTTCATAGTGTCAATTGAAGCAGATTATAAAAAAGAAATTCATATTTCTTGTTTAAAGCGTTCAATAGAAATTTTTTCAGAAAGTTTGATTTTTTATTGTAGAGGATTATCTGATTTTATTTGGAGGAGTAAAAAGAAATAATATGATTTTATTCCTTTTTAGAAGATGGACTGCTTAATTCTAATCGGCCTACAACTCTTTTTTCTTCCACCTTATTTTCTCTCTATAATATCTTTTCTTTGTTAATTTTAAAACTTACCTAATTAATAATTAATAAAAAGTCCCAGTCAATAAGTGCCATGGCAGTAAAACATCCAACTGGACGTGTTAATTCATCACAACTGCCTAAAAAAAGAAGGGGCTGATTTGATGGCCTGAAAAAAGTACAGGGATTTGATTATAAAGAAAAGTAATAAAAAGACTCAATTGTTAACTTATAATAGTATAGAGGCGATTTTGGCCATTATTCCTAAAATCTATTGAATAATTATAAGAAAGCACAGGGTAGTAGTTAGTAATAATTAACTAGCACACTGTTTGTTGCAGTGATGATCAACCAAACAAGCTGGTGGGAGAATGAGTATGAATGAATTATGATAGTTCCACCGACTAAACTCACTCACTCTTAGTTCTTTTCCATTTTATTCATTTAATTGTTTGATTCAACCTGAAAACCAACCAATTTAAGTAGCTTTCTTTTTATCTTTTCCTTTTTCTCCTTCATGGATATATTTTTAATTAAGCTTTTGGAAAACTTGGTCATTTGGAGTTATAAAACACTGATGTGATATCAGATTTGTTTATATTTCTTAAATTATGTTGAGATCGATCTTATAATTTAAGTAGATTTTTCAATATTATTATTTATCTATATTATTTTGATTTCTTCTATTTAGGGTCTATGACTATAAAAAATAGTCTGGTTCAGAATTCCTTTATGTAACTTTGTTATGATCAGAGTGTGTTCCATTGGTAAATGACCAGGGTTTTTCATAGCCAAAACTATGATATCTTATGTAAAATTGAAGTATTTTCTATTTTTAGCCGTTTGATTGATCTAAAATGATTGCAAAAATTTTTGATTAAAATTTAAAATTCAAGGTTTAGGGATTGTTTTATTTCTAGCCGTTTGATTGGTCTAAAATGATTGCAAAAAACTCTAGTTAGAATTATAAAATTCAAGGTTTAGGGATTGCAGATAGTACCGAATTGAGTTGGAATCAATAGTTCAATTCATAGAGCAAGCTGTGGATATCATATCATAAAGAATGAGTTCGACAATTTCTATTCGTCTTTTAAAACATTAATTAGTCACATAAAATGGAGGGTTGAACGAAAATGGATAGAAATACCGAAATGTTATCTGACCCAAAACCAAGTCATGAATTCATGAAAATAGTTTTTTAGTAAAATCGTAAAATATTACAACCCGTCGATTTCGTGTAGGTTGTTTTGATGTTAGTAATTAACATTTGGTTTGTAGTGTAAGGCTGGACCAAAGCAACCAACAGCGTACCCACAGAGTTAAATAGAAAGAAGAGCTATAAATATTATTATAAGACGACATGCATTGATGAAAGTTTAGTAGTAGTACGTACTGCTTGCTATTCATTCATTCATTCATCTTTTTTGGTTAACAGTTAGCAGCAGCAGCAGAGGAACAGTGGGACAAAACAACAGCAGCCTTATTAACTAATCTTTACCCTCCTTTTTTCTTGGGATCTGAGATTGTAACAAATTAAATATTTATGACATTTAATTAATTTGCTGTGTTGCGGGTAATTAATACACAGTAATCGTTAGGGGGTGGTGGTGGGCTGGACCTCAACATCCACCCAATTATAGAAAGTACACAACTTTGAGGGTCCATTGTCCAGAGAGAGAGAGAGAGAGAGAGAGAGAGAGAGGACCACATTCCATTAGTTATTAGCAGAGGTGTGGATGCCAATGGGCTGCACCACTCATTCATTCAATCACAACTACATGCATCGTGTTCTCTACCTCATTCTTTCTCTACCCTCATCCTCGTAACGTGGCTGTCTTTGGTTTTTGGTATAACGTTTTACCAAATCATACTCATGTCCTGCCCACTCAATCACTCATGATGGTCTTGTGAATTCTGAAGATATAATTATTTATGTTCTAATGAGAATCATAATACAATTACTTACAAAAAAGATAATATTTTTCTAGCATTTTGTGCAGCTCTTTAACTTTTAACCGCTGTGGTTGAAAATAGTATTGAAAAATAGAAACGGAAAATGTATTATTCTATTCATAAAGCACAAACACAAATGATGGGGTTTGCTTCCCTATACCCAATCCTACTATAAGTTTTATGTATCTGTCCTTAGATCATTTATGCATATTTGGGTCATTCTCTCTTCATTTTAGAAGTCTTTCATTATACTAAGTTCTATAGAAATAATTTTTATTGCTAATTAATTTTATATATGTTATTTTTTGTGAAAAAAAATATAAGTTGTATATCAAAATTAATCTAGAACTAACAAATGTTACAATTTAAATAAGTTTCGGAGCATCGCATCAGATATTTCTAGTTTTTGTTAAAAGGGAATTTAAGTGTTTCTTTTGGGGAATTTATATTTCGAGGTATACTTGTTTGTTTAAAGACAAATGGTGTTGAGTTTGTATATTTGAAAAATCAAAAATTTTCAACTGTCTATGTTTTTGTATATTATGAGAATTTCTACAAAAAATAAAATTTCTAACGTCTTCTGAATACACCATTAGATCTCGCTGTCTTCCCCAATTATTTTACCTACCAAGTATATATACCAAACAAGATAATCTAACATTCTTCAAATTTTAAAAAATACTCTTCCAAATTTCAGATATTCTGATAATTTCAAAACTCTGTACCGAATGAACCCATAATATCTTAAACACGAATGTTTTATACAAAGTTGAATTTTTTCTCGGAACCCTTTGAACTTAGAGGCAATGTGCTGAAGGCCTCTCGGAACAGCTTAATGTACCGGCTATGTATGATACATCTTACAAACGGTGAAAACAATAGAGAATATAAGGGGTTGATATTGTTGAGTGGGAGCAAGAAGGTGAAGAAAGAGTTAGTGCTCTGATCATCATCAGTGTCGTCTGAATCGTTGGTTGATTAGGGGTAGCAGGCCTTACTGGGTCTGGAAGTAGGGTACGTAGCCTCGTGGGTGTGGTGTTGTAAGTTTGAGAGCCAACTTATTTATAAGTTAGGGTTCTGCAGCAGAAGGGTGAAAGGGAAAGGTGGAGAAGTAGCTAGAGTGGTCCAAAAGGGGGGAGGGAGAGTAGTACTGTTGTTTTGTGAATAAGGAAGTGCAGTGTGTTGCTTAATTATATTGATTAGCCTTTTTTCTTTTGTTAAAAGTGTGTGTGTCCAGTGTCTTAGTGTCTGTGTCTGCTGTGCTGTGTTACTACTGACAGTGTTTTTAGTTGCATCTGCATGCAACTTAGTACCTACCAGTCCCTTGCATGAACTTCCTTCTTTCACACTGTCCAATCCCCTTTTGTTACTCAGTGACACTAATGATGTAATTTCCTTGTTTAGTTTCCAACCATCCACTCTTCCTAGTTCTGGTGAATGTGGGGATACTTCTCTCTTACTTGCAACTCCAAAAATAAAAAACCAAAGAAAAAAAAATACTTCTTGGAACATAATAAGGCTTTCCATTCATCAAACCAAAGTCACAGAGTTTAGAGCAAAGCTTTGAAGGTATGTTAGGAGATACGACATAAATCCTGTCAGGGGGCGGAATCTCCCATTCAGTCTGCTCTTTGATTCAGTAAACAAGGGATGAAATCGATACTGATGTCAAGGAAGGACATAAGAGTTGTGATTCTGCCCGAATAGCCAAAACATTCATGTAGACATTTCTATGTGGTCTCTTTAGGGCCTCGACATTAACTTTGCAGTCGGAAAGGATAACTGAGAGATCCGGATTGCTATTCGTGTCAAGGATAGCTCAGGGCGGAGAACAGAGAAACCGGTTGGACTGCCTGCCAGGCCACCAGAACTCTGTTTATCTAGGTCAATCATTTTATAAAATCACCCCAATAGCTCCTCTGCATCTGCTGATCCACAGGATTCAAAGTTTTTAAGAGACTCTCTCAAGGTAAGTACAATAATTCTCAAAGGAAAACAAAATGAAATAGACCATTGTCAATTCATCTGTCAGTTGGATTGTGAAAATCATTCCAATTCCAAACCCCAGTTGTACCTTCCCCTGGCCCAACTTCTCTCAAACCCTGAAATCCTGCAACTAAACAAACCAACTAGTTTCTAACTAAGGACAGTACTAACATTTCATTCCTTACCAACCATGACTTAGTAAATACCAGTACACAGACTATATCCTAAGCTAGCTGAGTAATCAACACTCCGGTTGCCCTTCTGATAAACATATCCAACTGTAATACTCCAGTTCCAATCCAACATCCCACGAAAATTGGCAAACCTTGGTCGCCGATAAGCATGTACAAGCTTGCAAAGTGTTTCTGACCTTCAAAGCTACACTTTGTAGAGATTCACAAACACAACTCTACCCTAAGCATACCCAAACCCCATGATACTTTCAGTTATCAACCCCAAGATGGTCAGTGTAGATGGTTTTCAATTAGTCTAGATCTATGTTTTGGCTTGAAAAATAGATGGTTTTCAATTAATGAGACTCCAAATTACAAAGTAACCACAAAAATGGTTCTCGACAAGAATAGAGCAAAAGGAAATGATCAATGATGTTCCTTCTAATTTCTCGCTCAAACTTATGTCTGCCGAAAATGTGAACTAAGAATGGAAAAGCTGTATAGTTAGCCTTTTAATCTGCCACCAGCTTCTAATAATTAACCTCAGCTTCATCAGCGGGACAAGCCTTAAACAAAGTGCTCAGTTGGATACTCATGCTCATACCCGTTATAATCGTAGTATAGTCTCTCTCCCTTCCGTATATCTCGGTTCGCAATCAGCAAAACCCGGCACTCACCATCAACATCATACCTTACGCATTTTAGGTTCTGTTTCCTCTTTCCCTCCCTGCAAATTGCATCAGAATAAATGGTGTCAAGAATTTCTTTGACTTGATTGATAGTTTCCAGAGTCAGACCATGAACTTACGGGGTGTGATTGTTGATCCCGTTGATAAATCGAGCTACATTTCCGTGCTTATAAGGGCATATGACGAGGCTTTTAGCCGGATCGGTAGCCGAAAGCAGTGTCATCATGCTGTCACCGTCGTCGTTTTCTCGTTTCTCCAAGTAGTCAACATCACCAACATATTCTGTTACAATGGTCAAGTCTTTTATGCATCTATCTGCTTCAACTGTGAACCTGTGTCAATTCGGGTATCAAGAGGGATTAACCAAGAATCTCCTAGCTAATAGGATGCTGTCTGGTCAGAAACATTAAATTACATACACATATACCCTTCCAGAGGATCGAAAACGACCATTAGCGGTGGGCACTCTCCTCTATCCATCATTCTCTTGCAAAGATTTAAGGTTTCCGTATCTTCTTTCGACAACACCTATAAAGTTGTTATCATGCCGGAATGTTAGGATGATCTGAACCCGAATCATTTCCAGGGAATTTGGTTAAGAATAAAACTCTGTAGCATTAGCTTCTAGGTTTCAATAAACTTGCAGCTGTAAAAGAACATTAGATGCTACTTTGAATTTCTTAAAAGACACTCAAATCTCTTAAATGCTAGGTATACCTCCATTCGAATAATGGGTGAGACAATGAGCTTGCAAACCATCACTCTTCTGAGGTCATCAATTTCCGTGAGATATTGGATCAAAACTGGGTGGTCAAAGTTAAGTATATTTATGGGGAAGGCAATCGGGCTGCAAATTACTTAACTGGCCTAGATCATTGTTTACCTTTTGGTGTTCATTCTATTCTGATTTTTTATCCTATTCTATACTGGCTTGGAGTTTCCGAGCCTCAGTTTGAATGAAAGATAAATTAACCGATAGCTAAGTATTAAGAGATACTAAATCTAGTCATCATGTCTAGCTACCTGCATGCCACCCTTTTCAAGAGAAGTGCTATTCGCTGATCGAGGTGCCATCCCCCGTCTATAAGTGAGATCATCAGAAAACCTTGTTCCAGAGGCTAGCAATGCTGTTGCCAGTGATCTCATCTGTTCCAGCCGCTGGTTAAGGTCCTCGCTTGGGTTGAAAGGCAGTAGCTTCCTCTTCTTTTTCGACATAACTAAGCTTCCTGCTCTTTTACGCTTCTTTGGGGTGTCTACAATTGGTCACAAGCCATTCCATAACTTTAACAACAACAAAAACAAAGGAATCAAATAACGGCATCATCTATTTGATCAAGGAAGCACCTTCACTTGGTTTCTTTCTGGGTTTTGAAGGCTTCTGGATGCGGAAGAAATCTACGATTTTCGTTTGCACAAGAGGGAATGCTGCTCGATACACAATCAACAAGACAAACACAAGTACATCAGAACAAGGGAAACGAATTCTGGAACTTTCCTCATTTTAAAAAACCATCTGTCCCACAAGGAAAATAGTCCGCAATATTGTCGTTTGATCAGATTTAAACACAATGCACCATCTTCTTTTAGGTCTAGAAATGCAGCATAGTACAGGGCAGGCAAGCTATGCTCACCACTGAGTTATAGGCTTGGTTTGGCGGTGGAATGGCGGATGAAATTTAGATGGCAATAAGAAAGTTAGTTCAACATTACATCTAACTTTCCAACTGCCAAACCAAACAACATGGTCTTAGACTCAATTCGAATGCAACAAGCAGAGAAAAACCTACTCCAAAACTAATGGCAACATCATTTCCTCATTCCCAATGACGAAACTTGTCGATATGATAGAGGAAATAGAAAGCAAACGATTCTAACTCAAAATGACACCAATTAGGCATGCATTGCATCAACAAATACCCAAATGAGCCGACAAATGAAATCGAAAATACAGTAACGAAATCAGAATCGGAAGGAAAGGAAAGAGGAAAAAGTTGTGGAACCTACATTTGAGCTCCTTTTGGCGAGAGCAAGAAGGGCAAAACCAAGAGCCTTTGGGGACGGAAACGAGAATGGGTCTCAAGCAAAAGAGATGGTAGCCCTTGTCACATTTGTCGCAGAGAAGCAGCTCACCGGGAGACTCGCCGGATCCGCATTCCTCGCAGCACAAATCGTCATATTCGGCATCGTCGTCATCATCCACGGGCAATGGCGGGGCAGGAGAAGCTGGGCGTGGAGCTTGGGTCCGCCGGCGGGGGAACATTGGCGCCGCCGGGGAAGAGCCCATGGCCTGCTGCAGTTTGATAGATGAGTGGGTCTTTGCGAGAGGGAGCGGCGGACAGAGGAAGCACTTACGCGGAAGCAAACACCAACACTCCCTTTCTCAACTTCTGGTCTTTGGACGTTGTAATCTTCTTTTTTTTCTCTTTTCGGAAACCAATAAGAAATTAGCCATTTCTGGGGCCATAATTTTCATTTTATATTTGGAGAAGTATCAACCATCGATCCGTTGGCTAATTACAAATCTTAACATCCATGTTCTCGTGAAGTAACGTAATTTATTGTGTTATGTACAAGCAACATGAGAGGTACTCAATTTGAGTCCAACACATACTATGTATAGATATTTATAAATAGTATTTTTTCATTTCATATCTTTTCTATTATATGTTTGCCCATCTATCTTAGACTAAAAAAAATCTTAACATGCATAATAATTGGGTTAAATTTATTAGCTATTTATTTTATAATGATGTCTAAATTTAAGTTAAAAATAATAAAAAGGGAGGTAATGTTAACATAAACAAATTGTATAGAAATGAAAATGACGTAAATGGCGATATCCCAACATAGGTTAAGATGGTCTCAGGAATATGTACCACTTATATGTAAATCACACAACCAACAAATGCCTTGTCTTGCAAAGGGACCAGTAACAGCAAAAGAGAGAAAATCTACCTGAGGTACATCCTTTAAAACCTCTTTTTATCCATCATACTCTTTTTCTTACGTCATATTAGAATTTATTATCACTTTTTATCATACTCTCTTTTTTTTTACCCCATATTGGAATTCACTACCACCTTCTATTTATGGGTGCAAGGAATCAAACCAAATGCTGATCAACCGACGACGACCCAACTAAAACGACATTAAGATCAATACATTTTTGTCTACCTAGAGGACAGAAGCTAGCTGAACACCTCTCCATAAATAGAATATTTAAAACATATTTATTATTTAATTATACCTAAATTTCTACATAATTAAAATTTAAAAATGTCCACAACGATTTTATTGTTCATTGAGGAAAAATTTATCCCCTCTGCTTTTCCGGATGTCCTTTTTTTATCTGCCGGTTTAGTTCTCCTCCGACTCAATCGTTTCTCCTTTGGTTGCTTCTTGTTGTGTTAACTAATCCTCCACTATTCTCTTTCAGTCCATTCCCAATTGTGTCCGTCCTCTCCTGACGCCACCCGTCCCCTCCCCTCTTTACCTGAGCCCCCTTTGCGTCTCGCATGTCGTGCCTCGCTCCATCACCCGGAGGTCAGATCCATCACTCAAACATTTCTCCCTCCCCTTGTCGCCTCTCTATATGCCTCTGCAGCCGCACACTGCACGATGCACCAGTTGCTATGTTCTCTGTCAATCTCTCTCTTCCATCGAACCTGCTCTCCCACCTATATTTTTATCTTCACAGCTTATCTTCACAGAAGCCCTTTCATCAACTTTCTTGCTGCTCATATCCCCTTCTCTCCACGAAACGAAGGATCCATTCTGACCTACCTCATCCGCCATCCGCATGCCACCGCTTCTAGATTCGCATAACCCCGACCCACCACCTCCTCTATTGCCGCTGATGATCCTCCGCGACCACACCCCAGACGCTCGCCGGACACGCTTCAGCTCCGCCTGCAGCACATTTGGAAGCTATGCAATCCGGCCGAACCTGAGAAGTTCTTCGCCCTCGGCACACCGTGAACTCACGTTGAGGTCTACTTCTGGGCCTTTTTTGCTCAACTCTTCCGTTTTCTCGGTTCTTCCCTTCCTCTACCTGATTTTTTCTAACTTCGTTCGCAGGGTATCCGTATTCAAGAGGACTCCCAGCGGGCTTATGCTGGTTCTTTGGAGAAACGCCTCGTTGTTGGGTTTGTCTACAATATATTCGGTTACACTCTCCGCTCCGCGCGACCAAATTTTTGGCGATTGCAAGTTTCCACACTTGTTGGAGCTCACTGATACAATGCAGTTTGCCTTGCAGCCACCGCCACCGGACGGCCCCCTTTCAGCCCTGAAGCATTTGAGTTCTATTAGGAAAAGGGAACTTTTCATCTCCATCTTCACTTTCCCTCCAAAATGATGCGCACCGTTTCATTAACTTGTTGCAACGAGGAGAGACGTTGCTTGCTCAACGCGACATCATTCCAACAAAGCGGATAAGGACCCTTCTTCCTCTTCCTCAGCAAGCTGGCAACTCAGGCTCTGCAATTTCCGTTATACGATTCCCTGACCTGCAATGTTCTCAGACTAATTGATTCCTTACGCATTTATCATTTTGCTTGTAATAAATTGTATAAGACCTAAGCTTAATCAATGAATGAAACGAGACGTTAAAACTCTATTCTCTCAATTCGTAAAATGGTATCAGAGCCCTGAGCTCGACAACAATGGCGGACCAAATCATCGTTAATGGCGACTACCCGCTCTCGGATCCATACTACCTTCATGGTAGCGAGCAGCCAGAGCAGTCGCTGGTTACGGAGAAGCTAAACCCATCCAATTATACAGACTGGAGTAGATCCATGAAGAATGCACTAGGTGCGAAAACAAACTTGGATTCATCACGAGAGAAAATGAAGAACCTAAGGCCAACAGTGGAATGTTCTGGCCATGGACCAGATGCAACATAATGGTGCTGAGTTGGATACAACAATCAGTCGAAGCAGGTATTCGAAAAACTATACTTGGTTTCAAAACTGCAGTAGAGGCATGGGAAAGTTTGAAAAATAGATATGGACAGGGAGATGTCATACGCATAGCTGAGATTCAGGAAGAACTTTCCAACCTCAAACAAGGAAACGAATCCATAACTGAATATCATGGTTCCATAATCACACTTCGAGATGAGCTGAAAAATTACCAACCTCTTATGCCTTGTGATTGCACTGCTATGAGTCATCTGGATTGCAGGGCCATGAAATTGATAGAAGAATACGAGGAAACCAATGCAGTGATACACTTCCTGGGTGGATTGAATGAAAACTTCGCTGGGCAAAGGACTCAAGTTCTCTTTGGAGACAAGCTTCCTAGCCTGGAAAGGGTCATTCAGCGCATGGTACAACATGAACGGCAGTTGTTTGGCACACCTGGAAAAACAACTTCAGATGGCATAACAATGGCTGTCCAGAAATCAGGCCTTTCAGATGCCAACTCAATGGTAAACTTCGTAGCAAACCAGGACAACCGAGAATCGGCCATATGGCTCAAGCACAAAACCCAAGCTCTATTGCACTTTCTGCAAGATGACTAATCACACTGAGGACAGATGCTTCTTCAAAAATGGTTTTCCACCAGGAATGGAACCAAGAATGCAGCCTGGTTCCTCAAACTCCAAACAAAGGAATCCAAATCCAAGATTCAGGCCTCGAGCCAGTGCAATACGAAGCTCTGAAGGAAATGGTGTTCAAATGACACATGACCAGTTCAATCAGTTGATGGCCATGATGCAACTCAAGAGCAAAGGAGCAGATGATTCAGGCACATCCACAGGTGCTCATTCTGTAGCTGCTTTCACTCAACAGCCCTCAGGGAAGTCCACTGAGATTTTGAGCATGCAAACTTTAAAATCTAAGGATCATGAAAGATGGATCCTAGACACAGGTGCATCTGATCACGTCACATGCCTTCTGAGCAATTTCAATACCTTTAATGAAGTTGAAAATGTGATTATCAACCTTCCAACAGGCCACCAAGTTCATGCCACTCACATTGGTTCAGTGAATATTTCACCCCAGCTAACATTGCATGATGTTTTATACGTGCCAGAGTTCAATTTCAACTTGATTTCCGTTAGTAAACTTGCTGAAAATCAAGCCTTATGCCTCACTTTTGCTTCTGATTCTTGCTTGATACAGGACAAACACAGGAAGACTACGATTGGTTCTGCTAAGCTGCATCAAGGACTATATCACATGTCACCTGCCATCCTAGTTAGTCAAGCTACCTCTACTACTACTACTCCTGCTGATGTTTTTGATTTATGGCATCATCGCTTAGGCCATGTTTCACACACTAGAATACCTTACCTACGCACCCTTGATTCAGCCATCCACACTCATCCCCAACTTCCTTGTGATGTCTATCACTATGCCAAACAGCGTAGACTAGCCTTTCCCCTTAGTTCCTCTACTGCATTACAACCTTTTGATATGCTACACGTTGATATTTGGGGGCCAACGACACAACCCTCTTACAATGGCTATCGTTACTTCCTTACTATTGTAGACGACTATAGTCGAAACAATTGGATTCAGTTAATGAAATTGAAGTCAGAAACTCGCCCTCTTTTACAGCATTTCTGCATTTTTGTTCTCACTCATTATAAAGTTCATGTTAAAACCATTCGTAGTGATCAAGGCAAAGAATTTGACATGCCTACCTTCTATCATGAAAAGGGAATTCTCCATCATGCCACTTGTGTCGAAACCCCCAAACAAAATAGTAGAGTCGAACGAAAACATCAACATATCCTCAATATTGCTAGAGCACTCACCTTTCAAGCCAAACTTCCTATAGGGTTCTGGGGAGATTGTGTCAAACATGCTGTATACTTGATCAATCGTACACCTACTTCTATCCTCAACAATAAAACACCCTATGAAATGCTAAACAATAAGCCTCCTTCCCTAGCCAACATCCGTGTCTTTGGAAGCCTCTGTTACGCCTCTACACTAGCTGGTCATAGAACTAAATTCGAAAAAAGAGCTAGAAAATGCCTGCACCTTGGATTCACAGAAGGGATCAAAGGATACATGTTATATGATTTGCACACACATCAGGTCTTCACTTCAAGGGATGTGATTTTCTATGAGAGTGTATTTGCCTATGATAAGCCAACCAACACCACAGCAGAACAACCCACAGAAGCCATATCATCAGCCATTGATTTCGATTTTGATTCCATACCAAGCCAGACTGACTCGGAAATATCCACACCTGCTCAACATGATGATGTTGCTCCTAATACACCCTTAGACCAAGACCAACCAGAAATCCTGGAAGAAAACCATCTTGCCAACCATGATGACTCAAACCAAGACAATGCACAAAACCAACCTGTAGAACAACCAGAGATCCTTAGGAGAACCACCAGACATCACAAGCCACCGAATTACCTGCATGATTTTCATTGTGATCTCCTGGTGCAGAGCAGCAGAACCAATCGAGTCTCCAGTGCAGGTCCTGAAAATGCACAAAAATCAGTAAGTCACCCTCTCTCACATGTTCTCAATTATGACCTGCTCCATAACACTCATAAGAAGTTTGTCCTGAGTATTTCAAGTGTGAGAGAACAACAAAGCTATGCAGAAGAAATGAAGTTGGAAATCGGGGTAGCAGCAATGAAAGCTGAACTTGAAGCCTTGTGCCTAAACAAAACATGGAGCATTGTATCACTACCCAAGGGAGTAAGGGCTATAGGATGCAAATGGGTCTACAGAGTGAAGTACAAATCTGATGGCAGCATTGAAAGGTATAAAGCAAGGTTAGTGGCAAAGGGGTATACACAAACTGAAGGACTTGATTACCAAGAAACCTTTGCACCAGTAGTGAAGATGACAATTATAAGGACTTTTCTGGCCCTAGCCTCGATCAAAAGATGGCATCTACACCAACTGGACATCAACAATGCTTTCTTACATGGTGATTTGGAAGAAGATGTGTATATGAAATTGCCACTTGGAATGGAGGAGCAAGGACTACCTAAGAATGCAGTCTGCAAACTGCATAAATCACTTTATGGTTTAAAGCAAGCTTCGAGGCATGGTTTTCTAAACTGTCTGAGAAATTACAAGCTCAGGGATATGCTCAAAGTAAGGTGGACTATTCATTATTCATAAAAAACAAAGAAGGTTCATTCACAGTAGCATTAGTATACGTGGATGATCTGATTATTGGAGGTAACGATCCCAAGGAGATTGTTGCACTAAAAATGTGCCTTCATGAAGAGTTCAAAATTAAAGACTTGGGTCATTTGAAGTTCTTCTTGGTTTGGAGGTTGGAAGGAATCCAGAGGGCATTCACTGGTCTCAACGCAAATACACATTGGAGATTTTGGAAGAGGCTGGATTGCTTGATGCCAAACCAGCGAACACACCCATGAATTACAAACAGCATCTTAGTGCTGATGGTTCAGACTTTTACAAAGATCCTGAGCATTACAGAAGGCTAGTTGGAAAGTTAATCTACCTCACTACAACTAGAGCAGACATCAGCTTTGCAGCACAACAAGTCAGTCAATTTATGGCAAATCCTACAAAAGACCACTACAAGGCAGTGACAAGGATTCTCCGGTATCTCAAGGGAGCACCTGGATCTGGCATCCTCCTCCCAAGCACTTCCAGCATACAGCTGAAAGCCTTCAGTGACTCAGATTGGGCAGCTTGTCCAGATAGCAGACGATCAATTATAGGCTATTCCATTTTTCTTGGAACTTCTCTCATATCCTGGAAAAGCAAGAAGCAAAGCACAGTGTCAAGATCATCCTGTGAAATAGAATATAGAGCCTTAGCTCATACTACTTGTGAATTGCAATGGCTGCTATACTTACTGAAGGACCTTCAAGTTGATCATCCTATGCCTGCCTTGATCTATTGCGACAATCAATCATCAATAGACATTGCGACCAATCCCAGCTTTCATGAACGAACGAAGCATATAGAGTTGGATTGCCACCTGGTGCGTGAGAAAATCCAATGTAACACAGTGAAGCTGCTCCATGTGCGCACTGACTCGCATATAGCAGACATTTTCACCAAGGCTCTACGACCAGTCCCCTTCCGATTTCTTCTCTCCAAGCTCGGAATGCATAATCTCTGCCTTCCAGCTTGTGGGTGGGTATTAGGAAAAGGGAAATTTTCATCTCCATCTTCACTTTCCCTCCAAAATGATGTGCACCGTTTCGTTAACTTGTTGCAACGAGGAGAGACGTTGCTTGCTCAACGCGATGTCGTTCCAGCAAAGCGGATAAGGACCCTTCTTCCTCTTCCTCAGCAAGCTGGCAACTCAGTCTCTGCAATTTCTGTTATACGATTCCCAGACCTGCAATGTTCTCAGACTGATTGATTCCTTACGCATTTGTCATTTTGCTTGCAATCAATTGTATAAGACCTAAGCTTAATCAATGAATGAAACAAGACGTTAAAACTCTATTCTCTCAATTCGTAATAAGTTCATCCCGTTCTTGGAGTTCCCTTGACGCATCTCGACATCTCCTTTCTTGACTGGTAATTGTCGTCCTGACCCTTCTCACTCATGCTCCCCCCTATTTGTTTACCAGTAATTGGTCCCTCTTTCTTGGTCGGGTCTGTTAGTTAATCCTTCATAATCCCCGCGTGAATATTACTCACATGCATGTGCCTATTCAGACGGTTCGCATGGTCGACAATGCCGGCCTGGAGGTAGAGGTGTCCTTATGGTCTTATCTATCCACTATCATTGACGTTAACTCGATGGTCTTGGATGATGTGGCGCATCCGGCCATCGTTGCATTCTCCAGGTTCCGCCTTGGGACCTTCTCAAGTTTTTTCTCTCTGTCTCGCCGTTGGCGCTGCCCTTCCTTTTTGTGTGCATCGCTAGTGTTACCCAAGAAAAAATCTTCTTAAGTCTCCCTTGCATTCCCTTCGTGCCTCGGTAGGGAAAATCACGGCTTCGAGTTTGCTTGCCAGCCGCATCTTTCCGGACATCGATCACCCAGCTGTTGAGGCCCTGCGTGCAGTGTATGTCGCCCTTCTATTCATTATTAAATTATAATATTGTTTGCTCCTCTGTTTGCTGCTGCTTACCCTTTTCCCTTTCACGTAGATTTGTCGTCATCAAGCGCCCCATCACCTATATAGCTCCCCATTATGATAGTCTAGAATAACTCCAGTAGCACGTTAAGGATTCTTATCAAACCATTCATGAGTTGAATGTTATGTTCCAGGCAGCCAGTGATTTGGTTTGAGCTTCCTTGCTTGCCCACTCTTTTTCCTGTCAATTTTCCCCAATTCTTTTCATTGTTTGTGATTCTTATTTGTAATCCCAGACTCCCTGTTACCGCTGCACTGCCACAATTTGGGCTTCGGTAGACACCAGCCATAGTACTATCGAGCATGTCCTCAGTGCTCATGTGGTGTTGCAGCAAATGGTTCCCAATTATGGTGTAGCATGCATGACAATATCCAACCTCATGATGTCATTTACAGGTTATAAATTTACCAACCTATCACTCCTTTGCATGGCCATTCCAATCTATTTTGACAAACTTAGTTGCAATTGTCTTGCATTCACCACTGCCAAGCGGGTATCGCCTTAAATTGTAGGTCTTGGACGAGACAACGCAGACGACATTTGTTCTCCAACCATACGGCTGATAGGATCATGCAGATCCCTGCATCTGCCCTGGCTCTTGCCTACCCTGACGATTATGGGGAGCTGCCTCCACCGTTGCAGGTCATGGTCGGACAGCGCGTCATTTTCGGGGTGCACTTTTCCCCACAATGCAAACTCCTATGGTGATTTGTGTCGGAAATTTGGGGCCTAATATGCCCACAGCACAGCCGGTCGCACAACTACCACCCCCACCTGCTCCACACCGTACCCCCAGGTTGTTTTTTCTACTACTTGCCTCTATTACTTCCTTCCCATAATTGATGCTTATTGACTATTGTTGTCTGTTGTGATTTGCATCTTTGCTTCTAGCCCTCCATCCCGCCATGAGACACCCATACCTCCGGACCCTGCCTATATCCCTAGTGTGCGGACATACCAAGATCCTACCCCCAATGCCCCCTTCAAGGTCAACCACTCCCTGCTGCACTCAAACTGAATTTCCCTTTGTTTTTTCAAACCTACCTTTGTAATGCTGCTCGCTTTTGTGCCATTCCATCTTCACTGTCATGAAATTATAGACATTATAGGATTTAACATCTTTTTTTTATTTCTTTCAAATCAGCATCATTTCCTGACATTTCTATTACAGGTATTGCTTTGTTTGTGGACTAAATTAGAACTCATGTCTGTCTATGACTTTGCATCCCAGCTTTCTATTTGAGTTTCCCCAATGTTGTTTTATTCGTTTCTCTCGCAGTTGTTATTCTACCTCCCTTCAGCCACCTGCCCCAGTTACCAAAACAACCAGCTCACCAGCCTCTGGCCCTCAAGTTAGGATGTCCCGTGGCAAAAAAAACCCGCTACACAGGTCCCACAACCTGCCACCCCCACCACCCGCTTGCGCGTTTCCACAAAAGCTGCCTCCCTGCTCTGTAATGCTCTTACGACCCCCTTTACAGACCTGCCATCTCTCTGTACATTCTGTTTTGTGACATACATTCTCCTCCGGTTGTTTCTTCAGGTCCCTAACAGACTTTACTGCCGATGCGGATGTTGTTTTGTCCTCCCTTATACACTAAAAACGCCCACTGCAGTATCAAGACGTTATTGACCATCAATCGCCCATCCATGTTGTCCCGTAAGACATTGCAACCCCTGTTCATGCTTTCCCTTCTATCTTGTAAGTTCGTTCATGCGTGCTCGCCACATTTGCTTGCCTGGAACCCCAGCTCTGCATTCCCACTCGCTCGAGTTAAGCAAGAGAAGCTACTTGTAGCCACCCTCCCTACGACAATCCACTCTACTTCGAGTCGTATGCAACATGGTCCTCCCTCGGACATTACAACTGCAGGCCCCAACTCAGGTCGGACTCGGAGGCGCCTCTTCATACCTTAGGTTTTCTTATTACCCCCTTCCGAATTCCCTACTCAAATTCACTGGTTTTATATGTTGCGATGGATTCTGCCTTCAATTGCCTGATATATTCCCCCACCAGTATTCCACCCAGATGCTTCTCGCTCCTTTTGTTGTTGCCTCGCACGGCCAGAACACCTTCACGTGTATGTACATATTGCCTATGCAACTATTCCGCCTTCCTCTGGCTCCTGCTCCCTCTACAAACTGACCTCGGGGACTCCTTCGCCGTGTGGTTATTCTTCCTATATTATGTATCCCTCAACCATATATGCTAACTTTAACAAATGAAATTGCTTTTCACCAAACAAAAAAACAAATGAAATTGCTTAGTGGTTGATGGATGTGTTACTTTATTATGAAATAAAAGACGTATAAGTAATACAATAAAATAGTACTTCTTATTTTTATGGCAGAGTCAATTAGGAAAATGTTTGGTTTGTAACTAGAGAGATACATAAGCCAACTATGTTATTGTTTAATCGGGAACCTACCTTGCAAATATGTTATTGTTTAAGATATTCATTTTTCTTCTTGAAAATATTACTTTTCGCTTCCCTTATGACCACCTTACCATTCACATCAGCACATTTACAGCTGTTAAACCATCATTATTTCCTATTCAACCACTCAATGTCGCCGATTTCCTAATCAATTTCCCTCCCCATCCTAACATTTATTAATCAAGCTAGATATATTTAGTTAGTATAACAACTTCCCAAGTAAATCCCAACCAACAATGCATTATCCCCCATGTTAAACTCACTCGGATTGACACCTGCCTAAGTTCTACCCATCAATGCCCAGTCTCATTCTCTGTATTCTCACTTTCAGGTACATTCAAGCATCCTCTTTTTCTACTGTTCCTTCGTGTATTCAGTTCCAGCATCACTACTAATAGTTTACATTCCTTTGCTTAGAACAACACAATCAGGTAACCAGTTTGGATATCCGGATTGATAGCCAGTTCCATTTGGTTCACGCATGGCACGAACCTCTCGGTGTTCAGCCAGACGACCAAAAACCATTTTATACACAATGGATCGATCGGAGGGTATGCCTTTCCGTACACTCTTATACAACATCGTCCCTGCTGTCATGCTAAATCTATTCTTACAGAACATTGTATTGAGGGTTATACCGACCCAAAGCATGCAGTTGAAATGTCAGCTCAATTTATTCCAGGCTTAATCTACAAAATGGAAAACCCTCACCTCATCCCAACGTGCAGGGTCCTTGCTTCTTGCCCAAGAGGCTTTTCCCTTTCAATTCTCCCACCGCACCCTCTCTTCTGAGTCCCTGAGGACCCCGACCGTCCATTCTTTCCTCGGGACCGCTTCTACTTGCCACCGCTGCCTAACATCCGCGCAGTCGCTACCCCTCGAACTGTCTCACAAGGTAGTCCCTTACCAAGCTCAACTACTTTACAGTCAATCTTCCCACCTGACCCCTCGCGGTCGCTTCCCTCTATGTTGCAGATATCATTGGTCGCATTACTGCCATTACGAGGCCGCTCCCTTCTATTGCAGGGGGGCTTAACTTCACAATTATTTTCGACCATCCAAGGTTTCCAACCTGCATGGAACTTTGATTCAATCTGGGTTCTTACTTTAGCTTATTTTACAGTACAGTAATTGTGCATGTTCTCTGCATCTCCTTTGTAGCTACGAGAATATTGTCGTTTGATATGCTCACTTACAACTAACCCCTGACTTTGATTTATGCAATATCATTGAACTCAAGATTCATGGCCCTATCATATGCATATTTACATTGGTTACTCTTACAAACCCCGTAAGTATGCACATTTGTGCGGTGACATCCATACAAAATTTTGTTCCATTTTCTACCGACAATGATTTCTGCTTCTACTCTTGTGGCACTACACACTTACTTCCTACACTCAGGTGATGTCCTCATGTTTGAGAACACACCACCATCACGCATCATTTCCCCGCAATAAAATTCACCCTTCGTGGGTGCTTTGACATGTATCCACACAAAATATTATTCTGGCTACCTCCACCACAACTCATGGTCCCTTACTTCGGTATCCATTTTTCTCAGGTTCTCCAACGTGCCTATCTGTAACCTCCACCCGACTCGCCCTCACCTCTTTGCATTCCTCCCTGGTGAGTTGCCCTAGAAAATGTATTTGTCAGCCTTTATGAAACAACGCCCCAGAGGCCCATCAGAAGCAAATGTATGTCTCCACTAACCCTTGCAGAAATGTTTCCTGTCTAGTACATTTCTATGCACTGCTGCCTTGCTCCATTCAATTGCCGGTAGCGACTTGGTGCATGTTACAGATCATATCCTTCTAAGATGATGATGACAACGTCTAGCCGTTAATGGCAACAACATGTACTCCTATCCTTTTATTTAATTTTCATCCACAATGTGTATAATGTTTTTGATGAATAGTTCCATTCCGCATGTACAGCTACTCAGTTCTGGTTAATTGTGCTGATGCAACGGCAACATCTCAGGTGCTCTTTATTGGCACAGCGGCAAAACTCCTGTTCCAAATGCCACTTGAGGAATATGTTGCATTAACACCATATGCTGCCCGGACCCTAATGCTTACTCTCCATAGTCGTATGTTCATTGTTGAGGTCCGCACCCTTGACCCTGGGCATACAGACCAAGCCAAATTCATCGCCGCAATTATATGGGACCCCGTGGTTGCTTTCTATCGTTTGTGTTCCCTATCATTATGTATGCAGCCGCGCACGTTTTACTCTCTACCCTTCTCACTACCTCCATTTCTGTTTCATGATGTTTTGATTGGACCTACCCTGAACCTACAGTATACATGATCCCCCTGGAACTAGTTGCCTCCAAAACGAATACTAATAGCCTGCCATGAGCTTATTTATCTCACCGCAGCCTTAAAAAAATGGGTTGTTGGCCCACATTTCAAACATCCAGGTGCACAACACCTTCATAAAGAACTAGATCATGGATTCCTTAATCACAGGTCCACGCATTTAATATCAAACATAATAACACTAGCTGTTAACAAACGGCAATTGTAACAGATGGCTACGATACATACACTTCTTAATATCAGCCTAGAGAAACATTCGCTTTTGCACCTGAAGTCATTCATATGAAAATACCACCGTCTTATCACGTTACGTCTTCATCGACTATCGGTGTCTTAGAAATTGTACACTTACATGCTAAATTTCATTACCAAACTAACACACCTATCATACGATTTTCGGTGCATGTCTTTCCGTATTTTGATTCAAATTCATATTGTCAATATTAATTTCTAAATGCAAAATTCAAATATGATTAGTCCATTAAAATATCTCATTACTCTTATCTTTAACATCTCTACACTCATCAATCAATCATTCCACCGTCAAATCCCAAACCCCCTCATTAATGCTCTTACAACACCACTCATTATCTCCTCTCTCTCATAAACTATTACCAGCCAATAACACTTTACATGAAAAGCTTTAGTAAAGGCTTTGCCCATTGCCTTCCAAACCTGCACATCGGAGCTGTAATTTCCGCTCACCTAAGGTATTTAATGATCCTCGGATTCCTTTTTTATTTTTGTATCAGTAATTGATGGACTTTTTTATACGTTCTCAAAATATAACAATTAATGAATTTCCCTAGGGTCTCTTTAAGTATCTTACTTAAAATTATAATTAGTATTAATTGAAATATCAATGAATATGGTTTAGTGTAAACAGGGTTGCAAGACTGCACGATAAGAGTGTAGACAACCAAAGATGAAACTATTTAGATGTCGAATCCCCCTAGGCAATTCTAATTCGGAAATGACTGACAAATTCCACGATTTAAACGAAACAAGATAGATGCATCACACGGTCGCAATTCTTCTCTAATCAAATCGCGCCTTTTCGGGTCTGCTAATTTGCAACATATCTAGTATTGTAGTCCGCTCTTTCGAGAAAAAGATCTAAAACCCGCTAGGCGATTTACCGATTTAGAATTGCTCACACGACCGACTAGTTCATTCGCTCCCGGATGAGGGTTAATGTCTAACCTAGTTATTTAATTTTGGCATTCTAGATGTGCAAACTCTTTCGAGTCTAATACTAATCTAACAGAGATTTAATTCAAGTTGATTAGGAAAGAATAAAACGAAAACAAAATCCAATATGCAATGAAATCCATCCAACTCGCATACATCATCCAATGTATCAAATCATTTGTTCATAGGAATTAACTTAGGGTTCATCTAATCTAAGCAATAGAAGTTTAGCCGCTCATATTCTCGATAGACAAATCAAAATCAGAAGAGGAAGACATTGAATCTAGGTTTACACAAAGAATTATGAAAAACCTAATTTCGCCAATCTTGAGAACATGATTCGTAGTCTTGATTATTTTTTCCATCTCGAGCTCCTTCAAGTTGCCTTCTTGTTGCTCTTGATTCTCTCTATAAAGCTCTCAATTTCGTCCAGGAAAGTGTGTCTTCGAATGAGGGAGGACCGGGCTTTAAATAGAAGTTCCCAAAAATCCGTCAATTTTCCTGAATGTCAACTTTACCGCTATGGTTTGTCAATCTTTCCGCTATGAGTATAATGGCAAAGTTGACACCACCATAGTGGCAAACTTGACCTGTTTCCAAAGAGGGTTGTCAATTTTGTGGCTATGAAATGTCAGTTTTGTCGCTGTGATTTGATAGATCCATAGCGACAATCTTGACTTAACTCCTTGATCAAAGTTGTAGGAAATGGAATGAGCTTTCGAATTGCCCTAGCCTTGCATTAATCGGACTTCTTATCTAGGAGATATGTCTAAATTACGAAACTGAGACGTTTTCCAACCAAGTCGCGATCCAAACTCCTTGAGGATGTCAAAATGCTTCATATTGCCTGTCCTAGACCATCCACACACGCCGTATCACCCCGATTAATGCCTCGATTTCATTATGTACCTGAAATCTATCAAAAACACTCCAAAACGACATCAAATGGCCCCCTATCGGGTTTGAGACACTAAATCGAGATAGAAGCTCAAAATGCATATAACATCCTAAAATTCTACGAAAGCAGTACAATTATGCATGAAATGTCACTTAAATGAGGATGATGAACACAACAAATCGCGTGTCATCAAATACCTCCACACTTAAGCTTTGCTTGTCCTGAAGCAAAAAGCTGATAAAAGCTATGGAATACATCTACAATCAACAACTACTTAACGAAGCAGAGAAAATCCATAATCCTCAATGCATCCCTAAATTGCTCAAAAAACAAGTGAACTTTTAAACAAACCAAAATATGACGTAAAGGCCTCACAAGAAGTTCCCCAACTTGCCACACATCATCATACACGTTACACCAACCATCTAGACTTACTCTCAAGGAAATTCGGCTCAAAGACGAAGCCAATAATGAACTCGCTCATAGTGTTTTAAGGACAGTGTTTATTCGCTCATCATCAACGCTGAAGTGTGCTTCCAACACTTGCATACCAACCTACTCCTAGATATCACATCAAGGTACTTCAAGCACTAATCTAGAGGTCTTTTATTTGGCTTTATAATGTGCACATAATTGAGAAGAGAAGGTGAGAAAAATTTGGTGGTGGATGTACACAGTGGCGAATGACTATGGAGTTAAGTTACTACTTACAGATAGCTTTATGCAAGGATCAAATTCAACCAAGAGCTTCAAACTAGCTTGTTTATCGCTAATGTAAGATCTACTACTTCGAGCTTTTGTGCTCGTTATTTTATCTAACTCGAGACCTTTTGGTCTTCTTTTGACTTTTAGATTTTTCATATCTTGAGACTGGGTTTGTTCACTTGTCTCCTACCTTTTTTTAACATTTTCAATATTTTTGTTCTTCTTCTCATTTTTTCCTGAAATTCTACATACACATCAAACTGAACAAGGGAGACTATATAATCATGCATTATTCAAAACTTAGCATCTTTGACTCCTAAACTCGATCGAGTTACATGCCACTAATATATATATATGATCAAATGAAGGCTTGAAAGAAGGGGGATACGATATTATGGGTGTTATGCAAAGGCTTTTTGGCTATGATTGGTTTACCTAGGGAAAATATAAGGACGGGGTGGATATTTTTTGGTGGAGGTTTTCTAAGTGCCTCTATCATTTAAGTACATTAGTATCAAGCGAATCCAAAGAGGTATCGTGCAAGCATCAGATTAAGAAAAAACAGAGAAGACAATGCAAAACAATGTTAAGAACAAATCTACTAATGAAGTAGATTATCTATACTACAAAATGGTTTTTAGGCCTCGCATTGTTTTGCTAGATGGTAATTCAATAATATGCATGCCTGGTCGCATCAAGTTGGAGAGTCCGTGTTACTTTAAACACATCAAAGTAACTCTAAAGAACGAATCAATAGACTTTGATCATTGGCCAATACTCCTATCAAATCTAGGTTCACATGTATATTAATAATTTAAGTGTGCAAATCATAGGGAAATATTCTAAGCATGCCACGTAATCAATTCAAAGATGGTTTCAACAAGCTTGAGATTTGGACTAATATGCAAGACGATAAGTACCCATCAAGACTAGCTAAGAAGAATCATATGCAAACCCACCCCCATACTTAATGTGGGTAGTGTCCTCACTGAACGGAACAGAAAAGTTGCATAGGAATACCTGGAAGCCATGAGAAATCAGAGAGGCCCAATACAAGATTCCTGAAGTTCAAACTCGATGGCCAACTAACTTCTGAAAGACACTCAAACACACAACACATAAAAACCAAAAATAAATGTAAAAAGAAACTAGGACAAGTGTCAAAAACCCACACATAATAAAATGGATTGAAGATCAAAAAAGAAAGAAAGAAACGGTCCTAAGATAAAACTATTAACACTTAAACATGTAGTTTGACTCATATAAAATGCAAATGACTGACTTCGGACATGGACTGCCTCCCACGAAGCGCTTTCTTTAACGTCTTTGAGCTAGACGATACCTAGCTCATTAAGTTGGGGCAACCCAACTTAGAACTTCTTTGATACTAGCATCGTTATGACATATACTTTATCTGCTCCACTTCGAAGTAGCCACTTTCTCTTTCCAGCAAAAAGAAGTTCCACTGTACCATCATCTCTAACGCTGGTGACTTCAAACGGTCCGAACCACTCATATTTGACTACGTTATCATCAGGGGGCTGGGTTGGTTGCCTCGTCTCTCCCCGTTTTGGCTTCCCATTTTTGTTGGTGGAGATCATCTCTCGATTAACTTGTTTCTTTGGGATCACTTTCTGCTCAAAGAATGGGTTCGTAGGCAAAGTAGAATCGAGAGTAAAAACATTCACTTTAGCAAGGTGTGTTTCATTCAATTTAAACGTAGAGGATGCAATCATGCTCGAGGTGGGACTAGATATCTCAAGGACAATCTTCTCTCCTTCCATCCTCAAAGTCATCCGTCTTGCCAGCACATCTATAATGGCACCAATAGTGGCTAAGAAAGGTCGACCAAGGATGAGAGAAGTTTTAATGTCCTCTCTGATATCCATTACTACAAATCAACAAGGCAATAGCTATCATGCACATTCACTAGCACATTCTGTACCATCCCTAGAGGCTGCTTAACGAACCTATTAGCAAATTGGGCATTCATATCTATCAAAATTAACTTAGATAGTCCTAAACGCTTAAACAGGGGATATGGCATGATGTTAATACTAGCACCTAAATTAGCTAATGCTCTATCAACATGATGACTATTAATAACACAAGAGATTGAAAAGCTCCATGGGTCTTTTTGCTCGGGTGCCACCTTATCCTACAAGATCGCTGAGCATTCTTCACCAAGTGTTGCTGTCGGGGGGACCTCTTCTTCCTTCTTCCCAAGTAGTAAATTCGTCAAAATTGTTGCATATGTTGGGATTTTGGTAACGGCTTCCAAGAAGGGGAGACAAACTCCCTGGTTGCGGAGTAGTTCCACATATTTCTCATCGTCTTCCGGCAAGCTCTCTATCATCTCTGGTTTGAGGATGAAGTTTGTGTTTGCCGGTAATCGAGCCTTTCGAGGTGGTGTGCTCCTCTCAATTGAAGCTTCCTCCTTTAGTTGATCAACTTGCTAGGCATCTTCAATTCCATCATACATATCCCATATAGACATGGCATCTGCTCCCTCTATGTGATTTTCTCTGATGCTGATGATTGTTGGGATTTTGCTCGATGTTCCTCGGGAACTGTCCCTAAGGTCTCTGATTTACCCTATGTGCCAAAGAATTGTAATCCGCCCCCATCCTCTGAATCTTTGCTTACTGACTTTGCATAATATTGGCATTACTTGCCAATTGCGTTTCTATTCTGTGCATTAGGCGGATAAGGTCATCAGTTGACCCCCCAGTAGCAGCCGAATGTTGTTGCTGAGGTGTTTGTCTGGAAATCCTGGCAATCCTTGGTTGCTCGAATTCCCTTGTGGGTGGTATTGTAGTTAACATTATAATCCTCAACTCTAGGGTTGTAAAAATCAGCACGAGGATATGAATTTTGTAATTTTTAGCCTCCGACATTCTTTGCTTTGAAGTCTAGATATCCCTGCTGATTGAAAGGATAGCCTCCTCGCACAAAATCTACTTCTTCCACAGTCATTGGTTTGTAGTAGAAGTTTTCACATTCCCCATGACTATCACAATTACCACACCCAACACAAGTGTAAACAGATGCAACAGGGGGAAACCTTCAAACTGTCAATCCTCTTCTCTAATGCCTTAATCTGAGCTCTCAAGGCAATATTATATACATTGTTAGAAGATACTACATGCACTGGCTGATTTGTATTCCTTGACCAATTTCTAGACTTGGTAACACATGAAGCAAAATGTGCTAAAGCTGCTTAAGGGGTGAGAGTAGTGACATCTCCATTTTCTATTTGGAAATCTCTACTTCTTTCGTTGATGAGCGTGAGTCTTAGTGACAACTTCGACCTGATTTGGATCGTGTCACTGCTGGTGACAAACAATGAATTCTCTCATGCGCAAAGAAAAGCATTAACACCCTTGAAAAGTAACTGTGAAAGCAAAAATTTAAAGCGGGAATGAATGACTAATACTAATCTAACTACTTTCAGATACTACAAAGGAGTCCTCGACAATGGCACCAATTTGATGGATGTTTTAGCCGTTCTCAAAATAAATCGGTTAATGAATTAACCGGGTTGAATTTCCCTAGGGTCTCTTTAAGTATCTTACTCAAAGTTGTAATTAGTACTAATCGAGATATCAATGAATGTGGTTTAGGTGCCACGACGATCAATCAATTACAAAAGAAAATGAAAATTTGCTTTAATGTAAACAGGGTTGCAAGACTGCATGATCAAAGTTTAGACAATCAAAGATAAAACTGCTTAGATGTCAAATTCCCCTGGGAAAATCTAATTCACAAATGATAGACAAATTCCACAATATAAACGAAACGGGAGAAATGTGCATTACACTACCGTAATTCTTCTCTAATCAAACCACGCCCTTTCGGGTCTGATAATTTACTACCTATCTAGTATTGTAGTCCACTCTTTCGAGACAAGGATCTAAAACCCGCTACGCGATTTAGAGATTTAGAATTGCTCACACGATAGACTAGTTTATTCACTTCTGGGTGAAGGTTAACGTCTAACCTAATTATTTGATTTGGACGTTCTAGATATGCTAGCTCTTTTGAGTCTACGACAAATCTAACATAGATTTAAATCAAGTTGATCAGCCAAGAACAAATCGAAAGCGAAATCCAATATGCAATGAAATCCATACAACTCGCATAAATCGTCAAATGTATCAAATCATTTGCTCATAGGAATTAACCCAGGGTTCATCTAATCTAAACAAGAGAAGTTTAGCCGCTCATAATCTCGATAGACAAATCAGAATTAGAAGAGGAAGGCATTAAATCTAGGTTTACACAAAGAATTATGAAAAACCTAATTTCAACGATCTTCTCAAGAACTTGATTCGTCATCTTGATTATTTTGCCGATCCTGAGCTCCTTGAAGTCGCCTTTTTGTTGCTCTTCAATCTCTCTCTAAAGTTCTCAATTTCGTACAGGGAAGTCGGTCTTCGAATGAGGGAGGATCGGGCTTTAAATAGAGTCCTAAAAAATCCTTCAATTTTTTGGAATGTTAAATTTACCGCTATGGTTGGTCAATCTTGCCGTTATGCACATAGCGGTAAAGTTGACACCCCCATAGCGGCAAACTTGACCTGTTTCTAGGGTGTGTTGTCAATTTTGCCGCTATGAAATGTCTATTTTCTGCTATGTGCATAGCTCCAAATTTGACAGATCCATATCGGCAATCTTGACATAACTCACTCATCAAATTTGTAGGAAATTGAACGAGCTTTCCAACACCACCAGCCTTGTATCAATCGGACGTATGAGCTAGGAGATATGTCTAAAATATGAAACTGTAACGTTTCCCAACCAAGTCGCGATCCAAGCTCCTTGAAGATGTTTTAATGGTTCCTATTTCCTGTCCTAGACCATCCACACAGACGGTATCGCCCCGATTAATGCCTCGATGTTGTTATGTACCTGAAATCTATGAAAAACAGTCCAAAACGACATCAAATAGATCCCGACCGGGTTCGAGACACTAAATCGACATAAAAGTTTAAAAGGCATAAAAAATCATAAACTTTTACCTAAAGCAATACAATTAGATCATAATTTTTATTATATTCTTACTATGCAGCCAATTTTGTGCATAGAAGCCAACATGGGCATTCGAAAAGACTTGCACCTGATGACCAACATTGGACAAGTACGAAACCCAACTTACAACCACCCATACCGGCCAAAAGACGATCCCGTGTTGACCATCATTCTAGGATCTTCCCTTTAATACCACCGAAACCCATGAACACAACACCCACATTCCCGTCAACTACAACAGTTGCCTCTGACGGAACGTACACTACAACTTCTAACTATGCAACTACAGTTGAATCGGGATTTCGGACACCCCACCCAGTACATACCTTAATTAACCCACTTCATGGCTCACTGATGACACTCGATTTTTTCGTATCCATGATTCTCATTTAAGAAACATTTCTTACATAACTTTATTGCTTTAGGTATAAGTTTAGGATGTTTTATGCATTTTAAGCTTTTATCTCGATTTAGTGTCTCGGACCCGGTCGGGGTCCATTCGATGTCGTTTTTAGTATTTTTGATAGATTTCAGGCACATAACAACATGGAGGCATTAATCGAGGCAATATGGTGTGTCTGGATGGTCTAGGACAGGCAATAGGAAGCATTTTGACATCTTTAAGAAGTTTGGATCTCGACTTGGTCGAAAAACGTCACAGTTTTGTCTGTTGGACATATCTTCTAGCTCAGAAGTCCGATTGATGCAAGGCCAGAAGCGTTGGAAAGATCATTGATCGCCCGAATAACTGCGAAGTTATTCCGACAACACAAGTGTCGTTTGTGTCCGAAGGTCCCTCTCGCTATGCCTCTACTCGAATTCGTCAACACGGTTTAGGCTAAAAGATTTGGTTTTTGATGTTAATTATTCTAATGACTAAATTAAACTAAAAGACTTTAAGTTGATTTAAGGGAGAAACTGAGTTCTTGGAAGAGATGAGTCACTAAGCTCGACCGCTAGAATGCTTTCAAAACAAACGAATGTGGACCTGAATGGAATGAGAAGAATCCTCCTAACACTCGTATGAATCCGCGGCACGATTATGCACGCAGATTTCCACTACTAGCTTCCCAACTAAGCTAGAAATCCCCTTAATCGGGCTAACTAGTAATGAACTCCAAGGAGTTCTACAAAGTGAAAGGGTGCTTTATCGGAATCAAAAGAACCCAAGAGTAATTGGAAATAGCGTTAGCTTGATCCATCAACGCCTAAGCTACTGATAACTACACCCAACTTGGTCCATTGGGTGCAAACCAGAGCGCCCGCCAATTACAACATGGCTTTCACTTAAAACCGGGAAAAACACAAAAGGTAGAATTAGGTTATCGAATTACCCCACCAATAACCTAATTCTATCCTCGATTGCTAACCTAATGAATTCCTAAGCCTATCACAAGCAAAGGATTCCAAACATTTGACCTAATTCTAGCCATAACAATAATTAGGTTGAACACCCAAACAATCAAGACAATCTTTCATTCCAAATCAAACATCCACAAACGTTGTTCTTAAACATCCAAGACAGGTTTCATAGCTCAATTCCTACATCTCATCCAAGAATCCCAAAGGATTTAGCTACTCATCATTCTAGAAGAAACCAATTCAAAAGAAAACCTAACCATCTTCTTGCAAAGAGATAACGGCTTGTTTTCCTTCCAATCGATGCTCTTGATCTTCTATCTTCAATCCTAGCTTCAATCCTTCAATAGGAGCTCCTTTGGATCTTCAATTTGGCTTATAATGGAGTTTCTATGCTGGTTTTTGCAGGAAAAGCTCGGGAAAAATCGGGCAAAATTGAGTTGGGGAAGAATGGTTTCTCTTTCCTCCAACTTCCCTTTTTATAGTAGCAGCCGGATTTGGAGGGTGCACGCCGTGCACCTTCCAAAATTGTCCGTTCCGCGTACTAAAAGAAAGGGAACGGCGTGCAGTGTTGCACGCCGTGCTGCCTCAATCCTTCTCCATACTGCGACGCCAAAAGGTTGGAACGGCGTGCATGGGTGCACACCGTGCGGCTTCAAATCTTCAAAATTCTTCGACTCCAAAAGCTAGGAACGGCGTGCTGTGGTGCACGCCGTGCGCCTATATTGAAGCCGTCCCTTTGGGATAATTGATGGACTGCACAGCGTGCATCCTTGCACGGCGTGCAGTCCCTCTGCTGCGCCAACTCCAACTTCGACTTCCTTTCTCAAACTCCAAATGCTCTACACACCACGTCCCTTGGCTTTATGGTCAGCTCCCAAAGCAAAATCGCTGGCGTCGCACATCAGCTCAAACGGGAGTGACCAATTAGGCGAAGTGAGAATCGGTGCACTAGTGAGCTTTTCCTTGAGTAGCTCAAAAGAACGTCTGCACTCATCAGTGATGTTGAATGCAGCATCCTTCTCTAGAAGGCGGTTCAAGGGGGTTGCTATCTTCGAGAAATCCTTGATAAAGCGGCGATAGAATCCCGCATGCCCCAAGAAACTCCGCACCCCTTTGACGGAGGAAGGAAGGGGAAGACCTGCTATCGTCTCTAGCTTCGCTTTATCCACTTCGATCCCTTTTCCGGACACCTTATGCCCAAGTACGATTCCCTCACGTACCATGAAGTGGCATTTCTCCCAACTCAAAGCTAAGTTGGGTTCTTCACATCGCTGTAAAACTCGCTTCAGATTCTGCAAGCAATGGTCGAAAGAATCCCCATACACCGAGAAATCATCCATATAAACTTCCATAACATCT
The DNA here is from genome assembly GCA_030674075.2 of Linum usitatissimum. NCBI lineage: Eukaryota > Viridiplantae > Streptophyta > Magnoliopsida > Malpighiales > Linaceae > Linum > Linum usitatissimum. Next base: position 1,002,332 of record JAUJYP020001374.1, read on the forward strand.
TCCACCAAATCAGTAAATATTGCAAGCATACACCGTTGGAAAGTGGCGTGTGCGTTACACAATCCAAACGGCAATCTTCTGTATGCAAAGGTGTCGAAAGGACAAGTGAACGTCGTCTTCTTCTGATCCTCTGGAGCTATTGGGATCTGAAAGTATCCCGACATCCCATCCAAAAAGCAGAAATAGTCATGTCTAGCGAGGCGTTCGAGCATCTGATCCATGAACGGGAGCGGAAAATGATCCTTCCTTGTGGCGTCATTCAGCCTCCTGTAATCAATACAGACTCTCCACCCGATAACAGTACGGGTGGAGATGAGTTCCTTCTTCTCATTTTCGACTACCGTGAAGCCTCCTTTCTTCGGGACCACGTGGACAGGACTAACCCACTCACTGTCTGAGATGGGGTAGATAATGCCTGCATCCATCAATTTCACCACTTCCTTCTTCACCACCTCTTGCAACTTCGGATTCTGTCTCCGTTGAGGCTGAACCACCGGGCGAAAATTCTCTTCCATCAGAATTTTATGTGTGCAAAAAGAAGGGCAAATGCCCTTGATATCTGAGATCTGCCACGCAATTGCCTCCTTATGATGTCGGAGAAGATTCACCAATCTCTGTTTTTGATCCGGTGTAAGAGATGAGTTGATGATAACCGGAAGTTTGGAGCCTTCTGCGAGAAATGCATACTCCAAATGAGCTGGAAGCGGTTTCAATTAAAGCTCGGGCGGCTCCTGGTACGATGTCCGCTTGACTGTGGAGACTCCCTTAAGCGGAGTAACTTCTGTTTGGTCTTCTAGCTGCTCTACACTCAAACCCTGTTCGTCGTGTGGTTCCTGCAGCAATTGATTACTCAAGGACGAATCCAAGGCATCTAGATCAAACAAACCATTAACTTGAAACACAGAATCGATGACATCTACATCCTCAAATTCAACCTCATCAAAATCTATATCATCCTGAGCATGAGAAAATTGCATACTTTTGGTCAAATTAAAAGTAGCATGTTCCTTATCAACACGCAAGGTAAGAGTTCCTTCAAATACATCTATAATAGCTTTAGAGGTATTAAGGAAAGGTCTACCTAAAATAAGAGACAAGTTCGTATCTCCGGTATCGACCACCACAAAATCAACCAAGAACACAAAATTCCCAATCCGAACATAGACATCTTCTACCACTCCCCTAGGATATTTCAATGATTTATCCGCTAACTGAATTCTCATCCTAGTCGGTTTCAATGCATTTAGGTCTAGTGCTCTATACACAGAATATGGCATCACATTAATGCTAGCACCTAAGTCAGCTAAACCTTTCTCAATGTCTAGTTCACCAATTCTACAAGGGATATGAAAACTACCCGGATCCTTGAGTTTGGTCGGAATGAATGTGGAGACAATGGCTGAACATTGCTCGTTGAGGGTGACATTAGCCGCTTCCGTGAGCTTCGTCTTGTTGGTGAAGATCTCCTTCAAAAATCTCGCATACATAGGCATCTTAGCAATGGCCTCGGTGAAGGGAAGGGTGAGGCGCACTCCCCTTAGCATCTCAACAAATCGGGCAAAACTCTTTGCTCGAGAATCCTCATCAAGCCTGTTAGGATATGGGGCTATTGGCTTGTAAGGCGCCAAAATTAGTTTTGAGCTAGAGCTAGCTCCATGAGTTTTTGCTACCCTTTTTCCCACAGGATGTGAGAGCATTTCTTCCTCAGCCCCATTTGCTCCATCTTCACCAACATTAGGTGAATCATCCCCAATGACTTCTTCATCTTCATCAACCAACTTTGGGGGAACCGCTACGGGAGGCTTCACTACCGTGGGAATAGGATTTACTTATTTTCCACTCCTAGTAGTGATGGTCTTCAATTCAAGCATAATCACCCTTGGGATTCTCCTCGGTATTTCCGTGTAACGTACACAGGTTGTCGAATGGAAAGGAGGCGTTCCATTTGAGCTTCCAACTTGTTGATTGAAGATTTTTGATTTTGAATAAATGTTTGTTGGTTCTGAAGGAGTTGGAGCAACATGGCATTGTTGTCTGTCGGAGGTGCCGCTGAGGAAGAGGATCCAACTGAGGTGCAGATGGTGGTGAAAATCCGGGAGGAGACGCTTGCTGCTTGAAACCTTGTTGTTGTCCCTGTGGTGGGTACCCCCTTTGATTATCCTAACGGTAGCCCTGATTACCTTGAAACCCTTGGTTGTACCCGGAATTTGATTGTCGAGGAGGTCTTTGTCCTGGAGGAGCTGTTTGAGGGGGGTTAGAAACTTGCCCTTGAGGTCCCGGACCTTGTTGGTAATTCCGATAGCCTTGATTGTTCCTTGGATAGTTGTAATATCCACCTTGGTTGGATCGGAAGTTATTTTGATAACCTCCTTGGTTATACCCAACCTGTTGTTGACCACCTTGAACATAATCTACCTGCTCAAAGTTTTCCATCTCTTCTTCAGGAGCAGCTTCGTCGGCAAAGAGTTGACATGTCGACACATCATGTCCTTCATGTCCACATCCCTCGCAATAATACACCATCACCGCCTTCCGAGGTTGAGGTTTGGGAGGCGGTGCTACCTCTTTGACAGGTGCCTTGGACAAGGCCATGTTATTCATCTGATGCACCAATGCATCAACTTTGGAATGGAGGAGATGCAAAGATTGGTCAGAGTTATCCTCGAGGGCTTGCTTGGGCGTGTTGGAGGAAGGTGGAGCAACTGGTGCCTGTAAGTTCCTCGGCGCTTGTTGGCGTGCCCAACTCTTGGTCTTGACAGCCATTTCCCTGAATAGCTGCAAACACGGTCGAGTGAGCAACTTTAGATCCCCATCGCAGCCTTGGTTGATCATCCTTGTGTTCTCATAATCGAGAGCACGTGCGAAAATGTCCGCTAAAGTCCACTCCTCCATGTTGTGATGAGGGCAGGAGTACAACAATGCTTGGAAACGATCCCAAGTCTCGTGATAAAGCTCCCCATACCGCTGCTGGAAATTCTCGATTTGCCCCTAATTGCATCTGTCTTGTAGGGCGGAAAGAACTCCTCCAAGAATGCTCTAGCCAATGCATCCCACGTCCTGAATGAGTTGATTGGTCGGTTGTCCAACCAAGCCTTAGCCTTCCCTTGTAGCAAGAAGGAGAACAACCTCATGGGAACCACATCTGCGTGGACCCCGTTGAACTTCATTAGCTCAACGATTTCGGTGAAGTTCCTCAGATGTTGACTCGGACACTCGTGATCGTTGCCCGAATAAGGTCGCCGCACCATCTGGACATATGGTGTCTTCACCTCAAAATTCCGGTTGTCAACCGGAGGAGGAACTATGCTCGAGCCGGTGCACCGCAAGTGTAGGCTTAGCATAGTCCCCGAGTGTGCGTCTTTGCATCTCCCATTATGATGGGTTCCTCAAAATCTGCTTCTTCGCTTGAAGAGTTGAAGGTAGAAGAAACCGTTGGTGAAGAGGATGCCGATGAGGGTGGTGAATGGGGTGGTGAAGGTGCTGGTAGTACGATCTCTAAGTTGCGGATGGGTTGTTGTAGAGGAGAAAACAAAAGCCGAGGTGGTGTGAGAGTGCCTTGCAGATTCCGAAGTCGTCGCTCACGGATCCGGCTAGACTGTCTCATAAACTGCACCTAAACTCCTGCACATCCAAAAACAACACACTAAAGTGAAACCCAAACAAACAACAAAAAGACAGGAAAACAAAACTAAACTGGAGTCGAATGCCTAAATCGGCGCCGACTAAGTCCTTTCGAAGGAACGAGAAAAGTCCCCGACAACGGCGCCAAAAACTTGATCGCCCGAATAACTGCGAAGTTATTCCGACAACACAAGTGTCGTTTGTGTCCGAAGGTCCCTCTCGCTATGCCTCTACTCGAATTCGTCAACACGGTTTAGGATAAAAGATTTGGTTTTTGATGTTAATTATTCTAATGACTAAATTAAACTAAAAGACTTTAAGTTGATTCAAGGGAGAAACTGAGTTCTTGGAAGAGATGAGTCACTAAGCTCGACCGCTAGAATGCTTTCAAAACAAACGAATGTGGACCTGAATGGAATGAGAAGAATCCTCCTAACACTCCTATGAATCCGCGGCACGATTATGCACGCGGATTTCCACTACTAGCTTCCCAACTAAGGTAGAAATCCCCTTAATCGGGCTTACTAGTAATGAACTCCAAGGAGTTCTACAAAGTGAAAGGGTGCTTTACCGGAATCAAAAGAACCCACAAGTAATTGGAAATAGCGTTAACTTGATCCATCAACGCCTAAGCTACTGATACCTACACCCAACTTGGTCCATTGGGTGCAAACCAGAGCGCCCGCCAATTACAACATGGCTTTCACTTAAAACCGGAAAAACACAAAAGGTAGAATTAGGTTATCGGGTTACCCCACCAATAACCTAATTCTATCCTCGATTGCTAACCTAATGAATTCCTAAGCCTATCACAAGCAAAGGATTTCAAACATTTGACCTAATTCTAGCCATAACAAGAATTAGGTTGAACACCCAAACAATCAAGACAATCTTTCATTCCAAATCAAACATTCACAAACGTTGTTCTTAAACATCCAAGACAGGTTTCATAGCTCAATTCCTACATCTCATCCAAGAATCCCAAAGGATTTAGCTACTCATCATTCTAGAAGAAAGCAATTCAAAAGAAAACCTAACCATCTTCTTGCAAAGAGATAACGGCTTGTTTTCCTTCCAATCGATGCTCTTGATCTTCTATCTTCAATCCTAGCTTCAATCCTTCAATAAGAGCTCCTTTGGATCTTTAATTTGGCTTCTAATGCAGTTTCTATGCTAGTTTTTGCAGGAAAAGCTCGGGAAAAATCGGGCAAAATCGAGTTGGGGAAGAATGGTTTCTCTTTCCTCCAACTTCCCTTTCTATAGTAGCAGCCGGATTTGGAGGGTGCACGTCGTGCACCTTCCAAAATTGTCCGTTCCGCGTACTAAAAGAAAGGGAACGACGTGCAGTGTTGCACGCCGTCTTTGCCTCAATCCTTCTCCATACTGCGACGCCAAAAGGTTGGAACGGCGTGCATGGGTGCACACCGTGCGGCTTCAAATCTTCAAAATTCTTCGACTCCAAAAGCTAGGAACGGCGTGCTGTGGTGCACGCCGTGCGCCTGTATTGAAGCCGTCCCTTTGGGATAATTGATGGACTGCACAACGTGCATCCTTGGACGGCGTGCAGTCCCTCTGCTGCGCCAATTCCAACTTCGACTTCCTTTCTCGAACTCCAAATGCTCTACACACCACTTCCCTTGGCTTTATGGTCAGATCACCTATCTCCATAATACCTGTAGGTAACAGACACTACAAAGAAAACATCAAATGGACCGAAACGGTCGAAATGAACGGATCTAAATGCAATGTGCCAAAACACGAAATTGTAGAGAAATGAAGTGCGAACATGCTAATAACCACTCAAATGCGTGTAGAAAAAGGGTAGATAATTGCTACAAATTCTAGCCCCATCAATCATTCAATTTAATACAATTACAACAGGAATTTATGTCAAGATTAACGCTGTAGATCTGTAAAACTTGCCGCTATGACCACAGATCCATAGCGGCAAAGTTGACAATCCATTCTACAAATTTCGTCAATCTTTGATGCAAGGCCCTCTGTATTCGAAAGCTTTTTTGATTTCCTATAACTTTGATAATATTAACTTTAGCCAGAACTGTCGAGATTTGGGGCTAAAACTGCCGACAACATATCAGTGTAACAGTCAAAGTCAAACTCCTTGCCCAACAAGGAACTCTTTTCCTATTTAAAGATAGGTGTTTCATTCTTTGGAAGGAGACTTTTTTGACGAAATTGAGAGAGAAATTCATAGATTCGAGAGAAACGAGAAGGCGACTTCAAGGAGCTCGGGATCGGCGAAATAACGACAAATCAAGTTCTCGAGAAGATCGGCGAAATTAGGTTTTTCATAATTCTTTGTGTAAACCTATATTCAATGTCTTCAACAAGAAATTAATGCTACTGATTTTGTCGATGAAATCCTAGATTTGGGCCTCCCAACATGGTCTTGCACTTACTGTGGAGCCAACTTCTTGCTGGATGAGGCTCTTAACCAAGCCTAGTGCAAAACTAGATGACGTTGCTCTTACACTGCTCCCACCAACCCCACCATTGTTGGACCATTTTCTTTCAGTCAATTGTGATGCACAATCAAAACAATATAGAACACACATTTGATCTTATAATGTAGCCTTCTCTTGGACATCATTCGAAGCTAAACTTGACCAACAATTACTAAACTCTCGAGGTCGCTATTCATTAGTGTTACATGGTGAGAATTACCACTACATGGGTTCATTGTTGCCCCCTGAAGGCCAACCACCACGGTAAATTGTACCTCCATGACACTGCATCTGAAATGAGTGATCGACTTGCAAGCGTTGGTGGGGTCTCACGAAACCTTGACCCAACACTGATGACAAAACTGAAAGACATGATCGACAAAAACAATGTGCTTGCGCAGAGCTTCCGTCGTGTACGTGATGAATTGCAAGAACCTGACAAAAGCAATGTGGCCCTCGAGTTCAATAGGATCGTATCTATGAGCTTCCTACCATAATAGAAATTGCTGGCTTAATCCTCGGTGACTTCACTCGATATTATTGTCAACAATCGATATTATGTGAATATTTATCCATGATGACTGCGATATTATTGTCAACAACAGATCGACACGCCTTACACGCATCACAAGCATAAACCCTTTGTTCAATTTCCTCCATTTCCAATTTTTGTTCCCCCACGACAATGATGGCTATCACAATCGCATTCACTACAATCCAGACTTTAGGGACCCAACAAAAGAAAAGAAATATATAACTCAACGAGAACATTATTGCTTTCAATTGTAATATAGAATTTCCGAGGGGAAGACACTAATTAGTTCTGGCAAAGCATTACAACATTTTTGTATAGATGCCTTCACAATAATAGAGCAAAATAGGCTCACTTATTTGCGGTTACATTAGAAAAAGTTGCACTCTGATTTATACAACAGTTTGAATGATGCTCTTCATTCAGGGGATATGGACTCACGCAATCTAGGCAGGATCATCCACCCATCATCTTTCACATGTACAATATTGAACAATATTTCACCATAGAGCCTATGTGAACCTAACCTACATTTAACATAATTTTTCCATACTGTTACGTTCAACAAACTGATTTTTTTCCTACACTGTTGAACATTAACCAACTCTATTCGTTCATCTCCAACTGTAGGTAGTTTTTGCTACATGCAACGATGATACTAAGACGCAATGACAATTTGTGGATACTATAAGAATCCTAATTTATTCATCACATTTACTTGTAATGGCTGGAAATTATCAGTGCATTCAAGGATGATGTAGGTACACATGGGGAAGACAAACTAATGATTGTCGTTGGGGTCTTCCGCATGCGGCTTAACCTCCTTTAAGAGGATCTTAAGAAAACACATTAATTTGGTCGTTCTGTCGCAGGTACCTACATAATGAGTGTTACACCAGTTTCTTGAACAACCTTGCATAGTCTAATTTTACTATTACTGTTTTCCCAGATATGCACACAGTTGAATTCCAAAAATGACGATTGCCCAATGTGCATATTATATTGTGGCTTGTAGATGGTCATAAACCAAAAACACCAGAAATGGCTGACAAAATCATTTCAACAGAACTACCAGACCATAGATCCGCTTGGCTATAAAACAGTCACAAAATTCATGCTTCACAGGGCATGTGGTTCTGCACGCCCATCATCCCCATGTATGAAAGATAATCGCTGCTCCAATTTTTTCCCAAAACAATTTAGTTCGGAGACAACATTCAATGATCATGGTTATGTCTAGTACCGTCGCAGCAACAAATATTAGTGCTATTAAATTAGGAGACATCTTAGACAAGGCATACACCGTTCCATACAATCGTGATCTCCTGGTTAAATACCATGCACACATGAATGTTGAAATTTACCACAAAGGTCAGTTAGTCAAGTATTTGTTTAAATACATTAAAAAAGGACCAGATACGTCTGAGGTCTCGGCAGAAAGCCAATCTTCATCTTCTGATTCATCTATGCATGTCGATGAAATTGCACAATATCTCGACTGCAGATTTTTATCTTTGTATGAGGCTATTTTGACCCCTATACAATTCCCAATTCATAACCGATCAACATCTGTTACGCGCTTAGCCGTCCTTCCAGCAGAGCATGCAGTTACCTTTAAAGAACGACAATCAGTAGAAGCTATTGTTAACCGACCTGATGTAGACAAAATAATGTTGACCGAATTGTTCCACCTCAATCAAACATGCCCATCAGCTAGGAGATACACATATACGGATATAACTCAAGCTTTCGTATGGGATATGCAATGTTCACAGTGGAATCTTCGCAATAAAGGTTTTGTTATAGGTCGGATATACTCGCTCCCGCCCCGCTCAGGAGACACGTTTTACTTCTAGATGCTTTTAACAAAAATTCCTGGTGCTCTTAGCTATTAACATTTGTGAACCGCCAATGGAATCCTATACAAAGATAACCAAAAGGCATCTCAGGCGTTGGGCATACTATCCACTGACGATGAGTGGAATAACGTTATGGCTGAAATTTCGCATTGGGGAATGCCACCTCTTATCCGAACCACATTTGTGTCTTTATTTTTGCAACATTGCATCACTAACCACATTTCTCGAACAGTGGTGGCTGGCCATGGTAGATGACTTCAATCGACGATTGGAAAATGTCACAGAATAACCAATCCAAGAACAATTGCCAGAAACACTTCACAACCAAGTTCTACAACACTTACAGAACTTGCTGCACAACTACTCAAGTACATTAACAAACTTCAATCTACTACAGCCCACAGGACCTCTTGATCGCATTTCTGTTGACGACTTGATCCGCCAAAAATTGCAGTACAATCAACATGAGGAATTAGATAACTATGTGTGCAGCTATGCATCTTTGAACCACCATAAGAAGAAATCATATGATGTTATTTTAAGTTCACTTCAACAACGAGTCGGAATTTTTTTTTCCTTTATGGTCATGGCGGTACAGGCAAAACATATTTGTACAACTGCATTATTGCGAAGGTGCTTTAGTTGTTGCTTCATCGGGAATAGCAGCAATGATGTTGTCGGGTGGAGTTACAGCGTACTCCCGATTCAAAATCCCAATCGAGGTCGACTATTCTTCCACATGTAGTATTAAGAAAGCACATCGCTCGCTCGCTTAATGGAACAAGCAACACTAATTGTTGGGGATGAGGCACCAATGATACATCGTTTATCTTTCGAAGCAGTTGAGCGTACTTTATGTAACAGTATGAACACACCTTCTTCTGGCCCAAACTATAAACCATTATGTGGGAAAACTGTGTTGCTTGGAGGTGATTTTTTACTGACATTACTAGTGATAACAAATGGCAGTTGTGGTGACTATTTCAGCAAGCTTGACACGCTCATATCTATGTAACCATTGTACGTTATTGGAATTACATATCAATATGCGCATCAACAATTCTAATGCAAATTTGGAACCATCTTTTCAAGGGATGGAGTTGTCAGATCTGTTACTGGCTTTAGGCGACGGGAAGCTGAAACCAATTAGACCCATTGGGTGCCCACAATCCGATTGGATTGAGATTCCTAGCTGCTTCCTCATACCAAAATCTAGAGATGCCATCACAACCCTCGTAGGATGTGTTTACCCAGGCCTCCGAGACGGTTACCGGAATGTTTCATACATCCCCACCAGAGCCAAAGTAGCATAGACAAATATTGAATCACAAAATTCAACGACTACATTCTTACTCAACTCCCTGGTGTACAAAATCTATCTTAACTCCCACACATTAGCAACAACAGGGTCAAATCAAGCCGAGCTAGAACTGCAATACCCAACTGAATTCCTTAATGCTATGTCTTTCAATGGCATGCCAAAACATCAACTGAAACTCATATTATATACTATTGTCATGGTGTTGCGCAATCTCAACCCTGTTGTAGGTTTGTGCAATGGAACACGGATTTTGTTGGGAACTAATGTATTATGTGGCTTGATTATTGTTGGGTTGTTTGAAGGGACTATTGCAGTTATCCCCCGAATTGTCCTAGATTATACTTACCCAAACTGGCCTTTCACTCTCAGACGTCGTCAATATCCAGTTCGGTCTTGTTATGTCATGACGATCAACAAAAGCCCAGGCCAAACTCTTGAACATATTGGAGTCTACTTACGAACCCCAGTATTCAGGCATGGCCAACTTTATGTCGCTGTCTCACGTGTTCGCTCAGCAACCGGTATCCACATAGCCCTTCAAGATGATATTGCTCTGGAACCAGAAACAACTCGCAATATCGTATACACTGAAATCTTCGCAGACCTGCACGGCTGCTGATAGTAAGACTTATGCCTCATGTATTACCTTTTGTAACAATTCTGGAGTGTTATGTGCAAATCCAATTTCCATTCTAGGTTCTCATTGTTAGTGTATCCTCTCAAATGTTATAGTGTAATCTGTTTCCACTCTTTGTAAGTTCACACACACACACATATATATATATATATATATTAAAAAAAGGGAATCTGTTTCCCCTCTTAGTGACTTCATATGTATATAAGAATATGCAGTATCTTTCCACTCTTAGTACTATGCCGCCACTTACACTCCCTTCATAAGTACATGCATTATCCCATAACAACTATCGAGGAAACAACATCGCGCGCTACACAAAAACTAGTATTCCCTTACAACATGTTGTAGCTAGCCATTTTCCACGAACACCTCCATGAAATTATCAAATTGATTATTGCTAAGCAACTTCTTCTTTTGGTGTGGATTCTTACTCGAAAGAAAGTATTTGAGTATTCAGTATTCCAATTTACTACATATATGTTGGGCAAAAACGAAGGCCCATAATTGACCCCAATAATGACCAAATAATAGTGGCTTGGAGGTTTTCCTGCTTGACCTCGACTCGATTCCCTTGCCTTCCATTATTGAAGGAAGTATTCATTTCTCCCGATATATTGAAGCTGGGGTTTCGATTCAAGCAAGATTTGGCTTACTTGTCTTCGACGTTCTGCTCCCACGGATGTGATCCTGGGTTTGACAAGGTAACGCTTAAAGCTCTGCACTTTTTCTCTATTATGAACTGTTATAGCTACAAAAGCTAGTGGGTGATACAAATATGCGATGCTGAAGCTGCATGTATTTATATTATGATTAAGCTTAGCAATTATCAGCATCTCTTTGGTTTATGTTGAGCTGACTACTGTGAAGAGAATAAGGAATAGAATAATACTATCTGATTACCATCTTCAACATTTGTAGCTCCTTTATAAAAGTGGATTTTGCCTTTTGGTGCTAGCCTCAGAACAGTTTGAGGTTTATTGTCATATTAAAGTCTCAAGTCCGATTCAATGTCAATATTCTATACTGTGTGGTGGCCTTACAGACAAATGATCGATCTACATATTCCTTCGTCCATGGGACGTGGAGTTTGACGTTGTGTGTATAGGCTCTCCTTTTGCAGTATTAAACATTCTTTCTAAGACTCCTGTTTTGTGTGGTAAATAAATTTGTATTATTGTGGTTTCAGATAAGTCTAGGACAGTGATTTATTATAATGGTCCTGAATTCTATTGCTTCTTATTTATGCAAGCATGCTTCCATAGTTGCAGCTAGACTAAGCTTCTTTCAGCTGATTCCATCAATCTAAGTGTTTGTTGTTTGAATAGCACTCTCTCTGGATAATTTTTTGTCCTTATTTTATCGGATGAGTCGCTTGTTACCACCACCTAATCAATAGCCGAGCCATTGATTTGTAACTATCAATAAGCATATTATTTTTTTTCAATTTGTTTCTAGTCTTTGGGGAATTTTTTCTGATTTAGTTACTAAACAAGGAATGATGAATAGGTGGAGCCGTATTTGGCTGCAGAAAGTCTCAAGGTATGCACTCCAACTGCTCGATCAAATGCTTCAACCATGTGAATATTTATCCATGTTGTGTTGTATTCAAACTTGGTTGATGTCACGTTCGTTTCAAAATAAATGTTTTTTCTTTGCTGTAGCAGCTCTTTAACTTTAAAGTATGTACTTTATGTGTTCGATAAAATACTTCAATAACCATAGTTTCATATGTCGAAATGTCTCCACCTAATATTTTTAGGGGATTACTATATGACGCCCTAACTTTCGAATTAAACAACGCCCTAAACTTCGTAATGACGAAACTATCCAAATTTACTAATTCAAAAAACTTAGTATCGACAAAACTATCAAAACGTATAATTCGAGAAACTTTGTACCGACGAAACTATCAAAATACTTATTTCGAAAACCTCTAACGGTACGTATTTCGTTAAAAATCGATGAACAGAAGTCGGATGAATCGAAAAAATAGCCACAAAAGGGCCCGGCCGAAACGAACATCCGGCCGGGCCCTTTTAAACCCTAACTTAGACCTAAACACGAAAATCATATAACCCTAAACCCTTAAACTCTAAACCCTAAATTCTAAACTAAAACTCAAAACCCGAGATCCTTAAAATCCTTAACCAGCAAACCCTAAACCCTAAATTCTAAAACGCTAAACCCGTACTTTAGAACCCTAAATTATCAAACCCTAAACCCTAAATTCTGAAATCCCACACCCTTGATCCTAAATATCTAAACTATCAAACGCTAAACCCTAAACCCTAGAATCCTAAAAAAGCAAACCCTAAACCCTAATTTTCGGAAGGACCGAGGCCTCCGAAACCTAATTTTCGGACGGACCGAGACCTCCGAAACCTAATTTTCGGACGGACCGAGACCTCCGAAACCTAATTTTCGGAAGGACCGAGGCCTCCGAAACCTAATTTTCGGAAGGACCGAGGCCTCCGAAACCTAATTTTCGGACGGACCGAGACCTCCGAAACCTAATTTTCGGAAGGACCGAGGCCTCCGAAACCTAATTTTCGGAAGGACCGAGGCCTCCGAAACCTAATTTTCGGACGGACCGAGACCTCCGAAACCTAATTTTCGGAAGGACCGAGGCCTCCGAAACCTAATTTTCGGAAGGACCGAGGCCTCCGAAACCTAATTTTCGGAAGGACCGAGGCCTCCGAAACCTAATTTCGGAAGGATCGAGGCCTCCCGATATCTAATTTTCGGATGGATCGAGGCATCCGAAACCAAATTTTCGGATGGACCGAGGCCTTCCGATACCTACTTATCAAACCCTAAACCCTAAATTGTAAAACCCTAAACCCTTAACCCTAGAACTCTAAACAATAAAGCGCTTATCCTTAAACTCTATACGTTATACCCTAACTTTAGTATCCTAGATAATCAAACCCTAAACCCTCAATCCTTAATATTTTACCGGTCAACTATTTTCTTCACCAGTTTACTGTTCATCTACAGTTACGCAGATATATCCAATTTGGGAAACTTTGTACCGACGAAAGTATCACAATATTTATTTCCGGAAACCTCTCACGGTACGTTTTTCCTTACATTTCGATGATCCTAATTCGGGATGGAACGAAAATTTCGGTCACAAACGCAAATTTCGTTCCGGCCCGGACCATTGGCAGCAGAAATTTTCGTTCCATCCCAACTTTTATCCGACATTTTTTCCAAAATTTCTAACGTTATATCGTACTCATTTTTTCAGGTAATCACATTGGAAACACGATATTAACGTTCCGTCGATGCACTGATTCCCCATGAGCACTTCGGTAAGCACTCGAAACATGAAATTTCTTTAACTGTTTAACTAATACGAAACTTGAGCCGATAATTATGTGTTGTGTGTTTATAATGTAGGGAGATTCATCGCTGAGTAAGGGTGACGGCATCAATAACACTTTCTATCCGACGATGTTTACGATACAGTAGATGAAGCATTTGAAGAAACCAAACGAATTGCCCAAACGTTTCATTTCACGCTGACTAAAGGATCAAACAAAATAAATTCGGCGGAGCGAGACTACCGTGTGTATCTTTACTGCTCTCAGGGACCCATGCGTAAATCATCGGCTTCCACTCCTCCGAAACGGCTTACGAAAACAAAAAAGTGTAACTGCCCCTTCAAACTGGCGGTGAGGTGTCGGGTCGTGCGTGGGGATTGGAAGTTCTTCGTCGACGGGGTTGGCCACACCACCGATCGTACAATATCAAAAGGCTACCACAACCATTTTTTCGTGCCATACCCCGAAGCTAGCACCGAAAGTAATGCACTTACGAGTGAAGAGAAGAGCGAAATACGGGACATGCTTGCGACGCACACACAGCCGAACAAGATTAGGTACGCTCTCAACAAGAAGTTCAATTCTCACCATAATATAAATCAGATATACAACGAGTCCTACAAGGTTAGGAAAGAAAAATTAGGCGGCATGAGTTCGACGGATTGGACATTGAGAGCCGCTACACGACATGGATATTTTGTTCAGTCTACAGAAGATGACAACAAAAATTTGGCCAACCTTTTTCTCTGTCACCCTGAGAGTGCTCAGATGTTGGGGGCTTGGTATTACGTAATTCTAATTGATTTGACCTTCAACACCAACAAGTATAGGAAGCCAGTGATCCAGTTGATAGGTGTGACTCCAGTGCAGAAGAACTTCACTATCGGCTTTGTCCTCGTTGAGAACGAAAAGGCCGAGACGTATATTTGGTTGTTGAACCAATTGCGCTCGTTGTTGGGGGAGCGACAGCCAACTGCGTTTGTCACCGATAAGGAGCGCGGATTGGGCGTTGCCTTGCGGAGTGTCTTCCGGAAACACCACACTTACTTTGCGTGTGGCATATGAAGAGGAACATAGCTGCGAAGATAAAATTTGTCACAAGGAACGAGGAAAGTGCCGAGGCATTTGTGCACGGGAGATGGAACAAAGTGTTGTACGCATTTTCCAACGAAGATTTCAAGGAAGAGTGGGAACGCATGGTCGATAGTGATTGGGCCAGGATTGGAGGGTTGACGGAGTACCTAACCAGTGAGTGGCTTCCGTGCAAGACTCAGTGGGCTCATTGCGATACCAATAAGGTTTTTCACATCGGAAACACGAGCACTAATAGAGTGGAGTCCCAACACTCGTCGCTTAAGACTTGGTACAACTCTTCCAATCAAGCTGTGGACTCACTCTTTGAGGGCTACCATGCATCCATCGAGGGACAAGTGATCGAAGTTCAGAAGGCGTTAGATGACTCGAGTGCAAAGGTATTGACATCCTCTTTCCCTATGTAGTTACATATTTGACATTGTCGAGATGTTGAAACTAGTTGATTAATGTTTTTTTTTCATTCGGTGTAGGTCTACCGTTACGCCCAAAGACCACCATTTGTTTATCTCAATAATGCGGTTTCCGCATGGGCGATTGAGCTTTTGACAGAAGAGCTCTCGAAGGACACACCATGTGATTGTGTAGTGGAGACAACACATGGAATCCCGTGTTCTTGTAGTTTACACTCTAAGGAGGCCGCTGACGAGGAGCTGAAACCATACCACTTACATAAATTTTGGCGTTCACTGCACTGGCGGGATCCTCCTCCCGGACCCGCGCGAGACGGCTAGGCTTCCCTCCTCTCACGCCGACACTGGCGGAGGCATGTGACGAGCCTGTAGAAGCCAGGTGCGGAGAGCTCGTGTGCAGACGAGGCATGTGTGGAGAAGCCATCGGCGGGGAAGTTCGTGTGTCGTCGTACTCAAACCCCGGCGGTGGACCCTCATCCTCGTCATCATCCTCCGGATACGACCTCGCCGGGTACGTAACGGGGAGGGTACCGGTCAGGGGAGTCGTAGATTCGCAACTTCTTGTTCTTCTTCGCTGCCTCTCCCTCTTTCCGTCGAGAAGCGGTGACCACCCGCTCTTTCATCCGATCCAAAACACCAACTTGTTTTCCTTTCCCTCTCATCTTCTGGATCCCATCGGTTTCTTCCTCTACCGGATCCCGATCGTGCGATTTACCTCCGCCTTTCGTTTTCGCCATATTTCTCACTAAACTGCATTTAAACAAATAAATGGTTCTAATAAAATTCGGATTCTACTAAACTAGGTTCACATCTTATTATTCCTAACTAAACCCTAATACCCTAATCCAAAACCCTAATTTTCCTAAATATTCACTAACAAAACCCTAATTATGGTTCACTAACAAAATCCTAATTTTTATTCACTAACTACCTAAACCCTAATTATTATTCACTAACAAAACACTAATTATTATTCACTACCAAAACCCTAATAATTCTCTAACATTCTCTAATCAAACCCTAAAAATTCTCTAAAACCCTAATCACAATAAACCCTAATTAATTTCATAATTAAAAAAAAAAATAAAATGGGTGGGCCGGCCGCCCGTTTCGGCCCGGGAGGGCTCCGGCCGGCCCCCCCTTTTTTTTTCAAAAATCGTACCTTCAACGATTTCTTCGATCGATCTTCTGTCTTCGAGCTTCGATTTCTTCTTCCGTTAGACGTTTGAGAGTGTTTGGGAGTGTTTGCTACTTGTTCGATTGTGTTCGGAATAGTGAATACACACAACAACTTATAAGGATTTCGATTTTACGAAAGGATAATCTTGTAATTCACTTAAATTAGGGCGTTGTTTAATTCGAAAGTTAGGGCGTCAAATAGGGATTCAGTATTTTTATGTTAGAAAACAAAAGATGCCCCAGAATCCAAACCGTAAAGATTTTCAAGTAAGGAAGGAAAACAGAGTGAAACATTTAAACTGTTGATTTTTACCAACCGGACTAAGCCAATAGCCCGGTCAATAGGTTGGATCCGAGAGATTTGTGACTATTGGATGAGGTGACTTTGTGTAACAAAATCATATTTAACGAATCACAACAAATTCAGTGAGCTGACAAGATAAGTAACAAATCTAAACTGAAAATAGTAATAGGCGGGAAAAATTGTAAATTGTGGAGAAATATATTATTTTATTTTCTTTTATTTTTAATTTCTCTAACATCTATTTATTTAATCATTTATCTCTAATTTTAATTAAATGACTATAACTATTTATACAATGCTCAAAACACAATTGTTACCTCACAAATCTTGTTTATTTTAATTTTCTGAGTCTAATGAGATTAATTTTGAAACATTTTATTATTTTATGATAATGTCACATTTTATAACTAATACATTTAAATAACTTTCAAGATTATGTTGTAACTGTTATAGAGCAATTATGGGTTGATTATGTCACATAATCTGAATATCTACTGTCATACCTACGTTATAAGTCTGTTTTGCATTTTTATGTTTAGTTCATCAACATTTCATGTCACTGTTATGTCCATGTTATGAGTTAGTTAATTTATTATGAGTATATTAGGTCTACTTTATGAGTAAATTTAATTACACCATCCTTATGTCCACATTATGAGTAGATTATGTCATAGCTACGTCCATGTTACACAACTATAATGTCAATGTTATGTCTACTTTATTAGTTTATAGTTATGTTAACTTTACGCATTGATTATGTCAAAGTTATCTCCATATTTTAAAGACCCTATGCCAGTTTTATGAAACAATTATATCTGATGTATGCATCGATTATATCACTATTATGTTCATGTTATAAGTCGATTTTTAAAACTTCCATATTCGGAAGAAAGAAAAAGTGATTTGTTTATTTAAAACCATACATAAGAATCAAAAACTCATCAACACATAAACAAATCTAATAAAATCATGAAAAGCAAAGGCCAAAGAATGAAAGAAAAAAAGAACAAATCTAATATCAAAGCAGATATCGTTTTAGGAGATAGAACAAGTTTTAGATCTGGTCACTATCGTCACTCCCATCGTCTTGATCTAGAGTCGAATCTTCTGTCGTCGTCCAGATTGATTCTAGTTGTGAAGAGCACAATTTCAATTTTATTTTCGTTTGTCTTCCTAATTTTTTGGGGTGGTCGAGAAGGATGAAGAATTGTAAAAAAGGTGGTGAAAAGGGTTGAAAGTTTGGTATAATGAAAGTTGAAGAGGATTTGATGACGGTGGCCGTCAGAGAAGAGAAAAAGGAGTAGTAGTTTAGGTTTAGAGAGAGAAGCGAGAATATAAATGTTGAAGAGAGAGAGAGTAATTTTCTAAGAATTAATAAAAATTTTAAAAATATGTGAATATAAAATTGAGATTGAAATTCAATTTTTTTGTAAAACTTTTCCAACTATTTTTCTTTAATTGTGCCCGTTGATCTTTTTTAGAAATTAAAATGAAATTACAATCGTTAAATGAGGTTTATAGGTGCATCTTATAGACTCTCTTCTTAATTGTTTAGCCGTTTCAAATTTTTACAACTTAACTACACCAGTAGGCAAATTAAGTAGAGCATACTATAAGATAACCAATTATGGTGGTGAAAATAGGTATACTAGTGAGTATATGAATTCATACCATATAAATATGAGTATAAAGATAAATATGCATGTGTGCATATGAATTCATATCAATTCATGTATTCGAATTTCTTGTCTTATATTGTACTAAAGTATTTTTGTAGTCATGTTTATTTTTAGTGTTTTTTCATTTCATGTACTTGGTTTTACTATATTTATTTTAATTATTTTATACTTGTTTCTATGTACTTATTCTTCCTGTTTTCCTAATATTTGTTTTTGTTGTTTTGTACCCTCTTTCTAAATACTTGTCTTTTATTGACTTTGTACTCAACACTGTATTCGAGTTCCTATATGTATTTGCAGGGCCGTCCATCGAATTTCAGAAGCCCAGTGTCGAAATCTAAATGTGGCAATTATTAATATTGTCAAATATTTTTAAAATATGTTTTTATATATCCATTAATCTATTATTATATTTTTAAAAAATATAAAATTGTAAACTACAAATTAATACAAAGATTCATTTCCTATAATAAGCAAAGGATAACTTTTCATCATCATGATTACTGTCTTTTAAGTTTATCCAAAAGAAACTATGATGTAAAAATATACGAGTAGCCGAATCAATCTTCATCTTACAAATAGCTACTAAATTATGATTACTTTACTAAGTTTTTGTATACCGTAATTACAAAAAAGACAAAATGTATAACCATGTATTAATTGATTACTAATATGAAACACTTGTCAAAATCAAAAGCTATAATTATATATTAAATGGAAACCGTGTGTTGTGTTGAAAACAACTTTAAGCATGGTGTTGAATTCAACATAGACTATTGGATCATTAATTTATTAGTCTTTTTTTATTTGAAGGCTCATATTTGACAGGAGCAGTTTCGGTATTTCAAATTATACTTTTTAATTTTTTTAAACTAACATAATTTCTTTTTTTTAGGACAAAACAAATATTAATTTTATTTTGAAAACTTCAAAAAGTATTTTTTTATTCTCAAAAATTAGCTGTCTCTAAGTTGCTAATAAGTACTTTTGAATTCCCTTAATAACTATGTCTAACTGGATAATAACTACGTTTCCTTCCCTTATATCTACATTATGTTTTCATCGACCATACATACATAGGTCAAAGTTGCAATACCTGCGTATGAGTTGCCAATAACTATGTTTTACCCCGTATATCTATATTACGTTTAAGTTGTTAATAACTACATCTAACCACATAATAACTACCTCTAAGTCGGTAATAACTATGTCTACATTTAAGCTGCTAAATCTTACTTCTGAGTTAGTGATAACTATGTCTGAATTTCCTCAACAAATACGTCTAACTCGCCAATAACTATGTTTCTCCACTATATCTACCTTAAGTTTTCATCAACCATATATACATCTAAGTTGTTACCTACCTCAAAGTTGTCAATACTTGCGTCTAAGTTGTTAATACCTACATATGAGTACCTAAAACTATATTTACTTCCAAGTTTCTAATAACTACCCCAAAGTTTTTGATAATTATCTCTACTACGAAGTATAGATTTGAGCCAGTCAACTCACATGTTTGACCTCGAAAAAAAAAATTCGTCAAAACTTTATCATGACTGTTCTAGTTTTAATCGTCGTTAAAAAACTAAAATTTTGACATAAAACATTCAAATCATATGTAATAGATATTGATTAAATAAAAAGGTTAGGAGGAAAAATAATAATTAATATATATAATAAATTAAATAAATAAAAATAGTGTAAGTTACCAGAATGCTTTTCGTCTGTAAAATTCAGCGGCCGAGTAATTCAAGACCACACGCCACCACTATAAATGAATTTCAAAGATTCTGTGCCAAAATAGAATTATTTGATAGATAATTTAAAATAAAAATGATCAATTAATGTTCCAATAAATTAATTTTCCGATCTTGAAAATGTATTAAATTAGTTATAAAAAAAAGGCCCACGCAAGGGGAATGGTACTTTGAAATAAATTGACGGAAAAAAGAACGCGGAGAATGGATCGAATACTGGTCTAAGCTTTGCAAGTCAGCCCGAGTATCTACTCAACGCTTCTCCTTGCCATTTAATACAGCCATCAAAATCCCAAGAAACATGGACAATAAGCTTATCTGTTGCTTTAAGTAAACACCGCTAAGTCTACATATTTTGATCCTACGATTTCAACCGCTAAGTCTATTGTATCTTACTTACCAACCGAAAGTTGGAGGACAATATCTAATTGAACCCCCCTAATGGGCGGATGTGTATTCGAGTTTCTTGTTTTCTACCATATTTGAGTTTCTTATCTTTTATTGTACTAAAGTTTTTCATGCACTCATTCTTCTTTTGAGTGATGTTTTGATTTTATGTACTTGTGTTTGTTTGATGTCCTCCTTTTTTTTATTTTTCATGCACTCTTTTCTTGCAAATTAATTTATTATTGTTGTACTCGTTCACACACACATTTTTCATTTCACATACTAGTTGATGAACCCGCTTCTATTTTTGGTGTACCGTAGTCATTTATTGTAGTGAATGTTGACTCTAGTACCACGAACGGCTCCGACATGTTCAAAACGAGCCGTTGACGGAAGTGTATTAATTGTATGTGTGAAAATCTTAAAGAATGGAATCAATTCAAACAAAGAAGAATTTGGAAACATTGAAGAAAAGAATCATTTCAAACAAAAATGCTAAATTTACTCTTCGAGTTAAAATAATTCTCACCTATGTCAAATTTGGGACAAAAAATAGACAATCTAGATCTCTCTGTACTGGCAATAAAAAAGAGTTTTCTTCATTCCGACTCCTGTGAACTAAACTAACACGCAACTAGACTTCATAACTTGCTCAGCAAACATGCATTAGGACAAAAACATGTCCCAAAATTCATAGCGTTCAGATTTAAACTGTTGATTTTACAACTAAATTACACGAGTAGGGGAACTTAAGTAGGCATATATAGCTGGCCGATCACGACGCATAAAGTTTGGTTATAATAGGATTCCAAAGATCTTTCAGCTTCTTCAGTTTCTTGTCATAATCTTCTTTTCTAGCGTAATGGATGTCAACCGACACCAACCAATCTGAAGCCTCCCCCACACATGCATCCACCTTTCTCTTGTCATTCCAGCTCATCTTATCTCGCACCGGTTTGCGACCATCACCTCCTCCGTTGCTCATGGTGTTCTTGATATCGTACAAGTAGCGCTCGAGCTGATTCTTGGAGTCCACTCGAGCCTTGGCACTCTTGTCTTCCTCCTCCATCTTTTTGGCTTCTTTTATCATCCTCTCAATCTCCGCTTTGGTCAAATCTCCTTTGTAGTTGGTGATGGTAAGCGATTCACACCTTCCCGACGGTGATATCTTTTCCTTAGCCGTCACCGTTAGTATTCCGTCCTCGTCCATCTCAAATGCCTCCTCTATCTTCGCAACTCCCCTAAGATTAAGATTCCAAGCAAGTACCATGTTTGTTTAAATTTAGACGAAGATGGTCGCTCGCTAGTTAGAAATTTAAACTGATTAAATATATCTTTACTAAAACAAACAATTACATTTTTTTTTTTTTGTTTTTGTTTTTTTACCGTCTATTTTTACTAACGCAATATGCAATCCACTTTTATTTTTGCAATATCTTCTTTTTTACTACACACTCTCTAGTTTTTTACTAACGTTTTCTTATGAATACAGAACAATTAATGACCAAGTGTGGAGATTCGAAAGATAATTAAAACCTAGTTACTTTTGTGAAATATTAAATAGGGTTTTCATTTAGAATATTTGAAAGATAGATCATATATTTTAGTTTTGATAATTATTTAAAAACAAATGGCTACTTAAATATTCTATATTCATGCAAAAATATCAGTACAAAAAGACTCTACGAAACAAAAATGGGTTGCAT
Organism: Linum usitatissimum; assembly: GCA_030674075.2. Classification (NCBI taxonomy): domain Eukaryota; kingdom Viridiplantae; phylum Streptophyta; class Magnoliopsida; order Malpighiales; family Linaceae; genus Linum; species Linum usitatissimum. Next base: position 1,024,610 of record JAUJYP020001374.1, read on the forward strand.
AAAATAAAAATGGATTGTGTTAGAAATTTTTTGTATTAACGATATACTGGTTCATTTACGTTGAAATACATACTTCACCGACATATGCCAAATTTAATACATACCTTGGAGCTGGAACGATACCGGACAGTACAAATCTTCCAAGCTCGATGCAGTCTTTGGTGAGGGGTCTTTCGCCTTGATACACCTGAAAACCAATTTAACATAATTGTCATTTTCACATTAAGTGATGATCATCACCTAACCTTAATTTGCTCCATTAATTACAGTATAATAATGCATATGGATCAATTATTTGTGCCGTAAACAAGTGGGTTTTGGTGGTTAGGCAGATTAATTAAGAGGTAATCAATTCCAATTAATGAAGCAATTAACAAACCTTAATACTGACAGAGGTTTGCTGGTCTTCTGTTGTGTAATACTCCCCAGCCAATTTGGTTGGAATAGCAGTGTTCCTTGGAATAACAACTGACATCAATCCGCCAATAACCTCAACTCCCAAGCTCAATGGAGTAACATCATGCAAAGTAACATCTGCATCCATTAATCCCAATTGAGTTAAACGAATCATGAAATCAAATCATAAAAATCAATCGCAAAAAATTTGTAACATTTAGCATACCATAAAGAGTAGCATGAGCTTGTGCGCCACTGAGATTCGCTCCTAAAACAGCGGCACCATAAGCCACAGCTTCATCCGGGTTCACACCTTTACTAGGCTCCTTCCCGTCGAACATCTCCTTCAGCATCTCCCTCAGCCTAGGAATCCTAGTACTCCCGCCAACCAGCACAATCTCGTCGATTTCGCTCTTTTTCAACTTGGCATCCTCCATCGTCGTCTTCACTACCTCCATCGTCTTCTTGAACAGATCCAAATTCAAATCCTCGAACCTCGCTCTACTCAACGGCTCCGAAAAATCGTCTCCTTGTATGAAACAATCTATCTCGATCCTCACTTGCGTCTGATTGCTCAGTGCCCTCTTAGCCCTTTCGCATTCCTTCCTTAGTCTCCCCAAGGCCTTGCTATCCCGGTTATATCCCTTTTGTACTTGCTCTTTATCAAATCTATGAAATACTCCATCAGCCTCCGGTCAAAATCTCCCCCGCCTAAATGAGTATCGCCGCCGGTGCCCAGCACCTCGAACACCCCATCCTCGATATCCAAAACGCTCACGTCAAACGTACCCCCGCCCAAGTCGTACACCAGAATTTTCCTCTTCTCCCCTTTACCGACTTGGTTTGTCAGACCGTAGGCCAGAGCGCCCGCTGTTGGCTCGTTGATGATGCGGAGGACGTTGAGTCCGGCGATCGTGCCAGCGTCCTTGGTCGCTTTCCTCTGTGCGTCGTTGAAGTAAGCAGGGACGGTCACCACAGCTCCTGTGAACAAAATTAGAAAAGTTTGTAAAAAAATTAAAAAAACTGAAATTTGAAAATTGCGTAACTGATTATAATTATCTTTAAACCCTATATAACTTGATACATGAATAATATATTATAATTGTATATAACTTGTAAAAAGATTTAATAACTAATTATAAATATTTGTAATTAAATTTAGAAAAAATACCTAATAATTAATTATAATTTCCTTAAAAAGACAGTTTGATAGAAAAGTTTGTGAAAAGGTACCAGTAACCGGCTTTCCGATGTAAGACTCTGCTATTTCCTTCATGTTCCCTAATATCATGGCGCTGATTTCGATGGCGCTGAAGGATTTGACTTCTCCGGCGCCGCCTTTATTATTGAGCTCTACTTCCACGTAGGGCTTTCCTTCTCGGTTGACCACGGGATAAGGCAGCAGCTTGATATCCCTCTGGACCTCTAGGTCGTCGAACTTCTTACCGATAAGGCGTTTGGCGTCGAAGATGGTTCTGGTCGGGTTGAGTGCCGCCTGGTTTCTGGCTGCTTCTCCGAGTAGACGCTCGGAGTTGGCCGCTGAGAAAGCGACGAAAGAAGGGGTGATTCGGTTGCCTTGGTAGTTGGCTATGATTTCGATCTTGCCGTCTCGTGCTACGGCGACGCAGGAGAAGGTTGTGCCTAGATCGATCCCGATCACATCTCCTCCGGTCGTTTTAGGATTCGCCATTCGCGAGTGAATGCAAAACTCTGTTTTGTCTTGGTTTTTTTTATTAATTTAAAGTATATCTCCTTCTGTAACTAATGGTGTATTTATAAACTGGCGCCTCCACCTGCTAACAATTCAGTTTAATTTTTATTTTTATTTATTTTTCCCTAAACCCTTATCGATGAATCTTTCTTGGATATTTCTTCTTATCTTCCCAGTTGATTTCATTGCCTTTGTCATTTTGTAAAAGATTATGAAATTTCTTTACCAAATAATTAAATTCCATGACACCTACTTTTCTTCTTTTTGCCTACTATTCCCGACTACGATTTGAATTTAATTATTTTTCTTACCATTAAACATACAAATCTTAATCTATTTATATGAAATTGGTAGTTTGTACTTTAATCGATTATTTTGTAATTGTATAAGGTTTTTGAATTATATTGTTATATTTCCTTGTTAATTAACCTTTTTATTATGTAATTACTTTTTTATACGGCAAAACACCCTCTTAAACTTGGCTAAATTTTTGGCTCCACTATTGTTAGGGTGGGGATTTGAAAGGTGATTTTAATTTTAAATTACTTTATTGAAAAATTGATAGCAAATTAAGTATTTAAATACCAGAAATGGATGATATTTGTAGATAAATTGAAATCACTTTGTGATAGTAGAGCCATTTTTGTTAGCTATTTCAATTTTTTATTCGTCTAGATAGTGTAGGTGGGGTGTCATTTCTTGAAGATATGAGTCAATTCTTCCCTATAAGTTGCTGCAATTTTATCTATAAAATCATCTCAAAGATGATAGCCACTCGATTCAAACGTTGGATCCCGCAACTGGTTTCTAAAGTGTTGGGCGCTTTCTCTGGAGGACGGATGATACAAGATAACATAATTATTGTTCTTGAAGTCCTGCATCAGTTCCGTATCAAAAAATCGGGTCAGAAGATGGATATGCTCCTAAAATTGGACATGAGGAAGGCATATAATCTAGTCGATTGGCAGTGCCTGGATATGCTTCTCCGTGCTTATGGTTTCCATCCTAGGTGGTGTAACTGGGTTAAGATTTGTGTCCAGAATGTTAGGTTCTTGATTTTTTTCAACTGTTTGCCAACCACTATGTTCACTCCTTCTCGTGGTATCCGTCAGGGTGATCCTCTCTCCTCTTTTCTCTTCATCCTAATGTCCAACGCTCTTTCCTTCATGATCGAGAGAAGGGTCGAAGCAAAGATGATTCATGGTATTAAGTTTAAGCCTATGTGCCCCCGCCTCACTCATTGCCTCTATGCTGACGATACTGTAATTTTTGGGAAGGTTTCGGTGGGGGAAGCAAAATCTATATTGTCAAGTATCAATGGGTACAGGGCAGTCATTGGGCAAGGTTTCAATTTTTCCTTTTCAGTGGTAACCGTCCTGATGACCTCAAGGTTTCAGTTTATGCTTGCATGGCTTTCTCCCTGGATAGTGCGCACTCCAAGTATCTTGGAGTGCCAACGAAATGGGGGCGCTCCAACGTTGAAACTTAAGGTCAAGCTTGGAAAGGACACCTGCTCTCTCGCGCTGGAAAAGTTACTCTCTTGAAGGAGATTATTCAAGCCATTCCGGCGTATATCATGAGCTTGTCCATCTTTCCCAAAAAGATTATCAATAAGATGAATTTTCTTCTTCGAAGATTCTTTTGGTCAAGATCAATAAAGAAGAGGTCAATTCACTGGTGTGCTGGGAAGAGGATGTGTGACTCCCTCCGTGATGGTGGGTTGGGGTTCAAGGATTTTTCCTTTTTCAATATTGCACTGCTTGCTCGTCAAGGGTGGTGGCTGATCACGTCTCCTGAGGCTCTCTAGGTCTGGCTTCTTAAATCTTTGTACTTCCCCAATGGCTCGTTCCTAGAGGTGGGTAAGAGTTGCCGTCCTTCTTGATTTGGGCAAGTTAGTGGGAGGCCCGATCTGTCATCTCCTCCGGTTGTGTTGGGGTTATTGGCTCTGGGACTACAACTGTAGTCAAGGGTTCCCCTTGGATTCCCTCCCTCCCCTCTTTCAAGCTTCCCACAGATGGAGGTTTCTCCACGGTCTATGACCTTTTCTCTAGGGATTTGCTTCGCTGGGATGATGAGTTGTTGTCTTCTTTTGCTCCCCGACCACCGTCTCTGTGATTTGGAAAGTACCTATTGGCCCCCCTTCCTTTGCTGACTTTTGGGAGTGGGCACCAGATCCAATGAGGAATTTCTCTTTTCGCTCTGCCTATTATCAAGCCCGGAAGATCTCCATGCCTCCCACTCTTATAGTCAACACTAGAACCCATTGTGATGGCTATTTCTTCTCAGAAACCCATCAAGCAGCTTTTGGTTTTATCTGTTCAGATATCCAAGGATATGTTCTCTGTTTCTTCTCCCATCACGGCTGAGGCCTTTGCCCTACTCAATTCCATTATGTATGGAATCACTTTGAATGCCCCGTGTCATGTTCTCTCCGATTGTAAGACGATGTGATGTGTTCTTAACGATTCTCATATCCCATGGCCTTGGGACTGTGTGGCCTGGATTGCTACTATGATTATGTCTCTTCAGAGCTTCCCCCTCGTCTCTATGCACTTCACTCCGGGGCCCTCCAATGTTCAAGCAGATTGGGTCGCTGAACGGCTTGCGAAGAGTACGTTACCCCCATGGTGGATCAATCATCTTAGGCAGAACGCTCCTCTAAGCATGCGTAATCTGGGGTTTCTACCCTTATTGCCCGGATGGGTTTAATGGAAGTAGTAGGCACTTTTCGATTGTTAAAAAAATAGGCGGGGTTCCGTTTTGATTTATTATTATTCTGCTGCTGGGCGAGAACTCAAAATTATTTTTCTTCGGAGGTGGTAGTCAGGTGAAGGTCTCTGCTTTGAGTTTTTAATTAATTTGATTAGATTTTAGTTTTTAGTTTTAAATTTAAATTATTTTGAATCTATAAAAAAATTGGTTTGGGTTTAGTCGAATTTCCTATCAGGAAAATTTTACCACCACATAAATAGATAAACTTATATAGTATGTATAATCAACATACTAAACAGAATTTAGATGAAAAAATTAATCGAAGGATATATTTATTAAAGCCGTCAAAGTTCATACATGGGTTTCATCGGGTTAAAATTTAATAAATGGGCGCCGATATAAAATTTGCATAATATAAGGGTGTAAATGGATATTTTTCTTTTATAAATTCTCCTAACTATATTGTGAGAGAGAGCTCATCCATATCTAAGTTTATATAGAGAGAAAAAAAGAATGGTGAATACTTTAGTATTTTGAAGGTAAATTTTTTTATTTTCATAGACATAATTTAATAAAAAATAACACAAGACGACATAATGAAACTAAAATAACATGAAATAATCATTACAGGCATTACACAGCGTGGTGCTAGCTGGATAGCACCGCGCTACGTGGCTTTGTTAATCTCCATTTCATTTGCAAATGGCCAATCTCTACTTGTGAACCATGCACACTTTCCGTTAATTGGACAACAATTAATGAGCAACATGCATGCATGAATGTCACTTTAAAGATTAAGAAGCTAAGAGTTTTATGCATGCATGTTTGTCATAAATTGTTGGCCAAATAAAGAGAAGTGTGTATGGTTAACAAGTAGTTTCCAAATGAAATGGAGATTAACAAAGCCACAATAGTGCGGTGTTGTGCAGGTAGCGCGGTGTTGTGCAGGTAGCGCGGTGTTATGCAAGGCCGGTAATGGCAATTTCATGTTATTTTAGTTTTGATTCTTCTTTTTAGATTATTTCGTATTAAAACGGGTTTACGAAAAAAGTTTCCCTTAAAGGTATTAGTACCCTCTATATTAAAAATATTACTTTTTTTTAGATTTAAAGTTCAGAAAATAAATCCTAAAGTGTTTATAGTAAATGCTAAATATTAAAGAATGATCCTAACACCATAAACATTAAATCATAACCTTCAAACACTGCGTTATAAACTCAAACTCTAAATCGTATCACAAACTCTAACTTTTGACATAAATTAAAATTAATATATCATAAGTTAGGGTCGTCCATTTCTATAAACGTGTAGCTGTTTCTCATTCTCCTACAATGAGGCAAACTATGATTAAAAGATCTAAGGCGATTTGATCGAAGGAAGATGAAAAGGTTTTGTTATCGGACAGGAAACTTTAATAGTGCGAAGAAACAAGTACACTATTCACAATAACAAAAACTCAAACACATAACATAATTTTAAATCCGGTATAAAAATCAAGTATATAATTTTAATTTTAAACATAGTACAAAAATTAAGTACAACAAATTTAAATTTTAAAAATTAAATACAAATCAAACAAGTATACAAACCACAATAACAACAAAATCACGATGATACCTATAACCCTAAATAGAGTAAAAAAACAAGTACATAAATATAAGAATTCTAGTACAATAAACGGTATATTAAAATTCAAGTACAAGCGGAACGAGTAAACAACCGACAATAAAAAATCAAGTACATAACTCTAACCCTAAACCGAGTACAAAAAACAAGTAGAAGCAAAACGAGTCCATAAGCACAACAACAAAAATCAAGTACATAACCCTAATCCTAAACCGAATATAAAAACCAAGTACAACCAACCTAACACAAAAAAAATCAAGTACAAACAAAATAAATATACAACGCACAACAACAAAAAATCAAGTACATAACCTAAACCTAAACCAAGTACAAAAAATCTAACACTTAAAATCAAGTACAACAAAAATGAGTACACTACCCACAATAGCTCTGCCACCTCCATAAAGACGTGGTGACGGGATTGGTTACGGTTACGACTCCGTTGACTTGGTCGGGTCGGGCAGGGCCGCTCCAACGTGGACTCCACCCGTTTTAGGTTGAGGAATCAGCACAAAGACATCGAAGCCGAATAGATAGCCACTAGTTGGCCGACCTGGCTCAGCACGTCATCGGCGAAGTCATCGATAACTAGGTTCCCCTCAAGTCGGATGATGTCGAGAAATTAGAAAAGGTTTGGCTTCTTTCCTTTTCTCTAATCTAATATTTTCCCATATAGATTTTGTTTTCTAGTCCGAGAGTTGCATCAATTGAATGATTATACAAAATGTGCATTTCATTAATAAATGGGTGAAGGTACGTACAACAACGTGTTTAGAGCAAATATGGGTACCTTGCAATTGAGATGAGGCTACCTTGCTTAGTGCCCATCTTACTACCTTTTATTATCCGCTCTAAACATATTCTCATCAGTTTTTTTCTGCTTTGGAATTGGTTTAGATGAAGATGAAACCACACTAAATTGTCAACTCTGCAAGTACCTGTCAGCAGACTGCATGCCATTATATTATATTATATTATATTATTGAAAGACTTCCCCCAAGTTCCCTTTATCTTCACAACTCCTTCTTCCCTAAGTTGTTGACCGCCTTCTTTAAACCCAAAGCCAATACAATTTGTCCACTAATACGCTATTTCGAATTATAATCTTTTAGCTTCGTTGACAATTAAAATTGTTTTATAAAATAAATTGAAATTGCCTTAACCTTAATTTTAACCAGTCTTATAGGAAGCTTTTCTGATGGTGAAGCGTCTGTCTGGTGATCTAAAGGTTCTGGGTTCGAATCCAGTAAATTCTACGAAATGGACACCAATGTAATGTTTATTTTAATTGCTTTCTATTTTGTATTGACCGAGAGTCTCCATCTATTACGAAAAAGCTCAAGCAAGTGCCAATAACTGCCAAGTACATTGGTGAGTCAAATGGGAGGAGTAAATCCCACACGCAGGACTACAGGAGAAATAGATTGCCTAGCCAAAATATGAGCAACCGAATTCCTTACTCTCCTTACAAACTGGAACAAAAAATTATTACCATCCTGCAAAGCATCCCTCCATGCTTGAACCATATTAGCGTGTCCACCTCTTTGCTACACTCGATTGCGTTACTATATCGGAGACGCGTAGCGACTATTCTCGTTAGTATTCAGTGCCTGGAATCTTGAAGCAGGGATGCCTTCATCGGTCTTCTTCAGCGATCTCTTGCATTCAACGACTGGTTGTGGTGGTGTGATTATGGTGCAAGATCTCAGTTCGACTCGAATCTTCTGTTTTCAGGTTTCAAGCATATTGTTGCAAGTCTCTCATCTTGCAAAATTTCCACAACCGTAGTTGTTGGTAAAGTTTGATCTAGGGTTTTGGTGGCTTATGTTGATTGGGCTTCTTTCTAACTTATTTCAGATTTTAATTGGATCGGTAAGTGGATTTCCTCATGTATTTGGTTCTCTTTCCTTCCTCTTTGTAACCTTCTTAAGTTTTATTTCATTAATGAAATTTATTTTCTAAAAAAAATGAATCCGCTCCATAAATCGTGGGAGGGGCCATTGCCCCCCGTGAAATTTTATAAAATCAATAAACGTATTATCATGCTAGTAATAACTTAGTGGTGTACTGATTAAGACAGCCAAATGCAGGCAAGAGGTTGATGGTTCAAGCTTTTACCCATCAATTTTGTTCAATTTCTTTTAAAATTTTACATTTTATTTCATAAACAACCCTCCATATATCTAATTTTGCTGATTTAGTCATTCGAAGTTTAAAGATGATTATAAATTTCTTTTGCAACATTTATATTTGATCATTCAATGTTTCAACATATGTATATATTGTTATCCTTATTAATTATTATTATTATATTATACCATAACAACATCATGTTTTATTGTCACACTTGACAATACTTCAAATAATCATTAGATCTAAATATCGAGACTTATAGGATATAATAAAAAAAGGTAAATATATAATTATACTAGTCCACCTAAAATCATCTTTGGAGATTTTTTCAATTTCAAACCCACAAAATATCCGAAACCGAAAAATTCAACTGTGATCCCTATGTTTTTCACAAAACCGAACCCCTCCCTTCACTGTTGCTACTTTAACCGGCATGAATAAACGGACAACGGTAGCTTATCCATCGAAGACTAAAACAGGCTGTGCATATATTCAGCTATTTTCAGTTTTTCGATTCTGCTTTGGTGTATGGTTGTATATTTGTATATTTATATTTATTTTAGGGGCTAATATATATTTTTTGTATTTTATTTTTTATCCTTTATATTTTTATAAAAATATTTTTCAGTAGATTGTTTTATATATATATGGAAAGGTTTTTGGTGCACCCCACTATTTTTATCAAATTTAGACCGTCGTTTAAGTTAAATTTAGATCGTCCGCTGAAACTCAAACTTTTTTCAATTTTTAAAAATAAATAAAATAATTTATAAAATAAATATTCAACTTAAATCCAGTAATTTAAAAGTCTACAACTTTTCAATTTCTCATCCGATTTGGGGAAAAGAAATTAGCTTCGTTGTTTGGCTGCTTATTCTTATTCTTCCTTAGCCGTGGAAACAGCCACGCCATCACTCTTCTGCTCCTCGGCTGAGACTGGACGGAGGCGTGGGAGTCGGTCAACGGGATGACGATGTTGGAATTGACCCTGTTCTTCTTTTTCACGGCGAGGGCGTCGCCGATTTGACTGAACCGGCTACAGGAGGAGGACGAGGATTTGAAGTCTGTTGCTAAGTGGGCCAGAACTCTATCGGGTTTGCTGAGCTCAGGAGAAGTGTGGATGACGGCGACGTTGTTGATGTCATGTTGCCGCCGGCACAGGATCCGGTGACGGATTTCTGATCATCGGCGGCGACTTTTCTGCAAGAGTAGGAGTACTTATTCTTGAAGTTGGAAACGGATGAGAGATGAGTTCGAAGCATGTAAATGTATTTTAAACCTACTTCGCCAACGTCAATTCTTTATTTGACAAAATTTAAAAAGTGTAAAATGTTATGAATATTGTTATTGTGGTGCATGAATGCCCATTGTGTAACCTATACATTAACCATGAGAATCAATACCATTATCTCCTATTCAAGTGTAATTATGTTAGTCATTAGGGGTTATGTATCTTGAGCCTATAAATAGTGCTCACTCTTGTATGTTTGAGACACATCAATAAGAATACTCTTCTCCTCTCATATTCTTGCTCTTCTTCTTTTAGTTTCTTAACACGTTATCAGCACGAAGTTCTGCCGTCGAGCAACTTCTTGTAATGCGACAAAGAGTTAGTTTTACTTGTGGGATGAACAAGTGCATACAAACAATACATATGGCCAGTGAGTTCATGTTTATGCTCCTAATGCCCGTTTTTGCAATTTTATTATTGCGAACGAGTGCTCGATTCTTGAAAGTTTACAAAGATTGCTATTTGATTACTATTTGCTCGATTCTCTTATTCTTCTACCTACTTTCTTTTTTTTCAAAACTAAATTTAGTTTTTGATTTCAAATGTTATTACATTGATTTACCCGATTCCTTACATTTTAGCTTATTATATCATCACATCAATTTTTTTTAAATTAAGTATTTACCCATTTGAATATTACTTATTTTTTTTCTTTTGTCTTATGTTTTGAATACATATACTACGAAAATCTTGTGGTTCTCATTTCCATTTCTTTCTTTTTCATAAGGCTATTGTTACTATTTAAAAATAGGTCATTAACGTGGGCTATTAGCTAATTCATATGTTTACTTCTTCAATCTTCATTTTTGTTTGTTTTCTACTAATACCCCACCAAAGGTATATAGTAACAAAATTTTTATATGAATATTCACCTAGTAACAGTATTATATTTATTTTGTGTTCATATATGTCTATGACTTAATTCTAATATTTGATAGCTTATCTTTACTGCTCAATTTTTATTGATCACACAAACAGTAATAGACATCTTATGCATATACATATGTATTTTTTTCCTTAATTTTTGCCTATTTTACTTAATATTATAACATATTTGTCAAAAGAAAACAGATTGGTGGTTATCTGATTATTATCATAACCATTATTTTTGTAACGTTGGTCATCACATTAGTACATTACGTTTACATTACTATTTTTCAATTATCATCAACGGTTGTCATTAAATATTTAAATGGCTAATGATCATGCCATTATTAATGGAATCGTAAGTTACATTTACGGATTAAATAAATGTATTATATATGTTGCTAATTATAATTTCATTATAGTATATTCATGTCATTATTAATTCGTTCATAATGTGATGTAATTTATTTATTTATTTTGATAGTTACGTCAAACTTTTTGAAATTTGAGTATGTGGTTTTTGATGTTTCGGGCAAGAATTACTCTTCATGGGCGTTAGAGGCTAAAATCCATATATAATGGTATTGGTGAAACGAGACGATAATGCACATCTTATCATGATAAAGCTAAAGCTTTGCTATTTACTCGCTATCATCTCAATGATAGGCCGAAAGATGAGTACCAAGAGCACAACATATCGAAAGGACAAAGCTATACATATATTTTATATGTCTCGAATATTGAAGGTCGAAGTGACAAAATATCAATCTTTGTAGTGATTGATTATACTCATAAAAGCCCGATATGATTGAATGTCCCACGAGACACATATCTTGAGAAACGGGTTATCTTATGTCTCCAATGTTGATGGTCCAATGAGACAAAATATCACTCTATGAAGTGAGTGGATATAATCATATGTCCATAAAGTGATTAGACAATATATATTCCCACAAAGTCAATACACTAGTGGAGAAAAAGACCTATTATTTTGGTTATGAGATAGAAATTTGAGAAGTGTATCTTTACCCATGAAAGGGTGTTGTGAATTGATTTTGGTCATACAACCATCAATTTTATTTTGATGATAATACCCAAATGATACTAATTTAGCCCTCAAAGTGAATGTGCATAAACACATATGTTACACTATTTTTGAAAGCATATGTAATTATACGGAACCCTTTTATTCGGATGGACATAACAACTGTGGTTATACGAGAATTATTGATCCATTAATTGGTGACATAGATGATTGAGAAATATCTCTATTTATCATTTAAACTATGTACCATTTTCATGACAAAATGAGTATTTTATGATGAGAATCACCATAATTAATTGTGATATATAGCACATCGATAGTGCACCAAGATATATGGTGTAGTACAACATTTCTCTCAAGCTCTAGATAGAGCTATTATATTGTTCACGAAAGAACAAAATCCGTATTCCAATTTGTTTAGGATGAAGAGAGGAACAATAATATGGTGTATGACTATATAATTATTGAATCAATAATATTATCCCCCAATTTGTACTACACATATGTTATTGTGATTGAGATACATATAAATGTAAACTATAAGTTTACTCGTCATGACAACTATTATTTGGCATAACCGGTGAGACCATCCGGTTCAATCATGATGCGAATCGATAAGTACCTCTATGGTCAATTTTGATGATTCGATGATCTAAAGTGTATGTTCTATTGAAGATTGTTGTGCATGATGGTCTCAACTTGGGTATTCTAAAGAAATGATTCCTAAGGTTATAGGGATTTAAGTAGTCCTTGTGACTCCCCTACTTCCCCGGGAACACGAACGATTTTCTGTTATGTCAACAAGATTTCGTTTCTAGGAAAGCATTTTGACCTTTCCGTTACCCATTGTTGGGTAAATCTCCAACATAACAAAACTCATATTTGGGTTGCTTATTCTCAAATAGAGTAGATTGTTGGATAATCATCAACTAAAGTAAGATCATTTCTCGTACACGCAAAAAGTAAGGGTGCTATTTATGGATCCATACACCCGACATGTTGACCAATTATCTTAATTGATGCATCAACTAGATGGTCACATGTATCTAGAAATCAAGAGCTTGCAAGATTACTAGCTCAACTATTTTGATTATGAGCATATTTCCATGATTATCCAATAACGAAAATGTGTCATTGAAAACCAATATACTATTGTGAACATGTCATTTACATGCACAACACAAACTCGCATTACACCAAGAAATTATCACGAATTCCTCCATTATATTTGGTTTTTGGGTCCAAACCATACATTGCCCATCAATGCATATATGGATATACACATCCCAATTGCTCCACCACATTTTATTATGATGGGTTCGCAATGAAGATTGAGAAATTATTTTGATTATGAGTTCATCGATGGTAAAATATCACATCATTGTCAGGAGAATTTGATGACTCGTTGGAGGTCTATATTCAAACTTCCCAACATTATTACAAATGTGTCTAAAACATGCATGACGCATGATAAATCACTCGGTTCCAAAGAAAAAAAAATCCTCAAAAGTGGAATGGAGCTATATATCAAGATGGTCAAATTGAGGTTAAGATTATTTAAACAAAGCCACCAAGAGAAATAAATAATGTGCTCAAGAAGAGTATCAGGTACCTGAAAGATATCAATATATATCTCGATTATCTATATCTTGGATGGAAAATATTGGAATCCCAATGAAGTCAACGTCGACGAAATTTTTGCGTATAGTGCAACGCTAAATATGATAGTTGAAAATGAGGATCATTAGCCAAAATGCATGCAAAGATAGAAATGATTGGCTGAAAAATTTCAATTTGAGGCAAATTAAAATTCCCAAGAGAAATGAAAAGTTTTAAGACATCAAGTCTTTATACATTGAGATGTAAAGTATGAGTATGAGAAGTTATAAAACATCTCATTTTTGAAAGGTTTTGTACAACAAACCTATAACATTTTGATTATGAGAAAATATATTCTCATGTGGTGGATGCAACTACTTTTTATTATTCGATTAGTCTGGCAATTTGTGAAGGGAAAGAGTTTGCCCCTAATGGATGTCCTTGCAACCTATATGTATGGTTTGCATAATTAGAATACACATGTGTATATGAAATTCCCTCGAGGATTTATTTTTCTATAATCAAATAATTTAAGTTCGCGTGAACGATATTCAATTATATCCAATTGACGTCATATGAATTGAAAGATTGAGAGACATGGTACATTTAGCATATCATACATTTCTTTATGCATATAATTTCTTCTTCATTTCAAGTTGATTTTTCGAAAAATCATCTTTGTCATATTTTATGGTTTCAAAATTCTTACCAAAAATTTTTTAATTTAATTTTATATTTTAAAATGTGTTTCTTTTATTTTGACATAATTGGATGTGATCATCTTTTGTTACATAGATGACATACACTTTATTGAGCTCGTAAAGAGTTTCTCAAAGCAATCAACTATTGATTAGCTATAGAGTTCGAGATGAAAGTTGTGGAAGATTACCACTAACTTGCCAATTGTGCGTTCTCTCTCGAACATGATTTTCATGTATCATCAAGGATATACTAATTATATCCAACAAAAAGTTATATGGATATGACATGGCTATCAATGCATGGATGGTAGTAAGATCACCATGTGACTCTATGTCCATTTTAATCGACCTTTATTCGGACACAAGAACTATTCGGTTTTGTAGTAATAATCTTGGTCATATTTGTGTTGGTTGACCATAAATTGGTCTCATGTGGTAATTTTATCACTTGGTTGGTTGTGAACCCAACTTATAAAGCTACACCACCATTTCACGAGATGAATTTATAAATCATGCATGATATTTATTTTGCATATATCCTTGAGTTGCAAGAAAATGTTGCAACGTGATGTGATGATTATGTACTCTTTTTCCTTCACTAAGTTTTTATCCCATAGGGTTTTCCTAGTAAGGTTTTAATGAGGCATATTCTCATCTAATGGTCATCCAAGGGGAGTGTTTTGTAAATATTGATTATGGATGACCATTGATCATATTGACGCATACCTTATATATACACACAAACTCTAATGAGTTGAAATTATTGTCAAACAAGTGCGCTCAGGTGATAACTTGATTGATTTATTCACTAAAGCTCTCTCTCGCATCAACTCGTTGGGAAGAAAATTTGGAGTTGGTGACTGAATGATCTCAACTGATATAATGATGAGCGAGAGTTGATATCCTCATCAGGGGGAGTCGATGTGAAGGATATTAACGGATGTCATCATCAGGGGGAGTCAATACGCAACTGTACTCTTTTTACCTTAACCATGGTTTTTCCCACTGGGTTTTCCTGGTAAGGTTTTTAATGAGACAATATCAATATTGTACTCGAAGAACATAATATATATTCTTATCCAATGGCCATTCAAGGGGGAGTGTTATGAATATTGTTATTATGGTGCATGAATGCCCATTGTGTAACCTATACATTAACCATGGGAATCAATACCATTATCTCCTATTCAAGTGTAATTATGTTAGTCATTAGGGGTTATGTATCATGAGCCTATAAATAGTGCTCACTCTTGTATGTTTGAGACACATCAATAAGAATACTCTTCTCCTCTCATATTCTTGCTCTTCTTCTTTTAGTTTCTTAACATAAAACTATTAATTATTATATTTAAGTAAAGTGTTTATTTTATAATTTGTTTTTTTTTCAAAATTAAAAAAATTTAGAAAAAGGACGGTTCAAATTCAATCTCAAAATAAGCGATCCGGATCTAATGAAAATAATGGGCACACCCGGTATATCGAAGACCTCACAAACTATCCATCCAAATAATTGATAACAAACAAACACAATAATCATTCAAGAAGTTACAACATAAAAAGAGAGTACATATAATAACTACATCTTCTATCAATCTTCTCCTTGACTTTGGCATTGTTGAGCATTAGTGACCTACAAACAAAACTCAACTTAGTTAGTAAATCATAGAAATCAAAATTGTATCGAAGACCTCACTATATATATAATATTGATGAAGATTACCGAACTCTTAGAGTATCACATACTCTCATTTATGTGGACTTATCTTAAACACTCATTTTGAGAGTCAAATTTTAACGGTCAATCATCATTTTACATATAAAAAAAAATAAAAAAACAACATAAAATCACGCCACTTAATTTATATTTTAATAATTGTGTAAAAAAATTAAATTTTGATAATATTAACATATAAAAATTTATCTTCGCCAAATTAACTTAGATTTTGTTTGGTATGGGTGTTATAATTATTTTCATTGTGCAAAAATTATTTATCTGTCATAATATATAATATTTAAACCTGATAAAATTATATGTATATGAAAAAATTATCATAAATAATATTTATGAAGAAAATAATATGTTCAAATTAATACATAAAATTTTATGAAATAATATAAAAGAAAATTAAAGTGAAAGAGATTAAAAATAAAGTTGACTATTTTATAAAAAAAAATAAAAATTGATGTTGGAAAAAATAATTTCATTAATTATCTGTCATTAGTTAATAAAAATATTATTTTCCAAATAACAAATAGGAAGGGAAATTTTAATTGGAAAAAAGAAAGAAAATATTTATTTATGTGGGTGAGAGAGAATCATAGTGGGAATCTCTTTTTTAATTAAAGTGAAAGAAGAAAAATTATTTTTAATGATTTGTAACGCAATAAATTATGAACCGTTTATTTAAAGAATAAACGAATCAAATATGTTTATACAAATAAGAGTATATAATACTTCGAGAGTACAATATTGGTTTTCATATATATATATATATATTGATTATTTTTAGAAGTTTATTTTTAGAAAATTACATTCATCAAGAATTGTACAACTTTATACGATAGGTTTACGTTATGTTACGTGTGAAGTTTGGATTTCTAAACTTTGAAACTTATGTATAGTTAGAGTTCCTGACAGCATATACATATTGTAACATTGGACAATAAGGGACTTGAGGGAATGGATCCATCCAGCTAGTTAGGTGGGCTGGGCTATAACTTCTGTCGCTATATATTGTGGCAGCACATGGGCGTTCCCCACACAGAGAAGGTAGACAGACAAGTTGATTTTTTCATTTTCGCCCTCCACTCCGGCAGGCGGGTGAACTATGCTCTGAGTCACCAGCCATACCATTTCTCCGAGGCTCTTCTTAGTGTCAAGTACTGGGATGGAAATGGGTCAGCTGATCAAATATGCTTCAAAAACATATCCATCTGAACTCACATCCACAACATTCCATGGACCTACAAATCAAGGAAGAACATCAAGACCATCATTGAGTCTTACTTTTCCTCCATGACCACCGTCTCGTCCCTCAGACTCCATGGCACCCGATGGACCCATGAAATCAAATCCTTTTGTTGAGATTACCGTTGTCGATCCCCTAATCCCTGGCTTCCTCCTTGAAATCCCTAAAGCGCCGGACGAGAAGGTCATTTTCCGCTACGATCATTTGATTGAAGTTTGCAAGTTCTACGGGCGCATTGGCGACAACCTTGAGGATTGCCCCGAACGGCGGCTCTCATTGCACAAGGCTAATCTGGTGATCCCTCAGGCGACTCTGAAAACCTCTATGTGGAAGACTACATTGGCCAAGGGAACAATAGTGGCTCTGACGTTTCCTCCTCCGACTTCAGCCTCCTCCTTCCTGCGTGACTACACACCCCTGGGTTCATTGGAAGCTCCTCCAACACTATCACATTCGGCTCTCATCTCCAGACACTACAACAAAATTATATCCTAACAGCAGACACCTAACAGTTGCCTGTAAAGGCCTGCTGTTAGGATTATTATCGTCAACAGCCTAACATCGACCACTTTAGCCGATGTTAAATTTATTAGTTTAACAACAGACAGTTGGCCGTTGTTAGGATTTTAATTCCAGTCAACAATCCATATGAGTTCAAATGTCACCATTTCCCATATACAATCTGTTGTAGTTTGATCCCCTGAATTTCAGCTACCAAACAATTCTGTTTCAACAGAAAAAAAGAAACAAGTTCTAGAACTAACCAGTAAAGTATTTCAGTACTTGAACCATTCAACATCAAATGCATGTAGCAAAATTCCACAGATTCTAAACATGCAAGTCATCATCACGCTTTCTGATATTTCTATCCAAGCTAACGCATGCAGAATCAGTTTGATTAATTAGAGACCTAAGTGATAATTATTCAGTAGCAAAACAATACAGTTAAGGACACAAGATTGGTAACTCTGCAACCTTAAACAACTTGGGGCTTAGTCTTCGATTCGTGACTCTTGATTGGCTCTGTTAGGCTCCAGCTCCACTCAGGCATCCAGCATAACCCAATCAAGACAGCAATCGTTGATGCTCCAGCTTCCAGTCGCGCGATCTTCCTTCAGACGACACGCTCAGCCTTACAGTGTTTATCTCCGGTTCAGAAGCCACACTTATGAGGTCTGCAGCGTCTGGTATTTATTGACGCCGTGGGTTGCTCTCATCCAACCAAGAAGGTAAGTCCGAAGCTTCTCCCTTTCCATGCTCGACTTTTGTTTCTCCGCATTTCAATAGAGTTCCCTTTTTGATTCTGCGAGTTGAAAAATGGCAATTAGGGTTAGTATGAATTGGTCGGGCCGAATCCACTAATGGCTTCTATTACTGAACGACAGCTTGCGTTGGACTTAGTCCAGGTTTATGTGGGCCGGGTATGGGCTGTGATGGCTGCAATGGCAGGGCCTTATCTATTAGGCTTGATCCATGTCAAAAAGCTCCCCCTAAGCCTGATGATGGCTCACGCCTTACACCAAGATTCATTGTGAGATCTTAATGATATCGACTTCATGAACCTGCATAAACTTGCCTGTGTATGCTGTTAAGTTATGAGGCAAGAAAACTTTTATCAATGCCACTCCATACTCTGGAAATAAACAGCACGCTGATTTTATTAATAGTTAACCTAATCGGGGAATACAAGGCTAGAACACAGAAGCACTACTACACTGAAAACAGAAGTCGACAACTGCAACGGAACCAAAAAATAGGAACCTACGATGAGAACATAATATCCTAGAGCAATAACAAGAGAAAACAAGGCAAGAAGCTGTAGCGGGAGCACATTCCATCACAGTCACCAGCTACATGCCACTAGACGGAGAGTGACTAGTTAAGGAGAGGTCATCTGCAGCTGCATCCAGTCCTTCCTGAATTTCCAGGTTCCGTTCAATCTCATCCGCAAGGTTATCCACTTCATCGTCAGAAAAGTTGAGATCATGAAGTGGTTCTCCCCCTGAGCCAGAGGCAGGTTGAAGATGATCCCAACCAACCTCACGGAGTACACGACTGGGACGAAGGTTATGCAGAGGGGCTTCAAGCAGAAAAGTGCCATGGATGGGAACACCAAGAGCATAAAGAAGATAAGAAATAGCAGGACCAAAAGGAAGATCACCAGGAAACGCACGATTACCGTATGAGACCATAGTAGCGAACATTAAACAGCTATAGTCTGTTTGGAAATTAAAAATGGCACAGTGCATAATCCAGGTATCTATGCTTGTAACCAGAAATTTTCCTACAGAGCGAGGGAGAAAGACTCTGGAGATAAAAAAATGAAGAACCTTAAGGTAATCTGGTAGCATAGAGATAATAGAGAGAGGACGAGCCATCGGAAGAGCATTGGTCCACCAAGCGAGAATGACAGAGGCATCAAAAGGGATTTGGCAGAGGTCAGATTCATTGAAGATAGAGGCACCACCAGTAGGGAGTCCTGGAAGTGAGGAAATAAGGCGAGGACTGACTACAATGCGATATCCATCAACAATGGTACTTAATCGCCCGTTCTGCAGGGATCCTTCTAGCTGCAGATTCACATAGAATTGACGAACCGCAGCAGGAAAGAATTGATGACATTGATTAAGAGCAATGGAACTCCATCCAAGATTTCCAATAAGAGCATATGGATTGAGACCATATCGATCAAAGGAACATTGATCAATATGAATAGATGGAAGAATAGGACGTTCAATGAATGATTCAAGATAAATAGCCTGATGTTCACAACTGCGCATATGATCATTGACAAAGAAAACATGGTTGCGAGCTAGGGAAGCTAACATGTGATTGTATGAGTTCATAATTTGAAGCTGGGAAGGAATGAGAATAACCAGAAGAAAGAAGATTATAAATAGGGAACGGTAGGACTGTCTTCTGTTGGCTGCTAGGAAAGAGAGAGAAAACTGAGACCAATTAAGAACTAATAAAGGAAAAAAAATTAAAGTGCGAATCCGATATGGGGACGGAAAAGGAGAAGAAGAACAATTAATAATTAATACTACTAAACAGGACAGTGGAACCAAACAGCAGGACAACGGAGATATAAAATATGAAACATTTAAGCACGTACCTCAATATTAACATCGGTGAGCGAGATAATTCCTAATGACTTTCGAAGAAAAAGAAATCGATCAATAAGCAAAGGTTTAGTAAATATATCTGCTAACTGTGAATCAGTAGAGATAAATGTGAGTTCTATTTCTTTGCTAGCAACAAGATCTCAAATAAAGTTATGCCTTATATCTATATGCTTTGTATGAGAATGATAAACAGGATTCTTTGTCATATTGATGGCACTAGTATTATCACACAAAAGAGGGGTAGTAGACAGACAAATTCCAAAGTCTCGAAGTTGAGCCTTTAACCACAAAATTTGAGTACAACAGCTACCAGCAGCAATATACTCTACATCCGCAGTAGAAAGTGCGATGGAACTCTAGTTTTTTACTGAACCATGAAACAAGAGAGCCCCCTAGGAACTGGCACGTACCAGACGTACTTTTACGATCAATAATATTGCCAGCAAAATCAGAATCAGAAAAGCCTATCAAATCCATGGATCCTTCAGCTGGATACCATAGTCCTAGGTCAAGAGTTCCAGCAAGATATCGAAAGATTCGTTTTACAGTCTTTATGTTAATATCGTGAGGTTGACTTTGAAAACGAGCACAAACACCTACACTATATGCAATGTCAGGTCTACTGGTAGTAAGATAGAGAAGAGAACCAATCATTCCATGATATAATTTCTCATTGACAGGTTTTCCAAAAGTCTCATTGTGTATTTTAACAGAGGTGGACATTGGAGTAGCACAATGTTTTACTAGAGAGTATTCAAACTTAGTTAACATGTTTTTGCAATATTTAGACTGACTTAGAAAAGTACCAGAGTGAGTTTGCTTAATTTGCAAGCCTAGAAAGGAAGAAAGTTCTCTAATTAAACTCATTTCAAAGGCATCCTGCATTGTTTTACTAAATCTCATGCTTAGATTTTCATTTTGGGAACCAAAGATGATATCATCAACATATACTTGAACAAGAAGAAGACAGGAGCCAATTGTTTTTGTAAACAGAGTGCTGTCCACTGAACCCCTGGTAAACCCGTGAGATATTAGGAATGAACTTAATCTGTCTTACCAGGCCCTAGGAGCCTGTTTCAAACCATATAGTGCTTTATTTAGTTTATACACATGATGAGGAAATGCATGATTTTCGAAACCAGGAGATTGAGAGACATAAACTTCTTCTTTTAAATCCCCATTTAGAAAGGAACTCTTAACATCCATTTGATAAAGCTTGAAACGATTTATGCTGGAAAAAGCGCATAACAAACTCGAGTCTGGCTACAGGAGCAAAAGTTTCATCAAAGTCTATACCTTCCTCTTGATCATACCCTTGACCAACTAACCTGGCCTTATTTTTAATTATAACTCCCTTATCATCTGTTTTGTTTCAAAAAACCCACTTAGTTCCTAGGATAGTTCTTTTTGTAGGTTTAGGAACAAGATTCCCAACACGCAACCTATCAAACTTGACCATTTCTTCATTCATTGCTAAATTCCAATCATCATCTAATAATGCTTCTTTCACAGTTTTGGGTTCTAATGTGGAAACAAATGCAGAATGAGATGTTCGAGAACGAGTAACTAAACGTTCATTTGGATCTCCGATTACCTGATTAGGAGGATGTCTCTTCTGGATATGTTGAGGGACTTGAAGCTGATCAGGCTTGGTAGGTTGAGATGATGTTGCTTCACCGTTTATGCTATTGGAGATGCTTCCTTCCTGATTTACTCCCAGTTTCACTTCGGAGTCATTAGTGAATTCTGCATTTGGTTGTGGTTGCAGCCTGGAAACAGGATTGGTATAGGACAGTTCTAATGCATCGTCATTTGCTCCCTGCAACTCAATGGTAGCATTAGAATTTTCATGAAAGGTTACATTAACTGATTCTTCAACTTTATTAGACCATTTATTAAAGATTCTATATGCACGACTGTGATTAGAATAACCTAAAAAGATCCCTTCATCCGATCTGGCATCAAATTTACCAAGGTGATCTTTGGTATTAAGAATAAAACACTTGCATCCAAAGGGCTTAAAGTATCCTATATTAGGTTTTTTATTTTTCCAGAGCTCATAGGGAGTCTTGTTAAACTTAGAACGAATCAAGGCCCTATTTGTAACGTAACAGGCTGTGTTGACAGCCTCTGCCCAGAATTTAGGACTAAGAGCAAAGTCATTAAGCATTGTTCTAGCAATTTCTATTAAAGTCCTATTTTTCGTTCAACTACTCCATTCTGTTGAGGAGTCCTTGGTGCTGAAAAGTTATGTTCAATTCCTAGATATTCACACAATTCACTAATTTCGTGATTATACGAATTCTCCCCCATTATCACTGCGAATTTTAATAATAGTTTGCTGCTTTTCATTTTGAACAGCTGAAACAAATACTTTGAATTTGTGAAAAGTTTCATTTTTTGACGAGAGGAAGTAAACCCAAGAAAATCTAGAGAAGTCATCAACTAAAACGAATCCATAATATTTTCCACCTATAGACATACAGTTTGAAGGTCCAAAAAGATCAAGGTGAAGTAGTTCTAGAGTTCGAGAGGTTGTTACATCAATTTTTGATTTAAAACTACTTCTAACTTGCTTGCCTTTAGCACAGGCATCACAAAAGAAATCTTTAGCATAGCTCAGTTTTGGAAGACCCCTTACCAACTTTAAGCTACTCAATTTGGCCAGAATTTCTATACTCACATGTCCTAACTTTCTATGCCATGCAAACTGTTCGTCCATTTTCATAGAAACAAAACATAACTCATCAATGTTGTCAATTTTTTCTAAGTTTACAAAGTAGATATTACCCTTTTTATATCCTTTGAAAAGAACAACATCATTTTTCAAACTTTCGACTCTACATGCATTAGATTCAAACGTGACTCTATGATTTTCATCACAAATTTGACTTATAGAAAGCAAGTTGTATTTAAGACCTTCTACAAGGAAAAATTCTTTGAGGAAAACAGTTTTATCATTACCTACTTTTCCTACTCCTAAAATCTTGCAGGACCTGTTATCACCAAAGCTAACATTTCCCTTTTTTGTAGAGATTAACTCACAGAAAAGAGAAGCGTTTCCAGTCATGTGATGAGAGCAGCCACTATCCAATATCCATTTGTAGCTTCCTTCATCAGCTAGATAACAGACCTGCATTAATACTAGTCATTTGGTTTTTTGCATCCAAACTGTCTTGGATGTTGAGTTTTTATTAGCACGAAACATACATTCTGCTACTGTGTGATTGGATGTGTGACAAATATAACACCAGTTATTATAGTCTGAGGCAACATGACAAAATGATCTTAATTCTACATATTTAGGCAGAAAATATTGTGACGATAATAAGGCCATCTTCTTAATTCTCCCTTAAGCACTCCATTCTGTCTAAGGACATTCCTAAGATTATTTTTTACATTCATTATTTTCTGTTTGTTTAGTCTAAGGTGTTTTTCAATATTTTCAGATTTTTGTATTTCAACATTTAGGTTTCTTTTCAGTTCTGAATACTTCACTCTAAATTCAGCAAATTCAAAAGTTATCTCTTCTATAGTTTCAAACAATTCTTCTTCATTTTCAGTGAAACTGTCTAGATCAGAATTATCAGATTTTTCATTACTACTTAAATTGTTTAGAAATACCTCAATTTTCTCGTCAACAGTAGCTTTGATATCAGGAGCTTCGTCAGGCAGTTCCTCAGCTACTGCCATGAGTGCATGTTCCTCATCATTTGACGATTCACTCTCATCTTCACTTGCACTCCAAGTAGCTTGAAAAGCTTTCTCCTTAGTGGTGTAGTCGGCTCTAAGATGTCCCATCTTTCCACACCTGAAACATATTGACGAACTAGCAGTACCCTCCTTCCTAGATTTAATACCATTTTTTAGAGACAAGGGTGTTTTCTTAGATTCATCAGTTTTTTCAGCATCCTTATTTCTAAAGTTGTTACGGTGTTTTCTTAGACGAATCATTTTACTTACCTTTTTTGACAATAGCGCAAGCTCATCATCATCATAATCATCTAAATTATTGGTACTGGTGACTAGACTAGTTTTAAAAGAAATACTCATTTTATCCTTGATTAATTCTGTATTTATATCTCTCTTTAAAATTTCCTCATGTGTGAGAAGTGATCCAAATAGCTCATCTAGTTTAATATCAGCATGCTTTTTTGTTTCTTCAATGGCTGTGACCTTAGGAAGCCACTGACTAGGCAAACACCATAAAAATGTTCTTATTATGTCTTCATTGTCATAGGTTTTTCCTAGTCCTTCTAGCTTATTAGTTATGTTCTGAAATCTATCAGCCATGTCTCTAATAGTCTCACCAGGCTCCATCTTAAATAACTCAAATTCTTGTTTCAGCATGCTAATTTTAGTAGTTTTTACTAGATTAGTTCCTTCATAAGTTACACACAGTTTATCCCAGATTTCTTTAGCAGACTTACAAGTAGAGATTTGATTGAATTCTTCTTTTCCTAAGGCACAATACATTAAGTTAATTGCTTGAGAAATTAGTTGTACCTTTTTAATATCATCATCTGTCCATTTATCAAGGTTGGCTTTTACCTCTTGTGGACCATTGACTATGAGGACCCATAGTATTGGATTGACGGTCTTGATGAAGAGTTCCATCCGATTCTTCCAATATCCAAAGTGAGCTCCTTCAAATCTGGGAGGACGATTAGCTGAAAATCCATCTGCCAAGAAAATAGCACCTTGTGAATCACTCATCTTATCTCAAGTATTGCAGTTACTAAATATTCAGTTGTTTAGGATCAGAAGTCACCTGGACTAATGCTTATCGAGGATTGATTCGGTCAGCAAACCTGCTCTGATACCACTTGTTGTAGTCTGATCCCCTGACTTTCAGCTACCAAACAATTCTGTTTCAACAGAAAATAAGAATCAAGTTCTAGAACTAACCAGTAAAGTATTTCAGTACTTGAATCATTCAACACCAAATGCATGTAGCAACATTCCACAGATTCTAAACATGCAAGTCATCATCATGCTTTCTGATATTTCTATCCAAGCTAACGCATGCAGAATCAGTTTGATTAATTAGAGAGCTAAGTGATAATTATTCAGTAGCAAAACAATACAGTTAAGGACACGAGATTGGTAACTCTGCAACCTTAAACAACTTGGGGCTTAGTCTTCGATTCGTGACTCTTGATTGGCTCTGTTAGGCTCCAGCTCCACTCAGGCATCCAGCATAACCCAATCAAGACAGCAATCGTTGATGCTCCAGCTTCCAGTCGCGCGATCTTCCTTCAGACGACACGCTCAACCTTACAGTGTTTATCTCCGGTTCAGAAGCCACACTTATGAGGTCTGCAGCGTCTGGTATTTATTGACGCCGTGGGTTGCTCTCATCCAACCAAGAAGGTAAGTCCGAAGCTTCTCCCTTTCCATGCTCGACTTTTGTTTCTCCGCATTTCAATAGAGTTCCCTTTTTGATTCTGCGAGTTGAAAAATGGCAATTAGGGTTAGTATGAATTGGTCAGTCGAATCCACTAATGGCTTCTATTACTGAACGACAGCTTGCGTTGGACTTAGTCCAGGTTTATGTGGGCCGGGTATGGGCTGTGATGGCTGCAATGACAGGGCCTTATCTATTAGGCTTGATCCATGTCAACACAATCTTCTCAAAACCATAATCTTTCTTCTTCTTCTTCTTCTCAATCTCTACCCACTGAAAATACCCCTCCTCGCTTCTTCTTCTTCTTCTTCTCATTTTTCCTTTCATCTCGATTTTCTCCTCCTCACTTCCCAATATTTGGCAGCCAGCTGCTATGTTTCGTGGTGTTTCTAGGGTTGGTCAAACCCCTTTGGTCTTCTATTGTTGTTTGGTGCGATTTCTCCCTTTCCTTTTCGTTTGTGATTTCTTGGTGTTTCTGTTGTTGTTTGGCAGCTGAATCAAGATTTGAAGACAGTTTGAGCCGGAGCTTCAACCAGGATTTCAAACGGACGGAAGAAGAAGAATAAGAATAATAAGAAAACATAGCTCTGGTTTTCGATATGGATTTGTATATGATTTGTATATAGATATTATTAATTGTATATAGATTTAGATCTGGATTTGTATATTTTGACTTTTGTATATCCATATGATTTTGGGTGTTGTTTATGATTAATGGATATAAATTGATTTTTTTGTATATTGATTCCGAGTTTTCGTAATAGGATAAACAATTGAGTAGATGAAATCAGATTTGATTAGAAACTCATCTATATTAGATTAAAAAAAATTTGATTTTCGAACTTAACAGCAAAAACATGGACGTTGTTAGGATTTTAGATCCTAAAAGCGGATAAGTGTTGATGTTAGGCAGTTCAGTCTAATCGTGGTTATTTGGGCCGATGTTAGCCAATGTTTGCATTGGGCTGCGTAACTGTGGATTAGTGGCCGTCGTTAGAATTTCTAACAGCGGCAGCTGCTACCGTTAGGCTTTAAATAATCCACTGTTCGGCAAGTGGATTGTTGTAGTGAGAGGACCCCCGACCAAAACCTGGTGGTCAACCACCCCCTTCCCGGACTCTCACCGACCTACCACGATTTCTTCACCGCCACCAACTCTCTGAGAGAGCCTGCCATTCTCCACCAGCTCTCCGAGACAGCCTGCCATTCACCACGTCGATACGGTGAACCCCACCAACCTAATGACTCTTTTTGACCAGGAACATGTCTTGAGCCTGCAGCCAGGTCCCACCATCCCCCTAGTTTCGAAAACTTCTCATCTATTAATCTCTCTCTCGCCCCCACAAATCTGGCCAACTCTAGGCCAAGGGAACATGGTTCGCTCTCCACCTCAAGGCCCTCTCTACACAATTTTGGGCCCGCCCACAGCAAAAGGCCCATCCGTCTGTTGCATCCTCCTCAATTTGCAACCCCTTTCCCCAGCTGCTTATCCAAGCTACCAATCCCCAAGCCCCAGACCTTGACTACATCTTAGGGAAGCCCATCCACTTCTCTTTCGGGCCATTTAAGTCGCACTCTACCTATGAAGCCTGCCCCTAGACGACCCGGTCGAACCACGCGGTTCGATCCATGCAATGCTCGCAGGTTCACTCAACACATAAACATGATAACTGACATACAATAACTCAACTGAAAATCCTCAATGAATATGTAAAACGGCAGCGGGGAAACAACCACTGTAAATAAGTTGGTCAATCAACTGAAAAACATGAAAAGACTCTCTAAAAACTGTGAAAACCGTGATAAAACCCCAAGTTAGACATTAACCAGAAATCGGGGTGTCACACTACCCAAACAACATCTTCTCAACCTACTGCAACCGGAAAACCACAAAGATCACGACGATTGCCGCTCCGTCAACTCCCACGATCACACGAGTAAAAAAAGGAGAACTACCCCGCTGGAAATCATCTACACATTTGAGATATGCAGTCTCTCAATCACTCCTCCTCTCGAGCAGAGGCCGAATCATAAAAGGTTCAAATCCAGAGCAGTCAAGGGAGTCGGAGTCTCTGTCTACAACTCCGATCAAGATAATGATCATCCCTACGGCGAGCACTAGCCAGACTCTATAGGGTCAGTGGCCACATGAAGGTCACCAAGTCCAATATCAGACTTTTCAGCTCGAATTATACACTACTAAAAAAAATGCTGAATGGTCACATGAGCCTAGTCGTAGTCACACATGCGTGTTACTAGTTTTGTCGCACACGTCGTCCATGTTGTTGCAGGTAGATGGGAGTGCGACAAAAATGGTCGCGGGCTAAGGGTTAGTCGCATGCGAGTATTGTCGTAGGCACGACTGCGACTATTTTAGCCGTGCGCCCAATAGTCGCATGTGGGCATGCGACAGATAACGCTCGTGACTAATTGGCATGCGATAATAGACAGCCTGTGACAAAGCGTAGCCCGCGACGAATTTAGTCGCAAATTGGCCTGCCACAAAGTAGTTGCCTGCGACTAAATGGATGAATGACTACCCTCCATACCACGAATTTTCACCATTCTCCTCCATTCTTCCCTTTCTCCTCTCTTCTCCTCTACTTTCTTCTTCTCCCTCTCTTCTGAAAAAACTACTTTGACGACACTAGCGGCCGGTGGATGAGATTGGCGAAGGTTTGTCGTCGGCGCCGGATCTAGTGATGGAGGGAACGAGCCTCCTGGTAAGTTGTTCATCATTTTTCTCAATATTTGGTTCTGAATTGATTTATTTTGAAATCTCTATTCTTCTATTGCATGGAAGGGGACTCATTTTCAGCATTGAAGAACAAATTTGTTGCCCTCTCTGGTCCAGTCGGTTACAGTTTGATAAGGGTAAAATCGACGAATTTGGTTTTATTGATTTCGTTTTACTTTTTTGATTTATACTGATTCTCGATGCCTTCTCATTATTTTGTGATTGTTTGTCCCTTGTTTTTGCAAGACGCCACACAACATATGACATTAACGGGTATCGCTCCCGACTTTTGAATTGCGAGCAATTCGTGAAGACTCAAAATAGTGGTGTGGCAACTAATTTGACACTGACAACGTCTCAAGCGCCTCTGATAATAATCCAATCCACACTGACTTGTGCTTTTACGGGAAGTTGGTAAAAATTGTGGAGTTAGATTATGACACTCGATCGATCACTTTATTCAAGTATAAGTGGGCTGATAGAGTGACACAAGCATGGAAAAGGAAAGATGCATTAGGAATAACATTGCTTAACTTCAATCACTTGAGAGACATTGGTGACAAATTGGAAGATGAACCATATCTTAATGTCAACAATGCACGTATGGTCTTTTATATCGAGGACACAAGTAATCCCAAATCGTGCATACCGGTGCATTGCAAGCCGAGAGACAACTATGAAATGGGCAATGAGGGTGCCATATCACATAAATATTGTTTGGTTTTAGCGGAACAAAATTTTTCTGTAACCGATAACATTCCCAACTTACAGATTGTTGGAACTGGTGTAAGTGTTTTTGAAAAGAAATAGATACAAGTTGTCTTACATGAATGAATGTGAGTTCAAGTACTATTGGTATTTCTTATAATATTGATGATTTGGAAACTTGAAATGTAGACATGGCTAATGATGAGCAATTTTTGGATGAGCACATTGAGGACAACACCGATAATGAGGCTGATCCGTCCCAAGCGACTCGTGTTTCTACTAATGAAGTTGCTCCACATCACTATTGATTGGAGTTAATTGGTGAGTTTCATATACTTAAATTGTAGGTTATAGAAGATTTGTAAAATTCATCCACTTAAATAGTGAATAAACTTTTTTTTAGACCATAAAGGCTTAAGGAAGCGCATACATATGAGGTATTCCAATTTTCGGAATGTACTCTCAGATGGCTATCGGATTGTGCTCAATCTCAACAACCAGGGGTTAGGACTACCTATGATATCTTGTCCTTCATGGGATCCTACATAGGTGAATGTTTGAGAAATTATGGATATTATCCGATCTCTCTAGTTGATTGGAAGAAAATGTCGCCACGGATCAAGACACGTGACTGGGAGCAGTTTGTGCTAGTATGTGTCTTATGTAATTTCCGTAGACATCAAAATGTGACTTATGTAGTTATAAAAAATGTAATTTAAGTCATTAATTACTACTTGTTGCAGACCTATTTTCATATTGAGCCAAACGAAATAGTGGCAGCTTGTAAGTATTGGGATTGAAATGTATGACGGCTTTGGGGGAAGTCAATGCTCAGAGTTTGGCAAGCCAAGATGAAAACTGCACATGAAAAGAAACTCCAGCCTAAGTGGATAGTTAATAATCCACTAACAGGCTATCCAATGGCTGATTGGATGACGTTCTTGGACCGAGTAAATGGTGATGATTTTGACGTACCTTTAGATTTACTTTACACCTTAGTAAAAGAAACTTCATGTGAGTGGATTGTTAATCATCTAAGTCTATGTATGTAATTTCTTTTACATAAATTAGTGCAGAGAAACAAGTGTAATCGGGCACTCCAAAAGGAAAATCATAGAGGAGGATCAAGACCGTGGGATCGATACAATAAGGAAACAATCGAGAAGACTGGTAAGCCTCCCTCTAGAGGTAAGATGTTCATCAAGTTCTTCAAGTGTTCAGATGGATCTTTCAAGTCAGAGCATGCTAGAGTTGTTGCGGTAAAGTTCACTAGATATAAATCTTTCTAATATAGTTTTAAACCCGATAAATTATAATTAGATAAATAAGGTTGCTCTAATTTGAAGGCATCCATAGAGCAGTTAGAGCGTGCTACAACTGAGGTTGGTCCTACCGATTCTTTCGCTCAAGCGCAAAAGCCAGAGCATCAAGGTCGCGTTCGGATGACGGGTTTGGGGTTTACACCCTACATGGTAGGTTATATAAATTAATGCCTTGTATTATTTGTTTTTGTTAAGTGTTATTGATGTATTTGGTGCGTTAGTTTAGTAATGCATTGTGTTATTTTTGTTTATCAAGTTATTTGGCTCTACATGATGCTCATCATCATCGTCAGCCCCATCAGCTTCTACATATACAAGCGTATCGTCTTTTTCGTTCCCCCTCCTCCCCCCTCTCGGGGAGAGTTTGAGAGGATGTCGTAGCAGATGGCACAACAGGTGAGCATGATGTATATATATCATGATGGCACAGCAAATGGGCGGTCCCACAACTCCTACCTCTACTATTCCTGCCACTGCTTCTGCCTCTACCTCTGCATATGTTTCCGCAACAAATCCTATTTCACCGTTCAAGCCAAGTTAAAGAGATTGGTACTATTAGCCTTCCCAGCCATTGTCCCAACAGAGCAATCTGATGGGTTACTTTCCTCTCTCTTCACAACCTGACATGGCTCAGTTTCGACCCCCTGGGAAGACGGTGCAAGTTTTGATGACCACACTAAAATGATGGCTAGTGTGAGTTATTTAGCTATATGAGTACTTGGTATTACAATTTTGATTTTTAGGACTTACTAACTAAGTTGAGTTTTGTTTGTAGGTCACTAATGCTCAACAATGCCAAAGTCAAGGAGAAGATTGAGAGATTATGACGCCCCTGAGATGATGTAGCTATTATATGTACTCTCTTTTTATGTTGTAACTTCTTGAATGATTATTGTGTTTGTTTGTTATCAATTGTTTGGATGGATAGTTTGTTGGTGCAAACAAGTTATGTAAAACAGGTTGATTATTGGTTAATGAATGAATTTGGATGCTTGATTCATTGTGCATTAAATAGGTTGATTATCGATCAATGGATTTGGATGTATGATTGTGTATAAAAGGATTCATAATGATCCCAAACGGACCTTGCTGCTGGAAAAGTAGGCATGTAATGTCCCTGATCGTAGGAAAAATGGTCGCATGCACTTAGTCACACGCGACCTGCGACAAAGCTAGTCGTACGCACTTTGTCACACGCGGCCTGCGACAATGCTAGTCGCACACACTTTGTCGCACGATGCCTCCGACAAAGCTTGTCGCACGCGGCTTGCGAGTAGCTTTGTCACAACTGGAATGGTCGCAGGCAATTTTTTATTTTTCGCAGGCGTTATTTACGACTAAGCTTTCATTAGTGGCAGGCATGCATGCGACCAATTAACAATTTTCTTGCAGGGGTAGAGGAGCCGGGCGGTCCCTTACAATCGCTCACTTGCAGATCTTTTCGTTCTCTCCGCCCAGGGGCCGTCTTCTTCATGGAAACCAAAAACACTAGGGATTACATGGAACGGCAATGACTCTCTCTCGACTACGCCAACTTTTGGTACGTTGATCCTGTCAAAATCTCGGAAGGATTATCTCTTTGGTGGGTCAACGTACTAGATATTAGGGTTATTTCTAGTTCTTGCAATTTCCTCCATACCTTTCTCAACTATGGGGGCAACTTTTATTGTACTTTTCTTCATGCTCCCAACATCCCGAGTGATAGAAGGATGTTTTGCGATTGTATTAGTAGTTTTCATTTACAAGTTTTGAGCCCTTGTATTTTGGTCACAAAAAATTAGGGGCAACTTCGTTTCGGCCATGTCGCTGGCTCATTTCCGAAACATCATCTGCAACAATGAGCTCATTGTCATTGGGTATCAAGGCACCCCTTTCACTTGGACTAAGGGCAAAGTTGGAAATGACCACATCAAATGTCGTTTAGATCGAGCCCTAGTCAACTCAGCATGGAACTTGACTTTTGATCCATGAGAGAGCCATTGGCTGGGACCATAATCCAATATACTTGAATCTTTGTTTCTCTCAACCTTGGACCTTTGTTCCATTCAGGTAGGGTGACTGGTGGCTCTCGGATCCTGGCGGAATCCAGGTTGTGCATAGGATTTGAACGGAGAGTTCTAACGTCGGTGACTCTCTTCAACAGTGCAGCTCTGAGCTCAAGAAGTGGGCAACCGTCAAGCACAAACTCAAAAAGGAACGCGAACACACCATCAAACACCGTTTCGATGCCTTGTCCAACATCTTCCGATCTATAGAGGTTGCAACTGAGGAGCGCAACCTCAAATCCAAAATCTCTAGTTATGGCGAGCCGACACTCTCTTATGGAAACAGACCACGTTCATCTGTTGAGCGGCAGATGGCGACCGCAACATGAACTTCTTTCACACTGCTACCATTCACTGGAAGAAGAAAAACACGATTACGCGGCTAAAGAATCATAACAACGCTTGAATCACGGATACCACAGGCCAAAACCAACCACACCAAAGACTATTTCATTAACCTCTTCACTGCCAGACCCCCATCCACCTCAGCCAATGACTTTGGCTTACTCCCCCACCTGGTCTCTCATGAGACAAACACATGTATCATGGTTGTCATCACTCTAGAAGAGGTCCGCAAAGCTATGTTCTCGCTCAGGGCGAAGCAATCTCTGAGGCCAGACGGGTTTGTCGGCCACTTCTACATACGCTTCTAGCCACTCATCGACGAAAAAGTGAGCGCGGGCGTCATTTCTTTCTTCACCACGGGTACCATGGAACAAGATTGGAACAAGACTCGCATTGTCCTGATCCGTAAGCACGCCAACCCCACCAAGATGGCCTACTTTAGGCCCATCGGTTGCTGCAATTTTCATTATAAGATCATTGCCAAGATCATAATATCCCGCTTGAAGACCTGGATACCCGCTTTGACCAACGAGGCACAGGCTGCCTTCACAGGAGGAAGACAAATCCAAGACAACATCATCTTACTCCACAATATGCTCCACAACTTCAGGATCCGTAAAAGAGGGAATATGAAGGATATGTGTCTAAAATCGATATGAAGAAAGCTTATGACCTCATTGATTGGGACTGTCTTGACTGTATCCTCCAGCAATACGGTTTCGATCCTAAGTGGCGACTTTGGATCTCCGCCTACGTTCGCACTGTCCATTTCGACATTTTGTTCAACGGTCATTCCATCGGCTCCTTCTAACCCTCCAGAGGGCTTCGTCAGGGATGACCCCTTTGTCCCTTCCTCTTTATTTTGATCTCTTAACACTTTATCTATGCTTGTGTGAGCGAGGTATTAGATCGAGTGAGCTACACGAAATCCACCTTAATAGGAGAGGTTCGATCCATAGTCATTGTTTATTCGCATATGACGCCATCATCTTTGGGAAGGTCCCCATCGAGGAAGCAACCTCCATCATCAGCCTCATATCTGAGTACGGGAATCTCACGGGACAAAAGATCAACAAAGAAAAATCTTCTGTCTTTTTCAGCGTGAATCTTCCGCCTCAACTCCATAACGACATCATCAGTTGTATCGGTTTCTTTGACCACAACCACCACACCAAATATCTTGGGATGCTGATAGAGTGGGGTCGATCCTGCAAGGAAACTTTAAGCTTCCTCTTTGACCGCATGACTAGCCAGGCCCAATTGTGGAAGTGCAACTTTCTATCCCACACCGGTAAAGAGACCCTCATCAAAGCCGTCATCCAAGCCATCCCGACATTCATAATGAGTCTTTTCCTCTCATCCTTATCCATGATAAATAAGATGAATGCTATATTGTAGAACTTCTTCTGGTCAGTATCCCTCTCTAAACGATCTATTCACTGGGCGAGTGCTTCTACTCTATGCACTCCCAAAGAGGCAGGTGGACTAGGCTTTAAGGACTTCAGTAACTTCAAACTTGCTCTGGTGTCCAAACAAGCATGGTGTCTTCTCACAAACCCCAATACGCTCTGGTCCAGAGTCCTCAAAAGCAAATACTTTCCCCGATCCAACTTCCTTGATGTCAAGATTGGCGCTCGACCGTCATGGATTTGGTCCAGCCTCTACGAAACTCGGTGCATCCTTGACCTTCGGGCTTTCAAAGTTACGGGAGGAGGCCAATCCATTATCCTCCAATCAGATCATTGGATTCCCTTTTCATTCAAAATGAAGCTTCACCACACCACTGGACCTTTTGAGACTACCTCTCGTCGTGTTTGGGATTTCCGGACTATCGAGTTGTACTGCCACCCATATACAGTCGAGGCAATCAGGCGCATCCCCATTGGCCCAGCGTACATGAAGGATGAATGGAAGTGGAAGTTCACCAACAACGACTTCTTCTCAGTTTGCTCAGCCTATAACTCCGCCACAGAGACGGATGGCCTCCCAACTGCTGACTCCACGGTGGACAACGACCGAAAACGCTGAAAATGGCTCTAGACCCTTGCTCTGCCTCTGACGGTTATCTTTTTCCTATGGAGCTGTTGCAACAATGCCATAGCCACAACCTCTAACCTCCACCAAAAACAATGCTCGCTGACTTCTTAGTGCCTCATTTGTCGCTCCAGGGATGAATCCATACTTTATTGTCTTTTCTTTTGTCCTCATGCTGCTAGTCTCTGGTCTCACATCGCTCTGCCCATGCAAGGTCCCTCTAGGGATCACTAGAGGACGGATCTCCTCTCGTAGTTTGTAGGCTTAAACGATTCTCCGGGAGCACTCTCCATCACCAAGACTGTCGCCGCATGTTGGAACATCTGGAAGGCATGCAACGACTTCATTTTCCACAACACACTCTCGTCCTGGGATTACGATCATGTTAATTGACAACGACATCACTTCTTGGATCACACTGACCACTCCCCTTCGCACCCCCTTAACCGGTAACTCCACCTCGATCGTCCCACCCCCTCCCTCTGTTACATTGTCCACCGCCAAGTATTATCGGTTGGTGATACACTGCGGCGGGTCGTTCCTTAACGATTCCCATAAGGCGGCCTATAGTCTTATTATTTCTGATACTGAAGGACACGTAACGGATGGACGGGTCGAGACTTTCACTTCTCTTCTGCCATCATTCCGGAAGCTCGTGCAATCCTCGAAGCTGCTACCTTCACCTCTGCTTCTCTTTCACCTGCCTCCATCCTATCGAACTGTAAAAAGCTCGTCTCTGCAATCCATGGACCCAAGCATCGTTGGCCCTGGAGATGTTTCTATCTCTAAGGTAGCATTACCGCAATCCTGATTGCTTTCCCCGCTATTATTGTGTCTATTACCCCATACGGGCAATGGAAAGGCCGATGGGGATGCCCGTTCGGCCTGGATCAGTGCGTTCCCCTCGGGGTGGGTATCCTCATTGTAATACTTTTGTTGATGAGAAGAGTGATATACTGTAAAAGAAATTGCTAAAATAATAAGCTGTCACCTATTAAAAAGAACATCTAAACGCTAGAAGACAATAAACAAAATGCGGGGATAGTACTAACCCCACTCCTCCTTTTCTTTTTATTATTTTAAAATTAAAATATTTAAACCTGAACAGAGTTTTGATTCGTGTAAAAGGACGGTTGCCCGGTTTTGAAGAGTGTCTGTTTGCCTTTTTCTTTGAGGGCTACTATTTGACGCCCTAACTTTCGAATTAAACGATGCCCTAAACTTCGTAATGACGAAAGTATCCAAATTTACTAATTCGAAAAACTTAGTATCGACAAAACTATCAAAATGTATAATTCGAGAAACTTTGTACCGACGAAACTATCAAAATACTTAATTCGAAAACCTCTCACGGTACGTTTTTCGTTAAAATTCGGTGAACACAAATCGGGATTGATCGAAAAAAATAGCCACAAGAGGCCCCAGCCGAGGCCTCTTGCGGCCGATTTTTTCGATCGAGCCCGCCGGGTGATCCTCCGTCGGAACTTTCGTATATGCCGAAATTTTAAAATCCTAAACCCTAAATTCTAAACTCTAAAATGATATAACCCTAAACCCTTAAACTCGAAACCCTTAACCTTAAAATCCTAAACCAGCAAACCCTAAACCCTAAATTCTAAAACGCTAAACCCTTACTTTAGAATCCTAAATTATCAAACCCTAAACCCTAAATTCTAAAACCCTAACCCTTAACCCTAGAACTCTAAATCATAAAATGTATAACCTTAAACTCTAAACGTTAAACCCTAACTTGATGAAGGGTGGTTGAGACTAGACAGAAAGCTTCTGAGTATTAAAGCGGTCGTGATTGAAAATTGTGATAATATCTCAGAGACGGAGAGAGTTATAATCGGCGACGTGATGTGGGTGGTTGGGCACATTTTCAACGCCATTAAAGGAGAAGGATGCTTGTGGGAGGAGATCGTACGAGAAATTAATACGGGAGACAAGAAGTTGATGCGATTGTCACCAGCTAAATTGATTGCTGTTTCTATTCCATATAATGGAGTTCGCACAAGCTTTCGGAATCCTAAACCCTAAATTCTAAACTCTAAAATTATATAACCCTAAACCCTTAAACTCAAAACCCTAAATTCTAAAACTCAAAACCCTTAACCTTAAAATCCTAAACCATCAAACCCTAAACCCTAATTTCTAAAACCCTAAACCATTAACTCTAAAACCCTAAATCATAAAACACTAAACCCTAAATTTTAAAACCCTAAACTCTTAACCCTAGAACTCTAAATCATAAAACGCTTATCCTTAAACTCTAAACGCTAAACCCTAACTTTAGTACCCTAAATCATCAAACCCTAAACCCGAAATTCTAAAACCCTAAACCCTAAACCCTTAGAACCCTAAATCCTAAACCCTAAACTCTAAACTCTAAACCCTTAACTCTCAAAATTGGTCAACTATTTGCTTCACCAGTTCTTGTTCATCTACAGTCACAAAGATATATCAAAATCGGGAAACTTTGTACCGACGAAAATATCAAAATATTTATTTCGAAAACCTCTCACGGTACGTTTTTCCTTACATTTCGGTGATCACAATTCGGGATGGAACGAAAATTCCGGCTGTAAGAGGCCCCGGCCGAAATTTTCGTTCGAGCTGGATTTTTTTCCGAATTTTTTAACGTTATATCGTAATCATTTTTTCAGATATTCACATTGTTGACACGATATTAACGTTCCGTGGATGCACTGACTCAGCATGAGCACTTCGGTAAGCGGTCGATAATGATATTTTTGTAACTGTTGAAGTAATACGAAATTGGGTCGATAAAAATGTGTTGTGTGTTTATAATGTAGGGAGATTCATCGGTGAGAAAGGGTGACGGCATCAATTACACCGAAGCTAGCTCGGGCCGGAACCAGCGGCCGGCCGGAGCCCCTCCGGGCCGAAACGGGCGGCCGGTCAGGGCCTTCGAAACCTTTTTTTTCGAAATCGTACCTTTAACGTTCGCTTCCGATCTTCGATTTCTTCTTCGGTTCGACGTTTGAGAGTGTTTGGGAGTGTTTGCTACTGTTTGATTGTGTTTGAAATAGTGAATACACACAACAACTTATATGGATTTCGATTTTACGAAAGGATAATATTGTAATTGTGTGAATGTTAGGGCGTCGTTTAATTCGAATGTTAGGGCGTCAAATAGGGATTCAGTTTTCTTTTCCTTTTCTTTCAAGTACGTACGCTATCGCTACAGTTTCAGTTTTGCTCCCACTCACTGACTGACACTCTCACTCAACTACTAGCCAGCCAGAGTCTACTATGGTTATCTTTCTGATCCTCCTCTTCCTCCTCCAACCTTTCCCTTCCCAACAGCAGCAACCTGCATTTTCATGCGGACCATCTACTTCCTCTTCCGTCCTGCCATTCTGCAACCCGAAGCTACCCATAAGGGAAAGAGCCATAGACCTTGTATCCAGGCTCACTCTGCACGAGAAGATCTCCCAACTCGTCAACTCCGCAGCAGCCATTCCCAGGCTCGACATCCCAGCCTACGAGTGGTGGTCCGAGGCCCTACACGGCGTGGCTTTCGCGCGTGGCATTCACTTCAACGGCACCATTTCCAAAGCCACCAGCTTCCCTCAAGTCATCCTCACCGCCGCTTCCTTCGATGCCTATCAGTGGTTGGTTGAATGAAGGTGACTCAACAAGATATGGCGGACACTTATCAGCCACCATTCCACAGCTGCGTCAAAGAAGGAAAAGCCAGTGGGATAATGTGTGCATACAACAGAGTTAATGGGGTTCCAAGCTGTGCTGATTACAATCTTCTTTCAAAAACTGTCAGAGCCGAATGGGGTTTTCATGGGTACCTAACTCACCAAATTTGGGGGGGAAAATTATGATGCATTGTTTCGTAACGTATCCAAATTGCTGAATTCAGGTACATCACATCTGACTGTGATGCTGTTTCTATCATTCATGATGCTCAAGGCTATGCTAAGCAGCCAGAGGATGCTGTTGCCGACGTTCTTAAAGCAGGTAATTTTGATTCCGACTACCCATCTCATTGGTCCTCCTGTTATACGAAAAGCATGTGCATTTGTCCTTTCCCATCAACCTTAGTGTCAACAGATTTTGGACTCTTTCGGGTGTGGAACCCCTCCATGTTGTTTTGACCCTATAGCTCAATTAATGATCACACCTACATATAGGCGTAACGTCGGTGCATTGTAGCTTTAGCATTTTTTCCCGAGTTAGATCCTGAATAGCTGGTGTTCCTTTAACTGTCCCTGGATTTCATGTGGGTTTGTTTGTTTGTTTGTTAATAGGTTGTTAGCTGCTAAATTGACGGTTGAACTACCCATTCCTACGATCAAACGAGAAAAGTTGCACTATCATGAATCCTATATTTTATTGAACCATCTTGATCTCTATTTGGATGGTACAAAGAACAAACATCATTAGCCTTGTATGAATTTAAAGAATGATCAAAGCAAGTATGGAGAAGTTTTTAACATCCTTAGACAGCATGTCTGGTTCTCTTATACAAAAACAAGGACTTGGTTTGTGTGTGGAAAGTTAGCATTTTCCCAACCGGATCGGAAAGTTAGATTTTGATAAAGTGATTTTGTGGATCAAACTATATATCTCATTGCCATCTATATTTCTTCCAACTTTCCGCATGCCAAATGAAGCCAAAGAGTTTACATATTATCAGCAGTGAACTCAATTGTGATTTTGGAATTTGTCTGGTCACTTTATGTCTTTAAGATCATGATGTCAATTGTCAAGTCAGAAGTTCACTTGACATAGCCACAAAAAATGACTGCAGGTATGGACATGGATTGTGGATTATACTTGCAGCAGCACAGCAAAACAGCAGTTGAGCAAGGGAAACTTTTGGTGTCACAAATCGATAGAGCTCTCCACAACCTCTTTGCGTTGAGAATGAGGTTAGGACTTTTCAATGGGGATCCAAAGGAACAAGTTTTTGGCAACATTGGTCCCGACCAAGTTTGTTCTCAAGAGCATCAGATGCTGGCACTTGAAGTTGCTCGCAATGGCATTGTTCTTTTGAAGAACTCCGCGAGACTTCTCCCTCTCCACAAGTCTGAATCCGGGTCTATTGCAGTGATCGGGCCGAATGCAAATCCCGGTCGAACTCTTCTTGGAAACTATGCAGGTCCTCCATGCACATTGATCACACCATTGCAGGGACTTCAGGCTTATGTCAAGGATACCACTTACATCCAGGGCTGCGAGAATGTTCAGTGCT
Source organism: Linum usitatissimum (assembly GCA_030674075.2). Lineage (NCBI taxonomy): Eukaryota > Viridiplantae > Streptophyta > Magnoliopsida > Malpighiales > Linaceae > Linum > Linum usitatissimum. The sequence continues at coordinate 1,064,616 of JAUJYP020001374.1, forward strand.
CGTCTGCTGATATTGAACAAGCAGTGAAAACAGCACAAGGTGCGGATCATGTGATACTTGTAATGGGATTGGATCAAACACAAGAGAGAGAAGAGCTCGATCGTGTGGATTTAGTACTTCCTGGGATGCAACAGGAACTCATAACCAGGGTCGCTAGAGCTGCAAAGAATCCTGTTGTTCTCGTGCTCCTTTCTGGAGGTCCAATTGATGTATCTTTTGCCAAGTACGATAAGAAAATAGGAAGCATTTTGTGGGCGGGTTATCCTGGTCAAGCTGGTGGGACTGCATTGGCAGAAATTATCTTTGGTGATCACAATCCAGGTGAGTATCTTTATTTCGTTGAAATCTGGAATCATATTTTCTAGGAAAATTTGAGAACTGAGGTTAGTAGAAGAAAGTTGAGTTAAAGTTTGGAGAGGTTATGCGAGGAAATTGAACGGAGCGATATATGAGATTCCAAGTTGAATTGAAATGGCTGTGGGAGGGAAGTCAAATGAAATGGCTGTGGGAGGGAAGTCGAATGGAGTGATATAAGAGATTCCTAGTGGAATTGTGTTTTCCAAACTACTTAAAGGGAAATTAAACTTCCCTTCCAATTTGTTATATCCCTTCATTTAGCTTATCTTTCATAATAAGGGTGGAAGTTGGTCGGGATGGTAATAATCAATTATATTCGGTTGGTTAATTAGCATTTTATAAAAAACGGTTAACCGTGAACCGGCCGACATGATGAAGATCAGTTAATTAACCGATTGAAATAGGTCGGTTTCGATTAAAATATGTATAAATGAATCGACTCGGTTAAAACTTTGTTTTCATTAAAAAAATTCGTAAATCCTTTGACCGATTGACCAACCTAAGTAGGTTATTTGGCCGGTTAATCGGTTTTAACTGTTAACAGTAACCAAATTGCCAGTCACAACCTCTCTTTAACTTCAAGTCAGCTTTCTTCCACTGATCAATTCAACTTTCTAGGAAACATGACTCCAGATGCCAAATCGTACCTTTCTTTAACCTACTAGTATTGTATTTGTAACACTGTATTTGTTGCTATGCAGGTGGAAGGCTGCCAGTTACTTGGTATCCTCAGGAGTTCGTCAAGGTACCAATGACAGACATGAGGATGCGACCCGAATCATCTTCGAGTTATCCAGGTCGAACATACAGATTCTACAAAGGCCAGAGTGTGTTCGAGTTTGGCCATGGCCTCAGCTACTCCAAGTACTCGTACGAGCTGAAGCACGTATTGCATGACAAGCTCTACTTAAACCAGTCGTCCTCCATGTCAGTGCACACAGTTGACAAAACAGATTCGATTCGGTCGATTCTAGTGTCTAACTTAGGGGCGGAGTTCTGCAAGGGAAGCGAATTCGCGGTGAGAGTTGGGGTGGAGAACCAAGGTGAGATGGCTGGGAAGCATCCTGTGCTTCTGTTTTCAAGGCAGGGAAAGCATGGAAATGGAAGGCCAAGGAAACAGTTGGTTGGATTCAAGAGTGTGGTACTAAATGCAGGAGAAAAGGGTGAGGTTGAGTTCTTAGTCAGCCCTTGTGAGCATCTCAGCAGAGCTAATGAAGATGGTGTTATGGTCATTGAAGAAGGAACACATTTCTTGGCTGTAGGAGGTGACCAGCACCCAATTGATGTGATGTTATGAGTTATGGACTTGGGAAATAAAAAATTTGAATGAGTTCATTTGTTGCTTTATACCATTACAACTTAGACGTGAAAAATGGAAGAAGACAAAATGTGATATAAGTTTTAAATTTGGAAAATCAATGGGTTCCTAAAATCTGAAAAATGGAAATCTGTGACAGTCCGGATCTCTAGCTAGAGAAACGGCTTTTAAATCTTATCCGTAAACTCCTCATGAATTTTAGTAGTTTAAAAGTTATGCTTTAAACCTAATTGTTGAAAGCGATAATAGTATTTTTCTCCCTTTCCTCTACAAGTTAACAACAAGGTCCTTTTATTATTAAATATTATTTTTATCTTTTTTTACTTTATCATTTTGCTAAACGTCTTTTTTTGTTAATCTATCAGTTATTTTGTAGTTATTTTTTACCTAATCAGTATTACCACGTCATTCAGGATGATAGGTAGTTTTTTAGTATGATAATTATGCCTTGTTTAATTTTATTTCTTACAATAATTTTCAGTGGGCAAGATTTACCCGAATAAACCATCTCCGGGCAATTCATCTTTCTGCTTAAATTGCAGCCGCAACCGCAACTCCTCAGCCCAAGACCGAGGAGGCGGCACCCTTTCATCTAGTTGAATCATATTCCTCCTCCACTATGTCCTTCTTCATCTAGTTGAATATAAGCATCTTCCTCCTTCAAGTTGAATATAATTATCTTCCTCCTTCATACCAGTAGAATTAGTTATGTCAACCATCAACCAATTCAATTCCACCCACCTTCAACATTAATGCACTCGTTGGCCTCCACAAAAGCCATGCTCTGTTTCGAAAATCGACTCAAAATAGATTTGTTGACTCCAATCTTTGGAGCTACCCAATTAATCAAATGGTGACCCCTCTACGCAACTTTCCCTCCATGAACGATTGTTACGATAGGAGGTTAAATATTACAGTTTCTTTGTATGGGGAGATTTCTCCGATTCGACCAAAATCTTGGAAAGGTTAGGGATCGGAGGAAGATGAAAAAGAATATGGAGCTCCAAAAATTTGGAAAGGTTATAAATTTGATTGAATGAGGATAGATGATAGAGAATGAGTGGGATAGAGGGTAGAAGGCTGATTCCAAAGTAAAATGAAGTCGGAGGCAGGCGGGAGGTGAAACACAAACGGTGAGAATGAGATGCAGGAGGGGAGAGAATGGTACCTAATCTGATAAGGTAACTTTGCATTAGGGTTAAAATAGTAATGACCGAAAAAATAAAATTTGATTAAAAATTAAAAATTAAAAATTAATGAGGTTAATTATCACACTCATTAGCCACGTTTCATCAGTATGATGTGTGATAATGCTCATTAGACGAGAAATAACGGCAAGACAACGAATGGAGTAACGAAAGGAGACGTTTTTAATAGTAGAGGGACCTCTTTGTTAAATTGGTAAAATAGAGGGGGTAGAAGTACTATAATCCCTTGTTGAAAGCATGAGATATAATTGACATTTTAAAGTCACAAGTATATATATATATATATATATATATAAAGTACTATACTAAATACTATACTCGGTAATTACACATTGTACAAAAATCTTATTTAAAAGATATAATAAGCATTTATATTTCTTTTGCTTTTGCCACATTAACATTTTCACTCATTTTCTATCTCCACCTTAAGTGTAGGAAATCAAATACCCATCCAATCATTTTCTTAAAAAAAATATTTAGGTTATAAATCAATTGATCATATCTCCTACTACCTAATTTGCAATAATTATATATTTTATCTACTTTTTCTCCCAGCTAAAGTCATATGTATGCATTACATATATATTATTTTCCAACCAAATAGTTATTTTTTAAAATATTTTCCAACCAAATAGTTAGGATTGTCGTTTCTAAATGTAGTATACTAACGTGTTCTTTAAATAGTAACAAGTTTGGAATTCAGGTAAAAAAGAGTTTCATAATTTTCAAGACGATTTTGGATAATTAGATTTCACAGGTTTTAGATCTAACGGTCTGAATCAAAAGGGTACAGAAGTTTTTTTGACAAAAATTATTTAATTTATTATTTGTTTCGGTTTGACTTTGGGTTTAGTGTTTGGGTTTTAGACTTAGTATTAAGATTTTGTTTTTTTTCTTTTGGATATTGAATTTTGGGTTTTAGATTTTGGGTTTGGATTTTAGGTTTTTAATTTTTAGGTTTAGGGTCTAGAGTATTATGTTTTCAATTTTGGATTTTAGATTTTGGGTTTGGATTTTAAGTTTTGGATTTTTCGGTTTAGAATTTAGAATATTGGATTTTTCAGTTTTTAATTTTAGATTTTGAGTTTCGCATTTGGGTTATAAAAAATAAATTAAAAATGCGAAAAACCTGTAAATAAAAATAAAAATATATATTTTCAGAAATACCAAAAATGCCCCACGGTCGAAAATCCTGGAAATCCTGGAACTATTTTACCTGGACTTAAAACTGCTCTCCTTGAAATAGTTATTTTTCATGATTAATTCATCAAACTCATACTTTATATAATGGATTTATATAATTGCAAAATATATGTAATAAATTTGAGTAATTAAATTAATGTTTTTAATATATAAGATTACTCGGTCTAACCGTTTTTTTCAAAAAAAGTCTTAATAGGTGTCGATGCTACATCAATTGAATATTCATTTTCTATTATAGTTACATCATAATTTTTGAATTTTAAAAATTATAAATTGAATTTTAAAAATTCACATATAAAATTATCAGGTTTATGTGCAATATAATGTTCAGTTGTTTTTCTTCTAAAATATATTAGTTGTTGAAGAGTTAGAAATAACAAAGTCATCGACATTAACTACTAATTGTGTCAAATAAAGTTATTTATTATATTAATTTTTTCATATATTAGCTTATCGGGCCTAAGTGCTATGTATATCAACTGAACATTTAATATTTAAAATTTAGGTACATGAACTATAGTTTTAGTTAATTAATAAATTGATTTTTTCTATTATTTTATATTAAATATATCAATTTATCTTTCTTAATTTAATAAAAACAGATTAACAATGACTTATCAAGAATCATAACATATCAAGTTCCATTTATGAACAATAATACAATGTCAATTGTTGTAATGGATGAAATAAAATAAAAAAATACAATGTCAACTATTGCAATGTATGAAATAAAATTTAGTATAATTGGTACTTTCTTTTTTATAAAATAATTATTTATTGGACCAACCATAACTTACATTTTTATTACATTATTAGATCTATTTTGTACAATTTGTAGTGTATTATTATGCTTCTTTTCAAGACTACATACTTTTTGAATAATCTTTAAATTAAATTATTGATACAATTTTGAATTTATTCATTAATTATTCAAACTCAACCATAATTAATTTAAAAAATCAAACGTTAAATAGATTAATAAAAGACAAACCGGGCAATGATCAAATGGTTAATCTAGATTAATACCTTCTCTTTAAATAGGCTCACTTCAGTACGTATATATATCAATATTCACACTCATCGTATATCACTCATGGTTTGGGTGAGCATATGTATAATTTACAATCTACAATTACTATAAGCACTATGCAACTGGTGAAGGATCCATGATTGAAAGTAACAAGTAGCCCAACTTTGAAATATTATTAGGCCGAAATTTAAAATTTCATGGTTTATAATTGAATTTGTCATTCTTTACAATGAAAAGGGAGGGCATGAGCCATGGGGTCAATCCGCCCTTGATGCAATAATACTCCTCCATAACTATAATTCATATGTTCAATTTAGCAATCAAAATTATAACATCATTTTTACGAGTTTATATATTATAATAAAACCAATATAAAAAAAAGTAAAAATAGACAATATTCACATACTTTTATTTATAATCATATGAGAGGCGAGTCTAGGATGGTTTAATGCACTAGGCTGAATCGTATTGAAGTTAAAATACAATAGGTTGCATATGAAAAATATAATAACCAATATGTAAATATACGGAAAATTACATAGTAACAAAGTTCAAAATTCGAAAGAGCATTGGGTCGGGGCCCGGGGAGGCCCCCTTGTCCGCCCCCGCAAAATACTAGTAAATGTGTATATACTTTTGTATGAGTTTTTACAAACACATACACATTTTGTATGATCCATACAACTCTCTGTATAATTATTTAAATAACATATGCTGAATCGTATATAGGTTAAAATACATTATACCGCATATGACAAATATAATAACCAATCTATAAATATAAGGAAAATTCCATAATATCGAAGTTCAAAATTTGAAAGAGCATTGGGCCGGGACCCGGGGAGGCCCCCTTATCCGCCCCCACCAATGGGCGGGCAAAACACTAGTAAATACGTATACAAACATATACACATTTTGTATGATTCATACAACTCTCCATATAATTATTTAAATAACATATGACCGTATTGCCTCTGGTAAATCTAGGAACGTAGATCGTACAGGGATTTAAGGGTGCACCAAAGGTGCTTATTGGCACCAAAATCTGGAAAGGGATTATGTTGCGGGGCAAGGACATGCAAGCAATAGTCAATTTAGGGACTCCGGGTTAGCAGTAAATAGAGGTGGTCTATTTTGATGGCAGCAAGGAGCTATCTCAACCGTCCATCTTGAAATTTAAATTTAACATATGAGAGTACCAACTTAGATCAGAGGTAAATTTGTCATTTTAATTTTTTTTTCTTTTTCAGTTCGTTTTTTTAATTCGATTTGATCTCTAGTTGTTGACTCACTTCTAGTTCATCAAGGTTCGACAATTTCCTGCACTCTGATTCCACCTCTTCGTCATCTCCAATGATATATGGAATTTCACATATCAACCGAGATTACTCTTCTGGCATTTTAAGTTTGGTCAATCTTTCCAAGTCTAACATAGTGTAATCAAAATCTTGTTAAGGATAATTTCAAAAGCAAATGGTGTGGCGTGGTTGGGGTCGAGGGCTTGCAATTAACTCAACTTATCGTCCTTCAAAAGGATAGATAAGGATTTTGATTACCCGATTGGTTTCTATATTTTCCAATTTGTACTTGGTTTACGAGTTTTGATTTTGTTTTTCATAGTGTATACTACGGTTATTGTACTTGATTTTTGTTATTGTTATTGGAGAGAGTTGAGAAAAATCAAGTACATCAAACAAAAACTATTACAACACAACATAAACAAGTAGAGAAAAATCTATTACGTATACTAAAACAGCAAGTACACAAAAACAAGAAGAGAAAAATTTAGTACGTACATTAGAACAGCTAGTACACTAAAACAAGTATCAAATAATATTAAGTATAACACTACAAAAATAAGTATAAAAACTCTAGTATGTACATAGAAAAACCTAGTATACTAAAACAAGCTACAAAACAAGTACAGAAAATCTCGTATGTATACTGAAAAAGCTAGTACACAGAAACAAGAAGAGAAAGAACTAGTACGTTAATAGGGCTAGAATTTGTAGCATTTATCTACCCTTTTTATACATGCATTTGGGTGGTTATCAGTATGTTCGCACTTCATTTCTCTATGATTTCGTGTTTTCACATCATGTGTATAGATCCGTTCATTTAGACTGTTTCGGTCCATTTGATGTTTCCTTTGTAGTACTTGTCACCTACATGTACTATGGAGATAGGTGATCTGACCATGAAGCCAAGGGCGTGGTGTGGAGATCGATTGGAGCTTAAAGGGGAAGTCGAGAAAGGAATTGGCGCAGCAGAGGGACTGCACGCCGTGCAGCCCATGAAAACTACTCCAGAGCTTGGCCTCAAAACAAAGGCACGGCGTGCACCACTACACGTCGTTCCTCCCTTTTTGCGTCGCGGGATCTTGAAGAATGGAAGCTACACGACATGCACCCCTGCACGCCGTTCCCCTGTTTGTGGTACGCGGAACGGACACTATAGGAAGGTGCACGACGTGCACCCTCCAAATCCGGCTGCTACTATAAAAGGGGAAGTTTGAGGAAAGAGAAACCATTCTTCCCCAAACTCAATTTTCACAATTTTTCCCGAGCTCCTCCTACAAAAACCAAAACAAAACCTTCATTAGAAGCCCAATTGAAGATCCAAAGGAGTCCCCCTTAAGGATTGAAGTTAGGATTGAAGATAGAAGGCCAAAAGCATCGATTGGAAGAAGAACAAGCCGATATTTCTTTGTAAGAAGATGGTTAGGTTTTCTTTTCAATAGCTTTCTTCTAGCATCATGAGTAGCTAATTCCTTTGGGATTCTTGGTTGAGATGTAGGAATTAAGCTATGAAACCTGTCTTCAATGTGTAAGATCGACGTTTGTGGATGTTTGAATTGCAATGAAAGTTTGTCTTGATTGTTTGGGTGTTCAACCTAATTCTTGTTATGGCTAGAATTAGGTCAAATTCATTAAATCCTTTGCTTGTGAAAGACTTAGGAATTCATTTGATTGACAATGGAGGATAGAATTAGGTTATTGGTGGGGTAAACCGATAACCTAATTCTACCTTTTGTGTTTCTCCCGGTTTTAAGCAAAAGCCATCGTGTAATTGGCGGGCGCTCTGGTTTGCACCCAATGGACCAAGTTGGGTGTAGTTATCAGTAGTTTAGGCGTTGATGGATCAAGTTAACGCTATTTCCAATTACTCGTTGTTTCTTTTAATTCCGGTAAAACACCCTATCACTTTGTAGAACTTCTAGGAGTTTGTTACTAGCTAGCTCGATTAAGGGGATTTATGCCTTAGTTGGGAAGTTAGTAGTGGTAATCCGGGTGCATGATCGTGCCGCAGATTCATACGAGTGACAGGAGGATTTGTTTTATTCAATTCAGGTCCACATTCGTTCGTTTTGAATGCATTCAGGCGGTTGAGCTTAATGACTCGTCTCTTCCAAGAACTCGTTTTCTCCATTGAATCAACTCTTAATCTCTTAGTTTAATTTACTCATTAGAATAATTAGAATCCAAAACCAAATATTTTAGTCTAAAATGTGTTGACGAATTCGAGTAGAGGCATAACGAGAGGGACCTTCGGACACAAACGACACTTGTGTTGTCGGAATAACTTCACAGTTATTCGGGCGATCAAGGGCGGACAGGAGAAAGGAGGGGAAAAGAGGAAAATCCGTGGAGAGAGAAAGGGGGGAATTTTCGGGTTTCAAACAAGGTACACGGCGTGCAGGGGTGCACGTCGTTCCCAATTTTGGTACATCGGGTCTCGGGCAAATTTGAGCAGCACGACGTGCATATGCGCATGCCGTTCCTTTCTTTGGGGTACGAGGGTCACAGCTGGATATTAGGAGCACGGCGTGCACTCATGCACGCCGTTCCATTCTTTTGGGTACGCGGGTCTTGGCTGATTACGAGCTTATTCTCTAGGCACGGCGTGCACGTACACACGCCGTTCCTCAACTTTGAGGCCGCGGTTTTTGAAAAATATTGCCCTGCACGGCGTCTTTGGGCTGCTTTCTCAACAACAATTTCTTTCAATTTCCAGCAATTTCAGCACTCAACATCCAACAAGTTCAGCTCTCCTAGAGTTCAATTAGCATCAAATAATCACTAAGGACACGATCAATGACTCAAGACTCGACTCAAACATAAGATTCAAGGCAAACACACATCAAACGACTCACTACTTATCAACTGAGGTCTTTCATTCACTATTCTATCAATGGATACGCAAGGGGTGCCTCCCAAGAGCACTTCTTTATTGTTGTTAGCTAGACGGCCTCCAATGAACAATTCAAAGTGGGAAACAATCCACCTCGTCGACAACACCTACGGTGTCACCAACTCGGTAGAGTTTCAAACGATGACCGTTCACTTTGAAAGGTTCAGAGGAGGGGGATGCGGTTACCTCTATAGTCCCATAAGGGAAGACTTCCGTCACGGTAAATGGTCCACTCCATCGGGATTGCAGCTTCCCGGTAAACAACTTGAGCCTCGAGTTGAAAAGAAGGACGAGGTCGCCTTCCTTGAACTCCTTGATAGTCCGTAAGCAAGAATCGTGGTACTTTTTGGTCCGCTCCTTGTATAACCTAGAACTCTCATAGGCATGATGACGGAGTTCCTCCAGCTCGTGTATCTGAAAAGTACAATGTTCACCTGCAGCACTAGCATCTATGTTTAGAAACTTTAAAGCCAAGTGAGCTTGATGCTCAAGTTCGACCGGTAGATGGAAAGATTTACCATAGACGAGCCTATAGGGAGTGGTCCCTATAGGTGTCTTATACGCGGTACGGTAGGCCCAGAGAGCGTCATCAAGCTTACTCGGCCAATCTTTATTCGATTGGTCGATGGATTTTTGGAGAATACATTTGAGCTCTCGATTCGTAACCTCAGCTTGCCCACTAGTCTGAGGGTGATAGGCAGTAGACAACCGGTGTGTAACACCAAAACGGTGGCACACCCGGTCGAACTGACCCTGAAAGTGGGTGCCCATATCACTAATAATCATACGAGGTGTTCCAAACCGAGAAAACAATTTAATCAAAAATTTCCCTACAGTTCTAGCATCATTAGTGGGAAGAGCGACGGCCTTTGCCCACTTAGAAACATAGTCAACTGCAACAAGGATATACTTGAGGCTATTAAACGGCGGAAATGGCCCCATGAATTCTATCCCCCAAACATCAAAGATTTCACATACAAGGTTATTATTTTAGGGCATCTCATCACGATTAGAAATATTCCCAGTTCTCTGACATTGATCACATGCTTTCACATAGTCAAAATTATCCTTATAAACATCAGTTCAATAGAAGCCAGAGTCAAATACTTTACGGGCGGTGCGGTCTGCACGGAGATGTCCTCCGGCTGGCCCGGCGTGGGAGTGCTTGAGGATGGAGGGAGACTCGTCGTATGGCACACATCGTCGAATCATCCGATCCGCACCCCTACGAAAAAGATATGGATCATCCCAAAAGTAGTTCTTCATGTCTGTCAAAATCTTCCTCTTTCCCTGTGGTGTGACGTCCTTTGGGAAGAATCCAGTGGCAAGGTAGTTTGCTATGTCAGCAAACCATGGTCCTTCCACAACCTGGGCAACGATCATGAAGAGTCTCTCATCTGGGAAGCATTCCTGAATGGAAATCCCATCCGGCTTCTGTACCTCTTCTTCCATCAAATGGGAAAGGTGGTCTGCATCAATATTCTCGGATCCCTTCTTGTCCTCAATCTCTAAGTCGAACTCTTGCAACAATAAGATCCACCGGAGAAGGCGTGGCTTAGCATCTGGCTTGCTCATCAAGTACCTGGTAGTCGCGTGGTCAGTGGAAACCACAGTGTGAGAGAGCACCAGGTAGGATCGGAACTTATCGACCGTGAATACCACAACTAGGAGTTCTTTCTCTGTGGTGGTGTAGTTCTTCTGAGCATCGTTTAGAGATTTGCTGGCATAGTAGATAGGGGGAAGCAGTTACCCTTTCTTTGTCCCAAAACAGCTCCTAAAGCAAAGTCACTGGCGTCGCACATCAGCTCAAACGAAAGAGACCAATCAGGTGAAGTGAGGATCGACACACTTGTGAGCTTTTCTTTGATTAGCTCAAAAGAACGTCTGCACTCATCAGTGATGGTGAATGCAGCATCCTTCTCTAGAAGCCGGTTCAAGGGTGTTGCTATCTTGGAGGAGTCCTTGATAAATCGGTGGTAGAATCTCGCATGGCCCAAGAAACTCCACACCCCTTTGACAGAAGAAGGAAGTGGAAGACCTGCTATTGTCTCGAGCTTTGCTTTATCCACTTCAATCCCTTTACCAGATACCTTATGTCCAAGTACAATTCCCTCACGTACCATAAAGTGGCATTTTTCCCAACTCAAGGCTAAGTTGGTTTCTTCACATCGCTGTAACACTCATCTCAGGTTCTGCAAGCAATGGTCGAAAGAATCCCCATACACTGAGAAATCATCCATATAGACCTCCATAATGTCTTCCACCAAATCAGCAAATATTGCCAGCATACATCGCTGAAAAGTGGCGGGGGCGTTACACAATCCAAATGGCATCCTTCTGTATGCAAAGGTGCCGAAAGGACAAGTGAATGTCGTCATTTCCTGATCCTCTGGAGCTATTGGGATCTGAAAGTATCCCGACATCCCATCCAATAAGCAGAAATACTCGTGGCCAGCGAGACGTTCGAGCATCTGGTCCATGAACAGAAGCGGAAAATGATCTTTTCTAGTGGCGTCATTCAATCGCCTGTAATCAATACAGACTCTCCACCCAGTAACAGTACGGGTGGAGATGAGTTCCTTCTTCTCATTCTCAACCACTGTGAAGCCTCCTTTGAACGGAACCGGACTAACCCATTCACTATCTGAAATGGGGTAGATAATGCCAGAATCCATCAATTTCACAACTTCCTTCTTGACTACCTCTTTCAACTTTGGATTCTCTCTCCATTGAGGCTGAACCACCAGACGGAAGTTCTCTTCCATCAAAATCTTATGCGTGCAAAAGGTGGGTTGATGGCCTTGATATCTGAAATCTGCCATGCAATCGCTTCCTTATGATGTCAGAGAAGATTCACCAATCTCTCTTTTTTATCCGGTGTAAGAGATGAGTTGATGATGACCGGAAGTTTGGAGCCTTCTACGAGGAACGCATACTCCAAATGATTTGGAAGCGGTTTGAGCTCGAGCTCGGGCGGCTCCTCGTACGATGTCCGCTTTACCGTAGATACTCCCTTGAGCGGAGTAACTTCTGTTTGATCTTCAGGCTGTTTTATGTTGAAACCCTGTTCGTCATGTGAGTCCTGCAGCAATTGATTACTCAAGGACGAATCCAAGGCATCTAGATCAAACAAACCATTAACCTGAAAAACCGAAGCAATGACATCCACATCCTCAAATTCAACCTCATCAAAATCGATATCATCTTGAGCATGAGTAAATTGCATACTCTTAGTCAAATTGAAAGTGGCATGTTCCTTGTCAACAGGCAAGGTAAGAGTTCCCTCAAATACATCTATAATTGCCTTAGATGTATTACGAAAAGGTCTACCTAAAATAAGAAATAAGAGGAAAGGCATCTTAGCAATGGCTTTAGTGAATGGAAGGGTGAGTCGTATTCCCCTTAGCATCTCAACAAACTGGGCAAAACTCTTGGCTCGAGAATCCTCATCAAGCCTGTTGGGATATGGGGCCTTTGGCTTGTAAGGCGCCAAAATTGATTTTGAGATAGAGCTAGCTCCATTAGTATTTATTAGCCTCTTTCCCATGGAATGCGAGAGTATTTCTTTTTCACCCCCTTTGGCTCCATCTTCACCATCATTAGGTGCATTCTCGCCCGCTAACTCATCCCCAATGTCTCATTCATCTTCAACAACCACCTTTGGGGGAACCGCTATGGGAGGCTTCACTACTGTGGGAATAGGGTTTATTTATTTCCCACTCCTAGTAGTGATGGTCTTCAATTCCGCATAATCACCCTTGGGATTCTCTTTAGTATTTCCAGGTAAGGTACCTGGTTGTCGAATGGAGAAGAGGCGTTCCATTTGAGCTTCCAACTTGTGGATTGGAGTTTGTTGATTCTGGATGAATGTTTGTTGGTTCTGAAGAAGTTGAAATAGCATGGCGTTATTGTCCGTCGGAGGTGATGCTGAGGAAGAAGATCCAACTTGAGGTGCAGCTGCTGGTGAAAACCCGGGAGGAGATGCTTGAAAGCCTTGCTGCTTGAAACCTTGTTGTTGTCCCTGTGGTGGGTAACCCCTCTGATTTTCTTGTCGGTAGTCTTGATTTCCTTGGAACCCTTGGTTGTACCCGGAATTTGATTGTCGTGGAGGTCTTTGTCCTTGAGGAGCTGTATGTGGCGGGTTAGAAACTTGCCCTTGAGGTCCCGGACCTTGTTGGTAATTCCGATAGCCTTGATTGTTCCTTGGATAGTTGTAATATCCACCTTGGTTGGGTCGGAAGTTATTTTGATAACCTCATGCATTGTACCCAACCTGTTGATTCTGACCCCCTTGGACATAATCTACCTGCTCAAAATTCTCCACATCTTCTTCAGGAGCAGCTTCTTCCGAAAAGAGTTCACATGTCAACACATCATGTCCTTCATGTCCACAACCCTCGTAATAATACACCATCACTGCCTTCCGAAGTTGAGGTTTGGGAGGTGGTGCTGCCTCTTTGACCGGTGCCTTGGACAAGGCCATGTTGTTCATCTGATGCACCAATGCATCAACTTTGGAATGGAGGAGATGTAGAGATTGGTCGGAGTTGTCCTCGAGGGCTTGCTGGGGCGTGCTTGATGATGGTGGAGCAATTGGTTCTTGTAAGCTCCTCGGCGCTTGTTGGCGCGCCCAACTCTTAGTCTTGACAGCCATTTCCCTGCATAGCTGCAAACACCTTGTTGCAGTAAGCGACTTTACATCACCATCAGCAGCTTGGCTGATCGTCCTCGTGTTCTCATAATCAAGAGCACGCGCGAAAATATCTGCTAGAGTCCACTCCTCCATATTGTGATGAGGGCAAGAGTACAACAATACTTGGAAACGGTCCCAAGTCTCGTGATAGAGCTCCCCATATCTCTGTTGAAAATTACTGATTTGCGCCCTCATTGCATCTGTCTTGTAGGGCGGAAAGAACTCCTCTAGGAATGCTTTAGCCAAAGCATCCCACGTCCTGAATGAGTTGATCGGTTGGTTGTCCAACCAAGCTTTGGCCTTCCCTTGGAGCGAGAAGGAGAAAAGCCTCATGGGAACCACATCCGTATGGACCCCGTTGAACATCATTAGCTCAACGATCTCGGTGAAGTGTCTCAGATGCTTACTCGGGCACTCGTGATCGTTGCCTGAATAAGGTCGCTGCTGCACCATCTGGACATATGGGGTCTTCACCTCAAAATTTCGGTTGTCAACCGGCGGAGGAACTATGCTCAAGCCGGTGCCTGCGAGTGTAGGCTTAGCATAGTCCCCAAGTGTGCGTGTCACGTCTCCCATTATGATGGGTTCCTCGAAATCCGCTTCTTCGCTTGAAGAGTTGTAGTGAGAAGAAACCGTTGGTGATGAGGAGGCCGATGAGCGTGGTGAATGAGGTGGTGAAGGTGCTGGTAGCACAATCTCTAAGTTGAGAATGGGTTGATGTGGAGGAGAGAACACAAGTCGAGGTGGTGTGAGATTTCTTTGCAGATTCTGAAGTCGTCGCTCACGGATTCGGCTAGATTGTCTCATAAACTACACCTAAACTCCTGCACATCCAAACACAACACACCAAAGTGAAACCCAAACAAACAACAAAAAACGGGAAAACAAAACTAAAATGGAGTCGAATGCCTAAATCGGCACCGACTAAGTCCTTTCGATGGAACGAGAGAAGTCCCCGACAACGGCGCCAAAAACTTGATCGCCCGAATAACTGTGAAGTTATTCCGACAACACAAGTGTCGTTTGTGTCAAAATGTCCCTCTCGTTATGCCTCTACTCGAATTCGTCAACACGGTTTAGACTAAAATATTTGGTTTTGGATTCTAATTTTTCTAATGAGTAAATTAAACTAAGAGATTAAGAGTTGATTCAATGGAGAAAACGAGTTCTTGGAAGAGACGAGTCATTAAGCACAACCGCCTGAATGCATTCAAAACGAACGAATGTGGACCTGAATTGAATAAAACAAATCCTCCTGTCACTCGTATGAATCTGCGGCACGATCATGCACCCGGATTACCACTACTAACTTCCCAACTAAGGCATAAATCCCCTTAATCAGGCTAGCTAGTAACAAACTCCTAGAAGTTCTACAAAGTGATAGGGTGTTTTACCGGAATTAAAAGAAACCACGAGTAATTGGAAATAGCGTTAACTTGATCCATCAACGCCTAAACTACTGATAACTACACCCAACTTGGTCCATTGGGTGCAAACCAGAGCGCCCGCCAATTACACGATGGCTTTCGTTTAAAACCGGGAGAAACACAAAAGGTAGAATTAGGTTATCGGTTTACCCCACCAATAACCTAATTCTATCCTCGATTGTCAATCTAATGAATTCATAAGTCTTTCACAAGCAAAGGATTTCATGAATTTGACCTAATTCTAGCCATAACAAGAATTAGGTTGAACCCAAACAATCAAGACAAACTTTCGTTGCAATTCAAACATCCACAAACGTCGATCTTACACATTGAAGACAGGTTTCATAGCTTAATTCCTACATCTCAACCAAGAATCCCAAAGGAATTAGCTACTCATGATGCTAGAAGAAAGCAATTGAACAGAAAACCTAACCATCTTCTTACAAAGAAATATCAGCTTGTTCTTCTTCCAATCGATGCTTTTGGCCTTCTATCTTCAATCCTAGCTTCAATACTTAAGGGGGGCTCCTTTGGATCTTCAATTGGGCTCTAATGGAGGTTTTGAGCTGGTTTTTGCAGGAGGAGCTCGAAAAAATTGTGAAAATTGAGTTTGGGGAAGAATGGTTTCTCTTTCCTCAAACTTCCCCTTTTATAGTAGTAGCCGGATTTGGAGGGTGCAACCCGTGCACCTTCCTATAGTGTCTGTTCCGCATACCACAAACAGGGGAATGGCGTGCACCCCTGCACGCCGTGCAGCTTCCATTCTTCAAGATCCCGTGACGCAAAAAGGGAGGAACGGCGTGCAGTGGTGCACGTCGTGCCTTTGTTTTGAGGCCAAGCTCTGGAGTAGTTTTCATGGGCTGCACGGCGTGCAGTCCCTTTGCTACGCCAATTCCTTTCTCGACTTCCCCTTCGAACTCCAATCGCTCTCCACACCACGCCCTTAGCTTCATGGTCAGATCACCTATCTCCATAGTACCTATAGGTGACAAATACTACAAAGAAAACATCAAATGGACCGAAACGCGGATCTATACACATGATGCCAAAACATGAAATCGTAGAGAAATGAAGTGCGAACATACTAATAACCAATCAAATGCATGTATAAAAAGGGTAGATAACTGCTACAAATTCTAGCCCTATCATACGTACATTGGAAAACCTATATCAAATAATATTAAGTACAACACAAAAAAATAAGTATAAAAAAATCTAGTACGTACACTGAAATAAGTACATCAAACAAAAGCTAGTACAACCCATAGAGAAAATCTAGTACGTACACAGAATAAAAAAACTAGTTTTCAAGGTCATTGGAGAAAATCTAGTACGTATATTGAAAAAACTAGTTTTTAAAAAAGTTTCGCCCACAGAATTACCTTCGTCAAAACTATTTTCTGGGATTGTGTTCTATTGGTGTGTTGTACGCAGTTTTTCACGGTACTAGTTTTTTTAAAAAATTATACTCGTTCAAACATGAGATCGGAATCAAAGTTTGTACCCATTTTTCAGTCACTCGAGCTTCATTTAAAAACGAGTGAATGAAATTTTAAAAAACAAGTACAATAAAATAAACCAAAACGAGACTTAAAATAGACCCGAGTACATGAAAAATTTAGAATAATATAAAGACAAAAAACTCGAGTACGGTGTTGAGTATAAAGTCAATAAGTAACATTTACGGTGCCGAATCAAAATTTGTACTAGATTTTTATTCATGTACTTTCATCGTACTTGCTTTTTGTATATGTGTAAGTGTCTTGATACTCATTTTTTTGTATTGTAGACATTTCACATTTATGCTACTCAATATTGTACCTGTCTTTGTACTAGTATTTTAATAGTGTATACATTTTGGGTAGGTAATGTTATACATGAGTATATATTTTTATACTCGATTTTTTATATGTACTCATTTGTATATGGTACGCACTCGTGTACTTGTTTTTTAGATTGTATGCATTCGTGTACGTACTTGTATGCATGTTTGTAATGATTTTTAAAAAATGATGTTTCCTATACAATATTGATTTCATATGGAGATATGTTGGATTAACACGATACTTGCATGTCGCAACTTATCTAATGTTTATTGACGGAAAAAACATCTTAATTAATGGAGCTCATATAAGAAAAATATATTCAAAACTGAAGCTGATCATTCGTAGTATAAGAAAAAAAAATTCAATTTCCACCAATTTTTTCAACATGTGATCTTCATGCATGTATAACCGCAAGCAAGACTTTCAAATAGTGCGGTTAGCTATGTGAAAGGCTAGGGGAAAAAAGCTCTCAATGAGAGTTAAACCCTAGCCGCCGCAACCATCTTTAGTTTCTTCGATCTTCTTCACCTTTTCGATTTTATCTTAAATTCTAGTTAGAAGCTGTCTCTCATAGGAGAAAAGTTGTCTTATTAGCTCTTGTAGAAGAGAAGTTGCCTTGTTTCCTCTCTTAAGAGAGAACCCTCCGCCTCCCAGAAACCCTAGCTGTCACCCTGTACTCACCATAACCACCATGGCCGCCCTACACTCGTTTGCTTTCAACGTTGCCATCAGCCAACATCGCCATCGTCACCAACGTTTCCAACAAGACCAACGTCACCATTACAACCAACGTCGGCATCGCCACCAAAGTCGCCATCGTTACTGTTGCTATACCGACTATCACCGCTTGCTGCACCCCTACCCCCTTTCTAAGAAGCCCGACCAGGACATCATCCCTGTGTCTCCAGCCGGTCAACCAAGGGTAATCAGTCTGGTTCACTGAGTTTGAGAGTTGGAGCAGGTAAGGTCCTACCTTCCCTTAGCAGTTCAAATAGGGATGTTGTGAATTACAATCAAGTTTGCTAGGTTTCTTTTTCTAGTTTTATTTCTACCTTCAACTTTTTCTTTGTTTATGGTTTGTGTTTGTCTTGTTGGGATTGTTAGTGTCCTTATTTTTTTATTTTTACGGTGAATCTCTATTAGACTGTCTGTTTGTTGGAGAGAAAGGATTGAGGTGTTTGTTATTGTAAATACCCGCGATTCATGCTAGCCTCGTTGATGAGGACTACACCTCCGTTGGGACTTCTAGTACGCCTCACTTTGCTATGCCTTGATAAGGAATATGAATGATATGATTTTTTGGAAAGGTTTTTCGGTTACGCCTCCAATTTCAAGAAAATCGGCTGACCGAACAACTTTCGATGGGGCTACTTTTCAGGATATATTTTCCTTCGATATTTTTCACTCGAGTTCATCTTTTGGCTCATACTTGTATTCTGGATGGTACGTGTTTTGCAAAAAAGAATAATATACACATGAAGTCGGAGTCCATTTTGATCTAATATCAATAGGACACTCCTTAAGTGTCCTAATGGTTAGAACATTTTTATTAGCCATTAGATATTAGAAGATCCATAATATGGTTGAGATTAAAAAAAGGCATTTGAGATGGATGGTACCTAAATTTTTTATTTTTTATTTTGAACAATTTGAAAAATCATTAAGGTTATCTTCTTAATCCCCACTTTCTTTTTCTCTCACTTGCAACCCAAAATCTCATCTTCTGCCAAAAAATATTTCCCACCCGAACATAAATCGTCGACCTCTTTTAGAAATCAGTTTGCCGGTCGCAACTTCAACTTCCCTCGGCCGCCATTTAAATTAGTCTGGTGGTTAGTTGGTACCTAAATCACCGGCGTCTTCTGGTTTTGTAGGCTCTAGTTTTGCTAATTCGTTGTCTTCGGGAACAACCTATCCCTTTCCGTTGACATCCTACAAGGTTAGTCATCGTATTCTGCCGTTTTTTTGCCTTTTTTATCTAGTGTTGATTCTCGATCTGTGACACTGTGCTTTTTTCCTCCTTCTTGTGCTTTTTCTCCCGGCTTTTCGTAGCCGTCAAATAACCACCTCCGACAATTAAATCGAAAGATGTAAGTGTTCCTCGCCGCAAGAATGTACAGGGATCTGATGGCCTTAATCACATGCACCAGTCTGAGTCAAGAGTAAAGGTTAATTTAAGTTCATAATTGTCAATTCTAATGTTTTCATTTTCCCCCCAATTTTCTGTTTGAATTAGAGTTGATTTGCGCATTGGATGTTCCTAGTTTCATTGTGTGAATTTTTTTGTTCCTAAAAGTTCATTATGTTACAAATATCTACCTGAGGTAGTGTATTTTTATTATTTTTAATCTGCTTTTGATTTGGTCTATTTGTTACAGATGTGTGTGGTTGTGTGCAACATGTGGTTCCAAATTTCAATTTTAGAAACATGTTGCTTAAAATGAAATGGAAACTAAGTGGTGTGAAAAGACTACTGTCGGAATCACAGGAATGGAATATGTTTTAGATGATTTCTTGCATGATATATGAACACCGAATTAGCAGAGGTTGAGCAAAAGGCAAAGTAGTGCGGTGCTCAACGAATGTATCGTGTTCGTGAAAACTCATGCATTAAGTGATAGGAGAGGGTGTTGTGTTAATTTGTTTTTTTTGGTACATTTTTTCTTTAGATCTAGATGCAAAGATTATGGAGAACAGTTTAGAGTTTAAGATGTTTTCAAGATTCGAAATTAAGTAGTGTTATGAAATTGATTCTTAAAACTGGTTTGTGTAAGAATGTCCAAGAATTATTGGTGTAATGCCTTTTTTTGTGATTTCCCATTCACGAATTCAATCCCAAAAAATTGTGTGATGTCTTTTCTGGTAAAGCAGTAACAAAACAGTAACTGTGAATTTATAATTACAACAGGTCGTACACGTACTGACTGTAACTAATCAATAATAGAGAAAATTTGTACTGATTCGAACTAATCGATAATAGGAAAAATGGTACTGATTGTAACTAAACGATAATAAAGAAAATTGGTACTAAAAATAATATGTTCCTGAACAGTGATGCAAGTACAATTTAAAAAGACTAAAATAGAAAATGGAGGAGAGCAATACGAATAATTAGTACTGCGTGTACCACTGAAATATTATATGAACATAATTGGAAACAATTAAAAAAATTGAAACATATTATAAGAGCGAATTAAAAGATATCGCCGAAGAAAGAAGATGGCGGCGTTAGAAAGATGAAATCCAAAAGAAAATAATAATTAAAGGAAACAATAACTACCTTAAACGTGACACATTATATGGGAAGAAATAATAATAATTTTTAAAAAGGTAAACAATTGGTTAAAATTGAATTTAGAATACAAACAAATTGGATATAGTTAGTCTCTTGAAGGAATCATAATCATAATAAAACAATAATCCTAACCGTCAATTTATCTGGAAAATAATCTAATGGTTAAGAAGTATCCTAACAGGCAGGACAAAAAGGATGTTCTAATCTCAAAAAATTTATACTCATTTTTTTATTTGTGTATGTATCTTGTACTCGTGTCTATATTTATGTTCTATATATATATACTTTTGTACTCATTTTTATGCCATACACATTTAAATATGTAGTTGTGATATTCTTATACTTACTATTGTACACATATACATAATTGTATACTCTTTTTCTTTATTTTGTACATATTTATATCCTTAATAGTATACTTATTTGTAAACATTTGTCCACACTCTGATTATTATACACACTTTTTATTGAACTTTCTACACAAAGTAATTAGACAGCTAATTACAAGTGGTGGTCGAGTATGCGATGGTTTTTCTAAAATAAATTCGAATTGTCAAGTGTTGGTTGATATATTAATCAAAAATATCGAATCCTGCTTGTGGGATTGTGCCTTGATTATTGCTTCTGTGCGAAGCCTCATCGAGTGTAACCAGGATATTAAAATTTGTTTCACTACTCGAAAATTTAATGACCGTGCAGATTGGGTTGGTAGAGAATTCAGCAATGGAAATCTCCCACCAGACTAAATAGCTAGATCTAACTCTTTTCTCCTACATTTGTAATGCCTCACTATTTTTGTACGTTGGTTTGGTTAGACTAATATATAAGTTCTTACTCTAAAAAAAAAGGACCGCTGTTTGCATGTACGCAAAAGACAAAATTACCCTCGAACACGAGTACCAACGCTAGAAATATGGAATTGCATCGTCAGTCTCTCAGTTGTGAAGTAGCAGTAGTGGAGTTTGCTTTACAGCTTTTGGGAAAAAGAAGGTAGGGACTTTATCACTTTCTTTTGCGTGAAAAGCAACGGTGCTAGAAGAAGACGACTAGTCCATGGATCCTACTGCTCCTCCTCCTCATCCTCCTTCTCCTCAGTGGCAACAACAGGTGAACAAAAACTCAAAAAGAATTACAACCCTTTTGGCTTCTTTCTTTCTTGCTTTCTTGATCAAAAAAGCTTCCTTCTTTCTTTCTTTAAAGCCATCATCATGCTCTGTGGGTGGATTGTTGGGATCTATTGATGTGATTTTCAAAGTTACCAACTTTACCTATTTGTTTCTGATCCCGTCAGTACTGAAGTTTTATTTTTCTTCTACTTTTTCTCATACCTTTTGCCCCATACGAGGATTATCATGATTGTCTTGTGGTTGTTGTACGTTGTCTTGTTGATCTGTGGTGGTTATGTAGTTTTCTTTCTTGGATTTTTCTCTCTTCTTTGAAATTTATATATTAGCTAGCTTGTCGTTCCTTCTTTCAATTCAAAACACTAACCAGTTAATCATCTGTTCTGAAGCTGGTTTGTCTCTGTTTGTTTGATGGCTGCTTTCTACGTCGGTTTGTATTGTTGAGGTTGTTGCTCTTTTTTATATCTTTTTTTTCACTTTCCCTTTTGTCTGTTTGTCCTTACTTCTCTGTTCTTCTCCAGGGGATTGTTGTTGGTAGTGAAGAAGCCCTTTCCTACTACGCCGCCACCCCACCGCCGCCGCCTCATGCAACGGCAGCGGCGCAAAGCAGGAAAGCGGTGTTGTCGGCGGCGCCGCCAGAAGCCGTAATCAAGTGCCCGCGTTGCCAATCGAGCAACACCAAGTTCTGCTACTACAATAACTACAGTTTGACCCAGCCAAGGTACTTTTGCAAGACCTGCCGCCGCTACTGGACTCGAGGCGGCGCCCTCCGCGACGTTCCCATCGGCGGCGGCTCCCGTAAGTCCGCTGCCTCCAAACACTCTTCTTCTTCCGCTGATCGCTCCCTTCTTCCCGCCGCTTCAAAGAAGCAGCTCGTCACGACCACGGCTGACGTGGCAGGACAAGATCAGAACTTGGCTTACAATCCGCCACCTCGGGCAGCATACAAGTTTAGTGAAGTGGTTTATCAATTCCTGAACCCTAACTACTACTCTATGGTCCCACTCCTTCCTAATCATAATAATGGTGACGGTGGAAGAGGAGATGAGTTGGGAATGATGAAGCCGCCGCCGCCAGCACTTTGTTATCCGCCTTTCCATGGTGGTGGCTTTGAGATTCGAGATGAAGATGATGATCACGAGGAGAGTGATGTGGGGTGTAATGAAGAAAGGGTGTTGTTCCCCATTCACGATTATGTGAAGCCAGCTGTAACCATTAATGGTGCCACGGTGGCGCCGGCGGGTACTAGTACTACTACGGCTGCTGAGTTCTGGAATGGTGTGTTCGGTGGAGGAGGAGGCGGAGGGTCGACGTGGTGAATTAGGACATGTGATTGGCATTTTGCTAGCTTAACCTGGATCGACGCACTTATAAGTGTAACAGCTAAGGTCCAAGTTGTTTTAATTAATGGCGGCTTTTATTTTGGGACAGAATGCTCTTTTTAATTTTTGTTGGGAACTTGTTTAAGCTATTTATTTATATATTGCTAGTGAATTTAATCTTCTGCATTCTCAATGTTATTTATGTATACGGAAATATTTTTGGTTGGAGTAGAGTTGGGTCGAGTACTCGAGTTTGCTTGACTCGTTCTTAATTTTGGGTGAGTTCTGAGTTGAGTTTGAGTGGGAATACCAAGTTCGTATTAAATTTAAGTCAACTGTTATGGTACGATCCATAATAACTTTGTATGTGTCGCATGACATCAAGAAATCGTAAGTTACATATCATCCACAGTAAGAAAAAAAATTCAACCTCGGGATTGCTATACAACACCCTATATTTTATTGTAAAACGCCCTAACATCATCGTAACATTTGAATTCGGTAGTTGAAGTGACCTAAACGCCCCTGAAACAGTAAAATTACCACTTCTTTATAAGATGCGGAAAATCGAAAAATTGTCATACCACTTGAAACAATCAATCAAAAGTGACCGTTTAAACTGCCGATCCGCCGCCACCGCCGTTTCCCATCACCGCCGCCTCTGTCGCCCTTCGTTGCCCGCCGATAAGGTAACAAAAAAAACTTAAAAAGGAATGATCGAACGGCCGTCGGCGTTGAATGCCAACGGCGAAGGCAGGGCGGTAGGCATGCCAACCGTTCCTTTAAAAACATTAAATTTTATGTTTAGATTAGTGTAATTTAGTTTAGTAAATAATTAAATATATGTGATAATTAAATATTTTTTAATTAATGCTTTAAATTAATAATTAATCATGCTGATTAAGATTAATTAGTAAATATAAATAACAATTAATTTGATAATTATCCACTTGGTATTTGAATATTTATTGAATTAATATTTGAAAATTAATAATTAGTTATGATGATTTAGGTTACTTAGTATATATACTACCAATTGATTTGGAAATTACATAATTGCTAATAAACCCTAATATTTACAAGTTCACTTTAATTACTAATATTTACAAATTCACCTAAACCCTAACATGATTAATTACTAATTTTTAAATATTAATGATAAATATTTAATTGTAAAATAAGTAATTACCTAAATAATTGTTACTATAATTACATATATTTAATAGTTTACCTTAATTAGCATGGCTAAACCCTAATTTCCAAAAATTAATTAAAATCAAGGACCAAAATCCTAACCGCTGAACCCTAACCGCTTTTTTCTATAAAGCGATAAGAATTTTATTAAAGATAAATAACTGAACTAGAAGTTCAGAACAAACAGAAAGAGAAGAGAAAAAGAAGATCAACTAAACTGCAATACAAGTTGATTTCATTGTCATCTCTAACCCCGATCCAAACGGATTGGCTAGAAAAGCTGAGTACAACCTATACAACAGTTTGTTGATCCAAAAATGAACAAAGAAAAATGTCACATGATCCAACATACCAAAAACAAAAAAGCTCAAGGAGGTTCTTTGATAAGAAAGTTCTGCATCCATCTTCTATAATCCAATGACGATACAAGACCATGTGAGAAGAGTCATTTCCCAATTGAAAGCATATCTAATTAACGATCCCACGAAGATTAGAAGTCTTGTCTCTGAAAATTCTGTTATTGCGTTCAATCCAAATCGTCTAAAAATGGCACGAGGAAGAAGATTGAGGAACCGAGTGATAAACCATAAACCCTAAACCCTGCAAATAAAGAAAATGTAACAAATAGAATGTCCGCATAAAAATTTCACTCCATGTCTCATGCATATCCAATGCAAATTAATTCATCCTTCATAATACATTACACATGCAAATTAATACATGTCTTAATTAGTATAATGAAGGAAGAAGTAATTTTGCATGGGATATGCATGAGACATGCATGGAGTGTATTTTATGGGACATGCATGAAAATGGAGTGGAATGTAGGGTTTAGGGTGTAGTGGTGTAAATGAAGAAATCCTAACCGCTAAACCCTAAATCCTAAACCCTATCTCTAAATTCTAAACAATAAACTCTAAACCCTATCTCTAAATTCTAAACCCTAAACACTATCTCTAAATTCTAAACCCTATCTCTAAATTCTAAACTCTAAACCCTATCTCTAAATTCTGAATCCTAAACCCTAACCCTAAACATAAATCCTAAACCCTAAATTCTAAACCCTAAACCTCGTCTCTAAATTCTGAACCCTAAACCTCAAAACCCTAAACCTTAATTGTCACTATTATTACTCAAAATTACATATTCGCCTTTATTAACATAAGTAATGAACATGACTAATTACTAATTTCCAAATAGTAATAAAATAAATATTCAATTGTCAAGTATTTAATTACCAAAATAATTGTTACTATATTTACTTATATTTACTAATTCACCTTAAAGAGCATGCCTAATTACTAATTTCCAAATATTAAGTAACCAAATATTCAATTACCAAAAATTTAATTACCAAATGGATTGTTACATAAAAATTATACTTAATAATTCACCTTACTTATCATGACTAATTACATTTCCATAATACAAATTGAAAAAAAAGTTGGTCGTCAGCATTAAGCCCTGACCGCCGCTCAGGACTGTCGACATTGGACGCCGACAGCTAGGGTGTCGGCATGGAGACCGAAATATTTAATTTTTTATTATTATGAATTACAGAACTGTATTATTGTAATTATATGATAATAGGTTTGGGTTTTTAAATATAATTTACGTGTTTTATTACATTTGAATGTAATTATTTGAAATGCATTATAGTAATATTAATTATTGAAATGAATAGTAATTAGAATTTAGGTATTTGAATTCATACTTTAGTACAATTACTTACTGAAATTAATAGTAACAATCTATGCAATCGTAGTGGTTTATTGATGCCAATGAATAGTACTAAAGTTATTATGTGTACTTAATATATTCCACCCGACTAACTATTGCAACTGAGGATCGGTACAATTATTGTATGGGAAGCCATAAGCACAGTCATGAGCCATTCGGTAAGTTCTCGTTGTTGTACAAAATGCATTGTTGTGAATTGTAGGTTTAGTGTCTCTTGTGTAGTGAACGAATACTGTGAACATAGTACACCGACTAATACGTTTTGTTATACCATGTTTAGGGAAGTTATAATGACGATGATGATGTTGAGAAATAGTTGAATTATGGCGTTTATTTCATCAACGCGGTGTTTTACGACACAGTTGATGACGCGTGTGATTCGGCTAATAACATTGCTTTAAACTTAGGATTTCAATTGACTCGTGTCTCACATAAAAAGAACCCCCATGAAGAAGAAAACAGTTGTACTTGTATTGCTCGCATGGTGGCAGGGGAAAATCACAGTCCACTGTCTCTTCATAGAGTTCATGTACGACTACAACATCGTACTCAGGTTATATGTTCATGGTGTGTGTGAGGCCTAGACGCGTTGACGCTGAGTGGAAATGGAGGATTGACACTGTCAATGATGATGTAAAACGCGGGATTTTAGGTCATTCCACAACCACTCGTTTGAGTTATGGCTTGAAGAGACACACCAATGGAATCAGCTCACAGACAAGATAAAAGACCACATTAGACAGTTGGAGGAAAATCATGTCCTCCCAAGACAGATGCCGAGTATATTGAACAGTGAGTACGGCCGTATGATCAACATTGAACAGATTTATAATGAGACGGCGAAAATCAGGCGGTTGAAGTTGGGAAGCATGAGCCCCATGCAATGGACGGTGACAGAAGCGCTGAAATTGGCGTATTTCACGAAATACATAAGGGATGTGAACGACCATGCCAGTCATCTATACGTGTCACACACGGAGTCAATTCGTATGTTGCACGTTTGGTATTTTGTCGTCCTAATAGACTCCACTTACAAGACCAATGTTTACAAGAAGGTGGTTGTGCAGTTTGTAGGTGTGACTCCGGTGAAGAAAAACTTCAATATTGGGTTGACACTTGTGGAAGATGAAACGAAAGAGTCATACACATGGGCACTGGACTAGTTGTGATTGGTTCTTGGTGGTCAAGTGCCCAATGCCTTCGTTACAGATAATGAACGTGGATTAGCGGTTGCACTACATGATGTATTCTCTTCTTCTGCTCATTTGCTTTGTGTCTGACACATTAAGAGAAAAATGGATGGAAGGGTAATGAAGTTGTACGATAGAGAGATCGCAGAGAAATTTTTACGAGGTTCATGGAGACAAGTGCTGAATGCTAGAACCAGCCAAATCTTTTTCAAGAAATGGAGTGATCTGGTTGAAGGTGGCCGAAGTGAAGAGTTAGGACAGTATCTGACATCAGAGTGGCTTCCTTGCAAACAAAAGTGGGCGCGTTGCTATACGTACAAGGTATTCCATCTCGGCCTTGAAAAAAAAAATTCAACCTATTAGTAAAACATTGACTCGAAAATATCCAATATGTTAACAATCAGTATAGTGAAGCTAGCTAGTACATTGTAACAAGTCAAAAAGTTTTGACTCCAGCAGAAGTAAACTTTCCCTTAGAAAGTATTTATACATTTGTTTGTCCGTTTATTTTATTAGTATGCTGGTGTTAAGTTTTAGGTTTTAGGTTACGGAAACTGATCAAGTTGTTTGTATAAATAATTTAAAATCATTTATTAAATTTCATTTTTTTATGTCAAAAAATAATTAAATATCAAACCTCTTATGAGGTTTAAATCAATTATTTTTATAATACAAAACATTAATAAATAATAATTCAACCTTCAAAAGTATTCCATTCACATGAAGATATTTCTCATCCACTTTAATTTGTTTTATCAATAACAATATTTATTTTTGATTATGATTTAGTTAGTAGTCATGTCACCCTGCTGGCCTGCCGGTCAGCAGTTCCAGGAGGAATATGAGTAGGCTGTAGGCTAGAAGCAGCTGGTTGCATAAGCCTAAACCCTGCAGCATGTCGTGTCGTCATGGAGGAACTACTTTTGAGAATTAATATTGCATCAATATATGAAAGAATAATATTTATGTTATGAGAGAGAGCCTTTCTGTTTTGGTTAAATAAAATTCACATTTATTTATTTATATATCATGGGCTTTGACTCATTATCGTCATCAACGTGATGAGATTGTGATGCTAAGTGACGAATGAAACCCAACATTGTAATAACTGGAAATTTCCCAGTTTCCCTTTAGTTTGGTGAATGAATCTCGTCCGAAGAAGCAGGCAACGGTGCGAGGAAAGTGAATCTCGTTGAGAGATGGCAGAGCATTAGTTATCTAGACAGATAGATACATGGCTGTCTGTCAATTCTTTTTTACAGCAGAACACAAATGTTTTTATTTATTTTATGAGATAAAGTGGAAGTGAGATTTGCTGTCGGGTCGTATCAGGTACCCACTTTGGTGTCTCAGATTCTTTGTTTCCACCACACTGACCCCATTGTACCCACCCAAACTCTTCATTTTCTCTTTCACATCAAAAGAAAATTTTGCCAATTCAAAAATCTACTACTACTATCACAAGCTATCGGTCAAACCGTCAAACTAGTTCCATGCATGTCTGTGACGATTTGCAATCTCTGCCTATCGTATAATCAACTCAATATCAGTCCGGTTTTGTCGCATCTTATCAATAAAATATTTTCTAAATTACTGCTCAAATAAATGATAAATAATAAAAACATTTTTATTAATGAGATTTTTATGAATTGTAAAGTGAGGTGGAACCTATATGGCAATGATTTGCAATTCAAATGATAATATTATGCATGAGAGATGAGTATTTTTAAATGTAAATTTACATTTGTGGCAAATTAAAATGATAATCTCATTTGAGACCCATTTATATCATAAAATGTTTTTCAATTCATTTCGGGTCTATTTTTAATTACATTTAAATTAATGTGAACAAAATATAAATATCTTATACATATGGATCCCATTTTTGCAAATGCTTTTGAATTGCATTGATGAGAAGGCTTTAAAAATAAAATATACAAAATTGTAAAATAATATGATATGAAAATATAGCCCATTTTTGCAATGAGAATGAATTTTATTAATATGAATGGATCTTTGCCACCTCATCATTTTTTATAATTTTGTATTTTTCACGGTCATAACATTTTCATCAATGCAATTTGAAAGCAATTGTAAAAATGAGACCTACATAATACTCATCCTTCTTCATATCATAATTTTTTTGAAGAGGTCTTCGGTATTCCTGAAATTTGATATGGGTCGCCCGTTTTTTAGCTGGAATCTGAGCCCTTCAAAATAATTAATTTTCAAAATGAAATTAATTTCAAAACTAAAAATCTTAATTTCCACTTGATTTAATTCCAATTAATATGTTATTTTTCAATTTGGATATTCAGTGTTGGTTTATTCACATATGAACATCTAGATATTAACATTGCATTTATTAATCACTCTAACTTTATGAGATTTCATTGAATATCATAATATTAACATCTCATCTACTTCTCTTGCCAAGACGATCTGACGACTCGTAACGGTAAGCTTCTCTCCTGCCCTTTCGCAATTGATCGATTCGGGTGTTGGCTTGTTGTTTTTTTTTTGCTTGCTTCTTCTCGAAATCCAGAGATTAGGATCGCCGACGAGAGGGCTCATACGTGAGGTGATCGCCCGAATAACCGTGAAGTTATTCCGACAACACAAGTTATTCCAAATCAAACATCCACAAACGTTGTTCTTAAACATCCAAGACAGGTTTCATAGCTCAATTCCTACATCTCATCCAAGAATCCCAAAGGATTTAGCTACTCATCATTCTAGAAGAAAGCAATTCAAAAGAAAACCTAACCATCTTCTTGCAAAGAGATAACGGCTTGTTTTCCTTCCAATCGATGCTCTTGATCTTCTATCTTCAATCCTAGCTTCAATCCTTCAATAGGAGCTCCTTTGGATCTTCAATTTGGCTTCTAATGGAGTTTCTATGTTGGTTTTTGCAGGAAAAGCTCAGGAAAAATCGGGGAAAATGGAGTTGGGGAAGAATGGTTTCTCTTTCCTCCAACTTCCCTTTTTATAGTAGCAGCCGGATTTTGGAGGGTGCACGCCGTGCAGGTGTGCACGCCGTGCACCTTCCAAAGTTGTCCGTTCTGCGTACTACAAGAAAGGGAACGGCGTGTAGTGTTGCACGCCGTGCTGCTTCAATCCTTCTTTATACTGCGACGCCAAAAGGTTGGAACGGCGTGCATGGGTGCACGCCGTGCGACTTCAAATCTTCAAAATTCTTCGACTCCAAAAGCTAGGAACGGCGTGCTGTGGTGCACGCCCTGCGCCTGTGTTGAAGCCGTCCCTTTGGGATAATTGATGGACTGCACGGCGTGCATCCTTGCACGGCGTGCAGTCCCTCTGCTGCGCCAACTCCAACTTCGACTTCCTTTCTTGAACTCCAAATGCTCTACACACCACGCCCCTTGGCTTTATGGTCAGATCACCTATCTCCATAATACCTGTAAGTAACAGACACTACAAAGAAAACATCAAATGGACCGAAACGGTCCAAATGAACGGATCTAAACGCAATATGCCAAAACACGAAATTGTAGAGAAATGAAGTGCGAACATGCTAATAACCACTCAAATGCGTGTAGAAAAAGGGTAGTTATAATTACCGAACCACGCAGTTATAATTACCGAGTTCTCTAATCCAAATCAAGAACAAACTTATGCATATGGTTAATACCACTCGATATCCACCGACAAGAAACATTTCCCCTATCACCTATGCTCAAACAGATGGTCCTGGCCGGTTATTTTTCCCGTCCTAAGGGAGGGAGTGCTTACTTTAAATAATATGTTTTGATTAAAAGCACTCCCCTCTTCTTTTACAATTTAACTATACAAGACATATCAAACACATGTGAGTCAATTGAGTTACTCAATTAATTGCAAGCTCACTTTTCACCATTTTAAGTATAGTTTAGAGGGTATCTTTCGAAATGGGGGTAGTTGCGATCCTGATCGGGCTAAGGCTCTCATCCACATAGACCGAGTTTACCTGAAAAACCCCGACCCACAACTAGGAAGAGATGAGAAAAGAAGCCTGAAGGGACTAGCTTACAGGCGGCAGACCTCAAGTCGCCAGTGTGTTGAATCGCAACCGAACCCCCATGACATTTTGGGCACATTGGCCTCTTTTGCACCTTATTTGGACCATCTAGTCAATTATGACTTTAAACCACTAGAGCGACTCGAAAGGGGAATTAATTGTACACAAGTCGGCAAACATCAAGATCGGATAACCAAGTGCATAAATCCATTCCAAACTCGTTTCAAGAAAAACGGGAGGTGGTCCGACAATGATCTATCATGCATCCTATTCACCCTCAAGCAGAATTACTACGCTAAACATGTATTCCAATTTCAACCAAAATTTCAAGTTTAAGAGGGAATTTCAAGTATTTGAATGAGAAAGATTCAATTAAGCAATCAAGTGAAAAACTAGCATCCTAATTCATCCCATAATTTCCAACACATTTCACGAAAGAAGTCACACTAGAGAGCCAGAAAGGTGATACCGATGAAACGAAGACTAATGGTGAGACTGGATAAAAGCTTTGTTCGGGACCTGCCAATCATAACACACACAAAGTACTAATGATAGATGCAACCGAAGTTATCATCCGTTATACAAGCCAAAGAGAAAAATTACTAAACAAAAGAAAGAAAAATGACAAAGTCTCGAAATTAAAACAAACACACAAAAGTCTGAGTCATGATACGTCCCAAGCGATCACTGATCCGGCGGAGGATACGGATATCCTGGGAACTGAGGATAGGGGTCGTACTCTGGCCACTGTGGTAGTGGTGGATAGGCTGGCCACGGAGGTGGATAGGTGGCTCCTGTGAAGTAGGTGTCCCGATGGTAGGACATGTGCCCACTCGCCAATGCCGCCGTCGCTCGTGGATATAGGTGATCGCTGTCCTTGCTGCTGGATCCACTGGCCTTGCTGAGCCTGAGCCTCCATCAATCGCTCGTCCCGACGCTCCTGTCGAGTCCTCGCCTCCCTACTCTCGGCGATATACTCCTGAAGATCCTGGCGGAGTCCACGCACCTCGCTCTCAATCCTCTCAGTCCTCTGGTCCAGGTTCTCCCAGGCAGCTCTGCTCCGACCGTCAAACCGATGAAAATCCTGGCTGAGGAAGATCTGATTGTCGAGAATGTCACTGACGTTCATCTGTAGCCCTCCAATCTGTGCTGCCAGAGTCTCCACAGTATCTGGGGGGAAGTCTGCTCTTTCCCCCTCTCTAACATCTGGCCCCTCGTTCACTATCTTAGCTAGTAGGCTCGGGACCCCATGCTCATTGAGGGTCCGAACTGTGATGGGGAAACCGCGCTGAAACAGTGGATCCGTTCCGAAGGAGTCCATCACTCTGAGCCTTCGCACCAGCCGTGCGATGTAGCCTCCCCCGAATAGAACTCCAACTCCCTTCTGGTCGGAGATGTGTCTGAACAAGTTCACCACCAAGTCTCCCAAATGGACCTTCACCTCCTTCTCGAGGCAGTAGAAAAGCCACAAGTCCGTGGTGTTCACTACTCCTCCGTTGCTAGACTGCTTCCTAGCAGTGATGCTCCGACGGAAGAGGAGGTGAAGGAGCCTCAACCTCGGAATCTTCATCCGCTTTGCCTTCGAGGACCGAGTGGAGTAAGGAACATTGTCCCACGCAATGTCCTTCCAGAACTCCCTCGGATTCGAGACTGGCCTCCTATCAATCGTGGCCAACGACATCACCTCCAGGTTGGCCACCTGCTCCGGGGTATAGAAACCCATAGTCTGCGCCAGCTCATCTGTTGAGAATGAGAACATCCGACCTCCAAGTCGGAACTTGATGCCTCCCGCCTCAATGTGGAGTAGAACTCCCTGGTGGCATGCGGGAGCTCCTGATCATCAACTCGAACGAGCGGCCAGATGCTTGATATTGCTTGAGCTTTTGTCTCGTTCATTATATTCTTGCTTGATATTGGCTTTTTTTAATATTTTTCTATTGAAGAAGTGTCTTCAATATTTTTTAATTTTGTTGAATGAAAATTGTTTCATCAAAGTAGTTTGATACAGATAGAATAAAAGAAACACGATTTTGTCGACGACAGAACAAAAGTTTCGGGTGAAGGATTGGTGGCGGTGAGTTTACAGAAACTCAAGCAAGCGCTAGCCAAATAAATAAACTGAATCCCACAACGACGCCCTAGTTTTCGAATTAAACGACACCCTAAAACAATAAATTACTAAATTATCCTTTTGTAAACATTCAAAATTTATAAGAAGTTCAATCTTCGACGAACACATTCAATCTAAAACACAAAAGCTCAAAGTTTCGGCACAAGTTGAAGATCCTAACTTGAAGATTCGACGAGAAATTGAAGTTACGAGCTTGAAGATCGACGACTTTCGATCAGGTAACCCTCAATAATGCGTTTTAATTCTTTTTTTTTTTGAAAAAGTGACCCAGACGGACGGCAGGTCCGTCCGCCGCCGCTGGCTAGACGGACTCGCATGCTCGTGGTACGAAGGGTTCCGCCCATCCGTCTTTCGCGCACAGGGGCTGCCCTTAGGCGCGTCCGACTTCTTTGGCTCTTTCACTCCGTCAGATTCTGGTTGATACTGGGACCGCACCAGTGAAGTCAAGGAACGTACAACGGGCCCACCTCTATCACAAATCGTCTGCACCATTCCGCTGAGGATGGCGCGGTCTGTCGCGTCATGGTCTTCCCACTTCTCACTGTCTACAAGAAGACGGTATTCCAACGATCGCCAAAAGTGGTGGAGGTGGTATGGTTTCAGCTCGACCCCATCGCGCTCCATAGATTCGAGCCTACAAGTACAAGACAGGCCATGCGTATCTTCGATCACACAATCACAATCGTCCTTACTTGATAACGCCTCATTCACCAACTCAATACCCAAGAGGCTGACTTCATTTTTCAGGTACGTAAACGGTCGTCTATGCGAGAAACGATGAGTCTACACCAAACCAAAAAACTAGTTACGTACAACATAACCAAATAACTAGTAATTAACTAAATACTTCTCTAAACAATACGATACCTTGCTTCGTGATTCATCGATAGCCCACTGCACTTCTATGACTTGACCCTCGATCGATGCATGATATCCCTCAAATAGTGTATCAAGTCCCTGATTGGAAGAGTTGTACCATGTTTTGAGAGACGAGTGCTGTGACTCCACCCTGTTCGTACTCGTACACCCAATGTGGAAAACCTCGTTAGTGTTGCAATGGGCCCACTGAGTCTTATACGGTAACCACTCGCTTCATAAGTACTCCATCAATCCTCCGACATTAGCCCAATCACTCATGACCATATCCTCCCACTCCTTGAAGACCTCTGCATCTGTTAGTGCATACAACACTTTGTTCCACCTACATGCAGGAAAGCCTCATCCATTTCTGCATTACTCGTGATGTACTTAATTTTTGCCTCGATATTCCTCTTCATGTGCCAAATGCACAGTAAATGGGGAGTCTTTGGAAATACGATGCGGAGAGCCGCTGCCAGACCTCGCTCCTTATCAGTCACAAATGCAGTAGGTTGCCGCCTACCCAACATCAACTCCAGACATGTCAACACCCAAACATAAGACACTGTTTTTTCATTATCAACGAATGCAAACCCGATGCTAAAGTTCTTCCGCACCGGAGTCACACCAACCAACTGGATCACTGGGTTCCTTTAGGCGTTGGTGTTGAAAGTCGAGTCAATCATAATCACGAAATACCATGAGCTAACCATATGGACACATTCGGGATGGCTAAGAAACAGATGAACAAGATTGTCATCATCATCCTTTAAGTACTGAACGAAATAACCTAGTTCTGTAGCCTCACGCAAAGTCCACTCCATCGTATACAAACCATCTAATTTCTCCTTCCTAATCTTGTATGACTCGTTATAAATCTGATTCATATTCTGACGAGTGTTGAACTTCTTATTCAAAGAATACCTGATCTTGTTCGGTTGTGTGTGAGCAACCATCATATCCCGAATATTTTTTTTTGCCTCAACTGATAACGGATTGCCTTTTGTGCTTAATTCAGTGAAATGAATCAGAGGATGATTGTGGTACCCCTTCGACTTATTAGGGTTCATTATGTCTCCGACTCCGTCAATAAAATACTTCCACCCATAATCTACCACCTTTGATCGGACGCCAAGTCTGAATGGGCAATTACACTTCTTTGACTTCGTAGCACGTTTCAGCGGATCTGAACCCTCAGACTTGCCAACTGTTCCACGTGAGCAGTAAAGATACACCCGAAACTCCTTTTCTGAGTCATTGCCTTTATTTGACCCTTTGATCAGATGAAAATTAAGCGTCAAAGCAATCTGTTTTTCTGCTTGCGCCGCTTCACCGATAGTGTCGTACACATTATCGGATAAGAACCAGTCGGAGTAATCAATTCCGTCACCGACATCCACTTCCTACGGAATATCAACACCGAAATGCATCATTAACATACCCTATTCATTGATAACGCTAAAAAAACTGGTCAAACAATTACCGTGGTACTCGTTGACATGTTGCGTGCAGAAATCCTATATTTAAAGTATCCAAATCAGTTAATCAATAAACATACAATTAAAGAAACTAAAAATATTAAAAAATTTAATTAAAAAAAAACTGGGCGGATCGGCGTTCCGTCCGGTCAGACCAGCCAGATGGAATCGAGTTCCGTCCGCGTGGTCTGACAAGACGGAACGCCGGTTCGCCGAGAGTGTTTTCAAAAAACTAAAACATATTAAAGAAGGATTTTTTGGATTGAACTAGTAAGTTTTTCATTTTTACGAAATGGACGTTTAGGTCATAACGAATGTAGGACATGGTTTAATTTGAAAATCAGAGGTAGTTTAGTAACCCTTTAAATAAATTGTGGTCTTTGTGTTGATAGGTTTTACTGAAGCCCTATCTCCATTTAAATTCCAAAACCGTGGCCTGTTGCTTTTTGTTCAAATTAATTTGTCGTTACAGAACCAAATTTGCTCATACGAATACTTACGTCGAAGCTTTCTTTCGGGATCTTCTTGTTTAATGGCCCATTTGGTACCTGATGGACACTAAAGTCATCATGCAAATGCTGTTGCATTGCAACCTGTTGTTGAACACGTTTTCGGCTTGCCCCAGTTACTTTTCTTTTATTAAATTAGAGTTGGTTGAAAACCACTCTGGTTTGACCGGTTCTGGTCATTTCAGTTTGGCTTTGATTGATTCGGTTTCGATTCCAGGATAAAAACTGTTTTGACCAGATTTCACTTGGTTTTGACCAAGTTAAATGGGCCATCAAATAGAATCTGATTACCGAATTGGTTTTGGGCAATCTTCAATTTTAATCATAGGTTTGATTAATAATTAAAATATTAATTTTAAATTCATAATTAAATTCCTATCTAGACAAAAAGTTGTTATTTGAAGTAGGAGTTGTAATTGATGGAGTTTAAAATTAAAAGGAAATAAATATCCAACAAAAATAATTTTAGAAATCGAATGAATTTTATTGTTGAAACAATTAAAAATAATAAAGGAGTTTATTATTTAGGGTTTAATTGGAATAAATTCTGTTTTATTGGTAATAAAATGCCAACTTGATTAAAATTGGTTAATTATGGTTATTAATCCGGTTTACATGGTTGTTTAAAGTCATTCACTCATGCAGTAGTGAATGAATAATTTTTTTATACATTATTTTTGTATATATTTGTATTTTGAGCGTGCAGGGTCTCGGTGATCGGATAACAGGCCCCGTCCAATTTAAATTACTTTTATTTTGGGAAATACGGTTTGCGTACCGTTTTAATTTGTTGTAATTTATTTTGGGAAATACGGTTTGTGTGCCGTTTATTTTTGTTGTTTGTAATTTAGAAGATATATTAGAGAATCTCTTTAGTTTACAAAGCCATGTAATTACAACAAAGGAAGAGATGGATGCCAGTCAAAGACTCAAAGGATGGGAGATCCTTTGATGATGAACAAGAATAAGGCTGAAATTTTCCAACAACGGGGGCCAAGATCTGATCATCTACCAGCGTTCTAACCAAATGCTTAGACCTAGATTTTAGGTTATTGTATATATCTATTGCGCGATTAGTTCACTAGCACACATAGATACAAATGCAAACCTAAAATGTCCCAACCAAAAATTGAGACAATGCTTTGCCATAACACGACCTATGATGCCTTAACAAGAAGTAGCCCTATTTTTGGAAAAGTAGTCTAGGTCCTATGATTGTCCTGGCTAGTATGGGTGGATCTTAGGGGTCCATAAGTTCGTTATGGTCGTACTCAACGAATAAAAAAGACAAAATTTTGGTTCGAAGCATGGTTGATTTTTGTGATGGTCATATGATCAACAAAGAGTCATAGAGTGGTTGTGATTGACCAAAGGGTTGGCCTACCTAAGTCACAAAATTTTAGTGGAGTAGTTCCAAAGTACGGCTAAAATTTTGATTGATTAAGGATCTTGGAAAGTGTGTCATTCAATGGGACTATTAATTTAGTGAATGAAGTACACATAGGGTCGTAATTTACAAGAAATTTTGGCCTATGTACTAATTGAAACATTTTTTTCTTTACACTTTTTCTATAGACATTTTGGTTAGTCAATGAGTAGATATTTTCACCACCGTTCAAATCCTTATGAAGGAAAAGCTTCCTGAAGCACTCACCCTCTTAAGAACAAAGGTTGCTCTTAATAAAACAAAAAGAACCATCCTTGAAATCCAAATTCGAGATTCAAATAGTCACCTCACATGAGGTAGAGATGACTATTAGTGAAGTCTCAAAGACAATGGTTGATTGTCGCTTGCCTAGTGTTGTCATTCATAAGACCACTATAGTGGGTTTTATGAATTCCTACTCCATTCTTGGTACACAAATCACCAAATCTCTCCCAATATCTACATAATGATTGTGTGATTTGAGTGGGAGGAGAAGTGGAAACTAAAGGTCATTTCTAGTCCGCGGTTGGGTGGTACATTCACCTCTTGGTGAACCACGATAGACATGGTGATAAGGGTATTCATGTTTAAGTATTAAACAAAGGAATGAGAGATGTGTTACACACAAAGCACTTATATATAGACTAGGCCCTATAATGAAAATGAATTCAAGAAGAAAGAGACGTATACTGTTAGTAGAATACTTTTGGTTACATACATCCATACTACTTCTTGTATAGTAGAGACTAAAGTGAAGAAGAGTGTTGACATATGGAGATACAGATCTCTGCATTGGCAATCAAGCTCAAGAGTGAGCATCGATTATAATGTATTATATGTCAAACGCCAGTTGATGAATGGATTGGTGCATGTTTTACACCATACTTGTAACATAAAGTTTTGGAAGAGTCAATTGATGAGAGTAAAACTGCAGATTTTAATGGGGCCAATATGGTATCCGTTGAGTGGGAGTTTTATTATCAAAGATACAAAGAAGCATACACCAAACTCACATTCCACATATCTTTTATGACTCATACATAGTGATGTATGAGGGCCTACAAGTTTGATGTCTTATGGAGGTTTTAGGTATATACATTACCTCTTGGTGATTTAAGTACGATATATGTATCCACTTAATGACACAAATTTGAATGAAGTACAAAAACCAATTGGGTAGAACGATAAAAACCATTTGGTTGGACCAAGATGGATAGATTCTATGCCAAGAGTATGCAAATCATCATAAGAGTTGTGAAATTATTTCATAACTCACTCCTCGTGGTTCATCATAAGTGATGGTGTTCATAAGAGGATGAATCGAGTCAATTTGGATATGAGTCAATCTATGATGAGCTTCATTGGACTTTCAATCTCTTTTTGGGGACGTGTATTACAAACTGTTATTTTTTTTACAGTGAATAGAACTTCTTCTAAGTCTGTAGAAAAGACACCATATCCTATATGGACTAGTATAGCACTAGTGATATATTTTTTAGAAGTTTGGGGCTGCAAAGTGTATGTTAAGGACCTAATTTCTGATAAACTAGCACCAAATTTGGACAAGGCCAATTGTAGGTTATCCTAAGGAGACGAGGATATTACTTCTACAACCCTCAAGAGAACAAAATTGTTGTTGCTCGTGATGGTATTTTCTTTGAAAGTGAATTTATTTCCAAGAAAACAAGTGGGAGAAATATTCATCTTGGAGAAATTCAAGATGATGAACAAAAACTGGATACTGATCCACTTAAATTAGAGAACCGATTAGAACAAAGAGTTGTTCAAACTAGTGATAGTGTAGAGGAAACGACAAAGGATGGGTGAGATACCCAAAGCTTTATTGTTCACCCCACTCGTTGGTATGAAGGATTAGAATTCCATCAAAGAAGTATGGTGATTTTGATATGACTGGAACTCTAGACATCTTGCTTTTGGAAAGCAAAGGTTAAAAAACTTACAATCAAGCAATGACAAGGTTCAAACTCCTTGAAATAGTAAGAGGCCAGTGATCCAATCTATTTGGATATGCAAGTTTAAGATATCCATATATGGATTCAAGCAAGCATAAAGGAGATGAAATCTTTAATTTGATGAAGCTATCAAGAGTTTTGACTTCATCATATGAAGAGAGGAAGCTAGTGTTCCAAAAAATTCAGTGGGAGTAAAATAGCATTATTTGTCTTGTATGTAGATGACATACTAGTCATTGAAAGTGACATTCCCATGTTGACTAAAATGAATAGTGGCTAGGGAAGTTTACTTCAATAAAAGACTTTGGTGAAATAGAGATAGATCAAGGAAGCTCATCGGTCAAAGTCAAGAAATTTATATTGATAATGTTCTTGACAAGTTCAGTATGAAGAAATCCAAGCGGGGACATCTTATATGAACAATGACATACACCTCAACAAAGCGTAATGTCTAAGGATACAAGCTAAGAAGGAGAGAATGATGAGGTTTCCATATAAACTGGTTATAGGATCCATCATGTATGCGGTGACATGTATTCGATCTGAAGATGCATATGCTATAAGGCATAAGCATGTGTAGTGAATACCATGATTAGTTTACGGTATATGTGGTGAATACCATGATACAAGACTGGAGATGTCTCTCTAGCTAGTAAGCAGGATACAGTGACCTGAGCCCCTTGTAGAGTGAAAACTGGATAAATACATTACCGTGCTCAAATGGATTATTTTACAATCATTTTGTTATTTTAAACAGTTCAAGAATCTTGGTATCAAGAAATAGTTTTTGAGCTATAAGTGAGTAACTACTCCAAGTTATCACGTTCTCAAAATGGTCGACTAGGAGACACATGATATTTTAACGTGCAAACTTGACCAGAGGCCAAGTGGGAGACTAAAGGATTTATATCCGCATAGAAACTAGTGAACTGTTGGACCTGATTAATTAGAATTAATTCGGGCTAGTTAGGAGGTAACACATCTTGCTATAGGCCACTTTTAATCGGATCGGGTCATACAAGGTCACACACTTATAGTATGGACCAGATCAATGTCCTAATCCAAGATGAATTAGGGTTAGTGGGTTGGTGGCCCAATAGGGTTAGGGGTTATGAGACACTCTATAAATAGACTATTAGCTGTAACTGTTTATTTTGAGCCTTTAGTCGCCTTTCGATAGAAAAGTCATAGCCACCAAACTCTCCGAAATTCTGTTCTTCGATAAAGCATTCTAGCAGGCGTTGACGAAGGAGATCCGGAACCCAGCTAGCGTGGATTGAGTAGAGGAGCTACACGTGAAGCTCTCGCATTTGATCATGATAAACCATTGTTATTGATTTATATGGAAACGAGTCGGTCTAGGATGTTAGATGTAATCATATTTCCTCTCTAATTAGTTGTTAAGCATCTAAACGATTACCTACATCGAGCAATGGAGAGTCATTGGTGTAAGATACCGGTGACAGATAGGACTATGGATAAAGACCGACAGTGACACGGTGGAGATAACACCCTCTAGGTAACATCGTTCCTAACCTATTCCCATTGAGCCATTCTATGATTCAAGGAACACTTTGCATATGGTGACCTGATCCTATGCATGCTCTACGTTTTTTATGCTATACTTTCTTGGTTCGCCATATTGCTTGTTAGTTTTAGGATTTATTTTGGGTTGGAAAGCTGGAATGAAGGAATTTTAGCTTGCCTCACTGTTCTAGCTTTGATCTAGTATAACTGCAACATTGTAGGGTTGTTTTATTGGGATTGATTTGATTTATTAGACACATGTTATTGCCCTTTCCCTACAACATCCAACTCAATTTCTAGAAAGACCACGACATTCTGTGCAATATTATCTTTTGTGAAATGATGTGTTTGTTTTCATACTGTTTTGGTCGGCTGGAATAGCACAGGATGGTAGCCATTCTCTTATCATGGGAAGATCAACATCAAGGTCTCCGGACAGACCATTTATACCTAGTCATGAACTACATCCACTTAGATCTTCGATTCAAATAGAACGAATGAAACCAATAAAAAATAATTGATTCACAAGCAACAGAAAAATTTTAACTGTAGTGTCATTGATTATTACCAACATTAAACTATGACTTCAATTGAATTAATCAATTCCTTAATAAAAGTACAACATATGGTATTTAACTAAAATTGCAAATATTTGATGACAAAAAATAAAAGTGATTGGTAGGTGGAATACTAATTTCAATATGTTCATATATTATTATGGCAGGCGGAAATACCAATAAACAAAACTAAAAAGTTTTAAACACGAGATTTTATAGTAATTAAACATGTGAACATTGGGTAGTTTCATTAAATATTTTTTACAAAAACGGAAAATAAATAAATAAAGACGATGGAGATTAAACCTCAGAAACGGGCGGCCCATATCAAATTCATAGATGAGAGTATTGGTATTCTGAGAATACCAAAGAGTTTTCCTTTTTTTCGTAGAAAAGCA
This sequence comes from Linum usitatissimum, assembly GCA_030674075.2. Classification (NCBI taxonomy): domain Eukaryota; kingdom Viridiplantae; phylum Streptophyta; class Magnoliopsida; order Malpighiales; family Linaceae; genus Linum; species Linum usitatissimum. The sequence goes on from JAUJYP020001374.1 coordinate 1,106,609, forward strand.
TACTAGCATCCCAATTTATTAATCAGGAATAAGATGGGGAAAAGACACCCTGATAAGGTCTGCTTGGATACGATCAAATAACTCAGAAGTGATGGAAGAAATCGGTTGAAAATCCAAATCAAAAGAATTTTCAAGGTGGGCAAGGAGATTAACAATTCGGTTGCTTTCTCTAAACATGTGAATGACACGAACCTCCAAATTTTGACGGAGGAGGCGTCGAAACTCACTAATGCATGACGAGTGACGAGTGTCATTAATGGAATCTTTTTTGAGCAAAAGAGGCCACCACTATCAAATCAACTTGAAGCTCCACCTTGTGATATCCACTGGTCCATGCTATACGAAGCCCTTCAATTGCCGCTCGTAACTCCGCTCAAGTGATTGTACAGACACCCAAATTACCAGCAGAGGATGTCAGATACGTACCCTGATTTTTTTAAGAACGCCGCCACCTGCTGCTGCACTACCGAGTTGAAGAACCGAGCCATCAGTATTATTAGGAACGCACTTCGCTCCTACTCTCATTTTCTCCTGGACCTCGACGATCCAATGAAGAACTCGTACACTTATATGATTTTAGAAAACCGATATGCTCTTAAAAACCAATTCATTATGCTGTTTCCACAAAAGTCAACAAATAGCACCAAATGAGATAAGAAAGGAGTGGGTCTCAAAATATTTTAAAAATCATATAAGAAAGGAGTGAGCCCCAAATAAGATTATCATATTTTTTTTGAAATCAAAGTGGTAATATTATTAATGGTTCAAATCATGACAAGCAGAATTTATGGAATAAGACAATCAGTCGGGAGTGCCTAGACCCGTAGTGGGTGAGGCAAGGTAACGCGATTTATGAGTAAACTCATGAGCAATTATGTTCTTACATCTCCGAACAGAACCCAGTTTATAACGTGGGAGATTAGCAAGAAAGAAACGACTATGGTAGGCAACTCGCCTTTTCTCTGTGATGCCCACGTTGTTGCTGTTGAGGAAATGACAAACTGCAAGACAGTCCATATAAAAAATTACATCGGTAAGGCCGAGTTCCCAAGTACGTTCCATACCCATTTCAAGGGCACGTATCTCACCCTCATCAGAGGCCATTCATCCTGGTCGTAGCTTAGTTCGATGGTGGATGATTCCTCCATGAGTATCACAGATAACCATAGGAAGGCCCTTGCTGCGAAGACCGACAAAGTCGGCAAAATCAATATTGCATTTGAGGATGCCCTTGGGAGGAGAATTCCAATGCAGGCAGTAGGCTTCTGTAGCTTCTAGAGAGGCAGGCGATGGCCAGGTTGCAATCCACTCATCTAAGCTGACGGCTCCCATGCAGAAAATGTATTAAGCCGTGTGTGAATTCTGACTCCAAATGCGCTCCTTCCTCTCTCGCCAAAGGCTATAAACGACGGAGAAGAATTGTTGCACAAGAAACTTGCACCACATTCTAGCACTTGCTCCAAGCACCCATCCCAAGTTGGAAATCGTGACCAGATTGAAAGAATCAAAGCATGCAAACCCGTCTCCTTCCAAACGTCTTATGCGAGTGGACATGACCAAGAAAGGTGAGGTTTCCTCTCGTTGGGTTACAAGCAGCACCCGCATTGGTTTTGAATCGGCGCTCCCTGCATTTTCAAGTTAATGGCTCTCTGAGAGATGCACCAAAGGAGTTGCTTGACACGAGGAGGGACCCGAATGTCCCAAAGCTTCCGCCAAGGCTACATGGAGGGGATGCAAGATACCTAATTCTTTTCAAACTTGTCGATAGGCGAACCGAATAGTGTAATCTCTTCTTTGGCTTAACTTCCAAATGTGATAGTCATCAAAATCCTCATGAGGCGGCAACAAAACGCGGATTTGCCACGACATCCTTGTCACAGGAAAAAAGTGAAAGCTTCTCATCATCCCAAATCCAAAGGGCTGGGATGATAAGATCATTGACCGTTAAATTTATAAGTTCCAGACTAGGAGGGGTCTCCAAATAACAGTTTGCCTCCCGCCATAACCAGGGCTCCGAAATCACATTAATGGACCTTTTATTACCAATTCACCAACGATAACTCGATTTGATAACCTCTTAGGAAGAAAGAATGCTCCTCCAAGCATAGCTCGGCCGATGTTCCGACCTTGTGTTAAGAAAATTCCATTTTAGGTAATATTTAGCTTGTAGATACGTGAAACTATAGCATTGGGGTCACTGAACAATTTCCACCCCTGCTTCCCAAGTAGTGCCAAATCAAAGTTGTGCATCCTCTTGAAACCCATTCCGCCATGATCCTTCCGAATGCATGGACTTTCCCACCGTAGCCAAGGTATCCAACCCGTCCTGAACCTTTCGTGCCCCACCAAAAGCTATTTATCATATGTTCAATCTCATCCTTTAGTGAAGGAGAGATTAGATTCATATAGTAAAGTGATAGTGCCTGAGCGACAGCCTTGATTAGGACTTCTCGACCGCCAAAGAAATGTGTTTTTGCGCTATTGCTGCAACTTGAACCATACCCTATCACACAAATATGCAAAGATGACTTTCTTGTGTCTTCCAATGAGAGAGGGCATTCCAAGGTAGCACCCCCAGGTGATAGGTCGGGTAATATCCAGGATAGTCAAAATCCCTTGCCGAAGAAGAGGATTGGTGTGTTTGCTCTAAAAGATATCCGAATTATCGAAATTGATAAGTTGCCTCGATGCTGCAGCGTATAATTCAAACACCATCCTAAGGGACCTCGCTTTCCAAATTCCTGCTTCCATAAAAAGGATACTGTCATCGGCGAAAAGCAAGTGCATCACTTGATGAGAAACGGGGCAGCAATATCAAGCAAGAATATAATGAACGAGACACAACGATTTTTACGTGGAAAACCCAAATCGGGAAAAACCACGGGACCGTAGTCCAAGCAACAACTCCACTATACTTTGGTGGGATTACAAGTCTTCTCTAGGATAGCTAGAGGATTACAAATTACCTCAAGAACAACCTTCTTGGATCACCAATACACCACAATGGATACTCACCAATGCGATGGATAACAAGAGCAACTCGACAAGATGAAGACAAAAAATTCCAAAGGCCAAACAGATTTATTGACCCTCTGTCCAGCAGCGATTCCCGACACACCAGAGATCAGAACAATGATCCCTCCGGCCAGATTGAAGCCCAAAACGTCCTGAACAAGCACACCAAATTTCAGGACGATCCAACGGCGTGTTTCTCCGGAATGCTCTATTGAACAGGCTGACCTGCTGGAAAACGAAAACTTTCCAGCAACCTTATTTTTTCTTCTCCTCTCTTCTTTTGCTCTCTCACTCACTCTTCCCTTTCTTCTCTGTAATTTCATAGATAAATAATCTCTCTATTTAATAATAGAGACTTCTAGAATACTACTTTTGTACTCCCCAATAAGTTCAATATAACCCAACCAAACAAATTATCACTCATCCTTAAAAACCGGTTAATCCAACCACCATATGTAGTTGGACCAACCCAACAAATCTCCCCCTCCAACTCATATGGAGGGTAGCACCAAACCCGCTTCCTTGCGACAAAAACCAAACTTCTCACTTGGTAGAGATTTAGTCATCATGTCCGAGCCATTGTCATCCGTATGCACTTTTTCGAGTTCCAACAACTTTTCTTCCAAAGCATCACGAATCCAATGATATCGAACATCTATGTGTTTCGACCTCGAATGAAAGGTAGGGTTCTTGCAAAGATGAATTGCACTTTGACTATCACAGTAGAGCACATACCTCTCTTACTTAATGCCCAACTCTTGAAGAAACTTCTTCAACCATAGCACCTCCTTACAAGCTTCCGTCACGGCTATATACTCGGCTTCCGTTGTTGATAATGCAACACATTTTTGAAGTCTAGATTGCCATGAGACGGCTGCACCTGCAAAAGTCATCATATATCCGGAGGTCGACTTTCTAGAGTCTACATCACCCGCCATATTAGCATCGGTATATCCATCAAGTATAGCTTTGCCTCCAAAGCATAAACACACTCTAGAAGTACCTCTCAAGTAGCGGAGGATCCACTTCATGGCTGTCCAATGTTCCTTTCCCGGATTGGAAAGGAACCTACTAACAACTCCAACGGCATGAGCGATATCCGGTCTTGTGCAAACCATGGCATACATCAAGCTTCCAACCGCTGATGCATAAGGTACATTCTTCATTGCTTCTTTCTCTTCCTCACTTGTAGGACAATGCTTCAAACTTAAATTGAAATGTCCCGCAAGTGGAGTGCTAACTGCCTTAGCCTTGCTCATCTTGAACCGCTCAAGAACTCTCTCAATATACCTTTCTTGAGACAACCAAATTTTTCCATTCTTCCGATCTCTAGAGATTTTCATCCCTAGAATTTGCTTCGCCGGTCCTAAGTCCTTCATAGCAAAGGACTTGCTCAACTCCTTTTTCAATTTATTGATCTCTCCAATATTTCGACTCACGATCAACATGTCATCCACGTAAAGTAGGAGTATAACAAAATCATTTTCAGCAAAGTACTTCACAAACAAACAATGATCGGAGGTAGTTCTTGCATACCCGTGGTTGATCATGAATGAGTCAAATTTCTTGTACCATTGCCTTGGTGCTTGCTTCAACCCATATAGGCTCTTCCTCAATCTACACACAAGGTCTTCTTTGCCTTTAACTTCGAACCCTTGCGGTTGATCCATATAGATTTCTTCCTCCAAGTCACCATGAAGAAACGCCGTCTTCACATCGAGTTGTTCGACTTCTAAATTCAAACTTGCAGCCAATCCAAGCACAACTCAGATTGATGACATCTTCACCATGGGAGAGAAAATTTCTTCAAAATCAACACCTTTCTTTTGGCTAGACCCCTTCACAACTAGTCGGGCCTTGTACCGAGGCTTTGAAGTAGTTTCCTCCATCTTTAACTTGTAAACCCACTTGTTCTTAAGTGATCTCTTTCCCTTGGGTAGCTTCACTAAATCATAGGTGTGATTCTCTTTCAAAGACTTCATCTCTTCTTGCATTGCTTTATTCCACTCCCCCTTGTCTTCATGAGACATGGCTTCCGATAGCATTCGGGTTCTCCCCCGTCACTCAACATCACATACTCATTCGGAGAGTACCTTGTGGATGTTTTACGATCTCTTGTTGACCTTCTCAATTGGGGTTGAGATTGCTCTTCTTCAACTTGTTCTTCTTGCTCCAAATGCTCATCTTCTTGCTCTCCTTGATCTAGTGTACCTTGGGGTTCATGAGGCACTACTTCATCATTTTCATGAGTTTTGGATGGAGATATAGGCTCCAAATTAATTGGACTAGCTGCTAGAATTTTTTCCTTTTCACCCCTTTCGACATCTTCACTTGTCTCCTCTTCAAGAAAAATCACGTCCCGGCTCCGAATAATTTTTCTTGCGATTGGATCCCATAACCGGTATCCAAACTCTTCTCTCCCATAACCCATGAATGAATATACATGGCTTTGCTTTGTCATCAAGCTTCGCCCTCTCATCTCTTAGAACATGAACATATGCTTTGCAACCGAACACTCTCAAGTGCCCGTATGAGACCTCCTTTCCCGTCCATACTCGTTGAGGCACATCACCCTCCAAAGGGACCGATGGCGAGAGATTAATTAAGTCAACGGCTGTCCGCATTGCTTCTCCCCAAAAAGGTTTCGGTAACTTGGCGTGTGAGAGCATGCACTTGATTCTCTAACAAATTGTTCTATTCATCCTCTCGGCAACACCGTTATGTTGTGGAGTCTTGGGTACACTTTTTTGAAGCTTTATTCCGTGAAATCGACAATAATTTTCGAATGGGCCTCTATATTCTCCCCCATTATCAGCCCTTACACACTTCAACTTGAGCCCCGTTTCTCTTACAACTTCAACATGAAATTGCTTGAAGACATCTAGCACTTGATCCTTGGTTTTCAAAGCATATGTCCACACTTTCCTTGAGTGATCGTCTATGAAAGTGACATAATAGCTTGCTCCCCCAAGAGTTTTATCTCGCATAAAATAAACATCGGTGTGAATTAGATCAAGTACCTTACTCCTTCTAGAAGGTGGGAATCTATGAAATGCAACTCTATGAGTTTTTCCCGCTAAACAATCAACACAAGTTTTAAGGATAGTACCTTTAGCTCCGGACAAGAGTTGTTTCTTGGAGAGTATTTGCAATCCCTTCTCGCTCAAATGACCAAGCCTCTTATGCCAAAGCTCAATCGAAGAGTCTTTCTCCACAACATTGATTCTTCCCTTGCTAAGCTTTGCACTTGTCATATAGAGCGTATTTTCCTTCTTGCCTTTAGCGACCACAAGAGAACCTCTTGACAGCTTCCATTTTCCTTCGCCAAAATAATTGGTGTAGCCATCATCATCAAGCTTTCCGGTGGATATCAAATTCAACCTCATGTCGGGAACATGTCTCACCTCCTTCAAAACAAGCTTACAACCCGTGTTGGTCTCTAAGTGAATGTCACCCATGCCAACAATCTTTGAAGCTCCATCATTTCCCATCCTCACACAACCATAGTCTCCATTTGTGTAGGAGGAGAAGAAATCAACTCGCGAGGTCACATGGAATGAGGCACCAGAATCAACAACCCATGTGCTCTCTTGGCATGCGAGATTAACGAAACCGGCATCACAAACGATGACCACTTCACCATCCGTGGCAGCCACGGTAGTGTCATCTTTTCCCCGGTTTTCTCTACCTCTTTCTCTAGATGGTTCTCGTTTGAAGAATCTACACTCTCTCTTCATATGTCCGGGCTTGTTGCAATGATAACATATGATTTCTCCTTTCGATCTTGTGACTGATTTTGATCTTCCTCTAGATCTACCTCGGTTATTACTTTGATTCCGATAATTCTTGAAATTAGAATTTCGGTTTTTACCTCTTCCACGATTATCGGATTTATCCGCCACCAAAGCTTGTGAATCCGTTGAAGTCCCCGATTCCTTTCTTCTTGCCTCTTTTAGAATTTCGGTTTTTACCTCTTCCACGATTATCGGATTTATCCGCCACCAAAGCTTGTGAATCCGTTGAAGTCCCCGATTCCTTTCTTCTTGCCTCTTCATTCAATATACTATCCTTGACGATGTCCATCGTCAACTTGCCATTAGGTGCCGAGTTGCTAAGTGAAACAACCAAAGTCTCCCAACTATCTGGCAACGAACTAATAAGTAACAATGCTTGCACCTCATCATCAAGTGCTAACTTCATAGTAGTTAGTTGGTTCACAAGCCCTTGAAAGTCACTCAAATGCTCTGTGACACTATGTCCATCCTTGTACTTCAAGTTCACAATTCTTCGAATGAGTGAGGCCTTGTTTTGAGCTGATTGTCGCTCATACATTGACTCCAATTTCTGCCACAATTCATCGGCTCTAGTATCTTTCGCAACATGGTGAAAGATGCTTTGGTCAATCCATTGCCGAATGATTGCCACCGCCTTTCTATGCAAAACCTCCCATTGCTTCTCTGTCTTGTCTTCCGGCTTCTCGCTTCCACTTTCGATAGGTTCATAGAGATCCTTGCAAAATAATATATCCTCCATTCGTGGCTTCCAAATCGAGTAATTTGATGACGTTAACTTAATCATTGCTCCGCTTGAATAATCCATTCTTGCCATCCACCCAAACCAGCCCCAACACAACCTCGAGCTCTGATACCACTGATGAGAAACGGGGCAGCAATATCAAGCAAGAATATAATGAACGAGACACAACGATTTTTACGTGGAAAACCCAAATCGGGAAAACCACGGGACCGTAGTCCAAGCAACAACCCCACTATACTTTGGTGGGATTACAAGTCTTCTCTAGGATAGCTAGAGGATTACAAATTACCTCAAGAACAACCTTCTTGGATCACCAATACACCACAATGGATACTCACCAATGCGATGGATAAGAAGAGCAACTCGACAAGATGAAGAGAAAAAATTCCAAAGGCCAAACAGATTTATTGACCCTCTGTCCAGCAGCGATTCCCGACACACCAGAGATCAGAACAACGATCCCTCCGGCCAGATTGAAGCCCAAAACGTCCTAAACAAACACACCAAATTTCAGGACGATCCAACGGCGTGTTTCTCAGGAATGCTCTTTTGAACAGGCTAACCTGCTGGAAAATGAAAATTTTCCAGCAACCTTATTTTTTCTTCTCCTCTCTTCTTTTGCTCTCTCACTCACTCTTCCCTTTCTTCTCTGTAATTTCATAGATAAATAATCTCTCTATTTAATAATAGAGACTTCTAGAATACTACTTTTGTACTCCCCAATAAGTTCAAGATAACCCAACCAAACAAATTATCACTCATCCTTAAAAACCGATTAATCCAACCACCATATGTAGTTGGACCAACCCAACATCACTCTTGGAGCATTCCAGCAAATTCGAACCCCCGTCAACCTCCCTCGTCGAACCGTCTTGCATATCAGAGCTGAGAGACCTTTGGCACAAATGACAAACACAAATGGAGAGAGAGAGAGAGGAAATACTTGTCGGAGACCCCGCGTAGGGGTGAACCTCTCTCCTAGTCAGTTATTCATAAGTACCATGTAGTCTACAGATTGAATGGACATCAGCATCCATGACACCCAACGATTACAAAAACCCAACTTCAACATGATCTCCTCCAAATAACTCCATTGCACCCTGTCAAAGCGAATTGTTCTTCGCCTATAATACGATGCAGAACCTTCATGAACCTATTTGCTAGAGTCTTAGCCAGCACACGGTAGAGCATGTTGCATAGAGAGATTGAACACAAGTCGTGCATGGATTCTGATGAGTCGGGTTTTGGAAACAGAACAATGGTAGTATGGTGCACATCTTCGGGTATGATTGATTTCTCGAGCCAACAGAACACACCAAAAAAAACTTCGTCCCTACCAAATGCCAGAAGCGTTGATAAAACCTTGGATTAAAGCCATCGGGGCCTTGCGATTTGTAGGGATTCATATCAAACAAAGCCTTTCCAAACTCTACCTTTGTGAAATGTGATGTCAAACATGCATTGTCTTCTAGAGTAATGCTTGGAGAGATAGCAAAGATGAACGGGTCCGGTTGACTCCCCTGTGACACAAAAAGGTGCTGGAAGTATGACTGGGCTATAGCTGCTAACTCCTCATTTGTTTCTTGCCAATCTCTGGCGTCATTACATTGCCTATCCACCTGCTTCCTCTTATGTCAGCCATTCGATACCAAACGGAAATACTTTGTGTTTAAATCTCCATCAACAAGCCAAAAATGCTTCGTACGTTGCCGCCAAAAATTTTCCTCCTGTTGGAGGAGAATAAGCAAATCGTCATAACATGCCTTGTAAGCTGCGAATGACAGAGGATCCGTACCATTCCGATGGTCTTCCATTTCCTTTTTCTTCTCCCGTGTCTGCTTCCGGAAACGTAACGCAAGATCGCGTCCCCATTTATGGAGATCTCAAGCACAACTCTCAAGCCTGGACGGTAACAACTGACCAGCACTTTAATGCTAGCAAGATTCAACAAACCGCCACAACATTGGTTCTGATGACTACGACTTCTCGAAGCGGAAGCTGCAATGAGGTGGGCGAGAGGAGCGTCCATCAGTAGATAGCATGATAGGCGTGTGTAACCATAGAATGGCTAAACCACCACTTCGTCCCACTACATTAACTGAAAACAACTATCAAACTTCAAACGACGTCGAATCTCCTCCATCTTTTGTTGACTGACCAGAGTCTCAATCAAGAAAAAAACATTCGGCCGGTGATCGCTGACTAGGCCACCAAGTGCTTGAGCTGCACGAGGAGGGCCGAGGCCTCGACAATTCCAACTTAAGACGATCATGATGATGGGCAGATCGACAATGCGCGATCTGCCTGATTTAAGCTTTTTGAGGTCTAGGAACTCACATTTTGCTTCTTGGTGGGGCTGACGGTGATAGCTTTGTTGACTACCATAACATCCACCGTATCATCAGTGTCACTGCGGCGGCGTTTGCTAGAGTCAGGAATCTCCACATCAGCATAGGCAAGAGCAATATCGGACTTCCCAAACGCCACATTGGCTCCCACGGGAAGGGGGTTAGCTCCGGGGTTGCCTTGGAGCTCGATGGTTGTACGTTCCAACGCAACGGGTGGCTTGCGTGAGGTAGTAGGGCGGTTGAGAGAAGTGGTGGCAGCTAGAAGCTTCTTCCTCTGGACTAAGTAGGGAAATGTGGTCACATGACGTTGACGTCATGTTGGAGCCATAATGGAGTCGTCCTAGAGGCGGACAATCTGATCTTCCGGGACCTGGAAGTGCACCTCATCGTGTCGATCTATGTGGCCTAATTTTCCACATATATAAAAAAAGTTGGGAATTTTTCATATTTCACAGGACAAGTAACAGTTTTAAATGAGGGTAACTATTTGACGCTCTAACTTTTGAATAAAATGACGTCCTAAACTTTGTAATGATGAAACTATCCAAATTTACTAATTCGAAAAACTTAGTATCGACAAAACTATCAAAACGTATAATTCGAGAAACTTTGTACCGACGAAACTATCAAAATACTTATTTCGAAAACCTCTCACGGTACGTTTTTCGTTAAAATTCGGTGAACACAAATCGGGATAAATCGAAAAAATCGCCCCGAGAGGGCCCGGCCGGCCCGGGCCCCCTCCGGCCGAAACGAGCTTCCGGCCGGGGCCTCTTGCGGCCAATTTTTTCGATCGAGCCCGCCGGGTGGTACTCCGTCGGAACTTTCGTATATGCCGAAATTTTAAAATCCTAAACCCTAAATTCTAAACTCTAAAATCATATAACCCTAAACCCTTAAACTCTAAACCCTAAATTCTAAAACTCAGAACCCTTAACCTTAAATTCCTAAACCAGCAAACCCTAAACCCTAAATTCTAAAACGCTAAACCCTTACTTTAGAACCCTAAATTATCAAACCCTAAATCCTAAATTCTGAAACCCTAAACCCTTGATCCTAAAATTCTAAACCATCATACGCTAAACCCTAAATTTTAAAACCCTTAACCCTATAATCCTAAACCATCAAACCCTAAACTCTAAATTCTAAAACCCTAAACCATTAACTCTAGAACTCTAAATCATTAAATGGTAAACCCTAAACCCTTAACCGTAGAACTCTAAATCATAAAACGCGTATCCTTAAACTCTAAACGCTAAACCCTAAATTCAGTATCCTAAATCATCAAACCCTAAACCCTTAATCCTAGAATTCTAAACCATCAAACACTAAACCCTAAATTTTAAAACCCTTAACCCTAGAATCCTAAACCATCAAATCCAAAACTCTAAATTCTAAAACCCTAAACCATTAACTCTAAAACCCTAAATCATAAAATGCTAAACCCTAAATTTTAAAAATCACGTCCAGCGTCGAGGCGTCCCGAAAATTAGGTATCGGAAGGCCTCGGCCCTTCCGAAACCTAATTTTCTGAAGGGCCGAGGCCTTCTGATACCTAATTTTCGGAAGGACCGAGGCCTTCCGATACCTAATCTTCAGAAGGGCCGAGGCCTTTCGATACCTAATTTTCGGAAGGACCGAGGCCTTCCGATACCTAATTTTCGGAAGGACAGAGGCCTTCCGAGACAGAGGCCTTCCGAAACCTAATTATCAAACCCTAAACCCTTAACCCTAGAACTCTAAATCATAAAACGCTTATCCTTAAACTCTAAATGCTAAACCCTAACTTTAGTAATCTAAATAATCAAACCCTAAACCCTAAATTCTAAAACCCTAAACCCTTAATCCTAGAATTCTAAACCATCAAACGCTAAACCCTAAATTTTAAAACCCTTAACCCTAGAATCCTAAACCATCAAACCCTAAACTCTAAATTCTAAAACCCTAAATCATTAACTCTAAAACCCTAAATCATAAAATGCTAAACCCTAAATTCTAAAACCCTAAACCCTTAACCCTAGAACTCTAAATCATAAAATGCTTATCCTTAAACTCTAAACGCTAAACCCTAACTTTAGTATCCTAAATAACCAAACCCTAAACCCTAAATTCTAAAACCCTAAACCCTTAGAACCCTAAATCCTAAACCTTAAACTCTAAACTCTAAACCCTTAACTCTCAACTTAAAACCCTAAAACTCCAAACTAAACAAAACCGACAACTCGTAAATACTAAATCCTAAACTCTAACCCCTAAACCTTAGAACCCTAAACCCTATAACCTTAGAACTCCTAAACCATAAAACCCTAAACTCTAAATTCTAAAACTCTAAATCCTAAACGCTAAATCCTAAAACTTTAACCTTAAACCCAGTAGTATAGAGAATTCAATATCATAATTTGTATTGTATAAAATATAGTTACTAAATAATTTTTTAAGAAGTTTCAAATTGTGATATTGGTAGAGATGGTAATCACTTAGTCTTTCTACTTGAAAGACCATGGTTTGAATCTCACTTCCACATTTTTTGTAAATAAAAAGTATTGTTACAAAAATTGAGTTCAGTGTGTAATTAATTTCGGTTGAACCGATTCAGTCTAAATGTAATAATAAATAATAATAAAAAATTGGGCCGATTCCGGCTGAGAACCAACCCGGCTGGAACCACCCGGCCGGGCTGGTTCTCGGCCGAAATTTTTTTTTTCTCGATATTTTATCTAAATGGAGGTTCGACGGATTTTCGATTTTTACTTCCGATCTTCATTTGTGGGTGTTTGATAGTGTTTGACGGTATTTAGTTCGTCGATATACACAACTTCTTACATAAATTTTGATTTTACTAAAGGATAATAACGTAATTTACTTTATTTAGGGCGTCGTTTAATTCGAATAGTAGGGCGTCAAATAGAGATTCAGTTTCAAATCCATACTTGTGCAACTTCTTTTCTTTACGCAATGGAAGCAGGACGTCTAAACAAACCCGTAGACACATAATGAGGTCACTGATAGAGAATACATTTGTTTCGTCATAGGAGAAAAACTGGCCAATAGTTCCACTATTGATGAATAAAACTAGGCGAAGATGTCATTAACCTGGATCCAGAATTCTGTCGATCGAAGGGAGACATCTTGAGGATCTTGACCATGCCTAAGCTCATGGAGGATTAAGAGACTCATTTCGAAATTCCAAGGACCTTACATGAGGACTCGGTTGAGATCGAAGATGTGGCAAAAACGGTACAACACCAACCGGTTCTCGAGTTGCTCGATGGTGACGCCACATCCAGGTTGCCATAAATCCGCCGTTCTGGTGGCGAAAGTTGAAAAGTTGAAGTGGGTGCATATGAGAAAAAGCGAGTAATCATGTCCAAGATTCTCTGTAGGAATAGAATCGAGATCAACGTCATCGTCTGCGAAAGATAGGTTCGCAGGAGCCTTATCCATGGTTGAATCTGGAGAGTGGGATGGGGAATAGGAATGATAGACGTGATATGGGGTGAAAACTGAGGTAAGGGGTGAGGATACTGGCATACAGAAAAGCCCTAGTGACTAGGGAGAAGCTCTCATGACGAGAGAGAAAGTAAAAAGCAAGAAGCCAATGAGATTACCATGTCTCATCCATGATAGTTTTATTTGAATTGCAAAAATGTACCACATAGATTACATCTCACTTTGGAAGTGAGGAAAATCACATTAATGGTATGCTCTAATAAACAAATAACACCGGCCATATCTCGGTTTTGAAGAACTAGTTTTTTCTAATGGATTAGTTTCATTTGACTAAAACTGAACAAAACAATGTAAAGTTGAGTTTAAATTCAAGGAAATCCATTACAATGAGTAGGAATATACAAGCTATAAGCCCATCTTAAATCATAAACTTGTAAAACCTTAAGACATTCAAACTAGGCTTGGACATGGGGCAAATCGAAGATAGTTTTGGGTATCCGATCCCCGTCCATCGCCGCCGCTAGGTTTCCCAGTCTACGTCCCCGACTGCAAGACATATCCAGAAACTAAACCATTCCCGTCACCGGCTGGATACCGGGTAGCCCGCGGGTGATCAAAACCCTACATTTCATTCATAACTTAGAACCCATAAGTCTGTAAGGCTTATAACATCAATATGTAGGCATGATATAGCCTATTCAAGACATAGCAACAACTAATCTTTGAAGAAATCAAACTGAAAGAGAGCTAAAAGTCTGAAACCAAATCCAAATACTAAGACAATGAAACAGAAATTATTCAAAGGAAACAAGAACTGCAGCTGTATCCATTAGAGTCCAGACCAACACCAACAATTGAATAAGCACATAAGCAAATTATACCTTCCATCAGAACACTTATTTGTAATCGAAGAATCAGCTGGATGATTGTTTGATAGAACCCTAAACCGACTCAGTTTGGGGATGAGATTATCAAAATCCTCGGCCATGGAAGCTTCCCTCTGCCTACTGATTGGCTGAATCGAATATAGAGGTGAGAACGTTGAAATATGGTGTGAGGATTTCTTGGGATACAAAGGGATTTGGGCGAAAATCGACAATTTCTCTGTCAATCGCCAAGTTCGCAATCGAGAGGGAAAATGGGGAATGAATTTGAACTAATGATTGCGGCAAGGTTTCGTCCAACAAAAACAATTTACAAGACTATATATATATATGCTGTTACTGTGATTTGAATATAATTATTGTTGAATAAGCATACTTCTTCTTTTTTCGTAGACTGTGAAGGGGACGGTCATATTAAAGTGGAATAGAATCTGTTAGATAGGATTGTGTGATGTTAATGAATTGTGTTTTTCTGTATCAATTGTATATAGGAATTAAAGAGAGTGACTAGTTTACAAATTGAGAAAATATATGAGATCAAAAATAAAATGTGAAATAGAAATTTAATATTCGAATAATTGTGAACCGTCAAGATCGCAAACTGAAAATGGACGTTGGTGATGGATTTACGTTACTAAAAAAAACTGGGCACACCGAAAATTTCGGTATACCAGGTATATATATATATATATATGAGATAAACAACGACATTTTCATTAAACGGATAATCTGTCGGGTGGGTCTCGGGACGGATATCAATCGATCCAGCCCTACTCATGTACCGAACAGATCTGGTACCGAGGAGCCCGTCGCCGGTTGACGGGCCACATTTACCTAATAAAACCCATCCAACAAGCCGTATTTGAAATGTCCAAGCCTAATTCAAACTTTCAATCTCTAAGCTCTCTCTTCCTGTTATCTTCTATCAACAAATCTTCAACCTCACCGAAGAAAGTTGTAGCTCCACCTTCTTTTTGTAGAACAAGAGTTGAAACTCAAGAGAATAAACTTGGTTCCTAAAAAAGAAGAAAGTTCAGATTTAAGTCAAACCAAAACACAGATAGTATCGTCATTTAGTTTATTATTATTTTTAATCCCAAATTCCATTTACTCTCTCTCTCCCTTCCAACTATTCCAATACCCACCGCCGTCGCAACCATACAATGTCAACGCCTTCATTTTTTTTATTTTTCAATAAATTGTTAATATTATATATACACACACCAACCATTGCTGATGGCTAACCATATGAAACAAGTTCTGATTTGGATGGGAAGGAGACCTTCACGGTGGCGTCAGAATTGAGGAGACGGAGTTGTAAATGCATCGGCGAATTGCACAGAAGGTTTTGGGGGAAGAAGATAGAAAATTTCTATTGTGGTCACAAAAAAATTTCACTATTTATGGACCACTCAACTTATTTTAATTGCATATATGGTCAATGCAATATGAAACAAGTTCTGATTTGGAATGGGAAGGAGACCTTCATGGTGGCGTCAGAATTGAGGAGATCGTGTTGACACGAAAGGAGGCCTAGCTTTTGTATGGGAATTCACTCTCAAATGCCATTGTGTTTTTTCTTTTGAATTTCGGTTGGTATCCGTTGGGATTTGCCAAATAACAATAGTACCTATCTTATAGTTTATCTATCAACACTTGTGGGGGTTCGCGAACGACAACTTAGTCAACTCTGTGATCTCATCCTTGATTTTAATCATCCATACGTGATTTTTGGTGATTTTAATACAATTTCCCTTGCGTCGGAAAAATAAGGTGGCAACCCTCCCAATCCTCGATCAATGGGTGATTTTAATTCTTTTATATTAGACCTCCAATTGATTGATGTTGGCTATGAAGGGGAAGACTTTACCTGGTCCAATAAATATACTGACCGACTTATTCGGCAACGCTTAGATCGTTTCCTTGTCTCACATGATTGGGTGGCAGCTTGGCCGGAAACAAAGGTCACCGGCTGCAATTCAGATCATCTACCAATCTTCCTCACTCGTATACCTCGAAATTCAATTTCTCGACGATTATTTCGATTTGATCGCAGATGGCTATCCTTTCCCGAAGTCCGCACAATTGTCTTGAAAGAATGACAACGTCCTACTATAGGCATTCCAATGTTTCAGATTGTCACAAAACTTAAACGCATTAGACATGCCCTTCTATACTGGGCCCGGGCGGGAATTACTAATAGTGCCCGACGCATGCGTGAAATTGACCAAGAGATCACAAACCTTAAAGCGACAGATCCTACTGATTGGGCTACGGTATTTTCACTCCAAGCAGACCTTGCTATCGTGGCTCATCAGGAGGAACTATATTGGAAACATCGGTCTAGAGTAAACTGGCTTTCGGCCGGTGATCGAAACACAGCACTTTTTCACTATTCTGTTGCCAAACAACGACAAAAGAATGTCATCACATCCTTACTAGATGCATCTGGTTCTGCTCAATCAGATCCTAACATCATGGGCGGGATAGCCACCGACTATTACCAACAACTATCCAAATCAAATAACCCTCAAATTATTGTCAGTTCTCTAATAGGCCCCATTCCGACTTCTAGGCAAGTCTCTCCATAAATGAATGCGAACTTATGCCGACAAGTGACAAATGAAGAAGTTCATCAAGCGGATTTTTCGATTGGAGCTACCCAAGCCCCGGGTCCAGATGGTTTTCCTGGTATTTTTTCCATACCTATTGGGACATTTTGGGGTCCAATATTACTACCGCAATTTTGAATTTTTTTCCTAATTGAAAACATTTGAAAAGTGTAAATCATACATGGCTAACACTCCTCCCTAATGTACAACAAGTAGAATCAATGAAACAAATCCGCCTAATAGAATTGTGCTCCGTTTATACAAGATAATATAAAAAATCCTTACTGATCGATTGAGCAAAATTCTACCTAAAATTATCAGTCCTACCCAAAATGGTTTTATCAATGGTAGATCTATTACAGACAATATACTAATCTCTCATGAGATCATGAACTTTCTCTCAGGACGTTATAACATCACCACTTCCTACATGGCTTTAAATTAGACATGGAAAAAGCATATGACCGAGTAGAATGGTCCTTCCTTTTTGGACTATCTCGTCGTTTGGGTTTTAGTGAAAAATGACTCGAGTGGATTTTTACTTATCTTTCTACAACATCCTTTTCAGTTATTCTCAATGGTACCCCCTTTAGGTTATTTTACCCCAACTCGAGGTTTGCGACAAAGAGATCCCTTATCCCCCTTATTATTCGCTATCTGCTCGGAGGGACTTTCAATCCTGCTCCAGCGCACACTGGACAATGGTAACTTAATTGGGATCCAAATTACCCCACAATCTCCAATTATCTCGAATCTCATGTTCGCCGATGATACCTTTCTTTTTCTTCAAGCATCAAACTAAGATATACGAACACTGCTTGAACTTTTTGACCAATTTGAAACAGCTAGTGGTCAAAAAATAAACTTACAAAAATCAGCGGTTAAATTTGTAATGCCACCTCATCTGCTGATCAAAAATCCTTTAGCTCACTCCTTGGGGTAGGCAGTATTGGTATCCAAGATCGTTATCTTGGCCTTCCAACTGTGCTTCAACGATCAAAAGTAGCTTCCTTTAAATTTATTGAGGACATGATCAAGACTAGAATTCACTCTTGGCAGGGCTCCTTTCTCTCCCCCGCTGGCATGGAAGTGTTAATAAACTCGGTCCTTTCTACTCTTCCCGTTCACATAATGAGCTGCTTCTAGATTCCAAATCAGAACAAGAAAGCTTTCATCAATTATTTTGTGACTTTTGGTGGGGAAAACAGGGGTGAAACTAAAGCTCAGCACTGTTTTAATTGGGAACAACTTTGCCGATCAAAGGAAGCAGGAGGGCTAGGCTTCCACCATTTTCAAGCCTATAATCAAGTACTTTTAGGTCGACAAACATTGCGTCTCCTTCAAAACCTGAATCTTCTCCTTACTAGACTTTACCACGAAAAATATTTTTCCACTACTATCTCTTGAAAGCAGAGTTGGGACCCCGCCCATCATGGGGTTGGAGGAGTATCCTACATGGCCGAGATTTATTAAACCAAGGTTTGCGATGGCAGGTGGGCAATGGTTTATTCATCAATGCTCTTTATGATCACTGGATTCCAACCTCACCCCCTCGCACCCCTACTCTACTGCAACACCTTGAACCGCGATCCATGTTCATACGTGTTAATGACTTTATTAGTGAAGGAGCATGGGATACATCTCAACTCTGTAATACTTTTACTTTGGAAGATATAAAAGAAATCAGCTCCATTCCTTTACCTCGTCTCTCTATTCCAGACCGTTTGATTTGGCCATTCGTCTCTTCTGGGGCATACACGGTGCTTTCGGGCTACCAAATTGCAGTTCAACCGTTTATTCAAATTGACCATCTCTCGCCTAATGTTCGTATGACCGCATTAGATTGGCAATGCATGTGGCAAGTAAACATTACACCCAAA
The DNA here is from genome assembly GCA_030674075.2 of Linum usitatissimum. NCBI lineage: Eukaryota > Viridiplantae > Streptophyta > Magnoliopsida > Malpighiales > Linaceae > Linum > Linum usitatissimum. The sequence goes on from JAUJYP020001374.1 coordinate 1,125,334, forward strand.
CTCCAATTATTTTTATGGAAAATTCTAAGAGGCATTCTTCTAACTCGTGAATTCCTACATTATCGGGGAGCAAATGTTCCTCTTGAATGCCCAGTTTGTTTGCACGTTGAGGAAACCGTCGACCACTTACTTCTTGCATGCCCTATTGTCCAAATTTTGGGAACCATACTAGAATTGCCACTTCACTTACTTACAAATAATAACATCGTCATCTCGTGGTTAGACATCTCCCACCAATCTCCTGTCATCCGAGATAAATTCATTTATTTTTGGTGGCGTTTATGGAAATCACGAAATAATGTTGCATTTAATCTTGTTCAAACCCAACCTCATATTCTAGCAGCCCAATTCCATCATCAATATTCTGAACTTATCCAACAAAAATATGAAAAACAAAAGACCACCCAACCCAAACCTTCTAATCTCTATATTCCATCAAATCCTCATCCTCTTCCTTCTTCAAATAGGATCACCATTTCAGTAGATGGTGCAATAAGGGAACCAATTGGAGGTGCTATTGGTTTTGTTGTCCGTGAATGCAATGATTCAATCCTTTTTAGCGGTGGTCGAAGTTTTGCTAATATATCGGACCCTTTTGTCATTGAAACATTGGCCCTCCGTGAAGCCATAATCTAGGGTATTGAACGAAACATACCAGAAATTAATTTCGAAAGTGATGCTTTGGTTGTTCAACTAAAAATTACCCATCCTATTGCTCTTCATCCTCGAGGGGGTAGTTATTCAGGAAATCAGATCTCTTCTTAGTCGTTTTCCCCGATATCATATTTACCATATTCGGAGATAATTAAATTACATGACACATAACACGGCCCGTTATGCTTTGCAATTTCTTACTGCCTCTTCCAATCTTAAAAAACCTATCATTTTTAGGATCTCATTCCTCTTAATTTGATATTGGATAATTGTTATATTTTCGGTCCTCTTTAAGGCCCCCTGTCCAAACGCCCACCCCCAACCCTACCGCCCTCCCCTTTCCCATCCTCCAAACCTTTTCTCAACCTCTTTTTAGTTTAGGTTAGTTAAGTTGGTTTTGTTAGCTTAGGCAGTTATCTTGATATCTCCTATGTTTTCTTGTGAGGTATTTCGACCAAAAAAAAAATGCATCTGCGAATTGTATAGAAGGTTTGGGGGAAGAAGATGTAAAATTTATATTGCAGTCACCAAAAAACTTCAGTATTCATGGACCACTCAACTTATTTTAATTGCATATATGGTCACTGCAATATGAAACAAGTTCAGATTTGGATCCGAGTTAAATCCACAACATTTGAAACTCGTATATAGGCCCCAACTAGCTTTTCGAGATATTTCAGTTTGGTTGATAAAGTTACAGACGATTTATTTGTAACTAGTTATATAAGAACAACATAACCTGTTATGCAGTAATATAACCTGTTATGAGTACTGTAACATGTTATGAGCACTATAACCTATTATCAAGCACTTCTAACTTGTTATAGGTGACTATAACTATTAACTAGTTATGAAAAAGTGGTCGGGAATTCATCGGCGACTCGTCTGAGTATGGTGTAAAAATTACAAATGAGTGTCGTACTATAACTTGTTATACAGAAGTATACACTATTATGCACTACTATAACATGTTATGAAACACTTGTAACTTGTTATGTGCAAATTTTTCTGGTGGCAAGAACTTCGTTGGAGACTCATATGAGTTTGGTGTAAAAATTACAAACGATCATAATATATTAGTCGTGTAACCTGTTATAAACGGTTATAGGCTGTTATAAAGAAACACTGGAAAAATCATCGGAAATTCACCAAAAAGTCCTCGGGAAAGTTACCGGAGAGTGGCCGGAGGTGGTGGTCGCTGCTGGGAATTGGGACAAAAAGTTAATAACTAAATTATTTTATTAAATAACCTAAATTGCCTACTTAAATCTGGACCATTCGATCGGTCAAAGGTCAAATATAGATCTAATGGTTGAGATTGAAATCACTATATCGGTTGTGTTATATTTTGTTACATCATAACATATTATCATATAACGATGAATGATGTTATGGTTGGGACAATAGTTTCAGAAAGTGGATTGCGACAAGGGTGTCCTTTCTTCCGCGTTTTATTTGTACTTTGTACAGAAGGTTAATCTGTGATGATACGGCGAGAGAAGGAGGCGGGGAGAATTCACAATTCTCGTGTGAGTTGGAGGGCCCCGACGGTTTCACACCTATTATTTGCAGATAGTCATTTTTTCTTTTGTAGGGCGGAGATACCTGAGGTGAGAAGGTTGAAGTAGATGTTCCAAGTGCATGAAAATGCATCATTGCAATCGATTAATTGTTTGAAGTTGGGTGTGTTTTTTTAGCCCAAATATACATATAATGTTCAAAGAGGGGGTGAAGTTTATTTTGGGAATCCAGACAGCTTTGGATATTGGGAGATACTTGGGAATGCCGACGATGGTGGGATGGAACAAGAAGGCTATATTTAGGTATCTGAAGGAACGGGTGTGGAAAAGAATTGAGAGCTGACGGCAGGGTAAGCCGATTTCAAAAGGAAGGAAGGAGATCTTAATTAAGGCGGTGGCTCAATTGCTATTTTATTATATAATTGTGTTTTTATTTCCAATCACGGTATTAGAGGATATTGAGAAAATGATTATTAGTTTTTGTTGGGGAATGAAGGGAGCGGGGAGCAGTGGAGTGACATGGATGGCGTTGGATGAAATTGTGTATGCGGAAAGACTTTAGAGGAATGGGGTGTAGAGATTTTTATGGTTTTACCTAGTAGTGCTCAGGAAGCAGGGTTGGCACCTTTTCACAAATCAAACATCTTCGGTGAGCAAAATATTCTAAACTAAATATTTTATGAATGAGAATTTTTTTCAGCCAGTTTGGGCTCAAATTCAAGTCTTACGTGGTGGATTTTGGTGGAAGCAAAGCTAGTTGTGACAGAGGGATATCGTTGGAAGGTTGGAGATGGGTTGCAAATAAAAGTTTGGGAGGATCCGTGGATAAGGCGTGAAGGAAGTTTTTATGTTGAGACTGTGAGCCCGATCTCGGATTGGGATTTGAGGGTTTCGGCACTACTACTGCCGAATGGAGACATGTGGGACGGACATAGGGTTACAAGTATTTTTTACCCTAGGGAAGCCGAAGAAATTTTTGCTATGGAAGTGGTGGGAGGAGAGAAAGATACTGTTGTGTGGCCGCATAGCAAGTATGGAGTGTATATATTTCGTTCAGTGTATAAACTGTTGATTGAGGGATGCGTGGATGTTGATGAGCTGAAAGTAGCGGGAGATTGGAAGAAACCATGGGCATTGAAACTGCCACCGAAAATAATAAAAATTTCATGGCTTGCATGTAGAGACGTGCTGCTAGTGTGGAGTAGGCTGTAGGATCGCCACGTCCCGGTCCCGTGGCAATGTGGAACGTGCGTCTTGGAAATTGAAAACGCATGGCACCTGTTTCTGGAATGTAGTTTTGCTTGGGAGTGCTGGGAGGAAGCGGGAGTGAGCGAAGCGATGGGATCGTTGTGAATCCTTTGTGGAATGGTGTATCCTGGTGCTGAAGGAAGGAAGCGAGCAACATTATAAGAGATTTTTTCTATTTTATGGGTAATCTGGAGAGAGAGGAATGATAGAGTATGGAAGTCAACGTCACAAACTGCGAGAAGGGTGGCGGCTGTAGCAGCGGATGCTTTCACGTCATGGGAGATGGCGCAACAACGAACAAACATGAATGGAGGGGATTTGAGCAGTTCCAAATGTAGGAAGTGGCATCCTCCACTTCACGATATATTAAAATGTAACATGGATGCAGCGTGTTTCTCAAATCGAAGTGAAGTCGGGATTGGTTTGTGCTTACGTGATGGAGGAGGATCGGTGATGCAGCTCAAAATGTCGAGACGACAAGGTGGAGGTAGTAGCAGAGAGAATGAGGCACTTGCCTTGTGGGAGGGCCTTAAATGGTGTAAGGAGTTGCATATGCACCATGTGCAGTTCGAGGCGTATGCGCAAGTACTTGTCAATGTGCTGGTGCGAGATGAGAACGAAGATAGACTCAAGTTTGGAGATATTATTCGACGATGCCGGACAATATTTGATTCTGAACCGAAGTTTAATGTTAGTTTTATGAGGAGAGAGAGTAACGAGGTTGTAAATGTGTTAGCGCGACATTCGAAGTTCGTAGTCGCATACTGTTGGGGAGGCTCCTCCGCATTTTTTACTTATTTTATTGAGCGATGTTTGTTATAACGTTCACAATTAATAAATGAGATTTTTGTGTTATCATATTGTCGTTATATTTGATTTTACCGTCGTGACACACACGGGAACACCTTTTGAGTTACATAGGTTCCAAAATCCTCCCATTTAAAGTTTATTATTAGTTTCCTTATTTAGTTCGAAATAGATTATTAATTTTGTTCTAAAATTTAGTTTGGATTTCTTTGTTTGAAAAAAAGTTGTCAAACTTTCATCAATGAATGTCAAATATTACAATACGGTCAAGTTGTCCCATCGAAGGTGCATACCCTACCAACAGGGCTACATGGACCGGAGGTCCTCACGAATAAGCGACCTTACTCATTTCTCTCAACTGATAGATCAACCAACAAAAAAACCTCCTGAACAGACTCTAGAAGGGTGAGGAACGGACATCAACGAAAACTCGAAGCAAAATTCCAAAGAAAAGAAGTAGCTTCGCAGACCAAACAAACGACAGAAAATGAAAGCAAGAAAATATATGAAAAGACTTAGAAAGCTTGTCGCAAAACGTCCTTAATTGGCACATTGGAGAAGGCTAGGACCTCAGTTGACCTCAGTTGTTCCAACTGAGTGATTTAGGTTGGCAATCCTAGCGCCTTAAGCGCTACATTTGGTGTTGTAGTAGGTGAGTTCCGACCTTCTTTGCGGGGTGACTTCTGTGGGTGTGGATTGACCTCCAGTTCCATGGGGTCAGGTGATGCTAACTCACATCGACACCTTTTCTTGTCATATGCGACCTCCGAGTTTTCCTCATCTGCTTCTCCGATTATGATCCTTTGCCCATGCTGAGATTGCATGTTTTTTTTTACTCCGGGGACCTGGGTTTCTCTTAGTCTCATTCCTAGGAGCTCATGCGCCCCCCCCCCCCCCCACCAGTTTCCTTGGTTTTTTCCTTGCCAAGCTTCAATAGTTTGTTGCACGAGTTTGCAAGTCCTTTCATATTGGTACCCTGATTGACTCGTCCAACTGAAAGATGAGTTGCTCTTCTGGATAGTGGCAACGCAGCTCACATTTCTTATTAAGGTTGTCCCATGATACCACAAATATAACATAAGCTCGGGAGGTGCTCATACTTGTATCGGCAAATAACTATGGCCCCGAAGTGAAGAGTGACCACTCGTTCTTTAAGCAGCAGAGTGGTGATATTGAGCTCCACCCTCAATCGCATATAGGCACTGGGGAAAGCAATACGATTTGATTCATCATACATGCATAAAGTTCCAGCTGAATCTCCTAGGGCTTCGCTGACCTCATCTGGAAAACACTCAAATGGAAGATCATGGACTCTGAGCCAGAAGGCTTCCGATTGCAATGAAACTTGTTGCGGATTTTCTCTTGACCTGATTTCATAGGTAAGCAACAGGTGACCATCGAAGAACCAGGGACCATTATCGATCACATGACGGGACGTCTAGCTCGTGAGAACTCTTCTTGGTAACGAGATATCCGACTATCCAAAGTTCGTAAGCCGAACTCAGTGGACGGCTAATCAGAGTGGAGAGAGAAAGAGAGAGTGTGGGCAATTCTGGAATGATCATCTCCTCATGAAAGCCCAGATATGTGACTCATCTCCTCACGAAAATAAAATATGTGACAATCTAGTCACGATTTAGTTTCTTCAGTGACCATGTAGTCACGTATTTTATTTCTGTGGCATGTTTGTCACATATAGTAATTCCATAACTAGCTGAGGGTGACAAAATGAAAATTTTCTTGTAGTGTGAGTACCGTCGATCCTCTATGAGTTATTGCTCTTGACAATGATACGAGATCAGAAGTGTGACCACTGTCCTCGTCCTTTGCAGCCAAAACCATGCTGGGAACAGTGACGAGGGAGAGTGATGAGGAGACGGTCGAGCGAGGGTAGGAGGCCGGATTTCTGCTCATGGCGGAGGCAACATCGATTGGGTTTTGAGGGAAGAGTGGGGGTAGCGGTTGTGGGATCATGATGTTGCTCATGGTGGTTGCAGTGATGGTGGTGGCGGTGGATTGCATGGTGGAGTCGCGACTATGAGTGAGGGTGGGCGTCATCGACGGCGGCACCAAGGGCTCTCTCACTTGAGAACTTCTTAGGCATTTTAGTTTGGATTTCTCATTGTAGAATCTAATTTTTTTTTACAAATCAAGAAAGACATATTAATCAATGCTCAACCAAGTCCATCGGTGAGCCAATCAGGAGGTGCAGACCCTACAGGCAGGGCTTTAGGAAAAAATAGATTATCTCACTACGTTGTGAGCAAATAAATTCCATTCTCTCCTGATCAATTGGAAGGAAAAGTCATTAGTAGATTGTAACAAACTACGACATATAAAGATAATGCGACCAAATTTAGTGTCGTCCTCTATTGCATTAAGTGTGGCATGTGCCACGCTTTGGGAGTCTCCTTCAAAGATCATCTGTGTATAACCAAGATGTATGACCCAATGAATTGCTTCTAGGATGGTGATGGCCTCTTCAACCTTAACTTCAAAGTTTCCTGTTTTCGTAGATGTTCTCAAATAGAGAAGTTTGCATGTTGAATCGTGGATACACATACCAAACCTTGTACGCGGATGCGGTTTGAAGACAGACACATCTGCATTACATTTTAAGAAACCCGGAGAGGGAGGGTGCTAGTGTTTACAATATGTGCTTCAATCCCCATGGATGCCCAAGTTAGTTGATGTTGGAGCACTTGCCAGTCTTTGAGTTTCTGCATACCATCGGCCATTACCATAGCCTGCTTTCTCGATTTGTTTGAGCAAAGATGATTATTCCTGTCTTTCCAAATAGCCCTTAAACATGTACACCAACATTCTCGATTTTTAGCATCGAGTTTCTCCTAGGTCCCCAGAATAGGTCTTTAAATTCATGATGCTTCTTCGATTCTGTAGAAACCATGTTCGCAAAACCAGCTTCCTCCCATAAACTTCGAGTCCATCTACAGTCCATAGAGAGGTACCAATCTGTCTCTTTTTCGTTTCCACCAATCCCACAATCTCCAGAAACTTTAGTGGTGTTTTGCCGTACCCGACCGCGTGTAGGTAGTACTTCCCGAGCAAGACGCCATATCATGTGACGGATTTTTGCCGGAGTAGTTAGGTCCCACAGCTGCCGCCAAACTCCCGGTACATAATGTGGTGAGCGATCAACGATTTATTCCATGTAGACCCGATAGGCTGAACGAACTGTGTACTTTCCATTTTTACTATAGTGCCACAGTCGTTTGTCAGTTCCAGAAGCCATACAAATTGGTATTGCGAGGATAAGGTCACAATCACTATGTGAATAACTCATCGATTATAGACTGTTTCCATGCATTCATATCTCCATCAATGATTTAAGCCAATGCGAGTGTTGGAAAAAATGGGTGTGGGGTCGCCATCATGCATCTATTCATGTCATCGTTTTGACATGGCTCCGTCCTGGCATTGATTTCTGCAGCATCGCCAATTCTACAACGCAAAGCATGATTGATGAGCTGTTTTGTTTGACACAGGCTACGCCAAACGAGACTTGGATGATGACCTAGGTCCGCTGTGATGAACTCACCGGAAGGATAGTATTTAGCCTGAAAAATACGAGCAACCAAAGAAGAGGGATTAGTCATTATTCGCCACGCTTGTTTACCAAGAAAAGCAAGGTTAAAGCCACGAAGGTCCCTGAAACCGATGCATCCATGCTCTTTCCATAACGCTAGACGCTCCCATTTCATCCATGAAATTTCCCTACCAGAGAAATTTTTCAATCCGCACTAGAGCGCGCAACATGCGTTCCAGTTCTTCAATAAGCGTATTGGGCCGGAGAATAACATTCATATTGTAGTTGATAAATCTTGTGCTACGGCTTTAATTTGGACCTCCTTTCCTCCTTTCGAGATTTTCTTCATGTTTCACGATTGGAGCCGTTTCCAAACGCTGCTCTATATGTTTTTAAAAGCTTCATTCCTATTTTTTCCACGAGGGCCGACACTCTGAGATACCGCTCCGTGTTGAATTTCGACCGAATGCCTAGAATGTCTGAGATCTCATGACTGAGGTCTAGCGGTAACCCCTTGCTAAAAAGTATACCCAACTTATCAAAGTTCAAGAGCTTCCCCGAAGCCGCGGTGTATTCCGAGAGGATGGCTTTCATCACCTAAGCTTCCACTTTTTGTGCCTTAAAGAAAAACACCAAATCATCTGCAAATAATAAGTGTGAAACTGTCGAGGCTCTGCGACAAAACTTTTTAACCATGTAGGCTTCCATGTTGCGTCGCTTTATTAATCATTGCAGATAAGCCTTCCGTGCATAAAACAAACAAAAAAGGTGATAGTGGACATCCTTGCCGCAGACCCCGTTCTGGGTGAATCTCACTAAACTTTTGATTGTTGATTATCACTGAATATACCACCGAACTAATACAAAGCTTCATTCATCCTACCCGAATCAGTGTAAATCCCATACAAAGCTTCATTGCCACCTCAACGTACACTCATTCTATGCGGTCGTAGGCCTTCGATATGTCCACTTTTAATGCCACATTCCCAATAACAGTTTTTGCTTTTGTAGTAATATTATGGAAAGAATCGAAAGCAATCAAAACATTATATATAATGTAACGACCACTGATAAACGCTGATTGTTCCTTACAGATAAGAGATGCCATTGCCCACCTCAAACGATTTGCTAGAACTTTTTCCAGTATCCTGTAGCGAACGTTATATAGCAATATGGGCCTCAAATCCATCATGTGCTCTAGCTTGTCCACCTTTGGGAGTAAGATGATGTTTGTGGCTTGCGTACTCTCCTGAATATGCAAACTAGTTAGTCAACTCGTGCAATCCTTTATCACTGCCAGTCTTGCCAAACTCCATAACTCTTGATAAAAGGTGGGGTTATAACCATCAGGACCTGATGCCTTTGTCGGATCCATCGAGAAGATAGCTTTGCGGGATTCCATCTCTATAAACAATGCTACAAAGGTTTTGTTTTGTTACGGAATGACTAGTACTGGAATATATGGGAGGACGTAGTCCAGGCAGCAGTTGTTTTATGTGAACAAATCATCGAAATATTTGCAGGCAATCGATGCCATACCAGTTGTATCTTTCACCAATACGTCATTATCATCCCGAAGGCCGGTGATTTGCTTATGTTTTCGTCTACCAGTAGCTATTGACTGAAGAAATAGAGTATTTCGGTCACCCTCTTTGGCCTAGGCTTGCAAAGCCCATTGTCCCCATAACATATTTTCTCAAGGATAATGTCAATGAATTGTCCCCTTGTCTTCTCCATAGTCTCTGCTACCTGTGTTTGGTTTTGTACTCGTAACTGTTTTAGTTCGTGTATTTTTTGTTTGATATGTTTTCTGAATAATGGTTTCCCCTTTATTGCCCACCTTGTTCTCTCATGAGAGCCAGTTCCGCTAGAGGCAGTTCTTGATGTTTCTTCCAGGCTTCCTCCATACAAGGTCGAAGTGTTGGTTTACGGTGCCATAGATTTCCGAAACGGAGTTGATACGTGGATGGTGTTGGAGGGCCATTATCCACGTATAACACTAACGGAGAGTGGTCTGATCTTGGAGCTATCATATTATGTAGTTCAACACGTGTAAAGAGTTGTTGGAAAACCTTTGTTGCTAAAGCTCTATCTAGCCGTTCCTCGACCGCCTCCGGTTTCCCGAGCGATTTTGGGCATGTGAATGGGTGTCCAATCATGGGGATATCTTGTAGATGACTATCCTCAACCACTGCTCGGAATTCTGCAATCAACTCCGGTGTTCTAGGGCGCAAGCCTTTCTTTTCTGATTGGTGTAGTTCGTCATTGAAATCGCCCATGCCACAGCGCCGATCCTGAGGAGCCCCTAGTATTCATTTCGCCGTGAACACTCGGGGTATCCATAGAAACTAGTAAGTCTATATTGCTTTCTCCCGCCTTCATCATCTCCATGATAAAGTTTCGGTGATAGTTTATTAGGGTACACAGAGATGTTGCACCATAGGACAACCATACCCCCATGTATCCTACTAAATCCGTCGCAAAACACCCATCAAAACCAATATCCACTCAGACTTCCTCCATGCACACCGATAGAGATTTGGTTCCAAATTACTTGTCTCAACACTTAAATAAAAAGAAATTTGGTCCCAAATATTTTTTCAATTTTAATATATCATGCTCATGATTCAAAAAAAATTACCATGGTATAGTTTGCTATAAAATAGATACCTATTGTGACATTGCTATAATAAAATAAATTACCTACTTTTGACAAGTTACCAAAAAATCCTAAATTTTGTAAATCCAACGACAATTAATGTGTACATTGTACTACATTTTTTGGGTGTGAGTGTACATGGTACTACCAACCAAACTTCTCACTATAAAAAGAGTGATTTAGATGAGATGAATTACGGTAACAAAAACAATACGCAGTTAAAAAAATTGGAAACTGTTAAAAAATATGGCAGGAGGGAGATGTTTAAACGATAAAAGTTCAGGCAGAGTTGTGGCAGTGATGATGGCATTAATCTTGCGGTGATGGTCGTCGGCAACATTCGAACCGAGATGGCCGATAATCGTTACTACCAGTGTTTTCAAGGATGTATGAGTATTTATCTAGGCCGCGGCCTGAATTGCATTAACATTTGCATTAAAAGTTGTAATGTTAAAGTTTGGTCGTTGCCGCTGCCACACCAATGAATATGTTCAAATCGATTCAAAAATTTAGTTCACTACTACTCACAATATTTAAATAATACAAAAATTCTTTTTGGACGAGTTAATAAAATAAAGTTGACCTATATGTGTTTTATATATGGTTGACCTATATGTGTTAAAGTTTTAGAGTTCGGCCGAATCTCTTTGACAAATTAATACGGTATTTCCTTAATTTTTCAATTCTCGAACATTTCTTTCTGGTTAGTAATTTGTATATTTAATTCCACCAACATCAAACCACTAGCTTTTATTCATTTTCTGCTTAATTTCTTGATGTAATGTAAAACAAGGATTACAACTTTTTTAAAGCGCTCTGTAATTTCAGTAGTTTGATTGTATATTTTCTCCAAAAAGCAAACGAATTAGGTGCATAATATCCGATGACTATGCTTAAGATGGTGCTCACTAGTTTGAGTATTAGTTTGTCTACGACTATAATCTCTCAACATATAATATTTCTTGAAATGTCTTGTTGCCGTTCATTGTAAATAGTATGCCCCAACTATTTTCTGAATATTGCACGAATGTTAAGTGTATCATACGGTTGATTTTTTCAAATAAATTTGATTGAAAATGATTTAAAAATATCTCATAATTTGAAATAGTTTGATATGTGATAAATAACTTGTTTGTGTAGTGAAAATTTAGTTTATAAATTGATTTTTCAATTATGTAGTTAACCTTTTTTTATGAAGTTCGAATCCTCTTAGTCGATATTTTGACTCCATCACTATTTGCACCATAAATTAATGAAGAAAACAGAAGACTAATCATGTTTGGTTCCTATTCGGGGTTGGGTTAACGGTTTAAGTCGTTGAATGGATTTTTTAGATCCTGTTACTAATCCAAATGTGACCCGGTGCTTTCTTTGGACTTTTGAATTTCTACAAGATTTAATAGTCAAATTAACTAATGGTATATATTATTTTAAATATTTGTGTTGGATTATAGCTTAGTCATCTCTAATCGCCAGATTATTATCTTAAATTTTTCGAACAATTTTTCGGTGATTTTGACCTCCTTTGACAAAATTGTTTGCACCCACATGATCACCGTCATCGGCTCTACATTTCTTAAAAAAAATTATTTTTCTAAAAATATTTTCTACCGTATAACTTTGTAAAGAGAGTTGTATGGATCATATAAATATGTATAAATTCATACAAACCTGTACAGAAGTGTTGAAATTCTAAATATGGTACTTAGTATATACAGTTGTAAAATATTAATTTTTCCCCTATAATTTTTGCTGTTAAATCTAAAGCATAATTTTTAAACGGTTGAGATTTTATAAAAACATTTTTCGAATCAGAAAACGTTTCTCTAGCTCTTGCATATCAGTGTCCATTCCAAAATCAAGATGTGACAGAAAATCGTTATTTGAGATACTTACAAAATTACACAAATTTATAAAAAAAAACGTTCAGATTCGTGTTAGATCTCATCGAATCATTGGAAACAAAAACCCAACAGAATCCATATTATTTCTGATCAATCATTCTGCTTTTGTTGCATTCGGTGGCGGAACTCTAGCTATTGGCTGGGGGTTATAAAATGCTTTTCATGCCATTATAATTTTGAATTATTGTAGCAATTAAAATTTTGTATCAATCACATACTAGTTTATATGCGTTTATTTATTATTATAGATTTTTTAAGACCTAACATGTCATCAAGTTAATATGACATTATATTATTATAAGATTTTTTTTCAAATCCACTAATTTAGGGGACCTATAGCAGCTCGCGTTCGAGTCGGAAAAAGTTCATTTGTGACTTGGCTTGATTTTTTAACCGTCGCCAAGCTACAAATAATTCAATTCATGGCACATGTAAGTAGTTTGAATCCAACAATAAAGTTTGAACTTAATTAATCTCTTTATCAGGAAAATATGAATCCATTCATGGTGGAGGTAAGTTTTCACCTTTTACTCTCATTCTACATCAACCGTGGTATTTAATTAAAAACTCTCCATCATGGTACAAGTAGTTTTTTTTGCCGGTTTGAAATTCATTAGTGATGAAAATTGAAATCAACAAATGATCATCGGGAGCTCATCAGAGTTCTGTCGGAAAAACGAGAACAAAATTTAGAGTTTGTGTGTTAAGTGGGGCAATTACGGAATTTATAAATAGTTAGGACGATTTTAAAAAAAATGTAAGGCGGCAAATAGTACGCCACGCTATGAATGGGGAAGAAGAAAATGGGAATTCACCATTTTTAGTTTTTAATAATTTTTTCGGATCCACTACTATAATGATCATTCCCTTTATGGACCAATAACCATTTGGCCTTTGATCAATAGACGGTGCTCGTAGTTAGGGGGTAAATATGCTCGCGTTTGTGTGGTAATCAACCTCTTGCCCTAATAATCGGGGAAGACATACAAAATAAATGCCAAGTACGATGGAATCCCCTTAATTCGCAACCATTGTGAGTTAGCGGGACACGTGATTAGTTCATGTCTTACTCGCAAGGCAGACACACCTCGGCATTGTTGCTAACAATGTTATGTCACATTAGCATAATAGAACAATGTTTTAAGAATTTTTTAAAAGAAATTGCTAAAAAATATGTATGAGATAGATGTGATTTGTAATTGTTAAATAAGTTTATTATTAAAATTTGTTGATATGACAAAACGGTAGAGGAATCTCAAAGAAGACAATATATTAAGTAAGAATCTTCAATGAACGAAATCAAATGCCTCAAGTTAATGTTCACAAAATCTCAAAAATATATATCATCTCTATCTTTAATGATTTCCAATTTAACTAATAAGCAAAAAAATATTTAGGTAAAAAGAGATTGTTGATGATTATATTCATTATTGGAGGGAAGAGATATGTATACATTTTCACTTTAAGAATTTTTGTTTGGAGAAGATGGAAGAAATTTCAGTATAAATGAAATCACTTGCAAAATATATGTGTCGTTTTGAATAGATAAATCATTTAAACAAATGATTTAGAGTTTGATGAAAATTTAATCCTAAATTAGAAGATTTGGTCCCAAATCGATAATATTTTTTCAATTTTGAAATACCATGGTCATGATTCAAAAAACAAATCCATGGTTATTATTAACTATATTCATAAACTACATACCTATGGTGACATTACTGTAATGATATATAAATTGCCTAGTTTGAGAAGCTACCAAAACTTCCTAGATTTTGCAAATCCAACTACAATTAATTGATGTGTACATTGTACTACGAACCAAACGTCTCACTATAAATAGAGTGATTTAGATGAGAGGAACGAGAGAGTAACAAAAACAATAACACGGTAAAAATAATTGGAATCTGTTTGAAAACATGGCAGGAGGGAGATGTTTCAACGAGAAGAGTTCAGGTATTAATCTTGGTGGTGATGGTGGTCGGCGAGTTGAAATCAACCATTCTCTGGAAACCCAAGAATGAGGTAGTTCACAATGTACCAATCACAAATACCAAACTAATTCGCCAACAAAAATACAAAGCAAAAAATAAGCACGCCAAAAACTTGGCAAGAACAATGTGCACCAAAACAAGTTCATCCGAACACCAAGTACATCCATGAATCAAAAAATGTCAAAATCAATGCAATCTAATTCAATCAAGGCCCGGGCGAGACTCAACCAAATTTGAATCGAAAAACTATTACCGGAGGCACCTCAAAGCTAAGACACACCTTACCTTGTTCAATCTGAAAACGGGAATCATCGTTACAATAAAACCTAACGGATACGACAAAAAAGGACAGGAATTGAATCTCCTAGCCCCGCTGCCGGATTTGAATCTCTGCACAACGAATCGGCCGCCTCTGCAACAATTGCTCGAAGCTTAGGGTTGTGAAGAAATCCGAACTAGTATGATTAGGTCATATAGAGTCCGACTCAGAAAAATCCTACGTACAAAATCAAGGACCCGACATCGATGGACCGATTGCCGGAAGTCGATTCCCCTTCTCCTTATTTCTGCCGTTGTTCTCGATGCTGGGGTGACTTTTAGAAAAAACGACGGGGAAAATAGGCAGAGAAGGTAGGGTTTTCCCCACAATTAAATACTAATTTTTAATCCATTAGAGATCTAATGGTGAATAAATAAATCATCTAGATTAGAGATGATGTAAAAATGCCAATTTTCACTCTATAAGTAATCCCCATTTTCGCAACGGCCAGAGCAAAATGCTGTAAAAATGCCAAACTATTACCAAACATTCACCCTCACACAACCTAACCTACGGAAACTCGAGCAGGAATACTGGCAACGGTTTTGGAAGTTGGGAATTCCGGCAGATGCCTCGCACCGACTGAGGTCCAACGGCAGTGGACGTATGCCTGTAGTAACATAAGTTTGGTAAGTGGTGATGGAAGTTCAGAAATGCAGCAAAAGACCGGCCGCAGTGACATAAATTTGCTCGGCGATAGTGGAAGTTTAGAAATGGCAGCAAAAACGATCAAGAATCCACGATCAAGCTCTTCCATTAGGGGTGAGACAAACGAAAGACTATAACATATCAACAAAAAAGACATACTCAGAAGCTGAAAGTCAGTTTTTTGTTAGATTTGAGAATCCCTCCAAAACATCATAATCCAGGAATTGAAGCAAAATGACAGCAAGTGATCGACCGACTGTTAAGGGAGAAGAGATATCTGATGAAAAAGTAACTGCAACTAAGTTCATCTGCTAATAACTGCAAGTAAGTTCATCTGCTAAAAAGAGTATAAATTTACAGTCTCAGTACTTAAAAAATCCAACTTTGTGTTCATGGCTAGAGCTGGCTAAGGTCGAACATATAGTATTTCAGCTGGCCACTTCTTGATCTCTTCTCAAAGAACACAGAGTGCCTCAAATTACAAAATTTCCCAACTAGAGGAAGACAGAATGAAGATATTGAATATTGACTGTGTTCTTCAGTAGAGAAAAGGGTTTGAGGGGCTGCAGAAATGTCTGCAGAAATTTGAGGGGCTGAAATCGAACTGTATTTACAAATTGAGGGGAGACCCAAATTCAAAACAACAATCAAACTGGACAAAAGGGAAGAATGAACAAACAGAAGAACACCACACAGAGATACCAGTACTGTAATAATCTATACACAAAAGGGTTTTAATTAATTAAATCTACCAGTTCTCCTTGACAATTTTGCACTTCTCAAGAATGAACTTGCCTTCTTTATACTTCTGAGAAGCCTCGTAAGCCCTCTCGTACTTCCAACCCAAAACCTCCTTGCAATCCCCGCAGTAGATGTCTGCAACTGTGTGGAGTCCCGTCATCAGATTCCGATCCTCTTTCACCCCCACCGATACGTTCATCGCGTGCGAGAACAGAAAAGCTCGCCCATTTCTTCCCTACAAACAACAAATTATCAGTTGGGCAACAGCGAAATCAGTAAGGGGAAAGGTGGAATTCATTCAGATTCACCTGAAAGGCCTTGGAGATTATATCGTCGTGAAGGGAGACATGGTTCCGGCAGTTCCAGCAACTGTACAGACGAGGACCTACTGCAAATTCCGCCATTTCAATCAAAATACTCTGCCGATCGGCGGAAAGGAAAGAAATTCGAAACAAAAACCCAATTCGATCCTTGGGGTTGTAAAGCGATAGAAGAAATGGAAGTAAAGCTTGGGTTGGCGTGCAAGATTAAGCTTACGGTCCCGAAAGACTGATACTGAAATTGGGATTCTCGTGAGGGAAATGGATTATACTGCTGCTAATGACGATCAATATTCATAGATAAACGGTAGAATCAATCCCATCAAAAGGAAAATTATTAAAAGGAGAAACTTGAGTTTGGATAGGTCAAATTGAAATTGAAATTATTTTAAAAGTTTGGGAGGATGAGGATAAGATAGTTCGAAGAAAATGTGTTGTGACAGACAGATTTATTTGTTACTATATCATAATATTGTCATTTTATTTTATTATTATGATCTAATAATTTGGATTTGTCAGATGGTTTAGTTTTTTTTATTTGTTCATTATTTTAGGAAAATAATTTTTAGGGATAATTCTATTTTCACTTTTCATTTAATAAATTATTTAATTATAATTTTATTTTTACTTTTCATTTAACAAATCATTTAATTAATTTTTGGAACTAAACCCCCTCCATCTTTATCTTTTTACTCTTCTTCTCTGTTGGATTTGTCGACGTTAATGTTAACGTTAAGTCTTAATTTTTTTCGACGATCTGAAATCTTTTCGACGGGCCACTGTTACTAGTTTCGATAAGGTTCTTTCATCTTTTATGCTTCATCTCATTCCTTTCTTCTTTCTCTTCTTCCATTTGTATATTTTACTTTAAACTTTTTTTTTTCTTATGTTTCTTTATTTGTTTTTCAATTTATGGTTTTTGAAGGAATTCACCCTCCATTTTCATACATAATTATAATTGTGAATATGATGAATTCTCAAATTTGTGTCTCAGATATGCTAAATACTTTTTTGTATCTTTAAATTTCTTAGGTACCATTTTTAAAAAAAATCAATACATCTCTTTATATTTTGTACTATAAACATTATCGGTCACTTTTTTCATTTTTTAAGAAAATTTGTACCATCTCATTGGATTTTGTACAATTTTATATTATGAATCTATATTTATTGTTGGTGCAAATAAACATGAACATTTAGACAAAAAAGCATTACATCATAAACACAAAAAACAACCAACATTCACTGGTATTGTTCGAGCTTTCAATGGTATGGATCCGCTTTGACGGATGGAAACAAAATTAAATAACCGATCCAGTTAATTGGATTCTTTAAATGTTTGATGAGTTAGTTTGATGAGGTATAAGGAGACTAATGCATCATCACAAACAAAGAAATATGATGTACCAAGTTGAACATTAATAGCTAATCATAGGAAACCTTAATGACAATATATACACACTGACACACACACGCTGGACACGAGACAAACCAGTAATAAGTAATAACACAAAGAGTATATTTTTCACACATAAATACAACATTCCCACGGGTCAAGATTCATAATTTACTATGAATCTCACTAAGCTACCAATAACCCAGTTCTCATGTGAAGGATCAAGTGATCTAAAGTAGCGTAGATATCTGTTGTTCTCTTATGGGACGTATCGCAAGGAATGAACGCATTGATCCCATCTCTGTCCTCAATCCAACTACATCCTGGGCTCTTCTGCAACCCTCTCTCCTTCATCATATTACTTGTTCTGCCCAAATCCGACCATCTTCCCGAATAAGCATACAAATTAGCAAGCAACACATAATTCCCAGTTTGGTCCGGTTCTAACTCCATCAGCTTGTTTGCAGCAATTTCTCCCAACTCAACATTACCATGAACCACACACCCTCCAAGCAAAGCTCCCAATAGAACTGAATCGGGTTTCATTGGCATCGTCCGGATTACCTCATATGCTTCTATAAGCTTCCCTGAACGACTTAAAAGATCAACCATAGCCGTGAAGTGTTTTAACGTAGGCTTCAAGTTATAAAACCCAATCAACTTGAAGAATTCACAGCCTGTCTCGATCGATCCAGCGTGAACGCATGAAGAAAGTGCTGATAAGAAAGTCACCTCATCTGGTTGGCACCCAGTAGCAAGAATTCTTTGAACAATGCCATTCCTTCTGCCCCATATCCATGCATCGGTAAGCAGTAAGCATCGCATTGTGGCATACCAAATTCGGTGTCGATATCCGATTATAAACCATAGCAGCATACTTGATGCTCGCACATTTAGAATACATATCTACAAGAGCAGCTCCTATAAGAACATCAGAATCATACCTCCTTCTAATCGAGTGAGCATGCACTTGTTTCCCTTGAACAAGCAGTTAAAACATTGTCAAGAGTGTAGATATCCGGCCACAAGTTTGAAGTTTGCATTTCGGAGAATGACTGCATAGCTAGATCTAGGTCGCCATTCTCTAAATGACCTGCAAGAATGCCATTCCACGTGTATGAATTTGGTTCGAAACCATCATCTTTCATTTCCCGAAGCAAAGTTCGGACTTCTTCAGTCTCGTTTAATCTCGCGTATTCTGATATCAAAGCGTTCCATGTGGAAACGTCCTTCTCAACGACCTCATCAAAAGCCAACTGGGCAGCCACTAAGTCCTGACATTTACAGTACATTTCCACCAGAGCTCCTCCAACAAATGTATTAGATTGCAAGCCTCTGGCAATTGCAATGGAATGAATCTCCTTGCCCTGCTTTAGAGAAACTATGTCAGCAAAAGCAGCAAGAGCACTTCCTAATGTAAAAGAATCTGGTTCGATTTTTCCTGACCTCATCAAATTCCTAAACATACTCAGAGCGTTGGAATACAGGAGATTATCAACATATCCTGAAATCATGGAATTCCAGGAAATTAAATCTCTTTCAATGCCCCTAACCCCCATCAGATCAAAGAGCTCCTTGGCCTTGGAAACGTTACCACTCTCGCAATAACCAACAATCATTGTGTTATAAGAGATGGAATTTCTTCCGGAATACTCGATGAAAATTTTGTATGCACTTGCCATATCTCTGCATCTTCTATAAACATCAACTAATCCATTCACAATAAATCTGTTAGGCATAAAACCATGTCGCAGTATATACCCATGGAATTCTTTGCCAAGTCCAATCCTTTCCAGTCAAGCACAAACTGGAAGGATGCTAGCTAATGTCCTCACATTTGGTTGAAGCCCCTCTGATTGCATTCGAGATAACAACTCTATAGCCTCCTCATCATAACCATTCTGAGCAAACCCACCAATAACCGCACTCCACGAAACAAGATTAGGCGCCAATTTATCAAAAGCAACCATCTTGTCCAAAGATTCCAATGTTTTAGCCACCATTTCATTAGCACAACAGGCAGCAATAAGAGAATTCCAGGACACATTATCTCGTTCAGGCATCATTTCCAGAACTTTCAGAGCATCATCCAGGGATCCGCACTCGCCGTACATGTCTATCAACGCATTACCCACGTAACTATTTACATCAAACCCAAGTTTAATCGCCATCCCGTGGAGTTGCCAGCCTAATGAAACCATGTCAAGCCCGCTGCAAACCTTGAATATCAACGGGATGACAAAAAAAGTCCAAATCAATTGCTTCATCAAGCAGCAATTCCTGGATGAAGGAGATAGAGTCCTCAAACAACCCCTGGTCTAAATGAACACTAATTATAGCCGTCCAAGCATACAAGTTTCTCAGCGGCATTATGTCGAACAGTTGTGCTGCATCCTCCAGACAACCGCACCTGCATCAGGAGCAACTTGGTGTCACGAACTCGTGGCCGTCGAAGCCAGATTTAACGAAGTGGGCATGTATCAGTTTTGCCGTAGTTGAGGAACAACAAGAGTCAAGAATGGAGGCGTAAGAAGAGGAATTCACACAAGATAAGACTGGGTGCTTTTCACTTGGTAAGGGAGTAGACATTTGGAGTGATTGGTGGGTTTTGGTTGGGTCCTCGGAGGGAAAGAGTATGCTTAGGTCTGTGTGAGTCATTGGCGTCGTTGTTTGGCAAGAGTTGCGGAGGCGGGAGGGATGATGTGAGAGACATGGATTCGACCAGCTGGGCATAGGTAGCCGTTTCTCCCTGGAGATGAGGAGGGAGACTGTTTAACCATTTCCTTGTTTTGCTTTTGTGGTTTACTAAACGAACACTCTGATTATTCAAATACACGACGTACTACATTTTATAATTATATAAACGTCCAATTCTTAAGAATAGAAAATCTATAATTTCAATCCAAAAATCTCATTTTAGTACGTTCAAATATGTTTTAGTTGTTCGAAAACACTCTCGACGAATCACGATTCAAAATTTTAAGATAAAAAATTAAATTATAAATTGGAAAAAAGAAATTTGGACGGAACGGTTTTTCGTCCGGTCAGACCATCCAGACGGAACAAATTTCCGTCAGTGTGGTCTGACCGGACGGAAAGTCAGTCTGTCCTTTCGTTTAGCGACGGAACAACGTTCCGTCCGGTCAGACCATCCGGACGGAAATCGGTTCAGTCTGCGTGATCTGACCGAAAGGAAAATCGGTCAGTCCGGTTTTTTTACATTTAATTTAAGTTATTAATTTCTTTTCGGTCGGTACGTTAAACACTAAACTCTAAACCCTAAAATCTAAACCCTAAACACTAAACACTAAACTCTAAAACTTAAACCCTAAACACAAAACTCTAAACCCTAAACTCTAAACCCTAAATCATAAACGATAAACCCTAAACACTAAATTCTAAACCATAAATCCTTAACACTAAACTATGAACCCTAAACCCTAAATGATAAACTCTAAAGCATAAACCCTAAACACTAAACACTAAAATCTAAACCCTAAAATCTAAACCTTTAAACCCTACACCCTAAACTCTAAACCTAAAATCTAGACCCTAAACACTAAACTCTAAAACCTAAACCTTAAACCCAAAACACTAAACTCTAAACTCTAAACCCTAAATCCTAAACGTTAATACCTAAACACTAAATTCTAAACCATAAATCCTAAACACTAAACAATAAACCCTAAACCCTAAATGCCAAACCCTAAACCATAAACCCTAAACACTAAACACTAAAATCTAAACCCTAAAACCTAAACTCTAAACCTTTATTCCCTAAACCCTACACCCTAAACCCTAAACCTTAAACTCTAAATCCTAAATCCTAAACCCTAAACACTAAACACTAAACACTAAATCCTAAACCTTAAACCCTAAACACTAAACTCTAAATGCTAAACCCTAAACGCTAAACCCTAAACACTAAATTCTAAACGCTAAACCCTAAACACTAAACTATAAACCCTAAACCCTAAACATTAAACACTAAAATCTAAACCCTAAAACCTAAACTCTAAACCCTAAACCCTAAAACCAAAACCCTAAACCCTAAATGTTAAACCCTAAACCATAAACCCTAAACCATAAACCCTAAACACTAAACACTAAAATCTAAACCCTAAAACCTAAACCCTAAACTCCAAAACCTTAAAATTTAAACCCTAAAGACTAAACTCTAAACCCTAAACCTTAAACACTAAAACCTAAACACTAAACACTAAAATATAAACCCTAAAACCTAAACCATAAACTCTAAACACTAAAATTTAAACCCTAAAACCTAAACACTAAACCCTAAACACTAAACACTAAACTCTAAACCCATAAACCTAAACACTAAACTTTAAACCCTAAACCCTAAACACTAAACTCTAAACCCTAAACCCTAACCACTAAAATCTAAACCCTAAAACCTGAACATTAACCTCTAAACCCTAAACTCTAAACACTAACCCCTAAACCCTGAACCCTAAACACTAACTCTAATAAACGAGTTGGTCGAAAAACGTTTCAGTTTAGTATTTTTGACATAACTGATTGTTCAGAAATCCGATTGATGCAAGACCGGCAGCATTGGAAAGCTAGTTCGATTTTCTACAACTTTCATATTCATGTCGAGGCCAAATTCTGACGAGAATAACCAGACGGACCGGATTTCCGTCCGGGTGGTCTGACCGAACGGAAAATCGCTCCGTCCGGGTGATCTGACAGGACGGAAAATCGATCCGTTCGGTTTTTTTTTAATTTTATTTCACATTTAATTAAATCTCTTAATTCAGTTAGATTGGTTCATTAATTTCAATACTTGAAGTATCGGTTGGATGTACGAATTATCGTCATGAATATGAAAATGATTGAGTTTGTCGAAGATTGAAGTTCGTATAATTTTTTGAAATTCATTACATAATAATTTAATAATTCACTTAACTTAGGGCGTCTTCTAATTCGAATAATAAAGCGTCGTTTAGAGATTCAGTTTGCTTTTGCACAATTGGTTTATTTATCTAAACATTTTCGAGAAATACATCGATACACTAACTAGCCTTCTTAAGCACTTAAGCCCAAACGTAGGTAAAGCCCTATTTGATTTAATTTAGGCCCACTGGACGAGCATCTTCAATATTCATGGCGTACAAACGGAGAAAACCCCTAAAATTGCAGACGGCTGCCGATAACCGCGTGCCGGTTCCGGTATCTGACCGTTGGTAGGTCTCCCGTTGGCAATGTTATAGCCGTTGTCATCATACATCTGACCGTTGGTTTCCACCGCGTGATCCCATGTTACCGTTGGCCGAGAGGTTGTAATTTCAAATTTTCACCCCGTCAACCCTAGCACCGGCTATATACCCAATATAATAGCCGTTGTCTTTCCTCCCCTCCACAATCGACGCTCCGTTTGCTTCTCTCTGCTCCAATTTCTCTGCTCACTTTTCATCAGATTTCATTTTCCTCCGCTCCACAATCGACTCCGACCTGGTTGCTTTCTCTGATGCTCTATTTCTGCGTCCTCAATTCTAAGTGATCTCCGACCGGTTTCTTCTCTTCCTTAACTCTCTGTTTTGTTGTAGTTTTAATTGCTTTCTATTACTGCTGTTTGTTTCTTTTGTGCTGTTGTTGTTTGTTTCTTTTGTGCTGTTGTTTGTTTCCTTGCTGTTTTTGTTTCTCACGCAGACTCCAAACCAACAAATTGAATCTTTCACCGCCGCTGCTGCTGCCATGGATCCACACATTCGCCAAGTCTGGAACTGGAATCTCCTGCCAGAGCTTGTAATCTTGGAACAAGCCCTTGGAAGCTACCCAATACTGAGTGTCGATTGCGAGTTCCCTGGATTCCTGCGTCAAACGCCAAGAAATGCCACTGACACTCTCCGTTACGGTGACCTAAAACACAATGTGGACAGAACTCATATCATTCAACTCGGAGCCACTCTCTCTGACCACCACCGCATATTCGGAACTTGGCAATTCAATTTCGAGTTTGATCTCGGCAAAGATGTGCACACCAAAGAGACAGCCGCTTTCTTGAAGGGTCACGGACTTGATTTCGAAAGCCACAAATCAGATGGTATCAAGAGGGCTCAATTCGCTGCTCAATTCTGCAGCATGTTGTCTCGCAGAACACAACCTCTGAAATGGGTCACCTTCCATGGCCTCTATGATTTCGCCCATATCATGAAGATGCTTCTCAACGACACACCATTGCCTGGCATGTCTTCCGGATTTAGAGACTTGTTGGGATGTTTGTTCGAGGAGATTGTCGATCTCAAGGTGATGGCCAAGTTCTGCGATGGCATTTCTGAAATGGAGGTTGGGTTGCAAAAGCTGGCAGATTTGTTGAGCGTGAAGAGAGAGGGTGAAGCACATCAAGCTGGCTCTGATAGTTTGCTCACAGCATTGGTGTTTGTCAACATGAGAGCAAGATTCCACCAACTTCAACAACATCTGTTTACTGATTACCTCTATGGAATCACTGAAAAGATTGGAAGGAAGCCAACCCCATCCTTTAGAGCTCATCACTACTCCTCCCGCCAATGGTTGTGCCACCAGCCGATGCCACTGCTCGTTCCGTGCTATCGTGCTTATCCTCCTCCTGCTGCTCAGTGTTTTGTTCTTCCCCTGCATACCCCTTTCAGAATGCGTCAGTACTGATTCTTTTTAGTATAAAGTCCATGTAAAGATTTTTTTGATGTCACGTGTAAAACCAATCCAGAGGTTTGGATTGTGTCTATTACAACTTGATAGTTGTATAGAGCCTTAATTGAATGATAATGAGAAAGATGTCTTTTTTGCCTCAACTTTATGTTCAATCTTGCTGTCTTTACTTGTTCTAATTGGCTACAAAATAATATCGAACCATATTAATCACAAGCTGGCTCTGCAGTATGCTGCAAGTGTAGCCACTGTGGTTCCTGCTGTGTTCGGATACTAGAACCTGAAATCACGTACCGTGCTGCCAAATATAGATACAAACGTGAATAGCAACATAAATCTGTGATAAAAGCAGTTAAGCTTGAAAATATAGAAAAATTGGTAAATGTTGGAGAAGAACCCAGATGGAACTAACTGCTGCCTTTTGAACATGGAAGACCTGAAGTTCATTGGAGTGGTCTCATCTTGAGTTTCTGTTTTCTGTTGTTACACTCTTAGTTGATGTTAAGGATTCTAGCGGCAGAAGTATTTCCAAGTTAGGCGTCCTATCTCTCTATCCATGATGTAAATGACAACACTTTATGGAAAGGAAGCTACGTGCAGTAGCGAAGAAGGAAGACTTGTGTTTTAAGTTAGGTCTTGCGTTCAGAAAGAATCCCAGATACAACTGCTCCAGGTTTAGCGAAAGAACAATATTGTCTGCAAGTTCCAATAGCGGTTTGAAAAGTATATTGGCACCACATCACATGTTTCTGTTTCTAGGAACACTCCATCAGATTAAACTCATTTGATTTATACCTTCTCTGGTCTGATTGGACATGAAGCAATGAAATATCTGCTGAAGTTTATTGGAGTGGTCGTTCTCATCTTGGCGTTCCGTCCGGTCAGACCACCCGGACGGAAATTGGTTCCGTCTGCGTGGTCTGACCAAATGGAAAATCGGTCCGTTCGGTTTTTTTACATTTAATATAATTTATTAATTTCTTTTAGGTCGGTTCGTTAAACACTAAACTCTAAACCCTAAAATCTAAATCCTAAACCCTAAACACTAAACTCTATAACTTAAACCCTAATCACAAAACTCTAAATGATAAATCCTAAACACTAAACCTTAAAAACTAAATTCTAAACCCTAAATCCTAAACACTAAACTATGAACCCTAAAACCTAAACCCTAAACCCTGAATGATAAATTCTAAAGCATAAACACTAAACACTAAACACTAAAATCTAAACCCTAAAACCTAAACCCTAAACTCTAAACCTTTAAACCCTCAACCCTACACCCTAAACTCTAAATCCTAAACCCTAAAATCTAAACCCTAAACACTAAACTCTAAAACCTAAACCTTAAACCCTAAACACTAAACTCTAAACTCTAAACCTTAAATCCTAAACGCTAAACCTTAAACACTAAATTCTAAACCCTAAATCCTAAACACTAAACTATAAACCCTAAACCTAAACGCCAAACCCTAAACCATAAACCCTAAACACTAAACACTGAACACTAAAATCTAAACCCTAAAATCTAAACCCTACACCCTAAACCCTAAACCTTAAACTCTAAATCCTAATTCCTAAACCCTAAACACTAAACACTAAACCCTAAACCTTAAACCTTAAACCCTAAATACTAAACCCTAAACGCTAAATCCTAAACACTATGTAAATAATGCAAGCATACATATATATGGACTGACACGATTTCACATTAACCATAATCTAACTACTAAACACTACCAAACGCTTACTTGATCTCCAAGAAGCCAATCGATCCATATGTGACTCAGTACTCTGTACATTATATTTCAAAAAACATAATCCAAATGACAGAAATTACACTTGTTAATACGGCGGGGGATGTTCATCGTGAATCATCAGGCGATTGGACATCCGTCGACTGCTACACCAGGAGCAGTAGGACAATGTGCCAAGGGACACCCATCAGGTCTCGTACCCCACCAATCAATCCCCACATTCCGATTCTGTAAGCAGAAGAAAATCAATATTGTCATGAAAGCAGTACCGGCATCAAGTCCACCAGACATCACGTAATTGTAACGATTCCACCACTTTGGCCTCCACCTAAACATCACGAATCCCGACAAAAACCCCACCGCGATCCAGCTCGTGAAGTTCACCGCGGAAGCTGGTGGCATCATGGAAGTGGCACCGAGCAAGACAGGCATGTTGATGTACCTGATCCAATGCCGCTGACTAGGGAAAGCCCTGTGAGCCAGCCACACCAGAAACGGAGCCACAGCTCCTCCCAGGAAGAACCAGTTGACGTTGCCGTACTCACCAAGGTCCCCGAAGATCCTTCGCGGTCCCACCAGCCCCCATATCACCGAGGCGTCGAAGAAGACCGTGTCCATCGGACATGTCCAGGGGCTGTCGGATGGGAGCTTCTCTTGGTCGCATAGGTTTGGGATTGATCCCATCATCCACCATGCTGTTACTAGGTACACTATCACTGATAACACTGTTCCCACCACCTGTTTTGTACATAACAAATGCCAAATAGAGGGGTTAAAAAACTGCGGAATAAGAGTGGGCGAACCTAGGCTACCACGGTCCAAGGGTTTCTGGGTTTCTAAGTAACGGAATCCTATGTAATTTTTAAAATATAAGTTTTTGGCTAATAAGTTTTCAAATTTCGCTAATGTGGCTTTCAAACTCACCGTAAACTTGAAATCATGCCTAGGGTCTCCAAATATCCTAGTTCTGCTATTGGGGTTGAGAGGGCTCATCATTTTGTTGGATTACTGAAACATTGAAGAGATTGTTTTACCTGTACAGTGAACATTGATCTAGGTGGAATCTTCATGTAGTGACCAAGCTTGAAATCTCCAACAAAGGTTAGAGCTTGAGCCATACTGATGTATCCATACACTTTGAAGCAGATGTTTGCAACTGGACGTTCAGGATATAGATAACCAATAATGTACTCTGTAATAACGTTCAACCCAGGTTGCTGTTCCCCACCAAAAACAAAACCAAGGGTTTAGGAAAAAGCTAACAACTTGAAAGTTGAAACCTTTAACGGTGTTGGTTTAAGTAGTTAATAATTAGAGAGTAATTTACCTGGTTGGTGGTGGCATTGATGATTCCTATGGGGAGAGTGAAGAAAATGGCTAGAGCACAAGCTAGCAGAACTCCCCACCATTTCAGCTGAAGAGTTGCATTGTAATACTCGCAGGCAAAGATTATAAGTGCAATGTTCGCCACCAGAATCACAACAAACCACCAAGATGGAACTTGCTTGTATCTCTTCATCAGCCTTGTGTGTATGTCCATTCCCCTTTTCCCAGAAAATGCCCTCTTGCTCTGCTTCCACAAGTCCCTACAACAACCCACATAATCGGCCTCCACAGTTATATTTAGAGCTGTTGATGAGCCAAAATCATTGGTGACTCAACTCCATTTTCAATAAGTCAAGCTTGAGCCAGTGTATCCTTGACTCGATAGGCTCGCGAGATGGCTCAGGCTCTAGAGCCAACTTGAACTCGACACAAGCTAAAATTCTAATCACATATTCAACCATTTGGGTTTGTTTGTTTGTACCTTCCATTGAAGAGGAGAACATGAACAACGGTAGCAGCCAAGGTAGCGAATCCAATACCATAGGTCATGGCAAAGAAAGTGCTGAGATTTACAGGGCCAAACTGGGAGTAAACTTCTCTGTCAAGATGGAACTTCGAATCAACAATGCTGAGGATGTCATAGCGCGACCCATTCGACAAAAACAACTTGCTTGAGTACAAAGGAAACGTCTTCGCCTTGTAAGTGTCAGACCAGTAAGTGAGAGGTGTCATCACATACATGACGAGGAAGAACCCAACTGCGATGTTTGCAGTTGCGAACCAAGGGCTAGCAAGTGGGCTTCCGAGGTAAGATGCGATGGTAGACCAATCCAAACCGAAGGATCCGATCCCAAGTCCACTCATCCCTGAACCGAGTTGGTGTCCAAGGATGGAGTGTGGGAACATCCAACAAACCCATGAGAAAGTGGTTAGCATGGTGAATAGGTAGCCTGGCAAGATGTAGTAGCAGAAGCTGCAGACTAGGACTATGAGGAAGAACTGGGTCCTGCTTACTCCTCCTTTTGGCCTCTTCACTTTCTCATGTAGTGCCCTGTGGGGAAAATGTAAACAACGTCATATATCAATGAGTACCAAATGTATGTTGGTACTAGATTCAACTGGTGTGTAACCAGTTATAAGGTTTGGTGAAAAATTATGATGTTGTTGGTTTTATACCTGAACAGAGAGACCTGCACTAAAATGCTAGGCCACCACATCTCCTCTGACTCCACTAGGTACCTCCTGAAAAGTCCAGCCCACCCAAGCCCTAAAACCTGTTGCATACAACAGTTCATATAAAAATCAATTTGAACTCTCTCCCCACGACTAGAATTATTGAGATGATAGACTCAATAAGAGAAATTGAGAAAGTCAACTATTTCCAGATCATGTGAAACTTTATCCTCAAACTCAGTGGATTAGCAAGACAGAAGTCTTGGATTCTCAGTTTGTGATACATAACGTCACTAAGAAAAACTATACAAAACAAACAAGAAGTCCACGGAGGCAAACTCAGTGAGTGAGTGGCTAGGTGGTAGCCTACTATATTCATATTTCCTGTTCAAATACATCAAATCATGAAGCAGAAGGAAAACCAAAATTGGTGATTTCATAGAAAGACAAATGCTTTATTGTTGCCTATATCTAGGCGGAACCAGGATGTTTGAAGAACGTGGATAGAATTTTAAATTTTGAGTGAGTTAATAAGAATACGGGTAGAAATTCTAAAATACACGGTCACTTCTAAAATTTACATAAAATTTATTTACTTTGACCACCCTGGTTCAGCCATTAGCCTACCATATTCATATTTGCTGTCCAATACACCAAATCATGAAACAAAAGGAAAAACTCATTTGGTGGATTTCACAGAAAGACAAGTGCTTTAATTTTTGTTGGGTACCTGAGTGGTGATCATGACGAGCAAGGCAGGAATGAAGGTCATCTGCCTCTTGTAATACAGCTTAACAGCACTCAGAATATGAGTAGCGTACACAGTCCCAGCGCCACAGTTCGCAAAGATGGTGATGAGCACATGCTCTTGATGTTGAACGGACCCGGGTTCAACGTAAATTTCATCTTTGTCCCTGCTAAAAAGGCGCGAGTAGGTAGCACCTTGGCGAGAAGATGTCCAATGGGCACTACGGCAATCTGTGCAGAGATGGCAGAGATGGACAGAGGTTGTGTCCTGTACCAGAAAAACTGGTTGGCAAAGGACAAGAGGACACATGACGCTATCCCTAAAACCCACATCCTGAATGTCATCACTGGTAGTGTCTGGTCGTCTGTTTTGGGGACCGTTACTTCCACCTGCGGGATTACGCATTTGGGTTCTTCGTTGTTTGACGGCTCTGTCTCCATTGCTGCTGCTTCTGCCATTTGCTGGTTCTGATGCTTTTCTTTTGTTTCCTGGCTTTTCGGTGACTGAAGAAGAGGGTAGAAGAGGTGGAGCTGGAAGAGTATTTATTATGGCGAGATTCCAGATTCGGTTTAGTAATGTGTTAATGGGAATCAGATTTTAAAGAGTGGTTAGAATGTGATTTTTGAGAAAAGGCAGGAGGGAGTTGGAGTGAAGAGTAGGTAGGAGGAAACCCAGGTAACAGAGTAAAGTCTTCTACTGTGATGTGAGGGAGTAATTTATTGCGGCTTGGTTTTATTCCCTTCTTGACGGAATGGGAACGATACAACATCCAACTTGCAAAGGGAGACATTTATTATAGATCGGAATCCCATCCCCAACTATTTTTCCGGTGATTTTCGAGACATGCTTCCCTTGTTGATTATGTTTACCAAATGGATGGGATTTATGTGTAAATGAAATAAAATATAAATGATACAATTCATCTCTTTAAGTTTTGTATTTTGCCTTTAAAATTAAGAGTTTCCAACTCAAATTCAAAGCCATTCCTCATCTCCTACATACAGCAGCCATACCTGACCTGACTCCAGGTCGGCATATTAAATAATTCTTCGCTTTTATCCATCCTAGCTAGCAAGAGTGATGGAGCCAGAGAATCCGGAAATGACTGCCATCTAACCAATCAAAGAGGAAACAAACTACTTGGCCGACTCTATATTCAGATTCTCCTTGGACAAAAGCCCATTTAGGCACCGACGGATTTAAATCAAAAATTTGTATGTGTATCCAGTAATTTTAATCTTAATATAAATTTAAAATAATTTTAAATTTAGTATACTGTTTTTAATCCAAAATATAATATATACAAGTTCTTTTGTCCTATATTTGAACTAAATTTATGTTAATTAATTAGTCTAAATAAACAAATAAATATAATAGCAAAAATATTATTAGTCGGATTTTGAAATCATCAAAATTTTATATATAATTTAGTACTCGAAACCATAAAACAAGATAGTCAGGACTCTCATTGGGTTCCTTTAGTTTCGATACGACCAAACAATTAGCTCAGCTTAAAATTCCCTAAATCAAATTCACAAATATTGTAAATATACACTCAAATTAATGATCTAAACCGAAATTGGGTTGAGCCGAAACTCCCAGGGCTACCTCTAGTTCCGCCAGCGGTGTAGTGATTGCTAGATGAATGTGAGTAGTTTGTAAATATTAATGAAGTTCGTGGATGTTTTTTAAAAAGAGCGATCATTTAGTTCTCAACTCGTCCAGATCAGGAATTCTATTTTTTTTTCCGAAATCGACATATATATATATATATATATATATATATATATATATATATATATATATTCGAATCTCGGATTAAACACACATACAACGTATAAGGTGGTAATCCGGAAGGTGTAGCTCACAAACGGGAACACGAAAGATTGTAATGATCTATGATCATATACAACACAACCGTACTCTCCTCAATACCTAACCATCAAGATCAAAACTCAAGAGCCGACTCAAATACTACTAAGCAACGATTGATAAACTAGATATGAAACAACTAAAACGAAAGTAAGGTCCTCAGCTGAAAACGGACCGAAATTAATGAAGGTGCAGGATGCTACTTTTGCCGGGGTGGAGTTATTGTCAGAGTGAGTAGCTATCCGCAACCTCCCGATCGAACTTATGCTGATGGGCGAGTCACATTCGTGTGACCCGCCTGAAGCTATTGTGTGTTGCCGTGATCCTCGTCATCGCTAACCCAGAGGGATAGCCCTTGAACTTGCACCGTGACTAGGTTTGGATCAGCTTCCATAGCGGGAGTGGTTACCATGTTTGTACCCGGCGGCATGCTAGTCCTCGCCGGCGTCATACCAGTGCTCGGGGCTGAGGCTCCCGGCCTGATTTGCCCGACATGGCTCGTCGGTTTGGGGGGGGGGGGGGGGGGGCATGGTGGTTTCCACGATTGGGAGATTGATGATCTCGGGAGGGTAGGAGCAGCAGGGATGGTGGCCGCGGCTGGCATTGGCTGTGACGATGATTGTGGTTGCGGGATCGCGGTGAAGATGATGTTGATTTGTGGTGGTGTCGAAGAGTGAGGGGTGGAGGGAGGTGTACACGGATGCCGATGATGATGATATGATGGTGACGGCGATGACGAAAAAACCCTAAAGATGAAGGGAAACTCCGAATTCGAATTTATAACTAATTTTCCTATCAATTTCAAATTCGAAATCGAATTGGTATTTGAATTCGATTTTCAGTTAAACCAAATAATCAAATTGTCATTTAAATTAGATTTTTGGTTGAACAAATTCGGTTAAACCGAATAACCAAATTAAAACTGTCCCCCTTAAAGAAAAGGGAACCTTCTTGTAATATCCTTGTTCTCGTAGCAAATCAAGAGTTTTCAATTTGGAATTTTGAAAACCAAAACCGGTTCCATCTTGAATGGCCTATTACTATCCCAAAGGCCCAGACCTTGCCACTTTCGGGTCTCGGCTCTTAGCCAATTGGGCCATCATATATCAAACCTCCATTTTATTCGCAGCTCATCGATTTAATTCCAACAAAGTAACCATGACATGATGACAAGATTTCAACAAAGCAAGATCATTAGGGCAACCATTGCACTCTGGCGAGAATGATCTTGACCAAGTTCCAAAGTCCGAATCTTGACACCATCGTGTGTATCGAGCCCTGCAACGATCATTGACATTCTTCCAAACTCGAGACTTGATAATACGATGGGAATGCGACATCTTTAACTATCAACACGATTTGGTAAAACTGTTCATCAGGCGGAAACCAAGTCAAGGAAAGAATTGTAGAATTCTTGATTGTCATGTTCGAGGTGAGTGGGGTGATGCGGTGAATAGGATTTCAGAATAGAATTACACGAGGACGGTGAATAATTGAGGTCTCGTTTGGTATGGAGTAATAGAGAGTGAGGGAAAGTAAAAGAAAAGGGAATTGATGAATTAGAGATTGTGTAATTTCAATTATATTGTTTGGTCACAAGGTTTGTAATTAAAATATAATTTTTAGTTTGTTAGAGATTTATTATGCAATGACCATGATGCCCTTATTTAAAATCCAATTTCAAGACTCATCATCTTCTAGTTAGCAAACATTTGTTTAATACTCGTGTAATACATATATATGTACTATATGCGTTTAGAACTTCCGTTGTCGCACTATTGTAAAGCCGTTTAATTTTAAAATTTTAAATTTTTCTAATTGTTGCCGAAATTTTAAACGTATTGCTATGTTGAAACAATGTATGAAACTTTGAACATATGAATAGTGTACCATACTCGTACCGTACTTTACTAACTATAAATGAGAACAAATCCGATACCCACCACTACTTGTATTTGCCAGGGAAGAAGAACTAATATTTGTACATATCTACAACCATATGTTATAATATGTCATGGCTAATCATATAGTTTATCCAAATATACATTATATAATTGCGATAATATATTACATGCTTTGGCTTATCAAACCAAATATACATTACATAATTCCCCACCTCGGTCGTTATAGTTGTTATAGCCGTAAAGGAAGTTGGGGTAATAATGACAATATCTATCCATTGTTTATGAAAACTCAGATTTTTTAAGAAAACATTCTCAACGCCATATATTTGAAATATACAGATTTGAGAGGAAATGTGGGCTTAGAGAAAAAGTGTTTTTATAAAACACTAGCCAATTAAAACTAAACAAATAGATATTTCTTTATTACTCTGAATTTTTACAAAACCCTTCTAATTTCTTATATAACAAACAAGCTCTAAACTTAGTGTGAAATCATTAATTTGGACTCTTTAAGAGAGTAATTTGTAGTATGAACCAATGATTGTTTTATTAGTGGTAGAATCCACGTGGATAGTGAGAAAGAAATGGGAAAATGAAATGAACTTGGGTGGCATTTAAATCTCAAAAACTAGAAAGGGCCAATACTAACTCCCAATCCCATTAGGAAAGAGTCTCTATATAAGAGCAGATGACTAGTAGGGTCAAATTAACTGTCTGAATTTTTAAACTTGAGAATTTTGAAAAACGACAGAGAAGTGACCTTGATCATAAGCATAATTGCCGTTCAAAAATTTATTAGAGATTTACCATATTATAACTAGTTATATGAAATTATAATTGGTTATAAATTTGTATTGAAAAAGTTATTGGAAACTTGTCAAATTATAACTAGTTATTAAATTAGATATTTAGCTAAAAATTAATATAATTAGTTACGGAACATTATAATAAATCATTAAATTGTTTAAGTGATTACGGATAATTATAACTAGTTATTTAAAATTAAAAGAGAGTGGATGTTCACCGTCTTTCACATCGGGAAGGGGTCTGAGGCAGGGGCGCCCCTTATCACCTTACCTCTTTACACTTTGCATGGAGCGTCTCAGTCAACTTATTTGTGCAAGCGTTGCTCGAGGGGAGTGGAAGTCTATCACTCTGGCTCGGAACGACACACCACTTACTCATATGTTATTTGCAAACAATCCAGTCCTTTTTGGGGAAGCTACATCGGAGCAGGCTGGTGTGAAACCCGCCTCTAGACGACCCGATCAAACCACACAGTTCGATCCATGCATTACTCGCGGGTTCACTCCAACATATAAACAACATGAGAAACATATGAAATAACTGCACTGAAAATCCTCATAACATAAATCAAACTGCTGAAAAGTAAACGGGGCATCTAAGGCTCGAATCCAGTATCAAAGACAAGGCAAACATCCCAAACCCGGAAACCCAAACATCCAGAGATAAGTCTGACAAAACAACAAAAACAAAGAAATGTATGAAAAACATGAAAACAATGAAAGGGATAATCGAGGTCCTCCAAGGTACCTCTCTCTACGACTCCCAGAGCCACTCGGTGGAGGCGTCGCTGCTCGTCTCTGTTCTCTTAGGCGGCATTTTCTCCTGAAGTCCCAAGGTTGATCATACAAGTAGAAACGAGATGGGGTCAACGATAAGCATTGGGTAATTATGTCTGAACACAAAGAACCGAACTAGTATCTAGTAAAGTGACCATCTGGTCTTGTAGGTATAGTCTTAACGTCAGCCATCCCTAGGTACAAGCGGACAGTCTCATGGTGGATCAGACCATGAAACCACCATGAAAATCCATGAGAGCAACTCTGAAAGTTAACTCATCACGTCTTGTGAATCAAACACGCAGTTCATGGAAAATCAAGGATCCCTAGCTGTGAGCTTATGCTTGAAATAATAATAACTGTCTATGCAGTCGTATGCTACTGCATATCTTAAGAAACCCAACTCTAAAACAGAACACATGTATAGTAGATCGCACGCTACTCGACAGTCCTCAAAATCCATTCAAGGATTCCTGACAACTAATTACAATTCTTCGCAATAAGCAGAAAAGTAACCCTGACCCCTAACTCTGAAAATTATTCCTCTGAAGTGTATGTCCTGAAGCCGTCACCCTAGAGCTTGATTGCCTAATCCGAAAGACTTGTTGAGATCAAACGTAGGATTGAAATCCCAAAATCCCAAAATCCTAACCTGTTAGAATTTCCTACGTAGGATTCAAAACAAGGAATGGAGATAGGAGGAAGAAGATAGGTTATCTTATGAAGCTTCCTATATAATCTCTATGCCTCTCCTACCGCTCTGGAATCAATCAACAAGGCCTTCCCCTCTGCCTAGAACCAATCACCGTCGTTAGTGAATTTCTTAAATTAGGTGTCTGAGAGTTTTGGGTTTCTGAATTGGCGATTTTGTTTATATAAACAGTCCACCACACATGTGGCCTACTTATCGCCACACCCGTGGTGACACGACAACCACGCACGTGGCCTACTGGCTGTTACGGTCATGATTCACCTGCCAGTCACCATCATGACTGTTACTGACCACAACCGTGATCTCCTTGATGATCACGCCGTGACAGATTGCCAGTCACGTCCGTGATGGTCCATTTGACAGCCGATTCTCAGAGATTCACAGAAACCGAATTAAACTCAGAGTCAAAAATTAACTTGAAATCGGGGTTTCACAACTCTCCCCTCCCACAAAAACTTTCATCCCAAAACATGAATGTGACATCTTAACATGGGACAAGAAATTACTTTCTAGGCAATTCTCCATGATCTCGGGATAGCGTCCTTCATGCTAGCCGCAGTCTCCCATGTCACAGTTTCAACATCCTGATTTTGCCAAATCACCTTTAGCATTGACATCTCTTTGCTCCTCATCTGGCAGACCTTCCGATCCACAATATGAGTTGGTTGCTCCACGAAGGTCAGGTCCCTCTCCAACTGAATCTTATCTAGCTCGATCACCTAATTCGGGTTGCCATGTAATCCCGAAGCACACTCACATGGAATATATTATGTATCCGATCTAACTTAGCAGGTAAGGCCAACTCAAAAGACAGTGGCCCTATCTTTTGAATGATATCGTAAGGGCCAATGAACTGGGGAGCCAACTTTCCCTTCCTACCAAATCGCATCACTCCCTTCCAAGGGGATACTAGAAGGAAGACCTTATCTCCTTCCTTGAAGCTAACCTCTTTGGACTTTCTTTCAGCATATTGTTTCTGTCGATTAGGGCCACACCCAGCTGGGCTTGAATTATTCTAACTCGCAAGGTTGTCTCTTGAACCATATGAGGTCCAACTAACAACTTATCTCCCTCTCCATCCCATAAAAAGGGTTCATGTACTTCTATCGTACATGGCCTCTAATGGAGCTACCCCTATGTTATGATGATAGGAGTTATTATAAGAGAACTCCACCATCGTTAGAACCTTCAACCAAGGTTCATCAAACTCTAGTACACACAAGCATAACAGCTCCTCCAAGGTCAAAATAGTCTGCTCCGACTGACCATCTGTCTGTGGATGATAAGCTGTAGAGAAGTTCAGCTCTGTCCCCAAGTCTTCATGCAAACCCTTCCAAAAGCTAGAAGTCAAATTGGGGTCCCGATCCGATAAAATCATCTTGGGCACTCCGTGCATTATCACAATATGCTCTACATACAGATTTGTCAACTCCTCTACATCTATCTTGAACCAAATGGGTATGAAATGTGTCACCTTGGTCAATCGGTGCACTATAACCCGCATTGAATCTTTCCCATTGACCAAGGGAAAACCACTGAAGAAGTCCATTGTGATGTCCTCGAACTTTCACACCGGTAGATGCAGGGGATGAAGCAACCCTCCAGATGCCCGATAGTCGAACTTTGCCTTCTGGCATACTAAAAAACTAGCCACATGCTGAATCACCTACTTCTTCATGCCAGACCACCAGTAGTGAGGACGGAGTTTCTTGTACATCTTCGTCTCACCTGAGTGCATGGCATAAGCAGACGAATGCGCCTCATCCAAAATGTCCTCCCTCATCTTGGACCCAGAAGGTACATACACTCTTTTCTGGAAGAGCATCACGCCATCCTTCCAGGTGTAAGGTGTAGCCTTGCTGGCCGACATCAGCTACCGAGCCTCTAAAACTAGCTCGTATATCCCCTGAGCCTCAGAAATCCGATCTAGCAGCAAAGGTCGTACTACCAGTCTCGCCAATAACCCCTTGATTGGATCGACTCCAACTCAGCCCCCAAGATCCTCATCTTGACCAACTCGATCAACCTCTCCTTCCTGCTCAAGGCATCAGCCACTACATTGGCCTTCCCTGGGTGATAATCTATCACACAGTCATAATCCTTGAGCAACTCTACCCAACGTCTCTGCCTGTTATTCATCTACTTATGCTCCATCAAGTACTTCAGACTCTCGTGATCAGTCTTGATCCTATAATTCTTGCCATATAAGTAATGCCTCCAGAGTTTCAGTGCAAAAACCACTGCTGCTAGCTCCAAATCATGAACTGGGTAGTTCACTTCATGCACCTTCAACTTGCAAGATGCATAAACCACCACTCTGTCATTCTGCATCAGAACACAACCTAACCCAGAATATGAAGCATCACTCTAAAAAACATACATGCCACCCGCAACTGGCGAAGTGAGTACTGTTGTGATGGTGAGCCTCCTCTTCAGCTCCTTGAAGCTCTCATGATAGGTCTTACTCCAAAAAAAGGTGTGCCCTTCCTGGTCAGTTTATAGAGTGGTCACACTATCTTAGAGAACCCTTCTACAAACTTCATGTAGTATCCTGGTTGGATTTTCAGAACTATACAATAGCGTGCGATCTACTGTATAAACAGATGTGTTATGCAGTTTAGAGTTTCAGGCTGTGCAGTAGTGTATGATCTACTGCACAAATAGTTGTTTATGATTCAAGCATACGGTCATAGCAAGGAACAGTGCACGTTCACAGTTCATGTTTGAGATTAAGAATTAGGACTAAATAGACTAACTAACGTTATATGTTGGTCACCCACCCCATGGATTACGCAATCCCCCAGGTTACATTCAGTTTTAGGCAGGACGTGTCGAGTATGCCTTTAGTTGCTTCTCTCACGGTATTCAGGGTGGTTTCATGGTCTTATCCACCATGAAGTCGTCCGCTCATAGCTTGGGGTGGCTAACATTTGGATGATGCCTACACGACCATAGGGTCACATTATTAGTTCAGTAATTAGATAGACTTCTTGTTTCTATCCCAGTCCAAGCAGTCAAGTCCAGTACATGCAATATAGTCCAGTACAAGCAGTACAGTTCAGTACAATCACAACAAGCTCTATACGAGCGTAGACCTATCACCGTGCAGTTTCGGTTCTTTGCATACCTGTTGATCACTCAGTGTGTATCACTGACTCCATTAGATGTTGTTTCCCTTGGTGTATTTGTGTGTACAGTCTAATGTACTTGAGCTGATGGTGGGAAGAGAGATATTTGGAGTTTTGATGTTAGTAGTTATCGTTTTGTTGTATTTTCAGAATTGGAGTTGCATCTCTATTTATCTTGTTTTTCAACATGATTTGAGGTTTCAGAATCCTTTTCTGTCAGTATCAAAAGGTTTTTATAAAAGGTTCACGTTCAATTTTTAATGCTTCTTTTATACTTTTTTTAGTAATTGTGGTTTGAGTTTGGTTCAGTTTGGAACCCGAGTAGGATTCTTCAGTTGAACTAGTGGTTCGATCGAAACTCCTAGGGGGGGTTTCACACTCTCTGCCTTCAAGACAGAAATGAAAGGACGCCCATGGTGCATCTACCGCTGAATTCCTGTGATGACCACATCCTTATGCTCAGGTATAGAGAACTAGATCGTCTTCTTCTTACAATCTACTAAGGTCCCATGGCGCTTCAAATAATACATCCCCAAAATCACATCAAACTCGTCAAAAGGAAGAAAGATGAGATCTGATGTAAACTCCCTATCCTCATAGAGCTGGACTACTGCTTCTATTCAAGACTCTACCAGTAGAGTCTGCCCTACTGAGGTACTCACTCTAAAAGGTCTACTCATCCAAGTAGGCAGTATTAGTAAAAGTCAAACGACAACAGCTGAGATGAAAGAGTGCAAAGCACCCGTATCAAACAAGGCATGAAAAAATATACCAAAAAGATAAGTTTACCCATGATCGTATCCTGGACGGCCTCTGCCTCAGCTCTGGTGGAGTACACCCTGCTCTGCGCCTCTATGCTCCTTCCATGCGGCGTGCCCTATCCCAAGGGTACTGCATTGGCTCCTGTAAACGGAGCCTTAGAGCCTCAACCTCTGATCCTGCTCCCAGACGGAGCTTACCTCTGCTGCACTGTCGCCTCTGATGTTGCATGCCTTCTTAACTCAGTGCAGCCCCGAACAAAGTCCCCTGATTGCCCGCACCGAAAGTAGGCTCCAGTTTTCTTCAAACACGTTCCTTCGTGCCGCATCCAACACTTCGGGAAAATAGAATGGTCAAACCCAGTAGTGGACTGTTAGTGCTGTACTGTCGGGTTGACAGAGGTAGAGAAGATGCAAGAGTACCACGATGTGTCCTCCCTCCTCTAAGGTGCTGGCATCAGCTGTGACTCGCCTGACTCTACCTTCCTCTTCTTCTCCTCTTGCCAAGCCTGGAGCTCCCCCTTCCTAACACCCTTCAGGTGCTCTGCTCTCAAGGCTGCTGCCTTTATATCTGTCAAGGTCGCCATATCATTTTCGGTGACCTCAATCTGAATGTGAGCCCTCAGCCCATCCAGGAACATTTGTGTCATTTCCTTCATCTTTTGTTCAGGTGGACCCTTGTACCACCTATTCAACTTGATGAAAGTAATCCACCACCTTCATCTCACCCTATCCGAGGTTGATAAACTCAGCCCTCCTGTTCTTCTATCACTGTTTTGGCATGAACTCCTTCTTGAATAAGACCAGAAACTCCTCCCAATCTTGACTTAGAAAATCCCCCTCCACCTCCCGCCAATTATCCCACCATTCCTTCACTATACCAGTCAGCACGTAAGCAGCATACAACACTCTCTACTCGGTGCAAGTTTCAGATACCTGGACGCATTCATCAGCTCTCTCAACCAGTCCACTACTAATTGCGGATATGTGGACTCTCCATCGAAGGTAATGGCACCCATATGAGTTAGCTCCTTGATATCCATCTTTGGCATAAGGGGATCCCTGGTCATGTCAACCCAATCCTCAGGCCCACTACAAACACAAAGGAATTATTCAGTTCATTTAAGCTTATCTCTATATTTTCTGGAAAAACTTGAAAACTGTTTAAACCTCGGCCACGCCCGTGATGAGTAGTCCGCCACCCCCGTGATGAGTAGTCTATCACATCCGTGATGTATCTTTGGCCATGCCCGTGGCTTACATCCTTCCACGCCCATGACTAGAATCACCACGCCCATGATGTATACCATGCCACGTCCTTGACTCTTCAACCCCACACGCCAGTGGCATACTGAATTACCACGCCCGTGGTCGTCTTTTGGCCACGTTCGTTACCCACAACTAGCCACGCCGGTGGTGGTCAACGTTTCACGCCCGTGACTTACTTTCCGCCACGCTCGTGGCTGACTCCCTATTTTCAAAATTTCAGAGAACAACTTTCACTTACAGACGCCTATTCATAAATGAATATCTCCCTAGGTTATTCAGTACTGAGCTTCTGAAATCACCGGTCGCTTTGAGGTTCATGACGCCTTAGTACCAGTAACCTCGATCACGCAATAAAGAATAACCAGGCTCTGATACATGTTGTGAAACCCACCCCTAAATTACTTGATCAAACCATATGGTCCGATCCATGCATTACCCACGGGTTCAGTCCAACACATAAACAACATGAAAAACATATGAAATAACTGCATTGAAAATCCTCATAACATATATCAAACTGCTGAAAAGTAAACAGAGCATCTATGGCTCGAATCCAGTATCAACGACAGGGCAAACATCCTAAATCCGGGAATCCAAACATCCAGAGATAAGTAGAGCTGGAATTTGGTACTGTGGGTTTTGGGTAATACCGAACTCGTCCCGAACCCGCGTGGGTTTGGGTACCTGTTACCTGTAAGTGTTTGGGACATGAGATGTAAATTAGATGGTTTATATACACGTGGGTACCCATTAACCCGTTCGGGTAAACCCGTAATCCCGATCTACCGTTTAATCCTAAGTACCCTATAACCATAAGTAACAACCTTATTACAGTTTAGACCTAATGTAACCCAAAATCATAGCATTTTCCATTTGGTTATATTATGTGAACATGGACTACTACTTAGCTTTAACATCATGCCATCGCCCTATGGTAGCTGAAATGTAAGTAAAGAAAGTAGACCTAATATTGAACTTGTTATTGAAAGTGCAAGCACTATTGGAGCTGGTGAAACTATGGGATGATGCCGTGAATTGATTTTGGTGATGGGATGATGATGAATTAGTGTTGTTAATTAATTAGTTGTTTTTTCATGGTGGCATAGCAGTGGGTAGTACTAATGTTTTGTAATACACTAAGGAGTAATCTTTTATAATAAACAAATGACTCATGTCTAAAAATTCGAATTGGTTTGTAGCTACAATGGATAATTTTCTTATTTTTGTTAAGTCTAATTTTTTGTCTAATTTGGAATTTATATATTGGGATAGATGGGTACCCAATCTCGTACTCATTGTACTCGCACGGGTAATGGGTACCCGTAGTTCCAAATGGGTTTGGGACTTGGGAACCAAATTTACGATGTTATGTGATGGGTACCCGTGAAATTCAGATTTGGGTACCCAAACCCGTCCCGAATTCTACCCCTAAAGATAAGTCTGACAAAACAACTGAAACAAAGAAATGTATGAACAAACATGAAAATAGTGAAAGGGATAATCAAGGTCCTCCAAGGTACCTCTCTCTATGACTCTCAAAGCCAATCGGTGGACGCGTTGCTTCTCGTCTTTGTTCTTTTAGGTGGCATTTGGTTCTGAAGTCCAAAGGTTGATCATACAAGTTGAAACGAGATAGGGACATCGATAAGGACTGAGTAACTATGTCTGAACGCAAAGAACTGAACTAGTATCTAGTAAACTGACCCTGTGGTCCTTTAGGTATAATCCTAACGTCAGCCACCCCTAGCTATGAGCGGACAGTCTCATGGTAGATCAGACCATAAAACTACCCTGAAAATCCATGAGAGCAACTCTGAAAGTTAACTCATCACGTTCTATCTTAATATGAATGAAACCTAGGGGATTGTGCAATCCAAAGGGTGGGCGACCAACATATAATGGGAGCTAATATAGCTAGTCCATATTCCTAACCTAACACGAACTGTAAATCACACGCACAGTTCATCGCTGTGAGCTTATGCTTGAAATAATAATAACTGTCTATGTAGTCGTATGCTACTGCACATCTTGAGAAACCCAACTCTAAAAAAAACACATGTATAGTAGATCGCACGCTACTGGACAGTCCTGAGAATCCATTCAAGGATTCCTGACAACTAATTACAATTCTTCGCAATAAGCAGAAAAGTAATCCTGACCCCTGCCTCTAAAAAGCTTTCCTCTGAAGTGTATGTCCTGAAGCCGTCACCCTAGAGCTCGATTTCCTAATCCGAAAGACTTGTTGAGATCAAACGTAGGATGAAATCCCAAAATCCCAAATCCTAACCTGTTAGGATTTCCTACGTACGATTCAAAACAAGGAATGGAGATAGGAGGAAGAAGATAGGTTACCTTCTGAAGCTTCCTCTATAATCTCTAAGCCTCTCCTACCAGTCTGGAATCGATTAACAAGGCCCTCCCCTCTGCATGGAACCAATCGCCGTCGTCTGTGAATTTCTGAAATTAGGTGTCTGAGAGTTCTGAGTTTCTGAAGTCGCGATTCTTATGATATAAACAGTCCACCATGCCCGTGGCCTACTGATGGTCACAGTCGTGATTCACCTACAAGTCATGATCGTGACTGTTAGTCACACCTATGATGGTCCATCTGACAACCGATTCTCAAATACTAAATTAAACCCAGGTTCAAACATTAACCCGAAATTGGGGTATCACAACTGGCTTCATTAGTGATTTGATTTATCTAATTTTGTCTATCTTGGGTCAGGAAGTTAGTAAACCCAAGTCCCGAGTCTTTTTTTTCTTCTAATGTTGACAGGAATTGTTCACATGACATATGTAGCATTCTGGTCATCGCTACACTATTCAACTTTTCCTTCATTTGGGAGGAAGAGGAAGTGATGATTAATAATGAAATACTATTTTTGTAATGAAAGAGTGTTGAAAAATAATATTTCCCTTTAACCTCTTTTAATTGATTTTTAAAAAATCATATATCTGTTAAGAAACTAAAAGGAAGAAGAGCAAGAATATGGGAGGAGAGAGTATTCTTATTGATGTGTAAAGATGGTACAAGAGAGCACTATTTATAGGCTCTAGAATTCATAACCTATACATCACTAGTATAACTACACTTAAATAGGATATTCATTCTCATGTTCAATGTATAGGAGTTACAAAGGTAGGAGTTACAAATGGGCATTCATACACATAATTATAATATTCATAACACGCCCCTTGAATGACCATTGGTTAAAAATATTCATTA
Source organism: Linum usitatissimum (assembly GCA_030674075.2). Taxonomy (NCBI): domain Eukaryota; kingdom Viridiplantae; phylum Streptophyta; class Magnoliopsida; order Malpighiales; family Linaceae; genus Linum; species Linum usitatissimum. Next base: position 1,169,204 of record JAUJYP020001374.1, read on the forward strand.
TTCTTCAAATACGCTTTTGATACTGCCTCGTTAAAAACCTTACCAGGAAAACCCAGTGGGAAAAACCATGGTTAAGGAAAAAGAGTGCAGTACGTATCGACTCCCCCTGATGATGATATCGGTTGAGATCCTTCATATCGACTCCCCTGATGATGATATCAACTCTCGCTCGTCATTACATTAGTTGAGAACATTATGTCACCAAACTCCAAACTTTTGGCCTAGCTTCCCAACAGTTGATGGAGAGAGAGCTTTGGTGAATAAATCAGCCAAGTTATCACTTAGGTGCACTTAGTTGACAAATATTTCAACTTATTGGAGTTTGTGTATAAAATGTATGTGTCACATGATCAATGGTCATCCATAATTCGCATGACACTTCCTCTTGGATGATCATTAGATGAGAATATACCTCATTGACCTTACAATGAAAACCCGATGGGATAAAAACCGAGTGAAGGAAAAAGAGTACATAATCATCACATTACTTTTCACCATTTTCTTGGAATTCATGTTGATCAATGTATTTTATGCATGACCTATAGGATCATGTATTTGAATGGTGATATGGTTTGATTAGTTTGTTTCACAAACCATCAAATAGTGTTCATGACTATATGAAGATCGATTACACTCGATATAGAGTTACATATAGTAATCTTTACCACCAATATGAGACTTATGTCCATGATATATCTATATAACTTCTTATTGGATATAATTAGTATATCATTGATGATATACAAAAATCATGTTCGAGAGAGATGCACAGTTGGCAAGTTAGTGGTAATGTTCCACATCTTCCATCTCGAACTCTATATCTAATCAATAGTTGAGTGCTTTGAGAAACTCTTTACGAGCTCAATAAAGTTTATGTCATCTATGTAACAAAAGATGATCACATCTAATTATGTCAAAATAAAAGAAACACATTTTAAAATATAAAATTAAATTAAGAAAATTTTGGTAAGAATAAAATTTGAAAAAGATGATTTTTCAAAAAATCAACTTGAAATGAAGAATAAATTATATGCATAAAGAAATGTATGATATGCTAAATGTACCATGTCTCTCAATCTTTCAATTCATATGACGTCAATTGGATATAATTGAATATTGTTCACGCGAACTTGAATTGCTTGCTTATAGCAAAATAAATCCTCGAGGGAATTTCATATACGAATGTGTATTCTAATTATGCAAACCATACATATAGGTTGCAAGGACATCCATCAGGGGCAAACTCTTTCCCTTCACAACTTGTCAGACTAATAGAATAATAAAAAGTAGTTGCATCCACCAAATGAGAATATATTGTCTCATAATCAAAATATTATAGGTTTGTTGTACAAAACCTTTCTAAAATGAGATGTTTCGTAATTTCTCATACTCATACTTTACATCTACTTGATGTCTTAAAACTTTCCATTTCTCCTGGAAATTTTGCCTCAAAATGAAACATTTCAACCAGTCATTTCTTTCTTTGCATGCATTTTGGCTAATGATCCTCATTTTCAACTATCATATTTAGCGTTGCACAATACGCAAAAATTTCGTCGACGTTGACTTTATTGGGGTTCCAATATTTTCCATCCAAGATATAGATAATTCATATATATATTCATACCTTTCAGGTACCTGAGACTCTTCTTGAGCACATTATTTATTTGTCTTGGTGGCTTTATTTAAATAATCTTAACCCTAATTTGACCATCTCGATATATAGCTCCATTTCACTTTTGAGGAATTTTTTTTTGCTTTGGAACCGTGTGGTCTACCATGTTTTATACTGGTTTTAGACTCAGTTGTGATGTCAGATTGCCGAATGTCAACATCATTTTCACTGGAGCATTGCGAGTTGGCACATGAGAGTTTTACTCTGTTTGGGTTAGTAAAGTGTCTGGTAAATGATGAATTATATACTTTTTAACTTCAAGCTCATATTGCTTAGTGCGAGGATCAAAATAATATGATCATTCATCTAATCTCTTGGCCAACTTTTGTTTTCTCCCCATAATGTTGGGAAGTTTAAATATAAACTTCCAAAACATTCATCAAAATACTTCCGACAATAATTTGATAATTTACCATCGATGAACTCGTAATCACAATAATTTCTCAATCTTCATTGAGAACCCATCCTAATAAATGATGGTGGAGCAATTCAGATGTGTATATCACATCCATATATCCATAGATGGGAAGTATAAGGTTTTGACCCAAAAACCACATATAATGGAGGAATTCATAATAATTGTTTGGCATAATGCGAATTTGTGTTGTTCATGTAAATGACATGTCAGAATAATATAAATGGAAAATGTTCATCTCAATGACACATTTTCGTCATTGGATAATCATGAAAATATGCTCATAACCAAAATGGTTGAGCTAGTAATCTCCCAAATTCAAGTTTGTCGTGATATACACATGTGACTATCTAATCGATGCATCAATTAAAATAATTCGCTCACATGTTAGGTGCATGGATCCATAAATATCACCTTTGTTTTGTTGTGTGGAGGAGAAATGATCTTACTTTAGTTGATGATTATCCAACTATCTACTCTATTTGAGAACAAGCAACCCAAATATCAGTTAAGGTTTGTTGGAGATTTCACTCAATAATGGGTAATGGAGAGGCGATGAGACTCCCCTAGAAACGAAAGCTTATTGGCAGAACACAAAATTGTTTGTGTTCCCAGGAAGTAGGGGAGTCACACAGGACGAGTAAACTTATAGTTTACATTTATATATATGTATCTCAATCACAATAACATGTGTGTAGTACAAATTGGAGGATAATATTATTGATTCAATAATTATATAGCCATAGACCATATTATTGTTCCTCTCTTGATCCCAAACAAATTGGAATAAGGATTTTATTCCTTCGTGAAAAATATAATAGCTCGATCCAGAGCTTGAGAGAAATGTTGTACTACACCATATATCTTGGTGCACTATCGATGTGATATATATCACAATTAATTATGGTGATTCGCATCATAAAATACTATTTTTGTCATGAAAATGGTACATAGTTTAAATGATAAATAGATACATTTCTCAATTATCTATGTCACTAATTAATGGATCAATAATTCTCATATATTTTTATGTCCATATGAATAAAAAGGGTTCCTTATAGGAACAATGATCATATGATGTTACTTGTGCTTTTAAGAATAACGTAACACATGTGTCTTTGCACAATCACTTTGAGGGCTAAATTAGTATCCGTTGGATATGATCATCAAAATAAAATTGACAGTTGTACCACCCATCATGGGATATATAATTGTTCAACATCAATTCACAACTCTCTTCCACGCGAGAAGATAAATTTCTCAAATTTTTTCTCATGACCATCATAAGAGGTATTGTCCTCCACAATAGTGCATTGTCGTATCGCCTTTGTGGGAATATAAATTGTTATAACGGACATGGTATAATAATCATCCGCTTCGGGGAATGATATTGTGTCTCTCGAGCCATCACCAATCGGAGACATAATAGCTAGATATCTTTGGACAACTTGTGTCTAATCATCTACTTCGGGGAATGATATTGTGTTTCCCGAATCATCACCATCAAAGACATATCTAGATAGCTTTAGACAACTTATGTCTTTTTATAATAATTTTGAATGGTTTCACACCAAAGCCATTAGCTTGTAAGTGGATTTCAACATCCAGTACCCATAAAATAAAATTCTTGCCCGAAATTTCAACGATCACAAACTCAATTCCAAAATATTATATATATTATAATGATAAAATATATACAGTTATAAATAATGAATAGAAGTAAATAACCATATGGACCGTAACTAATAAACAACATGCATTGAAACTATGGTTCCTTATGAATGTCGGTTTACATACGTTTTCAAAAGTAATTAAATAAAAATAATAGTAGTTAATATAATTGATGATGGAATGGTAATATCAATTCAAATCAAACGATAATAATAATTGACATATGTTGCTTTTATGTTGCTATTACCACATAAATCAATTAACGTATATTTTATAACAAGTATAATGTGTACCATAAATATTAGTATAAGCATATGAATACTATGAAAAGTAATATAGCTTTATTAATCAATTAGAATCTGTAACATAAAACATAAATATGAACAGAGAAGTTGGAGCAATCAAACTGAGTAAACCATGTAATCATGACAATTATATCATGCAATTGTAATAATATGCCGCATTTGATTTCAAAATAAAAAAAATAAAACGGACATGTGTGTTTCAACATGCAATGAAAATTGGATAAGATACAAAAATAAAGTTACTGTTTTTTGAGATAATGAGATTACCCCAAACGTATGCAAGTATGCATAAAGGATTAGAAGATAAAAACAAATATGAGTATAGCAATGAACACAAAATATTTTTTTTTATATATATATAATAGAATAGTATGAGATAATAAAAATCAGTTCTCAATAAACTAATAGAAATTAGCTCTCAAGAAATGAAATTGAAATTCAAATATAAATAATAGCAACCTTCGAGATTCTTCAAGAAGATAGTGCATTCGTGCTGATAACGTGTTAAGAAACTAAAAGGAAGAAGAGTAAGAATATGGGAGGAGAAGAGTATTCTTATTGATGTGTAAAGATGGTACAAGAGAACACTATTTATAGGCTCTAAAATTCATAACCTATACATCACTAGTATAACTACATTTAAATAGGATATTAATTCTCATGTTCAATGTATAGGAGTTACAAAAATAGAACTTACAAATGAACATTCATACACATAATTATAATATTCATAACAATATCCAAATAATCTATTTATTAAATAGCATATACATTCAAATTCTTTAACTATTTTAATTTACTAACTATTAAAATTCTCTTATTACGAATTCACATACACAAACAAACAACCAAATAAATAATTTTGTAGGACCCAAAGTTTTGGGGAAGAAAGTAAAAAAAGGTGCTGAAATTGGAAGGCGATGATTAATTGTAAATAAAATAAAGGCATTATGAGGAGAAAAGGAAACATAAGGTATGGAGAGAGAATTAATGGGAGTGGTGAAAAGAGAAGAGGAAAACGAAGAGAAAAAAACAACATGATCGGGCGGAAAGAAAATGACAGGAGGAGGAGAAGGGATTTTGACAACAAAACAAAATGCGCATAATCTTAATACCCACACCTCAACATTCTGAGAATCTCCACTCCAGCTAGCTTTGTTTAAACACCGCCCATAATTAATATTCAACTGCTGTTTGTTTTTCTTTAATCATCATCTTCTGGAACTAACTAAAAGGAGTTGGTCTGTGACCTTGATATAACTTTACAGCTTATTATTGGCATGTTGTATCCGATCCTTGGCGTTCAACTGCCTAGACTCAATGGGTCTCCGTGGACTTTTTTATCGCTTAATTATAAGATGTTGGGGCACTGAGTCCAGAAGGCTAGCAGACCTAGATCACTGCAGTTAGATCACCACTTACGGACATATATACATGACAATATTCTATTGTTAGATTGACCATTTCATCCCAATATATAGTCAGGATCGTCCTAACGACATAACCCGTCATGATGAAATTGTACAACCCAACACCAATTAAATACTGCTTTGCTCAGTACTTTGCACAAGGCACGATTGTCATAATTGTAAAGGAAACATTGACTCAGTGCATATTCTGTGTAATATTATCTCTTTTTTCTTTTACTCCTATGTATATCATTTCTCAACTCACTACCTTACATCACAATTTAATTACGAGTACGAGTATTAATCTCCACAAGACTGGACTAGACAACACACAACTGATCAACAACAGATACTACGGGTATACAAGTACCTCTTGTCCACCCGAACCATAATATCACACGGAGTCCTCGAGTTCAGTAAGATGCTTATGGACGAGCCTTGTAGAAAAAACATCTCATCAGAGACAACTTTTTTATGAAAATAAATAAATGAAAGGATTCCCATGCATTATTCATTTCATTTTTGGAAGAAGAAATTCAATACATATATATATATATATGGTAATTAACAGGATATCAAACCTGGAAACTGGCCAATAGGCCTCTGATGGAATAACGCAGCAACTTCAACTGTTTTGAAACGTACGGAAGAAGCATACAAGAGTGATATTGATTCGGCTCATCAGAGAGACGGCCAAACGTAGGTGGTCAGAGACGAGCCGCAACCAATACCACGTCGTGTCTACTCTCTCCAACCCAGGAAGATTAGTTAGTTACTCAAGGTCGAGTTTCAGTAATTTGAGTGAAGATATTGGAGGTTGCAACGTCCAATAAATAGCAGGGAAAAAAGGGGTGGAGATTTGCCTACTGTGGCCTGCATCAAATATTCTGACGCAAGATTAATTTTACAAGTATATTACGAATCAGAACCAAACGTGCCCCTAAAAACAAGAGAGGGTTGGGGGGGACTATTAGCTAGAATAAGGAACCATATATATCGAGATCATCACCATTTTTTAAACAATACATCTCATTTCCACCAAAGATGTGTTAATTTAATATAATCCACATTTAATAAGGACGTTTTAAATTAATTGCATTCAGCACCAGACTCAGGTATAGCCTGTCTGGTAGGTTAACATTATGTAGACCAAATCGGGTGGCTAGACGCTAATTTTTGCAGTGACCATGATTAGCTAGGCATGCATGTTTAACAAAACATTTGGACGGGCATTGGTTTTTTAATGGATGTGTTAAATTTATATACGAAGAAAATCGTACGGATCGGATTCAAATTAAATGCAGGAGACTGAATAAATTGTTTGACATAGTAAAAAGGTAAACATATAGTCTTCCCAGTTATCTCTCATTCGTAGGAGAGTTTGTCAGAACCGATTATGACCCTTTTACAAAACCCTAGCCGACGATAGCAATAATACTCATCGTTCACCGCATCAACTCAACACAACACCCTACCTCATGTCCTCTCCAATCTCCATCGACACCTAGCCATGAATACCACATACCTCGCAAACACCGGCACGACCCCCAAATCAATCCGATCAGCGAGCGATAACTCCAATAAGGGGTATGGAACACCCAGCAGGCAATCGCCCACATGTCTGCCGCAATACAAGAAACATTCCCAACCACACAACCAACTTCTCCACCAGTATCATCACCATCCAACTCCTCATCCCAAATCAATAAAGGACCGTCTTCATCATCACCTCCGACCGACCCACAGGGGACGGAAGGACAACCTCGTTGAAATTCTTGGAAATGATCCATACACAACATTAGTGATGAGTTGTATCAAACACTTCCACTTTTGTTAGCGTTTGACCAAAGATTGTAAAGGCTGCTACTAGTTATGGTCCAGATTAGTATTTCTGATTAATTATTTACGTAGGCAATCTAGCTAATCCAATTATTATTATTATTATTTATTATTATATATGGACCGGCCGAAAAAGACAGGCTATCCATTTTGCTAATTTATTCACTGAGTTGCATCCAGCGGCTAGCCACTAAGAAGTTATGGTTGTATGCATTTAATTAGTTTTAATCCAGTACAAACGATTCTTCCATCTCGTAAAATGACAGGAAAAACAAAATGAAGTGTAACAACACAACATGATAAACATGTCCTAAATGCATGTATGGTATTGCTCGACTCCTCCATTCAGGTGCTGAAAATTGAATTCAACTTGATGCTCAACCCACTAACAATTACATAATTAATTTTATAACTAATTAAAACGGATTGGACTACTTTACAATATTTACTTTTTTTTCATTTTTTTTACAATCAATAAAAATTTATAAATCAGTACTCAATCGAATGGCAAAAATTTTCTAGTACATCGGTGAGCCAAATCGGAGGAGGAGAACCAACAAGTAGGTCTACCGGGAAAATAGATTGCCTAACTAAAGCTTGGACAACCAAATTCCACGTCCGCTGAACAAACATAAATGAAAAACGGCTATCATGTTTGAGAATCAGTTTACACATATGAATTATTTGCCCGAATTTCGTCTCATATGTGTTAGATTTTTGCAAAGCTATTTTAACCAGCTGCGAATCTCCTTCGAACTGTACCTACTGATATCCAAGATCTATAACCCATCGGGGTGCAGCAAGATGCATACTAGCTTCACCCTCTTTGATGTCGATGATTCCTACCTGTGTAAAAGTCCAGAAGTTTAGCATCTTTCCTCTATCATCTCGTATGCACATCTTGAAGCCCGAGACACCTTGTGGTTTACAGATAGCCACATCAATGTTGCACTTCACCGTACCTAGAGGTGGAGCATGCCATTTGTTATATTATATCATCCACATACACCAACAATATGACATGTGATCGTCCAGTGTTTTTAGTAAACAATGAGCAGTCTGAACTAGTTTGTTGAAATCCATACTTCAGTAAAGCATTCGTGAGGTTAGCAAACCATTGTCTGCTGGCTTGTTTCAAACCATAAAGAGATTTTCTAAGCTTTAAACATGTACCTGGTGGCGCATTCAATCCCGCTGGTATCTTTAGATAAACCTCTTCATTTAGATCCCCATGCAGAAAAGCATTGGACACATCCATTTGTTCCAGGTATAAATTTTGAGCTGCTGCTATTGCCAATAGAGCCTTTACTGTATTGATTTTAGCTACTGGTGAAAAGGTGTCCACAAAGTCAACACCTTGTATCTGGTCAAAACCCTGTGCCACTAGTCTTGTCTTGTGTCGTTCCACACTTCCATCAGACTTCAATTTCGCCTTGAATACCCACTTGGTTCCCAGTTTGTGAAATTCTTCTGAGTCGGGTACCACATCCCAAGTGTGATTCTCATTGAGAGCACCAAGCTCATTTTGAACTGCTACATTCCAGTGTGGATACTTCATTGCTTCTTTGTAAGTCTTTGGTTCCTGCTGTATCATAACACTCAAGGCGAAACTTTTAAATTAATCAGAAAGACTATCATATGAGAGCACAGAGGCAAGGGAGTGTTTAGTAACACTAGCATTCAAATGGTAATCTTGCAAGTGTATAGGTGGACGTCGTGTCCTAGTAGAGGTCTTGACATCCAGCAGATCAGGCTGCTGTCCCTCCCCTGCTGGATGAATCTTAGGATCCGAAAATTCCACATCATCCTCACTATCGGAAAGTGAACCCTGCAGCTGGGATGAGTGATTAGTGACATGTGAATTTGTACCTGGAGCTACTGACACTGAATGATGAGAGGAGCTAGGATCATTTAGAAAATTAGGTGGTTGGGAAGGTGGAGCTACTGGGACATCAATGTTCACAGTAGGAGAGACTAGAATTTCTTACTCTAGAGGTGAAGCAGAAGATATAGAATTTGATTTGAAGGGAAATATGTTTTCATTAAAGACGACATCTCTAGAGATATAGATTTCAGAAGTGGAAAGATCAAGTAATTTATATCCTTTTATGTATGCAGGAATGCCAACAAGAATACTTTGCCTAGCATGAGGATGAAATTTACCTCGATTGTGAGAAAGAGTAGCAGCATATGCCAAACATCCAAAAACCCTGACATGATTGAGATCTGATGGCTTACTATAGAGCACTTCAAAGGGTGTTTTGTTCTGAATAGCAGAAGAATGAGTTCTATTTATGAGATAGACATAATGAAGAACGAAATCACTCCAATATATTAGAGGCAGACCAGATTGAAACTGTAAAGCTCTTGCTACATTTAGAATGTGTTGGTGTTTGCGTTCAACCTTGGAATTTTGTTGTGGAGTTTGAACACATGACATTTGATGAATAATTCCATGTTCTGAGTAAAACTCAGTGATGTGAAACTCCTTTCCTTGATCACTTCTTACCATTTTGACTTTAGTTTTAAACTGAGTGCAGACCATGTTACAGAAAGATTGCAACAAGGTTCTTGCCTCTAACTTATATTTCATCAAATAAATCCAAACTCCCCGTGAATAATCATCAACAATGGTGAGAAAGTATAGAAAACCATCGTGTGATTCAGTGGATAGAGGGCCCCAAATGTCGATATGAATCAAATCAAAGACAGTAGTGATAGTAGTTTGACTGCTATGGAAACGAAGTCGTTTATGTTTGGAAAAATGACAAATAGAGCAATGCAATAAACTTTCAGGAACTATGCTATGATTGTGATTATGTAGGATCTTTAATTTTTCAGAACTAGGGTGTCCCATTCTCCAATGCCAGAGGCTGATTTCTTCTGGCTGATAATTGTGACTAACAGCTACTTGAGGTCTGTGTGGTATGGATTGAGATGGTTGTGATGTGATGTGTTTATCAAGTAGGTTAGAGGTGATATAGTCCTCTAGTCCGAGTGGCTAAACCAATCATCTTGCTCGTTGTGAGGTCTTGAAGCTGGCATTTGTTTGATTGAAAGATCAGGGAAACATGAAGATGAGAAGTTAGCTTACTGACAGAGACCAGATTGAAGTGAAATGTTGGTACACATAAAACGTTATGAATGACTTGACCATGAGGCAGCTTGACACTGCCAACATGACTGACAGACATGGGGGAAGAGACAGGAAGATAGACATTGACTCCTACGACAGACTTATAGGACAGAAAGTGTTTAAGGGAGCAGGTTATGTGGTCAGAAGCTCCAGTATCCAAAATCCACAAATCAGCTAAATCAGGACATGAACCAGCAGACAAAGTAAACTTACCTGAATCGTTTGGAAGATTTGGAATTCCTGATCCTGAAACGGTGGATTTGGATTGCTGGACTGCTTGTAGAAGTTGTTTCAATTGAGCTAATTCAGCATTTGTCAAGGAAAGAGCAGCAGCTACTATAGGTATTTGTTGTTGATCCACTGCTCCAGCAAAATGACTTTGTGAAGTTGTATTAGTGTTTTGAGCATTTTGTTCCTGCTGCTTTTTCCATTTCAATCTCCTGCATTCATCGAGTATGTGTCCTTCTTTCTTGCAGTATCAACAAAACTTCTTTCCAGCTTGAGTGTAATCTCTGGAATTACCAGAACTCGCAGCCATAATGAATTTCCCATCAGTTTCTGATGGTACAGCAAAAGCCACATTCTGCACTGTATTATCTTTTCCAATCATCATACCACCTTTAAGCTTTTCTTCATGTTGTAAAGCTGTATCGTATGCTGAACTAATTGTTGGCAAGGGAGTCATCATAAGCAACTGTGTTCTTACTACATCAAAGTCTTCATTCAATCATCTGAGAAAACGGATGAGATAATATGTGTCTTGCTTCTCCTGGAATGTAACTACTGCTGCACAAGGTAATACACTAGCTGGTGCACAATTACAGGGAACAATGGGTGAGAACTGGCTATATTCTTCCCAAAGTCCTTTGATCACTGTGTAATACTGTGTAACAGACATCTGACCCTGCTTGCATCCATGAATTTCATCCTGTAAGTTAGCCATTTTTAATGCATTTTCCTGTCCAAATATGCGCTTCAACTCTTGCCATAATATTTGAGCATTCTCATGATTCAGTACACTTCTACGTATCTCTGGATGCAAGGAGTTTGCGATCCAGCAGAGCACCATAGTGTTGCAGGCATCCCAAAGTGGATATCGATCACTAGCAGTAGCAGGTGGAACTATAGATCCATCAATAAATCCTACTTTGTGCTTAGTCTTCAACGTAAATCTTACAGATCTACTCCATATTTGATAGTTTGATCCATCTAATACAGTATTGACTATGGATTGAGAGAGATTCTCGTTAGGATTCAAGTAGTAGGGGTTACCAAATGTTAGGTTAATAGAACTCATAGGTGAAGTGTCTCTGTTGCGACGAGCGTTTCCGACGGATCCAAAGGTGAATCCTGGAGTGTGCTGTTGATTGATTTGTTCATCCTCATCGTCATCATCATCATGACCTGGAGTCATTGTCGAGATTTAAGTGGATGAAACCAGCTCTGATACCATAATAGAATGATCGGAGAATCGATCAATGAGCAGAGAAGAAGGAAGAAGAAATGCAGAGAAGAAGAAGATAGGAATGAAGGTCTGAAAACCGTGACCCGATTCATTGAGTTGGTTGGGTTTTTATACTAAACCTAACGGTAACTTTAACAGTAAAAACAAAAATGTAAACGCGGGTAAAAACACGTGTCCGCGTTTCATACAGCCAAAGTGAAATAAACGGAACATAAAACACATCGTTTCAATTAAGCTCCAATCCTTCTTGTGTCTTGACGTTGACTAACAGTCGTCACCTTCAATTCCGTTTGTTCTTCATTTCTCCGTTTGTTCTTCACTACTGGAAATGCTCGAACTCCATTTGATATAGTACTCTTGAGTTGTTGTCGATGAGATGTTGTTCCAAGTTTACCAATCCAAAAGCTCTTGGTTCATCTGTGTAAGAGCAATATGGCACGATTTCTCTTGATTCTCCCAAACCCGACCATTCCTCTCTCGCCAGATTGCCTACAAACCAACGCACCACAAGGAACGAGCATTGTCGCATAAATTTCCCACATATTCCACATCCAGTCCTGAACTTCGGAACATTTTGAGGCTTCTTTGCTAACAGTGTCTATAATACCCATCTCTTTCCAGAATTGATGTGCCCAACTACACTAGATAAAGAGGTGCCAGTCTTCTTTGTAATCCTGATTGCATAGACCGTAGGATCCGTGAAGCTTTACACCTTGTTGTCTCAAACGAACTCTCGTCGGTACAACTCCTCTTGCCAGTCTCCACGCGAGATGAACCATTTTGGCTAGAGCTTTTAATTTCCATAGAGACTGCCACTATCCTTCTTTGTGATGAGACGTACGATCAACGAGTTGCTCCATATATAGTCGGTACGCGGATCAAACAGTAAATTGACCATCTTTACTAAAGCCCAAGATTCGTTTGTCGAAACCTGTAGACATAAATATCGGCAGGGAAACAATTTGCTTCACATCCATGGGTTGAAGTATATGTTCCAGCAATTGTATATTCCATTCATGATTCTCTTGAATGATAAGATCACTCACCCGTAGGTCTTGGAACGCGGGGTTCACAGGGGTTTTAACCCTCTGATCTTCATTATTCTTCAACCATGGTGTATCCCAAATCTGAACCTCGTAACCGTCTCCAATCCACCAGCAATATCCCTGCTCCACCAACAGGATGGCAGCGTGAAGACTACGACAGACAAAACTAGATCAAATCGCCAACCTATCCCATTTCATCCATGTGATGCCTTTGCCAGCGTTTCGATCGGTACCCCACCAGAAGGATGCCATCATTCTCTCCAATTCCTGAATAAGCATATCCGGTAATTGAAATACATTCATACTATAGACCAGGAGGACTTCTACTATTGCTTTAATAAGAACTTCCTTTCCTGCTTTTGATAATTTCTTGCCTTGCCAAGATTGGATACATTTCCACACACGTTCCTGGATCTTCTGAAAAGCTTCATTTCGATTTCTTCCCACCAATGTCGGGGCACCTAAATATCTTTCAATGTAAAATTTCAGCCATACCCCTGTGATAGAGTATTCCCTGTTCCAAATTTGGTTCCATTCCTTTGCTAAATAAGAGACCCAATTTCTCGAAGCTCAAAAGTTGTCTCAGCGCCGCTGCATAATCGGTTAGAATATGTTTCATTGTTTGAACTTTTGCCGTTTGAGTTTTGAAGAAGAACATCGAATCGTGTGCGAAGAGCAGATGTGAAACTTCTGGCGCATGACGACAAACTCGATGCCCATTTAGTTGACCGATTTGCATAGCATATTTAATCAATGCAGACAAACCCTCTATGCATAGCACGAAAAAGAAACGGGCAAAGGGGGCAACCCTGTCGTAAGCCTCATTGCAGTTTGAACTCACCGTAAATACCATTATTCACCACCATCGAGTAGTAGACTTGGCAACGGGGAGGTTTGGGTATGGTTATGGCATATACATTACCCATCCGCTTTTGTGGCGGTTATTAATCATAACCATCCCCGTTTCCATTTTGGTGACAAAATTACGTCCATAACCATACCCATGCGGCTAATGGTTATAACCACTCTCCGTTATAAAAAATAACAGAATGCATTCACTTTAATTCATCTCTAAAGTGGTGGATGAGATATTTTTCATCGAAGAATAATGATTGAGTTTTATAGAAAACGAGAAGACGAAGAGATATCGTCTAAGTCGAAGATGACAAATGAGATATTTTTGAGGAAGGAATGACTAAATGGATTAGATTTAGTTTTCTTGATAAATTACATGTACATTTAGGTTATCTAGTAGGCTTATTAGGCCCATGTATTGACAGGTAAATGTTGGTTATATAACGGCTCGGTGATGGTTATAGGTATCGTTACGGTGATGGTGTGGTTACTACAAAACCCATAACCTAACCTTACACATTCCTAGCAGTTAACGGTTAAAACCGTAACCTCAAAATACCCAGTCAAAGCGGTTAATAACCGTTAAACTCGGTGAGGTTATGGTCGGTTAAACGGTTAAACGGTCAGGATTGCCAAACCTACCGAGTAGATCACATAACCTATACATAAAATCATCCAATCTGTCCACCGTTGAGAGAATCCCATTTTTATGAGTATTGCTTCAATATAAGGCCATTCTTGCGAGAACGGCTTTTGACGAAAGCTGACTGCTCTTCTTGAATTAGAAACGGGATAACTTGGCGTAGACAATTTGCAAGGACCTTTGCAAGAATATGATATCTAACATTACATAGGGAGATCGATCGTATGTCTTGCATCTTCTCTGTTTCTCTTCTTTTGATAGCAAAATAATTTTTGTTATTGTGTTTTGTTCGGAACCGCATTACTCGCTAACCATTTCGTGCAGTCCTGAATGACAGAGGGCCCTACAATATCCCAAAAGTCTTGGTAGAACGCCGGATTGAAGCCATCCGACCTTGGTGCCTTGGACGGTCCCATTGAGAACACTACACTTCGAAATTCCATGTCCGAGAAGGGAGCTGTGAGTAATTCATTCTGCTCGGTTGTGACTAGTTGTGGTACACATGGAATAAAATTCTACAGTCTACATCCATTCGTCTTAAATAGCTCATCGAAATACTGGTAGGCTATAGTACCAAGACCCTCCTCATCCTCCACCAAAAAACTTTGAGCATTGCGTAGTCCTCCCAAGCACTTATGTCGCCGTCTACCATTCGACATTGAGTGAAAAAACCTTGTATTTCGATCTCCTTCTCTAGCCCAGTTCTGTTTGGCTGTTTGTTTCCAAAATGTGTTCTCATCGTGAAGTATATCGATGTACTCTGTTCTGGTTCATTGGATAGCGTATGGGTCCAAGGATAGATTCTGGGAACGGAGGTATTTTAACTCCTTCTGTTTGGATTTATCTAACTGTCTAAATTTGGGGCTCATCACTTTTTCCCAATCTTTGATTGTCGTAGTGCAGCTTGCGAGACGATCCTCGATCTGAAGGTGAGAGCTTGATGTCCGGGTTTTAATAACACAGGGTCTAACGCCCTCCTTTCTTCGCCACATATTTTCCAATCGGAAACGATGGGTATTACGTATCGGGGGACCGGTGTCGCCGATGAGCAAAATTGGTGAGTGATATGATATTGGTAACAAGTGTTGTGAACTTCGATTCGAGTAAATAGATTGTGGAAGGTCTCTGTGATTAGAACCCGATCGAGCCTTTCTTCTATCGCATTCCATCGTCCCAAGGATTTGTCCCAAGTAAATTGATGTCATATCAACGACAAATCTACCAAATTGCAATCCTCCATCGCCGCACGAAATCCCTTTCTTCTCCGAAGTGTGTAATAGATCATTAAAATCCCCATACAAAGCCATGGCTCCGAGGATGAACCAGTTGCCAGAGACCTCAAGAGATTCCATGAATCCTGGCGTTTTGACCTCTCTGAGAAGCCATAAAAGCATGTTGATCGATACTTTCTCCCATCTCCTTCATCGACGTGCATATTGATAAACTGTCGATGGTAATTGATCAGCATACACACTGATTCATGACGCCAGAAGACCGCCATCCCTCCGCTATGTCCGATTACACCAGTGGCTAAACATCCCGCGAAACCTAGGTCCGCTCATAAGTCTTCCATGGTTTGCGTGCTCGATAGGGTTTCGATTAAAATTACAAAAACTGGCCAATGGATACTTATTAGGCCTTTGATAACCCACATCGCTTGAGAGAGACCCTAAACCTCGACAGTTCCAAGAGAGATAGGATAAGAAAATTGCAACATCGATTAGAACACACCCACCGCAAAGCCGCGAGGTAAGAAACAACCCTAATAGAGGTAGCATGACTTATTCAGTTCAAATCCAAACTTTAAATTGTTTTTACATAAAAAACACGTCTTTTAAAAATGATTCTACCAAAGCCAATTGTGATAATAATCTGATTTATTACACTCTTGGTAGTATTGATCAAGAACATTTAACAATTCACACCTTTTAGGGGGTTTCTCATACTGTGTTGTTTTAAGGGTTCATCATCATTATTATGTTTTCGTGGCCAATCACTACCTTACCATGTATTATTCCTACGTTTCACTAATATTTCTACGTTTCCTCAAATGATTTGTATATTATCAGATGTAATTACTACGTTACAGTACAATATATCATCCCTATGTTAAGAAATATTATTTTCACATTTGCATAAACCATTCCTACATTAGATATGAGGTGTCAATATTACATTTCGACCAAGGGTTTTAGAATCGAACCAGATATTAAACTAGTGAAGTTGGAGTTCAGAATTTTGATGGTTTGATTGCGATTGGACCGTTTCCTAAACCAGATGAGATCGTTTTAATTATTAAATAAATAAATAAAATTAAACCGAACCGAACAACTTTTGAATTAAACGGGATCAAACAACAATCAAATTTTGTATTATAACCTGTAAAAAATATAACATATAGATCATTTTGAATAATTCATATAACAATCAATTTATTACCGGTTGAACTGACAATCCAAAAAACTTATGGACTGGGAATTTGATGGCCCTACCATCTTTTGGATTTATTATTATAATAATATTTAATATTTAATTCAAAATAATAAATTTGAATAAAACTTGAATTAAATAACAAATTTCGGATAAAAATACACTACATATAGCGTGAATCATCCCGTTATACCAAACGTAAACACATCCAATCAATTTATAACCTGATGAAGCTTGGTTCATAAACTCGTGAACCCTCTAATCATCTACACCTTCTATTAATTATCAGCCATGTTGTCTTGTCCAAGAAAATAAATAAATGTCAACTATTATATTATTTATTACGAAACGTTAAAAGATTCTCGAAATCGTTCATGTCAGTAGTAGATCGATGAATAAAGACAATTTTTGTCTTTTCCTTGATTGTTACTTGTCCCATTATAATTTAACTCCGAGTTCATTGACAATTCAGTACTATGGCTGCTAAAATAATAAATAAAATACTCATTTCAGACATTTCACTTTTGGTTCTAACCAGATAAGCACTTAGTTCAATTTTTGAGATTTCGCCAAAAAATTGCGATATCAAGAATTTCATATATATACACACACACTATTTTGCAACTATTTTGTGACTCATTAAGAGAAGTGAGACAAACCAATCCATGCTATCTATGATATTCGTGTTCGTACTTGTTTGAGCCAAATCAATTTTTATTTATTTCCTCAACTCATCTTAAAAGTTTTTTATTCAATAAAAAATAAAGCAAAAATCCACATAAAAATGATGATATATGAACTGCTAAGGTTGATTGGGGGCTGAGTTTGTTTGTCTTATGGGATTTTTTTTTCTGAATTTTGATTTGACGTCCTAACATTGAAACTAAACGACGCTCTAATTTGAGTAAATTACAATATTATCTTTTTGTAAAATAGAAATTCATATAAGAAGTGTATATTGATTAACTCAAACACTCACAAACACTCACAAACACTCCCAAACACTCACAAACATTGATCCGAAGAAGAAATCGAAGTTCGAAAGCGTCGTTTGAGGTACGAAATCGAAGAAGGTCATTCGAAGCCCCGGTCGGCCGCCTAATTCAGCCGAGAAGGGGCCCGTCCGGGTTTTTTAGTTAATTTTTTCATTAGTGTAACTAGGATAATTAGATAATTGTTAGTGAGTGATTAGTGCAATTAGATAATGTTAGTGAATATTTAGGATAATTAGATAATTGTTAGTGAGTGATTAGTGAAATTAAATAATTGTTAGTGAGTAATTAGGATAATTAGATAATTGTTAGTGAGTGATTAGTAAAATTAGATAATTATTAGTGAGTAATTAGGATAATTAGATAATTGTTAGTTAGGGTTTAGGATTTTGTTAGGAATAGTAAGTGAATCTAGTTTAGCAAAATGCAAATTTTATTAGAAATGTTCATTTGTTTAAATGCAGTTTCTTAAAAAAGATGGCGAAGACAAAGGGTGGAGGTAAGTCGTACAGTCAGGATCCGGTAGAGGAAGAAATAGATTGGATTCAGAAAATGAGAGGAAAAGGAAAGCAAGCGGACATTTTAGATCGGATGAAAGAGCGAGTGATCACCGCTTCGAGGCGGAAAGAGGGAGAGGCAGGGAAGAAGAACAAGAAATTAAAAATTTCGGGCTCCCCTGACCGGTACCCTCCTGTTACGTACCCGGTTAGGGCGTTTCCAGAAGATGATGACGAGGAGGAGGGTCCACCATCGGAGTTTAAGTACGAGGACAGACAGACTTCCGCGCACATGGCTTCTCCGCACACTGCTTCTCCGCACTTAGTTTCTATAGCCTCGTCACATGCTTTGCGAGTGTTGGCGTTAGAGGAGGGAAATCTAGCCGACTTGCGCGGATACGGGAGGAGGAGGCTGCCAGTGGAGTGGACTGGGAGGGACTTAGTCGTACTTGGGAGCTTACTACGGGGCTTCCAGATGGTGGACCGAGGAGGCCGACAGTGATTCTCAGCTTTGGGGGTCACATTGCGCATTACTTGTGACAGTCTGGAGAGGAATACAGAGATCTGAAGAAATTCAGGTTCCTGAAGCGCCTTAAGCAATGGGACACGGTGAGCGACTTCGACGTCTAGACGAAGACCATTTGGTCGATAATGCAGGAGTCAGGACTTCTTCACTTGGGCCATTGTATGTCGACCCACTTTGATGAGCCTCTACTCAAGACATTTGTTGAGAGGTGGTAGCCCGATACTAACACCTTTCATATGCCGTGGGGGAGACGACGATCACTTTGCACGACGTCTTCCACATTCTCCGGGTCCCGGTGGCTGGACGACCGCTTCATAAACCCCGAGCTCTTGTTGATTTGAGGGCGGGTGTTGCTGAGTCGCTTGGGTTTGGGTCTGCTGCTGCATCGGAGCACCCGGTTAGGGGCGAGACTGTTCGCCCACCGTTGTATGATCACGGCGCCATACACGAGAGGGACATGATCTCGATCGGCAAGCATATGAGGGATGAGACTGCCTATAAGGTATTCTTGTTCTGTCTTCTCGGAGCTACTCTATTCTAGAGCAGATCTACAGATCGATCACGCCTTCTGGGTTAGGAGTACTTCATGGGTTCGATCAGTGATGTACCAGAGTATACTTGAGGTGTTGGTGCGCTAGGTTGGTTGTACCATGAGCTTGGGAAGGCTAGCCGTGCGGATGTGAAGTCGAGGTCAGGCTATGTTACGTTGTTGCAGTCCTGGATTTACGAGTACTTCCCCGGTGTACAGCTCCCAGGATGGTTCGATAGGAGCGTAGGGCAGGAGCTGCGTTACCTGACTGATGGGACAATGCCGAGACACCCAGTAGGGGCAGCGGAGTCCTACGGGAGAGGTTGGATTACTATCGGCGCCTCCTCGATAACATGGACCCCTATGATGTGATTTGGCTTCCATTTGGGCCCCCACCCGATGTTGAGGTTCCCGAGTCAACTTTTCGTGAACTCATTCGTTGCGCTGACGTTGGTGGGTACTACGAGTCCTCCCATGTGCTCAGACAGTTCAAGTACACACAGGTTGTCCCTTCCTCGATAGCTGTGCCGATGCGGGCTAATAGGTCTCGCGCGATTCAGAACTATGCGGTCTAGTGGGCCTCGACGGAGGATAGGATATGGGCAGATCAGGAGTTCATCAAAATTCACCGGCTCCACCTTATGTTCGAGAGAGACGTGGCCGGGGAGGATGTGGCCCCGAGGTACATGGACTGGTATCTCGAGCACATTCACCCGCGCATCGTAGTGCTGATCGAGTATGGTGTAGGCGTCCCTCCAGAGATAGTAAGTTCCATTTTACCTTTTCATCTAATGGGTTTAGAGTATGTAAATGTCATTACACTAACTCTTATTTTCTGTTTATGCATAATTTTCTCATCGGATCTTTGATGGTATGGCTTCCTATTTCGATGGGACATTGGGCCAGCAGCACATGGACTCGCCTCAGGAGTACTATGATCACATGGATGGGATGCGCCATCAGTTTGAGGACCTTTACGTGGGCTATGGTGCCAAAGAGAAGGTCGACGTGATTAGAGACTCTTTGTTATTTTTTACTTGCCTCAAACGCTATAGCTGAATGTTTTGTTTCATTTTCGAACTTATGTTTAGTATCCTGGTACCTAGTAACACAGACTTCGAATTATTTATGTGTTATTATGTCCTCTTTTCGCATTAATACCGTTTCCATTTAATTAATCACACAATTAACCGCAAAAAAGTCTAGAATCCATAGTCATTGGGGCCGGTCGGAACCTCGGTTCGGCTGGCACTAGGGCCCGGCCGGCCAGTCGATTCGGCCCGACCCTAGTGCTGCCCTAAACGAGGTCTCGGTCGGAACCAGTACGGCCGGAACCACTGACTGTTCGAGACCATTATATGGTAAATAAAATCAAAACAAATCGTTAATCCATTACCGTAACATCAAGTGACAGACACAATAGAGCAATTGGTTAATAATGACAGAGGTTATTATGAAAGTCTGACAATTAGATACACTAAATTCAAGGACAAGACCTACGGGCAGCCATGCGTACACTACATGCTCGGCCACATATAAGTTGTGTTGCCACATCTGTTTAGCTCGGTCTTGAGCCCAATAACTCCAAAACAAAGACTTAATCGGGATGGATAAGACACAGATATCGTCATCTAATGTGAGCACAACCCAGTGGTTCCCGGTACACACTATGTACGACACACCTCCTGGTGCCACTGTGCCCTCTTGTACGATAGGTATGTCTCCCCATACGGTACCTCTCGCAAACCAGGTGCAACAACAACGAATATCTAGTTAAATATAGTGGCATACCCTAGCATATCCACGTTCCAGAACCACCATGGATCATCACATGGTGTGTCCCAGAGCCAACCCAACTGGTGAATGACGTCGTTCAAGTCTGTGTTATACACGTTATTGTACAGAACATACCAATTCACCGTAACATGTTCCATTAGACGTCTCCGCATGTCCACATGCTGACTATCATCGTCGGGCGTAACTATATATGAAAGGCACCTAAATCCGCAATGTCCATCACCGCGTGAGTTGAACACGTCACTTAGCACGCCGTCACTTGTAGATCTCTAACCCTTTCCCAATTTTGTAAAGAGAATGAATTGCATGACAAATCAGCCAACAATTAAAATAGTAGCACATAAACCACTTGACTTTTCTAATTACACCGCATATATCATTTGTTTTGATATAAAAATCGCACCATCCATATTTTTGGTGGCTTGGATAACAAAACTAAACAAAATTTGACAACTTGAGAGACAAATCAGCAAAACTGATGATTGAAACGCTAATTGTACAAGATGACCAAAATAACAAGAACTTATGTTACACGTGAGTAGGTGACCTCATTAATAATACTTTCTTTATTTAATTTTGTGAAACTTATTGTTGCTGCTTTCATTATTACTATGAAGCTTTCCATTCAATCATAGTCTCTCTTTACAGTTTCAGTAGCAACTACCCTACTTAAAGGCTATTGGTTGCTTGCACCCGTCAGTCAGATACAGTTTTTGCCGAGATTATGCGGTAGTTCACCGGCGAGTTTGTTGCCGAATAATCTCAGCTCGTATAAGTTCGGAGAAGACCAATGCTCGCTGGTAAATATCTAGCTTTATATTATGTTTATTTCTAACAAAACTTGGCAATCTTCTTGTGTTTGTTTTCATGTTGTTGTTCATATTTAACTGATGTTGTTGATGTTTGCTAGGATGAACTGATTTTCATCAAACCTACGATGAAACCGGTTAACGTGGAAAATGAGTCTAAATAACAAATAAATTCTTTGAATGTATTCATCAAAATGAAATGTCGAATGTAAGGGCCAACCTTATTCGCGGCCCAGTCTACAACCAACTGCTGGGCCCGAGGCTTAGCTTTTTGTTTTTTTTTCATTTTATTTTTTGTGATCTCAATCCAGTCCTCCTCCAATTTGACGATATTAATAGTACTGTCGTATTTTTTTTCTTTTAAAGCGAGTGATAATCCATCACTGAACTCGTCCATAATTTTCATCAACTTCTATTCGTCATATCAATATACATAAGCCATGCATACAGCCACATCATCGTTAATGTCCTAGTCATTCATCAATAAAATTAAAATTATAAAAAATAAATAAAAATTCATCTCCCCCATCCCCTCCACCTGCGGGATTTGGTTTCCGTCGCCGATCGAAATCAGATCCTTTCAGATGAGCTCGATTGAGAGAGAAGAAGATAAGGAAGAAGACTGAAATGTTGCTGGAAAGCTTGAGCGTTTTCATTCTGCATTTCACCATTTATACACTCTTCCAGTTTTACTGTGGTAACTAATTAAACGGTAATAAGGATGACTGCGACACGTGGCAGTCATCCGTTTACAAAACCAAAACGCAAAGTTCTATTTAAAACATTCTGTCTTCGTTACACATTGATCACTCAACTTTCACTTATTGACAACTTGGTCACTTAGTTCATCGTCTTCAGCATCAGACCCTTCATCACCTTCTTCTTCATGCTTCAATCCATGATTGAGCTTCTGCTTCTCGTTTGATAGCCTCCCGCAAGTTGGAGAATATATATCAATAATTCCCAACTTGCTAAGTCAGTAATGTACCCGACGACGATGAAGTGGCTTGGTGAAGATGTCTGCAACTTGATCATCAGTGCTGACATGCAGCAGCTTAATCAAACCCATTTTGATCCTTTCCCTGGTTACATGGCAGTCAATTTCGATATGTTTGGTCCTTTCATGGAATACTGGATTTTCAGCAATGTGTATAGCGGACTTGTTGTCATAGTAAACAGCAATAGGTGTAGACACCTTAACTCCAAGCTCAATCAAAAAACCATATAGCCACTGGATTTCACACACTAGGTGTGCCAATGCCCTGTATTCAGCCTCAGAAGAAGAACGAGACACAGTGCATTGTTTCTTTGATTTCCATGATATGAGGTTGTCACCAAGGTATGTGCAGTACCCTGTAATGGAACGTCTAGTGTCGGGGCAAGATGCCCAATCAGAGTCACAATAACCTCTCATTTCAACACTAGCACCAGCCTTGTAGAACAAACCTTGCCCTGGAGCAAGTTTTAAATACCTGAGGATCCTGTGTGCAGCTTGCATGTGTCCTTCACAAGGAGCATTTTGGAATTGACTTAACTGTTGCACAGCAAATGCAACATCAGGTCGAGTGATGGTCAGGTAATGTAGACGTCCAACCAATTGTCTATAGCTGCTTGGATCATCAAGTTTATCTCCTTGATCAGCCTTTAAGTGTAACATTGGATCCATTGGTGACTTGGATCCCTTTGCTTCAATGAAACCTGTATCAGTAAGGAGATCCACACAATATTTCCTTTGGGAGATTGATATCCCAGTAGTGGTTCTAGCTATCTCTAGTCCCAGGAAATACTTTAATGGTCCAAGATCCCTGATCTTGAACATGGTCTGCAGGTAAGTCTTGACTTGATCAATCTCAGATTGGTTGCTTCCTGCCAAAATGATATCATCCACGTATACAAGAAGGACTACTATATTGGCATCTCGTCCCTTTAGGAACAAAGAATAATCAGCACTAGATTGCCTAAAACCATGTTGTAAGAGTGATTCTGTGAGCTTGGCAAACCACTGACGACTGGCTTGCTTAAGGCCATACAATGATCTCTGAAGTTTACAACAGTAACCAGCTGGAATATCATATCCAGGGGAGCTTGCATATACACCTCCTCCTCAAGCTCACCATTGAGGAAAGCATTGGAAACATCCATTTGCTGCAAGTGCCAATGCTGAGCAGCAGCAACAGACAAAAGGCATTTCACAGAATTTATCTTGGCAACAGGAGAGAATGTGTCAAGAAAATCAATCCCATACACCTGAGTGAACCCCTTAGCAACCAAACGAGCTTTATGACGCTCAATATAACCATCAGCATGAAGTTTGATCTTGAAAACCCATTTGCAGCCAACAGGGTGCTTACCAGGGGGAATGAGAACCACAGTCCAAGTGTGATTGGAAGCCAAGGCTGAGAGCTCCTCCTCCATAGCTTTAATCCAGCAAGCTTGGAGAGCAGCCTCCCTATACGTCTTAGGTTCCTGAAGGGTAATCACACTGAGAGCAAACTTCCTATGACCTGTAGAAAGATGATCATAACAGACAACTGCAGCAAGGGCATGCTTAGCAGTGGTTAAGTCAAGATGGTAATCTTGCAGGTAAGTAGGAGGACGTCTGAGGCGAGTGGATTGACGAGCAATGGGATGAGGAACATCGTCAGTTGCATCGTCGACCACAGTCAGCTCAGCTGGATCCAAATCCTCAACATCACTAGGCTGGACACTTAGTGATGCAGGCAAAGAACTAGGACTAGTGACAACTGGATCAGGAACAGATTTAGGAGGGCATGAGTGATAGACTGACTGACTCGATTCTGCATGAGGCAGCCTGAGTTCAGGATCATTGATAAACTCAGGGGAGTTACTGACCATGGGGGGTAAGGCTGAACCAGACATTCCTTTAAAAGGAAAAATATTTTCATGAAAAATTACATCTCTGGAAAGGAACACATGTTGAGTACTGAGTTCCATAACCAGAAAACCTTTGACACCTACTGGAAATCCTAAGAACAAGCATTGACGAGCTCTAGGTTGAAACTTGGTTCTATGACCTGCCAGAGTAGAGGCATAACATAAACAACCAAAAACTTTTAGACATGTAATGTCAGGAGGGCGATTGTATAGGCGTTCAAAGGGAGATTGGTGTTTCAAAACTGGAGTAGGCATATGGTTGATCATATAAACAGCATGAAGAACGCAGGCACTCCAAAACTGGATTGGTAAGCCTGCCTGGAATTGCAGGGCCCGGGCAACATTTAGGATGTGTTGATGTTTACGTTCAACACGAGCATTTTGTTGCGGAGTCTCTACACAGGATGTGTGGTGGAGTATGCCATGATCAAGATAGAATTTAGTCATGGCAAACTCCTTACCTTGATCACTGCTAATGATTTTGACAGTAGACTCAAATTGAGTTTGGACCATTTTGCAGAATGATTCAATGAGAGGTCTGACCTCAGATTTATGTTTCATCAATTAGATCCATGTTCCTCTAGAAAAATCATCAACGATGGTGAGAAAGTATGAAAAATGATCATATGATTCAGTGGCTAAGGGTCCCCAAATGTCCATGTGGACAAGATCAAAAGGTTTAGAAGCAATGGCATTACTGATGGGAAAAGACAAACGTTTCTGTTTTGCCAAATGACATATTTCACAGTGATCAATTCGTTCAACAGTTACTAAAGGATTACATTTTGTTAATGCACGAATTCTATCCTCACTAGGATGGCCTAATCGCCAATGCCAGAGATTGATGTCTTGGGGTTTGAAATTGAAGCTGACAGCTAGAACAAGGGAAGTAGGAGGAATGCTCTTGGATTCTGGAGAGAAATCCTGAGCCTGGAGTTGGTACAAGCCTTTAATGGTTGTAGCCAAACCAATCGTCCTGCTGGTGATACGGTCCTGGATGAAACAAGTTTGGGATTGAAACAGCAATGACACAGAAGAGTCATGAGTTAACTTGCTGACAGACACCAAATTGAATCCAAGACTAGGAACCAGCAGAACATCATGAAGGATCAGTCCGAAAGGAAGCTTTACTGATCCGATGTGACTCACTGAAACTTTTGTGAAATTTGGAAGGTAAACATAGACACCAACGACAGCTTTATAGTTAAAGAAGTATCGAAGGTTGCAACAGATGTGATCTGAGGCACCAGTGTCCAGAATCCATGTTGTCATCAAGTCATAATTAGTGCTAGCAGACAGAGTGTACATACCTGAATGATGAGAGGACTGTGGTGGAGCATGACTGATTGCGAGGGCTTTATGTTGTGGACCTGCTACTTGCTAAAGAAGGGTGCTCAACTGGTGCAGTTCCTCTGGTGTGAAGGATCCAGGATTAGGAGTTGAGGAGGATGAACTTGAGTTACTAGACTCAGCGTCCTGGACCACCATCCCAGCAAACCTCCCTGTACTTTGATTGGTATACCCTCCACCAGCCTTCTGCTCCTGCTCTCTTTTCTTTTTGTTCTTAAGTTTGAGGCAGTCCTCTATTATGTGATTGTCCTTCCTGCAATACTTGCAGAAGAGCTTCTTGTCTGTATTGACAGCCATAGCATGCTTAAGAGGATCAGTATCCACACTCACAGCAAAAGCACTAGGATGCACAGAATCCTTGCTGATTGCCCCTCCTCCTCTCAATTTCTCTTCGTGCTGCAAGGCACTATCATATGCAGAGGTAATTGAGGGAAGAGGCCTCATCATCAGTAATTGAGTCTTTACAATGTCATATTCATTGTTCAGTCCTCTTAGAAATCGAATCAGATAGTCTGTATCCTGCTTGGTTTGAAAAGCAAGGACAGCTGGGCAGATGTTTGGATTTCCAGGAAGGCAAGTGCAAGCAACGATAGGGGAAAACTGACCATATTCTTCCCACAGACCCTTAATGGTTGTGTAGTACTGAGTAACTGTCATCTGCCCTTGTTTGCAAGCATGTATTTCGTCTTGAAGATTAGCCAGGCGTAATGCATTAGCCTGTCCAAACCTGGACTTAAGCTCATTCCACAAGATCTGAGCATTTTCATGATTCATCACACTTCTCCTTATCTCTGGATGTAAGGAATTCATGATCCAGCATAAGACCATGGTGTTGCAAGCATCCCATATGGCATATCCATCATCAGAAAAGTCAGGAGGATGGATAGATCCATCGATAAAGCCGATTTTGTGTTTCGTTTTTTAAGCAAACCTCACAGATCTGCTCCAGACCTGGTAGTTTCCACCATCCAAGCTTATGTTGACTATGGATTGAGCTAAGTTCTCGTTTGGGTTCAGGTAGAATGGGCTACCAAAACCAAGTGGAGATGGAGGAGTATTCGAGTTACCTCCAGAGTTGTGGTGGTGCTGTTATTGCTGTTGATACGCGTTTTCATTGTCGCCATCATCATCATCATTGTCTTGAACAGATCCGAAAACAATAGGAGTTGAGCTTCTAGGAGTGACCACCATTTCAGAAATTCCTAGGTCTCATTCGGACGCTCTGATACCATTTCAGATGAGCTCGATTGAGAGAGAAGAAGATAAGGAAGAAGACTAAAATGTTCTTTGGAAAGCTTGAGTGTTTTCATTTCTGCATTTCACCATTTATACACTCTTCCAGTTTTACTGTGGTAACTAATTAAACAGTAATAAGGATGACTGCGACACGTGGCGGTCATCCGTTTACAAAACCAAAACGCAAAGTTCTATTTAAAACATTCTGTCTTCGTTACACGTTGATCACTCAACTTTCACTTATTGACAACTTGGTCACTTAGTTCATCGTCTTCAGCATCAGACCCTTCATCACCTTCTTCTTCATGCTTCAATCCATGATTGAGCTTCTGCTTCTCGTCTGATAGATCCTGAGCTTCGATCACGTTCACACGGACGTACCACAGCTTGGGAGAGACATAGACTTTTCGTCCTAAAGAAGGACCATCCGATTCCGTCGGGTCCGGCGTCTCCCTTTTCAAAGTCGGAGACTCTGCTTGCTCGCCTCCCTGGGCTCCTTCGCCCAGTTCCTCATCGCCGATCAACCCGAACTGTAAGGAAAGTTTGAATCTTTCTTTCCAATAGTGAGCTTCTTCCAGCATGCAGCTTCGAGAGTGGAGAAACAGAGATGAAACGGAGAGAGGGGAAGAAAGAAAGGAAAAGAGACGGCGGAGGGGAGAGAGGAATTTTGTTTTAATTTTTATTTGTTGAATGATGATTAGGACTAACGTGTGTGCAAACATGGCTGGTCTTCGTTGGTAAATCGAACGGAAGTCGATGAAAAATATGAACGGCGTCCGTGGTAAAATTACCACTCAGATCAAAATAATAAAAAACACGATTTTAGGACGTTTGTTAAAGGAAGTTAAATTTATGGGATTATTAATGTTGATTGTCCAGATTCTCTTTTTTCGGTCTCTCTTCTAAGTGCTACCTGATTACTGCTGTTGTTCTTTCTTCTTCTACCCTCCGGTGACTGAAAAAAACGAGCCATTAAGTTTCGCAAAATGGAGGATCAGAGCGTCGGAGAAGCACTCTACGAGGAACGTCGTCATGCTTCCGGCCCATATTCGTCCCATTACCCCCCTCTCCCCCCCAGGTACGCTTGTCTAGATGACTACTACATTTGAGGACAATTTGCCTCTTCTGACCTGGATTTGTCGTCGTTTCTGTATTTCCAGAGTAATGATGGCGGGAGCGGCAGTTTCCTATCGCTTCTTTCAGTTCGAGGTATGCCAATTTTTCCCGAGGACTCTTTTTTTGCATCATCTTCTGTTCGCTCCACAGTCTGTAGGCGGTGGTCAATTTTAGTCAAGATCCTTCGTAGCTAGAGATCAAAGTTAGTTCTTAGTATGAATTGAAAATTGCACAATCTTTTAGCTGATGTTTGAATCAGATTTGTGTTCCAAACTTCTACTGATGCCTGATGTTCGTGTTTACTGGAAACAATTTTTCAATGATGGGATCAATAGAAAGATACAATGGCTTTAACAACAGCAAGAACGGATTTGAGGTGTTCATGTGCAGTTATTGGAACATCCTGTTCTGTAATATCTTTTGAGCCTTACCTCACCATTATTCTACTAAGAGATAATATGCAATGGAAAAATTTGGTCAATACCTCTGTGATGATGCTGTCTTTTATTGTTTGGAGCCTTACTATTTTCCAGATTATATTTGCTTCTGCTCTTTCTTTCTCTGTGATTCATTTCATTGTTGGATCTCCTCTCTTTGTTTACAAAGTCTCAACAAAATTTAAGTACAGATTTTTCTTCT
Source organism: Linum usitatissimum (assembly GCA_030674075.2). Classification (NCBI taxonomy): domain Eukaryota; kingdom Viridiplantae; phylum Streptophyta; class Magnoliopsida; order Malpighiales; family Linaceae; genus Linum; species Linum usitatissimum. The sequence goes on from JAUJYP020001374.1 coordinate 1,198,479, forward strand.
TTTTGTTAATGGAAAACAGGTATTAGCCGACTCAAAGAAAAGTGGAGCAGTCATAGCAGTCGAGATAAGTTCAAGAAACCTGTATCTTTGTTTATTTCCTTAACGGGTGAGCATGTAGCTGTAGCTACTGGGAGTCAAATAACAATCTTGCAGAAGGAGGATGGCTACCAGGAGCCAACTGGTCTTTTCAACAGTACGTCTCAGTTTTATATTTCATTACATCATGTGATAGATAATCTGTTAAAGTATATACTCAGTATGAAAAATGTCTTGGCTTTGTCTGCTGTCCGAAAGTAGCATGGTAACTGGGTTAACGTTTTATGAGAGAGTGCATGATTTGGGCTTTTTATTTCTTTGAACACGGCCAACCTTAATCCATAGTTTTTTTAATTGGTTCCTTGATCATTCAAACTTCCCTGACGTGAGTTTTTATGTTTAGCCTTCAAGGAGAAGAGTGAAAAGGAAACTGCTGAATGTTCAGAATTTGCATGTATTAAAGGGCAAAACATGTTCAGCGGGATCATGAAACCTTATTGAATAGCGGCTAGCTTTTCGTAATGTTTATGCTTTCAGAGTCCTGATCTGTATAGACGCCAGCCAACATTATCTCGACTCATTTTTGGGTATTTCAGGTGCCACCTGTTGTGCATATACTTGTGGAATTTGGTCAGAAGCACACGGTATTCTCGGAGTTGTTGATGACACGGGCACACTGTATTTCATCAAAGCAAGTGGTGTACAAATATCCAAAATTACAAAAAGGCAACTCAAAATTTCTTCATCAATAATTGGTCTGATTCCACAGGACTGTAGTGATGTTTCGGGATCTTGTCTGTAAGTCGTTATGTCAGTTTTCTCTTAGTGCTACTGTGGACAGTACTATTTCCCCTTTAATTCTTGACTTGCCTAGCAATCTTCTAAGTATAAGGTTATTTTCATTTAACCTTTAGGTTCCTCTTGTAGATTGTACTTTTTTGTGCGATAATTATAATGTTTGAACAGCTGATGCGTGTCATAAAAATTTTGGCAGGTGTATTTTCTTAGCCGTTACATCAGATGGATATCTTCATCACATTGATATTAGTCGAGAATCAAGCATTAGCTCTGTGACAAAAAGTAGTTTAGCTGCTAAAGGACAGTTCCCGTTTCTGCTTTCCGTATGCTCCAGAAAGTTCCCTGCTTATTGTGGTTGGTAGCATATCCGCTGGCTCTCTTACTTCTAATTCTGGTATGATTCATTTCGTTTCTGAGATATTCCTTTTAGAGTTTAGTTTTGTTGCCAATTACCCAAGTCCAACATGGCCACAAGTTTCTGTGAATAGAATGAAATGAAACTCTCGATACAGGTTTTACAGATAATGTTCTCATTATGAATTTAATTTCGTAAAGAGCACATAATTTTACATAGTCAAATGGTTGATTGCTTCTCACATTCTCAAACTTGACTGGAACGATGTTCCAATGCGAACCATCTATTTCTTTGGAAACTTTGAGGTTAAGCTAACTATTGTGATTTTAGCTCATAATGTTTATTTTAAACACAGTTTCACCTCTTTTCACTGATATCTTCTTTCAGGATGCTACCATCTTTCCATTTGGCGACGATGTCAGAACTTGAATCTTGAACAGTTATCGACTATTCAGTTTGAAGGCTTGTATCACACAATGCAAGAAAATATTAGATGCCTGGCATATCCGAAGGTACTAATGTCACCAGAAGGCGAATTTATCTCTACTTTGGATGTAACAGGACACTTGCATATTTTTAGGGTGGATAAAGATCTCTGGTCACTTTCCAACTTTGGCAACTTGGAGAGATCAAGTTCATCGACTATAAGTAACATAGAGCAGAATGGTTACTTAAATGACATTGTTGATTTCACGTGGTGGTCAAAGCACATTGTGACGGTTGTGAAAAGGGGAGGAATCATTATGATGATTGATATTTTCACGGGCTCAAAGGTCCAGGAACATAATTTTGCTTATTCCATGTAGGGATGGCATCTGGGTTGGCCCGCGATGGGTAACCGTGGACTCTACCCGAAATGTGGGCTTTTTGGCCCGGATTTTGGACCCGGAAATGGTTCGCGGGTAACCCGAAAACCGGCAGACACGGGTACCGGGTGGGGTTGGTTTTCGCGGAATCCGGCCCGCGGTCAAACCGTTGGTTAACCGTGATCTAAACGACCGCGTTTTGGCTTTGGTATATAAACCAAAAACGCGCAGCAGCTTCCCCTTCAGACTGATTTCTGAAACCCTAGCCGTCGAAATCCCCTTTTCTCTCAACCGAAACCCTTCTCCATCGCGATTTCCTCTCGATGAAACCCTTCTCCGACGAAAAATCGGACGATTTCCCATGAAATCTCCGACGAATTCGTTAATTCCTTCCTCTGTTCTCTTGTTTTCAACACATTTGACCTATCAATCCGACGATTTCGTCGATTACAACTCCCAAAAATGATTATTTTCCGATTAGGGTTCCTGATTCTTCGATTATTATCTCAGATAAGTCATATAATATCGATGCATGCACTTATTCTTTCCTTCTTCTTCGTGTATTATGAGTTTCTCACAACTTGTCCTCTATATATAGGGTCCCCTTTATGTGTTGGGAGCAGTACCTCAACATCGAGCCACATGCAGACTCCTAGCAACGACCACTACGAAGAAAAAACAGAGAGTAAGTTGTTTAGATTTTTGATTCGTTTTTTCATTGAGTCTGAAGGTTTTCTGCTGAAATAAAGGGTTAAAACTCCAGTCCTTGACTCTTTGTGTTCGTGCATGTGTATTGTGTAGGTTTTGGAGCTGTCAATCTGTGGACTGTGGCCATCATCATCCATCAAGTTTTGGAGCGAGTACTGTAGGGTTAGATCAAGGTAAGCCAATTAGGGTTTCTAATTTTCCATATATGCATTTCTGTTCTTTTCCCAGAAGCAATTAACGTTTCTGTTTGTCGTTCTTGTTTAGGGTTTCTGTTGTTAAGGAGCTTCTGGGAATTGGGATCATCAAGCTTCTGTCACTGTAATCATCAAGATTCTACTCAACATTGGATAAGGTAACCATCTGAACACAGTGTACTGTTGGTGTTGTTTGGAAATTGATTAGCTTAATAGGTTATAATTACTGTATTGAGTTTAGAAACTGTATTGTTTGTGTGGTCTGGAACCAATTGGCTGTTTGGTTATTATATAGAGTTGATGTCTTTGAACTGATTAGTTAGTACTGAACTGATTAGTTAGTACCTTAGTTAGTAGTTACTTTGTATTGCATTGAGTTGTTGTACTTGTAAGGTTGTAAATGTAATGAACTGATTAGTTTATACTTGGATTGTTTGTTGATGGAAAATTTGAATAGTAATTACTAATTAGTAAAACATTAACCTTAAAGTTAAACAGAAATCATAAACCGAAATCATAAGCGAAATCACCTATTAATCTACTAATCTATTTGACCATCCTTTGCTCTAAAACAGTAAGCAAACCCAGAAATGTTTAATAGTAATTACTTATTAGTAAAACATTAACCTTAAAGTTAAACTCAAATCATAAACTGAAATCACCTATTAATCTACTAATCTATTTGACCAATCTTATCCCTTAAACAGAAACCTTGTAAAACAGAATTCTCATCTCTGACATTCTCTTCCTTACTATCTTCTTAACTCTTTTATTCTGTTCAGTTAATTAATATAAACGATACATTTATCAGATGGAAGGGGCACATAATGCAGAATCAAATGATAATGCACCTCAACAAGATATCCAAAGTAACGAACCTGAACAGGCAAATGACATTGTACCTGTTAATGGTAATCTGGTTAATGGTAATGGTGATGGAGATGAACCCGAACTATCTAGGCTTACATCCAATGTCTGGCCACACTTCTCTAGGGTTAGGGTTGGTGAAATAATGAAGGCTAGGTGCAAGTCTCGTAGAAAATTGTTGGGTGGGGAAACACATAATGGAACTTCACATTTGAGAAACCATTTAAGGAATTCGTGTATCCAAAAAAAGATTCACGACGGCCAGCAAAGGATTCTTGGCCCTAATTACAATCCAAGCTGGTCCACCCCAACTTGTTGCATCCCGGTACAAAGGCGATGTTGCTAGGAAGGAACTCTGTTCCATGATTTTGGTTCACGAGTACCCTCTTAGCATCGTTGAGCACCTGGGATTCAAGAGGTTTTGTTGTGCCTTGCAACCCCAATTTACCGTCCCTTGTAGAAACACAATCAAGAAGGACATCTTGACTTTGTATAGGGTTGAAAGGGATAGATTTCAGCGGATTGTAGATGGAAATTTAGGAAGGGTGGCTATCACTACTGATTTGTGGACTGCCACAAATCAGAAGATGGGTTATATGGCAGTAACTGGCCATTACATCGACAATTCATGGAAACTCAAGTCAATTTTGTTGCGGTTTATGTATGTTCCGGCCCCTCACACTAGTGAGAGGTTGGCGAAGAAGATCGTTCGATTGCTTGTTAGATTGGAATATTGATGGTAAGTTGTCCTCAATCACATTGGACAATTGTACCACAAATGATGCCATGATACCCCAACTAAAAAACAAACTTCGGTTGGTCGATTTACTTCTTGATGGTAGTTTGATGCATATGAGGTGTGTTGCACACATTTTGAATTTGATTGTGAGAGACGGTTTGGATATAATCAAGGACGGTATAACTTTGGTGAGGGAGAGTGTAGTTTATTGGAATTCTACACCTAAAAGAGTTCAAATATTCTATGAAACCGCTAAGCAACTTAGGGTGGTGATCGAAAAGAAACTAGTCCTTGATTGTCCGACTAGGTGGAATTCGACCTATGCAATGCTTTCTCATGCTAAACCGTATAAAGAAGTCTTCTTTCGCCTAAAACGAGAGAGATAATCGGTACAATTCGGTTCCAACGAATGCTCATTGGGAATTTGCATCGTTGTGATCGACAAGTTGGAAATTTTTTCAGATATCACTAAGTTGTTCTGCGGTAATAAGTATCCCACTTGCCAACTTATTTTTTCCTAAGATTTGTGATCTTCGACTAAAACCGATTGAGTGGTGTCCTGATTCGAACCCTGTAATCTCTGCTATGGCTCATAACATGTGGCTAAAGTTTACCAAATACTGGGATGATATCCATTTGGTTCTTGCCGTGTCAGTTATTTTGGATCCTAGATATAAGCTACATGTGATTGATTACTATGCTGCAAAGTTTGGTAGTACGGACAATGAGTTGGTGTCTGATAATATCAAACAAATTCTCTGTAATTTGATTATGGAATATCAATCTAAAGCCGAGAAGAGGGCTGCACCGGTTGGTCCTATTAGTAGTTCCGGTTCGACCTCCGCTTTAGATAATGATCTTGATTTCGAGTTGTTTGTAAGACAAAGAAAGAAGAGCAAAGCCACTTTAGTAGCTAGTGAATTAGACCATTATTTAGGCCGAGGAAGTTCTTCCTCGAAAACAAGGTCCGGAAGAAGAGGTATTTGATCTTTTGATGTGGTGGAAATTTCATGGGCCGAAATATCCCACTTTGCAAGCTATAGCAAGGGATTTTATGGCAATACCGTAACATCGGTTGCCTCTCGAAAGTGCATTTAGTTCGGTGGGAGGTTGTTAGACCCTCATCGGAGCGGACTCCATTACTCGACGGTTGAGGCAATGATGTGCACTAGGAGAGCTGGATAATGGAGGATTTGCAACAAGGTAATTATGAGCATTTAGTTCTACAAATCTGTTAATTTAGTTCTGCTTTTTTCTAACTTTGTGAATTTTTTGTTTGTCAATTTCTGGCCAGGAACTGATTCTGGAATCGAGGCATTGGAGGGTGTATTCTCTGCGATTTCAGTTCAGGATTCTTCTGTCGAAGAACCAGCAGTTGGAGGTAAATTCTGGATTCAAGTTTCTAATTGCCTTTGTTTTGAAATGTTGATGATCTGTTCTCAACGTGATCTGATGTTGAAATGATTGATTCATTGACTGTATGTACTTGATTAGGACCTATAGCAGTTTTTACGAAGTCACCATTCCACTTGGATGATTGACACAATCAGATTGAGTGTAGTTCCTGCTGCATATCCTAAGGTATGATACTTCTCAATTCGCAATTATCTCTTCTTCCGCCGCTGAATTCTTCTTGAAATAGCTCACTGCTCATGAACTTAACACTTTGTTTTCCACTTTTGAATGTTGCAGTGCAGCAGTGGACAGTGGGCAGTGGACTGGCAGTGAAATGAAATGTGGCTCAATCAAGTTCATGTTTCTTAGTAATTTTTGAATGATGCTTAGTGACAGTGAACCTTTGAATGTTGTTTATTGACAGTGGACAGTGGGCAGTGGCAGTGAGCTGAAATGTGGCTCAATCAAGTTCATGTTTCTTAGTAATTTTTGAATGATGCTTAGTGACAGTGAACCTTTGAATGTTGCTTAGTGACAGTGGACAGTGGGCAGTGGCAGTGAGCTTAAATGTGGCTCAATCAAGTTCATGTTTCTTAGTAATTTTTGAATGATGTTTAGTGACAGTGAACTTTTGAATGTTGTTTAGTAATTTTCTGAAATTTAAAGAATTCATGTTTGAAGTTCAGATTCGGAATGATGTATGGATTTTAGTTTAAGAGATTTATAATTTTTGTTACTTGTATGGGCATCCGCGGGTAACCGAAAACCGCCCACAAACTGTGGTGGTAAGGGTTTTGAAACCCGCAGCGGGTAAACGGGCGGGGATGGGGAAACCGGCGACCATCGGTGGGTGGGGAACGGATATCACTTACCCGGCCCCGATCCGCCCCGATGCCAACCCTAATTCCATGCCCACGGTGGACAGAGCACAGCAAGTGTTGGGGTTGATATTTCTTCTAGAGAGCAAATCTTCGGACAGTAGAAAAATTCCATCGAAGCACAGTGACTCAAGTGACTTGCAGAACATGAACGAGAAAACAGAAGAAAGTACGATGCTTCCCGGATGTCTTGGAGTCCGATGTCACTTTCTAAGAGATCCGTGCATGAAATGTACAATGTCTTAATTGGAAATGGTAAATATCAGTCAGCATTGGACTTCGCCAATCGTTATGGCCTAGAAAGAGACGAAGTATTTAAATCACAATGGCTGCAATCTTCCAAGGGAAACAAAGATATTAATATGTTTTTAAGAAAAATTAAGGACCTTAGTTTTGTCCTTTCTCAATGCTGCGAAAGGACCGGACCAACGGAAGATGACATGAAAGCTCTTCTTGCTTACGGGATTGGTGCATCTGATAAGTGCTTTTCTGAAGAAGAGAATTATGATAGCCCTATATGGGACTTCCGAATGGCCAGGCTTCAGTTACTCCTATTTAGAGATAGGTTAGAGACGTATCTGGGCATAAACATGGGCAGGTACTACATTATCAGTATTGTTGAGATACGGTAGAATAGTTATTATTATTATTTGTTCCTTTTCTAGCATGTCTTGATTAGGAAGTTATTACCTATAGATATAGTAATAGAGTCCAATAAGGGCATTCCTTTTCTACATAAGAAGTTAGTATTATTCTATTAAAGGTAGTAGTCTTGTCCTATAAGGACTTGGACTCTAGTAGTCTTTTCCTACAAGAACTTGGACTCTAACCCTAGTTGTACAACTCTATTATAAATAGTTATCATTCAAGATCAATAAGAACAACATGATTATTACCTCATATTTTGACATGGTATCAGAACCTAGTTGGAACCATATGGCCTCCTGCTCAACCGCCGACAAACTCTCTCTCTCTCTTAAACTTCTTCTTCCTAGATAGCAACCATGACCGGTGGAGTAATCAAGTTCGGACAAGTTGGTGAGGTTGTTACCACTGAGACTGGCGCAAACGCAGACGTAGACACCAGCCAGAGTCACACCAACAACACAATGCCTCTGTCTCCTTCGACCAATGAGTTTGCTTTCGGACAAGTTGGTGAGGTTGTGACCACTTAGACTGACGCAAACGCAGACGTAGACGTCAGCCAGAGTCACACCAACAACACAACGCCTCCGTATCCTCCGACCAATGAGTTTGAGTTCGGACAAGTTAGTGAAGTTGTGACCACTGAGACTGCCACAAACACAGATGTAGACGCCAGTCAGAGCCATACCAACAACACAACGCCTCCGTATCCTCCGACCAATGAGGTTGAGTTCGGACAAGTTGGTGAGGTCGTGACCACTGAGACTGACGGAAACGCAGATGTAGACGCCAGCCAGAGTCACACCAACAACACAACGCCTCTGTATCCTCCGACCAATGAGTTTGATGTCTTCATAACACCCCCAAACTTAATGGCGATAATTATGTGTGCAGTGGTCGCAATCACTGCTGATTCATCTTGCGCACAGAGACGAGGAAGGCTACATCAATGGAGATCTTCCTGCTCCTGCTCAAACTGAATCCACATACAAAGTATGGAAGATCAACGACAACCTTGTGAACTCATGGTTAATCAATACCATGGAGAAGAACATAGGTGAATTGTATCTCCTTCACAAAATAATAAAGTACTATGACAACTGCAAAAGACACGACCACATATGTGAAGAGTGTTGGGGAATTCATGGGAGACCCACTAACCAACTGACTCAACAGAGTCAGAATAAGGCAAAAGGGAAACCCAAACGTGGAAATCTAACAGGAAAAGGAGAGGAAGGCAGCAATTCGCAAGACTCTTTTTCAAAGGGACAGATCGAGCTCTTGGAGAAGATGTTTACGAAATTTGCATCCTCATCTACAGAAAAATCAGTTAACCAAGCAAAACGGACCATCCGTTTCTTGCTTGGACTCAATCAAGCCCTGGACGAGGTCAAAGGCAGAATTATGGGTCGCCTGCCCCTTCCTTCAGTCAGGGAAGCCTTTGCTGAGATTAAATGGGAAGAAAGCAGAAGGAAGCTGATGATCCCTGACTCTAAGAGTGCTCAAGCTGAAGGCTCTGCCCTCGCCACTCACTACTCTGGCAACCCACAAGGATATGGGTATACAAAGTCAGGCAAGGCACGACCTCAGTGCACTCACTGCAGCAAGCTAGGTCACACAAAGGAGACCTGCTGGAAGTTACACGGAAAACCTGCAGACTGAAAACCAAAGGCAGAAAGGGAGGCTCATGCACAGGCTGCTGCTACTGAGCAGGCCAACCAGTTTGTAGGGATCACCAGGGAGCAGCTCGAGATCCTCCAGCAGATGATGTCACAGTACACTGCTAAGAAGGCTTCTGCAAGTTCAGCTGAAGCCCATCACAGTCTGTTTGCCAGCCAAGGTACTAAACTCATTGCTCTCATAGCCTTAAATCAGTTCAAGCAGAACTGGGTGTTGGATTCTGGTGCTACAGAACATATGACAGGCTCCAGACAACTCCTACATAACATTCAGAAGCACAGAGGAAACGCAGGAGTGCGTATTGCTGATGGAACCATTGCTCCTGTTGAAGGAATTGGAACAACATACCTAACTCCTACTCAAACCGTGTATCCTGTGCTTTATGTGCCAAAATTAAATTGCAACTTAATTTCCGTTAGTCAAATCATCAAAGACTTGAATTGTCGACTAACGTGTGATCCTTCTCACTGTACATTACAGGATGCGAGATCTCAGAGGATGATTGGCAGGTTTGAGTTGTGTGATGGGCTATACCTACTAAAGACAATAAACAGACCAAGACCAGAAGGAGAGGTTTCCAAGTCAGTTTCTTTGAGTTCTACATCGAGTCAGTTAGAATGTCCAATAATGATGTGGCATTATCGCCTAGGTCATTCTAGCTTTTCCTACCTGAAAAAATTGTTTCCGAACCTTTTCATCAATAAAAACGCTAGTATGTTTTCCTGTGATATATGTCAGCTTGCTAAACAAACACAAGCAGTTTATCGTAGCATACCATACAAACCATCATATCCTTTTTCAATTATTCACAGCGATATTTGGGGTCCATGCGCTGTTAAAACAGTCAGTGGTTTTAGGTGGTTCATCACATTCATTGATGATCACACCCGCCTAACATGGACCTATCTCATGAAATCAAAAACTGAAACAAAACAAATTTTTCAGACATTTCAGAACCAAATCAAAACTCAGTTTGCTACACCTATTCGAGTGTTGCATACAGATAATGCTAAGGACTATTTCAATCAGTCCTTAGACTCTTTCCTCGTGGCTAATGGAATTGCTCACAGCAGTTCGTGCCCTTACACCCCTCAGCAAAACGGAATTGCTGAACGCAAAAACCGTCACTTGCTGGAGGTTGCAAGGGCATCCCTGTTTGCTGGGGGAAAAAGACGCTCGTACAGTAGAAAGGAGAGAAAAAAACTGTAGCGCAAGGGAAAATTAAAATTGATTCATTTGGAACTTTTATAACCACTTTTTAATGAGAAAAAAAACTTTACAACAAGATAACAGGTAATCAATAAATATAGTAATGTCCCTAAACCCCCTATTCCGCTTCAAACTCAACAACCTTTTCCCCTAGATTTCACTTTGTGAAGTTATGATTACTCTAACTGAAACTCATGGTTACTATAACTGGATCCATATATTATTGAGGAAAAATTGTCCCAACCCTCCATGAATTCAACAAAGGTCCGAAAGAATGTAATTAAGAGCATTATCAAAGCTGCAACAATCTCTTGATCAACAGCCCCAAAGTAACAGTGGGAAGAATGCCAGAACGTCATCCTGAATTTGACTAACAAATACAAGGAGGTTACTACACTACTGTTGAATATGTTCATGTTCTCCTCTTCCCATTTCTTCAGGAATCCTATTTAGCTAAGTAATTTTATTCTATTTTTGAAGGATCATTTCGATAGCAACACAAAAGTACGATTCACATATGATTGATCTGAAGCTTCCCTGCGCGGTTATATTTGAAGCTTCCATTGTTCAATTGCAGATAAATCATTTCTCTACTTGGGTAGTTGAAATCGATTGTTATTAAATTGTATATCAAGGAGCCTTTTAAGTGTCTGTTTGCATGGTTTTGCTTTTGATTTTGATGCACTTTTTAGTATGCACTTCCATCGGAGCTCGCCACTCCGACCATCGTTCCCCACCGTGCTAAACAAATGGCCTCCGCTTACAGAGATCAGACGGAATTCCGACCAATGACCTGAACGCTTACCAAGATCGTTTTGGGATTCAATTCTTCCTAGCTACCGTTGCATCAAATCGAATCGAATAAACGTATCCTTTCTTTCCAGCTACCACTGCATCAAATCGAATCCACACCTTCTCCTTCAGCTCCATTAACGTCGATTGAACCTCTACCCCCTCTTGCCGAGATAAGCAGATCTGGGATCGGTGGGGTGATGAGCAAGGGTTTGCGCCTTCTCCGATTCCTCAACTGATCGGCAAACTGAGTGATTCCTCTTTCATATTGCACTTGACAAGATCTATCCGGACAATGAAACAATCGAAGAGAAAACCACGCTAGCCAACAGAAAACTCAAATCGAAACAAGGTAAACGATGGCCACAACAAGCCTCTCCGCGAAAAGATAAAGAAAGCATGCACAAAGTTTGATGAGATAAAGTATGAAATAGGAAGCACATACGTATCCTTTCTTCTTGGGTTGGAGGAGCAGGAATTGCTTTTGGGGAAAGGAGGTAGAACAGAGAGATGCATAGGAGTTTTGATCGGAAGAATGGTGGAAGAGAGATGAGTTTTGGGACTTTAATTTTAGTTATTTTAATTTTAATGTCTTATTAAAAGAAATGCAGACGTTAATTCTGTGACCGTCATAGATTAACAACGGAAATGGAAATCATATATGAATTCGTAATAAACAACTTCAATAGCTCGTAATATATATTAAATCACGTATAAATCTAGTATATTTTGATAATGTCACAATACCTTGTGATATTTCGTGTTATTTTTCCTTTAATCATTCACAATATTAAAATTTTATTTTAATTTCCAAAAATTTTGTATTTTAAATCTCTAATTATTTGAAATTATTTTTTATTAAATTACAAAAAGGATCAACAATAAAATTAAGTAGGCAAGGCAAGTGGAAGGACAAGAAAGAAGAAAAACAAATTTGACGGTTGGTTTTGGATTAGAAAAGTTAGCCGAACCGACTGAACGCCACCAACAGAAGAAACGCCAGAGCTTTCCAGCTTCTCAATTCCAGTGATATCATAAACCAGAAACAGTAACTGGAATTATTAAAAAAGAAAGGCTGTAATGGAAAAGCTACCTGCTGAACTCTGGCTCAAGATCTTCTGCTCCTTTGATCACCCAACTCTTGCTTCCACCCAGCAAGGTCTCTCAAATTATATTCCCCTTCTGTGTATATTTTCCTATTTCTCAATTTGGGGGTTCATTAATTGTGCAGTTTCTTTCGACGAAAAGTCTTCTTCTTTCCTGGGTCTGAAAGTCTGGTTTATCCTTAGATCATCGACTTCAAATTTGCTGTTGCAGTGTGCAAGAAATGGAAGGCAATTGGATCGGAGGATACTCTATGGTCCAATCTCTTCAATCAGAGATGGGGAACGGATCGTTCCGAATTCTACGCCCCACTCGATTCCAGATCCTGGAAGGATGTCTATGCTGTTCAAGATCGTTGCGATCGAGTTGGATTGTGAGTTTTATGCTAGTTGGAAGGAATTGATGTGAATTTCAATGATTTCTATGTATTGCAAGTCTTGAAGCTACCTTAATGGTACATGGATAAAGTTGGATTGGGGTTTGTGTGTAATTTGAGTAATTTTGTTCTTTTGCAGGGGGCTGAAGATAATCAGAGAAGGAGGGGACTATTATCTGGTTCACCAGGGCGAAATTCAACGATATCTGGGTTCTCCCAGACAGAGAAAAGTCACAAATAAGGATCATGGTTCTGTGAAAGCTGAATCGTACATTGCCAATGGTGGTGGTGGAAATGGGATCTTGGATAAGATACTTTTCTTCATTGGAGATCTGGAAGTTGCATCTGCAGATGCCAAACGCGGTCGCCTCACATAAAAACCCACTTGCTTTGCTCAGAAGAAATTAAACCTGCTCTTTTTCGTGTAAGTTTGTAGAACACACTCACTCTGCTGTGCAGCATCTAATCCATCACAGTTGTCTTGTAACTAAGTTACAAATGGAAGTGTATGTAAAGATTGTCTAATTCTTTCCTTCAACTAATTACTCATCAATAATAGATGCAAGATCTTTTGTATATTAATGATGATGCAATATACCATTTATATTTTATTTTGTACCGTTCATATTTTATTGTAAATAAATTATTATATTTTTAATAAAAAATTATAAATTTAATTTATTTTTATTTCATGTAATTCATTTTTACTAACACAGTTTAATTTTATTTTTTTATAGTTCGATTATATTTCATTTTTACTAAAAACAATCCATATTTATGAATGTTGATTTTTTATAAACAAATATTATAAAAGTTATAAATAAAAAAGTGGATTTAAATTAGTAAGTTCTAAAAGGATCGCCTTTTCTCCCCCCCCCCCTTACCAAGAGGGTCCCTAAACGACGTCCTGGAATTCGAATTAAACGACGCCCTAGATCCATATATGACCTAAACGTCCATTTCGTAGAATTGAAAAAAGTACTATTTCGATCCAAAAAATTCTTAATTATTATGTTTTAGTATGTTTTTGTTTGCGAAAACACTCTCGACGAACAACGAATCAAAATTCGAAAGGTACGAAATTCAGTTTTGAATCTGAAAAAAAAAAAACCAAACGGACGAACCGGACGGATCCGTCCCGTCAGACCAGCCAGACGGACCTCCGTTCCGTCCGTTAAGTCTAACCAGACGGAACGGCGCTCCGTCTGACTGGTATGACCTGACGGATCCGTCCGGTTCGTCCGTTTGGTTAAATTTTTTTTTTAAAATTTTAAAATTTTATAAGTTTTGTTGTTAATTGAATTAGGGTTTAGGGTTTAGGGTTTAGGGTTTAGATTTTAGTGTTTTGTGTTTAAGATTTATAATTTAGCGTTTAGGGTTTAGGGTTTAAGGTTTAAATTTTAAAATTTGTTAACATTTTGTTTAGGGTTTAGGGTTTAGGGTTTAAATCTTAAAATTTTTATAATTTTTTTTAGGGTTTAGGGTTTAGGGTTTAGGAATTAGGGTTTAAATTTTATAATTTGTATAATTTTTTTTAGGGTTTAGGGTTTAGGGTTTAAGCATTAAATTTTAAAATTTATTAACATTTTGTTTAGGGTTTAGGGTTTAGGGTTTAGATTTTAGGGTTTAGATTTTCGTATTTTGTGTTTAAGATTTATAATTTAGCGGTTAGGGTTTAGGGTTTAGGGTTTAAGGTTTAAATTTTAAAATTTGTTAACATTTTGTTTAGGGTTTAGGGTTTAAATCTTAAAATTTTAATAATTTTTTTTAGGGTTAGGGTTTAGGAATTAGGGTTTAAATTTTATATTTTGTATAATTTTTTTAGGGTTTAGGGTTTAGGGTTTAAGGTTTAAATTTTAAAATTTATTAACATTTTGTTTAGGGTTTAGGGTTTAGGTTTTAGATTTTAGGGTTTAGATTTTAGTATTTTGTGTTTAAGATTTATAATTTAGCGTTTAGGGTTTAGGGTTTAGGGTTTAAGGTTTTAAGTTTAAAATTTGTTAACATTTTGTTTAGGGTTTAGGGTTTAGGGTTCAAATCTTCAAATTTTTATAATTTTTTTTAGGGTTTAGGGTTTAGGGTTTAGGAATTAGGGTTTAAATTTTATAATTTGTATAATTTTTTTTAGGGTTTAGGGTTTAAGGTTTAAATTTTAAAATTGATTAACATTTTGTTTAGGGTTTAGGGTTTAGGATTTAGATTTTAGGGTTTAGATTTTAGTATTTTTTGTTTAACATTTATAATTTAGCGTTTAGGGTTTAAGGTTTTAAATTTTAAAATTTGTTAACATTTTGTTTAGGGTTTAGGGTTTAGGGTTTATATTTTAGGGTTTAGATTTTAGTATTTTGTGTTTAAGATTTATAATTTAGCGTTTAGGGTTTAGGGTTTAGGGTTTAAGGTTTTAAATTTTAAAATTTGTTAACATTTTGTTTAGGGTTTAGGGTTTAGGGTTTATGTTTTAGGGTTTAGATTTTAGTGTTTTGTGTTTAAGATTTATAATTTAGCATTTAGGGTTTAGGGTTTAAGGTTTAAATTTTAAAATTTATTAACATTTTGTTTAGGGTTTAGGGTTTAGGGTTTAGATTTTAGGGTTTAGATTTTCGTATTTTGTGTTTAAGATTTATAATTTAGCGGTTAGGGTTTAGGGTTTAGGGTTTAAGGTTTAAATTTTAAAATTTGTTAACAATTTGTTTAGGGTTTAGGGTTTAAATCTTAAAATTTTTATAATTTTTTTTAGGGTTAGGGTTTAGGAATTAGGGTTTAAATTTTATATTTTGTATAATTTTTTTAGGGTTTAGGGTTTAGGGTTTAAGGTTTAAATTTTAAAATTTATTAACATTTTGTTTAGGGTTTGGGGTTTAGGGTTTAGGTTTTAGATTTTAGGGTTTAGATTTTAGTATTTTGTGTTTAAGATTTATAATTTAGCGTTTAGGGTTTAGGGTTTAGGGTTTAAGGTTTTAAGTTTAAAATTTGTTAACATTTTGTTTAGGGTTTAGGGTTTAGGGTTCAAATCTTCAAATTTTTATAATTTTTTTTAGGGTTTAGGGTTTAGGGTTTAGGAATTAGGGTTTAAATTTTATAATTTGTATAATTTTTTTTAGGGTTTAGGGTTTAAGGCTTAAATTTTAAAATTGATTAACATTTTGTTTAGGGTTTAGGGTTTAGGTTTTAGATTTTAGGGTTTAGATTTTAGTATTTTGTGTTTAAGATTTATAATTTAGCGTTTAGGGTTTAGGGTTTAGGGTTTAAGGTTTTAAGTTTAAAATTTGTTAACATTTTGTTTAGGGTTTAGGGTTTAGGGTTTATATTTTAGGGTTTAGATTTTAGTATTTTGTGTTTAAGATTTATAATTTAGCGTTTAGGGTTTAGGGTTTAGGGTTTAAGGTTTTAAATTTTAAAATTTGTTAACATTTTGTTTAGGGTTTAGGGTTTAGGGTTTATGTTTTAGGGTTTAGATTTTAGTGTTTTGTGTTTAAGATTTATAATTTAGCATTTAGGGTTTAGGGTTTAAGGTTTAAATTTTAAAATTTGTTAACATTTTGTTTAGGGTTTAGGGTTTAGGGTTTAAATCTTAAAATTTTTATAATTTTTTTTAGGGATTAGGGTTTAGGGTTTAGGAATTAGGGTTTAAATTTTATAATTTGTATAATTTTTTTTAGGGTTTAGGGTTTAGGGTTTAAGGTTTAAATTTTAAAATTTATTAACATTTTTTTTAGGGTTTAGGGTTTAGGGTTTAGATTTTAGGGTTTAGATTTTAGTATTTTGTGTTTAAGATTTATAATTTAGCGGTTAGGGTTTAGGGTTTAGGGTTTAAGGTTTAAATTTTAAAATTTGTTAACATTTTGTTTAGGGTTTAGGGTTTAGGGTTTATGTTTTAGGGTTTAGATTTTAGTGTTTTGTGTTTAAGATTTATAATTTAGCATTTAGGGTTTAGGGTTTAAGGTTTAAATTTTAAAATTTATTAACATTTTGTTTAGGGTTTAGGGTTTAGGGTTTAGATTTTAGGGTTTAGATTTTCGTATTTTGTGTTTATGATTTATAATTTAGCGGTTAGGGTTTAGGGTTTAGGGTTTAAGGTTTAAATTTTAAAATTTGTTAACATTTTGTTTAGGGTTTAGGGTTTAAATCTTAAAATTTTTATAATTTTTTTTAGGGTTAGGGTTTAGGAATTAGGGTTTAAATTTTATATTTTGTATAATTTTTTTAGGGTTTAGGGTTTAGGTTTTAAGGTTTAAATTTTAAAATTTATTAACATTTTGTTTAGGGTTTAGGGTTTAGGGTTTAGGTTTTAGATTTTAGGGTTTACATTTTAGTATTTTGTGTTTAAGATTTATAATTTAGCGTTTAGGGTTTAGGGTTTAGGGTTTAAGGTTTTAAATTTTAAAATTTGTTAACATTTTGTTTAGGGTTTAGGGTTTATGTTTATGTTTTAGGGTTTAGATTTTAGTGTTTTGTGTTTAAGATTTATAATTTAGCATTTAGGGTTTAGGGTTTAAGGTTTAAATTTTAAAATTTATTAACATTTTGTTTAGGGTTTAGGGTTTAGGGTTTAGATTTTAGGGTTTAGATTTTCGTATTTTGTGTTTATGATTTATAATTTAGCGGTTAGGGTTTAGGGTTTAGGGTTTAAGGTTTAAATTTTAAAATTTGTTAACATTTTGTTTAGGGTTTAGGGTTTAAATCTTAAAATTTTTATAATTTTTTTTAGGGTTAGGGTTTAGGAATTAGGGTTTAAATTTTATATTTTGTATAATTTTTTTAGGGTTTAGGGTTTAGGGTTTAAGGTTTAAATTTTAAAATTTATTAACATTTTGTTTAGGGTTTAGGGTTTAGGGTTTAGGTTTTAGATTTTAGGGTTTAGATTTTAGTATTTTGTGTTTAAGATTTATAATTTAGCGTTTAGGGTTTAGGGTTTAGGGTTTAAGGTTTTAAGTTTAAAATTTGTTAACATTTTGTTTAGGGTTTAGGGTTTAGGGTTCAAATCTTCAAATTTTTATAATTTTTTTTAGGGTTTAGGGTTTAGGGTTTAGGAATTAGGGTTTAAATTTTATAATTTGTATAATTTTTTTTAGGGTTTAGGGTTTAAGGTTTAAATTTTAAAATTGATTAACATTTTGTTCAGGGTTTAGGGTTTAGGATTTAGATTTTAGGGTTTAGATTTTAGTATTTTGTGTTTAAGATTTATAATTTAGCGTTTAGGGTTTAGGGTTTAGGGTTTAAGGTTTTAAATTTTAAAATTTGTTAACATTTTGTTTAGGGTTTAGGGTTTAGGGTTTATATTTTAGGGTTTAGATTTTAGTATTTTGTGTTTAAGATTTATAATTTAGCGTTTAGGGTTTAGGGTTTAGGGTTTAAGGGTTTAAATTTTAAAATTTGTTAACATTTTGTTTAGGGTTTAGGGTTTAGGGTTTATGTTTTAGGGTTTAGATTTTAGTGTTTTGTGTTTAAGATTTATAATTTAGCATTTAGGGTTTAGGGTTTAAGGTTTAAATTTTAAAATTTGTTAACATTTTGTTTAGGGTTTAGGGTTTAGGGTTTAAATCTTAAAATTTTTATAATTTTTTTTAGGGTTTAGGAATTAGGGTTTAAATTTTATAATTTGTATAATTTTTTTTAGGGTTTAGGGTTTAGGGTTTAAGGTTTAAATTTTAAAATTTATTAACATTTTTTTTAGGGTTTAGGGTTTAGGGTTTAGATTTTAGGGTTTAGATTTTAGTATTTTGTGTTTAAGATTTATAATTTAGCGTTTAGGGTTTAGGGTTTAGGGTTTAAGGTTTTAAATTTTAAAATTTGTTAACATTATGTTTAGGGTTTAGGGTTTAAATCTTAAAATTTTTATAATTTTTTTTAGGGTTAGGGTTTAGGAATTAGGGTTTAAAGTTTATATTTTGTATAATTTTTTTAGGGTTTAGGGTTTAAGGTTTAAATTTTAAAATTTATTAACATTTTGTTTAGGGTTTAGGGTTTAGGGTTTAGGTTTTAGATTTTAGGGTTTAGATTTTAGTATTTTGTGTTTAAGATTTATAATTTAGTGTTTAGGGTTTAGGGTTTCGGGTTTAAGGTTTTAATTTTAAAATTTGTTAAGATTTTGTTTAGGGTTTAGGGTTTAGGGTTTAGGGTTTAAATCTTAAAATTTTTATAATTTTTTTTAGGGTTTAGGGTTTAGGGTTTAGGGTTTAGGGTTTAGGTTTTAGATTTTAGGGTTTACATTTTAGTATTTTGTGTTTAAGATTTATAATTTAGCGTTTAGGGTTTAGGGTTTAGGGTTTAAGGTTTTAAATTTTAAAATTTGTTAACATTTTGTTTAGGGTTTAGGGTTTAGGGTTTATGTTTTAGGGTTTAGATTTTAGTGTTTTGTGTTTAAGATTTATAATTTAGCATTTAGGGATTAGGGTTTAGGGTTTAGGAATTAGGGTTTAAATTTTATAATTTGTATAATTTTTTTTAGGGTTTAGGGTTTAGGGTTTAAGGTTTAAATTTTAAAATTTATTAACATTTTTTTTAGGGTTTAGGGTTTAGGGTTTAGATTTTAGGGTTTAGATTTTAGTATTTTGTGTTTAAGATTTATAATTTAGCGGTTAGGGTTTAGGGTTTAGGGTTTAAGGTTTAAATTTTAAAATTTGTTAACATTTTGTTTAGGGTTTAGGGTTTAAATCTTAAAATTTTTATAATTTTTTTTAGGGTTAGGGTTTAGGAATTAGGGTTTAAATTTTATATTTTGTATAATTTTTTTAGGGTTTAGGGTTTAGGGTTTAAGGTTTAAATTTTAAAATTTATTAACATTTTGTTTAGGGTTTAGGGTTTAGGGTTTAGGTTTTAGATTTTAGGGTTTAGATTTTAGTATTTTGTGTTTAAGATTTATAATTTAGCGTTTAGGGTTTAGGGTTTAGGGTTTAAGGTTTTATGTTTAAAATTTGTTAACATTTTGTTTAGGGTTTAGGGTTTAGGGTTCAAATCTTCAAATTTTTATAATTTTTTTTAGGGTTTAGGGTTTAGGGTTTAGGAATTAGGGTTTAAATTTTATAATTTGTATAATTTTTTTTAGGGTTTAGGGTTTAAGGTTTAAATTTTAAAATTGATTAACATTTTGTTCAGGGTTTAGGGTTTAGGATTTAGATTTTAGGGTTTAGATTTTAGTATTTTGTGTTTAAGATTTATAATTTAGCGTTTAGGGTTTAGGGTTTAGGGTTTAAGGTTTTAAATTTTAAAATTTGTTAACATTTTGTTTAGGGTTTAGGGTTTAGGGTTTATATTTTAGGGTTTAGATTTTAGTATTTTGTGTTTAAGATTTATAATTTAGCGTTTAGGGTTTAGGGTTTAGGGTTTAAGGGTTTAAATTTTAAAATTTGTTAACATTTTGTTTAGGGTTTAGGGTTTAGGGTTTATGTTTTAGGGTTTAGATTTTAGTGTTTTGTGTTTAAGATTTATAATTTAGCATTTAGGGTTTAGGGTTTAAGGTTTAAATTTTAAAATTTGTTAACATTTTGTTTAGGGTTTAGGGTTTAGGGTTTAAATCTTAAAATTTTTATAATTTTTTTTAGGGTTTAGGAATTAGGGTTTAAATTTTATAATTTGTATAATTTTTTTTAGGGTTTAGGGTTTAGGGTTTAAGGTTTAAATTTTAAAATTTATTAACATTTTTTTTAGGGTTTAGGGTTTAGGATTTAGATTTTAGGGTTTAGATTTTAGTATTTTTTGTTTAACATTTATAATTTAGCGTTTAGGGTTTAGGATTTAGGGTTTAAGGTTTTATATTTTAAAATTTGTTAACATTTTGTTTAGGGTTTAGGGTTTAGGGTTTAAATCTTAAAATTTTTATAATTTTTTTTAGGGATTAGGGTTTAGGGTTTAGGAATTAGGGTTTAAATTTTATAATTTGTATAATTTTTTTTAGGGTTTAGGGTTTAGGGTTTAAGGTTTTAAATTTTAAAATTTGTTAACATTTTGTTTAGGGTTTAGGGTTTAGGGTTTATGTTTTAGGGTTTAGATTTTAGTATTTTGTGTTTAAGATTTATAATTTAGCGTTTAGGGTTTAGGGTTTAGGGTTTAAGGTTTTAAATTTTAAAATTTGTTAACATTTTGTTTAGGGTTTAGGGTTTAAATCTTAAAATTTTTATAATTTTTTTTAGGGTTAGGGTTTAGGAATTAGGGTTTAAAGTTTATATTTTGTATAATTTTTTTAGGGTTTAGGGTTTAAGGTTTAAATTTTAAAATTTATTAACATTTTGTTTAGGGTTTAGGTTTTAGATTTTAGGGTTTAGATTTTAGTATTTTGTGTTTAAGATTTATAATTTAGTGTTTAGGGTTTAGGGTTTAGGGTTTAAGGTTTTAATTTTAAAATTTGTTAAGATTTTGTTTAGGGTTTAGGGTTTAGGGTTTAGGGTTTAAATCTTAAAATTTTTATAATTTTTTTTAGGGTTTAGGGTTTAGGGTTTAGGAATTAGGGTTTAAATTTTATAATTTGTATAATTTTTTTTAGGGTTTAGGGTTTAGGGTTTAAGGTTTAAATTTTAAAATTTATTAACATTTTTTTAGGGTTTAGGGTTTAGGGTTTAGATTTTAGGGTTTAGATTTTCGTATTTTGTGTTTAAGATTTATAATTTAGCGTTTAGGGTTTAGGGTTTAGGGTTTAAGGTTTTAATTTTAAAATTTGTTAACATTTTGTTTAGGGTTTAGGGTTTAGGGTTCAAATCTTAAAATTTTTATATTTTTTTTTAGGGTTTAGGAATTAGGGTTTAAATTTTATAATTTGTATATATTTTTTTAGGGTTTAGGGTTTAAGGTTTAAATTTTAAGATTGATTAACATTTTGTTTAGGGTTTAGGGTTTAGGATTTAGATTTTAGGGTTTAGATTTTAGTATTTTTTGTTTAACATTTATAATTTAGCGTTTAGGGTTTAGGATTTAGGGTTTAAGGTTTCATATTTTAAAATTTGTTAACATTTTGTTTAGGGTTTAGGGTTTAGGGTTTATATTTTAGGGTTTAGATTTTAGTATTTTGTGTTTAAGATTTATAATTTAGCGTTTAGGGTTTAGGGTTTAGGGTTTAAGGTTTTAAATTTTAAAATTTGTTAACTTTTTGTTTAGGGTTTAGGGTTTAGGGTTTATGTTTTAGGGTTTAGATTTTAGTATTTTGTGTTTAAGATTTATAATTTAGCGTTTAGGGTTTAGGGTTTAGGGTTTAAGGTTTTAATCTTAAAATTTGTTAACATTTTGTTTAGGGATTAGGGTTTAGGGTTCAAATCTTAAAATTTTTATAATTTTTTTTAGGGTTTAGGGTTTAGGGTTTAGGAATTAGGGTTTAAATTTTATAATTTGTATAATTTTTTTTAGGGTTTAGGGTTTAGGGTTTAAGGTTTAAATTTTAAAATTTATTAACATTTTTTTTAGGGTTTAGGGTTTAGGGTTTAGATTTTAGGGTTTAGATTTTAGTATTTTGTGTTTAAGATTTATAATTTAGCGTTTAGGGTTTAGGGTTTAGGGTTTAAGGTTTTAAATTTTAAAATTTGTTAACATTATGTTTAGGGTTTAGGGTTTAAATCTTAAAATTTTTATAATTTTTTTTAGGGTTAGGGTTTAGGAATTAGGGTTTAAAGTTTATATTTTGTATAATTTTTTTAGGGTTTAGGGTTTAAGGTTTAAATTTTAAAATTTATTAACATTTTGTTTAGGGTTTAGGGTTTAGGTTTTAGATTTTAGGGTTTAGATTTTAGTATTTTGTGTTTAAGATTTATAATTTAGTGTTTAGGGTTTAGGGTTTAGGGTTTAAGGTTTTAATTTTAAAATTTGTTAAGATTTTGTTTAGGGTTTAGGGTTTAGGGTTTAGGGTTTAAATCTTAAAATTTTTATAATTTTTTTTAGGGTTTAGGGTTTAGGGTTTAGGAATTAGGGTTTAAATTTTATAATTTGTATAATTTTTTTTAGGGTTTAGGGTTTAGGGTTTAAGGTTTAAATTTTAAAATTTATTAACATTTTTTTAGGGTTTAGGGTTTAGGGTTTAGATTTTAGGGTTTAGATTTTCGTATTTTGTGTTTAAGATTTATAATTTAGCGTTTAGGGTTTAGGGTTTAGGGTTTAAGGTTTTAATTTTAAAATTTGTTAACATTTTGTTTAGGGTTTAGGGTTTAGGGTTCAAATCTTAAAATTTTTATAATTTTTTTAGGGTTTAGGAATTAGGGTTTAAATTTTATAATTTGTATATATTTTTTTAGGGTTTAGGGTTTAAGGTTTAAATTTTAAGATTGATTAACATTTTGTTTAGGGTTTAGGGTTTAGGATTTAGATTTTAGGGTTTAGATTTTAGTATTTTTTGTTTAACATTTATAATTTAGCGTTTAGGGTTTAGGATTTAGGGTTTAAGGTTTTATATTTTAAAATTTGTTAACATTTTGTTTAGGGTTTAGGGTTTAGCGTTTATATTTTAGGGTTTAGATTTTAGTATTTTGTGTTTAAGATTTATAATTTAGCGTTTAGGGTTTAAGGTTTTAAATTTTAAAATTTGTTAACATTTTGTTTAGGGTTTAGGGTTTAGGGTTTATGTTTTAGGGTTTAGATTTTAGTATTTTGTGTTTAAGATTTATAATTTAGCGTTTAGGGTTTAGGGTTTAGGGTTTAAGGTTTTAATCTTAAAATTTGTTAACATTTTGTTTAGGGATTAGGGTTTAGGGTTCAAATCTTAAAATTTTTATAATTTTTTTTAGGGTTTAGGGTTTAGGGTTTAGGAATTAGGGTTTAAATTTTATAATTTGTATAATTTTTTTTAGGGTTTAGGGTTTAGGGTTTAAGGTTTAAATTTTAAAATTTATTAACATTTTTTTTAGGGTTTAGGGTTTAGGGTTTAGATTTTAGGGTTTAGATTTTAGTATTTTGTGTTTAAGATTTATAATTTAGCGTTTAGGGTTTAGGGTTTAGGGTTCAAGGTTTTAAATTTTAAAATTTGTTAACATTATGTTTAGGGTTTAGGGTTTAAATCTTAAAATTTTTATAATTTTTTTTAGGGTTAGGGTTTAGGAATTAGGGTTTAAAGTTTATATTTTGTATAATTTTTTTAGGGTTTAGGGTTTAAGGTTTAAATTTTAAAATTTATTAACATTTTGTTTAGGGTTTAGGGTTTAGGGTTTAGGTTTTAGATTTTAGGGTTTAGATTTTAGTATTTTGTGTTTAAGATTTATAATTTAGTGTTTAGGGTTTAGGGTTTAGGGTTTAAGGTTTTAATTTTAAAATTTGTTAAGATTTTGTTTAGGGTTTAGGGTTTAGGGTTTAGGGTTTAAATCTTAAAATTTTTATAATTTTTTTTAGGGTTTAGGGTTTAGGGTTTAGGAATTAGGGTTTAAATTTTATAATTTGTATAATTTTTTTTAGGGTTTAGGGTTTAGGGTTTAAGGTTTAAATTTTAAAATTTATTAACATTTTTTTAGGGTTTAGGGTTTAGGGTTTAGATTTTAGGGTTTAGATTTTCGTATTTTGTGTTTAAGATTTATAATTTAGCGTTTAGGGTTTAGGGTTTAGGGTTTAAGGTTTTAATTTTAAAATTTGTTAACATTTTGTTTAGGGTTTAGGGTTTAGGGTTCAAATCTTAAAATTTTTATAATTTTTTTTAGGGTTTAGGAATTAGGGTTTAAATTTTATAATTTGTATATATTTTTTTAGGGTTTAGGGTTTAAGGTTTAAATTTTAAGATTGATTAACATTTTGTTTAGGGTTTAGGGTTTAGGATTTAGATTTTAGGGTTTAGATTTTAGTATTTTTTGTTTAACATTTATAATTTAGCGTTTAGGGTTTAGGATTTAGGGTTTAAGGTTTTATATTTTAAAATTTGTTAACATTTTGTTTAGGGTTTAGGGTTTAGGGTTTATATTTTAGGGTTTAGATTTTAGTATTTTGTGTTTAAGATTTATAATTTAGCGTTTAGGGTTTAGGGTTTAGGGTTTAAGGTTTTAAATTTTAAAATTTGTTAACATTTTGTTTAGGGTTTAGGGTTTAGGGTTTATGTTTTAGGGTTTAGATTTTAGTATTTTGTGTTTAAGATTTATAATTTAGCGTTTAGGGTTTAGGGTTTAGGGTTTAAGGTTTTAAATTTTAAAATTTGTTAACATTTTGTTTAGGGTTTAGGGTTTAAATCTTAAAATTTTTATAATTTTTTTTTAGGGTTAGGGTTTAGGAATTAGGGTTTAAAGTTTATATTTTGTATAATTTTTTTAGGGTTTAGGGTTTAGGGTTTAAGGTTTAAATTTTAAAATTTATTAACATTCTGTTTAGGGTTTAGGGTTTAGGGTTTAGGTTTTAGATTTTAGGGTTTACATTTTAGTATTTTGTGTTTAAGATTTATAATTTAGCGTTTAGGGTTTAGGGTTTAGGGTTTAAGGTTTTAAATTTTAAAATTTGTTAACATTTTGTTTAGGGTTTAGGGTTTAGGGTTTATGTTTTAGGGTTTAGATTTTAGTGTTTTGTGTTTAAGATTTATAATTTAGCATTTAGGGATTAGGGTTTAGGGTTTAGGAATTAGGGTTTAAATTTTATAATTTGTATAATTTTTTTTAGGGTTTAGGGTTTAGGGTTTAAGGTTTAAATTTTAAAATTTATTAACATTTTTTTTAGGGTTTAGGGTTTAGGGTTTAGATTTTAGGGTTTAGATTTTAGTATTTTGTGTTTAAGATTTATAATTTAGCGGTTAGGGTTTAGGGTTTAGGGTTTAAGGTTTAAATTTTAAAATTTGTTAACATTTTGTTTAGGGTTTAGGGTTTAAATCTTAAAATTTTTATAATTTTTTTTAGGGTTAGGGTTTAGGAATTAGGGTTTAAATTTTATATTTTGTATAATTTTTTTAGGGTTTAGGGTTTAGGGTTTAAGGTTTAAATTTTAAAATTTATTAACATTCTGTTTAGGGTTTAGGGTTTAGGGTTTAGGTTTTAGATTTTAGGGTTTACATTTTAGTATTTTGTGTTTAAGATTTATAATTTAGCGGTTAGGGTTTAGGGTTTAGGGTTTAAGGTTTAAATTTTAAAATTTGTTAACATTTTGTTTAGGGTTTAGGGTTTAAATCTTAAAATTTTTATAATTTTTTTTAGGGTTTAGGGTTTAGGAATTAGGGTTTAAATTTTATAATTTGTATAATTTTTTTTAGGGTTTAGGGTTTAGGGTTTAAGGTTTAAATTTTAAAATTTATTAACATTTTTTTTAGGGTTTAGGGTTTAGGGTTTAGATTTTAGGGTTTAGATTTTAGTATTTTGTGTTTAAGATTTATAATTTAGCGTTTAGGGTTTAGGGTTTAGGGTTTAAGGTTTTAAATTTTAAAATTTGTTAACATTATGTTTAGGGTTTAGGGTTTAAATCTTAAAATTTTTATAATTTTTTTTAGGGTTAGGGTTTAGGAATTAGGGTTTAAAGTTTATATTTTGTATAATTTTTTTAGGGTTTAGGGTTTAAGGTTTAAATTTTAAAATTTATTAACATTTTGTTTAGGGTTTAGGGTTTAGGGTTTAGGTTTTAGATTTTAGGATTTAGATTTTAGTATTTTGTGTTTAAGATTTATAATTTAGTGTTTAGGGTTTAGGGTTTAGGGTTTAAGGTTTTAATTTTAAAATTTGTTAAGATTTTGTTTAGGGTTTAGGGTTTAGGGTTTAGGGTTTAAATCTTAAAATTTTTATAATTTTTTTTAGGGTTTAGGGTTTAGGGTTTAGGAATTAGGGTTTAAATTTTATAATTTGTATAATTTTTTTTAGGGTTTAGGGTTTAGGGTTTAAGGTTTAAATTTTAAAATTTATTAACATTTTTTTAGGGTTTAGGGTTTAGGGTTTAGATTTTAGGGTTTAGATTTTCGTATTTTGTGTTTAAGATTTATAATTTAGCGTTTAGGGTTTAGGGTTTAGGGTTTAAGGTTTTAATTTTAAAATTTGTTAACATTTTGTTTAGGGTTTAGGGTTTAGGGTTCAAATCTTAAAATTTTTATAATTTTTTTTAGGGTTTAGGAATTAGGGTTTAAATTTTATAATTTGTATATATTTTTTTAGGGTTTAGGGTTTAAGGTTTAAATTTTAAGATTGATTAACATTTTGTTTAGGGTTTAGGGTTTAGGATTTAGATTTTAGGGTTTAGATTTTAGTATTTTTTGTTTAACATTTATAATTTAGCGTTTAGGGTTTAGGATTTAGGGTTTAAGGTTTTATATTTTAAAATTTGTTAACATTTTGTTTAGGGTTTAGGGTTTAGGGTTTATATTTTAGGGTTTAGATTTTAGTATTTTGTGTTTAAGATTTATAATTTAGCGTTTAGGGTTTAGGGTTTAGGGTTTAAGGTTTTAAATTTTAAAATTTGTTAACATTTTGTTTAGGGTTTAGGGTTTAGGGTTTATGTTTTAGGGTTTAGATTTTAGTATTTTGTGTTTAAGATTTATAATTTAGCGTTTAGGGTTTAGGGTTTAGGGTTTAAGGTTTTAATCTTAAAATTTGTTAACATTTTGTTTAGGGATTAGGGTTTAGGGTTCAAATCTTAAAATTTTTATAATTTTTTTTAGGGTTTAGGGTTTAGGGTTTAGGAATTAGGGTTTAAATTTTATAATTTGTATAATTTTTTTTAGGGTTTAGGGTTTAAGGTTTAAATTTTAAAATTGATTAACATTTTGTTTAGGGTTTAGGGTTTAGGATTTAGATTTTAGGGTTTAGATTTTAGTATTTTTTGTTTAACATTGATAATTTACCGTTTAGGGTTTAGGGTTTAGGGTTTAAGGTTTTATATTTTAAAATTTGTTAACATTTTGTTTAGGGTTTAGGGTTTAGGGTTTATATTTTAGGGTTTAGATTTTAGTATTTTGTGTTTAAGATTTATAATTTAGCGTTTAGGGTTTAGGGTTTAGGGTTTAAGGTTTTAAATTTTAAAATTTGTTAACATTTTGTTTAGGGTTTAGGGTTTAGGGTTTAGGGTTTAGGGTTTATGTTTTAGGGTTTAGATTTTAGTATTTTGTGTTTAAGATTTATAATTTAGCATTTAGGGTTTAGGGTTTAGCGTTTAAGGTTTTAATTTTAAAATTTGTTAACATTTTGTTTAGGGTTTAGGGTTTAGGGTTCAAATCTTCAAATTTTTATAATTTTTTTTAGGGTTTAGGGTTTAGGGTTTAGGAATTAGGGTTTAAATTTTATAATTTGTATAATTTTTTTTAGGGTTTAGGGTTTAAGGTTTAAATTTTAAAATTGATTAACATTTTGTTTAGGGTTTAGGGTTTAGGATTTAGATTTTAGGGTTTAGATTTTCGTATTTTGTGTTTAAGATTTATAATTTAGCGTTTAGGGTTTAGGGTTTAGGGTTTAAGGTTTTAATTTTAAAATTTGTTAACATTTTGTTTAGGGTTTAGGGTTTAGGGTTTAGGGTTTATGTTTTAGGGTTTAGATTTTAGTATTTTGTGTTTAAGATTTATAATTTAGCATTTAGGGTTTAGGGTTTAGCGTTTAAGGTTTTAATTTTAAAATTTGTTAACATTTTGTTTAGGGTTTAGGGTTTAGGGTTCAAATCTTCAAATTTTTATAATTTTTTTTAGGGTTTAGGGTTTAGGGTTTAGGAATTAGGGTTTAAATTTTATAATTTGTATAATTTTTTTTTAGGGTTTAGGGTTTAGGGTTTAAGGTTTAAATTTTAAAATTTATTAACATTTTTTTAGGGTTTAGGGTTTAGGGTTTAGATTTTAGGGTTTAGATTTTCGTATTTTGTGTTTAAGATTTATAATTTAGCGTTTAGGGTTTAGGGTTTAGGGTTTAAGGTTTTAATTTTAAAATTTGTTAACATTTTGTTTAGGGTTTAGGGTTTAGGGTTCAAATCTTAAAATTTTTATAATTTTTTTTAGGGTTTAGGAATTAGGGTTTAAATTTTATAATTTGTATATATTTTTTTAGGGTTTAGGGTTTAAGGTTTAAATTTTAAAATTGATTAACATTTTGTTTAGGGTTTAGGGTTTAGGATTTAGATTTTAGGGTTTAGATTTTAGTATTTTTTGTTTAACATTTATAATTTAGCGTTTAGGGTTTAGGATTTAGGGTTTAAGGTTTTATATTTTAAAATTTGTTAACATTTTGTTTAGGGTTTAGGGTTTAGGGTTTATATTTTAGGGTTTAGATTTTAGTATTTTGTGTTTAAGATTTATAATTTAGCGTTTAGGGTTTAGGGTTTAGGGTTTAAGGTTTTAAATTTTAAAATTTGTTAACATTTTGTTTAGGGTTTAGGGTTTAGGGTTTATGTTTTAGGGTTTAGATTTTAGTATTTTGTGTTTAAGATTTATAATTTAGCGTTTAGGGTTTAGGGTTTAGGGTTTAAGGTTTTAAATTTTAAAATTTGTTAACATTTTGTTTAGGGTTTAGGGTTTAAATCTTAAAATTTTTATAATTTTTTTTAGGGTTAGGGTTTAGGAATTAGGGTTTAAAGTTTATATTTTGTATAATTTTTTTAGGGTTTAGGGTTTAGGGTTTAAGGTTTAAATTTTAAAATTTATTAACATTCTGTTTAGGGTTTAGGGTTTAGGGTTTAGGTTTTAGATTTTAGGGTTTACATTTTAGTATTTTGTGTTTAAGATTTATAATTTAGCGTTTAGGGTTTAGGGTTTAGGGTTTAAGGTTTTAAATTTTAAAATTTGTTAACATTTTGTTTAGGGTTTAGGGTTTAGGGTTTATGTTTTAGGGTTTAGATTTTAGTGTTTTGTGTTTAAGATTTATAATTTAGCATTTAGGGATTAGGGTTTAGGGTTTAGGAATTAGGGTTTAAATTTTATAATTTGTATAATTTTTTTTAGGGTTTAGGGTTTAGGGTTTAAGGTTTAAATTTTAAAATTTATTAACATTTTTTTTAGGGTTTAGGGTTTAGGGTTTAGATTTTAGGGTTTAGATTTTAGTATTTTGTGTTTAAGATTTATAATTTAGCGGTTAGGGTTTAGGGTTTAGGGTTTAAGGTTTAAATTTTAAAATTTGTTAACATTTTGTTTAGGGTTTAGGGTTTAAATCTTAAAATTTTTATAATTTTTTTTAGGGTTAGGGTTTAGGAATTAGGGTTTAAATTTTATATTTTGTATAATTTTTTTAGGGTTTAGGGTTTAGGGTTTAAGGTTTAAATTTTAAAATTTATTAACATTCTGTTTAGGGTTTAGGGTTTAGGGTTTAGGTTTTAGATTTTAGGGTTTACATTTTAGTATTTTGTGTTTAAGATTTATAATTTAGCGGTTAGGGTTTAGGGTTTAGGGTTTAAGGTTTAAATTTTAAAATTTGTTAACATTTTGTTTAGGGTTTAGGGTTTAAATCTTAAAATTTTTATAATTTTTTTTAGGGTTTAGGGTTTAGGAATTAGGGTTTAAATTTTATAATTTGTATAATTTTTTTTAGGGTTTAGGGTTTAGGGTTTAAGGTTTAAATTTTAAAATTTATTAACATTTTTTTTAGGGTTTAGGGTTTAGGGTTTAGATTTTAGGGTTTAGATTTTAGTATTTTGTGTTTAAGATTTATAATTTAGCGTTTAGGGTTTAGGGTTTAGGGTTTAAGGTTTTAAATTTTAAAATTTGTTAACATTATGTTTAGGGTTTAGGGTTTAAATCTTAAAATTTTTATAATTTTTTTTAGGGTTAGGGTTTAGGAATTAGGGTTTAAAGTTTATATTTTGTATAATTTTTTTAGGGTTTAGGGTTTAAGGTTTAAATTTTAAAATTTATTAACATTTTGTTTAGGGTTTAGGGTTTAGGGTTTAGGTTTTAGATTTTAGGATTTAGATTTTAGTATTTTGTGTTTAAGATTTATAATTTAGTGTTTAGGGTTTAGGGTTTAGGGTTTAAGGTTTTAATTTTAAAATTTGTTAAGATTTTGTTTAGGGTTTAGGGTTTAGGGTTTAGGGTTTAAATCTTAAAATTTTTATAATTTTTTTTAGGGTTTAGGGTTTAGGGTTTAGGAATTAGGGTTTAAATTTTATAATTTGTATAATTTTTTTTAGGGTTTAGGGTTTAGGGTTTAAGGTTTAAATTTTAAAATTTATTAACATTTTTTTAGGGTTTAGGGTTTAGGGTTTAGATTTTAGGGTTTAGATTTTCGTATTTTGTGTTTAAGATTTATAATTTAGCGTTTAGGGTTTAGGGTTTAGGGTTTAAGGTTTTAATTTTAAAATTTGTTAACATTTTGTTTAGGGTTTAGGGTTTAGGGTTCAAATCTTAAAATTTTTATAATTTTTTTTAGGGTTTAGGAATTAGGGTTTAAATTTTATAATTTGTATATATTTTTTTAGGGTTTAGGGTTTAAGGTTTAAATTTTAAGATTGATTAACATTTTGTTTAGGGTTTAGGGTTTAGGATTTAGATTTTAGGGTTTAGATTTTAGTATTTTTTGTTTAACATTTATAATTTAGCGTTTAGGGTTTAGGATTTAGGGTTTAAGGTTTTATATTTTAAAATTTGTTAACATTTTGTTTAGGGTTTAGGGTTTAGGGTTTATATTTTAGGGTTTAGATTTTAGTATTTTGTGTTTAAGATTTATAATTTAGCGTTTAGGGTTTAGGGTTTAGGGTTTAAGGTTTTAAATTTTAAAATTTGTTAACATTTTGTTTAGGGTTTAGGGTTTAGGGTTTATGTTTTAGGGTTTAGATTTTAGTATTTTGTGTTTAAGATTTATAATTTAGCGTTTAGGGTTTAGGGTTTAGGGTTTAAGGTTTTAATCTTAAAATTTGTTAACATTTTGTTTAGGGATTAGGGTTTAGGGTTCAAATCTTAAAATTTTTATAATTTTTTTTAGGGTTTAGGGTTTAGGGTTTAGGAATTAGGGTTTAAATTTTATAATTTGTATAATTTTTTTTAGGGTTTAGGGTTTAAGGTTTAAATTTTAAAATTGATTAACATTTTGTTTAGGGTTTAGGGTTTAGGATTTAGATTTTAGGGTTTAGATTTTAGTATTTTTTGTTTAACATTTATAATTTACCGTTTAGGGTTTAGGGTTTAGGGTTTAAGGTTTTATATTTTAAAATTTGTTAACATTTTGTTTAGGGTTTAGGGTTTAGGGTTTATATTTTAGGGTTTAGATTTTAGTATTTTGTGTTTAAGATTTATAATTTAGCGTTTAGGGTTTAGGGTTTAGGGTTTAAGGTTTTAAATTTTAAAATTTGTTAACATTTTGTTTAGGGTTTAGGGTTTAGGGTTTAGGGTTTAGGGTTTATGTTTTAGGGTTTAGATTTTAGTATTTTGTGTTTAAGATTTATAATTTAGCATTTAGGGTTTAGGGTTTAGCGTTTAAGGTTTTAATTTTAAAATTTGTTAACATTTTGTTTAGGGTTTAGGGTTTAGGGTTCAAATCTTCAAATTTTTATAATTTTTTTTAGGGTTTAGGGTTTAGGGTTTAGGAATTAGGGTTTAAATTTTATAATTTGTATAATTTTTTTTAGGGTTTAGGGTTTAAGGTTTAAATTTTAAAATTGATTAACATTTTGTTTAGGGTTTAGGGTTTAGGATTTAGATTTTAGGGTTTAGATTTTCGTATTTTGTGTTTAAGTTTTATAATTTAGCGTTTAGGGTTTAGGGTTTAGGGTTTAAGGTTTTAAATTTTAAAATTTGTTAACATTTTGTTTAGGGTTTAGGGTTTAGGGTTTATATTTTAGGGTTTAGATTTTAGTATTTTGTGTTTAAGATTTATAATTTAGCGTTTAGGGTTTAGGGTTTAAGGTTTTAATTTTAAAATTTGTTAACATTTTGTTTAGGGTGAGTTTAGGGTTTAGATTTTAGGGTTTAGATTTTAGTATTTTGTGTTTAAGATTTATAATTTAGCGTTTAGGGTTTAGGGTTTAAGGTTTTAATTTTAAAATTTGTTAACATTTTGTTTAGGGTTTAGGGTTTAGGGTTTAGATTTTAGGGTTTAGATTTTAGTATTTTGTGTTTAAGATTTATAATTTAGCGTTTAGGGTTTAGGGTTTAGGGTTTAAGGTTTTAATTTTAAAATTTGTTAACATTTTGTTTAGGGTTTAGGGTTTAGGGTTCAAATCTTAAAATTTTTATAATTGTTTTTAGGGTTTAGGGTTTAGGGTTTAGGAATTAGGGTTTAAATTTTATAATTTGTATAATTTTTTTTAGGGTTTAGGGTTTAAGGTTTAAATTTTAAAATTGATTAACATTTTGTTTAGGGTTTAGGGTTTAGGATTTAAATTTTAGGGTTTAGATTTTAGTATTTTTTGGTTAACATTTATAATTTAGCGTTTAGGGTTTAGGGTTTAAGGTTTTATATTTTAAAATTTGTTAACATTTTGTTTAGGGTTTAGGGTTTAGGGTTTATATTTTAGGGTTTAGATTTTAGTATTTTGTGTTTAAGATTTATAATTTAGCGTTTAGGGTTTAGGGTTTAGGGTTTAAGGTTTTAAATTTTAAAATTTGTTAACATTTTGTTTAGGGTTTAGGGTTTATGTTTTAGGGTTTAGATTTTAGTATTTTGTGTTTAAGATTTATAATTTAGTGTTTAGGGTTTAGGGTTTAGGGTTTAAGGTTTTAAATTTTAAAATTTGTTAACATTTTGTTTAGGGTTTAGGGTTTAGGGTTTATGTTTTAGGGTTTAGATTTTAGTGTTTTGTGTTTAAGATTTATAATTTAGCATTTAGGGTTTAGGGTTTAAGGTTTAAATTTTAAAATTTATTAACATTTTGTTTAGGGTTTAGGGTTTAGGGTTTAGATTTTAGGGTTTAGATTTTCGTATTTTGTGTTTATGATTTATAATTTAGCGGTTAGGGTTTAGGGTTTAGGGTTTAAGGTTTAAATTTTAAAATTTGTTAACATTTTGTTTAGGGTTTAGGGTTTAAATCTTAAAATTTTTATAATTTTTTTAGGGTTAGGGTTTAGGAATTAGGGTTTAAATTTTATATTTTGTATAATTTTTTTAGGGTTTAGGGTTTAGGGTTTAAGGTTTAAATTTTAAAATTTATTAACATTTTGTTTAGGGTTTAGGGTTTAGGGTTTAGGTTTTAGATTTTAGGGTTTAGATTTTAGTATTTTGTGTTTAAGATTTATAATTTAGTGTTTAGGGTTTAGGGTTTAGGGTTTAAGGTTTTAATTTTAAAATTTGTTAAGATTTTGTTTAGGGTTTAGGGTTTAGGGTTTAGGGTTTAAATCTTAAAATTTTTATAATTTTTTTTAGGGTTTAGGGTTTAGGGTTTAGGAATTAGGGTTTAAATTTTATAATTTGTATAATTTTTTTTAGGGTTTAGGGTTTAGGGTTTAAGGTTTAAATTTTAAAATTTATTAACATTTTTTTAGGGTTTAGGGTTTAGGGTTTAGATTTTAGGGTTTAGATTTTCGTATTTTGTGTTTAAGATTTATAATTTAGCGTTTAGGGTTTAGGGTTTAGGGTTTAAGGTTTTAATTTTAAAATTTGTTAACATTTTGTTTAGGGTTTAGGGTTTAGGGTTCAAATCTTAAAATTTTTATAATTTTTTTTAGGGTTTAGGAATTAGGGTTTAAATTTTATAATTTGTATATATTTTTTTAGGGTTTAGGGTTTAAGGTTTAAATTTTAAGATTGATTAACATTTTGTTTAGGGTTTAGGGTTTAGGATTTAGATTTTAGGGTTTAGATTTTAGTATTTTTTGTTTAACATTTATAATTTAGCGTTTAGGGTTTAGGATTTAGGGTTTAAGGTTTTATATTTTAAAATTTGTTAACATTTTGTTTAGGGTTTAGGGTTTAGGGTTTATATTTTAGGGTTTAGATTTTAGTATTTTGTGTTTAAGATTTATAATTTAGCGTTTAGGGTTTAGGGTTTAGGGTTTAAGGTTTTAAATTTTAAAATTTGTTAACATTTTGTTTAGGGTTTAGGGTTTAGGGTTTATGTTTTAGGGTTTAGATTTTAGTATTTTGTGTTTAAGATTTATAATTTAGCGTTTAGGGTTTAGGGTTTAGGGTTTAAGGTTTTAATCTTAAAATTTGTTAACATTTTGTTTAGGGATTAGGGTTTAGGGTTCAAATCTTAAAATTTTTATAATTTTTTTTAGGGTTTAGGGTTTAGGGTTTAGGAATTAGGGTTTAAATTTTATAATTTGTATAATTTTTTTTAGGGTTTAGGGTTTAAGGTTTAAATTTTAAAATTGATTAACATTTTGTTTAGGGTTTAGGGTTTAGGATTTAGATTTTAGGGTTTAGATTTTAGTATTTTTTGTTTAACATTTATAATTTACCGTTTAGGGTTTAGGGTTTAGGGTTTAAGGTTTTATATTTTAAAATTTGTTAACATTTTGTTTAGGGTTTAGGGTTTAGGGTTTATATTTTAGGGTTTAGATTTTAGTATTTTGTGTTTAAGATTTATAATTTAGCGTTTAGGGTTTAGGGTTTAGGGTTTAAGGTTTTAAATTTTAAAATTTGTTAACATTTTGTTTAGGGTTTAGGGTTTAGGGTTTAGGGTTTAGGGTTTATGTTTTAGGGTTTAGATTTTAGTATTTTGTGTTTAAGATTT
Source organism: Linum usitatissimum (assembly GCA_030674075.2). Taxonomy (NCBI): domain Eukaryota; kingdom Viridiplantae; phylum Streptophyta; class Magnoliopsida; order Malpighiales; family Linaceae; genus Linum; species Linum usitatissimum. The sequence goes on from JAUJYP020001374.1 coordinate 1,233,492, forward strand.
ATAATTTAGCATTTAGGGTTTAGGGTTTAGCGTTTAAGGTTTTAATTTTAAAATTTGTTAACATTTTGTTTAGGGTTTAGGGTTTAGGGTTCAAATCTTCAAATTTTTATAATTTTTTTTTAGGTTTAGGGTTTAGGGTTTAGGAATTAGGGTTTAAATTTTATAATTTGTATAATTTTTTTTAGGGTTTAGGGTTTAAGGTTTAAATTTTAAAATTGATTAACATTTTGTTTAGGGTTTAGGGTTTAGGATTTAGATTTTAGGGTTTAGATTTTCGTATTTTGTGTTTAAGTTTTATAATTTAGCGTTTAGGGTTTAGGGTTTAGGGTTTAAGGTTTTAAATTTTAAAATTTGTTAACATTTTGTTTAGGGTTTAGGGTTTAGGGTTTATATTTTAGGGTTTAGATTTTAGTATTTTGTGTTTAAGATTTATAATTTAGCGTTTAGGGTTTAGGGTTTAAGGTTTTAATTTTAAAATTTGTTAACATTTTGTTTAGGGTGAGTTTAGGGTTTAGATTTTAGGGTTTAGATTTTAGTATTTTGTGTTTAAGATTTATAATTTAGCGTTTAGGGTTTAGGGTTTAAGGTTTTAATTTTAAAATTTGTTAACATTTTGTTTAGGGTTTAGGGTTTAGGGTTTAGATTTTAGGGTTTAGATTTTAGTATTTTGTGTTTAAGATTTATAATTTAGCGTTTAGGGTTTAGGGTTTAGGGTTTAAGGTTTTAATTTTAAAATTTGTTAACATTTTGTTTAGGGTTTAGGGTTTAGGGTTCAAATCTTAAAATTTTTATAATTGTTTTTAGGGTTTAGGGTTTAGGGTTTAGGAATTAGGGTTTAAATTTTATAATTTGTATAATTTTTTTTAGGGTTTAGGGTTTAAGGTTTAAATTTTAAAATTGATTAACATTTTGTTTAGGGTTTAGGGTTTAGGATTTAAATTTTAGGGTTTAGATTTTAGTATTTTTTGGTTAACATTTATAATTTAGCGTTTAGGGTTTAGGGTTTAAGGTTTTATATTTTAAAATTTGTTAACATTTTGTTTAGGGTTTAGGGTTTAGGGTTTATATTTTAGGGTTTAGATTTTAGTATTTTGTGTTTAAGATTTATAATTTAGCGTTTAGGGTTTAGGGTTTAGGGTTTAAGGTTTTAAATTTTAAAATTTGTTAACATTTTGTTTAGGGTTTAGGGTTTATGTTTTAGGGTTTAGATTTTAGTATTTTGTGTTTAAGATTTATAATTTAGCGTTTAGGGTTTAGGGTTTAGGGTTTAAGGTTTTAATTTTAAAATTTGTTAACATTTTGTTTAGGGTTTAGGGTTTAGGGTTCAAATCTTCAAATTTTTATAATTTTTTTTAGGGTTTAGGGTTTAGGGTTTAGGAATTAGGGTTTAAATTTTATAATTTGTATAATTTTTTTTAGGGTTGAGGGTTTAAGGTTTAAATTTTAAAATTGATTAACATTTTGTTTAGGGTTTAGGGTTTAGGATTTAGATTTTAGGGTTTAGATTTTAGTATTTTGTGTTTAAGATTTATAATTTAGCGTTTAGGGTTTAGGGTATAGGGTGTAAGGTTTTAAATTTTAAAATTTGTTAACATTTTGTTTAGGGTTTAGGGTTTATGTTTTAGGGTTTAGATTTTAGTGTTTTGTGTTTAAGATTTATAATTTATCATTTAGGGTTTAGGGTTTAAGGTTTTAATTTTAAAATTTGTTAACATTTTGTTTAGGGTTTAGGGTTTAGGGTTCAAATCTTAAAATTTTTATAATTTTTTTTAGGGTTTAGGGTTTAGGGTTTAGGAATTAGGGTTTAAATTTTATAATTTGTATAATTTTTTTTAGGGTTTAGGGTTTAAGGTTTAAATTTTAAAATTGATTAACATTTTGTTCAGGGTTTAGGGTTTAGGATTTAGATTTTAGGGTTTAGATTTTAGTATTTTGTGTTTAAGATTTATAATTTAGCGTTTAGGGTTTAGGGTTTAGGGTTTAAGGTTTTAAATTTTAAAATTTGTTAACATTTTGTTTAGGGTTTAGGGTTTAGGGTTTATATTTTAGGGTTTAGATTTTAGTATTTTGTGTTTAAGATTTATAATTTAGCGTTTAGGGTTTAGGGTTTAAGGTTTTAATTTTAAAATTTGTTAACATTTTGTTTAGGGTGAGTTTAGGGTTTAGATTTTAGGGTTTAGATTTTAGTATTTTGTGTTTAAGATTTATAATTTAGCGTTTAGGGTTTAGGGTTTAAGGTTTTAATTTTAAAATTTGTTAACATTTTGTTTAGGGTTTAGGGTTTAGGGTTTAGATTTTAGTATTTTGTGTTTAAGATTTATAATTTAGCGTTTAGGGTTTAGGGTTTAGGGTTTAAAGTTTAAATTTTAAAATATGTTAACATTTTGTTTAGGGTTTAGGGTTTAGGGTTTAAATCTTAAAATTTTTATAATTTTTTTTAGGGTTTAGGGTTTAGGAATTAGGGTTTAAATTTTATAATTTGTATAATTTTTTTAGGGTTTAGGGTTTAAGGTTTAAATTTTAAAATTTATTAACATTTTGTTTAGGGTTTAGGGTTTAGGGTTTATATTTTAGGGTTTAGATTTTAGTATTTTGTGTTTAAGATTTATAATTTAGCGTTTAGGGTTTAGGGTTTAGGGTTTAAGGTTTTAAATTTTAAAATTTGTTAACATTTTGTTTAGGGTTTAGGGTTTAGGGTTTATGTTTTAGGGTTTAGATTTTAGTGTTTTGTGTTTAAGATTTATAATTTAGCATTTAGGGTTTAGGGTTTAAGGTTTAAATTTTAAAATTTATTAACATTTTGTTTAGGGTTTAGGGTTTAGGGTTTAGATTTTAGGGTTTAGATTTTCGTATTTTGTGTTTATGATTTATAATTTAGCGGTTAGGGTTTAGGGTTTAGGGTTTAAGGTTTAAATTTTAAAATTTGTTAACATTTTGTTTAGGGTTTAGGGTTTAAATCTTAAAATTTTTATAATTTTTTTTAGGGTTAGGGTTTAGGAATTAGGGTTTAAATTTTATATTTTGTATAATTTTTTTACGGTTTAGGGTTTAGGGTTTAAGGTTTAAATTTTAAAATTTATTAACATTTTGTTTAGGGTTTAGGGTTTAGGGTTTAGGTTTTAGATTTTAGGGTTTAGATTTTAGTATTTTGTGTTTAAGATTTATAATTTAGCGTTTAGGGTTTAGGGTTTAGGGTTTAAGGTTTTAAATTTTAAAATTTGTTAACATTTTGTTTAGGGTTTAGGGTTTAGGGTTTATGTTTTAGGGTTTAGATTTTAGTGTTTTGTGTTTAAGATTTATAATTTAGCATTTAGGGTTTAGGGTTTAAGGTTTAAATTTTAAAATTTGTTAACATTTTGTTTAGGGTTTAGGGTTTAGGGTTTAAATCTTAAAATTTTTATAATTTTTTTTAGGTTTAGGGTTTAGGGTTTAGGAATTAGGGTTTAAATTTTATAATTTGTATAATTTTTTTTAGGGTTTAGGGTTTAGGGTTTAAGGTTTAAATTTTAAAATTTATTAACATTTTTTTTAGGGTTTAGGGTTTAGGGTTTAGATTTTAGGGTTTAGATTTTAGTATTTTGTGTTTAAGATTTATAATTTAGCGTTTAGGGTTTAGGGTTTAGGGTTTAAGGTTTTAAATTTTAAAATTTGTTAACATTTTGTTTAGGGTTTAGGGTTTAAATCTTAAAATTTTTATAATTTTTTTTTAGGGTTAGGGTTTAGGAATTAGGGTTTAAAGTTTATATTTTGTATAATTTTTTTAGGGTTTAGGGTTTAAGGTTTAAATTTTAAAATTTATTAACATTTTGTTTAGGGTTTAGGGTTTAGGGTTTAGGTTTTAGATTTTAGGGTTTAGATTTTAGTATTTTGTGTTTAAGATTTATAATTTAGTGTTTAGGGTTTAGGGTTTAGGGTTTAAGGTTTTAATTTTAAAATTTGTTAAGATTTTGTTTAGGGTTTAGGGTTTAGGGTTTAGGGTTTAAATCTTAAAATTTTTATAATTTTTTTTAGGGTTTAGGGTTTAGGGTTTAGGAATTAGGGTTTAAATTTTATAATTTGTATAATTTTTTTTAGGGTTTAGGGTTTAGGGTTTAAGGTTTAAATTTTAAAATTTATTAACATTTTTTTAGGTTTAGGGTTTAGGGTTTAGATTTTAGGGTTTAGATTTTCGTATTTTGTGTTTAAGATTTATAATTTAGCGTTTAGGGTTTAGGGTTTAGGGTTTAAGGTTTTAATTTTAAAATTTGTTAACATTTTGTTTAGGGTTTAGGGTTTAGGGTTTATGTTTTAGGGTTTAGATTTTAGTGTTTTGTGTTTAAGATTTATAATTTAGCATTTAGGGTTTAGGGTTTAAGGTTTAAATTTTAAAATTTATTAACATTTTGTTTAGGGTTTAGGGTTTAGGGTTTAGATTTTAGGGTTTAGATTTTCGTATTTTGTGTTTATGATTTATAATTTAGCGGTTAGGGTTTAGGGTTTAGGGTTTAAGGTTTAAATTTTAAAATTTGTTAACATTTTGTTTAGGGTTTAGGGTTTAAATCTTAAAATTTTTATAATTTTTTTTAGGGTTTAAGGTTTAGGAATTAGGGTTTAAATTTTATAATTTGTATAATTTTTTTTAGGGTTTAGGGTTTAAGGTTTAAATTTTAAAATTGATTAACATTTTGTTTAGGGTTTAGGGTTTAGGATTTAGATTTTAGGGTTTAGATTTTAGTATTTTTTGTTTAACATTTATAATTTAGCGTTTAGGGTTTAGGGTTTAGGGTTTAAGGTTTTAAATTTTAAAATTTGTTAACATTTTGTTTAGGGTTTAGGGTTTAGGGTTTATATTTTAGGGTTTAGATTTTAGTATTTTGTGTTTAAGATTTATAATTTAGCGTTTAGGGTTTAGGGTTTAGGGTTTAAGGTTTTAATTTTAAAATTTGTTAACATTTTGTTTAGGGTTTAGGGTTTAGATTTTAGGGTTTAGATTTTAGTATTTTGTGTTTAAGATTTATAATTTAGCGTTTAGGGTTTAGGGTTTAGGGTTTAAGGTTTTAATTTTAAAATTTGTTAACATTTTGTTTAGGGTTTAGGGTTTAGGGTTCAAATCTTAAAATTTTTATAATTGTTTTTAGGGTTTAGGGTTTAGGGTTTAGGAATTAGGGTTTAAATTTTATAATTTGTATAATTTTTTTTAGGGTTTAGGGTTTAAGGTTTAAATTTTAAAATTGATTAACATTTTGTTTAGGGTTTAGGGTTTAGGATTTAAATTTTAGGGTTTAGATTTTAGTATTTTTTGGTTAACATTTATAATTTAGCGTTTAGGGTTTAGGGTTTAAGGTTTTATATTTTAAAATTTGTTAACATTTTGTTTAGGGTTTAGGGTTTAGGGTTTATATTTTAGGGTTTAGATTTTAGTATTTTGTGTTTAAGATTTATAATTTAGCGTTTAGGGTTTAGGGTTTAGGGTTTAAGGTTTTAAATTTTAAAATTTGTTAACATTTTGTTTAGGGTTTAGGGTTTATGTTTTAGGGTTTAGATTTTAGTATTTTGTGTTTAAGATTTATAATTTAGCGTTTAGGGTTTAGGGTTTAGGGTTTAAGGTTTTAATTTTAAAATTTGTTAACATTTTGTTTAGGGTTTAGGGTTTAGGGTTCAAATCTTCAAATTTTTATAATTTTTTTTAGGGTTTAGGGTTTAGGGTTTAGGAATTAGGGTTTAAATTTTATAATTTGTATAATTTTTTTTAGGGTTGAGGGTTTAAGGTTTAAATTTTAAAATTGATTAACATTTTGTTTAGGGTTTAGGGTTTAGGATTTAGATTTTAGGGTTTAGATTTTAGTATTTTGTGTTTAAGATTTATAATTTAGCGTTTAGGGTTTAGGGTTTAGGGTGTAAGGTTTTAAATTTTAAAATTTGTTAACATTTTGTTTAGGGTTTAGGGTTTATGTTTTAGGGTTTAGATTTTAGTGTTTTGTGTTTAAGATTTATAATTTATCATTTAGGGTTTAGGGTTTAAGGTTTTAATTTTAAAATTTGTTAACATTTTGTTTAGGGTTTAGGGTTTAGGGTTTAAATCTTAAAATTTTTATAATTTTTTTTAGGGTTTAGGGTTTAGGGTTTAGGAATTAGGGTTTAAATTTTATAATTTGTATAATTTTTTTTAGGGTTTAGGGTTTAAGGTTTAAATTTTAAAATTGATTAACATTTTGTTCAGGGTTTAGGGTTTAGGATTTAGATTTTAGGGTTTAGATTTTAGTATTTTGTGTTTAAGATTTATAATTTAGCGTTTAGGGTTTAGGGTTTAGGGTTTAAGGTTTTAAATTTTAAAATTTGTTAACATTTTGTTTAGGGTTTAGGGTTTAGGGTTTATATTTTAGGGTTTAGATTTTAGTATTTTGTGTTTAAGATTTATAATTTAGCGTTTAGGGTTTAGGGTTTAAGGTTTTAATTTTAAAATTTGTTAACATTTTGTTTAGGGTGAGTTTAGGGTTTAGATTTTAGGGTTTAGATTTTAGTATTTTGTGTTTAAGATTTATAATTTAGCGTTTAGGGTTTAGGGTTTAAGGTTTTAATTTTAAAATTTGTTAACATTTTGTTTAGGGTTTAGGGTTTAGGGTTTAGATTTTAGTATTTTGTGTTTAAGATTTATAATTTAGCGTTTAGGGTTTAGGGTTTAGGGTTTAAAGTTTAAATTTTAAAATATGTTAACATTTTGTTTAGGGTTTAGGGTTTAGGGTTTAAATCTTAAAATTTTTATAATTTTTTTTAGGGTTTAGGGTTTAGGAATTAGGGTTTAAATTTTATAATTTGTATAATTTTTTTAGGGTTTAGGGTTTAAGGTTTAAATTTTAAAATTTATTAACATTTTGTTTAGGGTTTAGGGTTTAGGGTTTATATTTTAGGGTTTAGATTTTAGTATTTTGTGTTTAAGATTTATAATTTAGCGTTTAGGGTTTAGGGTTTAGGGTTTAAGGTTTTAAATTTTAAAATTTGTTAACATTTTGTTTAGGGTTTAGGGTTTAGGGTTTATGTTTTAGGGTTTAGATTTTAGTGTTTTGTGTTTAAGATTTATAATTTAGCATTTAGGGTTTAGGGTTTAAGGTTTAAATTTTAAAATTTATTAACATTTTGTTTAGGGTTTAGGGTTTAGGGTTTAGATTTTAGGGTTTAGATTTTCGTATTTTGTGTTTATGATTTATAATTTAGCGGTTAGGGTTTAGGGTTTAGGGTTTAAGGTTTAAATTTTAAAATTTGTTAACATTTTGTTTAGGGTTTAGGGTTTAAATCTTAAAATTTTTATAATTTTTTTTAGGGTTAGGGTTTAGGAATTAGGGTTTAAATTTTATATTTTGTATAATTTTTTTAGGGTTTAGGGTTTAGGGTTTAAGGTTTAAATTTTAAAATTTATTAACATTTTGTTTAGGGTTTAGGGTTTAGGGTTTAGGTTTTAGATTTTAGGGTTTAGATTTTAGTATTTTGTGTTTAAGATTTATAATTTAGCGTTTAGGGTTTAGGGTTTAGGGTTTAAGGTTTTAAATTTTAAAATTTGTTAACATTTTGTTTAGGGTTTAGGGTTTAGGGTTTATGTTTTAGGGTTTAGATTTTAGTGTTTTGTGTTTAAGATTTATAATTTAGCATTTAGGGTTTAGGGTTTAAGGTTTAAATTTTAAAATTTGTTAACATTTTGTTTAGGGTTTAGGGTTTAGGGTTTAAATCTTAAAATTTTTATAATTTTTTTTAGGGTTTAGGGTTTAGGGTTTAGGAATTAGGGTTTAAATTTTATAATTTGTATAATTTTTTTTAGGGTTTAGGGTTTAGGGTTTAAGGTTTAAATTTTAAAATTTATTAACATTTTTTTTAGGGTTTAGGGTTTAGGGTTTAGATTTTAGGGTTTAGATTTTAGTATTTTGTGTTTAAGATTTATAATTTAGCGTTTAGGGTTTAGGGTTTAGGGTTTAAGGTTTTAAATTTTAAAATTTGTTAACATTTTGTTTAGGGTTTAGGGTTTAAATCTTAAAATTTTTATAATTTTTTTTAGGGTTAGGGTTTAGGAATTAGGGTTTAAAGTTTATATTTTGTATAATTTTTTTAGGGTTTAGGGTTTAAGGTTTAAATTTTAAAATTTATTAACATTTTGTTTAGGGTTTAGGGTTTAGGGTTTAGGTTTTAGATTTTAGGGTTTAGATTTTAGTATTTTGTGTTTAAGATTTATAATTTAGTGTTTAGGGTTTAGGGTTTAGGGTTTAAGGTTTTAATTTTAAAATTTGTTAAGATTTTGTTTAGGGTTTAGGGTTTAGGGTTTAGGGTTTAAATCTTAAAATTTTTATAATTTTTTTAGGGTTTAGGGTTTAGGGTTTAGGAATTAGGGTTTAAATTTTATAATTTGTATAATTTTTTTTAGGGTTTAGGGTTTAGGGTTTAAGGTTTAAATTTTAAAATTTATTAACATTTTTTTAGGGTTTAGGGTTTAGGGTTTAGATTTTAGGGTTTAGATTTTCGTATTTTGTGTTTAAGATTTATAATTTAGCGTTTAGGGTTTAGGGTTTAGGGTTTAAGGTTTTAATTTTAAAATTTGTTAACATTTTGTTTAGGGTTTAGGGTTTAGGGTTTATGTTTTAGGGTTTAGATTTTAGTGTTTTGTGTTTAAGATTTATAATTTAGCATTTAGGGTTTAGGGTTTAAGGTTTAAATTTTAAAATTTATTAACATTTTGTTTAGGGTTTAGGGTTTAGGGTTTAGATTTTAGGGTTTAGATTTTCGTATTTTGTGTTTATGATTTATAATTTAGCGGTTAGGGTTTAGGGTTTAGGGTTTAAGGTTTAAATTTTAAAATTTGTTAACATTTTGTTTAGGGTTTAGGGTTTAAATCTTAAAATTTTTATAATTTTTTTTAGGGTTTAGGGTTTAGGAATTAGGGTTTAAATTTTATAATTTGTATAATTTTTTTTAGGGTTTAGGGTTTAAGGTTTAAATTTTAAAATTGATTAACATTTTGTTTAGGGTTTAGGGTTTAGGATTTAGATTTTAGGGTTTAGATTTTAGTATTTTTTGTTTAACATTTATAATTTAGCGTTTAGGGTTTAGGGTTTAGGGTTTAAGGTTTTAAATTTTAAAATTTGTTAACATTTTGTTTAGGGTTTAGGGTTTAGGGTTTATATTTTAGGGTTTAGATTTTAGTATTTTGTGTTTAAGATTTATAATTTAGCGTTTAGGGTTTAGGGTTTAGGGTTTAAGGGTTTAAATTTTAAAATTTGTTAACATTTTGTTTAGGGTTTAGGGTTTAGGGTTTATGTTTTAGGGTTTAGATTTTAGTGTTTTGTGTTTAAGATTTATAATTTAGCATTTAGGGTTTAGGGTTTAAGGTTTAAATTTTAAAATTTGTTAACATTTTGTTTAGGGTTTAGGGTTTAGGGTTTAAATCTTAAAATTTTTATAATTTTTTTTAGGGTTTAGGGTTTAGGGTTTAGGAATTAGGGTTTAAATTTTATAATTTGTATAATTTTTTTTAGGGTTTAGGGTTTAGGGTTTAAGGTTTAAATTTTAAAATTTATTAACATTTTTTTTAGGGTTTAGGGTTTAGGGTTTAGATTTTAGGGTTTAGATTTTAGTATTTTGTGTTTAAGATTTATAATTTAGCGTTTAGGGTTTAGGGTTTAGGGTTTAAGGTTTTAAATTTTAAAATTTGTTAACATTATGTTTAGGGTTTAGGGTTTAAATCTTAAAAGTTTTATAATTTTTTTTAGGGTTAGGGTTTAGGAATTAGGGTTTAAAGTTTATATTTTGTATAATTTTTTTAGGGTTTAGGGTTTAAGGTTTAAATTTTAAAATTTATTAACATTTTGTTTAGGGTTTAGGGTTTAGGGTTTAGGTTTTAGATTTTAGGGTTTAGATTTTAGTATTTTGTGTTTAAGATTTATAATTTAGTGTTTAGGGTTTAGGGTTTAGGGTTTAAGGTTTTAATTTTAAAATTTGTTAAGATTTTGTTTAGGGTTTAGGGTTTAGGGTTTAGGGTTTAAATCTTAAAATTTTTATAATTTTTTTTAGGGTTTAGGGTTTAGGGTTTAGGAATTAGGGTTTAAATTTTATAATTTGTATAATTTTTTTTAGGGTTTAGGGTTTAGGGTTTAAGGTTTTAATTTTAAAATTTGTTAACATTTTGTTTAGGGTGAGTTTAGGGTTTAGATTTTAGGGTTTAGATTTTAGTATTTTGTGTTTAAGATTTATAATTTAGCGTTTAGGGTTTAGGGTTTAAGGTTTTAATTTTAAAATTTGTTAACATTTTGTTTAGGGTTTAGGGTTTAGGGTTTAGATTTTAGGGTTTAGATTTTAGTATTTTGTGTTTAAGATTTATAATTTAGCGTTTAGGGTTTAGGGTTTAGGGTTTAAGGTTTTAATTTTAAAATTTGTTAACATTTTGTTTAGGGTTTAGGGTTTAGGGTTCAAATCTTAAAATTTTTATAATTGTTTTTAGGGTTTAGGGTTTAGGGTTTAGGAATTAGGGTTTAAATTTTATAATTTGTATAATTTTTTTTAGGGTTTAGGGTTTAAGGTTTAAATTTTAAAATTGATTAACATTTTGTTTAGGGTTTAGGGTTTAGGATTTAAATTTTAGGGTTTAGATTTTAGTATTTTTTGGTTAACATTTATAATTTAGCGTTTAGGGTTTAGGGTTTAAGGTTTTATATTTTAAAATTTGTTAACATTTTGTTTAGGGTTTAGGGTTTAGGGTTTATATTTTAGGGTTTAGATTTTAGTATTTTGTGTTTAAGATTTATAATTTAGCGTTTAGGGTTTAGGGTTTAGGGTTTAAGGTTTTAAATTTTAAAATTTGTTAACATTTTGTTTAGGGTTTAGGGTTTATGTTTTAGGGTTTAGATTTTAGTATTTTGTGTTTAAGATTTATAATTTAGCGTTTAGGGTTTAGGGTTTAGGGTTTAAGGTTTTAATTTTAAAATTTGTTAACATTTTGTTTAGGGTTTAGGGTTTAGGGTTCAAATCTTCAAATTTTTATAATTTTTTTTAGGGTTTAGGGTTTAGGGTTTAGGAATTAGGTTTAAATTTTATAATTTGTATAATTTTTTTTAGGGTTGAGGGTTTAAGGTTTAAATTTTAAAATTGATTAACATTTTGTTTAGGGTTTAGGGTTTAGGATTTAGATTTTAGGGTTTAGATTTTAGTATTTTGTGTTTAAGATTTATAATTTAGCGTTTAGGGTTTAGGGTTTAGGGTTTAAGGTTTTAAATTTTAAAATTTGTTAACATTTTGTTTAGGGTTTAGGGTTTAGGGTTTATGTTTTAGGGTTTAGATTTTAGTGTTTTGTGTTTAAGATTTATAATTTAGCATTTAGGGTTTAGGGTTTAAGGTTTAAATTTTAAAATTTGTTAACATTTTGTTTAGGGTTTAGGGTTTAGGGTTTAAATCTTAAAATTTTTATAATTTTTTTTAGGGTTTAGGGTTTAGGGTTTAGGAATTAGGGTTTAAATTTTATAATTTGTATAATGTTTTTTAGGGTTTAGGGTTTAGGGTTTAAGGTTTAAGTTTTAAAATTGATTAACATTTTGTTTAGGGTTTAGGGTTTAGGATTTAGATTTTAGGGTTTAGATTTTAGTATTTTGTGTTTAAGATTTATAATTTAGAGTTTAGGGTTTAGGGTTTAGGGTGTAAGGTTTTAAATTTTAAAATTTGTTAACATTTTGTTTAGGGTTTAGGGTTTATGTTTTAGGGTTTAGATTTTAGTGTTTTGTGTTTAAGATTTATAATTTATCATTTAGGGTTTAGGGTTTAAGGTTTTAATTTTAAAATTTGTTAACATTTTGTTTAGGGTTTAGGGTTTAGGGTTCAAATCTTAAAATTTTTATAATTTTTTTTAGGGTTTAGGGTTTAGGGTTTAGGAATTAGGGTTTAAATTTATAATTTGTATAATTTTTTTTAGGGTTTAGGGTTTAAGGTTTAAATTTTAAAATTGATTAACATTTTGTTCAGGGTTTAGGGTTTAGGATTTAGATTTTAGGGTTTAGATTTTAGTATTTTGTGTTTAAGATTTATAATTTAGCGTTTAGGGTTTAGGGTTTAGGGTTTAAGGTTTTAAATTTTAAAATTTGTTAACATTTTGTTTAGGGTTTAGGGTTTAGGGTTTATATTTTAGGGTTTAGATTTTAGTATTTTGTGTTTAAGATTTATAATTTAGCGTTTAGGGTTTAGGGTTTAAGGTTTTAATTTTAAAATTTGTTAACATTTTGTTTAGGGTTTAGGGTTTAGGGTTTAGATTTTAGGGTTTAGATTTTAGTATTTTGTGTTTAAGATTTATAATTTAGCGTTTAGGGTTTAGGGTTTAAGGTTTTAATTTTAAAATTTGTTAACATTTTGTTTAGGGTTTAGGGTTTAGGGTTTAGATTTTAGTATTTTGTGTTTAAGATTTATAATTTAGCGTTTAGGGTTTAGGGTTTAGGGTTTAAAGTTTAAATTTTAAAATATGTTAACATTTTGTTTAGGGTTTAGGGTTTAGGGTTTAAATCTTAAAATTTTTATAATTTTTTTTAGGGTTTAGGGTTTAGGAATTAGGGTTTAAATTTTATAATTTGTATAATTTTTTTAGGGTTTAGGGTTTAAGGTTTAAATTTTAAAATTTATTAACATTTTGTTTAGGGTTTAGGGTTTAGGGTTTATATTTTAGGGTTTAGATTTTAGTATTTTGTGTTTAAGATTTATAATTTAGCGTTTAGGGTTTAGGGTTTAGGGTTTAAGGTTTTAAATTTTAAAATTTGTTAACATTTTGTTTAGGGTTTAGGGTTTAGGGTTTATGTTTTAGGGTTTAGATTTTAGTGTTTTGTGTTTAAGATTTATAATTTAGCATTTAGGGTTTAGGGTTTAAGGTTTAAATTTTAAAATTTATTAACATTTTGTTTAGGGTTTAGGGTTTAGGGTTTAGATTTTAGGGTTTAGATTTTCGTATTTTGTGTTTATGATTTATAATTTAGCGGTTAGGGTTTAGGGTTTAGGGTTTAAGGTTTAAATTTTAAAATTTGTTAACATTTTGTTTAGGGTTTAGGGTTTAAATCTTAAAATTTTTATAATTTTTTTTAGAGTTAGGGTTTAGGAATTAGGGTTTAAATTTTATATTTTGTATAATTTTTTTAGGGTTTAGGGTTTAGGGTTTAAGGTTTAAATTTTAAAATTTATTAACATTTTGTTTAGGGTTTAGGGTTTAGGGTTTAGGTTTTAGATTTTAGGGTTTAGATTTTAGTATTTTGTGTTTAAGATTTATAATTTAGCGTTTAGGGTTTAGGGTTTAGGGTTTAAGGTTTTAAATTTTAAAATTTGTTAACATTTTGTTTAGGGTTTAGGGTTTAGGGTTTATGTTTTAGGGTTTAGATTTTAGTGTTTTGTGTTTAAGATTTATAATTTAGCATTTAGGGTTTAGGGTTTAAGGTTTAAATTTTAAAATTTGTTAACATTTTGTTTAGGGTTTAGGGTTTAGGGTTTAAATCTTAAAATTTTTATAATTTTTTTTAGGGTTTAGGGTTTAGGGTTTAGGAATTAGGGTTTAAATTTTATAATTTGTATAATTTTTTTTAGGGTTTAGGGTTTAGGGTTTAAGGTTTAAATTTTAAAATTTATTAACATTTTTTTTTAGGTTTAGGGTTTAGGGTTTAGATTTTAGGGTTTAGATTTTAGTATTTTGTGTTTAAGATTTATAATTTAGCGTTTAGGGTTTAGGGTTTAGGGTTTAAGGTTTTAAATTTTAAAATTTGTTAACATTTTGTTTAGGGTTTAGGGTTTAAATCTTAAAATTTTTATAATTTTTTTTAGGGTTAGGGTTTAGGAATTAGGGTTTAAAGTTTATATTTTGTATAATTTTTTTAGGGTTTAGGGTTTAAGGTTTAAATTTTAAAATTTATTAACATTTTGTTTAGGGTTTAGGGTTTAAGGTTTAGGTTTTAGATTTTAGGGTTTAGATTTTAGTATTTTGTGTTTAAGATTTATAATTTAGTGTTTAGGGTTTAGGGTTTAGGGTTTAAGGTTTTAATTTTAAAATTTGTTAAGATTTTGTTTAGGGTTTAGGGTTTAGGGTTTAGGGTTTAAATCTTAAAATTTTTATAATTTTTTTTAGGGTTTAGGAATTAGGGTTTAAATTTTATAATTTGTATAATTTTTTTTAGGGTTTAGGGTTTAGGGTTTAAGGTTTAAATTTTAAAATTTATTAACATTTTTTTAGGTTTAGGGTTTAGGGTTTAGATTTTAGGGTTTAGATTTTCGTATTTTGTGTTTAAGATTTATAATTTAGCGTTTAGGGTTTAGGGTTTAGGGTTTAAGGTTTTAATTTTAAAATTTGTTAACATTTTGTTTAGGGTTTAGGGTTTAGGGTTTATGTTTTAGGGTTTAGATTTTAGTGTTTTGTGTTTAAGATTTATAATTTAGCATTTAGGGTTTAGGGTTTAAGGTTTAAATTTTAAAATTTATTAACATTTTGTTTAGGGTTTAGGGTTTAGGGTTTAGATTTTAGGTTTAGATTTTCGTATTTTGTGTTTAAGATTTATAATTTAGCGTTTAGGGTTTAGGGTTTAGGGTTTAAGGTTTTAATTTTAAAATTTGTTAACATTTTGTTTAGGGTTTAGGGTTTAGGGTTTAGGGTTTAAATCTTAAAATTTTTATAATTTTTTTTTTAGGGTTTAGGAATTAGGGTTTAAATTTTATAATTTGTATAATTTTTTTTAGGTTTAGGGTTTAGGGTTTAAGGTTTAAATTTTAAAATTTATTAACATTTTTTTAGGGTTTAGGGTTTAGGGTTTAGATTTTAGGGTTTAGATTTTCGTATTTTGTGTTTAAGATTTATAATTTAGCGTTTAGGGTTTAGGGTTTAGGGTTTAAGGTTTTAATTTTAAAATTTGTTAACATTTTGTTTAGGGTTTAGGGTTTAGGGTTTATGTTTTAGGGTTTAGATTTTAGTGTTTTGTGTTTAAGATTTATAATTTAGCATTTAGGGTTTAGGGTTTAAGGTTTAAATTTTAAAATTTATTAACATTTTGTTTAGGGTTTAGGGTTTAGGGTTTAGATTTTAGGGTTTAGATTTTCGTATTTTGTGTTTAAGATTTATAATTTAGCGTTTAGGGTTTAGGGTTTAGGGTTTAAGGTTTTAATTTTAAAATTTGTTAACATTTTGTTTAGGGTTTAGGGTTTAGGGTTTATGTTTTAGGGTTTAGATTTTAGTGTTTTGTGTTTAAGATTTATAATTTAGCATTTAGGGTTTAGGGTTTAAGGTTTAAATTTTAAAATTTATTAACATTTTGTTTAGGGTTTAGGGTTTAGGGTTTAGATTTTAGGGTTTAGATTTTCGTATTTTGTGTTTAAGATTTATAATTTAGCGTTTAGGGTTTAGGGTTTAGGGTTTAAGGTTTTAAATTTTAAAATTTGTTAACATTTTGTTTAGGGTTTAGGGTTTAGGGTTTATGTTTTAGGGTTTAGATTTTAGTGTTTTGTGTTTAAGATTTATAATTTAGCATTTAGGGTTTAGGGTTTAAGGTTTAAATTTTAAAATTTGTTAACATTTTGTTTAGGGTTTAGGGTTTAGGGTTTAAATCTTAAAATTTTTATAATTTTTTTTAGGGTTTAGGGTTTAGGGTTTAGGAATTAGGGTTTAAATTTTATAATTTGTATAATTTTTTTTAGGGTTTAGGGTTTAGGGTTTAAGGTTTAAATTTTAAAATTTATTAACATTTTTTTTAGGGTTTAGGGTTTAGGGTTTAGATTTTAGGGTTTAGATTTTAGTATTTTGTGTTTAAGATTTATAATTTAGCGTTTAGGGTTTAGGGTTTAGGGTTTAAGGTTTTAAATTTTAAAATTTGTTAACATTTTGTTTAGGGTTTAGGGTTTAAATCTTAAAATTTTTATAATTTTTTTTAGGGTTAGGGTTTAGGAATTAGGGTTTAAAGTTTATATTTTGTATAATTTTTTTAGGGTTTAGGGTTTAAGGTTTAAATTTTAAAATTTATTAACATTTTGTTTAGGGTTTAGGGTTTAGGGTTTAGGTTTTAGATTTTAGGGTTTAGATTTTAGTATTTTGTGTTTAAGATTTATAATTTAGTGTTTAGGGTTTAGGGTTTAGGGTTTAAGGTTTTAATTTTAAAATTTGTTAAGATTTTGTTTAGGGTTTAGGGTTTAGGGTTTAGGGTTTAAATCTTAAAATTTTTATAATTTTTTTAGGGTTTAGGAATTAGGGTTTAAATTTTATAATTTGTATAATTTTTTTTAGGGTTTAGGGTTTAGGGTTTAAGGTTTAAATTTTAAAATTTATTAACATTTTTTTAGGTTTAGGGTTTAGGGTTTAGATTTTAGGGTTTAGATTTTCGTATTTTGTGTTTAAGATTTATAATTTAGCGTTTAGGGTTTAGGGTTTAGGGTTTAAGGTTTTAATTTTAAAATTTGTTAACATTTTGTTTAGGGTTTAGGGTTTAGGGTTTATGTTTTAGGGTTTAGATTTTAGTGTTTTGTGTTTAAGATTTATAATTTAGCATTTAGGGTTTAGGGTTTAAGGTTTAAATTTTAAAATTTATTAACATTTTGTTTAGGGTTTAGGGTTTAGGGTTTAGATTTTAGGGTTTAGATTTTCGTATTTTGTGTTTAAGATTTATAATTTAGCGTTTAGGGTTTAGGGTTTAGGGTTTAAGGTTTTAATTTTAAAATTTGTTAACATTTTGTTTAGGGTTTAGGGTTTAGGGTTTATGTTTTAGGGTTTAGATTTTAGTGTTTTGTGTTTAAGATTTATAATTTAGCATTTAGGGTTTAGGGTTTAAGGTTTAAATTTTAAAATTTATTAACATTTTGTTTAGGGTTTAGGGTTTAGGGTTTAGATTTTAGGGTTTAGATTTTCGTATTTTGTGTTTATGATTTATAATTTAGCGGTTAGGGTTTAGGGTTTAGGGTTTAAGGTTTAAATTTTAAAATTTGTTAACATTTTGTTTAGGGTTTAGGGTTTAAATCTTAAAATTTTTATAATTTTTTTTAGGGTTAGGGTTTAGGAATTAGGGTTTAAATTTTATATTTTGTATAATTTTTTTAGGGTTTAGGGTTTAGGGTTTAAGGTTTAAATTTTAAAATTTATTAACATTTTGTTTAGGGTTTAGGGTTTAGGGTTTAGGTTTTAGATTTTAGGGTTTAGATTTTAGTATTTTGTGTTTAAGATTTATAATTTAGCGTTTAGGGTTTAGGGTTTAGGGTTTAAGGTTTTAAGTTTAAAATTTGTTAACATTTTGTTTAGGGTTTAGGGTTTAGGGTTCAAATCTTCAAATTTTTATAATTTTTTTTAGGGTTTAGGGTTTAGGGTTTAGGAATTAGGGTTTAAATTTTATAATTTGTATAATTTTTTTTAGGGTTTAGGGTTTAAGGTTTAAATTTTAAAATTGATTAACATTTTGTTTAGGGTTTAGGGTTTAGGATTTAGATTTTAGGGTTTAGATTTTAGTATTTTTTGTTTAACATTTATAATTTAGCGTTTAGGGTTTAGGGTTTAGGGTTTAAGGTTTTAAATTTTAAAATTTGTTAACATTTTGTTTAGGGTTTAGGGTTTAGGGTTTATATTTTAGGGTTTAGATTTTAGTATTTTGTGTTTAAGATTTATAATTTAGCGTTTAGGGTTTAGGGTTTAGGGTTTAAGGGTTTAAATTTTAAAATTTGTTAACATTTTGTTTAGGGTTTAGGGTTTAGGGTTTATGTTTTAGGGTTTAGATTTTAGTGTTTTGTGTTTAAGATTTATAATTTAGCATTTAGGGTTTAGGGTTTAAGGTTTAAATTTTAAAATTTGTTAACATTTTGTTTAGGGTTTAGGGTTTAGGGTTTAAATCTTAAAATTTTTATAATTTTTTTTAGGGTTTAGGGTTTAGGGTTTAGGAATTAGGGTTTAAATTTTATAATTTGTATAATTTTTTTTAGGGTTTAGGGTTTAGGGTTTAAGGTTTAAATTTTAAAATTTATTAACATTTTTTTTAGGGTTTAGGGTTTAGGGTTTAGATTTTAGGGTTTAGATTTTAGTATTTTGTGTTTAAGATTTATAATTTAGCGTTTAGGGTTTAGGGTTTAGGGTTTAAGGTTTTAAATTTTAAAATTTGTTAACATTATGTTTAGGGTTTAGGGTTTAAATCTTAAAATTTTTATAATTTTTTTTAGGGTTAGGGTTTAGGAATTAGGGTTTAAAGTTTATATTTTGTATAATTTTTTTAGGGTTTAGGGTTTAAGGTTTAAATTTTAAAATTTATTAACATTTTGTTTAGGGTTTAGGGTTTAGGGTTTAGGTTTTAGATTTTAGGGTTTAGATTTTAGTATTTTGTGTTTAAGATTTATAATTTAGTGTTTAGGGTTTAGGGTTTAGGGTTTAAGGTTTTAATTTTAAAATTTGTTAAGATTTTGTTTAGGGTTTAGGGTTTAGGGTTTAGGGTTTAAATCTTAAAATTTTTATAATTTTTTTTAGGGTTTAGGGTTTAGGGTTTAGGAATTAGGGTTTAAATTTTATAATTTGTATAATTTTTTAGGGTTTAGGGTTTAGGGTTTAAGGTTTAAATTTTAAAATTTATTAACATTTTTTAGGGTTTAGGGTTTAGGGTTTAGATTTTAGGGTTTAGATTTTCGTATTTTGTGTTTAAGATTTATAATTTAGCGTTTAGGGTTTAGGGTTTAGGGTTTAAGGTTTTAATTTTAAAATTTGTTAACATTTTGTTTAGGGTTTAGGGTTTAGGGTTCAAATCTTAAAATTTTTATAATTTTTTTTAGGGTTTAGGAATTAGGGTTTAAATTTTATAATTTGTATATATTTTTTTAGGGTTTAGGGTTTAAGGTTTAAATTTTAAGATTGATTAACATTTTGTTTAGGGTTTAGGGTTTAGGATTTAGATTTTAGGGTTTAGATTTTAGTATTTTTTGTTTAACATTTATAATTTAGCGTTTAGGGTTTAGGATTTAGGGTTTAAGGTTTTATATTTTAAAATTTGTTAACATTTTGTTTAGGGTTTAGGGTTTAGGGTTTATATTTTAGGGTTTAGATTTTAGTATTTTGTGTTTAAGATTTATAATTTAGCGTTTAGGGTTTAGGGTTTAGGGTTTAAGGTTTTAAATTTTAAAATTTGTTAACATTTTGTTTAGGGTTTAGGGTTTAGGGTTTATGTTTTAGGGTTTAGATTTTAGTATTTTGTGTTTAAGATTTATAATTTAGCGTTTAGGGTTTAGGGTTTAAGGTTTTAATCTTAAAATTTGTTAACATTTTGTTTAGGGATTAGGGTTTAGGGTTCAAATATTAAAATTTTTATAATTTTTTTTAGGGTTTAGGGTTTAGGGTTTAGGAATTAGGGTTTAAATTTTATAATTTGTATAATTTTTTTTAGGGTTTAGGGTTTAAGGTTTAAATTTTAAAATTGATTAACATTTTGTTTAGGGTTTAGGGTTTAGGATTTAGATTTTAGGGTTTAGATTTTAGTATTTTTTGTTTAACATTTATAATTTAGCGTTTAGGGTTTAGGGTTTAGGGTTTAAGGTTTTATATTTTAAAATTTGTTAACATTTTGTTTAGGGTTTAGGGTTTAGGGTTTATATTTTAGGGTTTAGATTTTAGTATTTTGTGTTTAAGATTTATAATTTAGCGTTTAGGGTTTAGGGTTTAGGGTTTAAGGTTTTAAATTTTAAAATTTGTTAACATTTTGTTTAGGGTTTAGGGTTTAGGGTTTAGGGTTTAGGGTTTATGTTTTAGGGTTTAGATTTTAGTATTTTGTGTTTAAGATTTATAATTTAGTATTTAGGGTTTAGGGTTTAGCGTTTAAGGTTTTAATTTTAAAATTTGTTAACATTTTGTTTAGGGTTTAGGGTTTAGGGTTCAAATCTTCAAATTTTTATAATTTTTTTTAGGGTTTAGGGTTTAGGGTTTAGGAATTAGGGTTTAAATTTTATAATTTGTATAATTTTTTTTAGGGTTTAGGGTTTAAGGTTTAAATTTTAAAATTGATTAACATTTTGTTTAGGGTTTAGGGTTTAGGATTTAGATTTTAGGGTTTAGATTTTCGTATTTTGTGTTTAAGTTTTATAATTTAGCGTTTAGGGTTTAGGGTTTAGGGTTTAAGGTTTTAAATTTTAAAATTTGTTAACATTTTGTTTAGGGTTTAGGGTTTAGGGTTTATATTTTAGGGTTTAGATTTTAGTATTTTGTGTTTAAGATTTATAATTTAGCGTTTAGGGTTTAGGGTTTAAGGTTTTAATTTTAAAATTTGTTAACATTTTGTTTAGGGTGAGTTTAGGGTTTAGATTTTAGGGTTTAGATTTTAGTATTTTGTGTTTAAGATTTATAATTTAGCGTTTAGGGTTTAGGGTTTAAGGTTTTAATTTTAAAATTTGTTAACATTTTGTTTAGGGTTTAGGGTTTAGGGTTTAGATTTTAGGGTTTAGATTTTAGTATTTTGTGTTTAAGATTTATAATTTAGCGTTTAGGGTTTAGGGTTTAAGGTTTTAATTTTAAAATTTGTTAACATTTTGTTTAGGGTTTAGGGTTTAGGGTTCAAATCTTAAAATTTTTATAATTGTTTTTAGGGTTTAGGGTTTAGGGTTTAGGAATTAGGGTTTAAATTTTATAATTTGTATAATTTTTTTTAGGGTTTAGGGTTTAAGGTTTAAATTTTAAAATTGATTAACATTTTGTTTAGGGTTTAGGGTTTAGGATTTAGATTTTAGGGTTTAGATTTTAGTATTTTGTGTTTAAGATTTATAATTTAGCGTTTAGGGTTTAGGGTTTAGGGTTTAAGGTTTTAAATTTTAAAATTTGTTAACATTTTGTTTAGGGTTTAGGGTTTAGGGTTTATGTTTTAGGGTTTAGATTTTAGTGTTTTGTGTTTAAGATTTATAATTTAGCATTTAGGGTTTAGGGTTTAAGGTTTAAATTTTAAAATTTGTTAACATTTTGTTTAGGGTTTAGGGTTTAGGGTTTAAATCTTAAAATTTTTATAATTTTTTTTAGGGTTTAGGGTTTAGGGTTTAGGGTTTAGGATTTAGATTTTAGGGTTTAGATTTTAGTATTTTTTGTTTAACATTTATAATTTAGCGTTTAGGGTTTAGGGTTTAGGGTTTAAGGTTTTATATTTTAAAATTTGTTAACATTTTGTTTAGGGTTTAGGGTTTAGGGTTTATATTTTAGGGTTTAGATTTTAGTATTTTGTGTTTAAGATTTATAATTTAGCGTTTAGGGTTTAGGGTTTAGGGTTTAAGGTTTTAAATTTTAAAATTTGTTAACATTTTGTTTAGGGTTTAGGGTTTAGGGTTTAGGGTTTAGGGTTTATGTTTTAGGGTTTAGATTTTAGTATTTTGTGTTTAAGATTTATAATTTAGCATTTAGGGTTTAGGGTTTAGCGTTTAAGGTTTTAATTTTAAAATTTGTTAACATTTTGTTTAGGGTTTAGGGTTTAGGGTTCAAATCTTCAAATTTTTATAATTTTTTTTAGGGTTTAGGGTTTAGGGTTTAGGAATTAGGTTTAAATTTTATAATTTGTATAATTTTTTTTAGGGTTTAGGGTTTAAGGTTTAAATTTTAAAATTGATTAACATTTTGTTTAGGGTTTAGGGTTTAGGATTTAGATTTTAGGGTTTAGATTTTCGTATTTTGTGTTTAAGTTTTATAATTTAGCGTTTAGGGTTTAGGGTTTAGGGTTTAAGGTTTTAAATTTTAAAATTTGTTAACATTTTGTTTAGGGTTTAGGGTTTAGGGTTTATATTTTAGGGTTTAGATTTTAGTATTTTGTGTTTAAGATTTATAATTTAGCGTTTAGGGTTTAGGGTTTAAGGTTTTAATTTTAAAATTTGTTAACATTTTGTTTAGGGTGAGTTTAGGGTTTAGATTTTAGGGTTTAGATTTTAGTATTTTGTGTTTAAGATTTATAATTTAGCGTTTAGGGTTTAGGGTTTAAGGTTTTAATTTTAAAATTTGTTAACATTTTGTTTAGGGTTTAGGGTTTAGGGTTTAGATTTTAGGGTTTAGATTTTAGTATTTTGTGTTTAAGATTTATAATTTAGCGTTTAGGGTTTAGGGTTTAGGGTTTAAGGTTTTAATTTTAAAATTTGTTAACATTTTGTTTAGGGTTTAGGGTTTAGGGTTCAAATCTTAAAATTTTTATAATTGTTTTTAGGGTTTAGGGTTTAGGGTTTAGGAATTAGGGTTTAAATTTTATAATTTGTATAATTTTTTTTAGGGTTTAGGGTTTAAGGTTTAAATTTTAAAATTGATTAACATTTTGTTTAGGGTTTAGGGTTTAGGATTTAAATTTTAGGGTTTAGATTTTAGTATTTTTTGGTTAACATTTATAATTTAGCGTTTAGGGTTTAGGGTTTAAGGTTTTATATTTTAAAATTTGTTAACATTTTGTTTAGGGTTTAGGGTTTAGGGTTTATATTTTAGGGTTTAGATTTTAGTATTTTGTGTTTAAGATTTATAATTTAGCGTTTAGGGTTTAGGGTTTAGGGTTTAAGGTTTTAAATTTTAAAATTTGTTAACATTTTGTTTAGGGTTTAGGGTTTATGTTTTAGGGTTTAGATTTTAGTATTTTGTGTTTAAGATTTATAATTTAGCGTTTAGGGTTTAGGGTTTAGGGTTTAAGGTTTTAATTTTAAAATTTGTTAACATTTTGTTTAGGGTTTAGGGTTTAGGGTTCAAATCTTCAAATTTTTATAATTTTTTTTAGGGTTTAGGGTTTAGGGTTTAGGAATTAGGGTTTAAATTTTATAATTTGTATAATTTTTTTTAGGGTTGAGGGTTTAAGGTTTAAATTTTAAAATTGATTAACATTTTGTTTAGGGTTTAGGGTTTAGGATTTAGATTTTAGGGTTTAGATTTTAGTATTTTGTGTTTAAGATTTATAATTTAGCGTTTAGGGTTTAGGGTTTAGGGTTTAAGGTTTTAAATTTTAAAATTTGTTAACATTTTGTTTAGGGTTTAGGGTTTAGGGTTTATGTTTTAGGGTTTAGATTTTAGTGTTTTGTGTTTAAGATTTATAATTTAGCATTTAGGGTTTAGGGTTTAAGGTTTAAATTTTAAAATTTGTTAACATTTTGTTTAGGGTTTAGGGTTTAGGGTTTAAATCTTAAAATTTTTATAATTTTTTTTAGGGTTTAGGGTTTAGGGTTTAGGAATTAGGGTTTAAATTTTATAATTTGTATAATGTTTTTTAGGGTTTAGGGTTTAGGGTTTAAGGTTTAAATTTTAAAATTGATTAACATTTTGTTTAGGGTTTAGGGTTTAGGATTTAGATTTTAGGGTTTAGATTTTAGTATTTTGTGTTTAAGATTTATAATTTAGCGTTTAGGGTTTAGGGTTTAGGGTGTAAGGTTTTAAATTTTAAAATTTGTTAACATTTTGTTTAGGGTTTAGGGTTTATGTTTTAGGGTTTAGATTTTAGTGTTTTGTGTTTAAGATTTATAATTTATCATTTAGGGTTTAGGGTTTAAGGTTTTAATTTTAAAATTTGTTAACATTTTGTTTAGGGTTTAGGGTTTAGGGTTCAAATCTTAAAATTTTTATAATTTTTTTTAGGGTTTAGGGTTTAGGGTTTAGGAATTAGGGTTTAAATTTTATAATTTGTATAATTTTTTTTAGGGTTTAGGGTTTAAGGTTTAAATTTTAAAATTGATTAACATTTTGTTTAGGGTTTAGGGTTTAGGATTTAGATTTTAGGGTTTAGATTTTAGTATTTTGTGTTTAAGATTTATAATTTAGCGTTTAGGGTTTAGGGTTTAGGGTTTAAGGTTTTAAATTTTATAATTTGTTAACATTTTGTTTAGGGTTTAGGGTTTAGGGTTTATATTTTAGGGTTTAGATTTTAGTATTTTGTGTTTAAGATTTATAATTTAGCGTTTAGGGTTTTGGGTTTAAGGTTTTAATTTTAAAATTTGTTAACATTTTGTTTAGGGTTTAGGGTTTAGGGTTTAGATTTTAGGGTTTAGATTTTAGTATTTTGTGTTTAAGATTTATAATTTAGCGTTTAGGGTTTAGGGTTTAAGGTTTTAATTTTAAAATTTGTTAACATTTTGTTTAGGGTTTAGGGTTTAGATTTTAGTATTTTGTGTTTAAGATTTATAATTTAACGTTTAGGGTTTAGGGTTTAGGGTTTAAAGTTTAAATTTTAAAATATGTTAACATTTTGTTTAGGGTTTAGGGTTTAGGGTTTAAATCTTAAAATTTTTATAATTTTTTTTAGGGTTTAGGGTTTAGGAATTAGGGTTTAAATTTTATAATTTGTATAATTTTTTTAGGGTTTAGGGTTTAAGGTTTAAATTTTAAAATTTATTAACATTTTGTTTAGGGTTTAGGGTTTAGGGTTTATATTTTAGGGTTTAGATTTTAGTATTTTGTGTTTAAGATTTATAATTTAGCGTTTAGGGTTTAGGGTTTTGATTTTAAGGTTTAAATTTTAAAATTTATTAACATTTTGTTTAGGGTTTAGGGTTTAGATTTTAGGGTTAAGATTTTAGTATTTTGTGTTTATGATTTTAGGGTTTAGGTTTTATTGGTTAGGGTATAAGTTTTAGTGGTTTAGGGTTTAGGCTCAACAGTGCATAATATCGTAAGTGCATTATAACGAAAGTGCATAATATCATAAGTGCATTATATCGAAAGTGCATAATATCATAACTGCATACAATCGAAAGTGCATAATGTCCCAAATCTGAAATCAAAACTACATAGGTCTAAAAACAAAAGTACATAAGTCTCATTACACAACATGGAAGGAAATGATAACATATGCCATAAACGAAGTCTAACGGTACGGTCTCTGGTGTCGGAAGTCCACGTACATGCCAGCAACACTGCATCTCATATGCTCGACCGCCTCTAGGTACTCAGCATCAAACTCGTACTCCTGTCTCATCTGCCCAGTATAGAATGGATGCATATGATCCAACACCCTGTAAGCTAGCTGTACAGGGGAAAATTATACAAGTTAGCTATCGGTATCCGACTCTGACCCTAAACCCTAACTAAAACGAATGTATACTTACCATATCTGTCGGCGCCGCTACACCAGTAGGGATGGGTCTGAGGATGCGCGGGTGGGTGTGGCGCCGATACCAGTACATCTATCGGGGGTCGACCTCGATCACATCCTCTGCACGCCTAAACAAAGACTGAAATGGCATCAGCCTGGACCAGTCCTCGTCCCTCCACGCTCTATCTGTGGTGTCAGCCCACTCAACTGTGTACCCGTTGGGCTCAACGTACCGTAAGCACTGGAAGGCAACAGGATGAGGCCCGGAATCATCTACGCGTAGCCGTACTATCGAACGACACGCGTCGGGTCATAATACTCTGCCGTCGGGCCGAAACGAATGACCCCACGGAACGTCGAATCGGGAACCTCTACCTCGGGGCGTGGCCCAAATGGCGACCAAATCACATCCTGCGAGGTCATATCATCCGGCGGACGACGGTAGTACTCAAGACGACGATGCAAGAAGTCGTATGATCTATCCGGCTGCTCGATACTGCTCCACCGCCCAACCAACGCCTCGGTATCACCCCGCTGTCGAGCCACTACTCTAGCAGCACGAGTACTAGGAAAGTACTCGTGAATCCAGGACTGAAGTAGGGACACGCAGCTCGCCTTACCCAGCTCGTGGTACAACCATGCCAGAGCCCCTGTCCCCCAAGCATATCTCGAAACCGTGGACACGCCCCCAATAAAATACTCCCAAAGCACCAGACGTGTACGATCGGCGGTCTTATCAGTGAAGAGAGTCGACCCCAGCAGACAAAACATGAAGACCATGTATGCATCCTCATCCACTAAACCGCTCGCCAGTGCCAACATCGACTTCTCATGCATGGCAGCACCCTTCAGCCAAGGGTATCGTGCATCACCACCTGTAGCGGCTCCAGCGGCGCCTTCAAATCCTCGGGTCGGATACCTAGGGCTCGAGCTACATCGAACTGCAGATCATGACTGGATCGAGGAACGTGAAGTGGACGTCCATGGACCGGTATATGGAGAATATGCCACACATCATGAAGTGTGATGGTCATCTCTCCGAAGGGCATGTGGAACGTGAGACGAACCAGTGGACGCCCTAAATGGTGGAGGCCGAAAGGTATCGGACTCGTACCCACCAAATAACTCCTCGTCGTCGTCATCTGGTATAAACCTCCGCCGTGAAGTCAGAAAGGGGGGAACTCTGCGGGCCTAGCGGGGGATGGAGGTCTATCCCGACATACGGGAATCCTAATCGGGGTAAAAGACTCGGGGGTCTCGTATATCTTCTTTTTTTCTTCTTCTTATCTGCTTCTCTCTATTAGAAGCGATAATCGCACGCTCGGCAAGTCGGTTCATAGTTTCCAACGACTTGCCCTTCCCTCGCATTTTTCGAATTCCATCGGTCTCTTCTTCGACCGAGGTCGATCTTTATCTCGCTTACCTCCGCCTTTTGTCTTCGCCATTTTATTCAAAAACTATAATAAACGAAATTATCTAATTAATCACATACTTATAAAAAATCTAATCAATTAAATTAAGACTAATTATGAAAGTTCATCTAAACCCTAAAACCCTAAATTCACATAAACCCTAAACCCTAAACTATATTCATCTAAACCCTAAAAATCTAAATTCATCTAAACCCTAAACCCTAAACTAAGTTCGTCTAAACCCTAAACTAAATTCATAAATTCATCTAAACCCTAAATCTTAAATTAAATTCATCTAAACCCTAACCCTAAACCGAATTCAACTAAACCCTAAATTAAATCAAAGTGAATCTAAATTAATCATAATAAAATAATTTTTTTTTTAAAAAATAGGGCCACCGCTCCATCTGGCCAGCGGCGGCGGACGGACCCGCCGTCCGTCTGGTTCTACATATATACATAAAAAAAAATTATTAAGGGCCAGACGGACGGCGGGTCCGTCCGTCTGGCCCTATTTTTTTTTTTTAAAAAATTCATTAAAACAAGCTGAAATTAGGGTTACCTTTTCCGAAAGTCGTCGATCTTCGTTTGGAACTTCGAATTCTCGTTGAATCTTCGAGTTAGGATCTTCAACTTCTTCAACTTTTGTGTTTTAGATTGAATGTGTTTGTTCAAAATTGAACTTCTTATAAATTTACAAAAGGTCAATTTAGTAATTTTATTATTTTAGGGCATTGTCTAATTCAAAAACTGGGCGTCGTTTAGGGATTCAGTTTACCAAAGACCAACCATATCCACCATTTCCCTTTTTCTGATGGCCGCTTCACTTCCTTCAATCACCTCCGCCTCTTTTTCCACTGCTACTTCTTCTGTCAGAATTTATCCTTCCAACCCAACTCCTGGATTCGAAATTCCATCCGTCTTGCCTATTAATCCCACGGGACGACACTACAGGGGAGACTTTCCCCCTCCCACCACTCTGTTGCAGTTGCAGGAGCGTTAACGTTACCACACCTGAAGAAGAAAATCAACAGTCCGTCTATTTTGATTTCTCCTGTTTGAACTCTTGCTCCTCCTTACATCTGGGGAAAATGGTTCACGCTCACGCAATAATAATCGGCTTCGGAGGCCGTGAGTCCGTCAACATCAAGTTGCTCCAAATGTACAGGAAGTGCGGTTGTTTGCAGGATGCACAACATCTGTTCGACAAAATGTCGCAAAGAAACTTGTTCGCTTGGACGGCTATCATCGGCGTCTATCTGGACCACGGACGGCTTGAGGAAGCTATTTCATACTTTGGAGAATTGATGCTTCAAGATGATGTTGCTCTGGATTCTTACGTGTTCTCGACGATTTTCAAGGTTTGTGGCGGCCTTGACATGGTGGAACTCGGGTGGCAGCTACATGGAATAGTGATCAAATTTGGATTTTATCTTGATGTGAAATGCTTTGATAGATACTTATGGTAAATGTGGAAGCTTGGAAGACGCCGTTAAAGTTTTGGAGATGATGCCTAACCCAGATACTATAACGTGGAACTTCCTTATTACCGCTTGTGCAGCTAACTGAATGGTGCATAAGGCATTAACATTTCTGAAGAAGATGCAGAATTCTGATCATTTGAAGCCTGATTTGGTTTCTTGGAGTGCCGTAATAGGTGGATTTGCACAGAATGGTTTTGATGAGGAAGCCATAGATTTGCTGTCACGAATGCAAGCAGAAGGCCTCCAACCGAATTCATGAACCGTGGCAAGTGTTCTTCCAGCATGTGCTAGACTGGAAAGGAGTAGGCTTGGGAGAGAACTTCACGGCTACATTGTGCGGCATGGTTTTATGGCTAACAGTTATGTGGTGAATGGATTGGTTAATGTATATAGGAGATGCAATGACATGAAAAGTGCGCATGCAATCTTTTCCAAATTTGCAGTGAAAAATAGAGTTTCCTACAACACAATGATTGCTGGCTATTGCGAGACTGGAGTCGTGTCCAAGGCAATGCAACCCTTCGATGAAATGGAGCTTGGTGGAATAGGGAGAAGTATAATTTCGTGCAACTCCATGATTGCAGGGTACGTATATAACTTCCAGTATTCAGAAGGATTGAGTCTGTTCAAAGATTTGATGACAACGGAACGGATTGTACCGGATTCTTTTATGTTAGAAGTGCCTTGACTGCTTGTGCTAATATGGCTTCCTTGAGTAAGGGTAAGGAGATTCATTTTATTGCCATTGCCAGAGGGTTGCAATCTGAGGCATTCTTAGGAGCAGCTCTTGTGGAGATGTACTGTGCATGTAAGGATATAATCGCGGCTCAGTTGGCTTTTGATGAGGTTATTGATAAGGATATCGCCACCTGGAATGCTCTGATTTTTGGATACGCTAGCTTAAACGATACTGAGGAAGTACAAGTTTTGCTTCAGCAAATGAAGGAAGATGGTCAAGAGCCGAATTCGTACACATGGAATGGTATTCTCGAATGTCATTTACAAGATGGAAACCTAGATTTAGCGAGGCAGTTATTATATGAAATGCACGACTCGGAGTTCATCCCAGATGTTTATACGGTTGGAATGCTTCTAGGTGATTGCTTGAAGTTGGCCACTTAAGAAAGAGGGAAACAAACTCATACCCTCTCAATTAGAAGAGGGTATGACTCTAATCTTCACATAGGGGCAGCTCTGGTGGACATGTATGCAAAATGTGGCAGCATCAAGTATGCAATGACAGCTTATAATCGGATACCGGAACCAAATTTGGTGTCCCACAATGCAATGCTCACGGCTTATGCTATGCATGGATATGGGGTGCAAGGAATATCTCTATTCCAAAAAATTCTAGAAACTGGTTACAGACCTGATGAAGTAACTTTCCTATCTGTTCTTTGTTCGTGTGTTCATGCTGGATCGGTTGAGATGGGTCGTTTACTGTTCGGAATGATGGAGAATTCCAGTACGAAGCCCACATTAAAACATTTTACAGCAATGGTTGACCTACTAAGCCGTTCAGGAAAGCTTGTAGAAGCATATGAGCTGATCAAGAGGATGCCAATGGAAGCTGATTCAGTTCTATGGGGTGCGTTGCTTGGAGGTTGTGTGATTCATGGTAATCTTGAGATAGGAGAGATAGCTGCAAGGAATCTGTTTGAACTGGAACCAGAGGAGAGTGGGAATTATGTGATGTTGGCTAATCTGTATGCTTATTCCAAAAGATGGTCGGATTTGGATAGAACAAGAAATGTTTTGAAAGAGAGAGGGTTGCATAAGAATCCTGGGTGCAGCTGGATTGAAGACAGAGAAGAAATCCACACCTTCCTTGCTTGTGATATATCTCATAAAAGAGCAGATGAAATCTATTTAGCTTTAGATACTTTAGCCGTTCACATGAGAACAAGGTTGTCAGTATATTCAGAAGTGAAATGCATTCCTTAGAAGGAGGTCGTCTCTGTAAATGATACAGAGAGGGACTTGACTGGCCAAAGTCTTGTACTCCTACCAGCAACAACAACTATGTAAGTGATAATGCTATGCTTGGTGGGTATCCTACTAACTGATAGAAGTTACAGTTTTTCCGACGATACCCTTTAGAAAGGATTGTATCAAGTACATTCATCCAAGAGAAGACAACATTAGAAAACTGAAAGGCTGGACTTTCCTGAACTCCTTCCTAATGTTAGAGCTAGCTGGCTGCTTCAACTACCATACAAAGAAAGGATAACCTTTATGTGAAGCCTTTTGTCCATTCTCATTTGAGTTTGTAATGGGCTAAAAGTCAGTCAATCTTATGAACTTGTGGTTTGGTTAGAACATTACTATTTAGACACACTTCTACTTCTCCAGTTCCACAGAATTGTGGTTCATAGTCTGTGTCAGTCATGATCTCATTACCATTTAGTTTGTTGCTGCTGCTGCAACTACTACTAATTCTCCAGAATTGCCAAGCTGCTGCAGATAGGGGAAACCTGGAACCTTCATGGGAACATCCCGATCATTAACCACCCTTTTCGACTCACCACTGATCCCCAGGTACGTGGAGATTACAAGTATACCCTGTCATGTGAGCAATACAACAATATTGTATCTGAGGAACTCTTCTGCAAGATTCTATGTGCAATCAATTAACTACAACAACTTGACAATCCGGTTGGTGGATGATGGTATGTTCAGAGTCAACTGCTCCTCCTTCCCCAACACCCCTTTGTCTCTGGAAGGATATATGATGGGAAGCTTTCATCACTTTTATGATGATCCGTATGCTACCAGAAGATATAGAGGGACTTCACTGATAATTGAACAGCTTGATGAAGTGTTGACTCTGGCTAGCTGTGAAATCCTATGGTCAGTTCTGCAATGTTTATGGAAACGGCTCCTTGCACTATTATGCGGTTATTGATGGTGATCGTGGTGGTGGCGTGGATTTATTGATCTTGGGAAAGAAGTGCAAAGTGGAGATGATTACTTTGTTACCAGCGGGTAAGAATTTTTCCTACCTCTCGTTTCAACAACTTCACAAGTAGTTTGAATACGGGTTTCATCTTTTGTGGCAGCGCTACAAATGTACTCGCTGCTTGGGGCTCTGCTACATTGACAGCCACTACAATGTTCAATGCTTCTATCTTCAATCTATCGTCGTCCTGATGTTCAATGCTTCTTTGTTCACAACTTTTTCATGCATGAATAACCTTTTTCCTTACCTTTTTTAAAAAAAGTTTCTTTAGTTGAAGCATTACTGACGAAGGCTTATACCTTCACAGTGACTATTGTTCACCTGGCAATAACATTTTGTGGAACCTCGGTCGTAATTGCATTCCTAATATATAAATGGCGAAGAAGACATCTATCAGCATATGATAAAATAGAAGAATTCATTCAGAATCACAACCTCATGCCAATCGGGTACTCTTACTCAAACATCAAGAAGTTCACAGGCAGCTTCAAGGACAAGGTAGGAGAAGGCGGTTTTTGTTCTGTTTACAAGGCCAAACTCCAGAATGACAGTTTCGCAGCTTTAAAGATGCTTGGAAAGTCCACAGCTGGCGGAGTCCAAGACTTTATCAACGAAGTTGCTACCATTGGAACGATTCACCATGCTAATGTGGTAAGACTTATCGGCTTCTATTCTGAAGGATCCAAGTCAAGCGTGCTCTTGTTTACGAATTCATGCCAAATGGTTCCCTTGACAAATACATCTTTCGCAAGCAACAAGGATACATAACTATGAGCATTGAACAACTGTATCGCATTTGTATTGGAGTGGCTTGTGGGATTGAATATCTGCATAGCGGGTGCGCCATGCAGATTCTACATTTCGACATCAAGCCCCACAACGTTCTTCTTGACGACAATTTTAACCCGAAATTATCGGACTTCGGGTTGGCTAGGCTGTATTATTCAGGTGATAGAGTTGCAACTCTAACTGCGACAAGGGGAACCATCTGGTACATGGCGCCAGAGCTGTTCTACATGAACATCGGAAGCTTACAAAGCTGATGTCTATAGCTTTAGGATGTTTCTGTTGGACATGGTAGAGAAAAGGCATAACTTGAATGTTGCAACAGGTCACTCGAGTCAAGTTTACTTCCCGTTTTGGGTTCATGATCAGGTTGTGTCATCCACACAAGGAACTCCTATTGTAGTTGGGGACTATGTAACAAAAGAGGAGAATGATATTGCAAAGAAGATGTGATCGTATGGTTGTGGTGCATCCAGACGAATCCTGAAAGTCGTCCTCCAATAAACAAAGTGGCAGAGATGTTTGAAGGAGAGCTTGAAAGCTTACCACGGTCTCATAGACTTGTGTTTTATGCTGGAGAATCTGTGAGAAACATCAAAGAAGGATCGTCGTCGTCTTTCATGTCATCGCGGTAGCAACATACACTAATTCAGCATGTTGTTCATTTCACCAAATATTATGTTGGGTTTGATCCTTGACTAACTTGGACTAGTAGCTATTGAGCCTGTAGATTCAGGAGGGGATTAACTTAAACCCATAGTCTAAAGAATGACTTGATTGCGTATGTTGCGTCTTTCATTTTGTTATAGCAAAGACTACATGATGAACGGCCGTGGCGGGCATGAGAGCACGAGCGTGGTGTCAAGTAGCATTTCCCCCTTAAAAAAACCAGAGTACCAACGATAGACCTGAATCCGTAACAACAAAAAAAACAATAGACCTGAATCGTCCTCCATTCCATCATGAATTTGTTCAAGAATTGAAGCAACAGAACTAAGGTAGAACTATGTTTTGGAATTGGCTCATGCATTTGTAACCATCTCTTTATTGTACTGCCTATTCATTTGTCTGATCTAAACTAGGAGATCATCACCCGTTATCTACTTTATTCATCTTTTCAGTTGGGTAATTTGTACCGGGATTGTTTTTCGTTTAGTTGACATTATCAGTACTTTGCGTTTATTGGCACTATATGTGAGGTATTTATGTAGAGGACATTCCATGTGTTCACAAGTCATAACACCATTCCATTCATATCTGAATTCATTTCGTAGTATTTCCCAAAAGTACGCAGACACATAAATTCACTACATAAGTAGAAAGCATTTATACAAACAGTTTAATCATCCCCACCTAATCTGAAACATCAATGACATCCTCGTCTTCGGAATTGTTTCTGTTTGGATTATGCCCACCATGATCGAGAAACAACTTAAGCTCATTTTCGTACATATCATACAATAATGCCAAACGAGCATCATCTTCTACCTCTTCCCAAACCGGATGAAAAAGAGGCATCAGCCTCACCCTGTCGACCTCAATCAACTGTATTTGCTACCAATGTGTACCCGTACATATCAATTCTACAACTCGAGCAGTAACTACGATAAAACAAAAGCCCAATTGTAGATGGAAGCAAGTCCGAATGTGGGTTGGCTAATCGGTTCCGTAATGGATGCGTGCACAACGAAAGCCCAATTGTAGCGGGAAGCAAGTACGATAAGATCAGCATCC
The DNA here is from genome assembly GCA_030674075.2 of Linum usitatissimum. Lineage (NCBI taxonomy): Eukaryota > Viridiplantae > Streptophyta > Magnoliopsida > Malpighiales > Linaceae > Linum > Linum usitatissimum. The sequence goes on from JAUJYP020001374.1 coordinate 1,266,850, forward strand.
CACATCCAATTTTTCGGTCCGCAATCCCCTGTAGACCCTGCAGTCGTCACTTTACGTGGTGTGGTCCTGGCCCGATGCTCCATACACTCGTTTGTACCCGAAATACCACCTCGTTGACACAAAGTCCAAAAGATATGTTCTTATCTTCGGGTACCTTTCTTTATTGCCATAAATAATGTGCGCTATAGCGCGAAACCCACAATTTCCGTCGCTCTTGGGGTTAAACCAATCTTTGAGTAGTTCCATGATACTCCGTGGGATGTAATCTTTGTCTTTGGAATGTTGGGGCACTTGCATAAGGCTATGAAATACAAAAAAAGAGAGTGATAAACACATAATTAAATCGCAAATAATACTTACCAATTTTCTTACTATGTGATGTAGCAGATTTGCATTTTGTCGTCTAGTACGGCCGTCAGGGGGGGGGGGGGGTTTGTATAGTCCAACGTAACCCGAAAGTGATGTAGGTGTCTCCTGTACATCAACTTGTCCTCTTTCACACATTGCCTAACTTTGCATCTACAAGGCATCCCCTTAGTAGTTCGGATCACACACATGCATGACCTCACCAACTTTCGATCTTCAACTAGTAGCTCAATCACCCATAAGCTTACCGACGTGTTCAACTTCCCGTAAGGTTTCTCCCAAATCACAAACGACTGCATGCAACAATGTGTCAATCATTAAACACGGTGTGAGAAAGACATACACTAAACTTGGAACTACCGTACGTACCTTCATCCATGAGTCTTCCAAGGACTTTCTTAGCTCCAACACTTGACTCGTCATTAGTCAATCGTATGCATGAAAAAGTCCGTCAGCCTAGCTGATCGAGGTGTGCAGCTAAGTCTTCAAGGAGGAGTGAGCCCATTCCACCATATTTGTGCTTGTGTTTCTGAGATGGAACACCTTGTTCATGTAGTAACGCGCCCACTTCTGCTTGCAAGGGAGCCACTCTAATGCCAGATAATGTACTTACTCTGAACTCCAGCCTCCTTTTATCAAATCGCTCCATATCCTGAAAAACATTTGGCTCGTTATAGCATTCAGCACTTGGGCCCATGGACCTTGTACGAACTTCTCGGTGATCTCTCTATCGTACAACTTAGTTACCCTTTCCTTGAAGTTTCTCTTCATATGCCAAACACAGAGTAAATGTGCCGACAATGGGAATATATCATGTAGTGCAACCGCCAATCCTCTCTCCTTATCAATAACAAAGGCATCCTTCACTCCACCACCAAGAATGAATCTCAACTGATTCAGTGCCCAAGCGTATGACTCTTTTGTTTCATGTTCCACAAGTGCCATGCTAATATTGAAGTTCTTCTCTACCAGCATCACACCTACAAACTGAACAACCGCCTTCTTGTACACATTCGTCTTGTACGTGGAGTCGACCAAGACGACAAAATACCACTCGTGCAACATCCAAATTGACTCCGCGTGTGAGATGTGGAGATGAGTGACATAGCCTTTCGCATCCCTGAGGTAAGTAGTGAAGTACCCCAATTTTATCGCTTCTGTCAACGTCCATTGCATTGGGTTCATTCCGACAACCTCAACCACCTTATTCTCGCTGTCTCGTTGTAAATCTGTTTCACGTTGATCATACGCTCATACTCAATGTTGATTATGCTCTGCATCTGTCTTGGGGGGGGGGGGCGTGGTTTTCCTCCAATTGTCTAATGTGATCTTTGAAAGTGTCAATCCTCCATTTTCACCCACTGTCAACGCGTTTAGACTGCACGCACAAAAAAAATGTACAACCTGAGTACGATGTTGTAGTCGTACATGAACTCTCTGAAGATGCAGTGGGCTATGATTTGCCCCTGCCACCATGCAAGAAACACAAATACAACCGCTTTTCTTCTTCATGAGGGTTCTTCTTATGTGAGCCACGGGTCAAATGAAACCCTAAGCCTAAAGCAATGTCCTGAGCCGCATCACACGCATAACCGGCAGTGTCGTAAAACAACCCTTTTACGAAACAATGACCATAATTCATATGTTCTTCAACATCATCATCATTACTAAAATTCCCCTAGAAATGGTATAACAAAACCTATTAGTCGGTTTACTACGTTCATAGTATTCGTTCACTACATGCAAAACACTAAACCTACGATTCACAACTACTCATTTGATACAATAACGAGAACTTACCGTATTTCTCACCATTGCGCTTCTTGAAATCCACGAACAATGGTTTTGACTACATATTGTGGGATATCCATGGAAAAAACAGGGTCAACCTTCTAATCAAATTAGGTTTCATAGGAGTTCTAATAATGCACAATCCAATCCTACACCAATGGAGATCGATAATCATGTGGTCTCAATGCATTCCCTTGTCCATGATGCCTTTGGTATACCTGAAAACCCAATACCGGCCGACCATTCTATTGTCAATGATGCTTTTGGAAGTGCTTCAGATGATCATGATCCTTCTGCTGTAGAAAATGAAAAGTGCATTCGTCATATTAAGATGGAGAGGAAAAACTGTATGATGGGTGCAAGTTCCCAAAATTATGATGGGTGCAAGTTCTCAAAATTATCATTCTTATTAAGGCTATACTACATTAAGTACATGCACAAGATAAGTGAGAAGGAGTTGGGTCAAATACTAAAACTTCTACAAGAAGCTTTTGAATCAGGTCGGATTACAAAATCAGTATATGAGGTGAAGAAGACAATAAAATCCCTTGGCTTATCTTACCATAAGATACACCCTTGTCCAAATGACTGCATGCTTTATTGGGGCGATACGGTTGACGAGTAGAGCTGTAGAACATGTAAAAAGTCTAGATATAAAGAGACGAAGATGGGGATTGTAGTCACAAAGAACAAGAAGCAAGTACCGGCAAAAATATTCCACTACTTCCCTCTAATTCCTAGATTACAAAGGATGTATATGTCATCAAAATTGGTTGCGGATATGTTATAACACTCAACATATATTATTAGTGACGGTATTTTTAGACACCCTCGGGATTCAAAGGCGTCGTCAAGCATTGATTTTAGGTATCCTGAAATTGCTACTAACACAAGAAATGTTTGTCTAGCACCTGCAAGTGATGGATTCAATCCATTTAATAACATGGCCATAAACAATAGTACTTGGCATGTGGTTCTAGTTTCATATAACACTGCTCCTTGGTTGTTCATGAAACAGAAAAGTATGATGTTGCTTAGCATCATTCCAGACCCGAAACAACCAGGCAATGACATTTATCTACAACCTCTAATCGAGAAGTTGAAAAAAATGTGGGAAGGAGTCCGAATGTATGATTCTGAAAAGAAGGAAATGTTCACTTTGAAAGCCGCTTTAATGTGGACCATTAGTGATCTTTCTAGACTTGATTTATTATTTGGGTGGAACACTCACCTTTGTAAAAACCTGTCCATCTTGCAATTTTGACACCATCCCTCTGCGGTTACCAAAGAGTAAGAAACCGTGTTTCATTCGAAGTTGACGGTTCTTACCAATGAATTATCGGTTTAGAAAACAACGATCAAGTTTGACGGAAAGAAGGAGTTGAGGGGGCCACCTAGTATACTATCAGGGTGTGAAATACTACAAAGTGAAGGATATAAATATAGAATGTGCAAAAAGTTGAAGACTCTAGAACTGGAAAGAGAATATCATGGAAGAAGACTAAGGATAAGAAAACAAAGCAGTGGACAAAGCGTAGTATATTCTTTGAAATTCCTTATTGGGAATTCAATGAACTACGCCACAATCTTGATGTGATGCACATTGAAAAGGATGTTTGTGACAACATTTTGTATACACTGATTAATGACGGAGCGAAGAGCAAAGATCATTTGGCTGCCCATCAAGATTTGGAAGAATTGAATATTAAAAAAGATTTATGGCCTAATGAGAATGGAAAATGTGTCGATGCCTTGGTCACATTGGCTAAGCAAGAGGTCGAAACAATGCTCCAAATATTGAAGTCTTTATCTGTTCTTGATGGTTATTCTAGCAACATCTCACGGTGTGTCGACCTAGATCAATGAAAGGTGTTTGGACTAAAAAGTCATGACTCGCATGTGCTTTTACACGAAGTGTTGCCTGTGGCAATGAGAAATGTATTGCCAAAATGAGTAGCTGTCGTGTTTATGGAGTTTAGCTATTATATTAAGGTATTGAGTGCTAGGGTGATAAACATGAATGATCTTGATAAGAGACAAGAAAGATTAGTGATTGCAATATGTCACATGGAATAATTTACCATCGTCATTCTTCACTGTCATGGTTCATTTCGTGTTTCACCTTATTGAGGAAGTAAGATTTAGATGTACGGTTCAATATTGATGGATGTATCCTATAGAAAGGATACTAGAAAAACTGAAGGGATTTGTTGCCAACAAGGCGAAGCCGGAAGGTCGTATAGCTGAAGGGTGGTTGCAGATGATATGTTCACTTTCAGCTCCTTGTATTTGGGTAATGGGATTGAAACAAGGTTTGATCGAGGTAAGCATCAACATGAAACTAATAATGAATGTACTGGTTCGTCTGAAATTTTTAGAGTGGTTGGTCAATCGGCTGGTCCTGGAAAGATTTGCATACTTACTGACATGGAAAGACTATAAGCCGACCATCATGTGTTGGTTAATTTTGACAAAGTGACACCATTTTATAATGAGTACTATTGTCGAACTTACCTCTACAATATCCAACCACTAGGCAATTGAGACATTGTCTCTAATTTGATATTTGCATTACAGTGAGTTCCAGGATACAATTCGATTACGGTACCGAGGCATCAAGGCACCACAAAGAGCTGCTTCAGAAATTGCAAAGACCGTTCATCGTGATTTTGGCGATTGGTTCCAGGGTCGGGTTAGTATATCGTGGTTTCTATATGTTTCAACTTCATGTATAATGATTATTGAGTAATTTATTATCTTTCATTTAATTATCTTGTAGATACTTAGAGATAAGCTACAAGTCCATTCTAAAGATTTGCAATTGTTAGCTAGAGGTCCTTTAAATTAGGGGATGAGGTACACTACGTATGATGTCAATGGATATACATTACGGTAATAACATTATACTCTTAATTAGGAATAGTGTATGGTTATGGATAAGTTTATTATACTAACTACTAACATCATTTGTAAAGGAGAGGGCACATGGTGGTCTAGTAGGCAGGGGAGATCTATTTCTCGCCACTCACAAAAGGCTGATGAGAAGTCTTTTCCCACGACTACAACAGAAAAAAAACTGTAAGTGATACTTGATTATTATGCTTTTGTGTTCATGTATGGTTTATATGACATATATGTAACTATTTATGAACTTATTTACTTACTGCTTGCAAAAGGAAGTTAAGGCCTTCATGGATGATCCAGACACTGCTCTAAGATTTGATCCAAATGATGCAGTTTGTCAAAGTTATCCCAATGGAGAGAAACCAGGTCTAGTGCGAGGTCTAGGCCATGGGACGAGTCCAAAGAAAGTAAGTGACTTCGATTATGAAATGATTAGGATGATTTGGTAGTGAATATGATGATGTTATTGCCTTTGTTATACTTTGGTAGTGAATATGGTGCCTTGAGTCAATGTTGGTGTAGTTAGTTTGTTAATTTTCATATGGAAGAGCATGAGAATAATAATAAGGAACAAATAGGTCATGTCGAAATTTTACCTATTTTACTATTTTTTTTATTTTAGTTCCAGTAGAAACTTAAGAGAACTGGTGGTGCTTCTTCTTCTTCTGCACCGGTTGATCCAATACTCAATCCAACATTCTTCAAACAGTTCATATCAGAGATGTTGAAGTTTGTATCCCGAGATGGAGTTGAACTCCCTCAGACGCTAAAGGAGGTGAGTAAAGCTTTCAAAACTCAATGTTGACAGTACTGGTTCTGACAGTAGTGTTAGAACTCCTAATATTATGGGACAAGAGAAGAGTACCGGAAAGAAGCGATTGAGAAAGGATATGCACAAACCATATGATAGGGAAGAAGAGGAAGAAGAGGAAGCCGTGGATGACGAGAATGCTTCAGAGTAGTGATAATTATTAGTAGCCAACTAGTAGTGACAGATTGATGGAATGATTTCTAGTTATTAGTACTTGAATTTTCTATAACGTTTCTATCGTATGGATGATTGTGCACAACGAACAACAAATCAGCAGGCAACTATAACACGGAACTAGCAGAAACCAGAAAATTGGGTTTCTCACTATTTTTGTGTTTGACATTTACCAGCGGTCCTGTATGTAGCTAAATTTAATAGCGCCCAGTTCTTAATGTGTCGTTAAACGAAGTTTGGCTTAAAGGTGGAAGGTTCTTTCCGCTGTTAAAGTCTTTAGCATTAGTTTATTTAACAGCGGTACCATGACCGCTGTTAAATTTTTTACCGACGACTAAAATCGTTGTTAAACTGTGTTTTAGCCGCCGTTAAATAAGCGGGTTCTCAAACAACCATGTAGTTAACTAATGATGTTTGTTAGAACTACCATGATGTTAACTGATGTTTGTTGAATTTTTCAATCATGTTGTACGTTTGAATGAGTAGAATATATATTGCCATGTTCCATATTGTTTTTCTGTTTTCATGTGTATTTCTCAAACTATTACCGGTGCCATAATATGGAAATCCTAACAATAATTAACAGAAATTCTGAAAAATTAAGTGCTCAAACTGTCGGATTAAACCGCCAGAATGGCTACTTGCCAAGATGGGCCATGCCGCAAAGAACTGACAGATGTCGCCAAACTGTCGGTTATAACCACTATATATGTTTGGCCCACATTGACTATCATAATCGAGAAAACAAAACTGCCACAATGGCACAGGTTTGTGACGGTTTATTCAGCTAATACGGGACCGGCAATGTAGGTTCGTTTTAACGGTTAGAACCGCTGGAATGGGACCGCCAATAAGGATCCCGTAGTGTCGGTTCCTCATCCGCCAATACATTACCCATACCCGCGGTGGTAAAAGTGTTGGTTTTCCAGCCATATTGGTGGTTTGCCATCCGACACTTCTAGTCCCATGTTGGGGTTTTAACCGCAGTATGGCCCGTTTTCAGTGTAGTGTTTCCTCAACTTTTCCTAGAGTTTGAGTGCATTCCAAGAATTAGATAATCCATCTAAATTGAAAATGAAAATTCAGGTTTTTGGTAGTTCAAAGTTTCAGTTTTAGGGGTTTTGAGTTTATATTTTTATTTGTTGATAAGAAAAACTTATGTGATTATTTCGCATTTGTTTGGTATGGCGATCGTGAGTTAAAATTGATGGTCAGACGCATCCGTTGGTCTAATTTGAACTTGAAGACCCAGTTGTAACCGTCAGTTGATTAGATGACACGGTTGTAACCATCGGATTTTCATTGAATAAAAAATAATAATAAACCAAACCGATCTGAGTTTCAAAAAATAGAAAGAAATCAGCTAACAGAATGCTTACACATAGACGGGTTACTGGAACACCCTATAGACGGGGTTCCATGCAAATATTGTCAACAGTTAATTTAGCTCTGTATAAAATAAGCTGTTCGAGTCTTCATTCATTCATTCTTCACACACAACACAATTCATTTCCCCGAAAGAATTAATTCTACTTGCGTTCTGCTCTTGTTGTGTGTTCGTTCTTAATGAGTATGAGAAAATGGCGCCATCCGAAAAGATACACTCCTTCGACTTCTTTCAGGAAGGAAAAGCCTACAGCTGCAGGCAGTGCAACATTCATATCGCCGAAGAAGCAGAGAAATTCTCCACCGAGGAATTCCTTCTTCTTCTTCTTTGAAACTGATGATCAAGATCTGAGTTACGTTGTGGGGAATTTGACCGTTTTCTTATTTTTATCTTCTTGTATCAGGCAAACCTGGCCTATAGCAATGGACATACTGATATCTTTAAGACCGTCAGCGCGTAATTAACTTTTTCTTTCCTCGATTTGAACAGTTGATCAATAGACTAGAGTAATTAGTTATTAATTAATCGCTGCTGAATTAAATTGATACAATGGTAATTACGTACAGTGTGAATGTGATACATAAGGACTTGCATGATTGCGGATTATGGATGGATGAGAGTACATTGGGAATGACGTGCGTTGTGCTGGCTGTAACACAACCATCGGCTGGAAATATGTAACTAAACGACCTCTCTGAAGAAACTCTTTTAATTACAAGGAATTTGATTTGTGCACAAACTTAATTACTCTTCTTCTGATGAACTACCATTGCAGTTGATGCATGGAGGAAGACGGGGCAGATCAGGACAGACAAGCCAAAGTCCAGCTGGAGAGGTACCTAGCTAGCTAGCTAGCTGACAAATAAGTACTGTTTGCATTCTTACTTAACTGAATCCCTAAACGACGCCCTAGTTTTCGAATTAGACGACGCCCTAAAATGATAAAATTACTAAATTGACCTTTCGTAAATTTATAAGAAGTTCAATCTTGAACAAACACATTCAATCTAAAACACAACAGTTGAAGAAGTTGAAGATCCTAACTCGAAGATTCAACGAGAAATCGAAATTCCGAACGAAGATCGACGACTTTCGGAAAAGGTAACCCTAATTTCAGCTTGTTTTAATGATTTTTGAAAAAAAAAAATTATTAATTAGGGCCAGACGGACGGCTGGCCCGTCTGGCCCTTTAAAATTTTTTTTTTTTTTTTTGTACATGTTGAACCAGACGGACACCGCTCCGTCTGGCCAGCGGCGGCGGACGGACCCGCCGTCCGTCTGGTTCATTATTATTATTATTTTTTTTAAAAAAAATTATTTTATTACAATTAATTTAAATTCAATTTGTCATAATTTAGGGTTTAGTTGAATTCGGTTTAGGGTTAGGGTTTAGATGCATTTAATTTAGGATTTAGATGAACTTAGTTTAGGGTTTAGATGAACTTAGTTTAGGGTTTAGATGAATTTAGTTTAGGGTTTAGGTGAATTTAGATTTTTAGGGTTTAGATGAATATAGTTTAGGGTTTACGTGAATTTAGGGTTGTAGGGTTTAGATTAGGGTTTAGATAAATTGAATTTAGAATTTAGGGTTTAGGTGAATTTAGGGTTTAGGGTTTAGATGAATTTAGATTTTTAGGGTTTAGATGAATATAGTTTAGGGTTTACGTGAATTTAGGGTTTTTAGGGTTTACATTAACTTTCATAATTAGTCTTAATGTAATTAATAAAATGTTTTCTAAGTATGTGATTAATTAGATAATTCCGTTTATTATAGTGTTTGAATAAAATGGCGAAGACAAAAGGCGGAGGTAAGCAGCATAGCACCGACCCGGTCGAAAAAGAGACTGATGGAATTCAGAAAATGCGAGGGAAGGGCAAGTCGTTGGAAACTATGAACCGACTTGCCGAGCGTGCGATTACTGCTTTAATAGGAGAGAAGCAGATTAGAAGAAGAAGAAGCATAAGATTTACGAGACCCCCGAGTCTTTTACCCCGATTAGGATTCCTGTATGTCAGGATAGACCTCCATCCCCCGCTAGGCCTGTTAGAGTTCCCCCCTTTCTGACTTCACGACGGAGGTTTATACTAGATGACAACGAGGAGGAGTTATTTGGTGGGTACGAGTCCGATACGTTTCGGCCTCCACCATTTAGGGCGTCCACTGGTTTGTCTCACGCTTCAGCGAGCGTTGAGCCTGCACCGGGAGAGATGGTTCTTTTGCTCCCGCCACTAGTACACACGGTGTCCGAGAGGGATGAGGAGGTCCACACTTCTCGGGGTTGCGGGAAACCTTTCCCGCACTTGGCACTCGGAGTCGGGGATTGAGGATGGAGGGCCGATTGCGACCGGTGTGATTCCTAGTTTCGGGGGTCACATTGCGCATTATCCGTGGGAGCTCGGTGCGGATTACCGTAATATCCGAGACTTCGGGTTCTACCCCCGACGGGATCATCCGAGGCATGTGATGAGATTCCAGCCACAGACACCGGATCTGGAGATGATGATGTCCACCTCGGGACTTCTCCATTTGGGTCGTCTCGGGATGAGTGATCAGTTGGACGAGGCACTGATCCACGCTTTTATAGAGAGGTGGCAGCCAGATACCAACACGTTCCACATGCCCTTCGGAGATATGACCATCACACTTCATGATGTGTGGCATATTCTTCGTATACCGGTACATGGGCGTCCACTTCATGTTCCTCGATCCAGTCATGATCTGCAGTTGGATGTAGCTCGAGCCCTCGGTATCCGACCCGAGGACTTGAAGCTGCCAGTTGGGGCCGCTACAGGTGGTGATGCACGATACCCTTGGCTGAAGGGTGCTGCCATGCATGAGAAGTCGATGTTGGCACTGGCGAGCGGTTTAGTGGATGAGGATGCATACAGGGTCTTCATGTTTTGTCTGCTGGGGTCGACTCTCTTCACTGATAAGACCGCCGATCGTACACGTCTGGTGCTTTGGGAGTATTTTATGGGGGGCGTGTCCACGGTTTCGAGATATGCTTGGGGGACAGGGGCTCTGGCGTGGTTGTACCACGAGTTAGGTAAGGCCACCAGGGCTAAGTGTAAGGGGATGGCGGGGTCCGTGTCCCTACCTCAGTCCTGGATTCACGAGTACTTCCCTAGTACTCGTGCAGCTAGAGTAGCGGCTCGACAGCGGGGTGATACCGAGGCGTTGGTTGGGCGGTGGAGCAGTATCGAGCAGCCGGATAGATCATACGACTTCTTGCATCGTCGTCTGGAGTACTACCGTCGTCTGCTGGATGATATGACCGCAGAGGATGTGATTTGGCTGCCATTTGGGCCACGCCCCGAGGTGGAGGTTCCCGATTCGACGTTCCGTGGGGTCATTCGTTTCGGCCCGACGGCAGAGTATTATGACCCGACGCGTGTCGTTCGATAGTACGGCTACGCGCAGATGATTCCGGGCCTCATCCCGTTGCCTTCCAGGGCTTACAGGGCTGCTGAGCCCAACGGGTACACAGTTGAGTGGGCTGACACCACAGATAGAGCGTGGAGGGACGAGGACTGGTCCAGGCTGATGCCGTTTCAGTCTTTGTTTAGGCGTGCAGAGGATGTGACCGAGGTCGACCCCCGATACATGTACTGGTATCGGCGCCACACCCACCCGCGCATCCTCCGACCCATCCCTACTAGTGTCACGGCCCCGACAGATATGGTATGTGTCTATGTTCTTTTCAGTTAGGGTTTAGGGTTTAGGGTCAGAGTCGGATACCGATAGCTAACTTGTATAATTTTCCCCTTTGCAGCTAGCTTACAGGGTATTGGATCATATGCATCCATTCTATATCTTGGGCGAGATGAGACGAGAGTACGAGTCCGATGCCGAGTACCTAGAGGCGGTCGAGCACTTGAGATGCAGTGTTGCTGGGATGTACGTGGACTTCCGACACCAGAGACCGTACCGTTAGACTTCGTTTATGGCATATGTTATCATTTCTTTCCATGTTGTGTAATGAGACTTATGTACTTATGTTTTTCGACCTATGTAGTCTTGATTTCAGATTTGAGACATTATGCACTTTCGATTTTATGCGGTTATGATATTATGCACTTTCGATATAACGCACTTACGATATAACGCACTTACGATATTATGCACTGTTGAGGCAAACCCTAAACCACTTAAACATAAACCCTAACCAATAAACCCTAAACCTTAAAACACTAAACACTAAAATTGAAACCCTAAAACCTAAACACTAAACTCTAAATCCTAAAATTATATAATTTAAACCCTAAACCCTAAACTCTAAACAAAAATTATAAAATTTAACCCCGAAACCCTAAACCCTAAACCTTAAAACACTAAACACTAAAATTGATACCCTAAAACCTAAACACTAAACTCTAAATCCTAAAATTATATAATTTAAACCCTAAACCCTAAACTCTAAACAAAAATTATAAAATTTAACCCCGAAACCCTAAACCCTAAACCTTAAAACACTAAACACTAAAATTGAAACTCTAAAACCTAAACACTAAACTCTAAATCCTAAAATTATATAATTTAAACCCTAAACCCTAAACTCTAAACAAAAATTATAAAATTTAACCCCGAAACCCTAAACCCTAAACCTTAAAACACTAAACACTAAAATTGAAACCCTAAAACCTAAACACTAAACTCTAAACAAAAATTTAAACCCTAAACCCTAAACTCTAGTACAATTAACAACAAACCCTATTAAATTATTAAATTTAAAATTTTTTTTTTTTTAAAAAAAACCAAACGGACGGACCGGACGGATCCGTCCGGTCAGACCAGCCAGACGGACCGCCGCTCCGTCTGGTCAGACCAACCAGACGGAGTATGGTTCCGTCTGGTTGGTCTGACCAGAAGGAGCGGCGGTCCGTCTGGCTGGTCTGACCGGACGGATCCGTCCGGTTCGTCCGTTTGGTTTTTTTTTTTTTTTTTTCAGATTCAAAATTTAATTTCGTACCTTCCGAATTTTTAATCGTTGTTCGTAGAGAGTGTTTTCGATAAACAAAACATATTAAAACATAATACGTAAGAGTTTTTGGATCGAAATAGTACATTTTTCATTTTTACGAAATGGACGATTAAGTCATATTTGAATGTAGGGCGTCGTCTAATTCGAAAACTAGGGCGTCGTTTAGGGACCCTCTTACTTAATACTTACTGACACTGATCTAGCTTTGTGTTTTTCCTTTTTCTTTCTCTGCCTCGGGAATGTGGTGAAGGGTCCTGATGCTTGAAAAGCCTTTCTGTGACGAGCCACCATGAAGGGTGGAAGAAGGGAAACTCTCAAGACTGAAGATTGATGTGCAATATATACTTGGATTGAGTGAAGAGTGAAGTTTGATTTTGATTCGTTTAATTGTACATTCCTATCTGGGCATCACCAATTAGACTCTGTTTTTGTACAGCATACATACTCTGTTTTGATTGTCATAGTACGTAGCCCAAGACTGCTACTATTAATCTACAAATTAAATATTATCTGTTAGTTTGATATCGATTTCATCTGCCCTCTCCATTCTTTCTCCAATTGAGGGGAGACATTTCCTTCTTGAATCAAAACAAAACGAGATTCAATCTTGAACCAGACTTCCTTCTTTCTGACCCAGTGGAATTTCGAATTTCAGCCGAATTAGAGCTTTTGAATTCCGGGAATCTCATGCCAAAGTTTGAGGTGGTTGGTGATGCCTTTTTGAACCGGTCGAACAAAATCTTTTTATCAACGTCGAAATCATAAATAGGATTGATGATCACCCTGAAAGAGATAAACAAATGTAGCCCCAGCTCTTAATCCATGTTTTCAATTGATATGCTCATTGTGTCACCACTGTTTAGGATATGTAGATGGAGTGGTAGATGGAGAAACAAAATTATAGTTCACAGTATATGGTGTATTAAAATTAGGTTAGTGGTGACTGTGACTCAAAATAGTAGTTTAGTGGTATCATGTGTATTTAGGTTGGGTATCGACTTAGAACGTACCGCAAAAAATAACGCCTTGGTTACATCTATGTTTTTTAAGTCAATCGTCACTTATATTATTAATGGTTGCTATCAAAGCAAATATCGCTCGGAACATTATCCATCCCGTTCGATGAATTAAACCGAAGAAAGGGTGAAGCAAAGGAAGGAGATTGGCGTGCTAACAGATGCACAACCCGATTTATATTTTTCCAAACTACCTGGACCTGAAAGGTATCATTCGCTCCAAGGACCATACGACAAACAACGATGAGGCACAGAAACATCAATCTTTTTTTTGGCAATTGAAACATCACTCTCTGTACTCACAATCGTATCGTAGCTCCCACTGTTTCTGCATAAATCTCAAAGGTGACGTTCGTGTAGTTGCCATTGACCACCCACCGGAGCGCATACAAAAGGGTCGTTGCCTCCCCTACTCTTGGAGTCCAAAGGAAGGATCCATGAAAGACTTTGTACCTGACAATGTGGCCACATCTATATTTTTTTAATATCCGTATAGTATATGTACTAGCCTCGTTCCCGGCCCGTTGGCCGGTTTAGTTTGTATCTTCCCACTAGGCTTTCCATATAAATATATGTTACCTATGTACAATTTATTTAAGTCCAAATCTTTTTATCTAATATATACAAATCTGTTCGAGAAACTTTTATAGTTGGCGACAATAGCATTTTAGAAACCTTTTAACCAAGGATCATCACGACAAAAAGTTTGGGAGTAGAATAGAATTCTATAATACACTTTTATCTTTGTCCATTATAAAGGTTTGAAAAAGATTTTTAACTAACACATTGTGAAGGAAGTGTCTATCTCTGCAACCCCTCCGATGTTATGATATAATAATTTATGACCTTAAGTAGTGTATTGTTTATAAACACACTTACAATATAAAGTAGCAAATAGTAAACACTTCGGCATTTTAAGGGTATCGGTATTCTTTATATCAAATTTTGCTATATTTTATATTTAAAATTATAATTTTTGAGGTTAAAGGTTTCTGTTTAGGATTAGGGTATAATGCTAGGGAAAATTTGATATATAGGGTGTAGGATCTATTAATTTTGATTTATGGTCAAAAGTTAGAGTTTGTGATACGATTTTGAGTTTGAGTTTATAATGTAGTATTTGAGAGTTAGGATTTAGTGTTTAGAGTGTTAACACCATTCTCTAATGTTTAGGGTTTACTATAAGTACTTTACAATTTAATTTCTAAATTTTAAAATTTTAAAATATAGAAGATATTGATACGTCCAAAATACCGAATTGCTTCCCATATTATTCTAACGTATTTCATTGTTCATTAGTGGGAAAGTTCTCATATTACCAATCTCATTCTTGAATGGTGCAACTCCATCCTATCGAGTTCAAGTGTCACTATTTTTTTATTTAAATTCGCTTTACTTTTTTGTGTTTGTTTTTTACGATTTTTTAAGTTAGATTCGGCTAGTTGATATATGTGTTCGCCCGTTATAATTTTGGATTCAAATAAATATTAAAGATATATAAAGCTCTAAAGCAGTGTATTATACATTAAACTAACAGGCATGATATGCGGCATCACGCATTAAAAACTATTAAAATTTTAATTGATAATCATTATAGAGATATATCAAACTCTAAGGTACTTGGAAAATTCCCATATTACCATTCCCATTCTTGAATGGGGCAACTCCATCCTATAAAGTCCAAGTGTCACTATTATTTATTTACATTATTTTTACTTTTTTATGTTTCCATTTTTAAGATCTTTGTGATTAAGTTTAATGGTCGAATTTAGATTTAAATGGCTGATATATGTATCTGTCTAATGTAGTTTTGAGTTCAAGTAATTATTAAAGATTTATAAAACTTTAAGAGACTTCACTGTTCATTAAAGTAAGCGGCATCGCATATTAAAAAATTATTAAAATTTAAAATATATAAAGGGGTCGTTTGGTATGAGAGAATGAAAATGAAGGAAATGTGGAAATTGGGAATTGAGGAATGAGAGATTGTGTAATTCTAACTACATTGTTTAGTGACGAGATTTGTAATTCAAATACAATTTTCAGTTTGTTAAAAATTTATTGTGCAATGACCATGATGCCCTTATTTGAAATCCAATTTCAAGACTCATCATCTTCTAGTTAGCAAATATTCGTTTAATACTCGTATAATACACATATATGTATTATATGCGTTTACAACTTCCGTTCTCATACTATTATAGAGCCGTTTAATTTTAAAATTTTAATATTTTCTAATTGTTGCTGAAATTTTAAACGTATTGCTATGTTGAAACAATGTATGAAGCTATGAACGTATTAATATTGTACCATACTCATACCATATCTTACTAACTATAAATGAGAATAAATCTGATACCCACCACTCCTTTTATTTATAAGGAAAGAAGAATTAATATTTGTACATACATATATTATAATATGTCATGGCTAATCATATAGTTTTTCCAAATATGCATTACATCATTGCAATAATATATTACATGCATTGGCTCATCAAACCAATATCCCACTTTTATTCCCCACATCGATTGTTATAGTGCTAATCAAACCAATATCCCACTTTTATTCCCCACCTCGATTGTTATAGTTGTTATAGCCGTAAAGGACGTTGGGGGTAATAATGACAATATCTATCAATTGTTTACGAAAACTCAGAGTTTTGAAGAAAACATCCTTAACACCATGTATTTGAAAAATGCACATTTGAGAGGAAATGTGGGCTCAAAGGAAAAGTGTTTTCGTAAAACACTGGCCAATTAAACTAAACAAACAAGTATTTCTTTGTTACTCTGAGTTTTCACAAAATCCTCCTAATTTCCTCTATAACAAACGAGGCCAAAGTAGTAAGGCACCCAACTGTTAATTAGTGAGAAAATTAAAAATGTTTCCAATCTCATTGCCTCTATAATTTTGAGCCTCATATCTGTCAACTTTTTATTGTGGTCCTATTTTATTTAAATTCTCTTTAATTTTTTTTGCGTTTGTTTTCATGTAATTTAATTTAAGATGGCTCGTCCTGACTTGGATTTCTCTTCCGTCCTAAGGGAGGAGGTTCTTCAATTTTTAATAGCACTCAAGTTATTATGCTAGCACCTCCCTCATATTTTGAGTTGCTTACTTGACTATCTAGTATTATATATTACTACAAACAAATCTCGAATACTGAAATGTCGTTTCTTTTCTTTCTTTATTGCTTTTTTAGATAGAGGTTTTTTCCAAATGGGGGAAATAATCGCAACTTCAGTTGGACGCATAAGTAACCAATCCCCGGCCCACGCCCCAAGCCTCATAAAGGTTGCGAAGACGACGGGCCTCTTGGTTCACCCTACGTGTTTCGGTTGCAATCAAACCTCCACGTCATTTTTTATTTAGCAATCTCATTCGGGCTCCTCCAGTCTGTTTTAAGCTTCATAAAAACCTAGGCAAATTTGTTGGGTGGATACACATATACTCTACTCGATATAGAACAAAACAGTGGAAGGTAGCAATTCATTTCTAACATATATATGAGTCTCTAGTATGCTAATTTTTGACAAAACGGCTGGTGGTCGAAAAATGAAATCCTAACATCCAAGACATCCAGAAATAGAATGAGAACACTAAACATGCATTCACTAACATCCACAAGCTAAGCTCAACAGGGAGTTTCGAAAAGTAACAACATCAATTCAACATAATTACTCACAAGTTAAGTACCTGAATTTAGAAACACCCTAATTCACCCCCCACTTGAATAGGACATGGAAGAAAATATGGTACTAACTTGATATCGTGAGAGTGATCCAATGCGAATTGCGTATCATGTGATTTTTATAGAACTGATTTTTTATTATTCTTCACCAAACTCAAGTTTATCTAATACTTCTTCTATTGGCTCTGGGTTTCGGTCTGACTGATTTGCCTTCACAGCCAGCGATGATCCTCCAGCTCCTCTCAATTTGGATCCCGTGGATCCTGCATCTCCAGATTCTGCTACAGGCTCCTCAAGGTCTTCACCAACACCATTATCAAATTCCACCTCTAATGACTCTACTACAACGTATCCTTCAGATACAAGTTCACCCACCTCTACGGCGTCATCCATGGCGGACCCTCCACCTTGACGCTCTCATCGATCCAACCTTGGTCAAACACCACCTCATCTTAATGATTTTGTCATTTATGCCATGGGTCCTTCTCCTATTCCTATCCCCATAACATATAAGGAAGCTTGCGTGGATCCAAATTTGTGTCATGCCATGGATGACGAGTCGGCTGCGTTAGAGGCTGACAACACATGGTCGATTGTTCCTCATCTCCCCCCCCTCCGATATGAGTTATTGGCAGTAAGTGGGTCTACACTATTAAAATCCATCCTGATGGGACTCTTGATCGCTACAAAACTCATTTCGTAGCTCAAGGTTTTTGCTAGGGGTATGGAATGGACTACGAAGAAACGTTTGCGCCAGTGGAAAAGATACAGACAGTTTGAACTTTATTAGCTATTGCCTCGCGGCGTAAGTGGCCTCTTCTACAATTAGATGTGAAGAATGCATTTTTGCATGGAGATTTACATGAAACAGTGTATGTAGAATATCCACTAGGGTATAACAAGACAAATTCAGATGAGTTTGTCGCTTGCATCATTCTCTTTATGGGTTGAAGCAAGCTCCACGTGCTTGGTTTGAGAAGTTTCAGTCGACACTGGTGGACACAGGTTTTTACCAAAGTCATTCCGATCCCTCATTATTTCTGGAGACCTCAGCCACTAGGATCACTGTTCTACTTCGTTATGTTGATGATATGATTCTCATAGGAGATGATACCAATGGAATTTCACATACCAAACAGGTTCTCCAAGAGCATTTTCATCTTAAAGATTTGGGTAATTTATCTTACTTTCTTGGTCTTGATATTCAACGCTCCACTAAAGATATTTTTGTGAATAAGAAGAAATACATTATTGATCTACTTACTGATGCAGATTGTGCCGAGTAGTCTTCGTGTAGTACGCCAATGGAGATGAACCTTAAACTCAGTAAGGAGGAGGGGGAAGTATTATCCGATCCTACCTTTTATCGTAGGCTTGTGGGCAGTCTCGACAAGACCCAACGTGGCTTATGTTGTGCAAGTGGTAGGCCAATTTATGTCTCTACCTCGGAAACCTCATTTCAATCCTGTTTATCAGATTCTTAGGTATTTTCAGGGTACGCGCTCTCTCAGGATCTATCTCCCCTCTTCTGTTACGTCCGAGCTTAGTGCATATGCCGATGCATTATATTCGTGAGTTGATACAAGGAAAAGAGATCGGTGTTAATTATTTACACACTTATGATTAGATTGTAGACATTCTCACCAAGGCGGTTTCTACTAGTTGGCATTGGTACTTGACTGACAAATTGATGCGTCGTGACCAGCATCAGTTGGACGGAGGGTGTTGATACGTTTGTATCTCGGCTAGCCGTGGTTCTTTGTCAAGGGTCGAGCCCTATGTAGTGCACATATACATACATATATATATATATATATATATATATATATATGTATGTATATATATATATATGTATGTATATATATATATATGCACTACATAGGGCTCGACCCAAGATTATATATATATATATATATGGTGAAGACTTCGGTGCTCCCGGAGTATTACATACTCCCGCCTGTATGGATTCATCTCGACCCTTCATTTTTAGGATAAGATCTAGACGGTGAATAATCATTTTATTTTAGAAATTAAAATAAATAAAAAACAAAATTCCTCAAAGATCACTCTATTTAATTTATATAATCATGAAGACATGATATTTTTTATCTTGTTATTTTAAGATTTGCGCTTGAAAAATTCTCTTATGATCATTCTAACATAATCAATATACTTTCAAAGTACCATATTTTGTAAATTACATTTTGTGATTCAATTCCGATCGTATCCGTTGTCTTTTGTAAATTTATATTAAGTTATTTTAATTAATCTTTTTAAAATTATAATCCTTACACTTTATCTAAATTCTCATTAATGTTAACTCAATCATGGCAATAGTGAGCAATTTTATCATTTTGTATGGGATTGGAGTGGCAGCAATAGCTGCTGGCAGTAATTTGGTACAATTTGAGCGTCAACAATAATAAATCGGAGAGTTGCAAGAGCTTCTCCTTTCGATGAAGTTATTAAAACCAACAATCAAAAGTTTTATTTGAAAATGACATGTAATAGGTTTGAACAAAGAGTTTCCTACTCGTGCTGATTAGCATTTGTAAATCAATTATGATCACAGCTTTTGCAATGGCTTCCGAACTTCTTCATCTTTGACAAGTACACAATCCACCTAGTTATATGTTCTTGGTAGTAGCGGCTCTGTGTTGACTCTTCGTATATCCTCTTGTTTGTATCGTCTCCTGTTGAAAGACATATATTAATTCGTTTCGACATCTTATATAATGAAATATCATCGACACAAGGATATATCATTATTCTTACTCTTACGGCTTCCCGTGACTTTAATTTCGTGGACATTATTTGAAGCAATATTATGTTTTTGCTTCTTCTGTTTGTAAAAAAATCAGAGATCAAATTTTTCATTAAAGAGTAAACAAGCCAAAACAGAAACACATTGCCAATATTTCTGAAATTACTTTTTTATATGACTTGAGTAATTACTGACCTCGCCATCATCGCTTATATATTCATTTCCACAAGTAGCAATGTCATGACCATATTATTTACAATGAGTGCACATTTCATCATCAACCTCGTCATCATCAGTTGTTGTTGCACAATCTTGTATACTATTTTTTGTTGCGTGTGGAGTTTGAGATCTCCTTTGCAAAAAAAAAAAAGCATATTGTAATGGACGTAAAAGTTTCAAAACATTGTACGGGATAATAAACCAATTGCTATTTACAATCCGTTTTTTAATTTTGTAATCCATATTTTAAAATGAATGGACTATTCTATCGCTAATAAAAAACCTAAATCCAAACAAATAAATTACAATGTGATTATAAAAACCCAAAATTGATTAAAAGGGAAAAAACTAGATCTAAGATTCCACTGCGAGTGCAAGGATTGATATTTTATAAAGATTAATTAAAATAACTTAATATAAATTTACAAAAGACAACGGATACGATCGGAATTGAATCACAAAATGTAATTTACAAAATATGGTACTTTGAAAGTATATTGATTATGTTAGAATGATCATAAGAGAATTTTTCAAGCGCAAATCTTAAAATAACAAGGTAAAAAATATCATGTCTTCATGATTATATAAATTAAATAGAGTGATCTTTGAGGAATTTTGTTTTTTATTTATTTTAATTTCTAAAATAAAATGGTTATTCACCGTCTAGATCTTATCCTAAAAATGAAGGGTTGAGATGAATCCATGCAGGCGGGAGTATATAATACTCCGGGAGTACGATAGTCGTTTCCATATATATATATATATATATATATATATATATATATGTATTTGTCTCGTGTGTATTATATTCCGCAAGAAACCATCATAATATGAAAGAACCCTATCTCCTTCTCTCGTGGAATAATCAATCATACTGATCGGAAACCACATAATTCTTGGTATTCTTGTCTCAGTTTTTGTTGAGTTTCAGGTGACAATCTTGACTCATTCCTAAAAATGACTCAAAACTTGGAAAGATGTGGGGATAAAATTAAGGATACTCACCATGCTGTGATTCTTCTTAATTCTCTTCCCATCCTGTTTGATACTCTGAAAGATGTTATCCAGTATGGTCGCGATGATCTAACTGTAACCCACGCTTTTAGGGCCATAATAAGGAAATATGAAAGTCTGAAAGTGTTTAAACCTATGAATAAGGGTAAAACTGGAGATGTTAAAACTGAGGCTAAGTCTGAGTCCTTAATGGTCAAAGACAAAGGAAAGGGTTGAAAGAAAAAGTCTAATAAAACTTATGAAAATAAGACCAACCTTGAGAATTAAAAAACAAAGTGTTTTTACTGTGATAAGGAAGATCATTTTGTTAAAGATTGTCACAAGAAAATGCATGGTGATAAGAATAAGGCTAAGGAAACCAATGACTCTGCTTACCTGTTTGAATCTGGACCTGAATACCCTCATGAACTTCTAGTCGTTGATAGCAATAATGTGTCTTATGATTGGATCCTTGATTCTGGCTGTAATATCCATGCTACTCTTATTGAAACCCTATTCTTTAATCTTTCTAAGTTAGATTGGGGGATGTGATGCTAGGGGATTATACTACCTTAAAAATCAAGGGGATTGGTTCTGTTCCTATGAGGATGTTTGATGGTCAGATTAGGGTTATTAGAAACATCAAATGGGTTCTTAGTTCGAGAAGAAACTTGCTGTCTGAGTCTATATTTGATGAAATGAACAGTCAGATAAAGACTCTGAATGGGGTTAAAGATTTCATTAAAGATGGTCGTGTTGTTGTTAGAAGTGTGAAACATGGTGGTCTTTACTATGTTGTTGCTTCTACTGAATTACATGCTACTGTTGGGATAGATAAACATGGTGATTCCTCTTATATCAAACTTTGGCATAGTAGATTAGGTAATATAGGACAACATGGTTTAATCCAACTATTTTGAAATGGCTTGATCACTAAGCATCTAGAAAACTTAGATTTCTATGAATATTGTGTTCTAGGAAAGAAAGCCAGACACAACTTTCCAAAATCTAGCTTTTCTACTTCTCATATTTTGGAATACTTGCATGTTGACCTCTAAGGTCCAACTCAAGTTCGTACAATTGGTGGAAAGAAGTACTTCCTTTCCATCATTAACCATTATTCCAGAAAAGTTTGGGTCAGACTTTTGAGAACTAAAGATGATGCTTTTTATTCCCTTAAATCGTGGAAGACTATGGTGGAATCTCAAACTGGTCATAATCTTAAGTGTCTCAAAACTGATAATGGCTTCAAATTTTTGTAATGAGGCTTTCAATGTTTTCTGTCAATCTAACGGCATCAAAAGACATATTACTATTCCTAGCACCCCTCAACAGAATGGTACTGTTGAGAAGATGAACATGACTTTACTTCAAAAGGTTTGGTGTATGCTAATTAGCTCTGGACTTAAGACCAGTTTATGAGGAGAAGCTGTTACAACTGAAGCTTACCTTATAAACAGATATCCCTCCTCAGCTATTAGCTTTAAGACATCTACGGAACTTTGGATTGGAAAACATCGAGATCTTAGTTTTCTATAACATTTTGGTTACATTGCTTACTCTAGGGTTTCAGATGGGAAGTTGAACCCTAGAGTTCAAAAGAGTGTGATGTTGGGGTATCCCGAGGGAGTCAAGGGTTACAAACTCTTGTTGATTCTCCCTCATGGTTACAAAGTGATAGTAGCCAGAGATGTTACGATTAATGAGCTTGATTTCCATTTTAAGTCAAAACTAACATCTGATCTTGAGTGTGCAGCAAGTAATCAACTTGCAGGTGCACCAGCTGTCTTTCTTGGTCAATTCTTCATTCCCGATCAAGGGAATCAGGGTCCTAAAGAAGAAGAAGAATTCGATCTTGGCTACAGCTAGGATCCACAAAATCTAAGTTTGAAAGGGAAAACTTCTTCCAATAATTAAGAAGGGATGCCAAATGGATCTCATGTGTAAGAGGAAAGCCAGCCAGAGTCACCAAGACAACAATCTCACCAATCTGGTGGGAGGGCAGTAAGTGTATCTCCTAACCCTGTCTTTAATAGTTCTTCCTTTTAATGATGATTCTATTAGGATAGACAATAACATGGATGATTTGAACTTTAATTTGAATAATCTAATGAATGATTTGGCTGATTATCAATTAGCTAGAGATAGAGAACCTAGAGTTAGGATTCCCACCAATCTTGTTGAGTTTGCTATATGTACTGCTGACTCTGTTTCCTCGTTTACTCCTAAGAATTATGAACAAGCTATGAGATGTTCTTAATCGAATGAGTGGTCCATTGTGTGTCAAGAAGAAATACAATCTATGCATGTTAATAAGACCTGAGATACCGTTAAGAAACCTAAAGATGTTATCTGCTTAGACAATAAGTGGGTCTTTAGACAATGAGTTGGAACCCCTTAGATACAAAGCTCATTTAGTTGTTAAGGGGTTCACTTAGAGGGAAGGAATAGACTAAAATTACATTTTTGCTCCCGTAGTTAAATACAAAATGTTAAGGTTATTTCTTGCCATGATTGTTGTGTTTGACTGGGAACTTGAGCAAATAGATGTTAAAACTACGTTTTTTGCATGGTGATCTTGATGAGACTATTTACATGAAACAAACCGAAGGGTTTGTGGATAAAAATCATCTTGATCATGTCTGTCTTCTTAGAAAGTCGATTTATGGCCCGAAGCAGTCTCTTAGGAAATGGGACATTAAATTTGATACTTGCATGAAGTCATAAAGGTTTGTTAGAAGCTGTTGTGATACCTGTGTTTACTATAAGTATGTTTCTTCTGAATCCCCTTTATATGTGACTTCTATATGTTGATGATATTCTTATGATTAGTAGTTGCAAAGGTGAGTATTTCTGGTGTTAAGCATGATCTAAAATGTCATTTTGATATGAAAGACTTAGGCCCTGGTAGGAAGATTCTGGGTATTAAGATCATTAGGAGTAGAAAAGACATGTGTATCATGCTTTCTCAAACTGACTACTTGCTTAAGGTGCTAGAAAAATTTAATGTTCAAAATGCCAAAGCTATAGATGTGCCCCTTGGAGCTCCTCTTGAGTTTTCTAAGACTAATTGCCCCTCCACCCATGATGAAATTGATAGAATGAAACTTGTTCGTTATGATACTGATGTTGGTTTTGTGATGTATGCTATGTTGTGCACTCGTCCTCGCTTTTTCTATCAATGTTTTAAGCAAGTATATGGCTAATCTAGGAGATAAGCACTGGACTGCCATGAAGTATGCTCCGAGATATATATAAGGCACTGGAAATCGAGACTTGGTATATCTAAGCATACTGCTGAGACTAAGCAATAAAGATACTAGGAAGTCGGTAATTTCTTATTTATATACATGGGCTGGAAACTGTGTTTCTTGGAAATCACAACAACAGTCCATTGTTGCTCTTTCTTCCACTGAGGCTGAGTACATTGTTGCTACTTAAGCATGTAAGGAAGCCACTTGGTTGAAAGGCATCCTCGGTGAAATTCAGAACAAAGAATATGTCCCAACCCTTTTATGGATCGCCAGAGTGCTTTGCATCTTTGTAAAGACCCTGTCTACCATGAAATGACTAAACATATTGATGTTCGGTATCATTTCACCAGGGATGAAGTTGAAAATTAGAAGCTTTGTGGTTTGAAAGTTGTGGTGAGGAAAATCCAGCTGACTTTGGTACGAAAGTAGTTCCCTCTAACAAATTTGAGTTTTGCAGGGATTACCATCACATTTTGGATGTTGGTTTATCATACATCCTGAGTCAATGATGAATGAGGAACACATGATTAGAGGAGTTCACTAGAATTGCAAGGGTGTCAGGATGGTGGCTGGATTAGAAGGGAAATTATTGAATAATTCAACCAATCATGGATCAAAGAACCGGAAGACACAGCAGGGTAATTAACAAAACCGGTCCAACCAACTTGACTTCAAGGCTACTTCTTTGAAACATAGCATATTGGAGAAGAGAGCTTAATATATAAGCCTCTCTTATCCTCTCGTCTTCATTCAAGTCGGTTCACCTCCATAAACCCTAACAATAACAGATAGAGAGTTGAGAGCATTGATGGTGGAGATCATGTATTCTAGAAGGAGATCGCCGTCAGTACAGTGCTGATGTGATCTTGGTGCCTTGTAGGAGTATTTGAAGCTTGAAAGGGGTTGGATCCTTCTCTCCTTGACATGCTAAGTCCCATCTCTTATATTCTGTTAGTATGGGTTTCTTGCATGTGGTTCAACGTTGATTGTAGCTGTGTAACCGTCTCTGAACTTACACTCTAGTGGATCTCTTCTGGTTGAGTATACTTATCCGAGCGTTAAGAATTTCTGGTGTTCTTCACTTTCAGCTTTTTGATTCTATACCGATTAGTTGATTGTTTAGGTTTCGCTGCTATTAGATATGATATAAGAGGTTAAGAACATGTTCCAATTTGATTTGGTTCCACCATTTTACAGGATTATTGACCTAAAACGTTTTTAAAAAAAATGCCTTGGTCACAACTGTTTAAAAGTTATTATACTCGACACGTAGGACGGTTATGTAGGCATTTAACGTAGAATATTTTTAGCCAAAATTAGATAATGCGAACATGTCTGTATAATAGAAAAAGGAAAGAAAATATAATATACATGTCTATAAGTGGTGTGTGGCTGGATTACAATCCAATACCTTTAAGTTACCAGCCACAGAATGCAACCAACTCCACTACTCCACAAGGACATGCAACATCGACTTTAACATAATCATTCTCATCCTCTTCTATATGAAAACAATACTGAAGTTTAAGAAAGGTATCCTTTTTGGAGCGACAACTCAACGAGTCTATGTATAATGGATATGGTAGAGCCAAATGTCATCCAAGGAAGCCAGATTTATAATATATATGTCGGCATCGATATATAGAGGGCGAGTGCTCTGGTACAAGCTGGTATTCATTACCTTCAACACCAAAAATAAAAATTTCTAAAATTTATCATTCAAATTATAAATCAATCAACCGTATGGACAAGTTGAATAGTAACTTACCCTCTTCTAGTATTGATTTCACTACTGTCACTAGTTATCTTGAGGTATTTTGTTTACGGTCTGTGCGATTTCATTTTTGTATATTTGTTATTCAGTTTCACTTTTTTTTTGCAATCTTGGGTTGCTTTTTTACTTGTTTTTCATGTTTTGACAGGCTTTATGTTTGAAGAATGCTATGCTTGACACACATGATTGTTGTAGAAATTGGCGGAGCAATATGCAGCTGCAGTGTCTTCAGTTGACAGTTTTATGAAGAATATGAAGTCTGAAATGGATGTGGAAGGTGATGTGAATAAGGGAGAGGAAGCTGCTGCGCGAGAGGGTGATACATCGCCAACTGACAAGAACGATGAGGATGAACATTTCCCTTCGGGAGATCCTGCTCACTCTGACAATAAAAAGGCTGAAGGAGCCAACACTGTCCCTGAAGGAGACGTGTGAGAAAAGATGTTGGTGTTTGTGAATAGTGATGAGATACAATACGGCTTCAGTGAAGCATGATATCATGGTTTTGTCGAGGAAAGATGTCCTGGCTTTTCCAAATGGCAATCTTCTCTCGGTGAAGGCTCTTAAGATGCACTGTGATTACATTAACAGGAAGCATGTAGAGAATACAGGAACAATTGTCAATAGATGGCTGGTTCTAGAGCATTTGACTGTAAGTGTTTCTTCATATAACCAATTATAATATTATGATAAAACCGGTCACAATATTATGATATAACGAGTTATAATATTATGATATAACCGGTTATAATATTATGATATATCTAGTTATCCTTCTTATTTTTCCTTTTTATTGTCACAGTTATGCTATTGATGCCATCTCTTTGATAAGCCTCTTTCTCCATAATCTCAGCGTACTTCATTCGAGGACACATTCATCTTTTCATGGGCTAAGGGTTTTGATTTCAACCATGTCGATTATGTACATGATTTCTTTTCTTTGTATTTTTTCTGAATCTTATGTGTTCATTGTGTCATTCTTAATTCTGGAATGTTTTTTTTCTTACTGTAGTAGTTTATTCCTCTTCATCATGGAAACAACTTCTTTCTTGGTTTGATTGACAATGTGAATGGCAACTACCATTACCTACACAGCATTACCTCACCTGGGTGGATAGATATGTATCAGCTAGCTGTAGAGAAGGTAATTGGATATATTGAATGTTTTGTGCAACAACACTACAATATATGCCCTCGTAAACAATACAAATGGAAAGAGATTATGAAAGGGCAAGAAAATATTGAAGGGAGTTCTGGAATGTTTGTTGTAAATTGGTGTTGTACCTGGGAGGGGAAATATAAGTTCACCATGAACTCAAAGTGTAAGCAAGCTGCCTACACCGATGAACGATGGTTGCATTTTATCACCAATCTCGTTCTATTCAACGAAAATATGAAGAAAGCTGGAACATTGGAGAAGGCCAAAAAATATATTCCCTAGTTAAGTGATGTCTTTTGTTGGTGGACGATCTTTTTAAGGATTTTGTGTGTTTAGTTTAATGATGAAACACCCTGATTTCTTACGATTTATTAAATGACTAAAATGCCCCGACCACGGAACTTTAAAAAAATAAAAGAAAAAAATAGAAATCTTTCAATAAGAGAATAAACTTATTAACTAGCGGCGGAAATGGCCTTAACACGTGGGCACCGAACATTCGAACAATCTCAATAAATAGCTTTAAATACTTTTTTCAAATTTCAAGTCTAGACTTGCCACATCCCGAATCAACTCCACTCTGCTCCTACATCAACTATCAAAACACCCTAGTGGGTGGTTCGAGGTCAGTCTTTCGTGCTCTAATCATACTCTAAGTTTCATTGGAAATATTGGGATAAGGGATACATCAATGCAATCAATCATTAATAATTATCTATTACATAAAGAAATCATTCATCTCTATGTAATCCTAACATGATATTAGATGATAATCAACAGGTAATAATCATCTAATATTCATCATCAAATAATGATCAATAGCTAATCATCATTAATAAGTAATCATCATATACTGACCATCATCAAATAATCATCATCTAATGATCACCATCAATAAGTAATCATCATCATCATCATCAAGTAATAATCATCTAATAATCATCATCCAAGGTCCGTATAAGTAATCATCAACAATGAATCATCATGAAGGATTGAAGCTAAAGTCAATTAAGTTAGGTGCATTATGAATCATAGTATCATGGTTCTTATAACTTATCATATCCTAATCATCATGTCTAGGAGAACGTATCCGTCAAACAACATATCATGCGGGCAATATTGGCCCGAATCATGTGGGCGATACTGTAGGTAGTGAGTTCATGCTTTTAATCCACCGACGCGCCGGCCATGCCACCGATGACCCTGACCTCCTTCTCCTCTTGCCGATCGATCTCCAGCCACCGTGGAAGTTTGCCAACGCCGCCTCCATTGCCCTGTCTCTCGATTGACCTGGAGGCTGCGACGATGACTGTCGCCTCCTCCTGGATTGCTGTCACCAACGAACAGCTGTTGTAGCCTGCTCGTCGCCATCAACTCCTCTCGCCAGATCTTCCACTAGGATTCGGTCACAACA
The DNA here is from genome assembly GCA_030674075.2 of Linum usitatissimum. Classification (NCBI taxonomy): domain Eukaryota; kingdom Viridiplantae; phylum Streptophyta; class Magnoliopsida; order Malpighiales; family Linaceae; genus Linum; species Linum usitatissimum. The sequence continues at coordinate 1,295,552 of JAUJYP020001374.1, forward strand.
CCAAATACTCTAAAGCATAAATAGTTATGGGGGCCCACATGTCGTTCGATCCATGCAACGGCTTACATCCCATTATCTCATGAACCAATTCAATTGGGCTCAAGGACCGCAATTGAAATCCATTATTACAGAACCAGCAACCCATTGATTTCTCTGGACCAAAACAGGCTTTACTTCTCACCGTAGGATCTATCTAACGGTCCAAATTCCTCCAGGCTCCCAACTAATAAACTAAAGGCTCAACTCCATCTCTGATATCTAACCACAAGATAATTAGGCAGAACCTCGTCGATCCCTTGAACTCGGTCAACCATATGTTCAAACTCCTCAAATACATTAATTCGATCCCAATTCCCGGTTGCACTAGTCTGGTAGGATTCTAATCAAATCGAAAAAAATTCTAACCAGTAGCCTACAATTTATCTCATGAACCAATTTAGACTAGTATCTTTAATTCGTTATTGAGTTGTGAATTTATATGATTTAATCTAGTAACTAATAATGCAAAAAATTCTAATAACTCACAACCTGACCATAATTAATACGTAAAATATGTAATGAATAAGCATGTAAAGGATAAAAATGTCAAGCTCGTCACTTCTAGGAAGCTCCAAACCACAAGGCCAAAACCAAAAACAAAAACGGAGATTGTTATATGACGCACTGATTTTTATTATCCAACACCGTGACATTTGAATTCAGCGAGTAAAATTACGCGAATGTCCTTTGAATATAATGTTTAAATACACACATGACGTCTCTCGATTAAACACACTTCCTAATTTGAAACTCTCAGCTCTCGAAAAAAAAAATCCCTTTCTCACCGAACAGTTCCGTTGCCCGGTGCTCGCTACGCCGCTCCCCGCCGCCATCCGCCGCTGCCGCTCGCCTTACGCCACTCGTCGCCGCGGTTTCCTTCTTCCTCCGCTGCAGCTTTGTCTATTTTTATATTGGTTGCAAGTCCGCCCCACCGCCGCGGTAAGATCGCATCGCCGGCCGCCGCTGCGGTACGAACTTAAAAAAAAAAGTGACAGTCGCCATTGAATGGCGACCTCCACACGACCGCCGTTGCCATTCAATCATGATAGTCGCCATTGAATGGCGACTCTCTTGAATGACTATCGTCGTTGAATGGCGACGGGGCCCTGTGGTGGTCGCCATTCAATGACGAAGGTCACTTTTAAAAAAAAGTTTTTTAAAAAATTATTTAATTAGTAATTAGTTATGATAATTGGAGATTCATAATTAAATATTGATTTAATTCATGCTTGAAAATTAGTAATTAGTTATGTTAATTAAGATTAATTAGTAAATGTAGTAATAATTAATTTGGTAATTTAATATTTATTTAATTAATACTTGGAAATGAATAATTAGTCATGCTAATTAAGGTGAATAAGTAAATATATTAACAATTAATTTATAATTAATGCTTGGTAATTCAATATTTATGTAATTAATACTTAGAAATTAGTAATTAGTCATGCTAATTAAGGTTAATTTTTAAATACAAACTTAACATTGTAATGAAAAAATTTATCGATATAAAAGATTTCGAATTAGTAAATAGTTAGCCTAATTTAGATGAATTATTAATTATACATTTAAAATTGAATGTTTGTTTGAAAAGTTGGGTTTAGTCTTAGTTTTCTAAGTAATAGTTACGATTTAAATTGCATATATAGTATGAAGCAATGTCGGGGGAGATCATCGTTTGCGTGTATCAATCGTCCTATTTTTGCCTCAAATAAAAAATTGAACGAGGAAAGAGTGAAGGGAAAGAACTCTAGACTAGGGAAAGTTAGTGAGTCGAGTGCCTAGTTTCAGATTCCCGGACCGATATATGTGGACCCTGATCTTCATTCTGCTGGGAGAGAGCTGACTGTTGATGACTTTTTTGCTAGCCATCCCCCGGATTTGGGCAATGACATTCATACCATTAACGATGACTCAGAGCCGAGGATGACGATCGTGATACCTCGGTTCACCCCCTCTTACTTGACAGTGCTCGCTCGCGAAAGAGACCAGCAAGGAGGGGTATATGCGCTCCATCCGGATCAGGAAAGTGCAGCATGTCATCTCATAGACCATAGGGTTCTTCTATCGTAGGCCCTCGACGTGGTAGAGCTGGGCGTTCTACAGGGGTCCAGTCCAGCAGCACCGGCGAGGACTGGTTGCTTACTGGTCCAGCACCTAATGGGCCATGGATCCCTACTCTGATCCCTAGTTTTGGCGATCACATAGCCCACCGCCGATGGATGCGAAGTTTGGAATCGAGGCAAACATCACAATTCAGGCTCCGCCTCGGGGTAAGTGCTATGCTGCAGGCGGGTTTCAACTAGACCACTTATAAGGAGTAGCCGACACTAGTGATCTTGACAATGCAAGCACAGTCTGCTACTTGATTGCGTTGTTGGGCTCTATTATTTTTACAGACCGCAGTTAGACTCGTGTCCGTATTGGGGTTCTTGAGGGATTGCAAGATGTGCAGATGACTCGGGAGTATAGCTGGGGTGCGGACACAGTTGCTTATCTGTACAGGCAGGTCGGGGTTGCCTCTCGCACAGGATCTACGTCACTGTCGGGCTGCATGACTTTGCTGTAGTCGTGGATCTACGAGTACTTCCACACCTTCGAGTGGGGAGGCACTTGCTGGATGGTTGGATGGACCGAGGATCGGTGAGAGAGCAGTTGACGCTGATGCGAGGCTTGACACACTATGTTCGCTCTTCGATGGGATGACACACACACACGTCGAGTGGCTTCTTTTCGGTTTACCTGATTTCGGCGGTGAGCCAATGTGGTCCTTATACAGTGGTGGCATACACACATTTGACTACATCAAACCATAGGATCCCACTCATTTCATGCCAGAGTACGACTACCAACAGACGATGACCGATGTGATTCTCATGCCAGAGTCTGCGTCGAGGCTGGCGGATGAGGTGCATTATTCAGTGAAGCACTCTAGGTGGAACTACAACCGGCAAGCTTCCTTGACGGCTTTATCCTTCTTCAGCACTCGTAGTGTGCCAGGAGCTGCCGACGGTAACACATCTGTTGAGTACATGACGTCGTACCTTGACCGCACAGACGCATCGGTCGTCCCCACGCACGCAGCAGATGAGCCGCATTCCCCGTTCGTTCGTATCATTTATGTACTAGTTGTTCTTTATTTTATTGCTATACTTTGAGGACTGGTTCTATTATTGATTCTCAATGTTTTGCAGGCACCCGAGCAGACTATGCGTACTTACTCCGCAAGTTTGGCACCCTTATACGAGTCTGGTGGAGTGGACGGCTTCATTGAGCGGGCTCAGGAGTACTACAAGATTGTTCAGGGCATGCGAGGGTTGTGGACTGAGTATACCTCGTAGCTATTTGTCTTCTGTACTTTATTAATCTTTTCAGTTGGGTAATTTGTACCGAGATTGTTTTTTGTTTAGTTGACATTATTAGTACTTTGCGTTTATTGGCACTATATGTTTTCATTAGTCATAACGCCATTCCATTCATATCTGAATTCTTTTCGTAGTATTTCCCAAAAGTACGCAGGCACATAAATTCACTACATAAGTAGAAAGCGTTTATACAAACAGCTTAATCATCCCCACCTAATCTGAAACATCAATGACATCCTCGTCTTCCGAATTGGTTCTGTTTGGATTATGCCCACCATGATTGAGGAAAAACTTAAGCTCCTTTTCGTACATATCATACAATAATTCCAAACGAGCATCATCCTCTACCTCTTCCCAAACCGGATGAAAAGGAGGCATCAGCCTCACCCTGTCGACCTCAATCAACTGTATTTGCTACCAATGGGTACCTGTACATATCAATTCTACAACTCGAGCAGTAAATACGATAAAATGAAAGCCCAAATGTAGATGGAAGCAAGTCCGAATGTGGGTTGGCTAATCGGTTCCGTAATGGATGCGTACACAACAAAAGCCCAATTGTAGCGGGAAGCAAGTACGATAAGATCAGCATCCCACATCCAATATTATGGTTCGCAATCCCCTATAGACCCAGCAGTCGTCAGTTTACGTAGTGTGGTCCTGGCCCGATGCTCCATACACTTGTTCATACCCGAAATACCACCCCGTTGACACAAAGTCCAAAAGATATGTTCTTATTTTCGGGTACCTTTCTTTATTGCCATAAACAATGTGCGCTATAGCGCGAAACCCATAATTCCCTTGCTCTTGGGGTTAAACCAATCTCTAAGTTGTTCCATTATACTCCGTGGGATGTAATCTTTGTAATGGAATGTTGGGGCACTTTCTGACGGAGGGGTACCACCTGTGACATCAAGAAATTTTACATAAGGCTACGGAATACAAAAAAAGAGAGTGATAAACACATAATTAAATCGCAAATAATACTTACCAGCTTTCTTACTACGTGATGTAGCAGATTTGCATTCTGTCGTCTAGTACGGCCGGGGGGGGGGGGGGGGGGTTTGTATAGTCCAACGTAGCCAAAAAGTGATGTAGGTGTCTCTTGTACATCAACTTGTCCTCTTTCACACATTGCCTAACTTCGCATCTACAAGGCATCCCCTTAGTAGTTCCGATCACACACGTGCATGACCTCACCAACTTTCGATCATCAACTAGTAGCTCAATCACCCATAAGCTGACCGACGTGTTCAACTTACCGTAAGGTTTCTCCCAAATGACAAATGAATGCATGCAACAATGTCAATCATTAAACACGGTGTGACAAAGGCATGCACTAAACTTGGAACTACCGTACGTACCTTCATCCATGAGTCTTCCAGCGAATTTCTTATCTCCAGCACTTACCTCGTCATTAGGTGATCGTATGCATGAAAAAGTCCGTCAGCCTTGCTGATCGAGGTGTGTAGCTAAGTCTTCAAGGAGGAGTGAGCCGATTCCACCCTATTTGTCCTTGTGTTTTCGAGATGGAACACCTTTTTCATGTAGCAACGCGCCCACTTCTGCTTGCAAGGGAGCCACTCTAATGCCAGATAATGTTCTCTAGACTCCAGCCTCCTTCTATCAGATCACTCCATATCCTGAAAACATTTGGCTCGTTATAGAATTCAGTACTTGGGCCCATGGACCTTGTACGAACTTCTTGGTGATCTCTCTGTCGTACAACCTGGTTACCCTTTCCTCGAAGTTTCTCTTCATGTGTGAAACACAGAGTAAACGTGCCGACAATGGGAATATATCATGTAGTGCAACCGCCAATCCTCTCTCCTTATTAGTAACAAAGGCATCCTTCACTCGAGCACCAAGAATGAATCTCAACTGATTCAGTGCCCAAGCGTATGACTCTTTTGGTTCATGTTCCACAAGTGCCATGCCAATGTTGAAGTTCTTCTCTACCAGCATCACACCTACAAACTGAACAACCGCCTTCTTGTACACATTCGTCTTGTACGTGGAGTCGACCAAGACGACAAAGTACCACTCGTGCAACATGCGAATTGACTCCGCGTGTGAGATGTTGAGATGAGTGACATAGCCTTTCGCATCCCTGAGGTAAGTAGTGAAGTACCCCAATTTTATCTCTTCTGTCAACGTCCATTGCATTGGGTTCATTCCGACAACCTCAACCGCCTTATTCTCGTCGTTTCGTTGTAAATCTGTTTCATTTTGATCATACTCTCATACTCAATGTTGATTATGCTCTGCATCTGTCTTTGGGGGGGGGGGGGGGCGTGGTTTTCCTCCAATTCTCTAATGTGGTCTTTGAAAGTGTCAATCCTCCATTTCCACCCACTGTCAACGCGTTTAGACTGCACACACACCAACAATGTACAACCTGAGTACAATGTTGTAGTCGTACATGAACTCTCTGAAGATGCAGTGGGCTATGATTTGCCCCTGCCACCATGCAAGCAAAACAAGTACAACCGTTTTTCTTCTTCATGAGGGTTCTTCTTATGTGAGCCACGGGTCAAATGAAACCCTAAAGTCTAAAGCAATGTCCTAAGCCGCATCACACGCAACACTGATAGTGAGTACATAAAATCTTAATAAAAAACTTGTACATATGATATAATTATAACTATTAATATTTATGGTAATATTTATTATTAAGATTAATATTTAATATATTATACAAATTATTCAATATTATTAATTAATATTATTAATTTATGAGTTAAAATTTCGTAAATACAAATTTAACAAAAATAATATTATCATTAACATTTAATATAATTTACATATTATATAATTACAAAAATTAATTTCAATAATTAATATTATTAATTTATGAATTAAAATACATAAATACAAATTTTAAATGAAAAATATTATGATTAATATTAAATATAATATCTATATTATATAGTTAGAACTATTAATTTCAATAATTAATATTCTTAATTTATGAAATAAAATACATATATAAAAAATAAATAAATAAATATCATCACCATTGAATGGTGACGGTGTATCAATACGGTCGCCATTGAATGTTGACTATATAGTGTACAATGGTGACGGTATTAATTTTTTTTGTCACCAAATTAATTGTTACTATTATTACTGATATTTAAAAATTCACCTTAATACATGAGTAATTACTATTTTCTAAATATTAATGAATTGAATATTCAATTATTAAGTATTTAATTACCAAACTAATTGTTATTATATTTACTAATTCATAGTAATTAGCATGACTAATTACTAATTTACAAGTATTAAATAAATGATTATTTAGTTACAAAGTATTTAATTACAAAATTAATTATTACTATAATCACTTATATGTACTAATTCACCTTTCTTGTCATGATTAATTACTAATTTCTAAGTAGTAATTAAATAAATATTGAATGACCAAATATTTAATTACCAAATTAATTGTTACTATATTTACTAATTCACCTTTATTAGCATGACTAATTACTAATTTCCAAGTATTAATTAAATAAATATTCAATTGCAAAGTATTTAATTACCAAATATGTAATTATCAATTCAGTAAATTAAATGACACTAATTATATTTTAATAATAAAAACAAAATAATTAAAAAAATTAAAAATTAAAATTACAGCCGCCATAACACATACACCGTCACCACTGAATGGCGACAGTCACTTTTTTGTTTAATTGGTACCTCAGCAGCGGACGGCGACAACAGGCGGCACAGTTCAATAAATTAAATCACACTAATTACATTTTAATAATAAAAACACAATAATTAAAAAAATTGAAAATTAAAATTACAGCAGCCATTACACATACGCCGTCGCCACTGAATGGCGACGGCGGCCGTGTGGCGATAGGCACTTTTTTCTTTAATGGGTACCTCAGAAGCGGCCGGTGACAACAGGTGGCACGGTGGCGTGGCGGAACGACGGCAACGGTGTAATAAATAGGCAATTTTAATTGGTCGTTTCGAGTGGTATAAAAATTTCTCGGTCTTTCGCATCTTATAAAGAAATTGGTATTTTACCGTTTCATGGGCGTTTTCGTCATTGCAACTTTCAAATTCAAACGTTAAAGCGTTTCGCAATAAAACGTAGAGCGTTATATAGCAAGTTAGAAGAAAAAAAAAGACTAAGCAATCTACAATTTGAAACAATCATAAAGCTTCTTTTCATCCATCTTGGCATTCATTTTGGCCAAAACTTTTTTCAAAATAGTACTAACAATAGCAGTAGCTGAAGTGTGAGGACCATCAAAAATCATTTTGCATCGCTCTTTCCAAATAGAGGAAACCACAAGATTCCAAATGAGTCACTTAACCTTATGCATCTTCAACTTACTAATCCACACACTACAAGCATGATTAACATTATCTTCTCAATCAAACTTACTAGATAGCTCAGGGAGGAGCAGTTTGAGAACTTCATGTGAGAAACTACATTAGAAGAACATATGTTTCCGAGAATCAATTTCATTGCTGTAAAGCACACATGAAATGTCAAGAATAATTATAGAGTTTGCAAGTTTCTCAGGAACTGTATGACGATCATTTAAAATAAGACAACAAATAAAGTAGAATTGGGAATCTGCCACCCATTCCAGATGAAATTTGCCCAAGGCACAATGTCCTACTTAGGTCTGATGACATCCCAGACACAACAAAAATTAAATCGGGGCATGAAAGAAACATTCCATAAAACAGTAACATCATTATTAACAGTAACATGTGGTCTAGCAACATCACGCATTTACAGTATCCTACGCGAAATCCAGGAGCCATCGATTATGTTCAATCTAAACATAGAAGTAGTTTTCACTACAAGAAAAAGGGGTCATTATAGACAACCAAATTGGAGGTTACATGACCGCCAATCTGGTTTTCCCATATTGGGGGTTGCACACTGTCAGTTAAACCGACAGTTTCGGAAAATTGGATTGGTAGTCTTAACCCATAGGTCGGAAACGATAACATGGAAGTTATATAAATGCATCTCCTTTTATTTCAATCAGTTTGCAGACGAAAAACTCTAATAACATGTTATGGAGGAACGAAAATGGAGGAAATGTGGAAATTGGGAATTGAGGAATCAGAGATTGTGTAATTCTAATTACATTGTTTGGTAACGAGGTTTGTAATTCAAATACAATTTTCAGTAAGTTAGAAATTTATTGTACAATAACAATGATGCCCTTATTTCAAATCCAATTTCAAGACTCATCATCTTCTAGTTAGCAAAAATTCATTTAATACTCGTATAATACACATATACGTATTATATGCGTTTACAAATTCCGTTCTCATACTATTGTAGAGCTGTTTAATTTTAAAATTTTAAAATTTTATAATTGTTGCCGAAATTTTAAACGTATTGCTATGTTGAAACAATGTATGAAACTATGAACGTATTAATATTGTACCATACTCATACCATATCTTACTAACTATAAATGAGAATAAATCTGATACCCACCACTCCTTTTATTTATCAGGGAAGAAGAATTAATATTTATACATATCTACAACCATATATTATAATATGTCATGGCTAATCATATAGTTTTTCCAAATATGCATTACAGAATTGCAATAATATATTACATACTGCGGCTAATCAAACCAATATCCGACTTTTATTCCCCACCTCGATTGTTATAGTGCTAATCAAACCAATATCCCACTTTTAATCCCCACCTCGATTGTTATAGTCGTTATAGCCGTAAAGGAAGTTAGGGGTAATAATGACAATATCTATCCATTGTTTACGAAAACTCAGAGTTTTGAAGAAAACATCCTCAACACCATGTATTTGAAAAATGCACATTTCAGAGGAAATATGGGCTCAGAGGAAAAGTGTTTTCGTAAAACACTGGCCAATTAAACTAAACAAACAAGTATTTCTTTGTTACTCTAAGGTTGACATTTTTATGCGTTTGTATCATATAAAATACATGTACAAAATAAGTGATGCGGCAATGAAGAAGTTATTGGAGTTTTGGCTACACTCCCCGTCTTGTAAGTAAAGTAACTATTTATGAAAGTAAACAATTGTTTCATTCATAAATTTTGTGGAATACTTATTTGTTATATGCATTGTAGCTCTTACCTGAGAGTTCATATTCTGGATCCCAATTAGTGTCGTCTGTCCCGCCAATTGATGTTGAGGCTACCATTCGATCTCGTGTCCAAGAAGAATCGGTATTGATCAAGAAGAAGCTAGAAGAGAAGTTTTCTTTGAAATATTAAGAAGAAGTAGGTCCAAAGGTGTGAGAAAACGCACTTCATATGGGAGCAAAGACACTTCATCTGAGAGCAAAAGGACGGTATATTTTAAATATAACTTTCATAACCTTTCATCTATCTTCAATAATTTTAACACATCTATTCACATTTTAAGGTGAGTGATCGAGTGATGAGCACAGAAGAAGAAGATAATCTAGATAATTACATTCTTGAACCTCATGAATATCTTCACCCCAGTTTCCATCATACTACTAAAAGTGATGTTGATGATGAAGAAAATGGGGAGGATCAAGAGGAGGATAGTAATGAAGAGGGTAGTGATGATGATACTTGAACCATCTTGTGTAAGATAGTTTTGTTTCATGAATGATGGTGTTTTTAGAATTACTATGTAGCGACTACAAAAATTTGGTACTTTAACAGCGGATATATAACAGCGGCTAGACAGGCGCTGTTAAACTGAACGACCATTCAATATTTAACAGCGGTTTTGATGTGGCTGGTGTTAAATAAATTAATTTAACAGCGGTTCTTAAATGGCCACTGTTAAATGTGGACGGTATTACGTTGTCGTTTCTGGCAACATATGACAGCGAATATTTTATACAAACCGATTTTAAATGAAAAGATTTAACAGCAATTTTTAACTAACCGCTATTAAATAGTCATATTTCGAACCACTAATTCGACGTGTAAATTGGTATAAAACTCATTGGAGTTACTATAACTAGCCACATATAACTATTATAATGTCAATTCAACTATATTTAGGTCAATGGTGTAGACCAAATGTCCGTACTACACTCGTATATACATACTCATATCGAAGTCATAACAACACTAATAAGTTCATCATATACATACACATTCACTATATATATCAAAGGACTCCGTAATAAGCATGTTGTATAATTCGACAAGTTCATGTAATTAGAAGATCGAATATGAAAAATCGAGACGAGTTACGTTTATATATGTACGTACTATAGTAATAAACAAATCGAAACGATAATACCATCGTTTGAAGTTTTGATAACCAAAAACCCATTTATAAATTTTCAGTTTTAAGAATACAATAGATATGATCATGTATCGTAATGGTTAACGATCCTTCCAATCCCCCTTTCTCCTTCATGTGACCCGGGTTCGAATCACAACCCTTGCCATTCTTTTAACAGCAACCCTAGTATAGCCGCTGTTACGTGCAACCATTTAACAACGGTTCTACTTATATCCGTTGTTAAAATTTTTAACTTGGCACAAATCGACTAGTCTTTCACTAAAAGCAATGACGTCGTTTACTGATTTAATTTAACAGGGGTTTTGCCGTAGCTGCTGTTAAATGTGAAATATAAATATCGCAGCCCTCCCCTTCACAGAATCATCATTTTTGTGAATTGGGAAGGTCATGACAGAAAATAGAAGAAAACTACAGCAGCTACGCGCGTAGGAGAAGAAGAGAAGGAGGAGAAGAAGAAGAAGAAGAAGAAGAAGAAGAAGAAAAAGAAGAAGAAGAAGAAGAAAACGAAAAAGAAGAAGAGGAAGAAGAAGAGGGCTACCCAATTGTCTCCAAGTCTCGATTTCCAACTCTTCAATCTCAATCTCCAACTTTAAATCAGGTATTTGAATGATTTAGGGTTTGTTAGAATTCAAATTTCATACCCATTAGTTCGATGATTGTGCTTCAAAATCATGTTTTCGAGTTTTTCAATGACTTAATAATTGCTAATGTATGTTAATTTTAAGATTTAGAACAAGAATCCCTAATTTCTCAATTTTAGGATAAATGTTGGTAATTAGGGATAATTGATGCTAACCTTTCAATTGATGTATATATGTTGTTAATTTAGGGATGATACCTTTTTTTAATTTTGAATTTAGGAGAGTTTGATTATTGTATATATCACCTAGAATTTGAACTTCTAATTGTGAACTAGAACACCATCTTATACTTGCATTGTATGGTATCTCGAACCTACTTGTGTACTAGAACTTATATATACCTTAGTATACTTGAACATATTATAATGTGAACTAAATTGAACTTATTATCTTTATAACTAGGTTGTAGCCATGGATAAGTCTGGGATTCGAATGTCCCATACTACTCCACAGTATGTCAACAATGTAGAGAACTTTTAGATTTTGCATTCTCTAATAGTCGAGATAGATCAACAGTCCTTTGTTTGACTATGGTGTTTTTTCATCTCTTGCAGAAGCAGTTTTTGTCTGACTACATATTGTGGGATATCTATGGAAAAAACAGGGTCAACCTTCTAATCAAATTAGGTTTCGTAGGAGTTCTAATAATGCACAATCCAATCCTACACCAATGGAGATCAATGATCATGTGGTCTCAATGAATTCCCTTGTCCATGATGTCGTTGGTATACCTGAAAACCCAATACTGGCTAACCATTCTGTTGTCAATGATGCTTTTGGAAGTGCTTCAGATGATCATGATCCTTCTGCTGTAGAAAATGAAAAGTTCATTCATCATATTATGATGGAGAGGAAAAACTGTATGATGGGTGCAAGTTCTCAAAATTATCATTCTTATTAAGGCTATCCTATATTAAGTACATGCACAAGATAAGTGAGAAGGCGTTGGGTCAAATACTAGAACTTCTACAAGAAGCTTTTGAATCAGGCCGGCTTACAAAATCAGTATATGAGGTGAAGAAGACAATAAAATCCCTTGGCATATCTTACCATAAGATACACGCTTGTCCAAATCATTGCATGCTTTATTGGGGCGATGCGGTTGACGAGCAGAGCTATAGAACATGTAAAAAGTCTAGATATAAAGAGACGAATATGGGGATTGTAGTCACAGAGAAGCAGAAGCAAGTACCGACAAAAATATTCCACTACTTCCCTCTAATTCCTAGACTATAAAGGATGTATATGTCATCAAAATTGGTTGCGGATATGGTATAGCACTCAACATATATTATTAGTGACGGTATTTTTAGACACCCTCGGGATTCAAAGGCGTCGTCAAGCTTTGATTTTCGGTGTCCTGAAATCGCTACTGACCCAATAAATGTTTGTCTAGCACCTGCAAGTGATGGATTCAATCCATTTAGTAACATGGCCATAAACCATAGTACTTGGCATGTGGTTCAGTTCCATATAACACTGCTCCTTGGTTGTGCATGAAACAGAAAAGTATGGTGTTGCTTAGCACCATTCCAGGCCCGAAACAACCAGGGAATGACATTTATCTACAACCTCTAACCGAGACGTTGAAAAAAATGTGGGAAAGAGTCCGAACGTATGATTCTGCAAAGAAGGAAATGTTCACTTTGAAAGCCTCTTTAATGTGGACCATTAGTGATTTTCCTGGACTTGTTTTATTATCTGGGTGGAACACTCACACTGCAAAAACCTGCCCATCTTGCAATTTTGACACCATCCCTCTGCGGTTACCAAAGAGAAATGTATTGCCAAAATGAGTAGCTACCGTGTTTAAAAAATGGTGTTTAGCTATTATATTAAGGTATTGAGTGCTAGGCTAATAAACATGAATGATCTTGATATGATACAAGAAAGGTTATTGATTGCAATATGTCACATGGAAATAATTGACCACCGTCATTCTTCACTGTATATGGTTCATTTGGTGTTTCACCTTATTGAGGAAGTAAGAGTTAGATGTACGGTTCAATATCGGTGGATGTATCCTATAGAAAGGATATTAGGAAAGCTGAAGGGATTTGTTGCCAACAAGGCGAAGCCGGAAGGTTGTATAGCTGAAGGGTGGTTGCCGATGAAATGTTCACTTTCAGATCCTTGTATTTGGGTAATGGGATTGAAACAAGGTTTGATCGAGGTAAACGTCAGCATGAAACTGATGATGAAGGTACTGGTTCGTCTGAAATTTTTAGAGTGGTTGCTCAATCGGCTGGTGCTGGAAAGATTTGCATACTTACTGACATGGAAAGACTATAAGCCCACCATCATGTGTTGGTTAATTCTGACAAAGTGACACCATTTTATAGTGAGTACTATTGTCGAACTTACCTCTACAATATCCAACCACTAGGCAATTGAGACATTGTCTCTAATTTGATATTTGCATTACAGTGAGTTCCGGGATACCATTCGACTACGGTACCGAGGCATCAAGGCACAACAAAGAGCTGCTTCAAAAATTGCAAAGACTGTTCATCATGATTTTGGCGATTAGTTCAAGGGTCGGGTTAGTATATCGTGGTTTCTATATGTTTCACCTTCAGGTATAATGATTAATGACTAATTTATTATCTTTCGTTTAATTATCTTGTAGATACTTGGAGATAAGCTACAAGTCCATTCTAAAGATTTGCTATTGTTAGCTAGAGGTCCTTTAAATTAGGGGATGAGGTACACTACGTATGATGTCAATGGATATACATTACGGTACAAAGGCAGCAAGGCACAACAAAGAGCTGCTTTAGAAATTGCAAATATTGTTCATAGTGATTTTGCCGATTAGTTCAAGGGTCGGGTTAGTATATCGTGGTTTATGTATGTTTGAACTTCAGGTATAATGATTAATGAGTAATTTCTTATCTGTCTTCTAATTGTCTTGTAGATACTTAGAGATAAGCTACAAGTCCATTCTAAAGATTTTCAATTGTTAGCTAGAGGTCATTTAAATGACGTATGTACGATGTCAATGGATATAGATTACGTACGTTGGATAGAGCTAAGATGTTGAAAATGCATAATAGTGGTGTATTTGCTAACCTAGGCACCCAAAGTTACGGCAGCACCTCAGATGCTCATCCAATCGACAGCTTAATGCCATATTATAGGAAATTTGTTGATATCATTGAATTTTATTATGGTGGATAATTTGTCACATTATTCAAGTGTAACTGGGCCAATACACTAGTTTCTAGGGGGTACAAGAAGGTCGAGTTTGGATTCGAATGCATAAACTTTGACCATCTTATACACACTGGTGCACATGAAGGTGATGTGTCGTACATTAAGCGGGGTTGGCACGGATGGTGTACTGCATTGATGATAATATAGATAAGGGTTGGTGTGTTCCAATACACTTGAAACCTGGAGATCTATATGACATGGGTGGTAGATATATGTAAGGTTATGTGTGTCTGAGGCTTTTCAAAGTCAACACCTGCCTGTTGAGGATGATAGACCGATTTTGTATTATCAAGACCAGGTTTCGAGGCAGAATTTGATTAATTAATACTTGTATTTTTTTCTTACATTTAACTTATCCAATTACTTTGGTTGTACGTATAGTGTTTAATTATCCAATAGCTTATTTGTATAAACTTAGTGATGGCAGATGTGATGGATGGTGGTCCCAGGAACAAAGGCAATGGTGGGATGTACACCTATTTGATAAGATATGAACATGTATTTGAATTATATATATTACACTTGGTAGGTTTTCAGCAACTTATTGTGTTGGTTCTGAATTTGTTTCAGATGCGAATGATGAAGATTTAGGAATCGATGCTTGGAAGAAAAAATATTGGGCGAACTTAGGGCGTAATGGAAAGAAGATAATGGTACAAGTTGACGCATTTGGGCTTCCATCCGGGGAGGGTGGGGGATACTTGTTCCAGTTACTTAGGAAGTGTGGAAAACATGTAGGTTACCTACCAATCATGGTCGAGGATTGGCATGACATAGATTCAGAGAGAAAGGGTGCACTTTGGGATGAGATTATTGCGGTACAAATTTTCATGTATGTTTGTTTTTCACAAATTTTGAAATTCATCCACTAACTATACATCTCATCTACTTCCAGCCAAGGTTCACCTGGGATAAAGTCTAAGATGAATCAATGAAACATTTCATCATGCTAGACCTGGCCAATAAGTGGAGGGAGTATCAAATTGGACTTTGGAAGAAGCAGAAATGTAACATCTATGATGATTTGAAGATCAACAAGTGCAAGATGCCCACAAAAGGGGTTGACAAATGTGATTGGTATGCCTTCTACAAATACAAGTGTGGCAAAAAATCAATAGTAGGTGATTTTATTGGATTTGCTAAGTATTGAACTTCTTTCCCACGCCTAGTTTTGATTTGGTAATAGAACATTGTCCAGAAATGTTCTGTCACTAACAAAGAGAACAGAGATGCTTAAGATGTATACCATACTTCTGGTTCAAAGCAGTTCAATAGAAATAAGAAAGAAATGGTAATAACATTATACTCTTAATTAGGAATAGTGTATGGTTATGGATAAGTTTATTATACTAACTACTAACATCATTTGTAAAGGAGAGGGCACATGGTGGTCTAGTAGGCAGGGAGGATCTATTTCTCGCAACTAAAACAAAGGCTGATGGGAAGTCTTTTCCCACGACTGCAACAGAAAAAAAAGTGTAAGTGATACTTGATTATTATGCTTTGGTGTTCATGTATGGTTTATATGACATATATGTAACTATTTATGAACTTATTTACTTATTGCTTGCATAGGGAAGTTAAGGCCTTCATGGATGATCCAGACACTGCACTAGGATTTGATCCAAATAATGCAGTTTGTCAAAGTAATCCCAATAGAGAGAAACCAGGTCTAGTGCGAGGTCTAGGCCATGGGGCGAATCCAAAGAAAGTAAGTGACTTCGATTATGAAATGACTAGGATGATTTGCTAGTGAATATGATGATGTTATTGCCTTTGTTATACTATGGTAGTGAATACGGCGCCTTGAGTCAATGTTGGTGTAGTTAGGTTGTTAATTTTGCATATGGAAGAATATGAGAATAATAATAAGGAACGAATAGGTCATGTCGAAATTTTACCTAATTTACTATTGTTTTATTTTAGTTCCAGCAGAAACTTAAGAGAACTGGTGGTGCTTCTTCTTCTGCACTTGTTGATCCAATACTCAATCCAACATTCTTCAAGCAGTTCATATCAGAGATGGAGTTGAACTCCCTCCGACGCTAAAGGAGGTGAGTACAGCTTTCGAAACTCTCAATGCTGACAGTACTGGTTCTGACAGTAGTGTTAGAACTCCTACTAGTATGGGACAAGAGAAGAGTGTCGGAAAGAAGATATTGAGCAAGGATATGCACATACCATATGATAGGGAAGAAGAGGAAGAAGAGGAAGCAGGGGATGACGAGAATGCTTAGTAGCTGGCTAGTAGTGACGGATTGATGGAATGATTTCTAGTTATTAGTACTTGAATTTTCTATAACGTTTCTATCGTATGGATGATTGTGCACAACGAACAGCAAATCAGCAGGCAACCATAACAGGGAACAAGCAGAAACCAGAAAATTGGGTTTCTGCCTATTTTTGTGTTTGACATTTACCAGCGGTCCTGTATGTAGCTAAATTTAATAGCGCCTCTTAACAGCGGCCAGTTCTTAATCTGCTGTTAAACAAAGTTTGGCTTGAAGGCGGAAGCTTCTTTCCCCTGTTAAAGTCTTTAGCATTAGTTTATTTAATAGCGGTACCATGACCGCTGTTAAATTTTTTACCGACAATTAAAATCGTTGTTAAACTTTGTTTTAGCCGCCGTTAAATAAGCGGGTTCTCAAACAACCATGTAGTTAACTGATGATGTTCGTTAGAACTACCATGATGTTAACTGATGTTTGTTGAATTGTTCAATCATGTTGTACTTTTGAATGAGTAGAATATATATTGTCATGTTCCATATTATCTTTCTGTTTTCATGTGTATTTCTCAAACTATTACCGGTGCCATAATATGGAAATGCCAACAATAATTAACAGAAATTCTGGAAAAATAAGTGCTCAAACTATCAGATTAAACCGAGGGAGTCAAGGGTTACAAACTCTTGTTGATTCTCCCTTATGGTTACAAAGTGATAGTAGCCAGAGATGTTATGGTTAATGAGCTTGATTTCCATTTTAAGTCAAAACTAACATCTGATCTTGAGTGTGCAGCAAGTAATCAACCTGCAGGTGCACCAGCTATCCTTCTTGGTCAATTCTTCATTCCAGATCAAGGGAATCAGGGTCCTACGAAAGAAGAATTCGATCTTGGCTACTACTATGATCCACAAAATCTAAGTTTGGAAGGGCAAACTTCTTCCAATAATTAAGAAGGGATGCCAAATGGATCTCATGTGCAAGAGGAAAGCCAGCCAGAGTCACCAGGACAACAATCTCACCAATCTGGCGGGAGGGCAATAAGTGTATCTCTCATGTGCAAGAGGAAAGCCAGCCAGAGTCACCAGGACAACAATCTCACCAATCTGGCGGGAGGGCAATAAGTGTATCTCTCATGTGCAAGAGGAAAGCCAGCCAGAGTCACCAGGACAACAATCTCACCAATCTGGTGGGAGGGCAGTAAGTGTATCTCCTAACCCTGTCTTTGATAGTTCTTCCTTTTAATGATGATTCTATTAGGATAGACAATAACATGTATGATTTGAACTTGAATTTGAATAATCCAATGAATGATTTGGCTGATTATCAATTAGTTAGAGATAGAGAACCTAGAGTTAGGATTCCCACTAATCTTGATGAGTTTGCTATATGTATTGCTGACTTTGTTATACTTTAGTAGTGAATATGGTGCCTTGAGTCAATGTTGGTGTAGTTAGTTTGTTAATTTTGCATATGGAAGAGTATGAGAATAATAATAAGGAACGAATAGGTCATGTCGAAATTTTACCTAATTTACTATTTTTTTTTTTAGTTCCAGCAGAAACTTAAGAGAACTAGTGGTGCTTCTTCTTCTGCACCTGTTGATCCAATACTCAATCCAACATTCTTCAAGCAGTTCATATCAGAGATGTTGAAGTTTGTATCCCGAGATGGAGTTGAACTCCCTCCGACGCTAAAGGAGGTGAGTAAAGCTTTCAAAACTCTAAATGCTGACAGTACTGATTCTGACAGTAGTGTTAGAAGTCCTACTAGTATGGGACAAGAGAAGAGTACCGGAAAGATGCGATTGAGCAAGGATATGCACATACCATATGATAGGGAAGAAGAGGAAGCAGTGGATGACGAGAATGCTTCGGAGTAGTGATAATTATTAGTAGCCAACTAGTAGTGACGGATTGATGGAATGATTTCTAGTTATTAGTACTTGAATTTTCTATAACGTTTCTATCGTATGGATGATTGTGCACAACGAACAGCAGCAGGCAACAATAACAGGGAACAAGCAGAAACCAAAAAATTGGGTTTCTGCCTATTTATGTGTTTCACATTTACCAGCGGCCGTGTATGTTGCTAAATTTAATAGCGCCTCTTTAACAACGGCCAGTTCTTAATGTGCTGTTAAACGAAGTTTGGCTTAAAGGCGGAAGGTTCTTTCTGCTGTTAAAGTCTTTAGCATTAGTTTATTTAACAGCGGTACCATGACCCATGTTAAATTGTTTACCGACGACTAAAATTGTTGTTAATCTGTGTTTTAGCCACCGTTAAATAAGCGGGTTCTCAAACAACCATGTAGTTAACTGATGATGTTTGTTTGAACTACCATGATGTTAACTGATGTTTGTTGAATTGTTCAAAAATGTTGTACTTTTGAATGAGTAGAATATATATTGCCATGTTCCATATTATCTTTCTGTTTTCATATGTATTTCTCAAACTATTACCGGTGCCATAATATGGAAATCCTAACATTAATTAACAGAAATTCTGGAAAAAAAAGTGCTCAAACTGTCAGATTAAACCGAGGGAGTCAAGGGTTACAAACTCTTGTTGATTCTCCCTTATGGTTACAAAGTGATAGTAGCCAGAGATGTTGCGGTTAATGAGCTTGATTTCCATTCTAAGTCAAAACTAACATCTGATCTTGATTATTCAGATTCGAATCCACTAAAGCTAGAAATGCATGGATGAACAATAAGCTATCTCGATTATTCAGGTTATAATGGTTTGGTAATTTCCTACGATAGTCTTAGATCACTTTCGAGCCTCTAAATGATGCAAAAAGTCTAAACGATTTGTTCCTCTCTCGAGCTAATGAATAATCTAGATTATTTTTTCCTAAGAGACCTATCAATCTATGTTCCTCTCGGACCCACAAATCAAAGATGATGACTCAATTAAGGCGATCAAATGAAATTGAATCAGAAATTAGGTTTAGCAAGAACACATCAATAGTCTGAAACAAATCAAATGGTTAGAACCCCATCATCCATACAAAAGTTAAACTAAAGCTTCATATCATTCAAACAACACGAATGGTTTAGCTACTCATGGTTCGGGAAACAAGAAATGAAGAAGAAAGGAAAATAACCCGGGAAGAAACATTTTTCGTTGACAAATCTCTATCTTGTGGCAGATCATCAATCCGTCTCCAATTGTTGATGTTCTCTCGCTTCAATCAATCTCTAGAACTCTTTCTCTCTATAAAAGCTCCAAATAATGTCTGGAATAAAGTATATTTGAAGTATATTTCGTCCATAGGTGGTCTCGGGGGGTATTTATAGGCTTCAAAACCAAGTTGGAGCAGGATTAAACTCAAAAATCTCGCTAGGAGGTAGAACATGGCATGTTCTAAAAGAATACTTCGTGTTCTTTTGAACATAGTGTGTTCCATAGAACATGCTGTTTCCTAAAAGGACACGGTCGTGTCCTTTCTTCTGCTCTTCCTAGCCGTGAGCATAAATAGGAAGAATATGGTCTAGCTTCTTTAAAACACACCGTGTTCTTTCACTACAGGGAATTTGACCATGGAGTTAACATAAAAGTTGTATACAATCAAATTAGCTTTCCAACTTCACTGGCCTTGCATCAATAAGACTTCTGAGGAATGAGTTATGCTCAAAATACTAAACAGTAACGCTGTATTCCCTAGTCGAACATTTTGAGTTGTTCCGGCCTCTCCGTCATGTCTTGGTTAATATCGAGACGTCATATGACACCTAAACTGTGCCAAAAACAGACAAAGAAACATCAAATGGCCCAAGGGTTCAAAGGGGAACCAAATATGCACGAAACGTCAATGAATTCGATCCAGGTGAGGCATCTAGACACACAAAAATGTAGTTTACGACGATAACAAATGTGTCGATAATCCAGCACATCAAATCACCCCACACTTATATGTTTGCTTGTCCTCAAGAAAATCTAATAATCGCACTCTATCAATAACTCAACATACGATGATCGAAAAACAAAGTTCAGGCCCTTAATTCTATCATGATGTTCAGGAATGCAAGTCAATCAACAAACCACACAATTAGGCATATAACAATGAATCCCTTAGATTAGTATAAGATAGACTTGGGCATATGATATAAATGACTTGACACCTAACCACCAGATTGTATCCATATCCCCCAAACACTAATACCTTCTAATTGCCAGTGGAAGTAACAGACTGATGGCTCGTCCTAACTGGGATTTCTCTTCTGTCCTAAGGGAGGAGGTTCTTCAATTTTTAATAGCACTCAAGTTATGATGCTAGCACCTCCATCATATTTTGAGTTGCTTACTCGACTATCTAGTATTACATATTACTACAAACAAATCTCGAATATTGAAATTTCGTTCCTTTTCTTTCTTTATTGCTTTTTTAGATAGAGGCTTTTTCCAAATGGGGGAAATAATCGCAACTTCAGTTGGACTCATAAGTAACCAATCCCCGGCCCACGCCCCAAGCCTCATAAAGGTTGCGAAGACGGTGGACCTCTTGGGTCGCCCTACGTGTTTCAGTTGCAGTCAAACCTCCACGTCATTTTTATTTAACAATCTCATTCGGACTCCTCACGTCTGTTTTAAGCTTCATAAAAACCTAGGCAAATTCGTTGGGTGGATACACATACACTCTACTGCAGTATAGAACAAAACAGTGGAAGGTAGCAATTCATTTCTAACATATATATGAGTCTGTAGTATGCTAATTTTTGACAAAAACGGCTGGTGGTTCAAAAATGAAATCCTAACATCCAAGACATCCAGAAACAGAATGAGAACACTAAACATGCATTACTAACATCCACAAGCTAAGCTCAACAGGGAGCTTCGAAAAGTAACAACATCAATTCAACATAGTTACTCACAAGTTAAGTACCTGAATTTAGAAACACCCTAATTCACCCCACACTTGAATAGGACATTGTCCCCAATGGACCAACTAGTGAAGGGAAACATGGAAGAAAATATGGTACTAACTTGATATCGTGAGAGTGATCCAATATAGAGCCTGGACGAGGACCAGGGCTCCATTCAGATGAAAATTGAGATACAAACTTCCTCGAGATATAAAAAGAATCCTACAGCCATAGAGATACGAAAGAAGCAAAAGAAGAAAGGCTACTGCCAATCCATTACGTCAATCCACAGCAAACTAAATAGACTCACAAAAGTTCAACCACATGACATAAGCAAAAAAATAAATAAAATAAAAAGATTCAAAGCTCGGGTTACCTCCCAAGAAGCGCTCTTTCTTTTACATCTTTGAGCTAGACGATACCTGGATTAGGCTGCACTGCTTAGAACCTCTTTGAATTTCATTAGCTTCTTCAAGAATTCGAATTGAATGTCAAGTAGCACCCTTAGAGATTGATGGAGAAGACTGTGAAGTGATTGTGAGCTCTGGTCTATGCCTTGATGTGGCATTCTCTTTATGGTCACCACTACTTGAGAAGGGAAGAGCTAGTATGGTGCGTCAACATTGGTATCCTCAACTATCCCTGATTCGATGGTATAGTATGAGAATCCTCTGGGCGGCAGGTCTAGTCCCGAGATAGTGTTGATGCACTGTATTTTTGACACACATTTTCTTGTTATAAACTATAGTTTTGTGTGTCAAAATGTATTCAAATTCGGGTTTTTGAGTACATGTTTGGCTCTCTTGCCCCTCGGGGCCGTGTTATGATTTGGTATGTTTTTGGTACATTTCCTGTGTCATATGACGTTTAGAGATGAATCAAGACATGACGGTGAGGCCAGAACAACTTAAAGGGTTCGACTTGGTAAGAAAGCGTCATTGTTAAGTATTTTGAGCATAACACATCGCTTGGAAGTCCAATTGATACAAGGTCAGTGGCGTTGGAAAGATAATTTGATTGTCTACAACCTTTATGTTGACACTATGGTCATATTCCGTACAATAAAGGAACACGGTGTATTCCTCCGCTGAAATTGCCCGAGAAAGTTACAGGGGCGGAACACGGCCGAAAACACGGCGTGACCCACCCCCATACGGGTTTTCAAGTATTTTTCCTACTCCAACTTGGTTCAGAAGCCTATAAGTACCCCCAAGACCTAGTAGATGAGATATACTAAATAGACACCTATTTTTCGAGCTCTTTGAGAGAGCTAGGGTTCCAGATCATTCATTATACATATTTTTGAGCTCTTAGAGAGAGAGAGTTCCAGAGACCGATTGAAGTGAGAGAACATAATCAATTAGCGAAGGAGTGAAGATCGGCGACATGATTGAGAATTCTTGACAGAACATGTTGTCTTTCCGAGTTATTTTCCTTTCTTCTTCCATTCTTGTGTCCCGAACCATGAGTAGCTAAACTTTCCGTGTTGTTCGGATGAGATGAAGCTTTAGTTGAGCTTTTGTATGGATGATGGGGTTTTAACCCCTTGATTTTTTATCAAGGTTTATTCAGACTTATGATGCGTTCTTCCTAAAACCTAATTTCAGATTAATTCTTGTATGATCATCTTAATTGAGTCACAAATCACCCTCAACCCTAAACCCTAGACCCATCATGCATACAAATGCTCGACTAAAGCTCTATCTCATCCGAATAAAATGGAAAGTTTAGCTACTTATGGTTCGGGACGGAAGAAGGGAAGAAGAAAGTAAAATAACCCGGAAAGACAACATGTTCAATCGAGAATTCTCAATCCTGTCGCTGATCTTTGCTCCTTCGCCAATCAATGATGTTCTCTCGCTTCAATCGGTCTTTGGAACTCTCTCTCTCTCTCTCTTTCTCTCTCCCTAAGAGCTCAAAATATGTGTAGAATGAATGATCTGGAACCCTCTCTCTCTCCAAGAGCTTGGAAAATATGTGTCTATTCGGTATATCTCGTCCAGGGGGATCTCGGGGGGTATTTATAGGCTTCTGGACCAAGTTGGAGAAGGAAAAGGACTTGAAAACCCATCTGGGGGTGGGACACGCCGTGCTCCATATGGAGCACGCCGTGTTCCCGGCCGTGTTCCTCCCCTGTAACTTTCTCGGGCAATTTCAGTGAAGGAACACGCTGTGTTCCTTCATTATACAGAATTTGACCATAGTGTGAACATAAAAGTTGTAGACAATCAAATTATGTTTCCAACGCTGTTGACCTTGCATCAATTGGACTTCCGAGCGATGAGTTATGCTCAAAATAACCAATCATTCAAAGTTACTTGGTTTAGTTAGATAATCAATTTGAGTAATAGAAGTAGAAAGACCATAGGGAAATAAACAATCCCACTAGAGCAATCTAGTGGGTATTTGAAAGCGGGGTACAATCCATGCATCAAGTGTCATCTCTAATCTTGTGTGTGAAGCACTCATTATCAATTTCATGACATAAGTACTTCATAATCAAACAAGAATGAAGAAGGGTCTCGGTTTCTCTTGGTGGGACCAGAATTGGAGGGGAGCGCCGAATGGTGGAGTTCTCAACGATAGCTTGAATGTCATTATGGAGAGGCTTTTCATCTTTCCACATCTCTTCCACAAACTCCTCTTCATCCTCCTCTTAAAAATTTTCTAACTCCCCAACATGGAAAATTAGATTGTCTTCAAGGAAAGGTACTTCCTCCCTTTCAAACTCTCCTAACTTGCCATCCGTAACAACTAGATTATTTTTAATGAAAGATAACTCTTCTACCACTTCATCTGCTTCTTCAGCTGATACTTCCAAATCATATCCATCTTCATAATCGACCTCTTCTTATGGTTGAAGATGATAATGTTGGTCTTTAAGGCATTCCAATAGATGATCTGTCATCTTTGAGAATTCACTGTATCATAGCTCAGACAGCCTAGCCTCTTCGCTAATCTTGGCTATGGCTTTCTCCAGAAGCATATGTATGTGTGTATTTTTCGGAGGCGGAGGTTGATGAGCTTCAGGTCCTGAATATTGATTTTGAAAGTACAAACAAATTTTATTGTAGCTTTAGTGGTAGTAAGTCGTTGATGAGTTTGGGAAACAAGATGGTGTAGATTGGTTTTCATTCCAATATGAATTAGATTTTTGCCTAGAGTTGTTCCATTCTGTTGCTCTCCTTCATGATTAGGTTGGTAGTAGCTTGGTGAACATTGGTTCTCATAATATTGGTTGGATGAAGAACCCCAACCTTCATTGTAGTTACCTTCAGCATAGGAACCTTGCCACTATCCATCCCAACTGTAATCTTGCATAATGAAACTCAAAAGAAACAACCCCGGTAAACATGTGGGAGGAAATAAATATGATAAGAAAACTGAGGAATAGCTAACAATCAAAATCTTTCCTCGTATTAGAAAATACCTCGGCAACAGCGCCAATTTGACGAGCGGATTTTACCCCGCCAATCAAATACCCACTAGATTGGTCTAATGAAATCGTATTTCCACAAGGTCTTTCTAATGCTATTACTCAAATTGATTATGCTAACTAAACCAATTAACATTGAATGATTGTTTGATTAATTTTTTCTGTAACCAATTATCAACTAAGACTGTAAATCAAAAGAAAGCAAATATAACAGATTGAGTTTCACATATGGAATAAAAGTTGTTCGGATTCAAATCCACTAAAGCAAGCAATACATGGATGAACGATAAGCTATCCCGATAATTCAGGTTATAATGGCTTGGCAATTTCCTACGATAGTCTTAGATCACTCTTGCGCCTCTAAGGATCTATCCTGCTCGATCATAGACTCCTCTCTCGAGCTAATCTACACTCAAGAAAACGCACTAAAGGTGTTCGATGAAATGCTACAATGATAATTGATGCAAAAAGCCTAAACGATTCGTTCCTCTCTCGAGCTAACGAATAATCTAGATTAGTTCTTCCCCAAGGGACCTAGTAATCTATATTCCTCTCGGACCCACAAATCAATGAAGATGATTTAATTAAGGCAATCAAACAAAATTGAATCAGAAATTAGGTTTAGCAAGAACACATCAATAGTCTGAATAACCTCAATAAATCAAAGGGTTAAAACCCCATCATCCATACAAAAGCTAAACTAAAGCTTCATCTCATCCAAACATCACGAAAGGTTTAGCTACTCATGGTTCAGGAAACAATAAGGGAAGAAGAAAGGAAAATAACCCGGGAAGAAAACATGTTTCGTCGAGAAATCTCTATCTTGTCACCGATCCTCAACATGTCTCTAATCGTTGATGTTATCTCGCTTCAATCGATCTCTGGAATTATTTCTCTCTCTAAAAGCTCGAAAATATGTTTGGAATAAATTATATTTAAAGTATATTTTGTTCATAGGGGGTCTCGGGGGTATTTATAGGCTTCTGAACCAAGTTGGAGCAGGATTAAGCTCAAAAATCTCGTTAGGAGGTAGAACAGGACGTATTACAAAAGGACACTATGTCTTCCGTTGAACATGGCATGTTCCAAAAGAACACTCTGTGTTCCGTAGAAAATGGCGCGTCCTAAAAGGACACGGTCGTGAGCATAAATAGGAAGAACACGGCCGTGTTACTTTAGAACACGCCGTGTTCTTGTAGTACACTGAATTTGACCATGGCGTCAACATAAAGGTTGTAGACAGTCAAATTAGCTTTCCAACGCCGCTGAGGTTGCATCAATCAGACTTCCGACCGATGAGTTATGCTCAAAATACTAAACAGTAATGTTTTATTCCCAAGTCGAACGTTTTGAGTTGTTCCGACCTCCCCGTCATGTCTTGGTTCATTTCGAGACGTCATATGACACCTGAAATGTACCAAAAACATACAAAACAACGTAACACTGCCCAAGGGGGAACCAAATATGCACTAAACCTCATGAATTCGATCAAGTTGAGGCATCTAGACACACAAAAATGTAGTTTATGACGAGAACAAATGTGTCGATAATCCAGCACATCACTTAACCTCTTCTTTCCACCACATCTTTCTTTATTCTATGTTATAACCAATATTGAATGAAATATGTAAATCAATATTTTGCCATATATATGCATGGATAAATAAATACATATTATAAATAAACTAACAAATAAGCGACATGGTATGTTAAAAATACTAGTTTAAATAAAGAAGAAACATACACAGAAAACGCAGCAGCCTTATAACTGCAGTGAATACAGACCATAAACCAACCAACTTAAATTGTTAATAATAAATGTTCTAATCATTGAGAACACCATAGGTGGTCTATAATATAAAACTAAACTACTATCATGATCATTTATCTTCTGGTGAAGACCCTTCCACCGTCCTCTTTTTTATATTCATCTCAGTGATCTTCTTCTTTATTTTTGCTTGTATCATATCATCACTAAATTCATCACAGGTGTCATCATCTAGGCAAATTGGACTCCCAAGTTTGTCTTTGACAGTAACTATACTTCCAGCCACATCAATTGGAGGTGGAACATCATCCATTGTAGCTGTATTTTGGGTTTCGACATTTATAATGGTGATGCTAAGTGACTGAGAAGATGAATGCATGTCCACTTCTGAAAAGACCATCAATCTTCTGAAATGAAAAGGAGAGCAAGTAAAATAAACATATTTTTATATAATGATATATATATATATATATATAAAAAATGATGGTCCAGAGGTTTATGGTATCGTTAGTTTGGTTAATATATACCTTTTCTAGTGGAGATGGAGTTGTAAGTTGCTCTTCAAGAATTTTAGAGATAATATATTTTGTTTGTTGGTGCGATAAAGTGTATGATATGAGTTTGATGTGGAATTTCATTTTCTTATCAACTAACTGCATGATGAGTTTGGGAGTGGTGTTGTGACTGCATTCATTCTGCTCATACAGTTCGTTGGCTCTGTACGCTTGAAAAACCTGTTGCCTTCGTAGTCGAAGATGACTTACTTGGTTTCTTCTGTAGCATCTTGGACGGTCATTTTCACCAGAAATCTATGATCATGTGAAGCAACCATTAAATTTTGTTCTGTTCATATTATATATATAAATTTCTAACATGATTGAGTAATATGTATAAACTAAAGGTGGCTCCACCAACAATAAAATAGCCTCCATGTATAATCATTTCAGTAGAGGGAAAACTACAGATGGTAGCAGCAGAAGCAAAAAAACCAGAAAAAGGTAGTTACAAAAAGAGAGAAATCAAACAGAGGGGACCGCAAAACCAGTTTTTGGACTGCCGTCTCTATTTAAATCTTTTGTTTGTATGTGTTAGATATACGCGTAAGGTAACCGGCTAAATAAACTGATTACCTTTTTGCTGTTGTGTTGAATGTTTGTTTGCAGCGGCCACAATAGCAGTCTTTTTTACCTTCTTCTATCTTTAATGGACATTTTGCGCAAATATTATCACACCACACACTATTTATGTCCTTAACGATACCCTAAGTTGCGCACTATTTATTTTATGAAAATGAAAGGTAAA
Source organism: Linum usitatissimum (assembly GCA_030674075.2). NCBI lineage: Eukaryota > Viridiplantae > Streptophyta > Magnoliopsida > Malpighiales > Linaceae > Linum > Linum usitatissimum. The sequence continues at coordinate 1,323,691 of JAUJYP020001374.1, forward strand.
GAATCAAATCGATACATAAACAAATGAGTGCGTGGAAAGTTCAATTTTATTCTAGAAAATATCTTCATTTGTTCTTCATTTTTTAAATCATGTAGGAGTTTCTTTAACATTGTTCATATTAGTAAGAATTGGTGGAGGGAGTGTTGAGACGGTGTTGCTTGTTTGGTCGCTGTAGAAATATATAAGAGAATAGTTTTAATAATTATAATACATGATACACATATTTTTAGAAATATTACCTTTAACTTATATTCAGTTTTATATTTAAATGTTTAATATTTAATAATTGATGCTAAATGTGTAAAATATTATAAATTAAAGGTATTAAACATTTGTTTCTTCTTCTTCTTCTTAATTTGTTTGTCTTTCTTGATCATCAAGACTTTGACCTTTTTTGTTAATTGTTGTTGGTACAGACGTTCCAAGCCGAAAACAATGGATGGGCTACTCTCTTTGAAAAAAGTTAGCGCGTAAGTATATACTTGTTTCGTATCTGGATTTTGTAAGAATTGCTTTTCAATAATCAGCAGTTTGTTTCATCAATGGGGATATAATAGGGGTGTAATTAGTGGGTTGGGGTTAGATTAGGGATAAATGGGTTATAATTTTTATTAATTCAACTCATTTTTTTTTTTTTAATTTGACCCAACTCAATTTTAGTGAGTTGGGTTGGATTTTAATGTGGGTTAGACAATCCCAAAACAATCTTTTACCAACAAACTTACACAATTTCCGGCAAACAAGCTTACAATCTCAATCTGAAAAATTTCAATCTTACATTGTGTTTATACTTATTTACGGTCACATCAAACTCAAACTCAAAGTAGTTGTTTATTGAAAATTCTACAACGGGATAAAAATAAAGAAAAATCGCCAAACAAATCCCAAATTAACCAGCTTTCCCTCCCTTTTTTGGAATTGAAACCACACAATATCCATAACCAGTTCTCTAGTAGCTGTTAACTCCCACTGCATTTATTAAGATTCGTTTGGAAATACACTTGAAACGCAATTAACAGATGAAGACAAAATTCAGCATTAACATACCTACTAACTCTCTCTCTGCCTACAATTCTAGCTTAAATGTACCAAAGATTAACACACCAACTAACTCCCTTTTCAATTTCATATTTCATAAAGACTGAAATTCTACCAAGACTGAAATTTTAAGAGTAATATACTACTACCAAGACTGAAATTTCCAGAGCAATATACTACCAATTCGACAAACTTTATTGTAAATTAAGCTTACAAACTATATTGACAGTCTAAATCTTTCCTAGTAACAAAAACCAAACGAAAAATAGAAGAACAACAACTGCAACTAACCACCTTTGGTGGACTCTGTGCTAGGATTAGTAACGATGTTTATAATATCTTGTTTCGAGCAAACCTTAGTTAAACACCATGGCCGAGCTGCTAATCTAATAGTCACTCTGTAATCCTGCTATTTTATAGATAATTAGATTAGGAAGTTGAATAATTAGATCCCATATGGCAGAAGTTGAAACAAAATAGACCAAAAGATCAACCTCTGAAAACTAATTACCTTTCTCAGATAAGGAGCTGCAAGTCCGAGCCGAAAGTAGTCACCGTCGGATCGGAGAATAGCGACGGATCAGAGAAGAGCGACGGATAAGTGTTGGGTTGGTCGTCGGATGTGGGCATCGTCTCATCGGATCTTGGTCGTCGGAGGTGGGTCTTCAGAGTTGGGTTGTCATCCTCGATTCGTCGTTGAGTAGAAAACTAGGTCGTGGCCTTGTTGGAGGTGGGTAGTCGGCTAGTCACTTCGTCGAATACTAGGTCACTACTCACTAGGTTTGATCGGAGGGGGCAAGCTAGGGAGCTATGAGAGGTTCACGAGCTGCGGAGGGAATTATGGATTAGGGAGAGCACTCAGAGCAGTGATTGATTTTTCTGTGAGAGGTGAGTCACGGCCCACGGGTCAGAGCCGATCAACCGAAGGAGGCTAGAAAACAGATTGTGAATGAATATGGGTTGTGTTGGGTTGGCTTGTGGGTTATGATCAAATAAAACTCAACCCTATAGGGTTATAAAAAACTCAACCTATTTAAACCCATAATATTATACAACTCAACTCAACCCGGCTAAATTGGGTTGGATTGAGCGGAGTTGGTGAGTTTGCAGGCTTAACTTACACCCTAGTATATAACGTACAGTATCAATGTCATATATGGAGCTCCGCAACCAGAAATTATAAAGGGAATTGAGTATCGAGGGTCAGTCGTATATTGTGCTAACCGTCACACATCCACTGGCTTCAAATATGTATAACCAGCTTCTCCTCTCTACAAACTTTAATTTTCATCAAAATCGTTAATTATTTAACCAGATTTCGGCACAACTAAGGAACTGCTCATATATCCCATTAATTAGTTACCTTTTTCTATTATTAATTGCAGCTGTTCGCCGGACGCGGGCCGAAGAATTACAGACAAGGCAAAGTCCAGCTGCATAGGTACGTAACTGCCCTTATACATATTCTTGACACAGATAGCTAATTTGTGTTCATCATTTTTGGCTGTACGTTTCAGGTGTAGGGTGATGCGTACACTTGATGCTTAATTGAAAGGAAATTCTGTGACAGAGCCAGCATGAATGATGGGAAGGGAAACTGATTTTGGGCATTGATGTTAGTTAAGAGTGCTGCTGGTTCATACATAATGTTTTTGGGTTCAATTGTGCATTCTCTGATCTGGGTATCATTAGACTCTGTTTTTGTACAGAATAGTATTACTGTACTAATTAGTCCCACAGATCCTGAGAATCCATTTTTCACTTGGGCCCAAAACTGCTAGCAGTTATCTGCAAATAATATCAGCTCCTAGTTTGATGTACATATATCATCTGCTTTCTCCAATTAACACTACATATATATGAGGGAGATATTTCCTTCTTGAATCAGAACAAACCAAGATTCAATCTCTGAATCAGAACAAGGCCATAAATTCTTACATGGGAGTCCTTGAGAAGAAATGTACGTATCTGATTGCACATTGGAGTAAGTGGGTGGATGGATGGAAATGCAAATTACTATTCTTGGAATTCTCAAGACCATGAATTTTATGCTTATTTATCAACCCATTTGGGCCATTATCCACATGCATGCCATTTTAAGTCGCTTAATGAAAGTTGGTTCCACTTTCTTTGTGCAATAACCAGTGAATCCCCCATATTCATCAACTACATTAATACATAAATAAGAAATATTTATATTATTTTTTCGGAATAAATTAAAATGCCATGTAAACACTTAACGAAAAAATAGGTGGAAATGAGAAGGAGGGACAATAACGTTACGTTCTTATAAAGTTAGATATGACCTGATTACAAATAATAGGTAAACTACAAAAAATATACAATCTCAATAGTTTCATATGTCTGCATTAGGTAGTCCGCATACTCTTAAACAATATCGTATATAAACCCGTAATATAGATCGTATCTCATATTAACTTATAAATCATACATATAGATTAATAAATTCTAAACCTAAAGATACACTCTGAACCCCTGATACAATTGGTCGGTTTGTTTGATTTGAACTAGGAGATTGAGTTGTTGTTTAACTGTGGGTTTCGATTAAACCAAACCAGGCTTGTTCAGAAATATACAGTCAAGCACAGTCGAAACGTAGGGAGAAATAATAATAATGGCACGTGGGCCGTTAATTTCCTTCCAATTCAGTTACAGTTTTCGCGGGCTTTTCACCAGCACCAACTTCATCTCTGGTGTATAAAACCAAAACAGTGGTACGTTGTGTTAACTCTTCATTCCTTCCTTCCTTCATTCATCACCCAGAGAGAAACCCACGTCAGAATTCTCGCATTCGCATCAGCTTGAGAGAGATCAGAGAGAGAGAGAGAGAGAGAAAATGGCATCATCATCGAAATCCAAATCGAAGGTATGCCCGTTCGACCATGTGGAAGGAAGAGCCTACAACTGCAGGAATTGCCGTCTTTACATCGCAAGTGAAGCAGAGAAATTCACCACTGTCTCAGAGGTATGTATTCCCTTCGATTTGACAATTATCAAGTTTAATTACTATGATCTGATCTCTTTCTTGATATGATCAAGATCCTAGTTTGTGTGATTTTGACGCTGTTTCTTTTTTACTCTGTTTTTTTTTTGTTACAGGCGTTCGAAGCCGCTAACCCGGAACAGGCTGATCTCTTCGAAAGAATCAGCGCGTAAGTGTCCTTCTTTGGACCTCAATCTTGATTTTTGAAAGAATTACATTAATCAGTTTGTGTTTCTGCAATGGTAACAGTATGAATGTCATCTATGGAGTTCCACGGGATGAAATTATAGAGGGGATGGCGTTTCGTGGGACATTCGTATACTGTGCTAACTGTCACTCAACCATTGGCTGGAAATATGTAAAAAGCTCATCCTCTCTATAAACTTTAATTTTCATCAAAATCGTTTTTTTTGTGTGTGATCAAAATCGTGATTTCGGCACCAGTACGTACTGCTCATCCAATTATTTACCTTTTTTCTATTATTGCAGGTGTCCGCGCCACCGGGGCCGGAGAATTACAGACAAGGCAAAGTCCAGCTGCAGAGGTAACTAACTATTAATTAGGTGTCTACTGAAAATGCCCTTGGAAATTCTTGAGACTGATAGCTGTGTTTCAGGGATAGGGTGACGGGTTCACATGATGCTTGAAAGGAATTTCTGTGACGAGCCAGCACTGATTTTTTGTGCATTGATGATGGTTAAGTAAGAGTGGTAGCTGCTGGTTCATACATACTTCTTCATTCAGTCTGGAAGAACAATACAACAAGTTTAGGATTTTATTCTCTTTTTTTGGTTTAATTGTACATTCTCTCCGATCTTTGTAGCTGGGCATCATTAGACTCTGTTTTTGTATTAGGTCTACAGATCCAGAGCATCCGTTTCTTATTTCGGCCAAATTTGGGTTGCCAATAGCCCAAGACTGCTAGTGGTCACCTGCAAAATAATAACTCTTTTTTGTCCAAACCGAAATGACAAATCGCTACAACTATAAATCTCACCATAGGGCCATTAAGAGCTCTCATGTTGAATCATGTATCGAATAGAGTAAACATGCCTATATACCTCTTGTTATACTGCACTTGAAATTTGTTGTTCTAAGGAATGAGATAAATCTCGGAAAAATCGTCATCGATTACCTTCGATGTAAACATAGAAGAAGTTCTCCTCGATATGATGAAGCTTCTCCTAAAGCTCGAACGCATCCCAACGGTTGTGGGTAAAATTGATGATCGGACTCATCCACTTGTTTGATTTGAACTAGAAGACCCGTTGATTGAATCAAAATCAAAATAAACCAAACTGGTCGGAGTTTTAAAAATATTTAATCAAATGTAGTCAACTGAAGTCAAAGTTAAGGCAAGTGAGCAAAACAATCAATAGTGGGACGTGCGCTCGTGCCCTTTGCAATTCAGTTGCAGAGTTTTCGCGGGCTTTTAATCGACAACAACAAACTTCAGTCAGCTATGAACAATGTGGTATAAAATAAAGTTTCTAATTACTCTTCATTCCTTCATTCTTCACACAAGTTCATTTCTTTATAAAAAATATTTTTGCTTCGGAACCGTGTGGTCTACCACGCTTCATACGGGTTTTAGACTCAATTGTTATGTGAGGTTGCCCAATATCGACATCATTTTCACTGGAGCATTTCGAGTTGGCACATGAGAGTTTTACTCTGTTTGGGTTAGTAAAGTGTCTGGTAATGATGAATTATATACTTTTGAACTTCAAGTTTATATTTTTTTAGTGCGAGGATCGAAATAATATGATCATTCATCTAATCTCTTGACCAACTTTTGTTTTCTCCCCTAATATTGGGAAGTTTAAATATAAACCTCCAAAAGAGTCATCAAAATACTCCCGACAACGATGTGATACTTTACCATCGATGAACTAGTAATCAAAATAATTTTTCAATCTTCATTGAGAATCCATCTTAATAAATGGTGGTGGAGCAATTTAGATGTGTATATCATTCATATATCCACAGATGGGAAGTATAAGGTTTTGACCCAAAAACCAAACATAATGGAGGAATTCATGATAATTTCTTGGCGTAATGCGAATTTGTGTTGGGCATGGAAAGGACATGTTCACAATAATATATTGGTTTATAATGACACATTTTCGTTATTGGATAATCATGAAATATGCTCGTAACCAAAATGGTTGAGCTAGTAATCTCGCAAATTCTAGTTTGCTTTCATATACACATGTGACCTTCTAGTTGATACATCAATTAAAATAATTGGTTCACATGTTGGGTGTATGGATCAATAAATATCACCCTTGTTTTGTTGTGTGTAAGATAAATTATCTTACTTTAGTTAATGATTATCCAAACAATCAACTCTATTTAAGAATAAGCAACCCAAAATTAGTTATGATTTTCACTCAATAATGGGTAATGGAGAGGCGGTGATGCTCTCCTAGAAACAAAAGCTTGTTGACAGAACACAAGATTGTTTGTGTTCCCGGGAAGTAGGGGAGTCACAAGAACTACTTCAATCCCTATAACCTTAGGAATCATTTCTTTAGAATACCCAAGTTGAGAACTCTGTCCACAACACTGACCATAGAGGTACTTATTGATTCACATTATGATTGAACCGGGATGGTCACACCGGTTATGCCAAAAAAAAATAGTTGTCAGGACGAGTAAACTTCTAGTTTACATTTATATATATGTATCTCAATCACAATAACATATGTGTAGCATAAATTGGAGGATAATATTATTGATTCAATGATTATGTTGATTCCCATTATAAAATACTCATACAGTCATGAGCATGAGTATTTAATAACATGTATGTGCCCAATCATCCAAGTCACCAATTCAGGGATCATATGTTTTTTTTAAAAAGATGTACTATCACCATTGTTATGCCCATCCAAATAAAAGATTTCTGATAGGAATAATTCGCTTTAAGATAATATGACATATGGGGTTTTACACTTCACTTAGAGGGTTAAAATATCATATGAACTATGATCATCAAAATAAAGTTGATGGTTGTATGACCCTTGATGTGATTAGAATTTTTCAACATCAATTCACAACTCTCTTTCATATGAAAGGATATGTTTCTCAAATTTCTTTCTCATGACCATCAAAATAATAAGTATGTTCCTCAACAATGGTATATATACTTATGGGAATATATGTATTTTGTCACTTTGGGTACATATGATTATAACAATTCACTTCATGGAGTGATTTTGTGTCTTATTGGACTACACATATAAGATAGCCCATTTCTCAATATATGTGTCTCGTGGGACATTCAATCATATCGGGCTTTTATGAGTACAATCCTTCACTTCAAAGAATGATATTTTGTATTATATATTGGAGACATATAATATAGCTTTATAGCTCTGTCCTTTTATTAACTTGTGTCTCATGGTACTCATCTTTCGGCCTATCATTGAGAATCAGCGAGTAAAGATCAAAACATTTATTTTATCTTGATATGATAGATGGCCTTGTTATGCCATAAGATATATGAGTCATTACTCAATTTTCAACCATTTATGAAGGTGATGGCGAATAAGATCAAAGCTATGGCTTTATCTTGAAAAAATGTTTTATTATCGTAGTTGATGGTTTCACGAAGACCTTTATAAATAGATTTTTGGCTTCCAATGCCCATGAAAGATAATCTTTACCTAAAATTTTTTTTTTGATGAGAAATATCAAAGAGCACAAAAACTCAAATTTCAAAATAGTTAACATACTATAAACATAAAGAAATGTATATCATATAAAACTAAAAGAAGTAATGAATTAATTAATAGTAAATTAATAATCACTTACTGCTTCCAACCATTATTGTTGACCAATAGTTATTATGAATAATAACATGGTAACAGTAATTTTCAAATATAAGAAAAAAATACCATGGCTAATATTGTATTATATATGATCCGCAAGCATATATAATCATTGACAATGGTAAAAGAAATAACAACAATCAACATATAAAATAATAGATTAGGAAATAAGTATATCATATCAGGCCAAATGCACAATTAGTTGTGTTAATTTTACTAGGCTTGTTAGGTATTTGCTTACAAATTACCAAGAAAGGTATTGGCGATAAAAACAGCCATATCCAAAACACCAGCCTTCATCAATTATCATCAAAAGAAAGAAATTTCATATCACAACCAAACATTATAGAACAACCACTCAACTACCGTAAAGTTAATAAAATGTGTTATATATTTAAGATTTTCAAATCCATATACGAATGGTTATGAAAACAGTAGTAAGCAATGGTGAAAATTAAAGAATATAAAATAGACATCTATATGGGATGATGACAAATGCATATTATGAGTATAAAATAAACAAAAATAAATGTCATGGTTTTGGTAAATTATTGTGATAAATAAATATTATAAACAGAAATAAGAAGTAAACCATAAATGTGCAAAACCATTTAGATACTTGAAATAAACAGAAATCGAGCAGGAAGGAAACAAACATCAAAGTAAAATGAAATTTGAAAGAGGCGAGCTATGATCTCATTGAAATTACTTTACGAGAAACTAATAGAAATTAGTTCTCGAAAAATAATATAGCTACTAACAACCTCCATGAATTTTCAGTTGGTTAGAACCTCGTGCTGATAACGTGTTATAAAACTAAACTCAAAGAAAGACAAGAACAAGAGAAATATGGAGAGGGAAAGAGTTTCTTATTGAGGTGTGGAGAATGATACAAATGAGAGCTCTATTTATAGGCTCATGGAATAGTAACATATACTCTCTAACATTACTACACATAAAGGAGGGAAATAAACTACATTGAATAATACAATAAACATAAGAGTTACAATTGGGCATTCGCTATGGCAATAATCTTCATAACAAATATATAGTTGTTTGTTTCTTCTTGAAGTTCAAGTCTAGTAGAAGTTGATCGTGAACTTTACTTAGTGCATTCAAAATCTCCGGTGTTGTCTTTTCTAATTGCAACAAGTAGTTTTGAAGAGTCGATGCTGCTTTAAGCGCTTCCTTTCTCGAGATCGGTTCCAAAGGTGTCGAATCATCATCTCCTTCATCCTCAATCGAACTCCCAACGATGTTGGCCACAATTTCTAATAGATACTCCGACGATCACTTAAGAGTGTTTGATATCGTTCATTAACTAATTTTCAAATGGAATGTTCGGTCAAGCCACCCCATCAAATCTTTTTGGGTGCACGAGGGATGATCTCTCTTGTACTCACATAATTGTTTACGTATTTGATCGATCATAGACTTTTGGACACCTTTCAAATGAGAAGCCACTATTGAATATGAGTTTACAATTTTCTGTAGTATTTAAAGTAATCGGGTCATCATATATTCAATGAATTATATTAAGGTTAAGACTTCGATACTCTCGGCTTATTGAATACTCCTACTTTTAGAATTTGATCTCAGTTGTTCATTATGAGATTAAATCTCAAGCGTTGGTTTTATTCAATTTTAAATTTAATTTTTTTCTTAAAACAAATTCATTAAGGACCGCTTGACTTAATTCCAATTAATATGCGGTATGCTTTACTTTTATCTCTCAAGCTTGATGTCTCATCTTGGTTTTTTGCGCATGTGAACATCTTATAAATATCAACATTGCCCTTACGAATCAATTTAAGTTTTGGTGTAAGAGCTTTCCGAATTGTCTTAGAATCCATCTTCAAGGTAATAGAGCATGAAGTTGTATAATTTAGGATGGTTACATGTGCAAGTGTATAACATGTAATTTGATTTGAAATAGAGCTATCGACATTGATAGTTGGAACTTCAAACAAAGAGTCTTCAACATAGAGTCCATATGTGAAACTCCCTAAGAAAAGGGATAATCAATGGCATTAACCAAATTTAATACTATAGGCCTGCAATAAAATGTAGAGAAACTTCAGGATCGTTGCCTGTGACGAAATAAACGTTCTGGTAATCAATCCTTACATCCTAACATCGTCTGACGCTCAATGCCGAAATGGCCTCATCACTCTTGCTAGTAACACCGACATCTCCTTTCTGCAATCTAGTCAAAACCAAGAACAATAGAGAAACCCTCGCATTCTAGTCTTTACCGGAAGAAGAGAAGAGTCTGAGGATCTCAGTGACTCCACTCACCTCGCGAATTTCATAATGCTAGGGGTTTTGGTTTCGGCAGCCTTGGACTTCCCGCCACCGGAGCTGTTGTTAATTCGTTGATTGTGAGGTGGTTCGCTTGATTGTGAGTTGCATCGTATTGGAGATCAAGGAGATCGTTAAACTCTCTTCAAGATCAAGTGAGCGGGAGTGATTGTCGAGGTCAAGAAGGAGGTCAAAAAATGTGAGATAAACTAGGTTCTTAACATTGAAAATCCATTTGAAATTACTAAATTAACTTTTTAATTAGTTTCCTGTTGAGATGAGATCACTACAAAAAAAAAGAGTGATGGTAGCAAATTGTTAGTCACGAAAATTAATCCGTAACAAATTGGTCACGGTTTTAAAATCTAAGACGGGCCGGTCACGGAATACAAGATCTGTAAGCAATTAGTCACATCTTTTAATACAAACCATGACAATGTTTTTGTAGACACATTTTTTTAGATGAAAATCAAACCCAACTCTCATCTTTCTCATCAAATCTGCCACCCACTATTTCCCTCTCTCGTTTTTGGGAATTCAAAAAGCTTCATATTTCTCTTCTTCTACTACTTTTCCCAGAAACCTTCTTCCCTCTTATTTTCTGTTCTCTGTTTTTTCTACTCGTCTACTTCTTTTCTTTGTTCCTCGCCATCTCCAGAAAAATAAATCATGGAGGAAATAAAATGATTAGATCGAGCTACTGAAATAGATCTAGAGACTGAACCTCGTCATGCAACTAAAGGTAAGATGGACTTCATTTTCTTTTGCTTTCTCGGCTCTTTTCTTGTTTTGTAGAAAGAGTTTGAGTTTTTATTTTTGTGTTCTGATATTTGTCCTTGTGGTGGCTGAAAAGATAAAAAAAGATTGAATCCAGCTAAGAAGACGGAGGTAATGACAGATGACTGTGAGAGTGTGGGTCGGCAGCGTTCACATGGATGTGATGAACAATTAAGACGATATTCTGTGTTGGGCGATTGAAAATAGTGGTTTATGTAGTAATTAATTCTATTCCTCTACCCTTATTTATTTTATTTTGTGTTGCTGAACTTAAGTGTTGGCCATGGATTTGTGTTTCATTTTACTAGTTGGATCGTTTGTGCTGTGAGAATAAAATGTCAAAAGTGTTATAGTGATTTGTGAGTATTTGCTTGGTCTCTGAACTTGAATGAACATAAAACATAAACTTCGTTCCATCTCCGACGAAATCAGGGAATGGGCTACGTCAATGAGTTATTTGGTTCAATCAAATAAATAATTGGATGACATGAATGATGTTACATCAACGAGAATGAATTTTTAATTTAAAAAATATAGTGACTAGCAAGTGAAATATTAATGATTCGATGTTTATATAACAATTTTCCATGTCTCCATACTAACGTGACAAGAAAAAAATTTAATGATGTCGCATATTAATTGGAATTAAGCCAAGTGGTCCTTAAGGAATTTATTTTAGGAAATAAATGAAATTAAAAATATTAAAAATATCAAATGGCTGAGATTAAATTCTAAAAATGGGAGTATTTAATAAGTTAGGAGTATCAAAGTTTTTTCCTTATATTAAAGGTATGATGAAAATATATTAAAGGCCAACATATATTAATTGTGTAATTAAGATAATAGAATGAAATCTTAAAATTAAGTTTATCAAAATAAATGAAGTCACCATATATAAGAGTAGCCAAGGAGAAACCTTAGATGTCTAAGAAAACTCTCAACTGAGAAAAATTTAGATGCAGCCGCCGATGGCTTCCCTTCCCGACCGTAACCCCTCGACGCAGATTGCTACCAGCTCCATCGCCATATCCTCGACATCACAATCACCAACGCCACTCTTCCCGCAACCTCAAGCTACTGCTACCGCCGCCAAGCACAGGCCAACGGTTTCTTCACGCGGGGCCGCATCCATGGCTCTCTCCCTCATCTCCAGCCCAGACTCAACTCCAGCAATGACGGAAGAAGATGGTGAATCTGGACTACCGTCATTGACAACTAGTCCAAGGAAATCACCATACAAGAAAGGAAGAGTTGCATCTGTATCTTCCCAAGAAGCGCTTAAAGCGCTTGGTCTGCCACTCTGATTCGCAGCTGAACCATCTGAGACTCTAGCCTCTCTTAGTGTGTCAAACAAGTACGCTTGCACCATGCTCGCTAGGTTTTCTTATAGTCTTTGCTCATTTTTTGTTTAATTTTTAACTGTTCCTGTAGTCTCCTTTGGATATTTTGCTTGTTGGTTGTTCTTTTAGTAGGAGAGAAAGGAGTGAGTTCACTTATTCGTAAGGACTCGCAGTCAATGTAGCTATGTTAGTAGGGTCTGCACCTCCGATAAAACAACTTGATCACAATGTTTTATTGCCATTCATAAATGAAAGTTTGATAGATTATTCAAAAAAAGTCACCTTATATGTATTCAATGAATTATAAATTTATTTATGATAAGTACATTACCAAAAACCCTCTTTAATTTAATAATTATTCATTTATCGATTAATTAATAATTTATAAGTTATAAATTAATAATTTATGTCATCTCAACTATATTAAATAAATGAGGTTTTACTATATATAATTTTGAATGAAAAATTAGATGCTTCTAAACTAAACACCATCAAATTAGCACTTTCTAATTAGATCATTCCTTTACAATTTTTTTTACTTCATAATCGGTGGGTGAAAAGTCCAATCTTCAGCGAGCCTTATAATTAGACCATTTCTATATAAAGTCTGAATTTTGTTTCACGTCGTTCATAAAATGATTATTATACTTTTAATAAACACATATTTACTATTTTTATAAAATAACTTGTATTGTAATCATCATTAAGAGTGGTTATAAAATTTTCTCATGTTTCAGAAAATCTATAAGTTTAGCAATAGCGTCTTTCAAAATTTCTCTTTTCGTCGATTTGTTTTCAATAAAACTCTAATCGTGTTGATAAATAATACAATAAAAATTATTTTAATAAAATGGTAAATAAATCTATATATTAAAGGTATATTAGTCCATTTATAATTAAGTATGAACGACACAAAATAAAATATAAACTGTATATAGCATCACCTTATAATTATTAACTCATACGACCTAGCTTAGCAAGAATTAGAAAAGTTTTATACTAAGCTTTAGAAATCAGTTTTATAAGTACTTGGCATTCGAATAGTTTGGAGTCAGTTTTATATGAATATGTTACCCATCCGTTATATTGTTGGATTTGGAGAATCCTCGCCCGATGATAGTAATCAGATATAGATTTCATACCATCCCCACCCATCGCCGGTATGGGATTCGTAGGAGATCCGAATTTGATCCAAAATAAAATAAATTAAAATTGAAAATCGAGTTTAAATCAAAATAAAAAATTGTGATTAGCTAAAGATAAATAATTTCAATTCCAAATTGAAATTTGGAATTCTAGTAGAATTTTTGAAGTGGAAAAAGAGCATTTTTTATGAAGATTATTGCCATAATGAATGTCTAATTGTAACTAGGGTTGGCAATTTTGACCGTTTAACCGTTAAACCGACCGTACCCTTACCGAGTTTGACGGTTATTAACCGCGTTGACTGGGTATTTTACGGTTATGGTTATAACCGTTAACCGCTACAAATGTGTAAAGTTAGGTTATGTGTTTCGAAGTAACCGCACCATCACCGTAACCATACCCATAACCATCCCCAACCCGTAACTTACCCTCTATTTACCCGTATATTATTAAAGCAATAAAGCCCAATACCATTTGACTGTCCCAACCCACTTACATTTTAACCCTATGTCCCAACGCAATACTTTTGCTTTTAATTTCAAGAAACCTTATCTCTTAACTCTGTCTTTTAGAATCACAAAACATAAATTCATCCATCGACCATCATTCATAAAAAAAATCATTAATCAGATTCAGACTAGTTATATATGAAGAGGGAACGATTGTTCTATTTCAATTATCAGTTCATTTTGTTTAGTGTTTCAGTACTTAAGACTTTGAGATTCATGTTTTATAGTATTGCTTAAACTTTTCGATCCTTCCCCCATGCTAGTTTTGGGTTGAATTTGATTTCAAGAACAAGTCACAAGTTCTTTTAGTGTTCTAGAATGCTATTGTTACTATTATTTGGAATTAGATTTGAAAAATTTTCAGAATGAATGTGTATGCATTTTCGACTTTTCATTCCTTTTTTTTCTTGCATATCGGTAGTTAACCGTTAGGAGGAGCGGTTATAACCGTACCTATCACCGAAATAGAAATGGTGATGGTTATGGTTAATAACGGCCACGAAGGTGGATGGGTAATGGGTATGCCATAACCATCCCCGAACCTCCCCGTTGCCAAGCCTAATTGTAACTCCTATGTTTATTGTATTATTCAATGTAGTTTATTTCCCTTCTTTATGTGTAGTAATGTTAGAGAGTATATGTTACTATTCCATGAGCCTATAAATTGAGCTCTCATTTGTATCATTCTCCACACCTCAGTAAGAAACTCTCTCCCTCTCCATATTTCTCTTGTTCTTGTCTTTCTTTGAGTTTAGTTTTATAACACGTTATCAGCACGAGTGCTCTCGCTATTTTCTCGAAGTTTCACGAAGGTTGCTTTCTTCTATATCTTGCTTTTCAAAGTTATTATTATTACTTATTATTTATTTTGTTCTTTTATTTGCTTATAAAATCCTTTTTCAAAGCTAGAGTTAGAGAAAAGAATCCATTTCTATTTTTTATATATTGCAAATGACGGTCTTTCTCATTTTACTGATTTCAAAAACGACTTTACCATTTTTCTATTGATGACTATTATCAAACGATTATATTGGTCAAATATCATGCTTTTATAGGTTGACCTAAACGTTTAGTTATCATCATGTATATTTTATAGTATATATTATTATGACCTATCATATTTCATATCTTCTATTTCTTTCCATAGTGTTTTTTTTGCTTGTATGTTGCCTTTTTTATTCATCCTCAATTCTAAAATAGATTCGGTTGCTATTTGTTTATCATTCATGAATATCTCTGTCATTTTTTTTGTTTCTACCCAAAAGAGAAAACTTTTATCACTATTTAAAAATATATATATAGTTACGTTTCAAGATGGGTATGCCATTGTTATTATTATTTCTTTAAAGCATTCTTTATTTATATATTAATGAACGTTCCATTACCGTTACTATTTGCTCTTAGTTCACTTATAAATCTTTTCAAGTTCTCTAACCGTACCAATTTATATTTATTTCATACTAAGACTATTTACGAAAAAACCCACCGTTATGCATACCATTTATTATAATTAGTTTATTACTCATATGATTCTCTTCTTTACTAGTACTGTTATCATACTCTTCTTTCCATATGAAAAAATTAAATAGTTTATTGTTTTAACTACATGTTATAAATCATATTAATGTGTCTACCGTTACAAAATTTATTAAGTTTCCCACTTTGTCTTCCATTCAAAAGTTAAAAGGGGACCTGATATGTTCAGTTGATTACTATTTGCATATTAGTCTTTATATTGGTTTATCAACAAAAGCAAGATGATTATATTTTCATTACGTTGTTGTGGCTGGATTCATTGACGTTACCATGATGTTGGATTGTTTTCCAATTAATTGGTTTTCATTTATTGATCATTACCATTCCGTTCAGTGAATGATATTTTTTGTGTGTGTTATATATATTGATTTTCACTAACTAAGATTGTTACTTATATTATTTATTATTTTAGATTCTCATGTATTGTAATTCAATATATTCATTTTATTATATACTTAACATCTCGAAAGTTGAGTTTGTGGCAATTGATGTTTCGGGCAAGCATTACCCTTCATGGGCATTGGAAGCCAAAAATCCATTTATAATGGTCTTCGTGAAACCATCAACTACGATAATGAAACGTCTTTTCAAGAAAAAGCCATAGCTTTGATCTTATTCGTCATCACATTCATAAATGGTTGATAACTGAGTAATGACTCATATATCTTATGGCATAACAAGGCCATCTATCATATCAAGACAAAACATATGTTTTGATCTTTACTCGCCATCATCTCAATGATTGGCCGAAAGATGAGTACCATGAGACACAAGTTAATAAAAGGACAAAGCTATAAAGCTATATTATATGTCTCCAATATATAACACAAAATATAATTCTTTGAAGTAAAGGATTGTACTCATAAAAGCCCGATATGATTGAGTGTCCCACGAGACACATATCTTGAGAAATGGGCTATCTTATATGTGTAGTCCAATGAGACACAATATCACTCCATGAGGTGAATGGTTATAATCATATGTACCAAAAGTGACAAAATATATATATTCCCACAAGTATATATACCATTGTTGAGGAACAGATTTATTATTTTGATGGTCATGAGAAAGAAATTTGAGAAACATATCCTTTCATATGAAAGAGAGTTGTGAATTGATGTTGAAAAATTCCAATCACATCAAGGGCCATAAAACCATCAACTTTATTTTGATGATCATAATTCATATAATATTTTAACCCTTTAGGTGAAGTGTAAAACCCCATATATCACATTATCTTAAAACGAATTATTCCTATGAGGAATCTTTTATTTGGATGGGCATAACAATGGTAATAGTACATCTATTTCATAGAACAGTTGATCCCTTAATTGGTGACTTGGATGCTTGGGCACATACATGTTATTATTTGTACAATGTGTCATGCTCATGACTACATGAGTATTTTATAATGGAAATCAACATAATCATTAAATTAATAATATTATCCTCCAATTTGTACTACACATATGTTATTGGGATTGAGATACATACATATAGTTGTTAGGATGAGTAAACTTCTAGTTTACTCGTCCTGACAACTATTTTTTTGGCATAACCGGTGTGACCATCCTGGTTCAATCATAATGTGAATCAATAAGTACCTATATGGTCAGTGTTGTGCACAGAGTTCTCAACTTGGGTATTCTAAAAAAATGATTCCTAAATTATAGGGATTTAAGTAGTCCTAGTTCACTCGTCCTGACAACTATTTTTTTGGCATAACCGGTGTGACCATCCCGGTTCAATCATAATGTGAATCAATAAGTACCTATATGGTCAGTGTTGTGGACAGAGTTCTCAACTTGGGTATTCTAAAAAAATGATTCCTAAATTATAGGGATTTAAGTAGTCCTTATGACTCTCCTACTTCCTGGGAACACAAACAATTTTGTGTTCTGTCAACAAGCTTTCGTTTCTAGGAGAGCATCACCGCCTCTCCATTACCCATTATTGAGCGAAATCCCCAATTGATCATAACTAATTTTTGGGTTGCTTATTCTTAGATAGAGTTGATTGTTCGGATAATTATCAACTAAAGTAAGATAATTTATCTTACATACAACAAAACAAGGGTTATATTTATGGATCAATACACCCAACATGTGAACCAATTATTTTTAATTGATGTATCAACTAGAAGGTCACATGTGTATATGAAAGCAAACTAGAATTTACGAGATTACTAGCTCAACCATTTTGGTTATGAGCATATTGGCATGATTATCCAATAACGAAAATGTGTCATTGAAAACCAATATATTATTGTGAAAATGCCATTTACATGCACAACACAAATTCACATTACGCCAAGAAATTATCATGAATTCCTCCATTATGTTTGGTTTTTGGGTCAAAACCTTATACTTCCCATCTATGGATATATGAATGTGATATACACATCTAAATTGCTCCACGACCATTTATTAGGATGGGTTCTCAATGAAGATTGAGAAATTATTTTGATTACGAGTTCATTGATGGTAAAGTATCACATCATTGTCGGAAGTATTTTGATGACTCGTTTGGAGGTTTATATTTAAACTTCCCAATATTAGGGGGAGAAAAAAAAGTTGGCCAAGAGATTAGATCAATGATCATATTACTTCGATCCTCGCACTAAGAAATATGAGCTTGAAGTTCAAACCTATATAATTCATCATTTGCCAGACACTTTACCAACCCAAACATAGTAAAACTCTCATGTGCCAACTCGCAATGCTCCAATGAAAATTATGTCGACATTGGGCAACCTGACATGACAACTGAGTCTAAAACCCGTATAAAGTGTGGAAGACGACACGGTTCCAAAGCAAAAAAAATAATTTCCTCAAAAGTGGAATGTAGCTATATCAAGGTGGTCAAATTGTGGTTAAGATTATTTAAGCAAACGCCACCAAGAGAAACAAATAATGTGCTCAAGAAGAGTCTCAGGTACCTGAAAGATATGAATATATATCGCAATTATCTATATCTTGGATGGAAAATATTGAAACCCCAATGAAGTCAACGTCGACGAAATTTTTGCGTATAGTGCAACGCTAAATATGATAGTTGAAAATGAGGATCATGAGCCAAAATGCATGCAAAGAAAGAAATGATTAGCTGAAAAAGTTCAA
This sequence comes from Linum usitatissimum, assembly GCA_030674075.2. Classification (NCBI taxonomy): domain Eukaryota; kingdom Viridiplantae; phylum Streptophyta; class Magnoliopsida; order Malpighiales; family Linaceae; genus Linum; species Linum usitatissimum. The sequence goes on from JAUJYP020001374.1 coordinate 1,342,298, forward strand.
TTTGAGGCAAATTCAAATTACTAAGAGAAATGAAAGGTTTTAAGACATCAAGTATTTATACATTGAGATGTAAAGTATAGGTTTGAGAAGTTATGAAACATCTCATTTTTTAAAGGTTTTGTACAACAAACCTATAATATTCTGATTATGAGAAAATATATTCTCATTTGGTGGATGCAACTATTTTGTATTCGATTAGTCTGGCAATTTGTAAAGGGAAGGAGTTTACCCCTAATATATGTCATTGCAACCTATATGTATGGTTTGCATAATACGAATACACATGTGTATATGAAATTTCCTCGAGGATTTATTTCGCTAAAACCGAATAATTCACGTTCATGTAAATAGTATTCAAAATATATCCAATTGGCGTCATATGGATTGAATGATTGAGAGAAGTGGTCCATTTAACATATCATACATTTCTTTTCCATGTGCATTTTGAATGATGAAAAATCATCTTTGTCATATTTTATAGTTTTTGAAATTCTTAAAAACATTTCTTACTTTATTTTATATTTAATATATATATATATATATATATATATATATATATATATATAATTTATAAGACTTTAAATGGCATCATCATCTTTTGTTACATAGATGACATACACTTTACTGAGACTCCTAAAGAGTTTCTCAAAGCAATATACTATTTGCTTAGCTAGAGAGTTCGAGATGAAAGATGTGGAAGATTACCACTAATTTGCCAACTGTGCATCTCTCTCGAACATGATTTTCGTATATCATCAATGATATACTAATTATATCCAACAAGAAGTTATATGGATATGACATGGCTATCATTGCCTAGATGGTAGTAAGATCACTATGTGACTCTATGTCAATTTTAATCAACGTTTATTAAGACACGAGAACTACTCGGTTTTGAAGTAGTAATCTTGGTCATAGTTGTGTTGGTTGACCATAAATTAGTCCCATGTGGTAATTTTACCACTTGGTGGAGTGCTGAAATTCAAAGATATGATCCTATAAATCATGTGTGATATTTATTTTTTATATATCCTTGAGTTGCAAGAAAATGTTGTAACGTAATGTGTTGATTATGTACTCTTTTTAGGTTTTTATCACATAGGATTTCCTAGTAAGGTTTTATCACATAACTTGGTTTAATCACCAAGACTCTCCATACATCAACTTTTGGGAACCTAGTCCACTAATTTGAAGATTGGCGACTAAATGATCTCGGACTGATATAATAATGATATCTAGTTTATATCCTCATTAGGGGGAGTCGATATGAAGAATCTCAACCGATATCATCATCAGGGGGAGTCGATATACACTGCACTCTTTCTCTCTTAACCATGGTTTTTCCCAATGGGTTTTCCTGGTAAGGTTTTTAATGAGGCAGTATCAAAAGCATATTCGAAGAATACTGTATATCGTTAACCATTAGGCAATTAAAGGGGAGTGTTATGAAGATTATTGACATATTGAATGCCCAATTGTAACTCCTATGTTTATTGTATTAGTCAATGTAGTTTATTTCCCTCCTTTATATGTAGTAATGTTAGAGAGTATATGTTACTATTCCATGAGCTTATAAATAGAGCTCTCATTTGTATCATTCTCCACACCTCACTAAAAAACTCTCTCCCTCTTCATGTTTCTCTTGTTCTTGTCTTTCTTTGAGTTTAATTTTATAACACATTTCAACTAATTTGGAATTCTACCCGATAGGGATTTCCATTTAATTTGACTCACCTTTCAAATCCCGCAAGCGGCAAAACTTTATTAAGCCATATTGTTTCTTAGTTGGCAAATGCATGGAGGTACGCCATTAATTTTGTTTCCTGGTAGCAGAAGCTCATCCCACTCACAAATTCTGGGAAGTAGTTATAGTTTTTATTTTGCCTGAACTGTTTCTATGTAACACTGACTAGATTTTCTAGCTAACATTATTAAAGTTCAGATTCATCAATTGTCTTTAATTCTTTTTTAATCTAGATATTGTAAATTAGTTTGTTATTTATCTATTCATCATATTTTACTTGCTACTCTGAACTTTATATTGTCTAATCAAACTAAACCTATCCACTAGGAAAATAGTATGCAAGACATTGATACATGGGTTGTAACTCTGTTGTATTGAATTGTAAACATGCCACTATACTAAATGGGGCCTAAATTTGTTTTATAACCGTCATCCACATAAACCATTTTGTGGAATTCATTTCTAAATACATATTCAGTTTAACGGAATTGTTAACACTCTTATTACACCTGAAGGCGAGTTCAAAAATAAATTTGGTAAACCGAGGTCGTATTCCACTGGGTTCCGTTCCGAGTATTACTCCGGAAAGTGCGAGAATGGAAGTTGAGTCGTTGGAATAGCGGGTATGAAAGTACGAGAATTGGAATCGGGTTTCGATAGATGAGAGTCTGCCCGGAAATGAATTCACCAAACTGCAATGATAATTAGGTAGATTATTCCAAAAGTGTTATGCTTAACTAAACATTAAAAAGTAATTACCGCGGTTAATCTAAAATTAGAATCTAAGCACTTTCGTAACATAGATTCCCTACTCGATAATAATCTAACCGCTCTCTCGAGACTAATTAGTATTAATTATTCAGTGCATTAATTTAGATTAATGATTAATTGAAAAATTAATTCCAAAGCGGATCGACGTTCCGCCCGTCTCTCGAATGTAGCGGAGACGTCGATTCTAACCCTTGTCATTCGAGGATTTAGTAGCACTTCCATATCAAAACCAGATCCCAACAATAATCTTACAAATGCAAGATATGACATTAGCTATATGCAAGAGAAAGACAAAAAGGAAATTAACGATAGTTTCGCATAACACAATCGAAATAATCTCGTATTAACACATAATCAAGGTTTAATCAAGGGCTACAAATTGCGTGCGGTTTAAATTGGCACGTTACTGGTTGAAGGAGGACTTCTTGGGATAGAGTAACAAGGCTCGGAGGTTTAATATGGTGTGTATGGCGTGTTTTCGAAGTGGAGATGACTTGCCCTTATATAGGCTCAAAACGCCATATTTGAAATAAACACATGATTTTTTACCGAAAGAAACATTGAATCCAGTTTTGAATTTTTAGATTTAAACCAAAAAATTTAAGCATTTGAAGCAAGTAACACGAGATGAACTAAATACAAAAAGAAAAGTCTAGTAAAAACGAGTGGTCATTCCGCAACAACTACCGCATGACCCATAATCACTACATTCCCCTTTTCAGTTTTACTGTGATCCCTAAATTGGTAGATGTATACGCGCCCGTACTGTTTGCGAGGATATGAAACTAAAGAATAAATGAAATGATGAACAAAATTTAGAAGTCCTCTCGTTACACCATCACCCCACACTTGAATTGTACATTGCCCTCAATGGACTAAGAATCAGGGATAAGAGTGAAACGAGTATACCGGGATATTGAGAATGCCAATGACAAAGTAAACTGCTCCATCATACCTGTCTGTCGAATGATAGTGGTTACACACGGCGATAACAAAATAAAACAAAACTGAAACACATTTGCAAAATGCCACAATTAAAAATCATACTAAATCACACCACACGGCGATGCAGATCCAAGATACATCTATCCGAAAAGGTAAATATATGAAAATACATAAAAAGGATGCAAAGACACACATCTTAGAGCAAAAAAAAAATCAATCATAACTATTGGAGCACTTTTAGAAATTTGGGGAGAGTCAAGATGATTTAATGGGTCTAGGATGATTTTATTGAATGAAAATAAGAAACTAGGATTGTCTCCCAAGGAGCACTTTTATCGTCTTTAAGTTAAACATTTCCTAGAAACTTAATTAGTTAGCCAGATGAAACACCTCAAGCGGGGCGAGAAAGTCGCTCACGTGGTAGAGTTTTACCCGATGACCATTAACTTTAAACGTGTCGTGATTAAGGCTCGATATTTCAATAGTTTCGTAAGAAAAAGCTTATGTCACTGTGAATGGGCCCGACCAACGGGATTTTAATTTTCTTGGAAAGAGGCAAACCCTTGAATTATACAAGAGAACTAAGTCTCCCAGGCCAAAGTCTTTTCTAGGTCTTAACCTTGCGTCATGAAGACGCTTTGTTCATTCCTTATAGAACTTGGAATTTTCATAGGCATGAAGATGAAATTTCTCAAGTTCATGTATTTGGAACTGACGTTGAGATCTATCGACACTCATATCGAGGTTTACAGACTTCAAGGCCCATAATTCCTTGTGCTCTAACTCAACAGGCAGATGGCATACCTTTCCATAAACGAGACGGTAAGGGGTAGTGCCAATAGGAGTTTTAAAAGCCGTCTGATATGCCCAAAGAGCATCTTCTAACTTTTTTGACCAAAAATTTGCTTGAGTTCATGGTTCGTCACTTCCGCTTTACCACTAGTTTGTGGGTGGTAAGTAGTGGACAGACGATGAGTGACACCAAAGCAGCGACACACATGATCAAACTATCATCGGAAGTGGGTTCCTCGATCGTTGATGATAGCGCGAGATACTCCAAACTGAGCGAAAAGACGTTGGAGAAATTTTCCAAATGTCATTGCATCATTAGTAGGTAAGGATTGTGCCTCAACCTACTTATATACGTAATCCACCGCAATAAGAATGTACTTATGGCTGCACGATGGTGGAAAAGGTCTCATGAAGTCAATGCCCCATACATAAAAGATTTCAACCGATAAGAATAAGGTCTGAGGCATTTCAATACGCTGGGAGATATTGTTTGTGTGTTGACACGCTTCATCGGTCTTTGTGATGAGGTCGCAATCTTTGTAGATCGAAGGTTAGAAAAATCCAGACTCTAGAATATTTCTAGCCGTTCGGTTACCACGATGGTGGCCACCGCTCGGTCCTGAATGGTAGTGTTGGATTATGTCGTATGCCTCAGAAATTGTGACAAAATGATAGATGATCCCGTCGGACCCTATGCGGAAGAGGAAAGTTTCATCCCAAAAGTAGTGCATAAGATCAACAAAGCATTTTCACTTATCTTGCCATGAAAGATCGTTACGGAGTTCATCGGTAGCCAAACAGTTGGCAAGATCAACGAACCAAGGACCTTCTAATTCTTGAGCAACTACCCCAAAAATTTGTTCGTCGGGGAAGGAATCATTGATCTCAATCTTAGTCAAAGGAGATACTATCAAACCTTGGAGTTCCTTTTCAGTGGTGGTGTAGCTCCATCGCGCATCATTGAGCATCTTAATCGCACAATAGACAAGGTAGAATTTATTTTCCTCTCATTTCCCTAAAACGGTCCCAACACCGAAATCACTGACATCACACATTAGTTTCAAAGGGAGTGTGCAATCAGGAGCCACAATGATGCGACCATTTGTGAGCTTCTCCTTTAAGAACTCAAAAGCAGAAAGATACTTTTCATCGAAGCGAAACTCAACATCTTTTTCAAGAAGCTTTTTCAAGGGCAGAGTTATCTTTGAAAAGTCCTTTATTAACCATCGGTAGAATCCGATATGACCAAAAAAACTTCGAATATTTTTCGACCTCAATCTCGCGTTGAGAGATTTTATGGCCAAGAACAATGCCCTCTTGAACCATAAAATGACTCCTCTCAACTAAGAGCCAATTATGTTTCCTCACAACGGATGAGAACTTTTTCTAAGTTCTTAAAAAAGTGGGAGCATAAATCTCCATTGACGGAAAAATCGTCCATCACGAATTAAAATACATCTTCCACCAAGTCATCAAAAATGGTATCATAAACCTTTAAAAAGTCATTGCAGAGACCAAATAGTATTTTACGATACGCAAATGTACCATAAGGACAGGTGAAGGTAGTAATTTCTTGATCTTCCAGATCAATGGGTGTCTGGAAGTAACCGGACATCAGTCCAGGAAGAAGTAATAGGAATGAGCAGATAGGCGCTCAAGCATTTGATCAATGAAAGGGAGAGGAAAGTGGTCATTCCTAGTAGCGTCATTCAACCTAAGATAGTCTATACAGACTCTCAAACCAGTAATGGTCCGGGTAGGGATTAATTGTCCCTTATCATTTGGGACCACTGTCATGCCCCCTTTCTGTGGCACTACTTGCCTTTGGACTAACCCATGGGATTTCAGAGATGGGATAGAGGATGTTAGCATCAAGTAATTTCATCACCTCCTTTTTCACCACTTCTTTCATGTTTTGATTCAAGCGTTGTTATGGTTGCACAACTGGCTCGAAATCCTCTTCCATAATAATTTTATGGGTACCAAAAGATAGTCAGATGCCTCAAATATAAGATAATTTTCAACCAATGGCCTTAATATGCTTTTTCAAGAGGGTGATGAGACGTCCCTTTTGTTCCAAAGTGAGAGAGGCATTGATGATGACTGGAAGCTTTGAGTCATCCATAAAAAAAACATACTTGAGGTGCTGAGGTAGTGCTTTCATATCTAAGATTGGACGGTCGTCGTATGAGGGTTTCATGGGCTCCATCCTTGGGAACTTGAAACAAGGTTCGGGAGCAGAGTCAATCTTTTGTTCCTCGGGTTCTGATCGTCGAAATAACTTCATAGTTATTCCGATAATGCAAGTGTCGTTTTTGTCCAAATGTCCCTCTCGGTATGCTTCTACTCAAACTTGCAAATGCGGTTTAAAGTAACAGAATTGGTTTGGGATTTTACTTACTCTAATGATTAATGAAAACTAACAGTTCAAGTATTGATTCAAAAGGAGAAAACGAGTTCTTGGAAGAGATGAGTCATCAAGCTCAACTTCCTAAACGCATTCAAAACGAACAAATGTTGGACTTGGATTGAATAAAATGAATCCTCATATCACTTGTATGAATCCGTGGCACAATCATGCACGCGGATTACCATTACTGGCTTCCCAACTAAGGTAGAAATAACCTTAATCATGCTAGCCGATAATGAACACCGAGAAGAAGTACAAACTGATAAGGTGTTCTCCCGGGATAAAAAGAAATCGCGATTAATTGGAAATAGGGTTAACTTGGTCCATCAATGCCTAATCTACTGATAACTACATCCAACTTGGTTCATTGGGGGCAAACCAGAGCGCCTGCCAATTGCAAGATGAATAACGTTTAAAATTAGAAGAAACACAAAAGGTAGAATTGGGTTATTGGCTTACCCCACCGATAACTTTCATTTATCCCTGATTGTTAATCTTACGAATTCCTAAGTCTATCAAAAAAAGTATTTCATAAATTTGACCTAATTCAAGCCGTAACGAGAATTAGGTTGAAAACGCAACAATCAAAACAATCTTTCATTCATATCCAAATATCCACAATCGTCGTTTCTAAACGTTCAAAATAGGTATCATGGCTTAAATCCTACATCTCAACCATGAATCTCTATAGATTTAGCTACCCACAATTCTAGAAGGAGAAAAATCAAAAGACACCCTAACCATCATCTTGTTGAAGAGATAACGGCTTATTGTTCCTCCAATCGTCACTGTTAGTCTTCTAACTTCAATCCTAGCTTTAATCTTTGTTCGGAACTTCTTTGGATCTTCAATTGAGCTTCTAGGAGAGGTTTTGTGCTGGTTTTTGCAGAGGAGAGTCTGGAAAAATCAAGGAAAAACGAAGTTGGGTAGTTTTCTTTCTCTTTCCTCAAAATCAGCCCTTTTATAGGAAGCTGCTGAAACTGGAGGGTGACGCCGTGCACCTCCCTGGTTTCAGTGTTCCACGTACCAAAAAGGAGGGAACGCCGTGCAGGGGTGCACGTCGTGCATCTCCTATTCTTCAATGTTCCTCATAGCAAAAAGGGAGGAACGGTGTGCCAGGGTGCACGCCGTTCCCCTGATTTGAGGCCTAGGATTTCAACAAGTCATAGGACTGCACGTCATGCAGTGCTGCACGGCATGCAGCCCCTCTGCTTTTCTATTCCCTTTCTCGATCTTACGTTTGAGCTCCAATCGTGCTATACTTCACGCACTTGGCTTTATAGCCAGACCACCTATCTCTGAAGTACCTATAGGTGACAAATACTACAAAGAACACATTAAATGGACCGAAATGGTCCAAATGAACGGATCTAGACATGTGATGCCAAAACACGAACTCATATAGGAATGAATCTCGAACCAACTAATAATCATGCAATAAGCATGCATAAAAGGATAGATAATTGCTACAAACTCTAGCATTATGAAATCCCCCCACACTTAAATCTTGCTTGTCCTCAAGCCACTTTATTTTTTGCACTCTAAGCAAACAATAAACATGGTGAAAATGAAACAACATGCTAGTAGTTCAAGCCTACTTCACAATGGCAAGAATACATTTTAGATCACCAAACCACATAGTTATATTTACCGAATCCACTAATCCAAATGAAGAGCAAACCTATGCATATAGTTAGTACCACTCGACACCCACCGACAAAAACATTTCCCCTATCACCTATGCTCAAAACAGATGGTCTTGGCTGGGTATTTTTCCCGTTCTAAGGGAGGGAGTGCTTACTTTAATATTGTATTCAAATAAGAGCTCTCCCCTCTTCTTTTGCAATTTAACTATACACGATACACTAAACACATTTCAGTCAATTCAATTACTCACTTAATTGCAAACTTCCTTTCAAAAAATTTGTATAGTTTTGGAGGGTATCTTCCCAAATGGGGTTAGTTACGACCCTAATCAGGCTAAGGCTCTCATCCACATAGACCGAGTTTACCTGAAAAACCCCGACCCACAATTAGGAAGAGGAGAGAAGAGAAGCCTGAAAGTACTAGCTTACAAGCGATATACTGAAAGTCGCCAGTGTGTTGAATCGCAACCGAACCCCGATGACAATTTGGGCACATATAGTCAAATATGACTTTAAACAACTAGCGTGACTCGATAGGGGAATTAATTGTTCACAAGTCAGTAGGCATCAAGATATAGTCCCCAAGTGCATAAATCTGTTCTAGACTCGTTTCGAGAAAACAGAAGGCGGCCCAGATATGATATATCATGCATCCTACTCACCCTCAAGTAGCAATACTACGTTAAACATGCATCCAATTCATCCTTTGAGTTTAAGAGGGAATTTCAAATGTTGAAAGACAAGGATTCAGTCAAAGTAATCAAGTGAAATACTAGCATGCTAATTCATCTCGTAAACCCCAACATTTATCCTCACAAGAAATCACATTAGAGAAGAAAGTAGGTGATACCGATGGAATGAAGTTCGATGGAGAGATGTGATAGAACCTTTTTTCAGGACCTGCCAACCATAACACAAACAACGTACTAGTGATAGATGCAACATAAGTCATCATCTGTTATACAGGCCATAGAGAAAAATTAAGAAAAAGAAAACAAATGACATAGTCTTAAAACGAAAAACAAAAAACAAAACTCTGAATCACAATACGTCTCAAGTGATCACTAATCTGGCGGAGGGTATGGATACCCCGGGAACTTAGGGTATGGATCGTACTCCGGCCACTGTGGTGGTGGTGGATAAGCTGGCCCCGGAGGTGGGTAGGTCGCTCCAGTGAAGTAGCTGTCCTGGTAGTAGGACATGTGTCCACTCTACCAGTGCTGCTGCTCGTGGATGTAAGTGATATAGTGTCCCTGCTGCTGAATCCACTAGCCTTGTTGAGCCTGAGCCTTGGCAAACTGCTTGTCCTGTCGCTCGTGACGGGTCCTAGCCTCTCTGCTCTTGGTGACAAAGTCCTGAAAATCCAGGCGGAGTCCTTGCACCTTGCTCTCAATCCTCTCCGTCTTCTGGTCCAGGTTATCCCAAACAGCTATGCTATGACCGTCAAAACGATGGAAGTCCTGGCTGAGAAAAGTCTGACTTTCAAGGACGTCACTCACGTTCATCTGCAGCCCTCAAATCTGTGCTGCAAGTGTCTCCACTGTATATGTAGGGAAGTCTGCTCCTTCTCCCTCTCTAACATCTGGCCCCTCATCCACAACAGTAGCCAGCAAATTGGGGAATCCATGCTCCTTGAGAGTCCGAACCGTGATAGGAAACCCGCGCTGAAATAGTGGGTCCGCTCTGAAAGCGTCCATGACTCCCACCCTTCACACCAGCCGTGTGATGAAGCTTCCCCCAAACAGAACTCCAAATCTTCTCTACTCGTTGATGTGGCTGAACAGGCCTACAACCAAGTCCCCAAGATGGACCTTCACTCCTTTATCGAGGTAGTTAAAAGCCACAAATCCATGGAGTTCACTACTCCTCCACTGCTAGACTGCTTCCTAGCAGTGATGGCGCGACGGAAGAGCAAGTGAAGAAGCCTCATCCTCGATATCTTGATGCGCTTCGACTTCGAGGATTATCCCAAACAATATCCTTCCAAAATTCCATTTCTTCGGAACTGGCTTCCTCTCCATGGTGGCCAGTGACATGACCTCAAAGTTGGCCACCTGCTCCGGAGTGTAGAAACCCATATTCTCTACCAGCTCACCCGCTAAAAAAGAGAACAGTCGACCTCCAAGTCTAAATTTGATGACTCCCGCCTCTTAAGTAGAGGCGTACCTAGCTATCTTCAATGTGCAGTAGAAATCCATGGTTGCATGCTGGAGCTCCTGATCATCGAGCCGTACCAGCTGCCAAATACCTGCTCTCTCGTAGTATGCCATCAACCAAGTGATCCACCCTTCTTCCATGAAGCTCTGGAAGTCAAGGTACCCCTGTGGTGGAGTAGCCGAAGCCCGATACACTAGGTATCGACGGGCGAATTCACTCCCTGGCTCGATGTCGAAAATCAACTGCTCCACCTATACGCTTGGTAAAGTAGTAGTAGCGGTTGGAATGATGTCTCCTGCTGAAAAGCTGGCCGTGAACGGTGTGGATTAGCAAAGGATGAAGCTCTAGTTCGTTGTGGACGACTAGAAACGGAAGCTCATGGTGGAGATGAGGGTGGACTAGTCCCAGCAGCGGAAGCGAAGGAAGGGTTTGGCTGCGACCTCTTCCCAACGCTAGTAACCTTCCCTAGTCCTACGGCGGGTGTCTTCTTCCTATTCATCCTGCACAACTATGACAAACACAATTCGAACAAAATTGTAGGTTGATTAACATCCAAAACATCCCACAATATAATCATATTCCCCCCACACTAAAAGTATTCACGTCCTCGTGAAATCCAGAGCAAGGCAAGACATAAGTCATAAAATGAAAGGAACAAAAACGAACATCCACCAAATGCAACTTTCTCATGGTTAGGCAACCATAACAACCAGTACTAGTGACACAAGCTCCAAACACATGATAGGCAATATATGGAACAATGGAGAACAAGTGCACATAGCATATGAACATTCACTAGGAGCATCAACAATAGCAGCAAAACATCAAGAACATAGGTCACTAAATCCAATCGACATAACCTCCACACGATGTCGGGCGCTCAACACATAAGCATAAATAATGAAATCATCGAAGCAACGAAAGTTGGAGTAATCGAGCATGGCATAGGCATAGGAAGGCATCAACAAAGCATAGAGAACACATTGAAAGCATTAAGAATTTGAAATTTCAGAATTTCAAAATTTTGGCCGAACTCGAAAATTAAACCATTGTCGAAAAACCGAAATTCCAAGCGAGGTTCAAGTTCTATGGCACAAGCAACAACCTAGGTATGTAAGTTCAACATCTACAACATAATGTTCACTAGGAATCTAATTGACCCAATTTCATAACAGCTATATTTTTTACCTAAAAATTTGAGAACTAACCGAAATTTGGGGAAATCAAAATTGAGGGTTGGATAATGAAATTGGACAGCCACCGAGTTGACAAAGACCGACGAAAATCCTGAAATCGTCCGAATTGAGATGGAATTGAAGTTTTGGGTGGTTTGGGCGTTTTGGGTGTTGTTGGGTGTTTTTGTTGATTGTGGGTTGTGGGGGAAGGTTTGTGGGTGGAGAGGAAGGGGAAGGGAAGGGGAAGGTGTGGGGGTCGATGGTGAGGAGGAGAAGGGAGGGAGGCGGCGGGTTTTGGGGAGGGGAGACTGGTTGGTGGAGGTTGGCAGGCGGCGGCAAGTAAGAGGGAGGAGAGGTGGACGGGCGACGCGTGGAGGAGGAGAGGGTGGAGGGAAGGGGAGGGAAGGGAGGGGAAGAGGGAGGAGGGGGAGGGAAGGGGAGGTTGGGGGAGGAGGAGGAAAAGGAGGGGAGGAAAGGAAAGGAAGACGAGCGGAAACGGATAGGGAAAAGGAAGAGAAAGGGGGAAAATTGTGGAGAGAGAAAAGAGGGAGTTTTAAGATTTGGGATAAGGTGCACGCTATTCCTTATTTTGGTGGCCGCGGGTTTTTGGAAATTCCAGGCTGCACAGTGTGGAGGTGTGCACGCCGTTCCTCAATATGATGGCCGAGGGTTTCTGGTTTTTCCGGGTTGCACGGCGTGCAGGTGTGCACGTCATTCCTCAATTTAGTGGTCGCGGGTTTCTGGAAAACAGACCCTGCACGGCGTGCATGTGTGCACGGTTTGCAGGCCGTTTTCATAGCAAATTTTCCAAAATTCCAGCAATTCCGAAATTCATCAATCAACAAATACAGCTCTCCTAGGATTCAATTTGCATCAATAATCACGAAGGACACAATCAATGACTCAAGACTCGACCTAAACACAAAATTCACACCAAACATGCATCCAAAGACTCACAAATTACCATCTAAGGTCTTTTATTAACTATTCTAACAATGGATACGCAAGGGGTGCCTCCCAAGAGCGCTTCTTTATCGTCATTCGCTAGACGGCCTCCCATGAACAATTCAAAGTGGGAAACAATCCACCTCATCGACAACACCTACGGTGTCACCAACTCGGTAGAGTTTCAAAATGATGACCGTTCACTTTGAAAGGTTCAGAGGAAGGTGAAGTTGTTGGTTCAATGGTCCCATAAGGGAAGACTTTAGTCATAGTGAATGGACAACTCCATCGGGATTGCAGCTTTCCTGGAAATAGCTTGAGCCTCAAGTTGAAAAGGAGGACGAGGTGTCCCTCCTTGAATTCCTTGATAGTCCATAAGTGGGAGTCGTGGTACTTTTTGGTCCGCTCCTTGTATATGCGAGAGCTCTCATAGGCGTGGTGACGGAGCTCCTCCAGCTCATGTATCTGAAACGTTCGATGTTCACCTGCAGCACTAGCATCCATATTGAGAAACTTTAAAGCCCAGTAAGCTCGATACTCAAGTTCGACCGCTAGATGGCAAGACTTTCCATATACGATTCTATAGGGAGTGGTCCCTATAGGTGTCTTGTACGCGGTACAATAGGCCCAGAGAGCGTGATCAAGCTTACTCGGCCAATCTTTGTTCAATTGGTCGATGGACTTTTGTAAAATTCATTTCAGCTCTCGGTTCCTCACCTCAGCTTGCCCACTAGTCCGAGGATGATAAGCAGTAGACAACCGATGTGAGACACCAAAACGGTGGCACAGCTGGTCGAACTGACCCTAAAAATGGGTGCCCCTATCACTAATGATCGCACGAGGTGTTCCAAACCGAGAGAACAACTTAATCAAAAATGTCCTTACAGTTCTACCATCATTAGTGGGAAGAGCCACGGCCTCTACCCACTTAGAGACATAGTCAACTGCGACAAGGATATACTTGAGACCATTAAATAGAAGAAATGGTCCCATAAAGTCTATCCCCCAAACATCAAAGATTTCACAAACAAGATTAATATTTTGAGGCATCTTGTCTAGATTAGAGAAGTTACCAGACCTCTTATATCTAGCACATGATTTCACATAATCAAAACTATCCTTATAAACATCATGCCAATAAACCATAGTCAAATACCTTCCCGGCAGTGCGGTAAGCACCGAGATGTCCTCTGGCTGGCCCGGCGTGGCAATTCTTGAGGATAGAGTTGGTCTCTTTGTAAGGCACACATCTTCGAATCATCTAATCCACATCCCTACGAAAGAGATACAGATCATCCCAAAAATAGTTCTCCATGTGTATCAAAATCTTCTGCTTCCCTTGTGGTGTGACGTCCTTTGGGAACGATCCAGTGGCGAGGTAGTTTGCTATGTCAGCAAACCATGGTCCTTCCACAACCTGGGCAAAGACCATGAAGAGTTGCTCATCTGGGAAACACTCTTGAATGGGAATCCCATCCGCCTTTCATAGCTCCTCTTCCATCAATCGGGAGAGGTGATCAGCAGCAACATTCTCGGAGCCCTTCTTGTCCTCAATCTCGAGGTCAAACTCTTGCAGCAACAAGATCTATTAGAGAAGATTCAGCTTAGTATCTGGCTTGCTCATCAAGTACCTGATAGTCGTGTGGTCAGTGAAAACCACGATGTGAGATAGCACCAAGTAAGATCTGAATTTTTCGACTACGAACACCACAGCTAGCAGCTCTTTTTTGTGGTGGTGTAGTTCTTCTGGGCATTGTTTAGTGATTTGCTGGCGTAGTAGATAGGGTGGAAACGGTTACCCTTTCTTTGTCCCAGAACAGCTACCAAGGCAAAATTACTAGCGTCGCACATCAGCTCAAATGGGAGAGACCAATCCGGTGAGATGTGGATTGGCGCACTTGTGAGCTTTTCTTTGAGTAGCTCAAAAGAATGCTTGCACTCATTGGTGATGGTGAATGCAACATCCTTCTCCAGAAGGCAGTTCAAAGGTGTTCCTATCTTGGAGAAGTCCTTGATAAATCAGCGGTAGAATCCCGCTAGGCCAAAAAAACTCCGAACACCTTTGAGAGAAGAAGCGAGTGGAAGATTTGCTATCGTCTCGAGCTTCGCCTTATCCACTTTAATCCCTTTACCGAATATCTTATACCCAAGTACGATTTCCTCACGCACCATAAAGTGGAATTTTTCCCAACTTAAGGCTAAGTTTGTTTCTTCACATCGCTGCAACACTCTCTTCAGGTTCTGCAAACAATGGTCAAAAGAATCACCATACACTGAGAAGTCATCCATGTAGACCTCCATGATGTCTTCCACCAAATCAGCAAAGACTACTAGCATACATCTCTGAAAGGTGGCGAGGTGTTACACAATCCAAACGGCATCCTTCTATATGCAAAGGTGTCGAAAGGACAAGTAAACGCGGTCTTCTCCTGGTCCTCTGGAGCTATTGGGATCTGGAAGTATCCTGACATCCCATCCAGGAAATATAAATACTTGTGGCCAGCGAGGTGCTCGAGCATCTGATCCATGAACGGGAGCGGAAAGTGATCCTTTCTGGTGGCGTCGTTCAATCTCCTATAATTAATACAAACTCTCCACCTTGTGAAACTGCGGGTGGAGATGAGCTCCTTCTTCTCGATCTCAACCACTATGGAGCCTCCTTTCTTTGGTACCACTTAAACCAAGCTAACCCATTCACTGTCTGAAATGGGGTAGATGATGCCAGCATCCATCAGCTTCACAACTTCCTTCTTGACAACCTCTTGCAAATTTGGATTCTGTCTCCGTTGAGGTTGAACTACTGACATCTGCCAAAATCTTGTGCGTACAGAAGTTGGGGCTGATGCCCTTGAAATCTGAAATCTGCCACGCAATCACTTCCTTGTGTTGTCGAGGAAGAGTCACCAACCTCTCTTTTTTATTCAGCGCGAGAGAAGAGTTGATGATCACTGATAGTTGGAGCCTTCCACAAGCAATGCGTACTACAAATGAGCTGGGAGTGGTTTGAGCTCGACCTCAGGCGGCTCCTCGTATGATGTTTTCTTCACTGTAGATACTCCCATGGGCGGAGTAACTTATGCTCGATCTTCAATGTGATCTATGTCTGAGACCTGTTCGTCAGGTGATTCCCGTAGTAGTTGATTACTCAAGGACGAATCCAAGGCATTTAGATCAAACAAAGCATTAACCTAAAAAGCTGAAGCGATGACATCCACATCCTCAAATTGAATCTCATCAAAATAAATGTCATCTTGAGCATGAGAAAATTTCATGCACAATGTCGACTTGAAAGTGGCATGTTCCTTGTCAACACGCAAGGTGAGAGTTCCCTCAAATACATCTATAATTGCCTTAGATGTATTGAGGAAAGGTCTACCTAAGATAAGAGATAAGTCAGTATCTCCGATATCGACCACCACAAAGTCAACTAAGAACACAAAATTTAATGACTTATCTGCTAGTTGAATTCTCATTCTAGTCGGTTTGAGTTCAGTTAGGTCTGGTGCTCTATACATAGAATATGGCATTACATTTATGCTAGCACCTAAATCAGCTAAGCCCTTTTCAATATCCAATTCACCAATTCTATAAGGGATATGGAAACTACCCGGATCCTTGAGATTTGTCGGAATGAATGTGGAGACTATGGTTGAACACTGCTCATTGAGGGTGACGTTGGCAGCTTCCCTCAACTTCCTATTGTTGGAGATCCTTAAGATCTCCTTTAAAAATCTTACATACACTAGCATCTTGGAAATGGCTTCAGTGAAGGGAAGGGTGAGTTGTACTCCCCTAAGCATCTGATTAAACTGGGCGAAACTCTTGGCTCGAGAATCCTCATCGAGCCGGTTGGGATATAGGGCCTTTGGCTTGTAAGGTGCCAAAACCAGTTTTGAGCTAGAGCTAGCTCCATTGGTCCTTGTTGGCCCCGTACTCGAGGGATGCGAGAGCATTTCTTCTTCAGCCCCTTTGGCTCCATATTCATTATCATCAGCTGTATCCATGTCAACTAACTCATCCACCTTGGGTCCTTCATCTTCAGCAACCAACTTTGGAGGAACCGTCACGAGAGGCTTCACTACTGTGGGAATTGGATTTATTTGTTTCCCACTCCTAGTAGTGATGGTCTTCAACTCAACATATTCACCCTTGGGATTCTCCTCAGTATTTCCAGGTAGGTACCTGGTTGTTGAATGGAGAGGAGGCGTCCCATCTGAACTTCCAAGTTTTTATGGAAGTTAGTTTGTTCTGGATGAGAGTTTGCTGGTTCTGAAAGAAGTTGGAGCATCATGGCGTTGTTGTCTGTCGGAGGCGCAGGTGCTTGTGGAAACCCGGAGGAGGTGCTCGTGGGGATTGATAACCCTGCTGATTAAAGCCCTGTTTTTGTCCTCAGGATGGTAACCCCTCTGATTCTCCTGGTGGTAACCTTGATTTCTTTAGAACCCTTGGTTGTACCCCAAATTTAGTTGTCGTGGGGGCCTTTGAGGAGCTGCATGCGGTTGGTTTGGAACTTGTCCTTGAGGTCCCAACCCTTGTTGATAGTTCTGGTAGCCTTGATTGTTCCATGAGTATTTGTAGTACCCACCTTGGTTGGGTCGGAAGTTGTTTCAGTAACCACCTCTATTGTATCCAACCTGTTGATTCGGATCCCCGTGGACATAATCCACCTACTCGAAATTCTCCACATCTTCTTCCGAAGCAGCTTCTTCATAAAAGAGTTGACATGATGAAACATCATGCCCTTCATGTCCACAGCCCTCATAGTAGTACACCATCACTGCCTTCCGTGGTTGAGGTTTGGGAGGTGGTGTGGCCTCTTTTACTGGTGCCTTGGGCAAGACCATGTTGTTCATCTGATGCGCCAATGCATCAACCTTAGAGTGGAGAAGATGGAAGGATTGGCCAGAGTTGTCGTCGAGGGCTTTTTGAAGCGTGCTTGATGATGGTGGGGCAACAAGTGATTGTAAGCTCCTTGGAGATTGTTGTCGCGCCCAACTCTTAGTCTTGGTAGCCATTTCCCTGAATAGTTGCAGACACCATGCTGGAGTAAGTGACTTCAGACCACCATCTACAGCTTGGTTGATCATTCGCGTGTTCTCATAATCAAGAGCACGTGCTAAAATGTCTGCCAGAGTCCAATCCTCCATGTTGTAATGAGGGTAGGAGTACAACATGGATTGGAAGCGATCCCAGGTCTCATGATAGAGCTCTCCATATCTATGCTGAAAAATACTGATATGCGCCTTGATTACATCTGTCTTGTAGGGCGGAAAGAACTTCACAGTTATCCCGACAATGCAAGTGTCATTTTTGTCCAAAGGTCCCTCTCGTTATGCTTCTACTCAAACTTTCCAACATGGTTTAAACTAACAGTTTAAGGGTTGATTCAAAGGAAGAAAGCGAGTTCTTGGAACAGATGAGTCATCAAGCTCAACTTCATAAACGCATTCAAAACGAACAAATGTTGGACTTAGATTGAATAAAATGAATCCTCCTATCACTCGTATGAATTCGCAGCACGATCATGCACATGGGTTACCATTACTGGCTTCCCAACTAAGGTAGAAATAACCTTAATCAGGCTAGCCTGTAATGAACCCCGAGAAGAAATACAAAGTGCCAAGGTGTTCTCCCGGAATTAAAAGAAATCAGGAGTAATTGGAAATAACGTTAACTTGGTCCATCAATGCCTAAACTACTGATAACTACACGCCAATTACAAGATGAATAACGTTTAAAACTAGAAGAAACACAAAAGGTAGAATTGGGTTATCGGCTTACCCCACCGATAACTTTCATCTATCCCTGATTTTTAATCTTACGAATTACTAAGTCTATCAAATAAAGGATTTCATAAATTTGACCTAATTCAAACCGTAATAAGAATTAGGTTGAAAACACGGCACTCAAAACAATCTTTCATTCATATCCAAATATCCACAATCGTCGTTTCTAAACGTTCAAGACAGGTATCATGGCTCAAATCCTACATCTCAACCAAGAATCTCTATAGATTTAGCTACTCATAATTCTAGAAGGAGACCAATCAAAAGAAACCCTAACCGTCATCTTGTCGAAGACATAACGACTTGTTCTTCCTCCAATCGTCGCTTTTATTATTCTAGCTTCAATCCTAGCTTCAATCTTTGTTAGGAACTCCTTCCGATCTTCAACTGAGCTTCTAGGAGAGGTTTCATGCTGGTTTTTGCAGATGAGAGTCGTGAAAAATTAAGGAAAACAAAGTTGGGGAATTTTCTTTCTCTTTCCTCGAAATCAGCCATTTTATAGGAAGCTAGTGTAACCGGCGGGTGCACGTTGTGCACCTCCCTGGTTTCACTGTTCCGCGTAGCAAAAAGGAGGGAACGACGTATAGGGGTGCACACCGTGCATCTCCTATTCTCCAATGTTCCTCGTAGCAAAAAGGGAGGAACGGCGTCTAGGGGTGCATGGCGTTCCCCTTATTTGAGGCTGAGGATTTCAACAAGTCTTAGGACTGCACGTCGTGCAGTGCTATATGGCGTGCAGCCCCTCTACTTCTCTATTCCCTTTCTCGATCTTCCATTCGAGCTCCAATCGTGCTATACTTCACGTCCTTGGCTTCATAGCCAGACCACCTATCTCCAAAGTACCTGAAGGGGAGAAATACTACAAAGAACAATATTGGTCCAAATGAACGGATCTAGACATGTGATGCCAAAACATGAAATCATATAGGAATGAATCTCGAACCAACTAATAATCACTCAAAAATCATGCATAAAAGTATAGATAATTGCTACAAATTCTAGCCTTATCAGTTTCCAACATGGAAATGTACTCAAGTTGTTGTACCTTATGAGAAGCATCTAAAAAACCGGAATATAGGCTTAACATGACAGGGTCTTGGAAAATGCCGTCAGATAAGATGAACACTGATCTAACTTCAACAGAGTCAGCAAAATAGTTTAGGTCATCCTGGACATGGGCATATGTCATCCCGTCAACAAGCCAAAATGTGGCCTTTCCTTGACCGACTCGAAGAGTGAACTCGCCTTCATGAACATTAATGATGGCACGAGCAGTGTTTAAGAATGGCCGACCAAGAATTAGGAAGACATATAATTCATTGGTGTCAATGATAACAAAGTCCACCGGAAATACATAAGGTATCATCTGCACAAGTACATCTCTCAGGATTCCGCAAGGAATCCTAGTGGACTTTTCGGCCAACAGGATGGTTATTTGACTTGGTGTTGATACTCTTAAACCAAGTTGATGGGATATCTTGTATGGCATTACATTGATACTTGCCCTAGAGTCAGCCAAACTCATATCGATGCAATGTTGGTGATATAGCAAGGTAAGGTGAAACGACCGAGATCCTTCAGCTTTTTAGGTAGCTGGTTTAGGATTCTGACACAACATTCAGCGTCACGAGTAACATATTGAATCCCATCCAGTTTCTCTTGTTGGTCAGAATCTCCTTTAGAAATTTCAATTGCTAGGGCATTTTGGTAATTGCCTCAATAAATGGGATAGTGACGTTTGTCGTACTCATAAGTTCCATGAACCTATTATAACTGGAATCCATCAAATTGCTCCATAGACAAGCGGGATAAGGAGGTTTTGGTTTGTAGGGTGGTAACTCTTGCTGAGGGAAATAAGGTGCCAGATTTGCCTTTAGAGAGGCAGTTGAGGTGGCTTTCTCATCCGTCTTCTTGATAGAAGGGTCTGACCATCGTTGGAGAAATGTTGGTGAGTGTGAACTTAGGAATGAAAGGATCCTTAGTGGTGGTTCCACTCCCGAGGGTGACAGCTTCACAAGATTCCGAAGTGTCAAATTCTTCATTCGTAACAAAGATTGCTTTTGATTCTTTTTACCTACGATTTTTTCAGTGTTGCTTGGGAGAGAGCCTTGCGGACTCTCATTGAGCATTTGGTTAAGATTTCTCAATCGTAATTCCATTTTATGGAAAGAGGTTAGTTTCCCAAGGACAATCTTTTCCAACCACTCGAGTCTGGAAACTTCATCAGAGTTGGATGTACAAGAGGCTTGAATAGGCGGTTATTGAGGCTTTTGACCAAAATCAGGGGGTCATTGGTTATTGGTACAATTCCTCAGCTCATAGCCTTGATTAGGGCAAGAGGCATAGTTTCCTTGGTTGAAGGTTGATCTGTAATGGGCATGTTCATCGGATTTGTGAATGTTTTCTTGTGTGATGGTCTCGAGAATTGGTTATGAAGGTTGGTTTGGTAAGAGTTTTGGAAACACCTAGAGTTTTCTTGATTTTGAATGTTTGAGTTTTGGTTTTGACCAAAATTTTGTCAATCTTATGGGTAACCACCACCCAAAAATTCAACTTGTTACGTCTGGTCAGGAGCGGTATCCCCAGAGTAATTGTCACCTAAATCATGTCCTTGATCCCCGCCGTCATCACAGATGAAGATTGTTGGTGTCGATTTTTTGTAGGGTCTCGATATTCAGCTTGCTCATTTGCTGAGATGCAGCTGGGAGAGAACGAGAGAAATAACCATCCCAAAGGTTTCAGGACAAATCACAGAGGATGAAGTGGTATGCGGGGTGCTATGATGCTTCCCATATTGCCTAGACCAACTTCGAGTTTTGGTAGCGTATTCTTGTAAGAGAGTAAGAGCATGAGTCGGAGTAAGACTGAAAATATCACCACTAGCGGCCTAATTGATCATTTGTGTGCTCTCCTGATCGAGGCTTTGAGTGATGATTTGGCTTGGTTGCGGTCATCGAAGCCATGATGAGTGAAAGAGCGGGGAGGGCTTAGAATCGATTCCATGCTTTATAAAAAATTTCATTATCTCATTCCATGAAATGGATAATTCTCTCTTGATCTCATCACGCTTCCATGGAGGAAAAAGTTCCTCGAGAAAGGCTTCAGTGAGACCGTCCCAGGAGGTAAAACTACCTGCTGGTGAGAAGCAAGCCAGATTTTTCCGGCTCCATAAGAGAGGAAGAGAAAAGCCGGAGGCGAATGACATCAAGGTACACCTGTTGGAGTTGTAAGTTGTCACATATTTTGAGGAAGTCTTTAATGTGTTAAGTAGGGCTATCGTCGTCTTTCTTCGAGAATTGGACTGTTCGCTGGACCATGTTTATCATAGCGGGTCGAAATTGAAAATTGTTGGCTTCAGTGCGGGGTCGGGTGTTGGAGGATGCCATGTTTGAGAGACTTGGTTTGCCATTATCGCCAAGTGGCTTCTCTTCAGCCATGGTGAAGGATTCTTAGGTGGAAATGCTTATATGATCTTCGTCGGAGTACTCGTCCTTGGAATCCGTGCTACCGGGAACTGGAGGTGCAATTGCAATGTCTTCAATGAGAAGTTTAGTAAATTGTCGAGTAATCCATCAAGTCATTCATTTGACCAAATAGGAGTTTAGAAGACGAGAGAATGAATTCGTTGTGTTTTGGGTTTTGGAGATTTAAAGTAGAAGAAGTTTACAGAAAGTATTTAAGAAGTTGAGCGGGAAGATTATAGAGTAGTTTGCTAAGAAACATCGCCTTATTGTTAAAACCAAAACTTTCGTTTCAATTCGCAGGAAAATAAAAGAGTCAACTTAAATCCTTTGGAACCTTAGGTAGCTTCTCTTTAAGAATGCCCAAACTAATCCTCTCATCTTCTTTAATTCTCTAATTTTATGATTTTATATTTTATATTTAAAAAAAAATTAATGTTTAAATTTATATAAATAATTAGCACCGAAATTTTTATATTTTTATTTTTATAAATTCTTATTTTGTTTTGTGAAATAAGAAAGATTTGGAGTGGAGTGCAAGTTATAAAAAAAGATTGAGAGTTGAATTGAGAATGATGGAAACTTGGATGACAGGAGTGTATAAAAAGTGGACAGATAATTAAGAAAAGAAAGTTTTACAAATAAAAATTGAATGTGAAATAAATGGGATGAATTCTGATGAAATTTTAATGAGAGGAAATGGTTTTACAAATCACACACATTAGGGTGGAGGAGTTATGCAGATCACGTCAGAAGCATTGGATTTTTTTTTTTTTAAAGATTAACAATAATGTAAGAAAAGTAATTATTATTAAAAAGGAAGTTTTACTAACCGTTTCGTGCAAATGGAACGAATCCCCGACAACGGCACCAAAATTTTATCACACCCGAAGGTGAGTTCAAAATAAACTCAGCAAATCAAGGTCGTATTCCACTGGGTTCCGTTTCAAGTATTACTCCGGAAAGTGCAAGAATGGAAGTTGAGCCGTTGGAATAGCGGGTATGGTAGTACGGGAATTGGAAACTGGTTTTGATAGATGAGAGAGTCTGTCCAGAAAATGAACTCACCAAGCTGCAACGAAAATTAGGTAGATTATTCTGAAAGTGTTATGCTTAACTAAACGTTAAAACGTAATTACCGCGATTAATCCAAAATAGATTCCCTACTCGATAATAATCTAACATATCTCTCGAGACTAATTAATATTCTTTGTCAAGTGCATTAATTTAGATTGGTAATTACTTCAAAAATTAATTCCAAAGCGGATCGATGTTCCTCCCCTCTCTCGAGTGTAGCAGAGACGGCGATTCTAACCCTTGGCGTTTGGATATTTAGTAGCACCTTCGTATCAAAACCAAATCCCAACGATAATGTTTGGAATTTGACAATTCCAAGATATGACATTAGATATATGCATGAGAAAGACAAGAACGAAATTAACGATAGTTCCGCATAACACAATCGAAACAATGACGTATTAACACATAATCAAAGTTTCATCCTTTCCGGACATAGGTTGAGCTTAGTTACACATGATAAACAACTTAACAATACAGAATTGGAGATAATACATGAACCTGGAGCTTCGAGATTCAAGAACTCCCTGCCGTCGTAAAAGTCAGCAATGTCGGCGATGCCGAACGGATGTTTCGAAATGGATTTCTTCACCTCAAGAGCTCTGAATTGCGTGCGGCTTGAAGTGGCACATTCCTTGTTGAAGGAGGACATCTTGTGATAGAGTAACAAGGCTTGGAGATCTGATATGGTGTGTATGGTATGTTTTCAAAGTGGAGATGAGTTACCCTTATATAGGCTCAAAAACGTCATATTAAAGCCTCCAGCATGGGCGCACCTATTAGAAATAACAAAAAGTCGGACCGTGAAGGTCTAAGGGTTGAATTTATGAAATTAAGTGCAATATAACCGATTTCCATCGAAACTTCCGTCTACAGTTAATATAATGACATGAAGTTTAGAAAGTTTAGTGCAAATATTACGGTATATTTTAATGTAATAAAAATACTCCACACTTAAACTGTCCTTGTCCTCAAGCAAACACCAACTTAATCCAAACGAAATACCAACGATAGTTACCATCACTAACGCACAGTTTAGGAAATGTAATTTTACAATTTATGATGCAACAGAGGTTAAATGCTTGACCACATCAGTGAGATAAATCTCTAATTAGAAATTTCTGAGATAGTGCACGTCGGATTAATCAAGATTCAAAAGGTAAAAATGAAAGGGTTAAATGCATTTGTCGCAACTGTAAGATTCATTTTGCGCTTCCTTACGATTATGAAATTTTCTTTCCTTTCTTTCTTTCTAAATTTTTGAATTATGAATATAATTAGCCCGTAGCCGAGCAAGACTGATGCATCATATACTCAAGCTCGCGCGGATGGGGAGGAAAGTAAAGCGCAGCCGACGTAAGGCGCCTTTTAGCACGTTTCTTTCTTCCCACACACACCTCAATCAAGTCCCTTATGGGAGGCTTCTAAACTGGCTGCCTAATTAGCAGGGCAGCTATCGCAAAAGGTGTTATTCATCCACTATGTGCGTTAAGTTAGTCGTTGAATTATTGAGGCAAATTAAACATGTATTTTGTTTTTATTTACCGAAAGAAACATTGAATCCAGTTTTGAATTTGTAGATTTAAACCAAAAAGTTTAAGCATTTGAATCAATTAAGCAGATATGCATTAATAATACAAAAAAGAGGGAAAGTCTAGTAAAACGAGTGGTCATTCCGCAACAACTACCGTATCATCCATAATAGCTACATTCCCCTTGTCGGTTTTAATGTGATCCCTAAATTGATAGGTATGTAAGCGCTCGTACTGCTTTCGAGGACATGAAACTAAAGTATGGATGAAATGATGAAACAAATTTAAAAGTCCTCTCGTTACACCATCACCCCACACATGAATTGTACATTGCACTCAATAGACTAAGACTTGGGGATAAGAGTGAAACGAGTATACCAAGATATCGAGAATGTCAATGCCAAAGTAAATTGATCCATAATATCTGTCTGTCATATGATAATGGCAACTGATGAGCGGATTTTACCCCGCTATCAAATACCCACTATAATTAACTAGTGGAATCATTTATTTCATTATGGCCTTTTTAATTCTATTACTCAATTCGATTATGCTAACTAGAACAAGTAATAGAAAACAATTGTTTGTTTGAATGTTTGTGTATCCAAGTAACAACTAAGAATGCCAATCAAAAGAAAGCAAATGAAAGTGTTGAGTTTCAAATATCGAATGAAGGTTGTTCGAATTCGAATCCACCAAAGCTAGCAATGCATGGATGAACGACAAGTTATCTCAATTATTCAGGTTATAATGGCTTGGAAATTTCCTAGTCTTAGATCACTCTTGCACCTCTAAGGATCTATTCCGCTCAACCGTAGACTCCTCTCTTGAGCTAATCTACACCAAAGCAAAACGCACTAAAGGTGTTCGATGAAATGCCACAATGATAAATGATGCAAAAAGGCTAAACGATCAGTTGCTCTCTCGAGCAATCGAATAATCTAGAGTTCTTCCTAAGCGACGTATCAATCTATGTTCCTCTAGGACCCACAAATCAATGATGATGATTCAAGTAAGGCGATCAAACGAAATTGAATCAGAAATTAGGTTTAGCAAGAACACATCATAAGTCTGAATAACCTCGATAATAAATCAAGGGGTTAAAATAACAACATCCATACAAAAGCTAAGCTAAAGCTTCATCTCATCCAAACAACAGGAAAGGTTTAGCTACTCATGGTTCGGGAAACAAAAAGGGAGAAAGAAAACAAGTTTCGTCGAGAAATCTCCCTCCTGTCGGTGATCTTCAATCCGTCTCCAATCGTTGATGTTCTCTCGCTTCAATCAATCTCTGGAACTCTTTCTCTCTCTAAGAACTCGAAATATGTGTATTTAAAGTATATCTCTTCCATACGGGGTCTCAGGGGGTATTTATAAGCTTCTGGACCAAGTTGGAGAAGGATTAAGCTAAAAAATCTCGTCCACACTTCAGACATGCGTGTTCCACTGGGACATGGCATGTACCATAGGGGCATGGCGTGTTCCATGGGGACATAGTCGTGTCCCTTCTTCTGTAGCTCTCGGCCGTGAGCATAAATAGGAAGAACACGGTTTTGTTCCTTTGGAACACTCCGTATTCCTTAAGGAAGAGGAATGATCTTGGCGTCAACAAAAACTTTGTAGAAAATCGAATTATCTTTCCAACGCTACTGACCTTGCATCAATTGGACTTCCGAGGGATGAGTTATGCTCAAAATACTAAACAGTGACGTTTTAATCCCAAGTCAAACGCATTGAGTTGTTCTGGTCTACCCGTCATGTCTTTATTCATCTCTTGATGTCGTATGACCCCTTAAACGCACTAAAACATGGAAAAAAACATCACAAGACCCTAAAGGGCCAAGGTAACAAAATACCCATGAAACGCCCCAAAACGATCAAAGTGAGACATCCGAGCATCCAAAAACGTAAACTAAAGCGGGAATAATTGTACTAATAATCGAGCTCATCAGCAACACACGGAGATAACAAAACAAAACAAAACTGAAACACATTTGGCAAATGCCACAATTAAAAATCTTACTAAATCACACCACACAACGATGCAGATCCAAGATACATATATCCAAAAATGTAAATATCCAGAAATAAGTCAAAAGATGAAAAGAAAAATACACATCCTAGAGCCATAAAAATCAACTATAACTATTCGAGCACTTTTAGAAATTTAGGGAGAGTCTAGATGATTTTAAGGTTTAGGATGATTTTATTGAATGAAAATAAGAAACTTGGGTTGTCTCCCAATGAGCACTTTTTTATCGTCTTTAAGCTAGCTAGATGAAACACCTCAAGCGGGGCGAGGAGTCGCTCGCGAGGTAGAATTTCAACCGATGACCATTAACTTTAAATGTACCGTGATTAGGGCTCGAGATTTCAACAGTTTTGTAAGATAAAACTTCAGTCACTATGAATGGGCCCGACCAACGAGATTTTAATTTTCCTGGAAAGAGGTGAAGCCTAGAATTATACATGAGGACTAAGTCTCCCAGATCGAAGTCTTTTCTAGGTTTTAACCTTGCGTCATGAAGGCGCTTTGTTCGTTCCTTATACAAGTTGGAATTTTCATAGGCATGAAGATGAAATTCTTCAAGTTCATGTATTTGGAATTGACGGTGAGGTCGAGCGACACTCATATCAAGGTTTAGTGACTTCAAGGCCCAAAATGCCTTGTGCTCTAAATTAACAGGCAGATGGCATGCCTTTCCATAGATGAGACGGTAAAGGGTAGTGCCAATAGGAGTTTTAAAAGCCATATGATATGCCCAAAGAGCATCGTCTAACTTTTTTTCTAACTTTTTTTACCAATCCTTGCCAGACTAGGCAACAGTCTTTTCCAAAATTTGCTTAAGTTCTTGGTTCGTAACTTTCGCTTGACCACTAGTCTGTGGGTGGTAACCATTGGACATATGATGAGTGACACAAAAGTGGCGACACACATGATCAAACTGTCCTTGGAAGTGGGTTCCTCGATCGCTGATGATAGCACGAGGTGCTCCAAATCGAGTGAAAAGACGTTGGAGAAATTTTCCAACTGTCCTTGCATCATTAGTAGGTAAGGCTTGTGCCTCAACCCACTTAGATACATAATCCACCGCGACAAGAATATACTTATGGTGGCACGATGGTGGAAAAGGTCCCATGATGTCGATGCCCCATACATCCAAGATTTCAACCGGTAAGAACAACGTCTGAGGTATTTCATTACGCGGGGACATATTGCCAGCGTGTTGACATGCATCACAGGTCTTTGTGAAAATGTCACAATCTTTGTAGGCTGAAGGCCAAAAAAATCCAGACTCTAAAACCTTTCTAGTCGTCTGGTTACCAATGTGGTGGCTGCCGGTTGATCCTGAATGGCAGTGTTGGATTATGTCGCGTGCCGTAGAAATTGTGACGCAACGACAAATGATCCCATCGGACTCTATGCGGAAGAGAAAAGGTTCATCCCAAAAATAGTGCTTAAGATCAACAAATAATTTTTGCTTATCTTGCCATGAAAGATCCTTACGGAGTTCACCGGTAGCTAAATAGTTGACAAAATCAGCAAACCAAGGACATTCCATTTCTTGAGCAACTACCCCAAAAATTTGTTCGTCGGGGATGGAATCATTGATCTCAATCTCAAATTTCAATGTCAAATTCTTGCAACAGTAAGACTCACAGGATCAATCTCAATTTTGCATCGGGTTTTGCCAAAAGATACCTTAGTGCTTGGTAGTTAGTAAAGACTATTGTGCGAGATAGCATGAGGTATGATCGACACTTATGAAACGCGACAACAATAGCCAATAGTTCATTCTCAGTGGTGGTGTAGTTGCGTTGCGCATCATTGTGCGTCTTACTCGCATAATAGATAGGGTGGAATTGCTTTTCCTTTCGTTGCCCTAAAAAGGCCCCAACAGGGAAATCAATGGCATCACACATTAGTTTGAAAGGGAGTGCCCAATCAGGAGCCACAATGATGGGAGCATTTGTGAGCTTCTCTTTTAGGAACTCAAAAGCAGAAAGACACTTTTCATCGAAGCGAAACTCAGCATCTTTTTTAAGAAGCTTTGTCAAGGGCAGAGTTATCTGTTAAAAGTCCTTTATGAACCGTCGGTAGAATCCAGTATGACCCAAGAAACTCTGAATAGTTTTGATAGAAATATGAAGAGTTAGACGAGAGACGGTCTCGATCTTGGCTTAATCGACCTCGATCCTATGATGAGAGATTTTATGGCCAAGAACAATGCCCTATTGAACCATAAAATGACTCTTCTCTCAACTAAGAACCAACTATTTTCCTTACAGCGGATGAGCACTTTTTCCAAGTTCTTAAGATAATGGGAGAATGATTCTTCATAGATGGAAAAACCATCCATAAATACTTCAACCACATCTTCCACTAAGTCATGAAAAATGGCCATCATACACCTTTGAAAAGTCGTTGGCGTATTGCAAAGACCAAATGGTATTCTACGATATGCTAGCGTACCATAGGGACAGGTGAAGGTAGTCTTTTCCTAATCTTTCGGATCAATGGGTGTCTGGAAGTAACTAGACATCCCGTCCAGGAAGAAGTAATAGGAATGATCGGAACGATGCTCAAGCATTTGATCAATGAAAGGGAGAGGAAAGTGGTCCTTGCTAGTAGTGTCATTCAACCGGCGATAGTCTATATAGACTCTCCAACCAATAATGGTCCGAGTAGGGATTAATTGTCCCTTATCATTTGGCACCACTGTCATGCCCCCTTTCTTTGGTACTACTTGCACTAGACTAACCCATGGGTTGTCAGAGATGGGATAGATGATGCTAGCATCAAGTAATTTCATCACCTCCTTTTTCACCACTTCTTTCATGTTTGGATTCAAGCGTCGTTGTGGTTGCACAACTGGCTTGTAATCCTCTTCCATAAAAATTTTGTGGGTACAAAAAAAGGGAGAGATGCCTTGAATATCTTAGATTTTCCAAGCAATGGCCTTAATATGCTTTTCCAAAAGGCTGATGAGATGTCTTTTTGTTCTAGAGTGAGGGAGGCATTGATGATAACTGGAAGCTTTCAGTCATCCATCTGAAAACCATACTCGAGGTGCTTAGGTAGTGCTTTCATCTCCAAAATTGGAGGCTCCTCGTATGAGGGTTTCATAGGCTCCATCCTTGGGAGCTCGATGGGAAGTTCGGGAGCAGAGTCAATCTTTGGTTCCTCGGGTTCCAACATGGCAATCTGCTCAAGTTGTTGTACCTCATCAAAAGCATCCCAAAAACGAGAATAGAGCCACAACTTGACAGGATCTTGGAAAATGCCGTCGAATAAGAAGAACACTGATCAAATTCAGCGGAGTCAGCATAATAATTTGGGTCATCCTGGACATGGGCATATTTCATCTCGTTAGCAAGGCAAAATGTGGCATTTCCTTGACCGACTCGAAGAGTAAGCTCGCCTTCATGACCATCAATGATGGCACGAGCAATGTTGACGAATGGTCGGCCAATAATGAGGGAGACATATGATTCATTGGTGTCAATGATAACAAAGTCCATCAGAAATATGTAAGGTCCCACCCGCACAAGTACATCTCTCAGGATTCTGTGAGGAATTCGAGTGGACTTGTAGGCCAACAGGATGTTCATTTAAGTTGGTGTTGGTTCTCCTAAACCGAGCTGATGGGATATCTTGTATGACATTACATTCATACTTGCACAGAGTCAGCCAAACTCTTATTGATGCAGGTGTTGGCGATATAGCAAGGTAAGGTGAAACAATCGGGATCCGTAATTTTCTTAAATAGCTAGTTTAGGATGGCGGTAGAACATTCAGTGTCAAGAGTAACAGATTGAATCTCATTCATTTTTCCTCGTGTTGGATAGAATCTCCTTTAGAAATTTCGATTATTGCGGCATTTTGGTAATTGCCTTAATAAACGGGATAGTGAGGTTTGTCGTAGTCATAAGTTCGATGAACCTCTTATAACTGGCAACCATCAATCTGCTCCTTAGACGAGCGGGACAAGGAGGTTTTGGTTTGTAGGGTAGTAACTCTTGTTGAGGGGAAGAAGGTGCCAGAGTAGCCTTTGGAGAGGAGGCCAAGGTGGCTTTCTCATCCGTTTTCTTGACATAAGGATCAGTGACTACCGCTGGAGGATTGTTGGCAGGTGTGAACTTAGGAATGAGAGGATCCTTAGTGCTGGTTTCACTCCTAAGGGTGACAGCTTCACAAGATTCTGAAGTGTCAAATCCTTTATTAGTAACAAAGATTGCTTTTGATTCTTCTTGTCTAGGATTGTTTTCAATGTTACTTGGGAGAGAGCCTTGCGGTTTCTCACTAAGCATTTTGGAAAGATTGTTCAATTGTAATTTCATGTTATGGAAAGAGGTTTGTTGCCCAAGGAAAATCTTTTCCAACCGCTCGAGTATGGAAACTTCATCAGACTTTGATGTAGAAGAGGTTTGAGTAGGCGGTTGTTGAGGCTTTAGACCAAAATCAGGGGGTCCTTGGTTATTGGTATAGGTCCTCGGCGGATAGCCTTGATTAGGGCGAGTGACAGAGTTTTCTTGGTTGAAAGTTTATCTGCAATGGGCATGGTCGTCGGATTTGTAAATATTTCGCAGGGTGTGATGGTTCTGAGAATTGGGTATAACGATTAATTTGGTAAGAGTTTTGGAAAGGCCTGATATTTTCTTGATTTCGAAAGTTTAAATTTTGGTTTTGACCAAAATTTTATTAAAAGCTAAAACCATTTATAGAAATATTGAGAACCCCTAAATCAATTTGAATAATTTATGCTAAAACCTTTCTGATTTTTTTCTTTACACACGTTGTAAGGAATTTCAATCCGTATGCCCTAAAAATTCTGCACTTGCACGATTGCATGCAATTAAATCCCAAAAAAAAATCTCAAGATTTGGTGGGCTCGATTCTCCCTTCCTTGTCTTTCTCAAACGGGCCGGATCCAGGCCCACCCATTTCGGAAGAAGCAACCAATACAGAACTCTCGTCTTTCCTCCGGCTCCCCATTTTCAACAGTCCATACAATTTCCTGAACTCCCTCACCGTGTGAACGCTCTCCCTGCAAAACACTCCTCCGCCTTCTTCCGTCGCCGTAGCCGCCGTCGACGTCGCGGTAGACGATCTACTGCTATCCCTCAACAATTTAATAACACTGTTATCGTTACTGTTCGATCCTCTACTCCCGGAAGCCTGGAGAGCAGTAATCACCGACTTCAGAGCTCTGCTCGGTGAACCTCTGTTTGAGATCATGATTTCCCCGATCTCTGCCGGGCTCAAGCTCTCTCCACCGCTCTGTAGAATCTCCTCCACCTGAGGGAACAGCTTGTGGTCTTTAACTCCCAGGTAATTGCTTGCCAGGCTCTTGATCGCCGGGAAATCGCAAAGGGGGAAATGGACTTGGACGTCGATTCTCCCCGGCCGTAGAATCGCAGGATCAATTCCGTCCTTGGAGCTCATCGTGAAGACCATCACCCTCTCCTCGCCGAAGCATGACATGATTCCGTCCATGAAATTCAGCACTCCAGTAAGGTTATTCGTCAAATCCTTGGAATTCAACTGCCTATTGTTGTTCTTCGCCACTAGGTAACGGTCCAGATCCTCGATTACGATCATGGACCTGCTCGTCGTATGGAGAAGGAGCGTTTTCAGATCCGAGTCGTTTCGGATCTTGGAGATATCGATTTCGTAGATATCAAACCCTAGGAATCTCGCCATGGCGGCGACGAAGCTCGATTTACCCGTCCCTGAGGCGCCGTACAGGAGGTAACTTCGCTTCCAATCGCGGCCGAGGCGGCGGTAGTACTGCTTCGATTTGAAAAACAATTCCAAATCAGATTTCACCTTACTCTTCAGATCCTCGTCCATAACCACCGTGTCCAGAGTCGCCGGATGCGTGAACGGAACCGACCTCCACCTGCCGCTAAATTCATCGGAGACATCGATATTCATGAACAATTGAATCTCCTTTACGACATCATCAGAGACGGATAGGACGTGTTGCAAATAGGGGCGAAGGATGCGGCGTTTGTCCTTCTTACGGAGGCGGAGGACGAGAGTACGCCCGGATTGGTCGTCATCGGAGGATGGGTAGTTGGACCAGGAAAGGGAGGCTCCGAGGAAGCGGTCGCGGAGGAGGTGGCTGGGGTCGAGGGAGAGGATGATGTCGTGGGAGGGGTTAGGGCCGGATAGGAGGTTGGTGAAATCAGCGGCGGAGTCGTCCTGGAGGGAAGAGAGGTAGGCGGAGACTTTGGAATAGAGAGGGTTAGGAAGATGGGTGTTTGGATTGAATTGAGGCACTCTGTAGGTCTGGTGAAGGTGGAGGCGGTCGTGAATAATTGCGTCCCAGGTTTTGGCGACGATTTGGAGGAAGGAAGTGCGAGTGAGGAATCGGAAGAGGGCGAATGCGGATGCCAGAATTGCAGCC
Organism: Linum usitatissimum; assembly: GCA_030674075.2. Classification (NCBI taxonomy): domain Eukaryota; kingdom Viridiplantae; phylum Streptophyta; class Magnoliopsida; order Malpighiales; family Linaceae; genus Linum; species Linum usitatissimum. The sequence continues at coordinate 1,375,153 of JAUJYP020001374.1, forward strand.
ACGGCGAGGAGGAGGTGCATGGCGGCGGCCGGCGGGAGAATTAGCTGCAGTGGATTTGGTGAAATGAAAGATGATTTTGAGGTAGTTGAATGAAGTGGGGGATTATATATTTACTATTTAGGACAGAGGGATCGGTCAAATTCGTGGTGCAAACATTTGTTAATAATATATCTGCAGGGTCAACATCAACAGCTGATACAAAATTCGTCAGTCAGTTGTGTTTTTTCTGGGTTGGTACAGAACAGAACAGAACAGTTCTACTTCGAGAATGATGACCCCCAACTGAATATTTAGACTATTAATTGAATTGAACATGTTTGCAAGCATATTTTTCTAAACCTCCAGCCGCAGCTGCGGATATTTTAATAATTATATCCGAACCCGTCCATTGTTTTTTCTTTGTTTTGTTGAAGAGTAAGGATTAATACCATTTTTATTTCATAGAGGACCATTAATTTATGTAGCCACCTGATTCTGTACATTTAGATAAACTCTTGTATGCCTTTTTGAAGCCTTTTGCTTTATTAATGAGATTCTTCAATGGCGAGTTTGTTGTAAAAAAAAATTCTCTAATTATTAATTAAATGTGGGTGATCTAATTTTATTATTTTAATATATTTAAGGGTTAATTATGCAAAATTTACCTCTATGCTCTTCTACTAAATTTCATTTCATTATTATTTTTTTTTAAATCTAATATAACGTCTTTGACCATTGCGTATTTATTTGTTTATTTTTACATGTAGTTCCTCGTTTCGAATCATCCTCCGCTACGCTGTCAATTTTTTTGCCGTCATCCCAGATTAGTATTCATGATGAAGCATTTCACAATTCAAATTCGTGAAAGACAAGTATTTATCAAAATGCTGATTATTTAAATAGATTATTATCATTATATATCGTCAAATTTGGAATCAATTGACATTTCATCACCATATCATAACAACATCATCAAAAGAAACAAAGTTTTTTAAGTGAATGTAGTTACATAATTTTAACATGTCAATATATGATTATATATATATTAGTGCATGCATGCATGCAAAAGGTATTCAACATTAATCAACTGATCCCATCATGTAATAAGCTATGAAGAAAGGTCTAACAGTTTGACTAAGAAATCCACTCAAGCACAGCGTCGTGTTTTCTCCCCGAAAATGTTTAATTATTAGTTTGACGTTACTTTTCAAGCTCAAGGACTTAACAAACTCGATATGGTAAATTGAAGAGTTATGAAAAGATTAATTGAATTGGCTTAATCAGGTAGAAGTGGAACACGGTGACCTAAAGTATGAAATATTAGGCGCGTTTCAAACGTTTTTGAATGAAAGCAAATGGGTACCCTGCCTAGCCACCTACTTCATAGTTTACCACTACTGGTTTCTGTCATTTTATTTATGGAATGTTGGCTTCTTGGTTTTTGATGAATTACAAAAACATATAAGTTTATAAAAATTATATATAATAATGCCGGTTCCATGATGATTTGATATAAAATATCTGTAAACCATTGTTAGTGCTTTGTCTTGTCGACAAATTATGTAACCTACAACCATCCTAGTTCTAACATCAACAACATGAACCGAAGAAACACAAAACTCATCTCTACCCATTCAAATTAGGCTGAATGAAACAAACTATTCTTTTACCCTGGAAATATTAAATATTATACGGTACTTACTTACTTACTTACTTACTACATTGAAACCTAACCACTTCATTAAGGCCAACAACTTTCATCACCGGCCTTTATAAAGGCCTCAATGTCATCAAATCCATATCAAGCGAACAAGACAAAATTCCCCCAACATTATCCGCTACGCTAACTCTTTCTCAATGTGTTTCACTCCTCCTCTTCCACCACCTCGTCCCTAGAAGAATCTGCTAGTTGAAGATTCAAGATTTGGGAAACTACAAGCTTCGACAGATGATTTATCGTAGCATGAACCGGATCATCGTCCGATTGCCCAACCCACTCAACAGACTGAGACCGTGACCTTGTGTATTCATTTGCGGCAACTGCTGTCTTTTTCGATGTGCTCAGAACCCTCTCCAGGTCTGCCTGAGACATCGGACGTGGTCCCTGGATAACAATGACCAGTAACAAAATCTCGGTACATAAGTCAGATTTCGCGATCAAGGTTGATGGTTACATTCCCAAACGATTTTAGGTGGAAGAAAGAATACAGTAACAGAATACTTACATCGCGTCGCTTCCCTTTCTTCTCCTCTGATAGCAGGTCCCTTATAGCAAAATAAGCAGCACTCTTGCAGAGGTCAAAAAGATCTGAGCCTGTATAGCCCTCGCAAAGAGCTGCTATATGGTTGAAGTCGATGTTGTCTTCAACACTCTCATCCTTCAAAATCACCTTCAAGATTGCAGCCCTCTCCCTCCTATCAGGAATTCCAATCTCAAAGGCTTGTGGAAGTCTGCGAAGAATTGCCTCGTCAAGTTCAGAAGGACGATTAGTTGCAGCAAGCACCATCACTCTTGCATTCTCTGTGGAATAATAAAATAACCAGATAGGCAAAAGGTCATACACTATATGCAACACAAAAATCTATAACTATCTGAATTAATGAAAAATCCTCACGATCTGTTGTAAAACCATCCCACAAAGCCATGAACTCTGTCTTCATATTTGTTAATGCTTCATGATCTGTAGAGCGACGCTGACCCAGAAAACTGTCGACCTCATCGATAAATATAATTGCTGGCTGGAGTTTGTAAGCAAGGCTAAATACAGCAGCAACTGCAACAAATGTTTGTCAAGTCAACCCACCATCAACGGATAAAAAAAGGCACAAACCGATAACAGTACTGCTTAATTTATTTATGTGGAACCTCTCAACTGACCAAGAAAAGTACCTTGTGTGGCGAGAAATGAACTGAGACCGCATGTTAGAATAAATGTAGGAAAGTTAAAGCAGAATCACGATTCAATTTCTTAATATTACTGAAAACCACAAGCCCAATTAACAAGATGTCGCGTTTGAGCAATTATTTTCAAGGACGTACTTATCGGGGCTCTAACATCAGTGATATTAACATAACGCAATTGCAACAGCCAGCTGAAAACAGTGAAATAGATCACACACTACCATACATAAACCTATCGGATTAGATGGACTAGAGTCACATACTTACCAAGCTTTTGGGCATCACCAAACCACTTGCTCATCAGATTCGAGATCCTGACGTTGATGAAAACAGCTCCAGATTCTTTTGCAATAGCTTTGGCAAGCATGGTCTTTCCTGTACCTGGAGGTCCATATAACAGGACCCCCTTTTGAGAGCCCAGAAGCTTCCCACGAGAGAAAAGTTCTGGCCTCCTAAGAGGGAGAATGACAAGTTCATATAAAGACTGTTTGATGGTTTCTAAACCGCCAATGGAATTGAATTCTACATCAATGTGATCAGGATTTATCACGTCACAAGCTATAACATCCTGCCAAATCAACAGAAAGGATGGGAATCGGTATCGTGAAGCTCTTGAACCATACCTGGTTATTTCAATCAATAAGAGAAACAACCGTTTGTGTTTTAAAGCTTTCAGCCAGTTGTCATTCTTAGGGCTGTACATCTATAACTACTAGTTAAGACGTTTGCAGTATACAAAATGGCTGGAATGATAATCCTAAATCAAGACAAAAATAGCTTACAGTGATTCAGGCTTTCTAATTTTTCATTCAGCTGCACTATATCCTACAGTCCAACATTGAAGGATAGGAGTTCACCGAAGTCGACATTGACAAACACACACAAAAATCAATTGATCCTAAGTCATTCCCTTCCCTCGATTCATACCGAAAATTAAATTGGCAGCTACGAGTTAGAACATTGAACCACTGGTGCACAAAATCATCAACTACCATGACAAGAAGATGCAAAGGTTATTCTAGAAAACAAGATTGACCTCCTGAGAACAAAGTGCTAAAGCTTTTCCAGTATCAAGCTACCAAGTTACATCAAAATATAAACTTTTCAACCCGGACTAGTAAAATTCAGACGAAGCCACAGAACTAGCACAAACAAGGAAAAACAAAATGAAAACATTCGTACGGAAATCAAAATACGGGAGCAGAGAGCGAGAGGGGATGCTTTGAAAGAAGCAAGACCTCGTAAGGGTTGGTATTAATGAGAGGACGACCCAATCGCTTGGAAATTTCCTTCTTGTGCTCAAGAGCCTTCTTGGCGGCATCCTTATTCGGGTCCAGATGGCGGAGGCCAGCGAAGAGAACAAGGCAGCTCAAGGCGGCGCTGGCCGCGTACAGGACCAGTTCCTGCAGGAACTTCGTCTCCGTAGAACCTCCCATTTACGGAATCAGAAGAGGAGGAAGAATTTCTAGGGTTTTGAAACAGAAATGGAGACTTTCACCCGGTTGGGTTTTGGTCGACGGCTATAGAGAAGGATTGGATTGGGTTGAATTGGAGGTTGTAATACTTGTAATCTTGGGGAATAAGAAACCAGAAGAGGCGCAGCGAAGTAATCGTCGATGCGGAATTTGTTTCACGACGCCTGACGTCGCCTATCTAAATTCCGCTGAACCTCTCCCACAATTTGGTTGATTGGTTGGTTGGAATGATCTGTTCTCCATTGCCCAATCTACTGCTGTTGTGGGCTTTAAGCCCACGATAGACTATGTAGAGCTCTAATCTAATGCTCATGTTTGCTTGGGCTTCTTTACCAAAACAAATTGTTTTCTTGGGCTTGTATTATAGCATGAATAAAAAAGTTGACGGATTTTTTGGATAGGTTATTTGGACAGGCGATTAGAGGGTAATTTCAACCACTCTTTAATAAGCGGTCTTCGTAATTTTATTCATTTGCATGGTGATTGAAAAAAAAACACCGGGCGTTCGTTGAGAATCTTTTTACATGTGCAAACCTTTATGTTTCGGCAGTGTGAATCCTTGCAGCAAGTCCTTGGCTAGCTGCCGCTAAGGATTGGGCGTGTGTAGGAGCGCATAGGCGCTACCCAATCCGTTGTGGGCGTTTGTTGATCTCCCAACGTACTCGTCCGCTGATTGTTGTCTCCTACTTAGAAGTTGCTCTTTATCTAGTGCACCAATTGATCTTGTCAAATCCCATTGGCTTGACTAGTTGAGTGAGTGTCTGTTGATGGGCCACCTCAAAGTCCACTATTATTTCCTAATAACAGGGCATGTAGAGATGTTAGAATGTGAGTTTGTTGAGTTTCGGCGGATGATGTAAACAAGAGATGGAGATAGAAGCACAAGGTGGATGCCCTTGGGTGAGGGGCCTAAGGCGTTTCTGTAGTGACAAGGCATTTGGGTATTAGGCTATTCGAGGTGTAGACAAATCGTGTCTCCCCTATTATGAATGAGTGAGACATCTCCTTTTATATATAGTTCTTTGGGGATCTGAACTCGAAATTTACATCTCATGATCTAGATGGCGGATTATCTAGGAATGGATTTGGACCCTTAAATAGGGGCAATTTGGCGTAGCCTTAGGGCACGCTCTAATTTTTAAACCTATACCTTATTGTGGTTCCTAGAATGGATTTATTCATCTTAGATCGGCTATTAAAAATATTAACCCTTTTTTATTGAGACCACTAGACGAATTAGTAATAAAATATACAACTTGGACTTACATTAATATAGCAGATAGTAAACATGATGTAGAAAACCCAGCATATTTAGTAATTAATTACTTGTTGGTAATATATCTAATTAATGGCAACCTGGAGATAGACATGTAGCTTGTTGCCTATGCAAGAAGTATTCTTCAAAATGTCTAAAATATTGGAAAAGGGCTAATAAGATAAGACACTAGTAGTAGTTCTTTTTGTAAAGAAGAAGTATAAAGTTGCAGAGAATAGAACAAGTGGACCATGTATGAGTATGACTGATTCTCTTCTGCTAACTTAATTACGTATAGAGTTGTACGTAAAGCAGTATATATGGGGGTGAAAGAGGAAGGTGGATCTTGGGGAAAGAAAAGGCTGGCTCAGAAGCAATGCGTTGATTATCATATATTCTCATTCTCTCTGAGAGGGAAAAGCACTTACACTTTTAGCCCATACACACGTAAAAAGAAGGGATTCCGAAACAGAGAGCACCATCATTTAAGATCCATATGTACACCTGGAACTGGTGTTTTGCATTAATTTCTAAAGGACTTACGTGCATGACAAAGATATGTATGTACCCCAAGGCCCAAGTGGTGTAGTTTGTTTGGGGAATTGAACTCCAAATCATATATAGCTAGACAGTTCTGTAATTTAAACGCATGCAGTTGGAAGGAATTTTGAAAAGAAATATCTAGATTTTCTTTATGTATGTATGCGGTCGGCATGCTGCCAGATTAACTTTTCGTTTGTTGGCGCCCGTCGTTATCCAAACGCATATATATATGCAGCTGGAAATAAAATTATGAGATTGGGTGGCAAATCTTGTTTACCCATGGTAGTTTGGGGTGGACATTGGACAATACAAGTTTTGGGTTTAGGATCGCTAGATTCAAGATGTATGGTTTGGTTCTATTTTTATGTCAAATGATGTAAGGTCTTGTGTTTATGGATACACAAGATTAAAATATATATATATATATATATATGTGGACATGGTAGGTTGTCTAGTACTTCTCGCAGAATGGGTCAGGTAAGTAATATTTTATAGTATATTGTTGGACGGTGAGACATCATCTTCACATTCACTACATAAAAATCTCGTGACTATCTAATTTTGACAATCTACTAAAATCTCGTTATATATGTCTTTGAAGCGGTAACCTAATTGCAACCAACTAGATTATTGGGTCTACTATTTTCCTTGACTTGGCCGCCCTTGAGTTTCTTAGGTGATATGACTATCTATGAAGCCTATTAGGATTAAGTGGTGAAACCCGACAACCAAACATAAGTGATCAACTAGTAAAGTTGACCATTACTTGAACTTCCGCAAGCTCAATAGCCCTCAAATTTATTCCTATATCACTTAGTAGGGGTAAACTTACAAAAAAATCACTTTTTGGATAGTGATCTGATTTGTTTTAAACCCTCATTTAGATCGATGGGACAATTAATAATGATCCAACTTGGTCTAGCGAACTCTGTCGGAGCGAGCAACCGAAAGAAAAAAGGGGAAGTTAGTGTAAGAAAGGAAACACGAGGGCTAAACGTTAAGGGAGGATTGGGTAACCTAAAAGTACATGGGAGATGGCGCCCTAAATCGACTGTACATATGTTTGTAACAGGTAGTCTATCATATGTGAATGATGGTGACCTTAAGGCGTTGTAGACAGGGGCAGAGCTGACTTATAGTCAGGGAGGGTTATGACCCGTCCTGGCCGTCGGTAGATTAATAATTATCAAAGTACAAGTTTGTATTAAATACATAAAAATGCAAAGGAAACTACTGTTAGTTCTTTATATCCAGCGGAAAGGCGCTAGATTTACTCCACTCAAACCCGGGTTTGATTAGGCCTAATAATTCGGTCAAATTCGGTTGTTCGATTTTAAAACCTAATTCAACCAAACTCGAAATATAAAATCATTATCGATTTTGATTTTGAATTCAATTCGGTTTGTCGAATTCAAATTCAATTCAAAATCGGTCGACCGAATTCGTTAAATTCATAACCAAATTAAGACTTTGTTGAAAAACCGAATTGAGAAAAGACCTTAAATCTATTTTTCGGACTTCATTTTGTTTTCTGTTGGCTTCAATTCATTAAATTTCTATTGAAATAAGTCTTCCCATTGCATATTAACTAATAAATTTAATAACATATCACAAATAGCCGAAATGTCCAATTTCATGTCCAAATTTGGTTTCGTTTTGAATTCTGTCTAAAAATCGAATTCGAATTCATGACAAATTTGGGTATCGATTTCGAATTCAAAAATCAAATTGACACTTGAATTCGATTACAAATTTGATTAAACCAAATAACCAAATTCAAACTGTCACACTTAGTTCGATGCCAGCAATAAGCAACTTCTATTTTTTGCAATTGTACTTAAATGCCTTATGTTAAAAATTAGACGCCTAAATCCCCTTAGCCCAAAACTCACATGTAAATAAATTAAACGCTCATGTTGGACCAAATTCCAGGGTTCGACAATTGTCCAAAATTTCTCCAGAGGACCAGAGCCAAAAATCAAACCCCTAACCACGCCAATGCACAATCAACACACATATATATTATATATATATATATATATATATATATATATATGCACCCGCTTTAATTTAGACCTTGAATCCGTCCTAAAAATTACAGCATGTTCCTAATTCTCAGATCTAATGAGTACTAAATTAAATGAATCCGTCCTAAAATATCCTTTTGACACCATTTTCACCTTTTTCTAAACAAACAAAAATTCTTGTAGCAGAGTAATGGAGTGATGCGCAGATTTTTGGCAAATTCAAATATTCACTAAATTGTTATAATGGGATCGTTAATTTCTCTAAAGTCTTTCTCTTTCTACTATTTAAATTGATTTACTAACTAGAACAAGTGACAGTTTAAGATTGTTTTCGAGATTATTTCAAGTAACCAATTAACAACTAAGAATGCAAATTAAAGGTAAACAAATTCGAGAGGTTGAGTTTCAAATAGGAATGAAGGTTGCTCGGATTCAAATCCACTCTCGAGCTAACGAATAATCTAGGGTTCTTCCTAAGCGACCTATCAACTTATGTTCCTCTCAGACCCACAAATCAATGCCGATGATTCAATTAAGACGGCCAGACAAAATTGAATCAGAAATTAGGTTTTATGAAGAACGCATGATAAGTCTGAATAAACCTCGATAACAAATCAAATCATCCATACAAAAGTTTAGCTCAAGCTTCATCTCATGCGAACAACACAGAAAGTTTAGCTACTCATGGTTCGGGAAGTAAAAAGGGAAAAAGAAATGAGAACAACCCGGAAAGACAACATGATCCGTCAAGAATTTTCAATCCTGTCGCCGATCTTCGCTCCTTCACCAATCGATGATAATCTATCGCTTCAATCAGTCTCTGGGACTCTCTCTCTCTCTCTCTCTCTCTCTCTCTCTCTCTCTCTAAGAGCTTGAAAATATGTATAGAATGAATGATAATTCGTCCAAAGGGCTGCTAGGGCTTTATATAGACTCCCGGTCCAAATCAGAGACGGAAAAGGATTTGAACATGCCGTGCGTCAATAGACTGCTCCAGACGAGAAAGATGATCAACAGCAACATTCTCCGAACCTTTCTTATCTCGGATTTCAATGTCAAATTCCTGAAGGAGGAGTACCCATCTGATTAGTCTCGGTTTAGCATCTGATTTGCTCATGAGATAACAGATAATTGCGTGATCTGTGAAGACAATAACATGAGACAACATAAGATATGATCTGAATTTGTCGAAAGCGTACACCACAGCTAAAAATTCTTTCTCCGTAGTGGTGTAATTTCTCTGAGCTTCGTTGAAAGTTTTGCTGGCGTAGTAAATTGGTCTGAAACGTTTCTCAACTCTTTGCCCCAAGACTACTCCAATCACAAAGTCACTCGCATCACACATATGTTTAAACGGAAGATCCCACTGTGGTGTAATTAGTGTCGGAGTTGTGGTAAGTTTGGATTTGAGAGACATAAATGCTTGGTGACATGATTGATCAAAGTGGAAGGGGACATCTTTCTCAAGCAGGCGAGTCATAGGGAGTGTAATCTTTGAGAAGTCTTTAATAAAACGTTTGTAGAAACCTGCATGTCCCAAAAAACTCCGAACTGACTTCACTGAGGTAGGGGGTGGAAGTTAAGATATAGTATCAATCTTTGATGGATGAACTGCAACTCCCTTCTTCAAAATCTTGTGACCGAGCACAATTCCCTCTCTCACCATGAAGTAGCTCTTCTCCCAGCTAAGAGCTAGATTTATGGTTTCACAAGTTTTGAGGACTTTCTCTAAATTTAGCAAACCCTGCTCAAAAGAATCCCCATAAACGGAAAATTCATCCATGAATACCTCCATCATCTCGTCGATTAGTTCTTCAAAGATGGCCATCATGCATCTCTGAAATGTTGCGGGGGCATTGCAGAGGCCGAAAGGGATCCTGCGGTAAGTGAATGTACCAAAGGGACACGTGAACGTTGTCTTCTCTTGATCTTTCGGGGCTATAGGAATCTGGTAATAGCCTGACATCCCATCAAGAAAGCAGTAATATGCATGACCTGCTAAGCGCTCCAGCATCTGATCGATAAAAGGAAGAGGGAAATGATCCTTCCTTGTAGTGTCATTCAATCTTTTGTAATCTATACACACTCGCTAACCGCTAACAGTCCATGTAGCAATTAGTTTGCCAGCTGCATTGGGCATTACAGTCATCCCACCTTTCTTGGGCACACAATGCACAAGACTCACCCACTTGCTGTCTGAAATTGGATAGATAATCCCTGCATCTAATAGTTTCAAAGTCTTCTTGCGAACTACCTCCATTAAGGGTGGGTTAAGGTGTCTCTGGGGTTGGCGGACTGACTTCTCATCCTCCTCAAGATATATTTGATGCTTGCAATAAGTAGGGCTGATTCCCTTAATGTACGTCACCTTCCACGCAATTTCTTTTTTATGTTTCCTCAAAAGAGCTACAAGGCTAGCCTTTTTGGCGGAGAGAGGGTCGAGTTGATGATGACTGGAAGTTTTGACCCGTCCTCCAAGAATGCATACTCCAAATTGGGAGGAAGTTCTTTCAATTCTAAATCTGGAGGTTCTTCATAGGAAGTTTTGAACTGTGCGGCCGGTGCTACCAAAATAGGTTGATCGTATGCTGGTTCTCCATCCGCTCGACAGAGAGTCATGGAAGCTACTTCCTCGTTGGTCCTTGTACATGCACTACAATCCTGCATACCAGAAACTATAATCTTCTCTAGCGTGTTCATTCCCCACTAGGTTAGTGAAAATAGCAGTAGAGAGAGGTCACAATTTCATCAAAAGAGCAAAATCATCAAAAGCCATTTGTCTGATTCCAGAGAACTCAATTGAAAAGTTGCACTCTCTAATCCGACCCTAAGAGTGATAGTACCATTACTGATATCAATTATTGCTTTAGTAGTATTAAGGAGTGTTCTACCTAAGATCAAAGACATATTAGAGTGAGCGTCTATCACCACAAAGTCGGTTAAGAAGGTATATTTTCCCACAGTTAACAGCACGTCCTCTAAGATCCCTCTAGGCACAGTCACTTATTTATCAACCAGTTTAATATTCATGTGTGTGGGCTTAAAGTCTATCAGTACTAGGGAATTAGCTAAGCTATAGGACATCACATTAATACTAGCCCCTGTATCAGCCAAACTATTACTAACTTGTGTATTACCAATCTTACAAGGTAGAGTGAACGTACCTATATCTTTTTGTTTGCGCGGTAGGGTCCCGAAGTCAATCTCTGAATAGCTTTCCGCCATGTCCACTTCTTCGTTCAGCTCTGTGGTTTCCTCCTCAGCTAGAGCTAGCAATTCTGGAAGCTTCCTCTTATTTTTCACTAAATTATTCATAAACTTGGCATAATGAGGCATCTCTTTTACCACCTTCACAAAAGGCATATCAACATGCACAGTATTCAGTACCTTCATGAACATAGCAAACTGCTTCTCATACAACTCCTTATTTAGGCGAGCAGGATATGGAACTCTTGGCTTGTAGGGATTCTCCACTAGTGCGGGAGTAGGGACGCAAGAGGAGGTGTCCCTTCTGGTGTAACCGGTATGGTGGTATTTTGTGGCTCTTCTGCTGGAGTATCATCTTCATCCAAAAGTGGTGGAGGTTGCACTAATGGTGTGACTATCTTCATTGGAGGATCTTGCAGCTGCTTTCCACTTCTAGTTTCAATTGCTTCCACGTCTTCATGTTGTCTTGAATTTGGAACTGTTGAGCTAGCATCCCATTTGGTTTTTCAGTGGTACGGCTGTTGGTTAGCTCCGCTAACCTGGCCTCCAAATTTCGGATTGACTGTAGGCGAGCTTCATCATTAGCCACGAGCCGCTGCAGAATAACATCTATTGTTGTCTGCTGCTGTTGAGGGGGAAATCCAGGGGGAGCCTGATTAGATGAATAGGTGATATGATCCTTCTCCCTATAGCTCTCGTTGACATATCCTTGCTGGTTGTTGTCTGAGTAACTCGGTTTTCTTTGGCGGTTCTGTTTGTAATTGCCCTGATTTCTGTAGGTGCTCTGGTTATGTTGCTGGTAATTACCTGCAGCTCTGTAGTTGTTCTGTCCCGGCTGTTCTCTGGCTTGATGATTATTTTGGTTCTTGTTGAAATTCTGCCCTGATGGTTGGTAGCTACTCTGACCCTTATTGTAGTTATGAGTTTGCTGAATAGGTTGCTGATATGTATTCTGGCACTGATCGCCCACATAGTCTACATGCTCTTATTTCATTCTGTGCTCAAGGTCTGCCATATAGTTTGACATGTCATGATCAATTCCCCCACATCCTTCACAAGCATATACACAAGCTGTAGGTGTGTTAGAAGACCTTTGGGAATGCAGGCTGCGTTCTGAGCTAACTCTTTACTGTCCATCTTCTTAGTGAGCAATTGCATCTGGTCAAGCAGTTGAGCTTGTTGAAACTCTATAGTGGATGAGGATTCTTCTCGTGCCACTACTGTAGACCTCACTTGTTGAACTTGGTTTCTGGGCACATTCAGCTCAATGTCTATTGGGTTGGTAAGGATAAGGGTCCTCATCTTTTGAGCATAGGCTCTACATGCTTCAAGGGCTTGTGTCGGTGTCAGATATGTAAGATTGCCTGGAATGGAGATGCTGAGATCCTTCTGTTTGTGGTAATCCAAGCCCCTGATGAAGGTCTGAAATCTAGTTTGCACATCCAAGTGGTGGTGAGAACATGAGCAAATGAGACTCTGGAATCTATGCCAAGCATCATCGAACGTCTCGTTAGAAGGGCTCTTGAACTGAGCAATCCGAACCTTCAATGCCTCAGTTTTGGATGGAGAGAAGAATTTCTCCAAGAACTCTGTAGCTAATCCATCCCAAGTAGTGAAGTACCCTGCTGGATGCTCATACAACCACTCTTGTGCTTCCCCTTTGAGGAAAAATGGGCATATACTGAGTTTGAGATCGTCGATGTGTACTCCTCTTGCCTTATTCGTCTCAGCTAGATGCACAAAATCCCTTAGATGAGCATTGGGATATTCGTCTGGTCCTCCCGGGAATGCCCCTGATTGAATGAGATTGATAAGGGGTACTGAAGTTTGGTAGGCTTGATCTCCCCTTATTGGAGACAGAATATTCGAAGCAGCTCCTCCTAGAGTAGGTCGGCCATAGTCTCTTAATGGCCTCTCATGAGGAATGAGCGGAAGGTGCGCGTTGTGGTGGTTGTTGTGGCCTCTATCCTCGTGATTACGATTGTTGTTGGGAATGTGGTTGTGGTTATCATTGTGATTATGGTCGTCGTTGTTGTCGTTGTTCCCCTCTTCATTATTGTTCAACGCATCCATCGTTACGTCCTCTTCTTCCTTATCTGCGTGTACAACTGATGGAGGATAATCGAGAGCAACTCCTAATACTAGCTTCTTGCGAGGCTTGACACATAGGTGAGTATATGAAATTGTCCTCTTTTTAGCTAAACGTTTACTCTTCCGGAGAGATGTTAAGTCTGTAATTTTGCCTGCACAACAGGAAACAGAAAACCCGCGTAATATGGAAATGTGGGAGAAGGAGTAATGATATTATGGATGAGGGAATAGCTACTAATGAAAGTTTTCCTAGAAAAAGAAATATTCCCCGGCAACGGCGCCAATTTGATGCGCAGATTTTACCTCGCTTTCAAATACCCACTAGATTGCTCTAGTGGGATCGTTAATTTCCCTAGGGTCTTTCTCCTTCTACTACTCAAATTGATTTACTAACTAGACCAAGTGACAGTTTAAGATTGTTTTCGAGATCGTTTCAAGTAACCAATTAACAACTAAGAATGCAAATTAAAGGTAAACAAATTCGAGAGGTTCACTTTCAAATAGGAATGAAGGTTGCTCGGATTCAAATCCACTCAAGCTAGTAATGCATTGATGAATGACAAGTTATCTCAGTTATTCAGGTTATAATGGCTTGGCAATTTCCTAATGTACTCTTAGATCACTCTCGCGCTTCTAATGATCGATTTCGTCTAACTGTAGACTCCTCTCTCGAGCTAATCCACACCTAAACAAAATGCATTAATAATGTTTGATGAAATGCCACAACGATAAACGTGCAAAAAGCCTAAACGATTCGCTCCTCTCTCGAGCTAACGAATAATCTAGGGTTCTTCCTAAGCGACCTATCAACTTATGTTCCTCTCGGACCCACAATTCAATGCCGATGATTCAATTAAGACGGCCAGAAAAAATTGAATCAGAAATTAGGTTTTAGGAAGAACGCATGATAAGTCTCAATAAACCTCGATAACAAATCAAATCATCCGTACAAAGGTTTAGCTCAAGCTTCATCTCATGTGAATAACACATAAAGCTTAGCTACTCATGGTTCGGGAAGTAAGAAGGGAAAAACAAATGAGAACAACCCGGAAAGACAACATGATCCGTCGAAAATTCTCAATCCTGTCGCCGATCTTCGCTCCTTCGCCAATCGATGATAATCTATCGCTTCAATCGGTCTCTGAGACTCTCTCTCTCTCTAAGAGCTTGAAAATATGTATAGAATGAATGATAATTCGTCCAAAGAGCTACTAAGGCTTTATATAGACTCCCGGCCCAAATCAGAGACGGAAAAGGATTTGAAAATCCGTATGGGATGGAACACGCCGTGTTCCTGGCTGTGTTTCTCCCCTGTAAGTTTTTCGCCTGATTTCATAACTGGAACATGCCGTGTTCCTCTCCAGTCACTCCAAATTTGTCCGTTTTTGCTCCCGCTCATCCCCAAACGTCATACATTGCCTGAAAATGTATCAAAAACACACCGGACAACGTAATACGGCCCCAAGTGGCATGGGAGCTAACATGTGCTAGAAATCTAGAGTTTAAACATATTTCGACACACAAAAAGCACAGGTTACAACGAAAAAGATGTGTCGAACATACAACACATCATGAACCCATATCTCGATCGTCTCATATTACAATACTATCCCAAATATCTCATTTTTTTCTGTGTAACAACTAAGATCATATTCAATGCTAGTATTCAAAATTTTATAATTGAGTTTATATTTATAATTTTAAGATTTTAAAATGATGTTCTGCTTTAATGATGGAGTTTTATATTTAAGAGAGATATTTTTATTTGGTTTGTATTAGTTTCATTTAGTATTGATGTTGTTATTTAATTTTAATAATTTGTTCATTATTTTTATGTAGATACCATTAACTAATTGAAACGAACATTTTGATGCAATTTTTTCGAATTTATATATAAATTTTTTCTCGTTTAATATGATATAATAAATTACAAAAATACAAAGTATCATCAAAATACATGTTGTTATATTTGTCTTTAAAAGATATAAATTTTGATATACTAATTATCCAAATTGGAAATAAAATAAAAATTTATTGCAAAAAGTCAAAAATATAAACGATGGGGAAACAAAAATAAATCACAGATCTTAAAAACCCTATTTGCGAATATGGACCGTTGGATCAATCAGCTATATTTGAAACTTTGGGACTTTGTCTACCTAAATATAGGACCAAAAGTCCATAAAATTTAAAATTATGCATCTATAAAACTTCCATAAAGAGCATTTGAGTCTTATAAATGGGGTTTTAGCAATGTTTTCAGAACTGGACTAGAGATTGAACCGGTAAGGCTATGGGTTCGGATTGATGGTTCGACCGTGGTTTGATAGTTTTCTAAACCGGATTGGACCGTTTTAATTATTAAATAAATAGAGTTGAGTCGGATCGGATAACTTTGAAATTGAACCGAATCAAACCGACAATATATATATTTTAATATTATAATCTAATTTGTCAAAAATATAATTATTGAATAATTTTTTAAGAAGTTTTAAATTTTTTTTTTTTATAGAAACATCTCCAAAGCAGAGCTATTCAGTAACCAGGCGATCTTGAGAAGATTGCAGATGGTCCTAGAGGAGCCAGTTAGCCAAGGAGGAGTCGAAAGAAGAAAATATATGGATGTCACCTGGTGGCAAATTGTGGCCGAAGTGCTGCAGCGAAATTTTCTTCTCTATATATTTGCTCAACTCGAACTTCCCAATCACGCGCAATCAATTCCCGATAGCTAGCAATACACGTGGCATGTTGGTAGTCTTCTGACGAATCACCCGAAAGGAGCTGCACAACACATTGCGAATCAACTTGTAGGCAAACCTTCCGAATGCCAAGCTGCCAGGCAATGTTGAGACCATCAACAGTAACTCGCAACTCCGCCCTCGTAATACTGCACTTTCCCATGTTGCGAGAAAAAGCAAATACAGCCATCATTTGATGAGTTCCAGAAACACGACGTAACTCGTTCATCGCCTCAAAGCTCTGTATAACAATATCATTCCAATACTTCAGTTTAGCCAGAACAACCTCCTTCCCTTGAGTACGACCCTCAAACTCCTGAATGTTTAGATTCTGCCAAACTAACCAACACAATATCCCAAATCTGGTACCATTACATTGATCTCTAATATTGCTAATCCACCAGTCATCAAAGCTTTGCAACGGGTCAAAAGCTTGTTGTCCCACTGCCAAAAACCTCCTTCCACACTTCTTGAGCCACTCGACACTCTCGTAAAATATGATTCAAAGATTCCTCTGAATTATGACAAGCTGGGCAATCACCGTTAGCGCTCATATGTCGCCTCCTCTCCTTGTTAGCGAGTAATTTACTATGAGTAACCAGCCATAAAAAAATTGTCGAATCCTATTTGGACCTCGCCATTTCCAAACAATCTTCCATCTCGCATCCTCCGTATCGTCGAGCTCATTCAACTCCTTAAGGAAAAGGTAGCCCGATTTAACAGAATACGTCCCATTACCTTCAAGGCCCCAAACTATTGAATTTGCAACGAGATTCGCCCTTGACGGCTGCATACCCACAAGAGCATTAATAGCAGTTTGCAGAAGAAGTTGAGACAGTCTAGGCAGATCCCATTCATCTCTAAAATTAACAAAATCAACCACTTTTGGTCTGAATTAGAAGGCTGTCCTTGCAAGCAGAAATCCTTGAGAACCATCCCATTATCCAACCATTGGTCCTCCCAAAAACGAGTCGTGAATCCATTTCAGACACTCCATTGCAAGCCCCGAGTGAACATCGGCCAAACCTCCCGAATCCCACGCCAAAGTAGCGACTTGCGCGCCGAGTCCCTATGAATGAATCCAGTTGATGAGCTACCAAAGTATTTGGTAGTTATAACTTGTACCCAAAGTTCGTTGGGGTGTTTAAGCATGCTCCACGCAAGTTTCATGAGGATTGACTTGTTCATCTCTCGGGCACTCCGAAGGCCTGACTTTTTGGCTTACATATATCCTCCCATTTCACTAGATGGAATTTACGTTGACTTTGTGTAGCAACCCATTCAAACTATATAAATGATTTAAAGTTTTTTATTAATTAAATTATTGAGATTTAATATATACTTTATTTAATATAGAGCAATATGCTACTTTTTAATGTTAATTAGTTGTCATAATTTTTTATTATCAACTAAATGTTTAACGTAAACAAATAATGACAATAGTAGAAATTATTGTCATCCATCCTTTGTCCTTTAGAGACTAGGGTTTGAATCTCATTTGCCACATTTTTTAAAAATAAAATTATAACCATTGAATCTGGTTCAACCAAAATTTCGAATTGAGTTGATCCGACCAAAAATTGAGGCCAACCGTGGTCCAATTGAGTCAATACCCGAGTTTGACCAACTGCATAAACCATCCAACCGGTATCGGCAACCTCATCGGTTCAGGATCGAACAGATCCGGCCGGCTGATTAGATCCGATTCTGATAACAATGGTTTTTAGGACTTTAGTCCCTTGCAATGGAGATGGTCTAATGAGCGAAAAATAAAGGAATTAGGCGTACCTTAGATTTACTAGCTATACACGCCACAAATTAAACAGAAGTGTTAGCGTTTTCTCAATAACATAAGGTTATGCTTCTTAGTGCTCAGATCATATCAGAGGTTTCTATTCCTAATTACTATACATCGCACTAGATTTTACTACAAAACGCCCTAACATTTAAATTTGGAACTTGAAATGACAAGAATGCCCTTGATGCTTGTATTTACAAACTCACTCTACCGATGAAATTTCCCGCCTCCGCCGCCCCCATCCAGTCACTGCCACCAATTCCAAAAAAAGGCGACGCTCGACGCTCCCCGACGCTGCAACTCCATATCGCTGCTGCCGCCGTCAGAACCACGCTGTTGCCGCCAACGTCACTTAGACTATTGTTTGTGTAGTTGGCCGTCCAAAACGGACGGCCCCTTTTTTAATTTTGCTATTATTTTATATATTAATTAATTAATAATAATTTTATTAAATAAGATTTTTTAATTAAGTAGTGAAATTATGGTAATTAAATATGGTGATTACGTTAATTTATTTAAATGTGGGTAATTACATAAGGTTAAATGCATTCGGATGAGGAGAATTAAATTGCACATTTTTTCATAGGAAAAATTTAATTAATTGTAAAAATTGGTATTTGGATGGATTATTAGTGTACATTAGTGTCGTTAAGTGTATACTTATATTACATTAATTATGAATTGTTAATGATAAGTGGTGTAATATGTGAATTAGTAGTTGTCATGATAAAAGTAATTATTCTTCTAATTAGAAGTTGTTGTGATTTAAATTTGATACATAGTTTATCAAGATGGCGGACCAAAATAATAAATCCAAGACTATGTTACGTGTCACCCTCTTCGTGAAGAAGCATTTTGCTATGTTACGGATGGAGGTGGGACACAATAGAGTGCGGATGAGATATTAGATAGCATCACCGTAGGATCATCACCGAACATTGATGAGAACCGAGATGACTCAGAGAGCTAGAGCGAAGACCAGCTAGAGCGAAGACCTTTTTAGTCGATTCTCCCTCCCTACCGCCTACGAGGCATGGTATAGCAGCAACGGGTAATAGGTCATCTCAGGGTTCCTCTTCTGCTGGGTCTAGATGTGGCAGTGGTAATCGTTATGCCGGAGTAGAGTCGAGCATTGTTGGGCCATGGTTGCTTCAGGCGCTGACACCGGGTGGGCCTAAGATCATCGACCTGATCCCTAGCTTTGGCGGGCACATTACATACCGCATGTGGAGAAAGGGTTTTGCTTATTGACCCGCATCGAACTTCAAGTTTCACACTTCAAAGAAGGCCGTGAAAGCCCTAAAAACATTCGAGTGGAAGATGGAGGGACCACGGGACTTTGTAGCGGTATCGGGGTTGTCCCACCTTGCGGACATTATGTTGTCCAACTTAGACAGTGCATTGCTTCAAGCATATGTGGAGAGGTGGCAGCCTGACACAAACACCTTCCACATGCCCTTTGGAGAGATGATGATCATGTTACACGACGTGTTCTACCTGTTACAGATTCCGTTTGTCGGGACATAGCTGAGTGATGTTAGAGGCAAGAACTATAGGGAATTGACCACATCTATGCTACATCTCCACGAGCATGAGTTAAAGCCGTTGTACTTTAGAAAGGATGGGTTGCATGTTGATAGAGTCTTGTTAGTAGCTGCGACGGGTGACCTCCCTGATCCCGACACTAGCAGTTGCTACTTGTTCAGTTTGCTTGCGTCTATATTGTTTGTGGACTGCAGCGGTAGCCTCGGTCGTGTTAGCATCTTGGAGGGTATTATTGACATTGACAGGGTGAGCCGTTACAGCTGGGGAGTCGCTGCACTTGCCTTTCTGTATAAGCGGCTAGGGATAGCTAGTCGGGCAGGTTCGACGCCACTGTGCGGGTGTCTGACTTTGTTGCAGTCTTGGATCTACGAGTATTTCTCGTGCTTGCGCAGTTCATAGTTCCCTTGCCGGCGTAGGCCTGATATTCATCTTCATGTGCCAGATACATAGCAAATGACGAGAAGAAGGAAATATCTTTACTAGTGCTACTCCTAAACCTCTCTCATTATCTGTCACAAAGGCATCGGGAATACGAGAACCAAGCACCACTTTCAACCTACTCAGAACCCAAGCATATGACTCCTTTGTTTCGTCCTCTACCAATTCCAACCCAATGTTGAAGTTCTTCTTAACCGTCGTACTTGCATATCATATAGAGCCGCTTCTTCGGTTCACCGGGTTTTTTTTGTATGCACCCTTATTCACTTCAAACCCTAAACTCAAGGCGATGTCTTTTCCCGCATCAGCGGCGACATCACGTGTCTCATACAGAACTCCATTCTCAAAAAAACAATTGTAATCCATCTCCTCTTCTTCATCATCATCACTTTTCCAGTACACACTACCATCTCCATAACTTCCCTACACATTGTATAACAAAATCTATTAGTCGGTATAATAAGTCTTACTAATTTAAATTAATATACTCGAAGAAGAACTTACTGTATGGTTCATATATGAATTCATTTAATTGAGCAAATCGTAACCGACTATAATTAAAGACAATTTTATTTATATACATATCTAATAATACAAATGATAATGTAATTATTCATGATGATTATTTTCGACAATCAAATATAATCATAATCAATTAATTAAATTAATTAGATAATTATTTCATATACAACTACTATACAAAAACCTAAGGATAATGTAACTAGTAGTAACTATTATTTTTCATAATGCAATACAATCATAATTATCATATAATTATTACAATATTAAAAATAAAATAATAATAAATGGCCCAGCCATCCAAACCAGACTGCTGGTTTTAGAATCGACCGCCCAAACTGGTTTGCTGGTTCGAGAACCAGCCTTTCTAATTGGACGACTGATTCTCTAACCGACAGTCCGGTTTGGGCGGCTAGTTATATTTACCACAATGGAATAAAATTACAAACAATTAATTCAATTAATCATATCATTAATATTATATAATTATAAATCATATACTTATTATGATATAATTATAAAATGTATAATTATTACGATACTATAAAGAAAAAATAATAAATGACTCAGCCGTCCAAACCAGACTATTGGTTTTAGAACTAACCGCCCAACCTGGACTGCTCGTTTGAGAACCAGCCATCCTAATTGGACTGCTGATTCTCTAACCGACAGTCCGGTTTGGGCGGCTGGTTATATTTACCACAATGGAATAAAATTATAAATAATTAATTAATTCAACTAATTATATCATTATTACTATATTATTATAAATCATATAATTATTATGATATATTTATAAAATATATAATTATTACAATATTAAAAATAATAAATAATAAATGTTCGTGCCGTCCAAACCTGACTGTTGGTTTTAGAACCAACTGTCCAAACCTGACTGCTTGTTTGAGAACCAGCCATCCTAATTCGACTATTGATTCTCTAACCGACAGTCCAGTTTGGGTGGATGGTTATATTTACAAAAATGGAATAAAATTATAAATAACTAATTCAATTAATCATATCATTACTACGATATAATTACAAATCATATACTTATTTCGATATAATTATAAAACATATAAGTATTACGATGTTAAAATGAAAAAATAATAATTGGCCCAACCGTCCAAATCAGACTGTTGGTTTCATAACTGGCTGCCCAAACTGGACTGGCGGTTAGAGAAGCACTTATCCAAAATGGGACTGCTGGTTTTCAAACTAGCAGTGCGGTTGTGGCGACTGGTTTCCTAACCTGGCGTCTGGGTCAAATTCTTTTTTCTACAACTCACCTTGAACGGCATGGCGGTGACGACGGATTGGCAGAAGTATGGCGACGGCGAGCGGCGGTCCAGCGAAGGTACAACGGTAACGAGTGGCGGTCTGGCGATCTCCGGTCGCAATCCGGCGATAGTCCGGCAAAGTTCCGATAATGGGGGAGGAGAGGGGAGGTGAGTTTTGTATGAATGAAGTTCATTTCATTGGTCCATACTTCGGTTATTTAATAAGAAACGTCAGAGGCATTTATGTAATTTCAAAGACAAAAAATTTCAACTAGGGCAATTTTATTCGAAAGCTATGGCGATGTTTAGTAGTGCAGTATTTTTCTGCCGAATTGTTGGAGTAAACGTTCTGATCTTTGTACTATCAGTACAAGAACATAAACGCAGTACAAAAAAGGAAGACTTGACAAACCAAAAGAAATTGGGATTACGATAATAGCTTCAACATATTGTTTGGTCCCCCTAGAACTAGGGTTTGTTCTCTCCTCTACCATAGGAGCACCCCCACCGCATCCAACTTCCTCCAACTCCTCCCCTCTTTTCGCCGCGCTGAATACCCCATAACCCTCCCCATTTTAATCCCAACACCAAACTCCCAATCACACCCCTTCCTCATAGCCATACAGCAATCTCACGAACACCCAAACGATGCAATGCCACCAAAATCGACGCTCAAACCCCCTGGGAGTCACGCGATGGCAGCTGCACACCCCGATCAAGGATCCGGCTCCGGAAACAAAACCACCCAAGCCCAACCCTCGACGACGGCACAAGATCTTTTGGAATCAGATCTGAATCTCGTCACGATTCAGGTCCAAGGCTTGTCACTATGAGACAGCAACGACGAGGAAATGTCGCTCAAAGAGATCACCCCAAAACCACTGACGCATAAATACCGGTTGTGCCTCGTCAGTCGTTTCATCGGAGAGAAGCACATCAACTTCCCAACAATGACAAGAACGCTCACCCTTGCATGGAAACCTGGTCGGAAGATGGTCATCTCCAACCTTGGCGACGGGCGCTTCTTATTTTGCTTCCAGCATGAAGTGGATCTTCGTCGTATCGTCACGGACGGCCCCTGGAACTGTGATGGCAACCTCCTAGTGCTACACGAGCTGGAAACGAGTGAGCACCCAACATCGGTGGCGCGAAATCATGCTCCCTTTTGGCTGCAGGTCCACGAGCTCCCCACTGATTACTTCCTAAAGACGGTAGGGAAGGTCCTCGCGGATTATGCATGCCATTTCCTGGCTTACGACCTTGGGAATAATGAAGCTGAAGGTCCGGACAGGTACATGAGAGTACATATCCTGCTGGATGCCTGCAAACCCCTCCGGCGAGGGAAACTGGTGCGCCTACACGACGACGCCTGGTCAAATGCCAATTCAAAAACGAGTGTCTTGAGAAGTTCTGCTATATCTGCGGGATTGTGGGCCACACTGAAAAATATTGCAAGCTCCTCTTCTAGATCTCCGCGGCACAATCATCCGCAAATAGGACGAATCCATCCGAGTCAAACCTCAGAACAAGATGGACAAGCTGGCAGCAAAATACCTCCCGGACAAACCATCAGTTAAAATTTACAGGAATCCGGTGATGCACCCATCCAGAAACTCAAAGCCTTCCCGTGGGTCAAAGTTGCATACTTCACCACCGAACAAAGAGAGAGGCAATTCCGCCATGGTGGTCCATACCACCACCAAGACAAACTTCCTAAAAGACAGAAACGAAGACGAAGATATGGTCGACGTCACGGAGGATAACAAGAAGAGACGACGGGAGGAGGACGCGACCAACGGCGAGCCATCAGACTAGTCTCATGGCGGCAAACCGTGAAAGTCTCCGAAGAAGGATACTCTCATCTCCACCTTGGTGCAATAGGTGGGACTCCCTAGCGGATCCTGCCCATCCGCATAAAGAGCAACGAGGTTGTGGGGTAGCTCTCGACCCCGACAACGAGTGACCCCTAGAGAGCACATCAGCTGGAGTCTTAGTCTTTTTTTTGTTCTTGCTTCTTTTTTTTGAACTTTTTTGAATTTCTGAACCTTATGCTTCTTTAAATTTGCGTATGGGTCGAGTCAAGGCATGGCTGAGCCGGCATAAATGCTTGGGGCTCACATGCCTTGTTACTTTAGGTCAGTTTTCGATTTCCAATGTCCCTAGGATTGTGGCATGGGATTGAGGAGTGCTTGGACGTGGTGTATATGATCGTCTCGATCATTATAACCCCCTTGTAAAACGCTTATGGGTTGCACCTCCCAAATTATCACTTTCTTTTGATCCTTTTTAAATACACGTGCGGACAGTTTATAAGAAAAAAGAAAGAAACTGGGATTACGAATGAAAATTATGTACAAGTCAATGGCACTGGGAACCGTTAGATGTGGAACACATAAGCCAGATGATAAAGGGACGGACGACGATCATTTGGCCATCCACCAACTCCTAATCCTAATTAAAAAGAAAATAGAGATCTCCCCTCATTTGACTAATTCTCAATCTTTCTTATTTTGCAGTACAACCCTTTTTTGTGCGTACGTTGTGAGGAAAAAGTGTCAACATCTATTACTCTAATCACACACTCTAGTGATTTTCTCTAATTTATTACTGGATCCACATTGTGAATTTTTGGATTAATTATCCAAAATAAACAATGCTTGCTATCAAAATGACAACATCATCAGGACTGCCGTATCTTTAGTTACAGTTCCGATTCACAGAATCTGTCATCTTTTTTCCCCCGGCTAATTTTAAGGTGGTTCCAAAACAGAAGGTTAATGTACTTAGGATGATGACGTAATCTTTTAATGATATCTATAAAAAAAAAAAGTTAGATGATCCGAGAATGAGCACATAGTACATTTCCCAGTACACCAATCAATCCCGCATTCATGAATCATCATCCCCCACACCTTCAAATGGTTGCAGATCTCAACAAGAAGAAGAAGAAGAGGAAAAAGTAAACGAAGAAACAACCTTAAAAAAGTGTCGACATTTCTCGGCAGGCACCCACAGTTGGGTGTTGAATTGTAGTACTTGATTGAAACCCTACCTTTTTTCCCAAGTGTACTACTGCTAAACTAAACCCCTGTTTTTTCTTTGCAGTACAATGTTGCTAATATTACACTAAACTGCTTGATCCTGGCTGGGTTTGTTTTGAATTGACATCCACGTCTCCTTCTTTTTTCTTTTTATTATTCTTGATAAATTCCCCCCCCCCCCCCCGCCCATGCCCATCGATGATATGATAATGACCCTTTTCTGTGATTCCATGGTTCTATAAAATTCTGAACTCAATGTCTTACCCAAATTTTCCTTGAACGGCTCAAAACTCTGCTTCCCTCCAAATTCCAAGTCTTTTCTGTCCATAATCGATTTCTTCATCTGGTACTTCTCTGAACGTCCGTCTGTGCTGTTGATTGCCTGCCTCACCTCGCCATCGAGTTTGTTTTTTTTGTCTGTTTAGGCAAGTAAGACCAAGCAGAAGAAGTTCTTAACGGAATATCAGGTAATATTTTAATTTCCATGTTTCCTTGCTTTTTCATTGGTTTCAGGACAAAACAAAACAGTTCAGTTTAAATTCGTTGGTATTATACTAAGTCATGTTTGTTATAGGAAGGGGGGAAAAGAAAAAGGAAAATTCTTTCCTTTCTTTTTGCAACAATGAGCCAAAGGGGGAATAATAATGGGGAGGAAAGGAAGGAAACAGATGAAGATCATGAGAACTGCAGAGACAACAATAACAGTTCGGATGGCGTTGTTGTGGAGGAAGAGGATGATGTGAAGAGGATTTCGCCATGGAACAAACAGCTTACGGTTCGAGGATTAGTGGCCAGTTTAGTCATTGGGGTTATTTACTGTGTGATTGTGATGAAGCTGAATCTCACTACTGGGTTAGTACCAAACCTCAATGTCTCAGCAGCTTTGCTGGCTTTTGTGTTTGTGAGGTCATGGACTAAACTCCTCAAGAAAGCCGGGTTCGTCACCAACCCTTCACTAGACAGGAGAATACCCTGATTCAGACATGTGCTGTTGCTTGCTACAGCATTGCTGTTGGAGGTTTGGACTCTTTTTGGACATGTTAACCAAACCACTTTTGGTTGCTTAATGTTTTATTCTGGGGGAATTAGTTAACTGAACTTTTTTAATTTTGTTTGCAGGTGGGTTTGGGTCTTATCTGCTGGCTTTGAACAGCAAAACTTATAGCCAAGCTGGCGTTGATTCGGATGGGAACAATCCGAATAGTGTGAAGGAACCCGGTGTTGGATGGATGACTAGTTTCCTCTTTGTCAGTAGCTTTGTCGGGCTGCTGGCTTTGGTTCCTCTCAGAAAGGTAACAACTTTATGCTCTCACTGCAAATTTGACTAGTTAAGTATGTGTGACCTGTAATTTGGGTTGGAGATGTCTTTGCTGATAATTTAAGTAGAGGTACAACCTTTGGTATATAATTTTGTTGTGTTGCTTTCAGATAATGGTAATAGACTACAAACTGACTTATCCAAGTGGAACTGCTACTGCTGTTCTTATCAATGGATTTCATACTCCAAAGGGAAACAAGATGGCCAAGTATGTATCTTCATCTCGTTTCTTTGTCAAATCAAGCAGAAAGGGAGTTCCTTGTATTTCAAGCAAACTCATGAAGCCCTTCTTGTGCAGGAAGCAAGTCCAAGGATTCTTGAGGTTCTTTTCTATGAGCTTCGTTTGGGCATTCTTCCAGTGGTTCTACAGCGGTGGAGACGCATGTGGTTTTGTTCAGTTCCCCACTTTCGGTTTGGCTGCCTGGAAGAATTCGTGAGTACTAAAGCGATATCGATCATTTTCACTTGTAGTAGTAAACAAAAATCAATTATTTGTGAATTAGTATTGATTGGATGAAGATGTCCTGTGTTTTTATGGCAGGTTTTACTTCGATTTCAGCATGACTTACGTCGGAGCAGGAATGATCTGTTCCCACCTAGTGAATCTGTCGTTGCTCTTTGGAGCGGTGCTCTCTTGGGGTGTAATGTGGCCATTGATTGGCGATCGCAAAGGAGATTGGTTCTCTTCATCTCTGAAGGAGAGTAGCATGAAGAGTCTGAATGGTTACAAGGTCCATTACCAAACATCACAAACACAGCTTGATGAATCAATCTAATGTTGTTTTTCCTTTGCTGACAATGAATGAATTATCTCTGTTTTCAGGTGTTTATATCTATTGCTATCATACTGGGGGATGGACTGTACAACTTTCTGAAGATACTTTATTTCACAGCTACCAACATTGTTGCTAGTGTGAAGGCAAGGAGAAATGTTCGAACAGGTATAACTCGAAATGTTTTGTTAGATTTCCCATTCGAGAAGCGATGGACCTCACAACTAGTACTAGTGTTAAAAAGTACTTTGTATGTGTAGGCCCTGCTGATAGCCAGAATCAGTCTCCATTTGACGATATTCGAAGAAACGAAGTATTCATCAGGGAAACCATTCCGATCTGGGTAGCTTGCGTAGGCTACGTAGCCTTCTCAATCATATCCATCATCGTGGTCCCACTAATGTTCCCGGAGCTGAAATGGTATTTTGTAGTGGTAGCCTACATTCTGGCTCCCTCCCTCGGTTTCTGCAACGCGTATGGTGCCGGTTTAACTGATATGAACATGGCCTACAACTACGGCAAAGTGGCACTCTTTGTGCTTGCAGCCATATCAGGCAAAGAAAACGGTGTCGTTGCAGGACTCGTGGGTTGCGGCCTTATCAAGTCCATAGTCTCAATCTCTTCGGATTTGATGCACGATTTCAAAACCGGACATCTCACGCTAACCTCTCCACGATCAATGCTTGTCAGCCAAGCTATAGGATCTGCCATAGGCTGCGTGGTGGCCCCACTGACGTTCTTCCTCTTCTACAAGGCGTTTGATGTCGGGAACCCGGATGGCGAGTACAAGGCTCCTTACGCGCTCATCTACCGGAACATGGCGATTCTAGGAGTGGAAGGGTTTTCGGCGCTTCCACAACACTGTCTGCAGCTGTGCTATTGGTTCTTTGGGTTTGCAATTGCGGCGAATTTGTTGAGAGACTTGCTCCCGAAGAAACTAGGTAAATTTGTTCCGTTACCAATGGCGATGGCGGTTCCATTTCTGGTTGGGGCTTACTTTGCGATAGATATGTGTGTGGGGAGTTTGGCTGTGTTTGTTTGGCACAAGTTGAACAGTAGAAAGGCAGGGTTGATGGTTCCTGCAGTGGCTTCTGGGTTGATATGTGGAGATGGGTTGTGGATTTTACCTTCTTCAATACTTGCTTTGGCCAAAGTTAAGCCTCCAATATGTATGGGTTTTGCTAAGAATAGCTAGAGTTTTTAGAGATTAGAAAGTAGAGAATAGAAAGATAGGGAAATGATCCAAAAATGTGTAGCTGGTGGTTGTAACACGGAGAGCTGAATACTGGGCACATACATACATATACAGAGTTTTCAGAGCAGTAGGGGATTAATAATAGTTCCAACATTATAGTGTAAGGTGAAACAGTCAATTAGCCCCGCCCCCGGTTACTTCCTCATGTGTAATTGTTTATCACTTTCCAATAGTGTTTTAAAAAACTACCGGTACAAACAGACTGATTTGTTCAATTATAATTTTAACGTTAGACTCACCGATTCGATATCGTGTATGAGTATTTACTTAGCCAACGCATTGAAGGAGTCTTGAACATTCGTGTGTTGGGCTGTGCTGGGCTGGATGGCCCAATAGATTTGGGCGGTGAAACTTTTGAGCGGCTAACCAAGGCGGTAAAAGAGAAAAATAGATGAAAATCTTTTGGTTGACAAGAGATGAATTTAATTATGATATTTAATGTTTTCAACGCCGACGAGCTGGAGCAGTCGGCACTGCAGACCCATTTGAAAACTCCGATATCTCACCAACAGTTGATGTTTCCCTTGTCATAAATTCCATTTTTTTCCTACCGATCTTTGGCAGTTTTATTCATCTGTGGTCAGGGTTTCGATTCAGTTTCGACTCAGTTACCATTGCAGAGCAAGTCTGGAGGTGATTCGAGAACTGTTGCGGCGAGAAATCGATTCGATCATCCCATCATTTGCCTTTCAGCCAGTGTTGTTGAGGTATAACTTCTTTTGAATCGTGCATGCAGTGTTAGATTTGTTATATTGGCAGAAAGGTGGAAATGATTTACTCGATTGAATCATGCTTCAGTCTTTGAACTAAGAAATGGTGTGAAA
Source organism: Linum usitatissimum (assembly GCA_030674075.2). Taxonomy (NCBI): domain Eukaryota; kingdom Viridiplantae; phylum Streptophyta; class Magnoliopsida; order Malpighiales; family Linaceae; genus Linum; species Linum usitatissimum. Next base: position 1,404,161 of record JAUJYP020001374.1, read on the forward strand.
CGATACAGTCTGCGCTGCTGTTAGTTTAATCAGTTTTTGGCCACAAGCATTTCACTTGTTGCAAGTATACCACTATACAAAGTACCAGTATGTACGCTTTTTGGCTGTTTTTGTACGGAAGTATACATGCAATTTCCTTTAGTTATATGGCTAATTAACTAGACCAATCTTCTGTGATTGGCTGTTGGTGGAGGAACTACTACTCTGCAACTTGATGGATTTTGATAAGGTTGAATGGTATGATGGGCAGCCAAGAATGTCGTAGATGTTGGGCGAGAACTCAAAGCCCCCTCTCGGTACCTATACTTGGAAGGGCCATAGGTGTAGCCGGGCTGCTTCCCGACTTAGTCGATGCCGGTTCTATTAAGATATGAATACACAGGTACATTAATTTCGTGACTTTCAGCTTTCATTTTCATCATCATGATTGAATTTAAGTTCCAATCTTCTAATCGGTTTTAATATCTTACGTCTTGTTAATTGCATCTAACCCGACTTGAGAAACTCACGAATCCAACTAACCAAAAGACCTCCTGAAATGAAAGCTGACTAATCCAGCCAAAACTTCTAAAACTAAGTATATTGCATTCAGAGAGGGTATAGATAGTATTACATCTTATTATAAACACGGCATTCAACAGCAAAATATTGAACTGGAAGACTATAGGGATTTACCAGGGAATCCTTCAAGGAACTCTGGAAGTAGTTTTCGACCAGTATTAGACGTTCCTCAGTTAGTGCCTCATAATAAAGTAATATACCACATTGTCTGTTTTTTGGCCAACCAAGTAGGGATGCTGGTGTAAAACTAAAAATCCAAGTATGTAAAAAGGCATACCTTTCTCGGCCTTTTGGCTAAGATCAAGTGTAGTATCTGTTCTTATCAGTTTAATATCTGATATGTGAGCCATTGGCTGACACGATATTAAATTTATTTTTTTAGGGGGAGATTTCCGCCACTGGAGCTTGCTTCAGGGAAGTCTCACGCGTCGCCCATGCGTTGCACTGCTGTAAGGGCCTGGCGCACCCCACCAATTTCCAGTTTAAAACTTGTTCTGTATGCTGTTCTTCACTTTTAAAATGTGATTTTGATGCAGTTGGTTTGTACTTTAGGGGTTGCTAATGTCCTACAGTTAGTATTGAAGAGTAGAAGAGCATGTAAAGAAAGTCTGGACTGATGTTCCAGTTCAAACTTCTTCTGTATTATGTTCCATTCTAAATATGTGATTCTGGTGGAGTTTGGTGTACTTCTGGGTTTGTTAATGTTGAAAAATGTGAAAGAAAAACTTGTGCTGCGTTTGGATTCCAAGTTTGCAGGCTCCTGGTCTACTTACGTTTGATTGTCCCTACCTCCGCCCTGCCTGGTGGTTTATCTCTTCCCCCACGGCCACAGGTACTTACGTTAAGATCAGAAGGTAGACAGTCCCATATTCATAGCATCAATCTACTATAGATTGAACTTCATTAGGAGGCTTATGAAGGCTGGAGTTAGTCTACGTTGGAGACATGTTGATTCATGTGTTGGAAAGCCAATCAAAATGGTGCAGATAGATGTTAGAGACTTACAGTTATGCTAGATGTAAGGAGGTCTGTAAGTGATTTGAAATAGAGAAGAATGTCTATTTCGGTTGTTTTGTTGTAGACCGGCTTCAGATGTGGCTTACTGCAATTAAGTGTCTTACATTCTCTTCATAGCGACAGTTTCATTTGTCAGAACACTCTGTAAATGCCTTCCAGCTGAAACCTCAGGTATTATGATATGCTTGAAAACATTCCTTCCATCCTTGATTTGAGATGGTTGACCTGCACTTGGTCAATAACAGGCTGTTTCAATTGCTAATAGTTGCTGACGAAAATTTTGCAGCCCCGTCAAGAGTAGGAAGCAGATTGATTTCGTGTTGTGCAGAGTAAGGAAGCAGGAGTATAAATGCAGGCTCGGCAGTAGAAGAAAATTATCTTTACGCTTGGGGCAATGACGCAGCTAATGAGGTAATAACCAAGGTGCGTCTATTGATAGTTGAAAACTATTTCCAAAACCCCGTCTTGGGCCGCAGCATGCCTGTGGCCTTTGGGGATTTCTGGAAGGGCTCCCATCAGGATAAAACCCTACAATCTATCAGTTTAAACTTTCTACCTGTTGCTAATTGCAATTGTCAAAGGATTAGCTGCAACTTATTGCCAATTGATTGGTGGTTAATTACATATGTAAATCGAAGATCGAGAGCTTGTAACGCTAGAACGAAGCTCATGCTGGAAGGGAGGAGGAGCTTGGTAATGTTTCCTAGACTGAAACATTGACAAGGCCTCCTGTTGTTGGGCCTTTGATGCACATGACTGTTGATCTCAGCTTCTCCGGACTCTCCTGACTTGGCCGTGACCAATTCATTTGCTTCTCATTTTGTCCGAATATTCTCGTTTGCCTGGTTATTGACAACGGAGGAAAATCTGTCACGTATATCATATTAGCTTATATGTATGGGCATCCCATTCCCAGCCTGAAGACTAAGAGGCTGTTTGTTAATGGAGCTCTTCGAATACCACATGGCGGATTTATCTCCAGGCACTCGTCCCTTGCTTACCCTACCCACATAAAAACACCTTACACATTCTTTTAACTTTTCACGCAGCCTCGCAGTGAGTACATAGCGAACTATTCTTTCGCCTTTTACTAAAGAATACCGTGTACGCGTTGCTTCTAAGAGGCATACGTCTATTTTTGGAGGGCTTGTTCCTTAACTGGATCAGCCCCACAGTTTATAAGTCAAAAACTTCCCTTTAGTAGTCGAGTTCTTAGTCGCAATTGTTTCTTTGTAATGAGGTAACTGCTGGGTATGTGGCCTGAAGGGGAAAATGGTTGCTACATCAAATACATACTTCGTTCTAGCATATAACCCCTTCGTTCTAGCTGGGTATGTGGCCTGAAGGGGAAACTGGTTTTCTATCTATTCTTCTGCAGACCCTTTTCCTAATCAATTTTTGTTTGATCTGCCTGCCATAGATTACAATATAATACTCAGCTTTTGTCTAAAGCGTACAGTTCTGTTTGTGACTAAAGCCGACTAGGATGGCAGAGACGAATCCGGCGAAGGCTTTTAAAACCAGGTACATCGGCTTTCATCCTTCAAATCAGAGAGTGGAATCGTTCATTTATCAAAAAGGCCATGCTTGTTCCTAAATAATTGGATTGTGGTTAGTGGTGTACTAGTAGACCATCACCAACCTCAGGGAGAAAGTCAATTGAAGTCGTCTTTGATTGTTAGTTTATCCAATCGTTTATGGTTTAGTTAGTGAGTAGACAGACTATCTTATTGTTGCTCATACTACTTCTAAGGAGTTGGTTTCTGCAATGCCTCCTCACATTAGTAAACACATAGTGTGCATCAGTTTACTTTGATTCTCTCTTTTGTATGGACCCGACATGCACACTTATACTACCAATGAAGAGTCCTTGTTTCCATCTTCTAAGTTACAATCATATATAAATTCCCACTGCTCAGTCAGTTGTAGTTCATAATATCAAAGGAATGGTTCAAATACAAGCGCGCATGCCACAAGCATCACTACTGAGAGACATTACAGTTCATTTTTATTACTCACAATAACATGATGATTATTGTCAAACAAGGTATAATCACTTTATTTAACTATGATGGTTGAAACTGTTGACTGTCAGCTCAGTCCGTCTTACCTTCACTTTTTTTCTCGGTGATATTCTTTGCCGCTATCCATTTGAAATTTGGAGGGGCACGATACTTACGTGCACAAAAAGGTATACTTAGAGCTAGACCACCACCTTTACAGTGTCTCAAGCAATGGTCAAAACACTTTGATGGTGAATATTCATCAGCAAGACATGGTACTGAAGCCCACAACAGTGAAATTGTAATCACAAAACACAACACCCATATAGTGTTCGCCTTCACGCTTAATGCCATGAGTCTTCCCCTTGAGATTTAATTGATAGTTGAAGAGGTTGAATGATTTTAAATGATTTGGAAATTGCACGCTAAATGCTTTACTACCATTTTATAGTTATAGACTACTGATAGTCAAAGTCTAACAATTATTCTGTTACCGTATAATATTACGTCAATCAACGCAATTCCGCCCATAACTATCTAGATTAGATTTGCAACATTGATGAATAATTAATTCATTAAATTTTTATAGGAATTATGGTACTTCTACCCCTCTACTTTACCAATTTAATAAAGAGGCCCTTCTACTATTAAAAATTGCTTTTACCCCCTCCTACTTTATCAACTTGTTAAACGTCTTCTTTCGTTACTCCATCTGTTGTCTTGTCGTTATTTCTCGCCTAATCAGCATTTTCACACATCATACTGATGAAACGTGGCTAATGAGTATGATGATTAACCTTGTTAATTTTAAATTTTTAATTAAAAATTTTATTTTTGCGGCCATTACTATTTTAACCCTAATGTAAAGCTACCTGTCATCCTGGATGATGTGGTAATACTGACTAGGCAAAAAATAACGGCAAGATAACTGATGAAGTAACAGAAGGAGACGTTTAGCAAGCTAGTAAAGTAAAAGGCGGTAAAAATAATAATTAATAGTAGAGGGGCCTTATTGTTAACTTGGTAAAGTAAAGGGAGGACAAATACTATTATGCCATTTTTATAACATTAATGATCTGTTTCTATGAATTTAAGTTTATTATTTTGTTCATTTTTAATGCAATCATTAAAACCCGTCTACACGGATGACACCCATCACTCGTTAGTTGGCGGTGATGAATTCAATTTAGCATCTGTAAGCACTAATGGATCGGGGTCAAATAAAACCCGTAAGTTTAAATAGTGAGTAACGAATAAAGGGTATCCTCCCTATATCCGACTCGTTGCCAACCTGCAACTATCAAAGGCTTGGCTTAATAATTGTTATATGAAACTGATCAATACGTTTGGATTGATTTGTCTACCATTTAATAAATTTAGATAGAATTTTAAATTAATTTTTAAAAATAAGAATGGTAAAATAAATGATGTTCTAATTTTTTTAAGGAAATGATTTTCTAATAAAAAAGGATTACTTAAGAAATGAAGGATTTTTTAAGTGTGGGCGGGTGGTATTCTCTCAATTCTTTATGAGTGAATTTTAGCGTTTTCGGAAATTTCTCTGTCGGAGGAGTTCCCTCTGTGGTGCGCTTCTCTGGAGCTCTTTCGGTGGGTGTTCTTTGCCAGCAGATCTCTGAGATCCCCGTGTTTGCGTTTACGTTGCTTGTTTTTCTGATTGATTCTGACCTCTTTACATTTTGATGTCCGATTTTCTTACTATTGATTCCGCTGGTCCTCCCCCGCCTCCTTCATCCTCTTCACCTCCTTCATCCTCTCCTCCAAAAACTTGGGCCTCCCTTGTTTCTTGATCGGGTTTGAAGTTCATTGACCTCACGGATGAAAATTTCATTGACGGAGCATTGAAAATTCCGAAGAAAGCGCTGGATCTTGGATTGCAGCGGATGAAGGCCGCTCTTGTGGCTCAATTCCTGGGTGCAATCCACCGATGAGGGTTTTTTCATCCATGGCTAACCGATTGTGGGGTTATGAAGGTAATTTCAGATTTCAAAACTTTCAGAAGGTTTTTTCGTCATAAAGTTTCCGTATGTTAATCTATGCGAGTGGGTAATTGCTCGCCCTAGGCACATACATCATTCTACTCTCTTGTTGAGAAGGTGGGAAAAAGGTATTCAACCAGTTGATTTGTCTCCTCAGGAGAAACCACTTTGGATTACACTCAAATCTATTCCTCTTCAGCTTCTCTATAATGAAGGTTTAGAATGGATGTTAGTAGGATTGGTCATATAGTGGGTGGTTATGTTCGTGAAGGACTGGATGTTAAAGTTTGTGTGTTGCTTAGTGGTGATTGTCCTGAATTTGTATAGGTCATTTTGGAGGATGAAGAATATGTTCAGATTTCAATTATAAGCTCCAAAACTAGAGAGTATGAGAAGCCTGCTCCCCAATGGAGAAGGAAACCTGAGAAGTTGGTACAGGCTGTCTCTCCCTAGAAAGGAAAAAAGGTAGATGGAAGCCAGCATCATACTGTCAATGCCAATAGTTCTAACACAGATGATTTGTCCATTGATTTACTGTCTCATCCGAATACTTTTGATGTATTGGATGCTGTTATTTATATTGCCACCGATGATTGAAATGAAGTTAAGATAATATAGGAGATTTTTGAGAATGAAGAGCAATCTCAGACAATTTTGCTTGAGGTTGCTGATGCAATACTAAGTCTACCTGAAGTTAATGTTAAAGAAGCCGATAATAATGTTAGTGCGATTATTCCACCGGGGCCTCTAAATGCAGAGCAGATAAGTAGTGACGGGAACACCCCAGGGAATGAAGTTATTGAAGAAGAAGAGGAAAATAAAAAACCTTCCCCTATAACCTTGGGAGATTTCTTATTTGTTGGAAAAGTGCTCCTGCTCATAAGAAGAGGGGGAGAGGACGTGATAGAGGGCATGATCAAAGTGGTGGAGGGAAACAACAACATGACACAAATGAAGTGTTGGGTATGGAATGTTAGAGGTTTTATTAAAAATAGTAGATATATTGAGTTACTTTCTTACTTACATAAGTATAATATAGATATTTGTGCTATTCTTGAGCATAGAATAAAGAAGGTAAATATTGATGATCTGGTTTCTTCTCATTTCAAAGGGTGGTATTCTCATCTCTGTTTTGATGGTGATCTTGGAAAAATCTGGATTGTTTAAAAAAGTAATATTCCTCTCCGGGTTTTGTGGAAATCAAGTTAGTACATTCATGTTGAAATTGATTTTCCTCAGCCAATATGTTGTACTTTTGTTTATGAATCCACCCTGGCTGAAGCTAGAAGGATTCTTTTCAGGGATATCAGTCAATGGGCAGGGTAGGTCAATATTCCTTCGATGATTGTTGGAGACATTAATGTTATTCTAAATATTTCAGAAACTTATAATATGCCAACTAGCTGGAGTAATATTGATGATTTCCAAATGTTTGTTAGTAACTGTGAAGTAACTGAACATCCGGCTCAGGGACCTAACTTTACGTGGATCAATAATAGAATTGATGAGCCAATTGCAAGGAGGCTTGATAGAGTATTCATTAATGGAAAATGATAGTCATGCTTCCCTGGAATCAGAGTTTGTAGTATACCTTGCATTTCTTCTGATCATTGTGCCATGCTTATTGATGATGACTGTGCAAGTGTTTCCAGGCCTAAACCCTTTAAGTTCTTCCATTTCTGACTTAGTCAACCTGGTTATAATGATCTTTTGGTGGGGGTTTGGAATCAACAAAGTGTCAATCGTCCCTTTTATCGTCTTTATGGTATACTCCATCATCTTAAGTATGAATTGAAGCAATTTAACTGGGATAACTTCTCGGATATCAAGAAAAGAGTCTTAGATGCAACCAATTTGCTTGAAAAAAGCAGAAGAGATGTCTTTGATGATCCTTTTACTATAATCTACATACTGCACAAAGTAATTTGGTTGAGTATGAACATCTGAAAGCTATGGAGGAGAGTTGTATGAGACAAAAGGCTCGTGTAGACTAAATTAAAGAGGGTGATGGATGCACAAAATTCTTTTATGATTATGTGTGTACAAGGCAAGTTAAGAATCAAATCAGACAAGTTAAAATGAAGGAGGTGAGATGGTGGATGATTTTGATAGCATGACAAACACTTTTGATGATTATTTTAAAGAGTTGTTTAGCTCAAGCTCTTTGTGCAAGAAGGTGGATTTGAAAAAGGTTGTCAAGAGAACTTTGTCTAGTGAGCAAAGTGATTCCCTGAGTTCTTTGGTCACTAGAAAAGAAGTAAAACGAGCACTTTTTTATATGAGCAGAGATAAGGCTCCTAGACTGGACGGATACACTGCAGGTTTTTTTCAAAGTTGTTGGGGTGTTGTTGGTACATATGTGGTAGATGCTGTGATTAGTTTCTTTCAAGGAGGGAAACTTCCTTCCTTTTTCAATTTTATTGGAATTTCTTTTATTCCGAAAAAAGTCAATGCTACAGAAGCCAAATAATACCGTCCAATTTCTTGCTGCAATATAATCTACAAGATTATTATCAAATTATATCTAATCGTTTAAGGAGATTCTTCCAAGTCTTATAGGCCTGGCTAAAGCAGCATTCATCAAGGGAAGGCTCATTGGTGATGACATACTATTACCTCACTAGTTACTCGAACATATGATAAATCTTATATCTCCTCGTTGTGCTATAAAGATGGATTTAATGGAGGCCTTTGACTCAATTGAGTGGGAATTCCTATTTGATACCCTTGATGCTATGAATTTCCTAACTATTTTCATATCATGGATTCGTAGTTGTCTTAGCTCTATAAAAATGTCAGTGAATCTTAATAAATCTCTTTGTGGATACTTTAATGCTGGAAAAGGACTCCGACAGGGAGATCCAATGTCACCCTATCTTTTTGTGATTTGCATGGAAGTGCTTTCCTGCCTTTTTGACCCTTTCTGCGTTGCTAGAAGATTTCCCTATCACCCTGAACGTAAAGGAGTTTCCCTGACGCATGTTGGTTTTTATGGACGATCTGATTGTCTTTACTTAGGCTAACAGTGATGGGACTGTGGAAGTGGTGAAGGTTCTTAATGAGTTTCATGTTGTTTCGGGTCTTAAATTTAACCCTGACAAAAGTGAGATATACATGGCGGGTATCCCTTATTCTGATGCTCAAATTTTAGCAGATTCCTCTGGTTTCCACCTTGGCAAGCTTGCTCTCCATTACCTTGGAGTTCCTCTAACTGTCGGTAAGCTCAAATCCTCTTATTGTAGAATTCTGTTTGAAAAAATTACTAAGAGAATCTCTGATTGGAAGTCAAAAAGCCTCTCTTATGCTGGAAAAATTCAACTTATTACCTCGGTTATTGGTGGCTATCTTCATTATTGGATGTCAGTTTTTCTCCTTCCCATATCTCTTTTGAAAGATATAAAGAAACTTTGCAACAAGTTTCTTTGGGGTAAGCTTGATGGAGGAAGGTGTAAGGTTGACTGGAAATACTTAGTCAGTCCTAAAGATGAAGGTGGTGTTGGTTTGAGAGATTTGTATACTTGGAATGCAGCAAACATGATCATACATCTTTGGTCTTTGACTGTTCAAGGAGGATCCTATGGGTGGCCAGTCGAAACCATATCTTTTTCAACTGTGAGTATTCAAAAGAGATGATCTCTGTTCTGTTTCCAGAAATCTGCTAAACTCTGGATTGGGAGGAAAATGTGATAGCTGCTTGTCGTTTATATTGTGGGAATTCGAAGCTAATGAAAGTGAAAAGACTCACACGGTACCATATGATGAGTACAATTTGGAAAGAAAGATGTTGTAGAGTGTTTGAAGGAAATCATATATAGGTTGGCGATGCCATTTAGAATATTAGGGATGTAGTTTATGCCAAAATTGTTGGAAGATTGGATGATAAGATGTTACTAGACTGCATCAATGTTTATCCTGAATATATAGTCTTTTGATTTTTTATTTGTAGTGTTTTGAGGTCTTGGCAGTTTGTTGCCTCTTGCTTTGTTGTAAGACTTTTTTCCTTGGACATTCATGATTTTTTATGAAATGAAAAGTTAAGTATACATAAAAAAAGATTTTCTAATAAAAGAAGGATTTGCTTATGAGGAGCCCAGATTTGCTTATTTGGATTGCTAGCTTATAAGGAGCCTAGCCTAGTCCAGATTGCATACCTTTTATTTTTGACCGGTTTTTTCCTCTGGTAGTTTATCTTTTTGGAAATTGAAGGGATAGGCTCCAGGTCTGCTCCGACGCGATGGTGAGATTCCACTCCTAGGCAGGCGAAACAGCAATGGGTGCAAAAACTGTCGCCTCCTCGCTTCCTTCAATTCTGGCAATAGGTGATGGCGCAAGTCATAATAATTATTAAGGTCACAACTCATAAGATTGGTACAGAAAGATTACATAATGATATATATAAAATTCATCTTTCATTTATTTATTTAAGAAGGATTCTGGATTTATCTATCGACAACAAACACAATAGAAAACTTTAAGTCTCCATAATTCTTTTCACCCTTTGTCTAGGGTTTCTGCTTTCATCCGTTGTTTAGCGATTCTTTCTCTAATAGGAATCTCCATAGCCGCACGATGTAGCAACAATCGGCCATGGCTCTGGCACCGACTGAAGACCTGGTCAGTGGTGGAAGAAGGACAGCTGCACTACACCGACACACCCCAAGACCGAAGAAGGCGGCAACGGGGTAGAGCTCGGAGAAACTAGTGGAATCGACACCGGGTTCTCAGAAATCGATCCAAGCTAGAGCGGATTCAAATGCCTTGCAACCAGATCTGATGGCTCTCCAAATCCAGAATCTTTCGATTGTAGAGACCGATGGCGAAGATTCATCTTTGAAGGAGTTAGTTTAGGTGCCTCCAAAGAACATGTATATGCTATGCTGGGTGGGTACGTTCATCAACGACATGACTATTAGCTTCAACACTATGCGTCAAACCATGGCGATCAGTTGGAAACCAGGGTAAATGATGGAGATCGATTACCTCATAGGGGGTAGATACTTAGTCTGATTCACTCATAAGCTGGATATGCAGCGTATCCTCGTCGTTGTGCCGTGGCACTACAACTATAGTCTCGTGATTCTACACGAGCTACAAGCTGGCGAGAGTCCTACTACTGTCGATCTGAGATACGTCCCATTTGGTTACAGATTTTGGACCTACCGGCTAGATACTTCTCGAGAACAATGGGTAAATTCCTCAGAGACTTTGCTGGCAACTTCACGGACTATGACATAAAAAACCACAATCAGGTGAAAACAAGAGCTTATATGCGCATCTGAGTGGAGTTGGATGTCCATCGCCCATTAAGAAGGGAGAAGAAGGTGGAACTCCATGGCGACATCAGTGCAATCTGCAAGTACTGTTATGAGCATCTCCAAACGTTTTGCTCCATATGTGACATCATGGGACACTCAGATAAGTTTTGTGATTTGTTGTTTCATATTCCGGCTGATCAAATTATGAAAAAATGGGGGGAATTTTTTAGGGTAAAGGACATATCAGCAGAGGATAGAGTGGCAGCTAAATGGCTACGAGAATCGTTTGCAGATTCAGAAGAGACCGCGGAAGCCACTATAGAAGCATCTTTCAACAATATCCCGAAGCCTGATTACTGAGGTCTTGAGAAGATATCAGAGGAATCTCCGGAGGTGGCCGACATCATGGATGGGACATTGGTATAGAGATGAGGAGGATAAGGTCATGACTACTGTCCCAGATGACAGGAAACGATGCAGGGAAGAACATGAATCTGGGGAGGACATCATGTGTGAGGGGAGCAATCGAAAACCAACTAAATCGCCAAAGAAGAGATGCACCTTCAGGTTTCGAACAACAGGTGAATGGCCTTGCGGTCATTCACCCATCAATGTATGCACAAAACGGGAGCAAGGAGTCCGGCTGCTCCGTCGATGCAAGCTCGACAGGCCGGCTACCTACTCAAAATTTCTTTGATTTTGTCTTTTAGTTTCGATGTTGAATTGTTTCTTAGTTTCAGATTTGTAGACAACGTGATGGGTAGGTAGTCTTTGGTTTGCTTTATATTTGAATTGGGACAGAGGAGATCGAAGAAGCGAAATACAATAATCTTCTAAGTACTTGTTTCTCCCTTGTCAACTGTGTTATGGGAAACACCTCCAAATAACCTTTTCTATTGATGTACGACACGTTTTATTAATAAAACTATTATCGCTATTGATGTAAAAAAATGGTATGCATCCCATCAAAAGATAGAAAATAAGGGATATACCACCAACTCCTAATTGCCCCTCTAAGAAAAACTTGGTTATAGATCAGTCACGACATGAATCTTAACCACTACTGTGGTGGAGCGTCGACTATGTTTCACATCTCATCGCCCCTGTTTCCGGCTTCCTTCTCCTCCTCCTCTACATTGCCGCCTGTTTCACCAGCGGGGTTTTTGAGTTAGCCGAGCAAGCTCCAGTCTCGGTTCACGAGCTACAAGGACGTTCTGGTGGAGCCGGTCTCATCGGGAAGACCATGAATTTCAATGAGGAAATAAACCTCAATACATAACTGACATACATTAACTGAACTGAAAAAAACCTCAATACATAAGTAAACCGACCGTGGAAATAAACAAACCATCCAAGCCTAGAAATCCTCAACTAAACATCAATGAAAAACATCCCAAACAGGGGGAAACAACAACCGGAAATAAGTGAAAACAATGAAACGAATAACTGAGGTCCTCCTCCAATGTACCACTCTCTGTGACTCCCGGAGTCACTCCGAGGTGGCATCGCTGCTCGTTCTCCCTCCCAAGGTTGGTCATGCATGAAGTAATGAGACACGGGAGGGGGGGGGGTGGTTGGTGGGTCAGCGATAAGCACTTAGTAACTAAGCCTGGATGTAAAGAACTGAACTAGTATCTAGTAAAGTGACGATGTGGTCCTAACGTCAGCCACCCCTACCTATGACCGGGCAGAGTCATGGTGGATCAAACCATGAATCCACCCTGAAATGTCGTGAGATCATTACTAAAGGTTAACTCGTCAGTCCTGTCCGAACCTGGAAGATTCATGAAGGATTGCGCAATCCAAAGGGTGGGCGACCAACATACAACATGCGCTAATCTATCTAGTCATGATTCTTATCCTAAACATGAATTGTGAATCACATATGCACAGTTCATCGGTGTGAGCTTATGGTCAAAAATAACAACTGTCTGTACAGTAGATTACACACTATTGCACAGCCTGAATTACTCAACTGCAAATAACAACCACCTGCACAGTAGATCGCACGCTACTTTATAGTCTTGAATATTCAAGCAAGGATTCCTGATAACTGATTACAATTCTTCGCACAAAGCAAAAATCTAATCCTAACCCCTAACTCTGAAAGTGTTCGTTTGAAGAGTCTGATTTGAAGCCGTCTCCCTATAGCTTGATTGCCTTATCTGTAAGACCTAAAGAGATCAGTCATAGGATTGAAATCCTAAAACCACAAATCCAAACCTATCTGGATTTTCCTACGTAGGATTCAAAATAAAGGATTGAGAAATGAGGAAGAATGTAGATTACCTTCTGAAACTTCCTCAACAATCTCTAAGCCTCCCCTACTGATTTGGGATCGATCAACAAGTTCTTCTCCCCTGCCTAGAACCAATTGCCGCTCGTCAGTGATTGAAAAATGAATTAGGTTTCTGTAATATGAACTTTGGAATCGTGACTCTGATTATATATGCAGTCCACCACGCCCGTGGCCTACTAACCACCACGCCCGTGGTGTCATGGCAACCACGCTCGTGGCCTACTTATGGTCACAGTTGTGATGGTTCATCTAACATCTGTCGGTCACGCCCGTGATCTACCTGATGGCCTACTTATGAACGTGACTAACACTAACCATGACTGTGATCTACCTGATGATCACACCTATGACACACTGTCGGTCACGCCCGTGATGGTCCATCTAACAGCTGAATTCTCAGAGACTCACAGAAACCGAAATAAACCCCGAATCGGACATTAACCCAAAATTGGGGTGCAACTCCTTAAGTTGTAGAAAATTGAACTAGCTTTCCAACACTGCCTGCCTTGCATCAATCAGACTTCTGAGCTAGGAGATATGTCCAAAATACGAAATGGAAACATTTTCCGACCAAGTTGAGATCCAAACTCCAGATGTCGAAATACTTCTCATTTCTTATCCTAGATCATACATGCATGCCGTATCACTCCGATTAATGCCTCGACATCCTCATGTACCTGAAATTTATAAAAAAAATACTCCAAAACGACATCAAATGGACCTCGACCGGGTTCGAGACACTAAATCGAGATAAAAGTTTAAAATGCATAAAACAAATGTACCTAAAACAATACAATTATGCATGAAATGTCGCTTAAATGAGCACGATAAACGCATTAAATAGAATGTGATCAAAGTGTGTCCAATGTTGGTAACGAATTTTGATTCTATGTAGAGGTCCCTGTCTTAGTCTCTATTGATGTGGTCGGTCGAGGTAAGAAGTGTGCGACAAAATATGTCCAATGTAGGTAACAAATTTTAATTCTATGTAGAGCTCTCTATCTTCGTCTCTGATGATGTGATTGGCCGAGGTAAAAAAAAGTTCATTAGCAACTCATCCCTTATTCGATTGTACGTGAATGAGTAGTAAGAGTTTCGAGGGTAATTGAAGTGACGTCCAATGTTAAAAATCTCATAGGGCAGTAAATTTTGATTCTATGTAGAACTCATTGTCTTCGTCTCTAGTGATATGGTTGATTGAGATACTACGCCCTACCTCAAAATGTGATAAAATTGTTTTTTCTTATGTTACCCATTAATACAATTGATAACACAAATATAACAATATGTATGAATTTTAGTGATATGTTGGTTCGATTTTCTCCACATAAAAAATAAGGAATAAAGAATTACTTCAAAACCAAAATGGAAAAAAAAGAGGGAAGAATGAATATCAAAACCAAAATGGAAAAAGAGAGAAAAAATTAAGGATTGGGAATTCCTCGAAATAACAAATAAACACATGCTTGAGATTTGATGTTGCTGGATATGCATATATGAGTTTTCTTAGAAATGGACACATACATCTCTGAATTATGAATCTAAATACTTGTTTATAATTAGTTATTAACAAGTTGAGTTAACTTTCTACTCAAGTTTGGAGAGGCGGCGATGGAACATACAAAACAAACGGGACTGACTAGATAAGCTACAATGAATCAAATAAAATAATTTGTATAGCATAAACAAAATAAGGTGATATATAACAATTATTAACGAGGTATTGCCGACAGTGTCATATTATAAAAGAAAACAAAAATTCAAAGGTTAATAATACAACACTTTTCTCCATTAGTATAAAATCCATATCAACCCCTTCTTCTCTTTCTCCCACTACTCAAATTCTCTACTCTGTTCTTTGTCTCATTCATCGATCACTTAGCTGGATTTTACTACTTCACTTCCATAACCACAAAGCTTTAACTTCTACTGTCATTGTAAGTTCAGCTCCATTATTTCAACATGCATGATTAAAGGATTACTTGGTTCTATGATCTTGGTGACTGGGGAAACTAGTATATATATGATGCAAGACTGATTTTAGCTAGCTAGCAAGAAAGCGTAGTGGTGCGAAACTTCTATATGGTCCATGATTTTATATACGTTTTTTATTGTTCACTTTGGAAGTAATGTAGCTATCTAGGTTCTATTCTTTTATAAGTAAACACACTAACCCCCTTGGTAAATACTTCTCAGCTGATCAAGTTTGTCTGCAAGTGATAGTGGGGAGACGATTGAACTTCTAAGATTTGAAGTCTATAAATTAAATCACCAGGTATATATATATTGTTTCAACTTTCATTTTGGTCGAAAATGCTTTCGATGCTATCTTATTTTCTTGCTGTGGTGGCTGGCTGTAGTAACTTACTTGGTTACATTCCCTACAATGAATCAAATAAGACAGTTTTTATAACATAAACAAAATAAGATGATATATAAATAGAATTATTAGAGAGGTATTCCAGTATTATATATAAAATCAATTTTGATTTAATGTATATGTTTGGATTTAATATATAAAATAATTATTATAAATCTATGCATTAAATTAAAACCGATTTTATATATAATATTGCAATACCTCCCTAATAATTATTTTATGTATCATCTTATTTTGTTTATGCTATACAAATTGTCTTACTTGATTTATTGCAGTATATTTATTACATTTAATATATAAAGTAGACACAATCTACTTCAAGAATTTATTTTAATTATTAGTAATGGAAAATCTTAATTTGATAAGAAGATATAGGTGATATTAAAATAATTATTAGCGAGGTATTGGAGAACTGCATATGAACTGAATCCAGAGAACATGTCGAGCAGTTCCAAGACAATGTCCTCACGTGTTGAGTTAAGATTGAGATCAACACGATTGGGCTGACAATCAAGAGAATTAATTTAGTGACAACAAAAATGATAGAGTCACAGCAATGAAAAGCAATTGCACGTACATCTTTGGTTCACGTTATTACCCATTGCATGCATATCTTTGGTTTGCGTTAGTACCCATTACTTTATGACTGGCTCTGTCATTTTAATTTCTCTTTATTTATTCATATATGAATGATGGTTCATAATAATAACTAGGTAGTATATATATGACTGATGTACATATTCTTTTCTTTATTTATTGAATCATTGCTCTCGCTTCTGCATGCTGAGTGAGAAATACTAGGATGAATGAAAAAATGACAATACTAAATTTGAATACTATAATACGTACATCATAAATTCATGTCATAGGACTAGCTGGACAAAGCTGCAATGTCAAATGAAAAATGAAGCCACTTTAATTAATTAATAATTTAAGCTATTGAATGATTTTGCAGCACAAACCCAAGTCACTGGCCTCTTAATCCTACTTCATACGAACTAAGGATCCCTAGCAATCTGAAATAAGCTCACACCGCTATACTAGTACGAGATACATCAAACCAAATATGTTGTACGCTAAGAAAAACCAATCCTGACATAAATAGAAAACAACACAAACTGCTAACACTAACAAATAACAGAAACCTCCGCCCTCTCCTGTCCACCACCAAACTCGACACCACTGAGAAAACTACTTTGGCCAACAGAATACCACCATTCGCATATAGGACCTTGGACTGTTTCGTAAATGTGCGAAACATTTCCAAGATGTCAGCCCTGTAACATTCAATCCAAATAGTTGGCGGACAATGTGCAGACCGTGAGGAGAGAAGATAGGAGAGCAGCTATCCTGAATATTGTGGTTTGTGCCACCTCAGTAGAAAGGGAAGAGGATATATTTAATATGATGCAATATATAGCCAGACCTCGATACTAGAAACAAAAAAAAGCCTCGAGAAGGAGCGGGAACCAGCTCCGCAATATAGATTGGGGCAATGGTGAAGGCAAATCCAATGCCAAAGATGGCCTATGAAGAGCACAGTGTAAGAAGAGGCCCCGTGACCTTTTATGAGACTTCCTACCACCAACATTACCCGCATTGCAGTAAAGGGATTCTTTCGCCCATAGTAATTGGCGCAACCACCCGCTACCAGGGAGCTAAGCGTTGCGGAAATATTGCCAAACACAACCGGTAGGTTGATGTGTAAGATGTTGATGCTGAGATTCACCATCATCAGGTCCCATCCAAAATCTATTATAGCATTATATGCATGTATATAAACAACAATAATTAACTGCAGTAGAGAAGGCAAAAAAACAAAAAAGTAAGACAACACGCGATCGACCGAGTAGCTACTTACCGAACCCTGCAATAAAGAAGGAAAGGGAAGCAACCAGCGAGAACAGCTCTGACTTGTTTATTAATTTACGATGAACTGAATGTAGTAGTAACTTGGAGTGATATATATGCTGGAATTATATTATGTTAATATGGGGAAAAGTGGAAGCATATATATATATATATATATAACTCATGTTGTGAGATTTTGTTGATGAATGAATTCATGCATGGTTAATTATTGCCAAAACTTATTAGTGTATTAAGAACTTACTGTTGCTTTAATGGAGAAACTACAGCGTGATTTCACAATTTGTCCATACGTCTGCATTTTCAGCAAACTTTATTACGTAGGCGTCTCTTCTTCGTTAGCATGTGCGAGTGTGTTCCATTATTGACAAAACAACATAATCGATAATTGAAAATGCCAGACTTATATATATGCAATATCGAACAAAATAGACAAACAAAAGAAAATGCTAGTTGGGCTTCGATGCTCTCCTGTACCCAAATCCTACATGTAAAAATAATTCTTACTTCAACAGAGGATTGGTCGAGCATGCAAAGGCAGTGTTATTTCTTCTTTCTGAATACTAGCCGATTCTCTTGTTCTGTACTAAGCAAACCCATTAGTCTGTTGTGGTTGATAACAGAGCTATAAACTTACAAATCATGACTCACAACAAATAATTAGACTTAAAATTGTTTGGCTTGTTTCGCAAACCCTCCAAAAATAGAATAGTATTCTTTAGTAAAGGGCAAAAGAATAGTTCCCTATGTACTCACTGCGAGGCTGAGTGAGTTGAAACAGATGGTGTGAGTTGAAACAGATGGTGTGAGTTACATTATATAGTCCAAGGTGACCAAAAAGCATGGGAGGTGTCTTCTTGTATATTAGAGATGTGGTATAAGAGATGATGGACTTTCTTCAAGCCAATATCCCTTAGCAAAGAAATGTGTATTATACGGACTCACTAATCTTTGTAACGTAAGATCCATAACATTATCAAATTCCACCTATTCTTCCTATCATTCATCCTAATCACTTCCCTGAAGCAGGCTCTAGCGGCAGAAATCTCCCCATGAAAAATAAATTTAATATCATATATTAAACTGATAAGGAAGGTATGAATTGTTCTTCTCTTGGAGTTTTGTTTTAATACTAGGTTACATGCTCCCTTGGTTTATAAACAGCCAACGTGGTATATTTTGGTCGAGCAGAAGTTGAAAAGTTGACATAGACCTGCATTGCCAATTGACACAAGGTTAGATCACTTCCCTATCCCCCATTCAATCAGGAACTAGTAAAAGAAGAAAGAACATCAGATTTTTTTATTGTTGATGCTCCTTACCCAATTCAATGAACTAACGATGTTCACATTACACCGAACTTGCCGGCTTTGACAGAGTTACAACAACATAGTCAAAATCTGGCTTATGGAATCCCTGGTAAAGCAATCAATCACAACACACAGCTAACCAAATTGCTGCTTGTATATATATCTTTCCACTACTCCGGCTCTAACATGGTTCAATCGAGTCGCCTACAACCAAGGTCTGCCTGCTTAATGTGTTTGCAACAACAAAATACTATTAGCCGGAAAGGAGAGAAGTCACTGAGAAACGTATCTAAAGCACAGCAATTAAAGAATACTTAAACTAGATGCCCAAGATATGCTTAATTCTAAACATAAGCAACAAAACCTAAGCATACATCATTGAAACAACAGAACCGAAGAGCAGAAATATGAACGAGAAATATGAATGCTTATTCCTGCTGTACCAAAATATATGAACATTGACACAGAAAGTCATTAGCTTATACAGAATCACGAAGATAGATATGTTTAATTCCAAATATGAAGAAGAACATGAGACACGTTGTTGAATCAATGGGACAAAAGATATGAACATTGGACCATTCCCTGGGGAGGTTGCAAAAAAATTTGGATCATTCCTCAATTTATGTGTGTCATCTTTGTACAGGGGCCTGCTAATCTTCTTTATATCATTCCAAAATTCTATCAGATGTACCCAAAAGGACAATCATCCTTAATAGTAGAAAGGTTTATATACCGCACACACTTGTAACCAATAAGTAATATGGTATATTTGCAACAGGTGAAATACTTGTGGCCAAAAATCGATTAAACTAATGAAGACATGCAAACAACAAGATTAGAAAGAAGACATGCAAACAAAAATCACACTGCTACAAATATTATCACACCATTTCCTAGCTCAAACACTCAAGCATCAAACATGATTCAATCTAAGACTGCATGTTCAAGAAAAGTAAAGGAGGTGTTTGGAAAAGATATATACCTCCAGAATAGTGACCGGAAGGCAAATGATGAGATGATCGGATCGATTCCAAGCCACAGCAATTATCGAATCACCTTCAAATTTGCTTTCCAATGGTAACTGAGATTATAATCGAAACCTTGACTACAACTACAAAACATCAGTAGGAAAAAATGGAACTGATGACAAGGGAAACATCAACAGTTGGAGGGATATCAGAGCTTTCAAATGGGTCTGCAGTGCCGAATGCTTCATCTCGTCGGCATTGGAAACATTAAATTCATCTCATAACTTATCAATTAAATTCATCTCTTGTCAATCAAAGATCGCAGTCTATTTTTCTCTTTTTATCGCCTCAGGCCACTCAAAAATTTCACTACACAAGTCTATTGAGCCATCTACCTAGCCCAGCCTAGACCAACCCAACACACGAATGTTCAGTGTGTTATACACTCGGTTTGTATCTAATTCACACCAATCGAAACTTACAAACAATTATATTATGGATCACCATTAAACTCATCGTTGCATGATTCTAATACACCATAAACATTGAATACTATCTTTATCTTAACCTGGATCTAACAAATTAGATCTTAATTTTGTATTTGTACACTCATAAACAGAATAATTATTATATTCAATTAAATTTGGGAGAATATTTAATAAAAAAAGGGGGAGAGCTTTCCTCTCATGTCTGTGTAGGACTGATTGTATTTACATGTCCTATTTTTTATTCGGTTGGCAGTTTATTGTCTTAAAACATATGTTAACTACAAAATAATTTTAGCTACAAATTTATAGAGGCAATTAATCTATTAATTACTAAAATTTAATTAAAATGATAAATATTTTATTTAGAGACAATTAACATATATCACCATATTCATATTTTGTTGCAGTCGTTTGTGAGTAATTTATGAAGACCTATCCCGATTAAGTTTATCATAATTTTGTGACAAACCTGTTCTGTATATTGCCAAAATTATCGTTTCCTAACATTCATGTGGTAACCATGCAGCCGACAATTTTGGACTAGGGAATGGTAGGAGACAGGTCAAAGATAGTCAAGCCCCTAATCATCCTTTGGTCAAATGGAAGAACAGAGTCGTAAGAAGAAAAGGTGGGGAACCTAAATCACCTTTCAAAGTCATCTGATTATAAAGTAACGAAAATTTAAATTTTCGCTAAATGTATTTTAAAACTCGAATCAAACTTAAAACCCTTTTTTATTCCACTATCAATCTCAAATTCCATTTACATATCAATATGACTAATTTTGTCGGTGTGACATATCAATATAAATATATAATTAATAAAAACTATTGAAACGTCTATAGAAATATTATTATATTTTTTTTGTAATTAACTTACTTTGTTTGTATTAGATTAGAAGTCATTGTAGAGTTTAATTTCTTCATGGCCTAATAATGTACAATTAATTCATAGTCCTAATACAAGTTTTCCTATTCTATTATTTTCAGCTTCTTCTCTCTTGTTCATCGATTTACAGAAATTTACATGGCATCAGAGCCTGCAATGGATCTATTGAAAGATGATTCCTCATGTGTTCGCTTTGACTGAAAGAATTATGCGCTATGGGAACATCAATTTCGTATTCATGTACAAGGGAAAACTCTTCTTTCATATCTCGCTATAGACTCTAAGGAACCCGCTAATCCTGTCGTGACTATTGAGACTCCTGTAACTGCTATGGCTGCTATAGCTCATGCTAAGGAATTACTTACTTGACAAACCAATAATGCCAAGGTTGTATCCTGAATTCTTGGCTCATGAACGTCACCGATTTCCCTTTCTCTTTGTCGATTTACTGCTGCTTTGGTTATATGGCTCATCTGAATGCTATTTATTCTCAAACGAGTGCCTCTCGTCAGTTTGATCATGAATATGAGCTTCCTAAACTCTCGCAAGGTGAGCTCGATATTCATAATTATTATTTGGATGCCTTCCAACTTTGGACGGAGCAAGATTTGATGACTGCTTCAGTCGTCTGGTCCATCACACTAGTACAAGTGGGCCAAACCGGCACAAAAAGAACGCGTGGCCTGCTCTGGTGCCTGCACAGAAATTAAGAATCGGTATTACAACAAAGTGTGTGTACCGTAATTAAAATGTGTAACAAAGTGTACGGAAGCGATATGAACCAACGGTGGAAGTGGCTCATTTGGTGCGCACGTGGGGACGATCGTTGGGTGTGTGCGGTTGAGGTACCACGCTATGTACTCAGCCGTCGCGTTACCGTCAGGCGATCCTAGCACACTGCATGTGCTGAAGAACGACAAAGCCGACAGGTTCCCAATCCGGCTGTAGTCAAATTTGGAGTGCCTGACTACATACTGTGTCCCATCCGCCAGTCGCGCCGCTAACTCTAGGGTGAGAATCTCATCCGAGATCGTCTGTCGATAGTCGTACTGTCGCAACACGTGACTGGGATCGTGCGGCTCTACGTAGTCAAATGCGGGTATGCCTCCGCTGTACAGGGACCACCGAGCCTCACCGCCAAAGTCCGGTGAACCAAACGAAAGCCACTCGGCGTGTGCATGCGTCATCCCATTCAGCATCAAGCGTACTGTGTCTAGCCTCACATCAGCATCAGCTGCTCTCTCAACGATTCTCAATCCATCCCACTTCCCAGCAAGTGCCTCTCCACGAGCACGTGGGCCCGGAGACAGCCTACGACGCAAGTTCGGGAAGTACTCGTAGATCCACGACTGCAACAAAGTAAGGTAGCTCGACAGGGACATAGATCGCGCACGAGAAGCAACCCCGAGCTGCTTGTACAAAAAAGCAAGCGTAGCCGCACCCCAACTGTACTCTAGAGTCATCTGCACGTCTCGCAACCCCTCGAGAACCCCAATACGGACACGGTTCTGACTGTGGTCCGAAAAGATAGTGGAGCCCAACAACGCAATTAGGTAGCAGAAGGCTGTCCTCGCATCTTCAAGGTATCCTATCTCGGTGCCTCGACTAGATGTTCTAGATGAAAACCGCCTGCTCTATAACACTTCTGCCTGATCACATCACCATCAACATTGCATAGTGACAAGCTATGTCATGTACGTCTTCTCGTCCTCTGAACTAAGATGGGTGCCCCTAATGGGAATCCTGAGTAGGCACATAACATCGTGTAAGGTAATCGTCATCTCTCTAAATGGCATGTGGAAGGTGTTGGTGTATGGCTGCCACCTCTCAACGAACGCCAATAATAAGGGAAGATCTAAACCCCACGACATAACCCGACCGAGGTGTGACACCCAGACGCATTGACTAACTATCGAGCCTCAACGGAAGGCCAACGGAACATCTCCAGCTTAAGAACCCTAGTCCTTGCAAGACGGAGCCTGAACCGTGATGCTGGCCTGAAGTCAAAACCGTGTGTCCAGAGGTGGTGAGCTATGTGACCGCCAAAACGAGAGATCAAAGAAGGGATTTGGGGCCAACCAGGTGTTGGACCAGTAAGCAACCACTCCCAGCTGGTGCTGCTGGACTGGACCCCTGTAACCCACAAGA
The DNA here is from genome assembly GCA_030674075.2 of Linum usitatissimum. Lineage (NCBI taxonomy): Eukaryota > Viridiplantae > Streptophyta > Magnoliopsida > Malpighiales > Linaceae > Linum > Linum usitatissimum. The sequence goes on from JAUJYP020001374.1 coordinate 1,427,347, forward strand.
TGACCTGGTACCCGTTCCTGATCTGGATGGAGCGGTTGTACCTCTCCCTGCTGGTCTCTTCCGCGAGTGTACACTATCCAGTAAGAAAGGGTGAAACAAGGCATCATAATCGTCACCCCATCTCCGCCTCCGTCACCATCCGACGAGATCTGCTCATCGTCGCCGTCGGAGTCATATCTAATGGTGTGGATGTCATCGCCCAAATCCGGAGACTGGCTGGCAAAAATCTCATCAACCGTTAGCTCTCTCCCAACAGAGTGCAGATCGGGGTCCACGTATATCGGTCGGAAATCTGAAACTGTGCACTCGACTGCCCAACATCCCCTAGCATATATTTCTTTCCCTTCAATTTCTTCTCCAGTAATTTTCGATTTAATGCAGAAATAAGACGATCGATAAACCGCGGCAAATCATCATCTTTCCCCGACATCGCTTCTAACAATATATGCAATTTAAATTGTGACTATTAATTAGGAAACTAATACTTTAAATAGTAACTCATAATTATAAATGTTAAACTTGCATTTACTATTTCATCTTAATTATAATTAATGGGGAATTACTATTTCACTTTAATTATAATTAATGGAAGATTACTATTTCATCTTAATTAGAATTAATGAGAGATTACTATTTCACCTTAATTATAATGACTAATCTCTAATTTTCAAGTATTAGTAAAATAAATATTCAATTATCAATTATAATGACTAATCTCTAATTTTCAAATATTGTTCATATATGTACTAATTAACTTTAATTATCATAACTAATTACTAATTTTCAAATATTACTTAAATAAATATTCAATAATCAAGTATGTAGTTATCAAAATAACTATTATAATTTTTATTAATATTTATTAATTAACCTTAATTACCATAACTAATTACTAATTTCGAAGAATTAATTAATAAATATTCTCCTATTTAATTACTAATTCACTAAACTAAATCTAAACCCTAATTACATTTAAATAATAATAATTAAATAATTTAAAAATGGACGATCGGCACGCCGACGGTGACGGCTGGCTGTCGGCGCGCCAACCGTCCAATTTTTTTTCCCGTATCTAAATGGCGGCGGCGGCGGCAGTGGGATGCGGCGACAGCTTTGTGCGGCGGCGGCGGCGGCTTTGTGCGGCGGCAGCAGCTTTGTGTGGCGGTGGCGGCTGAGGAGGGCGGTGGCGGAGGGGGCCAGAGGCCGGCTGCGGCGGTGGACGGGGCGGACGGCGTGTGTTTGCATCCGGAAGGAGAGAGTTTTACGAAAAGTGAAAGTTGTGTTTAATTCGAGTTACGTCATGTGTGTATTTAAATATTAGATTTAAAAAATAATCATGTAATTTTACTCATTAAATTAAAATAATAAAGGGTTGAATAGTAAAAATTAGTACCTTCTTATAGCCATTCAGTTATCAATAAGGTCAAACTGTGGACTCGTGGCGGTACGAGGCAGAATTTCTACCAAACCAGCTTCTTTCTTTTTATTTTTACCCATGTTGTCCCTCATGGACGGCTGCCGCCTGCTTAGTGTCGGCTGTTCTATCTGTAAATAAAGTCAACTTAAAGGCTACTTTTAGGAAGCTACACATATAAAAATTGGCTGCCTGCCACAATCTCTCATCGAATTCGCAAGATACCTCTGTCCTGTCCAGAAGTGGACTACAACATCAACAAGACCAAGGTGAGCCAGGCGGCCCACTCCACCACCCTCCGCTGAATCCTCTTTGATTCTGCATCTCATCACCGTAAATCCGCCGTCTTTTTTTCCCTTTAATCTGTAGCGGATTGTTTTGATTTGGTTATCGGCTGCCCTTTTGATTCCTAGTTGATAGTTTTGTCCATTTCTGCTGATTCTGACTTGGGATCGGTGGTTTTTGGCTTTTGAAGATTTATACTTTCGGTTATCAATTCTTGTGGGTTTTGTTTGTTTACAGAAGGAGAGGAGGATAAGGAAGGATGGCGTCAGATCCGAAGAAGGTTTATGGATTCGAGGAGGTCTCTGTCCACAACAAGACCAAAGATTGCTGGCTTATTATTTCTGGCAAGGTTAGATACTATATCTCTTCACTTCACTTGTTCTGATCTAACCCTTCTGTTCGATTATCTGTTCTCCGATTGTGAATCTGACTACTTATTCATTGCATTTCTGTTCAACTTTGGTTTGTACTTTGATCCATTCCTGAGCTGCTGCGTTTTATCAGATCATGGTCCATTTACCTTCCTCATTGTTTGATTGTGTCACTTTTCCTGTTGATAAACTGATCTCTGTTGCAAATGGATTCAATGCATCCATTGTTTATGGTTGACTATTTGCATGTGTACACGTAGTGATATGCCTTGAGGTTCCGTACAAGTTACTGATTCAAATCACAAGATGGCGAAGTGAGGATCGTGTTATGCGCTTGTATTTTAACTATACCTTTGATAATATGGGGAAGTGATGATCGTGTTATGCAAATAGTTGACTATTTGCATGTGTATGAGTACGGATGTGCCTTGAGGTTCCATACAATTTACTGATTCAATTGACAATATGGTGAAGTGATGATTGGTGTAATGCGCTTGTATTTTGACCATTCCTTTGATTTTATGAACTACAACAGACTGAGCAGCGGGAATGTATAATTGTAACTCAGAAGATGGAAACAAGGTTTCTTCATTGGTAGTTTAAGTGTGTAGTGTAATAACTATACCTGGGACCTCAAGTTATTATCCTTCTAGTCAATCTTGATGATGTGTGTTTAGGATTTTGGAGGCATACAAAACAAGTTTACTTATCGCTTGCTTTGGGAAAGTTCTCTCTTCAAAACCACTTTGTCGGGATCTAACTATCTTGTCCGGCTGGGAAAATGCTCGAAATTTCAACCAACCCTTTAATGTACAACTTAAAACCAAGTCCTTGACTTTACAAAGGGAATAGCTTTTGCTCTGCGCCTTGGTGTATTCTCTTTTGACTTTCAGTGCATATTCAGTACTTAAGATTTCTCTGTTTTTTGTGGAAACGTTAGGTCTATGATGTGACACCATTCATGGAAGATCATCCTGGAGGAGATGAAGTTCTTTTGTCAGCAACTGGTAAGTCCATGAGGATTTAAGTTGTTGAAGTTGTTTAAGACTAAGAATAAGGATTTGATCATCTGATGGGGCGGGCGTTTTACAGGGAAAGATGCAACCAATGACTTTGAAGATGTGGGACACAGCGACTCGGCCAGAGAGATGATGGATAAATACTACATTGGTGAGATAGATGCAAATACCGTCCCTACGAAACGCAAGTACATTCCTCCACAGACATCGACTTACAACCAAGACAAGACACCGGAGTTTGTGATCAAGATCTTGCAGTTTCTTGTTCCACTCCTGATTTTGGGGCTGGCCTTTGCTGTTCGTCACTACACCAAGAAGGAAACCGTCTGAATGAAAACGTTACATGCTTAGCCTAGCTTAGCTCCCCTCCCACCCGGGAATGCTTCTGTGGATCCAAACTCAACATTATACTTTGCAAATTCAACACTATAGTACTGATTATTTCTATGTTCCAGTTTTTATATTTTCTCTCTGTGTCAACACTTACAGTTAAACACAGCTGTTGTGTCGTAGTCGGTTTCAGACTTTCAGTGCCTAGCTTGGGAAACATTTTGTGACAGGGTCAATGATGTTCTGTTTTTCTGCAATAAATTTCGTTACTTGTTAAAAAAATCGGATTTTGTTATATGCACTTGATGAGCCTTGTGCAAAATCAGTGATTAAATGGTATGTGGAATGAACCTCGATCCTGTGTTTGGTATTCGCTGCTCTCTGCTTGGTTTTCGTGGTTTTGGAGTTGGTGGTGGTTTTCAGATCCAGGCAGCTGAAGTCCAATGTGTGGGGGAGGATCTGACAGCGAAGTACCTTTGTTGCACGTCTTGGAGTTTGATCCCGCCGGTGTTGAGCGATAGTTTAGGTTGGATTGGATTTTGTCACTGGTTTGATTATTTGAGTGGTTAAGTGACAAGTTCAGATAGGTTCGACTGACATGTCATATGTTATGTGGCAAGATGAATTACTAGAGACGGATACCCCTACAATACAACACTGGTGAGACTACAAGACTCATTTGATACCCTAAGGTAAGTTTTACCATTCTAAACCACACCTCCTCAGGATATTTGATACCCTTAGTATGCTTCTTATCCAAAACTTACGAAGCATCGGAGACGGATACTAAACTCTCGATCTTCAATCATTATTCCTAAACTGTAAACTCTAAAACCCAAAATCCTAATAAACACTGTTGGTGGAGTTAGTCAACAGCAATGCAGAGCTCATTCACTCGATCGACCAAATTGTACCACATTCGAAATGTATAAGCCCCTGTGATGGAACTCTCTTCTTCATGAGATTGGATTGCCGCCTACTATCTTTTACACCGAAGGTGAAAAGGAAGACTGTCCTTTGAACCCAGCCTTCTGTCCGCTCTATTAATGATAGCTTTCACAAGACTTGTTACTAAAAAAATGACCTTATAGCGCTTGTTATTCATCAGACAAGACCCGACTCCCGCTTCACTAATTGGAAGAAAAAGGAGAGCTTCAATCCATTGTTATTTGGTGTGGAGAGATCCAACTAAAACAGAGAGCTCGTAGGCCTTATTCTGCAGATCAAAGGACGACGTAATTCCCCATTCGTGTAAACTCTAGACTCTGCGGCAACCCACAGGCAACAACACCAGGAAATCAGCATATCACCACCACCGCTCCTATACAGTAAGTAAGAGTTACATTTCCATATAGAGTAGAGTAGAATGCTGATTGGTCCAAACAAATGGGAGTATCTCAGTCAGTGTATTTTGTGTATTCATAGTCTAGTACACAGTATTTTGAGTCAGCCCAGTACATAAATCGTACAGGACAAGCAGGAATGCAAGTAGAATATGGATAGTCTTTCAAGTCAATAGCTGCATATCAAGTTCCACAAACCCCTCCCCCCCCACCCCCAAACTGGGTTTCTTTTCCATCACCGGACCGAGAGCCTGATTCCCTTTGGAAAGAACTCTTTTTTAAGGAAATAAATCAGTGAGCAGAAGTTCATCAGGAGCAGCAAGCAAGCAATGCAGCACTTAGCTATCAGAAGAAGGACGACTCTCTACCTTCTCATGCAAGTTAACCACCAAATTATGCGCATCATCTAAGAGCTTCCACACATCAAGGTGCCCAGACATTCCATTGCATTCCTTTAGAATCTCATCCATGCTGCTGTACTTCTCTATTATCAGTTTCCTCTTCTGCAAAACTGAAGCCGCTATTGCATAAAGCAGCAAATCATCAGTTGGCGGTACTCGCTGCCTGATTCTGCTCCCTGCAGATTTCCCAATCCCAGCCCTTATCGCTGCCTGATCCGCCCACATAACCTCCCACAAACACAGCGTCTGCTCGAAACTCAACTCCCTCCTAAATAATACCACAACCATCCTATAAACGAAAAAACAATCCTCAGCCTGTAGCTTCTCCAAATGCCTATATAGATGCGAGTCCTTGAATTTGATTATCTTAGACACGATACTTAGCTGCCTGCGGATTCCAACCTCATCAAGCCTAAAGTTATGTCGAGCCTTCTTCATGAAACCCACAAAACACCAAAAGGCTTCATGGTCTTCTTGCATCACTGCAATTATTGGGCTAAGGAGGTCACTCATTCCTTGACAGTATCCAATTTCAGGGTCGTATAGCGCATAGGCTTCAAGTATTGCAACTAGCCGTGCAGCATGGAAAATCCTGCACGGCTCTAGATGTTCGTGCTCCTTTAACCCAACAGCCGCAGCAGAACGCTGGGCTCTCGCTTCTGATATGGAAGCCTGAGAAGGGGAGTAAGGTATCCATTCTGAGTTAGCACGAACAGCATCCACACGGATAATACGCTGCCATGTAGCAAAATCTTCAACAGCCTTGTCCATTGAAAGATCACCCGACCCTGATGGAGAAGTATCTTCTTTGGAAGAAACATTAGCATCGTTATCTTCCTTGTTTTCTCCAGCAATGGCCTGAATGACTACAGAATCTTCAGACGATTCTGTGTCGGATGACTCGGTATTTTGTGCAGATGCATCAGCACTCTGTGTCTGGCCCCCACGATCATCGCCTTCTAATAATGCAACACGTAGATCATCTGATTGATCAATATCTGGACTCTTTCCTTCACTAGAAAGAGATTCTCTGGCACTAACTACATCTTCATGACTAGAAGAGTCTATATCATGAGTAGAACCTCCATCATCCTCATTGTCAATTGCTTCTCCATTTTCACTCGTTTTCAAGCTCCCACTATTTCGCCTAAGGAGTCGACGGCATTGTCTCCGAAGTTTCTCATATTCTTTCCTGCAGACAGATTATCCACGAAATAATCATATCAGACACCATCAAAGAAAACAGGAATCGGAACTGTGAGCAGAGGTGGAAAGATGAATCCAACGAAGACCTGATATAACCGTTACCCAATCATGTGTATCATTCTTTGTTAACATACCTTTTTTGGGTTCTAAGTAGCTCCCTTTCTGCTTTAGTACTGTCCAACTCATAGCTGTTCAAATAAAGTCCAAAAGTAAGTACTTTGTTCTGGAGGAATATATCAGTATTAATCAGCAGAAGAGATACGATTTACTAGCATTACAATATATCAGTCTAGAAGACATTTAAATTTATGTCCAGAAAGTCAGACGCTTATTAAACCAGGTCAAGATCTTGACTACATCCCAACTATACAATATAGCAAGCTATTACTTTTTTCCACCGTCCTATTTGTGGAGGGAGAAGGAGTTATACGAACACATTAATACAACGTTCACAACTCAATTACCACTGGTACTATCAAGGGACAAAACACAGCAAAAATGGCAAATTTAGAGTTAAAACTCAAAAGTGATGCACAATAACCACGGCATAGAGATAAGATAAATCATATCATCATGATGCAAAATAAATACTGTAAAGGGTATTCCAACTAGTTTCAGGTGTAGGAAGTGCACAAAGGTGAGTTTTTGGAAGTATGAAAGGTGCATGGATGTAGGTGGTGAGTCTTTTCATGGTGCATGGATATAGGTAGGCACCTTATTTACACTTAGTTCACTAACGATATAGGTCTAAAACCAAACTTAGGCTGTATCTACATCAGAGAGAACATAGCCAATATATAGGGTACTAAAATACCACCTACAATGTAATGCTGCCTACCAAGAATTCGTTACAAATGCTATATCCCCTCATTTTCCTAAACCTAAACTACAGCGCCAATTCACATTTCAAGAATCCAAGAGAGATCACATATGAAAAGAGAGATTTGAGAATGATGGGCCGGCATGGGAATGTGAGGAAAGCCATCATATTTCATAATTAGGAACAACCATACAAGTATCAGAAAAACAAGATCACAAGAGTGACATAAAAAGGTGGGGATGGCTTACACTCCAAGAAGAAATGGCCAAACCTCTGGTCTTATACTTGGATCAACACCCTATATTACAAATGCAAAATATTAATATCGCTCAAAAGCAAGCATATCACCTCGATTTGAAGACTAGTCTACTCACCCCGCTGCGAACTTTCTTCAAAAACTTGACTCCGCCGTCACGTAATTTCCCATCAGCTGTAAATAAACTACACCACTGTTGAGGGGTAAGAACATGTTTTCTTTTCCTGCGGGACCATGGCGATTTCAGACGCCCACTGAAATAGAAGAGAACTGACAATTAGCCACCAGATCCTCAGACCAATAATCATAATAATAGTGCCATAGTGGACGACATCGCAATTTGCAAACCAAAGAGATAGACTAGCGAGCCAAAAAGTGGGTTAGAAGAAGGAAACTAGATTTGCAGCAAAAACAACATGTACATTTACAAGCATTAACATGCAATTCAAGCAAACTGAAAAAGCAATTCTCGGGTGGAATGCAGCTTCGCCCATGGATCCATAGAATACATATGGAAGGAAGCACATCGAAAAGGCAAATGATAAGATGTCAAACTTGGCACCACCTAGTAGATTAGTCTATCATTTATAAGCTACGACCCCTACTCCACCAATCAATCAAGAAAGTCTCAAATGATGGCAAGTGTTTCAAGCATTATCTCACGCACTAGGGATGTACCATAGATACTACCTAAAGACAGCATCCAACCCAACAGGAAGAGCTAGGAATGGAAATGAAAAAGATCTTCCCATGGAGACCCTGTAAATCTAACTCTTAATACCACCTAGTTCCAAGTGAAGATATATGTACTTAAAGCAGCATCTAGAGCAGACTGGGGACCGGATCTAGAAAAAACACTCAAGAGAATTGAGAAGATTAGAAAGAATTAGGGAAGACCAGGAAGAAAAAGGAACATCTGAGTAGCAAAAGAGAAGGAGAAAGAGTGAGGGGAAGTGGACTCACCGATCAGAATGGCAAGAATGAGCTGGTGAGGAGGAGTTCACAACGAAGAGTACGGAACGTAAATGAACCCAGGATGACGACGACGAAGACGCAGAGGACGACGTTCCTGAACCAGACGACGACGGAGAAGGAGTATTTGAAGATGCTGACGAAGTATGACTTCGCCTCAGAGCTTTCATCTACTTAAGTACAACTGGGATCTTTTCCTTTATTTGTTTTTCTTTCTCCTTTCCCTTTCCTCTATAACCGTCAATTTGAACTACCAACTAACAAACAACAATATGAAACCCTAGAAAGTTACAACCACCAGAAACTGAATGGAGAGTAAGAAAAGAAATATCCAAACGAATCCGAATTCACTGATGCAGTTGCTTCGAAGTAGCAGAATCCGCTTAATTTAGGTTTGCTTTTTTCTGGTTTCCCGGAGGAAGAATTACCTACTGGTAGAGTAGAAAATGGCGGCGAAGACGGCGATTCCGGCCAAGGCAGTGACGGCTACGACAGCAGGGGGTGAAGAAGCAGAGCGGGGAGCCGCCGCCAGTGCCCAGGGAAATCGACCGCCACCGGCACTGCCACCGTTGCCGGAGATGTGGAGAAAAGCTTTGAGGCTGAAGTTGAGGATGGGAATGAACATTGAAAGAGAGAGACGACCCCAGATCCGCGTGAAATGACTCGGATGCCCTCGCCGGATGTTAGCTTCTGGTGGTTCGGTATAGTGGTGGAGGAAGATCGGAGACGACGAAGAAAAAGAAGAGAGATGCAGAGAGAGATACAGAGAGAGAGAGAGAGAGAGAGTCGTATTTGATTAATGGGGTCTTCGTCTTCTTCTTCCCCGTTTTGTCTTTGTCTCACTCAGTCGCTCCGATCCACAGTTATAAATTATTAATAAAGGGGAAGCCTGAATTTGTGAAAGAGAAAGCACAAATGAAACACTCTCCTCTTCTGAAAGAAAAAGGTAATCAGAAAACAATGGTGGAAAAAGCAATTGAGAGGTGGTGTGATGGAGAAGATCAATCATGTGCTGGATTTTTCAGAAATGGGAAATATCTATATAATTCATTAATTCGAAATTCCTGAAATAAGGAAATGAAATTGAATTTTTTTTTACTTTTTCCTTGTTATAAGTGGATTTTAGATGCACATGCACACTTTGACATCTTCGAGCTTGGACAATCTGCAATGTGAGATTATAGATGTATGTCGCTGCTTAATCCAGCATAAAATCTAAAAGATTTGTATAACTCTTTTTTGTTGTGAAAACCAGAGAAACCTCGTAATCAATATCATTAAAACTTGAACACGATAAATTTATACTTATAAAAGCATAGTTTAGCCGATGAATAAGTAAATGAACTACCAAAAAACACAAAGACATGCATACCCACACTCAAATTCTAACCAAAATTAGCAAGATAGGTAGCGACACAATTAGCCTGACAATAGATATGATGCACAGAGATTTCCCAAGGTTGAATACAAAAACGACTGATATTCCAAAACTGCAATAGCATGCTGGTGATCAATAGGGCACTAGTAATCCAAATAACACACGGCTACTATGAAATAAGTTTGAACCCGAATCATCACAGCGGCAAGTGACCATGCCGATTTTTAACCTTCAACAAACTCTCTCAGTCCCGCCCTTGTAATCAACCGGGAACCCACATTAGAAACAAAACTGTGAACAAAATTTCCAGGATCATCCCTAATAATTCCTCCGGTCGAGTAAAAGAAGAACTATAATAGAAACTTCAAAATTCATACTCTTGTTTTGAATATATGGTATTTTGGAATATCCATACTCTTATTTTGAATATATGGTATTTTGGAATAAAATATTGGGTTATTTGAAAATGTTGTATTTGTGTGGTACAAACGACTTGTAGTATGAAAATTATCTTGTTTGGCTAATTCAAAACAACGTGTTAATTTACATGTGGTATTTAATGAATAAGAAAGGTCTATTACTATTTTATCCTCATAAAGCTTAATCCCTAATGAATACAATGACCGTATTTGTGAGATTAGTTTGTTATGTCTTATTATAAAATAATGTTTTATATCTTAAAGTCTTTTGAATTTGGATTATGTGGTAATTTTATATTTAAATTTTTAATTAATAAGTTATGCGTGGATGGGGATACCCATGGGTACTCGAAATTCACGAGAGTGGGATGGATATGATATTCGGATGGGGACGAGGATAGGGAGGAATTTTATGAATAATTATGGAGATTGGTATAGGTACCCCGTCTAAAACTCGTTTCATTGTCAAGAAAAGAAAGAACAAATCAAAGGTTAGTTTGGGTTTAAAAAATAATGTAATGTTTTGAAACCCACTAATTCAAATAAAACCCCTATAGCCCAAATATTTCAAATACTACAAAAATCCATTATTTTAAATACTTCATATCAAAATATCACATTTTTTATTTTAAATGCCATATATGAGATTTTAACCAAAATACTACATAATATGATATTTAGATCAAAATACCACTTTTAAATATTCGATTCAAATGACTCCTCAAACAATTATCTAAGCCAACTTAATCTTAAATTAACAAAAGAAAATACATTTATTGGTAAAAGAGCGATAATCATTACAATCTTGTTGGTGGACTGTTAATCATTCAGACAAACCTAAATGAGCATCAATAACTTATATATTTACTGAAAAGGGAGAAAAGAGAAATTAAAGCAGTAATGAATAATGATGGCTTTGACAAATTAAAAAAGTGCATTGCTTTTCCTTTATCACATCTTGAAAAATCTATAAAAAAACATTGCGATTATCTTAGCTCACATTTGGTTTTTATATTTTAAGAAACGATAATTTCTTTTAAAGCAATAATTTTTGAAACGATGTATTTAAAGACATTTCAATTTCTTAAAATTTTTGTTTGAAAATTATATATTTGTGCTTAAGTTTTAAGTATTTTTGGTTTAATTATTAGAGGGTTCTTTGTTTCATAAAAGCTTAATTATAAATTTTATAAAAATAAGGATAGTATTGTAATTCTAAATAGCTAAACAAAACACAATTTGAAAACCCACAAAATTCACTTTTTGGTCGAGTTTTGTGTTTTGAGACTCAACTTTTCTCTTAAAAACATAAAACTCATATTTACTTCCGCAATCAAACGAAGAATTCTCAAGAAACTATCGTTTCACCCAAAACACCAAAACCAAACATGGCCTTAAAATCATAAATTTAATTTTGATAAATTGGTTAAAAATACATAATGTTGGTACATAGGTTAATTTTTTGTTGGTTTTGATACATAATAATACCCTTCTATACCCCAAAACTTGACTCAAGAAAATTTAGATCAATTATGACGGATAAGTTGAAAATAAGTACCTGGTACAAATGTTATGTGGCAGAATATGATTAGTTGGTTTTTTAAAATAAAAAATAATGAAAAGTTAACACTCAAATATGTCAAATAATGTAATTAGATCACCCAAATATGAAGAGTTAACACTCAAAAAATGAAAGAGAATTTAACAGATTTAAATCAAAATAAATTTGAGTGATCTAATTGCATTATTTGACATATTTAAATGTTAATTCATTACTATTTTTTATTTAAAAAACCAATTATATTATTTTGATATGTAACATTTGTATGAGGTATATACTTTCACCACTTTAATTTATTTAGTACTCACCACCTGGTCGATGGAGTGTCGACTCCGGCGACTAAAAAACTTTCTAGAGATTTTATAATTAGTACTTAGTAGTAGTTGGTAGGATGGTAGGGGGTAAAGGCAGGCGAAATGCTGAGAAGGGGAAAGAGGAAAAGGGGCAGTCAACAAAAGCAGGCGCATGCAGAGTAGCGTAAGAACATGAATCATGAAATTACCCGCCACTTTCATTGCTAGATTTGGTTTTGTATCATGATTTCCAATTCCATTCCATTCCATTCCATTCGACTGGTTTGAGTAAAATGCATGGTGGTCCTTTTTTAATTAGTGTTTTGGAGTTTTCGCACCTAGGCTGTTCCTCACAAGAATAAATAAGAAAGTGATGATATAAAAGAAATGAGGTGTATGTAAATGTTTAGAAAATAAACAAGTATTGAGAAATGTGTTCGATCAAGCTATAAGCGTATACTCTAAACATGTGAGCTCATAGTATATCAAGTATTGTCAAAAATATAATGTTCACCTTATTTTTTATAGTTATTTTGAGATATGAGTTGGGTGGCCAAATGAGAAGGTGATTGTAGTTATTAGTGTGTTTTCTCCGACAAGATTTTGCAATTGGTGGTAAAAGGTTGTTTGATAGGACAAGCTAAGGCCGTTTGAGTTTGCTCGACACAAGATAGTCCATCTTGGGCCATGCTTATATGACATGGTAGTCTTGGTCAAGTCAAGAGTAATCATTCCTGAGGCCACTAACCTTTTCGGCTTGTTGACCGGTTAGCTGGTGGGTGAGCCCATTAACGATTATCGAAGACGATAGAGTCTCGCCACAAAATCACTCTGAGATAATTGGCAAGATTCCTTAACATTATTATGTCAAATTAGGGGAAGAGTCTGGCTGTGACCTTATTAGGATATTAGCTTTTGGTGAATTCTTCGGTATATCTGATGTATCGAAATTTTTGGTGTGCCTAATTTTTTTTTGGTAACGTAAATTCATTACCAACGTTCATTTTTAGTTTGTGATCTCGACGGTTTACAATTATTCGAATATTAAATTTCTATTTCACATTTTATTTTTGATCTCATATATTTTCTCAATTTATAAACTAGTCACTCTCTTTAATTCCTATATACCAATTGATATAGTTGACATGACTAAAGGATTTTGAATAGATAAAATCAATGTTTTCGATCCTATTTTCTCCATATTGATGAGTTCGCTTTGAGTATGGAAAGTCGTGTACAATTTGAAATGTTAGAATTGTTAATAATAAACATTAACACTTCAAATTTCGACGAGTCTCCAAACATCCTAATTCTACCATTATACTGAGGTTGTCAACCATCTCATCATCATATATAGTAGTTCTGTTTGTGATGACATCAACATCAGCAGCCATGGAGCTTCCGGGCTATAGGTGCTACAATTTCCCTAACAACGAGACTTGTTTCGGGTGTGATGCAGGGCGCTGCTGCAGTAGCTCCACTTCCTGGTGTAGCAACAATGATTACTGTTACGAATGTAATTACTGTGCATTCCAGTGTTTTGCACCTTGTCGTCCACCTCAAGCGCTATCCGCCTCAATATCATCATCATGGATTAATAATGGTACTATTACTACAGTAATCGAAATAGGATGAGCCGGAACTCCCCGAGCCATCCCTTGATTTCACCCCATTGCTTCATTTAATTGCCTCATGCTTAATTGTGTTTTTCTGTATCAATTGGTATATAGGAATTAAAGAGAGTGACTAGTTTATAAATTGAGAAACTATATGAGATCAAAAATAAAATATGAAATAGAAATTTAATATTCGAATAATTGTGAACCGTCGAGATCGTAAACTGAAAATGAACGTTGATGATGGATTTACGTTACCAAAAAAAACTGAACACACCAAAAATTTCGATATACCATATATACTGAAAAATTTACCGTTTATAACATTAAGTTATATCCACTAACACACCAATCTCAGGTTTTTCCCTAGCTTTCCCCCCTCCTTCCACCGTAGGTTAAAAATAAGTATTTATTTTATTGAGAAGTTCGTGATAATGACGTTGATGATTTTTTTTCTTTTTTTTCGGCAGATTCCCTTATTTATGTAAAAGATTGCTAGAATTTTTTATAGTAAAAGTCATCTCGGATTTTTCGAATTGAAAGACCAATAGCGTCTTTACAAGATGAGAAAATATATTGATGAAACAAACAGTGAACTCGCTGTAGCTAGACGAAAAAAAACAAATGGTAACGTTTGAAGGTATCCAGGAATACTCAAAAAATTTGACACCGACAGACCTGGACAGGTCCTGTCACGAGGAGTGATTCGTCGGCAAGAACTCACTCGAGGTATCGGGCTCTTCGAGTATTTGATGTTTTGGGTGTCCCCAATTTGGACTCCACTAATCGTTTCTTGTTTATTAGTTTCAGATTTGTCTTTCGTTTTATACAATTATTCCTCCTTTTCTATTATCAGGTAGAGGTTTATGCCTGAGTTGTTAGCCTTCATTCAAGGTTATCTAGTATAAGGATAATTGGAAGTACATGCAATAAATTTTATTACATATTTGTGAGTCCGGATTTTACTCATTAAAAGTGATAATTCTCTATCAAATTTGTTTGATATATTAAACATCTTTTAATTATGAATTTAATAATATAAATAGACATTTTAAACAAAGATTTTATCCACTAAAAAAACAAACCGGTTTAACTTAGAATTAAAAATTAACAGAGATATGGGGGGCGCGGCGGCGGGGGGTTCATTACACAAGAAACAAGAAGTGACTCAAAATGGCCTGCATACGGAAAATGGGTTAATTAATAATAAAGCATTTTGCCTAAACCCAAAATTCATTAGTCTTCAGACTTGCCAGATTCCCACAATATTTAGCAATTTGCATTTGCAACCATCCACTTGCGTCAATGGGCAATCACGATCATGTCCCATTGTAGTTAAAATCGCAATTTTGATGGTAAAATCGTACTTACTTAGCTTTAGTGATTTTGATTTTATTAAAAATTAGAATCATGTGGAATTAATAATAAAAAATGTGTAAATATGTAGAATAAGACGATGCCATCGGATTCACGAAATCAATTTCTCCCTTGAATATACATGTTGCCCATACCCTGATCCCATTAGGTTTTAACAGATTCCACTTGATTCTATTTGATTTCACGTAATTCTATCCAATTTTGCTTGTAGCTTAATGTTAACTTATGGTTTATGGATGTTGTATTTTGGCAAAACCTTGTTCTTTTAGATTGATTATTATGTTTATTTAGATTTTGAAGTTTGGATAATAAACTTAATCAATATCTAATTATTGTTGATAGTTAAATATTTACTATTCTAAAATAGTCGTAAACTTTTACAAATCAATTTTATAATTACAATTTTACATTATTTTTCGATAACACATAAAATTCCCAATTTCACTACATCAAACTAATAGATGATATCATTATTTTGCAGGTGATATCACTAGCAGTCTTGGGCTATTGGCAATACAAATTAGGCCGAAATAAGAAACGAATGCTCTGGATAAGTGGGCCTAATACAGAAACAGAGTCTAATGATGCCCAGCTACAAAGATCGGAGAGAATGTACCATTAAACCAAAAAAAACTGTTAAACGTAGTTTGATTTTCGAAAAAAAATCGCTCTAAAATTTGAATATAATATATAAAAGTACGCGAATACTCTTCATTTACGTATTAAAAATATCCGAACAGAATCATTCACCATCATTTTCACCATTCAACACAAATTTTCCTCCAAAAAATCAGCCCTATTCGCCGCCGCCGCCGCTCTTCCCGCCGCCACACTACCGCGGCCCACATCACCACCGCCCACACCAGCGCCAACCTCTTCCACCGCCGGCGTTTCCACGCAACAGCCGCCGTCGCCGTCGCCGCCGCCGCCTGCACGAGGTACGTCGGAAATAGGTCCAGCCGTCCAAAATAGACTGTCCAATTCAATCCTAGCCGTCCAAATCAGACTACCGGTTGAAGAATTGGCCGCCCAAACCGGACGACTGGCTTTTCAACCGGCAGTCCGATTTGGACAGCTCGGTTTGAATCGGGCCGTCCGTTTTGGACGGTTGGGCCCTTTTTTAATTTTAATATTATTTTTTATTTTATAATTACTAAATTAATACAACAATTAATATTAAGTAAGTTGATTTATTTAAAATTAGGATCAATATTTTTTTTCATATTATTTGTTTATTATTTTAATTATTAAATAGAATTAATAAACTTGTTTCGAAATGTAAGAATTAAATAAGATAATTTAAAGTGATAGTGAATGAATTTAAAAGTATTTATTTATTTTAATAATTAGTAATTATAGTGAATGAAATTTGTTGATGACAATTTAAAATGATAATTAAGTAGTGAAATTATGATATTTCATTATGATGATTATGTTAATTTATGTAAATGTGACTAATTAAATAAGGTTATACGAATTTAGAGCACAAAGAATTAAATTGGTCATTTTATTCGTAGAAAATATGAAATTAATTAACTGTCCAAATTGGAATTTGGATGGAATATTAGTGTATAGTAGTGGCGTTAAGTGCGTACTAATATTATGTTAATTATGAGTTGTTAATGATAAGTAGTGTATTATGTGAATTAGTAGTTGTCATGATATGTTATATGTAATTGATATACTAATAGTAGTTGGTATAATTTAAATTTGATAGATAGTTCATCAAGATGTCAGATAGAAGTAATAAACGAAAGAATAAGTTACCACGGTTTCTGAACAGTGCCATTTCTGCTTCCGATCGGAAAGAACAACTCGAGAAGTTCTATGCTAAGAAGAAGAAGCAACGTGGTGCGGATGATGGTGAGCCTAGCCTCATGCAACCAGAGCTGCAGTTTAACATTCCCGGGCCTGTGTTCGACTTTGGGTTTACGGATGTTGATGGGACACAACAGAGTGCAGATCAAATACTAGATAGCATCGCAGCAGGATCATCACCGAACATCGATGACATTCGAGATGACTCGGAGAGCTCGGCCGATGACCAACTTGATGATGATCAGCATGATCCTCCATTTCACCCAACCCTTTTAGTCGACCCCTCCCCCCCTCCGCCTACTATGCATGGTCCATTGGCGTACTGCTAGTAGGTCATCTCAGGGTTCCTCTTCTGTTCGGTATAGACGTGGTAGAGGTAGTCGTTCCGTCAGAGTCGAGTCGAACACTATTGGGTCATGGTTGCTTCAGGCGTCGGCATCGGGTGGGCCAAAGATTATCGACCTGATCCCCAGTTTCGGCGGGCATATTACATACCGCATGTGCAGAGAGGGTGTGGCATGTCGACCTGCATCGACCTTCAAGTTGCACACCTCGAAGAAGGCAGTGAAAGCCCTACTAGAATTCGATTGGAAGATGGAGGGAGCACGAGACTTGGTAGCGGCATCGGAGTTGTCCCACCTTGCAATCATTATGTCTTCCCAGTTAGACAGTGCACTAATTCAGGCTTTCGTGGAGAGGTGGCAGCCTGACTTAAACACCTTCCACATGCCCTTCGGAGAGATGACGATCACGTTGCACGATATCTTCTACCTACTACGGATTCCGATTCTTTGGGGCACATCTTAGTGATGCTAGAGGGAAGAACTACAAGGGATTAGCAACATCTATGGTACATCTCCACGAGAACGATTTGAGGCTGATGTACTATACAAAGGGTGGGATGCATGTGGACAGAGTCCTGTCGGCAGCAGCAACGGGTGAGCTACTTGTTCAATTTGCTTGCGTCTACACTGTTTGTGGACCACAGTGGGAGCCTTAGCCGTGTTAGCATCCTGGAGGGTATTAGTGACATGGACAGGGTGAGCAGTTACAGTTGGGGAGCTGCTGCACTTGCCTTTATATACATGCAGCTAGGGATAACTAGTCGGGCATCCTCGACGTCACTGTGCGGGTGTCTAACTTTGTTGCAGTCTTGGATCTACGAGTATTTCCCGTGTCTGCGCAGTTTACAGTTCCCACACCGGCGCAGGACCGGTGAGGCATTTGCTGGGAGGTGCGACCCTCCAAGAGCGATTGGCAGGGGACGAGGTGTTGATGACAGGTTGGGGCATCTCCGTGCTCAGTTAGATGGGATGACACATGCACATGTGGATTGGCTTCCCTTCACCCTACTCCAGATGACAGTGATACCCTACGATCATGCTATTTTGGAGGGATTCACGCGTTTGACATCATTGAGTCGCATGATCCCGTTCGTGTCCTTCGTCAGTATGGACACTGGCAGGTGATTCTCCATCCACCTTTGATGCCAGAGGTTCTTTGTCAGACCTGCTGATGGAGTACTGTATGATGTGCGCCACTCGAGGTGCAATTTCACCCATCCCGGTGCTTTGGCATACTTGCCAAAGATTATCATACCTAGTGTACCTCGTGCACCTGACGGGAATGTGTTTCCCGATTACCGAGCATGGTATCTCGACCGCACACATCCATACATCACCCCGTCACTCAAGACAGATGATCCCCCAGTTTTTGAGTTTGTGCGTCCTACTTCCTCTTTACTAAAATTTATTGTAGTTTGTTTCGTCTACAATGTAACCGTGACTAATTTGTTTATATGCCTTTTGTAGCCGCCACAACCTATTTCTGACCGCATTGTCCACGGATTGGCGCCCCTTTGGGAAGCCGACACTGTAGAGGCTTTTGTTGACAAAGGACCAGAGTACTTCGGGTTGGTTCAGTCCATGGAGTACTTCGAAAAATCGGCTGAAAACCATCTCGGCCGGCCAAGGCTGCCTCTGGTCGAAATCCACGGCCGGCCAGGATGTTCAGCCGATTTTCGAAGCCGCAAGGTTGTTCCCCGGCCAAATTTTTTTTCAAAATTTTAACGATATCCTCTAATAATTTTTGCAGATAATCACATTTTTCACATGGTTTAAACGTTCGTTGGATGCACTAACTCGACATGAGCAATTCGGTAAGTGGTCGATAATTTTGTTATCAAAACTATTGAATTAATACGAAATTGTGTAGATAATCAAAAATTGAAGCATATGTTTTGTGTGTTTATAATGTAGGGAGATTCATCGGTTAGTAAGGGCGACATAATCAATTACAACGAAAATTTCGTATAATCCCTAAACCCTAAACTCCAAATCCAAAATCCTAAACTCTAAATCCCTATAACCCTAGAATCCTAAACCACAAAAACCTAAACCCTAAATTCTAAAACCCTAAACCCTAAACGCTAAAACCCTAAACCATAAATCCCTAAACCTTAAATTTTAAACCCCTAAACCGTTAACCCTAGAACCCTAAATCATAAAACCCTAAACCCTAAATCCTTAACCCTAAACTCTAAACCCTAAACCCTAAACCCTTAGAACCATAAACACTAAACCCTAAACCCTAAACTCTAAATTCTAAACTCTTAACTCTTAACATAAAACCCTAAAACTCCAAATAAAGAAAAAACGACAACTCTTAAACCCTAAACCCTAAACTCTAACCACTAAAATGTTGTCCTAAACACTAAACCCTAAAACCTTAACCTTAAACCCGATAGTATAGAGAGTCCAATATCATAATCTATATTGTATAAAATATAGTTATTGAATAATTTCTTAAGAAGTTTCAAATTATATAAATGATTTGAAGTTTTTATTGATCAAATAATTGAGATCTACTTTTTGTGTTAATTAGCTGTCATATGTATTATTATCAATTAAATGCATGTTTTAATCAAATTATGATATTGGTAGAGATGATAATTGTAACATTCCGGCCCGATCGTAAAGAAGCACTGACCAAATTAATTTGGAACGAGCTATGGTCCAGGTTCATGATAAGCATGGATACCGATGCACTTGTACATAGTACACCTTATATAAATAACTATTCATATTTCGTGCATATCAATTAGCACCATAGCTAGGTGGACGTGGCAAGTTTTGGGGGAGGCTTTTTCATATTGCATGCATAAAGAATGTTTCACAGAGTGTAAGAAGTGACTAGATTCCTAAATATCTATGCTGCTACTAATGGACAAAGTAAATTGGAAAAAATGGACATATTAGGGAGTTTAGTCTTGGAAGCAAGTGCAAGTAGTGGTATGCCCCCATTTCCACTATATAAAAGGGCTTAAGGTATTCAGCTTCATACAGGGAAATACGGGGATATCTTACACTAAAACAAAGGAGATACAGAGAAAAGCTAGTACTTGGTTCGTTATAACAATCTTCGAAATTACGTTATCGACTTGGAAGCCTATATTGGTATTCTCAAGAATTATTTCTGGTGAGGGTCTCCTGCGTATCCAACCGGGTTAGACATTCCATTATGAGTTTATTATTATTAAGGCTATATGCATGATATGGTAATGTCAGTTTAATCTCAAGATTTTATATGCTTCTTTACCATATTTATTACTTAATATGATACATGTGCTGTTCCTTTGCTGATATATCTGATTTAATATATGTGTTAATATGAGCAGTAGCTATTACTGATTATTGAATAAATCTGGAAATTGATTAATCACCTAGTTAGGGCCCATATGCTGGCGATTGTGCTTATTGCACTTATGTTACGTGATGGGCCTTGGTAAGCGCCACAACTAACTATTGTCGTGGGCTTTGATAAGCGCCACACTAACTCTATATGAGCCATTTTAGTGCCACTAACTCTACGTGGGTCGTCAGCATATGTGAGCCGGGATCCCAAATAAAATATGGATATAAATTAGATTATAGAATTAGCCTTATGTGTTATATGTTGTATACTTTCTATATGAATATTTGTACCGTAGAGTGACTAGGACAGAGATCCTCACTCAGTGATTAGCACTGACCCTTACTTTCCATTTCAGAGTGACAGTAGGCTTTACTGGGTAACATACTGCAAAATGGTATCATCGAGCTCCGGGGTCGGTCATCATGGTGACAACGCCAGGTAGATATCGAAAATTGTGTCTTGATCCTCGTTTTGTATTTAAAGTTGGTTTGAGACTCTTACTTTCATCATGTGCATATGTTATGAGTGGTTGTGTACTAGTACAATGTGAGATATGGTTTTTGTAAAATATAGTTGCCTTGAGGGCAAGTATATGGTTACTCTGGTCCGAGCCTGTGAAGCTCGGGACTTCTGTTCTATATGTATATGTGTCCTGCTGGACTTCTGGTATAGTGTACTGCATTGTGAAAAATCAATAAGTCATATATGACATCTTGAGCAGTTTTTGTGTTGACCAATTAATTATTTGAGTACGTATAAGCACAATCCTAGATTATGATGAAGGAATTAATTATATGAGTGTAAACATTAAATGATATTTACGGTATAAGTAGCGTAGCACCCTATTATTGCTTCGTTGTTTTAGTTTATAACGAACATGTTAGTTGTATGAGTGTTACAATAATCACTTAGCCTTTCTACTTAAAAGACCATGGTTTGAATCCCACTCCCACATTTTTGAAAAATAAAAAGTGTAGTTACAAAAACTGAGTCCAACTGTCTAAATAATTTTGGTTGAACTGGTCAGTTTTCCGGTCTAAACTTAATAATCAAAATAAAAATAATAATTGGGTCAGCCAGCCGGCGATTCCGGCTTGGTTAGTTCCCGACTGACCCAAATTTTTTTCCGATTTCGTACGTAAATGGAGGATCGACAGATCTTCAATTTTTTCTTCGGATTTTCATTTGAGGGTGTTTGAGAGTGTTTGACCGTGTTTTGTTCGTCGATATACACAACTTCTTCCATATATTTCGATTTTACGAAAGGATAATAACGTAATTTACTCAATTTAGGGCGTTGTTTAGTTCGAATATTAGGGCGTCAAACAGAGATTCAGTTATTATTTTCACTAACATTCACTTCTGGTGACTCTATCTGATTATATTTTGTTAAACTGAACCGGTTTGGTTTAATCAAAACCGACACGGTCGGTAATTTCAAACTGTGATTTGGACTAATTTTGGGGAAAGTCATTTCAAATAGTAATAGATTTCAAATATGCTATTAATTTTGTAAATCACTTTAGTGGAGTTTTTAAGAAATTAAAAGAAAAATTTTAATTTTGTAAATGACTAAAATATTCTTAATTTACCTCGAATTTAGTTATTTCTTACTCAAATCACTTTTTGTTCATATTTGAAATCACATCTTAAATCACTTGGAGGGCATAAATTAATTTCAAATCCCACTTCAATTTTGTATTCAAACATAATATTTCAACCATATCATGATGAAACAAAGGACATGCGAATCAGGTGTATCGTTAGTATGTAGTCTGGTTTTAATTAGGAAAAAAATGGTACTTGGCTGTATGATTTTTCCATCGAAGAACAACGAATTAATTAGCATAAAACATGATGCACTAGCTGAATTAACATCAAATTAATTAGCTGATAATATGTCTGATACAATCCTTCATTCCTAAAGGATATCATCATTAATAGGGATCATGAGAGCTTCATATCAAAGGAAACAACATTTTCAATGAACTTGTTCTCTTCTTCTAAAACGGCTAAACAACCAAAAAGAAAGTTTATAAGATGTATCCTATAAATCTTATTCGATGGCTGCAATTTCATTTCAGTGTCTAAAAAAATAAACAATCACAATTTAAAGAGGAATAATTGGATAAGTTTTACAAAAATTTCAAATTTCAAATTTCAAACTTATATTCATATATTTCTATTTTTTATACATTCTTAGATATGGTATTATCTCTCCAATATTTATATTTTCTCTTCTCTTTTTAAACCTAAACTACTACTCCTCCTCCTTCTCTTCTCTGACGGCCGCCACCATTAAATGCTTTTCATCCTCTATTATATCAAACTTTCGAGATCTCCCCTTCCATGACTTCCTTTGTAACTTTTCATCCTTCTCGGCCACATCAGGAAACAAGGGAGACAGAGATGAAAACAACGTTGAAATGGTGCTGTTCACCATTGGAATCAATCTGAACGGTGACGAAAGATTAAAGTCCAGATCAAAACGGTGGAAGTGGAGATAGTGACCAAATCTAAAATGTGTTCTGTCTCCTAAAACAAGATATGTTTTGATATTAGATTTTTTCACTTCTTCTTTCATTATTTATCCTTTCCTCTCATGATTTGTTTATTTTTATATATGGATTTTGTTAAGATGAACCCGAGGTAAGGTTTGCTTTTCAATCTCTTCCATTTTCTGATCTAGTGTGCAAATCTCAATTTTCCGAACATGGAGGTATTAAAAATCGACTTACATTGACATAATAGTGATATAATCGATGCACACAACAAACATAATTGCCTCATACAATTGGCATAGGGTCTTTATAAAATAAATATAACAATTACATAATCGGTGCATAAATTTAACATAACTACAAACTCGTAAGTAGACATAACAATGACATTACAGTTGTGTAACGTGGACGTAACTATGACATAATGTACTCATAAGGTGGACATAAGGATGGTGTAATTAAATTTACTCATAAAGTAGACATAACAGTGACATAATCTACTCATAATAAATTAACTAACTCATAACATGGACATCACAGTGACATAAAATGTTCATGAACTAAACATAAAAATGCAAACCAGACTTGCAACATAGGCATGAAGTAGATGTTCAGGTTATGTGAAATAATCGACCCATAATTGCTCTATAACGGTTACACAACATAATCTTGAAAGTTATATAAACGTATTAGTTATAAAATGTGAAATTATCATAAAATAATAGAATGTATCAAGATTGATCTTATTAGACTCGAAAAATTAAAATAAACAAGATTTGTGAAGTAAAAATTATGTTTTGAGCATTGTGTAAGTAGTTATAATAATTTAATTAAAACTAGGGATAAATGAATAAATGAATATATATGACAAAAATTAAAAATAAAAGAAAAAAAAATATTCCCCCAATTTGCAATTTTCTCGCCTATTACTATTTTCAATTCAGATTTGTTTGTTATCATATAATCTCACTAAATTTATTGTGAGCCATTAGATCCAACTTGTCCATAAAATGGCCTCATCCAACGACCCATTATCTCTCATATCTATCCTCTTGATTTGGCTATCGGCTGAATATCCGGGTTGCTCTCCTTCATTTCGACACAACTTAAGCCTCGCAACATCCTAGCTCGTAGATACTCACAACTTCAATCATAAGGTCTTGGATTTGGAAATTTTCATAAAACCATTGATGGATGAAACAGAATGCATCAACTCAATCTACAATAATTAGGCTGCCATTGAGAGGAAGGAAATCATTGAATACACAACCACTAGGCACTAGCATGGAAATTTCGCGAAATTTTCAGGTGATGAAGCCTAGTTGAAGCCCACGTGAGGCGTCGGATTTTATAGCACTCCCACGAGCGTGAGGGTATTTCCATCTTTTGCAGTGTGGCGTGTTTCTCGACCTCCCCTCTCTCTCCCCCAAACGACGCCTACAGTTTGGAAACTCGTGGTTGTCCAATCAGGGTCTTCTCCGTCGCTGTGGATAATCATTATGACCATTCCACCAGCGGTTACGGTTCACATGTGTCCTTGTTGTTGGAATGATCAAATGAAGCATCGCAACGAGTGGTGTAACCGTCCGTTCGTGATGTTTGGGGCATTTCAAAATCGACCTCCCCCGTATGTATAAACCTACCGTTATAAGAATTCCCCTTTTCGCACTTTCGTTCTTTTGGTGAGTACATATTTATTGTAATTATAACGAATGTTCATTTTCTAGGAAAAGAAAATGGATGTGGTAGAACATACGGGTCAGAATCTGAAGGAGCAATGGTGATGCAGTCCACGAAGGATGGGTACTTTTTGGAAAACCATGATTTGAGAGGAAGAACCTTTGTCACCGTAGAGGGTTCGGTTTTGTTGAGCATCTCTAGGTGATTCAGTTCAGGAAGGATGTGATGTAGTTCATCATAAGGAATTTCAAATCAGAGATGCTCACATTGAAGATCGATGAAGGGAAGGAGGTAGTGTTTACTGAAGACGATGTTGCACGCATATACGATCTTGGTCGTGGTCCGGCATCGGTTTCTAACTACCTGCAGAACAGGTTTTCAGATATCAGATTCTTGGCAAGCGAGTTGAAGTCTCCTTATAACAGTAGATCGAATATGAAGTTATCTGATGTGGAAGCAAGATTAGGTGTTGAGGTTGACAACGAACGTTGGTTTCAACTGATCGTTCTGTTGGTTGTTGGTCGTATGTATGTCCCTCATGCGGGTTTAAATATGAATGGAAACTACCTTGGCATTTTTTCCCGTAAAGATGCACCTATTTTTGAGGATTTGAACTGGTGTGAACACATGTTGCAAGTCAAAATTTTATTGGTACGTGCATTCTTATTATATACGTTCGTTACAAACAGTATTTTTTATTACGTACCTAATTATTATTAGGATGATATCCTTAACTAAACGTTTGTGTTGTCAGATTTTAATGCTGGATCGTGTTGGACTGTCTGCCGGTGATCGTGTTCCACGACTAAGGCCAACTGTTCGATACTAGAACAGTGTTGTACTGAAGCATCGATTGAGTGAGTTTGATGCAATCAGTGGTATCTAGAATGGGTTTATTATCGATTGGGATCTAGAGAATGATGATGGAGTTTTGTTTGTCAATAGAGAACTAAGTGTTGGGAAAGTATCAAGAAAATAAGGGGCTTTACCGCCTGTAGAACGAGGTAACAGATACGTTCCCTCATTTTTTAGTGCTAGTGAACGTTACCCACTACTGGTGGGTGTGAAGATTAAAAAAGGGGCAACACCAAACGCGAAGCCAACAAACGTCAAAGTAAAGAGCACGACAAGTGAACCCGAAAAGCCTACAACAAGTAAGGGATGCAGTTAGGAAGGTTTTATTGTTACTGGTTTGCCACCTACAAGGTTGGCAATCTAACACCTTAGTGCTTATGAGGTGCGTTTTTTTAGTTTGTTTTGTACGTTTGTATTTATTACAATTTGCGTATATTGAAACGTTTGTGCTTTTCTGTAGGCTGGGGAGAGGTCTATGTGGTTTGAGAACTACATACATTCTCTGAATCTTCAAATAAGTGCATTGTAATGTCTGAAGGAGCAATGTGATGACCAAGCCCGAACTGCACGTCAATTACATGGAACTCAAGATTTTGTTACGAATTTAAGCAATTTTTTAAGGAAGAAGGAGAGGAAGAGACATTGATTAATTTTGGAGGAAGAGGAGGAAGAGGAAGAATTGAATCTCAGTAGTGTAAATATTAGAGGTGGATGTGGGGAAAGCATTGGTCGCTCATAGTTCAAGTTAGGCTTTTGTAGACTTTAATGCTATTGCTGACATTCGACGGAGTGCAATTGATCATACACCGAGTGATGATCATTCGAACAAAGGTCACACATATCAAAGCCTGAAAGCTGCTGATCTGGTAATGGTTTGTTCTTTTTATTTCTTTATTCATTAAACTCGATGTGACATTTGTGTTATTTAATGGACGTTAGACTTCTTTACTGTCACAGTAGGAGAAGTCTACAAATAAGGAATCTAACGAGGGGGATGAAGATGAAACCAACCAAGATGTCACCCCGATTTCTATAAATGTTGGTCATTTGGAAAGCGGGGAAGGGAAAGCAGATGAGGAGGAGGTGGTTATTGTAAGTCAATCAGGGATATATGATCCTGATGATACTACCAATAAGAGGAAACATGTAAGTATTTTCTAGAATCCCCTTAACTGTCACATTTGTGTTTGTTATGATTGTTGGGTACGTTAGTTCTTGTGTTTCGCATTGACAGTCTCTAACCCAATGTTTGTGTCATAAAAGGTATCTACGTTGTTGAGGGGTAGTTTCTTAGGGTCTAGCTATAAGAGGACCAAACACAAGTCTAGTTCTTTGAAATCTCTGGTTACCCAGTTGCAGAAGAAGAATAAATCATCTGAACAGAGGAAGAAGAAGAAACAAGGTGAAGTGTTGGAGGGAAATAATAAGAAGGACGAGGACCAAGTCAACGAACAGGAAGCTGGAGTGTTAGTAGACAAGGCTAAGGAGGACCATGTCGAAAAGAACGAACTTGAGGTTTAAGGGAGTGTTTTTTCGAATATTATTGTCGTTTATGTTGGAGCTTGCACCGAGGAGTTTTTTAAAAAGTTGAAGCATTGTAGGAGTTTACTAACGACGTATTTAGTGATGCACCAAAGACCACTTCAGTTTTATGTTACCTATGGAGCACAAAGTTGCCCCAATACGTATTGTATTTTTTGTGTTTAGTTTTGTTGTTCTAATGTTCAGTTTTATATTTTAATTATATTTATTATAGGGAAGAACTTCTATATGAATTAGAAAATAGGGAGTTCAAGTTAAGCATGGAGGATTTTAGGGGGTGTTGTCCTGAAGGCAAGGTGTTGAATTTCGTGATTGATGCCTTTGGAGATATGCTTGTACGTGCAATGGAAACTGTGGACCACAAAATAGATCGTTGGTTTTTCTCAGCAGAAGTTGCGGTATGTAGTCTGAATTGCAAAACCGTACGTAATTCAATTCTTACATTTACGTTCGCTTCGTTTAATGTTTGTTATTTTTATTATTTTGGGAGTCACTTTATGGAAGCGGCTGGGATAGTAGCACCATTGAATATGTTATTGACTACTTGTTCGGCAAGCAATGGATTAGTAACCTCAATTGGACAAAATGCAACTTCGTGAGTGGTTTTTCTTTCGTTTTTTTCTTTTGCCTTCCGTGGATGATTTTGCTTTGTTTGATTTGCCTTTCGTGGATGTTTTGCCATAAGTTGTTCTGTAAATCTATGATTGTAGTGGTTTTTCCCCTATTGCAAGGACGATTATTGGGTATTATACTGTATCAACTTGGAGCATAAAAGGTTTGAATATCTGTATAGTCTCGATATGGATCTGCTCCCCCCCCCCCCCAACTTTCAGCAAGTTGGGAAGTAGGTTGCAGGATTTGCATATTAGGTTATCCCCATGGTGCGATCTGAGATGACGTCTGA
The DNA here is from genome assembly GCA_030674075.2 of Linum usitatissimum. Classification (NCBI taxonomy): domain Eukaryota; kingdom Viridiplantae; phylum Streptophyta; class Magnoliopsida; order Malpighiales; family Linaceae; genus Linum; species Linum usitatissimum. The sequence goes on from JAUJYP020001374.1 coordinate 1,455,401, forward strand.
ATACTTCAAGGATTTTTGATGGCACCATGCTAGAAGGTTGAAGCAGCCCGATAACCTATCTTGTGGCATCTTTGCATTTAATTTTCTTCAGTGTTGGTGAGGTGAAATTGAAGAGTAGATGGCTGCAAGTTGGCCGCAACTAGAGACCATTAAATTCCAAATATCGAAGATATGCCTGCGTTTGTTGTTTTCCAGAGGGAATATATTAAGTGATTTGGTGATATCCAAGGCTGTCAAAGAATTCCCAAAGGATGATTGATTGTTGTTGTGGCTTTTGTTTTGCTGTGGCTTTTGGGTTTGATACATCCTATTGAGGTAGACGTATGTTCTAGAAAATGCTACTATTATGTTCTAAGATGATTATATTATTTTCTAAGACATTATGTGTATGTTAATACGACTTTTATTTTCTATGACGATTATGCTGTTTATCATTTATGCTTTAGCCAACAGTGTTGTTATGTATCTTAGATCACATGTTCATATAATTTAAGGAGAAATATAGAAAAAATATATTTTGTTCAAGACTATGGACGTGCTTAGAATAAAAGATAAGTTGTTAAGAACACGAACGTGTCAATATTGAAAATTTGTATTTTAAGAATACGAAGATTTCAAGATTGAAGATGGGTTGTTAAAGAATTGGCTATATATATTAATGTAGGCCCACGTAAATTGAGATTCAACCCTAATTGCCGCCGTTACTTCTCTCTTTTACTTTCTCTCTCTTCTTCCTCTGGCTTCTCCTTCCTCCCTCTTCTCTATCTTCGATCTAGGTTCTGGGTTTTCTTAAATGTGAGAGGAGTCTCCAGTGACTCTGCTTCTTCCACAAGCTCTGAGTCCGTTGTGGTTTGCAAGCATGGGGAATCTGTGATTATGAACATTTCTACAATTGGTGCAACCCTGGGAGAGAGTTTTATAGATGCCGATACTGGAAGGAGAATGGCAGAGATTGCAATTTTTCGAAATGGGTGGGTGAAGTTTTTTCCGTTGCCGGATTACAACTGCCGGTTTATAGTGGAATATTTCAAATTTAAGTTATTGGATTGTGAACTGAGGCTGAGAGCATTGCAGGACAAAGCTTTAAGAAGGAAGGGTGAAATAAATTGGTTCAAATCTCGTATTGATGAAAGTAGTTCCATTTTGGGTGAGATTCGTGTGATTAAGTTACGTTTATGTGCAATAGAAATAGGGTTTTGATGTTTGATAATTATTGCATTCATGTCCGTGCTGATTGTATCCTTTTTTAAGTAATAGTCGTTAACCTTGATTTATGTGCAAATCAAGTGGCATATGTAGTAACATGCATTAACAGTAGCAGGAAAATAGATAATACGTGTCTTGGAGACAAAACATACATGTTTTTAAATAGAACGTTTCAGTTCTTAAACAAAAGAAAACGATAAACTTAAGGTACTCTCTATATGGAGATACAAATGCCACACAATGGTTTTGGGAACCCATTGAAAAGAAAGTTTTCATCTATAACGGGTGCCAAAAAATACTCGTACACTCTACAATGACTTACGAAAGGTCATGAAATATTTGGCAACACGTTACAAAGAATGGGAATCTTCTCTGTTCCGTGTTGAAAAAATACCTACATTTGCTAAAGTAGTTAAGAGGTGTAGATCAGTGCCTCCTAGACCATGAATCCTTGTTTCTTCCTTCTTTTTCTTTTTGTTGGCGTGGATGAACCTCTCACGGTCTGGGCGTGGCCTTTTCCTTGATTTGTATGTCTCTGTCCTTTTCTTGAGTTGTTTTGGAGGCGTGCTCACATTTGTTTCCACGTTGAGTGTGTTTGTTGGTGTTGTGTTTGTTATTTTTGTTGCTGAAACTTGCTTTTGCAAGTCAAGTAGGGTTCGTATCATCAAATCCATCGAAAATTCATTACCATTAACCTGATTGTACTAATATTGGTTACGGTTGTATCATCACAGAAAATGGAATCATCTTTACAGTTATGTACATACCAATTCTCGTAGATTCGCCATCAAAATATTCATCTTTTCATGCTTTGCAATATCCGTGTATGCCACCTCAAGAATCGACGCCCCCAGGTCCAGTCCCTCCTTTGCATTTTGTGTATACCTATACAAGCAATGAACGAATATAATGTAACAAACGTGTTGAATAAGGAGACTAACTATACAGACGTCACGAAATAGCTAACCTTAGTAGTAATAGATCTTGCAGGATAGTTAGGAAGTGTGGCTCTCCATTGTGTCCCAGCTACTCATGAACTCTAATAGAATGCCTACAAATGAGCCCTTCCATCTCATACATACCGCAAGCGCACTTCATTCTGAGTCCGTTCTCACTTACAAACACAACTCGCTCATTTGTTTTGGTGCCGTCCATTTCGGTCATGAACACATTGAATGCTCTGATTGATTCGTTTGGTTGATGGATACGTACCATTCTATATGAAAATGTAAGAGCTTATTCTTCCATCCAATTCTTGAATACTTTTGGTGTGTACACTAGGGCTAGTTATTTTGTTAATGTATTATCGTTGAATCTATTTAGGAGGACAGTAGTATGCATCTTGAAATCCCTTTTCAACTCTGTCTCTCTCTTGTTTTTGACCAGTTGGATGAATTGAGAGAAGAAGTTAGTGACATTGAGACTCGGTTTCAGGCCTTCCTTCAAGCTACTATTCCAAGCTTCACTTGGTTGGAAACTTCGCATTCTGCAAGTAAAGTGATAACGCTGCCACGCCCGTGACCATTGAGCTCTCTTTGTGTATATTTGTGTTAGCCACAGATTTCCTTCTTCCCCTCTGCCCTTGAAACAAATGTGTTTCACCCTTTGCCAGTTTTCTTCAAATTCATTTTCGTCATTTACCCTGAACATCAAATAGTTTAGTTTATCCACAAACTCCTTAGTGTAAAATGAGCCCAAATTCCTTGTAGCATTATTCATTATGTGGAAGTTGGAAGTTGGTGATCACGGTTGTTCTCATTTATGTGGAGTTTGATCGAGTGCTCCATTGTTCTTCATATTCAGCTCGCTTTTTGGTCAGAATCCCTCTCTGGAACAAACATAGCATAGATAATAGCACTATAGTTCTCCATCTGTGGCTAAGACTTGTTTTTTTTTGTTTTACGAATTTTTGGTATGTTGGTAACCAATGCTTGTGCCGAACCATTTTGATGTAGCGTATGCTTGGTAGTAGTTGTAGGCTTCTCCCTTCATATCAAACAAATGACCTCTATGTCTCTAGCTATTACAAATTACATGAACGTTAATATGTTGAATACATAACATAAATTGAACGCACATCATGAAATGTTTAATGTCATGAACATATGAACATATAATTCACGACGGAATGTCACAAACATACGAACGTCTGATTACAAACTAAGATTCATGGAAGGATAATTTTTCCTGACGCAAGTGATGAACGTAAAGATAAAGCCACTGAGCTCTTGAAAATCATGAACGTTTCGGTAATGTCTGTTAATGTCACGAAAGGATAATGATGATGTCGAATGGAACGAACAGACGTGTCCATGATGAGCGTTAATTTAACGTGGTACAAACGTGCCGGTCAGGCTTACTGTAGTGAAGGTAATTAAGCTTACCAAACGAACAAATTTAACACACATCATTAAACGTTTTGTTCATCACGAATGTATAATTCGTGACGGAATGTCACGAACATACGAACGTGTGAATACGGACTGAAGGTCACGAGCATACGAATGCATGAATACGGTCTGAACATCATGAAAGGATAATTTTTATTCACGCAAGCAACGAACGTAGAGCTGTGGAAAACTACGAACGTGTAAGTGAAGTATGAGTGACACGGAAGGATAATGATAATGCCGAATGGAGAGAACGGACGTGTTCATGACGAACGTTAATCTCATGTGTCACGAACATACGAACGTGTGATTACGAACGTGTGATTACGAAGTGAATGTCACGCATGCAATAAACGTAAAGCTAAAGCCAACAAGCTGTTAAAAACCACGGGCGTGGAAGTAAAGCCTATTGTTTGATTGAATGGAACAATACGTGTTGCAGCGCTTTGATTGAATAAGGTATGTATGTAGTGACAGTGTACATAATTTAGGACATTGACGGCTCTGGACGTCTTTAGACGATGAACATTCTGTGCCCTTGAACTGTTTGTAAGTTGTGTTTTTTGCAGTCGATTTTCTTCTATGTCGGTCACTGTTGTTTGCAGGAACAAAATCAGAATAGTTGTATAGTTTATGAGTGTGGGAATTCTCCTCTGGATTTGGCTTCTGACCTCGTTTACAAAGGGTATGCTCCGATCCCTTTAATTCCATGCAAGAGTTTTCGCTGTGTTCCTTTCAATTTCATGCAACAGTTTTCAGTTTCCACTATGTTCCATTTCAACTCCATGGCCAGCTTGCTGCTGCTATCAGTTTTACACTTTTTGCTCCAACAATTACAACTTAAATGTGAGGGACCAATAGCTATTTGTTTAAACTGTTAGTAAGTCATTACAGATATCCCAGAATACCACATCGCTTGCTGAGTATAAGTGTGTGCGGTATATAAACCTTTTGGCTGCAAGGAATGATTCTTCCTTCGGAAACATCTGATAGAACTGGAACGGTATAGAGAAAATTAGCATGGCCCCTGCACAAGGATGGCACACGTTTTTTTGCTACCTCCCTAGAATGTTAGACTCTTGATTCAACAATTGGTCCAATTTTTTCCTACCTCCCCCGAATGGCTTTTTGTCCGAATATTTATATCTTTTGGTACAGCAGCAACAAAGTTTATATTTCTCCTATTCCGTTTTGTTGGCTTTTTGTCCCAATGTTCATATCTTTTGGTATAGCAGCAACCAAGTTCATATTTCCCCTATTCCGTTCTGTTGTTTCAGGTTTCGTATTCTCATGTTTATAGTTAAGCATATTTATTTCCTTGGCTGTTGAACATGTGATTCTATATACGTTGATGTGTATCCTTCTCTTTATAAAGCCATAGTTGGTCCAAATCATTAGTTGGTCCTTTGGTTTATCACAAGCAGAAATCTCTTCGTATGAACACCAAAACACTTACTAAATCTGTGTCACTCAGAATCATGACTAATTTGTGTTTTTCCCAGGTGTTTATTTCTATTGCCCTGATATTGGAAGATGGGTTGTACCAATTTTTCAAGATAATTTATTGCACTTCTACAAACATTCTTGTCGGTATAAGGGCCAGGAAAAACGTCCGACTAGGTACTTCATCCAATGTATCTCAAATGTTGATTTTCCATTCATTGAAGGTTTTATTTTGCAAAAAGATCATGATTCCTAGTAAAGTTGAGTTGAGAATAGTGAAAAGAAATTTGAATTAATGGATATAAGGATTCCAAGTGGAATTATGTTTCTCAATCTACTCAAATGGAAGTTAACTTTCTTAGTAATCCTTTATATCACGTAATTAAACATTTCTTCAACAACCCCTCTCAATCTCAACTCAACTTTCTTCAATTAGTCTTGATTCAACTTTCTTAGGAATCATGATTCTTGTTGTCTAATCAAGCCAAAATTCAGAGCTTGTTTTGAAATTCATTGTATATTGCAACTCCAGATAGTCAGAATCAAGATTCAGTGGATGACGATCTTCGGAGAAACGAAGTATTTATGAAGGAAAACATTCCTATTTGGGTAGCATGCGTCGTTTAGGTAGCCTTCTCAATCATATAAGTCATAGTGATCCCTCTAATGTCCCATGAATTGGTGTCGTTCAGGACTCGTGGGTTGCGGCCTGATCAAGTTGTTGGAAGTATGATGGAAAAAACTTGCAAAAACTCAAACTTTGGTGACTGATATGGCTATTTCTTGAATTTTGGTGGCTGGTTTGGATATTAATGAAAGTATGTGGTGGAAAAACATATTGGGAAGGCTTCTTAAATTTGATTGGAAGAGGAAAGATAGTTAACAATAACTTTATGATAATGGGAAAAGAGAGGCACGTATGAAATGTGAAAGAGAGATTTTTATTTATTTCTTTCTGATTTCTTTTGTCTCACTCATTACAATTACAAACTCCATAGCCTATTTATACTACATACAACTAATTTACTCCAAAATACCTCTAATTGTTTTATTCTTTTTTAACCTCTAGATTTCTCCAATCATTTCTCACATATTCTCTTCTCCATATTTTAACTACTAACTAATCATAATTAATTTGTCTTTAAATTTTTTCTTCATATGTTTCTAGAACTCTGATTTATTTAATAAATAAACTTTAATTTATTTAAACACTTCCCCTGAAAGTTTAATTATTCGTAACTTTGAGTAGTGTCCTTATCTTGACGAACGTATCATGTTTCAGGGACTTCGTGAAAATATCCACAATTTGATCTTCCGTCTTCACATACTTCAGCTTCACTTCATTCTTCTCCACGCATTCTCTTAAGAAATGTTATCTAGTATCGATATGCTTACTGCGATCATGAAACATCGGATTCTTTGCAAGAGCTAATGCTGACTTGTTGTGACTCATTATCTTCGTGGAATTTACTTGCTCCATCTTTATTTCCTTCAACAATCTTCTTAGTCATATTGCATGACATGCACACAATGTTGCAACTACATATTCAGCTTGAAAACTAGACAGAGTCACAATAGTTTTCTTTTTCGAACTCCATGTGAAAGCTGTATCACAAAGTAAAAATACAAATCCAGTGGTACTCTTTTTACTATCCATGTCTCCTACTCAGTCACTATCTCAGTATCCAACCAATATGAAATCGTCAGTTTTGGTATAATTAAACCGTAGTCAATTGTACCTTTGATGTGACGTAAAATCCTTTTTGTTGCATTCCAGTGTGACATTGTAGGAGATTTCATGTAGCGGCTAACCAACCCAACTGCGTAGAGTATGTCCGGTCTCGTACAAGTGAGATATCTAAGGCTTCCAATTAAGCTTTGAAACTCTGTTGGGTCAACCTTCTCTTCATTGTCATCTTTGGATAATTTGAGTCCAATTTCAACTGGTGTGTTCACCAGGTTGCAATTCTCCATCTTGAACTTGTTCAGAATATCTTTTGCAAAGCCGATTTATGTGATAAATATGCCTTCTCCTTTTTGTTAAACTTTGATTCCAAGATAGTATGACATTAAACCAATGTCAGTCATTTCAAACTCGTGCTCCATCACCTTCTTAAATTCTGCCAACATTTTGGGGTCGTTTCCAATAAAGATTACATCATTGACATATAAAACCACCAATAAAAGTGCTCCTCCTTGCACCTTTGAGTATATAGCGTGTTCATGTAGACATTCAGTGAACCTGTTCTGTTGAAATATTTTTTGATCCTGTTATTTCACGCTCTTGGTGCTTGCTTCAAATGGTACAATGCCTTCTTCAGCTTCAGCACTTTGGCTTCTTAGCCTTCAACTACGCTTCCAACAGGTTGCTCTATGTAGATATCTTTTTCAAGGTATTCGTTTAGAAATGCTTATTTGACATTCATCTGATGAATTCTCCAACTGTTTTATGCTGCAAGTGAAATTACCATTCAAATGCTCTCCATTCTAGCTACAGGAGCAAACAGTTTATTGTAGTTGATACCTTGTCTTTGACTGTATTTTTTTGCCACCAATCTTGCTTTTTGTCGAACAAGTTTTCCTTTTTCATTCTTCTTTGCCATGAATACCCCACAAATAAATAATTCTTACTTTTGTCGTCCAGCTTTGTTATGCTCTCATCTGATACATGCACATGTCCCACACTTCCAAAAACTCGTAAGTGAGAGACTGTCGGGTTCCGTCCGCTCCAAACTTCTTGAGGTGTTTTATTCCAGATGCTACTTATTGGTGATTTGTTCAACAAGTAGATTGCACAGTCACCCGCTTCAGCCCATAGCTCCATCGATAGATTCTTACTCTTCAGCATGCTCTGCACCATGTTGAGTACCGTCCTGTTCTTTCTCTCCATGATGCCATTTTGTTGAGGGGATCTTGGGACCGATAGGCAGCTTCGTACCCAATGTTCTTCATAGAATCTTCTGAAATCTCCAGACATGTATTCGCCCCCTCTATCTGATATCAGAGTTTTGATGTAGCGGTCACTCTCATTTTCTACAAGAGCGTTGAACTTTTTGAACGCTCCAAATATTTCAGATTTTTCCTTCAAAACATACAGCCACGTCTTCCGGCTATAATCATAAATAAATAGTAGGAAATATTTATTCTTAGTCAATGATGTAGGGGTGATTGGTCCACAAAGATCCGTATGGACTACCTCGAGTGGCGCTTTTGCTCTTGATTGCAATTCCTTTGGGAAACTTGTCCGGAATTACTTTCCAATGAGGCATCCTTTGCAAACTTGATCTGGGTGATTAATGATCGGTAGGTCATATGCACCATCTTCTTTTGGTCTAGTAACTTCAGTCCTCCAAAATTTAGATTTCCAAATCTTAGATGCTAGATCTAGTTATCTTCCTTCACGCAAATCTTCAAGCATTTCGCCGTGTCCTGTTGGATGTTAAAGGGGAACATTCTGTTCTTCAACATCGGGACTCTGGCAATCAGCTCCTTCTTATCATTTCGCAGCTTCAATTGTCGATCCACCATATGAATTTCATGCTTCTTCTCCAGTAATTTCCCAAGACTCAATATATGTCATGTCATTTTCGGTACATAGTAGACATCACGAATAAATTGGTGAGAACAATCTTTTGAACGGATTAAAATCGTACCTCTTCCTTTGATTTATACTTTTGATGAGTCTCTAAACACTATGTTTCCTTCCACTCGGTCGTCTATCTCCACAAATATGTTCTTTTTCTTGCACATGTGGTTGCTTGCCGTGTTGTCGAGGTACCACGTGTTCTCATTGCGCCTTTCTTCACCCTGGTAGGATAGTAACGCTTTGCCGCTAACGATTTCTTCTTCGATCTTATTTGTCATTTCTTCAACTTCCTTAGGCGGACTCCAACACTCTGAGGCATAGTGCCCATACTTTGAGAAATTGTAGCATTGGGCACTAGATTCATCTCGGCCTTCATTTGATTTCTAGCTTCCTTAGTAGCGTCCTCCTCGTGAATTTTCTTTCACTTTGATTTTTGCATGTGTTGTCATGACTTGCTCCACTTGTTCCTCCTTTCATTTCTCTAGCCTTTTATTCACGCCTGCAGCAATCCAACGAGTTCTTCAACGGTAATTTTTAAGACATCCTTCATTTCTTCAATACCCACCACGACGTAGTCGAACTATCGATCGTAGAATTTTCTCCACCACCATGGTTTCTTCAATTTTCTCTCCATATTGCTTCATTTGGTTGACGATGGACTTCACCCGTGATGTGTAGTGCGGCACAGATTCACCTTCCTTCATGTTTGATGACTCGAAATCTCCTCACAAAGTTTGAAGTCGAACTTTCTTCACTTTTTCTTCACCATGAAGGGACACCTGCGGAATATCCCACACTTGCTTGGAGGTTGTTGCTTCCACCACTTTCTCGAACATGACATCATCGAGACTTTGATGAATAATAGTCAGCGCCTTCTGATCACTTTTACGACTTTTCTGGAGAACCTCCTTTTCAGCAAAAGATAGCTCGGAACCTTCGGCCGGAATATCGTAACCTTTCTCTACGATATCTCACACATCTTGCGATCGTAACAACGCCTTCATGCAGAGACACCAACTCATATAGTTGGTTTTGGTAAGGAGAGGGACTTGGAAGGGTGGTATGTGAATTGTTGGCCATTTGGGTGGATTTTGACATAAATGAAAAATTCGATGCTCTGATACCACTTTGTTGAAAGTATGATGGGCAAACTAGTAAATACTCAAACTTTGGTGACTGATATAGATATTTCCTGAACTTTGGTGGTTGGTTAGTATTTAATGTTTATAGTGCGTGATTATGGTGTATTAGAATCCTGAAACGACGAGCTCAATGGTGACCTATAATATAATTGTTCATAAATTTTGATTGATGTGAATTAGACACAAACCGAGTGTACAACACACTGAACATTCGTGTGTTGGGCTTGTCTAAGTTGTGCTAGGTGGATGACCCAATAGAATTGTGTAGTGAAACTTTTGAGCAGCAAACCTAGGCGGTAAAAAGAGAAAAATAGATTGCGATCTTTGGTTGACAAGAGATGAATTTAATTTGATAAATTATGAGATGATTTTAATGTTTCCAACATCGACGAGCTGGAGCAGTCGGCACTACAGACCCATTTGAAAGCTCTGATATCCCTCAAACTATTGATGTTTCCCTTGTCATCAATTCCATTTTTTCCTACTGATCTTTTGTAGTTGTAGGCAGGGTTTCGATTATAATCTCAATTACCATTGGAGGGCAACTCTAGAGGTGATTTGATAACTACTGTAGCTTGGAATCAATCCGATCATCCCATCATTTGCCTCCCGGTCACTATTCTTGAGGTGTATATCTTTCCCAAACACCCCCTTAATTTTTTGAACATGCAGTCTCAGATTGAATCGTGCTTGATGCTTAAGTCTTTGAGTTAGAAAATGGTGTGACAATATTTGCAGCAATGTGATTTTTGTTTGCATGTCTTCTTTCTAACCTTGTTGTTTGAATGCCTTTATTAGTTTAATCGGTTTTTCAACACAAGTATTTCACCTGTTGCAAGTATAACACATTGGTTATTGGGTACAAGTGTGTGCGATATGTAATCGGTTTTTCAACACAAGTATTTCACCTGTTGCAAGTATAACACATTGCTTATTGGGTACAAGTGTGTGCGATATAGAAAATGGTGTGACAATATTTGTAGCAATGTGATTTTTGTTTGCATGTCTTCTTTCTAACCTTGTTGTTTGAATGTCTTTATTAGTTTAATCGGTTTTTCAACACAAGTATTTCACCTGTTGCAAGTATAACACATTGCTTATTGGGTACAAGTGTGTGCGATATATAAACCTTTCTGCTGTTAGAGATGATTGTCCTTTTGGGGATATCCGATAAAATTGGAGTGATACAGGGAAGATTAGCATGGCCCCTGCATAAGGATGACGCACATAAATCGAGAAATGGTCCAAATATTTTTTGCAACCACCCTCGGAAATGGTCCAATGTTCATATCTTTTGTTTCGTTGATTCAACAACGTGTCTCATGTGGATTGAACTTTGTTAGAGTCTTTGAACTAGGGAGAACATGATTATTTTTTGTGACTCATTACAACTTAAGTAACGAACAAGTAGCGCCAGATTTTGATCACTTAGTTTTAGCTGCAAGGCAAACTCAAAAGCACTACGAAGAACACGAAGGACATCAGTTTTTTCTGCTTAATTTTATCTCTGCTAATCCAGTTTGAGTTTGATGGCATACTAATTAACTTAAAGCGTTCATTGATTCAGATTAAGTTTTTTGTATGTGCTCAATAAGTTACATTGATTGCTCTGTTCTTCAGATGGATGTTTTTATTTCTTTGTCTGATTTTTCGGTGTTGCTCATACTTATTTGTTCTGTGTCGCTCATACTAGTTAGGATTCCTACAACAATGAGCCAAAATAATTGGTGTATGACATTGAAGAGCAAATTTTTATCCTGCTAATCAAATACCCATTAGAATAAACTAATGAAATCATATTTTTCTAGGGTCTTTCTAACGCTGTTACTCAAATTGATTAAGCTAACTAAAACAAGTAACAATGATTGTTTGGTTATTCTATGTTGGTGTATCAAATTATCAACTAATAACTGAAATAAAACAAATCAAAATGCAAGAAATCGTGTTTCAAAGATTGAATGAAGGTTGTTTGGACTCGAATCCACAATAGCTAGCAATGCATGGATGAACAATATGCAATCTCAATTATTCAAGTTATAATGGCTTGATGATTTCCTACGATAGTCATAGATCACTCTCGCGCATCTAAGGATCTATTATGCTCGACCGTACACTCCTCTCTTGAGCTAATCTACACCTATGCAGAACGCATTAAAGGTGTTCGATGAAATGCCACAACCATAAATGATGCAAAAAGTCTAGATTAAACGCTCCTCTCTCAAGCTAACAAGTAACCTAGAGTTCTTTCTAAGCGACCTATTGATCTACGTTCCTCTCGGACCCATAAATCACTGACATAGATTCAATCAAGATGATTAGATGAGAATTAAGCTGAAATTAGGTTTAGCAAGAACACACGATAATCCCGAATAACATTAATAGCAATATCAAAGGTTTAGAAGACGATATGTTTCATCTAATCCAAACAACACAAAGAGTTTAGCCAGTCATAGTTTCGAAAAATAAATCACAAGATAAGAGAAGAAAACCGGAGAAGACGATATGTTTTTCGTGGAAATCCCAATCTTCGACTTGATGATTCACTCTTCGCCAATTGTGGTTGATCCTCCCGCTTCAATCAAATCCTTGAAAGCCTAGCTCTCTCTAAGAGCTCGAAAATATGTGTATAATGAAGTATATCCAAGTATGAGGGAGAGTTGGGTTTTTATAGAGAAGGATTATTTAAGCCTGGCGGATACTAAAAGTGCGCCCAATATAGACCAAAAGTGCGCCGCAAATTTTGGTATATATAAGATGCATTTTTAGTACAAATGTCAGAGAACTAACATCCGATTTAGGTCCAAAAGTGTGCCCTAACAGTTGCACTTTTGGTACATGTTAAGCACATTTTTTTTCTTTAACACCGATTTGGTGATTTTCTCCATTCGTCTATGCATCAAGCCCTTCCTTACACTTCATACAGATCCGGCCTCCCCGTCATGTCTTGGTTCATCTCTAAACGTCATATGACACATGAAATATACAAAAAACATACCAAACACCATAACACAGCCCCGAGGGGCAAGAGAACCAAACATGTACTCAAAATTCTAAATTTGAATACATGTCGACACACAAAAATATTATTTATAACGAGAAAAAATATGTTGAAAATACAACACATCAAATCACCCCACATTTAAATGCTTGCTTGTTCTCAAGAAAATCTACTAATCGCTCTCTATAAAGAACTTAACATATGGTGATCGGAAGACAAAGATCAGGTCCTTAATTCTATCATGGTGTTCTGGAATGTAAGTCAATCAACAAACCACACAATTAGGCATGAAACACCGAATAGCTTCAATTAGTATAAGACAGACTCATGCATATGATAAAAATGAGTTGACACCTAACAACCGGAGTGTATCCATATCCCCCAAACACTTATACCTTCTAGTTGCCAGCGGAAGTAACAGACCTACGGTGTCCTGGCCGGGATTTATCTTCCGTCCCGAGGGAGACGGTGCTTCAATTTTTAATAGCACTCAAGTTTTTCTAGTACCTCCCTCTTATTTTGAGTTGCTTACTTGACTATCTAACACTACAAATTACTGAAAATAAAACTCGAATATTGAAATGTTGCTTCTTTTCTTTCTTTGCTTTTCTTTATTTATTGCTTTTTTAGATAGCCGTTTTTCCAAAAGGGGAAAATAATCGCAATTTCAGCCGGATTAAGAAGTAACCAGTCTTCGACTCGCACCCCAAGTCTCGTAAAGGTTGGGAAGATGGCGGACCTCTACGGTCGCCCTACGTGTTTTAGTTGCAATCAAACCCACACGACATTTTTATTTAGCAACCTCATTCGGACTCTTCCCGCCTGTTTTACGCTTCGTAACAACCTAGGAAAATTCGTTGGGTGGATACATATACACTCTACTGCGACGTAGAACAAAAAAGTGGAAGGTAGCAATTCATTTTTAACATATATATGAGTCTCTAGTATACTAATTTTGGCAAAACGGTAGGTGTTCGAAAATGACATCATAACATCCAAGACATCCACAAATAGAATGAAAACACTAAACATGCATTCACTAGCATCCACAAGTTAAACTCAAGAGGGAGTTTCAAGAAGCAAGAACAACAATTAATCACAAATGATCACAAGCTAAGTACCCATCAATTAAGAGGCAACCTAATTCACCCCACACTTAAACAGGACATTGTCCTCAATGGACCAAACAATCAAGTGAGATAAGGCCAAAAAATATGCTACTAACTTGGAGATCGTGATAGTGAGCACATGTAGAGTCTGGACGAGGACCAAGGCTCCATTCGGGCGGCAATTGAGATCGAAACTTCCTCGAGACATGAAAAGAGTCCTACAACCATAGAGAAAGAAAATAAGCAAAAGAAGAAAGGCTTCTGCCAATTCGTTACATCAATTCCTTTGAATCTTTGTTTTCTTTTATAATATGACACTATCGGCAATACCTCATTAATAATTGTTATATATATCACCTTATTTTGTTTATGCTATACAAATTATTGTATTTGATTCATTATAGCATATCTATTCAATCACGTTTGTTATGTATGTTCCATCCCCGCCTCTCCAAACTTGAGTAGAAAGTTAACTCAACTTGTTAATAACTAATTATAAACAAGTATTTAGATTCATAATTCAGAGATGTATGTGTCCATTTCTAAGAGAACTCATGTATGCATATCTAGCAGCATTAAATCTCAAGCATGTGTTTATTTGCTATTTCGAGGAGTTCTCAATCCCTGAATTTTTTCTCTCTTTTTCCATTTTGGTTTTGATATTCATTCTTTCCTCTTTTTTTCCATTTTGGTTTTGAAGTAATTCTTAATTCCTTATTTTTTTATGTGAAGAAAATCGAACCAACATGTCACTAAAATTCATACATACTGTTATACTTGTGTTATCAATTGTATTAATGGGTAACATAAGAAAAAACAATTTTATCACATTTTGAGGTAGGGCGTAGTATCTCAATCAACCATATCACTAGAGAGGAAGATAGTGAGTTCTACATAGAATCAAAATTTACTGCCCTCTGAGATTATTAACATTGGACTTCACTTCAATTACCCTCGAATTTCTTGCTACTCAATCACGTACAATTGAATAAGGGATGAGTTACTATTGCACTTTTTTTTACATCAGCCAATCACATCATTAGAGACGAAGATAGAGAGCTCTACATAGAATTAAAATTTGTTACTAAAATTTGTTCCTAAATAATTTGATTGTAGTTACTGGTGTACTAGTAGACCATCACCAACCTTATGGAGAAAGTCGGTTAGTCCAATTGAAGTCTATAATTGCCAATTTATCTAATCGGTTATGGTTTAATTAGTCAGTAGATTCACATAGCAAGTGATTAGGATGAATGATAGAAAGAATAGGTGGAATTTGATCATGTTATGGATCTTACGTTACAAAGATTAGTGAGTCCATATAATACAAATTTCTTTGCTAACGGATGTTGGGTTGAAGAAAGTCCATCATCTCTTATACCACATCTCTAATATACAAGAAGACACCCCCCATGCTCTTTGATCACCTTGGACTATATAATGTAACTCATACCATCTGTTTCAACTCACTCAGCCTCGCAGTGAGTACATAGCGAACTATTCTTTTGCATTTTACTAAAGAATACCATGTACACGCTGCTTCTAAGAAGCATACGTCTATTTTTTAGGGGTTTTCAGTTAAAATTAATAATGTTGTGTACTTTCAACGAAGTTGGATGTTCTTTCTATTCAAGTTAGTTTTCATCAGTCACCTAATGAATACAAAGAGGCTAATCATACGACTTTTGTATGTTATAACTAAAATATGTATTTCTGCTGCTGTATTAGTGTCCGTTGCTACTTTGACCAATTGATTGTGTATACGGCGACAACATAAAAGACGACGATGATCCTTCTTCAATGCTTCTTACAGACTCTCCAGCATACAACATAGGTCTGGGAGGCAGTGGTAAGCTTTCCAGCTCTCCTTCAAGCATCTCCACCACTTTGTTCATCGGAGGATGGCTGTTAGGATTCATCTGGATGCACCACAAGCCTACAATCACTATCTTCTTTACAATCTCACTCTCGTCTTCTGTTACATCATCTCAAGCTAATAGGAGTTCCTTGTGAGGACAACATAACCTGATCATGAACCCAGAACGGGAAGTAAACTTGACTCGAATGATCTATTGTGGCTTTCAAGTTATGCCTTTTCTCTGCCATGTCCAACAGTAACATTCCAAAGCTATAGAAATCAACTTTGTAAGAGACGCTCCCGATGTTCCTGTAGAAAAGCTCTGGCGCCATGTACCCGATGGTTCCCCTTGCTGCAGTTAGAGTTGCAACTCTATCACCTGCATAATACAGCCTAGCCAACCTGAAGTCCGACAATTTCGTGTTAAGTTATCGTCAAGAAGAACGCTGTGGGGCTTGATGTCAAAATGCAGAATTTGCATGGCACACCCGTTGTGCGGATATTCAATCCCACAAGCCACTCCGATATAAATTCGATACAGTAGTTCAATACTCAAAGTTGCGTATCCTTGTTGCGTGCAAAAGATGTACTTGTCAAGGGAACCATTTGGCATGAACTCGTAAACGAGCGCACGCTTCGATCCTTCAGAATAGAAGCCGATAAGTCTTACCACAATAGCAAGGTGAATCGTTCCAATGGTAGCAACTTCGTTAATAAAGTGTTAGACACCGCCCGCCGTGGACTTTCCAAGCATCTTAACGGCTGCAAAACTACCACTTCGGAGCTTGCCTTTGTAAACAGAACCAAAACCGCCTTCGCCTAGCTTGTCCTTGAAGCCGCCTGTGAACTTCTTGATTGCCATGGGGTTGTGGTTTTGAATGAATTCTTCTATTTTATCATATGATGATAGATGTCTTCTTCGCCATTTAATTCCATAAAATGTTATTGACATGTGAATAATAGTCATTGTAACGGTTTAAGATTTTGTCAGTGCTGCTTCAGCTAAAGAAAACATTAAATGAAAGAAAAAGAAAAGATTTATTTTTCATGAAAAAGTTAGGAAGAGTTTTACAATATGCCAGGATCCTTGACAATACTACAAGAAAGAGCATAAGGAAGCGGATTACAATAATTTCGATATGTCATAGTTGTATTAGAAAGTAAGAGAATAGAGAAGCACATCTGAAGCATGTGTATGTTGAAAATAACATATTATACGCAGAGCAGTGGCTGCCAATGTAGCAGGTCTCGGAGCAGTGAGTACATTTGTAGCGGTGCCAAGAAAGATGAAACCCATATTCAAAAGTGTTGAGAAACGGGGCAGCAATATCAAGAAATTATAGAACGAACGAGACATGACGATTTTACGTAGAAAACCCAAATCAGGAAAAACCACGGGACCGTAGTCCAAGCAACAACTCCACTATACTTTGGTGGGATTACAAGTCCTCTCTAGGATACCTAGAGGATTACAAATCACCTCAAAAATAACCTTCTTGGATCACCAATACACCACAATGGATACTTACCAATACGGTGGATAACAAGAGCAAATCGACAAGATGAAGAGAAAAAATCCAGAGACCAAACAGATTTGTAGACCCTCTGTCCAGCAGCGATTTCCGACAAACCAGAGATCCGAACAAAGATCCCTCCGGCTAGATTGAAGCCCAAATAGTCCTGAACATACACACCAAATTTCAGGATGATCCAACGATGCGTTTCTACGGAATGCTCTCTTGAACAGGCTGACCTACTAGAAAAAAGAGAACTTTCTAGCAACTTTATCTTTTCTTCTCCTCTTTTCCTTTTGCTCTCTTACTCACCTTTTATTTTTTTCTTTGTAATTTCAAAGAAAAATAATCTCTGTATTTAATAATATAGGTTTTTAGAATACTATTTTTGAACTTCCCAATAAATTCAAAATAATTCAATTAAACCAATTATCAATTTTTCTTAAAAACCGGTTAATCCAACCACCATTTATAGTTGGACCACCCCAACAAAAAGTTGTTGAAGTGAGAGGTGGGAATAATTCTTACCTGCTGGTAACATCGCCATCATCTCCACTTTGCACTTCTTTCCCAAGCTAAATAAATCCACACCACCACCACGGTCTTCACCAATGACCGCATAATAGTAATAATAAGGTGAATTTGTGGATCGATCGATGCAAGGAGCTGCTTCCATAAACGTTGCAGAACTGACCATAGGATTCTTACAGCTTATCAAAGTCAACACTTCATCAAGTTCATTAATTTCTGAGAAAATACTAGCCCCTCTGTATCTTCTGATTGCATACGGGTCATCAATTGGACTAAAGCTTTCCAGAGACAAAGGGATAGTTGGAAAGGAGGAGCAGTTGCCTCTAAACACACCATCATCCACCAACCGGATCGTCAAGTTGTTGTAGTTGACTACTTGAACATAGAATCTTGCAGAAGAGTTCCTCAGATACAATATGGTTGTATTGCTCTCACATGACAGGGTATAGTTGTGATCTCCGCATGTCTGGGATCAGTAGTGAGTCGAAACGGGTGCTTAACTATGGGGCTGTTCCCACAAGATGAAGGTTCACAATTCCCCCCATCTGAAGCAGCTTGGCAATTCTGGAGTAGTAGTAGTTGGAGAATAAAAGGTGATGGGATCATGGCTGAGGCAGACTATGACTTGCTCTTCTGTGTAAATAGTAATGTTTTAACCAGATCATTATTCTGCTAGCATTATCTAAGCAAAACATAAGTACATGATTGACTGATTTTTAGCAGCCAGCTAGCTCAAATGAGAATGGACATCAAAGGTTATCCTTCTTGGTGTGGTAGTTGAAGCAGCCAGCTAGCTTTAACATTAGGAAGGAGTTTTGAAAAGTCTAGCCTTTCTTTTTCCTAATTTTGTTTTCTCTTAGATTAAAACGACTAACTTCTTTCAAAAGGCAGAGCTGATAATGTGCTTGATACAATCCTTTCTAAAGGAAGCAACAAAGTTATTTCGAAAAATAAAAGAAACAACAAAGTTTTCAATGCCCTTGTTCTCCTTCATTTTTGCAGTACAAGCCGCAAACCATGGAGCAGCAAGCCAGGACAGGTTTTGCAGAAGCAGCTTCGAAAGCTGTGATGGGATAAACAGCACAAGAGATTATGATATAAGGTACCACCCATTCACAATCAAAGGCAGGCCATCTGGGTACCATGGATATCATAAACATTTTATATTGTTATGATATTAAGCCACATAGATAGTAAACAATAGTGAAGGACCATAACGTTCTTGCTTTTGAACCAAGACTAGTTTAGGCTACAGTAGGCTGTAATTGCAGAAGAAGTTTCAAAAAACCACTGTAAGAAAATGGATTCTAGAAAGATTGTGAATATTAGATCGTCAACCATAGACTGTCAAATTGGATGGAGCTCGAAGAAAAGAAATGGATCTGTGTCATGATTGAAGTTTCTTACTTTGAATCCGAAAAAAATCTAAATTGCTGAATAGATATCTAATCTCCAAAATTATTGCACAAGCTAGACAGTGAATTGAGACTTACAGTGAAGCGGAGAATCAATCATCCTCTTAACTAGTTTATGCTTCCATTCTAAAATAAAATTTGTATTCACAAATCATCATATCCTAGGACAAATTTCTAACATTCCTTCTCACAAAACTGTGATAAAATTGTCTGCACCACATGCATTACCTTAAGCATTCCAGCATTAGTACTTTCTGGGTAAAATAAACTGCATAATTCTCCCAAATATTTGTTAATTATTTCTTGTAGTTGCTCTCAGAGAATGGAAGTTCACAAGATAGAAAGACGGTATGCCATAACTAATTCCAGTAACACGCCATTCCCCATCAAGCAAGAGCAGCACTGATAATCCATATAAGTAGATACGAGAAAATCTCTACATTATCCTTCATCTCCTCCCATAAACTAATTCCGCTTCCAAGATCTAACTGATTCTTATCACCGGCACATTATGATAGTTGCAACTTGCAAGAGTATCCATCAGATAAAATATCTGAGATACTAAATATTGTAATGTTTGATGCCAATGGATACGGTTTTGCACTATGATTATGCTATTTATTATCTTGTGAACCATCAATACTAGATTCAACAACAAATTATATCGAATCAGGAAATTAGTGTTGGAAGAAGTACAGGTGAGAGGAACTCTAACTGCAGTCGACTATTAACATAGTATGAAATAATGTCCACCCTATGAACGGAAAGGCTCGTCGACTACGTAAGCAAATAGTTGGACCAGGCGACCACGATTAGTATGGACCAGGCGACCACGATTAATATATGGAAATAGCATAATGTTATTTTATTAATTACGAAACATTCATTAGGGTTTAGGTAATTCAATCGTCATAATTAATTTGAAATTACCAATAATATTTTTTTGTCGTTTTAAATTTAAATTTTAGTTATAGTTATAATTTTAAAGTTTGGTAAATTACTCTAGTAATTGTTAATTACACATATATCGTAATATTAATTATTACGTGACTAAGGATTTAATTATCGTAGGTTAAAGCCTAAACCCTAAATCATAAACCCTAAACCCCAACTCATTAACACTAAACCCTAAATCCTAAACCCTAAACCATAAACCCTAAATCCTAAAAGTTAAAGCCTAAACCCTAAACCCTAAACCCTAATTCCCAAACCTGTTATCATTAACCCTAAACCCTAAACCTTAAACCCTAAATCATAAATTCTAAATGTTAAACCCTAAACCCTAAACCCTCAACCCTAAACCTTAATTCCCAAACCCGTTATCATTAACCCTAAACCCTAAACCTTAAACCCTAAATCATAAATTCTAAATGTATAAGCATAAACCCTAAACCCTCAACCCTCAACCCTAAACCCTAATTCCCAAACCCGTTATCATTAACCCTAAACCCTAAACGCTAAACCCTAAATCATAAATTCTAAATGTTAAAGCCTAAAGCCTAAACCCTAAACCCTAAAAGTTGAAGCCTAAACCCTAAATCATAAATCATAAACCTTAAATCCTAAACCCTAAACCTTAAACCATAAATCATAAAGCCTAACCCCTATACTTTATAGCCTAAACCCTAAACCCCTATACCCTATACTCTATAACCTACACAAGTATTTCAAAATTGTCAATAATTATGATAAATTATTTAATATTAATATTCATAAACTGAATTTTGTTTATACAAATATTGAATTTTATTTACTTAATTTCATTTAATTTTTTGAAAACAAAAATATTATTTTAGTATACGGTCGGCGTTGACCGCCGACCATTCTTCACAATGAACGGCGTTGACCGCCGACTATGTAAAGGCACGAACGGCATTGAACGCCGACCGGCCTTCAAGGCGGTCGGCACCGGCCGCCGACGGCCTATATATTTTTTTTTAATTTTTTTTTTAATTTTTTTAAATAACAAATAAATTGTTTTATAATTCTTTTATTTACATATAATTTAATCTAAATTTTATTTATTTAAATTAAATTTATTTAGATTCTTTTTATCGAAGTTAACTTGTAATTATTATTTATAATTTAAATGTAGTTTAATATATATAATTTATTAATATATTTTTTTAAAATCTATTATCAGTTATATATGTTTGTTTATTGAAATGTAATGTTAATTATTTGATTTTATTTCAACCGTCCCTTAATTAAAATTATATGTAATTTAATTTTTATTTTCATATAATTATTTATCTATTAAATATAATTTCGTTTATATGTTTGTTTATTGAAATGTAATTTTACTTATTTGTTTTTATTTCAACCGTCCCTTAATTAAAATTATATGTAATTTAATTCTCATTTCAACTATATATTTTTAGTTTAAACTTATTTATACATCTTAATTACTGACAAAACTGTTATTCATCTATGCAGCCGAAGAGCACTATTTTTTTTACACGGAAGACTGACGTGCATTCATGAGTAACTCGGTTAGTTTTTGATTTTGTATTAAATGTATGAATTAGGGTTTAGGGTTTATTGTGGACTCATACAGCATTGTGGATAATAATTAACAGGAGAGCTATAGTGACGATGATGATGTTGAGGAGCCGTTGAACTACGGTGTTTATTTTGTCAACGGGGTGTTTTACGACACAGTCGATGACGGATGTGCTGCGGCTAAGGACATAGCTCTAGGCTTAGGGTTTCAATTGACGCGTGGCTCGCATAAGAAGAACCCGCGTGAAGAAGAAAAGCGTATGTACCTATACTGCTCCCATGGTGGCAGGAGCTCATCGCAATCAACTACGACTTCTGAGTCTTCGCGTACGACTACAACATCCTTTACAGGTTGTACGTTCATGGTGTGTGTGCGGCCTACCTCCGTTGACGGGGAGTGGAAATGGAGGATTGATACCGTTAAAGATGATGTCAAACGCGGGATTTTTAGGTCACTTCACAACCACCAGTTTGAGTTGTGGCGTGAAGGTACACACCAACAGAATCAGCTTACCGACGAGATGAAAGATCATATTAGACAGTTGGAGGAGAACCATGTGCCCCCAAGACAGATGCAGAGCATTCTGAACAATGAGTACGGCCGGCGGATCAACATAAGACAGATTTATAACGAGACAGTCAAAATACGGCGGAATAGGTTGGGAACCATGAACCCCATGCAATGGGCGGTGACAGAGGCGGTCAACCGAGGGTACTTTACGAGGTACATAAAGGATTCCACCGCCCATGTCAGTCATCTGTATGTGTCACATGCGGAGTCAGTTCGCATGTTGCATGCTTGGTATTTTGTGATCCTCATCGATTCCACCTACAAAACCAACATTTACAAGAAGGCGGTGGTGCAGTTTGTAGGCGTGACGTCGGTGAAGAAAAACTTCAATATAGGTTTGGCACTACTTGAAGATGAGACAACCGAGTCGTACACATGGGCATTGAACCAATTACGTTTAGTTCCTGGGGGTTGTGTGCCGAATGCTTTCGTCACTGATAAGGAACGTGGGACTGGCTGTTGCACTACAAGATGTATTTCCTAATTCGGCACATTTGCTTTGTGTGTGGCATATGAAGCGGAACATTGAAGGCCGAGTTACGCGGTTGTACGATAGAGATGTAGCTGAGAAATTCGTACGGGGTACGTGGGGGCAAGTGCTAAACGCAAGAACGACGCAAATGTTTTTCAAAAAATGGAGTGATTTGCAAGAAGGTGGGTGGAGCGAAGAGCTAATTCAATATCTTGATTCGGAGTGGCTCCCCTGCAAGCACAAGTGGGCGCGTTGCTTCACGAACAAGGTGTTCCATCTAGGGAACACAAGTATGAACAGGGTGGAATCGGCGCACTCATCCTTCAAGGCTTGGCTGCACACCTCGATCAGCAAGGCTGACCGGCTATTCCGTGCATACGACCGCCTTATGGCCGGCCAAGTACTGGAGATACGGAAGTCCCTAGAAGACTCACGGATGAAGGTACGTACGGTGGTACGACTTTTATGTGCATGTATCTTTCAACTATATGTTTTTAATAGGCTTTATTTTATCCCTTCGCAGTCCTTCGTCATTTGGGAGAAACCTTACAGGAAGTTGAACAGGGTCGTGAGCTTGTGGGCGATCGAGCAATTAGTTGAAGATCGGGCTTTGGTTAGGTCATGCACGTGCGTCATTCGGATCACAAAGGGTCTCGCCTTGTAGATGTGAAGTTCAACGGTGTTTGGAGGAGGATCGATTGCCGTACGGGAGGCACCTCCATCGCTTTTGGGCCACACTAGACTACAACGACCCACCCGATCGTGCAGAGTGGAAAAACGAAGCCCGTGCTGAACGCGATATTTGGCGCGAAACAGTCGAGGATGTGGAAAGTTTGGGGGAGGCACATGTTCGCGCAGCAACCAGACTCCTCCGGTCCCGGCTATATCCGGCCGAGGGTTTGCGGG
Organism: Linum usitatissimum; assembly: GCA_030674075.2. NCBI lineage: Eukaryota > Viridiplantae > Streptophyta > Magnoliopsida > Malpighiales > Linaceae > Linum > Linum usitatissimum. The sequence goes on from JAUJYP020001374.1 coordinate 1,479,044, forward strand.
ATCCGAAGACATCCGGCGCTCCGAAAGGCGGACCACCACGGCGGCAAAATGCAAGGGAACCTTCGTGGTGGGAGAAGGTTAAATGCGCAACCTCACGCAACAAGAAAACTGGTATAAACTATGTGCTTGTTCATTCACGTGATTTGTACATGGTTACTCCACCATTTAGCCTCCTCACCCATTTTTCCTCTAAATAGCAGGTGCGCCTACGGGAGGTAGACACCGTCAATTCACTTACTCTGATTATATTCCGCAAAGTTTAAGAGACCTGCTGATCGACTGGTACAATCCCGGGGCCGATGGTAACTGTGGCAAAACCCTAATTACTGTTTCGTAATTAGTAAAATAACATTATATTATTTCCATATAATAATGAATTCCTAATTTTACATTATTTTTGAATATTCACTAATTAAGTAAATTAGTATAAGTAATTATTAATTACTTATTACATATTACCAAATTTATTAATTTGGTAATTTCGAATTAATTATGACGATTTAATTACCTAAACCCTAATTACTGTTTCGTAATTAGTAAAATAACATTATTTTATTTTCCATATAATAATTAATTCCTAATTGTACATTATTTTTGAATATTCACTAATTAAGTAATTTAGTATAAGTAATTATTAATTACTTATTACTTATTACCAAATTTATTAATTTGGTAATTTCAAATTAATTATGACGATTTCATTACCTAAACCCTAATTACTGTTTCGTAATTAGTAAAATAACATTATTTTATTTCCATATAATAATGAATTCCTAATTTTACATTATTTTTGAATATTCACTAATTAAGTAAATTAGTATAAGTAATTATTAATTACTTATTACTTATTACCAAATTTATTAATTTGGTAATTTCGAATTAATTATGACGATTTCATTACCTAAACCCTAATTACTGTTTCGTATTTAGTAAAATAACATAATTTTATTTTCCATATAATAATTAATTCCTAATTTTACATTATTTTTGAATATTCACTAATTAAGTAAATTAGTATAAGTAATTATTAATTACTTATTACTTATTACCAAATTTATTAATTTGGTAATTTCGAATTAATTATGACGATTTAATTACCTAAACCCTAATTACTGTTTCGTAATTAGTAAAATAACCTTAGGTTTTTCCCAAAACCATATTTATTATTTAATTTTTAATATTATAATTGTTTTTTGCTAATCGATTAATTACAAATTCATTAATTACTAAATTCACTAATTACAAATTCATTAATTAATATTTCACTAATTACAATTTCACTAATTACTAATTTACTAATTACAAATTCATTAATTAATAATTTACTATTTACAAATTCATTAATTACTAATTCACTTATTATAAATTAAGTAATTAATAATTAAGAAAATATAAATTAAGTAATTAAAAAATATATATATATATCCAAAACGGTCGGCATGCCGACCATAGAGAAGGACCGTCGGCGCTTTAAGGGCGTCGGCGTTGACCGCCGACCATCCTTCCCTATGGTCGGCACGTCGACCGTACCCAATTTTTTTTTTTACCTTATGCGGCGGCGGCAGCGGGCGGCAGCGGGCGGGGCGGCAGCGGGGTGGGCGGCGGAGGGCGGGGCGGCGGCGGGGCGGGGCGGCGGCGGGGCTGGGCGGCGGCGGGCTGGGCGGCGGTGGGGCCGGGCGGCGGCGGAATGAAAATTACGCTGTCTGTTTCGGAGAGTGATTTCAGAGAATTTGAACTCTGAAAGTTTACGAAAGATAGGAAGTTTGTTTTATTCGAACTCTGAAAGTATTTGCGATTTGGGGTTTAGGGATTAGGGTATAGGATTTAGAGATGGGTTAGGGTATAGGGGTAGGTTTTATGGTTTAGAATTTAGATTTCATGATTTTACGGTTACGGCTTAGCACTTACCAATCTAGTTATTGTTTGTTATTCATTTTAGGAAATTAGGGTTTAGTCATGGTAATTATGAAAATTCTTCTTCTTCATCTTCTTCATCTTCTTTAGGGCATATTCTTCTTCATCTTCTAAATTTCTTAAGATAAATTCTAAAATCTAAAATTCAAAATTCAATATTTTATACCTTCAATTTAAAAATTATAAGTGTAAAATAAAAATTGAAAATCTAATACTCTAAACTCTAAACTTAAAAATACAAAACCTAAAAATTCAAAACCCAATACTCTAAACTCTAAACCTCAAAATTCAAACTTAAAATTGAAATTTAAAATTTAAAATCCAATACTCTAGACCCTAAACTTTAAATCCAAAACCACAAAGTCAAAACAAAAATTCTAATACTAAACCCAAAATTCAAATACTAAACTCAAATTTTAATTAAAAAAAAATATGATTAAATAATAAAATATCAATTTTATCCTTAATCAAAATAAATATATCAACCATCAAATAAAAAATAAAAAATAAACAATTCAAATCTCTCCTAAATTTTTCCTTTCTCTTAATCTAGAGTCCCTTCTCTCTCTCTCTCTCTATATATCGCTTACGCCAACTTTCGCCCCTCTACCGCTTGAATTCCCGCTGCGCGAATATCCTACCTACCGTCTTTCTATGGTTTCCGATTTTTCAATCTCAAAGCGTCTGTTCCTAACATTCCAGAGTTCCAGGGTTTCAGTAATCAAATTCGTCACCATCTCCTTACGTAAGTCTTCGATCTCCTTCAGCATTTTCTGTTTTTTTTTGTTTCTGTTGGATCTCTTCCTGTTTTTGCAGAGAAAAGCTGTACAAAAATGGCGCAGGCGAAGAGGAGCGCGATTCGATTTGGAATAAAGAGGAAGAGAGCCACCCGTGAAGAGGAGTCAGAGAAGAACAAGACCCATCAATTGCTTCATCAAGCAGCAGGAAATAGAGTCCTCAAACAATTCCTTATCGAAATGAACAGTAATTATAGCCGTCCAAGCATACAAGTTTCTCAGCCGCATTATGTCGAATAGTTGTGCTGCATCCTCCATACAACCGCACCTCCCATACATCTGGAGCAACTTGGTGGTCACGAACTCGTGGGCGACGACGCCAGATTTAACGATACTTAGGTTTGTGAGAGTCATTAATTGGTGTCGTTGTTCGGCAAGAGTTGCGGAGGGGGAGCGATACTGTCAGATGCATGGATTCGACCAACTAGGCATACCGGCATAGATAGCCGTTTCTGGCCGGGGATGACGACGGAGACTGTTTAAACATCAATGACAATTTAGATGAGTGGTTTGGATTATGAGTTATTTGAATTGAAATAATTAAGTTTGTTAACGGAATCAATAGAGATAGATACCTTACATCCATCAACCATTCATTATCTTCATCAGTTTTTACCATCCCATTAGAACATAGTGCCCAAAATCAAAACCATCACCATTTAGCACCTGATTTCGGAGATTACTACTATACCGGATAAAATTTGCTTGACACAAAAACACAAGTACTCAAACTGAAAATTTGCAAAATCCATACAACAAATAGAAAAATCTAGAGAAATAGGCCAAGATGTTGAAATTTCGTCATGATCCTACATTTTTTGATTGTTTAATACAGAAAACGAGGTTGATTTGTTTTGCGACGGGGACTGATCAGGAATTTTAATATCCATCACCACCCATCATAGATTACCATCGGATTTTGGGCCTCCCCGGCCCCATTAAAAATCTGTTATAACCAGGCTTTAACCACCCATTAATAACGGGCTTCAGATGGTTTTTGAGCTTTTGATTTGTTGTGAAGCCTATAAATAACGCGGTTGACATCGAAAATAAAATATATAGTATTCTGGATCGAATTATTTCAATATCTCATTGAGAGGTGATATTTTTTTAAACTCATTTTACAACCTCTTTTATTCTTTGTAAACTCCAAATTGGTCCCAAGAGAACAAGTGGCATTTCTTGTTCCGTCCACGTGTAATCTTGATATGTTGCGTTAGTGTTTGTTATTAACTTTTGGAGAAGCATATATATATATATATATATATAATATTTGTGCCTTTATATGTTTTATGAAAATGAATTGTGGATATTATTTTATTAGCCGTTGCATATGAGCGTAGATCGGTCTCTTTTTTGTTATGTGACATATATGCAATAAATACTTGTGCATTTTTTTGTTTTATGTGGATATGGTCTCAATCTCATTCATATATCTGAATGAACAATTTTTTAACCGCATTTGATCAGTAGGGTATAGAGCATGCAAAAACCGTCTCCGATCCGACCTGTTATAAGATAAATTTTGTATCATGTTCATATCAACTACCCACATTATAACAAAAAAATGTATTAATGAGCCCTTTAACCTTTTGTTTGCTTAAATATCATATTTAAAGTTTTGAGTTAGCCAAACAATGTAATTTCTACATCACAAGTCTAAAATACCTCATAAATATCGCATTTTGAAATAACACATCATTTTACTCCAAAATACCACATATGCAAGATAATTCATCCAAACGCCTCATAATAACCTTCCAAAGCACTTTAGCCCAAACATACAACTAAAGCCCAATTTGATATAAGTGATTTAATTTAGGCCCACCGAGCATCTTCGATATTCTTGGTGTTAGCGTACAAAAGGAGAAAACCCTTAAAACTACAGATGGCCAGTAATAACGGGGCCATGCCGGTTCTGGTGTTGTTTAGGCTAGCATGTGATCAGGCCGAGGAGATTGTGGAGTCTGCGAAATAAAGGATAAAGTCTGAATGCTTGGTTGATGAAGCTACTGGAACCGGAACTGCAACTGTTAATCCGAAACCCGGACAGACAACAACTCCGAGTCTTGCTCCGATGAATGCAGTTCGGCTGGAGTAGATGAGTAAGGCTGTAAGGCGGCTTATGATCGAACTCCAACATGGGTCTGGAGCTGGAGCTGCTTCCGGTTCACCAGGGCATTCACATCCTTTCCTCTTTTTAATGCCTAGGCTCACGACCGTGGATGATATCTGCTCATTAGTCAAGCTACATGAAGAGATGCATAATGTAAATCGGGCTTGATAAGGCGTATTTCCGTGTTCCGAGTTTTTGTTTAACTTGATATCAGGAGCCACTAGGCTTGAGTTGTGACTTTGATTTACCATGTTTATTAGTAGTGCTTTGTTAGTCCACCGTATGAACAGAATTAAACACGTTTTATTTCCTTAACCATACGTCAAAATCTTGATGAAAAAGCAAATGTACCAACATACTAATTCAAGCTTTAAATGACATAATTCGGTTCGGTTAATCACTAACCACACCAGCTCTTCCAGCCCTGGACTGGGGAATGGGGATGCATGCTGAAGCAAGAACCCATCTTTAGAGAAAGAAGAGATTTTTTTATAGATGAATAGGAAGAAAAGATTTGATTAAGAGAGGATAACGATAATGTATGGTTGATGAATGAAGTGGAGCAGAGAAACCATAATATAAGCAAACAAATAGTGGACATCATATGTTTCATATTGATCCACCAACTGCTCCAAATTCATGCTTTCATCATCATCAACAGTGTGGGTTCCGAATAATTGATGTGCAAATAAAAATATGTACCATCAATATTAAAGCACCATAAAATTAGTTGGATCTCTAACCAACTAATTGAATTCCCACCAATATTAAAGCACCACAAAATTAGTTGGATCTCAATGAATGGTGTTGTTGTCTGACTATCACCTGAAAGGTGTTGGAAAGGTGTTGGTGTCTGACTGTCACCTCTCAATGAATGCCAACAGTAGCGGAAGATCCAACCCCCATGACATAAGGGGACCGAGGTGTGACAACCCAGATGCCTCGACTAATTGCTGAGCCGCAGCGGAATGCCACTGAAACCTCTCCAGCTTTAGAGAAAGAAGAGATGTTTTTATAGATGAATAGGAAGAAAAGATTTGATTAAGAGAGGATAACGATAATGTATGGTTGATGAATGAAGTGGAGCAGAGAAACCATAATATAAGCAAACAAATAGTGGACATCATATGTTTCATATTGATCCACCAACCGCTCCAAATTCATGCTTTCATCATCATCAACAAGTGTGGGTTCCGAATAATTGATGTGCAAATAAAAATATGTACCATCAATATTAAAGCACCATAAAATTAGTTGGATCTCTAACCAACTAATTGAATTCCCACCAATATTAAAGCACCACAAAATTAGTTGGATCTCAATGAATGGTGTTGTTGTCTGACTATCACCTGAAAGGTGTTGGAAAGGTGTTGGTGTCGGACTGTCACCTCTCAATGAATGCCAACAGTAGCGGAAGATCCAACCCCCATGACATAAGGGGACCGAGGTGTGACAACCCAGATGCCTCGACTAACTGCTGAGCCGCAGCGGAATGCCACTGAAACCTCTCCAGCTTACAAACCCTAGACTTCGCAAGGCAGAGCCTGAACTGTGATATCAGCTTCCAGTCCAAACCGCGAGTCTAGAGGCAATGACTATGTGACCGCCAAAACTAGGAATCAGAGTAGGTATTCGTGGCCCACCAAAGGTGCGATCCGCTTGACCCTGGATGCTAGGGTGAACGTACTAGGGATTCAGCTCGACTTATTTCCTGTTCCGTGATGCAATCCGCTTGCCCCAGGATGCTAAGGGTTGATATACTAGGGATTCAGCTTGACTTATCTCCCATTCCATGGTGCACATGTGTTGATGATGAATAGTTTTTGCAAGAATTTGAGTAAGGCTTCCCTTTTATGAAAAATATGTATGTGATGTTCGACTTTTCCGAGGGAATTGATTGTTTTGTAGAAAACACATTGTCGAGTGCTAGAAACTGTGCCTTGTTCCTAGGTCATCCTAGGACCGCTCGTTGCAACAAGACACTACTTTCATGATGGTAAACATTATGATAGGATTTTTTGAGGTAAATGTCAACTAGACGATCCGAGTTTGATATAATGATTTCACTAGTTTCAACCGTCGCTCCTTTTTGCTTGGGACGTGCTTCCCTTCCCAATACAGGTAGGTACATTGTCGATCCATCTCAAGCGTCCATGATTCCTAATTCTGAGAGACGACTTGTTGCTTGGTTTGTACCACATGCTAGCGCAATGGTGTCAAACCCGTTGATAGCCCGGGTAACCTTATCGTACGCACTCCTTTTCCTTCGTTCTTCCTCCTGACGTCTTCATATTGTGCTCTTACCCAATGATCTTGAGGATTTCCTTCCTACGTTGTCTCTACTTTTGGTTATAATGGTAAAACCATAACGACCCTTATTAACGGCTTGTTGGGGTTAGGAATGAGTAGAGCAAACCTGCCGTTTAGGCTTCTTTTCTATAGCCTCTCTTTACTCTTTCGTTCCTTCAATGATTTTTATTATCATTACTAGCATTTTTTCTCCTTTGTTTTTTCCTATCTTACTAATACTTTCGTTTAGAAAGACCTCCTAATGATTAATTAGAGTGAAAGTGTCAGCATGAATGCATTTGTACCAAGTCCATTTGGAGTGTCGTGCCTCGTCCATTCTATTTGGTGGCACGTGAACAACGTTTAGGAGAATAGTGTTTGAAAATTCACGAAGTATCCAAAATGTAAAGTTGACTTAAACCTTCACTTTATTGATGGAAAAACGATCTCGTACATCTCCGTCGTGAACTCTAAGCATAATACTTGTTCACTGAATCAGAGTTAACCGGGTAAGGGAGCTCGTCTCCATCCATGTTCGTTAATATCAAAGCCCCTCCCGAGAAAGCTCTCTTCACTACATAGGGCCCTTCATAGTTCGGCGTCCACTTTCCTCTTGGGTCCCCTTGTCGAATGGAAATCTTCTTTGTTACCAACTCTCCCTCGTGGAATACCCGTGGTTTCACTTTTTTGTTAAAAACTCTAATCAATATGCGCTGATACAGATGCCCGTGGTGGATGGCTGGCAACCTTTTCTCATCAATTAAATTTAACTGATCATACCACGCTTTTACCCACTCAGCTTCTTCCAACTTTGCTTCCATGATAACCCTTAGTGAAGGTATTTCTACCTCCATGGGAAGTATCGCCTCCATCCCATAGACCAATTGGTAAGGAGTCGATCCCATTGAGGTTCTTACTAACGTTCGGTAACCGTGCAGGGAAAACGGTAGCATTTCGTGCCACGGTAGGTAACGACCATTTTTTGTATGATTTTCTTGAGATTTTTATTCACCACCTCGACCGCTCCGTTCATCTTTGGTCGGTATGGTACCGAGTTGTGGTGCTTGATCTTAAACTGGTTGCAAAGCTCGTCCATCATCTTGTTGTTGAGATTTTTTGCATTGTCGGTTATTATTCTTTCCGGGAGCCCATATCGGCACATGATTTCCTTTTTTATGAACTTTGTGACGACGCTTTTGGTGATGTTTGCGTATGACGCAGCCTCGATCCATTTTGTGAAGTAGTCAATGGCTACTAGGATGAAACGGTGCCCATTCGACGCTTTCGGTTCAATCATGCCTATAACGTCGATCCCCATGCTGCAAAAGGCCAAGGCGATGCCATAACGTGCAATGATGATGGAGGCACATGCTTTTCATCGGCATAAACCTGGCACTTGTGGCATTTTCTCACGTATTTTACACAGTCAGAGTCCATCTTCGTCCAATAGTAACCCATCCTCATTATCTTCTTAGCTAACGTGTGACCATCGGCATGTGTGCCGCAAACTCCCTCATGGACTTCTTTTATGATTCTTTGAGCTTTAGGGGCGGTCACACATCTCAGGAGCACAGAGTCGAAGCTTACCTTGTAGAGAGTAGCTCCATCATCATAGTAACCCATCGCCAACCTCCGTAAGGTCCTTTTATCATTCTCGGATGCCCCAGCTGGATATTCCCTTTTCTGTAGGTAGGTCCTTATGTCATGGTACCAGGGATTTCCATCACGCTCTTCTTCAACACTAGCTAGGTAGGCAGGTGCATTTTGCATTTTGATTTCTATTCGTGGATTAACCTCAGTTTTATCTAGTTCGTACATCGAGGACAATGTGGCGAGAGCGTCTACTATTTGATTGTCGACTCATGTGATGTGCTCAAACTGTATCGACTCGAATTTTGCCACCATTTCTCCTATGTATTTCTGATATGGGACGAGCTTATGATCCATAGTTTCCCACTCTCCCTTCAACTGGTAGATTACTAGTGCTGAATCACCATATACCTTCAAATTCTTAATGCCCATTTCCAGTGCATCTCGGATTCTGAAAGCGCATGCTTCGTACTCCGCTATGTTGTTGGTGCAGTCAAAGCAAATTTTGGCAGTGATAGGACATACCTTTCCTTTGGGAGAGATGAACACGACCCCGACGCCCTGCCCCAATGAGTTTGAGGCCCCGTCGAACTTCATCACCCATGTTGTTTGGATCAAGTCCCCCTCCGATTTATTGGTATTCATTATACTTTCATCCGGAAAGTCCATCCACATCGGACCCGGGTCCGAGATCGCATGCTCTGCCAAATGATCCGCCACTACACTCCCTTTAATGGCCTTCCTCGGGGTATAAACGATGTCGTACTCTGCTAGCAGCACTTGCCATCGGGCTATCCGCCCGGAGAGGGTTGGCTTTTCGAAGACATACTTGATACGGTCCATTTTGGATATAAGAAGCGTCGTGTGATATAACATGTACTGTCTAAGCCTCTTGGCTGCCCATGCAAGCCCTCCGCAAGTTTTCTCGAGCGATGTATATCGAGATTCGTACCTAGTGAATTTCTTGCTGGCGTAGTATATGGCGTGCTCTTTCCTTCCTGATTCATCGTGTTGAGCCAACATTGCGCCTACCGACTTTTCAAATATCGTCAAGTTTAATATTAACGGCCTTCCCGAAGTTGGTGGCACCAGCATCGGAGGATTTAATAAACACCCTTTGACTTTTTGAAAGGCTCTATCACAACTTTCATCTCATTCGACATGCTGGTTCTTCTTTAGAAGCTTGAAAATGGGTTCATAGGTCGGTGTTAAATGCGATATGAACCGACTAATGTAATTCAAGCGTCCCAAGAACCCCCACACTTCTTTTTGTGTTTGGGGAGGAGGCATGTCAACTATTGCCTTCACTTTGTCAGGGTCTACTTCAATCCCCTTTCGGCTAACCACGAAACCAAGCAACTTCCCCGAGATGACTCCGAACGTACACTTTTCTGGATTCAGTCGGAGCTGGTACTTCCTGAGTCGCTCAAACAATTTTCGTAGCACGGCTACGTGGTCGTCTTCCTTTTTTGACTTTGCTATAATGTCATCCACATATACCTCTATTTCTTTATGTAATGTCATGGAATAGTGTGACCATGGCCCGCTGGTAGGTTGCCCCAACGTTCTTCAGCCCAAAAGACATGACTTTATAGCAAAAGGTTCCCCACAGAGTGATGAAGGTGGTCTTCTCCCGATCCTCCGGAAACATCTTGATCTGGTTGTATCCTGAGAAACCGTCCATGCAAGAGAACATATGGTGATTGGCGGTATTATCAACCAGAACATCTATATGAGGCAATGGAAAATTGTACTTCGGGCTTGCCCTGTTTAAATCTCTGTAGTCTACACACATTCTCACTTTCCCATTCTTCTTAGGCACGAGGACTATATTAGAGACCCAATCGGTGTATTGTGCTACCTGCAAGAACCCGGCTTCGTATTGCTTTTGTACTTCTTCCTTGATTTTGAGTATCCATTCCGGTTTCATCCGTCGTAACTTTTCCTTTACTGGCTTCCACTCGTCCCTCATTGGCAAGTGATGTGTTACTATTTTTTCATTGAGGCCTGGCATATCCTGATAAGTCCATGTGAAAACATCTTGAAAGTTCTGGAGTAGTTCGATGAGCCTATCCTTTTCTGCTCGGTCTAAACTGTCCCCTACCTTGACCTCTCGTCAATTCTCCTCTGTTTCCAAATTCACTATCTCTCTATGACTCGTAGAATGGTTCCAGGGATCGCTCCTCTTGTTCTACCATCCAATCTGTCTCTAGGTCAGAACCATCACTTCCTTCCTTAATTTCCATCTCATAAACTGGGTGGTCAAAGTCAACTTTAGTGTTTCGAAACCCTTCATTATTTTCAAACACATCTGCAACCTGTCACGCAGGGGAAAAATAGAAAAGGAAAAAGAAGAAAAACGGAAGTGAATAATATGGACGATGCACGGATCAATACTTATGAAAAACATGCTTTATTAAACTCGGGAAAATGCGATACAAGCATCCAGGATCACTCAAAAAGACGCTTGGAGCTCCTCCCCTCCTTTATTTAGTAGTCATTTTTTAGAGTTATTACATTCGTGGTGGTGAAGGTAACTCCAGAGACACCCAATTGCTCAGTTCTTCCTCCGAACGGAGCTGGCGCACCCATTCTATTTCGGCCGTAATTCCCGTACCTAGCATGCTGTTGGAGAGATCTGCAAAATCCGACAGTAACCCTTCGGTGCTCCAATCAGTGCAGTTTTTCCTCACATTTATCCTTCCAGCGCTCCTGAATGTGCTTGTGATGTGAGGTATGAAGGTAATTCCTTCATCATCTTCTCTCCCACTTAACCTGGAAATTCTCCTCCTTTTCCATTCCCCTTGGATCCTCCTCATATCATCACTCTTTGGAATGTATCCCAATCCCGCACGGTTCTTGTTTTTCTTGAACTGGATGGGTTCTTTCAGCACCTCCTGCCATTCTGAGTAGTGGAGGTCCTTAATTAGGCATTTTGCTGATGTCAGAATTTCTTGGGAGATGTGGGCCTTGTGAGCTGCACTACGCCCTACATATGCGACGTCCTCTATTTTGAAAGTCTGGAATTCCAAGGCTTCCTCCGCGGCCTCAATGTAAGGTGCGTTCGAAGCTCTAGTTACCAGCACATCCTCCTCTCCGAACACTTCAATGAGCTCCCCATCAATTGCAAACTTCAGTTTCTGGTGTAAGGATGATGGCACTACTCCCGCTGTGTAGAGCCAGGGCGCCCCAGCAATAGGCTGTATGCAGGATTTATGTCCATTACGTGGAAATCCACTTGGAAGACCTTAGGTCCTACCTGAATGGGTAGCGAGATTTCCCCTATGACTTTGCGCTTCGTGCCATCAAAAGCCCTAACGACTGTGAAACTTGGCTTAAGGTAAGAGTCATCAATCGACGGCTTGTTTAAGGTATATCGTCTTCATCGAAAGTGATTTTCCCGTTTGCTAAAACCGCTCCGACTATCCCATCGAAGCGCTCTACTGAGACATCGCAGCAGACATGCGCTTGGTTCAGAACTTTTATGAGGGCTCGTCGATGGGGCTCAGAGGTTAACATCAGGGACATGAGTGAAATCCTCGCCGGGGTGTGGTTAAGCTGCTCTACTACTTTGAACTCGCTATGCCTTACAAGGTGCAAGAACTCGCATGCATCTTCATCACTAACTTTTGGTTCATAATCCTCATCTTCTTTCCTCCCCTCGCATTCATCCAGAGGAGGAACACTATTTGGTCCAGCGACTTCAGAATATGCTCTTTTTTCTTGTTTTATTTCTGCCCTTCTAACCCTTTCAGTCTCGTCTAGGTCATCAGGCAGGCCATAGTGTCTTCCGCTCCTTATGATCTGACTTAAACCGGTTATGTTTGTTATAGCCGGAGAGTACATCATTCTCATTTTCAGCTTGACACGCATACTCCCACGGGACGGCCTTGGAGGTTTTATACTCGAAAGGTCTAGGGACCCTTATAACCAATGGTTTCACTTCTAAAGACGGTGGTGGTGGTTTAGCGGAGGCCTGATAACGAATCACAAGTGTAGGGAAGTCGAATTCTGGACTTTCTGACGACGCCATGCAAATGTCAGCCGCTCCTTTGACCTCTGTGTAGAAAATGACCAGTTTGGAATCCATGAGCGCCTGCAATTTCTCTTTGAAAGCCTCACAATCATCCATAGTATGGTTGGAATCTCCGCCATGGTATAGACATTTGTCCCCTAGCATTGCAGAAATGTTTCGCCCATCGACGGTCCTTAGGTAACCACCGTCTATGAGCAACTTGCATACAAACTTCAGTGGCGTTTTAATTTCAGCAATACTCAGCTTCTCTCCATAAAATTCTTCTTTTCCGACCGTAGTAACATTGTGCCCCCCGTGATTAGGGAGCGGATTCTTATTGACATCGAGGCGCTTTAGACCACTCGGCCAAACTGTCTTTGCTGCTGTCCATTATTTTTTATGATTTTAATATATAAGAAACTAGGGGTGTAAATGGGTTGGGTTGGGGTAGGTTTTAGAGGGTTGGGGTTGGGTTTAAGGATTAATGGGTTGTAAATTTTATTAACTCAACCCATTCTATTTTTTAATCTGACCCAACTCAACTTTAATGGGTTGGTGTGGGTTAAGTTGAAATTTATTATGGGTTGGACCAAATCAAACTAAAACTATCAAAACCCAGTACTTGCACACACCAACAAGGCCAAAAAACTACCCCGCAAAGTCCCACATCATCAAAACAATCTTAAAGATCAGATGTAAATTCTGTCAATTGCACACCAACAAAAACAAGCAACCATTCAGCTTTTCATAATGAAGTGTGTCTGTGTTGAAATAAATAGCCGTAGCTTACAATTTAGAAGATCGGGAGATTGACGCCGGAGCTGCCGAAGAAGCTATAGTTTGTTTTAATGAAGTTGTACGGAGGTGATGAATACAAGAGTGAAGAAGGGAGACGTAGAGTTATGCTTCGTGATTATCTGTATGGACTAAGGAGCATGAGCCCGAAGAGGAAGACGAAGAAGTCTCGTTTCTATTCTTGTATGCAGCAGCCTGTAATAAGAGGAAATTGAAGAGGAGGTAAATTGTCTCTCTGCATTTCTCTACAGTGAGTGATTTCCTTTTTAAGGTGAAGGATGAAAAGAAGCTTTAGCCACATAGTTGTTCTTCTTTTTCTGCATTCTTAAATTTTTTCCTAGAAGCATAAATGCTTTACAAGAGGATTTAAAAGCATTACCTTTTAAATTCGTGAGTCATCATCTACCATGATAGCCGTCTCATCCAAACCCAACTCATTTAACTTTGTTAATACAACAAAATATATACATATAAGATCAACAGAAGTTATAAAGAATGAAAAATGTTAAAAGAAACACAATGCTTACCCTGCTCAAGTTCTTCAACCTCTTCAAAGGTTTCTTCCATATTAATTGGAGCGGTACTAGAGCGCAACCAATTTTGGGTACATATTAGGCTCTCTACAACTAAAGGAGACAAAGAACTCCGAAATGCATCCAATATTATCACAGAACATATTTACAATCTCTTTTCTCACATTTGATATGGGATTGTCATTATTTCCATTGTGTCCAAAGACTCCAATTCGCAAGTAGTGAATTGGTCAATGCATCTAAGCGTACTCATTTAAACCATATCTTACTATCTTAGGTGGAAAATCAGGGGAAAACAGATTCTAGCTAGCTTTGTAGTCTTCTTAGCTAGTAACATTTATACAAAGCAAAACATTAATCGGACAGAATTCAGTTCATACCCAAGGGAGATAAAGATTAGGTTTACCAGAGTAGTGTGGTCTGAGTTTCATAAGAGCATATATAGCTTCATTCTCTGTGTCTTTATTTCACCCAGAAATCCAATCCTCTCCACGAATAGTAGCAGCAAAGCCAAAAACTGTTATGATATGTGGTAAGTGAGAAGTGGTTGACTGCTGGAAACAATGATGATAGAGAAATGAGCTAGCTGTTCTTCTTTGCTTGGAAGAGAAGCACCCACCTTCCCTCACATGCCAAACAAATTGAAAGTAGGGAGAGAGGTTAGTACCTAGGTCGTCGTCGTCGTTGTAGCTAGATTGTTGTCGTTAGTCGGGGGAGAGAATGAATTCAGGAAGAGAATGACTCTATTGGCGAAGGTGGGTGGCGGTGATGGATATCGTCCGATGGGGATTTGAAAGAGGAAGAAAGAGTTGGTCTGAGGATGCAGGAGCCGTCGCCCGATAGGAGAGAGGGATTGAGCACGGTCGTCGAGGCTGGGTTGAAAATAAAAATTGGGTTGGGTTAGGGTTTTTGTGGGTCAAAATTAAATATGCCCAACCTTGTCTGGGTTAAAAAAATCTAGCTCGAATTGGCTCTTTTTTATTGAACTCGACCCAACTCATTCGAGTTGGGCTGAGCCGAGTTGGGCTTACCGATTAGTGGGTTAAATTTACAGCCCTATAAGAAACTGTCACTCGGGGAGCAGCAGTGCAGTGTAACCGATGGAGAGAAAATTTCTCTCGTCAGGAGTAGATGGTCTTTCGATTAAGTTCTCCGAACTAATTAACTAATTGCCTCAGAGATTAGTGTACTTTCTGCAATGCGAGAGTAGTCAGGAAGATCCATTCTTGGACCTGGAAATGAACTAATTAACTAATTGCCTCAGAGATTAGTGTACTTTCTGCAATGCGAGAGTAGTCAGGAAGATCCATTCTTGGACCTGGAAATTTTATCTAGCACGCCAAGTGTTCGTCGAATTGCCTCCAGAGTGACCTGGGAGCCCAAAATTGCAGGCGGGGCCCTTTTCAATAATACCACAACCCATCATTTTGGTACACAACCGGTAGGTTTGTGAGAAAGTTGATAACTTTCGACGAAGACAGCCTAATTCTTGCCTTTTCTTGTGTCTGGTTTACCCATCACATTCTTCTATCAAATCCTTTTCAATAATACTGGACAGTTGGTATTTAGTCGCATTTATTTATGACATGATTGACTACTTGAGCAGAAATTTTAGAAGCTTGTCATTTGTTCTTTTTCCTTTTCGTATTTGGCTGATTTCTGAATTTAGTTTTTTTTCTTCCTCTGCATCTGACACTTCCATAACACTGCAGTCTTTTTACAGAACAAACTAATTCCATGTCCATAATAACATAATAACATCTAGAATTCTTGACACAATTCTAACTGCGTTATTGCTACCATATCTTAAATTGCTTTATAATGTATGCATAATGTCACAAGTCAATTTTTTTCATCAAATTAGTGCTCTATCCTCTGCTGCATTTCAATACTTCGGTTGTTCTTGACATTTTTCAATCCCCACCATGAACTTCAGAGATTTCCCTTACCAATGGTGTTTGTGGCTCAACGCCAGAAGTTGAGCCATTGTGAACTTCCATAAGCCAGGTCAAATTGATAGCTTGAGCTAAGGCTGCACCATTTCTCCTGTGCTGCTGCCAATGAGCCTTCTGTTGTAGTTTGAAACTTGTCCATTAGCTGGACTCCGTCATACTGTGAGCTCTGTGAACTTGTGTATACTTTGTTCTGTATTACTTGAGGCACTTCAGGCTCAAAAATGGTTTTATCATCTGAACCTATGACTTGACCACTTCCTTCAAGGTTCTTGCAGATGTCGGCATCTCCTCCCCATGTTTTCTCAACCAGTGCATTCAAGCTCTCGAACTGTTCCAAAAGACAGGAAAGTAATCATTTTAACTTTAACTATATGGAATCTTTAAGTTTGTATGGGTGCTGAAAATGGAACTAAGTATGTAATAACCTGTAAGAGCAACGACTGCCTCTCATTCTGTAACAATTCAAAACGAGATGCTAGGCTGTCATAATCAGCCTTCAACAACTTGTAGTCTTTCTCAATTTGCTTTGACCTCCATCTAGCTCTCTTGTTCTGGAACCATATAGCAACTTGGCGAGGTTGAAGCCCGAGCTCTTTCGCAATCAGAGTCTTCTTCCTTGGCTCAAGCTTCGTATCTGACTCGAAGAATGACTCCAACGACTTGATCTGTTCATCACTGAATCTTCTTTTGGTCTTGCTGTTGCTGCTTCCTTTCCTTTTCTTAGGTGCTTGGTGAGGTGGCTCCAAAGTTTCAGACTTTGCATCTGGTGCTTCCGGAGAGAACTCTGCTTCTTTCAATATCTGATCACTCATGGTTTGACAGGTAATGATGCTATTATGATTATACCTTTGGACCATTCGAGTGATACTCTTGTCTTTTCATTGGTTTCCAAAACATTATGTTGAAGGATGGGTCTTGTGTAATATATAGGTGGCCGGTGGGGGGAGCTGCTTTTAGGAGTGGCAGCCAATGAAATTTAGTGCCGTGTGGCATTCTACCTCTTAATGCCTTGGTGGTATATGTCGTCTGTCTTCTTTCAAATATTTGACATATTTCAAACATTTCTAATCCTGATAGCTGTTACTTCTTTTTCATGCAGCCAAGATGATTATGGCATGCTGTAAATAGAAAACACGCTCTTTTGTCGCTTGTTCTACTAAACTTGTTTAAAGTCTCTTGTCCACCTTAATGAACACGTAAGAACTTAATGAAAATCCATATCACGATTCTGCTGACTTGGCTTTTTTTCACTGATTGACTGTGCTTTTGTTTATTCTTACTCAACTCTGTCCAAGGGTATACCCTACAGGGACTTGTAACTGGTTCAAGCAAGCGTGGCTGTGCCACATGATCAAATCACAGGTGAGAAGGAAGGACTTTCTAGATTCTATATTTCACACGGTAAATGTAGCTTTATAGATGGTTTTTCCTAGGAAATGGGTTTAGCCCCACCTTATCTGAAAAGTAAAGGCCAGAAGTAATGCCAGCAAAATGGAAGTTTCGATAGGCGTTTGATGAAAGTTGCCACCTTTGTGTTTGATACATGCTGACATGCATGGGTTAGATCTGTAGCTTCAGTTTGCTTGCAACCCATGATGTGCTTAAGGGTGGGAGGATGTTGAGTAGTCAATTTGAGAACTCGTCCTTGCTGAGATAATTGATTCCATAGCCGTTTTGGATATGCATGCACCTTTGTTAGATAGATGAGTCGTTCTGTCATTCAAATTAAAATGTGGTGTCAGTCACTGCACTTTCCATCAGCCGCAAACCCTCTTATGCCCTATTAGGCTATTAGAAGAACTTTCATTTCCACGGTGCCTAACGAAATCAATTGGCAACACAAGAATAGGGTTAAAGTGTAGAGAGTAGAGTTGGGCAGGGGGGATGGATCCTGAAATACAGAGAAAATGTAAAATTGTGCAGGGGAATGTTTCTTTATATTCTCCATAATGTTGCGCTGGGTGTTTTTAGTACAAGGAAGAGTTTTAGTGGCTTATTACTTTGCTAAAAGAGTTCCTTGTTGCCTCTGCAAGGACAATTGGATAACCTTACCAAGTTGGTCTGGAAGAAGATAGCACTACTGATCTGCTTTAGTAATTTTTTTTTGTTAGAATCTGAAGTTAAAAAGTGGGTGAAGTGTCGATACTTGAACATATTAGATGTGAGGCCTCTGATGATATGAATTTTCTGGAGTAATCCAGTCTTGCAAGCAACCTTAAAAAAATGGGTTTCTTTGGTAGTTGGTGATTTGGAGAAGGAAAGTGCTTGTTGCTTCATGGTCCTCCTGGATTACAACTTCTTCCTTTCTTCCCCTGTAATTACATAGAGTAGCTAACTTGTTACTCTCCCCTTTACGAACTTGTCCATTGTTTTTGTTTAGCTGGTGAAGTTTCTCACTTATAGATGTCATCCCCTGTAAAAGCCAAGCATTGTTTGGACTGAATAATCAAAACCCATAATATTTTGAACTTGTTGAGTTACTGGAATTAATGAAGTGAATAAGGTATTTTGTGATAACGGAAGGGTTCTAGCTTCTAATTCAGTAGAATTAAGTCAATTGTTTTATTTTGAACTTGTTATAACCGTTGAAGTTTAGTGATCTAAATTTTTCTGTGTTAAAAAAGTCGTGTCAGCCGAGCTTGTAAGGGCAAAAGCTCTATGATACATATCAGTTGTACTATTTATTTCACCTATCATAAATTATTTCTTGCTTAATCGTTTGAAATATTTATTTATTGTAAATCTCTACATTTATTTATTGTAAATCTCTATGAGGTATAACTCTATAATTATAATGGAGCTTTTATCCTCGTTGTGTGCCCATAAACTCAGTCTATTAGACTGTTTCCGAGAGTGTTTTTTACATAAAATCATTTAAGTTATCTCTCGATCATTTGTTTATCTAAACTGCTTGTCGATTTCTAAGAGTCTTCAGACAATGTTAGTATATGAATTGTAGTTGAGTGGAAGTGAAGAGGAATAAGTGATAATGGTGGAAGAAATGAGTTGTGGGACAAAAGGGTACATGTCCAAGACACAGGAAACTGGGGTCTCCCCCTTTGTCATCAATAGTAATAAAGAAAGGGACACCAAAAAATAGTAGAAAAATCTGGTGTGAATGCATGCATCTTTCCATACCATACCAAACCAGACTGACTTGGATCATCGATGAAGTTCTTATTTTTTTTAATCTGCACTGAAAACGACATTGCTCTTTGTCATTAAACGGCCATTATTATTAGGTGCTAGCTAGCTCGAGTTTGCCACTTGTTTTTCTGTGTGGGTGCAGCAGGGAGAGGTTGAAAACGAGCATCAAAGCCTACGTTTTGTCTTCCTTTTTGAAGTTTAGAGGGTTCATATCTTTATTTGGCAATATGTTGTTCTGTTACCTTTTTCAAATGTTCATCCTTGGATCAAAATTTACTCTCACTTGTTTGCTATCTTCTGGGTATGAGTATGACACGTCTTCTGCGGTCTTCTCACACGCTTCTTTCTTTTTGTTCTTCTTTAAATTTCTTTCCCTTTTCCGGTGACACAAAGCTATGTTCATCGATGATTTTCTTTCCCATTAAAACGTAGTAATTAAACCTTCAACTTTGGATTCATGCACTACTCCTATAAAAGAAAATAACAATACTGATTCTCTAGTGTAGATTAGGCTTTGCAATTAAAAACCGGTTTCCGGTTACCCACCCAAAAACTGGACGTTTTGGTCCGTAAATAATCAGTCAACTCGAGGGTGTTTGATGGTTTTCGAGGTCCTCGTTACCCGTAATCACCTATTTCGGTCGGTGATGGTATTTATGGAATCCGCTCCGGTGACTTCCGATCCCCCCAACCTCATTTACGAAAAACAATTACAAACATCTCATTCAGATCCGCCGCTTCCATCACGATTTTTTCTCAACCCTAGCCTCCATCTCTACACATTCTCCTTGAAACTCTCTCGAATCAATGGAATTCCGGCCATAATCTCTACAATCAGTCACCAAATAAGCAGATTATACAATGAATCTGCTAAAACCCTTCGATTTTGTCGAGAATTCCGATTATCACTTCAATTTTCCATTCATCGACTCTCATTCTTCTCCTTCTTTCAAGTCACCTATGAATACACTTAACCCTAACATCTTCTTTTTCACCCAGATTCTCATACCTCAGAAGAACAAAGCAAGAGATGTATTCAAGGAGCATAGCAGCTACCAATCGTAAGTGTTCTGAGTTCTAGGGTTTTATGTTGGTGTGCATTTTGTGTTGCTTTCAATCGATTTCTAACTAGTTTTGTTTAATTGGTTTGATGAACCGATTATGTTGATGGATTCTGCACTCATGTTCCCCCCAACTCTCAAGCCCCATCCCCCACCTACCAACCCTCAAGCCTTACCTCAGGTACCCGGTGTTAATGATCTGCAGCAGCAAGTAGTGATTATTGGGAGTGATGCACCACCAGTCAATGGCAATGTTGTTGCTGGTGTTCTTAGATAGGAATTATGAAGTAATGAAAGCCAAATGCAATTAATGTCGTAAGGTTCTTGGGGGTGATACTAGCAATGGTACTTCCCATTTGAGGAATCATAAAAACGTGTGTGTTTAGAAGTAGATTTATAATAGTAGACAGAAGAATATTGCTACTAACTTTCTTCCTAATAGTGTTGTTGGGAAGAAGGAAATGAGTACTGGTCATTTTAACTCTAAGGTTTCTAGGAAGGAACTTGCAACAATAATTTTGATGCATGAGTATCCATTTGGAATGGTGGATCTCTTGTACTTCAAAATTTTCTGTAATTCTCTATAGCCCTTGTTCAAAGTTCCTAGTAGAAACACCACTAAAAGAAGGATATTCTTGTGATGTATGAAATTGAGAGGAATAAGATTTAGAAGATGATTAATGGGAACATGGGTGGAATTGCTGTTACTACTAATATGTGGACTGCTAGTAATAAAAATGGGTTACATGGTTATAACTGCTCATTATGTTGACAATCACTGGAACCTTCAGAGCCATTTGCTAAGGTAATTGAAATTGACAACTTGTCAGTGTTTCTTGAAGTGTAATGGTTTTCTTATATCTGGTCTTTGTTTTGTTTCACAGGTTTCTCTACGTTCCTACTCCACATAGTAGTGAG
Organism: Linum usitatissimum; assembly: GCA_030674075.2. NCBI lineage: Eukaryota > Viridiplantae > Streptophyta > Magnoliopsida > Malpighiales > Linaceae > Linum > Linum usitatissimum. The sequence continues at coordinate 1,500,174 of JAUJYP020001374.1, forward strand.
AGGCTTGCAAATGTGCTTCAAGATTGTCTTATATCCTAGAATGTGGATTGTAAGTTATCCACTATCACTCTTAATAACTGTTCGATAAATTATGCCATGATAGATAAGATTAAGAAGAAATTGGTTATGTCTTATCTTTTGATGAATGGTTCGATGCTATAAATGTGATGCTCTACTCATGTGCTTAATTTAATTGTCAAAGATGGATTGGATATTATCAAAGATGAGATTGAACAGATTAAGGATAATGTGGTATATTTTTTACTGCAACTCTTAGGAGAGTTGAGTTCTTTGAAGAGACTACTAGGCAAGGAAATGTTGAATTTGTTACAAAGCTTACTCTAGATTGCCCTACTAGGTGGAATTCTACATTCAAAATGCTTGAATCTACAATTACATACAAATATGTGTTCACTTGTTTGAGTTAGAGAGAACCTAACTATACTTTTTTTTCTAGCAGTAATGATTGGATGTTTGCTTCGATTTTGAGCAAAAAGTTTGATATATTCAAAATGATTTCTGAACTCTTTTCTGGAAACAAATATCCCACTGCAAATTTGTTCTTTCTAAGGATTTGTGACTTGAAACTGAAACTGATTGAGTGGATACTTGATCCATATAAGGTTATTGTTGTGATGGTTGAAAGAATGTGGACCAAGTTTAGCAAATATTGGTATGGTATTCATGTTTTACTCACTGTCGCTGTTTTTCTTGATCCTGCATAAAAGCTTGAGTTGATTGAGTTCTATCATGTGAAATTCGGTGGTTCTGATCCAACTGTAAACCTTGACAATGTTAAGGCTGATGTTTATGAAGTGGTTCGTGAGTATGAGTTGAAACTGAAAAGTAAAAAGGATGAGTCTTCTAATTCTGGTAATGGTCTTGGTTCAGCTAGTATGTCAGAATCATACCTTGACTTCGAGCGGTACTTAAGCCGAAGGAAAAGGGTCAGAATAACATCTCTGTGTTCTGAGTTAGATCACTATATGAGTGAGGATGTTGAAAAATGAGATCCTAATGTTGGCATTTTGGATTGGTGGACAGTCAATACTTTTAAGTTTCCTCAGCTGCAAGAAGTAGCAAGGGATTTGGAGTCGGCATTCAGCTTTGGTAGCAGACTGCTCGATCCTCATCGGAGCAGACTACACTTTCAAACTGTTGAGGCCCTCATGTGCACTACGAGCTGGATTAAGGATGACATATACAAAGGTAAGGATTGTATCAAGCTCATTTTAGTTTCTAAGGTTTGTTTAAGTGAAAATGTGTATCTAATTCACTGTTTTAATATGCCCGTAGATGCTGCAAAAGGAGGAAGAAGTGCAAGGATTGGATAGCTACTTCTCTGCTATGACAATGGAGGATCCCAGTTGTGAAGAATTTGAAAAAGGAGGTGAGTGTGAGTCAATCTAATAACAAAACTAGAATACTAGATAATAGCTTGTATATATAGCCTAATTACCGACTTGGTTATATGTTACATGAGTACAAATCTTCAAGGTGAAGGTAGTCAGAGTCGTATACACTTGGAATTTGAAGATTAAAGAAGTTTGATGTTGTTGCTGTTGGAAGCTTGATGGTGTTGCCTAGAAGTTTGCTGCTATTTCTATTGGAACTTGGAAGTTTTATGCTTTTTGTTCTATTTGGCTTTGAACCTTTATGACTTAATTGATGAAGTATTTCAGATTCTGTTTAATTACTTAGTTAGTCAATTTCGAGTTTGAATGTTTGAAGCCAGTTTGTGGCTTTGTGTTTGACTTTGAGTTTCTTTGAGTTCAAGATAATGCAATTTCAGTTTATTTTTAATTTTCATTCCCATTTCAGGACTTCAGTTGTTTTAATTGATGATTTATTCATTTTGTTTGTTCCACAAATTTAATCCATTAATTCGGATTTACCCGGAATCCATTGGATCGGGGGCTGGTATTCAATTTTGGCCTGATACAGGTGTTAGGGCGAGTTCAGGGAAACCCGAAAGGGTTGGCGGATGATTCGCAGATAGCCTCTACCCGGCCGCGATACAGGTGTTGGGGTGGATTCGGGGAAACCCGGAAGGGTTGGCGGACGGTTCACGAATAACCTCTACCCGACCCCGATCTGATCCGTTGACAGACCTAGTGTAGATTTCCTTATTTGTATATCAACCCAACACTAGTATCTAAGTGTGCGGACTATTTACATTCGAAGAATGGGCCTTGGAAAATCTCAGACAACTATGAGCCTTTGAATTAAGGATACATTTTTTGCGTTGGAATTGGAAGTGGAATTGAGCGAATTTGAAGGTTCATTCTGGATGTGGGACAAATTCACTATCACAAAACGACATCCTTAATTCTGTTGGATTTGAGGGGTTAATTTCACATAATTCTAGCTGCTGAATTTCGATTGGAGAGGTTTGAAGTGGCCAAACCTGGTGGATTTTCTAATGTATTCGAATTCCAGTCAGAATTGGAGGCATAGTGGAAAATGTAGTCAAAGTGGTATTTTCAGATTTTTTTTAAATCAACTCTCATAACCCTATATCTCTTTTTTTACTGAACCTGCAAGATATTATAAATCTCGTTTCAATTAGGTGTTACAACGTCCAACCTTAGCTGGTCAACGTCCATACCATATTGTCATTCCAATTCGAACTAGTATGGGCCATAATATGAGCGGCCTTATTAGCTTCCCGTCGACTATGCCTCCAGGTACCATCCTCAAACTCTCAAAAAAGACTCTGAATACTTTTGAGAATCACACCAAATTCAGTGGTGTCATCAGTTGAATGATGAAGGCCCTGAATAACACCCATAGATTCCAGCATCAGTTAATCTTCAGATAGCCACGTCGAGGACATACCCACCGGCCAGTAGTGCTTACACTCACCGCACCTCGACCGTCATCTTGATAAAGCTTATATTGTTCCTAAAATTTTCTTGCCTTAGGAACAACCTCCCACTCCTGCAATTTACTACCGTAAAACATATGAGCATTTCTCTCATTCTAGAGAAACCAAAGAAGTACACACCACAATTCCAATTTATCTTGTGTCGTTGATGAGCTAACCGATTGAACCAAGCCAAGAAACTGTCTGAACTGCCATTCTCCAAATAAGGAGCTAAACTAGATGCTTGCCAAATACGTCGAGACCATTGACATTCAGCAAAAATATGGACTTGAGTTTTGATTAGACCACAAAACGAGCAACAATCACCATACCTTGGGCTTTTCTTACTCAAATCTGCACCTGTAGGAAGAGAATTCCTATAAAAAAAACACCACATGAACTGTTTAATCTTTGGAGCTAGTGGAGGAGACCACATCTTCTTCCATAATGCAGATTCCCCAAGAGCCGATAACCCTTTCTCCAATTTATAGTTCTCTAGCCAATCCATGTAACCATTAGGAGTAAAATATCTCTCATTCTTACTATTACACCAAACAAGGAAATCACCATCACCATCACCCCGAAGAGGAATTTGCAAGACAGCTTCCGCTATAGCTATAGAGAAACAGCTTTCAACAAGAGCAGAATCCCATTGTTCGGTCTAAGGATCAATCAGATCCCGTACTATGGTATCAACATTCAAAATCATAGGAGCGGTTGGGACAAAATTACCTAGTATTGACGGGATCCATCGATCACCCCATATACGAATTGAGGCCCATTACCAACCCGCCACCGTAGTCCACTCCAAAGGAACTCTTGACCGCTATGAAGACTACTACGCCAAATGAAACTAGGTATATATCCCAAACCAGCCTCCAAAATATAGGATCCCTTATGGTACTTGGCTTTCAAAATGCGAGCAATAAGAGAGGAAGGCCGTTGGAATAAATTCCACAGCTGTTTCGCTAATAATGCAAGATTAAAACCCAAAGATCTCTAAAATCTATTCCACCTTCACTCTTAGGGCATATCAACTCCTCGCGCTTGATCCAGTGAACTCGACGTTTATTAGCTTACAACCCCATATCTCATCTATCTAAAACATGAGAACCTTTATTTTTTCCCAACTTCTTTTAATATTTTATTTCATACTTTTTATATACAAACTCAGATTTAAATATTACATGCGATAAAATCTTAGTTTAAAAATAAATTCAAACAAGAGTAGAATTGTAGGGTTTTGTCAAACTGTTTTCGAGGTAAACTCAAACACATGCGTTGACTGTTTCAAGAGTAGTAATCATTCGATTTTTAAACAATGAAACACACTTATGAGTAATTTAAACGTATGTATGGTCGATGAAAACATAAAATAGATATAAGAGGAACATATGTATTCTTACCTTAAACGTACTTATTAAGAATCAAATGTGTGTATAGTCGATGAAAATATAAGATAGATATAAGGGGAGACGTATGTATTCCTTTGTTATTGGGAAACTAAAAATATATGTATTCCTACCTCAAGCGTATTTATTAGCAACTTAAACGTATGTATTCCTGTCTTTCAAATATTGATCGTTTCATGATTCATATCTATATTTACATTGGAATGACGTGAGAAAACGTAATAGTGACACTCATAATGTAGGAACGATTGATGCAAACGTAAAAACAACACCTCTTGATGTAGGAATGAGATAATGTATTGTAACATAGCAATTAGCTGAAAAATGTAATGATAACTTAAAAAAAAAAACACGAGTGCACCCAAAAAGGGGATTGTTAAAAAACGACCTACATTTTACTATCAAACGCCCTAACATGGTCGCAATATTTGAGTTCGGTAATAAAAATGACGTGAACGCCCTTTGAATCGTAAACTGAAAATCGTCGTTGCCGCAGCCCTACCATCGGACACCCTCCCCCGCCGCCGCCGCCGCCGCAGTCGCCGCCTCCGTCGCCGACCACAAAATTTTAAACCCTAAACCCTAAATTTTAAACCCTAACCCATCTAAACCCTAACCGCTAAACCCTTAAACCCTAAACCCTAAATTTTAAACCCTAACCCATCTAAACCCTAACCGCTAAACCCTTAAACCCTAAACCCTAAATTTTAAACACTAACCCATCTAAACCCTAACCGCTAAACCCTTAAACCCTAAACCCTAAATTTTAAACCCTAACCCATCTAAACCCTAACCGCTAAACCCTAAATTTTAAACCCTAACCCATCTAAACCCTAACCGCTAAACCCTTAAACCCTAAACCATAAATTTTAAACCCTAACCCATCTAAACCCTAACCGCTAAACCCTTAAACCCTAAACCCTAAACCCTAAATTTTAAACCCTAACCCATCTAAACCCTAACCGCTAAACCCTTAAACCCTAAACCCTAAATTTTAAACCCTAACCCATCTAAACCCTAACCGCTAAACCCTTAAACCCTAAACCCATTCATATTCAATGCAAATTAAGTATCATGACACATGCATATTAATACATATCTTAATTAGTATTATGAAGGGAGAAGTAAGTTGCACGAGATATGCATGAGACATGTTTGGAGTGTATTGCATGGGGCATGCATGTAAATGGAGTGAAATGTATGGTTTAGGGTGTAGCGGTGAAATGAAGAAACCCTAACCGCTAAACCCTAAATCCTAAATCCTATTTCTAAATTCTAAATCCTAAATCCTATTTCTAAATTCTAAACCCTAAACCCTAAACCCTAACTAAATTAGTAAAATAGTTTTAAATTTTTCCCCGAATAATAAATAAATTTAATTAAATTAATTCCTAATTTTTATTGATAAAACCCTAATTATTATTTAATTATTAACTATTATAATCGTTTATTCCTAATTCGTTAATTACAATTTATTAATTACTAATTAACTAATTAAAAATTCATTAATTACTAATTCACTAATTACAAATTAAGTAATTACTAATTTATAAAAGTTTTTGTTAAAAAAAATAATTAATTGAAACAGTCGGCACGCCGACCGTCGGGAGGGACCGTCGGCGTGCCGACTACTTCAAATTGTTTTTTTTGGAGTACCTGTTGCGGCGGCGAAGGTCAGCGACGGCGACGACGGAGGGGGTCGGCGACGGTGGCGGAGGGTGGCGGCGGCGATGAGTGATTTTAGAGATGTGTATTTAAAGATTAGGTTCGAGGGGCATTCGTGTAATTTTACTTGTTGAATTTAAATGATAGAGCGTTGAGTAGTAAAAATTAGGGTGTTTTATAGTAGTTCAACCCAAAAAACATAGATATCTCAAAATAATATAAAGTTATTGAGAAAAAAGGTGTTGCCACGTCAACAATTTACCCCTCCCCTTCATTTTTGGATCCTTTAATATTTTGGTGGTTTCTTTTGCGCACATAAGCCCAGAACTGTATAACCGTTTGATTGCATTATTATTATTTTTACAGAATGATTTCACATTTTGACAAAAACGTTATGCCCTTTGTTTCATGTATTGTTTTCCACATCTATTTTCATAATTTACTCATTTTTTCAGATATAATTTTTTTCTGATGAATAGATATAATTGTTTATTAGTTGGCTTTTTTATATTAACTACATACAAACTAAAATTTATTATTGGGTGGTTTGGATGAGTGATTTAAAAAAAAATTGAAATAATTAGAGATGTGAAATATATGAGATTTGGATGAAATTTTTTATTTTCGTAAAAGAGTGTTTAGATGAGTGATTGTGAATGCAATTTATTTATGAGTTGACCATATCAATTATCAAAGAAAAATTAAGGGTGATTAGACTTCACAATAGTGGGACTTGGGGTTGGATAATTGATATCCATTACCCATCTGTTGTAGTTTTGGGTTCGGGTAATGTCCGCCTAATATAACATTTTAGGTAGTAACGATCATACTGTATCCATACCTGTTAATTTCCGGACGGATTTCAGTTATATTCGTAATTAGGAAAAGTTTAAAATTGAAAGCAAAAGATCAAAAAATCTATGTAATTTTTCAAATATCTAAACAAATCACTAAAAAAGTTATTTGGTATGGGTGGTATCTAATATAATATCATCCAATATTATAATATTCAAAATATTTCTATATTTTAGAATATAAATATTACAATATTCAAAGATATTAATATCATAAAATAATAATTGTATATCATAAAATCGATTTCGTATGGGTGGTCTGACCGGACGGAATGTCGGTTCGTCCGATTTTTTTTTTCAGATCCAAAATTCAATTTCGTACCTTTCCAATTTTGAGCCGTGGTTCGTCGAGAGTGTTTTCGACCAACTAAAACATATTAAAATGTACTAAATAAGGATTTTTTGGATTGACATAGTAAGTTTTTCAAATTTTTGAAATTTATTAAAGGATAATTTAGTAATTTACTGTTTTAGAGCGTCATTTAATTCGATAACTAAGACGTCGTTTAGGGATTCAATATTTTAATGAACAAGTTTGTCTTGAGTTATCACATCAGCTTCTTCCCTCCCCATCTTTTTGCATACACTGCAAATTCTCTCTCTTTCCTACCTATTTTCACTTTCATTTCCGCCTCTTCCCTCTTTCCCCTATCAACATATTTTGTGGAGATGGAAGTAATAATCTTACAAACCGAAAAGATAATAGGATCATAGAAATGTGGTGGCGGCATCGAGAGTGAGATGAGAGGCGACAACAGCTTTATTGACGGCAAGCGGCTGAGGATTGAGTCGACGACGGCGGGCTTATCGGAGTTTCAGGATGAAGGAGACGAAGCTGTTGCTTCTAAACTTGAGAATCCGATAAGATCGGTCGAAGTAGATTCGATTCCACCCTCGCCAATTCCATGAGATCGCTCGACTTGGCCTAAGCAACACTCAGTTTTAAAAAGTCCTGATGTCATTGAAAGGGTAGCGACATTTTGTTTTTTATTGTTCAAAAAATTTCAGAAGCTTAGTGACTGATAGTTCAAGTAGGCTTTGGGCCGGATTGGGTTTTCCGGCTTTGCCCGAAAAGCCCCAACTCTAAAATTTCCTAAATTCGACCCTAATCCAATCCTTTTATAAATCGGACTTTCGGACAGCCCAAAGCCCGGTTTACCTTGGCCGGGCGGGCTAAACCCGATAGGGTGGGGCCGGGTATCCTGCCCTAGATTGGAAATTGGCTATGCAAGAGAGTTTAGGGTGTGGACTGTGGAGTAACTGCTTTCTGGGAATGGGTGCTTGTAAACAACTTACATTGAGGAAATCTAATTGACGAACCAGAATACATACATAAGTAGCTGTGAATCAAACAAAATAAAATAACCAAAGAAGAAGAAGAAGCCAGAGAGAAACAAAAGCAAACTCCAAAGTTTGCCCATAAAAGTAATTAAGGGACCACATCTGCTGCTGCTGCTGCTGCTGCTAGCCCTATCTATCTATCTATCTATCTATCTAATCTTCAGGTTCATAGATCTAAATAGTTTTTGTGGGTATTGCATCAGCATTCAGCCTGAAGCGTATTTATGTACACAGTCTAGCAATATTTATGTCTGTCTCTGCAGACAAAACAAAAATAAGCCAACAGGAGAAAGAGTGAGACCAGTCGCTTGGTAACAGACGAATTAGGAACATTTCCTCTCCGGTGATATAATTAATGTGTCTCTGTCACCAAATCTATGGAGCCTGCCCTCTTTCCTATTATCCCGATCCAACATTCATTCGACATAGCCCTCTTCTCTTACAACCAAGAATACTGGAGTCAATCAAAATGTAGCATTGCCAAGGCCATTCAGTATTGTGGGGAGCGAATAGCATTGACAAGATCCAAATAGTTTATCTAGAACTTGGATTCTATGTAATTTTCCTTAAAAGTCGTTTGGATGAAGTATTTGGGTGAGTTATTTTGGTACAAATACCTCATTCTAAGTTATTTGAGTCAAAATATCTAATTTGGCAACTGAAAAATAATATGGGTATTTTGGAGCTATCATATTTGAAATAAATTTCTTTTTTATCAAAGATATATAAGGAGGAGGTTTTTGAAATACTGCGACTAATTTGACATTTCCGTTTACCGAATACCATAGTGATTAACTCATTAGCCAAACAAATTAATTCTCATTCCACAATCCTTGCAACTCATAAAACCACATTTTAAAATAACACATCATTTTGCTATAAAATTCCACCCATGCAAAACAACTCATCCAAATAACCCATTCCAATGATATAAATGGATTTTTTTTGTATATTGTCTATATGCAGTGCGGTGTATTTTAAAAAAATTTGTACAAAATTGTATATGATTCAACACAAATCATTGAACTATATATTTTGGATCTACAAAAGAGAGATTTGGAATGCATACGTTATAGTGTTGAGAAGGACAGCAGCTAGCTTCAACCATCACTGGAAAGGAGCAAATGGAAGTACTAGTCGTCCCATCACAAACCTGTTCATTGATGGTAGTTATGACTTACGACACAACACACACGATAGTAACCTTTACGAATTCACTACTCTCCCCAACGACCTATTATGTTGGAGCTGCCATGATCTTAAAGCTAGTTTCAATAATCAAATGAACATCTTGTAAAGTAAGACACCATGGTTAAAGTTAATTATGCATGGCATGCTATTACTATATATAGATATAAGTTGATGTTATGAGTATCAATTTGAAACCACAGCGAATGGTCGAGATTAAAAGAGCAAAGCATATATGTGTGTGTGTGTGTAAAAAGATGCCTATCCTTTTCTGCCAGAAAAGAAAGAGGAAACGAATAAGCACATCGCTGTAATCAAACTCTGAGATATATATATATATATCTATGGTTTCCAGTGAGCTAGCTAGCTGCCAATCTTGTGTGTCTTCCACTAGCAAAATAACTTGATTCCTCTTTCATTTATCAAGACTAAAGAAACGTATTATGGTAAAGCTTACAAATTATAAAACAATATATATATATATATTTATTTATTACTGTCAGAGGTCTGTTTTATGCAGAAATCCAACCACATACACCATCTAATGTCGTCTGATATTCGTAACTCACCACCACACCCCAAGATTTTTATTCATTTTAATTCTTCCAACTTTGTTTTCACTACCCAAGCTTTTCACTACTCTATATATCGTGCATAGAAACAAGGGAATCTTGCAGCAGAAAAGAAAGAAAAAAACAACTGAAGAAAAATGTGATGTCAAATTGTCAACCCTAGTTAGATAAAAATCAAACCCCCAAGTGTTGAAAAGATTGAGTCAACCCATAGCAAAGCAATGATGATGATGATGATGAGGAAACACCAAGTAAAAATTGAGTGTTTTCAGTAAACCCACAAAGAATCATATGCCTAGAGTAGATAGAGGTAGCAAGTGAAAATATAATGGGTTCATCATTACACCAATCAATCTCTGTTGCCTATATTAATTCATAGGCCATATATATATATCACTAGCTAGAGAGACACGGAGAAAGAGAGAGTACCCTTGAGAGAGAGAGAGAGAGAGAGAGAGAGAGAGAGATGAAGGTGTATGGTATGGTGAAGCAAGAGTAATTGAGGGGAATGAAGCCTGGTCCGAGGACAATACAACTACTATTCTAGCTAGCTACCTAGCCTTGGACCAGACGACATTCCCCACAAAAGACACAAGCTTCGTCTTTTGCTTTCGATCGACTTAGCTTGTTGGATCCATTTGTTTTCTGGATTTTGATTGAGTTAGAGAGAGAGAGATATGATAAAGGTGTATGAAGGAGGAAGAAGAGGGAGAAGTAAAGGTAAGGGAGGAAGAGTGAGTGAGTGAGTAGTGGGAGGCGCCGTGGAGGGGTCGGATATGCCAGCTTACTCATCAGCTTGCTTTGCTTCGCTGCACCACTACTACTGTATTTTGTATTTTGTATTCAGTATTCTAATTAAAAAAGAAAAATGCCCACCAAACCCATATATAGACTGTCATGGGATGGGAGAGAGCAATTCAATAACCTCACCGGCCCAACTATCAAACTATATATAACTCAAGCCTACCGATTGCGCTTCTCTCTTTTTTCTAGCATGTTTCGAGGCTATAGATTGGGCTTTTTGCCCGTACTTCATACCATTATGGGTCATTCTTTTTTGTCATTAAAAAAGGTTTGTAATAGCGTAGAGATATTAGACGTTAAGTTATGTATTAGCAATTTGTAATTATTCAATTTGATTCTAGTTACACCTATTTTTTTCTTAATTTTGTACTAACTGATAAGTAAGATGCATGAGTTATCACAACTAACAAACACTCAAAGTGTACCACGTTGTCTACACCAAGGACGGATTTAGAGGGTGAATGCCTTAGACTACGATCACCCGTCGTTTGTGTTTAGTTTTTTTACTAATAATTAAACCTTTTCTTTTTCTTACAATTTTAGTGATTTTAATTCTAGTATAATAATATTTTAAAAATATGTTTATTTTGAATTCGTCTCTAGTCTACACCTATATATCCTAACAAATCCTTAATTATTTTGTCAATAGAGTCAGATGCGATGGATCCTGACCAGTGCCCGCACCAGAAGACACTGGTTAGGGTAAGCATGCATGTGGCCCAGTGTACTATACTACATATTTGTCAAGTTTTGCTATTTTGTTCAAATTAGTTATTATTTACTTGTTAAAATTTGACCATTGCTATAATTAAATGACAAAAGTATATTTATGATTGGCTAGAAGCCTAGAATATTAGTTAATGGGAGGCTTTGAAATGAGGTCCTATATATATATATATATTAGATTATGTCCGGTTTATTGGTCGAAAATCAAATGAATTAATGTACCATTTGTTTTAATTTTTTCAAAAGGAAGATATATTTGTTGTCAATGAAAGACATAGTTAGATCATGAGTATTGTACAATCTTAATTCATGTGTTTTTAGGTAGAAACCTAAAAATGAGTAGTCCTTTCATTACCACGGCACCAGACACATTAGCTTGTAAATCCTAAAGCAGAATTTTAAAAAACGAGTAGCCCATGCATTACCGCAGCACTAGACACATTAGCTTGTAAATCATTCAATATATTAATGTGATTTTGTAAATTTAAGAATCATGTTCAATTTGAATGATAATTTTAACTATTTTTATGGTTACTCAGCCAAATCAAAACTGGTGAAACAAAGTTAAATTGGTTTAGTACTTTTAGGTTGCGTGTAGATACAAAAATTATTAAATACACATAGTGGTAAGATGTGGATAGTAAAATATCATCTGTTAACCCGTAATAGAACTCTAAACGTTCAATCAAATTATTATTTGATTAAGTCATGACTGTAGCCCGCGCATTGTCGCAACGCCACCAAGCACATAAGCTTGTTTTTCATATTTTATTTGGGAAATGTTTTGGAAAAGAAAAAGGTGTTCCCTATGATAGCTGCTGGGAACCCTACATGGGTTGACATGAAGATGGAAAAATATCACAGTTGCAAGAAGAGTTTAATGGGTGTATATGTTCATTATAATTATCTAGCCTTTATCTCGTACAATCCCGCTATAATTGTAATTAGATCGCTATTTAATCATGGTTTATAATGAATTAAATGGAAAATACCTATGGTTAAGCTGTATTTTTTGGTCAAAAGATGATAAATCTATTTGAAAGTTGCATAAAGCTGTAATTTTATAGCCGAAAGATGTATAACCCGTGGTCCAAAGGTGCCATCGTTGTCTAAAGCTATAGCTGTAGAAAACTGTGTATGGCTGGGAATCTGACAGATGAGTAGAAAGAATATGATGTGGTATATGCTAGTGGAGGGAAAATGTTGTGGCATATTTTGCATGATTATTATCCCTCTCATCTATTTAATCACAAACCTCCATTGCAGACAACTCACAAGTTCTGAAATCCCTGTCTTCACTCTACCTTCTTACTATGCTTCTCCTCTCCATCTTTCTCAATAGATAATGGTTAAGTTCGCCTTTATTCTGCGATGGGGGACCATCACTTTTACTCAAACATCGGAGTTCAGTATGCCGGTGGTGACTCTCAAACAGTAAAGATGAGTTCAAACCCCACCTTCGTCCGAGCAATTTCTGTTTTCCTGAAGAAAATGAAGATCCCACCCGAGGCCATCCTCTAGACCGTGTACTATCGTCACCCTACGGTGGCCGACATTACTATTGCTGGGTACTGTTTGAGGCCATGCACCGATGAAGAGTCTTGGGGAGCTATTTACTACATGGTTAATAACTTGCCTATGTGCAACAATCTGTTGCTGTATTTCGAGTTCGAAGGTCCAATCACCAGTATTGGTCAATCCTCAACGACTGGGTACTTTGAACCTTCTTGTTCACAGAACGTGGACGAGGTCTCTCTGTGCAGCAGGCAATAGAACGCCGATATTATCCATAATGACGAGCTTGATGTCGAGTCTCAGTACGATCCAGGTGATAACAATGGGGAAGGGGAAGATGAACATGACTCGAGTGAAGAAGAGAACGATACGTCAATTGGCTCTCTCCATCCTGAGGGTGAGGATGCTGATGTCATGATCATAGTGGGCACTGCAACATTGTCTCGTGGCCCCACATGAGTACACTCCACCCGAGCTATACACAACGTTAGGCGACAACATCGACTTAGTGATGACTGTTGACCATTACGAAGGTGTCGTTGAGATCCCTAATTTTGACCCCACTCGTGAAACTTTCTACATCGGCCAACAGTTTTATACGAAGAAGGAGACAAGTCTTGCAGTCAGACATTGGGCCTTGCATAACAATCGAGCCCTGGCAACGTTCTGCTCAAAGACTTTGGAGTTGGAGTCAGGTGTTATTCTTTCAAAACCAACAACTGCCCATGGAGGATACGCGTCACCAACAGTGTTGATGACAGGTTTTGGACGGTTTGGCAGTGGAATCCACATCACACATGTGATGGAAGCGAGCACAACATGGAATCTACCGAACTGGATGTGAATGTTATCGCGGATGCGGTTATGCACCTTGTCAGATCAAAGCCCCACTTTCAAATTCGTTTGAGCCAAGATGAGATTTCCCACCTTTTCCAACATCATATCTCGTATAGAAAGGCGTGGTATGGGAAGGTGAGGATTAGGGAGATGACTTATAGCAACTGGGAGGAGTCTTACAACAAACTTCAAGATTTCTTCAACGAAGTGGAGATTCATAACTCTGGCATCCAAGTCCAGTTCCGCTTTGATGACTTAATCGGTGGTGTCAGTGTTTGAAGGCAGTTTCGTTATGTATTCTGGAGCTTTTGGCCGTGCATTGAAGGGTTCCAACATTTTCAACATTTCCTAGTTGTTGACGACACCTTCCTCACCAAAAAATATAATGGTACCCTGTTGATGACTAGTTCATTTTATGGCAACCATAACATTTTGACTGTCGCTTTTGTCATCATCGACAAAGAGAACATTGATATCTGGGTGTGGTTACTCCGTTGGATACAAGAACTAGTGACATACAAACAGAATATATGCATCATCTTGGATCGCCATGCCAGACATAAAGCTACTATGGATCAAATTGGTGGGGGCTGGGTATGGAGATGGTGCAGCTGACACTATGAAAGCAACTACAATAGCCATGTGAAGGACCCCAACATGAAGGCACGATTGAAGTCCATAGGTAAACTTCCTCTCACAACTCCAGCACTTTCTAAATTCCATTGGCGATTTGCTGAGACCGTGTGCTACAGTCCATGAAGGTTCACGAAGGCAGTTCAACACCAAACTTATTGGTTTCCTTACCGCTGATGCGAAATTGGGCTTCAACCAAACAAACTAGGTCCTCGAAGACCAAGAGAAGTGGAGCAAGTGTGTTGATGCCGAGTTGGGGACCATGCGCTATGGAATAATGACAGCGAATATGGCTGAGAGCATTAACAAAGCATTTAAAGGGATTAGGTCACTGCCTATATGTACTTTGACTAGCTCAACATTTTACAGGTATGCGTTGTAGGGTTCTGATGTGAGTTGCTGGTTCTTATGTTGGAGTTTTTACATTAGTTGTGCTGTGTTTGGTAGGCTTACTAGATTTTTGTTGAATAGCGTAAGAAATACGAATTAGGCGTTCGTGCTAATGAATATTGGACTGAGAGGTCTCGTACAACCATGTGTGAACATAGTGTCAATGGATAGACTCACACGGTGCGGGCTTTTGATCACACAGCTGGCGAATATGATGTGGTTGCATACAACAACAGAAATGGATCTGGAAACCACACATACAGGGTCTACCTAGATCACTGAAATAGGACTGGTTCATGATCTTGTGGCATCTTCCAGCACTCAAGGATTCCGTGTAGCCATGCTTATGTAGTGTGCAATGCAGTGAACCTCAACCAATACCACTTCGTGCATCCTATGTTCAACCTGTCTACAATTGCTCAGATATATGATGTTAGTTTCCCCCCTATCGATGGGCCGGAGGATTGGGCACAATATAGGGGACCTTAGATTATCCCGAACCAAAATCTTCTCCGTGTCCAAGGAAAACCGAGGCACACCAGAGTCACATTGTACTGCTTGCAACCAAGACGGGCACATGCGAGGCCAATGTCCGACCATCTCGACATCACAAATGGTATGCCCGATATGCCACACCTTGGGCCATAACTGAAGGACTTGCCTAAAAACACAGAAGACAACCAAGCCCCGCAATATGCCCCCGCTATCCATAAGTTTGTTTCCGGTTATTGTTTATGGTTTCCTATGTTGTGTGTTTTCATTAATGTCAACGTCTTGTTTGTGTGCTAGGGTTTAAGTGAGTGTGCACTCATGTTAGTGTTGCTGTAATTTCAATCCATTTGAAGTGTTGCTATAATTTCATTCCAATTCATGCGTTGTTATAATTTCAATCCATTTCAAGTGATGCTTTAATTTGAATCCATTTCAAGTGTTGCTTTAATTTCCATCCGGACACAACAAACAAGTGGAAACAACTATCAATAGCATGAGCCATTACATGAGAAGTCTAGAGATACAAGTGGAAACAACAAACAAGTGGAAACAACCATAATGAACTCATAAATAAAAGTGTACTACAATCATAACATGAGAAGATTAGAGATACTCAAAAACTAATCTACCTATGACCTCCCCCATCCTCTAATGACCACTGTTGGAAAGGAGGTGGCTGGGACCACTGCTGTGGCTGAGAAGCATGATCCCCAAGTCTGTGGCCCCATCGTTGGCTGGTATTGTGGGGCGCGAAAGGCAAACAGGTCAGGGATGTATAGTTGTGGAACGAACTGTGCCTCATGGGTCCTCTTGTGTCGTGCACATCTGGTAGGATGGACAACCATCTGGCTCAGTGGCTCAACGACGAACATGTCATAAGTCGTGTAGATTAGTCTAGTGAGGACTATTTGTGGGTGATGCCCCATGTCATCAAGCCTACACCTCATGCCTCCACTCACGTACATAAAGGAACGTAGACATTGCGAACCGTCTTGGTGTCCTCTCAGTCGAGCTACTCCTCGGAACCTACTCTAACAGATAGGTTCTCCAACCTGTCAAATGAAAAAGAAAAAATGTTATCGTTACATAATGTGGGAAGCCCACTAATTAGAGGGGTGCTAGAGTACATACGATGGACTACTATACTGTCCCACGTCTGGAAGTCCATCAATAAGTGTACTGACGGTACCACACCATATACTTGTCGTGGAAGTGCCACCTCTCCGGATCGTCGAGAAAATCACTCGCCGCCACGTGGTCCAATCTTCTCCCCTATTGGAGTACGTACTGAACCACCCTCGTCTCCCATGCGTGCTCATTCCTTTGCGTCAGTCTGAGGAAGAACATAACCTCGCTCTCTAGCATGTCTATAGGGGGGATGGGCTGGGACATCCGAAACTGTCTAAGAAAACGGTCTGGTCGGTGTCAAGAGATGTAGTAGAGCGAAATCAGTGGGGCAACGACCCTATGTGCCGCAGGAGAGTGTGTCGAATCTGCACGGCTGCGGTAGGGGACCCACTGGAAGACAAAAGGAGTAGAAATATAAATGACATCCCAAGACAAAACTACTAGAAGGAAATATAAGGACATGCTAGCTCTTACCACGACCGGTGTGCCTTCATCGAACAACTTTTTGTACTCTGGGAGCAAGAGATGCCGACTCCTGTCATGCATCCAGTTCTTCCACCGATATTGGTGGGTGTTGCCAATAAGTCTCGATGCATATGGACCTCTGTGCCTATCCTTATACACTCATCGTGCTATGGTCAGGAACCTCTCTAGTATCCAAAGTGTATGTAGCACGGTCCAACCACCGATGTCATCGGCCTCCTTCATAGCCGAAGACTCCAACCTGAACGCTGAACGGCCGAGCTCTCCATAGAGCCACGGTAGAACCGCTGCCCCCCAAGTGAACGACTTCTCCTCTCGCAACACTTGCAGGTATGATAGGTGGATGTAAACATCCGACCTATCCGTGAATAGAAACGCCCCTATGCATGCCGGCATGTATGCCAATGCATACTGTCCCAATGTACGACCATTATCGGTGGAAACGCGTTCCCATTTCTTTGTTGAATCCTAAACTTCTAGCATTTATTAAATGACCGCCCGGGGCTATTAAATGGCTCCAAAACAAAATTGATAAAATCGATCCAAAACCGCTAACAAAACTCATAATAGTCGAAGATGCTGTAAAACCCTAACAAGTGGGTGCCCTACGATAAAATCCAGCAATAAAATCTGAAAGAAATAGTCTCATGTCTAACTCAATAAAACTTCAAATACGCGACCTCATAAGCTCGTCACTCACTCTGAGTCCGGTGACATGATGGGAAACAATCACACTCTCTCCTGAGGCTGGCTGATCTCTAGCTCCTCATGTGTGACCTGAGGGGTGGTTCGGGGTCAATCTTGCATGTTTATTATCTTAATCTTAATGTTTCATCATCACAAGTTAATTAAGAGTTATTCATAATCATGGAATTTTATTTATAGGCTTTAAGTATATCGTGAGTTTTAGTATCTATTCAGTAGAAGTCATATGTACTTCTAATCATATCCTTATCTAAGCCCCCCCTAACTTTGCTAACTAACCCACCGCCCTAACGCTAGAATCATAGAGGTATGGGATTACGTATCTATCAGACGGTATCTTAAATCATAGAGGGAAAAACTTGGCCTGTAAATCATAATGGGCAATACTCGGCCCGTAAATCATAATTGGGCGATGGTCTAGTTAGGGATGAGTGCGTTATTTGATCATATGAAGCTTAATATTATTTAATTATTAAGATAATCATGAATCATGGGAAGGTCAATAATCATAAATCATTGCATAACGTAATTTAAATACACAACAAGAATTTACCCCTTTAAACCAACCACCCGAAAATCAAGCGGTGAGGGTCCGATGGAGGGAAAAAAAGAGATAAGCACTAGAACTGGATCACCTTTAAGAGCCTAAGGACGAGGATAAGGATTAGGTTGAGAAACTGAAATAGCCAGAGAATCTGGGTTGATGATTGGCGCCATTCGAAGAAATCACCTCTCATTTTAAATGTGAAGTGACGGGAAAATGAATCATTTTGATATAGGTTCGAGATAAGAGTAAGAACCTAATTTAAGAAGAGCTATCTTAATCATGATATCTAAGGAGAATAATTTGATATAAGGTTTTTATTATTCATAAGATGATAGAAGCTTTCAATTACTCTATATGAAAGGAAAACTAAATTCTGAGGTAAACTAAGAAATTTCTAATTATATTATTAAGTTATAATTCTAAATATTATCTAATCTTAATGAATACTAGGATATTCATATTATTAATCTCGAATAACAACGTTATTGGTTTCACAATATAATTAAGATAAATTCTAGAGCGGAATGAACCAGATGATAGGATTCATAACTAATAGGGTTGATTTGTAAATTCGCTGAAGTTAACTGGGCCGGAACTGGGCTAGAACCATCAAGATCTGAAAGTTTCAGACTACAAAGGCCTAACGAATTGACTACAGAGAGTTTCTAACTATTACAGTGACTAACTTGACATTTCGTCTAAAGTTCAGGGACGGATTCCCAAACTATGCACCAAACTCGAACCGGTTTAACCGAAACGGGTCAGGACCGTTTTGGTTCAACCATTTTCTTCCACCCAGGCATCATCAGACTCACCGGAAAATTCCTAGATTCCGACGAGGGCGATGAAATCATACCAAAAAATCAATTTAAGTGCTATGAATCGGTTTCTAACCTTAATACGAAGCTTTCCCACTAGTTTGGAGGCTCTGAATTTCTACGAAACACCAACACAAAGCTTCACAACTTCGCTGACGTCGAGCCCTGTTTCTGAGATTTCAAGCATCAATCCAACCATTGTACAATCCCGAAAAAACGAAATCCATTGTAAAGGGAAAACCAATTCCTTACCTAACTTAGGAAGAGATGGACGATCGATCGAAGGTTTGAAATTGGCCACCGTCGAACGTTCAGCGAGAGTCACTCAGATCACCCGCAACCTAAATGAAGCTAGCTTAACAATGAGAGGAACAACTATGGAATCCTAGACGAGGACGAAATAAGGCTAAGATCTCAATCTTTACCTCGTTAGTTCTCCAAATCCGGCGAGGTGAAGAAGTCACTGGCGTTCGTTCCAAAGTTGTAGGAGGTTGCGATTTCAAGCGAGAACGAGATTGCTATGGCTGCGGAATCGATTGGCAGGGCTTAGGGTTGAATAAATCGAGTTTAAATAGAGTTGGACGGCTAGATGGAGCTTGATAGGGGGGGGGGGGGGGGGGGGGGGGGCTAAAAATCCCGCCGGTAATTTCGCGTCGAGGTGAATCGTAGAAGAAGCAGGATGACTGACATCATCACCATGTCAGCGCCACGTCAGTGCCAAGTCAATGTCACATCCCCATAGGTGTCCTACATGTCCCCCTCTGATTGGTGGTCTTGCTGACATCATTGCTGCTTCCCCAATTAATCGAAACTAAGTCGTTTTGATGAGAGGAGAAAGGAAGGATTTAAAATCAGAGTTGAGGCTCAAACTTGAGACCTCTAACTTAAAGCTCTGAGAGTTTATCGATTCAGCCACAATGAGTTTTGTGACTCAAATCCGTTGGCATGCATTTCATTCTGGTTTGACTACCGATTAGTCCCACTTGATTTAACCAAGATCGATGAGTCGGTTGAAACATATTAATTCCTACTAAGGTAAATAAATTACATAACACATTGGTCTATCATAGGATTATAGTAACTATAGTCATAATCATAATCATACTAATGTTAGTATTCTACCAATACCTAAAGGGATGATCTTGGGAATAAAATAGGTATTTCTGAGCACAAAAAAATTCCCAACAGGTTGGGGGTGTAACATTCTTGAACGTGGAGTGCAACCACCCAAGTCTCAGTCGTCTGTCCTGTAAGACATCCTTCACCTTCGGTCAGAACCTCCTCTACCACGTATAGCATCTGCGGCCCAAAACGATCAAGAGGGTACTAGAGCGCATTATCGTCCACTGGCAAATCTATCAACATCGCCACGTCCTCTAGAGTCAACGTGCTCTCCCCATGGTACATGTAGAAAGTGTTCGTCTTCTGCCTCCATCTCTCCACCAACACCGTCACAAGATGCGGATCCGGTGAAAGGGTCGCAAGATCAACAATCGGTAAGAGTCCGACAGCCTCTAAGAAAGGGCGGAATTGGGGATGATATGGGGGAATGTGAGACGTCCTACGACATTGTAGGGTAACGCTAGGTTCCTATTCGATATTATAGATAATAATTATTAGTATCTAACATTGCTAAGCGAGTACCTAATATGTACTGATAAAGAGTGAATCTAAAATATCATGCATTTCTTATTAGTATCTAACATAATATTAGACAATTACTAATATTTTCTAACATTAGAGATAAGCACACTAATTCTTTCTAACATTAGACATAAGCAAATATTAATGTTTTCTAACATTAGGCATAATGAAGTACTAATATTTTTAAACAATATGAATTCATGTACATTAACTAATATAATACTAGGCGAGTACTAATATTATTTAACACTTCGCGTTATTAATATTCTCTAAGCATTATTCAAATGGTACCAACCTCATTGTCAAAAATCGCCGGCCCGATGTCTGTTGCGCTCGCCCAAAAGTAGTTCTCCATCGATCGGCTCGGGGTCGACGCACGGAGGTGTTGGTACATACAAGTAATCCATCATACAACGAAAAAATATTAGTAGAAAAAAATTGAGAAAATTAATAAAAAAATACAAATATTACCGACTAGTTGATTGCGGAACTGGAATTTGGTTGTCGATGTCGAAAAACCAAAGAAGGAAGGAGGAGAGAATTAGTGAATGTGTGCAAAATTAAGAAGGTAAGAGGTTATTTATAGCAGCCGGAGGAGGCCACCTAGGACGCGCCGCGCGTTGTAGATGACCTCCAACGACCGCTAGAAAGTAACCGTTGGAGGCTACCTACAACGTACGGCGCACTGTAAGTCCTGATAATAGCCAAATCATGTAATTTACGTTTCAACTTGATTATCTACATAATTTCCGATTTAATATTGCCTAAATTTTGTGCGTAGTCATTAAAGCAAAATTTATAAAATAAAAAATCAACAAACATGCAAAAATGGTGTTATATATTGATATTCTATATGGGGGAGAAGATGGAATTAAATTGATACAAACTTCTTATCATCAAAATTGAACACATGAAAAAGCTTTCTATGTATTTGCAATACTCATCAACAATGCCGTCGCCGATCAGTTGCCACCACACACACACACACACCCACCACAAACACCCCCCACCACCCCCCCCCCCCCTTCCTCTTACTATTCTCTGTCACTCTTCCAATCAGTTGTTCCCCCTTCCTTTTTTCCTTTCTATAAATTCCTCATATCAATTCAAACCTGTACACTACTACCACCGGTTGGCGCAACTACCGCCACCGTTGCTATCTCCTCCTCCTCCGCCGCCGCCGGAAGCTCTGGCTGCCTCGATCCCCCTAATTGGATCTCCTGCAATCCAACCGCCAACGAATCGGCAATGGGCCGAATCACCAATATCCCTTCCCCAACGGCCGCGATCACGAGGGCAGTAAGGAAGATCACGAGGGACAGCACGGCGTATGCCTCGTCACGTGGGGTCCACATCACCGAAAACCCGAGAGACACCAGCTGTAAAGGTAGCGTCACCATCACGACGAGCGTCAATCCGTACAGCCTCATCCTCAACCCTTTGTTAATCACCAGCGTCAACGCCTTGAAGCACGATATCGAGAACGCTACGAGATACCAAACCACGAACCCCGCGAACACGATGCAGCTCATGAACGGATACAAGCAGACCACCTCCTGATCTGACGATTCCTCACCGTTAACGCTGTTGTTTTCCAGGAAACTGCGGTTGAAGAATGATGGGAGGTGGAAGAGGGAGGCGCCGAAGGCGACGATGAAGATCTGGAGGAGGAAAGGCGGCAGACAGGCGACGGACACGAAGATAAAGGCGGCGAAAGAGCGGCGGGGCGGGGCGGTTTTCTTGACGGAGATGTTGACGAGGTAGAGTAAAGTGACGAGGAATCCTGGCTCGAAGAGGCCGAGGGAGAGGGAGACGTGGAGTTTGCAGATGGTGATCTGTTGGGAGACGGTGAGGAGTCCGTTGGGGGTGTATCGGCGGCGGAAGGACGGGATGCGGAGGAGGTCCGTTAGAGCCCAGAGGGTGATGAAGAGGACGAGGCAGAATCGGACGCTCCAAAGGGAGTTGAAGCTCCGGAGGTGTCGGGAGGAAGACCCGGCGGCGGTTCTGGATTTGAGGTAGAGGTGGAAGACGAATAGGAGGGAGACCAAGGAGAGGATCAGGATGGCGAAGATGGAGCAGAGCGTGACTAGATCCACGATGATTTCGAGGAGCGGTGGTGATGAGGCCGTTGGTGCGTCTCTCACCATAAGAAGTGGTTGCGGTGGTGGTGATGGAGACGGCAGAGGCGGCGCGTGACGTTGAGATTCGGCAGCGGTTGAGATGTCGGTGAGGATGATTCGAGAGAAGGATCTGATGACGATGATGATGTAGAGGTAGATCTGGGTGGGAATGTAATGAGATCATATAATTTCATGATACAGTGGTGGCAGAAATGGTGAATGTGACGATGGTGGGAGGTGGCCGGAAAGGGTCCTGATGGAGGAGGAAGGGAGATGAAGTTAAATTTTCTTTTTTCCTTTTCAAGTCTCCCCCCGCCCAATTCCCTGACCGGCGAAGAAATTAGGCCGGATCGCCGGTGATTAGAAGAGGAGAGAAACAGAGGAAAACAATTTTTTCAAAAAAATAATGTGAATTTTTGAGAGAGAGAGAGAGAAACAGAAGAAGAACAAAATATTAATTTGTGGTGTTGATTAATTATTAATTAAGAAAGCCTAAAGATTAGGATTCTACTTCCTAATTCTGTTCCCGGTGTTGTATTGTTCCAGCAGGCTAACGAGCTAATTTTATTGACTTGTCTTGTGAACAACAACATCTAGTCGGCTCACCAGTATAATCGAGCCCTTATCGAGTCAACTCACGAGCAATTTATATCGATCTGATTGAGATATCTGAATGAAACCAGGTCACGAGTTATAAAACGAGTCGTGCTTGTCAAGCTCGTAAACTTAGAGAGTCGAGTTAGGATTGGATTGAGCTATGTTCGTCTATATATTACAAGTTAAATACCGAATTGCTTTACAAGCGATTAGGTTAAGTGCAAACGCTATTTTTCACTCAACGATGCTAGAGAAAATGATTTAAGTCAAAATATTTTATAGGCAAATCGTCAATTAAATTTTATGAGTTTTATGGACCAAATTTCAATTTTAAAGCTGTAGGTAAAGTAACTACAAAAAATGTGGCTCTATGTATCGTCTGTCTATTGTAAGTGTTGGACATTGAAACTTGTCAAAGTGTTAATCAAACAAACCGTTGTTGATTGATGACAATAAAAAATAAAAATAATCATGCAATCGATCATGACAATTAAACACATCAAATACAATCAAGACAAAATTATAAGCGCCGATCAAATTAAAGGTTCAAGATCAAGGAAGATCATATTAAATGAAAATACGAAAAATGGAGCTTTAGTTTGAGAATGAACATTGCCATCTTTCGTGAAGAATTCCAAAGGACCCAATCTAAACATTTACTGAGAGCATGAAAAATGAGATTAACATATAAAAAAACAAGGAAACAAATGATTCATGATCCCTTCATGAACCCTTTGGCTATAACTAAAGCAAGTTTGTGTTGGAGCAAACAAATTAATTTTTTTTTTACAACCCTCATACTTTCTTTTCATTCAAAAAATCTTTGGAATTGTGTGATGTACGCGAGGTAGCTTGATAGTTTGATTAGGAGCTTGATAGTTTGATTAGGAAGTATCGATGAATCAACGCACTCTAATGTGATACTGGTTTTTTTTGAAGTTGGATGTTACACTTAGGGCATCCAAGAGTTTATATTGACAAATAAGTACACAAATTAAACACACATAACTAAAGAAAGCATACGCAAACTCATCAAAAGTTGCAGATTTTCACTATTATGTTTGTCATATATCCTGCAATATCCCAATTAACTGGTGCTGTCCGGAAATTAGACTTACGGTATATTGTTTAATGATTTAAATCGTCGCAGTACCATAGTCATATTAGAGTTTAATGGTTTTGAAAGTTAAATAAATATAAAATAATTAATATAAAAATACTAGACCAGACAAAGCCAGTTTCGAATTGGAATCATACAGAAAAGTACAAATATAACTTATAAGAATGGAAACATGAAATATATCAAATATTCAAATTATATAAATTTTTCATATAGTATTAAAAATAAAAATAAAATAAAAAATTAAATGAAATTATGTATGTGTTAATGAATGCGAAGTTTGCGCTGTGTGGGATGGTTTGAGATGGTGTGTAGAAGTTATTTTGAAATCAGATTCGTAGGTGCTCGTTCAAGAAATCAAGGCGGATATGGTGCATGATAGGATTGAGTTTGGAGCTTTGATCGGGCGATGCAGATCGATCTTGGAGTCAAAACCGAATTATACGGTTCAGTTTGTGCGGAGGGATTGTAACAAAATTTCTCATATTTTGGCTAGACAATTTAGTTTATTCCAATCTCTTACCTACGGGGATACTTTCGCTTTTTCTCGTAAATTATTTGAACAATTTATGTTTAAGTATTTATAATTAATAAATGAGTAGAAATTTGCTAAAATAGTATGTATGTGTTAGTGTTGGTGTGTTACACATGTCTGAAACAAGGTGTTTTGCTGCCTTGGTGAGAATATAGGCATTAGTAATTTCATCTAATTTTAGTTCAAAGACAACCCCTGCATATTATATACCTCACATTATTTAAATTAATTTGTATGAGTAAAATTATATTTTATATAAGAATTTATATCTCCAAATCGGTCTACATCTAAAATAGGAGGCGGCGAGAAGGAGCAGAGGTATCGAATACTCGAATTCGGAGCTATGCAGCAGGCTGTTGTAATACCAGCACGCTATCTAAAATAGGAGGCAGCAAGAAGGAGCAGAGGTATCGAATAATCGAATCCGAAGCTATGAAGCAGGCTGTTGTAATATCAGCACGCTACCAAATATTTGGTGTTTACAACCTAAAATAGGAGGTGACGTGAAGGAGCAGAGGTACCAAATATTCGAACCCGGAGCTATGCCCAAGTT
Organism: Linum usitatissimum; assembly: GCA_030674075.2. Lineage (NCBI taxonomy): Eukaryota > Viridiplantae > Streptophyta > Magnoliopsida > Malpighiales > Linaceae > Linum > Linum usitatissimum. Next base: position 1,525,719 of record JAUJYP020001374.1, read on the forward strand.
ATAGCAGGCTGTAATACCAACACGCTGCCAAGTATTTGGTATCTAGAACTTAAAATAGGATATGATGAGAAGGAGCAGGGGTACCGAATACTCAAACATGGGGTTATGCCCAAGTTCTAGCAAGCTATAATACCAGCACGCCACCAAGTATTTGGTGTCTTTTGGTACATGTTTGAATATTTGATATATTACATATTTTCATATTTATATTGATACTCCATACCTCCGGTATGATTCTAATTCGAAGCGGGTTTTGTCCCATCTCGTATTTTGATAGTAACGGATTATTTTATATTTATTTGACCATTCGCTAGTCTCACTCCGAAAACCATGATAATAGTAGTTACCATTTTAAAAGTGGGAATAGATATCATGGATGATGGTTGTCTTGTATGGCCAAACCATGTTGAAAGTAGCGTAAGGTTTTAGACAGTTTTCAAAATATGTTGTATCTGTAGCAAAATCGCCTATTATTTTTTGAGAAATAAGACACATTAATTTTTGCGTTAAAAACACAAATCGAAAAAAATCATGGGATTGTGGTTCAACCTCTTCACTATATTTTGATGGGATTACTTGTACTTTCTAGATTAGTTAAAGGATTACAAATTACCTCAAGAACAAAACTTCTTGAATCACCAATCAATAACAAATGATCCAATAAATCGACAAGAGGAAAGAATGAGTTCAAAGAGATCAAAGTATCAAACCAAACTCGAGACAATCTGTCCAGCCGCAATTCTAAAAAAACTAGAGATCAAAACGACAATCCCTCTATAACTCTACCGACGATAACTCTATAACTCTATTACATTGTTATAATTCTATTAGTAATCAAATCAAATCGAGTCAGATTTGTGAATCGGTTAAAACCCTTCTCCGTCCGATTTGTTGTGTTTGTATTTGAGTTTATTTGCGGGTTAAATGAAACGGTGTGTTTGTGCTCAATCACTTAATATATAAAGTGACAGAGGTGCTCTTCAGCGCATTCAGTTCAATTCATTCATCTCCTTGAAACCCTAGCTCTCTCTCTCTCATTCTCTCTACTTCAGAAGAAGAAGACGAATCGTTCAAGGTGATCTGAAGATCTCTGATGATGGTATGTGCTCCGATCACTACTCAGGAAACTTCTGGGAGAAGTTCTTCAGCCTGAAAGGGGGTCGAATCCCTTAGAGGTTTCTTTTCTGTATCGTTGTTAGATTGATTGAGTTCTTTGGATGTTCTAGGGTTTAGGTTTTGGGATTTTCTTGTTCTGTAAGCTGTACTCGAGTGCTCTCGGCTGATAGTGAATTATGAGTTGAGCCTTCCCTCTCTGAGGCTCAGCTGAATAGGAGATTTCTCCGAACAATGTCAATAATTCTCTATATTTTTTACTTTCTGCATTTAGATTTTTACTCAAATCTTGCAAGCCAAAAATTCTTGTTCTTCCGCTGTTACATATGATATCATCCATAATAAAAGAAACATCCATAACAAGTCATTCAAGCTCTCCAATAAATCCAATATAATCACTAATAATTTTACCACTTCTTGGAAACCAATCAACCCAACCACCGTACCTATTGACCAACCCAAAAATATTTAACCGATTTGATGCCATATCAAATTACAAAACACACATCAGTCAATTCCCCATAGATGATGATTGTAGTGCATTTGATAATTTCTTAGCTTGTAATCGTAATCTACCATTGATCAAAAACAAAAAATAGAGAAAACTAATCCAACAATTTTTTCTGCCCTATACTCTTCTGACCTTTTTACATTCCCCTATGAAAAAAAGAATCATGAAACTCCACATTTCTTTACTATCATTGCTACCTATCTCTATTACTTCTATCTGCTTTTGGAGAAGCTCATGCAAATAGGAGGGTTAACTTTAGCCAAAGCAAGCATTGATGCAGGAAGAATCCACAACCCATTTCTACATATCAAACCAGAAGCCACTGCAGGAACCATCAAACTCGCCTTCCTGCTATTTAACTTGTGCCATACAAACACAGCCAAACTCCCCACACATATATCTATCGCAAAGTACTCTCTGACGAAAACGGTACCGCCATCGCCATTGGAAACAGAATCCACTCACTTATCTTCTTAGGAAGCAAATCTCTCAACAAGTTGGCCAATATCGCAAACGCAAAGAACCCGTAGCAGAGCTTCAGGCAGTGTTGTGGTAATGCAGAGAAGCCTTGCACTCCAAGAATCTCCATGTTTCGATAGATGAGCGCGTAAGGAGCCATGTACTCCCCATCCGGGTTCCCAACATCAAATGCCTTGTAGAATAGTAAGAACGTGACGGGGGCCACCACACACCCTATGGCGGTTCCGATAGCTTGGCTGACAAGCATGGACAATGGGGATGTTAGGGTGAGATGTCCAGTTTTGAAATCGTGCATCAGGTCGGAAGAGATTGAGAAAATGGACTTGATCAAGCCGCAACCTACAAGTCCGACCACCACGCTGTTTTCTTTCCCCGATAGGGCTGCAAGCACAAATAGTGCCTGCCACCTTTTCGTAGCTGTAAGCCATGTTCATGTCTGTCAAACCGGCTCCATATGCATTGGAGAAGCTAAGAGTCGGGGCAAGAATGTATGCAACTACTACGTAGTACCATTTTAGTCGAGGGAACATGAGCGGGATCACAATTATTGAAATAATCGAGAAGGCTATGTAAGCTATACAGGCTATCCAGATCGGAATCATCTCCCTCATGAACACCTCATTTTTTCGAAGATCGTCCATAGGAGGCTCACTCTGGATGTCAGCAACTGCAAAATTTATGAAACCCACATCTTAACTTAACATGATTTCTGCATTTTCGTTGACATCTTTTCAAAGAGAATAAACAACAACTTACCAGCTTGAAGATTTTTTCTTGCTCTTGCACCTGTAAGAATGCTGGTAGCTGTGCAACATAGTATCTTTACAAAATTGTAAAGGCCATCCCCAAGTATTAGAGGGAAAGAAATGAACACCTGAAGAGATAAATTCATTCGTGAGGACATATTCAAGGATTCAGGCAAGAAAAAAGAAACCAACTTAATTGAAAGTTTGTGTCAGTTTTCGCTTGTCGACCTTGTAACCATTGAGGCTCTTCATGCTGCTTTCTGGAAATGTAGAAGGAAACCAATTTCCTTTAAGGTCACCAATCAATGGCCACATTACTCCCCATTAAAGTACTGCACCGAATAGCAACGAAAAATTGACAAGATGGGTGCATATCATTCCTGCTCCTACGTAAGTCATGCTGAAATCGAAGTAAAATCTGCAGCAAAAGAGTTACCAAATTTCAGTATAAACTAATGATGTTTCAAAGATGATCACTTGGGAATCAGAGCAAGTAATTGTTGGGTGCTATTGGGCCTTCTCATCCCAAAAGCTAGCTCAAAGGGTGAGGCTTTCCTTCACACTTATAAACAACACCCAGCCCCTTTCACTCACTGTTGTGGGATAACCCAACAACCTCCCCCTCACAAATCGGTCTCTCGATAGGCATTACCCATCTACCGGCTCTGAACGGATCACCATCGGTCCTTCGGACCGGATCCCGGGAGGTGTTGTCAACCTAGACTCTGATACCACTAATGAGAAATGAGGCAGCAATATCAAGCAAGAATAGAATGAACGAGACACAACGATTTTTACGTGGAAAATTCAAATCGGGAAAAATCAAGGGACCGTAGTCCAAGCAACAACTCCACTATACTTTGGTGGGATTACAAGTCCTCTCTAGGATACCTAGAGGATTACAAAGTACCTCAAGAACAATCTTCTTGGATCACCAATGTATCAAAACGGATACTCACCAATATGGTGGATAACAAGTGCAAATCGACAAGATGAAGAGAAAAATTCAGAGACCAAACAAATTCGTACACCCTCTGTCTAGCAGCGATTCCCGACAAATCTGAGATCAGAACAACGATCTCGCCGGCCAAATTGACGCCCAAATAGTCCTGAACATGCATACAAAATTTCAGAACGATCCGACGGTGAGTTTCTCCGGGATGCTCTCTTGAACAGGCTGACCAGCTGAAAAACGAAAACTTTCCAGCAACCTTATCTTTTCTTCTCCTCTCTTCTTTTTGCTCTTTTTAGTCCCCTTTTTTTTCTTTGTAATTCCAGAGATAAATAATCCCTCTATTTAATAATAGAGACTTCTAGAATACTACTTTTGAACTCCCCAATAAATTCAAGATAACCCAACCAAACCAATTACCAGTACTCCTTAAAACCGGTTAACCCAGCCACCATATATAGTTGGACCAACCCAACAAATCTCCCCCTACAACTCATATGGAGGGTAGCACCAAATCCGCTTCCTTGCGACAAAAAACGAAATTCTCACTTGGTAGAAATTTAGTCATCATATCCGAGTCATTGTCATCCGCTATGCACTTTGTCGAGCTCCAATAACTTTTCTACTAAAGCATCACGAATCCAATGATATCGAACATCTATGTGTTTAGACCTGGAATGGAAGGTAGGATTCTTGCAAAGATGAATTGCACTTTGACTATCACAATAGAGCACATACCTCTCTTACTTAATGCCCAACTCTTGAAGAAACTTCTTCAACCATAGCACCTCCTTACAAGCTTCCGTCACGGCTATATACTCGGCTTCCGTTGTGGATAATGCAACCCTTTTTTAAATCTAGATTGCCATGAGACGGCTGGACCTGTAAAAGTCATCATATATCCAGAGGTCGACTTTCTAGAGTCTACATCACCCGCCATATTAGCATCGGTATATCCATCAAGTATAGCTTTGCGTCCAAAGTATAAACACACTCTAGAAGTACCTCTCAAGTAGCGGAGGATCCACTTTACGCCTGCCCAATGTTCTTTTCCTGGATTGGAAAGGAACCTACTAACAACTCCAAAGGCATGAGCGATATCCGGTCTTGTGCAAACCATAGCATACATCAAGCTTCCAACCGCCGATGCATAAGGCACATTCTTCATTGCTTCTTTCTCTTCCTCACTTGTAGGAAAATGCTTGGAACTCAAATTGAAATGTCCTGCAAGTGGAGTGCTAGCGCCTTAGCCTTGCTCATCTTGAACCACTCAAGAACTCTCTCAATATACCTTTCTTGAGACAACCAAATTTTTCCATTCTTTTGATCCCTAGAGATTTTCATCCCTAGAATTTTCTTCACCGGTCCTAAGTCCTTCATAGAAAAGGACTTGCTCAACTCCTTTTTCAATCTATTGATCTCTTCAACATTTCGACCCACGATCAACATGTCATCCACGTAAAGTAAGAGTATAACAAAATCATTTTCAGCAAAGTACTTCACAAACACATAATGATCGGAGGTAGTTCTTGCATACCCGTGGTTGACCATGAATGAGTCAAATTTCTTGTACCATTGTCTTGGTGCTTGCTTCAACCCATATAGGCTCTTCCTCAATCTACACACAAGGTCTTCTTTGCCTTTAACTTTGAATCCTTGCGGTTGATCCATATTGATCTTCCTCCAAGTCACCATCAAGAAACACCATCTTCACATCGAGTTGTTCGACTTCTAAGTTCAAACTTGCAGCCAATCCAAGCACAACTCGGATTGATGACATCTTCACCACGGGAGATAAAATTTCTTCAAAATCAACACCTTTCTTTTGGCTAGACCCCTTCACAACTAGTCGCACCTTGTACCGAGGTTTTGAAGTAGTTTCCTCCGTCTTTAACTTGTAAACCCACTTGTTATTAAGTGATCTCTTTCACTTGGGTAGCTTCACTAAATCATAGGTGTGATTTTCCTTCAAAGACTTCATCTCTTCTTGCATTGCTTTATTCCACTCCCCCTTGTCTTCATGAGACATGGCTTCTTGATAGCATTCGGGTTCTCCCCCGTCACTCAACATCACATACTCATTAGGAGAGTACCTTGGGGATGTCTTACGATCTCTTGTTGACCTTCTCAATTGGAGTTGAGATTACTCTTCTTCAACTTGTTCTTCTTGCTCCAAATTCTTATCTTCTTGCTCTCCTTGATCTAGTGCACCTTGGGGTTCATCAGGCACTACTTTCTCATCGTTTTCATGAGTTTGGGGTGGAGATATAGGCTGCAAATTAATTGGACTAGCTGCTGGAATTTTATTCTTTTGACCCCTTTCGACTTCTTCACTTGTCTCCACTTCAAGCAAAATCACGTCCCGGCTCCGAACAATTTTTATTGTGATTGGATCCCATAATCGGTATCTAAACTCTTCTCTCCCATAACCCATAAATATACATGGCTTTTCTTTATCATCAAGTTTCGCCCTCTTATTTCTTGGAGCATGAACATAGGTTTTGCAACCGAACACTCTCAAGTGCCCATATGAGACATCCTTTCCCGTCCATACTCGTTGAGGCACGTCACCTTTCAAAGGGACCGATGGCGAGAGATTAATTAAGTCAACGGCTGTCCGCATTGCTTCTCCCCAAAAGTATTTAGGTAGCTTGGCGTGTGAGAGCATGCACTTGCTCACAAGTTGTTCTATTCATTCTCTCAGCAACACCATTATGTTGTGGAGTCTTGGGTACACTTTTTTGAAGTTTTATACCATGAAATCGGCAATAGTTTTCGAATGGGCCTCTATATTCTCACCCATTATCAGCCCTTACACATTTCAACCTGAGCCTCGTTTCTCTTTCAACTTCAACGTGAAATTGCTTGAAGACATCTAGCACTTGATCCTTGGTTTTCAAAGCATATGTCCACACCTTCCTTCAGTGATCGTCTATGAAAGTGACATAATAACTTGCTCCCCCAAAAGTTTTATCTCGCATAAAACAAACATCAGTGTGAATTAGATCAAGTACATTACTCCTTCTAGCATGTGGGAATCTGAGAAATGCAACTTTATGAGTTTTGTCTCGCTAAACAATCAACACAAGTTTTAAGAAGAGTACCTTTAGCTCCGGGCAAGAGTTGTTTCTTGGAGAGTATTTGCAATCCCTTGTCACTCAAATGACCAAGCCTCTTATGTCAAAGCTCAATCAAAGAGTATTTCTTCGCAACATTGATACCTCCCTTACTAAGCTTTGCACTTGTCATGTAGAGCGTATTTTCCTTCTTGCCTTTAGCCACCTCAAGAGAACCTCTTGATAGCTTCCATTTTTCTTCTCCAAAATAGTCGGTGAAGCCATCATCATCAAGCTTTCCAATGGATATCAAATTCAACCTCATGTCGGGAACATGTCTCACCTCTTTCAAAACAAGCTTACAACACGTGTTGGTCTCTAAGTGAATATAACCCATGCAAACAATCTTTCTTTGCTCCATCATTTCCCATCCACACAACCATAGTCTCCATTTGTGTAGGAAGAGAAGAAATCAACTCGCAAGGTCACATGGAATGAGGCACCCGAATCAACATCCCATGTACTCACTTGGCATGTGAGATTAACGAAACCGGCATCACAAACAATGACCACTTCACCATCCGTGGCAGCCGCGGTAGTGTCATCTTTTTCTTGGTTTTCTCCACCTTTTCTCTAGATGGTTCTCATTTGAAGAATCTACACTCTCTCTTCATATGTACGGGCTTATTGCAATGATAACATATGATTTCTCCTTTCGATCTTGTGACTGATTTTGATCTTCCTCTAAATCTACCTCGGTTATTACTTTGATTCCGATAATTCTTAAAATTAGAATTTTGGTTCTTACCTCTTCCACGATTATCGGATTTATCCGCCACCAAAGCTTGTGAATCCATTAAAAGTCCCCGATTCCTTTCTTCTCGCCTCTTCATTCAACATACTATCCTAGACAATGTCCATCGTCAACTTGCCATTAGGTGTCGAGTTCCTAAGCGAAACAACCAAAGTCTCCCAACTATCCGGCAACGAACTAAGAAGTAATCATGCTTGCACCTCATCATCAAGTGCTAACTTCATAGTAGTTAGTTGGTTCAGAAGCCCTTGAAAGTCACTCAAATGCTTCGTGACACTATGCCCATCCTTGTACTTCAAGTTCACAATTTTTGAATGAGTGAGGCGTTGTTTTGAGCTATTACCGCTCATACATTAACTCCAATTTCTGCCACAATTCATCGGCTCTAGTATCTTTCACAACATGGTGAAAGATGCTTTGGTCAATCCATTGCCGAATGATTGCCACCACCTTTCTATACAAAACCTCCAATTGCTTCTCCATCTTGTCTTCCGACTTCTTGCTTCCACTTTCGATAGGTTCATAAAGATCCTTGCAAAATAACGTGTCCTCCATTCGTGGCTTCCAAATCTAGTAATTTGATGACGTTAACTCAATCATTCGTCCGCTTGAATCATCCATTCTTGCCATCCCTCCAAAACAGCCCCAACACAACCTCGAGCTCTGATACCACTGTTGGGTGCTATTGAGCCTTCTCACCCTAAAAGCTAGCTCAAAGGGTGAGGGTTTCCCTCACACTTATAAACTGCACCCAGCCCCTTCCACTCTCCGATATGGGATAACCCAACAGTAACAACTTTCAAATTTTTCGACGTAGGCAATCCAAATGTAGGGAACTAGACGAACCCACAAGCCACTCCACCGAAGAAGAACCACTAGAAAAGAGCCCTTAACTTGTTTCCTCCAATACAAACACAAGAAAGGAAAATTTGAGACAGCAATTCAGACACAAACACCAAAAGAAATTTTGTTTCCTGTTTTATCAGTTTGTTAAAGAACTAAGAAAAAGAGACTTGCTTGGCCATCTTGTGTCCCTTACGGGTGTGGAACCCATTGATAAGTACTGCAGTAGCTGTTTCACTTGGATAAGTCAACTTATAATCGATGATCATATCTGGAAAAAAGCAGCAAAATTTACAACCAAACATCATAAACCTCAAGTGATCAATACACAACAAAAAAGTTAGTACCTTTCTGAGAGGAACCAAAGGAAGTAGCCCTGCAAACCTGCTGACAAAGAGGAAACCAGTCATCCAACCCAAACCAGGTTCGTTAACGCTCCCTGGATTGTTCCCTTCCGAATCAACCCCACGTAGCTCATAAGTCTTCCTATTCAACCCCAGAAGATAAGATCCAAACCCACCTACAAAATCGATGTTGTAACAAGCCACAACACAGGTCTGAATCAAGGTGTACTATCCCCCTTACTGTTTTCTGCTTGGTCCATGGAGCAATCCTATTAAACTCCTCCTGCTCAATGTCTTCTTTTCCTGACTGGGTTTCTGAAGAAGTTATTATTATTTCATGCCGATCCATCATCTCAATGTCCTTATATTCATCCTCAGTTCTGGCCATTCCCTCTATAATTTTTGCAACGTTGATCAGAACCAACCAGAAAGAATAATACTTTCTGGGAAAGTTTGGAGCTTTGATTAAATAAGCCAAAATCCTAAACCTCAATTATAGAGAGAATTGATAATATGACCATACCAGCTCTTGATTCTACAAAAGAAAAACTGGAATCAAATTCTAGGGAAAGAAAAGGGCCAGAGCTTTGATAGAGGCCTCTCTTTGATTTTTGGTCTACAAATTGATCACCGAAGTTGCAGTTTCAATCACCAGTTCCAATTGATCAATTTCTCAATAGTCAATTCTCAAAGCTTTTTTTGTGGAAATTCGAATGTGAATTTTATTTTGGTTTTATATGTTTGGGGGATGGTAATGAGTTGGAGGCCAAGTCATCTAGGAACGCAATCCTGGCTTTTCCAAGCTATTGTTTTCGCTGCTTTTGGGTATGGTTGACTAATGCAAGATACACGTCATCTGACACGTGGCAAGAAACCCACTTCCCGCTAGCAGCTTCACAAGAGCAAACAGGCGGACAACAACGACTATCCACACTCTATTTCATTTGGAGAGCCGTTAAACATCGCCCTGGTTTTCGAAAAAAATCACCTTAACATTTAAATGTAATATATAAAATTATGCGAATGCCCTTCATTTTTTGTATTAAAAAACAACCGAATATAATCATTCACCATCAATTTCACCTCTCTCGTCAAATTTTCTCCCAAACATTCAGCCTCCACTTGCCGCAGCCCCTGCTCTTGCCGCCGTCGCCGACGCTCTTGCCGCCGAGGCCGCTACTCTAGCCACATCTCCACCGCCCACACCACCACCGCCCACACCGCCGCCGCCAAACCCGCCACCGCTGCCGCCATCGAGTGCACGAGGTACGTCGTCGACAAATAGGGATAGCCGTCTAAAATGTTGATGAAGTTAAAATTTGGAAATGTGGGTAATTTAAAGTGATAGTGTTTGATTTTAAAAGTATTTATTTATTTGAGTAATTATTAATTATAGTGAATGAAATTTGTTGATGATAATTAAGTAGTGAAATTATGGTACTTAAATATGATGATTTTGTTAATTTATTTATATGGGAGTAATTAAATAAGATTAAACGAATTTAGAGCACAAAGAATTAAATTGGTCATTTTATTCGTAGAAAATATTAAATTAATTAATTGTCCAGATTGAGATTTGGATGGAATATTAATGTATATTAGTGGTGTTAAGTGCGTACTAATATTACATTAATTATGAATTTTTAATGATAAGTAATGTATTATGTGAATTAGTAGTTGTCATGATATGTTATAGGTAATTGCTTTACTAATTAGTAATTGGTATAATTTAAATTTGATAGATAGTTCATCAAGATGTCACAGAAGTAATAAACAGCAGAATAAGTTACCATGGTTTCTGAACCGTGCCATTTATGCTTCCGATCGGAAAGAACAACTCGAGAAGTTGCAAGCTGAGAAGAAGAAGAAACGTGGTGCAAATGATGGTGAGCCTAGCCTCATGCAGCCAGAGCTGTAGTTTAATATTCTTGGGCCTGTGTTTGAATTTGGGTTTACGGATGTTGGTGGGACACAACAGAGTGCATATTAGATACTAGATAGCATCGCAGTAGGATCATCACCGAACATCAATGACATCCGAGATTACTCGGAGAGCTCGGGGCAATGACTAGCTTGATGATGATGAGCATGATCCTTCATTTCACCCAGCCCTTTTAGTTAGTGCACTTATTCAGGTTTTCGCGGAGAGGTGGCAGTCTGACACAAACACCTTCCACATGCTCTTCGAAGAGATGACGATCAAGTTGCACGACGTCTTCTACCTACTACGGATTCCGATTGCCGGGACACAGCTTAGTGATGCTAGAGGGAAGAACTACAAGGAATTAGCAGCATCTATGCTACATCTCTACGATAACGATTTGAGGCCACTATACTATACAAAGGGTGTGATGCATGTCGACAGAGTCCTATCGGTAGTAGCGACGGGTGAGCTCCCTGATGCCGATACAACCAGTTGCTACTTGTTCAGTTTGCTTGTGTCTACACTGTTTGTGGACCACAGTGGGAGCCTCGGCTGTGTTAGCATCCTAGAGGGTATTAATGACACTGATAGGGTGAGCAGTTATATCTGGGGAGCCGCTGTACTTGCCTTTATGTCATGTAGCTAGGGATAGTGATGAACGGATTTTACCCCGCTTTGAAATACCCACTAGAGCAATCTAGTGGGATCGTAAATCTCCCTAGGGTCTTCCTATTTTTATTACTCAAGTTGATGTTCAAACTAAACCAAGTAACAGATTGAAATTGTTTTTAGATTGTTTTAAGTAACCAATTAACAACTAAGTATGCAATTTAAAGCTAAACGAATTCGAGAGATTGAGTTTCAAATAGGAATGAAGGTTGCTCGGATTCGAATCCACTAAAGCTAGCAATGCATGAATGAATGATAAATTATCTCGGTTATTCAGGTTATAACGGCTCGACAATTTTCTAATGTAGTCTTAGATCACTCTCGCGCCTCTAAGGATCTATTTCGTCTAACTGTAAATTCCTCTCTCGAGCTAATCTATACCTAAACAAAACGCATTAATTATGCTCGACGAAATGCAAAAACATAAACGTGCAAAGAGCCTAAATTATTCGCTCGTCTCTCGAGCTAACGAATAATCTAGGGTTCTTCCTAAGCGACCTATCTACCTATGTTCCTCTCAGACTCACAAATCAATGTCGATGACTCAATCAAGATGATCAGACAAGAATGAATCTAAAATTAGGTTTTAGGGAGAATGCATCATAAGTCTGAATAAACCTCAATAACAAATCAAATCATCCATACATAAGCTTAGCTAAAGCTTCATCTCGTCCGAACAACACAGGAAGTTTAGCTAATCATGGTTTGGGAAGTAAGAAGGGAAAAAGAAATGAGAATAACCCGGAAAGACAACATGATCCGTCAAGAATTCTCAATCCTGTCGCCGATCTTCGCTCCTTCGCCAATTGATGATAATCTTTCGCTCCAATCGGTCTCTGGTACTCTCCCTCTCTCTAAAAGCTCGAAAATATGTGTAGAAAAAATGATTTGGAACCCTCGCTCTCTCCAAGAGCTCGAAAAATATGTGTATAATGAAGTATATCTCGACCACGGGGGTCTCAGGGGTATTTATAGACTTCTGGACCAAGTTGGAGAAGGAAAAGGACTTGAAAACCCGTCGGGGCACGGCGTGCTGCATATGGAACACGCTGTGTTCCATGAACACGGCCGTGTTCCTGGCCGTGTTCGGCCCCTGTAATTTTCTCGGGCAATTTCAGCGGAGGAACACGCGTGTTCCATTAGAAACACGCTGTGTTCCTTCATTATAAGGAATTTGACCATAGTGTCAACAGCAAAGTTGTAGACAATCAAATTATCTTTCCAACGCCGCTGACCTTTCATCATTTGGAGAGATGACGCTTTCTTCCAAAGTCGAATGCTTTGAGTTGTTCCGGCCTCCCCATCATGTCTTGGTTTGTCTCTAAACGTCATATGACACCTAAAATATACCAAAAACATACCAAACACCATAATACGGCCCCGAGGGGCAAGAGAACCAAACATGTACTCAAAACCAAAATTTCAATACATTTCGACACACAAAAATATAGTTTATAACGAGAAAAGGTGTGTCGAAAATACATCACATCAGATAGATACTCGGGTATCCTCAACGTCACTATGCAGGTGTCTGACTTTGTTGCAGTTTTGGATCTACGAGTATTTCCCATATCTGCACAGTTCATAGTTCCTGCACCGGCGTAGGACCGGTGAGGCAATTGTTGGGAGGTGACGAGATGTTGATGATAGGTTGGGGATGCTCCATGCTTAGTTAGATGGGATGACACATGCACATGTGGATTGGTTTCCGTTCATCCCTACTCTAGATGACGGTGATACCCCACCATCGTGTTATTTTGGAGGGATACACACATTTGACATTATTGAGCCGCATGATCCCGTTCGTGTCCTTCGTCAGTACGGGTACAAGCAGGTGATTCCCCATCCACCTTTGACGCCAGAGGTTGTTGTCAGGCCTACTGATGGAGTACTGTATGATATGCGCCACTCGAGGTGTAATTTTAGCCATCTTGGTGCTTTGGCATACTTGCCGAAGATTAGCATACCTAGTGTACCTCGTGCACCCGACGGGAATGTGTTCCTGATTACCTTGCGTGGTATCTCAACCGCACACATCCACACATCACCCCTTCATTCACGATAGATGATCACCCAGTTTCTGAGTTTGTGCATCCTACTTCCTCTTCCCTAAAATATTTTATTATTTCTTTCGTGTACAATGTTACCGTGACTAATTTGTTATATGCCTTTTGCAGCTGCCACAGCCTATTTCCGACTGCATTGTCCACAGATTGGCGCCCCTTTGGGAAGCCGACACTATAGATGCTTTTGTTGACAAAGAACCAGAGTACTTTGGGTTGGTTCAGTCCATGGAGGGGTTATTTAGAGAGTTTATGCACTAGACCGTTGTTTTCTTATTTGTATTTTCGGATGTTGTTCATCTTTATTGTCGATGTGTTATGACATATTTTATGTTCTCAATATTGTACGATGTTGTTCATCGTGAATGTTGATTGTGGTTGAGTTATTCCATGTTTGATTCAGTAATTACATTTATGATATAATGTGTTTGATTTAGTAATTACATTTATTGTTATGTTCATATTGTGTTTTAAAAATTGTTGAAAAGTAGACAAAATTTAGTGCATGTAGGTACTAACAGAATAAGTTAACAATTAAATCACCGGAACAAATCAACAATTACATCTACACTGAGCTTACATCGAGATTGATAGTTACAAAGGCAAAAAAAATTACAATGGTGGATGATGTCCACCTCTTCGTACAAATATTGTTCGTTCAGCCCCATAGAGCGTCTCCCACAATGTCATCCGTTCTACACCCTGGACCATCGTATTCACTTGGCTGAAATCTGGAATTGGTCGTACTCCGTTCTCTTCATCTAACTGTATTTCTACCCAATGGTTCCCGGTACAAACAAGTTCTATTGTAGCATCCAGTCGCTGAACTCGACCGTCATATGAAATAGGTAAGTAAGTCGAACCATATGTGTGGAGATGAATGGGCCGACGCAAAGATGCATACACCACGATAACTCAGCTGGACATGGAAGCAAATCCAAAAAGATTGGCATCCCACATCCAGTGATCATCTTCACACGATCCTTGAGGGCTAGCCAACCTCCGCTCCACCTGTTCCCGTGTCTGATTATACGCACCGTTACACGGTTTCAAACCCAAAATGCCAACCTGCAAGTACATGGTCCTGGAGATATGTCCTTATCCATGAGTATGACTCTTGATCCCCATACACATTTGATGCGAATACACGAAACCCACAATTGCCATCCATAACAGGATCAAACCAGGTGGAAAATAGTTCTTTGACACTTTGTGGGATATAGGCCATGTAACCCTCGACTAGTTGGCGAGGAACCCTCGATAGTTGCAGCATTCAATACTCTCCCCCACAAACCGTTTACGAAAGTCTGCTATGTGTCGGTCCGAAGTCAACTTTGTCACTGTGGCTTCGATATTCCTTTTCATGTACCAGATACATAGCAAATGACGAGAAGAAGGAAATATTTTTGCTAGTGCTGCTCCTAAACCTCTCTCCTTATCCGTCACAAAAGCATTGGGAAGCCGAGAACCCAACACGACTTTCAACTTACTCAGAACCCAAGCATATGACTCCTTTGTTTCGTCCTCTACCAATGCCAACCCAATGTTGAAGTTCTTCTTAACTGGCGTCATGCCGATCAACTGAACCACTACTTTCTTATACAAGTTTGTCTTGTATGTGGAGTCAATCAGAACAACAAAGTACCATGCCTGCACCATCAGAACTGCCTCTGGGTGACAAATGAAAATGTTACGGACACGGCGTGACTCGTCCAGTGGAAATTTAGTGAAGTAACCCAGTTTTTTTGCCTCTACAATTGTCCAGTTTGTAGGTTTCATACCGCCCAAGCTCTCACGCATGATCTTTGCAGTTTCATTATAAATTTGCTTCATGGTTATCATCCTGTTGTACGTGCCATTCAACATGCTCATAATCTGCCTGGGTGGCATGTGATTTCCCTCTATCTATCTAATCATCACCTTCATCTACTTTTGCTGGCCAGTTACTTCACGAAATGCCTCAAGTTTGTGGTTATGGAATCCCCTCCACTGACCAGGCTTGTGTTTGTCTATGACTCGTACAATCGTCCATCGTCAGGTAACTCCTAGAGGCATTGCCCTCAGAACCACTTTGAACCTACAGTCTGACTTAAAAGTCGTAGTCATTTTTATGGAACCTGAAGATGATGTGGTCGACAGTGATTTGGCCTTACCACCATGCTTGCATACCATATATAGCCGCTTCTTCGCTTCACCGGGGTTTTTTTGTATGAACCCTTAACCACTTCAAACCCTAAACTCAATACGATGTGTTTTGCCGCATCATCGGTGGCTTCACGTGTCTCATACAGGACTATGTTCTCAAAAACTTTCCTATAATCCATCTCCTCTTCTTCATCATCATCACTTTCCCACGGCATAGTACCATCTTCATCATTTCCGTACACATTACATACCAAAACCTATCAGTCGATATAATATGTCTGACTATTTTTAATATGTATTATTTGAAGGAGAACTTATTGTATCGCTCATATATGCATTCGGTAAATTGAGCAAATCGTAACCTGTAATAATTGAAGACAACTTATTTTATATCCACATCTCAAAATACGATTGAAATTTCTAAATTTCTAAAATTCATAATTATTACTTACCACAATCAAATAAAATCAGACAAATTAATCTAATTAATCATATTATTATTTCATATAGAACTACCAACGAAAAAATTTGTTGTTATGTAACATATGTAATGGAGTGTAATTATAAACAGTTCATTCAATTAATCATATAATTATTACGATAAAATTATAAAATGTTTAATTAGTACGATATAATTGCAAAACATATAATTATTACGATCTTAAAGGGTTTACTTACAAAACTAGTACGATATAATTGCAAAAAAATTAATTAGTTGTTATGCATTCAGTTAATTCATATAATTGGAAAACAAATTATCAAAAAATTACAATTAATCATATCATTATCACCATATTTTTTTAAAATATGGCTATTATTATGTAATTATAAATATATATTTATTACAATATTTACTAACAAAATTTAGAAAAAAGTGACCTAGCCGCCCAAACTGGACGGCCGGTTAGGAAGTCCGATTTGGATTGTTGCTTTCTTAACCAGTTGGCCGGTTTGGGCGGCTGGGTCACTTTTAACATGCATAATTAGAAAAAAAATTACAATTAATCATATCATTATTACCATATAATTTTAAAAATATAACTATTATTATGTAATTATAAAATATGTAAGTATTATAATATTTAATTAAAAAAATCTGAAAGAGTGACACAGCCGTCCAAACCGGACGGTCGGTTATGAAACCAGCCGCTAAAACCGGACTGGGAAACCAACAGTCCAATTAGGACCGCTTGTTTTCTAACCGGCTGTCCGGTTTGGGAGGCTCGTTTCATAACCGACCGTCCAGTTTGGGCGGCTGGGTCACTATTTCTTATTTTTTCATACTGACCTTTACCGTACGGCAAGGACGACGGATCCGCGAAATTCTATCAGCAGGGGTGGGCCTGCGAAATCCCAGCGAATCTCCGGCGACACGGGGATGAAAGTAAGAAGTAATGGTGTACGAATGGACTTCATTGGTCCTCTGATTATTTAATAGCCAATTTAGGGGGCATTTATGGAATCTCATGTATAAAATTTTAAACTTAGAGTGATTTCATTCGAAAGTTAGGGCGATGTTTAGTAGTTCATTTGGCTACATTTTGCCTTCAATGGGTTCGGACAGAAGCTAAACTTGAACCACAAATGTGACCAGGGCTAGGAGTCGTGGTAGAGGACTGGCCAATGCCAAGTCTAGTAGTATTCTGATATTCATGGACTAACTCGGACATTAGATGCCTAACAACACCAGAATGAAAGTCCGGCTCGGTGCTACCAAACTTGACAGCATAAAACGCAACGAATTCCAACCTACACCTTGGATCAAGTACTACTGCGACACTCAACAGATCGTGAATACCATCCCAATACTTTTGAAACTTCAAATCCATTGATTTAGCCATGTTACCAATCACAGAATTCGAGTCATCCGTCCACTCAATCAATTTCAGTTTCAAGTCGCAAACCCTCAAGAAGAAAAGGTTTGCAGTAGGATAGTTATTTCCCAAAAAAAATTCAGCAATAAGAGTGAAAAATACCAGCTTCTCGGAAACAATAGCTGCAAACTCCCACTGTGAGTCATCGGGCAAACTAGTACAACTTGGTTCTTTTTAAGCAAGCCTTTTGAATACAATCCTATTAGGTATAGCAGTTTGCGGCATTTTATGAGTGCTATTCCACCTAGTTGGACAGTCTAGAACTAATCGCTTTTAAGAACCAATCCTTAATTGCTTATCAGTTTCAGTAAACTTTTCAACCCTTCTAGATGTAGCAAGCCAAAATGCACAGCTTTCACGTATCTTAACTATTTCATATTTCACCATTAATAGGCCATCTTTTATTATGAGATTGAGTATGTATGCTGCACATTTCATATGTAAAGAGAACCCTGCCTATTTAAAAAGAAAGATTGCAGTTTCGGTTTCATCTTCTCAATCAAGGAGTCATTAATAAAGCAATTGTCTAAGGCTATCGTACTGATCTTGGATTCAATATTCCAATCCATAAGACATTCCAGCAACATGCTAGTTTGCCAATCATCCGTATGTAGAGCAAAGACATAACAGAACCTAAAAAAATACACAAACAAAGCAAATTCAACAAACAGACTTTTAAGTTCAACTGCTGTTTCACACAAACTAAGCACATTATACATAAACTGATTATGAAAACAGACTTAGCAACGATTTCAGTACAGTTACAACGATTATGTAAACAGACTAAGCATCAACTAACCAACGATTATACTAGTACAGTTACACCAGTTCAGTACAGTTACACTACCTAATTTTGTACACAAATTAACTAAGCAACGATTATAGTAACTAAGCTTGTTTACACCAACTGACCTTCTAGCATTAATCAAACTGACTTGTTTACACCAACCGACCTTCTAGCAATTTCGAAATGAAATATTACAAAAACTGATTTTGTTAACAAACTAAGCAAAGAATAAAGTAAGCTAAACAAACTGACTTGTTTAGTTATTTACACAAACTGACTTCTTAGCATTAATCCAGAAATAATTACTAAGCAAACTGACTTGATAAACCAACTAAGCAAAGTACAGTAAGTGACTTGATATACAAAGTAAGAGTGTTACATGAACTGACCTGGGTAAATGGCTTCGAAGCACCCAACCATTGTTGATATAATGTCCGGTAACAACCATGTACCTCTTTTTTGTGGTTAGATGCAGTCCAAAGATATGTCGTGACAACAACCTTACCCAAATTATGATCGATGTTCCTCCAAATCTTAGTCCTTTGATGAGTGTACATTTTTAGGATCTCCTTCATGGTATTCCGACAAGGAACATTAAACAAAGGCTGTAGGCTGATGACAAACCTCTTAAAATATAGGTGATCCACTATACTATACTTAGAGGGTACTCGTGCATCACAATTGCAATCCTAAACTGCTGCCTTGCAATTTCGCTATTGAAACTCATTTGAGAGACCTCCTTTTTTACTTTCGCATTCCAAATAGCCCCTAGCATCTTCTCCGTTCCACATTGGATCTTTTCTGGATACAAGAAAATGAGTGGTTCTTCAAGTGTGAGGTTCCATGGTTGGAGTAACCGACGAGGTATTTCTTGCAGTGCTTGCACTATTGCTTTGACCGTTCGCAACACCATTTTCGACAACTTCAGCTTCCTGTTGGGGCTGAACTTGCACTTGTTCATGTGCAATAATATGGTCATTGTTAATTTGGCCGTCCATACCTATACCAGATAACCACCAACAAGACAATAACCAAACAATTATAACCACCAACAGCCCTATTGAATTCTCAAGGTAGCAAGTTTAACATAAACCCTAATTTGACAGTCGACACTTGAAACTTACCTATGGATGGATACTTAAGACGGACGATGATTGATGAGACCTTGATGTCGATTCTCGATAGTGTAGAGCATGATGATTGATGATTGATGATTGATGCAGAATTGCAGTTTGCATATGCAATCTCCCTTTTATGGATTTAAGTTTGAATCGCAGAGTGATTGTGCCATGGAAGAGTGAATCCAAGCGGCGGTACCACCTGAACTCGAGTCAAAGCCCGATCAAATGGCTTTTATCCGGTCAAACCGAGCCGGTTATGGGTGGGTATCCAAAATTTCGGATCTGTATGCCAAGCCGAAATTTAGTCCGAAATTTGAGCGATTGTCAAATCTAACTTGAACTATTTTGATGAAAATTTTCTAACCAATAATTCCAATATTCTATCTGTTGACCAGCGTTTCCGTCAAATTTTTAACAATGTTAATAATAATGCAAACGGAGCTGGCGTGCCCTTTATTTGACTGGTTTAAAAGTGCCAAATCAGATGCCACAATGAAATTAAAAATGCGACGTTATCCATATTTATTCCTAAAAATGAAAATAAATTAAGATATAAGAAAAAAAGAAAAAAAATGTAGTTCCAGCTTCCTCTCTCTAGACAATAATGCCAACTCTTCCGCCGCCGTAAAGATGCACCATCGTCGACAACAAACTGAGCAAATAAAAATCCATCCATCCACTGTTAAACAAATTAGAGTTCCAATTGCTAACCATTCAATAGTTGATTCCTCAAATTGAAGAAGTACTTTGTGATGCAGATCTAGAGTTCAACAAAGGGATTGGCAAATTGAAGAAAAAGATGACATAATCGACAAATTGAAAAGAGAGGAGAGTGAAGGAGAGAACATTTACCTCGATCGATTTGATGATGGTGAAGAAAAGATTCGACGACCAATTGATTTAACGAACTGATACTACTTCCTTTTCCATCGTGTTCCTCATATACCCCTTAATACCTTATTTGTCCCTTGTCATCTCAAAGCATACAAACTCTTGAACGTCAAAACTCAAACCCAAGGTGATGCTTAGTTGATTCATAGGTAGAAAAGAGTTAACCAGAGTTATTAGCTTGGCCAGGCAAGATGAGACAATGAGGAAGGAGAGAGATGTCGTGAGACGGTTGTGAAGGCGACTCATCCTTTTTCCCTGCTTGTGAGAGGGCATCGGGAAAGCAAAATCGGGCTTCACAGACGATGACGATCGGTCAACTTCATATCTAAACTTGTTGATGTTTTGACGGCTACTTCAGATCTGAAACCGTACATACAACGATGGATTTAGGAAAAGACATACTTTATCTTATCTTTTTGTTTTGAAATTTAAACTTTTTATTTTATTTTGATCTATTGATTGGGTATTTTAAGTTTGTCACATTAGAATAAACATAAATGTTGGTGTTTATTTTTTTTTAATTTCAACGAAAAATTTAACAAAATTCTATTAAATGACAAGATTTGATAATTTATTTAAAGTTTGAGATAGATTTGGGTATTTGGATATTGGCAATTAATTACATGGCACACAACCACAAAAGTTAAAGTTAACTTTCTCGCCGCTGATTTCTAGGGTTTTCTGTTTCCCAATTCTCCACGGACCGCCGCCGGAAATTTCATCTTCGCCGAGTTTCGCCATGTCTCTATAGGCGGCGATTTCAGCATCCAAGCAGGTGACTTTGTTTTCACACTTCACCACCTCCACCGCTCCATTTCTCAGTTTTCTAGCATTTTCCTAGTTCCCGTTATATTCCTCTTCCTGATTTACTTAAGAATTCATTGCTATCTTACCACTGATCTTTGAAGTATCTTTACGGCTAGTGAGTTCATGGCTTGTTAAGTTGACTTCACTATCATCTAGATTCTAGCCCCTGTTTGTTCAGGTCTTAATATAAGCAAGCATCGGACACTGGGGGATATATAAGGACAATTTCTGATTTTTATGAAGGTGGATGTTGTTCATCCGTCGTTAATTTTGACTTGTTAGTGATTAATTGGATTGTTTCCATTTGGATTCCATTTTGAAATGGGTGTGGTTTGAGGGAACACTCTTTAATTGATGTTGATTGTATATTTGAGCTCTACGGTATGTATAATTGTGTTGAAATTTTGTTTAGAGATCTACAGTATGTATAATTGTGTTGAAATTTTGTTTAGGCAAGGATTAAATTGGAAATTATATAGACAGTCAAGTTGAAATTAAAATTACAAAAAATTATAATTAGGAGTCCTTCCAACGGGCGGCGCACCATAGGACGTGTGGCGCATCGTAATATTGATCCAACTGCTATATTGTAACGACCGCTACAATATAATAGTTGGATCTCCGCTATGACGCGTCGCACATCCTATGGTGCGTCCTAGGGGAGATCCAGCGGCTATATTGTAACCCCTATAGAATCTGTGCAGTTTGGTGTGAGAAAACTCACCCCTCCTACCAATTTCTGAATTGTTTGTATTGCTCACTTCATACGCTCTTTCTCCATAGACAATGGTTGAGTTTGCATTCATTCTCCGCTGAAGGGGGTAACATCGGAGTTGAGTATGCCGGTAGTCAATATTGGAGGGTGAAGATGAATTCAACACCGACCTTCGCCCGAGTGATTCCGGTGTTTCTTAAAAAAATAAATATCCCTAAGGATGCCATCCTCTAGAACGTATATTATCGTCACCCTATAATGGGCGGTACTAGTATCGTCGGGTACTGTCTCCGACCATGCACCAATGAAGACTCTTTCAATGCTATTTATCACATGGTAACAAATTTCCAGACGTGAAATAATCTTGAGCTGTATTTCGAGTTCGACTGTGTCATCGATGAAGATTTTAGTTATGGTGATCAATACTCAACAACAGGTTACTTTGAACATTGTAGTTCACAGAACATGGAGGAGGTCTCTCATTATGTCGGACACAACAACGAGGATGATGTAGCAAAAAACGAGGTTGACGGTGAGGTTGAGTACGAGCATGAAAACAACGTTGAGGAAGGGGATGGTCAGGCCTCGAGTGAGGACGATAACAGTATGCATATTGACCCGCTCAATCCAGATTGCGAGGATGTTGATCTCATACTCGGGGAAGGAGGAGCATCATCGTGTGCCCCTCCATGACAGTACACTCCACCCGAGTTGTACACAATTTTGGGGGAGAACATCGACGAGGAGATGATTATGGACCATTACCGGGGTGGCCTTGAAATCCCATATTTTGACCCCACCCTTAAAGATTTCTACATCGGTCAACAGTTTTACCCAAAGAAGGAGGCAAGTCTTGTTGTCAAACACTGGGCCATTTAAAAGAACTGAGCCCTGGCGACGTCTCAAACAAAGACTTGGGAACTGGAGGTTATGTGTTACTCGTAAAAAACAAATAACTATCCATGGAGGTTACACCTGACCAGCAGAGCGGATGACTGGTTCTGGACCGTGCGGCAGTGCAACCCACTTCACACATGTGATGGTAGTGAGCACAACGTCGAGTCCAGCAGCTTGATGTGAATGTTATTGTGAATGCGATAATCCACCTGGCCAGAACACGACAACAATTCTAAATTCGATTGGTCCAAGATGAGATTTCACACATGTTCCAATGACAGATTTCGTACAAAAAGGCGTGGTACAGGAAGCAGCAGGCGATGGAAATGACTTACGGCAACTGGGATGAGTCGTACAACCAATGTTATGGAAGGCGGCGGGAGGTGGTCGATTAGGCGGTAAAAGGCGGAGGTGACCACCTCAATGCCTCGCCTCGACCGAGGCGGCGATTTAAGGCGGACGACCGATTAGGTGCCATGGAATTCGCGTTAAGGCGATGGGGCGATGTCGAGGCGCATCCGAGGCGAAATTAAAAAACACCTAACTAATAGGTCAGGTCTTTCTCCTCTTACCATTCCATAATTTGAAAATGCGGTCTCTCCCTTTGCATCTGCCGCCTCACCCTTCTTTTCCGCCTTCATCATCGCCGTGCCGTCATGGACCGCCCTCTCCGTCGTCTCCTCTCCTCTCAACTTCTTCTTTTCCGCTCCCGTCGCCCGACCTCTCCTCTCTGCTTCTTCTTCTCCTCTCCCGTCGTATCTATCTCCGTGCTCCACCTCTCCTCTTTGCTCGCTACTTCTATTATCGTCAGTCACAGACTCACATTAGACATTAATCCAAGGTTTCTCACGTTCTTTCCATCAATTTAATCTCCCTCTCTGTTTCTGCTCGTTTATGCTCTTCTTGAATTAATCTCCCTCTCTGTTTGTTTGATAACATTAATCTAATTTGTTATCTGCCGACATTAATCCAAGGTTAATACCGTTCTTTCCATCAATTTAATCTCCCTCTCTATTTATGCTCGTTTATGCTCTTCTTGAATTAATCTCGCTCTATGTTTGTTTGATAACATTAATCTACTTTGTTATCTGTCGCTGCCCAACTTCAGTCTGTTTCCAAAATCGGCTATAATGGATGAAACGGATGCTGCAACTGCTTCTACGACAGAAGTTAACACTAGCAATGCTGCCCCTTAAATAAAGGTCCTCCGATATAGGCTGGAGTCGCGGAACCGTCGCTGATCCTGACAACAGAGACAATGTGAAATGCAATTATTGTTCGCTAGTGAGCAGTGGAGGCATAAACCATTTGAAGCACCATATACCTGGCCTAGGATCTTAAGTGGTAGCGTGTAAAGCTTGCCCCAAAGAAGCTCGAGTAGCATGCTTAAAGTCTCTCGAAGCTTTCAATAAAAAAGAAAAAGGAGAAGCATAACAGGGAACAAGTTTTTAGAGATGAAGTTAATGTTTCCGCTAGTGCACAAAATGAAGAAGGCATGACTTGTGTTGGTAGCTCGGATCCTCATGTCCATTAGATAAGTGGACACGTCCTATTAATCCTAACATGACCTCTCCGACAAAACTTCATCAATAGAGGATACACTGCGCTTTGTGGAAGGAGAAGACACTTCAAGTCCATCAATATATTGCAAAATAGGTGTATACACATGGTTAGTAGTTAGCTATGCCTATGCCCTACAATTCATTTATTGATATAAAAGTTCAATATTCTAATTTAGTGTTGAACTCTTACTGTAGCTATTCCATTCGATGCCATTGAGAATGACGAGTTCAAACAAATGTGTGAGGTCATTGATCAGTTTGGTCCTGGTTTGAAGCCTCCTTCTCCGTATGATCTTCGAGAGACTTTGCTAAAATATGAGTATGCAAGAACGAAGACTAAGTTAAATGAGCGTGAGAAGGAGAAGGAAAAGAATGGTTTTCCTCTTATGACTGATGCTTAGAAAGACATGAAGAGACGAAGCATAATGAACATAGTCACACACTGTGTTGAGGGGACTAGCTTCATAAAATCTAAGGACACGTCAAATATTTCTCACACACGTGAATTCATTTTTATACTAGTGGACCAAGCAATTAAGTAAGTTGGAGAGGAGTATGTGGTGCAAGTTGTGACATACAATACTTCCAACAATATGGTAGCAAAGGCTCTCTTGGAGGAGAAGAGGCCACGCATATTTTGGAGCTCTTATGCAACTCATACTGTAAATTTAATGCTCCAAGGAATTAGTAGCATTCCAAAATTCAAGAAAGTTATTGATGAAGCAAAAGCTTTCAGCATCTTCATATATGGCCACCACCAAACTTTAGAGTTGATGAGGTCCTTCATCAAGAGAAGAGAGATCATTCGATCAGGCGTGACTCGATTTGCTTCCCAATTTCTTATTTTACAAAGATTAATGGAGAAGAAAGATGCATTGAGGAAGATGGTGGTGGATTTGAAGTGGAGTGATATTAAAGAGACAAGTACAAAGAAAGGTTAGGATGCTTATGCCACAATTTTTAGGGTGGGATTTTGGAGTGGTGTGGAGATTTGCTAGAAAGTCTTTGAGCTGTTGGTGAAATTGCTTTGATTGATCGATGGAGATGTGAAATCTTCGATGGGTTTTGTGTATTGGGAACTTTTGAAGGCAAAGAGAGAGCTCAGAGAGGCATTTATTAATTATGAACTTCGCTACAAAGAAGTCATTGCTATTGTGGAAAAGAAGATGAAAGGTAGACTTGATTCTCCATTGCATTTGATGGCATATCTCTTGAATCCTCACTACAGCTTTGTCGATCCATTAGCGTTTGATAATACTGACATTATCACATCATTGATCACCACTGTTGAAAAATTCTACCATGATTGTGATGAGGATATACACGATCAGGCGGTGAACGTGAATTCACCAAATTTCAAAATAAAGAAGTACTCTTTGGAAATAAGTTGACAAGGTGTTGTGAAAACTTTTATTACAATCATGGTTAGTACTTCTTCCCTTATTTTCTATTGATTCATGAGTTAGTAAATTGAGCTAATTTAGATTTAATTGTGTTCTTAGTGGCTTGTTGGAGAATGTATGGAGGTCAGACACCACATTTGCAAAAGATGGCTATAAGGATAATGTCATTTACTCAAGTTCATCCGCTTGTAAGAGAAATTGGAGCACTTTTGAGTCGGTTAGTCTTCAATTTTCTATCTAATAGTCTAATTCTCTTGTTATTAGTGCTAAAGTTGACTTCCAAGTGAATTTCTTACAACTTGAAGTACTATTAATCTGCCTCATGGCTGTAACAATTGTTTTTTATAAAGGCTGTACAAAACCAGGTAAGTCTATATATTGAGATACAAACTAAGCCTGTTTATTGTGAAAAGCTTACAGTTAATATTCTGCTACCGAATTCCGATACGTGAATGATGAATCAGTGAAGCCTTTGTTTGACTGAGTGTATATTTGCAGGTGCAATAATGTTAAAGACATACTTCTGGAAATGGATCAAAATCCTGCGTCCTGAGGGTACAGTACTGATGCGCAACGAGGTTAATGTCCGCCCTTGTATGCGAATGATCTAATTTCGATCAAGGTTATGTAACAGTGTATGGTTGATGCCGATAACCTTGTGTTATCAGTATATGTGGAAAGATCAAACCTTTATCTTTGATAAAGCGAAACACTTTGCAACCCGGCAAAGCCAAACTGCCAAACTTCTCACAATTTCAACCCACCCGAAACCTGAACAAGCTTGATACAAGGCCTAGTTACTATGTACCCTCTTTTACTGTTTGATATTTGCTTCAGTAATTAGGGCTTCAAACCTAATGGTCAATCTATTTAGACCAGCCTATATGTTGAAGCCTGGAGTACAAGCCTGGAAAGTTAGTACTGGATCTAAAGTGCTTGATTCACAGGGACTTTCTGATGATGTCATCCTAAAGGTGAACAACGAAGCTAGAAGAGGTCTGATCGATTGAAATTTTCGGCAGGAATCCATCTTATCGGGGAACCATACTGTATAATTGATTTGGATTAACAAGGAATGAAATGGTATTGTATGGGAAGAAAAGATCTCAAGGTTCAGGGCGTTATATCTTGTATGCACTGGCTTTTTTCAAGATGGCTTGGGAGATTGGCTGATTCCAGTGGTTTCCCACAAAGAATATGCTTTAGAGTTTGGGTTGATATATGTGCTAGCTTCTTTAATTAAAAGAATCAGAATGAGTTTATTTTTAGGAACCTAGACATAAAGAATAGTAATTGTGACTTTACAGAAGCTTCTGTGTGTTCTCTACTGAATCTGTAGTGCCACGAGCTTTACTAGGTTCTAAACAAGGATTTATGTGCTTGCATATAGTAGGGAGTGAAGAGTTACGAATACCTGTACAACACCAAGTGTGATTTCCTTAGCGTCACTCCCTTGCCCGTTTCTCTGGGACATGTTGCTGACTCCCAATGTATCAGCAGAATGTGCAGAGTATATTTGAGAACAACGGTATGCATAACTGTGCTCGATCGAAAAGGCTTATCTAATATTGCTCCCTGATATTGTCTGGGTTTAAAAGTATGCAATGAAAACCCTAAGTTTAACAATGTATTTAGAGGGGTGCCGGAGTCCAACAAGTCATTGTTGTCGATACCCTGAAAATGATAGATTACTACGAAGTGAAGAGATTGGTAAAAATGCAAGGCTAAACGAGTTCGAATGTGAAAAATTTGATATCAAATGAAACGTTTTAAAAAAGGACCTAATTTCTGAATAATTAAGAACTAAAAATGTTTTACCATACCCATTATTACTTAGGTAATAAAAATAGCTGCGTATACTATTAATTTACATTAATTAAGGACGTAAATGAAAACTTTATCAGAGAGTAGCCCTTTAGGAAGCGGGGGCTTCTTTATTGAAAAGCGGGCGCGGGGTGGGGGGACCACTTTATTTTTGGGACATTTTAATCCTCATTTTTATCTCATCCTCCGTTCTGGTTCAAGAATCGTGAGATATTTTCCACACGAACGAACGATCCGTCATGTTCGAACTGTAAGGATAATCGTCCAGGTCTTATTGTGAAACAAAAAGGTCGTCCGCCACAGCTGGCGGGTCGGTTCCTCTGTTGTCCCCGAAGAGTTCTTGGCGAGGTTTATAATAAGATAAGTTGATAAAACAAGTTAGCCATGATATATCGCGTAGTGGGGCACCCTTAACGTTTAGGCGCTAAGCTATAAAATTTATGGATTATTTTCACGCCTTTCATTACTCTTAAAGAAGCTCGCCCTCCTTCAAGCTAAATAAGAAACTAGTCGGTATATAAGCTAGCTAGGATGCAAGATCTATATACTAAGCTAAAGCCTATTCCCTACAGGCAATTGAGAAGTTAGTGCACGGATGGGGAAAGCAATGCCATGATGGTAGTTCTCTGTTATCCACTTCGGGAGAAGAGCGCTAGCGCTATCTTGTCTTAAAAAAAAGGAGGGAGATCCGCAAATAATGAATCTAATCAAGCGACGGTTGTCGATAATGAAATCAATTGTCAAAAGAGTTACTAATTAAATCAGTAAGTGAATTTGTTACAATTGGAAGTAGTAATAATCTGTCTCCTGGCTGTAACAAAACTAGGTAAGTCTATATATTCATATTGAGATACAAACTAAGCATGTTTGATGTGAAAAGTTTACAGTTAACATTCTGCAATGAGTTCCGATACGTGAATGATGAATCAGTGAAGCATTTCTTGCTCAAACGTTTTGCTGAAGGCCTCTTAGAAGTATGGCTGGGCGCTTTCGATTCAGCAGTGCTCTGGCTGAGCTAGCACAGGAGACCCCAGATACCGAAAAGTATCCATCTGTTACCTGCATGACCATTAATTGGTTCTACAAATTGTGTCTAGTATGGTTGTTATTTGCAGTATCTCTAGTTGGGTCTGTTGGTTGGATACAAACTCTTCCTATAGGTGGTGCCTGCCTAACTATTTGAATCAATCTCGACGAACTCTCTAACAATGCTGGAAGATATAGACCGTGTCTTGGTATAATATTCTTAGAGTTCCTGATTGCTTCTGGGGAAATGGATTAAATCCTCAATCCTGAGGGTACAATATTGATACACGATGAGTTTGATGTCGTAAACGAGGTAATGGGATACGTTAAGAATACTGGACCATGAAGATGGGATAAATCTGGGATAACGAATGCGTAATATTCGAATTTGATGTCCAAATGTGTGTAGAGACTATTGGTAAGGCTGGCAGAGCGTGATGAAACTGAATTCCGATGCTTTACAAGGAGTTGCCTTGCAGCATTACAAGCTCCCCCGGTCCACTTTTGTGGCCATGATATGTTAAGAAATTAGATAGTTGGGTGGCTCAAATAATTATTAACAAATTGCGGAATCAGGATAGTCAGAAATGTTTAAAAATTTCAATTTTGGAAGTTTTATATACACTTCGAATGGTTTATTTATAATGAAGAAGTCCTCGACGGTCCACACGTTATTATGTCATTGATCACTGGAGGAGACTCTCTTGATTAATAGTTGACGACGGAGCGGAAGAGTAGTTTACCTCAGAATTGATCATTAATTAATAAAAAAGTAAAAGTATTAGTTATGGATTTAATTAATAACATGGTATAGACAAATTCGTCCATCTGTAATGTTAATATATAGAAAATGCTTCTTATTAATCAATTTGGAGGAAGGTAATTAATAAGAATTAGTCTGTCGCTAATTCACGTGGAGATGAAGCGTGATGCTATACAATTAGACTTTTTCTGAGGGGTTAAAATGATATAAAAGGATCATATAGTTGACAGAAGTTTTTTTTCTTTCAAAATGGCAAAAACATTTATCAAGCATCTAGCCAAAATTGTATAATTTGGAGTTTGAAATTCGCCCCTCATATTTGAATGGTAAGGGATAAAAAAAACTTACAAAATTTCTTATATTTTATCCTTATACATCTAACATTCATATTAAAACTATAATCGTATCAATCAAATCAGTCCAGACACCTACTTTAATCTACCCCGATCAATATAACAAAAACGAGGACATTAAAATCCGAAAGCTAAAATTAAAAAGAAAAAGAAAAATATATAAAAACAAAAAGGGATAACCGGTCGTGTGCAAACCAATTGATGGAGCGACG
The DNA here is from genome assembly GCA_030674075.2 of Linum usitatissimum. Classification (NCBI taxonomy): domain Eukaryota; kingdom Viridiplantae; phylum Streptophyta; class Magnoliopsida; order Malpighiales; family Linaceae; genus Linum; species Linum usitatissimum. The sequence continues at coordinate 1,555,614 of JAUJYP020001374.1, forward strand.
TAATTCAATCCAAGAAAATTGTGGGATCACTCGCATTGGCGAGCTACCTCCTGCAGTCTAGCCATGTGTTCGAAATCCGGGGAGGGGGGATACCACCATTCTTCGGAGATTTGGTCAGCTTTCGTTCCAGAGGCCAATTACCAACTCGCAATGCTCTCTCCAACCGGCTCCGGACAACAGCTAATTGCTCCGCCACGGGTATTGCTCCCTGCATCAGAGTTTCTCTGAAACACCAGTGCTTGCAACTCCACACAGCCTTGGGGTAGTTTTCCATCAGCCAGGTTAGCATGAGCAGTGTTGGGGTTGGATGAAGAGCTCAACATCTTATCGACAACAGTATGAAGATTCGAACGGTGAAAAAGCTTAATTGAAGGGCAGAAACAAAACACTAATCGAAGGGTAAAAACAAAACCCTAAAACGAAGGGTAGAAACAAAACCATAATCGAAGGGTAGAAAAAAACCGTAATCGAAGAGTAAAACAAAGATCCAAGTTGAAACCCCAAAAAAATAAAGAAGATTGAAGACGCGGAATCGACTGCGACGACTAATAAGGTTTGGCGACTCTCATTGAGAGCTTTTTGGAGGACACTGTTGGATAAATTGAGCATATGAGGGTCGATCTTCGTAACCTGAAATTGCTTAATTGGAAGCTGAACTGAAACACAATTATAACAATCGAATTCTCTGATTAATACGTTAGTAATAATAGAATAAAACAGAAAACTAGTAATTGAACGAATAAAAGAGCTTAAGAACGCAAACAATCAACTGTGATCGTGTTCAAAAATACTGCCTTCGAAACAATATTTTCCAAATATAAAGAACATCATTACAACGGAAAATAATCACTACATTCTCTCTATCTATGGTATAATAGATTGAAAGTTAGAGTTTTGGTTAGAAAACTTATGTATGATCAAAGAAGAGAAGAAATCGGCTAAACAAATCGTGGGGCTGAATATCTTATTTATAGGGTGTCTGCATCACAGACCAAAGGTCTTTATTTCTTTCTAAAATCTACCAAATGAGTTGTTAAATAATGAAAGATCAACTCTTTAATTTCAACCAACTAAATAAAACCAAATCAAAAGAATAAAATTAGAAATATAACATACGTTGTTTGCATTTCCTTCAGCAGATATGTTCTACCATTTTCTTTTCTAAGGAGATATATATACAGAAGTAATGATAATGAATAAATTAAGGAGGGCATTCCGATGAAAACATGCATCGGGTGCAAACGTCACATAACGGTTTATGATTAATTATTTTTATTTTTTTAGAAAATAAATAATCTTAACGCTTAAATATTAAATCAATTGTAAATAAATCACCAAATATTAATTATACATTCAAAATTGTCTAACGGCTAACCATACGTTTAACTCCATTTTCATTATTTTTTTTCAATATTCCTTTCTTAATTTATCTTTTTCTTTTCATTATCCATGTCTAAATTCATTCTCCCATTACAATATATCTTCTCATTTATTGTATAAAAGATTTTTTGTATCTCTTCTTTGTTTTATAATTTATGATCCACAAATTATTAATTCTAATTCCAATTCCGAGCAGCTGATGGCGACTTTGGGGTCAGGAGTGACGTCGGGCTCAGGGGAATACTTCATGGACGTATTCATTGGTACGCCTCCCAAACACTTCTCCTTGATTCTCACTACCGGCCGTGACCTAAATTGGATCCAATGCGTCCCTTGCCTGTTTTTTTTAGCAAAACAGACCGATTTACGATCCACGAGAATCAAATTCTTACAAGAATATCACCTATCCTCGATGCCAGTTAGTCTAATCGCCAGACCCGCCATTGTCGTGCAAATCCAAGAATCATAGGTGTCCGTACTACTACTGGTATGCCGATAGTTCAAATACCACCAATGATTTATCAACTGAGACGTTCAAAGTCAATCTCACATCCTCTTCTGGAATATCAGAGTTTACTCAAGTGGAGAATGTGATGATCAGATGCGGTCATTGCAATCGAGGATTGTCCTACGGTGTAGCTGGATTGCTAGGATTAGGGGAGGTCAAGTATGTGGCTGTCATGTTGGGCGAAATAGTGTCGAAAAGAAAAAAGACAATCAGAAAAAATATAAACAGTAAAACAAAATTGTTTTTGTTTAACAATGGTGAAAGAATTCCGCATATATAAAATAAAAAAGAAGATAAGATACCAAAAAAAGAAAAAAAGAAAAATATAATAGAAATAATGGAAGGAAATTGAATGAAATTACATCAAATAAACTTGGGGGATCAAGTTATATTTGTTGACATATTTTAGGTACTAATATAACATTATTTTATTAAAAACAAAACAGCGAATGAAGCGCCGCTATATTGTATTTGTATCGGGTACATATTTCCATCCGAGTGTTACCCATAAATTAATTAAATTAAGAAGAAGTTAGAACAACACAGTCGCCAGTCGCCAAAAACCAATGGCGAAGAGCCAAATGGGGGTGCATTTCATGTGTGGGGTGAGAATGCTTAGCCATGTTATTGGATTTTTTTCTTAGATATAATTCAATATGATATAATTCAAAAAAATAATATGAAACTAAAATTACGTGAAATAATCATTACATGGCCCTGCATAGCATAGCACTGATTAAGTAGCGTCGCATTGTGCAGGTGTCGTTTCAACGGCTAGTTTATAACATTACAGACTAGCCGTTATGAATAATATTAAATATTCAAACATGTTTCTACTCTAAGCTAAATCATATTACACTAAATAAATAAAAGTATTAGACTCCTAATATTAACATATAACATATAGTTTGATATTGGTATAATGAATCTTAAGTGGAGAGATAACATGCTCATTTCTCTTTAATTATCTCGTTGACTCGAATATATTTTTATGAGGGGTTTCTTGTCTCTATAATTTATATTTTAATGAATTGAACCTCATATTTCAAGGCATCGTTTGGTATGTGATATCTTAAATATTATTATATTCGAAAGATTATAATATTAGATAAAATTGATATTGAATAAAAAATTATAAATATTTCTATTTGATATGAAATATTAAATAAAATTATCCAATTACAAAAATATCATTTTTATGACCCTCTTCGCTCTATCATCTTCCGCTTCCTCTCTTCCTCTCTAATTCAATTAATCTAAAAATCAAAATGTAGAGAGGAAAATTATAGAATTGTTATGAATATTATAATTATGTGTATGAATGCCCATTTGTAACTCCTACCTTTGTAACTTCTATACATTGAACATGAAAATGAATATCCTATTTAAGTGTAGTTATACTAGTGATGTATAGGTTATGAATTCTAGAGCCTATAAATAGTGCTCTCTCTTGTACCATTTTCACACCTCAATAAGAAAGTACTTCTCCTCTCATGTTCTTGTTCTCTTTTGTTCTTAGTTTTATAACACGTTATCAGCACGAAGTTCTGCCGTCGAGCAATCTCTTGTAATCATACAATGAGAGATTACTTTTAATCGTGAGATAAGCGGTGCACGCGGAACAATACAATTCCGCCCGCCATATGGCTAGTAAGATTTACGCTTTTGATGCCCGTGATATGGCCAATGAGATTTATGCTCTTGATGCCCACGATATGGCTAATGAGATTTACACTCATGATACTCGCGTTTTGAAAATTTATTATTTACCTATTTGGTATATGCGTGGGTTACGTTTACTTTCGGGTGCATGAAATTTGCATAATACATGCCGGCGTTATTGTTCATTTTTCTATAATATTTCTCATACTTATTTTCAACAATCGGAGTCATTGTTCTTTATCATCATGCACATCAATCACTTACATTACTACTAGTTTAATATAATTTAATTTCCTATTTATGGGTTGCTTACCATTTGAATAGTATGGCCGAATAATTCTTCATTGATTTCTACTTTATTTATCCGCTTTATGTTTTTATTTTCTTTATATGACCTTATTATTAAATTTATGACCTTACTATATTTTTTTTAATATGAGTTAACATTTTCTTCCTTACAATCATAATTATTCACTTGTTGTGACTTTTCAAATTTATGACTATATTATATTGATATTTATGTTATCAAATATCCGTTATACTTATTATTAGTTAATGGTTTATTACTAATTTTATATGAGTTTATTATCAAGTTAATGATATTTTATTTATTTCTTATAATATATTGAATATTTTGTAATTTGAGCCCCTCCATGTTTCGGGCAAGTTTCACCATTCATTGGCATTGGAAGCTAAAATTCATTTATAATGGTATTCGTGAAACCATCAAACACGATAATAAAACATCTTCTCAAGATAAAGCCATAGCTTTAATCTTATTCGCCATAATCTTCATGAATGGTTGACAAAAATGAGCAACGACTCATGTATCTTGTGGCGTAATGTCAAAGCCATGTATGACCACCTCAAGTGGCAAATTTCCTTAAAGTGTGATACGATTAAAGTACCAAGAGACAAATATTCCAAGGAAAAGATCGAATATCTTATGTCTCAAATGTTTGGTGGTCCAATGAGACACCATATCACTCCATGAAGTGAATTATTATATTCATATATCCACAAAGTGACAAATATATACATACATACATTCCCACAAGTGTAAACACCAATACACGATTGTGGAGGAAAAGATCTATTATTTGGTATGGTCATGAATTTTGAGAAATACATCTTTTATATGAAAGAGAGTTGTAAATTGATGTTGAACAATTTCAATCACATAAAAGGGGATACATCCATCAATTTTATTTTGATGATCATATACAAATGATATTGCTTCATAAGCCATCAAATGTGCAAAGACTTATTTGTTACATTTTTTTAGCACATGGAACAAGTTATTATTGTTGTTTCTATATGGAACCTTTTCCTTGGTGGTTGTACATTTATATTGTGAAGATTATTCATCCCATAATTGGTGACATGGATGGTTAAGACGACTATGATGGAGTATCTCTATTTATCATTTGCGCTATTCATCATTCTCTTGCAAAATGAGTATTGCCATGATGAGAAACGACATAATACATTGTGATATATAACTCATCGATAGTGCACCATATAACGAGTAGTACAAAATCACTCGAAGCTTTAGTAGAGCTATTGCATTATTCAAGAAGGAACAAGATCCTTTTGATTTATATATTGATGATCACAAGGGAGAGGAACGATAATGTGGTATATGACCATGAAACTATTAAATGTTGTCCTCCAATTTGTACCAGACATATGTGATCATGATTGAGATACATATCAATGTACACTATAAGTTTACTCGTCATGACAAGTATTATCTGACATAACCGGTGTGACCATCCCGGTCCAATCATAATGTGAATCGATAAGTACCTCTATGGATAATGTTGTGCACGAGTTCTCAACTTGGGTATTCTAAAGAAATGATTCTTAAGGTTATAGGGATTTAAGTAGTCCTTGTGACTCTCCTACTTCCCGGGAACACGAACGATTTTACGTTTCGTCAACAAGGTTTCGTTTCTAGGAAAGCATTTTCACCTTTTCGTTACCCATTGTTGGGTGAATCTCCAACACAACATAACTCATTTTTGGGTTGCTTATTCTTAAATAGAGTTGATTGTTTGGATAATAATCAACTAAAGTAAGATAATTTATCTTATACAAACAACAAAACAAAGGGTGATGTGTGTGGATCCATACACTCAACATGTGGATCAATTATTTTAATTGATGTATCAACTAGAAGGTCACATGTATATATGAAAGCAAACTATAATTTGCGAGATTGCTAGTTCAACCATTTTGGTTATGAGCATATTTTCATGATTATCCAATAACGAAAAATGTGTCATTGAGACGAACATTTTCCATTTATATTATTGTGAACATGTCATTTACATGAACAACACAAATTCGCATTACGCCAAGAAATTATTATGAATTCCTCCATTATATGTGGTTTTTGGGTCAAAACCTTATACTTCCCATCATTGGATATATGGATGTGATAAATTGCTCCACCACGATTTATTAGGATGAGTTCTCAATGATGATTTGGAAATTATGTTGATTACGAGTTCATCGATGGTAAAATATTTACATCGTTGTCATGAAATTTTGATGACTCGTTTGGAGGTTTATCATTCATATAATCATAATTCTCAACATTATGTGAAGAAAATCAAAGGTTGGCACATAGATTAGATGAATAATCATCATATCATTTTGATCCTCGCACTAAACAATGTGAACGTGAAGTTCGAAAAATATATAATTCATCATTTGCTAGACACTTTACTGACCCAAACAGAGTAAAACTCTCATGTGCCAACTCGTAATGCTCCAGTGAAAATGATGTTGACATTGGGCAATCTAACATCACAACCGAGTCTAAAACCCGTATAAAGCATGGTAGACCACACGATTCCAAAGAAAAAAATTTCCTCAAAAGTGAAATGGAGCTATAGATCCGGATGGTCAAATTGAGGTTAAGATTATTTAAGCAAACACCACCAAGAGAAATAAATAATGTGCTCAAGAAGAGTCTCGAATGTACCCGAAAGATATGAATATATATCTCAATTATCTATATCTTGGATGGAAAATATTGGAACCCCAATGAAGTCAACGTCGATGAAATTTTTGCGTATAGTGCAACGCTAAATATGATAGTTGAAAATGAGGATCGTGAGCCAAAATGCATGCAAAGAAAGAAATGATTGGCTGAAAATTTTTCAATTGAGGCAAAACTAAATTCCCAAGAAAAATGAAAAGTTTTAAGACATAAAGTCTATATATGAAGATGCCAAGCAAATGAGACACATGTTTATCTCATTATAAGTCTTATGAGACATCTCATTTTGAAAGGTTCTATCCAACAAACCTATAATATTTTAATTATAAGAAAATATATTCTCATGTGGTGGTTGCAATTACTTTTCATTATTCGATTAGTCTGGCAATTTATGAAGGGAAAGAGTTTGCCCCTAATGGATATCCTTGCAACCTATATGTATGGTTTGCATAATTAGAATACACATGTGTATATGAAATTCCCTCGAGAATTTATTTTGCTATAAGCAAACAATTCAAGTTCGCGTGAACGATATTCAATTATATCCAATTGACGTCATATGAATTGAAAGATTGCGAGACATGATACATTTAGCATATCATACATTTCTTTATGCATATAATTTCTTCTTCATTTCAAGTTGATTTTTGAAAAATCATCTTTGTCATATTTTATGGTTTCAAAATTCTTACCGAAATTTTCTTAATTTAATTTTATATTTTAAAATGTGTTTCATTTATTTTGACATAATTGGATGTGATCATCTTTTGTTACATAGATGACATACACTTTATTGAGACTCCTAAAGAGTTTCTCAAAGCAATCAAATATTGATTAGCTAGAGTTCGAGATGGAAGATGTGGAAGATTACCACTAACTTGCCAACTGTGCATCTCTCTCGAACATGATTTTCGTATATCATCAATGATATACTAATTATATCCAACAAAAAGTTATATGGATATGACATGGCTATCGGTGCTCGGATGGTAGTCGATCACTATGTGACTCTATGTCGAGTTTAATCGACCTTTATTATAACACAAGATGTACTCGGTTTTGAAGTAGTAATCTTGGTCATATTTGTGTTGGTTGACCATAAATTGGTCTCATGTGATAATTTTACCACTTGGTGGGCTGTGAAACCAACTTATAAAGCTACACCACAATTTCAAGATCTAATCCTATAAATCATGCATGATATTTCTTTTGCATATATCCTTGAGTTGCAAGAAAATGTTGCAACGTGATGTGATGATTATATACTCTTTTTCCTTCACTAGGTTTTTATCCCATAGGGTTTTCCTAGTAAGGTTTTAATGAGGCATATTTTCATCAAATGGTCATCCAAGGGGAGCGTATTATAAATATTGATTATGTATGACCATTGATCATATTACATGCATACATTAGATTCAAAAACTCCAATGAGTTGGAAGAATATTTTCATGAGTTGACATACTCTATAAACAAGTGCGCTTAAACGATAATTTGGTTGATTTAATCACCAAGGCTCTCCATACATCAATTTTGGAGAAGTTATTACAACAATTATAGTTCGACGAATGAAGGATCTTAATTGATTTCATGATGAGGGGGAGTCAATACGCACCGCACTCTTTTTTCCTTAACTATGGTTTTTCCCATTGGGTTTTCCTTGTAAGGTTTTTAATGAGGCAGTATCAAAAGCGTATTCGAAGAATAATGAATATTTTTAACTAATGGTCATTCAAGGGGGATTGTTATGAATATTATAATTATGTGTGTGAATGCCCATTTGTAACTCCTACCTTTGTAACTTCTATACATTGAACATGAAAATGAATATCCTATTTAAGTGTAGTTATACTAGTGATGTATAGGTTATGAATTCTAGAGCCTATAAATAGTGCTCTCTCTTGTACCATTTTCACACCTCAATAAGAAAGTACTTCTCCTTTCATGTTCTTGTTCTCTTTTGTTCTTAGTTTTATAACAAGAATCTAATTCTGCAATTAGGCTCGTTTTTCTTCCAATTTCCGCTCATATTTCCAACTCCAATCAAGGAAACGCTCCCCTCTCTCTCTTATCTGGCAAATAAAAATCGAAACTACCTTTTTTATCAGACCTTCGACACATTTCACTTGTAAATTCTCAACAACTCAATCGAAAGGCGGAGAAATCACAGCACCGGCAGAGGAGTCCTCCCCCATCAAATGACAGCACAGTATGGGGACTAGAAAAGATAAGGAATCAATCGCAACTGAATACGACGAAAAAACAGTCACATTTCTCCAAAACCAACACTCTTCCACCTACTCCTCTTCTTCTTCTTGCATGAAGGACGACGAAGCTTACCCCGGCAGCGGTGGAGTATTAGTAAACAGGAGCGGCACGGTATGGACGGCGGCGCACATAATAACTACCGTAATCGGATCGGGAATCCTCTCGCTGAAATGGAGCATGGCTCAGTTAGGTTGGTTTGTCGGACCTGCCGCGATGCTTCTATTCGCCGCCGTTACTCTGTTCTTGGCTTTACTTCTCTGCGATTTCTACCGATCTCTTCACCCCTTGCTCGGCCCCGTCTTCTCGTTTATTTGCGTTAAAAGTGGAAATTGGAAGAGAGAGGAAGTGCTGCAGACTTGCAGTTGGTGGGTGTCATTATGACAAACCCCACAGGCTGCACGTGTCGACATATAAGACGGGGCATTGTTCTAAATGAAAGATTTTGGAGTGGTGTTAGAAACTTTTCCGATTTTGGAATATTAATATTTTGAATATTATGATATTCGCATTTTAAAATATAGAGATATCTCAAATATTATAGTATTGAATAATATCAAATTAGATACCATCCATACCAAATGATTTTTAAATCATATATTATTAAATAATTCAAATTTATAAGCTGATGAAACCATAGACCATTTATTATTTGTCTGCCCCTGGTTTATTTAGTAGGAACTAATTTGGTCTTTTCTCTTTATTTTCTAATAATAAATAATGTTGTTGCCTCATGGTTAATAATCTTTCAACAATTCAATACAATTAGATATAACTTTTTTTTGGAGTCAGTAGAAATCAAGAAACAATGTTATGTTTAATCTTGTTCAAACACACCCACGTATTTTTTGAAGTCAAATTTCATCATCATTATTCTAAATTTGAACAACATGAAGCTTCTCAGAAGAATTCTATTAAACCTAATCAACCTCGGCTCCCTAATTCACCTCTTTTATGTCCTTCTCCTTCTATGAATCGCCTAATCATTTCAGTGCGTGGGGCAATAAGAATGGCTTTGTTGTATGAGATTTTCATGATTCAATCCTTTTCCGTGGTGGTTAGAGCTTTACCAATATTGTAGACGACTTTGTCATCAAAGTTTTGGCTTTTACGAGAAGCCATCTTATGGGGTAGTGAACGGATTTCAGCGGAAAGAGATTTTGAAGGTGATGCCTCTGTTGTCCAAGCTAAAATCTCTTATCTGGTTTCGTTACATCCTCGTGGGGGAGTGATTATTTAGGAAATTAGATCTCTTCTTAGGTGTTTTTCCCAGTATCAAATCTTTCATATTTGGAAGCAATCCAATCATTCAGCAGATGACACCGCTCGCTTAGCTCTACAATTTATGCCAGACTCTTCCTCCCTTTGCAACCTATCCTTCTAAGGGTATTGACGATAATGATTTGCCGGATTCCAGCTCCAACCACCCCCCCCCCCCCAGCCCTTAACCTTCCCCCTGTCCCTCCCCCTCCTCCTGCCTCTTCTAGATTAGATTAGATTAGATTGGTTTGTTAGATTAAGTTGTATCGTTACTTTATATATATATATCTTGAGAGGTATCTTTTAAAAAACCAAATTTACTAAAAATGGGACGCTGCCGTTTTTACTGAATAGGGTGAAACTCAAATTGGGTTGGTTCTTTGAGATGAAATCGGCCTCCTTTTGTCGTATAAAATGATGATGCAGGTAGGTTGCCCAACAGTGAAAGAATGTGGAGCTCTATATGGCGTCAATGGAAGCGATAAAATAAGTCATCTATATCGGATTATGAATGTATCATATTTGAGTTGAAAGTCCAAATGTGTGTAGAGACTGTTTATAAGACAGAGCGTGATATATGAAACTGGATTCAGTGGTTCGTTTAGCAGTGAGGATGTCAATATTCTATCCCACATTCTAGCTTCTAAACGGACCACAAATACTTTAGAGCATCTTCATCCCTAGTTTTTTAGCAATGGCCAAGTGATGTCCAGGGTGAGGTGGTATCCAATAAGCAATTGCTAAAGATGGAAGAGTACTTGCTGATTTAGAAAGTCAATCAACAATGTCACCTCGACTACCATTTATGTAGAAGCAATTAATGAATTAATATTATCCAATAGAAATTGTGAAAAAATACTATTTAGAAAAGAATAAATGATGTTAGAAATTTCTCAAATATTTTAGGGATGAAGGAGGTTAGAAATTGTTAAATGATTGAATTGTTAAAGTTGTCGATGTGGTGATAAAGTACATATTAGAAATTGCTAATCAATTTCTTGTCGATGTGGTGATAAAGTACCTATTAGAAATTGCTAATCAATTTCTTGTCGATGTGGTGATAAAGTACCTATTAGAAATTGCTAATCAATTTCTAGGATGCAGATGATCATATAAGGAATTTCCATGCAGCATTACAAGCTCCTCCTATCCGCTTTTGTAGTTGTGATATGTTAGGAGATTAGATAGTGGGGTGGATCAAACAATTATTGACAAATTGTGAAACCACGATAGTACTAGAATCTGTACACTATTTTAAGTTCGGAGTGCTTTTAAAACCATCCGGCTGAGTCAGATTTAAAGAGAAAAACATTTCAATTTTAAAATTTTTATGTAGGTTTGAATCACTTCATAACAAAGAGATGGTCCATCTACTATTACGTCAATGATCATTGGAGGAGGCTCTCCAAATTAGTAGTTGACAGAGCTGAATAGTGTTTATCTCAGAATTGATCCTGAATAAAAAGTATTTAAAATTCGTCCATATGTAATCTTAGCAGAAATTTCTAATTAATTCGGAGGAAGGAAATTATAGAATTAGTCTGTTGGTGAATTCACATGAAGATGAAGTGTTATTAAGACTTTTTTTGCGATTAAAAATGATATAAAAGGATTAAGTAAAGTAACAAAAAAATATCAGTTGAAAGAATTAGTTGGTTCTACCATTTTCTTTTCTAGGAAGATATATAGAGAAGTAATGATATGAATAAATTAATTCGATAAAAAATTAAGTGGGAGTGCGTTTCGTATTTGGCTTGAGAATCCCTAGCCGTGTTTTTCCCTTTCCCCAACTAATCCTTCTTTGGTTAGGAAATAGCTTTGCTGTTGCAGCCTCTCTATCCTTTCTTGGAAAGCAAAGCTACTTTTTTGTTCATTTATCAATTTCCTAAATTCCTTTTAAACAACACCATTTTAGATTCATGTATGAAAACCACAAATTGGCACAAAATTTATCAAAATTACACGTACATGACATTTAAGAAATTTCATGAATAACCACAAATTATCAAGAAATTAATATATTTTGTCACCCGATACGTTTTCATCCAAATACGTGACAATATAGATGGATGCCATTAAGTGACTGTATTTTTTAGGATGTAGTCCGCAGCACATGTGGATAATTTAATTAAATCAATTCTATTAAAGGTATAATTACAAATTCCTTATATCTTGCCATCCTCCTCTTTCTTCTTGTTTTTTTCGTCGCCTCCCTCTTCATCTCTTCCGTCTCTCTCGTCGTTCCTCCGCCCCTTCCTCCTCCTCCCAATATCTTATCTCTTTCATGTTAGTGTAGAGCTGTTGTGATTAAGCTTCTTTTCCTTCTCCCATTTTTTTCTCTATTTTAATTAAACTTGTTACCCAACCCTTTTCGAACCTTAATTTGGAATTTCAATTAAGCTTTCTAGGTTCCACCGGAGTAGATGAGATAGAGTTGAAGCAATATAGTCATGAATTACCGCCAGGTGTGAAGCAGTCTAAACTAAGCCAATCGAAGGAATGGTTGTTGCTACCTTGGAGAATATGCGCATGCCATTTTATCGATCCATATTGACAAGACAAAAGGGTCGATTGTCAGTATTTCAAATGGGTGTGGAGAAGCCGAATAAGGAGCAAAATGAGGAGCTTAGTGGAAGACTAATGGAGAGTCTGATTTTGGTATCAGGAAAGCACACAAATTCGAGTTGCCTGAACTACATGAACCGAGGATTATTAGGGAGAAACTAGCATTTGTTGAGATTGTGATTGGATATGTGTTGATTATTTCGTTCATTGTAATGTTATCACATAACTTGTATTAAATAGGTAGAAATAAGGAGATATCATATTATGTTGATAACTACTACTTCCTTCATTTCATAATACCGCAATATGCTAATATCTGCATTACAACAATCTGAGTACCAACAACATTACCATCATCCCTGCTTAAGTACGTCATTGTTCAAACCCATGATAAGTGTCCCAAAAAGACCAACAAACCCCGCTTTCACAGTGCACATCCGAAAGCATCATTAGGGTTACAAAATACTAGAATTTTGAACCCAAAAACATCCTTACATAACCTATCTTACATAATATCCATAGTGGGAAAATACTTGAGTCATCACTGAGAAGGTTGGGTTCCAAGCGATGGGGGTTGAGAACCCCCGGACTTTCATCACTTGACGCCTTGAACTCCCTTTTGGTGTACGAGTTGTGCCATGATAGTACATATTCCTTGTATCCTCGCACTGGAATGCCCCAACTTCTTGCGTAACCTGCTCCATCTCCCTTGCTTGAACTCTCCTGCTTGTGTCTGGAATTAGAGTTGCTTGTAATGTGTAGTTCAACACATATAAGTATCAAGAAATATGAACATTATAAGAATGGTTATGTTTGGAACTATTACATGTACACCCTTGTTTAATGGACAAGTCCTTGCATTGTTCCCTCCTCTTCCACACTTACCACATTTAGTAGTCCTTGATCTTGGCGTTGGAACCCTAACTCGGCGTATATGACGAGCCTTGACACGAGAGTGTCAAGGTGGAACTTGTGGCCTTTATGGACATGAGCGTACATTATGACCACCGTCTATGCATATTTTGTAATGCATGATCACTCCAGACCTAGATAGCACGGTCCCAGCCTTTTATGACATTTCCTAACCTCCAACTCCTTATGTTCCTTCTTCCTCCTGTTCTTCTTTGAACGACTAGACATTACTTTCTCCACATGTGGAGTAATCATCGTACCAGGTGCCTCCTCCCAAACTTAATGCCCTGGCAATGCATGAATACCCCCATACCCATATGCTTCGCATGCATAACCTATTATGTAGTACTTATGGGTCCAGTAATAGATGTCCTTTCAGAGATATGACCCTATAGCTATTAACATGGTATGCCAGATAACTCAAAGTATCCACAAGTGCATATGTAGTTCTGGAGGTCAACCACGTAACCATTTTCACCCAACTCGCACTCACAAACTAAATCCAACTTCTGTCTAATCTGGCAATTTTGACCTATCAACTTCCCCCTTTCTATTTTAGTTGCTATCCAAGGGTATATAGTACATTCCCTTGTTGTTCTAAACATATCCCACTTTGGTAGCGAAACATGACATCATATAACCTCTAATTCCTTCATATTGATGAGCCTAAGAGACCTAAACCTAACAATACATGCAGTAAACGTTTCACAGATGTTGCATTCAATCGAATCACACTTTGGTACCCTAGATACGAACGCCCTATAGAAAGTTTTAGGATTCCTCATAAAGAAATCATCTAAGCATTCCAGATTCACACTTGGGTCTTGCAAGTGTTTTAGCTTAGCCAAGTTTGCATTGTAGTCTGGCAGATTGCAAGAGTATATAGTGTCCTAGAAGCATTTCTCATATCTTGTGACTTATGCGTTATTTTCCAATTAGCACAGACGCACCTTGCACGCCTCCTATGTTCAACTAGGGGTAGAACTTCATTCAGGAATGACATTTCACGTAAATACTAGAACCTACTTGGACAAGAAATGAAGGTAATAAGTGAGGTTAATACCTTTTGTTGGTCAGATATTATTGACCAACCAGTCCCTTAAATGAGATCCAACTCCTTCTACAGATTTGACATTAACCAATTCCAAGACGAACTATTTTCACCCTCTATTACCGCCCAAGCAATAGGAAACATCTGGTTATTTCCGTCTTTGTCAACAACACTTAATATCATACCATTGACTTTCCCTTTCAGGAAACACCCATCAAGTGCAAACATCTTCCGATAACCTTGTCTAAAACCCTTCCTAAGACACAAGAATCTGACATACATTCTTTTAAATACCATGCATTCCTTTCTCCTCCATGTGAATCTACTTCCACAAAGAACCTGCCTTCTGGATATGCTTTTTTTAAAGCCAGAATGTACTTGCGAAGCTTACATAGTTGAGCAAGTGTACCCTGCACCATCCACTTTTCCTCATTTGTAGCATTCACACAAACTGTAAGAGAAACTTTGATGCCTAATTCTTCCTTCAGTTCTTGTTGTAACCGTTTCATCTCCATTTCTAGGTTCCTTCTAAAGCGACACAAATACTTCTTAGCAATCCATTTGGTTGTGGCGGATTTGTACCACATTATTCATGGGCGAGCGTGTGGATCACCCACACTCCTTATGAGGAATGCTTCTCCATCTATATACCATGCTGCATACACACACCATGGACACGCAGGATATGCACAAATTGCCTCCTTATTCTTCTTACTACTACGAGTCCATTTGATATCTACTCTGACGCCAATAGAATAGTTAGTGACAGGCTTCTTGAATTGACTTGGACAGGTAAACCTGAGTCTCTCCTTCAACACAAACTAACTTCATCCTCATCCACCTTATCGTTGATGTCATGATTCGACCTTGAGGAACCACGGTAACTGGACTGAGGAGTTTTGTTGCTTTCATGGTCGTTAACTACAGAGTCAGAATCAGTTAAGTGAACATCATCTGAGTTGTTAGCTTTGTACTCCAAATCGATACTGTTAGACATATGATTACCTTCCCCATTGAAATCAGAACCTTCATCATCGGTATCAGAGCTAAATTCTACATTGATGGACTCACATCCTCTATGTCATTGACCCCAGTTAAGTCCCATAATCCTCCTCCTCAACTGAGCAACATGTAAGAACTTTGGATTGGTGGTCCTGTCAGAGTTTGAAATCAAGTGTATGATTCCTTCATGGGCACCTATGGCATATGCATCTAAGTCATAATCAAGTGCATGCTCATGCTCCCAACCATATGGTTCATTTGAGTCATTCTCCCCATCTGAATACCGCCTTCATTAATGGATGGCACGTGCTCAATTGCTTCCATAAACACGTTTACTATCCCAATCCTAGCAACATCAGCAAGCGAAAGGGTGTCATTGTCATTAAGAATCGGGCACAACCCTTCAGCCAGACACATTCCTGGTCATAGGAACCGAAGGCGGGATACAAATTTAAAGTTCAAGGCCTCAGTACCAACCTTAATCATTGCCTCATAATAGAGAACATCACGCATTAAACCTACCTCAATGGCATCGCTACCCTCATATTCAACATCATTTTTCCATAAATGAGTTTACCACCAATATGCCAAACCATCTCCATGTATTCGTCACCCACACTGCATGATAAATACTGAAAAAGACAAATTAGATTAAAATGATAACCAAATACAGGTTGGACACGTGCATTCCAAACCCTAGCTAAAAAGGAAGAGCAAAAGTAGCATGGAGGGTCCATATCCTAGGGTTTCCCAACAACTAGCAATAAAGAATCATGGCAGACAAACACTAAACGTTAAAATACAACTGATGATGAAATTAGGGCTTTAAAGGCACTACCAAACAAGAACCCTAATCCGATCCCATATTTCAGTTCCTCTCGCTCCTTAATGAATAGAAAATGGACACAAAAAGGAGTAATAAAGTTGCATTAAAGATGAATGTCACTAACCAACCTTGATTAAAATTAGCTTTATCACTGTCGTCTTCTGTATGAGAGGTTGTCGCCTCTAACTCTAGTCACCGGAACAAAGATTGCAGGGGTATGGTGCCACCGATTTGATGTCAAAGAAAGTGATGACGGATTGAGACGTGTCTAATACTATGGTTCCATGGCTCGCTGTCGAACAGAGAGAATCATACAAGCAGATGGAACGGTAATGTGTGATAGATAAGGTTTTTAGATTTTTTTAGTTTAGTGGTTAGAGATAAAGTTTAGATTCAGATGTAAATCGTGTGGCCCATATTAATTCCCTTCACAACTTTCCACGTCAGCAAGAACTCGACTTATGTGGCACTCTCGGGCTACCCACGGATGCAAATTAAATGGCATTTCTTAAACAATGCCACGTCACATTAACGACAATGGATGGATCTGGAGGGAAACGTATCAGGTGACAAATATGTTAACTTGATAGTTTATGGTTATTCATGAAATTTCTTAAACATCATGTACAAATGTGTAATTTCAACAATGTTCGTGTCAATTTAATATTTTTTGCCATTTCTTAACTATTTTTATCAACTTGACAACGCATTTACCTTTTCTTTTAAATCATTTGATATCCAATACAAACAAGTAATCTGTTGCAGGTTTATCTTCATGATAGATAATATGAATAAATTCAATTTCTCTCTCTCGTATCATAAACTCATGAATCTCATTCACAATAACAGAGTGCTCGTGAATCTCCCCTATCGCATGGCGTATCTATTGCACAATACACAGTGAAAGTCGAGCTACACATGTGCTTTCTCATATCCTCTCTCAAGCTATATATATTAAGTCCAGTCATAGCAATCCTTAACTCCGCCTGAGTGATCGAACACAGAGACTTAAACTAAACACCAAAAAGATACGACCAAAAAAATCTTGAATCAAAGCCGTATGCGGCTCCTTGACCCGCTTTATATAGTTAATTCAACTCCTCCAATAATTTTTATTCAATTATATGATTTTTCCTTCCAAAAAAAATCTAAATCCAAACAATCAAATTATATAATTCTTAATTAGATAGCTAAAGTCCAACAAAAATGACTATTTTCCTCTCTTCGCCAAATTCACCATTGTTATCGGATTTTGTAACCTCCGGTTGTTGGATTTGTATATATTACTAAATACAAGCACCATATATGTACTTGTAAAGTGTGTAAATAATATGTGTATAAGTGATATCTGAATTTGTGATTAGTATGTGAGAACACATTTTTGAATTCATTAACTCCTTCAGCCGTGGAAAGTCTAATTTATGCCCAAAGACGGTTACATAATTAAGACACAAAATATGTTTGCATAATAATCAACTTTCTTCCTACAAAGAAGCATGTTATGTTAAGGAATATAAGATGAGAGGTCATTGCTAGAGGAATGGGAGCAATTTCAAGAAGCTTTAATAATAATCGTTGGCATGTGAATATAAACTCTTATTCTCGAGATTAGTTTTGGTCTAACCTTCACTTTGGTGTTTTTTTTTCATTTGGTTTTTGGTTTGATATTTTTAGATGAAATTATTCGAATGGATCAAGCTATTGACATCCTATTTGACACCCAGTTCTTACAAAGATAATTGAGTCTCGAAAACTAGGTGTCAAATGTGTGAGTTTATATTTCGTTTTTAAATGCTGCTTTTTTCTAGAAAATCTTGAAGCGATATGAGAAGAACATATCTCAATAAGTATGTAATTCTGTTGATAGTACTTTTAATTGTTTGGGTTTTGTAAAATGAAAACTATTGTAAACCATTTCCTAAGAAGGTGTTTGGACATCGTTCATCACGCTTTTATGATGCGTTGAAGTGGATAGTTTGGGTGAAAAAGACACAACTAAGTGAGTGTAAAGTTCAATTAAAAGAGAATATATCTTTATTAAATAATATATATATGTTTAGTTAATAGTTGGGCCAAAAAATCCTATCATTCATAAAAATATCTTATAGAGGATTCAGGAGTAACAAAATACTAAAGAATATTGGGCTAAAAAATACTCGGGCCGATTGTGATGCATTGGTAGGCGACAAATAATCCAAAGACGCTTATAACAAATCAAGACGCTTATCTCTTCCCACTTCCCAACCTACCTACATTCCTTATAGAAATCAAATAAGAATTACAAAGAATTACTCTAGACATACTAACACCGATAACATCATATCAGAGCCCGTACCTAACAATTCTATGAGAAATGGAGAAAAAATGAGACCCAACATCCAAAAGTATATATGGCAAAAGTTGATAAGGTAATAGGCATCCAAACCAAAAATAATACAATGAATCACTAAACCATCAGCACGCACTTTGTAACATATGGATGGTCAAAGTTTGTGCAAAAACAACAATTTCACTTGTTAGAAGTTAGCTAACCACAACTGTAACATTTATCAAATTTTTCATATTTTCCACATTCTTCCCCAACTGAAAGTACAATCATGACTTCTCAACATTTCAATCTCCAAATGGCGGATAAATCAAATCCTAACAACCGGCTACACTGTTATTAGGATATCTAACAACAACCACTTATTCGTTGTTAGAGCAACCAATGTTAATGGATCCTAACAGAGGTCCAGGCAGCCATACTTAAATTAAACCGCCAAACAGCAATACTAAGTCGCTGTAAGGATATAATATTCTAACAGTTGCATGTTGGCTACAATTAACTGCGACTCCAACGCCGCTGTTAGGATTCTCAGTATCCCCCAAAAAAATTACAACCCCGAGTAATGACTACTGTGCCTATAAATTTTTCTTACCCAAACTTTAAATTATCATATAATAAAATAGATAATCATGCAAGTTCATAAAAACAACGTTTGAACTTCATTGTTCTTAGACACTATTTGAAACCCTTAGCTTGTGTCATAATTCTAATTTGAAACACTACTCTTCATCATTTTCATCATCTTCATTGTCCTTCTCTTTATCCATGTTTGTTGGAATGTTGGTATCTGAAGGCGTTATGCTACCACCACATCCTTGACTCTCAAGCATAACCCTCATCTCCTCCGATTCAAGGGTGAAGCCAACCGACAAATTAGCAAGATGAGCTAAGATTTTCGATTGAAAGGTAATAAAGTACTCGGGAATATTCTGATTCGTTGTTTGTTGGGAACCAGAAAAAGAAGATCCTCCTTTATAGACCTGTCATGAAGTTACAAATAAGACATTGTATAAAAAAAAATGGACATGAATTATTTGTATTTTTACCTAAACTCGTACTCGTTCACCTACAAAATCAGAATTCAAAACTTCTTCAAGGATACAATCTATCCAAAACTCAAAGAAGTGGCTTTCTAGCTAGTTCTTATATGCATCATTTTACTAACTATTTCAAAATATATCGTATTAGCTCTACTAACCACATAACCATAAACTCAACCAAGTTATTTCCTAAACTACTACTCACTCATTTTGCTTTAACTCCAACCACATTATGATACACTCTACCTGATTTATCTTTCCCATCCCTTGCACTATATGCTCTCCCTACGACATCATTCTTTCTAGTATTGGTATCAGTATTAAGGTCATTCGCCAACCCTTTCACAAAATTCTGTAATTAGTTGCAATGAGTATTATAAAAATTGCAATTGAATTCATTTAAATCACAATATAGTATGAGTTTTGAAACCTATAACTAACTCTCATGTGGGATGTTCGCATGATCACATCTTCTCTTTCATAATACTTAAGGAATACTTATGTTCTTCCGATTAGACTCCTTTTCTTTTGCTTCTATATAATATGTCACAGTTCATATAAAATCAAATTACTCTATGCTTTATCCTACAAAGTTTGTTTTGATAGTTACCAATTCTTCACACACTCGGATGAAAGAATTTGATCCTTTGTATGATAGATGTCTTAATTAGCCCGATTTATTTTGTTTTTCTGTTAGACTTCGTATATTTATTAAAAGACATAAATTATATTTCAAATCATAGAAACTAAAAGAAGGAAGATTAGTTAATCTATTTTTTTGTTTGCCTAGTTAATTAGCTTACCAAATATTCTTTGGAATAATTATATCTGCAAAATATATCCCAATCACGTGCATTTATTAAAGGTGGTCTGTTTGGGATGTTGAACTCAACACCTGAGTTTCATCATTTTACCTTTCTTAACAGTTATCATCTTCGTTCCCTCCACTTAGTTATGTTTATATCTTTGACTTGTTCAAGGATTTGAGTTTCAGATAGAAGTGGAATAAATACGTTAATGGACCTGCTCCACGATGAAGACGGTTAAGCAACAAACGAAGCAAGACTGAGTGGAGGGAGGTGATCCAAACATGAAGTTCTTTCAGGCTTCGACCAATGGTAGACGAAATCATAAATGCCTTAATTAAGGCTTGCGCGACGATAACGATGACAGGATGGAGGACGGTGGTGGGATCGGAGGCATAGCCGTTGCTTACTTTGAAAAACTCTTTCAGTCACAGAGTTTTGATTTAACCACAGTCCTTCAATGTGTCGCAACTTAATGCGCCTATTTCAGACCTCGAAATTTGCACGACAGCTTTTTCTATGGGTTTGAACAAGTCTCCGAGGTCGGATGGGTTTAAACCACAGCTTCTACCAAGATCTCAGGGACGTCGTGGGACCTGTCATCAGCCAGGATTGCTGCTACTGGTTGCCGCACAGCCAACTCTGTGGTGCAAGCAATGGAAATCATCCTCATACCTAAAGTCAACCCGACCACTATGAAGTAACTCTGGCCTATCTCGCTTTGCAACATCCGGTATAGAATCCTAGCCAAGGTTTTAGCCAACCCCTTCGGCTGCATTATGCCACACCTTATTCAGAAGAGCAGTAAGTTTTTATTCAAGGTCGTTCCATTGATAATGTCATGATCTTCTTTCAATCCCTTCATAGCATGAAGACTAAACTTTGCACCCTGGTGGGTAGTGCTACTTTGAAGATTGACATCCTGAAAGCGTATGATCGGGTAGAATTGAATTATTTGAAGCTCTCTTAGTCAGACTGGATTTCGACGCCATTTGTGATTGGTGCTTTTATGCGGCCGCTCCGTCTCCTACTTAGTGTCGATGAATGATAATCATTTGGTCACATTGATCCAAAGCGTAGTCTCAAACATGGCTCCCATTCTCACGCTTCCTTTTTATCATTTGTACGAAAGACCTTACCGCTAAGATCCGGTGTGCGGTTCTACATGGGGAATTGCATGGTTATCTGTAGAGAATCCTACAGATTAGATAAGTTCCCTATTTAGTTGTATTATGTATTATTAGGTAATTACCTCCTAATAGGATTTCTAGAGTAGGTAAGTCTCATATGAAGACTTGTGTATATAACCCTATCGCCTACGGGCCTTCTAATAATAAGAGTAGATTATCATTCTCTCAAATCTACATGGTATCAAAGCCTAAACCCTCTGTACCTTAAACCCTAAAGTCTTCTGCCGACGCTACCTCCGACCGAAGCATGATGAATGACGGAACCATCTCTATGAGCACATGAGCTGTCCCTACTGGAAATAACCAGAGCACAGTCGTAACAGTGATGAACACAGACTACTCTGGTTTCCTCACTACGCATAAACTCGACGGAAAGAACTACCTTAAATGGTCCAAAACAGTTCAGATGCACATCAAAGGAAGAGGAAAATGAGGGTACTTGACTGGCGGAATCACGGCACCAGCGAGCACTGATCCTCAGTTCCAGACCTGGGATCAGCACGATAACCTAGTCAAGACCTGGTTGATCAATTCTATGAAGCCAAACATTGGGGAAAACTACATTCTTCACCCGACTGCCAAGGCTATCTGGGATGCAGCCAGAAAAACGTACTCTACTGTTGACAATTTGTTGGCTATGTTGAAAATCGAACAGCAGCTCTTCCACCTTCATCAAGGGGAGATGGATGTCACGGAGTACTACAATCAGCTGGAACATCATTGGCTTCATCTAGATAATTATGAAGCTCAAGACTGGGATACTCCCGGCGACCAGGAGAAATTCCGGCAGTATATTGAAAAGAAGAGGACTCTGGCCTTCCTTTTAGGATTAAACCAGAACCTTGACGGAATTAAGAGTTGCGTTATGAGCACCAAGCCCTTCCCTTCTCTCGAAGAGGCTTTTGCAGAGATCCTAGGGGAGGAATACCGACGGGATTTCATGGTGACATCAAAAAACGTGAACAACACTCCTTTTCGAGCTGAAGCTCAGCTCTAGGGGAGGAATATTGACGGGATCTCATGGTAGTCGTTAGTTTTTAGGATTCTAAACTATGTAGGTCTATCATTAACACCTATGTAATTTATATACAATATATATAAATCGAACGAGGCACATGTACCTAATTTGAGATATAAATTGAACGAGGCACTTGTCTTCTAACCTAGCATTTATCTCTTCTATCAATAACTTAAGAGAAAGAAACAAATCTTAAACAAAATTCTATACCTTTGTTCAAATGCAGCCACTGTCTTCAGATACCTATCACGAGCTCCACACCTGCAAGCTGTAGCATCATCAGGCACTGCATCAATGATTCTAAAGTTCTCGAAATTCTGCTCTCAGATTTCAGCTATTAATAGTGAAACACTAGCTATTCCTCGTATCTCATGAAATAAAATTTGATGGACTCTTTGCTTTCCTTGGATTCTTTTCTGGAGAGCTACTTACATTTATGATATCAGAGGCTACCAACCAGTCCATGTCGGCGTATGTGATGGTTTAGATGAAGCTTCCCTCAACTCGTTGCAGTGCATATCTAATATGGAACGGGTACAGAGAAGTTATGTTTACTCATAATAATTGACTAAGATTAGTGATGAGTTGCTGAATTCCTCAAAACAATGTGTTGTGTTGAAGCTGTTAAATGTTTCACCAAGGGTAGAAGCTCCTGCAAGTTTTCTTGTCACCTTTATCACACGTGTAAAAAGAATTGTTTTGTAATGTTGAGTTGATATGATATCACCCAAGCACCGACTTGTAACCCACTTCTATCTTAGCATCTTAGCTGTCTTCCATATATATAAATATCGCCAATCTTGTAAGCGAGTCTTAACATAATCCCACCCTACCCAAATATAAGTCTTGTGATCTCTGTACAACAACAGCAACTCGGAGATCGTAGTACTAGCAGATGCATCAAAAGAGCTGGCATCATTTAAACTTACAAAGCCACAACTAACACAAGCCAACATGTTATTAAGAGGAGTCAATATGCTTCTATTTTGATTGCTTGTATATCTCTTAGGTACTCCAGAGATAGCCCGTACTCCAGAGTCCTAAGCAAAAGCATAACTAGCCAGAATGAGTTTACAATTGCACTTGGGATCGGTTTTAATTTTGTATATCAGTTTCTGCTTGATGCATCCATTCTGAATCGTGGGTCTGCAAATACATGCCTCTGTTAATGTTTGTAAGCGAGCTACCGCTTACTCTTACAGCTCTACTCAACCAACCCACTACAGAATCAATTTCATGCAATCCAGATATAACACGTCCAATTTTGACCAGAGCAAGAAGGAGAATTGGCCTTCTTATTAAGTACAATGCATTTCTACATGTGCATGTTTGAAAGATTACCTGTCGTTAGAGAAGTAGCTTCTGCTTTCCATCATCATTATCAAGCATTAAGGTCAATCTACCTTCAATGTATATAGACATTACGACACCACCGCTTTAGAGACAGACCATGACTTCACTTTCAGTTGTAAACAAAGAGAACTGAATACCACCAAGTAGGGGTTGGTTTTCTACTTATGCACTGAAGATGGAACATGTTAAGGATACTGAGATGCTTCAAGCACAACCACATTTTGGTTTTGTGATCCCCAAGACTCCAATATGTAAAACATTGGCTACGTGGATTCAAATTTCCAGCAGAGCTCATACTGTAGAAAAACATCTTATACCTTGATTCCTGAACTTCACATGTCAACAAGTATTTTCTGCGATGTAAAATCAGTTAGGATCCTGCCATTGCTTCAAACTAAGCAAGTCATCAATGAAAAGTAATGCAAGATGTCAAATATTGATCACCTCTTACGATCTTCCATTTTTGTGTCATTCTGGCAATATATGAAAGGCTGTGCGCACACAAAAAAGGAAATGCAACCATTTCAATGTATCGATTTGGCAGAAAGGCTGGTGTTCCCATTCTAGGACCCAACTTTAGCATATTGTCGTATACATTTATGCAAATTATGACCGTCAAGTTTGAAATAGACAGAAGGGCCAAATCTTCTCCTTCTAGGACCGATTCCATAATCGTCAAGTTGGAAATAGGCAGAAGGGCAAAAAAAAATCCCTACTAGTACCGATTTCATAACAGTGAAGTTTGAAATAGGCAGAAGGCAACAATTTCCCCTTCTAGGACCCATTTCTATCTGAATTTATGTATGAGGTGATAAGGAACCCATAAATTATTTTACTTTAGGTATGAGGCAAACCAAGATTGAGGAGGGTCCTTCTCGAGGAACCATAAGTAAGACCACTACAATTGACAAGTTTGGAAGAAGCATCAGAGAAACATACCGTTTGAAATAGGCAGAAGGGCTAAATAGTTCCCAGCTAGGACCCATTTCTAAGTATTCTCTTCAATTATTAGGCAATTGATGGGATCTTGAAAATGAAAATCGGCAACCAACCGTAAATGATATACAACCTCGATAACAATTTATGTTTTCATAGCGCAACAGAAGAATCCAACAAAATATCGAACACAATCAGATCCACAACTTCAGTTGGCCACTCATCCTTTCTTTGTACCGACACGGCCATGTTTTAAAATAATTTTTTCCAAAGTGTTGATACTGCAGCATGAAAGGTCTGATGTTTCTTTATGCAAAAAGCCAAAATTGGAGGGTGACAACATCAAACATTGATAATAGTAGAGAGTGTATAGATTCATAATTTGGATGACACCATTCTATTCTTCATAACCATAATCTTCTGAAGATTCTGAATCTGAATATCAAAACAGCAATTTGCATCAATTTAATAACCGTCCATTCATATCTGCGGTGAAACGCCCTATAGATTTTTACTCAACAAAAAAGATTGAAAGCTTTTTACTCTATCACCAGCAAATTTATCCTAGAAGTCATGAAAGAAACCCACAACTACACATAGCCTACCAAGATTTTTAAGGGGCATGAATTACATCTAGAAACAAATCCACACGATCAAATGTTCATAAGAAATCAGAAGGGCTTTTTCAACAGAAATCTCGAACCCACAAGATGAGGTGCCTCCATTATCCAACTCTAGTGCCCTTTAATTATAAACTTAATCAACTACAACAAATAGATTTCTAGAATGGACAGATGACAAACCAATACTAAGACTGATTGTCTTTCTAGAACATAATATGGACCATTCACTTAAGCCAACTGTAATCAAATCAAAAATAGAAAGAAGTGTCACCTGAATCACTCTTTTAGGTACCTTTTCATCTGTATACTTGTAGAAGGCAAAAAGGCAACCCGTACCAGGCAAGGTTCCTTTTTAGGACCTTTAAAAATTGCAACAAACTAATGTTCATAATGGGCAGAAGGCAAACTGAAATGAGCATTGATCCTTTCTAGGACCCAATATGAACAACTTGTCACTTAAAACAACTTAAAATAAGTTGATTTGTCTCTGCAAATTTGTAAAATGAAAAGGCAACCCAAACTAAGCAAGGTTCCTTTTTAGGATTTTCAAATATTACAACACAATTACTAGAACGGGCAGAAGGCAAACCGAGATGAGTACAGTTCTTTCTCTGGGACCCAAAATGAACAACTCACATGAACAGCTCACTTAGCTCAACAGTAATCAAGTTCAATATAGGCAGAATGGTAACTTGGTCCTCTCTTCTAGATACCTTTACATTTGTATATGTTCGAAGTCAAAAAGGCAACCCAAACTGAGGTTTCATTTTAGGACTGTCAAATATTGCAACAAATAAATGTGTAGAACAGGGAGGAGGCAAACCGAGATGAATATGGTTCACTGTCTAGGACTCAAAAGAACAACTTGCATATATGAATCCAATAAGTCTCAATAAATAGAAGGATTAACTATAATCCCTTTTAGGACCCACAATGAGGTGCATTACCACTCAGGAGCTCAAAATATGCAGGCGAGCTACACAAAACCCTTTTAGCTACGCAGCATCGGTAAAAGATTCCAAAGAATAACCATACAGATCAAACCCACAATGTATCCTTAAACTTCTCTTTAGTAACATGGGGCAGCACAACAATAGATTTCTAGAATCCAATTTCCCAATTCATAAGAAAGTCAATAATGATTAATATGTCTTAAGGCGTCAAGTTTTCAACTCCAAGATATCTTATTTCTGGAAAAGATTGGATTTTAAAGTTGCACTGTTGAGCCAAAAGTAAGAAATCCAGCATTAAGCGCCTCGAAGCCTTTTTAAATGATCGCAAATGTATCTTATGACCAAATGCAACCCATGAGAAAGGATCTACCAACTCACCAAGCATACATCAAAGTGAAAGACACAGTAACAGAGATCATTAGATAGCCACCATGGCTCAGAGATACAGAATTCTCAAACATTAGAAACCAATCACTTGTAATTGTTGTAAGAAAACCCCCTAGATATTTTGTTCCTCAAGCAACGGAATCAAAGCACAACAGGAACCCACGAAACGAACCTTTTAAGGATTCAAGGTAATAGTCAGACTCGGAATGCTTCGATGCAAAAGAATCTTTCAAGTCCACAAGAACGCTAAATCTAGGAACGAAAGTGACGTAAATGGATGAAAAATGGAGATTTGAGATGGAAAACGGACCTGTTAATTGTAGACCCGCACAAAAGAAGTTTCTGACACTTGAAGAGTTCTGTGTCAGAGATTGTAACCCACCAGAAGAGGGCAAACAGAAATCGTAACCAGCCAGAGTCTCCGGTCAGCACGATCTTGAACAGGTTATCGTATTCGTGGTCTACCCTATGTCTCTTTCCCCCAAACACTAAATTTATACAAGACACTGTTCCACTCCTACTATCTCTTATTCTCCTTCTCCTCTCAGATCTCTCAAACCTGCATGAGATCCAATCAACGACCACGAACAAATCAATCATGAGTTGCAGTAACTGGAACGCAAACAGATCTGAAACAGTTTCAAAGGAATATGACTTACCTGAGGGACGAATAGATCAAGAAGGAGAAACGAACTCGTCTAAGGACCAGGAACAATGAGATTCACCGGAGATAGTGAATTGGTTACCATCCATATTAATGAGATTCACTTTCATTTACAAAAATGAATCCTACTTCCACCTCATCTATTTTTATAAATTTCTATCTTTAATTTTTGGGATTATACCCAAAGTAGCCCCTCTATTATTACAAATTAACATATGAGCCCCTTTAATATGTTTCTTTCGATTTAAATCCCTAAACTTTGCTCCGGTTAACAATCAAGCCACTTCTTATCTTTTCTGGTCGTCAGGGTCCGTTGTTTATGAATCAACACGGACATGATGGTTTATAAGCTGATATAGCGTTGTTGACTGGGATTTCTACTAATCTTAGTCAATCTTATTTAATATGCATATTTGTAATAAAAAATATTTCCAGCTAATGAGGAAATCAGAGTAATGTAAAGGTAGAGAGGAGATTTGTTCTTCTTCTTACCTTCAATCTGCTACAACCCTAAAAAGAAGAGGGGAGATTTCTTCGGCTCAGTACAAATATATTTTTTTCAAATTCCAACATTCATCTCGTTATAGAGAAATCGGACCCAACAACATATAATCATATACATTGTATCACTTTTGTCCTCTTATTGCCTACTTTCTATTAAAGTAAGGAAGCTGTTGAAATGACTCTATGCCGCTTCAGTTTCAGTTCATAAACTTGAAGCTTCAGTTAAACAAGGAAGTGAAATAAGTTTAATAACCATTCAAATAGAAGAACGAAAACTCAAACACACAAATTGAAGCATCAGTTAATGATCCCGACCAGACGACCAATACCAATTAAATAAGCTAATAAGGAGCTACAAGTGAAAGAGATGGAGAAGGAGATGAATGATTTTTTAATTATTTAATTGTTATATACTTAGATTTTCTTTTCCCGATTATATTGTTCTAATTTTCTTATCAGAGGGAAATCTTAAAAAACAATAAAAAAATATGCATATTTAATAAAGAGTTTAACAAAAAATTATGGAAATCTCAATCAGCACCATCACATCAGCCCATAAACCAACATGTACTCGCTGACTCATTAAAAACGGACTCCATCGACCAAAAAAGATATGGAGGGGCTTGATTGTTAATGGCAATAAAGTTTGGGGGTTTGAATCTGAAGAAACGTAATAAAGGGGCTCATATGTTCATTTCTAATTATAGAGAAGCCATTTTTTATATAATCCCTTAATTTTTATAGTATTCTCATCTATACAATTCAAAAACATTTACAAAAGCAGGACCATGATTAAAAAAATGAAAATAAATTATAAAAGATGAAAATCATAAAATATATATGAAGTGGATTTTAAGTAATTAAAAAATATATATTTAAAATAAGAGGGTTACAAATGAGATTATCATTCTAACTTGTAATAAGTGTAATTTATACTTAAAAACAACACTCTCCCATTAATGATATTCTTATTTAAATTGCAATAATTTGCCACATAGACTCTATACCACTTAACAAATAAGGAAAATCTCATTGACAGAGATACTTTAAGGTGTACTACTATAATGTAGTATTCGCATGAAAAATAGTGCTCATTAATTTTTTAAATTGAACTTTAATGGATTCCATTCCAATGAATATTTGTCATTTTGAGTTACAATACAATTAAAAATATGACTTTTTATCTTTTCTCTTTTAATTATTAATTATTGTAATAACCAAATTTCATTCGGGTGTAGAATTTGTGCCAGTATCGTTTCACTAAATAGTCATAACCTCTCTAGCAAGGATTTAGCATCGAGATTTTACTTATTGCAAAGTTTGTATTCGCTTAAATTAGTTAAAGTGCATGTTAGGGAGGATTTGGTAATCAAGTGGTATATTTTCAAAATATACTTCTTATGATATCGATTATTTTAAGCCTGTTATGTTTTAGATCTTTTTAAAATGGAATGGCCGAAATGAATGGACCTCAAGTCCGCTATCTCGAAACAAATTATCCATATTTCGGCCCCGATTTCAGGCCCATTTTCGGGCCCGTTGCTGTTATTAATTAGGGAGCTGCCATATCCCTTTTGTGTCAGAATATGTTATCACATTGTGGTTAGTTTGGAGGGGAGGTGACAGCCTTTTCACATTTAAAAGGACAGCATGAAGCGACATAAAGGATTAGAGAAAAAAAATTAAAGAGACTCCCCAATTCTCCCCCAAAAAACCCCCTAAAACCATACACAAACCCACAAAGTCCCAAGAAATAAATATTACAAAACACTAAAAAATGAAAAGAATTTACAAGTCTCTTTTGTCGTCATCACCCATGTAGAAGCCGCCAAAGGAGAATTTTATCGTCACCCACGAAGGGCGCCGCCACCTAAAACACGACAAAAACGAAGCTTCGTATTGAAGGTATATCATTCAAAACATCTCTTTTCGAAATCATTCACATATCATTTATACATACACATCGGTATGCTTTATCGCTTAGTCACCGTCTAAACTACTCTTGAATCCAATGTTCATTTCGACTAACCAAATAAACGATTCATTTTAATAAACAACAAACCAATAAGTGAAATAAACCTCTAAAATCAAATAAAGATTGCAGGAAAATATGTTAACAATGGAACCTATGGTCATCTTTCAACATTTTTGCACCGAGGACTTAAAGAACTATGCAACTCGTGATATGATCGAGCTAAAATATGAATTTTTGGCCATATAATATTGCTGAGATTTTATTAAAAGTAATAAAATGGTCAAGTTTTTCAAACAGAAAATTGTTTTATAAACATGTAGATTACTACTCCAGTTTCAGTAACAAAATAAATCAAGTTTTCATCTTAGACAAACTCATCAACAACAGAACAATCACTTTTACCTAAACAAATGAGAACAAGTTAGAGACTAGTTGATTCACCTTTTAGATGCAGTCTTTTCCTTTTCCTCCCTATTTCTAGAGCAAGTTTGTTCTACCCATTTTCGTAGACCTGAAAAAATCAAAGAAATCGTTAGTTAGATTCGTTAGTAACTAAAAAGAAATTAATAAAAGAAACAAAGCAAATTTTTTTACCTAACACTCTTTCTCTCCATATGTCTCCTCATCGCTATCGCCGGCCGCGTCGTCGGCGGCGAGGTCTCCTTCCTCTCCACCGTATATCAACCTAAAAAAAAGAAAGCAAGTCAGAAAAAGCTATCCAAACAAAACATAAAACCCTAGATCCGTAGATATGGGCTTGCATGTCGTCGGAAATGCCTCTGGCGAGTCCTCCGACAACATGCAAGCCCGAATCTGGTTAAATCGAAAAAATAAAAGGGGAGGAAGTCAGATCTGAGTTTGACCTTGATTTTTTTCTTCTTAACAGTCGAGGGAGGGGTAGCGGCGCCGCTGCCGCCGCCGTTGTGAGTGCCGAGAGGGAAGAAGGAGAGGAGAAGAAGGAGAAGAAGGGAAAGGAGAAGAGAAAAAAAAAGGGAGAAGGGAGAGAGCCAACGCTGCCGCTGGTGGAGCAGAGGGAAGTAGGGGAAGAGAAGGAGAAGAGGAGGGAAATAAGAGGAGAAGAAGAAGGAGAAGATGGAGAAGATGGAGAAGGAGAGGAGAAAAAAAGGGGAGAAGGGAGAGAGAGTGGTAGGAGGAGAAAGATGAGGAGAGGAGAGAGGGTAGAGAGAAGTCAGAAGGTTTGAGAGAGTAGAGGAGAAGAGAGAAAGAGCGGGAGGTTGAAAATTAACGTTTTTTATTTAAAAGGGCCTTTTTGAACGACCGATTAGGGTTAGAGTGAAATTACGATTTGGACCGGGCATGGGCTTTTTCATCTTTTCAGGTGTCCGGTCAAACCGCGGGTAACCAGTTCAGTGCGCGGGCTCGACCCCTCTCGTCCGCCGTTTCGGGCTTGTTTTGCGGTTGGGGCCAACTCGAGCTATGGCCAAAATAAGTTAGAAAGCCAAGCCCTTAATGTGAGTTGATTAGATTAATGTTTCATTAAGTTTAGATTAAGAGTAGAATAAAACTAAAATAAGTATAGATTAATAACAAAATAAAAGCCCTAACTTATTTAATCCTACTTGATATTCATAAGTTAAAGTTGTAAACTTAAAAATTCGAACCTTCCGATTATTCGAATCGACGTAATATTTTAATTAGCGTTAACATAACAACCATAGAATTACCAAATCACCAAAAATATTTGTGACATGTTTATTTAAGTATAAGTCTGTTACCCATCCTATAATGCGTTTTTAATTATGTCAAATCAAGTTAATTGATTTAAACCAATTAATTTGTTATTTGGCAAGGAATGTGAAAATTCCTTAATAATACTCCTTAAAAAAATATTATAGCAACATTATACAAATCTTGTATCCGTAATAAGAGTTTCGGATTTTATAAAATTATTTGTTAATCAAAAGTGAAACAAATAAATGTCCAAATTATGAATTATTACAAATCTTTACTACTTCTCCAAACTTTATAAATAATAATAATCTCATTAACAATCAAGAAATTCGTAAGTAAGTACATTAAAACGTGTATTTCTCATTCCTCGACCAACATATCAGCACCATCGGTTTCAATACCGAAACACGAGGGTATTCCTTCTATAAAAATCCTATCATCAGAATAATCAAATAAATGTCTTTTAAATAAAATAAACGAGCATGATAACATGGTTTTTACAATCGTAAAAATTACGGGAAATCCTCACCAATGTTTTACAAGCGAACTACGTGGACTTTGATCCCAAAGGATTGGGTACGTAGGCAGTCGTAAGACTTGAGTTCAAACAAATAAATAAAAATATTCGTCTAAAGAATATTTATTAATATAAAACGAAATTTCCACAAGAGTGGAAATTCGTAAAAACATCCAATTAAATAAATGACATATTTTGTAAAACTTTACATAATTTTCCATATTCAAACTAATACATAATTAAATCATTAAAAAAAAGAAAATAAAACATAACTTATCAAATTTAGTAGTACCGGTTTACAGGGCGTTACGATGGTGCTAATACTTCCTCGCACGTAGCCGCCTCCCTAATCCAAGACCTCTGTTCCGCAGATCTGATCTAACTCGCATCTAAAGGACCTGGGTTACATTGAAAGCGTCCAATCCGCTTCAAAAATATTGGTGGCGACTTTGAACCATGGAGCCATAGGTGCCGCAGAGGGAAACGTTCACGACAGATGGCGACTTCGGTGGGGACTCTAGGAACTCTCCGAAGGAGGCTAACTACAAAAATAAAATCTTGATAAGTTTGGTTGTTTAATTTCTTTGACGTGGCTTTACTTTTCCTATATGCGCAATTTAATTTCCAGTACTCATGCATATGCATGCTCTATACCCGAGCTTCGCCCTTAGGTAGAATTTAGAGTGAAGTAGAGTTTGGCTTTACAATAGTAAGGGAGCATGAACCCTCATCCCGGTATTGAGTCATATCAGGATTAGCTATATTCGCCTCATGTAGTACGCCTAGAAGCCTCCCTCAACCTGCCTAGGATAGAGCCTCGCAAAACCCGTTCGACAGCTCACAAACTAGAAAAGCCCGGAGATAGGGAATTTATATGATTTAATGTATTATTATTACTCAACGTGCGTGTTTTCTCTTTTCTCTATTTTGTGATCATTATTAAACATGAGCATGCATCATATCACACTTTTTTCAAAAACTCAAGGTTTGTTGCCCGTAGCTAATCCTTAGATTTACATGTCCATTGTCATTAAATGAATGTGTTTGGCGAGCTTGAGCCCTTATAGGCGCTCCTCCCATTACCCTTGCAAAGGAAGATTGTGGAATGAACGCTCCCCAAAAGAAACACGTTCATGGTTGAGGCCTAAGGATTATCACATAGCTTAGAAACGGGCGAGTGGGCACCCCGATCCGACATCTTGATTGGCATCCGTGCTACTTAGGCATGAACATCTTCTTCATCCTACCGCACTGCTACGACTCCTTCCCAGTTGAAGCTCGACTCCTGTTGGCATTCATGGTAAGGAACAAGACCATAGGGGTAGTATTTCACATTACACAATTGGCAGCTTGTGTCGCCAAATGGTAGGCCAATACTGAGACAGTCACCCGTTTGGGTAGCTGGCTTAGTAGCTTCTTAACCATAAGCGAGTGGAATACATTCCTACAGCAGGAATGGCCAAAGAATACATGTTGTTTACCTTTCACAGAGAACAAGTAACCAACTATTGGGAGGATGAGCTGGTTGTGATGGAAAGGAATCACATTCTCTTTGAGGGTTCTTGGCCGACCAACCCAGTTATTCAGCCCGAGGACGACCCTGTTCATTGGGTGGAAATAAAACGATTGTTAATGGTGCTGAACAATATAGAACACGACCCAATCTCGACCGTCCTGCAGTCCGACGACAACTACCACTATGATGGCAGAATCAAGGAGAGCACTGGGATTCTCTTAGAGATACATATCAAGAACACCTTCAACCTTGAGGTAGAATATAACCAGGCAGTCTTTAGAGATGTCAACTTTAGGAGAAGGTTTGGGATACCAGTGTACGGAGCTGGTTCATTCATTAGAAATGAGGAGGGTAGTGGCTAAAGATCTTCAGTAGTATAGTCAAAGTTCTTCCCAAATTTGTATGTATTGTAGAAGAACCTTGGTAGGACCTAGACGAGTAGCGCATGCGTAGTATGGTAGTCAGAAGTAGATAAGACGGTGTGTGGTGCCTCACCTGTTTTGAGGTTTTAGCCGAATATCGCAAATTTGTAATAGTAATAGGGTAAACCACGACATACGCACGCACAGTGGCATGCGTCAAACTCTCGGCATGGCCTGCAAATTTTGGGGTGCATATGGAAAGATTTATAATATTAGCCGATTAAGCAGCCTCTTAATTTCTACTAATGGCTTAGTGCATGATTCTTGGATTTGGCTACGCGTAATAAACCTTTACATTCGCATTTGTTTTTTAAAAAAACATTATTTTATATTTCCTGACGTTCGGTCAATGTTTTAGGTATCATCATCACAAAACACCTTTTTTATATGTAGTGTCATCTTGTAAAGTATGGCAAGCTTCATAGGTACCATTGATGAGGAGGAATATGTTATGTGGTCGACACAATGACAATGTGAAGCATACGATAATGAACCATCGTTGTACGAAACTGACGTGTTAAGGACCACCTGCCAAACAGTTTGATTCGGTACCGGTGTATGAAATTGACGTGTTAAGGACCACCTGGTCAATGTTCACCGATAAAGAGAAAGTGTGATTTGGTGAGAGATTCGGATGTCTGTGCGAGAACTCCTCAATTATTGGGATCCACAGTTTCACTGCTTCACAATCAATGACATAGATATTTCGCCACTAGCCGAGGAATATGGATCAATCCTCCATCCCAGGAACCTCCCACTTAGCAAGGTATATACAACTCAATCTAGACCCAAGATCGAGAAGTCCTTGTCTCGCATTTTGGAAGTGACAAAAGATAAACCGAAGGATCAAATTCAAGTTGGGACAACTAGTGAGTATTTACCGATCAGATACTTACTAGGATACATCCGCAACAAGAGTACAACATGTCATAGGAGAGTCAGCGCTTTGGCACCCAGAGTTCCAGTTCGAGACGATGACGCCCGAGGAGAAGATAGCCAGACATGGGGGAGGACACAACACCTCAGAGGGGCCATCGAAATGAGTTGTGAACCAATCCTCGATAGGCCATGTGCGACACCGAAGACCATCCCAAAGCATCTCACTGGAGGTCTGAAGAGGGAGGGCGTAGGTAGATTGTGTTTTGGGTTTAGGAACTTATCATGTTATGATTATGGTGTGCTTTTATGTACATGTTCATTATGGTGGTACTACTATTGATGTTATGACTAATGTTATTGATAGATGTTTCTACTTGTTTGTTGTTACCATTTGCATGGTGTTATGACTCATATTGATTGAAATTGAAGCATCACTTGAAATGGATTTCAATTAAAGCATTACTCAAATGGATTTCAATTAAAGCAACACTTGAAATGGATTTCAATTAAAGCAAGACTTGGAATGGGTAGAAATTAAAGCAACAATATCATGATTACACACTCACCTAAACCTTAACACAAGTACATGAAGTTGAAATTAATTAAAACACCAAACAAAGGAAAACATAAACGGTAAACGTTGACAAACATAGTCTACACATTCTGACGACGATTTCCAGCTTGAGTTGTTAAGCACCTGGTTGTCCTCTGGGTTTTTGGGCATGTCCTTCGGTTATAGCCCATGGTGTGGCATACGGGGCACACCATATGTGATGTCGGGACGGTCAGACAATGGCCTCGCCTATGACCGTCTTGTGCGGTACAAGGTAATGTACCAACTAAATTAATGCGGTACAAGGTAATGTACAGATGCAAGAATGGTTTCTACACATAAATTGATATATATCTACACAGATATTGATATGTATCTACATAAAAAGAATCTACATTCATGCATGCATTCACTCATCTAGCCATGCACTACCATACAAAAAAAGAAGTATATGTGGCAAGTGTAGGAAGATTACACCCATGCATGCATGTATGGGAACACCTCCTTAGATGTGTGGCATGTCCAGATACATATAATACAAACAAAGAATGTATGGATAAGTTAAAGTAGTTAGTTTCATTATTTTTAGGCGTGTAGCAGTAGTGCATCCCCAATCCCTATTATAAATAGTACGTTACCCATTAATTCGTAAGGCAAAACAATGGGAGGTAGGAAACTTAAGCAGAGGAAATATAGAAGAAGCCAGTGACTTATACCTGGTTCATAATTCAAATCCTTTGAATTACGTACGATCTCAACTCGGAAGTTACTACCAGATTTCTCAAGGATTATTTCGGTGAGGGTCTCGCGTATCTGACCGGGTTAGACGTTCCATTATGAGTTTATTATTATTAAGGCTATATGCATGATAGGGTAATGTCCGTTTAATCTTAAGATTTTATATGCTCCTTTATCATATTTATTACTTAATATGATACATGTTCTGTTACTTCGCTTATATATCTGATTTAATATATGTGTTAATATGAGCTGTAGCTATTATTGTTATTGAATAAATCTGGTAATTGATTGATCACCTAGTTAGGGCCCGTATGCTGGCGATTGTGCTTATTGCACTTATGTTACGCGGTGGGCCTTGGTAAGCGCCACAACTAACTATTGCCGTGAGCTTTGATAAGCGCCACACTAACTCTACGTGGGCCATTTTAGTGAAACTAACTCTACGTGGGTCGTCAGCATATGTGAGCCGAGATCCCAAATAAAATATGGATATAAATTAGATTATAGAATTAGCCTTATGTGTTATATGTTGTATACTTCCTATATGAATATTTGTACCATAAGTGATTAGGACGTAGATCCTCACTCAGTGATTAGCACTGACCCTTACTTTCCATTTCAGAGTGACATTAGTCTTTACTGGGTCACATACTACAAAATGGTATCATCGACCTCCGGAGTCGGTCATCATGGTGACGACGCTAGGTAGATATCGAAGATTGTGTCTTGATCCTCGTTTTTTATTTAAAGTTTGTTTGAGACTCTTACTTCCATCATATGCATATGTTATGAGTGGTTGTATACTAGTACAATGTGAGATATGGTTTTATAAAATATAGTTGCCTTGAGGGAAAGTATATGGTTACTTTGGTCCGAGCCAGTGAAGCTCGAGACTTCTGTTCTATATGTATATGTGTCCTGCTCGACTTCTGGTATAGTGTACTATATTGTGAAAAGTCAGTAAGTCACATATGACATCTTGAGCAGTTTTTGTATTGACGAATTAATTATTTGAGTACATATAAGCACAATCCTAGATTATGATGAAGGAATTAATCGGATGGGTGTAAACATTAAATGATATATACGGTATAAGTAGCGTAGCACCCTATTATTGCTTCGCTGTTTTATTTTAAAACGAACATGTTAGTAGTTTGGGTATTACATCTTTGTTGCAAGCAGTACAATGTGGCTCTATGTCTGCAGTCCAATCCATTTTGTCATAGATTCTGGTGTGCCTTGGTCGCCCTTGCATGTTCTTCTGTTATGGCCCAAGGTGTGGCATACGGGGCACACCATATGTGATATCGGGATGGTCGGACATTGACCTCGCCTATGGCCGTCTTGGTTGCAAGCACTACAATGTGGCTCTATGTCTTCAGTCCAATCCATTTTGTTATGGATTCTAGTGTGCTTTGGTTGCCCTTGGATACGGAGAAGATTTCGGTTTGAGATGATATCAAGTCCGCCATGATATGTCCAGTCCTCCGCCCATCGATAGGATGGAAACTAACAACATATATCTGAGCAATTGTGGACAGCCTGAACATGGGATGCACGAAGTGGTACGGGTTGAGGTTGACTGCATTGCATACTATAAAAGCATGGCTACACGAAATCTTGGAGTCTTTGGAAGAGGCCACAAGAACATTAACCATTCATGTTCGTGTGATCTAGGTAGACCTTGTATGTGTGGTTTCCAGATCCATTTCTGTTGTTGTATGCACTAACAACATCATACTCTCTAGATGTGTGATCGAAAACCAGCACTCTGTGAGTCTGTCCATTGACACCACGCTCACGCATGGTTGTACGACACCTCTCAGTCCAATATTCATTAGCACGAACATTTGGCTTGTATTTCTTGCGTTGTTCATAAAAAATATAGTAAGTCTATCAAACACAGCACAACTACTGTAAGCATTCTAACATAAGAAACAACAACTCACATCAGAACCCTAAACCGAATACTTGTAAAACATTGAGCTAGCAAACAGATATGGGCAGTGCCCTAATCCCTTTAAATGCTCCATTAATACTCTCAGTCATGTTCGTTGTCATTATTCCATGGCGCATGCCCCCCC
This sequence comes from Linum usitatissimum, assembly GCA_030674075.2. Lineage (NCBI taxonomy): Eukaryota > Viridiplantae > Streptophyta > Magnoliopsida > Malpighiales > Linaceae > Linum > Linum usitatissimum. The sequence continues at coordinate 1,594,234 of JAUJYP020001374.1, forward strand.
AGCTCGGCATCAACACATGTCCTCTACTTCTATTAGTCTTCGACGACTCAATTTGTCTTATTGAGGTCCAGTTTGGCATCGACGACAAGGAAACCAGTAAGCTTGGTGTTGAACCTCCTCCGTGAACCTTCATGGACTGTAGAACACGGTCGCAGCAAATCGCAAATGAAATTTAAAAAATGCAGCAGTTGTGAAGGAAAGTTTACCTATGGAATTCAATCGTTCCTTCATGTTCGGTCCTTCAGATGGTTGTTGTAGTTGTTTTCATAGTGTCGGTTGCACCATCTCCATACCCAGCCCCCACCAATTTGGTCCATCATAACTCTAAGTCCGGCATGACGATCTGAGATGACACATATGTTATGTCTGTATGTCACTAGTTCTTGTATGCAACGAAGGAACCACACCTAGGTATCAATGCTCTCTTTGTCGATGATGGCAAAAGCGATAGTCAATGGTTGCCATCAAGTGAACTAGCCATCAACAGGGTGTCACTATATTTTCTAACGAGGAAGGTTCCGTCAATAACTAGGATAGGTGGAAAATGTCTGAACCCTTAATGCACGGTCGGAAGCTCCAGAATAGATAACCAAACTGCCTTCGATGTCGAACACCGATACCACTGGTTAAGTCATCAAAGCGGAACTGGACTTGGGTGACAGGGTTATGACTTTGCACTTCGTTGAAGAAATCTTGAAGTTTGCTGTAAGACTCCTCCCAATTGCCATATGTCATCTCCATAGCCCTCTACTTCCCGTACCACGCCTTTCTATACGATATCTGACATTAGAAAAGATGTAAAATCTCATCTTGGATCAAACAAATCCAAAAGTGTGGCCTTGACCAGACAAGGTGCATCATCGCACCCGCGATGACATTCACATCCAGTTGGGTAGATTCTACGTTTTTCTCGCTTTTGTCACATGTGTGTCGTGGATTTCACTGTCAAACCGTCCAAAACCCGTCATATGCGCTACTGGTGACGCGTACCCTCCATGGACAGTTGTTGGTTTTGTACAAATAACAGCTGACCTCCGACTCCCAAGTCTTTGAGCGAGACGTCGGTAGGGCTTGACTGTTATGCAAGGCCTAGTGTTTGACAGCAAGACTTGCCTCCTTCTTTGTGTAAAACCATTGGCTGATGTAGAAATATTGACGGGTGGGGTCAAAATCTGGGATCTCAAGGCCATCCTTGTAATGGTCAACAGTCATCACCTGGTCGATGTTGTCACCCAACGTCGTGTACAGCTCAGGTGGAGTGTACTCACGTGGGGGGAGGGGGCACGAGACGATGTTGTAGCGCCCGCTCCGATTATGACATCAGCATCCTCTCCCTCTAAATGAAGAGGGCCAATTGTCAATACCGTCGTCGTCCTCACTTGAGGCCTGATCATCTTCCCCTTCACCGTTGTTGTTACGGGGATCGTACTCAAGCTCGTCGTCATCCACAACATCAGCATTTTGTTGTCCGCCGCACTAAGAGACCTCGTCCACGTTCTGTGAAACAAAAGGTTCACAGTTCTAGTCGTTGAGGATTGACCAACAGAGCCATGAACACTGGTGATTAGACCTTCGAACTCGAAATACAGCTCCGGATTGTTGAACATAGAGAAGTTATTTCCCATATAGTAAATTGCTCCCCAAGACTCTTCATCGGTGCACGGTTGGAGACAGTATCTAGCAATAGTATCGCCGGCCACCATAGGATGACGATAGTACACGGTTTGGAGGATGGCCTCCGCTGGGATCTTCATTTTCTTCAGGAAAACAAGAATCGCTCGGGCGAAGGTGGGGGTTGAACTCATCTTTACTCTCCGAGAGTGCCCGCCGGCATACTCAACTCCGATGTTTGAGTACAAGTGACGGCCCCCCATCGGAGAATGAAGGCGAACAACAGAACGCTTTATTAAAAAAGATCAATTCTTTTATTCAATATTGCATAACAAGTATATAAATATTACACTACCCTAAACCTTTTAAATTTCGTATTTGCAGCCTTCAAGTTTTCAGTGAGAGCCTCGATGTACCTATCCTTTGACCGTATGATGCTTATCCTCTCTCGCTGCCATTTAGAACGATCATGTGCCAACTCATCACAAATAGCTTCAATCTCAGCCTCCAGCTAATTTCTAACAAATATTGATTATTAGAAAATTAATATCTTAACCACAAAAACCATACGAGCATTACATGATGATGCCGAAATAATGGCCTCTTATGATAGAATACCCGACCTTCCAAACATTATATTATTATATATAAACATAAGGTAATATCTCCTCTGAATGGCAGGAACCATTTATTTGTCATGTCATCATCAATGACTACAAAAGTTTATGCGGAGTTAGATATCCCAGAAGTAGAACAGATGACCAACTCAATCAACGAACCAATAGAATCCCACACACCTACCCAACTGAAGATTGAAAGCCACCCACCATCAGAGATATCATCAGTAACGCTGAAAGAGTTGGACCAACACAAGGAAGAACCAGAAAATGAGGTACATCAACAAACACAGAACCAAATAATTAGCGAAAACATACAAACTAATCAACCAATTGACAAACAGGATAAAAGCTTTAACGTCACATGCACCATATTATCAATCCAAGATGGCTGAAACTACATTGGATGCTGGACATGCTCACGAAAAGTGCAAACATCACCACTGAGGCAGAAGCAAATCAACACACAAAGAAACTCCACTGTGATTTCTGCAAAACAACATCGGCAAAGTCAACAAAAAGGTAGCAAAATAAAAATAGAAACAATCATATCACACTGAAACTCAATTTTAAAATGCACACATGTATCAAGTCAAGATGAGAGTCATGGATGACACTGGATAAGCTGAATTTTTCATATCATATCATAATTAATTAAGTAATTGGCAAAATTGAGGTTTGTGTAGGTTTTTCTAGTGTTGTGAAAAAATTTATTATTGGGGAATTGCAAATTAACTTTTAACAAAATCTAGTTGGACAAGCATTGCAATTCAAAATCAAGCCCAACAAAATAAACGTCACCAACCCATACAGGGAGTACGCTATCTCTACAATCACTCAACAAATTGTCAGACCACCACCGCAAACACAGTGCTAATAAAAGCGCAAGACAACAAGGTAAACAAAGTAAATATTATACAAAAATAGATATTGATAACCAATAAGAGGACTGATTTCCATCCTAATTTGCACCTACAAGGGCAATGAAAACAGGGAAACTACAACAACAGAGCTGGAGGACAAGGAAGACATGAACAAGAGGAAGAAAATAATATTACAAGCTAGAGGATGAACTACTAGAGACTACACCAGCCAAAAGGCAGAAGACAAGAAGAGTCATCGTAGACGAATCCGATTGAGATGAAGTCACTACTCACTGCGACAACACACCAACAAAACACTTCTACCATAATTAGATCTTTTACTCACTACTTTATATTTTCAATACACACCCATGAAGAGATTTTAATTTTGGCAATAGCCTGGGAGTCGGAAAATCTGAGGTTTCGAGTAAACCCTACATCTGAAGAATTGCGCCTCGCTTCGGCAGCCTACCAGCACTTACTTGATTGACTCGGAATTGTCGGATCTAATGGAAGTAAACTGAAGGGAGAGATTTGGAGGATCGTCATCATAAGGCCTTGTCCACTTCTGCTTCTGATGTCAATCATATTTAGATGAAGGCTTTGACCGGCACTCAGGTATGATGAGGATAGCTTTCTTTGCATACTTTCTGAATCTGTTTGCCTTCAATTTCTTTTAGTAGCAATCATGTGTTTAGTAGTGGAAGAATCCAATATGGAGCTGACTAGTTTTTTTCTATGTCTCTTTTGTGTAAGAGTGACCTTGAAGCTTTCATTATTGGCATGGGAGGGAAGTAGAGTTGTTGGTTACAGTTGCTGTGTTGGTAAAGCTTAACTCCACCATTGAAAGGCTCAGCTTTAGTTCAGAGTAATCAGGGGTGAGTTACATGGTTTTCTTCCCTATCAATCAACTATTTGCCATGTCTTCAACCTAATCATATTCTGCAATCATGGTATTTCTTTGAATTCGTGAATGTTGGCGTTGTAGTGACTCGTAGTAATTAGATAAGATAATGGTGGAGTGCAACAGGATATGGAATGCAACAGAGTAGATAGTTGTTTCGTCTGTAGAAAGTAGAAATGTTTGTTATGAAATTACATGACTTGTATTCTAATGTTCACTTGGAATTCATTTTATGATATAAACACAAAAGACTGACCTCAAACCACCCACCAGGATGTTTGAAAGTTATTGCAGGAGTAAAGTGGAGCTCATTTGGGATATATGGCTATTTGGACTTGAGTTTTCAAAGGAGATCATTTATGTTGAACTAATTGAGACTTTTGAATATTAATCTTTTCTAGAGTTTACAGGGTCGCACCCATACTGTGCTGGTTGGTCCTTCCTCCTTTACGTTCGTTTTCCAACTCTCAAACTATTCCTATATTATTTGTATTTTTTGTGGCTGGGTTTATTTTCCCCCCCATTCTCAATTAATTCCCTCCCTCATACGATCATCCTACAGGGATTTACGGTAAAATTTGTCAAGGATGAAGTCGACGTTGACAGGGGCGACACTGATCTTAGCCTAATCAATCATATTTCTGGCTGAGGCCTAAGCCAGGCCATACCATTCTCCAGGCCTTGCTCGTGAATGGCGGATTCGTCCCCAGGAATTCTAGGTACTGGATACTGGGCATGCCCTTATGCAGTTTGTCTTTCCTACTCTTAGAGACAAGAAAAGGATTTTCCGAAACCTGCCTTGGGCATACAAGAGTTCCGTCAATTTGGTGCAATGGGGACCTCCAACTCATGATTTGTTTGATCGCTTACATCTAATGAAGCTCACTATTCAAGTCAAAGATCTCCTTCCCTCTTTAAATATGGTCAAATTTGTGGCTAAACTGCTTCAGCCTCTTGATATTGTCATCTACACTAATGAGTATTCCAATTAGTCCGATGACAGGGGTTTCCGTTTCATCAAGTCAATCTTGAATGTTGATCTTCTCTAGAGTTTACAGGGTCACACCCATATTGTGTTGGTTGGACCTTCCTCCTTTACGTTCGCTCTCCAACTATCAAACTATTCCTATATGATTTATTTTTTCTTGTTGCTGAGTTTATTTTTCCCCCATTCTCAATCAATTCCCTCCCTCATGCGATCATCCTACAGGGATTTACGGTAGCATTTGCCAACGATAAAATCGATGGTGACAGGGAGGACACTGATCTTAGCCTAATCGGTCCTATTTTTTGGCTGAGACCTAAGCCTGACAACACCATTCTCCAAATCTTGGGTCGTCAATGGCGCATTCATCCTTAAGAATTGCAGGTACTAGATTTTGGGCATGGCCTTATGCAGTTTTTCTTTCCTACTCTCATGGACAAGACAAGGATTTTCCTAAACCAGCCTTAACCATATAACAGTGTAATTAATGTGGTGCAACGGGGACCTCCAACCGAGGATTTGTTTGATCACTTACATCTAATGTTGCTCACTATCCAGGTCAAAGATCTCCTTCCCTCCTTCAATATGGTCAAATTTGTGCCTAAACTGCTTCAGCCTCTTGGTATTGTCATCTACACTAATGAGTATTCCAATTGGCCGGATGGGAGGGGTCTCCGTTTCATCAAGTCAATCTTGAATATTGATCTTCTCTAGAGTTTACAAGGTCGCACCCATACTGTACTGGTTGGTCCTTCCTCCTTCACATTCATTTTCCAACTCTCGAACTATTCCTATCTGATTTGTTATTTTTTGTGGCTGGGTTTATTTTCCCCCATTCTCAATTGATTCCCACTCTCCTGCAATCATGTTGCAGGGATTTATGGTAGAATTTCCCAATGATGAAGTCGACGGTGACAGGGGGACATTGAACTTAGCCTAATCGGTCATATTTCTGGCTGAGGCATAACCCATGCCATGCAATTCCCCAGGCCTTGCCTCGTCAATGGCGTATTTATCCCAAAAAATTGCATGTACTAGATATTGGGCATGACCTTACGCAGTTTTTCTTTCCTACTCTCACGGACAAGACAAGGATTTTCCAGATGCAGCCTTGGGCATATAAGAGTACCGTCAATTTGGTGCAATAGGGACCTCCAACTCAGGATTTGTTTGATAGCTTACATCTAATGAAGCTCACTATTCAGGTCAAAGATCTCCTTCCCTCTTTCAATATGGTCAAATTTGAGGATAAACTGCTTCAGCCTCTTGGTATTGTTATCTACACTAATGAGTATTTCAATTGGCCTGATGGGCGGGCTCTCCGTTTCATCAAGTCAATCTTGAGTAGTGATCTTCTCCAGATTTTATAGGGTTGCACCCATATTGTGGTGGTTGGTCGTACCTCCTTTACGTTCGCTTTCCAACTCTCAAACTATTCATATATGATTTGTTATTTGTTGTGGCTGCATTTATTTTCCCCCCATTCTCAATAGATTCCCTCTCTCCTGCAATCATGATGTAGGAACTTACGGTAGAATTTGCCATGGATGAAGTCGAAGGTGACAAGAGGGACACTGATCTTAGACTAATCGGTCATATTTCTGGCTGAGGCCTAAGCCAGGCCACACCATTCTCCAGGCGTTGGCTCGTCAATGGCGCATTCATCCGCAAGAATTGCAGGTACTAGATGTTGGGCATGGCCTTATGCAGTTTGTCTTTCCTACTCTCATGGACAAGACAAGGATTTTCCTAAACCAGCCTTAAGCATATAACAGTGTAATTAATGTGGTGCAATGGGGACCTCCAACCTAAGATTTGTTTGATCACTTACATCTAATAATGCTCACTATACAGGTCAAAGATCTCCTTCCCTACTTCAATATGGTCAAATTTGTGGCTAAACTGCTTCAGCCTCTTGGTATGTCATCCACACTAATGAGTATTCCAATTGGCCTGATGGGAGGGGTCTCCGTTTCTTCAAGTCAATCTTGAATATTCATCTTCTCCAAAGTTTACAGGGTTGCACCCATACTGTGGTGGTTGGTCCTTCCTCCTTTAAGTTTGCTTTCCAACTCTCAAACTATTCCTATATGATTTGTTATTTATTGAGGCTGAATTTATTTCACCCCCATTCTCAATCGATTCCCTCCCTCCTGCAATCATGTTGCAGGGATTTAGGGTATAATTTGCCAAGGATGAAGTCGACGGTGAAAGGGGGGACACTGATCTTAGCATAATCGGTCATATTTCTGGTTGAGGCCTAAGTCAAGCCACACCATTCTCCAGGCGTTGGCTTGTCAATGGAGAATTCGTCCCCAGGAATTGCAGGTAATGGATGTTGGGCATGGCCTTACGCAGTTTGTATTTCCTACTCTCAGGGACCAGACAACAATTTTCCAAAACTAGCCTTGGCCCTATACGATTGCCATCAATTTGGTGCAATGAGGACCTCCAACCCATAATTTGTTTGATCGGTTACATCTAATGAAGCTCACTATTCTGGTGAAAGATCTCCTTCCCTCTTTCAATATGGTCAAATTTGAGGATAAACTGCTTCGGCCTCTTGGTATTGTTAGCTACACTAATGAGTATTTCAATTGGCCTGATGGGAGGGCACTCCGTTTCATCAAGTCAATCTTGAGTATTGATCTTCTCCAGAGTTTACAGTGTTGCACCCATATTTTGGTAGTTGGTCGTACCTCCTTTACGTTAGCTTTCCAACTCTCAAACTATTCGTATATGATTTGTTATTTTTTGTGGCTGCATTTATTTTCCCCTCATTCTCAATAGATTCCCCCTCTCCTGCAATCATGATGCAAGGACTTATAGTAGAATTTTCCATGGATGAAGTCGAAGGTGACTAGGGGGGCACTGATCTTAGCCTAATCGATTATATTTCTGGCTGAGGCCTAAGCCAGGCCACACCATTCTCCAGGCGTTGGCTCGTCAATGGTGTATTAGTCCGCAGAAATTGCAGGTACTAGATATTGGGCATGGCCTTACGCAGTTTGTCTTTCCTACTCTCATGGACAAGACAAGGATTTTCCAGAACCAGCCTTGGGCATATAACAGTGTAATTAATGTGGTGCAATGGGGACCTCCAACCGAGGATTTATTTGATCACTTACATCTAATATTTCTCACTATTCAGGTCAAAGATCTCCTTCCCTCCTTCAATATGGTCAAATTTATTGCTAAACTGCTTCAGCCTCTTGGTATGTCATCTACACTAATGAGTATTCCAATTGGCCTGATGGGAGGGGTCCCCGTTTCATCAAGTCAATCTTGAATATTGATCTTCTCCAGAGTTACAGGGCTGCACCCATACTGTGGTGGTTGGTCCTTCCTCCTTTACGTTTGCTTTCCAACTCTCAAACTATTCCTATATGATTTTTTATTTGTTGAGCCTGAATTTATTTTCCCCCCATTCTCAATCGATTCCCTCCCTCCTGCAATCATGCTGCAGGGATTTACGATATAATTTGCCAAGGATGAAGTCGACGGTGATAGGAGGGACACTGATCTTAGCCTAATCGGTCATATTTCTGGTTGAGGCCTAAGTCAAGGCACACCATTCTCCAGGCATTGGCTTGTCAATGGCGTATTCGTCCCAGGAATTGCAGGTACTGGATGTTGGGCATCGCCTTACGCAGTTTGTGTTTCCTACTCTCAGGGACCAGACAAGGATTTTCCCAAACCAGCCTTGGCCCTATAAGATTGCCATCAATTTGGTGCAATGGGAACCTCCAACCCATAATTTTTTTGATCGCTTACATCTAATGTTGCTCACTATTCAGGTCAAAGATCTCCTTTCCTCTTTCAATATGGTCAAATTTGTGGCTAACCTGCTTCAGCTTCTTGGTATTGTCATCTGCACTAATGAGTATTCCAATTGGCCTGATTGGGGGGTTCTCCGTTTCATCAATTTAATCTTGAATATTGATCCTCTCTAGAGTTTACAGGGTTGCATCCATATTGTGGTTGTTGATCCTTCCTCCATTACGTTTGCTTTCCAACTCTCAAACTATTCATATATGATTTGTTATTTGTTGAGGGTGAATTTATTTTTCCCCCATTCTCAATCGATTCCCTCCCTCCTACAATCATGTTGCAGGAATTTACGGTATAATTTTCCAAGGATGAAGTCGACGGTGACAGGGGGGACACTGATCTTGGCCTAATCGGTCATATTTCTAGCTGAGGCCTAAGTCAGGCCACACCATTCTCCAGGCCTTGGCTTGTCAATAGCGCATTCGTCCCCAGGAATTGCTGGTACAGGATGTTAGGCTTGGCCTTACGCAGTTTGTGTTTCCTACTCTCAGGGACCAGACAAGGTTTTTCCAGAATATGCCTTGGCCCTATAAGGGTTCCATAATCTTAGTGCAATGGCGACCTCCAGCCCATAATTTGTTTGATCGCTTACATCTAATGTTACTCACTATTCAGGTCAAAGAACTCCTTCCCTCATTCAATATGCACACATTTGTGGCTAAACTGATTTTGCCTCTTGGTATTGTCATCTACACTAATGAGTATTCCAATTGGCCTGATGGGAGGGGTCTCCATTTCATGAAGTCAATCTTGAATATTGATCTTCTCCAGATTTTACAGGGGTCCACCCATACTATGGTGGTTGGTCCTTCCACCTATACATTCGCTTTCAAACTCTCAAACTATCCGTGTATGATTTGTTATTTATTGTGGCTGAATTTATTTTTCCCCCATTCTCAATCGATTCCCTCCCTCCTGCAATCATGCTGCAAGGATTTATGGTAAAATTTGCCAATAATGAAGTCGACGGTGATAGGGGGACACTGATCTTAGCCTAATCAATCATATTTCTGGTTGAGGCATAACCCAGGCCATTGGGTTCCCCATGCCTTGCCTCGTCAATGGCGTATTCGTCCCCATGAATTGCATGTACTGGATATTGGGCATGACCTTACGCAGTTTTTCTTTCCTACTCTCACGGACAAGACAAGGATTTTCCAAAACCAGCCTTGGGCATATAACAGTGTAATTAATGTGGTGCAACGGGGACCTCCAACCGAGGATTTGTTTGATCACTTACATCTAATGTTGCTCACTATTCAGGTCAAAGATCTCCTTTCCTCTTTCAATATGGTCAAATTTGTGGCTAACCTGCTTCAGCTTCTTGGTATTGTCATCTGCACTAATGAGTATTCCAATTGGCCTGATTGGGGGGTTCTCCGTTTCATCAATTTAATCTTGAATATTGATCCTCTCTAGAGTTTACAGGGTTGCATCCATATTGTGGTTGTTGATCCTTCCTCCATTACGTTTGCTTTCCAACTCTCAAACTATTCATATATGATTTGTTATTTGTTGAGGGTGAATTTATTTTTCCCCCATTCTCAATCGATTCCCTCCCTCCTACAATCATATTGCAGGGATTTGCGGTAGAATTTGCCAATGATGAAGTTGACGGTGACTGGCAGGACACTGATCATAGCCTAATCGGTCATATTTCTGGCTGAGGCATAACCCAAGCCATACCATTCTCCAGGCCTTGCCTTGTCAATGGCGCATTCATCCCCAGGAACTGCAGGTATTGGATGTTGGGCATGGATTTACGGTAGAATATGCCAAGGATGAAGTTGATGGTGACAGGGGGACACTGATCTTAGCTTAATCGATCATATTTCTTGCTCAGGCCTAAGCCAGGCCATACCATTCTTCAGGCCTTCGCTCATGAATGGCGCATTTGTCCCCAGGAATTACAGGTACAAGATATTTGGCATGACCTTACGCATTTTGTCTTTCCTACTCTCAGGGACAAGACAAGGATTTTCCAGATGCAGCCTTGGGCATATAAGAGTGTCGTCCATTTGGTGCAATGGGGACCTCCACCTTAGGATTTGTTTGATTGCTTACATGGAATGCACCTCACTATTCAGGTCAAAGATCTCCTTCCTTCTTTCAATATGGTCAAATTTATGGCTAAACTGTTTCAGCCTCTTGGTATTGTCATCTACATTAATGAGTATTCCAATTGGCTTGATGGGTAGGGGTCTTCATTTCATCATGTCAATTTTGAATGTTGATCTTCTCCAGAGTTTATAGGGTCACACCCATACTGTGCTGGTTGGACCTTCTTCCATTACGTTCGCTTTCCAACTCTCAAACTAGTCCTATATTATTTATTATTTGTTGTGGCTGAGTTTATTTTTCCCCCATTCTGAATCGATTCCCTCCCTCATGTGGTCATCCTGCAGGGATTTACGGTAGCATTTGCCAAGGATAAAATTAACAGTGACAGGGGGGACACTAATCTTAGCCTAATCGATCATATTTTATGGCTGAGACCTAAGCAAGGCCACACCATTCTCCAGGCCTTGGCTCGCCAATGGCACATTCGTCCCTAAGAATTGGAGGTACTGGATGTTGGGCATGGGCTTACGCAGTTTGTCCTTCCTACTCTCAGGGACAAGACAAGGATTTTCCAAAACCAACCTTAGGATATAAGACTGCCATCAATTTGGTGCAATGGGGACCTCCAACTCAGGATATGTTTGATCTCTTACATCTACTGTAGCTCACTATTCAGGTCAAAGATCTGCTTCCCACTTTCAATGTGGTCAAATTTGTGACTAAACTACTCCAGCCTCTTGGTATTCTCATCTACACTAATGAGTATACCAATTGGAATGATGGTTGGGGTCGCTGTTTTATCAAGTCAATCTTGAATATTGAATTTCTCCAGAGTTTACAGGGTCACACCCATAGTGAGGTAGTTGGTCCTTCCTCCTTTACGTTCACTTTCCAACTCTTAAACTATTCCTATATGATTTGTTATTTGTTGTGGCTGGGGATATTTTCCCCCCATTCTCAATCGATTGCCTCCCTTATGCGATCATCCTGCAGGGATTTACGGTAGAATTTGCCAAGGATGAAGTCGACGCTGACAGAGGGGACACTGATCTTAGCCTAATCGATCATATTTCTAGCTCAGGCCTAAGCCAGTCCATACCATTCTCAAGGCCTTGGCTCGTCAATGGCACATTCGTCCCCAGGAATTGCATGTACTAGATGTTGGGCATGACCTTGCGTAGTTTGTCCTTCCTACTCTCAGGGATTTTCCAGAACCATCCTTAGGCATGTAAGAGTGCCGTCAATTTGCTGCAATGGGGACCTCTAACCCAGGATTTGTTTGATCGCTTACATATAATGAAGCTCACTATTCATGTCAAAGATCTCCTTCCCTCTTTCAATATTGTCACATTTTTTACTACACTGCTTTAGCCTCTTGGTATTGTCATCTACACTAAAGAGTATTCCAATTGACCTAATGGGAAGGCTCTCTGTTTCATTAAGTCAATCTTGAATGTTGATCTTCTCCAGAGTTTACAGGGTCACACCCATACTGTGCTGGTTGGACCTTCTTCGATTACGTTCGCTTTCCAACTCTCAAACTATTCCTATATGATTTATTATATTGTTGTGGCTGAGTTTATTTTTCCCCCGTTTTCAATCGATTCCCTCCCACATGCGATCATCCTGCAGGGATTTACGGTAGAATTTTTCAAGGATGAAGTCAATGGTGACAGGGGGACACTGATCTCAGCGTAATCAGTCATATTTTTTGGCTAACACATAAGCCAGACAATACCATTCTCCAGGTCTTGGCTCGTGAATGGCGCATTCGTCCCTAAGAATTGTAGGTACTGGATGTCGGGCATGACCTTATGCAGTTTGTCTTTCCTACTCTCAGGGACAAGACAAGAATTTTCCAGAACCAGCCTTGGGATATAAGAGTGCCATCAATTTGGTGCAATGGGGACCTCCAACTCTATAGTTGTTTGATCGTTTACATCTAATACAGCTCACTATTCATGTCAAAGATCTTCTTCCCTCTTTCAATTTAGTCAAATTTGTGACTAAACTGCTTCTGCCTCTTGGTATTGTCATCTACACTAATGAGTATTCCAATTGGCCTGATGGGAGGGCTCTCTGTTTCATCAAGTCAATCTTGAATATTGATCTTCTCCAGAGTTTACAGGGTCACACCCATATTGTGGTGGTTGGTCGTCCTCCGTTCTTGGTCGTCCTCCGTTATGAAGATCTTCCAATGGTGTGCTATATCTATGGCCTTGTGCCACTGTCCTTACACTTTGGTTTTTCCTCTGAACTCGGAGGAGCATGGGCCCTGGATGCTTGCCGAACCTCATGGTCACTTGGTTGATGTTCCGGATTTCTCTGATGCCGTCAATTCCCAGTAGAAGCCAAAGAGGTTGAAGCCTCTTCCATATGTCTTTCACACGTACGTCCTTGTCAATGAGGTTCATGTTGGTGACACCTTTGAGGGTACTGCTGCCTCCTCAGACGTCTCTGGTGTATCCAACGATCACCTTATGCAAGAAGCGCCTAAGACTCCAGGTACCAATGTTCTCTCTTTCCATCCTATTTTCTTGTGTCCGATAACGCCAGACATTGATGTGGTCCAAATATCTTTCAATTTTGAAGCTTACTAGTCTGCTTATCTCTATCATCCGCCATTTTTAGTTCGAGTAGCTAAAGTTTTCAATTGCTTTTTTTTATCTTCCTCGCTTTCTAATTCGTTTGGTTGTTGCATCCCGCCATTTAATTCTGACTTGGATAATGTTTTACCAACATCATGTTTTTTTCAAGCAGATTTGTTGGGGCTCCATATAAGTGCTAACAAGCGAGCTAACTCTGAGGATGAAGCTGGTGAGTCCTCGATCGTGTCTAAGAAAGCTCACACTCTCCCTCCTCTTACAAAGGATGTCTTCCCATATTGTGGTATTAACCTCGAGTTACTTCCTGGTGATATCTTGGACAATGATCCGTATATGCTTGCGATTTCAGCTACGTTATATACATCGATGGTGGAGGCGACCCATCCTGAGAGGCCCCCATCTCCCAAATGAAGATCTTTTCATGGAACTTCCGGGAGTTGGGTAGCCCTCTGGTTAGTGACACACTCCACAACCTCACCTCACGCTATCACCCTCAATTCTCATTCCTTTCTGAGGCAAAGTCGGTTTCTGATGGTGTGGACGCTCTCCTCTGCTCTCTTCGCTACCCTATTACTAATAAAAATTATATTGATTGTACTACTGGACATGTTGGGGGTATCGTCCTTGCATGGCTATCTAGTAATCTCGTAGAGATCGTAGCATCTTCTAGTTATTTCATTGCAGTCAAGGCTATCTTAGATGATAATAATATAAGTACTCTATTGGTTGGTGTTTATTTATCATGTGATTCTTCCATACGTCATTCTTGATTTTAATACATCTCGACTATCATTCGCTCTTTTGCACTATGTTGGTGACTCCTTCACAACCTAGATTTCCTGGCCATTATTTCCCGAATGGATCACTTCTTACAGCAACGAAGGGCAATTTCCCGAGTTGGGTGTGGAACAACATACTCGTAGGACGTAACCTTCTTCTGAAGAGGGGATTGTGGCTCGTCCGAGATGGAGTGTCGATCTCAACTCTGTCTTTTGCCTGGATTCCAACCTCACCGCCGTCAATTCCTGTCCTCGGCTGACGGTTGCTGCAATTCCCCCAACTATGAACTCTTTGATTTCTCATTTCTGATGGAACCTACCATTACTAAACTTGCTTTTTTCACCAAAATCAGTCACGGCCATTCAATTTATTCCATTTTCTTTTACACCAACCCCTGATCATTGGGTTCGGTAGCCTACTCGCTCTAGTATCTACTTTGTCTCATCCGGTTATCGGCTGAGTCGTGAGTCTTGACCGGTCCTACATTTGACCAAATTCGACCCTCAACTTGTGGATTCTGCCGGCTGGGACAAGACTTGGGCTCTTCCAATTCATCCCAAGCTAAATTTCTTTATTTGGAAGATTCTTCATGGTATTTTACCTTTGGCAGGTAACCTCTTACAATGCAATATCGATACTTGTGACTTATGTCCTGTTTGTGGTATTGTTCTAGAAACGATTGCTCACATTTTATTCAGGTTGTATTGTGGTTGACCAATTAGTACGTGCTTCTAACTGTGTTCAATTCTCTTCTTTTACTCTTCACCCGGCAGTTGTATGGTGATGAATATGTGCACAAGACTCTCATTTGGCTATTTAATTGGTGTATGTTTGGTGGCGGCTGTGGAAGTCTCGTAATACGCTGGTTTTCGAACACTATCAACACTCCATTCCTTCTCTTAGTAGGAAATTCCTTCACCATTGGGGGAAGGGGCTCGTTGTGTTGCAAATAGTACTCAGTAGGCATTGGTATCTCAAGTACCAAGGCCTGCCACAGTTCCCGTCTTAATTTTGCAACAACTTCCGTCACAGTGCTTCAGTGTAGATGTTGCGGTTCGTGAGAGTCAAGTATTTGGGGCTCTTGGGGTCGTTCTTCACCAACCAACATCCGGCAAAATTGTTTCGGCTACTGGAATTTTAGTTCTATAATGACCTTAGAGTTTTTGGCGATTCATCGTGCACTTGTGGCAACAGAATCTCGTCCCTTTGAAGCTATCTTAATCATCTCTGACTCTGCGGAAGCTGTTCGTCTACTCAAGGGCTCAACTGAGGATATCCGCGTAGGCCAAATTCTTCACGAATGTCGTTCCCTTCTTTCTTCACTGCCTTCAGTTTCACTTTCCCATGTCTCTTGTATGGATAATTGCATCGCCCATCTAGTGGCACGTGAGACTCATTATCCTACGATTCGATATCCCTTTTCGCTTATGCATTTTTTTTCTTGATTCAAAGTGCCGTCTTGGACAAAAATTAACCGTACGAGACTATTAATATCGATAACCCAATTGTCTATCCTTTTAATGGTTTGGTATAACTCGAGCGACATATACATGACAATGGCCAACTCCAACCTGTTTTCAAATTCGATATTGGACCAATGATTAAGGGCCAGTTTCAACCTTGGTCAATTATCTTTTTATTGATATTAACTTTTCATCACTCTTTCTTCCATGTCTCCAAAGTGAGTCCTCCCCTATTCTCCACCCCTCTTTTTTTCTTGTCAGGTGTTTAGGTTAGTTTACGTGCTTTATCGAAACTAAGCAGGAAAAAAGCAATCAACGAAAGAGATTGATTTTAAATTTAACCAGAAAATATCAATCCCTTATAAAACGTGAAAAGAGTATAGGCTTGACCGTTGTAATCCGGAAATTATTACCCATTCGAAATTCATTTAATTTGAGTGGGTAAAATCAATTAACATGAATAATTTATGGGCACGGAAAAATCCAATACCTATTTAAAGTGGATAATACGCGGGATGAATTTAGTAATATCCACCCAATAAATACCCAATATATATAGAGGGGGACGACTAATTTACTAATCTACTTAGTTTATTTAAGACATTCTTTCTTCAATTACAACCTTTTTTTCAAAGATATTGATTGTATACACACATTTGTTTCCATTTTAACTAAAAACTTATCATTAATTCGCTCATTCTAACAAAGAAATTTTCCAGTATTATAATTGAGTCAAAAAGTCAAACCATGGTAGACAGTGTGAAATATCTGTGGTTACGTAAAAGCTCGTTTTTGTTTAGATTTTCGGATTAGGAAATAATTTAAAAGCTCAAATTAGGAACCTTTTTTCTAGATTAATCTCCAAATATGTATTATATTATTATTATTATTATTAAATAATAAGACCGCTTCCGACTTCCTTGGACAGCTAAGCAGAACAATCCACGCGCCAAATAGCCTATCATTTTCCTTTGTGTACAAACTAAGCAATCTCCCCGCTCCTCCTTTTCCGCTTTCCGCTTCCCCTAAATTCCTGCAAACCCTAAATCCTCTTTCCCCCAACTACTATATATACACATCCTTCCAACCCTCTTCCTTTCCCCCCTTCTTCTTCTCCATTCTCATCATCAATTCTCTGAAATTTTCGTCTCAATTAGCCAAAGTTGGATGCCGGAGTAGCCTAATTGAAATAGAATGAGCAACATTCCAACTTCCCTCACAGATTCAGCTCTCACGCTCTTCCACCTCACAATCTCCTCCTCCGACCCCTGGCCCTTCTCCACCTTGTAATAGACAGTCTCAAATCCCGCTTTGAACTGAATTCTGTTATCCAGTTTTCCTTGTTTCGGTTTTCTTGTTTGTCTATGGGAAGTAATAGCAACGGATCTGAGATCGATCATCATCAACATCGCCATAACAGCGCCATGATTACTGCTGCCGCTGATACGGACGGCGGCGGAAAACAGAGTCAGCACTTTCACTTCCACATCCATTTCCCGCATCTGGATCTGTTCCACCACCACAACAACAACGGGCCGAAGAAAGGGAGGGTGGCGATAATAGTTGGGGAAGAAGGAGAGGAGCAGCAGAGGTTCGTGATTCCGGTGATTTACATAAACCACCCGCTGTTCCACCGCCTTCTAAAAGTTGCGGAGGATGAATTCGATTTCCAGTACAAGGAAGGTCCCATCACAATCCCTTGCCACGTGGAGGAATTCCGCAACATCCAGGGGTTGATCGACCAGGATCAGAACAATCATCACCACCACCATCTCCTATGCTTCTGGGTTTGATTGAGTAGCTAGCCACACCTGTCACTACCATACATTACCTGTGATTTGTTTGATTTCTTTCTTTCTTTCTTGTTGATGTAATTTTAGCGTGCGGGAAAGGTCATTATTGTCAAATTGTGTGGAAAAAGAACAAGTATGGCGTCTTCAGTAATGGGTTGTGTTGAGAAGAAAGGAAGCAAGTTGGGGGGGGGGGGGGGGGGGGCTAGCTCTGGATAAGGGCTGGAATATAGGATTGCTACTGATTGTGATGAGGATGATGAAGAAAAAGCAAGAGTGTGAAGGCGGGTAGTTTATTTTTAGGATATAAAGGAAAGATGGGAAATGGGTGGGCTGTGTTTGTTTGTTCTTTTATTGTTTGGAGATTGATTGATTGATTGATATGATACAAATTGAATTCATAGCGATTTATTATTGATGCGAGGGAGGTAGATTAGATTGTTGGGTGTGGAAGCAAAAGTTGCATTTACGAAATTCCAGCTAGTAGTTGCCTTTGTTCAATCGGAAGGGATCCAGGCGTCATGTCAACGTGGATCAAACGTCTGCCATTTGAGATTGCCTTTTGTTATTCTATACGTACCACACAATCATTAACATACCATACCACCCGGTGCTGGAGATTTGATTTCGGGATTTAATTATTGCTCAGCGGATGATTCACAAAGTCGAATTAGATAGTCAGTGCTGGTTTGGAAAGTTAACATAATAATTGACTGTAGACTCTCCTATCATATTGCTTCCTTCGGTTCGATCATATTTTTTAATTCTACAACAATGTGTGTTAGGACCTGATTCAGAGTATTAATCAATCATACGAATAGGCGAGATATGTAAGACCAGATAAACTTCCAAATAAACATATATGAGCTAACCTAATTCAAATACCAAAAAAGTTGATCCATCAACACTAGCCGTTGAGTGGCTAGCACATTGTGACGTGCTCCATGCATGTTGATCATCTTTTGGGGGAGTTAGTCTCCAAACACCCTAGCAACGCGCTTCAGAAAGCTAGTTCACGTACATGTAGATAATCTATATGCCTTAGGCGAATATGCTCGAGGGCCGAGTTGTGGCATCTCCTAGGGGTCCTTTTATGGAATAGTGTTACCCTTACTTTGCCATTTATAGGGTTGGATGATAAGTGTTGAATATGTGACAATTGAGACTTAATGATATTTCGATCGAATCCCATCTAAAAAATCATAGCCATAATTTGTAAAAATAAAATTTTTTCTTTAACTATCTAAATTACAAGGATTAAAGGTAAGGTTCTAAGGTTAAATGTTATATTTGCTACTTGGAGATAATTTCATGTTGATCATCAATCAAGTTTTGTGTTGTGAATGGAGCTTATTCTTAAGTAGAAATGTTTAGTAACGTGGGTTGACGCAATTAATCCAATCCAGTCCAATTGGCAAAATTAAAATGGGGGTGGGTGTTGACAGTTACTTGCTGCAAGATTGGAGTTATTCGATCTCCCCTAAACCAAACATGTCTAATTCTTCACCTACCAACATGCTTCCCTATTATAACTACTATTAAAACTCCTTAATATAATTAACCTTAATTAGGTTAATTCACACTGGATAACAAAATGATTTCTAATGGTTCGTTTGGGTAGGTGATTTGAAATAGGAAACATTTGAATGAAACTTGCTATTTTCGAAATAAACTATTTGAATGGGTGATTTTGAATGCAATTATTGTAGAGAGGGAAAAATAAAACAACAACAAAAATATAAACATACGAAAATACATCCAGTTTATTTATGATCATATCAATTACCAAAAGAAATAAACGGTAATTTTGGTTAAAATTCTCAAATTTCCGCTCTCTCTTCCGAAACCTCTACCTTCCCGGGATGATTTAAAATCACCCACGAAATTCTCTTTAGGCCCACAAGGTGATTTCAAATCTCCCCAAATCTTTTTTATTTTTGATGTTCCAAACGGATAACTAGAGATGAAATTTCTTCAGAGGTCCAAACCATCCCATATTACTTGTTAAAATCACTTATTCAAACGATCTATAACAGTTTCCTCACTAAATTGAAATGTAGGTAAAAGTAAGTACATAAATTAAACTCGATATTTTCCGTTAAGTCTACGGTTAATATCGTCCAAATTTCAAAACAATTTAACTCAAGCACCAGAGTATAAATGGATTATAAAAATCAAAATTTATTAATTTCGAACTACACGAATTTTAATCACGAGATCCGGATACGTAGGCAGTCATTTTGATTCGAGTCCACCAATCAACATCTCTTTCCAAAACCCAAAACCATTTTAAATTCTTGTTTTTAAACGCGCGGTAACCCAAAAGAGCTAAGGAGAACTTGTCGTTCAGCATCGGCCTTACGTCGGGCGAAAAGATAGCATTAACTTGCTATCGTGACGTAACCAAACCCGGATCCAAAATTCTCAAGTTTCACAGATAAAGTCACAAAGCGTCCGTCCCGAACCACAACGGCTTGGAAAGGGCGAGCAGAGTTTTCGATCAACCCTAAACTTCCCCTATCGATGGCGATTCCACAATACTTCACCTATGCGCCGCACACGCGAGCCGTTCTCCCTTCTCCGCGGCGGAAGTGACGGAGCGCGGGCGCAAATGCTTCCCGGTCGGAAGACCTCCGCGACAATACTTATTTGTTTAGACCAATTAATTAACATAAAATTAGTTCACAAAGTTCAAATATAGAACAAAAAAACTTATCGGTGACACTTATATTATATTTTATACTTTTTCGTTTATCAAACAAATTTTATTCAAAGCAAAACTGATACATGAGCACCATTACAAGAATTGGTGAATGTAATCTAAAATCGAATTCCAATCACGAGAAATAGAGTGCGCTCGCGTAGAAGATAGCTATCCAATCGGCAATTTTATTTCCTTCCCTCGGCGTGAAAGCAAACTTGATATACCGGGCACATCCTCAGCAAGATGAAAAATCGACCCTATAGAAGAGTAGCAATCCCACGATCATGGGAGAGAATACATGAATTTAAATTAGCATTATGATTAATTTGTTAATTAACTACTCGATACACATATAAATTTTTGATTTAAGTCTGACTTAATACATGTTTTCATCTGGTTCCGGTGAAAATCATATAAAACAAGGGTAGGCAGTTGTATAATGTCAAAAGATGGGAGTCACGAATCCAATAAAAGCGGCATTTTGGAAGGGGAACAATATAAATATTACAAAATGTAGCTAGCTTAGCTTAGCTTAGCTAGTAGCTAGGTTGTATGTGAACATATTTGATGCGTTCGTTGTGAGGCATTTAGCTGTACCGTTGAAGATCGATGCGAGAGCCGACAGTGTGACTTAATTAAAGAGATGCATGTGATAGCAACTGTCTTACGTCTCTGTCTATTTTCTGTTTTCTTTCTCTCCTTTGTGTTCTCTTACTATATAGACTCGAACATGACATGTAGTGCTCGCACCCATTCACCAGTATCGATTGGGTGAACCAGCACAACAACCATGAACCATATGCCAACATACTATGAGTACTGCTGAGTTAATATCCTGTCATTTTAGCTCATCATACCTTTGCGAATATTTCAAACTACGACAAAACTGTGTTCGTTGTTGCAGAATCTTTCTCGATGGATATATCCACGACAACGGCCGCACTCACAAAGAGAGTTGTCACGGATAAACCCATCTACGACAACAGCCTGTAATCGCGGATGTATCCGTGACTACAGGCCGATTTGGTTTGTTCGGTTCACCGTTTCGGTCGCTTGCTAGGTTAACTTATAAAACGACATACCTATGAAAGCTAATGAATCTCAATTTTTCTACTTTCGTGAGAATTTGAAATAAATAGAATGTAGTTGGAAATTTTACACATCCTTATCATAAAAAATTTCTTATTCTCATCATGTTTACAAGTATTAAGGCCTACTAATTTATAATTAAAACAACTTGAAGCCCTACTAATGTACTACAACTACTAAACTATTACAACTACTTGCAACAAACAAAACAACAGTTGACGTCAGCTCCTTCACGCCAAAGTAGCAACAATCCGACTCGCAACTAATCCAACAGCAGTAGCAACGATTCCTATCTCATTCACACCATCTGCATACAAAACAAGCATAATTAAACAACTCATTCACTTAGTTAACATCAAATGCATCCATTCTGGTTCAATCTAAGAATTTAATTTGTATATAGAGGCAAGCATTCAAACTACAGTTACAGAGACTGCTGCGTATTCACATTTTTGTTACTAAAGAGAGACCAGGTTGAACTGAAACGAGAAAGAAGAGATGGAGATGGGAACCAAAATAGTAGAATCAGAGGTTACATAGTTTAAGCCAACGAATTCTACTAATCATCACATCTGAATCATTCATTCTTACTTGTAGTGGTCAGCTAAAATGTTAGGCTCAAGTTACATAAACACCAATATTCTTACTTGTAGTGGCAGTGGGAGAGTTGCTTCATGAGCAGTAATATGCTTATCGCTGAATAAATTAAGAGTAACAAAATTCGAAACTAAAATGCACAACACCAATACATTCCTACTCAATCCTAGCTTTACCAATAGAGATTAACCATTATGTATAAACAACACATGAACAAGCAGAGAACAGCAAACTAACAATAAGCATAACAGATGCATGGAAGAGGCTGATCAACAAGCAACAAACTGAACAACTAGCTCTACAGAGCAAAATCACCTTGGTCCTTGGCGAAGGAGTGAAGTTTAAACTAGGAAGGAGGAAACTGGAACGGTTTTGAAGTTGGAGCAGGACCCTTTATATGGCTTTTCAAAGGAAGTAATGGACAACCGCAAGCTTTTCTAACTCCATCATCATCCACGAAACAGTAGTTATAAACCTACAATGACTAAATCATTTCACTACCTTAAAACTCAAAACGAATGCGAATTTTCAAACAAACAAACAATGAATCAATACATCAAAATGCCATGTCGAAGTCAAATTGGCAAGCTGGATTGAAATTTGAGCATTAGGAGATTGATTTCTCTTACCATTTCTTGCTCTCAGAAGCCCAGATATAACTTGGGATTGGAAAACTCCCAAGTCCAAAAACTCCGATGAAGTCGTTGCTGCATATAATCAGAAACGATCCAATTGATTCAGAGATGGGAACAATGGAGATAAGTGCAAGTTGGATCTCAAGAGAAGGAAAGCAAAAGCTCACCGTAGCTTTTGCTTCTTCCAGGGAATCTCTAGATAGTGCAAACTTCAATCCAGATCGAGCACCGGATGGTGTTCCCCGACCAAGCTTCAAGCGGGGAGAGCAAATCTGGAAACCCGAGAGAGTATAATGTATTGTTTTTTTCTCAACTTCAATCATGATGGAAGTAAGAACTTTTCTCAAAACAACATTTGTGTAAGTATAAACCAATAGTCATCTTCTCCCATTATATCACTTTGATCAACATTATTAACAATAGTTGGTTCCCAGTGTTATGGGATTGTTTAGCCATTATGGCTTTAACCATCCAAGAGATTGATACTTACTCTTGGTTTAGAGTGACATTTACGCTCGTAAGAAGCACTAAATTGCAAATTGGGTGACAAAATTTACGAATGTCATCGTTCCATTACGGAGGGTTGGATTGCTGTCATTGACATTGTCATGCTAGGTTATAAATCCTCTTGCTTGCACTTCAATCACTATGAACAGAATGGAGCCCACTCGCAATTTTTTTGGTGAAATAAGCCCACTCGCAATATTAAACCTGCCTGGTGCCTTGGGCCATGGCCACATGTAGTATTGGGCCTGAGAATTGGCGGGAGCCTCACTGGCATCTGAAAATTCTAGCACCCAATCATCTGAATCTCTCGCTTTCTCCATCGCCGAAACTTTTCGCTATTTACACATCTAAGCCCCTGCAAAACCTTCTAATCTCACAAAACCCCCCCAGAGCCACTCCTGCAATTCTCCAATTGGGCTTCTCTCTCTTGCTCAGGCCTCAACAAACAAAGCTTCTCCGCTTCTCCGCTTCTCCTCTCGTACCATCTTTTTTTTCTCTCGATCCCCATTTTCATGTCGCTCGTCGTTTCAGCATTCTCTCCCCTTCGCGGCTAATCCAGCCGATTCTAGGGTTTCTTCCTTCTCGTCCGCTCCCCCCCCCTCTCGTTCTTCTAGGATTTTCCTCTTCCTCATCGCCGGAAAGAGGTTTGGTTTGTTTCTGCTGCAATTGGAGTACCGTTGTTCGACGACGACTTTGATTGACAAAATGGAGGCCACGGCTGGTGTCGCCGCCTCCCGCGGTGGTCCTCTGCCGATGACTTCGTCCTCGAGGAAGGAGTGGCGTGCCGTTGCTGACCACCATTCTCTTCGAAATCCTAGTGACGGGGTGGTGTTTCTATTTCACTGTTTTTTTTCCTGTTTCATTTGAGCTTGTTATTGTTTCTGTCGGAGGTGTTATGTAGTAGATGACGTTTCAGCTACCATCCTTGTTTGCATTAATCTGCTCAGTTGAAGGTGAAATAACTTGAAACGTTTTGATACTTTGCAAGTCTGACTGTGGGGGTATCATATTATTAGGGTTGGACTCTCCCCCTTTCTGTTTCTCGAAATGTCTGCATGTGTTTTATGATCCTTGCTCTGCATATCTGGCTGTTTGTTTCATATGACTCCACCTTAAATTGCTGTTTCATTCGTCCAGTCCATTTAAGGGTTGCCTTTCCGTGGCCTGAGTGAATATTAACCTTCGTGCACACTCGCCCAATGCAGTATCCTATTAATTGGCTTTCTGAACTTTGTTGTACTTTATCTTGTTGGTACTTGGGAAAAAATGCAGTATCTTATCAGTGCACTTTTAGTCGAATAACTGGATGTTGTTGATCCTAGGAGTTGGAACGTTCCAAGTTAGGGCAGACAGATGAGAGGACAATCTATGAGGTAATATCCCAAAGCTAGTCTTTTGTTCATATTTTTAAGAGTTGAAGTGAACTTAGTTTTGGCCTTTTTATCAAGGTGCAGCATGGGAGCGAGCCTGTTGATGTTGATTTCTGTTCTATTACCGTTGATGGGAGTTTGGGAAATGACATTTTGGGTCAGCGGGTTCATGCTGTTGCCAGGCAAAGAGAAGAGCTGCAACAAATGGAAATTGAGCTGAAAGCTCAGATGATTGCTAGGTCCGAGATCATGGAGATGCAAAATAGCTTTGATTCCCAAATCAAAGAACATGAGGAATCTACTTTGAAGCTTCAGGTCAGGCTTGTATGTTAGCGAGTATCTTCATGTTGGTGATTAGCCACAATAAGAGTTTGCACGCTTTCGGCTGTTGTAATTTGTACAAGTATTTGGCAGGAAAAATCATGAAGTTGCTTTCTGTGCAAGATGACAAGTCAACTGTGGTTTTTCCCCTCTGACGTGTGGAGATATTTATTTTTTTCAGGAAAAACTCCATGAGAGGGAGCAGACAATACATGATCTAGAAAGAAGAATTGAAGAGAAGGCCAGGGAGTTGCATGCTGTGAAATTGGACAGCGAGGCGGTTAGTTGATCTATTGATTTGGGCTCTTACATCCTTTGTTGTTTGGCTATGGTGATGTGTTTGATGCAGTTTCATTGTGTCTATAGGCATGGGCCAAAGAGGACCTTCTCAGAGAGCAAAATAAAGAACTTGCTACCTTCAGGTGAGTGTTTCGTGGCTGATGATATGTACTCGGTTCTCTTTATCATTTTCCTTTTTATTGGTCTATGATTCTATCATTCTAACTTGTAATTGAAGAACAATATTTTCTGCATGTGGATGCAAATGTGACCTATTTCCAGTAAGGAAATGTTTATCTTATGATCACTTGCATCATGGGTTTAAACCACAGCTTGATATGTGTGTATTTATCTGGTTCTACAACTACTTAAATTATGGCCAGATATGCTTTTTCAGTATGGTTCAACAGTTTTTGTTACTACCAGCTCTATGTGGTTATCTGTATGGTTCTACAGTGAATTTAAATTATTTGCATATGTCCCTATTTCATTGGTTCTTGCATGACATAACTTAAACTTCAACAAATCTCAATAGACTGTTCTCTCTGCAGAAGGGAGCGTGATCACTCTGAAGCTGAAAGAACACAACACATACAGCAAATACATGAACTTCAAGAACATGTCCAAGAGAAAGAGAGACAAATTCTTGAGTTGCAAGATCAGGTCTTTTTTGTTTATGTTTCTCCGGGTGACTCTTACTGTCACATTGTTTATGTCCACTATTCCATCTAACTTCGCTGAAATCCTCATCCTGTATCGATTAAAGGATCTTCTAAAACGAAGCTATAATCATTTTCTAGGAAGTGAGGCCTGATGTTGTTCTTTATTTCAGCATAGGGTTGATCAGGAGACCATTTACCTGAAGGACGAACAATTGAAAGTGTGGATAGCACGTGTCCAGGAGATGGATGTTATGCAATCTAGTTTACAATCTGAGCTACGTGAACGGATTGACCAATATAATCAGCTATGGGTTGGCTGTCAAAGACAGGTTAGTGTACTATTTTCTTTTGTTAACTATGTTAGTTCATAGCTAGGCCAACTGATTTGTAATTCTTTGGGGAAATAAATGGAAATATTTTTTTGGCAATGTATTGCCTTCTTTCCTTTTCTTCTGTTAATTGAATGAGCTAATTTAATATTTGATCTTACACTTTATCTGTTCAATGGCTCTAGTTGATATAAATTTCATGGCACCAGGTTCTGGTAATATGGCTTGACATTTCTTTTCTATCTTGCGTTGTTGACCACAGCTGGGAGAGATGGAGAGACTTCATGTACATACCATACAACAGCTTCAGCTGGAGCTGACTGATGCAAGAGATAGGACTGGATCCTACTCTGACGAATCACGTCTTTCTCAAAAAAACTCAAATGATGCAACGAAGTTTGGTCAGAATGCTGGAAACCAAATAGATGTGAATAGAAGTGGTGCATCAGGTGCTGATAACGGTGTACATTCAAATGGGAATGCTGATAGTGTCACATCATATGCTTCATCTGGAAATGCAGCAAGTCAGGTAGGTTATCCATGTCATGTTAACTTGTAGTACTTCACTGAGCAATAGTGAGACTTGCATGTTTTTATGGAAGTTTCTTGGTTTTGTCAGTCTCTCTGCTCAAGTCACTTGCAAATTTTCATTTTACATATACAGTTTCAACTTTCAACACTAGCAATCCTTTGCAATGAATACTTGACCTTGCCTATCAACCATCTTCAGTGAGCAATACGTTATGCTATTCCTATTCCAATAGTTAGTTTTAGTTTGTGCAGTATTGTCTAATTGTTGTCAGCTTATATGTTAGGTGCTGCTGCTGGATGCTTTGATTTAGCAATAGTGTCAATCTTATCTACGGGAAGAAAAGTCTTCATATAATTAGAGTCTGTAATCTTCTTTTCTTTTTCAAGTCCTCTAATGCGGTGGTACTTGTCTGCATGATACAAATTTGCCTTTGCCAACCTGTGCCATTATCTTGATTGTTTGCATCTAGTATTCACAACCTTCGTATGAGGAATTAAAATGCTGATCCTTGTTTCTTGCCAGGCCAACCATATTGCCAGCTTGCCAATATCTCCATCCTCTTTACTGGGAATGCCTACCTATCTCCCACCAGGTCAAATGACGGCACTGCATCCATTCATTCTGCATCAACAGGGAATTCCTCATTCTATGCCATCTCATGTTCACCAGCCTCAAGTTGGGCATTTCCATTCTGTTCAAGCAATGTCTTCTGTCCCTCAGTGGCAGAGTCAGCAGGTCTTGTTTTCTAGATTGCATCTTTTTGATCTTTTTATTCATAGAAGGATTCCTTCTGTCAGCTTTTCAGCCACATGACTATTGTCTAGGTCTTTTCTTCTGTTGCTCCACCATGTAAATTTTTTACCTTAGCTATCCTGTTTTATTGTTTCTTTATTCTGACGTGCAGGCTGTGTCCGAGGTGTCACAGGCATCAACTCAGAATCCACTTGAACCATCTCACAGTGAGCAGAATCTTGATAGACCAGAAGCAAAGTACTATGACATGTCTGTTAATGGGCAGGGGTTTCGATCACCTTATCTAGATGTTCACATAAACCAAGGGGTGCAACCTGATTCTGCAATCCCACCATCTAGTGTCAACCAACAGGTTGATACTGTAAACATGTTTGATTGATACCTTACATGTATCCCACTTGATTTTCATTGTATGTGGATATGTTCTGTTTCAGGTTGTTGAATCAATTGATAGAAGTTACTTGGCTGGGAATCAGCCGGATCAAAACTTGCAACATATTTCTGCACAATTTAGTGAGGCCTTGCGATTAAACCCTCTTGAGCAGAAAAGTGTACCACAGGTTTCCACAATCACATTTAGCTCCTGTGATGCCTTTTATCGGTGTTTTTGTATCTGATGGTTAAATTGATGCAGGAGCAGAATGTTAACTTGGCTAATGATGGGCTAGACAGACAAATCTTGCCTGAAGAACAACCGAGTTCTGCTGGCAGTGGTTCACTCTCTGAACCACCAGTTCACCACTCGGTTACCCTCGGTGAAACAGTCATCAACAATGGCACTGGAAAAACTCTTCCTGAAGCTTTAATGCCAACTGGGCAGACAAATATCACGCCAGCTGTAAAGATACCGGAGCCTGCACTTATTGATGAAAGATCCCTTTTGGCTTGCATAGTTCGGACAATTCCAGCCGGGGGTAGAATTCGCATAAATTCAACGGTGCGCAATTTGGTTGTTAAAATCCTCGTCTCCAGTATAGAACAAGCATATTCTTCAAGAACAGAAATGAAATCACTTGTACTTCTCGATTGCAGCTTCCTAACAGGTTAGGGAAGATGATAGCACCATTACACTGGCATGACTACAAGAGAAAGTATGGGAAACTAGATGACTTTGTTGCCGGCCACCCTGAGGTAAGGATCTGAGAAATATTCCAAGTGATTTGACATGTTAAAACTGATACGTCGTCCTAACTAAGACAATTGTTGGTTTTGGTCTCAGTTGTTCTTGGTTGAAGGAGAGTTTATTCAACTAAGAGAAGGTGCACAGGAGATGATAGCTGCTACTGCAGCTGTTGCAAAAGTGGCTGCTGCTGCCGCTGCTTCAACACCTTACTCATCATTCTTGCCCGCCATGTCTGTCACTCCAATGGCGCAGTCTCACCGAATGAAGAAATTTCCTTCTACCGACTCCAACCGCGTAAATGGTGTAAGTTTTGGTGGGCCTGGGGGAATGTCAAATGTGAAAATATTGAGCAAATCCAAGGATTCTCAGGAAATGAATGGAGCTGATACAGAAAGAAGCAGTGCGAGTAGTGGGCAGAACAAAAGCGCAAGTCAGGGAAGACCTTATTCAGGTTTCGTTGGGAAGCAACAAGGAAGGTAAGGTTTTGAATGGGGCTTTAAGTGCTTGGTAGTGACTTAGAATTTGAATGCACTTAAAAAATATTGATGTCAAGGGTGCTTGAATTGTTGCAGGGTGCCTACTTCTAGAAGATGAAGCGTTGAACAGGAGGACTGAGAAATTAAATCTCAAGGAAAAAAGAATGAACAATGGATGATAACAGTGTTTAGAAGTCAACCGTTTTGTGATTGTGGAGACAAGTTTATGATGAAAGTATCGTAAGGAAATAGGGATTATTGGGTGTTGTGTGGGTGGGCTGCCTCTGCAGAGTGATTAGTGGTGGTTAAGATTTTATGTAGACAAATGCTTCCCTGCTACTTAATCTTCAATTATGATGCCTTATTTTCTGGTTGTGGGCTCAATATTTTGATGTCTTTTTGCTCCTCAGCTTTCAATTTGGTCAGTATATTCATTCAGTGATGTTTGGCTGCACTGGTTATTGCTCTTGTGTCCGAAACTTTAGTCTCAGCTCCCTGGGAATGGTTGTTTTTCCTCCGAACGTGAAAAACGAAAGGGAGGGAGATTGACATTTACAAAAGCTAATCTAAAAACAGACAACGTTGCTACATCCGATAGCCCAATTCATTACTCTTTGTGTTCGTTACAATTTCAAAACCAGAAACTCATTGACTACAACCAAGTCCTAGGACGGTGATGATGACAGACATATTCTACCCTTGATGGGGCCGTTGCAGCATTGGATCGCTGATTTGGAAAGGTTGTTTCTGAGCTAGGTACATTGACTGCTGCTGCTGCCATTCGCCTTGACCTTGTGATGGCTGCATCATGTAATTCTGCTGCTGCAGCTGCTTCTCTTGTTGTATGGACCCCCATTGCTACACATATTCACATTGAAGAGCCAAGGTCAGAACTTCTTGCTGGCAACATCAGCTTTACAACATTGAGCTCCACAAATTTACCTGAGCTTGTAATGGCTGCTGTGGCATCCCCTGCGGCTGTGGTGTTCCCTGTGGCTGCTGCTGCTGTGGTGTCCCATGTGGCTGCTGTGGCTGGGCGTCAGCAACCTTCGCGAGGTACATCAGGTTCTCCTGTAGCTTCGTCTGCAAACTGTATCCCCACGTTGCAAATTATAACTCAAAAGAAGGAAAAACGATAGTAATCATTCTTTCACCACAAATACTACACTCTTTGTAACCAACTTTGGTTAAACAGGGCAGTCAACCAAACCGTAAAGCACTACCTCGGAGCTCACTTGTTTTAGTGCAAGGCCATAGAAACAAAATACTGTCACTTCTAAGTTACAAGGGATGTCTGAGCACCATCTATTTCTAGTGTAGATTTCCCAGAGGTTCATACCCAGAGATAAACTAATCAATCTAACCCCTTTCCGTGTTCCTTTGTTTGCATATCCAAGAGAAGAAATCAAATAGAATAGTAGCAGAAACCATGTTCATTACATAATCTGACTGAAGCATTCAATTATTGACATGCAAATAGACCGTTCTATTTCTTCCTATAAACATCCATATTTTGTCTCCTCTTAGATGCAGTGCGCTAAACTGCTAATCTCAGATTCTGAATGTAACATCTGTACAGAACTACTAATGTTATATGAACAGTCAAACTTAACTAGGCTGGTGCAAGACTTATTTATGTCCTGATAAAATCTACTTGTCAGTTCGGCCAAGGTCGACTCCAACGGCAACATTTGCCATTTGGTGCACTCAACAAGAAATGAACGGAAAGAAAAACCAAGAGATGAAAATGCCGAAATCTGTTCCAATAGTTAAGCTGGATTGATAGTTAGCCATGGCTCTTTAACAGAGGTTGAAAGTGCTTCGATGCCATTTTCTTTTAACTGTTCCCAAGAGGTGCAAAAGCTAACCAGGAAAAGGAAGGACACAAAATGGATTGGCTCAGCTCAATGTTATGCAAGTCTGAGATGAAGAGAGAGAATCAGCATGGAAAGAAGAACCGTTTTGAATGTATGCTCAAGTAGGTTGATCACTCACTGGGAACATTCAGCGGCCTTGCCAACACTTTGATGCTCCAGGATAGCCATAAT
Source organism: Linum usitatissimum (assembly GCA_030674075.2). NCBI lineage: Eukaryota > Viridiplantae > Streptophyta > Magnoliopsida > Malpighiales > Linaceae > Linum > Linum usitatissimum. The sequence continues at coordinate 1,625,170 of JAUJYP020001374.1, forward strand.
TAGCTTCTTGTTCTCATCCAAGTACTGTGCAAACCACAAGAATAAAATTGACATAGGTCAAAGATGAGCAGGCTGAAAGGCAGACAACAGAATCAGTGCACCACATTGAAAGAACAAGTCGTGAAAAAAATGCACAATTGTAAAACTTGTTCTATATAGTGGATTCAACCCTACCAAAGATTAGAACCCATTTGAGCAAGAAAGAAGAAAAACAAGCAGCACCAAGAAACAGCGGAAGGACAAAGAGTCCATTCTCCATTTTGGCAAAGAAGAATAAGATAAAAACATACGCTTTAATGAAAGAAACATCCTGTTCTCCTTCTGTTGTTTTCTTCAATCTTGAAAGATAAAGCAATGATATCTCCATAAATTTGTTGATTGTGAAATGTTGATTTTAAGATTAATTTCTTCTGAGATTTGTAAGACACTACGGCCGGATCAGAAACTCATGCCATTCTTAGATAGGAGCTCCTTATAAGAGATTGAGATTCAAAAACATGTACGTCACTCGAAGAAATAAAAGATATGAAAAACTAAGGCGATCCCTCCGATTCCCCTTATCTACCTCACAATAACAAATGCATTAAAACAAAAACAACATCCGAAAAAAAAAAAGAAAAACGCAGAAATCAAATCTCGTGGAGAAATCCAGAATCAAGATTGACGATGCAAGATTTTAGGTGGAAACAATGCCATGCAAAAGACAAGTGGAAACGAACACCATATACCTTCTGAATCTGCTCGGTGGTGACGTTGGCCGGAGACGTAGCGTTCATCATCGTCCCTTGCTGTGGCTGTGGCGGCGTCTGCTGCATTTTCCGTCGACGTGCACGTAAAGCCGCTGCAATGTAAAACCCCTAAAGAAAAACCTAAAACCCCTTCTTCGTCGTCTTCTTCTTTTTCCTTCTTTATCTCCCTCTCTTTTCTGAGTGAGTTGTCAGTCAGCTGTAAAAATTACAGAGCATTGGAAGAAGAAGAATAATAGTATTTTAATAAATTTATAAGGCCGATTTCTTCTACGGACCACGTCACCAGAACGACGGTGTTTTGTTAGGCCCGCTTCAGTACATTTTTAACAGCCTTACATACGGAGAGAAGAGTAATTAGGGCCAGGGGAACTGAGGAAGGTCGTCGGAAGGAATTGAAGAGAAAAAAATCAAAGAGAGAAAAGATGGGTTATGTGTTGAGGGTGAGATTGGCGTCGTTCTTCGCCGGAGCGGCAACGGCTTCTTTCGTCGGACTGTACAGCCTGTACAAGGATTACAAAGTTGCTCATGAATCCATCTCTCAACAGGTATGTGAACTATTTTTCGTTCGTGGTTCCTTGATCCTGTTTGATGCGACTGCTCGTATCGTTTGATTATTAGCGAAGAACTTTCTAGTATAGGATTCGAGACATTCCGGTTAGGTTGAATTTTTCAGGGATTAACGGAGTAGTTAGGTTTTTCAATTTGATTTCTCGTTGTTTTCCGATGAGGATGGGAAGTGTTGATGGATTTAGTTTTGTTAAATTGAAATTCAGAGCTTGCAATGTCAATGTCATGGTCTGTGTATCTTTTTCTTAAGTAGCTGCTTCCTTGGGCCATGATAGCTTTTTGATCAGTTCGTCAATTGCCTGGGTTTTCTCTATGTTAGTTGCTGAACTGATAATCTAGCAGTTTTGGCGTATATATGCAATTGTGGATGTTAGGAAGAACTTGTTAAGAAATTCAAAAGATTGCATTGACTCTCTTCAGCTTCAGATGATAGCCATCTCCAATCAGCATCTCAAAATCTCTTCAATGAGCCTCGTTTTCAAATATTTCATAAACATGAACTCGGAAAAGTTTATTCCTTATTGAAACTCAGTCAACAAGCCACTCTCTAGTCTCTTAAATGTTTGTCTTGCTTTGTTATTCAAAACAGAAGCGAAAGTCTCTCTTTGTATTGCTGCCTCTTGAGGTGCTTCTATGGTCTCATTATTTACCCAGATTAACAATGGCAATGCTCTTCTAGACTGGTATCCTGGTCCTTATCTGGAATATTCAAGTTTGTCTTTGAAACGATGGAGTGGAAAGTAAATACTAAGCTGTTATGAGCAGCTGCAAATTTCTAAACTACTACATCCTTAGCATATCTTATTGCAGGGATTGCCATAGAAACTTGCTTGTTTAGTGTAGAGATGAGATATGATGCTATTTGAGTTATTTGGATTTGTAAACCGTGGATTTTAAAACCCTGAATTTGGCCTTATGAGGCTGAATGCGTGTACTCACTTTGTTGTGTAAGTAGAGTTACTGTGGTGGTTGCTGTGTTTGTTCTCTTAGTTTCTGTTCTTACCATAACATAAGTTTATCCTTTCAACTCCATCGATTTGTTCATTTGTTTAATTTCTCTTCACAGCTCCTTCCATTGATTCATTTGTTTTCTTCAGGTGAAGGGACTTTACGAGACACTCGATGCCCGGATTTCTGCTCTGGAGAATTTGAAACAAACTGAAGTTTCTCAAGCGGCAGATGCGACAGAGTAGGTGTTCAGAATGCGTTGTAATATTATGGTACTAACGGCTTCCAAAACCAAACATGTTTTTCCGAAACTGCTATTGGTTTCTCCATGGCATGCCTTGCTATCAAAAGAATAATAAATTTTCGAGCTTGGAACTGACACGAATTTTGCAATGTGATTGAGCAAATCCTAGCCATTGCAGTTGAGATCTGATATTGGCATTAGGTTTTGAGTCAATAGTTTATTTTGGGACATATCTGCAGTGATTTAGCTGTTGCCATGAATTTGTTTACCAAGCTCAGGCTTTTGCACCAGATCGTAGCTGATGCTGCAAAACTAGCTCTTACATAATCAAGATTATATTATGTTGAGTTGGATCGAAATATGTATATGCACCCTAATTTGACGTTAGTTCTTACTAATCCATTAATTTGAGTTCGTTCATTAACACGACAGATTGCCTTGCTCTTTCGAGTATCCACTTAAAACTTGAAGTCTCTGTCTCTTAACTTGAGAAGGAAAGCCACAACATCTCTCATGGAGGGTCTCGTTTCAGGGAGCAGTTGGGTGCACTCAAGCCCTAATTCCAGCACCTTCATAGCCTTCATTTGCTTATCAGCAACCCACAACCCGATTTCATCATCGACTAACTTAATGATGTCCTTGACACCATCATGATGAGCTTCCACATTCTTCTTAACCCAACAAACAATGTCCTCCCCTTCCTCAAAGCTGGGATCGACTGGCAGTTTCCTGCTCACCAGCTCCAGCAAAATCACCCCATAGCTGTACACATCAATCTTCTCCGTTAGCCGCGTTGAATATGCATTTTCTGTCAGCGAGTCACGAGAAACATGGGCTCTTAGAAATTAGAATCAGATTCATAACAAACAAAACAAACATTGTTTGATGACAACTAGTTTAACTTTAACCTGGAGCCATGTACCCAAGTGTGCCAACAATCTTAGACACGGTTGCGTTGGACTCATCGTCACCTTCAAGATTATGATCATCAGCTAACTTCGCCATTCCAAAGTCTGCAACTTTGGGTTCGAATTCTGAATCCAAAAGCACATTGTCTGATTTCACATCCCTGTGAATAATTTGAGGAACACAGTCGTGGTGAAGGTACGAGAGACACTCAGCAATTCCAAGTGCAATGCGGAATCTATCCTCCCAATTCAAAACCGAGTAGGATTGCACTTTGTGCAACACGTCAAACAATGTCCCTCCGGGCATGTACTCGGTGACGATGAAGCAATGTCCCTTGGCAATGCAGTAGCCTCCCATTTTCACTGCATTTCTATGCTTGACCATGTTCAGAATTCTCATCTCGTGGCTGAAGTCCGATTCGGAAAGATTCACCTTCTTCACAGCCCACTTCTTTTTTGAGTGTGCAGATTCTGTCCAGTATACTTTCCCGTGTCGGCCTCTTCCTATCATATACACCTCATCGCAACTCTCTGTGGCCCGTATTATGTCTTCAAACTTCAAATCACTTGGTAAGCTTTGGGATCTTGACCCTTCTTCACGGAGAAGTGATTGATCACACTCGTGTTTCTGGCGAATCATTTTCGCAGTGAACGTGACAACGATTACACAAATTAGTGCCACAGTGATGATCACAATGGTAACAATAATAGCCACTTCTCGTTTGCTCATATGCCTACCTCTGGTACCGCATCTGCTATCATTGTCACACAGGCCAGGGTTTCCAATGTAAGATCCTGGATGTTTAGCTGCTATTCTTTCCCAAGAAACCGGGATTTTTCCGTAGAGGTCATTGAATGATACGTTGAAGAAGTCTAGGGTTTTCATATTGTTCAATTGACTAGGGATCTCACCGGAAAAAAGGTTTCTTGAGAGATCAAGAATCTCTAACATGTCCAGATTCCCTAGGCATGTTGGGATCTGACCGGAGAGCTTGTTATCGCTTACATTGAGAACTGAACTAAAACTTTTGAGTTTGCTCAGACTACAAGGAATAGGACCTTCAAGCATGTTGCTGGCGAGCTGAAGTTCGCGGAGATTTTGGTGGGCCGAGAAAGAGTCAGGGATTGCTCCAGTGAGCTTGTTCTCCTGAAGCAAAACAACTGCCAATCTTTCCAGTGATATGATGCCTGCAGGAATTCCTCCTGAGATGGAATTCCCACTTAGACCTAATTCCATCAACTTGGTACAATTGCTTAGCTCCTGAGGAATACTCCCTGTCAGCAAATTAGAACCCAGATGCAGCTCCTGGAGATTCGCAAGCCATCCCAATTCAGGAGGAATGGAGCCAGAGAGTCTGTTCCCTGAAAAATCAACCATTGAAAGATTGGTCCAATGACCAAAACCAAGTGGTATGCTCCCTTCAAGCAAATTGTTCTTAACTTCCAGGTAAGTTATCCTGGTGTTAGTTCCAATATCCTCCGGTATCCCACCTTGCAGTAGATTATTGCTCAGAATTAATCTATCAAGAGATGAACATGCACCAACCCAAACTGGAAAGCTCCCATTAAACTGGTTGTTACCAAGGACCAGGAATGTAAGCTTGCCTCCTGCACATAAACTCGACGGAACCAGACCAGAAAGGGAGTTACCAATCAGATCCACCTTAAACAATGGAGAACTTTCACCAAGCTGAGGTGGTATCTCTCCAGTAAGGTTGTTATGAGCCAGAGATAGAAACTCGAGCTCTTTCAAACCGGTAAGCTCAGACGGGATTTCACCACTCAGTTTGTTCTCATAGAGAGCCAACTCCTTTAGCCATTTCAATCTCCCGAGCTTCCAAGGTACTTCACCAGTAATTCCATTGGTGAACAGATAAAGTTTCTCAAGATTTTCAAGAAAGGAAATCTCAGAGGGAATTTCTCCTTCAATGAAGTTGGTATCCAGCCTGAGATCAATAAGTGAGCTGCAGTTACCAAGCTGAGAAGGCAAGGAGCCACTGATTCTGTTGATGGAGAGAAACAAGTAACTCAGATCTTTGAGATTTCCAATCGATGGAGGGATTGAGCCAACTAACTGATTATCAGAAAGAGCAAGAGTCGTCAGTCGTTGAGATTGACCGATCTTCTCAGACAGAGCACCAGTCAACCTGTTAGTCGACAAGTCAACCCACTCCAAACTTTTCAAACCCCACAAAGTCTCAGGGATTTCTCCCTCTAGTCTATTCACATCAAGAGAAAGCTTTCTAAGCAGTGAAAGATCCATGAACATCTCCGATTCAATCTCACCGACTAAACCGTTATCAGAAGCTACAAAAACAGTAAGATTCCGGCAATTTCCAAGCGAAGCAGGAAGTTCCCCAGACAAGCCATTTCCAGACACCCAAAATATGGACAAAGAGCAAGAATCAGGGAAATCAGGGAGCGAACCAGTGAAGTTGTTGGAGTCCAAATAGAGAGTATCCAGATTTGGGAGACTGAAGAGCTCAGCAGGAAGCTCTCCTTCCAAGGAATTACTCTCTAATCCAAGGTATTGAAGACTAGTACATAACCCTACCTCTTGAGGAATTTTACCTGATAAGAAATTGTAGCTGAGATCCAACTGTTGAAGAAACTTCGACTGGAAAATCTGCGGCGGGATGGGACCGTCTAGTCCGTTATAGCCGAGAATGACTACGGCGAGCTGGCCGCAAGTTGCCAGCTGGAGGGGAAGGAATCCGGTGAAGTTGTTGGCGCCTAGGTCGAGAGAGATAAGCGATCTGTGGAGACAGAGGAAGGGGAAAGAGTTGGTTAGGTTGCCGGAGAGGGTTAGCCCGGTGAGATTGAGGGACTTGATGAGTGGAGTTGCGGAGGCTGGATTGTAGCAAGTGACTCCGGTCCATTGGCAAGGAGATGATGACGATGATGAAGAATTTGAGTGGGTCCATTGAAGGAGGTGCTGCGAGTGGAGTGGGAGACTGTTGCGGAAATGAAGGAGGGAAGTTGCAGCAGGGGATGATGTAGCTGCAGTAGTAATGGTGATGAAGAGATGAAGGAGAAGGAATGAGTGTGGGAAGAGTGAACTGAGCATTGCAGATTTGACTGGAAGATGAATTGTTATGTACATAGATTGATAATAGATTGATAGATTCTGATGAATTGTTGAATGTGGTCGTCGGAGAATTGTTTAATGACAGTGGAGGGGTCGGAAGACGGAGGCCATCAATGGGAGGGAGAATGAAGGACTTGCTTATTGCCGGCTATTTTGTTGCTTTGCAATTTGCATTGAGGTTACATTTGGTTGTGTTCTTTAATCCGACAAATTTTGGTGACCGTGGCACATCAAATGAAAAATATTTTTAAAATGGGGTCACCAGGTGATTATTTTTCTGAAAATGACTGTTATGTTAATCAGATACTCAAGTGCAACAATTAGGCAACTCTGTTTCTGGTAGCTAGCCAGTGATGTAACCTGCGGGTGACCGTAAACCGATGACCCGCATGTGAATCAGTCTTTCCTCGTTGATTTTGATGGTCGGCTCAGGCCTTGAATCGGATCCGATGGTGTTGACGGGTACGGCATGACGTTGGGCAGCCCTATTACAAGGAGACTGGAATCCCTAGGTAGGGGACAAAACTGTAATTGTAATTACGCAAGTATTTTGTCTTTTCACATTTATTATCCGGGCTCTAATTTTTTCATCACCAATTGCTATGATGTTATTATCGAATTTGGCGATGAATCTTGTGCCATTTTCCAATAACTTTTTTGACAACTTTTCTTTCCTAAAAATTTCGGACAAAAATTTACAACCGGTCTATATAATTTACGAATAGAAACAAGCAAATAGAGATCTGACAAAATTTAGGTGTAATTCCATTAGAAGACCTAAATTATCATAAAGTTTGGCCTGAACTATTCAAAAAGATAAAAATGGCACAGTTTAGATGAGTTTTTGGACAAATATTACCCCCATTAGGTTAAGCTGTTTAGTTTGTTAACGTCCGTTGATCTTGAAATTGATGGAGTGACATGGCCATGCCATGTATTTATCAAGTCTCACACCTGTACACTTGCCGATGTAAGTCTTACTTTAATAAAATAAAAATTAAACTTTCAAAACTGCCATCTACTATGCTCGATACCTAGACCTGCCATCAACAATAGTCCCGCACTACAACCACACTACATTAGAATTGTTGTACAATATCACCCTCCACTAAAGTTGATATCCTCCGCCAACTGGTCTCTATAATCAGATCAAGTCAGTTACAATAATGACCCTTCATGTACAAAAAAATGTTGCAGCGGATAGATGCATGCATACCAATGATCCTGGATAACAAATACTACTAGTCCTGAATAATAATCATAAATAGAAGAGTAAAGAAACCTCAATCTAAAAAGAAATGCTACTTGCACAGTATATCTCTGTTACATCAGTTCACGATAGAAACAAATATTTCAATCATCCTAGACACAAAGAAGATGGTTCATTTATAGAAATCAGTAAAAGAGGTTCTCTATTTATGTAATGTCGTATTCGTTGAAGGTGGTGCTGGTGTATGAGTTGGCTTAGTCATTGGCGTATGTGCTCTTGAATTCATGTTAGACCCCACATGAAAAACGTACACAATCTAGTTAATAAGCATTTCATTATTTTGTACGAAAAATATACAAGGCTTATTAAGAAATGTACCGCATATTACTTAGACCCCGCGATTCTTAAGACAACTTCTTGAATTATGTCCTAAGATTTGACATGAGCCACAACGCACTGTTTTTCCTGTTCTTGATTGTTGTTTTTCTGTTCTTCCTTCTTGTAAATGTGATCATTCTAACAGTAACTCAAATTTGCAATTATATAACAATATCTAGATAAAATCAAATACCTACCACTGAATTAGATTGTAAAGTGGCTGGAACTAAATTTTGAACAACAACTTATACATATGCAGCAAAAAATTGTCCAACTTCAGCTCTTACTTTCGTATTTTGTGTATCAGTAGCAACAATTATTTCTGGATCTGTTGGAGGATATGGGCAACTCCTCACATTATGACCGTCTTTCTTATATCGAGAGCAATGCATTACAACCCCATTCTTTCTGACAACTACAGCACGTTGTGTTTTAGAAGGTCTTGTTTCAATCTCGTCAGCCTCCTTTCTCCTTTTCTTTTTAGGCCGACCAGGCAATGTTTTAAACTTAGATTGATTTATTAGGCATCCTTATGTACTCGGCCACGTCTGTTGTCCATTTAACGTTGATATGTCATAATCATATGCTTTCTTCACATGTGAGACATGGTAGTTACTATCAACAAAATCATTGATGTCTAATCTCATGTAAGAAATAGCAGACACGACATGAATATAAGGAATGCCACTCAATTCCCAATACCCACAGCTACATGTTTTACTCCTCAAGTCCACTACAAATCCCAAATCTTTGACTTTACACTCAAACATATCATTCAAAGTAGGACGTGTTATATACAATCTTATCTTCTTGCGTACCTTGCATATTAGACAATGAAGTGGTTACCTCTTTGAATTCAACTTCGTTAGATGCATATACAGCCTTCCAAAACAACTTCCTTAAAGTAATATGTGTATGTTCCGCCTTCCAATTGGCAAAAATATGTCTAGCACATTTCCAATGTTCGGCATGGGCTAAACACTCTTGAAGTGTTTGCACTAGACCCTACAAAGTAATCAACAAACCAAGTTAAGAAACATAGGTAATTCATGGACATATATAAAAGTTTAAGAGATCGACTTGAGCTTTTCCTACCTTATGTTGGTCTGAAATCACTGACCATCCATTGCCATCTTGTAAGCCTAGCTCTTCTTGCAATATTTGTACGAATCATGTCCATGAATTTTGATTTTCACCTTTAATACTTGCTATAGAAAACATTTGATTGTTTCCATCTTTTCTAATGACACTAAGTAACATTCCCTTCACTTTTCCTTTCAGAAAACACCCATCTAAACCAAACATTGGCCTACAACCTGTCAAAAAGCCCCTTCTCAAACATGAAAACCCCACAAAGAGTCTTTGAAAGTAAACCTCATGAGTATTCTCATCAACTTCAACTTGAACTTCTAAGTCAAATCGCTCATCAGGATCAACTCTTTTAAGTTCAGCAATATATGGACGAAGTTTATTGTATCTCCGAAAATACCTTTCAACATTTTCGCTGCATGCTCTCTTGCTCTGTAGCACTTCTTAGTAGTAACATCTAAAGCATATGTTTCTTTCAACTCAGTGGCCATTTGCACAAGATCCCAATTTTGGTTATACCTAAACCTATCAAGCAATTTTTTGGCAATCCATGTTGACAATGCTTGTTTATTACGAAGGGCACGTGGGCAATTTTGAAGCTCGCCTACAGCTTTTACCATAAATGCAGCTTTCTTCCCATGCCAGCTTACATATGCTCTCCATTTACAAGACGTATGACGACAAATAGCCTCCTTTTTAAGTTGGCTACTCCACTTCCAAACAATATGAACACCTATTGCAATTGAGTAGTCCAGCACAACTTCTCTAAATTGATCAGGACTAGTAAACTTCATGACTTCCTTGATCTGTAGTTTCATATGATCACCGTTTGGGTCGTAAAATCCAATCTTGTCAGTTACATTTACCTGTCCTTCGTCCGATAAATTTCCCTGTACATGTTCTGAATCTGATGAATCTCTATAACTGGAGGCTAGACAATAGTTCATTAGATTATTCCAGTTTTGAGACAATCTCAACTTGTTCGCCATGGGATGCAGAAGGGCTAACGCCTAATCCTACAAACCACACCTTGTGATCAGCAGACTTCAAATGTAACATTGATTGGTCAACTTCTTCTTCAGAATTATTTTTGTGGCCTTTTTTTTTCTTCGACAACTTTTTAGTTTGTTTATGGCCTTGTGAAACTCATCATCTGTTGTCATATCATCATCGGAGAAAAGATGCATAAACACTTCACCAACTACACTTTCACCCTCACTTAAATCGCCATGGTCCAGTGCTATTTTATCAACATGATTAGCGCATCAGTTATCTTCCATCATCTCATGTGCATCATTCATTCTGTAAGGAGGCAAAGTAGGCGATGGATGTAGCTATCGTCGAAATAGAAACGATACACCAAACGCCACCATCCGAGAAGCAATTTTCAAAATATATTAAAAAAAAATTACTAAGCGCCACCGTCCGAGAAACAAACGTCCAACCGCCACCATCATAACACAAAAATAAGTTTATACGAAAGTTTTAGGGTTTTACCATAATAAAGGATTAAGTATTTCTTTGATACCATAAGCTTTAATTTTTGTGCAAGTCTTTTAATATTTTCATAGGTGGCATCATACTCCACCTAATCAATTCTGTTAGACAAATCATAATAGAAACGTTCATTTTTTTAAACGAAATTAACCCTATTCTAAAATCATGCCATTGTTGTCTTTTTGAATAATTTGGGCCAAATATGTATTTTTTGTGATAGTTGAGGCCTTCTAATGAAATTAAACCCAAAATCTATGTAAAATAAATAAAATCACAATGTTTTTTTACAACGCCGATGGAGGAATGCTCTGCTCATTCCTGAAAAAAATAGTGCACTGCTAAATATCGCCCTACCTTTCGTAAAAATCGCCCTAACTTTAAAACTTGAACAGTAAAATTATGAAAATACCCTTCAATTTCGTATTAAAAATCGGCGAACAGAATCATTCAGCATCACTTTCACCATCCCACACAAATTTTTCTCTGAAAAAATAAGCTCTCGTTCTAGCTGTTCGTACCACCGCAGCCGCTGCCAACTCCATCACGACGTAGCCGCCGCCATCGCCGCAGTAACCGCCGCCGCGAAAAAAGCCAAGAAAAAAAATCGCCACTGCCGCCGCAAGGTACGCTGGAATCTGGTCTTAGCCGTCCAAATCGGACGGCCCGATTCAAAGGCTGCCGCCCAAATCAGACGGCCCGAGTCAAAGCCACCGCCCAAATTGGACGGCTGGATTTGAATCGGGCCGTCCGATTTGGGTGGCTGCCTTTGAATCGGGCCGTCCGATTTGGGCGACGGGCCAAATTTTTTTTAAACATTTTCCTAATATTTAAATTATTAGATAGTAATTAAATTAAAACTAAATATGCAGATTTAATTATAATTAAGATAAGCACATTATTTGTTTGTTGTTTTAATTATTGAATAGAATTAGTTTAAATATTTCGAAATATTAGAAATTAAATAAGATAATTTAGAGTGATAGTGTATGAATTAAGTATTTATTTATTTTAATAAATAGTAATTACAGTGAATAAAATTTGTTGATGATAATTTAAAGTAATAATTAGTGAAATTATGATATTTCATTATGATGATTATGTTAATTTATGTAAATGTGACTAATTAAATAGTGTTATACCATTTCTGGGGTGTACCATTTCTGCTTCCGATCGGAAAGAACAACTCGAAAATCATCATGCTGAGAAGAAGAAGCAACGTGGTGGGGATGATGCTCAGCCTAGCGTCATAAAGCCAGAGCTGCAGTTTAACATTCCCGGGCCTGTGTTCGACTTTGGATTTACGGATGTTGGTGGGACACAGCAGAGTGCAGATTAGATACTAGATAGTATCGCTGCAGGATCATCACCGAACATCGATGACATCAGAGATGATTCGGAGAGCTCGGGCGATGACCGGCTCGATGATGATCAGCATGATCCTCCATTTCACCCAGCTCTTTTAGTTGACCCCCCTCCTCCCCCCTCCGCCTACTATGCATGTACCATCAGCAGCTGGTAGCAGGTCATCTCAGGGTTCCTCTTCTGTTCGGCCTAGACGTGGCAGGGGTACTCGTTTCGTCGGAGTCGAGTCGAGCACTGTTGGGCCATGGTTGCTTCAGGGGCCTGCACCTGGTGGGCCTAAGATCATTGACCTAATTCCTAGTTTTGGCGGGCATATTACATACCGCATGTGCAGAGAGGGTGTGGCATGTCGACCCGCATCGACCTTCAAGTTGTACACCTCGAAGAAGGCAGTGAAAGCCCTCCAGGATTTTGATTGGAAGACGGAGGGAGCACGAGACTTGGTAGCAGCATCAGGGTTGTCCCACCTCGCGGTCATTATGTCTTCCCAGTTACACACTGCACTTATTCAGACATTCGTGGAGAGGTGGCAGCCGGACACAAACACCTTGCACATGCCGTTCGGAGAGATGACGATTACGCTGCACGCCGTCTTCTACCTACTACGGATTTCGATAGCTAGGACACAACTCAGTGATTCTAGGGAGAAGAACTATAAGGGATTAGCAGCGTCTATGTTACATCTTCACGAGAACGATTTGAGGCCGACCTACTACTCGAAGGGTGGGATGCATGTAGACACCAGAGTTCTATCGGCAGCAGCATCGGGTGAGCTCTCTGATGCCGACACCACCAGTTGCTACTTGTTCAGTTTGCTTGCGTCTATACTGTTTGTGGACCGTAGTGGAGGCCTGGGCCGTGTTAGCATCTTGAAGGGTATTAGTTACATCGACCGGGTAAGCAGCTATAGTTGGGGAGCCGCTGCACTTGCCTTTATGTTCCGGCAGTTAGGGATAGCTAGTCGGGCATCATCGACTTCACTGTGCGGGTGTCTAACTCTGTTGCAGTCTTGGATATACGAGTATTTCCCATGTCTGAGTAGTTCACAGTTCCCTCACCGGCGCAGGACTTGTGAGGCTCTTCTTTGGGAGGTGGGACCCTCCGAGAGGGATTGGCAGGGGACGAGGTGTTGATGACAGGCTGGTTCATCTTCCTGCTCAGTTAGACGGGCTAACACATGCACATGTTCCTTTCACCCCCTACTCCAGATGATGGTGACACCGTCCGATCATGCTATTTTGGACGGATTCACGCGTTTGACATCATTGAGCCACATGACCCCGTTCGTGTCGTTCGTCAGTATGGGTACCGGCAGGTGATTCCCCACCCACCTTCGATGTCAGAGGTTGCTGTCAGGCCTGCTGATGGCGTATTGTATGATGTGCGCCACTCAAGGTGCAATTTCAGCCATCCCGGTGCTTTGGCATACTTGCCAAAGATTAGCATACCGTTTGTACCCCGTGCACCTGACGGTAATGTGTTCCCTGATTACCTAGCCTGGTATCTCGACCGCACACATCCATACATAACCCCGTCAGTCACGACAGAGGAGCCCCCGGTTTTTGATTATGTGCGTCCTAATTCCTCTTTACTAATTGGACAGCTGTTTGTTTGTATTTGTGACTAATTTGATTATTTTGTTTCAGCCGCCACAGCCTCTTTCTGGCCGCATTGTCCACGGATTGACGCCCCTCTGGAAAGCTGACACTGTGGAGGCTTTCGTTGACAGAGGAGCATAGTACTTCGGGTTGGTTCAGTCCATGGAGGGCCTGTTTCGAGAGTTTATGCACTAGACCTGTTATTTTTTATTGGTATTTTCGGATGTTGTTCATCTTTGTGCACTAGACTGTTTGTTAATTATTTGTATTTTCGGATGTTGTTCATCTTTATGCACTAGACCGTTGTTTTCTTATTTATTTTCGTGATTGTGTACGCTATTGTTCATCGTGAGTATGGATTGTGGTTCAGTTATTACATGTTTGAGAATGTATTTTCATTTCTGATAGAATGTTGTTTGCTCCTCAAATTACAGTTGTGATATAATTTATTTGATCCAGTAACGGACGGCCTGTTACCTTGTAATGCACGATTTGAAAAAAACATTAAACACTAGACAAAAGACAGAAAAGGATACATTGTTGGAACACGTCAACAGTTACATTTAGAACTGATATTACAGCAAGAAAGATAGTTATAGAGGGAACATAAACTTACAATGGTGGATGATGTCCATCTCTTCGTACAAATAGTGCTCGTTCAGCTCGATATAGCGTTTCCCATAATGCCATCCGTTCTACACCCTGGACCATACGATTAACTTGGCTGAAATCTGAAAGTGGTCGCACACCTTCATCATCGGCTAACTGTATTTGGACCTAATGGGTCCCGGTACAAACGAGTTCTATTGTAGCATCCAGTCGCTCAACTAGACCGTCGCATGAAATAGGTAAGTATGTAGAACCATATGTGTGGAGATGAACGGGTCTCCGCGTAGATGCATACACCACGATAACGCAGTTGTACATGGAAGCAAATCCAAACAGATCGGCATCCCACATCCAGTGATCGTTCCCGCATGATCCATGAGGGCTAGCCAACCTCTGCTCCACCTGTTCCCGTGTCTGATTGTACGCACCGTACACGGTTTCCAATCTGAAATGCCAACCTGTAAGTACATGGTCTAGGAGATCTGCCCTTATCTGTGAGTATCACTCTTGGTCACCATACACAATTGATGCAAATACACGAAACCCGCAATTGCTGTCCATAACTGGGTCAAACCAGGTGGAAAATAGTTCTTTGACACTTTGAGGGATTTTGGGCTTATTGTTTAAAGCCTAAACCCTAAACCCTAAACCCTAAACCCTAAAACTTAAACCCTAAATACTAAACTCTAAACCCCAAATCCTAAATGCTAAACCCTACACACTAAACCCTAAACACTAAACCCTAAACCTTAAACCCTAAATACTAAACTCTAAACCCTAAATCCTAAATGCTAAACCCTACACACTAAATCCTAAACCCTAAATCCTAAACCCTAAACTCTAAACACTAAACTCTAAATCCTAAAATGTAAACCCTAAACCCTAAAAACTAAACCCTAAACCCTAAACCCTAAACCTTAAACCCTAAATACTAAACTCTAAACCCTAAACTCTAAACCCTAAATCCTAGTACAAACTAAATCCTAAACCCTAAATCATAAACACTAAACACTAAACCCTGAATCCCAAATCCTGAAATGTAAACCCTAAACCCTAAACACTAAACCCTAAACCCTAAATCTTAAACCCTAAATACTAAACTCTAAACCCTAAATCCTAAATGCCAAACCCTACACACTAAATCATAAACACTAAACACTAAACACTCAACCCTAAACTCTAAACACTAAAATTTAAACCCTAAACTCTAAACCTCTAAACCCTAAACACTAAACCTTAAACCCTAAACCCTAAATCCTAAATCCTAAAAATAAAACACAAAACTCTAAACCTAAACCTTAAACCCTATACCCTAAACTCTAAACGGCAAACCCTAAACCCTAAACCCTAAATCCTAAACCCTAAAATCTAAACTCTAAACCCTAAACCCTAAACACTAAACCCTAAACTCTAAACACTAAAATTTAAACCCTAAACTTAAACACTAAACCTTAAACACTAAACACTAAAATCTAAACCCTAAAACCTAAACACTAAACTCTATACCCTAAACACTAAACTCTAAACCCTAAACCGTAAACACTAAACCCTAACCACTAAAATCTAAACCCTAAACCCTAACCACTAAGCCCTAAACCCTAAACACTAACCCCTAAACCCTAAACACTAACTCTAATAAACGGCTTGGTCGAAAAACGTTTCAGTTTAGTATTTTTGACATAACTGATCGCTCCGATGCCCGATTGATGCAAGACCGGCGGCATTGGAAAGCTAGTTCGATTGTCTACATCATGTCGAGGCCAAATTCCGACGAGAATAACCAGACGGGCCGGATTTCCGTCTGGATGGTCTGACCGGACGGACAACCGGTCCGTCCGGATGGTCTGACCGGATGAACGGTCGCTCCGTCTGGGTGGTCTGACCAGACGGACGATCGCTCCGTCTGGGTGGTCTGACCGGACGGATCCGTCCGGTTGGTTCGTTTGGTTTATTTTTTTGAAATTTAATTAAATCTCTTAATTCGTTTATATCGATTCCCTAATTTTAATACTTGAAGTATCGGTTGGATGCACGAGTTATCGCCATGAATATGAGAATGATTGAGTTTTTTGAAGATTGAAATTCGTATAAGTTTTTGAAATTTATTATAAGATAATTTAGTAATTCATTGTTTTAAGGCGTCGTTTAATTCGAAAACTAGGGCGTTCGTTTAGGGACTCAGTTATTATATCCTCCGGAAGCTTGTTCGCCACTGTCTGCCATTGATGGACGGGCTTTGTAGCGTTCTGCTCTAGAGTTCTACTGACTCTGAATACCGTCAATTTTTCAGGAACGGCGACTAGATTTACTTTCCAGGCCACCGCGACACCAAAGCTGTTTCCTCCGCCTCCTCGAACGGCCCAGAACATATCTTCCCCCATGGAATGCCTATCAAGTGTTCGACCTTTTGCGTCAACAAAAACCGCGTCGACTACATTATCCGCTGCGAGGCCGTATTTCCTCAATAGGTTGCCGTATCCTTCACCGCTGATATACCCACCAATTCCGACAGTTGGGCATATCCCACCTGGAAAAGCTAGAGTTCTGCTTTTCTGTGAGATAGCTTAGTAGAGTTCGCCTAATGTGGCCCCGGTTTGGACCCACGCGGTCTTGCTTTCGACATCGACAGTGATGTCTCGAAGGTTGATCATGTCCATGACTATGAATTGTGCATTGGGATTGATAGAAGTGTAAGAAAGGCCCTCGTAGTCATGACCACCGCTTCGAAATCTGAGTTCAAGCCTGTGTTTTTGGGAGCATTTGATAGTGACTTGGATGTGAGATAAGGATTTAGGTGTTATAACGAGTACTGGCTTAGCGGTGGTATTCGTGTTGAATAGAGGATTTCGAATGGAGAATTGCAGGACGGATGAATAGGAAGGGTTGGTTCGGGTGTAAATCAGACGGGAAATGGATTCTACTGGTGCGGAAGAAGCAGATATTTCAGAATCAAGGCATTGTAGGAAATGGTTATCTGGAGAAGCCAAGGGTAGAAATGATGAAAAGGAAAGGAGCAGAAGGAGCAGCAGGAATGGAGCAGAAGGAGCAGCAGGAATGGAGAAGATACCACCGCCATTGTTGTGGGAAGGAAGAATTTTGAGAGGACATCGAGTAGAGGTAGGTGAATGCATTATTTATAGAGTCATGTGTGGGTATGCATTGGAATTGGTTGTGAAAGCAGGAAAAATGTCAACCCTTGGGCGTTAGACTATTTGAAAATGATAGAATAGCAAATCCTTTTAGATACGGCTAAGATAAGTTTGTAGGTGGGCATCATTGATGAGAAAAGGGTTGGAGTTGTATGATTATGGATAAAATATAATCGACAAAAGTATGTGTCTTGATGTGGCAAAACCTGATGGATGTGGTTTTCGCCTGGTTTGTCGGGTGATGCTTATGTACATTTGCGCAAGTAATTGGATTATTTTATTGAATTGAATTCCAATGATATTTTAATGTCAATTTTTGGGGTCTGTTGGTTTCCGATCGTGTTGTTGACAAATGAGTCCAGGATCCCTTTGAAAAGTAAGTTCAAATAACATTGCAGCATTTGTTAGCTGAAAATCAGGTAACCATCTGCCAAAACATTGCAGCTGGAATAACCCAGAAAGGGAGATAGATATGTATTGAGCAGAGACGATTTATCAATAGTCAGAGAACACCTGTTGAAGATGAAGATGGCAAGTTCTGCTAAGGAAGGAGACAATAATAATAATCTCCAACATTAAAAAGAGCGAAGAACACTATTCACATCCTCAAAGCATCTCTGAACAAGATTGATCCATAAAAACAATTTAGTCCCCACAACCCCCTTGTGGGTTTGAGAGAAAGGTACCAACTTTAGAGATGCAACCCAACAAAACACAGCTAGATTTAGCAGCAGCAGGAAAATTCAACTATATTAGAAACTGTTTCCAGCTTTCTCATATATATATGAAGTGGCATATAAATTTACTTCTACCCAGCAACTCCATCAGCTTGCAGCTCATTGCATCCTCCACTGGATGGACCCTCCATTCTCTCCTTAGCGCATCGAAGATGGTCGAGGAACACGTGGGCGAACTGGTGTCTTCGACGGGCTTACCCTGCAACCATTCATCCCCAATCAGCTTCGAGATATAAAGTACACAGATAATATCATTACCGCCCAACCGTACCTTATAGGCAAGGATCCCAGAACAGCTCCGCTACAGTTGAGAGCAGCAATTGCACTCTCAGCCTGCAACACATGTCAAAAAGGCCGTCAATTCACGAAATGAAAACTACTAAATCTATTCACCACATACAGAAGCATAATCCACAAGGGAATCTCTCTTATCTGGACTAACGTATTCATACACAATATCCAAGATCTACCCGTCCATCTTCATCCCAAAAATTATTTAACAATTTCTAATACAGCCACATAAGAAACTTTAACATTTAACACATTCAGTAATTTGAAATCATCTCCATCCCAGCAGTGCTTTAACAATTTACATTTAATCATTTATGTTTTTTCTTAACTATACTTTTGCCTAATATATAATAAGATAATTCATTAAATTATAAATGTGTTTTTCAAAAAATGTTCCATTTGCCTATGCTTGTTGAATTGCTAATTAAGCAAATACTTTTCCATCCTTAGCAGTTGCTCAACAAATTCCACATCAGCTTCCACCACATTCAGCAATTGTAGCAATTGTCAAAACTTTGGGGATGAAACATTTGTGTTGGTAGGAATCAAAAGCTAGCTAGGAATTTTGTAAGGAATCACAAGACCACTTGTAAGTATCATTCCAGTATCATGCTCTAGAATTAGGCAAGCACATCCAATTTTTTCGTTTACACGTTTTACCAAAAGTTATTAGGACTCATTTATCAGCAAAGCAAGGTCTAGTCTTCAGGTGACATTGAAGCTCAGGAAGTTATATTCGTAATTTTCCCATTCTACTACAATACCAAGCAAGATGTGTACTGTAGCAACATTAAAATGAACATACTACTCATGTTGCAACACACATGCATACAGACAACATGGATTAGTTAAGAGAACGTCATAAGAGTTCAAATAATCTTCAGTTTTAAGTCGCTATGTACTAAATGCACAAGTTCTTGCTACAACATGTGCATGGATGATGCTCCGGACCGCAAGCAAGCCAGCTCTCTAACTATCAAGTTTGCAGCCTTTCGACATCTACGAACATGAAGTCTAACCTGTTTACTTATGAGTTGAAGAGGTTAAAAACTGGAATCTTAAATGCAATAAATGAAGTTGAGAGGTATTTAAATAGACAGGAGGCAAGGGCAAGTGAGCACAAGCAAAAGGAACAACAGATGTAAGAAATATTAAAAGTCGTCCATGACAATACACAATCAGTCACAAAATCATGCAGGGAACCTAATTCGACCATAAAACATCGGCAGCCCAAGATATCGACTCGAGAAAATAACCTTTTCAAGTGTGCACCTAATCCGACTTTCAAAAGTACACTTCCCAGAGTTAGAACAGCACAATTACATAAACAAGGCCAACCTCCAACAGAGGAAAGCACAAACCTATTAGCCCAATATCAATTTAATGCAATGCTGCAGTATTAAGAGGCACAGCCTACCGACTTTAGGGACCACAAAAAAGGTTCAGACATTCTTGTATTGCAAGCTTCAATATGCTGAAACTAGTTTATTCCAGTACCAACTCCAAATATGGAATGGAGCATAACTCTTTTAACATGTAAAGATACCAAACGATCAATAGTTGCAGCAAAACACAAAGGAGAGCAATATGGCATGAATTTGGCAAGTCAGGAAGTATATCAAATAAAAGATAGACCAAAAGT
This sequence comes from Linum usitatissimum, assembly GCA_030674075.2. NCBI lineage: Eukaryota > Viridiplantae > Streptophyta > Magnoliopsida > Malpighiales > Linaceae > Linum > Linum usitatissimum. The sequence continues at coordinate 1,645,236 of JAUJYP020001374.1, forward strand.
GTTTAAGCAATGCAAGATGTACAGCTACTACACAAGTGCTACATGTTTGAAATGACAATATAAACATTGTAATTGCAGCAGAAATTACCATTGCAAACTCAACGAAAGCAATACGAGTTGAATGATGATAATCACCAAGGAGCCTCAAACATTGAACCTGCATGGAAACGTATTTAAATAAGGTACCGCTGGGGTAAAAGAAGGATACTTTGGAAATGATTGTATCTGCCAACACAAACCTCTCCACAAAACGATTCAAAGAACAGTCTAACATCTGCTTGAGAAATCTGCACTTGAGGAAAAAAAGTCACGCGGGGAAAATGGTCCAGGAAACCCTCAAGGAACTCTAACCACAATAACTAAACACACTGGATGTAGCTTGCAGTTTCACCTTCTTGTCTATATTTGTGCAGTAAATAGTCCTAGCACACATCTCACGTTCATCTTCAGACTGCAAACATAGCAATGTTAAAAGAAAAGGCAAAACTTCAACAATCACATAAGAAGAGGCCATCAAAATTGAAGAGTCACCCTCACCCTTGGCAAAAATGTAGGGTTAACAGGTGCAATGGCAGTTTTGGAAGGCAGCACTCTTAGTGGGTAATATCCAAGCACAGTCCCCGACAAATTTAAAGCAACCCTTGCACCTTCTGCACGCACTCAATGTAATAATTACACGTCATTATTAAAACTTGCAAGACGAACGATGCTAAAGCAATGAGTCAATCACGCTTTTATAAATACCTTCATCAGTAAATTCAATGAAAGCGAATCGAAGGACTGAATTAGGATCACCGCATATACGACAATCAACAACCTTTTGCACCAAATAAGTATCAATGATTAGTCACAATGAAATCCACAATTATGAAATCAATATTGTCATAAGCCGATGTATACTTGTCCACAATGAATAAATAGACCGGCAAGTTGCTCCTCCGTAACCTACAAACAACCACGAAGAATAACAACAAACTCAAATCAGAACACGAACTACAACCTATGAGAAACATTTCACTAAAGACAGTAAACAGAACAGGACCTCAAATGCAAACTATAACATAGGAGAATCCGAACTACAACATAGGAGAAACCTGCTGATCAATGTCGGACACATATACTGTCCTCCTAATTACGTCCTCGCGCTGAGCCATACTCCTCCTACTGTTGGTTCTTCTCCTTCCTTGGTTAAAATTGTTCTTCTGCAACACCAAGAAACCAGAAAGTAAACCCAAGCAGCATACACACAAAAAAACTGATTACAAACTACTCTTCATACCCTATAGATTTCCCTTACCCCCAATATTATCAGATGTTCTCTAATACATACAAAACAATAGAGTATCAGCATTCTCCATCCTTGCCATTAGCAACTAAAAACCAAAATTGAAGGAAACAACTACAAGTATACGAACAAAGACTTGACTGACTTACCCTTTTTATATTTCCATTTGCATTCCCGTTGGGATTAAGCATTCCAAAATTGTTAGCGTACCCAAATCCGTTATCCCAAAAGCCATGATTTTTAGCAAGAGAAGGTGGTACAAACTCTTGAGCCATCGGATTCAACTTGGACAGCATATCCACTAACTCACTCATATCATTCGCCCCATTAACTTTAGAGAAATTCATCTGATGATTGGCACCCCCAAACCCATCATCAGACTTGGTCACATCGTTCTTGACCGTACTCAAATCAGAAGCTCCATTCTCCAGCTCCGACAGCTGGTCGCACTTACCATCATCCACCGCCCGATCATCGTTCTGGGGCTGAGAAATTGTGTTTCCGCCGTCGATCGCGGTGGATTCGTCGTCCATGGGTTTTGTGCTCTCAACGCCGTTGGAGTCAGATGACAATACAGTGGTGGTGTCCAAATTCTGACCGGTGACCCCATTTTTCGGCCCACCATTTTCAGCAACAATAGCCATGATCACAAACAGCTGAAACAAAAAGGGCTCGACTTTCGATATAAAAGCCTCCTTCTTTGTAGTCTCCTGCCGAATTTTAATCAAAGCAATCACAGAAATTGAAAGAATCTGAGCAACCCAGAAAAAAGGAAAAATTAACGCAATAAAAGTCAAAGAAATTATATGAGTTGTTGAAGAAAGAGATCATCAGTCGCATCTTGCCTTATCTTAACCGATTCCCAGAAGAGAGCAGAGAGCTAGCAGTGAGCGAGAGACCCACTTGAGAGAGAGAGAGAGAGAGAGGAGAGAGAGAGAGAGAGATGTGGGGAGATCGCCTTAAAACAGAAGCGGCTTGCTAAAACAATTTTCTGATTGATGACACAAAGAAAGAGATGAATGGGTGTGAACACAGAGGGGATAATTAGCACAAATGTCACCTACATTTACCCCCACTAACTAAGTGTCATTTACCTTTCCTTTTGTGACAGAATCATCACTTATCTTTATAGAGTCTAGTCTTTTTTTTGTCAAACACCATCCATTTGATTCTTTTTTCACAAAGAAAGTGATCATCTTGTTAAGTACACTCATATAGAGGCCGTTACAAAAAGGTGACTCATAAGGTGAAAGAGACTTTAATTTGGCCGATCGAGCTATTTAGTTTGTTTTTTTATTTATGAAACGGAAAATGCATTAATGTGTATTTGGAGTTAGTTTATAAGATAGTCGTGATTTGTTTTAAAATTCTATAACATTGTCAATTGTCATAGCTACAAAAACATTGGTTCGTTAATGATCGAGAAAATATCGAGACAGCCTTAGAAGATAACCAAAATGTTGGCGGATGCTTTGGCATACTTTGTGGCTTCCAAACTTGTGTCATATAACCAAGTGATCTTTTCTTTTTTGACCGGGTTTACTTGGTTATATGACACAAGTTTGGAAGCCACAAACCATTGATTAATATCTTAAATTTTTTTAAAATTAAATATTTTTCTTGTATTTTACTAATTCATTTTTTAAATGGATCCATTTGTCATTTTAACATTTTATTTCACTTGATTTTACTTAGAAGTAAGAAATTAAAATATAGTTTTATAAATAAAATTTATTATTGCAATGATATGTAATAGTTATAATAATCACAATAACATGAATTCTATTATATTCTTTTTATTTATTTATAAACCTCTATTTTGTTCTTCACTTCAAATGGTTGCACTTGAATACCTTCACTATATAGTTTTTTAATCTTGTGTTTGAAGAGGGATACAAATTTGTTCTTTTCCACATATATTTGTTAATGCATTCTTGTCTTAAATTTATCAATAAAAGAAAGAAGCATTGTAATTTATTAATATATTTAAATATACGATCATGATACCACCCCAATTTTCAACCATGTGGAATTGTATATTTAATTAATGGTTTAAATGCTTTGCACGAATAAACAGTTATATCCGCAAACCAATTAAGCCTATCAATAAAAGAAAGCAACAGATAGAAAATCTTACCATTCTCTGAATTTTTTTTATCATTAAACTTCAAAGAATTAACCTCATTGGACATTAGTCATCAATCTCCAGCATTAAAGCCACTATTCACATCTCAAAAACTATTCTATCGCCACGGCATCTCTCAACAAAGATCCATACACGGTTTAATCCTCGCAACCCTCTTGTGGATTTCAAAGAAAGGTACCAAAACAAAAATAAAATTTAGCATTAGGATGAAAAATAAACTATATTAGAAACTGTTTCCAGCTTCTCTATATATATATGTATCCAAGGACATATATTACTTCTACCAGCATGAAGCTCCATCAACTTGCAGTGCTCATTGCATCATATCACCAGAGGAATCGTTCTCTTACTGCATCGATGGTCGAGGAGGACATGGACGAACAGGTGTCTTCGACGGGCTTACCCTGCAACAATGGATGAGATTAAAAACAAAAGAGGATAAAGAATGGCAAAAAGACAACAGTGGATGAGTAATGGTTAACTATACCTTATGGGCAAGGATCCCAGAACAGCTCCACTACAGTTAAGGGCAACAATTGCACTCTCAGCTTGCAAGACATCATTTCAACAAAATATATTCACTAAGCATGATCCACAAATCGGTCCTTGTAATATGGACACTTGCACATAATCGACAAAGCAATCCAAAGCTAACACAAATGCAACCAACTATTTCACTGGTATCTCGACGAGAATAACATATCTGCATTGCACAAATGACAACGTTTTGCTCACACTACCATACTTTTTTGTTGTTATGATCCAAAAGATTCTATCTACCTTATATATGGCATAGATTGAAAGGATATTGAAGCCCGGTGCTTAAGAACTATCTTGCTATCGTGTTCTACTAACAGCTTACATTATTCAGATGGCAATGTAAAGTTAGGAGAGTTTCATGCTCACGTAGTTACTTTCTTAGTTTTTCACGGTATTGTTATTCTGCGGTATTCTAACGGGCACTTACGGACAATATCGAACGGTGAAGTATCGGCCTCAACTTTCAAAGATTTCACTTTCGAGAATGTCCTAAGAGATAAAATCTTCAATATTTTCAATCTCTATATGCGGTGAAACAAATCTTATCGTCCCCATACGATAGCCAGGTTTCTTGTAAAGGGTGGCAGAGCTAAGCTTTGATTTTCCTCCTAAAAGAGCTAATAGTGGCGTTCAAAAATGAGGAATTTGAGTTATAATTACTCACTACAACACGTGCATGCCTGCTTTCCCACAGCATAACCATCCTAAGAAGTACCAAGTTTTAGACTTTTGACATTTGAAAACAGGAAATTACCAACTGGTTTACTAATGAGACGAAGGGAAAAACACGTTCGAAATTTTAATGCTTAAATGAGATTGAGAGGATTTCAGAAACCACATAGAGTAAGCTCGATACACTATACTATAGAAACTAACATATTTCCTTGGCAATAGACACGCAGTTATTAAATCCTATAGAGACCCTTTATAACAACATAAACATTGCAACCTCAACAGAACTTACCATTGCAAACTCAACAAAAGCAATACGAGTTGAATGGTGATAATCACCAAGGAGCCTTAAGCATTGAACCTACATGGCATAAGTTAGAATAAGGTACTAATGGATAAAACAAAGATATCCAACAAATAATTGTATGCGCCAATACAAACCTCTCCACAAAATGATTCAAAGAACAGTCTAACATCAGCTTGAGAAATCTGCATGTGGAGGAAGATACCATCATGAAGGGGGAAATGGTCCAGATAAGCCTGAGAAACTAAGGATTGAATATAGTTTCTAGTAACCTTCTTATCTATATTTGTGCAGTATATAGTCCTAGCACACATCTCCCTTTCATCTTCAGACTGAATCCATAGCAATGTTAGATGAACTACTGGAACTCAACTGTGTTTGTTCTATGTAAATGGCTGTCCATTAGCGCACATAATCGCAGAGGCATTCTCACCCGTGGCAAAAAATGTTGGGTTAACAGGCGCAATAGCGGTTTTTGAAGGCAACACCCTCAACGGGTAATATCCGAGCACGGTCCCAGACAAGTTCAAAGCAACCCTTGCACCTTCTGCAGAACCCCCCCCCCCCCCCCATCACAATCACTATAAGAAACTATAAATTTGCAAGACAAGTGTGTAAAATCAAATGATTTTGGAAATACCTTGATCAGTGAATTCAATGAAAGCAAAGCGAAGGACTGAATTGGGATCACTGCGTATACGACAATCAACAACCTTTTGCACACAATAAACATCAGCAGGTTAGTCTCACTGAAATCTACAAGTTAAGAAAACACTATAAGGCCAAGACATAATGTATACTTGTCCACAATAAATAAATAGACCAGCGAGCTGTTCTTCAGTAACCTACAAACAAATAAGAAGACACATTAAATGAATAGATAAGGATACAAATGCTAATAAACACAGAAATTTTCCACTAATGGAAGGTAAAAGAATTAGAGCAAACCTGCTGGTCAATGTCAGACACATAAACTGTCCTCCTAATCACATCTTCCCGCTGAACTATGCTCCTGCTATTGTTGGTTCTTTTCCTTCCTTGATTAAAACTGTTCTTCTGCAACACAAGAAACCAGAAAAAGTAAACAAAACAGCACCACCCCACAATCCATGTTTGGTTCTAGATGAAACAAACTATTCTTTTTGTCCTGAAGTTCCCCACTTTCTCTTACCTCAATATCATCAGATGTTCCCTTATATACAAAACAACAATAAACCAATTGAAACAAAGGCGTACCCTTTTGATATTCCCGTTGGCATTCCCATTAGGACTAAGCATTCCAAGATTGTTAGCATACCCAAACCCGTTATCCCAAAAGCCATGATTTTTAGCAAGAGAAGGTGGCACAAACTCTTGAGCCATGGGATTCAACTGGGACAACATATCCTCCAATTCACTCATATCATCAGACTTAGGCATGAGTGGCTTTTGATTGCTATCGAACCCATTCAAATCGTTGTTCACCACCGTATCAGCCCCATCCCTAAGCTCAGCTGGCTGATCACACTTACCATCAACCCCCTGATCATCATCGTCCTTGGGCTGAGAAATCTCATCTCTACTGTCAATCATCAAAGATTCATTCATGGACTTTGTGTTGTTAAGGTCCGATGGGACAACAGTGTTGTTATCCAAATTCTGGCTGGTTTTTGTCCCACCATTTTAAGCAACAATAGCCATGATTACAAAAAGAACTCCACTTCCGATGTCAAAAACGATGGAGGGTCCTGGCGATTAATCTAAAAAATAGTAACAGAAATGAAGCAATCTCAGTAACCCAGAAAGCATAAGGCCATGGAAATGAAATAAAATTAGAAGTGAAAGTAAAGAGCTCACTGGAGAGAGAGAGAGAGAGAGATCGCCTTAAATTCAACTTGGCTAAGACAATTTTGTGAGAAGATGAATGTGGAAAATTGGTGAGAAACAGATAGAGGTCAAAGTTGAGTGCTTTCTATATTTGCTTTCCGGAAAAGAGTTCTCTTGCCATATTAAAACACAAACAAGATTCTTTCTTTCTTTGCAGAGAGAGAGAGAGAGAGAGAGAGATGGAGGAGGAAGAAGGCAGTAGTTGTTGAGATGAGGGAGGGAGGGAGGGAGGAAGAAAAGGAAGAAGAAGGAAGGAGGAGGGGTGGGTAATGGGGTTTGTGTTGTTCTTCGGATCGTCCGGTTGTGTTGTGTTGGGCACTACAGACTTTTGACAACTTTACCATTTTGTTGTTTCTTTTTTCCACACCTTTCCCGAAGCTAGTATGTGTATTATTCTTATTATTACGTCACCCGCCTCTATATATTAAAAAATGATATGATGCTGAAATGTCAAATGGTTTTATTCTAATGGCTGCTTTTGGGAGTAAGAAAATTAAGGTCTAATCCTATCTAATTTTTCCTCATTACAGATCCTGGTCTCAAAACGTTAACTGAAAAATCGATTCGTAATATTTGAAAGCTTTGAATTAAGAATATAATTGAGCTAAAATTATAAGATTTATTGAATATTTGATGGTATGCACGAAACACACCATCCAATTTGTGTACCGACGTGTGGAGCCACGTCTTGAATGACGACTGAGCAGCTTCTACTCTATTTGTGCTAGTGTTACCAAGATGAAATACCTGATTAGTGGCGTAACGAGCCCACTTAAGCTTGCAAGGTAGCCACTCTAATGTCAAATAATCAATCAGCTCTTGCTGAATCCCACTTTTGACCAAATCATTCCACTTGGCGTGGAATCCTCGACTTGTTGCAGCATTCAGCACTCTCCCCCATCGACCTTTTACGAAACTCTCGGCTACGTGTCGGTCCGAAGTCAACTTTGTCACTTTGGCTTCGATATTACTCTTCATGTGCCAGATACATAGCAAATGATGAGAAGAAGGGAATATTTCTGCCAGTCTTTGCTCCCAAACCTCTCTCCATATCCGTCACAAAAGCATCAGGAAGTCGAGAACCCAACACCACTTTCAACTTACTGAGAACCCAAGCATATGACTCCTTTGTTTCGTCCTCAACCAATGCCAACCCAATGTTGAAGTTTTTTTTTTACTGGCGTCACACCGATCAACTGAACCACTACTTTCTTATATAAGTTCGTCTTGTACGTGGAGTCAATCAGAACAACAAAGTACCATGCATGAACCATCCGAACTGCCTCCGGGTGACAAATGAAAATGTTACGGACACGACGTGACCCGTCCAGTGTAAATTTAGTGAAGTAACCCAGTTTTGTCGCCTCTATGATTCTCCATTTTGTAGGTTTCATGCCGGCCAACCTCTCACGCATGATCTTCGCAGTTTCATTATAAATTTGCTTTATGGTTATCATACTGTTGTACGTGCCATTCAACATGCTAGCCATTTGCCTTGGGGGCACCTGATTTCCCTCCATCTGTCTAATCAGCTGCTTCATCTCGTCAGTCAATTGGTTTCGTTGGCCAGTCCCTTTATGAAATGCCTCAATTTTGTGGTTGTGGAAACCTCTCCACTGACCATGCTTGTGTTTGTCCATAACTCGCACAATCATCCATCGCCAGGTAACCCCTACGGGTATTGCTCTCAGCACAACTTTGAACCTACAGTCCGATTTCAAAGTTGTAGTCATTTTCGTGGAACCTGACGACGATGTCGTCGACTGTGATTTGGCCTTACCACCGTGCTTGCATACCATATACAGCCGCTTCTTTACTTCACCGGGGTTTTTTTTGTACGAACCTTTAACCACTTCAAACCCTAAACTCAATACGATGTCTTTTGCCGCATCATCGGCGGCTTCACGTGTCTCATACAAAACTCCATTCTCAAAAAATTTACTATAGTCCATCTCTTCTTCTTCGCCATCATCACTTTCCCATTGCACAGTACCGTCCTCATCATTTCCCTACACATTAAATACAAACATCTATCGTTTCGTATAATAATATGTCAGACAATTTTTAGTATGTATATTCGAAGGAGAACTTAGTGCATCGCTCATAGTAGCGCATTCAGTCAATTCAGCAAATCGTAACCTGCAATAATTGAAGACAACTTGTTTTACATTCATATCTCAAAATACGAATGAAAATTCTAAAATTCATAATTATTAATTACAATTTAATCTAACTAATCATATTCATATTTTAGATAAAACTACTAACGAAAAAAGTAGTTATTCGGACGCCTACGTAATGAACTGTAATTATAATCAATTAATTCAATTAAATATATCATTATTACGATAATAATTATTTAAAATTAAATTACTACCATATAATTGAAAAATGTATAATCAGTACGAAATTAGATAACTCAGATTCACACTTAGACACAAATAATAGCAAAAAAATCTATAAAATTATAATTAAGCATATTTTAGATAAAACTACTAACGAAAAAAGTAGTTGTTATATAACATACGTAATGAACTGTAATTATAATCAATTAATTCAATTATACATATTATTATTACGATGATAATTATTTAAAATTAAATTATTACGATATAATTGAAAAACGTATAATCAGTACGAAATTAGATAATTAAGATTCACACTTAGACACAAATAATAGCAAAAAAATTACAAAATTATAATTAAGCATATCATAGATAAAACTACTCACGAAAAAAGTAGTTGTTATTTAACATACGTAATGAACTGTAATTATAATCAATTAATTCAATTAAACATATCATTATTACGATAATAATTATTTAAAATTAAATTATTAACATCCATAAATACAGAAAAAATCAATAAAATTAGAATTAATTATTTCATTATCACAATATAATTTTAAAACATATAAATATTATTATGTAACTATAAAATATTTAATTTTTACATTATTTAGATAAAAAAAATCGATTTAATTGACTGAGCCGCCCAAACCGGACGGCCAGCTAAAAACAAGCCGTCCGATTTGGGCGGCTGGTTTCTTAATCGGCCGTCCGGTTTGGGCGGTTGGTTTGCTAACCGGTCGTTCAGTTTGGGCGGAACATCCATAATTACGAAAAAAATTCACTAAAATTAGAATTAATCATATTATTATCACAATATAATTTTTAAAAATGTAAATTTTATTATGTAATCATAAAATATTTAATTTCTACAATATTTAGACAAACAAATCGACTTGAATTACCTATAAAAATTCAATTTGGGTGGCCGGTTTTCAAACCGGCCGTCCGATTTGGACGGCTGATTAATTTTTTAAGAAAAAAATTCGCTAAAATTACAATTAATCATATCATTATCAGAATATAATTTTAAAAAATATAAATATTATTATGTACTTATAAAATATTTAATTTATAAAATATTTTGACATAAAAATCGGTTAAATTGACCGACCGTTCGGTTTGAGTGGCCGGGTCATTTTTTCCGATTTTTTTTATACCCACCTTCACCGTATGACGAATCCGCGAAATTCTATCATAGCGGTGGTCTGGCGAAACTCCGGCAGGACAAGGAAGAAAATAATAATAAATGGGAGTGTACGAATGGACTTCATTCGTCCTTCAATATTAAAAGACAACATCAGGGATATTTTTATAATTTTACTGTTCACATTTTAAAGTTAGGGCGAATGTTTATCAACAGCCGTCTTCACTTTCACCAATTTATCCCAGTTGCTCTTGAAATACTTCAGTCCCCAAACCCTCGCTTCTTCTTCTTCTTTGTAACCCCTACCTTTCCCTCCATTCACGTCGTTCATTCCAACATCCAAATCCCTATAATTCATATACGCAGCTCTAGGGCTCTTCGAAACAAACAGAGTCATGTAACTGTATACTTCTCTTATCCAATTCACGTTCCTCTCCGATGCTTCAATCCCATCTTCGCCCCAGAACACGTCGTACTGGATCATGAACAGGTTTCCTGCTCTGTACGGGAACGGCAAGCTCCATTCCGGAATCTCCTCCATCTTTCCTCCGTAGGGAATCATCACCAACGCACCCGCCATCGGTCCCAATTCGTCCAGTTTCTTCCATACACCTTCCCAACCGATTTCAGGTATAGGTTTCTGGACGTAATCGGATTTCCCTTTGTACTTGGCCGTTCCCGTCAGGAGAGTAATCGTCATGTTCAGCAGAATCTCCGAAGAAATAGTCCTCGGGAACCTGGCGAAATGTACGGTTGATTCTATCCAGCTCATCTCCGTACAGTCCGATTTCGACAACCCTAGCTCTGGAAATCTCTCCCCAATCAATTGAAGAACTCCTTCGATTCCACCGAGGTACATCGAGTTGAAAGTGGCCCGGATCGTTGTATTTACTTTGTGTATGGTTGCCATGATTATTTTTGAGGGTTACTAAACGACGCCCTGGTTTTCGAAATTAAACGACGCCCTACATTTATAATGACCTAAACGTCCATTCCGTAAAAATGAAAAACATAAAAAACTTACTAGTTCAATCGAAAAAATCCTTATTTCGTATGTTTTAGTTTGTTTTAGTTGGTCGAAAACACTCTCGACGAACCACGGATCAAAATTGGAAAGGTACGAAATTGAATTTTGGATCTGGAAAAAAAAAAAACCAAACGAACCAACCGGACGGATCCGTCCGGTCAGACAACCCGGACGGACCGGTTGTCCGTCCGGTCAGACCACCCAGACGGAAATCCGGTCCGTCTGGTCATTCTCGTGGGAATTTTGCCTCAACATGAACATGAAAGTTGTAGACAATCGAACTAGCTTTCCAATGCCGCCGGTCTTGCATCAATCCGATATCGGAGCGATCAGTTATGTCAAAAATACTAAAATGAAACGTTTTTCGACCAAGCGGTTTATTAGAGTTAGTGTTTGTGGTTTAGGGGTTAGTGTTTAGGGTTTAGAGCTTAGTGGTTAGGGTTTAGGGTTTAGATTTTAGTGGTAAGGGTTTAGGGTTTAGTGTTTACGGTTTAGGGTATAGAGTTTAGTGTTTAGGGTATAGAGTTTAGTGTTTAGGTTTTAGGGTTTAGATTTTAGTGTTTAGTGTTTAAGGTTTAGTGTTTAGATTTAGGGTTTAAATTTTAGTGTTTAGAGTTTAGGGTTTAGTGTTTAGGGTTTAGGGTTTAGAGTTTAGTTTTTAGGGTTTATGGTATAGATTTTAGGGTTTAGGATTTAGGGTTTAGGGTTTGCCGTTTAGAGTTTAGGGTATAGGGTTTAAGGTTTAGGTTTAGAGTTTTGTGTTTTGTTTTTAGGATTTAGGATTTAGGGTTTAGGGTTTAAGGTTTAGTGTTTAGGGTGTAGAGGTTTAGAGTTTAGGGTTTAGATTTTAGTGTTTTGTGTTTAGGATTTAGGATTTAGGGTTTAAGGTTTAGTGTTTAGGGTTTAAAGGTTTAGATTTTAGTGTTTAGGGTTTAGGGTTGAGTGTTTAGTGTTTAGTGTTTATGATTTAGTGTGTAGGGTTTAGCATTTAGGATTTAGGGTTTAGAGTTTAGTATTTAGGGTTTAGTGTTTAGGGTTTAGGTTTTACATTTCAGGATTTAGGATTCAGGGTTTAGGGTTTAGGGTTTAGTGTTTAGTGTTTATGATTTAGGGTTTAGGATTGAGTGTGTAGTGTTTAGAATTTAGAATTTAACAACACAAAGTCCATGAATGAATCTTTGATGATTGACAGTAGAGATGAGATTTCTCAGCCCAAGGACGATGATGATCAGGGGGTTGATGGTAAGTGTGATCAGCCAGCTGAGCTTAGGGATGGGGCTGATACGGTGGTGAACAACGATTTGAATGGGTTCGATAGCAATCAAAATCCATTTTGGATTTTGGGTTTTGGGCTTATTGTTTAAAGCCTAAACCCTAAACCCTAAACCCTAAACCCTAAAACTTAAACCCTAAATACTAAACTCTAAACCCCAAATCCTAAATGCTAAACCCTACACACTAAACCCTAAACACTAAACCCTAAACCTTAAACCCTAAATACTAAACTCTAAACCCTAAATCCTAAATGCTAAACCCTACACACTAAATCCTAAACCCTAAATCCTAAACCCTAAACTCTAAACACTAAACTCTAAATCCTAAAATGTAAACCCTAAACCCTAAAAACTAAACCCTAAACCCTAAACCCTAAACCTTAAACCCTAAATACTAAACTCTAAACCCTAAACTCTAAACCCTAAATCCTAGTACAAACTAAATCCTAAACCCTAAATCATAAACACTAAACACTAAACCCTGAATCCCAAATCCTGAAATGTAAACCCTAAACCCTAAACACTAAACCCTAAACCCTAAATCTTAAACCCTAAATACTAAACTCTAAACCCTAAATCCTAAATGCCAAACCCTACACACTAAATCATAAACACTAAACACTAAACACTCAACCCTAAACTCTAAACACTAAAATTTAAACCCTAAACTCTAAACCTCTAAACCCTAAACACTAAACCTTAAACCCTAAACCCTAAATCCTAAATCCTAAAAATAAAACACAAAACTCTAAACCTAAACCTTAAACCCTATACCCTAAACTCTAAACGGCAAACCCTAAACCCTAAATCCTAAACCCTAAAATCTAAACTCTAAACCCTAAACCCTAAACACTAAACCCTAAACTCTAAACACTAAAATTTAAACCCTAAACTTAAACACTAAACCTTAAACACTAAACACTAAAATCTAAACCCTAAAACCTAAACATTAAACTCTATACCCTAAACACTAAACTCTAAACCCTAAACCGTAAACACTAAACCCTAACCACTAAAATCTAAACCCTAAACCCTAACCACTAAGCCCTAAACCCTAAACACTAACCCCTAAACCCTAAACACTAACTCTAATAAACGGCTTGGTCGAAAAACGTTTCAGTTTAGTATTTTTGACATAACTGATCGCTCCGATGCCCGATTGATGCAAGACCGGCGGCATTGGAAAGCTAGTTCGATTGTCTACATCATGTCGAGGCCAAATTCCGACGAGAATAACCAGACGGGCCGGATTTCCGTCTGGATGGTCTGACCGGACGGACAACCGGTCCGTCCGGATGGTCCGACCGGATGAACGGTCGCTCCGTCCGGGTGGTCGACCGGACGGACGATCGCTCCGTCCGGGTGGTCGACCGGACGGATCCGTCCGGTTGGTTCGTTTGGTTTATTTTTTTGAAATTTAATTAAATCTCTTAATTCGTTTATATCGATTCCCTAATTTTAATACTTGAAGTATCGGTTGGATGCACGAGTTATCGCCATGAATATGAGAATGATTGAGTTTTTTGAAGATTGAAATTCGTATAAGTTTTTGAAATTTATTATAAGATAATTTAGTAATTCATTGTTTTAAGGCGTCGTTTAATTCGAAAACTAGGGCGTTCGTTTAGGGACTCAGTTATTATATCCTCCGGAAGCTTGTTCGCCACTGTCTGCCATTGATGGACGGGCTTTGTAGCGTTCTGCTCTAGAGTTCTACTGACTCTGAATACCGTCAATTTTTCAGGAACGGCGACTAGATTTACTTTCCAGGCCACCGCGACACCAAAGCTGTTTCCTCCGCCTCCTCGAACGGCCCAGAACATATCTTCCCCCATGGAATGCCTATCAAGTGTTCGACCTTTTGCGTCAACAAAAACCGCGTCGACTACATTATCCGCTGCGAGGCCGTATTTCCTCAATAGGTTGCCGTATCCTTCACCGCTGATATACCCACCAATTCCGACAGTTGGGCATATCCCACCTGGAAAAGCTAGAGTTCTGCTTTTCTGTGAGATAGCTTAGTAGAGTTCGCCTAATGTGGCCCCGGTTTGGACCCACGCGGTCTTGCTTTCGACATCGACAGTGATGTCTCGAAGGTTGATCATGTCCATGACTATGAATTGTGCATTGGGATTGATAGAAGTGTAAGAAAGGCCCTCGTAGTCATGACCACCGCTTCGAAATCTGAGTTCAAGCCTGTGTTTTTGGGAGCATTTGATAGTGACTTGGATGTGAGATAAGGATTTAGGTGTTATAACGAGTACTGGCTTAGCGGTGGTATTCGTGTTGAATAGAGGATTTCGAATGGAGAATTGCAGGACGGATGAATAGGAAGGGTTGGTTCGGGTGTAAATCAGACGGGAAATGGATTCTACTGGTGCGGAAGAAGCAGATATTTCAGAATCAAGGCATTGTAGGAAATGGTTATCTGGAGAAGCCAAGGGTAGAAATGATGAAAAGGAAAGGAGCAGAAGGAGCAGCAGGAATGGAGCAGAAGGAGCAGCAGGAATGGAGAAGATACCACCGCCATTGTTGTGGGAAGGAAGAATTTTGAGAGGACATCGAGTAGAGGTAGGTGAATGCATTATTTATAGAGTCATGTGTGGGTATGCATTGGAATTGGTTGTGAAAGCAGGAAAAATGTCAACCCTTGGGCGTTAGACTATTTGAAAATGATAGAATAGCAAATCCTTTTAGATACGGCTAAGATAAGTTTGTAGGTGGGCATCATTGATGAGAAAAGGGTTGGAGTTGTATGATTATGGATAAAATATAATCGACAAAAGTATGTGTCTTGATGTGGCAAAACCTGATGGATGTGGTTTTCGCCTGGTTTGTCGGGTGATGCTTATGTACATTTGCGCAAGTAATTGGATTATTTTATTGAATTGAATTCCAATGATATTTTAATGTCAATTTTTGGGGTCTGTTGGTTTCCGATCGTGTTGTTGACAAATGAGTCCAGGATCCCTTTGAAAAGTAAGTTCAAATAACATTGCAGCATTTGTTAGCTGAAAATCAGGTAACCATCTGCCAAAACATTGCAGCTGGAATAACCCAGAAAGGGAGATAGATATGTATTGAGCAGAGACGATTTATCAATAGTCAGAGAACACCTGTTGAAGATGAAGATGGCAAGTTCTGCTAAGGAAGGAGACAATAATAATAATCTCCAACATTAAAAAGAGCGAAGAACACTATTCACATCCTCAAAGCATCTCTGAACAAGATTGATCCATAAAAACAATTTAGTCCCCACAACCCCCTTGTGGGTTTGAGAGAAAGGTACCAACTTTAGAGATGCAACCCAACAAAACACAGCTAGATTTAGCAGCAGCAGGAAAATTCAACTATATTAGAAACTGTTTCCAGCTTTCTCATATATATATGAAGTGGCATATAAATTTACTTCTACCCAGCAACTCCATCAGCTTGCAGCTCATTGCATCCTCCACTGGATGGACCCTCCATTCTCTCCTTAGCGCATCGAAGATGGTCGAGGAACACGTGGGCGAACTGGTGTCTTCGACGGGCTTACCCTGCAACCATTCATCCCCAATCAGCTTCGAGATATAAAGTACACAGATAATATCATTACCGCCCAACCGTACCTTATAGGCAAGGATCCCAGAACAGCTCCGCTACAGTTGAGAGCAGCAATTGCACTCTCAGCCTGCAACACATGTCAAAAAGGCCGTCAATTCACGAAATGAAAACTACTAAATCTATTCACCACATACAGAAGCATAATCCACAAGGGAATCTCTCTTATCTGGACTAACGTATTCATACACAATATCCAAGATCTACCCGTCCATCTTCATCCCAAAAATTATTTAACAATTTCTAATACAGCCACATAAGAAACTTTAACATTTAACACATTCAGTAATTTGAAATCATCTCCATCCCAGCAGTGCTTTAACAATTTACATTTAATCATTTATGTTTTTTCTTAACTATACTTTTGCCTAATATATAATAAGATAATTCATTAAATTATAAATGTGTTTTTCAAAAAATGTTCCATTTGCCTATGCTTGTTGAATTGCTAATTAAGCAAATACTTTTCCATCCTTAGCAGTTGCTCAACAAATTCCACATCAGCTTCCACCACATTCAGCAATTGTAGCAATTGTCAAAACTTTGGGGATGAAACATTTGTGTTGGTAGGAATCAAAAGCTAGCTAGGAATTTTGTAAGGAATCACAAGACCACTTGTAAGTATCATTCCAGTATCATGCTCTAGAATTAGGCAAGCACATCCAATTTTTTCGTTTACACGTTTTACCAAAAGTTATTAGGACTCATTTATCAGCAAAGCAAGGTCTAGTCTTCAGGTGACATTGAAGCTCAGGAAGTTATATTCGTAATTTTCCCATTCTACTACAATACCAAGCAAGATGTGTACTGTAGCAACATTAAAATGAACATACTACTCATGTTGCAACACACATGCATACAGACAACATGGATTAGTTAAGAGAACGTCATAAGAGTTCAAATAATCTTCAGTTTTAAGTCGCTATGTACTAAATGCACAAGTTCTTGCTACAACATGTGCATGGATGATGCTCCGGACCGCAAGCAAGCCAGCTCTCTAACTATCAAGTTTGCAGCCTTTCGACATCTACGAACATGAAGTCTAACCTGTTTACTTATGAGTTGAAGAGGTTAAAAACTGGAATCTTAAATGCAATAAATGAAGTTGAGAGGTATTTAAATAGACAGGAGGCAAGGGCAAGTGAGCACAAGCAAAAGGAACAACAGATGTAAGAAATATTAAAAGTCGTCCATGACAATACACAATCAGTCACAAAATCATGCAGGGAACCTAATTCGACCATAAAACATCGGCAGCCCAAGATATCGACTCGAGAAAATAACCTTTTCAAGTGTGCACCTAATCCGACTTTCAAAAGTACACTTCCCAGAGTTAGAACAGCACAATTACATAAACAAGGCCAACCTCCAACAGAGGAAAGCACAAACCTATTAGCCCAATATCAATTTAATGCAATGCTGCAGTATTAAGAGGCACAGCCTACCGACTTTAGGGACCACAAAAAAGGTTCAGACATTCTTGTATTGCAAGCTTCAATATGCTGAAACTAGTTTATTCCAGTACCAACTCCAAATATGGAATGGAGCATAACTCTTTTAACATGTAAAGATACCAAACGATCAATAGTTGCAGCAAAACACAAAGGAGAGCAATATGGCATGAATTTGGCAAGTCAGGAAGTATATCAAATAAAAGATAGACCAAAAGTGTTTAAGCAATGCAAGATGTACAGCTACTACACAAGTGCTACATGTTTGAAATGACAATATAAACATTGTAATTGCAGCAGAAATTACCATTGCAAACTCAACGAAAGCAATACGAGTTGAATGATGATAATCACCAAGGAGCCTCAAACATTGAACCTGCATGGAAACGTATTTAAATAAGGTACCGCTGGGGTAAAAGAAGGATACTTTGGAAATGATTGTATCTGCCAACACAAACCTCTCCACAAAACGATTCAAAGAACAGTCTAACATCTGCTTGAGAAATCTGCACTTGAGGAAAAAAAGTCACGCGGGGAAAATGGTCCAGGAAACCCTCAAGGAACTCTAACCACAATAACTAAACACACTGGATGTAGCTTGCAGTTTCACCTTCTTGTCTATATTTGTGCAGTAAATAGTCCTAGCACACATCTCACGTTCATCTTCAGACTGCAAACATAGCAATGTTAAAAGAAAAGGCAAAACTTCAACAATCACATAAGAAGAGGCCATCAAAATTGAAGAGTCACCCTCACCCTTGGCAAAAATGTAGGGTTAACAGGTGCAATGGCAGTTTTGGAAGGCAGCACTCTTAGTGGGTAATATCCAAGCACAGTCCCCGACAAATTTAAAGCAACCCTTGCACCTTCTGCACGCACTCAATGTAATAATTACACGTCATTATTAAAACTTGCAAGACGAACGATGCTAAAGCAATGAGTCAATCACGCTTTTATAAATACCTTCATCAGTAAATTCAATGAAAGCGAATCGAAGGACTGAATTAGGATCACCGCATATACGACAATCAACAACCTTTTGCACCAAATAAGTATCAATGATTAGTCACAATGAAATCCACAATTATGAAATCAATATTGTCATAAGCCGATGTATACTTGTCCACAATGAATAAATAGACCGGCAAGCTGCTCCTCCGTAACCTACAAACAACCACGAAGAATAACAACAAACTCAAATCAGAACACGAACTACAACCTATGAGAAACATTTCACTAAAGACAGTAAACAGAACAGGACCTCAAATGCAAACTATAACATAGGAGAATCCGAACTACAACATAGGAGAAACCTGCTGATCAATGTCAGACACATATACTGTCCTCCTAATTACGTCCTCGCGCTGAGCCATACTCCTCCTACTGTTGGTTCTTCTCCTTCCTTGGTTAAAATTGTTCTTCTGCAACACCAAGAAACCAGAAAGTAAACCCAAGCAGCATACACACAAAAAAACTGATTACAAACTACTCTTCATACCCTATAGATTTCCCTTACCCCCAATATTATCAGATGTTCTCTAATACATACAAAACAATAGAGTATCAGCATTCTCCATCCTTGCCATTAGCAACTAAAAACCAAAATTGAAGGAAACAACTACAAGTATACGAACAAAGACTTGACTGACTTACCCTTTTTATATTTCCATTTGCATTCCCGTTGGGATTAAGCATTCCAAAATTGTTAGCGTACCCAAATCCGTTATCCCAAAAGCCATGATTTTTAGCAAGAGAAGGTGGTACAAACTCTTGAGCCATCGGATTCAACTTGGACAGCATATCCACTAACTCACTCATATCATTCGCCCCATTAACTTTAGAGAAATTCATCTGATGATTGGCACCCCCAAACCCATCATCAGACTTGGTCACATCGTTCTTGACCGTACTCAAATCAGAAGCTCCATTCTCCAGCTCCGACAGCTGGTCGCACTTACCATCATCCACCGCCCGATCATCGTTCTGGGGCTGAGAAATTGTGTTTCCGCCGTCGATCGCGGTGGATTCGTCGTCCATGGGTTTTGTGCTCTCAACGCCGTTGGAGTCAGATGACAATACAGTGGTGGTGTCCAAATTCTGACCGGTGACCCCATTTTTCGGCCCACCATTTTCAGCAACAATAGCCATGATCACAAACAGCTGAAACAAAAAGGGCTCGACTTTCGATATAAAAGCCTCCTTCTTTGTAGTCTCCTGCCGAATTTTAATCAAAGCAATCACAGAAATTGAAAGAATCTGAGCAACCCAGAAAAAAGGAAAAATTAACGCAATAAAAGTCAAAGAAATTATATGAGTTGTTGAAGAAAGAGATCATCAGTCGCATCTTGCCTTATCTTAACCGATTCCCAGAAGAGAGCAGAGAGCTAGCAGTGAGCGAGAGACCCACTTGAGAGAGAGAGAGAGAGGGAGAGAGAGAGAGAGAGATGTGGGGAGATCGCCTTAAAACAGAAGCGGCTTGCTAAAACAATTTTCTGATTGATGACACAAAGAAAGAGATGAATGGGTGTGAACACAGAGGGGATAATTAGCACAAATGTCACCTACATTTACCCCCACTAACTAAGTGTCATTTACCTTTCCTTTTGTGACAGAATCATCACTTATCTTTATAGAGTCTAGTCTTTTTTTTGTCAAACACCATCCATTTGATTCTTTTTTCACAAAGAAAGTGATCATCTTGTTAAGTACACTCATATAGAGGCCGTTACAAAAAGGTGACTCATAAGGTGAAAGAGACTTTAATTTGGCCGATCGAGCTATTTAGTTTGTTTTTTTATTTATGAAACGGAAAATGCATTAATGTGTATTTGGAGTTAGTTTATAAGATAGTCGTGATTTGTTTTAAAATTCTATAACATTGTCAATTGTCATAGCTACAAAAACATTGGTTCGTTAATGATCGAGAAAATATCGAGACGACCTTAGAAGATAACCAAAATGTTGGCGGATGCTTTGGCATACTTTGTGGCTTCCAAACTTGTGTCATATAACCAAGTGATCTTTTCTTTTTTGACCGGGTTTACTTGGTTATATGACACAAGTTTGGAAGCCACAAACCATTGATTAATATCTTAAATTTTTTTAAAATTAAATATTTTTCTTGTATTTTACTAATTCATTTTTTAAATGGATCCATTTGTCATTTTAACATTTTATTTCACTTGATTTTACTTAGAAGTAAGAAATTAAAATATAGTTTTATAAATAAAATTTATTATTGCAATGATATGTAATAGTTATAATAATCACAATAACATGAATTCTATTATATTCTTTTTATTTATTTATAAACCTCTATTTTGTTCTTCACTTCAAATGGTTGCACTGAATACCTTCACTATATAGTTTTTTAATCTTGTGTTTGAAGAGGGATACAAATTTGTTCTTTTCCACATATATTTGTTAATGCATTCTTGTCTTAAATTTATCAATAAAAGAAAGAAGCATTGTAATTTATTAATATATTTAAATATACGATCATGATACCACCCCAATTTTCAACCATGTGGAATTGTATATTTAATTAATGGTTTAAATGCTTTGCACGAATAAAACAGTTATATCCGCAAACCAATTAAGCCTATCAATAAAAGAAAGCAACGGATATAGAAAATCTTACCATTCTCTGAATTTTTTTTATCATTAAACTTCAAAGAATTAACCTCATTGGACATTAGTCATCAATCTCCAGCATTAAAGCCACTATTCACATCTCAAAAACTATTCTATCGCCACAGCATCTCTCAACAAAGATCCATACACAGTTTAATCCTCGCAACCCTCTTGTGGATTTCAAAGAAAGGTACCAAAACAAAAATAAAATTTAGCATTAGGATGAAAAATAAACTATATTAGAAACTGTTTCCAGCTTCTCTATATATATATGTATCCAAGGACATATATTACTTCTACCAGCATGAAGCTCCATCAACTTGCAGTGCTCATTGCATCATATCACCAGAGGAATCGTTCTCTTACTGCATCGATGGTCGAGGAGGACATGGACGAACAGGTGTCTTCGACGGGCTTACCCTGCAACAATGGATGAGATTAAAAACAAAAGAGGATAAAGAATGGCAAAAAGACAACAGTGGATGAGTAATGGTTAACTATACCTTATGGGCAAGGATCCCAGAACAGCTCCACTACAGTTAAGGGCAACAATTGCACTCTCAGCTTGCAAGACATCATTTCAACAAAATATATTCACTAAGCATGATCCACAAATCGGTCCTTGTAATATGGACACTTGCACATAATCGACAAAGCAATCCAAAGCTAACACAAATGCAACCAACTATTTCACTGGTATCTCGACGAGAATAACATATCTGCATTGCACAAATGACAACGTTTTGCTCACACTACCATACTTTTTTGTTGTTATGATCCAAAAGATTCTATCTACCTTATATATGGCATAGATTGAAAGGATATTGAAGCCCGGTGCTTAAGAACTATCTTGCTATCGTGTTCTACTAACAGCTTACATTATTCAGATGGCAATGTAAAGTTAGGAGAGTTTCATGCTCACGTAGTTACTTTCTTAGTTTTTCACAGCTGTTATTCTCTGGTATTCTAACAGGCACTTACAGACAATATCGAACAGTGAAGTATCAGCCTCAACTTTCAAAGATTTCACTTTCAGAATGTCCTAAGAGATAAAATCTTCAATATTTTCAATCTCTATATGCAGTGAAACAAATCTTATCGTCCCCATACGATAGCCAGGTTTCTTGTAAAGGGTGGCAGAGCTAAGCTTTGATTTTCCTCCTAAAAGAACTAATAGTGGCGTTCAAAAATGAGGAATTTGAGTTATAATTACTCACTACAACACGTGCATGCCTGCTTTCCCACAGCATAACCATCCTAAGAAGTACCAAGTTTTAGACTTTTGACATTTGAAAACAGGAAATTACCAACTGGTTTACTAATGAGACGAAGGGAAAAACACGTTCGAAATTTTAATGCTTAAATGAGATTGAGAGGATTTCAGAAACCACATAGAGTAAGCTCGATACACTATACTATAGAAACTAACATATTTCCTTGGCAATAGACACACAGTTATTAAATCCTATAGAGACCCTTTATAACAACATAAACATTGCAACCTCAACAGAACTTACCATTGCAAACTCAACAAAAGCAATACGAGTTGAATGGTGATAATCACCAAGGAGCCTTAAGCATTGAACCTACATGGCAGAAGTTAGAATAAGGTACTAATGGATAAAACAAAGATATTCAACAAAAAATTGTATGCGCCAATACAAACCTCTCCACAAAATGATTCAAAGAACAGTTTAACATCAACTTGAGAAATCTGCATGTGGAGGAAGATACCATCATGACGGGGAAAATGGTCCAGATAAGCCTGAGAAACTAAGGATTGAATATAGTTTCCAGTATCACCTTCTTATCTATATTTATGCAGTATATAGTCCTAGCACACATCTCCCTTTCATCTTCAGACTGAAACCATAGCAATGTTAGATGAACTACTGGAACTCAACTGTGTTTGTTCTATGTAAATGGCTGTCCATTAGCGCACATAATCGCAGAGGCATTCTCACCCGTGGCAAAAATGTTGGGTTAACAGGCGCAATAGCGGTTTTTGAAGGCAACACCCTCAACGGGTAATATCCGAGCACGGTCCCAGACAAGTTCAAAGCAACCCTTGTTCCCTTATATACAAAACAACAATAAACCAACTGAAACAAAGGCGTACCCTTTTGATATTCCCTTTGGCATTCCCATTAGGACTAAGCATTCCAAGATTGTTAGCATACCCAAACCCGTTATCCCAAAAGCCATGATTTTTAGCAAGAGAAGGTGGCACAAACTCTTGAGCCATGGGATTCAACTGGGACAACATATCCACCAATTCACTCATATCATCAAACTTAGGCATGAGTGGCTTTTGATTGCTATCGAACCCATTCAAATCGTTGTTCACCACCGTATCAGCCCCATCCCTAAGCTCAGCTGGCTGATCACACTTACCATCAACCCCCTGATCATCATCGTCCTTGGGCTGAGAAATCTCATCTCTACTGTCAATCATCGAAGATTCATTCATGGACTTTGTGTTGTTAAGGTCCGATGGGACAACAGTGTTGTTATCCAAATTCTGGCTGGTTTTTGTCCCACCATTTTCAGCAACAATAGCCATGATCACAAAAAGAACTCCACTTCCGATGTCAAAAACGACGGAGGGTCCTGGCGATTAATCTAAAAAATAGTAACAGAAACGAAGCAATCTCAGTAACCCAGAAAGCATAAGGCCATGAAAATGAAATAAAATTAAAAGTGAAAGTAAAGAGCTCGAGGGAGAGAGAGAGAGAGAGAGAGAGAGAGAGAGAGAGAGAGAGAGAGAGAGAGAGAGAGAGAGAGAGAGAGAGAGAGAGAGAGAGAGAGAGAGAGAGAGAGAGCGAGCGAGGGAGGGAGGGAGGGAGGGAGGGAGGGAGGGAGGGCGGGAGGGAGCGGGAGAGGGAGGGAGAGAGAGAGAGAGAGAGAGGGGAGGGGGAGGGGGAGGGGGAGGGGGAGGAGAGAGAGAGAGAGAGAGAGAGAGAGAGAGAGAGAGAGAGAGAGAGAGAGAGCCTTAAATTTAACTTGGCTAAGATAATTTTGTGAGAAGATGAATGTGACAAATTGGTGAGAAACAGATAGAGGTCAAAGTTGAGTGCTTTCTATATTTGCTTTCCGGAAAAGAATTCTCTTGCCATATTAAAACACAAACAAGATTCTTTCTTTCTTTGCAGAGAGAGAGAGATGGAGGAGGAAGAAGGCAGTAGTTGTTGAGATGAGGAAGGGAGGGAGGGAGGAAGAAAAGGAAGAAGAAGGCAGGAGGAGGGGGTGGGTAATGGGGTTTGTGTTGTTCTTCGGATCGTCCGGTTGTGTTGTGTTGGGCACTACAGACTTTTGACAACTTTACCATTTTTTTGTTTCTTTTTTCCGCACCTTCCTCGAAGTTATTCTGTGTATTATTCTTATTATTACGCCACCCGCCTCTATATATTAAAAAATGATATGATGCTGAAAGGTCTAATCCTATCTAATTTTGCCTCATTACAGATCCTGGTCTCAAAACGTTAACTGAAAAATCGATACGCAATATTTGAAAGCTTTGAATTAAAAATATAATTGAGCTAAAATTATAAGATTTATTTAATATTTGACCACAAAAATTATTATTTCTTTAATCTTAGTTTAGCTACTTCTTACGTCCATTTCTCTAGGAAAATATTGAATACTAATTTTAGTCTTCTAATCTAATTCAATAAAATATTTTTATTAATCAATGCATTTTTATTCTTTTCTATTTTTTAGCACCAAATGCACCGCCTTAATTGGTTGAATCTTTAACAAATAATAGTTATTTATTTCAATCATATACTCTTTCAATTTTATGAACTACACGATTTGTTAACATTTTGAAATTAACATGTCTTGTTACCCTTATAGATAAAAAGATAAAATTATATCGGTGTAGAGATTACATGAATAAGAAACCAGAAATTATATAGGTAATTTAGAGCCATTTTTGCTACAAAATAAGCGGCGCAATTACTAAAATAAAATGAAAAATATGAATAAGAAAAAACAAATATAATTTTTTTTAAAAAGGTTGATATTCCAATAATATCTATTCCACTTTTACATCAGAAATAAAAGAATTAATTAAGCTAACCGTCTTTATCGAATCTAAATGAACGATAAAACCTTTCAAATACATAAACCTGTGCAATATATAAGATTTGCTAAATTGCTAGGAGCCCTAAAAAGAAAGGGTGTATAGTTCGAAAATACATAACCTGTCCAATGTCAAAGTGCCACAGCAATAATGGACTATGAGCCCAATTGCCTCAAATTAAAGAGTAAGTCCAAACAGCCGACTCGAACACGTTAGATCACTTAGGAGTTAGGTCTTGGGACAGTAAGCTGGGCTTCTAAGTGGAGGAAAGTTCTTTTCCCGGCCCAACCCAAAAGGACCTTGTAATTAATATAAAATATAAAGAAATAACAATATTTTCCGACGAACCCTAGTCCCTAAATCCCTCTTTGATTTTGTTCGACTCGCCGACCACCTACCCTACCGCCGTCTCCACCACCTAACGTCGTATCCGGCGTGCTCTCTTCTTTCCTGATTCCTCCGGCTCGCGCTTCCTTACCGATTCTTTCTCCTTCGGTCTCTTAGTCTCCGTCTTTTTCAACTGATCTCCTGCCCCGCCACATTCATCAAGCTCGTTTCCGTTTCCGTTGATACCTTCTGCTGTTTTAGGTAGGTGCTTGGAGCTTCGGGTAAAGCTTTTGATCCTGCTAAGTAGTTCATTGCGAACATATTATTATTTACAGGATGTGTTTGTTGATGGTAACCGAACTCGTTAATGTAATGCTTGATGGTCTCATTTTCTTTTGTTTTAATAATGTTTCAACAGCTCAAAAGAATGGTAAAAGTACTTAGAAACGAGTGTGAAGAAAAGTAATTCCTATAGTTTCGGAGCTGTCTTCTGGGAAGTTTAGACTGTGAGCACTAGTATGCATTTGATTTCTCAGGTTTATGCTGTTCCCTTTTCACAAGTTTAGGCGTAGCAGGATAATTCTAGGAGCATTTTGATATTTAGAATTAGAAATAAGCCCCAACCTGGCAGCATTTTGTGATATGATAAGAGCTAATGAAATTCGCTTGAAATCTTGCACGGGTGCAATTCGTGTTAGCTAATTGGGGTGTGGTAAATTCATGTTACAGAGAGAATACAATGGTTTTAAATACCTGATTTGTGTCAAGACCCACACTTTCCACAAGTGCTCATTGTTTGAAACGGAGGAACTGGGCAATGTATATGCATTTTCCAGGGTTTGTTGTTTTCTTCTGTTGGAAAGAGAGCTGGATGAGGTAAATGAATTGATACATGTGAATATTACCAAATTTTTATGACAAATGCTTTCTTGATGATAGATGACAAGCGCTTGGATTTGAGCTTTGCAATCTATACATAGGGATATAGAGAGGGAGTGGGAGAATCAGGGTGGAGTTATGGGTCTTATTTTTTTGTATGGAGGTTCTTGCTTATGCTCAGAAGAAATAAACGTCTGCAAATTATCTTGGGAGAATGAGGACACCCAATTAAAATTCATTCTTATTATTGCTTTGGAGCATATTGGAGCAATTGAGCAATGGAGCTTATGGAACAACGCTCACATGGAGGATTGCTCACTTGGTTTGCTTCATAGTTTTTTGTTTGTCCTCCATTTGTTTTGTCAGAGTATATGTGTTGATAGACATAACAGAAGCAAAGGAGGCTACTTCCTTTTTTCCCTCTACCAACGTGCTTATTTCCTTGAGATGATTCTACAATTTGCTGTGTCTCTGCAGTGAAAACGTTGTGGTACTAGTCTGATATCAGATATGAGTGGCCGCTTTTCTCGAACAATCTATTGTGGCAACCTGCCAGCAGATATCAGAGAATCCGAGGTTGAAGACTTGTTCCACAAGGTGTGTTTTTAACAAGTCCCACTTGGTGTGTTTTGAGCTCCTTTATATTCTTGTTATTGCAAGTCATTTACAATAGGTTTGGTTGGTCATTTAAACTGATGTACTCTTGTCATTGAACTATTTAAGTTGCTAAGCCACAATACATGAAGCCCTTGGTCATTCCACATTGTGCCCAGTATAGCTGGCATAGGAGGTTCCTAGCTTCCGATATCAATCCTAATGCGACTGTAGAATCTTTGGAATCATGTATTTTAATTGCATGCCTATAACATCTTATATATGCGACACTTCTATGAATAATATTTTCATGGATTTACGTCACTTATGCTTTTGTTCAACTCTATGAAGGAAAGTGTAACATAACAGTTATAGTAAAAAATTACACAAGACAGTTTTACAGCTTTTGTTATCATATTTTGTGTGTTTATTAGCTGCTCTGCTGTGCTATTTTTGCTCATATCTGTGCATTTACTTTGCGTACAGTATGGTAGGATACTGGATATCGAGCTAAAAATTCCTCCACGCCCTCCATGTTATTGTTTTGTTGAGGTAAGATATTTGCTATATGATTCAACTGGTTTCCTTGGATATTATCTCATTATACATTTTGGCCCCATCCCAAGGGCTGTGTATGGTGATTTTGAAATCTAATCCTTCTCGAGGGTTTGGTGTGGTCTCTATGAAATACTATCATCTAATACATTATTTTTCCCTAGTTTGAAAATTCTCGAGATGCTGAAGATGCAATCAGGGGACGTGATGGGTACAATTTTGATGGCTGTCGGTTGAGGGTAACAATTAGTGCCTACTCTTCTTGAATCTACTATAGTAATGTGTCTTGTTGCTTAGACTTCTGGTTTACATGCAGGTTGAGCTTGCTCATGGTGGAAGGGCACCATCTTCAAACGATAGACGTGGCGGTGGCTATGGAGGTGGCAGGGGCCAGCATGGAACTTCCCGACATTCTGAGTATCGAGGTAGGTTTTGAGAACTGTACCATTTGAATGCAATCCCTCCATTTCCATTTAACATCGGCCCCCCATCCCCCGGCCCCAAAAAAGACTTCCTTTGCTATCATGTTTGTTAGGGGCATGTAATAATGTCAAATGCTCTTTCTTATATAGTAATCGTCCGTGGACTCCCGTCTTCTGCTTCTTGGCAAGATTTGAAGGTTTGAACGCTCATGTGCACTGATAAACTCATAAACATCTTTTGTTCCTGCACATGATATAACTGTTTTATTCTTTTATAATCAGGATCACATGAGGAAAGCTGGTGATGTTTGCTTTGCTGAAGTTTCTCGTGATGCTGATGGTATGTAATTAACATGTTACATCCTTTACATTTACTTTGTGTTCCTAGCTTTTGGCATAACACGTCTTGAAGTTTGAACATTGCTCTTTAAAAGCCTTCATATGTCTTAAACATGAAACACATGCTATCACCTTCCTTATAACAAGTTATATTGTCTCTGGTGCCTGTCCAGGTACTTTTGGGATTGTTGACTATACCAACCATGATGACATGAAATATGCTGTAAGTATTTCCATGATTGTGTACCAACTTTCGCCCTGTTGGTTCAGTAAGCCTGTAAAAAACTAGTATAACTGAACCTTGAACCATATTCTGTATTTTCAGATTCGCAAACTTGATGACACCGAGTTTAGAAACCCTTGGGTCAGAGGTTACATTCGGGTAAATATACAATCTACCTCCAACTGTCTCACGTAAAGTGGTAATTCCAGCATCGTTTCCTAGTTCTGCGCCATTACTTAGTTACTTCCCTGTTTTGAAAATTTCAGGTGAAGAAGTATGAGAGGAGGACACCATCAAGAAGCCCAAGTAGAAGCCGTAGCAGAAGCAGGAGTCCACCAAGAAGGGGCAGAAGGTTCGGATGATCGCTTTTTCTAAAACCTTTGGCCGATTCTTTTAAATTATCTTCTCGCAAGTGTATAATAACGTATTGGTGTTTATTGCAAGCAGCAAATCCTTGGAACGATCAGCCTCAAAATCCATATCAAGATCTAGATCAGCCTCACCTGTTACATCACCCAGGTGCGCTTATTCATTCTCCCTCCTGCCCCTCCAAACTGTTGAGTTTCTTTTGTTATAGTTTGTAATAACACTGTTTGTACTTTGTATTTTGTAGAGGTAGATCGCGGTCAAGGTCTAGGTCTGCATCCCCTGAAAAGGTATAATCTCGTTCTCAACACAAATGGTTACAGATTTCATAAATTGACATAATACTATTATATAGATGGAAATGGGATTTTTTTCTGCTGATTAAAAACTAGTAACTTTGATGCAGGCTCGCTCTGGAAGTGGCTGAGAGGAAAGTAAAAAGCATTTTCATGGCCTAGTTGGCGCAGCAAGGTGTAGTCCGTTATGTGTTAGGATTATGAAGTTTGAGAATTGGTGTTTGAAGCTCGACATGATCGTAGTTTTCCTTTCTTTAGTGTGGATGTTGTTATTTGCATTTTGCTGCTGATCTGTTGTGTCTGCGAATGGCATTGGAGTCTGTTTGTTGGCCGTTGTTGTTGACTGAAAACTGATTCGACTTGTGTTGCGTATTCTTCAAAAATCTAACTTATCGGGCTAACTTGTTTATGTTCTCTGTCAGAGGTTGTTTGAATTTGAGATTTAAAAGAAAATGGTTTGAAATAGCTAGTGATCTGAAATCACTAATGATATCATAAATATCTTATTTGTTTCTTAAAATTAAAAATAACATTTCAAACAAAAAAAAATTAAATTAAATTATTTAAAAAAAATTATATTGTCCTCTAATTTTAATATTAAATTTTTTAATTTTAAAATATTGACATTTGTTATAATTTCTAAATTTTAATTATGTCAATATATTATTGTGTTCAAATCATTTTTTAGACTTTCAAAAATTCAAATTATACCAAGTTTACGGTGATTTCATATCACTTTCCAAATCATCATGAACCACATGTAGTGGTTTCAAATCTCAATTATTTTTAAAATTTTAAAAAATAACAATTTTTTTTGTCTAAATCATTCAAACTCATCAATTTTCTTCCAAATTTCCTCTCAATGATTAAAAAATAGAAAATTTCTTTGGTTTCATATCAAACCAACATACATTTCCAATTGCATTGTTTCCTAGTAATAATATAGATAAACTAGTCAAATAGAACAGCAAAAGTAAAATACATAACTTAATATAGTAAAATTAAACAAGTGAAAGACATTTTACACTATTATATATAGAGTACATTTTGTGGCCAATGATTATTGTTACCGAAATTATAATAAAAAAAATGACAAAGGGAAAAAGTTATCTTTGTTTGAAGTAAATTAAATAATTGAGAATATTTTATTACTTTATAAGTTCATACTAACAATCATTTATTTATTAGTAACCATTTGGTATAAAAGTTAATTTAAATATGTTTGTGATGATTTGTTACATAAATTTCGAATTAACAATTTATTTAAGCATTAATCATTACGTAAATTGCGAATAAAATCATGGAAAACCAGCCACCAAGGTCTCAAAACAGAATAACCCATCCAACTGAGGAGCTAAATTTGCCGTTTGATTTTTCTCAGCTGTTCCTGCAGCCGCCGCTGCCGTCGGCGGAATCCGTCTACAGCTCTCGCTGTCCTTGCTACATTCACCCAAACTCTGTTCCCATTTGATCAAGTTATAGTTAACTATATATACTTAATAATTACCGCTTGAGTGGAGGGAAATTAACAAAATGTAGTAGTATATATTACCAGAGGAGAAGATTGGAAGGGATGGGTGTGGATCACCGAAGAGGACGTTCTATCAAGCAGGTAACATCCCAAGGCAGCGGTAGCGGCCGGCACCGTCATAATGTACACCGCACGCGACACCGCCATGGAGTTTTGGTTTTGGAAGAATGAAATTAAATGGAGGTGATGGAGAGAAATAAAGAAGCACAAGGGAGATGAGGAAAATGTTTTGCTTATAAAAGGTGATGTGGACATTCAGATTAGGAATCGAGTCGGGTTTGATGGTTTAGTTTAATTATGTTTAGATTTGATTAGGTTTAATATATGACCCACATTAAAATAGGTTCAGGCCGGATTTGGATTTGTATAATAGAGAGATTTGATTTTCAAGTAATTAGGGTAAAACCAATATTAGTCCTAACTTGATGAAAGTTCGGTCTAACTAGGCAAATTTTACTTCATTGATGCATATTAGTCATAAGGGATGGATCAGGTCGGATTTAGCCCATCAAAGTCAAACCGAACTTCAGGTAATCTACAACCTCAAATAAATAGGATTGCGTTGTGTTTGCAAAATTCAGAGATTTGAGTTTTCAAGCTACTAGGGTAAAACCCCGAAGAATCCAGAACCCGACAAAAACCTAGTTTGATCGGGTCGGGTAAGCCCTACCCATCCTGATTCACTCTTCTAATTCGGTTTGTGGTTAATAGTTAAAACCGATTACTTGACTAATTTTATTTGGTTAATCGATTGACTCAAATAATTTTGCTAGTTAATTGTTTCATGATTTAAGTTTTTCTATACTGAAATATATTCTTAATTGACTCTCTTCATAGTTAAACCTATTTAAATCGAAATTGAGCATGCCTTATTTGGTCGGTTAATTATCAGTTAATTAATTAACTCGATGGATACAATCTTGATTGCATGTTATGAACTACCCGACAGATAAAGGGGAATGAAATATAGGACGTGACTTGGTGGAATGGAACGCCAATAGATTATTTGTCAACAATTGCCTTCAACGTGTGAGATGGAATGGACAGAATTGAAAGACTAAAAGTTAAAGCTATCAAAACAGAGACAAGACGGAAGGGGAATTGGTTTGTCTGCATTTGCTTTACTTCAATTACACGCATTTGCAACCTAAACGAACATTTATGAAAAGTAACACGATACAGAAAACATAAGCATGATTTTCCCGTACGAAGGATGAATATTTTGTTCTTCGTTATTTGCTGGGATACTTGTTGTTGCGGGTGTCTGATCGCATGCGTTCATCTAGCATCTAATGTAACATTGGCAGTTAAAATTTTGTATAGCTAGGTTTCCTATCTGATTGGTGCAAATTTTAAATTTTAAATTTTAAATTTTAAACTTGAGATGTTTGAGGCAACAATGGTAGTTTTAAAAATTTGTTTAAATATCTAAAGAAATATATAAGAATATAGTAAAATGGATTGATATGTGATGAATTCAGTATTTTTTATTAATTTCGATTTTTTCTCCATCCCACCAATTACATTTCACCTCCTTTATTTTTAATTTCTCCATCTTATTTTTAATATTTTAATTTTGTTCACATTTTTTTCATTAAATTTGTTTTTCTTTCATAACTTTTTATGTATTACTTAAAATATGTTATTGTCATCACAAATGTTGTTCATTATAATTTTTTGAATCTAATGACATCAATTTTGATATGCTTAATTTAGTTTTAATAAAAATATCCATCCAACATTGAAAGTTATACCGTTTATTCAAAATCTCAAATTATTATAAAATATATAAAAATATCTTAAATCATAATAATATATAGTTCGACTAACATACTCAATGATTCTAAAAGAGTTCAACCAATATACACTTTGTAATGTCTTAAAATCTACTATACACTAAAAAAAATCAAGCACATTTAAGATATTTGTTCATTAATAATGTTAACAGGCTTACGATATGATTCATTCGACGTTAAATTTTAATATATAATAACATATATCTTTTTACATTTATTATAGAAATTCATAAGTTTAAGTTTGTCACACAAACTTCTACTCTTTGTCTCAAATTTCTTCATCATTAATTATTTTTTATATCAAAGGTAAAAAATTATTCTCTCCTCCTCTCATATTAGTTACCCCTTCAAATTATATAATATGGATTTTGTAATTATAATAATTTCATGTTAAAATAAATATGATATATATTCCATGATTTCAAAAAAGAAGTATGAGAATTAGGTCTTAGGCATGGCAATTGGGCGGATAACCCCTATCCATTGCCTGTGAATTATGCCTACGGGTTTTACCCGTATCCGACCCATTAAACTGAATAGGTAAAATATTGTTACCAAGCCCATTTTGGTATGGATTTCGAGTAAATCCGTGACTGTCGAGTATGTTCAATAACAAACAAAAACCTGGAAATTTCAACAAACACAAACCTGGAAATAACACACAATAGCAACAAAGCATTCTAGTGTTAATAACATCAACCCAGAAACGTAAACATGAACTTGTGTGGTAGTTCAGACTTCAGAAATGAACATACAACTTCAGAAATTAAAATGTGATAGTTTAGACTTCAGACTTCAAACTGAAAAATGAAAATTATTCAATAAACTAATAAAACTCAGAAATTTTAGTCTTCCTTCAACAGATATCCATCTTCATCAATTCAACAGCATTCATCACTCATCAAAAGTTGATATCTACCAAAATAATCAATGAAGTATTATGTATCAGCAACAATAAGCAACAATCCATATATGATGCATAAACATTTACGGAGGAGCAGTTGCCAGTTAGAACACAAACCTTGAACTAGTCGTCAAGGTTTGTAACAGTTACATGATCATCTCCATCCCCTTGCAGTTGCTAAGTTTTACCTTCTCCATCTGTTATACAGTTAGAATTACTGTAGAAGTATATAAACAACATTCGAGATAGCAATGTAATGACTAACTTACCAGATGCATCTTCAACTGTCAAATCCTCCATCGCCATTATTTAGAACACACGTTCGAGTTGTTTCATTTCTGTTTCATCTAGAACTATAGATTACATGAACTTCCGAAATCAGAATATAAACTGAAAAAAACTTTTGAAGAAACATAATTACGTCATTAATAATGATACCTGCATGCATATTATTTTGCATCCAGCTTCTGTAACACATCATTTCCTCGATCGTTGAAGGTTGTAGCCTACTCCGATGGGGATTAAGAAGCCTCCCACTGGAACTAAAGGCTGATTTCGATACAACAGGTGTTACCGATATGGCTAGTAAATCTCTTGGAATACATTGCAAAATGGGATACTGCACACCACTAATTTTCCACCACCCAAGCAAATCAAATTCAGGTGTCCTAGGATGTAATTCCCCAGCTAGATAGTGATACAATCCAGTGGTTAATACAGAAGGTATGGATTTCTCTCTTTGGCTTACAAACCGATCAAAATCCATATCGATGGCAGAAGAATTTGGAACCAAGTTGCTTGCAAAACCAATTTCTTTGGCTGATTTTTGTTGGTACTCAAGTACCAAATCAGAAACTATAAATTTCACCCTTTCACCAACCAGATAAGTATTAGCACTCCCAAATTTCGCATCATAAAATTCTACCAATGCCAACTTAAACCTCAGATCCAAGACAGTAGCAACAACCAAAAGCAAATGAATGTCATCCCAATACTTAGCAAACTTAGTCCACATTTTCTCAGCCATCAAAAAATCAACGGATTAGAATCAACCAACCATTCCATCATGCTCAATCTCAATTTACAAACTTCTGGAAAAAACTGAGTGGCGGTAGGGTATTTAGAACCAGATAGAACCTCTGTAATCTCGTTGAAAACGACATGTTTTTTACAGACAACTACGGCAAAATCCCAATGACTGTTCCTAGGGAGAGAGTTATACTGAGATTCCCTTTGTTTCAATCTAGCAAACACATCTTTATATAGGATAGCAGCAGAAAGCATGTTGTACGTAGAGTTCCAACGAGTGGGACAGTCAAGCACCAATTTGGTTGAAACATTGAGTTTCAATTGTTGAGCAGTCTCATGAAAGTATTCAACTCTGATCTTTTCAATCCCATCTTTTAGAACGTCCAATCCATCCCTCACAATCATATTAAGGATGTGGGCAGAACACCTCATATGCAAAAGAGCACCATCCTTAATAAGATTGGAAAGGAGAAGCATCTATCTCACTAGATTGATCATTGAATCATTGGTAGTACAATTGTCAAGCGTAATTGTTGACAAAATACTATCAATGTTCCAATCAAGAAGACATTGAGAGAGTCTTCCAGCCAATCGCTTACTAGTGTGAGGGGCAAGGATGTACATAAATCTAATTAAATGGCTTCTAAGCTCCCAATTATTGTTTATGTAGTGGCCAGTCACAGCCATGTAACCCTTTTCTGATTTATGGCAGTCCACATATCAGTGGTTACAACTACCCTCCCTTTGTTTTCATCAATGACTCGTTGAATTTTGAACCTCTCGGTCCCATAAAGAGAAATGATGTCCTTCTTAATCGTATTCCTAGTTGGGACTTTAAAGAGAGGGTTTAGGGTACAACATAACCTTTTCAAGTAAAGGTGGTCAACTATTGAAAGAGGATACTCATGCATCAAGATCATGATGTAGAGTTCTTTCGTAGAGACCTCACTACTAAACTGATTGACACTCAACTAAGATTTACCCTTAGATTTGTATTTAGGGCCTATAAAACGTGAACGCAACGATTCATGTGAGTCCTTAAATGAGAAGTACGATTAGTGGACTTCCCAGCCAAATCTTTCTTACAGTAGTTGCATTTGGCTTTCAAAATTCCATGAATGAACAACCTGGTGAAGTGAGGCCAAACATATGATTTTAATGGCCTATTTGAACCTAAGGGAGGATCGACAACATCATTTTTCAGGTTGGTTTTCAAGATTAGAAAGGGGAGGGGTGGAGGTGGACCATTGTTATTCTGAACTAGTACAGTTTGAAAATGTTCAGGTGTCATCTGATCGAGAAACCAATAATGTTTAGAAATGAGATCACAGGTGAAAAAAGTAGATTACATGATAGTAGAAATTATAATCTGAATTCAGAATTCTGTATAAGAGTTCAAGTGTTGACAGAGATTAAGAGGATAGACAAAGAATTAGAGACATAAGATAAAATTATTCTAAAAGATCATATTTATGTATAACAGTTTATTAGCTTAAGATTTTTAAAAGATTCATTTTTAGATTAAAGATTCAGAGGCAGAGGTTGAGGATTTCATATTGAATTGGAGAAGAATTAAGGTAGATAGATAGTAGAAAACTAGAGAAGTAGAGATTTATGTAATCTGAAACTACTCCTAAAATCATTAGTCAATTCTGTAATAATGATTGAATCCCATAACAAATAGTCAAACAAGATTCCATCGTCATTATAGAAGACAAGCTGATTTCAGAATTAGCTACAGAGTTTAAGAGTAAACAGTTTCATACTTTCATTCAATAAAATAGACAGATCAAGGATAATAATTAAGATAGATATGAATTGTCATTGGATAGGAATTATGATAGATAAAGACAGTTAAGGGTTTATGAGTTCAATTGAAGAATATAAACAGTTTAAGGGTTTAACAATTTACTAGCAAGAACAGTTTAAGATTAAACATCAAACAAACATCTAAGATTCTAACATGAAACAATAACATCAAACAGTTAACAATCTAACATCAAACTTCTCAACAACTTCTAACAGTCTAAGTGTCTAACTATTTACACTATATTTACAGAATTTCTACCAATCAGACAGTCATAGGACACAATAGAACTAATAGAGTAGCATTCTACGTTTACTACATAAGCATACCTCAACAGTCGAAACAACAAACTCTTGTCCTTCCTCCTAATCAACACCAACAATGTCCTGTCCTGCCTCTTGATCAACACCGACTACGTGACTGCCTCCTGAGCAATAGCAACCATCTGAAAAACTCAAGAATATGTCTGAAAAACTCAAGAATATGTCTGAAAAACTCAAGAATATGAAAGTAACAAGCCAAGCTAACTTACGTGTATGGAGCCAAGGAAGAAATCCCAAATTTCAGAAATTAGGGTTTGTGGCGTTCTAGGTTTTTTTGCAGACTAAAAGAACTAAAACTGAAAGAACCCTACAATTAGTCCAAATTTATAGATAGTTGAGTATGAAAGGATTAAGGAAGGAAAGAATCAAAAACTTATCTCGATTGATGGCAGGAATCATATGCATGCACGATTCTCCAAAAATTTGTGTCGATTGAGCCATTGTCGGTGACTGGAGGATGAATTTGGACTGATTTATGATGCTATTGATCACAGAATTGAAGAAATTGGAGAGGAAAAAGGCAGAAATCATGGAGAAATCGTTGGGATTGAAACGATTTCGTCGCTGGCGATTGAGAGAATAAAATGAGATTTTTTGGGGAGAAACTTTAAGAATGAAATTGAAAGGGGGCAACGATGGCGCATCTCACTTTTGCAACCCTACAAATTCAATATATACGAAGGAAAAAACAACATCATTTTCGTAGTGGTTCGGTTATGGGTCAGATTCCCCAATAACCGTGACCGCCGTTCGCCTGATATCGACGGGTCGCGGGTGTGCCTGGGCCCGATTCAAACCCACGGTTCATGGATAGCCGGCCAAAGAATGCGGGCGAGCCTCAACAGATACCCGAAACCCGCGGGGCTACTGCTAAGCATGTTAGGTCTAATGTGAAATATAATTGTGCTGAGTTTTGTGTGATTTCGTACTATTCACTATCAAATTCATCATTCATATATGTTTTTTCAACTGCTCTTGATGACCCAATCAGGAAAGAAGAAATGGTGAGTTTAATTGAGAATTTAGTGAACTATCGACCAAGAAGGAGAGGGGTGAATATAATGGGAGAGTGTCTCGGTACGACTGAAGGTGTTTTGAAATTAGTGATGTACCTGAGGTTCTGAAGGGAGCTAAGTTTTAATCTATTGTCTTTTGGGTAGCTTTGTACGGTGGAGGAGGTTGAACAAGAAGTTGAAGAGATTAAGGAGGTAGTGACAAGTTATAAGAACATAAGGGTGATTTTGAATTTAGGAGATCTCAGTAAAGGTTTGTAGTATCTACACAAAACTAAAGATTTAATTCAAGGTTTAAATATGCGGGAATGACAATTAAATTTTTCTACGATACTTTATTATACTAACAATATTATATTTTAAAATTAACTACTCAAGATTTCTTATTATAAGAATGGTAAGCTAACTCCATTATAGGGTACTTAGACTTATCAAACAGGTGGGTTGTGTTGGTCAGATGTCGTGTTAGTTTGGTTGTTGATTTGTTGAGTTGTAGGTTTTGAATTGGTTACGGGTGGTCAGGTCACAAGTTAACTGGGTTGCAAGTTCATCAAGCTGCGCATCCATAAGGGGTCGTGATGGGTTTATCAAGTCGCACCAGGTCCATCATGTCTCAAGATGGACATGTCACCAGACTAACACGGATTGGCCATCGTGTCACAATAAATCTATAAAATGTCAGATATATGTAGGATAAACGATAAAATTTTATAGAAGGCTTCTTTATACAAAAAAGATTATATTATGAAATTAGCTATTTGCGGTTATTTTTCTAAGAAAGCTTAGTCAAGTTTAGTGCATGAGCCTTAAACCTGTTAAACGGGCAGGTTGGGCGGGTTATGAGTCAAGTTAGTGTGGTTACAGATTTGTCAGGTCACAAGTTCATTGGCTTGCAGATTTTTCGGGTCATGAGTTTAACAAGTAACAGGTCCATCAAATCTCAAGTTGGGTGGATCACAGATTACCTACCATGTCACAATAAATTTAAGTTATCGATTTAAAATGAGAACTAGAACAAAAAAAATAATATAAATATAAAATCAATACTAAGAATTAATATTAAAATATTCATCTTAAATATAAATATATATACCCACAAGCTTTATAGTATAATATAAATATAAACTGCAAACTTCCGAATTTATATTCAACTAGTTTTTGGTAATGCGAGTTGCCGCATATTGTGTAATTTGGGTGTGGCATATGTTTGTTCACCCGTGCAAGAGCACTGTATACAAAGGGTAGGCAACATGGCACAATATATTGCATTGATTGATTTTAAATATATAGTATTTACATAGGATGTAGGTGCACTTACATTCTATACAATTTCAAAAAATTTCGTTAAAAACATAGTAGGATAATTTATCATACACGTATCTAATATTACATACTTAGGTGGTGTTCGAGATCTTGAAAAATTTCCTTGTAGACAAGGTTTCCAGTTGTGTTAGTTGTACTTGGATCGTCGTTGTTGATAATCATGTGAATTCCGTTTGCAGAGCGGACACGTGACAATGCAACATATATTGGTCGTGGCTAAAGAATGATGTTGGGAGATAGATCCCTATTAACTTCAGTGTTTGTCCTTGGCTCTTGTTGATGGTCATTGCATAACATAGTCGAAGTGGATATTGGCGCCGTTTTAGAGTGAATGACCAATTTCAATTTGTATAATCCAGTACTATTATGGGTATGATGGCAATTGTCCCTTCATATATTCCTCTAATTTTGAGACCCCAAATCACATTTGTTCCTAAATGTGTTATAAGTATACGTGTTGTATTACATAGTCCTACTGCAGGATTCAAGTTTCGCAGGAGCATCACAATAGTGTATTGCTTGAAGCGCATCTGGTGCTCGGGCATTCCATTAAATGACAAACCATTCAGGAATTTAGTTGGATATTGCTCTGCTAAATACTCTTGGTCTGAGCCTGGGGTTGTTAGTGTGTCAGAGCTCAAGCAAACGTTTTCATCGCCGGGTGTTGAGATAATACATAATCATCAGTTTCTGTGACGACACTATTACTGGGAGCAACCATTGCCCTACTACGAATGTAGTTGATACTATGGTAGGAATTGTACAAATCAGGATACACACGTTCCACCAGATCTCTGATTGGGGTTCCGGATGCAGGGATTATAAATTATTGTGGAATTTGTATACGATATGAAGGTGTGGCAGTTGGTGATAGTATTGTGGGTAGTTTCCCATCACCAACTACCAAAAGCTAGTCAACAAATTGCATGCCATGAAAATTTGCAGTTGTTTTTGTGGTAGAATCATTCTCACGCATATTCACATGAAGTTGCAAGAGAATGCAATGATTCCATAAGTATGATCATGTCAAACTTATTGCAAGATTATCCCCACGAGTACCGTTGGTTATGACAGGTAGCTTTTGTTGGAAATCACCGCCAAGTAGGACTATTTTTCTACAGAATGGTTTGTAATCAGGGCCGTTTGTTGGGATATTCAGAATATCACATAATGTACAATCTACTGCTTCAAAAGACAACTTGCGGACCATTGGTGCCTCGTCCCACACTATAAGAGCAGCTTGTTGCATTAGGTGGGCAAGATATGTTCCCTTTTTATTGAACATTGGATCCATTATCAACTTCTATGGGAATTTTGAATCGGGAATGTGTTGTGACGCCACCAGGCAATAGGGTTGCTACAATCCCTGAAGAAGCAACCACTAAGAAATTTTTTTCCAAGACTTCAAACATGGGATACAATGCAGTTATACAAATATGTTTTACCAATGCCTCCATGGTCGTATAAGAAGAAGAGTTAGCCAGCATTTTGTTGAAGTGATGTTAAAATTTCACCATGAGCAATTTTATGGCAATGATTTAAAGATGCTACGCTGGTGTTGTACATTTGGTGTTCATGTGCAGTATCATACCAGAGCTCCTGTGATATTAGGTCATCTCTTTAATCATTAGGAAAATAGGTTGTTGGCAATGGTAGGTTGAAATGAGACAAACTGCTGGAGTAATTGTGTAGCAGGTTTTGCAAATTTTGCAAAGACATGATTTCACAGTGTGTCTGGAAGTGGTTCTTGAGTTGGGTGTGCATTCATATTCTGTAGTCGATGGCGGAAGTCATCAGCCATAGAAGGCCACCATTGGTTGAACATTGCTATAGGAGATGCAGCGTTACAAAACATTAGTAGGGAGACAAATGTAGTTTGGATCATATTGGACATTCCTCAATGAGTAATTTCTGCCATGACATCATTCCATTCATCATCTGTGGATAGGAGCCCAAGCGCCTGACATGCTTTTTATACAATGTTGTGCACGGTTTGCAAGTCCTTGAAATTAAGAGTACCTGGTCATTTAGTTAATAGCATGCGTAAGTACATACCATCGTCACATCCTGTTGGAACGGAGGCAACACGACCAATGGTAAACCCTCTCTTCCAGACATTCCATTGGCTGCACTGTTTATTCCAAACAAATGCATGGGTAATATTAGAATATGTGTATTTTCTAGTTGATGGACATGTCCTATTTAATGTGAACCATTCAGTTAGCATCATTTTGGTAATGTCAGGCCTCTGAATAACTGAAAGATAATGGTTGGTTTTCTTCGAAAGTGACTTGTTCTTGTCCTGGCAGGTGTACAATTAACCAAAAAGCTGGTGGAGTTCGTTCATGGATTTGGAAGCTGAAAAGGGGCCAAACTGCTTCGTACAAAGATATTGACCTATAGTCTAGGTAGTGGGAGATTTCATCAATTGGAGCATTTGGGTATGATGAGGAAGTAACATTTTCTGCTGTCACTTCAGAACAGTCGGGTCGTTTCATGATATGCTTGAACAAATACTTAATTAATTGTCCTTTGTGGAAAATTTCCACGTTCATATGAGCCTGATACTTGACCAGAAGATCTCTATTGTACGGGATAATATAGCCATTGTCAAAAGTTGTACCAGACTTGAGCGTTGTAATGTTAGATTGGCATTGTTTGTAGGTGAAATATCCATTATCGTCAAATGTGGTTTCCGAGTCGAAAGGTTTGGGGAAAAATTTAGTGCATTTTGTTATCTTTCTTACATGGAGATGAAGGTCGAGCATCGCCACATGGTCCATGCATCATGAATTTGGTGACAGCAACATAACTAGCTGGATCTAAAATGGGGTTTGGTAATTTAGCTGAGATGATTTTGTCCACCATTTCATGTGTTCTAGGTTTGTGACAATAAGATAACCATATAATAATGTGGATGGGCAGAAGGCCACGTTTTTGAAATTTTACTGTGTGCATATCTGGCAAGAATATAAGGTATATTGGCTTTTAATTTATAAGCATTAGACCGACCAAAATAATGATGATAGATAAGATGATAATAAATGAATTTTAACAAACATGAAGGAGATTTAATAACTTACTTGCAATAGACCGACCAAATATTGTTTTTTGTCTAAGTCTTGCTTTAGTAATTGTAGACGTATCCGAAATACACGTGCAATAATCATTGGTTTGTCTTCACCATGTGGGCCAACATCATCTCTGAATGCATTAACAATTTCAGGCCATTGTGCATTGCATGTGAATGTGATAAATAAGTCTGGGTTTTTGAAGTACTGACAAATAGCCATTGCATCTTGATATAACTACTGCATGTACCGAACACCACCTACAAAGGAAATGACGTCATAATAAAGTGTTGTTAGAGAAATGTATTTATATACAAGGGAAATGGTAGATATATCTATGGGGGAAAATGCTAACCAGTGAAAGAGGATGGGTTGATAATACGGCCTTGTTCACGCAAATCTTGACTGCTCGGCTATAAGCATCATAAAACCCCTTGTATAGTTCCAAGTGTAGTTTTTTTGGTGACGACGGAGATATGCTAACATATCCTGCTCAACGGTTGTGAATGCACCTATACAGAAATGTTGTAGAGCTTTTCCCGAGCGAATTAGAGTTTTTCCTTCAAGTGTCCTGTATTGTAAACGGTAGCAGTAGTACTCCCGTTGCGTGATATATTGTCTTAGTTTCTCTGGATCTTTGTAAACAGGATTGTATTGCATTCCATTATGATAGACGTCATTTCCATGAGGGAATAATAAGGGGAAATGGAGTGAGTCAAACAATGGATTTCGGCTTATGATACAACATAAACCTATTGATCTGTTATTGACATTGATGTCAGGATCATCTTGGTCTGCTTCAAAATCACCTAGAATCAGTCCTGCAAGTTCATTCCCTGTTGATAGTTCATATCGGCGATCATTGTCAACGCGCGGTCAAGTTATTTGGAGGTGGAGGCCGCCATTGCTGGGTTCTTGAAGTGCATCATGTACTCAGCAAAAACTTAAGTCAAAACATTAGTGTCGTCCAACATGGATTGCAAGTCAGTCATCAGCTGCTCGTCTAGAGTGCGTGTCCCATGTGTAATGCTCGCAACTCTATCTTGTATTTTTGAACTAGGATCGTGAACGTATAGTTGCATATATCTTGGGGGCGACCTTCATGGGGGTGATAAAGAGCCCATGTAATGATAGTTTTCTCCATTGAGAACGAGAGAATACGGACCACGAGAATGCAATAAGCGGGGGTCTAGTTTTGCACCGAAAGATGTCCATGAAAATGCTGCATTATATGACCGAATGCTCTGTCGATAATGTTTTGAGAGTGCATCACCATTAACGTTTAGTAAGCGGTCTAAAAGTGCAGGTGTTTCTGGAAGAAGAAGGGCATCTACTTGGCCTAACTAACAACATAATGAATATGCCGGATTAGTTCGTCGGCCTGCACGTTTGAGAGCTTCCTAACGCCAAAAAAAGCTCGACAGTACACACATACACATGTAGGGATACCCAAATCTAAAATCTCATCATCATACACCATAGGTGGAATGTCATCTTGATCGGCGTTTGAGGATGGAGGGGAATAACTTGATTTGCTAGTGGTGTAAAGTTGTTTGGGACAGGTACTATATGTGCCTCATATTTTGAAGTTGGTGTCATACGTGCCATCAGGGTGGGCAGTAGTTGTTGAAGAGAATGTAAGGATATCTTCATTGCCAGTTGAGTTAAGCAAATGATACAACCTAAAACGGCGATCAATGTGCGATTTGCGTTGGACCACACAAGGGGTATATTTTTTCCTTTTCTGATTGTGGTCTCTGATTACGTGGCATCCTAACAGAACAGAAAGCATTGTTAGATGTATGGAAACGACGATGATGGAAAAAGTAAACTAAGTGGTTGATGGAGGAAAGCTTGTTAGCAGTTTATTATGTGCTAGCCGATGGCATTGGAATATAGTCAACGAAAAGTAGTT
Source organism: Linum usitatissimum (assembly GCA_030674075.2). Classification (NCBI taxonomy): domain Eukaryota; kingdom Viridiplantae; phylum Streptophyta; class Magnoliopsida; order Malpighiales; family Linaceae; genus Linum; species Linum usitatissimum. The sequence continues at coordinate 1,689,329 of JAUJYP020001374.1, forward strand.
GAAGTAATTTAAGGAATCTAAGCCACGTATTTGACTACATGTCATTGGAATGGGATAAAGGGAAAGCTGGATTGTAGTTGTATTTCCAAGACTGTGTTTTTGTTGGTGATTTATTTGGCTAATGGAATGAGGCAAAAGTTTTAGTGTTTTTGTTAAGAAAGTGAAATAAGATTTATCAACTATAAAGGTTGGCGGATGATTGGCATTTAACATCTACAGAAATTAATAGATGTCATGGCATGGAAGATGGGATAGATAATTAAGGGCAGAAGAAGCTGTAAATGTGTTCAAGAATTGTGATGTATTTTACATACCTGGTATGAGAGCTGGAAGGAAATAATTCTACAAGTAAAAAATGTTGGTGGAGATATGGTCGCATGAGGAAGATGAAGTGGGGTTTATGGTGGGAGAAAAAGAAATGACAATTTGCAAGGTGTATTAATTTGCATTTTCTAAAGTGCAATCTACGGCCAATGTTAATATCACTACAATATGATAAATAGGGATTGGGGATTTGCATTAATGGGTGATAGGAGAATGTACATGACGTTTGATAGGCTTATGGGAATGTGTTGTGTATTTATCCACTTGGGGCAACACCTGTAATCTTCATCAGCACCAAATTTTGAAGGGGCAGATCTGATTATTCAATTATATATGGGAATTGTAATGAAATATCTACAGGAATACATGTATTTTGCAAGGTTTTGGAAGTCCGGTTGTAGATTAAATTAGTGTGGTTAGGGGATTTGGGTTTGATGGTTTGATCGAGATTTGGACTTTTGGAAATCGGGTTGGACCATTTAATTATTAGTTTAAATTAATATACATAGGTAAGTTGGACCGGGCGTTTTTTTATTGAGTCGGACCAAACCAGTAGTATAGAGAGTTCAATATCATAATCTACTTTGTAAAAAATATAGCCACTAAATCATTTTTTAAGAAGTTTCAAACGATATAAATGATTTGAAGTTTTAATTAATGAATTGATTGAGATTTAATGTACAAGAAACTGAACAAAAAGTGTCACCATAAACATCAAATCCAAACGGCTGAACAATTTTAGTCCAACAGTATGAATTTCATGGGCATACCGGGTCAACAACCGGTTTTCCCATGCTTATCAACTAGCAACTTGGGTTCAGCTCTTTCGCCAGTTTGTGGTGGAACCGGTCGGATTGGCCGATCCGAGCTGAGATTTTTAACCATGGTATTTTGAGAGCAGATATATGTGTAAGTTAAATATATAAAGGCAATCACCATTATATGTTAATAGTATAACAAAAAGCGAACAATAAGAGTACATGGATGTAGTTAAAGTGCAAAAACGTTGTTCTAATTAGAAGTTATAACGGTCTTCTAATATTACAGGAAGCATAAATAAAAACATCATTTATAGGCAAGCTGGAGGATCCCACATATTTTTACGGTAAACTTAGCTGGGCTAGATGAAGTCAATCCAAGTGATTGAGTCTCAATGATAAAAAACCGATTGTGAAGGGCATGGAGAATATTTTTTTGGCGGACATCTGATAAATATGCATATTAGCTGGGTGTTAATTTCAGAAGCATATGAGCTGCTGAACTGGTGAAAAGAAAGTTTGTAATTGCCATGGCATCTGTACAACGGGAAACAATGGCATAACTGTATAAATAACTATTAATACCGAGTAATGAACATAAAGAGAATGTAACAATAGCAGCTGGGAAGGTAGACAATAACCTGTGTTTTCCGTCATAATAAATTATATTATCTGCATGATGCTGAATGCTTACAATACGTACTGAGCACAAAAATGTTTCTTGTAGGAAACCATAGTCGGATAAAAAGTTTAGTTAGTAACAGCCTAGATCATGTGGGGTATGAAGTGACTAGTGTACAATTGACATTTGTTTCGGAGGGCATGAGAGATTGCTCTGATATGAGTGTAGACACTGGGACTTCCCGAGGGACGGCACCCCTAAGCAAAGTGAAGCAGCGCGCATCTGTCGGGCTAACCAATCGAATTGGGATATGGTTATGGCAAAACTTAGAAGAGGATTCTCGATACTCATGTATCCTGCAGGAGAATATAAGGGTATGGGGAAGTACGTGTTAGTGTTTAACTCAGGAACAGATGCAACAGATTTGCAGGCAGTAAAGTAGGCAACACAAGCAAAGAAAGACTCAGCGAGAAGAAACAAAGCTGGTGGATGATGGGCCATTAGGCTGATTAATATGCAGAGAACGGGGCCGTGTTGTTCAGCAGCGGCAAGCGCAGTGATATCAAAATCTTTTGGTGGATTGAAATGCGATAAACGAACTGAAACATAGAATGAGTTGGAAACTGAGTTTTGAGATTAATTACGAATCGGAGGAAGATTGCTAATGCAGGAACTAGCTAGTATAAGAAAAGTAGGAAGTGTTCAAAGTTGAACCCAGGATCATCAAGGACAACAGTGAATGCAAGGGTTCCAACAAGACTCTAGATTCGGTTTGAAATGGAGACCAGACGGCCTATAATATCTAAGAGGAGGAAAGTGGGAAGTTAGAATTTGCATGCAATATGTAAACATGGACTGAATCTTATAGAACACACCAGAACAATTTTCCGGCGGGGCTTCAATAGATGCGGCGGTTTGTTCGGGCACAATCTTGTATGCATCTGATGGGAAGAAAGGTCGATGTGGGTCTTCATATATCGGTGATGTCAGGACTGAGGGGGATACAGACAATGAAAGTTCCCCGGGGCATGATCAAAATGTTGAGCGTGCTGGGATGACGTATGGGGCTAGGACGACGTAAATAGTTCCTGGCAAAAAGAGGGCAGAAACTTCCTCTAAATGTTCTAAATGGGTGTAGCCTTCTATGCGGCCCTCCTAAAGTTAGGATCATGAAACTACGATGAGTACTGGGGGGAAAATGAAAAAATAGCAAAGTAGATAACCATAATAGCGTAACACACACATGCATATCAATCCATTGAGTATAGATGGAGGGAGTTGCGTCTGGTGAGACTTCAAGAGGTTCACGCCACCAGTGTATCTAGCGCGGAATCTATCAGTCTTCATTTTCACCCCACCGCAAGTCAGAGATATCTAAGGTGTATTCCTGAGTTCTGCAAAAAGACCCAGTGTATGTATTTCAAGCTTTCAATAAGGAATAAGAATGTAAGGGAAAATCATAGACACCTGGCGGGGTATTCTTCGGATCATATATTGACAGAGTGAGAGCTGAGAAATAAGAAAATGGGAAAAAGACAATGAAGGCGGAAAAAGGGAGCAACTGGATAATAGAAGAGAGTTGATAATACAGACAATAGAGCTGAGCTTTTATTTTAAAGGTAGGTGAAAGAGTAATAAAGGAGCAAGCTGAAATTGAATGGAAGTAAAAGAGGACATGTGGTTGTTGGAAGATGCAATAGTAGATACGGAAATCATGGAGAGTGCGACTGGCAAGGCATGAGTTATAAGCAGGTTGGAGCACGTTTGGAAGCAGGAACTCAGTGCCTCATCACTATTTATTTGGATAGCATCACATGTTGAGCAGTAGGGAAAATGGTTTCCAACAGAAGTAGTAACGGAGGTGAAGGGTGAACTAACCGGCGGAAGCAAGTAAAAACTACAAGGATTTATTCTGGGCAATGTATGATAATCGAACGAATACATGTTGGTGTGCTTTACGAAACGAACATGGCGCGAGATTAGTAGCAGCAGAGTTGGCTATATCGACGAAAAGGATAACGGAATCCAATAATGGGACGCAAGGAGTTCCAGTAGACTGCTATGATCTACATGGAATTCAAATACTGATATGATAAGTTCATTTTAACAAACATAGGCCATAGTCTAGAAACGGAGATATGTACACCAAAAAACAAAAAGGGCAAGTTTGGCAGGGAAACTGGGAGAGCACCAACTAGCTGGCTGACAAAAGAACAACATACAACAACATAGAACAACAGCAATCTAGAGCAACATATACACAAATCCCAGAGAAGCATGCGCATCCTTCTTCTAGGCACTACAAACAGCATATACACAGATCACAAAATAGGTAATGCATCATTCTGACAATAACATCAACCTGAGAATGTCCTGGATGGAAAAAGGCAACACAAAGGCAAGAGAGTGAGAACAAAAAGATTGGGTAGAATGGGTTGAATATAACACAATCAATTGGCGGGAGAGTAGTAACAATAACCTAGACAGGGAAAAGGCGTTTTTGAGCAGTCTTGATGGGCTGCTCGGTTTGGTGAGATGGGTTCTGCGGAATGCGCCCAGCTGGAGTTTTTTGCGCCGGAGAAGGTTTGTCGTTGGGGACTGCTGATGTTGAATTGTCAGCAAAACGTTCTTGTTTCACTTTCACAAGTGGGGAAGCAACCCTAGAACCAAAATGAGTGAATACACGTTCATAGAGAAATGAGGTTAAGAACAAACGATTGCAAGAATAAAGGAGCATACCAAGTTGGAGGTTTATTCTGAGAGGGCATCAGCTGGTGTTTGGTACGCTTCACTTCTGCCAAGGTTATGTTGTCTTCACTATCATCATCAGCTAATGCAATGGGGTCTGTAGGAGGAGTCGATGTAATTGTTAAATTTCCAGCAAGATGTTCTTGCTTGACTTTGGCGAAAGGTGAGGCAGCCCTGCAAAGCACATTAATAAGTTCATGTAACAGAAGGAAAGATGGTCGCCTAGGAACATTAAAAGTGGACAACAAATGAGTAGCATACAAAGTAGCGGATTGTCTTTGAGCAGTTGTCTAGGGAGGTTTCACCTGCTCGGAACCTTCTAAGGGCATATCAAGCTGAGCTGCTGCAATGGGATCCATCGGAGAGGTTGATATGATTGGCTTCCTATAAGAAAACAGAAGCCAAAAGTTGCTGCATACATGCAAATAGAAGCAATTTAATTACCACCCTTACACTATGCTAAGATGTAGGAAAAAAATCCAGAAATCAATTCCATAATGAGCTGTTACTCTGGTATTCTTAATACCCCTAGGAAAAGCAAGAAATAAAGATTAAAAATTCCTATTGGTCAAAACATATATATATGGAAAAAGCTTCAAACAATAGGGAATGGGAATGGGAACGTGAACAATTTTTTCATGGTAAGTAATTTTTGATTGGCAGTCTTAACAAAGCTACATTTACATTAACTCCACAGTGTGACCATTTGAACTGATCTTTTCGACTATTTGGTTTTTTGTTATCTAGTTCCTGTTTCTTGAGTAGTACTCGGTGAAACATGCCAAATTGTCAAGTGACCTCCTTCTATTAAGTAAAGCTTCTTTAGTTGCAAATATAACTTACACTTACAAATCAAAAGCTTTATAATCAAGGCTCATTATCTGAAATAGAATCATGCTTGTTTTTCAGTTATATGATGACTCTTTCCAATCCAACTGTGTTCCACAAGATTAAACCATTGTGTTTCCAATCCAACGGTAATTGCGCAGAAGGAATTACCTAGAGATTTCAGGTTGTTGGGACGGTGGAGCTGTTGGGGGCGCTAGCGGAAATGTAGCGGAATTTAGGATCGAAAAGATAGTATTTTGATAATTCACTCAATTGATCACTCAAATTTGTGGATATTACAATTTGGTCTCTTGGACCTTTACTCTCACTACTCACAAATGCCTCTCTACTTCTTCTTTCTTATTTCTTCAACTCATACTCCACTTTGTTACAAGTGATGCTATTTATAATAGCCATGATACAAGTAGTAGGTAGAATTTGTGGTTTGTAAAATTTTAATTATTTTAACATATCACATCTTAATTAATTTGGTAGTTAGGAGTTGAGATATTTTTGTAAGAGTGGTAGAGACTAATCTAGAGAATTGTAGATTAATCTTCAACACCCCCTCTTAATATGCAATTCGGAGTAAGTGTTTGAACTTCTCGAGTTTGTCATTCGTAACTGTCTTCGTCATGATATCTGTCGGCTGATCATCCGTGTTGATGAATTCCATTGTGATTTCTCCGTTGTTGACTAGATCTCGTATGAAATGATGTCGTAACTCGATATGCTTCGACCTTGCGTGAAATACTGGATTCTTCGTCATGGCTATGGCTGACATGTAGTCACAGTGAATAATGGTTGGTTCATTATCACCTTGTTGCAAGTCTTCAATTAATCTTTTTAGCCATACTGCCTCTCATGCTGCATCTGTTGCTGCAATGTATTCTGCTTCCGCTGATGATAATGCCACAGTCTTCTGCTTCTTTGAGCTCCAGAAAATTGGTTTTGTACCTAGACAAAATATGTAACCAGATGTACTCTTTCGGTCATCTAGTGATCCTGCCGAGTCACTATCGGTGTATCCGATTAGCTTGCTTCCTTCTTCCTTCTTGTACCTTAGGCCCAATTGTTTAGTGCCTTGGAGGTATCGTAGGATTCTCTTCGCTACTGCAAAATGAAGTTTGCTAGGCTCACTCATAAATCTTGAAATGAGACTTACTAAGTGACATATATCTAGTCTTGTGTGTGTCTGATATATTAGCGATCCGACTAGACTTCTATAAATTTTCCCGTCAACTTTTTCTGCTCCATCATCTTGTTGCAATTTCTTGTTCAACGCCATTGGTGTTGCTATGGGCTTGCACAATGCCATGTGAAATCTCTTTAACATGTCTTCAGTATACTTCTCTTGAGAGATGAATATTTCTCCAGGTTTCTGTTTTACTTGAATTCCCAAGAAATACTTCAAGAGTCCTAAGTCTGTCATCTCGAACTCTAACATCATTGCCCTTTTGAATTCTTCAATCATTTGTGGACTTGTGCCTGTATAGATTAAGTCATCAACATATAAGCACAAAATAAGAAAGTTTTTGTTTTCTCCCTTTTTGATGTAGAGAGATGCTTCACTTGGACTTCATTGAAATCCGTTGTCTTGAAAGTATCGATCAATTCTGTTGTTCCATGCTCGAGGTGCTTGTTTGAGTCCGTAGAGCGCCTTTTTGAGTCGATAGACTTTGTCTTCTTTTCCTTTCTTCTCGTATCCTCGTGGTTGTTCCACATAGACTTCTTCTTCTAGTGTTCCATTGAGGAATGTTGACTTGACGTCTAGCTAAAATATTGGTAACTCCATTTGAGCTGCTAGTGCTATGACTGTTCTTATTGTCTCCATTCGCGCTACTGGTGCGTAGGTTTCATGAAAGTCGATGCCAGGCTGTTGTGAATAGCCTTTTGCCACCAATCTCACTTTGTGCTTCTGGATGGAACCGTCTTCATTAAATTTGGTCTTGTATATCCATTTTAGACCTATGACCGGTTTGTCTTTTGGTTTGTCCATGAGCTCCCAAGTCTTGTTTTTTTCGATCATTAAGATCTCCGTGTCCATTGCTCCTGTCAAGACTTTGTCTTTTTCTGCTTCTTCAAATGTCTGCGGTTCACAAGAAAAATATGCTACGTGACTTGATTCATAAATTTCTCTTAAGGATTTGACCTTTAATGGAGGTGAGTCTGAATCTGTCACGACATCTCTGAAGTTGTCTCTTGTTGGACTTCTTCCTTGGCTTGGATTTGATCCGCCTCGTTTGGTGTTGTTGGTGTAGTTGTTGGATTCTCCAGGATCTCATTTGTTGATGGAGGTTGAGTATCCTGAGTTTCCCAGCTCCACTCGGCCATTTCGTCGAAGATAACGTCTCGTGAAGTCACCACCTAATTCTTCAATGGATTGTAGAGCGTATAACCTTTGGATTCGTCACTATATCCGATGAAGATGAGCTTCTCTCCCTTCTGGTCAAACTTGTCTCGATTTGGGGTAGAGATGTGTGCATATGCTATGCATCCAAATACTTTGAGGTGATCCACTTGCGGCCTTTTGTGGTGCCACGCTTGAAAAGGTGTTTTGTTCATCACTGCTTTGGTTGGCGATCTGTTGAGGATATAGATTGTTGTATTGACTGCTTCTGCCCATAGTTCATTGGGAATTTTCTTAGCAGTCATCATGCTTCTTGACATCTCCACAATTGTACGATTCTTTCGTTCTGCTACGCCATTTTGTTGTGGTGTGTATCGCACTGTCAACTGTCTCTTGATTCCGTTGGTACGACAGTACTCCATGAAAGGTTTGTAGATGAACTCTCCACCACGATCTGTTCGGAGTGTCTTGATTTGATGCCCGCTTTCCTTCTCAGCTGTTGCTTTGAATTGAAGGAACTTGGAGAAAGCTTCTGACTTTTGCTCAAGAAAGAATACCCACATCGTTCTAGTATAATCATCCACAAATAGTAGAAAGTATCTCTTACCACCTATGGATGTTGTTCTAGTTGGTCCGTAAATATCAGCGTGTACCAACTCTAATGGTGCTTTTTCTCTCTAAGTAGTTTTTTAAAATGACAAGCGATGCATTTTGCCATATATACATCCTTCACAGACCTTGTCTTCTCTGTTGATTTGGGGAAGACCAACCACCATATTTTTCTGCTTCAGCAATTTAAGCCCTTTGTAGTTTAGGTGTCCATATCGGAGATGCCATAGGAAAGATTCATCCATACTTTGGCTCTTCATTGCTAATTCTTCATTCTTCGTCATTGTGAGAGGAAACATCCTGTTGGAAGTCATTGGAATTTTTGTCACCTTCGAGTTGTTGGATTTGTTGATAATCTCACATTCTTCGTTATCAAACAATAGCTTGTAATTTTTAAGCATTAGTTGTCCAACACTCAAAAGATTTTGAGCTAATTCAGAAACGTACAAAACTTCTTGGATTAGAGTTTTGTTACCTCCCTTTCCTTGTACGATGATTGTACCCTTTCCTTCAACTTCCAGGTTTTTACCATCTCCAATCTTCACGTGAGACTTATATGTAACATCCATCTCGGTGAAGGACTTTCGATCTCCAGTCATGTGATTACTGCAACCGCTGTCCACCACCCATGGAAGTTGAGATATTTGCTCGGCTTTGAAACAAGTTTATGCAACCATTTTTTCTTCGTCCTTCTGTGTGAAGCTTGATTCGCCTTTTTCTTTCTTATTTTGAAACCAGCAATCTCCTTGAGAGTGATTTTGAATTTTGCACTTGCTGCACCTAAACCTGCAGTCTTTGGTAGCATGGTTAGATTTTTTGCAAATTTTACATCCATCGTTGGAGTTGTTTGGTTTCTCCTGATTCTGGCTCCAGTTGCTGCTTTTCTTGAAATTCGGTTTTCCTCCTTCGTTTTGGAAGTTGCCCCCTCTGCGGTTCTGCTCTCCTTTGATGTTGACCTTAGATTGAAAAATTTGTTCGAGTTGTTGGTTAGTAAACCGACTCAATCTCTGCTCGTGAGCTACAAGTGATCCCATAAGCTCTGTCATGGGTAATGTTCCAAGATCTTTGGTTTCTTCTATGACAGCGACAACGTGCTCAAACTTCAGCGATAGACTGCGGAGGATCCTCTCCACGATTTTCTTCTCGTCGATAGTCTTCCGGTGAATTTGATCTGGTTCACTATCTCAGCAACACGAGAATGAAAGTCTTTGATGCTTTCGCCTTCTTTCATCGCCAGGTTGTCAAATTGACGCCATAGATTTTGGCGTTTTATGGAGATTGCCTTCTCGGAACCTTGAAATTCGTTCTTCGGGACTTCCCAAGCTTCCTTGGCTGATTTGATGCCAAAAATTCTTGGAAATATTGTTTTGCTCACAGCTTACTGAATTATCCTCAATGCGCTGGCGTTCCTCTTGACATTCGCCTTATGTTCCTTCATCTTCGTCTCGCTTGTTTTGGGATCGTCATCTTTTGCCGATTCCACCTTTTTTATCGTTTAATGTGGAATCGTTCTCTTGTGGTGATTGTTCGATGTCTTCTTGAACAACATCCCACAAGTCCTGCGAAATGAAGATAGTCTACATTTGTGCTTTCTAGTATTCGTACAATTCTTCAAAAAAAATTGGGATTTAATTTGGAGAGTTGGCGAACATGGAATTTGACGATGGTCTTTGCCATAGGATTTTGAAGGGATTTTTTTGGTAGAGTTTTTGAGAGGGTTTTGTGAGGGTAGGTTATAATATGGTTATCAAAGTACTAAAGTGTAATTTTTCTGATGTGGAAGGTCAGTTATTAAAACCGCAACCACAGAGCATACTCAGCGTAACTTTAGCTCTGATACCAAATTTGTTGGGGCCCTAGCGGAAATGTAGCGGAATTTAGGATCGAAAAGATAGTATTTTGATAATTCACCCAATTGATCACTCAAATTTGTGGATATTACAATTTGGTCACTTGGACCTTTACTCTCACCACTCACAAATGACTCTCTACTTCTTCTTTCTTATTTCTTCAACTCATACTCCACTTTGTTACAAGTGATGCTATTTATAATAGCCATGATACAAGTAGTAGGTAGAATTTGTGGTTTGTAAAATTTTAATTATTTTAACATATCACATCTTAATTAATTTAGTAGTTAGGAGTTGAGATATTTTTATAAGAGTGGTAGAGACTAATCTAGAGAATTATAGATTAATCTTCAATAGCAGCCACCGAAGGTAGAGAAGGAGCTGGAGACTTTTGTGCTCGAAACGGCGAACCAACAGTGTGAGGAAAAACGAAAGCTATGAAATATAACAAAGCATGACATAAGTTCATGGGGAATCACCCAAAATTTGTAGGTTGCAGGGAGGCCATGTTATGAGAAGGTTGAGAGATGGGAAACAGGTTTTGGTGATTAGCAGGGAAGAGAAAAATGTGTCAACAGTAATTGAAAAATGGGAGCACAATAAACCAAACACAACACCAGTAGACTAACTCATGAGGAGGTTCAGGGGTGGCACTAAATAAGTTATGACATGAGGAATATATGCAGGATCTGGAGGTATCAAAGTGTCATGACGTGGAGGTGGATTCCCCAAAAAATCCAAACAAGTTGTATAAGTAGCTAGCAATACACAGAATGAATAATAGATAGGGAACAGAATTATCATTGAACAAACCTTGGTGATCTTGGAGGAGGAGGAGGAGGTGTGGCAGTTGCGGAAGAAGTTGTGCACGCGTGGGCACGAGACCCTAGATCTTGGTGACAACACAATCAGCATATGCGTTTGTAGTGATCAGTTGAGGAATGTGCAATTCGAATATGGCACGTTGACCGATGAGGACTTTGATTGGAGGAGGCAAATCACCATAGTCATCAGGGTATGCCCAAGCAATCTCACCGGCTGTAATCAGTAAGATCTTATCAGCAGTCAGACCTAGAAGGCCAAATATTGCTTCGTTTCTATCGTAAGACACAATTAGTTTGAGGCAATACCTAAAATCATATTACACGAAATAATATAAGGAGTGTCTATAAATGCCAAGCAAGCAAGATAGAACAGTGAATAAGTGGTGAGGGTGGTAAGAAAAGAAACCTATAGGTGACATTAGAACTGAGTATAGCATTATGATTTTGGCACCAAAAGTCAGCACCATTGGCCACTATTGCAGATGAACAATGTGAGCAAGCAATGTAACACCAGTGTTGATGGTGATCTAGACCAATAATCGTTTGCAGCACAACGCTACCATGTTTCCTAAGGGGAAGAAAGTTAAAAATAAACAACGGCCGACTGAAAGGTAGAAAAAGGACATATGAGATACATACTGAATCACCACCAGCAGCATATATGGCTAACAATTCGTGGATAGTGCGACGTGAATCTCTAACATGCTGGTTTAATTTCTCTGTCGTAGGAAACTTAGGAGCCACATACGTGATATGGCGTGGCTACGTTGTATATCGGAGATAGGGGGAAATTGGGGCGAAAGAATAGAAATCAAGTATAAGGGCAATAGGTGTAAATCTGCTTCCACTGTGCGTAGAGCATTAATAGCTGGGTGGTAAGGGTTTTAGATAGCACGGCTTGCGGTGCTGGTGAAGGCAGCGACACAATCTATGAAAAATGCATACATCTAAAGTGCTGGACAGGATAACACCAAAAGAAAAGCTCACAACACGGCAAAGCCTACCTCGGAATGTGCTGAGGCTGAACCCGACAAAAACAATTACAATCGCATGAGTCCTATCATCCAAAACGACCATATCAGGATCTATAAGGTGAGAATGGTCCAACCACAAAGACACGCCAACCTACAAGCCACTACCACTAGAACCGAGCAAATTTAAATAAAGAGGAAAGCACATAAAAATGACAGAGAATGAACAACCAATGAAAAAAAGGAAGCACCTTTTATCAACAACCGTTAAGGTTTGAATGGGAGCAACACCAGATCTGCTCTCAACATGATTTGGGTGGCCAACCTTGATTAGTTTCGTAACGAAGTCTAAGAAGGGAGAAAAAAAATAAGAAAAAAGCACCAGAACACCAGAGGAAGTGAGAACAGGTTGCGCGTGAGAACCTATCAAAAACGGATAGGAGGCTATCTGGCTCGAGAATTGTGCAAAAGGAATCAATTCAAACTGTTCAGATCTGAAGGGCAGGTCAGGCAGCGGTTGCAATTCAAACTTGGTGGCAGTTGTAAATGCCAACTAATGAGGAAACTGGCGTGTTTGATATCGTTCACGGGGCGGCCGGACAGTGAAACCCGAAATCTTTTAAAAAGACCCGATAGAGATCCGTTTGAGGATGACACTGACAAAGTTCTTTAGTGCATCACCTTGAATGCGGACACCCTCGACAGAAGGAGAACAAAAAAAGCAGCGAGAGAAAACAAGAGGCTAGCAAGAGGAGTAAGAGGAACGGACGGAACGAAAAGGACCGCAGATGCGCGGAACAGAACTCACGTCTGCTTCGGTCCATATAGTACCGAGGGAGAAAAATTGATCAGGCTGTGACGGCATCCCAAGCTTCCATGTAGGGCGGAGCTGCAAGTACAGCTCGGGAGGTGGGTTCTCTTTCGAAATCTCGGCGATCAACATAGTGCAATAGTCAGAGTGGGTAGGGAAGGGAAGAGAAAGTAAGGACAACAAAGGGAACATGGTACTGTGCGGTATAAGAGTAAGCGAGAGGTTGAACCGAGGGAAGAAACAAAGATACATGGCGCGAAACTCAAGAGGGCGATAGGATGTTGCCGGCTGGCGGCTGACGGGGTTAAAGGCCTCGAGAGAAGGTGGTGGCAGGCTAATTGAAAATGATGGATAAAATAGGGAAAACATTACAGAGAACAAAAGTAGTGACAATGCCATCCATTTCAGCTGGGAGGATAGGAAAGAAGAGGAACTGTGATTTTTTCAAAGGCAATTAATCAATAAATGAACTTTTGCAACATTAAAGTAGACAAAAAAATTTAAACCTACAAAAACTAACAAAACATAAAGAAAAAGTGGGGTGAGGATTTATAACAAACTAAACCCCCTAACGAACAATACATGAGCAGTGGGCCCACGAAAAAACTTCCCAATGGACAGAATCCAAATTAAACTTTCGAATAAAAAGAACCCAAATCTCCTAATGAGCAGTTTTGAAAAACCCATTAATGAATAGTAAGTGAGTTTGAAACTTTATATAGGTTTAATATATAAACAAAAAAAACTATCACGAGTACAAACATAAAAAAAGTTAATGATCGCTGATAAAAAAAATAGTTACAAAAGAAGCATCAAAATCCATATCATGATGGATTGTTGAAGGATTGAGTAATTTATTGATTTGCGGAATAAATATGGGATTTAGTGATGAGAAATTTGGTGGGGGTGGGGAAGAGATCTTTATGGTTTTAGATTGAGAAAGAGGGGAAGAGAGGATAAGGGAGGAGAAGAATCCAAAATATAATTAAGAAATGAGATTTCTTTGAAGTTGCTGGCCCGTTGGACTGGACCGACTCCTTTTGTTTTGTGAAATATACTCAGAGTCGACGGTATTGTCGCGTGTATGCTTAAGTGGTTGGATAAGGATGGTGGTACGTTACACTGTCTGTCTGTGTTATGAACATTGTTTGGTCAGCTGCAGTTTTGACTCGGCCACTGGCGAACCAAGAAGACGCCTGGATGGCAGACTCACTATTAATTAATAGAAATAATATTACTTTTAAACCAAAGCCCGCTCCCTTTATCTTGTTTTTATTAAGATCTCGAAGAATTAAAATAGCACACCAATTTAATATAGACTTAAAAAAAGAAAAAAGTTAGAGAAAAAAAAAAGGGAGGGTCGGATAAGAAGAGATTCAATAAAAAAACAAAAATACATTAATTATCACCAATTAGAAATGAGAAATCATGCGAGAATGAGGAAACTGGAAAGAATTGAAGAACATTTTAACAGTGTTGTAAGACTTCCCATATAATCGTCGTATATGATTACAATATGATTATTGCCTTTTTTTTGCTAGAAAGGCGGAATAACATCCAAATTTATTAAATATGACCATTGATTATTGTAAAGCAAAGACCTTATGAGGAAACGGTCATAAATTGTAAGACCTCTTTGCGAGGATTATCGTAAGGAAATAAAAGACATAATGAATATTATGGAAAACATAACAATATTAAATTTGGGACTTAAAACAGAGTAAACCATAAGAAAGTCTTAATAACAATCAGGCAATTAAATTTGGGATAAATTGGTAAATAGAGAAATTAAATTAAATTTCTTAATCAGAGTGGGGCAGCGGAATCCAAGGATTTTATTGGAGAACAAAATTAGTGGCCTTGTAAGAAAGGAAATGATTTTATTGGAGAAATTACTTTTTCAATTCAACATTAAAGCCTTGCACTATTAAATTTGTAAATATTATTTTTCAGTTTTATTAATAAATTAAATGCCACATAGAACGCCAACTTGACAATTTGTACGGTCATCTAACTCTATCATGCCACATAAGCAAATTAAAGACGGGAAGAAATGACGTGAGATGTTTTTTTCGAAGGTTTGAATAGTCGGTGACAAATTGATGATAGTCAGCCAAACTCGTGTATATTATGTACATATAGCTTTCATTATCGCATACAAATATGGAATCCCCTATTCATGTGCATTTTTTTTACTTTTATTATGAATCATAAATCTTTAATTAAGATGAAATAAAAATTATAAATCTCGAGATTGTTGCTTCTTATACTTCCCAAACTCATCGGCACACTTGGCTGTGGAATGGGAGGGAAATGTCTCATTTCTCACTTATCAAAGTGTTGAATTGCATCCGTCCTAAGCATTTTGAGGTTTCGTGGGATTCTCTCGTTTAAAAGCCGCCGATTAATTAAAATTTATTTTGATTAACATAAAATAATTAGGTTTGTTCATATTGGTTAAGAATTTGAGATTTTTTTGTAACTCATATATATACTTATTTTTAAACAAAATTGGTTAGAGGTTAATTAATCGATCATCATTATATTTGTGTGTTAATCGTGAACCTATTTTATATACAATCCTAACCAACCAAATGTGGTCAGTTATTAACTACTCTGACCGACTCCCGTCCATATGTTGTCAGTTATTAGAATTTCTACTTCAGATCGATTTTTGTAATTCTATAAATCTTAACTTGATTAACCTGTTCCTTCATTAAATTCAAATTGTGGTATATCTAACTCTCACAATTATATTTACTATTGAACAATATCAATACAATAATATTCATATTTTACATGCAGTACTTATATATATTTTTAGAATCTATATATACATCTCTTTATCATTTAATTGTACTTTCTTTTTTATAATTCAACAACAAAATCATATTATTTTGTACAGCAAAACACAAATGATTTCTAATTATAATAATAAGTTAATTCTACGTGATATTTTAGAGATTAAACATAAAATACTATGAAATATGCCTAGAGCGAACTAATTATCAAAATCAAATCAATAGTGAAAAAGTGTGACGTTGTAGCCAATAACGGCGTCCATCTGGTCCAACGACCGAGTGGACGCGAGGCAGTACCCATGTGCCATCCGGAATCCACCGGTGCCGCCGCCGACGGGCATCTCCCTGACGGCGCTCATAATGGGGTTCCGAATCCGACGGTGAAGGTCATGAGCAGGGCGAACTCGTCCTGCTGCGAAGCCATCCCGTAGAACCTGTTGGTCCCGGATAATTGATGTGCAACAAAAATATGTACCACCAATATTAAAGCACCACAAAATTAGTTGGATCTCTAACCAACTAATTGAATTCCCACCAATATTAACCCCCACCTCCAATTTAGTGCACATGGAAATTAGTTGGGGATTCAACTAATTGGATGCCACAACCAATTGCTTTCAATTGGTCTCCCTACATTTCTAGTATAAAAGGGAAGCCGGTGCATCCCATTTCAATCATCCCTCTCTTCTTCCTTTCTCACTTCTCTAAGTGTTGTAGTGTAGCAATTTTCACTTGTTTAATAATTCAGATAAGTTATCTCAATTGGGTAGATAGGTGAGCGGTAGAAAGTCCCGGTAAATGTTTTACCATGGTAGGAATACTTTCTTGTGAGCGATAAAATAGTGAGTAGTTGTTTCGGGGTTGGGAAACACTTGAGAGGCACTATTTTGGATCGGCTCGGATCACCTTGTAGCTACCTTGTTATAGTGAAGAAGTGCTCGTAGCCGCGCTCGCCGCCGTAGATGTACTCTCCGCATTGGAGGGGAACTACGTAAATCCCGGTGTTATTTACTTACCGTTTTGTGCTTGGCAATTTCGAGAATATTCGTTGTATATTGCATTATTAATATTACCACGGTAAATTGGTCTAAGGAGGTTGGCTTAATTATCGTCATTATGGTATTGCGGTGGTAATCACCCATCCATAGTGATTTTAAGTGTGGCGGACTACCGCCACTTCCAACTTACCCGGGAAATATTTACGGTGTGTGGTTTATTAGTGCAATATATTTACTCTATTCTCGTCCGCCGCGCCCCAACAAAGTGGTATCGAGCACGGTTCATTATGGAGGCAACGCCAAGCAAGATGGTTAGTTTGAACGGTACAAACTTTCATATTTGGAGAAGCAAGATGAAGGATCTCCCGTTGATGAAAGATTTGGATCAACCGTTGTCATCGTCAACTAAACCGGCCACTAAGAGTGACGGGGATTGGAAGCGCGAGCACGAGAAGGCGTGTAGTTACATTCGACACCATGTCGATGATAACGTACGCAACCACATCGCCGGAGAGAGACGATGCTTTGAAGCTTTGGAAAAAGCCGGAGGGGCTTTATGCTTCAAAGACCGGCAACAACAAACTATTTTATCTCACGAAGATGGTGCGTATGAGATACAAAGAGGGCACTTCCGTTGCCGATCACTTGAACGACGTTCAAGGGATCATTGACCAGTTGTCGGGAATGAACTTAAAACTCAAAGATGAGGTGACGGCTCTTTTGATTCTGGCATCCCTACCAGAATCATGGGAAACCTTGAAGATTGCAATCACGAGCTCTGCCGTAGATGGTGTTGTCACCATGGAGGATGTCAAGAGCGGAATTCTCAACGAGGAGATGAGAAGAAGATCTCAAGGTGTCTCTTCCTCATCATCACAGTCAGACGTTCTATCTGTGGATGGGAGAGGAAGGAGTGAGTCGAGAGGCTCAAAGAAGCGAGGGAAGAGCCGAGGGAAGTCCAACAAGTATGCAAACATCACTTGTCACAACCGCAAACAGAAGGGACACATCCGGAGGTTTTGCCCACAACTTAGGCAAAACAAAGGTGCTGACAGTGACAATGCTAATGTTGTTGAGGAGCTCATGCTTGTCTATGATGAAGATTTTGTCAACCTGACAACCCAGGAGACCACTTGGGTGGTTGACAGCGGTGCCACCATCCATGTATCGTCAAAGCGTGAATTTTTCTCATCTTACTCACCGGGCAACTACGGTGTGGTAAGGATGGGAAATGGAAACCTCTCCAAGGTCGTTGGCAAAGGAGATGTCTGCCTGGAGACAATGGAAGGTGCGAAGTTGGTCTTTGCGAGATGTTAGACATGTCCCGGACATGCGTCTAAATCTGATTTCTGTGGACAAGTTGGACGGGGAAGGTTATTGTCATACCTTCAAAAATGGTCAATGGAAACTCACCAAAGGCGCATTGGTGGTGGCAAGAGGCGAGAAGCAGTCTAAACTGTACGTGACAGAAGCCAATATCTCCCTAGAAGTTGCAAACTCAACGGAGATTGTCGACGACGTCGCGTTGTGGCACAAACGCCTTGGCCACATGAGCGAGAAGTCCATGGTAAAGCTGGCAAAGAAGAAGGCTATACCTGAACTGGATCATGTCCACCTGGAGAGATGCGTCGAGCGTTTGGAGGAAAGCAAAATCGAGTTGCTTTCAGAAGTTCTCCACCTTCTAGAGCGAAGAACGTGCTAGATCTGATTCACTCAGATCTTTGTGAAGCGGATTCCAAATCTCTTGGTGGCGCACGTTACTTTGCTACGTTTATTGATGATCACTCACGGAAGACATGGGTATATGTTCTGAAGACGAAAGATCAGGTGCTAAACGTTTTCAAATGTTTTGTTGCATTGGTGGAGAGGGAGATCGGCCGAAGCTGAAGTGTCTACGTACAGACAATGGTGGAGAGTACATTGGACCATTCGATGCCTACTGTAAAGAGAAGGGAATCCGACATCAGTTTACACCTCCTAAGACTCCGCAACTGAATGGCGTGGCGGAGCGGATGAACAAAACCTTGATGGAGAGAGTCAGATGCTTACTCTCGCACTCGAAGTTACCGCACTTTTTTTGGGGAGAAGCACTACTTGTCGTAGTGCATGTTTGGAACCTTTCACCTAGCGTTCCATTAGATTTTGAAGCCCCCGAGAAGATTTGGTCGGGAAAAGATGTCTCGTACAAGCATCTTCGAGTGTTTGGTTGCAAGGCCTTTGTTCACATTTCGAGGGATGAGAGGTCGAAACTGGATTCCAAGACACGACCGTGTGTTTTTATTGGATATGGTCAAGATGAATTTGGCTACAGATTCTTTGACCCTATCCAGAAAAAGCTCATTAGGAGTCGTGATGCTGTGTTCATGGAGAATGAGACCATCGAAGACATTCAGAAGGTTGGGAGAGATGCTCCTAACACCGATGCTAGCTCAATACCCGAGAAGTTAGAGCCTCCAACACCTCGCCGTTGGAGAAATTCATCCGAGGTAGCCGAACCCCGAAGCCCCCTTGATGTTCAGCCTGATGATCCTAATGATGATGATGGTTCTCATTATCAACCGCCAGCCGCCGAAGGTTCTCCGCCCCGAACAAGATTTGGACGAGTCGTGCAACCCTCTACCAGATATTCATCAAATGAATATGTCTTATTCACTGATGGGGGAGAACCAAATAGCTTCGAGGAAGCTATGAAGGATGGACACAAGCATAAATGGATGGAAGCAATGGAGGACGAGATGAAGTCCCTACACGACAACAACACATTTGAGCTGGTGAAGTTGCCGAAGGGGAAGAGAGCTTTGAAAAACAAGTGGGTGTTCAAAATCAAGCATGAAGAACACAATAGTAAACCACGGTTCAAAGCTCGACTCGTTGTCAAAGGCTTCAGTCAAAGGAAGGGCATCGACTTTGATGAGATATTTTCACCGGTGGTGAAATTGACATCCATTCGTACAGTGTTGGGGTTGGTGTCAAGTTTCAACCTAGAAGTTGAGCAGATGGACGTGAAGACTGCCTTCCTCCATGGCGATTTGGAGGAAGAGATCTATATGGAGCAACCGGAAGGCTTCAAGAAGAAGGGAAAAGAGGATTTCGTGAGCAAACTTAATAAAAGTTTGTACGGCTTGAAGCAGGCACCACGACAATGGTACAAGAAGTTCGAGTCTGTTATGGGGGAGCAAGGGTACAAGAAGACTACTTCAGACCATTGTGTGTTCGTGAAGATGTTCGGTGATGATGATTTCATCATCTTGTTGCTCTATGTTGACGACATGCTGATTGTTGGCCGGAATGTTTCCAGAATCAACAACTTGAAGAAGGAGTTGAGCAAGTCTTTTGCTATGAAAGACTTGGGGCCCGCGGCGCATTCTTGGCTTGAAGATTGCACGAGATAGAGTTGCCAAAAAGATCTGGTTGTCGCAGGAGAAGTACATTGAGAAAGTACTCCAACGATTCAACATGAACGGTGCAAAAGCGGTTAGTTGTCCTCTTGCTAATCACTTTCAACTTAGCGCCAAACAGTGCCCGTCTACTGATGTAGAGAAGACGGAGATGGAAAGTATTCCATATGCCTCAGCAGTGGGAAGTCTGATGTATACTATGGTGTGTACACGGCCGGATATTGCTCACGCAGTCGGAGTTGTCAGTCGGTTTCTTTCAAATCCTGGAAAGGAACTGCGGGCAATTGTGAAGTGGATTCCGAGATACCTTCGAGGTACCTCCAAATTTTGCCTTTGTTTTGGAGATTCTAATCGTACTTGTCGGCTACACGGATGCGAACATGGCAGGTGACGTTGATACACGGAGGTCCACTTCGGATACCCGATTACATTTTCAGGGGGAGCTGTTTCTTGGCAGTCAAGGCTACAAAAGTGTGTAGCGCTTTCCACTACTGAAGCTGAGTTCATTGTCGCAACGGAAGCTAGCAAGGAGTTGTTGTGGATGAAGAAGTTCTTGAGTGAACTTGGGTTCCAACAGGAACGACCGCAGTTGTTCTGTGACAGGCAGAGCGCCATACACCTTGCGAAGAATTCGACGTTTCATTCTAGGTCCAAGCATATCGATGTTCGATATCATTGGATTCGGGATGTGGTGGAGTCGAAACAACTACAACTCGAGAAGATCCATACTGATGAAAATGGATCTGATATGTGCACGAAGAGTCTTCCAAGAGAGAAGTTTGAGTATTGTCGATCAGCAGCAGGGATGACCGAGAGTCTTAATTAGCCGGGAGGGGGAGAATTGTTGGTCCCGGATAATTGATGTGCAACAAAAATATGTACCACCAATATTAAAGCACCACAAAATTAGTTGGATCTCTAACCAACTAATTGAATTCCCACCAATATTAACCCCCACCTCCAATTTAGTGCACATGGAAATTAGTTGGGGATTCAACTAATTGGATGCCACAACCAATTGCTTTCAATTGGTCTCCCTACATTTCTAGTATAAAAGGAAAGCTAGTGCATCCCATTTCAATCATCCCTCTCTTCTTCCTTTCTCACTTCTCTAAGTGTTGTAGTGTAGCAATTTTCACTTGTTTAATAATTGAGATAAGTTATCTCAATTGGGTAGATAGGTGAGCGGTAGAAAGTCCCGGTAAGTGTTTTACCGTGGTAGGAATACTTTCTTGTGAGCGATAAAATAGTGAGTAGTTGTTTCGGGGTTGGGAAACACTTGAGAGACACTATTTTGGATCGGCTCGGATCACCTTGTAGCTACCTTGTTATAGTGAAGAAGTGCTCGTAGCCGTCGCTCGCTCGCCGTAGATGTACTCTCCGCATTGGAGGGGAACTACGTAAATCCCGGTGTTATTTACTTACTCGTTTTGTGCTTGGCAATTTCGAGAATATTCGTTGTATATTGCATTATTAATATTACCACGGTAAATTGGTCTAAGGAGGTTGGCTTAATTATCGTCATTATGGTATTGCGGTGGTAATCACCCATCCATAGTGATTTTAAGTGTGGCGGACTACCGCCACTTCCAACTTACCTGGGAAATATTTACGGTGTGTGGTTTATTAGTGCAATATATTTACTCTATTCTCGTCCGCTGCGCCGCAACAGAACCCCTGGGCCCGAGCCAGGACGGTGGAGTTCCAGCTGGGCCCCACCGTCAGCGGGTTATCGAACATGTGGATCGACCTGAACATTGCCCCGACCGGGTCGGTGTTGCTGTTGTTGGTGGAGGTTTAGTTTTGTCCGGCGATGCGGATGGCGGTGGCGTTTGGGCCGGTGACTACGTCGTGCATGTAGAATTGGACACGTGTGACCCGCTGCTTCCTCCGTGCCGCGTCCGTGGTGGTGGTGGAGGAGGTGGCTGTGACGGCGAGGAGGATGGTGAGGAGGAGAGTAATGGAGAAGTGTTTGTGGGTTGACGCCATTTTTATGAAGAAGGGAGTTAGTGGTGAAGGGTTTGGATGAGTGACTGGAAGGGGAAGAGTTAGGGTTTATATAGAAGCCTTTGTGTCGTTGTTTGTTGTTGACTAACTTTGTAAGAATATGCTTGTAATTCGTCGCCCAGAAAAAAAATAATGGTTTTAGTTTGAAAAACATAAGCAGCTAGCAAGCACAAGTCTTGCCCAATATTAATGTTGGATAGAAAAGATGGCAACCGACTTGTCCGGTTCTTCATGCTCTAGACATTTTCTCGTAGCTTCGTTTCTAGGGTTTGGTTTTCATTACCTTAAATAAGTTTTAATCGAAAGATTGCGAAAATTAATTGAAATGTACTTAGTTGGATATATAGTCGTGGAAACTAGTTAAGATTCTCTATTATATTTTCTCGATTTTGGGTTCGAATGAGAAACCATACTTTGTGAGTAGAGTAGTCATTTGCATCATGCATATCTTCATCAATCATCAAATATATAGCATATTTACTATAGTAAAAAGTTTGAGTTACATATATAAGGTTTGTGTAACTAATATACACTCCCTATTGAAAAAAAAAGATCTGAAAAATGGTTTGTGTTCCTTGGGGCTTAAATCCCGATTAAGGGTCAAAATCCTTGATCATTTATTAGATCAGGGTCGATATATAGTTCAATCGTTAATTAGAAAAATAGGTCCAACCAAAATATTCAAATTAAGATATAAAAAATCAATTTTAGACCTCTCTCAACAATATTTTTTATAAATATTTCTTCTAACAATTAAAGTTATTGGGATGTAATAATATTTAATGACACTTATATATATATATATATATATATATATATATATCCATTCGTCTCCTGGTGATAGCAGCACAAGTTCTGTTCAGTTGTCAGCCGCCCCAACCAATATTTGCATGGATGATGATATGCCGTAACCAATATTGCATGGATTATTGCAACGACGGGTCGTCCCTCGCAGGTTGGTGGTCGGCGGTGGAAATTGAACCATTTACGAAATGTATATTCTAGAAACTTGTGAGTACATAAAACAAAACACTTTACAAAATTACTAAAATGGATCGAAAATTATTAGATTTGAATAGTCGAACTGAAAAAAGTGCAATGTACGGAGCATATGAATTGGATGACATCCGTCGGTTTCCGTAAAACGAAGCTTCTGTACGTGTCGACGTGTTGTGCGTGGCCAAAGCATTAATCAACAAGGAAGAAAATCATTTATGAAGACGTTTTAATTAATAAATAATATATATAGGGAATGGAGACCATGAACACAGGTAAACGTGGAAAATGACAGTTCTTTGATGCAACAGTCAGAGTCGTAGAATTTCACTGCAATTTTGATACAGAGAAAAGTCAAAAATACAGACTCTGCAACCTAAGTTTCCAGTTGCACAAGAGAAGAATCCGGAGAGACCTTATCAAAGTGCAATTTCACAAGTCTGAAGTTTTCAGCTCCAAGAAAACTCAGTTCATAAAATATTTTCAGAGCAGCAACAATGTGCTGAACTGCTGATACCAACAATATATACAAACACATATCACTACTACTAATGATTTCTGTGGTCTCAGAGGTCACTCACTCATGATCAGAGCAATTGTCTTGTCTCCACTCTTAACTTACAGATCTCTTCCTGAAACTCCCTAACCTTCTAGCTATCCCAAAAATACAAGCTTTACCCACTAGCCCCTGGTCGATACTGCATGCAAGGGCAACAGCTGCACCTATAATCAAAACCTTTGATAAGTTCCTTCCTGAGCTTTCAACTTCGGAACTTCCTGCTTCTGAATCAGATGATGCCCTGGCCGTTTGGTAAGCAAGTAGCCCTGGCTCGATCTTCTTGACCGATGCCCACATTCCCTGTCGAATACCGAGCTTCGAGATTTCCCATGGAATCCCCATATCTTCATAGTGGAAGAGCAGTACTTCACAAGCTGTCAGCTGGCCGTCACCTCTTCTGGATTCTACTGCTCACATATGAACTATTACTTGTTACTTAGAGAACATGTTAACATCTATGACCCCTTTTATAACATCATATTGATAACATCTATGGCCCCTTTTATACAACTACGGAACTACCTTTAATTACTAAAAGACAATGTAGCTTGTTGATCAGAGTATAAATTATACCTTTTTTAGTAAAGCCCGAATTTGTACAGTACCCAAAAGCAACCAACACTAACAAGATAGTCAGCTACATAATTGTCTTTATGCTAAATATGATTGAGCTCGATCTCTCATGCTTTCTCTGCAGCAACTCAAAAATCTCATTTACAAAAACGTGTATATTAAGTGAACTACATAACAAAATTCAAACTGTACATGTACTCTCTAATATCCTTTCTTCCAAACTATATTGAGGGCAATCATAACTGCCAATAACTCCGCCTAACTCAAGCTAAAAGCTGGTAGAAGACTACCATATGAAACTAGAAATTATATAGGCAACACCAACAAGTAGATATCGATTATGTAATTTGACTAGTGAAATCCGATTATTCACAGGATGAGGACCAAGATTTGTTATAGAAACTGATAACCTTTGTAAGAACGATTGGGCATCAGTTCCTACATCTACCTATCATACTAAAGCAAAAGCAGCTTCAAGATCCACAATAACTCTTGGTATAAGATAGATTACATTATTATCATTCTACACAATAGCACTAACACAAATAATAGGTAACTAACTAACTGTGTTATATAACACATGAAGATGCGTCATATAAACCAACATACGCACAAATCAGTTGTACTGAGCGTTCATGACTTAAAACGTATGGAGTAATTGAACGTACAATTATTTCTTTTAAACGAGGTAGACCATTGATCATCTATAAAAGAACCAAACAAACTTGATCCACAAGGAAAAGGGACTACTCCCAAATCCAAGGTCTCAAGTGTCGAATTCCACGAGGAACGGATCACCAACCTATACTGAACTATTTCAGACACGGTTTAAGAAAAAAAGGTTCAAAATGCTAGTTCTCTAGGTTTTTCACTAAAGTACGTATCATCCACAATAGTAATTCGAACTAATTTAAGCTAACGAACTAAGCAAACAAGAGAGTGAAGAGGGTGAACATAAAGAGAGGAGAGGGTTGCTAGCCATCGGGTGTTTTTTTTGCACTCGAATCCGATTCACAAGAAAGATTGGATACAATGGACAAGGTGTATGGTTTGATCATCCTCTAAACATTTATAGGAGTCCAATTCAAGGTCTTGAATTAGACTACCACTACCAATTGGGAAGTGATCAAGCCAATTAGTAGTGAACACCAAGTATTTGACAAAATGCTTAGGTGCTAAAAGACTCTTAATGACTTCACAAACACTTGACAAGAGTGCTAAGTCACTATTTGACACCTAAAAAATCCCATCCCTCAATTGTGTCACTCAATTGAGTGATATCGGGAATGCACGCCAAGTGTTCGATAAAAAGCCACTAAGAGAATCCTCACACTAGGTTGAATTGGGGTGTGTGCGTGGTCCACACACGCCTTAATTCAATCTTGGACTATACACCTACTCAATTCAAGCACAATTAAGTAATTGAAAGAGTTCATATGACCTAGAACAAGCCATAACACATTCTAAGTTGTAAAAATCATAATTCAAGAATTCTCATATACCATAATCCCTATCCAACATGTATCCAACCCCTCATCATGAGGGGATCATCCTAGTACATAGCAAAACTCTAATCTAAGAACTAAAGAGTTTAGCCAATCACCATGATACTAAAATTAAGGGAAAGAGATACAATCACCATCAATCAACTAGTATGACGAAGATTATGAGGGTAAGATCCTTTCTAAAAGCTCTAGCACTCCAATTCATTCAATCCTTGATCTTCTCTAGCTCCCAAGCTTCTTCAAGGTCTTTAATTGATCTTCTAGGGTTTCAAATTGGTGGAAAATTGAGAGACGAGTCGGGTCTCGACAATTGTTATGACTGTAGTGTGAATTATGCCTCCTCTCTCCTCCAAAAAGGCTCCAAATAAGCATGTCTGCAGGGTCCATACGCCGTGTAGACCCACATGCGCTCCACTCGCCGTGTGGACTCATTTCCAGCCCGAGATTTCGTTCTTTGATCGCACATATATCCCTCGTCAGACCTCCGTTTGAGCTTCAGTTGGTCTCGTTGGAATCATCTCGTCGTCCTCTATCCATCATATACCTGCACCCTCTCATATACAATGAGAAAGCAAATCGAACGAACCGAGATGGTCCGTTCGAGAAAATAAAACAAGAAACCCTTGTTTCTTCCAACTAATCACAAAGGAGGGTCAAAACTAGGTCAAACAAAGTCAACAAGTAGTCAAGATGTGGTCAAATCGGCTACGAATAATCATGCTATCAAATCCTCCCGCAGTTGGACATTGCTTGTCCTCAAGGAAATCTACTAGTCACACTCAAAGAGAACTCAAAACATGGTGAAAGGAAAACATTGTCTAGAATTTCAAGCCTACTTCTCGATGCCAAGATTGCAAGTCAATCACCAAAACACTCAATTATGTACAAGACATCGAATACCTTAGAAAAGTTCACACCAAACTCTAACATATAGATATTATGATTAGACACTTAAACAAGCAAATGCATAAATGTTTCTCGAATGCACTTATGTCTTGTGGTATTAGCGGAAGAAATGAACAGACAGACGGTTCTGGCCGGGTATTTTTCCCGTCCCGAGGGAGGGGATGCCTAATCGTAACATAAACACAACTATCACCAAGTATACTAGCATTCCTCTCTTCTTTTATTCTGCTTTTCTTTCTCTTGTATTTGGTTTTCAACTAGCTTTTCTCCCTCTTTTATTTCCACATGGTTGATTTTTCCAAATGAGGAGGTTGTGATTCTAATCAGGCTCGGATCCGGTTAATACCGGGCACCAGTACCCCAATTTACGCCTTGAAGGGTTAAGAAGACGAGGCCGATGTGGCGAGCATACGGGCAGCAGATCGAAATCCGCCTCGAGTGTTTGAATCACAACCTTCCTCACGACCATTTTTGGGCACATTGGCGTCTTTTAGCACCTCAATCAGACCCGTCCCGTACATTTTGACTTCATAATACCATATAGAAGTTTGAAAAGGAGAATCAATATACGTATCAAACAAGTAAAGGTGAAAAACTCATAACGTCAATATGTGCGAGTTTGAAGCAAACTAATTTCAGGAAAATGAGAGGTAGTCCACAAATGATCTACTCAACAACCTATTCATCCTCAAGTAGTACAAATAAACTAGGTATGCATCCAAAGACAACCACAAATTCAAATTCGAGAGGAGTTTTGAAATGCAAGAGCAAGTCACAAAAAATGCTACCAAGATATTCACGAAAGGTCCCAAACCCGAATAGTATCAACAAAATCTCCCCACACTTGCACAACATATTATCCTCAATGTGAAAATAGATAAGGGGAGGAGGGGTACCAAACGGGGGTGAGGAGTGAAGCAGGATGAGAAGATGAAGGATTAAGATCGAGTACTTGGAGTTTCACAAAAAACAATAATAAAAACAAAAGAAACACAGAAACAAATACGACTAACGGTCGAGTCAAGAGAAAAGAAAAAATCCCAAGGCCGCCGAGGAACCACCTCAACAAGAATCCAATATACTTAGGCAATAGTATGCAAGAATGTTCATAAGTACATATGGAAGAGGCAAGATGCATAAGATAGGAAAAACCAATGAAGAAGATAACTACTTATTCCCAAGCAAGACTAACTAACAATCCTAAACAAGAGCATCAAATAATCCAAAAATGAGTATGTTAAGGGTGAGCAAAAGCTATGAAACCATCTCAACTTATTTAGCATCAATTTCCACAAAGTTATCACCACAAACATATACCAAGTCCAATGAACATGAATATGCATAAAGAGTGTTTGCAAAGCATCAAGTGAACAAAGTATGCATCATTCAAGTGTAAATCAATTTGAGAGCTCAATGGAATAGTAGTATGCATCATTCTTCTTTGAATCATTAACCAAAATAATGAGCACATACGGACAATCAAGAGTAGTGGCATGATTAAAATTCAAGCATTAGAAGCAATGAGCATAGTCACAAACTTCAATTCAACAATTGGACGCATCAAATTCACCTAGGAACCACCTAGGTTCAACCATACAAGGGAGAACAAAGATGCAATTCCAAATTCTCATCACAAAAATTCAACAATCCACATAATTCTTGTTCAATCAACATCACATTGACAAAGCTGGACTTTCAATTAGGGACATCCATCCTAAACTAGTAATTGCAATGTTCAACTTAGCACAAAACCATCATTTGACCATAATTCAAACTTTCCAAACACTCCATCAATCCAAACCGAGCAAACTGAGTAATAGACACACAGATTCAGGTCACATCATGAATAGGAAAGTTGAATATAATAAAATGAGCTTTCCAATACCGTTGACTTTGCCTTAATCGGACAACCGAGCAAGAAGTTATACCCAAAATACGAAATAGCGATATTTTGTTTGAACAAGACGACCAGTCAATTGGTGGTCAACACCGGTCAATGGCAATGTCAACACCTGTCAACGGTGGCCAACGCCGAATCATTGGGTCTTGTCAAACTCGGGTTGGTTCGGGTGAAAACTTATTTGAAATCAGTCCGATTCATCTCTATTTAAACCGGTTTGGTCAATGGTTGGTCAAAAGTCAACTAACGGTCAATGGATTGGTCAACGGTCAACTGTTAAACTTCACGGTTGACTAACGGTCAATGAATGGGTTGACTTGGTTCCGTAAAAAACCAACCGGTTCAACACCAGTTCAAAGGCCACACGGCTTGTGGATCCACAAGGACTCCACACGGA
Source organism: Linum usitatissimum (assembly GCA_030674075.2). Lineage (NCBI taxonomy): Eukaryota > Viridiplantae > Streptophyta > Magnoliopsida > Malpighiales > Linaceae > Linum > Linum usitatissimum. Next base: position 1,718,064 of record JAUJYP020001374.1, read on the forward strand.
CACGGAGTGCACCAAATTTCGAGCTCATAATCTTTTTGCACACAACCCACATGGAGTGTAGCCTTTTCACGCACATGGAAAGTGGACTGCAGCATCAGACCCCCACGAAAATCAAACATCAAGCACTTTCTACTAACATTTTCCACCATCAAATGGATTCCGAATGCAACGAAATTTTCTACCAGCCCTAGGCACACGATGAGAGGGTCATGCAAATCTCAAAACACTCATTCTATTGACTCGATCACCACAAAAACATAAGAGAAAAACACGACAAACACGCAGTCAAACAAGTTTTATTCATTTTTTCCTACTCCTAAGCTACACATACCATGGTGAGACATCAACCGGGGTCACACATTCCCTCATTGATGACACCTATGGTATCACCAACTCGGTAATGTGCAAGATGTATTCCAGGAAGTATAAGAGGATGAAGACGAGTAGGGGAGGTTACCTCAACCTCTCTTAAGCAAAGGACTTTTGTTATCGTGAAGGGACCGGAGATGAGGACTCGATCGCCCTCCTTGAGTGCCTTTTCGATGGAGAGGTGTGATTCACAGGGTTTCTTGATCGCTTTCTTGCAAGTCACATCCTTGATCTTGTGGACACATTTTCGGCGAGAAAGGATTCTTGAGCTCAACCTCTGGTGGTTCTTCATGCATGTTCCTTGTCTTCGCATGCACTCCCTTGCTCGAGATAGCTTCGGCTTCCTTATTATCCTGTTTTACACAATCGCTCAAGGATGGATTCAAGGCATCATGATGAAGAGAATCATTAATGGCATAGGTCGAAGCCATCTCAAAGGACTCACCAAAATCATTATCATCTTGGACATCCGAGTGCTCCATACCCCAGATCAATTGAAATGTGGCTTCCTCGTGACCTACTCTCAAAGTAAGCTTACCCTCAAACACGTCTATGATCGCCTTAGACGTGTTGAGGTAGGGTCGACCCAAATTCAAGGAAACGTCGGTGTCTTTGGTGTCAATCACAAAAAAATCTATCAGATACATGAACTTGCCAACATGCATAAGAACACCTTCAACTACACCACTAGGCAACTTGGTAGATTTATCCGCTAGTTGGATGCACATTTTAGTCGGTGTAAGTTCACCTAGGCCTAGTTTCTTCTACAATGAACATGGCATGGCATTGATACTAGTAGCTAGATCCGCTAAACCTCTTTCAATTGCAACTTGACCAATCATGCAAGGGAGAAAGAAACTACCAGGATCTTTGAGTTTATGAGAGAGGTCCCTTGAGAGGATTTCCGAGCATAGCTCATTGAGAGTGATGTTGGAAGCTTTCGTGAGCCGTCGCTTGTTGGTGAAGATCTCCCTTAGGAACTTGGTGTATTGAGACATATTTTCAATCTCCTCGGAGAAAGGAATGGTGAAGTTCATATTACAGAGTCAAAGCACAAGTTGCCTGAAGCTCTTCTCGAGAAGATCCTTATCCAATCAGTTGGGATAAGGCGGGTTAGGCTTGTACGGTACGGGGCTTGGAGATAGGAGGAGCCTCACTTGAACTCTTCGTACCCTTATTGGAACCAACTTCAATTGGAATCTTTGGCTTTCCATTACCCTTTGGCGCTTTTGGAACCGATGCATGCGGAACGATGCACTTTCTTCGACAATCACTTCATCCTCTTGATCACTAGATTCCTCATCCTCATTAACATCTTCCACAAGCACGTCATCACAATGCACAAGCTCACTAGGTACATCAATAGGATGATTGATTACCTTAGGAGTTGTGTCCACATAGTGCCTCATGCTCCTAGTTGTGGTAGCTCCACAAGTCTCATTGTTCCTTAGTTTGATTTTAGTATTCCCGGATAAGGTACCCGGTGGGCGATTTGACTTAGCTTGTGTGAGGTATCCAACTTGATTCCTTAGGTCTGCTATTTGAGCTTGAGTAGTGGCATTGAGGGTGTCTTGATATGCTCTTTGCTCTTGAGTCACCTTAGTGTACTTTTGGAAGAACTTAGCTCGATACTCCATCATTTAAGCTATCATTGAGTTGTCATTAGAGTATGTGTTGCCTTGGACATGAGGATACGAATTTGAAAATCTGGGTGGAGGAGCATTGGTAGCTTGGAAGTCTCCTTGACTTCCTTGATTGCTACATTGTTGATTAGAACATTGATTTGAACCTTGTTGGTTATAATCACCTTGATTTTTGCCTTGGTTGTAAACTCTTTCTTGGTTGAAGTTATTGAACCTTTGATTGTTCCCTTGGTAGTATTTTTGGCCTTGATTGTAGTTGTTAGGTCCTTGGAAGTTCCCTTGATTGAATCCTTGACCTTGATTGTAGTTGTTAGGCCTTTGAGATTTTCCTTGGCTGTATTGATTTTGGCCTTGGCTTCCTTGCCCTTGATTCTACCCTTGGTTGTAACCTTGATTCCCTTGACTTCCTTGGTTGTAACCTTGAGTCCTTTGCCCTTGATTATTCCATTGATTGTTATCTTGATTTCCTTGGTAGTTTTGATTTCCACCTTGATTCCCTTGCCTTTGACTATAACCTTGGTTTCCTCCATTGAAGCTCCCTTGAACATAATCAACTTCTTCAATGATTTCACTTCCTCCGATGCAAAATCGGGAGGAAGGGATTGGCAAGTAGAGGCGACATACCCTTTGTTCCCACAACATTTACAAACAAAGAGTAGCACAACCAGTTGATTCACCTTTGGTTTTTGCACCTCTTCCTTTTGAGGTTGAGTGGCGGTTGATCTCACCACCGGTTGAGCCAAAACAAGCGCTTTGATTTGAGCCACCATGCCATCCATCCTTAATAGCATCAAATGAACGAGTTGATTGAGATCTTCCTCCTTATGTCTCGATATCTCCTTAAGTACCTTAAGAGCTTGAGTGCGAGTAGAAACATAAGGATCCCGGCTTACCGCCTTATCTTCTCTAGAGCCTTGTTGCCTAGACCAACTCTTCGTCTTTACCGCCATTTCCCGGAAGTCTTGAAGGCATCGTTCGGGGAGGAGTGATCTCAAGTCTCCTCCCCCCGCTTGATTGATCATCTTGGTGTCCTCATAAGTGAGTCCTCTAGCAAATGTCTCCGCAAGTTCCACTCAATGAAGTTGTGATGAGGTCAAGAGTAGAGAAGGGCTTGGAACCTCTCCCAAGCTTCAAAGAATAGCTCCCCATTAATTTTCTCAAAGTTGGAGATTCTACCTCGGATCTCATCCGTCTTGTAGGGAAGAATTCCTCCAAGAAGGCCTTTGCTAGATCGTCCCAAGCTTGGAAGGTATTGTTTGGTTGGTTGTCTAGCCATTGTTTTGCTTTCCCTTGGAGTGAGAAGGGGAAGAGCCGGAGTTGAATGGCTTCTTGCGGCACATTATTGAACTTCATTAGATCCACGATCTCGAGAAATCTTTGAAGATGGCTATTTGGAGATTCGTGCTCGTACCCGTGGTATGCATTCTGTTGCACCATTTGAATGTACTGGAACTTCAACTCGAAGTTCCGGTTATCAATAGGGGGCGGAGCACACTCGTGGTGGTCCCTTCAAGTGTCAGCTTAGTGTAATCCCCAAGAGTCCTTTGTGGTTGTTCGTGCATCCCGAAGATGTTAACAAATTCCTCAGCTTCTCCTTCGGAAGATGGGGGTGTTGTTGAAGAAGTTGCGATGTGAGGTGGTGGTGGTCGAGGTGGAGATGAGATGAATCTCTTTGGTATACGCCTCGTACGCTTTGATCTTCTCATGCAATAATAGGGCATGAGAGGAACCTATACAACAAAGCAAGCAACCAAAGTACACAAAAATGAACAAACACACAAGACGGGGGAACCAGGAAGTAGAATGGATTAGGTAGAATGCCTAACTCGATGTCCTAATCTAGTTTTCAAGGGTATGATCTATATCCCTGACAACGGCGCCATTTTGATCCTTTATAGAAGAACCAAAAAATTGATCGACAAGGAAAAGGGACTACTCCCAAATCCAACGTCTCAAGTGTCGAATTCCGCAAGGAACATATCACCAACCTATACTAAACTATTTAAGACACCGTTTAACCTAACGAAGGTTCAAAATGGTAGTTCTCTAGGTTAACCACTAAAGTACTTATCAGCCACACGAGTAATTCGAACTAATTTAAGCTAACAAACTAAGCAAACAAGAGAGTGAAGAGGGTGAACACAAGGAGAGGAGAGGGTTGCCACGCTTCAGGTGTTGTTTTTGCACTCAAATCTGATTCACAAGAAAGATTGGATTGACAAGGTTTATGGTTTGATCATCCTCTAAACATTCGTAGGAGTCCAATTCAAGGTCTTGAACTGGACTACCACTACCTATTGGGAAGCAATCAGCCAATTGGTGCTAAACACCAAGTCTTCGACAAAATGCTTAGGTGCTAAAAGACTCTTAATGGTATCACAAACACTTGAAAAGGGTGCTAAGTCACAATTTGACACCCTAAACATCCTATCCCTAAATTGTGTCACTCAATTTAGTGATATCAGGAATGCACGCCAAGTGTTCGATAAAAAGCCACTAAGAGAATCCTCACACTAAGGTTGAATTGGGGTGTGTGCTTGGTCCACACACACATTACTTCAATCTTGGACTACACACATACTCAATTCAAGCACAATAAAGTAATTGAAAGAGTAGATCTGACCTAGAACAAGCCATAGCACATTCTAAGTTGTAAAAATCATAATCCAAGCATTCTCATATGCCATAATTCATATCCAACATGTATCCAATCCCTCATCATGAGGGGATCATCCTAGTACATAGCAACACCCTAATCTAACAACTAAAGAGTTTAGCCAATTAGCATGACACTAAAATTAAGGGAAAGGGATACAATCACCATCAACCAACTAGTATGAAGAAGATGACGTGGGTAAGATCCCTCCTCAAACCTCTAGCACTCCAATTCCTTCAATCCTTGATCTTCTCTAATTCCCACGCTTCTTTAAGGTCTTTAATTGATCTTTTAGGGCTTCAAATTGGGGGGGGGGGGGGGGGGGGAATTGAGAGAGGAGTCAGGTCTCGACAATTGTTATGCCTGTAGTGTGAATTATGCGTCCTCTCTCTTCCAAAAAGGCTTTAAATAGGCATGTCTGCAGGGTCCCCACGCCATGTAGATCCCACACGGGCTCCACATGCCGTTTGGAATCATTTCCATTCCGGAACTTTGTTCTTCGATCGCACATATCTCCGTCGTTCGACCTCCGTTTGAGCTCCGATTGGTCTCGTTGGAATCGTAGTGTCGTCCTCTATCCATTAAATACCTGTAACCTCACATAGACAATGGGAAAGCAAGTTGAACGGACTGAAATGATCCGTCCGAGAAAATAAACAAGAAACCCTTGTTTCTCCCAACCAATCACAAGGGAGCGTCAAAACTAGGTCAAATAAGGTCAACAACGGTCAAGATGTGGTCAAATCGACGACGAATAATCGTGCTGTCAACCATATTTTTTTGTATAATATTGTTACGATTCAAGTCAGATGGCCACATATCATCGACTGATCGGTGATCAGGTACAACTCTTGGTTGGCTGGCTAGCCCAACCTATCATGAAATTACTATACGACGACCGGCAAAATGAAAGAAATTTGACTATAAAGAGAAGATTTATTGAAGGTTCGGGATGTTTTTAGTTTTTGACTTAGCTATGAATATTATTTTTCTCACTAAATCTCTAATTAGGGATGTTTATGGCCGGTGATGGAAACCGGCTAGGGGGGCGGCCTACAACACACATAGGGTTAATACACACGCATAAATTCGGTGGTATCTGGCACGTTGTGCATGCTGAAATAATGCTGCAATCCATAGCATTTTGGCTAACACATTCCGATGTACGCCCCCTTGCTTTCAGTCTCCATAAGGATTTAACTTAAAACAAAATTCACAATTTATGGTAATAAATCAAATATTCGGATTAGACAGTAATTAATTAAGTTTGGATTTTATAGCATTGCTTAAAGTGAGGTTACTATCTACTTAATAAATCCTATGATTCTGTGATGCATGTATCAAACTATTAATGATTATCGATAAATTTTATATTTTCCTGTTTTTGTAGAAATGCGATATCTTTGGTTATTTTCTAGGGTAACTAGTTATTTTCCCACAAAAAATAGTTATTGGCTCTCGTAAGTTGCAACTAATTATTAATTTAGGAAATGTAGAGCTGTTTACAAACGGAGTCGATCTGAGCTTTATTATGCTCATGTTTGGTTCGTTAGTTTTTAGACGAGCTCGAGTTAGAAAATCTTAACTCGTCTCGAGCTCGAGCCTATTCGAGCCTGCTTCCTTAACTACCCAGGACGAGCCAAACTCGAGCTAAACTCGAACTTCACTCATTAAAATTCCTTGATAAATCTATTTTGAACTGATTTTGAAGTTTGTGTACTAGAAAATATCGACGAGTCAAATTTTAAAAAATAAATAACCTCAAATATACAAGTTTCCACTTTTCTCAATTAAAATAGTTAAATCTAAATACTGTGTAACTTGCATTTTTATATGTGGCACAACAACAAATTACATATGATTTATTATTTATGGATTTTGAGCAAAACATATGTTGCATTATTGAGTCAAATAACGAGTCATATACTTGAGTTGGCTTTCGAGTCCGAGCTCGAGCCAACTCACTAGCCTACCAAGTCGAACATACCTTAGTTTAAATTTAAATCATTTAAAATCGAGTCGAATTACGAACAAATTTTATTTTGAGTCGAACACCAAACCAAACATCAAGAGCTTAATTCGTTAATGGCTCTAGGAAAAAGTAGGTAGAGACGAGACAAAAAGTTAGGCTAGTACTTGTCGACGACCGCCTGATAGCAGTGGCTTTAGAAACAATAAAATAAATAAGTAAAAAGACCTAACTACTTCTTTACTATAAACCATTAAACTAATCCAAGTACTCAAACTTTAGATAGAAGTTATCCTCATGTTTATTAAATGTTATATTAGTGAACAAGTTAATTTATTGTTAGTTATAGCTTCTGTCATTCAGCAATTTATGTTTCATGCATTACTTTGTGTGGGGGAATCCAACTCATATTAGTTTGCTGATGTAATAAATAATTTATATCATTTGAGAAAATATTAATAAGATTGATTATTTTTCGTCTGAATAATGATTATTTTCTAATATTGCAATGATTTGAAATATATGGTAATCCAATTTATATAATCTTTTCAATTTACGAAAATGATTTTTACTCAATATTGTTATAAATCTAAATCAGATTTCTTTCCATATATCCTTTTTTTCAAAAAATTGTTTCCATATATTTTAATCTCCCTATATCGGCTATAATATATTTAGAATTTCTCTTTGTGGCCATAGACGCGTTCAAATTACTTAATTTTCCTTCCCACAAATCTTTGAAATAATTCTTCCATAATTTTATTAAATTATGCCAATAACAAAAATTCTGCCATTAAGAAGTCAATAATTACAAAAAACTATTAAAATTCATAATTACTTCTTATTAAATGCACCAGTTTGAAAAAAATCTTAAAACACAACCAGTAAGAGCATCAGTAATTAACATAAATTTATTGCACAGATAATTAACAAGAAATTGTTAAAATCTGTATTTAACTGGTATTAAGTGAACTTTATTAAAACACGCCATTAATACTATCGGTAATTAGCAAAACATCTATGAAATCACACATTAATTGCACCGGTAATCAACAAAAAAAATATTGAAATCCTGCATTAACTCTCAAGTTATATATTAAAGAAAAAAATGATTACCAATGGTTGATTTTGAGATTTTATCAAAAGTGATTGGAAAATTATAAACCGATCTGATGAACCCGTCCTTTCTATCCAACCCAATCCGATCCGTGATCCGATTGACCAAAAAGTCAACAACCCGCGTCTATGCGTCCAGGCGGTTCGGAGGGCTGCTAACAAAATTGCCCATTCAGTTGAAAAAAGATTAATAAATCTCCTAAATCGTGTGGAGGAGGATCTCGCGACTTTAATAGATTTCCGAAAATTGCGTCTGGGTCTTTCACCTTGTATCGCTGCTCGGTGATGGCAGCTCCAACGACGCCAGTGTAGAAGGCAGCTATGTAGATAGTGACCAGGTCAGGGGTAAATGATTTGGGTCTTCTGTAAGTATCAATCATATCCCACATAATCGTCCTCTCCCATTTTGTGTATAGATAATCTGCATATTTCCTCCATAGATAGCTCGCCATTGCCTGCTGCAAAATCAAGGCGTTTTTTAGTGTCCCAGTCTTAGCCTAGCCAAATATCATATCAGAAGAACAAGAAGAAAACGAGAGCCTTAAATAGAGGAATGCTTCTCGATGGACTTTGTACTTCCCCTATGCATCCAAATGACTACTTTCAACAATTCCTTTATTTGCAAATAAACAGACGAGTCTCGTCATGGATACGTAACCTTTCTGGATATGAACCCAGAAACACAAATAAAATGGTGTATTTGGCAGCAAGAATGAAGCCAATAGAGAAGTAGAGATTACGAGCTGGATCCTCTATTTTTAGTTACAGTATACCAAGCAAAACTGTATAGCTGAGATTGCAAGCAACGGGAAACAAGTGGTTCATTTACCCAATCAATATCATCCATAATAGTGTAATCATCCATCAGCGGAGAGAACGCAATATCATTTCTCTGCGGGACATGATCAGAGAACGAATATCCAGAATGAATAGCAAGCAAAATAGATTCATCATACCTAGTGGCTCTGTGGACGACGGCGATGAAAAAGAGAAGACTAGGAAGCAAACAGAAGCACCGGAAAATTTTCCCATATTAGGACACTCTATTAGGGCCATTAGACGTTTTGCTGTTTTTTGGGTGGTTTAGATTTGTGTTTTTTTTTAATTTTTGTTTTCCTTCAAGAAACCCTTTTTATTCCATATCTCCAATTTAACCTCCTAATTTTTACCATATTTTTTGTGATTGAAAATTACCTCTTTTCTTTTTTCTAGAACACGTTTTGGCTGTTTAAACAATTTCACGTAACTATTTCCGAAAAATTGCTCCCCTTTAACTTGGATGCGACGGCGGCGGTCATGTTTTTTACGACGCTAAAAACTAGTTCAACTATAGTACATATTGTCCCTTTGAGAATTCATTATAACTATTGGTACCGAAAATTGTTATCAGGTACAACACGCTTACAATAGCTGTTGTTCCTTCGCAAAACCTGTTAAAACCTTTACGAGACGTCATCTATATCCCTGTTTCAACGATTTTGGAACTCAAAAACTAATCATAAAGCACTTTTTAGGAAACGTAAATACTTCAAGTTGTTGAATCCATAATAGTCTAAAATCTAAACTGTTCTCGATAATCTCAAACCGTTAGAACAAACTGTACCATCTAGGACAAACTGGTGAACAATTTCAAACTTGGATACTTTCTACAGGCCCATCATTTCTCATCTAATGCACATGTTACCATGAACGACGGTCCTCTGCTTAGTACCCCACATTTTTACCTTCTTTAACACCTTCTCATATTTGGTGTTGATTTCCCAAACAATCAGTTCCATACAGATTATTCCTTGTATGTGTACACTCATCATTCCTCGCGGTATGCAACTCTTTTAATGTCATCTACAGTAATTATAAGAGCGCCATCCTTGATGAAGTAAAACAAATTGCTTCTAGTATCATAAGCTTCCAAATTAGTTTACAATGACAACAGTTGATCCAAATCTTTTATCAACATGAGACCCTTCATCTTGCTTCTCCAGATATGAAAGTTTGTACCGTTCAAACTAACCATCTTGCTTGACGTTGCCTCCATATTGAACCGGGCTCTGATACCACTGGTGGGGCGCAAAAGATGTGAATCAAGTAAATATATTAAATATAAATCACACCAAATAAATACCCAAAACCGATGAGCATAAAAACCACCGTGACGACGGGATGCAACATCCACTTTAGACCCACCACAGTTTATCTTAGCTCCCGTAACTTAGCAACAATTTAATTTAGTAATTTAACACCGAAATATACTACACATTCACAAAATTACCAAGCACAAAATGGTAAGTAAATAACATCAGGATTTACGTAGTTCCCCTCCAATACGGAGAGTACATCTACGACAACAGTGACAACTACGAGTACTTCTTCACTATAACCAAGGTAGCTACAAGGGGATCCGAGCCAATCCAAAATGGTGACTCTGAAGTGTTTCCCAAACCCCGAAACAACTACTACTATTTTTATTGCTCACAAGAAAGTATTCCTACCACGGTAAAACATTTACCGGGACTTTCTACTGCTCACCTGTCTACTCAATTGAGATAACTTATCTCAATTATTAAACAAGTAAAGAAATTCTATCACTACATAAAGAGAGAATGGCGTGTACAGAGAAGGAGTGAGATGAAGAAAATGTGTGGGGTGATCTAAAATGGGTATGAAACTCCCATTTTATAGCCAATGAGGGAGGAGACACGGTTTTAATTCAATTGGTTGGGAGGTCATTAAAAATGGAGTTATACCAGTTATCACTGCCCTTGTGATCCTGTTTCATATATGAATTATTGTTATTTTATTATTTTTTTCAGGCGGGACCAACAATTCTCTCCCTCCCGGCTAATTACGACTCTCGGTTATCCCGGATGTTGATTGATAGTATTCAAACTTCTTTCTTAGAAGACTCTCCGTGCACATATCAGATCCATTCTCATCAGTATGGATCTTCTCAAGTTGCGGTTGCTTCAACTCCACCACATCCCGAATCCAACGATATGGAACATCGATATGTTTGGACCTAGAATGAAATGTCAAAGTCGTTGCAAGGTGTATGGCACTCTGGCTGTCACTGAATAGTTGCGGTTATTCCTGTTGGAACCCAAGTTCACTCAAGAACTTCTTTATCCACAACAACTCCTTTCTACCTTCCGTTGCGGTAATGAACTCTACTTCTGTAGTGGGAAGGGCTATATATTTTGTAGCCTTAATTGCCAGGAAACAACTCCCCCTGAAAAAGTAATCAGGTATCCAGAAGTGGAGCTGCCATGTCTACATTTGTGTAGCCAACAAGTACTAGATTAGAATCTCCAAAACAAAGACACATTTTGGAGGTACCTCGAAGGTATCTAAGAATCCACTTCACAGCTGCCTAGTGTTCCTTTCCCGGGTTTGAAAAGAAGCGGCTCACAACTCTGACAGCGTGAGAAACATTCGGTCATGTACACACCATAGCGTACATCAAACTTCCCACCGTTGAAGAATATGGAATTCTTTTCATCTGCATCTTCTTTGCATCAGTAGACGGGTACTATTTTGTGCTAAGTTGAAAATGATTAGCAAGAGGATAGCTAACTGTTTTGTACCATCCATGCTGAACCGTTGAAGTACTTTCTTAATGTACTTCTCCTGCGACAACCAGATTCTCTTAGCAACTCTGTCTCGTGCAATCTTCAAGCCAAGAACTTGCTTTGTGGGCCCCAAGTCTTTCATGGAAAAATACTTGCTCAAGGCCTTCTCAAGTTGTTGATTATGGAAACTTTTCGGCCAACAATCGGCATGTCATCGATAGAGCAATAAGATGAAGCAATCATCATCGGCAAACTTCTTCACAAACACGGAATGGTCTGAAGTCGTCTTCTTATACCCTTGTAACATCCCAATCGCATTAACTTAATTTTCCTTTTATCAATTTATGAGGTACGTATGATGAAGATCCTGCTTGGTATAAGATTTAAGGTTAAAGTCACGAGATTGAGGAATGTAGTTTAAATCATCAAAGGATAAATCTAGTGGGTTAAATAGTATAAAAACCGAGCTGAATGTTTATGAAGGTTTCTATGTAAATTGAATAATGAAATCATATGTGGCAGAATGGTCACAAGGCTTGCCTCATTTTAGCATACCCAAGTTTGAATCCCATATCCGACTTTTTTTACCCTTGAGTGAAACGACGTCGTTTTAGTCAACTGAAAGAGTAGCTTCTTTTCCGGCCTTCATCGATCCCCGCCGACAGCCTCCTCTGTTTCTCCGGCGTTGCCCCCAAATCCACTAGTTGTTGATTTTGGCTCCATTAACCTAATCCAATTCCATCATAACGCACTAATCCACACCATCAGTCATTTCTCTACGACTTTTCATCTCAATAATTCACCAAATGAGACTAGAATGTTAGACTGGAGTTTTGTCGATCTCTTCCGTTGCTTTGATTGGTATCGTGGATGGGGCCGGATGCCAGACTTTCTCCGCAAATAATTCATTCTTAACCGTTATATGACCCTATTTAAACCTAATCGATTGGCCCTATTTAAACCTAATCGATGGGGCGAGATACAAGACTTTCTCCGCAAATAATTCACTCCTAACCATTATATGGCCCTATTTAAACCTAATCGATTGAGCAACCCATCATTCCCAATTTTCATTCTTTGTTCCAAAGCTCTGACAAGCTTAACGACGGCCATGTAAGTAGCTAGTCTACCTTATTTTAATTCGATATCCACATCCATGAAGGTAAAAAAGCCATCCAGAATTCTATTGATACGAATACTGTTTCCTAAATCTAACCCAAACCTCGGTTCCACATTTTTCGATTGACCGCGGACGAGGACCAACATCTGAAGGATTCCGTCATGCCCATACCTCTTAAAGCATGTCATTAGATTCTTGACGAACTAAGGAAGTTCCTCGTTGCATTTGTTCCCTATTTACAAGCCAAGTTTGTAATATATGAGACTCGCAAGAATGACGAACGCCTCGTCGGAGTTTTCCTGTGAATTGAAGAAGATGATGGTAAAATTCCATTTTAGCCACCAAGTTTTATTTTCCAGTTTACTCCTCACAGTTTCGGTAATCTCCCACGTAACGTATAACTTTAACATAGGGACAACCACGGCCCAAGAACTTTCTAGCCATTACAGCATAGCCCAGACAGTTATGAAAGGGACGTAATTGACCGATTCTTGGACCGTGGATGTATATTTCGAACCGAAAGCGATTCAACCAAGGTGAGTTGGTTTAAGGGGGTAAATTCCATTTTAATAATTAGTTGAATGATTGAAATGGCAATTATTCTTATTTTGATATGCATAACTAGTGAATTGAATATTTGGTAAGTGGAAACGTGACAATGTCAAGTGTACATGATTTATTGACCATTGGTCGTGTTCCTGATTGGTATGATATGTGTTATATACTTTGTGTTCAATCATTGTTCATTTGGTGATCCCAACTATACGTTAATGGTATAATAATGATAATTGTGCGATCACTTAGATTAGGGCCCGTATGCCGGGGTTCATAATGTGCGCGTATCGCACTAATGTTCATATGAAATGGGCCCTTTATGGTGCCACCAATGGAATGTGTTATTGTGCTCGGAATTGGTACGCTATCTATTCAATGTTATGGCCCTAAACAGGTGCCTCAATTTCAATCATGTTCAAAAAGCCGTCCAGCATATGCGTGTCGGGATCCCAACTAAAATATGAAAAGAGTCAGTGTCACGTTGCTTATGTGATTAATGATTGTGATCTTTATTGTGATTTATGAGGACTGACCCCGGGTCACCTACCAGATGTTTACAGGTTAATAGGGACTAGCTATGATTGATCATCGGTGTTTCTATGGCCAAGCTAAAGTTAACAAGGATTGAGAGATTGTATGATTTGAAACTTGGTTCCGACTTTGGTTTTAAATGAATGTGAGGGATAGCTTCTGAAATTGTATTCATGATGTATTTAAATGTTACTTGTTGTTTGGTACAAGATGACTATTTATATTTGAATTGAAGGAGTAAGTACCCCTTCCAAAGTCAAGAGTCCCTCCCGATACAATTTTATTAATCTTTATTTTCAATTATAAGAGTTGGGATGTTACACTAGTCCCGGGAAGTACGAATAGATGACAATTTCACCACTGGTGAAAATATCTTGTCAAAGTCGATGCCCTATATTTGTCTGAAGCCTTTGACGATGAGCCGAGCTTTGAATCATGGTTTACTATTGTGTTCTTCATGCTTGATCTTGAACACCTACTTGTTCTTTAAAGCTCTCTTCCCATTTGGAAACTTCACTTGCTCAAATGTGTTTTTGTCGTGTAGGGACTTTTCATCTCATCCTCCTCGCCTCCAAATTTTTTTGCTTGTGTTCATCCTTCATAGCTTGCTGAAGCTATCTGGTTCTCCACCGTCAGTGAATAAGAAATATTCATTTGACGGATATCTGGTAGAAGGTTGCACGACTCTTCCATATCTCGTTCGGGCCGGAGAACGTTCAGCGGCCGGCGATTGATCATGCGAACTATCATCATCATCATCAGAATCGTCAGGCTAAACATCAATGAGGGCTTCAGGTTCAGCAACCTCCGGATGAATTTCTCCAACTACAGGTGTTGGAGGCTCTAGCTCCTCGAGTGTTGAGCTAGCATAAGTGATGGGACTGTCTCTCCCAGCCTTCTCAATATCTTCAATGGTCTCATTCTTCATGAACACATCATCATAACTCTTGATGAGCTTCTTCTGGATAGGTCCAAGAATTTGTAGCCAAGTTCATCTTGACCATATCCAATGAAAACACACGGTCGCGTCTTGGAATCTAGTTTCGACCTCTCGTCCCTCGGAATGTAAACAAAGACCTTGCAACCAAACACTCGAAGATGCTTGTACGAGACGTCTCTTCCCGTCTAAATCTTATTTGGGGCATCAAAATCCAGTGGAACTCTTGGTGAAAGGTTCCATACATGCACTATAGTAAGTAGTGCTTCTCCCAGAAAGAGTGTGGCAACTTTTAGTGCAAGAGGAAGCATCTTACTCTCTCCATCGAGGTTTTGTCCATCCACTCCGCCACGTCATTCAGTTATGGAGTCTTGGAGGTGTAAACTGATGTCGGATTCCCTTCTCTTACAATAGGCATCAAATGGTCCAATGTACTCTTCACCGTTGTCTGTACTCAAACACTTTAGGTTGTAGCCATTCTCCCTCTTCACCAATGCAACAAAACATTTGAAAATGTTTAGCACCTGATCCTTTATCTTAAGGATAAATACCCATGTCTTATGCGAGTGATCATTAATGAAAGTTGCAAAGTAACACGCACAACCAAGAGATTGGAATCAACTTCACAAAGATCTAAGTGTACCAGATCTAGCACGTTCTTCGCTCTGGAAGGTGGAGAACTTCTCAAAGAAACTCGATTTTGCTTTCCACCAGATAGTCGACGCATCTCTCCAGGTGGACATGATCCAGTCCAGCTATAGCCTTCTTCCTCGCCAGCTTTACCATGGACTTCTACCTCATGTTGCCAAGGGGTTTGTGCCACAACCGATTGTGCCGACAATATCCGTTGAGTTTGCAGCTTCTAGGGAGATCTTGACTTCCATCACGTATAATTTAGATTGCTTCTTTCCTCTTGCCACCACCAATGCACCTTTGGTGAGTTTCCATTAACCGTTGTTGAAAGTATAGCAATAACCTTCGCCGTCCAGCTTGTCCGCAGAAATCAGATTCAGACGCATGTCTGAGACATGTCTGACATCTCGCAGCACCAACTTCGCACCTTCCACTGGCTCCAGGCAGACATCTCCTTTGTCAGAGACCTTGGAGAGGTTGCCATTTCCCATCCTTACCACACCATAGTTTTCCAGTGAGTTAGATGAGACAAATTTATGTCTGGACGTTACATGGATGGTGGCACCGCTGTCAACCACCCAAGTGATCTCATGGGTCGTCAGGTTGACAAAAGCTTCATTGTAGACAAGCATGAGCTCCTCAACATCGTATGCACGGTTACTATCACAGCCTCTATTTGCCTAAGTTATGGGAAAACCTACGGATGTGTCCCTTCTGCTTGAAATTGTTACAAGTGATGTATACATGCTTGTTGGATTTCCCTCGGCTCTTCCTCTCTAATGATTTTTGTAGGGATTCCAAAACCAAGAGAGTTATCACCTCATCTTACAGCTTTAAGTTCATTCCCAATAACTGGTCAATGATCCCTTGAATGTCGTTCAAGTGATTTGCAATGGAAGTGCCCTCTTTATATCTCATCTGCACCATCTTCGTGAGATAAAAGAGTTTGTTGTTGCTCGTCTTTGACGCATAACCCCCCCCCCCCCCCCCCCCGAGCTTTGTTTAAAGATTCTACGAATCTGTCTCTCCAGTGATATGGTTGCGTGCGTTATCGTCGGCATGGTGTGGAATATAACTATACGCCTTCTCGTACTCATGCTTCCAATTCTCGTCGCTCTTAGCGACTAGCTTAGTTGACGATGAAAAAGGTTGATACAAATCTTTCATCAACAGGAGATCCTTCATCTTGCTTCTCTAGATATGAATGTTTGCACCGTTCAAACTAACCATCTTGCTTGGCGTTGCCTTTATATTGAACCGGGCTCTGATACCAGTGTTGGGCGCGTAATGGATGTGAATCAAGTAAATATATTGAAATATTAAATGACACCAAGTAACTACCCAAAACGATGAGCGTAAAAACTATCGCGCGGAAGGGATGCAACATCCACTTTAGACCCACCACAGTTTATCTTAGCTCGAATAACTTAGCAACAATGTATTTTAGTAATTTAACAACAAAATATACTACAACATTCACAAAATTACCAAACACAAAACCATAAGTAAATAACATCGGGATTTATGTAGTTTCCCTCCAATGCGGAGAGTACATCTATGGCAGCAGCGGCAGCTATGAGCACTTCTTCACTATAACAAATGTGCTACAAGGCAATCAGAGCCGATCCAAAATAGTGACTCTCAAGTGTTTCCCAAACCCCGAAATAACTATTGACTATTTTTATTGCTAACAAGAAAGTATTCCTACCACGGAAAATATTTACCGGGACTTTCTACCGCTCACCTATCTACCCAATTGAGATAACTTATCTCAATGATTAAATAAGTATAGAAATTCTATCACTACACAAATAGAAAATGGCGTGTAAAGAAAAATAGTGATATGAAGAAAATGTGCGGGGTGATCTGAAATGGGTATGGTACTCTCATTTTAGAGCCAATGAGGGGGGAGACAAAGTTTTAATTCAATTGGTTAGGAGGTCATTATAAATGGAGTTGTACCATCATTACCCTTGTGATCCCGTTTCATTTACTAATTATTATTTTTTTATGGTGATCTCTTTAGTATTTCTGGCGTACCAATACTCCCATCTATGGAATTTAATATGGGCCGCCCGTTATTTGGATTGAATCTAAGCAATTAAAAATACTTATTTTTTGAAATTGATTTAATTTATAAACTTAAAATCTTAATTGCCGCTTGACTTAGTTCTAATTAATATTAGGTCATGGTTATTTTTATCTTTCAATTTTAATATTCGGTGTTGGTTTATTCACATGTGAACATCTAAAAATTAACTTTGCACACATTAATCACTATACTTTTGCAATATGGATTGACGGATGGATGAAACTAACATCATCCATCATTATTGTTATTGAATTATAATTATCATATTTGGGATCGTTTCTATGTTGAAGAACAATTTTCAATCATACAATGGTCTGTTTAAGCTAGTGGATAACATTAAAATCATGTTTATCAATTCGATAAAACGAATAGGGGTTCACATTCGTAGTTTCTGTAGGATCTTCTTCTAATAGCGATATCCCTACACAAAACCAACAAACAAGATCAGTTCATACTCCTTCACTTGATTCAAAATGAATAAATTTCTCACCTTGTATGTTCCACAGATGTAATCACAGTAGTTGAAGATCAATGCGAAATTGCTCTAGCTTTGCCCTCCAACGTAGTGATGGTAATCGTGGTACTCCGCTATTGCCAGATCTTCATCGTTGTTGGACATCTGCCTTCACTTATGAACTTCCACTGTGGTCGTAAACCTCTATTGTGATCGCCAAGCTATTGTCTAATTTCCATTGTTGTTGCACATCTGCCTGATAAAGATATTAGCTCAAAATCGATCAGAAAATTGAGCGATTTGATAACTTTAAGACTCAATTGAAATAATTAAGTATAGGGTTCAAGAGCAGGAAGAGGAATTTTTTAATAAAAAATTCTTCTTAATTTGTCAAAAAAATTAGTCAAGATTAAATAGAAAACGTTACTATTAATAAATGGGCCTATGTGAATTTTAAAATAACAACAAGCCCACTCAGTGTATCTTCATAAATCGCTAAGTGAAAATCCAAGTTTGTTGTTCTTCGTTTAAAACCAAAAGCAGGGAAAGAAAGCTAAGAACAATGAACTTAGGAAAGTAAAGAGAATGTGAAACACCGTAGCAAAGAATAAGAGAGTAGAGAGAAATGGACACTATCGTTTAGTAACGAAGTTTGACCTGAATTGCTTCTGATCTACGTCTCTGCTCGAGTAAGCTCGAGATGTTTCTGATCTTATTTGAAATTCACAAATCAGCCAAGCAACCACATTCTGGTTCTTGTAACAGCAACAACGCATGAAGCTTCAATGCAAGCTCAAGACTTATCACACTCAGCGTTATACACACGATATAGTTGACAAATGATCAAAACTGTTAATTCACTTATGCACGTTTGAATCAATGCCTTTCTTCTTTCCAATGCTTTGTTAAATAGAGGTGAGTCAAGGCTTGAATTCTGAAAGGAGCCGTTGGTGATCTGATTTGGAGGATGAAATCATGGAGGTGAAATTGCTAAGATTTACATCCTTTAAATTGCTTGATTTCGGCCAAAGTGATTTCTACGATTTTTCCTACAAAATATATGCAGAGTTACCAATTCTAAAAATTGGAGTTAGTGATTTTTTGTTGATATCAAGCTTAAGTATTCTAACACTACCGTCATTTATTAACTTCCATTGTGGTTGTTGAATTTTCATTGTGATCGCCAAGCTATTGTCAGATCTCCATCGTTGTTGGATATCTGTCGTCATTTATGAACATCCACTGTGGTCGTTGAACCTCCATTGTGAAAATGGCAATGTTGTGATTAGGAGTATCAAACATGGGGATCTATATGTCACTGGTATTCTAAATTACATGCTACTATTGGAACTGTAAAACATTGTGACAAGGATTATACTAAAATCTGGCATAAACGTTTAGGGAATATTGGTCAAAATGGGTTGATTCATTTGTTTGACATAAATAATTGATAAGCATCCATGTGACTTCAAGTTTTGTGAGGACTGTGTTTATGACAAGAAAGCCAAACACAGCTTTGGTAAGTTTACCTATACCGACTCTCGATTACTGGAATTCTTGCATGCTGACCTTTGGGGTCCAACTTAAGTTCCAATGGTTGGTGACAGAAGGTATTTCCTTTCTATCATTGACCATTACTCGAGAAAAGTATGGATTAGACTGTTGAAAACCACAGATGAAGCTTTTGAATCTTTCAAACATTGGAAAACCTTGGTTGAAACACAAATTGGTCACAGCCTTCAATGCCTAAAAACTAATAATGGCATGGAGCTCTGTAATAATATCGTTAACTCTTTTTTCCAAGATAACAACATTAAGAGAATCTTAACTGTGCCTGGAACCCCTCAGCAGAATGGAACCGCATAAAGAATGAACAGAACCTTGTTTGAAAAGGCAAGGTATATGCTCATTTCTTCTGGAGACCGGTTTATGGGGTCAAGTAGTAACTACTGTTGTTTACCTTATAAACAGGTCCCCTTAGTCTGTTGTTGGTTTCAAGACACCTCAGGAGCTCTGGACTGGGAAACCTCCTAACCTGAGCCACCTGAAACCTTTTGGTCCCTACTGTCTCAAGGAAAATTAAATCCTAGAGCTCAGAACACTATGATATTTGGCTATTCAGAAGGGGTAAAAGGGTACAAGTAACTCCTTATACTTCCCAACGAATACAAGATCATAGTCTTGAGGGATGTAACCTTCAATGAAAAGGTGTTTCATTTTAATGACAAACTCACTCCTTCTGTTGAGAGTGTAGGTAGTGAAGATAGTACCAATGCTCAACCGGTACCCCTAGGGAAATTCTTTGCCACATAAGAAGATCATAACCCTCCAAATCAAGATGAATTTGATCTTGGGAACTCAGAAACGTTCCCTCCAGCTAGCTTAGAAGGGAAATCTCTCTCCGAGGACCCTTCCTCAGTTCATGAGTCCAATGACTCTGGCAACTCCACTGATACCTCTCACCAATTAGGTGGGGGATCAGTATATCCTCACCTTCCTCTAGCAGTAACTTGAATAATTTTAATGATTTGAGTCCTATGCATAAGGAAAGTGGTACTGGTAATGGTAATCCTCCCTCTGTGCAACTTGATTTGAATATGGACGCTGAACCAAATTTGAATGATTACCAATTGGTTAGGGATAGAGTTCCTAGAAATAGGATTCCGAACCCTTGATATACTTCTAATGTTGTTGAGTTTTCCATCCGTGTTGTTGATATGATCTCTGATTTTACCCCTGAAACTTTTGAGCAAACTATAAACTGTTTTGAGTCTGATGCTCGGTTTAAAGCTATGCAAGAAGAATTTCACTTCATGCATGCTAATAAAACTTGGAATTTGGTTAAGAAACCTCTGGTGTTGGGATTGTTGATAACGAATGGATCTATAGGATCAAAGAGGGTTCTTTTGATAGTAATCCCCCTAGGTAAAAAGCTAGGATTGTTGCTAAGGTATGCACTCAGAAGGAGGGCATAGATTACAATGAGATCTTTGCTCCTATTATGAAGTATACAACTATGAGATTGCTGCTTGATATGGCTTCTGTTTATGATCTAGAAATAGAACAAATGGATGTTAAAACTGCTTTCTTACATGGTGATTTGAAAGAGACTATCTATATGAAACAACCCAAGGTTTTTGTAGATAAGTCTTGCCCTTATCACGAGTGGTTGCTGAATAAGTCTATTTATGGTCTTAAGCAGTCTCCTAGGCAGTGGAACGTGAAATTTGACACTTGTATGAAATTGTTGGGTTGTACAAGGAGTAGTTATGATACTTGCCTTTATTTCAAGAATGTTAAATTTTCTTCTCCTTTATATGTGTTGCTTTACGTGGATGATATTATGTTGATATGTAAATGATTTGCTTGCATCATTGGAGTGAAAAGGGATTTGAAAAAACATTTTAAAATGAAGGATCCTGTTCTTGCTCAGAAAAATCTTGGTGTGAAAATTTTTAGGGATCAAAAGAATAAAGTGATCTTGCTTTCTCAGTCTGACTACATGCTTAAGGTGCTAGATAAATTCTTTGGTGCCTCTGCTAAGTCTGCTTCTGTTCCCTTAGGAGCTCAAGTTGAGCTTTCCAAGGATCACTGTCCTGTCTCTGCTTTTGATATAGAAAAGATGAGTTATGTTATGTATGATACGGTTGTGGGTTCTGTGATGTATGCTACGCTTTGCACCATCCTGATTTAGCCTTTGTTATTAGTGTGCTTAGTAGATATATGTCTAACCCTGGTGAAAAGCATTAGAATGCCATGAAATATGCCTTGAGATATTTGTCAGGAACTAGAAATGTGGGTCTGACTTATACTGAGCATACTTCTAGGCATGAGTTGGTTGGTTTTGTTGACTCTAACCATGCCAGTAACAAGGTCAATAGGAAGTCCATTACTTCCAATTATTACATTTGGGCTGGTAACTGTATTTCTTGGAAATCACAGCAACAGTCCATTGTAGCTTTATCTTCAACTAAGGCTGAATACATAGCTGCTACTGAGGCTTGTAAAGAAGCTATTTGGTTGAAAGGTCTCCTTTCTAAGATAGATTGGAAAAACTATGTGCCTACTCTCTTTATGGATAGCTAGAGTGCTTTCCTTTTTGCAAGGACCCTGTCTACTATGAAAGAACTAAGCATACAGATGTTCGCTTTCATTTCATTCGTGATGATTTTGGGAAAGGAACGTTGAAATCGAGAAATTGCCGGTGAGGTTAACCCAATAGATTTTGGTACTAAGATTGTTCGAGCTGACAAGTTTTTGTTTGGCAAGAACTTTCTCCACATGAGTGAAGTAGGCTGAGATGTGATAAGGAGGGCGCTCAACCCCTGAATTGACTATCTTGGTAGTAAGCATAGGCTAGAATGGCAATAGGATTAGAAGGGAAATTGTTGTAATCCTATTAGCAATCAGCCAGATCAAGTCGGTTTTGAACCAGTTAGAATCCTAGACCGCCTGGTTTGTTGTGTTTGAGTTTGTTTGCAGGTAGGCAGAAACGGTGTGTTTCACTCTTAGTCACTTAATATATAAAGTGACAGAGAAGTCTTTAGTGTAGTCAACTTTAGTTTCCCCTTCTTCTCAAACCCTAGTTCTCTCATCCTCTCAACCTAGAAGAAGAAGACAAAGCGTTTAGGCGGCAATCTGAAGATCTCTGGTGCTGGTCTGTACTCCGATCACTACTCAGGGAACTTCTGGGAGAAGTTCCTCAGCCTGAAAGGGGGTTGAATCCCTTTTGAGTATCTTCTATGTATTGTTGTTAGTTTGATTAGATACTTTGATTGTTTTAGGGTTAGGTTTTGGGATTTCTTGTTCTCTAAGCTGTACCCAAGTGCTCACTGCTGATAGTGAATTTGTGTTGAGTCTTCCCTCTCTGAGGCTCCACTGAGTAGGAGATTTCTCCGAACAGCGTCAAAAAATCTATGTTTCTCTTTACTTTCTGCTTTTAGTTTTCAGTTCAAATCTTACGAGCCAAAATTGTTAGTAGACTAGTGATTAGATTCGTTCCTCTGCTGTTATATATATAGATAGTGGAGAGAGGCATCTAGTTCAGGAACTTAGAGGGCTTGACGTGTTTGTTTCTAGCTTGCCTGAATTTCTTTTGGTTTTAGCTGCTATCTTACTTACATCTCAAATTGTTTCCCTCTGCTTTTCAGTTGAAATCTTGAATGGAAGGGAGCCAGCACTAACATTATTAGTTCTTTTTCACAGCAGATAAAATCACCTTGTAGATATTGCAGGATTCGATAAATAGCCTGAAGATGAGATTGTCCAGGTGAAGCCATATATGGGCTCACAATTTGAACTGCATATGATAAATCTGGCCGTGTAGACGTCAAATAGATAAGACTTTCCACTAGTCTCTGATACATTGCCGGATCGGAAATAGGTTCACATATATCCTTGCCCATCTTGACGTTGAGCTCAACAGAAGTGCTCACTGGCTTACTATTCTCATGTTGTCCCATTGCTAGTAAATCAGCAATGTATTTACATTGCGAGACAAAGATCTTTGCAGTCGCTGCGGTTGATTTCCAAACCAAGAAACTAGCTTAATTCACCAAGTTCCTTCAGTTTAAAATTTCCTCGCAGGAGTTGTTCAAATTTCAACAATACCTCCATCATCATCTCCTGTGAGATATCATATCATCCACATAAATCAATAAGACTGTAATAGCTCAAGAAGTTAATTTTGTAAATAAAAAGGGATCATTAAGACTCTGAGTAAAACCCCCAAGTAAAATGGTCTCTTGGAACTTCTCAAACAACGCCCGCGGAACCTACTTGAGACCATACAAGGAACGTTTGAGCAAGCAAACATGACTTGGCGATGGAGCCGTATACCCAGGTGGACAAGCCATGTAAATAGTTTCCTTCAAATCACCATGTAAAAATGCATTCTTAAAATCTAGCTGTAAGAGAGGCCACTATTTGATGGAGGCAACAACTAGTAAAGTTCAAACAATTTGCATTTTTGCAACGGGAGAAAAAGTCTCTTCATAATAAATTCCCCATTCCTGGCAATATCCTTGAGCTACAAGTCGAGCCTTGTAGGGATCTATAGTACCATCTTGATTATATTTGATGGTGTAGACCCAATCATACCCAATAATTGAGGCATCTCTTGGCCGGAGAACCATATCCCAAGTGTTATTCTTGGTGAGAGCTCGCAATTCTCCATACACAATATCACGCCAATGTTAATATCGTACATCCTCTTCATAACTAATAGGGATGGCCACTGGATCCACTGCCTGAGTAACAAAATCAGTAAAGCGAGAAGGTAACTTCCCAAATGTGGGCCGAGAGAACTTCTTGGGTGCAGGTTGTTGTAGAGTGTGCAGGGGAGAGACTGGTGGGGGAGAAACTAGCTGGGTGTTCGGCTCCGCAAGTTCTAGCGTGGGAGGATCCATTGTCGCAGTACCAGAATCGTCAGTCAAAATTTCATTGAGAAACTGATCAAGGGACGGAGCTAACGAGAAAGTGGGAGGAGGTTGTGTTGCAAAGTAGTATTGATCCTCAAGAAATAATACATGATATGTAATACGCATTCTGCGAAGAGTAGCATCATAACACATATACCCTTTGTGAACATCACTGTAACCCAAAACACACACCGAGCTATTTTTGTTGTCAATTTGGTGCGTTCACAAGGTGGAAGCAAAACAAAGCAAACGTAGCCAAACATGAGAAGTCAATCATATGCTGGTTGCCGATGATGAAGAGCATAATAAGGAGATAAGTTGTGCAGTATTGGAGTAGTTTTTCGATTAATAAGATAAACTACGGTGTGAACAGCTTCCTACCAAAAGTGAGTGGGTACCTTCGACTCAAGAAGCAAGGCGTGAGTGAGGACTAGTACATGTTGATGCTTATGCTCAACAAGGCCGTTCTATTCTGAAACCCTGGGACATAACATCTGATACAGAATGCCATGATCCTTATAAAACTCATGAAGAGATGCTGAGCTAAATTCACCTTCGGGATTAGAGCGAATAGTTTTAACTATCGTGTGAAATTGTGTCTGAATCATTTGAACAACTTGTTTGGAAGCTTGGAGCAATTCAAATTTGAACCGCAGAAATAAACCCAAGTGTAACGTGTGGCATGAGCAATGAAGAGATCAAAGTAGCGGTAACCCACACAAGAAACAATAGGAGTAGGACCCCATAAATCAGTGTGAACAAGATGAAATGGATCTGAAATACTATTAGTACTACTCGAAAAAGACTGCTTAACTGTCTTCGCCTCAATACAACTAGTACAATGTGCAATAGACTGTTCTCTCAACCGAATACTAACTGACAACAAATTATCTTGAAACATAGAATGTAAACGTCCAGAGTGTGGGTGTCCCAACTGTGAATGCCATAACCATCGTGTTTGGATCGCTGGAGTCTCCACCAAATAACCATCAAGCACTCTCACTGTCTCAGTGGGTGGACGTCAAGGGAATCAGATCCAACTGGTGAAGGCTAAATGTGCAGCCGCATTTACTCCTGCTCCATATGTCCTTCTAGGTCTAGAGGTCCAACAAAGTATATCCAGAAGGTCCAAACGTAACATGACATCCACTATCAGTAAGTTGTCCCACGGAGAGCAAATTAGGAGTTAATCGAGGCACATATAAGACCCTGTCAAGTGAAACATGTGGCAAAGAAATAGACCCTTGTCCAGCCATAGGAATAACTTCTCCACTGGCCACATGAACATCCATATTTTATATAGGAGAATATGTATGAAAAAGAGACCTATCTCCAGTCATGTGATTATAAGTAGCATAATCAATGTACGAAGGTTTACCTCTAGGATCAATAGCACCAAAAGCAGAATTTATGGCATTAGGAAAAAAAAATTGTAAAGCCGAAGCAACCAGGGCTTCGATCGAAGCAACAGTAAGAGGAGCAGCTGCCCTGTAATGGATGAGTTATCGGCAGAAGAGACGCAAGCTGTAGAATAAGCGGTGCAACCCGCAGATTTGGCTGACTTGTTCTTCAGAGTGAGGCAATCGAGGATGATATGGCCGGGAGTTTTACAATAATTGCACAAGTTTCACTTGCGGCAGTGCGAAGTAGTATGACCCTTAATACTGCAATGGCGACATAACGCATCCCCGGTAGAACTAAAAGCTGCGACCACTACCGGTGAAGATGAAGGCTTCCTCGCGGCTGCCTGGAACCGATTTGCTACAGCTGCAAATGTGAGCATAGTAGAGTCAGGTTGATCAATTTGCGCTTACGTCTTGAATTGCATTTCAACATGAACTAGGTCGCCTAATATGTTCTCTATATCGGTGACATCAGAACTAACAAGAGTGAGCTTCGGTCGTTGCGGCAGGGACATGAGCGCCTTCTTCGGCAACCGGAGCAGAAGGTTCAATGATATCACCAGTTAGGTACCCAAGGAGAGCTTTGCCTTGAACATGGACACGAACTTGATATTCCCATAGAGCGTAGTTTTTCTCATCGAAGTGAGTAGTAAGGGAATCATCTTTGAAGGAGTCCATTGAAGGCTCTTATACCATAAAAAGAAAGATTAAACTCAAAGAAGATGAGCAGAAGAGAAGAAAAGAGGCGCAAAAAGATGCTTGAATTCTTAAAAATATTCAGCTACACTTTATAATTATATATAGTCTTTGGGTTTAAACAAACCCTAAAAAGGAAAGGAATTAACACAATAAACTATTCCTAAATTTACATAATACTACTCGTTTTAACAGTTATATCCCAAAAGGTGGTAGCTCTTTTGATTGCTTCACCTTTTGTTTTTTAATCTCATTCTTTTTCCTCTATTTTCTCTATATATGTTTTCATCTTGTCTCTCTATGTTTTCAAATAATAGCAAGTAACGAAGCTGCAAAGCCATTAATCGCAATGATATATGCTGATGTATGTAGTAGATGTGTAGTTGGCCATAAACATAATAAAGTAGGTGAGGCATAAACATATATATATATATATATATATATATACCTCCAATCATATTTTGTTGAAGCAAATTTATTTTTGTTCGTGTATTTGATATCATATAAAATATTGAGATTTACAATAACTAATAAAATAGTTATTAGTATTATTAAAGGAAAATAAAATTCTTGTATTAAATGTGAAGGTTTTTAATAAGTAAAGCAAACTGAGAAATACATTACGACATCATGTCAACTCTCATGTTATATTTGACATATATAGCGTATAATATCTGTCAATGTATAAAAGAAAGAAATGGTAGAATAGTTTCAGTATATTCCAAAATCAATTAAACTGATAACTTAAGAACAATTATTATAAGGGTGGGATCAATCAAGTCTGCATGCCACTGGCACGTGATCATTAGGGACTAGGCCCTTTAAAATCAATATATATATGTATGTATGTATAGACTCACTACCGCAACGGACAAGGCAACATTGTTAATGTTACATTTTATTAGAATTTGAGGATATTATAGTTTTAATTTAGTCCCTCAATATAGGTTTCTACTCTCAAATACTATTTAAGCTATTACTCGCTTGTAGTTCCGGTGTAATTATTGTTACTTGAATAAGAGCTTCATCTGTTGCTCCAAAACCAGTTCTGATTAATGATTCAAGTTCTTAGCAAGCGGCCATGTTATCAGTAGAGAAGGAAATCGGATAGGTAATGGGCTCGAAGCAGAGAATTAAGGTGTAGAAAACTCTAACGAAAAAATCGACTTCTACGATTAGGGTTCTTCGATTATGAGATTATTCTCTTTCTAATTTCTTTAGGAAGGGCCGGGCAAGAGGAAGGAGAACAGTCCATCGTCTTTGCTCGGAAAATTGGGTCGCCAATATCGGCAATGAAAAGCAGGGTGAAGGGATATTTATGAAAAAGAATATGAATTATATTTGATTTTATAAAATAAAACACAATTGAATATTGTGAAACGACATGATTCTTGGGAGGTAACTGTTGAGTTATTTCCTTTCCCTTCTAAACTGTGCTTTTTAGAAAAAGAATCACAATCTCAAAATCTGAAGTAGCTGCTCTCAGATTTTAATTGAACGGACTTCTGGGATGATTTGTCTGATTCCTACCAGCGATTGTGGTCGGGGCAAATTAAATAACACCTTAAGGAAAGTGATTTAATCACGCCTTCAATCTTGTTTCTGTGGCCGATTCATATTAATTTTCCTCATATATTTACGCAATTAATTTAGAGTGACTAATTATAAGATGGCATGGATGTCGTGTACTCACATGTACCAAATCTTATATATATTGAAATTTGAAGCCCTATTCATTTATATATGTTGAAATTTCAATTCTTTGTATTCGAGAAAATGATAAGTAATTAGGAAATCAAAATGGTTCCAACCGAAACACATGATCGGCTACCACGCCGTCCGTTCCAACCTCCACATACACGCCAAACCGGTCCTTTTGATGGTTTCTAGTGTCCTTTTGTTTTGTTTACATACTTCTTTTAATTGTATTTTGTATCGGAACAATTATAGTATACCGTCATATCAAACCCAAAAACCCAGTACTTGATAGTCCAATTGCCCATCTCGACAGAATCTATTTCTCCCTGTCGGAGTATTTCGACGGGGACATTGCCTTAAGTGTAAACTTCACAAATGGTAATGAAAAAATAGGCCTCACATTTGAGTACGTGGAGATCAAAGTGTACTTGGACAACAAGTTATAGGCGCTCAAACACTCTACAATTTTTCTCATTGGACATGTTGGGTTGGTCCAATTACATATGGTAGTTGGGTTAATCGGATTTTAAAAAATACTGATAATCAATTTGGTTGGGTTATCTTGAACTTATTGGGGATCAAAAGTAGTATTCTAGAAATCTCTATTATGAAATAGAGAAATTATTTATCTTTAGACTTACAGAGAAGAAAAAAAAAGGGAGTGAAAGAGCAAAAAGAAGAGAGAAGAAGAAAAGATAAGGTTCTTTGGAAAGTTTTCGTTTTTCCACTAGGTCAGCCTGTTCAAAAGAGCATCTCGAAAAAACGCTTCGTTGGATCGTTCTGAAATTTGGTGTGCATGTTCAGGACTATTTGGGCTTCAATCTGGCAGGAGGAATCGTTGTTCTGATCTCTGATTTTTCGGGAATCGCTGCTGGACAGAGGGTCTACAAATCTGTATGGTCTCTGAAATTTTCTCTTCATCTTATGGAATTGCTCTTGTTATTCACCGTATTGATGATCCAAGAAGGTTGTTTTTGATGTGCTTTGTAATCCTTTAGTTATTCTAAAAATGACTTGTAATCCCACTAAAGTATAATAGAGTTGTTACTGGACGCCAACCATCTGCAATCGCTGCCCCGTTTAGACCAAGATCCCAAACGAATGTCACGTTGTGGAACCTCAACAGCTCATTTCATCGGCTATGCATCACTCGTCTCTGATTCCTTCAGTTTTGGAGGCTTTAGATTTTACAAACTCTCTGTACTCTTTGAATTGGGTCAAAATCTTGGGGCTATTGTGGATCTAGAGGATCCGATGGATTTCAGGGGATTTGGGGGAAGAGTTCCACCTTGCATTGAATATGATCCGGATGATGTTGTTCCATGAATAGCCGTCTCGGAACTCGGACACGGTGTGCTTGATTGCTAAATGCAGGTCGAGGAGGTGCGAAAGTGTAATTTGTAATTTGTATTAGTATCTATTAAACTATGATTAATAATAAATATGAAAATTAAAAATAACGGAATTTTTTAAATATTTATTAATACTCAACCATCGAGATCAAAAACTTAAATTGAATGTCCATGATGAACCTACGTTACGTACAAAAAATCGGGTGCACCGACACTTTCGGTATGCCAGGTATACTGAAAATAAAGTATATTGTAATGAGTTTAGTTAATGTAATAAAGTATATTGTAATGAGCTTGGTTAATATAATAAAGTATTATTGTAATAAAGTACATTGTAATGAGCTTAGTTAATGTAATAAAGTATATTGTAATGAGCTTGGTTAATATAATAAAGTATTATTGTAATGAGCTTGGTTAATACAATCAAACTTTGATTTGAACAAGCTGTGATTGTGGTAAAGTCACTGCCTTTAAAATTATTTTCGCCGGATTTAGTGCAGTCCCAACAATGAAGGAAATACTATCAAAGGTTCCTCATAGTAGTCAATTTCTTGCACAAGAGAAAAAGACTCTCGAATGTATATTGCCTGCTTAACACAATTCCTTTGATATATATAGCTATTGTAGGTTTCCAAAAGTCCAGATGAATCACTCTTTAGGAGTTTCATTGGTTCAATTGGAATAGGAGATTACTTGGTGAGAATGTAATCATCTTCCCATTTAGTCTAGATTACTACTGCATGTCTTTTAAGCGGGCTGCTTGATTATGGGCTTTGCATTCGTCCCACAATCCCCTACAATGTGAAGATCATAATTCTGTAATTATATTCAGCTGTATAAATAAAATGAGTTTCCTATAGGAATTGAACTCTCTTTCATATGTGACCTGATTTCTTATCAAAAATCAAAGTAGCATTGCTTTTAACTTTGAATAGTTTACGAATTGAATCTTAACAACAAAAGTACAATTGATACACTATATTTTCAACACACCTTTTCTCGTTATAAACTATATTTTTGTGAGTCGAAATATATTCAAATTCAGGTTTTTGAATACATGTTTGGTTCTCTTGTCCCTCGGGGCCGTTTTATCGTGTTTGGTATGTTTCAGGTGAGATGAACCAAGACATGACGGGGATGTCGGAACAACACAAAGCATTCGACTTGGGAAGAAAGCGTCACTATTTAGTATTTTGAGCATAACTCATTCCTCTCAAGTCCAATTGATGTAAGGTCAGCGGCATTGGAAAGATAATTTGATTATCTACATTTTTATGTTGACACTATGGTAAAAATTTCATATAATGAAGGAACACGGTGTGTTCCTCCGCTGGAATTGCCCGAGAAAGTTACTGGGGCGGAACACGGCCGGGAACACGGCGTGTCCCACCCCCATACGGGTTTTCAAGTCCTTTTCCTTCTCCAACATGGTCCAAAAGCCTATAAATACCCTCGAGACCTCCTATGGAGGAGATATACTGAATAGACACATTTTTTCGAGCTCTTGGATAGAACTAGAGTTCCAGAGAGACAATTGAAGCAAGAGGATCAACCATGATTGGCAAAGGGAAAATCATCAAGTTGAAGATTGAGATTTCCACAAAGAACATGTCGTCTTTTCCAATTTTCTTCTCTTCTCCTGTGATTTATTTTTTGAAACCATGAGCGGCTAAACCTTTTGTGTTGTTTGGATTAGATGAAACTTTAATTTAGCTTTTGAACGGATGATGTATTTGTAAACCTTTGATATTGCTATCGATGTTATTCAAGATTATCATGTGTTCTTGCTAAAACCTAATTTCAGATTCATTCTCGTTTGATCATCTTGATTGAATCATCATCATTGATTTTTGGGTCCGAGAGGAACATAGATTGATAGGTCTCTTAGGAAGAACTCTAGGTTACTCGTTAGCTCGAGAAAGGAGCGTTTGATCTAGGATTTTTTCATCGTTAATCGTTGTGGAATTTCATCGAACACATTTAATGCGTTTTGCTTGGGTGTAGATTAGCTCAAGAGAGGAGTCTATGGTCAAGCGGAATAGATTCTTAGAGGTACGAGAGTGATCTAAGACTATCGTAGGAAATCGCCAAGCCATTATAACTTGAATAATTGAGATTGCATATCGTTCATCCATGCATTGCTAGCTATTGTGGATTTGAATCTAAATAACCTTCATCTTATCTTTGAAACTCAATTTCTTGCATTTTGATTTATTTTATTTCAGTCATTAGTTTATAATTGGATACATAAACAATCAAACAACCAATCATTCATTGTTACTTGGTTTAGTTAGATAATCAATTTGAGTAATAGAAGTAGAAAGACCCTAGGGAAATAAACGATTCCATTAGAGTAATCTAGTGGGTATTTGATAGCGGGTGAAAATTCGCGCATCAAATTGGCGCCGTTGCTGGGGACTTTTCTACTTTTAGGAAAATTTTGATTGTTAGCTATTCCTTCATTCCTTTTATCATATCTATTTCCTTCCATGTGGTTTACCGGGGTTGTTTCTTTTCAGTTCCATTATGCAGGATTACAGTTGGGAAGGACAGTGGCAAGGTTCCTATGTTGAAGCTAACTATAATGAAGATTGGGGTTCTTCATCCAATCAATATAGTGAAAACCAAGGTACACCAAGCTACTACCAACCTAATCATGGAGGAGGAAAACAATAATGGAACAACTTTGGAAAGGAATCAGATTCATATTGGAATCAGGATCAACCTCCAACACATTTTTTCCAAGACTCATCACCAACCTTTTACCACCAAAACTACCATGAAAAAGGTCCATAATTTCACAATCAATATTTAAGTGTTGATTCATATCAACCTCCGCCTCCTGAAAATACATATATATATATATATATATATGAGCTTTTGGCGAAAGTCGTAGCCAAGAACGAAGAGACCAGGCTGACTACGCTACGACTAAGTGAAATCATAAAGGGGCTTGATCAGCTAATGGCACACCTTGAAGAAAAACATTCTCATCCTCAACCACAAGAAGAGGTTGATTATGAAGATGAATATGATATGGAAGTATCAGCTAAAGTAGTAGATGAAGTGGTGGAAGAGTTACCTTTCTTTGAAGATAATCTAGCTGTCCAAGATGGCAAGTTAGAAGAGTTTGAAATGGAGGTATTATCCTTCCTAGAAGACAAACTAATTTTCCATGATGAAGAGTTAGAAAAATTTGAAGAAAAAGATGATGAAGAGTTTGTGGAAGAGATGTGGGAAGATGAAGAGCCTCTCCATAATGACATTCAACTACCTTTGAGCATTCCATCATTTGGCGTCCCCCTCCTATTATGGTCCCACCAAGAGAAACCGAGACCAGAAACCATTCTTGATTCTCGTTTGATTATGAAGTACTTATATCAAGAAATTGATAATGAGTGCTTCACACACAAGATTCGAGAGGACACTATCTCGAGACTAAACCTACCTGCCTTAGAGGACTTCTCCAGATACACTATTGGATCAGGGATAATCGAGGATACAAGTGTCGATATACCATACTACCTCTTCCCTCCTCAAACGGTGACATTTAAGACGAGAATGCCACTTCAAGGCATGAACTAGAGCTTTGATCGACCGAATAACTGTGAAGTTATTCCGACAACACAAGTGTCGTTTGTGTCCGAAGGTTCCTCTCGTTATGCCTCTACTCGAATTCTTCAACACGGTTTAGACTAAATAATTGGTTTTAATTTCTAATGATTCTAAAGTTAACTAAAACTATCAATTTAAAGGTTGATTCAAATGGAGAAATTGAGTTCTTGGAAGAGAAGAGTCATTAAGCTCAACCGCCTAAATGCATTCAAAACAAGCGAATGTGGACTTGAATTGAAAAAAATGAATCCTCCTATCACTCGTATGAATCCGCGGCATGATCATGCACGCGGATTACCACTACTAGCTTCCTAACTAAGGCAGAAATCCCCTTAATCAGGCTAGCTGGTAACGAACACCGAGAAGTTCTACAAATTGATAGGGAGTTCTACCGGAACTAAAAGAAATCAGAAGAAACACAAAAGGTAGAATTAGGTTATCGGTTTACCCCACCGATAACTTAATTCTATCATTGATTGTCAATCTAACAAATTCTTAAGTCTTTCACAAACAAAGGATTTCATGAATTTGACCTATTCTAGCCATAACAAGAATTAGGTTGAACACCAAACAATCATGACAAACTTTCATTGCAATTCAATCATCCACAAACGTCAATCTTACACATTCAAGACAGGTTTCATAGCTTAATTCCTACATCTCAACCAAGAATCCCTAAGGATTTAGCTACTCATAATTCTAGAAGAAAGCAATTGAAAAGAAACCCTAACCATCATCTTGCAAAGAAATATCGGCTTGTTCTTCTTCCAATCGATGCTTTTGGTCTTCTATTTTCAATCCTAGCTTCAATCCTTTAGGGAAACTCCTTTGCATCTTCAATTGAGCTTCTAATGGAGGTTTGGTGCTGGGTTTTGCAGGAGGAACTCGGGAAAAATTATGGAAAAAGAAGTTGGGGAAGTTCTTTCCTCTTTCACCAAAATCAGCCCTTTTATAGGAAGCTGCTGAAACTGGGGATGCATGGCGTGCACCTCCTTTTTTTCAAAATTTTGCGTATTTGAATGAGAGGAACGCCGTGCAGGGGTGCACAACGTTCCCCTACTTAAGGGACATGATTTTACACCATACCTATGCACGCCGTGCAGCCCCTCAGCTCCTCCATTTCATTTCTCGATCTTCCATTCAAGCTCCAACCATGCTCTACTTCACGTCCATAGCTTCATAACCAGACCACCTATCTTTAGAGTACCTGTGGACAATAAATACTACAAAGAAACACATCAAATGGACCGAAACAGTCCAAATGAATGGGTCTAGGCACATAATGCCAAAATACGAAATCACACGAGAATGAAGCTCGAACAAACTAATAATCACTCAAAAAGCATGCATATAAGGATAGATAATTGCTACAAATTCTAGCCTTATCAAGCTTACAACCAATTCACCGGCTTCTCCATCAATCTCTTAGGATGCTACTTGGGAGTCAACACCAATCCTTGAAGAAACTAATGGAATTCAAGGAGGTTCTAAGTTGGGCGGCTTAATCTAGGTATCGTCTAGCTCAAAAACGTAAAAGAAAAAGCGCTTCTCGGGAGGCAACCCGAGCATTGAGTCTTTACTTTTATTTCATTTTGCATATTTTGAGTCTCGTGGTGTGTCTTGTGTCGAGTCTGTGAAGTCTGGATGTTGAAGTTTGTTATGTTGTGAAATTGAACTTACATTCATGAGATTAAGTCTATAATAGGACCATAGATCGAATGTGTTATGAGTTGCTTATTGATTTCCAAGTTAATTGTGCTTAATGACTCTTTGGTGTTCCCCAGCTCTCAATCTGGGGTTTTTAATGGATTAGCTCTTATAGGATTCATTTTTGCTGAAATTGCTTTTTTAAGACTTGTTATATGATAAGGACGCTTATCTTGCATGTCTTGTTCCTACTTTGGATTCAGTTGGTTACTTTTCCTATATTGTGCTAATTAAGTGTGGGGTTCTCACCATGTCATAATTGTTGAGCACTTTAACTTGGTTCTGGTTTGTGATTCATGATATTTTATGATTTTCCTATACCATAAACTTGTCGGATTGTTGCCATATCTGTCGTTTCACCAGGATTTCAGCTTTTCACATCCAGAATTTGTGTTTTTATTTTTTGTTTCTATGGATTGATGAAACAAATTGGCATTAGCCTTTCTTCTTTTGCTTCTTTCATTTCTCTATGGATGTAGGGCACTTTCCACATCCCGAGGATGTTTTTCTCACTTACCGTCCGAATAGAGCCTTGGTCCTCGTCCAGACTCTACATGTGCTTACTATCACGATCTCCAAGTTAGTATCATATTTTCTAGCCCTATCTCACTTGATTGTTTGGTCCATTGAGGGCAATGCCCTGTTTAAGTGTGGGGTGAATTAGGGTGCTTCTTAATTTATGGATACATAACTTGTGAGTAATATTTTTGAATGGTTGTCCTAGTTTTCGAAACTCCCTCTTGAGCTTAGTTTGTGGAAGTTAGTGAATGCATGCATAGTGTTCTCATTCTATTTATGGTTGTCTTGGATGTGAGGATATCATTTTTGGACCACCTATCGTGTTCCCGAAAATCAGTGTACTAGAGACTCATGTATATGTTAAAAAAATGAATTGTTACCTTCCTCTGTTTTGTTCTAAGTTGCAGTAGAATGTATGAGTATCTACCCAACAAATTTGCCTAGATTGTTCTGGTTTGTTGATTGACTTGCATTCCTGAACACCATGATAGAATTAAGGACCTGAGCTTTGTCTTCTGATCACCATATGTTGAGTTCTTTATAGAGAGCGCTTAGTAGATTTCCTTGATCACCATATGTTTACATGTCATAGCATAGCATGCCATGTACAGATCAACTCAGACAAGTAAATAGAAGGTGTGATTTTATTAGAACAGAATTAATAACAAATAATCCTCTAGCCATGTATCTCTTGCCTATAAACACTCCATTCTTGGTGATAACTAATTTATCAGCTTCTAGGACTAGTTTCATCCCAGCCTTATTCAACAACAAAGCTGACATAAGGTTCCTTCTAAGAGAAGGCATAAAGAACACATCATTCAAGGCAAGAGTTTTCCCAGAATTGAGTTTAACAAAGACTTTTTCTTTACCAAAGACTCCTGCCGAGCTAGAGTTTCCCATGAAGACTTGCTCTCCTTCAACAGATTGGAAGTTTGTGAACAGATCTCAATTTGAGCAAAAATACTTGGATGCTCTAGAGTCTGCAATCCATTGTTTCTTATTTTCCACAAAGTTTACTTCTGAAATTACAGTTGTGATGACATCTTCATCGGGTTTCTCAGTTAAGTGAGTTTGAGCCTTCCTTTCCTTGGATCGATCTGCATGAACAGTCTTCCTTTGTGAGCATTAAAAGGCTCTATGACCTGATTTTCCACAAACAAAGCACCAGTGTTGGTTTTTAGTTAAATTCCAGACTTCTTGAATGAGGAAGTTTTCTTGTTCTGCCAAGGACTCTTCTTTTTTAAAAAATTTAGGCCTATTGATAAGGTTAGAATTTATAGCAGTTATCTATCCTTTTTATGTATGCTTTTGAGTGATTATTAGTATGTTCGAGGTTCATTTCCCTATGATTTCGTGTTTTGGCATCATATGTATAGATCCGTTCATTTGGACCGTTTCGGTCCATTTGATGTTTTCTTTGTAGTATTTGTCACCTACAGATACTATGGAGATAGGTGATTTGACTATGAAACCAAGGACGTGGTGTGTAGAACGATTGGAGCTCGAATGGGATGTCGAGAAAGAAAATGGCGCAGCAGAGGGACTGCACGCCGTACAGTCCATGATCATGTCAAGCAGCTCGGCCTCAAAACAAAGGCACGGCGTGCACCACTGCACGCCGTTCCCCCCTTTTTGCAATGATGAATCTTGAAGGACAGAAGGTGCACGGCGTGCACCGGTGCACGCCGTTCCCTTCTTTGTGGTACGCGGAACAGAGAAGATAGGAAGGTGCACGGCGTGCACCCTCCAAATCCGGCCGCTACCTATAAAAGGGGAATTTTTGAGGAAAGAGAGAAATTCTTCCCAACTTCATTTTCCCTCGATTTTCCCCAAGTTTACTCTACAAAAACCAGTATAAATCATCCCATAGAAGACCAATTGAAGATCCATAGGAGTTCCTATCAAGGATTGAAGCTAGGATTGAAGATAGAAGACCAAAATTAACGATTGATAGAAGAACCGTTTTCTCTTCATCAAGATGATGGTTAGGGTTATTCTTTTATTTGTTTTCTTCTAGCATCATGAGTAGCTAATTCCGTAGAGATTCTTGGTTGAGATGTAGGAATTGAGCCATGATACCTGTTTGAATGTTTAAGAATGATGATTGTGGATGTATGGATTGTAATGAAAGATTGCATTGTTTTATTGGTTTTCAACCTAATCCTTGGTACGGCTAGAATTAGATCAAATTTATGGAATCCTTTATTCATGATAGACTTAAGAATTTGTAAGATTGTCGATCGAGGATAGAATTAAGTTATCGGTGGGGTAAACCGATAACCTAATTCTACCTTTTGTGTTTCTTCCAGGTTTAACATTAGTCATCTTGTAATTGGAGGGCGCTCTGATTTGCACCCAATGGACCAAGTTGGGTGTAGATATCAGTAGCTTAGGCATTGACGGACCAAGTTAATGTTATTTCCAATTACTAGTGATTTCTTTTAATTCCGGAAGAACACCTTATCACTTTGTAGAACTTCTCGGTGATCATTATTGGCTAGCCTGATTAAGGTTATTTCTACCTTAGTTGGGAAGCTGGTAGTGGTAATCCGCGTGTATGATCGTGCCGTGGATTCATACGAGTGATAGGAGGAATCGTTTTATTCAATTCAAGTCCATATTCGTTCATTTTGAATGCATTTAAGAAGTTGAGCTTGATGACTTATCTCTTCCAAGAACTCGATTTCTCCATTTGAATCAACCCTTAATTTGTTAGTTTAACTTAGTCATTAGAGTAATTAAAACCCAAAACCAATTAGTTTAGCCTAAACCGTGTTGACGAGAAAGATTAGGATCCTTCTCTTTGTGTCGATTTGCCTCTTCAACCTTCATGTGGCTGATTAATTCTTCTAGCTTCAGGTCCCTTTTCTTGTGTTTGAGCTTGTTCCTATAGTCTGACCAAGATTATGGGAGCCTCTCGATCAGTATGTTTGCTTGCAGAACTTCACACATCTTCATGCCCTTAGCAAAAATATATGCAGTTAAGTTTTCATAGGTGTGGACTTGCTCCATGATAGGTTTGTCATCCGTCATCTTGATGTTGAGCCAATTTCCCATCGCATACTTCTTTTCCCAGCATCATCAGCCCCATATTTCTTCAATAAGGTGTTCCGGATTGATTTTGCATACCTGTCGGTTACAAATAAATCAAAAATTGAGTTTTTCATGTGAGACAGGATATATCCCCTATCTGTTATGTTATCCTTTTGGAATTTGATGATAGCTTCAACCTCCTTCTTTGTTGTTTCTGTATCTTTCTTTGACTTTCCACTGTCATCTATTGGAGTGGAAGCTTCTGTAAACGATGCTAAGGAGGTTGTACCTATTGAGTCCAGTACCAGTAGGAGGATCTTCTACCCTTACATATTCTACTTCTAATTGCTCGAGAAATATCAAGACTCTTTGGAATCATCTTTTGAAATTGGTTCCATCGAGTGGTTATGATGCAGTGAATTCACGACTCGGATCGAAGAAGAGTTGGATTTGAGTTCTTTTCCTAATTTAAGTAGCTTTTAGTCCTTTTCCTTACCCGAAAGGTCTTAGTTAAACAATTAGTATTTAAAATATTATTTATTTTTCCTTATCGTGATAGGTTTAGACTTTCTTTGTTTTTTTCTTATCCTAGTAGGTTTTAGCTAGAGAATTAGTATTTAAAGACATCATTGGTAGTAGTTATGTATCTTATCTTTCATTAAATAATAAACCCAAGGATTTTTCCTTTCTGGTGGATTCCAGAGTTTTATCTTTCGAGTTTGTTGCCGACAAACTTGATTATCTTTCAGGACTCTACGCTTACGAGTTCTTCTTGTCTTCCAACTACGCTAGGTGGTATCAAACCAGGCTTTCTACAGTCTCTTTTTGAAGCTTGAACAACTATGGGAGATCAAGCAGTCACACGGTCAAACATCAAGGGTATCACTGCGGCTTTTACCACGACCCTTGCTGATTTGACGACATAGATGGCAACTTTGGTGGGATGAATGAACACCAACAATGATGGGAAGAATAGACGGACAGGCCCGACGACCGTGTGGAGACGTGCCGGCTCGTGCTTACTCAAATTCTAGTTCACAGAAAGAAATCTCGGAAGAGAACAAGGATGACGAAAACCAACAGAATTGCAATGATTACCAGGTCAAGGCAGATATCCTGTTGTTTTATGGAACTATGGGAGTTGAAGAATTTCTAGACTGGTAGGTCGATGTCGATAGGTTCTTCGACGTAATGGGGGTGTACGAAAACAAGTAGGTCAAGATGACGGCAATCCGGTTGAAAAGTATTGATGTCGTATAGTGTGATAAGCTAGTCGTTCAGAGGCAACACAAGATGAATGGGTCGATCAGGACATGGAGGCGAATGAAACATTTGATGATGGAGCGTTTCTTTCGAAAGATTATGAGAAAACTTTGTATAAGATATATATAGATTGAGTTCAAGGTAGGAGGAGCTTGACCGAATACACAACAAAGTTCCTACGATTTTCGGAACTCAATGGACTGGGAGAGGCGGAGGGCCAGAAGGTCACTCGCTATATCAACGGCTTAAAAGGATCGATCCAAGAAAAGATGGGATTACAAAATGCATGGACTGTAACAGAAGCCTCTACTCTAGCGTTGAAGGCAGAATTGATGGAGATATATCCTAGAAACTTCTCAACTTTCCGAAGGTTCCCTCCGCCAGAAAATTCGGACGTGACAATTGATAAAAAAATGGCGTTGGTTGTTCTAAGGATCCTAATTCGTCCACTAAGGTCACTAGTGGGGTCGGTCTAAGTGTTGCGGTCGTAGAGCCTACCCCGCCGATCAAAGGGGGGTATTTAAAGGATCTTGATGAATTGATATCGGAAGAACTACCCAACGCTTTGCCTCTTATGCATGATATTCAACATCAGATTGACTTGATTTCAGATTTTAACCTGCTAAATCTACCTCACTATCACATGAGTCCCAATGAGAACGAGATATTACAAGAGCAAATGAAGGACTTATTGAATAAGGGGTTCATACAAGAGAGTATGACTCTGTGTGCGATGTCGGAACTCTTAGTACCTAAGAAAGGAGCATCGACAACAGAGCCATCAATAAGATAGCGATCAAGGATAGTTTTCTCGTCCCTCCTCAAAGCTATGCGGCCGGCATTACCAAGCTATTTTTCAAAGAGATTATGTGCTTGCATGGAGTTCCCAAGTCCATCACGTCCGATTGCGACACCAAGTTCCTCAACCATTTTTCGATTAGTACTCTATGGCGGATGTATGGTACTGCAATGAACAGGAGGTTACCGGCTCACCACAAACGGATGGGCAAACAGAGGTCACCAACAAAAGGTTGGGAAATATGATTTGAAGTATTTGTAAGGATAAGTCGAAGTAATGGGATCCCGATGGGAGCCACGCAGCTGAAAACATGGTCGAAGATGTGCTTGTTGTTAAGGACACTATTAAGGCGAAGTTTGTAGCTACCCGACAAAAGAATAAAGTTGTTCCCGATGTGCACTGGTGCGCTAAGGTTTTCGGAGTGGGGGATGCTATGATGGTGTCCCTCCGGAAGAAGCGGTTTCACGTTGGCACTTACTCCAAGCTACAACCTCGTAAGTATGGGCCTTTCAAATTAAAAATTTGCGCCTTATCCTAGTACAAACTCGGGGTCGAGTTCTTTACATGTGAAGGAGACTGATGCAGTGAGTTCACGACCTGGATCGAAGAAGAGTTGGCTTTGAGTTCTTTTCCTAATTTCATTAGGTTTTAGTCCTTTTCCTTATCCGAAAGGTCTAGTTAAACAATTAGTATTTAAAATATAATTTGTTTTCCTTATCCTAATAGGTTTAGACTTTCTTTACTTTTCCTTATCCTAGTAGGTTTTAACTAGAGAACTAGTATTTAAGACATCATTTGTAGTAGTCATGTATCTTATCTTTCATTAAATAATAAATCCAATGATTTTTCCTTTCTGGTGGATTCTAGAGCTTTATCTTTCAAATTTATTGTTGGCAAACTTGATTATCTTTCGGGACTTGACGCTTGCAAGTTCTTCTTGTAGAGAGACTGCGTCAGGTTCAATCTTGCTTAGATCAGCAAGAGGTCTTGGTTGAAAAGCCATTCAACTGAAATAACTTCAAACTGTTATTAAAAATGTGGCTTAACCAAGAACAATCAAACCTTGATTTGAACATGTTGTGATGGTGGCAGAGCCACTGCCTCTGAAGTTAGTTCCGCAAGATTTAGTGCAGTCCCAAGGATGGAGGAAATACTACCGAAGGTTGCTCGCAGCAGTCAATTCCTTGCACGAGAGAAAAAGACTCTTGAATGTGTATTGCCTGCTTAACACAATTCCTTTGATATATATAGCTATTGTAGGTTTCCTAAAGTCCAGATGAATCACTCTTTAGGAGTTTCATTGGTTCAATTGGAATAAGAGATTACTTGGTGAGAACGTAATCATCTTCCCGTTTAGTCTAGATTACTACAGCAAGCCTTCTAAACGGGCTGCTTGATTATGGGCTTCATATTCTTCCCACAAAATTACAGTTGATTGTCTTTCTCCTCTCTACCTAGTTTCCTTATGGTGAAAGGAATTTAGAGTTTTCTCATATAGGAAAATCTTACTCTTGGAATGATGCTACTAGTAAAAATCATATCCGTTTCACCTATTTACGACATAGATCTAGTCCAAAATAGACGGTTGGTTGGTATATTCTTTTAGCAGATGATAACTCAAAATAATGGATTGCTAAGTGACTATTGGGGTTAAGTGAGTCAACTATTTCGAAATGCTTTATCATCATGATCATCTTCATATACTTTTTTTTTATTTAAAGATAGATCAGATAAAATTATCTTAAAAAGGAAAAATAAAATAAAATAAAATATAACATAAATGTTCATCTATATATAGAGTGTGTTTGTATTCAAATTTAAAACCTATGCATTTCCAACCACACACAACGTAACTATTGGTTACTCAATATGGCCATCCTCATATACTCACTCCCATTACATCCTTTTATGCAATATATGTTGCTGATTGGGCGTTCCTTTTCTAAGGGGTGGTTTAGTAACCCTTTTAATAAACGACCAAAATGAATAGTTACCCTCATTTCTCCGTTCCTTACTCACTAGTCACTACTGCTGAAACTCTGCCCTTTCCGTCATCTTTCCGACCAACTTCCCACCTCCCTTTACTCACAATTCAATCACTATTCCTCGAAGCCTATCCAATGGCGTGCTCAGTCTCCGCCGAGAAGTCCACTTCAAACTGGCTGGACCGCCTCCGCACCACCAAAGGCTTCCCCCCCTCCGGGGACCTCACCCTAGATCACTTCCTCGCCAATCCCACCACCGAACAGCCTCCCGATTCCCCTAAACCCGATGTTTCCACCTCCAGTTCAAACATCAACTCATCCAACTCCGTCGAGATTTCCGCCCAAATTGGACGAGAAAGGGATTGGTTCGGCGTCATGAACCATGTCCTCTCCGATCTCTTCGTCATGGGCGGCGGCCCCACCACATCCATCTCCGGGAGAAAGACCGCCCGAAAACAGACGAACCCTAAGAGTTTCCCGCTTCCTCCTCCGGCGGAAGACGACAACAAAACTGTGGCCGTCGCTTCTTCTTTCAATTCCGACCACAACTCCAACATTAACGATGATTGCGGCGGCGGTGACGACGATGACGTGGAGGAGGAGGAGGAGGAGGATAAGTATAGGGACGATCACTGCCGTACCGGCGATGAAGAGTTGAGAGGTTACTCACGGAGTGAAGTGACGGTGATTGATACAAGCTACGAGGTGTGGAAGTCTGACAAGCTGGTGTTTAGGAGGAAGAATGATTGGAAAGTTAGAGACAAGAAAGGCAGGTCATGGCTGTCTTCTGCTGCCACTAGGAAGAAGAAGAAAAAGCAGTGAAGAGCTGGAACCTGAGAATGGTGGAGGAGCCAGGAAGAAGAAAGCTAAGGTGTTCAGTTCCCACGTTGTTTCTTCGATTGTGGTTACCAATGGCCGGAATTGTGTGTCGCAGTTTGATGATGTAAGTTCCTGTTTTTCCTTCTCACCATACTGTTCTGAATTCTGCATATAAGGATTGGCACTGGTGTGTTTCTTTCTGAAATTGGGATTCCAGTATATAATTTGCATGAAATGTGGTGGTCAAGTAGTGTTGGTTTAGTTATGGTTCACTTTTTGGATGATGAAGAGTTACGGAATCAACCTGTCCCACCCAGATCATATCTGAATTAGAGAACTCAAGTGTGCTAACACTGATGGCGTCTGGTGTGACTTTTATAGCGGAAAGAACTTTTTATTAACTGCTTAGAAAATATGAATTGTCTTGTTTCATCAGCTCAAGCATATAAGCCATGTTAGCCTTTCCTTGCAGTTCTTGGGTACTGAGATGTTCTCAATCACTCTGGTTTTTTGCGCTCTCCAAATTTCTTTAACTCGTTGCAATTTGAAGCTCAAAGCTGAAATTATCGTGTTCTTTAACAGCAACATCCGAGTCTTGTCTATGTTTGTGGGTAGGCATAATTTGATCAATGTAGAGTGAGCGAGCATTAGCAGCCATTCCTTCCG
The DNA here is from genome assembly GCA_030674075.2 of Linum usitatissimum. Taxonomy (NCBI): domain Eukaryota; kingdom Viridiplantae; phylum Streptophyta; class Magnoliopsida; order Malpighiales; family Linaceae; genus Linum; species Linum usitatissimum. The sequence continues at coordinate 1,761,682 of JAUJYP020001374.1, forward strand.
CCATTGTTTCTTTTGGGTTTACATATGATATATGATAACGTATTAAAGGTCTGAGCTTTTGGTGTTTAGGAACGTCCTAGATGCTAGTAGATAGTTTGCGCATGCAATGTGTTAACCTGGAATGCAAGCCTTCTTCCATTAATCATGGAATATTTAATTTCAGATGCTGACTGCTTATATTTTAGTTTGATGAACCTTGGGAGTTGTGACTACAATTTTTCTGTTCATTCTAAGTGTTTTTGCGTAGTTTATAATCAGATATTCATAGGTACAAATCCAATTGCAATCTCTTGCTTTCCTGCAGACTTTCAAACTTGATTCTCCTCTATGCCTGAAAAACATGGATTCATGTCGGTGATTAAGGAAAATCTTTTTGCTTGAAATTATTCCGAACTCCATCTTGTTCTAATTCTCGAATTGTTAGATGGTATTTTGGGCTGTAAAATTGGAACTGTTTTTGCTAATTTTCCTCCATGATATTCAATATTCAAATATCTCTTTGAACGCATCAGGAAATTTTCCGTGTCTGTTGGTGAACAAATGATAAGGCGATATACGAATACTGAATACATATTAGGATCAATAGAGGTTTCGGTTCCCACCTGTTGTTTCTTATGAATGATCTTGTGTATTGAGAACTTCCACGAATGTGTGCACCTCTTTTCTCGTGGATCTTTCGTTTCATACAAATTACTAAATAGTTAGGTTCGGTAAATGTAGTTCGTGAATTGGCTTTCTCTAGAATAATCATTTTTCGAGAATTAGAATGTATCCTATTGATGATTCCATTTTCTTGCTCAGAATCCTCAGCAAGAGAAAACGGAAGGCTTTCCCAAAGGAGCAGCAGATGATCTTATTAGCCAAGTTCCCAAACATAGGCAAGTATATACTTCGTAGAACTAGTACCTGCTTTTTTATTTTTCTTGTCAATTAGTCGATATGTGATGTTCTTTCACCAAAGGTGATAACTGCAAACCTGATTATTTTGGCTTCACTGGAACTGTTTCAGGTTAAATGGCTCTAGTAGAGTTTCTGAGAAGCTGCTCAGGAAGAAGGATGTTTGGAAGGCGACGGACATGAAAGATAAGTCATGGCTGGCTGTGACCAAGAAGAAAAAAAAGGGGATTGGCGCACTGAGATCTGAGAATGATCATCATGGTATTGCTAGTGGAGCAAAGACGAAAACTAAAGTCTTCAACTCCCATGTCGGTTCCTCGACTGTGTTTCCTAATGGCAGAAGCTCTGCATCGCCGTTTGATGATGTAAGTTTCCTTTTACGTTCTGCCTATGTTTAGGAACCTGACGATGAATTAACCGGATAGATTATTCTTTTAGTTATCGGTTCCATATTCAGGCTCAGAACGAGAATGAGAGAGTGGAAGACGTTTCCAGAGAAGTGGCAGATGAGCTTATTCGCCAAGTTCCTAAACACAGGCAAGTATAATACTTGGGATAAACCATACACTCTTTCTCCATATTTTGTAACTAAAATCTGATGATTTAGGGCTGTCTTTAAACGGACACACTGTTTAGGTTTCATGGCTCCAGATCCCCCAGAATGTCGAAGAAAGGCAGCTCATCATCAGTCGTACTCATGAAAGCCATGTCCAACGGCAAGAAAAGTGGTGAAAATGTTCCCAAGGATCAACTGAAGGACCGTCAATGGCAACAGAATGTTTGACATGATTTTGATTCTGTCCAGCATCTGAAAATCGACTCCTACACCTGATTCGAGCTAATCTCCATGAAGCTGGTCTATCTGCTGTGAAACTTGAAAAATTTCTGAATCAGTAGGAAAAAGAGATTGGCCTCTTTTAAGGAGGGTTTGAAAGCATGGGTCCATGGTACTGTGACATATCTGTAAATTGTGTACGAGCTCAATTGTTTCAAGTTATTGTAGCTTCAAGGTAAATAGAAAATGGATATATTTCGGTTCGCCCAACTGAAACAACCGTGTTCGTCATCACTGTTGACAATTGGTTTGCATTTTACCAATTGATATTGATTAGTAGCAATGGCGTAGTTTGGTCTTTTCATCACCAACTTGTATTAGTAGCAGTGGCAGAACCACAAAGGAGCCAACTTGGACTCGGTCCGATCGTAGAGTGACAAAACGCTATATAAAGTTCTCGAAATTGTAGTTTTACACTACAGGTTTATATCAGGTGTCCATGTCTCTTCAAATTCTAACTACTTTGCTTAACCCATCTTGGTTCTGTACATGATTTTGCCAATAACATGGCTTACCTTACAACAAAAACAAGTCTTCTGTCTCTATAGTCTGCTTTCTTACTACTCTGCAAACGATGATTCAGTAGCTTGAATCTCCAATGGCTCTACTTTCTCAGTTTTACCATCCCCTTTAGGTATAATAAGACCATACCCACCCGCTTCCCTTTTGTAGATGATGTTTACTTCACCTGTGCATGAATCAACCAAATAATTCAAAGACAGAGAACCAAATGCCAAGAGCGTAATGTAAGGATGTTGTTGTTACCAGTCTCTTCATTCCTGAACCCGTAAAAGTCGTGGTCTACCATTTCCAGCTGCTCAATGGCTTCCGGGACTGTCAATGGTGGCATATCGAAATACTTCTTCCGCACAACCTGAAAATTCATACACCAGAGCACAAGTCAGTAACATAGAGGAAAGTGAGGAACCAAAAACCTGTACGAGCACAGCCACGAAGATGCAACCTCTTCTACGAAATCTTCATCATCCACTAGTCCGGAAGCTCCGTTCACATTTTCATCTTCCCCGTCCGATTCCACTACTTCGGCTTCTGAGTAAGGTTCTACCATTGTTTCTGCAAACGTCAATCTACTATTACCCTTCATGTGGCGGCCATGATCGGAGTCCTTCTCTTTTATCTTCCTCAACTTTCTCTGGACAACTGATGACACCAAATCTATGCTTGCAAATGTAGTCTCGGCATCCTCTTCAGCTCGAACGACCCCGTGTTTCTTCGTAAACAAAGTCACCTTTGTGATCAAACAACAACACATCCACGTTAGAAAACAAACAATGCCAGTATCTACAACAACCTTTGAAAGAAGAAACAAATATAGCAATGGTGAAGAAAGTTTCAGACCTCACATCTTCGAATCCTTGGACCTTTACCAAACTCGCCACCACGAACAGATAGCCTAACATCGACCTCCCGGACAAGATGACTATGTTTCTGGATTGCCTTACCAACCTTTTCTTCCACATGCTGCTTGATGGCATCAGTTAACTGCATTGAAAGACCACTCAATTTCTCAAATCATTGATTCAATAAGGATCAAAATGTATCTTGTATCAACGAACATATATATAAAATTTTGACTATTTCACCGTAATTACCCCCGGAAAACAATTAAGCACGAAAAATGAAACCCTAGAACTAGTCAATTAGTTAATTCGACATGGACAACAGCAAAATAGTACAGTTTGGCTGACCGACCTGCAAATTCTTGCCCTGAGTGATCAGCTTGACGGAAGAAAGAGGTCCGTCCCAAGACAAGCGTACAGAGAATGGATTTCCGGAATGGACGCTTCTATTCCGTCGGATCTGGAGGAATCTTGTAGTGCTTCCGAGGAGCGAACAGGAGTTGGCATGAGCAGTGAGACTGGGATTTGCGGAGACGCCGGAAGAGACGGAGGACAAAGCCGGTGAAGGAAGCGATGAGGAGCGGGGGCGAAGAAGACAGGTGGTATGCAAGACGGCGGCTGCCATTGTTGTTTGGATGATGAGAAAATGCAAGTGATGGGAAAACTGGGTTTATCTATGAGTGTGAGTGTACAGTGTACAGAACTACAGACAAGGAGGATTAGTACAAGGGAAAAGGACACGTAGACAAACGGATAATTGTTAATGGGCTATCAGTAGTGGGCTCCACACGAGGGATTGAATTGAATCTTCTAGGGGTGGGTGAGCCAGTTTTGGGCCCACTGCTACAATTGCTTGATGGATGCCTAGGATGTTTTATCGATGGATCGAGTCTGAATTAATCGAAAAAATCGAGTAGCAACGAGCAATTTGTGCAGTGGTGTCAGAGGGCTACACTTGGAAGAACGAATTAAGGTTCCATCCCCCACAACAACGTTGGAAAAGACGTAAAACCTCTAAGTCCGAAATAATTTCTCAACTAGATTAGTCGACAGTGGTGGAATACCAGAATTTACAACAAAAAAAAATTCGAAATAGTTGAGTAAAGAGATTGACGTGCTAAAGTATAGCCAATCCAATTAGTACTTCTTCTAACGAATATAAATTTGGTTTCATTTTTTGATCGTTGTTGTCAGTCACAAACTCTCATTTCTCTTCCTCAAAATACCCCAAACAGTAAAGACTAAGACATTTTACATAAGATACAGCGTCACAATAGCAAAAGAGGCACGTCTATATAACAACAATTTACAACTAGCAGAATGCATGTTAATTGAAGAAGAATATTGGTCAACATCATCGCTGCTCTGCTCATAAATGAATCGTCATTGGCATTACTAATATATTGCTCCAAGATGGTGATGGACACACTTATCCCTGGAAGCACCAACAACATTGACAATATTAGAGTGTTGTGCTTGGTTCATCTCAATTTCCGTTTGATAATCCTCTGTTCGCTGCAGCCCTTGTATGGCAATAAGTCTTATCACTTTCCACCCACCACTTCGTATAGTTGAATTCGGATCCCAAACTCCATAGTCGTTGCCGACGCAATCGCCGGCTCCCAAATGCCTCTTTGCTTCACCACAGCTGCCATAACAAAACCACCGCCTCCATCACAAAGGACGACGCCTGCACCCATGCCTAAGCTCAATTCTATTACCATGTTTTTTTAGTTTTGCTTACGAATCTAATTGGATTACGTTACATACATTCAACATTTTTCTAGGTGTGTATCGCATGGACTCTTAAGTATTCCATGTAGGATAAAATCATCTAATTTCTCTAAGTATTTATAAATAAATAAATTGGCAAAAAACTTTGAAATGTTACGAAGTTTGATCATATGTTGAAAAATGTCATTATGGTTTCGAATTAGATTTTCTGTCACAGGTATTGAATTTCGAACAAAAAATGCTGCCGTTAATTTCCACTGGATGGCGTTAACTGATTTTGATACAGCACCTCCACATCAAACATTGACCGCTGACATGTAATTTCATATTTTCCACCTATTCCGAGTTGAATTGTCACGTGGATCTGATTAAGGTCCAAATGCAACTTCTCCTCCACCTCATTCAGTCGGTCTCGTCGCCTTCAGAATGAACATCCTCAAGTTTGAATGGGTCGCCGCTCTGTTCTCCGATGTCTCCGCCACCGTCCTTCGCCAGACTCTCTACTCCACCACCGGGATGGGTCTCTACGACGTCCTCAAGACCAAGTGGACCAATCCTCATATTGGGAACATGTCTCTCGTTAGCAAAATCACCGTCGGATTAATCGTCAGCGGGATCGGAGCGGTGGTGGGGAACCCGGTCGACAGCAGAGCGAGGATTGTGCGATTAAGACGATGAAGGAGAAAGGGGCGGTGACGATGTATAAAGGATTCATCCCTACGATTTCGAGGCAGGGTCCTCCAGTAGTGTTCTCCGATCCTTCTCAACCCTTAATATACAAAATCACTTGATCCTAACAACCTGGCGTACGAACGCCCCGGGAAAGGTTCTCTTTCTGGTGGCAATTGTCCTCCAGTCAGTGTCCCCGGTTAACGGTCGGGAAAAATGAAATGAACATTCAGATCGGCTAACTTTTTCAACAAACCGACCAGCTTCAACCATTATTAACCTACCGTTAAAAGACCGTCATAGTTAAATAATCATCGATTAATCAACCGGCTAATTTAAGCGGCACTTTAATGCCAAAATTGTGGTAGATTCTATTGAATTTAGAGTAATTTCACTTAGGATTTAAGAATAATTTTATTTTTCGGTTAACCACGATTAACCTACTTGTAACTGATTACCCAATTTCACAAATGCATAATCACCGGTCGAGCTAATTTCGGTTAAACTAATTTTTAAGCGATAATGTCAGTTAACCGATTGAGCGAAACAGAAAAGGCAGCCCGAAACCAAACGACCCACCGTTACATCTTTGATGTTCGATTTGTGGATGAGATGAGCCACTGAACCCGCAAACCATTTTTAATTGGGTGTGAAAGGAGCCAACCTCTCTGACCTTTTTTCAATTTCCTTTTCCCAACCATACGAATTTATTAATATTCCTTCTTTTTTTTTTTTTAAAAGGTTTTAAATTGAGACCACAAACGAAGAGGCGGAGTGCGAATGAGAGCCACGAAATTGATTTACCAGGCCCCACACCCCATACACAAATCACGCAATATCTTTCCTACGTGGCACGCTCTGCCCCGCTAAGGAATCTTAGATTTTTTTTTCTCGCGCCAGGCCGTTCAGCCGTTCATCACAATACTTAAAGCTGCAATATCAACCGTCCGATGCCTGCTCGAGGTTTGTAATAGATATTTATTTATTTTTTATTTAAAAACTCTTTGCTCCCTTCAATTACGCAGTTTACAAAGCCAAGCCAACAGAAAAGCTTCAAGGACAACAATAAGGAATTACTTAACCTCTCTCAATTGTTGAATAATATTTTACCGAGTAATACGGCGGTCAACCAACCCGATGACTCAGTCCCGGAGCTGGAAAGAGAACGACGGCGGATCAGGAGAATCGATGACTAGTACTAGCTGGAGAACCGGCGATGCTGATGAAGATCAGGAAGAGTTGAAGCAGAGGACCAAAAAGGTTAGGAAAGGTGGTGAAGTAGAGAGTCAGGGTGATTGTGATCGGAGCAATGGTTTGGAGGTGAGATGGGAGAGGTTCTTCCCCAGGATGGTGCTGAGGGTGCTCCTGGTTGAGGCCGATGATTGTACCAGACAAATCATCGCTGCTCTTCTCCGGAAATGTAGTTACCAAGGTGGTTTCCCCTTTCCTTTCTTGCTTCTTCCATGTTTAAACTTCTTTTGCGATCCATTTCTGCTACTGTTCTTTGCTTCCTGTTGTACTTAATTTGTTCACTTAATTTAGATGATGGAATCTGGTAGTCCCCGTTACGATTGGAACTCGAGAAGCTAATTGATTGATCTATTTAATTCACTGTTCTTTGGGATTCTCGATCATACTTCGGGGTCCGTCTTTATATATTAGACTTGAGGATTAGCGAGAGACATGGGTGGTTTGAACTAACTCTGTAGTTTGGTGAATGGGATCATACTCCCCTGGCACCAGATTTGGATTAAGGATTGTTCCCGTCTTACGGCTTTCATTTTGCATAATTATACATTCGGGTAGCTTATGGTCTTTGTTTTTTTGCATGAGATAGTAGTATGTCAATAGAAGATGGAGAAGTAAAATTAGAAAGATATCCTCTGGCCAAATAGGAAATTGATTGACATATTTAACGGTTCTTTTACCTTCTGAGCAACAATTCGTTGGCAGTTTGTTTTCATTTTGTGTTTTCCGTGTACTGATATCTGTATTTTTATCCATTTTCTTTGCTTGGCATTGCCCAACTGTGTTGCTTCTAAATTGTTTTACTTGATACTAAATGTCAGAGTTCTTTGTGCGTTTGCAGTCACTGCAGTTCCAGATGGTTTGAAAGCGTGGGAGATACTCACTGGAAGGCCCCATGACATAGACCTCATTTTGACAGAAGTTGAGCTGCCATCTGTGTCAGGATATGCTCTTCTAACTCTAGTCATGGATCATGACATATGCAAAAACATTCCTGTCATAAGTATGTTATTCGAAACACAAATTTTTGACTGACTGCTTGGTTTTTTGCTTCTATTTCAACTTCATGAATTATGCATAAAATGTCTGCGAATTTGCAGTGATGTCCACACAGGACTCGGTTCACACAGTTTACAAATGCATGTTGAGAGGTGCAGCGGACTACCTTGTTAAGCCTATAAGGAGAAATGAACTCAGAAATCTGTGGCAGCATGTATGGAGGAGGCATTCGGTAATGCACAACTATTATTGTGATCTTTCCTGCTTCCATAACGCTCCCTGCATATGCGAAAGCTTATTTGGTCCCTAACAGCCTATTGTTGCTTTTCAGACGATGGCAAGGAGAGCCTGCCCAGAGGATAAATATATTGTTTTAGATGAGATAGACCCTGCTTGTGACAATGATGCTGCAAGCAAACCTTCAATTGGCAATGAAGCTTTTCCTCAGAGAAACAAGAAGTATGTTGAGAAAGGCAGTAATTCACAGGTTGGTGCTGATGGATTTTTCAAGTCGTACTTGGTGCTTGGATTAGCATGATGTATTTTTCCCTCTACTTCACTTTTATTGATATGTCCAACTTCAACAGTTCTCTACTTTTTTGGTTGGATGCATTTTGCTGGATGGGTTTGTTCCGTGTAATTTTCAGATGATCATGTACTCTGTAACTGATAACAGAATGATTCTTTAGTCATCCATTCAAATTCTTTTTTCAATCATTTGCTAGATGAATGTGCACCTTGTAATTGGTAAAAGAACATCTATGAGCACGTAGTTCAGGGAAATTGATTGAATTCAGATCTGTATATTCACTGGTAACTGGATAGGAGCTCTATCTTCATCCATTACTGCTTCTATAGACGTGATTTCATTCTCTTATGGTGCTGAATTTGGATGCTGTAACTATTGAAAATGTTCAGGACGGACGTGGTAAATCGCTCTCAAGTGAAGCAGAAGTTGACGAATGCCGGGTCTTGGAGCCAAGTTTGCTGGTCATCCAAAATCAAGCGTCGGACAAGCATTTATGTAAGGAAAAATTTCCATAATGTCCATTCGATTACGGAAGTATAAATCTACAGTTCAATATGCTTACTTGTTTGTTTTGATATCACAGCAGCTGCAAGTAAAGAGTCTAGTGCCATGACTCTGGACAACACGGTCGAAGATGCAGATTTGGATCCCAAGGTTTGTGAAAGTAATAATGCTTGTTTTACTGGTGAAGAAATTGATTTCATGGGAGCAGCTCCGCTTCACAGATCTACTTCTTTGCATACCAATGTTGAGTCTGACTCTTGTGCGCACTTGGATCTCTCCTTGAGAAGTTCACGTCCTAGTGGGGTTGAGATTCAAGCTGCGGAAGGAACAAGCACACTCAAGCACTCTAGTGCCTCATCCTTCACACGGTTAGTTGCCCTTCCATTCTTCTGTACTTAGATTTTCAGGTTGGATGTTATATTTATTCCTTTTAACTGATGAAAAAAAGATACTTCTGTAGGTACACAGGCAGACATCTATACTTCCAACATTCGACATCATCTAGTGTGTCGAACCCAAAAGAGCCTACAGCTGATTCAGAAAGAAACTTTTCTAGTGTCACTGATAGTGGTGGTCCATCACCAGGCGTTCCTGGGGATATTTCTGTCCCTGTTGTTCAAGTCAAAGTACCCGAAACTGAAAATTCATCTCATCCAAAGTATGCAGTTCAAATCCCAGCTCCAGTTGCTCGAACGAGGATAAATGATAAAGCCACTAGCTATACATCCATGTTTCCTCCCTTTCGAGCGAGTGATTCTACTTTCAATGAGACTATGGAAAATCAGGACAAGATGTTAGAATCTTTGGAGGATCAGGGGTGTCCTTCTCCAGTGGTTGATCAAAAGATTGCAAGCAACAGTTTGTGTGATGCCGGTTTAAGCCATCGTAATAGCATGGGGGGCTATGGAAGTACTTGTGGAAGCAATAGTGATGTCGATCAAGTGGTCGTGAACAAGGCTGAAGCAGAGAGCAATGATAAAGGAGCGTTCACAAATGTAAAAGGCAGCTCTACTAGATCGATGGAAAGAGAAGCCGCTCTAGCCAAGTTTCGGCTGAAACGAAAAGAGAGATGCTACGACAAAAAGGTAACTATGCCATCTCCATACACAGCATCGATGTACCCAACTCGATACTCCAATTGTAGTAGTCTATCTAACTATATAGTGGGAGTGGAGTTTCTTATGCAAACATGTCCATGCAGGTTCGATATGAGAGTAGGAAAACACTTGCCGAACAGCGTCCCAGGGTGAAAGGACAGTTTGTATGCCAAGTTCCTGCTGTGGCTTCTACGTTCCGAACCTGAGCAACAATAATGAATGTAACATCATGGTATGCGTGTTTCTGGCAAAGTCGATTAGGCTTCCTGGCCAGTTTGAAGTGTGTAGTGGGGAGAACGGTCATCTCCCGGTTCCTTTTCTAGTTCCAAGTCCAGTGAGCTTGCAGTTAATCTAAACTATCGGCATCAATCCGAATAGTTGAGTCGTACGACTTGGGTTGGGTAGTTACCTCTTAGTTAGATGTCACAAAGTATAAAAACTTAGTCATACGTCCACACAAAAAGCTTCAACATTAGGGTGGTTGTAAGTAAATGGGGTTTTTGTTCTTCAAACGACACGAAGGTGCTTGTAAATGCATCAGGACTGATTGTTACAGCCTGTATGCAAGTTTGTCCTCACCATGAGAAGAGGGCTTGCTTACTATTGGATATATATGGCTGGCCAGTGTGTCAGACTGATTTCGACTTGTTTCGTTTGGGTTTGGGTATTGGTTTCTGCTCCAAACGATTGAGGCTCTTCTACTTACTATATCTGATAAAGCAATGCAGATTATGGATTGTAAATTACTTGATTGGTGTGGTTATAAAAGTTTCTTTGGCTTCGGTTTATGGTTGTGTTTTATCCGTATCTAATTTGTTGTTATCTTCTATATTTGTGGTGTTTGTCCCATTCTCCTCCTCGGTGCTATAGATTTGATGTACAAAAAGTGGCCACACCTATACACTTTTACAACGCTGTTTTAGTTTCAAACAGCTCGTCATCGCCATCTTATAGAAAGCGGTGGCGATACACTTTCGTGTGAGACACTCTATGAGACATCCATTTAGTGACACTCCTGTGCCAGTAATCCTTACATTCTAAATAGATGAACATGATTGTGTGCTTGTTATCTCTTTTATATTTTTTCTCCCCCATGGCCAAATAAATAAGAGATGCCTGGCTATTTTAAGCAACGTAGCCCCCATCTTCTCCTTGAAATGCCACAGCTCTGCTCCTTCTTCCACTATGTCCTGTCAGTAACACAATCACAACATGATGAAAGGGAGTTCCAGTGCAATATTTTTTATTTCACCTTGATCAACTCCTCGTGACCTTCCTTGAGTTCTTGCTCCACCTTAATTTGCCTGATGATCAGAGTTTGATTCAGTGCCTCCAAGCTTTCCAGGTTTTCCTCCTGATCCTTCAGCTTCTCCTTCATTTCTTCCTTTTGTTTCCTGGTTTCTGGGTCATCATCATCTTCGTTCATCAGTCCGAAATCCTGCAATGCCCCTCGTAGCTGCTCTATCTCGAGTTCCGCAGCCTGCTTTGCTTCCAGTTGGGTTTCCAGCTCCAGGATTTTCTTGTGCATCTTCTCCTTCTCTAGCTTGCTGTCAATAATTGGTAAAAAAAGGAATGAAGTAGTAATCTTTTCCATCATCAATAAATGAATGAAGAAGATTATAAACTTGTTTGGTAGAGGGAATATTAAAACCATGTATTTGTTTAAAACATTAGTAAATATCAAATATTCTGTTTGGTATTCATATCAAGGTGGCATTTGAGAAGTGTATAACAAATGATCCCTTTGGTATTCATCTTCATTATGTTTCTCCTGCTCCTGCAAGTGCTTTTCCTGCTGTTCAACTTTCACATCACACTCAACATTTTAGTTACGTTATAGAAAGATAACATGACCAACATGCACATCATACTCAACATTTTCAATCATATCAAATCATATTACTCATTGACAATTAAACGAGGCTAATATGTTGTTCATTTGTAAACCGACCAACATACCAGTGAGTAATCTGGATTAAACTTAAACACTTAATGATAATTATTAATGATTCAGTTGAATTAATTGTTTTACCAGTAATATAGTAAGAGAAATTTTTTAAATCGGCCAACGGGTCAAAAAATTGTCAGCTTATTTATTTAAGTTGTCTATAATAAAATTAGAAAGAAAAATATAAAGTTGGCCAACGGACCAAAACACTATCGCTATGTATAATATATACTAGTAATTGTGTATCGTTTAAGTTGTTTTGTCCAAATGAAGGGTTTAAATATTTTTAGAGATCTACTAGTTGAATCACATCAAAATTCATGATTGTTCTCATTACTTAACTTACAATTCATGATTGTTTAACTAGTGATTTATATTTAAGTATGTTTTACTTTTGAAATCGAAAGTCAATAAACTGTAAAAAACCTTTTGAAAGCTCACCCTCCTCTCTTCCTCCGACCCCAACTTGCTCAACTCATCCATTCAGCTCACCCTCCTCTCCGTCAATCCAAACCCGTGAGTCGGCATCTACTACGATGAATCCTTACTCTATGCTTAGATCACCACTGGCTCTTCAATCCCTGCTTTCTATCAGGGACGTCAGGACACCTGTGTCCTGACATCTTCTCTGGTAGGGAGGGAGCTGCCTGTTGCCCTCTCGTTTAGGTACGAGGTTGGGCGGGATCGTCAAACTGATGGGAAGATGATTTGGAGGTTGAAGGGGAAAGGGAGGTTAAGGTGGAAAGTTGGGAGTTGGGTTTCTGGTAGGTATAGGTTTAATGTCAACTGTGTTGCTGTAATTCTGTTTGGTCCTTCCAGTTATTCGAGTCCTCTCACCGCCAAGGGGATTCGGTGTTCTTTTGATGTTTGATCAAATAGGGGTGATGATGATTGGTGCTTGATATAACTAATTATAATTTTCTGTAACGGGTATGTATGAGAAAGCTTCTTTGTATACGGTATATGGTAAGTTTGTCTCAGCTTGGCTTGGCTTGGATTGACAGTAGCAAAAGCTTGTTGTATCTGTCAGCAGCAGGGATTTCAAAATCATCATAGTTATTATACTACATGCTTTTGGAAATGGTGCTCAACAAGCAAATTAAATAGTCAAATCTTTTTCCCTGTTTCTGTGTCTTCAGCTTGTGTATACGACTTGTACTTGGGTTTTACTTAATGAAGTGTTGTATCATTACAAAAATAAAGGTGTGAAGTTGATGAGATTTAACTGGTTCAATAATGTCATGAATTTCAATAATTCAAAAGAGAGGGATCATATTGACTTTTATATTATTCCTCGACACGCCTCACACATAAAAAAAATTTTAGAATAGTTGAGGTTTGCACGGGTTTAATAAGTCATGAAGAACAAATTGGGGGTTACCAAGACTTGAAACGGAAACTCTTTCGATCTTTAAAAACTATGATACCATATCATAAATCACGATTAATAACTCAAAATTTCTCCTAAAAAAATAATAACTCAAAAATAGGGTTTAGATTGACTTTTATATTATTCCTCAATAAGGTGTTCAGCTTAGAAGGGGCATCGACAGTGGAGACTGGGAAGGAGGATGATGAGACCTTTTCCGAGTAGGAAAGGGAGATTTAAAGGCGGGAAAGTGAAGCAAGCACTAGTGCTTCTGCTTTATTATAATGTGAAATGAGCCTCTGCAATTTACTGGGTATACAGATACACCATGCGACGTCGGTTGCATCAAGCAGTACACAAACGTGGCAAAACATGGGTTACTACTTGCTATATCAGTTCCAGAGCTCCTACTGTCTTTGGGATATACAGTTTATTCGGAATGAATATGCAGAGCAGATGAGAGAAAACTATTCCTGGGAGTGGGAATCAACCCCTCACTTTTGAAGAGATAAGAGAAAACCCAGATCCCGCATCTTTCTTTTTCCTGCCACTGACGAAACTATTATATGGCAGCTAGTCCGGACTAGATGACCCACTTAGTACAAAAGGCTCACAAAAATCCTTCACCATACACCAATCTTCAACATCATGATTACGGAAAGGTGTTCTTAACTTTCCAACCGCAAGTATACACAAACTTCCACTCACAAACATTGGGGTTGGGATCTCTTGGATTTCCATGTATAAGCTCTCACTGCAACTACTCCCAAAACATTCTGCCAAACTTGAACCATTCTCTCAAACTATCTTCATATCAACAGTTTTCAAGCTGTAATTATAACTAGTATTCGGATGCGTCGTGGCCAAAAGATAACGAAGTCAGAGATAGCTAGCTAGCGTCAAAAGCTTTCAAGAACTTGCAGAGTGGAGTAGTGTAATGAACATGATGAAGTCCAAAGTGATGTACTTTAGAGTGGCAAACAGTAACCCACCAGGCTGATCCCAAAACTAAACCCAGAAGCAATAGGGAACTCAAAAATTCACAATCGAGGGATCACTCATCAAGTAGTTTTCATGCATATTATCGAGTGATTGCTCAGCAAACAGGAAGATACGAAACAAGTGGCATTCATTCATTCCGGTTCATAAGGTCAAGAGATATGTATGGCACTAATTTACATCTCTTTAATAAGTAAACAAAATTGCAGAGAGTCTTTATGGTAAGAATATGGGCAATATATCTTGCTAAGAACAACAACGCCCAAACAATATCCAGAAAAAGAATCAGAATTGAACAGTATCAAGACTAACCCACTTCCAGAAATGCTTCCTAACTTTCACAGCTTTGTCAGCAACCTTATTCTCCTCCGAATCCAAATACTCATCTCCTTCTTCCGTCGCAAAATCACCTTCAGGCAATCCATCCACCATCGCATCCACCGAATACAAAACATAACGAGCCGGCAAACCAGGGTACGACGCCGAAACTCTCTCCTCTACTTTCTCCCTGTACGAATCAGGCAAAATCCTCACTTCCCCTCCGATCGATCCGAGCTCTTCTCTAACAGCACGCAACACGGCGGATTCAGGGCTCTCGTCGGGCTTCATCTTTTCCGATAAAGGCCGGTACCGACTCCTCACGGTTCCATCGGAGAGCTCCTGATGAGATTCCACCAGGACGAGATTCTCCTTGCCGATGACGCGCACGGTGACGACGTTGAGATTGCGAATCGGAGGGGTGGAATCGGCGAGGGAGGTTTCGCCTTCGGAGATCTCGAGCCAGAGGTTGTGGACGTTTTTGGTTCCCGGCTTGACTCCCCAGGAGGCGAACGAATCGGAAGGTAATCGGGGTTTAAGCCACTCGGAGAGACAGTTAGGGGTCGGGAAACGGCTACTGCGGCGGTTGTTGCCGATTGGATTGGGGACGGACATGATTGGGATTTGGAAGAAGCGGCGGCGCGTGGAAGCGAGGAATTTGGGGAATTGAGGTTTGAAAGAAGCGGAAGAAGGAGAGGGAGAGGGAGAGGAAGAGAAGAGGAAGAGGATTGAGAGAGCTGTTAAGAAGATGTCCGGGAGATTGGGGTTGGGTTTGTTGTTGGTTGTAGTAAGGAGGAGATGAGGTGGCTGAGGATGAGGAGAAGGAGGAAGAGCAGGGGGACGCGGCGGCGGTGGCATGTCAGGTTTTCTAATGCGGCGGTGGTGGTAGAGCGGCGGTGGTTACTGCCATATCTGTGGAAGGGAAGGGATTTAGAGGGTGGAAATTAGGGAGAGAGTCGTGAGATGCTCGAGCATCACAATTTCCAGATATTCTTCGGATTAGGAGGACTCCTTTTTTTGGTTTTGTTTTTGGATTTTGGTTTCCGTTGCTGATGTGGACAACAAGTCCATTATTCGTGGTGGTATTTGGGCCCAAAAAACTGTCCAGTCCGTTTATGCATTTCCTTCAGCCCAA
Source organism: Linum usitatissimum (assembly GCA_030674075.2). Classification (NCBI taxonomy): domain Eukaryota; kingdom Viridiplantae; phylum Streptophyta; class Magnoliopsida; order Malpighiales; family Linaceae; genus Linum; species Linum usitatissimum. The sequence continues at coordinate 1,777,324 of JAUJYP020001374.1, forward strand.
TTTTGACCAGGATAGCTTTAAGCCCAATTTTGTAACGATGTCTTTAATCTTTTTAGATCTTTGTTTACGGTATGCCTATGCGGAATTTTTATTGAGCAGCAAAAACATCCAGGTTAACCTAAATCAATTAAGAAAATTGATAGTTAGTTGCCTCTCGTATGAGAGAAAGGTTCGGAGCTTCTTACCTGCCTCTCGTATGAGAGAAAATCTTAGGCCAAACCTTAGCCGTCCCCGTCCACATCGTTGTTACCATGACCGTCTCATATCCCCTTGCTTCCAACACCAGCAATACTACCTCCATCACCTCTAACTTCACCACCAATACCATAGTGGAATCAAGTCTCTACAACACACCGCAATTCATAGCCGCCAGCATCACCATTGTCACGAATGTCTCCATCGGGGCCAACGCCTTCACTGTTGCATGTGTTGCCATTGCCCTTGCCGCCATGACGGTCAACGCTTACCGCCCTCGCCACTGCACCTCTGCCCCTTCCCAAAAGCACGATCATAAGATCATCTCTGCCTCACCAGCCGGTTAGCCAGGGCTATTGGTCCGGTTATCAAATACTTGGACCTGGAGGGGCTAAATTCCTAACCTCACTTAGCATTTTCATTATAGATGTGCTACTCGCATCCAACCTCGTTAGATTTCTTTTGTTTTATTCTAAACATTAGACTGTTCGGATTGTTTCTCGATTTGTTTGTTTTCTTAGCCCTGTTTTGTTATTTTTTTGTTCTCTTGGGTGATTCTCGTTTGAAAGTCCGTTTTTGGAGAGAAAACGTTGAGGTCTTTGTTGGGTTATAGAGTCTTATAAACTAAAAGCTTATAGGCTTAGCCTAATTAGTTTGTTTAGTCATAAAAGAAATATGATTAATCTTGTTTATTCTCTATAGGATTATGATTAATTTTGTCTATTCCTTATAGGATAGGGATTAATCCGGTAGCTCCCTATAAATAACTTAGTCATGTCATTGTAATATGTATCTCAAACATAGTAGTCGAAATCCTTATTTGGCAGCGCCTCAGGCATATTCTTCTCGTGAATAAAAATTGTGGTAACAAATCTCGATGTTTTGTGTTCTTAATTTTTTCATTCGTAATTGTGTTTCATTCTCTACCGTCTTTGCTATTGCAAAGATCAGCGAATTTATATTAATCTTGCTGTGCTTCACTGAGGAATATGATCGATGATACTTTTCTTGTAAATGAAAAAAGAAATTGAAAGTTTATCCATCTAGTTGTTTTAATAAAGTTTACCACCGCATTCAATTCACGTCAAATACCATAATCAAATAATGTAAAAGTTAACGTAAATTGCTTGGTTAAATGTTCAAGATTTACAACCTTGTATTTGTCAAAGTTAACAGAAAATCCTTTTATAATTTAAACTTTTGAAGTGTTTTTATAATTTACAATTTTGGATTGGTTTTTTGTGGGTTTAACAAGTTGGCTTATCTGTTAATGCCATTTGTAAAGTTTATGATATATTTATAATGCCAATACCAACATTTCATTAGAAAGGGTAATTTGACCCACCATCCAATTCCCTTTAAAATCATTGATGTGTCACACGTTATTAATTTGTCATAAGTGTACCACTACCGTCTACCACCGCGTATATAAGTACCATGTGCACCTAATTGCAGCCCATGTCCTTCTTGGAACTACGGAAACCCCTCACCCAACTTTTTCTCCCATACTCTGTTTTTATCTCTCACAAAATGGATACTAAAGTCTTGTCCACGGGAGTCCCTTTCACCAACCTGCCGGAAAGTTACGTCAGGCCGGAATCCGACCGCCCCCGCCTCTCCCAAGTCCTCCAATCCACTGACATTCCGGTCATCGACCTTTCCGTACCAGACAGGTCACTAATTGTCCGCCAAATCGAAGATGCATGCACCAAATATGGTATCTTCCAGGTACGTTCTTCAATATATACTCTGTTTTCCCCTAAAGTATTACTCTGTTTTTTCTTTTGTGCTGATTGAATTGGGTGTCATGGTGATTCAGGTGATCAACCATGGAGTGGAATTGGGGGCGAAGGAGGATATGCTAAGAGTGGGGAAGGGGTTCTTCGAGCTGCCGGTGGAGGAGAAGATGAAGATTTACTCAGACGACCCATCAAAGACGACGAGGTTGTCGACGAGCTTCAACGTGAAGAAGGAGAAAGTGCATAATTGGAGAGATTACTTGAGGTTTCACTGTCATCCTCTCCACAAGTACGCCCCTGAATGGCCTTCCAATCCGCCATCTTTCCGGTCAGTCACTACTTTCCTTCTTCTTTTTTCTTCCTATCTTCCAAGTAAAAGTAAATATAAATGAAAAATTATTAAAATATCTATTCCATTTTTAAAATATGTGTAAAACGTGTAATACGTGAAATATTAAATAAAGGTGGCATAAATAAACGCTTCATAATAATATGACAACGGAAATTTTAAACATACGAGTATTAAAACATATAATGGTGTCAGGGAAACTCTAGTAACGTAACGAACCATAGCGGGACTAAATGTTTGGAGACCTTAGTGCAATATTTTAAATTTAGGGATCGTTTGGATTTTGAGATTGAGGATATATGAGAATAGAAAATTATGGAAGAGTGTTTTTAAAAAATAATTGAAGGATAATATGTTGTTGGTATATTTGTTACACAAAAAATGTAGAAAATATCATGCATGACCTACTTGTTTATTTTGAGAAAGTTAGAAACTAAAATTTCTAATAATAGACAAAATTAAAACCAATTAAATACTTTAGATTTTTGAAATACATAAATTTAACACCGTCCCACATCCAAATTCTGCCATATCAAATGATTCCTTAGAGTAAGTTTGAAAGAATATTCGACAAGAATTTAAAAGAAAATAAAAAATTAAGAACGATTTTGATATTTATTCTGAAAACTCAGAATTGCCAATAACTTTAAATCTTGCAAGTTTAACACAATATAGGTTAATGTTGAAAAATATCATTTTACGTGTATATATATATCATAAAATCCAATAGAAGAAATAATGACAATAATGTTAAGAAAAACATGCATCGCCCTATGAAGTGGCGACATTCACGAAAGATAAAGATTGGGTTTCGACGACTTGAAGATGACAAGTCAAGGTGCATGGGCCCGACGACCATGATATAATTCAGCTCATCTTAAACTCAGAATTATATTAGAAAGATAATAATGTAACAAAATTATCTCAACCCAAAAGAAACGGTATAAATAATATAGACAATTAAGTCGACGGGTCAACGTGGCGGTGGTTGGTTTGGATGTAAATCGGGTCGGCTAATTGGTTATGGGAAATCCACACATATTATCATGTGACCGATGAATTGATGGCTAAAAAAACAAACAAACAAACAAACAAACGTAGAAATTCAAATGCTCACATGCATTATTTGCCGTGCTCTTCGGGGTGATTTAAAATATATAACGATTAAATTTTAAATAATGGTTCAACACTAGATTAATTTAAAAATATACTTGACGAGATTTAAAAGTGAGGGATCTTGGATAGTGACCCGAGTTTACCGGCCGCAATTCCGCCACGGATTAAGTGAGAGTATATGGAGTTAATCTCAGAATCTGTAGGATAGGTTGGGTCGCTTGATAGGCTGGATCGATGGATGGCTGAGTGAGTGAGTGAGTGAGTGAGTGTCCGTGTGGTATGGAGAAGCAATGCAATGAGGGTGCGTAGCTGTAACTGATGACATCACACCCCGTGTTGACGTCATCTCAATCTTGGAAATCGGCTAATACGTGGATATGGTCTCCAACTCAGCATCCATATGTTGAATCGGTAAAGATTATTATTTATATAAATTTTAAAATAGTATTTATTATTATATATATATAGTGATAGAATCGTAATGAACAATCTAACTCATTATTTTGGCCTATTCAGTATTCCACATTTATAAGTGTCGACGAATATGTAAAAATAAAAACATGCGCTGAACAGTTTAATCATGAAGACGATCTACATATATATGCCACGATAATGTCAAACTGATTTGATTAGCAGATGATATTATTAAAATATTTTATTTTAAAAGGAATATTCCAAATTAAACAGGTCCAAAGTTTGAATCAAGTTTTGGACGTAAAAATATATATTAAATTTTTAATTATTATTTTTGGCAAACTGAATCCCCCATAATTAGTTCTGGCTATGAATCCAACCATTTTAACTCAAGAGAAGCGGATCATCGTACTTCAACCACCGATAATACAATAATTAATGTACATGAGATGTGGCTGAAATTATATTACCAACCTGGCCACCATGCATGGCTAACTAATAAGTTGTGTAAAACGTGCCCTTAATTAGTAGTGTAAATTAAGTTCCCACCTAATTAAATAGTACGTGGCCAACTCACACTACGCCCCACTGTTTGTATGCAATTATGCATTAAGGTATCAAAGTCGTGTAATTAATTATAAGGTAGTGTCACTTAATTCATTTTGATCGTGAAAATTACATTAATTTTGAAAATACGATGATCGATCAGATAATTAATTATAAGGTAGTACGTACTATCCAAATTATATAATCTCTGCCCTAAACCGATCAGAGGTTGAATCTGGTCGACCGGAATCGAGTCCAAGGTTGCGATGTCCTTGCTCTCTCAGTCTTTATGTACGAATTGATGATCATCTTCTTAAATTGAGCTAGCTGGATTACGGGTCCAACCACTTCGGTCTTTTTTATATTCTTCTCTTTGCTGGAAAAGTAAATGCTATTTTTCAAAAAGTAGGTGTGCTTTGATTTGAAACCGTGATTATTATTTATTATAAATAAATATAGGTGTTAATTTTCCTCTTCCGATAACGATACAATACCTACACTAAGCAAAGCACCACGTTCAATCAAACCACTCTGAAAAGTACTACACTATGCATATGCAGTAGCAAAATTAAAATGTTCGGAGACTTTAGACAGAAGTTTCAAACTATATTGGGGATATTTGAAAATACATTCGACAAAAAAATATTTAATTTTGAAAATTTTATAATTTTTCTAACGAGAAATCCTAAATAGTGATCTAGATTTTTATTTTTGATAACATTGATAGTGGTCTAAAGTTGCTCACCTTTGATTATATATCATTATATTGTTAATTTTTCACCTTGTACCTTGACTATCGGGTTTGTGATTTGATTATCATCCATTAACGCTTTGTACATGCACTCACTCATTACTCTAGCTATATCATACTTTCAACATATTTCGTGATTTTAATTAACAGTATGTATGTTTTAATATAGTGTTTAGAGTGTAGGATATATTGTACTCGGGATTTAGAGTGTATTTTTAAGATGTTAGGATTTTACTAATATAGATTTATGATTACAAGTTAGAGTTTGTGATACGGTATAGAGTTTCGGTTTATAATAGAGTATTTGAATGTCATAATTTTGTGTTTATGAGGTTAGTATTATTGTTGAGTGTCTAGTTTTTTATCCTAAGGGTTTTAGAATTTTGAATTTGAGTAGAAATTTTACTTTTTAGTGTTGAAGTATTGAGTACTCCCTATGTGAATAAAATATACATTATGATGACGAACATATCTGAGTCGAAATCATTAATTATTATACTAGCGTATCCGTATCGAAGGAATTGATTATTGGTACGGGCTGCGGGGTAAATAATAATGATAAATTGATTGATAATAAAATTGCAGGGAGACAGTTAGCAAGTACTGCCAAGAAGTAAGAGAACTAGGGTTCCGTTTGGAAGGGCTGATATCGGAGAGTTTAGGACTGGAAAAGGAGTACATAAGCAAAGTAATGGGTGAACAGGGTCAACACATGGCCGTCAACTTCTACCCGCCATGTCCCGAACCAGAACTAACCTACGGATTGCCGAGCCACACCGACCCTAACGCTCTTACCATCCTCCTTCAAGACCAGCTCGTCGCCGGCCTCCAAGTCCTTAAGGACGGTTCGTGGATCGCCGTCAATCCCCACCCGGATGCCTTCGTCATAAACATCGGCGACCAACTTCAGGTAACAACATTTCCCATTTTTTTCCGAACATAGATATATATATAGATATATTTTGGTAATTTATGTCTCTAAAAACAATGGGTAGTATCCACACTGCGGATATCCATCTGAGCCATCCTTTTTTTACAAGGAAACAACTTATTTATTAATGTGAATCATCAAAACAAATATTTGCTAAAACGGCAGATAACCATATAGGAGGGGTCTGACCAATCACAATATTAATTTTGGTAATAGATCATCTAGCTAATGCATGAGCAACTCCATTATCTTCTCTTCCTACAAACAACCGAGAACTCCGATTTAGACAACACAATCTTCTTACACTCTATAATCAAGACTCCGAACTCTGTAACATCGTCTGTTTCTTTGTGAATCGCCGAGTGCACCGACAAGCAGTTGGTTTCCACAATCGCACATGCATGGCCTAATTCTTGTAACCACCTGAGACCATCAAGGACCGCTCTAGCTTCACCTTCCTTAATCCCTGGGACGCCTGCAAATCGCTGTTGCTTAAAATCCATCAATTGCCCCGCTCTACCTCGCAGCGCCAACCCAATACCAAAACAATTTACATCTTGAAAAAAAGCAGCATCCACATTCACTTTAACCTTTCCAACCGGCGGACGATGCCATTTCCTGCATCGAATCTCCGATCGTGGACTCACCGTTCCATTATCCTTGGCTCGTGTCCAATCTTGAACCATCTGATCCATCCTATTATATAACTAGTTATTCATCTTATTATAATTAGTTATTTATATAACTTGTATTAAATCGAGTAACTAGTTATAAACAATTATAATTAATTATCTGTATAACTAATTATAAACAATTATAGCTAGTCATCTAGTTGTGTATACATGATTATAACTAGTTATTTAAGAATATAACTATATATTTTAAGTTATAACTAGTTATCTGAAATTATTACTAATTATTTTTATTTTATAACTAGTTATAATTGTTTACGAAAAAATTTATAGAAGACTCATTGGATTATAACTAGTTATTTAAATTTTATAACTAGCTATAGATTTCAACTGGAAAAGTCACCGGAGAAATGACAAAGGCTTCTACGACATGATAGACATATGTGAAAAGCTCAGATTTGGTACAGTATCTTCTTAATTAGTAAAACGTAATTATATTTTTGATGTTTCAGGCTTTGACCAACGGGAAGTACAAGAGCGTGTGGCATAGAGCGATAACGAATACCGAGAGAGCGAGGATGTCGGTAGCTTCGTTCCTGTGTCCTCAAGACGATGCAGTGATCAGCCCAGCTGTGGGTGGATCCGTGGGAGGAGCCGTTTACAGAGACTTCACATATGGGGAGTACTACAGTAAGTTTTGGAGCAGGAATTTGGACCAGGAACATTGCTTGGAACTCTTCAAGATCCGTTAGGCTTCTTAGACCTCTAAATTAGTAGGAACAGTTTAAAAGGACAAATAGAGAAGTGGATCCATAGCCCGCCAAGATATACTCATAGCTAGTTAGACTTCTTTCCCCTGCATCGTTCGGTATATGGTATAACGTACGTGTGATACCTCAATATATATATATATATGTGTGTAATATTTTGGAATTTTTCTTAGACAGATTTTAATACAAAATAACGCATTATATATGGTTGCATTGAAACTAATATAACACAAGATGGTCACTCCCAAGGCTCGCACTGCACCATGCAGTTTTACTGTGTAGGAAGGCTTTAACGGTTAATTTTTAATGATTGATACAGAAGTAGATGTTCGAGCCTCCCTACACTGCGATGGATGGTGCATGATTCCCAAAACACACGTTCACCCATATGGCAAGAAATAACTAAACCATAAATATGTGCAACCAGCATCTGCGACAATATCAAAATCAGAGTCCAAGAAATCATCCGGTGGAGGCACCAACCTGGAAAAAGAGGTCAACATTCTTGTTAAAATCGACGGAAGGGCTAACGACATTAAAAAACTGCACTGCTAAACATGGCTCTAACTTTAAAATGTGAACAGTAAAATTACGAAAATACCCTTCAATTTCGTATTAAAAACCGACGAATAGAATCATTCAACATCACTTTCACAATCCCACACAAATTTTTCTCTGAAAAAATAAGCCCTCGTTCTAGCCGTTCGTACCGCCGCCGTCGCTGCCAACTTCATCACGACACAGCCGCCGCCATCGCCGCAGTAACCGCCGCCGCGAAAAAGCCAAGAAAAAAAACCGCCCCTGCCGCCGCCGTCGCAAGCTACGCCGGATCTGGGCTTAGCCGCCCAAATCGGACGGCCTGATTCAAAGGCAGCCGCCCAAATCGAACGGCCCGATTCAAAGCTAGCCGCCTAAATCAGATGGCTGGATTTGAATCGGGCCGTCCGATTTGGGCGGCTGGCCAATTTTTTCTTTTTTACATTTTCGTAATATTTAAATTATTAGATATTAATTAAATTAAAACTGTAATTAATACTAAATATGCAGATTTAATTATAATTAAGATTAGCACATTATTTGTTTGTTGTTTTAATTATTAAATAAAATTAGTTAAAATATTTCGAAATATTAGAAATTAAATAAGATAATTTAGAGTGATAGTGAATGAATTAAGTATTTCTTTATTTTAATAAATAGTAATTACAGTGAATAAAATTTGTTGATGATAATTTAAAGTAATAATTAAATAGTGAAATTATGATATTTCATTATGATGATTATGTTAATTTATGTAAATGTGACTAATTAAATAGTGTTATACAAATTTAGAACACAAAGGATTAAATTGATAATTTTATGCAGATTTAATTATAATTAAGACTAGCACATTATTTGTTTGTTGTTTTAATTATTAAATAAATAAAATATTTCGAAATATTAGAAATTAAATAAGATAATTTAGAGTGATAGTGAATGAATTAAGTATTTATTTATTTTAATAAACAGTAATTAGAGTGAATAAAATTTGTTGATGATAATTTAAAGTAATAATTAAATAGTGAAATTATGATATTTCATTATGATGATTATGTTAATTTATGTAAATGTGACTAATTAAATAGTGTTATACAAATTTAGAACATAAAGGATTAAATTGATAATTTTATTCGTAAAAAATATAAAATTAATGAACTGTCCAAATTGAGATTTGGATGGAATATTAGTGGCGCTAAATGCGTACTAATATTACATTAATTATGAGTTGTTAATGATAAGTAGTGTATTATGTGAATTAGTTATTGGCATAATATGTTATAGGTAATTGATATACTAATAGTAGTTGGTATTATTTAAATTTGATAGATAGTTCATAAAGATGTCGGACATAAGTAATAAACGGAAGAACAACTCGAAAATTATTATGCTGAGAAGAAGAAGCATCGTGGTGGGGATGATGCTCAGCCTAGCGTCATGGAGCCAGAGCTGTAGTTTAACATTCCCGGGCCTGTGTTCGATTTTGGATTTACGGATGTTGGTGGGACACAGCAGAGTGCAGATCAGATACTTGATAGTATTGTTGCAGGATCAGCACCGAACATCGATGACATCAGAGATGATTCGGAGAGCTCGGGCGATGACCAACCTGATGATGATCAGCATGATCCTCCATTTCACCCAGCTCTTTTAGTTGACCCCCCTCCTCCCCCTCCGCCTACTATGCATGTACCATCAGCAGCTGGTAGCAGGTCATTTCAGGGTTCCTCTTCTGTTCGGCCTAGACGTGGCAGGGGTACTCGTCTCGTCGGAGTCGAGTCGAGCACTGTTGGGCCATGGTTGCTTCAGGGGCCGGCACCTGGTGGGCCTAAGATCATCGACCTGATTCCTAGTTTCGGCGGGCATATTACATACCGCATGTGCAGAGAGGGTGTGGCATGTCGACCCGCATCGACCTTCAAGTTGTACACCTCGAAGAAGGCAGTGAAAGCCCTCCAGGATGTTGATTGGAAGACGGAGGGAGCACGAGACTTGGTAGCAGCATCGGGGTTGTCCCACCTCGCGGTCATTATGTCTTCCCAGTTAGACACTACGCTTAGAATTAGCACCTATAAAATACAAGTGACCCTAAACATGTTACATCCAAAATTACAAAATAACAACGTTTGCTGGAAAACGAAATCATACCAGTTTTTTCTGTCCATCTGCTTCTGACGCAACCTTCTCAAAATTTGAAGGTTCTCTGGCATTCGGACGCCTACGTGGTCTGCCTTTGGGCACCTCAGCTTGTTGTGGATCCTGAACATCCTCATACTCAGGGTGCAAATGACCCTGAAGTAGGCGAGTGTAATGTTGGATATTATGTTACTTGGACTTAAAGTAACATTATTGGATGTTACTTGGACTTAAAGTAACATGGTTCAATCTTACTTGGATCAAAAGTAACATTGGGAGATTTAGTAACTTTAGTTGTCTAAACTCGGTTTTGGATGTTCATAACATTATGTTGTAATGTTATGGGTTTGAGTACTTGATAAGTAGCTCAGTGAAGCTTGAATAAGCATAGAGGAGGAACTTGATTACTTGGTACTAGCTCAACAGATCTAGAAGTAATTCAAAGTTAGCTCAAAGTAGCTAGAATGTCTCACGGTAGCTAGAGTTAGCTCATGATGGCTTAACGCACCTAAGTGTAGCTCAAAGCTATGTGATAGTAGCTTTATGATTATTCATTTAAGCTATGAGTAGCTCATGGTGACTTAAGGATTGTTATTACAATCATTAAGTAGCTCTAATTAGGTTTGAGAAGCTTATGATTAGGTACAAGTAGTAGCAACACTTACCTTGTGGTAGTGATGGCTCTACCTCGGCTAATCATGGCTTAACTCATGATTATCCTATCTAACTCTAGTTAACATTAGCTCAAAACACTTTGAGCTAAGTTGGAAATGAGTTAGGAGAGTGTCACTAAAGAATACCAAGCTCAAGTTGAGCTCGGAAGGTAGTGACACAGTTTCGGGAGCTAAAGTGAGCTAGTGAGAAGTGTAGGTGGAAGCTAGTCTTCCCACCTGATGTGGCGCCATTCCCACTCCTATTTGAGCTCAAATTTGAGTGGATAAGGATGGTTATATCCCTATGGGTCGTCACCCTCCTTTTCCCTCCAAAAGGATTAGTTATCTTTTGATTTGAATAAAAAAAACACCATCCAAAAATGGTCAAACAACACCTTTTTCCCTCCCTTTTTGTTTGGATGGACACACCTCTTCATGAAGGGGTGAATATGGACGACCACCCTAGTATAAATAGGGGTGGAGTGGGTTGGAGAAAGGAGGGACCAATGGTATATGCATTCTCCATACACCACACAAAGCATTCAAGACATGTAGGCACTTTGGTCATTAAAGTGGTGGAGTAATCTTTCTCCAAAGGTTCTCAAGGTTTTACTCTTATCTCTTGAGCCTAAGAATAAGAGTGGTGATGGTCTTATCCTAGGGAGAGATTTCGTGTAACCCAAGGCTTATAAGGGTCGAAATACTCTTTTCAGAAAGTGGTATCCACGATTCCGTCACGATCCAAGATCCCCCTAAGTTATCTGGAACATTGTTGTGCACAAAGTTCTCAACTTGGGTATTATAAAGAAATGATTCCTAAGGTTGTAGGGATTTAAGTAGTCCTTTTGACTCCCCTACTTCCTGGGAACACAAATGATTTTGTGTTCTGTCAACAAGGTTTCGTTTCTAGGAAAGGAACCTCCTTTCCGATACCCATTGTTGAGTGAAATCTCCAACATGTAATCACGAATGGCAGATTCCCCTTGACTCTCAATTTCCTCTACTGTTTTACGCCAACTGTCGTAATCAGTGGTAGCTTCATCTTCCCACTCTGCAGCATCAGGAGGACTACGGTAGTCCAATGTGGCCCAAAATCGATGCAAGTGTGTTTTCTGCAGCAACGTCCAACATCCAAACATCGTTGTACTTCATGTCTACAAGGAAGGCCTTTCGTCGGGCGCAAAACACACGTACAGGACCGTACCGATTTCCGATCTTCATCCAACAACTGAATTGCCCATAAACTAACTTCCGTGTTCAGCATACCGTAAGGCGGATCCCAAACCATAAATGTTTTTTGTCTTGAGTGCTCTAACAATTTTCGCACCCCCAGCACCTGCCCTTCCATCAATCGATAGTATGCACGAAACACACCATCCAATTTGTGTACCGACGTGTGGAGCCAGTCTTGAATGACGAGTGAGCAGCTTCTACTATGTTTGTGCTAGTGTTACCAATATGAAATACCTGATTAGTGGCGTAACGAGCCCACTTAAGCTTGCAAGGTAGCCGCTCTAATGTCAAATAATCAATCAGCTCTTGCTGAATCCCACTTTTGACCAAATCATTCCATTTGGCGTGGAACCCTCGACTTGTTGCAGCATTCAGCACTCTCCCCCATGAACCTTTTACGTAACTCTCGGCTACGTGTCGGTCCGAAGTCAACTTTGTCACTTTGGCTTCGATATTCCTCTTCATGTGCCAGATACATAGCAAATGATGAGAAGAAGGGAATATTTTTGCCAGTGCTGCTCCCAAACCTCTCTCCTTATCTGTCACAAAAGCATCAGGAAGTCGAGAACCCAACACCACTTTCAACTTACTGAGAACCCAAGCACATGACTCCTTTGTTTCGTCCTCAACCAATGCCAACCCAATGTTGAAGTTTTTTTTCAATGGCGTCACGCCGATCAACTGAACCACTGCTTTCTTATATAAGTTCGTCTTGTACGTGGAGTCAATCAAAACAACAAAGTACCATGCATGAACCATCCGAACTGCCTCCAGGTGACAAATGAAAATGTTACGGACATGACGTGACCCGTCCAGTGTAAATTTAGTGAAGTAACCCAGTTTTGTCGCCTCTACGATTGTCCATTTTGTAGGTTTCATGCCGCCCAACCTCTCATGCCTGATCTTCGCAGTTTCATTATAAATCTGCTTCATGGTTATCATACTGTTGTACGTGCCATTCAACATGCTAGCCATCTGCCTTGGGGCACCTGATTTCCCTCCATCTTTCTAATCAGCTGCTTCAACTCGTCAGTCAGTTGGTTTCTTTGGCCATTCCCTTCACAAAATGCCTCAAGTTTGTGGTTGTGGAAACCTCTCCACTGACCAGGCTTGTGTTTGTCCATAACTCGCACAATCATCCATCGCCAAGTAACCCCTACGGGTATTGCTCTCAGCACAACTTTGAACCTACAGTCCGATTTAAAAGTTGTAGTCATTTTCGTGGAACCTGACGACGATGTTGTCGACTGTGATGTTGTAACTATAAAATATTTACTTTTTACATTATTTTGATAAAAAATCGATTTAATTGACCGAGCCGCCGCCCAAACCGGACGGCCAGCTAAGAAGCAAGCCGTCTAATTTGGGCGGCTGGTTTGTTAACCGGCCATTCGGTTTGGGCGGCTGGTTTGCTAACCGGTGGTTCGGTTTGGGCGGAACATCCATAATTACGAAACAAATTCACTAAATTTAGAATTAATCATATTATTATCACAATATAATTTTTAAAATGTAAATTTTATTATGTAATCATAAAATATTTAATTTCTACAATATTTAGAAAACAAATCGATTTAAATTACCTAGCCGCCCAAACCGGACGGCCGGTTAAAAAACCAGCCGCCCAAATCGGACGGCTTGTTTCTTAACAGGCCGTCCGGTTTGAGCGGCTGGTTTTGAAACCGGCCGTCCGATTTGGAAAGCTAATTAATTTTTTACGAAAAAAATTCACTAAAATTAGAATTAATCATATCATTATGAGAATATAATTTTAAAAAATATAAATATGATTATGTACTTATAAAATATTTAATTTATATAGTATTTGACATAAAAATCGGTTAAATTGACCGGCTGTCCGGTTTGGGCGGCTTGATCATTTTTTCCGATTTTTTTTATACTCACCTTCACCGTATGACCAATACGACGAATCCGCGAAATTCTATCACAACGGTGGTCCGGCGAAACTCCGGCGACTCTCCGGCAAGACAAGGAAGAAAATATTAACAAATGGGCAGTGTACGAATGGACTTCATTGGTCCTTCAATATTTAAAGCCAACATCAGGGATATTTTCGTAATTTTACTGTTCACCTTTTAAAGTTAGGGCGATTTTTTCGAAAGTTAGGGCGATGTTTAGCAGTCCCCTTAAAAAATAAAGAAGAACAGTGACCACAACAGTAAAAAAAAAGCTGGATTGTTAAAAAGTGTTCTAAATTTTACTCTCAAATGTCCTAAATTTTACTATCATTTAATTTACAGACGTCAAATTATGTGAATACCCTTCGAACTTCCTCTTTAAGTACACAAGTTGGGATCGAATGAAACACACTTTCTATTTTTCGTAAATTTTTAACAGTTGAAGGATTCTCTCAAATCAATCCCCGAAACCGCCCACCCACCGACGCCTAACCCTTAGCCGATTGACCCGCCGCCCCCGCCCGCCGCAGCCGCCGCCTGCCCTGCCGCCTGTAGAGGTAAACACACATAAAAAAGTTTCTGGTCGGCACGCCGACTGTCTCGGCCACCAACTTTTATTTATTTATTTATTTATTTTCAATTAGATTAGCAATTAGGGTGTAGTTTAATGAATTAGTAATTAATGATTATAATACTTAATAATTAAATATTAATTAAGGTTTAGGGTTTAATATCGTAACAATTAACATCGAACTTACCAAATTAGTAAATTTGGTAATAAATTATAAGTAACTAAAAATTACTTATAATAATTTAGGTTAATTAGTGAATATACAAAAAATAATTTAAAATTAGGGATTAATGATTATAATTTGTAGTTATTCGGAAAAATATTAACGCTATTTTACTAATTATTAAATATTAATTAAGGTTTAGGGTTTAATATTGTAACAATTAACATGGAAATTACCAAATTAGTAAATTTGGTAATAAATAATAAGTAATTAATAATTACTTATAATAATTAAGGTTAATTAGTGAATATACGGAAAATAATTTAAAATTAAGGATTAACGATTATAATATGTAGTTATTCGAAAAACAATTAAGGCTATTTTACTAATTACTAAATATTAATTAGGGTTTAATTAATATCATAACAATTAAAATAAAATTACCAAATTAGTAAATTTGGTAATAAATAATTAATAATTACTTATAATAATTTTGGTTAATTAGTGAATATATGAAAAATAATTTAAAATAAGGGATTAATGATTATAATTTGTAGTTATTTGAAAAAAAAAAGGCTATTTTACTAATTACTATATATTAATTGGGGTTTAATTAATTAATATTGTAACAATTAACATCGAAATTACCAAATTAGTAAATTTGGTAATCAATAATAAGTAATTAATAATTACTTATAGTAATTTAGGTTAATTATTTCATATACAAAAAATAATATAAACTTATGGATTAATCTTTATATTTCATAGTTGAATATTTATTTTACTGGTAAATGAAAATTACGGTTTAGTTATTATAATTAAAGTGAAATAGCAATCCCTCATTATAATTAGTACGAAAAAGTGAATACATGTTTAACATTTATAATTATTAGTTCAAGTTTAAAGTGTTAGTTTTTTAATTAATTGTTATAATTTCAATTGCATATATAGTTAGAAGCGATGTCGATGGGAGATGATGACTTGCCGCGGTTTATCGATCGTCCTAAACTTCGTAAAGCACCTCATTTTCCGCGCCTCTGTCACCGCTCATTGCATGGGGTTCATGTTTCCCAACCTAATCCGCCGTATTTTTACTGTCTCATTATAAATCTGTTTTATGTTGATCCGACGGCCGTACTCATTGTTGAGTATGCTCTACATCTATCTTGGCGGAACATGGTTCTCCTCCAACTGCCTAATGTGATCTTTCATCTCGTCGGTAAGCTGATTCCGTTGTTGTGTACCTTCACGCCACAATTCGAAGTGGTGGTTGTGAAATGACCTAAAAATCCCGCGTTTCACATCATCTTTGACGGTGTCAATCCTCCATTTTCACTCAGCGTCAACAAAGGTAGGCCGCACACACACCATGAACGTACAACTTGTGAAGGTTGTTGTAGTCGTACGCGAACTCTCTGAAGTCGTTGTGGACTGTGATGGGCCCCTGCCACCATGTGAGCAGTATAGGTACAAACGCTTTTCTTCTTCACGCGGGTTCTTCTTATGTGAGCCACGCGTTAATTGAAACCGTAAGCCTAGTAGGGCAACGTCCTTAGCCGCAGCACACGCGTCATCGATTGTGTCGTAAAACACCCCATTGACGAAATAAACTCCATAATTCAACGGCTCCTCAACATCATCATCGTCACTATAACACTCCTGAACATGGTTATCCACAATGTATGAGTCCGTGTGATATGTTCGCAATTATCATTCACGACACAATAAACAATAAAACCCTACCACGTAATTAAAAACCATGCATTTCGTACAACAACGAAAACTAACCGAGTTACTCATGAATGCGCTTCAGTCTTCCGTGTAATAATAGTACCGATCCTCAACTGGATAGATTATTAAAAGTAATGTCAGTAATTAATATTTACAAATATTAGGGTTTTACAACTCGTACTAATTTGTACATTCCTTACAAAATTGTAAGTAATGAATTATTTACATCAAATGAAGCTGTTATAAAATGATTAGAATATTGTAGTTTTGTCATTTGGAATCTAAAAAACTTTAAAAATTGTAATTAGATTTAAATTTAAATTTAAAAAATATAATTTAAATTAGATGACAATAAAATGATTCGAATATTGTAGTTATGTTATTTATAATCTTTTAAAAAATTGAAAAATTAAAATTAGGGGCGGTCTGCGTTGGATGCCGACCGCCCCTAATTTTTTTTTAAAATTTTAAATTTTTGAATGATTATATAATTAAATACAATTAACTAAATTAACCATTATTTTCATAATAAAAACTGAGTTATTGAATATTTTTTGTATTACTGTATGAAAATTAGTATTTACAATCTAAAGATACGGTTTAGAGGTTTACGGTTTAGGAATTGGAGTATAGTATTTAGGATTTAGGTTTTACCATTTAGGATTTAGGGTATAGGGTATAGGGTATATGGTTTATGGTTTAGGGTTTAGGGTTTAGGGTCTAGGGTATAGGGTATAGGGTTTAGGATTTAGGGTTTAGGGTTTATGCTTTAGGGTTTAGAGTTTAGGCTTTAGGGTTTAGGGTTTAGGGTTTAGGATTTAGGCTATAGGCTATAGGGTTTAGGATTTAGGGTATAGGGTATAGGGTATAGGGTTTAGGATTTAGGGTATAGGGTTTATGGTATAGGGGGTTTAGGGTTTAGGGTTTAGAGTTTAGGGTTTGGAATTTAGGATTTAGGATTTAGGATTTGCAATTTGGGGTTTAGGGATTAGGGTTTAGGGTTTAGAGATGGTATTAGGGATTAGGGGTAGGTTTTATGTTTAGGATTTAGAGTTCATGGTTTAACGGTTACAGTTTAGCGGTTAGCGGTCTAGTCATTGTTTGTAATGCATTTTAGGAAATTAGGGTTTGGTCATGGTAATTATGAGATATTTTAAAATATCACTAAATGAATTTTTGAATATTAATATGAGAAATTGCATTTTTAAATATTATCGTGTATTAATTCACAATATATATATTTACTCAATATTTTGTTTCAACTTTGAATTTCGTAAATATATTCAATTATCATATCTACAATTATCAATTATAATTGTTACGTATATTTACTAATGTATCTTAATTATTTTACTTACTGTGATTAATTATTAATTTAAACACGTTAATGAATTAAATACTTAGTTAAGCAATTATTAATTATGATATATATGTAATTAATAGTTACTAGAATAACTAATAGTAATCAAAATAAAAAAATTACAACTATAATTTAAATTGGATTTAAATTAAAAATAAATTTTGGCCGGTGTGCCTACGACGGGGTCGGCGGTCAACGCCGACGGCCAACCCACGTCGTCGGTGTGGGTTGGCCATCGTCGGCCGGTCGGCACGCCGGCCGAATTTATTTTTACCTCAGCGGCGACGGCGGCGATGCGTCTGCAAGCTCCGGCAGCTGCGAGAGGTTTTTAAAGGTTCGTTTGAATGAGGTGTAGCTGTTCTTCGAATTTCCGCGTCTTATAACGAATTTCATTTTACTATTTGAGGGGCGATTATGTCATTTCATTACCGAACTCAAATATTGCAACAATATTAGGGCGTTGGACAATAAAATGTCGGGCGTCGTTTAGCAACTCCCAAATAAAAGAAGACAAGATCTTCTCCACTCGGATAAATAAAGAGAAAAAAATACATCAATACGTGTACAAACAGATCCCGAGGGGCTACCAAACCTAAGGGTGCGATGGAAGTTCGCCTCCCCTATACAATATTCCTTCCAGGAGAAGCCAACTTGGGGGCAATTGATGGGTCATTCCAACTCAAACCGGAAACTCCTTCCGGAGCAAAGAATCACTTAGGTCAATACGTATTCGTGTAGAAATCGACTGAATCAAGATGGAGCCCCGAAGATAAAGGCCACCCGACTAAAGGATGAGCGTCCTCACAATATTGAAGACACCTATTAAACAATGAGCTCGATGTTGGAATAAATCAAACTACAACCACTCAACAAAGAGATATGCACTTACTTATAAAATTGAAACAAAGATCAAACTAAAATTGTGATCGTGCAAGAAGTACTGCCTTCAAAGCAAAGTTTCCCGGCATAAGCAAACAACCAATGCAACTAAAGGTAATCACAACAAGCTCTTAATCTCTGGCGATCGAGAGCAAAAGATGGAACTTAAAACTAAGGACTAATTGATTCAGATTATGGAGAAGATCTATATCGAATTGTATATCATCCTCAAGAATTGAGAACCCTTTTATAGGCTTCATAACGAGAGGAGATATCGATTGTTGATCTCTTCCGAATCATCATCATCGTTGAAAGCTCAATGATTTGGATAGAAGATGCGCATGATTCCAGCAACAAGATTAACAAACTCTAACTGAGTTTTTCCTGGAAATCTGTTGCTAACATGGAACTAGCCGTTGCTGGATTAGAATCATAATCGAACATTGCGTTTTGTTAAGTACAGCAAACACATCGTTTCGACTCTGCATTTCATTCAACAATCCCCCACAAATGCATATCACTTTCCTTAGTTCTATAAGCTATAACACCGAGCAATCAAGTATCTCATGGATTTGAACTTGAATGTAGTAAAAGGTGCTTTCCTGAGTTTGAAGATCGATGGATGAGACCTTGAACCTTGTTCTTCTATTCCTAAGAAGTTCTCATAAAAGTGTAAACTGCAGTTTAAGTTCTTCAAGGAATCTTGTATTCCTTTATTTGATAAACGTGGTTTTATTAGTAATTTTAGACATGTAGATCACCAGATCATCTTTTGACCACCTTAAGGTTGTGACCTTTTTTATGTCCTCTAGTCTTAAAGACCATTGCTTGCTAGAGATTATGACATTTTACAGCCTACGGCTCTTTCCTTGTTTCAGGGTTTCAGAAGAGTGCTCTACTTCACTTCTTCTCAGGAAATCCGCTGTCTTTGATTCTTTCCAAGATTCCATTTGACCATATTGCTTAGCAAAGCTCAGGTGTCCACCTTGAATTCATCAACTAGTGGACCATAGTCCCATTTCTTTAGCACTTTCAAGTATCATTCATTTGCACAGTCCCTTAGTTAAGGGATCTGCTAAATTCCTCTCTGACTTAATGTAGTCTAGGGATATCACTCCACTCTCTAGTAGAGTTGATGAACAGATTGTACTCGTTTCAAAATAAACCTAGTTAACGAATTAACTAAAGTCGAATCTCCCTAGGATCTCTTTAAGTATCTTACTCAATGTTGTAATTAATACTAATCAAAATATCAATGGATGTGGTTTAGGTGCCACGAGAATTAATCAATCAAAAGAAAATGAAATTGCTTTAAAGTAACTGGGCTGCAAGACTGCACAATATAAGGTTGACAATCAAAGATGAAATTGCTTAGATGTCGAATCCCCCGACGCAATTCTAATTCATAAATGACAGACAAATTCCACGATTTAAACGAAACAGGATAGATGCATTACACTATCACAATTCTTCTCTAATCAAATCATGCTCTTTCGGTTCTGCTAATTTGCTACCTATCTAATATTCTAGTCCGCTCTTTCGAGACAAAGATCTAAAACCCGCTAGGCAATTTACCGAGTTAGAATTGCTCACACGACAGACTACTTCATTCACTTCCGGGTGAGGATTAACGTCTAACCTAGTTATTTGATTTTGGTGTTCTAGATATGCAAGCTCTTACGAGTCTAAGACTAATCTAATAGAGATTTAATTCAATTTTATCATGTAAGAACAAATCGGAAACGAAATCAAATATGCAATGAAATCCATCCAACTCGCATAAATCGTCAAACGTATCAAATCATTCGTTTCCAAAAATCCTTCAATTTTCTGGAATGTCAACTTTGCCCCTATGGTTGGTCAATATTTCCGCTATGTGTATAGCGGCAAGATTGACACATCCATAGCGGCAATCTTGACTTGTTTCCATAGAGAGTTGTCAACTTTGCCTTGGGAAATGTCAATCTTGCCGCTATGCTCAAAGCGGAAAATTGGACAGATCCATAGCAGGAATCATGACATAACTCTCAGATAAAATTGTTGGAAATTGAAAGAGCTTTCCAACGCTGCCTGCCTTGTATCAATCGGACTTATGAGCTAGGGGATATGTCCAAAATACGAAACTGCAACGTTTTCCGACCAAGTCGCGATCAAGCTCCTTGAAGATGTCAAAATGCTTCCTATTTCCTGTCCTAGACCATCCACACACACCATATCACATCGATAATGTCTTGATGTTGTTATGTACCTAAAACCTATAAAAAAGTACTCCAAAACGACATCAAATGGACCCCGACCGGGTCCGAGACACTAAATCGAGATAAAAGGTTAAAATGCATAAAACATCCTAAACTTCTACCTAAAGCAATACAATTATGCCTGAAATGTCACTTAAATGAGGATGATGAACATGACAAATCGAGTGTCATCAAATACCCTCACACTTAAGCTTTGCTTGTCCTCAAGCAAAAAGCTGATAAAAGCTATGAAACACATCTACAACAAAAACAACTACTAATAAAGCAAAGAAAATCCATAATCCTCAAATGCATCCCTAAATTGCTTAATAAACAAATGAAACTTTAAAAAAACCGAAATAGGAAGTAAAGGCCTCACAAAAACTTCTCCAACTTGCCACACTTCATCATACACATTACACCAACCATCTAGAGTTACTCTCAAGGGAAATTCGGCTTAAAGACAAAGCCAATAATGAACTCACTCATAGTGTTTTAAGGACAGTGTTTATGCGCTCATCATCAACTCTGAAGTGCGCTTCCAACAGTTTCATATCAACCTACTCCTATTCATCGCGTCAAGACACTTCAAACACTAATCCAGAGGTCTTTTATTCGGCTTTGTAATGCGGACATAAAAGAGAAAAGAAGGTGAAATGACTTTGGTGGCGAGTGTACATAGCGGCGAACGACTCGGTCTACTCTAATCAGGATATAAATTACTAATTACAAATAATTCTATGCAAAGAAAAAATCCTACCAAGAGCTTCTAACTAGCTCGTCTACCCCTTATGCACAAACTACTACTTCGAGCTTTTGTGCTCGTTTATTCATGTAACTCGAGACCTTTAGGCATTTTATTCGACTTTTCTATTTTTCTAATCTCGAGACTGGATTTTTCGCTTATCTCCTTCCTTTTTTTGAGATTTTAATATTTTTTGTTCTTTTTCTCATTCTTTGAAATTCTACATACACATCAAACTGATCAAGGGAGACTATATAATCATGCATTCTTCAAAAGTTAGCAACTCTGACTCCTAGACTCGACGGAGTTACATGCCACTAATGTACACATGATAAAATGAAGGCAAAAAAGAAAGGGGATACGATATTATGGGGGGTTATGAAAAAGGATATTTGGCTATGATTGGGTTATCTAGGGGAATATATAGGGACATGATGGATATTTTTGCGGTGGAGCTTTTCCTAAGTGCATCTATCATTTTAGCGAATTAGTGCCTAGTGAATTCAGATAGGTATCATGCAAACATCATATTAACAACAATAGAGAAGACCACTCAAAACAATTTAAGAGCAAATCTATTAATGAAGCAGACTATCTATACTACAACCTGGTCTTTTTAGGCCTCACAATGTTTTGCTAGATGGTAGTTCAGTAACATGCATGTCTGGTCAAATCAAGTTGGAGAGTCCTAGCTACTTTAAACACATCAAAGTAGCTCTAAAGAACGCATCAACAGACTTTGATCATTGACCAATATTCCTATCAAATCTAGGTTCAGAATTAAATCATCAATTCAAGTGTGCAAATCACAAGGAAGTATTCTAAGCATGCCAAGTAATTCATTCAAGGATGGTTCCAACAAGCTTGAGATTTTGACTAATATGCAAGCCGACAAGTACACATCAAGACTAGCAAACAAGAATCTTATGAAAACCCATCCCACACTTAGTTTGGACAGTGTCCTTACCGAACGAAACGGAAAAGTTGCATAGGAATACCTGGAAGCCGTGAGACATCCGAGAGGCTCGATACATGATTTCTGAAGTCAAAACTCAGCGTCCAACTAACTCCTGATATGCACTCAAACACACACACAAAACCAAAAATAAAAGTAAAAAGGAACTAGGATAAGTGTCCAAGTCCCATACATAACAAGATGGATTCATGCCCGAAAAGAAAGAAAATAAAAAGTCTAAACTAGAACGATTAACACCTAAACATGCAATTTGTCTAAAATAAAATGCAAAAGATTGACTCCAGACATGGGCTGCCTCCCATGAAGCGCTCTTTCTTTAACGTCTTTGAGCTAGACGATACCTGGATGATTAAGTTGGGGCAACCCAACTTAGAACTTCTTTGAGGCTAGCATCATTGTTTTTTACATGCAGCTTATCTGTTCCACTCCGAGGTAGCCACTTTCTCTTTCCATCATAAAGAAGTTCCACTGTGCCATCATCTCTAACACCGGTGACTTCAAATGGTCTAAACCACTCATCTTTGACTACGTTATCATCAGGGGGATTGGTTGGCTGCCTCGTCTCACCCTGTTTTGGCTTCCCCTTTTCATTGGTGAAGACCATCTCTCAATTAACCTTTTTCTTTGGGATCATTTTCTGCTTAAAAGATGGGTTAATAGGAAAAGCATAATCAAGAGTGACTGCATTCACTTTAGCAAGGAGTTTTTCATCCAATTTAAGCTTAGAGGAAGCAATCATACTCGAGGTGGGACTAGATATCTCAAGGGAAATCTTCTCTCCTCCCATCCTTAAAGTCATTCGTCTGGCTTGCACATTTATGATGGCACCAGAAGTGGCTAAAACGATAGACCAAGGATGAGAGGAGTTTTATTATCCTCTCTGATATCCATTACCACAAAATCATCAGGGCAATAGCTATCATGCACATTCACTAGCACATTCTCTACCATCCCTAGATGCTGCTTAACAGACCTATCAGCAAAATGGACATTCATATCAATCAGAATTAACATAGATAGTCCTAAACGATTAAACATGAGATATGGAATGATATTAATACTAGCACCTAAATCAGCTAATGCTCTATCAACATGATGATTATTAATAACACAAGAGATCTGAAAAGCTGCCTGAGTCTTTTTGCTTGGGCGCCACCTTACTTAGCCTGCAAGATCGCTAAGCATTCTTCACCAAGTGTTGCTATTGGGGCAACCTCTTCTTTCTTCTTCCTAAGTAGTAACTTCTTCAAAATTGTTGCATATGTTAGGATTTTGGTGATGGCCTCCAAGAAGGGGAGACAAACTCCTTGGTTGCGGAGTAATCCCGCATATTTGTCATCGCCTGTCGAAAAGTTCTTTCTTCTAGGGGTTGTTGGGTAAGGCGGTTTCGGCCTATATCTCGCTATCTCCTCTGCTGTGAGGATGACATTTGTGTTTGCCGATAATCGAGCATTTTCAGGTGGTGTTCTCTTCTCAATCAGAGCTTCCTACTTTAGCTGATCCACTTGGTAGGCATCTTCAATTCCAGCATACCTATCCCCATATGGATATGGCATGTGATCCCTCTATGTGTGCCTTTCTTGGACACATATGATTGTTGGGATTTTTCTCGGTGTTCTCCGGGAGCTGCCTTAGAGGCATGTGATCAACCTCTTGTGATAAAGCTGTGTATGATGCTTTTATACCTTGTATCATAGCTTGTTATGAGTAGCTAATTGCACCTCCATTATCTGCATCATTCGGATAAGGTCATCAGTGGACCCCCCAGTAGTGGCTGAATTCTGTTGTGGCTTGTCTAGAAATCCTGACGGTCCTTGGTTGTTCAAATTCCCTTGTGGAGTGGTGTTGTAGTTAACATTGTAATCCTTAACTCTAGGGCTGTAAAACTCAGCACGAGGATATGAATGTGGGAATTATTGGCCTCCAGAATTCTTAGTATTGAAGTCTTGATATCCTTGCTGATTGAAAGGATAGCCTCGTCACACAAAATCTACTTCTCCCACAATCATTGGTTTGTTGTAGAATTTTTCACATTCCCCTTGGCTATCACAAATTCCACACCAAGCACGAGTGTAAATAGATGCAGCTGGGGGATTAGCAACCTTTCAATTATCAACCCTCTTCTCTAATGCCTTAACTTGAGCTCTTAGGGCAATATTATCTGCAATGTCAGAAGCAACTGCATGCGCTGGCTAAATTGTATTTCTTGACCAATTTCTAGATTTGGTAGCACATGAAGCAAAATGTGCTAAAGTAGCTTCAGGAGTGAGGGCGGTAACATCTCCATCTTCTAGTTTATGTACTAGCATTGAGGTAGCTCGGTTTAATGGTTTGTTGAACATGTATGCCAGCTGACTGTTTTTATAACCGTGGTGATAGAAATAAGATAAAAGCTCCTAAAATCTGTTCCACAAGTCATATAAGCTCTCTCCTTCTCTCTGATAAATTCAAGAAATTGATTCACGAATAGCAGCTGTCTTTGTTGGTGGATAATACTCCTCTATAAAAGCTTGAGCTAGAGTAGCCCAGTCTCTGAATGTGCCTACGGGTTGATTAGTCAACCATATTCTTGTTGCTCCTTGGAGAGACCACTTGAAGAGCTTCAGCTGCATTGCTTCCTTCAAACAAACCCCAACGTTTAACAGTCTCACAATAAGCATAGAAATCCACTAGATGAGCGCATGGATTTTCATTACTTTTCCCTTCAAACTGAAAATTCTGTTGGATTAAGGAGATGAGATTTCCCTTAATCTCATAATTGGCATCATCTTGCTTAGGAGAATCACACTAGATGTGGAGTTCGCATCACTAGGCTTTGTGTAATCTGCAAGAGTTCTTTTAGCTGCCATTGTTTCAGTAATCCTCAAAGTGTAACTGTGATATGTGTGAGGACAGTAATCTGAATCCGAATAGCCTTCGAGCCTAGATTCGTTGTCACTTCCAAATACAGCTTTAAGAGAGTCTGCAATCTCTTCTTCTTTTGTTGATGAGCGCGAGTCTTGATGAGAACTTTGATCGTGTCACTATCGGTGACATGCAATGTACGCACACCTACGCAAGGAAAACCAAAAACACCCGTGAAAAGTAACTGAGAAAAAAAAAATTAAAGCAGAAGTGAATGACTAATACTAATCTAACTACTTTTAGATACTAGAAGAAAGTAGCCGGCAACAGCGCCAATTTGATGAACGGATTTTACTCGTTTCAAAATAAACCTAGTTAACGAATTAACTAGAGTCGAATCTCCCTAGGGTTTCTTTAAGTATCTTACTTAAAGTTGTAATTAGTACTAATCAAAATATCAATGAATGTGGTTTAGGTGGCACGAGAAGCAATCAAAAAGAAAATGAAATTGCTTTAAAGTAATTGGGTTGCATGACTGCACGATAGAAGGTTGACAATCAAGATGAAATTGCTTAGATTTCAAATCCCTCTAGGCAATTCTAATTCACAAATGACAGACAAATTCTACAATATAAACAAAACAAGAGAGATGGATTACACGGCCGCAATTCTTCTCTAATCAAATCAGGCACTTTCGGGTCTGCTAATTTGTTACCTATCTAGTATTCTATTCCGCTCTTTCGAGACAAAGATCTAAAACCCGCTCGGAAATTTACCGAGTTAGAATTGCTCAAACGACAGACTAGTTCATTTGCCTCCGAATGAGGATTAACGTCTAACCTAGTTATTTGATTTTGGTGTTGTAGATATGCAAGCTCTTACGAGTCTAAGAGTAATCTAACAGAGATTTAATTCAAGTTGATCAAGCAAGAAAAAATCGAAAACGAAATCAAATATGCAATGAAATCCATCCAACTCGCATAAATCGGCAAACGTATCAAATCAATTGGACTTCTAAGCTGGGAGATATGTCCAAAATATGAAACTGCAATGTTTTCCGACCAAGTCGCGATCCAAGCTCCTTAAAGATGTTAAAATACTTCCTATTTCTTGTCCTAGACCATCCACACACACTGTATCTCCTCGATTAATGCCTTGATGTCGTTATGTACCTGAAATCTATCAAAAACACTCCAAAACGACATCAAATAGACCCGGACCGGGTCCGAGACACTAAATCGAAATAAAAGCTTAAAATTCATAAAACATCTTAAACTTATATCTAAAGAAATATAATTATGCATGAAATGTCGCTTAAATGAGGATGATGAACACAACAAATTGAGTGTCATCAAGAGTTCTTACGAATTCATTTTGAATCCTTAATTGTCTCTTATTTCCATTGTATATAGAGCTGTTAACTACATGAATAGCTGCTTGTGGATCACACAACATTGATACAGATGGAGAAGGCTTTTCTCACATTGTAAAATTAGGCAGTAACCCTCTTATCCACTCAGCCTCTTGACTTGTAGTGTCAAGGGCTATGAGCTCAGATTTCACGGTGGATCTGGCTATGCAATTCTGCTTGGTTGACTTCCACGAGACAGCAACACCTCCTAGGGTGAATAAAATTCCTCTGGTGGAGCTTACATCATCCTTAGTAGTTACCCAGTTGGCATCATAGTATCCTTCTAATACTCTTGGATGTCATGTGAATTTCATACCCTAGTCTACAATTTCCTTCAAGTATCTTATTATTCTGGTCAAAGCTCTCCGGTGATCTTCACTTGAATTGCTTGTGTATCTACTCAACCTGTTAACTACAAATGAAACATCTGGTCTGGTACAGTTAGTCAGAAACATAGCTTCCAATTACTTTTGCATACCCGGATTGATTTACAGCTAAACCCTGATGCTTCTTAAGATGGACATTAGAGTCAAAGGGGGTGCTAACTGGATTAGAGTTCTTTTCCAAAAAAAAAAATTTAGGATCTTGTTAACATAGTGTCGTTGAATGAGAGTGTAACTATCTTGAGCTTTGAGCACATTGATGCCAAGTATTACATCTGCAACACCTAGGTCTTTCATTTCAACCTTGGAGGAAAGGAAAGCCTTGGTTTTATCTATAACAGACACATCAGGACTAAAGATCAGCATGTCATTAACATGTAAACAAAGAATAACATACGAATGTCAAACCATTTAGTATATACACATGTATCTGAGCCGTTTGGCTTAAAACCAAATTCTAAAATTGTACTATTGAACTTTTCAAACCACTATTTTGGAGCTTGTAGAATTTGTGCTTGGTAGCTAGAGAAAAGCATCCAGGAGGCTGTATCATATAAATCTCCTCATTCAAGTCTCCATTGAAAAATGTAGTCTTCACATCCATTTGGTGTATAGTCATCTAAAAAACAGAAGCAAGTGCAAATAGAACTCTAATGGTAGAAAAATCCAGACTTGACTTTTGAGAATGACCCTTGATCACCAGTCATGCCTTATATCTTTTCACTGAACCATTAGGTCTTAACTTTCTTTTAATGATCTATTTGCAGCCTATAACTTTACATCCCTTTGGAAGATCCATTAGTTCCCACATGAGCTTGGACATGATGTCATTAAATTTCACCGTCTGCAGCTTCTTTCAAAAAGCTTACTTCCATTGAATTCATAGCTTCCTCATAGGTAGTTGGTTCTGGCTCAGTTATAGAAACACTAGTAGACAAGTCAGTTAGTAGAGCAAAGTTCTCTTCTGAGGTCAGAAAGGAAGTAATAAAATCATCTCTAAAATTCTTGGAGTTTCTCTGTCTTTTGTTCCTTCTGAGTTCATCATCTAGTTCTTCTTGTTGATCATCTGAGTTTTGTCAGTGAACTTTGGATTATGAGATGTCAGTAACTTGTTAGCTTCGTTTTCCAATAGGCTCTTTGAGAGCAAAAGACTCTTCAAAGAAGTCTAGATCTCTATACTCATAAGTGGATTTGTCCTTTAATCTCATGAATATGTACGCATAACTGTTAATTGCATAACCAATGAACATAGCATCAAATATTTTTGAACCTAGAATAGATCTCTTAGGATCCATTAGACCAACTTTAGCTAAACACCCTCACACTCTAAGGTATTTTAGATTAGGTGGATAGCCTTTTTAGATCTCATAAGGAGTCTTCTCTAACTTTTTATGAGGAACTCTGTTTAAGATATGAGTTGTTGAAATAGCTCATCTCCCTAGAGATTTTGAGGTGCTCCGGAACTGATAAGCATAGAGTTAATCATATTCTTTAGGATTCGATTTTTTCTTTCAGCTATGCCATTAAGTTGTGGAGGATAGGGAGCAGTAGTTTCTGTGATTGATACCTTCTTGTTCACATACTGGTTTGAGGAAAGATGAGCTATATTGATCTCCTTCTCTGTTTGACCTAAGATGTTTGATCTTTTTGTCCAATTGATTTTCTACTTCTGCCTAGTAGATCAGAAGTTTCTCTTCAGCTTCATCTTTAGTTCTCAACAGATAGGTTTTGGTGTACCTGGAGAAGTCATCAATGAATGTTATGTAGTATCTCTTTCCTCCTTGACTATATATATATACTTAAATATAGCTAAATCAGTGTGAATCAGATCAAGCGCAGATAAAACACGTTTCACAACAAACCGAAAGGATTTCTTAGCAAATTTTGACTCAATGCACACTGCACATTTAGAGCTAAGATCTCTATTAGAAAGACTAGGAATCAAGTTCATCTTTTCCATTAGTCTCATGGAGTTTTTATTAACATTTCTACCATACCAAAGATCAAAAGACAAGAGGAAACTGAAATATTATTATTGATGATAGCAACTGTGTCTATGACAAACAAAGAACCAAATATATAGCCCTTGTCTATGAACACTCCATTCTTAGTTATGACTAGTTTATTAGCATCTAGAACCAACTTAAGACCAATTTTAATTAACAGACCAACAGAGATTAAATTCCTTCTTAAGAAAAGTACAAACAACAAATCACTCAAAGCAAGAATTTTTCCAGAGGTAAGTGAGAGATTAATCTTCCCCTTTCCCACTGTAGGTGAACTGCTAGCATTTCCCTGTAGACAAATTCTCCAGCATTAGTTTCTTCCAGAGGGATGAGAAGAGATTCTTGGAGGAGATGAAACGCCTGCAGGCTCCTGAATCAATCAGCCATTCCACTTTTCCTTCCGTCACATTCGCTTCTAGTTGCACAACAGCAACAATTATCTTTTCTTCTTTTCTTGTTTCTTTTTCTCTTGATTCTCCTTTTTCATTGTCCATCATGTCAAGTTGAGGTTTCTAGGTGGAGTTTAGAGTCTTCCTAAAACAACATTGATAAGCCCTATGTTTCAGCATGTTGCCCTAGGCAGTCTTATTATCCTCTTCATATTTCTCTGTTTTATTGATAGGGTATGAGGTTGCCTTTTCATCAGAAGGTTGACCATCCTTATCTCCTGCAACTTGTGCTTTCTTGGATGCATCTCTAGTAACGACTGGATCACTATCAAATGAAGCTGTTGAGGCAGAAGGTGGATTTGTGAGAAGAACATAACCCACTCTTAGCTGTTCCAGAACGATCATCATCCTCTGAGACCACCATTTGTAGTTGGTGCCATTGAGAGATTCGAGCTTGGGCATATCTGCAATAATCCTGTGGTTGGAGCTTATAATTTTGCTTCGAAAAGATGGGATTTTAATTAAAGTTAAAAGTAGCCCAGGATTAAGGGGATACGCTTACTGTTAACCACACAAAAAAGGTTATTGCAATGATTTGATGATGATTGATTGAGTCCCCAAATTATAACTGAATTTTATCATTCTTGGTTTTGTGTTCATGATATATAGATGGCCAGACAAACGAGTACATGATTAGAACTATGAGCCAATTGTGTTCATAGATCAGTTTTTGTCGAAATAACGAAAGAACGATCGAGAGAAGACGAGATTTACGTGGTTTTCCCAACAAAAATGTCAGGACTAGTCCACGATGAGAGAGCGCCTCTCACAGTCAATATTATTGATGATTTCGGCCAGAAAAAACTTAACCCTTACAGCTCCTGTAGAATACATATATATACCCCCAACAACCCTAACCCAAATACGTACCGTAATTAACTCTTTAAAGTATATTTGGTTTATTACATTACACTACATAAACTTCTAACACCCTCCCTCAAGTTGATGATGCTGGCGCAACATCAATTTGTGTGCTAGAAACTAATATCAAGTTGTAGCAACTGCCTTTGTTAACAACGTTGCAGTTTGATCTTGGAATAAATCAAACTACAACCATTGAACAAAGAGATCAACACTAACTAACAAGTGGAAAGGGAAATAATAAAATTGAAGCAGAGATCAAACTAAAATGGTGATCATGCAAGAAGGACTACCTTCGAATCAAAATTCCCCGAAATAAGCAAACTACCAATGCAACTGAAGGTAATCACAACAAGCTCTTAATCTCTAGTGATCGAAATCAAGAATTGGAACTTAAGACTAAGAACTAATTGATTCATATTATGGAGAAGATCTAGATCGAATTGTGTATCACCCTCAAGAATTGAGAACTCTTTTATAGGCTTCAGAATGAGAGGAGATGTTGATTGTTGATCTCCTCCAGATCATCATCATGGAAAGCTCAGTGATTTGGGGAGAGGATGCCCATGATTCCAGCAACAAAATTAACAAACATTGACTGAGTTTTTTCAGGAAATCTGTTGCTGATGTGGAACTAGCTGTTGCTAGATTAGAATCATCATCAAACGTTGCATTTTGTTAAGTAAGGAAAACACAACGTTTCGACTCTGCATTTCATCCAACACTCGGAGAGTAAACAAAGCCTTCCTTTAGCCATCCTTCCAACTCTAAGACAATCACCCTAATTCAAAGAAAATCAACCACCATGGTCTTAGTGGGGTTCGTACTTATTTTTCAAAGATTACAATAATATCCAAGGAAGTGTGTAATCAATTAAAGAGAATCACTAAATATTTGATATCTCTAACATCTATTTAAGCGTATATACTGAAATGTTTTCACCTCGTCAGCCAATGCTGCTCCCTCTTTGGCTGACCTCTTTGAGTAGAGTGTACATACGTGGTTCGGAGAAAATATTGATGGGATCTAACAAAATCTCAGACCATGGTCTTTATCAATTGGTCTTTTCCAATAAGTTAGAATATACTGTTGCCAAGGTTTTCAATCTGTTTCACGCGGCCGTGACCCTATCTATATATGCCACAATGGTCTAGATGACTCTGTAAGCGCCGCAACAACTCAAAATCAATGTTGATGGGGAAGTTTCGAAGCCTTTGGGTAGTGCAATAGGGTTAGTGATTTGGGATGCAAGAGGGGTGATTTTGCAGGTGTAAAAGACATCCAAGACTCTTTGAACCCCTATGCATGTATTAGAGCTCCTGATTTTTTGTGACGCTTGTGCATTGTGCTTCTAACATGTGAATATTGAAGGTGATATCTAATATCTATTTAAGCATATATACTGAAATGTTACCACCATGTCAGCCAATGCTGCTCCTTGATTGTAGTATGTGTTCTTTCGTAATTTTTTAATCCAAAAACTTCCAATCCGTTGTGTAAAAGAGGAGCCATAACTCCTTAACACTTATCAGCCAACTCTTTGAGTGATATTAATTTATCAAAAAACTAAACTCTTTGAGTGATATTAGAAAAATAAAACTGTAGAGAATTTAGTACATCCAATTTTCGTCTATCTACCTGTTTAATGGTTTTTTGGCCTTTTGGCTGACCTCAATTTTGTCTATACATGATAGGGGTACACCCATACAAAAATATAACATTATTTTCCGTTAAAACAATTAGTAGGATAATTCAGAATACTAATAAAATTGAATTTTTTTGAATTGGACATATCAATCGAATCTAATTATAACTCAATATGATCCTTTTTTGAATAATTTTTCAATGGGCCAAATTGAAATTACATTCTTTTACATATTAATTATTACAATTTAAAGTTACAACTTAATTTTGTATATATTCATTACAATAAGGATTTTGTGTGAGGTAATTGAAAAATAACATTGAATAAGAACGAAAAATACCAAAACAATGAGATTATAATTATACCTAATTTCTTATGAATTATATATTTATTTAAAATTTATATCATTTAATCCATTATTTTAAAGACATCCATGTTAATCAAGACATTAACTAATTTGGTAAATATCGGTTGCACAAATTTTGACCAACTTAGACACTAAAAATATTTGAGTCAGTTAGAATTAGACTACATTCATTAATCTTAAGTAAGATTTAGATAATAGATGTCCCTTTTTTGCTTAATCTTAAATAAAATTTACATACATTTTTCTATATATAGGGAAATCAATATTTAATTTTTATTATCTTTAACTAGCTCTTGACTAATTGATAACACTAATCGAGTTTAGTCGGTCTATATCCATAACATCTAATTATACATAGTTTATATAACATAATTTCTTTTTAAGATTCTTTTAACGGGTTAATAGATATTAAATTTATCATTATGCTCAATTATTCGAGAAAAAGTGTTTATTATATTTTTTAATCTAGACAATCAATCATTTTAAATAATCATTAACGTTATAATTGGAGGCCGAGCTTCATTCAGTAAATTTTAAAAGCATGAAGTATTAAAATCAATATAAACCAACCAACAAATCAGTGAGTAATCTGAATTTGTTGGTTAATTATAACAAATGTTTAAACTTCATAATATAAGATTTAGACATTCATTTTTAACTCCACCTCACCATTTAATTTGAATGTCATGCATTTTAATGGTGTATAGAAGACCATTCGAGATATTTTACAATATTTTTAAGTTCGTATATATTTTCAGCTTTAAAATTAAGTGGGTAACTCTTCTATAAATGTTAATTCTGAAGTGCATAATGAAACTGCGCTTTTCTTCACCTCACTCTACTAATTTCTTTCACGTTTGTGGTATGATATGTGCATTAATTCATGCATCAATTAAATGTTTTATTTTCCAGATTTATCATGTTAAGTATTTCAAAGTATATCGTACTTTTCAACTGAATAATACATTGATAAATAGATATCTATTTGAACTTTCAAACATATAGATTTGTTATAATGTTTTATTTTTCATATATATTTCTTACGTTAAATATTTAAATTTACAATGGATTTTAAAGTAAATAATATATTGATGTATGCATTATTATGATTGCTTCAAAATATTAAGTTCAATTGTAAAAAACAATATTGTGAATTTTAATCATGACATAGATTGATATATATATAATATTTTTAAAATTCCTCTAACTGTACACATGGTCAAAGAGTTTAATAATTAAATGATTTTGTGTATCTTAAACTCCTAACAAGAATAATATTTTGTGTATCATGTACAATAAAAATGATGCTATATTAGCCACATATTTTTATTATTGTTCTTAGTTTTGAAAAATTTCGATACTTATAAATAATTATGAATTGATTTATTTAGGTTATTAGTAACAACGTAAAAGAAAAAAATTTCAAATCGGCCAACTGACTAGAAACTATCCGCTAAATTATTTAGCTTCTTAATAATAAAATTAGAAAGAAAATTCAATGAGTTGAAACACTTTTTAGTTTTATAAATAAATTAAAAAATATCTATTTTTATTATTTTATGAATAAATAAATCTCAATAGAGGAGAGTGAATATGAAGTAGTTTTTGGAACACAATTCTGAAGTAGATCTGCACATGGATGGATTAGAGGAGGTGGGTGTCGTGTGAGATTTTAAGCAGGATTTCAACTCCCACACATTATTTGATATTAAATAAATTAGGAATTCATTTTTATTTTAAAATGAATTATTTATAAAAAATTATTTTGAAATAAATTTCTATGTTTGGAATTTCATATTCAATTCTTAAAAATAAATTGAATTGAATTTCCAAATCATGTTTGGTATACGATTTAAAATTGAATTAAATCTAAAGTTTCCACATATATCCTTTCAGCAGATAAGATATTACCATTAGGGTGATGCTATATACAATCCGTATTTTACTTTGTTCAGTCTGTATTGTACCGTAAATGCACTATTATACCCTTAATGAAAAAAATTACAAACTCAGTCCGTTTTTACTAACGCGGTCCAATTTTACTTTTTTGCAATCCGTCTTTACTTGGTGTAGTCTGTTTATATTAATGAAATCTTTTTTTATAAATACATATTTTGTAAGTTATAAATAAAAATATATATATCTTCTGTATATTCATAAAATAATGAGTATTTCTTTTCAAATTTTTATTTATAATTTTTAGTTTTTTTATAAAATTATAAATAAATATATTAAATAAATATATCATGCGAATATTATAAAAAATGGAATATAATTAGTGAAAATGAACTGCATGAAGTAAAAACGGATTGTACGAAGTAAACATAGATTGTGTTAGTAAAAACGGACTGCACGAAGCAATTTTTTAAATTAAGGTTATTTTAGTCTTTTTATATATTATAAGAAGTAAAAGATGGACTGTATATAATATTGGACTACTATTACTCATTGAATGGAAGAACTATATCACCATAACCGACATATTTTAAAAAATAATAACAATTAACAAAAGATGACTGCATTTGATGACAACCATAACAATTAATAATTAGAAAATGAGATGATTATTGAATGAAGGAGAAGAAAGGAGGTCTCTAAACTCTTTCAAATTGGTGCTTTGTTGTC
Source organism: Linum usitatissimum (assembly GCA_030674075.2). NCBI lineage: Eukaryota > Viridiplantae > Streptophyta > Magnoliopsida > Malpighiales > Linaceae > Linum > Linum usitatissimum. Next base: position 1,812,495 of record JAUJYP020001374.1, read on the forward strand.
GGCAACCAGAATGAGAAGGTTTGAACAAATAGAGAGTCGGTCAACTCCAATTATATATATTAGGTTTATGGTTATGGTGTTAATTTAGTTATTAGTTGAGCGTAGATAAGTTATTTTAATATAATTAGTAAATTTTTGTGGAATTCATTTCGAAATACCTACTCAATTTCACAGAATTGCTAACATTAGCCTAAATCCTGCAGAACTTAAAATTTAGAATTGGAAATGAATTATTTTACAAACCAAATACAAAACCATTCATTTTGAAATGAATTTCATAAATTTTTGAGGAATTCATGTATACCAATCAAGAGGAAATAGTCAAATTATTATCTCTAATGAAAGCTTCAATTTCAAAATTGCGTAGGTTTTCATCATTTTTAGAATGTGGGAATTGTACCTTCTTCTACTCATCCTCGATTGTGGAGGAAACTCTGACCATGTTGGAAGCTACGATCTGTGCTGCATAGAGTTTTATCCCATTCACCATCTTCTCGAATTGCATCAACCTTGTCAACATCATTAACAACCCTTCTCTATTGATACCTTGGGAGAGCTCAATTGTGGTGGCTGATATCAAGACGAGATAAATCTATTCCAAATAACTGGAAAGCCGTGATTGATGCTTTAGCTTTACACTTGTAAATGCTCTTGTTTGTACTATGATCGGTTTGAAATGAAATTTCGTTTAAAAAAATAGACGGTGATACAGGTTAGGTCACCCTTGCCTAGGATTCTGTGATTCGAGAGCGATAAAAGTCTATGTAAAATTGTAGAAATCGAACTTTATATCGAGCTTTCATATGAATCAGACCTTTAAACTTGAAATCTCGTCCAGGATATCGTACCATCCTGGTTGCGCTATTGGTCATCACATATTCCAACATCGAAGCTTCCAAAGAGCAACCACCTTTTCGGAATAGTGTTTAGCCAACTCGCACATAACACAATGATGATCCTGAGATCTTCAAGTAACCAGCGATCTTCAAGTAACCAGCCCACACAAACAGCAACGAACCAAAGATCACTTCAAATGACAGAATATTGTGTCTTCCTGCACCTCCAAACAGCAGAAACATTGCAAGATTGCAAGAGATTTCAATCATCATCATATCCATAAAAGTGTAGTCCAGCAAGTTCCATCCCAACTTCATCAGACAATGGAACTCTAAGCTGATACCTATCACGGCCCCCTCCCATGCTCGACGCCAGAATCGCTGTAATCAGTGCAAAGGCCGCGTAGTCCACGAGTCTCCCGAGGTGTCCAAGTCTGTAGGTGCCTGCTTCAACTCCTTGGCCGAATTTGTAAACCGCATAGGTCAAACCAAGTGCTGCAGCTCTAAGGAGTATGTAGAGTATATTGCAAGCGTACTCTGAATCCTTTTGTTGGAGGAATATTAGGACGTATAGCGCTATCTCTTCATATGGGATTCTAAAGACAAGTATCCATATTAACGCAGAGATTATGGCACATCCAACACGTGTAACTCCCATAACACCTGAACAAAATAATAGTCAAATATTAATGGAAAGAGTACAACTCCAAGGAATTTACAATTATGTTGCAACCCCTGCTATCGAAGGGGTAGTATATATATAATACAAGTACAAACTTTAACACACAAACAAGTATTATTCATTGGTCACTTACGTACCGCGAGGATCACTGCTATCGTTATGGCCAAATAGCTTGTAAATTTCTCTCATGAAATTGCAATGCAATCATAATTAATCGTAAATCCAGATATAGAATTAAAATAATTAATAAGAAATAAATCATGAAATTAGCCACTTACGTAGTTGCTCGTTGATTGTTTGGGTATGTATAGAAGAAGTGGGGACTGCGAAGGTGTTATTCATAATGAAGGTGAATCGAAAATAGATGCCGGACGGCGAGGGAATGCGAGGTGACAGCGGCGGCGGCGGAAGTTGTAAGAATGGTCTGAGAAGGGTTTTGGACATAAATAAATAAAGAATTGGAAGAAGGGCTGGGCTCCTTGTTTGGGCCAACAGGGGCCCAAGTTGACTTGCAACATTTTGGTACTAGATTGCAAGGTTGAGCAGGTAGCTTAATTAATCAACAGATTAATATAAATCTTATTAGTTTGAGTATGTCGAGTATATAGTTAGTTAGTAGACTTAATAATATAATAATATATATTTTTTATTATATATTATATACAACAAACGTTATGTAACTTATAATTTGTATTAATGAAAACACAATTGATATAAAAGTGCAAATTTATAAATTTTAGGCTAATTTGTATTTGAGAGCTTCACTCGTCAATTTTTTTTAACATAAACACATTTGCGTTTTTTTATTATGTTAAATTTACATTGATACCTCTTTATTACATTTTAATAGATTAAACCCTCTGAACTTTGACGGTTTTAACAAAAACTCAATTCTGTTAATTTTTTCATCAAAATTTTGTTTAGTATATTGATTGTACACGTTATATAAGTTTGTCCGTCTACGTCGTAAGATTATTTATTGACCGTAATTCTACTAAACTCAAAATTATTATTTTTTGGTGGAGCGGTGGTGGTGTATGCTTTGAGTTTTTAATTAGTTTTTAATTTTAGGTTTTTAATTATTTTGAGTTTACACAAAAAAGGTCTTCAATCTAATGCAATTTCCATTCATAAAATAATTTTGCCACATAGATGGAGAAGGTTATGCGTCGTACTATCAGCATACTAAACATAATTATTTGGATGGAAAACTAACGGAAGAATATGTTTGTTAAAGTCGTTAAATTTTAGAGGGTTTAATCGGTTAAAATTTATTAAAGGATGTCGATATAAAGTTTATATAATACAGTAATAGAAATGTGTATTTTCGCATAGGGTTACCAACAAAACGTTACAGTAGGTAGTAGGAAATGAAAAATCAGAAAACTTGATACTAAAGCCATCAGATCTGACCTCCTTTAATCCAAGGACCCAAAATAGAGGAAACAGTTTGGGGTTTATAAAAAAAACTTGGTTGCATTAAATTAGCTAGCTAGGTCCTTGAATCAACAGGATTAGGTACACCAATTTCAACCCGCCCCAACCCTTTTTGAATGTCTTTGTTTAGTTTTGGATTGAGACATTTAAATCTTTCAACTGACATTTTTTACACCGAATCGAACCAAAACTCCGACTGAGGCTCGCTCACTAGGGTCAGGCGTGCATATTGTGCATTCGGATAGTCAATCGACCAACATTGACTCTTATTTAGGCCATCACCCTAACGAGCCCATCAGTAAGCCGAAATAGTAAGACAAAGCAGAGAATAAAACAATTCAGCTAGGGTTAGAGTCAATTCTGTGCCAAAATGCAGCAATAAACTTTTTATAGGGGAGCCAACCACGTACATCAGCTGTGCCATAGACACTTTGAACAATCCAGAATTAGAAATATTTCATTCCGTTAATTTTCAGTATTTTATGATGTGGAATGAGTACGTACTACGTACACCCCGCAAAATGCACCATCTACACTTTGTATTTGCATTAGCTCTCTCTTTAAAAGCAGCTTTTCACACATTACTTGCCAAACATACATCACCATTTATTATCTGCTTCCTTAACTCTTCTTTTTTTCCCTTCAATATAAAACCAATCAACAACAACGACCGATTCACATAAACCAACCCGAAAACAAGACGCGTCCACAATGACCAGTTGCTCAGGCGCGTGTCTGATTTTAGGCGGCGGTCTTGAGGAACTCCATGACATAGGTGTTGAAAGCAGAGCACACGACTCGGAAGCCCTGGAACCCAGCGCCCTTAGCCAAGGACTCAAACTCCGCCTGGGTCCTCTCTTTGCCACCTGGGTTGTGAGCCAACATGATGCAGTCTATGTGCACCACGTTCCTCGTCGCCAGGCCCGTGTCCGGAGCCACTGGCATTATGCACTCGCACACTATCACCTTCCCGTTTGCTGGCAGTGCGTCGAAGCAGTTCTTCAGGAACTTCAGGCAGTGCTGGTCACTCCAGTCATGGCATATCCACTGCAAAACCAACCACAAATTAACCACCACGTACTCGTTAATTATTACGCATTAAATGTTATGAGAGCCGTCTATACAAGCAACTAAATGCATGGCCCACAATATAATTTAAGATGTGATTGGGCGGCGTGTCTATTGGACTTATAGCTGGGTTGGATTATCATTCATCCATGCCCATGGCTATTTAAGAATGGGCTCAACTTTATTATATATGCTTAAGTTTGATTCAGTTTTTTAAACGAGTTTGAGTTCAATTTGAGTTGGAAAAAATTATTTTGTGTCAAATACGAGACTATTCGTGTCAAATTCAAATTTTACTCGTTCAAAACCTCATTGATAAGTCCAATTTAAGCATACGCTTGCTCAAGTTTGGCTCATATAAAATCGAGTCAAGTCATGAACAAGCTTTTCTTTCGAGCCTAATGCTATGTTGCTCGTGAGCGGCTTGATTAGTCAACAACCATATCCATATGTGGTCTGGCATTTGACTAATCAAGTCGAACTCAATTTCATTATGTTCAAGCTTTGCCCTTTACTTTTAATATGAGTTCGAGCTAGAAAACTTTAACTTGTATCGAGTACGAACTTGGCTAGTTAACAACCTTTAATGACCCAAAGTCGAACTCAACTCAAACTCTACTCATTAAAACCCCATAATGTCCAATTTGAGCATACCCTAGATCACAAGCTTGGCTCATTTAAAATTGAGCCAAGTCACAAACGAACTATTTTGGAGTTGGACGTCAAACTGCTCGCAAGCAGCTTGGCTCATCGGTCTTGATTTTGGAGTGTAGTATTTTACGACTTGTTTAGATGGTAAAAAGAGTTGAATGGAATTTTGAGCAGTTTTCCGATTGAAAAGAAAAGTTAGATCCTTTCAAAGAACTAACTTTCTTAAAACCGTTCTAAATTCTATCCAACATGCGAAACCATACTTACCATGACTACAATCCACTAAAAAATCATGTCATGGAGTCGAAACTTATTTAACTTCCATAAGCAGACAGAGAAGTGAGCAACCATAATTGAATGGTTTCCAGTTTCCACTGCCTAGCCAACTAAATACTAATAAAGGCATCCCATCCCACATGCACAAGTTGAAATTTAAGCATTTTGAGGTAATTACCTTCATGAAAATGGCATCTCCAGTGGGGACGCTGGCAAACATGTCACCACCAACGTGCTGGACGCCAGGAAGAGCAGGGGCGTCTTCAATGACATGAGGCAAATCGAAGTTAATCCCTTTAATGGAAGGGTGCTTGGATAGGATCATGCTCAGAACAGCTCCAGTGCCACCACCAACATCCACCAGCGACTTCAGGACGTCGAATCCTGTGTAAGTCTCCAAGATCTTCTTCATTGTGATGGTGGAATGATCAGACATCCCTTTGTTGAACACCTTGTTGAAACGTGGGTCGGTACCGTGGTACTCGAACGCTGTCATCCCGTACGCCTTGTTGAACGGGATCCCTCCGTCCAACACCGCATCTTTCAAGTGATACCTGTCAAAAATCGTCTATTGGTTTGAGTCCAAAGGGGAAAGTTTGAGCTAAGGGCTTGTTTGGTATAGAAGATATTTTACTGAGGTTGTTGAAAGTTCGAAACCTCTCTATTTGAAATCGTTTAACAAACACTATTCTCCTATACTTAATATTCTCTAATTTTTAATTTTCTTTAACAAACAACCCCTAATTTAATCCGCAGAAAAACAGGGGGAAACAGAGTAAGCAATAAAAAGAAAGAAAGAAAGAAAGGAATTAGTTACCAGCTCTCCATGAGGACCTTGTCCTGGTTCATGAGAGCAAGGGCGGCGATGGAGACGCCGTCCTCGTTCTTGGTGAGGAACTTGCAGACAGGGGCGGGCCCATAGAGGCGCTCGACGGTGCCGTCCGATAAAGGACGGAGGGAGCAAGTGAGAACAGAGTAAGAAGCCAAGAGGCGGCAGATGCGGTCAAGAACGACGGGAGCTTCTGGGTTTTTAGTGGGTAGGTGAGAGGCGATTTCGGAAGGGGAAAGGTAAGTTCCAGACCCGGCAGATTTGGAAATGATCTCGAGAAGGTCGAGCTCGAGTGCTGATTTGAGGACCATTGGTAGGACCGATGCGCTGGCTAGCTGCATAGCGAAGAGATGCGCTTCCTCGTCGGAGATCTGGGTTGGGGTCATCTGGGTTTCTGGTGTTGAGCCCATTTTTCGGTTTGGTATTCTGGGTTGTCGGTTGTTGAAACAAATGCAGTAGTGAAAGGTATAGGAAGAAGTGGTAGTAGTGGTTGGGAATGATTTTGGGGAAGAAAGGAAAGGTTTTTATATATGAAGTTTGGAGAGTGAAGATGGACGATGGTTATGATTTTTCTCCGATTATCTCACCAACCGCTTTCTTTTCTCTCTCTCACTCTCTGCGAACCTTTCACCGTCTGCCATTCGTCGACATTTACGACGAATTGTTTACGACCGTATAACATTTTCTTGTTAATGATAATTTTGCGAAGCTCAGAAATATTCCCTTCACCTCAAGGAACGGCTTCTGTTTGTCTAAAGAATTCCATCTGGAGCTAGAGAAACACCTTTTGGATTTGATTTAGGGAGTCTTAAGAAATGTCAGTTTTTCAAAAAATTATACTTAGATCTAACGATTAAAAATATAGGAGTAAGATTAACATTTCACATCGTACAAATATGTATACTAAATTTCACTTAGTATCATACTTTACGAAAGTCATACAAATGCGTGTACATTTTTATATGTGTTTGTACAAATTTATACATATTTGTATGATCCATACAGTTCTCCGTAGGAACGACCAACATAAAACCAACGATGATGATCGTGTGGGTGAAAAAAATTTCATCAACGAAGGTCAAAATGATATAAAAATTGATTGAGAAATTTTAAAAAATATGACCATATTACCCCTAATTAACCCTTAAATCATGTAGAGGTGTGCAATGGCTCAGATTTGAAATTCCCTGAGTCCAAAATGGGAGTCGTGTCTATACGTACACATTACATAAGCAACTCAACAGCAATGTGTCACACATGGAGTGATCACGTGGGGCATTAGGATTGGTGCTTCTGGAGTTGAATTAACTAAATTATTAACAGTCTTAAACGGTCATTTAACTTGTTATAATATCATTCCTGTGTCTTTTCTTTTTTTGGTTTATTCACTTTTTATAAATAAACTACACTATAGAGGAGACCATGTCCAACTTTGTTGGATGCTAGAATATTACTCGAATTCAGTTGGTAGCTAGGGATCTTGCCACTTGCAAGGTCTCCAAATTGCTTAAAACCTAGGGATCTTGAAATTGCTATTATGATTTCTTGTGATTTTGCTGAAACTGTCGTTATTACTTAAATAAATATTTTCGAATTCAATTGATGACACGATGTCTAAACTTATGGTAGGTCGTTTAAAAATGACGAGATTTTCAATAAAAGTTTATAAAAAAGAGATAATGTAAAATCTTGTCAGTTTAAAATCAAATTGACGGTTCCTCTTTTTTCGATGTACGTTCCAAGAAGTTCATTTTCATCCCGATCCTGCTCATCGACTCAAGTTGATAACCATGTCAACGGGTAAGTTAATTTAAATTGATGTAACTCGATGTACAATTAAGATCTTTGATTTATGCTTATGTGAGGTATTAAGAGTTTTAATTTGCTATCCTGCATCTAGTTGGTTTAAGATAGAATCGATCATAGGACACATTCGCCTATAATCTTTTCTATATTTGTGTCTTTCGATTTACTCAAACGAAAATCATCATTTTGTTATTCCATTTTGGTAGATAGATAATTATGGTTTGTTTCAATTAAATTTGTATGACTTCATATTGGCTCTAGCATTCTAAGGCTAATCATAATTTTTCGTGTATAATATAAGGCGGTTAAATAAAATATTAGTATTTTAGTCGCCTCAGAAACGATAACCACTCCAACCATAAGACTAGCTAAACACATAAATTTATAATAAATTGAACTTATGATACATTAAGCTAATAATTTTTACTTTTATTTTTTTAATTATATTAAGTGAAACTGCTATTATGATTTCCTGTATTTTTAATTCAGTTAACAACGTTAGGACGAGCATATTTTGGTAGGTCACCATTGACACTTGATTTATTGTGTTCATCGCTCTTATTTAAGCGACATTTCATGTATAAATGTACAACTTTGGGTAGAAGTTTAGGGTGTTTCTTTTAAACTTGTATCTCGATTTAGTGTCTCGGACCCATTTGATATCGTTTTGGAGTGTTTTTTTATAGATTTTAAGTACATAACGACATAAAAGCATTAAAAGCAAATGAACTAGTATATCATGTGAGTAATTCTTGTTTGTTTAATTGCCTAGCGGGTTTCAGCTCTGCATATCGAAAGAACGGACTGAGATTCTAGATAGGTAGCAAATTAGCATACTCGAAAGGACGTAATTTGATTAGAGAGGAATTGCGACAGTTAATTGAATTTATCTTGTTTTGTTTAAATCGTGAAATTTGTTTGTCATTAGTGAATTTGGATTGCCTAAGGGGATTCGAAGTCTAAATAGTTTTATCCCTGATTGTCAAAATCATATTCGTGCAGTCTTGCAAAACTTTACTTTAAAGCAATTTTCATTTCGTTTGATTGATCGATTGGTTCTTGTGACACCTAAACTATAACTCTTGTTACACCGATTAGTACTTATTGCAACTTTGAGTAAAATACAAAAGAGACCTAGAGAGATTCAACTCTTGTTAATTAATTAACAAGATTTATTTTGAGAGGAGTAAAATTATTCATCAGTCACTTTGAAATAACAAGATTTTCTATAAGATTTATATTTTATAGGAAAGAGTGAGAATGCGAAATTCTGTAACCTCAAAATTAAAACCCAAGATCGACGAATCATTTTTTTTTTTTTGCATGTTTTTTGTTTTTTTCATACTTATCGACCCCTGCTGACCACCATGTCAACCGTTTGTGAATTTAAATTGATGTAAGTATGTAACTAGATTTACATGATTAAGATCGAAGTATGTTTGTATGCTTTTCCCACCTTGGTTGATGTTATATAATATTGTAGCGTGATATGGTCACATTTTATTTTTATTTTCTATTAGTATTCTCATTAAAACTTCATTATTGTACCACCGAGTCAAATAAATTGAAAGTCAACAAAACCGACCAGTCATAGCTAATAAATTGTTTTTGTCAATAACTGATGAAAATTATTAGCAACTATTTTATAGTGAAGTATACCATTTTAAATCCCCATGACAACTTTTTGTTTATAGTTTTGAGTTTCAACAGACTATTTCTTCTATTTTAGGGTAATTTGTATTGACTGAATACTAAACTGGGTCAGTATAATGGAAATAAGACTGGGTCAGTGAATTAAATTATATAAAGATATCTCCCAGCTCTGAATTAGCACAAATTGGATCCACACTTGACACTTGTATCAAAATCTAGAAACTCTTATTCTTCAAAACACTGGGAACCTTGGGCAATGGGAACGATTAAAAGAAAAGACTTGAAGAACAATGAAATAACGAATCCTTGTCCAGCTTCATTAATTAATTAAATATTTTTTATATTAATTGATCAGCAAGACTATGTGGATACAAGGTAACGATTAAGTTGACGGTGGGAACGTAAAATGAAATTTGGAATGACAATAAGAAAGTTAATTTCTAAAATGTATTTTGTTGGAATTTAAGTTTTCCATTTGAATGAAAAGTGTTCGAGATTTTATCTCACATTTTAACGGCCAAACAGACCATTAATGTACAGTACTATATTAACTCCATATATAATCCAAGATCAAGTTGAACACGGTCAAGAATGGCTCTTAGATCATTAGAGGCACTCCCTTGCGGATAATAGCAATGTCTTTTAATTTCTAGTTATTAGCAAAGATAATTCGCTTGCTTACCTTTTATAGTCTGAGACTCATCTAATCTTCGTTAAGTCAGCTTCACTATTCCAATAAATTTCTTTTCTTTGTGTTACCTCTATTAATCGTTTACCCCACATAAATTTTCATATTAACATCTTTACACATTTTGTTAGAAAATATTCATAGACTTCAAAGCGATTATAAAAAAATGTCCGTTCAACACTTTAATTAACGAATTAGTCATTGGTGGGATTCAAAACGATTTAGACCAATAAATTATAAAATTAAAATAAGTATATATGTGCGTGACTAACATAGTGTTTTTACCAGTTAAGTGGAACAAAAACATTTTCAACTGAAAGTTAACCATAATTTTTTCCTAAATATTATTTTATTTAAACAATGTTTAGAAAGAGACAAAATTGAATAATATTAAAATGTGGTGGTGATGGTCCCTCCGAGCTGCAGCGGTGGGTTATGAGTACTGGAGGAGAGACGTCAACGCTTCACCAACCCCGAGCAGCTTCCTTGCTTGGTAAACCTTAGCATGCCATTGGGTTATAGGTAGCATTACTCCGGTTTCACGGGGAAATAATTTATTGCTGGGATAGTTAATGTTTTGGGTGTGTATCTATATAAGAGTATATGTTCGAGACAATGATAAAGTTGTATATGATTGATTATTGGTGATGCTTAGGTAGAAGATGGCCGAGTAAGTTAGCTCATGAACAATTTGGTTTTTATATCTCTTTATACAGACCACGCGAAACAAAGGTCTAGCAAGTAAAATTGTATGACAGGCAATAATGTGGCTGAACTCTGTAACGTCAAGTGGGCTGCTTGCTAGTTATTTCCAATGTAACCTTGAATGAATCCACTCCGAAGATAACATGTAAAAGATTGTAGCGAGCTGCCCAATTCTTGACCTCAAGCAGTGTTAGGGTTTCACCTTCCAGGACCTTATGGGTTCTCGTTGAATTGAACGATCTCCATTAGCAATGCACGAACCTCCATGAGTATTTCTTATAATCCGGCCACAACCCCAACAATGCTCTGATTGCTTGAAACCGACATCTACACTGCATTTGAGTGAAGGCGGTAGAGGAGGGTAACATTTCATACAACGGTTAAATCTCGGATTGGTCAAAATCGTGCTTATTTGGTGCGGGTTGGCGCACTGCCTGCCACTCCTTGATCGTCTCTAAACCACACGACACCTACACATAGTTTTTGACAACAATTATAATCTATAAATTATAAATATAACCATAAACAACACGTGTCTACAAAGAGCGATAAAAGTGAGTACAATATCCTCACTCATAACCATTTCAGTAACAGGTACATGCCCTTGCAGTCATTAGCGACTCTGTACCTGTACCAGGCGCCCACACCAACTTGTCTGTTAAATATACAAGTCAAAATTATGTTCCAAAATCTAATATATTGTGTGTATTTAAATATGGATATACCAGTCAAACCTACACTTCCAAATCCAATCTATATAATTTTAGACAAACAAAAAAATATCACATATAATTACAAATGATAAATAAAATATCTATCCACATCTCACATCAGAAAATTAAATCCTAATACTCTTTGACCTTACTTACAAATACCTACATGGTTCGTGGGTATCATTAAATATTTTTTTCTGACAAATATCCCTAAATATTTTTATCGGCACTTATAACACATTTTTAAGTTGATTTCTATGCATAAGTCATTACATAAGTATTATAGATTGATCTATATATATAAAGTAACATAACATACCAAACAACCAGTTTCCATTCACCATCGTTCCAATTGTGGGTAAGGTTTGGTGAGATGATCACTACCCTAATTTTCAGAAGTATCAAACTTACGACAATCACATGGACATATTGACAAAGGATCAATGAAATGAACCATATATATACACACAATAACATTGTGTCTCCCAATGCTAGCTCAATGGTGAAGTTCCTACTTGGAGATGGTCCTCAATGCTTGGTGGTCGATGATGCATCCGGTTACATTTTGTATGGTAATGATACGATTTATTTTGGTATATGTGATTATTTTGTTTTAGAATTGCTTAATATCATGGATATTTGTGTTTGATGTTTTTGTTGGGTGTTGATGGCAACATTAAATATAATGCTACTCTCCCAGTTATTTATTCAAAATACTTGTTGTGTTGTAAGTAATTTCATTGTCAAGACATTAATTCAGCTTTATCCCATTCTTTTTTTCACGAATTCACAATTTTTTTTTCAATTTGTATGAGAGGAAAGGAGATCATGATACAAATAAAGCTCTCTATTACAACGGTCAAACGGGCGGGTTGGGCGGGTTACGGGTCAAGTTAGTCGAGTTACTGGTTAATCGGGTTGTGGGTTTATCGAGTCACGGGTTAGTCGGGTTATGGGTCGTCATGTTACGAGCTCATCGGGACATGGGTTCGTCGGGTTACAGGTTCATTAGGTTGCAAGTTCGTCGGGTTACGGGTTCGTCGGGTCACTGATTCGTCAGTCTCGAGTGGGCCAGATTGGCTCGGGTTGCCTATCAGCGCACAATAGTTTCACCAAACACAGTAAGACTTTTTGTTTAGCTAGCAAAAAAAATACATTTCGCGATAATAATTTATTGTTTATACATAAATACATTTTTATTCTTTCTCTTTTTAATGAAAATTTTAATATTTATATAATTTTTAATTATTATCTATTGAATAAATTAGTTATTTGCTTACAATTTGTATGTAATATCTTTAATATTGTTAGATAAGAAGATCACTTTGATAGACTTAAATCTTATTAAAGAAAATTAAAATTTCAATGGAAGTTTTAGTGCATAAGTTATATTGAATACGGTCAATCGAGGTTGTCGGGTTGGGTTGGTCGGATCACGGGTTAGTTGGGTACGGGTTGGCAGGGTTATGGATTGATCGGCTCACGGGTTCATCGGGTCACGAGTTCATCGGGTCACGGGTTGGGCGGGTTATAGGTTGTTGACATTTTGGTCAATCAGGTCACGAATTGGGCTAGATTGGGTCGGGCAGGCGGGTTCATCGGATCGAGTTAAGATTTTGCAAGCTCTAATTCTACATACCTCTCAAATCAGGTTAATAGTCGTCAATGTAAACAATTAAAGAGCAAAAATTTTACGTTGATTGATTTGAATAATAATATTTTTTACAAAATTTAGGAATAAAAGAATTGAAAAAACCGAGTCTGAGGATGGGTTGCTTTTTTAAAAAATGTTATCTCATTTGCTCCACCCTCTCCCCTTTTGTGCCTCCGCTTCCCCATGTTTCTCGATTCCCCCTTTTTCAATCTTCCGCTGCTTCAGCCTAAACCTTCGGATCTTCACTTAGATGGATTCGATCTCCTTGATCTTGGTTCATCGCTTCTCACCCAAATTTGGGCTCACTTTCGTTCAGCCTAGGTCGTTGGCAATTCCCTAATCAGACGGATAATCGTCATCGGTCAACTATGTTTGCGGTTTCCTTTCGCCCGCCGGTTGGAGATGGGTAGTTGTTGGAGTTATGCTAATCTTTTCATGGATCTCCCTTACAACTCTTCTCAGTTTCTTAACTATTTATGTGGTATCTCATCCAATTTCATCTTCCTCGTCTATCTTTGCTCCTTCCATGATCTCTGCCCTCTCCTTCTTCCACCATGATCACCTCCCCTATTACTCTCCTGCATGAATCCCGTCCCTCCTAATGTCATTTCGAAAACTTACGTTGTTGACTTCTCTGATGAAGAGGCTGATTCTAGGGCCGAAACCCATCTCAGTTTAATTGGACGAGTGTTTTGGCCTTTCCCAAAGCCGTTACATACCCTCTTGCATGCGATGTCTTGGTAGTGGCATATCAAGCCACGTGATTTGCAAATCTTTGAGGCTGGCCATGGTCTCATCCAATTCGTCTTTCCAACGTTGGAGGAGAAGGTCTGTATTTTCCAATCCCAGTCTTGGGCTTACAAGAATGTGATTATGAATGTTATCTCGTGGGGAACTCTAAGTCAGGATCTCTATGATCGCCTTCAATTCATGCCTCTCACAATCCAGTTGAAAGGTCTCATGCTCCATTGTACCACGTCTACTTTCGGGTCCCAACCTCTCCAGCCTCTGGGTTCGATCGTCTGATCGGATGTTTTCTTTGTGCAACCGAATGGTCAAGGTTCTCGCTTTGTCAAAACAATCGTCAAGGTGGATATCCTGCATAGTTTGCAAGGTCGTATTTGTGCCAACTTGGGCCGCGTCAAATGTGGGTTCGTATAAGGTACGAAGATCTGCCAACGGTTTGTTTCATTTGTGGTTTGCCATCTCATGGACACAGTTAATGCTCGTACTCGGCTACTCTTAAATGAATTACAGAAGAGAGGGGTTCTTAGATGGTAGCCAAACCTCATGGTCATGAGGTCAAAACTCCAGATTTATCGAAGGCGACGACCTCTAAACAACAGGCTAAGTATCTCAAGCTTTTACCTTTGATTTTTCATACCTATATTACTATGGATGACACATCAATAGCTGTCTCTAAAGTCGACGAGGGTGCTTCCTCCATATCTAATCATCAGTCGATGGTTGAGGATGTTGTAACTCCACCTTGTGTGGTAACAATGATGTCACACTTTCTTCCTTCTTTTCTTGTTCCATTTCGGATAATTCATTACGAGTTTTCATTCGGTATTCAAACTCCACTTGTACCAACTTCTATACGCCTATATCGTCTTGTGCTAATTTACTGTATTAGCAAGAATTTTGGACTAATAAACATGTATTCTGGTGTCGTGTGCCTCCCTTTTGGCAGGATTTACTATCATCTGATTCTCAACCTGGCTCTTTCCCTTTTCCAGGTTTACCGAACATGTCTCTCACTAACTGGAAACGTCCTCGTGAGGTGAATACAAAAGGTGATGATGGTGGAGTAGACTCTTCCTCTACCTAGATCTGACTGACCGCTCCTTAACTATGGATGACTTCCCTGCTCATGTTTTGAATGTGGAACTCCTTCCAAATGATTTGCTTGATAATGATCAAGATATGGTAGCATTTTTTGCTACCCTGTGTACATCGATGGTGGAGGTGGGCCACTTTGAGAGGCCCCAGAGTCATCATGACGGATGTTGCTTAGAACTGGCGAGGCATCCGTAGCTTCCTCGTATGTGACTCCCTTTATACCATTTGCACCCGCTACCATCCCTTGTTTTTGTTTCTGTCTGAAATAACGGGGTTCTACTCTCCCGCTCCCTGGGCTACCTTACTTATACTAATAGTATTATAGATTGCTCTGTAGATCATGCTGGCGGTTTGACACTCTGTTGGCAAAATGGTCTTAATCCTAGTATTGTGTTTACTTCTCCTTTTTGTAATGCTGTAAAAACGCTTGTCTAATAATATCGAACTTTTATATGTGGGTGTCCATCTTGCTTGTGACCCGACACTGCGTCATAGTTAATTTTTCGTTCTTACGGATCTATTCAGGCGTGTTGGCCTCCTAGTCATATTATTCGGTGACTTCAATGTTGTAACTTTCAGCACCAAAAAATCGGGTGGCCTACCAATTAGGCCTGTTCCTGTTTCACAGTTTTGAACTTTTGTTACTAACTACGGTTTTTTTGATATCGATGCATTCGGTCCAATTTTTACTTGGTCCAATGGAAGCCAAGACCCTCTTCAACTCATTCAATGTCGCCTGGATAGATTCCTACTCTCTACTGAGATCGTGATGTCTTATCCTAATGCTAGGGTGACTCATCTTACTGACTTGAGATCGGACCATCGAGTCATTCTCCTAGACCTGTCTCCTTCACACCAACCGCCCGATAATCATCTTTTTCGATTCGATAACCACTGGCTATCAAATTCTGAGCTGCCTTCCATGGTCGCTGCAGCTAGGGCTACTCCAGTTACTAGTTCGTGGATGTTCATTTTACATGAGAAGCTAAAATCACTACATTACTCACTGCATGCTTGGCAGAGAACTGCTATTACTAATTCTGCTCGGCAGATCCACTCAATTAAACTTAACATTGCTAGCCTTCATGACATCGTGCCTACCCCCATGGGCTCAGATGATTCCTCTTGAGAAAGAGTTTCGCCATGCTTGCGATCTAGAAAGCCGTTTTGGAGACAAAAATATCGAAATGATTGGTTGGATTCAGGTGACCGTAATACCTTCTTCTTCTTCCTTGTTCTACCATTGCTCGAAAACATTTCAATAAGGTAGGTACTCTCACGGATGACTTAGGTATTACTTATGAGGATAATGCCTCCAAAATTGCTCATGCAGCATCCTTCTACTCCACTTTATTTTCGATGAAGATCTCATCGCCAGTTGTGAATGACTCTCTATATCAGCACCTTGATCTAGGTCCTCCTAGGATCTCGGATGAAATGAATTCAATGTTAATCCTGATATTAAGAAGGTTGTCTTCTCGATAGACAGCTCCAAATTTCCGGTTTCTATAAGACTTTCTAGCATATCATTGGTATGGATGTCTATGCTGTGATTAAGGCTTTCCTTCACTCATCTCGAATGTTACGTAGTATGAACCACACTTGGTTAATCCTCATTTCCTAAAGTCGCGGGTGCTTCCTCCATGACTCAAGTTTGACCTATTGGTCTTTGTCAAATGGGTTGTAAAATCATTGCCAAGTTATTGGCAGGTCGTCTTGCTTATGTTCTTCCAAGTATCATTAACCCAACTCAGAATGGTTTTGTTCCAAAAAGATCTATTTCAGATAATGTTTTGGTGACACATGAAGTCATGCATTACCTTTAAACATAAGAGAAATGGAAAACAACATTTCATGGCTCTAAAACTGGATATGGAAAACGCCTATGATAGGGTTGAATGGCCTTTCTTATTTTCCATGATGACTCGGCTAGGCTTTTCTCCTAAATGGATCAATTGGAATAGGGAATGCTTATCCACAGCTTCCTTCTCGGTCTTAGTCAATGGCAATTCATCATTTACTTTCACACCATCCCGAGAACTCCATCAGGGGGACCCGTTATTACATCGTCTCTTCACAATTTGTACGAAAGGTCGTCTCACTTATCACCAACACTATAACTTCGAAATGGCTGACTAGCATTCGCCTTAACTGACACTGCCCTCTCCTTTCTCATATACTTTTTGCCGATGACACATAATGAATGCTCGAGGTTATTGCAGCTACTACATTCCTATAAGTAATTAAGCGGTTAAAAAGTCAATCTTTGCAAGTCAGCTATGTTTTTAGCATCAATACATCTGTACCCCTTCAAGAAAGCTTAGGATTGAAATTATCTATCCCAAGTATCGGGCTCTGTGACAAGTATTTGGGACTCCCCACGAATATGGCATGAAACTGAGCTGATAGTTTTTGATACATTGAGGATCGTGTTGCTCATACTCTTCAAGGTTGGAAAAGTAAATGTCTTTCGCCAGATGGTATGGAGATTCTAATTAAATCGATTGCATGGGCTCTACCGTGTTATGTAATTTCAATGTTTATGTTTCCCGAGGGTCTTTGTCGGAGACTTAATAAACTTGTGTCCCAATTCTAGTGGAGTGCGACGTCTACAACTCGTAGAATTCATTGGAAATCCTGGCAATTCCTGTGTCGGCCAAAACTGGATGGTGGGTAGGCTTCCGTAATTTTTCAGCCATGAATCAGTCATTGTGGGCTTCTCTCTGTTGGCATTTGCACAATTCTTTGGACTCTCTCGCATCTGCCGTTCTCAAGGGCCGTTATTTCCCCTCGCGTACTCTTCTATCGGCATCTAAAGGATCGTCGCCGAGTTGGGGATGGACCTGTATTCGATACGATCAGGAGTTGCTCATTGAGGGCGGGCGGTGGCTTGTTGGATCTGGGAATTCAATTCCCTCCCTTGCAAACTGAATCCCTTCTTCCCATCCAGCTCCTCAGCCCGAATCCTTTGACTTTGGCGACTCCTCCTCTCATGAGCAACTTTATCTCTGATGGGTCTTGGAATCACCATCTCCTAGATCTTCATTTCAACCTAATCTCTGTTCAATAAATTTTGCAGATCCCATTACCGATTGTGCCTATTGATGATCGTTGGGTTTGGTGTCATAGTCGCTCAGGGAAATACTTGGCCTCGTCCGGGTACCGTCTTCGGCAAAGTCAAAATCAAGCATTCCTACCTCTCACCTCGGGACAGACTCTCACTGATTCCAGTTTATGGGCGAAGGTGTGGTCTCTAGCGGTTCTTCCAAAATTAAGTTTTTCCTCTGGAAAATTTTCAATAATATTCTTTCTTCCAACTTGTGATACCCTCATCTCTCACAAAGTTGATGTCTCTCCCAACTGCCCGATTTGTGGATTAAATCCAGAAACTATTGCACACCTTTGTTTTCTCTGCCCTGCTCCCACTCGTCTAGCTGCTGCAGTTGATTGCCACGATCTACTAGTTGCTAACTCGCATCCTATTGTATTCTGGCGAGGACTTCATGATTCTAATTTGTCGTTAGCAATCAAAGTAATCTATCTGTGGTGGCGTTTGTGGAAATCTAGGAATACAGTGGTCTTCAGCAAGTTCCAAGTCTCGATTCTGATGCTCGGGCGACAATTCTTCTACCATTGGGAAGAAGCTCAGGCTTCGCTTGTCCATCGATCTTCCATCATCCCGGTTCGTGCTTCAAATGTAAGAGCTGCCTTGGTTACACTACCTATTGCTCAACCATCCTTGTTTTTTCATGTGGATGCGGCCGTGCGAGCTTTGGATAATGATGCTAGCTATGGGGAAATTGGACTTTTTGTTCATCGGTCTTGTGGATCACTCATCTCAGGGACTGCTCAAGTTTTCAGGTGTTTCACTAATCCGTTATTGCTTGAATTCCTAGCTATTCGACAAGCGTTATTGGTAGCATAGGTCCGTTATTTGGAGTCATTTGCCATTTACTCTGATTGTGCGGAGGTCGTATGACTAATCACTTTAACTCTGGAGGACATTCGGGTAGGAAAAATTCTTCCGGAATGTCAATCGCTTTTTCATTCTAACCCTCTTGTCTCTCTTTCGTTCATCCTTCGTTCGAATAACTGCACCACCTATTTAGTAACACGTGAGACTCTTTGTTATTCGAAAAATTTTCAATTATTTTTGCTTACTCATGTAATCCCTCTTTCCTTATAATTCTCTTTTCTTACTTCTGTAAGAAGACTTGTTATCTTCAATTACAAAAAAAAGGTTGAGGAAGGAGTTGGACTGAGCTGATATTTATTTATTGCTTAAAAGGAAGGAATTAAGAAAAGCCCAGCCCACTTCCCCATCCTCGAGAAACCCATTGGTTATATTAAAAAACCGTTATTTTCAGTTCGGTTTGATATCCGGGCCTGACCCTCATTTTAAACTCAAACCCCTCTTTTCAAAATTGAATTCGAATTCACTGATCATTCAATTTCACAACAGCAATGTCAGACGATTCGCGACTGTACTCCCGCCGGAAGTTGGGATGCCGATGACCAACAAGAAACAACCGGCGGAAGAATATCATGATCATACCAGACTCAGATAGCGACGGTACTCCGTTAAGACCCATTTTCTGCCTCAAGCTACAGAACAGAATGGACATCGGGAAGTACGACGAGATCGATGACTGCTTCATCGTCGATTTCGACCCTGACGGCTCCGGCGGCCTCCCCGTCAATCCGAATCTCGAGAACCCCAACCCGGAATCCGACGACATAATCCTGGTTTCCGAGAAGGGTCCGGCAGGTCTGAAACTTATGAAGCGGTTAATTTTGTTTTTGTTTTTGTGGAATAGGTTGCTTGCAGAGACTTCCCGCATTCCAGGTATCAATGTGCCACTTACCCGTTCGACAAAACTCCTCACCAGAAATATTGCCCAAGGGTCAGTTTCTAGGGTTTCTGTTTTGTATTTGGAAATTGAAATATTCCTCACTAAGAAAAGCTTGCTCCTTTTGATTGATTTGGGTATTATGTTTGATGTTGCAGTGTTACTACTATGTGTGTGATGTGGCTGCTCCCTGCAAGTTTTGGGAAGTGGGTGCATCTCCGCATTGTCATGCCGTGGGGCATGTCCAGAGTTGGAAAGTTGAAAGAGCCAAGATGCGAGGAGTTCAGGTAGCTGCTGGTCTTGTTTTGCAACCTCATGGTTAGGGTAAGACTAAGAAGAAGAACCTGACTTCATACTCTTTTGTGGAAGCATTTAGCTTAGTTTGTAGATATTGTTCCAGCTTGCTTGTTTGAACTGGTCCTCGGTTGCTTCGTACTGGTACTTGGGCTTGTAATTACGTATCCCTATGAGGTTAGGACAACTTTCTTGTTTCAATGATTGTCAGCTGTGAAGAAGAATGGATTGGAGATTCTTGTCTTTCCTCTCTGCTATTCTGCTACTGGTTTTAGTTTGCTTGTGGGATGTGTCTCATCGACTTGCTCTAACTGCAACTTTGATGATTGGAAACAAAAATGACTGCAACTTTGAAACGTTGCTAACTTGGTTCAATGAAAGGTGTTCTTAACCTGAATTTTACTTCACAATCATGCCTTGTCCCCGAGGGTGTCCTTTTGTAATGCGACACATTTGTTCATGCTATGCTTGGTATTCACAAAGTTCTTCTATTTGTAATATCTAACGATACTTCTTAATACTATTACTATTATTCTTATTTTACTCACTACAATAATATTTTCCAAAATGAATTGCACTCAAACATGATGCAATTCTGTGTTGACAAGAGCAAATTCGCATTTCATAAATGCCAAAATACTCACACTCATAAATGCCAAAATACTTGTTTTTCCTTCGACGAACTAGCCTTTCAGTAAAAAAGAATCAAACCCATCATAATGAAAGAGTCTGATTCACAAGAGAACAACAGAAGACGATAAAAAACAACAACCAAACAGCTAGCTAACAGTAGCTATACAGAGAAAAGAGAGAATCTACACAATATCAATGAGTCCCAACCAACTTTTTAAATCAAACAACAGGTTGAGCCTTAACTGTATGTTTTTAGACCCAATAGTGCTAATGTGATAAATGGATTTTTACCGTCTCCCAAATAATTCACTAGAGTGAAGTTACTGGGCAAATCCTTTTTTATTAATGTCTTTCTAATATTATTACTCAATTTTAAAATGAAAATTAAACCAAATAATATGAAGGAGTGATGGTTGGTAATCAAACTATCAAACCAGAAACAAAAATTATAATTATAATGATTTAAACTAAGTAAACAAGTAGGTAATTTTAGGTATCAAATATAAAAATGAGAGTTGTCTAGATTTGAATCCATTCTAAAAGACAATGATGGATAGACAGGCAATGATGATTGATGACTGCCAATTTCATACGGTAGCACTAAGGAACTTTTGCTACCCTAGAATCCTACAATCAATGAGAATTCCTCTCATGAGCTAATTGAAACCAATTCAAAAAGCACTAAACTTATTCGATGAAATACCACAACAAAAATACTACAAATAGTTTAATCAAACCGTTTTTCTTTCAAGCTAACCGAGTAACTGAAGTTATTAAAAGTCATCATTTCACTGCAAACAACCTACCTAATTTTCAGATTGGGCCATTAATATTGGGCTATGATAATGTTACAGAGAAAGAATAAGTGGGCCGAACAAGAAATAGCCCAAAGAAAAGTGACTGGGAGAACCCTAAGGCCGGAAAAGTAGTAGAAGAAGAAGATTACGCACAACAAGCAAGCAACAAAAGCCGCCGAGATATCCACTTAATACTCTCCCCTATCTTCTCCATATCCCTAACCTTCACTACTCTCACTCAGCAGCCAGCCATGTCGCCCCCAGGTCCAGTCGTTGATCCCATCGAGCCTGAGACCGAGCAGGTCTCCGTCACCGAGGAGAAGCTCCACCAAAAGCCAATCCAGGTTCTTCTTATTCTCCTATTTTTTACTTCCGATTCAATCCCGGACATAATCAAAACCCCTGACCTCAGTCTATTATCGTTAGATTAACGACGTTTCTGTTACATTTTCTGGCAGGGTGATGAGCCTGTCGTCGAGGACGTGAAGGAAGAAGACGAGGACGATGATGAAGACGATGATGATGAGGATGATGATGATAAGGACGACGGTACCCCTGGTTCGTCTCTCTTTATGCGTATAACTTATATCCTTCTTGTTTTGTTTGGATGAGGGATTAAGAAGTGATTGTTGTTTTCTGTTTATTTATTGATGTTGAGAGTTACTCTATTTGGCTTAGAAGATTGATGATATGGTCTCTTAGGTCTCTATTCATATCTCAAATGACTCGGCTCAATTGTTTGGGGATTTAAAATGGAGGGAGGATTATCGTCTTAAGATAGATGGACTTGTTTGAATATCTAAGCAACTGTGTAGATGAGAATGATTGCTGTAATTTCCATTTGTCATTTATGGATAGTTTGTTCTTTTGTTTGCACCAATGGTTCGTGTATGCTATTTCTGTCAAGTTAAATGTTGTGACTGATTGTAATTTACAGGTGCTAATGGGAGTTCAAAGCAAAGCAGAAGCGAGAAGAAGAGCCGTAAGGCAATGCTGAAGCTCGGCATGAAACCTGTTACTGGTGTTAGCAGGGTCACCATTAAGAGAACCAAGAACGTGAGTTCATTTTCTTTCCGTCTTAATTTTCCATCATTGCTGATTTGGGATTTTAAAACCTTGCTTCTGGTTTACAGATACTATTCTTCATCTCCAAACCAGACGTTTTCAAGAGCCCCAACTCTGACACCTACATCATATTTGGTGAGGCTAAGATCGAGGACTTGAGCTCCCAGCTTCAGACACAGGCTGCCCAGCAGTTCAGAATGCCCGATATGGCATCTGTGCTACCGAAATCCGACCCGGCTGCAGCAGCTGCTGCAGCACAGGCAGATGAGGAAGAGGAGGAAATTGACGAAACTGGAATCGAGGCTCGGGATATCGATTTGGTTATGACACAGGCAGGAGTTTCGAGGGCTAAGGCTTGCAAGGCTCTCAAGACTCACAGCGGTGACATTGTCAGTGCTATCATGGAGCTCACCACTTGAGTGGACCTCTCCATCATGGAACGAACTTGTGTTCTTGTTCTAGTTTAGTCTTGTGACGGATTGTCGTCTATTTATTCCGTCTTTTTGAAACGTGAAAATTCTGTTGGAATGCTGTTTTTCAGAAAAGAATTTCAGTCGGCCTCTCTGCGTCTTTACTCTTTATGGGGGCTATTGACAAACTAATCCACTTGGGAGTAGCTTAGTGTTCGTCATGAAAAGAATTCGATCAAAACTTGGCTTGATAGTAAACAAGCAGTTCTTGAGCTGATCATGGCTCTGCTCAGCTGACTTGTGAGCTCGATGAGCTTGGCTTGCAAGTCAGCTCGTTTGAGGCTCGGTTACAAGTTTGATTAATTCTTGTTTGAAGCTCGTTTGTTTGTTGCTCGATTAGTGTAGCTTGTGAATTGGTTTTATAGATTTTATTAGTCTAGCTCTTTAGGACTTGCAAACGAGCCGAGTTCGAGCATATATTAAGGCCTCTAAATGAGTCTAGCTCGAGCCGGCAATGAGTTGAGCTCGTGCTGCTATTACAAACGAACTAGCCGAGTTTGAGCTGGACAAAGTTTGGCTCGATTCGGCTTGCCAACAACCCAAGTCTTTAAATGTTATGCCAATCTTATCTTGGTAGCGATCATTGCTAGGTGTGATTTCTACATTAAGATTATGAGTATATCGGAATCCATTACTTCAATAGAACAACTTCATACACGGAATGAAATTCCGGGAGGCTAGCTGTTGATTACCCTGCGGTTGGCTCGAATCTCACCAGCGGTGCCAGTCGAAACGCCGATCTGACCCATCTTAACCATGTCAGCGGAAAACTTGGCACTCCAGCGAGCCCGGCTTGCTGCATTCTGGCTAACCTGGGCTGCGGTTGCAGCGTTTGTGAGCAGGATCTGGTCAGAGGTGAAGAGGCCGCGGTTGGAGAGGATGTCCACGTAGTAGCTCTCATCCAATACGGCGGGGCTGCTAGGATTCATCGGCACCACAAGGTTAGCATTGGAGTTCCCCTGTGGACACTGCTGCTTCAAGGCTGTGGCATAGTTGGAGTCCAGAGTCGGATCCTGACCCGTTCCGTTGAAGTTGTACAGCCTAGGCGACACGGATGTGCAGTGCGAACGGCCTATGGTATGTCCTGCAACCACGAATTTGAAGAGCTTAAATTTTCGCAAAAACAAAGGGCGACCTTATTTCGGTACCATACTAGAGGGTGCGGTCTCATGTATACCGGAGAGAGAGACCATTTTGGCCTGAGAAAGTCCCTTGTTGGCGAAGATTTGAGGAGTTGAGCTACGTTGGCTGATGGACGAGGTAAGTTTGATGAGGCTTCAGACAACGATGAAATTCTGCCGTCTCTTCTTCCCAAAGGGATGTCGTAGCCAACTCCTCCACTCTGCAAGCATAAAACTGTGAAGACATAGGCTTGGTATGACAGGTGAAAATTGAAAAGTAAAAAAAACAGGTGAAAATTGAAAAGTAAGAAAAACATCAGTTGTACGTACCAACTCGATGCGATCCCTTGCAGCGAAGGCCAGAATGTCAGCACAAGAAACAACCCCTTTGCAGATGCCTTTGAGCCTAGACTTGGCGGTATCGATCACTTGGAAACCTCGAAGGCTGGGGTTGTTGGCCGGGTTGTCTTTCTCAGCCGTGTTGGATGTGGTCGAATCTATCAATACTGATACATCGCACCCCTGAGCCGAAACATGGTGAAGATTGTTGTTAATACTCATGCCGAAATCACAAAAATCGAGAGACAATAACTAACTTACTCGGACGAAGCAGTCGTGGAAGTGCATTTGGAGAAGGCCAGCAGCTTTGACGACGAACTCAGCTAACCCACATGAACCGCTGTAGAATCCAACTTGAAGTTGACATTCTATGATGCACTATAACGAACATCATCATCATCATCATCATCATCATCATCATCATCATCATCATGACAACTCCTCCCACCAACTTCATCATCCTCAATAATATCTTTAGATATTATACTGAAAAAAGAGTTTGGAATGTGATTCTGGAATATGTTATAAGCTTGCAGTACTTTTAGGTGCTAAATATACATATAGATATAGCAGGCAGAGAGATGAATTGCTACGTTAAATTACAAGTTGGGTTATATAATACATACAGTAATTTGACTGGTTTTAGTTGGGGCTTCTTTATCTTCAAAGCAATCAAAGTACCTATCATTATACCTACTTTCAATTGCTATAGTTGTGGGTGTCAATAAAAAACGATAAATGACTAGTTAAAAGATGTACTTAAGATAACATTTGAACGTGTGCTTATTCACATTTTTTTTACCAAACCAATCATTTAAGGTCATATAGATTATAGAGTTCAGAATACTAATAGTGATATACTTTTACAAAAGATGATTGCATTGAAAATCATAATGTGGTTGATCCATCATTGATTTGGCTCGATAGGGTTACAAACGGACTTGGCTCGTGATTGGAGTTGACGAATTAAGAATAAGATGATGAGAAACAGCTAGGCAAGGGGGAGCAGTGGGTAATTAATTAATAAAATCGTTATCAGTAGTGGAGTGGAGTGGTGTGGTTACCATGGAAAACACGGATTAAGAGGGAGTAATTATAAGTGTAGAGAGGGGGTTTGAAAAAGATGGGTAGAATGGAGGGGTCTCATTGATTTTGGTGTTATGCGGAACCAAAATTACTACAACAATATTATGTGTTTTGGGTGTTAGCTGCAAAGAATCTCTTCCTTCAAGTACTATTCGTCACTCTCTATATCTAGAATCAAATGGATATCAATTTGACTTGTTTAATATTATTCAACATCCACTTGTTTCGCTCGGTTGGTTGGTGGACCAATAAGCATTTCAATTTGGAGGGTCAAGTATGGTTTAAGCATGACAATGCATTTTTCTTTATGTTACCTAAGAGCCTTCAAAGAGAGTCCTCGCAAGGCGTATAAAAAAAGGACTAAGAGTAGTAGCATAATAGGTGGAGTATGCCCATAGGCATATAGCTCGTATAAGCATATAGCCTAAATGTATGTAATCGAATGCTTGATTTGTCATAAATTGTGTGATCACCTTGCCTTTTATAGTTCATTGGAAAATGAGCCGAGATGCCACATGATGGCAGCTTGTTGGTAAAAAGATTTCCTATTCAGCGGATAGAGTGTTTTATCCGCTGCCACATATAGATTTTTCAGCCGTTTGATTGGAAAAAACGTAATCTAACGATTAGAGATGAACTGGAGTGTATTGTGGGTTTCAGAATGTAACTAAGGGCGAAGATGGTATGTGCGGGAAAGCGAAATTGTGGGAGAGTGAAAATAATGGAGAGAGATATTATAAACTTTTTCTTTTATTTTCTAAATATTCACTTTCTTTTTTTAATTATTTTCTAATTTTAGTTTAATCTCTCTATTTTTTATAGTTCTATCAAAACATAGATTTACTTCACAAATATTTTTTATTTTAAATCTTTTAGTATAATAAAATTAATCTCGATATATTTTATTTACATCTTATGATATATCAAAAGTTTGTAAAAAAATCGATCATATTTCGAAACAGATGTTGACGTAGTAGTTGGTATTGATAAAGTCTAGAACGATTATGTATAAGATTATATATTGTTGTTTTATTCATGTTAGAGGTTGACATATATTAACCCATAATAACATAGCGGACACTTTATCATGTATGGGATGCAATGTTTGTTGGAAATATGCACCATGGACTTGACCTTGGTGTGATACCAAAGTTAAGACTACATGAGTTCATGGGAAACCTCACTTTAGCTCAGAGCTAGCTAAAACTAGCTGGCATCAGCTCCTCTGTGAGCTCGATGAAGCTAGGGACTAACACTGAAGCTCGTCCAGCTCAACCTTGAGCTGGATGATGGTGTCACTAGCTGCGGTACTGAGCTGAGCTAGAGCGATGGTGGGGAGCTATGTAGTTGGAGTGATAACTCTCTCTCAAAGGACGAATGGGCACACACCCTTTCGCTTGATTCAAACTCTTTCTGAGTTGTTTTCCCTCCAAAACCCGTGGGACTTCAAGGCAGTTGCCTACAAGTCTATCCTTGGAGATAATGGCACTTCTTGGTGCAAGGCATTCCCACCTTTTCGTCCCTGGTCCCTTTGCCTATATAAAGGAGGCAGTAGTGTGGCAGAATACACACAGAAAATAGACATCTATCCTACCCTACGATTCTAAAGTGACTCAAGTATCTGAAGCCTAAGAACTTGAGTGGAGACGGTCTTATCCTCGGAAGGGATTTCCTGATACCCAAGGCTTGTAAGGGTGGAAATACTCTTTTCGAAAAGTGGTACCTACGATTCCGTCTTGATCCTAGATCTCATCACCTATCAAAGCTTGAAGCATTGCTACTTGGAACCTCCTAAGCTAACATTCGAAAAGAGTAATTACCATGTCCAAGGTTGGAGCAATCAAGGAAATGACAACGTCATTTGGCAAACTCAAGAAGTTTGAAGGTGTGGATTTCCTTCTCACCACTTCCTTCTCACTACTTTGAAGGCCGTGTATGTTCTTTCTACACCTTATCCTTCGGAGCTTGAGGAGGAGGCGAAGACGGACAAGAAGAAGGAGGAGGAAAGAGTACGGAAACAACAAAAGTGGGACAATAACGACTACATATGTCGTGGCCATATTCTGAATGGCATGGCGGATTCATTATTTGATATCTATCAAAATTATGAATCAGCCCACGAGTTGTGGCATGCGCTAGAGTCAAAGTATTTGGCTGAGGATGCTTCAAGTACGAAGTTCCTAGTTAGTAATTTCTTAAATTACAAAATAGTCGAGACTAGACCGGTCATGGAGCAATACAATGAGATGATTCGGATTTTGGGACAGTTTTCCCAACATGATATGAAGATGAACGAGGCCATCTCGGTGGTGTGCATAATCGATAAGCTTCCTTATTCATGGAAGGACTTTAAGCACACGCATAAGCATGGGAAGGAGGAACTGTCCCTTATTCAACTTGGAAGCCACTTGCGGATAAAGGAGTCTCTACGGATGCAAGAAGGTGGGAAACCAAAGGATTCTTCATATATTCATATAACAGAAGAAGGAGAGCCATCTGCTCGACGAAAGGGCAAGCGCCCTTGGAACAACACTAGAGGAGACTCTAACAAGAAAATGAAAGTTTCTTGTTTGATATGTGGAAGGCAGGTCACTTCAAACGTGACTATCCCACTAAAAAGAGTCTGAATCACGACAACAAACAGCGTCAGAAGCCTGGATTGAAAGATCAAGGGACATCCACTTCTAAAGGTCGGTTCTTGAACCTTGATTTAGATATTGATGTGAATTCTGTTTCACTAATATCGGAAGCATTCTTTGTACAGGATGATGATGTGGCATGGTGGATTGACTCGGATGCCAATAGACATGTATGCAAGGATCGTCACTGGTTCAAAACATACGAGGCATCAGATGATGATGTTGTACTTCACATGGGCAACGAGTCAACGACCCCTATTGTTGGACGTGGATTGGTGGTGTTGGAACTTAGTTCTGGAAAATGCCTAGAGCTTAGAGATGTACTTCAGGTCTCTAAGATTAGGAAGAACTTAGTGTCGGGTAGTATGTTTAATAGATATGGCTACAAACAAGTGTACGAATCTGATAGATATGTTTTATCTATGGGTGGTGTGTTTGTAGGTTTCAACCACTATAACAATGGCATGTTTATTCTGAATATTAATAATACTATTATTAGTGATCATGCTTTCATGGTTGGTACCTCTGACTTCTCCTTATGGCATGCTCGGTTAGGACATATTACTATAAACGTCTAACCGATATGTCAAAAGAAGGGCTTCTTCCCTCTTTTGATGTCAATGCTGAACGATGTAAAATATGTATGCTCATTAAGATTACTCGTCAGTCTTTCACTAGTATCCAATGGAAATCAACGATGCTTGAGTTGATACACATCGATTTGTGTGACTTGCATAGCACTCCGACCATTGGAGGTAAGAGGTATGTCATCAACTTCATTGATGACTACTCTCAGTATTGCTATACTTACTTATTGAATTTAAAGGATGAAGCCCTTGAGAAATTTCGTGTGTTCAAACCCGAAGTTGAACTGCAACAAGGTATCTCGATCAAAGTATTTCGTACTGATCGAGGAGGGGAGTTCTATGATCCAACGTACTTTCAAAGTGTGGGGGTCATCCATGAAACCACTGCTCCATACATACCACATCAGAATGGTGTGGCTGAGAGGAAGAATCAAACTTTGATGGAGATGGTAAACTCGATGTTGTCATACTCAGGTTTGCGTAATGGGTTTTGCGGTGACGCCATGCTTATGGCTTGTTATGTACTAAACCGAGTTCCTAACAAGAGGAACAAAACTACCCCATATGAATTGTGGTATAAGCGGAAACCAAATTTGAGTTACCTTCGAGTTTGGAATTGTAGGGCTGTGGTAAAGCTTACTGATCCTAAACGGAAGACTTTAGGAGAAAGAGGCATTGATTGCATCTTTGTGGGATATGCTGAGAATTCAAAGGCATATAGGTTCTATGTCATAGAATCTTATGATGCACACGCTGTGCATTCGGTAATTGAGTATAGGGATGCCATCTTCGATGAAAATCATTTTTCATCGATCCAAAGACCCAAGGATTTGATGCCATCATCAAAGGATATTGTGACTGTCCCTATGGACGAGCAGGCTCTGCCTCATAGGAGCTAGAGACTGGCCTTGAAGAGTTCATTGAATACCAACTTCAACGTATATCTGATCGAGGGATCCAGGATGGAACTAGGATTGCAATACTTGTACTGCTACAATGTTGATGATGAGCCTAGTACGTATGAAAAGGCTATGCAATCGCAAGACACCGCATTTTGGAAGGAGGCAGTCGACGAGGAAAAGGATTTCATCTTGGAAAATAACACTTGGCTATTAACGGATATCTCCGTGGGATGTAAACTGTTAGGAAGTAAGTGGATCTTCAAAAGGAAGATGAAAATTGATGGTTTTATCGATAAGTTTAAAGCTCGATTGGTGCTTCATGGTTTTAAACAACGACACGAAATTGATTACTTTGATACCTATGCCCCGGTGGCTCGGATCTCGACTATTAGATTATTAATAGCACTACCATCAATCCATGATCTAGTGATCCATAAAATGGATGTCAAGACAACATTCTTGAATGGATATCTCGATGAGGAGGCATACATGGAACAACCAGAAGGTTTTGTTATGCCTGGAAATGAGCACAAGGTGTGAAAACTAATCAAATCCTTGTATGGACTAAAGCAAGCACCCAAACAATGGCATCAGAAGTTTGATGATGTTGTCTTGTCACAAAATTTGATGAACTCGGTAAAGGAGTCATCATCTGTTTATATGTGGAAGATATGCGCATCTTTGGAACTGATCAAGAACGAGTTGATAGTGCCAAGTAATTCTTATCATCAAAATTTTCCATGAAGGATTAGGATCAAACGAAATGGGAAGGAAATTTCGTTGAGTCAATATCACTACATTGAGAAGGTGCTTACTAAGTTTAGTAGTAAGGGATGTCGAGAATTGATAACTCCATTTAACCCTAGTGTGAAGTTGATGCCCAACACAGGGATGGCAATATCTCAACTCGAGTACTCACAAGTGCTTGGCTGCTTGATGTATGCCATGACAAGCACAAGGCCTGATATCTCTTATGCGGTTGGCAAGTTGAGCAGATATACAAGTAATCCGAGTACTCATCATTGATATGCAATCAAACGAGTACTTGGTTACCTTAAAGGAACCATGGATTACAGTTTAACGTATAAGGGGTGCTTGTCGGTTATTGAAGGGTACTCGGATGCAAGTTGGATATCCAATATAGAGGATCACAATTCCACTATTGGATGAGTATTCTTACTTGGAGGAGGAAAAATTTCGTGGGATTTCAAGAAGCAAACTTGCATCACAACGTCAACTATGGAATCTGAATTCATAGCATTAGCGGCTGCTGGCAAGGAGGCAGAATGGCTAAGGGACCTGGTCTATGAGATTCCATTATGGCCGAAACCTATCTCACCGATTTCTATATTATGTGATAAAAATGCTACTCTGGCTAGGGCATATATTTCAGGTCTATAATGGCAAGTCTCATCATTTAGGGGTGAGGCATAGTGTTGTTCGTGAATTGATCAGTCACGGGACAATCACAGTGCAATATGTTCGGTCTGAACAAAATCTGGCTGATCACTTGACAAAGGGGTTAGCAAGAGATTTGGTTGCCAAATCGGCAAGAGGGGTGGGACTTAAGTCTGTATAGTTCTCCAAATGTAGGACACCCAATTCCCCTCTAATACAATGTTATTGGCTGAATTCAATGCGGAAAGCCTACGAATAGAAACTGGAGCACAAGGTTTGCACCATGCCGAAGGTATGTGCTCCGGAACCTGTGAGTGATAGAGGTTGAAGTTTAACTTCTTAATTGATTCCTTGACAAAGTGTATACGCAGGTACACGAGTAAGGAATTAACCTATGCGAGCATGAAGTGTAGCCGCTTCAAGAAACTTGGACTTGGTTTCGTGTGCGCTCGTGAGAGGATTGGGACACATGGCGGTCAATAGTGTCTGGATATGTTAGAATAGATAGGATAAACTCTCGTGTATATTATCTTCAGATACTCAAATGAGTTGACGGGTTCAATCCATAGCGACACCCCTATATTGGAGTATTTTGGAATGTGTAATATACTAGATGGAAATTAATTCTTCGTGACACTTTCATCGATGCAAGAGTTTTCGATTGGATATTTGTTGTAATTTTAGCGAAATCACAGACTTCACTAAAATAGGGGAGGAATTTTGGAAATATGCACCATGGACTTGACCTTGGTGTGATACCAAAGTTAAGACTATATGAGTTCATGGGAAACCTCACTTTAGCTCGGAGCTAGCTAAAACTAGCTGGCATTAGCTCCTCTGTGAGCTCGATGAAGCTAGGGACTGACACTGAAGCTCGTCCAACTCAACCTTGAGCTGGATGATGGTGTCACTAGCTGCGGTACTGAGCTGAGCTAGAGTGATGGTGGGGAGCTAGGTAGTTGGAGTGATAACTCTCTCTCAAAGGATGAATGGGCACACACCCTTTCGTTTGATTCAAACTCTTTCTGAGTTGTTTTCCCTACAAAACCCGTGGGACTTCAAGGCAGTTGCCTATAAGTCTATCCTTGGGGATAATGACACCTCTTGGTGCAAGGCATTCCCACCTTTTCATCTCTGATCCTTTTGCTTATATAAAGGAGGCAGTAGTGTGGCAGAATATACATAGAAAATAGACATCTATCCTAGCCTACGATTCTAAAGTGACTAAAGTATCTGAAGCCTAAGAACTTGAGTGGACACGGTCTTATCATCAGAACAGATTTTCTGATACCCAAGGCTTGTAAGGGTGGAAATACTCTTTTCGAAAAGTGGTACCCACGATTCCGTCTTGATCCTAGATCTCATCACCTATGAAAGCTCGAAGCATTGCTACTTGGAACCTCCTAAACTAACAATGCTATGTTACCGAATGAGGTGTAAGAATCGACCCTTTAAGGATGAATAAAAGTGTTTCTTCTTATCTAAAAAAAAGTTATGTTACCGTTATGTATATACATAACCGTTATATTTACATTATGACACAGTTATATAAGGTATTTTTGTAGTCACTATTATGTCTACTTTATGAGTGTGTTATACAACTGTTATGACCATTTACAAGTATGTTATGCCACTCCATGTACAAGTATGTTATGTCACTGTTATGTACCCTTACCGATAAATTTGTTGCTCTACTTTTATATCCACTTTAGAAATATGTTATGCCATATTGTGTTTAGTTTAGAGGTATGCTATACAACTGTTATATTAGATAATATTTCTAAAAGTACCATTCTTTCACAAAGCATAACCCATCACCCATCAACACTAAGCATTTCGCCCGTGTTACATAAACACATACATAAATTAAAGAACCTTTTTGTGAAATAAAATTAAACAAAATCTTCAATTTTCCCATTGTTGGTTATAAAGGCATATATACAACCTCATAACACAAAGATTAAAATCACTTATACACACAAAAGAAATCGATGATCAACAAGATTTCAATGATCAACAAGATTTCAATGATCCAACGGCAACAAGAAAATAAACATCAACATATGCAAACATTATATATATAAACCCATCCGCAAAAAAAAATCCTTCCCTCCGTATTCTTCATCCTCGTCGTCGTCTTCGTGGTAAAGTTCCTCCCGAAATAGAGAAAAGCTCAGTAACATTCTCCATAAAATCACCCTCTTCATCTTCTTCTTATGATTATGGATTCTCCTAATCCTCATCCGACCGGCCATAAATTTTACAAACTTAACCGTAAAGAAAAATCGAAAACCTAAATTTCTATGAAAAGAGTCGATGAAAACAGGGGTTTATTCATGAACTGAGTTTGGTGTCGATCCTGTTGATGAAAAGCTGGGTTAAGATCAGATCAAGAAATAAAATCAGATCTGTAAAATAAAAGAAGGAGAGTTATGGCCATACCGCACCCGGTTTTGGCTTTATTGGATTCCGCATCCATTTTTACATTTTCAGCCGTCGTTTTCGTTTTTCGTCATACACGTCTTCTCGACAGCCGCAAATCACTCGGCTTCATCACTGTTGCTGTGAACCTTCCGGTCAATCTGATTCCCCTTGTCACTCTAGCCATCAAAAGAGCGGAGGTATCCAACAAAATATTTTCGCCATTGAAAAAGAAAAGAAGAGAGAATGTGAGAGAAGATGTAGAGAAACGAAAAGAGATTATATATGAGTCTCAGATGTGAATTTCAATTTCAAATATCAATGTTAAAATCAAGTCCAAATCACCAAATGGCCTCTATTAATGATTAGTCATTAGATTGAAAACCTAACAAATCTTGATTCATAGGCGTCAGATTGTGTGTACCCGTTTCAGCGGATAGATCAGGCTATCCGCTGAATAGAAAATCCGACTTGTCTCAGCTATATCTCGTATGCTGGATCGAGATGAACCTTAGCTAGGGCATGTATGTCTGGGTGGCCTGATGTAGTGATATGAGCTCTTTTATCGTTTTTGTTAAGTTCAGTGACTGAATTGTTTTTTTATCTAAAGCGGGAAACTTGTCCTTCCCTATCATTTATTTTTTCGTTATTACTGTAGCTGAAAACTGTCCTTACTAGCTATGCTATTTAGTTGCAGCAGCCTTTTGTGGGAATCAATTAATGAACAACAATTCAAGATTTGCTTGCAATTCTCTCTCCCTCTCATTCTACCTCTTTTCTCTCCCTATCTTCCTCCCCCTTTCTTCTCCGATTCTATCTATCTCACCGGAACCCTAACTGGGGACATTACAATTGGTAACAAAGCCAGGTTCCGGCATATAAAATGAAACGAAACCATGGTACTCGTCTCACAGTGCTTGATGAGCAATTTTCCAACCTCAAAAATACTCAACAAACCAACCACTCGAATCTCACCGTGACGGTTGACCGCCATGGGACTACCCTTGAAGCATTACAGACTAGCAATGCAGCACTGTTAGCCTCAAATCAGTGCCTGGAGCAGATGTTTTAGAGACTTACAAAGAGGAATCAGGAAGAACCCCTGGATAGAAAACGTTGAGGGGTTCTACTCCGACCAGACCAGCTGGCAACACACTTGCTAAAGCTCAATTTTCCCTACTTCTCAGGCATCGATCCCCCTTCTTGGGTAAGAAAATTCACTAAACTCTTCACCATTCATCAAATCCTCCTAACCAACAAGTAGAGGTAGCAGCTCTGTTCCTGGAGGGTAGATCAGATATCTAGTACCAAGGATGGTCACCAAAACGTCCAAATATGCAGTGGGAAGTGCTAACAAATGAGCTGTTAAAAAAGTTTGGTGATCCCTCTTGTATTACTGTGGTGGGAAGTTTGAACAAACTGGTTCAGTATTGGAATATCAGGAAAAATTTAAGAATTTAACATCCAAAATACTCAAGCTAAATCCTACATTAACAGTGCAAAGTTTTATTAGTGGTTTGGATGAAGAAGTGCAACCTGTTTTGCTTATGCTAAAACTAGCAAACCTCACGGATGTCTTACTTCAAGCAAGGATGCAAGAGGCTTCAATTGAGGCAAGAAGAAAGAAGTTTAGTGCCACATCCAGGTGGAACTCAGGCGAAAACTCTAGGAAACCACCACCCGTGAACAAAATTGCTAGAAACTGTCCAAAAGAAATTAAAGGGTTGTGCTACAAGTGTGGAACTATATATTTCTATGGACATATTTGTGGTAAGAAACGACTTAACAACTTGGAAGGGGAAGTGGAGGATGAAGAAGAAGTAGAAGAAGAAATAGAAGAGGAAGATGGCACCAAAATGGCTTAGCTCGAAGTATATATGCAGGCTGAGGGGAGGCCTATTGGATCTGCTATCAAGATCAAAGGAAAGGCAGGAAAGCCACCCTTACTAATATTGGTGGATACTGGAGCTAACCATACCTTCTTAAGTAAGAAGTATGATGAGGAACTCAGAATGGAATTGCAGCCAACCATACCAATAAGGGTAACAATAGACAATGGTGATCCCCTGCAGAGCACCAAAGAATGCCAAAGGTTTACTTGGATATGATGCAGGGGGAGAAGTTTAATTTCAATGTGAGAATACTACCCTTGAAGGAAAATGACTTGATCTTGGGATTTATCTGGCTTAAAACAATCAGTCCTTTCCAGATGGAATTTGAGAAGCTTAATTTGGTATTTGAGTGGGAAGGTAAACCTCTGGTGCTACAAGGGATAGCAGAGACAGACAAATGCGATTCATGAGTGGAGAGGATCTTAGTAGAAGCCTCCTGAAGGGTCAAGTGTCCAGCCTGACAGGTTGCATCTTACAGGTGGGGAGACCACTATGAAAACCCCTACTCCTAAGGAGGTTCTACCCATACTAAAAGAGTATTAGGATGTCTTTGAGGTACCAAACACCCTTCCTCCTGCCAGAGGGTATGATCACAACATTACACTAGAACCTTATGCAAAGCTAGTCAATTTGAGGCCCTATAGATACACTCCTGACTAGAAGAATAAATTGAGAAACAGGTCAAGGAAATGATGGAAAATCAAATTGTTCAAGAGAGCCACTGTCCATTTGCTTCGCATGTACTCTTGGTCAAAAAGAAGGATGGAGGTTGGATGTTTTGTATGGATTACATGCAACTCAACAAACTCACAACCAAGAACAAATTTCCAATACCACTCATTGAGGATATGCTAAATGAACTATAGGGATCAACCTATTTCACCAAACTAAATTTAAGAGCGGGTTACCACCAAATTAGAATGGAGCTGACAGATAAGCACAAAACAGCTTTCAGAACTCACCATGGACACTTTGAGTTTAGGATAATGCCATTTGGCCTTACCAATGCTCCCGCAACCTTTCAGGCATTGATGAACAAGGTATTAGCACCTTACTTTAGAAAATGTTTATTAGTGTTCTTTGATGATATATTGATTTACAACTATGATTTGGAAACTCCTCAAGAGCACATTAGGAAGACATTACAAATACTTAGGACTCGCCAGCTTTATGCTAAGATGTCCAAGTGCTCGTTTGCACAAACCAGTGTGGCATATCTATGACACATAATCAGTAGAGAAGGAGTAGCCACAGATCCACAAAAGGTGGAAGCTATGAAGGATTGGCCTATTCCCACCAATCTGAGAGGACTCAGGAGGTTCCTAGGCCTTACTGGCTACTATAGGAAATTTATTGAAGGATATGGAGTAATTAGTAAACCTCTCACTGATCTAATGAAGAAGGATGGTTTCATTTGGACTGATAAGGCAACCGAAGCCTTCAATCGATTAAAGGCTTGCATGATTGAAGCTCATGTGTTGGCTCTACCAAACTTTCAGCTACCATTCACTTTGGAAACAAATGCTTCTAGGACCAAAATTGGAGCTGTACCGACTCAACATGGGAGGCCAATAGCATACATAAGTCAAGCCTTGAGTGCTAGGAATCAAGGATTTTCTTCCTATGAAAAGGAGTACATAGATGTCTGATCGCCCGAATAACTGCGAAGTTATTTCGACAACACAAGTGTCGTTTGTGTCCGAAGGTCCCTCTCGCTATGCTTCTACTCGAATTCATCAACACGGTTTAGGCTAAAAGATTTGGTTTTTGATGCTAATTATTCTAATGACTAAATTAAACTAAAAGACTTTAAGTTGATTCAAAGGAGAAAGCGGGTTCTTGGAAGAGACAAGTTATTAAGCTCAACCGCTAGAATGCATTCAAAATGAACGAATGTAGATCTGAATTGAATAAAAAGAATCCTCCTAACACTTGTATGAATCCGCGGCATGATTATGCACGCGGATTTCCACTACTAGCTTCCCAACTAAGGTAGAAATCCCCTTAATCGGGCTAGCTAGTAACGAACTTCTAGAAGTTCTACAAAGTGAAAGGGTATTTTCCTGGAATTAAAAGAACCCATGAGTAATTGGAATTAGCGTTAACTTGGTCCATCAACGCCTAAGCTACTAATAACTACACCCAACTTGGTCCATTGGATGCAAACCCGAGTGCCCGCCAATTACTAGATGGCTTTCACTTAAAACCAGGAGAAATACAAAAGGTAGAATTAGGTTATCGGTTTACCCAACCAATAACCCAATTCTATCCTTGATTGTCAAACTAATGAATTCCTAAGTCTTTCACAAGCAAAGGATTTCAAGAATTTGACCTAATTCTAGCCATAACAAGAATTAGGTTGAACACCCAAACAATCAAGACAAACTTTCATCCCAAATCAAACATCCACAAACGTTGTTCTTAAACATCCAAGACAGGTTTCATAGCTTAACTCCTACATCTCATCCAAGAATCCCAAAGGATTTAGCTACACATCATTCTAGAAGAAAGCAATTGAAAAGAAAACCTAACCATTTTATTACAGAGAATTATCGGCTTGTTCTTCTTCCAATCGATGCTCTTGATCTTCTATCTTCAATCCTAGCATCAATCCTTCAAGGGGGACTCCTTTGGATCTTCAATTTGGCTTCAATGGAGGTTTTGTGCTGGTTTTTGAAGCAAAAGCTCGGGAAAAATCATGGAAATCGAGTTTGGGGAAGAATCTCCCTCTTTCCTCAAAATCAGCCCTTTTATAGGAAGTTGCTGAAACTGGGGGGTGCACGGCGTGCACCTCCTTTTTTCAAAATTTTTGCGTATTTGAATGGGAGGAACGTCATGCAAGGGTGCACGACGTTCCTCTGCTTAAGGGCCGTGATTTGGAAGCATCCTAGGGGTGCACGGCGTGCTTAGGTGCACGGCGTGCAACCCCTCTGCTCAACCATTTCATTTCTCAATCTTCCGTTCGAGCTCCAACCGTGCTCTACTTCACGTTCATTGCTTCATAACAAAGACCACCTATCTCTAGAGTACCTGTGGACAACAAATACTACAAAGAAACACATCAAATGGACCGGGTATATGCACATAATGCCAAAACACAAAATCGTAGAGAAATGAAGCACGAACATACTAATAATCACTCAAAAGCATGCATAAAAAGGATAGATAACTGCTACAAATTCTAGCCCTATCAATGTCTTATTTGCAGTGAATAAGTGGAGGCATTATTTGGAGGGAAGGCCTTTCATTATCCTCACGGATCATGAAAGCCTTAAACACTTGTTAGAACAGAAAATTCACACCAACATCCAAAAGAAAGGCTTGGTTAAACTACTAGGGCTCGATTTTCAAATCAGGTACAGGCAAGGGAAGCTTAACAAAGAAGCTGATGCCTTGTCTAGAAGATATGAGGAGCTAAGTTGTAACAGCATATCAACAGCCTTACCTGATTGGATGCTCAGCATTGAAGAGAGCATGTTGGTGATGTCGAGGTTCAAAACTTGACAATAGAAAGTGTTGTTCTTAAGGGAGGACCTCA
Source organism: Linum usitatissimum (assembly GCA_030674075.2). Taxonomy (NCBI): domain Eukaryota; kingdom Viridiplantae; phylum Streptophyta; class Magnoliopsida; order Malpighiales; family Linaceae; genus Linum; species Linum usitatissimum. The sequence goes on from JAUJYP020001374.1 coordinate 1,851,367, forward strand.
GTTCTACTCCTACACAAAAGGGATGTTGAGGTATAAAGGCTTGATATACGTTGGCAATAGTGGAACACTCAAAGATCAGCTGCTAACTCTTTTTCATGCTTCCCCTATTGGGGAGCATTCTGGAGGCCAAGCCATTTATCAGCGTATGAAAAGGTATTTCTATTAGCCTAAAATGAAAGCTATAGTGATGGAATGTGTAGCAAAGTGTGCTATATGTCAGAAATGCAAGGCTGAGAATGTCCCTTATCCTGGACCGTTGCAACCATTACCTATTCTAGATCAGGCATAGAAGCACATATCCATGGATTTCATAGAGGGATTGCCAAAATAAGGAGCAAGGAGACTATTCTAGTAGTGGTAGACATGCTTACTAAGTATGGCCATTTCCTCTCACTGCCTCACCCCTACACAACAGTGATAGTAACTCAGATGTTTATGGAGAACATATTTAAAATCCATGGAATGCCTATCACTATTGTGTCTGACAGGGATACCATATTCACAAGTACATTTTGGTAAGGAATGTTCAGACTACAAGGAGCAAAGCTTCTCTACTCGATTGCCTACCATCCCCAAACTGATGGTCTGACAGAGAGACTTAACAGGTGCCTAGAGGACTATTTAAGGTGTATGGTTCAGGAAGCTCCTGGGAAGTGGCAGCAGTGGCTTCCTTTGGCTGAATGGTGGTATAATACCAATTTCCACACTAGTCTAAGACTCACCCCTTTTGAAGCTTTGTATGGTTACCCTCCTTCAGTGTTTGATCTGTAGAACCCTATTTCTATCTCCATTGCTGCAATGGAGGACAAACTTCAGCATCAACATCAAATCATAGATCAACTCAGGGATAGCCTTGCAAGGGCACGAAACCGTCAGAAGCAACAAGCATATAAACACCGATCCGAAAGGAGTTTCCAAGCAGGAGATAGAGTGTACCTCAAGCTACAACCCTATAAATAGAAGTCAGTAGCTCAAAGGAAGAATATGAAGTTGTCACCTCGCTTCTATGGGCCATTTGCAGTGGTAATGAAGTTGGGAGAAGTCGCCTATGAGCTACAGTTGCCAGATACAACAAGCATTCACTCTGACACATGTATCTCTGTTGAAGAAAGCAGTAGGGGTAGAACGGTGATCAATCCTAATCTACCCGAGTTGGATGGAAATGGAGTAATGAAGCAACTTCCAATAGCCATACTGGCTAGAAGATTCATCAACAAAGAGAACAGGGCAACTACTCAAGTATTGGTACAGTCATCAAAGTGAAGCTGATGCGAGTTGGGAAGATTGGCAACCATTCAAAGAGCAATTTCCAGAATTCAAGGATGCCTGAAATGCCTTGAGACAAGTCAGATTTTACAAATGGGGATTGTAATGATTTGAGCTTTTTATCGCTTTTGTTAAGTTCAGTGACTGAATTGTTATTTTTACCTAAAGCGACAAAACTTGTCCTTTCCTACCGTTTATTTTGTCCTTATCACTGTAGCAGGAAACTATCCTTACTTGCTCTACTATTTAGCTGTAACAGCCTTTTATGGTAATTAATTAATGAACAACAATTCAAGCTTTACTTGCAATTCTCTCACCCTCTCATTCTACCTCTCTTCTCTCCCTATCTTCCTCCCCCCTTTCTTCTCCGATATTATCTATCTCGCCATAACCCTAACTAGGGACATTGCACCTGAGCTAAGTCTAGGGACATGACACATGATCACTTTGACTTGCGCTGATGCGATATGACGGTCTGAGCCATGCCAATGAGACAGAGTGGTTGGAGTCTAAGGACATGAGATGTGATCACTCCGACTTGCACTGATGGGACAAGAACGGTTAGGGTCAAAGTTTAGGACAATCGTGCGACACGACTATTGACTTTTGGACCTACTAGATTTATTGGCTGCCGAACCCAAGGCCCATCGCCATTATAAATTACACAACTAGACTAGGATGTTAATGGTTCAGTTAAACAAGTGGAAAGTTCAAGTTCAACATAAACTAAGGCTTTTAACTACTACACAACTCTTCTAACACCAAATCCATCAATCAAACCGTTGGTAAAGTTTGAAAGCAAAGGCTTGTTTTATATGACCAAAAGGATCCCAGTCAAACATCTTCTTAGAACAACCCAGTCGAAAACATCCCATACAGATACAGTAGTCCAGCTATTTACATATTCCACCAGAATCTGCAAACGGGATCACTAGAGTTGGAAAGATTTCAGCAGGGTTTTCCTGCAACTTCCTCCTTCAGTACATGTTCCCAGTCAGATGAAGAGCTCTCGTACCAGCTCGCATGAGAATGATCGCCACTGCGCCTATTTTCCATATGGTGCAGAATCACAGGGTCATATCTGGCACATGAATGGAACGCATCCACATCAGATTTATCCTCACTAAACAGGGCATCATCATCTTCCATTCTACAGACGGATCCATCCAGCCAATTCCTTCTCGGGCCTCCAGGCGGCCATGCTTCGGAATCAGGAGCACTGGTGTCAACCATGCGTTTCAGGGTTTGTAATTGATCCCTATACAATGCTTCGGCATCAGATATATGGGTTGCAGTGTCCTGGACTCTAGGTTCCAAGATATCAACCATGTTCCAAACAGGAGAAATCTTGGAACTCTCCATCACATCCCATAAGCTTGGGGACCCTTGTTTCTCCGCCCGGCTCTTCAGCATAGCAAATCGAGCACTCACATCAGGAGGATGATTGTTACTGCAAAGGTTAGGTCCTCTCAAGGGAGGAACAAGACCAGACTCCATATCGGTCGTATATGTGTTCCCATTTCCTGCATCATTGGACTTTGGCCTTGTAGGGGATTCTACAAGTACATGAAAATATTCTGTTAAGTGGAGTAGGGCTAATTCCTATCCCATGAACTTATAATTGTTAGAAAACTAGAAAAAGCAGATATCCAAAAAGTCTGAAAAAGGAGAGAACTTTACGATTTCCTTTCTGCAGATTGAAAAGTTCCTTAACAAGCAGCTGTCCTTCCATGGTCTTGACCGAATTATTCTGCAAGATTGTCTCCACTTTTCCATTCATACTTTTTTTCTCTGGAACATATTCAGAAATCGGTTGAGGGCTTCTTACAAATGGGTGTGTAAGATCAGCACATTCTGGCTGGTTTTCGTCCATTGTTTTGGAGCTCAAGCTGTCAGCTCGGTGTCTAAGGATTTGGAATCTAGCCATCACAGAAGCATCCACATCCTCCATGGGGATACTTCTACTCGACAAGTGGGTATCCTGTATGAACACATCGGCCTTTGTACTGTCCTTTAATTCTTCATTTGCTTTGCCAGCCTCCTTATCATCCTCAATTGCTGAAGCATTTGCAATTACAGACTTGATAGAAGGGGATGTAAACGCCTGGGATCTAGCAACTGTTTCATCTGGATTGCTATTTGCGCTTGAGACTGACATATCTGAATCAGGACCATCCGAGATTTGTTGGGACTTCGTATCAAATCTTAAAGTTCCCTTACAGAAAATGTCAGAAGAAACTGCCGGTCTTGGAAACATCCCCATCGACATTGTATTCTGGGATACAACTTCAAAAAGAAAACACCGAACTTAGCCAAAAACTTTATGTGGACAATAGTTCTTAGAGGAAGTGCAGCTTGAACAAAGCTGACAACAGGCTCTTGCATATGATATTTTACCATTAGGCTGCTGGGAATGGCATTTCGCCATCTCAAATTTCATCCGATTATGACGAGCCACATGATTAACAGAGCACAGCTGTGCTTCAGCCTCAAGCCACAGATTTTTATACAAAAGTGTTTCTGGTTGAGATTCATCCTCATCATGTAAGTTCTCAGTAAGAACCTCCTTCAGAGCCTGCAAGTAAAAGCTCATAACAAAGGGACTTAACTTTACCTTTCAACAACACAAAAAAATTTCTCTTCTTGCTTTTCTCAACCTTTCCGTCTACTTCTGTTGTTTATTTCACCTAAGGTGCTTTTCCCATATATAAAAGTAAAACAAGAAGACACTACCTGCATAGTGCTTTTATGCTTCACTATCTCGGTAGCTGCACTTTCAGAACTCAGATTGGGTAGCTTCCCATCTTTGATATCATCTAAAGTGCTACGACCCTCTTTGAGTGGTTGGACTTTCACTGGAGATGAAACTTGAGGCACAGCCATTTTGGAACCCTGGAAAAGAAGATCTGTTTCAAGATAGATTGATGGATAATTTATGCCAACCAATTCCATTTTAAATATGGAGAATCCAATTTGGTCAAAATGGGCAGATTAATTTGTACTGGATACTAACATCAACTTCTAAGAAATATGTGATTATAAAAGGTTGATGAACAAACACTACAAACTCAGATTAGAAGTGATATGTCTGAAAAATGAGAACTCTGGATACGAATATGAACACTGTGCCATAAAATAACAAATTGAAAGAAAGTAAGGGAAAGCAACGAAGAAAGACAAGTAGCGCTGTCTGAAACCTAAATAAGCGTTTGCCAATATACTAAACCCCTCACATCGGAAAGCGATTTTGGCTAATTCAAGTTTCCAACCAAGATGTCAATAGACAAATACGCTAAACAGACTTTATTTACACTTAATAATGTAATTAAGTTTTGCGTGTCCGTTTCCTTGATGATGGTTTCAATAACGATAAAAAGTATGGTTCACCGCCTCTAACTTAAGAGCAAGTCTTTTCACTTCTCCAGCAGTTTATTTGGTGCCAACATAGGACAAATATGAAGCAGCTATCTGATCTCTCCCGTACTGGGAGATACGTTTCCGTCTTCTGGTTACTGGTTAGAAGATGGCATTAGTTCTCTTGCTTCTATATTATTTAACCCTCTTGTACGAGGAAGACTTGGAAATAGCAACAGAAATGAAAACCCATCCACCCATTCCAAACGCCAAGAACAAATACCTAAGGATGATAACAATTACCTTTCTAAGTGCATGTAGTTGATTTTGTCTCTCTGGAGTCAATAACTTTTCCAAGGGAACTAGGCCATTTGAAATGTTCATTGCGCTTGAGAGGATATTATTGACCACCTCCTTCAGATTCTCACGATCTTCTTGCCTCAGTTCACAAGCCTCATTTGAACAGCGAAAGAGAAGCAACTCTGAGAGGTTACGCATTGAATTAACCAGTGTTGGGATATACACATCTGGGGCTGATTGGCCATTTCTTGGCCTCATTAACTCAGAAGAGCTAAGTTCTGCTGAAGAGGGTGAAAGTAGCACATGCTCTACAGCATGGTATGGCACATGAGATGCACGATATTCAAGGTCACCAGTCTTAGCATGAAGGCTTCCATCAGTAAACCCTGAATGTTTTACAGCTGTACCTTGACCTTCCTCAGTAATTTGTTTCTTAGGAGGTTCACCATCAGAATTCTCCACTGATTGATCATTCAGGCTGTCTTGTGTGATGGACCCATGGATATCGCCAAAGAGGGAAACCCCAGTGCTGCAACTAACTGCTGCATTTTGACCCTGAAATTTCAGAGAACCACCAATTCCTTCATCTGAAAACCCGTTAGTCCCTGTGAGTCCCTTAAAAGAAGCTGAACGACCTTCTGGGCCCCTGGTATAATCATCCGCCTCACATACTTCTATCTTTTGAGGATCGGTTCCATCAGTGGCATTGGTTTTAAAAGGATAAATTTGAGATCCGAAAAAATTTGTACTGCTCAGATCTTCCACCGTTCTGATATTAGATGGCCTGACCACTTCCAATGTGGACCAGTGAGAGACTGTAGCCCCTTTCCAACATGGGGAGTCCAAAGCAGAACTGTGATGATCCGAGCTTTCAGCAAAAGTATCACCAGAGTTCAGGGTGTTGTTATCATCAACTGCCACACTGAAACCATCTGGATACACCTGAGGAACTGGCACCCTGGGTTTTGCTACAGAGTGGCCTTCTGCTGTACCACGTGCCTTGCTTGTTTGTTCGTCATCACTTTTTCCCAAGTGAAACCTGAGTTGCGTAGCATCAAAATAAGGTTTGCTTTCAGCCTTTCCACATTGATCAGTCTCTTTAACAGTGGGAGGACTATCACGACTGGAAATTTTTACTTTGCCAATCTGGGGGCTCATAGTTCTGAGAGAGAACCTTTCTTTATGTGGTGGTCTAATAGTGACGGTAGAAGGCAACTTGGCTGTAAAATGAGCATCAATTGAGCTAGGACTTCGTTTCCTTGAGGACTTATCAATTGACACAGTGAGAGGACTTTCATAACCTAATGAACTGCCACCTGCTAAGTATGGGAACTTAGAATATGGTTTTGGAACTGATAGAGCAGATGTGCATGTCACCACTGTTGAATAGTCAGCACGTAAGAACTCTGGATTTTCACCAAGGAAGGAATTGGAATCTTTCTGTACCGAATCAGCATGCTTCACATGTTCCTGGATTCCGGCATCAATGCAATTGAATTCTTCATCATAAATGACATTCTTGAGTGCATAAAAACCTGGAAAATAGGGATGATAAGAACCGGGTAACAGCCAACACTGCATAATCTAACTGGAGTGCAGAATTCGGTCTCCTTCAACTACTAAATGATTTTTGTATTAAGCGCAGGCACAGAGTAAGCAATTGCATGACTCTCATTAGAGTTAATCTCTCTTCCAACAAACGGAATAGAACTCCCTGTCTCAGGCCTATAGTTTTACGACGAAAAAATAAAACATAGACAGCAAAAGATGAACAAGAATAAACTAAAAGTACGTTTATACTTACAATATTAAGGTTGTACTTGCAATCACGAATGTGTGCAGTAAATCATTCAATTACTTTCTGTTCTTTCTGACATTCAACAACAAAATAGCAAGACTCCCTAAGCAATTAAACACACAGGGCACAGCTAACCATATTGCAGTTTTCTTACAGGATGTCAGGAGAAATATTCAGAAAACTGTTCTCAAAACAAAGGGTGAATGGAACCTAATCTGGAACTAAAGAAAAATGAGCTAAAAATGTCTAACCATCTCAAAACAACCAACAAACTAGACAGTGAAAGCAGTTTGAGCTTCCAAAGTTTAACGGAGAAAACAATTAATTATCCAAAACCAAAAAAAAAAAAAGAGGAACAGTTAGTCAGTTACAAGGACAGCCAAGTGGCTTGATTTCCCTTTCCTCAATACTCAATGGCAACCTACTGAACCATAAATACACATGGAGGAAAACGAACAAGCAAGTCAGAAAAGGTAACGATTGTATTTGTAATATTCGTAACATGAGAACTAACAACGAGAGGCCATGATTACGCTATTATCATGAATGAATGAAACTATCAACCAAGAAACAAAATCAACAACATTTCAGACAAAAGCAAATATCCTTGAACATCATACTTAGTCAAAACATAAGGTAATTTAGCCCCATTAACTATGAAAACGATAGTAAGGCAAACAAACCTTGATTCATATAATTGTCCTTACAATCAAAAGATCCATCTCGTTGCACCTGATTTCCCTGCTGCCAATCTGAAATCCCATCCCACATACCACTCCATTGAAGCGAGTGGTCCAAAGGAGACACAGTTTGAGTAAAATTATCACCACCAGAAGGTCTAGGGGGTGTCACCACATGGGTGCTAGACAAACCAGATTGGGAAGGAGGAAGGTTCGAACTGGCCTTGTTGCGGGAATTGGAAGAAACAAAAGGCTGGTAGTAGGGATTGGAGGGTTCATGGAGAGTATCCGGCAGAAGGGAATAGTGAACGTCATCGTGAACTGAAGGCAAGTGGGTGTAGTCAACTGAGGAGGAAGAGATGGGATCAAATTCAGTGGCAGAAGTGGGGAAAAAGTCATGAGTAGTGGAGTTGGATGGAAGCCAATTACTATGCTGCAGAGTAGAATTCAACTTAGGAACAGGATGATGATGATGATAAGATTGGTCAGTGAAGTCAATAAGTGGGGAGAAGGGTTTCGCAACAGATCGATCGACGGTAAAAGGCGGAGCTGCGGCCGATAAACTTGAAGAGGAAGACGACGATCCTCCATTTCCATAATAAGCAGACCCCGTCATCATCTTACAAACTAGAAGAGAAACAGCAAAAACACAAGAGACATCATCCGATTACAAAAACTGGCAACAACCCGCAATTGAGAGAGGAAAAAGGAAAACAACGGCGAATGATCATCAAAATTGACGAAAACAAAAGGAATTACAAGATTGAAAAAGGAAGTAGTTACCAGGGAATCAAGCGAGAGCGAAGGAGGAGATCGTAGCCTACTTTTTTTACAACTCTTTCTTTGTCTTGCTTGGTGGTAATGCTTGTTTGTTGGTGGAAGACCGTACGATTTCCCTATCTATCTCTCTCACTTCTCTCTGGAACTCTCCATCTCTAACCAGTCATCCGGTTGACGTGAAATTTGGAAATGGGTTTCTGATCGTCTTTCTAAGAAGTTGGCATGGAGATTTCCTAACCCTAAACCTACAATAGATTTTCTTCATTCACTGTCGTGGAAAAACCTGTTGCGTGTGTGAGTGCGACCCTTCACCTTCAGCAGCTACGCTCGCTCGTCCTTGGCCTTGGGATTTACTTTCTTTTCAGATTCTATTCTTTAACCAAAATACTTGTTTTTTTGTTCCACGTCAGTATGGATACTCCAAAATATTCACACACAAAAAAAGAATACTGCAAAAACAAAATTAGAAAATGACACTACAAATTAACACATTACCCCTGCAAAATGATCAACCCGGCTATTGTTGTAGGAGATTCTTCTAACAGATCGTGGGTCGTTGGATCAATCTATTTTTAAGTTAATTTTTATTCAACAGGTAAAAATAAATCAAACTAATTGATTTGAATAAGGGTAGTTTTGGAAATTTTGTTTGGAAAAATCACATTAGTGTGATCATTGTACGAGCATGTTATGTCGCTACACGACCATTTTACGGACTCGTTATGTTGTTGTTACGTCACCTCACGAGTAGTTGAATTCATCATTGTTATGTCCATTTACCGCTCTTTAATGTCGGTGATATATACACTTTACAAGTCTGATATGTGTATTTACTATTTATTATGTCCTTTTAATAGGTTTATTATGTCGACTTCATATGTAAATTATTATATCCACGTTACATCATTATTACATCATTGTTATGTCATTATTATATTCACTTTACGTCAAGAATAGAAAGAGGAAAGAGAAATGATATTTTTTTTAATTCCCGTTATACTCCTGATAAATTCCAACCGATGAACCCGCCTGGTCAGTGTAATTCAGTCCGACTCGTGACTAGATTGATAAAAGAGTCAACAATTCGTAAACTGATTAAACTAATACCTTGGTTTCTTAACATAATTCATGGGATACAGTATTGGCTTAGGTTGATCACTTCTCATTCAGTTAACACTTTGTATTATTTATTTATTAATAAAACACCTTTACTTATTTATTATAAATGCAGTCTACATTGTTGTATAATGTTTCAAAGTTGTGATGATATATTTATTTGGAGTAGTTAGGTGGTTGTGTTGTGTGTTAGTAATTTGATATATTATATATTTGAATTTAACATATTTTGCATATGAATATTTTTAATATAATATTTTTTTCGCTTCATATCTTTTGTTTGTAATAGCATGTTTTACAAGTTTATCTTCGACTAAAAACAAAGTTGTAATGATGTAGCAATCAGATATGGTGATGTGGAGATCAATCATTCTTCAAATGTTTTCAGAGTATAAAATTTTGTTGTGATTTATTATAAATAATGTGAGTTGAATTATTATTCGATTATTATATGAATATAATGTATTATGTTATTGATTTTTAGTTCCAAATATTGACTTTTCTATCATGCAAAAGACATTTTTATAATACGAACAAAGCACATTCTTGATCAATTTCCTAATTCCGTCGCTATCATGACCCTCCTAATTAACTCGTTTGTTTGACGGCTCTAATCCGTACAGACACCAAACGTCTCAAACACCACGAAAAAAAATACACAACAACATACGGCGACATTGCAAAACTTAACATAAACAATAATAAATCATATAAAGAAAAACAGTACTACAATTAATGAAAAACATAAAAGAAATCAACCCATTAACTAACGGAACAGTTTATTATCTAACCCCTCAAAAGTTCATGCATTCAAGGCTAAAAATGTCAAATAATGTGTTGGAATCTATCAGCCAATAAATATTAGCAGATGAATCAAATCGAACAAATTCAAAGATCCAATGATCAAAGAAGAAAACAACAAATTTGAATAGAATTGAAATCAGACTAAATAATTAATTGTGATCGTGCAAAAAAACACTGTTTTCGAAGCAAAATTCCTCAAAATTAAAATGTACCAATTACAACTAAAGATTAACACAGTATTCTTTTGATCCGTGGTATATTGAAGGTTGGAACCAATCTTAAGAAAAGAGATTCAAGAGCTAGAAGATGAGAGAATTCATGAATTTGATGATTTGCTTCAGAGGCTAAGCTGCTTGTATAACAGTAGCTTCTTCAACCATCCATCGAAATCGACCTCTCTTCTTAGGATCATCACTATTTCTAACAGATCGACATTCGTGGGATTGAGAGTCATGGAAATCAGGTTCTCCACTCAACAAACGAGTACAGAGCTTGATTTCTTGAAATTAGTTGAGTCGGTACTAGCCGTTAGACAGAGTCACCAATTCAACTCAATAATCAAAACGTAGTGCAATAACTAAAATCATTGTGGTGTTGTTTTAAATGTTTTGTGGATTGTATTTTCACCAACAATCCCCCACAAATGCAATCCATCCAAAGTTCTCAGAACTAATTATACCTTCAAGCAAGCATCCTGGGATTTGAACTATGCTTGGAAGAAAGAAACTCTAATGGACAGAAAACTTAGTGAACATAGTTCTTGAACTAAATCTTTATAGCTATTCAAGTTTTCATTTTAGAGATATAATCGACAGATGGATTCCTCTATGAGTCACAAACTCTATATGAAATTCACTTTAAGAATCAGGGTTCTTAGTGTAAGGGAGTAACCAGGTCATTGCACCAATGCCTGATGTTCTCAAACATATGGTTATTCTCTGGAAAACCTTGGATGTTGTTTATCTTGTAGATACAGAGCTAAATGTCATCAAGTCTAGTAGACCATCCCTAAAATGGACTGTGACTATGTACTACTCAACTCAACCCCCTATTTTTTTCTAGGATTCTGTATAACCTCTTCTCAAGAATCCTTATTCACTGGACTCTTTTCACGGTTTCGTTTGACCTTCATGCAATAAACATGTCAGGTATCCACCATGAATTTGTCAACGCATGGATCTTAGTCTCATTTCAACTACACTATCACGAACCATTCTTTTGCATAATCCTATCGTCAAAGGATCTACAAGGTTCCTTTCAGATTTGACATAGCTCAAGAAAATCACTCCAGTTTCCAAAAGCTGTCTGACTGACTCGTGTATAATTCTGAGATACATCTTCTTTCCATTATAAACAGAGATGTTAGCTACATGAATGAAAGACTGGCAATCACAGAGCATTGATATTGATGAAGAAGAATTTTTCCATAAAGGAATATCTGATAGTAAGGATCTCAGCCACTCAACTTCTTGGCTTGGAATGTCTAGAGCTATGAACTCTGACTCCATGGTTAATCTTGCAATACAAGTTTACTTTGTAGATTTCCAGGATATGGCAGCACCTCTAAGTGTGAATACAAAACCACTTGTGTAACTGACATCATCTTTGCTTGTAACCCAGTTTGCATAATTGTATCCCTCTAAGACAGATGGACGTCCAGTATATCTCAGTTTCATGTTTGAGGTTCCTTTTAGGTATCTCAAGACCCTGGTTAGGGCTATCTAGTGATCTTCATTGGGGTTACTCGTATATCTGCTTAACCTGTCAGACTTTCAATGATCCTAACATACTTGGATGATCCATACTATCTCCTAAATTCTTTGTAAGTTGAAAGTTTGAATCAAATGGAGTACTAATTGGACCATAGTGATCTGCAAGGAAAACCAAGGTTCAAGAAGGCATGATTCCGCACCCGCCTAGGCGTGATTAGGCGCTAGGCAGTGAGAAAATGTCGCCTTCAGCCTAGGCGCCGATCTGGGTGTTTTCACTGTGTAATCGGCCATAGAAATTATCTAGGCAGCGTTTAATCGCCTCAAGGCGTGATATATCGGAATTCAACGGCGCCTAGGCGTTTCTAAGTAAAAAAAAGCAACTTCTATGATTAGAATGAATGAACTTCATGTTATGACTCTGAGGCTACTTCTTACAACTAGCCTTTCTTTATCCTATTGCATATTATGTTTGTTTGTTTCTTTATGAGAACTTGAACCTTGTTTATTTTGAACTTTGAAACTTAAATCTATGATTCTGCGAACTATTTTGATTATTTTTAAGTGTTAAGTACAAGGTGTTATGGATATTTACTACAATTTATTTTTCTCCTAGCGCCTAGGCAACGATTAATCGAGCTAGGCAGTACCCCAACACCCACCTAGCGCCTAGCACCTTTCTAAACCTTGAGGAAAATAGATAAAATCTTCTTGATGTAGTGTTGCCAATTCAGAAAATAGCAGAAATCAGACCTCGCCACTTTAATGCCAAGAATGACATATGCTTCTCCTAAATACTTCATCTCGAACTTAGAAGAAAGAAACCTTTTAGTATCATGAATACCAGATATAGCAAACCTCATTATCAATATATTATCAACATATAAGCATAGGATGACAATAGAATTGTTAAAAGCTCTTAGTATATACACATGTATCTGATCCATTTGCTTTAAAACCATTGCTTAGGGGCTTGCTTAAGTCCATATAGAGACTTTTTAAGTTTACATACCTTATGTTCAGTTCCTAATTCAATGTAACTAGGGGGTTGTGTCATATAAATCTCCCCATTTAGATCTCCATTTTAAAAGACTATCTTCACATCCATTTGATGAACTAACATTTTTTAAATAGATGCAAGGGCAAATGAAACTCTAATAATAGAGGTCTTAGTCACAGGAGAGTATGTGTAAAAAAAATCCAAGCCTGACTTTTGAGAAAAACCTTGAATGATAAGTCGAGCCTTATACCCTTCAAGAGATGAACCTGGTCTGAGCTTCCTTTTAAATATTCATTTTGATCCTAGGATTCTGCATCCCTTATGTAAGTCAACCAGATCCCATGTGTGGTTTTAACGGATTGAGTCAATCTCTCCGCCACTGGCTTCCTTCCAAAAGCTGATTTCTACTGACTTTATAACTTCTTCATAGGAAGTTGGTTCTACTTTAGTCAATAAAATATCATCAGAGGCATCAGATATGAGTTTAAAAGTTTCCTCAATAAGGAAAGAAGTAATAAAATCATTTTCATAGTCTTTATGCACTCTTTGTCTCTTGCTTCTTCTTAGTTCTTCGCCACCCTCAAGTAAGCTTTCTAGAATGCTAGCTGTACATGATGAAACATCATTGTCTGATGTTCCAAGTTTATCACCTTGAGACTTGAGATGAAACATATTTTCCATGAATTATGCATCCCTGTACTCACTGATAGACTTGTCATCTAATCTAAGGAAACGATAAGAAGGAGAGTTTATAGCATAACCAATGAATGCAACATCAAAAGTTTTTGAACCTAAAAGAGTACTTTGAACATCCATCAAACCAATTTTAGCTAGGCACCCCCACACTTTTAGGTATTTCAAATTAGGAGAAAAACCTTTTCACAACTCATATAGAGTTGCAGCTAACTTCTTATGTGGAACTTAAAGTATATAAGCTGTTGATAGGCCAGCTTCTCCCAAAGGTTTGAAGGAGCTTCAGAGCTAATAAGCATGGCATTGATCATGTTTCAATGTTCTATTCTTTGTTTCAACTATGTCATTAGATTTAGAGGAATAAGGGGTTGTAGTTTTATGGATGATACCTGCCTCTTCCCAAATCTATTTGAGTAGAGCAGAGATGTACTGACCTCCTCTATCTGATCTGAGTCGTTTGATTTTTCTTTCTAGTTGGTTCTCTACTTCTTCCTTGTAAGCCAAATACTTTTTTCAGCTTCATCCTTGATTCTGAGTAGCTAGACTATGGTGTACCTAGAAAAATCATCGATGAAGGTTATATAGTATCTTTTTCCATCTTTGCTTTCTATGCCTTTGAAATCAGCCAGATCAGATAAATAAGTTCAAGAAGAACAGAGGCACGAAAAGCAACAGAAGAGAAAGACTTCTTAGCAAACTTAGCTTCTATGCAAACAGGACATTTAAGAGCATCAATATGAGGATCAAGGCTAGGCAACTGATTCATCCTCTTCATCAGTTTAATGGAGTTTTGATTCATGTGACCTAGTCTACCATGCCAAGTGTCATATGACTCAGTCAAGTAAGCAAAAGCAGTAGATTTTTCATTAATAGAAGCAGCTAAAAAAAACAATCCTCTAGCTGGATAACATTTCCCTACAAACATTCCGTTCTGATTTTTCTACAAATGTGAAGAATTCATTGGAGGAGTAGAAATGCCTATAGACACCAGAATCTACCACCCATTCAGACTTGCTTTCCAAGATGTTTGCCTCCAACACCACAACAACAATGATCTTTTTTTCTTTTCATGTTTCTTCTTCTCCTCTTTCCACCACATGAGCTTGTGGTCTTGACATTGAGCCAGGAATCTTCCTGAAATGGCATTGATAGGCACGATGTCCAATTTTTATGCAGACATAGCATCCATTGATTTGAGAGGGAGGTTGAACATGATCTGGCTTCCTCAATGAATTTCCTCCTTCTTTCCAGCTAGGCTTCTTGTAGTTAGAAGTCTTGATAAATTTCTTTCCTTTATCAGATTCCACTAGGTTTGCTTTGACAGAGTGACGCTTATGAGCATAAGGTTTGTCCTTCAGTCGATTTGCCTCCTCAATCCTCATGTGTCCAACGAATTCTTCTAGAGACATGTCCTTCTTCTTGTATTTGAGCTTCATCTTGTAGTCATCCCAAGATTCTGGAAGTTTTTCAATCAAAACATTAGCTCGAAGAACCTCACATATCTTCATACCTTCAACAAATTTCAGTTGTGAGATTTCCATAGATGTGCACTTGATCCATGATTTGTTTGTACTCCTAAAGGTTGTACTTCAACCAATTCCCAACTGCATACTTCTTTTTCCCAGCATCATTAGCTCCATATTTTCTAAACAACAGTCCCCAGATTTTTTTTGCAGAAGAGACGATAAAAAATCGGGTTAGTCATGTGGTTTAATATGATTCCCCTTGCAATCTTATTGTCTTCTTCATACTTTTCAGCCTTGTCTACGGGATGTTGAGTAGTCTTTGTATCGGATGATTGAACCCCTTTATCCTTAGTTGTTGAATCCTTTTTCAGTTGGGGTTGGATCAGAAATGACTACCGGAGCTTCAATTGAGGGAGCTAGTGGATCCGTGTGTAGGACATAGTCCACCTTGAGCTATTCCAGAATGAGATACATCCTCTTAGACCACCTTTTGTAGTTGGTTCCATCCAATGATTCCAGCTTGGTCAAGTCACCAATGATTCTGTGACTGGAGCTCATGATATCTCAAAAGAAATAAGTGAGATTTTGCTTCGAAATTGTTGGAATCTGTGAGCCACAAACACTAGCAGATGAATCAAATTGAATAAACACAAGGATCCAACGATAAAAGAAGAAAACAATAAACTTGAACAAAATTGAAATCAAACTAAATAATCAATTGTGATCGTACAAGAAGCACTATCTTTGAAGCAAAATTCCTCGAAATTAAGATGTACCGATTGCAACTGAAGATTAACATAGTATTCCTTTGATATGTGGTATTTAGATTGAAGGTTGGAACCAATCTTAAGAAAAGAGATTCAGAAGCTAGAAGATGAGAGAATTCATGAATTTGATGATTTGCTTTAGAGGCTAAGCTGCTTGTTTAATAGTAGCTTCTTCAACCATCCATCGAAATCAGCCTCTCTTTTTAGGATCATCACTATCTCTAACAGATCGACATTCATGGAATTGAGAGTCCTGGAAATCAGGTTCTCCACTCAACAAACGAGTGCAGAGCTTGATTTCTAGAAATCAGTTGAGTCGGTACTAATCGTTAAACTGAGTCACCGATTCAACCCAATAATCAAAACATAGTGCTGTAACTTAAATCACTGCAATGTCGTTTCAAATGCTTTCTAGATTGTTCCACCAACATAATGGATATCATATATCAATCAACAAAATTTTGTATAAATTAGAGATTAGGAAGAATCAGGAGAGTGGGAGGGAGATTATTGACAAGATTTGGACTCTAACAGTGGGACTTTATCGCTAATTAAATTTCCAACTTCAGCAAATTTACCTAGATTTTCCTCGTCATTGGATGGTAATTTGGGTTGGCCCACCACCACCACCGACTCCAACACAGAACCTTCAAGCAGCTCAACTACCCTTTCAAGATAACATTCAATAGCAAGATCGCACATAACACAATGACGATCCTCAATACTGTCGAATTTTCCCAAGTGAATGATGTACTTGTACCCACCACACAACACACAAAAAAACAAACTAATTACGATAAAATCCCATGATGGCCGCATTGCTTCACCAAAAAACGACCCAAGGAAAAACATAATCCAAGAGATGTCAAAGGAGATCATTTCGAAAAAGGTGTAATCCAACAAGTTCCATCCCAACTTCATCAAACTATGAAGCTCCCACATGAACCCGACCAAACCAAAACACCGCCGGTAGAAGCTCTGGTAATCATTACCATCCACTGCAACCATTGTAATTAGTGCAAAGGCCGAGTAGTCTACGAATTTTGCAACGAGTCCGAGTCGATACGTGCCAACTTTAACTGTTTTGCCGAATTTTTAAGCCGCATATGTCAAGAAAAGTGTTGCAGTTATAAGGACAGTGTAAGATGTAATGTAAGCGTACCAAGTATGGTGGGGTTTTGGGACATAGAGAAATAGGTCTTCATGTGGGAACATGAAGACAAGTATCCAGCTTAATGCAGAGATTATATGCCATCCAACATGTGCCGTTTCAGAATCGAAACCTGGAAAACATTGGAATTTTAGGAGTCGTTTGGTATGGGTGGTATCTGATATGATATCGCCCAATACCGTGGTATTCGAGATATCTCCATATATTGGAGCGCGAATATCATGATATTCGAAGATATCAATATCACAAAACCGCGAGGAGAGTTTCTAATATCATCCTAGTATCATTTCATTCGGACAAAAATACGCCCAATTTTTACATGCCACGTCACTTTGTGGGTGTCTTTGTAATGATTACATTGTAATATATATGGTCAATTTTGTCTAAAATTGAGGGAATATTCGTTAATACATGTAACTATCATACTCACCATATGTCTATAGAATCCCTTCTCAAACTCAATCTCATCTAATATCGTGTACCAAACGACCCATTAACCATCAAAACATTCTAAATCTGAGAAGGGAAGTCTTTCAATTTAAGATTAACTGAAATAAAATGTTGCAAGCACGGCGAGAAAGCCAAAAGCTCTCTAGTACAAAATGTATCATAGGTAATTATATTAGGTTAAAATCATACAACAAAAGTATAAGTATAATTGATCCATATAAGATACTGTCTCCGCACCATCACAATATAATAAAATAATTTGAATTGATGAAAAATATTATCAATCGGGCACTTGCCTTGAGGAATATGGGTGTATCCAAGTAGCTTGGATTTCTATCATGAAATTTGCATCATCTGTTAAAATCGAATCAATTAGGGTTAGTAGAGAAAGTATTGATAAAGCCAGATGTGGAGAAGATATTCAGATACAATTAATCAATTAAGTAGCTACTTACGTATTTTCTCATAGATTTGAATGGAAATCAATAGAACTTGGGACTGTGAAGGTGTTCTTCATAATACACGGCAAATAAGAAACTTGACGGCGGACGGCGAGAGAAGGTCGGATGGTGTGTCGGCGGCGGTTGTCAGGATGGTGGGCGAAAGAAGAGTTTTGGCGTTTGACATTATTAAAAAAGAATGGGGAACAACTAATATGGGTTTGAGACCGAGTCTGACGTGTACAGCTGGACATTTTTTTAGCCAACAATTAAAACTTTCCTCTTTGATTTTTATTCAAGATTACCCAATTTAATATTATTATTACAACCAATTTGATTACTATCCCAATTTATAAAGAAAGGGTTGTTTCTACCCAAAAAGAATAAAAAAGAGTTGAAAATATCTAAAGTTTATTAATTATCTTGTAAATTTATTGATCTTTCAAAATCCACAAAACTACAAACAAACACAATCCACAACATAAACACCTCTAAATTTCATCTCTTTATTAGAGATCTCATCTAGCTATAACCACGAAATCTCTTGCTCTCTTGATTGAGAACAAAAATAATTTCTAATATTTTTTCTAAAAGGGTTGAGATGTATCGGTTGAATACATATTGACAATAAATATTGATCGGGATCCAGACACTCAACCTAAATTTACTTTGTTTATCATGGTGTTGGTTACGAAATTTGTATACTTATAAATAAATAATATTTTATATTATTTTGGTTAATTGGAATGGATGATTAGGATGACATAATATTGAACAAAAAAAAAAAAGATCAATATTTTCCAACGTAACATTTTAATAGGTTGGGTATGAATATATTGTAATTGACTAGTAGGATCCTTCATATCTCTTACTTTTTAGAAATTGCTAAGTAATGTGTAGGATGATATGATACCAATTAAGCAATTATTAAGGATGTAGGAATACTTGCTAATTTAACAATCTTGCTTATTTAACAAATAAATTAGCAATGTCACATATGCAAAGTAACCCATTTTTTAATCAATGACATTTATGATTAGAAAGTATATATGTTATCATTGGTCCATAAATATTGTTAAGACCATAAATATTGTTAACAAAACTTAAGTGATTTTTAGAAATTGTTAAAAGATTTTAAAGATGGTGATGGTTAGAAATTGGTTAATAGATTAATTGTTATAGTTGATGATTTAACTATTAGAAATTGTTAAACAACTTTAAGGATGTAAATGATCTAAGGATATCTCGATCCTCAAATTCTAACAATTGCTAAGTTAGAAATGTTGTTAGAAATTTCTAAATTAGAAAGTTTATTAGCAATGTTATATAGGCATATTGGTTTAATTTTTTAAACAAAACATTTAAGTAGAAATATTGTTTTGTAAGTTTAAATTAATAAAATAAACTGTTTTAAAGATGGATGTGTTAATAATCAAAATTGCTAAAAAATTATTAGGATGCTAAAGAATTGTTAGAATGGATGTGTTAAAAAATTTCTGAATAAATTAATTGTTAAAATTATTGATGTACCGATAAAATTTTTATTAAAAATTATTGATATGACGATAAATTTTTTATTAGAAATTGCTAATGCTAAACCATTTTGGGATGAAAATGGCATAAAAATATCAAAAATTGAACCACCAATTCGAGCAAGATTTGTGATTTTCCAAGTTACTTGCAAAAACATATTTGAATGTGTCCAACTCATCCCTTGAATATTTATTACCAGAAAATGCAACAACAAAAATTACAGAAGAAACAAATCAGCGAATGAAGTAATTGATTGGAATGAAATGAATTACTCTCAATATTTGGATACTAATCTATCTACACCAGACGATGACGACAACACTGTATATCAATATCTTTATCTATGATACTACAATCTATCAAATAATTTGAATTTAAAATTAAGCAACGGCAGTTCAGCCGGACGGCGGCGGTAGATAGTATACGGCGTCAGAAATAAACCATGAAATTAGTAGAGGAAGAATGTTGGATGGTTGGAGGAAAAGTCAAGAACCGGAAATCAATATAACCATCCCGAACGCTGACGTTTTGCCTTCCTGCCGGGAATTGACAAATAAGAACCGTGAGTCTGGCGATTGCCTCCGTGTATCCTTCCAACAGCTCCGCCGCCGCCGCTACCGTGATCATCTCGTATTATACTTTCTGAAGGACTTGGTATTTCATTAATTTCTGAATGGGAGATGGACGGAGGGATATATATTTGGGATGGTGAGTCGTATTTAATTTGTCTTCATCTAAATTGGAATGACGTGGACGAATGAGGCGCCCCCGTTGGTTGATGACTCGATGTGTCGTTGGCGTAAGCTTGTCATAGATAGGATTTAGTTTTTAACAGTTGGCGCTAAACAAATTAGTGTCCGATTCCGGATCCAAAATAATATGGGCTTTTAGATTTTTATATGATTCAAAAGATTTAGATTAATTAAAGGTAAATTTTTTATTTTGTCGGATCAGAATTCGATCATCTTTTTTATCGTTGGATCACTTGTTTTAATTGCGGAATCATTATCTTCGGTGTTGGAAAGTATCTTGATCAATTTTCCAACAATTTCGACTTCTATTTGACGAAATTGTACTTATGTGTTCATCGTCGTCAGCTTTACGTTCCTAAGAAAAAGTGTAATACTTAGTACTATCTTTAATATGATACTTAATTAGTATAGTAATTAATATACACATTTATATGATTATAAAATATTGATTTTGACCATGTATTTTCAACCGTTAAATTTAAAATTTGTGTCAACTTTTTGGATTGAATTTAAAAATAATTTCTCAAATTTTAGCTCCGGACCCCGAGGAGATTAGGTCCAAAGGCATTAAAAATTAAAATCTATTAAAAATGAGAAGTATGTGGTAAGGGCAAGTTTAACGTGTTGAAAAATGTTGGCAGCTCACCGCAAAAGAGACACGGAAAGAGTTGTCGTCTCCAATATGCTCACGTCACGCTCTCACCATTTTCATTTTCCGCCCAAAATTGTGGGTGTGTTTGACTTGCGCGAAATAGTCAATAGAAATTATTAAGGGGATTGACCAAAATAATGGGAAATGTTTTAAAATGTTTAAATTATAAAGCTGGGAATAGTAAATTTTTGTTGGCCTAGTAACTTCAAGTTTTACAGTGGCAGAAAGATAAAATGTAGTATTGAAAAAATCAGAATCAAAATAGTTTTGAGATTGGTGAAATTTCAAAAGTTGCAATTATAAAAGTTATGGATATAACATTTCAATCTTCAAATACGTAAAGATTTAACACAATAATTTCATCATTAATTCAAGCAAAAGTTTAGATTGATTCGTCTCAATTTCGTTTTTTTTTTAATGTTTTTTACTGGACATGAGAAATATAAAAGCTGGATGGAACTCTCACACATTATACCATTCTCTCTTCTTCTAGGTACCCCTGCCTAGACATCCATCGATGAGACCCACATTGCCCCAAACTCAAATCCAGGAGACAACTAATTAATCCAATTTACAACTTCTTTTGGAAAAATCAATCTAACTTTACGCAATAATAATACTGAAATAATGATACAAATTTTCACAACTTCTTTTGTTGTTGATGGCTGCTAGGACGACGTATTTGTTGCATATCCCCCACACTATCACCTTCTGTTGGAAATAGTCTACCTTCACCGAATATATTCCTGCTCATTCATAAATCATAATCATACATACAATCATTACAAAATGTAACTTGTCTCTTTTATCAAATTCAATAATAGGGGGGACTCCACATTATGTGTTATGTTTTAAATTTGGTATGGTGTAGGCAGTTCTAAATTTGGTTCACTGAAAATCTGCCCTCCATCCAAAATCACCAACTCCCCCTCACATGGGCCTTCTGGACCCTACAGCCCAAACTCATTACACATGCCTGGCCCTTTCTGCTGTCAGGTTAATTAGCATCTTTTATTTCTATAACTCCTTTCTTCTTCTTCTTCATGGGTTTTCTGACCCTAACCCAGTGTATTATGGAATTATATTGCAATACAATTAGCTAATTAAGTACCTTTGAGATGGGACAATGGCTTGTTGATTTACTTGACGCAGCCATACGAGTAGAGAGGAACCTTCATCTCCACCAACTGTGCTTCCACCTTCCTCTTCTCTCCTTCTTCTGCCACAACTACTATTTGCATCGTCATCTTCTCCACCAACTGTACGTGCTTAATTAGCTCCCACCACCTGAGTTACTTACTGATTATCATATATATACCCATAAAGTAGTTACTAAGTGATCCACTTATTAATGGGTATAGGCCGGCGAGAGCACATGCATGCAGGCATTGGTAGCTGATGGCATTCCTCCGTGAAAAGCGAAAAGTATTTGAGAAAATTTATAGCACAAGGTTCTGCATTGATCCAATCTTCAGCTTGGAAGAGTAAATTACCATCATATAAATTATATTTGCACTCATGTAGTGTATAGTAACAGGTTCCAGTGTTCTACATGCATGTACATTTAACCAAGGCAGAAATCATTTCCCCCCCACAAGAATAGATGTTTTGGGCCATAAAAGTGGGCCGTATGGCATCTTCTCAATTTTAGTCCAAATAATAAATCTGGTTAAATCGAGTTAAAACTATACGAATAGTAAATATTTTTCGATCATTTCCATCTCAGAAATTGATTAATAATTTTTAATAAATTTTTTATCACCACATCATCAACTTTAGTTCTAGAATTTCTAACCACCTCCATCCCAACAATTATTTAATAATTTCTAATCCTCATTTTAAAAACAAACATAATAAAAATGTACCAATCAAAATCATTAGATATTATTTATCTTCAATTTATTTTCTATTTATAAATTTATTTCGTGAAAATTGTAGCAATTTGCCTATGTAACATTACTAATTGACTTTCTAAATTAGCAAGCACTCTTTCATCCCTAACAATTGCTTATTGAATGCCACTTTATCCTTAACCTCACTTAAAACTTACTAAAAAATTAGGGATGGAGATATTCTTATTATATATCTGCATTCAAATTATGCGAGTAGCAGATATCTGTTATGTATCCAACATTTGACCGGTTGGGTATAGTAAAATTCAATTAACTGCAACTAGTTTCCCATCCTTAGTAGCAGATGGAATTTTGAGTATTTTATTTCCATTTAGACTTTAAATTTTGATCCCAATAAAGTGATATTGGACAGCCTAATAAAGAAAAAAATATAAAAAAGGCACAACGTATAAAACCCAAACTTGATTTGGCTCATTTTATCTGGAAAACAGAAAAATAACACGATTTTCAAATTTGAATAACGGAATGACACTAAATTTTTCGTTGACCGTCACAATTAACTGCAGACTCGACTATGTGGACATAGAGTAAAAAACCGTAGGCCACCACGTAGGTTTAGCTTGCCAGGTCAGCTTATGTAAGGTAAATAATTTTTTTTCTAACCCCAAACCCCCTATTTAAAATGCACCTTCTTCATTACCCGATCCAACTCCTCAAAAAATGGCAGGCCACCCCCCACCGCCGCCGGCGTCCATTCCACCCAGCTTCATCTATTCCGTCGAATCCTTTCTTACCCACTCTATCCATCGGTTTCCGTTTAATTCATTGTCTCTTCTTCTCCTTATACGTTCTCACTTCCACAACCCTAACTATGGATGGGTTGACCGGTAGCCAGTCGTCACTTTCACGGTCCAATCAACCCTTATGTCATCACAAGCAAAACTCAATTGTTAGTGTTTCCAAGACTGGAAGTAATTCCACTTAACTCCTCGTAACCACAAGTGCAAGACTTGCTTTCCAGTCTCACACATACCGGTTGTCACCAATTTCAACCTCAAATTCAGATCAATGAAGGTCTCACAGCACACATCCTGCATGCGTACTTAATTTTCTCTAGACGCTTATAGATACTAGGATAAATGCCTGCGATGTTAGGATCCTTCTCATAGAATCCATGTTTGCTCACTATTCTATTTATCATATAACTACGAATACCTTCTAACAAGTATAGTATCCTTAACCCCGGTACTAAATAATTCAACCATTGAATGTTTCGCAAATGTTGCTTTCAATATTATCACACTTAGGATTCCTAGACACAAAAGCACGACAAAATGTTCTAGGATCTTGTTCCATGAAATCATCAAAAGCACCAGTAGCATCACCTGACTCATGGAGACCTTTCAGCACGTCTGCATGCACTTTCCACTCAGTCTCGTTGCACGCATAAACTGCATTCCAAAAAGCATTCCTAGCATCTGCCCCTTTGTGTTTTATTTTCCAGTTAGCACTGACGTGTCTAGTACACGTCCTGTGCTCAGCATGACGAAGAACTTCATGCAGTGCTTCCACCAAACCCTACAACACAATAAAATAGTGGACAGTTCAGGTCAAACAAACATTTACAGTTTACTTGCACACACCAAATTCATAACATTTCAGGTAATTACCTTTTGCCGGTCAGATATTACTGACCATCTATTACCGTCTCCTAAACGCAGCTCATCTTGTATGAACTCCAAAAACCACCATCCGGAATCTTTGTTTTCACAATTTACGATTGCCCAACTGATGGAATCCATTTGGTTGTTGGCATCTTTACCAATAGCAGACAACAACATGCCTTTCACTTAAGGCTGGAAAATTGGTTTCGGTTAATCAGTTAACCGACTCGGTTAGAGAAATGGTTTAACCGAAATTAAGGACGGTCGGAGAACGGTTGATAGTAACTCCTGAAATCGGTTAAAATCGCCGGTTAACCGGCGTTAACTGACATTAACCGAAAATTAAAAATAAAACCCAAGCCCCCAATCTATGAAACGACGGCGTTCAATTTCCAATTAGGGATTCACTCACCCACCCTACCCCTACAATTTCCAATTCAGACGGAGTTATCGAGGGTGGTTTTCAGGCAGGAGCAGCAGCAGTAGCCTTAGCAGGCAGCAGCAGCAAGCGGGAGCCGCGGCAAAGAAGACAACAACATCGGAAAGCAAAGCAACGAAGCAACGGCATCAACAGGCAGCAGCAGCAGAACGATGGTGATTGTAAACAAGAAGACCAAGTACAAGTAATTTCTCACCTCTCTTGACCATTTCGATTTGAATACAAGTAATTGCTTAGTAATTGTAGTGTGTGTTGTCTATGTCTCTTAACTTTGAACTTTTATAATTATAAGCATAAAGCCTTAAGGACTCAAATGCATAGACCAATTGTATATATAATTGTGGTGGTGTTTGTGTTGTGTTTATGTGGTATATATAAATGCAGGGACCAAATGTGTAGTAATTGCAGTGTATGTGTTGTGTTGTGTTGTTTGTTTGTCTCTTAAACTTTAAATTTTTATAAGCATAGCTACTGCCTTAAGAACTCAAATGCAGTTGACAACTGATTTAATATGATTTTGTTGATTTGATTATGCAGGAGTTTAAAGTCTGTTGAATTGGATAACCAAAAAGGAAAAGAAGTACAATCTTCTAAGCATAAAAAACATTTTTGCACGTCAATTGAGAGCTCCGCAAGCTCTAAAAAGGTTAGAGTTCCTCCAAATTCATCAACTCCTCCTCTTACTTCGAGTAGTAATGCAGGAGTTGCTCCTACTCCTAATACTACTCCACGAGATGTTATCATTCCTAATACTACTCCACGAGATGCTCCTATTCTTAGTACTACCCAGCTAGCTCCTCCTTCACAAGAGGATACACCTCCGGCTCGTGTATGTGCATCCTCTAAGAAAGGGAGGCAATATTCCACTTCATCCACAATGTGGAAGATGCTTATGAGAAGAAATGTGGATGAGAATGGGGCGGCAATGGCAGAGTGTATAATTTGCAAGAAGAGGCTTAAAGTAGATTCAAAGAAAAATGGTACATCATCTTTAAAATACCATGCAAACCAATGCCAGAAGAATGGATGAGGAACTAAGAAAGAAGAATGATGGAGGGCAACAAAAAATTTTGAGGTATAACTCCTTAATTGGACTTTCAAGACAATGGGTGTTCAACCAAAAGTTGATTCAGGCAGCTCTAGCTGAGATGATTATTATTGATGAGTTGCCTTTTCGTTTTGTGGAGCATCATGGGTTCATAAAGTTTATGTTGGCCTGTTGTCCCGAGTTCAAGATTCCAAGTAGGAAAACAATAAGAGCAGATTGTGTCAAGATTTATTTGCATAGCAAGGATAGGATGAAAGAGTTCGTTGGCAATTCTTGTGCTGGTAGAGTGTCCATCACTACAGACACTTGCACTTCAATTCAGAATTTGAACTACATGTGCATTACTGCCCATTATGTTGGGAAAGACTGGCAGCTGCATAAGAAAATCATCAACTTCACCAAGATCACTAGTCACAAAGGAGATGACATTGGAGCAAAGATTGCAGACTACTTGGAAGAGTGGGGATTGAAGAACTTGTTCACTGTTACTCTTGACAACGCTTCTGCCAATGATATTGCTTGTAATTACTTTAAAGAGAAGCGACGAAGTTGGGGTACTAACTTCATGGATGGAAAGTACTTACATGTTCGTTGTGTTGCTCACATAACGAACCTTGTTGTGAATGAAGGTTTGGCTAAGATTGGGATGTCAGTTAAACGTGTTAGGGAAGCTATGAGATGGGTTCGATCTTCAGTTGCTATAACAGTAAAGTTCAAAAGTCAAGTGACTGCTCAAAGGATAGAATCGAAGAGGATGGTGTCTTTGGATTGTCCTACCCGGTGGAACTCAACATTTCAGATGTTGGAAACGACAAGTATCTACGAGCGGGTATTCACAGTACTATAGACTTTGGATGAATGCTTCGAAGCGGACTTGCTCGATAGGAAGACAAGTGATGGTGTTCCAATAGGTCCTCCTAGTGCTGAGGATTGGAAAAGTGTGAAAAACCTCACTAGGTTTCTGAAGTTCTTCCATGGGATGACACTGATGGCATCGGGAACAAAATATTGCACTGTGCACATATTTCTTGGAGAACTTTGTAGATTGTACAATCACATCAAGAAAGCAGCATCTGGAACAGATACATATCTTTGTACTGTGGCTTGGAACATGAGAAAGAAGATTGAAAAATATTGGGATGAGAGTGCAGTTGTTAATGTGAAGATGAACAAACTCTTCTATATTGCCATTTTGTTTGACCCAAGACACAAGATGCATTTCTTAAATAATTTCTTGACTAAGATGTATTCAGAAACAAGAGCTCAAGAGATGGTGTCTTTAGTGAAGGAAGAGGTGGTTAGCCTTTTTCACTCTTACCTGAATGGAGGTGAACCTATCGAAGAGGATTCTCAATCTGCTGCAACATCTGGAGTGCCCCAAAGCCAATCAGAAAATGACATTGAAGTAGATGACACATTTGCTGACTATAGCATGGAGGATAAGCTAGTTGGCAACAGTGTAGAGTTAGAACGATATCTAAACGATGCACGGGAAGGAGCAACTGGTGTGAATGCTGAGTTTGATATACTAGGTTGGTGGAAAGCTGTGGGTTCGTACAAGTATCCAACTTTGAGTGAGATGGCAAAGGATATACTTGCAATTCCTATATCTTATGTAGCTTCAGAGAGTGCATTTAGTAATGGAGGTCGAGTTCTAGACGATTTTAGGAGCTCTTTGCTACCTACTATTGTAGAGGCTCTAATTTGTATTGAAGATTGGTTAAGGAATCCAAATGATCCGAGTAATGATGAGGAGGATGAACAAGAGCAAATTTAATTTGTAAAAGGTATGTTTGTGATGTTCAAATATGTTAACTGTTCTACTGTTGTATTGACAATCTCAATTCTCACATAATTCATTCTTTTTGAAACCTAGAAATCGAAGCTCTAGATCTTAGTTCATCACAAGATGAAGGTGGACAATCCTCTTCTGTTTCTATAACTATTCGTCCTTTAGTTCAATAGTTTGTCAAGAACACCGTAGGTAAGCTCTATTGTCACTTACCTATGCTCAAATATGGTGTTGTTAATTTGGATGAACACTGTAGGTAAAGCTCTATTGTATTTACTTACAGGTACGGGCTCCTCCTCAAGACTTTCACCAATAACTAGTTGTGATACGGAGGAAGAACAGAGAGAGAGAGTGATGAGGATGATAATGATGGTGATAATGATGGGGATGAGAATGATGATGAGGATGAAGAGAACTAGAATTCAAATATTAGTGTGTGTATGTATTTTAGATGTTCTATTCAGATTAGGTGGAGACTGCAAAATGAACTCATGTAGATGCTTTCAAAACAGGAGAAATGCTGTCAATTTTTCTGGTCAAGGCGATCGATTAACTTATGATTTATTTGGTTAATGCGGTCAAATCGGTTAGAGTCGGTCAAAACGGTCAGAGTTGGTAAAAATCGGTCAGAATCGGTCAAAAACGGTCTTGCAGTTAACCGATGAATCGGTCGGTTAATTTCGGTCATTTAACGAACTGGTCGGTTATCGGTCGGTTAGATTAACCGTGAGCTCTGCTCGGTCTGTTAATTCGGGTAATCGATTTCAGTCATCAAATCTCTTTCCCCGACCGTTAACCGACGGTTAATAACCGAATTAACCGATTTCCAGCCTTACTTTCACTCTCCCCTTCAAGAAACATCTAAACCAAACATAGGTTTACACCCTTCCCTGAAACCCTTTGAAAAGACCACTAACCCCAACAAAGAATCTCTTGAACAACACATAATCCTTTCCTTTAATAGGCTCCACCTCCAATGCAAACCTTCCTTCAGGATCTACCCTTTTCAACTCAGCGATGTACCCTCTCAATTTTACATATGATTCAGCTAAAGTACCCTCTAACAGTTTTTTGGCACGAACCTTAGCTCTGTAGCATGTCCTGGTGGTCACTTCACATGTATGAGTTTCCTTCAATTCACGCGCCAAGATCGTTGGTTATATATTGGGTTGTTCCTAAACCTAGACAGATAAGTCCTAGCAATCTAAGATGCAGAAAGCTGCTTAATCATCAAAGAATGTGCATAGGAATGTGGATTACCAGTTTGTGAATTGTATACTCGTTTTGCTTTTACTTGATTTTTACTCTTTATGAACGGCTTCAACACTTTTGCTATATCTGTGGTATTCTAGGACATGTTGAAAAACAGTACGAGGTTCCCTTCTGGATTCCAGAGGAGCGAATCACTTGCCACTGGGATGACTCAATCCGTGCCAGAAATCGACCACCTACAAGCCCGAACCTCATCACGCGCGAGCTCACTAATCCTATAGCTCTCACATGCTTGCGGTGTGCATGGCGGCCAACGTCTTGAACAAGGACAAGTCATTTGATTATGAAGTAAATAGTGGGGAGAGAGACACACAGGAGCTGCTGATTCGGGATGAGAAGAAACGCAGGATCCAGGAGGAAGGTGAAGATAGGATGGGCACTGAGGCAACTTCGTCCTAGAAAACTTATAAGTCGTTGAGGAAGCCGGAGCATGGCACTGCATAGGATATGGCGAATCATCGGATGCTGGTTCGCCACCACGGGTGATCGTTTTGGAAGTGACTGCTGAGGAGTCGGACCACCGCAGCAGCTTCGGTGTTTCACCGGCACATCCTCATAAGAGGCCTTTCTCCATTCCATTAGATGTTGAACTTTCTTTCATGTTCTCGTTTATCTATTTTCTCTGGTTACTAGTTTCAGTTGAATTGGTTTTATATTTTGTCAATTTGAGTCGGTCTTGACCTTAAAAAATGCCTGTTAGGAGAGTAAGGAACGGGGCGGTTAGTATTGCTAACAATCTACGATTCTTGTAGTCCCGGTTTGTGAGATCTGTACCTTCGGGTGGCTTGTTCTTCACCGTTGAATCGATTTCGACGTATTGAATAGAATGGTCGACGTTTAAAAAAAACAAAAATATGTGTACTTAAAAAGAGAAAAATAATTATATTCTCCTCACAGTACTATAATTACCAAACATCACTTTTACATTTGGTTTATTATATAATATATGTTGATTCTTTATATGTGGACGTAATAGCAAAATGTTATTAACAAATACAAATTGTTATAATTTGATCATGTATGTCATTACATTTTGTAATTATTATTATTTTTGAATTGATATTAATGTTTTCTCTTTATTATTAATTATATCCCTTATTATTATTTCCATATGTTACTACAGTATTAAATGTTTATGACATTAGCAAATGTTATAATTTATGTTTTTTTATTGCTCTTGGTCTTTATTGATGATAATTTGGTATTATTTTTTTTAGGTAGTTTTATTATTTGATTTATAATGTGATTTAATTGACTTTTCTTTTTATAGTATGGCGAATACTTTGAAATTTAAGTTTTGTAGTCATTGATAGTATTACCTATTTATGTGATCTAATTTATTTATTTCTTTTGATAATTACGTCACACTTTTTGAAATTTGAGTATGTGATTTTTGATGTTTCGGGTAAGAATTACTCTTCATGGGCATTAGAGGCTAAAATCCATATATAATGGTATTGGTGAAACGAGACGATAATGCACGTCTTATCGTGACAAAGCTAAAGCTTTGCTATTTACTCGCCATCATCTCAATGATAGGCCGAAAGATGAGTATCAAGAGACACAACATATCGAAAGGACAAAGCTATACATATATTTTATATGGTTCGAATATTGAAGGTCGAAGTGACAAAATATCAATCTTTGTAGTGATTGGTTATACTCATAAAAGCCCGATATGATTGAATGCCCCACGAGACACGTATCTTGAGAAACAGGTTACCTTATGTCTCCAATGTTGATGGTTCAATGATACAAAATATCACTCCATGAAGTGACTGAATATAATCATATGTCCATAAAGTAATTAGACAATATATAGTCCCACAAAGTCAATACACTATTGTGGAGGAAAAGACCTATTATTTTGGTCATGAGATAGAAATTTGAGAAGTGTATCTTTACCCATGAAAGGGTGTTGTGAATTGATTTTGGTCATACAACCATCAATTTTATTTTGATGATAAGACCCAAATGATACTAATTTAGCCCTCAAAGTGAATGTGCATAAACACATATGTTACACTATTTTTGAAAGCATATGTAACTATGCGACACCCTTTTATTCGGATGGACATAACAATTATGGTTATACGAGAATTGTTGATCCATTAATTGGTGACATAGATGATTGAGAAATATCTCAATTTATCATTTAGACTATGTACCATTCTCATGACAAAAATGAGTATTTTATGATGAGAATCACCATAATTAATTGTGATATATATCGCATCGATAGTGCACCAAGATATATGGTGTAGTACAACATTTCTCTCAAGCTCTGGATCGAGCTATTATATTTTTCACGAAAGAAAAAAAAAATCCTTATTCCAATTTGTTAGGGATCAAGAGAGGAACAATAATATGGTCTATGGTTATATAATTATTAAATCAATAATATTATCCTCCAATTTGTACTACACACATGTTATTGTGATTGAGATACATATATATATATAAATGTAAACTAAAAGTTTACTCGTCCTGACAACTATTATTTGGCATAACCGGTGAGACCATCTCGGTTCAATCATGATGCGAATCGATAAGTATCTTTATGGTCAATTTTGATGATTCCATAATCTAAAGAGTATGTTCTCTTGAACATTGTTGTGCATGATGGTCTCAACTTGGGTATTCTAAAGAAATGATTCCTAAGGTTATAGGGATTTAAGTAGTCCTTGTGACTCCCCTACTTCCCGGGAACACGAACGATTTTTACGTTTCGTCAACAAGGTTTCGTTTCTAGGAAAGCATTTTCACCTTTCCATTACCCATTGTTGAGTGAAATCTCCAACAAACCTTAACTAATATTTGGGTTGCTTGTCCTTGAGCGAGTAGATTGTTGGCTAATCATCAACTAAAGTAAGATCATTTCTCCTCCACACAACAAAACAAAGGTGATATTTGTGGATCCATACACCCAACATGTGAGCCAATTATTTTAATTGATGCATCAATTAGATAGTCACATGTGTATATCACGACAAACTTTAATTTGGGAGATTACTAGCTCAACCATTTGGTTATGAGCATATTTTCATGATTATCCAATAACGAAAATGTGTCATTGAGACCGAACATTTTCCATTTATATTATTGTGAACATGTCATTTACATGAACAACACAAATTCGCATTACGCCAAAAAAAATTGTTATGAATTCCTCCATCATATGTGGTTTTTGGGTCACAACCTTATACTTCCCATCTATTGATATATGGATGTGATATACACATTTGAATTGCTCCACCATCATTTATTAGGATGGGTTCTCAATACAGATTGAGAAATTATTGTGATTACGAGTTCATCGATGGTAAAATATCAAATTATTGTCGGAAGTATTTTGATGATTGGTTTGGAGGTTTATATTTAAACTTCCCAACATTAGGGGAGAAAACAAAAGTTGGCCAAGAGATTAGATGAATGATCATATTATTTTGATCCTCGCACTAAGTAATATGAGCTTGAAGTTCAAAAGTATATAATTCATCATTTGCCGGACACTTTACTGACCCAAACAGAGTAAAACTCTCATGTGCCAACTCGCAATGCTCCAGTGAAAATGATGTTGACATTGGGCAATCTGACATCACAACTGAGTCTAAAACCCGTATAAAACATGGTAGACCACACGGTTCCAAAGAAAAAAATTCCTCAAAGTGAAATGGAGCTATATATCGAGATGGTCAAACTGAGGTTAAGATTATTTAAACAAAGCCACCAAGAGAAATAAATAATGTGCTCACGAAGAGTATCAGGTACCTGAAAGATATGAATATATATTTCAATTATCTATATCTTGGATGGAAAATATTGGAACCCCAATGAAGTCAACGTCGACGAAATTTTTGCGTATAGTGCAACGCTAAATATGATAGTTGAAAATGAGGATCATTAGCCAAAATGCATGCAAAGATAGAAATGATTGGCTGAAAAATTTCAATTTGAGGCAAATTCAAATTCCCAAGAGAAATGAAAAGTTTTAAGACATCAAGTCTTTATACATTGAGATGTAAAGTATGAGTATGAGAAGTTATGAAACATCCCATTTTTGAAAGGTTTTGTACAACAAACCTATAACATTTTGATTATGAGAAAATATATTCTCATGTGGTGGATCCAACTACTTTTTATTATTCGATTAGTCTGGCAATTTGTGAAGGGAAAGAGTTTGCCCCTAATGGATGTCCTTGCAACCTATTTGTATGGTTTGCATAATTAGAATACACATGTGTATATGAAATTCCCTTGAGGATTTATTTTGCTATAAGCAAATAATTCAAGTTCGCGTGAACGATATTCAATTATATCCAATTGACGTCATATGAATTGAAAGATTGAGAGACATGGTACATTTAGCATATCATACATTTCTTTATGCATATAATTTCTTCTTCATTTCAAGTTGATTTTTTGAAAAATCATCTTTGTCATATTTTATGGTTTCAAAATTCTTACCAAAATTTTCTTAATTTAATTTTATATTTTAAAATGTGTCTATTTTATTTTGACATAATTGGATGTGATCATCTTTTGTTACATAGATGACATACACTTTATTGAGCTCGTAAATAGTTTCTTAAAGCAATCAACTATTGATTAGCTATAGAGTTTGAGATGAAAGATGTGGAAGATTACCACTAACTTGTCAATTGTGCATATAATGTATGCATTAATATAATCGATAGTCATCCATAATTCACATGACACTTCACATAGGATGACTATTAGATGAGAATATAAAAGTTTTGAAAGTTCACATATATATTCTAGGGTAAACATAAGGTCATAATATCATTCTGAAGGCATATGATTCTTTTAACATCCTTAATGCAACAACATGTGATGAAACTAACTAAAGGAAAAAAAAACAACAATATGAATGTGAATCATTGGAAGGTTATCAAATAGACGTAAACTAAACGTTAGATTATAAATATCATTTGCACTACACAAATATCTCTTGCACTATATATTATAAACTATTTATGATGACCATAAATATCCAAACG
The DNA here is from genome assembly GCA_030674075.2 of Linum usitatissimum. NCBI lineage: Eukaryota > Viridiplantae > Streptophyta > Magnoliopsida > Malpighiales > Linaceae > Linum > Linum usitatissimum. Next base: position 1,885,187 of record JAUJYP020001374.1, read on the forward strand.
TTAGGTCATAGCCCATTAGAGGCATGGTATTTGCTTGACCAATATACACGTTTGGTTGTAGTCACAAAAAACAAAATTGGTTTTGAAATCAAGCAGAGATGGCTACGAGCATAAAAATGTAAAACAGAAACAGTATGGTATTGATAAACTAATGATCCATACAATCAAATATAGCTAAAGAAGATACTTTTGAAAAACAAACAAAACGACAATTTAAGATCGCTCCCTATCAAAATCAAGAAGCCAACATCAAACAAATATGGACATTACGACAGATACATCGTCAATCTTTTCAAAAGATAGAGCAGTCGTGCTGATAACGTGTTAAGAAACTAAAAGAAGAAGAGCAAGAATATGAGAGGAGAAGAGTATTATTATTCATGTGTAAAGATAGTACAAGAGAGCACTATTTATAGGCTCTAGAATTCATAACCTATACATCACTAGTATAACTACACTTAAATAGGATATTCATTCTCATGTTCAATGTATAGGAGTTACAAATGTAGGAGTTACAAATGGGCATTCATACACATAATTATAATATTCATAACAAATATATATATATAAAAGAATTATTGATAGGATTAAGTTCCTTTTAAATATTTCAATATCCGCAAACAATAATGCTTCATTAACATGCTCATTTACTTTTTAAAAAACACGTATTATCTAATCCATTTGTGTTATAAAATGAAAATAAACAAGAGTTAAAGTTATAAATTATTGGTAGATCTACCCTACGCCTAGGATTTGTTTTTTTCTCTCCAAAGTTTTCGGAGCAGTGCTACCCTCGACAGTAGGGTTAATACACGCAACCCCCTCCTTTCATCCTCCATCATCTCCAGCACACCATAAAGCCACATACCTACTCATCATTCACCATCCATCCATCATCCATCACTACATCCATCCAACCGAACTCCCACCAGCCGACGTTACTCATCATGCCTCCAAAACACGGAAACCAGATTGCCCGCTGAAACCTAAGGCTACTAGCCTGCATACAGAACCCACGTCGACAGCAAGGGAGCACGATGATCCAAGTGCGATGGCGGGAAACACGACGGGAGCACGATGATCCAAGTCCAAGGGCTATCCCTTTGGGATAGCGATGATGCAAGAACTCTCCCTGAAAGAGATAGCACCACAACCGCCTTCACACAAGTATCTACTTTGCTTGGTGGTACGATTTCCAGAAGAGAAATCCGTAAAATTCTAGGATATGAAATGAACCCTAGCTTTGGCTTGGAAGCTGGGACACAAGATGGTAATCACAAGTATCGGAGAGGGCCGATACTTGTTCTGTTTTCAGCATGAGATCGACCTCCGTTGCATAGTCACAGATGGGCTGTGGAATTACGACGAGAGTCTACTAATCCTGCACGAGCTAGAGATTGGAGAAATTTCAAACTTGGTACCGCTCAACTTTGTACCGTTCTGGATACAAGTGCATGAGATACCAACATACTACTTCATGGAAGCAGTCAAGAAAGTATTAGGACACTACCCAGATTTTTCCTGGCCTATGACCAAATGAATGAAGACCGTGAAGGAGAGGGTCATTACATGTGAATCCAAGTGGAGCTGGACGCACGGAAAGCTCTATGACGAAGTAAGTTGGTTCGCCTACACGGAGATGCTGGTATAAAATGCCAGTTTAGATACGAGAGACTGGAAAAGTTCTGTTATATTTATGGAGTTATGGGTTATACGGATAAGTATTGTGAGCTTCTCTTTCATATTCCAGCTGGTCAGATCACCCGTAAATGTGATGACTCTATTCGGGTAACGTCATGGAATGCATTGTATGCCACAATAGCAAAATATCTCCAAGACAAAATCACAACCAAGGTGTGGGGGACCTCGAAGCCAGAAACGAAGAAGAAGCCGCAAATCATACCTAGGGAGCCCGTCAACACCACATCAACAACAAGACAGGAAGGGACCTCCGCACGGGAATTTTCCTTTTCAAGGAAGCGGAATGAATAAATACGGAGATCTTGGATGAGGATGAAGATATGATCGACGTTCAAGGAGATGGTAAAAGGCGCAGCGAGGAAGTCCCTTTTAAAGGAAGGAAACCGATGGAACATCGTAGCAACCGACTGTCTTACTTTTTTCATTTGGATTTGAACAATTTGGTTTTTTTGGCTAGGTCGGTTAGTTTTTTCTTGTTTCGGTTTAAAGTCGTGTTCCGCCCGGTCGGAGGTTAGTGCTTTGTGGTCGATCACGGTAAATAGGAGAGGTCAGATCTAAAGGCTTTTGATGAGGAGAGTTAGGACGTGGTGTGTTGATCTATGACCGGTATTACCCCCTTGTAACCTACCTGTGGGCTACACATCTCGGATTACCACCATGTACGTTTTATGTGTGCTTCACTCAAAATATAATGGAATAGACATAAGCCGTTTTGTTAGAAAAAGAAGTTAATGATAAACTCTCTAGAAAATTATTTTTGGGTTAGAATGTCAACTATTTACATTATCTCATGCAAAATTTATTGAAATGTTCAAATTGTCATTTGAACTAATGGCAAAAAACCCGAAACAAGCACGTGGAACATTGTGTTCAATGGGTTTACAATATTTAATCATAATCAGCTTTGTGACAAGTGGCATTGCGAGACCATTCAAACTAGTTCAATTGAAGATATAGTTGATAGTAAAAACTTTGAGACTAATTCTCCAAAAATCCAAATTATATATCATCAAGAATACTACATCAAGCAAATATTTACTTCCACTAAAAATCAATATTCTCAAAATTTTGTAACAAGTGGCTAACAAAAGATTTATATTTGATCATGTGGATTCAATCGAAGAATCTAACTTAATATACTCAATCTAGAGAGGCAAACCCGCCTAACTATAATAATAACTGACCTATGATCTAGAAGCGGTCCCCTTGAGAGGACTCTACATATGCTCACACCCTAACCCTAAGGTCGAGCTTGAGCGTCACTATTCAAAGGGCGCTAATCCATTGACCAAGCATGCAAAAAGAAACATTTACCTAACAATATTCTCGTTCAATTTAGCATTTACGGTATGATACATACATATTGAATGTCGAAATTTAGGGAAGACTTAACAATGTGTTAGCTAGCTTTTAGATTGCATTATTTTCAAAGAAATTACAGGTGTTAGTCGGTAATTAAATCTACGAGTATCTTAGTCAATTCACGTAAAAGTAAAAATAGAATTGTATATAATTGATTTCTTTTAATGTCAAATGCCGAAACCCCAAAACCCTTCATTCATTATTCTATCAACCGTCGACACCACCATCTGATCTTCTCTCGTCATCCGCCGACTAGTTTTTTATTAGGAAGAATACTTTCACCGGAGAAGCAGTCCCAATATTTCCTCTACCAACCCTAATTAATTGATTTCGCATATGATGCAAATTTTATGAAAGAAATTTACAAGCTCTTTGGCCGTGACGATATCAATGAACGTCAAGGTAAGTGACCAATAATTGATATTAGAGGCTAGGTTTGGTAACGTGAATTTCTAAAAAAGTTGAGTTAAATTGAGATTGGATGGGATTATGAAAAGAATGTTAAATCATATGAATCATAAATTAAAAAGTCATCGAGCTTGTGAGATTGCAACAATGACACTAACATACTTTCTACTTTTGTTATATTATCTATTTTTACCTAGACTAATTACCTTCCATTTTAATAAATCAATCCTAAATCATTGTGATTGTACTATAAAATCATAATAAATATTTTACTCATGAAAAATCAAATTTGTCGTTTCTTTAATTTCCACCTATCTTCTATTTTTCTTAAATCTTAATAGCTTGTGTTTTTTTTTATCTCTTTCCATTCTCAAATTTATTATTATGTTTTGTTAATTAAAAATAACTATTTTTCTTGCGGGAAATATTTTTCCAGTTTCTCGTTATTGATGGACCATAATCTCTACATTAAGCTGGATATTTTGGTTCATGTTACCATATGAAGATGTATTTCTATATGTCCCAAAATCCCTTCATACTTGGTACGCCTGCATTATATTCTGCACAGTCCTCAAAACTGCAGCGCTTTCCTTGACCTATGCGGCTTACAAATTATTCGGAGTTGAAGCTGGCACGTATCGACTTGGACTGCTTGCAAAACTCATGGACTACTTAGCCTTTGCATTGATTACAATGTTTGTGGAGTATGGTGATGATTACTGAAGGTCTTGCCGACCATTATTGGGGATCATAGGGTTGATGTGGGAGTTCCATAGTTTGATGAAGTTGGGATGGAACTTGTTGGCTACTACTCCTATTTCGAAATGTTCCCAATTGACACTTTTTGCATTCTGTTATCGCATGTGCCGTCAAATAACTCATATGTCTGGACTGTAGGTTTTTGGGTGTATTTTGCGGTGATTGGTGCCCTGAAGTACTTCATTCACCTCAATAATTTCGACACTATTGAGGACCGTCACTGTGTTATGTGCGATCTTGCTATGCATACCTATCCTGAAAGGGTGGCTGAGTTGCTCGAAGGTTCCTTTTTGGAGTCGGTATAGTGCTGAACCAACCCGAATAGACGGTGAAAGTCTAGGTAAATTTGCTGATATTGGAGATTTGATTAGCGACAAAGTTTCCCTGTTAGAGTCGGAATCCTGTCCAAAATCTCCCACCTACTGTCATGAGTCTTCGTATTTATTCTCTATATATGCAAACATCTATTGATTGATATATCCATTCGTTGTTATTACGAGCTTACATATGCATGAATTTTTAAGGCGATGATAAATTCTTGAGTTAGTTTCCTTTGTTCAATCTTTTTTCAGCAGAATTTAAGATTCCATTTCATATAAACCAATTTAGTACATCGAGTTCTTTCAAGTTTTTAGGCGCTCAATATCCCCTTCTAAGTCTCAACATTAGAATTATTAATCTAATATTAAAAGCTAAAAGATGATAAATAAATTTTAAAAAACCTGGATGCGAATGCATCCTAATTTTCATTCACAATCAATAGTAGAATCTATTAGGTCATAAGAGACCAATATAAAAAATTATTAACAAAATAAACAACAGTATGACTACTTTCTCAAAAAGCATGACAAATTTGGACTTCCTAATCACGATGGAGAAGTCCGCGAGCATGATGGATATCGGGATAAGGGTCGAGCGGGCATAGTTCTCAGAAAAAGGATCTTGAAACATCTGCACGTATGACACAAAAAGAATCAAACTGAAGGCTGAAGTTTAACTCTTCGCAACCCTTTATTCCAATCTCTTCATTACAAACGAGCTCACTCCCTAACCAATCCCTCTTGCAATAGTTGTTATTCGTCTTGTTAATATTTCGGGTACCAATGTGTAATTTGAATCCGCTTCGTCGATTATCACTGGCGCTCTCGTCTTCGAGCACCGTTTAATTTGAATCCTAAGACTGATTCTTTGGCCGTCTGTCTGAATGGTAAAAATTATGCTCTATGGGCTTTTCAATTTCATTTTCTGATTCTTTGGAAAGGATATGCTTCCTTACCTCGAAGGGACTGCCAACAAGCCCGATAATACATCATCGGTACCGTGAAATCCACGTAGGAAACTCGCAACACTCAAGTTTTTTCTTGATATTTGGGATTCAGACGTATACCTGTGCGACATCCATGTGGAAGTATCTTGCCAAACAATACTCTCATGTTAACTCGTCTCACACTTTTGAGTTGGAGTGTGACCTTGCTCAGCTCAACCAGGGAGAATAAGATATTTCAAGTTTTCATCTCGCAATGCAAAATCTGTGGACCGAACAAGATTTAATTACTACAAGTGATCTCAATGCTGATGTTTATGATGCTATGATGAAGGAGCGCACCAAATCTCGTGTGATTTAGTTTCTCATGAAATTGAGATATGAATTTGAAGCAGTTCGATCATCCCTTATTTTTAGTAATATCACTTTTTTCAATACTGTTTCGAGGGATTAAATTCTGGTTGAAACTCGCATTCGCATGCAGGCGCAAATTGATGGTGTTGGAGCTGGCTCTGACTTCGCTTTTAGCACACAGTCACCGCTGCAAATACTACCATGGTTTCTGGTTTGGCTTTCGCATCATAACCACGTCGTCTGCCTTATCGACCTCACTTCGGGAACTTGAGATTCACTTATTATGGGAAAGTTCGTTGTCGTCATTGTGATGTGAATGGGCATCCATAATCCTTATGTAAGAATGTTGGAATAATGTGGTGATTGAAATGTAAAGAATGAAAGTTTGATGATTGATATGTGAAAAGATGAAATTGGGTGATTGTTTTGTAAAGCGAAGAAAGTTGTTGAGAGAAGCAGAGGAAGCAAATTGCTTCTTTCTTTTGTGTTCTTGGAATGGAATTTGCTTGGATTGATACACAATAGATGTAAGGCTTTATATAGTCTTTACAAACTTAACAAGACAAAGTATATTTATTTTAACATCTTATCACAACTAACTTTATTTAATTTTGGTGGCTTGATGATGGAGATTTGTTGGTGGCTTGTTTGAGGCTTGTTGGTGGCTTGTTGTCTATGAGTGAAAGATCCATATTTTAACACTCCTCCTTGGATCTTTGACTCATCATTCCGAGTGCAGTTCGAAAGTGTTGAAATTTTTCCCTTGGAAGAGGCTTCGTGAAAATGTCAGCAACTTGTTCGTTGGATCCACAATGAATTAATGAAACTTGATGTGTTCCTTCAGCTTCTCTGATGAAATGATATTTCACCTTGATGTGCTTTGTTCTTCCGTGATCGACCGGGTTTTTGGAAATAGCAACCGCTGACTTGCTATCACAATAAATTGTTGTAGCTCCATAGGTAAGACAACCTAAATCATAAAGAATTTTCCTGATCCAGATTACCTGACTAACGGCTGATGACGCGGCGATATATTTGGCTTCCGCTGTTGATTGAGCTACTGTTTCTTGCTTTCTAGAGTTCCAGGAGATGGCTCCTGAACCAATGAAAAAAGTGTATCCGGAAGTGCTTTTCATGTCGTCGACACTACCGGCCCAGTCCCTGTTGGTGTAGCCTTTGAGATCTTCGGTTGAGTTGGACTTGTAGAAGATTCCATAATCCGTCGTGCCTCGAAGGTATCGCAAGATTCTTTTGCCAGCAGCAAAGTGAGCTTTGCTTGGTGATTGCATAAATCTTGAAAGTAGGCTTGCAGCATACATCAGGTTTGGTCTGGTGGCTGTGAGATAGAGTAAGCTTCCCACCAAACTTCTGAACTGCTTCTCATCGGTTGATGTGTAGCCGTCTTCTTTTGATAATTTTAGGTTTGCCTCCAATGGTGTAGCGATCGGCTTGCACTTTTCCATCTTGAATTTCTTTAGAATATCTTCAGCATATTTTTTCTGACAGATGAAGATCCCGTCATTTGATTGATGAATCTCCATCCCTAAAAAATAGTTCATTTCTCCGAGATCGGACATTTCGAACTCTTTTTTCATGTCGGCCTTGAACTTATGTACTTCTTCGGGATTGATGCCTGTAACTAATAGATCATCCACGTAAAGTGAGACAATTAAAAAATCTTCCGTGTCTACCTTCTTCAGGTAGAGTGTAGGCTCGCTTGGACTCCTTCTAAATCCACTTTCGGTAAAGTAGTTGTCAATTCTGCTATACCATGCTTGCGGAGCTTGTTTAAGGCCGTATAGTGCTTTCTTCAATTTGTAAACAAAATCTTCTTTCTCCCGGATGGCATAGCCTTCAGGTTGCTCGATGTAGACTTCTTCTTCAAGATAGCCATTGAGAAATGCTGATTTGACGTCGAGTTGGAAGATTTTCCACCCCTTTTGTCTTGAGAGTGCCAAAGGTATTCGGATGGTATCGTGTCTGGCGACGGGTGCAAATGTTTCGGAGTAATCGACTCCTGCTTCTTGTGAATATCCCTTGGCTACGAGTCTTGCTTTGTGTTTATTGATTGTGCCATTAGGATTCATCTTCGTTCTGTAGATCCATTTGACACCGATGACCTTTTTTTGAAAAGGTTGTTTGGTTAGATCCCAAGTTTGGTTTTTCTCGATCATCTTCAGCTCCTCCTCCATGGAAACATTCCATTCTTCATATTGAGATGCTTCTTCATAGCAGTGAGGTTCAACCACAGCTCTGTTGCAGTCGTATATCTCTACTAATGATCGCATCTTCTTTGGTGGCGATTCAGATGAATTGGTTGAGCTTTCTCCATCTGAGTCTGAGTTGGTCGGATCTGTTGGTTGAGATGGTTCTGGAGCCGGTATCATATGAGTTGTCACTGTTTATCTTCTCTCTGACTTTCCTTCAACCCAGTTCCAGGTAGCATCTTCATCAACTTTTATGTCTCGGCTGATGATGACCTTTTCTGTTTCAATGTTATACACCTTGAACCCTTTGGACTGAGAGTTGTAGCCGATGAAAATTCCTCGTTCGCCTTGTCTTCTAACTTGTGTCTTTTACGGTCCGGAACATGTGTGTAGCACATTGAGCCAAATACCTTCAGGTGCTTCACTGTTGGTTTGTGTCCGCTCCAGGCTTCTATTGGAATTTTGTCTTTGAGGGCTCGTGTTGGAAGTCTGTTCAACAAGTAGACAGCTGCGTTGACTGCTTCCGCCCAAAAAGATTTGGGTAGATTCTTCTCAGCTAGCATGCACCTCGCCATCTCCATCACGGTTACGTTCTTCCTTTCGAGACGCCGTTTTGTTGTGGAGTGTAGCGTACGGTGGTCGCTTTATTATACGCATAGCGCACAAACTTTTCAAATTCATTAGAGTTATACTCTGTTCCTCTGTCGGATCGTAGAATTTTGATTTTCTCATCGCTTTGGTTCTCGACCATGGCTTTGAATCTTTTGAAGATTGAAGAGACCTCAGATTTGTGCCTCATGAAATACACCCATGTCATCCTGGTGAAGTCATCGATGAACAATATGAAGTATCTGTTGTTGTTGAGACTTGGGTCTTGCATCGGTCCACATACATCGGTGTGGATCAACTCCAGCTTTTTCTTTGCTCGCCACAAACTTTGTGATGGGAATGATTCTCTATGTTGCTTCCCGAGTTGACATGGCTCACACACATCTTCATAGCTTTGTAATGTTGGTAAGTCTTTGATGAGATTATTCTTTTGGAGATATTTGAGTGCCTCCATGTTGTAGTGGCCGAATCTCCTATGCCACAGTCTCGACTCGTCGACTTGAACTTGCAATCCAACGTGCCCATACGCCAAACTAAGTGGAAAACTCCTATTTTTCATGGAAACTTGGAGCATTTTTCCGCCTTCTGGAAAATGGATCTGACACCAACTATTATCAAAGGTTAGTGAAAAACCATTTTCCATTAGTTGGCCGACACTGAGTAGACTCATTTTGAGGGCTGGTACGAGTAGGACGTCTCGAATAGTTATTGTGCCTTCTGGGGATTGTAGTGAGATGATGCCTTTGCCCTTAGCTTCTGCCAATGCTCCATTTCCCATCCTAACAGAGGTTTTTATGTTGCGGTTGATTTCGGAGAAGAGTTTTTCGTCATATGTCATGTGATTGGTGCATCCACTATCGACTAGCCATTCTAGCTTCTCTGTTTCACATAGATGGCAGGCAATTAGTGAAAAATTATTTTTTGTTGAGTCTTCGTTGTTATTATTGTGTTGTTGACGAGTAGGTTGATCCGATCCTTAACTTGCTTGCTTAAATTTGCAGACTTTCTCGATGTGCCCGAATTTCTTGCAAAAGGTGCATTGAGCTTTGTTCTTTATCCAACAATCTTTTTCAAGATGGTTGGTTCTTTTGCAAGTTTCGCAAGATGGGTATTTGCCGGTTGAAGACTTCGTGCTATGTCGCTTTCCCCATTTGTTCTTGGAAGACGTTTGTTTGTGATTTGTTTGGAGTGCTCCCTCGATGTTTCCTTCACTCCTTATGTTCATTCTTTGCTCGTGTGCCTCTAGAGAGCTTGAAAGTTCTGCTATGGTGAGTTTTGATAAGTCTTTTGATTCTTCGATGGCAGCGACAATTGGGTCGAACTTTTCTGTCAAACTTCTGAGCATCTTCTCCACGATTCTGCGATCGCGTAAAGTTTTCACCGTAGAGCTTCATTTGATTTGTTATCTCGGCTACTCTGGTTGAGTAGTCTTTCACCATCTCGCCGTCCTTCATGTTAAGGTTCTCGAAATCTCTCCTCAACGTTTGTAGTTTTATGATTCTCGCCTTCTCCGTGCCCTTGAACTCCTTTTCAAGAATTTTCCAAGCTTCTTTTGCGGTGGTGGCGACGACGATTCTTGGAAAAATATTTTCCGACACGGATGCGTGTATGAAAGTGATGGCTTTCATATTTTTCATGGCGACTTCTTTACTTTGCTTCTCTTGGCCTTTCGATGATTTTTCTTCGGATTTGGGAGGCTCGATACCGTCTTCGATAATCTCCCAAAGATCGTTGGCCATGAAAAAGGCTTTCATTCGGACCGCCCAATAATCGTAATTTTCACCTTTGAAGATTGTAGGTGAAGGTAAGGAAATATTTGTGGAGGACATTTTGGTAATTTTGGGCTAAAGGTAATTTTTGATAAATAGTAAAAAGGTAAGGTAATTTTTGCGGAAGTGATTTTTGGCCCGTAAGAACAATTAGGGCTCTGATACCATGTTGGAATAATGTGGTGATTGAAATGTAAAGAATGAAAGTTTGATGATTGATATGTGAAAAGATGAAATTGGGTGATTGTTTTGTAAAGCGAAGAAAGTTGTTGAGAGAAACAGAGGAAGCAAATTGCTTCTTTCTTTTGTGTTTTTGGAATGGAATTTGCTTGGATTGATACACAATAGATGTAAGGCTTTATATAGCCTTTACAAACTTAACAAGACAAAGTACATTTATTTTAACATCTTATCACAACTAACTTTATTTAATTTTGGTGGCTTGATGATGGAGATTTGTTGGTGGCTTGTTTGAGACTTGTTGGTGGCTTGTTGGTGGCTTGTTGTCTATGAGTGAAAGATCTATATTTTAACAAAGAAGCGTAACTTCTGTAATTATTGTAAATGATCAGGTCATATCATCATCGAGTGTCGCCGTTGCAAGAAAAATAATTCTCGCTATGGTTCCGGTCAGTCTTGTAATTCGGCAGCCGAGAGTTCTTTTGGTCAAATCCGCAATCATTCCTATTCTACTCAGCTGGCCGCAACTTCGACTAGTGGTAATTCAGATATTAATGATTTGGTTAAAGCAGCTCTATCTCAAGTTCTTCCAGAGGCTCTTCAATCTGCTTTTGCTCCCTTCGGCATGTCTGGTAAGTCTCATCCCTGGTTACTTGATTCTGCCACGTTCAATTATATGACTAGTGATCATTCTCTCTTCACCTCTCATGAATCTTTCTCTAATATGGATGTTCAAGTGGAAAATGGTCAAAATCTTACTATTGCAGGTATTGGATGTGTCTCTACACCTCGAATTAAGCTACCAGACACTTTACATATGCTTGCATTGGTACCCAATCTTGCTTCAGTGGAACAACTTACAGATGATGGTTGCTTGGTCTCGTTCTGTCCTGCTGGATGTTCTGTGCAGGATTTGAAGAGCAAAACTCAGATAGGGACAAGAAGTAAAGTTGGCCACAATTTTGTTCTCTTGTCGCTTGGAGATGGAGCTGGTGTGTGGGAAAGAAAGGATGGTGATACCAATTTTGGTTGTTTGTTGAATAATCTTTATAATTCGGCTAGTTCGGCTAATAAGGCTTTTGCCACTTTGAATAGTGTTTCTCCTTCTCTAATCATAAATGGAGTTTGTGGCATGCTAGACTTGGGCATCCTCATTTTACAAAACTTCGACATATGTTTTATGGACATTTGATTTCTATTTTAATCAATCGTAAAGCTAGTGATGATTCAGTTACTACTTGTATTTATTGCATCGAGGCAAAAACGGCCCAAATTTTCCTTCTCGGCTGGCTCACATTCTTATTACAAACCGTTTGACTTGGTTCATACAGATTTTTGAAGACCGTCTCCTGTAGCATCCAGATTGGAATTTAGGTACTTTGTTTTATTTATCGATCAAGATTCTCAGTTTACATGGGTTTATATGATGTCGCTGAAATATGATCTTGCCAAAATAGCCCAAGATTTTATTACAATGGTCAAGACTCAATTTAATGCTACTGTCAAGGTTTTTCAATCTGATTCTCGTTGGGAATATTTGTCTACTTCGCTTCATTATATTTACAAACAACAAGGAATTATTTACCAACATTTCCGTCCTGGTGTTTCTGAACAAAATAGTCTTGTCGAGAGCAAGAACATGCATGTTATGGAATTGATACGTGTTATTCTTCTAGACTCTCGAGCTCCTCCTACATTCTGGCTAGAGATAGTTCATACAATGGTCTATCTTATTAATCGACAAATCAACTGTACTCTACAGAACCGGTCCCTGTACGCGACTCTCTACGGCAAGCAACCCGATTATTCTCGTTTGCGCAATTTTGGATGCACTTGTTTTGTTCTTGTTCTTCACCATGAACGTACCATGTTGACCTCCAAAACTATTCGATGTGCATTCATGGAATATTCGGATCACCATAAGGCATATCTTTGCTATGTTAAAATTGCTCGACAGATGCGTATTGCCTATCATTTGGTGTTTCTAGAACACATTCCATATTTTCATACTACCTTTCAATGTGATTGATTACCTACTTTTCCCAGGGAGTTCTTCACTCCCACCTTAATTTGGTGATGCTTCTCCTTCAATTGTGCCGGTACCACCTGTCGATGATGATCCATCATCTCCTTCCTCGGCTTCCGGAGGGAGCTCTTCGACCCAGACCTCACACCTATCGCCATCTTGCGGGTGAACGACATCGAGTTCCTCGAGTGGGTCTTCTTCCTCGGTATCTTCCAGTGGGTCGTCCTCGGCAGATTTGTTTCCTTTGTCATTGGCTCCTCCTTCTGCTCGACGGTAGTTACACTCAAATGTAGGTACTCGCACTTTAAAAAAATTGACCTTTGGCCACGGTGCTATACCGTAGCAAATAGTCACTTTGCTATCGAAAATGAACTTCCCATTCGTAGCAAATTGACCTTTGACCATGGAAAATGAACTTCCCATTCGCAGCCATGCAATATCCATGCTGCTATTTTGGACTTCCCCTGCCGGAGCTCCTATGAACACTGCAAGCAGATTAAGAACTTAAATCTAGTCAAGGAAATAGTAACCAAATTTAAATTCCTAACATACTGAAGGTAGCTTAAGTGGTTAAATTGACCAAGTATTTAGGGCGATAACCCACTCACATAGATGGAGGATGCAAAATCCAAGTTGATTGAAGGAAGATAATGAGTAGAAAGAGAGAATGACACAAACGATTACCCGAAAGGGTTTGCAGCAGCGTTAATCTGACCACTGGATTAAATCGATCAATTGGCAAGATCTGGACGGGGAGACATAGAGGGAATTTTCACGGGTCAAAGTGGAGAGTATTTGGATTCTGGACATGATTAATGGAGCGAAAAGTCATAGTTAAGATTGCGGCTGAAAAATATTAGAGTAGTCATATTTTATTATGTAAAAACTCAAAACACTAGTTTTGCTATGGTAGGACGAATGCCATAGCAATCTATAACACTGTTAGCTACTGCATTGTTTTACCGTAGCAAAGCCTATGCATTTTGCTACTGCATCCGAACAACTGTAGCAATAACTATTATATTAGCTATGACATTTAGTTGCCGTAGCAAACTGTAGTAGAAAAAAGGTCATTTTTTTTGTAGTGTCGTTCCAGCCATCTTAATAATTATGTTCTTTATGCCACTTATGCCCATACTATTCCCAATTCCTACGAAGAAGCATATCGAGATCCTCATTGGGTTGCTGCCATGAACGAAGAGATGTGTGCTCTTGAGAAAAATCATACGTGGGCCGTTGTTCCTCCTCCTCCTCCTCCGCACATTCCTATTAGCGGCTGCCGATTGGTTTTTACCATTAAACGTCACCCTGTCGAGTCGGTAGATCGTTACAAGGCTCGCTTAGTAGCCCAAAGTCTTGGACAAGATTATGAGGAAAATTTTGCACCAGTGGCTAAAATTCAGAGTGATCGCACCTTACTTGTTGTGGCAGCTCATCAAAATTGGGAGTTGATGCAGGTGGATATTAATAATCCTTTTTTACACGGCGATTTAAGGGAAACAGTTTATCTTTCCTATCCTTCGGGGTATCAGTCATCTCCGTCTGAAGGTGCGTGTCTACTTCTTTGCTCTCTCTACGGTTTAAAGCAGGCTCCATGCGCATGGTTTGAAAACTTTCAGAGTACTATTATCAGTCGCGGTTTTGTTCAAAGTCTGAATGATCCTTCACTCTTGCATTTTTGTGAGACAACGAAAGTATATTGCTGATTTACTAGAGGAGGCACAACACATGACATGTACTCCGGTAACTACACCGATGGAGCTCAACATCAAACTTGGCTGAGATGAGGGTGACCCTCTCCCTATTCCGACGGTGTAAATGAAACTAGTTGGTAGTTTGATTTATCTGACATGTACGCCACCTGACATGGCGTATGCAGTACATGTTATCAATAAGTTTATGGGGACGCGGAGGAAGCCTAGAGCTGGCAAAAATTGACCTGACCCGACAAGCCCGTCCAATTCGCCCAGTCCAGCCCGATCCATAACCCGTTTGACTAAAAAGTAAACAACCCAAAATTCGCCCAGCCGGTGATCCGATGAACCCGTGACCTGATAAATCCTTGATCGATTAACCCGTGACTCGATCAACCCGTAACCCGATTAACCCGTAACCCAACAGCCGTAACCTGACTACCCCGTGACCCGCCCAGCCCGCCTGTTTAACCCGTCATATCATCAGACAAATTATGAAATTCTCTCCCAAGTATAGTTTATTATAAGTTCTAATAGATATTTATTCCATAATCTGAAATTAGTTTGATGACATTTGCTTCAAATATAAATAGTTCATTTTAAATAAATATTCATAAGAGCAAACTTTTCGTATCCAAGAAAACATGATACTATTGCTCAATGCTCACTTGCCAGTTGAAAATCATATTTCTTCAAAAAAAGTGGATAATATCAATGAGTACACACAACACACTCAATATCGATAACATAAACTAAGTACCAAATTAAGGTACTGCCCCTATGAATTGGGTAGTTGGATTCAACATTATATTATGTTTATTGTTTAGTTAGTAGCATGAACAAAACAAATAGTAGGAGTTCACCAAGTTTTGTGATTTATACAAAAGCAAAGAGAGAATAAAAGATACAATAAACAAAAATGATAAATTCTGAATAGACACGAACAAGAAGGAAATATCTGAATGTTAAAATAACCGTCAATCTTTGGACGATTTTTTTACTTTTTTTATCATCGATTTCTTAATCCTAAAATTAAAATTTCAATTTGTAATCTAGTTTCAACAATTTTATTACTATTTAAGAATTCAAATTGTAATCTCAATTTTTTTTAATTTAAATTAAACAAAATGTGAAAATGATTATTGAATCTAAATTATATTTTTTATTATTTAAATAAAACTTATGTGTTATATACTTATATTTTGTAAATTGATTGTACATTGATGGCCCAATGGGCAACCCGAGCCAACCAGTGATCCTTCCGACCAAAAACCCGATAAACCCGTGATCCGATGATCCCGTAATTTGATTAACCCGCAACCCGACAACCCGTGGCCCGCGAAACCGTGACCCGTTTAACCATTGACCAAATAACTCGTAACTCGATTAACCCGACCTGTGGCCCCCCGAAACCGCCTGTTTGACAACTCTAAGGAAGCCTCATCTAGATTTTTTAGGATCATGAGGTACTTACAAGCAACTCATAGTTTGGGAACTGTCTTCCCGTCAACCGGTTCTACAAGGTTCATGCGTATGGCGATGGTGACTGCATCGATACGTTTATATCAACTTCTGGGTTGTGTGTGAAAATCGGTGATGCTTGTGTTGTGTGGTGATGCAATAAGCAAGAGAGAGTATCTGAATCTTCAATTGAAACTGAAATAGTTCAATATTAGAGGTTTATTCGAAGGTTGTCTGGTTAAAACGTTTACTTGTGAAATTGGGTCATCCCATTGAGGTTCCTGTTAATCTTAATGCAGATAACATCAATGCTATCTAGATTGTGTCCAATCCTATACTTCATGATCAGACCAAACATATTGAGACTCATGTACATTACATTAGACAACTGGTTCAATCCGGCAAAGTAAAAGTTCACTACCTGAATACTGAAGACCAAATTGCAGATGTTTTGACAAAGCCATTAACGACTAGCCGACATTGGTATCTGTCTACCAAATTCATGTGTCGAGACCAACATCAATTTGAGGAAGGCTGTTAATATTTTGGGTACTGATAGGGCTAAAATTTATAGCAGTTATCTACCCTTTTTATGCATGCCTTTGAGTGATTATTAGTATGTTCGCACTTCATTTCTCTACGTTTTGAATGCATTTAGGTGGTTGAGCTTAGTGACTCTTCTCTTTCAAGAACTCAATTTCTCCATTTGAATCAACTCTTAATTTCTTAGTTTAATTTAATCATTAGAGTAATTAAAATCCAAAACCAATTAGCTTAGTCTAAACCGTGTTGACGAATTCGAGTAGAGGCATAATGAGAGGACCCTTCGGACACAAACGACACTTGTATTGTCGGAATAACTTCACAGTTATTCCGGCGATCAGGTACCAATGTGTAATTGTACATTACTAGGTTTATTATATATACTTGTAAGAGGATTGACGAAAACCCTAAAGTCAGTTCATCATATTTGGCCGCCTCTTTCATGAATAAAATCTCCTCAGTTTTTCCGTGGGCTAGTCGATCACTCTTATCGGAAACCACGTAAATCCGTGTCTTGTTATCGTGTTCTTGTTTTTTTATGCGTCTACCGCTCAACTACTATCATCAGACGCAATGGCACTGGCACGAGAGCCCTGTTTCTTTCCTATAGTGCAAATTTACAAGCTCCGACTCCCTCTATCTTTATATTATGACTACTGGCGGAGCCCTGCTACTTTTGAGGACTGTCACTGTGTGTAATGTGCGATTTTTCTATGCAACCCTACCCTGAAAGGGTGGTTGGGCTGCTTGAAAGTTCAATATTGGTTTGGAATTCGAGATTTGATTAGCGTTAAAGTTTCACTTCTGGAATCGAAATCCTGTCCAAAATCTCCCACTCCCTCTCTTGATTCTTTGTAATCTCGATCTATGTAAATTTTTATTTATTGATATATCCATATGTTGTTATTAAAACACCGTAGAATGCTTCAAGCTTTCAAATGAGTGAAATCTCATACCGTGGTGCGAAACAGAAAGGTGGGGCCGCATAATAATCCCCTGCGAGTGTAAGTCACCAGCAGAACTGTATAGTATAATTATGTCCTTCTATTATTAACCATCAGATCATAAGAAAACGATCTAATGGTATCTAGAAATTGATATTGTCATCTAATTAAGAAGAAAACTAGTTGTTTTCATATATGTTTAGATTTGGCGAAATCAAACATACAAGGTTGATGGATGCGATGCTGCGGAGATTTTGTTCGAATTTGGTGTAACTCCACTCACTTGTAAGTTATATGGTAATTTCATAGTTCAAAGATTTTAGTATTTTTAATTGTGTGGTTTATATTTTATTTATCTTAATTGATTCTGACATAAAAATAGATAATTAATCAATTGAGAACCGATGAGAGCTTCTTTCGGTATGGAGCATAAACAGTGGTACCATGACAAATTGAAAATCATGAACATAACATGTCAAAGATAATGTTTTTTACCATGGAAGGATTTTACGGCTACTGATAATGAAATAAGCTAGTAGACCATTGAATTAAGTTTCTATTAAAAATATTAAATATTTTATTTTCGCTAAATTAGGGTTACATGGTTTTACCGGGTCGGGATAAACCTGACAGGGTTTCCATCCCTATAATGACTAATATGAATCATTTACCCGAGTCAAATCAGGTTTGATTGGGCCGAGTCGAGCTAAACCCGGCCGGTTTCCATCCCTGGCTAATATGCATCATTTACTCGAGTCAAACCAGGTTTGACCAGGCCGGGTCAGGCTAAACCCGGTTGGTTTCCATCCCTACAATGACTAATATGCATCATTTACCTGAGTCAAATCAGGCTTTCATTGGGTTCGAGTTTATTTGAGCTTTATTCGAACCGCTTAAAAACCCGAATCTTTATAATTTACAAACCCAAACATGATTTGATCCAATTTAATCTGGGTTTTGGGTAACCAAAAATCTAATTTGACCGGATCGAGGCAGGCTAAATCCTATCAAAATCGTCCAGATTCCTACCCCTAACAACAAATAGATAGAGAAACTAAAGAGAGACAAAAAGCTAACTAAGACTTTGGCTTAATTAAACAATGCCAAAAAATAGGTAGAGGCACTAAAAAAACGCACTCGTACTGGAGGTTTTATTGTGAGGGTTAAAAAACTATAGTAACGGATTGTGATTTGTGTCCGTTCTGCGGTTAGCAGGAATCATTAAAATGAAATCGCGAAGACGGGATTTGATCTTTTTTAAAAAATTAGCGGGTTACGGTACATCTCGTTCCGTCAAATATTTCTGTTATCCCGCTTTTCATTCTAGCAGTTCGAAATCACAATAACGACAATTCATCTTTCAATACAAATAAAAAACTAGATTACAATCCAAAAGCGCATATATAAGATAATCACATTTCATACATGTCATATGGTTCTCCACTAATCACATTTCAAACTTTTAATTTCTTCTCTTCTTATCTATTCTCTTCAAAATTTCACTTCCAATCTTCCTCACAACTCCTATTTTCTTTCCTCTCTCAATTTCTCTCTTTATCTAATATTTTCATCTTTATTTAGAACTTTATCCCATTTTTAATACTCTAAAACTTTTCCTCACCTCAAATCTTTTTCTATCTTTCAAACTTTCTCTCATTGTGAAATTACTCTATTTATGTTTGAAGAAGTTGAAAGAAAAGAAAAAGATGGCTATTTCCAGATCTATTGTTGGTTTTTGTGTTTATGTAAATGCGAAAATGATCCCGTTATTAATGTATATTTTTTTGTTGTTACAGACAACCGTGACAATGATAATTGTTGCGGTTATAATCGCTAAAACCGTATTCATATAACGGCAAAAACCGACTCGTGTTCTTGTAATCGGGGAATGCTATTCCCATAAATAATATACTATAGTAAACTTTTCTAGCTTTTTTTTATCTTAGTATTGACCTAGCAATATTCTCCCACAACTTTTTCCTTCAATTTAGGGAAGACTTAATCGATAGTGTTGTGGTTCCTTTGTTGTGTTAGCTTTTAGACTGCATTTGTTAGCAAAACTAAAGGCGCAGTGAAGAGAGAATAGAACTGGTGTGCGCATGTTAGTTGTTGTAGACTGATCCCTGTGGCGATAGCAAACGGATTGTTTCTGATAGAATGATCACAAAGACTTCATGAACTAACGTCTGAGTTTTAAGTTGTGCTAGGAGAGTTTAAAGACATATAGTACTTTAGAGCTTCCAGCATACAATTTATTCAAAATAGTTCAATTGGATTTCTAACTATGAAATAACAAAGATAAAAAATGTGGCAACTTAACAACCTGAAGCACACGAATGTCTTTGATCAGCAGGTTGCTGTCTGTCCAGTTGAGCTCCAGCAGTCTTCACAGCATCCAGCAGCAACTCAGCAGCAACCAGTAAATCCAAAGCCCCAGCTCGAGTCGTACAATCTCCCTCTTGATTTCCTGTGAGCCTGGTCGTGATTTCTTATCCTGTCGTTTAAGCGCACCTCCTCACGAGCAGTTGCAGCTTCTATTTATTTCCATTCGATTCATCTGCTGGCGAGGAAGTCGAGTGGCGAACCTTCCTTCTTTCCTTCTTTCCTTCTCTGTAGACCGTATTTCTTGGTTGTAAGAAACACGCTTCTCCGATCGCTGCTAGCTTCCCGCGATACATCAATGATTTCGATGATCTCTAGGGTTAGTGCGGAACACGCGTCAGCATGCTTTGGTTTGGGCTAGTTTTTTTCTTCAAGTCTATGCGGCCCAAAAGACCTGCATCACATTAGACAAGTACAGAGCCCATACGACAGGCTTGAATTATCAACAATCTCCCCCTAAGCCTGAGGCTGGCTCGTCTCTTTTGCTGAGACATCGTACCTGTTCTGAGATCATCATCATGCAAGAGATTTATGTGAAAGTATGTTCTCAGTAATGAAAAAGAAGTCCAAGAGTCTTATTAAAATTTCAACTCAAACAAGTACATTAGCAAGAACCGATCATAGTCGACTAAAAACTGAAAACTTAACAGTTAAAGACCTATCTCTTGAATCACAGAACACAAGGCATAGACTTAAACAAAAACTAAAGGCATATCAAGCATTACTGGGAGAGTGACTAGACAGAGACAGACTATCAGCAAGAGCAGCATCAAGACTACTCTGGATCTCTAACTGTCTTTCCATCTCAGCAGCAAGATCGTCAACTTCATCATCTGAGAAGTTAAGATCGTGGAGAGCTTCTCCCCCTGAGCCAGTGGCAGGCTGTAGGTGATCCCATCCAACTTCCCGGAGAACCTGGCTAGGACAAAGATTATGCAGAGGAGATTCAATGAGAAGGCTCCCGTGAACTGGAATGCCAAGAGCATAGAGCAGGTAGGAGATAGCAGGCCCGAAGGGAAGATCACCAGGAAAAGATCGATTGCCATAGGAGACCATAGTACCAAACATCAAGCAGCTGAAATCAGTTTGAAAATTGAAAATAGCACAGTGCATGATCCAGGTGTCCAGACTAGTGACAAGAAATTTGCCAACGGAGCGAGGAAGGAAGACCCTTGAAATAAAGAAGTGCAAAATTTTGAGGTAGTAAGGAAGCATGGATATGATAGAGAGAGGGCGAGCTGTGGGAGGAGTGTTAGTCCAACGAGCCAGAACGACTGATGCATGAAAGGGCACTCTGCGAAGGTCGGACTCATCGAAGATTGCTATACCGCCTGAGGGAACACCTAGGACTGAGGCGAGAAGCCGAGGAGTCACAATGATACGATATCCAGCTACAATGGTGCTGAATCGTCCATTTTGAAGGGACCCTTCTAACTGCAGATTTGCATAAAACTGACGAACAGCAGCTGGAAAG
Organism: Linum usitatissimum; assembly: GCA_030674075.2. Taxonomy (NCBI): domain Eukaryota; kingdom Viridiplantae; phylum Streptophyta; class Magnoliopsida; order Malpighiales; family Linaceae; genus Linum; species Linum usitatissimum. The sequence goes on from JAUJYP020001374.1 coordinate 1,906,324, forward strand.
TAATGGTAGCGCTGATTGAGGGTTAAAGAGCCCCATCCTAAGTTTCCAATGAGAGCAGACGGTTTGAGACCATATCGATCGAAGGCGGAATGGTCGAAATGAACAGTAGGAAGAACAGGGCGATTAGCGAAGGATTCAAGAAAAATAGCGTGATGATCACAGCTACGCATGTGATCATTAACATAAAAGACATGACTACGGGCTAAGGAGACTAGCAAAAGGTTGTATGAGTTCATGGTAGGCTGACAAGGGTAGGAATGAGGTGCAGATGAAGACAGGGGCATCAAATAAATAGAGAGGATAAATTCCGATTCCTAGAAGGATAACAAGTAGAAGAAGGCTGAAAAACAGAATTAAAAATTCATGCAAAGCAAAAGAAAGGAACATTACACTAAACAGGAGAGTGCATATTAAATGAAATAAGATTGCTAATTAGGAACGTACCTCAATATCCGATGCATCAGAGAGAGAAATAATTCCAAGAGACTTACGTAGAAAAATAAAGCGATCAACGGGTAACGGTTTAGTGAAGATATCAGCTAGTTGAGAGTCAGTAGAAATAAATTCGAGTTTAATTTCCTGATTAGCCACTAAGTCTCTGATAAAATGATGTCTAACATCAATGTGTTTAGTTCGGGAGTGATAGACATGATTTTTAGTCATGTTAATAACACTGGTATTATCACACAGTAAGGGAACAGTAGACAAACTTATGCCAAAGTCTCTAAGCTGTGCCTTTAACCAGAGAATTTGAGTACAACAGCTTCCAGCTGCTATGTACTCTGCTTCTGCGGTGGACAGAGCAACAGAACTCTGTTTTTTGCTGAACCAAGATATGAGAGAATTGCCAAGAAACTGACAGGTACCAGATGTACTTTTTCGATCAAATATGCTGCCAGCAAAATCAGAATCAGAGAACCCTACGAGGTCAATGGATCCTTCAGCAGGATACCACAGGCCTAAATCAAGGGTTCCAGCAAGATATCTGAAAATTTGTTTTACTGCTTTAATATGAATGTCATAGGGTTTACTTTGAAAACGTGCACAGATGCCTACACTATATGCAATATCAGGGCGGCTAGCAGTGAGGTAGAGGAGAGAGCCTATCATTCCTCGATATAATTTCTCATTGACTAGTTTTCCAGAGGAGTCATTATGAATTTTCACAGAGGTGGATATAGGAGTAGCACAAGCTTTTACCGACTCGTAATCAAATTTTGTAAGCATTTGTTTGTAATATTTTGATTCCTGACTTTGTTTGTTTTATTTGCAGTCCTAGGAAGGAAGAAAATTCTCCTATTAAGCTCATTTCAAACTCTTTCTGCATTGTTTTGGTAAAATTCATACTGAGACTTTCATGTGGTGATCCAAAAATGATGTCATCCACATAGACTTGCACGAGAAGAAAGGAGGTATTTGTTATTTTAGTGAAAAGTGTGCTATCCACCGATCCTCTAGTGAAGCCATGAGTAATTAGAAAGGAACTTAGTTTGTCATACCAGGCTCTGGGAGCCTGTTTTAATCCATAAAGAGCTTTGTTCAATTTATACACATGATGAGGATATGCATGATTTTCAAATCCTGGAGGTTGAGAAACATAAACTTCTTCCTTTAAATCACCATTCAAAAACGCACTTTTTACATCCATTTGATAGAGTTTAAAGCGATTGATGCTGGCAAAAGCACATAGAAGACGAATAGCTTCAATTCTGGCAACTGGAGCAAAAGTTTCATCAAAATCAATACCCTCTTCTTGATCATAACCCTGACCAACAAGCCTCGCCTTATTTTTAATAACGACTCCTTTATCATCAGTTTTGTTTCTGAACACCCACTTAGTACCTAGAATTGTTCTATTTGGAGGTTTGTCTACTAAGTTCCAAACACGCAACCTATCAAATTGAACCATTTCTTCACTCATAGCCAAATTCCAGTCAGCATCTAATAGAGCTTCTTTAACATTTTTTGGTTCTAAGGTCAAGACAAACGCAGAGTGAGAACTTTTAGAATGAGTAACCAAACGATCGTTGAGATTTCCAATTACCTGGGTAGACGGATGTCGTTTCTGAATATGTTGAGGGGCTTGATTCTGGTTACCCACTGCTGCTTGGGAGGATTCTTCCTCTGCTTCTGAGATGATGTGATCAGCGTCCTGTCCTTCTTCTGTTTGAGCTGAGCTTTGCTGGGGTTGTTTACTGGTTTGAAAGGTTGTGTATGATAACTCCAGTAGATCATCATGAAGCCCCTGCAGCTCATCCGAAGGTTTAGAATTTTCATGAAAAATAACATTAACAGATTCTTCAACCTTGCTCGTTCGTTTGTTAAAAACTCTGTAAGCTCGACTATGACTTGAATAACCTAGAAAAGTTCCTTCATCAGACTTGGCATCAAATTTTCCTAGTTGATCTTTGGTGTTAAGGATGAAGCACTTACAACCAAACGGTTTAAGAAATCCTATGCTAGGTTTTCTGTTTTTCCAGAGTTCGTTTGGAGTTTTATCAAATTTTGAACGAATTAAGGCTCTGTTTGTAACATAGCAAGCAGTATTTACTGCCTCAGCCCAAATTTTTGAGCTTACGCCAAAATCATTTAGCATGGTTCTAGCTATCTCTACTAGCGTTCTATTTTTTCGTTCAACAACACCATTTTGCTGTGGAGTTCTTGGAGCTGAGAAATTGTGTTCAATCCCTAGAGACTCACATAGATCACTAAATTTTTGATTCACAAATTCGCCACCATTGTCACTCCGAATCTTAATTATTTTTAATTGCTTTTCATTTTGAGTGGTGGCTACAAAAACTTTAAATTTATGGAAAGTTTCATCTTTCGACGCAAGAAAATAGACCCATGAGAATCTAGAGAAATCATCCACAAGAACAAATCCATAGTATTTACCTCCTATAGACATACAGTTTGCAGGTCCAAAGAGATCTAGATGTATTAGTTCTAAAATTTGGGAGGTCGTAACATCCCTTTTTGACTTGAAACTGCTTCTATTTTGTTTACCTTTAGCACAGGCATCACAGAAAAATTCTTTTGCGTAGCTTAGCTTAGGTAGACCTCTAACCAGATTTAAATTGCTAAGTTTAGCTAGAATGCCAATGCTTACATGGCCTAGTTTTCTATGCCATGCAAATTGATCACTTGTTTCCATAGTCATGAGACACAGTTCGGCAAAATTATCAATTTTGTTTAGATTGACTAAATAGATGTTCCCCTTTTTATATCCTTTAAATAAGGTTTTTCCAGTGTTCACATTCTCTACTCTACAAATATTTGATTCAAATATAACCCTGTGATTATCTCTGCAAATTTGACTAATAGACATCAGATTATATTTTAAGGCTTCTACGAGGAAAACTTCCTTAAGGTAAACAATATCACCACTACCAACTTTACCTACTCCTAAGATTTTGCAGGACCTGTTATCACCGAAACTAACATTACCCTTTTGTATAGAGGATAACTTACAAAAGAGAGTAGTATTTCCGGTCATGTGATGAGAGCAGCCACTATCCAGCACCCATTTGTGACTCCCTTCATCAGCTAGATAGCAGACCTGCCATGATAATAGTCATTTGGTTTTTTGCATCCAAATTACCTTGGATGCAGATTTTTTATGAGCATGAAACATGCATTCAGCTACAGAGTGTTCATTTGTCTGACATATGTTGCACCAAGTATTATAGTTTTTAGCAGCTTGACAGAAGGGCCTCAGCTCTATATACCTAGGTAAGAAATAATTATGACGTTAATAGGGCCACCTTCTAAGTTCACCTTTTAAGACTCCATTTTGTCGGAGGACATTTCTGAGATTGTTCTTTACATTAGCTAAACTTTGCCTAACTAGTACAGAACTTCCTTTCAGTTTTTCCACTTCCTTAATTTCATTACTTAATTTTTCTCTTAGATCTAGGTATTTAACTCTAAACTCTGCAAACTCAGAAGTTATTTCTTCTATAGTGTCAAAAAGTTCATCTTCATTGTCAGAGAAGTTACCTATGTCTGATTCATGAGATGAACACTCAGATTTATGATCAAAATTAAGTGTAAGTGAAGATACCTCAGCTTTTTCTTCTACTGAAGCTTCGATATTCGTGTGGTCAGCACTTGATTCTTCAGTTATAGCCATGAACGCATGTTCTTCGTTATCAGATGCTTCACTTTCCTCTTCACTTGCACTCCACGTAGCTTGAAAGGCCTTTTCTTTTGTAGGGCAGTCACTCCTATAATGTCCCGCCTTTCCACACCTGAAACAGATAGATGGACCAGCAGCACCTTCCTTTCTAGTTTTGATTCCAGTTTTAAAAGTAGATAGAACTTTCTTGGATTCATCAATCATATCAGAGTCCTTATTCCTTAGATTTGTTCGTTGCTTTCTGAGCCGTATCATTTTGCTTACTTTCTTTGATAACAGCGCCAACTCATCGTCATCATACTCATCTAAGCAGTTATTAGTGGTATCCAGATTAGTTTTAAAAGCAATACCTTTCTTTTCTTTAACAGTTTCGGTTCCCATATCTCTTTTTAGGATTTCTTCATGAGTGAGAAGTGATCCTAATAACTCATCTAACATGATATCAGCATGTTTCTTAGTTTCTTCTATGGCTGTAACCTTAGGAAGCCACTGACTAGGTAGGCACCATAAGATTTTCCTTATTATATCTTCATTATCGTAGATTTTCCCTAGCCCTTCTAATCTATTTATTATACTCTGGAACCTATCAGCCATATCTCTTATAGATTCACCAGGTTCCATTTTAAACATTTCAAACTCTTGTTTCAGCATGCTGATTTTAGTTGTCTTAACTAGATTAGTTCCTTCATGAGTTATGCATAACTTATCCCAAATTTCTTTTGCAGATTTACAGGTGGAGATACGATTAAATTCTTCTTTACCTAGAGCACGAGTACATTAGGTTTATGGCACGAGAATTCAATTGTACTTTCTTAATATCATCATCAGTCCACTTATCAAGATTTGCTTTTACCTCTTGTGGTCCGTTGACGATAAGTACCCATAGCACAGGATTGACGGTTTTGATGAATAACTCCATGCGATTTTTCCAGTAGCCAAAATGTGCTCCTTCAAACTTCGGAGGACGATTAGCTGAAAAACCATCAGCAAGGAACACAGCAGTTTGTGAATCGTTCATTCTGTTCAAAACAATATAAAAAAAAATTAATTTTAACGAATAAGGATCAGAATTCACCTGGAGTTGTTGCTAGTCGAGCTTTGCTCAGTTAGCAGCCCAGCTCTGATACCACTTGTTGTAGACTGATCCCTGTGGCGATAGCAAACGGATTGTTTCTGATAGAATGATCACAAAGACTTCATGAACTAACGTCTGAGTTTTAAGTTGTGCTAGGAGAGTTTAAAGACATATAGTACTTTAGAGCTTCCAACATACAATTTATTCAAAATAGTTCAATTGGATTTCTAACTATGAAATAACAAAGATAAAAAATGTGGCAACTTAACAACCTGAAGCACACGAATGTCTTTGATCAAGCGGGTCTTTGTCTGTCCAGTTGAGCTCCAACAGTCTTCACAGCATCCAGCAGCAACTCAGCAGCAACCAGTAAATCCAAAGCCCCAGCTCGAGTCGTACAATCTCCCTCTTGATTTCCTGTGAGCCTGGTCGTGATTTCTTATCCCGTCGTTTAAGCGCACCTCCTCACGAGCAGTTGCAGCTTCTATTTATTTCCATTCGATTCATCTGCTGGCGAGGAAGTCGAGTGGCGAACCTTCCTTCTTTCCTTCTTTCCTTCTCTGTAGACTGTATTTCTTGGTTGTAAGAAACACGCTTCTCCGATCGCTGCTAGCTTCCCGCGATACATCGATGATTTCGATGATCTCTAGGGTTAGTGCGGAACACGCGTCAGCATGCTTTGGTTTTGGCTAGTTTTTTTCTTCAAGTCTATGCGGCCCAAAAGACCTGCATCACATTAGACAAGTACAGAGCCCATACGACAGGCTTGAATTATCAACATTAGTGAGTAAATAAGCGTTGATGAAACTAAACCTGAAATTATCATCATCATCATCGGAGGGTCCATTACTATGAGCACAACAAGAGTACACGTTTCATCCATTTTCATGGTTTTGGATGTAATTTGAAGTAAATTAAATGGGAAAGTTAGTTCCCGATTGAGTGAGCTCGGGAATCAATTTTTTGCCATGAACCATTTGTCCATTTCGTCTCAATAAATTCTTGTCGTTAAGACATGATTCGATTTGATTTTTGTATTTAGTTATTTGTCTCCATCCTTTCCTGTGTTTATCATTTCAGATGATGCAAATTTCGTCGGAGAACACAATGATAATACAGGCAAGTAACACCATGACCAATAATATTTTTTGTTTCAGTTATCTTAAATCAAGAAGACTCCATGTCCGAATGAGGTGAAACCGTTGTGATAGTTTCGTCGATTTTCAGTCTTCTAAATTTAAATCTCTAAACCGCACCTCTCGTCACCTTCTTGGTTGATTTAGGATCAAAACATGCATTGAGTCGAATTTTAAATCAAAATCTGTATATCGAATAACCAAGTTATGAATATATTTTTCTTAAAATATAATACTAAGTTCAAATATATAAAAAATCATCCTTATGATGTTTTTAATTAAAGAAAATTGTTCTTAAAAATTGAATGTGCCATCGGTAATTTTTTTCTAGTGTGAAACCTCACTCTAGAAATCCCGATTGAACCACTGGTTCAATCGAAGAGTCCTATTCATATCTCAGTTTGAACCAGAACTCCACTCTAATCTACTAACCAAACATTAAAAGCTAAACTAAAATACTTTAATAAAACTTACTAACTCGGATCCCGGATCTCAAAACACAACAAATCAAAGGAGATGCAACTTAAAAATGATATTAAAAGATATTAAAACCCCAATCAGCTCTCTCTTCACCATCAACTCCAGTACCTGTGATTGAACACGCATATACACCAAGGAAAACATACATTCGACGGGGTCAGTGATAAGCAGAATAACTGAGTGGCTAAGTGACTAAATTGCAATTACAAAAAAATTCGGAAGTCTAAGGTGTATATCTGAGTTGGTAAAACAATTGAAATAATGCATTCATCCATCAGTGCGCCGCATACGGTAAGATGCGCGGCGCAATGTAAATCTCGATGATTACCATTTTTTATAATTTAATTTTTAGTTTGACTATCTATATAATTTTTGATAAAATCGTGGCTAAATTTTTTATTCTCCACTAAAGTTCCAGAAACCAAACCATAACATTTAAACACCCCACTGCATGCAATTGACGTGTTCCATGCAATCCAATACTTTGCACGGACTTGACGTCTTCAACACAAAAACTCCACTCACCCTCTTTGTTCGAGTCAACGGCTAACCTAGACGGTTTGATCAGTTGGATCCGATAACTAACTCGAGTCTTATGTGTTTTCAATATTGGGTCAACTACAAAATCAAATCTTTAAATTAATTTGATTCTCAGCTCCCGAGTTCTATTCAATGTGTAAGATTTAATTCAAACCAAAATTTAAACCGAACCGAAATTCAAATGTCATACTTAATCAAATAATTAATAATGAATAAAAGTATTATACCGAAATTATAATTAATATATATCGAATATAGCCAAAATAAAAAAATACGATCTAAAATTGCCATGAGACTGAACTGGAAATAATACAGACCGACAAATCCACAAAGTGGAATTAACTTTTTTTTTGGTTAAAATGATCCTTCTAGAGGGTGGGTACGTGGTGGATGGGCCATAATCTCTGTATTCAGCTGGTTAATATTTTTTTTTAACGGCTATAAAATGCTTTATATTTTATTATCAAATATCTTATCATTTAAATTTAATACGTAAAATTATGCGAATACCCTTCGAATATCCTATTTAAATACATATGGTTGCGGTCAAATCAAACACACCTTCTAATTTTGGGAAACTTTCTCCTCTCGAAATACTCTATGAAATAAATCCCCGAAACAGGCCACGCACCGCCGCCGACCGTTGCTGTCGCCGACCGCCGCTGACCTCCCCTGCCCCCTGCCTTTGCCAGCCGCAGCCGTCGGAACCAGACGTCGCCACCGGAACCCGCCGTCGCCGCTCCTACGCCACCGGAAGCCCACGCCGCCGCTCTCACGCCGACCGCCGGTCAAAACCGTCGGCAGTAAAGGGCATGGCAACCGTCCGTAATTTTTTTTAAATTAATATTATTATTATTTAAAGTGAATTAGAATTTATATTTTGTTTAGTGAATTAGCAATGAAATAGGTCATAATTAATGCTTGATAAATGAATAATTAATCGACTAGTTATTTAAAATTAGTAATTAAGGTTAATTTACTAATTAATAAATATTAATTAAGGTTAATTAATAAATATTGTAACAATAAACTTGGAAATTACCAAATTCATTTACTAATTAATTTGGTAATAAATATAATTAATTAATAATTACTTATTATAAAATTTAAGTTAATTAGTCCATATATGAAAAATATTGAAAATTAGAGATTAATCATTATAATTCGTAATTGAATATTTATTTTACTAATAATTTGAAATTTGATATTAATTATTACAATTAAGGTGAAATATCAATCCCCCAATATATTTAAGGTGAAATAGTGAATACAAGTTTAACATTTTTAATTATTAGTTCAGATTTAATGTGTTAGTTTTGTAATTAATAGTTACGATTTCAATTTCATATATAGTTAGACGCGATGTCGATGGGAGATGATGACTTGACGCGGTTTATCGATCGTCTTATTTCTGCATCAAATAGAAAATTGCTGGAGGTGAAATAGAAGGGAAAGAAATCTAGGGTAGGGGATGATGGACAGTGTAGTGCGCAGTTTCAGATTCCCGGACCGATATACATGGACCCCGATCCGCACTCTGTTGGGAGAGAGCTGATTGTTGATGAGATTTTTGCTAGCCAGCCTCCAGATTTGGGCGATGACATTCATACTATTCAGGATGACTCCGACGGTGACGATAAGCAGATCCCGTCAGACGGTGACGAAGATGAGATGACGATTGTGATGCATCGTTTCACCCTTTCTTGCTGGATAGTGTACGCTCGCGAAAGAGACCTGGAGGGAGAGGTACAGCCGCTCCATCTGGATTTGGAGCGGGTACTAGATCATCTCGTGGGTCGCAGGGATCGTCTACTTTGGGCCTTAGACGTGGCAGAGGAGCACGCATTCTGTAGGGGTCCAGTCTAGCAGCACCGACGGAGAGTGGTTGCTTACTGATCCAGCTCCTGATGGACCCCGGATCCCTACTGTGATCCCTAGTTTTGGCGGTCACGTAGCCCACCGCCTCTAGACACATGGTTTGGACTCTAGGCCGACATCATGATTCAAGACGTGCGGATGACTCGGCAGTACAGTTGTGGTGCGGCTACACTTGCTTTCCGGTACTGGCAGCTCAGGGTTGCTTCTTGTGTGGGATCTACGTTTCTGTCACGCTGCCTTACTTTGTTGTAGTCGTGGATCTACAAGTAGTTCCCGAGCATGGATTGTAGGTCGTCCCCGGGTCCGCGTGCTAGTGGGGAGGCACTTGCTGGGAGGTGGGACGGATCGAGGATCGTTGAGAGAGCAGCTGATGGGGATGCGAGGCTAGACACACTACGATTGATTCTAGATGGGATGACGCACACCCACGTCGATTGGCTTCCTTTCGATACATCTGACTTCGATGGTGAGGCTCGGTGGTCCTTGTACAATGGAGGCATATATGCATTCGATTATGTTGAACCGCACTATCCCAGGCGCGTGTTGCGTCAGTACGCCTACCGACAGACAATCCCGGATTCGATTGTCATGCCGAAGTTAGCGTCGCGACCGGAAAATGGGATGTAGTCAGGCACTCCAGGTTTGACTATAGCCGGATTGGGCAGTTGCTAGATCTGTTGTTCTTCAGCACTCGTAGTGTGCTTGGATCGCCTGATGGTAATGCATCTGCGGAGTACATGGTGTGGTACCTCAACCTCATATACCCACATATTGTCCCCACGCGCATAGCGGATATGCCACACCCACCGTTGGTTCGTATCATTACAGAACAATTTGTTCAGCAGTTTATTTTCCATTCACAAACTTCGTTGTAATAGTCATTATTCATTTATGTGCAGGCCCCAGAGTAGGCTATGCGCTCTTTTTACGTTGGGTTGGCCCCCTTATACCAGTGTGATGGATCAGACCAGTTCGTTGATCGGGCGCGTGAGTACTATGAGGTCGTTGAGGGCATGCGAGGGTTGTGGTCTCAGTATGCCCTGTAGCTGCTCGTTTTTCGTTTTCTCTACTGTAGTGTACTTTCATTTGGGTAATTTATGTTGGGATTGTAGTTTCGTTTTGCTGAAATTATCGGAACTTTTATGCTAAGTTGCACTGTGATCGAGGTACTTATTTACTGGATAGTCATGTTTTTTTTAAACTTCTGTTAGTGGTTCAATACACCACTTCATTCATGCTAGCATTTGCATCCGTAGTGAGTCAAATATTCAAACATTAAAACCGTCTAGAGTTTGCATAAATATATATTCAGTACATAAAATCAAATGCGTACAAAGAAATATAGAAACCACCCGTCCCTTAATCTGAAACATCGAATACATCCTCAACTCCGGGGTTGGGGGAGTTTGGATTATGCCCCCATGATTGTGGAACAACTGCAGTTCATCCTTGTTGATGTCATGCCACAATGCTGTGTGAGTCCCACCCTCTGCCCCTTCCCAAACCGGATGGAAAGGCGGCATCGGCCTCACCCCATCCACCTCGGCCAACTCTATCTGCAACCAATGGTTGCCCGTGCAAATTAACTCAACCACTAGATCTTGATGCTGCACGTGTCTCGCACCCAGCGATAAATACGCTGTTCTGTATGTTTGCTGGCTAATCGGTTTGTTGGCTGATGCATACACCATGAACGCCCAATTGTAGCGGGATGCAAGTTCGATAATATCAGCATCCCACATCAAGAATTCCAGTCCGCAGAACCCTGTAGTACCTAGCAGTCTTCTCTTAACATAGGCTTGGTCCTGGTCCGATGCTGCTATACTTGTTCGTACCCGGCGTTCCACCCTACTGACGAAAGGCCCCAAAGGTCTTCCTTTATCTTCAGGTATCGTTCTTGATTTTCATAAACAATGTGCGCTATAATGCGAAAACCACAGTTCCCGTCTGCCCTGGAGTTAAACCAATCGATGAGTAGTTCTCTGACACTCTGCGGGATATAATATTTGTACATGAATTCAGGTTGTCCGGCTGATGTAGGCGTACCACCTGTTTCATCAGGAAAAGCGTTAGGAGGCTTCTGTATAGGAAGAGAGGCGTAATCGAAAAATTAAATTGCACATACCACATACCAGTTTTCTTATTACGTGACGTGACAGATTTGAACTTCTCCCGCCATGACGATTCCCTTGCATGTTGCCGTCTAGGAGGTGTGCCTTTTGGAGCATCTGATGTCTTCGGGTCCTGCAGACCCTCCGCCTTTGGATATAGCTAGGATTGGAGGAGTCTCGTTGCAGCATGAACATGTGCCTCTCCTAAACTCTCGACCTCTCCTAAATTTGCGCCAAACATCACGCTCTGCACGGGCTTCATCTTCCCACTCTGCACCGTCGGGCAGGTCTGTGTAGTCTAGGAAAGCCCAAAAGCGGTGTAGGTGCCTCCTGTACAGTAATCGGTCCTCCTCCAGACAGCGCTAAACTTCACTTCTACATGGTAGCCCCTTCATAGTCTAAATCACACACGTGCATGACCTCGCCAATGCCCGATCTTCAACTAGTTCCTCGATCGCCCACAAGCTCACCGCCCCATTCAACTTCCCGTATGGTTTCTCCCAAATGACAAACGACTGCATGGAACAAAGTCGAGCAATACACTCGTAGTGAAATAGACATGCACTGAACTTGGAACTACCATACATACATTCATCTGTGAGTCTTCTAGCGACTTCCGTATCTTTAGCATTTGACCCGCCATAAGGCAATCATATGCACAGAATAAGCGGTCAGCCTTGCTGATCGAGGTGTGCAGCCAAGCCTTGAAGAATGAGTGTGCCAATTCAACCCTGTTTGTGTTTATGTCGCCGAGATAGAACACCTTATTCGTGTAGCAGCATGCCCACTTCTGTTTGCAAGGCAACCACTCTGAAACCAGATAGTGTACTAGCTCTTCGTTCCAGCCAGTTTTGACTAAATCACTCCATTTTCTGAAAAACATTTGGCTGGTTTTGACATTGAACACTTGTCCCCATGGACCTCGTACGAATTTCTCTACTACATCTCTGTCGTAAAACTTTGTTACCCTACCATCGATGTTCCTCTTCATGTGCCACACACAGAGCAAATGAGCGAAATAAGGGAATACGCCCTCCAGTGCAACTGCCAATCCACGTTCCTTATCAGCGACCAAGGCATTCGATACCCGACCCCCAAGAACCAATCATAATTGGTTTAGTGCCCATGCATATGACTCTTTCGTTTCATCTTCCACGAGTGCCAACCCAATATTGAAGTTTTTCTTCACCGGCGTCACACCTACAAACTACACAACCGCCTTCTTGTAAACGTTTGTTTTGTAGGTGGCATCTACCAAGATGTTGACTCCGCGTGTGACACTTACAGATGACTGACATGGTTGTTTGGATCCCTTATGTATTTTGTGAAGTATCGCAATTTTCGCGCCTCTGTCACCGTCCATTGCATGGGGTTCATGCTTCCCAACCTTAACCGCCTGATTTTTACCGTCTTATTATAAATTTGGTTCATATTGATCTAACGGTCGTACTCATGCTCTACATCTGTCTTGGCGGGACATGGTTCTCCTCCAACTGCCTAATGTGGTCTTTCATCTCGTCTGTAAGTTGATTCTGTTGTTGTGTACCTTCATGCTACAACTCAAACTAATGGTTGTGGAATGACCTAAAATCCCGTGTTTTACATTATCTTTGACGGTGTCAATCCTCCATTTTGCACTCAACGTCAATATAGGTAGGCCGCACACACACCATGAACGTACAACTTGTGCAGGATGTTGTAGTCGTACATGAACTCTCTAAAGAGGCTGTGGACTATGATTTGCCCCTGCCACCATGGGAGCAGTGTAAGTACAAACGTTTTTCTTTTTCACGCGAATTCTTTTTATGTGAGCCACGCGTCAATTGAAACCCTAAGCCTAAAGCAATTTCCTTAGCCGGAGCACACCCGTTATCGACTGTGTTGTAAAACACCCCGTTGATGAAATGAACGCCATAATTCAACTGTTCCTCAACATCATCATCGTCACTATAACTCTCCTGAACATGGTATACCACAACTTATCAGTCGGTGTACTATGTTTGCAGTTATCATTCACGACACAATAAACACTAAACCTACGACACAATTACCAACGATGCATTTCGTACAACAACGATAACTAACTGAATTACTCATGACAGCGCTTCTACCTTCTTGTATAATAATAGTCCCGATCCTCAACTGCATAGATGATTGCTAGTAGTCAGTAATTAAAAGTACTAAGGTATGAGTTCAAAACCCTAAACTCTAAGTATTAAACAAATAATTATTACATTTCGTAAAAAATGTAAAAAATAAATTATTTATAAAATTATGAAGCTAGTATCATATAATTACAATAATATAACTCAGTAGTTTAGAATAAAAAAATTTGGTCGCCATGCCGATGGCCGAACGCCAGCAGTGGTTGAAGATTTAGGTAAACAGAGTAACAATTATTTTGATAATTAAAAATGAGTTATTGAATATTTTTTCATTACTACATGAAAATTAGTAATTAATCATGTTCATTACTCATGTTAATTAAGGATAAACTGTAATTTTGAGTTCTACAAGTGACATTTAAGGTTTAGAGAGAAGGTTTAGAATTTAGGGTTTAGGGTTTAGAATTTAGGGTTTAGGATTTAGGATTTAGGGTTTTTAGTTTAGAATTTAAAGATAAGGTGTAGGGATTAGGGTATAGGATTTAAGGTTTAGGGTTTATTTTTTAGAGATTAAAGATATGGTTTAGGGTTTAGGATTTAGGTATTAGGGTTTAGAGTTTATTATTTAGAGACTAAAGATAAGGTTGAGGGATTAGGGTTTAGGGTTTATTGTTTAGAGATTAAAGATAAGGTTTATGGATTAGGGTTTAGGATTTAAGATTTAGGTTAGGGTTTAGGGTTTATTGTTTAGAGATTAAAGATAAGGTTGAGGGGTTAGGATTTTGAAGTTATTGTTTAGAGATTAAAGATAAGGTTTAGGGATTGGCGTTTAGGATTTAGGGATTAGGGTTTAGTATTTAGGGTTTAGGGTTTAGGATTTAGGGTTTAGGGTTTATTGTTTAGAGATTAAAGATAAGGGGTGAGGGATTAGGGTTTTGGGTTTATTGTTTAGAGATTAAAGATAAGGTTTAGGGATTAGGGTTTAGGATTTATGGATTAGGGTTTAGGATTTAAGGTTTAGGATATTGGGTTTATTGTTTATACATTAAAGATAAGGTTGAGGGATTAGGTATTAGGATTTAGGGTTTAGGGTTTAGGATTTATTGTTTAGAGATTAAAGATAAGGTTTAGGGATTAGGTTTTAGGGTTTAGGTTTATTAATTAGAGATTATAGATAAGGGTTAGGGTTTAGGGTTTAGGATTTAGGAATTAGGGTTTATTATTTAGAGATTATAGATAAGGTTTAGGGTTTAGAGTTTAGGATTTAGGAATTAGGGTTTATTATTTAGAGAATAAAGATTAGGTTTATGGATTAGGGTTTAGGACTTAGAGATTGGTTAGAGTTCAGGGTTGAAGGGTTTAGGGTTCAGGGATTGGGTTTTGGGTTTAGGATTTAGAGTTTATGGTTTAACGGTTACAATTTAGCGGTTAGTGTTCTGGTTCTTGTTTTTAATTAATTTTTGAAAATTAGGATTTAGTCATGGTAATTAAGGGGACTAGTAAATATAAGTACTTATAGTAACACTTGTTGTGATAGTTACATAATTTACAATTGAATATATATCAGTAATATTTGAAACATATTAATAACTCATGTTAGGATTAAAATGAATTTATAAATATTAGTAATTAAACTGAATTTGTAAATATTAGGGTGTATTAGCAATTATGTAATTTCCAAATTAATTGATAGTATATCTACTAAGTATTCGTTTTAAGTATTAATTCAATAAATATTCAATTAAAATATCTGGAATTATAAAGTTAATTGTTATTTATATTTACTAATTCATCTTAATGAGTTTAATTAGTGTGACTAATTATTAATTTACAACCGTTAATTAAATACATACTTAATTACGAAATAATTAATTATGACATATATTTAATTATTAGTTTACTAAACTAAATAACACTAATCTAAATATAAAAATTAAAAATATAATTAAAATTTTAAAAAACGGATGGCATGTCGACCGCCCCACCACCGCTTCGCAGTCAACGCCGACTGTCGTGGTTGACCGTCAACGTTGACTGTCGACGCCCTAGTGGGGTGGTCGGCGTTAACTGCCGACACCGTAGTCGGGCGGTCGGTAAGCCGTCTGTTTTGTAATACCTCATCGGCTGCGGCGGTGGCGGTGAGGCGGCGGAGGGGGTCCGGCGGGGGAGAGTGTTCGCCGGCAGGGGTACCGTAGCGGCGGCGATACGCCGGTTTTTAATGGTCGTTTGAAGGAGGTGTGAAAGTTCTTCGAATTTCTGCGTCTTATAAAGAATTTCATTTTACTATTCAAGGGCCGTTTACATTATTTTAGTTACCAAACTCAAATATTGCGACGATGTTAGGGCGTTGTACTGTAAAATGTAAGGCGGCGTATAACAACCCCTTCTTCTTCAAAGTCCCATATGAAGAGCTATTATATATGTCCCCATATCCAATTTGGTTGAAATTATATTCGTTATAGTCCTTATAATTGCAGCACTTTGCATGACCTATGCGGTCTACAAATTCGGTGAGGGAGTTCAAGTTGGAACCTACAAACTTGGACGCCTTGGGGTGCTCATAGACTACTCCGCCTTTTCACTGATGACTCTGATTATGGCTATGACCGTGGGTTGCGATTGTCAATCGTTCTTTGATAGGACTTGTGGGTTCAAAGTTCCATTGTTTCATGAAGTTCAGATTGAACTTGATTGACTACACCGCAAACGACATGATCCTCCACTGGGCTTGCAGTTGTATATTTTTTTTTGGTTAAGTCGAACAATGTTATCGCCATATCTTTTGATGGCATTTTGTTTGGTGGTGTTTGTCTTTTTTGGTAGTGCCAAGTACTACATTTATGGGAGACATGATAATTGAGAAACTTTTAGAGGAAAAGGGTCAGGAAAATATCCTATTAAAAATGTTTAAAACTAATTTCATTACAATCTCAGGATACATATATAAATGTTACATGCTGCTTGAGTGGATGATTTCGTGTTGATCATTGTAATGATGGGTTTTTCTCGGGGAAAGTGAGAATAATTGAAAAGTACTTGGTACCACATTTGATTTGGTTAGACTCTATATTACCAGTTAATTTAATTGGTTTAAATGAGGCTTTATATTAGAAGAGATAATTGTTAAATTATTTTTAAAGATTCACTTTCAATATAAATATGAAATTAATTAATTATTTATTAAGGAATTCCTAGTTGTTTGAGAAGTCATCTCAGATTATAAATAAGAGAGAAGACTATCCCTAAAGAGATACGAAATTGAGCAGAAAAGCAAAGGGAGAGTACGTTCAGAGATTACATATTAGCAAAAGTTTCCCAAAATCCTCAACTGTAATTCATCGTAAAATATTAGAACTACGGAAGCGAAATTTATTAAATATCTAACCAATTACCAAACGAACACTTATCTTTCGAATAAGGACTTTGGTTCACGTTTCATTCGAACTTTTGGATCTGAATTTCTCCTTGATGAAAAAATCACAAAACAGCTAGTATGTTGATAGTGATAGGATTTCTAGTGATTATCTATCCCTATCTACATGTTTTGAGTGATCAATATTAGCTCATTTGTGCTTCGATTCCGTATGGTTTTGCGTCTTGGCATTATATGCCTAGATCCGTTTACTTGGACTATTTCGGTCCATTTGATGTGTTTCTTTGCAGTATTTGTTATCTACAGGTACTTTGGAGACATGTGATCAGGCTATGAGGCTATGAACGCGGATTAGAGCGCGATTGGAGCTCAAATGGAAGGATGATGCAAGAATTGATGAATAAGAAGGGCTGCACGTCGTACATGACCTTAAATTAAAATAGCTCTCGTCAAAAAAGGGCTGCACGTCGTGCAGGCCCTAGAACTTCAAGTGGCCTTGTAAGAAAAAAGGGTGCACGACGTGCGTACCTACACGACGTGTTCCTCCCAATTCCAACAACTACCATATAAAAGGAGCGATTTTAGGGAAAGAGAAAACTCTTTTCATCAACGAATTCCTACAATTTTTCCCCAAGTTCTCTCTACAAAAACACCATATTTCCATCCCGAGAATTCCGCTTGAAGATCCAAAGGAGTTTCCATTGAAGATTGAAGCTAGAATTGAAGCTAGAAGGCTAAAAGCGAAGATTGGAGCGAGATCGATTCATTATTTCTTCATCAAGATGGTGGTTAGGTCTTTTTCTTATTTTTCTTCTTCTTGTGATACGAGTAGCTAAATCTTTAAAGTTTTTGGTTGGGATGTAGGAGTTTAGCCATGATACTATCCCTAAAAGTATAGGGTCGGCGATTGTTGGATATTTGGATTTGAATGAAAGACTGTTTTGATTGTTGGTTTTTCAACCTTGTTCTTGTTACGACTTAAATTAGATTGGATCTATGAAATTGTTTGTTTGATCGACTTTGGAATTCATTATTTAACAATCTAAGATAGAAGAAATTTATCACCGGAGTAAGCTAATAGCTCGATTCTACCTTTCATGTTTCTTTTGGCTTTAAAGGTTGTTCATGGAGTTATTGGCGAGTGCTCTGGTTTGCACCTAATGGACCAAGTTGGGTGTAGTTATCAATAGTTTAGGTGTTAATGGACCAAGTTAACACTATTTCCAATTGCTTATGATTTTCTTTAATTCAAAGAGAGCACCTTATCCCTTTGTAGAACTTCTCGATGGTCATTACTAGCTAGCCTAGTTGAGGTCATTCAAACCTTCTGATTGGGAAGTGAGTAGTGGTAGTCCGCGTGCATGATCGTGCCGCGGATTCATACGAATGATTAGAGGAGCTATATTATTCAATCCTAGTCCAACGTTTGTCCGAACCAACTACTAATAGGAAGTTGAACTTGAAGAAACATCTCTTCCGAGAAGTTGTCTTCTCCATATGTTCAAACCTATTTCTTAGTGTTAATTGGTAGAGTTAATTGAATTAATAGTATAATTTGAAACCGAAATCAGTTTGTTCAGTCTAGACCTTGTTGTGTTTGAGTAAAAGCATAACGAGAGGATCCTTGAACACATACGGCACTTGTGTTGTCAAGATAACTTCACAGTTATTTTGGCGATAAATTTTTAGGCGCCATTGTGGGCGATAAATTTGTAGGCGTCGTAGTCAGCGTCCCTTTAGACATTCGACTCTGTTCTAGTTTATGTTTTCCCCTTTCTTTTTGTTCTTTTGTTTGGGTTCCACTTTGGTTTATTATTTTTGGCTGTGCGGGATTTAGGTGTGGTAAATGAGACAATCTAGTCAAATTCGTGAACGATAGCTACGAAATTTATGGAATATCTGCCACTACCTCGAGTTCTGTTTCCTCATTAAGATCAACATGATGGTCACCTCATTTTCAATCTTGAGGTTGTCCTACCATCACCTTTACCACTTCACTTATCACCTCTGCTGTTACACCTCGAACCTAGTAACATAAATTTTATTATTAAATTCCTAAATTATCCTTAACTTAAGGATAAATTATTTCACACAAAATGATTGTATTAATTATGATTGCTATTTATGATTTATGATGTTATTGGATAGTCAAGTATTAGTAGGACATAGATGTAGTGAAGTTAGTTTTATAATTTATCCTTGCAAAATTGAACCATGAATCTAGTAGTAGCCAAATGGTCAGGTAGTTTGACTTATGGGTACAAGATCAGGAGTTTCGCACCCTTCTTCGAAACTCTTTTTCTTTTTGTTTTTTTAATCGCTGACCTCATGGATGACATCACCTCATCTCTTACCTATCCCCTTCTGCCGATTTCAAGTACTCAGACCCAGAGATCTGAATAAAATCGAGTGTGAGAGGAGTTGCGAGCAAACGGCGCTGCCTTATAGATCAAAGGAATTGGACATCGACGACGTCGGAGGCTGGAGATCGATGGAAAAGAAGTTGTGGTGGCGGCGGCAATGCGTGGAGGCTCGTCGGCGGACCGGAGGAAACGAAAGATGTACGGGACGTCTTCCGGGCGATGGTCAAGACTGGAAGTTCAGTGACCTTCCGCATGTAAACAAAGTCTGATGGCCAATATGCAAATCCGGAAGATAAGTGATCTCTTTGCAATTTCTGTTATGTTTAGCGACTGTGCTGTACTTCCTGGATAGTGGGATGACCGATCTGCTATTAGATAACTATTTAGGGATTTTTATGCAAGAAACCTAGATTTAGAGGACTGCTTCTGTAATTTGCGAAGATTGACGGCGAATTGACAGTTCTGCCCCTGGAAGTTTCAGCGAATTGCAAACAAATAAACGAGGCATAACTCCACCATTTGACCTCTGAACGACGCACCGTCAGAAGCTGTAGCTTGGTGGCAGCAAGGTGACGGATTGGATTATGAGATGTCGGCTCTTCAATGAGGTGGGTTGGTTTAAAGGGGATAAATTCTTTACGTTACGGTAGCTAGGTTACGTGATATGTGCTATGTGATGTGTTAATTGAATTATATGATTGGTACGTAGTTGTTTATGTGTTGCTACGTTTATGTTAGAAAATGATGTGCCCTTGGAATAGTACTAGTTAGTAGACAGATAATGATTAAGGAGAACGATAAGATGAAGAGGAAGATGTACCTCATTAGTTAGGCCCTACCATGACTAGTTGTCGGCTTAGATTCTAGGGTTCGAGTCCCTATGTTTAATGGCTGGTTGGATACGTGCTCCACAGTCTTTTCGTGTGTTCGAGTCCCTGAATTATTATTATCGTGGGTTCGAGTCCCAGAGTTAATATTATCGTGGGTTCGAGTCCCCGAATTATTATTTATGTGGGTTAGAGTCCCCGTCTTCTTATCGTGTTCAAGTCCCATTGATGTTTAAGTCCACAATAGGCGGTTGGGATAGCTAGATGAGTTAGGGGAGCCCTAGATGAAAGTTGATATCCTAGATTGAAATGATCACGGAATTCAAGGAACCTAGTTAAGATTTTATTTGTGAAATGACGAATTAATGTCGTAGTTGTTATGACATTATGACATTACTTTTATGTTGTGATTGACTTTTTAATAATATGTTTATTGAATTCCAATATTTTTGGGATTATCTTTTAATGTTAGAGCACGAAAGACTGACCCCGAACCACCCATTAGGATGTTTGAAAGTTGTTGCAGGAGTAGAGTGGAGCAGATTCGGGATTTGACAAATTTAGACTTGGAATTTGAAAAGAGGTTTCAAAGTTATTCATTGAGACTTGATTTCAAATGTTGGTTGCCCACTTGTTAGGCATTTCCGCTATTAGTTAATAAGTTTATTTCATTATTTAACGATTTCTATTTTTTTTCTTTTATTTTTTTTCAAAGTTCCCTGGTTGGGGTATTTTGGTCATTTAATAATTCATTAGAAATGAGGGTGTTACATATGCCTTCACCACCTCACTCCTCACCTTCATCATCTCCCTCATCATCCAGTTCTTCCCCAATAGTATCTTCTCCTTCAAACTCTTCAAGTGAAGAAGAACCTACCGAAGAAAACATCAGAATGGGAGACCAACCTCAGACACTTGGAGACTATGCTAAACCCACACTTGCGGGCACTGGTTCGAGCATTGTCCCTCCGACAATCGACAACCAGAACTTTGAAGTTATGACTCCGTCCGTTCAGACGGTACAACATAGAACTTACTTGGGAAATGATCATGAGTGCCCGAGCCAACATCCGAGACACTTCAATGAAATTGTGGAGCTCATGAAATTCAATGGGGTTCATGCAGACTTTGTCCCCATGAAGCTTTTCACTTTCTCCCTCCAAGGGAAGGTAAATGTTTTGCTGGATAATCAACCCTACAACTCATTCCGGACATGGGATGCTTTGGCTAAAGCGTTTCTCGAGGAGTTCTTTCCGCCATACAAGACAGATCCAATCCGGGCTCAAATCAGCAACTTACAGCAATGGAATGGGGAGCTCTTCCATCAAACTTGGGATCATTCCTGGTCTTATTGTATTCTTGCCCCTATCATAACATGGAGGATTGGACCTTAACAGATATCTTCGTGCGGGGTCTCGACTATGTGAACACGTGCATGATCAATCATGATGTGAATGGTGACTTGAAGTAACTCACCCTGGAAAGGTGTCCTCGGCTATTCAGAGAAATGGTTGTGAAGACCAAGAGTTGAGCACACCAAGGAGCTCACAAGCATCAAGTGGGAATAAATTCTCTCCCACACCTCCGTTGGACAAGCCACAACAAGATCTTGCGGACAACTCCGATCGATCTCTCCATCTCCTGCACTCCAAGGTTGATGCATTGGTGAATCAAATGAACCACATATCATTGCCCAATATGGCGTGTAAGGAGGTAGCACCACCTCCAAAACCCCAACCGATGAGGAAGGCAACGATTTTTTACTATTGTGAGAGTTGTAGACACGAGGGACATGATGCTTCATCATGTCAAGTTTACTCAGAAGAGGTTACAATTTCGAGCAAGTTGGTTATGTCCAAGGTGGATATAATCAAGGTGGTTACCAACCAAATTACAAACCCAACCAAGGTGGCTACTACAACTATCCACGACAAATCAGGGTTATCAAAACTACCAACAAGGTCCCGGACCTCAAGGTCAAGGACCGAGCCAACCACAACCTTCTCCTCAAAGACCTTAAGGGAAATAAAATCTGGCTACAATCAAGGTTTCCAAGGAAATCAAGGATATAATCAAGGGGGTCAAGGGCACCCTTAAGAAAACCAAGGAAGCTGGCAGGAAATTCAGAGGGATTACCAACCCCAAGGATATCAACAAGGTTTCAACCAAGGCAACCAAGGGGAACAAGAAAACTATCAAGCCCCTAGAGCACCTCCTCCTGGATTTCTACAAGCAGATGCACCTGAAGGTTGAGCATCATCTTCAATGGCACCTCCAATGGACAACAATGCTTTGCTCCTCCAACTCATTCATAACCAACAAACTTCCATCAACAAGTTGGAAACTCAAATGGGGTACCTCACCAAAGCTCTCTCCACTAGACAACCGGGCACCCTACCCGAAAATACGGAGGAAAACACGAAAGGTGAATATGCGGAATTGAAGACTATCACTACTTGGAGTGGGAAACAAACAAACCCCATTCCTAAGGTAGTAAAACCTTCCCATGGTGGTACCTCCCAAGTTGATTGCTCGAGATGAAGAAATTAAGGAGGATGATATCGAGGACAAAGATTAGAAGGCTGATATTGAAGATGAAGCCAAAGAGGATGAAGAAGAAGTGCTTCAACCTCTCGTGGATTGTGGGTCACCAAAAGCTTCAACGGAGGTCGAAGGTTCATCAAAGCCAAACGGAGCTGCTTCTAGCACAAATCGACATTGGCCCCTTATAAGCCTAAGGTTCCATATCCCAACAGGTTGGATGAGGACCTCTGTGCCAGAAGTTTTGCTCAATTCGTGCAAAGAGATAAGGGAGTGCAGCTCACACTTCCTTTCAGTGAAGCCATTTCAAAGATGCCAATGTACGCTAGGTTCTTAAAGGAGATTTGCATCAACAATAGGGAACTGACAGAATGTGCAAATGTCACCCTCAACGAGCAATGTTCACCCATCGTCTCCACGTACATTCTTACAAAGCTCAAAGATCCGGGTAGTTTTCATATCCCTTAATTGTAGAATTGGTAAACTTGATATTGAGAAAGGCTTAGCCGACTTAGGTGCTAGCATAAATGTGATGCCATATTCTGTTTATAGAGCGCTAGACCTAAATGAAATCAAACTAACTAAGATGAAAATCCAACTGGCGAATAAATCACTTAAATTTCCTAGAGGGGTAGTGATCGATAGGATTTTGAAGTCCCAACAACCAAATGAACTCCGAGAAGTATCAAGATCGTTTTGCACTCGAGGTCCCTTCGTTAGACTTTACTCGGCCTAGGTTTCATGGTCTAGTGCCTCAAATAAGGGAGATAAATTATCGCTAAACTATACCTAAAATGCGAAGAAAAGAAACAAAGTAACCTAAACTAACTAGAAACACACAAGAGTGACTCAAAGAGGAACGATACTACTTATAAAGGATTTCATTCTAGTTGAAACTACCTAAAGGGTCGGGATGGACACACAAGACATCGGATATGAAGATGAATCTCCACTAGACATTCGTAGGAATTCGTGGCACGGACATGCAGACGAACAACCATCACTAGATTTCTTAATTGAGGCTTGGTCCACTCTCAATCAAGTTGTCTAGTAATGAACACAAAGTGTTCAAAAAGTGCCTAGGTGGTTGGAAGACCTTAGTGACCTCAAAAACACGTGAAAAGGGTGCTAAGTCAGTATTTAACACCCCAAACATCCAATCCCTCAATTGAGTGATACTGGAATGCACACCAAGTGTTCGATGAAATGCCACTAAAGAAATCCTAACACTAGTGGTTGAATTGGGGTGTGGCTTGGTCCAGACACACCTTACTTCAATCTTGGAGTAACAACCTAACTCAATTCAATCACAATCAAGTAAAGGAAAGAGTTCATTGACCTAATTCAAGCTATAACATAAATTAGGTTGAAAACACCATAATCCAAGCACATCATTCATTCATGGCATCCACATGTCCAACCCTTTACTTCTAGGTAATAACCATAGCAAGAAAATACATCCAATTCAAATAACAAAAAAGAACTAGCTACATATGATCATCCAAAGAGAAGAGAAGAAAAGGTGAAAACAATTTAAACCCAAGTTGTCATGTCGAGATGTACTTGCTTTGGCCTTCTCTTCGATCTTCTATTATTCAATACAATGCTCCTAGCTTCCTTGACCTTCAATTTGATCCTCAATTGTGTCTTCTAGGGTTATTGGAGAGGGGGGAGTTGAGAGAAAAACCTCACCCAAAAGGGTGGTGAAAGATGGAATGAGGGGTCTCGCTTCTCTATTCTCTCTATCCATCGGATACCTGAAATCTCAGAAAACACTCTAGAAAACAAGTTAAATAGACCGTAATGGTCCACATGAGAGAATGCAAGCAATAAATCCTTTCCAATCACAACAACGTACCCAAAACCGGTCGAAAATCTTGGAAACGATCCAAAAGGTAGTCAAGGCGGATACGATTATCACTACATTATGGAGTGACATCGAATCCCACACACTTGAACATTTCTTTTCCTCAAGAAAATCTACTAATCACACTCAACAAGGAAGTCAAAATGTGGTGAACGGAAAGCATCACCTAGTGTTTCACACCTATATGGTGCCAAGTAATGCTAGTCAAACACCAAACCACACAATTATGCACACAACACCGAATCCCTAAGACTAGTAGAAGACAAACTCATACATATGATGAAAATGACTCGATTCTTAACCACTAGAATGTATCCATATCCCCCAAACACTCATGCCTTCGAAATGTCTGCAAAAGAAACAGACTGACGGCTAGTCCTGGCCAAGATTAATGTTCCGTCCTGAGAGGGGAGGTGCTTTTCTATAGATCATAACACTCAAGTAATGCTAGCACCTCCCTCTTACTTTGATTGCTTTCTTGACTAATCTACTTATATAGATTACTATATAAAACTTGCATCCTGCCGATTTTCTTTGCTTTCCATCTTCTTTTCTTTTTTCATTTTTCATCTTTTTGCCTTGTTTTCGATATAGCGGCCTTTTCCAAATCAGGGTTGTTACAACCTTGGTCGGACTCGGAAGTACCACATATGGTTCAAAAATAAGATCCTAGCATACAAGACTACCACAAGTAGATCAAAACCACTAAGCATGCTTTCACCAACTTCCACAAATCAAGTTCAAGAGGGAATTTTGAAATCAAGGACAAGTCAGAATAAGCATATACGAGACACAAAGAAAGATCCCAACCCGAGAAGTAGCAAAAACCCCGGACATTTGAACATCACATTGTCCTCAATGGGACCAAATAATAGGAAAATAAGGAATACCTGGCGGGTGAAAAGTAAAGCTGGGAGGAAAGGAGGAAGAAAGGAAAACCAGCAAGAAAGAAACTAAAAACATCACATGGTACACTAGAAACAAAAGAAAAAACAAAAACAAACACAAATGTACTAAGAAAAATTGATCCTTTAAAAAAAACCAAACAAAACTTGATTGACTAAGAAAAGGGACTACTCCCAAATCCAAGGTCTCAAGTGTCGAATTCAACGAGGAACGGATCACGAGCCTATACTCAACTAATTAAGACACAGTTTAAGTTAACAAAGGTTCAAAATGCTAGTTCTCTAGGTTATCCACTAAAGTACTTAACATTCACAAATTGAAACGACGTCTATTCAAGCAAGCTACTAAGTAATCAAGAGAGTGAAAAGATGAAACACAAAGAGAGGAGGGTTGCTAGATTTTTGGTGTTGTTTTGGACTCAAACCCGGTTCACTAGATGGATTGGATACAATGTACACACATTATAGTTTGATCATCCTCTAGACATTTGTAGTAGTCAAAGTCTAGGTCTTGAAATGGACAACACTACCAATTGCCAAGTGATCAAGCCAATTGGTAGTGAACACCAAGTGTTCGATAAAATGCCTAGGTGCTAAGAGACTCTTAATGGCATCACAAACACTTGACAAGGGTGCTAAGTCACTATCAAATATTCCAATCACCTAAATTGTCACTACCTAGGTGATTACTGGAATGCACTCAAGGTGTTCGATAGAATTCCACTAAGAGAATCCTCATACTAAATGTTGAATTGGGTTGTGTGCTTGGTCGACACACATCTTACTTCAATCTCGGACTACACACTTACTTAATTCAAGCACAGTTAAGCAATTGAAAGAGTACATTAACACATTCTAAGTTACAAAAACCATAATCCAAGTGGTCCTTTAATCAGACCAGGATTTTCATCTTCGAACGCACGTATCTCCCTCATCCGACCTTCGTTTGAGCTCCGGTTGGTCTCGTTCGAATCTTCTCGTCTTCCTCTATCCATCGAGTACCTGAAATCTCACGTATACAATGAGAAAGCAAGTAACATGGACCAAAATAGTTCGTTCGAGAAAACAAAACATGAAATCCTTGTTTCTTCCAACTAATCACAAAAGAGGGTCAAAACTAGGTCAACAAGCAGTCAAGATGTGGTTAAATCAAGAACGAATAATCATGATATCAAATGCCCCCACACTTGAACATTGCTTGTCCTCAAGCAAATCTACTAATCACACTCAAAGAGAACTCGAAACATGGTGAAAGGAAAACATTTCCTAGCATTTAAAGCCTACTTCCCGATGCCAAGATTGCAAGTCAATCATCAAACCAATCAGCTATGCACAACACACTGAATCTCTTAGAAAAGTACACATCAAACTCAAACATATAGCGATTATGACAGGACACCTAAACAAGAGAATGTATAAAGGTTTCTCCAATGCACTTATGTCTTGTGGGATTAGGGGGAAGAAATGGACAGACGGACGGTCCTGGTCGGGTATTTTCCCGTCCCGAGGGAAGAGTGCCTAATCATAACATACACACAACTATCGCCAAGTATACTAGCATCCCCCTCTTCTATTATTATGTTTTGCTTTCTCTTGTATTTGGTTTTTAACTAGCTCTTCTTCCTCTCTTTTTTTCTTCTTTTCACATGGCTACTTTTTCCAAATGAGGAGGTTGTGATTCTGATCAGGCTCGGATGTGGTTAATACCAAGCACTAGTACCCCAATCCACACCTCGAAGGGTAGAGAAGAAGAGCCCGATGTGGCGAGCATACGGGCGGAGGATCAAAATCCGCCTCACGTGTTTGAATCACAACCTTCTCCATGATCATTTTTGGAGAAATTGGCCTCTTTTAGCCCCTCATTTGGACCCGTCCCATCCAATGAGCATACTCACAATCATCAATTCAACAATTGGAAGCATCAAATTCACCTAGAAATAACCTAGGTTCAACATTCACATTCAAGCCACAAAGATGCAATTCCAAGTTCTCATCAAAAGAATTCAACAATCCACATAATTCTTGTTCAATCAACATCACATTGGCAAAGCTAGACATTCAATTCGGCACAATCATCCTAAACTAGCAAGTGCAATGTTCAAATAATCATCATTCATCAATTTGACCAAATTTGACCACAATACAAACTTCCAAAAACTCAGTCAATCCAAACAGAGAAAACTGAGCACAAACCATACAGATTCAGGTCACATCATGAATAGGAAAATTGTAGACAAGCAAACGAGCATCCTGATGCCGCTGAACTTGCGTTAATCAAACACCTGGGAAAAACGTTATACCCAAAATACCAAACAGCGACGTTTTCGCACAAGGTGACCGGTCAATGACCAGTCAACGCTGGTCAAAGGGTGGTCAATGTTGGTCAACAGGCGGTCAACATCGGTTCAATGGGTCTGGTGAAACTCGGTGTTGTTCCGATGAAAACCAGTTAGAAATCAATCTTGTTCATCTCGGTCCAAATCGATTTGGTCAATGGTTGGCTGAGGGTCAACTGAGGGTCAAAGGTCGGTCAATAGTTAGATTTAACGGCAAGGTGTGAGAGGTTACACAAAACCCACACGATACTATAAAGAAGTCTCTTGCAACGACGCCAATTTGATGAATGTTTTTTTTCATTATCAAAATAAACCAGTTAATAAACTAACCGAGTAGAATCTCCCTAAGGTCTCTTTTAGTATCTTACTCAAAGTTGTATTAATAAGAATCAAGGAATCAAGTAATGTGGTTTAAGTGCCACGAGAATCAATGAAACAGTCAAAATGAAAAATGAAAATTGCTTTAAAATAAATGGGTTGCAAGATTGCACGATACAAGGTTGTACAAATAAAGATGAAACTGCTTAGATGTCTAATCCCCCTAGGCAACTCAAATTCACAAATGATAGAAAAATTCCACAATTTAAACGAAACGGGATTTTTGTTACCGTGAACGGGCGGGGATGACGACTCGATCGCCCTCCTTTAGTTCCGTTTTGGTGGAGAGGTGCAAATCATGGAGTTGCTTCATCGATTTCTTGCAAGTCCCATCCTAGACCTTGCAGACTCTTTTTCGGTGATAAAAATGATTCTTGAGCTTAATGTCCGGTCGTTCTTCATGCTTGTTCCTCGTCTTAGCATGCGCTCCCTTGATCGAGATAGCTTCGGTTTCCTTATTATCCTATTTCAGACAATCGCTCAAGGACGTATCCAAGGCATCATGATGAAGAGAATCATTAATAGCATATGTCAAAGCCATTTCAACTGATTCACCAAAATTATTATCATCTTGAGCCTCCGGGTGCTCCATATCCCAAATCAATTGAAATGTGGCTCCTCTTGACCTACTCTCAAGGTAAGCTTACCCTTAAACACGTCTATGATCGCCTTAGATGTGTTGAGGAAGGGTCGGCCCAAAATCAATGAAACATCAGTGTCTTCGGTGTCAATCACAACAAAATCCACCGGAAACATGAACTTCCCAACATGCATAAGACCATCTTCAACTACACAACTAGGAAATTTGGTAGACTTTTCCGCTAGTTTGATGCACATCTTAGTTGGTGTAAGTTCACCAAGGTCTAGTTTATTGTAAAATGAATATGTCATGACATTTATACTAGGACTTAGATCTGCTACACCTCTTTTAATCATAACTTGACCAATCATGCAAGAGAGAAAGAAACTACCCGGATCTTTGAGTTTGTGAGGGAGGTCCCTTGACAAGATTGTCAAGCATTGCTCATTAAGAGTTGTGAAACCCCACTCTAGAAGTCCTGGTCGAACCATTGGTTCTACCAAGGATCCTACTTAGGTTCCAAACTCAACCCACAATGACTAAACAAGCATTGCTCATTGAGATTTGTGAAACCCCACTCTAGAAGTCATGGTCGAACCATTGGTTCTACCAAGGATCCTACTCAGGTTCCAAACTCAACCCACAATGACTAAACAAAGCATGAAGTAAACATTAAAACTAAACGCGAAACATTTATTAAACCCTTTAATACTGACTGACATGGATTCTGAATCCCTGAAAACATACCGAGGACAGGACAAGTGGAGATACAACTCCAGTCTGAAAATATAACAACGATACTACTTATATCAAAACTTCGACCAACTCTGTCCCCACCATCAGTTCCAGTACCTGTGACTGAACACACAGATACACCATGGAAACAATATCTAAAAGGGGTAAGTTATAAGCACTGAGTGACTAATCAAGCAAGCAAAGAACTAAAACTGCATGATGATAAGTGTGCGCCTGCACTAAGCCTGCACTTAACTGTAATGCCTGTACTGGACTACCTGTACTGGACTGTACTACCTGCTGGACTGCCTGCACTACTCTATACTACATATGCTAGACTGTACTGTCTAAGCTGAGATAGAAAAAGGGATTCTATCTAATACTGCACTAATAATGTGACCCTGTGGTCCTTCAGGCATCATCCTAACGTTAGCCACCCCTAGCTATGAGCGGGCGGCCTCATGGTGGATCAGACCATGGAACCACCCTGAATACAGTGTGAGAAGCATATGTAAACGTATTGAACACATCCTGACTGAGCCTGATTATAACCTAGGGGATTGTGTAATCCATGGGGTGGGTGACCAACGTACAACGTAAGCTAGTCCATCTAGTCCTAATTCTTAATCCTAATCATGAACAGTGAAACATAAACAACTGTCTGTGCAGTAGATCAAACGCTACTGTACAATCTTAAAAACCCAATCATTGGATTCCTGACAACCTATTACAATTCTACGCTTAAAGCAAAAAGGTAATCCTTAACCCCACCTGGTATGAAGAGCTGACACCTATGATTCTGACTTGACATGATTCCTCTCGCTGCCATGAGTCCGTAGCTTCTGACGATGCATCTTTTGGGCTTCAAACGATCGATTTATGCTCCATTTACTTCTTTGCAAAATTCTGAAACTTGCTAGTCCTCTAACTACCTCCATTACACTAATGGAACCGAAAATTCGTCGTTGATGCGTGGATTTTACCCCACTATCAAATACCGACTAGATTGCTCTAATGGAATCGTTTATTTTCCTAAGGTCTTTCTTCTTCTATTACTCAAGTTGATTTGCTAACTAGACCATGTGGCAGTGTAATGATTGTTTTTTTGATTGTTTCGGTATCCAATTATGAACTAATGACTAAAATAAAACAAATTAAAATGCAAGGAATCAAGTTTCAAAGATAAGATGAAGGTTACTCAGATTCAAATCCACTAAAGCTAGCAATGCATGGATGCCTGACAAGTTATCTCGATTATTCAAGTTATAATGGCTTGGCAATTTCCTAATGTAGTCTTAGATCACTCTCGCGCCTCTAAGGATCTATTTCGTCTAACTGTAGACTCCTCACTCGAGCTAATATACACCTAAACAAAACACATTAGTAGTGTTCGATGAAATGCCACAACGATAAACGTGCAAAAAGCCTAAACGATTCGCTCCTCTCTCGAGCTAACGAATAATCTAGGGTCCTTCCTAAGCGACCTATCAATCTATGTTCCTCTCGGACCCACAAATAAATGTCGATGACTCAATCAAGATGATCAGACAAGAATGAATATGAAATTAGGTTTTAGGAAGAACGCATCATAAGTATGAATAAACCTCGATAACAAATCAAATCATCCATACAAAAGCTTAGCTAAAGCTTCATCTCGTCCGAACAACACAGAAAGTTTAGCTACTCATGGTTTCGGAAAATAAATCACAAGAGAAGAGAAGAAAAACCAGAGAAGACGACATGTTCTTCGTGGAAATCCCAATCTTTGACTTGATGATTTGCCCTTCACCAGTTGTGGTTGATCATCTCGCTTCAATCGTCTCTCTGGAACTCTAGCTCTCTCCAAGAGCTCGAAAAATATGTGTCTATTAAGTATATGGAACCCTCGCTCTCTCCAAGAGCTCAAAAAATATGTATATAATGAAGTATATCTCGTCCACAGGGGTCTCGGGGGTATTTATAGGCTTCTGCACCAAATTGGAGAAGGAAAAAGACTTGAAAACCCGTCAGGGGGTGAGACACGGCGTGCTCCATATGGAACATGGCCGTGTTCCTGGCTGTGTTCGTCCCCTATAACACGGCAATTTGACCATAGTGTCAACACAAACGTTGTAGAAAATCGAATTATCTTTCTAACGCCGCTGACCTTGCATCAATTGGACTTCGGAGCGATGAGTTATGCTCAAAATACTAAACAGTGACGGTTTCTTCCCAAGTCGAATGCTTTGAGTTGTTCCGGCCTCCCCGTCATGTCTTGGTTTATCTCTAAACCTCATATGACACCTGAAATGTACCAAAAACATAGCAAACACCATAATACGGCCCCGATGGGTAAGAGAACCAAATATGTACTCAAAACCCCGATTTTGAATACCGTTTGACACACAAAAATATAGTTTATGACGAGAAAAGATGTGTCGAAAATACAGCACATCAAATCAGGCTTTTTGCACATTTATCGATGTGGCAGTTCATCGAATATTATTAATGCATTTTGTTTAGGTGTGGATTAGCTCAAGAGAGGAGTCTACAGTTAGACGAAATAGATCCTTAAAGACGCGAGAGTGATCTAATAATACATTAGGAAATTGCCGAGCCGTTATAACCTGAATAACCGAGATAACTTGTCATTCATCCATGCATTGCTAGCTTTAGTGGATTCAAATCCGAGAAACCTTCATTCTTATTTGAAACTCAACCTCTCGAATTCGTTTAACTTTAAATTGCATACATAGTTGTTAATTAGTTACTTGAAACAATCTAAAAACAATCACAACCTGTTACTTGGTCTAGTTAGTACATCAACTTGAGTAGTAGAAATAGGAAGACCCTAGGGACATTTACGATCCTACTAGAGCAATCTAGTGGGTATTTGAAAGTGGGGTAAAATCTGTGTATCAGTCGTTGACAAAACTGACCCAAGTCCTTACCTATAAACTATCCATAAGTTCAGAACTATGAAAGCACGACTTAAGAATAACTAAATTCCAAATTAGTCACTTATCTTTCCAACGTGCGGATCGGGTCACTGAACTTCTGAATATGACTTTCCGATCACTCGTCCTCTCCGTGGAACTCCTCACCGCCGGCAAGCAGATCCCAAACTCCAATGACTCTCCGACGAGCTTCCATCAATCCTCAATGTCAAGAACGATCAATAATCATCAACACAGGAGGAAATCCCAAAACCTATTCTCAAACTGAAATTCTCTAAAACTTATCTGAAATTCATATTTACCTCTGACCTATCTAGGGGAAATGATCCCGACATCGTCCTTGTCGACCCTTTGAAATCTCGAGGCCATCGAACCTCGTTTTCACCTTCAAACTTGAGATCTCCTTCTTCAAATCATGTTCGTCCACATTATAGAGAAAATTGATTTTGAGCTTTTAATAGTTTCGTCGACTAATAACCCTACAACCTTATATACTAAACCCACCACGGTCGTGACGAAACGGCCACCACGCTTATGGCCACATGTCCACCACAACCATGTCCAACATATAGCCACGTTGGTGAGCATTAGTTTTATCATGCCAGTGGCCATCTATCTTCCACGGGCGTTGTCCTAATACTTCAACCACACAGCATGAGCAAAAAAAAGCTTATCATGCCACCATCATTGAAATGTCCATTCTAATACATTTTGCATGGAAAACACATCAACCATGAAATTTGTCATGGGAAGAGTTTCCCTCGAAGCCAACCAGTCAAACTCGGGTCCTCGAACCGATCCAACAGTCCAACCAGTTGGACCTAATAATCATTCCGAGCCTTGCAAGCCTTTAATTCTTGGTCAACTGCTGAGCCAAATCCTTGAATTAATTAATTTAAGTTGGTTTCCAACTCCCCACTTCTACTAAATGAGTAAGATTTAAATCAAACCAAAATTTTAATCAAACCGAGATCGGGGTGTCACAACTCTCCCTTCCTACCAAAGGTTTCGTCCCACCTGAACCTCACCCCACTGAGCCGGAAAAGCTCGGTGCAATTGAGTTCAACCTTGGCGTTTGCACCTTTACTTGGTAGAAAACAGTCCTGATGTGCCGTCCTTCTGAAGGACTCACCAGTCCAATCCTCGAAAATGACCGAAGGTTAAATCACAACCTCATCCTGATAAACCCACAGGGGTCCGCACCCTAGCTTGCCTAACCATAGTTCATCCTGATTGAGCGGAACTCAAAGCTAATTCCTTTCTCCTATTGAAGTCCTTCGAGCTCGGCTCTTGGAGTTTACTCTCGGCCGAGCCTACGTTCCTAGGCTAAGTTTGACACGCTTTGCAAACCTAACCAATCCCTCTTGCCTTAAAACAAGGTCTTGCCTTAGAACAAGGTCAAGCTTGCTGCCCAATCAGCACGACTACCAGCTGCCTCCTTAGAAGCTACTAAACAAATAAGGTCGAAAGCTCACTTTCACTATTCTAGGTTCAACTCACCCCTGAGTCATTCCAGGATCAACTATGTGCATCCTCATGCAGTCAGTACGAGACCAAGTCTCAAATAAGGATGAAACCTTATCTGCATGCCTGATCATGAGCTCTACTTGGCCCACTGTATCACTGTCCACATGTGTAGCCCCTCAGCACACCATGCCCATGACCTATAGGTCTGCCACGCCTGTGGCTAGCACATTCAATGCTCATGGCCAGCATGGCACCATGCATGTGGCTTGCCATCCAACCACGATCTACTAGTTACACATTTCATGTTATTTTTATTCCTTATCGAAAACCTATTCTCATGCTCCATGTGGTCTGTAACGTTATCGACTACCACACATGTGGATTTCCTTGCACATCATGCTAATGATCTCCTAGGCCGTGTCCCTGCTAGTTCTCTTGTCATGCCCGTGGCTTACACTGTCGCACACGGGGTCGGCATATACCAACAACGACAGTGCCGCTCTGCTCCATGCCCGTGATCTACTGATTACCTGTCCCATGACCAACAGAGCACCATGCTCATGGCTTACCTACTAACCTCGACCATTATCTATCATGGAACGCTTGACGCCTCCACTTTTCTTCATCTTTGTTGTCGGTACTCCTTGTTCATCCCAACAATTTGCTGACACTGGATTCTAGAACCCAGATACTACTGTCACTTCATTCACTTCAAGCGATCAACCACTCCTTGGGTGTGCTTCCACTAGTCCCTAAACATTTTCTTACCACGTTAAGACACTTTAAAATCAAACCTTATGTTGAATTCTTCTTAAGTCACCAGAAGTTGACACCCATAAAGAGTCTAGGGATCCGCCTTTCAAAGGAAATACATTCTAAGCTATTATTCAACTTGTAGACTATGCTCAAAGTCCTCTAGACCTTCCATCTTATTCTACTTCTTATTCCCTGAACTCTCTTTCTTCTTGAGATCATCTGGGCTTGCACCTTGCTTAAGACCTCTCAACACTATGATGCTTCATCCTTAACTGAGTTTTTTTCTAATTCTGAACACGCCCGACCCTTTCCAGATGATACCAGCCTCCTTGGTAGTCACCATCTGGCAGAGGGACTTCCCTTAACCTGCCGAGCATCTGCTCCCCACTTTCAGTACCCTTAAAAACTCTTGTCCCCTAAGCACTGTTTCTCGCTCCTCAACCCGCACAACCATGTCCCATACATGGAAGTACAAAGACCATTTCTTTCCGTACTGCTTAAAAGATGCAGCTAGTCGAGCGGCTAGCTTAACCTTGTACTTCATCTTACTGCATACACTACTGCTCCCTGTTTTCTTGTCTTCTCTTGATTCATGTTTCCCACTAGCAGGTAATGCTAATCATATAGTACTACCATGACCTTCGTCAACTCTCTGCATCATATCTTCCCTTGTCATGAAGATGGTTCCAACAAGCCTAACTATTTTGCCCTGATGAGCCTATGCCCTTCTATCACTTCTTTCTCTTAACCTCCTTCTGATTAGGAGCCCCTTCCTAGCTCTTTGTCTGAGGCATGCTATGCCCATGCTAAACCCTCTGTCATGCTCGTGACAAGCCTGATTACGCATGTGACTGTTGTGTCGCCACCCCAGTGGTCCTTTCCTTACCACACCTGTGACATACTGCTCATCACGCCCGTGGTATACTGGTCACCACACCTGTGGTCCCTTGTCTATCACGGTTGTTGCTGACTTCCTGTCACGATCGTGACTGACTGTTCCTCGTGAAATTCCAGTGCTGCTACTGTCTTTATCGCGGCTGCCTTTCAGGTCTATCTCTACTCCTTTCTTCACTTTCTACTTCGGTCTGGATGCTTTCTATCCTTGCCCTCGAGCATGGTTCACAACAGTATGCTAGAGGCTCTTTACCTCCTGATATAATCACTCCAAAAGAGCAAGAACGTCCTCCAAACTCTGAATTCTTTCTCGCTATGGGTCCATAACATTCCCTACTACTGGTCTATTCGAAGAGTTCTACCTGATCAGACTCCCAGAGTCTCATCCCTATTTTCGTTATCACTACCCCTCATCTTACTGGAACTCTTAGAGTTCAAACAGCAAGCCTCTAAATCAAGGAAGCAAGGTACTCTACCTTTGGTTCCTCAACCTCTTTCTTTTGTCTTCCTAGAGCTGGTGGGGAGCGGTCGTTTAAAACTGAGAAACTGTGGAAACGTTTCCTTTTTCAAAACACTTGACCCTTGAAAACCTTTTTTCTGAAAATCTTTTGCAAGTACTAACTCACCACATCATGACTCAACCTAGACTCTCACCTTTCGTCCCCATGGAAGTCTAGTACCGTTATAAGTGTGGACTCACCTTCTCCTCTCTAAGGTTCGTGTCACCTCTGAGGAGCAGGTAGCACACCGGTAGTGGTAGAAGATAACAGATCTCTTATACCTATTGTGAAACCCCACTCTAGAAGTCCTGGTCGAACCACTAGTTCTGCCAAGGATCCTACTCGGGTTCCAAACTGGACAAAAACTCAACCTACAACGACTAAACAAAGCATAAAGCAAACATTAAAACCAAATGTGAAATCATTTACCAAACCCTTTAATACTGACTTACATGGATTCTGAATCCTTGAAAACATACTAAAAACAGGACAAGTGGAGATACAACTCTAGTCTGAAACATACAACAACGATATTACTGTTATCAAAACTTGACCAGCTCTTTCCCCACCATCAGCTCCAGTACCTATGACTGAACACATAGTTACACCAAGGAAGCAATATCTAAAAGGGGTTAGTGATAAGTACTAAGTGACTAATCAAGCAAGCAAAGAACTGAAACTACATGGTGATAATTCTATGCCTCCACTGAGCTTATTGAGCCTGCATTGGACTGTACTGCCTGTACTAGACTGCATGCACTGGACTGTATTGTACTGGCTGTGCTAGACTATACTATCTGAGCTGGAATAGAAACAAGGACTCCATCTAATACTGAAATAATAATCTAACCCTATGGTAATGTAGGCATAATCCTACCGTTAGCCACCCCTAGCTATGGGCGGACGACCGCATGGTGGATCAGACCATGAAACCACCCTAAATATCATGTGAGCAGAATCAGTAGCCATACTCAACACGTCCTGTCTAAGCTTGATTATAACATGGGGGATTGCGCAATCCATAGGATGGGCGACCAATGTACAACATGAGCTAGTCTATCTAGTCCTAATTCATAAACCTAATCATGAACTTTGAAATATCTGCACAGTTCCTCGATGTGAGATTATGCTCGAATCATAAACAACTTTCTGTGCAGTAGATTACACGCTACTGCATAGCCTAAAACACTAAACTTCATATCACATCTACCTGTACAGTAGAACGCACGCTACTATACAATCCTGAAAATCCAATCATTGGATTCCTGACAACTTATTACAGCTTAAAAAGCTTATCATGCCACCATCATTGAAATGTCCATTCTAATACATTTTTCTTGGAAAACACGTCAACCATGAAATTTTTTCATGGGAAGAGTTTGCCTCGAAGCCAACCAATCAAACTGGGGTCCTCAAACCGATCAAACGGTCCAACCTGTTGGACCCAATAACCATTTCGAGCCTTGAAGCTTTTAATATTTGGTCAACTGCTCAGTCAACTCTTTGAATTAATTAAATGAATTCAGTTTCCAACTCCAGACTTCTACTCAGCGAGTAAGATTTAAATAAAACTGAAATTTTAATCGAACTGATATCGAGGTGTCACAGAGTGATGTTCGAAGCTTCCGTTAGCCTTCTCTTGTTGGTGAAGATCTCCCTTAGGAACTT
Source organism: Linum usitatissimum (assembly GCA_030674075.2). NCBI lineage: Eukaryota > Viridiplantae > Streptophyta > Magnoliopsida > Malpighiales > Linaceae > Linum > Linum usitatissimum. The sequence continues at coordinate 1,943,913 of JAUJYP020001374.1, forward strand.
GGCGTATTGAGGCATCTTTTGAATGGCCTCGGCAAAAACAATGGTGAAGTTCATATTGCGGAGTCAAAACACCAAGTGCTTGAAGCTCTTCTCGATAAGATCTTATCTAATCGGTTGGGATAAGGCGGCTTAGACTTGTACGGAGCTTGGAGATAAGAGGAGCCTCGGTTGAACTCTTTGTAGCCTTATTGGAGCCAACTTCAATTGACATCTTTGGATTTCCATTACCCTTTGGAGCTTTCAAAACCGATGCATGCGGAACCGATGCACTTTCTTCGACCATCACTTCATCCCCTTGATCACTAGATGCATCATCCTCATTAACATGTTCCACAAGCAATTCATCATCATGCACAAGCTTGATAGGTACATGTATAGGAGGATCGATAAGCTTAGGAGTTATTTCCACATAGTATCTCATGCTCCTAGTTGTGAAAGCTACACAAGTTTCCTTATTCCTTGGGTTGATTTCGGTAGTCTCGGGTAAGGTACTCGGTGGGCGACTTAAGCGAGCTTGTATGAGGTATCCAACTTGATTCCTTAGCTCCGCCATTAGAGCTTGAGTAGTGGCATTGAGGGTGTCTTGATATGCTCTTTGCTCTTGAGTTGCCTTTGTATACTCTTGGAAGAACTGAGCTTGGTTCTTCATAATTTGAGCTATCATTGAGTTTTCATTAGAGTAGGTGTTGCCTTGTACTTGAGGAGTCGGATTTGAGAATTCGGGTGAACGAGCATTAGTAGCTTGGAAGTCCCTTGATTACCTTGATTGCTCCATTGTTGATTAGAATCTTGATTTGAGCCTTGTTGGTTGTAATCACCTTGATTTCCTCCTGGTTGTAACCTCTTCTTTGGTTATAGTTGTGGAACCTTTGATTATTCCTTTGGTTGTAGTCTTGGCCTTGATTGTAGTTGTTAGGCCCTTGGAACTTCCCTTGATTGAATCCTTGACCTTGATTGTAGTTGTTAGGCCTTTGGTAATTTCCTTGATTGTGTTGGTTTTGGCCTTGGCTTCCTTGCCCTTGAGTGTACCCTTGGTTGTTACCTTGATTGGTAACCTTGATTCCCTTGATTTCCTTGGTTGTAACCTTGAGTTCTTTGTCCTTGATTATTCCATTAATTGTTACCTTGATTTCCTTGGTAGTTTTGATTTCCACCTTGATTCTCTTACCTTTGACTATAACCTTGGTTTCCTCCATTGAATCTCCCTTGAACATAATCAACTTCTTCAATGAATTGCTCTCCCTCATGTGAAAAATCAAGAGCAAAGTATTGGCAAGTAGAGGCGTCATGCCCTTCGTTTCTACAACATTCAAAAACAAAGAGTTGCACAACCGGTTGATTCACCTTTGGTTTTTTCACCTCTTCCTTTTGAGGTGGAGTGGCGGTAGGTCTCACCACCGGTTGAGCCAAAGCAAGTGCTTTGATTTGAGCCACCATGCAATCCATCCTTGATACCATCAAATGAACGAGTTGGTTGGGATCTTCCTCTTTATGTCTTGGCATCTCATTAAGTACCTTTGGAGCTTGAGTATGAGTAGAAACATAAGGATCCCGGCTCACCGCCTTAGCTTCTCTAGGACCATGTTGCCTAGACCAACTCTTCGTCTTCACGGCCATCTCCAGGTAGACTTGAAAGCATCGTTCGGGGACGAGTGGTCTCAACTCTCCTCCCGCCGCTTGATTGATCATCTCGTGTCCTCGTAGGTGAGTCTTCTAGCAAAAGTCTTCGCAAGTTGCCACTCATTGAACTTGTTATGAGGAAGAGAGTAGAGAAGGGCTTGGAACCTGTCCCAAGTTTCAAAGAACGGCTCCCCGTTAATTTGCTCAAAGTTAGATATTCTACCTCGGATCTCATTCGTCTCATAAGGCGGGAAGAGTTCCTCCAAGAAGGCCTTTGCTAGATCGTCCCAAGTTTGGAAGGTATTGTTTGGTTAGTTGTCGAGCCATTACTTTGCCTTCCCTTAGAGTGAGAAGCGGAAGAGCAGGAGTTGAGTGGCTTCTTGTGGCACATTGTTGAATTTCATTAGATCCACTATCTCAAGAAATCTTCGAAGATGGCTACTCGGGTATTCTTGCTCATGCTTGTGGTATGCATTTTGTTGTACCATTTGGATGTATTGGAACGTCAACATGATGTTTTGGTTATCAATAGGGGGCGGAGCACACTTGAAGAAGTCCCTTCAAGAGTTGGCTTAGCATAATCCCCTAGAGTCTTTTGTGGTTCTCCGTCCATCCCAAATACGTTAACAAATTCCTCGGCTTCTCCTTCATAAGATGAATCGTTTGATAAGTGCTCCGAGGTTATTTAAGAAGTTGCGATGTGAGGTGGTGGTCGAGGTGGAGATGAGATGAATCTCTTTGGTAGACGCCTCGTACGCTTAGATCTTCTCATGCACTAATAGTGCATGAGAGGAACCCACAAAACAAAGCAAGCAACCAAAGTAACACAAAGCGGAACAAACACACAAGAAGGGGGAAGCAATAAGTAGAATGGATTAGGTAGAATGCTTAAATCGGTGTGCTAATCTAGTTTTCAAGGGTGTGATCTAACTCCCCGGCAACGACGCCTTTTTGATTCTCTAAAAAGAACCAAACAAAACTTGATCGACTAAGAAAAGAGACTAGTCCCAAATCCAAGGTCTCAAGTGTCGAATTCCACGAGGAACGGATCGCCAACCAATACTCAACTATTTAAGACACGGTTTAAGCTAACAAAGGTTCAAAATTCTAGTTCTCTAGGTTATCCACTAAAGTACTTAACATTCAAAAATGGAAACGAATTATATTCAAGCAAGCTACTAACTAATCAAGAGAGTGAAAAGATGGAACACAATGAGAGGAAGGTTGCTAGATTTCGAGTGTTGTTTTGCACTCAAATCCGGTTCACTAGATGGATTGGATACAATGGACATACATTATAGTTTGATCATCCTCTAGAAATTCGTAGAAGTCCAAGTTATGGTCTTGAAATGGACTATCACTACCAATTGGTAAGTGATCATGCCAATTGGTAGTGAACACCAAGTGTTCGAAAAAAATGCTAGGTGCTAAGAGACTCTTAATGGCATCACAAACACTTGAAAAGGGTGCTAAGTCACTATTTGACACCTCTAAACATTCCAATCACCTAATTATCACTACCTAAGTTATTACTGGAATACACTCAAGGTGTTCGATAAAATGCCACTAAGAGAATCCTCACACTAAAGGTTGAATTGGGTGTTGTTAACTTCATAGTTATCTCAACAACACAAGTCTCGTATGTGTCCAAGGTTCTTCTCGTTATACTTTTACTTAAACTTATCAACACGGTCTAGACTTAAAATTTTGGAAAGGGTTTCTAATGATTCTATTGATTCAGTTAAAACTAACAATTAAGTTTGAACAGATGGAGAAAACAAGTTCTTGGAAGGGATGATTCATCGAGCTCAACTTCCTAAAAGTAATTGAATCGAACAAATGTTGGAATTGGATTGAATATTAAAACTCCTCTTATCACTCTTATGAATCCACGGCACAATCATGTGCACAGATTACCCCTACCAGTTTCGTAATCAAGGTTGAAATCACCTAAACTAGGCTAACCAGTAATGAACATCGAGAAGCCCCGCACGGGAGAGTTAAAACAACGCAATTGGTGGATCCTTCGTCGAACTCGTAGACGAGGATGATTTCCAATAAGAAGCGGCAGTGGAACGGCCAACTAGTAAATGCGGATTTGATGTGCATGCACCAAATAGATTGATCATCGTCAAGAAGAAGAAGAACAGATCAACGGCCGTTCGTCGAGCTTCTCTGCCCTCTCGATAGATTCCTACAGTCGGGGATCGTTGCGCTTGCATCGGTTGGCCATCAAGAAGCTTAACATCTGCACCAGAGAATTGACCACATATAGTTTGGCGGACAAACTCGGACAGTGGTGCGGAGTCGGCCGACGGAACTATCAAACCTGAGTCTACGGCGGGGGAACCAAACATATATAATTGGTGTTATGACTGTTTAGACTTAGATTAATTATATAAGTTTTGTCCACAAATTTGAATTACTAGAGATGACCTAGTGAAGTTTTTTGTATTCATAATTCATAACGCCTATATTTGTTTCTCAGTAAGACGGAGATTTTAGGAAATGTTCCTTATGTGACGTGAATAATCTCAGTATTTCCATCATGATAATGGTGAATATGATGAATCTTGATGCAATGGATAGTTTAATTCCCATCATTGTGGTGGATGCGACGATGGGGATTATACAATTACATTAGTTCACTACACGTATTTCAAACAAGTCCAACTAGGTATAATAATAAAAGGAACACCTATGAACATTGGTTAGAGTTTCACTTTCAGCAAGGAATTTGTTCTACTCTCTGACAAAAACAAACTTGACACCAGAGTCTAATTCGATATGTATATATATACAACAAAAATACACTTCCAAATGAAACGAACTAATACGAGTCTTAATGGACATCAAATAAAATCTCAAAAAACAGAGATCGGTAATGAGCAGATACACATGTATGTATGGACAACAAAAATTTGATTAAATTCAACACATATCTATGTTTTTAACTCAAATTAAACTTTTATCATGGGTTATCATTGTGCAAACTTATTTTATCAGTGTGGCATTTGTATTCTGTGTTTGAAGGCGTCCCAAGTACAACTTTTATCATTCTGTCAAAATGCGGTCGATGTGAAGGAAGCAGATGGTAGTGAGGGGGCCTTCCAGTTGACAGGGTACTACAGTCAACCGAACCATGGTCGGAGGAATGAACTGTGGGCACTTCTCCATGATTTGGCGGGCATAAGCGATGATCCATAGGTGTGGGCGATTTACTGATCGTAACGATATTTTATGTACCACGGAGAAGAAGGGTTTTCATGGTCACCCGGTCTGGTAGCGGAAGGACTTGAACTAAGGAAAGTATGCAGGATAGTTGGCTCGTGGATGTGGCTATCGAGGAGTACCAGTTCACTTGGTTTTGGTCCAAAAGGCGAACAAATCTTAGAATAAGGTAAAGCTATTGAGTAGAAAGGTGTTGCACAATATCAATTCACCCCCTCCCCTTAATTTTCGGATATTTTGGTGGATATTTGTGTTTTTTGTGCATATTAATATTGTACTAATATTATCATACAGTAAGAGTAATTCATAGTTGAGCAGATATAAAGTAATTGCTTCTAGCATTCTCACTTTTTATAATTTGTATAGCCTTCCCAGTAGTCGGAGGTAATGTCTTGGAGATGCTCACTATCAAAATTGAGAGTCTTGGTTTTTTGTCCATTGGTGTGAATGATGGGCTTCGAATCAATGTATTGTTCGAATCAAATTTTAGAAGTTACACATGTTGGATGAGCCATAATCTCTGCATGTTGGATGAGCCATAATCTCTCTGCATTAAACTGGATACTTGTCTTCATGTGCGATCTTGCTATGCAACGCTACCCCAGAAGGTGGTTGAGCTGTTGGAAAGTTCTGTATTGGAGAGCCAACTAGATGAGAATCTTAATTAATTAATCTTGCCGAAATTGAAGATTTAGTTAACGATAAAGTTTAGTTGTTACAGTTACAATCCTGTCCAAAATCTCCATCTCATACTCATAATCTTTATCCATGTATACTTTTATTGATACTTTAAATCAGTGAACTCGGATGTTTAAACTTTTATGGTGTTAGAATAATAAATGGTTCAATTACTTTTCAATGTTCATTTTAATATATTGATTTCTTTTTAAGTATTTTTTCACGTAATTGTGGCGTCCCAGATCCCCTTCTATAGCCAACACTTTAGAAATGGTTCAAAACTACATTTAATTAGATGACAATCACTAATCCAAGAGTGAAACCTAAAACAAAGTAAAAAATAAAATTATGGTCGCATTTGAGTGTTAATGAGAAAGTTCGAACAAAGCGATATGATTGCTTTTTGGGAAAAACTACGACGAATAAGGGTAAAGTGGACGTGGTCATTGAAGGGCAAATAAAGAGTCAAGCTGGAGTTAAACTTGTCAAAACCCTTAATCCCAAATCATCTACAATCCTGACACAACACCATTCAACTCCACTAACATAATTGGTACTCGTATTGTCACTTCAAAAATAAAAAGAACGAACCGAATAATAATTCAAATGATTTCGCTTTCCAGCAGGTAGGATCTGAAAACCTTTGCATCTCAAAGAAGAAAACAAATACACAAATATAAATAATGTTAGGGTTTATGACAGTCTGCAGATCATTAAAATCATTCCCAGACTCATATTCCCAATTCCTCCCCCGATACTTCATATACTCTCATAACAACAATAATTGAGACATCATAATAATCTTCTTTACATTTCAGATCCTCATGACTGCTCTCACTGCTGCCACTGACATCACCACCAATGGAATTCAAATTCCTCATCTTTGTTATATGTATATTATAGCAAGAGTAAGCAAATAAACCACACTATGAAACGGAACAGGCATTTGGGTTCTCGTCGCTGAAGAGCTGAGGCGGTGGGATTCTCTCGATCACATACAGCGGCTGGTACTGGTGGTAGTACATCATCCTCTTCATGTTTTCTTCTTCAACCATGGCCGCCATTTCCTTCATTGCTTCGTGCTCCTTACTTTCATCTGCTGCTGGAGGCGCCTCACCTCCGCCTTCTTCGTTCTTGCCTTCTTCTTCTGTTCCTGCTGGCTTCTCCTCTTCTTTCTTCTCCCCATTTTCACCTGCTGCTTCTTCTTCTTTCTTCTCTTCCGGTTCTGGTTGGGGCTCTGGCTCCGGTTGAGGCACGATCTTGGCTTGCTTCTTGGTGCGCCTGTAAACGTATTCCACCAGCTTGTTTGCGTCCATGGTTCCTATGACTGTGACTTTCCCTGCTTGTAGCTCTGTTACTACTGTTTGCACTCCTGTGATTGATTAAAATTGACGACACCAAAGATATCTATGTTATAACCAGTTACCATAACTAAAAATGAAGCTTTTGTTGTAAATGGAAAGTTGGATGAAATTTATATGATAACTAGAAAGTTCATTTCTAAAATCACTTCATCCAAATTTAACTTTCCCATCAAACTGAAAAAATGTTCAAAATTTCATTTTAACTTTCCACCTATCAAACTAAACCTAACTCTAACTCTCTATTGGTTGGTAAGAGGAGGAAATGAAAGATATTACAACCCCATACTGGGTCGAAGTCATCACTTTTTTCAAAATGAAGAAAAAGCAATTCAGAAACTAGCAATCTTTTTAAAAAGTGGGATCTGGATCCACGGTGGGTATCAGACAATTCAGATTTTGGCATCATGGGTGTCACCTTTTTATGCATTATTATATACTTTTTGTTTGTCCACATTTCATTCATTCGTTATTCCCACTAGGAACATATAATTCAATTGTCATCCTTGGGCCATGTTAGTTATAAGCAATTTGTTGTCAGATTCGGTGAAAGAGAAGACAAGTAGATATATACCTCTCATCTTGAGTATCTTTTTCTTGAGCTGCTCAGCGCAGGCCTCGCAGTGCATGTTTATGTTGAGCTCCACTGTTGTTGGTCCAGTAGCCTGAGAAGGTAATCGGAAAGGGAGGAAGTCAAATAACAAATCCTGTTCTTTTCTCTGGATTTTGGCTATGTGGCAAAAACGTAGAGTCTGTCCAGTAATTTTGAGCTGAGACCTGTGAATTGACAACTTGAGGAATGGGTTCACCCTCAGCTTCAGGCAATGGAGATAACACTTGAGCTCTTCTCTTAGTTTTCTTCCTTATCATGTTGCAAACAGCTTCAGGTTCCACTATTCCTTTGATGGTCACTTGGTTCTGACCCATATCTATTGTTACTCCCTCCACGCCTGTTTCATTTCAAAAAAATTTAGCAACCAGGCGTCAGTAAAAATGAAGAATGAAGAAATAGTTCGATGTTTTCCCCTCATCTGTGAGTAAAAATGAAGGAAAGAAAAGGAGAGAGAGAAAGACCTCTAATTTTCAAGAGGGATCTCTCAATCTTCTTGGCACATCCAACACAATGCAGGTCCACAAACAGAATGAAAAGAGGAGGGGGCTTAGCTTCCTCCTCCTTCTTTTCCTCTGTTGGCTTCTCTTCTTTCGCCTCTTCTTTCGGTGGCTCTTCTTTTGCTTCTTGTTTCACCTCCTCTGGCTGCTTGACCTCCTCTGGCTTAGCTTCTTCCTGTCGGTTCATAAGAACATGTACAATGTTACGCACCAACTCTACAAAATTAACATGCACGCAAACAATGAAAAGAAAACAAATGGTTGTTGGTTAGTCTCACCTGTTTAGCTTCCGCTCCCATTTGCGCTAATGATTACAGAACCTTGACTTCTCTGAAATCAAAATAGGAGAAGTTAAAGTTTAAAGGAGGAGAGTGCAGAGGAAGGGAGGGAATGCTTATGAGAAGGAGAAGCTACTTATAACTGTGATGGAATCTTGAGAAATAAAGGAAATATGCATGGGTTTTAGTTAAGAATGAATCGGGTGGGCGGTGTGTTTTATCAGGCAGCACAAAAAGCATGACACTGATTCCACTGCACATGGAATGCCACTCAGACCCACCAAAATTATTAAAGAACGCTAAGACAAGAGCTGTGGCATTATTACTTTACTATTTGTTTCTGAGTTCTGTTTTGTAAAACTCCAAGTGAGTATCAAGAGGGAAAGGGGAGACGAATTTGTGAATCCGAGAAGAGAAAGGAATAGTAGGGAAGGGCCATGGGGGAAAGCATACTTTCAATCGTCCACCGACCCTCCTGGATTTTGAAGACAATCTGACGTGTCAGCAGTGCATAAAGTGAAATCTAAGTAAACCCCACATAGTAAGCATAGCAAGACGATGATTTGGAGGTTAATAAGTACCTATCCTAGTTTCTACCAGGTACCCCACAATAATTTTTTTTCCATATTATTCATCACTCATAAAATGAAGCCAGGATGTAGTGGTGGGGCTAGAGTTCTTACTTGAAATTCCAAGTTCTTAGCTTTCTCTGTTTCTTACCAACTTGATGGCGGTTGAAAAGAATCCAGTAAAAAGTAAGCAAGGTAATCTTTCAGGTTAAAGAAAAAGGAACGGAATGGAGGAAACCTGGGATCTGCAAGTTATTATATATGATTCTGTGGTAAGAACCACTGAAAAAGGGATTAAAACTGAAGTTGAGCTCACGTGGGTTGCTGCTTCACTTTCAAATGCGGCCAAGCAAGCAAAAGCCAGTAAGTTTTCTCAGTCCCAGTTTTTTTTCCCTGTGGGGTTCCTCAAATCGTATTTCATTTCACCAAATGCATTAATTATATGCAAGACAAGGGTATCCTGGAAAATGAAACGTAACTTTCATTTACCGAATTCCAAACAGAAACTACAAGACTACAAGAAGGGGGAAGAGGGGGGGGGGGGGGGGGAGATGTGGGGGTATGATTTTGATAACAGCACTAATTAGGCTAATTTCCCCTTCCAAAAATCCATAAATGGCAGAGCCGACTAAAAGGTTGTTGCCTAAACATTTAATCTATAGAAAGGGAAAAGCAGTGTCGTGTTTTTTACATCAATCAAGAAAGAAAGAAACCTAACCTACTGCTTTGGTAATTGGTTACACGTCAAAATGACTCAGCATGGGACACCACGAACTAGGACAAACCAACCATTACTTCTGCAGAAACTTTCATTTCTCCATCCGACCTTAACATGGGTTTTGTCTTTTGATCTCTACCACAAACCCACAGAGGTTGAAAACAAAATAGAAAACCAAGAGAATAGGGGAAAATTATTGAAGCAAAGTTAAGAAAACTCTCACATGCTACAGGATGCAAAGTTTTTCAAATCCAGCGAAAAATGTAGTATGACCTCATATTTTGATTTGTGTAAAGCATACTTTTCATCAAAAGTATAACAACGAGGAAACCTTGGAAATTAGGTAGGTGAGTATAATTTTAAGCAATTAAGAAAAGCCAAAAGGATATATGAATTGTTAGAATGGGCGGTTAGCAGAATCTAGGCAGTTGATTGCTTAATAAATGTATGATTCCAGAATTAAACAATGAACTAATTATGCTAAACCAACAATCCTGTTACATTAGGGGCCACAGTCACATAGCTTACTCCTCCGGTGTATCTATATTTAACCCCTCATAAAGACCTCCATGACACAATAATTTTAACACCAATAAACCAATCCTGATTACTAGTCATGTATATGATTGATTCCTTCCTTAGCTGGGGAGTCAAAAATCAAAGACAGTTGGGAATGTGCGAACCGGGCCCTGCCATGTCCTTTTGCAATGAAGCTCTCACACACAGTTGGAGTTGGTTCGTATTGCCCACAAAAGGACACGACATGGATGACTCACCACCCCACCTGAAAGAAAATCATTCTGTTTTTTTCGCCTAGAGTAATATGATTCTAGTACAGTATTCATATGTTTTACTAGATTTCACATATATGAAACACGTTTACCTCGTCCTACTGTTTCAACAACTTTCTCATTCCTATCGTTCGTCATTATGACATCTCCGGCTTCATATCCCACAACCTATCAGCAGAATGTACACATCCTATCCAAAAATCAACTATAGCTCATTTCATTGTCTAAAACCTTGGTTCAGTGCCATGCACCTTTCCAGAAAGGTCAAATCTGCTTACCCAGAAATGGACATACCTAATTTGTTATCATCCCGAGTTTTTCATGGTCTCCACAGAGCAAATAATAGAATTTTGGTTGTCTCTGCAGAAACGAAGAATGATTCATTGAAACAAATGAACATGCTTGTCGTGGTATCTTAGAAGATGTTAGTGGTTAAACAACCATCATTGACCATCTTTAGCCAGGCTGTTAAGCAATCTGAACCGTTTCTAGCAATCTTGAGCTAAACACAGAGCACTATAATTCCTTATATATACGGTGCAATGAATGCATGAAAAGTAAGGCGCTAGTCATGGAATGGAAATTCAGCAGTTACCTTTCATAGTCTTCTTGATTTTATGTTTGTAGTGGAATGTGGGGTATCTCCACCACCCGTATAGAATCAAATAGGCTCCCGCCAGTGCCGGAGATTTTCTCTACACCTTTACTGTGCATGCATACAGATCCATGTGATGCACTTAGACGAGTCGTATTAAGGATACATAGACATGACATAAGAAGTGGGTTTGACGAGAATCTTCTGCAAAGATATAAAGGTCATGATAAACAAACAATAAACATACCCCCTACCTATACCAACTAAAGACTCAGAAAAAAGGGACAAATAAAAGAGAATCATTGTTCGTTGAACAATTCAAATTATATTGCACGATGAGGGAACATACGCGACTTTAATAACAGCACTTGCTGCCTTCTCTGAGATGAACTGTCTGTCTACTTCCACATGTTTACTCCGACAGTGATGCATAGGATTCTTGAAAATACTCATAGCTGATTGACTGTCAGTTCTCATGAGAATTGGACCCCTTGATTCAACTTGTAGTTCCTTCAGAAGTCTCTCTAGCCAGATCCCTTCACACACTCCGAGTGCGAGTGCCCTGTATTCGGCTTTTGCACTGCTTCGGGCCACAACATGTTGCTTTTTACTCTTCCATGTAACCAAGTTTCCCCACACATAAGTGCAGTAGCCACTGGTTGATCGACAATCAGTGAGTTCACCTGCCCAGCTAGCGTCGGTGAACACTTCCACTCCTCTCCTTGTATGCTTCTGGAATCTCAGGCCTACTCCTGGTGTGGCTTTTAGATACCTCAAAATTCGAATCACATCCTCCATATGTTCTTCTGTAGGCTCCTTCATATACTGGCTTACAATTCCCACAAAGTAGGCTATGTCTGGTTTGTGTGAGCCAGATAGATTAGCTTTCCAACCAAGTTTTGGTATCTTTCTCTATCAGTTGGTTTACTATCAATCTCACGGTTCCACCGTTTGTTTTGTTCCATCGAGGTGTCAATCGGCTTGCATCCGAGGAGGCCTGTTTCTGTGAGAAGGTCAATGACATACTTCCATTGGCACACAATCAAGCCTGTCTTGGATCTTGCCACTTCCAACCCCAAAAAGTACCTCAATTGCCCAAGTCCTTGATCTCGAACTCATTTGACAATCTGCTCTTTAGGGTCTGAATTTCAGTTTCATCATCTCTAGTGATGATTATGTCATCTACATAGACGATTAAAATAGAAAGCTTGCCTTCAGAACTTTGCTTAACAAGCAATGTATGATCATTTTGACACTGTTTGTAGCCTCCATCCTTTCCTGAGTTTGCAAAACGTTCAAACCAAGCTCTAGGAGATTGTTTTAGCCCATCCAAAGCCTTTTTCAATCTACACACCATTCCTGGTTTCCTGTTTTCCAACCCTTTAATGAATTCATATAGACTTCTTCTGTCAAGTCTCCATTCAGAAATGCGTTCTTCATATCCAAATGAAACAATGGCCAATCGAGATTGACTGCAAGAGATTGTAAAACTCGTACCGTGTTAGGTTTGGCACATGGAGCGAATCTCTCTTGATAATCTATGCTTTGAGACTGAGTAAACCCCCTAACTTTGTACCTTTCTACACTTCCATCAGCGTTATATTTTACTGTAAAGATCCATTTGCAGTCCACTGTCTTCTTCCCGAGAGGTAGCTGCATTATGGTCCAAGTTTTATTTTCCCGTAGAGCTCGAATTTCACATTCAACATCCTTGCGCCATTCAGGATGTTGCATTGCTTCCTGCACATTTCTAGGTGTTGAATTACAGCAATAATTAGGGTGTGAGTAGGCGTAGAAATTAGAGTAAGCTAGCTGTCCTAGTTGATCTATCTAGCCTAATTTATGCAGTATATTCATAATAAGTGGTAGGTAGTATAATCCCTGATTTATAGAGATTATCATAGGTGATTTCGCACCCTAATGGTGCAGACCCTGTATATATGTAACTGGAAACACAGAAACAATAACAATTATACCAGAATCATTCTGATCTCTGGATTTCTACATGGTATCAGAGTAAGGGTGCATCCACTAGACCTAAGCCCCGTTCCTTCTTCTTCTAAAACTCATATATCTGTCTCTTTTCTCGTCCTCACGACATGACCAATACCAACGCTGAACCTCCTCGAGCTGGCAGCTCTCCACCACAGTCACCATCTGTGACGTCAGAAGATCCATCGCTGAAGCGCACCACTCCAGCAGCCCTATCAAAACCTGTCCTAGGCTGCATCACAAATCACAGTCTAAACGGAGACAACTACCTACAGTGGTCGTCATCCGTGCTGAAATTCATCTCAGGAAAGGGAAAAAGGGGATACCTGACTGGAAAGACAAAGCAGCCAGCAGAGGATGACCCAGAATTCGTCAACTGGGATATTGAGGACAATATGGTCCAGTCGTGACTCCTGAATTCAATGACCACGTCCATTGGTGAAAAGTTCCTTCTTCACTAAACTGACCATGAGATCTGGGATGGAGCCAGACACACATACTCCAATCAGGCCAACAAGGCTGAAGCCTTTGAAGTGGAGATGCGTCTCCATGATCTCAAACAAGGGGAAAAGTCAGTCACTCAATACTATGACGAACTGAGCAAGTGCTGGCTGCAGCAGGATCTGTACGACGTCCACCTGTGGAAGTGTATAGAAGATGCAGAGCTTTATCGTCAAATCCTACAGACCAAACGGACCATCCGCTTCCTCCTTGATCTAAATCAGGCCCTTGGTGAGGTCAAGGGAAGGATCATGGGCCATCTCCCTCTTCCATCAGTCAGGGAGGCGTTTGCTGAAATCAAGTGGGAAGAGAGCAGGAGGAAGCTCATGATCCCTGATTCTAAGAGCACTCCAGTGGAAGGTTCTGCCCTTGCCACTCATTACACTGGAAATCAAGGAAATGCTTACACCAAGTCTGGAAAGCTACATCCACAGTGCACCCATTGTAACAAGATAGGACACACTAAGGAAACCTGCTGGAAGCTACATGGGAAGCCTGCCGACTGGAAACCTAAGGCAGAAAGGGAGGCTCATGCACAGGCTGCTGCTACTGAGCAAGCACGACAGATTGATCAGATCACCAAAGAACAACTCGAGATCCTCCAGCAGATGATGGCTCAATACACCGCTAAGAAGGCATCTGCAGGTCCCTCTAAAACTTACCACAGCCTATTTGCTAGTCAAGGTATTAAATCTACAGCCTTCCTTGCCCTAAGTCAGTTCAAACAACACTGGATATTGGATTCTGGTGCTACTGAACACATGACTGGTTCTATACAGCTACTCCACAATATCCAGGCTCATGTAGGGAAAGCAGGAGTTCATATTGCTGACGGAACCATTGCTTCAATCGAAGGAATTGGGATAGCCTACCTGGCCCCTAATCAGGCTGTGTTCCCTGTCCTATATGTTCCAAAGCTGAATTGTAATCTGATTTCTGTTAGTCATATCACACAAGATCTTAAATGTCGACTAACTTGTGACCCATCACAATGTGTATTGCAGGAGGTGGGATCTCAGAGGATGATTGGCAGGTTTGAGCTGTGTGATGGACTGTACCTTCTGAGGACAATAAGCGGATTAAGACCATGAGGAGAGGGTTCCAAGTCAGCTCATTTAAGTTCTAGGTCAAGCCAGTTAGAATGTCCCGTCATGATGTGGCATTACCGGTTAGGCCACTCTAGTTTCTCTTATCTCAAAAAACTGTTTCCTAAGCTTTTTATCAATAAAAAACCGAGTTACAAGTGGTTACAAGTGTTATTCTCCAAGTAACCACAAAGTCTATCATTCAAAAAATGTCACGTTCTTTGAACATCATCCATTCTACTCCCACTGTCAGCCTCAGGGGGAGAATCCTACTGTTGAGTCCTCCATTGGTAGTATTATTATCCTAGAATCATCTCCGGTTGTCCTAGAGCCTCCTAAAGTAGCCCAAAACCCTTCCACAGAACACAACAGTCAAATCCCTCCTCTTCTGGTTTATCAGCATAGGAAGAAGACTGCAGGAAACACACATGCTCAGCCTGATCAGGAATTTGATGAGACCTCAGCCTCCCAAGAAGGCGAGTCAGCACAAATGGACAAGGGGGTTGAACATGGTAATGTGGTCGGGAATGGTGATCAAACAGAGGAAATAGAGGAAATTCAGGCTGCTGGTACAGAGGAGACTCAGGTGGATGATATAGTCTACCTTCCAATTGCTCACAGGAAAGGAACTAGATCGCGCACAACTCATCCTATTGAGAGATGGGTTTCATATGGTAATCTAAACCAGAAGTACAAGGCATTTGTGGGGACTCTCAACAACACAGAAATTCCTCACTCCATTGAAGAAGCTATGAGTATACCTGACTGGAGGGCAGCAGTGTTGGAAGAGATAAATGCACTTCTGAAGAATCAGATATGGGTTACAGTACGGTTACCAGCTGGAAAATCCACAGTCGATTGTAAATGGATATTCACATTGAAGTATCCTTCAGAAGGGAAGATCGAGAGGTATAAGGCTCGACTCGTAGCTAGAGGATTCACACAGTGTAATGGACTGGACTACGAGGAGACATTTGCTCCAATAGCCAAGCTTAAAACTGTGAGAGTTCTCCTAAGCATTGCAGTAAATCTAGATTGGCCTCTCTACCAACTAGACGTGAAGAATGCTTTCCTAAACGGAGATCTAAGTGAAGAGGTGTATATGAATGTTCCGGCAGGCGTCACCTCTGAACCCGGAATGGTGTGCAGACTGAAGAAGGCATTATATGGCCTAAAACAGTCATCACGAGCATGGTTTGAGAGGTTCTCTCAGTCAGTGAAAGGATACGGGTATTATCAGTGTCAAACTGATCATACTATGTTTATAAAACAAGATCAGGAAGGGAGAAAGGCTATCCCCATTGTATATGTTGATGACATTATCATTACAGGGGATGATGAAAAGGAAATCAGAAATCTCAAGGAGAAATTAGCACTGGAATTCGAGATAAAAGACCTAGGAAATTTGAGGTATTTCCTAGGTATTGAAGTGGCACGATCAAGCAAGGGACTGAGTTTATCCCAACGAAAGTACGTTCTAGACTTGTTAAAGGAGACTGGAATGATTGGGTGCAAATCTACGAGCACACCAATGGAACACAATCTGAAGTTTGTTCTTGGCCAAGAAGCAGTGCCAGTAGAGAGGGGGAGCTACCAGAAATTGGTAGGAAAGCTAATATACTTAGCACACACTCGTCCAGACATCTCATTTCCAGTGAGCATCGTAAGCCAACATATGCACAATCCAAATGAAGAGCATATGGAGGCAGTGATGAGGATTTTGAGATATCTAAAGAGCACACCAGTTGTTGGACTGCTGATCCAAAAACACACTGGACGCATAATTTCTATCTATACGGATGCGAGTTGGGCTGGAGACTTTACGGATCGAAGATCAACCTCAACATATTGTACCTATGTGTGGGGAAACTTAGTGACCTGGCGGAGTAAGAAGCAAACTGTCGTCTCAAGAAGCAGTGCCGAAGCAGAGTACAGGGCACTGGCAGACGACATTTGTGAAGGAATTTGGTTAAGGCGCATCTTAAAGGAACTCAAGATGGAGGATAAGGGTCCAGTTAAAGTGCTGTGTGATAGTCAGGCAGCATTAAGCATCGTTAGGAATCCAGTTCATCATGACCGTACTAAACATGTTGAACTGAATCTCCATTGATGTAGCCTTCCTCGTCTATGTGCGCAAGATGAATTAGCAGTGATTGCGACCACTGCACATAATTATCGCCATTCAGTTTGTGTGGCGTTATGAAGACATCAAACTCATTGGTCGGAAGATACGGAGACGTTGTGTTGTTGGTGCGACTCTGGCTGATGTCTACGTCTGCGTTTGGGTCAGTTTTAGTGGTCACAACCTCACCAACTTGTCTGAAAGAAAACTCATATGTCAGAGGATACGGAGGCGTTGTGTTGTTGGTGTGAATCTGGCTGACGTCTACGTCTACGTTTGCGCCAGTCTCAGTGGTCACAACCTCACCAACTTGTCCGAAAGCAAACTCATTGGTCGGAGGAGACAGAAGCATTGTGTTGTTGGTGTGACTCTGGCTGGTGTCTACGTCTGCGTTTGCGCCAGTCTCAGTGGTCACAACCTCACCAACTTGTCCGAACTTGATTACTCCGCCGGTCATGGCTGCTGTCCAAAAAGAAGAAGTTTAAGAGAGAGAGAGAGAGAGAATTGTTCGGAAGTTGAGCAGGAGGTTTTAGGGTTCCAACCAGGCTCTGATATCATGTCAAAATATGAGGTAATAATCCTCTTGTTCTTATTGATCTTGAATGATAACCAGCTCTATTTATAATAGAGTTGTACAACTAGGGTTTGAGTCTAAGTCCTTGTAGGAAAAGACTACTAGAGTCCAAGTCCTTATAGGAAAAGACTATTACCCTTAATAGAATAATACTAACTTCCTATGTAAGAAAGGAATGTTCTTATTAGACTTAATTACTATATCTATAAGTAATAACTTCCTAATCAAGACATGTTAGAAAAGGAACAAATAATAATAATAACTATTCTGCCGTATCTCAACACAAAGAATCATGAGTTGATGCAAAAAGTCGTGATTATGTAGAAAGAAGATCCATCTGTAATGTCATTTCATCTGTATGAGATGGATGGCCTAATGAGGAAAGTCCAGTCATATAAAAAAACGGAGAGCTAATAAGAAACCATCAGGTGCATACCCTTGAAGGACTTGATAAACTTCTCGCATTTTGCTGCTGATACCATGTACATCTAGCTGGCTAGGGAGACATGAAACTAGGCATCAGAAAAGTAAGACGTTGAATCCATTGAAGCAACAACTTGTCCTCTTTTCTATAGATTGTATATAGACGACACAATTCTAGAGTCACTGAAGGGTTTCTCGATTCTTATCAAGCTACTGCATAGTTGTACCAGGTAGGAGTCCCTAAAACGCATATAGTCTCTCTTGATGCTGATGACCTGATGGAAAAGGGTAGATGTGTTGAGAAGATGTTGATTGTTGAATTTGTCAAGAAAAACAGCCATCTCCAGACTCCAGCTCTATGAATAAGAGTTGGATTATTTGATAATCAATGCACAGTTTGCTTACATCCAATCCTGTGCCCAGCACAAGTATTTGAGCAACGGTCAGCCAGATTAAACTTGGACGTTCCTTACATTCATAACAGAAATAAATATTTCTCTGACATGCAGCATATTAACTTACACAAAGGCCTAACATCATATCCGTAAACAATATAATAGATTGGTCCAAAGTGACTATTCAATACCCTATTTATTCATGTTACACAATCTGGAAAGTAAAGGATCAGAAATGAACATACCCATAAAAATGAGAACATGCAGAGAGAGAAATGATCCCTCTTTAAGGCTTTCTTTGGCACTGCCACTCTGCCAGTGCAATATTCAGAACTAAGAAGAATGGGAAAATTGTAACTTCCTCAGAAATCACTCCCACATTACCAGACATCTCTCATTTAAAAGAGATCTCCAGTTTAATCTTGAAATGTCTAGACAACAGCACTCATAGTGCCACATACATGCAGTAGACAGTGATATGAGATTGTCTATGACTCGAGCCATATTATTTCAGGTGACAGATTTTTAAACCCAGCTACCATATTTTCCATATCTGAAACAAAAACCCAAAAACTGTTTAGACTTGATTTAATGTTACTGTACTGAACGATGTAATACTTTCTTTTCCTATGGTTGATCACTCATTAACTCGGGTATATACATTCAGAACGTTTATTTACCTGCATATGCCCAGTCTTGCAGTTAAAAATTGCTGATTCCAAGATGCTTGTTGTCAAGAACAGTCATAACTTGCTAACCACAATTGTTCCGCCAAAGACATTGCAGAAGGAAACTGAGTCATGAGTTGTTGAATTCATTCAGTCGGCCAGCTGCCCATTCACCTAACCTTTGGAAATTGTTCCGTCTACAAGCATTAACAACCCTTGTCAACATGGGAACAGTGGGATCAAATGGCAATTTGTCAAGAAAGTCCTCAAGCTGGATCATGCTTCCATACTGACATAAAAGCTCGATTATACAGTCATAGTGCTCCACTCGTGGTAAAATAAAATAATCATTGCTCATTGAATGAAAATAGCGGAGAGCCAACTCAACATCGCCTTCGTGTATACAAGCTTCCAAGATTCCCAGCATCGTGACATGGTCTGGTCTTACTTCTTCCCGACGCATAAAATCAAACAACTGAATAGCTTCCTTACCCTTTCCACTGCGAGAGAACCCCAAAATTATGGCGTTCCAAAGAAACAGATCACGTGAAGCTGCTTGCCTAAAGAGCAGCATAGCATATACAATACCATTACATTTAGAGTACATGTTGACCAAAGCTCCCATGAGTACCACATCAATTTTATAATTGTTTCTCATCATGAAACCATGAATTTGTTTCCCCGTTTTGAAAGCAGAAGTATTAGCACAAGCGGCTAGAAGAGTTGCAAATGTGTATTTACTGGGTTTTGTTTCCCATTGCATCTCACTGAACATTGTCATAGCTTGTTCACCCATGCCATATCTCGCATAGCTAGCCAACAAAGCATTCCAAGAGACACCATCCCGTAGTTCGCTCATTTGGAAAAACCAAATCCTAGCATTTCTCAAGTTCCCACATTTCCCATACATGTCCAAAAGAGCATTTCCAACAAGAACATTGGAATGCAGACCCTGGCGGTAAGTAAAGCAATGCACTTGTTTTCCCATTTCAACATCTGAAAGCCCAGCACACACATTGAGCAACAATGTGATAGTGACATGGTCAAAATCATCAATTTTACTTCGCATCAGAATTACAAAATCCAAGGCATCTTCCCACTGAAGGGAGCGAGTGTATCCAGCCAACATACCATTCCAAGAGAAAGTATTCCGTTCAGGCATATTATCAAAAAGTTCTCTTGCCTCTCTCGTTTTGCCATTCATTGCATATCCAGACACAATAGAAGTCCAGGAAATCAAATCTCTCAAGCCAGGCTGATTGAAAACCCGTCGAGCACTCTCTAATCTTCCACACTTAACATACATATCAATGAGAGAACTCAAAAACCACCTCGCTATCCAGAAACATTCTCCTAGTTGCAATTCCATGTATCTGCATCCCCTCCCGAACTGCACGTATACCCGAACAAGCAACAATGACACTAGAAACGGTAAAACTCAATGGTCTAACATCCGTATGTAGCATCTGAAAAAACATACCTATCGCCTCCCTACAATCCCCAACCTCAAGATATCGTCTTAGAATGACATTCCACGTAACTTCATTAGGAAACTCAATCTCATCAGACATCCTCCTCGCTTCCCTCATAGCATTACACTTTCCATAAGCATCTATAAGCGAAGTCTCCAAAATCACGTTACCACAAAACCCACATTTCATTATAAGCCCATGAGTTTGCATTGAAAAATGAAGTGCCAAGCAATCCCCACAAGATCCCAGAACACCAGCGAACGTGATCTCATTGGGCGAACATCCAAGTCTCCTCATATCCTTAAACAAGCTCAATGCTTGGTTGGGACTCCCGCATTGCGTGCATGCATTAATGACAGCATTCCAAGAGCCACCGTCTCTCTTAGGCATTTCCTCGAACAGGTCGACGGCATCGTGTAAGCAACCACATTTGCCATAAGTCTCAATAGCACGGTTCAGTAAAAAGGTAGGTGGGTTAGGTTCAAAGGTAATTAGATGGAACTCGACTTTCCGGGCCTCGACAATGGCGCGCTGAGAAGCACAGAGCTTGAAGAGATTGGCGTAAAGGGGGAACGAGACTGGGTAAGGAGAGCCGAACAGAATGGAGACGGCCGTCTGGAGGCGATTGGATCGGAGATGGGACGAGATTAGATTGGTTAATTCTCTTGATGAGGTTGGTTCTTGGAATCGGAACTTCTGGGTAGCGTTGCCGAGCAAGCCAAATAGCGTAGAAGCCTTGCTCATTAGAGAAAGGGACAAAAATCCAACTTTTGATGCGGATGAATTTACAGAAAGAGAGAGGACAGAGGAAGATGTGAAAGTTCGCCGTTGACGGCACTCACCTTTTGCAATGGTGGTGATGAAGGAAACTGATTTCTTCCGCCCCAGCGCTCGTTTTGGCTTCTCGGCGCCAAAACTTTCGCCGCGGCGGTAAAAGAAGTTTCAACAAGTTGGTTGGACTGATGGTCAAAACCGGACCGGCCGAACCGAACACCGCGGTCTAGGTTGCTGCTGCAAGATTAGTGAAAACGACGCAGTTTAGTTTGAAAGAAAAAATCAAAATCTGAAAATGTTGCGATTAGGATTCGCAGAATTCAGTTCTCCAAAACATCGTCTCACTTCCTTCTCCGCCGCTCATCGGTGGTCAATTCTCCGGCCGGTCGTCGCCCGTCACTCCACTCCCGCCACCGCGTTTCTGCACAAGCTCTCCAGGTTAGTTAATTCCTTTCATTTGCTTTTGGTGTTCTTCGAATTAAAAACTTTGCAGAGTCTTCAATCAATGAGGAGCCTAATAATATGACCATCATTGTGAGATTGGTCATAGGTTGGAACCTAGGACGGTTTGAAATCCTTATCTACCCTTCGTCAGATATATCTATGAAGCATGAAGGGTAAGAAAAAGAACATAATGCATAAAGAAGCTTCTGCGCCAGTTGAAGTCTCTGAATGCAATGTCTCAATTCTGCAAACATTATTGGTCCATGCAATATGTGGACTTGGTTTAGCTATCGGATTGTGGATATCCCACCGTTGGTACTCCATCAATCTTGTTTCTCATTCATCAGACACCATCTTCTTGATTTGGGTATATACTCTCCTTTCTTACTTACTGATTTTCACAGTTGTTTGATCTGTGAGTTTTGCAAAGCTTAATATAGTTACTTTTCTCTGTTGTGTATGTATCTCTTTGTTCCAAAGATTGTCGAGACTCCAGCTGCGTTACTTCTTTATAGTTACTTCCGGAAAGGCCAAGAAAAACTTTCGGTATTCCTCATCCATATCATTTCTGATATCTTTTGCTTCGTACTGCTTCTCTTGGCATGTTTTAGCACGCATATGAATGTTGTTCATTTGGTTAACCGGTGAAATGATGGGTTGCTACTCTCTTGTATCAAAAAATTTGTTGGATTTGAGCAGTTTTGGTTCCATACGTTTTATTTTGTCCTCTTTCATCATCTTTTAGTTTTATTTTACAAATCGGCCAATCCAATTTCTCCTTCTTCATCTCATTTTTCAGTTCTTGAGGGCTGTTGGAAGAGGCGTATTGGCTTTTCCCATTGGTTAGTGTTGATCCCTTCCCTTTGATTTTGAGTGCAAATATCATTACCTTCCTTTACATGGATACAAGGTTGCTTTTGTTTTCTAAATAGTTTAGGACATAGTTGCTTTTGTTTTAGAACGTATTTATTTACATGCGGTATATTACAGTGCAAATAAGCTGTACTCCTCTGCTCAGTTTTACAATGCTCCTTTATTCCGGATTGTAATGTCACATTTAAACTTTAAAGCCTTTAGTTTATATGAAATGTGAATTACTGGATTGATTTGAGTCCAACAGTTGGAAACTTAAGTCATAATATGTCAGTAATGGTGGTGGCCCTATAAGATAATGTCAAACATACACTGTTAGTGCATAGCTGGATGGGTTTGTGGAGAAAAAGTCTCTATCTCCACTTGGCTTTTTGCATATGTCCTGGTGGTAATGGAGATTCTTTCTCCTACAGCTTTGCAGGCCTCATGATCATGCTTTATTATGCGTCACGTTTAGAAATATTGTTGGAACACGGACACCACATGATATCTGTTGACTTGCAGGAGCTTTGATCCATGCTGCTGCAGCTATTGTCTTAGGCGCACCTGTCGGCTCTCTGTATGTGGTATTATGGCTGATGATCGAATTTCTTCTGATATAGTTCCTAATGCATTTGTCAGAAGTGAAGTTGGTCTCTGCTACCTGGCCTCAACTTCAATGGATTTTCTTTGGGACAGAATGTTATTGGACAATGGTGTCCATGTTAGTTCTTGAATGATGTCTAAACTGAAAACCATATTATTGACTTCTAGTTTTAGACCTTTTTATGACATGAATCGGCAGGCATGTGTTTACACTTTGCACGCTGGCCAATCTTTTGTTGTTGGCTATAGGTACTTGTTGAGGACAATTAATTGGTCTCTTCTGATGTCATCACTCACTGTGAGTAACTTCTGTAACTTACCCTGGTGAAGTTATTGGAGATTTTGTGCTTAATTAACTAATCTGAATTAGTTCACTCATAGATGTAAAGATTTGTTTTAGCTCTTGGATCCGAAGTATTTCTACCTGATAAGACATATCACAGTGACACATGCGTAACTAAAAGCAACATGGTCTAATATCGGTAGTTTTAGCTTAATGTTTATGCCCTACTAGAGTACTAGTCTGCAGTGATTTCTGACAAACTTGAAAATTCAGGTTGTTCCTGTAGCTTCAGTATTTGGTTCATCGTGGACAGATTGGCAACGCTTATTAGCATGTACAAAGTAAGCTTCTGATGCACGTCAGTATTTCAACTGATATCTCGGCCTAAGCCGATATATACTTGAGTACTTGTAATAGCCATCTATTAGACATTGGGCTGAACTTCTTTTTGCTAGTGAGACCATATTTCTTGCTTTCTTTCTTTCTTTTTGCGTTTTGGATCTTCTTAATTCAGTACAAGTATAACTGGCCCTAAACCATCTCCTAGTTTTGACTTGTTATGATAAAAGAATTGACTTATGGAAGTCTAAAAGTGAGGTCAATACGCCAGGCTGTTGGTTATGAGCTGCTAAATTATATATGTTCTACCATCTGACCTTTGTTCTTTAACGAGAGCTGACGAAATGTTTCTTGGGGCAGGCCAAATGGTACATTGGAATATATGCTTTGCATACCAGCACATGGTGCAGTAATTGGAGCCTGGCTAGGAGCTTGGCCTATGCCACTCGACTGGGAAAGGCCATGGCAGGTACAGTTTTTAAGTCTCCATTCGTTCATTGTTTTTTCAGATCTTGTTGCAAGGTAACTCACTTCATTTTTCCCCGTTGTCTTTCCTGGTTCACATGCCTATTACTTTTCGTAATGTTCGTCATTTTGTTTTCAAGTTTTACTAATCTGGTCTCACATATTTCTAGTTTAGTTCAATGACTGTCATTTAGTGTAAGGAGTCTGCACCTTTGCTGAACACCAAATTTGTTATCGTTGGTAGATCAGAATTTGCCACCAAACTTTCCAGATAAAAAGAATGTTATGTCAAGGTAATAAAAGGGGTTAGATTTTGTTGATAATGCAGGAGTGGCCAATCTGCGTTACGTACGGGTCTTTAGCAGGTTACGTGATGGGAATGGTGGCATCATTTGTCTTGGTGCTTGCTACCAGTGCTGGAGCAGGAAGACGACGTGGTCTGAAAGGAGATTAGCCAACTGATACGGATGAATTGATAATAGCTGTGTAGCTTCAATGTTCAGGCTTTGATTTCTGGTATTAACTTCTAGTTTTGGTTTGCTACTTTGTAGATGCTGATCTGTAATCAAAATGAATCATCCCCCAATATAGATATTAGAGAAATAAGTATACTGGATGATAGATTTTATTATCATTTTTGTTTGTTACGATGCCCTAAGATCCCTGCTCGTGCTGTTGATAACGAGGCTTTGGTACTAAAACCGTTCTATCAGAATTTATCAGGTACATCCAATTCAAAAATTTTGATTTATTTACTCTACTTTTTTTTGTTGCATGTATCAAAGCTCGTTACACAGAGTTACAAAATCATATAGGAAAACAATAACGGAGGTCAAGAAATTGAGGAGATGTGTTTGGATAGTGTATGATTTCCTCGATTACAAGATTGTGTGGATAAAAAATAGTATGAAATCTAACTGGGTATGGGAATGCGTACACAGATGCTAAGGCATCTACATGTTTATCAAGCATAAAATAAGTGGTTATATCGTTCAATAACTAGTTACGCGAGTTTATAACTAGTTACAGCGATCCTCAAGTGTGTTTTTTAGAGAGTACGGTAACTAATAAGTTAATAGAAAGCTGTACTAAGTAAAGTTTGCATCTTTGAAGTGGTTCTCTCATGTGTTTAACGTTTATCACAAGAATGAAGTTATAACCAACTCTCAATTAGCATCGTTTTTTCTTTCTTTCTATAATTTATCAAATTTAGTTTATTGTACATTTCAATAGATTGAATTCGCTACTGAAGACAAAAAAGAAAGCATAAGCTAAATCCATAATCAAACATCCAACCAAAAATATATATTATGATAATCATTATTCATCATTGTCTTCTACGGTGAATTATACTATATATTAGGAATCACAATCTTATTCCTAATCCAACTACGGTCAAGAAACGGGACAGCAATATCAAGTAAGAATAGAACGAACGAGACACGACGATTTTTACGTGGAAACCCCAAATCGGGAAAAACCACGGGACCGTAGTCCAAACAACAACTCCACTATACTTTGGTGGGATTATAAGTCATCTCTAGGATAACTAGAGATTTACAAAGCACCTCAAGAACAACCTTCTTGGATCACCAATACACCATAATGAATACTCACCAATACGGTGAATAACAAGAGCAACTCGACAAGATGAAGAGAAAATTTTAGAAACCAAACAAATTCGTAGACCCTCTGTCCAGCAGCGATTACTGACGAACCAGAGATCAGAACAACAATCCCTCCAACCAGATTGAAGCCCAAATAACATGCACACAAAATTTCAGAACGATCCAACGGTGTGTTTCTCCGGGACGCTCTCTTGAACAGGCTGACCTGGTGAAAATACGAAAACTTTCCAGCAACCTTATCTTTTCTTCTCCTCACTTCTTTTTGCTCTTTCACTCCCGTTTTTCTTTCTTCTCTGTAATTTCATAGATAAATAATACCTCTATTTAATAATAGAGGCTTTTAAAATACCACTTTTGAACTCTCCAATAAGTTCAAGATAACCCAAACAAACCAATTATCACTACTCCTTAAAAACCGGTTAACCCAACTACCATATGTAGTTGGACCAACCCAACAAATCTCCCCCTCCAACTCATATGGAGGGTAGCACCAAACCCGCTTCCTTGCGACAAAAAACGAACTTCTAACTTGGTAGAGACATAGTCATCATGTCCGAGCCATTGTCATCCGTATGCACTTTGTCGAGCTCCAACAACTTTTCTTCCAAAGCATCACGAATCCAATGATATCGAACATCTATGTGTTTCGACCTCGAATGGAAGTTAGGATTCTTGCAAAGATGAATTGCACTTTGACTATCACAATAGAGCACATACCTCTCTTGCTTAATGCTCAACTCTTGAAGAAACTTCTTCAACCATAGCACCTCCTTACAAGCTTCTTTCACGGCTATGTACTCGGTGTCCGTTGTTGATAATGCAACACATTTTTTAAGTCTAGATTGCCATGAGACGACTGCACCTGCAAAAGTCATCATATATCTGGAGGTCGACTTTCTAGAGTCTACATCACCCGCCATATTAGTATCGATATATCCATCAAGCATAAATTTGCCTCCAAAATATAAACACACTCTAGAAGTACCTCTCAAGTAGCGGAGGATCCACTTCACGGCTGCCCAATGTTCTTTTCCTGGATTGGAAAGGAACCTACTAACAACTCCAACGATGAGCGATATCCAGTCTTGTGCAAACCATGGCATACATCAAACTTCCAACCGCCAATGCATAAGGCACATTCTTCATTGCTTCTTTCTCTTCCTCACTTGTAGGACAATGCTTCAAACTCAAATTGAAATGTCCTGCAAGTGGAGTGTTAACCGCCTTATCCTTTCTCATCTTGAACCACTCAAGAACTCTCTCAATATAACTTTCTTGAGACAACCAAATTTTTCCATTCTTCCTATCACTAGAGATTTTCATCCCTAGAATTTGCTTTGCCGGTCCTAAGTCCTTCATAGAAAAGGACTTGCTCAACTCCTTTTTCAATTTATTGATCTCTTCAACATTTCGACCCACGATCAACATGTCATCCACATAAAGTAGGCGTATAACAAAATCATTTTCAGCAAACTACTTCACAAACACACAATGATCGGAAGTAGTTCTTGCATACTCGTGGTTGACCATGAATGAGTCAAATTTCTTATACCATTGCCTTGGTGCTTGCTTCAACCCATATAGGCTCTTCCTCAATCTACACACAAGGTCTTCTTTGCCTTTAACTTCGAACCCTTGCGGTTGATCCATATAGATTTCTTCCTCCAAGTCACCATGAAGAAACGCCGTCTTCACATCGAGTTATTCGACTTTTAAGTTCAAACTTGCAGCCAATCCAAGCACAAGTTGGATTGATGACATTTTCACCATGGGAGAAATAATTTCATCAAAATCAACGCCTTTCTTTTGGCTAGACCCCTTCACAACTAGTCGCGCCTTGTACCGAGGCTTTGAAGTAGTTTCCTCCGTCTTTAACTTGTAAACCCATTTGTTCTTAAGTGATCTCTTTCCCTTAGGTAGCTTCACTAAATCATAGGTGCGATTCTCCTTCAAAGACTTCATCTATTCTTGTATTGCTTTATTCCACTCTCCCTTATCTTCATGAGACATGGCTTCTTGATAGCATTCAGGCTCTCCCTACTCACTCAACATCACATACTCATTAGGAGAGTACCTTGTGGATGTTTTACGATCTCTTGTTGACCTTCTCAATTGGGGTTGAGATTGCTTTTCTTCAACTTGTTCTTCTTACTCCAAATTCTCATCTTCCTGCTCTCCTTGATCTAGTGTACCTTGGGATTCATCATACACTACTTCCTCATAGTTTTCATGAGTTTGGGGTGGAGATATAGGCTCCAAATTAATTAGACTAGCTGCTGGAATTTTATTCTTTTCACCCCTTTTGACATCTTCACTTGTCTCCTCTTCAAGAAAAATCACGTCCCGACTCCGAATAATTTTTCTTGTGATTGAATCCCATAACCAGTATCCAAACTCTTCTCTCTCATAACCCATGAATATACATGACTTTTCTTTGTCATCAAGCTTCACCCTCTCATCTCTTGGAACATTAATATAGGCTTTGCAACCGAACACTCTCAAGTGCCCATATGAGACCTCCTTTCCTGTCCATACTCGTTGAGGCACGTCACCCTTCAAAGGGACCAATGGCGAGAGATTAATTAAGTCAATGGCTGTCAGCATTGCTTCTCCCCAAAAAGGATTTAGGTAGCGTGACGTGTGAGAGCATGAACTTGATTCTCTCACAAATTGTTTTATTCATCCTCTCGACAACACCATTATGTTGTGGAGTCTTGGGTACACTTTTTTGAAGTTTTATTACGTGAAATCGGAAATATTTTTTGAATAGGCCTCTATATTCTCCCCCATTAAATGACCAAGCCTCTTATGCCAAAGCTCAATTGAAGAGTCTTTCTCCGCAACATTGATTCCTCCCTTTCTTAAGCTTTGCACTTGTCATGTAGAGCGTATTTTCCTTCTTGGCTTTAGCCATCACAAGAGAACCTCTTGATAGCTTTCATTTTCCTTCTATAAAATAGTTTGTGTAGCCATCATTATCAAGCTTTCCAGTAGATATCAAATTCAACCTCATGTCGGGAACATGTCTCACCTCCTTCAAAACAAGCTTACAACCCGTGTTGGTCTCTAAGTGAATGTCACCCATGCCAACAATCTTTGATGCTCCATCATTTCCGATCCTCACACAACCAAAGTCTTCATTTGTGTAGGAAGAGAAGAAATCAACTCACGAGGTCACATGGAATGAGGCACCCGAATCAACAACCCATGTACTCTCTTGGCATGCTAGATTATGAGACCGGCATCACAAAGAATGACCACTTCACTATCTGTGGCAGCCGCGGTAGTGTCATTTTTTTCTCGATTTTCTCCACCTCTTTCTCTAGATGGTTCTCGTTTGAAGAATCTACACTCTCTCTTCATATGTCCTGTCTTATTGCGATGATAACATACGATTTCTCCTTTTGATCTTGTGACTGATTTTGATCATCCTCTAGATCTACCTCTGTTATTACTTTGATTTCGATAATTCTTAAAATTAGAATTTCAGTTTTTACCTCTTCCACGATTATCGGATTTATCCGCCACCAAAACTCGTGAATCAGTTGAAGTCCTTGATTTCTTTCTTCTCGCCTCTTCATTGAACATACTATCCTTGACAATGTCCATCGTCAACTTGCCATTAGGTGTCGAGTTGCTAAGCGAAACAACCAAAGTCTCCCAACTATCCGGCAACTAAGAAGTAACAATGCTTGCACCTAATCATCAAGTGCTAACTTCATAGTAGTTAGTTGGTTCACAAGCCCTTAAAAGTCACTCAAATGCTCCGTGACACTATGCACATCCTTGTACTTAAAGTTCACAATTTTTCGAATGAGTGAGGCCTTGTTTTGAACAGATTGCCGCTCATACATTGACTCCAGTTTCTGACACAATTCATCGGCTCTAGTATCTTTTGCAACATGGTGAAAGATGTTTTGGTCAATCCATTGTCGAATGATTGTCACCGCCTTTCTATGCAAAACCTCCCATTGCTTCTCCGTCTTGTCTTTTGACTTCTCGCTTCCACTTTCGATAGGTTCATAGAGATCCTTATAAAATAATATATCCTCCATTCGTGGCTTCCAAATCTAGTAATTTGATGACGTTAACTTAATCATTGCTCCGCTTGAATCGTCCATTCTTGCCATCCACGCAAAACAGCTCCAACACAACCTCGAGCTCCGATACCAGTGTTGAGAAACAGGGCAGCAATATCAAGCAAGAATAGAATGAACGAGACACAATAATGTTTACGTGGAAAACCCAAATCGGGAAAAACCACGGGACCGTAGTCCAAGCAACAACTCCACTATACTTTGGTGGGATTACAAGTCCTCTCTAGGATAACTAGAGGATTACAAAGTACCTCAAGAACAACCTTCTTGGATCACCAATACACCACAATGGATACTCACCAATACGGTGAATAACAAGTGCAACTCAACAAGATGAAGAGAAAATTTCAGAGACCAAACAGATTCGTAGACCCTCTGTCCAGCAGCAATTACTGACAAACCAGAGATCAGAAAAACGATCCCTCTGGCCAGATTGAAGCCCAAATAGTCCTGAACATGCACACCAATTTTCAGGACGAGCCAAATGTGCGTTTCTCCGGGATGCTCTCTTGAACAGGCTGACCTGCTATAAAAACGAAAAGTTTCCAGCAACCTTATCGTTTCTTCTCCTCTCTTCTTTTTGCTCTTTCACTCCTTTTTTTTCTTCTTTGTGATTTCAGAGATAAATAATTCCTCTATTTAATAATAGAGACTTTTATAATACTACTTTTGAACTCCCCAATAACTTCAAGATAACCCAACCAAACCAATTACCACTACTCCTTAAAACCGGTTAACCCAACCAGCATACGTAGTTGGACCGACCCAACAAGTACATCCCACCAAATTCATTATTATTCATCCATGAACCCCTGCTGTTCAATACCTATTGCTACCCCATCAGAAACTCCACCAGCGACAATGTTGCCGCCGGTGGCAAAAAAAGTCCAACACGCAATGGAGATGTTCGGAGACATCAGAGTCGACAACTACTACTGGCTCCATGATGACTCCCGCTCCAATCCTCAAGTCCTCTCATACCTTCATCAGGAGAATGCCTATATAGATTTTGGCCAATACATTTTTCACTAGTTTGGTATGGATGATAATGGCTATTTTCGGAGCTTAGAATAACTAGATATTGAATATGACCTCAAATATAATATCATCATAATGGACAGTTTTACCCTAGAATATAATTATAAATCTTTGCCTTTTCATAATTGCACTCTTTTTCCGTCTCCGTTCTTTGAATATTACATCCCAAACAATAATTTCGCGATTATATATCAATAACATCTAATACCAAATGACACTGAATATCATATTTATCCCCATCTAATATCAATAGCATTCAATATCGTGATAATTTTTTTTTCTTAACCAAAGAAATGAAAAAATTGGGTAAACAGATACCAAAAGATTTGAAGAGAAATTGTACCAAGAGCTGAGAGGGAGAGTCAAGGAGGATGACACGTCCGCGCCGATTCGAAAAGGGGATTACTACTACTACACCAGAACTTTACAAGGAAAAGAGTATGTTCATCACTGCCGCTGGCGATCCATTTCCAGCGCTAATGGTGATATCTCAGTTCATGACGTCATGTATTGTGGCTCTCCCGAGAAGAATCTCTTGGAGTAGAACGTCATGTCTCAGCTTCACCAGTACTACACCATTGGTGCTTTCAAGATTTTGTCATTTCCCCAGCCTGATTTTTCTTGTAGGGCAAGAAATGCTCATTGGTGATCGCTATATCTTGCTTGAAGCGGATTTTAATGGAAACTTTGTATTCAATATTAGAATTTTCTTAATAATAGATTGGCGAATTCATTTTACTAAACCTATTATTCTAAACCAAATGCTAAGTTTATGTAGTAGATTTCAATGTCCCATCAGTTTATTTTGTTTAATTTTGATTAAATGTATGATTATTAGTTGATAATGAGTAAAAATAGTCCTACAAAGCACAAGTTTAAATACCACGATTTCAATATTCGTATCCGCCATTATCGGTGATTATGATTTCTTTTTTTCAGGTTAGTCCTAATCAGAAGCTGTTTTCTTACTCTGAAGATACAGAGGGAAATGAGAATTACAGTGTTCAGGTAGTTGATGCCGAGACTCTTGTTCCTATTGAGAAGCCTCTAATTAACGTGGCTACGACTCTACAGTGGGCTGGTGATGATGCTTTAGCATATGTTACCAGAGATAACGCCCTTCGTTCCTACAAGGTACGCCTTAATTGTACTATTTTATAACAGCGACCAAACATTCGAACGACCTAATTTTAGCTACAATATATTACCATATTTAGGGTGAATTAATTTAAATATTAGCTTCTAACACATGTGTATCGTATTGAATATTTTAATTAATTACTTGCTCTAATTATATATATCAAATTAAAATTAAAATGTGTGATTGGAAATATTTTTATGATTAAATATTACATTTGTATCCTTTTTTTAGTCGACCGGGGCAAACTAATTAATATGATTTGAGCCGGATTCGTAAAAATTCGCCTCCGGCCATTATAGTTCGTTTGAATATTGTACGTGTTAGACTTGAGCTTGATTTGTTATGATTTTACTTGATCGTTCAGGTTTGGCTACATAAGTTGGGAACAGACCAATCAACCGACTCATGTATTTACCACAAGAAAGATGAAAAGTTTTCACTGGGCCTGCAACTGTCAGGAAGTCACAAGTACTTGTTCATTGCTTCGCACAGCAAAACTACCGGATTTGTGTTCTACGTTGATGTTACTTCTAAACTGGAACAAGGTGCCAAGGTTTTGACACCTTGTGTCTCTGGCATTGATACCTCAGTTAAATTTAGTGATGATGAGTTAATTAACCGACTGAACTAAAGTGGGTCGATTACAGACGGTTTAAGTTAATTTAGGTATAAGTATGAAGAGAGCTAAAAAAAATCGTTTTGGAAAAAAAATCGCAAATCCTTAACCGGCTGACCGACCTAATTAATTTAGCTTAACTGATTAACAGAATGAGATTGATTCTATTTTAACTGTTATCCGTAGCTGATTATCCACCCCAAATTTAGTGGTGGTGCGTGGATTACGTTTACTAGCCACCCTAAACTAAAAAAACTATTTTTGAATGGTTCGCTATCTAACTAACTCGCACCCACCCACCTACAACATCCACCTATTTTAAATTGAATTGAAGTATATGTTAAGTAAAAATGAGTTGGTTCAACGGTTGACTGGACCCTGGACCCAATGCTCACCCTTAATCGTCTAATTTTCACCAAAGAAGTCCTCTTCTTCTTTTTTTCTGTGATTATCATGGCTCATTCGAATACTGGTTGTCCAGCATAAAGCTTCAAGAGATACAATTATTCGCCAACCACCTGGTAGTATACGAGCGTGAAAATGGTCTGCCAAAGATAACAGTTTATCAACTCCCACCGCCGAACGAACCACTTTCACGTCTTGAAGGTGGTCAGACCGTTAACTTTGTTGACCCTGTATACATTGTCTCTCCTGGAGAATCACCTTACTCATCCACCATTCTGAGGTTTTCTTATAGTTCGTTAAGGATATCTTCCACTGTGTTTGATTATGACATGAACACTAGCATTTTTGTCCCTAAGAAGGTTGAAAATGTACGGTTTCTGGTTGTAATAATTAGTTACAGAGTACCTTGTTCTTGTATAAATTGATGTGTTTCAGAAATTGTGTTACATATATATGAACAGGTATTGGGAGGTTTCGATTCGTCGAATTACTTCATCGAAAGAAAATGGGCTGCTGGGTTAGACGGCACTCAGATTCCTATGTCGATTGTCTACCATAAGGGTCTGGTTAAGCTTGATGGCTCTGCACCATTACTGCTTTATGGCTATGGTTCATACGAGGTAATCAATTAATCATGATAACACTAGATGTGCTAAATTCGTTCAAGGTAGTGAAAATCGTATGTGGTTCCAACGGTAAAATAAAAATTATGCTGAAATCATAATTGTAGATTTAAATCGTAAGATTTTATTTTTTATGAACCACGGTGTAAGATAAGAAAATAAAAGTGAATTATACAATTTAATCGACAACTTAATGCATTATACATAATTACGTAAAAATGACATGTTTCTAGTCACAATTCGATGAAATAAGAAAATAAGAGTAAATGTTGACTCTTGGGGTAGCTGTTTGAAGAAGAAGAAGATATAGATTTTCCTGTTTTATTTTATTTTATTTGGCTTATTACCCAAAAAAAAATCAAAATCTATTTTTAAAACTCATGAAAAGAAAATAATTTCACTTTAAACAGTGAAATTGTAAAATTAAAAAAAAATCATTTTTCGGTAAATTTCATCTCATTCCATCAAAATCGCAACAATCAAAACTACTGTTTATATACAACACAAAACAAGAGCAAACAAACAAGCAAAAGATCTAACAAACTAAATTACAACTAAAACCTATACACATCCCAACTAGAGAAGTTTATCTCTCAACAACAACCTATTCAACATAATCTGTCAAGTAATAAAGGAATACCTTGGGATGGTTGGGCAGCTCCAGACGAGCTTCCGCCAGACAACTTCAGGATGACGAGTACAAATGGCATGCCAGACCTTGGATACAGAGAATTTTACAAGACACTTTCCATGAAATAAGTACTCTCAACTCATGTTCTGGGTGAAGTGAGGAAGAATCGAGCCCCTACCATTCATGAGTTGTTTCCATATCCGAAAAGAGTTTGAAGGGGCTGAATGGAGCCAAAAACCAATCATATTTTTAGATGAATATTTGTATTTTATTCATCCACATGCAAACTAGCCAAAATCAGTATAGTTCACTCAATCAGTCCCAGGTTAGAATCTACTCAAGTTGTAAACCAACTACAAAAACTACTATAAACTCTCTTCTATAGCTATTTACATAACCAGTGTCTCTGCATATATCCCGCAATTAAAATTGGAGTAGAAGCTGATATCAAGGTTGTTGAATATTATTTTTGGTGAGAGTCTCCTTCGTAGCTGACCGGGTTAGACGTTCCATTATGAGTTGATTATTATTAAAGGCTATATGTTTGATAGGGTAATGTCCGTTTAACCCTAAGATTATATATGCTTCTATACCCTATTTTTGACTTAATTGATACATGTTATGTTACTTTGCTGATATACCTTATTTAATATGTGTTAGTCTGAGCAGTAGCTATTACTGATTATTGAATAAATCGGGTAATTGATTGATCACCTAGTTAGGGCTCGTATCTGGCGATTGTACTTATTGCACTTCTATTACGCGGTCGGCCTTGGTAAGCGCCACACTAACTCCACGTGGGCCGTTTTAGTGCCACTAACTCTACGTGGATCCTCAGCATATGTGAGCCACGATCCCAAAATAAATATAGATATGAATTAGATTATAGAATTAGTCTTATGTGTTATATGCTATACACTTTCTAAATGATTATTTTTACCGTAGAGTGACCAGGACAAAGATCCTCGCTTAGTGATTAGTACTGACCTTTACTTTCCATTTCAGAGCGACAGTAGGCTTTACTTGTTCACACACTACAAATATGAAAAATGGTATCATCGAGCTCCGGGGTTGGCCGCCATGGTGATGACGCAAGGGAGATATCGAAGATTCTGTCTTGATCCTCGTTTTGTGTTTTAAAACTCGTTTGAGACTCTTACTCTCCTCATGTGCATATGTTATGAGTGGTTATGTAATAGTATAATGTGAGATATGGTTTTCGAAACTATAGTGGCCATAAGGGCAAGTATATGTACTCTAGTCTGAGCCTGTGAAGCTCAAGACTCCTGTTCCATATGTATATGTGTCCTTCAGGACTTTTGGTATAG
The DNA here is from genome assembly GCA_030674075.2 of Linum usitatissimum. Taxonomy (NCBI): domain Eukaryota; kingdom Viridiplantae; phylum Streptophyta; class Magnoliopsida; order Malpighiales; family Linaceae; genus Linum; species Linum usitatissimum. The sequence goes on from JAUJYP020001374.1 coordinate 1,979,366, forward strand.
TGTATTGTACTGTGTAAAATTAATAAGTCATATATAACATGTGAACAGTTTCTGTATGGTCTAATTAACTATATGAGTATGTATAAACACAACCCTAGATTATGATGAAAAAATTAATTGAATGAGTTTAAAACATTAAATTATATATACGGTATAAGTAGCGTAGCACCCCTATTACTACCCCACGTTTTATTTTTAAAACGAACTCGTTAGTGGTAGGTTGTTACATGGTGGTATCAGAGCAATTGTAACATTCCAGCCCAATCATACCAAAAATGCCAACTATATTATTTTAGTACATGATAATGTACAGATTCATGTTAAAATATAATATTAACTAAGACATGATGTTGTTCTCATCATCATGGTATGGGACAACACAAGCCTTATATAGTGTTAAAAGTATGAGTTAGCAAGAGATGAAACTAATTGAGTCTAGCCTAGAAGATAAGGACAATTTATCATATATTCATGAAAAGAAGAATTCACGTGCATGCATGCATATACAACCTCACTTCATGACAATAACTTTATTGGTACTTGTTTCCCACCTCTTCATTCCTACTTGTCCTTTTCTTTCACCCTTGGAGATATGAGTCGTAGTAAGGCTAAATAAGTATTGTTTATGAATAGAAGAATAGAATGAAAGAATATAAAAGGGGTATACATTCATTTAGTTAAAGACAAAAATACACCGTAGCTTATAGCCTTGACATTTAAGAGAAATATAGCACTAGTACTCACTTCGTAGCACCAAAGATCTTTGGAATTTCATCACGACACGGAAGCTGATATCAAGGTTGTTGAATATTATTTTTGGTGAGAGTCTCCTTCGTAGCTGACCGGGTTAGACGTTCCATTATGAGTTGATTATTATTAAAGGCTATATGTTTGATAGGGTAATGTCCGTTTAACCCTAAGATATATATGCTTCTATACCCTATTTTTGACTTAATTGATACATGTTATGTTACTTTGCTGATATACCTTATTTAATATGTGTTAGTCTGAGCAGTAGCTATTACTGATTATTGAATAAATCGGGTAATTGATTGATCACCTAGTTAGGGCTCGTATGCTGGCGATTGTACTTATTGCACTTCTATTACGCGGTCGGCCTTGGTAAGCGCCACACTAACTCCACGTGGGCCGTTTTAGTGCCACTAACTCTACGTGGATCCTCAGCATATGTGAGCCACGATCCCAAAATAAATATAGATATGAATTAGATTATAGAATTAGTCTTATGTGTTATATGCTATACACTTTCTAAATGATTATTTTTACCGTAGAGTGACCAGGACAAAGATCCTCGCTTAGTGATTAGTACTGACCTTTACTTTCCATTTCAGAGCGACAGTAGGCTTTACTTGTTCACACACTACAAATATGAAAATGGTATCATCGAGCTCCGGGGTTGGCCGCCATGGTGATGACGCAAGGGAGATATCGAAGATTCTGTCTTGATCCTCGTTTTGTGTTTTAAAACTCGTTTGAGACTCTTACTCTCCTCATGTGCATATGTTATGAGTGGTTATGTAATAGTATAATGTGAGATATGGTTTTCGAAACTATAGTGGCCATAAGGGCAAGTATATGTACTCTAGTCTGAGCCCGTGAAGCTCAAGACTCTCGTTCCATATGTATATGTGTCCTTCAGGACTTTTGGTATAGTGTATTGTACTGTGTAAAATTAATAAGTCATATATAACATGTGAACAGTTTCTGTATGGTCTAATTAACTATATGAGTATGTATAAACACAACCCTAGATTATGATGAAAAAATTAATTGAATGAGTTTAAAACATTAAATTATATATACGGTATAAGTAGCGTAGCACCCCTATTACTACCCCACAGTTTTATTTTTAAAACGAACCTGTTAGTGGTAGGTTGTTACATGGTGGTATCAGAGCAATTGTAACATTCCAGCCCAATCATACCAAAAATGCCAACTATATTATTTTAGTACATGATAATGTACAGATTCATGTTAAAATATAATATTAACTAAGACATGATGTTGTTCTCATCATCATGGTATGGGACAACACAAGCCTTATATAGTGTTAAAAGTATGAGTTAGCAAGAGATGAAATTAATTGAGTCTAGCCTAGAAGATAAGGACAGTTTATCATATATCCATGAAAGAAGAATTCACGTGCATGCATGCATATACAACCTCACATCATGACAACAACTTTATTGGTACTTGTTTCGCACCTCTTCATTCCTACTTGTCCTTTTCTTTCACCCTTGGAGATATGAGTCGTAGTAAGGCTAAATAAGTATTCTTTATGAATAGAAGAACAGAATGAAAGAATATAAAAGGGGTATACATTCATTTAGTTAAAGACAAAAATACACCATAGCTTATAGCCTTGACATTTAAGAGAAATATAGCACTAGTACTCACTTCGTAGCACCAAAGATCTTTGGAATTTCATCACGACACGGAAGCTGATATCAAGGTTGTTGAATATTATTTTTGGTGAGAGTCTCTGTCGTAGCTGACCGGGTTAGACGTTCCATTATGAGTTGATTATTATTAAAGGCTATATGTTTGATAGGGTAATGTCCGTTTAACCCTAAGATTATATATGCTTCTATACCCTATTTTTGACTTAATTGATACATGTTATGTTACTTTGCTGATATACCTTATTTAATATGTGTTAGTCTGAGCAGTAGCTATTACTGATTATTGAATAAATCGGGTAATTGATTGATCACCTAGTTAGGGCTCGTATGCTGGCGATTGTACTTATTGCACTTCTATTACGCGGTCGGCCTTGGTAAGCGCCACACTAACTCCACGTGGGCCGTTTTAGTGCCACTAACTCTACGTGGATCCTCAGCATATGTGAGCCAAGATCCCAAAATAAATATAGATATGAATTAGATTATAGAATTAGTCTTATGTGTTATATGCTATACACTTTATAAATGATTATTTTTACCTTAGAGTGACCAAGAGAGATATCCTCACTCAGTAATTAGCACTGACCCTTACTTTCCATTTCAGAGCGATAGTGGGCTTTACTAGTTCACACAATACAAATATGTAAAATGGTATCATGGACCTCCGAGGTTGGCCGCCATGGTGACGACGCCAGGTAGATATCGAAGATTGTGTCTTGATATTCGTTTTGTGTTTTAAAACTCGTTTGAGACTCTTACTCTCATCATGTGCATATGTTATGAGTGGTTGTATACTAGTATAATGTGAGATATGGTTTTGTAAACAATAGTGGCCATAAGGGAAAGTATATGTACTCTAGTCCGAGCCTTTGAAGCTCAAGACTCATGTTCTATATGTATATGTGTCATTCAGGACTTTTGGTAAGTGTATTGTACTATGTAAAATAAATAAGTCATATATGACATTGTGAGCAGTTTTTGTGTGGTCTGATTAACTCTATGAATACGTATAAACACAACCCTTGATTATGATGAAGAAATCAATTAGATGAGTTTAAAACATTAAATGATATATATAGTATAAGTAGCGTAGCACCCCTATTACTACCACACTGTTTTATTTTTAAAACGAACCTATAGTGGTAGGGTGTTACATGATGGTATCAGACAATTGTAATATTCCAGCCCGATCATACCAAAAATACCAAATAAATTAATGTAGTACATGGTAATGTACAGATTCATGATAAAATACAATATTAACTAATACATGATGTTGTTCTCATCATGATGGTATGGGACAACACAAGCCTTATATTGTGTTAAAAGTATGAGTTAGCAAGAGATGGAAGTAATTGAGTCTAGCCAAAAAGATAAGAAAATATTATCATATATTCATGGAAAGAAGAATTCATGTGCATGCATGCATATACTATCTCAATTCATGACAACAACTTAATTTGTATTTGTTTTCCACCTCTTCATTCGTACTTGTCCTTTTCTTTCACCCTTAGAGAAATGAGCCATAACATATTTTACGATAAGGCTAAATAATTATTCTTTATGAATAGAAGAATAGAATGAAAGAATATAAAAGGGGGGCATACACTCATTTAGTTAAAGACAAAAATACATCGTAGCTTATAGACTTCACACTTAAGAGAAATATAGCACTAGTACTCACTTCGTAGCACCAAAGATCTTTGGAATTCCATTCTGACTCGAAAGCTGATATCGGGGTTGTTGAAGATTATTTCTTGTGAGGGTCTCCTCCGTATCTAACGGGGTTAGACATTCCAATATGAATTTATTATTATTAAAGGTTATATGTATGATAGAGTAATGTCTATTTAATACTAAGATTATATATGCTTCGTTACCCTATTTTTGACATAATATGATACATGATCTGTTACTTTGCTGATATACCTGATTTAATATAAGTGTTAATTTGAGCAGTAGCGATTACTGATTATTGAATAAATTTGGTAATTTATTGATCACCTAGTTAGGGCTCGTATGCTGGCGATTGTGCTTATTGCACTTCTGTTACGCGGTCGGCCTTGGTAAGCGCCACACTAACTCTATGTGAGCCGTTTTTGTGCCACTAATTCTACTTGGATTGTCAGAATATGTGAGCCGGGATCTCAGAATAAAATATGGATATGAATGAGATTATAATATTCGTCTTATGTGTTATATGCTATATAGTTTCTAAATGATTATTTGTACCGTAGAGTGACCAAAACTGAGATCCTCACTTAGTGATTAGTCCTGACCTTTACTTTCCATTTCAAATCGATAGTAGGATGTACTGGTTCACACAGTGTAAATTTGTAAAATTGTATCACCGAGCTCTGGGGTTGGCCTACATGGTGACGTAACGCCATGTAGATATCGAAGATTGTGTCTTGATATTCGTTTTGTGTTTTAAAACTCGTTTGAGGCTCTTACTCTCATCATGTGCATATGTTATGATTGGTTGTGTACTACTATAATGTGAGATATGGTTTTGTAAACAATAGTGGGCATAAGGGAAAGTATATGTACTCTAGTCCGAGCCTTTGAAGCTCAAGACTCATGTTCTATATGTATATGTGTCATTCAGGACTTTTGGTAAGTGTATTGTACTATGTAAAATAAATAAGTCATATATGACATTGTGAGCAGTTTTTGTGTGGTCTGATTAACTCTATGAATACGTATAAACACAACCCTAGATTATGATGAAGAAATCAATTAGATGAGTTTAAAACATTAAATGATATATATAGTATAAGTAGCGTAGCACCCCTATTACTACCACGCTGTTTTATTTTTAAAACGAACCTGTTAGTGGTAGGTTGTTACATGGTGGTATCAGAGCAATTGTAACATTCCAGCCCAATCATACCAAAAATGCCAACTATATTATTTTAGTACATGATAATGTACAGATTCATGTTAAAATATAATATTAACTAAGACATTATGTTGTTCTCATCATCATGGTATGGGACAACACAAGCCTTATACAGTGTTAAAAGCATGAGTTAGCAAGAGATGAATTATATATTGAGTCTAGCCTAGAAGATAAGGACAATTTATCATATATTCATGAAAAGAAGAATTCACGTGCATGCATGCATATACAACCTCACTTCATGACAATAACTTTATTGGTACTTGTTTCCCACCTCTTCATTCCTACTTGTCCTTTTCTTTCACCCTTAGAGAAATGAGCGTAGTATATTTTATGATAAGGCTAAATAAATATTTTTTATGAATAGAAAAACATAATGAAAGAATATAAAAGGGGGCATACAATCATTTAGTTAAAGACAAAAATACACTGTAGCTTATAGCCTTGACATTTAAGAGAAAGATAGCACTAGTACTCACGTCGTAGCACCAAAGATCTTTGGAATTTCATCACGACACGGAAGCTGATATCAAGGTTGTTGAAGATTATTTATGGTCAGTGTCTCCTGGGTATCTGACCGGGTTAGACGTTCCATTATGAATTTATTATTCTTAAAGGCTATAGTATGATAGGGTAACGTCCGTTTAATCCTACGATTGTATATGTTTCTTTACCCTATTTTTGACTTAATATGATACATGTTCAGTTACTTTACTAGTATACCTGATTTAATATATGTGTCAATATGAGCACTAGCGATTATTGATTATTGAATAAATTGGCTAATTGATTGATCACCTAGTTAGGGCTCGTATGCTGGCGATTGTGCTTATTGCACTTCTGTTCCGCGATGGGCCTTGGTAAGCGCCACAACTAACTATTTCTGTGGGCTTTGGTAAGCGCCACACGAACTCTACATGGGCCATTTCAGTGCCACTAACACTACGTGGATCATCAACATATGTGAGTTGGGATCCCATAATAAAATATGGATATGAATTAGGTTATAGAACTAGGCTTATGTGTTATATGTTATACACTTTCTAAATGATTATTTTTACCTTAGAGTGACCAAGACAGAGATCCTCACTCAGTAATTAGCACTGACCCTTACTTTCCATTTCAGAGCGATAGTAGGCTTTACTAGTTCACACAATACAAATATGTATTATGGTATCATGGAGCTCCGAGGTTGGCCGTCATGGTGACGACGCCAGGTAGATATCAAAGATTGTGTCGTGATTCTCATTTTGTGTTTTAAACCTCATTTGAGAATCTTCCTCTCCACATGTGCATATGTTATGAGTGGTTGTGTACTAGTATAATGTAAGATATGGTTTTGTAAACTATAAAGGCTATTGGGGAAAGTATATGTACTATGGTCCAAGCTTGGAAAGCTCGAGACTCCTATTCTATATGTATATGTGTCCTTCTGGACTTTTGGTATAGTGTATTGTACTATGTAAAATCAATAAGTTATATATGACATTGTGAGCAGTTTCTTTGTGGTATGATTAATTATATGAGTATGTACGTATAAACACAACCCTAGATTATGATGAAGAAATTAATTGGATGAGTTGAAAACATTAAATGATATATATGGTATAAGTAGCGTAGCACTCCCATTACTACCTTGTTGTTTTATTTTTAAAAGGAACCTATAGTGGTAGGGTGTTACATAGTGGTATCAGAGCAATTGTAATATTCCAGCCCGATCATACCAAAAATACCAACTAAATTAATGTAGTACATGGTAATGTACAGATTCATGATAAAATATAATATTAACTAATCATGATGTTGTTCTCATCATCATGGTATGAGACAACACAAGCCTTATATAGTGTTAAAAGCATGAGTTAGCAAGAGTTGAAAGTAATTGAGTCTAGCCTAGAAGATAAGGACAATTTATCGTATATTCATGGAAAGAAGAATTCACATGCGCCATGCATGCATATACTACCTCACTTCATGACAACAACTTCATTTGTACTTGTTTTCCACCTCTTCATTCCTACTTGTCCTTTTCTTTCACCCTTAGAGAGAGATGAGCTGTAGCATATTTTACGATAAGGCTAAATAAGTATTCTTTATGAATAGAAGAATAGAATGAAATAATATAAAAGGGGGCATACACCCATTTAGTTAAAGACAAAAATTCACCGTAGCTTATAGCCTTGACACTTAAGAGAAATATAGCATTAGTACACACTTCGGAGCACCAAAGATCTTTGGAATTTCATTGTGACTCGGAAGTTGATATCGGGGTTGTTGAAGATTATTTCTTGTGAGGGTCTCTTGCGTATCTAACCGGATTAGATGTTTCATTATGAATTTACTATTATTAAAGGATATATGTATGATAGGATAATGTATGTTTAATCCTAAGATTACATATGTTTCATTACCCTATTTTTGACATAATATGATACATGTTATGTTACTTTGCTGATATACCTGATTTAATATACGTGTTAATCTGAGCAGTAGCGGTTACTGATTATTGAATAAATTGGATAATTGACTGATCACCTAGTTAGGGCTCGTATGTTGGCGATTGTGCTTATTGCACTTCTGTTACGCGGTCGGCCTTGGTAAGCGCCACACTAACTCTATATGAGCCGTTTTTGTGCCACTAATTCTACTTGGATTGTCAGAATATGTGAGCCGTGATCTCAGAATAAAATATGGATATGAATGAGATTATAGAATTCGTCTTATGTGTTATATGCTATATAGTTTCTAAATGATTATTTGTACCGTAGAGTGACCAAAACTGAGATCCTCACTTAGTGATTAGTCCTGACCTTTACTTTCCATTTTAAATCGACAGTAGGCTGTACTGGTTCACACAGTGTAAATTTGTAAAATTGTATCACCGAGCTCTGGGGTTGGCCTACATGGTGACGACGCCATGTAGATATCGAAGATTATATCTTGATAATCATTTTGTGTTTTAAAACTCGTTTGAGACTCTTACTCTCATCATGTGCATATGTTATGAGTGGTTGTGTACTAGTATAATGTGAGATATGGTTTTGTAAACAATAGAGGCCATAAGGGAAAGTATATGTACTCTAGTACGAGCCTGTGAAGCTCAAGACTCCTGTTCTATATGTATATGTGTCCTTCAGGACTTTTGGTATAGTGTATTGTACTATGTAAAATCAATAAGTCATATATGACATTGTGAGCAGTTTTTGTGTGGTCTGATTAACTATATGAGTACGTATAAACACAACCCTAGATTATGATGTAGAAATTAATTGGATGAGTTTAAAACATTAAATGATATATATAGTATAAGTAGCGTAGCACCCCTATTACTACCCCGCTGTTTTATTTTTAAAACGAACCGTTTAGTGGTAGGGTGTGACATGATGGTATCAGAGCAATTGTAACTCTCCAGCCTGATCATACCAAAAATACCAACTAAATTATTTTAGTACATGGTAATGTACAAATTTATGATAAAATATAATATTAACTAATACATTTTGTTGTTTTCATCATCATGGTATGGGACAACACAAGCCTTATATGGTGTTAAAAGCGTGAGTTAGCAAGAGATAGAATTAATTGAGTCTAGCCTAGAAGATAAGGACAGTTTATCATATATCCATGAAAGAAGAATTCACGTGCATGCATGCATATACAACCTCACATCATGACAACAACTTTATTGGTACTTGTTTCCCACCTCTTCATTCCTACTTGTCCTTTTCTTTAACAGAAGTGCAATAAGCACCACACTAACTCTACCTGTGCCGTTTTAGTGCCACTAACTCTACGTGGATCGTCAGTATATGTGAGTCGGGATCCCAAAATAAAATATGGATATGAATGAGATTATAGAATTAGTCTTTATCAGCTTTTTGCTTGACGACAAGCAAAGCTTAAGTGTGGGGTTATTTGATGATACTAGATTTGTCACATTTTATCCTCCTTATTTAAGTTATATTTCATGCATAATTGTATTGCTTTAGGTAGACGTTTAAGATTTTTTATGCATTTTAAACTTTTATATCGATTTAGTATCTCAGACCCAGTCAGAGTCCATTTGATGTCATTTTGGAGTGTTTTTATAGATTTCTGGTACATAATGACATTGAGGCATTAATCGAAGCGATACGATGTGTGAGAATGGTCTAGGACACGAAATGGAAATCATTTTGACATCTTTAAGGAGTTTGGATCTTGACTTGGTCGGAAAATGTCGTAGTTTATTATTTTGGATATATCTCCTAGCTCAGAAGTTCGATTGATGCAAGGCCGGTGGCGTTGGAAAGCTCATCCAATTTCCTACAACTTTGATAAGGGAGTTATATAAATATTTTCTCTGTTGACCAGTAAAACCTACTTCTATGACCATAGCGGCAATATTGACACATAACCATAGCGGCAATGTTTGACAATCCATTCTGGAAATTTCGTCAATCTTTACGCTATACTCAGTATTTTGGGCATAAGTCCTTGTTCCAAAGTCCAATTGATGCAAGGCTCGCGGTGTAGGAAAGCTAGTTCGATTTCCTACAACTTTAATGATATTAACTTTGGCCAGAACTGTCAAGATTTGGGGCTAAAACTGTCGACAACAGATCAACATGCAGTCAAAGTCAAACTCCTTGCCCAACAAGGAACTCTTTTCCTATTTAAAGATAGGTCTTTCATTCTTTGTAAGGAGACCCTTTTCGACGAAAATTAAAGGAGATTTGATAGACTTCAGAGCGACGAGAAGGTTTCAACTTCAAGGAGCTCGGATCGGAAGACATAATGAAGATTGGTGGATCGATTTCCTCGACGGTTCTCGGCGAGATTAGGTTTTTTGGATTTCTTCTTGTAAACATAATTCCAATGTGCTGCTTTGTTGATTTTAATTTGGTCTTCATGATTATGAGTAGATAAACTCCTCGTGCTTAGATTAGATGAACCCTAGGTAATTCCTTATGAACGGATAATTGTTTGACTTTGACGATTTATGCAAGTTCGATAGATTGTGGTTTATGTTTGATTTTGTTTCCGTTCTTATCCTTGCTTGGCCTTCTTGAATATAACCTTGTTAGATTTGTCTTCGTCTCGAAAGAGTTTGCATATCTAGAACACCGAAATTAATCTAGTCCGTCATTTGAGCAGTTCTCGTTTGTTTTTAGCATAGCGGATATTAGATCTTTGTCTCGAAAGAGTGGACTGGGATAGTAGATAGGTAGAAGATTAGTATACCCGAAACGACGTGATTTGATTAGAAAAGAACTACGACGGTGAATTAAATCTGTCTTGTTTTTTTAAATCGTGAAATTTATCTGTCATTGGTGAATTTGGATAGCCTAGAGGGATTCGAAGTCTAAGCAGTTTTCTCTCATTTAGTTCAAACCTTATATCGTGCAGTCTTGCAGCCTTGTGTTATTTTCGCTGTCGTTTGCTTTATTAGAATAATTGATAGACTTAGAAATTCGTGGAACCTACACCACAAAACCTGTTTAATCGATTAGCACATTTCATAACTTTGAGTAGTCACGACAAAAAAACTCTAGGGAGATTCATCTTCGGTTAATTGATTAGCCAAATTATTTTTGATAATGCCTAAAATATTCATCAAGGACCAACCACATTATGATAATCCAGTTCATTCCCCGTAATCTAATCATTGAAATTCAGCATACTTGCTGAAATCCCCACTGAGTTTGAAGTTTCCTCAGGGGAGGAAATTGCATCCTTGTGAGAGGAAATTGCATTAAAATCACCAAGCACTGCAACAGGTCTAATTTGAAACTGCCAAGCGCCTGAGCATACATCTGCTGCCGCTCCCCTTCTTTGTTCCCTCCATACACAAAACATAAATAGAAAGGTCGAATAACTCCAATCTTCATCAAAAACAAACTGCTTTGAGTATCTGATAACTGTCAGATCAACTGTACTCTTCCAAAAAGACCCAAATCTTCCTTAAAGGGCTGCAATCATAAGTAGTAAATATACGGCAAGCAGAAAAAAGTAGAAGAAAAAATTCGACTAGTCTTGTAATGAGCCGGAGTCTCCAATATACCTATTATATCAATATCAAGCTTTCTTAGGTATGTAATAATATACTTTGTTCATTCGGGGAGTTGAATCCCGATTTATTCCATGCTAGTATCTTCATTTTATTTCTTACCTCTCCTCCTCCCCCATTTAGCCTTGAGACGAGGCATGCTACCCTTCACCAAAAAGTAACCCAAGGTAGCTTTCCCTGGGGTATGGATGATGGAGTTTCCATCCGGTTCCTTATCAATAACCACTTTCTCACTTATCAATAACAACTTTCTCAAACACATCAAAGTGAAAACTACATCCTGAAGAGTAGCTTTTACTAGAGCAATCAACTGATCAGGCATACCCAAAGTACTACTTTCCCCATTCAAACATTGCACCTCCACCTCAACAGTCGGATCTTGTTTGGGAGGGATCACTATCTCCACCTCATAAGAGGTCTCAATGGCGATACCCTCCTCCCTTCCAGCCAATGACAATTCTGGTCCCTCATGTGAAGCCTCCCCTTGCATAGAAAGTTGAACTTCATTGCCTGATGGAATACAAACCTTCACATCAAGCTCAATATTTGACGGACATTGATGGTCCTTTCCTAGCAGAATACAAACCTTCACATCAAAGCCTTCATGGATAAACTGATTAACAAACTACTTTCTCATAATTATAGGACAATGGTGAATATGCCATATTCGGCTCAGAACCCAATCACAGAGTGAAAAGATGAAAATTCAATCATGTAAAACCCTTTCGAAATCTTAGAAAGAACAACTTCACCTTCATACCCCAGAGTCAGTTGATCATAGACGAGATAACCCAAAGAGGAGGGAGAGAGCCAACAAATTGGGCGACAACAGCTGATCTCAGCTTTTGCAATCTCTTCTCAATTATAGCTTTAGGGATGGAGAGTACTCCATCGAACACAGCTGAGTCCGGCACAAAAGAAAAGAGAAACTGAAAGAGAACCGGAGACTCCACGCGCCGTCCGATGAGACGGAATCGACGGACACTGGAACAAGATTCAGAGGATTTTCACGCTCCACCATGCACCAAGTTGTATGACTTGTAATGAGAATTCATCGATTTTACAAGATTCTAAGATTTTAATCAAAATTTGACATAATTTCATAACCCACCAATTTTGTGTGAGATCAAGACTGCTAGACACCAACGAATTCGTAACTCCACAAGGTTTTAACATTGAAGTCTGGATTTTAAGGTTTAAGTACATCAGTTAACGAAGTTGTATGGTTTACAGAGCTGTGTAGATACATCGTTCAAGGCTTCGAGAATCAATTTACTAGATCGAGGGTTCGTCTTTGTGATCGCTCATGTTCGAGGAGGCAGCGAGATAGGGAGGCAGTGGTATGAGAATGGCAAGTTCTTGAAAAAGAAGAATACTTTCACATAATTCATTGCTTGTGTTGAGTATTTAGTTGAGAATAAGTATTGTTCAACTGAGAATTTGTGCATTGATGGTAGAAGTGCTGGTGGGTTGCTAATTGGTTCAGTTGTGAACATGAGGCCATATTTGTTCAAGGCTACTTATGCTGGAGTTTCTTTTGTTGATGTTGTCACCATAATGCTTGATTCCACAATTCCTCTTACAACTGCAGAGTGGGAGGTAATAATCATTTCTGGCTCTATATATCTTACATTTGATCGGTATTTCACTTGCATTGGTACACCTAACTGGGATTGTTGAAAACTCAAATGGTGCATTGTTTATTTCGAACTATTTTAAATGAGATAAATATATAAATTTTAGGATAGTTTGTTGTTTTCACTTGACTCACCGATGTTTTTTAGTGCACAAACTTCAAATTCAGCCAAATTATATCAGACTTATCAAGGAGGTTTTAATGTACCAAGTTCGAGTTGATCTCGACTTTGGCTCCTCAAAGGTAGTTATCGAGCCGTACTCGAGCTCAACACGCGCAAAACGTTTCTAGCTCGAGTTCGAAATCGAACTCGCCTAAAAAGTAACGAGCCAAGTTTCAGCAAGTGCAGTTTGGCTTGATCCGTCAACAACCTTGTACACACCAGTGTCATGAGTACCAACAAAAGAAAAGTTGAGTTGAGATTAGCGGAAGTAAGTTGACTTTAAGTTTAAAGGGGTTGTGTAAGAAAATTTGAATTAAGAGATATAAAAGATTTATAGGAAATTTAATTTCCCCTCGAGTAGTTTAGGAAATATAATTCTACTTGGAATCTTTTATGTCACTCCATTCAACTTAAACTAACCTCAATATAACTTTTTTAAAGCATGTACATTTCTGGTTTTTAGCAATTGCTATGTGATGTGAATAGTGATGTAGCACCACTTTAGCAATTGTTACGGATGGAGGGTTACTTGCTAATTTCAAGAAATTCATTTTATGTGAAGAAAATAAATTGAAGATAAGTAATTTTGTAACGATTTTTATTGGTTCATTTTTATTGTGTTTATTTGCAAAAATGATTAATAGAAATTACTAATTAATTGTTGGGATAGAAGAGGTTAAAAATTGTTGAAGGATTGAATTGCTGAAGTTGTTGATGTGGTCATAAAGTGCATATTAGAAACTAGCATCTTACCCGGTTTGGCCGGACATATATGATTTGTATCTTTTTAAAATATAGTTATCAGGTTTAATCTTAATAAACCAAGGGAACATAAGTGTTTAGAATCAATCACCTAATTTAATATTACAATATATACAAAAATATATTAAGACCTGATATCTTAGACAAAATATATATATATATATTCAAAAATATATTTATTTTACTTAATTTTAGTGTGGCAACACCATATTGGAGTAAAAATTGTTGTGTCACTTCTGATTTTTCATATCTCCATATATATAGCTACCCGATTTGAATATATGTTAAGATATTATATATAAATTTTGATAAACTTTATTTCATGTGATTGTTATTGCTAATATGATGTATCTTTATTGTTTGTAAATAGATCTTGATGAGCTATAATTTTCGATAGGGCATTCCTATCATTAAAAATAAAAATGGTAAGTCTATGAAAATATTGAACATTTAGTTGATATATATCTAGTATCATAATATTAAGCGTTCAGTTATTTAGCATATGGACCCGATAAGCATATATATATATATATAACACGTTGATCTGATAAGCATATATATGTAACACCTAGACCCGATAAGCATATATATGTAACACATAGACCCAATAAGCATATATATGTAAAAAAAAAAGTGACTGGACATAGTTGATAGTAAATCCGACATAGGGTCCGCGACAAATAAGCAAATAGTATCTGCTGCCAGCAACGAAAAATCTGGACTGTCCATCTCGGACGCCAGATCTGACGGAAAAAGGGACCCACTTCAAGTAGGGGTAAAGTTGTCATTTTCTATTTCTTTTGTTGTAAACAACAAATTTTTAGATTTAGGGTCTAGAGTATTGGGTTTTCAGTTTTGGATTTTAGATTTTGGGTTTCGATTTTAGGTTTTGAATATTTAGATTTAGGGTCTAGAGTATTGGTTTTTCAATTTTGGATTTTCGATTTTGGGTTTGGGTTTTAGGTTTCGGATTTTTTCTGAAAATGACAAAATGCCAGTGGGCAATTTGTTTGCCGCGACAAACATCCACTTATTTGTCGTGGATCCGCACTTAGTAAATCCTGACAACTTTGTTGTTTTATATCAATCTATACTTTTTAACTCTCCAACAAATATGATATATATAGAATAAGAATAAAACATTTAGTTGATGTGACACTTATACCCGATAATTTATATGAAAAATTAATATAACGGAAAAATTAATATAATGAAGAAACTTCATTAGAAATATATAGTAAAAAATTAAAGTCAATAATGGATAAATTAGATTTTGATTATAAATTTTATAGTACAAATGGGAAATTCCAACCAAACTAAAAGTGTCTTTTGTTTTCGGATACAAAGTATTTTAAAATTTTAATCTCTCAATTGGTGTTTTTTGTGGAGGCGAGTTAATAGGAGTAGAAGTTTTTTCTTCCCTTTTTTTGCTGGAAAGTTGTGTGAGATGTGATTGGTGTTTGGGCTAAAGTAGTTTGGGGAGAAGTAAAATTCTTTAGAAAGGCTGACGTGTCAAACAAGATTTGTTGAAAATCCTTAATATATATAGAAATTATTAATTAATTTTTGGATGTACATAATCTTAAAAATCTTATTTTTAGATGTTAAATTTTACCGAAACTTACTGTATCCTAATGGATCATCATGGTTTGATCTGGGTGCATTTGTATTGTACATCATACCTGTGGGTACGAATTGCAGGAATGGGGAGATCCTCGCACGGAGGAATTCTATCGTTACATGAAGTCTTACTCCCCTGTCGACAATGTAAGCTTAAAGTGTTATTGCTGTCAGTCATAGTAAGTCTTGTCAAACAAGTAACAGTACCTTGTGCTCAAGAAATACAAAGTTTTACCTGATTTACATAGGAAACCATGGTAGATTTCTGAAATGTGTCTGACAAATTAGTTTTTTTGAAACCAGGTTCTTGCGCAGAACTATCCCCACATTCTTGTTACAACTGGTTTACACGATGCTGGACACAAGACAAAATCCGGAAGGTAAATTACTCTCTCATCATTCCAACATGCTCTCCTTTTGGTCTTGTGTTTCAATAGATGATGACATGTGTGTGATATTGTGATCTTTCGTGGTATGAATGACGACACAGATTCCAGAGGCTGCAGCAAGATGCATTTATATATGCTTTCATCATGAAGTCTCTACACATGATCCCAGCCACCCAATGACTAGTCCTTTGCTAGGCTCTACGTCACACGATGTTTCTAGCTAGTATAGAATCGTCGTTGCATCGTTTCCTTTGTTTATCGTATCCAGCATTTCTCATCAGTTGTAACTTGTAAGATATGAGTTAATGAACTCCTTGTAACATGCTTGCTTGCTCCTGTGAATTGATAAATGAGTTTCTCACAGAAACAAAAGAATAGAGTAAAGAAACAGACCGGGTGTCAAATTTGGGAGATCATCAAAATAGTATCATGTCCATACTCCAATGAAAGATCCTTATATGCTCGTTTGACTACAAAGTAAGACTAGCTGAATGAAAAACAAGAAAAGGGGTGGTGGCGCAGTTGGTTAGCGCGCAGGTCTCATAGCTGAGAGTGATCCTGAGGTCGAGAGTTCGAGCCTCTCTCACCCCAAAATTTTCCTTCCGAAAATTTTAGTGCATTTTGGTTTGCTGCCCAACCTTGGGTTATATTGTTTGTTTTTTGTACAACGACAAATGTCTTTGCTCTTCACTGGCATTTTTGCCATTCTTGCCAATTCTACAGAAAAAAAATGCTCACAAGACTTATAATAATTGGTAGGATTTTTGGCAAAATTTCTACTCTGAATTCACGATAAACATAAACATGAGCACTGTACATAAATGGAGGTCATGTCTGCGCATATAATTTAAGTTAGCTACTTCACCACAATCAATATACATGAATGTACTATTTTTCTACCCACCCAACCTGCTCTGTTCTCTCCTCCTAGTCAACAAACTAATAGCCACTATGAATAAAAGAAGACAAGACCACCACCGCCATTTTCAACAACTAATGCATCTCCATGCGCTCACTGCTGTTACAAAAAACACCATCAGCAACACTACCCTCAACGTAAAACCAGACCTCACTAGTCCAAACGTTGAGGAAGCCTTCATCACGATGAACCGGAACTTCTTCGACACTGCAGCAGTAGCGTTCTTCCTTCCCAAGTCCTTGGATCCCTTCATTTGTTTCCCAGCCGCACCCTGCACAGTACACTTAAGTTATGTTCATAATTCAGACTGGTTTTCACGATTAGTCTTGCTTTCATCATTGGCTGACTTCTAACCTCCATATGATCTTTTCTGGATTCAACTTCTTCTGAAAGGAAGCTTCCATCACTTGACTTTTCATTGGTGTCACAAGAGGGGGCACATAGCTTTGTCTGTAGCTGGAGTCTTCTATGTGCATCACCCTGAGCACCAAAGTTTACAGAATACTGTTTCTGCGGGTCACGGCTCCTAATTTTGATATTGCCACTTGCTTCAATTTCGTTGGAGCTGACACTTGCAACCTGATTGATGTCGCTACTTGCTTCCCCAAGGTTATTGAATTGGTCTCCGGTCAGGTGTCCAAGTCTGCTCCATTGGCCATCATCACAGGGAGCAGCCTGAAAGTACTTGAAGTTTTCAATCATTTTGCTGTCCAGGAGCAGATTTGTGTCAGCTACTCCCGGAGTTTCTTCAACTTGCATTGTAGGCTTTCTATCCTCAACTGGATCTATTGAACCAACCTATGATGAAACAAAACAGCAAAGAGATGAACTTCTTAAAAGAAAACTGAAAGGACTATCTGGTGAATTTCAGAACCAGGATGCGAACGCTCCAGAGTGAGCAACTAATACTTCTCCAATTACCATATTCTGTCCGATTTCAGCACCTGGCCTGCTTTGATCATCATAGGAATAGTCAAGGATAGAGTCCAGGAATTCAGACAAGTCAGCTTCGTTTTCGTCAGTAAATTTATTGGCTGGATTGCTGTTGATGGGGTAATACCCGCAAGAAGAACCCAACTCTGCTTGCACCTGAGTGTGCAATGGGGAGAAAATCTTGTCATCTAGCGACTCAGGAGGTGGTACATCAAACCAATTGAATGGTTCTTTGAGCTGCATCTCCCTCTGAAAAAAATAAACAGGACAAACACAATACTTCAATTGGGATGTTCTTTTCAGAAGACAAAAACAAATCAGATCAAGCTTATCAGAAAATGGTTAGCTCCTTTTTACCTCCACAGGCGCCACATTCAGCATTGTTGGATTCTGAACCCTTGACGGAGACTGGAAAGACTCTACAACTGCAGGGACAGAAGTTGTATCAAGTGGGGAATCAGCAGGCAAAGGTAAGTCGGAGTGAGTTTGCGACTGCGTAACATCTGGAGAAGAATGAGCAGTTGTGGTCGCAGTAGTATGGGACAACACAGTTGCCTCAGCAACTTCATCAGAGTTCAAGTCCTCAACAGTCGGATCTTGTTTCTTAAACAAGCGACAGAGAACAAAAGGACTCTGCAATGAAATCAATCACCAATCAGTAACGTGACAAAGGAGAAGAGTGGGAGAGGTAAAGTAAATGAGAAAGAAAACCTGGCCAGGCTTAGTTCCGTTAAGGTCATCCTCCGTGGTGCGATACTCATGCATGACCCAGTGAGTACGCTGGCCCTTGGGAGCTCGGCCAGTGTAAAACACCAGTGTCTTCTTCATTCCGATCAGGTTTTGACCGGACTTGATCTTCCGATCCTTCCCTGTAGCTTTCCAGTAGCCTTTTACGGTGGCTCTGTTCAATCTGCTTCCGTTAGGGTACTTCCGGTCCAGTGGACAGAAGAAGAACCACTCCGGATCTTTGGTCTTTACGATCGACAAATCTATTATTTTATCAAAAACGAATTAAAGCATCCAAATCAGAATCAATCAAAACAATACTTCCGACGCAAAAAGGGCAAAAAAGAAACAGAATAGAGAGGAGACAAACCAGGTAAATCCCAGGGCTCCCATTTGCAGACATCGATTTCACGAATAACTCTGACATCCTCGTGCTGGTTATTGATCTTCAATCGCAAGTAGAAATCAACAAGCTCTTCGTCAGTTGGACGGAACCGGAATCCCAAAGGGAGAGAATTCAACGGCAGTACTGCCATTTGTGAGTCGCGCAGACTGAAAGCTCTAGCTTTTCACCACAATATACAATCAAACCTTTGAACTGAATTCTGAGGCTATTGTTTGTAAGGGGGTTTCTTGAAGATCGACAAAGAGAGAAAAAGAAAACAAATCGGCTGAAGAGGAGAAAGTAGAAGAGTATGAAGAAGAGGACGGAGACGGAGAGGAAGCTGCTGAGAAAGTGTAGCAAATGGAAAACTGAGAGAGATGGCAATTAAATTAATAAAAAAATGGATAATAAGAAAAAACAGAAATGGTATTTAAAAAATAACGACACGGCTTAATGTTGTCTCTTCTCTCTCTCTCTCCGAGGTCTCCGCCACGTAGACCCCGCGTATGGACGGACGTCAGTTAGAGACGCCGTTATGTGACGACCATAAGTGTTTACTCTTTTTGTAACCAACGTGCTACGACACGAAAGAGGAAACAGTGGGAAACGAAGAGGGGAAGGAATGCGAGGACGTTGTCCAACGAATGATATGTTGGCACGTGGAATTTCTGGGGTCCGTTTTTTCTGGGTCCGCGCATCTGACTTGGCGGCTTCCGTAATAGTGCACTTTCCCTTTCTTTTCCCTTTCATTTCGATTACATGACGGATGACATCACTCGGCAAAAAAGATTAATTTAGTTTAACATAATTGTTTAATTAAATTGAGAATTTGAGATGGTTGATGAATTATATAAAAATTAAAAATTATCTTTTTAAATGTTTTGAAATTATTTTAATTTTATATGATTGGAAGGTCTTCGTTTTAAATTTTAGTAGTTTTAGTTTGTGTACATGAGTCCTAACTTATCAAAGTTCTACCAATCAAGTTATTTCTTGTAATTTACTTTTGTAGGTATGTCAGTGAATAATATAAAATCTGAGTAGGACCCTTTTTTGTAATTCTTATTATTGGGATGTAATGATTCATATTAGTGTTGTAAGATTTTAGTATGGACTATTGAGAGTTGAGGATGGATGAGGATAAAAGAAATGAAGAAAAGTGTTTGTTAAAGGTTGAAAGATGTTAGATTATCTTGATTTTAATAAATATATTTGATAGATAAAAATATAATAAAAACATTATGACTCACTAGTTTATTCAGAATAAAATTAATTTTTTTTTCTAATATACGTACAAAATTTCAAATTACACAAATTTATGGCCAACTAGCCATTCTCAGGGTCGATTGGCTTGTCAAAACATAGCCATCAGATCTTGGGTTCTATGATTGGTATATAATTCTCTTCTTAACTCAAATATTTGTCAAAATTTTGAAAAATTGATGAAATTCATATTCATTGAAAAACTCATCGAATTTGGCAATTATGTACATTTTTAAAAGGAATTTAACTACAAAAATTAGTTAGAATTAACCCCTCAAATTCAAAAATTAAAAATATTTTTTTTTTCCATAAAATATGATTGGCGAAATTATCTGTTGCCCAACCCTACATCAGATTACACATAAACTCTAGGGTATAAGTTTCCGTTAGTTAACAAACGGATCAAAATTTTGACTAGATTTGGATATTTGGCCTGTCAGTAAAACAATGGAGTGCCATAGTAATGGGCCAAGGTTCGTTCAGGCCCGAGTGAAATGTGGACTGCTAGTATTTTCTAATGAGCTGGGCCGCTGCCGTCCATATGGAGGCGATAAGTTAGGTCTCGCTAAACCTATTTATATTCACCATATAAAGGGATCTGAGAAGTTAGGGTTTTAGTTTTCTCCTTCCTCTTAACCTACGGCCGTCGCAGCCTCACTCCCTCTCCACCAACTAGCTCCTCCAAACCTTTCACGATGAAGACCATCCTCTCATCGGAGACAATGGACATCCCCGACGGCGTGAAGATCAAGGTCCACGCCAAGATCATTGAGGTCGAAGGTCCACGAGGCAAGCTCGTTCGTGACTTCAAGCATCTCAACCTCGATTTCCAGCTGATCAAGGACGAGGAGACCGGAAGCCGCAAGCTGAAGATCGACGCATGGTTCGGATCCAGGAAGACCAGCGCCTCTATCCGTACCGCTCTCAGCCACGTTCAGAATCTCATCACTGGGGTCACCAAGGGCTACCGTTACAAGATGCGTTTCGTGTATGCCCATTTCCCCATCAACGCCTCCATCACCAACACCAACAAGGCTATTGAGATCCGTAACTTTCTCGGAGAAAAGCGGGTATGCTCTTCATTTAGTCTGTGTAATTGCTGAATAATTTTATTTAGCTGTTTGATATTTCTATGGTTTCCAAACTCTAATGTTTTGCTAGTTGTTGTTTGGTATATAGTGTTGTTTGTGATAGTGAACCGAGCCTTATTCATATCTAGCTATTTAAAATGTAGACATAATTTTAGGTTTAATTTAACTGTTGGCTTGGTCTGGTGCCATGTATATAAGAATATCCGTTGTTTCTTTTAGTTTTTGTTCATGTTGATGATACTTTCAGTTTGTGAATTAGCCCTAAAATTATGTAGTTGTCTAGATTTTGATCCTTCAGTTGTGTAATCTGGTATTCTCTGTGGAACTTGTTTTGTGAAGCTGAATTTAAGATATAAAGTTGGATACAGATATCCTTGTTTGGGAATTAGGATGCTTCTGAGGAATTTTACTGAGAGTTTACTGCTCAGATTGTCCGAATATTTGTTTGCTGATAACAAATGGAATGTAAACTTTCTTGGAATCTGCCTAACTTAGAAACATCCAAGCCATCAAAATGGCATTGTTCTGATCCTCTTCAATTTCACTTGCAGGTGAGGAAGGTTGATATGCTTGATGGTGTGACTGTTATCCGATCCGAGAAGGTGAAGGATGAGTTGGTTCTGGATGGTAACGATGTTGAGCTTGTTTCACGATCTTGTGCCCTAATCAACCAGGTACCAGTTTGTCTTCCCCTTTCATGCTCACAGTTTTTGCAACAATTAGAGTTTCTTAAATCTCTTATCGTTTTTTCTTGAAACAGAAATGCCATGTGAAGAACAAGGATATCAGAAAGTTTCTTGACGGTATCTATGTCAGCGAGAAAGGAACAATCGTTGAGGAGGAATGATCTATCGGTCGTTGTTAAGCAGTTTGGATCTTTCGTTTTGGTAGTCTTAGAAAGTGTTTCGGACAATCTTCATTTCCCAGTTTGTTTTGTCGCCATTGCATCCTTGAGTACCTGAGTTGTGGAAGTTGGTAATGGATTTTGAATAGATATTTTTACAAATTATATATTGTCCTGGTCCTTGCTTCCTGAAACAGATGTATGATTGACTAGTTATTATGCTTAATATCTCTGTTTGTGTTTACATTGAGCTCTTCTATTTGCTTTGACTTACCCGTATATTTTCAGGTTTTGCTTAGCATCTTTCAACATTTGAAAATCCAATTTAGGTTTTGAAATTTGGTTACTTTTGCACAACCATCTAGAATCTGATCTTTGGGGTATTAGCTTTATGAGTAGTCGATGTTAGAGCTAAATTGTATTGTTGTGTTGAACGTTTTTTCAATATTCCATTCAGACTATTAGATGAGACTTGAAATTATATATATTAGGTTCATGGATTAGCCATTGAAGGACTTGAAAAATCATTCTCAAGCAATCCAATTCTATAAGCTTCATGTTGCGGATAGCACCCAGTCAACGATTTTTATTACGTGAGATGGTCGCACCTTGTTGGTGAGGACTTGAGAGAAACAGGGATTGTCGTTCACAGCCCATCTCCTCCTCTACATTACAACACGGGTCAAATCTATTAATTTCCACTACACAATCTGATCTTGCAGCAGTTCCAGAAAGTATCTGTTCGATTCAGAATATTTCGAGAAGAAGCTTGAAATCCTAAATTCGTTCCTGGAGCTTCGGGACATTTACAGGACAAAAATGAACAGAAGTAAACAAGTAGATGATGAAGGGTTCGATAACTACAACAATATTACATTGATAAAAAAAACTACAACAATATTACATTGATAAGAAAAACTACAACAATTACATTGATAAAAAAAACTACAACAATATTGGAATCAAAATGGGAGGTAATTAGCATCAGGAGTCCCATGCATTTTAGTTTTATACAAAAATATATCGATTCAAAAACGTAACAAATCCATCCTAAAATTAATTATATTTAGTCATCATATCCTTATTCAGCAAAATTAACTTAGATATGTTGATTCATGAAGCTTAGATATAGAATTTATTGAGTCATATTTTGGTTATTAAGATTGCAGGTTTATGTGAATTAATGATCATGTACATACATGGCAATAACATTGGTCGTTAAGTGTCTTGGTTTGATCTATTCAGCTTTAACTCATCCACTCGATTATCCATTTGGTGAGGCTAATGAAAAAATGACTTAAATATCCAACAAAATGTAGGGCATTAGATTTAATTATCTGAACATCGAATGAGAATCAAGGGTACATGATGCATGGTGTTCTCATAGCATATTTTACCCATCTCAAGACCTGGTATAATTGCGAATTTCAACCCATCATACATTTGAAAGATTCGAAAATTTACGCCGTACTTCAATGACATCGATGGTCATTCTCTAAATAAAGATCATTTTTAAATGATTGATCGACGAGTTTAGGTTAGATACATAAAACCGAGAATCATTAACTAGAAACAAACAGTCTTAAGAACCGATTGCTTAAAACCATTCATGCTTACTGATAAGACTTGGTCAAAAGTGTAGACTCTGTCAATAATCTGTTTCTTTGTTTCACATTTCTAGCATCCTCTTCTCTGGGATCTTAGCCTCACGATCACCACTTTCTGTTGTATAGTTACTATAAATACTTGTAATCAACTCAGTTAATCACAGTCTTAAGCATCATTTCATGGTAATCAGAGCTACTTCAACTCTCAAGAGTATTTTTCTTTTCCCCGCCCACTTCTGCCCTCATGACGAAATCCTCTTCTGATTCTTCCGTCTCTGATCACAATTCTTCTTCTTCTACTTAAACTCCTGTTATATCTCTTCCCTCTGTAACAGATATTTGGGAGGGAGACGATTTGTATCATTGAAATGGAAAAAGGCTGTTAAATAGCCTTGTTACAGAAATCACCATTACCTACTTCTTCGTGTGGCTAACAAATAGGAACTAACGGCCTATGTGACTAACAACAAATATTAAATTCAAATACTAATTCCTACTAAATAGAACTAGCTAACTAACTGCTAATAGATTTTATTATACTAAGTCAACAATTCCCCCCTTAAACTAGATGTCTAGTTTACTTCTGAAACATCAACTACTTCAAGTTTCTTCCTTAGCTCCTGGAACATGTCCTGCTTGATGGGCTTGGTTAACACATCTGCCACCTGCTGCTTGGTTCCACAGAACTTGAGTTGAATGGCTCCTTCATTCACCAAATCTCGTTGGAAATGAAACCGAACATCTATGTGCTTGCTCTTGCCATGTAAAATTGGGTTCTTGGACAGCTTTATGGTGGACACCCAAAGATCCTAAAGTGGCTCACTGATGGCTTGATTCCAGACCATGCCTCCTCTGGTGTAACATCCTTTACAGCTGAAGTTGGACAACGATTTAGGACATAGAATGCCCAATTCACGGCCTCCGGCCAGAAACTTCTTGGTACCTTCCCGTCAATAAGCAAACTCCTTGCCATATTCATCACTGTCCGATTTTTTCTTTCTGCGACGCCATTGTGCTGGGGTGTGTAAGCTGTGGTGAGTTGCCGCTTGATCCCCTGCTCACTACAATAGGCAGTGAAATCATTCGAGGTAAATTCACCACCTCGATCGGTTCTCAAACATTTGACAAGTAACCCTGACTCTCGTTCAACACTACTCTTAAATAGCTTGAAAAAAATGAATGCATCACTCTTATTACTGAGGAAATAGACCCAAGCTTTGCGACTGAAATCATCTATAAAACAGATAAAATACCTCTTCCCACCATGAGATGTTGGCGATATTGGGCCACAGATGTCTGCGTGAATGAGCTCAAGAGGTGCGCTTGCTCTCCAAATGGCTTTCTTGGGCATGACTTCTCTGTGTTGCTTCCGTTGTAAACAAGCTGAGTAGACAGAGGAACTTTCTCCAAAGCTTGATAATCCCTTAACCATGTATTTACTTTGCAATAATTGAAGACCACTTGAACTAAGTGTCCAAATCTGCAGTGCCAGAGGTGATTACTGTCCCCAGTGCCCAATTGAAGACACTTTTCTTCCTTTGAAGTCAACAAGAACATCCTGTTCACCGCCATCTTGCTTTCAAAAATCAGTCCCTTTGTTGGATGATAAATTCGACAGTGATTCTTCTTGATCACAAATGCTAATCTGAAATGGAAAAAGGCTGTTAAATAGCCTTGTTACAGAAATCACCCCTACCTCTTTATGTGGCTAACAAATAAGAACTAACGACCTATGTGACTAACGACAAATATTGGAATTGTATTTTAGCTGGAAAAGTTGAGTTATAAGTGAACTGATAAAGATTAATATATAGGGATGTGATGGAGCGTGAAAGACGATAACAGAAGTGTAAAAGACTGTAGAACCTGACTAATCAGTAACAACCATACTCACCGTTTCAGATCTTAACAGACCAGTGCAAGGAAAACCAAGACAAGAAAAGAAGTACCTATATACAAACTACTTAATTGCTTTTAAGCATCCAACATCACAACTAATGATAGCAATAAGACCTATGGAATTGAAGCTAGCACTAATATAGCCACTTCTGACACCTCTCTCTCCAAATATGGTAGTTGGCCGCTTTTCAAATAACTCTGAAAACTGCCAGCCCGTTAGGATAGGTAGCCGTGAGCTTGCCAGCAGCAACAACAAGATCATCCCAAGAAGAATAACGAGTATGCCCTGGGAGAAAGTAACTGTGAACTTCCTCTGCATAACAGCAAGAAACGAACAAATGATCTCTGGAATCAATCCCAGTAGAGCAGAGGACACAAGAGATGTCAACAATAATCACCCACCTGCTAAGAGTCTCTCGAGTGCTCAACCTCTTCTGAAAAATTAACCAGTTAACAAGACATTGAGCTGGAATGGATGAACGCTTCCAAACCAGTGAAGCTCGAGGGAGTGAAATTGATATTGAATTCAAAAAGTATGAATTTTTTTAACGAAATATGCACGCATGTCTTTCATTGCATCATTTCAAACTTACAGCATACATGTGCGTTTGCTGCCGGGATTCGCAACTCATAGGTGAGTCACGTCGAAAAATGCACCTAATCATAATCCCATTAATCTGCATGGCATCCTTAAACTCCACCCCACCAGATCGACCACCCAAAGGCATTTATCTTTACCGAATTAAATTAGACTCGAAACATAGAAAGGTACCACCATTATTTCTAGACCAAAAAAGCTACTCAAAAACATATCCAAAATTCAGAAATAGAGTTTAAAACTTAAGTGCAGAAACAATTAACCATCAGGTGGCAATGATGGGATCGAATAACGGGGTGTTGTTGTCAGATATGTCACCTCTACAACCCCTGAAACTTTTATGCTGAAGGGTAGATCACGTTTGCGTGACTCACTTGGACTATCTTTGCACCGCTGGATTCCTCCTTCCACGGCGATGTCGAGATTTGCTGCGTCCTTCCAACCGTCTCGTCATTGTTTGCAGCAGCTGCTTCCACCCAATGCGGCTTGCGATTCGCTGATACATCCATCATTGTCTCGTCTTTGTCCTTGAATATAGTGTGTGAACCTGTATCGATGATAGCATTGGTGACCGTCCCCGATTGTTTACGTTGTGTATTTTTTGTGTAGCTCGGGCAGTGAGCTTGAGGGGTTGTTGTCAAGTCATCACTTGGCTTCTTTCTGAGATATTTTTCCGCCACTTTATCGCTAACATTGCGTGAAATGACTCGAATTGAGTCATCCCACCTCCTAATTATCAGAGCCTTTGGTATCTGAAAAAGTAACTCACAAAATTTGTCAGTATGACCCATAATACATTTAACAAATATAACAAAATATCTCGAGTCTATCTTATTTAATTTGCATTTCACGCTTTCGTCTCCATGGAGTCCAAACATCTTTCCCCGTCGTAGTGTTTTGTTCACATCCATGATCACCTGAATCCGCATGTACTGATCATCCCAAGAATTGACCTTGCTTTTGGGCTCGTATGCCTTGAAGCATCCCATGTAGTCCCCCAAGATGCGCCCTACATCTTCTGAAAAGTGATCAACTGGGAGCTCATGAACACGCACCCAGAACGTCACTTTATGTAGCGGCGTCGTTTGCGGATCTTCTCCAATTTCTGGCTCATAGAGAAGAAGCTGACTCCCATCATAATTCCATGGGCCGTCATTGAGAATTCTCTAGAGAAACATGATTGACGGCGTAGGCAAGGTCTGGCCGTATGAAACTTAGGTATTGAAGGCCTCCGACAATGCTTCGATAGAGACTGTGATCGGCGAACCGTGGAGAAGAGTCCATTGCACTGTTCTGTACTATCTCCAAAGTGCATGGTGTAAAGATTGAGTTTGCATTTGTCATCTTCGCACGTTCGGTTAGTTCTTGAATAAACTTGCGTTGGCTGAGTAGAAGTCCATTAGATGTGCGAATCACCTTGATGCCGAGAAAATAAGACAAAGTACCAAGTTTCCCGAAGAGCAAAGTTTGTATGTAGAAAATCCATAAGCTGACGGAGCAGAGTGGAGTCATTACCCGTGATTATGATGTCGTCAACATAAACCAACATATATATTCGCCGAGAGCCTGACTGATAGATGTAGAGAGACGGGTCTGTTCGAGAAGCAACGAGACCAAACTGAGACAGGGCCTTGGCCATACATTGAAACCAAGTGCGAGGGGCTTGCCGTAGGCCATAGATAGATTTTCGGAGGCGGTAGACGTGTTCTGGCTTCTCGGGATCAATAAACCCAGAAGGTTGTTGCATATACGCATTGGCAAAACGCATTGGAGATGTCAATTTGAAGTAGAGGACAGTCATTTGTAACTGCAATCCCCAGAATTAGTCGAAGTGTGGCTGGTTTGAGCACCAGACTATACGTCTGTGTGAAATCAACACCGGGAATCTGTTCAAAGCCTCGAACGACCAACCGAGCCTTATGCCGTTCGACAGAACCATCAGGCTTGTATTTCGTTCGAAAAATCCACTTGTTGGTGAGGATATTACAAGCTGGTGGAGGGGGGACAAGATCCCAGGTATGATTGCGGATTTGAGCTGCCATCTCGTCATCCATAGCGGCACGCCAGTGGTCGAGCTTGAGTGCTTGCTTGCTTGACAGTAGTGGGTGTATCGTCAACCGTAGGTACATCGAACATAAAGGCTTTGGGTTTGGAGTTACCCATTTTTGCCTGAGTGATGATTGGACTGCGAGTGAGATGGTTGGATGGGTGGTGCCAGATGAGGGGAGGTGTTGAATCGAGGCCTGGGTGGGAGAGGAGTTTGCAGTGGGAGCGGGGTTAGTCGATAGGTGGAAGCGGATAGAGGTGAATTGAGAGTAGTAGTAGAATGTGTGGGAGGGGTGGTGGCGTTGGGTGGATTGTGGATTGGGGAGTTTAGTGTTGGTGGGCTTGGAGGTGGCTCAGGTAATATATTAAGTGGTGGTGTGGTGGGCTGAGATGATGGAGGAATTATGGGTAGGGGAGGAGAGGGTAAAGTAATGGGTTAGGCCGAATCTGTTGCCGCATTGGTGGACTATGGCCCAGCAGAATTGGACCTCGGACGAAAAATAGACTCGTCAAACAATACATGGCGACTTATGTAAATGCGGCCATTATCACAATTGAGGCAACAGTAACCCTTATGAAATTTACTATAGCCAAGAAAAACACATGGTTGTGAGCGAGGGGCAAATTTATTTGAAATAAGAGGACACAATCAAGGATAACACAAGCAACCAAAAACACGAAGATTTGTGATGTTGGGGGTGTGCTGAAAGAGAGTATGAAAAGGAATAGAGTGATTAAGAAGAGGAGTCGGTGTACGATTAATCAAGTAGTAAGCAGTATAGAAAGCTAGCGGCCAATATTTTAAAGGAACATTGGCATGATGAAGCATGGCTAGACCATTATTAAACAATATGTCGATGTTTACGCTCGGTATATCCATTTTGTTCCGAAATGTAAGGACAAGAAGATCGATGACCAATGCCATGGTCACGCAGATAGGTTGATCTAGTATGGTATCAGTCGTTACAAACACTCGCTTCCGCTCACACACTTACTAGCGTTGTCTCTCTCTTCCATTCATGCTTTTCAGCATTGTTTCTAGAATCTTCTTGGGCAGATTCTCGACGCTTCTACGTCTATTTCCTCATCTTGATCTCTCAATCGCCATGGTTAAACCTCTAGCACCACCATACGTCGATGCCGATCATCCATTCTTTATCGGATCCAGAGATAACCCTGAATTGCTGATTGTTCCCGGATAACCATTCGTTTAGATAATGGCATAAAATTTATTATGCCACAATTTTATGCTTCCAAGGGAATCGTTCATAAGACCACGTGTGTTTATACTCCCTAAACAAATGACCGAATTGAATTAAAACATCAACATATTTTAGCCGTCACTCAAGCCTTTTTATTCCAATCTTCCCTTCCCGTCTCTTTTTGGGGTTATGCCGTTCAACATGTCATTAATGGAATTCAAACTTTGAATCGCAACTCCATGATCAATTCACTATTAAGTATCTTAGCGAACTCAAGTTTTTTCTTTGTCTCGAGATTGCTCGCTTCACCAAGGGCATCACATTATGTCAGCGCAAGTAGATTGGCAGCTAGCAACCTGCCACAAACCCTATCGATGTTGCTTCTCGAATTTCCATTTTAGATGGTACTCCCTTAATGAATCTCTCTGTTTATCTTCGAATCATCGGGCGATTGATCTATCTTTGTACCACACGTCTGGACATAGCTTTTACGGTAAACCCACCAACTTACATTACAAGGCTGCAATTGAAGTGCTTAGGTATCTGAAAACTGATCCTAGTCGTGGATTATTCTTTTCCTCCGCAACTGAATTACAACATCATGCTTTCTCTGATAGTGATTGGGCTTGGATTCCTGATTCTCGGCGATCCACCACCGGTTATTGCGTTTACTCGGGATCTTCCCCCCTCATCTCATGGAAGTCCAAGAAACAAGCAACCTGGTGACACTCGATTTTTCGTGTTCATCGCCTTTATTTAACCAACATTTAATGCATATGTGTATAGCTTTGGATAGAAGTTTAGCGTGTTTTGCGTATTTCTAGCTTCCATCTCGATTTAGTGTCTCGGACTCCTTCGGGGTCCTTTTGATCTCGTTTTGGAGTGCTTTTGTAAGATTTCAGGTACATGACGATGTCGGGATAATATTTAGAGCAATATTGGCATGCATGTACGAGCTAGAATGGACCGAGAACTGAAAAAATCGTAAGGGCTGCACGTTGTTAAGATTGGCGATATAGAATGTCAAAGTTGACATTATCCACATAGCGCCAATAGTGACCATTCATAGCGCCAATGTTGACACCCCTCTCTTATCATCTCGAGTTAATATTGGCGCTATCAAATGTCAAAGTTGGCACTATGGCCATAGCGCCAATATTGATATAAGGCCATAGCGCCAATATTGACATACCGCAACTAAAAGGATTTGTCGAAACACCTATTTAAACCCCGGTTCTCCCTCATTCAAAGACAGACTTCCCTGGACGAAATTGACAGCGTTATTGAGATATTTGAGAGCAATTAGAGGCAACTTCAAGGAGCTCGAAATCGGCGAACTAATCAAGACGGCGAGTCAATTTCTTCAAGAAGATCGACGAAATTATGTTTTTCATACATCTTTGTGTAAACCTAGATTCAATGTCTTCCTCTTCTGATTTTGATTTGTCTCTCAAGATTATGAGCAGCTAAACACCTCATGTTTAGATTAGGTGAACCCTATGTTAATTCCTATGAACGAATGATTTGATATGGTTGACGATTTATGCGAGTTGGATGGATTTCATTGCATATTTGATTTTGTTTTCAATTTGTTCTTGCTTGATCAACTTGAATGGATCTCTATTAGATTTTTCTTAGATTCGCGAGAGCTTGCATATCTAGAACACGGAAATCAAATAACTAGATTAGACGTTAATCCTCATCCGAGAGCGAATGAACTAGTCTGTCGTATGAGCGAAAATTGATAAATCGCCTAGTGGGTTTTAGATCTTTATCTTGAAAGAGCGGATTAGAATAATAGATAGGTAGCAAATTAGCGGACCCGAAAAGGCGTGATTTGATTACAAAAGAATTGCGACAGTGTAATACATCTATCCTATTTCTTTTAAATTCAATATAGATATATGCCAATCTAAGTTTGACTTTTATCATATATTTAGTGTTTAGAAAAACAATAAACTTATCTCAACTTTAACTAATAAGAATAACGAATATTCAGATGAAATATGTAATAGTCTGAGGTTGACATATATATTTACTTAATTATTATTTACTTGTACATAATACTTAAAGTGAAAGAGTTATATATATATATATATTATCATTTGCATAGTTCTAGCATTTCACATTTTAAATAATAGATAAAAACTTTCAGGCGCGTGAGAACGGGTGGCATCCTCTCAAACGTTTCCTAAAGATCGTCGTCGTCGGAGTTTCCTCTATGGTTGTGCTCCTGTAAAGCTCTCCCAGTTTGCGATTCTTTGCCGGTGGATCTTAGATTTCCGGGCTCAATTCGTTACTTGATTTGAACAGATTGATGACTAGAAAATCTGAGAACGTCGCCGCTCCCTCTTCGACTCTGTTCGTCGCGGTGATTGCTCATCTGCCTCCCCCCAAGACCTGGCATCCTTGCTGGATGACCCTAAGTCCTTGAAGTGTTTGGAACTAACAGATGATCATTTCATTGATGGTGCGCTGAAAATTCCAAAAGAAGTTTTGGATCGTGGTATTTTGAGGATGAATGGTGCCTTAGTTGTGCAATTCGTCGGAGCAAGTCCTCCGTTGAGAGTTTTTGCCTCTCTGGGTATGAAGGCTCAATTACCATCTTAGTATTATCTCCAGGTTTCTTCCTGCTAGAATTTTCTTCTAAAAATTTGTGTGAGTTGGTTCTTGGGCGTTTGTGGCACATCCAGCACACCACTCTTGTGTTGAGAAGATGGTCAAAAAGCATTCAGCCACTGGACTTATCATCAAAAGAAACTCCAACTTGGGTCACGATTCATGCTATTCCTCCAGAGCTTCTGTACCCTGAAGCGGTGAGATGGGTGATGGCACAAGTAGGCTAGTTTATAAAAACTATGTGAGAGCTGGTCTTGATATTAAGGTTTGTTTGCTATTGAAGATATCCCCTTCCCCGGAGGTTATTTCTATTATACTTGAGGATGGTGAAAAAGTAGAACTAAAAGTGAGCTGTTCAACTACTCTGACTTATGAGAGTCAAAAACCGACTTGGAGAAAGAAGGAAGTGCAAGCTGAGACTATGCAAGGGAATGAATTATCTCAGAACAGTAAGATTGAAGAAGTGGAAACCATTCCTGATACTTAGAGAAAGGAAGTAAGGGAAGCTGAGAAAGATGGAAATACTGAGAATTTTGATATGGCATTATAGTGTGTAAAAATGAATTTAATGTACTGAATGAAGCTATTAATACTGAAAATGGAGTAAGTAAAGTTATTCCTATTGATGAGCATCCAAATGGGGAAGAAAGCAAAGTAATGGAGGATGAAACACCAGAAAAATTTGAGGAAGATGATAATAAAAATAGAAAACAGCTTACTCCAATCACGCTTGGGGACTTCTTCTTTATTGATAAGAGTGATTCTAAGAACAAAAGAGGTAAACGTGATAGAGGTCGTGGTGGAGGCAGAAATCCTTTAGGTAAATGAAAGTTTGGACTTGGAATATTAGAGGATTCAATAAGAAAAATAGATACGTAGAATGTTTTTCTTATTTATTGAAATATAGTATAGATATTAGTGGTGTTGGAGTCAAGAATAAAAAGGATGCATATGGGTAGTTTTGTAGTTTCTCGATTTAAAGGCTGGCTATCAGAGTACTATTTTGAGGGAGATCTTGTAAATATTTGGCTGGTGTGGAGAAAAGATGTTCCTCTTAAGGTTTTTTGGTCATCTAGCCAATGTATTCATGCTCTGATTGAACTTCCTTCTTCGTTATTCTGTACATTTGTGTATGCATCTACATCAGGTATTTAGAGGACGATTCTTTATGCAGATATTGAGAAGTTGAAGAAGGATTATGTTCCTTGGGTAATAACTAGAGACTTCAATTCTATTCTGAGATTATCAGAGTCATCTAATACCCCTTGGAATAGAATGTCAATGGAAGGTTTTCAAGAGTTTGTGAAGGACTGCGAGCTTCTTGAACATCCGGTTCAGGGTCCGAAGTTCACTTGGATTAACAATAGATAGAAAGATCCAATAGCATGAAGGCTTGACCGTGCTTTCATTAATAGTGCTTGGCAAAGTAAGTGCTCTGGAAGCAAGATAATGATTCTCCCCTATCTCTCTTCCGATCACTATGCAGTGTTGATTTTCACAGATTATATTAAAGCTACAAAACCAAAGACTTTTAAGCTTTTGAACTATTGGATGAAGCATAAGGATTTTGAGGGTATTCTGAAAGAAGTTTGGAGGCAACAGAGCTCTCACCCATCCTTCCATTATTTGTATGGGAAGCTTAGAAGGCTTAAGTATGAGTTAAAGGGTTTCAATAAGCAGCATTATGCGGATATCCAGAGGAATGTTTTGGTTGTTTCTAAGAACTATGAGGAAATGAGGAAAATGCGTATGCTAATCCGACTATTCAAAATTTAGAGTCAGCAAATACAAGTCCAGTTGCCTATGAAGATTTGAAGTCTGCAGAAACCAGTTACCTTCGACAAAAAGCTCGTGTTTACTCAGTGAAAGAATGGGATTGGTGCAAAAAATTCATCTATGATTATGTCAGAATAAGACAAGTTCAGAATATGATTAGACATATCGAAAATGAGAGCGGAGAATTAGTTGATGACTTTGATGGAATTGCTAGTGCTTTTGTTTCTTATTACAAAGGTCTTTTTGGGACAAGTAACAAAGTTCTGAAAATCAACTTAGCAGATCTGATTCAGAGGAAGATTTTTGATGAGTAGGGAGATAAGCTAATTGAGCCAGTATGTAAAGAGGAAATCAAAAAGGCTTTCTTTGACATAAATGGAGATAAAGCTCATGGCCCCGATGGGTATAATGCATACTTTTTCAAGCATTGCTGGAAAACGATTGGAGATGACACTAGTAGTGCAGTTTCTTATTTGTTTGAAGGTGGCAAGCTGCCTAGCTTTGTCAATTCAGTCAGTATGGCATTGATACCTAAAAAGGCCAATGCTGCAGAACTTAGGGACTATAGACCAATCTCGTGCGGTAATGTGGTGTATAAAGTGATATCTAAGGTGATCTCAAACAGGTTAAGGGAAGTTATGTCAGTGTTGATAAGTCCTGCTCAAACAGCCTTTATTAAGGGAAAAAGTATTGATGATAACGTTCTTCTGCTCATGAGCTTCTTAGAACTTATGGTAAAGCAGCTGTTACTCCAAGATGTGCCATCAAGATCGATCTAATGAAGGCAAAACTCAATAGAGTGAGATTTTCTTTTTGACGTGCTTAATGCTATGGGTTTCCCTCGTAGATTTTTCCAATGGATTATCGAATGCCTCACAACTTCTAAACTTTCTGTTTGTTTAAATGGCACTTTGAGTGGATACTTTAATGCTTGCAAGGGTTTGAAGCAAGGTTATCCAATCTCACCTTACTTGTTCGTTATTTGCATTGGAACTTTGACATGCTTATTTGATGATGCGGTGAAGAAGAAAAGATTTGCCCTAGATCCGCAATGTGCAGGCATAAAGACTACTCATCTTGGAGTTAAGGATGATGACCTAATATTTTTTACTAAAGCCACGATGGAAGGGATTACTGGGGTTGTTGAGGTTCTTTCTCATTTTAGGTTGTTTCAGGTTTGAAGTTCAACCCCGAGAAGAGAGAGATCGTTTTGGCAGGTGTTCAGAGTGATGCGGGGACTCAGCTGATTAATGCTTCTGGTTTCCAAGTTGGAACCATTCCATGTTGCTACCTAGGGGTTCCTCTTACAACAGGTAAATTGAAAACTGCTGATTGTAAGGTTTTATTTGACAAAATCACTGCCAGAATTTCTGATTGGAAAACTAGAAGCCTTTCTTATGCTGGAAAAATCCAGCTTATTTCCTCTATTATCAGTGGGATTCTCCAGTATTGGATGAATGTTTTCTTGCTCCCGATAAGGCTTCTTAAAGATATTGAGATGCTGTGTAACAGATTCTTGTGGGTAAAGTTAATGGTGGGCAGTGTAAAGTGGCTTGGAAGTACCTGACATATCCTAAAGGGGAAGGAGGTGTAGGCCTGAAAGACTTACACTCGTGGAATGCAGCTAACACCTAAAGGCACCTCTGGTCTTTAATAACACGGGGTAAATTGAAAACTGCTAACCTAGGGGTTCCTCTTACAACAGGTAAATTGAAAATTGCTGATTGTAAGGTTTTATTTGACAAGATCACTGCCAGAATTTCTGATTGAAAAACTAGAAGCCTTTCTTATGCTGGAAAAATCTAGCTTATTTCCTCTGTTATCAGTGGGATTCTCCAGTATTGGATGGATGTTTTCTTGCTCCCGATAAGGCTTCTTAAAGATATTGAGATGTTGTGTAACCGATTCTTGTGGGTAAAGTTAATGGTGGGCAGTGTAAAGTGGCTTGGAAGTACCTGACATATCCTAAAGGGGAAGGAGGTGTAGGCCTGAAAGACTTACACTCGTGGAATGCAGCTAACACCTAAAGGCACCTCTGGTCTTTAATAACACGGGGTAGCTTGTTATGAGTTGCTTGGGTGTTCAAATATTGAATTAAGCAAAAATATATATGGGATCTAAAAGTTTCAACTGGATCGTGGATTTGGAGGAGAATTATGAAGGTAAGGGATATTGCCCAACCTTATGTTTCGTTAAATGATGATGGACCATGCCTTTGGGAGTGTGATACTATGCCTCGTTATAATCTTAAAAGAGTATGGAGTACTATTAGACCTAAGCAAGATATGGTTCCCTGGGGTCATCTGATTTGGGATGGCTGGCAATTCCCAAGTACAAGCGTAATTTGTTGGTTGATTTTAAATGATAGGATTGTAGTCAAGGAGAAGTTGGCAAGTTGGATGGTCACGATTGCCATTTTGTGTGTTATGTGTAGTCAAGGGATTGATTCAAGAGGGCATCTGTTCTTTCGTTGCAGTTATACTAAAGAAATCATCAAAGCTCTACTCCCTGAACTGACTGTTTATGAGGATTGGGGTGATAATATAGTTGCAGGTTGCAGGCTGTGGAAGGGGAAGTCCAAGCTTCACAAACGAAATGTTTAATTTGGTGTCTGGTGATCTCTACGATATAGAAGGAGCGCTGCAAAAAGGTGTTTGATGGTGTCCATACTAAAGATGCTGACATAATTTGTGCAGTTTCGGAAAGTGCAAGAGCAAAGATAAATTGCAGAATAGATGTGAATGAAATTGTAGAATTGATCCATATGTATTCCGATTAGTTTCGTCTGGTTGTAGTGGGTTTCTTTAACCCTGTTTTGTTATTAGTGAATAGACTTTGTAATGGTTGGCTTGTTTTGATGAAATAAAATTGATTATTCATCTAAAAAAACATTTCACATTTTGTATATATATGATTTAAACGAACAAATTTTTTTGCATATATGTCGAATCTAAGCTGATGATTAGATTCTTGGAAGGATGTTAATTATGGAGATTAGTTTATAAAAATCGTGGAAATTCAAATAATGTTATGATATTGTCCCTGTAAGATATTTATAAGTTTGGCAGATTCAGCAAATTATATAGAATGAAGTCTACAATCTCATTTTTTTCTATTTTTGCCATCAAAGGTGAACAAGCACGGTAAGACAAGTCTTGAAAATTGAGCTTCCGGGAGGCAACTGTAATATGTTTGAGTTCCCTCTTCGTATATGCTAGACGTGTATAATAGTGCTAGTAGTGGACATCTTTCTTGGTAGTAGGTTGTTCTCCCACCTAAATAATAAGAGTGGGTTATTGTATTTGTGTATATAATTTATTTTCAAGAACAAAAACAAGACACTTTCAGCATGGGAAATAAGTGACCGATAAATCAGTGAAATTTACATAATTCATTAATTTTCATAATCATCTATTTATTACCCTTATAACTCAAAATACTTTATATAAAAAAAAATTCATTTCTCGTATATTATTGACTTTACTTGTTATTTATAATATAACTAACATTGAAAAACTGACAAAGTGAAACTAAAAATTAAGAAACAATATAAAGAGACTAAACAATTAAGAAACTCGAGTATAAAAACAATTGAGAAACGAAAAAGTAAATGTTGATATATATATATATATATACATATATATATATATAATATAAGTAATATTCATTGAAAAATAATTGTTAGGAATAAGTAGTTACAACGAACTCAAACCGGAAACCAGTTGAGCAAACCAAAACGGACATAACCAGAACAAAACGTCACCGTTGCAACTAACGGAACTGCTCTTTACTGAAACAGAATTATGACCGTTAGAACAGAGGAAGAGGTGATGATCATGATCTGATCTTCCTCCTGATCTTGCTCAACAACCCCGTATAACTCGCATACTGGAGTGGGGTGGTACACGGAAGAACAGGGGGGCCTGGAGTGGAAGAGTTCTATAAAACTCTTAATATCACCCTTTGCAAAAATACGAGTATAACTATTGAATTCAGCTACTAAGAATATTGATCAATTTGGTGATTACCTTGGAAGCTTTCCTATCACCTTGACTGCTGTGGTGACTGGGAATCGCTTTAAGGGCAGTGGCTTCTCCATGATCACCCCATTTCATATTACTGCACTTACATAACGATCCATTGTTCCTACAATCTTAAAGCGATTTTTCACATAGGATCAATGTCCACCTTAGCAAGGACTGTACCTGACCTAAGCAAGTTAGAGGCACTCGACGGAAGCAACTACAATAGGTGGTCATTGAGGATGCTGAT
Source organism: Linum usitatissimum (assembly GCA_030674075.2). Taxonomy (NCBI): domain Eukaryota; kingdom Viridiplantae; phylum Streptophyta; class Magnoliopsida; order Malpighiales; family Linaceae; genus Linum; species Linum usitatissimum. Next base: position 2,017,490 of record JAUJYP020001374.1, read on the forward strand.
CTTCCTTGAACACCTTGAAATCGATGATGTACTATTCAACGATCCGCCTGCTAGAATAGGTGGACTCCCTGCATCATCATCTGAAGCATCCATAGACCTTGGAGAGAGGAATGCTTCCACATAACTACCATCTGCCACAGAAACTCAAAAATATGAGAGAAACAACAGAACAACCAGAATTCACATCCTCAGCCATTTAAGCAATCCAATCTTCGACCTTGTGGCTCACACAAAGTCAGCAAAATCCATCTGGGAAACTTTACTCAAGAAGTATGGAGGAGATGACGCTGGAAGGAAAAGATATGTAGTGGGGAACTGGCTCAACTTCAAAATGGTGGACTTATTGCCAATCATGGATCAAGTCCACCAATTTGAGAGCCTCACAGCAGATGTCCTAGTTGACGGCATGAACATATGCAGCATGTTCCAGGCAAATTCTCTCATAGAGAAACTACCTGAGTCATGGACGGATTACAAACATCATCTCAAGCACAAAAGGAAGGACATGACGTTGGAGGAGCTCATTGGACACATCAAGATTGAAAAGGCCAACAGACACAAAGATAAGTTGTCCCTTAGATCTTCACATTCAGTCAATGCTAATCTGGTTGAGTCTGATTTAAAAAACAAAGGAAAGAGTGGAAGAAAACCTACATGGCAAGGAAGGAGAACACTTGACAAATCAGTGGAATTCAAGAGATCAGGATATACTCAGAAATTCCAGAAGGGGGCCTGCTACGTGTGTGGGAAAACTGGACATAAAGCCTACCAATGCACACTGCGCAAGGATCAAAATCATAAGAGTGAAGGTGGGTCCAGAACACACGTGAACATAGCTGAATCTACTGAAGAAAAGAGTGAACACATTACCTTCTCTGCTGTAGTTTCTGAGGCAAACCTAGTAGAAAACGACACTAAGTGGATTGTTGACTCTGAAGCATCGAGACACCTATGTGGAATCAGAGAGATGTTTCTTGCTAACGATCCATTGTTCCTACAATAATAACATAACTAACATTGAAAACCTGGGACTAAACCATTAATCACTGTATAAACAGAGAATGGTGAACGACAACAATGCAATGAAGACACTAGCGGAGGGAAAAACTGAGAAACACCTCGCTGTGAGCTCGTGTTCAACATTACCATTTTTGGGTTTGTTGTATTTGTTTTTTGGTCACATAGATAGCATATCTCTGCCACCAATTAAAGGCTATCGAGCAGGGTACGAGAATTTATGAAAATCGAGCTTATTATCCTAAATACCTGGTCACCAATATGCCAACCAAAGTTTATAAAATTTTGGATGTTGTTGATTTCTGTTTTACTCTAAATACTTGATCACCCATTATAATATTCATTATTTCTCTACTTCCTCTCCCAAAATATTTTTCTAATCTCCCACAATCTTTCTCTACTTCCTTCCCCACAATCATCTCTTATCGACAATGATCTGATGAAGACTCTAGCGGAGGATAAAAGCTCTGCAACGCCTCCTCGCGATGGTCTTAACCATTTTTGGGTTCACCGTGCTTTCCTTTTTGACGGCAGGAATAGCATATCTCTGCCACCAAAGGCAACATGGAGTAGAGTGGGGGTGAAGAAAATCGTATGAATGTGACGCGGGGGATAAATATTTCTTATTCACATATGTTGGGGGTATATAAATGTTAGATTTGTGGTGAAGTACCTTATCTTAGTGCAATAAGTGCACTAATGTACCTTGTCGGTCATTCAAGACCCGACATATCATTTGCCGTTAATTTATTAGTAAGATATAGTTCTTCTCCCACACAAAGACATTAGAATGGTGTCAAACATATACTTCGCTATCTGCAAGGAACACAAGATATGGGATTATTCTTTTCGAATGAATCAAAAGCAGATTTGGTAGGATATGCAGATGCTGGATACATATCTTACCCTCATACTTGCCAATCACAAACTAGTTATTTATTCACATGTGGTGATACAGCAATTTCTTGGCGCTATGTGAAACAAACACTTACCGCCACATCATCTAACCATGTTGAGATTTCAGTAATACATGAGGCTAGTCGTGAATGTGTTTGGTTGAGGTCTATAATTCAACATATTTGAAGTTCGTGTGGATTAACTTCTGAAAAGATGGCCCCGACAACCTAGCATGAAGATAATGCTGCATGCATCGTACAATTGAAAGAGGAATACATCAAAGGAGATAGAACAAAACATATCTCTCCTAAATTCTTCTTTACTCATGACCTTCAAAAGAATGGTGACATCACTGTCAAACAAGTATGTTCAAGTGATAACTTGGCTGATTTATTCACTAAGGCTCTTCCGACATCAACATTTGAGAGACTAGTTTAGAAAATTGGAGTTCGGCAACTGAGGGACTTCAATTGATATCATCATTAGGGGGAGTTGATACGCAATGCACTCTTTTTCCCTTAACCATGGGTTTTCCCATTGGGTTTTCCTGGTACCATTAACTAATGGACATTCAAGGGGGAGTGTTATGAAGATAATTGTAGTGAATGCCCAATTGTGTAACTCCTCATTCTATGGTTAATGTATTTTATTCCCCTCCTTTATATGTATGATGTAATATATTTCATTCCCCTATTTTATGTGTAATAATATTAGAGAGTGTAGGTTATGATTCCATGAGCCTATAAATAGAGCTCTCATTTGTAGCATTCCACACACCTCAATAAGAAAGTACTTCTCCTCCCATGTTCTTGTTCTCTTCTTTGTTCTTAGTTTTATAACACTACTTACTATTTTTTACTATTATTTTTTATTCAAAGAGCCTCCTAATGATCAATTAGAGTGAAAGTGTCAGCATGAACGCATTTGCAGTAAGTTTATTTGGGGTGATGTGCATCATCCATTTTGTTTAGTTGCGTGTGAATAATAGTTAGGAGAATAGTATTTGAGAATTCATGAAGTATCTGAACCATAAAATTGACTTAAACTATCATTTTATTGATAGAAAACCGAACTCGTACATCTCCACCGTAAACTCTAAACTTCGTACTTATTCACTAAATCAGAGTTAACTGGATAAGGGAGCTCGTCTCTGTCCATGTTAGTATCAACGCTCCTCCAGAGAAATTCCTCTTTACCACATAGGGCCCTTCATAGTTTGGCGTCCACTTTCCACTAGGGTCCCCTTGTCGAATGAAAATATTTTTCGTCACCAACTCCCCTTCACGGAACTCTCGCGGTTTCACCATTTTACCAAAGGCTCTGATCAATCTGCACTGGTACAGGTGACCATGGTGGATAGCTGCCAAACTCTTCTCATTAATTAAATTTAACTGGTAAGGCATTGATCCAATTGAGGTTGTGACTGAAGTGTGGTAACCATGTAAGGCGAATGGAAACATTTCATGGAAATCAAGGTAGGTAACGGCCATCTTTTGTATAATTTCTTGATGTTTTTGTTTGCCGCCTCGACCGCTCCGTTCATCTTTGGTCGATACACTACTAAGTTGTGGTGTTTGATCTTAAACTGATCACAAAGCTCATCCATCATCTTGTTGTTAAGATTCTTTACATTGTCGGTTATTATCGTTTCTGGGAGTCCATACCGACACATGATTTCTTTCTTTATGAATTTGGTGATGATGCTTCATGTGATGTTCCCATATGACATAGCCTCTACCCACTTCGTGAAGTAGTCGATGGCTACCAGGATGGCACAGTGCCCATTAGACACTTTGGGTTCAATCATGACTATGACATCTATCCCCCATGTTGCAAACGGCCATGGCGATGCCATGATATGTAATGATGATGAATGCACGTGCCTTTCATCAGCCTAAGTTTGGAACTTGTGGCATTTCCTTTGCTAGTGCATGACCACCAGCACGTGTGCCGCAGACTCCCTCGTGGCTTCTTCTATTATTCTATGAGCTTCAGGGGCGCCCACACATCATAGCAATACAGAATCGTGGCTTACCTTATAGAGGGTAGTCCCATCGACATGGTAACCCATCACCAATCTCCGCTGAGTCCTTTTATCATTCTTAAATGACCTTGCTAAGTATTCCCTTTTCTGCAGGTAGGTCCTTATGTCAAGGTACCAGGGATTCCCATCACTCTCTTCTTCAACATTAGCTAGGTAGGCAGGTGTATTTTGCCATTTGATTTCAATTCGAGGATTGATTTTTGTCTCATCTAGATCATACATCGAGGACAATGTGGCGAGAGCAACCACTATTTGGTTGTCGACTCGTTAGATGTGATCAAACTATATCGAATCGAAATGTGCTGCCATTTCCCTTATGTGTTTCTGGTAAGGAACGAGCTTATGATCCCTTGTTTCCCATTCTTTTTTCAGCTAGTATATTACAAGTGAAGAGTCACCGTATATCTTCAACTTCTTGATGCCCATTTCGAGCACTGCTCGGATTCTGAAAGGATTGGGTGCTTACTCAACTATGTTATTCGTGCAATCAAAGAAAATTTTGGCGGTGATAGGATACACCTTATTTCGGGAGATACGAATACAACTCTACCTCTTTGCCCTAATGAGTTTGAGGCTTCTTCAAACTTCATTATCCATGCTTTCTGGATCAAGCCTTCCTTCAATTTTTTAGTGTTCATTATACTTTCATCAAGAAAATCCTTCAACATCGGATCCCGGGCCGAGATCGCATGCTATGCCAGGTGTTTTGCCATTATACTCCCTTTAATGGCCTTCCTTGAGGTGTACACGATGTCGTACTCTACCGGTAGCACTTGCCATCTGGCTATCTGTCCAGATAAGTCCGTCTTCTCCAAGACATACTTGATAGGGTCCATTTTGGATATTAGGAGCGTCGTGTGATACAACATATATTGTCTCAGCCTCTTGGCTGCCCATGCAAGTGCCCCATAAGTTTTCTCGAGCAGTATATATTGAGATTTGTTATCAGTGAAATTCTTACAGACATAGTATATGGCATGCTCTTTCTTGCTGACAATATTAGTGGTCTTCCAGAAGTTTGTGGAACCAAAACTGGTGGACTTAGTAAACACTCTTTGACTTTCTGAAAGGCTTGATCGCAATCCTCATCCCACTCGACAAGTTAGTTTTTCTTTACAAGCTTGAAAATTGGTTCACACGTTAGGGTCAAATGTGATATGAACTGGCTAATGTAATTCAAACGCCCTAAGGATCCTCGCACCTTATTTTGTGTTTGGGGAGGCGGCATGTCAACTATCACCTTCACTTTGTCAGGGTCCACTTCTATCTCTTTTTGGCTAACCATGACACCAAGTAGCTTTCCTGAAGTGACTCCGAATGTACATTTTTCTGGATTCAGTCGGAGCTAGTACTTTTTGAGCCGCTTTAACAAATTTCATAGTGCGGCTACGTGGTAATCTCCCTTTTTGGGCTTAGCAATAATATCATCTACATAGACTTCTATTCTTTTGTGTATTATGTCATCGAACAACGTAACCATGGCCCGCTGGTAGGTCGCCCCAGCATATTAGCCAAACAGACATGACTTTATAGCAGAAGGTTCCCCATAGAGTGATGGAGGTGGTTTTTTTTTACTTTAAAAAGGTGGTTTTCCCGGTCTTTCAAAAACATCTTGATCTTGTTATCCTGAGAATCCATCCATGAAAGAGAGCATATTGTGATTGGTGGTATTATCAACGAGAACATCAATAAGAACCTTTCCATTCTTTTTCGGGATTGCCCTATTTGAATCTCTTTAATCCATATACATTATCACATTTCAATTATTTTTCAGTACATGGACTACATTAGAGACCCAATTAGTGTATTATGCCACCTGTAAGAACCCAACTTCATATTTCTTCTGCACTTCTTCCTTAATTTTGAGTATCCATTCCGGTTTCATTTGCCGCAAGTTTTGCTTTATTGGTTTGCATTCCTCCTTTATTGGAAAATGATGTGTTACCATTTCTTCATCGAGACCCGACATATCTTGATAAGACCATGTGAAATATCCTAGAAGTTTTTGAGTAGTTCTATGAGTTTGCCTTTCTCTGTCTGGTATAAATTGTCTCATGCCTTAAACTCTGGGCGATTCTTTTTCGTTCCCAAATTTACAAATTGCGGTGATTCGTAGAAAGGTTCTAAGGAACACACTTTTCTTTTTTTCATCCAATCCGTTTCAAGGATAGAATCGTCACTGCCTTTCTCGGTTTCCATATCACAAACTGAGTAGTCAAAGTCAACTTTAATGTCTCGAAACTCTTCATTGTTTTCAAACACATCTACAACCCTGTTACGCAATGGGGAATAGAAAATGCAGAAGGAGGAAAAGCAGAAGTAAATAATGTGGATGACGCATAGATTGAGACTTATGAAAAACATAGATAATTAAACTTGGGAAAATACGCTACATGCATTCAGGATCACTTCAAAAATCACTAGGAGACATCGCTTCTTTTATTTAATATTCATATATTTTTGTAGAGTTATTACATATGCGATAGCAAAGGTAATTCCAGCGACACCCAATTGGTCAGTTCTTCCTCTAGCAAAGCTAGCACCTCCACTATGCTCCGGTCATAGTCTCCGTACCCAACATGCTAATGAAGAGATCTAGAAAATCTGACTATAACTCTTTGGCTGTCGGACCAGTGTTGTCTTTCCTCACATTCATCTTTCCAACATTGTTGAATGTGCTTGTGATGTGATGTATTAAGGCCAAGCCATCGTCATTTTCTGTCCCACTCAACCTGAATGACCTCCTCTAATGAGCCCCAACCAGCGCCCCCAATCCATGATGCCAAGGTTTTGAGAAGTCAAAAGGTGTCGAAGGAAATCAACAGAGAAATCACCAACTCAAAGAACCTTTGAGAAAAAACAAGCATTTCAGAGGAAGACACTCATATATGGAAGCAAGGACATCCCTGTATTGGAGCCATGAAGTTAATGGAGCACTTGAAGATTTCTCGATCCAAAGAGTGGCACTGTTGCCGCACCGCGGCATCAACATCACAGCCGCACCTAACAATCAAGATTGGCAAGAACGGGAGTTTAAGGAAACTTCCCACACTATCTTTGGAGCATAGGTGTAGAATGATGAAAGGAGACCCTCCACCAAGTTTCTGAGTATTCGGGGTAGCAGAGAAGACAAAGGTGCAGAATCACTCGAAATTGCACTCGCTATGATCTCCTTATCAAGCAGATTCGGGCTCGAGATCAAACAATGACACTTTGCTCGATCCATCCACTACAAAAAAGACAGTTATTAGTGACTGTACAAATTCATCACTAATAGCCCAATTAGTCACTATTGCCTATTTGTGACGCCCTACATTCGTCGGATGTCGTCGTTGAAGGTCGCCCCACAAATAACTTATTTGTGACGAATCGTAGGAAACACGTATTTATGACGAGTGCTAGTAGTCACTATACATATTTCTTTCATCGATAAACATATGCCAAATTTCTCGAATTTCGTCGTAAATAATATATTATCGAGAACCATCAATATGTCGGTTATATTTTGTCAAATAGTATTTGTGACACATATAATTAGTCGATAACGTTTATGATTTCCTCGTTAAATACATGACACGATTTTTTCGAATTCGTCGTAAATGCTTACGCGGCTATCGGTTTTAATCATCGGTTATATGTATGACGAACGTAACCGGTCGCTATTTATTTTGGTTTCCTCGATAAATGTATAAGAAACTTTGCAAGGAGGCGTCGTAAATCCTTTTTTACCGACTAGGTTTTTCAATCGATTATATTCGTCAATCAGCAGTAGTGACAAGATTGTTCCGTCAGATATATTAAATAATGACTGTTACGTTTGAGTCAAAATTGATGTTCGTCAAAAAATTGAAAGAAAAATCAGTTTAAGGACCACATAAATTCATCACAAACACAGTTAAACTGATGAGAATATTTTTGTTATAATTAATTAGTGAGAATTTATTTCCTATCCGTGATGAATAATTAAATTTGGTTGGTAATAATATGTTTAGTCATTCACCATTTAAATAAAAATAAATAAATAAATAAAATAAAAATAAATATTTATCATTTGAGAAATTAAAATATAAAATATTTTAAATAATAATAATTGTATATATCTGATATGAAATTGCTACTTATAATGTCATAAACAAAAATAAACTATTCATCATCCTGGTCATTGTCTTCATCATTATCTTCCGAATCATTACCGGAAGAATCATCTTCATCATTGTCTATGTTGTTGCCACCACTATAATGGAACCAACTGCAACATCTCAATTAAAGCCCCACTACAATATAAACTTTATATCAAATAATGCAATCACATTAACTCCTGTAGCTAGTTATATATAAGTCCTCATATATATATTCAACAGTGTAACTCAAATACACATCAGTAAATTCCATTATCATAATATCTAATTACCTTGAATCATAAAGCTCCATTTTCATTTTCTTTCCAGGTTGCACTCCCTTGCCCTTTCCTCTACCTCTACGCTTCACCATACTCTCCGCTGTAATATATTTTTTTGTAAATCCCAATATAATATATGAAAATTATATATTAAAAATTAACATTGATAATAAGTTGCATACCTTGGCTACAATCACCATCAGAACGAGTCATCGAGTTTTGAATGTTAAGGCTATTTGGGGAAGACCCATCTTCATTTGATTCCGTATCAAGTTCTTGAGGATTACTCTCATATGTGTCCCTTTGCGAGATATTTGAATTAATTTCAGGTTCTTGTTGCTTTAGCCTTTTCGAACTCCTCAAACTCTTCGAACTCTTCGAACTCTTCGAACTCTTGCTTTTCTCAAACTCTTCCATACTGTAATATACTATAGGATTGGTGTACAGTAAGATCACTAAGCAATAGAGAATTTATTTATTTGACAAGTATATTAGATAGTTATTTACCTTCGGCGCCGATCGGAAGCGATTGCTGTGCAGAGAAAAGAAGAAGAGAAGAAGATGATATTTAATAAACCCTAGGAATTAAGTTTGTTTATTTATTGATTTCTGTAGATGATTGTTTCGTAAAGAGACGTGGAAACATTAATACCTTGAACGGTTACTACGAGTACGGAATTGGATACGCATGTTTCCCAAATTAATCTACGCATTAGATGTAGCCATTGGTTGGATTTCGGGTGCCCCACCCTAAGTATTGGGTTGGGTTAATAGCATTTGACCATAAATTGCTTTCTTTCATTGCAACAGGCTTTCCACTATTAGATAAGAACATTGTATAGGCCCAAGTTCTATCTTTTCCAATTCCACATCTGTACTTCGTCTCTCTCAGCCACCCAATTCACCCTCCTTCGCTGCCCTTCAATTATCGTCCCTGCTCCCGCCCCATCACCATCCTCTGTTTCTTTTACCATCAACCAGTCAACTCTCATTCATACTGTATCAAACTTTCAGCCGTCAATCTCATTCATAGTTTATGATGAACAGCGACGAAATGCTCTGATTTCATCAGAAAAGGTTTCCCGCCCAGTTTCTCTGTAAAGAGCTTATATCACTGGTCGAATATTTCAACATCATCGACGAAAAAATAACTTGTCACAAATACATAGCACTTTGACGACTTATAATGACACATTTAGCTTGTCGAAATAATTTATTTTCAATAGCGACGAAATATTCAAATTTAGTCGGAAATAGTTTTCCCACCAATCTTCGCGGCAAACAACTAATATTTCTGACCGATTATTTGTTCATCATCGACGGCATATAAAATTTGTCAGAAATACATAACAGTTTGACGGGTGTTTATTGACAAATTAATCTCCTCGGAAATATTTTTGTTCAATATCGACGAATTATTTCCATTTCGTCACAAAAACAATTCCCGCCACAGATTCGCGGTACACCGCACATATTAATGACAACAAATTCGTTCATCGGCGACGAAACATATGGATAGTGAGAAATACATATCAATTTGACGAAGTATTTGTGACAACTTTTTTTCCATGTCAGCAAAACACGTTTAACGACACCATAAAGGCCTTCGTCACAAAGTACTGGTCACTAATAACTGTCTTTTTTGTAGTGATCTCTGGACCAGAAGTATTTTGGAGATAGTGAAGCCCATCCAAGTCATCCAAATCATTCAGATCAAGAGCCAAGATCAACGCGTCAAAGTGGACTCGCTACGGGTGCCATCGAAACGAGGCCTCTTGCATCCATTCAAGCATGGACCAGTTGCGCCCTTGCATCGATTTGTTAGAGTTAGACCCTCCCTTCGACCTTGTGATTGATTGGTCGGCTAGGTAACTAGTCCATCCGGTTGTTGGATTTGTTTCTTGTTTTGAAAATCTTATTTTTATAGATTGTCCCGATCGTCATTATTCGTGCGCCCCGGCTCATATCATCCTCTTTTTTTGTTCCATATGGATCCTCCTTATATCATCACCCCTCGGAATGTACCCCAATCTTACGAGGTTCTTATTTTTATTGATCTGGATAGGTTCTTTCAACACCTCCGCCACTTAGAGTAGTGGAGATTCTTAACTAGACACTTTGCTAATGTTAGGGTCGCTTAAGCGATGTCAGCTTTGTGGGTCACGCTACGCCCTACATACATGACATCTTCTATCTCAAAGGTCTAGAACACACTTTCCAAAGCTTGCTCTGCTGCTTCAATATAGGGCTCGTTCAGAACTCAGGATACCAATGCATCCTCCTCTTGAAGCACCTCAATGAGCTTTCCATCAATTACGAACTTGAGTTTTTGGTGCAGGGATGATGGTACTACTCTCGCTGTGTTGAGCCATGGGCATCCTAGTAACATATGTAGGATTTATGACCATCACGTGGAAATCCACGTGAAAGACCTTGGATCCCACTTGAATGGGTAGAGAGACTTCCCTAATGACCTTGCACTTTGTGCTATCAAAAGCCCTAACCATCGTGAAGCTTGGCTTAAGGTATGAGTCATCAATCATGAGCTTGTTTAGGGTGGATTTTGTCATAACGTTCAGAGAAGAGCCGTTATCAACCAGGCATCGGGATATCATGAAATCCTTACACTTTACAGAGATGTGCAGTGCCTTAGTTTGGCCCATTCCTTTAGATGGTATTTCACCTTTGTCAAAAGTGATTTTCCTATTTTCTAAATCTACTCCAACTATCCCATCAAATCGCTCGACCGAGACATTATGACAGACATGTGCCTGGTTCTGCACTTTCATTAGGGTTCGACGATGGGGCTCAGAGGTTAACATCAGAGACATGAGTGAAATCCTCACCGAGTTATGGGTAAGCTGTTCGACTACCCATTATGCCTTACGAGTACAAGGAATTCACATGAATTTCATCACAAACTCCTGGTTCATAGTCTTAATCTTCCTATCTGGCTCAACCATTTAAAAATGCTCTCTTTCCTTTCCTTACTTCTTCCCTCCTCAGCGTTTCTACTTCACTGAAATCATCTGGCATGCCATATTGCCTTCTAATTTTTGTGATCCGGCTTAAACCAGTTCTATTTGTTATAGTTGGAAAGTCAATGTCATTCTCATCACTAGCCTACGATACATAATTCCACGGGACCACTTTGGAGCTTATATATTCGAAAGGTCTCGGGACCCTTATGACCAATGGTGTCATTTCCGAAGAAGGTGGTGCTTTTTCTGTGGCAGCCTGATAGCGAATCAAAAAATTAGGAAAGTCAAACTCTGGCTTTTTTGATGTTTCCATGCAGATATTAGTGGCCCCTTTAGCCCCTGAGTAGAAAGTTATCAGCTTAGAGTCCATAAGCCCTTGTAGCTTTTCCTTGAAAGCTTCACAATCATCAATGGTATGGTCAAATTTGCTGTCATGGTATAAACACATGTCCCTTAGCCCTGCAGGGACACCTTGTTCCTCGGCAGCTTTTAGATAGCCATCATCTATGAGGAGCTTGCATACGTATTTCAGAGGCGTTTTAATTTCAACAACATTTACTTTCTCATACTAAGATCCTCCTTTTCTGACCACATCAACATTGTGTCCTCCATGGTTAGAGAGCGGATTCGTATTGGGGTTTGGGCGGCTAGGGTGGCCGTCAAATTTCAGCCATCCTGCCCTCACTAGCTATTGTACTATATACTTGAAGCTCTATTAGTTTTTTACTACGTGACCGGATGCCCCAACAAGATATTCACACCGGACATCTAGGTCATACCAGCTGGGGTATAGCAGTTGCAATGGTTTGAGAGGGTCTGATACAATTTGTTTTGTCTTCAGTAACTAAGGGAAGAGCACGGTTTACAAGATTGGGATGGGGTCGAGCGGTTCTTGTGCCCTGTAATTGTTGGAACTACTATGCCTGTAAGTTCCACTTTGATGGCCTCCTTGATATGGCCTAGGTTGATTCACTTGGTACCCTCCCGGCTGAGCAGCAGGATTGGGCACCGTCCTTGACTGGGGCATAAAAGGTTGGTTGTGTACCACTTGCAGGGCTGTAGCTACATATGGCGGTTCCTGATAGCCTGTAGGCGTTTTAAGCCATCCCCCAACCCTTGGAGCTTCGACTTGTGTAGCATTAACCTCCTCCCTCTTGTGGATGGTATTCTGCGTCTTAAGAGGATAATAACCATCCACTCTGCCATGTTTGATCCCTTTCTCAATTCTTTCCCCGATTAGCAACATGTCAGAGAAATTCGTCATGATTATGCCCAACATATTGTTGTAGAATGGAGGCTTCAGAGTCTCAAAGAAAATCGAGACTAGCTCCTTCTCCGATAATAGCGGTTGTACTTCAGCAGCCTTTTCACGCCACTTGTGAGCGTACTCGCGAGGTGGCTTTTCGGTCAAGTGGTGCCGTCATACTTCTCAAAGTTTGGCATTATAAACTTGTGGGGTATCACCATGTCCGGCACAAGGCCCAACTGTGATGCATTGAGGGTGCTGCAAGAGTTAAAACCCTTTACAACTGCCAACCTCTCCTCTAGACACTCTCGCCATTCCCTGCTTGGCATATCTTCATGAAATTTGGAATTTTTTATGCGCTCGTCCTTGGCATGGAAGGTTTCTCCACTAGCATCTCCAGTCTCTTTTTTGTTTTTCTCTTGCTCGAAAAAATGAATTTCCAAATATTACTACACCATTATTAAAACCCAAAAACAACGTACTTGTGGTGCTTATTACTACACCATTATTATTACAACCCAAAACATGACGTACTGGTCATTTATTTATTACACAAAAAGGAAAGTACAAACTATAGTTCTGAAATCTTGACTCCTGCCCCGGACATGTTGCCATAGAAAGCTAACTCCTCGTAGAGGAGGCTCGGGAAAGTAGCTATCTCACCACCTTCTTCTCCCAAAGCTTCTATCATCTCGATGTGGTACTTGACATCTGCTGCCAAGAAGCATGCCCTTTTCGATCATTTTCTTCATTTTCCCCATGGCTTGCATCATTGTGTGAATGCTATCCTCATTCGCCCTCTATTCACGCACTTCTCTTTCGAATGAACTGGTCCGCTCCTCGTACTCCCTAAATTATTGTTAAAGCATCCTGAGCTATGCTCCTAGTTGGTGGACCTCATCCCTTTGGATTTCAATGGTTCCTTTGTGATTCAGGTGAACCCTTTCTAATTTCTTGATCATCCTATTCAGGTCTCAATTATTTGATTCTCCCAAACTCAGTTGTCTAACCTTAATTTTCAGCTACCCATGCAGGTCCTCAAATTTGCCATACTCTTCAATACTTACTCTGATATCCAGTGACCCAGATGCGCACATTCTCCTCTAGCGCCCTCCCTTTAGAAATTTTATGGCTTGCCTGCTGCCACAGACCTCTTGCCATTCAGGGTAATCACCGGTCACTTGATTGTGGATATCCCTCCTTTCTGTGTAACTCAGCGTGCAGTCGATTCTTATCACGTTTCCCCAAGTTATGAGTGATACTTTTATCTTGGTTTTGCAGTTGCCATTGGCTTCCCCTATCCCTTTTGTGTCTGGTATGAACTATAGACACCCCATTTTCCTTCTAAACATGGTAGAAGCGTATGCTACACAACCTCTCTATCCTAAAAGAGGAACCCAAGGTTTATCCCCACATCTATACAACACATCCATGTTTGTAATCCACGGGGCTTTCCACTTGAGCTTACTTTCTTTGAAGGTGGCGAAATACCTTTCCCACTAGGTTTGTGTGGCACTCTCGTACTGTCCCCCAACCACGATTGAAGTGAGAGGATCAACCACGATTGGCAAAGGACGAATCATCAAGATGAAGATTGAGATTTCTCCAATCTTTCTTCTCTTCTCTTCTGATTTATTTTCCGAAACCATGAGCGGCTAAACTCTTTGTTTTGTTTGGATTAGGTGAAACTTTAGTTTAGCTTTTGTATAGATGATGGGTTAATAACCCTGTGATTATGCTATCGATGTTATTCCGAATAGTGATGTGTTTTGCTAAAACCTAATTTCAATTTTTTTATGACCATCTTGAATGAATCGTTGTCATTGATTTTTGGGTCCGAGAGGTCCGAGAGGAACTTGCTAGCTTGAGAGAGGAGCATTTAATTTAGGCTTTTTGCATCGTTTATCGTTGTGGCATTTCATCAAACACCTTTAGTGAGTTCTGCCTGGGTGTAGATTAGCTCGAGGGAGGAGTCTACGGTCGAGTAGGATAGAGCCTTAGAGGCGTGAGAGTGATCTAAGGTTATCAGACAAAATCACCAAGCCATTATAACCTGTTTAATTGAGGTTTAATATCGTTCATCCATGCACTGTTCGTTTTAGTGGATTCGAGTCCAAGCAACCTTACATCCTATCTTTGAAAATCGATTACTTGTATTTTACTTTCTTTTGATTTGCTTTTTTAGAAGGATTCACTCAAGCTCCTTGATGATAACTGTCAGCAGACATTCAATATTTTCAAAAAGAAGCAAACGACTGCGTCGATCTTGGTCTCCTCGGACTGGGAAGCTCCCTTTGAACTAATATGTGATGCTAGATATTGTTCAGTGGGAGCAGTGTTAGGATAGTGGAGATAGAAGATGTTCCACCCCATCTACTTCGCGAGCAAAACCCTTAACGATGCACTAAGAAATTACACAACTACTGAAAAGGAGCTCCTGACAATTATTTTTGCATTCGACAAGTTCAGGTCCTACTTAGTGTTCACATACTACTGTTTTCACTTACCACTCCGCTCTAAAGTATTTTCTTGCTAATTAGGATGCGAAAGTTGAGGTTGATTTGACGGGTGTTCCTCCTTCAAGAGTTCAACATCGCCATTAAGGATAAGGCGGGAGTAGAGAACGTTGTAGCCCGACCACCTATCACATGTTAAAGGCCCTCCTCCAGTTCAATTCACCGAAGAAGAGATAAATGAACTCTTCCAAGATGAACAGTTATTCCTCTTCCAAGAAGCAGATAAACGCGCCTAGTTTGTCGAGATACCCAACTTCCTTACTTCCGGGACATTTCCAGAAGATTTACAATCATCAGTAGTGTCGGAAACTAGCTTCCGATGTAAACCACTACATCTGGGATGATCCTTACCTCTACAATTTAGGCTCTGACGGAGTAATCAGACGATGTGTTGTGTTGTACGAGTCGCTTAACATCATGCGTTCTTGCCATACTGGCCCCGTTGGGGGACATCATAGTGGAAATCGCATTGCTCGCAAGATCTTTGATGCAGGTTTCTGCTGGAGGACGATCTAGAAGGATTATGGGAGATACATGAAGAATTGTGATGCTTGCCAACGTATAGGTAACATTTCGAATAAGAATGAAATGCCTATGACTATATCCATACTTATAAAAGTGTTTGATGTGTGGGGTATTGATTTTATGGGCCCTTTCCCACCGTCTCATGGGAAAAAGTATGTTCTTGTTATTGTGGATTATGTGTCAAAGTGGGGGTAGGCACAATGCTTCCTACTAACGATGCTAGGACGGTGGGAAAGGTTATGCATTTTGGCGCCCCTCGCACTATCATTAGTGATAGGGGTACTCACTTCCAAGGTTAGTTCCATCGAGTTTGCCAAGAATTTGGCATAACTAATCGATTGCCACTGCTTACCATCCACAAGAAAGCGATCAAGCGGAGGTGATGAATCGTGAGCATAAGATGATTCTTGATAGGATAGTCGATCAGTCTCACGAGGATTGGTCGATTCGGTTTATCAAACTCTATGGGCTTATTGAACGGCGTTCAAGAATCCTATCGTCACTTTGATATATCGACTGGTTTATGGTAAGGCTTGTCACTTACCAACCGAGCTTGAGCATAAGACATGGTGGGCTAGGGGTGGGCACGGTGCGGACCGAACCTCACCGCACCGTAACAATGAAAAAAATCGCATCGTTAATGGATGAAGGCCTGCATCGTAACCACACCACTTAAAGTATCGGTGTGGTCTAACCGAACCACGTCATTTTGCGGTTTTGGTGTGGTTTAAACCGCAAACCACTAAATAAAATGGTAACACGTTATATATGGGAAATCTGTGAACAAAATAATTGTGCGAACTACTAATTATCTGCTAATTAGTAAAGAACTACTCCAGTACTGCGTTTTCTTCAAGTGTAAAAGTCCCCTTTATGTTTTGCTTATTAATAGTTATAACTAAGTCCCCTCTAAAATTTTAACTAGTTAGTTTTTCAGCATAACTAGTTATAAACTTCCATCTGAAAAATCGTTAAAAACTCTCCAAATTATAACTAGTTATTAAGTAGTGTAATTAGTTACAGCTTATATCGAGTTATCTAAAAATATAACTAGAAACTTTCTCATGTTGGGTTTGTTTCAGTCAGTTGTATTATTGAAAGGCACAACCATGAGAATTACACCAATGTAGCAGTGACTGCTTAACAAATGTTTTAGCTACTTCTATAGGCATAAAACACCATTCCCAACAACGATGATTTATTGTTCATATAAAATGTATGATTGTGGAATAGTTTGGAAAATCTCAAAAACGATTATTTATGGTTCCAGTTCAATGATAACGTATTAATTAATAACATTCAACTGATAAATATTATGGAAAGACACTACTGAAGGATAACCAAACCGACATGGTTGATCTGGACCATCCAGAATGCCAATTAAGCAAGGGATTTGGTTTGGGTATGGGCTATTTCTGTTTTTTTAATTTCACTTGTGGTTTGCTAATTGAAACCACATACCGCGATTCTATATCGAATCAAACGGTAAGATATTGATTAGAAAAAAACCGCACCGCATATGAACCCGCAAAGGGGTGCAATACGGATTAAATTGTTTGTGGATCAATGTGGTACGGGTAAGCCAATTTGGTGCCCACCCCTATGGTGGGCCATGAAGCTACTAAACATAGATGATAGTCTCGCAGCTTCATAATCCAAATATGAGCTCCTTGACCTAGATGAGTATATGTTTCATGCTTATGAGAGTTCGTGGTTATATGAGGAAAGGATGAAATACATCAACGATGCTAAACTTCAAGGTGCCAATGAGTTTAAAAAAGGGGATAAGGTGCTGCTCTACAACTTCCACGTCCTTCTATTTTCTAGAAAAACTACAATCAAGATGGTCGGGCCATATGAAGTCACACAATACTTTCCCTACGAGACCGTCAAGATCACATATCCAGACCAAAGAATATTCAAGGTCAACAGTCGCCTTCTTAAGCATTATCTCAGTGCCAAGCCTACTGATGGAGTCGAAGTTCACCACTTCGCCGATGCTGAATGAAAGACCAGGTATCGTCTAGTTTAAAGACGTAGAAAAAGAGCACTTCATAAGAGTCAACCCATGTCTAGAGTTAGTATTTTTCATTTTATTTGAGTTGAAATGCATGTTTAGGTGTTGATCGAATTTCATTTTATTTGAGTTGAAATGCATGTTTAGGTGTTGATCGAATTTCATTTTATTTGAGTTGAAATGCATGTTTAGGTGTTAATCGAGTCTAGAAAGATCCCATCTGAGTCCTAATTTGGTTTGTAAGCTGCTGGGAATAGTAGTGGTGTTTGAGTCATGCGAATTTTGTTCAAAAATAGGTCTCAACATGTTTTATCACACTATGGGCCTAAGATGTTAACAATATATGGCACATGGTGTGAAGGGTTGAGGCGCATGGATGCTCTGGAAGTCTATCATAGAATGCGCCTTAACCATGTTACACTATGCGCCTAAAACAAAAAATTGAAGGCACATAGTGTACCATTAAATCGCAACTCCCCCCTATTTTCATATTTCACCCAAACCTCGCCATCCAAACTCGTCGACTCCAACGCAAAACCGCCTGAAACCCGTCACGACTGTTTGTGTCCTTCGCTCGGGACCCGCATTGACCGGCTTATAGAGAATGAATGAGTTTAATTGTTATGGTTACTTCTTTCGGTTTAGTCATGCGAGTTTGCTAGTTGAGAAAAGTTTGGGCTGAGATGAGATGTTTTGGGGTGGTATTGTTGGATAACTTAAGATATAAACTTGAGGCATCACGCAATGTTGTGGCTACTTATATCTTGTTTCCCCTCTTCTCAATACTTGTTGGATTTGGCAAAATTCCAAGTCTGGGGTGGGAGGGTGTTGTGTTTAGTGTGGAATGGTCATATGGACTGTTGGAATGATCACGTACACTGTATCATTGCTTTTGAATTGTGCAGGAGTACTCGACAAAACAGAGCGGTCACCTCTCTCCATACAAGAGAGCCCTCGCCAAAACTCGAAGCAAGTTCATACGATCAGATGAAGATTGATCCACCGGTTCTGGATGCTAAAGACTTGGTCCCTGATCGAACCGACCTGGGGTAGCTCACTACCACATTCATCTTTACTGTCTCTGTGGCAATGTTTGGCGTAGTTTCTGGCGCAATTTTTTGACATGGTAGAATTGGTGGGGTTTCTCATTATTACTGATTCCCCCATCCTCATAGCACTTCAGGAATTTTGGAGCTCTTTCCTTTATAAGATTCACTAGGAGAAGCAAGAATGGGTTTTTGTTCACTATCAACTCGGGGCACCATATTTAGAGAGACGTTGGACGATGTTGCCTCCTCTCTCAGCCTTCAGGGATCTTTCACCAATCTATCCCGATCATTCGGGTCAGTTGATAACGAGCCCCGGAGTTAACAATAAAATAAAGGACGTGTGCCACGTAATCTCTGACGAACCCCGGAGTTCCTCGACAGCGAGTGGTTGCTCATACACCCACTTTCATCGACAAGGAGTGCTTGCACTGCCAGTCACTCTCTAATGATAGAGATCACGAAAGTGTGCGGGCATGATACTGAACTGAATTCACTCGGTACTGATTCACTATAATGATAGACGCACTAAACATGTATGCCCCCACATAGCCAAAAAAACTTGACCACAAAATATCCATCCCGACCTTAAACTTTTCCCCTACGAATAACCCACACATAGCCAAAAAGGCTTTACATGTGCCCCATAATATCGTATCCCCTTTCTTTGAAGCCTTCATTTGATCACGTGTACATAAGTGGTATGTAACTCGGTCGACTCTAGGAGTCAATAAAGTTGTTAAGTTGAGTAATTATAGGATTATCTAGTCTCCCTAAATAGTAGTTTGTGTATTGCTTTTGGTTATTCAAAAAAGAAAAGAAAATAAGAAAAGACCCAGTCTCTGAGATAACAAGAAAAAGAAATAAAAGGAAGAAAATTCAAAAATACAAAAAGATGACTGAAAGGGTCTCGAGTTAGTAGAGTAAACGAGTGTAAGAGCTCAAAGTAGTTTGCACTAGGGATAGACGAGCTAGTTTGAAGCTCTTTAAGAAATTTTGAATCCTTGCATAGTTTGTATTGTTTTAGCAGCTTAGCTCCACATTAGAGTAAATAGAGTTGTCCAACACTATGTACACTTACCACCATACTCATTTCACCTTCTCTTCTCTTTTCTGTGCACATTACAAACCTAAATAAAAGACCTCTGGACTAGTGTTTTGATGTGATGAGTAGGATTTGGTTTATATGAAACTGTTGGAAGTGTGCCTCAAAATTGAATATGAGCGCATAAAAGTTGTCCCTAAACACTTGATTGAGATATTTTGAATCCATTCTTTAGTCGAATCCCTTTGTGAGTATGTCTAGATGGGCGGTTTAACATGTTATAATGATGTATGGCTAGTTGGATTTTAAACTTCTTGTGAGGCCTTTACTTTCTATTCTGGATATGTTTAGAGGTTCACTTGTATGTTAAGCAACTCAAGGCTACATTGAGGAATGTGGGTTTTCTTAGATGTACTAGTTTCTTAATTCATGTATAGATGTGTTCCATAGCTTTATTAGCGTTTTTCTTAAAGACAATCAAAGCTTAAGTGAGGGATTGTTTGATGACGCTCAATTTATTGCGTTTATCATGCTCATTTAAGTAAAATTCCTTGCATGTTTGTATAGTTTTGGGAGAAGTTTAGGATGTTTTATGCATTTCTAGCTTTTATCTCGATTCAGTGTCTCAGATCCGTTCAGGGTCCATTTGATGTCGTGTTGGAGTGTTTTTTACAGATTTCAGTAACATGGCATTATCGAGGCACTATTCAGAAGAATACGGGTATGAATGGACGAGCTAGGACGGATCAAGGAGTGAAGAAAACTTCAAGAGCTGACCTTTGTCACTCTATGCGCTTAAAATGGTGTATTCTTATGGTGCATAGTGTGACAGGTAGGGTCTATGAATTCTTTGGGAGTTCACACAGTATGCGCGTAAAGATGTGACACTATGCGCCTAAAACAAAACATTTAAGGCACATAGTGTGACGACCGACAACATATATGATTTCTTCTCTTATTTAAAGGCCTTTCCTCCCTCATTTAAAGAGGGACCCTTTTGGAAGAGTTCCAAAGCAAAAATCAGAGATTTTAGAGCAACAAGAAGGCAATAGTTCAAGGAGCTCGGATCGAAGAGCATAATCAAGATTGGCAAATATCTGTCTTCGAAGATCTTTAGTGAAATTAGGTATTTTTGAGATTTCTCTTCTAACCCTAGTTTCAATGTTTTTCTTCTCTACTTCTGATTTGTTCTTCGAGATTATGAGTAGCTAAACTCCTCATGCTTTGATTAGATGAACCCTAGGTGATTTCGTTATGAACGAATGATTGATTATCTTTGACGATTTATGCGAGTTGAGTAGCGTTTCCTTTATGTTTAATTTTGATTTCATTTCTGTTTTTGTTTGATCAACTTGAATAGAACCTTGTTAGATTTGTCTTTGTCTCAAAAGAGCTTGCATATCTAGAACACCAAAATTAAACAAATAGGTAGGTGTCGACCCTCATCCATAAGCGAATAAACTATTCTATCGTGTGACTAGTTCTCGTTTACTTTATCGCCTAGCAGATTTCAGGTCTTTGTCTCGAAACAACGGACTAGGTAGTAGATAGATAGCAAATTAGCGGACCCGAAAGGGCGTGATTTGATTGTAGAAGAACTCTGATGGTGAATTGAATCTATCTTGTTTTGCTTAATATGCATAGCCTAGGGGGGATTCGATGTCTGAGCCGTTTTCTCCCATTTGGTTCAAACCCTCTTACGTGCAGTCTTGCAACCTTGTTTTATTTTCTGTCATTTGAATATTTAAATTAATTGATAGCCTTAGTGATCGTGCAACCTACACCACACAGTTTGTTAAAACCGAGTAGCACTTCTTGTAACTTTGAATATAATATAATAAGAGAACCTATGAATATTCTACCCTGATTACTTCGATAATTATGTTTATATTTGAGACGCGTAAAAAATGTTTATCAACAATGCTCCGCCACCGTTATAAGTCGTCCATGGAAAGTCATCCAACGAAATTGCAGTTCTTTAGGCCCTTGCCATCTACAAATCTTTTGCCAAAGATCTCCTCTCTCACACGAGCCGCAATCGGAAACCAATAGATATGCTGATCTCATCGAGAACCCTATCCCCATCTGGTTTGAACCTCCAACACGAGTTATTCGTACCAGCTTCAGGATTTGGTGATGACATACCAACAGCGTCCTTTAGAAAACTGATTGGGAGGAGAGCATGTCTCCATTCCACGTCCCAGTTCCCATCAGTACGACAATAGTCAGCCACGCCATGCTTCCTTTCACCGATCGGAACATCCAACTTCTCCGCCAACACTTTCCAACTGTCCAACCACCGCTCTGTCCAAAAGTTGACTGAGTGGCCAATCCTAATACCCCACGCTAAGCCTTCGCGGAATGAGACCCAAAAAGTATTGAGGCCCTTCCATAACGATGGCCACCTCTTCAACTTACAAGGAATCAAAGCTGTCTAGTATGCCGAAAGTATTTAGTATTAAGAACCTCAACCCACAAGTCTGATCGATGCTTCACAAGGCCCTAAAGGAGCTTCATTAAGTAAATCCGGTTAAACTGTCTTGCACTCCTCAAACCTAGCCCGCCCCCCCCCCCCCCCCATCCTTTGTCGAACAAACTATTTCACAATTTAGAAGATGAATCTTCTTGCCACTGTCACTTGAAACCCCAAATGAATTCCCATATCCGACGGTCAAATTGGTAGGAAGTCTCAAACGGAAAAAAACATTGTGTGACGCCCCGAGTTTCGGTTCAGTTATAATTTTGGTTTGAATTAAATCTTACTCGTTGAGTGAAATTCAGAAGTTGGAAACTGAATTAATTTAATTGATTCGAAGAGTTTGATTCAGCAGCTGACCAAATATTACAGGTTTGCAAGGCTCGGGATAGTTATCGGGTTGATTAAGTTAACTAAAGGAGAGTTAAGTCCTTGTTTTGATTAGGGATTTAAGGTCTAATCAGTCGGACCGTTAATGTTGGCCATTAAGTAATGTGGGACGTTAGAAATATGTTGCTTGCATGTTTAATGGTAAACTCAAGCAAAGTTTCCTTCGCATGATTTACGTTCAGTACATGCATTAGCCTTAGGCGAATGTAAGTTATAACCTTGGTGGCTAGGTGCTTTATTTGGGTTGAGAAATGAGGCAACACCCATTGGAATTTGATGGCGATGGGCATGATGAAATGGAGGTCACGACTGTGGGTGTTTGATGGCCAAGGTCGTGGTGCGCATGTAGCAATGAGTGTGGTGTCTTTCACGTCACGTTTGTGGTTTGTTCAATATATAAGAACTGTAGGGTTATTTTGGCAAAGGAATATAAATTCTAAACCTGATAAGTGACAGAGAGAGGACGAGTGAGCAGCTGGTTGTGGTGGATCGATTACAGTTGTTTGAGGAAATCGATGAAGACGAGTCGGCCTTCGACGCCGGATTAGAGAGGCGGCGTTTCTCCATGATAGGAGATCGTCGGATCCGAAAAGAGTGGAAGAGGAAATTTTTAGGCTTCGGCGTTAATGGCACTTGCGGAGGAGGACTAGAATTGTTAGCAGCACGTGCAATCGGGGGATTGCAAATAGGAGGCATCGGCGACCGTCGGGGAGTCGGGCGCAGGTTGTACGACAACCGGTGGCGAGAAAACACGTTTGCAAGAAGATTCAAGGTCGTAGAGCTTTGGTCAAGCCTCGCCGAATTCTGGTTTTGGACTCGCCAGCGGCGACCCTTCTCCAGAGCAGAAGAGGGACAAGATTTGCAAGTCCCGAAAAGACAAGTAAATGATATGTGAATTTGGTTATTCTTAAGTCTTGCTTCCATAGATCTGAACGTTTGGATGGTTTATACTTAAGGACTTGGGTTTGGTTTGTCAACTACTGGAAATTCTGGATCAACTAGTGTAACTGAGGCAGTTGGAGGATTAGCAAAATCTTTCTGTCCCGACAAGTTTCAGATTGTTGCAAAGAAGTAAATGGAGCATAACTCGACGTTTGAACTCGAAACGGTGCACGATCAGAAGCTTGTCAAGTTAGAATCAGAGGTGGCAGCACTTCTTAACAGGTGGGGTTTAGGATTACATTTCTGCTTTAATGCATAGAACTTTAATAGGTTGTCAGGAATCCAATAATTAGATTATTCATGTCATTAGCGCGAGGGCTCTTAAGACTGTGTAGTAGCTTGTGATCTACTGTACAGTTGATATGATATGTTTCAGAGAAGGGCTCTCAGGACTGTACAGTAGCGTGTGACCTACTTATATTTGATGTGATATGTTTCAGAGCAGGGCTCATGACTGTATAGTAGCGTGTGATCTACTATACAGATGTTATGGCTCTCAAGCTGTACATTAGCTTGTGATATACTATACATGCAGTGTATATGATTCGAGAATAAACTTATGACGTTTGAAATGTGAATCATAGTTCATGATAGGGTTGGATAGGCCTAGTTAAACTAGCTCATGATGATGATGCGTTGGTCATCTGCCCATGGATTGCGAATGCCATAGGAGATTCAGTTTCAACAGGATGTGTTGAGTACATCTATAGATGCTGCTCACACGGAGTTCATGACGTATAGAGTATGCCCTCATATGGTGCTCCTACGGTCAGGGTGGTTTCATGGTATGATACACCATGGGGTTGTCCACTCACAGCTAGGGGTGGCTGATGCTAGGTTGATGCCTATAGGACCATAGGGTCACTTTATTAGAGTAGTGACTAGGATGATTTGTATGTCTTATCCTCAGTTCCAGTTTCAGTCTAAGTTTGAGTCTCAGTTCTACCCTAGTATAGCTAGCCACTCAATGCTTAACAATGACCCCTAGTATATTTGTGTGTTCAGTCACAGGTACTTGGGCTGATGGTGGAGAAAGAGCTGGTTAGAGTTTTGATATCTTTGGATATCAGTTTTGTTTTATTTTTAGAATTGGAGTTGTATCTCCTTTGTCATGTTGTGATTTGTGATCCGGGATCCTAGTCGATTAGTTAACTTAAGTATATCAATTCAATTTTATGCTTGTTTTAACGCTTTTATTAGTAGTTGAGTATTGAGTATGATTCAGGTTGAAACCCAAGTAGGACACTTTGGTTGAACTAGTGGTTCGACCATGACTCCTAGGGTGGGGTTTCACACATTGCCTGAATTGCATGAGTAGGAAGGGATTTTAAAAAGAAGCTCATAAGCGAAACCCTCTCCACCATAGACAAATTTTTTTCTTTCCAAGCCGCTATCTTATCATCCATCCTATTAAGCAGATACTTATATAGCCCTTTCAAATTCCTCCCATGAATAATAGGCACACCAAGGTAACTGCCCAAGTCTTGAGTCACGATAATTATTGGGATCTCCCTAATGTCTCTAGACCTAGGCCGCCCCACATTAGTAGAGTATTAAACCCTGGATTTCGGTTTACTAATTTCTTCTTCCAATGCCATCGAGAACTCCTCCAAACAATCACAAATTTCTTGTGCTTGAGCCACTGTAGCTTCCCCAAACAACCCAGGATTCTCCGTAAAAACACATATGTGAGCATAGTACCACCTCTAACAAGATATTTCACCCACCACCAAATATCCACTGATTTGCTCTAATGGAATCATATTTTCCCTAGGGTCTTCGTAATTCTATTACTCAACTTGTATGTGATAACTAGACCAAGTAACAAAGGGGGTTTGATTGTTTGAATGTTGTAGTGTCAAATATAAACTAATAACTAAATTAAAAGAAACTAAAGTGCAAGAAATTGAGTTTCAAATATGGGATGTAATGTTGTTTAGACTCGAATCCACAATAGCTAGCCATGTACAAACGAGTGATAAGAAATCTCAATTAAATAGGTAATAATGGCTTGGAAGTTTACTAAGATAACCTTGGACCACACCTACGAATCTAAGAATCTATTCTACTTGACCTAATACTCCTCTCTCGATCTAATTTTAACCCAAGAAGAACGCACTACAAGTGTTTGCTGAAATGCCACAATAAACGATGAAAAAAGTCTAGACGAACGACTCCTCCCTAGAGGTAACGGGAAATCAGAGTTCTTCCTAACCGTCTTATCAATTACCGTTCCTCTCGGACCTACAAATAGATAATAAAGATTCAATCAAGATGATCAAGCAAGATTAAATCTGAAATTACGGTTTCGCATACACATAATATTATCCTAATAACATCGATAGCATAATCAAAGGGTTAAAAATCCACCATACATACAAAGTCTAGATTAAAGCTTCATCTAATCTAAACAACATCCAGAGTTTAGCTACTTATGGTTCGGGAAACAAGAAGCAAGAAGAAAGGAAAATAACTAGACAAGAAGACATCTTTCGCCGATGACTCTCTAGCTTATCACTGAACTTCGATCCGTCTCCAATCGTGGATGAACTCTTGCTTCAATTGAAATACAGACCTCTTTCTCTCTCTATAAGCTCTAAATCTGTCTAAAAGTTTATCTCCTCTTGTTGTGCCTGCATTCCACAATTATCGCCAGGTGCCCATTGGCAATCAATGTTCTCATGATTAGTTGCACGATAAGTTTCACAAGCATGAAACAAGCAACAGGTTTGTTGGAGATGTTGGCTAACTCTATTGCGTCAAGCTTCTTACTAAGTAATTGCATCTGCATGAAATGTTTGCCTAAGTTAGATCACTTGCTTCTAACTTGTCTCTAGTCTTTTCTTTCTTTTCCTTTACCAACAATCGTGTTTTCCTAGAAATCATCTCCAATTCAAGGTTTTCAAATTGAACGAGGGACTTGATTTTCATTTCCAAGGTCTTGCATGATGCTAAGGCCGTTTTACGAATAAGGTCATTGATGTTGCCAGTCACATGCATACTAAAATCCTTCCTCTTTAGATAATCCCAGCCTCATGTGAACACTATATACTTCAGATAATCATTCATGTTATGATTAGGCCAAGCTCTAAGGAGTTCCTAAAATTGCTGCCAAACATCAAAGAATGTCTCTTGAGAATCACTAGCAAACATCAAGATTTTCTCCGTTAGAGCCCCTATTCAAGCAAGAGAGAAAACTTCTTCTAAGAACTCCTTTGCTAACTGATCCCAAGATGTGAAATGCCATGTTGGTTGCTCATATAACCAATCTTCTGGTGTCCCCTTGAGAGAGAAAAGAAACATAAGTAGTTTCACAATATTATTGTCCACTTGATTCATCTTCAGTGTAGTTGTAATTCTGTTGAAGTTCATGAGATGAATATTAGGGTCTTTCATCTAGCAATCTCAAGAAGGTATCCCGCTCTTGGATGATGCTGATATGTGAACCCAAAACCTGAAAGTTAGGTGCATTTATAGCTGGACAATTAATACTGGAAGTCGCCCCTCCTAGAGAAGGACGCTCATAGTCCTTAAGAGGCTTTGCTTTGCCACGCATTTAAACATGTTGTTCTTTGTGACACCTCGATCTTAGGGTCAAGTCTAGTTCAGATTGTTAATAAGTTTAAAAAGCTGAGTTAGTAGTGACATGGTAGTTGACCACGGACGTGATCAGATAACCGTCATGGCTGTGGTTGCGAGGGACACTGCGGGAGGGACAAGAAGGACATCGCGAGCGTGGGGGGCGCACAGATGCGTCATCACGATCGTGGTTGACTGCTAGTCACCGGTCTGACAGTCAGCTCACTACGAGAGTGGGTGAATGTTAGTCACGGGCATGGTGAGCTAATTATATAAATAGAGACAATTGTCATCATAGATAGAAAACCCTTTCTGTTAATCTCTCCTTTCCCAAGAGAGAGCGGCGACAATCACCAACTCTAGAGGAATTAGAGGAAAGAGCCAGAGTAGGGCATTCAACAAAAGTAGTGGATTAGAGAATCAATGAGGGACTAGGGAAGGTAATCAATTCCCTTTTCCCTCTTAATCTCTTAAGTGATAACCTATATTGGTTTTCCTGAAAGTTTGGGTTTTTGGGATTCGATCCTTTGTTTGATCCTTTCGGATCTATCAGGAGATGGGGTTGAGCTTCGAGATGGTTCTTTCCTTTTTCAAACTCTATAGGAAAGCAATCAAAGATGGTTGGGGGGGGGGGGGGGGTTATTCTATTACTGCATAGTCTAGTGTAGAACTGTAGTTAGAGGTTGGGGAATCCTGTGAATGGATTTCTCATGAGATGTTTGGTGTTGTGGAGCGAGGGCTCCGAGGCTATACAATAGCGTGTCATGTACTGTACATAAGCTGATTTGATTTCGAGGTTGAAGCTCTTGATGGATGAACTATGACGTGTGGTCCACTATTCATGTTAGGACAGGATAGGCCTAGCCAAATAGACCCTGTTGATGATTTGCATTGGTCACTCACCCCGGATTGTGCAATCCCTAGTCATAAAGGAAAGGTTGAGGATGTGTCGAGTATGCCATAGATTCTACTCACATTGTTAGGGTGGTTTCATGGTCTAATACACTATGATGCCATCCACATAGATAGGGGTGGCTCATGCTAGGTAACCAGTATGGTCGCATTACTAGAGTAGAACTAAGGAGTTGATGTTTTGTTTTTTCTATGATGTTCCCTTTCTCTTGATCAAATGCAGTTATGCCCTAGGAGATGTTTAAACACTCAGTGATTAGCACTGACCCTGTTAGACATTGTCTCTCTGTTGTATATGTGTGTATAATGACAAGTGTAGGAGCCAGAGGTGGGATGAGCTGGTCGGGATTTTGTATCATCTAATATCACTTTTGATGTGTTTTCATATTGGAGTTGTAACTCATTTTCCATTGTGTTTTAAGCATGTATATAAGGATCTGGAATCTTTGTTTGTCATCATGTAAAGGCTTGATAAAGAATTCCTTATCCTTAATGTTTGTTATGTGAATGTTGAGTAGATGTTGGTTTAAGTCGACTCAAGTGGAAACCTGAGTTAGTATGAAGTTTAAATGGTCATAGTGGAGGTGTGAGAAGAGGCTCATCTAGTATGAGTTTCTTTCTTGTTTTCAGATCGAGATGAGCGTATGAAGTTCTAGTTTTATCGGATGTAACACCCGACCTTTTCCAACAAGATATTGTCCACTTTGGGCATAGCTAATCACTCACGGATTTGTTTTGGGTGTAGAATAGTGACTTCCCAGGAGGTCACCCATTTATGCACTACTCCCACCTGAGCACAATTAACTTCAGAGTTCTTAGAAAGAACTCCATTTTACCCCAAAAATGCATATTATCAGTTAGGGACGGATTCTTACTTATAGCTTATAGATCTCTCTTGTGCTTTCTCGAGGTGGGATTTTCCTAAGGTGTTACGTCGGATAACGTCCTGCTCTTTAGAAGAGTCAAAGGGACCTCTTATGGTGCCTAAAAGACAAAAACAACAGTACCAAGTAGTATAACAATATGGGGGAGAAAGGAGATGATAAGAAAATGAGGGAATAGCTAACAATCAAAGTCATTCCTAGAACTAGAAAAGTCCCCAGCAACGCTGCCAATTTAATAAACAAGATTTCACCCGCCACCAAATATTCACTAGATTGCTTTAATGGAATCGTATTTTTCTTAGGATCTCCCTAATTTTATAACAAAGATTCAATCAAGATTATCAAGTAATATTAAATCTAAAATTAGGTTTTACCAAAAACACGGTATTATCCTGAATAACATCCAAAATTACGGTTAACAACCAATCAAACATACAAACTCTAGACTAAAGCTTCATCAAATCTAAACAATATGCAGAGTTTAGCTACTCATGTTTTGGGAAACAAAAAGCAAAAAGAAAGGAAAATAACCCAAGACATCTTTCGTCGAGAAATCTCTAGCTTATCGTCGATCTTCGATCTGTCTCCAATCGTGGATGAACTCTTACTAAAATAATATGTCTTTCATCCAAGGGTCTCCAAGCGTTTATTTAGGATGTATTCCAACTTGGAGAAGGATTCAGGACAAAACTTTTGCAAGCCCGAAAGCGGGAAAGTGTGACCCCCCCCCCCCCCCGGTTCCAAAGTGTGCACGCTTGTAGAACAGGGGTCACACTTTGGCTTCAACACTCCAAAATCAGCCTATGTGACTTCCACTTTGTCCTCAAATGTCGTATGTTATTAAAACACACGGATTTAGGCTACGATATGAACATAAAAGTAGTAAGCGATCAAGCCAGCTTTCCAACGCTACTGACCAATCAATCGGCTCCCTAGCAATGAGTTATGACCAAAATACTAAATTGTAATATTTTCTTTCCAGATCGAACTTATTGAGTTGTTCATCCTCCTCTTCCCGGTTTGCTTCATCTCGAGACGTTGTATGACACCTGAAATGCACCAACAAATGGAAAACAACGTAAAATGGCCCAAGGGACCAAGGGGAAACCAAATATGCACAAAACGTGAATTTGATCAAGTTGAGGCATCCAAACACTCATAATATTGTTTAAAGATGGAATGAATATGCTAACAATCAAGCACATCAAATCCCCCACACTTAAACGTTTGGTTGTCCTCAAGCAAATCTACTAATCGCACTATAAAAAGAACTCAAAATGTGGTGAAAAGAAAACATAGCCTAGGACCTCGACTCTACCATGGTGTCCAGGAATGCAAGTCAATCAACAAACCACACAATTAGGCATACAACACCGAATCCCTTAGACTAGTAGAAGATAGACTCATGCATATGATACAAATGACTTGAACCACCGTAGTGTGTCCATATCCCCCAAACACTTCTACCTTCAAATTGTAAGTTAAAGAAACAGACGACGACTCATCCTGATCAGGATTACTCTTCCGTCTTAAGGGAGGAGGTGCTTCAAAAAATTTACTATCATAGCTCTCAAGTAATGCTAGCATCTCCCTCTTATTTTGAGTGGGTTACTTGACTGTCTAGTACTATATACTACTATATAAAAAACTTTCATTTTGTTTTCCTTTGATTTTGGCTTTTTTTAGATATCGGCCTTTTCCAAATGGGGGTAATCATGACCTTAGTCGGACTCAAAAGTAACCAGCCTCCGGCCCAAACCCCAAACCTTAGAAAGGTTAGGAAGACGGCGGACCCCAAAAGTCGCCATGCGTGTTTAGGTCATAACCGAACCCCGATGACATTTTTTAAGAAACCTCGTTCTGACTTCTCCCACCTATTTTATCTTTGTAACAACCTAGGGAAATTTTTTTGGGTGGATACAACATACACTCAACATAGAACAAAACAGTAGAAGGTGGCATCTAGTATACTAGTTTCAAGTAAAATGACAGGTGGTTCGAAAATGAGATCCTAGCATCCAAGACATCTAGAAATAGAACGAGAACACTAAACATGCATTCACTAGCATCCAAGATATCAAAGAAATTTCAATAAAAATGAACCCTATAAGGGCTAATCAATCAAAACCCCCCAATGGAGAGGTGGAGAAAACCAAAGAGATGTTAAGCAATATTGATATGGTAAACGGTAAGTAATTTATAACAAATTTGATCTCTGTTCCTCGCATAGCATCAATTTCATGAGTTAATATATCAATTTCTCAAAATCACAAATTCAAATATTCAAATTTGACTGAATCGACACAAGTCACACCACGAAACTCAAAATATAAAAAAAACAAATAAAAGAAAATATTCAGTGCTCGGGTTGCCGCTCGAAAAGCGCTTTTTCTTTTGCGTTTTTAAACTAGACGGTACCTAGATTAAAGTGTGCTTGGCTAGGTGAGGACCTCCCTCACTCTAACATCAGTGTTATTGAAATACATCTTAGCTATGCCATCCTTGAGAAGGTACTGCTTACGGCCAGCATAATCAAGCTCCAGAACGCCGTCACATTTGATAGTTGTAGAAGCCGCCCCGTAAGAGATGGAGTGGCTAGTGCTATCCGTCGTAGCTATCGAATGTTTGAGAATTCCATTGTTGGTCTCTACAAACTCTACTTGAACCTCATGAAGCTCGTCTAAAACCTTCTTCTTACCTCCATCATCTTTTTGTGTTGTCGTGCCATCCAAAATTTCTTCCTCCATGCTTCATCCAAGGCATTGGCAACATCAAGTTGGGATCGTTCACCTTCGTCCTCCTCTTACGTTGCTTCTTGGGAGGGCCACGAGTCTGATTGCTGGGAGAGCCAAATGAACCCTGAATCACGTCTCGGAAGGATCTCGACGTCATAATCCCTGGCTTTAGCGGCGACGATTGCCGGCTGGTCTCCGCAGTTATTGCTGCTGCCGGAGCACCCCCCAGCGGCTTAGTAGGGGTGGGCGAGCAGTCGAATCCTAATCTACCAGAGGGAGGAATCCAGCTTCAGCCGGTCTTTGTCTCTTGCGCGAGTCAATCTTGCGAGGAGGTTCAAACCAAGCGACGGGCAGTTGCTAGGTCGAAGAAGCATAGCTCAGGTCCGGCAGGCGGGACGAAGAAAATACCGCGGCGCTAGTGGCCGCGTCTGCCGTTGTTACCTCCGAAAAATTCGGAGCGGTCATAGGGCTTTTTTTAGATGATAACTTTGTTAATTTTACATAGTAGATGAAATGCCGTAAATGATAACTTTGTTAATTTTACTGGTTAATCAATAATATCTTCCATATAAACTCATAAAATTGTACGAACTTCTTATAAACCAATAAAGTATTATAAGTCTATCATTCTTTCTTTGATTATTACTCTAAAGATTAGTCACATTCTCAGTCATATGAATTAGAGATCAATTTTTATGGTTCAATATGTCGTATGTGTGATGGCAACAAAAGAAGTAGTTAATATTTTTAAATAGATCAAGAAATAAAACACATTAATTTTTATACTTATCCATGCATATCTAAAATAACAACTACATGATCATCTCTCAATTCGAATTAAACTATTTTTCCTTTATTGTAGTTGACTTTTTTATCGCACGATATAAACACTTCTTTGACTAGTTTTTTAACCCGTCATTGTTGGTTGCACATGATGTATTGATGGTGCCTGGTCTCCTCATAATTAAACTCAATGTTATATACAATCCGTTTTTTTACTTTATGTCGTCCGTAAAATGACTAAAATATCCTAAATTAAAAAAATTATTTCGTGCAGTCCGTTTTACTAGCAGTCTATTTTTACTTTGTATAATCTGGTTTTACTTCATGCAGTCTGTTTTTAATAATTACACGCTATTTTTAATAATATTCGCAAGATTTTTATTTATTTAATATTTTCGAAAAAAACAGAAATAAAATTTGAAAAGAAATACTTATTGTTTTTTGAATATGCAGAGGATATATATTTTATTTTTATTTTTATTTTTAATGTTTGTAATTTTTTTTTGAAAGTATCTTAATTCTTTTAAGAGTACTTGAAAAATAATATTTATTTATCTCTTTTTTTATTTGTAACTTATAGAATATTTACTTATGAAAAAGGAATGCATTAAAAAAACGGACGGTGTGAAGTAAAAACGAACGGTAAAAAAATAAAACTAGACTGCATTAGTAAAAATGAATTGTACAAAATAAAAACGGACTGAGTTTATAATTTTTTCATTAAAAACATAATATTCTATTTATAATAAAATATGGATTACACAAAATAAAATATAGACTGTATATAACATAACCCTTGTAAAAACTTTATTTTAACATTTACATCCCACCTGTCCCATCTTTCTATCTCGTTCTAAAATTCTCCAACAAATAACACATGTGCACTCAAATAATTAATTGTAAGATCATCAGTCCACCAACCGTCCCATTGATATAATACTGTTTGCTTTGCATTAGACTTACACAATTCTAGTCTTGGAATCCTTCCCAAAACTAAATTAGTGAGCATTGATTTGAGGGATGAATTATTAAAGGTCGTTTCAAAATATTTACTGAAAGCTATATAGACCAAATAAGTAGCCATTAGTTTGAGTGAAAATTTGTTAAGATCACAACTCAAATACTACAATTTTATGAACTTATAGTTTCTTCCTACATATTTTTCCAAAAAAGACCATTCTTCTATATTTAGGTGGACATGAAGGATAGTAAGATGGGAATAAAAATATGGTCTTGTAATTTTACTATAAACTCAACCGATTATCTATAGCCGTGAAAACAAAACAACCCCCCGACATGGAAGCTTAACCCTAGATTCGGCCACGTGTATGGCATGCCAAATAATTCTGGC
The DNA here is from genome assembly GCA_030674075.2 of Linum usitatissimum. Taxonomy (NCBI): domain Eukaryota; kingdom Viridiplantae; phylum Streptophyta; class Magnoliopsida; order Malpighiales; family Linaceae; genus Linum; species Linum usitatissimum. The sequence continues at coordinate 2,051,275 of JAUJYP020001374.1, forward strand.
ATGCCGATAAAATAGCTGAAAATTAATTAGTAAATTAAACAGATGCTATAAAAACACTAATTTCAATTTTGCAGCAAATGCATCAGCCAAAAAACTTTCTCTATTCAGAAAACAAAATCCTTACAAACGTTCAGCCAAGGCACTTTCCAATAAGTGCTTTGGTTCCATTACTCCCTCCCCACATCAATCAGTCAGCCAGTCCAGCATCAGTCACATTTGAAAATAACAAATCATGGGAGGCTGTGCGAGCAGACCAAAAGCAATTGACGATCAGTTGCCGCCAAAGCCTTCCAAAAAAAGCAGCAGCGGATCAAAATCCCCTATTTTTGTCCATGACGATGTTGAACCCACCACAACCACCGCGCCCCCAACTTCCAACAATATCGTTGGAGACGCGACCTCAGCAGTAGCAGAACAAACTTCTGCTATTGTAGATCGCGAGGTGGTAGTAGTGGAGAAGAGTGGCGATAAAGGCAAAAAAGAGGAGGGAGGTAATGAGAATGATGAAGGTGAGAAGAAGAATGAAGAGAAAGAACCTTTGGTTGATGTTGAACCTCAACCTACTACAGAGCTTAAGAGACAAGATGAAGAAACTAATAAGGTTGAGGTGATTGCACGTGATGAGGTTTCTAGTGTTGACGATGCTCTGTTAGCAAACCAAGAAAAAAAGGTTGATGAGAAGCCTGTTCTGCTTGTGGCTCCTCCGACTCCTCTGGCTGTTGCGGAAGAGAAGGCCGTCGTTGAGGAGGCAGAAGACATTGTGGCTTTGGTACAACCAAAAACAAAGGCAGATGATGAGGAAACTAAGAGTAAGGTGGAGGATGCATCAACTGCTCCTAGTGCCAGTACTGCTTGATGAGGCTGATTGATTAAATTTCCAAAGCAAAAAGAAAAGAAAAAAGCGTGATCATCAACTCTACCTTTGTATTGGTTTTGTTCAACTAGTTGCATATATAATTTGGCATGGTAACTTCAATGGGTAACATTTGAAATGCAATCCAATCAAAACTAATCGTAATACGTTAAGTACGTGAAAATTATGTCGGCCTATCGTTCTTGCACGATTCTATTGGACACATTATGAGCATTAAGGATTGGAAGAACAAGATGCATGTTTTGGGTTCTGAAAAACGGTACCTATGATTTTCAAACCTCATTTCTGAAAATTGGATTACGTTGATCCACCGTGTGTTGAAATGGAATTTTGCCTACTATTAACACTCTCCATGAGATATTACTCACACGGCTAACGTCCCTAGACCCTAGCAACATGCGACCATATACCATTATTTCTTCTTCCAACACCATCACACTACTAACGTCCCTAGGCCCTAGTCCCTTTCTAGTCTAAAATTAATGTTGATAGAGCGGTTCATCCCTAACTGTATTTATCCTACGTGCATTGTCATTCGAAACTCCACGGGTAGTCGCCCGAGCCATTGGCACTTGCTATCCATGTATCTCTTTCCATTTAGTAAATAGCCATGTATCCATGTTTTAGTAAACACTCGTATATTTATGATGGCTTCAATTTGGAATTTCTTACTTTCATTGTTGTATGCTTTTGGTACTTTTTATGCCAATTATTAATACTATGGATATTGCAAGATGATACTGACCTCGTCCTCGTTAGGATATCATATTCGAGATCTTGACTTACTTTCAAGAAAATGCGCATATTTTCTTTTGTTATCTATGGAATTGTCAATAAAACTATCCGTCGATAAAGTTTACGATTTAAATCTAAACAATTATATATATATATATATATATATATTCGAAGTTCATATTTTTACTTTTACCTTTGAATTTAGGAGAAAAAACATTCTTTCCACAATTCTCCAATGCATAACCGTCTCGTCTTTCCTAATTTTATATTAATTATTTGTTTATCATTATAATACTTTCAACTCTTTCCCCCTCCTTTTTTCCTTTTAATTAATTTCTCGTTTATAATTTTATATACTTTTAAAAATATATTTTAATCTTCACAAATATTGTTTTGTCTAATTTTTTAAGTTCAATGACATTCATTTTGATAAGTTTGACTCAATTTTTGAGGAAGATGGTTCATGATACATTCAAAATATAAGGACGATGATTATGCATGCATGTTCATTGCTCCATACAAATATAAATATCAGTAGTATGTTGTATTTTTATATTTCTCATGTTAAATGTTTAGAGATACATCGGAATTTTGAAATAAATACTTACATTGATGCATACATATTTATTATTCCTTTCAAATATAAGGTTCGATAAAAATGTTTCATTTTCTGAATTTGTCCGTTAAATATTTGAGGATACATCAAGTTTTGAAGTAAATAATGCACATATGAAGTTTTGTTCATGATTCAGGTTGATATATTTCTTTACCATTCCTCCAACTTTAGACAGTTAAAAGTGTTTAAAAGTTAAGTGAGTTTAGGTGTCTTAAGATTATAATAACGATAATCATTTGTGCGGAAACTTATTAACAATTACTTGTATTGAATTTAAATGAGTTTAAAAGTTCAGCGAATATAATAATGACAATTAGTTGCATTAAATTTAACTTAACAATCATGTTCAACGTTGGCACGGTTCTACAATTTTGAGCTCTGACTTGGCTAGTCTCTATCACCTTTCTAATACGGTGGCATAGTACATCGTTACATCGGGTAAACATCTTATTCTTCTTAACCTGCCTCTTCATGACATATATCCTAATTTCTTCTATCATTTCAATGACCCGTCTTAAGCGACACTTGACAATTACCCCCATTGAATGTCTCGCATATGTTACTCTCTACGGAATCACACGTAGGGACTGAAGACAAGAAAGCTCTACATAACGTGATCTTGTACCTTGAAATCACGATGTGGTCTTTTCCCTTCTGTATCTTGTTTCTTATGTTTTTCCAACTCCTAGAGACAACCAGTGAACGCAGTCTGATTGAAGGCGTATACGCAGTTCCAGAACAATTTCCTGGCAGCATCGGGTGTGTGCTTTGCCTTCCAGTTGCTGAACACGTGTCTTGCACATTTTCTGTGCTCTGCATATGGCATCATCGTTTTCAGATACACAACTAAGGCCTGAGAAAATAGCGTGGCCAATTTGTTAACATGTTCTTTAAAAAGAAACATACACAGTATAACATCGTAGGAACACAAATACTAATAGAATATAAGTGTTCATACCTTTTTACTGATATGATATGACAAAAGGTACAACATCGCAGTACACCATCCACAACCATCTGCTATCCCTAGCTCTTCGGTTAAGGTTGTGATGAACCATGTCCGTGAATCTGTCTTCTCATTTTCAACCACTGCCCAAGCTATAGGGAAGACCTGATTGTTTCAATCCTTCCGTACAGCAGCAAGTAACATTCCCTCCACTTCAACTTTCAGAAAGCAACCGTCCAGCCCAAACGTCTTGCGACTACCCTCTAAAAACCCTTTCTTCAAACCAGAAAATCCAACATATATGCTCTTAAAATATACAGCTTCCTCTGATGGGTGAGGTTCAACTTCAACCATGAACCTCCCTCTAGGATATGCCCTCTTCATCTCCGCAACATAGCTTCGTATGCGCTTGTACTCATCTCTAAGGCTATCGTTTATCATATCTTTTGCTTTCTTCTTCGCTTTGTAGCACTTCCTTGTAGATACCTCAATGTCGTATCACATCCGGACTTCAGCTATAATCTGACTAATTTCCCAGTCTTTGTTGATGCATAAGCTCTCTAAGAAATCCCTAGCCATCAACGTAGAAGTAGCTAGGTTATTCACAACAGATCGTGGGCGGCTATGAGCTTCCCCAAGTTGCCTTACCATGAAGGATTGATTACACCCAGGATGCTTCCAGACTACCTCAGCGCTTCGTCTTCCAGTCCTTAGCCACAACAGGTTGGACCCTGCATAGATAGCATGTTATGTCACTGCATGCTTGAATTTCCTTAGGGAATGGAACTTCATGCCCAAGTTAAATACCAGGTATCTATTATCGCATCCTGGATCATAAATGGGTGCTCCATCATATATGTCTTCTACTCCATCTTCGTTAGCGACATTACCACGGATGTGGTTGGAATCTTCTGAACCCCTGTAACTTGAGCCGCCATCATCAGCTAAGGTAGTGTTGGGAGCTACTAGATCATCCTCGTTTTGGATGAAGTCCTCTTGTTGGGCTTTGCCTACCTGGCCTGAATGAGATGTATGCGCTGCAGTTGGATTCGGTCCACGACTTAGAGGTGCCATTGCTGGACCAAACCTTTGATTTATATTTGGATCAGAGCTCCTACCAGACTGGAATACTTGCTCGACTTCTTCACCAGAACAATACTGCATGTAGGCAACCGTCCTACGAGTCCGACAAACCTCCATGTTGAACAACGCATCCTCAAACTCATCATCCATTGTACGAAGGCTATCCTCGAACAAGTAAATAAATTCATGGGCAACAGAGCTTTCAGCCCTAGACTGACCCTTGCTATGTCCATATCTAAGGTCAGAACCACATATTGATTCTTCTTCATTGGAAACAATCTATATGTTACATCGTTGTCGTCTCTGACCTCGTGTAACCCTTCAGCCAAACTCTTCCCAGGCTCAAGGTACCAAACACCCTCTACGTGGATGTACTTGACATGCCCAATGCCTAGATATTGTAACTTGAATAATCCCATCAAGTTGGTCGGCAGGAATGCGGTCTCTAAACTCCCGCCAACATACCTCCGAGTAGAACCGCTAAAATCCATTGCACCTCCGCTAAACAAACAAATTTCAATGATCTCAGATATGCTGCGAATGGAAAACAAGACACAGAATCCTAATTAAATTAGTCAACTTTCTAATCTCGGGTACAAAAGATAGCATCGAATGACAACTCGAAGAATCCATAATTACAAACGAGGTTTGAAATTTTGACAAAATGATACAGACACAGAAACCCTAATTGAAAAACCCCCATGAACAATCACACTAAAAGCCAATCGATTAACAATATCAGGTCCTTAGGTCAAAAAGTACCGACTGAGAAAGGGACTTCACCTTTTTGGCACACCTTTGCTAAACAAGCTATCAAACTTTTATTTATGAATAGCAAATATTACAATAAGGTCAAGTTGTCTCATCGAGGGTGCAGACCCTATCAACGTGGGTACATGGATTGCTGGTCCTGATGAATAAACGACCTCACTCATTTCTCTCCAACTGATAGATCAACAAACAATAACAAAAACTATAAGAAAGAACCTAGAAAGCTTGGCGCAAGGCGTCCTTGATTGACAAACCGATGGAGGCTAGGACCTCAGTTGTTCCAGCTGACTAATTTGAATTGACCATCCCGGCGCCTTGGGCGCTACTTGGTGCTGCAGCAGGCGAGTTTTGAACGGCGACGAGGGAGAGAGATGAGGAGGCGGCCGCATAGGGGCTGGGAGTTGGGTTTCTGCTCATGGAAAACGCAGTAGGGGTCGAGTTTTAAGGGATGGGTAGAGGTAGCGATTGTGGGATCGTGATGTTGCTCATGGCGCTGGCATTTTTTTATGGTGGTGATGGTTTTCATGGTGCAGACGCTGCTTTAGGCGGAGTGAAAGTCGTCGGTAGCGGCATCGGCAACTGCATCTAGGGCTTCTCTCAATTAAGAGTTTTCTTAGGCATCTAGGGTTTTTACATATACCACTATTGCTTGTTGTACTTCTATGTTGTAACAGCGAGTGGTTATATTTGACAATCTCGAAGGATTAAACTTTTTTCTAAACGTGGACAACTCACGTGACAGAATGGATGGAATTTTTTAACGCTTTGCAGACAGAATTCTATCTGAGTACTGTTTTGACTGATTTTTTAACTTGAGGATCATGTCACAAATGTAGGAGATTGCTATATGACGACCTGAATTGTACTACAAAACGCCCTACCATTTGAATTGATTGTGTAAATTTACGTGAATGCCCTTCCAACCTACTGTTTAAATACACACATTACGTAACTCGAATCAAACACACTACCTAACTTGAAAGTCTCAGCTCACTCAAAAACAAACTCATTCTCTAACAGTCAGGCCGCTCTGTGGTCGCTGAAGGCAAAATCTGTCGCCTTGCCGCCCTAACCGCCGCTGGAAACACCTCCCTTGTGCAAATCCCCAGCCGCCGCAGATCTGCCGCCACCATTAAGGTATGAGAGAAAAAACCGAACTGTCTCCATTGAATGGCTACTAGAAAACAGCCGTCGTCGCCATTCAACGCCGTCGGCCATGAAAAATTGTCGACACTCACTGGCGACAATGTTTCGTGGCTGGCACCGTTGAATGGCAACGGTGGCTGCGTTGTAGTCGCCATCAAATAACAACTATTATGTTCTTTTAAATATTATGTCGCCATTAAATAACACCTATTATGTTCATTTAAATATTATGTCGCCATTAAATAACAACTATTATGTTCTTTTAAATATTATATTTTTATAATTAAAATATAATTAGTGTGAAATTAGTACTTCAAAATTAGTTATTAGTGATGAGAATTAATATTTAGTAATTAAATACATGGTAATTAAATACTTGATAATCGAATACTTGGTAATTAAATATTTATTTAATTTGGTAATTAAACTTGATAATAATTATACTATTTATTTAATTTTGTAATAATTATCATACTTGGTAATTGAATATTTATTGAAATAATACTTGGAAAATTAGAAATTTAGTCATGATAATTAAGGTGAAATAGTAAATATAAATTTTCCAGTTGTAATTATTATATTCTTACGATTAGAATGTAATTAGTTTGATTTAGTTTAGGTAAATTAGTAGTTAAATCTTTGCTAATAAGTGGTAATTGAATGTTTATTCAATAAAAAGAATTGAAATTAGTAATCAGTCATCATAAATTAGGAGAATTCGTAACTAAAAATTTCGAATTCACTGTTTGTTTCAAAATTAGGGAAAGTGTTAGTTTCTAATTAGTAGCTACGTTTTAAATTGCATATATAGTTGGAGGCGATATTGGAGCGAGCTCGTGGTGGTTCGTTGCCGCGGTTAACGGACCGTGTAATTTCTGCCTCAACTGGAAAAGCAAACGAAGGAAATGGGATGGGAAAGAAATCCAAGTTAGGGGATATTGGTCAGTCGAGTGGACTGTTTCAGATGTCTGAACCAATATATATGCACCCCGAGCTTACAGTTAATGAGATTTTTGCTAGCGAGTCACCGGTTGGGCAATGACATCAACACAATTCGAGATGACTTTGAAGGAGATGATGAGAAGATCCCATTGGGTGGTGACCGTGATAAGGATGATGATCGTGATACCGCATTTCAACCCTTCTTACTTGACAGTGCTCGATGGCGGAAGAGACTAAAAGTGAGGCGTACGGCGCTCCATTAGGAACATGTAGCAGGTCATTTCATGGATCGCAAGGTTCTTCTACCGCGGGCCCTAGACGTGGCAGAATTGGGCGTTATAGAGGGATCCAGTCTAGCAGCACTATCGAGGAGTGGATGCTTACTCGTCCAACACCTGGTGGGCCACGGATCCCTACTCTAATCCCTAGTTTTTGTGATCACATAGCTCATCGCCTCTGAACCTGTGGTTTGGACTTGAGGCCGACATCACAGTTCAAGCTTTCCCTTGCGAAGTCTAGGGTTCGTAAGCTAGACAAGTTTCAGTGGCATACTGCTGAGGCTTAGCAGTTAGTCGAGGCATCTGGGTTATCGCACCTCGGTCCCCTTATGTCGTGGGGGTTGGATCTTAAGTTACTTTTGGCGTTCATTAAGAGGTGGTAGCCAGACACCAACACATTTCACATATTGTTCGGAGAGATGACGATCACATTGCACATTCTAATGTACTTACTCTGAATTCCCATACGGGGCACCCATCCTAGTTTAGACGGTTAGATGAATTATGTGTCGCACCTTGCATCCATGCTTAACGTTTCAGGGTGAAATACTATGCATCGGGTGGTTTTCATCTAGACTAGTTTGTGGACGCTTTCGAGTCAGGTGAGCTTGACGATGCAAGCACAGCCAGCTGCTACTTGATGGCGTTGTTGGGCTCCACTATTTTTGCTGACCACAGTCACGCCTTTGAGGGTATGCGAGATGTTCAGATGACTGTGATGAACAGTTGGCATGCGCCTACACTTGCTTATCTGTATAGCTAGCTCGGGGTTGCCTCTCGGACGGGTTCTACGTCCCTGTTAGGCTGCCTGACTTTGCTGTAGTCGTGGATCTACGAGTACTTTCCGATATTGCATCATAGATCGTCCCTTGCCGCACGTTTGAGTGGGGAGGCACTTTCTGAGAGGTGGGGTGGACCTAAGATCGTCGAGAGACCAAAGGACACTGATGTGAGGCTACAGACGATTCATGTGCTTTTGGATGGGATGACGCATGCCCACGTCGAATGGATTCCTTTCGGTTTACCAGATTTCAACAGTGAGCCTCGGTGGTCCTTGTATAGTGGAGGCATATATGCATTCGGCTACATCGAGCCGTACAATCCCACCCGCATCATGCGCAGTACGGGTACCGACATATGCTGCCAGATGTGGTTCTCACGCCAGAGTTTGCGTCTAGGCCGGCAGATGGAGCCACATGCCCCGTTGGTTCGTACCGGTTTTGTGTTTGGTTGTTATTCATTTTACTACTATAAGACTAGATGTGATACTGATTCTTCATTACTATGCATGCACCAAAGCAGGCTATGTGTACTTTCTGCGACGGTTTAGCCCCCATATATACTAGATCTGGTGGAGAGAATGGATTCGTTGACCACGTTCGGGAGTATTACCATATCGTTGAGGGCATGCGAGGGTGCGGACTGAGTATGCCCCGTAGCTTTTTTTTCATCACTCGTTCTATGATTTTTTTGTACTTTGCATTGGATAATTTATACCAGGATTGTATGTTCAGTTGAAATTATCAGTACCTTTTATGCGTCATTGTTATGCGATATTTTCTATTAGTGGACATATTTTATGTACTGGACATTATTTCACGACCTTTATTATCATGCTTTCATTCTATATTTTCATTCCGTCTTTAGATTCCATGTTTTCTTTTTTCATTCCTCAAATATTATTTACTTCAACCATATTTTCATTTTATCCATATTTTTATCTATAGTCGTAGTAATGACATAAGTAGATAGAAATTCATTCCAAAAATACAAAGGGTTCAGATAACATACGTTCATTACTGTAATACAAAGCGTACATACAAATAATTTAATCACCTCCCAATCATCTGAAACATTGATAACACCCTTGTCTTCAACATCGTTGGTTGTTCGGATTATGCCCACCACAATCGAAGAACAACTGAATTTCATCTTTTTACATGTCATACCATAATGCCTTACGAGCATCATTGTGTACTGCTTGCCACACTCGAGGAAAAGGTGGCATCGGTCTCACCCTGTTGACCTCCTCTAACTGTATCTGCAGTCAATGGTTACCCGTGCATATCAATTCTACAACTGGATCCGGACGCCTCACGTCAAGAACATTGGAGAGGAGTAAGTACGGTTTTCCGAATGTGTGCTCACTAATCCGTTCTCCACTGGATGCGTACACCAGAAAAGCCCAATTGTACTGGGATGCAAGTCCGATAAGATCGACATCACATATCCAGTATTTTGATCGACAATTTCATGTGGTACCCATCAGTCTTCTTTTTACCTAGTTGTGGTTCTGGCTGGTAGCCATGTACACTGTCTCATACCCAAAATACCACCCCGTTGACACAAAGTCCCAAAGCTCTTTCCTTAACTCCTGGTACCTTTCTTGGTTGGCGTAAACCAATCTCTGAACAGTTCTCTGACACTCTCGGGGATGTAATCTCTGTACGGGAATATTGATGTAAGGGCTACCGGGGGTACCATCTGTTTCATCAGAATAATTAACATATAGATACACAAAAGTGAAAGAGAGTGAAAAAATAATAATTAAATCACAAATAATACTTACCTATTTTCTTACCACGTGATGTTGCAGATTTGACCTTCTCCCACCATGACGGTTTCCTTACATTCTACCATCTAGGAGGTCTGCCTTTCGGAACATCTGATGTCTTTGGATCCCAAACACCATCAGCCTCTGGATGTAGTGGGATTAAAGGAGTCTCGTGCACTATCAAACTGATGCTTCTCCTAAACTCTCGACTTCCTCAACAGTTTCATGCCAAACGTCGTGCTCAGCACGGGCGTCATCTTTCCACTCAGCATGGTCTGGTGGGTTCGTGTAGTCCAACATAGCCCAAAAGTGATGTAGGTGTCTTTTGTACAACAACTTGTCCTCCTCCATACACCACCGAACTTCGCATCTGCAAGGCAGCTGATGACACTCGATTTGTCGTGTTTAGCATCCTCATTTAAGAAACATTTCATGCATAATTATATTGCTTTCGGTAGAAATTTAGGATGTTTTATGCAGTTTAAGTTCTTATCTCGATTTAGTGTCTAGGACCAGGTCGGGGTCCATTTGATGTCATTTTGGAATGTTTTTTATAGATTTCAGATACATAACGACATCAAGGCATTAATCGGGGCCATACAATGTTTGTGGATTGTCTACGAAAGGCAATAGGAAGCATGAGGACACTCGACTTTTCGTGTCCATCGCCCTTATTTAAGCAACATTCCATGCATATGTGTATAGTTTTGACTAGAAGTTTAGGTGTTCTATGCATTTCTAGCATCTATCTCGTTTTAGTATCTCGGACCCGCTCTTCGTTTTTTTATGTCATTTTGGAGTGTTTTTGTAAGATTTCAGATTCATGACGATGTTGAGGCACTATTCACAGCAATACGGGCATGCATGGACGAGCTAGGACGGGTCGAGAAGTGAAGAAATTATAATAGACTAGATATTGTCAACATTGCTGCAATAGATGGTCAAATTTGACGCGATATGCATAGCGGCAAGATTGACATTTCATAGCAGCAAAGTTGAACACTCTCTCTAGACAAGTCAATATTTCCGCAATTGATATGTGAATCTTGCCGATATGACTACATCGACAAGATTGACCAACCATAGTGGTAAATTTGACATTCCGAAAAATTAAAGGATTTTTTGGAACTTCTACTTAAAGCCCAGTCCTCCTTCATTCGAAGACAAACCTTTTTGGACGAAATTCAGAGGATAGCTGAGAGAATTCAGAGTGACAAGAAGGCATCGAATTCAAGGAGCTCGGATCAGAAGACATAATCAAGATCGGCGAATCAAGTTCTTCGACGGGAATCGGCGAAATTAGGTTTTTCCAGATTTTTTCTTGTAAACCTAATTGCAATGTCTTCCTTCTTTGAATCTGATTTGTTCCTTGAGATTATGAGTAGCTAAACTCTGTGTGCTTAGATTAGATGAACCCAAGGTTAATTCCTATGAACAAATGATTTGATTTCGTTTTCGATTTGTTCTTGCCTGATCAACTTGAATTAAATCTCTGTTAGATTTGTCTTAGACTTGAAAGAGCTTGCACATCTAGAACGTCGAAAATAAATAACTAGGTTCGACGTTAACCCTCATATGGAAGCGAATGAACTAGACTGTCGTGCAAGCAATTATAAATTGGTAAATCGCCTAGCGGGTTTTAGATCTTTGTCTCGAAAGAGCGGACTAGAATACTAGATAGGTAGCAAATTAGCAGACTCGAAAGGGCGTGATTTGATTAGAGAAGAATTGTGACAGTATAATGCGTCTATCATGTTTCGTTTAAATTGTGGAATTTTTCTGTCATTTGTGAATTAGAATTGCCTAGAGGGATTTGACATCTAAGCAATTTCATCTTTGATTGTCAACCTTATATCATGCAGTCTTGCAACCCAGTTACTTTAAAGCAATTTTCATTTTCTTTTTGATTGATTGATTCTCGTGGCACCTAAACCACATTTATAGATATTTCGATTAGTTCTAATTACAACTTTGAGTAAGATACTTAAGGAGACCCTAGGTAATTTGACTCGGTTAATTCATTAACAGGTTTATTTTGAGACAAATAAAATCTATTCATCAGCAGCCCCTTAGTAGTCCGCAACACACACGTACATGACCTAACCAATTTGCCATCTTCAACAAGTATCTGAATTGCCCATAAGCTGACCTTCGTGTTCTACTTCCCGTATGGTTTCTCCCAAATCATAAACGATGTGAGAAAGTCATAAACTAAACTATAAGTTAAACTATGTACCTTCATTCACGAGTTTTCCAGCAACTTTCTTATCTCCAGCACTTGACCCATCATAAGTCCATGGTATGCATAGAATAGTACGTCAGCCTTGCTAATCGAGGTGTGCAGCCAAACCTTCAAGGAGAAATGAGACGATTCCATCCTATTTGTACTTGTGTTGTCGAGATGGAATACCTGGTTCATGTAGCAACGAGCTCACTTCTGCTTACAAAGGAGCCACTCTGATGTTAGGTATTGTACCAGATCTAGACTCCAGCCACCTTCTACCAAATCATGCCACCTCGTGAAAAACATTCACTAGTTCTAGCATTTAGAACTTGTCCCCACGAACGGCTATGAACTTCTCAGCGATCTCTCTTTCGTACAACTTGGTCACCTTTCCCTTGATGTTCCTCTTCATGTGCCACACACAATGTGAATGTGCCAAAGAAGGGAATATCTCTTGTAGTGCCCAAGCGCATGACTCCTTCGTTTCATCTTCCACAAGTGCGAACCTAATGTTGAAGTTCTTCTTAACCGTAGTCACACCTACATACTGAACCACCACTTTCTTGTACATGTTCGTCTTGTACGTGGTGTCGATCAATACGACAAAATACCACGCGTGCAACATCCGAAATAACTCCGCACGTGAGATGAAGAGATGAGCGCCACGGTCTTCGACATCCTTGAGGTACGTAGTGAAGTACCCCAATTTTAACGCTTTTTTCAACGTCCATTACATGGGCTTCATGCCGCCCAACCTCAACCGCCTCATCTTCACCATCTCATTGTAGATCTGTTTCATATTAATCATACTTTCATACTCACAGTTGATTATGCTCTGCATCTGTCTCGGGGGCACGTGGTTTTCTTCCAACTGTCTAATATGGTGTTTAATCTCATCTATGAGCTGATTTCGTTGTTGTGTTCCTTTACGCCACAACTCAAACTTGTGGTTGTCGAATGACCTAAGCATCCCACATTTTCCATCATCTTTGGTAGTGTCAATCCTCCATTTTCACCAATTGTCAACGCGTTTAGGCCGCACACACACCATGAACGTACAACTCGAGTACGATGTTGTAGTCGTATGTGAACTCTTTGAACATGCAGTTGACTGTGATTTGCTCCTACCACCATGTGAGCAATATAAGTACAAATGTTTTTCTTCTTCACGGGGGTTCTTCTTATGTAACGCATTAGTCCATTGAAACCCTAAGTTTAAAGCAATGTCCTTCGCTGCAGAACTTGCATCATTTTATGTGTGGTAAAGCAATCCATTTACGAAATAACCACCATAATCCATCTGTCCTTCAACATCATCATCATCACTAAAACCTCCTCATACATGGCATAACAAAACCTATTAGTCGGTGTATTATGTTCAAAGTATTCATTCACTGAATGAGAAAAAGTTAACCCGACAATCCACAACTATTTATTTTGTACAAGAACGATGACTTACCGTATGGCTCAAATCTGTACTTCTTGAAGACCGCGAACAATAATTCTACCGATCCTAAACTATAACAATTAGACATATTCAATAAATTAATTTAAACAAATTACAAGACGAAAAGTAATTACTCGATACACACAATATTATTACATTATGAGTGTAATTTAAACTAATTACAAAATGATGATGATTATTGATCACATATAATATTATTAATTATAAAAGAGAGTGATTACATAAAATAATATTATAATTAATATTTAATAAATTTCAAATATATTATAATTACAACTATTAATTTAAATAGTTAATATTATTTATTTAAATCAATTACTAGTTAAATGACATAAATTTGAATTAAAAATAAAATAAAACCAATTTTCATTTAATGTAATCTATTATACAGCACCGTCGTCATTTAATGGCAACATAGAAATTGGTATTGTCGCCATTAAATGGCAACTCATATATTGATACCGTTGTCATTGAATGACAACTTATGGATTGGTACCATTGCCATTCAATGGCAACCTTACACATTGGTACCGTTTCCATTCAATGGCAACGGTGTACACTGTAATGTCGCCATTTAAAGGCGACATTATATACATTTAAGTCGCTATTGAATGGCGACATTACAGTATACACAGTGGTCATCCAATGGCAACGACGGTTAATTTTTTTAGGTAACGAACTTCGTAATGGCGACGGGGATGCAGCAACGGCGGGACGGCGGCGACGATGAGACGGTAAACTTTTTGTATCGAACGGACCTCGAAATGACAACTGAGGTTTTTAATTGTGGATTTTAATTGACTCCTATAAATGATCGTTCATGGGTAGAGGCCTCTTATAAAAAACGTATCAGAAATATTCACGTCATTTTATATACTTATTTTAAATTTTAAAATATTTATAAAAATTAAGTGTATTTACAAATTAGGGAATTTTTTAACAATCGAGTAACCTTCATAACTATTAAAGTTAACGAACTGAGAAGGGAATTTCGTAAAAGGTGTGGAAAGAAAGGAGCAAGGACAAACTGAGGCGCGCTACATGTATGGATATGGCGCAGGCGACACCGTGTCATCACCGGACGTTTCGCCAGAATTCTCCACTGATTATCAAATCCGATTTCCTACTCACCGACGTTTGTTCATCAACCGGAAGGCTGTACACGACGTCGTTGAGGGTGAAGAAGAAGAACCAGAGTCGTCATCGTCAACTCCGTTTTCAACTCAAATTCCCATCTCAATCGCATCTTTGCTCAGCTCCGCAGCTACAATGCCGTGCTTCTGCTTTCACGAATTCTTCAGGTCATGAGAAATCAGGTGTTCGCTTCCACAGTCTCATGCTGCTGGAATGGGACAAGCTCTGCGACTTGGTCGCTTCCTTTGCCTCTACTTCATTGGGACGCCAAGCCACTATCGTAATCTTCTTTCTTCTTCTTCCTTCATCTTCTTCTTCCTTCATCTTCTTCTTCCCTCATAATCAATCGATTCAATCAACTCTGCTTGCTATTGTTACTCGTAGGCACAATTATGGAAACTCGACAATAGCTACGACGACAGTTTGAGGCTGTTACGAGAAACGAACGCCGCTCTGCAAATGCGTGGCCACGGCGGTTGCCGCTTGGACTTCGTCGGCCTGGACCTCCTTCTGGTTCGCTTTGCTTTCATTTGTCCCTTTCTTTCTTCACCTTCTGTATTATTTTGTAATCTGCTCGTTAATTTCTCGCAGGTGGAATCTGCAATACAACATGCTCGGAGGAGATTAAATGTTGGTGGAAATGAAGCGATAGCGATTGCTGCTCTGCTTGATTCTGCTCTTTGCTTGCAGCTTAACCTTAAATCAACGGTTAAGGAAGATGCCGATTGGTACAGCCGTTTTCTTCCTCTTTCGCAAGTGGTATAATTTAGAGCAAATGAACTTCTGATCTCAATCTAGCCACTTTCTATTTCTGGCTTACTAACAGTCTTCTTTTCTTACCTCCTGCATATGCATATGCATATGCAGATGATGGATATGGTCATAAACCGGTCTCTGGTTAAAATGATCCAACAAGTTGTTGATGAAGATGGCTCTATCAAAGATTCTGCGGTTAGTTTTTTATTTCTACGTCTTCAGGGCTTGCTGCTGCTTCCATTATCTCAAGTGACATGTATTTATTTCAATTCTGTCACAGAGTTCTGCCTTAAAACGATCACGTGCTCAGGTCCGCATGCTTGAGGAAAAGGTATTCATTCTGATTGACATTGTAATTTTCCCTGATGAATAAACAACTGGTACCGTTGTGTTTGACATACTTCTTTGTCCAGCTATACCGGTTAATGGACACCTTAATCAGGAATCAGGAAAACGATACATCCTTTCTGGTAAAACAAGTTGGCACTGCAAATGTTCATAATAATATCTTTGCTGTTTGTAAATTCTTTATGACTACTTTTGATGACCTTTATAGTATTGTTCTTTCAGGAAGTAAGTAGTGTAGATGGAAGATGGTGTGTAAAATCGGGACCTGGTCAGCTAACAAATGTTAAGGGCCTTTTGTTGTCCAGGTGCATATGATACTGGTGGTTTATTTAAAAAATATGGTGTGCCCCTCTTGCATGAAATATAAAGCATGGTATGCTGTAACTGTAAGTATCCTCAGTTGTATGTATGTTTGACTGATCTTTCTTTTCTGTACCCATATTAGTTTTTGTATGTTTAGTTCTTCTTGCACGCTCACAGTATGGGCCTAAATGCTACTCCCTTGAGGATATAACAGCAATTAATGTTACAAGCTCTTCCTTGTTTATGCGAGTTAGTTACAATTGCAGAAGTGCGAGGCTTCTTTCTCTGCTGGCCAACCAACATATTCAAGGCCATGTCCGATTGCATATAACTTTTTAGCACCATGTATAGTATACATTGAACAAACATCCGCAATAAAGAAATAATACTTGTCAATTAAGTAGAATTAGGCAACACTTGTGTGAGTTTAGGAGATTTATCAGTAGCCAGTAGGGTGGGGTAGATTTCTTGTCGAAGTACTCCTGTCTGACTAGGTGCTTATGTCTTACACTGAAGTTACTTCTCTGACGGTTTAGAAGTAGCATATGTATTATGTCCCTAAATCAAATAGAAATATTTTCTTAGGCAATCAGGCAGAGGAAGCATTATAGAGCCACTCTCTGCAGTTCCTTTAAATGATGAGTTGCAACAGGCAAGATTATCAGTGGCACAAGCAGAAGCTGATGTGCTTTCCATGCTAACGGAAAAGGTTGGTCCTTTATATATATTGTGTTATTTATATTTAGGATCATCTCTCCTGTTATAGTTGATTGTATTTTCCTTCTTTCCAATTGATGCAGATTCGAGATGATGTTGTTGACATCGAGAAAGTACTAGAGAGTGTGGTTCAGCTGGATGCTGTAAGTGCCTGCCTTTCAGATTATCTCTGTAAATCTAGCTAGGTAGTTATGGTTGAACGTGTATATAGTAGTTGCTTAATCAGGCTTTTGAACAAAGGCTAAAATAGAGCTTTGCAACTTAAAACTGAAGTACGTTTTTCAACCATGCTCTTGAAGATAAATGCCCGAGCAAGTTGTAGTGATTCATATGGAGGTGCCTGCCCTGATCTTTATCTACCTGAAGACATGGATGAGACAGATGCAGCTTGTTCTTCTTTACCAGGGAAGAACGCATCAAATTCCATTAAGAGAGAGTGGCTATTATATATGCCTGAAGCTTCCCATCCTTTGTTGCTTCAGCAGCATAAGCAACGCCTTCAGGAGGCAAAGAAGGATATTAGAAATGCTTCTGCTGTAAGTTAATTCAGCCAGTTCCTTACTTTTCACTTTTTTCATTGTTAACTATAGTCTCCAAAGTCCTGATCAGCATTCAATACAAGTAGTATCATTAATTATGCTACTCTCATGTTGACTGCTATCGTCATTCTTGTTCTCTATAATGACTTCTAGAGAAAAATGCAAGGAGATAGTGCGTTACTGAAGGGAGAAGCAAGAGTGGCTAGTTCACCAACAGAAGTGCAGGTAAATGCAAGGCTACTATATGAATATCTGAGGTCAGCTATACATTTGAAATTCTTCCTCAAAATTTCAGCTGTTGGACGTCTTAGTACTACATTTTTTGCCGAGTAGGAAGGAGTTGAACTCTGGTCGCCACAGTTAGGAAGGGGTGAAGTCATGGAATATGCTTCCTTCTTTTAAATGGTTTTTTTCCCTAATTTCCAGGACACTGGATCAGAACAGCCACCTCCAGTTCCTGTTGATTTCTTCATAGAGAAAAGAACAAGAGTACTTGTTATAACTGGCCCAAACACTGGGGGTAAAACGATATGCTTGAAGACTGTTGGATTGGCTGCTATGATGGCTAAGTCAGGTTGAGTAATAATTACTCTTCCATTGCATTTATTGTGCGTGTTTGGTTGGTAGTGATGCAAGCACATCTTATTTGTGTAGGGATCATTTATTTACTAGAGATGCAAACAAATCTTATTTTGTTCCAGGACTGAAAATTCACATGTTCTGCAACTAACTGTAAGTGGAGTAGAAAAATGTAAGCAAAGTTAATGACCAGTAAACTGGAAAAACTAGCTGGAGGGTGTTTTGTTACTCTTCTTTTTGTAGTTGATCATGATGGGCTTATGGCAACAGTAGCTTAGTTTTAGGTGCCATGTAGCATATTTTCTTGACTATAACGACAAATGTATCTTTCTCATCTTAATACAGTTCAGGATCAGTCATCAACCAAAATTTACAGTTGCAGAATGTAGCATTCATATCCTGAATTTTGCTACTTCTATGGTCTATTCACTTATAAGGCTTACCTCCTGGTTTATTAATGCTGCAGGTCTTCATATCCTATCCTCCGAATCTGTGCAAATTCCTTGGTTTGATTCTATTTTTGCTAACATTGGCGAAGAACAATCTTTGTCTGAATCTTTGTCCACATTTTCTGGCCGCTTAAAACAGATAATTGTAAGGATTATATTTTGGTATTGATTTTATTAACCTTATGTTTCTGTATTGATAGTTGAATAGCTAGATGGCTAATAAAGCACTTAGGAGGTTAAGTGAGTATTTGAGCTTTCACAGCCTCCTGGACGATGAAACGGGTCTATTGAGGGCCAGATAATGCAGTGTAAATGGCTCAAAGTGCAGACACATGGGAACTGAGTTTCAGGAAAAGGATGAAAGAGCCACATACTTCGCTTATAATTCCCATGTTTCTTATAGTTCATATGCAACAAGTTAATGTCACCTGCAGAATCTCTAAACTTTGGTTCAATTGGCCAAATCATTTATAAAAGTAACTCTTTATCATCAGTTATTACTATGCTGCTGCAGGGTGCATACAAAAGCATCATAGGAAACCGATCAAATAGGGCAACTAACCATGGGACAAATAACATTGGTTCTCCAGAACTAGTGACTTTGTAGGCGAGGAAGTTAAAACTAAATTGGATATAAGCAAAAGGGGGCGAATTTTCAAGTTTCCTGCATGGGATATTGGTCAATCAGAGCACCATATCTTCATGGAAAACTTTTGCTTTGTCTTCCAAGCTACATACAGAACAACATATACTTCAGTTATTGACATCTGCAACACTATGGTAAATGGCTTTCTGCAGGAAATTCGGTCAGAATCAACAAGCCAATCATTGGTACTACTTGATGAAGTACGGTAGCATCTTCTTTTCTCATTGTTTTATTTAGAATAAAGGTAGCCATGCAGATTAGGGTCGTCTTAATTGTCCTCACTGTTGAACTCTATAACTGATAGCAATGTCCATCATGGGCAATAACCTGTTAACTGTGATCATGTCCCTAACTTATGTTAGGGTAGGAGACCGTATCATTGTGAATTGATGTCTCTTTATGTAGGTTGGGGCATGGACAAACCCTCTTGAAGGTGCTGCACTAGGCATGGCAATGCTGGAATCTTTTGCTGATAGTGGTGCTTTACTGACGCTAGCTACAACACATCATGGCGAACTAAAATCACTAAAATACAGGTAGGCAGTGAGGAAAGTCATTTGCATAGGAAAATGGATCTATGGTCCAAAATCCCCACCTAGGCAATTACAGCTATACGACTATCCCTTTCATGATTCTTGCAAGGTTATGATTTTGTGTTTAACTGTTTGTGATACTCCTATATGACTGTACAGTAATGATGTCTTTGAAAATGCATCTATGGAGTTCGATGAAGAGAATTTGAAGCCCACTTATAAGATTCTGTGGGGAGTACCAGGTTGCACCTCTTTCCTATGATGAGATCGTATTCACAAACTATGAGCCTCTGTCAAAATTCGTTGGGTCCAAAGATGAGCTTAATGGACTGTCGGCTGTTTTGTTGTCGCCATTATGTTCCTATCCTGATAACCGCATTTGTTTGTTCAGGCCGATCAAATGCCATAAATATATCTGAAAAGCTAGGATTGCCTAGTACCATTGTTTGTGATGCTAGAGCGTGTATTGGTGCTTCTAACGAGGAGATCAATGCGGTGACATTTCATTTCCTGTCCAGAAATTGGTTCAGTATATAAATTAATTGACATTTTATCTAGACAGCAATTGCCTTTACTTTTCTTTCTGTTTTGCTCCTTTTCCCCCTTCATTATATCCTAACTCGAGCAATACTGATGTTCGTCACCAAGTTTCTATTCAAGTGAGACCTGGCAGACGGACGGTTTTATCTTAACTTTTTATGGAAACACGTTCAAGTATGACTAAAACCAGAAGAAGCAGATACGTAATATTTATAAAGCCAGTTCAAATCCCAGTATTACTCGGCACACTTTATCAGATGAATGATAGCATGTATTAGTTATAATGCTTTTTTTTAGTTGAACAATCCTCCCTTTACCCAAATCATTTATTAATCTTCTTGTTTCATTATGTACAGGTCATAATTGGCATGGAAAGATCCAAGCAGGATTTTCGAGATCTTTTAAATGAGGCCGAACATCATCTAGGGTATTACTCTTAACATCTAGACTGCAAGATCCAAGCTGATGATGTGATTGTTCGTTGTTCTAGTTCAATAGCGAGTTTCAAAACATGACTAGTTTCTGGTGGATGAGTAGGGAGTTCCACGATCTCCAAATTTCATCAAATATTATGTAGTTATCCCAATGGGAAAATCCAGTCCATGCTACTGGAAGCAAAAAATGGATGATGGCTTTTTAATAGTGCAACTAAGTATGGCTGAACTGCAGTAACATAATTCAAACTTTCTCTTGCATAATGTTATTGCTCTGAAAACAGCTCGCAAATTGTAATGATTCTTGCATTAAATAGGATTCTGTCTCTCTTTGGTAACAGTGATGGCCATTGATGAAATCTAATAAAACGTCATCTATACTTCTTATTTCTTTGAAATCTGTAGGCTCTCAAGGAATATCCATAAAAGTTTGTTACAGGCTAAAAGAAGGATCATGGAGCATGCTGCAAGTCAAAGATACAGCAACGTGCGGGAAATATCTGAAGCTGCCGCCTTGGCACGTTCTACTATTCGGAAGAAAGTACGAGAGCTTCAAGCTCGTGCAGCACATACATCTACATCAGAGAAAACACAGCTAGTAACTAGTGAAAAACAGAGTTTTCCCACACCGGCCGACAAACTTGCTGCAAAAAATGATGGGTTATCACCAGGGAACATCACAAAGCAAGTACCTCCAGGTAAGCCGATAACCTTTTCTCAACTAATGTAAACTGCTGCTTGTGGAAAAATCTTTGCCAAAAGCGAACGTAAACCGTGTCTAAGGTTGATATGATAGTTTGTGGTTTCTCCCTTGCCCTTTGCAGAGAGGATGTGGCTTCCCAAGGTGGGTGAGATGGTTCAAGTTTCCAGGTTAGGGAGGAAAGCAACAGTATTGACAGTGGATCCAGCAAAAGAAGATGTAGTTGTTCAAGCTGGTAACATGAAATTGAAGCTAAAATTAGCTGATATTCGGACTTGATTGGTAAGAAGTTGAAGCTAGTATGCTTCTGTATAAAGGGAAAACCAGATTCGTCACGTCCACCCTACACCTAGTAAAAGTTTCATACTCTCAGGAAAGGAAAGACCCCCCTGCATCTGATTCCATTAGTGTACTCTAGAGGTGCTCTGGAGCTAAAGGGTATCACAGCAAATACTTCTGCAAGTGATTCCATCATCTTCAGTCATTGTTCTCGTCCTTCTCACGACAACACGATAAGCAAAATTTTGCTGCAGAAGAGAAGAGATGGATAGATTCTTCAGCATTGCTAACCTATCACTGAAAGCCACATTTATGTATACAACTAGTTCTCTAGTTGCTATCTAACTTTAATATTTGTATGCTTATATCTCTATACTTCTTAAAGTTCTGGTCATCTTAGCTAGGAACAGTGAACCCTAATTCATGTATTTCCCGTGTCTATTTGACAGTAGGCTTCTTCAATGAAATCAAACTTGGTGGCAGGCTGTGAGTTTGGGAGAATCGTGGACGTGGTGGTTCATAAGAACCCGACCTCCATCCTCACTCTCTCCAAGAGCACCATCATCATCAATAGAAGCACAAGCGACATAATCCTGGAACGTAATGTCGAGGAAGTAGAGAGTGGAAACCAGCACAACGCAGCACAGGAACATCGGAATCGGTCCGAATATCCACATAAACAGAGGCAGGGAGAAGTAGAAGGCACGCAGTCCCAACGACCAGAAATAGCCTCCTCTGTTCACAGACCTCACCACATAATCCACCGTCAGATGGTGAGGATGGTGATCGCTGCCTCCCATTTCGATCATCCTCTTCTTGTCCATTACGGGGACGTTGATCAGGAAGCTGGCGTGGCTGTAGTACCTTATGGACTGTACAGTGAAGAGAAATGCCAGCAGGAAGCAGAGAAGTATCGAGAAGAACTTTAAGGAGAGAATCTTGTCACTTGTGTCTCCCATCAGCACCAAAACCAGCCGCACGTTGCCCGATTTGTTCCCCACCATAAGCATGGCGATCAGAGAGCTGAGCATGATCGCCGTCGATGCTAATAGAGTCGACGCCATTATGTTGTTCCTCAGCGTCTGAACTGCAAGAACTCCGTTCTTGGACGTGTCCTGAGAAAAGGAAAAACA
Source organism: Linum usitatissimum (assembly GCA_030674075.2). NCBI lineage: Eukaryota > Viridiplantae > Streptophyta > Magnoliopsida > Malpighiales > Linaceae > Linum > Linum usitatissimum. Next base: position 2,074,002 of record JAUJYP020001374.1, read on the forward strand.
AACCAAAACCAAAACCTTAGAAGAAAAGATTATGACAGTAGCGGAAGGAGAAGATTTCAGAGAGAACATTACCTCCATCATGGCGCGAACCCAGAAACCGCGGTTAACGGCATTGACGCCGATGATGGTGTGGGAAGGGTGGCTGAGTATTTGGAACAGGAGCCATAGGTTGTAGGAGATCATCATCACCAGTCCTAGAGGGACCAATGTGCAATCGAGTAGGCTCTGCTCCATGTTCTGGATTGAAGGAGAAATGGAGTTGGAAGAAAAGAAGGAAAGAAGTGAGTGAAAGAGAGGAATTTGGCGAGATAGATGAATCTTTGGTATTAATTTTATGATGATCCAAAACAAGAACGGCAGTCCTGAAATAGAGGCTGCAGCAGAGAGGTGGGAGGCCGTTAGGATAATTACAGAGATAGTCCCCTGACAAAACAAAATAACAAAACAGTACTAAACTTTCTGGGGTTTCACTAGTAAACATAAACAAAGTGCTACTTGCATTTTCATTAACAGAATCCCAAATTACATATGATTTATTGTTATGTTGTATTATTGAGACTATTAATGAGGCATACTCATATATATATAGTATTCCAATTGGCTCCTGAACACGAGGTCAAACCAGCTCGCGAGCCTACCGAGTCGAGCAGCATACACACTAGCTCAAGCTTGGCTCATTTAAAAATCAAACCGAGTCATGAACGAGAGTTTTTTCCTTATCCGAACAATGAACTACTTACGAGAGGCTTGATTCGTCAACTGCCCTAACTATTATGGTGGAGGAGCTTACGTTGCATCCTTGTGTCCCACCACAACCTTGAAGATGATTAACCCTAATAGGGGTTGTGTTTAATTAAGTAGTTAAGTTGTTTGTTTTCCACAAATAATCTCATCATATTCCATAGAGAGACAAAGCCACGTGGGACATATAAGAAGTCCAATCGAAGGTGCAGTCCTTACCAACGAGACTAGCATGGATCGCAGGTCTTTGCAACGGTAAACACCTCAATTCTTTCTCTCTAACAAACGGACATTCAACGGGGTATGCCCACAGTAACAGCTAACAAGCAAAGTTCTCAAAACCATAAGAAATAAACATAGCCTAAAACATGGATGAGTTCATCCCAATTACACAACCTAGGGGCTAGGGTCATGACTGTCTTGTCAAGCTCTTCAGTGTGACTGACCGGTCCCCTGCAACGGACCGGTAGTACCTGATGATGTTGTTGCCTCTTGGTTAGTGTCCTTTGATGACTTCGAGGATCTCCCTTCAGCTTCAGTTTCCATAGGATCCGATGTTGTGAGCTCATATCGACGCCTTTTCCTAGCATCAGCCGCGTTTGTATCCTCAACCGCGGTCAAATCATGCACTATGACCGGTGTTTGGTGTAGACGCATGTGTGCTTGACCCCTATATTGATTTACCACCAGCCTGGAAGTCGTAGGTTTCCTTCCTATGGAATGGGATGTCGGCTTTCGACCTTCATCCTCCGGCTTCTTAAGATCCCGTCGACTAGCTGCTTTGGCTTGAGTTTCCTTTCAGGTTGGAACCCTGATCAATTCATCCCATTGGAAGAGTAGCTGTTCTTCTGGAAACTTGATTTTGAGCTCGGACTTTTTCTCCAAATACCCTATAATTCTACAAATAAAGCAGAAGTTAGGTAATCTTTCATACTTATACTTACAGACAGTCTCCACCCGCTTATGTAATGTGACTAGACGTTCCTTTAACAGAGGTATATTGATATCCATTTCCACTCGTAGTGTCATGTATGCATTAGGGTAAGCAGTATGATTGTTTTCATCATAGCTGATGTATTGACCCGTGGAGTTCCCTAGTATCTTCCCTACCTCGTCCGAGAAGTAACCGAACGGTAAGCTGTGGATTCGGATCCACAGATCTGCTGTGCGGAACGGGACTTGATCTGAGACCTCACCATTCTGGATCTCATGGGTAAGCAGCAACTATTTGTCGAAAAACCAAGGACGTCAACATCATCAGCAAAATGAAATAGGTATTGATGCCCATCCAGTTGTGTGATCTCGACACCTCATAGCGGTTGCCAAGTATTCGGCAAGCTCTTCTTCATTGCAATAAAATTGATCTCCTTGGTGAGAAAGGTGCCGACTACACAGAACTCGTACTCCCAGCTTGGTGGTTGGCCGATAACATCCACTAGAGAAAGTGCAGCTAACTCTGGAATAAGAACTGCTGATTGGACGATCGATGGAGCGCTTGATATGATGACGGTGTGACGCACGGTGCAGCTCCGAGGATTTGGCCGGGCTCAAGATGTTCTTGAGCTGTATTGTCCATGTTAGTAGCAGCTCCAATCAGAGCGAAGCTGCTACCTAAGGGGAGAGGTCTGTCGATGTTGGGATTCATGGTGACGGGGCGGGATGCATGATGGGTGGAGACGGCATACCGAATTTATTATCGTCGATGGATGCTGTCGATTTAGGGTTTGTATTATGCTTATTACGGTTTGCGTGGGAGGCCATATATTCGGCGCTAACAACTCTCCTTAAGAAAGATAACAAAAGAAATTTAAGGGCACATCAGGTAAGATGATTTGCCTTGTGAACCTCAAGGAGATTACTAGAATTGCTAGTTAAGTTTTTTTTATCATCAAAAGTAGTTAAGTTGTTGCGTGTATGGAAAATTGAGGAGGTCGTCAGAGTATTTTTGTTTTAGGGTGTACGTGGGCATATATATATTTGGCAATGTAGTTGTTTGAGAAGGCATTGATGAGTGCTATAACTTAACTATGTAGGAGGTTGGTTGGTTGGTTGGTTCATAGCTTAGGCCGTTAATTTTGTTTCATTATGGAAATACCGTAGTACGCAATAGGGGCGTCATTTTCCTTAGGTTGCTAGATTTGTAGTTTGGTTGTTTAGAGAGATTTAATTTTGTGGAAATAGCACGTTAGGTTATGAATATAGGATAGGATTTAGAGTTTTTTTTGTAATTACTTTGTCGCCCTTCAATGTGATTTGATGGAAAGTAATCTTAAATCACTTTTATGAACAAAAGATTTTGCCCGAATTTGAATAATTTGGATATGAAAAGACTAAATCGTCTTAGGTAGATAGGTTGATTTTCCTTTTTTATATTTAGAGGCTTTGTTATTTCAAATTCCAAATTTTTTATTTTTTACAAAAAAAGATAATGGCCCGATCAAGCTAACTCAACATATTAACAAGTCTAAATGAGAGATATATAACCCTACAAACAGGGATACATGGAGCCGCAGTCGCCATCAAGAGAGTGACATAACTCATTTCCTTACTCTCCTCACAAATTAATACCAAACCAGCTAAATTAGACATTTGACAAAAATCCAACCAAATAAAAACTTGACATCATCCGAAAAGACAAGAGCAGCCAAAATCGAAAACTAGTATCTAAAAAACTGAATCGATTAGATGAGAAAAGTGCCCACTACACACAACTTGTAATCCTACGAAGATGAGGTATCAACAAACCCTACCAATGAAGGCACCTCTTATGGCTGGTCAGCCATTGAAAGAGACAATCTCTGCCGTCATCATAACTGTTAAGTCGTAAAGAATTTTCTGATATTGATTAACAATCGTATGGAGGTCACTGAACTGGTGCTCAATCATAGTCTACTTAAGATTAATAATAATTAATTATGTGATTTTGTTTGGCAACGTCCTACTACTGAGACCTTTACCAAGGACTCGACAACAGTGACGGATATAGGTGTCCCTTTCGAACCAAAACTTAGCCTATATATATATTGAGATTATTTAGTCTAACTTTTATATTTGGTATGATATTTTTCAGATTTTATATGATACGTTTAAACCGTTCTAGACTTCTGTTGGAAAGAAAGTTAACTACTATTGATTCTCATGTAAAGATTATCAATATTGATGTGTTTGAGCAGAGTGTACGTACATGGTTCCGAGAAAATATTGATGGGATCTACCAAAATCTCATACCAAATTTTTTATTTCAGTTATTGAAAATTAATCAGGACAAAAACAACATCTTTTTACCAAAAGAAAAAATAAAAGAAATCCTATTTGGAGGGTTTGGGTGTGCTGTTATTGAAACTCAACAGTTATCCAGTGTACCCAATTGTGAAAGTGGAAGAAAAAAGATGCCACTATTAGGCGGTACTAGAAGAAATCCGTTCTTTGATTCTGCTAACAGAGATCCGTTTGCAAACGTTTTTTATTCTGAATTATTTTTTAGTTCAAACTTTAGAATTTGACGGATTTGAATCATCTTTCAAAATGGCGATCAAATTGCCCTACTGTCTCTCATCATTTTAGTTTCGGGTAACGAAGTTTGAATACATGTGAATATCTTAATTATTTCCTACGGTCTATATCTACTTACCTCATCTACACTTATTTTTCCTACAATCCTGGTTAATTAGATGGATTATGGGTCGGCCGGGTTAGTTATTGTGTTAAAGGGTCAGCCATCATGTTCCTTATATATACTTGTGTATATTGTAATAAGAGATTAAGAAATTCTACCTCCTACGACCAAAACAAGAATCCTGATAAAAATATCCCTTCTCTCCGTGAACTAGTCAATCTACAATATCGGAAACCACGTTAATCCTTCATGTTCTTCATTGTTTCGTTGTTATTTATATGGTATAAGAGCCCGGTTCATCCTCCTAGAGCCGTTCGAGTTTTATCATCGATCCTATTGTGTTATTGTCGCTGTCAAGAGCTCTTCAAGTCGGCAGATTTTTTTTGCAGTTCCTCATCATCAACAATGGCTACGGGAAAATTCCAAATCATTCTCAGTTCGTTTTAATGGACAAAAGTATGCAATATGGTCGTTTCACTTTTGATTCTTCATTGAAGGCAAGGATCTGTTAGACTATTTAGATGGTACGGATAAACAACCTGACGCAGATGCTACTGCAGCTGTGAAGTGAACCTGGAAAACAAGGATTGCGAAGGTGTTTTCTTGGTTGTTAGGATCTATAGATCAGAACATCGCTCTTACTCATCGTACGTTTGATTGTGTCGCGACTAATTGGGATCATCTCAAAAGCACATATTCTCAGGTCAATAATTCCCGAGTGTTTGAAGTTGAATATGAATTAGCAAAGCTGACGCAGGGCGAGCTAGATGTCCAAGCGTTTTATAATGTTGCTGCTCAATTATGGACGGAACAAGATCTTCTTTCGGACACAATTCTTGATGATGGAGTTAACAAGGGAATTCGCAAGGAACGTAAACGCTCACGTGTTTTACAGTTTCTAGTGAAGCTTCGGCGCGAATTTGAATCTACTCGATCGCAATTAATTTCCTCCAATACGGCCGATGTGGATGAAATTCTTGGCGACTTTGTGAGGGCCAAAACTCGTTTGAAGACGCAAGCTAAGCTGGAGGGTGCTCATATTGAAGGCTCGGTGTTTGCAGCATATCGTAGCCCTGGAGGACGACCTCAATTTAATTCTTATCAACAAGGCAGCTCCTATTCCTAAAGTTCTCAAATGGCTGCCGCCTCTCCGGGTAATAATGAAAGTCGATGTCATCACTATAATGAACAAGGACATTTTCGGAATCATTACAAAAAGCGTAATTTCTATACGTACTGTAAGAAGACAGGACATATTATCCTTGACTATAAGGCGAAAGGACGTCGTCGTGCTGCTTCTAGTGGTTCGGACCGAAGTTATATTCGGCCAGCTTTCTCTGTTGTGTCAGTCGACTCTTCCAATACTGATGATGATCATATCAATCAGATGGTCCAAGCTGCTCTTCAACAAGCCCTTCATGTTGCTTTGCAGGCTGCTTTCTCCACCTTCGGTGTAACGGGTAAATTAACTTCTCGTCCTTGGTTTTTGAATTTTGCTTCTTTTAATCGCATGAAAAATGATGCCTCTCTTCTTTTGTCTTATAAACATGTCCGGAATATGCATGTTGAGGTTGCTAATGGGAATACTTTGTCGGTTGCTGGTTTGGGTACAATTAAGGCTCCAGATTTGACGCTTGAGAAAACATTACACGTTGGATTCGATCGGAAAATTAACAGACAAAGGATATGTTGTGTCTTTTTCTTCAGATGGGTGTGATGTAGAGGATCCGATAACAAGGACCAAGATCGGGAAGGGCCATGAGGATGGGCAAAATTTCTTTTTGGATGGGTTGGATGCAGCTTCTGGTTCGTTGGTAGCTCCTTCATTCTCGGTTCAGTCTAGCAATCAACGCACTTGGGATTTGTGGCATTCCAGCTTGGGTCATCTTCATTCAGCTCGTTTACAATTTATGTTTCAAAATAAACTCTTACCTACTAGTCCAACTATGAAGAATATTACGCACGAGGTTGAGACTTGTGTTCATCATATTGGAGCAAAGGCTCACAAACTACCATTTCACTCTGGTTTTCCGGATAATATGGATTTATTTGATTTGGTTCATTCGGATCTTTAGGGGCAGTCTCCAGTTTCATCTCGTCTTGGGTATCGTTATTTTTCTTTGTTCGTCGACCATGCTTCTTGTTATATGTGGATTTTTCCATTGCTTATGAAATCTGAACTAGCTACTATTGCTATGGAATTTGTGCTTATGGTTCAGACCCAGTTTAACAAAACTATTAAACGCTTGCAATCTGATCCCGGTGGCTAGTATGGGTCGAATGAACTCCGTGCTTTTTACAAACTCCATGGTATTATGTATCAACAGTCATGCCCGGGAGTTTCGAAACAAAATGATGTTGTGGAAAGGAAGAACCGCCATGTGTTGGAACTAGCTAGAGCTATTTTACTGCAGTCTAGTGTGCCACCTTCTTTTTGGCCCGAGGTGGTTGCCACGATGGTATATTTGATTAATCGACAGCCTTCTACTACCATTGGTAATCTGTCTCCCTACCAGAAGTTGTTCGGCAAACAACCTAACTATAATTTCCTGCGCACTTTTGGTTGTGTATGCTATGTTCTTCTTCCTCGGTCTGAACAAAATAATCTCACTTCCAAGGCGGAAAAGTGTGTGTTTGTGGGTTACTCCAACCATCAAAAAGGTTATTTATGTTACGATCCGGAGCAACGACGTGTACGAGTTGCTTATCATGTACTATTTGTGGAGAATACTTTCTACTATCCTATTTCTCGGCGAGATTCCAACTCTACTTCTTCGACGAGATCCCTTTGTCTCTGATGATGCCGATGATTTGAATCCCTTGGATCTGACCCCACCCGGTTCTTCACATTTCAGCTCATCCGACTTTTCAGACAACTCCGCACCGTCGTCGACCTCATCCTCTGACGCATATTCGATCGATAATTTGGCATCGTGTGTTGGGTCTTCCTCGTCATTGTCAACCGCCACTATTCCAGGAACTCATCTTCGTCGATTAACTCGCACAAATATTGGGCAACAACCATCTCGTTTGCATGATTATATCACTTATGCTACTGGAGTAAAGTCATCGATTCCTATTCCCAGGAAATATAAAGAGGTTTGTGTTTATCCAAATTAGGGGCACACCATGGATGAATAAATGCTCGCTTTGGATTCTAATCGAACTTGGTCGACTATTCCACGACCTCCTCCACCGACGCGTGTACTTGGTGGTAAATGAGTTTTCACTGTTAAGACTCATTCTGACTGCAGTCTTGACCGATACAAAGCGCATTTTGTCGCGCAAGGTCATCGTCAAGAGTATGGCATCAATTATGAGGAAACATTTGCCCACTCTTGGCGGTGACTTCTCAGCGAAATTGGCCACTTTTTCAACTCAATGTTAAAAATGGATTTCTCCAGGGAAATTTAAATGAGATTGTTTACCTTGAGTGTGCACCGGATATAAGAAGACAGATGCATATGTAGTTTGTTGCTTACATCGTTCGCTCTATAGGTTAAAGCAGGCACCCCATGCCTGGTCGAGAAGTTTCAATCCACCTTGATTACTACAGGTTTTCATCAAAGTGTCTCTGATCCCTCTGTATTCCTAAAGCAAACTGCTAATGGATTTACTGTTTTGCTTCTCTATGTTGATGACATAATTCTTATCGGAGATGATATTAATGAAATCACTAAGACTAAATAGGTGATGCAACCACATTTTAAACTTGAAGAGTTGGGTACACTCTCATCTTTCTTGGATTGGAGATCCAGGGATCTCCTAAAGGCATATTTGTCAACTAAAAAAAGTATATTGTCGATCTTCTTGCAGACGCAGGTTGTGCAAATTCTTGCCTTGTAGCACCCCGATTGTAACATCTCGGCTAGATCATACCGAAAATACCCACTAAATTAATTTAGTACATGGTGTAATGTATGAGAGAGTAGTACAGTTTGTGTTAAAAGGGCACCTTTGTGTAATGTATGAGAGAGTAGTACAGTTTGTGTTAGCATCACAGGATTATTAAAATAAAGTGAGTGAGTGAAGGAAACACGGTTCGTAATCCAGGGGACGTTTGGGAATACTGTTTTGACCCGAACGCTTATATCGGTATTCTCAAGAATTATTTCTGATGAGGGTCTCTTACGTATCCGACTGGGTTAGACATTCCATTATGACTTTATTATTATTAAAGCTATATGCATGATAGGGTAATGTCCGTTTAATCTTAAGATTATATACGCTTCTTTACCATATTTATTACTTAATATGATACATATTTTGTTACTTTGCTGATATATCTGATTAATATATGTGTTAATATGAGCAGTAGCTATTACTGATTATTGAATAAATCCGGTAATTGATTGATCACCTAGTTAGGGCCCGTATGCTGGCGATTGTGCTTATTGCACTTCTGTTACGCGGTGGGCCTTGGTAAGCGCCACAACTAACTATTGTCGTTGGCGTTGGTAAGCGCCACACTAACTCTACGTGGGTCATCAGCATATGTGTGCCGGGATCCCAAATAAGATATGGATATGAATTAGATTATAGAATTAGCATTATGTGTTAGATGCCATATACTTTCTACATGATTATGTGTACCTTAGAGTGACCGGGATACAAGTCCTCACTCAGTGATTAGCACTGACCCTTACTCTCTATTTCAGAGCGACAGTAGGCTTTACTGGTTCACACACTGCAAATCTGCAAAATGGTATCATCGAGCTCCGGGGTCGGCCATCATGGTGACGACGCCAGGTAGATATCGAAGATTGTGTCTTGATCCTTGTTTTGTGTTTAAAACTCGTTTGAGACTCTTGCTCTCATCATGCGCATATGTTATGAGTGGTTGTGTACTAGTATAACGTGAGATATGGTTTGTAAAATATAGTGACCTTGAGGGCGAGTATATGGTTACTTTGGTCTGAGCCTGTGAAGCTCGAGACTTCTGTCCTATATTTATGTGTCCTTCTGGACTCTGGTATAGTGTACTGTAGTGTGTAAAATAAATCAGTCATATATGACATTGTGAGCGGTTTCTATGTTAACTGATATCGGGACGTATAAGCACAATCCTAGATTATGAGGAATGAATTAATTGGATGAGTTCACAAAATTATATGATATATATACGGTATAAGTAGCGTAGCACCCTATTATTGCTTCACTGTTTTATTTTTTTTTAAACGAACCCGTTAGTAGAGGGTGTTAAACTGATGGAGGTGAATATTAAACTCAGCAGCAAAGAAGGGGAAGTACTACAAGATCCATCATTCTATCGCAAGCTGGTTGGCAGCCTTATATATCTCACGTCAACTGGACCGGATGTGGCCTATGTAGTGCAAGTCGTTAGTCAATTTATGAACTCTCCTCGCAAGCCTCACCTTAATGCAGTCTATCAAATTCTTTTATACCTTCAAGGCACACATTCCCAGGGATCTTACTTCCCTCATCTGGTACTTCGAAAATCCGGGCCTATACAGATACTGACTACGTCGGCTGTGTGGATACTAGACGCTTGACGTCTGGTTGGTGTGTCAAGGTGGGTGACTCGTGTGTAACATGGAGATGTAATAAGCAATACAGAGTGTCCAAGTCATTCACCGAGGCTGAATGTCGATTTATGAGTGAGGATTGTTCTGAGATTGTTTGGCTTAGGCGTCTTCTTACAGAACTGGGGTGTTTTGTCGGTGGACCAGTGCAGCTATATGCCGATAATACTAATGTTATACATATAGCCTTTAATCATGTTCTACATGAAAGAACTAAACACATTGAGACTCATCTGCGTTACATCAGAGAGTTGATACAAGGAAAAGAGATTGGTGTACATTATCTACATACAGATGATCAGATTGAAGATGTTCTCACCATAGATGTCTCTATCAGGCGTCATTGGTACCTAACTGACAAACTGATGTGTCATGATCAACATTAGTTTGAGGTAGGGTGTCAATTATATGGATTATGGGTCGGCCGGGTTATTGTGTTAAAGGGTCAGCCATCATGTTCATTATATATACTTGTGTATATTGTAATCGGAGACTAAGAAACTCTGCCCCATACACCAAAACAAGAACCCTAATAAAATACCCCCTTCTTTATGTGGACTAGTCGATTTACAAGATTGGAAACCATGTTAATCCTTCATGTTGTTCATTGCCTCGTTGTTATTTATAGTCCTCAACATTAGTGTTCCGTTAGCTACCTATGTCGGATTTGGAAAAGATTTCCGTTAAATTCAAATTAACAAAGGTGACGGAATTGAAAAACTATACTATAAGTTGTATTTCGAAAAAAGAGGTTTCATATTTTGCAAAAGGGTCATAGGTTGGACCTTTCATGATTATAATTCCAAAAAATAAACCCTCCCCAAAATTATCCATCCTCCATAACTAACCACAACGGTCTTTTCTTCACCTCAACCCTCGGTACCGTTAATTTAGGCCTCATTTTGGTATTAACAGGGGCGGAGCTACTTGTTAGTCAAGAAGGGCCATGGCCCTCTGTATTTTTTTAAATATTTACAATGTAATAGAAGGCAATAAATTGTGTGGTGGCGTAGTGGTTAGAGAAACTTAATTTAAAAAACATGTGAGTGGTTCAATTTCATCCTAACTTCTTTTAAAATTTTACATTTTATTTCATAGACAACCCTCCAACTATTTTATTTTGCTAATTTAATCATTCCAAGTTTAAAGATGGCTACAAATTTGTTTTGCAGAGTTTGTATTTGATCACCTATTTTTTAACATATGAATATATTGTTATCATTATTTGTTATTATTATTATTATTTACAAATCTCGGCCCCTCCTTATCATAATTCCTGGCTCCGCCCTTGGGTATTAACCCTTTTATTTTTTTTATTAACCCTCATTTTGTTTTTATGATACGGTTTTTTTGGTCGATGCTCCGTCATTTACTTCTTGCAGCCCGTATTTTAATATAAATGGACTCATATACCTTTAATAAAAAGATTTATTTACTATTTTACTTACATAACTACTATTGGATTAGCTATCAATACGATAATAAGGGTTTTATAAAAAGTGAATCGACAAAAAGAGAGATATTTCGAAGACGCTATTGCTCAGCTCATATATTTTCTGAAAAGTGGAAAAATCTTGTACCACCATTGATGATTAATACGATGCAAGTTATTTTTAAAAAAATAATAAATATGTATTTTATTAAGAGTATAATAATCATTTTATAAACGGCACCAAGTAAAACTCGAGTTGAATTTTGTTATCTAGAAATTGAAACTCAAGTTTGGGAGGACTGGAAACGGATTCAATATCGCTACCGACTGAATTAGAAAAATATGTCAATTAGATATTGAAATTTGGAGGAATAGATAATGGGTTTCGGTTTTGGTTTTGATTGAAGTAAAAGTGTTGATGAGGATGATTCCAAGCTGTCATGTGCCTTCGTTTCCCTAGGCTTTTGAAGGAGGTTGTCGAAACTACCCCTTGAAAGCGAATGTTGCACACAGATAAAAAGGAGAAACTACCATGAACTATAGTAAGCTGACTCGACACTTTTGGTACATAAATTTATAATAAATAAAAAATAATACAAGGGCGTAAATTGTTATAAAACTAAACTAAAAAAGACAAGAATAGGAGGAATATGGAGAGGGAGAGAGTTTCTTATTAAGGTCTAAAGATGATACAATAAAGTGTCCTATTTATAAGCTCATGAAACCATAACCATTACATTCTAACATTAATGCAATTAAGAGGGTAATATAATACATGATCAATGCAATGAGAGTTACATAATGAGCATTCAACTAGATTTATATAAAATATTCATAACACTCCCCCCTTGAATGTCCATTGGGTAAAAATTATACATCATTATAGAATACACTATTTGATGATGCCTCGTTAAAAATCTTACCAGGAAAACCCATTGGGAAAAACTATGGTTAAGGGAAAAAGAGTGCAGTGCGTATCGCCTTTCCGTGATAATAACATCAACTCCCTCTCATTATGATATCAATTGAGATTCTTCATGCCTCAAACTCTAATTGTTAGGACTATCTTCTCCAAAGTTGATGTATGGAGAGTCTTGGTGATTAAATCAACCAAGTTATCGCTTGAGGGCACTTGTAATGCGAATATTTCAAATCATTGGAGTTTGTGTATATAATGTATGCATCAATATAATTGATGGTCATCCATAATCAATATTTACAAAACGCTCCCCTTGGATGACCATTGGATGAAAATATGCATCATTAAAACCTTATTAGGAAAAACCTCATGGGGTAAAAGTCTAATAAAGGAAAAAGAGTACATAACCATCATAATATTGTTCACCATTTTCTTGGAGTTCAAGTTGATCAAATGATTTGGTGGAGCATAGCTTTTCTAAAGTATTTGTGCAATAATGCACAACGACATAACAAATCTATCACAATCCTCTTTCAACGCGATGACATATGCAAAAAAATTGCATGCATGATCTATAATATCATGTCTTTGAATGGTGGTATGGCTTTATTAGTTGGTTTCGTAAACCACTAAGTAGTTTCATGACTTTATGAAGATCAATTAAACTCGGCATAGATACACATATAGTGATCTTACCACCATCAAGGCACTTATAGCCATGATATATCCATATAATTTCTTGTTGGATATTATTAGTAAATCATTGATGATATACGAGAATCATGTTCGAGAGAGATGCACAATGTGCAAGCTAGGTAGTGGTAAGATTTTTTCTTCCACATCTTTCATCTCGAACTCTCTAGCTAATAGAATAGTTGATTGCTTTGGAAAACTCTTCAAGAGTCTCAATAAAATGTTTATCATCTATGCAACAGAAGATGTTGAAGATATTTAAAGTCTGACAAACAAAAGAAATATATTTTAAATATAAAATAAAAGTAAAGGAAAAAAGAATTGGTAACAATCCCGAAACCATAAAATTTCTCAAAGATGATTTTTCATAATTCAAACTGCAACTTAAAATAGAAAATAAATCAAACTATATACATAGAGAAATATATAATATGCTACATGCACTATTTCTCTCAATCTTTCAATACATGTGACGTCAATTGGATATATTTGAATACTATTTACATCAACGTGAATTATTTGCTTATAGCGAAATAAATCCTCGATGAAACTTCATATACACATGTGTATTCCTATTTTGCAAACCATACATATAGGTTGCAATGAAATATATTATGAGCAAACTCTTTCCCTTCACAAATTGCCAGACTAAGCGAATTGCCAGACTAAGCGAATAATAAAAAGTAATTGCATCCACCAAATGAAAATATATTTTCTCATAATCAAAATTGTTATAGGTTTGTTGTACAAAACCTTTCAAAAATGTGATGTTTCATAACTTCTCATACTCATACTTTACATCTCAATGTATAAACACGTGACGTCTTAAAACTTTTCATTTCTCTCAGGAATTCAATTTTACCTCAAATTGAAATTTTTTAGCCAATCATTTCTTTCTTTGCATGCATTTTGGCTCATGATCCTCATTTTCAACTATCATATTTAGTGTTGTACTATAAGCAAACATTTCGTTGACGTTGACTACATTGCGGTTCTAGTATTTTCCATCCAAGATATAAATAATTGAGATATCTATGTTCATATCTTTCAAGTACCTGAGACTCTTCTTGAGCACATTATTTGTTTCTCTTGGTAGCTTTGCTTAAATAATCTTAACCTCAATTTGACCATCTTGATATATAGCTCCATTTCACTTTGAGGATTTTTTCCTTTGGAACCAAGTGGTCTACCACGCTTTTGTGGGTTTTAGACTCATTTGTGATGTCAGATTGCCAAATATTAGCATTATTTTTATTGGAGCATTTCGAGTTGACACATGAAAACTTTACTCTGGTTGGGTCAGTAAAGTGTCTGGCAGATAATGAATTATATATTTTTGAACTTCAAGTTCATATTGTTTAGTGCGATGATCAAAATGATATGATGATTATTCATCTAATCTCTGTGCCAATCTTTGATTTTCTCCACATAATGTTGAGAATTATGATTATATAAATGATAAACCTCCAAACGAATCATGAAAATTTCTTGACAACTATGTAAATATTTTACTATTGATGAACTCGTAATCAACATAATTTCCAAATCTTCATTGAGAACCCATAATAGGTATGTTCCTCCATAATAATATATATATTTGTGGGAATATTTTGTCACTTAGGGGACATATGATTATAACCATGCACTTCATGGAGTGACATTGTGTCTCATTGGACTACTAACATTTCACACATATTAGATAGCCCATTTCTTAAGATATGTGTCTCATGGAACATTCAACCATATCAGACTTTTATGAGTACAATCATTCACTCCATAGAATGATATTTTGTCTCTTTGACCTTGAATAGTTGAGACATAGAATATTATTTCATAGTTTTGTTCTTTCGATAACTTGTGTCTCATGGTACTCATCTTTCGGCCTATCACTAAAATGATGGAGAGTAAAGATCAAAACATTTGCATTGTCTTGATATGATGGATGACCTTGTTTCACGGAGACCATCATAAATGGATTTTAGCCTCCAAGGCCAATGAAGGGTAATGTTTTTCCGAAACATCAAGGGCCACAAAATCAAGTTTCGAGATTTTCGTCATATTATAAAAGAAGCCAAGTGAATTAAATCACATTGTAAACCAAATAATAAAATTATATAAAAGATAATACCAAATTAATATCAATAGAGAATAAGAACAATAAAAAAACATCAGAAATTGTAACATATGCTAATATTATAAACATCTCGTAACTGTAGTAATGTGTGAAAATAATAGTAATTGATATAATTAATAATAAAATGTTAACGTCAATATATCAATTGAAAAGATAATAGTAATTACAAAAGTAAATTACATATATTATAAAATTATAGATATTTTCATTTGTTACTATTATTTCGCAACTGCCTATCCACATAAAAAAAATCAACGTATATTATATATATAATAAGCTAAACGTAAAAGGGATGTTTTGGCAAATTAAATAATAAAAATACGATGGCTAACAATAAATTGGCTACATTAAATAGAATTTGATAAGAACAGGCCAACAATACTATATATATTAACCATTTTAAAGCAATAAGTATAATCTCCACAGTTTAAAAAAGATGATAACGTTAATATGAATAATAAACTAAAATAATAATAAATGGTATGCATAATGGAAATAGTATAATCTATATAACCAGAGAATGATAACATAAGATTACTATGTGAAAACTTGAATAACACAAAAGTTTGTGGCATGTATAAATAGGAATTGGAAAAACGAGTTTGATTGCCAATAATAAATAAACACTAATATTATCAATGAAGAAAAAATAATTTGAAACACACCACTTCGTAAACCGTTAAAGAATTCGAAAGAAAGAAAATTGAGGGTCATTGGAGCAACAAATGAACTCCTCACCACTGAAAACAAATTAGATGGACAACAGCCATCGAAAAACAAATTAAGCAGCTCCCCAATCAAAAATTAAAACAACCATCCCCAAACGCATGCTAACAGAAATATAACAGTTGCAAATAAATCTGCATCGGGTGCATTATTTTAATGCATGTGTGAATACGCTCTATGGTTGGAGCAACGACACTTTGGAAGATTAGTGAATCTTCAAGAGTATTCGTGTTGATAACGTGTTATAAAACTAAACTAAAAAAAGTCAAGAATATGAGGAATATGGTGAGAGAGAGAGTTTCTTATTGAAGTGTAAAGATGATACAATAGAGTGTCCTATTTATAGGCTCATGAAACTATAACATATACATTCTAACATTAGTACAATTACGAGAGTAATATAATACATGATCAATACAATGAGAGTTACATAATAAGCATTCAACTACATTTATATAAAATATTCATAACATAAATCAATTTTTTTCCATAAAACTTTTATCATATTAATAATTAATATAATAATAATAATTCATTAAAAAAATTCTAGTACAAGAGGTCAGGTGCAGGTTGCTAACTTTGCAAAACAAATGGAACTATTATCATTAAATTAAAGTTATATAGGTTATTTGCCCAATATCGCCAAGCGGCTGGTGAGAATAATTCTAGACTTGGAAGGTGAAGAGGATGAAGAATAAAATCTCGATTTAAGGATTTTAATTAATTAAACACCAAAATTGTAAAGAAGATTGAAGGATGAACGGTGTTTAGCGTATGGTCACCTCTTTATTTAATGACCTTGATTTTAATTAGGACGATTTTAAATACTCAAAATGATTATTTACATAATTAAATTAGAATAATTAATAAAAATATGATATGTGGTGAGAGTACTTGATACCCATATGTATCGGAATTTTTTTTTTAATTTGAAATTAAATTTGAGCTATTAATCCGTTATAAGAAAAGGAGCTTTGAGCTATTAAAAAGACTTGAAATAAAAGGAATTGCAAAGAGTTTGGGTCCACGGAAGCAAATAATTATGAAGTTTGACGCATAATAAGGGTAAGTTTATGCTTTTTTGTCATTCATTTAAAGTCTATTTCGTGGCCGGAATCTGTTTATTTTATTGTTCGAACTAGTTATTTTACTCCCATAACTGGTTATAAATTTTTTAAAAAAAAAAATTCCAACTCTCACTATATTATATTGGTGGATTTCTACGCAGCATGATTCGCATATGATCTAAAAAGAAAATAGTGGCAAGTTGGGAAAGGGCGTAAATCTACACACGCCGCCACACTACGTACACTAGTCTTGGAAAATAGCAAGATGATCAAAGGTGAGAAAGGAATTTGCTTTTGCTTCTTGTTGAGAAATGCAAAAACAAATTAAAGAAATCAAATACTAAACCCAAAAAGGTGGCCATGCAGCTGACCTCGTACGCTCTGCAAAGCAACGTAGCCCCTTCCCTTCACTTTTGGGTTTCCACGTACATTATTATTAGATTCCATCCCCTTATCCCAGCATTACATATACACCCATTTCACCCATCAAACGAAACATACAGTTTATAAATTTGCTTCTTCATCTGTATACGCCCTTGTGTTTCTCCCATGAATTGGAACACGTATCTCATTCTCTCCGTGTTTGTTGTATCGCTCCGCTGCTATTCCTGCGCCTTCACCGTGGCCAACAACTGCCCGCATCCCATATGGCCTGGAACCCTAGCGGGATCAGGCACCCCGCAGCTCCAGACCACAGGGTTCCGGCTGGAGCCAGGGCATATTGCGAGGATCCCCACCATTCCAGGCTGGTCAGGGCGCATATGGGCTAGGACCGGATGTTTGTTCAATGAGTCCGGAGTTGGGTCCTGTCAGACTGGCGACTGCGGAGGGAAGCTTCACTGTAGCGGTAGCGGGGCCACCCCGCCGGCTTCCCTCTTCGAGATAACATTCGCTAAAGGCGCTGACGACAAAGACTTCTACGATGTGAGTATTGTGGATGGATACAATCTGCCTATGGTTGCTTCGCCCACGGGCTTCCAAGGTGCTTGCAACGCTACCGGCTGCGCTTATGACCTCAACCTTGGTAATTAATTATAAACTATCTCACCAATATACATACAGTTTTTGCTCCTGTCTAAGTATGCGTGCTGACATAGAACTACCTAGAGTACTGGTCAGAGTGCAGCCGCTCTATTCATGATTTGTAGTCATCGTTGGGATACAATCAAATTGCATGCATCACTTGTTAATTTAGTTGCGGGTTTATTGGGTTACAGGTTGGACGAATCCCCTAATTCATCTAGTTCGACTTAATTAGAGCCATGGCTCTATGTATAGACTTTTTTTACGATAGACAAACTTAAGTTTCTATAGCATTCGGGCCAATGAGGTCAGATTGTCATAGGGAGACTACCGATTAGCATACTACTGAGTTTCAACTTTAAGGCCACATTTTTCGTGCGGAAGTGTTGGCGGAATTGTCCTGTAACTGGACCCAATTACATACATTGGACCAATTTTGATGGATACGTTTTCCACAATTACAAAATGATAAGACCAATCCCGCCGAATATGGGTCTTAATTCTACCTAATTCCAGCCGCCAAATTCCATTTACAGATGTCTCAATTGCAAATCCAGTGAATTCCGGCTATCTAAATTCCGGTTGGAATTGGAGGCGGAAGAGCGAAAAATGTGGCCCTATTGATTCATCTCAATTTGACTCAGTTAATTTAACTTTTGACAATCATATATCCAACTAAATGATAACGAATCTGAAAACTTGGTTTATGCACATACATGCCTACAGGTTGCCCGAAAGAGCTTCAGGTGGTTGGCAGCAGAACCGACGGGATAGACGGTGGAGGAGGAGTGATCGGATGCAAGAGCGCATGTGAAGCATTCGGCCTAGAGCAGTACTGCTGCAGCGGGCAGTACGCCAATCCAACAACCTGCAGGCCATCGTTCTACTCTTCCGTATTCAAGCGAGCCTGCCCCACCGCTTACAGCTATGCCTTTGATGATGGAACCAGCACTTTCACCTGCAAAGCTTCCGACTACTCCATCATTTTCTGCCCTTCTAACAACAATAATGGCAATAACAGCAACTACAACAATCCCGACCCGACGTAGGATTCCTTAACACCTCCAACACAATTAGCCACTTTTTATTCTCATCAAGCTCATTCTTCTGTTGTTGTCCGCTGCAGGACTGGTACGACCTCTTCCGACAGATGTGGTATTCCGATAATGCAGAAGAACAGCAAAGGGGAAGAGCAAGGGATTGTTTCTGCATCGAAGGAAAACCTGCATCTTAATATCTCAGTCCTGCACATGCTCATTATTGGCATATTCATATTGATCATTGTCTGATGCACAAAAAAACTTTTATTCTCCATGAAACAATACCGCATGTAGTGTTCAGATAATTTTAGTGTTAGAAGGAACGAGTATGCCAGCTCCCATACAGTATATAACGAAGAAAATAAGCAGATGCATTTCGAGATCGCTAGTTCGCGTATGTAACTTCTAACCTACTCTCAGTAGCACAAGTTAAACAACCAGTATCCTATTTCAAGAGGGTTTACAACTATTTCTTAGCTTTCCCTCTCTTAGGAGGCTGCATTTTCTTTGCCCCGCGCTTCACCGGATGAGACTTCCCTCCTGCATTCTTGTTTTTCTTCTTAATGACGCCCTGCATTCAAAGGGTATCAAAGTTATGGGTTTTCAGAATTCAGTGTGACCGACTCTGACGAATGTTGAATTACAACGTCAAAATGCTATGAAAGTTAGTTGTGAGATCATACCGATGCCTTCTCTGCTTTTCCCTTAGTTTTACGACCATTGGGCTGTTCTTCTAGCCCCTCATTCTGATTTTTCTGATTGATATGTTTAGGGACTTTTTCTGCTTCGTCTTCTGAGTCGAATGAGAAACCCTCCAGTGTTCCTAACATACCAAGACGTTTCAGCGACAAACAAGAACTGAAGAAAAATGATCATGTAGATTGAACCAGAGCGCTATGTTAGATGTATGGAGATCAAACTCAACGTCCTTACCTTCAACCATGGTTTCAGCTTCATAAACATTAGACACTGGTGTTAGCTTGATGAAGTCATTCATGATCGCTTCTATCTGGCAAAGCAACAAATTTCATAATGGCACGGTTAATGGTTCGTTTTATTACATGAAACTGAATAAGATCTATTGTTTAGGAGGGAATTCATCTCAAGTTCAAGTAAACTATAAATCAAGAGGTGGACAGAAGAAAATGTTAATTTCTTATGTTTTGCACCACATATATACACCACCCCACCTATACAGATAATTGAGAACGAACCTTTGCCTCGGATTGGCCAAAGCTAACCTGAAACGAGAAAAAGAGAGTGCATTAGCAGTCCAGTCACCCGCAATTTAATATTAATTAGAATTGGATCAAAAGAAAATATGGACATCTGAATTTCAAGAAAGAACCAATGACATACAACACAGAATGTCCTGGACGGAACAATTGATGTTCTGTATATTGTTCCTGAAAACAACGCAATAAACCAATCAGATGTAGGTAATAACCTATGGATGCATACGAAGGGATCCAGACACGGGAGTCTATAATATCAAGGAGGAGAAATGTTTGAGGAAAAAAGAATAAACACACAAGGCAACAAATCTGGATAATATAACAAGAGAAAAAAACTAACTGAGACAAAAGAGTCAAGAATGAACATATATAGACAAATTGGAAGATGCGCAATGGTTTGAGACAGAGAGATAGACCACAATAACGATAGTAATTCAACATTCTCCTCTAATAAAATGCTACACTATGAGTTATTTGCATTTCCACGACAAAAACATATGAAGGGAGCAAATGGAAAAAGTTCAAGCAAACCTTTCAAGTCGAAGTAGACGTCACTGTTTCCAGTAGTGTTATCTTGTACCATAACACGTCCTACAGCCCCAATGTCTCCGCTTAAGTCGATGGAATCTCCTTCACACTCAACAAGTGCCTGACAAGACCATAAACTGTTAAACTCAAATATTCCTATAAACATAATATGCGTAGAAAAGAAAGTTCACTGCTAGTAATCCAAATTCAAAGAAACCTTTGACAGATGTACCTCAAGTTGAAAAGTAAAAATGCTATGGCTAAGCAACGTATTATATTTCCCGTAGTAAAACGAAACATGAGGTAGCCAAGGAAAAAAAGAATAACAAAAAGAGAAACTAAGGGTTTCTGAATCTTTAACTACTTCCGTACTTCATTGAGATGCTTTTACCAAAATCAAATGGAAACTAACTAAAGAATGTTACAAACTAGCAGTTAAAACTTGCCTTTGAACGCTGGACCTTATCAGAGACAACCAGAGATAAACTTGAGGTAGAAACCTGCATGTTTCTAAGGGAATTTTAGCAATCCGTGGCCTAGAAAAGACAAATTTAACTTGCAATGCTTATCATACTCGTGGACCGATAGGCTTCTCAGTTGTGTCCTCTTCTGCAGCTTCCAGGTCTTCATTCTCTCCTGAACAGTGTACAATGTTTCACATGATTTTTTCTTAGAAGTGTTGCACTTGAATCTAAAAACAATCCATGGAGGTCCATCTACATTAGCACCAATGCGTGGATGCCAACGGACAAAAAACATGCCAATGGACAAAAAACAAGATACTAATAGCTATAGAAACATCAACAACAGCTAAATATTCTTGATCTCTTACCCTTCTTGTGCAAGTCAGTTGTGATATTTACTTTTTTTAAAGTATCATCCTCCAGTTTAAGCTTTTTCTTGGGAGATTTTTCTTTCAGAACCTTCTTCATTACAGAGATATCAGTGCTGCCACCAACAATTGCATTCATATCCTCTTCATTCTTTTGAGTATGCAACCTTCTTGCTTTTGCTTTTGATCTACCATCTGGAGACGACTCAGAATCCGAAGACAGTGACAAAATTAAGCGATCTGAGACCTGTATAATATTACATGTTATCATCAGTCTGCACCAACTTATGGTAGGAAGCATGACATGTACTTGAAATGGAGTACAACCATACTAATTCCAAAAACAAATTAGCAAATCAAAAGTGACAAGGTGACGGAAGGGGCAGCGGAAAGTCTAGGAAATTACTGACCATGAATGGATGTGAGGCCATCTCTACAGTATATTGAAGTTAGTAATCTACAATCTAAAGTTCTCTAATTCTAGATCAATCTACCAAACTATCTAAACTATCACCTAAATTTATTAAATGTGATATTACCATTAAAACAATAAACAAAACAATCATCACATACTAAGCCGGTTCACCCGACAATTAAATAAATGGTCTTAGATATTAAGAAGTATGAGGCGGTTCCAAATGTGTATACATTGGAGCCAAGCTTGCCATGAATGGAGCAGAGAAACAAAAACAAACAATAAAGAGTTGTGTTGTGAGCAGAGAGGTTTTTGCTTGAGTGAGGGTGAGTGTATTGGTCTTGGTGACCAAATTGTAATACTCAATATTTGAGTGATTAATTTGAGTGAGTTATCAAAATACTATCTTATTCAGTCCAAAATTCCGCTACATTTCCGCTAGCGCCCCAACACAGTCAAGTTGAAACCATCCACATACTTGCTTAAAAAGGCTGAAACTTAGCTAAGTGTTTGAACACTCAGAGAAGACATAAATGCACTAAGATGGTTTGAATTCAATACTCATCACTGGTGGACACTGCCACCATCAAACCTCTCAATTAAAGGTTTAGCTGATCACCATGCAACCTTTACATAGAAGTGAAGTGTAGCTTCCAGCAGAAATAATATCAGAGGTTCTGGTGGATTTAACAGAAGATTGGAATTACCTCAACAAACAGACTCTAATCATCGTGTCAACTTGTTGAATATGACATCAAACAAAATTTCAAACCGCAATGGGTCTAGATATGGTCACTGCTATGTAGGACAAAAACAAAATGAATCTTATGTTTAAGCTCTTCAAAAAGACATTGCCAACATAAAAAGAGTAGTGGAACATTAGTGGAGAACCTTGTTCGGTGCTGACCCCTTGTCAAGTTCAACATCTTCATCTGCTACACTTGAAGAATGAACTGAAGAAAAGAAACAGTTATGTATCAGAAGAACACATTGTTTCAATTGAAGTAAACACTACAGACTAACAATCTACTACGTAGAATCTGCCTCACCTTTTCTCTTCTTCTTCTTCTTACTTGGTGACGTGGAGTCTTCTTTAGTCTTCCTTCTTGAGGCCTTCTTTCGTGAAATTTTGCTAGATGGAGAATCTGAGTCTTTTTCACCAGGAACTGCATCAGAATCGATTTCTATTTCTGTTGACTGAGTCTTGGTTAAATCCACCCGCCCAGGCCCGTCACTCATTGACAAGCTGGAACCCGAGGATATAGCCACTGGGGAATAAGTTGGAGCCTGCAGACATCTAGAGTTCAGCATATATCTAGCTTGGCCATGGGGAGAATTAAATGTTCAAACGACACGGAAAGGGCCAAAAATAGGAATTATAGACATGAACTTATATTCAAACTTGAGACATTATCTCGAAGACTACCTGGAAACAGTGAAGCCAATCAGGGGAATCCTCCCGGGAATTGTTCATTTTGGGCTCTCTGCAGAAATTTGAGCAAATCGCGAGTTAGGGTTGAATGACGGAACATCGAATTTGAACAGGATAACAAGAGAAGCTCTTCCGAACTGTCAGAAAACTACCAGCTAATTCCTTCAACATTTCCAGTGTTAGGACCAATACAGAAAATCCCATAGCATAAGATGACATTCAAATCGGAGTAGGAGTAATTCCGAACAGACAAAAAAACCATAGACGCTGATTAATTCGAAACCCTAGCTCCTACATGATTCAACAAATCAAAGGATGGCACTAGCTGTAGCCCAATGAGATGGGAAAAAGTGAGAGAAACAAACCAAAACTTGTTTACGGCACCGTCTGACTCCAGAGAATATTAAGCTAGAGCTCCGGCGCAACCGCTGACGAGTTCAGAACCAACTTCGACAGTCGCAGACAACAGAAACTACGAAATGAAGAAGCAAAGCTACGAGACTGTACGCGCCCAAAAGCAGCCCTGCAATTGAGTCATTTTGTCACGATCTTATTAAAATGTTGACTTTCGAATATAACTCAAACAAAAATGATGATAAATATTTGTAAATAAAAAAATACACTACCAAAAATGTTACAAATTTTAGCTGTGGAGTTAGGCACTGCCTATAGTGCTTAAAAATAATTCAGTATCACGTTGAAAGACTCATCGGCCTTTAGCTCAGTTCAGGACTTTTACGTAAACAATATTTTTGGGTTTTCGAAAAATCAGAGTAAACGTATACTAATTAGTACCAGTGTTATGGAAGGCGC
The DNA here is from genome assembly GCA_030674075.2 of Linum usitatissimum. NCBI lineage: Eukaryota > Viridiplantae > Streptophyta > Magnoliopsida > Malpighiales > Linaceae > Linum > Linum usitatissimum. Next base: position 2,098,191 of record JAUJYP020001374.1, read on the forward strand.
GATTAGGCGTCCGCCTAGGCGGGAAAAACCCCAAGGCGCCGGCAAAACGCCTCGCCTCGGGCAAGGCGATGAAATAAGGCGGCCGACCGAGTAATCACTAAGGAATCGCGCGAAATCGATGAGGAATCGATTTCCTCGACGGCGAAATCCTATTAGGCGTTAAAACTAAGAATAAAAAATACATAGTTCACCCTAAATTGAAAGATTTTGTGTGATCGCTTAAACCTACGAGTTTGACATCGCCTTTATGGCTTATTTTGTCATTTTGTTATTGTTATTTTGTTATGTTTGTTTTCTTATATATGATAACTTGAACTTTGTTAGTTACATAACTACAACTCTGTAAACTTATGAACAATTATGTTTGATCTTACACACTAAACCTAAAATCTAATGTATTTTTTCTAAACGCCTAATCGCGCTTAGGCAACGCCTAATCGCGCTTAGGCAACGCCTAATCGTCCAAGGCGTGAGGCAAGACCTCACCGCCTTATTTACGCCTTACGCCTTCCTGAACATTGATTAGTACTATATTATTAAGATGATTTGTATGTTATAGAGGTGGCTGTAAATCATTTATCATGTTGGCGATAAAGAAATTCTACAACTATACATAATTAGACCGTCATAATAACCACATTATCTTTTGTAAACAACCACATTATCATTAGATCGACCATCATAAAGACGACAAAACAAATTACACCTATCCTAATCATCAAAGAACCAACTTTAAATTGAAAATTAATTTTTGAACCAATCTATTTTTAAAAATAAAATAAAATTATGGAATAAAAGTTCATAAATGCTTCATAATAAATGGGCTAGATTTGCAAAAATCCCTACACTTCAAACTTCATTACTTCAAAAGCTTCATCCCAACTGAAAACTGCTGCTGTAACAGCTCTGTGGTTAGCTGTAACAGCTCTGTGGTTAGCTGCATGGTCTGTTTTTTTCCTCACAATTAATGAATTATATGTCGTCATCCCCTGATTTCATGAGCTACTCAACCCACCTACTAGTAACCGAAATCGGCATTAAAATTAAACAGACCGATATGAGATACTTTGTATTTATAAAACACCGTCAATTACAGTTGCTCTGACCACTGGCAAGAAGGCTATAATTCTATCTCTACATTCCAACCTACCTTCACTATTCAGTTCCCTCCTTCCCCATTTGCAGATTCTTCTGCTGTGTCTGATAAAGAATTTGTGAAGAGATGACAGCAATGGAGGATGGCAAGCAAGGAGTACTTGTGTTGCCCAAAGCAAACAACCCCGGTCAGAACCCAATTCAGTCGTTGCAACTCAAGTTCAAAGAGATGGAGACTGGGTTCAAAACTTGGCTTTCCCAGCAGTCTACCCCTGTTGAGGTCGGCATCGTCACCGCCACCAACGCCATCCAGGGCGGTGCCATGGGTGGCCTCATGAGTAACTTCACTTCCAACATGGCCCCCTCCGTTCCTCCGCCGTCCACTGCCGCTGCTTCTCTTTCTGAGGGCATCGCCGCTTTCAATCAAGCCCAGGTAGAATTGGAGAAAACCCAGTAGCATTTGTGTTTTTGGTGAATTCTTTGTTTCCCCTCTTCTTTTCTAATCTAGGGTAGAATTGGACGTTGACCTACTGATATTGACATTTTCAGGTGTAGAATTCCTTGTTTCGGAAAAAAATGATGAAAAAGGATGAAGCTTGAGATTTATTTAAAAAAACCTTTTTGTACTTGGAACTTGCAGGCGCTTGTAGGGGGTCCTTGGCTTCAAGCTCGGAATTTTGCTGTCATGGCGGGTGCCAATGCTGGTATTGCTTGTTTCATGAAACGATTAAGAGGCAAAGAGGATGTCCGGTCTAGGTTTACATTCTTGATTCCCATTTTTACTTCTCTTGCACCCCTTTCCTACTCTGTTCAATCTGCTAGTCTGTTCAAATACCTTAAGCTCTGTTTTACCTTGCAATATGACAACTATATTAATGTCTACTCATTTGAGATAAATTTCAGTTCCCAGTTATGTTAAGAGGAAACTTAAATCTGCCCGGTACCAAAGGATGATCATACTTAATTCCTTATTTATGGTTCAAGAAAGATGGTCACTTTCATACTCATGCCCTTTACTTTAATTTTCTTCATTTTCGTGTCTATGCTTATAGAATCTCATTCTTCTCAAGCTGTTGTTTTCCATTTGAAGATTTAGCTCTTGTTTCGCAATAAGCTTTCCTATCCACAGATCAGCTTGTTCTTTTATCTTTGTTTCTTCTAAATAGGTACATCATGTTGACAAATGTTCTGAATATGAAAATCCCTTTGAGTTGGTGATCCTCAATCATTAGCTTCCGAATACATTATTGAAATTCTTAAGGTTTCCTCCATTTGTGCTTTGATGTGTTGGGATTTGGTGCTGCTCAGGTTACCTGTGTTTTGTCGTTGATGTTCTATTCAACAAGAGTAAATTGGTTCCTCGTGCATTTCTACCTGGATATTGCAGTATGGTGGCAGCTTTTGGCTCAGGAGTCTTGTTTACATTGGTGAGTGGGACAGGTGGGATAGGTAACCCGAATCCTGCAGTGAATGCACTCTCTTCTGGCGTCTTCTTCGCAGCTATGCAAGGCGGCATATACCAGGTAAGCTTCCATGCATACTGGCATCAGAAGTCATATTCTGTTTAATTTTGACCAACTCTGATGTAATGCCGGGATTTTCCCCACATAATTTAGATAGGACAGAAGTTCTCTGAATACCAATCCCAATCCCAACCGCTGTCGCAATCTCAATCTCAACCTACAATCGAAGATGAGTATTATGCGAGGACGCGGTCTATGCTGGATAAGCTCGGCCTTCAGAACTACGAGAAGAATTTCAAGAAGGGGTTGCTGAATGACAGCACATTACCATTGTTGACAGACAGGCAAGCAATCTTTTGCACTGTTGTCTATTTACCTTGAATTGTTTTGGGATTCTGAAACTGAGCAATATATTTATTGACTGGCCATGGCACTCTGGTTGTTTCAGTGCACTTAAAGATGTCAGTATCCCACCTGGACCAAGGCTGCTTATCCTGGACCATATTCAGAGGTTACTGCTCTCATCTTTATACACGGTGGTGTAGTATCAAGTGTTTCAAAATTGTAATGGTAGTAATGGTAAGTGTTATATGTGCTACAGGGACTCAGCGTTGCGAAAAGAGACCGGTGCATGAGCATGGAGTTTCGGCTCGAAATTTGCCAGGAACTTGGTTTACCAGAATTTTGTAACGTGGAAGTTGAATATGGAAAGGGATGTTCTTGTTGCTACCCAGTTGGGTTTAACTTGAATTTTGGTGCTGAAAGGGTTGCAAAAGAATCCCTTTTGTTAGCAGACAAAATCTTCAAAAGCCATTAGAACTGCAAGCCAACAGGGTTGTAAATCTGTATTCTAGTTTTCAGTTAAAAATAAAAAGCAATGTAATGAACTCGAGATCAATTAGAGAGAAAAGATAACTTGCTATGTTATTTGTTCTGCCCAGTTTTTTGGTTATGCAATTTGTCAAGTCTGATTCAGGGCGTCATTGGACATTTATCTGCAGCCTGCAAACCATGCCAGCTCAAATCCGAAAGTGCCACCCCAGAGCTCCGCCTGTTGATGCTGGTGCCTAGCTAATATCCAACCAGGCTAATGCTCCAAGAGCCCATTCTGTCGAATCAATCCGACAAATTGTGGTCGTTGGATCAGATCATTTTTGGGCCACCTTTTATCTAATGGCTGAAAATAATAGAGTAGTTTCAGAACAAAATAAATCGAAAAAAATTACATGAGTGTGGTCATTGTACGAGCATGTTATGTCGCGGCCATTTTACGGGCTCGTTATGTCGTTGTTACATCCACCTTACGAGTAGTTGAATTCATCATTGTTATGTTCAGTTTACCACTCTTTTATGTTGGTTATATATATACTATATGAGTCTATTATGCGTTTTTATTATGTACTTTTAATAGGCTCATTATGTCGACTTCATATGTAAATTGTTATATTCATGTTATGTCATTATTACATCATTTTTATGTTATTATTATATCTAGTTTACGTGAGAAGATAAGAGAGGAGAGAATGAAAAGTTGAAAGATAGAGAATCTGTTTTAAATTTCCGTTATACCCCTAATAAAATTTCAACCGTTAGATTGAAATTAGCCAGAATGATTTTGAACCGTTGGATTGGTTGTCGGATTGATCTGAGAGAAATGGCTCTCGAATCAATAACATTTTCGCTAATATCCACTCGGGTCTTATGTCCTTGCAATCATAACATATGGGGTTGCTAAACAACTCCCTACATTTCTTGTCAAATGCCCTAACATCGTCGCAATATTTGAGTTCGGTAATAAAAATGACGTGAACGCCCCTTGAACCGTAAACCGAAAACCGTCGCAGCCGTCGTAGCCCTACCGTCGGACACCCTCCACTGACACCGCCGTACCGCCGCCGCACTGCCGCCGTCGTTGCCGCCGCACCGCCGATGAAGGAAAAAATATTATTTGGACGGCGTGCCAGCCGCCCAACGACGGCGTCAGCGTTCAACGCCGACTGCCCGACCACGGTGTCGGTAGTCAACGCCAACGGTCTGGAATGACAGTCGGCGTTGACCGCCGACGCCGTCCAAATAATGTTTTTTAAAATTTTAATTTTAATTATATTTGTAATATTTATATTTAGATTAGTGTTATTTAGTTTAGTAAACTAGTAATTAAATATATATCGTAATTAATTATTTTGTAACTAAGTATGTATTTCATTAACGGTTGTAAATTAATAATTAGTCACACTAATTAACGTGAATTAATAAATATAAGTAACAATTAAATTGATAATTGTAGATATAATAATTGATAATATTCACAAATTCACCTAAACCCTAACATGATTAATTACTAACTTTCAAATATTAATGATAAATATTCAATTCTCAAGTATTTAATTTCCAAAATAATTGGTACTATTATTAATATTTATCATCTTAATTAGCATGATTAACCCCTAATTTCGAAAAATTAATTAAAATGACCTAAACCTTAACCTCAAAACCCTAACCGTTAAACCATAAATCCTAAAAAAAATATAAAAAATTAATTAAATACTTGGTCGGCATCCAACGCCTACGGTTGTACAAGACGGTCGGCATGGGACGCAGACCGTATTGAACTACCGTTGGCGTCGGATGCCGACCGCGATGGTCGGGTGGTTGGCGTGCCGACCGTATATTTAATTAATTGTTTTTTAATTTTTAGAGTTTAGGGTTAGTGGTATTTAGTCTGGTAAATTAGTAATTAAATATATATCATAATTCAAGATTAATTTGTAAATATACATACCAATAAATTTGATAATTGTAGATATGATAATTGATAATTGATAATATTCACAAATTCACCTAAACCTTAACACGAGTAATTACTAACTTTCAAATATTAATGATAAATATTCAATTATGAAATATCTAATTACCAAAACAATTGTTACTATAATTAGTTATATTTACTAATTCACCTTAATTAGCATTACTAAACCCTAATTGCCAAAACTTAATTAAAAGCAAGGACCTAAACCCTAATCGCTAAAACCTAACTGTTAAACCATAAACCCTAAACCCTATCTCTAAACCCTAAACCCTAATCCCTAACTGCTGAACCCTGAATTCGAAATCCTAACCCATCTAAACCCTATCTCTAAACCCTAACCCTAACGCTAAACTCTTAAATCCTAAATTTTAAACCCTAACCCATCTAAACCCTAACCCCCCTAACCGCTAAACCCTTAAACCCTAAATTGTAAACCCTAACCCATCTAAACCTTATCTCTAAACCCTAAATCGGAAACCCTAAACCCTAAAACCTACAAATAAAGAAAAACCTAACATTTGGAATACCCGCATGAAAATTTAACTCCATGTCCCATGCATATTCAATGCAAATTAACTATCATGACACATGCATATTAATAAATATCTTAATTAGTATCATGAAGGTAGAAGTAATTTGCACGATATATGCTTGAGACATGTTTGGAGTGTAATGCATGGGGCATGCATGTAAATGGAGTAAAATGTATAGTTTAGGGTGTAGCGATGAAATGAAGAAACCCTAACCGCTAAACCCTAAATCCTAAAGCCTATTTCTAAATTCTAAATCCTAAACCCTAAATCCTATTTCTAAATTCTCAACTCTAAACCCTAAACCTTTCTCTAAATTATAAACCCTAAACCCTAAACCTTGTCTCTATATTCTAAACCTTGAACCCTAAATTATAACCCCTAAACCCTGTCTCTAAATTCTGAACCCTAACCGTAAACTGACAAACCCTAAACCATAAACCTTAATTGTTACTATTATTACTCAAATTAACCAAGTATGTTAATTATCAAATTAGTTATTACTATCTTTACTAATATTTATTAATTAAACTTAATTACCATGACTAATTACTAATTTCAAAAAATTAATCAATTAAATATTCAATAACCAAATATTAATTATCACCTATTTACTAATTCACTAAACTAAATCTAAACCCTAATTATATTTAAATAATAACAATAAAATAATTATAAAAAATAGGACGGTCGGCGTGTTTTTTTTACCTCGTCGACGACCGGCAACGGGGAACGGCGGCGGGATCGTGCGGCGGCGGAGGGCGGCAGCGAGTGATTTTAGAGATGTGTATTTAAAGATTAGGTTCGAGGGGCATTCGTGTAATTTTTATCGTTGAATTTAAATAATAGGACGTTGAATAGTAAAAATTAGGACGTTTTATAGCAGTTCAGTAACATATGTTGCGCTAAGATGTCTTCAATAACATCAGCCTAAATAGTAGATACAGATATTTTGTCAACCTCTGTCAAGTGCTTAACCATCGAGGTATTGTTGGTTATTCTTGCCATATTCGTTGAAAGGTGTAGTAAGCTGGCAGACTCGAATCTTATGTCCTTGCAATACTCTCACGCAACCAAAACCGAGTCGAATGTACCATCCAAATTGAGTTAATACTCACCGAATCTCTAGCCCCGATTACAAGCTTTACGAGAGCAATTTTAAATTCAGGCAAAAAAGTTATAGGATTTTCGATCGCGAGACATTTCCGGTATTTCCAAAAAATTAATTTTTTAGTTATTTTATTTTCAGGTTTTGTGCATTTTTTTTCAAAAAAAAGATTTTCCACTTTTTCAGTATTTCTATTAACTCAAATGCGAAACTCAAAATAAAAAATCTAAAATTGAAAACTCAATACTCTAGACGCTAAACCTAAAAATCCAAAACTTAAAATTTAAATCCAAAATCTAAAATTCAAAATTAAAAACCTATACTCTAAATCTTAAATCTAAAAATCCAAAACCTAAAATTCAAACCCAAAATCTAAAACCTAAAATTTAAAATCCAAAATTTAAAATCAAAATCAAAATTCTAATACTAAACTCAAAATCCAAATAATAAACTCAAACTCAAACAGAAACAAATAATAAATTAAATAATTTTTATTGAAAGAATTTTTATACAGTTCGTTAGATCTAAAATCCGTAAAATCTAATGAATTCGTAAAATCTAATGATCGAGGATGGTCCTAAAAATTTAAAACCCTTTTACGCCTGGATGGTAAACCTGCTCCTTTGTTTCTCGCATATGGAGTATGTAAAACGCTAACCAGATCGAGTCAAATGTAGCATCCAAATCGAGTTGATTCGAAACGTGTTATCACGTATGGTTAGACTCACCGATTCTCTAGCTCGGAATGCAAACTTTACCATTTTTTTCTCGCATAGAGTATGTAACAGAACTGTAAACAGAGCATTGGTAAACACAAGAGATCTTTAATTAATTCACAAAATTGCAAATGATCATCTCTAATCTGATTAGAACAACAAGGATAACTAGATTTGTTATGACGAGGCCAGAGACGATGAGGAGGAAGAGTGGAGGAGGAGGAGACCCTGAGCTTGCTGAAGCTGCTCCATCAACGAAACCATCCGAGCGTGATAATCACGCGCTTGATTGACGGCCTCCGCCTCTAATTCACCGAGCTGAGAGCAGAGCCTCTCCTCAGCGTCCTCCGCAACTCGCATCCTCCGCCACGCAAGCTCGAGCTCTTGCCTCATCATCTCCTCCCTCTCCCTGCTCTCCTTCAGCGCCCTCTCCAGCTCATCGTTTCTCCTCCTCAGTAGTTCCGCCATTGATTGATTCTTTAATCTAACAGGTAGAACGAGAATTGCAAGTTCTGCAAGGGAATAGAATTGTTGTTGTGTGTGTGGAGAATTAGAGATGGAAGCTGAGAATTGTGTGGAGAAAGAAAGGAGAGGATGAGTGGAATAAATAGGCATTAGGGAAAAGGGGTGGGAAATAGTGTCTAGGTTCAATGAATCTGAGAGGGCAAGGGACGTTTTTTCTGTTGAGAATTGAAATGCAATGCGGCTCCAATAATCGCGAAGCTTTTGTGTTTGACTATAATGCCCCTTGGGTTAACTAGTATTTTAATAAAAATATCTGGTTACGCATTTGCTTTGCTCACCCTGTCTTGACTTCTTCTACGTTGTTTTATGGACTCCGATTCATGGTCAAGGAGTTGAAATCGATTTTATGGAATTTACCGGAAATATTTATCTGGATTCATACCAAGCATATACACATTATATAAAGTTCGTATATAGTTTGTGCGAAGTATACACACCGTCATAAAAAGTGTATACAATTTGTATTATACTATAAAATACATAATACTCTTTTAGATTTGACAACAAGAGTTAATAAATCTAAGAACGTTGAGTTAAGATAATGTAAAATAGTTAAGTGGAAGTTGACAAGTATTATGAAAAGAATGTTAAACAAAATGATTCTTAAAATGGTATATTTTTTATTTGAGTTGATTAATAATCACAATTTTAATTTGAAATATTTATATCCCTTTTTTTCAAATTTCCTTTTCACACACCTCTCTCTATTTTAAGTCAATTTTTTTACATTAATTTCAATTTAATTTTTGTAGGAATCATAATTCATATTATTAAATTATATTTTTGCATAGTATTGAATAACGAAATATCAGTACAATATGTAGACTTGTTTCATTAGATTACAACCGAGTAATATTACAGACCATCGATCAATTAATATGATTTGTATGGAATTGGTGAAAATGTTTACACATGCTATGATTACACATTAACAAAACTTTTTATGTGATTGGTTTGGATATTTCTGTTACAATTGAAAGTTATTGAAAGCTATTGGTTTCTCATCACAAACTATTCCCATGGTATAGTTTCCGGAAACTCGCATCCCTTAATAGTACTAAAAGAAACGTTTGCACATAACCAGTAACACAACTGATCTTAATTATTAAGGTCGGTTTCACCCAATTACTCAATTCCAATCACGACAAAACTAACACATCAACCCCCCTCCGCCTAATTCTTCCAACCCCTCCCTCCTCCCCTCTCTTTAATTTAGATTAGTTAAATTGGGTTTATTAACTAACTTGACTCTAGTGCCAAATGTTGTTTTCTTTATTCTTATTCACATGGGTTATGGGGAAGATTCTAATCAACATATTTTCTTGCACCATCGTGTTGCAGTGTTGCATCTGTTTCATCTGATTTGTAGTTCGGTTTGGAGAATTGAATGATAAAATTTGGTTGGTCTACGACTCTGGATGGTTAAAGGAATTATGAAAAATGAATTGAGAAAACGAGAAGTATCAAGGTGTTACGTTGTCCTTGGGGCCGGGTTTGTATGCTTAAGATGTGTAGAGTAGTTGTAATAGTAACCAGTTTTTCTGGAACACTATCATAAATTCATAATAACATTCTTTGTAGCATTTTGATTCGAGATAGTTGTCCATATTATAATATCCCAAAAAGTGATATAAGAGACAGAGCTGAATTCTGTCTAGGCAGCGGCGGTGGATAGAGCCGCCGTCCGTCTCCCTTCAAAAAATTAATTTAATTTTGATAATATTATTATAATTAATATTATTACTATTAGTAGATGCAATTAAAATGGTAATTAGTAGAATTATGTAGGTGTAATTAAATGAATTATCTCCTCATTAGGTTAGGTTTATATTTAATAGTTTAGTATAATGTAAATAAGAATTAATTGATAATTAGTGCTAATTAGTTAAGTTTTGTTATGAAGATAATAATGTAGTGAATGCCCAATTGTGTAACTCTCATTCTATGATTAATGTATTTTATTCCCCTCCTTTATGTGTATGATTCAATGTATTTCATTCCCCTCTTTTATGTGTAATAATATTAGAGAGTGTAGGTTATGATTTCATGAGCCTATAAATAGAGCTCTCATTTGTAGCATTCCACACACCTCAATAAGAAAATACTTCTCCTCCCATGTTCTTGTTCTCTTCTTTGTTCTTAGTTTTATAACACGTTATCAGCACGAGTGCTCGCCTATTTTCTCGAAGTTTTCACGAAGGTTGTTATTTGCTATATCTTGTTTTCCAAAGTTATTATTATTATTTATCTTGTTCTTTTATTTGCTTATAAAATCTTCTTTTTCAAAATTAGAGTTAGAGAAAGGAATCCATTTCTATTTTTTTTATATGTAACAAATGGTGGTCTTTCTCATTTTACCGATTTCAAAAACGACTTTGTCATTTTTCTATTGATGACTATAATCAAACGTTTATATTGGTCAAATATCATGTCTTTATAGACGGCCTAAACGTTTAGTTATCATCATGTATATTTTATAGTATATATTATTATGACCTATCATATTTTATATCTTCCGTTTCGTTCCATAGTGTTTTTTTTTTGCTTGTATGTTGCCTTTTTAATTCATGATCAATTCTAAAATAGATATACTTTCTATTTTATTATGGCATATGCATGAGTATCTCTTCTAGGCAACAATATTTATAAAATATTTTATGTATTTTTCTAAGTGAACTCACATTATATCGTTAGCATTTTTTTCCATCCTATTTTAAATGATCATATTGATGTTTTTGTCACGTATATATATGATATTTTAGCCGTTATACAAATATATTAAAATTTATCATCTCATTATAGTTAACTCTTTTGATTTTGTGCATTTTGTTTATAATTCATGAATACCTCTGTTTTTTTGTTCCTACCAAAAAGAGAAAACCTTTATCACTATTTAAATGTCTATATAGTTATGTTTCAAGATGGGTATGCCACTATTATTATTATTATTATTATTTCTTTAAAGCATTCTTTATTTTTATGGTAATGAATGTTCCATTACCGTTACTATTTTAATTATTATATCATTTTCATATGTTTTATTATTTGGCTTATAATATATTTGTAATTCAATATGCTTCTTTTATAGCATGTCGAATATTTCCAAACTTGAGTTTGTGGCCCTTGACGTTTCGGGCAAAAATTACCTCTCGTGGGTCTTGGATGCTGACATCCATTTGCAAGCCAAAGGGTTGGGCGACACGATTAAAGATGAAACTGAAACATCTGCCCAAGACAAAGCTAAGGCTTTGATCTTTATTCGCCACCATCTTGACGAGGGCTTGAAAAACGAGTATCTCACCATCAAAGATCCTCTCGAATTGTGGAATAATCTCAACGACCGATATGACCACCAGAGAACGGTGATTCTCCCTCGAGCTCGTGATAATTGATGCATTTACGCCTACAAGATTTCAAATCCGTGAGCGAGTATAATTTTGCCCTCTTCAAAATTTGCTCGCAGTTGTTCCTATGTGGCGAGAAAATCACTGATAAGGAAATGCTCGAGAAGACATTTTCCACTTTCCATGCTTCCAATATAGTTCTCCAACAACAATATCGGGAGAAGGGCTTCACCAAATATTCGAATTAATATCATGTCTCTTAGTGGCCGAGCAAAACAATGACCTCTTATTGAAAAATCACCAATCACGCCCCACTGGTATGGCTCCATTTCCGGAAGCTAACGCGAAAAATGGCCACAATTTTGATCAATATCGTGGCCGTGGCCGTAGTCGTGGTCGTGGTCATAACCGTGGTGGTGGTTATGGTCGCAATAATGTCCATGGTCGTGGACGTGATTATGGTCACGGTCGCTTTCAGAGATTCAACCACTCTTCTCGTCCACATTTCAAACGGGATGGGCGAATGAATAAGGAACGAGGTGGGCCTAGCAAAAGAAACTTTCAAAATATGTGTACTAGATGTGGCGGCGATCATTGGACTCGCACTTGTCGTACACCTAGACATCTTATCAATCTTTACCAAGAGTCAAGGAAAGACAAGAAGGTTGAAACCAATATGGTCATTGAGGAAGGTGTTTTGAACCATGGCCAATTTGACACCACTCATCCGGATGTTGCCGACTTCTTTCCTCCTCATGATGGAAATGTTGAGAAATAAGATTGTTGTTGAGATATCTTTTATTACAAAAATGGTGCCTTGATGTATGCACCTTATTATCGTTCTCATTTGATTTGTTTGAGTTTGTTTTTCTTGAACGTGTTTTCTCATTTTTTTTTATTTCTTTTTATTAATGAATTTCCCATCATAATTGTCCCTTCTAATATGGATTATCATTTTCGTGTTATAGCATGGATACTACTGCCATCCACGACAACATAAAAAATGAGGATGTGTGTCTCATCGATAGTGCTTCCACTCATACTATTCTAAAGGATAAGAAGTATTTTTCTCATCTAGTGATGCGAGAAGCTAATGTTAGCACTATATCCGGTAGTAGTAATTTAATTGAAGGCTCGGAAGAGCAACCGTGCTACTACACGGAGGAACTAGAATGCATATTGATGATGCATTATATTCTACAAAGTCTCACCGCAACTTATTAAGTTATAAAGATATCCGTCGTAACGGATATCACATCGAGACAATTGAGGAAGAAAATAAAGAATATATTGCCATCACAAGTATGGTAGATGGTAACAAATGTTATCTTGAAAAACTATCATGTATTTCTTCCGGTTTGTACTACACTTTTATTAGTACAATTGAATCACATTCCATTATAAACTCCAAGTTTATGGATCGTGATAGATTTGTAGTTTGGCATAACCGGTTAGGCCATCCCGGAACAATTATGATGCGTAAAATACTTGAGAATTCCCTTGGACACTCGTTGATGAGTAAGTGAATTCCCCAATCGAATGATTTGGCTTGTATTGCATGTTCTCAAGGAAAATTGATTATCCGACCATCATCGATAAAAGTGAGAAATGAATCACTCACATTTTTGGAACGCATTCAAGGCGATATTTATGGACCAATTCATCCATCATGCGGACCATTTAGATATTTTATGGTTTTAATTGATGCATCAACTAAGTGGTCACATGTATCGTTATTATCCACTCGTAATTTGGCATTTGCGCGATTACTTGCTCAATTGATCAGATTACGGGCACAGTTTCCGGATTATCCGATAAAAACGATACGCCTTGACAATCTTGGTGAATTTACTTCACAACATTTTAATGATTATTGCATGTCTGTCGGAATTGATGTTGAACATCCTGTAGCACATGTTCATACACAAAATGGTTTAGCGAGAATCTCTAATCAAACGCTTACGAGTTAATAGCAAGACCATTGTTAATAAAGGCAAAGCTTCCCACTTCATGTTGGGGGCATGCTGTCTTACATGCAGCATCATTAATTCGCATCAGGCCAACAAGTTATCACGAGTATTCCCCCTTACAAATGGTGTTTGGTCAGGAACCAAATATATCCCATCTAAGAATATTTGGATGTGCTGTTTACATCCCTATTACACCACCACAACGCACTAAGATGGGACCTCAAAGGAGGTTGGGAATTTATGTTGGGTATGAGTCTCCCTCGATTATAAAATATTTTAGAACCAATGACAGGAGATTTATTCACAGCTCGTTTTGCTGATTGTCACTTTGATGAATCAGTTTTCCCAACATTAGGGGGAGAAAATAATAAGCTGGACAAAGAGATCAGTTGGAATGAATTAGCATTATCTCATTATGATCCTCGTACTAGACAATGTGAACTAGAAATTCAAAAGCTAATTCATTTACAAAGTTTAGCGAATCAGCGCAAACGCTTTTACCGACCCACATCGAGTAACCAAATCTCATGTTCCGGCAATGAATGCTCCATCAAGAGTAGATGTCCCTATTGGACATCATGAAAATACAAATGAGTCTAAAGCACGTCGAAGCGTGGTAGACCTATCGGTTCCAAAGATAAAAATCCTCGAAAAAGAAAAGGAGTCTGTAAATCAAGATGGTCCAATCGAGGATAAGTTACCAAACATTGTCGATATATCGGCACAAGAACGACATCGGTACTGAACATATTGAAAATAATGAGATCTCAATCAACTATCTCTTGGATGGTAAATAATGGAACCGCAATACAGTTAACATCGATGAAATTTTTGCTTATAATTCAGCGCTGAATGTTATTGATGAAAATGAGGATCATGAGCCAAAATCCATGAATGCATGCAAAAAACGAAAGGATTGGCCAAAATGGAATGACACAGTTAAGGGCGAATTACATTCTCTTGAAAAACGAAAAGTTTTTGGACCTGTGGTCCTTACACCTGATGGTGTCAACCCCGTCGGGTACAAATGGGTTTTTGTAAGAAAACGTAATGAAAATGGTGACATTACGAGGTACAAGGCACGCCTTGTTGCCCAAGGATTTTCACAAAGACCCGGAATTGATTATGAGGAGACATATTCTCTGTGGTGGATGCAACTACTTTTTGTTATTTGATCAGTCTGGCAATTCGAGAAGGATTAGATTTGCGTCTCATGGATGTCGTAACTGCCTATTTATATGGATCACTTGATAACGACATCTATATGAAACTTCCTGAAGGAATTCATTTGCCTGAAGCTTACAAATCAAGTTCTCGAGAACGTTATTCGATCAAATTGAATAAATCCTTATATGGATTGAAACAATCTGGCGAATGTGGTATAACCGCCTTAGTGAATATTTGATCAAAGAAGGATATGCAAATGATCCGATATGTCCATGTGTTTTCCTAAAAAGATTAGGAACCGAGTTCGTTATCATTTCGGTTTATGTTGATGACATAAATATCATTGGGACTCCAAATGAGCTTACAAAAGCAATCACCTGCTTGAAAAAGGAATTTGAGATGAAAGATTTGGGGCGGACAAAATATTGTCTTGGTTTGCAGGTTGAGCACCTACCAAACGGTATTCTTGTACATCAAGAAGGATACACTACTAAAGTGTTGAAACGATTTTACATGGATAAATCACACCCATTGAGTACCCCGATGGTTGTCGATCACTAGATGTGAAAAAAGATCCCTTTAGACCTCGGGAAAGTGATGAAGAACTACTTGGTCTGAAGTACCTTATCTTAGTGCAATCGGTGCACTAATGTACCTTGCCGGTCATACAAGACCCGACATATCATTTTCCGTTAATTTATTAGCAAGATATAGTTCTTCTCCCACACGAAGACATTGGAATGGTGTCAAACATATACTTCGCTATCTGCAAGGAACACAAGATATGGGATTATTCTTCTCGAATAAATCACAAGCAGATTTGGTAGGATATGCGGATGCTGGATACCTATCGACCCTCATACTAGCCGATCACAAACCGGTTATTTATTCACATGTGGTGATACGGCAATTTCTTGGCGCTCGTGAAACAAACACTTACCGCCACATCATCTAACCATGCTGAGATTTTAGCAATACATGAGGCTAGTCGTGAATGTGTTTGGTTGAGGTCTATAATTCAACATATTCGAAGTTCGTGTGGATTAACTTCGAAAAGATGGCTCCGACACCCTTGCATGAAGATAATGCCGCATGCATCGTACAATTGAAAGAGGGATACATCAAAGGAGATAGAACAAAACATATCTCTCCTAAATTCTTCTTCACTCTTGACCTTCAAAAGAATGGTGACATTACTGTCAAACAAGTACGTTCAAGTGATAACTTGGCTGATTTATTCACTAAGGCTCTTCCGCCATCAACATTTGAGAGACTAGTTCGGAAAATTGGAGTTCGGCGGCGAGGGACTTTAATTGATATCATCATTAGGGGGAGTTGATACGCACTCGCACTCTTTTTCCCTTAACCATGGTTTTTCCCATTGGGTTTTCCCCGGTAAGGTTTTTAACGAGGCAAGTATCAAACGCGTATTCAAAGAATGATGTATATCGTTAACCAATGGACATTCAAGGGGGAGTGTTATGAAGATAATAATGTAGTGAATGCCCAATTGTGTAACTCTCATTCTATGATTAATGTATTTTATTCCCCTCCTTTATGTGTATGATTCAATGTATTTCATTCCCCTCTTTTATGTGTAATAATATTAGAGAGTGTAGGTTATGATTTCATGAGCCTATAAATAGAGCTCTCATTTGTAGCATTCCACACACCTCAATAAGAAAGTACTTCTCCTCCCATGTTCTTGTTCTCTTCTTTGTTCTTAGTTTTATAACAAGTTTAGATTTTTTAGACATGTAATTAACTAGATATATGATTTCGTTAAATATAGGTTGTGAATAAAATGACGAAGACAAAATGTGGTGGTAAGCAACATAGTACTGACCCGACTTACCCTATCGAAGAAGAGACTAATGGAATCCAAAAAATGCGAGGGAACGACAAATCAATGGAAACTATTAGTAGGCTTGTAGAGCACGTGATTATTGCTTCAAATTGGAGAGAAGCAACAAAGAAGAAGAAGAAGAAGAAGAAGAAGAAGAAGAAGAAGAAAAAGAAGAAGAAGAAGAAGAAGAAGAAACAAAAAATCTACGAGACCCCCGAGCCTTCCCCCCTATTAGGATTCTGGTACGCCACGATGGGCATGGTAGACCTCCATCCCTCGATAAGCCAGTTAGACCCCCCCTTCCCCCCCCAACACTTCTAACTTCAAACCGGAGATTTATGCAAGATGACGACTAGGAAGAGTTTCTCGGTGGTTATGAGTCTGATACTTTTTCGCCTCCACCGTTTAGGGTTTCTACAGGGTCGTCCCATGCATCAGCGAGCATTGGGTTACAGTTGGAAGAGATGCTCGTTTTGCTCCTTCCACCAGTACACGGGATGTCCCGATAGATGAGGAGGTCGAGACTATTGGAGTCGGGGGAAACCTTTCGCGCACTTGGCAGCTTGCTGCTGGGATAGAGGATGGTGGCCCGATTGTGACGAGTGTGATTCCCAATTTTGAGGGTCACATTGCACATTATTTGTGGGAGGTCGGTCTGGAATACCGTAACATCCGCGATTTCAGATTCTACACTCATCTGAGTCATCTCTGGCATGTGCTGAGATTTCACCCTCAGACACCGACACTTTAGATGATGATGTCTACCTTGTGACTTCTCCACATGGGTCGTTTTGGTATGATCGATATGTTGGACGAGGCTCTGATCCACGCTTTTTTTAGAGGTGGCAGCCAGACACTAACACGTTTCACATGTCATTCGGAGAGATGATGATCACACTTCATGATGTTTGGCATATTCTCTTTATCCTGGTACACGGGCGTCCACTTCACATTCCTCCGTCCATCGAGGCCTTGCAGGCCGATATAGTTAGGGCTCTCTGTATCGATCCTGAGGATTTGAAGTTTTCAGTTGGAGACGCTGCATGTGGGGATGCCTGATACCCTTGGCTAACGGGTGTCATGATGCAAGAGAAGTTGATATTAGCCGTGAGGAACGGTTTAGTGGATGCGGATGCGTACATGGTCTTCTTATTTTGTCTGCTTGGTTCGACGATGTTCACTAATAAGTCAACTGATTGGACTTGTCTCGTGTTGTGGGAGTACTTGATAGGGGGCGTTTCCACTGCGTCACCATTTTTCACTAGGGGACGGGCGCGCTAGCATGGTTGTACCACTCGCTCGATAAGGCTAGTCGCACGAAGTGCAAGGGATGGTGGGCTATGTTTCTCTACTTCAGTCTCGGATTCACGAGTATTTTCCTAGTACTCGTCCTGCTAGAGTAGTGTGTTAGGAGCGTGGCGAGATAGAGGCCTTAGTCGGGCGGTAGAGCAGTAGCGAGCAGTCAGATAGGTCCTACGAGTTCATGCACCATAGGTTGGAGTATTACCGTCGTTTGCTTGATGATATGACCGCACGTGATGGGACCTGGCCCGAGGTAGAAGTTCATGATTCAACATTTTATTGAGTGATTCGTTTTGCTACCACTACAGAGTACTACGAACCGAATCGTGTCGTTAGGAATTTTGGCTACGCGCAGATGATTCCAGATCTTATATTCCTGCTAGGGCAATTAGGTCAGCTGAGCCTAATGGATACGCGATTGAGTGGGCTGACACTACCAATCAAGCATGGAGGGACGAAGACTGGTCCCGCCTGATGCCATTTCAATCCTTTTTTGACGTGTCGATGATGTGATCGATGTCGATCTGCAATACATGTACTGGTATCGACGCTACAACCACCCACGCATCCTTGGCCTGATTTGCTCTCGTGCCGACGGATATGGTAAGTATGTTTTTAATTACTTTGGTTAAGTTTTACATTGGTATGTACACGACTGTTGACTATTTTCATTTTTCTCCATACAGCTAGCTTACAGGGTATTGGACCATATGCATCCCTACCTTGTCGGTTCGCTGAGACAAGAGTACGGTTTTGATGCTGAGTATCTGGAGGCGATCGAGCAGATGAACAAGATTGTCGTCATCATCCTTTAAGTACTGAACAAAATAACCTAGTTCTATAGCTTTACGCAAAGTCCACTACGTTGGATCCAAACCATCTAATTTCTCCTTCCTAATATTGTATGACTCGTTGTATATTTGATTCATATTGTGATGAGTGTTGAACTTCTTGTTCAGAGAATACCAAATCTTATTCGGTTGTGTGTGAACCGCCACCATATCCTGAATATCTTTTTCGCCTCATCTGATAACAGATTGCTTTCCGTGCTGACTTCAGTAAAAAGAATCAAAGGATGATTGTGGTACCCCTTCGATTTATCAGGATTCTTGATGTCTCCAACTCCGTCAATAAAAAACCTTCACTCTCAATCTACCACCCTTGACCGCACGACAAGTCAGAATGGGAAATTACACTTCTTTGAGTTTGTCACCCGTTTTGGCGGATCTGAACCCTCAGACTTGCAAACAGGTCCACGAGAGCAATACAGATACACCCGTCACTCCTTTTCTGAGTCATTGCTTTTGTTGGATCCATTGATCAAATGGAAATTAAGCGTTATACCAATCTTTTTTGCATCTTCTGCCGTTTCACCGACAGTGTCGTACACATCGTCGGATAAGAACCAGTCAGAGTAATCAATTCCGTCACTGGCATCAACTCCCTACAAAATAAGAACACCGAAATACAAACTTCATTAATCATTTATCTACATATAAACTATTCGTTGAGCCTTTCTAGACACTGGTCGAACACTTATAGTAGTACTCATGGCGATATCTCGTGCATCCAACAGATACTTCAAGTATTTAAATTAACGAACCGACCTAAACAAAATTAATTAAATTTGAAATAAAATTTAAAAAAACTGGACGGACCGGTTTTCAGTCTGGTCAGACAGCCCAGGTCGAACGGATTTCCGTCCGATTTGGTCCGTCCAAATTTTTTTTAACTGCTAATTTTTTAACTTTCGTACATAAAAATCTTGGGCCGTGGTTCGTCGGGAGCGTTTTCGAACAACTAAAACATACTAGAAGAGAGAATTTTGAGTTGAAATTGTACGTTTTCCGTTTTTCCGAGATGGACAATTAAGTCTTTATATAATGTAGGACGTTGTCTAATTCAAAAACTAGGGCGTCGTTTAGTAACTCCCTATTCTGACGATCGGAATGAGCCGTTTCAAGTGTCGATATTGGAATATAGCCGTTGAGAACGCGTGAAAATCAGAATAGAGCCTTTGGACAATTTCTTCTATAACATCGATTTCCCTATATGCCACATTGGGATCAAGAGCTTTGATGCTGAAGTTATAAATTCGAGTGGCAATTCTATCCCACTCCACGAAACATATCTTCATCACTGGCTTGTCCAGATATACTATGTCCCCAATGATGAGTCTAGAGACCCTAGTCTTAGTCGTAAGGATGTTGTATCGATAAGAAATAACGGAATCTGTCAGAGCAGATTTCTTGACCAGTCGAATGGTCTTGGCTCGAAAACTTGATGAACTTCTACATATGTTCTGGATCCTTACGCAATTGAAGTTTGGCTGGCGTGCGACTCTAGATGCCTAAAGGAACTACAAAAAATGAATTGAGAAAAATGAAGTATTAAAGTGTTGTCCTTGGGGGCCGGGTGTGTATGCTAAAGACGTGTAGAGTAGTTGTAATTATAACTAGTTTTTCTCGAACATTATCATAATAACGTTCTTTATAGCACTTTGATCTGAGATGGTTGTCCATGTTACAATATTCCAAAAAGTGATATAAGAGATAGAAAAATTTGGACCGTCGAACTACAAATCAAAAATATGGAAGATCTCCTTCTAAAAATCCAGGCCATTTTTAAATTGTGCCCCTTTAAAACCTAATGTGGTAGCTAAGAGACTGATATTTGGGCTGTTAGCCCATCAACCTCCAATATTTGGATTGTTAGCTCATTAATAGCCACTAAGGGCCCAACTATTGTTTTAGTCCCTTCTCATTAATATTATGATCCGCATGGCCATTTGCACTTTCAGCCAGTTAGAGTGTGCCACGTGGAGCCAAAAATCCTAGTCACGAGACTTTAACTTTCACAAGGATTATTTTCAAATAGATGCCCTACCTCTATGCGATTCATTTTAATTTGACGACGATCATGGCACTCACAGAGAAAAGGCATAGCCAAAACTTGTACGATTTATATTTAACAATCTAATAAGAAAATAAAATTACCAAGTTTGTATTTGATGGTGTCTATCTAGACAGTTTGATGGTGTGTATAGATTAAAAAATTTGGTTAAGTAGCAATTTGGACAAATAATTCAATTGTATAATTCTTTCATACCCTGAAAACTTATAATAAAGTATTGTAAAAGTGAAAAAGTTATATTTTTTACTATTTTATTTTATCATATATCTTACTTGACTAAAATTCTAGCTACACCACTGAACACACCATGGTTGCATCATCAATATACTTGGGTTCGATTTTCTGAGTAAGCTAGTATGCATTTCAAACAAAGTTTTTATGATAATAGAAATTTTGAACTCTCAATACAAAAACATGAGAGTAACGTTTTGTATGTACCTGAGCTGCATACATAAACTCAAATGTGAGCCAGAAATCGACATCTAACACTCCATCAACGGCCGGCCGATTACACAACAGACTTTAACTAAAAACTATTGCTTTGCTCCATCATTCGACCGTATCTGGTTTGCCTCCTTGCATCTTGTTCCAACATTGTATCCGCCATTACCCTGCCGGAAGAGTATATCCTTCACAAGATATTCTTCCCAACATTAATTAATAAACATAATGTACGGCTCTCTGATACGTACGTAATTGAAAACACCAATCAACGAAACCGATTCTCGAACACCTTACTATTAAAGATAGTAACTATCAGTCCTAATCTCAGAGCCAAATAACTGTGAACATGGAGGACGACGAACAGCAACAACAGCCGGCCAAGGCGGTGGAGTTGCAAGAGAAGAAGGACAAGGACGTTGAAAAATTTGACGACGGTGATTTGAAGGAGGGCGCGAGGATAAAAACCGTGTCGTTTCAAGAGCTGCTTAGGTACGCCGATGGGTTCGACTGGATGCTGATGGGGTTAGGGACATTGGGTTCGGTAGTACACGGGATGGCTCAGCCGGTTGGGTATCTGTTGCTTGGGAAAGCTCTCAATGCATTCGGAAGTAACATTAACGATGATGTAGCTATGGTCAGGGCCTTGGACAAGGTTGTGCCTTTCGTTTGGTACATGGCCATAGCTACCTTCCCTGCTGGAATACTCGGTACGTTGCTGCCTCTTTGAACTTTTTTTTTAATCTTCAGGGGGAAATGAGTTAGCTTGGTAATAACTGAACCAAAAAATTGGCAGAAATTGGGTGTTGGATGTACTCAAGCGAAAGGCAACTAGCGAGATGGAGGATAGAGTACTTGAGAGCTGTACTTAGGCAAGAAGTCGGAGCTTTCGACACCGATTTAACTACTGGAAAGATAATCACTGGTGTTACGAACCACATGACTATCATTCAAGACGCTATCGGAGAAAAGGTACATACTTTGGCCATGAATTTGAGCTGGAATTTGGGCAAAATCGGACCCAATTCTGGATGCACCTCTAATTTTGCCGGAAATGTTTTCCGAGCGTGAAAAATAGTCGGGTCCAATTTCGCCGGAATTGGGGTGCAATTTCAACTAATTCCCGCTCCCCAATTCCGTTAGGAGCCGGACGGAATTACTATTTCCATCCAATTCCAGCTTGAATGCGAATTATGGCGGAATTGATTATTCTGGCTGGGATTGGGGGAAAATGACACGTTAATTATAGACCATGGTGGTATTTCCACCCAACAGCTGATTAATCAATTGAAGTATTAATGAATAATGCAGCTGGGTCACTTCCTATCTAGTTTTGCAACCTTCTTCTGTGGAGTATTGATTGCTGCAGTAAGTTCATGGGAAGTTTCATTGCTCACTCTAATGGTTGTTCCGATGATCCTTGGCATCGGAGCCACCTACACCAAGAAAATGAATGCCATATCTTCCTCCAAAATGGTTCACCTTTCCGCTGCCACTACCATGGTCGAAGAGGTATGTACCTGCAGAATCCTCATCATTTTTTGTTTTACAACTAGTAGAATGTGAAATTAATGAACTTATTATCCATGTTTTTCAGACAATTACCCAGATAAAGACGGTATTTGCCTTTGTTGGGGAGACAAGAGCTGTGAAGGGATTCTCAGAGTTCATAACTCAACAGCTTTCACTGAGCAAAGTAGAAGCCTTGACAAAAGGGATAGGGACTGGGATGTTTCAAGCAGTCACATTCTGCTCATGGGCTATTATCATTTGGGTCGGAGCTTTCGTTGTTACTTCTGGTAGATCCTCCGGTGGCGATGTCATTGCTGCTGTTATGAGCATCCTCTTCGGCGCAATGTCAGTAACCCCCCCCCCCCCCCCTCCTCCTCCTTTCCTTCCATAACTAATTATAATCATCTTTAACTAGTTACCGGGTGTATGTAACTAGTTATATACATATGTTTACAGATCCCTGACTTATGCTGCGCCAGACATGCAAGTGTTCAACCAAGCAATGGTGGCAGGAAGCGAGATAGTGCAAGTAATCGGAAGGAAGCCGCTGATTACAAGTCGTGATTCCAAGGAAGCAAAGACGCTAGACAAGGTCAATGGTGACATCGAAGTGCGTGATGTCCATTTCGCTTATCCTTCCAGACCAGACACGATGGTTCTGAATGGATTCTCGCTGCTCATTCCTGCTGGGAAAATGGTGGCTTTGGTTGGTACCAGTGGATGTGGGAAGAGTACCATTATCTCGCTTGTTGCAAGGTTCTATGATCCATTAAGAGGTTGAATTCAAAACCAGTGTATAATATCTGCTTAACCACCACTTGGTTACAATGTCGTAATCTGAAAAGTAATCAGTCGTTTTTTAACTCCAGGGGATGTCCTGATTGACAATCACAACATTAAGGACCTGGAACTTAGCTCTCTCAGGAGCAAGATTGGAGCAGTTTCCCAGGAACCATCTCTATTTGCAGGCACCATCATGGATAACTTGAGAGTTGGAAACATGGAGGCTGAGGATCGACAGATTATAGAAGCAGCTAAGATGGCAAATGCTCACTCCTTTATCTCCCAGCTTCCAAACCAGTACTCAACTCAGGTTGGTTTTGATCGTACATTCGTTGTCCCATTCGATTTCCGAAAAAGTTAACCGATGAAAATTGTTTTTTCCTTCTCATACAGGTGGGGCAAAGGGGAGTGCAACTATCAGGAGGACAGAAACAGAGGATAGCTATAGCTAGAGCGATTCTGAAGGACCCTCCGATACTTTTACTCGATGAGGCTACAAGTGCCCTCGATTCGGAATCGGAGAGGCTGGTTCAAGATGCATTGGAGAATGCAATGCAAGGAAGGACAGTTATATTGATTGCACACAGGATGTCAACCATAATCAATGCTGATATCATAGCAGTTGTGGAGAATGGACAAGTTTCAGAGACCGGAACTCATCACAGCTTGCTGGAGACCAATACCTTCTACAATAGTTTATGCACCATGCAGAATCTCAACCCAGATGATACTGATTCAACTGTCAGGACTGAACGATCAAAAGACACTGCAGATCCCATACATCAGGAAGCATTGCCTGCAGACAACCAAGAACAAAGTGAAGTAGCCTACAAACCTTCAAGCCCACCTCCAGTTCAAGAAATGAAGAAAGTAGCAAAGAAAAGACATAATTTCTTCAGAATCTGGTATGGGTTTAGAAAGACAGAAATGGTGCAGACTGCAGTTGGTTCATTTGCAGCAGCATTCTCAGGAATATCAAAGCCCTTTTTTGGGTTCTACATTATTACTGTGGGAGTAGCGTACTACCAAGGTCATGCAAAGCGTAAGGTCGGGAAGTACTCAATCATCTTTTCCATGATTGGATTGATTTCCTTATTCAGTCATACCTTGCAACATTACCTCTTTGGAGTTGTTGGAGAGAGAGCCATGACCAATCTCAGAAGCGCTTTGTACTCAGGTATCAATCAATTACTTTCTACCTATATATAATGCACAACTATAGTAAGATAGTGCTAAGATATAACAAGTAAAATCAAAGCGATTGCAATTATGAACTGTAAGATTCTGCTCACCATGGGTTTTCTGCTAAGATTCTACGTTTGCTTCACCAGGAGTGTCTAGAACATAAATTTTTTTACAGGGGATTCTGAGACCAATAATTATTGAATTTGCAGGTGTGCTGAGAAATGAACTAGGTTGGTTTGAGAAGCCAGACAACACCGTCTCATCACTAACATCACGAATCATCCACGACACATCCACAGTAAAGATCATAATCTCAGACCGAATGTCGGTAATCGTGCAATGCATCTCCTCCATACTGATAGCAACAGTGGTGAGCATGGTGGTCGACTGGAGGATGGCACTAGTAGCATGGGCAGTGATGCCATGCCATTTCATAGGAGGACTCATCCAAGCCAAGTCCGCCCAAGGATTCTCCGGTGACTCAGCAGCAACACACAGAGAACTTGTCTCCTTAACATCCGAATCCACATCAAACATAAGAACCGTGGCATCATTCTGCTACGAGCCGCACATTTTGGCCAAAGCCAAATCAAGCCTCAAACATCCCATGAAAATGGTGAGGAACCAAAGCATCAAATTCGGGCTGATCCAAGGGGTATCACTCTGCCTGTGGAACATTGCACACGCTGTTGCATTGTGGTACACAACTCGTCTAGTAGAGAGACATCAGTCGAGTTTCAAAGACGGTATCCGCGCATACCAGATTTTCTCTCTCACTGTGCCTTCCATCACCGAGCTATGGACATTGATTCCTGCTGTAGTGTCGGCTATGAATGTCTTGGCACCGGCATTCGAAACCCTCGATCGTAAGACCGAGATCGAACCGGAAGAACCAAAAGTAGAAGAATTCAGCCTCCGGGAAGGAAGGATCGAGTTCCAAAACATCAAATTCAACTATCCATTACGTCCAGAAGTAACAGTTCTAAACAACTTCACCCTCCAAATCGAGCCAGGACTGAAAGTTGCTCTAGTAGGACCAAGTGGAGCCGGGAAATCATCAGTATTGGCTCTCTTGCTCAGATTCTACGATCCACTACAAGGAAGCGTCATAATCGACGGGAAGAACATAAAAGAATATAACCTAAGGATGTTGAGGAGACAAATTGGACTCGTCCAGCAGGAACCGTTACTGTTCAGCTGTTCAATTAGGGATAACATCAAGTACGGAAAGGAAGAAGCAAGCGAATCAGAAATCGTTCAAGTTTCAAGGGAAGCAAACATACATGGCTTTGTGAGCAATTTGCCCGACGGGTACGATACGGTGGTTGGGGACAGAGGCTGCCAACTTTCGGGAGGGCAGAAACAGAGGATCGCCATTGCTAGAACTTTACTGAAGAGGCCGACGATTCTGCTGTTGGATGAGGCGACGAGTGCGTTGGACACTGAATCCGAAAGGTCGATAGTGAATGCGCTGGAATCGATCAGCGAAAACAACGACGGCGGCGGTGGGTCGTTGTCGGCTAGGATCACTCAGATTACGGTTGCGCATAGGCTTTCTACGATAAGGAAATCGGATAGTATAGTGGTGATGGATAGAGGTGAGATTGTGGAGATGGGTACTCATTCGAGTCTTTTGGCGTCCAGTGGTGGAGTGTATTCCAGATTGTACGAGCTTCAGAGCTTGGGCTAGCGGGAAATAAAAATGGTGCCTTTTTAGTTGAGGGTCCTACGACAGAATTCGAATTAAACGACGCTCTAGATTCATATATAACCTAAACGTCCATTTCGTAAAAATGAAATAAGTATTATTTCGATCCAAAAAACTCTTATTTAGTATGTTTTAGTATGTTTTGTTTGTCGAAAACACTCTCTACGAACAACGATTCAAAATTCGAAAGGTACGAAATTGAATTTTGAATCTGAAACAAAAAAACCAAACGGAATCATGGTCCGTCCGTTAACTCTGACCAGACGGAACGGTGGTCCGTCTGGCTGGTCTGACCAGACGTATCCGTCCGGTTAGTCCGTTTGGTTAACTTTTTTTTTTTTTTAAATTTTATAATTTTATAAGTTTTGTTGTTAATTGTATTAGGGTTTAGAGTTTAGGGTTTAGATTTCAGTATTTTGTGTTTAAGATTTATAATTGAGCGTTTAGGGCTTAGTGTTTAGGGTTTAGGGGTTTAAAATTTAGGGTTTAGAGTTTATGATTTAGGTTTAGCATTTAGGGTTTAGGGTTAAAATTTTATAAATTTTTAAATTTTGTTTAGGGTTTAGGGTTTTGGGTTTAAATTTTAAAATTTGTATAATTTTTTTAGGATTTAGGGTTTAGGGTTTAGGGTTTAAATTATTAAATTTGTAACATTTTGTTTAGAGTTTAGGGTTTAGGGTTTAAATTTTAAAATTTGTATATTTTTTTTTAGGATTTAGGATTTAGGGTTTAGGGTTTAAATTATAAAATTTGTAACATTTTTTTAGGGTTTAGGGTTTAGGGTTTAAATTTTAAAATTTGTATAATTTTTTTAGGATTTAGGGTTTAGGGTTTGGGGTTTAAATTATAAAATTTGTAACATTTTTTTAGGGTTTAGGGTTTAGGGTTTAAGGTATAATTTTTATAATTTTTTAAATTTTGTTTAGGGTTTAGAGTTTTGTGTTTTGTTTTTAGGGTTTAGGTTTTATTGGTTAGGGTATAAGTTTTAGTGGTTTAGGGTTTAAATATTTAAAAATATGAAATTTTGTTGTTAATTGTATGTTTTGATTAACTAATTTGTATCTTAATTATAGGGTTTATGCAAGCGACATGTCAACGAGTACCATGGTAATTGTTGGTCTTTTTGAATCACCAATTCATAGGATATGTTAATTTGAGTGTTTTGTTCATTTCGGTGTTGATATTTTGTAGGAAATGGACGCCGGTGACGGAATAGATTATTCCGACTGGTTCTTATCGGATAATGTGTACGACAGTATCGGTGAAGCGGTCCAAGCAGCAAAACAGATTGCTTTGACGCTTAATTTCCATCTGATCAAAGGGTCAAATAAAAGCAACGATTCGGAAAAAGAGTGTCGGGTTTATCTGTACTGCTCACGGGGACCAGCTCGCAAGTCTGAGGGTTCCACTCCGCCGAAACGTACTACGAAGTCAAAGAAGATTAATTATCCATTCAGGCTTGCCGTCAGATCAAAGGTGGTAGATTGCGAGTGGAAATATTTTATTGACGGAGTCGGAGACGTAAAGAACCCTGACCGGGCGAAGGAGTACCACAATCATCGTCTTATTCATTTCACTGAAGTAAGCGGGGAAAGCAATCCGTTATCAGATGAGGCGAAACAAGATATTCGGGATATGGTGGCTGTTCACACACAACCGAATAAGATCAGGTATTCTTTGAATAAGAAGTTCAACACTCGTCATAATATGAATCAGATTTATAACGAGTCGTACAAGATTAGGAAGGAGAAATTAGATGGTTTGGATCCGATGGAGTGGACATTGCGTCAAGCTACAGGACTAGGTTATTTCGTCCAGTACTTAAAGGATGATGATGACAGTCTTGTTCATCTGTTTCTTAGCCACCCCGAATGTGTCCAGATGGTTAGTTCATGGTATTTCGTGATAATTATTGACTCGACATACAACACCAACTGCTTTAGGAAGCCAGTGATCCAGTTGGTTGGTGTGACTCCGGTGCGGAAGAACTTTAGCATCGGTTTTGCATTAGTTGATAACGAAAAAACTGAGTCTTATGTTTGGGTGTTGAAATGTCTGGAGTTGATGCTGGGTAGGCGACAACCCACTGCATTTGTCCCTGATAAGGAGCGAGGTCTGGCAGCGGCTCTCCGCATCGTATTCCCACAGACTCCTCATTTACTGTGCATCTGGCACATGAAGAAAAATATCGAGGCAAAAATTAAGTACATCACGAGTAATGCAGAAATGGTTGAGGCGTTCGTGCATGGTAGGTGGAACAAAGTATTGTGTGCGCTAACAGATGCGGAGTTCTTCACGGAGTGGGAGGATATGGTTTTGAGTGACTGGGCTAACATCGGAGGATTGATGGAGTACTTGGGAAGCGAGTGGTTACCGTATAAGACTTAGTGGGCCCATTGCAACACCAACGAGGTTTTTCATATTGGGTGTACGAGTACGAACGAGGGTGGAGTCGCAAAGCACTCGTCCCTCAAAACATGGTACAACTCTTCCAATCAGGGACTTGATACACTATTTGAGGGATATCATGCATCGATCGAGGGTCAAGTCATCGAAGTGCAGTGGGCTATCGATGAATCACGAAGCAAGGTATCGTACTGTTAATATGAGTACTTAGTGAATCACTAGTTATTTCTTAAATGTTTAACTTAACTAGCTTTTTCGTTCCGTGTAGATTCATCGTTTCTCGCATAGACGACCATTTACGTATCTGAAAAATGAAGTCAGCCTCTGGGGTATTGAGTTGGTGAACGAGTCGTTATCCAGTAACGACGATTGTGATTGTGTGATCGAAACCACGCACGGCCTTCCTTGCACTTGTAGGCTCGAGTCTATGGAGGGCGATGGGGTCAAGCTGAAACCTTACCACCTCCACCACTTTTGGCGATCTTTGGAATACCGTCTTCCCGTAGACAGTGAGAAGTGGGAAGACCACGACTCTACAGATCGCGCCATCCTCAGCGGAATGGTTCAGACCATTTGTGATAAAGGTGGCCCCGTTGTACGGGCCTTGACTTCACTGGTTCGGTCTCAGTATCAGCCAGAATCAGACGGAGTGAAGCAGCCGAAGAAGTCGGACGCGCCAAAAGGGAGACCCCGTGCGTGAAAGACCGATGGGCGGCACCCTTCGTACCACGAGCATGCGAGTGCCCATTGCACCCCACCTAAGGGCAAGACCAAATCAGGTTTCATACATGTTACATTATTCATTAAGTATCGTATTTATGCGAGGTTTCTAACATAGGTGTACCAAATAACAGGTACCGGAACTGCGCAACCAGCTAAGCCAACCACAAGCAAGTCTAAAACTTCAATTCCTAACAGAGGTGTGTAGTTTTTTGAACCAAATTATGTTTCATTGATGTTGTCTCGCCCGTAGTCCTCCTAATTACTTTTTTCCCCATCACTTTCAGTGCTTCGATACTTGTCGTATATCCCTCACGGGCTCTGGCCGTTGGCAACATCGGTATTCGACGTCATTGGTGATGGCCACTACGGGTTTAGATGTGTATCCCACTCTTTTACCGGCGGTGACCAACATCAATACGTTGCCATGCGGCAGGAGCTTATGGATCACGTCCATGTGTACTGGGGAAGGTGGTATCATAAGGTGTATGAGGGCGAGTTGGATACTGTCCTTACGAGACCGGGGTGGCTGTGGAACACACCGTGTGAGAGACCTTGGTGGTTATGGAATCTGGACCTTTTCGGGTTCGCCACTAAGCACAATTGGACGTACGCGGTTTTTGGCATGGGGGGTCGTGGTATCCCGTACGGAGAGACTTTTCTCCCGATGAAAATCGGGGACACACCGAGCTGAGGTGGTGTCACATTTCTGGTTTGCACCGGTGATCACTGGGTACGTTTATATTTGGATGTCCATGACGGGGTACTTCCAATCCCGCCGGTCAGTCAAATGTGGCGGTATTGGGCAGATGACAGTGCGAAAGCAGCATGGCTCGGCACGCTGTACCGTCGGGAGAATTTAACGTACCAAATGTTGGTACAATCTGCACAATAGTGCAGTACATTTGATATATTGTCTACGTAATGTATTAAGATTGTGAACTTTGGTGTTGTTAATTGTTTTGTGGTATTGTTAAGTGTTTTAGGGTATTGTGTAATAAATAAGTGTCGTGAAACAATGAACGGTCGCGTTTATGGTCGGATTGGATTGTGTAATAAATTAGTGTGCACGAATTTTGGTCGCGTTTATGATCGAATAAGGGTGAAAATCCCTAAACTAAGTTCATCTAAACCCTTAACTACATTCATCTAAACCCTAAACCCTAAACCCCTAAATTCACGTAAACCCTAAACCTTAAACTAAATTCATCTAAACCCTAAAACTCTAAATTCAACTAAACCCTAAACCCTAAACCCTAAACTAAGTTCATCTACACCCTAAACTAAATTCATAAGTTCATCAAAACCCTAAATCCTAAATTAAATTCATCTAAACCCTAACCCTAAACTAAATTCAACTAAACCCTAAATTAAATTAAAGTGAATATAAATTAATTATAATTTAAGAATTTTTTTTTTTTAAAAAGGGAGCAGACGGACAGCGGGTCCGTCCGCCGCCGCTGGCCAGACGGAGCAGTATCCCTTTTTTTTTCAATTCGTAAATTCGAGCTGAAATTCGTCGATTTCCGTTCGGAACTTCGATTTCTCGTTGAATCTTCGAGTTAGGTTTGTCAATTTTTTGTGTTTTAGATTGAATGTGTTTAATCAATATTGAACTTCATCTAAATTTTGAATGTTTACGAAAGGCCAATTTAGTAATTTATCGTTTTAGGGCGTCGTCTAATTCGAAAACTAGGGCGTCGTTTAGGGATCCAGTTTTAGTTTTCTGAGCTTTTGTAGCAAGGTTTTAGATCATTTAGTAGCTGACATGTTAAGCTGTGCAAGTTGTTATTATGCCATGATTTGATTTGTTACACGGTAACCCGAACCCAGACAAAATTCCAGACCTAATGCTCATGAATACTTCGCTTCTCGTTGTTACATAAATCAATTGTTGTTAAAGTATGCAGTACAACACCAAGGTTATGAACTTAAATGTGGTAGATCGCATAAACTGATCTTTCTCGATTTCATTTCTTTCTAAATTTCCATAGTAAATATGTAAGCCTGTAATCGAGACTGAGTACTCAATACAAGACCTAAAGTCTGAACTTCAATGTGCTAAATTGCATAAACCGCTTTTCACAATTTCTTTTTGATAATTCTTTTCAGATTTCTATAATAACATATAAGTCTACAGTCGTTGTTCCCACCAAGGTAGTAAAATCGTCGAGTGAAAATGGGATCGAAAAATGACATAAGTAATCGTAAAATCGCTCTAAGGTCTATGATATTTTGAAAGTAAGACATGAGAGACACTTGATCAACCATTTTCCGTAACACACATACTACCACTATTTACTCAAAATCCATCATAATTGAACTTCTTCCATTATTCAACTTTTATTAACTAACGGTTTTACCAACACCACCAGCTCTCTGTAATCTCCAACTACTTTTTTTACGGTAAATACTCTTTGTATTCCAGGCGACAATAATACAACATATGGGGTTATAGTAGGGTTGTGGGCCACTAATAGTGCTAGGATTGGTAGCGATTATCTTACCCTATCCGCATGCTTTTTGAATGAATACTAGCTTGTTTGTGCTTCAATCCCATGTGATTTTGCATTTTGGCATCGTATGCCTAGACCCGTTCACTTGGACTGTTTTCGGTCCATTTGATGTGTTTCTTTATAGTATTTGTTATCCACTGGTACTTTTGGAGACATGTGGTCTGGCTATGAGGCCATGAACGCGGAATAGAGTACGGTTGGAGCTCGAACAGAAGGACTGTGCAAGAATTGATGAAGAAGCAGGGATGCATGCGGTGCATCTGTGCACCTCGTGTAAGCCCTTGGGCTTCAATTACCCTCAGAGGAAAAGGGGGTGCACGTCGTGCACCTCTCAGATCCAGCAATTTCCATATAAAAGGAGAAATTTGAGGAAAGAGAGAGATAATCTTCTCCAGCAAAATTCTCTGATTATCCCCCGACTTTTCTCTGCAAAAACACCATACTTCCATCCGTAGAAGTCTGATTGAAGATCCAAAGGAGTCCCCATTGAATATTGAAGTTAGGATTGAAGCTAGAAGGTCAAAAGTGAAGATTGATTCAAGTCTGATTCATTGTCTCTTCAACAAGATGGTGGTTAGGACTTTTTCTATTTTCTCTTCTTCTAGAGTTATGAGTAGTCAAATCCTTAGAGTTGACGGTTGGGATGTAGGATTTGAGCCATGATACTCTCCCTAAAAGTATAGGGTCGACAATTGTTGGATATTTGGAATTGAATGAAAGATTGCTTTTATTGTTGGTTTTCAACCTTGTTCTTATTACGACTTGAATTAGGTCAAATCTATGAAATCCTCCGTTTGATCGACTTAGGAATTCATATGATTATCAGTCTAAGATAGAAGAAAGCTATCGGTGGAGTAAGCCAATAGCTCAATTCTACCTTTCGTGCTTCTTTTGGTTTTAAAGGTTGTTCATCGAGTAATTGGCAAGCGCTCTGATTTGCACCTAATGGACCAATTGGGTGTAGTTATCAATAGCTTAGGTGTTGATGCACCAAGTTAACACTAATTTCAATTACTTGTGATTTCCTTTAATTCCTACAGAGCACCTTATCACTTTGTAGAACTTCTCGGTGTTCATTACTGGTTAGCCTAGTTGGGATTATTGCAACCTTGATTAGGAAACTAGTAGTGGTAATCCGCGTGCATGATCATGCCGCAGATTCATATGAGTGATAAGAGGAGTCATATTATTCAATCCAAGTCCAAACTTTGCTCGATTCGACTACTATTAGGAAGTTGAGCTTGATGAATCATCCCTTCCAAGAACTTGTTTTCTCCTTTTGATCAAACCTTAATTCGTAGTTTTAATTGAATCAATAGATTAATCAGAAACCTTTCCAAAATTGTTAAGTCTAGCCCGTGTTGATAAGTTTGAGTAAACGCATAACGAGAGGAATCTTTGGACACATGCGACACTTTGTTGTCGAGATACCTTCACAGTTATTTGGTGATCAGCCACCCTGGCAAGAGAGTGCATAGTCTTGCCGCCTTTGCTATACTATCAGCCCTGGAGTTCGAGGCTCTGGGAATGTGGCAGAAATAGATCTGAGGGTGGGAGCGGTGGATGTGTTTGATGCATCCAAAGATCCTGTAGCACTCCCAAGGCCATCTATGTTTTGGTCCGGAAATAGCATGGATGAGTGGCAGGCAGTCAGACTGAATGCAACAGGGCCATGTGGTTGCTGCTGCAAGGGAAGCTGCCTCGAAGAGCGCTCGAGCTTCCAAAACCAATGCAGAAGAGCAAAAGAAAGTCCCAGCCCTCCCACCGACCATATTTCCAGATGGATCAAATACGATTACACCATAAGCCGCCTTATGGGAGTCGTCTATGACCGATCCGTCATAGTGGACCTCCAATGATGGGGCTCGTGGCGGTGGAGTCCTGGTGCATGGAATGTGAATGGGAGGGACAGAAGGTGGAGGGGTGTGGTTTGCATGTGGGCTAGTGCACCAATCCATGAAATCCTTGTCATAGTGGGCGA
Organism: Linum usitatissimum; assembly: GCA_030674075.2. NCBI lineage: Eukaryota > Viridiplantae > Streptophyta > Magnoliopsida > Malpighiales > Linaceae > Linum > Linum usitatissimum. Next base: position 2,132,231 of record JAUJYP020001374.1, read on the forward strand.
CGGTGACCTGTGGGGAAGGCTTGTGACCATTAAAGATGAAATCGTTCCAAGATTTCCAAATTTCCCAACATAGTGCCGCCACCCTAATGGGGGAGGTTCCTCTAAAATGGTCGTTGAGATTGTGGATCCAGTCCAAGAAACCCACTCTTTCTCGGGGTGGTCCACGTTGGGGCGACCCTGATCTAAGTGTGTTGTGCATGTCGCCACCTGAAGAGGCAATGGAAGGTGTCCTCTTCTTCCGTGTTATAGATGGGGCACATGTTGGAGGGCAACATTCGTGATGCCATAGGTTACCATGAGTTTCCATCGCGTTGTTGCTGCACCGCCATAGAAAGAATACAATCTTCAGTGGGAGTGGGAGCATCCATAACCATTTCCATTTGTTAGGCGCATCCTGGTCTCCTTGTAGCATAACTCCTGCAGACTCCCTTGTAGCATGATAAGCTGACCGGACAGAGTACCTTTCATCCAAAGTCAACTTCCATTTTCAAACGCTCGGTTGATCCACCGGTCCAATGGGTATCCGGAGGATTTGTAAGATTGTCTTTGGTGGGCAGTAATGTAGTATGGTATTAGTGTCCCATGAACGTGTGTCCTCATGGATCCAATCAGCAGCAACTTCAAAAGGCCTTGTTGTCCCTGGGAATCTCATGTGACGACCTCCTGGATCCAAGGATCCGAAGCAAGTCTGATAGATTCTCCGTTGCCTACAACCATGATAGCTCCAAGATCGAGAGTGGACCTGGCGTCACAGAGGCTGGACCAAATCCACGAGGGTCGAGATCCCCGTTTAGCATGAAGAAAGTCGGATTTGATTAAATATTTTGTTCGCAGGACCCGAACTCAAAGGGCTCCTGGGTTTTCCAAGATTCGCCCCCTAGTTTCGTGACCAACGCCATATTGAAATCTTGGAAATCTTTGAAACCTAGTTCCCCAACGTCCTTTGGGGGAGCAGAGGAGGTCCCCGTTACACTAATGGATGGATCGTTCCCCGATCTCCCCTGACTAGAAGAAATTGTAGACCATTGCGTTCATGTGGTTTGTTAGGCGCCTCGGGAGCAGGAAGAGGGACATGACATAACTGGGGATGGCCTGAAGGACCGCTTTTATTATTGTAACTTTCCCAGCATGGGAGAGAAGTTTGCACTTTTATGATTGGGCCTTTTCAGCAAACCTGTCGGTAAGGAAGGCAAAAGTCTGGCTTTTGGAACGACCCCATTCTGTCAAAGGTAGGAGGAATGCAGGTTGTCGGGTGCAAAATTTACTTCGTTGACTATGTCGTCTCTACTCTCTGGTGGGACATTTACGCTAAATAAAATAGAGGATTTCTCCTTATTCACTTCTTGTCCGGTTAGTCTTCCATAATCATTGAGGATATCAATGATGTTCCTTGCTTCCTATACTGTGGCCTTCCCAAAAATGACTGTGTCATGGGCGAAAAGGCAATGGGTGACGAGGGGACCGCACCATGTGAGTCGGATCCCATGAATGGAATTGGTTGTAATCCTTATCTCGATCATGATTGACATTGCATTTGAGACCAATATGATGAGGAGTGGCGAGAGTGGATCTGCCTGTCGAAGTCCATTGCTCGGGATTTAGGGTACTTGCGATGATTATGTGTTGGTCGACCACCCTCGGATTGTGCAATCCCTCAAGTGATATTCACGTCCTACTAGAACCTGAATAAGCTTGTGGATCTTCCGTTGAACAGAACATCAAAGTGCCTTTGTTCTGACACATTCCATGATCCACTTAATCCAGATTTAGCTAAAACCGTACGACTCAGAATTCTCTCCATACCATCCCAGTTGATTAGATCGTACGCTTTTCCCATGTCTAACATGAGGCACATATCCCTTCGGTTTCCCTTTGATCTGATTTTGAAACTGTGCATCGTATCATGTAAAATGATAATGTTGTCTTGTATTGCTCTTCCCTGTAAAGTTTGTCTGCATTTCCGAGATGAGATTTGGCATCCATCTCTTTATACGGTTAGCCATTAGCTTTGCTATAATTTTATAATGATAGTTGCAGCAGCTGATCATATGGAATTGTTTCATCTCTGTGGGGTTGGCTACTTTTGGGATCAAGACAATGTCCGTGTCATTCCATCCCTTCTTCATGATGCCGGATGTAGAAAGATATCATTTCCTCACATACCTTGTCGATGATGGTTGGCCAGAACCGGCGGTAGAAATGGCCACCAAACTCAACAGGTCCCGACGATTGTTTCGCTCTGAGTTCAAACGCTTCCATTTTAATCTCGTCTTTGGTGATAGTCGTAGTAAGATCGTTGTTAGCTTCAGGTGGAATGATTTGTGGGACGATATTGAACATGGCCCCGATGGAGAGCGGTGCATCCTTGGAGAAAAGCTAAGAGAAATACGTCTTTGCGTGGTTCTTTAGGTCTGTCGTGTTATGGATTCATTCCCTTGAGGGGTCTTTCAGGCGGGTCACAAGAGATCGATGTTGTTTGAACTTATACATAGTGTGGAAATAAGTTGTATTATAGTCACCGTCCCTTGCCTAATTGATCTTTGTAACTTGTCTCCGTAGGAGGGCATCCTGTTTCCATAACTATGCTAGCTCCGCTTTAAGATCTTGTTCTTCTTTGATGATTTTCGGGGAGTGATAGCACTCTGCTACCACCTCAATTTGCCTTTTAATCTCATTTTCGTTAGTTGTACATTCGCTACGGGCCCAAGTGCCTAATTGGTCTTGGCATTTTGCGAGTTTAATCTCCAATGGTTCGTTTATGATCCATGTGTTTACGAAAATGCGGATCCCTTCTTCCTCATTTAACTAGCACTCATCAAAGCAGAATGGCACAGTGGTAGATGGTTATTACAGTGAAGAAAAAGGCGGATCGGGTGGTGGTCCTATCCAATTGCCCGTTCTTAGAACATAGCTGCTTTATCGAACTCCTCCCTCCATTTTAGGTTCACCAGGATTCTGTCAAGGCGACATCAGATACGACAGTCATCTTGTTATTTGTTAGTCCATGTGAAAGGAGTGCCATGGAAGCTGAGAGCGAGCAGAGAGTTGTTGTTGATAAAACCACAGAAAGGTGAGAGCGACGATGCGGGAACAGGGTTTCCACCCTATTTCTCGTAGCTGAATAGAATCGAATTAAAATCACCGACCAGCATCCATGGAGAGTCTATGGTGTGAAGACTGCTAATGAGGTCCCAAAACATCCCCCTATCTCTAGGTTGTTGGGAGCTTGAACAAAATTCCATGAAAAGTCGTTACCATGATGAACAAAAACATGTAAGAAATTACTAGACACCCTTAACACATCAATTTGAAGCCCCTGTGTCCACCAAAGAGCGAGCCCTCCGCCCAAACCAATAGGGTTGACATGAGTTACCTAAACCTAGCATAAGTCGTTTCATGTCCATGAAGGTCGCATAATTCTTCATTTCGCTGAGGAAGACGACGTCCGGGCGGGAGGAGTGATTCATATCGTAGAGGTGATCAACTATAAGGGGCCACCTGGCTCCCCTATTGTTCCACCCAAGCACTCTCATTCAAATTCCGGCGGCCTTGGGGTGGCCATCGAAACCTCGGATCCCTGATCTGGGATGCTGGGCATATACTGCAACTTGATCCTCGGGCGCGTCGCTATAGTTTTCCTCTTGATCGCCCGAGCATAATCTCTAACTACATATTACACCTAACACTCAATGTTCTAGATACAAGTATGATAATTTAGTATTTCATATTTTTATGTCATAAAAAATTATCTAGATTGAACAAAACTCTCGATATTGAAGTGTATTTTTTTAAAAAAGACCTCATTGTAATTCTCATATAGGTGAATCGAGAAATATGCAGAATGCCTAACAGGAGGTGCAGTCACCACAAGCGGAGCTGTATGGGAAATGGATCTGTACTTTTGCATGAAAACTTCCGTCATTTCTCTCTTTAACAGACATCATGACAAGAGAAAATAACGGAATAAACAACCTCCAACCAACCAATTGAAACTCAGTCAAACAATACTGATCTTGATGGAGATCGATCAAGTGCCGAACAATTTGATATATATGGAACATAAAGAAATGAAAGATACGCAGCAACTTCTTGTTTCCTCGTGTTCACGTGAAAAGAGATAAAACAAGTAAGAGTCGATGCTCTTTATAATTCTTTTGGACCAAATTTCAGATAAGGCCCAATGTCATAATTGAAGTTAAGTTATAACCCAAACACTTTATGTCTTACTTCTACGAAATATGAATTCGATAAATCGATGAGAACTACGCATACACTGTTTAAGCGTGGTATAAAAAACTTAGCCTACTTTCGCCCGCAGAATGATTACCTCGAGAGTTATATTATTATCACAAATAAAATAACGTACCTTCTTAAACACGAATAGACAATATCTTTGAACTCGTCGAAGTGATAGATCCTCCGAACTCGGAGTGACACGTACCAGTAAACTAAATAATAAGAGTTGGGATATGACTCGACACTCCTTGCCGATTGATAGCATGATTGTTCGTTGCCGATTTGACCACATCTTGACTGCTTGTTGACCTTCTTTGACCTAGTTTTGACCCTCCTTTGTGATTGGTTGGAAAAAACAAGAATTTCTTGTTTCTTTTTCTCAAACAGATCATTTTGGTCCATTTTACTTGCTTTCTCATTACATATGTGAGGTTTCAGGTATCCGATGGATAGAGGACGACGAGACAATTCCAATGAGATCAATCTAAGCTCAAATGGTGGTGGACGAGGGAGATATGTGCGATCGAAGAATGAAGTCCCAGACTGGAAATGAGGCAACACGGCGTGTGGAGCCCGTGTGGGTCCACACGACGTGTGGTCCCAGCGGACATGCATATTTAAAGCATTTGTGGAGGAGGAGGAGGCATAATTCATACTACATTCATAACAGTTGTCGAGACCCAACTCCTCTCTCAATTTTCCCCTAATTTGAAGCCCTAGAAGATGAATTGAAGACCTTGAAGATGCTTGGGATCTAGAGAAAACCTAGGATTGAAGGAATTGGAGTGCTAGAGCTTGAAGGAAGGATCCTACCCCCATCATCTTCTTCATACTAGTTGATTGATGGTGATTGTATCCTTTTCGTTTAGTTTTAGTGTCATGATGAATGGTTAGACTCTTAAGTTGTTAGATTAGGGTGTCGTTATGTGCTAGGATGATCCCCTCATGAAGAGGGTTTGGATACATGTTGGATATGGATTGTAGTATATGAGAATGTTTGGACTATGGTTATTGCAACTTAGAATGTGCTATGGCTTGTTTTAGGTCAAATGTACTTTTTCAATTACTTAATTGTGCTTGACTTGAGTTAGTGTATAGTCCAAGATTGAAGTAAGGTGTGTGTGAACCAAACACACACCCCAATTCAACCTTTAGTGTGATAATTCTCTTAGTGGCATTTTATCGAACACCTTAAGTGCATTCCAGTAATCACTTAGGTAGTAACAATTTAGGTGATTGGAATGTTTGGGGGTGTCAAATAGTGACTTAGCACCCTTGTCAAGTGTTTGTGATGCTAGTAAGAGTCTTTTAGCACCTAAGCATTTTTTCGAACACTTGGTGTTCACTACCAATTGGCTTGATCACTTGCCAATTGGTGGTGGTAGTCCAATTCGAGACCTTGAATTGGATTCCGGCGAATGTTTAGAGGATGATCAAACCACCATTGTATCCAATCTTTCTTGTGAATCGGATTTGAGTGCAAAAACAACACCCGAAGTCTAGCAACCCCTCATCTTCTTGTGTTCCACCTATTCACTTTCTTGTTTGCTTAGTTCGTTAGCCTAAATTAGTTCGAATTACTCTTGTTAATGATAAGTACTTTAGTTGAACCTTTGTGAGTTTAAACCTTGTCTTTAATAGTTGAGTATATGTTTGGTGATCCGTTCCTCATGAAAATCGACACTTGAGATCTTAGATTTGGGATTAGTCCCTTTTCCTTATCGATCAAGTTTGTTTGGTTCTTTTCTAGAGGATCACCGATCTATACCGACTTACTTCTCCGAGTACCCACACTCACTCTTACTTAGAACTCACTACCTATTGACCTTTCACGCAAAGTCAATAGTGACAAATGGCCAATCACAAATTGCAAAGTAAACTTGGAGACACAATTTATATCTGAATTGGTGAGCTCCTTCAGCCTTCTAGCTAGTCTATTTAGACATTATACTTCGAGTTCCACCCTCATAGCCGTTGGTGATTGATGCTTGAGATCAATATTGACATCATCTTCATGATCTTCTATTTGTCAGACTTGCTATAAGGAGTTGATCGAATTTGATCTCTTGTCCAAATTGTAATGTTTTGCTTAGTTGTCGGCATCATCAAGCAGCACTTACCCGTTGATGTTGATTTGCACAATCAATCAAGGATTAACTTTCCAAAACCAGTTTGATTATTGGTTGGCTATCCACATTAAATCAAACCTTTGCAAATAATGTGCATTCCATAAGAACACGCTTATTGCTTGCGTGTTGCACTGTTGCTCATGTTTGAGTTGTAAAGGAAGCTTGGCATATCCAGTTTCTTGATTTTCCTGAATTTGCAGAATTTCTCCCAACGACTCACTTTAGATAGTGGGATTGGGTAAAAGTTAAGTAAGTCTGACAAAAAGAAAGGAAGTGACTTAGCAAAATTCCTTTTACGGTACATGTCTTCATAAATAAAATCTTTTATTTCCTTTTTAGAAACGGGGATGTTTCATGATATTGAAGGACATATCAACTTATATAACATCAACGACCATAGCAAAACAAGCATAAGTTCAAAATTGAAGAAACCAACAGATTGATACTGTCACGATAAGAAAACTGAAACAGAAACCTAGCGAGATGCTTAGCATCTTTATTGGAAATGCCAAAAGAGGTTAGGATTTTGGCTGTCCAGTTGGCTCTGATCAGTGTGATGGACCGATCCTCATCAATAGACCGACTTAGAATATTGTTGGAAAGCCATGCTCTTGTTTCTTTGGAAATTTTATGGGACGATGATCTCCCACTTCCTCTAATTCCATGGGGTCAACTGCTGAAGGATTTGCTCGACGATGCTTCTTGTCTCCATTCTCATCTCGAAGTGTATTATTTTATTGCTAAACTATATATATTTTCGTTGAGCTAAAATAAAATATATAGATCCAATGGAACCATAAAATTTGCCTATAGAGGACTCAATCGGTGGGAAACTAGGAATCAAAGGACCGAAAGGTAAGATGTGAAAAGCTGAGGTAAAGGATGGATTTTTTCTAATTCTTGTCGTGGGGATGAAGAAGGGTTTTTTTCGTCGTGGGGAAGAAGCAGGAAGGTTTTTGAAATTTGTACTTGTTCAAAAAGGGGGTTTTGGTGTGACAAATCTTCCGCTGAAGAAGCAGAGATCAGGAGAAAGCGAGTGAGAGCAACTGTCCTTCCGTCAGAGTCTATCGCCCCATTTCCGCCGCCGATCCTGAAAGAATTCGAATCGATTAACCTCAGGTATTCCATGTCTGTGAATTGGCGACGCACTGGTTGTTTATGAGGCCCGAAAACTGTTTCGATTATGTCCGAGTTTTCCGTATTAGAAGAGTTGAGCTCCTATTGTCCTGTACATCGTCATTTGCATACCTTCTGTATCGAACAGAATACACATATGATGCTTAACTTTGAACTTAGGAGTGGTGAACACATTTTACTTTGATTTTCTTTTGAGTGTAGCGATAATTGCATGTTGAGCTGTTGTGTGAATTTATCTGATTCAGTATTGATGTTGGAAGAGACATGGAGGGTGCATTAGTTCTGGGTCTATTTTCTGTGTGTTCTCATGATGGGGGTTGAGCTTTTGGCTTTGGAGTTCTTTGATTGCTTGATTATGCTAAGAAATTTAAGGTTTCTGCATTTGCATCGATATATTACCAGAGTAAGTATGTTAACTTGTGAGGTTCTTAGCTGTTCCGTGATGTCCTGCTTGGTAGAAATTATGTTCTTTGGGATTTTAGATGTCAGGTTTTCAGTGATTCCCTATTACGGTTGGGTGTCATTTGCCATTGTTTGATGACTGTGAGATTGATGGTAGGATTTTTAATTGTAGGTCGTGTTTAATTGTTATTTTAAAATGGCTGTTTGGGTGGAAATCAAAAGCAAGTAATTTGAATAACTCAGTGACCTATTTCTGTTTTGGCAAGTATATAATGGGTAGAACTGAAGGTTCATGGTTGCAAACTTACGTGATATGCAGTGTACAGGCTTCTTCACATTAACTATTCGATCCTGAGCTACTTTCTTTAAGCACAAACATAAGGATCACTCATGAGCTATCTGATTGATGAGAAAATGCTTGCAAGACAACTACATAATCTGCCCTATGTATTAAACCTGTTAAATACAAGCTTATGATGATTGCTTTGCTGTTTCTGAGTCTCGTCTTAGCTTTGTTGACTTTTTTTTGGCTTTTAACCATGGATAATTGCAGAGTACCTTCAAAATGTGGAGAAGTAGCAGCAGTCGTTTTCTGAAGCAAACCTTTCAATTCAGGCAGCAGGCAGTGGAACAGCTGACCGAATTGCCCAAACTCCCTACCCTCTTTAATCATACTGCTCCAATATCCACTTCATCTGCTCCCAGCTCCATCTCCCATGCCCGTCTGTCTTCCCTTCCCTTACTACGGAGTCCCCTCTCTTCCCCCTTCTCTGTTGTCCCTGTCCGCCATATCCGCTCCAGTACCGGGTATCTACTTGTACTTTATTCATTTTTAAATTTTCTTTTCCCTTTCCTTCCTAACTGTACATTTACTTAGCTCTCCACTCCTTGGACAGTTATGAGACATCCCCACCAGTGAATTGGGGTGTCCGCATTGTTCCAGAGAAGAGGGCATTTGTGATAGAACGATTTGGGAAGTACCTAAAGACGCTTTCATCTGGAATTCACTTGTTGATCCCTTTTGTGGATCGAATTGCTTACGTCCATTCCTTAAAAGAAGAGGCAATTCCCATTCCTGACCAATCTGCTATCACCAAGGATAATGTCAGCATTCTTATTGATGGTGTTCTCTATGTCAAGGTTTCTTGCTTTATTCTTTGTTTCACTTCGTTGCTATTTTTTGTAAGAATCAATGATAACTATGGTAATAGCTACTTATACTACTGTCGCAGATTATTGATCCTAAATTGGCTTCTTATGGAGTGGAGAACCCAATCTATGCTGTTATTCAGTTGGCGCAGACCACCATGCGTAGTGAGCTTGGTAAAATTACACTTGATAAGACCTTTGAGGAACGTGACACTCTGAACGAGAAAATAGTGGTAAACTTTCTTTGATTGTCTTTCTCCTCTCTAGTTTCTCTTTGGTGAAAGGAATTTAGTTCCCTCATATAGCAAAATCTTAGAGACACTTGGAATGCTACTAGTTGTCTATATCTGTCACATCTAAAAATCTGATTATGTATCACCTTTCTCTGTCATTGATCTGGTCCACATTAGTCGGTTGGTATATGCTTTTGGCAGGTTTTTAGATGACATTTCAAAATCTGGATATTGTATAATGGATTCCTAAATACTATTTCAGGAGGCCATTAATGTTGCTGCAAGTGACTGGGGTCTCCAATGCCTTCGATATGAAATAAGTGAGTCGAATATTTCAGAATGGTTTATCATCATATACTCACTTCTCATTACATCCTTTTATATGCTGCTGATTGGGCTTCCCTTTTTTAGGGGATATATCTCCACCACGTGGAGTGAGAGTAGCCATGGAGATGCAGGCAGAAGCTGAACGTAAAAAGAGGGCCCAAGTTCTTGAGTCTGAAGGTTTTATAGTGTACTTAGTTTTTCATTACTTCTTAGGATAGATTATCTACCAATTAGCATATCTTCATTAAAAATAGTCAAACTAATTGGTACGGTCCACTTTGCTTGTGAAAACTTAAAATTCTCCATTTTCGTGCTTTTTGCATTTACTGTTTATCAGGAGAGAGGCAGGCTAACATTAATATTGCTGATGGAAGGAAACTTTCTGCTATATTGTCAGCTGAAGGTAAGTTTATTCCCTCTCTTGCATTATGTTCTCCATGAATGAGTTTCAATCATGCATGGATCTTCATATATGTCTGTTGATTATCTTCGTAGATGTACGTATTGCTTGGGCAGATGTCATATAGGATAAATTTCTTGTTCTTTTCAGTTTTCAGTTGCTTGTGCTTTTCATTATCGTGTGTATCTTTCTGATGCTTAAAGCTTCTTTTCTCATGATTGACCACCATGTACCAGTCTGTCTTCTTTGACATATACTCAAGGTTGTTATAATCGTTCAATTGACCAATTCCATTCTAAATTAACGAGTCTCAGCCGATCAGGCAGTAGTCTTGCTTAGCATTTGAGATCGATATCACACATTCGACAGCTTTCGACTCTGACGCCTATTTAACCTATATTGATCTTACAATCAGGTGAAGCACAAGCTATCCTCGCTAAAGCTGATGCAACAGCCAAAGGCATTGCCCTTGTATCAAGAACCCTTAAGGAGACCGGTGGAGCAGAGGTGAGTTTTGGAACCCCCTCTAAAAGCACCTCCATTAACACCATCAAAGAAAACTAGTGGTAAAACAGCTGTGTGTTATTAACATCATATCGTTGCTTTGCAGGCAGCAAGTTTGAAAGTTGCCGAACAATACATTCAGGCCTTCGGCAATATTGCTAAACAGGTGAGAAATGTTGCAAATTCAATTCCTTTTTTGTTGATTCAGTTCAGTTCACATTTTTGTTAAAGAGATTTTAATGAAAACCTTATTAGGGGACTACAATGCTGCTTCCTTCCTCGGCTGCTAATCCGGCGAGCATGATTGCTCAAGCTCTTACCATGTACAAAAGCGTGCTTGGGGATGGTCCTTCTAACACTGCTGGCCATGAAAGCTCTTCTACACTTGAGCTTACAGGAGGTGGAGAACACAATGGTGAAGTTGCGAAGGAGATTCCAAGTCGGAACAAGGGTGGATCTGGTTTTTCGCTTCAGAAGCCGAGGGCAGAGTAGACACATTATATGCAGAATGAAAGGATCTCGGACATCGATAGAGCTGAATCGAATTTTCCGTCAGTTTTAGTAACTCGCAGCTAGTTGAAATAACCATTATTACAGTTTCTTTCCCGCTCTTTAATTTCGATAGACGTATCAAGTTGAGGAGGTTAGTCATTTTGGAATCGGATTACTTTTGGTATGTGGAGACATTCTTTCAAGTGTTAATTGAAGCAGTATATGTTCTTTTGACATTGGTATCAAGGGTAGATTGGTATCCATACCATTTTCTATAAAATCTGCTTTCATATTAGTTATTTGGAATTTGTATGGACAGTCCAATAACATAAAGATTGTAGCCTGTTCAAAAAACAGAGTTTCAAGGGCAATGGTTATAAAGTAGAAATCTCGAATGCCAAATCCTGTACCATCATGGAGAAATACATCTTTTTTCTGGTGGCGATTGTAGAAATGTCGAAATAAAGTAGTCTCTTAATACATTCAGGACCGTTCTCACTCTCTCGAAAGCCAAATTAGAGGTCCATATAATGATTTCATTATTCATGAGAATGCCAAATCCCATGTCGTTCAAGAATGCGAACTGTGGTCCTTGGTTCTTTTGATAAGTCTTATCTGGCTATTATTGAGTCTTTGTTTTGGAAGTATTGGCTGTCGTGGATGTTTGTGCCTGATGGTTCCAATTGGGGTTACCGACACATTGACATTGAAGGTGATGCGGAGCTGGTTTTCCATAAACCGACCAACAAGGTTACGAATTGTGCTACCAATGGAGCCAACATCACAGAGATTCTGTCCTACTTACTCAACATGCCAATTGTGCACCAATGGTGCAACATTCTACAAATGAAGACATTGTGGCAAAAAAGGCCGTTATGTATCTCCTGGATTGTGTAAAAATCGATCTCAATGCTCGGATAAAATGGTTATATTCTTTTTGTTCCTACTATCTTAATTTCTCATGTTGTGAGCTATTTATGTAAAAGAAAATAAAGATATCGATTATGTAATTTGACACGTGAACTTCATTTATTCACAGGAAACAGGATCGGGATTTGCTACAGAAACTGATCACCTCGTAAGAACAATTTGGCATGAAGTTCCTACATCTACCTATCATACTAAAGCAAAAGCTGTTTCAAGATCCATAAGAACTCCTGGCATATCATAAATTACATTATTATCAATCTACACAATTAATACTAACTCAAACGACTAGCTAACTGACTGTGTTGGCAATCAAACTCTCAACACATGAAGATGCGTCATATTATAACCCAACAAAACCATATAACAGGTTTTGCTCAACACTGAAGCACTCCTCTAATTGTTTGGTGTCACAGCTTCGCCTCTATATACCCTCCAGGGACCAGAATAATACTTTGGCGTCATGAGAGGCACTGTTTCCCCTGGATGATCTTCCCAATACTTCTCCTGCTCCATTTTGTCACAAACCCAGAAGAAATTCAGAATGCGGTAACTGGAAAATGAAATTAGTCGAGGACAAAGTTCCCAAAATTGGGTCTTTCACCTTGTATCGCTGCTCGGTGATGGCAGCTCCAACGACGCCAGTGTAGAAGGCAGCTACGTAGATAGTGACCAGAGGGGTAAATGATTTGGGTCTTCTGTAAGGATCAATCATATCCCACAGAATCGTCCTCTCCCATTTTGTGTACAGATAATCTGCATATTTCCTCCATAGATAGCTCGCCATTGCCTGCTGCAAGATCAAGGCTTTTTTTAGTATTCTCAGTCCATATCATATCGAAAGAAGAAGAAGAAAATGAGTGTCCTAAAATAAAGAAATGCTTCTTGATGGACCTTGTACTTTCCCTGTGCATCCAAATTACTGCTTTCAACAATTCCTTTATTTGCAAATGAACAGATAAGCTTCGTCGTGGATATGTAACATTTTTTATGACCCACGAAGCAAAATTTTCAAAACCTAGAGGCAAAGCCTGCAGAGCAACCATGGACCCCGCACCAGGAAGACATCAACGTTCAAGTTTTGCACATTCGAAGGGGGGCAAACACAAATAAAATGGTGCAGAGCTGAGATACCAGACAAAAGGAAACAAGTGCGTTCTTTGCCCAGTCAATATCGGGGTCATTTTATTGCCCACTCATCAAATAATAGTGAAATAATCAGAGAACAAATACCCAGAATGAATAGCAAGCACGATGAATAAATAGTAAATTCTCACCTAGTGGGTCTATGAGATAATGATGGACGATGGTGATAAAAAGAGAAGCACCGGAAACGTCAAAGGACTATTGATTTCCCTCACAGACTGCAATGGAATGGACAGGTCGTCCGCGAGAGATGTAAAGAATCAGTTTGGATAGAAAAATTAGAAGCTGTATATCGCAGAGAGACGACGAGTAAAGATATTAGGGATTCGTTAAAATTGGGGATGAATTGCACCGTCACAGAATACTCGAAAGTGACAGGCTTAAATTGGATCCATTCAAGGCCACTACGTCGTGGCCCCAGACATACTCGAGTGAGTCTTCCCAATTTCTTGATACTTATTAGTAAAAAATTCCTCTATGCATACGATATATAGTCTATGTTTGAGGCATTATGACTTTTCACCTTTTCCTTTAAATCGTGTCACGTTGAAATTTTTAAACTTTCTATATGACTTGAGTGTGTTAGTCAACTCTTATATATGAAATTGTCTACGTGACTTGACAGTGTTAGTGATGGTGCAGTTGAAGTTTATGGGGCCTGACACAACTAGAAGATAAATCGTGTGCATTCGGAGACATTTCTCATAGCTCGTGACATACAAGATATTTTTGCCTAGTTATTAATGTTTCGATTTCAAAGAGACAAAGTTCTATGTAAAATATTTAAAATTAAATTTTTGCCTTCAACTCACCTTGAACTATTATCTTGCTCAAAGTCTTCAACCATCCTATCTTGCTCAACACCTTCGACCATCCTGCTTTCACCATTACTCAAATGAAGGGGTAAATGTTAAAGTAAATTTGAGCATTGTAGTATAACAAGTTTTTTCATTTTCTAATCCCGTTTCGTTGTAAATATATATATACAAATTGATTATGTACATACATTTTGTAACAGATACTTTTAGGAATTGTGACAATCCTTCCGCTAATTTTATGTTACTGATAGTGCAAATAGATGTATGCAAGTGAAATGCCCAACTGAACTTGATGCTTGTGTCAGAAAGGATGTTTAAGAAGGATGGACAAACTAGATACGAATAAAAAGATACAGTAGAGAGTCGAAACGTTCCAACTATAGCAATCCCTCTCGTGAACTTGTTCGGAGTTCTGTGATCAGTTTGCAAAGCGAAACCGCAGCATGATGCGAACTTCCTTATCGGCAGAGGCAGAGAGAGTTCGGTCTTCCAATTTACCAGATCCGATCATATAAAGAAACAGAAGTGGAGCAAGCAAGCTCCATGTAATATCGCCAGTTAGTATTGAAACAAAGTCCAGAGAGATCTTCTGGAATCAGGAAGTAACCTTCCGCTCCCCTTCTGAAATCAATATCCAAACTGAGCCACGAGCAATATTACAAATAGCATACACAAATAATTCCAAAGAGATACCTGTCAATGATGCTGAAAACATGCTGAGGTTCCAGAATGAGCAAGTCAGTAAGAAATGTAGCAAGAAAGTCCAATCCTTTCCGCATATCACCATTTCAGCTTCTCAGAGGCTACTGATTAAATTAGATGATGCTGTAACAGCTCCCAGCAAAGTTCATGCAAGATTAAAGGTGGGAAATCATGATTCCTGACCAAGGGGAGGTTTCAGAGCTACAGTGGAAACAATAAAAATAATCCTGTTGCCAGACATCTATAATATCCCTCACAACTCAATGAAGATACTATCTAAGCTCTTGAGATGCTCCATCTCATCTCTGCTTGCAATTCCGGGATCAATGTAACATATCTGCAGGGGAAAACATGACTAAATAAGGGACAACAAAGGTTTTAATAAATTATAATAAACCTGATATTGGCAGTACAATAAACCTGATATTGGCTTCGCTTAAGTGTGTGTACTCCTCTTTTTATCAACTTCTCCCACTGAGCATCCTCTCTGAGTGATCTTTCTAGACCTTCCGTCCTCTGTATGCATCCAGCAGAACATGAACACGCAAGTCTAGAATAGGAAATTAACCTTGTGAAGGAAATAATCAACATAAATAAATATTTCGTCATCTACGTACGTGACTTCAAAACTGCAAGGTGTTTCAAAATCAAAGCATGTAGTTGCAAGAATGTAATAGCTGTTCCAAATCCAAGCCTATTGCTATTTATTCAGATGACATACTCACTTCAAGTGTGAGTACCAAATCAACTAACCAGTAAACAAAGAGACAACCTAGCTTCGAATCATCCACTTTTTTAGTAAACATAATCAAACTTGATTGAATTCTTGAATGGGATTACACACAACTGCAGTGGTGTTCGGTCAAATTCCAAAAAAGGTTGAAGTCTGGATCGTTGCTTTCTACAACAATAAATCTCAGTTCAACCATTCTATCTAAGCAAATGGGAATCATGGGAAATGCATCCATCAGTACTTGCATGAGCTGGGTCCAAAATCAAGAGAGTATGCTCTTGTGATCCATTCTTGAGCTGTCGACATTGAATGCCAACTATTGTTCTTGAATGTCCATCATGTTGGAAGTACAAGGGCCTGTATTTACATTCAAGTTTAAGACAATAGGAAATCATGAAAATGAGGAATTACCAAAAAGAAACATTATCTTTTTTCAAAATACGACAATTCACAATTCCAAAATGAAACACATTACAATCAGAACACACGCTTTGCCTGCCAAGACAACTTGTTGCTGATGAGCAGACACCCTTGAGCCTTCCCTGTGAGAAGTACTTCCATATCCAATCAATAAGAACTTGCGCATCCACATCATTTTTCGAACACTTACTCGACGTGGTTTGACTGCTTTTGTTGGCGGTATAGCTCCGAGGGTCACCATCCTTTATTCTGTCAGTGTGGAGAAGATATTTATCCATAGGACCATATAAAGTGTCAGATTTTCGCTTGCCTTGGAAATTCGTCTCCCTAACCGAACCAATGCTGGTACCAGGAACGGAGAGGAAAAGGGACTCCGATTCCTTGGTACCGAAATCAACAATCCTAGCTCGAACACCAAAAGAGCGGAACAAGGCAGCACATTCAGTGGTTCCAATCCAACATGTGGAGCCACAGATAGAATGGTTGAACTGTTGGGAGCCAAGAGAATCAAAACCATTCTTCCAAGCCATCTCAATCCAACCTTGTAGAAATGCGATATCAGGAACAAACCCACAACCGCCAAACAGAACTCTTCTGAAAAGGCGAGGGTTTTTACCACTGGAGCTGGGAAGGCGGAAGGTTCTGGTTACAGATGGGGCAATTGGGCAAGGACTGCATTGATGGATGGATGGATGGATGGATGGATGATTGAGAGTTGAGAGCACTGAGATGTTTGATTCAGAAACAACGAGGGAGAAGAAGAGGCAGCATCCAGAAAATGGAACTTTCATTTGGGATATAATTAAAAATAGAGTAAATATGATGTGGCTGTCACGTCTGCCTTTTGTTTTGAGTAGACAACATCTTTGTTCCACGTCAGATTGCCGACTCGCCCAACATTTTAATAGAGCGGTACCTGGTGTAATAAGAGTGGCATCTGATAAAATAAAGTTAGTTTAGTGGTTAATGTGAAAGATTTTTAGTAGTTTAGTGGTATATTGTGTAATTAAGTTAGCAAATACACAATAATGATTTGACTTAGAGAATCAATTTCGGTGTTATATGTCTTGTTTAGGCGGAAAAATGGGTGTTAAGCGTAGGAGTGGATGTGAGAAGACTAAATATATAGGTCGTGAACTTGAAAAATAGAGAAACACCCGCTAGAAAATGACGCCATATAGGTCATTATGTGTGTGGTTTCCTCTGAACAAGTTGGATTCCTGATCACAGTTGTTGGTGTGGGAATCTAAGACATTACTTGTATTGAGTCGGAGGCTTGAGAGAGTTGGGGGTTAAGGCAAGTTGGAGATATACAAGTATTGGGTAGATTTGACAATTATGATTTTTTAATCGTTTAATCCATCATAACCTTATCGAGTTTGATGGTTAATAATTGCGTTAATTGGGTATTTTGAAGTTACGGTGATATCCGTTAACCGCTAAGAATGAGTAATGTTAAATTATGTCTTTTGTAGTAACCACATCATCACCATAATCATACCCATAACCATCATCGACCAACTATATAACCAATATTTACCAATCAATACATGAGCCTAATAAGTCTGCTACATAACTTAAATGTATATGAAACCAGCTCATAAAACTAAACCTAATCAATTTACTCATTCCTTCCTCGAAAATATCTCATTCGTTGTTTCTACTTCGACGATATCTTTTCATTTCATCATCTTCCACAAAACTCAATCATTATCCTTGGATTGAAAATAACTTATCTACCGGCCACATTTTTTAGGAAATATCGGCCATTTTTTAAATGAATTAAAATGGTTGTATTTTGGTTTTTGTTTTGGACTTTTGATTTTAATTTTTATATATTTTTATAATGGGGCGGTTATAACCGTTGGAATGGGTTATAATCGTTAATCACGTGGGTATAATTATTTATTTTAAATGAGGTAGATCATCTTTTCTGTATATATATTTTTAAAATTTCCATGTCAGATGACCTATCAACTCTTGTTAGGCTGGCTAGCCCACAAATCAAGAAATTACTCTGCGACCGAAAAAATTAAGAAATTTGACTATAAAGAGAAGATTTATTGGAAGCTCTTATGTCTTTGACTTTTTGACTTAGCAAAGAATATTATTTACAATTAGTGATGTTTATGGCCGGTAATGGAAACCGGTTAGGGGAAATGTCTACAACACATATACGAATAATTCACAAGCATAAATTCAACTGTATCAGACACGTTGTGCATGCTGGAATAGTGTTGCAATATGTAGCCTTTGGCAAACACATTCCACCCTTTACTTCCACTTCATCTATAAAACCGAAAATAAAAATAAAATTTTATTTATTATTTAGATTGATGTACAAAATATATACTGCAAGTATACATGTCGATTAAATAATAAAGCGATTAGTGAATTGAACAGATAATTGCTATAATTTTCCAGAGTAATCTCAACACGAATACGAACCAATGATTTTGATGGCTTTTAATTTCTAACCGTCGATTATTGAAATATAATAAGTGAATTGAACACACACAAGTTAAATGATGATTAAATTCAATATTAAAAAGCTCCAGGGAATTTTTCAGGATTTAAGTTAAATATTAAATGCAAATACATCGTTTATTAATTAATTTTAATCTCCTGATTCTACGATCGAATAATCTCTACAATGATGACTCTTTCTATCCGGATTAGTCATATACTATCCAACAATTTATACTCCTACTGTCGTAGCCTTAAGTCCGATTATCCTTTTTACGATCGCATAATATTTTATATTCACCGTCGTTTCAATCAATTACTGTGAGGGTGTGCCAACGTTCTATCTTCAGGTTTTCTCTTTTGAGTACTCACTAAAGACAACAAATCAACAAATTGATGGCCAGTCAATATATAGCATTACGAATAGCAAAACACATAAAATAGGAGAAAAAAAGTAAATCGATAATATTTAACAAATAATAATTTAACTTAATCCATCAAAATCCCCAGAATAGAAAGTTAATTCATAGTAAAAATAATAATAATACACATAAATAAAGAAAATATTTCCAACAAAAAACTACGAATATGTATCGTGGATGTTGATGTATGATGGGATGTGAATCAACTTCTCGTCGTATCTTCACTTCAACGGTACCCCACCAAAATTAATGAATATAAATGACTAATCTTAAAACCGAAGAAAATGATAACAAATTTTATTAACTTTACGTAACTACCAAACTTAAAAAAATACAAACACAAATTCAAAACACTCTCCCACTAACTCTCCACTCTCTACTCGTTGCTCTCTAAATTGGTATCTGTGAATTGGTGTGTGATAGCTCTGATAACCTCTTAATGCCTTCTTTTTATAGCCGGATTCATCATTCTCCCAACTATTTCTCTTTAATTTGACAGATAGAAACTTGACGAACTTGTTCTCCATTTCCCGTTGCTGCTTCCACCTTCCATGATGCCCGGGAAACTAATATAAAACTAAGAAGATGTGAAAGAAGGTTGATCTTAGAAACTTTTATTATTTTATTTCTTATTCTCCCATGCACCAAACAGCGTGCATGTTGCTTCAATCATTTCTTTTTATTATTAAATATAACATATAATAAAAGATGAGTGTATTTCTGAATTGTATTGTTTTTAACTCGGTTCCTAATAGTTCATATAATTCGTCATTTCCATCTAAATCACCTGAAAAAGCTGCAAAGTATTAGGTAATGGTATTTTTACCATTCCGAAGCAAATTTTGTTAGATACAAATAATATGAATCCAAAAATATCCAACTTTATTATTAAAACACACAATAAAATACATATAAATATTGCTACTATCAAATACCCCAAACTTAACTCGTTGCTTGTCCCCAATGACACAAAAATAAACATACAACTTGGAAACAAAAATTTTAATACAAAGTTATACAAATTAATTCGACGATAGATTGGACCGCATTCATCTCAGAAGACAGTTTTGCCCGAACAAAGTTATCAAAGAGTGATAGACTTTGGGCAACCTAGCTATGGAGGAGAACAACAACAATGGAATAACTTTGGGCAAGGAGCAATGCCAAGTTGGGGGTGCACATCAATCTTCAACACCTTTCTACTCAGACACGCCTTCAACTTACTATCATCAAGATCATTAACCTTTTGAAGATCAATGCTCAAGACCTGATTATTCATATAAATCCTCTTCTTCTGTGCATGGAAAACTCCTTATGCAACTTGAGGAGGGTCGCCACATACTTAAGGAGAATGACCGCCGACTAAAAATATTAAACGAACAACCTCGCCTTTTGACACAACTTGCGGGGGAACCTCCTCTCCCACCACAATTGGAGGAGGTTGAGATGAATGATCATGATTTGGGCGTGACATCCAAGGAAATGAATGAGGTAGTAGAAGCATCTTTAATCACTAAAGACCAACCAACGACGCATGTGAGTATCAAGTTGAGATACATCCATCCCTATATTGGGCATCAACTTTACACTAGGGTCAAATGGAGTTTTCAATTCTTGACATCCCTTACTACCAAACTTAGTAAGCACCTTCTCTATGTAGTGACATCGATTCTACGAAATTTCCTCCCCATTTTGTTTATTCTAATCCCAAAAATCACATATGCCGCCCCCATTGTCCTTCATGGAAAACTTTGATGATAAGAACTCCTTGGCACTGTCAACTTGCTCTTAATCAGTTCCAAAGATGAGCATGTCATCCACAAACAAACAAATGATGACTTCTTTACCGAATTCATCAAATTTCACATATACACACTTGTCTGCCTGATTAAATTCCACTTGACAACACAACATCATCAAACTTCTGATGCCACTACTTTGCCACTTCTTTAAGCCCATACAAGGATTTGATTAGTTTTCACACCTTATGCTAATTTCAGGCATAACAAAACCTTCCGGTTGTTTTATGTATACCTCCTCATCAAGATCTCCATTCAAGAATGCTGCCTTGATATCCATTTGATGGATCTCTAGGTAATGAATAGATGGTAGAGATATTAATAAACTAATAATCGAGATCCGAGCCACCGAAGCATAGATATCAAAGTAATCAATCCTATTTTGTTGTTTAAAGTCTTGAATCACCAACTGAGCTTTGAACTTATCTTTAGAAGCCATCAACTTTCATCTTCTTCTTGAAGATCCACTTTCTTCCTAACGGTATACATCCTAATGGGGGATTCGTTAACATCCAAGTGTTATTTCTCAAGATGGAATCCTTCTCTTCATCTACTGCTTCCTTCCAAAAAGCAGCGTCTTTTCAAACATACTAGGGTTATCGTCAATATTAATTGTAGCAGTACATGTATTATGATAAATGGTTTTACTCGTCCAAAAAAAATATGGTTAATGAATTATTCAAAATTGATTCTCCCTAGGGTCTCTTAATATATTTTACTCAAAGTGTGAAAAGTACTAATCGGCGAACAAGAAGTGTGGTTTAGGTGCCACGAGAACTAATGCAATCAAAATGAAAATGAAAATGAAAATTACTTAAAGAGAAAAGTTTGCAAGACTACACGATAATGGATTGGATGATCAGGAATGAAACTTCTTAAACTTAGAATCCCACTAGGCAATTAAAATTCATAAATGACGGATAAATACCATGATTTAAATGAAACAATATAAATTCGATAAACTGTCACAATTCTTATCTAATCAAATCATGCCCTTTCAGGACGGCTAATTTGATACCTATTTAGCATTCCGGTCCGCTCTTTTGAAACGAAAAATTACACACACGACAGACTAGTTCATTCGCTCCGGGATGAGGGTTAACGTTTAACCTAATCGTTTGATTTCATCGTTCTAGATATGTAAGCTCTCTCGAGTCTTAGGTGCAATTTGATTAGACAAGAACGAAAATGAAATCGAAATCAAATATATACTGAAATTTATCCAACTGGCTAGGCATTAGAGTCGGTTAATTCAGTTAATAACTGTCGGTTAACGGTCGGGGAAAACAAGTTGAAGGTTGAAATAGGTTAACCGGCTTAACTGACCGATCGGATGGAACAATTAAACTGACCGATCGATAACCGACCACTCGACAAATATCCGATTTTCACCAACCTCTGACCGATTTGGCCGAATTAACCAACTCAAACCAAACAATAGCCTCAATCAAAGAAGAAGAAGGAGGAGAAGAACAAAGAGCAATACACACAAAATTCTGGATCCTATCTAAAACTCTTCTTTAGTTTTCTTCACCTGGGTTCTCGATTTTGCTTCAATTAGAGATCGATTTGAGAGTGGACATGGAGTGGGAGAGCCGGAGAGATGAAGATGCCGACTTTTCATAGCCGATCCAAGCCTTACCCTCGCTTCGGAGAGTTGGAGTTGGTCAGATCTAGAGTGGACGGGTCGACGGCCTCTTGCTATTGTTGTTATTCCAATCGGCTGACGACCACATGCTGCTGTTGTTGTTTTGTTCCAATCGGCCAACGATGTGTGCTGCTGAGAGTTGGAGGTGGTGGGATCGCGACAAAAGGAACATCGTCGCCGTCGCTGCGGAGGATTTGGGTTGATGTTGCTTTTAATTAAAGGAACAAAGAAGAATGAAGGGTTGGGTATTGTTTGGGTTGCACGGTTGGGTATTATTTGGGTTGCTGTTGTTGTTGCTTTTAATTAAAATGAAGAAGAATGAATGGTTGGATATTTGGGTTTGGGTTCGACTTAGGTGGAGACTAAAAAAGTATTCAAATTAAGTGAGGTCGGTTAATATCCGTCAATTTTTTATTTTAACCGAATTAACCGATTAGCCGACTCTAGCATTTTCCTTAACCGTTCCCCGACCTATCCAAATTTGGTTAAACCAATTTCTTACCAACTTGGTATGTTAATAAGTTAAAACCGATTAACTAAAACTGATATGCCAACCTTACAACTCGCATAATTCGTCAAATGTATACAATCATTCGTTCATAAGAATTAACCTATGGTTCATCTAATATAAGCAAGAGAAGAATAGCTGCTCGTGATCTCATAAGACAAATAAAAATCATAGAAGGAACACATTGAAGTTTAGGTTTACATAAATAACTATGAAAAACTAATTTCGCCGATCTTCCCGAAGAATTTGATTAGCCGTCTTTATTCTTTCCCCGATTACGAGCTCCTTGAAGTTGCCTTATAGTTGCTCTCAAGTCTCAGTAGTTTGCTCTCGACTTTATCTGGGGAAGTCTGTCTAATTCTGAGGAAGAATTGGGCTTTTATAGAGACGGGATCCTTATGTCAGTCGGATTACCAATAGTGCACCATACGTGGACCAAAAGTGTGCCGCACTTTTGGTCATACCTATGGTATACTTTTGGTCAAATTTACAGAGACCTCTAACTTTGAGGACGCAAAAATGCGCTGTAGATGACCCAAATGTGTGGCGTACTTTTGGTCATACTTAGGCGCAATTTTGGTCCATCTCCCGCACTTGGTGACTCCATTCTTTGATGCATCCAGCTCCTTCTCGCACTTCATATAGCTCTGAATAATACCCCGATGTCGTCGTGTACTTGAAATTGATAAAAAAACACTACGAAACAACATCAAATGGACCCCGAACCAGCCCGAGACACTAAATCAAGTTATAAGCTAGAAATGTACAAAATATCCTATACTTCTAGTCAAAACTATACAAATGTGCATGGAATTTCGCTTAAATAGGGGCGATGAACATGACAAATCGAGTGTCATCAAATAACCCCATGATCGCCGAAATAACTTCACTGTTATCCCGACAATGCAAGTGTCGTTTTTGTCCAAAGGTCCCTCTCGTTATGCCTCTACTCGAACTCGTCAACACCGTTTAGACTGAAATAATTGGTTTTGTGTTTTAATTACTCAAATGATTAAATTAAACTAACAATTCAAGGTTTCATCAAAGGGAGAAAGCAAGTTCTTGGAAGAGATGAGTCATCAAGCTCAACCTCTTAAACGCATTCGAAACGAACAAATATGGACTTGGATTGAATAAAATGAATCCTCCTATCACTCGTATGAATCCACGGCATGATCATGCACGCGGATTACCATAACTAGCTTCCCAACTAAGGTAGAAATAACCTTAATTAGGCTAGCCGGTAATTGGAAATAGCGTTAACTTGGTCCATCAACGCATAAGCTACTGATAACTACACCCAACTTGGTCCATTGGGTGCAAACCAGAGTGCCTGCCAATTACAAGATGTAAAACTACAAGAAACACAAAAGGTAAAATTGGGTTATCGGCTTACCGCACCGATAACTTTCATCTATTCTTGATTGTTAATCTTACGAGTTCCTAAGTCTATCAAACAAAGGATTTCATAAATTTGACCTAATTCAAGCCATAACAAGAATTAGGTTGAAAACACAACAATAAAAGAATCTTTCATTCATAACCAAATATCCACAATCATCGTTTCTAAACGTTCAAGACAGGTATCATGGCTCAAATCCTACATCCCAACCAAGAATCTCTACAGATCTACTCATAATTCTAGAAGGAGACAAATCAAAAGAAACCCTAACCATCATCTTGTCGAAGAGATAACATTTTTTCTTCCTCCAATCGTCGCTTTTAGTCTTCTAGCTTCAATCTTTGATAGGAACTCCTGGATCTTCAATTGAGAGTCCGGAAATATTGAGGGAAAACGAAGTTGGGGATTGTTTCTCTCTTTCCTCAAAATTTGGCCTTTTATAGGAAGCTGATGAACCTGGAGGGAGCACGCCGTGCACCTCATTTTGTTCAAAATTTTGCGTAGTTGAATGGGGGAACGACATGGAAGTGTGCACGTCGTTCCCCTATTTTAGGGCCGAGATTTCGAAGCATTTCTATGCACGCCGTGCAGCCCCTTTGCTCTTCCATTTAATTTTCGATCATCCGTTCGAGTTCCAACCGTGCTCTACTTCACGTTCATAGCTTCATAACAAGACCACCTATCTCTAGAGTACATGTGGACAACAAGTACTACAAAGAAACACATCAAATGGACCGAAATGGTCCAAATGAACGGAGCTAGGCACATAATGCAAAACACGAAATCACATGAGAATGAAGTTTGAACAAACTAATAATCACTCAAAAAGCATGCATATAAGGATAGATAATTGCTACAAATTCGAGCCTTATCACCCCAAACTTAAGCTTTTGCTTGTCCTCTAGCCAAAAGTTGATAAAGGAATGGAACACATTAACAATCATATCAAATTACTAGTTGAACATATATAAAAAAGCAATACCCCTCAAATCACCCCTAAATTGCTTAACATACAAGTGAACCTTTTAACAAAACCAAAATAGGAAGTAGAGGTCTCACAAGAAGTTCTCCAACTTGCCACACATCATAATACATGTTACACCAACCATCTAGACTTGCTCTCAAGGAATCTCGGCGTAGAGATGAAGCCAATAATGAACTAACTCGAAGTGTATAGGGATAATGTTTATGCGCTCATCATCATCTATGAGGTCTGTTTCAAACACTTACATTTAATCATACTTTTACTCATCACATCGAGGTACATCAAACACTAATCAAGAGGTCTTTTATTTGAGGTTGTAATATGGCAAAAAAGAGAAAAGAAGGTGAAATAATGTTGGTGGTAGGTGTACATAGTGGCGGACGACTCGGTCTAATCTAATATGGAGTGAAGCTACTAACACAACTAAAACTATGTAAGGATCCAACTTCTTACAAGAGCTCAAACTAGCTCGTCCATTCCTTATTCAAACTACTACTCTGAGCCTTTATGCTCATTTATTCAAATTTTTGATTTTTTTGATTTTTCTTATCTCGAGACTGGGTTTTTTCACTTTCCTCCTTCATTTTTTTCGAGATTCCCAATTTTTAATTTTTATCTCTTTTTTAAAAAACTACACTTATTCATAAAACAGATTTAAGCGAGACTATATAATCTTACATTCTTCAAAACTTAGAAAATTTATTGACTCATAGACTCGACCGAGTTACATGCCACTAAAAAACACATGATCAAATGGAGGGTTGAAAGAAAGGGAATACAATAACGTGGGTGTATGAAAAGGCCTTTTGGCTATGATTGGCTATTTGGGTTACCTAGGGGAAAATTTAAGGATGAGCTGGATATTTTGTGGTGGAGCTTTGCTAATTACCTCTATCATTCTAGTGAACCAATGTCGAGCGAATTCAGTTTGGAATCATGCAAGTGTTGGATTAACAACAAACAGAAAAGTCCACTCAAATCAATTTAAGAAGAAATCTACTAATGAAGCAGACTATCTATACTACAAAATGGTCTTTTTAGGCCTCGCAAGGCGGCCATCTTCTTACTCTGGCAGGAGTGAAAGAATTTGGTGATCACCCAACCCAAATGAAGTGGTTGGTTGTCCAACATGGCGCGGAAATAGATGATATGTTCTTTAAGGACATGGTGAGACTCCCACTCCTGCCTATCCCTGTAAGCAAGACCATAGCGCCAAAAAATGGAAAAGGTGGGAGAACGGGTTGAGGATCAGATTGTAGGAAGATGTGGAGGTCTTGAATTTTATCGTGGGGTTGTCGGTGCATAAAATATTCCTACACACTGTATCGCAGGCGCTGTGGTTCATGGTGGGGTAGTCCCCCACTTTGTAAGGCCTTGAGAGCTGATATGGATTGCTGCAGTGGAACCCGAACAAAACTTGGAACTCATCCAGTGTTTTGTTAACCTGCCTCCCATTGAGGCGATATGAAACACATCTCCTGAATTCATACGCTGAACGAGTCTTGAATCGGAAAGAAGTCCAAAACTCCTGAAGAATGAAAAGTCCAGCACGGTTGTGTTCCTCTTCGATTGCATCTGCCCAACTTGGATTCGTTTCCCTAATGCTTGCCAGGTTGATGACCACAGTTGGTGCACCCGATAGGTCACGATGATTCGAATACCTGATCCATGACCTGATGTGCAATGCAGTAAAGGAACAGTGCACATTTCGCGCTGGGTTCTGACTCGGAACATTTGCTGGGAGCTTTGCTTCCTCCTTTGAAGATGAAGATTCTAAAGCAGGAGGTGACGGAAGGAGAGGTGCTCGACTAGTGGAAGCACGAGAGGCAGAGAAACATTCAAACTTACTGCAAAATGAAAACACCACATAACAAATGTCCAAGAACCACCCCACACTTATCTTAATATTTAAATGCAAATCAATCACGGGGTAGTTACACAACTAAGTTAACGTAGCAATTCTTCATATCACAAGAACCAATACAACTCAAGGCCGTTTTCATCATCCAAAACTCAATAATTAAGAGCAATGTACCTCATTAAGACAATATCTCAAAAACACCCTAAAATTACCGACCGCAATCTTAATTTTCAATAAGCAAAACTCATCCAATCAGGGGAAAATCACATCCATAGACTCCTTCCATACCTAATTTCAACATGGCACAATCAATTCTTATAAACCCCCAACTCCAAAAAAAATGGTTCATCCAAAATTCACAAGATGAATCCGGGCAAAAGACTTGCCCCTAGCCATGGATAATTAGCTGAAGAAACAAACAAATTCGTCAAAAATAAAAGTTGGGCAAAAACCGGGTCAAAATTGCTCAAAACAGGATGAGAGTTGATGCAATTTGTTTAAGAATGGGTTGGGGAAGGCGACGGCAGTGGTAGCATCCGGAAGCAGTAGCGGCGGGGTCCGAGAGTGTTTGAAGGAGAAGCGGCGACGGTGGTCTTGGTTTGAAAGAGAGGTGCTTTGAAATTTTGCAAAGGGATTGGGGAGGTCTGTTGATAACCCACATATTTTTACCCAAAGTGCGCCATAAGCATGACCAAAAGTGCGGCACAGTTTTGCTCCATCTATGATGTACTTTACATAAAATGTACAGAGATATATTTCAAAACATGTCAAAAGTGCGCTATAGGCTTGACCAAAAGTTTGGCGCATTTTTGGTCCAAAAGGCCAGAATCTCTAATTTCAAAACTTCAATTCCAGTAGTTCACAATTCAAAATAGGACCCAAGATGAATCGTTCTAGGCTCGATCTAACACCTAAACATTCAATTTGAATCAAAGAAAATGTAAAATATTGACTGCAGACATGGGTTGCCTCCCATGAAGCGCTCTTTCTTTCACGCCTTTGAGCTAGACGATACATGGCCTTCTATTTAGCATCGTCGAAGAAATGAACTTTGAATCCATCGGTAGGCTTGGCACTCAGAGATTGCTTAAGACAGTGACCGTTTACCTTGAATGTTTCTTGGTCCGTATGTGTGATCTCCACGGTCCCGACCATCTTGATTGCAATTTTCCTAGAAATTGTCATAGATGGGAGTTGTAGAGAAGCACATTACCTCCCTTCTCAAATTCCTTAACACCTTGTTGCTTGGCTTGGCATCGTGGATGCATTTCATTCTCTCCTTGTATAGCCATGAGCTCTCATAAGCATGACACCTATGCTCCTCTAGCTCAAGGAGCTGATATTTGCGTTCATAGGTTGCGAGAGTAACATCCATGTTTAGTAACTTCATGGCCCATTACACCTTATGCCCAAGTTTGACCGCTAATTGACAAGCCTCGCCATAAACCAGTCGATATGACAAGGTGTCGATAGGAGTCTTGAAGGCGGTTCGATAAGCTCATAGAGCTTCATCGAGTCGAATCGACCAGTATTTGTGAGACTGATCGACTGTCTTATCAAGAAATCAGCTTAAGCTCATGATTCGTCACCTCTGCTTGGCAACTTCCCTATGGATGGTTAGCGGTGGTCAATCGATGAGTTATGCCAATTTTTTTGCAAACTCGTTCGAATTGACCCTGGAAGTGAGTACCCCTATCGTAATGATAGCTTGAGGGGGTGTTAAAACGCATGAAAAGGTGGGTGATAAACTTGCCCACTGTCCAAAACTTGTTAGTAGGCAGCGCTTGTGCCTCTGTCCACTTTGACACATAATCCACAGCAACAACAATGTACTTATTACCATAAGACTATGGGCTAGACATTTGGAGAACGAATCTCCATAGACTGAGAAGTCATGCATGGAGATCTCAACAACATCTTCTAGTAAATGCCCAAAGATTGCTGCCATACACCTTTGAAACAGTCTGGGTGCATTGCATGGATTGAAGGGAACGCATTTGTATAAAATTGTGAAGAAGGGGCATGTGAATGTAGTATTCTCCTGGTCCTCCATCTCGATTTGGATCTAAAATTATCCCTACATCCCATATAATTAAGAAGCAATAGTACTCATAACCGGCAAGGCGTCCCAACATTAGATCAATGAACGATAGTGAAAAGTGGTCTTTCTTCATAGCGTCATTGAGGCGCCTATAATCTATGCACACTCTCCATTTGGTGTCTGTTCGAGTAGGGATGAACTCTTCTTTGTTGTTAGGAACGGTCGTGAAACCACCCTTCTTATGCACAAATGTATAGGACTAACCCAATGACTGCAGAAATTAGATACAAGATACTTGCGGTTGTGCTATGTACTTGACATTAGCCTCCAAATTGATCTTGTGGGTGCCGAATGAGGGACTAATTCCCTTGATGTCAACAAGTTTCCATGCTATGGCCTGTTCATGCTTCCTCAAGAGGGCTAGAAGCTGCTCCTTTTGTTGAGCTTCGAGCTTTGAGTTGATGATGTTTGGAAGTTTCGAATCCTCTTGGAGAAATGTATACTTGAGATGCTCTGGTAGTAGCTTCAATTCCAACTCCGGAGGCTCCTCATATGAAGTAGTTATCTTTGGGATCTTTGGGAGCTCCAACAAGGGTGGTGCGCCAGAGTCTGATTCAAGCTGTTTAAGGGCTTTCACTTGTGCCCTCTGCTCCATGTCGTCCATCCAAACTCAATATACACATGTAACATCACTGACATCTCCAACAAGCATATGAGATAGCTCAAACATTTCAAACGAATCTTGGTAATCCTTAGATATATTATCATTATCCTGAGACTTAGAATATTTCATGTGATCTTTGAGGCAAAAGGTGACCTCATCCTGTCCTACTTTCAAAGTTAGTCACCCTTTGCTAACATCTATCACAGCTTCAGCAGTAGCTAAGAATGGACGTTAAACAAAATATTGCAATCATGGTCATGGGTATCTAGTAGCACAACGAAATGAGGTGGAAATTCAAAGGGCCCTACACGAATCGGAATATCCTCTACTACTCCCCTTGGTTTTACCATAGACCTATCAGTATGTTGAAGGACCATCTATGTATGTCTAAGTTAAGCTATATCTAGTTTCTCAAATAAGCTATGAGACATAATATTTATACTAGCACCTAGATCAGCAAGACTTCGACCAACTTTAACATTCTTAATTGTGCAAGGTAAAGTAAAGCTCCCAGGGTCTTTTTGCTTTTTCAGTCCGACTTGGATGGCTGCTCCTACTTCATAGAGGGAGACCCATTCAGTGTGAAACCCCGGTTCCGGATTAAACATGGATTTTGGGTATGTTTTGGCTACAGTGAGTTCTTGGAAAAGTCGTGGTTGAATGGTCGACCACGGGCGTGACTCATAGTCTGTCACGGGCGTAGTCATCAGGCAGACCACTACCGTGGTCAGAATCTGTCATGATCATGACTGTCAGGGAGACCATTGTCTTTACTATCAGTGAGCCACGGGCGTGGCAGCCATGTAACCATGGGTGTGGCGATAAGTCGGCCACAACGTGGTGGGCCGTGTATAAAAACAGGGTTGCGACATGCAACTCAGAATTTCAAAAAACCTAAATTTTGAACTCCTCTCTGATTTCAGTAAAAGGAGAAGGTCAAGATGACCAATCTTGAGCTTGTGGAAGAGGGATAGAGATCATTGAGGAAGCGCCAGAAGGTAATCTATGTTCTTCCTTCCTTCTCAAATCCCTTGTTTCAATTCTACGTAGGAAATCGAGATAGGTTTGAGTTTTGGGCTTTTGGGATTTCAATTTTATGATTGATCTCATCAAGTCAGATGGATCGGAAGACAGCACTAGGGAGTTGCTAAAGACCAGACATGTCCAGAAAAGCACTTTCAGGTGGGGGTTTAGATTACTTTTCTTCTTTAAGCGTATAACTGCAATTAGGATTGTAACAAATGCGATGAATGGATTCTTACAATGGTGCAGTGGGCGTGCAATCCATTGTACCGATGTTGTGTGATTGGAGCTGGACTCTGGGATTGTACAATAGCATGCTATCTACTTTATAATTGATGTAATTTACAAAGCAGGGCTCCAGGGTCGTAGAGTAGCATGTTCTACTGTACCCAAGATTGTATTCAAGCATATGCTCTTGGCCCTTGAACTATGATCCACAGTTCATGATTAGGATAGGATTCAGGATTAGCTAAACTAGCTCCCAATATACGTTGGTCACCCACCCTTGGATTGTGCAATCCCGCAGGATGTTTCTACGGCTACAGTACGACGTGTCGAGTATGCCTACAGATGATGCTCACACGATCTCTACGGTCTATGGGATAGTTTATGGTCTGATCCACCATGAGCTATCACTACTAGCTAAGGGTGGCTGACGATAGGATAATGCCTACGAGATCACAAGATCACTTTACTAGATGCTATAGCTTTCTACGCTAGTTTGCTTAGTCACTCAATGCTTATCACTGAGCCCATCTCTATATCTATGAATGATCAACTTTGGGACTTCAGAAGAAAATGCCGCCTCGGAGAGCGAGACAGCCGATGCCATCTCGAGCTAGTGACTCCGGGAGTCATCGGGAGAGGTACCTTGGAGGACCTCGAGTTATCCCTTTTTATGCTTTCAGACATTTTCATGTTTTCATATCATTTGACAGACTTATCTGTGGATGCAAGTTTCCCCTGTTCTGGGATGTGTTTCATTGTTCTTTAATACTGGATTTTGAGCCTCGTAGCTTTGTTTCTTTCTGATGTCATTTTACTTATGAGTTGAGGCTATTCATTACTGTTTTCCATATGAATGTCTTGTAATTAATCATTGACTGAACCGTGAGAGTAATGCATGGGTTGAGTGGTTCGATCCGGTCACCTAGGGGCGAGTTTCACAATTGGTATTAGAGCCTGGTTATTCTCTACTATACAACTGTGCTTGCTGGTACCCAAACGTCATGAAGCTCACAGCGCCTAGTGATTACAGTAGCTTAATATTGAACGATCGGGGTGATAGCTGCAACTTGATATTGAGTGTCTAACTTCTGTAAGCCCTACTTCTACTGTTGCGAGGATTTTAAAATGGGAGAGTCACCAAGAGTGTGGTGGGCTGTACATCACCAGCGTGATTGACGGACAACCACGGGCATGGGTTGTTGTGGGAAACGGTCGTGACCTGTTGGTGACCACGAGCATGGTTGGCTAGTAGATCACATGCGTGATGGGATAAGAGGGTCACGGGCATGGTCTAATTTCAGCCAGCAGTGTGGTAATACCGGCCACAGGCGTGACAAGATGTCACACGGGCGCAGTCAATGTGACACCACAGGTGAGGGGTTATGTACACCACGGGCGTGGTGATGTTTGAAATAGTTTTCCATAATTTTCATAAAATAAACATATATAAGTTTTTAATAAAAAGGGATGCTAGAACGTACCTTCATGTATGTAGTGCGCACGAGGCTACGGTTGAGATGATGAGGGATCTGCCTGTGCTTAGGCTAGATTTTAAGGAGCCGACTCACGTGGGCATTATCACTTTGATGGGGAGTCTACAGATCCATATCTGGCAGTGGAATGGCCGAGAGAGTTGGCAAATGCGTTAAGGGATTTGCAGCCTACACCTGAGTAGAGAGTGATGTATGCTACTTACCTGCAGAGAGGTAGCGAAGGAGTGGTTGAGCAGCTAGATGGAGGTTGAGGATGATGCTTTTGGGCAGGATTGGGAGGAGTTCCCAGTTCCGTTTAAGAGGGACTTCATGCCAGAGCAGTGGCAGAAAAATGAGAGGGCTGAATTCATTGGTCTCATGTGGGGAGACATGAAGGTGGTTAATTACCACATCGCCTTTATCAGATTGAGTAGGTGGTATAAGGATTCCCCGAGCAGAAGACAGAGGACATGAAGCAGATGTTTCTAGATGGGCTGAGAGCTAGTATTCAGCTCAGGGTGACTAGCGGTGGTATGAGCACACTGAAAGATATCAAGGCTACAACCTTGAGGACCGAACATCTGGAGGGTGTGAGGAAGGGAGAACGATAGGCTTGGCAGGAGGAGAAGAAGAGGAAGGCAGCTTCGTGCGGGTCAGAATTGCCACCAAAACCTCAGAGGAGGAGAGGCACGTACATCGGTGCCCCTACGTCTCAGGCCTACATCTCCACGTCTACCACACCGGTAGAGAAGTTGAGACCGGTTACCATGGGGTCTGACCGCCCATTTTGCCCTGATTATGGGATGTGGTACTAGGGAGCGTGTATGCAGAAAGCACGAGCTTGATTTTGGTGCAGGAAAGTGGGTCACTTTGCTCAGGAGTGTGCGGGGTTGAGTAAGCCCGCATCATTGGAGGCAACAATACAGTAGGGACGAGCTCCGTCTGGGAGCAGGATGAGGGGAGGAGGCTCTAAGGCTCCGCTCGCGGGAGCTAATGCAGTCTCCTTGTGACAAGGGACGCCACAGGGGAGGATCCTAGAGGTACAAAGTAGGTTGTATGCCACCAGAGCTAAGCCAGAGGACGCTTCGGATACCATCATATGTATGGTTGTCCTTTCGCAGATCATTTCATGCTTTGTTTGATACGGGTGCCTCGTACGCTTTCCAATATTTCATAGTATAATGAGTAGACCTTTAGGGTGACTACCCTAGTAGGAAAGACTCTATTGGTAAAGTCATGGGTTGAAAGAGCAGTTCTGCTCTTCGAGGATAAGGAGTTCACATCGAATCTCATCATTCTTCCTTTTTACGAGTTTGTTATGATTTTGGGGATGGACTAGTTGAAACACCAAGGAGCCATGGTGGGTTGTAAGAAGAAGACAATTAGGTTATGTTCACCTGAGTAGGAGGATATAGTTATCACAGGGATGCAGAGGCAGCTGCATCGATGGAGTTTGTTCATTTCTACCTTGAAGGCAGAGAGGTTGATCAGAGGTGGGTGTGAGGCTTTCCTAGCTCATGTCACCCTTGATGTAGTGGTATAAATCGAGGATGTGTCGGTAGTTTAGGAGTTACCTGATGTCTTCTCAGATGACCTACCAGAGGTACCGTTTGAGAGAGAGGTGGCTTTCAATATACAATTGGTGTCGAGCACTGCGCTTATAAACATACTACCACATGGTGCTGGTAGAGTTGAAGCAGCTCAAGGAGCAGTTGAAGGAGCTCAAGGAGCAGTTGCATGAGCTGTTGTAGAAGGGTTTCATCCGCCCTAGTGTGTCACCCAGGGGCGCACTGGTGTTGTTTGTGAAAAAGAAGGATGGATCTATGCGGATGTGTATAGATTATAGGTTGTTGAACCAGGTGACAATAAAGAACATGTACCCTCTTCCGCACATTGATGACATGTTTGATCAACTTCCGGGAGCAGCTGTGTTCTCTAAGATTTCTATGAGATCGGGGTATCACTAGCTGAAAGTAGCAGAGGAAGCTGTTCCTAAGATGGCTTTCAGAACAAGGTATGGCCACTATGAGTTCCTAGTGATGCCGTTCGGGTTGACAAATACCCCTACAGCTTTCATGGCGACGATGAAGAAGGTGTTCCATGAATACTTGGACAAATTCGTCATTGTATTCATTGATGACATCTTGGTATACTCCAAGATGGAGGAGGAGCATGCGGGGCATTTGAGAGCAGTGTTGGGCTATTTTGAGGAGAAAGCGTTTGTATGCCAAGTTCTCTAAATATGAGT
Organism: Linum usitatissimum; assembly: GCA_030674075.2. Classification (NCBI taxonomy): domain Eukaryota; kingdom Viridiplantae; phylum Streptophyta; class Magnoliopsida; order Malpighiales; family Linaceae; genus Linum; species Linum usitatissimum. Next base: position 2,166,753 of record JAUJYP020001374.1, read on the forward strand.
TCTTGCTGAGGGAAGTGTTGTTTCTGGGGCATCAGATTAGTGGTCGGGGCATTTAGGTGGACCCGAGAAAGGTAGAGCTGATAGTGAATTGGTCACCGCCTAGGTGTGTGGTCGAGGTGAGGAGTTTCCTATGTATCGCAAGGTAGTACAGGAAGTTTGTAGAGAGGTTCTCTAAGATAACGGGACCACTCCACAAACTGACCAGGAAGGACACGTTTTTTGTCTACAGTAAGGCCTGTCACAAGATCTTCGAAGAGCTAAAGAGGAGGCTCGCTACTGTGCCAGTACTTACCTACTAGTAGCTGGGGGTGAGTATGTAATGTATAGTGTTGCCTCATATTTGGGGTTTAGGTTGTGTTATGATGCTGATGACATAGTGGTGGCTTATGCATCATGCCAGTTGAGGGTGCGTGACATAAATCACCTAGTCCACAATTTGGAATTGGCAGTAGTGGTTTTCCCACTAAAGTTGTCGAGACACTATTTGTATTGCCAGACTTGTAGGATCAAGATTGATCACAAGAGTCTCAAGTATTTGGTGGAGCAGAAGGAGTTGAACAGCATGCAGAGGCATTGGGAAGAGCTGCTTAAGGACTATGACTTTGTGATACATTAGCACCCAAGAAAGGCCAACGTAGTGTCTGATGCTTTGAGCAGGAAGGAGAGGTTGATCAAGTTGGTCAAGATGTGGGGCATGGGTACAGAGTTAGAGGTGGATCTCATAGGGTTACTGGCAAAGTTAATAGTATGACCTTTGTTGCTAGATCGAATTACTGAGGCTCAAGCGACAGACTAGTTAGGAGGCTCAGCAGCTGGTGTCAATCGATAAGACTACACCCTATACTTGGAAGGAGGGCGTGATGCTCTTCCAAGATAGGGTGTATGTGCCTTTAGGGTCAAAGCTGACAGATGATATTTTGGATGAGGCGCATTCACCCGCTTATGCCATGCACCCATGTGAGACAAAGATGTACAAGACACTTCATCCTCACTACTGGTGGCCTGGTATGAAGAAGCAGGTGATTCAGTATATGGCTAGCGCCTTAGTGTGATAGAAGGAGAAGTTCGACCATCGAGCATCGGGAGGGTTGCTTCATCCCCTGCCTATACCGGTGTGGAAGTTTAAGGATATCACGATGGACTTCGTCAGTGGTTTTCCCTTGGTCAATGGGAAAAATGTAGTTTGGGTTATAGTGGACCGACTAACCAAGGTAGCTCATTTCATTCCCATCCAGTTCAAACCCAACGTGGCAGAGCTCGTAGAGTTGTATGTGGAGCACATTGTGAGGTTGCGCGGAGTGCCCAAGACGATTGTATCGGATTGAGACCCCAACTTTACTTCACATTTATGGAAAGGCTTATATGCATCTTCGGGGACAAAGCTGAAGTTCTCCAAAGCGTATCACCCTCAGACGGATGGTTAGTCTGAGCGGACCATTCTGACATTGGAGGAAGTACTCCGCTCGTGCGTACTAGAGTTTGACAAACCTTGGCTGAAGGTTCTGCCGATGGCAGAGTTTGTTTATAATAACTCTTATCATCATAGCATAGGGTAGCTCCATTTCAGGCCATGTATAGAGATCACGACCGTGACTGTATGTAGGCCACGAGCGTGGTAGCCATGTAACCACGAGTGTGGCGATAAGTTAGCCATCGACGTAGTGGGCCATGTATAAATACAGGGTCACAACCGATTTCAGGAAAAAGAGAAGGTCAAGATGATCAATCCCGAGCTTATAGAAGAGGGATAGAGAACGTTGAGGAAGCGCCAGAACGTAATCTATGTTCTTCCTTCCTTCTTAAATCCCTTGTTTGAATCCTACGTAGGAAATCCTGATAGGTTTAAGTTTTAGGGTTGGGATTTCAATCATATGATTTATCTCGTCAGGTCATACGGATTGGGAGACTCAGCTCTAGGGATTTGCTACAGACCAGACTCATCCAGGAAAGTATTTTCTGGTGGGGGTTTAGATTACTTTTCTGCTCTAAGCATAGAACTGTAATTAGGATTGTCCGAAATCTGATAAATTGATTCTCAGGATGGTGCAGTGGTGTGCGATCCACTATACCAATGTTGTGTGATTAGAGCTGGGCTTCGGGGACATTACAGTAACATGCGATCTATTATACAGTTGATGTAATTTACAGAGCACGGCTCTGAGCCATATAATAGCATGTTCTACTGTACCAACGATTGTATCTCGAGCATATGTTCTTGGTGCTTGAACTATGATCCATAGTTCATGATTAGGATAGGATTCAAGATTAGCTAGACTAGCTCCCAATATATGTTGGTCACCTACCCTTGGATTGCGCAATCCCCCAGGATGTTTCTACGGCTATGGTACGACGTCTCGAGTATGCCTACAGATGCTGCTTACACGATCTCTACGGTGTACAGGATAGTTTATGGTTTGATCCACCATGAGCTATCACTACTAGATAGGGGTGGCTGACGATATGATAATGCCTACGAGACCACAAGATCACTTTACTAGATGCTATAGCTTTCTACACTAGTTTGCTTAGTCACTCAATGCTTATCACTGACCCCATCTCTATTTTTATGCATGATCAACTTTAGGACTTCAGGAGCAAATGCCGCCTAGGAGAGCGAGACAGCCGACGCCATCTTGAGCTAGTGACTTCAGGAGTCTTCGGGAGAGGTACCATGGAGGACCTCGAGTTATCCCTTTTTATGTTTTCAGACATTTTCATGTTTTCATATTATTTGAATAACTTATCTCTGGATGCGAGTTTCCCCTGTTTTGGGATGTGTTTCATTGTTGTTTAATACTGGGTTTCGAGCCTTGTAGCTCTATTTCCTTTCGCTATCGTTTTACTTATGAATTGAGGTTATTCACTTCTCTTTTTCCTTATGATTGTCTTGTAATTAATCGTTGAGTGAACCCTGTGAATAATGCATGGGTCAAGTCACACGGTTTAATCAGGTCACCTAGGGGTGGGTTTCACATGTAGCATCACTAAGAGTTATCTTTTTATTCAGAACATCCTTCAAGAATTTTGAATATGCTGCAATCTTTATGAATGCTTTGAGGAAGGTTTATGTAACCTCCGACTTCTTGATGGTGTCTTAAAATCTCTCAAACTCTTTTGACTGCCTGTTCTTCTTGACCACCAATGGATATGGAATCCAAGCATGATTTGTGATTTCCTCTGGAGTGAGCACAAAATTTGTGTTGGCAGGCTTTCAAGCCATATCAGTGGGAGTAGCTGTCGCAGCTGGTGTCTCCTCCTCTTCCTGTGGAATATCAATTGTAATCTCATATGGCACCATCTCTGGCTCTTGAACATATTTTTGATTTCCCTAAATTATCTTCCAGCTCCTCAATGCAATGGACTTTACATCCATGTGCCCCTTTCCTGTACATTGATTGTTGTTGGGGTTTTGCTCGATGTTCCCCAGAAGTTGACCATAAGGCCTTTGATCGACCTATTGTGCCAAGGAGTGTATTATGTTTTCATATTTTGAATCATTGCATGTTGATCCTATAAAATAATATTTTGGTTAGCTAATTGCGCTTGCATGGTCTTCATCATCTGGAGGATGTCCTCATTGATTCCTCTAGCAGGGACCGAATTCTGCTGTTGTTTCTATTGGGGAGGCTTGATTGGAAGTCCATGTGGTCCTTGGTTGTTTTTGCTCAAATTCCCTTATTTTTGTGAGCTTTGGCCTTGCCGAGTGATGCTTTTTGGCATTGTAATCCTCCACTCTAGGCTTGTAGAAGTCAGAATGTAGGTATGCGATTGAACAGTCGGCCTACGTCATTCTTTGCTCTGAAATTGTGGTATCCCTGGTGAGTGAAAGGGTAGCCCTGTCGCACAAAATCTACTTCTTCCACCATCATGGATTTATTGGTGAGGAAGTTATCACATTCTCCCTGACTATCATAAGCACCACTCCAAGCACAAGTATAAATAGATGCAGTAGGGGGGTTAGAAACTTTTAACGTAAAATTATCAATCTTGTTTTCTAATGCCTTAACATGAGCTCTTAGAGGAATATTATCTGCATTATCAGAGGATACTCTGCATTTGCTAGCTCAATTGTGTTCCTTGCCCAGTTTCTAGAATTTGTTGCACATGAGACAAAGTGTTGCGAAGAAGTTGTAGGAATAAGAGGAATGACATCTCCATTTTCTATTTGATGTAATAGCATTATTGTTGTTCGATCCAAGGATCTGTTGAACATGTCTACCAGCTGACTGTCGGTGTAACCATGGTGAGGGAAATCAAACAATAGCTCCTGAAACCGATTCCACAGTTCATATAAGCTCTCTCCATCTCTCTGATGAATCTAAGAGATTGATTCTCTAATGGTTGCAGTCTTTGCTGGTGGATAATATTCTTCCACAAAACCTTGGGCTAGAGTCCCAATCTCTAAATGTGCCACCAGGTTGACTAGTCATCCATCTTCGTGCTGCTCCTCGGAGAGATCACTTGAAAAGTTTAAGCTTCATTGCTTTGGGAGACAAACCTCGTATATTGATAGTTTCACTGTAAGCATAGAAGTCCACAAGATGAGCACATGGACTCTCGTCGGTCCTCCCTTAAAATTCAGGTTTTGCTAAATTAAGGTGATGAGATTCCCTTTGATCTCGTAGTTGGCATCATCTTGTTCGGGTGGAACCACACTTGGATCTGAACATGTTCAAAGAGGTCACTGTGCCTAAAAATGATCGTGAAGAAGGTTGTGTGATTCAAACAAGTGAGGTGTATTTCGATCCGCCGCCCGTATGCTCGCCACATCGTGCTCTTCTTCTCAATCCTTCAAGGTGTGAATTGGAGTACTGGTGCCCGGTATTAACTGGATCTGACCTAATCAGAATCACAACCTCCTCATTTGGAAAAGTAGCCATACGAAAAGAAATGAAAAAAAGAGGAAGAAAAGTTAGTTAAAAACCAAATACAAGAGAAAGCAAAGCAGAATAACATAAGAGGGGGATGCTAGTATACTTGGTGATAGTAGAGTTTGTGATATGATTAGGCATCCCCTCCCTCAGGATGGGAAAAATACCCAGCCAGCATTGTCGGTCTGTCCATATCTTTTGCTAATACCACAAGACATAAGTGCAGTGGACAAACCTTTATACATTCGCTTGTTTAGGTGCCTTGTCATAAGCACTATATGTTTGAGCTTGGTGTGTACTTTTCTAAGGGATTTAGTGTCTTGTACATAATTGAGTGGTTTGGTGATTGACTTGCAATCTTGGCATCGGGAAGTAGGCTTGAAACGCTAGGCAATTGTTTCCTTTCACCATGTTTCGAGTTCGGTTTGAGTGTGATTAGTAAATTTGCTTGAGGACAAGCAATGTTCAAGCGTGGGCAGATTTGATAGCAGGATTATTCATTGCCGATTTGACCACATATTGACTGGTTGTTGACCTTATTTGACCTAGTTTTGATCCTCCTTTGTGATTGGTGGGAAGAAACAAGGGTTTCCTGTTAAAGTTTCTCAAATAGACCGTTTTGGTCCGTTCTACTTGCTTTCTCAATGTTTCATTGAGCTAGCATGTATCCAATGGATAGAGGATGAGGAGAAGATTCCAACGGGACCAGCCGGAGCTCAAACGAAGGTCGGATGAGGAGAAGATAACAATCCCAGTCTGGTTAAAGGACCACATGATAGGCTTGGAAGTGGTTCGGTTAGCCAGTGGTTAACCGAACCTGAAATCCTATAAATTCTTCATCAAAAACCACACCGCACGGTTTTTTGGTTAACCACTAATCAATTTTTGGTTTACGGTTTGGTTATTGGTTAACCACAAACCACATCGTTTCAAAAAATTTCGGCAAAACACGAAATACTCACCAGTGTCCAACATGAATCAAAATTTTTTCCAACACAATTTGAAATAATTCTCTGCATAAAAAGCGTAATAATCTAAAAAATGTAATATGAAAATAAGATGAAATGACAACAAGTTCGAAGTTCCAACTCTTCTTTGATCCTTATCTTGTGACTCTTCAATCGGATGTTACTAGAAATGTGGAGTGTGGATGCTGCTACTGACTGCTATCGCCCTCGCCGGTGGAACTGGAGCCTGGAGGTGCGGATGCTACTGCTGGCTGGAGGGAATCGAATAGAGAGGATGGAGCGAATACTGATGCACCTGTGGGCGCCTAAGAGGATGGAGCCAAGAGAGAATCAAACTCCTACAGATGCTGTCGCCGGAGAGGACAAAGCCCGAGGGAATCAAATGGCAGCCGGGTAATGGATTCACGAATTAGAAAACTAGGGTTCCGATTCTGTCGTCGAGCGCCTTTGAGGGAGAGTGGTTTTGGGCTTTGTAAGAATTGTGATTTTTCAAACTTCAGATAGAATATGCAATACGACATGCTCGCACAATATGAATTTAGGATAACATTTGAATTTTGATAATTACCATGTGGGGAATGAAATTCATTTAGTTTATTAACGTTTTTCGATTTCTTTCGTTTATCTTAGGTTAGCCGATCGGTTTGTAGTTACACCGCAAACCACAACCACACTAAATTGGTTGCCGAAACCACACCACTAACCGAGTTTGTGGTTAATGATTAACCAAAAACCAAAAACCATGATTCGGTTACTAGTTCTAACCAGTAACCGCAAACCAACTTCCAGCCCTACCACACGGGTGTGGTCTTTGGCAACACCACACGCCATGTGGATGATGCAGATAACCATATTTAAGGCATTTTCGAGGAGAGAGGGGACATAATTCACATATCCATCATAACATATGTTCAGACACAAAATTCCTCTCCTCATCTCTCAACCTTCTCTCAACTTGGAGCCCGAGAAGACCAATTGGAGACCTAGAAGACCATCTTGGAGCACTTGGAAGAGCATTGGAGTGAAGATTGGAGCATTCATCATCTTCTTTGCACTACTTGGAAGATGTTGTTTGTAACTTCTCTTCCATTAGTTAGCTTAATCATGTTAGGCTCGACTCTTTAGTTGTTAGATTAAGGTGTTGTTATGTGCTAGGATGATCCCCTCACGATGAGGGGTTGGATACATTTGGATATTCATAAATGGTATGAATATCCTTAGATTATGGTTATTTCATCTTAGATTGTGACATGGCTTGATCTAGGTCAAATGTGCTCTTTCCTTTACTTGATTGTGATTGAATTGAGTATGTGTATAGTATAAGATTGAAGTAAAGTAAGTGTGGACCAAGCACACACCCCAATTCAATCTTTATTGTGAAAATTTCCTTAGGGGCGTTTCATCGAACACTTGGTGGGCATTCCGAAAGTTACTCAATTATGTGACACAATTGAGGGACGAAGCATTTGAGGTGTAAATAGTGACTTAGCACCCCTTTCCAAGTGTTTGTAGTGCCCTTACGGTAATTTGATCACCTAGGAATTTTGTGGTAGACTTAATATTCACTACCAATTGGCTTGATCACTTGACAATTGGTAGTGGTAGTCCATTACAAGACATTGTCTTGGACTCCTACTAATGTCTAAAAGAGAATCAAACCATAACTTGGGTTTAATGTATCCAATCTATCTAGTGAGCCGGATTTGAGTGCAAAACTATACCTGAAGTCTAGAAACCCTCTTCTCCTTGTTTCCCCCCTTTCACTACTTTGTTTTGCTTAATTAGCTTGCTTGAATTGATTTGAATTCCTTCAGTGAATGTTTAGTGCATTAGTTGATAACCTAGATAACTATACTTTTGAACAAATTGGTAGCTTGAACCGTATTCTAGTGGTTGAGTAGAGGTTAGTGAGCGATCCTTGTGGATACGACACTTGGAAGCTAGGAATTAGGAGTAATCCCTTTCCCAAGCGATCATGCGTCTTCTTCTGCGACTAGCGGAAATCCACACCCTCAAACTTCTCAAGCTTGCCGAATAATCTTGTCATCTCCTTGATTGCCGCAACCTTGGACATGGTAAATACTCTTTTCGAATTTTAGATCGGGAGGTTTAGAGCAGCAATGCTTCGGGCATTGACAAGTAAAGAGATCTTGGATCAAGAAGGAATGGTGGGCACCACTTTCCAGAAAGACTATTTCCACCTTACAAGCCCTAGGTATCTAGAAATCCCTTCCAAGGATAAGACCATTTACACTAGAGTTCTTAGGCTTTAGAAACTAGAGAAACTTAGAATCTCGTAGATTAGGATAGATGTGTTTTTTTGTCTGTTTATCCCACAAAACTGCCTTCTGTATATAGGTAAAGGGTCCAGGGGTGAACGGATAGGAGTTCATGTACCAACATGCATCTTTATCTCTATGGATAGACTTGAAGGTGGTTATAAAGTAACTACTTGAAGCCTTACAGGTTTGGAGGGAAAAGAACTCAGATATGAGTTTGATTTTCACGAAGAGGTGTGAACCAATTCGTCCTAGGAGAAGGAGTAACCACCCCAACAACCTAGCTCCCTACCAGCACTGTAGCTCAGTTCATCATCACAGCTAGTGACACTAGCATCAAGCTCGGGTTGAGCTGCATGAGCTGGAGTGTCAGTCCTAGCATCAACTACCTCATAAAGGAGCTGATGCCAGCTATTTCCAGCTTGCTCTGAGGTAAGGTGAGGTTCCCCGTGAGTCCACGTATTCGTACCAACACGGACATCACCCCAAGGTTAAGTCCATGGTGCTGCCATCACACCAAGGTCGAACCATAGGTGCATATTTCCAACATATACAAGAATGACTTTTCCTCACCATGTGTCACTTGGAAGTGATATTTCTGCCATCCTTTTTCATTGTGATGGTACATCTTGTACTCCATCTAATTGAGGAAGTTTGACTTGGCGGCCCAGTCCTGTATCGGTGGATATATTCGACATAGAGGTATATCTCGCGCCTTTTGACATTTGTATTTTAGAGTTTTTTAATTTCAATTAAACAAGAACAATTAATTCACAATTGTAGGTTGTTAGGAAAGTTGAAAGGGTTTGTTGGCAATAGAGCAAAACCAGAAGGATCAATTGCAGAAGGTTGGATATCTGATCAAATATTCACCATATGCTCATTGTACCTAGGCAGTCATGTTGAGTCATGATTGAATCGTGAAAGATGGGTCCATGAATCGGATGAAGAGCAATCAATGACATCTTTAGAGATTTTTTGAGTATTTAGCAAAGCAGTGGGGAACGAAAATCCTTACAAGTTAAAAGAGCATGAGATGCTACAAACATATCGATATGTATTGTTCAACTATGAATGTTTTGGAACTTTATTAATGAATACGAATCTATTGTAAAGGGTAAGTATCAACGAATGAGAGCACAACGGAGACCACCCTCAGAAATACAGAAAACTGTGCATCTTGAATTTCCATACTGGTTTAGATGGGTGGTAAGTTTTGTCAGTAGTTTCTTACGCATTGTTACCTACCAATGGTTAATTAGCTACTAATAATTAATTTTACATTTGATGATCATCAATGATAAAGATGCGACCCATTCTGATGATTTCAAATTGCTAGCAAGAGGTCAATTCAAAGAAGCTACCAAGTTTACAACATTTGATGTGAATGGCTATCGATTCCGCACTCTGGAACGGGGAGGATGCTAAAAGCACAAAAAAGTGAAGTATTTTTTAATTTTTGTACTCAAGTTATGCTAGTTCAGTAGACAGTATCCCTCGGTGGATGGTACAATCCCATATCATGGGAAATTAAAAGACATCATTCAATTTAATTAATATGGACGATTGGTCACAATATTCAAATGCAAATGGGCTAATACCCTAACAGACAGGGCCTACAAGAAAGATGATCTTAAATTTGAATGTGTTAACATATCCCATATAATACACACCGATAGTAAAGCTGGAGATGAGTCATACAATGCAGCAAGTCTCGCCAATATGGTTTACTATGTTACTGATGTGAAAGCGCCTGATTGGTGTGTTTCGGTTCATATTAAACTGAGGGACTTTTATGAAGTCGGCGATGAAACCAATTATGAACATGTATCTGACGCATTCTAGTGCCCAGAGCTGCATAATGTTGATAAAGGTTCAAACCATTCTCTCTCACTGTTCGGTGTGGAGACATGATATGATTGAGGCATTATACATTTTCCAACATGGTTGTGCAATTTAATGCATACATGTTATCTATAGTCATCCGTTTCTGATTATATTATATGAACTCAGTCATAGTAGACATTATGGGAGGTAGTAGTACTGTAGGAAATGAAGGTGATGACGATGATTAATGGCGTGCAACGGAGATGGAGTCTTCCAAGTGGTACATGTGCTGCATGAACGATATGTATACTTGCTCTCTAAAAACTATTTTATCATCTAATGTATTATGTATATGTGTGTGTTTGTAAAATGATGTATTCATTGTTTAGATGAAAATGGTAACCTGTTTGAGGAAAAGTGGATAGTTAAAGAGTGGAACGACGTTGGGCAAGATGGGAGTAGGATATTTATTGAGTTGGATGCGGTCGAGTGCCTTGAAAATGATCGAGCCAATACTTGTGATAGATGCTTGGGAAGATCATCAAATTGGAATGCTTCCCATTCAGCCACGACGATTGGCAATATGTGAGCGATTTGGACAAGGTGGACTATTGGCTGCAACTCATATTGGTAATTAGAGTATTTTGTATCTCTTATTTAGGAATTAGGGTAACTGTTATATTGTTATTAGCGTATTTTCTATCTCTTATTAATCGTTTGTTATAATTTCTATATCTTTGTAGCCTAAGTTTCGTTCGAGACCTAAGGATGATAAAAATATATGGAAATATATCTGTTAGGATCTAGGGAAGAAGTGGAGAGGTGGAGAGAGCACTGATGGGCGGTTTGGAAAAAAAGCAATGACCCGAAAATCCCCTAAGAGATTGGCTGAGTATGTAGCAGCGAAGCCTAATCCCCATATGAAATTCATGATTGGGAGAGATTTGTGAAGTGCAAGACCAGAACAAAAGGAGTGAAGAGATTGACAATTAATAAGGACAATGGAAAGAGGTCTCCCCTACTAATTGGCCCTCATTTCGTAGTTATAAGAAAAATGCAGTCTAGTGAACTTGACATGACTTCTTAGATGTGTTAGAGAAGATGTTGTGTGATTGTTAGCCTGTTTGTGAATTTGTCATGGTTTTCGTTCGCTAATTTTGCCGTTGGAAGAGTATGTCTTAGTAGTATATATAGATATGTCATGTCCAATTTTCTGTAAAATTAATTATCTTGTGCTCATTTTAAGGTGTTTGGTTCGAGTTCAAGGAACACACGAAGTCCTTTAGAGTTCAAGTCGAGGACCTCTGTCATGCGAGAGCTTGTGAAACTTATGCTTCCGGAGTTTCAGAAGAAAACTGGTTCTCTTTCCCCGAGTTATAGGCGATGACTAGAGTTTTGGAAGATTTTTTACATGTATCGGGCTCATCTGGATATGTACCTCCCCTCTTCTGGATCATCGAGAGCTTCCAGAGGAAAGAGACATGCTGATAGTAAACAACTAGTTGAGGAGGAGGAAGAGGATGATGACTAATAGGTTAGTAGGTAGTAGTAGGTTGCTATGTTATTATTATCATCCTTTTGAATGATGTAATATCAGTATTTACTTTCGAATGATGTAGTAACGACAAAGTTTGGATGATATAAAACTAAGTTTGTTCAATTCTACATTTGTACCAAACTCCAATATTTACACCATACTGTGCGTCACGTGAATCGTTGTGGTGAGGCATGCATGCCTAGTTTGAATTGTTCAGTGTTAGGAGTCACCCACTAAGGCATGTGGTGTCAACCCAAGGTGGATATGGGTGACAACAACTAACCACTATATGACTTCTCGACACATCGGGCCATTACCGATAATCTAACTTTGTTTGCTCTCCGTTATGTCATGCATCGTCCTATATCAGTCATTATATTTAGGATAGTGAAACAAACGATTGAAAGGTGGGGTAAGAACATCTCATTTACTTCCAACCATGAAGAGTCACATTTCACAGAATCGATTCACCTATAGGTTACACAACAGGCATAATAGACTAGGACCGACGTTCGACCAGTAGATGGGTCATTGGGACTATGTCTGTTTTATTGGCTCCACAAGGCCATCTGACCAGATTGTAGTGGGCTACTTACAAAAAACATTAAGACCATATTTGGGTCATTGAACTAGGCCCATCACTCCCATAATTGGCATAATTGTTTTCCACGACCCAAACGTGCGCCAAAGCCACACCAATCATGTGGACCAAAACGGAATCTTCCAACTAACCAACAAAAATCCGGGAAACCCTTCGTTTGATTCAATGCAATTTCTAAATCAACGGTTGGAATTTATAACGGGAAACTCCTTTACCACCGCCTCATTCGTAAAATCCTAGAGGAGTTCAACCCTAAAAGATATGTCTCATTAAAAGGCAGGTTACAGCCTTTTGCAACGTCAATGGTAGGGCTTGTCAATAGTGTTGTAAGACCTACAATATCTCAAAAATAGTGAATCTATGGAAAATATCGGTAATGAATGTTCAATTAGACATGCGAGAAGAACATGTGTGCACACATGGTCTGCGAGCCAAACTCAGAACTTTGCACACGAAAATGAATCCAAATCGAAATTTCTATCGTTATCCTAGACGTATCCCAAAAGTGGTAAAGTTTACATGTTTTCTTCTTGCCCGTCCATGACCGATATCCCATTGTAACGTTTTATATTGCTTTTAAATTTGTAGGAAGATGGATGTGGGTTCTTTGTATGTTGTGATGTGCATAATGTGGTACTAGAGGTGAAGGCAAAGATGAAGGAGGAGATGATGACAATAAAACGTGAGAAGGAAACCTTAACGATGAAGTTGGATTGTTACATGGAAGCTAACTAGAACATTAAGCTTGCTCTCTCCAAAGCTATGCGGGGATCTTGCAAATGCATGAATGCTACCTAGATTGAAGAAGCCATTACAACCATTAATGAGATTGGTGTGCTTCAGGATAGACTCAAACAGATGGAGATTGATCTAATCTTTAAAGTTTAATTTGTAATCTACAAACATCCATTAGAGGATGAGTTACAAATAAAAATTGCAATATATTGGACAACATTCTCATTAATATGTATCAGTCATCGTGACCACATCTTGATTTGTGTGTTGTTAAACTCTATCATATGGTCATATCCCAATGTTCACATATGAAATATGGGATATTGTTTAAGAACTATATAAATAATCAAATGTATAAAATACCAACACAAGAACACACAACTTCGATGCCAATCCATCATCCAAAATAATTTTTTTAAAACAATTGTTTATCAAATGATGTTGATATGTGCATACCGTTCTTGTAGTCTTAGTGGTGTGAAGCCTCCATATTCATGACTAGTGAAATTGATAGGCGAGAAGGGCAACAATGGCTAAGCAGATGATCAAGCCTTTGAGAAGGGATAATAGTATGAACTTAGATTCCCAATAACGCATGGGGAGATGAACATTATATTACAAAGTTCTTGAATTTCAACAATGAGTTGGGACTCTGAAAACGATATAAAAAATAACGAGGAACTGTGATTTTTTTATTTCAAGAATTTCGGGTTGGTTTTCTGGTCGACTCAAATAGGGGTTCAGATCCTGGTTCAATTCTGGACTATTATGAGTCGGGGTAAAAAAAAAAGTCAGACCGGACCTATAAAAAGGTTCGGTTATGGTTCGATTTTGGTCTATTTTTTATATATGGTAACAAATCAATGAAGTCCCAATTTGGTGATCAGTTCAGTCATAAACATATATTTAAGGGGTTTCTCTAGGACATCCATAAGGTAGGTGACTAAGTTTTAAATTTTTCAAAATTCAAAATGTTCATATCAGCAAAATCGGTCCATGTAGGGGGTACGGATAAGGGTACCGAAGAATTGGCCTAATTTTAATATATATATAACATTAATTGTTCTCTAACAAAATTTATTTAGAAGATGAAAAATCTTGATAAAGAATAATAAAATAGGTGTGTGTTTTTATATAACTTTAAATTTTTGCTTATTTGTTTGGAAAAGGGACCATAAAATAAGACGGTGCATTGACCTTTGAATGCTTCTAACGACCATACATTTAGTTTCAAATCCAGCAATCTATGATGCAATTAAATTGTTCCACCATTAAATTTAATCTCTCTGATATGCAATTAAAACTTATTTAAGGTGGTGTCTAAATCACTTGCGTAGTTATTTATATATATTCAATGTAAAAATGTGTGTAGCCTCTATGATTTCCTCCTAATTAAGACTTTTTTTGGATATTAGAATTTTGAGTTGTATATTTTTTTTGATTTAAAAGTAAAATTAGTTAACGGCCCACTCTATGTGGCTAAACATTGAAAATGTTATATGGATTGCAGTCAGTTGTCTAGTTCATAATTGTAGTTTACTATTAACTAAATTGTTTTTTAGTTTGATGCTAGCACCGCAAAGGGGATAAGGTCTTCCTTCGGATATCCCCCTGGAAGGGAGTGATGCGGTTTTGCAGGAAAGGAAAGTTGGCTCTGTTTATTGGCCCTTACAATTTCATTCAGAAGATAGGACCAGTGGCTTATGAGTTTGCCTTACCTGCTGAGTTGGGTGAGATACATAATATATTCCATGTCTGCATACTTCACGCTTACATTGGAAAGCCGAACCAATTGATCCAGCTAGATGAGGTTCAGTTGGAGAGGGACGTGACCTTCATGGAGCAACGAACTTAGATTGTGGATAGGAAGGTTCGCAAGCCAAGGAACAAAGAGATACCAATGCTAAAGGTGATTTGGCCAAATCAGGATGTTGAGGCTACAACATGGGAGAATGAGGCTAGTATGAAGGAACGCTATCCCAAGCTCATGGAGAATTACCAAGCATGTAAGTTCTTTTTTCGTGTTAAGATGTCATATTCAGGTTTCGGGACAAAACCTTTTGTAGGAGGGGAGAGTTGTGACATCCAGATTTTGGGTTAGTGTTTAACTCTGGGTTTGATTCGGTTTCTGTGAGTATCCAAGAATGGGCTATCTGATCGACTATCACGGGTGTGACTGACAGTCTGTCACGGGCATGATCATTAGGTGGATCACGATCGTGGTGAGTAATAGTCACGATCATGACTAGCCGGAGAATCACGATTGTGACTAGCAGGAGAATCACAATCGTGACCATCAGTAGGCAATGGGCGTGGTTGCCATGCTGTCAAGGTTGTGGTGTTAAGCAGGCCACGGGCATGGTGGACTGTCTATATAAACATAGTCGCGAGTTTAGAACTCGAAATTCACAGAAACCTAATTTTAGAAAACCACTGACATCAGTGATTGATTCCAGGCAGAGGGGAGGACCTTATTGATCAATCCCAGACTGGTGCGAGAGGCTTGTACATCGTAGAGGAAGCTTTAGAAGGTCATTCAGACGAAGCGATCGAGCTCTAGGGAGACCGCTTCAGATCAAACTCTTTCGAAGAAAGCTTCTCAAAGGTAGGGGTTAGGATTACTTTTCTTCTTTGTGCGAAGAAGTGTAATTAGTTGTCAGGAATCCTTGAAAGGATTCTTAGGACTGTATAGTAGGATGCGATCTACTGTACATGTGTTGTGATTTAGAGTTGTGTTCTTAGGTTGTGTAGTAGCGTGTGATCTACTGCACATACGGTTATTATTTCGAGCATAAGCTCACAGCGATGAACTATGTGTGTGATTCACAGTTCGTGTTAGGTTAAGAATTAGGACTAGCTAGATTAGCTCCCATTATATGTTGGTCGCCACCCTTTGGATTTTGCAATCCCCCAGGAATCATTTCGGGTTCAGACAAGCCGTGATGAGTTAACTTTCAGAGTTGCTCTCATGGCTTTTCAAGGTGGTTTCATGGTCTCATCCACCATGAGACAGTCCGCTCATAGCTAGGCATGGCTGACGTTAGGACAATACCTATAGGATCACAGGGTCACTTTACTAGATACCAGGTCAGTTCTTCGCGTTCAGTCATAGTTACTCGGTGCTTATCGTTGACCCCGTCTCGTTTCTACTTGTATGATCAACCTTGGGACTTCAAGAGCAAATGTCACCTAAGAGAATAGCACGAGCAATGACGTCTCCACCAAGTGGCTCTGGGAGTCATAGAGAGAGTTACCTTGGAGGACCTCAGTTATCCCGTTCATTGTTTTCATGTTTTCAGACATTCCATTATATCAATTGTTTTGTCAAACTTATCTCTGGATTTTTTTTCCAGGTTTGGGATGTTGCTTTTTCTTTGATACTGGATTCGAGCCTTAGATGCTTTGTTTACTTTTTAGCAGTTTGATTCATGTTATGAGGATTCTTGGTGCAGTTATTTCTTATGTTGTTCATGTTGTTTATGTGATGAAGTGAACCGACGAGTATGCATGGATCGAACCATGTGGTTCGATCGGATCGTCTAGGGGTGGGTTTCACAACGGGTATCAGAGTCTGGTTATTCTCTATTGCGTGATCGAGGTTACTGGCATCAAGGCATCATGAACCTCAAAGCGACTAGTGATTTCAGAAGCTCAGTACTAACTAACATGGGGAGATATTCATGTATTTATAGGCGCTTGTAAGTGAAAGTTGTTCTGTATAACTTTGAAAACGGGCAGTCAGCCACGGGAGTGGCAGAAAGTAAGTAACGGACGTGACGAGCTGACCACCACGGGCGTGGCTAGTTGTGGGTAACAGACATGGCCTAAAGATAACCATGGGCGTGTTTAGTCAATAATCCAAGGGCGTGTGGGGTTGGAGAGTCATGGGCGTGGGAAGGCATAGATCATGGCATGGTGATTCTAGTCACGGGCGTGGCAGGATGTAAGCCACGGGCATGGCGTGCTGCTCACCATGGGCGTGGCCGAGGTTTAAACATTTTTCACGTTTTTTCCAGAAAGCACAAAGCTAAGCTTAAATGAAAGGGAGCCTGCATAATTCCTTCGTGTTTGTAGTGGGCTCAAGGATTCAGTTGAGATGACCAGGGATCCGCCTGTGCTAAAGATGGATATCAAGTAGCTGACTCGTGTGGGCACTATTACCTTCGATGGGGAGTCCACAGATCTGTAGTTAGTAGTGGACTGGCTGAGAGGGCTGACAAATGCGTTCAGGTGTCTGAAACCTGTATCGGAGTAGAGAGTGTTATATGCGGAATCATGTTATGAGGATTCTTGGTGCATTTATTTCTTATGTTGTTCATGTTGTTTACGTGATGAAGTGAACCCGTGAGTAATGCATGGATCGAATCATGTGGTTCGATCGGGTCGTCTAGGGGTGGGTTTCACAACGAGTATCATAGCCTGGTTACTCTCTATTGCGTGATCGAGGTTACTGCATCAAGGCATCATGATCCTCAAAGCGACTAGTGATTTCAGAAGCTCAGTACTAAATAACATGGGGAGATATTCATGTATGTATAGGCGTCTGTAAGTGAAAGTTATTCTTTATAACTTTAAAAAAAGCGATCGACCACGGGAGTGGCAGAAAGTAAGTAACGGACGTGACGAGCTTACCACCACGGGCGTGGCTAGTTGTGGGTAACAGACATGGGCTAAAGATAACCATGGGCGTGGTTAGTCAATAATCCAAGGGTGTGTGGGTTTGGAGAGTCATGGGCGTGGGAAGGCATACATCACGGGCACGGTGATTCTAGTCACGGGCGTGGCAGGATGTAAGCCACGGGCATGGCGTGATGCCGAGTTTTAAACATTTTTCACGTTTTTCCGGAAAACACAAAGCTAAGCTTAAATGAAAGGGAGCTCGCATAATTCCTTCGTGTTTGTAGTGGGCCCGAGGATTCGATTGAGATGACCGGGGATCCGTTTGTGTCAAAGATGGATTTCAAGTAGCCGACTCGTGAACCAAAATGAGAGAGAACGAGAAAAAGCTTTAAAATTAGAAGAAGGAAATGATAATGAGAAAGCAATTAGAATTTGGTCGAAATCCAACTAAAACGCAAGAAAGGAAATTGGAGAAAACCCAAAGAGTAAGGAACTATGATTGTACAAAAAGAACTGGGCTCAGGTGAAGAGAATTGGAAACTAACCAGAGGGACTGTTCCTAAGCTACAGTAGCCCACATTTTGTTGGGCCCTAGCTTTCTATATCTTAATGGTTATGAGGATTTCTTTTTTAATGGTGGAGGAATAGGCTTGACGGTCGGCCCATGGGTTTCGGTTACCCATTGGAGCCCACCCGTGAATGCAGCCGGGAAGCCATGGCCCGCGGGTTGTTACCGGTTTCGGCCAGGCCCGCGACCCGCGCATTTCGGGTGATGGACGGATACGGATAGCAACATATCCGACCCATATCCAATCCCTAATTTTTCGCCAAAATCTCCTTTTTCTATCGATTCTCTTAAAATCCATCATCAATATCATCATCACTTACCCGTAATCAACCCTTTCAACGACAAAAATGCCTCAATCCAGTTCGAATTGTGCATGCAAAGGATTTCTTTCTTAGATCGAGATAAGTTTTTTATTCTAGCATTCCTTAATTTTTTTATCCCTTCATGTATAAATTGTAGACTGATTTTAGGGTTTATTGCTTCATCTGCAGTTCGTCGAACAAAAATCTAAGACAAAAACCCTAATCTGTCAAACTTGGGATTTTGCCTTCCGATCCATACCATATCAGTAAGTTATCTTATTCATTTCATAGTTATGTTCTCCAATTCCGAAAACCCTTTGAATGTTTTGTGGATTATGCCTCCTCTTTGAATGTTTTTTGGGTTATGCCTGCTCTTTGAATGTTTTGTGGCTGCTATTATGTGAAGAAACTGATTTGTAGTGTTATATGTTTCAGATTACTGCCCGGGACTCGCGAGTTATAAAATCAGGGCCAAAAGTTGGTTTGATTCCACTGTTTAGGTACGTTTAAGTATAAGGTTTGTTAATTGAAAACCTGCTCCTTAAATGTTGTTGTTGTTTGTCCTTTGATTCATAACAATTGTCTAACTGTAATGTAATGAAATTTATGTTTATTGCAACTTGGATTTCCACCTGGCTATCTTCGGTGTGTTTATGGTTTTCCTTAAATTAGGGATCATACAAATGGAACTCGGTGAACCAAAAAGCTGGTTATAAATATATATAACGTACTAATGATTACTATTGTGTGATAATGATTCTCATTTCTTGCAACTTGGATTTCCACCTGGCTATCTTGGGTGTGTTTAGGGTTTTTCTTAAATTGGGGATCATACAAATGGAACCCGATGAACCGAAAAGCTGGTTATAAATATATATAACGTACTAGTGAGTACTATTGTGTGATAATGATTCTCATTTCTTGAAACTTGGATTTCCACCTGGCTATCTTTGGTGTGTTTAGGGTTTTCCTTAAATTGGGGATCATACAAATGGAACCCATACAAATGAAATCCGATGAACCAAAAAGCTGGTTATATATATATATATATATATATATATATATATATATATGCAAGCATAGTTATTAAAGTGTGTCATATACGTTTGCATGTCTGAGAGTTCTTTACATACGACAAATACTGAAAAGTAGGATTGTAGTTTCAAAGAACCGACCACCCAAATTGGGCACCCATATTTTTGAACAGACTCCTTTCAAGACTCCCACTTTAGGTGGCTGAATTCTTGAACAAGCGCTTAAAGTGGCAACAAAAGTTTTGAAGTGCGTGCCTGACACGTTTTTTTCTTGTTTTGTCGAAATCTAACCCGAAGGGAAGGAAAAGAGGAGGTGGTGGCGGCGGCGATAATGATTTAGATGCGGCGACGAGGTGGCAGCAATGGTAGAAGAGGCGACGAGGAAGTTGAGGCAACGGCAAAAGAGGCGGCGGCGTTGGAGGAGTAGGTGGCGATATAAAGGTGGTGGCGGCAAGCCGGTGGAGGTGAAGCAAATAATTTTGTTCGAATTGGTTTCAAGTTAGCATAGCATTTGGGTTTTTAAACGTAAATACCTAAGGGTATTAACGTAATTGTATGTGTGAGATTTGAATTTGAATTGTATGACGTTTTTTTGAAAACGCATGTTTTCAAAAAATTAAGACGACGAATAGTAAAGCCTTTATGTAATTGTCATTTCATTAATTCGAAATAACAAACTTTAATAATATTTAATGTTACTAGTATCTTATTTTATTAACCACGATAACGACCGAGTCTAGAAAAAATAGGTTAAAAGCCATAGTGAACAACCAAATAATGAACACTAAACATTTAATCACTTTCTAATCACTTTCTTAGATGGAGTATCCAAGTCCCACTCGGCGATGCGACCATGAGCACGTTTTGGGTAAAACCCACCAGGGGGGAAGATTCATTGTCGTTTCCATACACAATCCTCAAGATCTCTTCGGGGGTTCTTCCGTAGCCTATTGAGAATTTGGTACCGGCCAACACATTCCCTCTCACTTGTTCTTCTGCCCGTAATTTGGTCAGAACTACCAGCCATACGTCCTTGATCCCGTCATCTCCGAGCTTGTTCCTAAATATGGAGATCTTGTTTGTGAACTCCCCCACGGTGATTCCGTACGGATGCACCTTCACCATCTTCCTCTCGTACAACATTGACCTTATTACCGTGTCTTGTCCCGCTTAAGCTACGCCGGCCATTCAAAAAATAAGATGAAATCAATATCTAATATGGAATAGCTTCTCTCAAGTCACATAGGTCTCAAAATTTATACCTTTCTAGAAGATGAGCCATGGAGTTTAGGGTGAGCACCAACATAGGCGGTGAGGCCAGCGTAAGGAATAATGTAGGAGGTGATTAGATAGTTGATTGAATTGGCATAAGGGTCAAAGAGAGGCAAAAAAGGCTTGGGATAATGCTTTTTTTTTCAGGTTTGGGATGTTGCTTTTCCTTTGATACTGAATTCGAGCCTTAGATGCTTTGTTTACTTTTTAGCAGTTTGATTCATGTTATGAGGATTCTTGGTGCAGTTATTTCTTATGTTGTTCATGTTGTTTATGTGATGAAGTGAACCGACGAGTATGCATGGATCGAACCATGTGGTTCGATCGGATCGTCTGAGTGGGTGGGTTTCACAACGGGTATCGTAGTCCGGTTATTCTCTATTGCGTGATCGAGGTTACCGGCATCAAGGCATCATGAACCTCAAAGCGACTAGTGATTTCGAAGCTCGGTACTAACTAACATGGGGAGATATTCATGTATTTATAGGCGCTTGTAAGTGAAAGTTGTTCGTATAACTTTGAAAACGGGCAGTCAGCCACGGGAGTGGCAGAAAGTAAGTAACGGACGTGACGAGCTGACCACCACGGGCGTGGCTAGTTGTGGGTAACAGACATGGCCTAAAGATAACCATGGGCGTGTTTAGTCAATAATCCAAGGGCGTGTGGGGTTGGAGAGTCATGGGCGTGGGAAGGCATAGATCATGGCATGGTGATTCTAGTCACGGGCGTGGCAGGATGTAAGCCACGGGCATGGCGTGCTGCTCACCATGGGCGTGGCCGAGGTTTAAACATTTTTCACGTTTTTCTAGAAAGCACAAAGCTAAGCTTAAATGAAAGGGAGCCTGCATAATTCCTTCGTGTTTGTAGTGGGCTCAAGGATTCAGTTGAGATGACCAGGGATCCGCCTGTGCTAAAGATGGATATCAAGTAGCTGACTCGTGTGGGCGCTATTACCTTCGATGGGGAGTCCACAGATCTGTAGTTAGTAGTGGACCGGGCCGAGAGGGTCGACAAATGCGTTCAGGTGTCTGAAACCTGTATCGGAGTAGAGAGTGTTATATGCGGATTCATGTTATGAGGATTCTTGGTGCATTTATTTCTTATGTTGTTCATGTTGTTTACGTGATGAAGTGAACCCGTGAGTAATGCATGGATCGAATCATGTGGTTCGATCGGGTCGTCTAGGGGTGGGTTTCACAACGAGTATCATAGCCTGGTTACTCTCTATTGCGTGATCGAGGTTACTGCATCAAGGCATCATGATCCTCAAAGCGACTAGTGATTTCAGAAGCTCAGTACTAAATAACATGAGGGGATATTCATGTATGTATAGGCGTCTGTAAGTGAAAGTTATTCTTTATAACTTTAAAAGCAGGCAGTCAGCCACGGGAGTGGCAGAAAGTAAGTAACGGACGTGACGAGCTTACCACCACGGGCGTGGCTAGTTGTGGGTAACAGACATGGGCTAAAGATAACCATGGGCGTGGTTAGTCAATAATCCAAGGGTGTGTGGGTTTGGAGAGTCATGGGCGTGGGAAGGCATACATCACGGGCACGGTGATTCTAGTCACGGGCGTGGCAGGATGTAAGCCACGGGCATGGCGTGATGCCGAGTTTTAAACATTTTTCACGTTTTTCCAGAAAACACAAAGCTAAGCTTAAATGAAAGGGAGCCTGCATAATTCCTTCGTGTTTGTAGTGGGCCCGAGGATTCAGTTGAGATGACCAGGGATCCGCCTGTGTCAAAGATGGATTTCAAGTAGCTGACTCGTGAACCAAAATGAGAGAGAACAGAAAAAGCTTTAAAATTAGAAGAAGGAAATGATAATGAGAAAGCAATTAGAATTTGGTCGAAATCCAACTAAAACGCAAGAAAGGAAATTGGAGAAAACCCAAAGAGTAAGGAACTATGATTGTACAAAAAGAAGCTGGGCTCGGTGAAGAGAATTGGAAACTAACCGGAGGACCGTTCCTAAGCTACAGTAGCCCACATTTTGTTGGGCCCTAGCTTTCTATATCTTAATGGTTATGAGGATTTCTTTTTTAATGGTGGAGGAATAGGCTTGGCAGTCAGCCCATGGGTTTCGGTTACCCATTGGAGCCCACCCGTGAATGCAGCCGGGAAGCCATGGCCCGCGGGTTGTTACCGGTTTCGGCTAGGCCCGCGACCCGCGCATTTCGGGTGATGGGCGGATACGGATAGCAACATATCCGACCCATATCCAATCCCTAATTTTTTGCCAAAATCTCCTTTTTCTATCGATTCTCTTAAAATCCATCATCAATATCATCATCACTTACCCGTAATCAACCCTTTCAACGACAAAAATGCCTCAATCCAGTTCGAATTGTGCATGCAAAGGATTTCTTTCTTAGATCGAGATAAGTTTTTTATTCTAGCATTCCTTAATTTTTTTATCCCTTCATGTATAAATTGTAGACTGATTTTAGGGTTTATTGCTTCATCTGCAGTTCGTCGAACAAAAATCTAAGACAAAAACCCTAATCTGTCAAACTTGGGATTTTGCCTTCCGATCCATACCATATCAGTAAGTTATCTTATTCATTTCATAGTTATGTTCTCCAATTCCGAAAACCCTTTGAATGTTTTGTGGATTATGCCTCCTCTTTGAATGTTTTTTGGGTTATGCCTGCTCTTTGAATGTTTTGTGGCTGCTATTATGTGAAGAAACTGATTTGTAGTGTTATATGTTTCAGATTACTGCCCGGGACTCGCGAGTTATAAAATCAGGGCCAAAAGTTGGTTTGATTCCTTCGTTTAGGTACGTTTAA
Source organism: Linum usitatissimum (assembly GCA_030674075.2). Taxonomy (NCBI): domain Eukaryota; kingdom Viridiplantae; phylum Streptophyta; class Magnoliopsida; order Malpighiales; family Linaceae; genus Linum; species Linum usitatissimum. The sequence goes on from JAUJYP020001374.1 coordinate 2,190,160, forward strand.
GTATAAGGTTTGTTAATTGAAAACCTGCTCCTTAAATGTTGTTGTTGTTTGTCCTTTGATTCATAACAATTGTCTAAGCGTAATGTAATGAAATTTATGTTTATTGCAACTTGGATTTCCACCGGCTATCTTCGGTGTGTTTATGGTTTTCCTTAAATTAGGGATCATACAAATGGAACTCGGTGAACCAAAAAGCTGGTTATAAATATATATAACGTACTAATGATTACTATTGTGTGATAATGATTCTCATTTCTTGCAACTTGGATTTCCACCTGGCTATCTTGGGTGTGTTTAGGGTTTTTCTTAAATTGGGGATCATACAAATGGAACCCGATGAACCGAAAAGCTGGTTATAAATATATATAACGTACTAGTGAGTACTATTGTGTGATAATGATTCTCATTTCTTGAAACTTGGATTTCCACTGGCTATCTTTGGTGTGTTTAGGGTTTTCCTTAAATTGGGGATCATACAAATGGAACCCATACAAATGAAATCCGATGAACCAAAAAGCTGGTTATATATATATATATATATATATATATATATATGCAAGCATAGTTATTAAAGTGTGTCATATACGTTTGCATGTCTGAGAGTTCTTTACATACGACAAATACTGAAAAGTAGGATTGTAGTTTCAAAGAACCGACCACCCAAATTGGGCACCCATATTTTTGAACAGACTCCTTTCAAGACTCCCACTTTAGGTGGCTGAATTCTTGAACAAGCGCTTAAAGTGGCAACAAAAGTTTTGAAGTGCGTGCCTGACACGTTTTTTTCTTGTTTTGTCGAAATCTAACCCGAAGGGAAGGAAAAGAGGAGGTGGTGGCGGCAGCGATAATGATTTAGATGCGGCGACGAGGTGGCAGCAATGGTAGAAGAGGCGACGAGGAAGTTGAGGCAACGGCAAAAGAGGCAGCGGCGTTGGAGGAGTAGGTGGCGATATAAAGGTGGTGGCGGCAACTACCGGTGGAGGTGAAGCAAATAATTTTGTTCGAATTGGTTTCAAGTTAGCATAGCATTTGGGTTTTTAAACGTAAATACCTAAGGGTATTAACGTAATTGTATGTGTGAGATTTGAATTTGAATTGTATGACGTTTTTTTGAAAACGCATGTTTTCAAAAAATTAAGACGACGAATAGTAAAGCCTTTATGTAATTGTCATTTCATTAATTCGAAATAACAAACTTTAATAATATTTAATGTTACTAGTATCTTATTTTATTAACCACGATAACGACCGAGTCTAGAAAAAATAGGTTAAAAGCCATAGTGAACAACCAAATAATGAACACTAAACATTTAGTCACTTTCTAATCACTTTCTTAGATGGAGTATCCAAGTCCCACTCGGCGATGCGACCATGAGCACGTTTTGGGTAAAACCCACCAGGGGGGAAGATTCATTGTCGTTTCCATACACAATCCTCAAGATCTCTTCGGGGGTTCTTCCGTAGCCTATTGAGAATTTGGTACCGGCCAACAAATTCCCTCTCACTTGTTCTTCTGCCCGTAATTTGGTCGGAACTACCAGCCTTACGTCCTTGATCCCGTCATCTCCGAGCTTGTTCCTAAATATGGAGATCTTGTTTGTGAACTCCCCCACGGTGATTCCGTACGGATGCACCTTCACCATCTTCCTCTCGTACAACATTGACCTTATTACCGTGTCTTGTCCCGCTTAAGCTACGCCGGCCATTCAAAAAATAAGATGAAATCAATATCTAATATGGAATAGCTTCTCTCAAGTCACATAGGTCTCAAAATTTATACCTTTCTAGAAGATGAGCCATGGAGTTTAGGGTGAGCACCAACATAGGCGGTGAGGCCAGCGTAAGGAATAATGTAGGAGGTGATTAGATAGTTGATTGAATTGGCATAAGGGTCAAAGAGAGGCAAAAAAGGCTTGGGATGTTGCTTTTTTTTCCAGGTTTGGGATGTTTCTTTTCTTTTGATACTGGATTCGAGCCTTAGATGCTTTGTTTACTTTTTAGCAGTTTGATTCATGTTATGAGGATTCTTGGTGCAGTTATTTCTTATGTTGTTCATGTTGTTTATGTGATGAAGTGAACCGACGAGTATGCATGGATCGAACCATGTGGTTCGATCGGATCGTCTAGGGGTGGGTTTCACAACGGGTATCAGAGTCTGGTTATTCTCTATTGCGTGATCGAGGTTACTGGCATCAAGGCATCATGAACCTCAAAGTGACTAGTGATTTCAGAAGCTCAGTACTAACTAACATGGGGAGATATTCATGTATTTATAGGCGCTTGTAAGTGAAAGTTGTTCTGTATAACTTTGAAAATGGGCAGTCAGCCACGGGAGTGGCAGAAAGTAAGTAACGGACGTGACGAGCTGACCACCACGGGCGTGGCTAGTTGTGGGTAACAGACATGGCCTAAAGATAACCATGGGCGTGTTTAGTCAATAATGCCTAAAGATAACCATGGGCGTGTTTAGTCAATAATCCAAGGGCGTGTGGGGTTGGAGAGTCATGGGCGTGGGAAGGCATAGATCATGGCATGGTGATTCTAGTCACGGGCGTGGCAGGATGTAAGCCACGGGCATGGCGTGCTGCTCACCATGGGCGTGGCCGAGGTTTAAACATTTTTCACGTTTTTTCCGTAAAAGCACAAAGCTAAGCTTAAATGAAAGGGAGCCCGCATAATTCCTTCGTGTTTGTAGTGGGCTCAAGGATTCGGTTGAGATGACCGAGGATCCGCCTGTGCTAAAGATGGATATCAAGTAGCTGACTCGTGTGGGCACTATTACCTTCGATGGGGAGTCCACAGATCTGTAGTTAGTAGTGGACTGGCTGAGAGGGCTGACAAATGCGTTCAGGTGTCTGAAACCTGTATCGGAGTAGAGAGTGTTATATGCTACTTACCCGCTGAGAGGTACATCAAAGGAGTGGTGGGATAATCAGCTAGAAGTTGAGGGGGGCTTCTTGAGTCATTGGGAGGAGTTCCTGGTCTTATTCAAGGAGTTAATACCAGAGCAGTGGTAGAAGAGCAAGAGGGTTGATTTTATCAACCTCAGGCAGGGTGAGACGAAGGTGGTGGATTACCATAGCGCTTTCATGAAGCTGAGTAGGTGGTACAAGGGTCCACTTGAGCAGAAGATGGAGGACCTTAAGCAGATGTTCCTGAATGGGCTGAGGGCTCACATCCAGATTGGGGTCACCAGCAATCATATGGTGACCTGGCAGATATCAAGGCATTAGCCTTGAGAGTAGATAGCCTGGAAGGTGTGAGGAAGGGGGAGCGCCAAGCTTGGTAAGAAGATAAGAAGAGGAACGCGGTGTTAGGCGGGTCATAGTTGATGCCAGCACCTCAGAGGAGGAAGAACACACATCATGGTGCTCCTGCATTCCAGACTCACTTCTCTGCCTCTGTCACCCCGACAGCGCTGCAGAAGAAGCCCACTCTTGGGTTTGACCATCCTATTTGCCCGAAGTGTGGGATGCGGCACTGGGGAGTAATGCATGGATCGAACCGTGTTGTTATTTCTTATGTATTTCATGTTGTTTATATGATGGAGTCAACCCAGCTCAAATCTATGAGTCTCTCTGTTTGATCGACTAAGGAATTCATAAGATTAATGGTCAAAGATAGATGAAAGTTATCGGTGGGGTAAGCCAATAACCTAATTCTACCTTTTTTTTTCTTCTAGTTTTAAAAGTTAGTTTTCTTGTAATTGGCGGGCGCTCTGGTTTGCACCCAATGGACCAAGTTGGGTGTAGTTATCAGTAGTTTAGGCGTTGATGTACCAAGTTAACGCTATTTCTGATTACTCGTGATTTCTTTTAATTCCGGAAAAACACCTTATCATTTTGTAGAACTTCTCGGTGTTCATTGTCGGCTAGCCTAATTAAGGTTATTTCTACCTTAGTTAGGAAGCTAGTAATTGTAATCCGCATGCATGATCGTGTCGTGGATTCATACGAGTGATAGGAGGATTCATTTTATTCAATCCAAGTCCAACATTTGTTCGTTTTGAATGCATTTCGGAAGTTGAACTTGAAGAATCATCTCTTCCAAGAACTTGTTTTCTCTCTTTCAATCAACCTTTGAACTAGTAGTCTTAATTAACCATTAGAGTAACTAAAATCCAAAACCAATTTTATTAGTCTAAACCGCGTTGGCAAGTTTGAGTAAAAGCATAACGAAATGAACCTTTGAACACAAACGACATTTGTGTTTTCGAATTAACTGTGAAGTTATTTTGGTGATCAATGAGCCATGGAGTTTAGGGTTAGCACCAACATAGGCAGTGAGGCGATGAGATAGTTGATTGAATTGGCGTAAGGGTCAAAGCGAGGCAAAAAAGGCCTTCCAAATGCAGTGTTGATGACCTTTGCAAATGAGTCAGACTCATATCCAACAATGGAATCGAAAATCCCTTCACCTTGCTCTTTATGGTCCTGGAATTGGAAATCAAACCCACTTTATATTATAAATTAAAATAACAACAAATTTATTCCATGGGACTATATCTAGCAAAGTAGCAAGAGCATAATATATATATATGGTCATTGATGATTAATTGAATTGAAATGAACTCAAGTGGCCGATCTCTTGCAATGCGAACTGTTGGATGGCGTCATAGGTGAGGGAGCCATATGCATGTCTGAAATGAAGGATATGATGTTTGTTATTGTTTGAGAAACTATGAGATGGGGTGATCGATGGAGCTCTCTCAAGTATTTATACATATAGGTTTGAAGGAAGAAGCTTAGCTAAGTAGTGTTGCTTGGTCAGCAATATAAAATATATATGATTTCCATATCAAATACGCAACATGATTTATACACTTATTGTATAGAGATTATAATCGTTGATATGCGTTAATTTGTTATCCCAGTCACACCAACAATAAGATAAAGATAAGATAAATTCACAAGACCAATTATATCCCAGTCACGTACTCGATCAGCAGATTGAAATTGAGAAGAAAGTAATGAAGATATATTCTGTATTGGTAGTAATTAATGGTAACACTGGACTGGATGCATATTTAATAATGCTGATTAGATATATTATTAATTTTATGATGACAACGCAGGAGTAGTGACGACCTTATATTTTATTATCTTCGTCAAGTATATGAGAAGTAAACCAGGCTAGCTCCTTTTGTGTATTATAGTACGTACGTAACAGGAAGTTTGCATGATCCATGCATGCATATGATTCTTAATAATCCATACGTTGGGATCTTTCATATGTTAATCTCATCATCAAACATCTGGCCAGGACCGGGCGCACTCTTTGGTGTCTCGCCATGATCATGCTTATTACGACCACGGTGATTATGACCATGTTTATGGCCATGGTGATGATCATGTTCATGACGATGACGATGGCCATGGCGATCATGTTCGTGACCATGACGACGATGATGGTGGTCGGTCCCAGCTGGACCGGGTGCTTCCTTTGGTGCCTTGTCGTCTATTTCATAATTGTCAACGACGTCGGCCGGTGGAGAGTTATTCTTCTCAATATCTTCTCTTCCACCCGCCTACATATTTTTTTCATTATACAAAACCAACCATAATCAATAATTAGAATTTCTCTTTTAATTTCGAAAAATTAAACGAGATATGCATTTACAAAATCACTTTTATATTTGAAATCACTTTCGATCAAATACAAAATCAACCAATTAATCCGTAATTACCTGATGGATGACTATAGTCCCATTAATGTCGTCCCTTGTTGGAGAAGCGAGGTTTGAGGATATGGGAGAAGGGGTTCCTGTAGTAGTATTACTGATGGCGGCCACAAGGGAAACGCAAGCCAGCCCATGAAACAACAGTTTGAAAGCCATTATATATAATTACAAACTGTACTGATTTGACAAACTTTAAGCTTTCACTTTATAAAAACTGATCACTCCCAAGTACTTGATCGATGTTATGATTTGAAAAACCAAACCTACTGTATGGTATATATATTCACGGAGCTGGGGGATGTTGGAGACTTGTAGTTTGTTTTCTTCAAAGGGATTCTCTAAATTCTAAGGTTTAGTATCATCTGTTAATTAATTGATTTGGTCTCTGTGTTCTTAGGGAATATCATTATTAATTAATTAAGGCGTTACATTTGATGTCGGCAACGTTTTACTAAATGAATAGGATAGTGCCAACTGAAGATCACTGTATTTTTATTAACTCAAACTCTGTCTGTTTCTAGTACTAATTAAGTTCCTCAAGTTTTATTATTATGACACATCCTAAGTACCCTGGTTCCAGTACCACCTTCCTTGCCGTCTCTGGAATTTGTCGGCTTTTCATTGTCTCTGGAATTTGTTGGCTTTTCATCTTCGATTTTCTCTGACTATTTTGCGTCTTTTGTTGTTGGATATTACGAGAATAAACAAGCAATATCATAACAAACAGATAAATCTAAAATCCGTTTCAAATTTAATATGGTCATACAAATGGGAAAACCCCGTAATTTAGTTGGCAGGTAGGAATAATGGATACATCAACCCCATCTCGATCCAGACTGAAATTCACTCTCAACCAGTAATCTCGTCAAGTGTACGAATCAATGAAATGGAAGAATAGAAATGGAAATGTTAATCGCAGAGGGGAGATCAGTTTCGTCTCCTCTTCTCCGTGATCTTCCTTTCTAGGTTAAACTGCAATTGACTATGTTCAGATGGGCCGACCGGCGCCCTGGGCCCAATACTTCAGCCTAGACACAGACCAGGCTTTAGTCGGCAGCTTACAGAGTAATTTAGGCGCAAACACTTATTTCGTAAATTAAGCTGAACACGCAGTTTTAACGTGGATCGGAAACGATGCCTACTCCACGCCCGATGACTGATTACCTCAAGAGTTATATTATTAATACGTAATAAAATAACGTACCTCCGTACTTACAACGAAGTGACACACCTTTGAACAACTTCAAAGTGACACAATCCTCCTATTGATGGAGTGACAATTCGAATCACTTCAAGACCAGCGAGCTGAGATGCAGAACGACACTTCCCTGTCGTTCCTTCCTTCGTACTCACTGAGTACCCTAGCTTGCTCTATGTCTCTCTGATTCGTAACCTACTAGACTGCCTCACAAACTAATAGTGACACGAGAGTTGCTTTTCTAATCTTTCAATCACCAGTGCCTTTATTTTTGCAGTGATGGTTGTTGCTTTACTCAGCCTCTGCTTCTGGTATATATATATTCTTCCGCTGTCATTCCTTATTCTTCGAGATCAGCCCTTGATGTTGTAGCCGTTGGAGTTGTCATTTAATCAATTGTTTGCTTTGATTTCTTTGTTCAAGATCATCTCTTTCTTTGGCTTCATGATCTTGTTTGATCCTATCGATTGAGCTGTCGAACTATCCATGTCTGCATTCCTGGATCTCCCACATTCTCCCCCTAAGTTCAGCAGTCCTTATTTTTCCTGCAGAAGAGAAACATACCTTTCTCGATGTGTAGATATCTAGATGTAACATATATAGGTAGATGTAATCACCAATCATTCACACTCTTCAGCAGCACTGATTTTTGAATAGAAAGCATTTTTATTCGAGTGCAATAATAGCAAAACACACTTGACATGGGCCTTTAAGCTAACTGCTATGCTGCATAGCAGTTCCTAAGGTTAAGCAATAGATTAACTAGTTTATCTCAAGAAAAATGTATCTGGGTCCTCTATATGAAGGGGACACTTGACTTCTCCTACTTTTGTCTCTAACTAGATCTTTGGACTTTCCAATCTCATGCTTCAGTAGTTACCTTCGACTTTCCTCTCTTCGCTGTTGCAACTCTATGAGCAATCCTTAGTCTATTTGCCCAGTAGACCAGTTGTGAGCTCATGAAGATGTACTTGTTAACATCCACAATTTTCTCAGCTAAATCTTCATCAGAGATTAAACTTGCAGCATTTGGTCTGAGCAGAGCATCAATCTTCCCTCGATCATCTTTGCTTGCACCGTCTATCACAATATGATCCTTCTTCCTCTTACCTGAATACACTTCAGTCTCATCTTCATCCCTGTTTGTTGGCGTTTTCTCTCGGAGCATGTCTTGTCTCCATTGTTCTTTTACAGCTTTCCTTTCTACTGGATCGGGGAAGTCTTCCATAAAGGATGCATTAATTTCAGCAATGACTGATGGAGAGGTCATAAGCATCTTCCCCCAATGGGGCAGGTTGACCCCTTCAGTCTCATCCCTATGTGAGGGAAGTTCCTCCTCCTTCTTCCCATGGTTCGATAGCTGTTTTTTATTTTCATCTTGGCTCGCATACTCCCTAGAGTCGTCCAGGGACCACGGTGAGGAGTCTTTGTCGGAGGAATCATTTTTTCGTCCTGATGGTGCTGCTGTTTCTCCCCCTGTGGGAATGATTGGGGAGGAAAGCAGGGAGATATTGAGAAGAGCGAGGATATCGCCTACATGAGAGCTAGCAATCCCATGAAAATCAACACTGATGAGTGGCTCCGTGACGGTGAGACCATAAAGATCAACTCCCATCCTGAGCATCAGTGTTGTGATTTGCGACGCAAAGGGTAGGTCGCCTGGAAACCTCTCAAGTCTCGCTTCCAGCATGAACATGAGCATAAGATGTGGCAAACTCACTGGCTTTCCATTGATTGCGCACCATAGAACAAATATATTGAGGGGTAGGAGAAGATCTCTGGAGTATGATCTTGGAAGAAGCGCTCTTGTGAGAAAGTAGTGCAGAAGTCGTAGGTAAGGTGGAAGGATAGTGACCCGTAGGGTTGCAGGTATGGGCAGGTCCCTCCAGCTGAAATCCAGAAGCTCCCTCAGCGTCGTGGTCATATCAAAGCCATGACGCCAAATGTCATCATAGGTTCGAATGACAAAACCCTGAGGTGAGAGATTCAGGATTATGGCCAGAGTCTCAGGGGAGACCCGGATGTGCTCTCCCAGAATGATGGATATGATTGTACCCGGATGAATTCTGCTCTCCCGAAGGTTTGAATAGAACAGCCGGACAGCGAGCGGAGCGAATGATTGCTGCGTCTGGAGGAGTGCAGATTCCCATCCCAGGTTTCGCAGAAAACCTGCAATGAAGAGATCATTCTCCTCCAATGGCAGGTGGTTGATTGCAGGAGGAGCAAGGATTGGACATGTACGGAAAATCTCCCGGTATCATTGACGAAAGCCCTCATCCCGATGCACGAGTCCGGAAAAGGTTTTGAGGAGAAGAGGATTCATGTTGATTACTGGAAAGGAGTAGTCGAAGACCAGGCAAAGAAGGTGAGATGGACAGTACTAGAAATGTTAGTATATAAGGTGTGCGAACGGTTGAGAAGATGGTAGGAGGAGATTGAGGAGGATATGTAGGTGGCTAAAATAGGGAGGCACTAGTGAGGCTAATTTGTCATTGTTCTATCAAGGAAAGTGGGATTTGCAGCCTCAAATGAAGTGTACTCACAGGGAGTACGACATTTTATTTGAGCCGTAGGGTTTTGGAGAGAGTCTTATGAGTGAATTTGGTTAATGGACTCACCGAAGACATATTGGACTAAGAAGGTGGGTTTGTCCTTAAATCCAATAGATCTTCTTCTGAGATCATGTTAAGTTCCCGTCGAATAAAGCAGAATTGATCTTCAGCAAGTGGTTTTGTAAAAATGTCTGCTAATTGGTTTGAGGAGGGGACAAATACAAGTTTGATAGTGTTGTCCTGAACCAGATCTCGTATGAAGTGATATCTGATATCAATATGTTTTGTACGAGAGTGCTGAACGGGATATTTAGAGATGCAGATCACACTTGTATTGTCGCAGTAAATGGGCATTGTATCCAGTAACACATCATAATCCTTTAGCTGATGCCTGATCTAAATCAGCTGAGTACAGCAGCTTGCAACGGCCATATATTCAGCTTCAGCTGTGGATAGAGACACTGAGGCTTGTTTTTTGCTGGACCATGAGACTAGTGATGAACCTAGAAAGTGACATCCACCGGAGGTGCTTTTTCTATCTGAGAGGCTACCGGCAAAATCTGCATCACTGAAGGCTATAGGAGTAATGTTGTCAGAGTGAGGAAACCATAGACAAAGATTAGGTGCCCCACAGAGATAACGAAAAATTCGTTTGACAGCGATAAGATGACTTTCCTTAGGAGATGCTTGAAATCGTGCGCACAGGCAGACACTGAACATGATATCAGGTCTGCTAGCTGTGAGATAGAGAAGGGAACCTATCATTCCTCTATATTTTCGTTCATCAACAGCTTTTCTATGCTCATCACGATCCATCTTAGTGGTAGTTGCCATGGGAGTGGAAGCGGGTTTTAGATTTAAGAGGTCAATTTTTTCTAGCATAGTCTGGACATACTTTGTCTTATGTAAGAAGAGACCACGAGGGGTTTGGATGACCTGTAGTCCAAGGAAAAGCTTTAGCTCGCCCATCATGCTCATTTCAAAGTGTGTTTGCATTGCTAGACAGAACTCAGAGCATAATGATGGTAGAGTTGACCCAAACACTATATCATCAACATAAATTTGGACAATTAAGAGATGGGATGATTTTTTTTTGAGAAAGAGTGTTGTGTCAACTGACCCCCTGTGAAATCCTTGATCTAAGAGGAAATTTGTAAGGCGTTCATACCAAGCCCGTGGAGCTTGTTTCAGTCCATATAGTGCCTTTTTAAGACGGAAGACGTGTGGATTTTTATGATCTTCAAATCCAGGAGGCTATTTCACATATACTTCCTCCTTGATGAAACCGTTTAGAAACGCGCTCTTGACATCCATTTGGAATAATTTGAATTGCTTGTAGCTAGCAAAAGCACACAACATTCTAATTGCTTCCAAACGGGCAACTGGTGTGAAGGTTTCGTCATAGTCTATACCTTCCTCTTGATCATATCCTTGAACTACAAGACGAGCTTTATTTCGGGTTATGGCCCCTTGTTCATCAGTTTTATTTCAGAATACCCATTTCGTGCCAAGTGCTGAGATGCCTGGTGGAAGGAGGCACAGATCACCCCAGACTTGAGCCCTTTCAAACTGATGCAGCTCTTCTAGCATTGCAAAGTTCCAGCCTTCATCCTTTAACGCTTCTTTGTAGGTCTTGGGTTCTAACTTGGACAGCATACATTGATGCAGGATTGGATTTGCCAAATGTTTTGAGCGCGTTCGCAGTCCTTCATGAATTTCTCCTAAGACTTGTGATACAGGATGCCTGGATGAGATAATCCTTGAGGGATTTAGTACCAGTAGTGAGGCTTCAGAGCTAATGCTTTTGGAAATTTCAGATGTCTCCAAAAGATTTGCTTCTGGTTTGTTTTGGGGAATATCATCAGGATAGGGTGATTCTAGGAAAACGTAGTCATCCGAGTCTTCCCTTTCTATTGAAGGCATACTCTCATCAAAGATAACATGTATTGACTCTTCTACCTTTTTGGATCTCTTATTAAACACTCTGTATGCTTTACTACGACTTGAGTATCCGAGAAAAATACACTCATCTGACTTAGCATCAAACTTCCCTAGTTGATCCTTTGTGTTGAGAAGAAAGCTTCTACATCCGAAAGGATGAAAATATGATAAAATTGGCTTCCGTCCTTTCTAGACTTCATAAGGCATTTTATTTAATATTTCTCGAATAAGTGTCCTGTTCAGAATGTGACAGGCTGTACAACAGCTTCAGCCCATAGATTCTTTGGAACAGAGTAATCGTGAAGCATGCTTCTGGATATCTCGATAAGTGCTCTATTTTTCCTTTCAGCAACTCCATTTTGCTGTACAGATCTAGGGGCGGAGAAAGTATGAGTGATTCCTATGTTGCTACAAAAGGTCTTAAAGTTGTCCGATTCAAATTCCCCTCTGTGATCACTGCGGATCGAACATACTTTCTTAGACTGTTCCTTTTCACAGCTAAGAACTAACTCTTTGAATTTCTCAAAAGTTTCATCTTTGTGTGCCAGAAATTCTACTCGTGTATAACGGGAGAAATCATCAACTATGACAAATACATAACTTTTTCCTCCCAAGCTTTGTACATTCACAGGACCGAAGAGGTCCATATGTAGTAGCTCAAGGGTTGATGAAGTGGATAGCTGTTTCTTTTGTTTGAACGAGGATCTGGTTTGTTTTCCAAGGACACAGGGTTTGCAAAAGAAATCCTTTTTGTCCTTGATTCTAGGAAACCCTCTAACTATCCCTAGTTCGCTTAGTTTGACAATTCGTCCGAGATGAATATGACCTAATCTCCTATGCCAAACTTGTTCATGATTTTCTTTAAGTGTTGTGAAACAGAACTCATTGAATGCACTAGAATTGTGCATATCAATTTTATATATGTTGTCTCTTCTTGTTCCAACGAACAAAATCTGACCATTACCTTTGTTTTCTACTTTACAATGATTTTGCTCGAAAACAACTCTGTTCTCCTTTCCACAGAGTTGACTTATAGATAAGAGATTATGCATCAAGCCATCTACTAGATGAACATTTGTAAAAATTGGATTTGGATACTTACCTATGATTCCAGTACCAATGATTCTGCCTTTTCCGTTGTCTCCAAATGTGACTTTTCCGCCAAGTTTGTATTTGATCTCAGTGAATAGCGTCACATCTCCTGTCATGTGATGGGAGCATCCACTATCCAGATACCATTCATTTATGATACCCTGCATAAACCTCAAACATTAGATGTTTAGGTACCCAGACTTGCTGGGGTACCTTGATACTTTCTGATCTAAATTGATTCATTATATCCTTTCTAATCCAGACTTGCCTGCTTGCATTATGTACCCTAGTTCGAGATTTGCTTATTTCATGCTTATTTTCTTGATACTTAAATTCATGCACTGAACTCCAGTTTCTACTCTTTTTCTTGTGATGTTCAATCTTAAGTTGACTTATTTCTCGATCATAATGCTTGTTTTGCACATTGATTGTTCCGTTGATTAAATTTGCTAGAAACAGTTGATTCTCTAGTACCTGTAACTTTCTCTGTTAGCATGCATAGCTGTTTTACATCGTAGTTCACATTCTCTACTACTGCATCTATAGTCTTATAGTTATTAACTTGTTTAGTGAAACCGAGATGCTGTGAGTCTTTTAGTGTGTCTACTTCATTAACTAGTTCTTTGTTCCAGCCTATAACAGCTTTCAAGTCCTCTTTCATACTTCTATATTTACCTTTGAGTAACTTGAAATCCTGTTGGACTTTAACATAGTTCTTAATCAATTCAGCTATGTCCTGACTACAGCGATTAGGGATACCTGAGATTTTGAGTCCTTAGTTCCGGATGAGTCTCCCTCTTCTAGTGCCATCAACGTTTGTCCTTCATCATTCGAATTGCTACATTCTGATTCCGAATCACTAAGAGTCCTTTGCTAAGGCCTTGTTCCGATGAACAGATCTTGAGGGACAGTCCACTCTGAAATGTCCGAGTCGTCCACACTTAAAGCATGTTTTTCCCTCTCTATCTTCATCCTCGCGTTCTTTTGACTTGTCACCTTGCTGCAATTTAGACACAATACGAGACCTTTCTCTATCTGCATTTCTAGGATTAGCTTTTTCATAATAGTTTTTATCATACATGCCTCTTTTCTGATTTTTCTTGAATTTTAATAGTCTCTTAAGTTTACTACTGAGCAAGGCTATTTCAGCATCAATATCATTGTTAGAATCACTAGAGAGATGTGACTCAGAGATGATAGATTTAAATGCTATGTTTTTCCTTTTTACACCTTCATCTCCTAGCTGATCCATTTTTAGCACATTCTCATGACTCATAAGTGATCCTATAAGTTCATTTAAGTCACGTTTCTTTAAATCCTTGGCTTCCTCAATTGCAGTTTGCTTTGGCATCCATTCTCGAGGTAGGCACCTAAGAATTTTTCTAACAAGGTCAGCATTTTCAAAGATCCTTCCTAGATTTTTAAGTCTGTTGATAATCAGATTGAACCTAGCATACATTTCGGCTATCGATTCAGTTGACTCCATTTTGAACATTTCATATTGGTGTATTAGTAAATCAATCTGCGTTTCTTTTACTCTAGATGTACCTTCATACGTTACCTCAAGAGTGCTCCAAATTTCATTTGTAGTTCGGCAAGCACATACTCTGTTGAATTCGTCTTCTGCTAATGAGCTGTAAAAAATATTTACAGCCTTCGCATTCAGTTGCATCAACCTCTTCTCGTCGGCATTCCATTCGCTACGGTTGACTTTGATTTCCGGCAACGGGTCCTTCACTGCATCCCATAGATCGAAGTCAACTCCCTCCAGGTATGCCCGCATGTGACTCTTCCAAAAGCCGTAATTAGACCCATCGAACCATGGCGCGCGGCCATGAAAATACCCGTCAGAGGGTTGAGACGAGGTCATCGTCGATTTCCCTTTCAGCGTTCCTCCGGTACGTCGTGATTGATCTTCTCCTCCGGCAATCGTGAGATTCCTCGGAGTAACAGTGCTCTGATACCAACTGAAATTCACTCACTCAACCAGTAATCTCGTCAAGTGTACGAATCAATGAAATGGAAGAACAGAAATGGAAATGTTAATCGCAGAGGGGAGATCAGTTTCGTCTCCTCTTCTCCGTGATCTTCGTCTCTAGGTTAAACTGCAATTGACTATGTTCAAATGGGCCGACCGGCGCCCTGGGCCCAATACTTCAGCCCAGACACAGACCAGGCTTTAGTCGGCAGCTTACAGAGTAATTTAGGCGCAAACACTTATTTCGTAAATTAAGCTGAACATGCAGTTTTAACGTGGATCGGAAACGATGCCTACTCCACGCCCGATGACTGATTACCTCAGGAGTTATATTATTAATACGTAATAAAATAACGTACCTCCGTACTTACAACGAAGTGACACACCTTTGAACAACTTCAAAGTGACACAATCCTCCTATTGATGGAGTGACAATTCGAATCACTTCGAGACCAGCGAGTTGAGATGCAGAACGACACTTCCCTGTCGTTCCTTCCTTCGTACTCACTGCGTACCCTAGCTCGCTCTACGTCTCTCTGATTCGTAACCTACTAGACTGCCTCACAGACTAATAGTGACACGAGAGTTGCTTTTCTAATCTTTCAATCACTAGTGCCTTTATTTTTGCAGTGATGGTTGTTGCTTTACTCAGCCTCTGCTTCTGGTATATATATATTGTTGCTGTCATTCCTTATTCTTCGAGATCAGCCCTTGATGTTGTAGCCGTTGGAGTTGCCATTTAATCAATTGTTTGCTTTGATTTCTTTGTTCAAGATCATCTCTTTCCTTGGCTTCATGATCTTGTTTGATCCTGATCGATTGAGCTGTCGAACTTTCCATGTCTGCATTCCTGGATCTCCAACACAGACCAGTGGCGGAGCCATGTACACATGACGGGGCTGCAACGCACCCCCTTGGAATTTGAGAGAAAATAATTTACCCAGGCCACAATTATATGAATTGTGCCCAAGACATCAAACCGCGTGAAGCCATGCACTCTATCCATCTCTGCTAACCACTGATTGTTACTAATAGCATTCTTACAATATTAATTTTATGATGATAATGCAGGTTTACTGACAACCTTTTATTTTATTATCTTCGTCAAGTATATGAGAAGTAAACCAGGCTAGCTCCTGTTGTGTATTATAGTACGTACGTAACAGGAACTTTGCATGATCCATGCATGCATATGATTCATAATAATCCATACGTTAAGATCTTTCATATGTTAATCTCATCATCAAACATCTGGCCAGGACTCTTTGGTGTCTCGCGATGATCATGCTTATTACGACCGCGGTGATTATGACCATGTTTATGATCATGTTCATGACGATGACGACGGCCATGTCGATCATGTTCGTGACCATGTTGACGATGATGGTGGTCGGTCCCAGCTGGACCGGGTGCTTCCTTTGGTGCCTTGTCGTCTATTTCATAATTGTCAACGACGTCGGCCGGTGGAGAGTTATTCTTCTCAATATCGTCTCTTCCACCCGCCTATATATATTGAAATTTATGTTAAAAAGGTATAACATAGGGGCAAAACTATACAAATACAAAGGCGCCCTGCTTACTATAACTAAACTGGAGAAAAGAAAAGTTCAGAAACGAATGCTTTCAGCATGACAATAAGTCGACACAGCTCAAAATTCACGGAGGAAAAAAGATTGCACGTAACCAAGACAAACAATCATCGTCGTTTACCAAGCACCGCACTGAAAGCCATCTCGTTGAGTTGAAAATGATCTTCCATACAACTTCGATTTCACTGCAAGAACTATACTTCAACACTCGATTATTTCGTTCAAGCCAAATATACCACAAGATAGCATGCATAGAGACCTTGCGAAACTGCCTGAATCTTGGATGGCCTACATCCAACTCCCCTCCCTCAAAAAGACTCTGAATAGTGCATGGAAACCGTCCAAACCTTCCCAACATTACTCTAAAGTAACTCCAAACTTTAGCAGCAAAAGAGCAATGAATAAACAAGTGAGCAATGGTCTCCTCTTGACATCGACAAAGAGGACATCTATTTGGCAAGATAATACCTCTTTTCTGAGATTGTCCATTGTTGAAATGTTGTCAAGATACACCACCCAAATGAAGCTATAAATCTTCGTAGATTGAACCGACAGCCAAATATTCTTATTGAGTTAGAACTGTTCGATTTAAGGTAGAATGAATAACAGACTTGTGTTTTTTTTTTATTCCTCCGTAGGGTTACCTTGAAATATATACATAAAGATAACCTATTAAGGTAAACTACCTAAACATACGATTTTATATTAGGAAGTTACAGCTATACAGAATAATCCTAACTAATCAGGATTATTCTTTCTACACCTCCCCTCAAGCTTGTCGGTGTAGATGTTCAACAGCCCAAGCTTGAACACAAAGTTGTCGAACAAGTCCTTAGGGAGGGCCTTTGTGAATACATCTCCAGTCTGCCATCTGGAGGGGACATACTCCATCTGCATAGCTCCTGAGGTTACATTCTCTGTGATGAAATGTCTATCAAGCTCAACATGCTTGGTTCTATCATGATGGACAGGATTCCTCACAATGCTGATTGCTGATTGACTATCGCTTAAAATCTGCACTGGGTCTTCACCTCTAAGCTTTAATTCTGTCAGAACTCGTGACGACCAAACTCCTTCACACATGCCCTCGAAATAGCCCCGTACTCGGCCTCTCGCACTACTACGTGCTACAACAGTTTGTTTCTTACTACGCCAAGTTACAAGATTCCCCCACACATATGAACAATATCCTGTAGTAGATCTTCGGTCTGTAAGTTCACCAACCCAACTAGCATCAGTATAAATAGAGATTCCTCGATTGTTATGTTTTTGAATGAAGAGGCCGAGACACGGAGATCCCTTCAGGTATCGAAGAATACGAGTCACCATTTCGAGATGCTCTGTGTTCGGATGCTGCATATGCTGACTGACAATACCAACAGCATAGGAGATATCAGGTCTAGTATGAGCAAGATAAATTAACTTTCCAACCAACCTCTGATAATTCCCTTTGTCAACGGCTGGTATAGCATTATCCCAGTTTAGTTTTTTGTTTGGTTCCATGGGAGTGTCGATTGGCTTGCATCCCAACATTCCGGTTTCACTTAGAAGATCTAAGATATATTTTCGCTGAGAAAGGACAATACCTTTCTTTGGAACGAGCTACTTCTATACCCAAGAAGTATTTTAGGAACCCCAAGTCCTTTAGATCAAATTCTGCTGCCAGAGTTTCTTTCAGCAGTGTTATGCCTGCTTCATCATTTCCGGTAATAATAATATCGTCTACATAGACTATTAGCACAGTCATTTTTCCCATGACACCATGCTTAACGAACATAGTATGATCAGTTTGGCACTGATAATACCCTCCTTTCTTGACCACCTGAGTAAATCGTTCGAACCATGCTCGAGGAGACTGTTTAAGACCATACAACGCCTTCTCCAGCTTGCATACGTCTCCAGGTTCAGATGCCGGTAAACCAGGAGGGAGGTTCATATACACCTCTTCGGTCAACTCTCCATTTAGGAAGGCATTTTTTATATCGAGTTGGTAAAGAGGCCAATCTGAATTAACGGCAATTGACAGGAGAACTCGAACTGTATTGAGCTTAGCCACAGGCGCAAACGTCTCCTCATAATCGATGCCGTAAACCTGAGTAAATCCTCTAGCAACAAGCCTAGCTTTATATCTCTCAATCGTCCCATCTGCATTATACTTTACTGTGAAAATCCACTTGCAATCAACAATTCGACGATTGTTCGGCAGCTTTACAATCTTCCAAGTCTTATTCTTTTCAAGAGCATTTAACTCATCCAATACAGCCTGTCTCCATTGAGGATCAGACAAAGCTTCCTGGATGTTATTTGGAATTCTGATTTCGTCCAAGCTGCTAATGAAAGCTTTATGATTCTTGCTGAGACAATCATTGCTTACATGATTCCCAATAGGATGTTGCGTGCAGGTCCGCACACCTTTCCGATGAGCAATAGGAATATCTAAATCATCTTTCCCATTGATTAAGTCTTCTTCAATAATAGGCAGAGTTGTTTCTTGAACATCTCGGACATTGTTTGTTTGATTTTTATGCCGACGTTGATAAACAAGCAGAGGAAGACTATGAGTCTCTCCCAGAACCTCCTGAACATTGTCACGATCCGATGGGACAGCCAGCGAATCCACGTTAATTAAGTCTCTGAACTGGGCGTCATTATGTTCAGACCCCCCCTGAAGCACAGTTGGTGGAAAATAAGATTGTTGCTCGAAAAACGAGACATCTCGAGTGTTATAGACTTTCTTGGTAGTCGGAGAATAACACTTGTATCCTTTCTGGGCAGCAGAATAACCAATAAACACACACTTAACAGATCGCGGATCAAGCTTGCTGCGTTGGATGGGTGATTGGTGAACAAAGGCAGTGCAACCAAAAATTCGAGGAGAGAGATCTGACGTGAAGCTGGCCACGTGAGGATATTGAGCCAGAAGCAACTGTCGAGGGCTTCTAAACCCAAGAGTACGACTGGGCATTCGATTGATTAAGTAGGTTGCTGTAAGAATAGCTTCACCCCATAGATACTTGGGTACATTATGAGCAAACATACATGCACGAGCAACTTCTAACAGATGACGGTTCTTGCGTTCAGCAATACCGTTCTGCTGGGGTGTCTCAACGCATGAACTCGCATGAATGATCCCTTGCTGGACAAGAAAAGGACTTAGGACTTTGTTAAAGTAATCCCTGGCATTATCAGTTTTTAGTACCTGAATATCAGTCTGAAACTGAGTACGGATCATCGCGTAGAATGACTGAAATATATATGCGGTTTCGATTTGTCTTTCATGAGAAAGGTCCGGGTCATACGCGTATGCTCATCAACGAAGATAACAAACCATCGGGTGCCATTTATATTTGTAACATGGGTAGGACCCCAAATATCACTGTGAATTACAGCAAATGGTTTTGTTGGACGATAGCCGAGAGAGGAGTAAGTAGAACGAGTATGCTTGGCCAGTTGACACACCTCACAGTTGAATAACTTTGCCTTTTTATTCTGAAATAACTTAGGTAAAATGTGTTCCAAATACACAAAACTTGGATGTCCTAACCGAAAATGCCACAAAAGAATTTCACTATCCAAATGACTACTATGTGAAACTGTATGAGCTAATCTGTGAGCTGCCATAGTTGATAACCCAGCCAATGGTTCAGTCTTGAGCACATACAATCCATTGCTTACGTCAAGCTTGCCAATCATCCTCCTCGATCCCACCTCCTGCAACACGCAACCAGTAGACCTAAACTTAGCTTCCCAATTGAGATCAGAAGTAAGCTGACGGATGGAGAGGAGATTGCATTGTAACTTAGGAACATATAGAACAGGGAACAAAGTAATCTGGGGTGTTAACTGAACCCAACCAATTCCTTCAATCTTGGCCAAGTTTCCATCGGCCACCCGTACCTGTGCGGTATGTGGATAGGGTTTTAGGTCACGAATAAGGCCTTTGCATCCTGTCATTGTATCAGATGCTCCAGTATCGAGAATCCACACATGTTGGGGATGACTTAAAGTGAGATAAGCTTTAGGAATCATACCATTTTGGGCAAAGAAACTCGAAAATTTCCCTGGAGAAGACTGAGCAGGTTGAACACCTTTTAGAGCTTGAACCAGCATGTTTTGTATAGCGGACAATTGGCCTGATGAAAATTGAGCAGCATCAGTCGTAGAGGCTACGGCAGGAGTAGCATCATGGACAATTGTGGCAGCTACATTAGCATGCCGAGGACCCGATTGAGCTGCAATCCGTCGGAGTTCAGACTTGGATTTCCAGCCCTTAGGTTTGCCTCCCATAAACTTGAAACACTCACTCTTGGTATGCCAAAGCTTCCCACAGAATTCACAAATGACTGGAGGTGGCTCATCTGGGTTGATTGGAAGTTAGGACGAACTTGATTTAGAGTATAACGCCGCGTGATCAACGGCAGTCTGAAGTGCGGATCCCTCGGCAGCAGGTTTAGGTGCATATAGCATGACATTGCGACGAAGTTCTTCACCCCTGACCTCAGCTACAGCAGCCTCAATTTCTGGAAAAGGTTTAGTCGCCATTACACGCCCCTTTGCATCGTCAAGGTCACGGTTCAAACCGAGGAGGAAGTGAAGAGTGCGCCGCTTGTCGACAGCCTTCCTATAGGTTTCAGCATCTTTTGTAGTATCCCATTCGCACACCTCGAAGAGATCAAGTTACAGCCAGGCGTGCGATAGGGCGTTGTAATACTCATTCACAGTCAAATCCCCTTGTTTGAGCTGAAAAACCTCTGTTTCTAGTTCAAGTAATGCCGAAGAACTATCTGTGGTGGAATATGTCTTCCGGGCATGCTCCCAAATTGACTTCGCCGTCGGGTGAAGCAAGTAGTTATTGCCGATTTTTGGATCCATAGTCGAGATTAACCAAAATCGGACAAGATTATCATCGTTGTCCCATTGCTGGAAACCATCATCAGTTTTTGCAGGTTTGGCGGTGGTTCCTGTCAGGTAACCCCCTTTTCCTTTACCAGCAACGAGCATCTAGACTGACCGTGACCATTGTAGATAGTTACGGGTGGTGAGTTTCGGTATCGTGAACCCACCGGAGCCAGAAAGGAAATCTGAGTTAGATGCCATATGCTCTGTCGCAGTCGGCGCAGAGGTAGTCTGAGCTGATTTAGGTGTATAGTTGGAAGCGAGAGAGGAATCGTCACTGTCAGAGCCAGAGATCATGATAGGTACGATGAAGAAGAAGAAGAGAAGATGAGTCCGGCGGCAAGGTAAGAACCCGTCGGCTCTGATACCATGTTCGATTTAAGGTAGAATGAATAACAGACTTGTGTTTTTTTTTTATTCCTCCGTAGGGTTACCTTGAAATATATACATAAAGATAACCTATTAAGGTAAACTACCTAAACATACGATTTTATATTAGGAAGTTACAGCTATACAGAATAATCCTAACTAATCAGGATTATTCTTTCTACAAGAACCTTGCAGTAGCTTTTGATAGAGAACTCAGACTTGTTATCCAAGCTCCAAATTAGCCTCGACGAGCCAGAGGAGATAGTTCCTGGGGGTAGATTGGTCGAGCAAATCATCTTCTCCTTGATGCCTAAACCACCATGCAACTTAGGTGTTTTCACTCTCTCCCATTTAACCAAATGATGATTTTGCTGCTCTGCATTCCCAGACCAAAGAAAATTGCATTGGATTCTTTCAAGTCTTTTCGTAATCGTCGCAGGTGCCTCTGGATAGAACACTCTTGATCAGAGTAATTCACCCCCCAAAAGAAAGGTGTTTAGCCTTCCATCCTTGTAATCTCTTCTCTACACGAGTAATCATTGATTCCCAAATCGTTACGTTTGCTCGAACGCTCAAAGGAAGCCCCAAGTACAATCCCGGAAAGTAACCAATATCGCTCCCGAATTCATCTGCAAAGTTTAGATAAGAGGTACCTCTCCCACTGATGTAACACTACACTTCCTATAGTTCACCTTCAACCCAGAAATCGCTTGAAAACAAGACAATCCCCAACAACTGCATGAATTTGAGAAATTGACGCATCACAAAATAATATATTATCATTTGCATATAGAATATGTGTAACCTCCCCTGTGCGCAAGTGATCGTCTATGAAAAATCCTGAAATTAGTCCAGCTTCTCTGATAACGAACAGCTCGCCTAGTGGGGCGCAAGACAACAAACCCACTAATGAACAGTGCGTCGGAGTCTATATGAACAGTGCAACCGGTTGAAGGGAAAAGCTAAACCGGCTGCCACTTTATATAGTTTTAACATTATACATGCTTCTCATATTATTAATCTCACCAGTTTAATTTCCATGGTGATATCCGAATAGCCTTTTTCTCCTAGATTGAAGTCCATCGATTACTATCATAGTTAAGCATTACAAATATGAAACCGTTCCAAGACACTGTACTCAAACTTTGGATCATAACGTTCAAACCAGTACAACAATATGAAGCAATTTTAGACTGAAGAATCTGACCTGGAAAACTTGGCTGGAAACTTCTTTTGTCTTCTCCAAACGGTACAAAACAGTACCTAATCCATACACTAGACAAATACGTAAGAGGAACAAGAAAAGGTAGTACAAAGCATCTGAAACTCTCCCACTTAGTCAATTCAAACATTACTTTAAATGTTACATTTATGCATAACTACACGATTCCATTGCTCTACTAAAGATTGCAACAAAATCTATCAGAAAACTTTAAAAAAAAACACATTATATATACTCAGTTTGTAGCCTTAAGTGCTGCAGAATTCTGAAACAGCAGCATTAAGTTTCGCCAAAAGATAGTTGGTGGGGTTGTGGGCACTTTTGCATAATCAAAACCCAAAAAGCAAATTCAACATATAATCATCTGTAGTTTCCTTATAAACCCTGCTTTAAACCCCACCCATCTTTCACATCCTTTAAAGAAAGCACCTTTACCTTTTTCCCAGCATTACCACCATATAGTATAGTAGTTGCCCCTTTGCTTTTGCCTACATCGCTAAGCAATCAAATAATACACCACACAACTTGACCATTTATATAATCCCCCATTACAATTCTCCAACTTTCTCCATTCTCTTATCTCTTCATTTATATCCCCCACTGTCTGAAAAATGATGCAAGCTCTTCCATCACCACCACCAGCATCTCAGCTGGAATCTATACCAGAAAAGGAAGCAACTTCAGCAGTCAATCTCAACCAGATTGTCATTTCCAAGCATGTCAGGAAGTACCAAAGATCACAACCACCAGTAGCAGCAGAGGTGGTTTCATTTTCTGACACCAAGTTGCTAACAGGAACTCAGCCAATACTCCATCCTCTGCGTCCTCGGAGAACCAACCCACTCGTCTGGTTCGGAGCCATCCTATGCCTCATCTTCAGCCTTCTTCTAATCTTCTTGGCAATCACAACTTTAATCGCCTACCTTGTTGTCAGACCCAAACACCCGGTTTTCGATGTCCCGCACGCCCGCCTCAATGGGATATACTTTGATTCACCAGAGTACTTCAATGGAGATATAAGCTTGATTGTTAACTTCACCAACCAAAATAAGAAAATGGATGTCACATTCGAGTACGCTGACATCAAAGTCTACTTTGGTAACAAACTCATAGGGGCTCAAGCTCTTAACCCTTTCACTCAGAGACCGAGAGCGA
The DNA here is from genome assembly GCA_030674075.2 of Linum usitatissimum. Taxonomy (NCBI): domain Eukaryota; kingdom Viridiplantae; phylum Streptophyta; class Magnoliopsida; order Malpighiales; family Linaceae; genus Linum; species Linum usitatissimum. Next base: position 2,213,832 of record JAUJYP020001374.1, read on the forward strand.
TATCGTGGCAAACAGTTCGTGTCATATCGAGTCTGGTCTATTTGCCACAGAGTTCTGCTGTGGAACTCCAAAAGCAAGTGCTGAGTAACAAGGTCACTTACAACATACGAGCTACGTTCAAGCTGAAAGCGACCCTTGGCCTCTTCCACTATACTTACTGGCTTCATGGTAAGTGTGATACCGTCATCAGTAGCCCTCCAGCGGGCGTTCTAGTTTCTCGGAGCTGCAACACATATAGATGATGATGAAGAATTTACACTTCTCTCTATGTTCTTATTCGCTTATTTTCGAAGTACAACTCCTGTATAACCTCCGGCCCGGCCAAACAACACTGAATATCCTCTTGAAGCAATTTGAGCTCCATTTACAGCTGTTGCAAACCTCAAACTTGGTGTTAGTAAGTTGGTTCTTATTACTACTGCCACATACAGAACATTTTAGTATTGTAGTCAACAAACTATACTTAAAAGTATTGTGTAAAGCATAAAGCATTGCCAGGATATATACTTACTAGTTAAGGAACCACCATCTTTTCTTCTTTTGTCACAGAAACCCATATGAAGACAATATCAAGAAAGTTGTTTACTTTATGGTAATTTCATGAATATTAGAATCTAATCTAGAAACCAAAGCCAATTCTAGAGCTGGTTTTCAGTAATGAAACCAATAACAATGAACTTTAGAAGAGGCAGAACACTCCAGACAAATCAAAGAAAAAGATTGGAAAAGGACCACAGAAAGATCCATGAGATTCATAGACTACTGTGTTGGATTTTCCTTTGCTTCCTTCAATCCACTTTATATCAATGTACAAAAGACATTATTAGCTAATAGCCATACCTACAAACCTAACCTAATGCTTCAACACTACGAATGTCCAAGGCAGAGTGGTAGCCTCTCCAATGCAGTTTAATAGAAGAATCCATAGCAGTTTTCTGGTCAAAATGGAATCGACTATCTAAAGCACATCTCCAAGATAAATTCTAAGCATGTAACGGGGTCCAACAAAGCACATTCCTGGGCTTTACAAAACTCATAACTATATTGATGACATATTTGACAATTGACTTTCTCAAGGAGATTACAAGTTCAAACTTAGTGCCAAAATTCCATTCGTAATTCAAACACGTAAAGTCGTGCAATGACCAACGCCTAATGTATCTATAAGAGAGAAGGGTATTTATTTACCCCATAAGAATTTTGTAGCCGTAAGAAACTGAGGGCATGACAGGGTACCATGTTGATAAGAGACAAAAAAACTTCCACAAATCAATTGGGGAAAGTACTAACCTTTCTGCAGCAACTTCTGCTTTGCCATACGCCTTACACAAATTTCTTCCTTTCTTGAACTTGGTTTCAATTATTGACCAATATGATTAATTAGTGAATGCAGCAAGAACATTAACGTTCAAATAATACTCAAAGACCAAGTAAGCCATGCAATGAAGCCGAAAAAGCCATATATCCACGTTATACCTGCATTTAGAGAGGTATTCAAGAGCATCTCCAGTTAAACTAGACAATTGTAGTAGCATTCAGTGTCAGTGCGGAGCCAACGTGATCATTATGAACAAGAACTCCTCACAAATCCCGAAGCTAGAAAGAAAGATCCATTCTTTAAGTACAAGAATAGCCTAGTGGAACAGGTTTCCTTGCAGCAGGATGTTCGCCATGGTGCGGCATAGATAATCAATCAAACACAGTGATTGAGAACATAACATAGTAAATGAAGGAGACAAACTACCACGATATGTGCACTGATGATTTGCCACCATAAAAAATCATAAAAGCAGCAATCTTTGTAGATCTCATATACCAACTTTTTGGTCTACCACGAAATTGCTAAAAGTTAATTAGAAATGACAGATCACAACAAAATTCCCACACACCGTCCAGAACAAGAACATAAACAGAAAGCTTGTTAGCTATGATCAAAGTGCAATAACAAAACAAACTAGCGCTTAATACAGATGAACTCTTTTATTCATGTAAATTGCACAACCAGGTCCTGAAAAGGGCATGTCCTGGAGTAATGTTATTACTTTGATATAATCATTCCCTGAACATTGCATCAGCGATACAAAAAACCTAAATTCAATCCAAGAAGGCTTAAAGCAGAAAAATACTAAATCAAGATGCAAACTTCAACAATAAAAGCACAATGAGACACTAATGTACAGGCACCTAATTCGCTATAAGCAATCTCTTTTGGTACAATGAGGACTCGGAAAAACAGCTATAGCAAAGTGGTCCTCCAACTTGGAATCATGACACTTACTTGACTCATTGAACTTACAGAACTGGAATAAACGTTTCAAATGTGTAACTACTATCCTTCAATCGCTCTTCAGATATTAGCTTAAACTTCAGCAGGAGTCTTCGCCACAATAGATAATGCATGTAAACCACTCTGCAATTCCTCTTGCAGCAAACCATAAATCAACCTATGCCTCTTCACCAAGCTCTTCCCTTCAAAATCCTTGGAAACAACTTTGACGTTGAAATGCGTCTCCCCATCACCACTTCCCCCCACACCAGCATGTCCAGCATGCTGATAAGAAACATCTTCCACTTCCAATTCAACAGGTCTCAATTCTTCCTCCAATTTTTCCTTAATTCTCAACCCTCTACTGCCTAAACCACCCACTTCTTCCGGCTCATTCGAATTCACATTCAATCCATCATCATCATCATCATCCACCCCATTAATAATCAAATTGTCAGATTGACCATTACCATTAGTCTGGACATTTCCATCAAGGACGGAACTATGGGCAGCAGACTCAATGCCCTTTTCTGCCTGGACATACAACTCAATAGCCTTCTTTTGCATCAACTTCAACATATTCAAAAACCCATTGTTCCTGGAAGGGGTTAAACTCTGGTTCAGCCCAAGAAGAACAGCGAAATCAGGTGAAACCCTAACAATCTCCTCTACTGGCCTCCCGGAGAGGCCCTGGACTAGCAAAGCAGCGAGTCCTTTGGTCAGAACCGAATCCGAATCCGCATCGAAAAAAACGTTTCTCCTCTCATCATCATCCAGGTAAGCCCTCACCCAGACTTGAGAAACGCAGCCTTGAACCTTGTTCTCTTTCGTCTTGAATTGGGCATCCAGCGGTTTCAAGTTCTTGCCGTAGAAGAGTAGCTGCTCGTATTTGGCTTTAGGTTCTTGTACCGACTGGAACAGCTTGATGATCTCCTGGAGCTGCGGAGGGAGCTCTTCTATGGGCTGCAGAGAGGTGGAGTTTGACGCAGAGACTGATACAGGGGATCTGGATTGCTTCTTTGTGTCGATTGTCTGGAAAGAGATGGACTTTGAGATTAGATGGGAAGTCGGGATTGAGGGTTTGGATAGGGATTGTGTTCGCGGAAGAGGGATTGGCAATTTGGTGGTGAGGAGGCGAAAGGAATGCGAGATGGAAGATGACATTGTCGGCGGTTTTCCCAAATTCCCAGCGGTGGAGCTAAAGCCGACGCAATTAGCAGAGAAGAATCTCCGACAAACGTGTTTTGGCGACAATATAAGTGAACCATAAAACCCAAGCATGCCCTCGTTACTGGCTGTTGTCTGTTGACCAGCCAAGCCGCCATCTCGGCCTTTCTGTTCGAAAAAACTTATTTGGGCCTTTGCTCCATAAATAAGTTAAACTTGCTTACTATATAATGCCCTTTAATATTTAAATTCAAAAGTTGAAATGATGAAAAATTCTTCAAAATAGTAAAATATCAATATTTTTATAAGATGCGAAAAATCGAGAAATTTTTATATCATTTGAAACGACCAATCAAAATTTCCTATTTATTCCGTTGTCGTGCTGCCGTGCTGGCCGCCACTGAGGTACAAAAAAATAAAAAAAGTGACCTTTGCTATTGAATGGCGACCGCCATAGATACGTAATTATAGTAACAATTAATTTTTAATTATTATATTTTTATTATTAAAATGTAATTATTGTGATTTAATTTAGTAAATTAGTAATTACATATTTGGTAATTAAATATTGGCAATTGAATATTTATTTAATTAATATTTGGAAATTAGTAATTAGTGATGATAACTAAGGTGAGTTAGTAATTATAGTAACAATTAATGTGGAAATTAAATACATTGTAACTGAATAATTATTTAACTAATACTTGAAAATTAATAATTAGTCATGTTCATTAAGGTAAATTAGTAAATATTAGTAATAAGAGTGACAATTAAGGTTTAGGGATAATGTTTAGGGTTTAGCAGTTAGTGGTTAGGGTGTAGAATTTAGAGATTAGGTTTAGGGTTTAGCGTTTTGGGGTTAGGGTTTATAATTTAGGGATATGGTCTAGGGTTTACGGTTTAGCGGTTAGCATTTCTAAATCTTAACCCTTAACCGCTAAATCCTAAATTCTAAACCCTAAATTCCACTCCATTTATATGCATGTCTCATGCAGATAAATTCCACTCCATGCATGTCTCATGCATATCCCATGCAAATTAATTCTTTCTTCATAATACTAATTAAGACATGTATTAATTTGCATGTAACATGTATTATGAAGAAAGAATTAATTTACATAGGATATGCATAGGACATGGAGTGAAATTTTTATGCGGGTATTGTAAATGTTAGCTTTTCTTTATTTGCATGGGACATGCAAATATGGTTTAGGATTTTCAGTTTAGGGTTTAGAGATAGGGTTTAGTGGGTTAGAGTTTAGAATTTAGAGATAGGATTTAGGGTTGAGCGATTAGAGGTTAGGGTTTATAATTTTGAGATAGGGTTTAGGGTTTAGAATTACAAAATTATCAAATTAATTGTTTACTAATCTTTACTAATTAATTTTAATTAGCATGATTAATTACTAATTTCCAAATATTAATTAAATAAATATTCAATACCAATTTAATTATCAAATTAATTGTTAATATATTTACTAATCTTTACTAATTAACCTTAATTACCATGACTAATTATTAATTTCTAAATATTAATCAAATAAATATTCAATTATTAAGTATTTAATTATCACATATTTAATTACTAATTTACTAAACTAATAATGACGACGGTCATGAGCGGTCATCGCCATTAAATGGTGACGGCTTATGTGTGGCGGTCGCCGATCAATTGCAACGGTCCTTTTTTTTTAACTTCCGTACCTCAGCAATGGCAATGGTCTCATAAGTATGTACTCAAAGCTTGATGATTTCGAAGCAGTATTCTCATTATTTGCAGAAATCAAAGGAAAACACTTAATCACTTGGAATTCGGTTATATCTAGGTGCGCGCATGCTGATCGGGGAAATGATGCCCTGCAGTTGTTCTGCAAAATGAGAGATTCAGGACAAGATCCAGATTCCATCACCATTGCTTGCTTACTATCTGTGTGTTCCCAACTCGGATACCTGAAACTTGGGATGAAGCTTCAGAACTACGTTCTCAGGAATAGTTTAGAGGTAGAAGACTTTGTTGGGACTGCTCTTGTTGACATGTATACTAAATGTGGAAACATAGTGCAAGCAGAGAGGGTTTTCAACGTTCTTCAAACACCCTGTCTAGCTACATGGACACAATCATCTCAGGCTACAGCTGGTACGGTTTCGAGTACAAGGCACTAGATTGTTACTCAAAGATACGAGAACAAGGATTAGAACCTGATCGGATAACGTTCTTGGGAGTATTAGCTGCTTGTACCCATGGTGCCCTTGTTCGTGAAGGAAAGTACTATTTCCGAGCCATGACAGAACAGTTTGGAATCTCGCCCGATCTACAACACTGTGCTTGCCTAGTTGGTCTCCTTGGTCGTGCAGGTCTATTCAACAAAGCAATATTATTTATCAAGAACATGAATATCGAACCTGATTCTGCTGTATGGGGTGCTCTGCTAGGAGCTTGTTGCATCCACCAAGAGGCCAGGATTGGAGAATACTTAACCAAGAAGATATATCTTCTCGATCATAGAAATGGTGGTCTTTATGTACTAATGTCGAATCTCTACGCTGCCATGGAGAGGTGGGACGATGTAACGAGGGTGGGGAGCTGATGAGGGATGCTGGAGGTGATGGTTGTTCAGGAGTTAGCCAGATTGAACCGACTTCAGCTGAACAAATTCGAACAGACTTGTACCCTCCAGTTGATTTGAACTCAACATTGGCAGCTTCTCTATCGTGTCATTACACGATTACCAAAGAAATGTAGGCTTCATTTTAGTTTCCATAGCATTCATTATTGAAGAACTCCGTTGCAAGGTCATGCTTCCCCATGCAGAATCCACTGCCAAACTATCTGCCTCGAAAGCTGAAAATCCAGGAGTTGCCTTGCTCGGTTATGGTTCCGGCTAGAAGGAGACCCAGAAGTTACTCCCACTGGGTTCTGTGAGTATTGCAAATAGACCTGGCATACAAAGGCTGAATGATGGGACCTCAATGGTGGCCGATCTATTAAGCTGGTCGGGATCCTCGTGCAAACTCTGCAGACAGCAGTACTTCTCGAGATGATGGGCAGTTCTCTAAATGTCAAATGGAAACCTTGAAGAAGCAGTTGGCTGAAGCTCTTCAATCAAGCCAATCATCATCAGGTAATCCGACTGAATTCTTCTCTGGTTCGCTTGCTCAAGGTAATCCTGTTAAGGAGAATCAAAACGCGCCGTTTGGTTTAGTGGCTCACAAGGAAATGCCACGTTGTTTATTAGTCTGTTAAGTCTGTTGCGTTGTTTACTTTCGCAGTACAGAACTTCTATTAGTTTGCACTTTAGTCCTATAGCTGTTAAACGTGGGATTCTTGTTGTTAGGATCATGGCTAGTTTTCAGGCCATCTCACCATGTCTATTTCAAAGATTCTCTGCAACTAAATTCAGTTGTCAGTTTGCTTATCTTGTGGCTTAACATGTGGTATCAGAGCCCTAACAAACTGTAACCAAATTCACGAGATTGAGAGGTAGTACAAGAGAGGAGAGTTGAGAGTGCTAGGTACTCACGAGTGAAAGCAAAACTTGAGAAAGAAGCAGATCAGAATGGGAGAGAGCTTTGCAGCAGTGAGTATACCAAAATATGATGGGGATTATGATCACTGGAGTCTCCTAATGGAGAACTTATTGCGATCTAAGGAGTATTGGGGGGTGATAGAAGATGGCTTTGCTGAACCTGCAGAAGGAGTGTTTTTGACTCCTGTTCAACGTCTTTGTAGTGGATGCTGCACGTCTAAAAGATTTCAAGGCCAACAACTATTTGTTTAGTTCAATTGACAAAGGGATACTTAAGACGATAACCAACAAGGCAACGGCTAGAGAGCTGCGGTTGTCCATGAAAACGAAGTGCCAGGGTAATGCTAGAGTGCAGAAATCCCAGCTTCTGGTGCTGAGAAGGGACTTTGAAGTGCTAGAGATGAAGGAAGGAGAAAGTGTTAATGCTTACTTCAGCAGGGTAATGATAGTGGCAAATGCAATGAGGAACTATGGAGAGAAGATGGAGGATGAGAAGATTGTAGAGAAGATACTAAGAACGCTTACAGAGCGCTTTAATTACATAGTATGCTCAATTGAAGAATCCAAGGATCTTGAAGATCTCACTGTCGATGCCTTGCAGAGTTCTTTGCTTGTTCATGAGCAAAAATTTACTAAGCGTCAAGGTGAGGAGGATCACGCCTTAAAGGTGACTCATAATCCAAACCACAACACAGGGGGAGAGGATTCAATAGAGGCGGATATGGTGGTAGAGGACGTGGAAGAGGAGGAAGGAACCGGAATCGAGCTGCCGGTGGAGTGTTTTAAATGTCACAGATATGGCCATTATATGGCTGAATGTCCTGATTGGAATTCTCAGCAGGCGAATTGGATGAGTCAAGAAAGTTGGAATACTCAGCAGCAATTCCAGCATGGAGGACCAGTGTATGGTCATAATGGCTCAGGCTCGAGTTCAAATCAGGAGTCTGATCATAGACAGGCATATGCACACGCAGACATGAAGGATGATGTGCTGCTTATGGCCTATACAAGTGAAAAACAGTCTGAGCAGCCACCTGGATGGTGGTTTCTGGACTCAGGATGCAGCAACCACATGAGTGGTGATCAGGTGTGGTTTCTGGACTTAGATGAAACAGTCAGGTGTGATGTGAGGCTAGAAAATGGAACGAGACTTGACGTTGCAGGAAAGGGAAGTATTAGGATCCAGGTTGATCAGTTATCACTGGTCATTCAGGATGTTTTCTTCATTCCTAGTCTGAAGACTAATCTATTGAGCATGGGACAGTTGCAAGAAAAGGGGCTATCCTTTGTAATCAGGAAAAATGCATGCCAAGTCTTCCACGATCGAAGGGATCGTTGTTGGAAACCAGTATGAAAACAAACAGAATGTTTGTTATCCATGCTGAATACAAAAGTGACAAGCATACTGGTGTACAGGAATGCCTCAAGACAAGTGTGAGGGATAAAGAGAGTGATATAAGGCTATGGCATCGACGTTTTGGCCATCTAAACAGCAGGAGCTTACAGGACATGCAGAAGAAGGGACTTGTACAAGGCTTACCACAGCTAAATGGAGACCTGGGAGTCTGTGATGTCTGTTTGGCAGGCAAACAGCAACGACGAACATTTCCTAAGAAAAGTGGTTGGCGAGCCACTCATAAACTAGAGCTCATTCATGCAGACCTATGTGGTCCAATCACACCAAGCTCAAATGAAGGAAAGCGATACATCTTAACATTCATTGACGATTTTTCAAGGAAGTTGTGGGTGTACTTCCTGACTGCAAAGTCAGAAGCTCTGGACTGTTTTAAGAAATTCAAAGCACAAGTTGAAAAGGAAGCAAGAGAAGCGTTGACATGTCTGAGAACAGATAGAGGAGGGGAGTTTTTATTCTCGAATTCAAGCAGTTCTGTGAAGAAATGGGCATACGACGGCAACTCACAGCAGCATTCACACCACAACAAAATGGAATTGCAGAGAGAAAGAACAGAACTATAATGAATATGGTGAGATGCTTGCTAGGAGATACACAAGTTCCAGCCACTTTCTGGCCTGAGGCAGTAGCATGGACCTCTCACGTTCTGAACAGAAGTTCAACCTCAGCCAACAATGGAAAGACTCCACAGGAGATCTGGACAGGCAGTCCACCCTCAGTTGACCATCTCAGGGTATTTGGATGTACAGGATACGTCCATGTTCATGATGTTAAGCGAAAAAAACTGGACAACAAGAGTGAAAAATGTCATTTCCTTGGCATTTCTCCAGAATCAAAGGCCTACAAGCTCTACAATCCTATCACAAAAAGGGTAGTTATCAGTAGAGATGTAGTGTTTGATGAGCAAGAGGGGTGGAGTTGGGAACCTTCCTCTCAGCCTGTGCTCACAAAAATTCTCTGGGATGATGATGAGAACCACTGGTGTGAATTGGATGAGGATGATGATGATGTAACACAAGCAGCAGAAGTTGGTGCATCAGTTTCACAGAGTAATGAAACTGAACAAAATCAGGGAGAAAATGAAGATGCTGCTCTTCCTCCTAGGGTGAGAAAGCCACCGTCTTACCTATCAAGCTATGACTGTGGTTTCACAACTGCTGATATGTGTACCATGCTAGCAATTGACAGTGATCCTCAGACATTTGAGGATGCAGCCACAGAAGAGAGGTGGAGAATCGCCATGAACCAGGAGATTGATTCAATCAACAAAAATGAAACCTGGTCTCTGACAGATCTGCCAGCAGGAGCTTCCATTATTGGTGTTAAGTGGGTGTTCAGAACAAAGTTGAAGGAAGATGGAACTGTGGACAAGTTAAAAGCTAGGCTAGTCGCCAAAGGGTATGCTCAAAAACATGGAATTGACTATACTGAGGTTTTTGCTCCAGTAGCTAGGTGGGACACAATTCGAACTCTCATTGCTCTAGCAGCTCATCAGGGTCTCATAGTCTATCATTGGATGTGAAGAGTGCTTTCTCGTATGGAGAGCTTCTTGAAGATGTATACATTGAGCAACCACCTGGTTTTGTAGTTGCTGGGGAGGAAAAGAAAGTATACAAGCTCAAGAAAGCTCTGTATGGCTTGAAGCAAGCGCCTAGGGCCTGGTACAGCAGGATAGAGGCCTATTTTGTGAATTGTGGCTTTGTGAGGTGTGAGTATGAACACACACTGTTCATGAAACATTCAGGGGAGGATTTTCTCGTGGTGAGCCTGTACGTTGATGACCTGATGTATACCAGCAACTCTCCTAGCATGATTGACAAGTTCAAAGGGGAAATGAAGTCTGAGTTTGAGATGACTGATCTGGGAAAAATGAAGTACTTCCTTGGAGTAGAAGTGACTCAAACTGCTGATGGTATTTTTATTGGTCAGCAAAAGTACACTAAGGACATATTGAGCAAGTTTAATCTGTTGGATTGCAACATGGTGAAGAATCCCATTGTGCCTGGAGCAAAAATGTCAAAGGAAGGGGATGGTGTGCAGGTGAGCTCTACTGAGTATAAACAGCTAATTGGTAGCCACGTATGTAACAGCAATAAGACCGGATATCATGTTTTCGGTGTGTACGCTCGGTAGATTTATGGATGCTCCCACCGGGAAGCATCTACTTGCAGCAAAAAGGGTTCTCAGGTACCTTAAGGGAAGTATGAGTTTTGGAATTTGGTATCGCAGGGGTGAGGAACGAAATAGCTTGGTTGGCTACACTGACAGCGATTATGCAGGTGACATTGATGACAGGAAAAGCACGAGTGGTTCTGTGTTTTTTCTTGCAGGAGGGGCCATTTCCTGGGCCTCAAAGAAGCAGCCAGTTGTAACACTGTCAACCACTGAGGCAGAGTTTGTTGCTGCAGCTCACTGTGCAACACAGTGTGTGTGGCTTCGAAGGGTGCTGGAGCAGATGGGATGGAAGGAGAGTGTGTCTGAAGCAACAACTGTGTTCTGTGACAACAGTTCAGCAATCAAGCTATCGAGAAACCCAGTAATGCACGGGAGAAGCAAACACATTGATGTTAGATTTCATTTCTTGAGGGATTTGGTTAAGGAAGGGGTGATGGAGCTGGAGCACTGTGGAACGCGAAATCAGATAGCTGACATCATGACCAAGGCACTGAAGTTAGAATCATTCTACTTGCTTCGCAGCAGACTTGGCTTGGTGGACTGCACAGAATTGGAAGGTTGAGGTGCTGGAGCTCAAGGGGAAGATGAACTGAGAACTTCTTCTGGAAATTCCAGTTCACGGGGAGGATGTGTTAAGGAGAATCAAAATGCGCCGTTTGGTTTAGTGGCTCACAAGGAAATGCCACGTTGTTTATTAGTCTGTTAAGTCTGTTGCGTTGTTTACTTTCGCAGTACATGTAACTTCTATTAGTTTGCACTTTAGTCCTATAGCTATTAAACGTGGGATTCTTGTTGTTAGGATCATGGCTAGTTTTCAGGCCATCTCACCATGTCTATTTCAAAGATTCTCTGCAACTAAATTCAGTTGTCAGTTTGCTTATCTTGTGGCTTAACAAATCCTTCTACAGCTTATACTCGAGAAACTTCATAATTCAAATACCTGGAACTTCAGATACTATGAGGGATGTAGGAATTTGATTCATGACCTCGAACCGTACCCTAGAAACGCTGGTGTAAAGGTTGCAGATGGTAGTATTGCTCTAGTGTAGAAATCGGGTGGATTCAATCGACTAAGGATATTACCCACTCTACTCTCTATGTACCTCTGTCACAATGCAATTTATTAGTGTCAGTAAGTCAGTTAAGACGATTGCAGTTTCTGAAGCCTCGAATGGTCTCTATATTTATTATTTTGAAGGATGCGAGTCAGGCTTTGGATGATCCCATAAGGTTGCAAATAAGTTTTGATAGTAATAGTGATGAAGTTATTTTAGACTAGATCACCCCAACTTTCTGCATCTTCAACGATTATTTCCGAAGTTTTTTTTTATGAATAAAAGGAGCAAGTTTTATCAGTGTCAAGTTTTATCAGTGTCAAGTTCTATCAATTGGCTACACATAGAGGGCTGTGTATCCCAGCAGTTGTATCGTCTATCTTTTCAGTCATTCATAGTGACATTTTGGGACCTATAAAGGTAAAAAATAATTTTGAATGGAGCATGGTGATTTGTTACCTTCATTGATGACCACACTCGTCAAACATGGGCGTATTCAATCGGGAGTTATTATTTGACGCCTTAAAATTTGAATTCTCTAGATTGAATGAAAAGACGACGTACAAAATCGTAGAACCTGAATTAAAGGTGTACAGAAGGAGGCAAGTGCAAACTTCAGCCCCTGAACCGTTCCAAGATATTGCAGAACCTAATTTTAATTCCCTTGGATCATACCACTACTGAGGAAGAGAGACTCTCTAGCAACCTAAGTGGAAGCAGGCTGCACTTGAATCTTGATGAACGACAAACACTTTAGAAAAATCAACCATTGGAGAGGATCACTCTAACTCCTGGAAAATGGACAGTAGATTGAAAGTAGCTTACTAGCTTTTCACCCATGAAATATAAATCCTATGTACTATAGAAAGATTCAAAGCTAGATTGGTTGTTCGTGAATTTACTCAGACTCGTGGAATAGACTAAGAAGAAACATTTCCACATGTAGCACAGTTAAACACTATACAAGTCCTCCTAAGCTAGCTGGAAACCTTGATTGTGAGTTACTTCAGCTGGATGTAAATTATGCTTTCCTTAATGGACAGCTATCCAAGCAACTGTTAATGATCTCAAAAACTTAAGTGAACTAAAATACTTCCTGGGAATTGCTTACTACACGATTCTACTCACTACGAAATATCAAAATTCTTTCCAAGTTAACCAAAAGCATAATTCTTTTTTTTCTTCTTCGATCTGCACATCTTGGAGCTGACGTCGCCAATTAGTACGTCCATGACACAATTTCAAGCTGAAAAAATCGCGCCAATTGGAATCATAACGTCGAGTAGGTATCGTTAAGTTCTTAGGCTGGCATATCCAAAGTAAACAGTCCAAAAGAGCTGCTGCTTCACGAAAATCCCGACGAAAATCAAGAATCTTCGAGTGCTCGATGGTCCCTCGGTGTATAGTTTGATCCGCCTCGTTATCATCTTCCTCTAATTTATGCTCCCAGCGGAGGATGCAAATAATAACTGTGGAAATGGCTGAATCTCAAGAAACTTCTGAATCCAACCAACCATTGTAGCATTTTGTCACTTGTTCTACAACCAAGTGTGTAGTAGTGAACCTCTGAGCGGCAAGAGGCTCCAACCTTGCTGATTTCACATTTCTTTAACTCGTGACTCATTTCTAATACATTTTGACACCGAATCAAGAATTTCTTCATACCTGGTCCAACATCAAGCTCAATCTCTTCCAATTCCAAAGGTGCATAGAGTTCGAACTCCACTAGACTCAAACTCGAAAGTTTCAGCTTCTTCCCCACTTGGCGGTATCCATTGAGACGGAGGTATTTCAAAGAAGGGAGCTTTGAGACAATGGCCTCAAGATCTCTCTCTGTCAATTGAACCCTTGAAATTTCCACAAGATTCAGTTGAGGAGCTAGTAACTCAATTTTCAACTTACGAGACATATGTCGTAGACTAAGGGACTGGAGTCGTTGAGCTACGATCTCAATTTCCTCCACAAAACGACAATCAGAGATTTCGCAATTCTTTAGGTTGGTGACTTCAGAAACCTGGAGCTTAGTCATTTTCTCAACAGATCTGAGTTTTAGGGTTTCAAGCAAGGGAGAATTAGCTATCAAATTCGTTAAGAGCGCAGGGTCTTTGAATTTGACATCGATAGATAGAGAAGTCGGCGAAAGAGGGATATCGTGAAAGTACTTGTCAATGGCTATCAGACGAGAAGCAGAAGCTCAATCATGGATTGAAGCATGAAGAAGAAGGTGATGAAGTGTCTGACGCAGAAGATGATGAACTAAGTGACCAAGTTGTCAATGAATGAAAGTTGAATGATCAACGTGTAATGCGAGCCGACTATTTTAAATAGAACTATGTCGTTTTGGTTTTGTAAACGGATGAGCGCCACGTGTCGCGGTCATCCCTCTCTTATTACCATTTAATTAGTTACCACGGTAAAACTGGAAGAGTGTATAAATGGTGAAATACAGAAATGAAAACACTCAAGCTTTCCAGCAACATTTCAGTCTTCTTCCTCATCTTTTTCTCTCAATCGAGCTCATCTGAAATGGTATCAGAGCATCCGATCGAGATCTAGGAATTTATGAAATGGTGGTCACTCCTAGAAGCTCAACTCCGATCGTTTTCGGATCTGTTCAAGACAATGAAGATGATGATGGTGACAATGAAATTGCACATCAGCAGCACCACCACAACTCCGGAGGTAACTCAAATGCTCCTCCACCTCCACTTGGTTTTGGTAGCCCGTTCTATCTAAACCCGAATGAGAACCTTGCTCAATCCATAGTCAACATAAGCTTGGATGGTGGAAACTACCAGGTCTGGAGCAGATCTGTGAAGTTTGCCTTAAAAATGAAACATAAAATTGGCTTTATCGATGGATCCATCCATCCACCTGACTTTTCTGATGATGGATATGCCATATGGGATGCTTGCAACACCATGGTTTTATGCTGGATCATGAATTCCTTACATCCAGAGATAAGAAGGAGTGTGATGAATCATGAAAATGCTCAGATTTTGTGGAATGAACTGAAGTCCAGATTTGGACAGGCGAATGCATTACGCCTAGCTAACCTTCAAGATGAAATACATGCTTGCAAACAAGAGCAAATGATAGTTACTCAGTACTACACAACCATTAAGGGTTTGTGGGAAGAATATGGTCAGGTTTTCCCTATTGTTGCTTGCACCTGCCTTCCTGGGAATCCAAACATCTGTCCAGCTGTCCTTGCTTTTCAAACTAAGCAGGACACAGACTATCTGATTTGATTTCTAAGGGGACTGAACAATGAATATGATGTGGTGAAGACTCAACTACTGATGATGAGGCCTCTTCCCTCAATTACCTCTGCATATGATAGTGCTTTGCAGCATGAAGAGAAATTGAGAGGAGGAGGGGCAATCAGCAAGGATTCTGTTTATCCTAGTGCTTTTGCCGTGAGTGTGGATAGTTCAACTGATCCTCTTAAGTATGCCATGGCTGTCAATGCGGACAAGAAGCTTTTCTGCAAATACTGCAGGAAGGATAATCATGTGATTGAGGACTGCCTCAAACTTAAAAACAAAAAGAAAAGAGAGCAGGAGCAAAAGGCTGGTGGAAGATATGTGAATCAAAGTGGAGGAAGGTTTGCTGGGATGGTGGTCCAAGAGACTGAGTCCAGTAACTCAAGTTCATCATCCTCATCTCCTAATCCCGGATCCTTCACACTAGAGGAACTGCACCAATTGAGGACCCTCCTTCAACAAGTAGCAGTTTCACAACATAAAGCACTTGCAGTCAGCCATGCTCCACCACAGTCCTCTCATCATTCAGGTATGTAACTCTGTCTGCTAGCACTAACTATGACTTGATGACAACCTGGATTCTGGACACTGGTGCTTCAGATCATATCTGTTGTAACCTTCGATATTTCTTTAACTACAAAGCTATCGTTGGTGTCTATGTTTACCTTCCAAATTCCACAAAAGTTTCAGTGAGTCACATTGGATCAGTAAAACTTCCTTTCGGACTGATCCTTCATGATGTTCTGCTGGTTCCTAGTTTTGGATTCAATTTGGTGTCTGTCAGCAAGTTAACTCATGACTCTTCTGTGTCATTGCTGTTTCAATCCCAAACATGTTTCATCCAGGACCGTATCACCAGCAGGACGATTGGTTTGGCTACAACCATTAAAGGCCTGTACTAACTTCAGTCTCAGGATTCCTCTCTAGAATCCAAGAGCATTTCCTTCCACTTCCCTTGTTCTAGCTTTCAGATTCAATTTCAAACCCCAAGACATCAATCTCTGGCATTGGCAATTAGGCCATCCTAGTGAGGATAGAATTCGTGCATTAACAAAATGTAATCCTTCAGTAGTTTTTGAACGAATTGCTCACTGTGAAGTCTGTCATTTGGCAAAACAGAAACGTTTATCTTTCCCTATCAGTAATGCCATTGCTTCTAAACCATTCGACCTTGTCCACATGGACATTTGGGGACCCTTAGCCACTGAATCATACGATCATTTTTCATACTTTCTCACCATCGTTGATGATTTCTCTAGAGGGACATGGATCTACTTAATGAAACATAAGTCTGAAGTTAGGCCTCTCATTGAATCATTCTGCAAAATGGTCAAAACTCAATTTGAGTCTATTGTCAAAATCATTAAGAGTGACCAAGGCAAGGAGTTTGCTATGTCAAAATGCTATCTTGATCATGGCATACTCCACCACACATCCTGTGTAGAGACTCCTCAGGAAAATGCTCGTGTTGAACGTAAACATCAACACATCCTGAATGTTGCCCGTGCCCTGCAATTTCAGGTAGGCTTACCAATCCAATTTTGGAGTGCCTGTGTTCTTCATGCTGTTTATCTGATTAATCGTATGCCTACTCCAGTTTTGAAACATTAGTCTCCCTTTGAACGCCTATACAATCGTCCTCCTGACATCACATATCTGAGAGTTTTTGGTTGTTTGTGTTATGCCTCTACTCTAGCAGGTCATAGAACCAAGTTTCAACCTAGAGCCCGTCAGTGTTTGTTTTTAGGAATTCCAGTAGGTGTCAAAGGTTTTCTGGTTATGGAACTCAGCACTCAGCATGTGTTCCTTTCCAGGGATGTCATTTTTCATGAAAATATTTTTCCTTTTAAAGGAATGTCTGGTTCAGCCTTACCCCCCATGGTCAGTAGTTCTCCTGAGTTCATCAATGGTTCAGAACTCAGGCTGCCTCATGCAGAATCGAGTCAGTCTGTCTATCACTCATGCCCTCCTCAATGCATTCCCCGATCCAGTTGTCACTAGTCCTAGTTCTTTGCCTGCATCACTGAGTGTCCAGCCTAGTGATGCTGAGAACTTGGATCCACCTGAGCTTGCTGTGGTTGACGATGTGTTTGAGGATGTTCCTCATCCCATTGCTCGTCAATCCACTCGTCTCAGACGTCCTCCTACTTACATGCAAGACTACCACCTTGACTTAACCACTGCTAAGCATGCCCTTGCTGCAGTTGTCTGTTATGATCACCTCTCTACAGGTCATAGGAAATTTTCTCTCAGTGTGATCACTCTCAAAGAACCTAAGACATACAGGAAGGCTGCTCTCCAAGCTTGCTGGATTAAGGCTATGGAGGAGGAGCTCTCAGCCCTGGCATCCAATCACACTTGGACTGTGGTTCCTATTCCTCCTGGTAAGCACCCTATTGGCTGCAAATGGGTTTATAAGATCAAGCTAAATGCTGATGGTTCTATTGAGCGTCATAAAGCTCGTATGATTGCTAAGGGATTTACTCAAGTATATGGGATTGATTTTCTTGACACATTCTCTCCCGTTGCCAAGATAAATTCTGTGAAATGCCTCTTGTCTGTTGCTGCTGCTCAGCATTGGCATTTGCAGCAAATGGACGTTTCCAATGCCTTCCTCAATGGTGAGCTTGAGGAGGAGGTGTATATGCAAGCTCCCCCTGGGTATAATATTCCAGCTGGTTATTGTTGTAAGCTTCAGAGATCATTGTATGGCCTCAAACAAGCCAGTCATCAGTGGTTTGCAAAGCTCACAGAATCCCTCCTACAACATGGTTTTAAACAATCCAGTGCTGATTATTCTTTGTTCCTAAAGGGACGAGATGCCAATATGGTAGTTCTTCTTGTGTACGTTGATGATATCATTTTGGTAGGAAGCAACCAAACTGAAATTGATCAAGTCAAGGCTTACCTACAGACCATGTTCAAAATCAGGGATCTTGGGCCATTGAAATACTTTTTGGGACTTGAGATAGTTAGAACCACTGCTGGGATCTCAATTTCTCAAAGGAAATACTGTGTGGATCTACTTACTAACACAGGCTTCATCGAAGCAAAGGGAGCCAAATCACCAATGGATCCAATGTTACACTTAAAGGCCAATCAAGGAGACAAACTTGATGATCCAAGCAGCTATAGACAACTGGTTGGACGTCTACATTACTTGACCATCACTCGACCTGATGTTGCATTTGCTGTGCAACAATTAAGTCAATTCCAAAATGCTCCTTGTGAAGGACACATGCAAGCTGCACACAGGATACTCAGGTACTTGAAACTTGCACCAGGCCAAGGGTTATTTTACAAGGTTGGTGCTAGTGTTGAAATGAGAGGTTACTGTGACTCTGATTGGGTATCTTGCCCCGATACTAGACGTTCCATTACAGGATATTGCACTTACCTTGGAGACAATCTCATATCCTGGAAATCAAAGAAACAATGCACTATGTCTCGTTCTTCTTCTGAGGCTGAGTACAGAGTATTAGCACACCTAGTGTGTGAAGTCCAGTGGCTATCTGGTTTATTGGCTGAGCTTGGAGTTCAGGTATCTACACCTATTGCTGTTTACTGCGACAACAAATCTACTATCTATATTGTTGAGAATCCTGTATTCCACGAAAGGATCAAGCATATCGAAATTGATTGCCATGTGACTAAGGAAAGGATCAAAACGGGTTTGATTAAGATGTCAGCACTGAGAATCAAGTTGCAGACATATTCACCAAGCCACTTCATCGTCGTCGTGTACATTACTTGCTTGGCAAGTTGGGAATTATAGATATATATTCGCCAACTTGTGGGAGGCTATCAGACGAGAAGCAGAAGCTCAATCATGGATTGAAGCATGAAGAAGAAGGTGATGAAGTGTCTGACGCAGAAGATGATGAACTAAGTGACCAAGTTGTCAATGAATGAAAGTTGAATGATCAACGTGTAATGCGAGCTGACTATTTTAAATAGAACTATGTCGTTTTGGTTTTGTAAACGGATAACTGCCACGTGTCGTAGTCATCCCTCTCTTATTACCGTTTAATTAGTTACCACAGTAAAACTGAAAGAGTGTATAAATGGTGAAATACAGAAATGAAAACACTCAAACTTTCCGGCAACATTTCAGTCTTCTTCCTTATCTTCTTCTCTCAATCGAGCTCATCTGAAAATGGCAAAGACAACCTCAAACAATCGGAGACGCTTGATGACGGAATTGAAGAGCACTCGGTACGGCAAGTTGAAGTGGGATCCATTGTAGGTCAAAGCTGCGATAATTTTGACATTTTCTGCTCTCCTTTCCAATGCCAAATCAAGCAGCCACTCAACAACAGGAGAACTGACGATTCCTCTTTCGTATACCACTGGCTGCAACTTGAGGCTTTCCATCCGCAAAAGATTATCTCGAGAAAACCTCTCGATCGTTGAGTCACCGAAATTCTGGAGAGCTTCTCTTGACGAGGGATACGGGTTGATGAAGTCCACCACAGGGTATGAATGCCAGACTGCTCGCCAGTGCCTGGATAAGGAAATCGTCCGACCTGCCTCTCTGGGGTGCTTTAAGCGGCGAAGGATTTAATGCAGGATTTCTCTCCGGAGCCGGCTGTCGATTTATTTCCCCGTTTTTCCATATCGATGGTGATGACAGATGCGGGAAAAAAACGACCGTGTCTTCTAGTGTTCTAGGGTGCTGACTTCATATTAAATCTCAAACACTCAGCAGGCTTCAGTTTGGTGGGTATAACTTGGGTTGGGCTTAAGGAAATGGTCCGACCCAGTTTCTTACTTTCATAATCCAAGTTTCTGCCAGTCTTTATTTTTTGTTCCGGACACTGAGAAACCTACCGGCGGCAGTGCTTCACCCCTTGTTGCCGGAAATCATGACTGTGGAGTTTCGTCCAACAGTTTGCAGGCGGGTCAGGCACTATTAAATAAATGCTTTGCTCCGGAAAGGTATGGAACCAGTACTGCTGAATATTGCTTCTCACGAAGCGACGAACGAGTTCGAAGCTTCGTTAAGGCAAGCTTTCAAGGAGCTTGAACCGAAACTAAGGCCGCCGTTTTCTATACCAATCCTAACTCTGCAAGAATATGCCCAACTCAATCATGCTCTTCTTTACGGGATCTTAATCGAACCACAGTTTGCCAATATTCATATCAAGCATCTTCACGGCATCGTCTCCGACGGGTATGCTCTTTTTGTTGGTTTAGTTCTGAAAGTTGTTGAGTTGTACTCTAGGCTTGTTGATTCTGTGAAAGCACAGTTGATTTGGGTTGTCAAAGAAATGGTGGATGTTCTAGGAGTTGGTGTTGATGGCTTGTTGGTTGGTTTGTTAAGGCAAATTGTTGGTGGGGATTACAGTGAAAGAAGCTTGTGGTTTTGTTCTGAGTTGATTAATCTGTTCTTAGGAAAATTCGATTCTTTACTTGAAGAAGAACCGTTGGTGTTGACTAGCGCATTGTATGTGTATCTTCGGTTGCTAGCTGAGCAATATAGGGTTTCAGGCAATAGGATATTTGACTTGTTGAAGCGATTAGAGATTGAGTTCTGCATCAAGATGTTGAGACAGCAGTTCCAATTAAGTATGAAGATTGGGAGGGACCTTGTTAGGTTGCTTCAGGATTTGGTTCATATCCCAGAGTTCCGGGATGTATGGAAGGGTTTAATTCTGGATCCGACTCAATTTAGAACTGAGGGATTTTCAGATATTTCACAATTGTATGGTTGTAGGACCTCGAGTCGGTACTTTTTGCTTCGAATTAGCCCAGATATGGAGAAGCAACTGAGATTCTTATTTGTTCATGTCAAGTTTGGTCATCAGAAGCGGTATCAATCGTGGTTTTCCAAGAAGTTTATCTTTGGGCCAGATAGAGAGACTCTTGTAGTTGACATTATTCGGTTCATATGTTGTGCACATCACCCGTCTAATGAAATTCTTGGTTCTGATATAATTTCAAGATGGGCTATTTTAGGTTGGCTTCTAAGCTCTTGTAGGAAGAGATATGTTGAAGCCAATGCAAAGCTGGCCTTATTTTATGATTGGCTTTTCTTTGACGAAACAAGGGATAATGTGATGAATATTGAGCCTGCAATGTTATTGATGGTGTATTCCTTGCCACAGTATATTGGCATGACTCAATCACTGCTAGAATTTTTGTTGCTTCTTGTTGACAATTATGATCAGGAGCGTGT
This sequence comes from Linum usitatissimum, assembly GCA_030674075.2. NCBI lineage: Eukaryota > Viridiplantae > Streptophyta > Magnoliopsida > Malpighiales > Linaceae > Linum > Linum usitatissimum. The sequence goes on from JAUJYP020001374.1 coordinate 2,234,880, forward strand.
TTATATCGTTGTGAAGGGAGTTTCATCAGCTTTCAGTAGTCTCGTTCAGAAAGGTGTTGTACGTTCTATGGATGTTCTGACATCTTGTGATGCCCTGGCACCTTTTTTGAAAGAAAGACTTGAAAAGTTACTGTTGAGAGTAAATGAGGCAGGCCCTTATCTGTTACATCCATATCGTCTTTCGAATTGTTCTGCGGTGGCCGCAGTTCCTGAATCAAGAATTATTTCTCGAGCAACATCGCCCATCTCCAGACGACCTAGTACTCCACCTCACTTGACTGCAGGGGCATCAACCTTGGGTGGTCTTACTTCACAGGAAATAGTCATTGATGATGTTAAAAAAGGAAATGAAAGTCTCAGCCAGGAGGTCATTAAATTGTGATCACCGGTAGTGATCCTTCCTTAGTGACTTTCAAGGTGTTTGTCAGCAAGTACAAGGACTGCGTTTTTACGGAAAGGAATTCATTGGGTTGGCTAACCCGGAGAAGCCTGACGATTCAATGTCGCGAGATGCAGAAGGCAGTTTCTCGAGAAGCCCTCAGGCTGTGAGCACGAATCGGAATTTGACTGAAGAATTTGAGTAGGTGGCGCCAATGATGGGATACAGAGCTTTGCATTGGGTGCACTGGATAATAGCTTTCTGGTGTGAGATTCAGGAATCCAAGTGGTCAAAAACTTTAGTCAAGGGATTCAAGGGAAAGGGGCATTTATGTTAGATTTGGCAAAGAACAAAGGGCTGCTTCAAGTTTGGTTGACTCCACAACTAAGAAGGGGCACTTCATACGCGAGCTGAGACAAATATGTTGTATATGAGTCCATAAAAATGGTTCGTCTAAAGTTGGGATTGTGCTCGAATTTTGCTTGGTTTTCCATACTTGTTGGGATACAATATGTTGCTTATCAAAGATGACTGAGTTTGGACTTCAGAAGTTACTGAAAGCCAATGTAAGGTATTTGAACCCTGAGGATATTCGATTCCTTTTCAGGAATGAATGATTAGAACTCTTTAACAAAAGTTTAAAGTGAACCCCGAGGATGAGCTAAATGTGTATATATAAAGATACTTGAACACAAAGAAAACATAACACAGGGCATCTCTGATTAGTGGAAAACCCAAAACTTGAATGTTTGTACATGCTCGAGCAAAGAACAATTATTTGTTTTCTTCTAGGGGTAACCCACAAAAAGCAACCACTTCAATTAAGCATTTTAGCCCACCAGTTTTGGTATATGATCAAATCATAAAACTGTTATATAAGAAGATCAAATTATTTATTTTTTGAAGAATTGAAGACCGAATCCTTGGAACAATGGCTAGGCAGGGTCTTGTGAAGCGTTCTTACGAGGATTTCGAACCATTTTGCAGGTGGGAAAGAACCCCTGACGTCGATATTCTCCACGTCCATCTCCAGGGTAAATTATTATGTCTATCTATTCTATTCTAGACCGATTGCATTTTATTATATGGAAATGGAAGCATGTGAATGGAAGTCATTGACCGTTAGAAAAAAAAACAGGGTTTAAGAGGCAACAGCTGAAGATACAGCTAAACAGAGTGGGAGTAATGACGATAACAGGGGAACGGTGTCTGGACTCCGATCATAACGATCGATGTGCGCGATTTACAAAGGAGACACGTGTCCCCAACGAAATCAACACCACTGCCATTCACGCCAAGCTCTCCTCCGGCATTCTTTCTATCTTCATGCCCAAGAATGCAACGTTGTTGCTTCCACAATCTCAGGAATCCGCTGATGGCGAACAAAATCCGCCGCAGCAGGTTTCGGAGACAGAGCATGGGCAGCAGCATCAGAAACAAGACTCAAAACCAAACGTTGGAGATTCGAGCCATCAAAATGAGGATTGTCGGATGATGAAATTGAAAGATCCGGCGCCGGTGAGGGGGGAATTTGGAATCCTAGCTGTTGTTGTTGTTGTAATTGTGGCTGTGGGTGCGGTTCTGGTGGGATATGGATTGAGAACCAGTTACTCAAATGCGTTGTGGGAAAAATAGACAAGGGTTAGTCAGTCATTCATGGGGGTGGTAAGAACATAACAATCGGAGGAGAAGATTCATTGACATCAATGGAGTGAATCTGTAAAAAAAATCTGTGTTACAAAAGGGACCAGTGAATTAGAAACTTCTGTTTTGCTTCTGTAACCGCATAAGAATATAATTAGGAAAAAAGGATCCGACCTGCCGGATTCGAACCAGCGACCTAAGGATTTCAGCTCCAGACTACAGTCCTCCGCTCTACCAACTGAGCTAAGGTCGGATGATGATTATGAGTCCACCTGAACTTTTTATTTCTTAAAATATCTACAAACTTACTGACAAATTGGTGTCAGTCACAATTTCTAGAAACTTGCGTAATAGACCAAATAGTATACTAGACAAGTATTATGCTGTAGACGGTAAGGATAGCAACGGGTCAGGTTTAGAAGTGGAGTCATAAATTTAGACAAGGGGTGTCTTTCGTTATATATAAAAAGATTAATTATATCATAAAGAAGTCAAGTATGAACGAAACATAAAATCAACGTAATAATATTAAAAATTGTACAATTATAAGATAGTAGCACATTGCCTATAACAAACAACAACATGACTTCATATTCTCAAAGTATTGTAAAACACATCTTATTCTATATATATATTTTCAGAATCATCAGAGAGGCTGAACTAATTTCAGGATTTTTCATAGGATCACTTGCGCATAAGGGAGGTTACACATATTCTATATGTAGATGATACTATATTATTTTGTGATGCGTCAATTTCTCAAGTTCATGCGGTTGTTGGGGATTGTCTTGTTTTCAAGCGATTCTGGGTTGGAGGTGAACTATAGGAAGTATAGGTTCCCTGATGTTTCTCCTGCCCTCATTTCGCGACGGCAGTATTGTGCGGCTTCCCTCGCCCTCGATCCGATCTCTCATCTCTCTTGCCGTTGTTGGCGATCCTTAGTGCTTCATATTCGATGAGGTCTCGACCATAGTGTTTGGAGCGAGTATGATTCCTAACGAAGGTAGGTGATAATCAGGGTTGTTGGCAGCTAAGTTTAGGAATAAACTCTTTTAAAGAGTTTACAACAAGCTCTCCCAGAGAAAGCGACAACTAGATAGCTTTTATAAATAATATTTTTATTCATTCACTATTTATTAATCGGTCATTTCATAATATTTCAGCAAAAAAATAGTTTTCATTATAATTACTCAGATAAAGCACGAGAATGATCCATGAGCTATAAGTAACAATCTATCCCTACTAGACAAGATGCATTTTCAGGGTGAGATGGGGAAGTTCTTGTAAAGAACTCTAAAGTTAACCATGCTCAGGGTGGACTAGTATAAAATGGGTGACATCTTGGGAAGTCACTGTTTTGCATCTGAAATCAAATTCGTGAGGGCTTAGCTATGCCCAAAGCAGATAATATCGTTTTAGAAAAGGTCGGGGTGTTGCAATTGGTATCAGAGCCTCTCCGCGTCCTTCTTGAAGGATGGTGGGGCAAACCTCAACGAGGACGTTGAGTCCCAAGGGGCGTAATGTAACACCTTTGGCAAATCCCACATCGACGAAGCATGAGAGAGATCCATGGGCTATAACTAACAATTCGTCCCTAACTGACAAGATGTTTTTTCGGGGGTGAGATTGAGGAGTTCTTGTAAATAACTCTTAAGTTAAACGTGTTCAGTGTGGAGCGGTGCAAATTGGGTGACCTCTTGGGAACTCACTGTTATGCACCCAAAATTAAATCCATGAGGGCTTAGCTATGCTTAGGGCGGATAATATATTGTCGGAAAAGATCGAGGTGTTACACGGAAGTTCATGGTTCCTGGATGGTGATTTAACCTCGTAATGGACGATTCTGCAGACTGGATGGCGCCAAGGAGGACCAATCTATCCACCATGTCCTTTCTAATTCATAACCCTCTATGATGGTGGTTGACATCCCCCCTCATGACCAAGTCCCAACCCTGGTGAAGGACTCGTCAACTACCCTAACGAAGGAACCTAGCTATCACCAGTGTGTGCACCATCGGTTGCCGCAAGCTCCCATCAGCCATCACCAAAGAAGAAGATAAACAGGATGTCGAGGGTCTCCAAACCCCTAAAAGAAGTCTCACAGGTTCTCGACAAAGCATGGTAGAACTACTTCCCGGATGGTACCGTTACTAGGAAGGAGTTAGGGAAACAATAGGAAGAGAAATGAACATTGCACGAGGTTCGTGTGGATTTCATGGGAGCCACGAGTCACCTCCCCCGTGCTGGCATCAAGATTGAGCATGTACATCAACAACATCTCTTGTTTGGGCAGATCCACCAGATGGTGCCAATCGTACCTATAGCAACATGAAGTTAGACAAGGTTTGAAGGGTGGATCTCGACCTCTTTTAGTCAAGAAAGTGAAATGGGGTATCCCTAAAGCTACCAAGCCATCGGGAGTTGAAGTGAAGAGAATCAAGAATGGCATGTCTTGTAAGATTTCCCAGGGTTTTATAAAAGATTTCATATAAATTTTAATGCTTGTTTATTCACATTTTGATAGTGCTAGGATTTGTACTATTTATCTCACCCTATCTGCATGCTCTTTGAGTGAATACTAGCTCGTTTCTGCTTTAATTTTGTGTGGTTTTGCGTCTTGGCATTTTATCACATAGACCCGTTCACTTGGACCATTTCGGTCCATTTGGAGATAGGTGGTCTAGCTACTAGGCTACATGCATGGATTAGAGTATGGATGGAGCTCAAATGGGATGACGTTGCAAAAGTTGGTGAAGAAAAAGTATTGCGCGCCATGCATGCATGCACGCCCGACTGGTCCTAACCTTGAATTACCGCTCAACGAGATTAAGGGTGGACGCCCTACATGCGTGCACGTCGTGTATGCCCTAACCTTGAATTAGCTCTCGGCGAGGTTAAGGGTGCACGCCCTACATGCTCGCCCTGCACCTCCATGTTCCAAAAACTTCCATATAAAATGAGTGATTTAAGGAAGAGAGAGGGAGTTCTTCTTCAATAATTCCCAGCTATTTTACCTTGAATTCCTATGAAAAAATCATCATCTTTTAATCCATAGAAGTTTGATTGAAGTATTGAAAGTGGTGCCATTTAAGATCAAAGCTTGGATTGAAACTAGAAGACCGAAAGTTAATATTGGATTGACTTTGATTCGATATCTCTTCAAAAAGATGATAGTTAGGTTTTTCTTGATCTTTTTTTCTTCTTGTGTCATGAGTAGCTAAATTCATAGAGTTTTTTGTTGAGATATAATAACTGAGCCTTGATAGTTTCCCTAATATATAGGGTCAGCGATTTGTTGGATAATTGGATTTGAATAAATGATTACTTGATTGTTGTTCTTTAAACCTAGTTCTTTTCACGACTTGATGAATTAGGTCGAATTTATGAATTTGTTTGCTTGATCGAGCCTTGGCAAACATATGTTAAAAATCTAAGATAGAAGCAAATTTATCGGTGCACACCAAATCATAGCTGGATTCTACCTTTCTGTTTCAATTGGTTTTAAAGGGTATCTCATTGAGTACTTGGCGAGCATTCTGATTTGCACCTAATGGACCAAGTGAAGTTTAGTTATCAGTATCTTAGGTGTTGACGGACCGAGTTAATACAATTTCCAATTGCTTGTGAGATCTTTAAGTCAAAATAACACCTTATTACTTTGTAGAACATCTTGGTGTTCATTACTAGTTAGCCTAGTTGGGGTGATTCTAACCTTGACTTGGAAAGCTATTAGTGGTATTCCGTGTGCATGATCATTTTACGGATTTCTATGAGTAATAAGAGGAATTTTAATATTCAATCATAGTCCAACATCTACCTGAACCGAATATTGATAGGAAGAGCTTGATCAACATCCCTTCCAAGAGCTTGTTTTCTCCTTCTATTCAAACCTTATTTCTTAGTTTTTGTTGCTAGTATTGTTTGCAATAATTGTATAGCCTAAAATCAAATCAAAATTGTTTAGTTTAAGTCATGTTGCTAAGTTTGAGTAAAAGCATAACGAGAGGATCCTTGGACACAAACAACACTTGCGTCATTAAGATAACTTAACAGTTATGTTGACATTCAAGTTTTTGGCGCCATTGTCCTGGACTTCTCTTGTTCCTTTGAAAGAACTTAGTCGATGCCGCTTTAGACATTCGACTCCGCTTTAATTTCTATTTTCCATTTTCTCTTTGTTGTTTCATTTGGGTTCCACTTTGATTTTTTGTTTGTGGTGTGCAGGACATAGGTGTGGTGCATGAGACGTTTTGTTCCCCACTCAAGATCAACCCGAAGATCAACCCAACTTCACCATTGAGATCATCCTACATCCACCTTTGCCACCTCCCTCCTCACCTTCAGCATATTCCTCATCAAGTTCTTCCCCAACAGTTTCTTCTCCTTATAGATCTTCAAGTGAAGAAGAACCTCTCGAGGAAAATGTTAGAATGGGAGACCAACAACCCCGTACACTTGGGGATTATGCCAAACCCACCCTCATGGGGTCTGGCTCGAGCATTGCCCCTATGACAATCGACATCCAGAACTTTGATGTTAAGTTTCCGTACGTCCAGATGGTAGAGTAGAGACCTTATTCTGGAAACGATTATGAGTGCCCGAGCCTCCATCTGAGGTATTTTAATAAAATTATGGAGCTCACAAAATATAATGGGTTTCAGACGTCATGTTGGAAATATGCACCATGGACTTGACCTGGTGTGATATCGACGTTAAGTCGGATACGTGAGTTCATGGGAAACCTCACTTAGCTCAGGAGCTAGCTTAAACTAGCTAGCATCAGCTCCTATATGAGCTAGATGAAGCTAGGGACTGACACTAAAGCTCGTCCAGCTCAACCTTGGGCTGGATGATAGTGTCACTAGCCGCTGACCGAGCTAAGCCGGAGTGAAGGTGGGGAGCTAGGTAGTTGGAGTGATAACTCTCTCTCCTAGGACGAATGGGCACACACCCTTTCGTTTGATTCAACTTGTTTTCCCTCCAAGACCCTTGGGACTTCATGGCAGTTGCCTACAAGTCTATCCTTCTGGATAATGGCACCTCTTGGTGCAAGGTACTCACACCTTTTCATCCCTGGACCCCTCTGCCTATATAAAGGAGGCAATAGTGGGCATAATACACACAGAAACAGACATCTATCCTAGCCTACGAATTCTAAAGTTACTCTAGTATCTAAAACCTAAGAACTTGAGTGGAGACGGTGTTATCCTTGAAAGGGATTTCCTTATACCCAAGGCTTGTAGGGGTGGAAATACTCTTTTCGGAAAGTGGTGCTCACGATTCCGTCTTGATCCTAGATCTCATTACCTATCAAAGCTCGAAGCATTGCTACTTGGAATCTCATAAGCTAACATTCGAAATGAGTATTTGCCATGTCCAAGGTTGCAGCGATCAAGGAAATGACAGCGTCATTTGGCAAACTCGAGAAGTTTGAAGGTGTGGATTTTCGTTGGTGGCGAGAAGAAGATGCACTTCCTTCTCACTACTTTGAAGGTCGTGTATGTTCTTTCTACACCTTATCCTCCGGAGCTTGAGGAGGCGGAGACGGACGAGATGAAGAAGGATGAAAGAGTATGGAAGCAACTAAAGTGGGACAATTACGACTATATTTGTCGTGGCCATATTCTGAATGGCATGGCGGGTTTATTGTTTGATATCTATCAAAATTATGAATCGGCCCACGAGTTTTGGGATGCGCCGGAGTCAAAGTATTTGGCTGAGGGTGCTTCGAGTACGAAGTTCCTGGTTAGTAATTTCTTAAATTACAAAATGGTCGAGACCATACCGATCATGGAGCAATATAATGAGATGCTTCAGATTTTGGGACAGTTTGCCCAACATGATATGAAGATGGGCGAGGCCATCTCGGTGTCGTGCATAATCGACAAGCTTCCTTATTCATGGAAGGACTTTAAGCACACGCTTTAGCATGGGAAGGAGGAACTGTCTCTGATCCAACTTGGAAGCCACTTACGGATAGAGGAGTCTCTACGCATGCAAGAAGGTGGGAAACCGAAGGATTCTTCATCTGTTCATATGACATAAGAAGGAGAGCCATCTGCTCCACGGAAGGGCAAGAAGCGCCTTTGGAACAACACCAAAGGAGACTCTAACAAAAAAATGAAAGTTTCTTGTTGGATATGTGGGAAAGTGGTTCACTTCAAACGTGACTGTCCCACAAATAAGAGTCTGAATCATGACAATAAACAACGTGATAAGTCTGGATCAAAAGATTAAGGGACATCTACTTCTAAAGGATGATGAAGTGGCATGGTGGATTGACTCAGGTGACAATAGACATGTATGCAAGGATAGTCACTGGTTCAAAACATACGAGGCATCGGATGATAATTTTGTACTTCACATGGGCAACAAGTCAACGACCCCTATTGTTGGACGTGGATTGGTGGTGTTGGAACTTAGTTCTAGAAAGCCTAGAGCTTAGAGATGTACTTCACGTCTCTAAGATTAGGAAGAACTTAGTGTCAGGCAGTATGCTTAATAGATATGGCTACAAACAAGTGTACAAATATGATATATATGTATTATCTAAGGGTGGTGTGTTTGCAGGCTTCGGCCACTATAACAATGGCATGTTTATGCTGAATATTAATAATACTATTATTAATGATCATGCTTTATTGGTTGGTACCTCTGAGTTCTCCTTATAGCATGCTCGGTTAGGACACGTTAACTATAAACGTCTAACTGAAATGTCGAAAGAAGGGATTCTGCCCTCTTTTGATGTTAATGTTGAACGATGTAAAATGTGTGTGCTCACTAAAATTACTCGTAAGCCTTTCACTAGTATCCAACGGAAATCAGTGATGCTTGAGTTGATACATAGTGATTTGTGTGACTTGCATAACACTCCGACCATCAAAGATAAGAGGTATGTCATCAACTTCATTGATGACTACTCTCGGTATTTCTATACTTACTTGTTGAATTCAAAGGATGAAGTCCTTGAGAAATTTCGTGTGTTCAAATCCGAAGTTGAAATGCAACAAGGTATCCCGATCAAAGTATTTCGTACTGATCGAGGAGGGGAGTTCTATGATCCAACGTACTTTCAAAGTGTGGGGATCATCCATGAAACCAATGCTTCATACACACCACAGCAGAATGGTGTGGCTGAGAGGAAGAATCGAACCTTGAAGGAGATGGTAAATTTGATGTTGTCATACTCAAGTTTGAGTAATGGGTTTTGGGGTGAAGCCATGCTTACGACTTGTTATCTACTAAACCGGGTTCCTAACAAGAGGAACAAAACTACCCTATACGAATTGTAGTATAAGCGGAAACCAAACTTGAGTTACCTTCGAGTTTGGGTCTGTAGGGCTGTGGTAAAGCTTATTGATCCTAAACGGAAGACTTTAGGAGAAAGAGGCATTGATTACATCTTTGTGGGATATGCTGAAAATTCAAAGGCATATAGGTTCTATGTCATAGAATCTAACAATGCACACGTTGTGCATTCGGTAATTGAGTCTAGGGATGCCATCTTCGATGAAAATCGTTTTTCATCGATCCAAAGACCCAAGGACTTGATGCCATCATCAAATGATATTGTGCCTGTCCCTATGGAATAGCAGGCTTTGCCTCGAAGGAGCCAGAGACTGGCCTTGAAGAGTTCATTGAATACCAACTTCAACGTATATCTGATTGAGGGATCCAGTATGGAACTAGGATCGCAATACTTGTACTGCTACAATGTTGACAATGACCCTAGTACATATGAAGAGGTTATGCGATCGCAAGACGCTGCCTGTTGGAAGGAGGCAGTCGATGAGGAAAAGGATTCCATCTTGGGAAATAACACTTGGCTATTAACGGATCTCCCCGTGGGATGTAAACCATTATGAAGTAAGTGGATCTTCAAAAGGAAGATGAAAGTCGATGGTTCTATCGATAAGTTTAAAGCACGGTTGGTGATTCAGGACTTTAAACAATGACATGGAATTGATTACTTTGATTATTATGCTCCGGTGGCTCGGATCTCGACTATTAGATCATTAATAGCACTAGCATCAATCCATGATCTAGTGATCCATCAAATGGATTTCAAGACAGCATTCTTGAATGGAGATCTCGATGAGGAGGTATACATGGAACAACCGGAAGGTTTTGTTATGCCTAGAAATGAGCATAAACCGCGCAAACTAATCAAATCCTTGTATGGACTAAAGCAAGCACCTAAACAATGGCATCAGAAGTTTGATGATGTTGTCTTGTCACATGGTTTTTGTTGAAATCAGGCAGACAAGTGTGTGTATACAAAATTTGATGAACTCAGTAAAGAAGTCATCATTTGTTTGTTTGTGGATGACATGCTCATCTTTAGAACTGATCAAGATTGAGTTGATAGTACCAATGAATCTTATCATCAAAGTTTTCCATGAAGGACATGGGGGAGGCAGATGTGATGCTTGGGATTAAGATCAAACGAAATGGGAAGGAAATTTCGTTGAGTCAATGTCACTACATTGAGAAGGTGCTTACTAAGTTTGGTAGTAAGGGATGTCGAGAATTGAGAAGTACATTTGACCCTAGTGTGAAGTTGATGCCCAACACATGGATGGCAGTATCTCAACTTGAGTACTCACAAGTGCTTGGCTGCTTGATGTATGCCATGACAAGCACAAGGCCTGATATCGCTTATGCGGTTAGCAAGTTGAGCAGATATACAAGTAATCAGAGTACTCATCATTGGCATGCAATCAGACGAGTACTTGGTTACCTTAAAGGAACCATGGATTACGGTTTAACGTATAAGGGGTGTCCGTCGGTTATTGAAGGGTACTCGGATGCAAGTTGGATATCCAATATGGAGGTTCACACCTCTACTACTGGATGGGTATTCTTACTTGGAGGAGGAGCAATTTCGTGGGCTATAATGGCAAGTCTCGTCATTTAGGGGTGAGGCATAGTGTTGTTCGTGAACTGATCACTCACGGGACAATCACAGTGCAATATGTTCGATCTGAACAAAATCTGGTTGATCACTTGACAAAGGGATTAGCAAGAGATTTGGTTGCCAAATCGGCAGGAGGGGTGGGACTTAAGTATGTATAGTTCTCCTAACGTAGGAAACCCAATTCCCCTTTAATACAATGTTAGAGGCATAATTCAATGCGGAAAGCCTACGAATGGAAACTGGAGCACAAGGTTTGTACCATCCCAAAGGTATGTGCTCCGGAACCTGCGAGTGATAGAGGTTGAAGTTTAACTTCTTAATTGGTACCTTGACAAAGTGTATACGCAGGTACACGAGTAAGGAATTAACCTACACGAGCATGAAGTGTAGCCGCTTCAAGAAACTTAGACTTGGTGTCGTGTGCGCTCGTGAGAGGATTGGGACACATGGCGGTCAATAGTGTCAAGATATCTTAGAATAGATAAGATAAACTCTTGTGTATATTATCTTCAGATACTCAAGTGAGTAGATGAGTTCAATCCATTGCGACACCCCTATATTCGAGTATTTTGGAATGTGTAATATACTAGATGGAAATTCAATCTTCGTGACATTTTCAATGATGCAAGAGTTTTCAGTTGGATATTTGTTGCAATTTTAGCGAAATCAGACTTCACTAAAATGGGGGAGGAATGTTGGAAATATGCACCATGGACTTGACCTGGTGTGATATCGACGTTAAGTCGGATACGTGAGTTCATGGGAAACCTCACTTAGCTCAGGAGCTAGCTTAAACTAGCTAGCATCAGCTCCTATATGAGCTAGATGAAGCTAGGGACTGACACTAAAGCTCGTCCAGCTCAACCTTGGGCTGGATGATAGTGTCACTAGCTGCGGCACTGAGCTAAGCTGGAGTGAAGGTGGGGAGCTAGGTAGTTGGAGTGATAACTCTCTCTCCTAGGACGAATGGGCACACACCCTTTCGTTTGATTCAACTTGTTTTCCCTCCAAGACCCTTGGGACTTCATGGCAGTTGCCTACAAGTCTATCCTTCTGGATAATGGCACCTCTTGATGCAAGGTACTCACACCTTTTCATCCCTGGACCCCTCTGCCTATATAAAGGAGGCAATAGTGGGCATAATACACACGAAACGTACATCTATCCTAGCCTACGAATTCTAAAGTTACTCTAGTATCTAAAACCTAAGAACTTGAGTGGAGACGGTGTTATCCTTGAAAGGGATTTCCTTATACCCAAGGCTTGTAGGGGTGGAAATACTCTTTTCGGAAAGTGGTGCTCACGATTCCGTCTTGATCCTAGATCTCATTACCTATCAAAGCTCGAAGCATTGCTACTTGGAATCTCATAAGCTAACATTCGAAATGAGTATTTGCCATGTCCAAGGTTGCAGCGATCAAGGAAATGACAGCGTCATTTGGCAAACTCGAGAAGTTTGAAGGTGTGGATTTTCGTTGGTGGCAGAAGAAGATGCACTTCCTTCTCACTACTTTGAAGGTCGTGTATGTTCTTTCTACACCTTATCCTCCGGAGCTTGAGGAGGCGGAGACGGACGAGATGAAGAAGGATGAAAGAGTATGGAAGCAACTAAAGTGGGACAATTACGACTATATTTGTCGTGGCCATATTCTGAATGGCATGGCGGGTTTATTGTTTGATATCTATCAAAATTATGAATCGGCCCACGAGTTTTGGGATGCGCCGGAGTCAAAGTATTTGGCTGAGGGTGCTTCGAGTACGAAGTTCCTGGTTAGTAATTTCTTAAATTACAAAATGGTCGAGACCATACCGATCATGGAGCAATATAATGAGATGCTTCAGATTTTGGGACAGTTTGCCCAACATGATATGAAGATGGGCGAGGCCATCTCGGTGTCGTGCATAATCGACAAGCTTCCTTATTCATGGAAGGACTTTAAGCACACGCTTTAGCATGGGAAGGAGGAACTGTCCCTGATCCAACTTGGAAGCCACTTACGGATAGATGAGCTAGATGAAGCTAGGGACTGACACTAAAGCTCGTCCAGCTCAACCTTGGGCTGGATGATAGTGTCACTAGCTGCGGTACTGAGCTAAGCTGGAGTGAAGGTGGGGAGCTAGGTAGTTCGAGTGATAACTCTCTCTCCTGGGACGAATGGGCACACACCCTTTTGTTTGATTCAAACTCTTTCTGAGTTAGCGTGGGACTTCATGGCAGTTGCCTACAAGTCTATCCTTGGGGATAATGGCACCTCTTGGTGCAAGGTACTCACACCTTTTCATCCCTGGACCCATCTGCCTATATAAAGGAGGCAGTAGTGTGCAGAATACACACAGAAACAAACATCTATCCTAGCCTACGAATTCTAAAGTGATTCTAGTATCTAAAGTCTAAGAACTTGAGTGGAGACGGTCTTATCCTCGGAAGGGATTTCCTGATACCCAAGGCTTGTAGGGGTGGAAATACTCTTTCCGGGAAGTGGTGCCCATGATTCCGTCTTGATCCTAGATCTCATTACCTATCAAAGCTAGGAGCATTGCTACTTGGAACCTCATAAGCTAACAAATTGTGGATGTTGTGGATGCAAATTTAGTATAGTATTGCTGCTTGAGGGTGAATAGGATGCATGATAGATTAGTTTGGGATTGCAGTTCAACACGCATGGCGACATTGAGTCCACCGCCTGTAAGCTCACCCCTTCAGGCTCTCTTATCACCCCTTCCTAGTCGTGGGTCGGAGTTTTTCGAGTGACCTCGGATTATGTGGATGAGAGCTTTAGCCTGAATAGGGTCGCAACTACCCCCATTTAGAAAGATGCTCCAAAAGCTATACAAATTTTTGATAGATGGGTCTGCAATTAATTGAGTAATTCAATTGATCCGAAGTTTAGCAATGTATGATATAGGAAAATTGTAAAACAAAAGGGGTGCTCTGATTTGGATATGTTTTTGAAGTAAGCATTCCCTCCCTTAGGACGGGAACAGTACCCAGCCAGGACCATCTGTTTTGAGCATAAGTGATTGGGAAAATGTTCTTTGTCGATAGGTGTTGAGTCATACTAACGATATGCATAAGTTTGTGTTTTATTTGAATTAGGAGATTTGTTATTTGAATTAGGCTTGAACTTCTAAGCGTTTTATTTCCCTTTCATTATGTTAAAGTTTGTTTACAGTGCGAATGGTAGATTTGCTTCAGGACAAGCAATGTTCAAGTGTGTGTGGGAAGGGGGGGGGGGGGGGGGGTTGATAGTGCTAGGCTTTGTAGTGTTTATCTCACCCCATCTGCATGCTTTTTGAGTGAATACTGCCTTGTTTGTGCCTTAATTCTATGTGGTTTTTTGTCTTGGCATTGTATCATCTACATCCCTTCACTTAGACCGTTTCGGTCTATTTCATGTGTTTCCTTGTAGTATTTATCATTCACGGGTACTTTGGAGATAGGTGGTCCGGCTACGAGGCTACGAGCGCAGATTAGAGCATGGATGGAGCTCAAATATGATAACTTTGCAAAAGTTGGTGAATGAAAAGAGTTCCACACCCTGCATGCTTTGATGCCCTACATGCCCTAACCTTGAATTAGCACTTGGCAAGCTTAACGAGGCACACCCTGCATGCATGCCCTAACCTTGAATTATCTCTTGGCAAGGTTAAGGGTACATGCCCTACATGCATATGCACCCTCGAGACAAAGAAAAATCTAACAAGGTTCTATTCAAGACGGCCAAACAAGAATAAGAATGGAAATGAAATTCCATATTAACAAAAATCAATCCAACTCACATAACTCGTCAAAGTCAAACAATCTTCCGTTCATAAGGAATTACCTAGGATTCATATAATCTAAGCCCGAGGAATTTTGCTATAAAAAAACTTGAAGAACAATAAAAATAAAAAAAGCAACAGGTTGGAGTTAAGTTTATAAGAAGAAATCCGAAAAAACCTAATTTCGCGAAGAACCGTCAAAGAAATCGATATGTCAATCTTGGTTATGTCTTCTGATCCGAACTCCTTGAAGTAGATGCCTTCTTGTCGCTCAAAAGTCTCTGAACTATTCTCTGATTCTCCAAACGGTTTGTAAATTATGAGGGAGAGCTGGGCTTTATAGAGAAGGATTCCTTAAGCCTGGCGGACTACCAAAAATACGGTACACGGACCAAAAGTGTGCCGTGCACTTTTGTTCATTTTACGGCGAACATTTCGTCATATTGACAGAAACCTGTGAACCCAAAAGTTTTAGAAAATGGAACTAGCTTTCCAACACCGCCCGACTTGCATCAATCGGACATCTGAGTTAGGAGATATGTCCAAAATACAAAACTGCAATGTTTTCCAACCAAGTTGAGATCCAAGCTCCTTGAAGATGTCAAAATGCTTCTCATTGCTTGGCCTAGACCAATAATGCACGCCATATCACTCTGATTAATGCCTCGATGCTGTCATCTACCTGAAATATATCAAGAACATTCAAAAGGGACATCAAATCGACCCCGACCGGGTCTGAGACACTAAACTGAGATAAAAGTTAGAAATGTACAAAACATCCTTAACTTGTACCCAAAACTATACGAAACTACAAGAAATGTCGCTTAAATGAGGATGATGAACACGATAAATCGATTTGTACCCAACTAGAAGGCAAGGTTGGGAAGCCTTTAAGGACTGAATAGTAGCCAAGGAAAGAGCAAGGATGAGGCTACTATTAGTTTTAGTAAGGAGTGTTACTGTAAAGCAGCAACAACTCAGGGATTCTAGGAATAGAAGTCAGTCCCGGTCGTGACGGGAAGTTGATCACGGCCGTGGTGGACGGCTGGTCACTTACGTGATTGAAGGATGGTCACGGGCGTGATTATGCAGTGATCATGGTCATGGTGATGCAATAGCCGCATGTATGGTGAAATGTTAGCCAGGGTCGTGAGGCAGAAGGAATCATGAGGATGGTGATGAGATAATCACGGGAGTGGTTGATGTGTTAGTCACAGGAGTGGTGGTTTGCAAACCACGATAGTGACTGAGAGGATGCAACGGCTGTGAATGGCATGTGACAACATCGGTAGTTGAAAATCAAAACAGGCGTGGTAAGGAAAGGGTCACGGGCGTGGTGAGGACAATACCACGGGCGTGGCATGCCAAAAGCAAAAGAGCAAGAAAGGATCCCATGAGAACGATAAGAGAGAGAAATGCCAGAAGGGTACAAGCTGAATACAGGAGAGTGACCATGCTTGTTGGGACCATCATCATGGTGAGGGAAGACTTGATGCTAAGATGTTTGACTAAGGTTCCGGTAATACTATGTGATTATTAATACCTGACGGTGGGGAACTTGAGCCAAGAGCAAAAAGAAAATGAGGGACGGTAGTGTAAGCTGCAAGGTGAGAGTTGCGAGGTTGAGCCAGCCGCTCGACTGGCTTCACCTTCGAAGTATTACTACAAGGAATGGTCCTTGCATTTTCATGTCTAGGACATGGTAGTATGGGTTAACGAGTTAGAAATGACACTTAGGGTAGAAAGTACCCCTAAAAGTACTAAAACCGTGGAGTTGATGCTTGGTAAGTCAAGAGAAGTCTATCTGCCCTATGGCAACTACCAAGAGACAGGTGTCATCTGGAAAGGGCAAGGTGTGATCAGATTTCTAGGGAAACCGGTTAAGAATTGAGCAGTGTAGTGCTGAGGGGTTGAGAGCAAGGTGCGAGCCTCTGATGCTCGATTCAAGAGGAAGGAGAGTTAAGGGAGCAAGAAGTGGAATAGAAAAGAAGGTCTAGGGGACAATCAACCTTTTCTATGGGTTAACTCTCATTGCTTTGAGGCTTCATTTTTGAACGTGAGGATCCGTACACCTTTTGTTGGTGTCAGGCTTCCAGTAATTTAAATGGATTTTAGGATTTCATTTAGGTTTGAGGTGTTCTTAAACGTTCTTGTTTTAAAGAGGTTTTAATTGCTGCCTTAGGGTTGGATGAGTGTTAAAAGGTTTGAAAGTGTTTCATGACTTCTGTTGTAAGGAGTTTTGTTTTGAAGCAAAGTAGAGCGTTGTATTTTGACTGAATATTGTTTCATGAGGTAGTAGGTTTACACAGTTTTGTTTGGATTTTCAAAATCCAAATTTCTATAGTTTTACTAAGTTTTTCACTTTTTTAAAGTTATGTATTAAAGGATTTTATGGCTTATTGTCACCAATTTGACCATGGATGGTCTGTCATGTTTTGAGGGTTTTAAAATCTAAGGTTGGAATTTGAAAGTATCTTAAAGGTATTTAAGCTTAGTTAGACAATGTTCATGGACTAGTAGAACCTCATCCAAAGAGAAGTGGTGGATAGCTTGGGATGAAAGGGGTGAAAATAATATATGAGTCCTAGGACGCAATGTTAGGATTAGGTTGGATGAGCAAGGGGAAACTAATGGTCGAGGATGATGGAGAAGGGAGGCAACATGAGATGTGTGACATACAATCATGGTAGTGGGTAATCTAGCATTAAAAATGAACATGAAACCATTTATTAAACCTTTTAATAGTGACAGACAAGGATTTGAAATCCTAAAAAATATGCTGACATAAAACAAGTGGAGATGCAACTCCAGTATTGAAAATACAACAAAAATGATATAAGCTGATATCAAAACCTAACCAGCTCTCTCCCCACCATCAGCTCCAGTACATGTGGCTGAACACACAGATACACCAAGGAAAACAATATCTAAAGGGGTCGGTGATACGCATTGAGTGACTGAACAAGTAAAGCAATGAACTGATACTGAACAGAGATGTGACTGCGCCTGCACTGAGTCTTTACTAAGCCTACACTGGCCTTTACTGGAGATAGAACCAGAACTCTATCGAAATGCTGAAACTAATAATGTGACCTTGTGGTCCTATCCAAGTCATCCTATCGGCAGCCACCCCTAGCTAAGAGCGGGTAGCCTATGGTGGACCAGACCATGAAACTACCCTGAAGAACCACGAGAGCAGCTCCAAGGCTTGCTCGTCACGTCTCCTTGAATCTAACTATAACCTCGGGGATCGCACAATCTATGAGGTGGGTGACCGATGTATCATAGTCATGTACCAACCTAGTAGGCCTATCCTGACTGAACTATGGATCACGCGCCACAGTTCATCTGTGAGAAATTAACTTAAATAGTAACTGTCAGTGCTGTAGATCACATGCTACTACATAGCCTGAGAGACCGACTCTATAATCACAACACATGTACAGTAGATCGCACGCTACTGTACAGTCCTGGAAATCCATTCAAGGATTCTTGACAACTAAATTACAGTTCTTCGCAAGAAGTAGAAAAGTAATCCTAACCCCGGCCTCTTAAGCTATCTTATGAAGAGTCTGATCAAAAGCCGTCTCCCTAGAACTCGATCGTTGATCCGAAAGACCTGTTGATAGTCGTTACCCATCCATTTTAGTTACGGGTTCGGGTAATACCCGTCGTCTATAACCTGTCGTGTTGTAAATATCACACCATATCCACACCCGTTAATTTTCAGATAATTTTAAATTATACCCATAGTCGTTCTCGCAAATAACAATTAAAAAATACCAAACAGCTAAAAAGGTAAAACTAGAATGAAAAAAATAAAATAATGGTGGGGCCGTCACTGTTCATCAGTGACGCCAGAGCTTATGTTTTCATTTTGTTTTGCGGAAAGAAACTAACTAGTTATGGGAAAAGAAACTAAATAGTTAGAAACAAATTGAACATGGGCAAAATGGTTTTTGGGATGGAATTATATGCGTACAGTTCACGTAAATTATGGTTGGTTTTGTATAATGAATAATATATGTAGGCCAATTTCAACCTCTCTGCCTATAGAGGGCAAGAGATGTTAGAGAGAGAGAGAGTGTGAGAGCATGGGGTGGGAATAGAGGGCGGGCTGTAGATTGTTCTAGGTTTTCCATCAGGGATCGACGGCACAGAATAATTTGAATAGAGGATTCATAGTTTATTATTCAGAAGTCAAATTAGTTTGTTGGAGCTCCTTTCAAGATTATGGTAGAAGATGGTTGTGGAACACATTTCATTTTACTCAACACTGATCACTTAAAGTGGCTGGTTGGCGTGTTGCAGGTTGCTTCTAATCAAAAGTGTAAATCACTTAAAGTGGCTGGATGGAAATTTCCTATGAAATGTAAATCAAAAAGTAAAGGTAGATCCTTGCATGTCGGGTGCGTATGGCGGCGAGGCTTCAGGTTTCTAACCATTTCGAAGTTTAGTTGAAACAACAAAAGTTTCTTCGTGAAGATCCCCGTAGAAACAAACAGTTATGGATGCATGGGAATTCTCAAAACTCTCAACAACTTTCTCAAAGAGGTTATGAACACGGACACGAGGTTGGATGGGATAGAGCGCTCTTCTTTTGCAGACATCGTCAAGCCTTTGAACTTTTCTTCTCGTGGAGTTTGTGAGTTGGTTAACGTGGGCAAAGACAGGGTGGTACAAGGCTCAGATGAAGGGGTGATAGATCGAGAGGAATATTTGGCTAGCTGCTTGGTGTTGAGATTCGTCGGAGAAGAACTTCTCCAAACTGATTGGAGTGTGCTTAGAAGTTGGGCTTCCAAGATATGGGGAGTGACAATCAGTGCAATTGATGAGCTTGATGATGAACTCTGGTTATGCAAATGCTCAAGAAAACTCGAGGTGAACCGCGTTCGAAAATTGGAGAGGTGGGACTTTAAAGGTAGAAAGATCTTGGCCGATGGATGGATCCCTAATGCTAGGAGGTCGTCATTAAATCTAGATAAAGGCATCATGTGGGTTAGGATTTCTGGAATTCCAATTCATCTTCGATCGCACAATTTGTATAACAATTCGGCAACTATTACGGAGACTTGCTGGCAGTCAAAGACGAGGGGGATGTCTATGGATTCAGTACGAATCAAAGATAAGTTAGGAGGAGTGTTGCCGGAGGAAATTCCACAACAACTATGTATATCCGTTAAAGGTCTGGAAAAGGGAAGGAATCGGCGGTTGTTGTCATAACGACGATGAGAAAGGAAACTTCCCGTGCTAATCATAATTGTCTTGATTATGCAGCAATGGTGGAAGGGACTTCCCGACAAGGAAATCAATGTTTGGAACATAATGGCAGCAATGATGTAGTGGAAGCTATCAGATCTAGGAATGAAGATTTAAGAAGGATGGGTAGTCTTTCAATGCTAGAAGAAGTTAATTGGAGGGAGGCAAAACATGGATCATTTAAGAAGGTGGTGCCAATGCCGGCGATGGAGACACACAATAGAATTCAGGATTTGTTAGTAACAAACCGGGTTGTTGAATTGAGTTTGGCTTGTGGGCCGGGCTTTATTAGTATTAATAGAATGAAAATAGTGCCTGACCCATTATAGTGGTGTGGGATGATGTTGGAGGGTTCACGAAAAGAACAAACGTCTTAACTTTCAACAAAGATACAAATACTTTGGGTTTGGATGAACATGGGCCTGCTGAAGTTCAAGGAAATATTCAGATTAACTCAGGTAAGAAAGATGGGGAAGGGTCAAGCTCATAGCTGGCCAACAAAACTTTAGCAGCAACTGAATCGGTGGAGAGTCAAGAATTAGGAGATGAGTTAAGGGAGGTCTATACAAATCTAGACGACCAAATTTTGACGACGGGAGAGGATGAACCAAGTATTCAGGAAGAACCACCATTTTCTATACTTGAAGCCACTCCAATATCGGAAAGAGAAGAGCCCAAACATCTTAAAGACATCAGTCTTCAAATCTCCGCGGCTTTGGATCTTCGTTTGGGAGTATCGCGTGAAGAAGCAGACAAGATGGTTATCGACACCATTCAAGAAATTATGGACGACAAGACTCGAGCAAAGTTACAAAGGGAATTGTGGAACATTGAGATCAATGGGCTTCCAGCAATTACTGGGAGTCGTCGAGGATGGGGGGTTAGTATCCAACTGTGTGTCTTTATGCATCCTAAAATTTTATCTTTGAATATAAGGGTTCTGTCTGATCAGCGTAAACGGTTCCGAGTTCGAGAGTTACTAGTCGGTTGGAAACCTGATTTTATTTGTTTACAAGAGACTAAGTGGAGTGTTTGTACGGATAACGATATCTTCTTCTTATGTCGAAGTCGAGAAGTTGAATGGGTCGCTTTGGATGCAGAGGGTGCATCTGGGGGTTTACTTGTGGTGTGGAATAAAACATAATTTTCTCTTGTGAGTCAATGGGTTGGGAATTACTCCATAGCTGTAGTTGTTAAAGCTATGGACGACGGTTTACAATGGATGTTGGTTAACGTATATGGACCACGCTAAAATCAGCTAAAAGGCGACTTCTTGATGGAACTTCACAATATTATTCAGTGGTGGAGAGTTCCGGTCTGTCTTGTGGGAGATTTAAATCTCGTAAGATGTTAGGATGTGGTTGTGGGAGGAAACCGGAGTCGAGCAAATATGGTCTTATTTAATGATTTCATTGCAGAGAATGCCTTGTTAGATCTTCCGATGACAGGTGCAACGTTTACTTGGTCAAAATTTTGGGCATCTCAGTCTCTTTCTCGACTTGATAGAGCTCTAGTGTCGGTTGAGTGGGAATTTATGTTTCCAGATTCCTCTTTGACGGCGTATTCTCGAGTTTGTTCTTATCATCGTATGATGCTTGAGACAGGTTCAAATGAAATATTTGGACGTCCCTGGAAGTTCGAGATTATGTGGATGGACCATATGTAGATTTTCGAAATTTTTTACGGAATTTTTGGTCAGCCCCTATGGAAGGGAATGGAGATTTGTTCAAGTTAGCCAAAAAGTTAAAGCTTTTAAAAGAAAGCTTGAAAACATGGAATATTCAGGGTTTCAAACATCTAGATGGAGAAATTGCAAGGCATTTGGATCGCATTTCAACTTTTGATCTTCTTGAAGAGAATGGAAGTTTGAGTGAAGATCATAGAGTCGAAAGATTAAACGTAAATTGGACACTTTATCGAAAAAAAGAGATTAGTTGGTGGAAAAAATTGAGGAAAATTTGGACTATCGATGCAAACAGAAATACGAAGTTCTTCCATAAAGTTGCTACCAATAATCGGAGGAGGAACACTTTAAAGAACATTGATGTGGAAGGAACTCACTTTATAGGTCATAACAGAATTTCTATGACAATTGTTAATTTCTACACAAAGTTGTACAAGGAAGCTATCTGGTTTCGTCCTTATCCTTTAGGCATTCATCTTCCTTGCATTGATGAATTACAATGCTTCAAGGTTTTGGAACCATTTTCCGAATTGGAGGTTTGGAGGGTGATCGCCCGAATAACTGTGAAGTTATTCCGACAACACAAGTGTCATTTGTGTCCGAAGGTTCCTTTTGTTATGCCTCTACTCGAATTCATCAACACGGTTTAGACTAAAATAATTGGTTTTGGATTCTAACTATTCTAATGATTAAATTAAACTAAGAGATTAAGAGTTGGTTCAAATGGAGAAATCGAGTTCTCGGAAGAGAAGAGTCAATAAGCTCAACCGACTAAATGCATTCAAATCGAGGGAATGTAGGCATGAATTGAATAAAACGAATCCTCATATCACTCGCATGAATCCGCAGCACGATCATGCATGCGGATTACCACTACTAGCTTCCCAACTAAGGCAGAAATCCCCTTAATCAGGCTAGCTAGTAACGAACACCTAGAAGTTCTACAAAGTGATAGAGTGTTCTACCTGAATTAAGAGAAATCACGAGTAATTGGAAATAGCGTTAACTTGATCCATCAACGCCTAAACTACTGATAACTACACCCAACTTGGTCCATTGGGTGCAAACCAGAGCGCCCGCCAATTACAAGATGACTTTCACTTAAAACCGGAAGAAACACAAAAGGTAGAATTAGGTTATCGGTTTACCCCACCAATAACCTAATTCCATCCTCGATTGTCAATCTAACGAAATCCTAAGTCTTTCACGAGCAAAGGATTTCAAGAATTTGACATAATTCTAGCCATAACAAGAATTAGGTTAAACACCCAAACAATCAAGACAAACTTTCATTGCAATTCAAACATCCAAAAACGTCGATCTTACACATTCAAGACAAGTTTCATAGCTTAATTCCTACATCTCAACCAAGAATCCCTAAGGATTTAGCTACTCATCATTATAGAAGAAAGCAATTGAAAAGAAACCCTAACCATAATCTTACAAAGAAATATCGGCTTGTTCTTCTTCCAATCGATGCTTTTGGTCTTCTAGCTTCAATCCTAGCTTCAATCCTTGCAGGGGACTCCTTTGGATCTTCAATTGAGCTTCTAATGGAGATTTTGTACTAGTTTTTGCAGGAGAAACTCGGAAAAAATCGTGAAAAACGAAGTTGGGGAAGATCCCTTTCTCTTTCCTCAAACTTCCCCTTTTATAGTAGCAGCCGGATTTGGAGGGTGCACGCCGTGCACCTTCCTATAATGTCCATTCCGCGTACCACAAACAAGGGAACGGTGTGCATGGGTGCACGTCATGCATCTTCTGTTCTTCAAGATTTCGCGACGCAAAAAGGGAGGAGCGGCGTGCAGTGGTGCACGCCGTGCCTTTGTTTTGAGGCCGAGCTCTTGAGGTTTTTCATGGACTGCACGGAGTGCAGTCCCTCTACTGTGCCATTTTAACTCCAATTGCTCTCCACACCACGTCCTTGGCTTCATAGTTAGATCACTTATCTACATAGTTCCTGTAGGTGAAAAATACTATAAAGAAAACATCAAATGGACCGAAACGGTCCAAATGAATGGATCTATACACATGATGCCAAAATACGAAATTGTAGAGAAATGAAGTGCGAACATAATAATAACCACTCAAATACATGTATAAAAAAGATAGATAACTGCTACAAATTCTAGCCCTATCAGAGGGTTGTTAACAGCTGTGCGAGAGATAAATCTTCAGGTACGGATGAATTCCTAATGATTTTTTATATGAAAAATTGGGATCGCATCAAATATGATCTGTTGAAGGCCTTTAACGATTTTTATCTAACGTCCATCATCTCCAATGCTGTGAATTTCATTTTCATTTGCTTGATTTCCAAGAAGGAAGCGGTGGGAGATGTGAAAGACCTGAGACCTATAAGTCTTATTATCAGTATATACAAAATAATTGTGAAGAATCTGATGGAGCTAATGAGGAGTTTAATGCCATCTTTGATCTCTCCAAATCAATGTGCATTTGTGCAAGGAAGAAAAATTTTAGATCCATCCCTTTTGGCTAATGAATTAATTGACTCTAGAAGGAGAAGCTCAAAACCCGGGTTCGTTTTCACATTGGATATCGAAAAGGCTTACGACAACGTAAACTGGAATTGCTTGTCACTACTTTGCAGAGAATGAAATTTCTTGAGAAATGGATTTCCCGGATTCGAAGGTGTGTCACTAATCCAACCTTTTCCGTGTAAGTGAATGATGAGGCTAAAGTGTATTTCAAAGGCAGTAGGGGCCTCAGTTAAGGGGATTCTTTATCACCTTTTCTATTCATCATTGTTATGGAGTTGCTTTTTAATATTTTCAGAATCATCAAAGAGGCTGGACTAATTTCAGGATTTTTCATAAACAATGTTATTTTGTGCACAGGGGAGGTTATACATATTCTATATACAGATGATACTATATTATTTTGTGATGCGTCAATTTCTCAAGTTCGTGCGGTTGTTGGGGATTGTCTTGTTTTCAAGCGATTTCTGGGTTGAAGGTGAACTATAGGAAGTGTAATGTTACAGCAGTGGGAGAGGTACCTCTTATCTAAGCTTTTACAGATGAATTCAGGAGCGATATTGGATATTTTCCGGGATTGTACTTGGGGCTTCCTTTGAGCGTTCGAGCAAACATAACGATTTGGGAATCAATGATTACTCGTGTAGAGAAGAGATTACAAGGATGGAAGGCTAAACACCTTTCTTTTGGGGGGTGAATTACTCTGATCAAGAGTGTTCTATCCAGTTTGCCGATTTATTTTTTGTCTCTATCAAGGCACCTACGATGATTACAAAAAGTCTTGAAAGAATCCAAAGCAATTTCCTTTGGTCTGGGAATGTAGAGCAGCAAAATCATCATTTGGTTAAATGGGAGAGAGTGAAAACACCGAAGTTGCATGGTGGTTTAGGCATCAAGGATTTGCGATGTATGAATAAGGCCCTTCTAGGAAAATGGATATGAAGATTCGGCATTGATCAAAATTATTAGTGGCGACCTCTAACTGTTACGAAATACGGGTTAGAGGCAACTTCTGAATGGCGCTCTGCAGGAGTTAACGAGTCTATTGGTTGGTCACGTTGGCACTAGATCCTAAAGGAGAGTCATGAGTTCTGGAGATTCTGTTTTGTCGATCCGGGTGGTGGGAATTGGGTTAGGTTCTGGCATGACATTTGGATGCCTGTGAAACACTTATAGAGAGACTTTTCGAGGATATTTGCAGCTGCTCAATCCTCGGATACTTTTATTTCCGACATGTTTTCGTTGGATGACATGTATTTTTGGAATATTCTACCGTTGATTACGTTGAGGAGGGGGGGGGAGCGGAAGATGATTTGCTCGACCAATCTACCCCCAGGAACTATCTCCTCTGGCTCGTCGAGGCTAATTTGGAGCTTGGATAACAAGTCTGAGTTCTCTATCAAAAGCTACTGCAAGGTTCTAACTCAAGAAGAATATTTGGCTGTCGGTTCTATCTACGAAGATTTATAGCTTCATTTGGGTGGTGTATCTTGACAACATTTCGACAATGGACAATCTCAGAAAAAGAGGTATTATCTTGCCAAATAGATGTCCTCTTTGTCGATGTCAAGAGGAGACCATTGCTCACTTGTTTATTCATTGCTCTTTTGCTGCTAAAGTTTGGAGTTACTTTAGAGTAATGTTGGGAAGGTTTGGACGGTTTCCATGCACTATTCAGAGTCTTTTTGAGGGAGGGGAGTTGGATGTAGGCCATCCAAGATTCAGGCAGTTTCGCAAGGTCTCTATGCATGCTATCTTGTGGTATATTTGGCTTGAACGAAATAATCGAGTGTTGAAGTATAGTTCTTGCAGTGAAATCGAAGTTGTATGGAAGATCATTTTCAACTCAACGAGATGGCTTTCAGTGCGGTGCTTGGTAAACGACGATGATTGTTTGTCTTGGTTACGTGCAATCTTTTGTCCTCCCTGAATTTTGAGCTGTGTCGACTTATTGTCATGCTGAAAGCATTCGTTTCTGAACTTTTCTTTTCTCCAATTTAGTTATGTTAAGCAGGGCGCCTTTGTATTTGTATAGTTTTGCCCCTATGTTATACCTTTTTAACATAAATTTCAATAAAATCAACTCAGTTAATATATATATATATATATATATATATATATAGGCGGGTGGAAGAGACGATATTGAGAAGAATAACTCTCCACCGGCTGACGTCGTTGACAATTATGAAATAGACGACAAGGCACCAAAGGAAGCACCCGGTCCAGCTGGGACCGACCACCATCATCGTCAACATGGTCACGAACATGATCGACATGGCCGTCGTCATCGTCATGAACATGATCATAAACATGGTCATAATCACCGCGGTCGTAATAAGCATGATCATCGCGAGACACCAAAGAGTCCTGGCCAGATGTTTGATGATGAGATTAACATATGAAAGATCTTAACGTATGGATTATTATGAATCATATGCATGCATGGATCATGCAAAGTTCCTGTTACGTACGTACTATAATACACAACAGGAGCTAGCCTGGTTTACTTCTCATATACTTGACGAAGATAATAAAATAAAAGGTTGTCAGTAAACCTGCATTATCATCATAAAATTAATATTGTAAGAATGCTATTAGTAACAATCAGTGGTTAGCAGAGATGGATAGAGTGCATGGCTTCATGCGGTTTGATGTCTTGGGCACAATTCATATAATTGTGGCTTGGGTAAATTATTTTCTCTCAAATTCCAAGGGGGGTGCGTTGCAGCCCCGTCATGTGTACATGGCTCCGCCACTGGTCTGGATCGAGATGGGGTTGATGTATCCATTATTCCTACCTGCCAACTAAATTACGGGGTTTTCCCATTTGTATGACCATATTAAATTTGAAACGGATTTTAGATTTATCTGTTTGTTATGATATTGCTTGTTTATTCTCGTAATATCCAACAACAAAAGACGCGAAATAGTCAGAGAAAATCGAAGATGAAAAGCCAACAAATTCCAGAGACAATGAAAAGCCGACAAATTCCAGAGACGGCAAGGAAGGTGGTACTGGAACCAGGGTACTTAGGATGTGTCATAATAATAAAACTTGAGGAACTTAATTAGTACTAGAAACAGACAGAGTTTGAGTTAATAAAAATACAGTGATCTTCAGTTGGCACTATCCTATTCATTTAGTAAAACGTTGCCGACATCAAATGTAACGCCTTAATTAATTAATAATGATATTCCCTAAGAACACAGAGACCAAATCAATTAATTAACAGATGATACTAAACCTTAGAATTTAGAGAATCCCTTTGAAGAAAACAAACTACAAGTCTCCAACATCCCCCAGCTCCGTGAATATATATACCATACAGTAGGTTTGGTTTTTCAAATCATAACATCGATCAAGTACTTGGGAGTGATCAGTTTTTATAAAGTGAAAGCTTAAAGTTTGTCAAATCAGTACAGTTTGTAATTATATATAATGGCTTTCAAACTGTTGTTTCATGGGCTGGCTTGCGTTTCCCTTGTGGCCGCCATCAGTAATACTACTACAGGAACCCCTTCTCCCATATCCTCAAACCTCGCTTCTCCAACAAGGGACGACATTAATGGGACTATAGTCATCCATCAGGTAATTACGGATTAATTGGTTGATTTTGTATTTGATCGAAAGTGATTTCAAATATAAAAGTGATTTTGTAAATGCATATCTCGTTTAATTTTTCGAAATTAAAAGAGAAATTCTAATTATTGATTATGGTTGGTTTTGTATAATGAAAAAAATATGTAGGCGGGTGGAAGAGAAGATATTGAGAAGAATAACTCTCCACCGGCCGACGTCGTTGACAATTATGAAATAGACGACAAGGCACCAAAGGAAGCACCCGGTCCAGCTGGGACCGACCACCATCATCGTCGTCATGGTCACGAACATGATCGCCATGGCCATCGTCATCGTCATGAACATGATCATCACCATGGCCATAAACATGGTCATAATCACCGTGGTCGTAATAAGCATGATCATGGCGAGACACCAAAGAGTGCGCCCGGTCCTGGCCAGATGTTTGATGATGAGATTAACATATGAAAGATCCCAACGTATGGATTATTAAGAATCATATGCATGCATGGATCATGCAAACTTCCTGTTACGTACGTACTATAATACACAAAAGGAGCTAGCCTGGTTTACTTCTCATATACTTGACGAAGATAATAAAATATAAGGTCGTCACTACTCCTGCGTTGTCATCATAAAATTAATAATATATCTAATCAGCATTATTAAATATGCATCCAGTCCAGTGTTACCATTAATTACTACCAATACAGAATATATCTTCATTACTTTCTTCTCAATTTCAATCTGCTGATCGAGTACGTGACTGGGATATAATTGGTCTTGTGAATTTATCTTATCTTTATCTTATTGTTGGTGTGACTGGGATAACAAATTAACGCATATCAACGATTATAATCTCTATACAATAAGTGTATAAATCATGTTGCGTATTTGATATGGAAATCATATATATTTTATATTGCTGACCAAGCAACACTACTTAGCTAAGCTTCTTCCTTCAAACCTATATGTATAAATACTTGAGAGAGCTCCATCGATCACCCCATCTCATAGTTTCTCAAACAATAACAAACATCATATCCTTCATTTCAGACATGCATATGGCTCCCTCACCTATGACGCCATCCAACAGTTCGCATTGCAAGAGATCGGCCACTTGAGTTCATTTCAATTCAATTAATCATCAATGACCATATATATATATTATGCTCTTGCTACTTTGCTAGATATAGTCCCATGGAATAAATTTGTTGTTATTTTAATTTATAATATAAAGTGGGTTTGATTTCCAATTCCAGGACCATAAAGAGCAAGGTGAAGGGATTTTCGATTCCATTGTTGGATATGAGTCTGACTCATTTGCAAAGGTCATCAACACTGTATTTGGAAGGCCTTTTTTGCCTTTTTCGATTCCTTGATATCTGCCAAGGTCGTCATATGATTGCTAGTGACCCCAATCTGGATGTGAGCCCTCAGCCCATCCAGGAACATCTGCTTAAGGTCCTCCATCTTCTGCTCAGGTGGACCCTTGTACCACCTACTCAGCTTCATTATCCTACCACTCCTTTGCTATACCTCTCAGCGGGTAAGTAGCATATAACACTCTCTGCTCCGACATAGGTTTCAGATACCTGAACGCATTTGTCAGCCCTCTCAGCCAGTCCACTACTAACTACAGATCTGTGGACTCCCCATCGAAGGTAATAGCGCCCACACGAGTCAGCTACTTGAAATCCATCTTTGGCACAGGCGGATCCCTAGTCATCTCAACTAAATCCTCGGGCCCACTACAAACACGAAGGAATTATGCAGGCTTCCTTTCATTTAAGCTTAGCTTTGTGTTTTCTGGAAAAACGTGAAAAATGTTTAAAACTCGGCAGTACGCCATGCCCGTGGCTTACATCCTGCCACACCCGTGACTAGAATCACCATGCATGTGATGTATGCCTTCCCACGCCCATGACTCTCCAAACCCACACACCCTTGGATTATTGACTAACCACGCCCATGGTTGTCTTTAGGCCATGTCTGTTACCCCCAATTAGCCACGCCTGTGGTGGTAAGCTCGTCACGTCCGTTACTTACTTTCTGCCACTCCCGTGGCTGACTGCCTCCTTTTAAAGTTATAAAGAACAACTTTCACTTACAGACGCCTATACATACATGAATATCTCCCCATGTTATTTAGTACTGAGCTTCTGAAATCACTAGTCGCTTTGAGGTTCATGATGCCTTGATGCAGTAACCTCGATCACGCAATAGAGAGTAACTAGGCTATGATACTCGTTGTGAAACCCACCCCTAGCCGACCCGATCGAACCACATGATTCGATCCATGCATT
Source organism: Linum usitatissimum (assembly GCA_030674075.2). Classification (NCBI taxonomy): domain Eukaryota; kingdom Viridiplantae; phylum Streptophyta; class Magnoliopsida; order Malpighiales; family Linaceae; genus Linum; species Linum usitatissimum. Next base: position 2,264,909 of record JAUJYP020001374.1, read on the forward strand.
ACTCACGGGTTCACTTCATCACATAAACAACATGAACAACATAAGAAATAAATGCACCAAGAATCCTCATAACATGAATCAAACTGCTAAAAAGTAAACAAAGCATCTAAGGCTCAAATCCAGTATCAAAGAAAAAGCAACATCCCAAACCTGGAAAAAAAATCCAGAGATAAGTCTGACAAAACAATTGATATAAAGGAATGTCTGAAAACATGAAAACAATGAACGGGATAACTGAGGTCCTCCAAGGTAACTCTCTCTATGACTCCCAGAGCCACTTGGTGGAGACGTCATTGCTCGTGCTATTCTCTTAGGTGACATTTGCTCTTGAAGTCCCAAGGTTGATCATACAAGTACAAACGAGACGGGGTCAACGATAAGCATTGCGTAACTATGACTGAACGTGAAGAACTGACCTGGTATCTAGTAAAGTGACCCTATGATCCTATAGGTATTGTCCTAACGTCAGCCACGCCTAGCTATGAGCGGACTGTCTCATGGTGGATGAGACCATGAAACCACCTTGAAAAGCCATGAGCAACTCTGAAAGTTAACTCATCACGGCTTGTCTGAACCTGAAATGATTCCTGGGGGATTGCAAAATCCAAAGGGTGGCGATCAACATATAACGGGAGCTAATCTAGCTAGTCCTAATTCTTAACCTAACACGAACTGTGAATCACACACATAGTTCATCGCTGTGAGAGTATGCTCGAAATAATAACCGTCTGTGCAGTAGATCACACGCTACTACACAACCTAAGAACCCAACTCTAAATCACAACACATGTACAGTAGATCGCACCCTACTATACAGTCCTGAGAATCCTTTCAAGGATTCCTGACAACTAATTACACTTCTTCGCATAAAGAAGAAAAGTAATCCTAACCCCTACCTTTGAGAAGCTTTCTTCGAAAGAGTTTGATCTGAAACGGTCTCCCTAGAGCTCGATCGCTTCGTCTGAATGACCTTCTGAAGCTTCCTCTACGATCTAGAAGCCTCTCCCACCAGTCTGGGATTGATTAATAAGGTCCTCCCCTCTGCCTGGAATCAATAGCTGATGTCAGTGCTTTTCTAACATTAGGTTTCTGTGAATTTTGAGTTCTAAACTCGCGACTACGTTTATATAGACAGTCCATCATGCCCGTGGCCTGCTTAACACCACAACCGTGACAGCATGGCAACCACGCCCATTGCCTACTGATGGTCACGATTGTGATTCTCCTGCTAGTCACAATCATGATTCTCCGGCTAGTCATGATCGTGACTATTACTGACCACGATCGTGATCCACCTAATGATCATGCCCGTGACAGACTGTCAGTCACACCCGTGATAGTCGATCTGATAGCCCATTCTTGGAGACTCACAAAAACCGAATCAAACCCAGAGTTAAACATTAACCCAAAATCTGGGTGTCACAACTCTCCGCTCCTACAAAAGGTGATCGCCCGAATAACTGTGAAGTTATTCTGACAACACAAGTGTCGTTTGTGTCCGAAGGTCCCTCTCGCTATGCTTCTACTCGAATTCGTCAACACGGTTTAGGCTAAAAGATTTGGTTTTTAATACTAATTATTCTAATGACTTAATTAAACTAAAGGACTCAAAGTTGATTCAAAGGAGAAGGCGAGTTCTTGGAAGAGACGAGTTCTTAAGCTCGACCGCTAGAATGCATTCACAACAAACGAATGTGGACATGAATGGAATGAGAAGAATCCTCCTAACACTCGTATGAATTCGTGGCACGATCATGCACACGAGTTTCCACTACTAACTTCCCGATTAAGGTAGAAATCCCCTTAAACGGGCTAACTAGTAATGAACTCCAAGGAGTTCTACAAAGTGAAAGGGTGCTTTCCGGAATCAAAAGAACCCATGAGTAATTAGAAATAGCGTTAACTTGGTCCATCAACGCCTAAGCTACTGATAACTACACCCAACTTGGTCCATTGGGTGCAAACCAGAGCGCCCGCCAATTACAACATGGTTTTCACTTAAAACCGGGGAAAACACAAAAGGTAGGATTAGGATTAGGTTATCGGTTTACCCCACCAATAACCTAATTCTATCCTCGATTGCCAACCTACTGAATTCCTAAGCCTATCCCAAGCAAAGGATTTCAAACATTTGACCTAATTCTAGCCATAACAAGAATTAGGGTAAACACCCAAACAATCAAGACAATCTTTCATTCCCAAATCAATCATCCACAAACGTTGTTCTTAAGCATCCAAGACAGGTTTCATAGCTCAATTCCTACATCTCATCCAAGAATCCCAAGGAAATTAGCTCAACATGATTCTAGAAGAAAGCATTTGGAAAGAAGACCTAACCATCTTATTACGTAAAATAATTGGCTTTATCTTCCTCCAATCGATGCTCTTGATCTCCTAGCTTCACTCCTGGCTTCAATCCTTCAAAGGCAGCTCCTTTAGATCTTCAATTTGGGCTCTAGATGAGGTTGGGAGCTGGTTTTTGCAGAGAAAACTCGGGAGAAATTGGGGAAAATCGAGCTGGGAAAAGTTCTCTTTCTCTTTCCTCCACCTTCCCTTTTTATAGTTGCGTACTGGATCGGCAAGGTGCACGCCGTGCACCTTCCAAAGGAGTCTGTTCCGCGCACCAAAAGAAGGTGAACGGCGTGCAGCGGTGCACGCCGTGCATCTTCAATTGTGCTCAATCCGCGACTTAAAAAGGTAGGAACGGCGTGCGGCTGTGCACGCCGTGCAGCTCCAACTATCCTCCATTCCTCGACGCTCAAGGGGCTGAACGGCGTGCAACGGTGCACGCCGTGCTCATGTTTCAACGCCGTGCTTCTTGAGTAGTTTGATGGACTGCACGGCGTGCAGTCCCTCTGCTGCGCCAAATCCAATCTCGACCTTCTTTCTCGAACTCCGAATGCTCTACATATCACGGTCTTGGCTTCATGGTTTGATCCCCTATCTCCCTAATACCTGTAAGTAACAAACACTACAGAGAAAACATCAAATGGACCGAAACGGTCCAAATGAACGGATCTAAACGCAATATGCCAAAACATGAAATTGAAGAGAATTGAAGTACGAAAGATGCTAATAACCACTCGAATGCGTGTAGAATAAGGTAGATAAATGCTACAAATTCTAGCCCTATCAAATCCCCCCACACTTAAACCTTGCTTGTCGTCAAGCAACTTTACTTTTCACACTCTATACAAACTCTAAACATGGAGAGACCGATACAACATGCTAACAGTTCAAACCTACTTCACGATGCCAAGAATGCACTTTAGATCACCAAACCACGCAGTTACAATTACCGAGTTCTCTAATCCAAATCAAGAACAAACTTATGCATATGGTTAATACCACTCGACATCCCCCGACACGAAACATTTCCCCTATTTTCTATGCTCACAGATGGTCCTGGCCGGGTATTTTTCCCGTCCTAAGGGAGGGAGTGCTTACTTTAAATAATATGTTTTGATCAAAAGCACTCCCCTCTTGTTTTGCAATTTAACTATACAAGAGATATCAAACACACGTGAGACAATTGAGTTACTCAATTAATTGCAAGCTCACTTTTCACAGTTTTAAGTATAGTTTAGAGGGTATCTTTCCAAATGGGGGTAGTTGCGATCCCGATCGGGCTAAGGCTCTCATCCACATAGACCGAGTTTACCTGAAAAACCCCGACCCACAACTAGGAAGAGGTGAGAAAAGAAGCCCGAAGGGACTAGCTTACGGGCGGCGGACCTAAGGTCGCCAGTGTGTTGAATCGCAACCGAACCCCCATGACAATTTGGGCACATTGGCCTCTTTTGCACCTTATTTGGACCATCTAGTCAATTATGACTTTAAACCACTAGAGCGACTCGAAAGGGGAATTAATTGTACACAAGTCGGCGAACATCAAGATCGAATAACCAAGTGCATAAATCCGTTCTAAACTCGTTTCAAGAAAAATGGGAGGTGGTCCGAAAATAATCTATCATGCATCCTATTCACCCTCAAGCAGAATTACTACGCTAAACATGTAGTCCAGTTTCAACCAAAGTTTCAAGTTTAAGAGGGAATTTCAAATATTTGAATGACAAAGGTTCAATTGAGCAATCAAGTGAAGAACTAACATCCTAATTCGGCCCATAATTTCCAACACATTAAGAGAAAGAAATCGCACTAGAGGACCAGAAGGGTGATACCGATGAAACGAAGACTGATGGTGAGACTGGATTTAAGTTGTGTTCGGAACCTGCCAATCATAACACACACAAAGTACTAATGATAGATGCAACCGAAGTTATCATCCGTTATACGAGCCAAAGAGAAAAGTACTAAACAAAAGAAAGAACAATGACAAAGTCTCAAAATTAAAACAAACACACAAAAGTCCGAGTAATGATACGTCCCAACCGATCACCGGTCGGCGGAGGATACGGATATCCCGGAACCGAGGATAGGGGTCGTACTCCGGCCACCGTGGTGGTGGTGGATAGGCTGGCCACGGAGGTGGATAGGTGGCTCCGGTGAAGTAGGTGTCCCGATAGTAGGACATGTGCCCACTCGCCAATGCCGTCGCTCGTGGATATAGGTGATCCGCCGTCCCCCGCCGCTGGATCCACTGCCCCTGCTGAGCCTAAGCCTCCATCAATCACTCGTCCCGGCGCTCCTGTCGAGTCCTCGCCTCTCTGCTCTCGGCGATATACTCCTGAAGATCCTGTCAGAGTCCTCGCACCTCGCTCTCGATCCTCTCGGTCCTCTGGTCCAGGTTCTCCCAGGCAGCCCCTACCGCGACCGTCAAACCGGTGAAAATCCTGATTGAGGAAGATCTGACTGTCGAGAACGTCACTGACGTTCATCTGCAGCCCTCCAATCTGTGCTGCCAGAGTCTCCACAGTATCTGGGGGAAAGTCTGCTCCTTCCCCCTCTCTAACATCTGGGCCCTCGTCCACTATCTTAGCCAGTAGGCTCGGGACCCCATGCTCCTTGAGCGTCCGAACTGTGATGGGGTAACCTCGCTGAAACAGTGGATCCGCTCCGAAGGAATCCATCACTCCGAGCCTTCGCACCAGCCGTGCGATGTAGCCTCCCCCAAACAGAACTCCAACTCCCTTATGGTCAGAGATTTGTCTGAACAGGTTCACCAACAAGTCTCCCAAATGAACCTTCACCTCCTTCTCGAGGCAGTAGAAAAGCCACAAGTCCGTGGTGTTCACTACTCCTCCGCTGCTAGACTGCTTCCTAGCAGTGATGCTCCGACGAAAGAGGAGGTGAAGGAGCCTCAACCTCGGAATCTTCATCCGCTTCGCCTTCGAGGACCGAGCGGAGTAAGGAGTCTGGTCCCATGCAATGTCCTTCCAGAACTCCCTCGGATTCGGGCGGCCTCCTATCAATGGTGGCCAAAGACATCACCTCAAGGTTGGCCACCTGCTCCGGGGTATAGAAACCCATAGTCTGCGCCAGCTCATCTGCCGAGAATGAGAACATCCGACCTCCAAGTCGGAACTTGATGCCTCCCGCCTCCTGAGTCGAGGTGTACCTCGATATCTTCAATGTTGAGTAGAACTCCCTGGTGGCATGCGGGAGTTCCTGATCATCCACTCGAACGAGCGGCCAAATGCCCGCTCCCTGGCAATATGCCATCAGCCATGTGTTCCATCCCTCCTCCATAAAGCTCTGGAAGTCGAGGTATCCTCGAGGTGCCGTCGCCCATGTCCGATACACTCCATATCGGCGGGCGGACTCACTTCCCGGCTCGAAGTTGAAGATCATCTGCTCCACCTCTGGAGTCGGTAGAGCAGTAGCAGCAGCCGGAATGGGGTCCACCGATGTGTCTTGCTGCGAAGCCTCCCTAGAATGGCGAGGGTTGGCCGATGATGAAGCTCTACCCCGCTGTGGACGGGTGGAAACCGAACCACGAGGTGGAGATGGAGGTGGACTATTCCCAGCAGACGAGGGCGCTGAGGGAGTGGAAGGTCGCGGCCTTTTGGATGAGCTGGTAACCTTGCCTAACCCTATGGCGGGGTTCTTCTTCCGCTGCATCCTGCAACACTGATAATAGCAAACGAAAACGCACAAGGTTGCATAAATGGTTAATATCACATCATCCCCAAATGTGAGTAAACACCCCCCCACACTGAAAATGTTCACGTCCTCGTGAAATGAAAGACAAGGCATGGCAAAGCACATATAGGTAAGTAAACTAGAATCCACAAGCCAAATTGCCCACAACTTGATCCAAAACATTCAACACTAGGATTTGACACATTTTCAAAACCAAATATGCAATACAACGACCAAATGGAATGCAAGAGTAACTAGGGGAGAGTAACATCCACGAATCACCATAGCAACACAATTGGACCAAACGGGCATGGCATAGGCAGGAAAAGTCCGCAACAAAGCATAGCAAACGCAATGGAAACAAGGATCGCTTGGAATTTCAGAATTTCAAATTGAGGGTAGAACCCGAAAGTTCAACCGTTATTGAAAATCCGAAATTGGAAGCAAAACACAAGTAACATGGCATAAAAATCACCTTCAACGATCTAGTTCACTACCTACATCACAATGTGCACCAAACATCTACCCAATGAACCCAATTTCGAGGAATCACGAGTTTGACCTAAAAAAAAATTGAACACTTACCGAATTTGGGGGAAATCGAAATTGAGAGTTGGAGATCGAAATTAAGCAGCCACTGAGTTGAGGAAGGCCAATGAGAACCCAAAAATTGCCCGAAAAGAAGGCGAATTGAAGGTTTTTGGTGGTGGAGGCGGTGGTGGTGGTGGTGGTGGTGGTGGGTTATTGGTGTGGTTGGAGGGAGGGATGTAGGGGGTTGGGGGAAGGGAAAAAGGGGGGGAAGGAGGTAGGGGAGGAAGGGGAGGGGCGGCGGCGACGGTTAGGGGAAGTAAGGGGCGAGGGGGCGGCGACGGGAGGAAGGGGGAGGAAGGGGGGCGGCGGCGGCGGCGGGGAGAAAAGGAGGAAGGAGGGAGGGGGGGGAAGGAGATGGAGGAGAGGGAAGGAGGGAGGGGAGGAGGGGAAGAAGGGAGGAGGGGAGGGGAGGAGGTGAGGGGAGGAGGTTGGGGGGAAAAGGGATAAGGGAAGGAGGAGGCGGAAGGAAGAAAGGAGGGGAAAAAGGGAAAAACCCGTGGAGAGAGAAAGGGGGAAAAGGCAGTTCTGAAGCAGGGTGCATGGCGTGCAGGGTGGCATGCCGTTCCCAGCTTTAGCTTGCGGGGGTTGCGGGAGGAAACGTGGTGCACGGCGTGCAGAGTGGCACGCCGTTCCATTACTTTAGGCTCGAGGGTTTTGTTTCCGAGCGGGCGGTTTTTCGAAGCACGGCGTGCAGGTGTGCACGCCGTTCCCTAGTTTTTGGCTCCAGGGTTGAGTTAGGTCGCGGGCAATTTTTCACAGCACGGCGTGCTTGTGTGCACGCCGTTCCTCAACTCAAAGGCCGCAAAATTAAAACATCAACAACCCGCACGGCGTGCAGTGTAGCACGGCGTGCAGGGTGCTGTCTCAGCAACAACTCTTTCAATTTCCAAAAACTCGGCATTAAAATCCAACAAGTTCAGCTCACCTAGAGTTCAATTTTCATCTAGCAATCACCTAGAACATGATCAAAGACTCAAGACTCGACTCAAACACAAAATTCAAACCAACACACATTAAATGACTCACTACTTATCAACTAAGGTCCTTGTTCACTATTCTATCAATGGATACGCAAGGGGTGCCTCCCAAGAGCGCTTCTTTATCGTCGTTAGCTAGACGCCCTCCACTGAATAATTCAAAGTGGGAAACAATCCACTTCATCGATTACACCAACGGTGTCACCAACTCGGTAGAGTTTCAAACGATGACCGTTCACTTTGAAAGGTTCAGAGGAGGGGGATGCAGTTACCTCAATTGTCCCATAAGGGAAGACTTTCGTCACCGTGAATGGACCACTCCATCGGGATTGCAGCTTTCCGGGAAACAACTTGAGCCTCGAGTTGAAAAGAAGTACGAGGTCGCCTTCCTTGAACTCCTTAACAGTCCGCAAGCGGGAATCATGGTACTTCTTGATCCGCTCCTTGTATAGCCTTGAGCTCTCATAGGCGTGATGACGGAGTTCCTCCAACTCGTGTATCTGAAACGTACGATGTTCACCTGCAGCACTAGCATCCAAGTTGAGAAACTTTAAAGCCTAGTAAGCTCGATGCTCAAGTTCGACCGGTAGATGGCAAGATTTGCCATAGACTAGCCTATAGGGAGTGGTCCCTATAGGTGTCTTATACGCGGTACGATAGGCCCAAAGAGCGTCATCAAGCTTACTCGGCCAATCTTTATCCGATTGGTCGATGGACTTTTGAAGAATACGCTTGAGCTCTCGGTTCGTAACCTCGGCTTGCCCACTAGTCTGAGGGTGATAGGCAGTAGACAACCGGTGTGTGACGCCAAAACGATGGCACACCCGGTCGAACTGACCCTGAAAATGGGTGCCCCTATCACTTATGATTGCCCGAGGTGTTCCGAACCGAGAAAACAACTTAACTAAAAATTTCCCAACAGTTCTAGCATCATTAGTGGGAAGAGCCACGGCCTCGGCCCACTTAGAGACGTAGTCAATCGCAACGAGGATATACTTGAGGCCATTAAACGGAGGAAATGGCCCCATGAAGTCTATCCCCCAAACATCAAATATTTCACAAACAAGGTTGTTGTTTTGAGGCATCTCATCTCGGTTAGAAATGTTCCCGGTTCTTTGACATTGATCGCAAGCTTTAACATAGTCGAAGCTATCCTTATAAACATCAGGCCAATAAAAACCAGAGTCAAATACCTTACGGGCGGTGCGGTCCGCACCGAGATGTCCTCCGGCGGGCCCAGCATGGCAATGCTTAAGAATTGAGGGAGTCTCGTCATATGGTACACAACGTCGAATTATCCGGTCCGCACCCCTACGGAAAAGATATGGATCATCCCAGAAGTAGTTCTTCATATCTGTCAAAATCTTCCTCTTTCCCTGTGGTGTGACATCCTTTCGGAAGGATCCAGTGGCGAGGTAGTTTGCTATGTTAGCAAACCATGGTCCTTCCACTACCTGGGCAACGACCATGAAGAGTCTTTCATCTGGGAAGCATTCCTGAATGGAGATCCCATCTGGCTTCCGCACCTCTTCTTCCATCAAACGAGAGAGGTGGTCCGCAGCAACGTTCTCGGACCCCTTTTTATCTTCAATTTCCAAATCGAACTCTTGCAACAGTAAAATCCAGCGGAGAAGGCGTGGTTTAGCATCCGGCTTGCTCATCAAATATCGGATAGCCGCATGGTCGGTGAAAACCACGGTATGAGAGAGCACTAGGTACGATCGGAACTTGTCGACCGCGAAAACCACAGCTAACAGTTCTTTCTCGGTGGTGGTGTAGTTCTTCTGAGCTTCATTCAATGATTTGCTTGCATAGTAGATAGGGTGAAAACGGTTACCCTTTCTCTGTCCCAAAACAGCTCCCAAAGCAAAATCGCTAGCGTCACACATCAACTCAAATGGGAGTGACCAATCAGGCGAAGTGAGAATCGGTGCACTAGTGAGCTTTTCCTTGAGTAGCTCAAAATAATGTCTGCACTCATTAGTGATGGTGAATGCAGCATCCTTCTCCAGAAGGCGGTTCAAGGGTGTTGCTATCTTCGAGAAATCCTTGATAAAGCGGCGATAGAATCCCGCATGTCCCAAGAAGCTTCGCACCCCTTTGACAGACGAAGGAAGGGGAAGACCTGCTATCGTCTCTAACTTCGCTTTATCCACCTCGATCCCTTTTCCGGACACCTTATGCCCAAGTACGATTCCCTCACGTACCATGAAGTGGCATTTCTCCCAACTCAAAGCCAAGTTGGTTTCCTTACATCGTCGTAAAACTCGCTTCAGATTTTGCAAGCAATGGTCGAAAGAATCCCCATACACCGAGAAATCGTCCATATAAACCTCCATAATATCTTCCACCAAATCAGCAAATATAGCAAGCATACACCGCTGGAAAGTGGCGGGGGCGTTACACAATCCAAACGGCATCCTCCTGTATGCAAAGGTGCCGAAAGGACAAGTGAACGTCGTCTTCTCCTGATCCTCTGGAGCTATTGGGATCTGAAAGTATCCCGACATCCCATCCAAAAAGCAGAAATAGTCATGTCTAGCGAGGCGTTCGAGCATCTGATCCATGAACGGGAGCGGAAAATGATCCTTCCTTGTGGCGTCATTCAGCCTCCTGTAATCAATACAAACTCTCCATCCCGTAACAGTACGGGTGGAGATGAGTTCCTTCTTCTCGTTTTCGACTACCGTGAAGCCTCCTTTCTTCGGGACCACGTGGACGGGACTAACCCACTCACCGTCCGAGATGGGGTAGATAATGCCCGCATCCATCAATTTTACCACTTCCTTCTTCACCACCTCTTGCAACTTCGGATTCTCGTCTCCGTTGAGGCTGAACCACCGGCGAAAATTCTCTTCCATCGAATTTTGTGCGTGCAAAAAGAAGGGCTAATGCCCTTGATATCCGAGATCCGCCACGCAATTGCCTCCTTATGATGGCGGAGAAGATCCACCAATCTCTGTTTTTTATCCGGTGTAAGAGATGAGTTGATGATAACCGGAAGTTTGGAGCCTCCTGCTAGAAACGCATACTCCAAATGAGCTGGAAGCGGTTTCAATTCGAGCTCGGGTGGCTCTTCGTACGATGTTCGCTTGACCGTGGAGCCTCCCTTAATCGGAGTAACTTCTGTTTGGTCTTCTAACTGCTCTACACTAAAACCCTGTTCGTCGTGTGATTCCTGCAGGAATTGATTACTCAAGGACGAACCCAATGCATCTAGATCAAACAATCCATTAACTTGAAACACAGAAGCGATGACATCCACATCCTCAAATTCAACCTCATCAAAATCTATATCATCTTGAGCATGGGAGAATTGCATAGTTTTGGTCAAATTGAAAGTAGCCTGTTCCTTATCAACACGCAAGGTAAGAGTTCCTTCAAATACATCTATAATAGCTTTAGAGGTATTAAGGAAAGGTCTACCTAAAATAAGAGACAAGTCCGTATCTCCGTGTCGACCACCACAAAATCAACCAAGAACACAAAATTTCCAATCCTAACAAAAACATCTTCTACCACTCCCCTAGGATATTTCAATGATTTATCCGCTAATTGAATTCTCATCCTAGTCGGTTTCAATGCATTTAGGTCTAGTGCTCTATACACAGAATATGGCATCATATTAATGCTAGCACCTAAATCAGCTAAGCCTTTCTCAATGTCTAGTTCACCAATTCTACAAGGGATATGGAAACTACCCGGATCCTTGAGTTTGGTCGGAATGAATGTGGAGAGTATGGCTGAACATTGCTCATTGAGGGTGACATTAGCCGCTTCCGTGAGCTTCCTCTTGTTGGTGAAGATCTCCTTTAAAAATCTCGCATACATAGGCATCTTAGCAATGGCCTCGGTAAAGGGAAGGGTGAGGCGCACTCCCCTTAGCATCTCAACAAATCGGGCAAAACTCTTTGCTCGAGAATCCTCATCAAGCCTCGTTAGGATATGGGGCTCTTGGCTTGTAAGGCGCCAAAATTGGCTTTGAGCCAGAGCTAGCTCCATGGGTTTTTGCTACCCTTTTTCCCACAGGATGTGAGAGCATTTCTTCCTCGCCCCCATTCGCTTCTTCTTCACCAACATTAGGTGAATCATCCCTAATGACTTCTTCATCTTCATCAACCAACTTTGGGGGAACCGCTACGGGAGGCTTCACTACCGTGGGAATAGGATTTACTTGTTTTCCACTCCTAGTAGTGATGGTCTTCAACTCAAAGCATAATCACCCTTGGGATTCTCCTCGGTATTTCCTGTGTAAAGTTCCCGGTTGTCGAATGGAAAGGAGGCGTTCCATTTGAGCTTCCAACTTGTTGATTGAAGATTGTTGATTTTGAATAAATGTTTGTTGGTTCTGAAGGAGTTGGAGCAACATGGCATTGTTGTCTGTCGGAGGTGCCGCTGAGGAAGAGGATCCAACTTGAGGTGCAAGTGGTGATGAAAATCCGGGAGGAGACGCTTGCTGCTTGAACCCTTGTTGTTGTCCCTGTGGTGGGTACCCCCTTTGATTATCCTGACGGTAGCCCTGATTACCTTGAAACCCTTGGTTGTACCCGGAATTTGATTGGCGTGGAGGTCTTTGTCCTGGAGGAGCTGTTTGAGGGGGGTTAGGAGCTTGCCCTTGAGGTCCCGGACCTTGTTGATAACTCCGGTAGCCTTGATTGTTCCTTGGATAGTTGTAATATCCACCTTGGTTGGATCGGAAGTTATTTTGATAACATCCTTGATTGTACCCAACCTGTTGTTGACCACCTTGAACATAATCTACCTGCTCAAAGTTTTCCATCTCCTCTTCAGGAGCAGCTTCTTCTGCAAAGAGTTGACATGTTGATATATCATGTCCTTCATGTCCACATCCCTCGCAATAATACACCATCACCGCCTTCCGAGGTTGAGGTTTGGGAGGCGGTGCTACCTCTTTGACAGGTGCCTTGGACAAGGCCATGTTGTTCATCCGATGCACCAATGCATCAACTTTGGAATGGAGGAGATGCAAAGATTGGTCGAGTTATCCTCGAGGGCTTGCTTGGGCGTGCTTGAGGAAGGTGGAGCGAGCGGGGGCTCGTAAGTTCCTTGGCGCCCGTTGGCGTGCCCAACTCTTGGTCTTGACAGCCATTTCCTCGAATAGCCGCAAACACCGGGTCGGAGTTAGCAACTTTAGATCACCATGCGGCTTGGTTGATCATCCCGGTGTTCTCATAATCGAGAGCACGCGTGAAAATGTCCGCTAAGGTCCACTCCTCCATGTTGTGATGAGGGCGAGGAGTACAACAATGCTTGGAAACGATCCCAAGTCTCGTGATAAAGCTCTCCATATCGCTGCTGGAAATTACTGATTTGCCCCCTAATTGCATCGGTCTTGTAGGGCGAAAAGAACTCCTCCAAGAACGCTCTAGCCAATGCATCCCACGTCCTAAATGAGTTGATTGGTTGGTTGTCCAACCAAGCCTTAGCCTTCCCTTGGAGCGAGAAGGAGAACAACCTCATGGGAACCACATCTGCGTGGACCCCGTTGAACTTCATTAACTCAACGATTTCGGTGAAGTTCCTCAAATGTTGACTCGGACACTCGTGATCATTGCCCGAATACGATCGCTGCTGCACCATCTGGACATAAGGTGTCTTCACCTCAAAATTCCGGTTGTCAACCGGAGGAGGAACTATGCTCGAGCCGGTGCCTCGCAAGTGTAGGCTTAGCATAGTCCCCAAGTGTGCGTGCCGCATCTCCCATTATGATGGGTTCCTCAAAATCTCCTTCTTCGCTTGAAGAGTTGAAGGTAGAAGAAACCGTTGGTGAAGAGGATGCCGATGAGGGTGGTGAATGGGGTGGTGAAGGTGCTGGTAGTACGATCTCTAAGTTGCGGATGGGTTGTTGATGTAGAGGAGAAAACAAAAGCCGAGGTGGTGTGATCGTGCCTTGCAGATTCCGAAGTCTTCGCTCACGGATCCGGCTAGACTGTCTCATAAACTGCACCTAAACTCCTGCACATCCAAAAACAACACACCAAAGTGAAACCCAAACAAACAACAAAAAGACAGGAAAACAAAACTAAACTGGAGTCGAATGCCTAAATCGGCACCGACTAAGTCCTTTTGAAGGAACGAGAGAAGTCCCCGGCAACGGCGCCAAAAACTTGATCGCCCGAATAACTGTGAAGTTATTCCGACAACACAAGTGTCGTTTGTGTCCGAAGGTCCCTCTCGCTATGCTTCTACTCGAATTCGTCAACACGGTTTAGGCTAAAAGATTTGGTTTTTAATACTAATTATTCTAATGACTTAATTAAACTAAAGGACTCAAAGTTGATTCAAAGGAGAAGGCGAGTTCTTGGAAGAGACGAGTTCTTAAGCTCGACCGCTAGAATGCATTCACAACAAACGAATGTGGACATGAATGGAATGAGAAGAATCCTCCTAACACTCGTATGAATTCGTGGCACGATCATGCACACGAGTTTCCACTACTAACTTCCCGATTAAGGTAGAAATCCCCTTAAACGGGCTAACTAGTAATGAACTCCAAGGAGTTCTACAAAGTGAAAGGGTGCTTTCCCGGAATCAAAAGAACCCATGAGTAATTAGAAATAGCGTTAACTTGGTCCATCAACGCCTAAGCTACTCGATAACTACACCCAACTTGGTCCATTGGGTGCAAACCGAGCGCCCGCCAATTACAACATGGTTTTCACTTAAAACCGGGGAAAACACAAAAGGTAGGATTAGGTTATCGGTTTACCCCACCAATAACCTAATTCTATCCTCGATTGCCAACCTACTGAATTCCTAAGCCTATCCCAAGCAAAGGATTTCAAACATTTGACCTAATTCTAGCCATAACAAGAATTAGGGTAAACACCCAAACAATCAAGACAATCTTTCATTCCCAAATCAATCATCCACAAACGTTGTTCTTAAGCATCCAAGACAGGTTTCATAGCTCAATTCCTACATCTCATCCAAGAATCCCAAGGAAATTAGCTCAACATGATTCTAGAAGAAAGCATTTGGAAAGAAGACCTAACCATCTTATTACAGAAAATAATCGGCTTTATCTTCCTCCAATCGATGCTCTTGATCTCCTAGCTTCACTCCTGGCTTCAATCCTTCAAAGGCAGCTCCTTTAGATCTTCAATTTGGGCTCTAGATGAGGTTGGGAGCTGGTTTTTGCGAGAAAACTCGGGAGAAATTGGGGAAAATCGAGCTGGGAAAAGTTCTCTTTCTCTTTCCTCCACCTTCCCTTTTTATAGTTGCAATCGGATCTGGCAAGGTGCACGCCGTGCACCTTCCAAAGGAGTCTGTTCCGCGCACCAAAAGAAGGTGAACGGCGTGCAGCGGTGCACGCCGTGCATCTTCAATTGTGCTCAATCCGCGACTTAAAAAGGTAGGAAAGGCGTGCAGCTGTGCACGCCGTGCAGCTCCAACTATCCTCCATTCCTCGACGCTCAAGGGGCTGAACGGCGTGCAACAGTGCACGTCGTGCTCATGTTTCAACGCCGTGCTTCTTGAGTAGTTTGATGGACTGCACGGCGTGCTGCCTTGCACGGCGTGCAGTCCCTCTGCTGCGCCAAATCCAATCTCGACCTTCTTTCTCGAACTCTGAATGCTCTACATATCACGGTCTTGGCTTCATGGTCTGATCCCCTATCTCCCTAATACCTGTAAGTAACAAACACTACAGAGAAAACATCAAATGGACCGAAACGGTCCAAATGAACGGATCTAAATGCAATATGCCAAAACATGAAATTGAAGAGAATTGAAGTACGAAAGATGCTAATAACCACTCGAATGCGTGTAGAATAAGGTAGATAAATGCTACAAATTCTAGCCTATCAAAAGGTTTTGTCCCGAAACCTAAATATGACATCTTAAAATGGAAAAAGAAGTTACATGGTAGGTAATTCTCCATGAGCTTGGGATAGCATTCCTTCATGCTAGCCTCATTCTCCCATGTTGTAGCCTCAACATCCTGATTTTGCCAAATCACCTTTAGCATTAGCATCTCTTTGTTCCTTGGCTTGCGAACCTTCCTATCCACAATCTAAGTTCGTTGCTCCACGAAGGTCACGTCCCTCTCCAACTGAACCTCATCTAGCTGGATCCATTGATTTGGCTTGCCAATGTAAGCGTGAAGTACGCAGACATGGAATATATTATGTATCTGACCCAACTCAGCAGGTAAGGCAAACTCATAAGCCACCGTCTTATCTTCTGAATGAAATTGTAAGGGCCAATAAACAGAGCCAACTTCCCTTTCCTGCAAAACCGCATCACTCCCTTCCAGGGGGATATCCGAAGGAAGACCTTATCCCCTTTGCGGTGCTAGCATCAAACTAAAAAACAATTTAGTTAATAGTATACTACAATTATGAACTAGACAACTGACTCCAATCCATATAACATTTTCAATGTTAAGCAACATAGAGTGGGCCGTTAACTAATTTTACTTTTAAATCAAAATATATATACAACTCAAAATTCTAATATCCAAACAAAGTCTTAATTAGGAGAAAATCATAGAGGCTACACACATTTTTACATTGAATATATATAAATAACTACGCAAGTGATCTAGACACCACCTTAAATAAGTTTTAATTGCACATCAGAGAGATTAAATTTAGTGGTGGAACAATTTAATTGCATCATAAATTGCTGGATTTGAAACTAAGTGTATGGTCGATAGAAGCATTTAAAGATCAATGCACCGTCTTATTTTATGGTCCCTTTTCCAAACAAATAAGCAAAAATTTAAAGTTATATAAAAACACACACCTATTTTATTATTCTTTATCAAGATTTTTCATCTTCTAAATAAATTTTGTTAGACCCACTTAGTAATATAAAAACTATTAATGTTATATATTAAAATTAGGCCAATTCTTCGGTACCCCTATCCGTACCCCTACATGGACCGATTTTGCTGATATGAACGTTTTGAATTTTGAAAAATTTAAAACTTAGTCACCTACCTTATGGATGTCCTAGAGACACCCCCTAAATATATGTTTATGACTGAATTGATCACCAAACTGGGACTTCATTTATTTGTTACCACATATAAAAAATAGACCAAAATCGAACCATAACCAAACCCTTTTATAGGTCCGGTCTGACTTTTTTTGTTACCCCGACTCATAATAGTCCGGAATCGAACCTGGATCTGAACCCCTATTTGAGTCGACCAGAAAACCAACCCGAAATACTTGAAACAAAAAAATCACAGTTCCCCGTTATTTTTTATATCGTTTTCAGAGTCCCAACTCATTGTTGAAATTCAAGAACTTTGTAATATAATGTTCATCTCCCCATGCGTTATTGGGAATCTAAGTTCATACTATTATCCCCTTCTCAAAGGCTTGATCATCTGCCTAGCCATTGTTGCCCTTCTCGCCTATCAATTTCACTAGTCATGAATATGGAGGCTTCACACCACTAAGACTACATGAACGGTATGCACATATCAACTATGAAATGAATAAGATAACTTACTGGTATGGTATGGATCAGAAGGCAAAATCCCAAGTTTGAGAGATTAGGGTTTCTGTCTTCTAGATTTTTGTTCGACGAACTGCAGATGAAGCAATAAACCCTAAAATTAGTCTACAATTTATACATGAAGGGATAAAATAATTAAGGAATGCTAGAATAAAAAACTTATCTCGATCTAAGGAAGAAATCCTTTGCATGCACGATTCGAACTGGATTTGTATGGATTAAGGCATTTTTGTCGTTGAAAAGGTTGATTACGGGTAAGTGATGATGATATTGATGATGGATTTTAAGAGAATCGACAGAAAAGGGAGATTTTGGCGAAAAATTAGGGATTGGATATGGGTCGGATATGTTGCTATCCGTATCCGCCCATCACCCGAAATGCGCGGGTCACAGGCCTGGTCGAAATCGGTAACAACCCGCGGGCCATGGCTTCCGGGCTGCATTCACGGGTGGGCTCCAATGGGTAACCGAAACCCATGGGCTGACTGCCAAGACTATTCCTCCACCATTAAAAAAGAAATCCTCATAACCATTAAGATATAGAAAGCTAGGGCCCAACAAAATGTGGGCTACTGTAGCTTAGGAACAGTCCCTCTGGTTAGTTTCCAATTCTCTTCACCTGAGCTCAGTTCTTTTTGTACAATCATAGTTTCTTACTCTTTGGGTTTTCTCCCATTTCCTTTCTTGCGTTTTAGTTGGATTTTGACCAAATTCTAATTGCTTTCTCATTATCATTTCCTTCTTCTAATTTAAAGCTTTTTCTGTTCTCTCTCATTTTGGTTCCCAGTTCATTCACCGATCAAAAGTTCTGATCTA
Organism: Linum usitatissimum; assembly: GCA_030674075.2. NCBI lineage: Eukaryota > Viridiplantae > Streptophyta > Magnoliopsida > Malpighiales > Linaceae > Linum > Linum usitatissimum. Next base: position 2,282,827 of record JAUJYP020001374.1, read on the forward strand.
CCTCAAAAAAATTATCTCCCATATTTTCCGACTCCTTCACCAAAATCACATACCGATCGTTGTTTCTGAGGTGGGATCGCTATTAGAAGAGAGCAGAGATTTCTAGGTTGACATTCTTTCAGAAGTGATCTTTGTGATCTGCTTCGAAGGAATTTTGTCTCCTCTACTGCCTACTATGGCTTAGGAACCGTATCTTTCTGGTCCGTCTCCAACCTTTTTTGATCTTCTCCCAACTTGAGTAATCCCAATCAGACTTCATCTCTTTCTTCCAATTTCTCTGCAACAAAGATCTTTTTTTCCAGTTCATCTACAACAAGGCTATCAATCATCGGCTCTTCTTATCCTAATCGATGTCTTTTCATCCCCTTTCACTTGACATGTGACTGATGGATTTTTCCATTCCTAAAGCTTCCCCTAAACCCCCAGCCCTATGTTTCCCTCTTACTTCCAGAATTTAGATTGTCACTTCCTCAAACTCTAAACAACTTGCTTCCACTTGCTGCTACCCCTCACTCTTCGCCACACTCCACATGGCGATGGCCCCTATTTTTTGCACGATTTTAGTCCCAATAATCTTGCCGTCAAACTCCAGTTGCGGCTGGTTAACACATAGGATATTGGCGATCCCTCAAGACCTGCTAACGTCTACGGCTTTGGCACCCATTGGGTTGATGCCCAGGTTTTATTTCCTTCCATCACACCTTTACTTCTCTTTTTTTCGTCCTTCAACTTGATGCTCATGTGTTTTTCTCGCTGCTGTAGGAAACCTCCATTCAGGGGGAGTCCCACAAAAACTTTGCTTCTGTCCTTCGGTCTCGAATCTCTGTTGGTTCGGTGTACAAACTCACAGGTTTTGGCCTCCGAACCCCTAGGCGGAACTTTCGCACAAGCTCCTCCCCTTATTGTCTTGATTTGACCCCAACGACTCAATTCCAACTCCAACCACCAACTACGCCTCCATTCCTTGCCCATTCGTTGCAGTATATCGAGTTCGAAGCACTCTCTGGCCGTTTTCACCCGCCATTTTCATACCTCACAGGTTGTTTTTGTCGGCCTCTTACTTTTCTTTTCTGTGTTTCCTCTATTTTTTATTTACTCCGTCTTCATCATGTAGACATTGTCGGTAAAGTTGTGGCTGGTGGTGAACTGGATCATTACCAGCGGGGTTCATCTATTACTCAACTCCAGAAATTAACCTTTGTTAATGAAAGGTCAGTTGATTTCATATTCCTATCAGATTAGTCGTTTACATGTTCTCTCTTTATTAGTTGGGTTTCTAATAATCCATGGTTAATTTATTATGTTAACACATTTAGTTTCTAATAATGCATGGTTCCTTTATTATGTTAAAACATGGGAAATTCATGGTTTCTGACTTAGTTAGTTATTTACAGGGGTGTTGAGGTTGTTGTATCCCTTTGGGATAATCTTGCAGAAATCGTATATGCTGAAACGCTTCGGTTGAATGACGATGTAAACCCAACCATCATTGCATTTGCTACTTTTCGCATTTCACCCTTTCGAGGTAGCTATTCCGTGACCCTCATGAGTTGGTTGCATAAGTCAGCTTACAATAGCTAATGCTTCACTCTTGCCTTCATTTTCCTAGGTGGTGTTACAACCAATAGTTGCTCAGCAAGCAGGATATGCCTCCATCCATCAGATTCTCGATCAGACCAACTTCATGCATTGTATGCTTCTTTTTTCCTCTGCCTTTTCCCCCACATATCTTCTGACTCATATCGTACTGTACATGAACTTTTGGCTCTTTTCACTTCTGGAGCGGATTCAGTGAGTGTTCCTCTTTAATATACACACGTTTTACTATTACAGGTCACATTCTCTCTTTCTCATCGTCCTTTCCCTATTAGGAACCCCATTACTGATGTACTGTAGATATCAAGGGTTTTGAAGGTAACACACCATGGTCATACCAAGCATGCCCACATTGCTTCAAGGTTGTTGCTCCTAACCGTGATAGCTTTTGGTGTTCCGTCCATGATTCAGTTCTCGCGGCTGATGTTCAATACAAGTATGTGTACATACTCTTGGTTTCCTAATTATTTGATGTTCCCTATTGTTTTACGCACCTTAGTAATCTATCATTCCCATCACTGTAAAGGCTTCTGCCGCTTGCTAAGATACCACATCTGCATTATAACATTTTATTTGTCTTCCCTTACCATCTGCCTTGAATTTTTGCTCCATCTTTCTCATGTACTGATTGAAGCTCATTCTGTCAGATTCAACTGCCGGTGAACCATTTATTCTACTTGGCATGACGGCAGAAAGAATACTACCCATATCTGCTGCTGAGTTAGTCCGTGCGCACCCCAATGATTATGACATATTCCCACCGGCGATTGAATTCTTGCTAGGGCAATCTGTTCGGTTTGAAGTACAGATGCCAAAATTTAGCCACTCATGCCCTTTCAGCGATATTCAAATTCATAACATCTCCAGATTAGTTATTCCTCGTCAAATGCTGGTTCCTCAGGTCGGTACTCCTATGGTCACCCCATCAAGTTATGCATATGCTTATACTTTCCTCTATATCATCCACTTTCTCTGACTTATTTTTTCACTCGATACCATCCACTTTCTCTGACTTATTTTTCTCCATAGCCCTCCATGTACTCATACCACACCTATGTCGGGTGACCACATATATGTTGCTCCTATGCCAACTTACACTCCCCCGCCGACATCACCATCCCATACCTCTCAGGAACTTCCGTTGGATTACTGTTCCCTTATTCTCCTCTGTCAATTGGCATCTCTGATTTGTGCTTCTGTAAAATGTGTTCCCGCCGATTTTCACTCTATGCTCATTCCATTTACCTCCCTTCTGCAATTCTTTAGTTGGTTTGCCCCAGGAAGATAAGAAACCTTTGTCTTCGCGCAAGGCTAAGGGGTTATTCAAATTATCAAATCCTAAATTTGCGTCCACCCAAATTTCATGCACTTTGCCTCTTTTTTCACTATTTGATTTCTTTTCAGGTCACTTTCTTTGAAAAAAACTCATGCCAAGATGACAAGTACGCCCAAACTAACACCCCCTGCAAAACCTACGAGAAATGCAAAAAGATTCAGCTCTTTAATTCCTTTCTCAATTTACGTGTCCATTTTATAACTATATGGTGATGTGTTATCAATCTTCTATTTTTTTCTTAGGACAACAACAGCGGCTAAGCAACCTCAATCTCCACAACCTGCATCTCCTTCATTATCCGAGGATGACCAACCCCTCTCCAAAGTTTTTCTTACAAAACGGTCGCCTTCTACCTCCCACGCAAGCCAGCTGCCTTTGCCAGATCCTTATGCTATTGGATCTCCAGTTACCCCATCCTTTACTCCACCATCGCAGGAACAAGTTCTCGAGCGCGGGTGTTCCATCATGCAGGATGGCTCTGACTATATGAAAAAATCAACAGCTATTTTGAGGTCAACATTATTCCTTCCATTTTATACCTCTTCCTATTAGTTCGTTGTTGTTTTTTGCTCCCGTTGTCGCGTGGTCACTGTGGTCAAGCTTGATCCAAGCATCTACTTTTTTTCGCCCTTCCCCATGACAGTGCCCTTCGTGCTCCGTCTCTGTTTGGGCTTGACGCATCCTCAACTGATAGTTCGTCCAAGTCAAAGTGAGTTTAGTTTTGCCCACTGCATTTCTCTCATTGACTCTATATCCTCTTATTTTCTTGGTGTGTTGTTTTCATTTTTTTTTCAATGTTGTTGTTTCTATCATCTTTATGTTTTTCCAGTTTGTTATTGTTCAGTATTTGTTGTTTGATTGTGGCTAACCATGTTCCAGTTAAAATTGAATTCTTTTTTTTTCTTAAAAAGGCCTACAATCCATTGAAAACAATTATCTTCCCTTATTTTTTTATTTCCAATTCTTACTTACCTTTATGCTTTCTCATTCCTTCCTTTCCAACACCATTCATTCCCTCAATTACTTTTATCACTACTATTGTCACTGTGTTACTCAGACATACTTTTGAATGATAATACACAATTCTTTCCTATTCCTCTTTTGTACGTACACTACTTTCAATATTAACAAATGGTCCAATTCGTACAGATTGCCTCTTCTTTTGGTAAAAGTTAAACTGGAAAAACTCCAAGCATCTTCTGTTACCGTTCCTATTACTCCCCAACTAGTGCTTGGCGATGGGATGCAGCCACAGCTTGGTTGAGGCATGCGCAGCCAGACCAGAAAATGACTTTTCGACGAGTGAACCTCCCGATTCATCTTTACCCATTTGTGTCTTTTCCGCCCTATGTAGCTGTATGTACCTACCATCTACTACAGGATCCTTTCTGTTCTTGTCAGGTAGCTGATCGCACTTTGCAGCTTCGACCATTGCATGTTTCGTCCTCTTTTGGTGTACATGCTGCAGTCCTTTATTGTGGTTATTGTAGTACCCTTTTGAACGATTTTCTCACCTACTTTTGTTAGTTGCTAACTATGTATTCATGTATGTTTCCTAGCGCCTTTTAAATGCAATGAAGTGACTCTTACTTTTCAATTTCAAATGAACTCATGGAAGTTCCCACAAACCTGTACAAACTCTGCTTGCAATATAATTCGAGTATGAGATTCAAACACAAATATTATTTATGTGGTTTTCCTAGGAACCCACCACAAGTAGGGGTGGAAATCGATCGATAACTAGTTTGCTCAAATTAAATAATCGCATTTATTTCTTGCAAATATTTAGTGACCTACACCTACCCGATTATACTTACCAGAGCCATTGTCACATCGACGAATGAAGTTGTTACAAATATTAATGACTACGTATTGACAAAGATCCCTGGAGATGCTAGAGTATACCTGAGTTCATTAAAATAGAGTATACCTGAGTTCGTCTGAATTTGGGGGTTTATATATCAAAAAATAGTTTTCGTTAAAATAGTAAAAGAAAAAGAAAAATATAATGCAAACAATGGAAGCAAAATTAACAAATTAAATGGAATAAAATTGAATGATTTAGTTACATTTTTTCGATATATTTGATAGTTAACTCAACATTATTTTTATTAAGAATTGTTCGCCAATAATATTTCGCCACGTTTTTTGTGTACCGGATACATGTTTCACGGAATGGTCCGCCATAATTAAATTCACACCATATTAAATATAATACAAAAAATTGGTTAATTACAATTATCATTGATTAAATTATTGATTACTACTCACTCACATAGTCACTTAGTTACCGTAAAAACTCACTTAGTTACACTAATCTACTCATTAATTAGAAATTAAAAACAATATTACTACTGCCAGTCACCGAACGGGCGGCTATCCCGTGGTTGGGGGCCTAGACTTTGCTAGTGACGAGATAGTTGTCCTTCCTCCTCCTGCATCGGAACAGGTGGTGACCCGTCATATAGAATTATTATCGTTCAAATCCATTTAATTAACTATTCGCCACCTTAATTATATTCATAATTCATTCACCTACGAGCTAGGTGAGTAGTGTTATACCAGCCTCGATTTAAGACTTTAAGACATCGCGTGAGAATAATAATTTACGGTTCATTTCAGTGAGAGATTTCAGATTTAAATAAAGTTTGATATTTCCAAAATAAGCTATCTGAATTGATGATTTGTGTGTAATTTGGAGTGCATTTATTGTACAAAGAAAAATGAAAAGAAGAAAAAACACATTTTGAAAAAAGTAAAAAGCTAGTGAAGCGAAGACAGCTAGCGCGTGTGGTGAGTGATTTTCTCTCAAATTGAGCCTGGTTTTCACAATGATTTGGTCGCCGACGTCGGTGAGTTCCCTCTGTGGATGCGCTCCTCTGGAGCTCCCTGCCGTTGGTGGATCGCTGGCGGATCTCTTGATCTCTAGCCTTTTGCATTGCTAGTCGTTCTATTTTCAGTTCTATGGTTCTTTCCTCTCTTGAAGTGCATCATGCTCCTTCCCACATGTCTTCGACTAATATCAGTGCGAGTGGTGCGGAAGGTGGTGCTTCGTTATTGGGATCTGGAAAAACTTGGGCCTCGATTGTTTGCTCTCAGGATCGGATCTGAAGTTTGTCGATGTTCTTGAGTCTGTTATTATTGATGGAGCTTTAATGTTTCCTAAATCTATTCTTGATCAAGGGGTTAAGCGGTTGCGTTCAGCAGTGGTGGCACAGTTTTTTGGTTCGGTGCCGCCAACTTGGGTTATCTCGTCGATGATCAACCAATTGTGGGGCTTTGAAGGGGAAGTTGTTCTCTCTAAGATATCAGTAGGTTTCATTCTTATTGAGTTTCCCTCGGTGAAGCTTTGTGACTGGGTTTTGAGCAGAGCCTGACATATTCATCACTCTGCCATGGTTTTGAGAAAATGGCAAGTCACTCCTTTGGATCTTGAGGTAAAGGAAATCCCTACTTGGATTAAACTTCGAAATGTTCGTCCACAACTATTAACAAATGCTGCAATTGAATGGATGGTTTGTAGAATTGGTGCTCCGATTAACAAGTTTGTTAGGGAAGGACTTGACGTGAAAGTTTGTATCCTCCTGAGTAAGGATAATTCTTGTCTTGATTGTCTTCCTGTTTGGATTGAGGGTGAACGCATTATTATGACAATTGAAATGCCTCAAAGTCATACTTATGAATCCCGTTCAGAGAAGATTGAGGAGCATATTCAAGTCTGGAAGCCAAAAATACAAAAGCCAAGCTCGATTGAAGTTAATGTCGTAATAGAAGATGTTACTCTGTTAATGGAATAAAGAGAGGCATTGCCTACATGTTCTAATGTTGGATCAGATAAGAATTTAAATGTGGCGGTGCAAGTAAGCGTTAATTAGGAAGATGTTGTTGAGGTATCCTAGCTGCTGCATGACTCATTGATGAATAATGATGATGGGGTTGCTGCTGAGCAGGGAATTGAGACATTTGTTGATTCTGTAGTCAGTAGTGTTTTTGAAGGGAAATTTTTTGATTCAGCTGGTGAGGGAATCATCATGGAAGAACTATCTATATCTCCACCAGGGAAGGCTACATTAGGTGATTTCATTATTAATCATGGACCGCATGTCAAGTTCAAGAGAGGTAAAAAGCAGGGTATGAAAATCTGATGAAAGTGCTTGTTTGGAATATGAGGGGTTTTAATCCCCTCTGAAGCATCATTACATAAATAAGTATCTAAATAAGTATAATGTTGAAGTTTTTGGAGTTTTGAAAATTAGAGTTAATAGCAATAAAGCTAGTAGGATTTTGTCTTCTACTTTTTCTACTTAGAATCATTTGACAAACTATGACTGCAGTCCTCTTAGAAAGACATGGCTGCTTTGAAAAGTAATATCCAACTTCAAGTTATTAAGTGTTCAACTCAGTTTATGCTTGCTCAGATTTTTGGAGTTAGGCCTTTTTAGATTTGTGTGGTGTATGGAGCAAATAAAGTGGGAGAGTGGAAGAGTATATATGATCTTTTGATGGGGAATCTCCTTGTTAATAAGCCTCTGGCTTCACTTGGAGATTTCAATGCTATTTCTTCTTGATAGAGTGGCCTGTTAAAATTTAAACAGACTTCGAATTTAATCGGGCTTACAAGTGCTATGAATGATTTTAATAATTAGATGGCTAGTAATGAACTTGAAGATCATCAAGATGCAGGTTCGTTTTTTACCTGGCAAAACAATCAGACTGAAAACTCTATAGCTAGAAGACTTGATCACAGCTTTTGATATCAGGGTTTTCAAGCCCAAACAATCAAATGATTCTGAGATACCTCATAGTCGAATTCTCTTGGGTCACTTGGCCTTCACTACTCAACTTTGGTTCGCTGGTTAGTCGATCACAGTTTTCAAGCAGTTTTATCCTAAACTATAAAATGAAAACGAAAAAACTATTAGAGAAAATAGGAAACTAGGAATTCAAATATATCACTCAACGGTTACAGATAAAATTAAGATGAGAACGATTGTGGGGAAAGACCTTGTTTGGGTTTTGGATCATCCTAAGGACTATGAGAAGCTGTTCAGCAGCAGAATAAACATGAACATGGATAATGATATATTTTGGGTCTTAAGATTGGGTCTATCAACTCAACATCTTAAAACCACTTGCAACACCCACAATTATCCGCTCAAACGGGCAATCGAGATAACAAGATAACAAACCACATCATCAAACAAAATGAATCCACAATCTTATCACTACACACAAGAACAATCCCACAAATCCAAAGAAATTCACAAAACCAAAACAAGAAGAAAACTTATTTCTCCATGGAAGATGTAGAGAAAGTTTCGAACCATCAATCCATCGAAATAGAAGGTTTTTTTGTTCGTCATTTTCTCCCCCCCCCCCCTTGAAATTGCGTCTGGGGCAGAATTAATGTTGCTGCCCAGACTAGGCGTCCCGGCCGTGACGGATTACCCATCACGGTCGTGACCCTTCCTTGACTGGTCAACAACAACATTGATCGACTTCCTTTGGCCATAATTTCTTCATTCGGACTCCGATTTCGCTCCGGAAGGTACCATCGGCTTCGTATTCAAACCCTCTATCCAACAGATATCTGAATTCAAGGAAAAGACTCCAAGAAACAAGTGAAACGAACCGAAATGGACCGTTTAAGTGGAAACAAGCGCGAAATGCACTAATGATCAAACCGACACTTATAACCATGAAATATCATCAAAGCCGGAGCAAAACCTAGTCAAGATAGGGTCAACATGGCTACCAATAATCAAGTTATTAAATCCCTCGACACTTGAACATTGTTTGTCCTCAAGAAAATCTACAAATCACACTAAAAAAGAACTCGAATCACGGTGAAAGGAAATACATAGCTTAGCATTTCAAGCCTACTTCACGATGCCAAAATTGCAAGTCGAACACCAAACCACTCAATTATGTACAAGACACTGAATCCCTTAGAAAAGTTCACACCAAACTCAAACATATAGAGATTATGACTAAACACCTATACAAGCGAATATACAAGAGTTTCTCCATTGCACTTATGTCTTGTGGTACTAGCTGAAGAAATGGACGGTCCTAGCTGGGTATTCTTTCCCATCATGAGGGAGGGGGTGCCTAATCGTAACACTACTATCACTAAAAATACTAGCACCCCCTCTTCTTTTATTATGCTTTTCTTTCTTTTATATTGTTTTTCAACTAACTCTTCTTCCTCTTTTTTCTTTACTTGTTTTAGAAAGAGTTGTTACAACCATGGCCGGACTCGGAAGTAACCAGTCTCCGTCCCATGCCCCAAACCTCATAAAGGTTGAGAAGAAGGCGGACCACAAGGGTCGCCACACGTGTTTAGGTTGTAAACAAACCAAATGCATTTTTATTCAAGCATCCTCATTCGGATCCGTCTCGTCCATTTTGACTTCATAACACAACAAACAAGCTCGACAAGGAGAATCTATCATACATATCAAACAAGTATAGGCGAAGACTCATAACTTCCATATGCACAAGTTCGAAGCAAATTTCAGAAAAATGGGAGGTGGTCCTTAAATGATCTACTTAACATCCTATTCATCCTCAAGTAGTATGAAAATACTAAGAATGCATCCAAAGACATCCACATATTCAAATTTGAGAGAGAGTTTCAAAAAGCAAGAGTAAGCCACAATGTGCATCAATTCAAAGAAGAAGGCAAAATGAACTAGCACCCTAAACATCCAACAATAACAAGCATGGTACACTTTCACATTTCCCCCCACACTTAAACATCACATTGTCCTCAATGAGACCAAAATATAATAGAGTAGGAGGGAGGCTGCTGTATACAATACGCATCATGGTCGTGACATGTTGGGAGTCACGGCCGTGACGGGTTTCCAAACTCCCAGTAGCGCGCTGATTTTAATTGAAACAGTGAGTTTTGATAATATTCATCACGGCCGTGACAGGTTATATGTCACGGCCGTGACAAGCTTTCAGATAGCAAAAACACAGTAACTTTCCAGAACATATCCAAAACATTATTCACCCAACTAAACACCAAACAATCACCAAATTCACTCAAATCAAGACCGAAAATACCCCAAATTGACATGGCATACCAACCACAACCAAATTTGACACTCAAGCCATCTAGAAAACGATCATGCACATGAATTAAAAGAAAAGGATAGAAACTCGGGCTGCCTCTCGGGAGCGCTTAGTTAACGTCTTTAGCTTGACGTGGTGAAGTGGAGGTCGACTAGTAGTCGCCGGAATAACTGTGAAGTTATTCCGACAACACAAGTGTCATTTTGTCCAAGGGTTCCTCTTGTTATGCCTCTACTCGAATTCGTCAACACGGTTTAGACTAAAATAATCGGTTTTGATTTCTAATGATTCTAAGTTAACTAAAACTATCAATTTAAAGGTTGATTCAAATGGAGAAATTGAGTTCTTGGAAGAGAAGAGTCACTAAGCTCAACCGCCTAAATGCATTCAAAACGAGCGAATGTGGACTTGAATTTAATAAAATGAATCCTTCTATCACTCGTATGAATCTGCGGCATGATCATGCACGCAGATTACCACTACTAGCTTCCCAACTAAGTTAGAAATCCCCTTAATCAGGCTAGCTGGTAACGAACACCGAGAAGTTCTACAAAGTGATAGGTTGTTCTACCGGAATTAAAAGAAATCACGAGTAATTGGAAATAGCGTTAACTTGCCCCATCAATGCCTAAGCTACTGATAACTACACCCAGCTTGGTCCATTGGGTGCAAAACAGAGCACCCGCCAATTACAAGATGACTAATGTTAAAACCGGAAGAAACACAAAAGGTAGAATTAGGTTATCGGTTTACCCGATCGATAACTTAATTCTGTCCTCGATTTTCAATCTGACGAATTCCTAAGTCTTTCACGAAAAAGAATTTCAAGAATTTGACCTAGTTCTAGCCATAACAAGAATTAGGTTGAACACCAAACAATGAAGACAAACTTTTATTGCAATTCAATCATCTACAAACGTCGATCTTACACATTCAAGACAGGTTTCACAGCTTAGTTCCTACATCTCAACCAAGAATCCCTAAGGATTTAGCTACTCATAATTCTAGAAGAAAGCAATTGAAAAGAAACCCTAACCATCATCTTGCAAAGAAATATTGGCTTGTTCTCCTTCCAATCGATGGTTTTGGTCTTCTATCTTCAATCCTAGCTTCAATCCTTGAGAGAAACTCCTTTGAATCTTCAATTGAGCTTCTAATGGAGGTTTGGTGCTGGTTTTTGCAGAAGAAACTCGGGAAAAATCATGGAAAATGAAGTTAGGGAAGTTCTCTCTCTCTTTCCTCAAAACTTTCCCTTTTTATAATTGCGTCAGGCGAAATCTCGCTTATAAAACGAACAGATGGGAGACTGGAATTATAAAAACGAACAGATGAGAGATCCTCTGTTTCTCTGTTCCTTTTAGTGGGAGAATGATGATCATTCACGGAGACGAAGAAGATCTTAGTAGTGTAGTTCAAAATACTGTATATTTTAAATGACTAGGAAATGCAATTCCGTATTTGGTTTGAAATTTGTAGACAAATGTACCCTTGAAAGAGTAGGGTTCCAAGATTGCTGAAATATTAACTGGTACTCTGGTAGAGTCTTGTAGTATTTAGATAAAGTTTGTGTAGAGCCGACAAGGGTGATTATGAGTGTAAAAAAATTTTGTTATTGGAAATTGGAGTTGTAAGAAAATTGATCGAATTTTTTTTCGATAAACGAAGTCATAACCTTATTTATTTTGTTCTTAGTTTCTAATTTTTCCTTTGTATGGTCAGCCGTTATATTCGATGTACTAGTTTTGAATGGTTTAGATATAGGTAGGGCTTATTGAAACGGTACCCGATTCACAGTCAAAAAAGTTGACACGAAAATTTGTAATCTTTGGATTACTATCTCCGAGTCATCATTCATCGTGTTGCTGCACAATGATAAGAACGATGTCATGTAGGGCCTCATTTGAATAGCAAAGTCCATCATCGATGCTTCGTGGAACAGGAGTTTCAGGTCAACAAAGTATAGACTATAGATTCCAATTGATCAGTCTCCCCGTAATCCGAACAGAGCATGGCAATCTGATTCACTCCGTTATTATGGCAGGTTGCTTGCAATTAATCATAATATATAGTAGAATTACCACTCATTGATACTTGTTTTAATCCACCAATCACATATTCTATTTTCATTTACTCAACTCTTAGTTATCCCGGTGAAGGTTTTGGAGAATTGCCCCCGCTAAGGGGGAGGGGGGGATTGAATTCCAGAGAACCACACCATTGTCTAACAGGTGGAATTTCAAGGGGATAGTTTCTAAACATGTTCCCGCTCGTTATTCAAGTTACATAGATTTCGACAAATTCAACCATGACGGGTGAGTTTTGGATGGGTACACGAAAGACAGGTTTGGATTGCCAAGCCTATGTACCCCTATGCGTGTTGGAGTTATGAGGCATGCGGTATGTCAGTTGTGTTAGAATAATTATAGTTACATAAACAATTTCCTAAAACATCATCTTGTAAGATTATCAAACGATAATAGATGTTGGAGATACCTGGATTTATGATGATCGTCTGAAACTGGATGCGGAAACTATTGGACAATCGATAACCGGCCGATAGCTCTACAAGCACGAACTGAGAGGTTCAGTAGCCTTCCTCAACCAAGGCACCTAAGATCCATCCACTCAAGGAAGCCTCACAAACTCTAGATGGGGATAATATGTGTGTATCTTTTCTTGGTGTGTTGGGGACCACAACCTCAAGCTCCTTATATACACTTCACTATGGGCTCCCATAAAACCCATATGTGTTATTTATGTGGTATCCACTCATTTGGTCCACACTTATTATTGTGAAGTCATGGGCTTCATGACATGATCACTAGTAGATAAACCATACGAAAACAATAGCCAATATAATGGATTGTGCATTGCAGTCCACTTAATTAGGAAATAATTTTCCTAACAATCTCCCACTTGGGCTCCTGATCGCCCGAATAACTGCGAAGTTATTCCGACAACACAAGTGTCGTTTGTGTCCGAAGGTCCCTCTCGCTATGCTTCTACTCGAATTCGTCAACACGGTTTAGGCTAAAAGATTTGGTTTTTAATGCTAATTATTCTAATGACTAAATTAAACTAAAAGACTTTAAGTTGATTCAAAGAAGAAACTGAGTTCTTGGAAGAGACGAGTCACTAAGCTCGACCGCTAGAATGCTTTCAAAACGAACAAATGTGGACCTAAACGGAATGAAAAGAATCCTCCTAACACTCGTATGAATCCGCGGCACGATTATGCATGCGTATTTACACTACTAGCTTCCCAACTAAGGTAGAAATCCCCTTACTCGGGCTAACTAGTAATGAACTCCAAGGAGTTCTACAAAGTGAAAGGGTGCTTTACCGGAATTAAAAGAACCCACGAGTAATTGGAAATAGCGTTAACTTGGTCCATCAACACCTAAGCTACTGATAACTACACCCAACTTGGTCCATTGGGTGCAAACCAGAGCGCCCGCCAATTACAACATGGCTTTCACTTAAAACCGGGAAAAACACAAAAGGTAGAATTAGGTTATCGGTTTACCCCACCAATAACCTAATTCTATCCTCGATTGCCAACCTAATGAATTCCTAAGCCTATCACAAGCAAAGGATTTCAAACATTTTACCTAATTCTAGCCATAACAAGAATTAGGTTGAACACCCAAATAATCAAGACAATCTTTTATTCCAAATCAAACATCCACAAACGTTGTTCTTAAACATCCACGACAGGTGTCATAGCCTAATTCCTACATCTCATCCAAGAATCCCAAAGAAATTAGCTACTCATGATTCTAGAAGAAAGCAATTGAAAAGAAACCCTAACCATCTGATTACAGAGAATTATCGGCTTGTCCTTCTTCCAATCGGTGCTCTTGATCTTCTATCTTCAATTCTAGCTTCAATCCTTCAAGGGATACTCTTTTGGATCTTCAATTTGGCTTCCAAGGGAGGTTATGTGCTGGTTTTTGCAGGAAAAGCTCAGGAAAAATCATGAAAAATCGAGTTGGGGAAGAATGCTTTCTCTTTCCTCCAACTTCCCTTTTTATAGTTGCAGCCGGATTTGGAGGGTGCACGCCATGCACCATCCTAAGGTGTCCGTTCCGCCCACTAAAAGTAGGGGAACGGCGTGCAGTGGTGCACGCCGTGCTTCTTCAATTCTTCATGATTCTGTGACGCCAAAAGGGAGGAACGGCGTGCAGTTGTGCACGTCGTGCGGTTGTTTTGAGGCCGTGTTCTGGAGTGATTTTATGGACTGCACGGCGTGCAGCCTTGCATGGCGTGCAGTCCCTCTACTGCGCCAACTCCAATCTCGACTTCATTTCTCGAACTCCAATCGCTCTCCACACCACGCCCTTGGCTTCATGGTCAGATCACCTATCTCCATAGTACCTGTAGGTAACAAATACTACAAAGAAAACATCAAATGGACCGAAATGGTCCAAATGAACGGATCTATACACAATACGCCAAAACACGAAATTGTAGAGAAATGAAGTGCGAACATGCTAATAACCACTCAAATGCATGTAGAAGAAGGGTAGATAACTGCTACAAATTCTAGCCCTATCAAATCCTCCCACACTTGAACCTTGCTTGTCATCAAGAAACTTTACTATTCACACTCTATACAAACTCTAATCATGGAGAGATTGATACAACATGCTAACAGTTCAAACCTACTTCACGATGCCAAGAATGAACTTTAGATCACCAAACCACGCAGTTACAATTACCGAGTTCTCTAATCCAAATTAAGATCAAACTTATGCATATGGTTAATACCACTTTTCACCCACCGACAAGAAACATTTCCCCTATCACCTATGCTCACAACAGATGGTCCTGGCCGGGTATTTTTCCCGTCCTAAGGGAGGGAGTGCTTACTTTAAATAATGTGTTTTGATCAAAAACACTCCCCTCTTCTTTTACAATTTAACTATACATGACATATTAAACACATGTGAGTCAATTGAGTTACTCAATTAATTGCAAGCTCACTTTTCAAAATTTTAAGTATAGTTTAGAGAGTATCTTTCCAAATGGGGGTAGCTGCGACCCTGATCGGGTTAAGGCTCTCATCCACATAGACCGAGTTTACCTGAAAAACCCCAACCCACAACTAGGAAGAGGTGAGAAGAGAAGCCTGAAGGGACTAGCTTACAGGCGGCAGACCTAAAGTCGCCAGTGTGTTGAGTCGCAATCGAACCCCCATGACAATTTGGGCACATTGGCCTCTTTTGCACCTAATTTGGACCATCTAGTCAAATATGACTTTAAACCACTAGAGTGACACGAAAGGGGAATTAATTTTACACAAGTCGGTAAACCAAGTGCATAAATCCATTCTAAACTCATTTCGAGAAAAACGGGAGGTGGCCCGAAAATAATCTATCATGCATCTTATTCACCCTCAAGCAGCATTACTACGCTAAACATGTGTTCCAATTTCAACCAAAATTTCGAGTTTAAAAGGGAATTTCAAGTATTTGAATGACAAAGATTCAATTAAACAATCAAGTGGAAAACTAGCATCGTAATTCATCCCATAATTTTTAGCACATTTCACAAAAGAAGTCACACTAGAGAGCCAGAAGGGTGATACCGATGAAACGAAGATTGATGGTGAGACTGGATAAAAGCTTTATTCGGGACCTGCCAACCATAACACACACAAAGTACTAATGATAGATGCAACCAAAGTTGTCATCCGTTATACAAGCCAAAGAGAAAAATTAATAAAAAGAAAGAAAAATGACAAAGTCTTGAAATTAAAACAAACACACAAAACTCTGAGTCATGATACGTCCCAAGCGATCACTAATCCGGCGGAGGATACGTATACCCCGGGAACTGAGGATAAGGGTCGTACTCCGGCCACTAAGGTGGTGGTGTATAAGTTGGCCACGGAGGTGGGTAGGTAGCTCCTGTGAAGTAAGTGTCCTGATGGTAGGACATGTGTCCAGTCTGCCAGTGTTGCTGCTCGTGGATGTAAGTGATCTGCTGTCCTTGTTGCTGGATCCACTAGCCTTGCTGAGCCTGAGCCTCCATCAACCGCTCGTCTCGGCGCTCCTGTCGAGTCCTCGCCTCCCTGCTCTCGGTGAGATACTCCTAAAAATCTTGGTGGAGTCCTCGCAGCTCGCTCTCAATCCTCTCGGTCCTCTGGTCCAGGTTCTCCTAGGAAGCTCTACTGCGACCGTCAAACGGTGAAAATCCTGGCTGAGGAAGATCTGACTGTCGAGAACGTCACCGACGTTCATCTGCAGCCCTCCAATCTGTGCTGCCAGAGTCTCCACAGTATCTGGGGGGAAGTCTGCTCCTTCCCCCTCTCTGACATCTGGCCCCTCGTCCACTATCTTAGCCAGCAGGTTCGGGACCCCATGCTCCTTGAGGGTCGGAACTGTGATGGGGAAGCCGTCTCTGAAACAGCGGATCTGCTCTGAAGGAGTCCATCACTCCAAGCCTTCGCACCAGCCGTGCGATGTAGCCTCCCCCAAACAGAACTCCAACTCCCTTCTGCTCCGAACAAGTTCACCACCAAATCCCCTAGATGGACCTTCACCTCGTTCTCGAGGCAGTAGAAAAGGCACAAGTCTGTGGTGTTCACTACTCCTCCGCTGCTAGACTGCTTCCTAACAGTGATGGTCCGACGGAAGAGGAGGTGAAGGAGCCTCATCCTTGGAATCTTCATCTGCTTCGCCTTCGAGGACCGAGAGGAGTAAGGAACATTGTCCCACGCAATGTCCTTCCAGAACTCCCTCGAGTTCGGGACTGGCCTCCTATCAATCATGGCCAACGACATCACCTCCAGGGTGGCCACCTGCTCTGGGGTATAGAAACCCATGGTCTCCGCCAGCTCATCTGCTGAGAATGAGAACATCCAACCTCCAAGTCAGAACTTAATGCCTCCCGCCTCCTGAGTCGAGGTGTACCTCGATATCTTCAAAGTGGATTAGGACTCCCTGGTGGCATGCGGGAGCTCCTGATCATCAAGTCGAACGAGCGGCCAGATGCCCGCTCTCTGGCAATATGCCATCAGCCATGTGCTCCACCCCTCATCCATGAAGCTCTCGAAGTCGAGGTATCCTTGAGGTGCCGTCGCCCAAGTCCGATACACTCCATATCGGCGGGCGAACTCACTTCCAGGCTCGAAGTTGAAGATCAACTACTCCACCTCTAGAGTCGGTAGAGCAGTAGCAGCAGCCGAAATGGGGTCCAACGGTGTCTTTTTCTGAGAAGCCCCCTTTGAACGGTGAGGGTTAGCCGACGATGAAGCTCCACCCCGTTGTGGACGGGTGGAAACAGAACCCCGAGGTGGAGATGGTGGGGGACTACCCCCAGCAGACGAAGGCTCTGTGGAAGTGGATGGTCGCGGCCTTTTTGAAGTGCCGGTAACTTTACGTAACCCTATGGCGGGAGTCTTCTTTCGATGCATCCTGCAACACTGATGAAAACAAACAAAAATCGCACAAGGTTGCATATTGATTAATATCCCAACATCCCCAAATATGAGAATACACCCCCCACACTTCAAATGTTCACGTCCTCGTGAATTGAAAAACAAGGCAAGGCATAGAGAATTTATCCCACAATTCCACAATAAGCGCTCAAAACATCCAACACTAGTTGTGACACATTTCCAAAACAAAATATGCAATATTATGACCAAATGGAATGTAAGTGCACCTAGTGAAGATGAACATCCACGAACAACCATAACAACACAATTGGAACAAACGGGCATGGCATAGGCATAAAAAGTCTGCAACAAGGCATAGGAAACACAATGATAAATAGTATCGCTTGAAATTTCAGAGTTTCAAAATTAGGGTAGAACTCGAAAATTCAAACGTTATTGAAAATCCAAAATTTCAAGCAAAACACAAGTAACATGGCATAAACATCATCCTAAGCAGTCTAGTTCACTACCTATATCACAATGGTCACATAGCATCTACCCAATTAACCCAATTGCAGAGAAATCACAAATTGACCGGAAAAAATTGAGCACTAACCGAAGTTGGGGGAAATCGAAATTGAGTGTTTGAGTTTGAAATTAGGCAGCCACTGAGTTGAGGAAGTCCGATGAGAACTCGAAAATCGCCCTAATTCAAGGTGAATTGAAGTTTGTGGTTGGTGGTGGTGGTGGGTAATGGTTTGGTTGGAGTGGAAGATGGGGTGTTGGGGGGAAGTTGAAAGGGAGGGGAGGAGTGGGGGAGGGAGGGGGAAGGGTTGCAGCGGGAGGTGGAAAGGAGGAGGAAGGAGGCGGCGGTTTGGGAAGAAGGGAGGGGAGGGGGCGGCGGCGGCGGCGGGAGAAGAGGAAGGAGAGGGGGGCGGCGCGGGTGGGGGAAACGAGGAGGAAGGAGGGAAGAAGAAGAAGGAGGAAGGAAGGGAAGGAGGAGAGGGAAGGAGGGGAGGAAGGAAGGGGAGGAAGGAAGGGGAGGAGGGAGGGGAGGTTGGAGAGGAAAAGGATGAGGGAAGGAGGAGGCAGAAGGGAGAAAGGAGGGGAAAAAGAAAAAATCTGTGGAGAGAGAAAGGGGTAATGGCGGGTCTGAAACAGGGTGCACGCCGTTCCCTATTTTGGCTCACAGGGGTAACGACTTGAATTGGGAAGCACGACGTGCAAGGGTGCACGCCGTTCCTGGATTTGGGGTTCGAGGTTCTTGGTTGGAAGCGGGCTGTGTATCAAAGCACGACGTGCATGTGTGCACGTCGTTCCTTGTTTTGGGGCTCGTAGGTTTTAGTTGGTGACGGGTCGATTTTCAAAGCAACGCGTGCAGCTGTGCACGCCGTTCCTTGTTTTGGGGCTCGTAGGTTTTGGTTGGTGATGGGTCAATTTTCAATGCACGGCGTGTGTGTGTGCACGCCGTTCCTCAACTCTAAGGTCGCGGATTACGAAAATTAGCGCCCTGCACGGCGTGCAGTTTGCTTTCTCAGCAACAATTTTTCAATTTCCAGCAAATTCAGCACTCAACATCCAACAAGTTTAGCTCTCCTAGTGTTCAATTATCATCAAATAATCACCAAGAACACGATCAATGACTCAAGACTCGACTCTAACACATCATTCAAGCCAAACACATATCAAATGACTCACTACTTTATCAACTAAGGTCTTTATTCACTATTCTATCAATGGATACGCAAGGGGTGCCTCCCAAGAGCGCTTCTTTATCCTCTTTAGCTAGACGCCCTCCAATGAACAATTCAAAGTGGGAAAAAATCCACCTCGTCAATAACACCTACGGTGTCACCAACTCGATAGAATTTCAAACGATGACCGTTCACTTTGAAAAGTTCAGAGGAGGGGGATGCAGTTACCTCAATTGTCTCATAAGGAAAGACTTTCGTCACAGTGAATGGTCCACTCCATCGGGGTTGCAGCTTCCCGGGAAACAACTTATGCCTCGAGTTGAAAAGAAGGACGAGGTCGCCTTCCTTGAACTCCTTGACAGTCCGTAAGCGGGAATCGTGGTAGTTCTTGGTCCACTCCTTGTATAGCCTAGAACTCTCATAGGCATGATGACGGAGTTCCTCCAACTCGTGTATCTGAAACATACGATGTTCACCTGTAGCACTAGCATCCATGTTGAGAAACTTTAAAGCCGAGTAAGCTCGATGCTCAAGTTCGACTGGTAGATGGCAAGATTTACCATAGACTAGCCTATAGGGATTGGTCCCTATAGGTGTCTTATACGCGGTACGGTAGGCCCAGAGAGCGTCATCAAGCTTACTCGGCCAATCTTTATTTGATTGGTCGATGGACTTTTGAACAATACGTTTGAGTTCTCGGTTTGTAACCTCGGTTTACCCACTAGTCTGAGGGTGATAGGCAGTAGACAATCGGTGGGTGACACCAAAACGGTGGCACACCCGATCAACTGACCCTGAAAATGGGTGCCCCTATCACTTATAATTGCTCGAGGTGTTCCAAACCGAGAAAACAACTTAACCAAAAATTTCCCTAAGTTCTAGCATCATTAGTGGGAAGAGCCACTGCCTCTTCCCACTTAGAGACATAGTCAACTGCAACAAGGATATACTTGAGACCATTAAACGGCGGAAATGGCCCCATGAAGTCTATCCCCCAAACATCAAAGATTTCACATACAAGGTTATTGTTTTGAGGCATCTCATCTCGGTTAGAAATGTTCCCAGTTCTTTGACATTGATCACATGCTTTAACATAGTCAAAACTATCCTTATATACCGCAGGCCAATAAAAACCAGAGTCAAATGTCTTACGGGCGGTGCGGTCTGTACCGAGATGTCCTCCGGCGGGCCCAGCATGGCAGTGCTTGAGGATTGAGGGAGTCTCGTCGTATGGTACACATCGTCAAATCATCCGATCCGCACCCCGACGGAAAAGGTATGGATCATCCCAAAAGTAGTTCTTCATGTCTGTCAGAATCTTCCTCTTTCCCAGTGGTGTGACGTCCTTTGGGAACGATCCAGTAGCAAGGTAGTTTGCTATGTCAGCAAACCATTGTCCTTCCACTACTTGGGAAACGATCATGAAGAGTCTCTCATCTGGGAAGCATTCCTGAATGGAAATCCCATCCGGCTTCCATACCTCTTCTTCCATCAAACGAGAGAGGTGGTCCGCAGCAACGTTCTCGGACCCCTTCTTATCTTCAATCTCCAAATCAAACTTGCAATAGTAAAATCCACCGGAGAAGGCGTGGCTTAGCATCCGGCTTGCTCATCAAATACCTGATAGCCGCATGGTCGGTGAAAACCACAATATGAGAGAGCACCAGGTAAGATCGGAACTTGTCGACCGCGAAAACCACAGCTAACAGTTATTTCTCGTTGGTGGTGTAGTTCTTCTGAGCATCATTCAATGATTTTCTTGCATTGTAGATAGGGTGGAAACAGTTACCCTTTCTCTGTCCCAAAACAGCTCCCAAATCAAAATCACTAGCGTCGCACATCAGCTCAAACGGGAGTGACCAATCAGGGGAAGTGAGGATCGGCGCACTAGTGAGCTTTTCCTTGAGTAGCTCAAAAGAACGTCTGCACTCATCAGTGATGGTGAATGCAGCATCCTTCTCCAGAAGGCGGTTCAAGGGTGTTGCTATCTTCGAGAAGTCCTTGATAAAGCGGCGGTAGAATCCCGCATGGCCCAAGAAACTCCGCATCCCTTGGACAGACGAAGGAAGGGGAAGACCTACTATCGTCTCTAGCTTCGCTTTATCCACTTCAATCCCTTTGCCGGACACCTTATGCCCAAGTACGATTCCCTCACGTACCATGAAGTGGCATTTCTCCCAACTCAAAGCTAAGTTGGTTTCTTCACATCGCTGTAAAACTCGCTTCAGGTTCTGCAAGCAATGATCGAAAGAATCCCCATACATCGAGAAATCGTTCATATATACTTCCATAATATCTTCCACCAAATCAGCAAATATCGCAAGCATACACCGCTGAAAAGTGGCGGGGGCGTTACACAATCCAAATGGCATCCTTCTGTATGCAAAGGTGCCGAAAGGACAAGTGAACGTCGTCTTCTCTTGATCCTCTAGAGCCATTGGGATCTGAAAGTATCCCGACATCCCATCCAAAAAGCAAAAATAGTCATGTCCAGCGAGGCGTTCGAGCATCTGATCCATGAATGGGAGCGGAAAATGATCCTTCCTGGTGGTGTCATTCAGCCTCCTGTAATCAATACAGACTCTCCACCCAGTAACAGTACGGGTGGAGATGAGTTCCTTCTTCTCATTTTCAACCACGGTGAAGCCTCCTTTCTTCGGGACCACGTGGACCGGACTAACCCATTCACTGTCTGAGATGGGGTAGATAATGCCTGCATCCATCAATTTCACAACTTCCTTCTTCACCACCTCTTACAACTTCGGATTCTGTCTCCGTTGAGGCTGAACCACCGGGCAGAAGTTCTCTTCCATCAAAATTTTATGCGTGCAAAAAGATGAGCTGATGCCCTTGATATCTGAGATCTGCCATGCAATCGCCTCCTTATGATATCGGAGAAGATTCACCAATCTTTGTTTTTGGTCCGGTGTAAGAGATGAGTTGATGATAACCAGAAGTTTGGAGCCTTCTGCGAGGAATGCATACTCCAAATGAGCTGGAAGCGGTTTCAGTTCGAGCTCGGGCGGCTCCTCGTATGATGTCTGCTTGACTGTAGAGACTCCCTTGAGCGGAGTAACTTCTGTTTGATCTTTTGGCTGCTCTATACGCAAATCCTATTCGTCGTGTGATTCCTGCAGCAATTGATTACTCAAGGACGAATCCAAGGCATCTAGATCAAACAAACCATTAACTTGAAAAACCGAAGCGATGACATCTACATCCTCAAATTCAACCTCATCAAAATCTATATCATCTTGAGCATGAGAAAATTGCATACTCTTAGTCAAATTAAAAGTGGCATGTTTCTTGTCAACACGCAAGGTAAGAGTCCCCTATAAGGAAATGTCTACCCATAATAAGAGATAAGTCCGTATCTCCGGTATCGACCACCACAAAATCAACCAAGAACACAAAATTTCCAATCCGAACATAGACATCTTCTACCACTCCCTAGGATATTTCAATGATTTGTCAGCTAACTGAATTCTCATCCTAGTCGGTTTCAGTTCATTTAGGTCTAGCACTCTATACACATAATATGGCATTACATTAATGCTAGCACCTAAATTAGTTAAACCTTTCTCAATGTCTAGTTCACCAATTCTGCAAGGGATATGGAAACTACCCGGATCCTTGAGCTTGGTCAGAATGAATGTGGAGACTATGGCTGAACATTGCTCGTTGAGGGTGACATTAGCCGCTTCCGTGAGCTTCCTCTTGTTGGTGAAGATCTCCTTCAAAAATCTCACATACATAGGCATCTTAGCAATGGCCTCAGTGAAGGGAAGGGTAAGGCATACTCCCCTTAGCATCTCAACAAATTGGGCAAAACTCCTTGCTCGAGAATCCTCATCAAGCCTGTTAGGATATGGGGCTCTTGGCTTGTAAGGCGCCTAGATTGGTTTTGAGCTAGAGCTAGCTCCATTAGTCTTTGGTACCCTTTTTCTCACAGGATGCGAGAGCATTTCTTCCTCAACTCCATTTGCTCCATCTTCACCAACATTAGATGACTCATCCCCAATGACTTCTTCGTCTTCATCAACCAGCTTTGGGGGAACCGCTACAGGAGGCTTCACTATCGTGGGAATAGGATGTACTTGTTTCCCACTCCTAGTAGTGATGGTCTTCAACTCAGCATAATCACCCTTGGGATTCTCCTCAGTATTTCCAGGTAAAGTACCTGGTTGTCGAATGGAAAGGAGGCGTTCCATTTGAGCTTCCAACTTGTTGATTGAAGATGGTTGATTCTGAATGAACGTTTCTTGGTTCTGAAGGAGTTGAAGCAACATGGCATTGTTGTCTGTCGGAGGTGTTGCTGAGGAAGAGGATCCAACTTGAGGTGCAGCTGATTGTGAAAAACCGGGAGGAGATGCTTGCTGCTTGAAACCTTGTTGTTGTCCCTGTGGTGGGTTGATTATCCTGTCAGTAGCCTTGATTTCCTTGGAACCCTTGGTTGTACCCGGAATTTGATTGTCGTGGAGGTCTTTGTCCTTGAGGAGCTGTCTGAGGTGGGTTAGAAACTTGCCCTTGAGGTCCCGGACCTTGTTGGTAATTCCGGTAGCCTTGATTGTTCCTTAGATAGTTTTAATATCCACCTTGGTTGGATCGGAAGTTATTTTGATAACCTCCTTAGTTGTACCCAACCTGTTGAGTTTGACCACCTTGGACATAATCTACCTGCTCAAAGTTTTCCACATCTTCTTCAGGAACAGCTTCTTCTGAAAAGAGTTGATATGTCGACACATCATGTCCTTCATGTCCACTACCCTCGCAATAATACACCATCACCGCCTTCCGAGGTTGAGGTTTGGGAGGTAGCGCTACCTCTTTGACAGGTGCCTTGGACAAGGCCATGTTGTTCATCTGATGCACCAATGCATCAACTTTGGAATGGAGGAGATGCAGAGATTGGTCAGAGTTATCCTCAAGGGCTTGCTTGGGCGTGCTTGATGATGGTGGAGCAACTGGTGCCTGTAAGCTCCTCGGCGCTTGTTGGCGCACCCAACTCTTGGTCTTGACAGCCATTTCCCTGAATAGCTGCAAACACCTGGTTGGAGTAAGCAACTTTAGATCACCATCCGCAGCTTGGTTGATCATTCTTGTGATCTCATAATCGAGAGCACGCGCGAAAATATCCGCTAAAGTCCACTCCTCCATGTTGTGATGAGGGCAGGAGTACAACAATGCTTGGAAACGGTCCCAAGTCTTGTGATAAAGCTCCCCATACCTCTGCTGAAAATTACTTATTTGTCCCCTGATTGCATCTGTCTTGTAGGGCGGAAAGAACTCCTCCAGGAATGCTCTAGCCAACGCATCCCATGGTGTCCGTTCCGCGCACTAAAAGTAGGGGAATGGCGTGCAGTGGTGCACGACGTGCTTCTTCAATTCTTCATGATTCTGTGACGCCAAAAGGGAGGAACGGCGTGCAGTTGTGCACGCCGTGCGGTTGTTTTGAGGCCGTGTTCTGGAGTGATTTTATGGACTGCACGGCGTGCAGTCCTTCTGCTGCGCTAACTCCAATCTCGATTTCGTTTCTCAAACTCCAATCGCTCTCCACACCACGCCCTTGGCTTCATGGTCAGATCACCTATCTCCATAGTACATGTAGGTAACAAATACTACAAAGAAAACATGTAGATAACTGCTGCGAATTCTAGCACTATCAGCTCCACATTTCACAAACTATTATACTAAGAAATTCTTTAGGCGCGCAACTGTATGCTATTTGTACAACAACTACTCCCAAACAATCTGGTCCACCTCATGTACATCAATGGAACCAATGCAACTTAATCACGATGTAGTAGTGATTAAACTACCATGATCACCACATTCATACACTCAATGAGATAGATCAAATATGGATGAGTGGCATGAAAATTACATGCAGTGTGATCTTAAACCTGCCTTTTTTCAACTGGTCCAATTTTAGTGTGATCAACGAGTTACTTCATGCAATAACAATAAGATATTACATAAAGAAAACTTTAAATTTTAAAATAAAAACTGAAGAAATAACATCACTTTATTCAGTAGAGTCATAAGTCAATGTCTATTAAAACATACAGAATAACGCCCATGTGAGTAGTGTGCTCATGAAATAAAGTGGGCGGTAAACCTTTGGTTAATGGGTCAACTAGTATAGACTTAGTCCCGATGTGTTCTATAGAAATTTACCTATTTTGAACCCTCTCCTTAACAACTAGGTACTTGATGTCAATGAATTTTGACTTTGTAGAACTCATGTTGCTATTAGAGTATAACACCGTTGCATTATTGTCATAGTAAATTTTCAGCGGCTTCTAAATATTGGTTACTACACGTAACCCCGTGACAAAGTTTCGCAACCATAATCCATGATCAGATACCTCATAACAAGCTATGTACTCTGCTGCCATGGTGGAAGGTGCTACGAGACGCTAATTAGCAAATCTCCAAGAAACCGCCCCTCCAGCCAACATGAAGATGTAACCAAATGTAGAGCGCATGGTTTCTTGGCATCCAGCAAAATCAGAGTCAGAGTACCAAATGACCTCCAAATTATCTGATCTCTGATAAGTAAGCATGTATTCTCTTGTTCTCTTTAAATACTGCATCACACGTTTGGCTGCCTTCCAATGATGCATTCATGGATCCTTTGAGTATCGACCCAAAACTCCCTCTATGAATGCTATATCAAGACATGTGCAAACTTGAACATACATTAGACTCCCTACTATCGATGAGTAAGGTATCTTCTGCATTTCAGCTCTCTCTAAAGGATTGGTGGGGCATTGAGCGAGACTAAACTTGTCTCCTTTGGCTACAGGTGTATTTCCTGGATTACTATCTTTCATGTTGAATCTACTCAAAATGATTTCAATATAGTTCTTTTGTGATAATTTGAGTATACCTCAAGAGATATCTCTTAGTATCTCAATAACCAATAAAAAGGAGGCTTCACCAAGAACTTTCATTTTGAAATTCTTCGTCAGAAATTTCTTGGTTTCGTGCAGTAAGCCTATATCGCTACTAGCAAGTAGAATGTCATCAACATATAACACCAGAAAAATAAATTTACTCCCACTGAACTTGTGATATACACAATCATCAACCAAATTAGTCTCAAAACCATATGAACGAATAAGTCGGTGAAATTTGTGATACCATTGATGAGAAGCTTGTTTGAGACCATAGATGGATTTCTTGAGTTTACATACCACAGATTTAGGATCACCCACAACAAAATTCGGTGGTTGAACCATGTAAATCGTCTCATCAATGTCTCCATTAAGAAACACAGTCTTTACATCCATCTGATGTAGCTCTAAATCTAAGTGAGCCACTAGTGCCATTATAATCCTAAAAGAGTCTTTCGAAGATACTGGAGAGAAAGTCTCTTTGTAGTCAATGCCTTCTTTTTGAGTGAAGCCTTTAGCGACTGAACGTGCCTTATATCTCTCAATATTGCCCTTCGAATCCCTCTTGGTTTAAATATCCATTTGGGATCAACAGCTTTCACACCTTTAGGCAATATGACGAGATCCCAAACGTTATTGTCTTTCATGTACTTCATCTCTTCTTTCATGGCATCATTCCACTTTTCCCAATAAGAACTGCTTATGGCTTGACTCAAGTTAATTGGATCATCCTTAATCAAGCAAACGCCATCCTCATGTTCTTGAAGAAATATAATGTAATCATTCGAAATTGCACTTCTTCTTTCCCTTGTGGATCGCCTTAGTGGCACTTCTTGAGTATGTTGAGCTTGCTCAATCGGAGGTTCAAGAGGAGGAATCACATTGTTGTCTTGTTCTATAACAATTTCAGGAACCTCATTGTTGTCATGTTCTATTACAATATCAGGACTAGTGATAGGTATGATAACCTGGTCACCATCATTTACTTGTTCCTCATCAGAGACAACATTCCTTACTTCCCCTCCAAACTCAACATCCTCAAGGAATCTCGCATTTCCCATTTCAAATAAATATCTAGAGGTGGGATTGTAAAACTTATAGCCTCGAGAGTACTCATAATAACCAACAAAATAGCAGCTAACAGTCCTTGGGTCCAGTTTTTTCTCTAGTGGGTTATATGATTTTGCCTCAGCTGGACAACCCCAAATGTGCAAGTGTCTAATACTAGGCTTTTTTCCTGTCCATAACTCATAAGGGGTTTTGTTTACTACTTTACTTGGTACCCTTACCCTGTTAAGGATGTATACGATAGTTTTTAGAGCTTCTCCCCAAAGTGACTATGGTAAGGAAGAATGACTAAGCATACTTCTTACCATGTCTTTAAGAGTTCGATTACGCCTCTCCGAAACACCATTCATGCTAGGTGTTCCCGACATGGTGTATTAAGGCACAATACCACACTCTTTGAGGAAAAGGACGAAGGGTCCCGGACGTTGTTCTCCTGATCCATCATACCGATCATAGTATTGACCACCACGGTCAGATCTACGACATTAATTTTCTTTCCTAGTTGAAGTTCAACTTCAGCTTTGAAAGACTTGAAAACATCCAAGGATTGTGACTTCTCATGTATCAAGAATAGGTAACCATATCTAGAGTAATCGTCTATGAACATGATAAAATATTTGTGACCGTTCCAAGATGCCATAGGGAATGGACCACATATATCGATGTGAATAAGTTCTAAGACGTCTTGAGCTCTATTGGCACCTAATTTCTTGATGTTTGTTCTTTTACCCTTCATGCACTAATGCAAACTTCAAAATCTGCTAAATCCAAGGGTTCAGGAATTCCATCCGACACAAGCTTCTGAATTCTCGATTTAGAGATGTGACCTAAGCGCTTATGCCATAAGGTGGCATAATTCTCCTTTAATTTTTGCTTTGTACTTCGAGAACTAGTTTGCAAAATTTCATTAGTTGAACTAATAACATCAAGCATGTAAAGATTATCAATCAATTGACTAGAGCCAAACAAAATTGAATTTTGTAAGAGACTAACTTTATTATCCCCAAAAGAACAAGAATATCCCGGCTTATCCAAACAAGGAACCGAAATCAAATTCCATCAAAAAGACGGTACAACAAAAGTCTCAAACAAATCCAAATGACAGCCAATCCTTAATTGTAATCCAAAAGTTCTGACAGCATCCACTGCAACTTTATTGCCGTCACCCACATAAAATGAACTTCTCGTTCTTACTTGGTGGCCGACTCCACAGGCAGCCCTGCAAAGATATACTTATGTGAGTGATAGCAGCAGAATCCACCCACCATGTATCTTTAGGTACAAAAGTTAAATTAACTTCAGAACGAGCTAAAGTCAGAAACGCACCCTTCTTGACACGCCAAGCGGCATACTTGCCACAGTCTTTCTTCATGTATCCAGTCTTCTTACAGAAGAAGCAAGGAAACTCCTCAGACTGTCTCTTTGGTTTCTTATGCTCAGAAGACTTTTCCACAACATCCCTAGCTCTTTTCTTATTCTTATGTTAAGAACTTGAGGCCAAGTGAGCACTTTCAGTCTCTATCGCGCGCTAGCCTCTCTTCCTCTTGCACAAAGTGAGATATAAGCTCATTGAGAGATCATTTGTCTTTCTGAGTGTTATAACTCACTTTGAATTGCCCAAAGTGTGTAGGAAGAGAAATCAAAATCAAGTGCATGAGTAAGTCCTCAGACAACTCTAACTTAAGTGAGTTGAGTTTTGAAGCGAGATTAGACATCTCCATAATGTACTCCCTAATGTTCCCTTTTTCCTATATACTTCATGGAAACGAGCTTAGTCAACAGATTACTTGCCTCTGATTTCTCATTTTTGGCAAAGTATTGCTCGACTCCTCAAGGAAACGCTTAGTGGTCTCATTCTCAGTAATAGAGCCCTGAAACGCCTCTGGAATAGAGCGTTTCATGATCATTATGCTAACAGGGTGTTCCTCCCACAGAGCAAGATTCAAATCCATACAACCGAGAACAATTTCCACGGTGTCCATCCAAACCTTAAAGTTTGTGCCATTCAATAGTGGAATACGACTAATTTGAGTAGACACATTCGAAGCATTAGACATAGATATTGTAGAGAAAATAAAATAAAAATTCACTTATGTTAAAATCAAACAAAAGAAAAAATTAAAACATATAATAGTTTTAATTTCTATAACCATCTTAAGATACCAATTGTAACATCAAATCTTAGTCTTTGGACAGAGAAATCGACTACGAGCGATACTCTTACTGAAATGATCAAATACATACCAATAACAAAGTCCGGTCAAATAATAGTTTATCTTTGGACCAACTACTATTCACATGGAAGAAAAACAAATTACGGTCATTACGTATTTATCATTAAGGTGTATCATTATTTGGCCAAATAATGTCTACCTTTGGGCTGAACACCATCCCCATAAATAACCACACACTATACATCCATTATTTTAATTATATTAATTTTCACAAAAGAGGTTACTTTGGCAACATAATGTGAAAAAACTAAAATAATAGACTAACGTAAAAGATTATCAAAACTTAGTGTAACAAATTATGTATATATATTATATACGTATATAAACATACCAAGTTAATTCTCATGATCCATAAAACTTGATTAAGTTGTACTCACAAAAAATTTATAACCGGCCAACACAAACAAATAAAAAAAAAATTGTAACCGGCTATACAACAATAATAACTAAATAGTAGTGTTAAGTAATGATCATGGTAATTAATCACACATATCAATAATAATAACACAAAAATTACGGACATGGAGAGTTACACAAAACAAAAAAACTCTCACCTCCATAAAATATTCCCCATCTTAATTATGGCAAAACTTAATGATATTAAAACAAAATACTAAACGTAAACTGAAATGGGAATGTTACATAATAATACTCAAATGCATAAAAAGAGTAACAACCACAACAAAAATTTCCTTTCTAGTTCCCACTACCGGGGGGGGGAAAATTAGAGGCAATTCATTGAATAACTTTATCATGAAACATCAACAAAAAGTCTGACTCTTCCTGAATTCAAAAAAATCAACCAAAGAATTACTTTTGTCTGGAGAAAAGAAAAAATAACTACCTCCAATTTATAGAGCATTGCACATCACAAAGCACCGAAACGCGTACACAAATATGCATACGAAACAGAAATACGAAAATCATGTATAAAATATTTATACGTATAAATAATTATCATTACGCCAATAATCAAACAAATATGTATCGCTCTGATACCACTTGTTAAAACAATTATAGTTACATAAACAATTCCTAGAACATCATCTTGTAAGATCATCAAAAGTTAATAGATGTTGGAGATACATGGGTTCATGATGATCGTCTGAAACTGGATGTGAAAACTATTGGACAATCGATAACCGGCCGATACCGCTACAAGCACCAACCAGGAGGTTCAGTAGCCTTACTCAACCAAGGCACCTAAGATCCACTCACATAAGCCTCACAAACTCTAACTGGGGAGAATATGTGTGTATCTTGTCTTGGTGTGTTGGGGACCACAACCTCAAGCTCCTTATATATACTACACTATGGGCTCCCATAAAACTCATATGTGTTATGTATTTGGTATCCACTCATTTGGTCTACATTTATTATTGAGAAGTCATGGGCTTCATGACATGATCACTAGTAGATAGCCCATACGAAAACAATAGCCAACATAATGGGTTGCGGATTACAGACCACTTAATTAGGAAATAATTTTTCTAACAAGTTGCATAGTTTTAACTGCCCAACATATATAAGATGAGTTTGCATAACTAGTAAGTTTATCAAGAATTTTCAACTTCAAATAAGTGTGAGAAGTACCATGTAAGTATTTGAAAATATATTCAATAACTTTCCAATACTCTCTTCGATATAAGTGATAAATCAACAATAAAATTATAACTTTCAGGCCATTTTAGATGAAATTTTAAGACTCTGATAAAATTATTTCACAAAACGAACTTTCTTATCGCTATCTAAATTCCATCAAACTTCACATGCAACCAGGCTAATGGTATGAGAAATGGTCCCGAAAGATCATGGCCGTTGGATCAGACCTTTTTCGAGAAAATTTCATCCAAGGGATGGATGAAAATGAGTCACAGAAATTGACTTGAATGAGCATAGTTTCAGAACAAAAATATTGCAAACATCACATAGGTGTGGTCATTGTACGAGCATGTTATGTCGCTAATACGCCAATGTTACAGGCTCGTTACGTCGTTGTTACGCCCACCTTACGAGTAGTTGAATTCATCATCGTTATGTAAAGTTTACCACTCTTTTATGTCGGTGGTATATACAGTTTACGAGTCGGTTATGCGTTTTTATTATGTTCTTTTAATAGGCTCATTACGTCGACTTCTTATGTAAATTTTTATATCCATGTTACGTCATTATTACATCATTGTTATGTCATTATTATATCCAGTTTACGTGACACTACAAGAATCCGCTATTTAACGGTGGCTAAAACACAGTTTAATGGCGGTTTTAGCCGCCGATAAACAATTTAACAGCGGTCGTGGTACCGCAGTTAAATAGTAATGTTAAAGACTTTAACAACAGAAAGAACCTTCCGACTTTAAACCAAACTTCATTCTACAGCGGATTGGGAACTGGCCGCTGTTAAATTTAACAGCAGTTTAAAACTGGTCGCTATTTTATCGCCGCTGTTAAATGTTAAACACAAAAACAGGTAGGAATCCAATTTTCTTGTTTCTGCTTGTTCCCTGTTATCGTTTGGGTGCTATTTTTCTGTTCGTTATGTACAATTAAACATTTTCAACTAAAAAGAGATTCATACTATGAAATAGAAATCATTCCATCATCCACAAGATAGAAACGTTGTAGAAAATTCAAGTACTAATAATTAGAAATCATTCCATCATTCCATCAATCCATCACTACTAGCTAGCTTCTAATAATTATCACTACTCCGAAGCATTCTTGTCATCCATTGCTTCTTCTTCTTGCTCTTCTTCCCTATCATATGGTATGTGCAGATCCTTGTTCAATTGCTTCTTTTCGGCACTCTTCTCTTGTCCCATACTAGTAGGAGTTCTAACACTACTATCAGAACTAGTACTGTCAGCATTGAGAGTTTCGAAAGCTTTACTCATCTCCTTTAGCGCCGGAGGGAGTTCAACTCCATCTCGGGATACAAACTTCAACATCTCTGATGCGAATTGCTTGAAGAATGTTGGGTTGAGTATTGGATCAACAGGAGCAGAAGAAGAAGCACCGCCACTTCTCTTAAGTTTCTTCTAGAACTTAAATAGAAAAAATATTAAAATTGGTAAAATTTCGACATGAGCTATTCGTACCCTATTATTATTCTCATACTCTTCCATCTACAAAATTAACAATCTAACTACACCAACATTAACTCAAGGCACCATATTCACTACCAAAGTATAACAAAGGCAATAACATCATCATATTCACTACCATATCATCCTAATCATTTCATAATCTAGACCTTACACTCGGCCTGGTTTCTCTCCACTTGGATAACTTCGACCAACTGCATCATTTGGATCAACTCCTAGACCACTGTGTGGATCATCCATGAAGGCCTTAACTTCCTTCAGGAAGCAATAAGTAAACAAGTTCATATATGTCATATAAACCATACATGAACACCAAAGCATAATAATTAAATATCACTTACACATTTTTTTCTCTTATAGTCATGGGATAGGACTTCCCATTAGCCTTCGTGTGAGTGGCAAGAAATAGATCTCCCCTGCCTACTGGACCACCTTGTGCCCTATCCTTTACAAATAATGTTACTAGTTAGTATATTAAACTTATCCATACCAATACACTATTCCTAATTAAGAGTCTAGTGTTATTATTACCATTTCTTTCTTCTTTCTGTTGAACGGCTTTGAACCAGAAGTATGGTACACATCTTGAGCAGCTATGTTCTATTTGTTAGTGGCAAAACATTTATGGACAATGTTCAATTACCAAATCAAAACTAGGTACGGGAAAGAAGTTCAATACTCAGCAAATCCAATAAGATCACTTATAATTGATTTTTTGCCACACTTGTATTTGTAGAAGGCATCCCAATCACATTCGTCGACCCCTTTTGTGGGCATCTTGGACTTGTTGATCTTCGAATCATCATATATATTACATTTCTACTTCTTCCAAAGCCCAATTTGATACTGCCTCCACTTCTTCGCCAGATCTAGCATGATGAAACATTACATTGCTTCATCATGGACTTCGTCCCAGGTGAACCTTGGCTGGAAGTAGATGAGATGTATAGTTAGTGGATGAATTTAAAAATTTGTGAAAAACAAACATATATGAAAATCCGTACTGCAATCGTCTCATCCCAAAGTGCTCCCTTACTCTTTGAATCTATGGCATGCCAATCCTCGACCCCAATCGGTAGGTAACCTTCGTGTTTTGCACACTTCCCAAGGAACTGGCGCAAGTATCCACCACCTCCCCGGATGAAAACCTAAATGATTCAACATATCCCATTATCTTCTTTCCATTACGCCCTAACTTTGCCCAATCTTTTGTCTTCCAAGTCTCGATCCCTAAATCTTCATCTTTCGCATCTGAAACAAATTCATAACCAACTCAATAAATTGGTGAAATCCTACCAAGTGTAATTTATATAATTCAAACGCGTGTTCATATCTTACCAACTAGGTGTACATCCCATCATTGCCTTTGTTCCTTCTTGGGACGACGTTCATCATCACCCCCCATCACTATCTCCACTTACACCACCTAAGCTGGGACCTCCATCCATCACATCTGCTATCACTAAATTTATATAAATAAGCTATTAGATAATTAAACACTATATGTACAACCAAAGTAGTTCGTTAAGTTAAATGTAAGGAAAAAAATACAAGTATTACTTAATCGAACTCTATCTTGAAACCTGGTCTTGATAATACCAAATTGATTCTACCATCCTCAATGGGCAGGTGTTGACTTTGAAATGCCTCAGACACATAACCTGACATGTGTCCGTCACCCATGTCGTATAGATGTCTAGGTTTAAAGTATATTGGAACACACCAACCCTTACCTATACTATCACCAACGTAATACACCATCCGTGCCAACCTTGCTGTAATGTACGGCTCATCACCTTCATGTGCACCAGTGTGTATACGATGGTCAAAGTTTAGGCATTCTTGTACCCCCTAGGAACTAGTGTATTGACCCAGTTACACTTGAATAATGTGACAAATTATCCACCATAATTCAATTTAATGATATCAACCAATTTCCCATAATATGGCATTGAGCTATCGATTGAACGAGCATCTAACGTGCTGGCATAACTTTGGGTGCCTAGGTTAGCAAATACACCACTATTCTGGATTTTTAACATCTTTTCTCTATCCAACGTACGAAATCTATATCCATTGACATCATACGTAGTGTACCTCACCTCCCATTCAAAGGATCTCTAGCTAACAATTGCAAATCGTTAGAATGGACTTGTAGCTTATCCCTAAATATCTACAAGACAATTAAATGACAGATAAGAAATTACTCATTAATCATTATACCTGAAGTTGAAATATATAGAAACCACGATATACTAACCCGGCCCTTGAACCAATCGAGAAAATCACGATGAACAGTCTTTGCAATTTCTGAAGCAGCTCTTTGTTGTGCCTTGCTCCCTCTATACCGTAATCGAACGGTATCATGCAAGTCACTATAATGCAAATATCACATTAGAGACAATGTCTCAATTTCCTAGTGGTTGGATATTATAGAGATAAGTTTGAAAATAGTACTCACTCATAAAACGCTGTCACTTTGTCATAATTAACCAACACATGACGGTGGGCTTGCAATATTTCCATGCCGGTAAGTATGCAAATCTTTCCAGCACCAGCCGGTTTACCAACTACTCTAAAAATTTCAAACGGAACAGTACCGTCATTATTAGGTTTTGCTGACGTTTACCTCGATCAAACCTTGTTTTAATCCCATTACCGAAATATAAGGAGCTAAAAGTGAACATTTCATCTGCAATCCACCCTTCAGCTATACAACCTTCCAGCTTCGCCTTGTTGGCAACAAATCCCTTCAGTTTTCCTAACATCCTTGCTATAGGATACATCCACCAGTATTGAACCGGGCCTCCAACTCTTACTTCCTCAACAAGGTGCAACACCAAATTACCATGACAGTGAAGAATGATGGTGGGAAAATTATTTCCATGTGCCAAATTGATATATTGATGGTGGGAAAACTAACCTTTCTTGTATCTTATCAAGATCATTCATGTTTATCACCCTAGCACTCAATGCCTTAATATAAGAGCTAAGCTCCACAAACATGGCAGCTACTCGTTTGGCAATACATTTCTCATTGACATAGGCAACACTTTGTGTAAAAAGCACATGTGAGTCATGACTTTTTAGCCCAAACACCTTTCATTGAGCTAAGTCGACACACCATGACATGTTGCTGGAATAACCATCAGGAACATATAAAGACTTCAACATTTAGAGCATTGTTTCGACCTCTTGCTTAGCCAATATGAACAAGGCAGCATGACATTTTTCATTCTCATTAGGCCACAAATCTTTTTTAATATTCAATTCTTCCAAATCTTAATGGGCAGTCAATTGATATTTGCTCTTCGCTCTGTCATTAATCAGTGTATACAAAATGTTCTCACAAACATTCTTTTCAATATACATCACATCAAGATTGTGGCATAGTTCATTGAATTTCGAATAAGGAAGTTCAGAGAATATACTACGCTTTGTCCACTACTTTGTTTTCTTATCCTTAGTCTTCTCTCGTGATATTCTCTTTCTAGTTCTAGGGTCTTCACTTTTCCCCATTATATATTCTTCACTTGGTCTAGTATTTCAGAACCTGATAGTATACTAGGTGCCCCCTCAACTCCTTCTTTCCGTCAAACTTGGCTCGCTATTTTCTAAACCGGCTATTCATTGGTATGAATCATCGACTTCCTATTAAACACGATCTCTTACTCTTTGGTAACCGTAGAGGGATGGTGTCAAAATTATAAGATGGGCAGGCTTTTGCAGTATGAGTGTTCCACCCAAATAATAAATCAAGTCCGGGAAAATCACTAATGGCCCACAGTAGTGCGGCTTTCAAAGTGAACATTTCCTTCTTTGCAGAATCATACGTTTAGACTCCTTCCCACATTTTTTTCAACTCCTCGATTAGTGGTTGTAGATAAATGTCAATGTCATTGCCTGGTTGTTTCAGGCTTGGAATGATGCTAGACAACACCATACTTGTATGTTTCATGTACAACCAAGGAGCAGTGTTATATGGAACTAGAACCACATGCCAAGTACTATGGTTTGTGGTCATGTTACCAAATAGATGGAATCAATCACTTGCAAGTGCTAGATGAACACTTGTTGGGTCACTAGCAAATTCGGGATTCCTCAAATCAAAGCTTGACCACGCCTTTGAATCCCGAGGGTGTCTAATAATACTGTCACTATTAATATCTGTTGAGTGTCATACCATATCCACAGCCAATTTTGATGACATGTACATCCTTTGTAATCTAGGAATTAGAGGGAAGTAGCGGAATACTTTTACAAGTACTTGCTTCTTCTTCTCTGTCACTACAATCCCCGTCTTCGTCTCTTTATATCTAGACTTTTTACATGTTTTGCAGCTCTGCTCATCAACCGCATCACCCCAATAAAGCATGCAGTCATTCGGACAAGCATGTATCTTTTGGTAAGATAAGCCAAGGGCTTTTATTGTCTTCTTTGCCTCATATACTGATTTTGGAAGCCGAGCTTATTCAAACGCATTTTGCAGAAGTTCCATTATTTAACCCAACGCCTTCTCACTTATCTTGTGCATGTATTTAATGTGGTACAACCTTAATAAGAATGATAATTTTTAGAACTTGCACCCATCATACAATTTTTCCTCTCCATCTTTAATATGACGAATGAACTCTACATTTTCTACAACAGAAGGATCATGATCATCTGAAGCAATTCCAAAAGCATCATTGACAACAAAATGGTCGTCAGGTATTGGGTTTGCAGGTATACCAAAGGCATCATGGACAAGGGAATGCATTGAGACCACATGATCATCGACCTCCATCGATGTAGGATTCGATTGTGCATTATTAGAACTCCTACAAAACCTAATTTGATTAGAAGGTTTACCCCTTTTTCTCCATGGATATCCCACAATATATAGTCAAAAGGAAACTGCTTCTGGAAGAGATGATCAAACACCGTATCCCTTGTGTGCAACTTGTTAAAAGCACATTTCGGACAAGGACATAGAATTGTTGATCTGTCCCGACTATTAGAGAATGCAAAATCTAAAAGTTCTCTACACCGCTGACATACTGTGGAGTATTACGGGACATTCCAATCCAAGACTTATCCATGACTACAACCTAGTTATAAAGATAATACGTTCAAATTAGTTCACATTATAATATGTTCAAGTATACAAGCTATATATAAGTTATAGTACACAAGTAGATTTGAGATACCATACAATACAAGTATAAGATGGTGTTCTAGTTCACAAGTAGAAGTTTAAATTCTATGTGATATATACAATAATCAAACTCTCCCAAATTCAAAACTAACAAAAATTATAGCTCAAAAACAACTATTATCCCCAAATTAACAACATATATACATCAATTAAATAGTTAACATCAATTATCCCTAATTACCAACATTTATCCCCAAATTGAAAAAATTAAGGTTTCTTGTTCTAAATATTAAAATTAACAATAGCAATTACTAAGTCACTAAACAACTCAAAAACATGCATTTGGGGCACAATCATGAAACTATTGGGTATAAAATTTAAATTTCTAACAAACCCTAAATTATGCAAATACCTGGATTGGAGTTGGAGATTGAAATTGGAGAGTTGGAAATCGAGACTTGGAGACGATTGGAGACTTAAATCTCCTCCTCCTCCTCCTCCTCCTCCTCCTCCTCCTCCTCCTCCTCCTCCTCCTCCTCCTCCTCCTCCTCCTCCTCCTCCTCCTCCTCCTCCTCCTCCTCCTCCTCCTCCTCCTCCTCCTCCTCCTCCTCCTCCTCCTCCTCCTCCTCCTCCTCCTCCTCCTCCTCCTCCTCCTCCTCCTCCTCCTCCTCCTCCTCCTCCTCCTCCTCCTCCTTTGCGATACAGTGGTGGATAAGGGGAGGTCTGCTGATATTTATATCGCACATTTAACAGCGGCTTAGGCGAAACCGCTATTAAATTAAATAAGTAAACGGTTTCATTGATTTAAACGAACGACTCATCGATTTGTGCTAAGTTAAAATTTTTAAGAACGACCTGTATAGAACCACTATTAAATAAAACAATTTGGGGATAAATGTTGTCAACACGGGTAATTGACGGGTACGGGTAGACCCGGTACCCGTTTATATCGGTTAACGGGCGGGGTTGATTTGATGGTATCCGCCCCGTAACCCACCCGGTAGCTACCCACATCTTAAAATAGTAATGACCGCAAAAATAACTTTTTGATTAAAAATTAAAAATTAATAAAGTTAATTATCACACTCATCAGCCACGTGTCATCGATATGATGTACGGAAATGCTTATTAGGCGATAAATAACGGCAAGACAACGGATGCAGTAACGGAAGAAGACGTTTAGCAAGTTGGTAAAGTAGGAGAGGGCAAAAACAGTTTTTAATAGTAGAGGGGCCTTTTTGTTAAGTTGATAAAATAGAGGGGTAGAAGTACTATAATCCTAAAATCAATGAAACGTAAAAAAATTTCTATTTATTTTTATAAAAAAGAAATTCTTATTTACTTACTATATTTGATGTACTATATGATTGCCAACAATCAATTTGTAGTTTGAAAAATTTTCGAGAGTGTTTATTGTTCAACAAATTTGGTTTTCTTAAATAGAAATTTTATTTTTTGTATTAGTATCCGAGTATTACCCGATTAAATGGGTAAACCCGAAATCCGAAAATGGGAGGGGATTGTTTTCATATTATGCCCGTTTAGATAAAATGGGTGGGTACGGGTAAAACAAAATTTATTCATAAATTGATTACTCAATACACAAAATTCAATTCAAATCCGACTCAATATATATTTCAATCCTAAATCCGCCATTGCACCACCCGTTTGCAATCTTTAATTAGCTTTGACATTTGAATAAGAATTAGGTAAAGCATTAGGAGAAAGGCGCAACGGGCAACTCATCAGCCGGAATTGAATTTGAAAGGAGAATCCATAAATAAAATAACAACAAGGCAACGCTGATTGCTCGACTCTCTGTCTTTCTCCCTTCCTTTCTTTCTTTCTTCCTCAACTTTTCTTTCAAATGCTATTCTCCTCCTCTAACTCTTCCCCGGTAATTCTCTCTACCAGCTGTCTGATCTTCTGCTGCTCTTATATTAATTGAAAACATCGGCACCATTTAATTCCGAAACAGAGTATGTCCCCCTTCCTCCCTTGTATTCTAATTTTCTTTCATTGGTACGTATTAAATGAATGAATGAATGCAGCTCAGTAAGTCGATCATCACAAATCTTCAAAGCCCCCTTCTTTCAACAACCTCATCATCCTCACTTGTAAAGTTGGATCTAACTAATAAACCCACTCCTAGCTAGTTCTAACTGATCTCGCATCCATCCTCTGTTTCTAATTACGTGTGTTGATCATTCAGAGTAGGAAAAATGCTGCCTTTTTAGCACTTAGGTACGTTGTATCTAACCACATCAGTTTCAGCTTCATCATCGACTGTTAAGAAATATAAATATATATATATCTTACCAACTTGGCCTCCTTTCTCCCTCTCTGCTCACTTTTAGTCTCCGCAGCAGGAATAAGCTTTAATTTACTTGCTCAATCAGGCGTTTTTTTTCTTTGTATGCAAGTTTTTCTCTCTTCTGTTCTGCCGCCTGAAATTGGTAAAAATGTGGGTTGGTTTGTTGAGCTGATCATTACTATATCTATCTAATCCTTGGTAAGAATTGCAGGATCACGTACGATCCGGCCATTGAATTAAGGAAGAGGGGGGGGGGGGGGGGGGGATATCATGCCACAAGAAGGGAGAAATAATATTATTAATAACAAGAACAACCTTGTCGTCAGAGGGTTCAAAACAACGTTGGGGTCCAATTATAAGACTGAGGATGATGATACCATCTGCAGCGACGTTGAATTGGCTCAACGCAAAGCCGACGAAGCAGGTTCGTAACAATGATTTGACATCTCTGTATTTGTTTTCGTCTTCTAGGTACCCACCCAAATCACGTTCTGATTAACAAAATAAATTATATATACTTAGTGGTGAATCGGCAGTCATCAGTCATTTCCTTTGGATCCTTGTCGACGGTCGTCGGTGAAGTCCACATTCTTCAGTTAGATTTTTCAAACTGGAGAAAGCGCAAAAGAGAAGATGAGAAATAAAAAGGGAAAGTTATGGTAGAATTATAGGTGGGAAGCGTAATTAGGCTCATTGGTTTAGCTCTAAAGGGTAATGCTATAGCTGCTTGTCTTTCATTTCACGCTGGTCCTTACATCCAACTATTCTTCACGGCGTGCTTTTGCTTTCGTGTCCATGATGATGATCGTCATCATTTCATTGGGGGTACTATAAAATACTTAGCTGTTTGGTAGTAGATCGGAAGCTTATGAAATTATTGAAATATATTTGTTACAAGTTTATGAAATGCTAATTTCATATGTGCCTATATATGGACTATGATACGTATAAGAGAAAGTAGAGAA
The DNA here is from genome assembly GCA_030674075.2 of Linum usitatissimum. Lineage (NCBI taxonomy): Eukaryota > Viridiplantae > Streptophyta > Magnoliopsida > Malpighiales > Linaceae > Linum > Linum usitatissimum. The sequence continues at coordinate 2,323,641 of JAUJYP020001374.1, forward strand.
ATACACTCAATTAAAGACACTATTTTATGGGGTTCGATAATTTTTTTTTAAGAGATGAAATTGTTGGAAGAGAATTTGAATTATTGAATTTTAAAAATATGAATCCGTAACCCTTTATATTTATATATGCCATTCTTTTGTGTGGAAATATAGATTTATTTATGGAAAGTTTTGTGTCCTAAGATATATATGTTTTTTTAATAACAAATAATGACGAGTTTGTGTATTTAAGAAATACAAATTAAATTTGTTTTGGTTATATTTCTTTCTTATTTAATATATATTAGCCAGCATTATCTAACATCCAAAAATTTCGAGACATTTAATAAAGAGAGATGAGTGAGTAGTGTAGTAATTATTTGGTCCAACATTAATCCAACCAAAAAGTTTGTTACAGTGAAAGTGAGGATCCGATGAATGATTAAGGTGCGGGAAATCCGGAAGAGTTGGGATCCCCCATGGGCCCGTTACCCAACTTTCTCCAATGCTCATCACCCCTGGGCCCGTTAACTACTTTCTTTTATGAATATTTTTTCCCTTTTCAAAACGTTTAAAAATAAAATTAAAATTGAGTGAGAAATGTTTATTAGTGTGAGAAATTTTTTTATTTTTTGAGTTAATTTATGAAGTGTAAAACATTAATAATATTCGAAAAGTGATATCAGCATTTGAATTGACAACCTGAGTATGAAGAAAAGCCTTACAATTTGAGGTAAATTTTAGGATAGAAATATTTAATAACATAACTAATTTATTAAAATATCATGATTTTTTTGTTTAATATATCAGATAGATTTTTTTTCCAACCCTCACATGTACTGAAGTGGTGATCAAACGAAATGCTTCTGTTGAATCCGAGTATATGGAAATTAAATCAAATCGTTTTATGGAAGCAATCACAAACACTCGTCGAATGGTAAAAATTTCAAATATTCAAGGATCCACAATGTATTTGATGATATATCCTACAACGAAAACAATTGAATTGCATAGTAACCGAACCACCACTCTATTGCCCCAAATCTTGAAGTCAATCGAACTGCAGCATAATTAGTTAAAGTCTAACCCAATTTAACATTTATTTTATCTTACTTCCCTAATTTTTAACCATTTAAAAAAGAATTTGTACATACTTAAAAATATATTTTTTTATCAATGGAGACACTCTATTTTACCATAAATTGTGTCATAGATTGGATGATCTCATGTATATGGTTATTGAAATCAGAATTTTATTTGAGATTTGGAAAAATCTAATGCCAATGTGGGTGTTTCACAATGGCTGCACTTAGGCTGTATAATTATGGGCTTATTTAGATGGGCTCGACTGCTATGGTTGGCCTTCTCCCCGTTTGTTTCTCCTAGATCCCTAAACGACGTCCTAATTTTCGAATTAGACGATGCCCTAAAACGATAAATGACTAAATTGGCCTTTCGTAAACATTCAAAATTTAGATAAAGTTCAATATTGATTACACACATTCAATCTAAAACACAAAAAATTGACAAACCTAACTCGAAGATTCAACGAGAAATCGAAGTTCCGAACAGAAATCGACGAATTTCAGCTTGAATTTACGAATTTAAAAAAAAAAAGGGACCAGACGGACGGCAGGTCCTTTTTTTTAAAAAAAAAATTCTTAAATTATAATTAATTTATATTCACTTTAATTTAATTTAGGGTTTAGTTGAATTCTGTTTAGGGTTAGGGTTTAGATGAATTTAATATAGGATTTAGGGTTTAGATGAACTTATGAATTTATTTTAGGGTTTAGATGAACTTATGAATTTAGTTTAGGGTTTAGATGAACTTAGTTTAGGGTTTAGGGTTTAGTGGAATTTAGAGTTTTAGGGTTTAGATGAATTTAGTTTAAGGTTTAGGGTTTACGTGAATTTAGGGTTTTAGGGTTTAGGGTTTAGGGTTTAGATGAACTTAGTTTAGGGTTTAGGGTTTAGATGAACTTATTTTAGGGTTTAGGGTTTAGATGAATGTAGTTTAGGGTTTAGATGAACTTAGTTTAGGGATTTTCACCCTTATTCGATCATAAACGCTACCAGAATTCGTGCACACTAATTTATTACACAATCCAATCCGACCATAAACGCGACCATTCATTGTTTCACGACACTTATTTATTACACAATACCCTAAAACACTTAACAATACCACAAAACAATTAACAACACCAAAGTTCACAATCTTAAAACATTAGGTAGACAATATATCAAATGTACTGCACTATTGTGCAGATTGTACCAACATTTGGTACGTTAAATTCTCCCGACGGTACAGCGTGCCGAGCCATGCTGCTTTCGCACTGTCATCTGCCCAATACCGCCACATTTGACTGACCGGCGGGATTTGAAGTACCCGTCATGGACATCCAAATATAAACGTACCCAGTGATCACCGGTGCAAACTGGAAATGTGACACCACCCGGCTCCGGTGTGTCCCCGATTTTCATCGGGAGAAAAGTCTCTCCGTACGGGATACCACGACCCCCCATGCCAAAAACCACGTACGTCCAATTGTGCTTAGTGGCGAACCCGAAAGGTCCGGATTCCATAACCACCATGGTCTCTCACACGGTGTGTTCCACGACCACCCCGATCTCGTAAGGACAGTATCCAACTCGCCCTCATACACCTTATGATATCACCGTCCCCAGTACACATGGACGTGATCCATAAGCTCCTGCCGCATGACAATGTATTGATGTTGGTCACCGCCGGTAAAAGAGCCGGTAAAAGAGTGGGATACACATCTAAACCCGCAGTGGCCATCACCAATGGCGTCGAATACCGATGTTGCCAACGGCCAGAGCCCGTGAGGGATATACGACAAGTATGGAAGCACTTAAAGTGATGGGGGAAAAAGTAATTATGACGACTACGGATGAGACAACATCAATGAAACATAATTTGGTTCAAAAAACTACACACCTCTGTTAGGAATTGAAGTTTTAGACTTGCTTGTGGTTGGCTTAGCCGGTTGCGCAGTTCCGGTACCTGTTATTTGGTACACTTATGTTAGTAACATGTATGAAACCTGATTTGGTCTTGCCCTTAGGTGGGGTGCAATGGGCACTCGCATGCTCGTGGTACGAAGGGTGCCGCCCATCGGTCTTTCGCGCACGGGGCCTCCCTTTTGGCGCGTCCGACTTCTTCGGCTGCTTCACTCAGTCTGATTCTGACTGATACTGTGACCGAATCAGTGAAGTCAATGCCCGTACAGCGGGGCCACCTCTATCACAAATGGTCTGAACCATTCCGTTGAGGATGGCGCGATCTGTAGAGTCGTAGTCTTCCCACTTCTCACTGTCTACAGGAAGACGGTATTCCAAAGATCGCCAAAAGTGGTGGAGGTGGTAAGGTTTCAGCTCGACCCCATCGCGCTCCATAGATTCGAGCCTACAAGTGCAAGGAAGGCCGTGCGTGGTTTCGATCACACAATCACAATCGTCGTTACTGGATAACGACTCGTTCACCAACTCAATACCCCAGAGGCTGACTTCATTTTTCAGATACGTAAATGGTCGTCTATGTGAGAAACGATGAGTCTACATGGAACGAAAAAGCTAGTTAAGTTAAACATTTAAGAAATAACTAGTGATTTACTAAGTACTCATATTAACAGTACGATACCTTGCTTTGTGATTCATCGATGGCCCGCTGCACTTCGATGACTTGACCCTCAATCGATGCATGATATCCCTCAAATAGTGTATCAAGTCCCTGATTGGAAGGGACGAGTGATGCGACTCCACCATGTTCGTACTCGTACACCCAATATGAAAAACCCCGTTGGTGTTGCAATGGGTCCACTGAGTCTTATACGGTAACCACTCGCTTCCCAAGTACTCCATCAATCCTCCGATGTTACCCCAGTCACTCAAAACCATATCCTCCCACTCCATGAAGAACTCCGCATCTGTTAGTGCACACAACACTTTGTTCCACCTACCATGTACGAACGCCTCATCCATTTCTACATTACTCGTGATGTACTTAATTTTTGCCTCGATATTCCTCTTCATGTGCCAGATGCACAGTAAATGAGGAGTCTGTGGGAATACGATGCGGAGAGCCGCTGCCAGACCTCGCTCCTTATCAATGACAAATGCAGTGGGTTGTCGCCTACCCAGCATCAACTCCAGACATTTCAACACCCAAACATAAGACTCAGTTTTTTCGTTATTAACTAATGCAAACCGATGCTAAAGTTCTTCCGCACCGGAGTCACACTAACCAACTGGATCACTGGCTTCCTAAAGCAGTTGGTGTTGTATGTCGAGTCAATAATTATCACGAAATACCATGAACTAACCATCTGGACACATTCGGGGTGGCTAAGAAACAGATGAACAAGACTGTCATCATCATTCTTTAAGTACTGGACGAAATAACCTAGTCATGTAGCTTGACGCAATGTCCACTCCATCGGATCCAAACCATCTAATTTCTCCTTCCTAATCTTGTACGACTCGTTATAAATCTGATTCATATTATGACGAGTGTTGAACTTCTTATTCAAAGAATACCTGATCTTATTCGGTTGTGTGTGAACAACCACCATATCCCGAATATCTTGTTTCGCCTCATCTGATAACGGATTGCTTTCCCCGCTTACTTTAGTGAAATGAATAAGAGGATGATTGTGGTACCCCTTCGCCCGGTCAGGGTTCTTTACGTCTCCGACTCCGTCAATAAAATATTTCCACTCGCAATCTACCACCTTTGATCGGACGGCAAGCCTGAATGGACAATTACACTTCTTTGACTTCGTAGTACGTTTCGGCGGAGTGGAACCCTCAGACTTGCGAGTTGGTCCCCGTGAGCAGTACAGATAAACCCGACACTCTTTTTCCGAATCGTTGCTTTTATTTGATCCTTTGATCAGATGGAAATTAAGCGTCAAAGCAATCTGTTTTGCTGCTTGGACCGCTTCACCGATACTGTCGTACACATTATCTGATAAGAACCAATCGGAATAATCTATTCCGTCACCGGCGTCCATTTCCTACAAAATATCAACACCGAAATGAATCAAAACACTCAAATTAACATATCCTAGGAATTGATGATTCAAAAAGACCAACAATTACCATGGTACTCGTTGACATGTCGCTTGCATAAACCCTATATTTAAGATACAAATTAGTTAATCAAAACATACAATTAACAACAAAATTTCAGATTTTTAAATATTTAAACCCTAAACCACTAAAACTTATACCCTAACCAATAAAACCTAAACCCTAAAAACAAAACACAAAACTCTAAACCCTAAAAAAAATTTAAAAAATTATAAAAATTAAACCTTAAACCCTAAACCCTAAAAAAAATTATACAAATTTTAAAATTTAAACCCTAAACCCTAAACCCTAAACAAAATGTTACAAATTTAATAATTTAAACCCTAAACCCTAAATTCTAAAAAAAATTATAAAAAAAATTATACAAATTTTAAAATTTAAACCCTAAACCCTAAACAAAATTTAAAAAATTATAAAATTTTAACCTTAAACCCTAAACGCTAAACCTAAATCATAAACTCTAAACCCTAAATTTTAAACCCCTAAACCCTAAACACTAAGCCCTAAACGCTAAATTATAAATCTTAAACACAAAATACTGTAATCTAAACCCTAAACTCTAAACCCTAATACAATTAACAACAAAACTTATAAAATTATAAAATTTAATAAAAAAAAATTAACCAAACGGACGAACCGGACGGATCCGTCTGGTCAGACCAGCCAGACGGAGCGCCGTTCCGTCTGGTTAGACTTAACGGAGGGAACGGTGGTCCGTCTGGCTGGTCTGACCGGACAGATCCGTCCGGTTCGTCCGTATAGTATTTTTTTTTCAGATTCAAAACTGAATTTCGTACCTTTCGAATTTTGATTCGTTGTTCGTCGAGAGTGTTTTCGCAAACAAAAACATAATAAATAAGAGTTTTTTAGATCGAAATAATATTTTTTTCATTTTTACAAAATGGACGTTTATGTCATATATGGATTTAGGGCGTCGTTTAATTCGAATTCCAGAGCGTAGTTTAGGAACCTCTTTTTCTCGCCATTTGCTACCTCGACTAATTTGGCGGGAAGAGATAGGATGCTCAGCTGTAAACGAAGAGCAAGGTTCTTTCTTTCTCATTTTTCCCAATCCAGAGTCCACACTGAACCGAGGGCAATTGTTGATGATTTGCAGCTTCGAGGCGATACCAAGCAGCAGAATGGCTCCGGCGGATGGACGGCGGCGCTTCAGGTTCCTTCCCCAAGCAACCTTCAGAGGAAGACTTCTGCCTCTCTCTCCGAAACGGTCTCATCCTCTGCAACGTTCTCAACAAAGTCAATCCTGGCGCCGTCCCCAAGGTTTCACTTCCCATCTTTCCTTTTCAATCCTCTTGATCCATAAACCATCAACAACGACGACAAACGCCTAAACCGTTTGATGTGTTCGTTTTGTTTCAAGGTAGTCGAGAATCCTCTGATTGCCGTCCAGTCTCCCGAAGGACCTGCCCAATCCGCGATTCAGTATTTCGAGAACATGAGGAACTTCCTTGTTGCGGTTAAGAAGATGGAGCTCTTGACTTTTGAAGCTTCTGATTTAGAGAAGGTATGAACATGATTGCAGTCGAATCTTTCGCATTGCCCTCGCTTTCAGTTCGCTTAATTAGGTCATTTTGCATGTATGTTGATTTATAAAGAAATAGAGATGAAACCTAAGTTTTAGGGGAGAAACTATTGATTATTATTATGTGTGTGTTTAGTATACTTTGAACTCACATACCAGTAGAAGAGTCAAACGGCCGAACAAACTTGGGTTAGTTCCTGTGTGTAGTTCTCAGAGTCTTTCGTTGAACGTTTGAATTGAACTTGTTGATGTACAGGGAGGGTCCTCGAATAAGGTGGTGGACTGCATTCTTTGTCTGAAAGGATATTACGAATGGAAGCAAGCTGGTGGAATTGGGGTATGGAGGTATGGTGGCCTTGTGAAGATCACTAACTTCCCCAGGGAATCACCACCTTCATTGGTGGGCAGTGAAAGTGCGGACGAATCGTTTGATGAATCTGAATCTTCCCAGTATGATCAGCTGTTAGAATTTCTCCACCTTTCTCATGAGATCTCAGATGAAGAATCAAGAACGGCCAATTTTCTTGCATTTCTTTTCGATCATTTCGGACTTCGACTGCTGCAAGCTTACCTTAGAGATTGTAATGGGATTGATGACTTCCCTTTGAATGCAACGGTAGGTAAGACCTATACCAATCAGTTTATTGCATTTGTTTTGTGCTTGTAATGATGTATTGGATAACCATAGCATTGAAATCAAGATGATTCTTTTTATGCGTACTTGTCAGCCTATAAACACGGTGCAAGTTTTAACTTTTCCCAATGGGTGAAAAACTTGCAGATCATAGATACCTTGCTCAGTAAGGTGGTCAAAGAATTCTCAGCGTTGCTTGTTTCGCAAAGCACGCAGGTAAATACATCGACTCTTTTTTTTGTGGGATGTGATATTTATGTTGTTTCCTTAGCCAAACCATCAAGGTAACTCATTTGTCATTTTAAAACTGATCACAGGTTGGTCTCTTCTTGAAGAAAATATTGAAGCGGGATATTGGTTACCTCTCAAAAGAGGAATTTCTTGAAGCCATTTCACAGTATCTACGGCATAGAACTAATTTGGTGTCTAGTGACCTCTCCAAGTTTTGTATCTGCGGAGGTAATAAAGAGCCTCTTGAACGCACCCCAACTATAAGTGATACGTCTTATCTTTCAGAGACAACTGAACTTCACCAGAAAGAGCTTGAGGTTTGAACAGAACTGAAATCTGTTGTTATTTCTCAAAGCTAGTGCCTGCTGTTGTTAACTAATTCCTATGGAGCGCCTGTTTTTAATATCAGGAGTTGAGATTCCATTACAAGCTGACTAGACAGGAAGTCGTGCAAATGCAAGCAGATTGGAGGGAGGAACTAAGTCAGCTTGGTACGGTACCAATATTTTTCGTGTGTAGAGGGCGAAGATGGCTTATATTTTATTGATGTAAGTCGTTTCTCAGTTTGACGTGCGTTTATCTTTCAGTACTTCACACCAAGACCCTTGAAGTTGCATCCTGTTCCTATCACAGTGTTCTGGAGGAAAATCGACAACTTTACAATCAAGTTCAGGACCTTAAAGGTAACCCATCTATCATTATGACTTCAAATTTGTTGATATGAGCAGCTTTGATATATCAATACCCATTTTGAGCAGGTGCCATACGTGTGTACTGTCGGGTCAGGCCATTCTTACCAGGACATGCAAATGGGCAATCCACAGTAGATCACATTGGAGAAAATGGAAATCTAATGATCGTCCATCCTCTCAAACAAGGCAAGCACGCCAGGAAGGTGTTCAACTTTAATAAAGTGTTTGGTACAAGCTGTACACAAGGTACGTGGTATTCTGCGCAAAATAGATATTTCTAGCTCAATGAAAATGGTTAAACTAGTGAATGGTTACAAGAAAAGACGGAAGAATGCATCATTTAGAACCTATAACTTTTTTTATGCCTTGCCTATAGGCTATATCTGTATATTTCCTGTTTTGAATTCTAATGAGCTTTTTTAGTATGACTAATCTCAAATTCTTGGTCCGTAGAGCAAATTTATGGTGACACTCAACCATTAATCCGATCGGTGCTGGATGGTTATAACGTTTGCATTTTTGCATATGGACAAACTGGGTCAGGGAAAACTTATACGATGGTACATATTCACGATACCTTCTGTTGTAAAGCGTTACTCGCCATGGAAATATGATTTATACTTGTCATGAAATGAAACACAAAGGATGCAGGCGTTTTTTCTAATATATTCTGATCTATTGGGTTATGACAGAGTGGCCCTGATTTGAATACTGAAGAGACATGGGGTGTAAACTACCGAGCTCTTCGCACCCTATTTCAAATCTCAAAGACGAGGGCAGGTATCGTAAACTACCAGGTCGGAGTTCAGATGATTGAAATATACAACGAGCAAGTAAGAGACCTGTTGGTCAGTGATGGCTCCAATAGAAGATATCCTTTCTGGGTCATGAATTATATATTTTATTATAAACTAGAAAGATATTAGAGAGATTGAAAGATTGATGATTATTATTATGACTCTAATGGCCGATAGGGATATGTATATATAAGATAGACATAGACTCCTACTATAAGTAGGAAAAGGACTCATACCATAAGTAGGAAAAGGATTCATACCATAAGTAGGAGTCTTACATAAGGAAGTTTCTTCCTACACAAGTAACTAATATAATTAATATATCCTAATAATATTAGGTCTACCTAATTAGGATTTATTTCTACACTCCCCCTCAAGCTGAGTCGTGTAAATGTTGAACATGCCCAGCTTGTCTATCAATTCTTCAAAGGTAGACCTTCCTAGAGACTTGGTGAAGACATCTGCCACTTGCTGGCTAGTTGGTACATAATCCAGACGGATAACTCCACTTGTGATCTTTTCTGATATAAAGTGTCGATCCAGTTCAACATGCTTAGTTCTGTCATGATGAACTGGGTTACGAACGATTTTTAACTCACATAGAACACGTTGCAGCCAAATTCCTTCTTTAATTCTAGATGTCAAAGCACGATACTCAGCTTCAGCACTGCTGAGTGACACCACATCTTGTTTCTTACTTCTCCATGTCACAAGATTCCCCCATACATAGGTTCCATAACCAATAGTTGATTTCCGCTCAGTTAATTCACTTGCCCAACTTGAATCAGTATATATAGTGATTGCTCTGTGCTCGTGTTTCTTGAAGAATAACCCATGCTCAGGAGAGAACTTCACGTACTTCAATATCCGGTAAACCATTTCCATGTGTTCCTCGTTGGGAGCATGCATGTGTTGACTTGTAATCCCAACTGAGTATGAGATGTCTGAACGAGTATGAGCTAGATAAATAAGTTTACCAACTAAACATTGATAAACACCTTTATCTACAGCAGGAACATCTTTATCATGACTAAGTCTTTTATTAGGTTTCATAGGAGTGCTCATAGGTTTACTATCAAGCATCCCAGTTTCCTTTAAAAGATCCAGAACATATTTTCTTTGAGATAGGAAAATACCCTTTTCAGATCTTGCAACTTCCATGCCTAGAAAATATCGTAAATTTCCAAGGCCCTTGTGTCAAATTCTGTGGCCAATCTCTGCTTCAAGCGAGTTATTTCTTGAGTATCATTACCTGTGATGATAATATCATCCACGTACACAATCAAGATTGCAATTTTCTTTGCATCTGAGTGTCTTACAAACATTGTATGATCAGACTGACACTGAGTGTACCCTGCTGATTTTACAGCCTTACTAAACCTTTCGAACCAAGTTCGAGGTGACTGTTTTAAGCAATACAATATTTTCTTCAACTTACAAACTTTGCCAGTAGAAGGGACCCCGGGAGGGGGATTCATGTATACTCCTTCAAGGAGTTCACCATTCAAGAAGGCGTTCTTCACGTCGAGTTGATGTAAATCCTAGTAGAGGTTTGCAGCAAGACTTAGAAGCACTCGAATGGTATTAAGCTTAGCAACTGGTGCGAATATTTCTTCATAATCTATGCCATAGGTTTGTGTGAAGCCCCAAGCTACCAAACGAGCATTGAATCGTTCAATAGTCCCATCTGATTTGTACTTAACAGCAAATACCCACCGACAGTCAACAGTAAATTTATTTTGAGGGAGGAAAACTAAATCCCAAGTCTGATTTTCGTAGAGAGCACGCAGTTCCTCTTTAACAGCCTTCTCCCACCTTGGATCGAGTAAGGCTTCTTCTATGTTTCTAGGAATTGTAACTCTATCTAGAGCAGTAATAAATGCTTGATAACCCGAACTCAATTCTTCATATGAAATCTGATTGCCAATGGGATATTTAGTGCAGCTTCTAACCCCTTTGCGGATCGCAATGGGAACATCTAGATCAGTATCGACTTCAGGAGAAGATGGAGTCTCTTCAGTCACAATAATAGGTGCTTCTGGTTCATCAGTAGTAGTGCTGGGTTTCTGTCTCCGAGTATACACTAGAAGATCAGGTCTAGTTTGAACAAGTTCGTCTTCCTACGGTGGGTCTGGGTTCAGCTCGGGTTCTTCATCCTGCTTTGGGTGATCAGAGGTGGCATTGATGACAGCCATCGGGTGAGGATCATCGAGAGAAATTAATTCCCACAAAGGAGTTTGAGTTTCAGTGTTGGTCCCCCGTCAAGCTCAGTGTGGGTAAAATAGGGTTGAGACTCAAAAAAGATAATATCTCTAGAATGATAAGTCTGTCGATTTGTAAGGGAATAACATTTATATCCCTTTTGGAGCGGAGAATAGCCAATAAAGACACATTTGTGAGCCCTTGGATCAAGCTTACTATGATGAGTCGGATTAATATGAATAAACGCAGTACAACCAAAAATCCTTGGGGGGAGATTAGAAGACAAACTCGACATATGCAGATGTAGATCAAGCAGTATCTGTCGTGGAGGCTGGAATTTTAATACTTTGTTAGGCATTCTGTTGATTAAATACGTAGCGGTCAGAATTGCTTCTCCCCATAAGTATTGAGGAATCTGTCGAGCAAACATGCATGCTTGCGCAACATTCAATAGATGTCTATTTTTCGTTCTGCAATGTCATTTTGTTGAGGCATTTCAACACATAAGCTGATATGTACAACACCATGTTCAGTAAGATACTTGCCAAGAACGGTGTTGAAATAGTCCTTAGCATTATTTGTCTTTAGTACTTGGATATTTGTATTAAATTGAGTAGCCACCATCTGATGAAAGTGCTGAAATATAGAGCTTGTCTCTGACTTTTCTTTCATCAGATATGTCCAAGTATGACGAGAATGGTCGTCAATGAAGGTTACAAACCAACGAGCATCATTCAAACTTTTAATCCTCATAGGACCCCAAATATCACTATGTATAATCGAGAATGGTTTGGTAGGTCGATAACCGATAGTAGGATAGATAGAGCGAGTATGCTTAGCCAACTGGCATACTTCACACTTGTAAAACTAAGCTCTTTTATTCCGAAACAAAGTAGGAAACAAGTGTGCGAGATAAATAAAACTTGGGTGCCCGAGCCTATAATGCCATAAAGAACTTCATCATCACTACAATTATCTACTCTAGAAATCTGGTTTGCTGACTTCTGAATGTCCTTGTCCAAACCATCCTTGAAGATATATAGTCCATTTGATAGTTCAGCAACTCCAATCATTTTCCCCGATCCCACTTCCTGCAAGTGGCAACCAGAAGGGAAGAATCTAGCCTCACAATTCAAATCCGAAGTGAACTGCCGGACAGAGATAAGATTGCAGCTTAATTGAGGGAAATATAATACTGGAGAGATGATAAGGTTGCCAGGCAGCCGAATATAACCTATGCCTGTAATAGGGGAAATTCCCCCATTGGAGACACGAACCCCTCCTTTTTGAGGATAAGGCTGAAGATCATGGATTAATTCTAGACAACCAGTCATTTTGTCTGAAGCACCAGAGTCTAGAATCCAAGTGTATTGATGAAGAGATTTAAAGTGAGTGGTAAGAGTTACCTTGAGCAAAGTTGCTGCTGAAGAAATCAGCTGGCTCTTTAGTATTTTTTCTAGAATTGTTTCCAGAATTGTAGTAGTCATTCACACCCATGCTTCCCTGTTTGAGATCATACAATTTGGTTTCGATCTCTAGTAATGCAGAGGAGTGGTCCATCCTCGAATAAGTCTTCTTTCTTTGCATGGTCCCAGATAGACTTGGCCGACGGATGAAGAAGATAGATTTTTCCTATCTTTGGTATCATGGTGGAAATAAGCCAGCCGCGAACAAGGTGATCTTCATTGTCCCACTGCTCAAACTTCGGAACAGTTTCAGCTAATTTCTTCGCTGTTCCGAGAAGATAACCAGCTTTACCACGGCCGCTGATGTAGATGCGGACAGAAGAAGACCAGTGGAGGTAATTCGAACCATCGTGTCTGCAAATCACAGCCTGACCAGGGTAGAGTAATCTAAATTTGATGAAGGCAGAACGGCTGAGTTGTTGGGGTTGCCGTTTCTGCTGTTAGCGGAGCTGTCGTCGACCATGATTGAAATAAATTTAGGATTTTAGATTATGCGGAAGCATGTATCAGGATGGGGCTCTGATACCATATTATAAACTAGAAAGATATTAGAGAGAGATAGAAAGATATCAATTATTATGGCTCTAATGGCCGATAGGGATATGTATATATAAGATAGACATAGACTCCTACTATAAGTAGGAAAAGGACTCCTACCATAAGTAGGAGTCTTACATAAGGAAGTTTCTTCCTACACAAGTAACTAATATAATTAATATATTCTAATAATATTAGGTCTACGTAATTAGGACTTATTTCTACATAATTCAGTTGTAATTCAGTTGTATGGAAAGCTTTCAGCAAATTCTATATGTGAATCTCAGGGTCTTCCATTCCTAATGTTCTTTTAAAAGAAGGATGCAAAGCAGAGTTAACTTCAATTAAATAGACCTGGACGTGCTTTTTCTTTTGGTTATTTGCTTCCCTTAACTACTCATACATTAGATATCCGTAACAATTCTCAACTGAATGGACTAAATGTACCCGATGCAAATTTGATTCGGGTGTCGAGCACTCAAGATGTTCTTGATCTAATGAGAATTGGTCAGAGAAATCGTGCAGTTGGTGCTACTGCTCTCAATGAGAGAAGTAGCCGTTCTCACAGGTAGGAGCTTTTCAACACTAATGAACTCCTAAACATTCCATTTGCTTCATGTCTTTCAATGCAGGAATACTAATGTTCTATGGTACGATATGCAGCATTTTGACAGTTCATGTCTATGGAAAAGAGTTGATTTCTGGATCGATCCTGAAAGGTTGTCTGCATCTAGTAGATTTGGCTGGAAGTGAACGGGTGGTTAAATCTGAAGCTGTTGGTGAAAGGTTAAAAGAAGCTCAACATATCAATCGGTCTCTTTCAGCCCTCGGTGACGTTATCTATGCTTTGGCACAGAAGAGTCAACACGTACCCTATCGAAACAGCAAACTAACTCAAGTGCTACAAGATTCTCTAGGTAAATGTTTTGGTCAATTCATACCCTGAATTCAACTTCTACTATTAGTTGATGCTTCTCTGATCATCACCCTGAATTCTTCTTTTGTTCTTGTCTAGGTGGCCAGGCAAAGACACTAATGTTTGTCCATATAAATCCTGAAGTTGATGCTATTGGCGAGACAATTAGCACTCTGAAGTTTGCAGAACGAGTTGCTTCTATCGAACTAGGTGCAGCTAAAGCAAACAAAGAAACAGGAGAAATTCGAGATCTCAAAGAAGAGGTTAACTTTCTTGGACTCCAAGGAACAGACTCATAACTTTGCAATCAACTTTACTGAACCCTGCTTTCCTCGTTTTTTTTCCTTTTGCGGCTAGATATCAAGCTTGAAGCAAAATTTGGAGAGAAAGGAAGCGGAACTTGAACAACAGAAAACTGCAAATGGTAGAAGCACAGCAGAGGGACAAAGAACAAGAGCCGTTTCTCCTTTCTACATGCCAAGACAAGGCACAAACGCCAATGGTAAATCCGAAATAATTCAACGGCCAAACGATGAAAGCAAGGGCTTAGAGGTATAACATAAAGCGTTTCTGATGGTACGTAGATGTGGTTGGAGTAGTTACTGCTTTCAGTTTTAGCTTAAATGGGTTTGATTTGCGTTTTCAGATTAGAAGTTGCTCTTCTGGCAAGCAAAGGAGGTCTAGATTTCCATCTGCATTCCCCGATAAGGAAAAGCTTCTATTTAAACTGGGTGATGAGAGGCCTGGAAGCTCCATTAAGGCGAGATCACCATCTCCTCCTGTTAGGAGATCAATCTCAACAGACAGAGGAGCCCAAATAAGGAACAGGACCAAACCAGAGACGATTGAGAATAGCCCAGTTGGAAGAATGCCTTTTCCTGCTAGAGTGCCTGTCAGCAAATCTATTGCATCAATACCTGCAATGCCATCAATAGAGAACAGGTCGAATGCAACACAAGAAGCGAAGCAGGATAATATAGCGAGTGCATTCTATAACTTCCAAAAGAATATTACTTCGAGGAAAGCATTCCCCGAATCTGAAGAAGAGCAATTCAAACAGGCTCTAAATATAAGGCAAGGAGGTATCAGGAAGGCCAAAAATAATGAGATGAAGTTAAAATCAAAGCAGCAGCAGCTGCCTGCAAAGCTGTCAAAGCCTGAAGTTGGTATGATGATGCTGTCCGCAATCGACACGGGTGGTAAGCAAGAGGAGCCCCGTAGAAGTGACTTCTCAGAGACCGAAAACGAGGGAATGCTATCTGGCTCCCCATTTCTTGGTGGGTTTAATGTGAAGAAGCTTCAAAGGAACTTGTCCAGGAACTCTCAGAATCTTGAAGCAAGGTAAAAATTACCTGTTATTCACGTCTTAAATATATAGTACTGAGAATGCACATGATTCAATGACACTGGTGTGAGAATGCAGAGTTATCCAAGCTGCAGAGCCATTATGGGGTGGGAAAATAGCAAGCAGCGGAGCTAGGAATGTGAAGGAAGTTGGGAATGTTGGAAATCCACCAAGTGTGATGCCTGAGTTGAGAAGGAGTCAATCTACTCCTCGCGGGAAGTTCTTCAATTGGCCTTGAGGATGATCCATGGCATTTGTAAGTAGTAATATACATATATATAGCAACAGGAACAAAGTATTTTACGAAAAATAGTGTATAGAGTGAGTGGATGATGTTTGTTTGTTTGAGTTGAGTGAGTAAGTGAGTGAGTGAATCCCTCCTGACGTTTTGATATACTTGTACTGCATACTATTTCCAGGAGGTGTTACTGGGAATGGGTGAAATTAAATGTTGTTGATGTACTGTTTGGATGAATTGTGCAGTAATTTGGATTTGGATGCACTGCACTACTCATCTATATTGTTATAGCTTAAGACCATGGAGCTAATGAAAAGCTAAAAGTGTTAGCATAATCACTAACCCTGAAATATTTGGCATCATTTTTGTACGGCAGATTTGGGTGGAATTGGTCGGATTTGGAGGTTAATTCTGGACGGTCAACTAATTTTGTCGGATATGTTCTCCAAGGTCGCAAAGCGGCATCCTGGATTTGTCGGAGTTGGGGCTCAATTCCGCCTAATTCTAGTATAGACTAATGGTCCGGATTTGTCAATTTGGTGGATTTACCCTTGAATCCGAATTACAATAATTTGGAGAATTCCAATTGGAAATGACAAGAACATACCAAAGAAGACAATTGATTGAAAAGAACGAAATTTCATCAATCTTCTTGTTTAACGTCAAACTACTGGTCAACTTCAATTTGCCGAGCATGTTTGTTTGGACTATTGTCACAATTCACTACATCTTCATTACTTCTCGTCCTTGAGATACAAATGAGAAAAGGAGTCGAAGAAGTAGACGCAAATAAGAACACAAAATTGGTTGGATAGAATCATAGATAGAGCAAACTTAATATCAATTTAGGAGCAAACTAAACTCCATATGCATACCCACTGTAAACTAAAAAGCTAGCTGTTCATCAATTGAATGTATTCTTGGCTTGGGTTATAATATATGATGACAGCAGTCAGTCTCTTATATAACTGGCAACCAAAGCAATAGTCTTTCATCCTCCACATCACAATCTCATCACAACCAAAGCCATAGCCAATCATCATAATCACTTTTAACAATAGAAAGAAGAGATGGCCATGCGAAACTTGAACCGAGGAATCACAGCTTCTTCCCTCGTGTTTGTAGCACTGCTATTAGTCTTATCATTCACAGGTTCTGCTGCTCACACTGATGTCAGCACGATGATGATGATGACGACAACATCAGGAACATCATCAATGGCGTCAATGTGCAGACCAGGGAAGTTGCCCACAAAACTTGCGGCAAAATGCTGGCTGGCTATTTTCGAGGTCCCGCTCTGCGTGTTTGAGATCGTGGAGGTGTTCGAAGGAGGTTCCATCTTCAAACTCACTCGATCTTGCTGTCGAGCATTCATCGACCTGACTGAAGAGTGCAAGATAGAGGTGTTCCAGCATTCCAAGTGGTTTCCTGTTGTTGATAACTTCTGTGTTGCCATTGGCGGAGGAGGCAGCGAGGTCCCTTCTCCACCTCCTCATTCCCTCTGATCTTCAATTTCTGTTAAGGCTGAATAAATTGACATTAGAAATGCTGTCCTTGTAGTCTCCATGTAAAAAATTACAATAATAAACTTGCAAATGATTTTTAGTTGGTAAAAATTCATATCCGTGGGTATTTAATTAATGTTTCAAGAAATTTATATGAGTAAAAAACGTTTTGCGTGACTCATGTTTGAATCATTACATAATATCAAATTCTTTTAAAAAAACTCATGTATATTCACACAAACCGGGAATTATAAAAATAAGAAATAACTCGCCATATGTCACGAAAAGTGTTACAGTGTCAATTATATGATAAATAGTATATGTGACACATAGAGTTAATATATATGTTGTAACAACGGGGTTTGTTGTCACAAGAAAACACTAATCTAAACCATCTATTTATTAGATTGAATGTAATTTATATTTAATGGTCTAGATTAATTGGACTTTTAAATTATTTTTAAAAGTGATTATTTTATTATTTAAATTAAATAATAAAAATATTATAGTTATTTTTATTTCTCACTTTTTCATATTCCTTTCTTCTTGAAACTTCCATATATTAAGTGTAACTCGGTACCACAACACCAAAATCTGTACCTCGAAGCATTCTCAGATACCGCATCAGACGAAAATAATAGTATTTATTTGTACCTATATTTGATATAGGGTATCGACATCAATAAAAGTCAGTACCTTGAATAAGCACAATCACCCATAAAAACGGCATCGAGAGAAGTTAATTACAAAATAAAATAAAATAGGTACTTGCATTAGATATGAAGTACTAAGTCATGGTTAGGTCGGGTGGTGGTGGTGGTTGTAGTGGTCGGAGACGAAGAGGTGGTGTTTGGTGGTGGGAGTCGGAGATCGAAGAAGAAGGGGTGGGATTGATGGATCTGGTGGGGACGGGTGGTGGTGGTGATGGTAGTGGTAGTGGTCGGAGACGGGGACGATGGTGGTCAGAGACGGGGGCGATCGCAATAACCAAAGAATATAATTCTAACCTAAAACCATAATCCCCGGCCTATTAGTTTGTGAGCTTCTGACTTCTTGTGGATATCTTGTCCGTCTTCACAGCAGTTGTCGCCGCCGTCAACGGTGCCAATGAGATTCTTAGATGTTTAGGATTGGCTTAGTGAAACTCAGATTTCGCCTGGTTTAGTGAAACTCGGATTGTCGAAGAATCCGAAGTCAGCAACAATGAAGGAGAAATTAATGAAGGAAAAGAATCCTACAAGCGTGGTTGTACGATTTGGGATTCTCCAATATCGTAGTTTACTCGATTTGAGAAATTCAACATTTACTGGAATGCTATGATAGAGATGCACAAAAAATTAATAGAAGGAGAAAGTGATGATACGGAACAAAAACCAAATGACACAAATCGGTATGAAAATGTAAAAGATCCAGCAATAGTAAAAGCTAAGGGTTCAGGCACGATGAGCGGATCAGGTAAGGCAAGAAGGTGCAGGAACTGCAAGGAATAAGGCTGTCCTCGCTGGAACAAGGTTGTTCAGTCAGAACTCAACTCTGTCGCTCAAAATAAGACTTGGGAAATTACGGATAAATTGCCCAATATCGTCCCTCTTGGTTGTAAATGGGTTATTTGCATTAAGTATAAACAAGATGGTTCGATCAACCAGTAAAAGCCCGCTTGGTAGTCAAAGGTTATACTCAAATCCAAGGCATCGATTATATGGATACCCTTTCATCGGTTGTCAAAATGACACCGATCCGAACTTTACTCACCACTGCCGTCATTAAAAATTGGCATCTTGAGAAACTAGACATTAATACGGCTTTTCTTCACGACGACCTTAACGAAGAAGCTTATATGACTTTGCCACCAGGCTACCCGTGTCCCCCAATGACAAAAATAAAGTTTGTAAACTGACCAAATCTCTTTACGCTCTACTCTAAAGAGAGCTAGCCGTCAATGGCATGCCAAACGTTCCGCCGCTTTGCTTACTTTAGGGTATCACCAATCTACCTCCGTTTATTCCTTGTTTACTAAATCGGCAAATGGCCACTTCACCACCTAGTTGGTCTATGTCGACGACATTATTTTAGCGGGTTTTGAATCTGCCGAAATTGAATCAGTAAAAATTCATTTGGATATTTCTTTCACCATTAAAGATCTTGGTCCTCTCAAGTACTTCCTCTGTTGATGCGCGGATTTTACCCCGCTTTCAAATACCCAATAGATTGCTATAATGGAATCGTTTATTTCCCTAGGGTATTTCTACTTCTATTACTCAAATTGATTATCTAACTAAACTAAGAAACAGTGAATGATTGGTTGTTTGATTGTTTATGTATGCAATTATAAACTAATGACTGAAATAAAACAAATCAAAATGCAAGAAATCGAGTTTCAAAGATAAGACGAAGGTAGTTTGGACTCGAATCCACAATAGCTAGCAATGGATGACTGAACGATATGCAATCTCAGTTATTCAAGTTATAATGGCTTGGTGATTACAATAGTCTTAGATCACTGTCGCACCTCTAAGGATCTATTCCGCTCGATCATAGACTCCTCTCTCGAGCTAATCTACACCCAACCAGAAAGCATTAAATGTGTTCGATGAAATGCCACAATGATAAACGATGCAAAAAGCCTAGATTAATCGCTCATCTCTCGAGCTAACGAGTAACCTAGAGTTCTTCCTAACCGACTTATCAATCTATATTCCTCTCGGACCCACAAATCAATAACGATGATTCAATCAAGATGATCAAATGAGAATGAATCTGAAATTAGGTTTTAGCAAGAACACACGATAATCATGAATAACATCAATAGCAATATCAACGGTTTAGAAACCCATCATCCATTCAAATGCTAAGCTAAAATTTCATCTAATCCAAACAATACAAAAGGGTTAGCCGCTCATGGTTTCGGAAATAAATCACAAGAGAAGAGAAGAAAAACCAGAGAAGACGACATGTTCTTCGTGGAAATCTCAATCTTCGACTTGATGATTTTCCCTTCTCCAATCGTGGTTGATTCTCTTGCTTCAATCGTCTCTCTGGAACTCTAGCTCTCTTCAAGAGCTTAAAAAATTTGTGTTTATTCAGTATATCTCGTCCATAGGGGGTCTCAGGGGTATTTATAGGCTTCTGGACCAAGTTGGAGAAGGAAAAGGACTTGAAAACCCGTCTGGGGGTGGGGCACGCGTGCTCCATATGGAACACGCCGTCTTCCATGGAACACACCATGTTTCCGGCCGTGTTCCGCGCCTGTAACTTTCTCGGGCAATTCCAGCGGAGGAGCACGCCTTGTTCCTTCATTATATGGAGTTTGACCATAGTGTCAAGATTAAAGTTGTAGACAATCGAATTATCTTTCCAACGCCGCTGACCGTGCATCAATTGCACTTCCAAGGGATGAGTTATGCTCAAAATACTAAAAAGTGACGCTTTCTTCCCAAGTTGAATGCTTTCAGTTGTTCCGGCGTCCCCGTCATGTCTTGTTCATCTCTAATAGTCATATGACACATGAAATGTACCAAAAACATACCAAACACCATAAAACGGCCCCAAGGGGCAAGAGAACCAAACATGTACTCAAAACCCGAATTTGAATACATTTCGACACACAAAAATGTAGTTTATAACGAGAAAAGGTGTGTCGAAAATACAGTGCATCATTCGTATGGAAGTTTCTCGCAATAAAAGTGGTATTCACCTCTGTCAATGCAATTACACTCATGACCTTCTCAACGTTACTGGCTATATCGAAAGCAAGCCCGCTAGCACTCCTAGCACCCCGACACCACATTAGGTATTAATTATGGGACTTCATTAACTCCCGATGACATTCATTCCTATCGTCAATTAATCGGCCGTCTCCAATATTTGTGTACTACTCTCGGTCAGATATTTGCAACACCATTAATCATCTTTGCCAATTCGTATCAGCCCCCACGACCGACCATGAGTTAGTCACTCATCGCCTACTCCGATATCTCAAAGGGACTCCTGCCTATGGTCTATATTTTTCCAGCACCGCTCCCCTCAAGATTAGTGCTTTATCCAACTCTCAATTGGTTGGATTTCTCAAATCTCGGTGTTCCGTTACCGGGGTTTGCATTTTTCTCAGAGATTGCCTCCTTGCATGGAAATCCAAGAAGCAATCCGGTGTCTCTCGTTCCTCCAGTGAGGCCAAATACCGTGCTCTCGCCTCGACCTCCGTCGAACTACAATGGCTTCATGGCCTCCTGCATACTTTTCCCAATGACATACCTCGTCCTTATTCCCTCTATTGTGACAATTTATTGACAGTTAAAATGACTGAAAACCCAATTCAACATGAGCGCACAAAGGATATTGAGTTAGATTGCCACTTCATTCACGAAAAAGTTATTGATGGCTTCATCAAAGTCACTCACATCTCTATTCACAATCAACTTGCGGACCCTTATACCAATGCTTTGCCGATTCATACTTTTCACAATCTCATTTCCAAACTATGCTTGGAATCAATTCATGCTTTCTTAGCGAGGGGGTGTTAAGGGAGTCATTTAGTTTGTTCCAGTTCGTTAGTAGTTTGTTACAACTAGTCGGTTAGGTGCTTAGGCGGTTAGGCTCTTAGTTAACATAAGTCCAGTGATCTCCTTGTATATATTCCATTCAGTCTCGTATTGTAGAAGTAATTTTTAGTTAATGAATAATCAATTCACTTGCCCTTCTCTTTCTTTATTCTCTCGATTCTCTCAATTCATCAAAGATCGGACAGATGAGGAGTATGAAAAAGAAAAGGTACCTCGCTTTTGCTGTACATTTCGTTGTGGCATGTGTAGAAACCGACCTTATCTCGGTTGAGCCACTGGTTCGACCAGATAATCTACTCGGATTCCAATTTTGAAAATACAACAAAACTGATATTTACTGATATCAAAACTTCGATCAGCTCTCTCTCCAGCTCCAATACCTGTGACTGAAAATACACAGATACACAAAGGAAATAAATATCTAACGCGTTAGTGATAAGCACTGAGTGACTATCTAGACTCGCATAGAATGAGACTGAAACTATGGATAGAAATTAAGAGTCTACCTAGTCACTACCCTAGTAAAGTGACCATATGGTCCTTGTAGGCATCATACAAGCATCCACCACCCCTAACATTGTGCAAATAGCCTCATGATGAATTAGATCATGAAACCACCTTAGACCTCCGTGTGAGCAACATCGGTAGGCATAGTCTACGCGTCCTGAGCGTGTTATATGAATTACCTAGCGGATTGTGCAATCCTGGGATGGGCGACCGACGCAACATAATCGTGAACTAGTCTAACTATGGCCTAGCCAGTCCTATGATGAACCAAGAATCACACGCCACGGTTCATCTATTAAGAGCGTAAAGCTCGAATCGTGTTACATCATCTGTACAGTAGATCGCACACTACTGCACAGCCTCAGAGCCCTCGCTCAGCATCGTGTTACATCATGTTACATCACATTAGGAAAATCCTTTCAAAAGATTCCCCAATCATCCTATTATAGTTCTACGCTTAAAGGTAGAAAATAATCCTAAACCCCACCTTAAATACGCTTCCTGTAAAGTTTGTGGGGATGATAATAATGGCGATGACATAGAAGTTGAGGAGTACTCCAGACCTTTATAAAAAAAAGTATTCAGAGAGCATCTCTTCTTGATTTTTGCATATTCCCGCAAATTATGTTACTAATTAGATTTTATTTAATGCTCATATAAAAGACCACAAGAATGATTATATCAAAACAAAGCAAAATTTGATTTTAATATCATCTATTCGCTTAGGTAATCTACATACAATCGTTGGAATACACTAAATATGATAATGGGTTATTATCATCCATCAACTAAGCAAACATCTAGGAAAACGAATTATACAAAAATCTTACGTGAAAAGGTAATGTTGTAAACATAAGTCAGTTGAACGAAATTGAAGTGACAGGGTTGGTTTATTTGGTGTCATGCAATCCCCATGCCTCAAATATTTGTTTGGTACAGAGGAGAACATCAGATTTATAACTTGATATTGACAGTATCACATCAAATACCAAGCTTAGTGCACCAAATGATGCAAGATCTAATCATCCAATGAACAAAGCTAAACTACACCGAGAATCATAGACCTAACTTTCGAGCAATAAAAGCAAAGGATTAGAACCTGATAACTACCCAGATGAGAACAACAACCAATAGATTTACTGAACGATAAGACTGTCGTCAGTCAGTGGTCGTCGGTAATCTGGAACTGAAACGCCAAGTGCGTTGCCGATAAGGGAATGGATTCAAACCATTTAAACTGAATGGGAAAACTGATGGATGGCGTTAAGGTTTAGGTGATTAGTATGTATGCTGATAATGTTTGAATGATTGAAACAAAATTCGCCAAGGTTAATAATCAATTGACAAGATTGAAAAGTTTATAGACCTTGTATTTACTGGATTTAAGTAGAGTGTATATTTTGTAATTTATTTTTTTTATTTTCAAAAAATTTAAAAAACAGGGGGACGGTTCATATTGATTCTGAAAACAGGCGACCCATATCCGATAAAAATAACGGGAGCACCTAATGTACCGAGTGGAATGAAAACCTCACCATAAACACATTTAATATTTTTGGGGTTATAGTAAAATATGGTCATCTAATAGTCTCATCGTTCACCAAACTATATTTAGAGTGTTGACGTCATCCTCATAGAGGCTTGTTTGGTTTGCTCATATTTGTTTGTTAGACTAAAAACCATGTCCCTGTAACTCTATCTTTCTTGTGATCGATTTCAATTATACGTAGGATAATTTACCTTTTTGGTTGCATTTAACTTTGTACCAATGTCAAATTATTAAGTTTATTTATTATCGACGGATTTGTGTGTCAAACTTGAGACTTATGTCAATCGAGCATCGTTAAAATAAGTCTGAGGCACCTGCAATCGAAATTGCTAAACAGCCAAGAGCAAGGTCTATAAGATAGATCCTATAGATCGGACCGGACAGTTCTGTATTGAAGTTCAATTTGAATCCTGATCTGACGGCCTTCATTTGTCCTAAACCATGGGTATCTGCTTTTTTAAAATAAGTAATTTTGTTTTCTTTTTGTGCAAATTTCAAATTCAAAATGAAAATTTCGGAATTTGGGGATTTAGACCCACCAAATAATTTCCCTCTCTCACCGTTCTGACACACGCATCCATTTCTTACAAATCTTCCTTCTCTCACCGGAAATCTTCCTTGTCTCACTTATCACCACCCTCTCTCACTTCTCACCTCATCAAACCTTATCTCTTCCCCTTCTCTTCCGGCGAACGCAGAAAAATTAACTACGGCGGTTCCTCAAGAACTTCCTTCGACGGTTTCAATAGTCAACTTCCTTTGGCGGTTAATCAAGATCACCTTTCAAGATCAACTCCTTACCTGCAACCTATAAATACAAGGGGTTCAGAGTTCATCAATTGTTCCTCAAATCTGATAGTGACAACGTTTAAAGACAAGAAAGGCTCAATGTTATCCCCGACACCTCCTTGATCTTCCAAACGTTTGGCACAGTAGGGATCCCCTACCCCTACTAACCCACCCTCAGTAAGTAACCCAAAGACAAACCACCCCGAAAGCGTAAACCAGTGACACCTCCTGAGGGTTTTGAGTCCGAAGAGGAAGCACCGTCGGTAAAAAAAAAAAATTTCAAGATTGAACCCATCTTGCATGTTTGTTATTCATTGATTGAGTTTGGGCTTAACGTCTGCTATTGTTTTTTTTATCTGCCAACCTTTCAAAAAAGAAACAAACAGACCTTAAAGCCGGTGCAGAACAAAAACTGGCGCTATTTCTGTGACCTTAAATACCTTTGTTCTGTATGTTGTCCCTTTGTTCCGTATAGACGAGTTTTGAACATGTGTGCCCTTTGTGTAGATCGGTGACAAGAAGAAGAAGGCAGTGGTGGGTAAACCGATTAAAGCAAGGAGTAAGGTTATATTTATGTTTTGTACCCGTTTGTGGAGTATGTAACATTATTTTTTTTCTGTCCATGTTCTGTCATTAATATGCGCCTTTATGCTAGGTAGAAAAGTCTCCTAAGCCTCCGAGGATTCAATTCCGGTGCAAGACTGGGCCAATAGTCATGACCAATGTAACCCTAGCCACCAACAATCAACGGACCCACCGTATTTGCTAATATCTGATGGATGCAAACTTTCATGTGTTGATGGACATCGAACTGCCATTCGTCAACAAAGATTTGGCCAAGTTTCTTATTCAATGTTTTGATCATGAGCTCGGGGAATTCTTGTTTTCGGATGGTCAAATGCTGAAGATTGACAGTAAAGATGTGGCACCGGTGTATGGTCTGGTTTGTGATGCAAGACTGGAGCAAATGGATGTCAGGCATTGCTCAGTGGTGGTGCATCAACATTTCACGCAATTCATCGACATGAAATTAACGAGTCTTGAAGCCACAAACACATTAAAGCCATGAACAGTCTGGATATCCGAGTGGTGATATGAAGTTAATGGTGGTATGTCTACTTTATTTTCATGTGATACATCTTCTCATAACTAATTATGTTATAACGATTGTATAATAGTACCATTTTCCTTTTACATCCAGTTGCCCTTTCTGGACATGCTCGATCTTGATGAAATCGATCCTTCCCATCAGCCCACTTGTGGCTACTAGGGTGAATAACAAATAGAACATGCATTCTCAAAGATACGGACACCAAAAACCAATGGTCTTTTAAGTTCAAGAACAAACAATAACTGCAAGACTTGCCACTAAAGCAGTATGCTTGGATTGAGGACTTGCTTGATAAAGGTGCGAGTGGAGAGTATCCCCGAAATAGGGGAATTTTGCTTGACGCGACGCTACAGATGTGTGGGAGGATGTAGTCCTAGCGTCCAACTCTGAACAGGTATCAATATCTTCAGTAGTTATGCACACATTATGTGTCTCTTATGAGTTGCTTATATTGTGAAGATTTGTTGGTTTAGTAATTTTCAGATATCTATGTTGGGCAACCTTGCCATTACTGAGGTGCATACCATGAAGAGAGGGTACAACTTTAACATAATGTGTTGATAGCCGAAGAGATTGATTTTCATATATGGGAGTCAAGGTCCAACCACATACAAGACATACTGCACAAAGGGAAGAAGTTAAGGAAGATGAACAAAATATTTCAAGTAAGTGTAACATTACATTTCAGCTACATATTTGTATTATGTCTACCTTATGCTTTACTTATGTGGGTGTTATGTATGACTGTGTCATCGGATCTTGAGGAAGAGTACAAGGGACAAGGAGATGAAGAGGAAGACGATCATGATGAGGACTCGAATAGTGAGTCCGAGGAGGTGTCAACCCCAACATCTCCAAGCTCACGGTCAGAGAAATTCGACGCTCAACGGACACTCACACTGAGTGTAGTGAACGAGATTGGCAAGCAAGCTGTTGGAGAAGCATCAAAAGAAGACAGTTGAAGATGCAAAGAAGAGGATGACCAGGGAACCATCTTCTTCAAAGAAAGCAACCAAAACCCCTAATTATTGTGAGCGTCCGAAGAATGTGAGGAGATATTGTCATCATGTTTATTTTTTGAGTAAGCGCCTTTAAAGAGAAGAAGATAGTGACTTATGTCATGTCACTATCCGAACAATCATTGTAAGACAAATTAATATTTTCTCTCCAGAATTAGCCTATCTGAACGTAATTACTTATATTACCTTATCGTACAATGAAAGAATCTTGGTGGACTTCCCAGAGAATGGGATGTAATTAGCAATGACAAAACTTGCCGTCATGCCTTATCCTAATCACTTTAATAGCTACATAATTGATGCTTTCTCCCACCAATTCAATAAAATGTTTCTGGAAAGGTGCAACCACCACCTGAGTCGACTGTGTTTTGACACGCGGATTACGGTATGAAATAACCGTTTTCATACAGTGTTTGTTATATTGTTGTTATCTGACCTTTACAGTCACTTTCAGACGAATGGATGAAAGCAGACTGCCTGTTTGATGGAGGTTGAAGCGAAGAAGGATTTCTCTTTGAAGTCTCTTGACGAGGAGTATTTATGAGACGCAAGTGGGACACTGTGAAGCTGGTAAGTTCTTTGTTATGCAAGTACTCAGTCATGTCTGTGTTATGCAACTGTTATGTTCTATTGGTGTTCTTCATTTAATATGTGGATTTTATGTTGTCCCTAAGGTCTTCTTCCCCATCCATGGCGGCGACACTTTTAAGCACTTCTTCATGTTTAGTTTGGACATAGAAAAAAAGGAGAAATTCATTCTCAACCGCATCCCTTACACTAATGACTTTGAGAATGAAATATACTACAAACCTACAAGGTCAAGACTCATCCAGTACATTAGGTCAATGTTGGTATAGAGGATGGGTGTAGACATCAAATATTTCAGGTGGAATGTAGTAGGTGCTCCCCAACAGATAGACATTGGCAGTTGCGGGCTGTACGTGTTGTGCTTCATGGAGTATTACGTTGGCCGCCGCTTTAGTACCAATCAGTGTGGCCAATGGGATGAGGTGGAAGTGATGAGGATCGAATTCCTGAAATATTTATGTCGACTAGTGCTATCAAAGTGGAACAGCACCTGAAGGGAAGTCGAAGCAGATGCGTTGGTATTCTACCTGGAAAATTAGGCAAAAAAACCAACTAGTAAAACTGGTCGCAAGTGATCATTATGTGTCTGTTCAGTGCGTTATATGTGTGCTGGAAGTCTTAAACTTGTATGTCTCCTGTTGTAGGGTAGGGTAAGTAAGACTAAACTTAATGTGTGCTTTGACATGTTATTATTATGTGTAAAGGTTAAGTACAGTTCCAGTTATTATTATGAGTTTAACTTATTATTGTGTGGTATTTCGAGCTTGTTATAAGAGCGTTATGTACCAGTTATGTATACGTTATGTTCCCCTTCCCAATTAATGGGTCAGCACCAGCAATTAATCTGGTGGTTGGATGACAGAAATAAATAGGGTATGTGGGACAAGTGATACTCCACTCCACTCCACTCAACTTTCCCCATAAATTTGGCGAGAAGTATCCCCAACCGTAATCGTATGCCTACTTCTCTTCAAATTTATCTTTGCTTCCTTGAGATTTGTACAAGTTTCTTACAAAGATGAGTGCACACCCAATGCAGCGTATGGACGACGTAGGCCTGAACTATGTTGCGTTCCATACGGTTAGATCAACAGATTCGAGGCCAACAGACAATGATTCGTGGAAGCTTTCAAAGTGTTCTTGTCATTATCCTTGTGGGCAGCGTGTTGTAGAAATGGGTAGATATACTCGCATCTTCCTAGAATGTCAAAAGTGTGGTATTTCATTTCCTCAAAACTTAAATTGTTGTTTCATCTATTTATTTTTTAAAATTCGGGTTTTTTGTGTAATAGTATGGACGTGGCTGTCTGTATTGCGGCTGGGTTTTCTTGGACGAAGGAAAAATCACTGACCAATCCATTATACACAACAGTGACGAGAGGAGCAGCCGCATTGATTTGTACAATCAGATTGATATGAACTAGAGAAGTCTTGCGACGGCGTCAAAAAATTTACACAAGTCTCTTGACGTTATTCACACCCTGAGAATAATGATCATCGTCCATGAGATAGAGTACATGGAGATGAAGATGACGGTTATGTGGTGCGCTATAACGGCTTGGTGGATGAATTTCAACCAATGTAACCATTATGCGGAATTGAAGTTATGTAGTTGTTTTGTAGGGTTATGTATGTTTTCATGTCTTCCCTGAAGTGGTCCCAACCACATAACATGTTTGTAATCCAAAAGTGGTTCCGACCACATAACTTGTTTTCAATCCAAAAGTCGTCTGGAAACAAAATAATGCATTCATACTAAAATAAGGTGCCAGTATGTTCTTGTTGTGGAAAATGAACATCTCCATAACGAAGGCAGAATGAACATAGAATTTCAATATAACTCACACTACATAGTTATAGAAATTTATCAAATATGTCACTCCCTAGTCAAACACTTGACTCCCTAAATTAGTGCTCTCCTGAGATTGTATGAAAGTAGTGAACTAGTTTATTGCATCGTTGTTGAAAACTTGTGCCAAATCCTCGTCCATCATGCTTGCCTCTGCCAATGCTTCAGTAGCCGTTTCCTTAGCACGAATTCGTCTGAACCTAACTTGTTCCTTCATGCGTGCCACATCCGAAAGGGCCTTGTGGCGTGCACTATTCTTACTTGACATCTTTTGTTTTAGAAACTTGGTTGCAATCCACCCACCGCCTTTTCTCGTTGTGCTTGTACCACCTTTAGCAGTTCCTTTCGGTGTTTGGCAGAGTTAATCCTATGGGTGCTTTTTCGTACAAACGAGTGCTTGTTGAACCTAGGGCATATATTGTGGTTGTAACAAACGTAGAACAAAGTTATACATTACGTTCACATAAAATTTGAAATTGTCTAACCTGCATAGCCAATCCATCAACGGCGGCATCAATGAGGATGTGTAACTTGTCTATCCTATAGACAGCCCGGATGATAGCTCCAAAATTTTCATACATCCGCACATAACTTTCTGCCTCCTCTTTTTCTTTCTGTAATGATCGTAGAATGAACAAATCTTGCCCCTCTACTCCACCTCTTCATAATATAAATATCAGGCAAGGTGTTGAAATTTGGTTGCCAAACCTAGCTAGGATGTGAATCACCGACAGTGTGTGTCAACAAAGTATGCCAATTGTACCCCACCATTTTCATTGGCAATCCACTTTACATAGCATGAGCTCCGACAACTCTATCATCGAGTTGTTGGTTTCCCTCCATCTTGTATACCACGTAAATGCCTTCACCTTCGGAACTCTGGTCTTCAGCATACTACAAATTATATTGTTGTACTCGCTTAAATTGCTCTTGGAATATTGCGAACATCTTGGTGTGTTTTTCTTAGATGCCTTGGTCACTAAATTACTATATTCAAAATTATTCATAGGCTTCGTGTTCCTAGAATGGCAGTCAGCTTCACGTTCTGCTTTCAACCATCCTATAGACAGGTAGAATCACAATATAAACGCAGTAGAATAAAAACATAACTACCACAGAATGACAACATAACAAGCCCATAATACCTGTCAAAATGAGGGAAGAATTCTATGATGCTCTTATCCGCACTTAGGAACCCGCGTATTATTACATTGCATGACTCTACCAGTTGTATGGAAACCATATCAGCTAATGATTCTTGACCCATGCAGAAGACCATTGTTAATGGTATGGATGAATGTATTCTAACCATTTATGGCCACTTTGACCACCATCTGGGAAGCAGTCTTTAATCATCAGCTTCCAAGCAAAATCAAAATCAGCAACTGTATCGGCGTTGTAGAATAAGAACATGAGATGCTTGACAAATTCTTTCGTGAATTCTGCGCTCAAGTTGTGCTTCGCATTCTGGAGTATATGGAAGGTACATAATGCGTGATACGTATTGGGCTTCTCACTCTTCAATGATGGTCCCATTGCCTTATCTTGGTCAGTGAAAATTGTCTTTGGTGCCTTCCTGCGCATGCACCTTATGAATGTTCGAAACAACCATTCAAATGATTTTTTGGTCTCATCATACATTAGACATGCTCCAAACATGACACCCTAGTGGTGATTGTTGAAGCCAACAAAGAGAGCTGCAAAAAAACTTGCAACTATCATGCACTGAATATATGACAATTATATGACCGTTATGTAGAATATCAAACATATGACATTTCTATGACAGTTATATGATCATTATATGGGTGTTATGACGAATTCTAGTGACAAAATTAACATTACCAAGAGGTCGGCAGTCCCTATTTGTGCGGTATGTTGTGCCAAACGTGATTGAGCCACCAAAACATGTGTAATCATCTTGAATTCCCGGGTCTGCCCAAAATATGTTTTCCATTTTTTCTTTCGAGTCGATTTCTACCTCCATAAAATACCCGGGATTGTCCTTCTTCTTCTCACGGAAGTACTCGTTGATAGCAGTTTCTTCATCGTACATCAAGTTCCTTTGCCTCACCTTCCCAAGAAAATTCTTTACATCCACTTTCGTACACCCCACACTTACCTCGCCACCGAGTTTCCACATAGAATTTCACACAATGACCGCAAACCGATACCGCACCTGTTGTTAATTGACGGCATTAGTCCAGTGACCTTGTCAATCTTCCTATTGTTTCACAACAAATGCTTTGTTTTATTGGGGATCATACCATGGTTTTGTCCATCTACCCATTTTGTTTATGTAGTACTTTTCCAGCCATTCATTAAGTTGTATGTTCACACGGGTCATGCAACCGATTTTCACTTCACAATGATTATGGGCAGTCGCTACCCTTTGGTTGGCATCCATAATGATTGGTCCAATATGCGGTTTTGGCTTCAGGGTGCTTCCCCTCTTGTATCTAGCTCATTTTCAAGTGTACTCAATATAGAATATCTTTCCACTATCATCACCCACTCTTCCCGACGTATTACAATTGTGCGTAATGGTATCGAACCCCCTCCTTCTTCCATACTCTTTGTACCATGGCTTAACATGCAGTTCAGAGTCAAACAACAACTTCGACCACTCCTTATCATCATCAGGCTGTATCAATGTACCTGTCAATATATAAAGAATGTCATTTGGCCGTTCTAGGTAAGTTGTTATGTGAATGTTATGTGCGACTGTGGGATGAGACTTCTATAAACCCTCGGAACTAGGAACAAGAGTTTTTAAATATAAACAACTGCCTCACATGCCATGAACCCTAAAATAATCAACCATGCCAAATATAGGATCCCAGAAAAAAAAACAATCCAATAAGGCCAAACAACATCTTTCTAACAAAATTATGCGCTTTTTCAAAGGACCAACGTACCCAATAATGAAGGGACAAAGAATATTTTAAACTGTTGAAACAACCTGGAGGGACGAAAAATATTTTCATAAAGCTTACGATGTCTTCTGGACCTTAATGTCAACACTAAAGCGTTAATCGTGAAAATCGTTGGCTCTGCTTCAAATTGTTAGACCTTCTATGTGCGTTTCGTATGACTGGATTTAGTGAATAGAGTGTCAAACAATCATTAATAAGCTCATAAATGGCGAGCAGAGGAGATGAACTACTTAATGACGAGCTGGAAGAGATGACTGAATGGAGAGAGAAAACCACGAGCCTTCAATTATTAAGCCTGGCACAAAATAAAAGGGAAATAATTAATAAATTAATTTTTTATAACAGATTTCTAACACAATAACTAGCTACTAAAAAAAATGGATCTAAAAATCTCCCGCCCATTGAAATTTGAAGAGATACATTTTTTGCCCATGAAGCAAATGGACGGCTAGGTAAACTGGAGGGCACTTCTCCTACAAATGGACGGCGATCCGTCTATCGAATCCATCTAACACTTATCGGCTAAATAGCCAGGTTGACCTGCAATAGTTGAAAACCTATCAAAGCTCTTTAACATAGATTACATTATTCAACTTGCCAGACTTGGGAGAACCAGTTGGTTGTATCGAAGATAAAGGATTCTTCGAGGAGCCTCAAAACCTTGTTTGAGCTTCCATTCCGTGTGTCCAAAGCAACAAAACAGACCACCTCTATAGTTATTCGGTAAATAAGGAGCAATCCTTGAGGTATTATATACTTCACATAGACACTCAGTGCATCCCAACCGGTCTACATCGCCACATGTATCAATCGCATGAATATTAAGCATCCATCCTTCCTCATACCCATCCGGAATTTCAAATGGATTGCCAACTTCAATTGCCTTAAGGATCCGGAACATATGTAGAACTCCGTTCTGACAGATTCCATTATTTCTTATCGATACAACATCCTTACGACCAAGACTAAGGTCTCTAGCCTCATCCTTGGGGACATGGTATCTCTGGAAAAGCCAGTGATGAAGATATGTTTCGTGGAGTGGGATAGAATTGCCACCCGACTTTATAACTTCAGCATCAAAGCTCTTGATCCCAATGTGGCCTCTAGGGAAATACACGTTATAGAAGAAATTGTTCTGCACTAATCCTTGTCAAGCACAAACTTGGGTGACAGAAAAGTGACCGACTTGATTATGTTGTGTCTGTTTCCAGAAAATCATTTGGAATGAAGATGGAATGACTTAACATCAGCAAGTAGATGTTGTACTGTTTCATATTGAATGCAAAATCTCTGGTTCCTGCATCAATGAAAAAGCTATATGGCTTCAAATTAATACGTTTGTCCGCTGAATTTTGAGGTCTAGTATGTTGATGATAAGCTCAACTGTTCAGAAAATAGCAAATTCAAGTAGAAAACAGATAAATATGACGGAAACTCACAACCACACCCTGAATTTCGATTGAAACTTGAAAGACAAAGAAACAGAGAAAGTTCAGTGGTGAACTGCTTGAAAGATAAAGAAATAATGAAAAAGATCTTCTCCAGGTGTACGAATCAGCAATTACAAACACCTTTTGGGTTTGAGAGAAATCCTTGCCATTCAATGATTGGTGTTTGTGAAACTGATTTGATACGAAAGTTTACCATTTTTCCATGTTTAGCCAACATTTTGCATGTAGCAGCATAGCAGCCATTTAACAGGTTAAATATTATTCTTGAAAATAGAGGAAATTATAAAAAAAAACATCTAAAAATTCGTGGTTTCAGTTGTATATATTTGGCTCTTCATTTCCCTCTTTTGGGTGGAGCAAGAATTGGACTTGTATACGATTGCTCTACTGTTCTCTCTAATCTATTTAACAAAATTAAAGAGGTTCTCCCTAGCTCTGTTATGATGCAAATTTACCTCAACTCAATGAATACCTGTTGCTGTTGGTTGCTCTTTCCTTGGAGAAAACTCTCAACTTGTACAAAGTCTTGTGATTGTTTGTTGTTATAGTATGTAAGAGACTCCTGCCATCTCCTGTTGTTCTGTTTCTTCCCACACAAATCCCATGCCAAATCTCATTTGCTCCCACAACTCAAAAAATGAAATCTCCACCATTATATTGGTGCTGATGATCATAACACTTACGGGTGTATATTAACATCCCCTGCCACAAGTTTCATCATCAAGACTGTTGCTTGTTGTTAGTAGATTAGTTCCAAAACCAAAAATTGTAAACAACAACATAACAGCGATAAAACAAGTGAACTCAGTAAAGCTGCGGATCGTGGAACAGAAAGAGAGGAACACAGAATCAGGGATATGAAGAAATATCCTTTCTCATTTTCTGCTTCCGTTTAGAGCAACCGGCAGCATTTAAGGGACTTGTCCTCTTAAATTCAAGAGCTGCGTTTTCAGGCTTTGCCCAATCTCATTCTTTCTGTCACTCAACCAATTCGAACCGCTTCACCTTTCAAATTCACAGTTGGGACATCTTGTCAGCCCCGACCTCAGCAGCAGTTCCATCCCAAAAGCTCTCTAGCACCATCTTTTAAGTCTCGAAGATGCATCTCGTTATAGACAAAAGATACGGAGTTAGTACCAATAACAAAATATTAATGCAGAGCTGAGCATGGAGGCTAACCTTTTCACCATGTATAGCTGCTGGAGCAGACATCCTTGAATCGGCTTGCGTTCTTCTGCACAATGAAGAGAAACATAATATCAGAAACATCACCGAGAAATGAGTTGGCTGGAAAAAATAATAAGCTTCATAGAGATGTTCAAAATTCAGATGCAAGCCAGAATTCCTTACAGATATGGTGCCTCTGAATACCAATATGTAGCCCAGATAAGAATTAGACTCTGGATTTTCGCTTACCAGTAAATTCTGGAGATGTCCATGTTATGACTGAGCCAAGTAAGAAAACAGTACATGCTCCGGTCACGATCATGAGACGCAGTAGCAAATCAGGGATTACCCTACCTACAATCTTACTATATTATTCGGCTACTAATTAGGCTAATTAGGCTAATTAGGCTAGATATGATTCTGCTAATCCTACGCCTAATACTACCTAACCATATGCTGTAATTCCACACTCCCCCTCAAATTTGGCTGTAGATGCTGTAAAGGCCAAGCTTGCCTTGTAAATTGCAGAAATCATATCTGGGTAATGCCTTCGTAAGAATATATGCAATTTGTAACTTAGAAGGGACATACTCCATCTCGAACTCCTTGTTAATCACCTTCTCATAAATGAAATGGCGATCCAGTTCAACATGTTTAGTACGGTCATGGTGAACTGGATTTTTTACAATGCTTAGAGCTGCTTGACTATCACACAGCACCCTAACAGGGCTCTCATTCTCCACCCTGAGCTCCTTTAGGATATGCCTTAGCCAAATCCCTTCACACATACCATCTGCTAGTGCCCTGTATTCTGCCTCCACACTGCTCCTTGAGACAACAGCCTGTTTCTTGCTCCGCCAGGTCACCAAATTTCCCCAAACGTAGGTATAGTAAGCTAAGGTTGACCGTCGATCAGTGAGGTCTCCAGCCCAGCTAGCATCTGTGTAGATTGAAATTCTGCGCCCAGTGTGTTTCTGGAATAGCAATCCAACACCTGGTGTGCCCTTTACGTATCTTAGAATCCTCATCACTGCCTCCATATGTTCTTCATTCGGATTATGCATATGCTGGCTCACAATGCTCAGTGGAAATGAGATGTCTGGACGGGTGTGAGCCAAATATATCAACTTTCCTACCAGCTTCTGGTAACTCCCCCTTTCTACTGGAGCTGCTTCCCCGTCATGGGTGAACTTCAGATTATGCTCCATTGGTGTACTCGCAGGCTTACTCCCAAGCATTCCCGTTTCCTTCAACAGGTCTAGGATATATTTGAGTTGGGATAAGCTCAGTCCATTGCGTGATCGTGCCACTTCAATACCTAGGAAATACCTCAAGGTTCCTAGGTCTTTTATCTCAAATTCCAGTGCCAATCTCTTCTTGAGATTTCTGATCTCTTGTTCATCATCCCCTGTGATGATAATATCATCGACATATACAATGAGGATTGACCTCTTCCCTTCCTGATTCTGCTTCACAAACATGGTATGATCAGTCTGGCACTAATAATACCCATATCCTTTCACAGATTGAGAAAATCTATCAAACCAGGCCCGTGGTGACTGCTTTAGGCCATATAGTGCCTTCTTAAGCTTGCACACCATTCCTGGTTCAGCTGTGACACCTGCTGGAACATTCATATACACTTCTTCGCTTAAATCTCCATTTTAGAAACGTGTTTTCACATCTAGCTGGTAGAGAGGCTAGTCTAGATTCACAGCCAGACTTAGTAAGACTCTCACAGTCTTAAGTTTGGCAACAGGGGCAAATGTCTCCTCGTAGTCTACTCCATAGCACTGAGTGAACCCCCTAGCTACGAGTCGAGCGTTATATCTTTCAACCTTCCCTTCAGACGTGTACTTCACAGTGAATATCCACTTACAGTCGACTGTGGACTTTCCAGTTGGTAGTCGTACAGTGTCCCATGTCTGATTCTTCAGCAGTGCCTTGATTTCTTCTAACACGACTGTCCTCCAGTGAGGTATACTCATGGCTTCTTCAATGGAGTTAGGGATCCGTGTTTTATCAAGAACTCCCACAAATGCCCTGTATTTCTGGCTTAAGTTGCCGTAGGAAACCCATCTCTCAATGAAGTGAT
This sequence comes from Linum usitatissimum, assembly GCA_030674075.2. Lineage (NCBI taxonomy): Eukaryota > Viridiplantae > Streptophyta > Magnoliopsida > Malpighiales > Linaceae > Linum > Linum usitatissimum. The sequence continues at coordinate 2,360,464 of JAUJYP020001374.1, forward strand.
TTGTGCATGCTCTGGTTCCTTTCCTGTGAGCGATTGAAAGGTAAGTTGTGGCATCAACCTGGGCTTCCATTGTACCATCACCCTGAGTTTCCTCAGTTTGCTCACCACTTTCACCCATATCACTAGATTCAGCCCTTGCCTTCATGTGCTCTGACTCACTCTCGTGGGAGGCTGAGACCTCATTAGATTCCAGGTCAGGATGAGCATGTGTGATTTCTGCAGCCTTCTTTCTGCGCTGATAGACCAGAAGAGGAGGGTTGTGGCTTTGGTTTTGATCTGGTATAGATTTGGGAATGACCTTAGGGGGCTCTAGGATATTACCCTGAGATTCTAGGGTAATAACACTGCCAATGGAAGACTCGATACCTGTAGAACCAGAAGTCTCCCCCTGAGGCTGACAGTGGGAGTAGAAAGAACGATGTTCAAAGAACGTGACATTTTTTGAGTGGTAAACTTTGCGAGTAGAAGGAGAGTAACATTTGTAACCACTATGATGAGGAGAGTACCCTAGGAAAACACATTTTACTGCCCTAGGGTCTAGCTTGGAACGGAGGGATGAGTCTAAATGAACAAAAACTGTGCAGCCAAAGACTCTTAAGAGGGAGATCTGATGAGAGAGCATGGCTATGTGGAAATATGTTGAGAAGAACACTACGAGGAGTTTTAAAACTTAGGGTACGACTAGGGAGGCGATTGATAAGATATGTGGCTATTAGAACAGCATCACCCCATAAAAATTTTGGGGCATTTGCAGCAAACAGGGATGCCGTTGCAACCTCTAGCAGGTGATGGTTTTTGCGTTCAGCAATTCCGTTTTGCTGAGGAGTGTAAGGGCACGAACTGCTGTGAGTAATTCCGTTAGCCATGAGAAAAGAGTCTAAGGACTGATTGAAATAGTCCTTAGCATTATCTGTATGCAAGACATGAATAGGAGTTTGAAACTGAGTTTTGATTTGGTTCTAAAACGTCTGGAAAATCTGGTTTGTTTCAGTTTTGGATTTCATGAGATAGGTCCATGTTAAGCGAGTGTGATCATCAATGAATGTGATGAACCACCTAAAGCCACTGATTGTTTTAACAGAGCATGGACCCCAGATGTCGCTATGAATAATTGAAAAAGGATGTAATGGTTTGTATGGTATGCTACGATAAACTGCTTGTGTTTGTTTAGCAAGCTGACAAACATCACAAGAAAACATACTAGGGCTTTTATTGATGAAAAGGTTCGGAAACAATTTTTTAAGGTAAGAAAAACTAGAATGACCTAGGCGATAATGCCACATCATGACTGGACATTCTAACTGACTTGATGTAGAACTCAAAAAGACTGACTTGGAAACCTCTCCTTCTGGTCTTGGTCTGTTTATTGTCTTCAGAATGTATAGCCCATCACACAGCTCAAATCTGCCAATCATCCTCTGAGATCCCGCCTCCTGTAATGTACAGTGAGAAGGACCACACGTTAGTCGATAATTCAAGTCTTTAGTGATTTGACTAACGGAAATTAAGTTGCAGTTTAGCTTTGGCACATAAAGCACAGGATACACGGTTTGAGTAGGAGTTAGGTATGTTGTTCCAATTCCTTCAACTGGAGCAATGGTCACATCAGCAATATGCACTCCTGCGTTTCCTCTGTGCTTCTGAATGTTATGTAAGAGTTTTCTGGAGCCTGGCATATGTTCAGTGGCATCAGAATCCAACACCCAGTTCTGCTTGAACTGGTTTAAAGCTATGAGGGCAATGGATTTAGTACCTTGACTAGCAAACAGACTGTGATGGGCTTCAGATGAACCCGCAGAAGCCTTCTTAGCAGTGTACTGGGACATCATTTGCTGGAGGATCTCGAGCTGCTCCCCGGTGATTCCCGCAAATTGGTTGGCCTGCTCAGTTGCAGCAGCCTGTGCATGGGCCTCCCGTTCTGCCTTTGGTTTCCAGTCTGCAGGTTTTCCGTGTAACTTCCAGCAGGTCTCCTTTGTGTGACCTAGCTTGCTGCAGTGAGTGCACTGAGGCCGTGCCTTGCCTGACTTTGTATACCCATGTCCTTGTGGGTTCCCCGAGTAGTGAGTGGCGAGGGCAGAGCCTTTAGCTTGAGCACTTTTGGAGTCAGGAATCATCAGCTTCCTTCTGCTTTCTTCCCATTTAATTTCAGCAAAGGCTTCCCTGACTGAAGGAAGGGGCAGGAGACCCATGATTCTGCCCTTGACCTCGTCCAGGGCTTGATTGAGTCCAAGTAGGAAACGGATGGTCCGTTTTGCTTGGAGGATTCTCCGGTAGAGCTCTGCATCCTTTGTGCACTTCCATAGATGCACGTCATAGAGATCCTGCTGCAGCCAGTACTTACACAGCTCGTCATAGTACTGGGTGACTGATTGATCTCCTTGCTTGAGATCATGGAGGCGCATCTCCACTTCAAATGACTCAGCATTGTTTCCCTGGTGAGAGTACGTGTGTTGTGCTCCTTCCCAGATTTCTTGAGCAGTTTGGTGGAGGAGACACTTCTCTCCAATCGAGGTGGTCATGGAATTCAGGAGCCAGGACTGGACCATGTTTTCCTCAATGTCCCAATTTGCAAATTCTAGATCTTCCTCTGCTGGCCTCTTGGATTTTCCAGTCAAGTAACCTCTCTTTCCCTTGCCTGAGATGAACTTGAGGACTGACGAAGACCACTGGAGGTAGTTATCTCCATTAAGACGGTGATTGGTGATACAGCCCAGGACTGTATGTGATGATACGTCTGGATTTGAGTGTTTCTGGGAGGGATCTCTTGAAGTTACAGACGGTGAGGATGGAGCTTGAACTTTGTCATTCGTGTTTGCCATCAGATGAGAGTGAGGGAGAAGAAAGAAGGGAAATGGAGCTAGATTCAAGGTCTGAATCTAAACTCTGATACCATATAGAATACTAGAATGTTTAGGTATTTTTCTACATTATGATTCCAGTTCGATTGTGATACACATATATACAGACATTGCTCCGTTAGGGAGCAGAATCGTCTCTTGGTAATCCCTACAAATCAGAGATTACCCTACCTACAATCTTACTATATTATTCTGCTACTAATTAGACTAATTAGGCTAGATATGATTCTGCTAATCCTACACCTAATACTACCTAACCATATGCTGTAATTCCACAAGTACCTCCCAGTTGAAAAAGTGAAAGGAATCAGCAGATGGATAAATTTGATTAGAAGTTGGTCACTCCCCCCAAAAGCTGTCCACATCCAGTCACTTGGTGATTGAGACATTCTTAATTTTCTTATTCATTAATGACAAACAGAAAGTGCTTGTGAGAAAGCATCAAATCAGGAAACAATCAATTTAGAGCCCTGGATCATGCAAATAAGAGAATGGATCAACAGAGTCAAAAAAACCACCACTTCCATGATCCAAATCTGAAGAAAATGAGCAAGGAATGTAATTGGGACTAGAAATGCAGTAAAAGAAATCGTCATCAATCAAAGGTAACCTGTTAATGAAATCATCATCGATCAAAGATACCTGAGGGGGAAATGATATAAGATTAAGAGGAGGAGGAACCTCTAGAATTGGTTTGACAGTGGACTGAACTTGCTCAAGCTTTCCAGCTGCTTCATCCTCATAGATGAATGTCTGAATTAAACAGGTAAGCTTATAATCAATGTAGAAATCACCCTCTGACCCTGCTTTCTGTTCTTCCCCAGTGTGGTGAGATAGATCAGTTGTTGGCACTATCTTGTGACAATCGGAGATTTTCGCAACTTTCAAAGATGGCAGCGAGGAGCAGCCACTGTCGTCACATCCTTGGAAGTTCCTCTTCTTTGCAGTGGATGGTTGTGCCTCAACCTCAACACTCAACTTATGTTTGTTCTTGAGCTTGCAAATGACTAAATCCGAGTAAGTAGTACGACCATCAAAGCTGATGGAATACACAGACAAGCCCCATAAATTATGTTTCGTGGAATTGTTGGGATTCCAATAGTCAAAGTTCTTACGAAAAGCATCCAGTTCCCGAGAATCATCACCGCATCGAAACTTAAATTTCAAACCTCATTTCGATGCCACGAACCTCCGCTGGTTCCCACAGAACAGGCGCACCTTTTTCCTGACTTCTTCAGTTTGGTGATCAAGAACGCATCACCAATCGGAAGCCCTAATCCTTCGGACTGATATCTCGGCCAATATCCCACGGTTCCTCCGAGCCATACAAATTACATACAGAAACAGGACAAAACGGCATGTTTTGTAAAGGAAATCCAGAAAGATGATTATAGAGATAGACACTCACCAAGCCCTCTTTTGATGGATCGAATCGGTAACCCTGAGGGAGCTTCTAGAGTGTCTGAGAAGAAGTATTCTGATTCGGTACTTGTTGTTGTTCCGCCATCTTGCCAGATTGAGATTTGAGACGAGACACACAGAAATCCGACAAACAGAGAGAGAGCGCGAGAGCGAGAGCGATGGAGAGCAAGCAAGCTTCAGATGGGGAAACCCAAATTCGCGAGATTTTGAACACGATGAACTAGTAGTAGCAATTGTGATGATTTTGAACACGATGAACTAGGCGGCTGGCCAATTTTTTTTATTTTTTTGTAATATTTAAATTATTAGATTTAAATACTAAATTAAAACTGTAATTAATACTAAATATGCATATTTAATTATAATTAAGATTAACATATTATTTGTTTGTTGTTTAATTATTAAATAGAATTAGTAAAAATATTTCAAAATATTAGAAATTAAATAAGATAATTTAGAGTGATAGTGAATGAATTAAGTATTGATTTATTTTAATAATTAATAATTTCAGTGAATAAAATTTGTTGATGATAATTTAAAGTAATAATTAAATAGTGAAATTATAATATTTCATTATGATGATTATGTTAATTTATGTAAATGTGACTAAGTAAATAGTTTTATACAAATTTAGAACACAAACGATTAAATTGATAATTTTATTCGTAAAAAATATAAAATTAATGAACTGTCCAAATTGAGATTTGGATGGAATATTAGTGTATATTAGTGGCGCTAAATGCGTACTAATATTACATTAATTATGAGTTGTTAATTATAAGTAGTGTATTATGTGAATTAGTTATTGGCATGATATGTTATAGGTAATTGATATACTAATTCATATGTTATTAGCCTAGCGTCATGGAGCCAGAGTTGCAGTTTAACATTTCCGGGCCTGTGTTCGACTTTAGATTTACGGATGTTGGTGGGAAACAGCAGAGTGTATATCAGATACTAAATAGTATCGCTGCAGGATCATCACCGATCATCGATGACATCAGAGATGATTCGGAGAGCTCGGGGGATAACCAGCCTAATGATGATCAGCATGATCCTCCATTTCACCCAGCTCTTTTAGTTGAACCCCCTCCTCCCCCTCCGCCTGCTATGCATGTACCATCAGCAGCTGGTAGCAGGTCATCTCAGGGTTCCTCTTCTGTTCGGCCTAGACGTGGCTGGGGTACTCGTTCCGTCGGAGTCGAGTCGAGCACTGTTGGGCCATGGTTGCTTTAGGGGTTGGCACCTGGTGGGCCTAATATCATCGACCTGATTCCCAGTTTCAGCGGGCATATTACATACCGCATGTGCAGAGAGGGTGTGGCATGTCGACCCGCATCGACCTTGATGGCGTATTATATGATGTGCGCCACTCGAGGTGCAATTTCAGCCATCCCGGTGCTTTGGCATACTTGTCAAAGATTAGCATACTGTCTGTACCTCGTGCACCTGACAGTAATGTGTTCCCTGATTACCTGGCCTGGTATCTCGACCGCACACATCCATACATCACCCCGTCAGTCACGACAGATAAGCCCCCGGTTTCTGATTATGTGCGTCCTACTTCCTCTTTACTGATTGGACAACTATTTGTTTGTATCTGTGACTAATTTGATTATTTTATTTTCGGCCGCCACAGCCTCTTTCTGACCGCATTGTCCACGGATTGGCACCCCTCTGGGAAGCTGACACTGTGGAGGCTTTCGTTGATAGAGGAGCAGAGTACTTCGGGTTGGTTCAATCCATGGAGGCTTGTTTCGAGAGTTTATGCACTAGACCTGTTATTTTTTATTGATATTTTCGGCTGTTGTTCATCTTTGTGCACTAGACTGTTTGTTAATTATTTGTATTTTCGGATGTTGTTCATCTTTATGCACTAGACCGTTGTATTCTTATTTATCGGTGTATTCGAACATGTTTTATTTTCGTGATTGTGTACGCTGTTGTTCATCGTGAGTATTGATTGTGGTTCAGTTATTACATGTTTAAGAAGGTATTTTCATTTCTGATAGAATGTTGTTTGCTCCTCAAATTACAGTTGTGATATAATTTATTTGATTCAGTAACGTACCGTCTGTTACCTTGTAATGCACGATTTCAAAAAAAACATTAAACAGTAGACAAAAGACAGAAAATGATACATTGCTGGAACACGTCAACAGTTACATTTAGAACTGATATTACAGCAAGAAAGACGATTCTGAGAGAGGAACATAAACTTACAATGGTGGATGATGTCCACCTCTTCGTACAAGTAGTGCTCGTTCAGCTCGATATAGCGTTTCCTATAATGTCATCCGTTCTACACCCTGGACCATCCGATTAACTTGGCTGAAATCTGGAAGTGGTCGCACACCTTCATCCTCGGCTAACTGTAGTTGGACCCAATGGTTCCCGGTGCAAACGAGTTCTATTATAGCATCCAGTCGCTCAACTGGATCGTCGCATGAAATAGGTAAGCCGCCCAAATCGGACGGCTTGTTTCTTAACTGGCCATCCGATTTGGGCGGCTGGTTTCTTAACCTGTCGTCCGGTTTGGGCGGTTGTTTGCTAACCGGTCGTTCGATTTGGGCGGAACATCCATAATTACGAAAAAAATTCACTAAAATTAGAATTAATCATATTATTATCACAATATAATTTTTAAACATGTAAATTTTATTATGTAATCATAAAATATTTAATTTCTACAATATTTAGACAAAAAAATCGATTTAAATTACCTAGCCGCCCAAATCGGATGGCCGGTTAAGAAACCAGCCGCCCAAATCGGACGGCTTGTTTCTTAACTGGTCGTCCGATTTGGGTGGCTGGTTTTCAGAACGGCCGTCTGATTTGGACGGCTAACTATTTTTTTACGAAAAAAATTCACTAAAATTAGAATTAATCATATCATTATCATAATATAATTTTTAAAAATATAAATATTATTATGTACTTATAAAACATTTAATTTATATAATATTTTGACATAAAAATCGGAAATTGACCGGCCGTCCGGTTTGGGCGGTTGGGTCATTTTTTCCGATTTTTTTTATACTCACCTTCACCGTATGACGAATACGACGAATCCGCGAAATTCTATCACAACGGTGGTCCGGCGAAACTCCGGCGACTCTCCGGCAAGACAAGAAAGAAAATAATAACAAATGGGCAGTGTACGAATGGACTTCATTGGTCCTTCAATATTTAAAGCCAATATCAAGGGTATTTTCGTAATTTTATTGTTCACATTTTAAAGTTAGAACGATTTTTTTCAAAAGTTAGGGCGATGTTTAGCAGTCCCCATTTTTCAGAGTTACAACGGCGATTGAAGCGATACTATCGGAATATAAAGTCCAACGACTCTATTCTGATTTTCACACGTTCTCAACGGCTATATTCCGATGTCGACACGCTTGCAACGGCAATTTCCGATAATCGGTATAACGCGTTGCCGAAGATATGTAAACTTCCATTTTGTTGGGCTGGGTCATGCGTGTTCGAATACCGAGAACGGACCGCTAGACCAGGGCCCATCAAGTATAGTAAAGGGCCACGAAAATATCTGACTCGGTCCAACGACAAACTAGTGATCAACTTCACCTAGCTGAGGTGGTATGCATGGACTGTCATTATTCATTATATCCCCTTATTATTTACTTGAATTACTTGTGACTCTTTACGAATCGAGTTGAGCCAAATTTCACAATGCTCAAAAACGTGTCTTGTTGATTTTTATTCGAGTTCAAGCTAGTAATTTTTGGCTTGTGTTAACTACCATTTGCGAGCCAAACGCGATTCAACTCGAACTTCGCTCATTAAAATCCACCATAACAGTCTAATTTGAGTTGAATTTGAAGTTTATACGCTAAAAAAACATAAAAAAATCGAATTAAAAAGCAGGCTATCATAAAATTTATAAGTTTCTACATGTGTTTTATTATATGTGGTATTTGAGGCAAAACTCATGTTGATTATTGAGTTTACTAACGAGCCATATTATTGAGTTAGTATTTGAGTTGGCTCTCTAGTTCGAGCATGAGCCATCTCGTGAGCTTATCGAATCGAACATATCTTGGCTCACACTTAATCTTTTAAAATCAAGTCAAATCACAAACGACTTTTTCTTCGAGCCGAACAGCTAACTGCTCATGAACGATTTGATCCGTCAACAACAATCATACTTACAACTTCACACCAAATCAGAAAACAAGCCAAAAAGACGCAAGTAAGAAGATAAAATTGATTAGTAGAGCAAAAGTTAAATATCCAATTTAGGAGCAAACTAAAAAGCTATTTACACATTGTAAACTAAAAAGCTAGCTGTTGAGTTGAATGTATTCTTGGCTTATAATTATAATGATGGTAGCAGTCAGTCTATATATATAACAGGCAAACAAACCATAGCCTTTCATCCTCCACATAGCAATCTCTTCAGTCATCACATTCATAGCCATAGCCAATCATCATAACCACTTTAATTAACAGTAGAAAGGAGAGATGGCCATGCAATACTTGAACAGAGGACTCACAGCTTATACCCTCCTTTTGGTAGCACTACTACTATCCCTATCATCCACTGCTTCTGCAACATCAACATCATCAATGTCAGTTTGCAGACCAGGGAAGCTGCCCACAAAACTTGCAGCCAAATGCTGGCTGGCTATTTTTGAGGTCCCGGCCTGCGTGTTTGAGATAGCGGAGGTGTTCGAAGGAGGTTCCATCTTCAAACTCACTCGCTCTTGCTGTCGCGCATTCATCGACCTCACAGATGACTGCAAGATAGAGGTGTTCCAGCATTCCAAGCTGTTTCCTGTTATTGATAACTTCTGTGTTGCCATTGGTGGTGGAGGTAGTGACCCCCATTCTCCACCTCCTCATTCCCTCTGATGTTCATCAATTTCTGTAAAGGCTCAATAAATGGACATTACAAATGCTTTCCTTGTAATCTTCACATATGTACAAATTTACAATAATAAACTTGCAAATGCAAATGTTTTTTAGTTTCGATACGTAATTAATTGTTTGTTGAAAATTCATACCAATTGGTTTATCAATTTTTCAAGAAATTTATGGGGTAACAAACAATCTGTATAACTCATTTTGAATCATTACATACGTCCGAATTATAAAAAAGTATTACTAGAGAGGATGGTCGAGCGATGAAGAATTGTACTCCAACTAAGTGTTATATATGAATCTAATCGAGTTATTTAAAGGATGTAAGAAAACAGAGAAGTAATTAGTCCTGAAATGTAGGGCTTTGAAAGATGGTTGTTGTTCTTACTAATACTGAGGGTCCTTTGGTGAGTGTGCCAATCTGGCGGTGACGACCGACGATCCTTCTCCCTTCTTTCGCCATCATCTTTGAATACGACTTTATTATTTTATATAAACTGCCCTTTCCGTCCGCTCCTTTGTTCAGAACATCACAACCTGCCCAGTTTCCATCCTCTTCGTCCTCAGCAGGTAATAGTTCAGTTCTACTTACTTATCAACCCACGTATCCAACTGCTGATTATGAGTTTGTCTTGATTTTGCTTGCCTACTCTTATTTGGGTCTGATGGTAGTAGAGGTTCAAGGTCGGGAATTTTGGGTTTTGATGGTAGAGGTTTAAGGTGAAATAAGTAGTAAAAGGGTTGACAATTAGTAATCTCAACCTTTCAACTGATTCAGTAACTGGGTATGGAACGAAGTGGTACAAAGATTCAGTCTTCAGCTTCTTCTAACATCTTTCGTTATTGTGGAATTATACAATATCGTCTGAAATCAACCTCGCTTTTTGAGCTATGAAGACGTTGCTTGAACCATTGTTTGGTAAATTACTTGGGTGTTTCTGATTTAAACATCACTGTTTCATCAATTTCCTACCTTACTACTGGGGTGGATGTCAGGTCAAGATGGGGGTTGTTATTAGTCTTGCTGAATTGACTTGATGGTCGCTCTATGTTTAGGTAGTTGAATAACTTTCAACAATTTGGTTAAGGCTTGGTTTGCTAAGTGGAGAGTTGGATGGAATTTTGAACATTTTTTGGATTCAAATCTTTCACTAAGTGATGAGTGTAAATTTTTCCGTTGCCATTTAAATTCCATCCAATTTTACACCTGCAAACTAAGCTTGAAGCGGCAAGGGGAGAAGTCTTCTTTTGTTCAGTTGTGTCACTGTATTTGAACGATTACTACCTGTTCAAAAACCTGCATACTATGATATCCACTAATTTGAACTTGGTTTAGGATGTATTGGCATTTATAGTTCTGATTATGAGAGCTCTGATGACTTGAACGTAGTTTGACCTCACCATAGAACTCAACTACAAGAAACAATCAAACTTCTTTCTTGTAAACCTTCACGTTTCCTTACTATTTGTCTCTACAAAAATGCTGGTCCTTTATCATGTAGGGTGAGAAGAATTCCAAATGGCAAGTATAGCAACAGCCGAAGCATGCGACTCGAACGCAGCCCTTCTCGCGAGCGGAGACCTACGAGTCCTGCAGCCGATCTTCAAGATCTACGGGCAGAGCAATGCATTCTCGGGGCCGATCGTGACCCTGAAACTGTTCGAGGACAACGTTCTCGTCAGAGAGATGCTTGAGACCAGAGGAGAAGGCAGGGTGCTAGTTGTGGACGGGGCAGGGAGCATGAGATGTGCATTGGTGGGAGGGAATCTGGGCCAGCTGGCCCAGAACATGGGGTGGGCTGGGATCATGGTGAACGGATGCATTCGAGATGTCGATGAGATAAACGCCTGCGATATCGGTGTCCGAGCGTTGGCTTCGCATCCGATGAAGTCGAGCAAGAGAGGGCTTGGGGAGAAGCATGTGACTGTCCAGATTGGTGGGACTTTGATCCGTGATGGGGAATGGTTGTATGCTGACAGTGATGGTATTCTCATTTCTAAAACTGAGCTTTCTGTTTGAGAACTGGATTGGGCAGTGGTTTCCTCTTGTAACTTTGATTTCAAAGAAGAGCAACAACTGAAGTTGTTGCACATGTTCAGGAGGAAAATAATACCATTGTGTCTTCAATTTTTTTGGTGTATGTCATTGTTCGTAAAGTAATTTGGGCCATTGTTGGACATTTAGCTCTCCAGGTGCGAAGGAAAGTACGAGGCATATACCTGTTTCTTTCGCATCATCTCCGATGTGGAGTGATAATATCGTGAACCATATTTCGTATTCGTATAATCGAAAACATCAATTTTTTTGTCCTCCAGATCAGCAATCAGAATATGAATGTGAACATATTAATGAAGATCAACTGCATAATCGAAATACAAATAAAAGCTTAGAAAATTCATTGTTTTCTATAAGAAAGTTCCAAAAAAAGAAGATATTGTTATGTGATATTTAGCTAGCAATTGTTACCTATATGGTTAGTGTCGAGAATGGACTACAAATACCGAACAGTCAGATTTCACGTTTTAGTTGGAACTCAACGAGAATAATACGTAAAAAAGATAGTTTGATTTTAGACAGAGAAGTAAGAGGTAGAGAAAAGTGTAGAGAGAATATGGTTAAGATAAATTTAATGAATTGTCAAATAAAATATTAAAACCTTGTGTACGCTAATCTTGTCAGCATTTAATGCGCTTTCACTTGTCTAATTTTCGAATGTGCGTTACATTCTTCGGCTGAGCCTACTAATTAAACCAATCCAGAAAACGAGTCACAAGGGGACAGGGAGAAGAGGCAAATAAGAAGATAGAATTGGTTAAAGCAAAGTTAATATACATTTAGTAGCAAACTAAACTACATGCATTGTAAACTAATTTGAATGTATTCTTGGCTTCTAATTATAATGATGGTAGCAGTCAGTCTATATATATAACAGGCAAACAAACCATAGCCTTTCATCCTCCACATAGCAATCTCTTCTTCAGTCATCACATTCATAGCCATAGCCAATCATCATAACCACTTTAATTAACCGTAGAAAACAGAGATGGCCATGCAGTACTTGAACAGAGGACTCACAGCTTATACCCTCCTTTTGGTAGCACTACTACTATCCCTATCATCCACTGCTTCTGCAACATCAACATCATCAATGTCAGTTTGCAGACCAGGGAAGTTGCCCACAAAACTTGCAGCCAAATGCTGGCTGGCTATTTTCGAGGTCCCGGCCTGCGTGTTTGAGATAGCGGAGGCGTTCGAAGGAGGTTCCATCTTCAAACTCACTCGCCCTTGCTGTCGCGCATTCATCGACCTCACTGATGACTGCAAGATAGAGGTGTTCCAGCATTCCAAGCTGTTTCCTATTATTGACAACTTCTGTGTTGCCATTGGTGGTGGGGGTAGTGACCCCCATTCTCCACCTCTTCATTCCCTCTGATGTTCATCAATTTCTGTAAAGGCTCAATAAACGGACATTAGAAATGCTTTCCTTGTAATCTTCACATATGTACAAATTTACAATAATAAATTTGCAAATGCAAATGCTTTTTAGTTTCGATACGTAATTAATTGTTTGTTGAAAATTTATACCAAGAAATTTATGGGATAACAAACGTTCTGCATAACTCATTTTGAATTATTACATACGTCCGAATTATAAAAAAGTATTACTAGAGAAGATGATCGAGCGATGAAGAATTGTACTCCAACTAAGTGTTATATATGAATCTAATCGAGTTATTTAAAGGATGTAAGAAAACAGAGAAGTAATTAGTCCTGAAATGTAGGGCTTTGAAAGATGGTTGTTGTTCAACCAAATATAGCACATCTCTGCCCCAACACATAACTCTGCTTTTTCTTGGCTTCTTTTTCCCCTCCATTTTTAATTTTTAACTTGAAGAAATTAATCAATTAATTTCTTCCTTTTTATTGTTTGTTTAATTTGTTCATTTTGTGATTACATATTGATTTATTCTTAATTAGTGCAAAAAACTAATTGTCTTTAGGAATAATTTTATTCATCCATCGATCGAGTTCCGTCTGCAAGCATGAATCAATTCAACAAAGTTATCATGGAAGGGTGAGATAATTTGTATTTGAATATTCCAATTATATCCAGTTTTTTGTGAAAATGTGCTAATCGTAATTTCGATTTTCGTTAACTATACTAAGCTTCGACGTAATTTTCAGGTAAATCGTCTATAATTTTGATCAACATGGAGGTTGATCGATCATTGTGATCAAACGACAGAGAAATAACGGTCTAGATTTATCGAACAATAATGCGAGCAAAGGTGACAATTTGAGTAAATCACATTTTTAATCAAGCATGGCTAATCTTCTGCCAAGATTAGAATCAATCCAACACGCACAAAACTCAAAGCTAACAACCACGGCAGAAGATGGGCAATCAACCAAAAAGGCTCCCCAAAGCTCAGTCACCTTCATCTACGAAGCCAAAATCGTCGATAAAATTCGAAACATTACGGTCACATGGAGCAAGAACGTCGGCAATAACTACACCCTAGTCATCACGGTCGAAAACCCTAGCAACGAAGAGCCCTACACCTTCAAGCTCGACATAAAAGCATGGCAGTTCTGGGGCAAAAAGGGCCTGAAATCATTTGACGTGCACGAGAAGCGAGTGGACGTGTATTGGGATTTCAGGCAGGCGAAATTCTCGAGCAGCCCCCAACCTTCTTCGGACTATTACGTGGCGCTTGTGGACCAGGACGAGATAAGTATAGTGTTGGGAGATATGAAAGAGGACGCGTACAAGAGAACCAAGAAGGAACCCTCTCCTGAGGAGCCTGTCTTGCTGTGCAAGAAAGAAAACGTGCTAGGCAAGAAACTGTTCTGTACCAAGACAATGTGGCAGAACAACGACGAAAAGGAGCATGATTTAACCATAGAGACGTCTATATCGGGACTGGGCGATTCAGAGATGTGGATCAGCATAGACGGGTTCGAAGTGATTCATATCATGAACCTGCAGTGGAGATTCCGTGGGAACGAGAATCTAACGGTGAACGATGTTCCGGTGCAGATATTTTGGGACGTGCATGACTGGTTGTTTAATGGGTCGGGAACGGGACAAGGGTTATTCGTTTTCAGTCCCGGAGCAGTGGAGGAAAACAAACATACCTGTGGGCCGAAAGTTGAAGATTCATCCAGAGAGAGGGAATCAAATGCCGAGTTCTTTCATGTTATTTATGCTTGGAAATTTGAGTAATTAGTCCTCCCATAAGCTTGTATATTGCTAGCTGAGCTGGTAAACCATGTTATGTGTGTATAATGTATACGTATCTTATTCTTGAAGAGTCTGAATATATATAGAGTTGTTTCCTGCATGATGCAGATTAATTGTGTACTGGCAAGACAAGGCGAGGCAAGCAAGCTTTGCCCAGCTCGAGCTTGGCTCGTTGGGTTATAATAGCAACTTGAGCTCGGCTCAACAAATAATTGTTGGCCAACTCGGCTCGTTTATTTAGCCAGCCAAGAGCCAGCTTGTTTAAAATCAAGCCGGATTTCGATCGAGGTTATCCGAACCGAATACCGAACACCTCGCGAGAGGCTAAGATTCGTCAACAGCCCCAAGTATATCTATGAACACATGTTTGCAAGTACAGAATTGGAAGAAAGAAACGCAAGCCTTGAGATATGCAGCAGACTAGAATAAATTTCACACAAAACTACTTAAGCCTGCTGTTGGTTTTTGATCAAACATGCACAGCATCAAAGAAAAATTTCAGTGATCTAATTCTTCAATATCGACCTTCAATGACTCAAGAGTTTCTCGAAGTACAGCCTACTTGATGGATTCCAGAGAGCTACTGCTTGAGACAAATGTACAAAAAGTTAAGATGTGATTATTGGTACTACTGTCACCTCCCGAAAGCTCTAGTTGCAGTTGAAGTCAATGAAGATGTCAGGAACTTCAACCCAGTAGATCCACCAGGAAAGTAAGAGATTCCATAGTATGCAAGTGCCATCACCTACAATTTTCACAGGAACATCAACTTCATTTTGCAACCCACGCCAGTAAGGAAGAACATGTTCTGTCAGCATCTAACAGGGTTTTTCTTTAGTCATTAAACCATGGATTACGAAGTCGGTGACGAAAGAATCGGATAAACAATTGAATGAACTGATAAGAAAAGGTGAACATATCATCCTCAAACAGTGTCCAAGAACATGATCTAACTAGCCAGCTAGCCAGATTCCGGTTTCAAATCAGGTTTCGATGAATTATCACTTTCCTAACCTGGTAGATTCATCTAAATTTGGTCCTCACCTGGTATCAATCATTGATATAGTTCTTGTACCCGAGAGTTCTATATATTGGCAAATACTTGCATTACCAACAACAAAAATTAGCCACATCTAGAGGAAAGAGGTACGGGGGAAAGAATGAAAGCAGTTACCTGTATAACAGAGAAGAGTACTGAAAGAACGTAGCTGTGTAGCACCATGGAAACATATATTGTGCCAACCATACTGCCTATGAACCCCAAGGAAAATGGAAGTCTCTGCAAGCATATTCAATGCACGTGGATAGAACTTTATCAAGATTGGCACATCGAAGACCAAAGCTTATAGTAGTGGTATGCACCAGTCTGGAAACATACCTCTTTTGAAATCATATGCGCAAATTGGTTCTGTGGGCCTTTGAGTGCAAATAATGAAGCGATGATAAACAAACATCCAAGAGTGAAGCATATTGCAAACTTCTGCGGCACAATTACTATTACCGGAAGGAACAGAGAAAATGCAATGAAAACAAAGAATACACCAGTTGCTAGGAATAAGCCGAAATACATCAGAGCTTTCCCTGAAGGTATATTGCTAGTAGCAGTCTGCAAACTCCCAGGTATCTCTCTAACTCCTTTAGAAACCCTGGGTAGATAAGAACAACAATAAAGATAATATCAATAACTCGTCAACTTTTCTCCACTTCATGTATCAACTATAACTGAAATGCACTCGGAAAATCAAATTTTCTACAACTATAAATAATGAATCTAGAAGCTCACCCAAATTGAAATTAAAACATCTCAAAATTGTAGCGTCCATCTAAAATAAAATTCTCATCTCAGGCACACATAAAAAGGACTGAAGTGGCTTTGAGTATATAAGACCTCCAAATATACTACGAACTCTTTTGCTATAGCCTAGGAAAAAGACTGATTCAAGCCTATCCAATCACATAAAACTTTAAGCATATAAGGATTTATTTAGTGAAGAGTATCCTCCTTAAACAAGAAAAAGCCAGACAGTTGAAAAGAATATCACTTAGCTCAGTACCACCTATGATATACTTGTGTAAAGCCAGATCAAGCTGACCCCTTAGATCCACATCTATGCACAAAGCTTAAAACTTTTGGGTTAAACTCATCAGTCACCTCCGGAAAACAACAATTCCTACCACATGGAAAACACGGTGCATTAAGTGACAGACCGCATAGCAGCTAGTTTCACTTATCTCACTTAACTTTAGTTCATTGCCTACTACTGTTCTCAGAAATCAATCCAATTCTACTCATTTAGGCCACAATCAAATTTATAACTGAACACCTACTACATTACAAACCTCTAAATTGTTTTACCAGCATGTTCATGATCTGCGCCCTTCTAGCCTACCGGGATGCTTTCCGGTATAGCATTAAAGAATGTCCACACAACATGTCAAATTATGTGGCTACTATTTACAATAGTAATCAGTAATATTCTTTCCCTTCTTCCAGGTTGTAGAAAGGGCAAGCAGCTCATAATCGAATAGTAAGAATTAGATCAGCCCTTCGGTAGTTTTTTTTATCAGTTCAGCACGGTTTCTAGCAAGAAATGAATCCTAATCATGCCTTCTAACCAATTCAATCTCAATGGATAAGAAGACAGTTCATGTACATGAAGGATTTCAATCTTCCATCAGATTCGCCACTATGTTTAGGTTAAACAAAGAATTCCGATCAAACTCAAGTGCGGAGGCTGGAACTCACACGTTGAAGGTGCCGGTGACCGATTCGTTGGCGGACCGGACGGCAGATTCAAGATCGAATCCGAGGCCCATTCCGCTGCTCTCATCGGCGTTTCTGGACGTGGCGTAAGAGTTCCATTCGGACAAAAGAGACGAAGAGGGCTTCTGCTGCTGCGGATCTTCGCTGCCACTGCCTGTGAACCAACTCTGTGCCATTTTCTGCATCGGGATGTGCTCTGGGATCTACAGAATCATAAAATTCAAGACCAAGCCACCAATAGACGATCCCGTTGAGAAGGAACTGGTTGTTCGGCGACGGATCGTGAAAGTTGCTGCAAGCTGAGCTAAGCTAGTGATGATGGTTTCGCGAACGGCAGACCGTCTCGCTGAATTGAAGCTTCCAAGCTAAGAATAGGAAACACGACTGAAATTAATTCTTTCAAAAAAATTATTTAATATTAAACGAGAGTTTGTAAACATGTGCTTGAACAAGACCCATTATTCCTACGATCTTTAGAGTCCAGAATTCTACTCGGGCTGAATTTCTTTTCATGGGCTTTTGGTCGAACCTAGACTTCTCAGTTCTCACACGAGTCCAACTCTTCGTGATTTGCTCAACAATAATGAGTTTGAAAAATTTGTTTGTGACTTTGATTCAGTTCGAAACAAATCGGTTCATGAGTTGTCTCAAAAGTTAAACAAATCGACCTGGCATCGACCTTAAGCCAGAGAGTGCTCGATCCAGTAAGTTCCTGAGCCGGATCGGCTCATTGAGCTTGGTTTGCCTATTCATATACTTCACCAGCCCATCCGGCTCTTTCGCTACCGAATTACATTTTGATAGGTTTGTGCTATAATTCATTAATGGATTTAAATGAATCAAACTCGGAACTAATATTATTTTAGACAAGCCATGGAACTCGAGCCTAAAGAAAGTTCAACTTGAATTGGCTCGTATGCATCCCTTTCTATGCTCGGACTTGGCTTGGAATGCAGAATGCTGGGACTCATCCTTGTCAATTGGCTTTCAGGTGGAAATGGAACAGAGCATGTAATATAAAGAGAGAGACCATTCTTGAAATGTGGGACAGACAGAGCCCTTTGAAATGGAAAGAAAAAGAACAAATGGAATCTCTACGATCCAAGCTCCAAAGCATGCAAATTGATTCTCATCCAAGTTTCACAAGACTTTCAAGAGTTGCACCTCAAATATCAGAGGCTCCGTCGCATGTGAGAACAGACTACGCCGAGGACCGAACTGCATTGTATTTTTTGAGATACAAGAGCACAGCAAACTACAGTTACTACTTACTTACACTCATGATGATGATGATAGCAATTCCAAGGGATAAGCAGAAGCCTTAGGAACTAACCTCCTCCGGGATTGGTTTCAAGCTTTCATTCACATATCCGACAGATGGAGGTATCAAAGCCCTTCTCTTGCCTACAAAAGAAATCTCACAAAAGTATTTTCGATGTGGGTTTGAGGAAGTTTTCAGGGGAAGGGAAAAGTAAACAGCACAAACTAAATATATATGATACTGCTGACTCAGAAGGTATAGTTAAAGGGCACACACCTCCAACCTTCATCCCAATTAGAACATCCTTCAAGCCTTTGATTATCTGCCAAAAGTAGCAACCGGCTATATTATCAAACTGTCATTAGGTACCGTGTAGAATGAAGAACTCAGTGCCACTAAAGCTAATAAGCAGGTTCTGATAAGATGACGTGGACAAAATCTATAATAAGACGGATGAGCAACATTGTAAAAAAGTTGAAAAGATCTGTAAGGTTCTTCAGTGACAATATCTATAAACAAAACTCTATGCTGTAGAGATAATCGGATAGGGAGAGAATAAATTCACAGGATTGTATGATAAAAACAGTCATGTCCCAGTAGGAAAATGTTCATCTACACTTAAGAAGTCTGAATAAATAAGCGGTTGCTACCTGGTTCTCATTCAAAGGAAGCATGACAGGCGAGCTTTCCCCACTAAACTGATCCACAGTGCTGTAAAAGGAACCAAGAGCCAGAATAAGAGTGATGCAGTGATCGATATAAAGGTTAGAAACAAGATACTACTACTGGTAATAGTACCTGTGTACAAAATATCCATTAGAGCGTCTACACACATAGTTTATCTCAACGAGGTCTCCTTCCCCAGCTTCTGGCCCTTCTCCTTCAATCACCTCTAGAAACACATAGCTATGAATAAGCCAAAGTGCTATAAAGGTGAAGCCTTTATAGAGGATTTTTGGGTTTGTGACTAATGGAGCTCATATAGAGAGATATATACCTTGAATCCTAACCCCATTGTCAAGCTTCAACGTCCTGGAATTCTTTCAAGTCACCAAGGGGGGTATCATAATTCATAACACAGCTAGCAAAGCACTGAATGAGAGTTTGCAGTCTAATTGAAGAGAAAGGAAAAAACTTTAACTCACTTACCCAACAAACAATCCTTTTTCTTACCGAATGATTTCAGGCGGCTCGTCCATATCTGGACTGGGTACAACAGCCAATGCCGGATTAAGAAGTGGTAGAAAGGAAGTGTGGGTAATCAACTCCAAAACCACTCTCCTTGGGAACTTGTTCATTCCCATGGACGCAGAAACTAGAGTGGAAGCCATGAGAGGCTTATTCTTAGCATTTTTGGTTTTCCTTGCCCTGACAGCGATAAAGAATGATTTTCCAGAAATTAAGGATTATAACAAATTGGAAGGTGATGAATGAAGGTGGAATTACCTTGGCCGAGGAAAACTGGAGAGCGAGGACAGAGAATTCATGAGGATGATGCCAATACTAGAGATAAGTTTTTGAAGGAGTGATTGGCTTTTAAAACTTGAGAGACAATCCATAACTTTCGAAAGCGACATCATACACAAACCGAGTTACATCACAATGGACAAGTGACTATTGACGGACTTTCCATGATCCAGACTAGACATTGATGGACTTTCCATCACCAACTCACCGAATATGGTCTTGCGATTTATCTAAACTCCCAAATATGTTCTTGAATTTTGATAAAAATAAGTTGTTGTGTTGGTGTTAGAAGAAATCAAACTGCAAAACAGCAGGGTTGTTGAAGAATTTCATTCCGCTAAATGGTGGATTAGGTTGCTCTTTCTAATTTGCCTTATAATTACGTTCAACAAACCATTAACATGTTGCCTTAAAGATAAAACAACCAACTCAATTCTTCTCGTTTGTCTGAAAACAAGATCATGATTCTTTTTAATTGGAAAATTAGATTTCAGCGTAATAATTTTGAAAACTAACTTTTTCATTCCTATATCAATTTTATCTAATTTTTCATTTAGATTTCAAATCTCGAAACCGACAAAAAAAGTTAGTGTGCAACTTCTTGGAAAAAAAACACATGAGAATCAATTAGCATGTGACATAATGTGCTTAATTATTTATAAATTTCAAGGTTTCTGATGAAATGTAACGATGAAAAATATATGTATAGTAACAATCATAACAGTAACTCAAAATCCATGTTTTTTGTTTGCTATTTTGTAATATCATATAGTTTCAAGAAAGCAAATTAATATACTTTACATGAACTAATTTTATTAGTGCAAAATACAATTAAATATATAGTCCAACTTGGATATCAATTTCATACACATACTATGATAGACGGGTGAGCAAACTTATACTACAGGCCAACTAATCGATAAACGGCAACGCCCGATAAGAAAAACTAGTTAGTATATAAATTTCATCCAACTTTTCATCTAGATTTCAAATCCTGAAACGGATTGAAAAGACGGTGTGCAACTTCCTGAAAAAGAACAACACGTGAGACACAATTAGCGATTTAGCATGTGACATAATTTGCTTAATTATGTATAGTAACAATTGTAGCAATAACTCAAAATCCATTTTTGTTGGCTATTTTGTAATATCATATAGTTTTAAGAAAGCAAATTAATATACTTTATATGAACTAATTTTATTAGTGCGAAATACAACTAAATATATAGTCCAAGTTGCATTACCAATTCCATATACATCACTATGACAGACGAGTGAGCAAACGTATGCTACAAGCCAACTAATCGATAAACGGCAACGCGCGATAAGAAAAACTAGTTATGTAAATTCCATCCAACTTTTCATCTAAATTTTAAATCCTGAAACAGACAGAAAAGGATTGTGTGCAACTTACAGAAAAAGAACAACACATAAGACTCAATTAGGGAAAAAAATTTGTAGGCAAGATTAAATCGGAAATTACGTAGATAATCAAGTTGAAACGTAAATTACACGATTTGGTCATCACCCAAACTTACAGCGCGCCGCGCGTCCTAGGTAGCCTCCAACGGCTACTTACAACTATAGCGATGATTCCTGACCGTTGGCGTTGACTGCCGATGCCGTCGTCGGGCGGTCGGCACGCCGTCCAAATTTTTAATACTTCATCGGCGGCAGCGGCGGCGCGGCGGTTTTTAATGTTCATTTGAATGAGGTGTGAAAGTTCTTCGAATTTTCGCTTCTTATAAAGAATTTCATTTTACTGTTCAAGGGGTGTTCATATTATTTTTATTACCGAACTCAAATATTGCGGACGATATTATGACGTTTGACAATAAAATATAAGGCGTAGTTTAGCCACCCATCTTTATTATACAAACTATTCACATTACTCATACGAGTAAAAATTGAGCTAATTACAGTAATGTGCTTATGTTACAATTTCTGTACTAATACAATCAGGTGATGACATGTTCAGCCAAATTTGGCAGAGAAGAGGCCTTGAACAGAACCCATGAAGGCCAAGCAGGAAACAAGCAAGCAAGCAAAGCTAAATGACCTGAGAAGGATCCATTCAGTAGTCCAAGCACCAAGTCTCCTCTGCACCAAGTACATCTCCACAGGGAAATGAACGACCAAAGGCCAAAAATAGAGCCCTCCAAGCACTCCCAGCACTTGGTTGAAGTAAGGAAACATCATCGCTATAGCTGTAGTTGATGCCACATATGCCGTCCTGAAGCACAACCTTAATACACTCACTTTCCTTGTCCCGCCGCATAACCTCAGCTTGTAGCTGTTGTTCACTAGCCCGCTTTCTGGAAATTTCCGGGTTAACCATCCTTCCCCAAATGCATACACCGGCTGACTGTACATCTGGCCGACAAGAAAAAGAAAAAACGTCCTGCTTCAGACCTTAATAACACACATTACACAACTTTTAAGAACATGTGCATCAGAAAGTTTACCTGATAACCTCCAACCAAATGGAGAACGACACAAGCATTAGCAAAGTCGACGAGTCGATAAGGGTCGTGGAATCTAGAACCGGTCAGGAGATTCCCGGGGGTGTCGTCTCCGAAAGCAGCATACCCTAAGCATGCACAGAACAGGAAGAAGGATGTCGTGATGGATATTGCAGTCCCTGATGCCTTCTTCATTGTCTTGTTCACTGCTGGAGGCGATTTCAGTGTGTCCTGTCAATTTTCACCCCCATTTAAAACCCCTAAACCCTAAAACCCCACTTGTTCATGATTGACAATAATATATCAGAATTCGAGTTACTTCTATCGTTGCGTCCCAATAATTCAGAGTTGTTGGGAGAGGGTTCAGATTCGTTTTGGTATTATTCCTTAGCAATGCTACCTCCTGAAACGGAAGCTCTCAGAAGACCTGAGGTTTGCACGACTTTGGTAAGTCATGTCTACGGATTAGGGGCTATCGGAATTCGAAACAGAGACTTCCCTGTCTTTAAAGGCTCTGAATGATGATACCGTTCATATTGGTTTTTATATTATACATTAAACAAGGTTTCGTACGTACCTGTATCTCGAGAAGTAGAAGAGAGTAGGGGTAAGCAAATGCAATGTCACCAATAGCTTGAAACACTAGCCATGTTTTCTCAGCAGTGCTGCCAGCTGGGGCTTTACTTATGCTTCCTTTAATCCCTCTGTTCTCTGGAAATGAACGAGAGATTCAATTTTCAACATTGTTGATGTTGGTTTCAGGGAATTCTTGGATTGTTTTTAGTTTCAAATACACTACCAATGACTTGAGCAAAGCCAAGTCCAAATCCAATGAAGGAGTAAGCAAAGGACATGACTGCAGAAAAGATTGAGAGCCATTCCATGTTATGAAAATCTGGGATCTGAGACACAGCCACTTGGACCACTCCGAACACGAGCATGTGCAAATTGGTGTTGTCACCATTACTGTTGCTGCAGGAGGAAGCTAGTTGGCCACCACCTCTACTGTGGTAGCAGTTTGATTTCTGAATGGCTCTGCCCCAAAATCAAAATCAAATCAACCCAAAGCTAAGTATATAAGAAGAAGTGACATGTGCAATATTAGTACTAACTTGGAAAGCAAGTAATTAACCTGATGCTGTTGGCGGTGGTGACAGTGTAAGCAATTGCAGTTTCTAGCAAGCTTGCCTGCACCATTACTCCCCCAATTTGGTGGCTTCTTTCTCCTAAATGAGTCCCGGTTATTTCCTCATGGTTCGGATTCATGGTGTGAATTATTCGTTGTTTATTAGTAAGCAAATCGATGAACAACTATGAACCTTACTATTAAGTCAACCCTTACAAGTCTGATTCAGTGTAAGTGTTATTTTTAGTACAATGGTCACAAAACAAAGTTCAATGGCACATGTTGAGAGAAAAAAAAAAGGTGTCACTAAGTGCTAATGATGTTGTTGCGTATGGTAAACATTAAGCATGCATACCGAGATAGAGGTAGACGGCGTCCATGTAGGAGCGGAGGCGGTGGGGGCCGAGTTCAGGGTGAGGGTAACGGTAACAATCAGAGAGGATGGAAGAGGAGAGGTAGGTGAGTACGGCGAAGGCAATGATGGAGAGAGGTCCGGCGATCCAACCAAGTTGTGAAACAGTCCATGCTAATGATAAAATTCCTGCTCCTATCACTGCCGTTATTATATGCGCCACAGCCGTCCATCTCGTCCCTATTATTATATATACTAGTATGAGTTAAGCCGCGCAATGACATTTTGAACTCGAGTGCGAGGTACTGCAATTAGGTGTCCACTTGTGGCAGTGTTAAGACTCGAACACGAGACTACTTTGTCAAAGACAAAAACATATGTTCTACCAGTAGACAAGACAAGGGGACAAATCATTAGATAAATGAAGAACTGAAGCCTAGTTTAGATTAGTGAATTCCAAACGTCTCACTACCATTTAAGAAATTAAACTACCAACCAGTTCTGTTGATGGTGACATCGGAATAAGTGCATTGCTTGTGGGCAATTGGATCAATGATCGCTTCTGGGGAAGAAGATGGATCAGGATGATGATGATGGTACTCAGATACTAACGGCGAGCAGTAGTCTTTTTCTCCTACTCCGGCACTCACCGTTGCAACCATACTGCCGATCACCTCAGTTTCATCAATTGAGGGGCAGAAAGAAAGAAAGGAAGGAAAGGAAAGGAGGTGGGTGGCCGAGACTTGATTATAGTGGGGTATGTGCCGTGTCGGGGCCACATCGGTGCTTGATAAAATACAAAAGACAAATTGGAATATAGTGTATTTCTCAGCTTGTGTCGTGTCGCTTCAAACTTGTTTTAGTTCGGACGGTTGGACATTTCGTGTACACCCTTTAGCTTTTTTTGGCGGCAACAAAACTTATATTTCATTGATGGAGAAATAATTTTAAATACCGAATCACTTGGTTGTTCGCCGGTGCTTTTCACAAGCAAAGGAAAAGTAGTTAATTTTAGTAGTTATCATACTTGGTATACTTACTTTCCATACAAAACACAATCTTGATAGACACAATGACACGACAAACACTACAATACCAACTCCTACTTAACCGAAACAGACGACGTGCTAAGCAAAACGTGTAAAGAAAAACCAAAGAAATTTCGAAACATCTCGTAAAGGGAGAAGATGAAGCCCTGGCGGAGGGAGAGTTCAAGGCTCTTTTTGTGTACACCCTTTAGATGAGTTAAACATAATAAAATAACTCGGATTATCTTTGCAATTAGGAACACAAAAATACAGATATAATATGTAAACTTAGCTCAATTATCTCGAGTGTTCCCTGGACCTTAAACCACCACTCCTTTTATAGCTAGAAGGAGATCTCATCTTTCCAATTTGCTACACCAAGCATAACTATGAAATTTGAAAATAACATGTCCAAAATCATTAAGAGAGCAATCAAATGATGTCCTGTTTCAATTCATCATCTTCATCTCCTTCTATCGTCATTCTCACTCTCGTTATCCTTTAGTAATCCCAGAAACGCCAAGAACCCAAACAGGAAAAATCCACCCGACCAATTCCCTCCGCCACCGCCACCTCCACCGCCGCCTCCATCATCTCCAGGTGGAAATCCAGTCCCTCCGTCGTCAATTTCAGGTGTCTTTGTTGGTTCTGTTGTTCAATCAAAAACCCACATAACTCAGCAATCATTTCCCAACACAATGGCATAACAGAGCAAGTTTATGATAGTTATGCCAAAAACAAGAACGTTTTTTACCTTCATCTTACGGAAAGGTCAAAAACTACTAAACTAAAATGTTATGTTTGTTATGTAATGTTATGTAATCTAATGTCATCCAACTTATGTGCATTCACATATGCGAGTTAATAAGAACAGAGGATTCCAAGTTGACATCCATCACATTTCTCCTAAAGCCAACTGAAGGCACAATTACTAATGGTACGGTACCACATCTTATTACTAACTCGGCGCCACTATTGCTAAGGCCACGTTATTCAGCTTAGATTCTGTTTTACCCTATTCTGTTCAACTACTTTTGGTATAAAAAAAACATTTGGAACATAAATAACTACCAGGGTGACATATTGTTACGAGGCTACCTACACTATACTATTGCACAACTAGGTTCAAATGCAAGTGGAAATTACCTTTTACGGGAGCCTTCGTTATGGTTGGTGTCTGCTTCAGTACAGTTTGAGTCTGGCCAGAGGCAGAGCATCTTAAATTCTGCACGGAAACAAAAATTAACATCAGATGTTTGTTCCTTCCACTTTGCATTATCCATGGAACATGGGAAAAAAGCATAAGTTAAAAACAAAAACAAGATATGACGAAAGAATGTCATTACCAGATCAATCCACTGAAAGCAGAACATGCTCTACTGTTGTTTTGAATTTATTTGAATGAGCAGTTTATTGCTCACTCTTAGTAGTTAGTTTTCTTATGAAATCATTTGATTTTTTCATAAAAGATGAGCATCTTGACAATAATTCATGAACATTGAGTAATACAAGTCTATGATTCAACTTGTTTTGCTTAGACGTCAGATAAAGAGGTCAAACTGACGATGAATAGATTTGATCTCCAGGAAAACTACAAGCTTTTCTCCATTAGTTGGCCAACACACAGTCAACAGCTAGCCAGAGTAATGTGACAAGACTTGGGAAATTGGGGTGAAACACAGCAATAGTCCAGGTTCAAATAACTGGAGAAGAAGAGAGAGGCGGGTTCAGATGTAAAAAAAAGAAGGTAAGAGATGTTAACATAAGGACTCCCAGGTTTTGAAAGAGTTAGATCATTATATTGACCTACAAGCCCTAAAATATTTTGACGTACTTCTCCTATGTAATATGTAAACATATCATTACAAACAAGAGAACATATAGCATATTTCACCCAGATTGAAAATACAACAAGTAAAGCACAAAATCTTACCAGAGCAGCAGAATGGCGTCTCATTGGATTACGCAACTGCGTAGAAAGCCTCAGTGAGCTAGTAACCATAAGTTCATGGCGTCTCCTTTGATATAAACACTGGAAGTGTGGAAGACTTCTGGTTGTCCCAAGTTCCAATTTCTTGCTTTGGAGACTCCATTGACCCCCAAGGTTTGCTTAACAAGAGAACATAGAAAAGAAGTGTTGAACATCACTTTTCTGCTTCACAAATATCTGTAAAGTCGATACTGAGATTGTAGGACTAGCTCAACACAACTAATATTCTTATGAATTATGATTAAAATATCATTATTCATTACAAGCAAGTGACTGGACTTATCGAAAATATGACACTGCTTTCTACATCACAGGCATTTTTTAAACTTCAAAACCCTATCCATGTTGAGATAAAAAGCTCCAGTGAACAATCAAAAACTTAGACACGCAGAAAGATTTTTCTCTTCAAATTCTTGCTATGAATCGAACCACCAACCAAGCTCATCTCAATTGATAAAGTTAACATCTAGCAAAAGTGAAGGAAAATACCTGGTGAGAGCAAGACCAAAGGCAAGGAGCCAACAGCCTGTGCTACAGGCATCCTCCTGACGAAAGCAGAAAAAGAAACAATGGAACAAGTCAGCGGAGCAACTGGAACTCAAAGGAAAAGGAAAGAGATTAACCTGTAACCAATCAAACAACGAACAAGCAAATCCCTAACTTGCAAAAAAGACTAACAAAACAAAACCCTAAAAACTACCAAAAAGAATCGTCGACAGGAAGCAAAAGAAGGCGACTTTTTTGGCAATTGGAGCTATAAAATCAATTGGAAGAGCGCGAAATGAACAAGAACTGCAAGAACGGTGAAGAAAAGAGTATGATACGATGGAAGAGGGAGAGATAGAGAGGAAAGAAAGGTTGGAACTTGAAATCAGTTTCCATACCTTTGAATATGGTAAGCTTCTCTGTTGAATAAGGAACGGAGCAGACGAAGGCAACAATGAGGAGATAAATGAGAGCAAGACCGAGGTCGGTGTCAAGAGTTAAGAGAACACACGTTGATAAACTATTGTAGGTTCAGACCATTAAGGGCTCCAACTCAACATCCATTGTCATCATCAACCTATTAGGTTTATAACACTATAGTCATCAACCTATATACCACTAATACTATGTCAAACGTAACAATTTGATCATTCCGTCGAATTTCTGTCAACTCAACCGTTGCGGTCGAAATCACACCTACTATGTATGTCTTACTAGACTCAGTTCATTCAACCAACTTGTTCAAATAGAGTAGCTCAGTTGGTGAAATTATGTGTCATGTATCCGGAAATATCATATTCAAATTCAGTCACACTCCACAAATACCAATAACATATTTCAATCATAACAATTTGTCATTTCCTCAAATTTCCGGCAAACATCCCGTCAAATTAACAATATACCATGTCAACTCACCATTGCTATTGAAATCACACCTACCATGACTCAACTCATCTAACCAAGTTGTCTATGTGGAGTAGTTTAGTTGATAGAGTTGTGCAACTCATCTAACCAAGTTGTCTATGTGGGGTAGTTTAGTTGATAGAGTTGTATGATGTTGATCGGTAAATATCGGTTTAAATCCAGTTACACTCCATTAATGAACACCTATATAATGTTTATTACTTTTATCTTTTCGTGTCTATGTCAAAACAAATTAAAACATAACTTCGGTCTTATTTCTATCTTGTGTTGTGGAAATCTTATTTCTTTTATAGTTAGTTATAAACTTTTGCTGGAAAAGTCATCAAACTCGAACATTTGTATCGAGATGGAGGACCACTTCAGTTCGTATGGGGTCGGATATCAAAATAGGGTCAAACCAAATTTCTCAAAACAACAACGTAAGAATATCTACCAGTTACTCCAAAGCATACAGATTACAACAAGAAACAGACAATCTTACCCCTAATCCTACAAAGTCAAAAATCACACACCAAACTTGGTTCTACATTCAAATTGCACACCAGCTTGCTACAACTTACACTACACTAATATCTCACTCTCAAAAAGCTAACAAACCAAAGAGGACCACTTCAGTTCTGGGTTCAAAATATCAAAGAACCACAAGAAACAGATCCCAAATGTATGCCTAATGGTCCACATCCACAAGCCATCCATGTCTTATTCCGCACCGACCAAGGTCATTTTGCCTCCTCGGCACCATCACCACCGGCCGAACTTCCCTGGCCATCAGCACCGGCTGTACCAGCTTCAGATGCATCTTGTTTATTGGGTCCACGGGTGTCATTGTTGGATCCAGTTGCAGCGGGTGGGCCACTGCTTCCAAGACTTGCGTCAGCTTGCATCGGATGCATGGTGGTGTTGTTGTTGACCCCTAAAGGCCTCATTCTCATTTGAGCATGCATTGCTGCTTGTAGGTGCAATTGCTGCTGCTGCTGAGGATCCTGCATTTGATGTGGGTTATTGAATTGTACCGGCATCCTGGGTGGAAAACTCCCAGGCTGCTGTGCCCCCATTGCTGCGGCTTGAGGATGCTGCATGTAGTATGCTCCTTGCTGCGTCGCTGCTGGGTGCAGAGCCATCTGAATTGATATTATAAAAACCGAGTGAGGCGTTAAATGGAAATGCAAAATTGCAGATGATCATATTCTATTTCGTCACCAACCTGAGGATGTACTGTGGGTCCCTGTGGTTGCGCATCAGCGATTGCTGCTAGATACATTAGATTCTTTTGTAGTTGTGCTTGGTATCTAGATAACAACCAAATGCGGGTATATAAGAAACACTGAATATAGAATAATTACCCAATCAACTATTGAAATATATAGAGATAATGTCAATTCCAATCAACTTGTGTAGACTGAGAAAAGGTTACACAACGTTTACAATTCTCATCACTAATGACCAAAAATTTGACACCTTTTTATCTGGATCTCGATGATATCAATATCGTCACCTAAACTGTCAAGGACATCAACATGAATAGTACCGGCAGTGGCAACTATTATAGCCTTAATCAGATGAAAGTAAAACTCTGTGAACAATGACAAGGAAAGGATGATGGACAACAATGCTAGACAATTCAGAGACAACCTTCTTCATATTCCACACCTTTAAGCATCGGTTTCTTTAAACCAGCACTGGCTATAGCTCACAGTCACACAGAATAAAGGAAGCAATCGAGAAACTATCAATGATCCCACTATGTGTGGTAGCAGTTGATGCCTGCTCTGATATACAAGTTCAGTTTTAACAATAAGTATCATTAGTTCCGAAAATCAAACCCAGGGTGTCATGAATATGTCCATATGGGCTTACCATCTACTCCCTCTTAAGCTTTAGAAAACCTAAGGGCTCATTTGAAATCTAATGGCAGGATGGTATGTTCAATGAAAAGGACTTCTATACATTCCAGGTCAGCGTTTTAAACCAAAGATGAAAAATATTCTTCAAATTAATCTTTCATACAATCCAGTAATTGAAGACTAGTATACAACAACTCCGAGCACTTTCAGAATGTCAACATCCAAGAAGGTACCCAAAAAGAGGGAAAGAATGCAAGCAAAACTATGTAGTATGCAATGGCTACCACATAATAAAAAAAAACGGAGATGACAAATGATTACTTACTCAGCACATTCAGCCAGTTTGCCAAGGTTTTGATTGTCCAATATGGCTAAGATAAGCTTTTTGTTCTCATCAAGAAACTGCATCAAACATTAAACAGATTCATTTTATACAATCTAACAACCAGAAATTAATCAAAAAGAACACAATAGGTGCATGGAGACATGGCGCAGGAACAAATGACTCGTAAGATGAGGAATCTACAAATATGAACAAGGGCAGATAACAATTTTGTATAATCAACATGAGAATATAGCTTCTCAATCCATTTGACAATCAAGACACAGCATCACAACCACGTGCACTAATACCATTTTCTCCAATTAAAACTTCATTTCAAAGCGGGATACAGTTTTGTTTTAACATGCCCATTCAGCATTAAACCAACGTGCATAAGATGGGCATAACCTACTACCATTCCAATGGCCATACTTGTACCATATGCCATATATATGGTTATAGATATTATATGACTGGAGCATAGAAAAATGGACTGGTTGAGCTCTAGTGAAGGCACAAATCATAAGATAGATACAACTGCCAGAATAAAGCAACGATCACTATGGCCTCAACAACAGATGTACAATCAGTTGATTTTGTCCTCTGATCATCATTCAGCACTTCGCAAATCAACTACTATAGAGTTGCAATAAAACTAACAAGAAGCCTTTCATAAAAGCCAATACACTCCCCTGTTTCTCCTATTTCACCTTGACACACAAAACTAGTAACAAAAATGACAATGACCAAGTCCCCAAAACTAAAATGTAAGAAATACGTTGGATTAAATGTGAATGCCCCAAAATAGAAAATGTTCCATACAAACGAGCACTAAGCTATGTCCTTGAAAATTTTCAGGACAAAGAACAAACAAGAAAGAAAACCATTTACCAGGAATAAATGCCTTTATACAAACCGCAAGCCAGCAACCATTACGAATGACACATCAATGAGAACTTCTAAAACCCTACATCAATCCATACAAACCCATCCATTTCTTCTAAACTAAAACCCTAAATAGCTACATATTTCTCAGAGGAGAAGAGAAAAGTCAATCTCAGCTTTACTCGAGTGCGACAAAGCATGTGAATGACCATCCTCCCTAAACAAAAACTAGAAGAAAGATAATACCTTTTGGATCTGCTCAGTAGTGACATTCTGAGGCGGAAATGAAGGCATCATGGGAATCATCTGCGGTTGCTGCTGCATGTTTGTGTATGGTTCTCTTATTATTCTGCAGTGGCTCAGACGCTAACTATATCCTAGTGCGTAATTTCAGCGCCAAAACTAATTGATCACACCAGCTATACCAAAATCCCGATAAGGGGTTTGTTCAAAGTTGATTGGATAAAACAGCTCAGGTTGCTGGGTCTTATTTTGCTGGCTTCATCCGTGCATGCTTGGGGAGAACACAAGTCAAGACCTAATTCAAAAGCGAGTAAGAAGATAAAAATGGCATCAACATTTGGCGCGGGAGGCAGGCAGGCAGTGTTCAAAAAAGAAGGGATAAAAGAGATTAGTACCTGGGGGGATTGAAGTCAAAAAAAAAACCCTAGAAAAACAGTCGGTTAACTTCTTCCAACAGATAGATCTCTGCAAACTTCTCCTCGATGAGCAGTATCTTTATTTTGCGTTGATCGACTCAATCAAGGAAAATCAGAATGACAGTTGAATATGGGAGGCGGAGGCGGAGGCGGCTACAAATTCTGGCGCGCTCACACAGTCGAGAAAGAAAAAAGGATCCAAGGAAGAAAGAGGGGAAATGGCTAAACTGGATTCTGCAACCTCACATTTATCTTGAGATACTTCATTAATAATCCTAAATCCCTTTTGTCAGCTTTCCCAAAACTAGCACAAGAAACAAAATTGGGTAACCAAGCAGCTTCTGCCTTCTAGGCCGTGCAGTTTCTCGGCTTTTCTGGGCCTCCAACTATCAGGGTTTAGGCCCGTAATTGCAATGGATTTTAGGGAACTAAGTAGCAAAAGTCCGTTGTATTGATCCGACAGCCCTTTTTCGGAGCAATCCGAATATCGTTATCGTTGGATTAGGTTACTTTTGAGCCAACTTTCATTCAATGGCTCAAAATTGATCAAACAAATTGATTTGAATGGGTAGTTTCGGAAAAACAATTGGAAAAAATTACATGGGTGTTGTCACTGTTCGAGCATGTTATGTCGCTAATAATTTTAATTTTACAGGCTTGTTATATCGTTGTTACGTCCACCTTACGAGTAGATGAATACATCATCGTTATGTCCAGTTTACCACTCTTTTATATCAGTGATATATACACTTTACGAATCTGTTATGCGTTTTTATTATGTCCTTTTAATTGGCTCATTATGTCAACTTCACATGTAAATTGTTTTATTCAAGTTACGTTATTATTATATTATTGTTATGTCACTATTATATCAATTTTACGTGAGGAGAGTAGAGAGAGGAGAGAGAAAAAATTAAAAAAGAGAATATTATTTAAATTCCTATTATATCCTTGATAAATTTCCAACCGTCACATTGAAATTGGCAAAAATAATTTTGGACTGTTGGATTAGCGGTCACATTGATCCGAACAAAAGGGCTCTCGGATCAATAGCATTTTTCGCAAATAATACACATATATATGTGGTAAAATTCTCTTTCTTCTTTTTACTATTGTAGAGCTGGTTAATTTGTGCACATTTATTAAATGCTTCACGTATGAAAAATCGTATTTTCAGAAATCGAATAGATATTTTAATAACTTATAATTTATATTCACTTTTGAAATTATAAATTTTTAAAATTTTATAATTGTCGTCAAACTTTTAAACGCAGTGCTATATATGCTGAAATAACGTAAAATTCCAAACGTATTAATACCATTTAATACACGTATCGTATTTTACTAACTAGATTTCGGATAACTGTTGAATTTCTGAATTTTGATGCCAAATGGTTCCATCCAGTACAACTATATACAGTGAACATGAACAACGTAACGCAGTACAAAGTCCAACGCCACAAACTCATCAACTTAGTATCCAAAACTTTCAATGTGCATAACACCCAGTACTCTCACAACTCTTACCTCAAAAAGCTCTCTTCAGACAACATATATAAAGCTGGTAAAAATACAGTTACCCCAAATTAAATCGAACAAATAGACAAGCATAAAATATCTGGAATCAAGTTTTCTAAATTTAACTTTGCTAGAAAACATAATTCTATATGCCAAACTATACCTATGTATTCTTAAATGTTGACGTGACAGTTTTCAGCCAGCAAGTACTTAACGGGATCCCTGCCCAGAGCGACGTTTCCCTTCCCGAGTTGTATGTACGCCTCGCACCGTACGTGCAAGCCGTAGTGGCGGGAGATGTAACTGCCGACCTTCAACCGGACGCGGCCGTCCATCTTGATCGACACGAGTACAGTACCCTTGCCTGGTCAAGTACGAGGGTGGCTGCGTTGTAAGGAGATACAGGAACATCGTTCCCGTACGCTAAAGGAGACCAGACGTCAGTCTCCTTGTGCCCCCGGTAGAACGGCTCGACTTGAGCCTTGCAGGTGATTTTCTCGCTCCGGTACTTTGCGTAAAACTTCGAGCTGGTCGTAGTAGATCCCGATTCTGTCGTTGGGGTTCCGCGTGGAGAAAGTGAGCTGGAAACTGGGGGTGAGCAAAATGGGAGTGGATGTGTTATTGAAGGCATAGCCGGCGGTGGCATCTTGTAGGATGAAGGATGGCTTGCTTGGCGGAGGACGACCCATATTACGAAGACGGTGATACCCACGACAGCCATAATTCCCGACAAGGTCCAGCAGAAGATCTTACATTGACGACTGCGGCGGACTCGGATCACCGCCGGCAGCACCTTGGTGTTGGGTTGACCAGGGAACCACTTGTCGAAGAAAGAGAAAACTGTGTGGGTGATTAAGGAAAGTATAAGTTGGTAACGTCATATATAGTATTGAATTTGTTTGTAACAAATATTAAATTTGTTTAGGGTGGGTTTGGATAGGCAGGTCTATTTGTATTGGAAAATTTTTAATATATGCATTTGAAATGTATGGGTTTTTTTTGAAATTGAAATTATGTATCCGGATGGTAATTTATTTTTGGTTTGGATGGTAATTCATTTTGGGTGTATTTCAAATATAAAATACCTTCATAGTCCTTCACCAAATACATAATTTGGTTTCAAGAGCGTGTGATGCCGCTTATCTAGCTAGTTAATTTGTAGGGTATGTTTGGTTACCCGTCAACGATATTAAAAAAATACGAAGCTATATTTTGCAACCCTATTCGGACTAGATGCTATTTGATAAATTTTTTAGGAGGTGTTGTACTTGTAAATGTTTGCATTGCCAAACCAAACATATCCAAAATTGTTTAGGTAGAAAGTTGATGTCAGTGATATAGTGTTACTATATATGTATGTCATAATTATTCGTGCCGGCATCTTCAGTAGTCGAGGTCTTGTGTTCTTATTTACTGAGAAACACAGAACATATAGTGGCAATTAAGTAATCATTGGAAATTGAAATTCAACCAACAACCAAACAGAAGGTACAGAACTAAAGCATTCAGTAAGTCCTTCAAAATATATATATATATAACAAGACTTATACTTTGGAATAATTTGTCTGAATTCAACAGTTGACTACGTACAAGTCAGCAAGTCCTCACAAAATAACAAGGAAATGTTGAACATCGACCCATATAATACAACATCGACCGACTTCAGCTTTCATGGCCTTCCAATCATAAGGAACAAGGAATAGTCCATGCGACAACAATCCGGAGGGAAGTTTCAATGTGTATGTGGGGGAAGTTGTTACATGTCAATTTTCAAGGTTAGTAATTACTTTTTATTTTATCATCATCTTCTGTCTGTAACTAGTTAGTTAGTGATATATAAGTCCAAGTTGTTTAGGGTCCAATCAATGAGCCACATTGAAGTTCACCGGTGTTAATGGAATCAATCCTTCAAGTTAAGAACGTTACATGTGAACTACAGAATGTTCTCATTCTCTCCAGTCACCACACCAACTCTGTGCCCTTTCTTATGTAACATAGACGTAATACAAAAGGGAAAGGTTCCACCGATTGATAGCAATGCGATTTTTATACCCAAAGAAAAACAGAGCAGTAGATCAAGTAACATCCACACCCATCCGAAAAGCAAAAGAGCTGCCTGCATTAACTAGAGGATAATTTTTTAAGTAAACAAAATTGGCACAATACTCTCTACATCTCTATCTTCATCAACATCCACACCCATCCAGTTGAACTTGAATACTGAGGTATCAACATCCAACCCAGCAGCATTCTGCACCATTGACACCAAATTAGTTATGCAAACCAAAAAGGAAAGACAGAGATCCAAAATTTGAGATGGAAGATCATAAATAAGTACCCTTTAATCCTCTTCCATAGGCGTACATCAACCCGGTCTTCCTCTATCGTCTTATTTATCACTGAGCCAGATGGTAATCTCTAGTCAAGGAATCGCCATTAGAGTCGAGCGTAATAAGAGTGCATCAAATAAACTAACATATATGAATCAGCAATCTCTCTCTGAGTTTTTGTAGTTTGTAGACACACAACTGGTTAGTGGTTTTCATGCTGTGATCGAACAATCAAGTTATGAGATACCCTAATAATCTGCCAAATGAGATAGAGATGAGAGATCAGCCTCAAAAACCCAACGCAAGTAATTGTGTTTTTAGAATAATTTCACACTGTAAAGGATATTTATTGCAGCAAGAACGTCCTCCTTTTCACCGCGATTCCGACTGCTGTCAAGTTCTCTCACAATCTCTGGTGTTACCTATAACCCAGGAATGTAAACTCCAGGTTAGTAATAAACACACAGCTTACAACCTGATAACCAATCCTATAGTTCACAGTTATGTTACCAGATAGTGCTTTTGTCTCCCAACTAACATTCTCAGCTTCTGTTATCTTCCTTAGGAATTTCATTCTTGTACCTGCAACAATTATTTTTAATTGATAAAAAAACTTCAGTATCCAAAGCAGATCCCCACAGAAAGAGGAAAGCCAGCACGAAAACTGAATCTAGCAGGGTTTGATTAACCTTTCATCCTACATACTAGTTAATTTATTTACTTGGAAGTGGAAAAAAAACTTGGGTATAGATGTACGAGCCATATTGAATGTATGGAAAGTAAAATCTGAAAAAGGTTTTGGTTCCGGTAACTTCTTTTCATCTAGGTTACCCCTATACAGCCATTCAAAATGAAGCTTTCTGATTACTGAGGCAGGATACCAAACTTGATACAGAAAATTAGTTTAACCTCAACCGTAGACGAGGTGCACTTGAAGATATAAGACACTTATAACCAGGAAAGAAAGATTGTAACAGCAAGAAAATTCATCAAACCTTTGGATAAATGTCAGTAACGCTTGGTGCCAAATTACAGGCATGAGCCTTGACTCCTCCATGAATCTCATATAGTGGGCAACAAGTGCATCGACTACACGATAAGGCAATGCATATTTCTTTTCCAAGAGGAGCTTGATGAAATAACTGCAAGTGAACAAGATCATGAAATTTCAAAAACTTACTACGGAAAGTAATGAGAATCTATTGCTTATGAATTATCATATGTTTATATTTTTTCCTACTTATGAGCTTTTTTCCAATAGTAGAAGACTTATTATTCTTTTTTGATATTATGCCTGACATTTTCCTACCTTGTTGTGCCGCAATACTCCATTTCTGCTAGCCTCAGCAGGGCAACACTGCAAAATTCAATCCAGTCAAGCCATTAGATATTTTTTCAAGTGAACACAACTCTCGCCAGCAAGAAAGGAAATAGATTTGTGCTACAAGAACAGCTCAATTACGTTTACTGTTCAGCCAGCTCAAATATATTGGCTGTTCAGCCAGCTCAAGTTTTCTTTTTAGGACTAAAATGGCTGAACTGCAAAGCAATCACAAAGAAGAGAATTGTTCTCGCGTTTACAAGCCATCAAGATGATATTGAAAATAATAAAGAGGTTAAGGATCAAAAGAGAAATTACTTATTCTTGCAGCCTTATAAGATAGGTGAAATTGTATTCATGGGAAACAAGATGGCATACCTGGAATGAAGCATAGGAATGGTGACCTGTTGGAAATATACACCATGGACTTGACCTTGGTGTCTTTGCCAAAGATAGGATGAATATGTGAGCTGACGGGAAACCTCACTTAGCTCAGGAACTAGCTTAACTAGCTAGCGTAAGCTCTTCGGTGAGCTGGACATGGCTAGGGACTGACACTGAAGCTCGTCCAGCTCAACCTTGAGCTGGATGATAGTGTCACTAGCTGAGGTACTCAGCTGAGCTGGAGTGAAGGTGGGAAGCTAGGTAGCAGGAGTAGCAACACTCCCACCTAGGTCGAATGGGTACACACCCTTTCGTGTGATTCAAACTCAGTCTGAATTGTTTTCCCTCCTAAACCCGTAGGAAACTTATTGGCTGCTGCTTACAAGCCTATCCTTAGGGATAGTGACACCTTTTGGTGCTAGATACTCACACCTATTCGTCCTTGACCCCTTGCCTATATATAGAAGGCAATGAGTGTACAGAAAACACACGAAACTAACATCTATCCTTGCCTACGAATTCGAGAGTGAATCAAGTATCCGAAGCCTAAGAACTTGAGTGAGACGGTCTTATCCTCGGAAGGGATTTCCTGATACCCTAGGCTTGTAAGGGTGGAAATACTCTTTTCGGAAAGTGGTGCCCACGATTCCGTCTTAATCCTAGATCTCTTCTTCTATCAACACTCGAACGATTGCAACTTGGAATCTCATAGCCAACATGACCTTCCGCATGACACTTCCGATAATGACAGCTTCTCTAAAATTGCATGTGCCTGACTGCAACAAAACGCAGATGAGGAAAACACACATTAAAAATTCAGATGATAGGAAATAAGTGACATGCAAAAGAAACTGAGATAGTCCACCGCACAATTTAGTCATTTGCCAAATATTCAGAGTTCTCAAGTTCTCATTTAAAGATAGAAGATGCAATCTATCCAAGATACACCAGACTCATATTAAAAAGATAAGGAGAATTGTAAAGCATCTCAGAAAAATTACAAAGGAACTAGATAAACGAGATACTTTGCACCATTGAACATATAAAGCTCAATCTTCCTCTCAATTCTTTACTAAAAAATCAAACTAAAGCTTGTTCAATGGAACAAAACACCAAAAAGTTTCTGCAACAAAACTGTAGACCAGAAGATTTCCATTCCATGGGAAACCGAAATATCTTTTTTAGTGAACAATATTTCCCGGTTTCATTCCAAACTCTAATGAAAAGTACCTTGCAAGTAAAGAGCATGTCCAAGTTGGGCAAAAGGGGAAGAAAGGAACTTTTAAGAAACCGAAACAATTGCAGAAGAAACAAATGAATATCATCCAAGCTAAATATAACTGATTCAGAAAAAATATATCTCCTTTTGAAAAAAAAAGAAAATATACCTAATTCTTCAATTCGCAAAAAGTGAACCAACCCTGAAACAAATAGCAATACATTTTGCTGAAATCAAATCATTCACTCACTTAATGCTTAAGTGGGGAGGATTGACAGTAGCTGTGTAATGGATACTAACAATAAACTAGCAAGCTTACATACAAGAAAAAACTAAATGTAAGTCCGAATGAGAGTGCATACCTTGCACAATGGAAACAGTATTCCCTTGTTAAAGGCAGCAGGTTTGAACATACACTTCTTCAAGGACTGATAAAGAGCAAAATGCAACCTCTTATGCTTCCTAATATCATCTCTAATTCGTGGGAGCAAGACCAGTCTATAGTATCGCTCAGCCTTTTTTGTACCCAAATTCGAGGCCAAGATCCTTGTTGCTTGATACATTCCGTTTGGTGACCACTTCTCAGGTTCAGTCAGGTACAAGACATCTTCCCAATGTGCCATTGTTGTGATCTTTCTGAATGCTTTAGGAACTTTTCCAGCAGTGTATTTACTCATGAACTCACCAACCCTGGTCGTGAAAATTCAACAGAAATTGTTAAAGACTGGTATATTTATGATACATAATTCTCCCCGTGACCGCAACAGAAAAAAAGGCCAATCAACGGCATTCTGAAATAATTTTATTAATCATTCAACCTTTCCACCAAATCATGTAGGTCTCAGAAATATTGCAAACACAATAAAGAAAAGTGTAGATCATTTACCCTTTATACAAATCTATGAGTGAGCTGTCCATTTTGGGCAGTGGACGTGCTTCTGCAATCAAATATCTGTATCAGAAAAAACAAACCTCTAGAAGAAAACTAATAAAAAAGATAAATGGGAATGAACCTGAAGCAACTTGTGCATCTTTCTCCTTTATTTTCTGAATGATGACATCTGCAAGGGTAGATTCATGACTAGCGTCATTTGAATAGAAAGCAGCCAATGTTCTCTCCTCATCGGGGTGAATCTCCCCCTAACATACAGAAGATCAAACGATACTGCAAGTCATTTCACCACCCTAACGACTAATCAAAGAGAATTTGCCAATTTCATACAGGGAATCCGTCTTCGGATACATTCAAACTTGATATCATTTAAGAGCTACAAATTTGAGTAAGGATGGTAATTTCATAAATCATAAGCAGAGAATAAAAGCAGGAAGAGAAACGCAATTCAAAACCAAAGCAGTGTCGTAAGTACCTCAAAATCCTCATCAAAGCGACTTTGAGTTTCAGAAAATCCAGCAAAGTCGTCAATATCAGCATCATCCTCTTCCTCTCCACCTATATTGGCAAGCACATCCTCAGCAGCTGCAAACGCTTCTCTTTGAGGATTTCTCTCCTCTGCCTCCTCTTCAATCTCCTTCTGCTGAAGCAATGCCTCTTTTAAAATCTTGAAGCTCATCCCAGACTCTATCAGGCTTTCTTCCTTATGGTGATTTCGAGGAGTATTGGATGCAATGAAATGATTTTTCATTTCACTTTTCCCGCCAAATTCCGCCACACTTCACCATTAAGTGAAACGGTGCGCTCAAGCTTCAACAAGGATAAGATTGAAACGTCACCGTTGCACTCATCTTCTTCAGCTCATCGTCATTTTCCTTCTCTGCGTTTTGCCTACAACCTCTGCTCACTTTCTGCACATTTTTCTGTTGGAGTTCTAACGCTCTTGGCCAGCTAATGAGCTGTGCAACTTGTCGTCTTTCTATTCCATTGCTTGTATATGAACCAATGTTCAATGAATGAAAGACGTGAGCTAAATTTCTGCAATTCCAACTAAACTAACATGGTATCAGAGCGGAATTGAAAACGCCATCGCTGCAGCAGAATACCCTCTGGCTGATCCTTACTACCTCCATGGTAGTGAGCAGCCTTGCCAATCCCTCGTTACTGAAAAACTCACCACGAGTAATTACACTGACTGGAGTAGAGCAATACACAATGCTCTTGGAGCAAAGAACAAGGTTGGTTTTATCGACGGAAGCATTGGAGAACCAGAGGTTGTAGATCCAATGTTCTGGCCCTGGACTCGATGCAACATCATGGTGTTGAGCTGGTTGCATCAATCAGTCGAACCAGGCATCAGAAAGACCATCATGGGACTAAAGAGTGCACAAGATGCCTGGGAGAGCTTGAAAGCACGCTATGGACAAGGAGACGTAATTAGGATTGCAGAAATCCTCGAGCAACTTTCAAACTTAAAGCAAGGTAACCAAACTGTAACTGAGTACTATGGTTCAATCATCACCCTCAGAGATGAACTCAGAAACTATCAACCCCTTTTCAATTGTGACTGCACTGCCACAAGTCATCTCGATTGCTTGGCAATGAGGAAGGTTTATGTCTATGAAGACACCAACAATGTCATTCATTTTCTAAGAGGCTTAAATGAGAATTTTGCTGGTCCTCGCACTCAAGTGCTCTTTGGTGATGAACTCCCTAACATTGATAAGGTGGTTCAACATATGATACAACATGAGAGACAGCTGTATGGAACACAGTTCAAGACTCCTAACGAGCCTATGACAATACTCTCTCCATCTGTAAGTGTCAACTATGCAGGACAGCAAGCAAATTTTTGTCCAATACCTCAGAAGGGAAGAGTGCTATTCTGCACATTCTGCAAAATGCAGAATCATACAGTGGACATGTGTTTCTTTAAAAATGGCTTCCCTCCAGGAGTCACTCCTAGGCCTATGCCTCAACCAGGAGCAAGAGGACCAACAAACAACAAGCCTGCTTTCACTCAAAACCATGGATCTTATAAGCCACAAATACATGCAGCTACACAGTCAAGTGAAGGAGGTGCTATTCAACTCACGCAAGACTAGTTCTCTCAGCTCATGAATGCCATGAAGCTCAAAGATGCAGCAGGAGCAGGCACCTCTAGCCCTCAAACATCAGGTGCTCATAAGCCAACCACACTGATGTACTCAACAGGCAAGTTCTGTTGTAATAGTTTTATGCATTCCACACCATATGAGGTTGTTTGGATTGTAGACACAGGTGCATCAGATCATGTGGTGAGCTCACTCACACTGATGACATCAAGCAAGCAAATCGATGCCTTGATGATCACATTGCCCACTGGACAGCAAGTGCAGGGAACTCATACTGGAACAGTGTCAATAAATGACAGTTTGTCACTCCAGAATGTCCTATATGTTCCTAATTTTGCATTCAACTTGATTTCAGTAAGTAGGCTCACAGCTCCACAACCCCTGAGACTAACTTTCTCTTCCACGCATTGTGTATTGCAGGACCTTTCGAGGAACACCACAATTGGTTTAGCTGAGCTGCACAAGGGACTATACAAGCTGATAGCCTGCAAACCAATTAGTCACATCGCTTCCACTCAAAGAAATAAGCCTTTCGATTTATGGCATTTTCGTCTAGGACATGTTTCACATCATAGAACTCCCTTCCTTAAGCAGCTCCATCCTAGAATAGAGACCTTTCCTCTAGCTCCCTGTGATGTCTGCCATTTTGCTCGTCAGAAGCGTTTATCATTTCCTCAAAGTCTTTCCAGTACCAAAGCTCCTTTTGAATTGATTCATTCTGATATTTGGGGACCAAATTCTTGCCCTTCACATGATGGTTATCTTTATTTCTTAACTGTTGTTGATGATTTCACTCACATGACTTGGATCATGATGCTAAAATTGAAATCAAAAGCCAGACCTTCACTATAAAATTTCTGTTCCCACGTTTTAAACCAATACAAAACCAACGTCCAGCTTGTGCGCACTGATCAGGGCAAGGAATTCTCCATGCCTCTTTTCTATCAGGAAAAGGGAATCTCCCATGAGATGTCATGTGTTGAAACTCCCCAACAAAACAGTAAAGTTGAAAGAAAACATCAACAAATCCTAAACATTGCCAGAGCCCTCAAGTTTCAAGCCAACTTACCTGCAACTTTCTGGTCTGATTGTGTCAAGCACTCTGTCTTCCTTATGAATCGAATTCCTACCCCTATCCTGAACAATAAAACACCCTATGAAGTTCTTCACCACACAAAGCCTAAACTAGAAGAGTTGAGAGTCTTTGGTAGCCTATGCTATGCCAGCACACTTGGAGGACATAGAACCAAATTCCAGAAACGAGCCAGAAAAGGAGTGTTCATAGGATTCACACCTGGGATCAAAGGATACAGAATCTATGACTTAGACTCACATCAAACCTTTGTCTCTAGAGATGGGCATTTCTACGAAAACATCTTCCCTTTCCATGAACATAACCAACCCGATCCTTCCCCTGACATAACACCTTCTGTAGAGATGGATTTTAGTGAGCCACCTAGCAACATAAACCCTACCAATCTTCCCACTCCTCCCACGCCTCCACCTGAGGCAGAACCAACACCTTCTGATGAACATGAACATGCCCCTAGCAGTGATAGTGACGAAGAACCAACCATACAACAATCTCCCCCCACTCAATCCTCTCTATAAAATAGAAAAAGCATCAGATCCCACAGACCACCATCCTACCTGCAGGACTATCACTGTCAACTCCTTGTGCAGCAAGAAAAAGCCAACTGGGGTGCTCCAAAGGTATATCCTGAACTACATCATGCTGGAAGGGTAGTTCACCCTCTTAGCACTGTACTTTCTTATAATGACTTGAGCCATGAACACAAGCATTTTGTTTTGAGCATAACATCAGAAAAAGAACCTAGATCTTATGCAGAAGCAGTCAAGGATCCCAGGTGGACCGAGGCCATGAATCAAGAAACTCAGGCACTTGAAGCCAACAGAACTTGGGAAGTAGTTGACCTACCTATAGGAATGAAGGAAATTGGCAGTAAATGGGTCTACAGAATCAAATACAAGTCAGATGGCTCCATTGAAAGGTTCAAGGCCAGAACAGTGGTAAAGGGTTACATTCAGAAGGAGGGAATTGACTATCAAGAAACGTTCTCACCAGTGGTGAAGATGACCACAATTCGAACCTTCCTGGCTCTTGCTGCCTCTAGAGATTGGTTTGTACACCAATTGGATGTAAACAATGCTTTTCTAGACGGTGATCTACACGAGGAAGTCTATATGAAACCTCCTCAAGGTTGTAAAGTTGATGGTTCATTCAAAAGACCAGTCTGCAAACTGCTTAAGTCACTGTATGGACTCAAGCAAGCTTCCAGGGAATGGTACTGCAAGCTCTCCAATAAATTGCAGGAAATAGGATACACACAAAGCAAAGTTGATCACTC
Source organism: Linum usitatissimum (assembly GCA_030674075.2). Classification (NCBI taxonomy): domain Eukaryota; kingdom Viridiplantae; phylum Streptophyta; class Magnoliopsida; order Malpighiales; family Linaceae; genus Linum; species Linum usitatissimum. The sequence goes on from JAUJYP020001374.1 coordinate 2,404,588, forward strand.
ACTCTTCTTAAGAAACACTGGTATGTCCTTTACAGCAGTTTTAGTCTATGTTGATGATCTGATAGTTGGAGGCAATGATTTGTCTGAAATTTCAATGCTCAAGGAAGCACTGCACAATGCCTTTAAAATTAAAGACCTAGGCGAGCTGAAATACTTCCTAGGGATTGAGGTCGCAAGAGATGTTTCAGGAATCCATCTATCACAAAGGAAATACATATTGGAGTTCTTTGGAAGAAACATAAATGCTGGAAAGCAAACCAGTAGCTACACCAATGGATTACAAAACACACCTCTCCTCAATAGGTGATGATGATTTTGACAACCCTGAACTGTACAGAAGGATAGTAGGGAAACTGATTTATTTGAACAACACAAGACCAGACATAAGCTTTGCCACACAACAAGTAAGTCAATTTATGGCCAAGCCTTTAAATGTTCATTACAAAGCTGTTACAAGGATTTTGAAGTATTTAAAAGGTGTTCCTGCTACTGGAATTCTACTGTCTTCCACTTCAAGCCTTCAGCTGCAAGCCTACAGTGACTCAGATTGGGCAGCTTGCCCCGACACTAGAAGATCAGTAACTGGATACTGTGTATTTTTAGGCAATTCGCCCATCTCTTAGAAAAGCAAGAAACAAACCACAATCTCAAGGAGTTCATGTGAGGCAGAATATCATGCCCTTGCTCATACAGCCAGTGAACTCCAATGGCTCCTTTACCTACTAGCAGAATTTCAAGCACAACACCACCAGCCAGCGACAATCTTCTGCGACAATCAATATGCAATTCATGTTGCAGAGAATGCTGTTTTTCATGAAAGAACAAAACACATTGAATTGGATTGCCATTTCGTCAGAGAAAAGGTTCAGTCCAGAATCGTAAAGCTCATCCATGTTCCAACCAACCATCAGGTAGCAGATGTGCTAACAAAGGCCCTCTCTCCATCTCCATTCATCTACCTGAGCTCCAAGCTTGGTTTGCACAATCTGTGCTCACCAGCTTGAGGGGGGTATTGGATGTAATGAAATGATTTTTCATTTCACTTTTCCTGCCAAATTCCGCCACACTTCACCATTAAGTGAAACGGTGCGCTCAAGCTTCAGCAAGGATAAGATTGAAACGTCACCGTTGCACTCATCTTCTCCAGCTCATCGTCCTTTTCCTTCTCTATGTTTTGCCTGCAACCTCTGCTCACTTTCTGCACATTTTTCTGTTGGAGCTCTAACGCTCTTGGCCAGCTAATGAGCTGTGCAACTTGTCGTCTTTCTATTTCATTGCTTGTATATGAACCAATGTTCAATGAATGAAAGACGTGAGCTAAATTTATGCAATTCCAACTAAACTAACAAGGAGGTTTGGAACGCTTCTTTGAGGAGTCAACGGAGGCATTTTCCTCCGGGAGGAAAGGCTCGGGATTTGCGTGCCTGTTTCTCTTCTTCGCCATTGAGTTCAAAGGAACGGGAGCAACGCCGGACGATAGTAGATGATTAAGTTGGACCGCGCAGTACCCTTTCGATTGCCGCCGCAATGCAGAACCCTAAACCCTTGGGCACCTTTCCGTAGTCACTTCCACTACTTCCCTTCCCTTCTGCAACGAGAGAGAAGAAGTATCTGAAAGGGTTAATTGACTTTCAATGGGTTTGGGCCGGGTCGGATTCCGGATTAAAACTAAAGGCTGAATCTCGTTTCGTTTGGGCTTCAAACTAGGCTTCAGATCATCTTTCGGATTAAAATGATGAATATATATGGAAAAATAATCTCAGCAGATCAACTTATTGGGTTATGACACAACTTATTAAAAATATTTATTATCGCGCATATTTAAAATTTGATCGTAAATTTAACGGTTAAATTTAATATCGTTAATGTGGTTCCCATTTGACTTTCACTCCACAACAGATAATAATTATATTTTAATGAACAAAACTTATAATTAATTCAAAAAAATCCAATAAGGAAGAAGACAAGCGAATTTTATTTCTACCTTCTGCTCCTCCCGACGGTGAATTAGAAAAAAAATAGTTATTTTCTTTTATTGCTGAAATCCTAGTTACAGTCTTTCATTTCCCTTTTTAGTTTAGTGTTTTATTTTTTTGTGTAAACGTATTTAGATGTATGTTTTTTTAGGGTTGCCGGCGACGAAGCTCCCATGGAGGATGTCAGATACCTAGCGAAACCACCAATGAAAGCTTCTTCATCATAACCACTTATAGCTTTAGCAGCTGAACGGACTTACAGGAAAGGTCCATTTGATGGCTTCCTTAGATGAGGATCCGATGAGACCTGGTGGCCAACTTCTCTTTTGCTTGCAACAACTTTTTTATATTCTCCTTTGATCGCTCGCTATTCACTCATTTTGAGCTCAACGTGCCGCCGTTCTTTGTTTTTATTGAAGGAGTGGTACCAATTGTAATAGTTGGAAAAGATGGATTATTTTCTAATAGCATATCTGGGTATCAGAATCTCCTTTCCCGGCATCAATTCACCTTCAACATCGACAAAATCAAATCTAAAAAATCAACAAAAATTAGATCCAAAATTTATAGATTTGGTCATGTGTACAGATAAATAGGATTTTAAATTTGATAAAGGATGTATTTGAGAAAAGCAGTTGTTGGGTTTAGCGATGAATGATTAGGGATGATAAGAAGAAAAAGGAGATAGGATGGAGGTGGCTTGGTGAGAGACAATACGATGAACCATTATTTTTTCATTTTTATTGAGTTTTAAATAGTCAATTAAATATTTTATTTTATAAAATTATAATCATGTTATGCCATGTCAGCTAATCCACATTAGCTTTTAATGTCCACGTTAGCAAACAGAGCTTGACAGTGTTAGCGTAAATTTGAATTTCGAGCCACAATAGGCATTTCCAATTGGTTGTACCATTTTAGGTTAAGACCCAATTGGTTGGGTCGCCTGAAATCATTACTCCAATATATATTGATATAAATTATTTATTTTAGTTAAGACTTAAGATATATCTTATTTCATGTAAAAAAGATATACCTCATTAAGTTACTTTTTGTTATGAATATTTTATATAAATGTAGTTGAATGCTCATTGTGTACCTCCCATTGCATTGATCATGTATTATATTACTCTCTTAAGTATATTAATGTTAAAATGTATAGGTTATGGTTTCATGAGCCTATAAATAGGACTCTACATTGTATCTTCTCTGCATCTCAATAAGAAACTCTCTCCCTCTCCATATTTATCTTATTCTTGTCTTTCTTTGAGTTTAGTTTTATAACACGTTATCAGCACGATAATTCTGCCGTCGAGCAATTTCTTGCCATCGAGTAATTTCTTGTAATCATGCAACAAAGGATTACTTTTACTTGTGGGATGAGCACGTGCATACGAAACAATACATATGGCCAGTGAGCTTATTCTCCTGATGCTTGTTTTCGCAAACATATTATTGTCCAAGAGTGCTTCACTATCTCGGAGATTGTAGATTTCTTATTTCATTTCCCTTATCTATTGTTTTATGACTTGTTTTTCAAACCATATCTTCTTTAATTATGTTTGTTGTGTTTACAATCTAGTTATGTTCTTTACTGATAAAATATGATGATAATTTTGTTTAGTTTATGTTTATAAACATTTCTTTTGTATATAATATGCAAGTCTTTATCATCTACACGGTTAAATATAATGCTTACTGTACCCTCCTATGACTATTTAAAATTGATATTAACAAATTTCTATATTATTATTTTCTTTCATGATGTTACTGTTACATTAGCAGTTGTTATGAGTTGTTTTTTCATTAGCAGTTGTTATGAGTTGTTATGAGTTGTTTTTTCAAGAACAATAATATGGTTCTTGAAATCAAAATACAACCCAAAACTAGCAAGGGGGAAGGATCAAAGCATTTAAGCAATACTATAAAACATGAATCTTAAAGTCTTAAGTACTGAAACACTAAACAAAATGAAACTGATAATTGAAATAGAACAGTCGTTCCCTCTTCATATATAACTAGTCTGAATCTGATTAATGATTATTTTTATGAATGATGGTCGATGGATGAATTTATGTTTTGCGATTCTGAGAGACAGAGTTAAGAGATAAGGTTTCTTGAAATTAAAAGCAAAAGTATTGCGTTGAGACATAGGGTTAAAATGTGACAGTCAAATGGTATTGGGTTTTATTGCTTTAATAATATACGGGTAAATAGAGGGTAAGTTATGGGTTTTGGGATGGTTATGGATATGGTTACGGTGATGGTGTGGTTACTTCGAAACCCATAATCTAACCTTACCCGTTCGTAACAGTTAACGGTTATAACCATAACCATAAATACCCAGTCAATGCGGTTAATAACCGTCAAACTCAGTGAGGGTACGATCGATTTAACGATTAAACGGTCAGAATTGCCAACCCTAGTTCTCAACACAGATTGAGAAATTATTTTGATTACGAGTTCATCGATAGTAAAATATCGCATCGGTTTCAGGAGAATTTGATGCTTGTTGGAGGTCTCTATTCAAACTTCCCAACATTAGGGGGAGAAACCAAAGGTTGGCCAAGAAATTAGATGCATGATTTTATCATTTCGATCCTCGCACTAAAAGAACAGTTATGAACTTGAAGTTCAAACGTATAATTCATCACTAAAGTTGAATTTATCAACTGCTAGACACTTTACTAACCCAAATAGAGTAAACTCTAATGTGCCAACCCGAAATGCTCCAATAACAATAATGCCAATATTGGGCAATCTGACATCACAAATGAGTCTAAAACCCGTAAAAGCATGGTAGACCACTCGATTCCAAAGAAAAAAAATCCTCAAAGTGGAATGGAGCTATATATCAAGATCGTCAAAATTGAAGTTAAGATTATTTAAGCAAAGCCACCAAGAGAAAGAAATAATCTGCTTAAGAAGAGTCTCAGGTACCTGAAAGATATGAACATAGATATCTCAATTATCTATTTCTTGGATGGAAAATACTGGAACCGTAATGAAGTCAACGTCGAAATTTTTTTTGCGTATAGTGCAACGCTAAATATGACAGCTGAAAATGAGGATCATGAGCTAAAATGCATGCAAAGAAAGAAATGATTGGCTGAAAATTTTCAATTTGAGGCAAATTCAAATTTCCAAGAGAAGTGAAATGTTTTAAGACATCAAGTCTTTATACATTGAGATGTAAAGTATGAGTATAAAAAGTTATGAAACATCTCATTTTTTAAAGGTTTTGTATAACAAACCTATAATATTTTGAGTATGAGAAAACATATTCTCATGTGGTGGATGCAACTACTTTTTATTATTTGATTAGTCTAGCAATTTGTGAAGGGAAAGAGTTTGCCCTAATATATGTCATTGCAACCTATATGTATGGTTTGCATAATACGAATACACACGTGTATATGAAATTTTCTCAAGGATTTATTTCGCTATAAGCGAACAATTCACGTTCCTATAAATAGTATTCAAATATATCCAATTGGCGTCACATGGATTGAAAGATTGAGAGAAATATTGCATTTAGCATATTATATATTTCTCTATGCATATAGTTTGATTTCTTTTTTTTTAAGTTGCATTATGAATTATGAAAAATCATCTTTATCATATTTTATGGATCAAAACTCTTACTAAATTTTTTTTAAACAAATATATTTCTTTCTTTTGGTTGTCAAACTTTAAATGTCTTCATCATTTTTTGTTACATAGATAACAAACATGTTATTGAGACTCTTGCTGAGTTTCTCAAACAATCAACTATTTGATTAGCTAATAGAAAGTTTGAGATGTGGAAGGATAAATCTTACCACTAACTTGCACATTGTGCATCTCTCTCGAACATGATTCTCGTATATCATCAATGATATACTAATAAATATCCATCAACCATTTATATGAATATATCATAGTTTTAAGTGCCTTCATGGTGGGAAGATCACTATATGTGTATCTATGTCGAGTTTAATCGATCTTCAAATAAGATAGCTAACGAAGCCATACCACCATTCAAATACATGATCTTGCAATTCATGCATGATATGTATTTTATATATCTCCTCGAGTTGAAAGAGGACTGTGTCCGATGTGTTATGTCACGACACCATTGCACATATGCTACGCTTCACCCAAATTATTTGCTCGACATTCATGCCAAGAAAATGGTATAATGTCATGTGATGGCAAATGGTCATCTAAGGGGAGCGTATTCTAAATATTGATTATGGATGACCATCGCTTATATTGATGCATATAGTATATGCACAAACACCAATGAGTTGAAATATTAGTACTACAAGTACCCTCAAGCGATAACTTGGTTAATTTATCCACCAAAGCTCTCTCTGCATCAACTGTTGGGACGCTAGTCCAAAAATTTGGAGTTTGGTGACTGAATGATCTCAACTCATATAATGATGAGCGAGAGTTGATATCCTCATCAGGGGGAGTCGATGAAGGATCTCAACTGATATCATCATCAGGGGAGTCAATATGTAGTTGCATTTTTTTTTCCTTAGCCATGGTTTTTCCCACTAGGTTTTCCTGGTAATGTTTTTAATGAGACAATATCAAAAACGCATTCGAAGAACGATGTATAACCAATGGTCATTCAAGGGGGAGTGTTATGAATATTTTATATAAATGTAGTTGAATGCTCATTGTGAAACTCTCATTGCATTGACCATGTATTATATTACTCTCTTAATTGTATTAATGTTAGAATGTATAGGTTATGGTTTCATGAGCCTATAAATAGGACTCTACATTGTATCTTCTCTACATCTCAATAAGAAACTCTCTCGCTCTCCATATTTCTCTTGTTCTTGTCTTTCTTTGAGTTTAGTTTTATAACACTTTTATGATTTATCGTTGAACTCATATTAATGGTGAATTTTTGGGTAGTCTTGGTCTGCCATAATATTTTGGTGCGCCCGATTTTGTTGGATAGCGTAGATTCATCACGAACGTACATTTTAAATATTGATTTTAATGGTTGATAATAAATATAATTTTAAAACTTAATTACATATTGTTTGTGTTCTTAAATATTTTTGTTGTTAACAAAATCGTCACTTTAATGTTCCAATAATTTTGTATCGATCAATGAGTATTTCTTTTTGTCATTTAAGCTTTCTTGAGATTAATAAATTTATAGGTCGTGGTATGAACAAATTAGCAAGAAATGAGGAACCCTAATTTTATAGGTCGTGGTATAAATCACTGGATGAGGAGAAGTGATCTAAGGTAGGGAGATCTTGAAGAGAAACTCCCATCTATTATTGTCTGTTAAGTTTGGTAAACCAATTAGCTAGGTTCCCAAAACTAATACAAAATTCTTTGACTTTCTTGTTCTTATTTTTTCAAATTCCACCACCATACCGAACATATATAATTACCCAAAATTGTGTAGGTAGAAAGTCGAGGTCACTGATTTAGTATTATTTAATAACTTAATATGCCATCATAGTACTAGTCGACGTCTATGTTTCTTATTACCGGGAAACAGAACAGTCCCAATTTATAAGTAGTCATTGGAAAATGAAACAGTACCCAAGATTACAAGACACTTTAACAGATTCTTCACTTTTCAAGCTTCATAGTTAATTGGTTTAATGTTATCACCATTTATTAGGTGGTTAGATTTTTTGAGATATATGATAGATTTCATTAGTAGGAAGGATATTCTTATAATTAATGTTGTTTAGGGTATTAGTTTAGAGTTAGGTTAAAGATTTTTAAAGGCTATAATTACATTTTATCTGGGCAAATTTTTTTGAAATGTTACGAAGTTTGGATATACCTTCTCGACAAAAATCTAAATCTAAATTATGGTGACATTTATCAAGATATATCCAAACTTAGTGACATTTTAAAGTTTTTTCCTTGTGAAAGCCGGTTGAGAATAATCAGTGTTATCAAAAGCGGACCCAACTGACCGGTCGAACCGATTGAATGGTTTAGACAATTGGTCAAACCCCGAACATTGACCTGGTTGGATTGCGGTTTGACCCCGATTTTTACTGGTTCAACCCAACTCGAAATTTTGGTTGAACTAGATTCTTATGGTTATAATTTTTTGTTAAAAATGTGGCAAATGGATTCGAATCCTAGTCAATGAAGAACAAAGAATGGATGACAACCATCCCTACTAATATCATTATTTGATTAAGTTAAATATTTAGTTGATAATAATATTAAAACGTGACATCTTACTATAAATTAAATAAAGTATACATTAAACCTCAACAATTTGATTAATAAAAAGCTTCAAATCATTTATATAGTTTGAAATTTCTTACAAACTTATTCCATAACTGTATTTTTGACAAATTAAATTATGATATTGCCGATTTGATTCGGTTCAATTCAAAAGCTTTCTGGTCTGACTCAATTCTATTTATTTATTTAATAATTAAAACGGTCCGACCAGGTTTAGCAAACGACCAAACCCCGATCGAACTATCAAACCCTAAACTCATAACCTCACAGGTTTGATCTCCGCTTTGGTTATGATAACATTGAGAATAATAAGAAGAAAAATCCAAAATTTTAATTTGTTTAGTGCCAAAAGTTAGATTGTAAGGAGAGGGTATGTGTTGAAGAGGTTATTTACTTACTTCTAATCCCATACTTAGCACTATGGTATTCTATTAAGCATGTAACATACCGAAATTGACACCCACTACAACCTACTTTGTTTTCAGATTGCTCCTTTCACATGCCCCACTTTATAAACGTAGATCAGGTGTCAGGCAGGTTTTGATACCAACTTTTACAACCATCTGGGTAGAACTCATCTACAGAAACTAACTTATAAAAAGATAACACTCAAAAAATGATAAACTCACTCGCTAATCACATACTTAATAATATTTCATTAATTTGGAACAGAAGATAATTATTTTGTTTTCTTTGTTTTGTCGTACGGTTGTTGGCGACTCTCTTTCATCATCATCATCATAATTAACGACATCATCAACAAAACTACCTCAATAGACATGCTACATTCTATATCAGAGTATCGATTTATCAGGAAGAACCCATTAATCTAATGTCATAGATTTATCTTTCTGAGTTGTATTTTTCATTTCACAACACATCTGAAGATTTATGTAAGGTAAACATTTTGGTATTATCAGAGTATTATATTCCGAATTTGTAACATAGGTATCCTTATGCAACACCTAATATATTTTTTACCCTTTATCGTTTAAAATATATGGAAATATAACTTTATCAATTTTGTATATTCAAATCAATCATTTTAGTGGATTGAAGTGAGTACTAAATTCGAATTGATTATGAACATAGATCCAAATCTTTATTGAATACTAAAATAATATAGATTTAAATGGATCATTTAATTGAAACTTATTATTTCCTCTGACTTCTCCTCCGAGAACTTCCTCCGACCACAACCCTAACCTAATCTTCACCTCATCGATCCTTCGTTCTACTGCGCTCTCAAGGTACCGCTCCTCCTCGCCTCGAAGACAGCTTCTGACAGAAGAATCAAATTGACTTGCTCTGTTCCATCGTCCAAGCTTTTCTCTTGGATCTTCAACATGTTCATCGTCAAGAAGCAATTCATGATCTCAGCCACTTCAATTTTGATCTCCATCGACGCTCTGGTCCGAGTACTTGAATGGGTTATCAAGAGCTTAGTCGAATCCCTGAGGGTTACCCATCAGACGATCCTCACGAGGTACTTCATGGTGGTGCCGAGAGTTAATAATTGCTTAGTACTAGAAGAAACCTCAGGATATGTAATATGATAATCTAGATCCAAACGAGTTTTATATTTGGTGCAGTCTTTCCTTTCATTTGAAGATCAAGCTCTTGTGTTCTGATTGCAAAATTGATCATGTAATAGCTCCATTTTTACACCTGGAGCATATAGTACATGAATATAGCCGGTGAAATCTTCAAAAACCAAATTATGAGTCTTCATTGTGACTTATCTAAAGACGTCGAACAATTTAATGAGGTTTCTCAAACAATTACAAATATAATATAAATTATCGCTTCCGCCATTTTTATTTGACGTTCTAGTATTCGAACTAAACAACGCTCTAACTTGAATAAATTACAATATTGTTCTTTCATAAAATCGAAATCCATATAAGAAGTTGTGTATATTGACTAACTCAAACACTCACAAACACTCTCAAACGAAGATCCGAAGAAGAAATTGAAGATCGGAAGCGATCGTTTCAGGTACGAAATCGAAAAACATAGATAGGAGGCCGGCCGGCCCAACTTTTTTTAATTAGTTGATGTGTGTAATTAGTGTAATTAGGATAATTAGGTAATTGTTAGTGAGTAATTAGCGTAATTAATTAATTGTTAGTGATTAATTGAATTATTGTAGATAACCTATTACTAAAATTAATTAAGGATTTAGTATTTAGTGTAGTAATCGATTGATAAGTTGATAATGTGATTAGTAATAATTGATTTCGTTAGAAAATTGTATAGTAAGCGAACGTAATTTAACAGAATGCGAATTTTATTAGAAATAAATTAAATAGTGCTTTATTTGTTTAAATGTAGTTTGCTAAAAAACATGGCGAAGACAAATAGTGGAGGTAAATCGTACAATCAAGATCCGGTAGAGGAAGAAACAGATGGAATCCAGAAAATGAGAGGGAAAGACAAGCAAGCGGGCATTTTAGATCAGATGAAAGAGCGACAGATCACCGCTTTGAGGTGGAAAGAGGGAGAGGCTGCGAAGTTGAAAATCTACGGCTCCCCCGACCGGTACTCTCCTGTTACGTACCCGGTTAGGGCCTTTCTGGCGGATGATGACGAGGATGAGGGCCCACCACCGGGGTTTGAGTACGAGGACACACCGACTTAACCCCACATAGCTTTACCGCACATGGCTTCTCCATACTTCGCTTCTACAGGGTCGTCACATGCCTCCGTGAGTGTTGGGGTTAAAGAAGGAAAATCTAACCGACTTGCGCGGGTATGAGAGGAGGAAGCTGCCACTGGAGTGGACTTCGAGGGACTCAGTCGTACTTGAGAGCTTACTATGGGGCTTCCAGATGTTGGACTGATGAGAACGATAGTGATCCCCAACTTTGGCGGTCACATTGCACATTACGTATGGCAGTCTGGAGAGGGATACAGGGATCTGAAGAGCTTCAAGTTCCTGAAGCGCCCTAAACAATGGGACACGGTGAGCGACTTTGACATCCAGACCAAGACCATTTGGCCGATCATGAAGGAGTCGAGACTTCTTCACTTGGGGCTGTGCATGTCGACCCATTTTGACGAGTCTCTTCTCGAGGCATTTGTTGAGAGCTTGCAGCCCGATACTAACACCTTTCACATGTCATCGGGGAGATGACGATCATCTTGCAAGACGTCTTCCACATTCTCCGGGTTTCGGTTGTTGGAAGGCCACTTCATAAATCTCGAGCTCTTGTTGATTTGAGGGCGGGTGTATCTGAGTCGCTTGGGTTTGGGTCTGCTATTGCTTTGGAGTGCCCGGTAAGAGGCGAGACTATTGGGCCATCGCTATATGATCACGGCGCCATGCACTAGAAGGATATGACCTCGATCGGCAAGCATATGGGGGATGAGATTGCCTATAAGGTATTCTTGTTATGTCTTTTTGGAGCTACTCTTTTTCAGGACAGGTCTGCTGATCAATTGCGTCTTCTAGGTTGGGAGTACTTCATGGGGTCGGTCTGTGATGTACCAAAGTACGCTTGGGGTGTTGTTGCGTTAGCTTGGTTGTACCGTGAGCTTGGGAAGGCTAGCCGTGTGGTTGCGAAAGCGATATCAGGTTGTGTTACTTTGCTACAATCTTGGATTTACGAGTACTTTCCTAGTGTATGGCCTGCCAGGATGGTTCGATAGGAGCGTAGGGCGGGAGAGGCGTTACCTGGCAGATGGGATGGTGTTGAGATGCCTAGTAGGGGTGGCAGCATCTTACGGGAGAGGCTGGACTACTACCGATGCCTCCTTGATGACATGGATCCCTGTGATGTGACTTGGCTTCCATTTGAGCCTCACCCCGATGTCGAATTTTCATGGACTCATTCATTGCGCCGACGTTGGTGATTACTACGATTCCTACCGTGTACTCAGACAGTTTGGGTATATGCAGGTGGTCCCACCCTCAATTGATGTGCCGTTGCGGGCTAATATGCCCCGCGTGATTTGAAACTACACGAGCCAATAAGCCATGACGGAGGATAGGACTTGGTCGGATCAGGAGTTCTTCAGAATTCACCGGCTCGACCTTATGTTTCAGAGAGTAGTGGTTGAGGTCGACGTAGCTCCGAGGTACATGGACTGATATCTCAAGCACAATCACCCACACATCGTGGCGTCGTTCGAGACTCGTGTAGGCGTCCCTCCGGAGATAGTAAGTTTGATTTCACCTTCTTATCTAATAGGGCCACGTATATTAATGTCCTTTAACTAAATGTTTTTTTTTGTGCACAAATTGCTCACCGGATATTTGATGGTATGGCTTCTTATTTCGGCGGGACGTTGGGGAAGCAACAACCGGACTCGCCGCAAGAGTACTACGATCATATGGAGGGGATGCACCTACAATTTGAGAACCACGACGTGGGCTATCGACGCCAAAGTGAATGTCGTATTGTTAGAGACTTTCTTTGTTGCACTTTCCTTGCCTCAAACGTTACAGCTGAGTGTTTTGTTTAATTTTCACAGTAAGTCAGACTTCGGATGATTTATGTGTTATTACACCTTTGGTCGCATTGATGCGCGTATTTTCACTCCGCTAATCAAATACCCACTATAAACTAATGACGGAAATAAAACAAATCAAAATGCAAGAGTCGAATTTCAAAGATTGGATGAACGTTGTTCGAAAATCGAGATTCAATCGTCTCTCTGGAACCCTAACTCTCTCTAAGAGCTCAAAAATATGTGTACAATGAAGCATATACCTTCCATAGGGGGTCTCAGGGGTAGCATAGTATATTATCAAAATCCGATAATTCCATACGGTAAATCCATAGACAATAGCTACGGGTTCATCCGTGCATACTCCTCATGCTCAGCCTGGTAAGTCGTGTTGCCACATTTGTTTAGCCCAATCTTGAGCCCAATAACTCCAAAACAGAGACTTACTTGGAATGGATAAGACCCGGATGTCATCATCTAAGGTGAGTACAACCTAGTCGTTCCCGGTACACACTATGTACGACACACCTCAGGGTGCTACTGTTCTATCGTTTACAGTCAGCGGTAGGTATGTCTCCCCATACGGTACCCCTCGCAATCCAGGTCCAAAAACGACGAATGTCTTGTTCAATATAGTGGCATACCCTAGTAGATCCACGCTCTAGAACAACCACGGATCATCACATGGTGTCTCCCAAAGCCAACCTAACCGGTGAATGATGTCGTTGAAGTCTGTGTTATACACGTTACCATAGAGATCATACCAATTCATCATAACGTGTTCCATTAGCTGTCTTAACATGTCCACATAACGACTATTGTCGCCGGTATTGACTATATATGAAATGCACCTAAATCCACAATTTTCATCACCGCGTAAGTTAAAGATGTCACTCAATACGTCCTGCAAACCCTCAGGGATGTACTGCCGAAACTATCGAACTGTAGAAGGCCAAAAAAATAAGTACGAACGTTATAATAAACGAGATTGCAGAAACTGTATCGACTGTTTAACATCCTCTAAGGGGAAGTGGTATGCCTGGAGTCCAGCTAGTTTTTAAAGGTGTACCCTTCGAAGGTGTAGATAGAGTCAAGCTAGCTTTGCTCTTGGGAGGAGTACACTGCACACTAGCATGCTCATGCCAAGATGGATTCCGACTGTCGGTTTTTCTGGCACGAGGTCTACCTTTAGAAGCATCAGCAACTTTAGACTCATTGAACCCCTCAGACTCGGGTTGAAATGCTGACCGAACTAATAAAAATAGTCTGAACCATCCCATCGAGAATGTTGCAGTCCGTAGCATCATGGTTAGTAAAGATCTCATGATCTGGTGGGCTCGTGTACGACAATAAACGCCAAAACTAATGTAAGTGGTATGGTTTTAGCTCCTCCTCGCAAACCTCTGTAGAGTACATACTACAAGTGCACGAGATTTCATGAGTTGTCTCAACTATACAGTTACATGGTGTAACCTTTGAGAGCTCCTCTGTCAGAAGCTCAATTGCTCACGTTGAGACTGCATTATTGAGATATACGAATGGTAGTTTTTCCACGTAACGGTATACCTTTGTGGAATGAAATAAAACAAGTTAGTGATTTTGGCATAACTAGTTACGACAACAGTGTGTAAATAATTAGTTATTGCCACATGAAATATGTAACTAGTTACGACAACAGTGTATAAATACCTTTGCGCAAGAGTCATCCAAAACTTTCTGAATCTCAATGACTTGTCCATCCGTAGAAGCATGGTAGCCCTCAAATAGAGTATCAACAGCTTGATCCGAAGAGTTGTACCACGACTTCAACGATGAGTGTTGGGATTCCACCATGTTAGTGCTCGTGTTTCCAATATGAAAAACCTGATTCGTGTCGCAATGGTCGCACTGGGTCTTATAAGGTAGCCACTCACTCTCTAAGTACGAGATCAATCCGCCAATGTTGGCCCAATCACTGTCGGTCATGCGTTCCCACTCTTCGTAGAATTCTTCATAGGAAAGTGCGTTCAACACTCCATTCCACCTTCCATGCACGAAAGCCTCAGCAACTTCCTCTTTCTTCGTGATGAACTTTATTTTGGCAGCGATATTCCTTTTCATATGCCACACGCATAGTAAGTGTGTCATTTCCAAGAAGACAGTTTGCAACCCAACAGCCGATCCGCGCTCCTTATCAGTAACAAATGTCGTTGTTTGTAGCTCACCCAACAACGTTCTCAACTGATTCAACACCCAAACATACATCTCAGCCTTTTCAGTCTCAACAAGTATGAATCTGATACTAAAGTTCTTCTGATTCAACATCCAAACATACGTCTCAACCTTTTCAGTCTCAACGAGTATGAATCTGATACTAAAGTTCTTCTGCATCGGAGTCACACTGGTCAACTAGATCACTGGCTTCCTATACTTGGTGTTGAAGGTCGAATCAATTAGAATGACGTACTACCAAGCCCCCAACATCTGAGCAATCTCGGGGTGGCTGAGAAAAAGGTTGGCCAGATTTTTGTCCTCGTCCTCTATAGACTGAACAAAGTACCGCAGTCGTGTAGCGGCGCTCAATGTCCAATCCGTCGATTTCATGCCTCTTAATTTTTTCTTTTCTAATCTTGTACGACTCGTTGTATATCTGATTCATATTGTGATGATAATTGAACTTTTTGTTCAGAGCGTACCTGATCTTGTTCGGTTGTGTGTAAGTCGCTAGCATGTCCCTAATTTCATGCTTCTCTTCATTCGTAAGTGCATTGCTTTTGAGACTGTAGGATTGTTGGTGTGGCGTACACCGTCAATATAGAACTTCCACTCGCCCCCTATGACCCGACACCTCACTGCCAGTTTGTATGGGCCGTCACACTTCTTCGTCTTCGTAATCCGTTTTGGCGGGTCGGAACACGAGGATTTACGAGCAGGTCCACGAGAGCAATACATATACACATGATACTCTCACTCTGCCTTGTTTATTTTGTTGGATCCTTTAGTCAACTTGGAATTAAGCGTCTTGGCAATTCACTTTGCAGCTTCACAAGCTTCCTCGGCAGTATCGTAAACATCACCGGATAAAAATTGCTCGGTGTAATTGATTCCGTCACCCTTACTCACCGATGAATCTCCCTACATTATGAACACACAAAACACACGCTTCATTTATCAATTATCTACACAATTTTGTATTAATTCAGTTATTTCCACAACAAAATTAACGACCACTTACCGAATTGCTCATGACGAGTTAGTGCATCCAACGAATGTTAAAACCATGTGACGAATGTGATTACCTGAAAAATTATTAAAGAAGATCGTTAAAAAATAGAAAAAAGTTATACTCCAACCGCCCGGAGAAAAATTTCGGCTAGAGGACCATCCAGCCGGACCGAAGATTCGGCTGACAAGCCTCTCGGCCGAATTTTCGATCCCGCCCGCTAAAATTTACCGAATTGTAAAGAAAAATGTATTGTGGGAGAGGTTTTCGAATAAGTAAATTTGGATAGTTTCTTTTTTACGAAATTTAGAGTGTTATTTAATTCGAAAGTTAGGGCGTCAAATAGTAAACCTCCTTATAGTCTGCTACACGAGTAAGATTGAAAATGGATTGAAAATGGATATGGAGAACTACTTTTTAATGAATTGGTTAGTTATCATTTATAGATCTTCATTCAATCCGATTAATAAAAATATTGAAATAAAATAGTTTATTGATTAGTTTGAATTGACAAAATTAATCATGGTGTGGTTTGAGTGAATATTTACTATAAAAATTAAAATGAATAATCAAATTAGTGGAAGAAGTAAATGTAAATTTGTTAATGTTATTGGCGCCTATCTAATAGGATGTCATATATGCGAAGTATGTATCGATACTTCAAGAGTACTAAAACGTTTACTATAAGTTAGTTATAGTACAAATATATGGAAAATAATAACTTAAGTGACCATAATGATGTTGCAATAGCATGTTTTTAGTGATCAGGGGCAACTGTGGGTTTGGGGTTGGGGGGGGGGGGGGGGTTGTCAACTCCTCTTATTTCAAGTACCGGGGTATTCAATTATAGATAAATGATTACTCTAAATTTATAAAAAATTAATTGACTAAGAAAGAAACTAAAGAGATAAAGCACTTTGTATAACCATTTTCTCTATAGATTTTCAGTTTTCAGGTCAGCTGTGAAATCACATTTTCTCGGACCTAGGCACAGTTGGGATTTTTGTCTCAAATGATGTTAGTAGTTCGTTAGTCTTGTTAACTGCTTCAGTTTTCAAAGACTTGTAATGGCAGCAATGGCTTTTGCCCTTCTCGATCAACCTCATTTTCAGACTCCAAGTCATTTCGTGTTTCTGCCATGGCATGTTCTTGTTTTGGAATTCAGTTCCGGAGCAACCAATGCACTTTTTCAAACTTGCACAGGCGTAATACTCATTATGCGACTTTAACTTACTCATGATTCTAAGAGTAAATAGACTCGCCAGGTTTCATTTTAATCTTTTACTTAAATATGTAACTTACTGTGTTACCTTTAGGATTATCATCGTATTTCTGGAAAAATATAACATCATCTGTAGAATGTCATATATATAAAACAATTTGTTCGGAGAAAGTGATAACTGCGCAAATTCAATCTGTAATCAATCATATGCACTAGTGTGGTTGGTCCATTTCCATAGCCCTTAAACTAGAAATTTGGGTCATTAAACTTCAACAACAATTCTCAACAACAAAGGTGGATTTCGAACTCTCCTTGCAAAAGACGGTCAACTATGCGGCGACAGGGTTCACAAGACGGACATACTTTCCATCTTGAACTCGGGAAGGATACTTTGAGCTTATCACTCGAAGATAAAAGCTCCAAGATTCATTTCCTTCATTCACAGCCTTTTGGCCAAATGGGTTTTGCTCTACAAACTTCTGCACATGTTCAGCTCCACATAACTGTTCCAAGATATACTCTTATGTTTCCTCCAGCACCTGCCATTATTTACAGTTTCATTCAGTAGTCGTTATGGCAAGCCGGAATACTACAATTGGTTGCTTAATGAACAATGTCATCTCATTTTACCAAGTGAGTCATCGTTGATATCTTGAAAGCTGTAGGAATTAGGATAGATTGCACTGTGAACCTGTGATAGCAGAATATACAACGAACACCAGCCATTACAAGCATGCATTCATTTTTATATAATATCATGATTCATTAACATATGCCTGACTTACAGGATTAAGTAACGCTTTGTAAGGAGAATCATCAACTAATAATGTGTTCGACTCATTGAAATACCCTCTCTTCCATGGAAGTTGAGGGTCATGCTTTTCCCAAACTCTCTTCAGTTCTTTGAACACCAAAGGTTTGTACTTGTTCTCCAGAGTCATGAACTGTGTTGTTGTACAATGGGATAGATCCTGCAACAATGCAAATCTAATCACTTATTATTTCTTATCGCTTATTGTATATGAAAATGACACCTGGGATCCAGAAACACCTACCCAACGAAACAATAACTGTTCTTCATATCTCCAAACAAGTAATCAACCAGGAATGTAATTATAAGATAGAGGAAGGAAAATACTTGGTCCTTGACGACCAGACAGCCACATGGAACCTTTCAAAGCATAACTTGAGAAACTCCAGATAAAACGGCCTTGCAAAAACTGTTACACAGTAAAACCATGACAAATCAGCTAAACTGTTACTGAAATCCGAACAAAACATAGAACAAGCTGGAACTAACACTCACATGATTTAACTCCAACCCTTTTGTCTGGTTTACGCCCTTTCGGAGGACAACCAACAACATCAACCAACAATCCATTCAAATCAAGAATAAGCAGCTTCTTTGAAGAAATTGGGAATCTTATACTCAATGGAATGGAAGGATCCTTGATTCCACCAGCCTCTGAGAGAATAGCTGCTCCACTGTCATTCTCATCAGAGATATTGACAGCTGAAATAGCTGTCGTTACATCAAAGCTCAGAAGCTTTCTTGCAGCACAACTAGTGTGCAGAATCTCATGCTCTTTTCGAGTTTCCTTTCTTGCATCTAATTCAACTGGACTGGCATTCAAATGATTGTTAACTGGTTCCATATCTGCAAAATTCAACAGCAATTATATGCAAAACATCAAATTTGAAATTCCTCCTTCCCATCATTAATTGGAAGTTGAACACATTAAGATTAAGTTACCAGCAATAAACAACCTTGCTTTCTATGATGTTCTATTTATACAACTTCCAGAAAATACAAATCCTGGACCAAGTAATTCCAGGTGAAGCAATTAAAAGCCAGCTTGTACTATTGTCAACTACGAATTCTATGAAAAGAAGCTGGAAAGAATGAGACTTCGCAGCAATTCTATATGTAGAATACAGCTAAATTCATGGTGGGTTCTGAAGGTGTAACTAAGAAATAAAAGTTCATCATCAGATGGGACCAATCTAAATAGGGAAATGGAATGAACCCACCAACCTGAACCTAAAGCGATTCCATTACAAATGTACATACATACTGCGGATTAGTAACTGGCTTAAATATGTAATTACATATGACTATCAATTCCAGCATCGTACGGATTAGTAACGACTTCATAACAACATTCGGTCCCGGTTAGTCGCCTTTTTGGTCTCATGGGACAATGAGTTTAGCCACAAGGATGTGCACATAACTTTCTGCTGCTTTTTAGAATCAAGGGAAACAACGGTTGTTGCCTAAGGGACAATGACATGCGTCTAAAGAAGTGAAACCATCGTTGCACATCCTTGTGCAATAGTCGTTGTTTGAGGCCATTACTTAATTAGTACTTATGGAAGGTACTTCGAGAACCGCCATAATTAATTTCACCGGTACAGTTCACTATTAGAGTTGCTAATCGTTCTTCAAAAAGGGTTCTAATGTTTGAACGTCTTAACGTCCCTGGATCGTCGCCAAACTTTGGGTAGAGTTTTCTTGCCATTAGGATTATAGTTCTTGACCTTCATTTTTGTCACACTCGTATCCTTGTGCGTGATCATGTACTATATTCTCGAGTTTGTAAGTCAGATTTTACCCATTTAGGCTAGGATTTGTCTTGACTTTATGTTGAAATCCCTAATTTATAATGTAACCGTCCATATTTTACTGACGTAATTCATTCAAACAAGATTTTTTATTAGGTTAGTTTATGTAAAAATACGTGACTGCATACGATAAAAACGGACTGCATTTATAAGCATCAACCTTCAATTAATATAGTCAAAATAACTATGTACACGAGACTATTAAAAAGGAACAATTTCACTATTCTTCTGTGCAGAGCATCACCCAGATATGGCTTCTGCTCTTTTGGTCTTTAAGCTTCCATCTGTAGAATCACCTGAACATTATAATGACTAACAACTTCAGCATAGTTTCCAACCTAAACACAACCTCTGGAACCATGAATTCAAATACGGTAATACAAATTACGAAAACAAATGATGAAAAACTAACTTGTTATTATGGCGGTAGGATCTTCGTGCACGAAGAAGCTTGCTGCAACAATTACGTAGCACATGATCAACATGAGTCCTTTGAAGTAATTAGAAGTTCCTTCCTGCATCATCAGGATCATGGAAATCATCATACACATCACGAACTTGACAAGTTTCAACCAAAGAAAATGCATAGTGATTGCAAGATAGAATAATTAATAACCTGGAGGAAGAAGGCCACAACTATGACAGTGATGAAAAGTGTTGCCGTTTCGAAAAGCTGGAAGTTTAAGTCCATGGGTCGTCCCATCATCCATCCAACCACCACACAAAATGGAATCTGTACAAACAGAGAATTTTTAGGCAACACACATATAACTAGTTATTTGACTCGTATAACTAGTTATATAACCAAAATAACTAGTTATTCATCCATAATCGGTCATAATTAACATAGAACCTGAACTTATTCGCATCTTCCTCTGCAACACAATATCACCACTAGCATTATTACTCAACTATCAATATACAATGTCCGCTATGAATCATAGTTATCCTCGTGATCAATGGCCGATACAAAATGTAAAAGTAGTACTTACTAACCCCAAACATAGATATCTGAGTTGATGAACCTATCGCCACACCCACTGAGATATCCTGCATCAACCCGTTGTTCCGTTAACAAGTTGAAAATAGAATAGCTAATAATTGTCATGAACATTTGCATCTCAATAATTCAAGTTGTTGGAAGAGAGTTCAGATTGTAGGATGTATAATACTTACAAGCTTATCTTTCATTGCAAACATAATAGCACTGGTGTGCTCTGCTGCATTCCCAACTATAGGGAGCAAGATGACTCCAATGAAGGCAATTGGTATGTTCCATGCAAGAGATGCTCCCTACAAAAGAAAACTTTACAAGTATCAAAATAAATAAATAAACTGAAACCCTCTAAGTTCCAAGTTTTTCTTAATGAATTACCTCTATAGCATCAACTAAATACTCTGACAAGATAGAAATCCAAGCAGTCATTATGGAAAGCCATACAATTGACTCCATTTTAGTCAAATCTGGGACCTCATCATCATCATCATTATCATCACCCTCCATATTAGTTTCGTCGGTAGGCGGTTGATGATCCTTTCGTGAATTCAGCTGGAAAAAGAGATAAGCAGCATACACCAGAAGCATAACACAACTGCTGAATCTTGAAAGAGCCAACTCTGATTTCCCATAATGAACCTCCGTGCGTGTGGAATGCAGGACTGCTGGAAACAGAAGTCCCATTACTGCCATTAGTAGCAGTCCTGAATTCACAGTAGCATTTCCCTGTATATCCAAAACCACCAAGGTGTATAGATAAATAATAACACAAATCGCGTATAGAAAACAGACGAAACTAATATACCTTGTCAAACACTTGTTCCTTCCTACGAAAAACGAGACCACCTGCGAAAAATGCACAGCCAAGCACTAGTAACATGTTGGACAGAATCGAACCCAGTAACGAGAGCTGCACAACTCTTGGCATCTCATTCCTCAAGGCATATATAGCAATGATCAGTTCAGTTGCATTCCCAAACGTGGCATTCAGAAGTCCCCCAACTGCATCCATTGATTAGTGAATCATGCATGCTCAAGTACTATATATATTGAAAATTTTAAGAGCAAATTATAACACAAATACTGCATACTTGTAGGTCCGGTGTAGAAAGTCAGCTGCCTATTCAAGACAATCAAATGTGATTTTAGGGGAGTACCAATATGAACAAGCAATTGAAAAAACATGCACCATTTTGGTATGGCAGGTGGAAAGTCCGATGATAAAATTTAGGTGGAAACCAACTTTTCTATCTGGCTAGAAAAATAGTTAAAATTTCATCCAATTTTCCACCTGCCAAATCGCTTTTATCAAAGCGTGGGAAGAAAATCTTACTCTGTTGCATAACCTAAGCGCTCGGCCAATGGTGTAATGCCTAATACCGTTAGTAAGAAGACCCATCCCTGCAGTAAACATCAATTTCCAGAAATTAGCTGAATTAAGCTGACAAACGTGTAAGAATATATCAAAGTGCAAGATTTGCAAACTAGCTCACGTTATGACCCTCCATTGCATGTAGTAACATAGCTATGGGCCCAAAAGGCATGAGGAAATTCAGCTTGTTTGAGAAAACTACGGTTCGTATGCTCTTGCATAAAATACGCCTCCACGTCGTGATTTTGTTCCCTGACAATGCCTCTGCAGCTGCTACACCAAAATCTGGCGCAGCTCGAATCAACGCGGTCGAGGTTAAAAGGCTCGATTCCTCATGCTCGTGGTCAGATATGTTCTTAGTTAGTGACATCATCTGTCACAAATTAAATTCAATAAAACCGGTTGTGAAATGGTACATACATACATAACACATCCTACATATATAGACAACTTACTTCGAGTTGCGAGTGGGTTCGCGAAAATGGTTTCGGAGGACCAGTTCCTTCGAGGTGCGACCGTGTTCGAGAAAATGGTTTCAATGGGGGGTGAACTCCTTCGAGCTGTGATCGAGTTCGTGCAAATGGCAACTTCTGATCACCACCTACTTCGAGCTGTGACCGAGTTCGTGAGAACGGTACGTTCTTTTCCATATCCTTAAATTATGATTGACGATTAAATGCTGCATGATCCATGAATATGCATTCCCCGCACGAATCTGTTGGCGCCCTTACCCCGGGTCACAGCAAGCCTATGAACAAGGCAAAGAACAAGACCAAATCAACCGTGTAATCGTGCATTGGATCGAACACAGAAAAACTGAAAATGACTTACAGCAAAATCAACTAAAATGAACCCAGTTTCAGGCAACATAATGCAGATGAGGGGGCATAAACCTTAATTGTGTTCATGCCGATGAAGATATATATTCAAACATGAAAAACAAGACAAAAGAAACTAACAAAGAACAGGGCAAGAATCTAAGAAAGAATAGAGAGGAGAAATTACAATGGAGGGAAACTGGAAGAATCCTCCAATACAATAAATAAATTAGACAATTTTGGGTGATACGATTTGACTAATTGGTATGAAGAAGATAAAAAGAAATTTGTTATTTGTTCTCACAAGTATGAAGAAAAATAATTGAAATGGAAAGGAATTAGTGACCGAATCCTCCGTATTCTTCGGGGTATTGTGTTCTCATATATATTTTTTGCTGTCGTCCTTTTTACTCAACAGGTTCAGCACAAAGTCACGATACTCAACGGCAAAAATAATATCATAATTACAAATTTATATTTATTGCAAGTCAAAATGATATCTCCTTTGGCCACTACTTTTATAAATATTTTTTTAATTATATAGGACCCACTTTTCACATATACATTTCATGACTTTCATTTTATATAATTTAAATCTTAATTTCTTTAATTATACTAGTTTGTCACCCGGCTCATTGGCCGGTTAATTTTTTCCGTCTCATTTTGTTTATTCGGTTAGTTTCCCATACCATTTTTTAGGTAGATATTTTTCAGATGTGTGTTCTATTATCATATTCTTTCTAATAACATATAATTTATTATTGTCAATGCATGAAAATTAGCTAAAAATGAATCTAAAATTTAGTTTAAAATAATTTGAGTTAAAGGTAGTCTTACAAATAATAAGAGGAATACATGCCATGTAATTTATAAAAAATAATTCTTAAAATATTTTAAAAATTAAAAGTGTAGCTTGTGAATGGTGTAATATATAATTATTTTGTAAATAAACAGAAAATTATCAATGTTGCTAAATTTTAGTTGAGGCACTTCCTACCATTTTCTTGTTTGTAATTGGATGGCGATGAGTTATATTTTTTATAGGTCACTACTGCTATTAAATTATAAAAATAAATTGTAATGCTTAAATTAAAAATAATAAAAATATAAATGTATGAAAATACTTAATCTTTAGTTGGTGTATGTAAAATCATAATATTAAATATTAAGTTAGCATAGGATCTAGACTCCCCGATAAGCTTATATGGGTAACAATTTGTGTACTCGCAGCTTGTTGGTACTAAGTACCCTCTATCACATTTTATTGTATGGTGTGTATCAAATTAAGAGTTTTTAGGTTTTACTTTATTATGGGTTTAGGATAAAGAGTTAAGGGTTTAAAGTTTAATTTTTGGGGTTTGTGATTTTTTATTTTAAATGTACGGTCAAAAGTTAGAATTGAAAATATGATTTAGGATTGGTTTACAATGTAGTGTTTGCAAATTAAGTTTTAATATTTAGGATTTTAGTATTAATCTTTAGTGTTTATGGTGCAATGTAATAAAGTTAATTTTACATAATTAATTGTTAATCCAAATAGTCTTGTTATTACTATTTTAATCTATAAAAAAATATTGAGTTGATGTATCACCTATATTTAATAGTCTTATACATGAAAAGTAAATATGATTAATAACTTTAGTATGATATAATTAATGGTTAATTTTGATGACCAAGTTATTTTATGTTATTCAATAATTTTCAAGTATGATTGATATAACACTTAGACTCGATAGTCTTATATAAGAAAATTTAATATAAAGAATTACTCTTGTTTGAATATAATTGGCGGTTAATTCCAATGATTTTATAATTCTTATGTCAAGGTATAATTTTAAAATTATGAACCTCAATGCTCGAACTTATAAGCTCAAGAATTATTATTTAAACAATTAATATACATCACCATATATGTACGATGCTTCATTATACCTTTGTTTCATAAATGTTTTAATGAATATATTCACTCATAACAGAATTAATATGAATCACATCCACTCATTTGATCAGAATGAATATTACTCATATTAATAAAAAATAATTTACTTATTTATAAAATAAAAAATATTTTACCCATTAACCCATGAATTTATAATAATAAATTATAGCACGGTATTTCTCGATGATGAAAGTATGAAAAAATAGAATGAATAGCTGTTATGAAAAAAATAGAAGAGTTAAAATAGGAAAAAGGAGAAAAAGTAGCCAGAAAATGAAGAAATTAAAGGTTCAAGAAAGTGATACGGTAATTTTACAATTATAGAGAAATGGGGAAAAGAGAGGTTATTTTTTTGTCAAAAAGAAAAAAGAAAATATGAGGGTAAGTATTTACTTTGCGGAAGTGAAGGAGAAGACTAGAAACTCCAAAAATAGCTGAGGTGGCAGTCAGAAAAAAAATATACATAATGTTATAAAACTAAACTCAAAGAAAGACAAGAAAAAGAGAAATATGGAGAGGGAGAGAGTTTCTTATTGTGGTGTGAAGAATGATACAAATGAGAGCTCTATTTATAGGCTCATGGGATAGTAACATATACTCTCTAACATTAGTACACATAAAGGAGGGAAATAAACTACATTGAATAATACAATAAACATAGGAGTTACAATTGGGCATTCACTATGGCAATAATTTTCATAACACATAATATATATTTAGATATAAGAGAGAAAAATTTGATTGGTGGAATCCCTAAAAATATAGATTGAAGTCTAAATGGGCGGTTATCTTTGATGTGTCAAATTCTAAAATCTGAAAATATTATATATATATATATATATATATATATATGATAGATGGGTCTTACTTTTTTAAATGCTTTTGGAAGTAATGGTGAAAAATTACAAAACTAGATGATGTGGAAGTAGAGACCATTTTGCAAATGAGAATAAATCTCATTAATATGGATGGTGTTAATAATTTTTAAGATAGTTCTATAAAACCATGTTCCTTTGTAATCGCTTTAAATGATTTTTATGTTGAGGTTGCTGCATCATTAATTTTAGTAATTAACTCTTTCAATAATTTATAATCATTTATCATCACTAAAATTCTTTAACAATATTTTAAAAAAAGAAAAATATTCCAATATTTTTCTTTTATTCTAATATGGATGGTGTTAATAATTTTTAAGATAGTTCTATAAAATCATGTTCCTTTGTAATCGCTTTAAATGGTTTTTATGTTGAGGTTGCTACATCATTAATTTTAGTAATTAACTCTTTCAATAATTTATAATCATTTATCATCACTAAAATTCTTTAACAATATTTTAAGAAAAGAAAAATGTTCCAATATGCTTATATGTCATGATTAACATAAAAATTTTATTATAAAAAATTGATTCATATCCTATATAACATTGCTAATAAAATTACTAATTTAACAATCTTGCTAATTAGTAATCATCTTTATATCCCTGCAATTTCTAATAAAAATATTACATCACTTTTCATATCATTAAGCCATTGCTAAAAACATTAAGGATGTAAATACCGGTATAGAGAAACCTACAAATTTAACAATTTTCGGACTTAAATCAAACAGAAGGGTTCTACCTATTCAATCCAATAGGCATTCCTATTACGTATACTATACATCTTTGTGGACCTAATCACTTAATAAATGTATGACTCTTAATTTGTGGAGCTAGATTTGGATATTTAATTTATGAAAAGAGTTATGAACATGACAGTGAACTGTTGTGAGAACTTATGAATTTAGTAACTCTATAACTTAAATTCAATGTAAGGATTCTCTTCATCCAATTGGTTAGCTATTTTCACCTTATCTTATTTTGCAATTTTACATATTTTACTTTCATAATCTTCCCATCAATGCAATTCAAAAATATTTGCAAAAGTAAATCTACATAAATAAAATATTTATTTAAAATATATTATTTTATTAACTATATATATGTGATAAAATGTATGAGCGACAAATAAGTCTCAAATGATTATATATAATCATTTGAGACTTATTTGTCACTCATACATTTTATCACATATAAATAAAAGTAGACCATAAATAAGATTATTGCTTCAATTTGTATAAATTTACACTTAATTTTTTTTATCCATAATATTTTTGTTTGAATTGCAAGCTATCACCTTATAAGTGGGTAAAATCTCATTGATAAAGATGCTTTAAGTACGCATCTTGCATGTTTAGTTATCATTAGTGAGGAGAATCTAGGGGTAAATATTACGTGAGTTATTGTGTTAGATTACTAGCCATTAATTACTAAGCATTGACTTGACGATGAACAGTAGAACTATGATGTCTTTTACAATATCTATTTGCCGCCTCGATATATTCACTATTGAGTTGATATAATTATTCTGAACATAACGGCGATTACTATTGATCATTCATATATTGTATTTTATTTATTTTCTGTTGAGGAAATTTCGTTATTCTGATAAAAGTTATTGATGGCTTTAATGACGTAATCAGGATTTGGGTTCAGAAGTGTTGATTAATATAATTAATATAATGATTTAGTCATTATTTATTTATGCAATTTTGAAACTTGCTCTGGATGTAGCTCATAATTTTTATTGTTTGAAACTTATTCTTGATATAACTCGTAGTTGAAGAAACACTCTCGACACTTTGTTATGCAACTATATGTGTACACTAATGAATAAACATCATGCTTTGTGGTTTCTGCTATTGTTTATGCTTAACTTATTAATTCTTTTTAGTTCTTAGAACCTCTCAAAGATGAGAGTAAGAAAGTTCGATGAAAAAAATTTTAAATTATTATTTCAATCAAAGATGAATATGTTTTGTATTCAGCCTTAAATGGTATTTTGTCGAAAGAGAGAAAAAAGATTATACTTCCGTCTCTGAGATTCTATCAATTCCATACATGTTTGTGTACTATTTTCAATAAAAAAACTTTAGACCAATTGGTCACAACCTTGAATTATTAAGAAAGCAACTATGGCCTTAATCTCTCAATTTGTTTTTAGGTTCACGACTTTAGGGATGTCAGTTGACACCCCTCCACACCATGATCCCTTTGCTAGCGGATGGGTCCATTAGATCTTGTGATTATTGAAAGTACATTAGCCTACCATTTATTGGGATCCTTGCATAATGAATTATAATGGTTTGTGCTCGATGTATTAGTGCACCATTTATCTAGTTGTGGATTATGCTTGTTGTATCGTAACACCTCACGTAGGGCTTGCTTAATAAAGGGATTCTAAAACTTATGTATTTGATTAAATAGCGTGTATTTGTAAATGTAAGGGATTTAAAATAAGATTTTAACAAATCCTTTGTTTGGTATGCATGTTAAAGTGAGATTTGATAAGTTTGCATTTTACAATTAAAATATTAATATGCATGTTAAATATCAAATTAACCCTCCAAGCTTTGGTAAAAATGAATATAATCATTTTTTACAATAACCAAAACTAACGTACCAGTCATACCAATTGAAAAAATCTCTATCTCCAACTAAGCTCTCTCTGTCCAAAAAATTATACAACGCCCCACATGTTCATTGACACTAGATATTCCCAAAACCTCCTGAAATTTTTATGAATTAATCCCCTGCAAGCATAAAGGATCCATACTTCTAACATTCATTCAATAAAATGACAAAAAATAAATAATAAAAAGGTAATGAAATTTAACTTCTATGCATAAGTCATTATCAGTACATTGACAAAGTTTAGAAACATTGAAATAAAGATGACAGACAAACTAACTTATAGAGGCTATAAAATATTTGTGGAAATTGCAAGGTAATCAATGGAATGATGTAAATTTTCATTACTTCAAAGATGTCATCCACATGTTTCTTCTAATACTAGTTATTGAGGGTTTACAAGACAAAGTTGAAAAGGAACTCCAACTTCTCCTCATCTGTGTGCAACTGAAAAAAGGCTGCTGTTTTTCCTTCATCTTTGGTGAAGAATCTCATTGCTTTCATCTTGTCAACTCGAGTTAGGTCTGAGAACTTCTCCATCTCGCTGTACAACGTTTTTTGCTTCATTGTCGTATCATCATGTATGCAGAAAGTATTTGCCATCCTCGTAATGTTATGCACAGTTTCAACAACCGTTTTGATCATCTTGTCAATCTTTCCATCAATAGAAACAAGAACACAGTTGTTTGCTTGTTGCCTAGTTCGTTTCTGCTAGACGATGCGGATGATTGCTTTCCCTTGTCTTTACAACTTGATTGAGCTCCAGTTTCCTTCAAGCTTGTAGCATGGATGTCATAGCCAGCATTTAGTAGGTCTTCTTGTGTCTGATTAGTTTCACCACCGCAAAACTCATAACCGTCAAAACATGTATTGTCTTCTTCCATAAGATCACCGGCTGTGGTGTTTTCATAACATTTGCAGCTATATTCGCAACATCACCCATTTGGACAGCATATGAACCATTAGCTCTGGACTCTCCATAAATTTCAGAAAGCTCTTCCCAATACTCTAAAGGTGTGTTGTTCAACCCATGAGCCTTAGGATGATGCTGTCCAAAAACATCATATTGTCATGGACAACTTTCAAACAACGAGGGCAAAGTATATATCCACAAGAATTACAAAGAGAAGCATCAGATCTTTTAATTATAAAGGCAAGCATTATACTAATTGAAAGTCTTAGTATATGAAAGAAGATACCAGTAGCCATTCACTAAATTTTCCTTCCTCCATTGTGACACATCCACGTGCATCATCCCATCCCATCCCGCTTGCATTCTTCAAATCGTTTTGTGTACAAAACTTGTCTTTCCACCACTAATGACGAGACTTGATGTGAGGATCAATTTTAATATCGCTACCAGGAATTTCAATATTGATTAGTCGTTGCAGCTCTTTATACCCTCCAGCTTGAAAGCTCCCATCTATGATATACTTTTCACGCACCAATTTCAGCATGCATTGTATGAATGCCTTATCCTCCTCTTTGGTTCAATTTTTGTACTCTCTCACTTTTGTTCTCGAAACAAGTTGGATTACACATACAAAAAAGAGCCATCACTTACGAACTCGAGCTTGAACAAAGAAATAAATAGAAAACACAACAACTTACCTTTGCACCAAATCTACCAGCAGATTTGTCTGCCTTATCCATCTCCTCAACTTACCTCTTACTTGTGAAGAAGTAAAACACTTATAAAGAAACGAAAGAACCCAAGCAATAAAAGGTCTGAGAAATTAACAACTTTCAACCAACTTCTTAATCATTAATAGCACCCAAACATTGAATTGGCCTTCAAATCAAAAGTCAAATGCATATCACATTGTATCAAATATTAATTACCCTACATAGCAACTTCAGAATATTAACAATAAAATATACTCATGGATTATTTGTTCGATTACCCCGATTTTCCCACATTTCATTAGCCATGTTAATTCTAAACTCGATCCATTCTGAAGATGTCTCCACACTTGATATGGCAGTTATTAGCTTCACCATCAACCCCATTACCAATAAGTGGCACATATGCTGCCTCGAACACATCAACCCCACCTTCCTTTCGAATTAAGTTTTGTAGAAGGAAACAAGCATTGACAATCAATGATACTGTCTTAGGCGAATACCAGGAAGTGTCACATAAGAGTACCCAGGACGCCAAAAGCACGCTCAATTACATTTCTTGCTGAGGCGTGCTTTATGTTATAATACTCAAGTGGTGTCCTTGGTCGACTTCTACCCATCCCCCATTCTTGTAGATGATATCGCTGTCCTCGAAAGGGTGTAAGAAATCCTCTTGCATTCGTGTATCCTGCATCACACAAATAGTACCCTCCTACATGATATTGTAAACAAAAAAATAAGTCCACTACTTACCATCAAACACAGTTAAGTAGTAAAAAAGCTATGATTTTACAAGAGAGATCGATACCGGAGGGAACTCGAAACCCATTAGGCCTACTTAATGCATCCCTAAGCACTCTGTTGTCATGCGCGGACCCTTCCTATCCGGCCAAACAGTATTTGAATTGCATATTTATATTATATACGCCAAGCACAGTGATCGCAGTTGTACCTTTTCTAACAACAACATCAAATATTGTTCAACTATGCCAATCCAGATACTGATAGTACCTAATATGACCTTTTCCCTTTGTTGTCTTTTTGGATTTCTTGGCATAATGGAATTCTACAAACAAAAAAATTTCAATTCACAAATCAAACTTATTATAATCATGGGCTGAGAAATTGAATATTGATGATTTGTGAGGGATGAAATCGAAGAACACAAATAAAAATATGCAAGACTTTAGTGGGATGGATGAAAGGGTTTTCGTCACAATTGAATACTGACGATTTGCGGCGGATGAAAGGTTGTCCTTTGTTGGTTGATGAACTGAAGATTTTCAGATAATGAACGGAAGATTTCTCAACGATGAAATGAAGATTTCAATTTTTTTTTCAGAACAGAGAAAGAAGAAGAAGGCCCTCGGCTGATTTTTTCTCCCTCTCAAATCTTACCTATATTGGTGAGATTTGTAATCCCTCACTATCATTTAATTGGGTTTGTCAATTACATGTATTTGGTCCATTTTTTTACACCAAAGAATGTATTCATTCAAATACATGTACTTTCAATTCCGTAGCTTAAAATCAACCTATACCAAGCAAGCCCTAAGGAACATAAATCTAGTAATGATGGTTTGGTCTCCTACAATTAGTGTCATCCTCACTATATAGAGAAGATCTTTGTCATTCACTTGGTTAGAAACAAACGAAAATGCTAATGGTTTGAGAGTCATTTTTCTTGGATCAATCCGATAGCCAATCCAACGGTTCAAATTCGTTTTCACCAATTTTAATCCGACGATTGGAGTTTTATCAAGGGTATAACGGGAAATAAAAAAAATTACCTCTCTTTCAACTTTTCTTTTTTCTCTCCTCTCTATACACCTCTCACGTAAATTGGATACAATCAAGGTTTTGAAAACCGGACCAGAAATTGAACCGGTGAGACTAGGAGTTCATGATTTGATGGTTTGACCAAGGTCCAACCCTTTTCAAACCCCGGTTGGACCGTTTTAGTTATTAATTAAATAAATAATATAGTTAAGCCTGACTGGATTATATTTTGATTGAGTCGGATCAAACTGGTAGTATAGAGAGATCATAATCTAGCTTATAAAAATATAGTTATTGAATCATTTTTTAAGAAGTTTCAAATTATACATATGATTTGATGTTTTTATTAATCAAATAATTGAGATCTAATGTATAATTTACTTTATTTATGATAAGATGCTACTTTTTAATCTTAATTAGCTGTCATAATATTTATTATTATCAATTAAATGTATGATTTAATTAAATTGTGATGTTAGTAGAGATGGTAATCATTCATCCTCTCTACTTGAAAGACCATGGTTCAAATCCCACTACCACATTTTTGAAAAATAAAAAATGTAGTCATAAAAATTGGGTCAAACCGGCCAAATAATTTTGGTCAAACCGTCCGAATTTCGCGGTCACAACGTGTCAACGCCCGGTTTTGACCATTCTCATCAAACGGCGAATCGGTTTTGGCTCTTAGGTTGGTTTGCGGTCGAACCGGCCGGTCCGATTTAAGATTCTTAACCATGGATATAATCACATATAATGACGTAACATGGATATAACAATTTACATATGAGTCGACATAATAAGCCTATTACAATGACATAATAAAAAACGCATAATAGACTCGTAAATTGTATATATCACCGACATAAAGAGTGGTAAACTTGACATAACGATGATGAATTCAACTACTCTTAAGGTGGTCGTAACAACGACATAACGAGCCCGTAAAATGGTCGTATTAGCAACATAACATGCTCTTATAATGACCACACTCATGCGATTTTTTCCAATTTTTTTTCCGCAACTACCCAATTCAAGTTAATTCATTTGAATCATTTTCAGCCGTTAGATGAAAATTGAACTAAAAGAAGTCTGATCCAACGATCCACGATCTGTCGAGACAATCTCTTGGATCTAACTCTCGGACCATTAGCCTGGTTGAGAAACAAATACATTATACATGTTCATTAAAATAAAAATAAATACACCTTTTGGTTATTAAAATAAATGGCGAGTGACTAATTTGTCACCTGATCCAAATGTTAAGGGTAAAAAATTATTTTTATTTTGTTGGAGGAGTGCGTGAAAGCACTGAAAACAAACGATTGATAAAAATGAAAATGATATGTTTTAAACACCGAGAAAAATTAAACACTGAAAAGAGACGTGCGATCCGACTTCTGACAGAGAAGCAAGCAACGCACCTGAAACTGAATCATCATCATCATCTTCAATCTGCACAACCTCCTCCCATCTTCTCCTTCATAGTGATCACCGGAACCAAGGTAACGTCCGCCGCAACAGGAGGAAGAGGAACAAGCAGAGGAAAAGGTGAATCGCATCGAATCGAGTCGCGTTTCCTTTTGCACCCATCTGATCTCTATTTTGAGTAGACACGAGAAATGTCGGGAGTTGTCGGAGGGGACAGAGCAGAATACAGTGATCAGACTCATCTATTGAGATCCTATCCACACAGCCACAGAGCCACCACCATCGATGGCGACGAGGACGACGACATTGGCGACTTGGAAATGGCTTCTCAAGTTTCTACCCCGACCTCCAGTGGCAATATCACCGGCAACAGAGTGGCCTCCGGAGCTGGTGGCAGCGGAGAAGGTATTAAGGATCTGTTTCTTAAGCACTTGGATCGGGGATTTTCCGGCCGACGGTACTCGAGTCTCAAGCGTGTCGAGCGGGATCGAGATGCTGATAATTCCGATCATCATGACGATTATGGCGGTGGTGGAGGTAGTGGTAGTCATTACAGCGACGATGATACATTAGCCGATTCTGCGCCTCCGGAATGGGCGCTCCTGCTCGTCGGCTGCCTCCTCGGCCTCGCCACTGGTCTTTGTGTGGCTGCTTTTAATAAAGGGGTAGGTTTACTAATTTACTCCTTTTCGCTACTTGCGATCAGTATCCATTTCCATTTTCTCTCTTGCCATGTATGTATTGCAAGCCGGACCTCCGATATGTAGAAAGTAATCGTGTTATGTTTTGGCCCTGCGATGAGCAGTGTCTAATTTCCAGTTCCATTTCCATTGACGGTAAATGCTCATGGCAACATAACTTATCAACAATTACTATCAGTTTGCTGCAACTAACTCATTATCAATGTCTGTGAATGTTTTCTGAACCCTTTTCCTTTTATGCACGTCATCCTACTTAACCAAGTACAAAACTCTCCCATTCCTTATGATGCTGTGGTTGTCCCTGTGATATCTATTTCGTCATGCCGATGTTAGGTTTCTTGAAGTAACTTTGCTTCTATTGCATTCTTTCTAGCTACGATGATCAATTCCCTTTTGCTATTAGATCAATCTTTCCCATGATAACGTATGAACACATTCAGGTTCATGTAATACACGAGTGGTCATGGGCTGGAACTCCAAATGAGGGTGCTGCCTGGCTTCGGCTGCAAACTTTGGCAGACACTTGGCACAGGATTCTCTTAGTACCAGTAACAGGAGGAGTCATTGTTGGGATGATGCACGGTTTAGTGGAAATATTGGAGAAGATAAGGCAGAGTAGTTCATCTGAAAGGCAAGGCTTCGACTTTGTTGCTGGAGTCTTCCCCGCTATAAAAGCTATTCAGGCAGCTGTTACTTTAGGCACCGGTGGCTCTTTGGGTCCTGAAGGGCCCAGTGTAGATATTGGGAAGTCGTGTGCAAACGGGATCTCAGTAATGATGGAAAACAACAGAGAGAGAAAAATTGCTCTTGTTGCTGCTGGTTCAGCAGCTGGGATTGCTTCAGGTATCTATAATTGAACATTCTGTCACTTCTCTGGTTCAGTCCATGTTTTTTTTCTGCTTCTTCAATCATATTTTGGTCCGTGTTGACACTATTTGAGAGCTCATTTTTTTATCTTCAATTTCTGTCAGCATTATATTCTATACATAAGCCAGTGAACTTTATTTTTATTGCAAAAAAGGAAAACTGATTAAATCTAAGAAGTGAAAGTTAAAACTCTTAAGATTTTCTGTGTTTTATTTCGGTGTCCATTGTGTACCCTAGGCTTCTCTTTCTCTTTAATCACTGCAGCAATCAATACCAAATTCTTCCTTTTCTCTTTGGCCTACATTTGGATGATTCTGCTTTGCTGATCTATTAACTGAAACTTTCGCCCGCAGGTTTCAATGCTGCTGTTGCTGGTTGCTTTTTTGCTATTGAAACTGTCCTCAGGCCTCGCCGAGCTGAGAATTCACCCCCTTTTACAACTGCAATGATCATATTGGCTTCTGTTATATCATCAACTGTATCTAATGTTTCCCTGGGAACAAAATCGGCTTTTATAGTGCCACCATACGATTTGAAATCTGCTGCAGGTATTACGTCCAGGCTTGTAATATGTCTTACTTTTTCCTCTGGGACTGGTATCTAGTATGTGAATTTATACTGTTTCTTGAGAAAAATAGGAAGGTACGTCTTAGTAAGATTATGATCAATAGTCCCACTGCCACAAACAAGATGATTACAGATTGCCCATTTAAGTGCCATGACTACAATATTCCTAGGCCTAGAGACATTTGTTTGATTTACCATAATTCTCAATCTGTAATGTACATATAGGAGTAAATGATATATTATCCTTTCCTTTTTATGAATTTCAATGGGTATATTCTTGAATGGAAATGCAAAAATATGCTTTCTTGCCACTCTTTTCCTTTCCGTTCCTGATTCATTCTTACCTTGCAGAATTACCTTTATACCTGATATTGGGAATGCTCTGTGGTGCGGTAAGTGTGGTATTCACTCGCTTGGTCGCTTGGTTCACCAAGTCATTTGAATTTATTAGAGAAAGATTTGGTCTTCCTGCTGTCGTATGTCCTGCACTAGGTGGTTTGGGGGCTGGGATAATTGCCCTCAAGTATCCAGGAATTTTGTATTGGGGTTTCACAAATGTTGAAGAAATATTGCACACTGGAAAGAGTGCGTCTGCCCCTGGAATCTGGTTACTAACCCAACTTGCAGTTGCCAAAGTTGTGGCAACGGCTTTATGCAAGGGATCAGGACTTGTAGGAGGACTTTATGCACCAAGCTTGATGATTGGTGCTGCTGTTGGTGCTGTATTTGGTGGTTCAGCAGCAGAAATAATCAACTCTGCTATTCCGGGAAATGCTGCAGTTGCAGAGCCACAGGCATATGCATTGGTATGTTTTGCAAACTTAATGATATTTTAATTTCTACCTAAGTTTCGAAAGTGCAATATGCAGATTAAGTTTATTGATTGACTGATCCTGTTATGCAGGTTGGAATGGCTGCAACACTTGCTTCAGTTTGTTCCGTTCCATTGACATCTGTCTTGCTTTTATTTGAGTTGACAAAAGACTACAGAATCATTCTCCCCCTCATGGTAACTCTTGTCGTTTGCTCTTTTGTGATTACATTTGGTTTTCTTTGTCGTTCTTATTTTCCCCGCTAGAATCATTCTCACCGTCGTGGTAAATCCAACATCCTACGGGAACTGAAATTCCCATAGGATGTTGGATATATAGCGGCTTTCTTATTTTATGTGGCTGTTTTCCCTGGCACTGCCTGTAGCTTTGGTGTCTCTTGGTGCATACTGGATACGAGTATCCCTGTTTATGATATGCTATTGTATATAGGGAGCAGTCGGATTGGCAATATGGGTTGCTTCTGTTTTCAATCAGCCCAAGGAAACCGAGTCATCTGATACGCGTGTTCTGGGAAGAGGTTATTCTTCAGTTTCAAATTCTGACGACAAGCATGAATCTCACTGGAGAAGAAATGAATACGGAGATGACCTAGAACTCTCTGTCTTGCAAAATCCAGTTGAACATGAGGGAGCCCTCGAAGATTTTCTTTTGGAAGATCTAAAGGTTGTTTACTTTTGTTCTGCTTGTATTTTGGTGTTATCAACTTCATTCCCAATTTTCAGAAGTATGTCAAAGATCAACTAAAGCTATTTTTCAATCATGTTTTGTTCATTATATTTGCTGGCAGGTTTCAAGGGTGATGTCAAAGAACTATCCGAAGGTCTCAGCATCCTTGACTTTGAAGGAAGCTATAAAACATATGGATACCAACAAGCAGAATTGTGTGTTTGTAGTTGACGATGAAGATTTACTTGAAGGAATACTAACCTATGGCGACATTAGACGACTTTCCAGTAAATCCATCAATCCTTCTATCGATTCCACACTCGCAGATGTAAATAACAGTCTCGTCTCTGCGGTTTGTACACGAGGGATAAGTTATCGTGGGAAATTACGTGGACTTCTGACCTGTTACCCCGACACCAAGTTGGCTACTGCCAAGGAGCTAATGGAAGCCAAAGGGATCAAGCAGTTACCAGTGGTTAAACACGGTAGAGCATCGTGGAAAGAGAGGAAGCGAAGGATCATTGCTATTCTTCACTACGATGCAGTTTGGAACAATATCAGGTTAGTTATAACAACGGTCATGCAGTTTTATTTTTATAAGATTTGACGAAACTGTAGTTTGTTTTTCTCTGCTTGATTTTGTGGATCCGTGTCGTGTGCAGAGATGAAGTAGCTCGACGAAGATCGGTGTATCAGCGTAGGAAAGAAAATGAATTGGAGTTGATTGGGAACGGTCATTGAAGACTGACCAAAAGGAACCACATAATCCCTTCAGTTTTGAGTCCTCAATCATGTAATTGTTATTTTTGATGATTTAGTTAAATCATATGTAGATATAAACCTTCTTCAGTGACAGATTGCAATTTGTTGAAGAAGAAATGAATGAAAGAACAGGCATATAGTAAAATGCTGATACGATTACCCAGAATAACCTTGGCTGTCTAATATGGTTGTTAACTCGCAACCTCGAACAACAGCACTCGGGACTACTGAGCTCCATGCCACATGAACCACAAGTTACCTTATAATGTACAACCTTTCGAGTTCATTACAACTTTCATGTAAAAGAAAACCATTGATGAATCCACATATTTTTTAGATGAAGAGAAAAAAAGTACTGGTTTCTCCGCAAGATAAGCTCATGTACAGAAATACAAACAGGCTTTTGAAGAGAATGCAGAACTATATCAAGTTTCCTATGTATATATATATATTTAGAGAGTCGGAAGTAAATAAATTCCCATCTCCCAGAACCAATTTAAATTAGACACCCAAAATAAAGAAAAAAGAACCCCAATAAATAAATGTTTGAACAGCTAGAGTAAAAAGAATGCGAGACATTCACATATGAGGACCAAGCGGCAGCCTGTTCATGATCTGCTGGTACATCGCTTGATTGTTTGACAAATTCAAACCAGGTTCCGAGACAGGCTCCATCTTTGGTTCTCCTTTCGGCATCATGAATCCCATTTCGCCAAATGGGCGTTGCTGATGCTGACCTGCTGCTAAGTAAGGATTCATTGATGGCAACATTGGCATCTTTGGTTGACCATCACATAATCCAGCCATTGCCAGGTTGGCGAAACCGGGCTGATTCATTCCGAAAGAGAAGCCACTGGATGATGGTCCCCCCACCATCTGCTGTTGTCTTCTGAAAGTTCCAAATGCAGCTGACCTATCAAACCCACGGTTCATGCTGTTGTGAACTTGTGGTGGCTCGGGTCTTGAAAGTTGAGCAGCAGACTGGTAAGGTGCAGGTGTTGCTGATGATGCTCCGGAGCCAACATGGCTGCTGTTGCGAGCTGCAGGGACGTCGTGGTTGTGCTTTCCTTCGTATGTGGTGATCACCGACTTCAGGTCGTGTGATGCTCTTTCTACATGCTTTCTTACTGTGCAGCCTGCATTGGTGCACTTGTAATAGCTCCTGGAGAACAGGGTTAGGGTTTCCAGTTTTCGGATTACTACATGTGCAAATAACAATGTGAATAATTGTTAGCTTCTAGTTCAAACAAACCTTGGATTTGGATTTCCTTTCACAACCTTCTGCCCATACTTGCGCCAGCGATATCCATCGTCCAGTATGTCAACCTCACTGGTTGTCTGGACAACTACTCTTGGCTCACGGATAGCCCTCGTAGCTCCACTCATCTCCGCAGCTGTGAAAGTTTCGATTTTCCTGCAGTGTAAAACGACCATTCATACCCAAATATTGCTCATTACTCGAAATTCATATCGTCGTGAAAAAGTTAGAGATACCTTCTCTTAGAATCTGATTCATCCTCTTCACCATCATTACCTACGCTAGCATGTGTAGCGCGATCCTCATCTTCTTCCTCGTTAGAAAAGGTAGACGAGGCATCAACAGCCGCTTCACTCGATTCGAAATGTGCACGATTCTGGGCCTGAAAGTTACCAAATTCCGGGGCAGCTGAAGCAGATGATGTCACCTCAATGTTGCTGTCAGCAGTTCCCTTGTTGTGTGTAGCTGCCCAAACAGGATCATTTTCCGCACCGGTTTGTTCGGGGTTTTCTAAAGGCATGTCCATGAGAGAATATGATGATGATCCTCCGATGGCAGCTCGTCTGCTGGGAGGTGGTTTGGGATGGTTGTGAGCTCCCTTGTATATAATCTCGGTAATGTGTCCCTCGTGGGAGCGTTCGACTTTCTTCTTTACGGGGCAATTCTGATGCGTACATTTGTAATAGCTGCGAGGATATTCGCTTCCTTTCACTTGCTTCTGTCCGTATTTTCGCCAGTTATATCCATCGTCGGCTGGTGCACCGCCAGCACCAGCGATTGAGGAATCTCCTCCACGATCTCCTTCTTCATCTTGATCGTCAAGAGTGGGAGAATTCACTGCATTTCCACCACCAACAGTGTCGTTCACAATAACTTTACCATGATTTTCCTTGTCAGAGTTGGAGAAGTATGAAGCAAAATGGAGGGACTGTTTGTTTTGTGCATGAGAATTCTCGGACTGCACCGAAGCCTCAGAGCTGGGAAATTGCTGCTGAAGAGTAACTGGAGCAACCTGATGCAGAACAAACAATTATAACTACAATGAGAAAACCTCTGTTTCAAGGTGCCAGAAGCAGAAGCAGAAAGAGAGGGACCAGAGATTTGTGTGTACTTACTTTTGTTGGAGGACAAGTGAGAAAAGGGGAATTCATTTCCGGAAAAGTCTTGAATGCGAAAGAAGAATTGAAATCCTCAAAGAAATTATCTTTACTTGTGTAAGAAGGCTCAGACATTAAACCCTTGCTGTTACCATTTGGGAAAAAGGAGAATTTCCCAGTTGTAGGGGACGGCTGTGCCTGAATATATGTTTTAGAGCAACAAATTATGTTAAAAACACTCACTATATCATCAACGCAACGCAAAAGATCAACAATTTATTTTGCAAGTTCTTGCAAGACATGTTAGGTTAACCATCTTACTTCTGTCATATTTGTAGGAGTATCTTATCTTGCCTAAGTACCCTTGTGACTAGGCATCTACCAATTTACATTACTCCGACAAAAAGCAGAAAAGTTGTTAACATTTACCAGAGAGTTGACGAACACAGGAGAGTCCAACAGGCTCGTCGGGCTGAGACCAGGTGGTATCGTCAAGTACGGAGACTGAGGGTTAAGAGAAAGGTCAGTGGACCTCATGATGCTTTCAGTGTTCAACTTTGGAACATTAAACCCAGCTCTTGCTGCCATTCTTTCCACAAGACCCCCACGAGGGGTGGTGTTCGTGTTGTTGTGTTCAGAAAAAGGACCCGAATCGGTCACCTGAGAAACTGTACCAGCATCTCTACTTCCAGCATTTCCTGCTGCTGTCATCAGCTGCCTTGTTCCAAAGAAGAGGCCATCCATTCTGGTCTCCCCGGACTGGTCAGAGTTCGGTCTTGTGCTCATGTCGTCACCTAGAATCGTCGAGAAAAATGCTCTCGGGCTTGGAGTAGGAGGCAACCAGTCCCTGATTATTGCAACGTTATCACCAAGTCCAGCCATGTAAAGACCTGAACTTTTTGCAGTAGTCCGAATTGCGAGTTCCTGCAAAAAAAGGTTGATGATTTCAATCAATAACTAGTTCCAATACCTTCAAGAACCACACTTTCAGATGGATCTTCAAAGAAAGTAAAAAATTTCCTCACTCCATTCAGAGATTCCATAGTGTTTCAAATCATCAGCTCTTTTCCCCAATTAAACAAGGGACAAAGGACAATTTGAGTTAAGCAGACCTAAATAAAAATTATCCAAAAGTGGAAAATTCTCAGTACTGACTAGTGACTAATCAAAAATCAATTCCCCAATCATTTAGGCCTAATATGCTAAACCTGACAAAAGACAACATCTTGATTATCCTTGCAAATGAAACATGACAGCCACCATGTGCAATACCTGGTAATGTTTTTTTCCAGGGGAACCATTCATTAAAAATAAAACTGGAAAAAGCTGAAGATCTGATAATAAGAAGGAATAAATATGGATACTGGCAACAGAGGAGCAGAGAAACAAAGGCAAATTCTTTTCAGATGTGATCAGCAGTGTAAGGAAAATGAACAAAACTCTAAAATGAAAACGTAACCTAAAGAATGAGTGGTTAAAATGATTACCCGATTGATTATGGAGATAAAAACCAAGATGATGATGATGATGACGATGATGATATGAAAGAAGACCCACCACCACCACCACTAACAACTCAAACCCAGAACAGATTCCTCAATCAAGGCTGAATCTTGACGGTAATTTCCATGAATTCGTCAAAATCCGAAACGACCCATCTCTGGAAAATCTCAGAGGAGAAGGAGAAAAGGGAGAGGACAGATGAAACGGCTCCTCCTGTGTTAATAAGAATGTGTTCCCCCCTAGTTTTCTCCTCTCTCTCTCTCTCTCTCTCAGTCTATGAAAATCCCAAGAGAAGAAAAACAACTAACCAATGATGATGATGTTTTTAATTGATGATGAAGGGAAGAAACTTACAAAAAGCAGAATAATTGGTTTTTTCTTTTATGACAAACAAAAAAGGGATTAACATAGCTAGCCCCTGTATTTCTTTTTTCTCCCCCAAAATGTCTTTCTTTCTTTCTTTCTTTCTTTCCCCTCAAAAGCAAACAAAAGAAGGAAATGGTTAAAGAGGGGGATGATTGATGTTCATGGTGGACCAGAAATTTGGGAATTCTTCAGATGGTATCTTTCCAAGGACTTAATTCCTTTTTTTCTGAGAAGAAATATGAAACCAGCAAAACAGAAAAGGTGAACAAACACAGTCTCACATAGACAAAAGGAGAAGAAGAGAGGGAAAAGAGAAGAGAGGTGAGGAGTCAGTTGTTTGTTCTTCTTTGTCTAAGGAGATGATTAGAGATTATGTAATACTAAATTAGTATTAAGTAAGTAATTAACTGAAAGAATTAAAAAATAATGATTCATTCATTCGGTAATCCCTATGTTCTTCGACTGGGCTGCTTCTCTCTATCTGGCTTTCTTCATCTTCTTCCTCCTCCACCCTTCTCTTCTCTTCTCTTCTCTGTGTTTCTTCTTCTGCTACTTCCTCATTTTCTTTTCGTTTAATTAATTAAAATTATTCACGAAATGCAACCAATTTCCCCTGTTTCACAGAAATAGAGAAACAATCCCCCCGAAATAGAAGGAGAAAAACAAATAGGGACTGTCAGAAAACCGCAACTCTGAATGATTAGGTGGACATGTTTTTCTTTCCAAGTATTCCTCTGCCATTCCTATTCTACAAATATAAATGTGTATTCTACCGTTAATATACGGACCACATGTAACATTACTTTTAATTTAGATAGGGCCTTGGATAGTTCGGCGAGAAAACATGCAACTCGTAAGCCGTGAAAAGGATTATCGATAATGTTATAGGAAATATCTAAGAGTCGGGTGTATTACGAAACGAACAGCTCAATTAGTTAAATAAAACGAATTATCTGAAGATGAAACCCCTATACTGAAGATAGCCCATGATTGATGTCCCTCACGATGACACAACCATTGGCCAGAGGGATGCAGCTAGCGTGCACATATTTTTTTACAACCTTCAGGTGCAAATGTGAAAACCACAAATATAGCATTTTTTCTTCAATATCCACCTATAGTTAAAAAGTTGGAGTTAGTGTGAGTACTCAATGCAAATAGAAACTGAGATTAAATTGATCATTATTTACTCTCAATAATATTCTATTATCAGATCATTAATAATGGATTAAAAACCCATAATGACTCTCTAAGGAATCCAAAGGGTATGATAAATCATTGAAAAATATCCAAATGGC
This sequence comes from Linum usitatissimum, assembly GCA_030674075.2. NCBI lineage: Eukaryota > Viridiplantae > Streptophyta > Magnoliopsida > Malpighiales > Linaceae > Linum > Linum usitatissimum. Next base: position 2,447,675 of record JAUJYP020001374.1, read on the forward strand.
AGAATTGTTTTGAAAGGATCTGACTCCTACCGTTTGTTATATAAATAATTAAGATATATACTTCATCCTAACATTGACACCAGAAAATTATTTATATGTGATACTTTTTAAGTAATTTTTAGTTTTTTTCAAAATTAATTGCAAATGTGTGGTCACAAATATAACATCTTTTAAAAGTAAATGTAGTGATTGATAAAAAAAAAGGTAAAATGGAGTTGGTCTGATACAATTTTCAAAGTGCAATTCACTTGAGCTTCTATATAAATCAATCAATTCGATTTGTCAAATGGAATTGATGTCTAGGTCTGATATGTAAACCACTTATGATGGTTTTTTTCTTGGATGGTGTATATAGGCCCGTCGACAATTTTAATAAAATGAGTAGTAATTTCTAATAGAGTTTATAATATTATATTGGCAATTTTGATAATTAACTCATTCTATTTTTGAAAAAAATAATTAACTCATTCAAAAAAACTTAATCACTTCCATTTTAAATTTTCTTTTAGCAATTTCTTACAAATTTTCTTTTTTTTTTAAAAAGGTGTTTTAATGTGTTTATATGGTATTGTTAGTATAAATGTTTTTTCTTAAGAGATTGGTCCAATTGTTTATGTGTAACATATAAAATTTCTAATTTAGCAATCTTGGTGTGGGTTGGCTGTTTGACCGTCTAGTCCTAGTATATCAGTCAAGGTTGTAAATGGTGCTAAACGGCTCTTTGGTGATGGAGTCCATAAGTTCATTAGAATTTAGGCATAGTCTATCGCAGTTAGGACAGTCAGAAGTGGAGTCGGAAATTTGACCTAGGGGTGCCTATTGTTGTATGAAAAATTGACTTACGTAGCAAAAAAGTCAACGATCAACGAAATATATAAAGTCAAAATCTTATTTGTTTAATTACAAGATAGTAGTTCAAAGCACACCGTCTACAATAAACTACGATACGATTTCATAATCTGAAAACATTATAGAAGAATTTCCTTGTCCAAACTAGCACATATATTATGGTCTATATAAATGTGACAAACGCATGGTTCTACCACTCATCATTCATCCCGCTCCGAAGATTGTTCTTGATATATTTCATGGATGAAAATGATCTCTCCACACTTGTTCTTGTTGGTTTTGCAACATGCAGAATAAGTGTCTACTTGAGAAGAAAATAAATAGATGGATACAATTTGTGCTTTTTTATCAAACGAGACGATATGCATTCCAAGACGGCCGAAAACGAGCGTACAAACGTGTCTACCGGAGGTACAAACTCTACATGGAGCTGTATGGGCCGCGGGTCCCGCAAATACGGTAACATCGGTCCTTCCTCACCAGCTATGAAAACATGAATGGAAGAAAGTGCCAAATAGCAAACTACAATAAAAAGGTGACACTGTCTAGTTCTAGCTATTGGACGAAATAAACAGACCTTATTCGAGCCGCAACCATGCTAGTCCTGGAAGCGGCTTCAGGTACTCTGGCTGCTAAGGTGGTGTAGGCCCCGTCAATTGATCCGGTCTTTGCTTCTGTGGTGATTTCTGGTCTTTTATTCCCCGATGCATCCTCTACCTCCATAGGGTCCGAATTTGTCCCTTTGCAACGACGACGTTTGCGATCGTCGACTTCCGAGATTCGCAGCGCTATTTTTTCCAAGCTCTGTAACCTTGAGACTTGACCGAGATTGAATACTTGGAAAATTGCTCGATCCTCTGTTGACTGGGGTGTTGGGGTCGCTTGCCTAGGCGCTGGTATCTTGGGGGTTGTTGTGCTCTCCTTTCAACAGTTAGCAATACTCCATTATGTCGTTTTGGCCGCTTGTGCTTCACGTCATGATGGTAACTTGATCGAGTCATCCCATGGAAAAGGGAATTGCATTTCCGGAAATTGAAAACGGAGAGTACATTTCTTTTCCACATGGCCTAGGATGTCGTAGATGTAGCAAAAACAAGGGAGTTTCTCGTATTTGTACTTATATATGATCTCAGTACCATTATGCTTTATTACAGTCTCTCCTTCAGCAGCGGTTTCCCAATATCCAGTGCAACATAGAGGCGCCTGAAAGCATTCGTGAAGAATTGGTTGTTCTTCTCATCATAGTCCAGGTAACGTCCTGCTGAATTAGCCAAAGCCTTACCCACCGGGATTGAAAAGTACCCATTCACCAAGTTATGAATTTGGATCCAGAGATTCACTTCCTCCAATGGAACGGTGTATGGATTCTCCCCTCGTTGTAGCTCATGCTTCAGGAACACACGATTGTCGAAGAACCATGGCCCAAAGTCGATGGCGTTTCATACATTGAACTGGTGATCAAAATTTAAAACGGAAGAGGAATCGCCGATTTTCCAATGTCGTAATCTCGAAGCCATGCTCTGGTTCCCATGTATTGGAAAGGTTCCGGCGCATCTGGATGATGTTAATATCCTTCTTGGTGAGGAAGATCCTGACAACGCACGGTTCAAAACCCCATGTTGGCAGTTGTTCCACAAGTTCAGCCAGAGACAACGCATCAACTGATGAGATCAAAATCTCTGGGGCTACTTGCAGAGGAGGGCGCTGATTTGCCTCCGCGTGACTCCCGGGCCTCGAGCCTTCGGCTGCCAGCATAGAACCCACCGGGTGAGGGGGGAACCCAGGCGGCGCCATTTACAAGACAGGGAAACCTGGGTGGGTCGGCGCGGCGTCGATTGAAGGTGTGTGACAGATGGCTGGTGTAGAGGCCGTTGGTGAGGTAGGGTGTCGGGGGGGATGGCGGCCGTGGTGAGGATGAGTGGTTGGCGAGCGGCATGGGCGTTTTTGGTGTTGGCATTGGTGGCATAGTTGGTGGCTAGGGTTTCAGAAACTCTACGAGAGAGAACAACAAATCTCTTCTAAAGAGAGCATCTAGGGCAAATTTTTTCATGTTACAATTTGTGCTTATTTGTTTTCACCATTTCAATTCTCGAAACCGGATGCCCTTTTCAATTCCATGAATCTATTAACGAGTGGATAGATCACAAATAAATACATGAATTCAAGTAGTGACGACTTAGAAATCTCATATGATTTGATGGGAACTCATTGGAATAGAAAGTAGCGAAACTGAGGTGATACATGAGTAATATTTTTGTTATTATTCGAAGGTAAATCTGTAGACATAGCTCCAGCTGTGCGGAAATGATTCATAAGACGAAATCAAACATCTGATGTGTTGTGTTAAGTAGAGATGTCAATATCATATAAAACTAAAGAGGGGATGAAAGTATATATGAAGGAATGCATGCATGAAGTTTAGACAACAGAACACAAACTGAACATCAATCTTTTTCTAAAACTACACACTACAGTTGCCAACCTCTCTTCCTTCTACTTCTTTTCTCCTACTGATGCTGATCAAAACATCCTCACGTTAAGATTGAAATTTAAATTACGGAGACGGTGAGCAAGTTTGTATCGACTCCGTTCTCATGGAACCCTGTAACAAGCTTCCACGCCCACTTCAAACTCTCAAATGTCATGCATGTTACCTTCTTAACCAATTAATAGCCTTCTTTTTCTTAAGAGTTATCCATCAATCCTATCCTTACCATGATACCATTATCATATTCTTACCCAATCAACACATCGTATTACCTACGTACTATTGGATAGGATGGGTGGCTAAGTCAGTTGTTATCGATTGATGAATAACATATAAACTTAGACTTGAGACGACGCCTTCAATACTCACACAACAATAAGACTACTCAAAACACACAAAAACTTCTTTTTGTGAGCTAATTACAATATTTTATTTTATTTTGTTAATTATAAAATTATTTTTTATTTTTATAATTATAAAATAAATTATTTTTTATTTTTTCTAATTTTTCTATATATTTTTCATCATAAAAATAAAATTTATTTATCATCACTTATTTTCTAAAATTAGCATAAATAATTTTAATTATGATAAAATAATTTGTTATGGCGAGACTTTTTACTCTTATAACACTGGTGCAGTCAGTGAAGTGAAACAAATGCTTTTGCATTGGTTTTAATACAACCTACAAGTTACAAAGAAAAGTTATTAAAGTTTAAGGAAATAGAGGTAAGTATCGAGTAAGGTCAGCGGTCTAACTTATTCGTATACATTTATTATAATTCAATCCATTTAAATATAGGTAGGTATTATGGGCAAATGTGGATCGATTAGTTATAATCCATTAAAAATAAATGAGTTGGTTTAGAATAACAGATGAACTATCAAATTCACCAATCACAAATATATGTTTGACATTTATGTGATAAAATTTATATTTATTATCATTCTCTATTGAATCTCTAGTATTCTCTTAAAGATTTACAGTTTTTTTATTAACTCGTATAAAAATTTTAACTAGTTTCTACTACAAAATATCTTCACAACTTAAATGAACAACTATAAGTTTTTCAGTTAATTTATTTACAAGTGCCATTTCATCTACTTTAATTATTCAAATTTCCACGTGGCCTTCTTCAACTGTACCTGAGTAAAAAAGACAATCTTTGACCAAGTCTTTGTCGTTTTGTCGCGCCCTTCATTGTTTATTGATTCTTTGTTTCTTTAGTTTCTCGATATCTTCGCTATTATTTCCCACTATTTTTATTTTAAGTGCACAAAGACAAAACAATCCTAGGTTTTATCAAACTCAGGCCTATCATCATGTACATCCACTGGAAAATTCTGAATATGACTGCAAACAAATTATGTAAAATTAATTTTTAGGGGAACAATACAATAATACACCGACTGAAAACTGTTTTAGAAGTCTCGTGGGAATTTGAAGATTAAGGTGGTCATTACTTTGCCGTCATTTGCATTTTTTTCGGAATAAATCGAGATTTTCGGTTAATATAAGATAGAAGATAAAAAGTTAATAAGTGTTTATTTTGCGGAGTATACTGAATTCGAACCCAAAATCTTCAGATAACCAAACACATGCTTTACCATAGAGCAACACACCACTTGGACAAAAGTTAAAGATATAACAATACTGCTGTCATTTACATCATCTCACATGTCCAAGAGAAAGTTAGGATTTTTTTTCTACGCAAGATTAAATAAGAAATTACGTAGATAATCAACTCGAAACGTAAATTACAAGAAATGGCAATTCTGCCCACTTACAACGCGCGCCGCGTTGTAGATAGCCTCTGACGGCTACTTTCTAACGATCGTTAGATGACCGTTAGAAAATAACCGTTGGAGGCTACCTACAACACGCCACGCGCCGTAGGATGCGCTGCGCATCCTAGGGCGCGCCACGGGTTGTAGGTAGCCTCCAACGGATTCTATAAATACCCTACATCCCCTTCTCCATTTCTTACACATTCACAATTCACATCAACTCCTTTCTTTGGTTTAGCGATACCGAGCAGCAAATTCTTATTCCGCAATCAACTAGTCAAAATATTAGTATTTTTATAGTAATTTTCTCAATTTTTTGCCTAGTAATATTTTTTTTCGTTGTAGGATGGATTACTTGTATGGACCAACACCTTCGTGCGTCAACCCTGAGGCGATCGATGGAGAACTATTTTGGGGCGAGCGCAACCGACATCGAGCATATGAAATTTTTGACAATGAGGTTGATACCATTTAAATAATGCGTAGAAAATATTAATAACGGTTTAGGGTTAAATCATATTTCATTGTATTAGAAATATTAGTATTTCATTATGTCTAATGTTAGAGAAGATTAATACTTGCTTCAGCCTAATGTTAGAAAGAATTAGTGTGCTTATCCCTATTATTAGAAAATATTAGTAGTTGCCTAATATTATGTTACATACTAATAAGAAATGCATAATATTTTAGATACATTGTTTATTAATACATATTAGGTACTTATCTAGCGATGTCAGATACTAATAATCATTGCCTACAATATCGAATAGGAACCTAGTGTTACCCTCGCGTTCCGTAAGACGTCTCACATCCACATACCATCCCACGTCCGTCCTTTCTTAGAGGCTATCGACTTCTACCGATCGTTGATCTTGCGACCCTTTCACCAGATCCACATCTTGTGACAGTCTTTGGTGGAGGGGTGGAGGCCGGAGACGAACACTTTGCACATGTACCATGAGGAGTGCACGTTGACTTTGGAGGACATGACGATGTTGACCGATATGCCAGTCGACGATGATGCGGTCTACTACCCTCTCGAGCGTTCTAGACCGCATCAGCGGTGCGTTGTACGCCGCACTGTGAGACCTCGTGAACGTTCTGTGAACCAGAAGGTTCAAAGTACCCAGTCGTTGAGGATTGACCAACTGAGCTATAAACTACGTCGATTGGACCTTCAAACTCAAAACACAGCTCCAGATTATTGCAAATAGGGAAGGTATTTACCATGTGGTAAATAGCTCCCCAAGACTCTTCATTGGTGCACGGCTGGAGACAGTACCCAATAATAGTATCGCCGGCCGCCATAGGATGACGATAGTACACGGTCCGGAGGATGGCCTCTACTGGGATCTTCATTTTCTTCAGGAAAACAGGAATGGCTCGAGCCAAGGTTGGGGTTGAAGTCATCTTCACTCTCCGAGAGTGACCACCAACATACTCAACTCCGATGTTTGAGTAAAAGTGATTCCCCCCCTCCCATCGAATAATGAAGGCGAACTCGACCATTATCTATTCAGAAGGATAGAGAGGAGAAGCAGAGTATGAAGAATGAGTTACAAAATGGTGTTTAGAACTTGTGAGTTGTGAGCAATGGAGGTTTGTGCTTAAATAGATGGGAGAGGGTAATATTACAGCAGGATATGCCATAACATATTCCCTCCACCAGCATATGGCACAATATCCCTCCAATCCTCCACAGGATTTCCCATCACATTTACAGCTGGCAGCAGCTTCTGATCACGAGGCTGCAGTTTTAGGCAACTGTGGCAGCTTTGGACCACGGACAGTACAACTTTCGGCAAAAAATACAGCTTTATGCAATTTTCAGACACCTTTTGACCAATAAATATAGCTTTCCCTTTACTCAGACAACTTTATCGTCTTTTGATAGAACTTTCACAGCTTCATCCTTTACTCAGCTTTTGGCAGTTTGGTTCCAATTACATTAGTTTATTACAACAATTCGAAATACAACCGATTTATTAAAAACAACTAATTATTTTATTCAACTTTGCATAACAAGTACATAAATATTACGGAATCATAAACCTTCTAAACTTCGTATTTGCAGCTTTCAAGTCTTCAGTGAGAGCCTCGATGTACCTATCCTTTGACCGTATGATGTCTATTCGCTCATGCTGCCATTTAGAACGATCATGTGCCAGCTCAGCATGAAGAACTTCAATCTGTGCATCCTTCTCAGCAAGCTTCGTCTCTATTGTAGCTCGCATCTCGCAAGATACGGATTGAGTGACTAAATTGAGTGACTAAATTGCAATTAACTTAACGCACCGAAAATTGAGTTTCAGTTAATCGTATGTACTTCATAAACTAATTGAGTGACTAAATTGAAATTATATAAAAATTTTGGAGTTAAAAGTAAAAAGTTGAGTTTGGTGGAAGAAATGGAATAATGCAACAAATGAAATGTATGGCGTGCCGCAGTAGGATGCGCAGCGGTCCTAAGTTGCGCGAGGCCGTATAAGGTTCGGTAATTGTCTATTTTTGTAATTTAGGTTTTGATTTGATTGTTTATGTAATTTTTGATTTAATCGTGCTTAAATAAGTTCTCTTTTAATTTCGATAACTAGTTGTATGATTATTAGTATGAATTTTCACCAAACGTTATGTACCGAAACTAAAGAGCATTTGCATTTGCAAGTTTATTATTGTGTAATTTTGTACATGGAGATCATAAAGAAAGCATTTCTAATGTCAATTTATTCAGCGTTATAGAAATTGATGAAGATCAGAGGGAATGAGGAGGTGGAGAATGGGGGTCACTACCTCCTCCGCCAATGGCAACACAGAAGTTATCAACAACAGGAAACCACTTTGAATGCTCGAAGACCTCTATCTTGCAGTCGTCTGTGAGGTCGATGAATGCACGACAGCAAGAGCGAGTGAGTTTGAAGATGGAACCTCCTTCGAACACCTCCACGATCTCAAACACGCAGAGCGGGACCTCGAAAATAGCGAGCCAGCATTTGGCCGCAAGTTTTGTGGGCAACTTCCCTGGTCTACTACACAATGGAGTAGTCGTCATCGATGGTGTTGTTGTCGCCATCATCATCGTCGTGCTGATATCACTGTGACCAGCAGCAGAAGCAGTGGATGATAGGACTAATAGTAGTGCTACAAACATGAGTTTGAGTCCTCTGTTCAAATATCGCATATCCATAGTCTCCTTGCTAGTGTTGATTAGAAGTGATGATGATTGGTTAAGCTATGGCTGTGATGAGATTGTGGTGTGGAGAATCAAAGGCTATGATTTGTTTGCCTGTTATATAGATAGACAGACTACTAGGATCACATTATAAGCCAAGAATGCATTCAATTGGAGCTAGCTAGCTTTACAATATTGTGTATGCATGCTGTTTAGTTTGCTCCTAAATTGGATATTAACCAATTTTATGTTCTTATTTGCATCTTTTACTTTGACTCCTTTCCTCGTTTGGTCTATGTTGCAAAAAGTGAATCTTATTTTGGAGAAGTTGGAAATAACAATGAGCTTTGATTGTTCTTTTCATACAGTGAGAATTCCAAAAACTACGCCTATGGCTAAAAAATTGTAAAGAAAAGGTAAAGGATGCAGTTGTAAAGAACAAATTAACTTAACAAATGATTGTCGAATGTTGGTTTAATTAGGAACCTCCTTAATTCGATCATCCCAACCTTGTACTTTATAGTTATCCAAAGTAACTAATCGAAGAAACAATCTCCTCCACCCCCGTGACGTGGGCGAAGTGACTAATTGCCTTTTCAACTTTCTTCCAGACTGCCTTGATAACTACCTTGATAAACTGCCCTGATAAATGCCTAAACATTAGTGGTACCTTCTAAGCGTTTGTAGGTGTAGGCGGTCCGATGTGTAGCTAACTGAGCTGTCCATAAAGTGATGCGATATGCTTTTTTCATGTTTTCCAGATTGTGTGGAGACCGATCTCATAACCTAGTATTATGCTTAGTTTCTATGTTGTGTGCTATCTTGATTTTCCTCTTCTGAAACTATATATGATAAAAAAAAATTCAATCATCATGACATTAGAGCATCTACATCTCTAGTTTTTTAGCAACTGCTAAGTGATGTGGAGAGTGAGGTGGCATCCAATAAGCAATTGCTAGGGATAGAGTAGTGCTTGCTAAATTAGCAAGCTTGTTAATTTAGCAAGTCAATTAGCAATGCCACACAGGCAAATTGCTATGTTTTTCAAGAAATGCATTTATGAATAGAAAATAAATTGAAGAAAGATAATATTTGATGATTTTCTATTGGTTCATATTTATTGTATTAGTTTGTAAAAATGATGATTAGAAATTGCTAATCAATTGTTGGGATGAAGGAGGTTAGAAATTGCAGAACTAAAATTATTGATGTGGCTATAAAGTTTCTATTAGAAATTGCTACTCAATTTCTGGGATGAAGTGTGTTTAGATCATATGGTATTTCGTACCTAAGTTTTAACCAATTATATCTTTATTTTTAGGTGAGGTCTTCGGTGCTCCCGAATTATTGAATAATGCCACTTTTAAAATTTGTTCTCGGCCGTTAAATATGAGATTAAATCTCAGCAATTCGTTTTTTTTAATTTACGAAATTAATTTATTTCTTTAAATAAATTCTGTAAGGGCCACTTGACTTAATTCCAATTAATATGCGATACGGTTTACTTTTATGTTTACAGTTTGACTTTCGTGTTGGTGTGTTTCATATGTGAACATCTTAATATTAACATTGCACTTACGAATCACTTTAAATTTGTGAATTCAATTTATGGATGAAAAAACTTAACATCATCCATCAATGTCTCAACCCTTCTAATTTTCATTTTTAGAATAAATTTATGAATTCATTCTTGTTTTCTCCTGAACTGATCCCGAAATGTTTCTTCGGTCCGATTTTGTGGTCATTTATCTTTTCCCCTTTCATTGGAAGTAGTTGGAGGCGAATTTCGGTTGTCGTAGATAAACCATCATGTACACATATTTGATTTAGGTTTCGACCATCGTATTATCTCTTTCTATAGATTGTTTTTCTGCCTTAGTTTCTCATATTCATCTCTTTTGATTACCAGAAGGCGGGCTCTATTTATCGCAATTAGAATGGCTGTTTTTCGAAGAATTTGCTGTATGAACTTCAACCGTTGTCTAGATCATCTCTATGTTTCAAACGTGTCATATAAATATTTCTGCAATTCCTTTTTGAATGTCCATTTTAAATCATCTTTATAGTCATCATAACGTTTCAATATTTGATGTTGTTATTATCATGAATATGTTGTTTTCCATATGATGATTTGTGCTTTTATGGAACTGATTTTATGTTTTCCAGCGTTAGTTTGGGGTTACAGTTGGATATGGAATAAGCTTTGATGGACGAATGTTGATCTGTTTTATTTTGCTGGCATAAGTTGAAGGCTTTTTTTTTTGTAACTCTTTAAGTTAAGGGTTTTAATTAGCCGTAGGTATCGTAATGATTCAAAATGAGTTATACAGATTGTTTGTTACCCCATAAATTTCTTGAAAAATTGATAAACCAATTGGTATGAATTTTCAACAAACAATTAATTACGTATCGAAACTAAAAAACATTTGCATTTGCAAGTTTATTATTGTAAATTTGTACATATGTGAAGATTACAAGGAAAGCATTTGTAATGTCCATTTATTGAGCCTTTACAGAAATTGATGAACATCAGAGGGAATGAGGAGGTGGAGAATGGGGGTCACTACCTCCACCACCAATGGCAACACAGAAGTTATCAATAACAGGAAACAGCTTGGAATGCTGGAACACCTCTATCTTGCAGTCATCTGTGAGGTCGATGAATGCGCGACAGCAAGAGCGAGTGAGTTTGAAGATGGAACCTCCTTCGAACACCTCCGCTATCTCAAACACGCAGGCCGGGACCTCAAAAATAGCCAGCCAGCATTTGGCTGCAAGTTTTGTGGGCAGCTTCCCTGGTCTGCAAACTGACATTGATGATGTTGATGTTGCAGAAGCAGTGGATGATAGGGATAGTAGTAGTGCTACCAAAAGGAGGGTATAAGCTGTGAGTCCTCTGTTCAAGTATTGCATGGCCATCTCTCCTTTCTACTGTTAATTAAAGTGGTTATGATGATTGGCTATGGCTATGAATGTGATGACTGAAGAGATTGCTATGTGGAGGATGAAAGGCTATGGTTTGTTTGCCTGTTATATATATAGACTGACTGCTACCATCATTATAATTATAAGCCAAGAATACATTCAACTCAACAGCTAGCTTTTTAGTTTACAATGTGTAAATAGCTTTTTAGTTTGCTCCTAAATTGGATATTTAACTTTTGCTCTACTAATCAATTTTATCTTCTTACTTGCGTCTTTTTGGCTTGTTTTCTGATTTGGTGTGAAGTTGTAAGTATGATTGTTGTTGACGGATCAAATCGTTCATGAGCAGTTAGGTCGTTCGGCTCGAAGAAAAAGTCGTTTGTGATTTGACTTGATTTTAAAAGATTAAGTGTGAGCCAAGATATGTTCGATTCGATAAGCTCACGAGATGGCTCATGCTCGAACTAGAGAGCCAACTCAAATACTAACTCAATAATATGGCTCGTTAGTAAACTCAATAATCAACATGAGTTTTGCCTCAAATACCACATATAATAAAACACATGTAGAAACTTATAAATTTTATGATAGCCTGCTTTTTAATTCGATTTTTTTATGTTTTTTTTAGCTTATAAACTCCAAATTCAACTCAAATTATACTGTTATGGTGGGTTTTAATGAGCGAAGTTCGAGTTGAACTCGCGTTTGGCTCGCAAATGGTAGTTAACACAAGCCAAAAATTACTAGCTTGAACTCGAATAAAAATCAACAAAACACACTTTTGAGCATCGTGAAGTTCGGCTCAACTCGATTTATAAACAAACGGCAAGTAATTCAAGTAAATAATAAGGGGATGTAATGAATAATTCAAGTAAATAAATAATAGTATCGCTTCAATCGCCGTTGTAACACTGAAAAATTACGCTCTTCTTCTGAAGCAACTTGCTTTTGCTCAGATCATTATCAGTCTTCTACTTCTTGATTCCTCTCTTGCGAAAATCATCACAACTGCTACTACTAGTTCATCTGGTTCACAATCTCCCGATTCTGGGTTTCCCCTCTGAAGCAACTTGCTTTTGCTCTGATCATTATCAGTCTTCTACTTCTTTATTCCTCTCTTGCGAAAATCATCACAACTGCTACTACTAGTTCATCTGGTTCACAATCTCCCGATTCTGGGTTTCCCCACTGAAGCTCTCCATCGCTCTCGCTCTCGCGCTCTCTCTCTCTGTCGGGTTTCTGTGTTTCTCGTCTCAAATCTCAAACTGGCGAGATGGCGGAACAACAACAAGTACCGAATCAGAATACTTCTTCTCAGACACTACAGAAGCTCCCTCGGGGTTACCGATTCGATCCATCAAAAGAGGACTTGGTGAGTGTCTATCTCTATAATCATGGGTTTCCTTTGCCAAACATGCCGTTTTGTCCTGTTTCTGTATGTGATTTGTATGGCTCGGAGGAACCGTGGGATATTGGCCGAGATATCAGTCCGAAGGATTAGGGCTTCCGATTGGTGATGCGTTCTTGATCACCAAACTGAAGAAGTCAGGAAAAAGGTGCGCCCGTTCTGTGGGAACCAGCGGAGGTTCGTGGCATCAAAATGATAACGGTTTGAAATTGAAGTTTCGATGCGGTGATGATTCTCGGGAACTGGATGCTTTTCGTAAGAACTTCGACTACTGGAATCCCAACAATTCCACGGAACATAATTTCTGGGGCTTGTCTGTGTATTCCATCAGCTTTGATGGTCGTACTACTTACTCGGATGTAGTTATTTGCAAGCTCAAGAACAAACATAAGTTGAGTGTTGAGGTTGAGGCACAACCATCCAATGCAAAGAAGAGGAACTTCCAAGGATGTGACGACAGTGGCTGCTCCTCGCTGCTATCTTCGAAAGTTGCGAAAATCTCTGATTGTCACGAGATAGTGCCAACAACTGATCTATCTCACCACACTGGGAAGAACAGAAAGCAGGGCCAGAGGGTGATTTCTACATTGATTATAAGCTTACCCGTTTAATTCAGACATTCATCTATGAGGATGAAGCAGCTGGAAAGCTTGAGCAAGTTCAGTCCACTGTCAAACCAATTCTAGAGGTTCCTCCTCCTCTTAATCTTATATCATTTCCCCCTCAGGTATCTTTGATCGATGATGATTTCATTAACAGGTTACCTTTGATTGATGACGATTTCTTTTACCGCATTTCTAGTCCCAATTACATTCCTTACTCATTTTCTTCAGATTTGGATAATGGAAGTGGTGGTTTTTTTTTACTCTGTTGATCCATTCTCTTATTTGCATGATCCAGGGCTCTAAATTGATTGTTTCCTGACTTGATGCTTTCTCACAATCACTTTCTGTTTGTCATTAATGACTAAGAAAATTAAGAATGTCTCAATCACCAAGTGACTGGATGTGGACAGCTTTTGGGGGGAGTGACCAACTTCTAATCAAATTTATCCATCTGCTGATTCCTTTCACTTCTTCAACAGGGAGGTACTATTTGATGGTGAATTTACTATTCTTATGTCTGAGATATATTCCTTGCCTAGTTGGTTTAGACATTAGATGTAGTTCATGAAAGTATGATGCTTGCCTTTATTATTACTGATCTATTTCTTGTTTTGGCTGAATCTTGCTCGTGATGATGTGTTTCTAATGAAGAAGGAAATATGAGTTGGACTGCATATATCATGAGTTAATTTTCTGAGTTGATGTGTTTTGACCCTCTAATGGACTTGATGTTTCTGATGTTATTATAGCATATGCAATTTGATATTTTCATTCTATTTCAAGTTCAACATCTACTATTAGCATTTAGCTTTCTCTTCCAAGTATATCATATGCTTCTTACATAAGGAAGCTTTATACTTGACATTGGAGGTTCTTCGCACTTCACAGGATATGGATTAAGTTTTCTCTTACATGGTAACTATTCTTTCCTCTTTGATGCTACGTCCCCACTTACTATCTTGTAGGTTCTAGACATGATAACTCATTCACATAACTTCAGGTTCTTATTTCTATAGCAGGAAGGAATAGCTACCAAGAATATCTGAGGTGGTCTTACTATACTGAATCAGGTAGGAAAATGCAGAAGGAGCTTGTGTGTAGTTGGATAGGAGTAGTCTGAATTTCACTGAAGTCTCTGTGTTTGCTACTGCGTCTCATGATCGTGACCGGAGCATGTACTGTTTTCTTACTTGGCTCAGTCATAACATGGATATCTCCAGAATTTATTGGTAAGCGAAAATCCAGAGACTAATTCTTATCTGGGCTACATATTGGTATTCAGAGGCACCATATCTTCAAGTAGTAACTGTGTCATGCCTATACAAAAAGGAACTCTGGCCTGCATTTGAATTTTGAACATCTCTATGAAACTTATTATTTCTGTAGCCAACTCATTTCTTGGTGATGTTTCTGATATTATGTTTCCCTTCATTGTACAGAAGAAAGCAAGCTGATTCAAGGATGTCTGCTCCAGCAGCTTGACATGGTGAGAAGGTTAGCCTCCATGCTCAGCTCTGCATTAATATTTTGTTCTTGGTACTAACTCCGTATCTTTTGTCTGTAACGAGATGCATCTTCGAGACTTAAAAGATGGTGCTAGAGCTTTTGGGGATGGAGCTGCTGCTGAGGTCGGGGCTGACAAGATGTCCCAACTGTGAATTCGAAAGGTGAAGCGGTTCGAATTGGCTGAGTGACAGAAAGAATGAGATTTAGCAAAACCTGAAAATGAAGCTCTTGAATTTAAGAGGACAAGTCCGTTAAATGCTGCCGGTTGCTCTAAACGGAAGCAGAAAATGAGGAAGGATATTTCTTCATATCCCTGGTTCTGTGTTTCTGTTCCACGATCCACAGCTTTACTGAGTTCACTTGTTTTATCGCTGTTATGTTGTTGTTTACAATTTTTGGTTTTGGAACTAATCTACTAATAACAAGCAACAGTTTTTGCGCCACGTAATAGTCCGAAGAAGGTTGGGGGCTGCTCGAGAATTTCGCCTGCCTGAAATCCCAATACACGTCCACTCGCTTCTCGTGCACGTCAAATGATTTCAGGCCCTTTTTGCCCCAGAACTGCCATGCTTTTATGTCGAGCTTGAAGGTGTAGGGCTCTTCGTTGCTAGGGTTTTCGACCGTGATGACTAGGGTGTAGTTATTGCCGACGTTCTTGCTCCATGTGACCGTAATGTTTCGAATTTTATCGACGATTTTGGCTTCGTAGATGAAGGTGACTGAGCTTTGGGGAGCCTTTTTGGTTGATTGCCCATCTTCTGCCGTGGTTGTTAGCTTTGAGTTTTGTGCGTGTTGGATTGATTCTAATCTTGGCAGAAGATTAGCCATGCTTGATTAAAAATGTGATTTACTCAAATTGTCACCTTTGCTCGCATTATTGTTCGATAAATCTAGACCGTTATTTCTCTGTCGTTTGATCACAATGATCGATCAACCTCCATGTTGATCAAAATTATAGACGATTTACCTGAAAATTACGTCGAAGCTTAGTATAGTTAACGAAAATCGAAATTACGATTAGCACATTTTCACAAAAAACTGGATATAATTGGAATATTCAAATACAAATTATCTCACCCTTCCATGATAACTTTGTTGAATTGATTCATGCTTGCAGACGGAACTCGATCGATGGATGAATAAAATTATTCCTAAAGACAATTAGTTTTTTGCACTAATTAAGAATAAATCAATATGTAATCACAAAATGAACAAATTAAACAAACAATAAAAAGGAAGAAATTAATTGATTAATTTCTTCAAGTTAAAAATTAAAAATGGAGGGGAAAAAGAAGCCAAGAAAAAGCAGAGTTATGTGTTGGGGCAGAGATGTGCTATATTTGGTTGAACAACAACCATCTTTCAAAGCCCTACATTTCAGGACTAATTACTTCTCTGTTTTCTTACATCCTTTAAATAACTCGATTAGATTCATATATAACACTTAGTTGGAGTACAATTCTTCATCGCTCGATCATCTTCTCTAGTAATACTTTTTTATAATTCGGACGTATGTAATAATTCAAAATGAGTTATGCAGAACGTTTGTTATCCCATAAATTTCTTGGTATAAATTTTCAACAAACAATTAATTACGTATCGAAACTAAAAAGCATTTGCATTTGCAAATTTATTATTGTAAATTTGTACATATGTGAAGATTACAAGGAAAGCATTTCTAATGTCCGTTTATTGAGCCTTTACAGAAATTGATGAACATCAGAGGGAATGAAGAGGTGGAGAATGGGGGTCACTACCCCCACCACCAATGGCAACACAGAAGTTGTCAATAATAGGAAACAGCTTGGAATGCTGGAACACCTCTATCTTGCAGTCATCAGTGAGGTCGATGAATGCGCGACAGCAAGGGCGAGTGAGTTTGAAGATGGAACCTCCTTCGAACGCCTCCGCTATCTCAAACACGCAGGCCGGGACCTCGAAAATAGCCAGCCAGCATTTGGCTGCAAGTTTTGTGGGCAACTTCCCTGGTCTGCAAACTGACATTGATGATGTTGATGTTGCAGAAGCAGTGGATGATAGGGATAGTAGTAGTGCTACCAAAAGGAGGGTATAAGCTGTGAGTCCTCTGTTCAAGTACTGCATGGCCATCTCTGTTTTCTACGGTTAATTAAAGTGGTTATGATGATTGGCTATGGCTATGAATGTGATGACTGAAGAAGAGATTGCTATGTGGAGGATGAAAGGCTATGGTTTGTTTGCCTGTTATATATATAGACTGACTGCTACCATCATTATAATTAGAAGCCAAGAATACATTCAAATTAGTTTACAATGCATGTAGTTTAGTTTGCTACTAAATGTATATTAACTTTGCTTTAACCAATTCTATCTTCTTATTTGCCTCTTCTCCCTGTCCCCTTGTGACTCGTTTTCTGGATTGGTTTAATTAGTAGGCTCAGCCGAAGAATGTAACGCACATTCGAAAATTAGACAAGTGAAAGCGCATTAAATGCCGACAAGATTAGCGTACACAAGGTTTTAATATTTTATTTGACAATTCATTAAATTTATCTTAACCATATTCTCTCTACACTTTTCTCTACCTCTTACTTCTCTGTCTAAAATCAAACTATCTTTTTTACGTATTATTCTCGTTGAGTTCCAACTAAAACGTGAAATCTGACTGTTCGGTATTTGTAGTCCATTCTCGACACTAACCATATAGGTAACAATTGCTAGCTAAATATCACATAACAATATCTTCTTTTTTTGGAACTTTCTTATAGAAAACAATGAATTTTCTAAGCTTTTATTTGTATTTCGATTATGCAGTTGATCTTCATTAATATGTTCACATTCATATTCTGATTGCTGATCTGGAGGACAAAAAAATTGATGTTTTCGATTATACGAATACGAAATATGGTTCACGATATTATCACTCCACATCGGAGATGATGCGAAAGAAACAGGTATATGCCTCGTACTTTCCTTCGCACCTGGAGAGCTAAATGTCCAACAATGGCCCAAATTACTTTACGAACAATGACATACACCAAAAAAATTGAAGACACAATGGTATTATTTTCCTCCTGAACATGTGCAACAACTTCAGTTGTTGCTCTTCTTTGAAATCAAAGTTACAAGAGGAAACCACTGCCCAATCCAGTTCTCAAACAGAAAGCTCAGTTTTAGAAATGAGAATACCATCACTGTCAGCATACAACCATTCCCCATCACGGATCAAAGTCCCACCAATCTGGACAGTCACATGCTTCTCCCCAAGCCCTCTCTTGCTCGACTTCATCGGATGCGAAGCCAACGCTCGGACACCGATATCGCAGGCGTTTATCTCATCGACATCTCGAATGCATCCGTTCACCATGATCCCAGCCCACCCCATGTTCTGGGCCAGCTGGCCCAGATTCCCTCCCACCAATGCACATCTCATGCTCCCTGCCCCGTCCACAACTAGCACCCTGCCTTCTCCTCTGGTCTCAAGCATCTCTCTGACGAGAACGTTGTCCTCGAACAGTTTCAGGGTCACGATCGGCCCCGAGAATGCATTGCTCTGCCCGTAGATCTTGAAGATCGGCTGCAGGACTCGTAGGTCTCCGCTCGCGAGAAGGGCTGCGTTCGAGTCGCATGCTTCGGCTGTTGCTATACTTGCCATTTGGAATTCTTCTCACCCTACATGATAAAGGACCAGCATTTTTGTAGAGACAAATAGTAAGGAAACGTGAAGGTTTACAAGAAAGAAGTTTGATTGTTTCTTGTAGTTGAGTTCTATGGTGAGGTCAAACTACGTTCAAGTCATCAGAGCTCTCATAATCAGAACTATAAATGCCAATACATCCTAAACCAAGTTCAAATTAGTGGATATCATAGTATGCAGGTTTTTGAACAGGTAGTAATCGTTCAAATACAGTGACACAACTGAACAAAAGAAGACTTCTCCCCTTGCCGCTTCAAGCTTAGTTTGCAGGTGTAAAATTGGATGGAATTTAAATGGCAACGGAAAAATTTACACTCATCACTTAGTGAAAGATTTGAATCCAAAAAATGTTCAAAATTCCATCCAACTCTCCACTTAGCAAACCAAGCCTTAACCAAATTGTTGAAAGTTATTCAACTACCTAAACATAGAGCGACCATCAAGTCAATTCAGCAAGACTAATAACAACCCCCATCTTGACCTGACATCCACCCCAGTAGTAAGGTAGGAAATTGATGAAACAGTGATGTTTAAATCAGAAACACCCAAGTAATTTACCAAACAATGGTTCAAGCAACGTCTTCATAGCTCAAAAAGCGAGGTTGATTTCAGACGATAATGTATCATTCCACAATAACGAAAGATGTTAGAAGAAGCTGAAGACTGAATCTTTGTACCACTTCGTTCCATACCCAGTTACTGAATCAGTTGAAAGGTTGAGATTACTAATTATCAACCCTTTTACTACTGATTTCACCTTAAACCTCTACCATCAAAACCCAAAATTCCCGACCTTGAACCTCTACTACCATCAGACCCAAATAAGAGTAGGCAAGCAAAATCAAGACAAACTCATAATCAGCAGTTGGATACTTGGGTTGGTAAGTAAGTAGAACTGAACTATTACCTGCTGAGGACGAAGAGGATGGAAACTGGGCAGGTTGTGATGTTCTGAACAAAGGAGCGGACGGAAAGGGCAGTTTATATAAAATAATAAAGTCGTATTCAAAGATGATGGAGAAAGAAGGGAGAAGGATCGTCGGTCGTCACCGCCAGGGAAAAAAGGATGGGGGAGGAAGGGGAGGCGAAGTAGTGTGATTAATCACTTTACTAATACTGAGGGTCCTTTGGTGAGTGTGCCAATCTGGCGCCATATCTCTTTCCGGCATTTTAGATCGGACGAAAGAGCGAGTGATCACCGCTTCGAGGTGGAAAGAGGGAGAGGCAGCGACGAAGACTAAGAAGTTGAAAATCTACGGCTCCTCTAACCAATACCCTCCTGTTACGTACCTGATTAGGTCGTATCCGGAAGATGATGACGAGGATGAGGGTCAACCGCCGGGTTTGAGTACGACGACACACAGACTTCCGCTCACATAGCTTCTCCGCACACGACTTCTCCGCATGTCGCTTCTACAGGCTCGTCACATGCCTCCGCGAGTGTTGGCATTAGAGGAGGGAAACCTATCCGACTTGCGCGGGTTCGGGAGGAGGAGGCCGCCAGTGGAATGGACTGGCAGGGACTGAGTCGTACTTGTGAGACTGCGTATAAGGTATTCCTATTCTGTCTTCTCAGAGGTACTTTATTTTAGGATAGATCGACAGATCGATCACGACTTCTGGGTTGGGAGTACGTCATGGGTTCGATGAGAGATATACCGGAGTACGCTTGGGGTGCTGGTGTGCTCACCTGGTTGTACCATGAGATAGTGTGCGTCCTCCCAGGATGGTTTGAAGGGAGCGTAGGGCAGGAGATGCGTTAGCTGGCAGGTGGGACAGTGCGGAGACACCTAGTCGGGATGGCGGAGTCCTACGAGAGAGGTTGGACTACTACTGACGCCTCCTCGATAACATGGACCCCCGTGATGTGATTTGACTTCCTTTTGGGCTGCATCCCGATGATGAGGTTCCCGTGTCCACTTTCTGTGGACTCATTCGCAGCGCCGACGTACGTGATTACTACGATTCATATCGTGTGCTCCGACAGTTTGGGTACACACAGGTTGTCCCTCCCACGATTGTTGTGCCGTCGCGGGTGAGTAGGCCCGCACGATCCGGAACTATGCGGTCTAGTGGGCCTCGGCGGATGATTGGACTTGGTCGGATCAGGAGTTCATCAGAATTCACCGCCTCCACCTTATGTTCGAGAAGGCAGTGTTCGGGGAGGATGTTGCTTGCTCCATCCAACATTGGCCCAATCACTATCGGCCATGCGTTCCCACTCTTCGTAGAATTTTCATGAAAAAGTGCGTTCAGCACTCTATTCCATCTCTTGTGCACGAAACCCTCGGCAGATTTCTCACTCGTGACAAATTTTATTTTGGCAGCGATATTCCTTTTCATATGCCACACACAAATTAAGTGTGTCATTTCCAGGAACACAGTCCGCAACGCAACAGCCAACTCGCGCTCTTTATCAGTGACAAACGTCGTTGGTTGTCGCTCGCCCAACAATATCCAAAACTGGTTCAACACCCAAACATACGTCTCCGCCTTTTCGTTCTCAACGATTACGAATCTGATACTAAAGTTCTTCTGCACAGCAGTCACACCTGTCAAGTGGATCACTGGCTTCCTATACTTGTTGGTATTGAAGGTTGAATCAATTAGAATAACGTAATACCAAGCCCCAACATCTAAGCACTCTCGGGGTGGCAGAGAAAAAGGTTGGCCAGATTTTTTTCCTCATCCTCTATAGACTAAACAAAGTACCCCAGTCGTGTAGCGGCTCTCAATGCCAATACGTCGAACACATGCCTCCTAATTTTTCTTTTCTAATCTTGTACAACTCGTTGTATATCTGATTTATATTGTGATGAGAATTAAATTCTTGTTCAGAGCGTACCTGATCTTATTCGGCTGTGTGTGCGTCGCAAGCATGTCCCTAATTTCGCTCTTCTCTTCACTCGTAACTGCATTACTTTCTGTGCTAGCTTCGGGATATGGCACAAAAAAATGATTGTGGTAACCTTTTGATACTATAAGATTATTGGTGTGGCCTACACAGTCAATGAAGAACTTCCAATCGTCACCTACAACCCGACACCTCACCGCCAGTTTGAAAGGACAGTCACACTTTTTTGTCTTCGTAATCCGTTTCGGCGGGTCGGAACATGGTGATTTACGAACAGGTCCCCGAGAGCAATACAGATACACATGTTACTATCGCTCTGCCTTATTTATTTTTTTCGATCCTTTAGTCAACTTGAAATTAAACGCCTAGGCAATTCGCTTGGCAGCTTTCAAAACTTCATCGACAGTATCGTAAACATCATCGGATAAAAAGTGTTCGGTGTAATTGATGTTGTTACCCTTACTCACCGATAAATCTCCCTACATTATAAACACACAACACATACGCATCAATTTTTTATTATCTACATAATTTCGTATTACTTCCAAATTTCCAACCACATCATTATTGACCGCTTACCGAATTGCTCATGTCGAGTTAGTGCATCCAAGGAATGTTCATACTGTGTGAAGAATGTGATTATCTGAAAAAAATATTACAAGATATCGTTAAAAATTTCAAAAAAATTTCGGCCCGAACGAGAGTTCCGACGGAGGACCACCGGGCGGGCTCGATCGAAAAAATCGACCGCAAGGGATCCCAGCCGGTGGTGGATTTCTACCGGAGGCAGCCCCGGCCGGCCGGCTGTTTCGGCTCTGGACGAAATCATTAACTCATTAACTCATACGTTACATGCTCCCGACGGTATAATGTGCCCAACCAAGCCGCTTTCGCACTGTCATCGGCCCAAAAATGCCACATGTCGGAATTGAAAGTACCTCGTCATGCACATTCAAATATAAGCGCACACAGTGGTCACCGTTACACACTAGGTACATCACACCCCGGCTCTGGTGTTTCTCCAATTTTCATTGGGAGAAACGTCTATCCATACGGATACCACATTCCGCCATACCGAACACAACGTATGTCCAATTATGCTTAGTGGCAAATCCGAAGAGGTCCGGATTCTATAACCACCATGGTTTGTCACACGGTGTGTTCCATAGTCATCCCGGTCTTTCTAGAACGGTTTCTAGCGGTCCGTCATACACCTTGTGATACCAGTGTACCCAATACACATGGACGTGATCCATAAGCTCCTGACGTATAGCCACGTATTGATGTTGGTCACTGCCGGTGACCGAGTGCGATACACACCTAAACCCACAAGGACCATCACTAATAACGTCAAACACGTTGTTCAGTGCTGGCCAGAGCCCAGAAGGAATATATGAGATGAATGGTAGCACTGGAAGTGGAGGTTAATCAAACAATTAAGACGCTTATTTACTACATGAATATTGGGGATAAGATTGTTTTGGGTACAAACTACACACCTTCTACAGAGTTGAACGACATGTTCAGTGATTTACTTGTGTTAACACAAGTAAAAAGCAACGAACCCATAACTAAGTATAAAAAAGTACAAACCTGACTTGGTCTTGCCCTTGGTCTGGGTACAATGAGCACTCGCATGCTCGTGGTAAGAAGGGTTCCGCCCATCTGTCTTACATGCACGGGGCCCACCCTTAGGAACCTCTGACTTCTTAGGCTCTTTCACGCCGTCTGATTCTAGTTGGTACTGAGTATGAACCAATATAGTCAAAGCACGTACAGCAGGCTCACCTCTATCACAAATTGTCTGTACCATCCCGTTGAGGATGTCGCAGTCTGTTGCATCATGATCTTCCCACTTCTCACAATTTATAGGAAGACGGTATTGCAATGATCGCCAAAGTGATGGAGGTGGTATGGTTTCAACTCAACCCATCGCGCTCCATAGATTCAAGCCTACAAGCATAAGGGAGGCCATGTGTATCTTCGATCACACAGTCGCAATTGTCCTCATTCGATAACGCGTCATTCACCAACTCAATCCCCCAAAGGCTAACTTCATTTTTCAGATACGTAAACGGTCGTTTGTGCGAGAAACAATGAGCCTAAGCCAAACAAATAACTAGTTACTTAAACACGAACAAGTAACTACTTACCTAAACATGATTAAATAACTAGTTACCTAAACAATAACAAATGAATTACCTTGCTCCGTGATTCATCTATAGCCCATTGCATTTCTATGACTTGGCCCTCAATTGAAGCACGATATCCCTCAAATAGTGTGGCAAGTCCTTGATTGGAAGAGTTGTACCATGTTTTGAGAGATGAGTGTTGGGATTCCACCCTATTCGTACTCGTACACCTAATATGGAAAACCACGTTGGTGTTACAATGGGTCCACTGAGTCTTATATGGTAACCACTCGCTTCCTAAGTACGCCATCAATCCTCCAACATTATCTCAATCACTCATTATCATATCTTCCCACTCCTTGTATAACTCTGCATCTGTATGTGCATACAACACTTTATTCCACCTACCATGCACGAAAGCATCAGCCATTTCCGCATTACTCGTGATGTAGTTAATCTTCGCCTCGATATTCCTTTTAATATGTCAGATGCATATTAAATGTGGAGTCTTTGGAAAGGCAGACCGGACAGACCGGTGTTTCGTCCGGTCAGACCACATGGACGAAAATCTGGTCTGGCTGGGCTGTTTGACCGAACCAAAAACCGGTCCGTTCGATTGGGTCCGTCCAGTTTTTTTTGCCACTAAGTTTTTAACTTTCGTACCTCAAAATCTTGGGTCGTGGTTCGTTAGGAGCGTTTTCGAGAAACTAAAACATACTAGAAGAGAGTTTTTTGAGTTGAAGTTGTAAGTTTTCAGTTTTTTCGAGATGGACGTTTAAATCTTTATATAATGTAGGGCGTTGTCTAATTCAAAAACTAGGAAGTCGCTTAGAAACCCTCTTCTTAAATATAGAGCAATTATTAATTTACTATCCAAATTTATATTATATATATAAAAGGAGAATATGAATTATTAATGAATGAATAATGTTTTGTTCTCTTATGATGACTTTATTTTTAATTTACGAGAGCTTTATTTTGAGCTCATATATTACTACTAGATAGTTGTCGGCCCGTTGGCCGGGATGGTTTATATCGTATTTTTAAGTTTTCCTTATAGTTGAGGATTTTGTAAGATTGTTGTCGAAATTGAAGTATATATGAACTTGATGCTTAAAATGCCAATAATCGCGTGTTTGGTGCATGAAATTTCTTCTCGAGAAGAATAATAAGCACATAAGTAAAGTGCTAACATACAATCATTTGTAATGAACTATGCGGTGACCGTTTGGAAGGAATCGCACTACCATTAGACATGCGGCCCAACGATCGAGCATATTTTATTATTTTAATGTGACCTTTCAAAGTCAAATGAACGTTTTGAATATTAAACATGGTATAATTGTTAGTCTAGGTAATAAAATATCAAGACATTATATATGATTTAACAGTTAAGCAATAAAAATCGTTTGCTACTACTGTCCACTTTAAATAAGAAATAAGTTTTAAATAATTAAATATAGTCAAGTTAATGACTCCTAATCCGATTAACTTAAGAGAATATAATTTTAATTGGCCCGTTAAAATAATCTTAAAATAAAAATCGTGTTTATATAAACTATGGTTATAGTTGATGGATATGTCTAATTCAAATTGACTCAATTCAATTAGTGTTCCAAATTGGTCTAAAATATTTTACAACGATTTGAAATTTTGAATGAATTATAAACCATCTTCCTTAAAATTGAGTCAAACTTATCCAAATTAATATAATTAGACTCGAAATATTTTAACAGACAATGTTTGTGAAGACTAAAATATATTATGAGAAGTATATAAAAAATTATGAACGAAAAATAAATTAGAAGGGAAAAAAATGAAAAAAAAAATGAAAAAAATTAGGAAGATGAGGTTATGCGAGAATTGTTGAAAAATAAAATTTGTGCCTAAACTCAAATGGTAAGAAAGAAAATACGAACTTTAAAAACACATATATTTTCTTAAAATAAGGTAAAGCAATTGAAGAAATTAAAATGGCCACATCAAGTTTTCCTCAATCCATATTAATTCACGCCATCTTCCCAAAACACAGCCGTTTAATTGGTTGAATCCGTTCTTTGAAATAAAGCCACCAAAGCTAAAAACGGGTGTTTACCCAAGACGGTGATTTTCTTCTTCCGCCAACATCGACGACATCAATATTGATACGGAACCTCACCTTCTGCATTTGTACCGGACGGACTCACCACACCTCTACTCTCTTGATCTCCTTCTTAATCCTCAAGCGAGGAGTCTCGGTCGTTGACGTCGACGCAGATGATGTAGATAATAAGATATTAGGTTTCCAGTCCTCTACTCTCCTCTCCTTCTTAATTTTCAAGCGAAGAGTCTTCGCCGTCTGCGTCGACGCAAATGATGTAGATGATAAGATTAATAGGGTTCCAGTTGTGGAGCAATTCACAGATCTAAGTCATTGTCTCATGCGGCCTCTCGGACGTTTCTGACTTCTAGATCTCTTTCGCTGTCTCATGCTTCCTGCTTCAAGAGTTCACTTCTTCGCTGGAGGCTCTTTCTTTGTTTGTCAACGATGAATCAATTACACGGGTTTGTAGTTTTAATTTAAACTTCACTTAGCTTTACACTTTAGAACTGGATTTTTCTAACCATTGCAATTTATTTCGTAGTTTAATATTTAAGTATGTTTGTATTCATATTTGTTAATGAGGTGGTAATTGTTCCATTGCAATTTTTTCGAATCACCATTTCTATTTGTTTGTTTTGAATTCAACATCCTCTATAGTGTCGTTTAGAGTGATTTCGATTGAGTCTACCCAACGTTAGGGTTTCTTTTCTCTCCAAAGTCTTGGAGCCGCCGCCCTCTCTGTAGGGTTTTTACCCATCCCCCGCCACCTCTCTTCATTGCACGCCACACCCAACAACACACCCTCAAGCTGTCTCTTTCATCGGCCACCAACAACACACCTCTCGCATCCTACATCCGCTCATCAAACACTAACACTCGCTTACTTTTCGGTGTAGAGTCGTGATCTGCAGGGTAGGCGTTTGTTGTTTTACCCTCCAATCACAGTTAGTAGCTGTCATCTGAGTCTAGAGTTATTGATCTGAAAGGCTTTGGTATTGAGGAGAGTTTGGATGTGATGCATATGATCTCGTATCATCGCAATTCCTCTTGTAACCCGTTGGGTTGCACCTCCCGGTTTACCACCAATACGTAGTATGTGTGCTTCGTTAAAGATTTTAATGGAATTACGCGTGCCGCTTCATCGGAAAAAAAAACATCCTCTATAGTGTCTGCAAATCAGTGAATTAGCTGGAAACTGGTTTCTGGATTCGTGCTTTACTACTATGGTTTTCACCTGTAATTTTTCAGCTGAAGATTGAGTATGGTCGCTTGGAATTTTGGATTGGAGGATACGATAGCTCTAAGCAAGAGTTTATGCTTGAAATCTGGAATTTTCATTGAATAGATGCATTATGTGCTATTGCAATTAGGTATAAACAGATTTCATGGATGGAATACAGAGAATTCAGCGGATTTGAAATTGGATTTCAACATAAAAATATACATTAGGTTTTAATATTTCTTTTGAGTTAAGTGGTGTCCTGGGATACTTGGCCCCCTTGCCTCTGCCTATGGTAGGGCTCAAATGTTAGGTGTAAAGAGTGAAAAAACTCTTCAGATTCAAGCTGCGGAAATTTTTTGGCCCCGATAGCTGTTTTGTTGGATAATGGAGTATTCAAGGCTCATTCGTCATGGATGTTGGGGAGAGACGATGGAGACCGTATGTATAAGGCACATTAACATATAATTGAGGTGATTGAGATAGAAAATGAGGTGACACCCAATAAATAATCGTTAGAGATGGAGGAGTGACGATGGAGATAGTATGTATAAGGCACATTAACATATAATTGAGGTGATTGAGGTAGAAAATGAGGTGACACCCAATAAACAATCGTTAGGGATGGAAGAGTGATTTTTAAATTAACAAGATTATTAATTTAATAAGTCAATTAACAATGTAACATTGCTATAATTTTCAAGAAATACATTTATTAGAAAATAAATTAAAGATAAATAGTATCTAATGATTTTGATTGATTCATTTTTATTGTGTTTGTTTGTAAAAATGATGATTAGAAATTGCTAATTAGTTGATGGGATGGAGGAGATTAAAAATTATGAAACCAAAGCTGCTGATGTATGTGACGATAAAATTCCGATTAAAACTTGTTAATTAATTTTTGAGATAGAGATATGTTACAAAAAACACTAACATGCATCATTTCAAAGACATCCAGAATTAAACAGTAGAATGTTTAAACATTTTTTTGACATTTCTAATGGGTTAATATATACTATCAATATTTCATCGAAACAATTAACCGGCACAAGCAATGAAACATCAATCAATCAGCCAACTCGAGACAAAGAGTAAGATCACAACTCTCACCGTTAGAGTCCCCCATACATAATTAATAATGAACACAAATTCAAAACCCGCCCAATGGGTGGAAAACACATATATAATTGTTTTGAGTTAAATGTATGAATTTTGTGGTATTTTTTATTTTTTCAATTGATATGATTGAAATTGTCTCATGCTTTCATTTTGTTAATACGATTTTTATAACAAATTTAAAAATTCGTCTATCTCCACTTATTCTCTAAAACTTTTTGTAATATCGCGCTGATAAATCTAATAAAAGTAAAAATTAATTCGGTGCGTAACCCTAGGCCAGTGTTTTGGATAGAGCGATCTATCTACATTTGGAATTTGTATCTACAACTTCAAAAATTAAATTTACATGTTTTAATATTCAATTTGATTTTTAGTATGAATGGCTCTCGAGAGGAGATAAATATAAAAAACAAAAATGTAAGTATTTATTTAAACCAGGAAATTAGTTACCATATAAGAGTTTATGTCGCCATTGAATGGTCAGTTTTATTAGTAGTCGTAAAAGCAGGTATTGCCTTCAAATAAGTACCGTCTTGTCTTAGAATACCCAAATTAGTAGCTAAGTTAGATCAAAGGGTATATTGGTAGTTTCACATTTTCCTAAACCCAATCACGAGTAGCCTCCTGTTGTCGGACCTCCATCGCCTGTCGCGTATTCGTTAATAAAAAGTGATTTGTACAGACGATTATACACGTATACATGGCTTGGGTTGAAATTTCAAAGGATTGGAAGTATTGACACATATTATAAATATATATGTCCAAATTGAAAAAAAATATATCCTTCGTTTCAATTATTAATAATATGTACATAACAATAATAATCATAATGAGAGTCGAAAAATCCTGGCCACCGCACCTTCTGTCGCCGATGTCTATCTATTTCCCTCCGTCTTTCCTCGATTTCGATAGCTTTTACCCGTTGTGTGGATTTGTTTTTTTCCCGTTGAATAAGGTTTTGTTCTCCCTTCAAGTAAGGTTTGTTCTCCCCTTGAGTAGGATTTTTCAATTTCTTCTTCTACAATGGCGGCTCTACTTCCCCAACGACCTCATACGATTCATCCAATGGAACGAAAGAAAGTCTACGGTCATAAGTTGTTGAAATCACCGAAGAAGGGAGGTCATGCTCTGGCAACAATGGTACAAGCGGGTCAGCCAGCGACGACCTGTCCAACTGCATAATCGTCGCTAGGGGGTTGTCGAGCTCCGGTCGGCTTCAGCAACGTTCGCCCCCTTCGGCCGGATTTATTTCCAGCATTTATGTTATTCTCAATTCCTAGTTTTTCGAATCGTTCTTAGGTTTTTTGTTAGTATCTTTTTCCACTTTTGTTAGTCTTTTCGTTCTAGTTGTTAGTTTTGTGTCTATGGCTTTGAAAGGGTTGTTAGGAGATTAAGGATGTGAAGTACCATAACTAATAAGGTTAACTACGTCTCCCTTGTTTCCAGTGTGTGGGTAGCACCCGTCAGATTACCAGCTCATGTTTTATATGGAAACTGTTATTATCACTAGATCACCGATGTACTTGACAGTTGCCGCTCGATTGAGCATTGATTTATAAATCTTAATTGATTATAAAAAACAATAATAATCATATTATTTAATTAAAATGATGATTTTTCTTTGTCATAGATAGCCCCAACGGGAGAGATCAAGATAGCAAGCAAACAAATCTAATCTAAGAATCGAGCCATGCTATGAGATCACAGTCAAAGAAATATTATAGAGCATTTCACGCACCACTAACTGGGCAACTCCATTAGCAGACAGTTGAACAACCTGCACATGGAGCCAAAGACAAGTAGTCAGGGAGGCCAAGACCTCTGAATTGATGCATCGCTATCCTCCACAATGCATGCACCGGTGAGTGAATCGGGAGAGAATGACCTTAGCATTGCCCTTGATGTCCACCTGCCAAATACCTGTAGGAAACACCAAGCAAACATTACGAACATCAACGAGCTCCAAGACATAAGGTCAAGGAGGTCTCAGTATGTTTGTCTCATCGCCTGCAAGGGCATAGACAGCCAATAACCTGTAATTGGCCATGTTGGTGGGGACGAGTCCGTACGGGAGAGCTCAAAGCGGCACAGGGGCCGGAAGATTCACTCAGGAAGAGAGAATGCATATAACGGCATAGGGGCCGATAGATTTACTCAAGAAAAGAGAATGCATATGAATGTCTATTGTGGGGTGTAATTAGATTCGAACTCAAAACTTTTAGATTATCAATTACACAATTATACCAACTGCGTTATCCCACATGGACAAAATGATGAAATTAATACTACGGTAAAGATAATTGAAAAATTAAAATGTTTGTTTTAAATATATAAAGAGTCCATCATCAGAACAAAATACGTTTTAATAGTTATAAAGTGCTAAATTTGAAACCCAAAAACAACTCTTTATGTTTGGAACAACCTTTGTAAGCCTGGCTATATTAATTGTCATAGCAGTTAATGGGCAGGAGTAGTTGGACAGTTGAAAGTTTGGTGAGCTCATGAAAACGCGTGCATCAATGTTGTTCCAGAATCCACGACTACAAAAACAAAATATTGAAATTTTGTTTGTTAGGTGCATCGAAACAAGATTCTTACATGCATAAAATCTACTTGGAAATGCAATGCAATTCATCTTGTCTCTCTTGATTGGCTGATTAGTATGCACTCCACATTTTTAGGGTACACATGTACTGAAGTTCATATCCACTGAATTTTGCAGTTATTAGTTTAGGAGTCCGGATCAGGAGCTGGTTTCTGGATTTGATTCAGAAAGTCCGGCAAATCTTAACCGTTCAAAGTTTATATTTTAGATCTAATGGTTAAAAATACATGATAAAATTGACATTTTATTTAATAGATACTAGTATAGTACTTATATTACATTTTGTACAAAAATCATACAAATGCGTATACACTTATCTACGGTTTTGTACAAATCTATACACATTTGTACGGTCCGTAAACTCTCCGTACAAAAACATTTACAAACGTTTGTTTCTAGAAACGTGAAGCCAATGACCGTGAATACGTGAGTTCAAAAAATTTCATCAACGGATGTCAGAATTTCTAAATTCTTTTTAATAATCGGAAACATCAAAGACGATGATTCAACAATCGATGATAATTAACTTCTTGTTTAACAAAAATATTAAAATACACGATCATATAATTAAACTTTTGATTATATAGAAATCCAAAATCCTAACTCATTAATTTAGAAGAAACGGAAAAAAAAAAAGCTCGCAGCCCGAAGTCGAAAGATTATCCACCCGATTTTGCAAAAAGAAAAAATGAAAACTGGACAACCTGTTCTTTTTTTTTAAACATATGTTGGCCGTCAGTCAGCTGCTGCTAATCTTCAGGGAAGAACAGCAGTCTGACACAAAGCTCATCGTCTCTTCTTACTTAAAAGCTATCGTTGAATTGCTTATTAGTCTTCAATTCAACGACTACCTAACTCCCCGCTATGGCGATGCGCGAATTAGTATCGGGAGGCGCTGCTTGCGCCGTCCCAGGTTCCTCATCTTCCTCCAATCCTCTCGGCGCTCTCGCCAACGCTCTCATCGGCTCCTCTTCTAAGACTCAGGTGGTTTCCGTTTCTCCTTCGTTGCTCCACCTGCTTTCCCTTCCAGTTCCTAGTAAGAAAGTCTGAATCTTTTGGGTGATTGAATTGCCACCAGGAACGACTTAATGAAATCCCCACGTCGACTTCCACCGGTTCGGAGAACAGGTTTTTCCAGCAACCGGATGATCCTTTGCGGGCACTTCATGGGACGGAGATTGACGGCCAATTCGCTCCTCCCACAGCTCAGGTGAACCTGAAGTTTCTATTTTTTTCTCGTAAGTACCTCCTTCATGCTTGGGAGCTTAATCCCTAATTTGTTCCATCTTTTATTTGACAGGGGTCTCAATTTCTTCGTGGATTTCGTGGTGCTGATCAGAATGGGTTCGCTGGTGTATGGGATGAGGTGTCTGGACTTCCTCCACCTCCTCCTCAGGCTGGCTTTCTTAATCCTCAGCAATTTAGTGATGGTAATCACGCAACTCTAAACCATCAACATAATTTTTCAGTATTTGAACCAGCTCTGAGCTGATCTCGCTTCCCTGATCCCTAGCCTATTACATGGAAAATTCATGATGTATTGCACGAATGTAAATTCTAAAATTCTTCACTGCGGTGGATAGCTAATTCACTTATTGTTTGGAATGTTATGCAGAAACTCCATATCTTTCTTCGTATATCAAATGTTTTTGTAGTTCCTCATCTATTTGGCAGAGTTAACTTCTTGTTTTGATTCTAGTGCTCGAAGTCTGTAGCGTAGGATCTTTCATAGTCCTTTGTTATGTTGTTGCTCCAGTGTATGATATCTTCCTTAATATCTTTCAGGCTCTCCACAAGCTATGCTATCAACCTGTTTGCGTGCGTTTGTTGGCAGTGGTCGTGAAGGGATTCCTCTCAATCAGCTTCCAATGCCTATATTAGGATTATCTGAAGGTGACAAACAATGTATACGCGACCGTAGCAGTATAATGGCCCGACACATTTTTGCGGATAAAAGTGAAGATTTCATTAATGGACAGGTGAATCACTTGCTCAAGATTTACTTTTTCTTTTGCATCTTGTATAAATATATATGAAAAAGAAGCTATGTTGTGTTCTTGGATCCAGGTAAATGCACTGCTGTCGACGCTGGACATTGACAATCAAGTGTGTGCTAATGGGCCTCCAGCCTCACGATTTCATGAACTGGATAATTATTGGAATGAGTCTCAAGGTGCTATCAGACCTGCTCCTCCTCATGCTGCTGATGGATGGATTACAGAATTTAATAAGAACAGAGTAGATCATGGTGATCCCAGTGGTTGGGTTCAATCATTTCAACAGCAGCATGGTGCCAATGGTTGGGCATCCGAATTTGAGCAGGTAACTGTCTCCAACTCATGAAGGTCATTCTCATCACATTATGCAAGTTCTTTTTATCCTCGTTCTAATTTTTCATTTGAAACATTGCCTTACTCATTACAGGAGCAACGATTTGGAGTATTAAATCCAATAAGAGCAGCAAATATTCCAGATTTAGCTGCGATGGAGCAAACTCGCATGCTGGCACACACACTAGCTCAAAACAATGATCCCAAATTCCAGGTTCTTAGATAGCAGGAATGCTAAATTCCACTGCATAAGCAGGCATTCTCAATACTTATGTGGTGTATTTTCTTCTGAATAGTTGTATGGTCAGTGGTCACATAAGTCCTTATTGTTCTCATTAGTTTGTAGATATATAATGCATATGATGTGCAGATCTAATAGCATATGATGGGCAGATCTAATAGCATATGATGGGCAGATTGCATAATATTATTAGCTGCCTATGGATTGTATTTGTGTGGACACTTTAATCGTGTCTTCGGGCGCACTGTTATTTACCAGTCTGATGCTAGAAGACAAATTTTATAAGCTAATTTCTGAAACTATCCTATTTTGGCCTATGGCGGGTCGATTGGCCGTTTATTGGGGGGTTTTTTGTGTGTTAAATGACTCAAATCGGAAATCAATTTGGCAGTTAACTGAGTTAATTAGTTTTTGTCTATGCAGCTAAAGTTGGTTCGCATTTTTTTAAACTCACAATTTCAATTACCTTAGGTATCTGTTTGAAGTTCGACTGATGAGTGGAAGAGTATCTGGTTTTGCCTGGCTCTTAAATTTCCTTCTCCCCTGCAGAGGGTTAGAATGGGAAGGGTGTAGAAATGAACAAATCCAATTAACAAGCATTACTGTATCTTATTGACTGTAGTTGAGTCGACTATCCTTGATACACGGCATTCTCATTATTCCTTTGATGATTCTTTAAATTCCCATGCAACTGATTGAAAGCCTTGCTGCATCTCGTGTGTTCCTTGGTGACAAATAGAAGTTAAGCTGCTAAGTGATCAAATATACATATCCCAAGTTCTCATTGTGTGTAGGATAATTTGGATAAGGAATCAAACTTCACGCTGTCATGTGCATATATAGCTTTTATTTGCAGTTGCACCATGCCAAACCTATAGAATAAGTGACTAGGCAACAGACATATAGGAGTATGATTATACATGCTGGGGTACCTAGGTATTTTATTTTCTCGCAATGATTACATACTTGTCTATCTGCATTAGTGCGCTCTAGATGCATAGCCATATCTGTATGTACTCCAGTTGCATGTCCAAGCTTCTATTTCTGTCCTACTTGCAGAACTCAAAGTTTCTTCAGTTTATGTCAAAGATGAGCCGCGGTGAACTCATCATTGATGATAATCAAGTCAAGCCTGCATCTGCGTCCGGGGATTGGGCAGGAGAGTTTCAAGAGCAGTATAGTGCTGGCCCTTCATGGGCGGATGAGTATGCAAATAACCAGGCAAGTAAAATTTTGTTGACAATCGTCATTCATAAGAGAATGGGTAACTTGTATGGGGCACCTTGGTTCTGTTTGATTTTATCATGTTAAGGATTTCGTCTACGCTGTAAACATTTCCTTTTCGGTTTTGCAATCCTCTGGGACCAAGGACTTGGGTTTATGCACATGTATTTTTCATAATAGATTTGCATGCCCAGGGAAGGGACAATGATTAGTAAACACTACTTGTCAAGAAATGCCTAATGATTAATAAACACTACGTGGCTTACTAAATAGCTTACAGTCCCTAAATTCTATGTTTTGCCGCACTCATCTTCAAATTTAAATTCTTAGCACTAAAATGTATTTAAGTCTTGGTCTACATATTTTCAGATCCGTCGTGGACCGGATCAGTGGGCGAATCAATACATTACTGAACGTGAACAAAATGGACCTGCTGAAGATGAATGGGCAAATGAGTTCTCAAAGTTGCAAGTCAATGACTGGGTGGAAGAATATGGGCAACAGACTGGTGAAGGTGGGGCTGATAGTTGGACAGCTGCATATGATGAGTAAGTACGCCCTAGACTTTCTGTTCTTTTTGTGTACCATTAACTGCCTTACACTCCTGCTTTGAGTCTCCTGATCTTCATCGATTGAAGGCCTTCTAATCGTATTTGATCAATGAAGTGCTTAACAAATATATTAATCTGCAAAATTCAGTTAGAGTTAAGTCTTTGTTTTTCTTTTGATGAAGAGTTGGTCTTTTGGTATGCTGTAGAATTTTTGTTTGGTAGTAATGCAATAGAATTTTTGTTTATGCTTTAGGCATGTATAAGATGTCACTTGAAATGCAATTGGATCATTTTTGTTGTAACAGAAGAGGTTGGAACATTGACCACGAGGGGTCATAGTTTCTTCTAGTCAGAACTTATTCATAATATAACTTTATGGTGTGAGCAGATTTGATATGATCCTCACGAATATTCCTCTATAATTTTGTTAAAATATGTCAGATTCTGCTCACTTCATCTTGCCAGGGTTATACGTGTTGTGATTCCTGTTTCTTTCTGTATTTGTTTGCTCTTTTTTCCCGCATTGTAATTAATTACAGCTAGCTTAACTACGGCGATTGGTTTACAGCTTTTTGAATGAGCAAATTGCTGCAAAGCAGCAGAGTTCAAAGGGAGTTTATGAATTCTCTGAGATGAATCCTTACGTCGGTCATCCCAATCCTTTGAAAGAAGGCCAAGAGCTCTTCCGCAAAGGGCTTTTAAGTGAAGCAGTCCTTGCCTTAGAGGCAGAAGTTATGAAAAATCCTGAAAATGCAGAAGGTTGGAGGTTGCTTGGAATAGCACATGCGGAAAATGATGATGATCATCAGGTTAGAAGATTCTGATCGATCATTATATTACAGTTATTTCTGCTTCTGATATAAGTATGTTGCATAATACATAATTGGCGTGATTGGTAAACTATGCAAGACTTCACAAGGACATGTTTTATTTCTCCAGCTTTCATCATATTTTATGTCTAGCTATTTGCATAGTACTGTCTACTTCAAGGAATTTTTCTTTACAGGCTATAGCAGCTATGATGCGGGCACAAGAAGCTGACCCCACGAATCTTGAAGTCCTCCTAGCTCTTGGTGTAAGCCATACAAATGGTTAGTCATTGTTCTATCTTATTATTGTGGACTCAAATTCTTATAATATTTTGTTGCAACGGTTTTTAGGGAACAATTTGTAACTTGAAGAAATTTGTAAGGAACTACTATACACCTATTGAAGTTCTTTGTCGTCCCATTTCTGAAATTTTTGGTGGACCACTAGGAGTTGGTGTCTTGAAGCATTTGAGATCTGAGATATAATATAATAGGCTTTGGAGCATATGACTTATTCCCGAGGATAAATATCAATTTGCAATGAATGTTGAAACTTTTACTTAAGGAACAGAAGCTTCCAAATTCGAGTAATTATTAAGTTTGCTTGAAAATGTATGGAATATTGTAAATTCTAGATGGGTAAGTTGTAGGTCACCTAATACCATTTGTATTCTTCTCTTTAATCTCCATCAACCGTCATTCTCATTGTAGAGTTGGAGCAAGCGGCTGCACTGAAGTATTTGTATGGGTGGTTACATAACCACCCAAAGTATGGAAATCTTGCACCATCGGAGACGCCCTCTTTGTTTTATGCCGACGTAAGTTGATATCTCTTGAAACCTTGAGCTGCTTTCGGTTCATTCACCACTGGGTCAGAGAGTAATACCAGCTTTTTTGTCTTATATTGAAAGACGCTCTTTTCTATCTATTGACCCCGGTCTTACCTCTCGTTTATTACCTTTGATCCCTTCCATTTTTATCTTATTATTATTTAATATCTAAGGATGAAGATGATTAATTACAGAAGCTATGCATATAAAACTGATAACAAGAATGACTATCATGCATTTTAAAATCTATCTGGTTCATTGAAAGATATTTGCCAGCTGGCATGCTGTACAAATTTCTCCATAACACCATTCGTTTTGGAATACTGTGTTACTCCAATCGTTATAATGAATATCCTGATTAAATACTCAGCCTAATATTTGATTTCCTTTTTACCTATTTTTCTCCCTTTTCGTTTAATTTAGTGTTTGCTGTGTGTGTCAGTGGATGTGGATGTGTATGTATCTTTTCCAGTGGTTCTTGCTCATTCTCCTTCGTTAGGTTCGATCTTAAAATGAGAACTAAGCAATTATGTGGAAATAATAATAACTTTGCCAGTAGTAAAGTTGGAGAACATGTTGTTGCTCACTGCTAAGTGTTGACGAATATAATTATATGGTTGGTACTTATTGAACTCTTCAGTAGTAACTTTGGATTTTTAATTTATGATTTCTCTATCATATCTTATTTTCATATTTCTAACAAAGGTCTTTCAATACACAGGTGGCTAA
This sequence comes from Linum usitatissimum, assembly GCA_030674075.2. NCBI lineage: Eukaryota > Viridiplantae > Streptophyta > Magnoliopsida > Malpighiales > Linaceae > Linum > Linum usitatissimum. The sequence continues at coordinate 2,484,818 of JAUJYP020001374.1, forward strand.
ATTGTTTGAAGATGCTGCTCAGATGTCGCCCGAAGATGCTGATGTGCACATAGTACTTGGCGTCCTTTACAACTTGTCCCGAGAATACGATAAAGCCATTGAATCCTTCCGAGATGCTCTGAAACTGAAGCCACAGGATTATTCGTTATGGAACAAGCTTGGTGCTACACAGGCAAATAGTGTTCAAGGTGCTGATGCTATTCTCGCTTATCAGCAGGTAAATGCCAACCCAACGAGATAAATATCTTGAAAGTATTTTTGTTGATGCATATTCGTTGTAGAAGTTTGCAAAAATTGACTGGGATGTACCTTTCACCTCTGTTTCAGGCCCTTGATTTGAAGCCCAATTACGTGCGTGCGTGGGCAAATATGGGAATCAGTTTTGCCAACCAGGTACGTAGTGCTACGCAGTTACAAGCAATGATATCGGTATACAGTATCGTAAAATCTCTAGCTATTTCCACCGAGATTTTCTTGAGTCACTTGCAGTTTCTGTTTGCTAACATTCTGCTGATGATGATACCTTGGATAAGAAATGAGCATAAGCCGACAATTGACTTTGTCTCTAACATAGTTGGAATGGAACTCCCGTCAGATTGGGTGTTTATTTACTTCCTTTGCATGATCCTGATCCACGGTAGAATGAAAAGCTGAAGTTTGCGAAGATTGATCTCAGTAAAACTCCCCTTGACCGATCTGATGAGTCTGAAATTGTATTGACGCGCAGGGCAAGTATGAAGACTCTATACGGTATTATGTGAGGGCACTAGCAATGAACCCTAAGGCTGATAATGCCTGGCAGTACTTGAGAATTTCGCTGTGGTATATATGTTTCTGAACTTTTAATTCTTTCTTTTGGAACCCTAAGTTGGTACACAGTACTGAACCTTTGTTCCCTTCCCTCAGCTGTGCGTCTAGGGAAGACATGATCAATGCTTGTGACGCACGGAACCTGGATCTTCTTCAGAAAGAATTCCCACTGTAGATTCAACTTTATGCATCATTGATAGTTTCAAAAGAGCATGAGGGGCCGACATTTCAGCCAAAGCTCAAGCAAACGCAGTGAAGAGTCGCCATATTTTGAATTGCACTGCATTCAGTTCATGTAGTCTGCCCCTTGCGGGTTTATGTGCCCTGGTGGAGCTTATGAACTGGCTGATTTATTGACAAAGAAGGCAACAATATCTGTAAATTGTTTCCAACAGTAATGTATAATTTGAGCATCCAGTCATTTGTAGCAGATACAGACAGTTGCAGCATTGTTGCTCAAAATAAAATGGCGAAAGATGGGCACTTTATCCTGCTATGTATCAGGTTCAAAGCAATGGAAATAATATATAATGATATCAAGCTCAAGCACACCGATCAGATTGAAATTCAACCGAGACTTTGGCTCCTCTGCTATATAACTATTTTGATGTGTTGGGTTGCCGGTGAAACACGCAAACTGAAGTTTGTAGCATTGAAGTTGCATACTGATGAATAGCAAGCAAGCAAGCAAATCTAGTACTGGTGTGGTGGGTATTGAGCATTGACTGCAAAAATCAATCACAAAAGAAAACAAAATAATAACTCGCTAGAAGGAGGGTTCGAACCTCCGACCTTGTGGTTAACAGCCACACGCTCTAACCAACTGAGCTATTCCAGCCTTTATGTCTCAAGATACAATTTTAATATATTTAATAGGGTTCGAAAATAGGCTGGGTTTTGTTTGGATGCTCTTTTGGCTGTGGGGTTTCCCTCCATTTACGTTCATTGGGTACAAACTTGCTCGACACTACGTCAGTAACTACAAAAGCCATGTAAATAACTCACACATTTACGAGTATAACATTATTGTATGATAATAATAATGTTAAATGAGTATGATTAGTTATTTTAGAGTTACTGGTGATCCGTTGTTTTAGAGTTACATGATATAATGTTAGCATAGTTTAATATTATATTGGATCTCATTTGTCAACGTATTAATTAATTTATATAAGTAAGTAGAGATATTGGATACAGCAAAAAGTAGCAAACTAGGAATGAATGAATGAATGAATGAATGAGGGTGACAAAGCTGTTGGTTGGGTTGGGTTTAGTTCTACAGTGTCCTGACATAAACATAACAACACTTCTTACGATAAATTTGTCTCTCCATCTTGTCCCTCACCTGTCCAATATACTTACTTCCCACATTACTAATTCATGAATATTTCCAAATAATATCATAACTCTCTTGTCATGAATCGTTGCATCTTAATAACTTGGGTTGTTGGGAGAGAATATAGATTAGTTAATACATAATATTCATTCACAATACATATTAAGGATTGGTTTGGCGATAGAAATTACAATACCTAAAAAATTGAGTTGAAATTAATGGGCAAAAAAATTGAATTAGAGTTGTGAGGGATCTTAGGCTAGGCTAGTTGTACACAATAATTATGTGTGAGCCATCAAATCCCCATTCAGCTTTTGCAAGGTTTCACGCTGCTTTCAGAACCCTTTCCATTTGCGGTTTTGTTGTACATATATAAACAGAAACAAAACCACCACCAGCAGCAGCAGCAGCAGCAGCTAGCAGAGGAGGAGTTGTTACGTACACAAGATAGCATTATTTGATGATGATACAGGAGACCTAGCTAGCTTCTGTCTCTCTTATTCTTCTTCTTCTTCTTCTTCTTTTTTACCCAAATAAATCTACAAGTTTCCAGAAATAGCAAGTTGCTCAAATGAAGTTATGTAATGGCTAGTGCAAAGAAAGAAAGCAATGACGGATATGACGCCAATTCAGCCATTGCTAATAAGAGATACCCTTTACATACACACACCCGCTCATTAACTTTTACCGCCAAACAGGTTGTATTTGTGTAGTTGTAGCAACCGATTAGTTTGTTCTTAAAGATCTGGGTTCAAAACCTGAAATTAATGCATAATTGTTTCTATACCTTTATAATGGAATTAACAGTTTCACCTAAACTAAACTGACGGCCGGCAACCTCAAAATTTCCCTGATAATAGCAAGTGATGCCTACTGAATCGATTCTTCGTATATATAACTTTTACCGCCTCATCTGTATAGGAAATTCTTTCAATGCGGAAGCCTGAAAGATGGCTGAAGTCCATCTTGATCATTCAAATCCTTACATTTAATGAAGTGAAATGGGTTTCACATGGTGTTAGAAGCTCATTTTCAGCCTTTAGTACGAGATCAAAACTTGTATATATCAGGGCCATCCTACGTAGCTATACTAATTTAAGGTGGTCTGTTAATTACGCGGTTATCGATCTGAGAGTTTTTTTTATCCGATCAATCCGATAAATCGTAGTCGTTGGATCATGTCACTTTTGGGCCGACTTTCATCCAATAAATGAAAAAGATGAGGGTAGTTAGTTTCGGAACAAAAAAATTGGAAAAAAAATCGCACGAGTGTGGTCATTGTACGAGCATGTTATATTGCTAATAAAACCATTTTACGGGCTCCTTATGTCGCTGTTACGTCCACCTTACGAATAGTTTAATTCATCATCGTTATGTCCAGTTTACCACTCTTTTATGTCTGTGATATATACAATTTACGAGTCTATTATGCGTTTTTTTATTATGTCCTTTTAATAGGCCTATTATGTCAACTTCATATGTAAACCGTTATATCCACATTACGTTATCATTATATCATTGTTATGTCATTATTATATTCAGTTTACGTGAGAAAAGTAAAAAAAGGGGGAAAAAAAAGTTGAAAGAAAGAGAATATTTTTTAAAATTTTCATTATACCTCTAGTAAAATTCCAACCGTCAAATTAAAATTAATAAAAATCATTTTAAACCGTTGGATTCGAAAAAAAGCTTTCAAATCAATAACATTTTTGGTCTGTTAAGATCTCGCCAAGTATTTATAACAAGCAAAATCAACCTAGCAGCGATGTATCAATCTTGGTTCTTACTCACCCGCTAACAGGCAACGACTAAAACAAAGGCTACAAACCACATCTAAACACAAATAAAATGTGTCTAAAACAAACTGACCGAAAGAAAACCTAACTATGGACTATACAATAGTCCTTATTGGAACCACCGTAAGGCTAGGTCTACGGCTATCCACAACACCATATAGATAGAAAGTCTGTGCTCCATAGTGACCTTCTGGAATCATGGCGTGCCTCCCGGATCGAAGATGGGAGGTATCAATAAGGACGGCGGTGTTAGGGCGGTGGCGGCGTGCGAGCTCGAAACTGTCTATGGACAACTCCCTCTGTCGCTGCAGTATGAGCTGGCAGGATTGCTGAAGCACCGGATCAAACACAATAGGTCATGGAGTTGATTGATAATGATGATGGATTGAAGGAGACGGTGATTGATCGGAAAAAAGAAACCAAAGGCGGCCGTCGACAACAAGAGCTCTATTTGACAGCGACAACTAGGGCAGTCAATCTTTACTATACTTCATGTGTTTACTTTAAATCGTCCCTAAGGAATATAGCTTATTAGCTTCTAAATAAATGAAAACCAAACATGGAGAGAGCTGGAGATACTATAGCATAGCAGTAGCAGGTAGCAGCGCATCAATCAAAAAGTGTGGGGATTGCTTCTTCTCCTGGTTTTCCATTTTGCCACTTTCACTTCTTATTGTTTGTACCAGCCATTTCTCGCCCTCATTTCATTCATTTTTTTTATCCATCAATCTATTCATTATTTTATATTCTCCTATTTAATTATTGTTCCTATCACTGAAATACATCATCTTTTCCCACTCCCATGTTTCTAGGGTTTTCTTCCTTTATGATGAAAACATATGCACATAAATAACACATGGTATGAGATACTTGCATTAATACTGATTACAAATATATTTCTATTTTACCCTATCAAATGATCTTGCCTAATTATTAAAACTACATTGAAATATTTACTATAATAGACCTGTAAATAAAATATAAAATCTTTGTGAATACATACCATGCAGGCCAGCAAGTAGTAGACATCGATCACAACAATTCTCTCCTTCACAAACAAATCCCCTTTTGCTTTCTTGACGGAATATCCCCTTCCCTCTCTCAATACCTTTCACCACCGCCGGCCCTTTACTTAACCAACTTTTATTTACTTTACTATGCTGACCTCATTCAATAACTCGTCAGATGAGGACAACAATAACAACCAACAACCATCACCTTCCGCCGCCTTAGATCTACATTTCCACCTCACCACCGCCGCCCCGCCGCCACTACCACTGCTCCAACCGCCTTTCCCTCCTCCTCCTCCTCCTCCTGGACCGTCGTCCTCATCAACTTCATTCGTATCGTCACCGATCCAAGTGAGGCAGCTAATAGTAAGATGCTCCGACCTCATTTCCCAAGCGGATTACTCCACCGCCCACTGCCTTATCGCCATCCTCTCTGCCGCCTCTTCCCCTTACGGCGACTCCACTCAACGCCTCGCCCACCACTTCTCCTCCGCCCTCTCCCTTCGCCTCTCCCGCCACCCCCACACCGCCGCCGTCGATCACCGCGATGTCGCATCCGCCTACCTGACCTTGAACCAAATAACGCCCTTCATAAGGTTCACTCACCTCACTGCAAACCAAGCCATCTTGGAATCCGTACTGCTAGGGCAAAAACAACCCGATGATCAAGGGACGATCCACATCGTTGATTTTGACATAATGCACGGCGTCCAATGGCCGCCGTTGATGCAAGCCCTCGCCGAGCGCCACCCTCCCCCGAGCCTCCGGATCACTGGAACCGGACACGACCCCGAAACCCTAACCCGAACCGGCGACCGCCTCTCCAAGTTCGCCCAATCCTTGGGGCTTACATTCCAGTTCCACCCGCTCCTCTTCCACGCCTCCGCCGACCACCTCATACCATCGGCGGTGACCATCCTCCCGGGAGAAACCCTAGCAGTGAACTGCATGTTCTACCTACACCGACTAATCAACGACTTCCAGAACGACGACTACATGATAAGAACATTCTTGAGGAGGGTAAGAGAGATGAATCCGAGGGTGGTCACGATCGGAGAGAGGGAAATGGACAGCGGCGGAGGCGTCGGCGAGGAGGTGGAGTATTACCAGAGGGTTTTTGAGTCGTTAGAAGAAACGGTGGCCCCCACTAGTGTTGACAGGGCGGAGGTGGAAGGAGTGTGGTTTAGTAAGGAGATCAAAGAAGTTGTCAACGGCGGGAGGGTTGACCACAAGTTGAGGTGGTGGAGTGAGATGATGACAAGTGTCGGGTTTCGGAACGTCGGATTGAGTCCGTTTGCCGTTTCTCAGGCGAAGTTGCTGCTGAGGCTTCATTACCCTTCGGAAGGTTACCGTCTTGATCATGATGATGACGTAGAGGGCGTAGTTTCGGGGCTGTTCTTGGGCTGGAGAGATCGGCCGCTCTTCTCGCTCTCTTCGTGGCATGCTTGATTAAGGTTTTTTTTTTGTTTTTGTTTTGTTTTAACAATGATATTATATGATGAGGATGAGGATGATCTTAGTAGAGATTATATTGTTGGTAAGTCAATGATTTTTCAACCTAGCTTACGAAATCATAATTGTTGTTGTAACATATAAATCTTATCCCGTTTACAATAGCGATTGATGTGAAATGAGGGACAAGGGTTTAAGTTTGAGGTAAATTTAAAAGCTAAGATTTGGAAAAATATTGACAAAAAAAAATCTATATTAAAAAATTTACAAAACCATGGTATAAATATTGGTTGATATGCATGGACGCAGTAGTATCAATTCCTAGATGCGGAGGAGGATATCAACCCTTGCTTTTCTTTTGCTGCTGATGCCACTGCTTTAAGAGCATCTGCCATTTTGTTACATATATATATATTAATCAGAGGGAGGAGATTGTCCCCTTGTCAACAAAACCATGGGATTTCTCAAAACACAACCTCTTCTTGCCTCCCTCCTCCACCACCAGAATCATTTCATACATTCTCTTTCTGCATCTCTTCTCTCCTCACTCCTCTCCCTTCCTCAATTTCCGGATTCATTTATTATTTTAATAATAATGATCATTAATTATATGGAATTATTATTATTATTGAAATCCATTAATTAACATTTGGCCCCACACTGCACTTTATATATTACTATCATGATATATCTCATTCCCTTTCATGCTATCTTTTTTATACAAAGAATATTTACTCCAACCTTTGTCCTTTCCTTTTGGCTCATTCTCTCTTGTGTGTAGAATCATTATATTGTTCTGCCTTTCTGCTTTGTACATGCATGTGTTGCCCAATGATCGTTGGGTTCTAGCTCATTTCAACATCTCCAATTGCCCTTAAGGCCGCTTGTTGGGACATGATGTTTGAGGGCTGGTTTTTTATTTTTGATGTCCATATTGGATGGTTATATCACATCCTTTGCGCATACGCCCTGTTGATTGATGTGACTAGGTGCCTTGTCATGTTAGTGTGACAGGTTTTAGAATCGGCTAGCTAATTTTATCCTTGCTTCAAATCGTCTAGGTCAACTGGTTGATTTATTCTTGCTTTAAATCGTCTAGGTCAACTGGTTGATCAAAAACTGTCCTAAGGACTTCAATCAATTCCCTTGACCTCCTAGTTTCAAACCCTCACCATTATGGTGTGTTGGCCCTTACAAAATTCGACGCTTTTGTTCAAAATCCCCTTTCCATTCCTTTTAAATTGAAGGAAAACTACATTTTTCTTCCCTCCAATACCTATTTATCATTTATAATCAAACGAGTTTGAAAAACCACAAACAAATCATGAAAATGTAAGATCATCAACAATAACACCATAAACACCGATTTGTAAACTATGAAAGTGGGTGGTTTCTGACTTGTTCCACATATATGGTTTGTGGTGTGAAGTGTGTGATGTTCAAATGCTAAACACTTGTAAATTACAGGTGCTGGATCCTTTAGTGAAAGGTCATTAGGGGGGCATATATATATATGCTGGATGCTGCAGCAGCATTGCATATCTACTGATAGTTTTGCCAATTCAATTACCCAATGGAATGAGAACTCTTGTGTTGGAGTGCAAGCAATGTAAAAGCTGCTGATCCCATTTTCCCCCATTTGCAGCAGTACTGTTGTTTCTTTCTTTGTGGCTCAGTTTCAGGGCCTGCTACTGATCTGATAGATAGATACCCCTCTCAGCATTTATATATTATTATTGATTGATAACCCCCACCCCACACACACACACACGGTAGGACTGTTGGAAGGGTGGGTGGGCAAAAGCAAAGCCAAATGGGCTTTGTTTTGTTTTGATTGAATCTCTGTATGGGGAGAATCTTTTGTTCACTGCTTTCAGCCTACAAAATAGTTATGATGATGATGATTCTCTTCTTCCAAGGTATCCCCTGACATTACCAATCAGCCACTCTCTCTCTCTCTCTCACTTCATTAACTTCCCCCGATCCATCCATTTCTTTTCAGTTTTCATCGTGTGCTGCTGCTGCTGTACACTACTTCCTATTACATGCATTTGTGTTACTTAATTGATTCAGGTCAGGTATCTTCTTCCTTCTTCTTCTCTGCTTGCCATTTCCCAAAGAATATAATTCCTTTTCAATGGCCCTCAACTTTCACTCAATGTAATGTGACGGCTGATGAAATGTCATCATAACTCATAAACAACACATTTGCTATAAGCAATATAATGATTGGCGGACTTATAAGTTTGATTTGGCCAGTGGAAAGATAGATAAAGTTTAAATGGCATTATGGCAATGTAAAAGTCTGATCCTCAAAATCACACTTTCTCAAGTTTCAATTTTCTTGCCCGGCCAAAAAACATTTTGAAATTTTTTATCCCACTTTTCACTGCCAAACAAAATCATATAATTTAGTTGGTATCTGAGAAAGGTTGACAACCTCGATCTAATACTAATATGTGATTTGGGACGATTTTTCCAAATTACTTTGTCACTTAAGTTTGGTTTAACAAGTGAAAAGTTGAATGAAATTTAAAAAATGATAAAGAAAATGTTCGCTCCCAAAAAGTCACTTTGTTATGGTGTAACTTTCTCGTCCAATCAGGAAAATGTTAAAATTCCGTCTAACTTTCTATTTGTTAAACCACAAGCATATGCTTAAAATTTCATCAAGTACTGATAACAAAATAGGCCCTCCAATTGAAAACAAGAGAACTCTTAAGTCCCTAAATTACAGCTAAAGAAAGTGCAAGGACTAGTATGTGATGCAATGTACAGACCATCTTATGATTTCAAGAAAGAATCCTTTCCTCAAGGCTCAGTCCCTGAAAGCACACGAAAAATACGGTTGCAGTTGACACTAAGAATACCAATAAATTGAATGAGAGAGCACATATCACCGTGATGAGTTGGGGATCCTTCTCTTTCTCTAGGCCCTTTTGATGCTCCACTGAACAAAAACTACAACTAAACATTGTTTTTGATCCATTATAACCATTTCCTCCTGCTTCCCGATGATCTTCTATCTCCTGATAAAAACCTGGGAATGCTCAGAAGACTATTAACCCTAGTAATACCTTCTAATGCTGACCACTCATCTTCCTCCCTACTCGAAATGCACTCAGCAAGGCTCCTCTTGGACTGACTCCGGGTCTGGCTCGTTGCATTTATTCTCACCTCTGTAGATTCGCACACTGGCACAATCTCGTCAGAGCATCTTGTAGTTCCCGAATGGGTCAGAACGTGATCATGAGAATTCTCGTGCATTTCTGCATCCCCAGAAACCGTGGTGGCTTGAGTTGCCACCAGTTCATCGTTTGCCTCCAGCACTTCCCCTGTAACTTTTTCTGCAAGTGAATGATCCAGAAAGAGGCACACGACAGCACAATCATCGTTTTTGGAAGTGGGGTATTTTAATTTCCAAGCACGAACAGCGCAATCGATCAACGCCCTAGCAGCAGTTGCACGACCAGGGGCTGAAGCCACAATATCCACAGCTTCCTTATTTGAAATAACATCCCATACCTGTTAATTATTACAACCAAGTCAATATAAAAAGGATTTCCATCAAATAAACTATGCAGTTCCATAGGCAAAAGTTGGAGAACATAGAAGAAAAGTAATACCCCATCAGAGGCAAGAATGATGAATTCATCTTTCAATGTGAGGCGACGGTAGTAAAGGTCTGGGACGGAAATTAAACCAAAATCCTTGAGGCAGAAGTCACCGAAAGCTCTAGCCATTGCTAGACCAGGTGAATCGCTATTAGGCAACCACACACGTGCAACTTCTGGCTCATCCTGCAATGCAAAGACCCTTCCTTTACATTGCTGGATCCTGGCAGCTTCTCCTGAATGCCAATAGTATCAAAATTAGCGTAATTACGTTAATATCGTGCAAGTGTTTCTGTATATTTGTATAGGGTTAGAGTGAGTGAGAGAGACTAACTTGGAAGATCAGGCTTCAAGTCAACAGTCAATTGAACAGCAAGCAAAGAATTGTCATCAGCTCTAGTTGCCAGCACCGCTCTAGAATCACCAACGTTTCCGAGAATGAGATCCTCATCCTGGAAGCCAATTATTTTTCCTGGTTTCATAAGAACATCTCCGCAGTACATACAGGAAAACCATGAATATAATGAAATCTTCTTATACGTATAAGGAAATAACAGTATAGCTCAAATTAGTTTAGCTCCATTATTTAATCCTGAAATTGTCAGTTCTGGACGCTGAATTCCAGTTTAGAGTGTAAATAACAAATTCGAAAGTCGAATCCTTTGGCCATCACACATGAACAGTAAGCTCAAACTTCACCTAACTAGACTTGAATTTACAAGAGTATAAGCAATCTCATATTCACGCTTAAAACATTTTCCAATATAAGCAAACCAGGTGTAATTACAGTCCAAGTAGATGAAAAGGGAGGTAAAAAGCAGGACTTATACAGTCCTTGTCAAAAGTGAAAACTCATCTCAAGGATGAATCTGTTTGGTTAAAATGAAAAATCACCAACCTATATCGAATTTTGTTTCTGTTACCAAGACCATTTTGAAAAAGAGAAACAATCAGCAGAAAATTCAATTGGCATGCATGATACATCCAATTAGAACAATGAACAACTACTAAACAACATATTATTCAGTCTCTCATTACTGTGCATGCATTCTTTGCAGATTTCGATCACTTCAAAACTTCACAAAGGCTATTTAGACTAAGTTCTTGCAAACTTCAATAAGAGATCAATTAGAAGGGGTTGTAGGAAAAAATACCAGCTTTATCAAAGTCACGGAAGTTGTTCCACTGCAAAAGCAATCAATTGTAGGATGTAGCTTCAGCTCCTTATCCATCAACTTGAACGCTTTTAACATAGACCTTTTCAGTGGCACATACACCTCCGGCACCTTGTCACTTTCCTCAACCTCCATTGAGTCATATGATTCATCATCACCACATACAGAAGAATTCTCCTCAGAATCCATACTCCCAAGAGAGTTTCCAGTCTTTTCCAGGCTGCTATGTTCCCCATTGGCACCAACTTGCCACTGCTTATTCAACAATATAGGAAGTGAATCCCGAACTATTCTGGAAACCATATGACCGGAAGGGCCATGGCCATCAAATACTCCGCAGAATACTGCATTGTTTCTGGACCCAAAATTCTGCGCAACAAATCAATATGGCCATCAAATATAGAGTACCAAAACTTATATAATGTTGCCAAAATTACGAAACTATAGCAGAACTGGCATGCGATAAATTTATTCACTTGGTGCGAATGCAACAGGATAAAAGCCAACTGGACATCCAGTAGCTAGATCATGATAGAAATTAGAGGAATCTTGTTGGAACTCGAATATGTATTCTTCCCAACGGAAGGCGAGTATCACAAGATTTTTAGGCCATTCTATTACAGGATGATGCTATCAGCTTCTTCGCAAGTTCAGCCTACCAATTCAGACTTAAGGCAAGAGCCAAGAAAATGTGCCAACCCTGAAAGATGTCTTGGCTAAACAATAATTTTTTGGCCATAAACAAAGTTGAAACTTTCATGATTTTAACAAAAAAACAGAAACTTTGCTGTATGCCCTGCAACAAAGAACAAAGATGCAGCAAACCCTTGCTCTTTTATGGAAATAACAACATCCATTCATCACCATACCACTCTAGGTCAATCCTAATTCTATACTTGAAGACTTGAAAGTAGGCTATAGTGACTAGTGAGTTCCCATAACCTCATTTGACCTACTAAGTAGTAGGAACCAGCTTTTTAAGTCCAGAGAAATGCCAGAAATAGAAGGACAAACAAAAGTTAACCATTCAGACTTCCAATTATTCACAAGTAAAAAACAAGAGCAAATCTTTGCGCTTACTAACCTCCCAGACAATCATGGCGTCCTGATTTGTCCCTTTCTTCCCCTGTTGTGTATGCAAGCAAGCGATTTTACTGCAACCACTCATCACCATTCTCCCTTGAATCCGATGCAGTGAACTACTCTCCTGATCACCGCCGCCAGATTTCCTATCTCTGCTCTTCTTTCTCCACTTGTTCTTCCTTGGGGAGCCATTTGTCGGCGTTTCTGTCCCTTCTCCATTCTCTTTCCCCTCCTTCCCCATGGATGAATAACAAGTTCCCATTTCTGAACCAGACAAAATCAGAAAAAGGGAAAAGATCCCACCTTTCTTCTTCCTTAAACTTCAAGGAGTAAAGCCCAACTGAGGACGGAATCAGAGCTCAAAACCCAACAACACTTCCACAAACATAGAGTTAGCCAGTACTAATTTTAGTTCCCTCCCCGAGCTTCTTTTCCTCCTGCAGAAGGGAATTCATTAGAAGTGGTGAGCATCAATGACCCAGCAAGCAAGAAAAAGGATCAAGCTAGGTCTAGCATGAGAGATCAGTTTGAGAGTTTGGGGGATTAGTAAAAGCAAACTGACAGAAACGGGGATGGCGAGGAAAGAGAGAGCAAAGAGAAATGCAGGTGGAGGAAGGGGGAAAGTAGGTTTCTGGAAATATTTCTTTTTTGTGATTAGGTAGCCTCAAAGTGAACGTTACTGTATTTCATAATAGTTTTAAAATTAGTTGTGGTTGAATTGAATTCAACTATTCCGATGACAATGTAGTATTTGGGATGATAACTAGTGGAGGAGTCACTGCTGATGCTGATTACAGACGACGTGTGATGTTCCATTGTTTTGTTGTGCTTAGCTAGCTTGGTCGAGGAATGAGCTGGTCAGAGGCAGAGTCTGTTAATTATAAAGACAGACAACATCGAATCTGAAGGCTTCGAATTCAATTCAGAGGGACCCTCCTTTTAATTGTTCAGCATATCTCAATATAATATGTCGGAATGATAATCATCTTGAATTCTTGGAATTCATTTGAGCTTGTCTGAAAAACAATAGGTTGGTTTAACTAAATAACATATTTATAAAATAACATATTTTTTCTCGAGGTTAAGATTTGAGGTTCTTAAAAGCTCTTCAGGTTAATATGCAAACATCAAATTCTTTTTATAAATACAATCCATTAGATTATTTTTGTTCTATCAGAGGTTAATTTCCTTAAGTACCAATATTAAGGCATGCTTAAATAAAGGAACTCGAATCTTTTATAATCATTGTTTAGCAAAATTGATATTGCGCATAGAATCTTGGGTGCAAAATATATTATATGCAGAAAGAAGTGATCACAAGATTATAAACTGATACTTCATATATCGTTATTTTTTAAAATTTAATTTAATTACCAAAAAAGGTAATCCATCCCATTGAGATGTTAATGACGGGCTAGAAAAATTGTAAGTTTACGTTGGAAAAAAATGAAAAATTATAAGTTTTTCGTGGATAGTGGCCTGCAAAAATACGAAAATAATTAGTTTATTTGTCAGTTAGAATGTAAAATAGAATTTTAAACGTTTTTTTATTTGAACGATAAATTTAAATTTCAATAAAGTGAATTTTAAAAACTAACTTTTTTATTCCCATTTAAATTTCATTTCCCATTCTTACTTGCAAACGAACAATATGTTTATAATTGTAATTTGAGTTTAATATGACATAGAAATTTAGTATTTGCTATTTATTTCGGCTAATCAGGAATCAAGCCGTGACCATTACATTTTCTAATTTGCTAACCAAAAACAATCGGTTTTGGTTGATTAACTAGTATTTTTTTTTGTGTTAAACAAAAACATCGAAAACCATCATGGAGCCCATGTAAGATTAGACTTATTGGGCCCAGAAACAGCCTAGTTTGTAACTCCAGTACACAGGAGCCCATGTAAGATGATCAGACTTATTCCTTATTATGAAGCCCATCAAAAGCCATTTTCGCGTCTAGCCGTTGACCACCCGCCACCATCTCATTTTCTGAGAGTCAGAACTAAGAAAAAGTGGAAAACCGCCTCATTGTATAAACAAGCACAAGCGTCGGATAGTTCATCTTCGGTCTTCCAAAGCTTACTGTTTGTTTCCCGACAAAACGTGCAAAACTAAAACAAGGGTAACGAGGAACAGGAGGTAAAGCTATTGTTGCCATTTTCCTGGTTTCATCCAGTTAGCATCACTAACACTAAAACCTGCCATGCTTTGTTTCTTCAAATAATGCTGCCTGTATCATTTCTTGTTTGTTGATTTAGGATTTTCATGCATTAGAAGAAGGTTGTGGTTTATGTTTAGAAGGATTGGATGGTGATTAGGGTTGTGGAAAGCAATAAACTTTCATCTCAGATTCTAGTGAAATGAAGTTATAAGTCTAGGGATGCTATCTATGGCTATAGGATCCAGGATTCTGGTGTTTTCCCTTTATGATCATGATTTTAGTAGAATTTTTTGATCAAGTTTGCCTCCCTTTTGGTGTGGAACAGGTAATTAATTAATGATGGTTGATGAAGGTTTGAATCAACAACTCTCTAATAATGAAGAGAATGGCACTGAGGAAAAGAGTGGGAGTTTGGAGCCTTCTATAAGCAACGAGAATGACGAATGTTCTTCTGGGTTAAAGGATGATGATGACAAGAAAGGTAATTTATCGTTGCTATTGTTTGATTGATTAATTGGTTGCTTTTCCTTTATCGATCACGACAGGATTGCTTTTGTAGTTTTTTTATCTTGATTACTAACAGTGCTCATCCAAGGATACTTGTCCATGTTTGTATAACCATTTCCTTTGTACAATAACTCTATCTGAAAACATCCTTTCAAAAGCATCAAAGAAGAAGAAGAAGAAAAATAAAAGCAAGTGAGTGTCCCATTCTTCGATAAATAAAGCCTTCGACTTTGTATTGTCCTGCGTAGAGCTTAGAACGGATAAGAGAAAGGACACATTAACAACTTCCATTCTGTGGATAAGAAACATTTTCACTATTTGAACTCTGAAAATGGTAAGGCAGCTTTGAAGGTCGCGTGGATATCTCACAAACAGGTTGTTCTTCATCAAAATGATTGTCTAATGAATATCTTACCCTAACACATTGAAAGAATGGCCAGTTCCAGTGATATATGTTTACCCTTTGCTTAATTTTCATTTTTTTCTCTTCGGATGACCCTGTGATTTGATGCAAATATAATATTTTTCAGTAACTTATGGCGCACAACATCTGAAGAAAAGAGAGAGTTGGAGCGGCTGGAGAAGCCGATATATAATTCTGTTCGACAAGCTGCAGAAGTTCATCGACAGGTCTTCTTTTGGTTTAATATATTACCATCTATCTCCATGATTTGGTGTTCATAAATTTTCTTCTTTTCATGTATCGTAGGTTCGTAAATATATCAAAAGCATTTTGAAGCCTGGAATGTTAATGATCGACATTTGTGAGTTTTTGGAAAATATGGTCCGTAAGCTAATATTAGAAAATGGTCTCCAAGCTGGAATTGCCTTTCCCATGGGGTGCTCACTGAACTGGTGAATTTTGAGCTCCTTTGGTGTTTTCATTTAAGTTTCATTGTTCTTCAACTTGGTCATATATTCATTGCTAGCTAATTTGTCCTTTCCCTCCCGTCCTCTTGTCTGAAGGGTTGCTACTCATTGGACTGCAAATACGGTGACAAGACAGTGCTTCAGTATGATGATGTAATGAAGTTGGACTTCGGTACCCATATAGATGGTAAAATACCTAGGAGTTATCTTTTTCATTTTACTAATTATTAAGGTTTGAACCTACTTTGGATCAGTTTGACATTCCTTGTTCTAAGAATTAGTCCTGACTTTTGGTATCGCTATTTTTCAGGATACATAGTGGACAGTGCCTTTACTGTGGCATTCAATCCCATGTTTGATCCGCTGCTTGAAGCTTCACGTAAGGCAACCTACACTGGTATTAAGGTGATGATCCGTTCTCTGAAATGTTGACCATAATGCCTGTAATGTATGTGATGAAATGAACACTATTTCCGAAAAGGGAAAATTTGTGGCAAATTTCGTAGCTGTTCATGTTGGGCGTTGGATATCTCCCTCATCAACTAAACTTGACTGGCCACATACTGATGTTTCACTGGTTGTTCAGGAACCTGGAATTGATATGCGTCTCTGTGATGTTGGTGCTGCAATACAAGAGGTCATGGAATCTTATGAGGTTGAAATAAATGGAAAGGTGTTCCAAGGTACATAAATGTTCTCACCGGTTCCGTGCCCTATCGCCTGTTGTATCTAGTGTCAAACTATTTACTGTGTTTTACCGCATGACGGAAGAATATCACACTTGCATTTTCCATTTCTAGTATTTATACCACTGAATCATAGTAATACTATTGTTGAAGTGCGTCTTGATACACAAAGCTGTGTCCTTAAAACATTTGTGTCATAACATCAGGTTTATTTTACCTATTATATATCTTTGTTCTCTGTTTCGGAACTGCGAAAAGGGTAATTTCTTGTATATTCAGGAAAGCATAATCTCAGAGTCTGTCTGTCTTACATGGATTTGAAAAACTGGTATTTTGCAGTCAAAAGCATTAGAAACTTGAATGGACATGGCATTGGGCGTTATAAAATTCACGCTGGAAAATCAGTTCCCAATGTGAAAGGAGGGGAGCAGACTAAGATGGAAGAGGGTGAATTTTATGCAATTGAAACATTTGGATCCACAGGTACCTTTGAGTAGAAAGCATCCATATTTTTTTTTCGATGAATGAAGCATCCATATTTTGACATCGGTGCAAAGTAAGTAAATTTGCATTTACTTTTTGTTTTGCAGGAAAAGGATATATCGAAGAGGATCTGGAATGCAGTCATTACATGAAAGACTATGACGTCGGGCATGTGCCATTGGGGATGGCAAGAGCCAAGCAGCTGCTAGCAACAATAGACAAGAACTTATCGACCTTAGCCTTCTGTAGACAATCCTTGGACCGCCTCGGTGAAACCAAGTACTTGATGGCGATGAAGAATTTATGCGCTGAAGTTAAGCCCAAGTTTGGCTCGTCAAGTTTAGTTAACGAGCCAGGATTGAGCTTAAGCTTGAGTTAGCCTAAAAAGTAATAGCCAAGCTTGAGCACATTGAAGTTCGGCTCAACTCGGTTCGTGAACAAAGATAATTATAGGAAAAAATAAGCTTTGAAGTTTAGAAGGTACAATGGATGATGCAAACTCTGTTATATCGAATCATAAATAATGGCCAGTTAGAAAGGATCATGGATGTGAACAAAACCAATTGACAAACAAATGGCAAACCTCCGGCTGGGCCGAGAGGTGGAACAACTGTGAAGTGTGGACAGTATAAACACAGACCAACGAGAAGTGATCATTCAGAAAAGTTGAAGAAGCATCATTACTAGCAATCCAGCCGAGAGTAGTAGCAGTGCTTCTCGACTGCGCAAGGCACTGCTTCCGCTGTCATTGGCCGACTGGGAAGGTGAAATTCCACCACAGTCAAGACCTTCTTTGCCTTCCTTGCATTGGCTGGCGAAAAGGCCTGGCGGGTACTTACCATAGAGATTGATGTAGCTGAACATGGTCGTTGCACAATCGTTCTCTAACTCGTTTAACACATCTGCGTAAGGACAGGCAAAGTCCTTAAATGACGAGCAACACTCCTTCACTGGATAACTGGGTCCTTTGCACTTGCTTGTAATGACTGTGTAGTTCATGAACTCAAAGTTGACAGAGCAAGCTGCAGATAATACAATTTAATCATATATCCAATCAAACGGACAGTTCATCAAATTTTCATACTAAGAATGCAGGAACAAGAATGAGCTGCCAAATCAGATAAATTGATTTGATGGTTTAACTGAAAGGAGCAAAAGCCAGCTGGATTTCTTCAATTAGATAGATGCTTTGCAAACTACTCTATTCACTTCTTAGATCCTTTATTTTGTCCAGTCCAATTATAAATCTTCAAACCAAATGAAACATGACTTTTCAAAATAATGGATACAGTCAGGAATGGAAATAATTTCATTTTCATAAGGAAATATAGCAGAAAGCCAGAAAGTTTTCATCTTTGACAAAGAATCTATAGAAAAGACACATATTTTGACTCCAAATCCTAAGCCAGAGGACTGAAATCCATAATTTTCCATAACATGTTAATGGAATTCAACCTAGTAATGCAGAGTAGAACGTAATCATCCAGATTCCAGTACAAATTTGAAAAACAAATGAACTAAAGTTACTCACCAAATCATGAACACCCTCAAATCGCATAACTAAGAACAAACGAAAAACAAAGAACATACCTTTTTTGGCTTGAAGCAGAGTCCTTCCACCGCCATCAACACCAGCATCTAACCCAAGGACGGAATCTGGAGAAAAAAAAAATCAAAAGATTAAAAAACAAAAAGATCGATCAATCAAAAGTCAAGAGCAAATTAAAAGCAAAGGGTACCTGAGATGAGAGTGGAAGCAGAGGAAGAAGGAACAAAGAGACCCATCAAACAGAAGAAGCAAGTCCCTAAGAAGACCATCGTCATCTTTAACATTTTCAACTCTTTTCTGAATTGACTTTGCAGCTCGGAAGCTGAAAGTTAGTATAGACCCCCCCAGCTACTGACAGTAGTATGAAGGTCTATCTATAAATGGAAGAGTTTTTATAAATTCGGAGAAGACCCGGATGGATTACAGAGATTTGTGGAGAAATTAGGAAATGGCGAGAGGGAGAGAGAGGAAAGTGGGGAGGTGGAACCAAAGAAGGGAGAGTCGTCGTTGGCAGATATACAGCAAAGACGCGCTAATGTATGCAACCTTTCTTTCTTCCATTATTATTCCTCTCCTTGAACATTTTCTACTGCCGTCTTATTTTTCAATTTCTTTTCGTTTTCTTCAAACAGTTCAATTAGGTCCTTGGAATTTCTATAATATCCGATTTATCCCACTATCTTTAATTTGATACAGTTACACCCCTAAACCTTCTTCTATAGAGCGATGTTGACGAACCGAGCTGCACGTGACTTGAAATTTTTTTTTTTGAAACTCGGCTCGATTTTAAATGAGTTGTCTCGCGAGCCTGCTCGATACTAAACGGTCCGAGTTTGAACCAACCCTGGGTAGTGAGCTAGATTGTTGTAGGCTCGATTACCAAAGCTCGACTAAGGCTTGAGAGTTGACTCGATTGCCTGCTCAATTAGTGCAGTTTGAGAGTTGGTTTTATAGATTCTAATGGTTCGGATGTTCTTATTTAACCAAATAAAACAATAATATAATAACAAATAATAATTATGTCTTAACGAATAATTACTTAATTAGACTCTAAGTTGATTCATTTTAGAATATTGTAAATTTGTGTATAAATTTATCTGAGTTAAACTCGAGATATAACTCGTTGCTAAGAATTGCAAACTGGTCGAGTAGTCCAGCTCATTAAGTCCTCCAAACAAATTAAAGCCAAGCTCGAGCTTGTTAGAACTTACAAACGAGCCGAGTTCGAGTTCGTTAAGGCCTCTAAACGAGACGAGTTTAAGTAAAAATTTATTTTTTATACAAGCTCGGGAGCCGAGCTAGAGGTACCTCTACAAACAGATGCTTCAGTGTTTGTATGTGTGGTACAACTATATTAAATCCCGATACATCTAAATCAACACGTAATGTTACTAATAAAATTGCTCTATTTGGACTAGTTATCTAAAACTACTTCACAATGAATATGAGTTGAAATTAAAAAGAGGCAATTATGCTTTTTATCGTCGATTGTAATAATCAGTCCTTTCGTCGTGGGTACTCGCACAAAGCGATATACAACTGATCACAAAATGTACTTCATTCCATAGGTATGATCCTTGTAATTTCATGCTAAGAGTTTTCACTTTCTTAAATCTTAATACTCAATAACCTATGCTCATGTTTAAGCATATATATCATCTCCTTGACTGTTAGAACTTGTCATTCTGGACTCAGTGCCTGATTAGCAGTAGAACGTGAAAACATACCACATTGGCTGTTATGAACTGAGGGAGCAGGGATAATGGAATAAAACCACAGCTCCAATGAGGGGAAAAAGCATACCTTTCTCGGCCTTTTGGCTAAGATCAAGTGTAGTATCTGTTCTTATCAGTTTAATATCTGATATGTGAGCCATTGGCTCACACGATATTAAATTTATTTTTTCAGGGGGAGATTTCCGCCACTGGAGCTTGCTTCAGGGAAGTCTCACGCGTCGCCCATGCGTTGCACTGCTGTAAGGGCCTGGCGCACCCCACCAATATCCAGTCCAATCTTTCTAAGTAGGTTTCGATTTTGAACATTAGATTCTAGTTAAAGCTGGTTTGTTTATTCTCGGTTTCGTCATGCCCTAGACTGTCAACAGTATGACCTTTGATTATGTAGTTGGATTCTGAGTTTTGCAGCAGAGGAAACTCATGCTGTGATTTAATGTTGTGTTTGTCTCTTTTTCTCGCTGGTAACTATCTCTATTCATGACAAAGACGTGAGGTTTGGAAGCCAGGCAGACCCAGATTTATACTGGGTTGAAAACTGTACTGTTGATAGAACCTTGTTTGGAGTCTTTGTGCTAGGGGAGTAGTGGCGAGATAAATGGCAGTAATGATTACTAAAGCCAGATTTTGATTATACTTGGTTTTAGCGCAGTTAAAAAGGAACAAGGACATCAGTTTGGTTGGATGTTCTTCCATTTTTGCTCATATTAAATAACTGTTGTTTGCAGGAACCAAGTCACCATTGTAGTTTCCAGCGTGGGAATCTTCATGCTCCCCCTAGATTTGGTGTCTGACCTCCTTTACAAAGGTTATATTCCTTTTAATTTCAATGTTTTAATACTTGATACCCAGTTTATGGATTGTAATCAATGATTACTCGGGCCCAGAACTAGCATTTTTTCAAGTACATTCATATGGTTGACGAGAGAACATGGGGGCCTTTGATATTCTCCTAGTTTGTTAGTAATACCACATTGGAAGAAAGGGAAGTTGGAGAAGGGGAAAGTTGTGTGTAACAGAAGCTACGTGCAACTGAGCAACATACTTACCTGGACGGCGACTGTCTGGATTCGTCTGGATGCACCACAACCCTACAATCACCATCTTCTTTTTCAGTCTCATTCTCTTCTTCTGTTACATCATCTCCAACTACAATAGGAGTTCCAATTGTGGACACAATCTGATCATGAACCCAGAAGGGGAAGTAAACTTGACTTGAACGACCTGTTGCAGCATTCAAGTTATTCCTTTTCTCTGCCATGTGTACCAGCAACATTCCAAAGCTATAGACATCAGCTTTGTAAGAGACTCTCCCGATGTTCCTGTAGAACAGCTCTGGCGCCATGTACCCTATTGTTCCTCTTGCTGCAATTACAGTTGCAAATCTATCGCCTGCATAATACAACCTAGCCAACCCGAAGTCGGACAATTTCGGGTTAAAGTTGTCATCAAGAAGAACATTGTGGGGCTTGATGTCGAAATGCAGAATCTGCATGGCACACCTGTTATGCAGATATTCAATCCCTCGAGCCACTCCGATAGAGATGTGATACAGTTGTTCAATGCTCAAAGCTACCCGTCCTTGTTGTTTGCGAAAGATGTACTTATCAAGGGAATCATTAGGCATGAACTCGTAAACGAGAGCACGCTTCGATCCGTCAGAACAGAAGCCGATAAGTCTAACCACATTAGCATGGTGAATCGTTCCAATGGTAGCAACTTCGTTAATAAAGTCTTGGACTCCGCCAGCTGTGGACTTTTCTCCAAGCATCTTCACAGCTGCAAAACTGCCACTCCGGAGCTTAGCTTTGTAAACAGAACCAAATCCGCCTTCGCGTAGCTTGTCCTTGAAGCCGTAAGTAAATTTCTTGATGTTCGAGTAAGAGTAGCTAATTGGCATGAGGAGGTTGTGGCTCCCAAGGAATTCCTCTATGTTGTCGCATGTTGATAGATGCCTTCTTCGACATTTATATACCAGAAATGCAATTGCGACTGGGGTCCCAAGAGCTTTTATCAACAGGTGGCTGAAGCCAGATTGTTGTGGAGGTTTGTTTATATATATATATATATATATGAGTTTCTATTAGAAGAAACATGTGAAAGAAAGAAAAAAAAAATTAAATTTGATATATGTTCATGAAGATTAGAGTTGGGAGAAGTCTACCATCTAACAAGATTTCAAGCAGGCCAGGGCCTGCAGACAGAGGAAAAAGGAAACGAATCTAGAAACTCTATATCGTTTCCAATTCTATCGAATGTATATCAAAATGGAATAGAAGAGAACATCTATTTACCTTTATAAGAGTACTTGAGTTTATACCGTAGTTCTTCTACACAGGAGGAAAGCACACTTGAAACGTGAGCATCTGATTAGTTAAAAGCACTGCTGATTGGATATGATGTGTTATATGTTATGAAGTTACCATTGTGAGTCCTTTTGTAGCCGCCATCAAGGTAGCATCGGTCGCTCAACCCAAAGCAGTCCGTAGATTTGTAACGGTGCCACGTAAGCTCGAACCCATATTCAAGTTCCTGGTGAACTTGTTGAAATGAGAGCTGGGAATAATCCTTCCTTCCGGGTAACAAATTCATCATCTCTACTTTGCAATCCTTAGGCAAACTAAATAAATCCGCACCACCACCAGCTATAACCGCATGATAATTGTATGCTGAGGAATTTGTCGATCCGTTGATGCAAGGAGTTGTCTCGATAAACATTGCAGAACCAACATGAGGATTCTGACAGCTGACAAGAGTCAAGACTTCATTAAGGTGCTCATATGTAAGTAAGAAGAGTAGATTCCGCCCTATAACTCTTATGCCGATGTATGGATCATCGTGGGAAGTGAAGATGTTTTCGGACAAAGGGTGAGTGGGGAGGGAGGAGCAGTTGCCTTCAACCACACCATCATCCACCAACCGGATTGTCGAGTTCCTGTAGTTGATTGCCTGCACATAGTATTTTGCAGAAGAGTTCTTCAGATACACAACCGTCCTGTTGTTCTCACATAACAGGTTATGGTTGTGATCTCCACAGCTTTGGGGATCAGTCGTGAGTCTAAAAGGGTACTTGATGTTTCGGATGTTCCCACAAGACGAAGGTTCGCATTTTCCTTGATCAGCTTGGCATATCTGGAGAAGTAGCTACAGCAGCAAGAATATTAATGGTGATTCCATCATGGCAGAGACATATGGATGGAAGAGGATGCTGCAAGTTGTGATTGTAACTGTGAACAGAGAAAGATTCAACAGTATATTTAGAGACTCAATATCGCTGACCCAATGACTTGAATTGACTTTTTCATTATCCGAATAGACACAGAGGTTTGCAATTTGCATCTCCGTTATCCTTCTTTGTGTGGTACAAACTTAAAGCAGCTAACTCTAGTTTCAAAAACTCCAGCCTTGGGGGAAATTTTGTTCTTAGACATTGGGGCCTTTCCAGTCACTAACAACTTTTACTGAGTATAAGAAAGTACGAACCTGACTTAGTCTTGCCCTTGGTCGGGGTACAATGAGCACTCA
Source organism: Linum usitatissimum (assembly GCA_030674075.2). Lineage (NCBI taxonomy): Eukaryota > Viridiplantae > Streptophyta > Magnoliopsida > Malpighiales > Linaceae > Linum > Linum usitatissimum. The sequence continues at coordinate 2,508,615 of JAUJYP020001374.1, forward strand.
TATGCTCGTGGTAAGAAGGGTTCCGCCCATCTGCCTTACATGCACGGGGCCTACCCTTAAAGTCGCAGACTTCTTAGACTCTTTTCACGGAATCTGATTCTGGTTGGTACTGGGTACGAACCAATGTAGTCAAAGCACGTACAACATACCCACCTCTATCACAAATCGTATGTTCCATCCCACTAAGGATGTCGTGGTCTATCGCGTCATGGTCTTCCCACTTCTCACTTATCTACAAAAAACGGTATTCCAATGATTGCCAAAAGTAGTGGAGGTGGTATAGTTTCAACTCAACCTCATCCCGCTCTATAGATTCAACCTTGCAAGTACAAGGGAGGCCATGTGTATATTCGATCAGACAGTCGCAATTGTCCTCATTCGATAACGTGTCATTCACCAACTCAATTTCCTAAAAGCTAACTTAATTTTTCTTACACGTAAACGGTCGTCTATGCAAGAAACGACGAGCCTAAGCCAAACAAATAACTAGTTACTAAATACGAACAAATAACTACTTACCTAAACACGATTAGATAACTAGTTACCTAAACATGATGAAATAACTAGTTACCTAAATAATAACAAATAAATTCTCTTGCTTCATGATTCATCTATACCTCGTTGCACTTCTATGACTTGACCCTTGATTGAAGCATGATATCACTCAAATAGTGTGTCATGGCCTTGATTGTAACAGTTGTACCATGTTTTGAGAGACAAGTATTGGGACTCCACCCTATTCGTACTTGTACACCCAATATGGGAAACCTCGTTGGTGTTGCAGTGGGCCCACATAGTCTTATACGGTAACCACTCGCTTCCTAAGTATTTCATCAATCCTCCGACATTAGTCCAATCACTCATGATCATATCTTCCCATTTCTCGTAGAACTCCGCATCTGTATGTGCATATAACACTTTATTCCACCTATCATGCACGAAAGCCTCGGTCATTTCTGCATTAGTCGTGATGTACTTAATTTTCGCCTCGATATTCCTCTTCATGTACCAAATACACAGTAAATGGGTCTTTGGAAAGACAATGTGGAGTGTCGCAGCCAAACATCGCTCGTTATCAGTAAAAAATGTAGTAGGTTCCCTCCTACCTAGCATCAAACTCAGACATTCCAACACCCAAATATAAGACTCTGTTTTTTTTCATTCTCAACGAATGTGAATCCGATACAAAAGTTCTTCCGCACCGGAGTCACACCAACCAACTGGATCACTAGCTTCCTATAGGCATTGGTGATAAAAGTCGAGTCAATCATAATCACAAAATACCATGAGCTAACCATCTAAGCTCCTGTCTCTGAAATTTCTAGCATCGAGTGGACTCTACTTTGTGCGGGAGAAGCTAAAGCTTTCAATTCCAACTCTCGAGGTATTTAAGCTGCAGACAAGGTCTGAATTGAAGGGGATCGTCCTTCTATGTCAAAATTCCTCCGTATGGCTAGAGGAGACTTTGGTTATGATATACAAAAATGTGAAATGAATAAGGTTTTCGTTTGTCAATGGCACATTAATGTCAACTAGGTTATTGTAGCGCGCGTTGCCGCTTCGCCTTTAGATCGCTTGTAATATGTGTGTTCTCACCCATGTATATAGTATTTGTATGGAAGTGGAGAAATTTGTTGTATTCATGTCCATTTGAATGATTATTCGTTATGTCTAATGATACGAATATGTGTTTTGGAGAATAGTAACTTGTGAGCTATATTTGTAAATATTGGAATAGTAGATGTGAACACCACGTTTTGCATTAACAGATGGAAAATCATGTGTTACAAAGTGAAACTACGAATATAGAAAGATATATATTCAACATGGATTTGTTTAGCGCCATGATGCAGACAAAATTTGTATTCTAGTGGTGTAGGTTGTCCATTAACCTGCTGTGTGCAATTGGAGATCCCGAAATCTTTCAGTGTAGACTATATTCCTTATGATCTCCGGTGTTGGGGCAACGCTATCATCAAGTACAATATAAATTTTTTCTGCTGAGTGTAGGCGTGAAAAAGCCACATATAGCTGATCATGGCTGAACATCGGTGCAGGTAAGTAGACCACAACTTGTTCTAGTGTTTGTCTTTGACTTTTGTTTATTGTCATTGCATAGCACGACCGAAGGGGATATTGGCAACATTTCAGTGTGAAAGATCAATTGGGGTCAGTATGATTGAGGCCTATTCTTGGTATAACGACAATTGTTCCTTCATAGGAGCCGCCAACTATCAAGCCTCGGATGACATTGTTACCCAAGTGCGTAATCAAGATTCGTGTTTCATTGCACAAACCTACAACGGGATTAAGATTTCGAAGCAACATGACTATTGTGTATTATTTGAACACGAGTTCATGTTCAAGCATCCCGTTGAAAGATAACCCATTGAGAAATTCAGTTGGGTATTGAACTTCTAATTCAAATTGGTCGGACCCAATTGTTGCTATGCATGAACCTCCAGTACTTTGAAGGATGATACCATCAGTTGGTAATGAGTTCAAATATAGGAAACACATTCAGTTATGAACATGTTACAATTACAAGGGAAAGAAAGTATGACAGTTGTATGGAGTTGGTGGTTCACTTGTCTGATCTGTGACGGTAAGACATGTCAGTATGCAAATGATAGGAGTGAGTTGTTCATGGTGACAATCTGTTGCAGATCAAAAGAAACCGCTGGTTCGAAGTTTATGTAGTGAACTACCAAGCGTTCACAACTGAGCCGTATTGGAAAACACAAAACACGTAAATAATGAGATTGAAATCCAAAGAAGGGCACGCATAATTTTCGACTTGTGATGAATATCATACCTGGGATGGTCTACAACAAAGGTAAAGTTCATTCTCACTTCAATTGAAGGTACTGGCCTAGTAACCGCAGTTAAACGACCAATTACATCTGCAAGAATAACCGTACAATGGGAATAATGTTAATCGGCCAGGGGCATGTTTGAAAGTGTGTGCAATGAGAAATTTGTTTAGGAACGACCTGACGAAGCAGTTTGTCCGGGAGGTGCGACACACAACATTTTAGTGGTAACTATGTTGAAGGCAAATGCGGGGAAAAACGGTCGTTCAGGGTCTTCCTCAACTTTGTGGAGCAGGTTTTCAGAGCGAATGAAAATTGAGAAATCTCCTGGACACGAGCGCATAGCAGAGCGAGCTCGTATAAGATTGTGATTGTGGATTTTGTAAATAGAGCCTTCGACAATGAGCCTAGTGACCTCCTCGACATCATCAGGCTCGGTGTATCCTTCGATGCGGTGTTCCTAGAAATAAGTAGACATAAACATTAGTAACTAACATACAATCTACAAATGTGACCAACGATTAAACAATATGATGGGGCAGCAGCGAGTATAGGAACAACAGGAAGTTCAGTCCAACACACATAATTCCCTAAATAACAAAGACGAATGAACCAACCGTCAATTGACATAAAAGCACTAACCATTCAAGCAAGATAACAACTATCACAGAGAAGATAAACAAAGGTATATTTTCAAAGTAATGGCCAAACTCGGAGGACCAAACACAATATAAAAGCGAAATATGACAGCAGCAGAGAAAGGCAAGACTGATTTCTAAACTATAGGAAATACAAAACAATTAATAATCCAAACAATAAAATAAATAATCAGTATGGAAAAAGCAAGTGATACCAAATAAAGGAAAAGTAACCAGATAAAAAAAATCTCCATAGTCCGGTAACAATCGCATGGAAACACAAGGAGTCAAGGAATGCATGAAAACGAAAGATGAATCGATAGTTTAACCGGAACAGAGCAGGGAACCTGTCAAGAAGGGGAACTAAGGACTTATGCGGCCCGAGAATTCCAAGAAGGGAACAAACTCGTAAGACTCGGGTTTGAAAGTTGTTGCAATACCCGGAGACTGCAATACGAACGTCATAGTCGGGGTGATGTTTAACCAATGAGGAAACATGCAACCACGATAACCGGGCAGTGGAGAGCGGAGAGTATAACCAGACAGATTGTAAATGTCCCCAACAAAGATGCGTTTATCCAAATCGAAGACGAGATAACGCAACGTATCGCCCTGAATCCGAGTATCCTACACTGAAAGCATACATCGGCGTCTGTCCAAAGAGTACCCAAGGAAAAATGTTGTTCTGGCTCCGGCGGGTTGTAGAGCCGCCAAATGTGTTGGAGACGGAGTTGAAGTTCGGCCGAAAGGTCAGCCACCACAATATCATGTAAGAACATGATGGCAATGAAGGTGAGAAGAAGTGAGAATAACTGATTTCGCTAACCAAGGGTGCATATTGAAGCATAGATAAAGAGACATATGGAAAGAAAGACAAGAAATATGAACAGGGGGGAGAATGACTGATAGGACGGCATAAAGATTGATAGGAGATAAGGAGGATTGACACAGCGCAGCAGCCTAGGCACTTCGATGCTGACTAGCGGCAGTATTGGAAGCTGGTTTTGTCGAAATCAAACCAAGGAAAGCAGCAAAGAGAAAAGCAACCCACCAAATAACAAAATACAGCAACTACACCCTTGCAAACAAATCGGACCGGGTAACCAAACAAGGGCAGAATCGGAAGACAAAGGTCTTTGTTTCCCCTTAATGAACAGTTGAACCGTTGCGTGCCTTTTTTAACTTTAACTTGAATACGACGACAGACGAAGATGAACAATGGTCGTATCTTGGCAAAATAAAGAGTTCCATCGCCATATATTCTTAGTTCCAAGCTGTTTGACATTAGTGTCGATGTATACAAGGTATGCATATTGCCATCAATGATTTCATATCATATTATCTATTGATCTATTTGCATATGTATTAATTACTTCTTGTAAAACATTCCGTTAAGGATATTTCATATTTTCTTCGGTACAAGGTTGCATTTAACGTGGAAGACTAAAGAGTTTTTCCCTTTTTCTTTCTCTTTCTGCTGCTATATGTAAAACTGTTGGTGTCGTCCACTCAGGATGATCGTATCGATGAGACTAAATGTATAAGTTTCGATGGTTCAATCGTTATGACACCATCGTCATACAAGTATTGAACTGTTTTGAATATTAAATAAAATATAAATTAATTAATAAATATCAAAATACCAGACCAAACTAACTCTACTTTGAAACCGAAATCATACCGCAGTTACAAAGAGAATTTATTAAACTTAATAAATATAAACTAATTAATAAATAAATATGAAAACATTAACTCGGTAGAATTAGATTCCGCCATTCCATCAGAGGTTAGTCTAATTGTGTGAACCAGCCATTACTGCTGCACTATCCAGCTTCACGCTGGTTTGTTGGTGTGATTTGAAGATCGCTAGAATAATTTTAAAAACTATCGAGATAATCGAAGAGGAAAATGCAGTGTCTTTTTGGGTACACCACATTTTTCACTTAAACAAGACAATACAATCATTCGTGATGAGACCATTCTCAATATGAACATTGATGAGGATTCATTATCAACTTTTTGATCTTTCCTCCTCCGAACAGAACAACTGAACTCACTCCATCTATTTGTCTCGCCACTACTCCCTAGCTCAAAGACTCCAACAAGGTTCAATCAACATTCAACCTAGGACGGCAGCATGACCAACCCGAGAAGAAACAAACCAACTAATCAGAATCTCATGTTCACAGTGAAACCTAACTGAAAAGGTTGGTTCAGAAGAACATTAAAACACCAGGAAGGATGTAAAGTACAAGTTTGACCTGGAAATTGGTGGAGTGTGCCAGGCCCTTGCAGCAGTGCAAAGCATAGGCGACGCTTGAAACTTCCCTGAAGCAAGCTCCAGTAGCGGAATTTAACTCAGAATCCAACTACATAATCAAAGGTAGTCTAGAGCATGACGAAACCGAGAATAAACAAACCAGCTTTAACTAGAATCTAATGTTCAAAATCGAAACCTACTTAGAAAGATTGGACTGGATATTGGTGGGGTGCGCCAGGCCCTTACAGCAGTGCAACGCATGGGCGACGCGTGAGACTTCCCTGAAGCAAGCTCCAGTGGCGGAAATCTCCCCCTGAAAAAATAAATTTAATATCGTGTGAGCCAATGGCTCACATATCAGATATTAAACTGATAAGAACAGATACTACACTTGATCTTAGCCAAAAGGCCGAGAAAGGTATGCTTTTTCCCCTCATTGGAGCTGTTATTTTATACCAGCGTGCCTGCTTCCTTGGTGTTTAAGCAGGCTAATGTGGTATATTTTCATATTTTGAGATTAGTTAATTAAGCCCTACAGTCTTCCAGTTAAATATTTTGAGACTAGTTTCAAAGGAAATAAATATACTGTTAATGAACATGCAATCATAATAACCGAAATTAAAAGAGGGACTTTGAGGAATTCACGACAGATGAAAGTACCTGGGTATTGATCCCTTCAAGTTTCAGACAATAGAGCTGGCTCCGAGTAAGTCAAGTAGCTGATAATGGTGTTGGGTCAACCAGACTGCTCTGCCAGGCTGCTAAATCTACAGGCGTTACAAGTATAGATATGGAGAGGGGGCGTCGAGTTCTCACCCACCTCTTTCGACATTCTTGGCTTCCCACATACCATTCTTGGTCGAGTAAAAGTTGTCAGTGACTGGAAAGGCCCCAATGTCCAAGAACAAAATTTCCCCCAAGGCTGGAGTTTTTGAAACTAGAGTTAGCTGCTTTAAGTTTGTACCACACAAAGAAGGATAACGGAGATGCAAATTGCAAACCTCTGTGTCTATTCGGATAATGAAAAAGTCAATTCAAGTCATTGGGTCAGTGATATTGAGTCTCTAAATATACTGTTGAATCTTTCTCTGTTCACAGTTACAATCACAACTTGCAGCATCCTCTTCCATCCATATGTCTCTGCCATGATGGAATCACCATTAATATTCTTGCCGCTGAAGCTACTTCTCCAGATATGCCAAGCTGATCAAGGAAAATGCGAACCTTCGTCTTGTGGGAACATCCGAAACATCAAGTACCCTTTTAGACTCACGACTGATCCCCAAAGCTGTGGAGATCACAACCATAACCTGTTATGTGAGAACAACAGGACGGTTGTGTATCTGAAGAACTCTTCTGCAAAATACTATGTGCAGGCAATCAACTACAGGAACTCGACAATCCGGTTGGTGGATGATGGTGTGGTTGAAGGCAACTGCTCCTCCCTCCCCACTCACCCTTTGTCCGAAAACATCTTCACTTCCCACGATGATCCATACATCGGCATAAGAGTTATAGGGCGGAATCTACTCTTCTTACTTACATATGAGCACCTTAATGAAGTCTTGACTCTTGTCAGCTGTCAGAATCCTCATGTTAGTTCTGCAATGTTTATCGAGACGACTCCTTGCATCAACGGATCGACAAATTCCTCAGCATACAATTATCATGCGGTTATAGCTGGTGGTGGTGCGGATTTATTTAGTTTGCCTAAGGATTGCAAAGTAGAGATGATGAATTTGTTACCCGGAAGGAAGGATTATTCCCAGCTCTCATTTCAACAAGTTCACCAGGAACTTGAATATGGGTTCGAGCTTACGTGGCACCGTTACAAATCTACGGACTGCTTTGGGTTGAGCGACCGATGCTACCTTGATGGCGGCTACAAAAGGACTCACAATGGTAACTTCATAACATATAACACATCATATCCAATCAGCAGTGCTTTTAACTAATCAGATGCTCACGTTTCAAGTGTGCTTTCCTCCTGTGTAGAAGAACTACGGTATAAACTCAAGTACTCTTATAAAGGTAAATAGATGTTCTCTTCTATTCCATTTTGATATACATTCGATAGAATTGGAAACGATATAGAGTTTCTAGATTCGTTTCCTTTTTCCTCTGTCTGCAGGCCCTGGCCTGCTTGAAATCTTGTTAGATGGTAGACTTCTCCCAACTCTAATCTTCATGAACATATATCAAATTTAATTTTTTTTTCTTTCTTTCACATGTTTCTTCTAATAGAAACTCATATATATATATATATATATAAACAAACCTCCACAACAATCTGGCTTCAGCCACCTGTTGATAAAAGCTCTTGGGACCCCAGTCGCAATTGCATTTCTGGTATATAAATGTCGAAGAAGGCATCTATCAACATGCGACAACATAGAGGAATTCCTTGGGAGCCACAACCTCCTCATGCCAATTAGCTACTCTTACTCGAACATCAAGAAATTTACTTACGGCTTCAAGGACAAGCTACGCGAAGGCGGATTTGGTTCTGTTTACAAAGCTAAGCTCCGGAGTGGCAGTTTTGCAGCTGTGAAGATGCTTGGAGAAAAGTCCACAGCTGGCGGAGTCCAAGACTTTATTAACGAAGTTGCTACCATTGGAACGATTCACCATGCTAATGTGGTTAGACTTATCGGCTTCTGTTCTGACGGATCGAAGCGTGCTCTCGTTTACGAGTTCATGCCTAATGATTCCCTTGATAAGTACATCTTTCGCAAACAACAAGGACGGGTAGCTTTGAGCATTGAACAACTGTATCACATCTCTATCGGAGTGGCTCGAGGGATTGAATATCTGCATAACAGGTGTGCCATGCAGATTCTGCATTTCGACATCAAGCCCCACAATGTTCTTCTTGATGACAACTTTAACCCGAAATTGTCCGACTTCGGGTTGGCTAGGTTGTATTATGCAGGCGATAGATTTGCAACTGTAATTGCAGCAAGAGGAACAATAGGGTACATGGCGCCAGAGCTGTTCTACAGGAACATCGGGAGAGTCTCTTACAAAGCTGATGTCTATAGCTTTGGAATGTTGCTGGTACACATGGCAGAGAAAAGGAATAACTTGAATGCTGCAACAGGTCGTTCAAGTCAAGTTTACTTCCCCTTCTGGGTTCATGATCAGATTGTGTCCACAATTGGAACTCCTATTGTAGTTGGAGATGATGTAACAGAAGAAGAGAATGAGACTGAAAAAGAAGATGGTGATTGTAGGGTTGTGGTGCATCCAGACGAATCCAGACAGTCGCCGTCCAGGTAAGTATGTTGCTCAGTTGCACGTAGCTTCTGTTACACACAACTTTCCCCTTCTCCAACTTCCCTTTCTTCCAATGTGGTATTACTAACAAACTAGGAGAATATCAAAGGCCCCCATGTTCTCTCGTCAACCATATGAATGTACTTGAAAAAATGCTAGTTCTGGGCCCGAGTAATCATTGATTACAATCCATAAACTGGGTATCAAGTATTAAAACATTGAAATTAAAAGGAATATAACCTTTGTAAAGGAGGTCAGACACCAAATCTAGGGGGGGAGCATGAAGATTCCCACGCTGGAAACTACAATGGTGACTTGGTTCCTGCAAACAACAGTTATTTAATATGAGCAAAAATGGAAGAACATCCAACCAAACTGATGTCCTTGTTCCTTTTTAACTGCGCTAAAACCAAGTATAATCAAAATCTGGCTTTAGTAATCATTACTGCCATTTATCTCGCCACTACTCCCCTAGCACAAAGACTCCAAACAAGGTTCTATCAACAGTACAGTTTTCAACCCAGTATAAATCTGGGTCTGCCTGGCTTCCAAACCTCACGTCTTTGTCATGAATAGAGATAGTTACCAGCGAGAAAAAGAGACAAACACAACATTAAATCACAGCATGAGTTTCCTCTGCTGCAAAACTCAGAATCCAACTACATAATCAAAGGTCATACTGTTGACAGTCTAGGGCATGACGAAACCGAGAATAAACAAACCAGCTTTAACTAGAATCTAATGTTCAAAATCGAAACCTACTTAGAAAGATTGGACTGGATATTGGTGGGGTGCGCCAGGCCCTTACAGCAGTGCAACGCATGGGCGACGCGTGAGACTTCCCTGAAGCAAGCTCCAGTGGCGGAAATCTCCCCCTGAAAAAATAAATTTAATATCGTGTGAGCCAATGGCTCACATATCAGATATTAAACTGATAAGAACAGATACTACACTTGATCTTAGCCAAAAGGCCGAGAAAGGTATGCTTTTTCCCCTCATTGGAGCTGTGGTTTTATTCCATTATCCCTGCTCCCTCAGTTCATAACAGCCAATGTGGTATGTTTTCACGTTCTACTGCTAATCAGGCACTGAGTCCAGAATGACAAGTTCTAACAGTCAAGGAGATGATATATATGCTTAAACATGAGCATAGGTTATTGAGTATTAAGATTTAAGAAAGTGAAAACTCTTAGCATGAAATTACAAGGATCATACCTTTTGTAAAAGAGAATAGACAGAAACGATACCCTATATCAAAAGAAATGATAAGCCCATAACCCAATAACCATCAAAGGAAAACTTAGAAAATAACATATTTGCATCTGCAAAAAGACTAATTACATCTGATATGATGCACATAAACGCTTGTGACGAACACCTTTAAGAGTGGTGAAGTTGTTTTTGCTGATTAAACGCAAGTAAGTTTCTTTTCAATTTTACCAGCGGCACTACTCCAATTCCATTTGGCTTATAACGCAATTTCAACTATTAACTGTAAATCAGATCAGTGGTATTCTACTTCAAGTATTGGGTTTATGTGGTCTTTATGGGTATTATTATTATAAGGTGAAGGTGAAGGATCACCTTATACGGAATCTCTATGTTAAGAGACGAAGGGAGACAAAGGAAAATATGCCAACAAATTTGGACCATTTCTCGATTTATGCGTATCATCCTTGTGCAGGGGCCATGCTAATCTTCTTTGTATTGTTCCAATTTTATTGGATGTCACCAAAAAGACAATCATCAAATGCATTAGGGACGCTTATAAAAAACATGTTCTTGCACGCAACAAGCATTGTGGTATATACTTGCAGCTGACAACTTACAATATTACATCGTCCCATCATAAAGACCACATAAACCCAATACTTGAAAACTTAAAAGCTCAAAGCTGATTAATCTAATGATAGTAGACATCATAAAGACCAGCCCTTTTTTGCACACAGTTAAAATATGGCTGCTGGTCTATGCAATTAAAAAATATAATTTCCACCGACCATAAAGTTCAAGCAAGATTCAATCGAATATACATTTGAATTACACTTTTGCTGAAGAATCAAAGTTGTGCCCAAATTGCTTCCGCTCCTTGCTAAGTTTTGCACCAAAATCACAGTTTGGAGAAAAGAGAGGGAACCGCTATATATATATATACTTCTCTATCACTGAGATGATGTTCAAGCCGCAAATCAGAACCAACTCAACGCTGGAAATGGTTCTAGAGTAACCCAACTACGAAAATTCCAAAACGGAGCGACAAATTAGAGTCTGATCTTATGATCTACTCTCTGAACCCAACACAGACAAGACGATACGCTGAACCCGAAATTGAAGCCCGGATACATACCTGCAATCGTGAAACAATGTAAGCCACTATTGCTTTGGGGGGTTGGGGGAATCAACTGGGACGAGGTGGGAAATCCAAGCAGCGTTCAGTTTTCTGCTATTTTTTCATTTCCTTGTGTGAATTCCTACCGCCTCATCACATTGGCGCTCAAATCAGAGGCAAAAGGGCTGACCGTCCAAATCTGTTGGGCTGAGGTTATCCATTCCAGCCCAACTCGTTAATTTAGGTTTGAGTAGTCCGGAGTTCGATCTTTACTTATGGAATGAAGTACATTTTGTGATCAATTGGTACCCACGACGAAAGGACTGATTATTACAATCGACGATAAAAACCATAATTGCCTCTTTTTAATTTCAACTCATATTCATTGTGAAGTAGTTTTAGATAACTAGTCCAAATAGAGCAATTTTATTAGTAACATTACGTGTTGATTTAGAAGTATCGGGATTTAATATAGTTGTACCACACATACAAACACTGAAGCATCTGTTTGTAGTGGAGCCAGGAATCAGAAAGACCATCATGGGACTCAAAAATGCTCAGGATGCTTGGGAAAGCTTGAAGGCTCGTTATGGCCAAGGTGACATGATCAGAATCGTAGAACTGCTGGAGCAGCTTTCAAACCTGAAGCAAGGTAACCAAACAGTAACTGAATATTATGGATCCATTATCACACTCGGAGATGAATTAAGAAACTACCAGCCCTCGTTCAAGCGTGAATGCACGACCACAAGCCACATGGATCGCTTAGCCATGAGAAAAGTTTATGTTTATGAGGATACCAACAACGTTATCCATTTTTCGAGAGGTCTTAATGAGAACTTTGCTAGTCCACGCACACAAGTGCTCTTTGGTGATGAAGCGCCTAATATAGATAAGGTAGTTCAACGAATGATACGGCATGAAAGGCAACTTTATGGAACTCGGCCAAAGGGATGCGGAGATTCCATGACTATGATGGCTCCAACATCCAACGTCAACTATGCTGGACAGCAGGGAGGTTGGAAACCAGGAGCTCAAAAAGGAAAGACGTTGTTCTGCACTTTCTGTAAAATGCAGCTGACAGATTGACAGATGCTTCTTTAAAATTGGCTTCCCTCCAGGAGTCACACCAAGGCCTATGCCACAGTCCATTTCAAGGCCTCCAACAGCTGCCAGACCCCCCTACACACCAAATTATTCAAATTATAAACCTCAAGCTCATGCAGTTGCACAACCAAGTGAAGGAGGGGCAATCCAGCTGACACATGACCAATTTTCCCAGCTTATGAGTGCCATGAGGCTCAAGGAGACACCAGGAGCAACCACCTCCGGCTCCCCAACATCGGGTGCTCATAAGCCAACTACACCGATGTACTCGGCGGGCAAGTTTTGTTGTGGTAATTTTGTTGATTCTCCACCGGATGAAGTGGTTTGGATTGTAGATACGAGTGCCTCCGATCACGTTGTGAGCTCATCGGACCCGATGGCATCAAGCAAGAAAATTGATGCCTTAATGATCACATTGCCTCTTTGGACGGCAAGTGCAAGCAACACATACCGGAAATGTTTTGATAAATAACACTTTGCTGCTACAGAACGTTCTATATGTTCCTGACTTTGCCTTCAATCTAATTTCAGTCAGTAGGCTAACAGCTCAGTAGCCCTTGAAACTGACTTTCTCTTCCACGCATTGTGTGTTGCAGGACCTATCGAGGAACAACACGATTGGTTTAGCTGAGCTGCACAAAGGATTGTACAAGCTGATAGCCTGCAAACCAGTTAGTCACATCGCTTCCACTCAAAGAAATAAACCTTTTGATTTATGGCATTACCGTCTAGGACATGTCTCTCATCATAGAACCCCCTTCCTTAAGCAGTTACATTCCAGCATAGAAACATTTCAGCTAGCACCTTGTGATGTTTGCCATTTTGCTCGTCAAAAACGTTTGTCATTTCCTCAAAGTGTTTCCAGTACTAAAGCACTTTTTGAATTGATCCATGTCGATCTTTGGGGACCAAATGCCTCACCTTCTTATGATGGATACCTCTATTTGTTAACCATTGTGGATGATTTCACTCGCATGACCTGGATCATGATGCTTAAGTTGAAATCTGAAGCCAGACCCTCACTGCAAAACTTCTGTTCTTATGTGTCTAACCAGCATAAAACCAACATAAAACGTATTCGAAGTGATCAAGGCAAAGAATTTTTCATGCCTGCCTTCTATCAAGAAAAAGGAATCCTCCATGAAATGTCATGTGTTGAGACCCCCCAGCAGAATAGCAAAGTCGAAAGAAAACACCAACAAATCTTAAATATAGCTAGAGCTCTTAAGTTCCAGGCCAATCTTCCCATCACCTTCTGGTCTGACTGTGTCAAGCATTCAGTATTCCTAATGAACAGAATTCCCACTCCCATTCTCAATAACAAAACTCCATTTGAAACAACAGGAAGAAATGGAAAAGAAAAATTCTTTTCTTTCTCCCTAATAGTCAACGCCATTGCTCCGGTGATGATGATGTACTGCTGCATCCACCGAGAACCGCCATGTTGTGGAAAGCTGATGAGTATTCAGTTGACTAATTGCCTGTAGTTGAACGGCTGATTGAGAAAGGGAAGAAAATCGGGCACCCTCCAACCAATGATGGAAGAATTGCCGCCGGAGAGAAGAAATTGAGTGCTGAAATCCTTCGAAGACAACTTGATGGATTAAAAGTTAGAGAAAGAACCGCAACTTGATGGCCGTTGGTTGATTGTGCCCGCAGACCTTACGCCAAACAGTCGCCGAGTGCCTGGAAAAATTAGAGAAAGAATCGCAATTGATTGCACGAGCCAGCATAGAGCTAACAGGGCACTGAAAAAGCAAGTGCGAGAGAGTTTCTTCTTCAAGACCGCACACTGGGCAAGAAAGAGACACCAATACGTTACAGAACTGTAAACTATCAGCAAGTGGGAGGATTCCATGAAGTACTTTCCATACAAAGATCTTAAGCTTCGGCTGAATCGGAAGCGCCCATAAGCGTGACCAAACAGCAGAATCCACCAAGTCTGGACCCTCTTTAATTCGACGAGCCTTAGAGAAGTGTGAACGACTTAATCTTTAACCTGAGGCGACAGAATACTCACCAGATCGAGAGTACGACCATACCCACTTATCCGGAGTTGGTAAGGAGGGTAGCAGAATTGATTGAATGAGCTTAACAGAAGCGGAACTGAAGCAAGATTGCAGGAAGGGCAAATCACATTGTCCGTGCCTAATGTACGAGTTCACCGTGGAAGGAATTGGCGGCGTCGATACTAGTCGGGTCGGACACGACGGCGGGGACGAAGGGAGCCAAGAAGATTCAAGAGTAGAGACAGATGACCTACCCGATGAGCCACAACCCTCCTTGAAGAAGCAACTCCCTACCATACAAAATGCTATTCCACCCCCAACTTGGGGAAGACCCTTTACGAGCTGTTAACAGCGATCCCTCCGGAAAACAACGGCCCTTAAAAACTCGAGTTGCAAGAGAATCCGGAGATTGAAGAAGACGCCAACAAAGCGCAACCACCAAAGACTGATTAATAGATGTGAAATCCCGGAAGCCCAAACCACCCATGAGTTTCGGTTCGCAGAGTGCAGACCAGGACTTCCAGTGAATTCGCCGAGTCGTTGGAGTCGCCCCCCACAAAAATCTTGCGATCTGCTTATTCAGTCGACAGGATAGACTGATCGTCAGTTTGAAAACCGACATTGTATAGCAAGGCAGTGTCGCAATCGATTTGATGAGGATCGCCATACCAGCAGGCGACAGGCATTTGGCTTTCCAACCCAGTAAAGATTTTTCCACTCGATCTTCGACATAGCAAAAGGTCTCCGCCCGTGAGCGAGACAAATGAGTCGGGAGTCCATGATACTTATCGCTTAGACCAATATTAGGGACCTGGAGTTGCACACCCATGGAATGTTAGAGCTCCAAGGGTGTATTCGAACTGAAAAAGATTGCTGACTTAGACAGATTAATTCGCTGACCACTAACAGCTTCATAACGATGAAGCAAATCAAGCAGGGATGCACAGTCAGCTGGTGATGCTTTCAGAAAAAGAAAGGTATCGTCAGCAAATAGAATATGAGATTACGTCGGACATCAGTTATTGAGTTTAATGCCTGTTAACTGATGTGAAGAGAACGATGTAGTAAGAAGTGAAATTAATCCTTCGGTACACAAAGCAAAGAGAAGTGGTGATAAAGGATCTCCTTGACGAAGACTCCGAGATGGAGTAAAAGTTGATGATGGGCGTCCATTTAGAAGGACCGAAAATGATGTCGTAAATAGGCATTCTCGAATCCAACAAATCCAAGTCTCGTTGAATCCAAGAGTCTGAAGGAGTGGAAAGAGATAAGTCCATTCAATATGACCGTAGGCTTTCTCCATGTCGAGTTTCAATACCATATAATGATGGCGACCTTTCTTTTTACGTTTTAAGTAATGGAGGACTTCATGAGCCACAAGCACATTGTCAGAAATGACTCAATTGGCATTTATGGAATTTATCGAAGTTAAATCCAGTAGCGCTCATATGGACATTTATGTGATCTTTATTTTCTTCTATTCGGTCTACTATGTTACATTACATTAGTAATGACTATTATAGGTACAGGGTATATTATCGTTATTGCTCAAAAAACTTGCCGGATGTTGATAAAATTACAAGTTATATCTTGTATGATATGATAACGACTAACGAGTACAAGTCAAAATACCATTTTAACAATGCGTGATTCTTTTAAGTACTTGGGGCTCGTTCCTGTAGGAAATTGTGCAATTGTCGTATCCAATTGTTTCGATGAAAATTAATTTAGCAACCCACAAAAACTCATTAGTTGAGTCTTAGCATAGTCCTTCCAAGTACATATTATTTATCGATTATCAAACCAACAAAAATGAATTTATAAAATATAACTGAATTCCAACCCAATATTCCGAATCTCTGACACATAAAGTTTGGTATCTAAAACTACCATCAGCCATGGAATCAATTCCTATTTCCTTTCTCGTTTCATTTAAATTATCAGTTTTTTCCTGGTTAATTCTCACTACCCACAAGTTTGTTTCTTTACATTATTTGCTAATAAGCAAGCCACTAGTACTTTGACTTAAGTATCTCCCTGGATTCTGGAAAAAGGGGGGATGATTTGATGGGAGGAAGGTGAAAGAAAGAAAAAGAAACAAAGTAAACTATGTGTGCCTATAATGTAATGTGTTCCCTTGCTTTTGCCCCTTTAAAAAGTCTCTTCCTTTCTAACCAACTGTAAACACTAATTCTCTCTTCATCCTGCACTCAACAGAACAATCTTCTTCTCTGCGGAAAGAAGGTTCGAAATAGTACTGTAAGTAACTGAATATAACATACAAGTAATGAAGCCACTGAAAGTTTCACGTACTCGAAATTGAGACTCCTCCCGCAGACCGTCCAACAGATGTGCAATTTCCAGTTGTTTGACTACTGCAGAATGAAGGACCTGCAAAACAAACAATATAGTGTAAGGAATAAGCACCAACCGGTACCATCAAACAGTTTTTAGAGGAGTCCGAACAGGTTATTGCATTACCCTCTTCGTTTTCTCGAGGTCAAACTCTACCGATTTTATCCTATCCAGAGATTCAACAAGGACTTGTTCTTTTTCCTTTGGAATCTGAGGAGGCTTGTTACTGAGATCCTCAACTAGCCGTTCTAGTCTCTGCAGCCGCTCCATACAAGGGGCGATCTTGTCTTCTTCCTTTGGTTTACTTGCTTCGTCTTCTGCCTTTGAAACACTACCACTAACATTACCTTCTACTGAACTCGATGGATGAATGTTGTTGTTCTGCCTTCTCCAATGTTCGAAGGGTAATCGGCGGAGCAATGCAATTAGTTTCGCCACAAACAATGTTAGTGCTCTTGCAGCACATATCACTTTCCCTTTCCCCAACTTCGCTTCCGCAATGTTGAACCGGCAATAGTGTTGCCCTGATGACACAAAATCCAAACGTTATAGCTATATGACAGTACAAGTTGCAACCATCAAACAAATTCACGATCTTTTGAGCAAAGTATGGGACAAAAAGGTAGTAGCTTTACTATATCTGCAGTAAAGAGAATAAGCACCTGGTAAATATGGTGCTGCTTCAGAAGGGCTCGTCGTAAGTAGACGATCTTTGCAGTGCCCCTTTCCATGCAAAGTAGAACTATCATCACAGCTGTAGTATCCAGTTGCATCAGATACCCTGGCCTGGATGTACAGTCGAATTGGTGAATAAAAAGTTCAAAAAGGATGCGATTAGGAATCCATACATGATGAAGTACTAAAGTTATTACGTCAAATTCTGATGCCACTTACTTCATCATGAACTGGAGCCGAACTTGGAAACGCCCAACCACTGCTTTCAGTAAGGGGGAGCTCGATGCAGTCCAAATCTGATTCTGCAACCTGAACAAGAAATAATATTTATGGGGAGAAAAAAAGATGCAGCATATTCAGTATAGCTGGTTTGCACTGAAAGCAACTTTTGCCTTTTGTGATTGAGTCACATATGAGTTCTTCTGCTCGGTTGGGACTCTCATGATTTGCCTCAAGTATGTTGCTTTTTCAATATTTACATGCTGAAAAAATATGATTTTATTGATTTACTGACATGTTAAGAAAACGCAGATGAAAATCAAATTTGACAGAAACTGACAAATAAGAAGGCTTGGCCAACCTTCATCACTTCAGGATCATTCCATGGGCCTTTGTTGGATCTGAGGCAACCTCCTTCAGCTGAACAAGTACAAGAGCCACCCAAGAAGTCTGGCAGTTGGCTGTAATAAAAAGGCAATGGTCAATTTGTTGATCACTACACAATAGCGGGAAATAATACGAGTTAAAAGTGTAAGAAGAGAAGATATATGTACCTTGGATCAATGACTTCCAGTAGCTTGTGCAAAGATCTGGGCTCAAGAACCTGCAAAACATATATATTAACATCGAGTCGGTACAAAAGTGAAATCACATGCTACAATCCTACATCAAGTTGGATCGTACATGTATCTTTGAAGTAGTCTTTGCGTCAAGAAACTTTTGTGCTGCAGGCCAAAGCATTTTCTTGAATCCGGGACCAGCATTCATTATGTACATCCGATGCAGGGTCTACAAAATGGTGTGTCAAACTATCAGAACTAGAGATGCATAATTCTACTGAATCAAACCTATGTACATCTCAGAGATTTCAATACCTCTGGATAGTAACTGTTATCTATCTTGGTAATAGCAGCCAAAAGATTCGCAGCAGTCCGAGAGAAATTCTTCATGCCCTGTTATCAACAGAATAGCAATCACCAGTTCAGATTCTGCAGGATACCAGTTGCAATAATCATTCATAAACAACCTTTGACTAGTTCAGTAAAAAACGAAACAACATCTTACTTGTGATTATACTGCATAAGCCTAACAATTTCTAATGGCTCAAATAATTTCTTCAAAAGTTTAGTCAACATTTGGTCATACAAATAATTGATTTCTCCAAAAATGTGAAGGTATGCACACAAATCACGTACCAAGCCATGGACATCCAGTATTGTAGTAGTTGACCATATCTTTCTCTTTGCAGAAATTGAACAAGCAGGGAATTTCTCTCGTAAAGCCCGCTCAAATTCTTGGACATGGTACTTGAGATACCGATCAATGGTAGTGATTCGCATAAGTTTAGTTGGATGAGCTTTCCCAAGTCTCTCAATGTAAACAGGACGGCCTTCGCTATCAACTCCATGGTACCCTTGTGGGTAATACTGAAGGACTTCTTCCAGCTCTTCAAACTCAAAATCCTACTCAACAATAAAATGAAAGGGTTAGCTTAGCATTCAACTCAAACAGCAAAAAAGATGGTTCCTGACAATAATGTACCTCCAATATGGTGTCAGTCCCATACTCTATCCTCCAGTTAAGCATCTCTTCCCACATCTGGATTGTCTTTTCGATGTTAAAGTCTCTAGCTTTCAAGAATCTACAAGGATACTGATTCTACATAAGTCCACCTTGTAAGCTTCAAACTTTGTCAGATTGCATTGAAGACTAACAAGTAATAATTGACCTTAACATAGTGTGATAGTCATCGAGCATTGGAGGCAAAAGATCTCTCTCAAGGAGCCTTTGGCGAAACTGGGAAACCACTCTTTCTTCCTCTTCATCCCTCACATCTTCAATTGGAACTGAAGAAACCCTGTAGTCAATCTTCTTTTTCCCTCTCTTTTTAAGAGAGTGAGTGAACTTGGTCGAAGCATTCATGGCCTTCTTCCTGAAATTGCCAATTCTTGATCGCCTCCTCTCGTCCTCAGAGTTGTCAAAATCAGATCTTCGCTCCCTAAGCTCATCGCCATCAACAATAAACTCTTCTGCTACTTCATTCAATTGCCCCAACAACACAAAGATACCAAAACTGATCAAAACAATGCACAATTAAAATTAACCGCACTAAAATAAAATAGAAAACTCACCAGACATGTTGAGGAGACCTTATTAATTTAACTTGCAGATGAAGAAAGGAGACAGATTGAAGGAAACCCACATGCCAGCTGCAGAAATACAACGCAGAGAGTGAGGACAAGAGAAAATGCAGAGTCATCATAGCAAGCATAAGCATATTCTAATGGGTGAAAAGAAAGATGTCATTTTTCGCCCAATGTTCTTTAAATTACAGCTACAAAACTAACCCTTTTGGAAGAAATTCAGTAGAGAAGCCAAAGAGATCTGAAGCCAGTTAAAAATGCAACCCAACAAGGGATAGGGAGAGAGAGGGAGAGAGGGAGGGAGGGAGAGGAAGGACAGCTCAACAAGGAATCCATGACCATTTTGATATAAGATAAGAAATGGCCATAAGCATAAATGAGGTGGAAGTAAGAATCATCATAAATAACAATACACTGTAAACCGTTACTGAAAGGGGGCGAGAATCGATTAAACATTATATCCATTTATTAACTTTTATTTTAAGAAGGGGAAACCAACAGAGTCAAAGATTAGAGAAGAAAGAACTGGAATGGCGACCGACCGACAGTCGCCCATACAGATCCGCCATTAATGATGAACCCACAAACCCCAAAAGAAAAGAGGGCTTCCCCATCCTGCAACATTCATTACTTCCTGCTACAGCAAGTTACATGTACATGACCTTTAATTTGCGTGGAGAGGCGGAAAAGAAACACACGGCCTGATTCTTAATCTTCACTCAGAAATCAGAGAAGTTTTCACCGCGCAGAAAATGATATGGTCGATTCTGCTGTTCTGCTCGATGAAGGAGGAGGAGGAGGAGGAGGAAGAGGTAGCAGTGAAGTGTAGGTAGGTAGCTAACTAAGCTAGGTAGGCTCCTACCTAGAGAGATAGAGAGCGCTGTTACTGTTACTTACTTACACATTGCGCATTCTCTGCTTTTAAATTTTCTTATAATTTTGTGTTTCTTTATTTCTTTTTCGTTTGTCCACTCACCGTTGCAGCGTCTGCTTTTGGGTTACGTGGTACTTGTTTGTTTCTCTAAAATTCTCCACAAAATTCAATCTGCTTCTTCTGGTTATTTCCACAGACTACTCTTCTTGAGATATTTGATTCCGAAAAGATTCGACGATACTGAAGCAGATCTTAATTAAAAGTTAGCTTCTTGAGTTGAGTGGTTTAATTTGGGATGGAGTTTTAGATTTTGATCGGATTGTTTTCGCTTGATACAACATTAATTTGTATCGATAACGTGTAGTTGTAAGTTTAGTGATTCTCCGGTCCAACACATTGAGTGGTGAATGATTCTCATCTGGGTCTTGCATGCTGAAAGAGTAGATTTGGTTGCTAAAAAAAAACAAGGGACGAAAACCAAACGCAGGATATGATTTATGGGGAAGAGTAACTAAAGTTGTAAGGAAGGGTTGAAGTTTAGTTTGATGAATTATTATTGAAGGCTAGCAAGCAAGCAAGCATGCAGCTGCTTGTGGCTGATGACACTTCTTTCTACGCTGCTTTGGTCATCGCTCATAGCACCCATCTTTTTTTCTTTCTTTCTTTCTTCTTTTTTATTAATTAATTAATTAATTAAAGCGCCATTATAAACATACTCTGCAAAATCATCCACACTAAGAAGTCCAAATCCACTTTACTTTCGTTATAAAATCACATTTTCACATTTAAGGATCAAGCTAAATTACCCTCAGTCTCACTTTCCATTAAACGACTCATGGAAATTTCAGCCTTGAGCTGTAAATTTATGCATATATTTATCATTTTGTGTGTACTTCACTAATGCAACCAATTCTAACCAAGATCGTCGAGTGTGCCTTCTCCTCACGATTGCAACCGTCTTGGCGGTGTATATCGTTCTTTCTTTATAAGTGCCAACCGCAACCCGTAGTTTATCAACAACGCCCTCATCTCTACCTGCAATTGAGAGACAAACTAGAATTCGCACCCTCTGAACTTCTCGACTTTCACATTCAAATCAGACATCTTTCCTTGCCATAAAGGAGATCCCAATCGCATTAGACCAGCAATGTTACGAAAACTGAATAGATGTCATCTTCACCTAAAAGGAATCGCCGCCACCTATTGTTGTCATCATCGGATGTCATCGGGGATTAATCTCCCTTATTCAAACCGAACCAACTACCAATTTGTTGTAGTGGAAGCTCATATATGCTGTAATTAACGATAACTGAGATATATTATACCAAACTTTATGCAGTCGGATGCAAAAAAAAAAAATGAAGAAGAACAAACAACACAAACACTAATTTACATGGATCATGGTGAGGAGAGGTTTTCATTACATTTGTCCTTTTCAAACCTTGAGTAGATAAAAATTATATAGCAATTTCAAAATAACGACTATGGTAATGATCATAGAGATTTGTCTCTGTTTTCTGCAATATCTATATATGAATCCATGTCCATGATGGATGAATGTCTCTGTCACCTTTTTAGTAGTGAACATATACTAACTATGAATTAATTGGATTACAGAAAATGATGGTTGGAGGCTGACTAGACACATCTCCAATGTGGCTTTATTCCAGTACGTAGTTGAAACAAAATACCAATACATTATATGGTTATGCGACAAGGATCGTTCTATGTCAATAAGTCTTTGAAAGCTCGCAAAAAAATTAAGACTTGAATAATTTTGATAATTTATATGTACGAGTGAGAGGCTACCGACATTCAAAATAAAAGTTTATCAATTATGTAAGAGTATAATATCATATCAAGAATCATTGCATTCTAATAACTGAATTATTTTAATGTATCACAATTTTTTTAATTTAAAATTGTACTAAGTTAATAATTAAATAAAAAGTGAAATTTCAGTGACCCACTGTAACAAATATATACGAGGTCAGTGAGACAGTCAGCTCCACCTGCCTGAGTTAATTTTTGTGAGTGGTTAGGGTTAAATACAGTTTTGGCCTGATTAGCTAATGATGATGATATTTAAATTCCATTCCGCCCACATTTACTTCTTCCTTCCCATCAATTTAATTTGCTTTTCTCTCTTTTTACCTCCGACGACGACTGGGGACCAAAATACAAATTGATTGTAAAATGAATGATTGATGAATGATGGTAAAAAAAACAGACATAATAACCCAATATTACTACAATCATAATGCCATCATTGCTTTACTGTCTTTTCTGTTCAACAAAGCTTCAGTAGTCCAGGATCTACAGGTTGATTAGGGATTCTTACAAATCTCTCCCAAGCAAAATTAGTATGGATTTTTGTTGGGAAAGAATCCTAACCTAGCTAGCTCCTATTTGTTGGTGATGGACGAGGATGGACAACAATGGATGCCCAGGTGGTTTGCTGCCTTTGGTGACAAGTCCCTTTCTTTTTTTATTTATAATCCGGTGATCGTCGAAAGAGAAACAAAGCAACCAACCACACACTTGGAAATCTACAGAGTGATAATACACAGAGTGACTCCTCTCGGTAGACATTTATGATAAGAGTTGAAACCCCTGGAAGCATTGCATTGGTAAAAGAGAATATTACCATTTATTGAAAAGAGTGGACTACAACTGATGGAGACGACACACAGGGACAGGGGAGTACTGACCATATCTTTCTCTTTCTCCAACACGGCAAAATAGGGAATGGAGGGAGAGGGGTTCACTCCTTTTCCCTTCATCCATTCCGCTACACACCACACCCATACTACATTACTATTTACTACTACCCTACAACATTATACATTACTTATCTAATTGGCGACATCGGTCTCCATATGCACGGTATGGATGGTCCACCTGTAAATGCAAATTAGGACAAAAAGACAAAACTTCGGTGATTATCTATCAGGCTGCTACACAACGATTGCTCCATCGTAATAACATGGAAAAGACTAGCTCCGCTTCCTGCTCAATATCCACGTGTCAAAATCCCAGCTGAAAGCACCAATCAGATTTGAGAGAGTCAAACTAGCATGTTGGATCATGCTGATCTAAATGAGCCCGTACGAAAGAACCAAAACATAAGGTCGATAAATATATAAAATAATAATATCTGCTCGTGCGAAATAACTAAATTTAAATTTATAACCTTAAAGTTACAAGCATACACCTATGTTGGATTTCAATCTCTAGATGTATATTAGAGAATGCAGAGAGAGAGAGAGAGAGAAGGAAGCACCATGTCTTGTCCTAAGAAACGTCCTATCACTGTCTCCAGTTTCTGATACTATTCTTTTGCTGCATATGTATGCCGACACCTTCCTTTGTCTCTCTGTGTACGTGCCTTGTCCTTTACCTCGGCATTTAATAACCCGTGGAATGTAATGTCGACGACAAACCCTCCCCACCATTTTGTTTACAACCGGTCCAGATTGCTTGCTTTCTTTTCTCCCACAGATGTCAGTTTGTCTTGTGGTAGTTTTATTTACCAGCTCTCTTTTACATTGACCGTTGAAATATGATGATCTGATCTCGACTGAAGTCTGGAATTTCATTCAGATTATAAGAGATCCAATCGTCATGGATGGTACTATCGCTGAAGACAATATCATTTCTTACCATCTGGCGTGCTCATGAATGTCGTGATCAACGACACCATAAGTTGTCTCCTAGGGGAATCACACATAAACCAGTCATCGGAGTAGACGGTGGGGGGAAGTAAGAAGGTGATCATGAGTAGTGAGATGGTTGAACATTGTAAAATATTAGACAGTTCATCAGAAAGACCGTACGTATATTATGGATGTAAGACATCGCTCACAAATGGGACAGAGGTCATCTATGCTATAGATAAGCTTCCAGCTTTGCTTGGCCAGGAGAGCCATGTAAAAATTATCGATAAGCGTCAGATCAAAGTCATGGTTTATAATTTTATATAACTAGTTATTTATTATGTATTTTCACTAACAACTAGGTTTTTTTTATCAAGCACAAAGAACTAGTTATACCATCAATTTTATAATAGTTAATTGTTTATATAACTAATTATTTAATATTATAATTAGTTATTTATTTTATAACAGTTATATTATCAATCAGAGAACTAATTTCTCAAATTAAGTACTAATATTTGATCACATGACATAACTAGCTTTTTCAGTCAATGTTTCTATTTTTCTTCTCATAAATAGTTATTTAACATTATAACTAACTAATTATAAACTCCAGTAGCTACTTACTGAGCTTCCGGAAAAGTCACCGTCGGAGACTCACCGGCGTCATGGAGGTGGAAGGAACTTTTTATAAAAATAATAAATAAATAAAAGCTACCTACCCATTTTAATATAGATCCTTAGATTATCAAGGGACAACTCCCTAGATCTATGGTCAAGATTCTTGAACTAAATAAGGAGCGAGTTAGGGGTCAGCGGCAAGGAAAATGTTGTATTTACTGGCAGCCAGGAGCAATCTTAACTGTTCATTTTAAAAATTAGATTTAACGGATAAGAGGTCCAATTTAAAATAAGGGTATATTTGTCATTCTCTATCATTATTGGTGACCAGCTGCCGACTACTGCGGTTGTCGAAAAACTTTCCGTTAACGAATCTTTTTCTGTGATTCCGTCATTAAAATCACTCGCCAATATGGTGGAAGTTACTTCTGGCCGGGGAAGCCAAACCATTGTTGTTTGCTGTGTCGACTATGGAACCTCAACACACTAAAGCAAAATGAAGTTTGATCAGCGCAAAAAGAATTGGTGTGGTGACAAAAGGAAGGAACGTTATAATTGTAAGTGGGAAGAATACATTTGATAAGAAGAGTAAGGCCTTTTCCATTATTAGTTCACAATTGAAAAAAATATATCAATTCTTTTAAAACAAATTAAAGGAGTAAAAAATAACGAATTTAATTATTTAAGGGCAAAGTATTAAAAACGAGTACAAAGCATGTACCGCGATATGTATATAAATAAGTACAACATAATAAGGCCTCGTTTGGTATAGAGGAAATTATGAGGATTTTTTCAAAATTCAGAGTAACAAACAAACACTTGTTTGTTTAGTTTTAATTGGCCAGTGTTTTACGAAAACACTTTTCCTCTGACCCTACATTTCCTCTCAAATGTGCCTTTTTCAAATACATGGTGTTGAGGATGTTTTCTTCAAAATTAAAGGAGTAAAAAATAACGAATTTAATTATTTAAGGGCAAAGTATTAAAAACGAGTACAAAGCATGTACCGCGATATGTATATAAATAAGTACAACATAATAAAATTAGTGCAAAGATAAGTATATGAGCGTGTATGTATAGTATAAAGATAAGTACACGAGTATGTACAGTAAAAAATGAGTAGAATCTTGATATGATCTAATGTATTGTACTCATTTGCAAAATGAGTACGATTCTCAGAAAACGAGTACAAAAATTTGTATGCTATAAAAAGATGAGTATTTGGTTTTTGTATTCGGATTTTTTTTTGTGGGTTGTGTACTCGTTTTGTTTGTATTTGCTTTTTAGTGTTAAGTTTGTTGTATTTGGTTTTTGTACTCGGTTTAGGGTTCAGGTTATATACCAGAGTTTTATACTTGATTTAGGGTTAGTGTTATGTACTTGATTTGTTTTTGTTATGAGTTGTGTACTCGTTTTGCTTATATTGTTTCTTAGTGTTATGTTTGTTGTACTTAATTTTCGTATTCAGTTTAGGATTGGGGTTATAAACTTGAGTATTGTACTCTGTTTAGTGTTATGGTTATGTACTTGATTTGTTGTTATTATAGATTTTATACTCGTTTTGCTTAAACTTGATTTTTAGTATTAGATTTGTGGTACTCGATTTAGGGTAGGATTACAGTCATCTACTTAATTTTATACTCAGTTTAGAATTAGAGTTATATACTTAATTTGTTATTGTTGCTTGTACTTAATTTTTAGTGCTAGATTTGTTATATTTTATTTTTGTACCCGGTTTAGAGTTAAGATTACGCATTCGATTTTTGTACTTGATTTAGTAGAATTGTATTATTGAAAACTCAAAGACAAACAGATAATTCCTACGGTCCAAATATCCCAATGTCACCCGAATATTTCCACATGCACGTAGACTCAGCAAGCATGACTCCATTATATATTAATGACGAGTTTGCCCCAGTCAGGAATTTGTTTGCCGCAGCAATAAGCTCCCCCGTATGCGTTGGTCTCAACTTAGTCCCCCGTTGTCTGAATGGTCTATTGAAACTCAATTCAACAAAAGGTTATGTATCATCTCATCTCGTCTGACTGCGAATTCTGGCCTTATGGAGTTTGTCTCTGTTTTGAGCTTAGCTAGTTCATTCAAACCCAAAGTTGTGGTATACATAGTAGTTGCAATGTGCAAGAGATCACGAACAAGAGGGAGAAAATCGAACTGAGACTATTACCTTTGATCGATTTACATATTTTGACGAAATGAACTAGCCCGAAAAAGAATTGAGTGATTACTAATTAACTTCAAAGATGATGTTTTTACCGTGGAAGGTTACTCTAGGTCCAGCTCAAGACCTGGTATGTATTCAAGACTGACATCGAAAACCACAGGGCTATTGGGAGCCACCCTTGGCCTTCCTGGAGCTGAATTCAGACCTTTCGGAAACGCCAACTAATCAACAGCAACATTGCATTACGTTAGAAGCCTGTGAATGATGATTGTTGTCCCAGAATTTCTTATTTAGTTAACAGATAAACTGATAACTATCCTCTCATAGAACGAATTTACTTGCAGGTAAGTTCCAAAACGGAAAAGGAAGAGAGTTCATATTTCATTCCTATATGCCCTTAAAGCATTGCAATTGACGGAGGTTCTAAAAGGATTACCTGCCCAGGAATGTAGAGCCGCCGCTTCCCTCCAACTTTCATTGTTAAGATCCCTTCATCAAGCCCCTTGATCACCTACTCTAGTCATCATTCCGAACATTAGTATAATTTCTGAAAGTATAAATATGGTGATAGAACACTTGGATTTAAACCAAGATTTATCAGGCAAGGGCAGGCAACAGTAATATAGCAAGGTCTTTGTCGAAACCTTTCCGGTAAGATTTTATACTAAATAGACTTTCTGATGCCAATAGCAAGATACCATAAGACCACTGAGTAAACTAAAATGAACCAGCTATCCTATCAGCAACTGACATGTAAAGTAGTAACTCTGATAAACAAACTTTGCCACTGAAAACCGAAACGACAATAAGAACATATGTGTGTCTGGAGATTTTATGTTGTTTACTTTGAACATATCACTAGCAGGAAAACTTAGATCTTTGGCAACCTATCATTACCTGTCCAGAGCCGACACGGAAAATATATGGCAGCCCTTTCTCCAAAGAACTGCAAAATTAATTATACAGCACGAGAGCCTTTACAGCAAACGACAAGAAAGTTGTTGATGATTCTTCTTTTATATGAAGGGTAAGAAGTTACATCCAACTAATAAAGATGGACAGGATTTGTTTTTCCAGACGAAAGCATATAATGCACAAGTTACCTATCAAAGATTTGTCCTGATGGAACCATGGCAACACAATTAGCAGCAACCTGCAACTCGAGTTCATACCAATGTCAGAAACATATAGTAGGCGTCAAGTAACAGCTGCTCCAAAAGTATATTTTTAAAGACCAGATTAGAAGCGTATTTCCGACACAATTCAACCTCTAAAGATTACAAAATGGATTATCGTCTATGACTATTGCATCAAGTAAAACAAGCAGCACCTAATTAAGCAGATTCTGTTACGTGTATAAATATTTGAAAAGCATGAAAACGGCACTTATTAGCTAATTCACAATCGTTGTAACTTGTAATAATCAGTATTCATGGAGATTGGAGAAAGGATCTCAGGTTACAAACCGCACACTTCTCTGAGTCTCTGACACATATTACCCGGAAATGCCCAGATGCCAATAGTTTAGAAAAGGATTGCAGTCGTTATATTATCCATTAGAACCAGTATATGACTATGCATCCAAAATGTACAGAGGAGGATCGAAGATTAATCAGCTCGGCCCTATTTTCTGAAGGGAATATGCAGGGATATTTCTGATTCTCATTTCCAATTTCCAAAGATTATCTAAATGTACAAGCTAGAGAGATGAATTTGAGGACATACCTGGAAACCAACAGGAGGAGAAGGCCCATCACCAACTTTAATATCCTTGTATTGCAACCCGGATTCTGTATTCACCATGGGCACCTTCATACATTGAATTAAAAAAACAGCATCAATTCCAAATCAAAAGGAGAATCACTAATCTCTTGTGCAATTGAACTTCAATTCATACGTTTTCAAGCTCCTTCTCGCAAGTTGCGTCGCAGAGCTTGGGCTTGTCCTCCGGAGGCAACCCTGCTCCTCTAGCATCATCAAATGGTCCGATCACGATGCTTGAAGCTCCCAAGATAATCGCCCCAATTATATCCCTACGTGTTGCCAGAGCATTGGTTCTCGTCCAAGGACCGCGTCTGCAGCTGCTTCCGAGTTCCGACGTGGAGCAGCAACGTAGAATCACTCGGCCGCCGGCGAATAACGGAACCGTAGCGGAAGAAGCATGACGCTGAGGATGAATACCTATTCAATTTTGAGAACAAGGAATGATGTAGTCTCTATTCGATCATTGCCGATTTCGAACAATGTGACGACTGACGCGGACTAGAGTACCATTAGAAATAATGGAAGTTAAGCATGGTGAGAAAGGAAACGGCGGACTTACCTAGGGTTCGTGGGATAGACGAAGGCGATACTGCCGCCATGGGCGTTTGTTCTTGGCCAAGGTATTTTTGCAGGTTGCAAAGCAAAGAAGAGAGGAGGAGACGCGGGAGGACCAATGATGATACTTGGGGAGTGGATAAAGAAATCTAACTTCTCATTTCTCAAGTCACCACGTGGACTTCTTTCTTCTTTTCTCTACTTATTTATTTTTAATTAATGATTTGTAAATTTCGAATTTCAATTCAGCACATTAAAAAAGAACACATTTCGAGATATCAATCTTCACCGTCACTTCTTCGTATTTCATCAACAATGCACATATGTAACACACATCATCATAAGCCGTACCCACCGATCTGCGAACCCTAGCTTACGGAGAACTGCTTCCACGTAGGGCCATTCGACTCTGTCATAGGCTTTCGAGATATCAATCTTCACCGCCACTTCTCCGTATTTCGCATTCCACTTTCTTTTCATGCTATGTAAAGTCTCAAATGCCACCAAAACATTATCCGTGATAGATCGACCTTTAACGAAGGTCGATTGCTCCTCTGAAATGAGACCCTGTAGCACCTGTCACATTCAATAAGCGAGTACTTCAGCCACCACCCTGTATAAAACACTACATACATAAATTGGTCGCAAATCCTGCATACTCTCCGGCTCAGTCACCTTTGTAAATAAAACTACATTCGACTCGTGTACCTCCGTTGGTAGTATGCCATCCTCTAGCCATTGTTTTCCTACCTGAAACACATCATCACCGATTAAATGCCAAAAATGCAGATAAATCCCCAGGTTAAAGCCGTTCGGCCCCGGGGCCTTATCTGCATCCATAGAGACCAATGCTACAGTGAACTCTTCCATCGAAATATGTCCGTCAATCGCATTAGTTACAATTTCGAGAAGTACCATTGCACAACACCTGCCAGCTCCGCCGAATCCTCCACCCAGTTCCCTCCTTCCTCCGGGAGACGTGTGATACGCTTATGCTCGCGTGTGTTTGCATGGAAAAACCGTGTGTTTTGGTTACCCTCTCGTAAATAGAATGCTTAGCACGTTGCTGCCAGTGTGCTTCCTCCTGCTGTAATAATTGAACATACCGCTCTCTGCACTTATGCTCCTCCTCTACTATCATGCTCCCTCTTTCCTCCCTTGCTGCCTCCAACCTCCCCCGAACCACTGCCAACTCATTTTTAAACCGCAATGCAAGCTTCCGATTGATGGTCGGTTTTTAGGCGTTCTCAATATAAACCGGCTAATGAATTAACCGAGTCGAGTCTCCCTAGAGTCTCTTTAAGTATCTTACTCAAAGTGGAAATTAGTATCAATCGAAGTAACAAGTAGTGAGGTTAGGTGCCACGAGGATTAATCAAACAGTCAAAAAGAAAAATGAAAATTGCTTTAAAATAAACGGGTTGCAAGACTGCACGATATAGGTTTAGAAAATCAAAGACAAAACTGCTTAGATGTCAAATCCCATAGGCAATTCTAATTCACAAATGACACACAAATTCCATGATTTAAACGAAAGATGATAGATGCATTACATCGTCGCAATTCTTCTATAATCAAATCACGCCCTTTCGGGTCTGCTAATTTGCTACCTAACTAGTATTCTAGTCCACTCTGTTGAGACAAAGATCTAAAACCCACTAGGCAATTTACCGATTTAGAATTGCTCACACGATAGACTAGTTCATCCGCTCCCGGATGAGGGTTAACGCCTAACCTAGTTATTTGATTTCGGCATTCTATACATGAAAGCTCTTTCGAGTCTAATACAAATCTACCAGAGATTCATTCAAGTTGATAAGCAGAACTGATGTGCAGTATTTTCGACACGCTTTTCTGGGTTGTAAACTATATTTTTGTGTGTCGAAACGTATTCAAACTCAGGATTTTAGCACATGCTTGGTTCTCTTGGCCCCGGGGCTGTGTTATGGTGTTTGGTATGTTTTTGGTACATTTCAGGTGTCATATAACGTTTAGAGATGAACAAAGACATGACGGGAAGGCGGAACAACTCAAAACGTTCGACTTGGGAAGAAAGCGTCACTGTTTAGTATTTTGAGCATAACTCATCGCTCGGAAGTCGAATTGATGCAAGGTCAGCGGCGTTAGAAATATAATTCGATTGTGTACAACTTTTATGTTGATGCCATTCTCCAATTCCATATAATGAAGTAATACGGAGTGTTCCTCTTCTAGGATTGCCCGAGAAAGTTATAGGGGCGGAACACGGCCGGGAACACGGCGTGTCCCACTCCTTGATGGGTTTTCAAGTACTTTTCCTTCTCCAAATTGGTCCAAAACTCTATAAATACCCCCCGAGACCCCCAGTGGATGAGATATAATGAATATACACATATTTTTTGAGCTCTTGGAGAGAGCTAGTTCTATAATTCATTCTACACATATTTTCAAGTTCTTAGAGAGAGAGAGAGAGAGTTCCAACGATCGATTGAGGCAAGATAACATCATCCATTGGCAAAGGAGCGGAGATCGATGGAAGGATTGAGAATTCTCGATGGAACATGTTGTGTTTCCGGGTTGTTCTCTTTTCTTCTTCCCTTCTTTCTTCCCGAGCCATGACTAGCTAAACTTTTCGTGTTGTTCGGATGAGAAGAAGCTTTAGCCAAGCTTTTTTATGGATGATGGGGTTTTAACCCCTTGATTTGTTATTGAGGTTTTTCAAACTTATGATGTGTTCTTCCTAAAACTTAATTTCTGATTCAATTTTGTCTGACCGTCTTGATTGAATCATCGACATTGATTTGTGGGTCCGAGAGGAACATAGATTGATAGGTCGCTTAGGAAGAACCCTAGATTATTTGTTAGCTCGAGAGAGGAGCGAATCATTTAGGCTTTTTGCGCGTTTATCGTTGTGACATTTCATCGAACACTTTTAATGCATTTTGTTTAGGTGAAGATTAGCTCGAGAGAGGAATCTACGGTTAGATGAAATAGATCCTTAGAGGAGCGAGAGTGATCTAAGACTACCTTAGGAAATTGCCAAATCATTATAACCTGAATAATCGAGATATCGTTCATTCATACATTGCTAGTTTTAGTGGATTCGAATTCGAGCAACCTTCATTCCCTATTTTAAACTCAATCTTTTGAATTTGTTTCCTTTGATTTGAATTCTTAGTTATTAATTGGTTACTTGAAACAATCTTCAAAACAATCATAAACAGTTACTTGGTCTAGTTAGTTAATCGATTTGAGTAATAGACATAGAAAGACCCTAGAGAAATTTACGATCCCACTAGAGCAATCTAGTGGGTATTTGAAAGTGGGGTAACATCCACACATCAAATTGGCGTCGTTGCCAGGGGCTTTTCTAATTCTATAAAAATTTTGATTGTTAGCTATTCCTTCATTCATCTTATCATATCTATTTCCTTCCACATGGTTTACCGGGGTTGTTTCTTTTGAGTTCCATTATGCAGGATTCAGTTAGGAAGGACAATGGTAAGGTTCCTATCTTTGAAGGTAACTATAATGAAGATTGGGGTTCTTCACCCAACCAATATTATGAGAACTAAGGTTCACCAACCTTCTACCAGCCTAATTATGGAGGAGAGCAACAACAATGGAACAACTTTGGAGAGGAATCAGATTCCTATTGGAATCAAGACCAATCACCATCATCTTTTTTCCAAGACACATCACCAACTTTTTACCACCAAAACTACCGTGAAGACGATCCACACTTTCACTTTCACAATCAATATTCAAGTGTTGATTCATATCAACCTCCGTCTCCTGAAAATACATACAGAAATGAGCTTTTTGAGAAATTCATGGCCAAGATGAACGACGAGACCAAGCTGAATATGCCACGACTAAGTGAAATCTAAAAAATGGTAGATCAGCTAAGGGCACACCAGAACAAGATTCTCATCCTCAACCACAAGAAGAGGTTGATTATGAAGATGAATATGATATGGAAGTATCAGCTGAAGTAGTAGATGAAGTGGTGGAAGAGTTACCTTTCTTTGAAGATAATCTAGCTGTCCAGGATGGCAAGTTAGAAGAGTTTGAAAGGGAGGAAGTACCCTTCCAAGAAGACAACCTAATTTTACATGATGATGAGTTAGAAAAATTTGAAGAAGAAGTTGATGAAGAGTTTGTGGAAGAGGTGTGGGAAGATAAAGAGCCTCTCCATAATGACATTCAAGCTACCGTTGAGCATTTCATCATTTGGTGTCCCCTTCCTATTATGGTCCCACCAAGAGCACCGAGACCCTTCTTGATTCTTGTTTGATTATGAAGTACTTATGTCAGGAAACTGATAATGAGTGCTTCACACACAAGATTCGAGAAGACACTATCTCGGGACCAAACCTACATGTCCTAGAGGACTTCTCAAGCTACACTATCAAATCAGGGATCATTGAGGATAGCAGTGCTGACACACCATACTACCTCTCCCCTCCTCAAGAAGTGGAGACCAAGAAGATATTGCCACTTAAAGGCACGAACTGGAGCTCACAACCACTTCACCGACTTCTCCATAAATCTTTGAGGGTGCTACTTGGCATTCAACTACAATTCTTGAAGAAACTAATGGAATTCAAGGAGGTTCTAAGTTGAGTGACCTAACCCAGGTATTATCTAGCTCAAAGATGTAAAAGAAAGAGCGTTTCTCGGGAGGCAACTCGAGTGTTGAGTCTTTCTCTTTTATTTGTTTTTGCTTGTGTCATGTGGTTGAAATATTGTGAATCTGTTTTGTTTTCATTTATTTCTTATGGTTTGATGTAACAGATTGGCACTAGCCTATCCTCTCTTGTTTCTTTTATTTCTCTATGGCTATAGAACTCTAATCCTATCCAGATGATGTCTCAATCTCATGCGCCGATTGAATGGAGCCTTAGTCCTCCTCCAGACTCTACATGTGCTCACTATTACTATCCCCAAGTTAGTACCATATTTTCTAGCCTTATCTCACTTGATTGTTTGGTCCATTGAGGACAATGTCCTATTTAAGTGTGGGGTGAATTAGGGTGCTTCTTAATTGATGGGTGTATAACTTATGAGTAAGATTGTTGATGACTGTCCTTACTTTTTGAAACTCCCTCTTGAGCTTAGTTTGTCGATGTTAGTGAACACATGTTTAGTGTCTCATTCTATTTGTGGATGTCTTGGATGTGAGGGAGGATGTCATTTTTGAACCACCTGTCATGTTGCCAAAGTTAGTATACTAGAGACTCATATATATGTTTAAAATGAATTGTTATCTTTCACTGTTTTGTTCTAAGTCGTAGTAGAGTGTATGTATATCCTCCCAACAATTTTTCCTAGGTTTTTATGGAGCTTAAAACAGGCGGGAGGAGTTCGAATGAGGTTGCTAAGTAAAAAATGTCGTGGGGGGTTTGGTTGCAATCGAAACACGTAGGGCGACCCTAGTGGTTTGCCATCTTCCCTACCTTTATGAGACTTCGGGCGTGGGCCGAAGACTAGTTACTTCCGAGTTTGGCTAAACTTTTGATTAATTCCCCCATTTGGAAAAAGCCGCTATCTAAAAGAGCGATAAAAAAAAGTAAAGAAAGAAACGAAAATCAACATTGAAATATTCAAGCTTTGTTTTCTATAATCTTTGGAGTTAGATAGTCAAGTAAGCAACTCAAAATAAGAGGGAGGTGCTAGCATAACTTGAGTTCTATTAATAATTGAAGCACCTCCTCCCTTAGGACGGAAGAGAAATCCCGGCCAGAACGAGCCGTCGGTCTATTACTTCCGCTGGCAACTAGAAGGTATAAGTGTTTGGGGGATATGGATACATTCTGGTGGTTAGGTGTCAAGTCATTATATAATATGCATGAGTCTGTCTTGTACTAGTTTAGGGGATTCAGTGTTTCATACCTAATTGTGTGGTTTGTTGATTGACTTGCATTCCTGAACACCATGGTAGAATTAAGAACCTTTGCTTTGCCTTCCGATCACCATATGTTGAGTTCTTTATAGAGATAAATTAGTAGATTTGCTTGAGGAAAAGAAAGCATTTATGTGTGGGGTGATTTCATGTGCTGTATTTTCGACAAAATTTTCCGGGTTGTAAACTATATTTTTGTCTGTCGAAACGTATTCAAACTCAGGATTTTTAGCATATGTTTGGTTCTCTTGGCCCCGGGGCCATGTTATGGTGTTTGGTATGTTTTTGGTACATTTAAGGTGTCATATGACGTTTAGAGATGAACCAAGACATGGCGGGGAGGTTGGAACAACTCAAAACGTTCGACTTGGGAAGAAAGCGTCACTGCTTAGCATTTTGATTATAAATCATCGCTCGAATATCCAATTGATGCAAGGTCCATGGTATTAGAAAGATAATTCGATTGTCTACAACTATTATGTTGACACTATGATCCAATTACGTATAATGAAGGAACACGGCTTATTTCAAATGGAACACGGCGTGTTCCTCTTCTGGAATTGCTCGAGGAAGTTACAGGGGCGGAACACGGCCGGGAACACGGCGTGTCCCACCCCCAGACGGATTTTCAAGTCTTTTTCCTTCTCATTTCTGATTCAATTTTGTCTGATCGTCTTGATTGAATCATTGACATTGGTTTGTGGGTCCGAGAGGAACATAGATTGATAGGTCGCTTAGGAAGAACCCTAGATTATTCATTAGCTGGAGAGAGGAGCGAATCATTTAGGGTTTTTGTGTTTATTGTTGTGGCATTTCATCGAACACTTTTAATGCATTTTATTTAGGTGTAGATTAGCTCGAGCGAGGAATCTACGGTTAGACAAAATAGATCCTTAGAGGCGTGAGAGTTATCTACGACTACCTTAGGAAATTTCCAAGCCATTAAAACCTGAATATTTGAGATAACTTGTCGTTCATCCATGCATTACTAGCTTTAGTGGATTCGAATCCGAGCAACCTTCATTTCGTATTTGAAACTCAATCTCTTGAATTTTTTTCCTTTGATTTGCATTCTTAGTTATTAATTGGTTACTTGAAACAATCATCAAAACAATCATAAATGGTTACTTGGTCTAATTAGTTAATTGCTTTGAGTAATAAAAATAGAAAGACCATAGGGAAATTTACAATCCCACTAGAGAAATTTAGTGGGTATTTGAAAGCGGAGTAACGTCAGCGCATCAAGAACAAATATGCAACAAAATCCATCCAACTCGCATAAATCGTCAAACGTATTAAATCATTCGTTCATAGGAATTAACCTTGGTTTCATCTAATCTAAGTACGAGAAGTTTAGCTATTAATCTCAAAGAACATATCAAAATCAAGGAAGGAAGAAATTGGAATTAGGTTTACAAGAAGAAATCCGAAAAACATAATTTCGCCGATTTCCACCGAAGAACTTGATTCACCGATCTTGATTATGTCTTCCGATTCGAGCTCCTTGAAGTCGATGCCTTCTTATCGCTCCAAAGTCTCTAAAATATTCTCTGATTTTTGTCCAAAAAGGTCTATGAATTATGACGGGGAGCTGGGCTTTTATAGAGAAGGATTCCTTGAGCCTGTCGGATACCAAAAGTGCGCTGTACACGGACCAAAAGTGCGTTGTGCATTTTTGGTCTATTTACTGCGCACATTTCGTCATTGTTACAGAGATCTCTAAACTAGAAAGTTGTAGAAAATTGAATTTTCTTTCCAACGCCGTCGGTCTTGAATCAATTGGACTTTTGAGTTAGGAGATATGTCCAAAATATGAAACTGCAACGTTTTTTAGAACAAGTCGAAATCCAAGCTCATTGAAGATTCAAAATGCTTCTCATTGCTAATCCTAGACCATCCACACAGACCGTATCGCTCCAATTAATGCCTTGATGTCTTCATGTACCTGAAATCTATAAAAAAACACTCCAAAACAACATCAAATGGACCCCGAATGGGTCACAGACACTAAATCGAGATAGATGTTAGAAATGCACGAAACATCCTAAAATTCTACTAAAACTATACGAATGTTCATGAAATGTCCCCTAAATGAGGATGATGAACATGAAAAATCGAGTGTCATCACCGATCCCATATGTCCAACCTCTCCACACATCGCCCCAGTTTCCCACAAACTAACCCATCTGAGCCATCACCCCACTGTTCCGTCACCAACCCTGTCAATTCTGCCTCGTTCTTCCATTTATTTTCAAATCTATAACGCATGGCTCAGCCTCTAACTGCTAGGCCTGTTGTATTGATGACAATTGGGGAGTGATCTGACAAAGCCGCCACCTCATTACTTAACGTACTCGCTGGGAAGAGCATCATCCACGTCGGATTCACCATAGCCCGATCTAACCTAGACTCGTTACTATGTGGTTTACCCTTCTCCTTTGCCCACATGAATGGGTACCCTTCAAGCTCCAAGTCCACCAACCCAAAGTCCCCCTCTGCGTTCCAAAAACTGACGATTAATGGTTGAGGTCGTTCGTACCTTCCCCGCTGCTCATCCTGATGAAGGATGTCGTTAAAGTCACCCACCACAGACCATATGCCTTGAACTTGTGTCGCTACTCCCCTCAAAATACCCCATGACTCTTCCCTCCTACTCCTCTCCAGGCACCCATAAAATCCTATCAATGACCAATTCCCATGCACCGTATCAACTACTGGCATGTGCACTAGATTACCCCCATACCTAGATATTATAATCATATATTTCTAAATTCATAAAACACCAAGGCCTCCACTCAGCATCTGCACGTCTACCCCAAAGCACCCTTCGAAACCATGACTAATTCTAATGTCCTCTAACTTTTGTAA
Organism: Linum usitatissimum; assembly: GCA_030674075.2. Lineage (NCBI taxonomy): Eukaryota > Viridiplantae > Streptophyta > Magnoliopsida > Malpighiales > Linaceae > Linum > Linum usitatissimum. The sequence goes on from JAUJYP020001374.1 coordinate 2,546,845, forward strand.
ACTGACAAATATTTTGGAAAGAAACACCACATCTTGCATGTGAACACGAATAAGCTCACTCAACACGCCGACTGCACAAGGTTAGCCCAATCCTCTGCAGTTTTAGGCCAAAATGATCATAATGATAGGTCGATCATGTTTGCACGGTTCACCAATGTCACGTTTTTGGCACATGACTGTCCATCCCAGCTACATTCCTTGGTTGGTGTTGCACCCCTTTTTCCTCCCCATTGTCATCATACCTCCCTTGACACTCAGGTCGGTATGTTTAATTATTACAACAGGAGGAAGCACATTGGAAACAACGCGCTAAGCAATTCCATTTATGAGAGGGTGAACAGAACACACAGTTTTTCCATGCAATGGCGAAAGGGAGACGCAAGCATAAGCGTATCACGCATCTCCGGGATGAAGGAGTGAATTGGGTGGAGGATTCGGTGGAGCTGGCAGGTGTTGTGGAAAGGTAATTTTGTAGTATTATTTCGGCGGGTGAGTGTAATTAGAAATTATGACTGATGCGATTGATGGACATATTTCGACAGAGGAGAATGTGCGGTTGTGATTGGCCTTCTCAAAGGAAGAGTTAACTATAACATTGTTCTCCATGGACGCAGATAAGGCCTAGGAGCCGGACGGCTTTAACTTGGGGTTTTATCATCATTTTTGGCATTTAATCAGTCATGATGTGTTTCAGGCAGGAAAACAATGGCTAGAGGATGGCATACTACCAAGCGAAGGTACACAAGTCGAATGTAGGCATTTATTGCCAAAGGTGACAGAGTCGGGTAGTATGCAGGATTTGCGACCAATTTCTTTATGTAGTTTTTTATATAGGGTGGTGGCTAAAGTACTCGCTATCAGAATGTGACAGGTGCTACCGAGTCTCATTTCAGAGGAGCAATCGACCTTTGTTAAAGGTCGATCTATCACAGATAATGCAATGGTGGCATTCGAGACTTTACATAGCATGAAAAGAAAGTAGAATGCGAGATACGGAGAAGTGGCGGTGAAGATTGATATCTCGAAAGCCTATAATAGGGTCGAATGGCCCTACATGAAAGCAGTTTTGCCTAAGCTAAGGTTCATAGATCGGTGGGTAGGGCTTATGATTATGTGGGTTACATCCGTGCATTATACTTTGTTGATGAATGATAACTGGATTGGCCCGATAATTCCGACGTGAGGGTTGCGGCAAGGGTGTCCCATATCACCGTTCTTGTTTATCTTGTGTACAGAGGGACTATCGACGTTTTTTCGTTGAGCTACTGCCATGAGGAGGGTGCACAAGATGAGAGTGTGCTGAGGGGCACCACCGGTCTCTCATATGCTCTTTGTGGATGATAGTATTTTCTTCGTGGGAGCAGAGTTGTAGGAAGCTTGGGCTCTAAGGCAATTTTTGGATTATTATGCGCATGGATAGGGATAATTAATTAACTTTCAGAAGTCAGGTATAATGTTTAGCAAGAACACTCGTCTGCTTACGGATGGTATAATTGAGATCGTGGGTATTTCACTACCCCTGGATACGGGGTGGTACTTATGGTTACCGTCATGTGTGGGAAGAAACAAGAGGAAAAATTTTAGGAACCTAAAGGAGTGGATTTGGCGCCGATTACAGACATGGAAAGGGAAAAGCTGTCCAAGGCAAGGAATGAGGTGTTAATCAAGGCGGTGGAACAAGCAATTCCGACATATTACATGAACACCTTTCTTCCTACCAAAGGAGTGGCGGATGAGTTAGAGAAAATGATGAATAGCTTCTGGTGGTGTACGGAGGGAGAAGGAAGAGGTGGAATTATGTGGATGAGGTGGGAACGGTGTAGCTAAAGGGTACAGAGGTTTGGGGTTTAAGCATCTCCTTAACTTCAACTTCGCGATGTAGGGAAAGCAAGGATGGAGATTGCTCTCTAATCCTACCATTCTGGTTGCACGAGTTTTCAAAGCTAAATACTACCCAAAAGGGGATTTTCTATTGGCAGTCGAAGAGCGTAGTCTGAGTTTCATTTGGCGGAGTGTGCATGCTACCCAATATTTGCTTAAGGTCGGATTGAGGTGGAAGATAGGAAATGGACACCTGGTACAAGTGTTGAAGGACACGTGGCTACGAACGGAAGGGATGAGATGGATTAGAATGCCAATTGTCAAAGATTTCAAGTATATTACGGTTAGTGATTTGTTGATTCCAGGGCTGTCGAGGTAGGATGAAGAATTACCGGGAGCAGTTCTTTGTGCAGAAGACATGCAAGAAACTACATGCATGCAACCTTCATTAAGAAGCACAAAGGACACGAGACTCTGGCATTTTATTAGTCATGGTAATTACTCGGTGCGGTCCACATATCGGGTTCTAGCTGATAGTCTAGCGGAGGTGGAAGAATTATGGGTGGATGGAGAGTGGAAAAGCCTATGGAGTTTGAATGTTCCACCAATCATGAGGCACTTTATGTGGCGAGCAGTGCGTGAGATATTGTCGACTAGGGAAGCTTTACCTATGCGGGGAGTTAATGTTGATGGTGGGTGCAGACTTTGTGGTGGCAGCGAGGAGAGTCTGCTCCATCTTTTCCATGAATGCCCTACTGCTCGATGGTGTTGGGAAGTGGCTGATATCTTACAGACGGTGGAGCGGTACTGGGAAGATGCTACCTCCTTCGCGGCGAGGTAGTTTAATTTTCAAAGTGCGGAACCCTTAGTTGAGGTTATAGATGCAATAGGTGTAATGTGGAGCGTATGGAATGAGCAAAATGAATGTGTGTGGCAGTGATAGTGCTAGGGTTGGTAGCTATTATCTTATCCTATCTACATGATTTTCAAGTGAATATTAGCTCGTCTGTGCTTCAATTTAGTTTGTTTTATGTCTTGGCATTGTGTGTCTAGACCCGTTCACTTGGACCGTTTCAGTCCATTTGATGTGTTTCTTTGGAGTATTTTTTATCCACAAGTACTTTAGAGACAGGTGGCCTGGCTATGAAGATATGGACGTAGAATAGAAAATGGTTGGAGCTCGAACGAAAGGACGGTGCAAAAGTAGGTGAAGAATAAGGGTTGCACGCCCTGCATCACTACACGTCGTGCTATCCCTTAACTTGAAGAACCCCCTCATAGCTAAAGGGGGTGCACGGCGTGCATCAATGCACGTCTTGAAGGTCTTGGAACTTCATTTACCTTCGTAGTTAAAGGGGGTGCACGACGTGCACCTCCCGGATCCAGCATCTACCATATAAAAGCCCGATTTCGAGGAAAGAGAAAGGAAGTCTTCTTCAGCAAAATTCACATGATTTTTCTCGAGTTCTCCCAGAAAAAACCATAATTTATTCACCCCTGTAAGTTCGATTGAAGATCGAAAGGAGTTCCTATTGAAGATTGAAGCTAGGATTGAAGCTAGAAGGCTAGAAGCGAAGATTGGAGATCGATTCATTATTTCTTCATCTAGATGGTGGTTAGGTCTTTTCTGATTTTTCTTCTTGTAGAGTTATGAGTAGCTAAATCCTTAGATTTTTCGGTTTGGATGTAGGATTTGAGCCATGATACTCTCCCTATAAGTATAGGGTTGACGATTGTTGGATAATTGGATTGCAATGGAAGATTGCTTTGATTGTTGCTTTTCAACCTTGTTCTTGTTTAGACTTGAATTAGGTCAAATCTATGAAACCCTTTGTGTGATCGACTTAGAAATTCATATGATTAAAAATCTAAGATAGAAGAAAGTTATCGATGGAGTAAGCCAATAGCTCGATTCTACCTTTTGTATTCTTTTGGTTTTAAAGATTGTTCATCGAGTAATTGACGGGCGCTTTGATTTGTACATAATGGACCAAGTTGGGTGTAGTTATCAGTAGTATAGGTTTTGATGGACCAAGTTAACACTAATTCCAATTGATTGTAATTTCCTTTAATTCAAAGAGAACACCTTATCACTTTGTAGAACTTCTCGGTGTTTATTACCGGTTAGCCTAGTAAAGGTGGTTTCAGCCTTGATTGGGAAACTAGTAGTGGTAATCCGCATGCATGATCGTGCCGCAGATTTATACGAGTGATAAGAGAAATTGTATGATTCGATCCAAGTCCAACATTTTCTCGATCCGACTACTATTAGGAAGCTGAGCTTGATGAATCATCCCTTCCAAGAACTTGTCTTCTCCTTCTGTTCAAACCTAGTTCTTTGTTTTAGTTGATAGTGACAATTAGTTTAGTAGCATAATTAGAAACCAATCCCGAATTTTTCAGTCTAGACTGTGTTGTTAAGTTTTAGTAGAAGCATAGAGAGAGGAACCCTTGGACACAAACGACACTTGTGTCGTCGAGATAACTTAACAATTATTTTACCGATCAGGCACCAACGCTCGAGACCGGAGGAATTGATTGTGAAGTGTGGCCTTAATGCCCTGAAGGAGTGGCGACTGGCGCAAATCAAAGTGCGACCGTCGGAGACCAACCGGGGAGGTGGACGCTGTGAACGTTGGCATCCTCTGGCAGTATGCGCTATCAAAGTCAATATCGATGGGGCAATGTTTGAAGCGCACAGGTTGCATGGGGTTGGGCGGTTATGCGGAGTGAGGATGGAAAATACATGGGTCGCTTCCAAGCTTTCTTTAATGGTCTTATTCCGGCGAGAGAGGTGGAGGCACGCGCAATGGAAAAGTCTATCAGCCGGGCTATGTTAACTGGGTACCATAATATTGTGTCAAGAGCGACATTCGAGAGGTGCAACGGGCATTGAAGCAAGGTGAGCAGGATTTCATGGAGTTTGGAGACTTAATCTCGACATGTCATGAGTTGCTTCGTCATATGCCCGAGGAATGGGTGCAGAGGAACGGTAATAGGACGGTTCATGCAGTGATTAGGCAATCTCGTTATTCTGCTATCGCCAGTTTTGGTGGTAGCCCTCCTACTTGGTTATTGACTGGTTTGAACTCTTTTAGTGTTTGTTCCCATTAATAATAATAATATGCACCATTTGAATTTTTTTTAAAAGGACACATATGTAGTATTTATTTTCTATCTTTTATCTTATATTGACCCATAGTCTTTTTTTAAGACGACATACTTGCATTTATTCCATCGAATTAGGAAAACATAACCAGCTTGAGTGGTAACCTGGGAGGTGCAATCCGCAAACAGATTACAACGGGAGAAGAACCAACCTGAAGGTTAATTGCTTCGCGGCCTAACGCTCCTCGATACCGTGACAGACGTCAAAAACTCAGAGGACATGAATCTTCTGACAAACTTGAAATTAAACTAAGCGAGCTAACAAAATAAATTGTTCTAATAGTAAAATGCGAATAAACAAAAAAAAAACATTAATGGTGTACTTGAAATTAAACAAAGCGAGCTAACAAAATAAATTGTTCTGATAGTAAAATGCGAATAAACAAAAAAAACATTAATGGTGTACTGGCCGAGACTCGCTCGCTAGTGACTTAGCGTCTATAGGAAGCCGCTGTCTGTCAGAGTTGGTCAAGCTCCACAACCCTCATGACACTTTATTTGTTGGACGGATTACCTGTTGAAATCAAATACAAAACTACCGTTGAAATCAAATACAAAACTCAAATCTTATCCAAACATCACAATTTAATATTTAAAATACCAAATACAAATATCTATCCGAACCCACCCTTAAATAAACAAATACGGAAAGTTCTACCAAATAGGTGAAAATGTCGCACCAAATCACATGCTTTGTTAAATTTGCCCCTGTTAGTTTGAAATATTACAATGCCACTGAGACCATACACTGTCACCGCTCACTTCCCCTCCACATAACGTATGTAATTTACTTTCTGTCTTACATTTTACACCAAACCATAATAAACAAAACATGAATATCAAACTTGCCAAATAATTAGTTATCTAAAACTCATAATATTCAAAATATTTTATACCAAACGACGAATATCAATCAAAATTATTATGGTTAATGATTTAAAGACTACGCTACAATCACCCCTCACTAGCGTACACATTTTGAATATATATTCGAATGTGAGGAGCTTGACTGAATTAAGGTTTCTTTATACATCATGGCATCCACCTAACCATGGATTAAGATCGACGACATTGTAACATTGATTTGACATATTTGTAGTCAAGTCTGTGACATAATAATGTTTACTGAAACGATCTTTCAATTAAATTCAACTCATTAGCTTCTATATAGTATAAGCCAAGTTTATTTATAATTTGTGAAGTAATTAATAATATATATATATATATATATATATATATATATATATATATAAAGCCAGGGTATTATTTACGTTCGTTTTGAATGTCTTAATGAAAAATTCGAATATCATTTTTTAGGAAAAATGATATATATAAAGTCTGATTTAAGAAAAAAATTTCAAAAGCAGAATATGATAAGCAAGTAGTTGAAAGTATTAGAAATACAATGTTAGCGATTTAAAAGCAATAGTAATCTTTTTTTTGATGTCGTTCTAATTTTATCTAATACATTCCTAACCGAACTATTGCAAAAATAATAGCGTGTCTCGCTTTAAAATAAAACAAAAAAGACATCCTGACAAAAAAGTTTCCTCTTGTCTCGACTACAAACTTGTTTTTTGAGAAATTGTGGGTGGCAAACAACCTTAGTGCATTGTGTCAATGATGTACACTGAGGGTACATCCAATTTAAAGTTGTAGCTACGTTAGCAATAGACCATGAGATCGTCTGCCATTCAAATAAGACACTTAGAAACAAAGTCTAGATATTTGTTTTGTAGCACAAAACTAAAGGGTTGTGTGGACTGAGGACTGAAGCGAACAGTGATTCTAGGTAGTTGATGAGCTCCGATGAGTTGTTTAAGGGTCTGTTTTAGTAAAAACAAAAGTAATCATTTAGCAAAGCAACAAGTTTTAGACTTTTACTGACTCAAACTGGTTCGGTTAGCAAGCGGGTCAAGTTTCTTGGTTCGGTTTGATTTAGTGGACTTCTGTCAAAAACATAACAAAGCCTTAACTATTATTACCTCGATGTACACTAAAAGTGCACCAATCCTGGCGCCGTTCTCCCGGAGAATGGCGCCTCCGCCCCGAGATAAACCAACACCGGCGACGCTTCTACCACCGCGGAAAAGTGGCTGTTGTGGGTCGGTTTGAGGCTCGGGGTCTTGCTAAAGCGAGAAGCCTTGGATGTGGTGGCAGCTGCGGCGGCAAGGGTGACGAAGAGGAGGCTGAGCAAGGAGGTCATTGTTGAATGTTTTCTTTTTCTGATTTTCTTGTGAATTTGTTGTATGTTGTTTTTTTCATTTGGAGATTCTGTTGCCTTTTATAATGAATGAAAGTGGAGGGAATCATGGGGTTTATTATGGACCATAAGGACCGGTTCAACCGGCGTTTAAATCAGGTTTCTGGTTGAAAAACTGATCAGCAAGGCTCATAAAGTATCTCGTGACTCGGCTCAGTTTAATTAGCTAGATATCGTGCGAGAGCCGGCTTGAGGGCTCACCTAATAGCTGCTTACGAGCTCTAATACTAAATCAATCGTGCATTGTAAAACTGTATGATTCGAGAATACTAAACTCAAGTGCGACATAATCTTATTTTTATATGGACCTCAAGCCGAGCTAGGGCAACATGGTTATCAAATGAGATAGGCTACAATATAATGGTAATCGAGTTAATTCTATTGAGCTAGTTTGATAATGGTGATTATATTGTGAGCCAAATATGATGTGCATACGATTTGATCAAACCGAGCTTGAATTTGAATACAAAATTCGAATCACATATGAACTTATCAAAGAATAATCAAGTTATGATGTTGTCATGGTGTACCTCCCAGATTTACTATAATGCCACACTATACTGTCACGCCTCCCTCCCATAATCGGTATAGCCAACACGTCTTCCTCCGGATTGAGCAAAAGTTTGACAATTTCAATTTTGAGCTTAAACTTTTCCCGATGTTTTTACAGAAGAAATGTTGTACAACTTGTAATTCAGTTGTTTATCAGAACTAGTTTGGTATCTCTGTGTTCCGCAGAATTTTGAATAAGAGTTGGTATGGCATTCTTCACTCGTAAATATTATAACAAATGACCATTTAGTGGTTTCAAACAATGGCATATTCAAAATTGAAATATGCACTGAGCCGGATTTGAATTGGAATTCTACGAATCGCAAACATGCGCTTAATACTAAGTTAAAATATAGTTATAAAAAAATAGTAAGTTCAAATTAAAAATATTTATTGTACTATTTTTAGTTAAAACAAAATTGAATGTGCCACAAATTATATTTTCCATATATGAATTGTTTGAATTAAATTTATGATTATTGCTTACTATTAGGTTGGTTATAATTATAAGTTAAAATTTGATAGATTACTTAGTCTCAACTGATAAGTAAAGGAGCAGAATTTTAAATATCATTAGCCAAATTACGAAATCAACAAAACTTTACCTAAAATTTAGTACTCGAGACTAAGGAAATAGTGGGGACTCTCCCCAGTTCCGACGAGATCAAGCATTGAGCCGAACATACAATTGCCCTGAGCTGAATTCCAAAACATCGTAAATACATACCCGAATTTAATGCTCTATGCAAAAAGTTAAGGATGGCAATCATAACCGCCTATATACGAGTATCCGACCGAATCCGACCCAATCAAACATGGTAAAATCTTAATTGACTTTGTATTTTTAGAGTATGGGTAAACTAAAAACCCTAATGTGCGGGTATGTGTAGGGTATGGATATTGAAGTATCCAACCCGAACCCGAACCTGAACCCGAACCGTTTAATTAAGTTTATATTAAAATATTTTTTGTAATGATATATTTTTACGTGTATAATAGTTTTTTTTTATGAATTTATTTTATTTTAATAATTATGGTGTAAAAAATAATCAAATATTTGAGTTGTATAATTCGACATTTGGTCTATTAGTTATTTATGAACTTTAATTGCTTGAAAAAATATATATTTTCTTGTTTGTTTTGCTTATTTTTTTTCGATTATGGGTATAACCGAAACCACCTAAAAATGGCGGGTACGGTATTACAATACCCGAAATGTTATATAGGGATATTACCGGAACCCAAAACTATAACGGGTGGATAACATATATTATCAATCTGAGCCTAAACCCGGCTATCACCAACCCTATCGAAAGTGGAAGGATTAAGTTTTTAATAAAGTAAAGTGGAAGCATTAATGAACTAAACTAGTAGACATTTGCAAGTCAAAGTATACTAGTAACTACAACATAGGAAATGGGTAACTGAGATGGTGATGATAAGCTATTTGGTAAAATTATAAAAAATAATGATGAGATGAAGTATGATAACTATGTAGATTCGGATATTATATATTATAATATCGGCAAGAGATATAAACTCAGGATAATTTGAAAGTTTAGGACATGCGAGAAAAAATTTGAGAGTAGCAGGCGGAGAGAGAGGCAAAGAGAATATTGGAATATAAATACTATATGAAATTATGGCAACTTTGTATTGGTCTTTTATTATATTATGTTATTGATTGTATTACGGGTGAGAGTATGGCGATTAGGTTAATAATCGATGAGTTTATCAAGTCGGTAGTATGACATTCATATGGTGTTGGTTATATGATAACAATGCTGTAAAATACAGTTATATCGTTATTATACGACTTTCTCATACTACTCAAATTTTTTGATAACGTCAGAACGTAAAAAAAATATTAATATGAACATCATTGTACTTGAAAAATTAAAATAAATAATATTAATAAATCATAAAATATGTTTCAAAATTTTATATATGATTATAAGCAAACCAAATCAAGCGAGCAAAAGAAAAAAAATCTGAAAACTAAAATTAGAATAAAAAAGAAAAGAATCTTATGAATATTATAATTATGTGTATGAATGCCCATTTGTAACTCCTACCTTTGTAACTTCTATACATTGAACATGAAAATGAATATCCTATTTAAGTGTAGTTATACTAGTGATGTATAGGTTATGAATTCTAGAGCCTATAAATAGTGCTCTCTCTTGTACCATTTTCACACCTCAATAAGAAAGTACTTCTCCTCCCATGTTCTTGTTCTCTTTTGTTCTTAGTTTTATAACACGTTATCGGCACGAAGTTCGCCGTCGAGCAATCTCTTGTAATCATACAATGAGAGATTACTTTTAATCGTGAGATAAGCGGTGCACGCGGAACAATACAATTCCGCCCGCCATATGGCTAGTAAGATTTACGCTTTTGATGCCCGTGATATGGCCAATGAGATTTATGCTCTTGATGCCCACGATATGGCTAATGAGATTTACACTCATGATACTCGCGTTTTGAAAATTTATTATTTGCCTATTTGGTATATGCGTGGGTTGCGGTTTACTTTCGGGTGCATGAAATTTGCATAATACATGCCGGCGTTATTGTTCATTTTTCTATAATATTTCTCATACTTATTTTCAACAATCGGAGTCATTGTTCTTTATCATCATGCACATCAATCACTTACATTACTACTAGTTTAATATAATTTAATTTCCTATTTATGGGTTGCTTACCATTTGAATAGTATGGCCGAATAATTCTTCATTGATTTCTACTTTATTGTCTGCTTTATGTTTTTATTTTCTTTATATGACCTTATTATTAAATTTATGACCTTACTATATTTTTTTTAATATGAGTTAACATTTTCTTCCTTACAATCATAATTATTCATTTGTTGTGACTTTTCAAATTTATGACTATATTATATTGATATTTATGTTATCAAATAGCCGTTATACTTATTATTAGTTAATGGTTTATTACTAATTTTATATGAGTTTATTATCAAGTTAATGATATTTTATTTATTTCTTATAATATATTGAATATTTTGTAATTTGAGCCCCTCCATGTTTCGGGCAAGCTTCACCATTCATTGGCATTGGAAGCTAAAATTCATTTATAATGGTATTCGTGAAACCATCAAACACGATAATAAAACATCTTCTCAAGATAAAGCCATAGCTTTAATCTTATTCGCCATAATCTTCATGAATGGTTGACAAAAATGAGCAACGACTCATGTATCTTGTGGCGTAATGTCAAAGCCATGTATGACCACCTCAAGTGGCAAATTTTCTTAAAGTGTGATACGATTAAAGTACCAAGAGACAAATATTCCAAGGAAAAGATCGAATATCTTATATGTCTCAAATGTTTGGTGGTCCAATGAGACACCATATCACTCCATGAAGTGAATTATTATATTCATATATCCACAAAGTGACAAATATATACATACATACATTCCCACAAGTGTAAACACCAATACACGATTGTGGAGGAAAAGATCTATTATTTGGTATGGTCATGAATTTTGAGAAATACATCTTTTATATGAAAGAGAGTTGTAAATTGATGTTGAACAATTTCAATCACATAAAAGGGGATACATCCATCAATTTTATTTTGATGACCATATACAAATGATATTGCTTCATAAGCCATCAAATGTGCAAAGACTTATTTGTTACATTTTTTTAGCACATGGAACAAGTTATTATTGTTGTTTCTATATGGAACCTTTTCCTTGGTGGTTGTACATTTATATTGTGAAGATTATTCATCCCATAATTGGTGACATGGATGGTTAAGACGACTATGATGGAGTATCTCTATTTATCATTTGCGCTATTCATCATTCTCTTGCAAAATGAGTATTGCCATGATGAGAAACGACATAATACATTGTGATATATAACTCATCGATAGTGCACCATATAACGAGTAGTACAAAATCACTCGAAGCTTTAGTAGAGCTATTGCATTATTCAAGAAGGAACAAGATCCTTTTGATTTATATATTGATGATCACAAGGGAGAGGAACGATAATGTGGTATATGACCATGAAACTATTAAATGTTGTCCTCCAATTTGTACCGGACATATGTGATCATGATTGAGATACATATCAATGTACACTATAAGTTTACTCGTCATGACAAGTATTATCGACATAACCGGTGTGACCATCCCGGTTCAATCATAATGTGAATCGATAAGTACCTCTATGGATAATGTTGTGCACGAGTTCTCAACTTGGGTATTCTAAAGAAATGATTCTTAAGGTTATAGGGATTTAAGTAGTCCTTGTGACTCTCCTACTTCCCGGGAACACGAACGATTTTCTCGTTCGTCAACAAGGTTTCGTTTCTAGGAAAGCATTTTCACCTTTTCGTTACCCATTGTTGGGTGAATCTCCAACACAACATAACTCATTTTTGGGTTGCTTATTCTTAAATAGAGTTGATTGTTTGGATAATAATCAACTAAAGTAAGATAATTTATCTTATACAAACAACAAAACAAAGGGTGATGTGTGTGGATCCATACACTCAACATGTGGATCAATTATTTTAATTGATGTATCAACTAGAAGGTCACATGTATATATGAAAGCAAACTAGAATTTGCGAGATTGCTAGTTCAACCATTTTGGTTATGAGCATATTTTCATGATTATCCAATAACGAAAAATGTGTCATTGAGACGAACATTTTTCATTTATATTATTGTGAACATGTCATTTACATGAACAACACAAATTCGCATTACGCCAAGAAATTATTATGAATTCCTCCATTATATGTGGTTTTTGGATCAAAACCTTATACTTCCTATCATTGGATATATGGATGTGATAAATTGCTCCACCACAATTTATTAGGATGAGTTCTCAATGATGATTTGGAAATTATGTTGATTACGAGTTCATCGATGGTAAAATATTTACATCGTTGTCATGGAATTTTGATGACTCGTTTGGAGGTTTATCATTCATATAATCATAATTCTCAACATTATGTGAAGAAAATCAAAGGTTGACACAGAGATTAGATGAATAATCATCATATCATTTTGATCCTCGCACTAAACAATGTGAACGTGAAGTTCGAAAAATATATAATTCATCATTTGCTAGACATTTTACTGACCCAAACAGAGTAAAACTCTCATGTGCCAACTCGCAATGCTCCGGTGAAAATGATGTTGACATTGGGCAATCTAACATCACAACTGAGTCTAAAACCCGTATAAAGCATGGTAGACCACACGATTCCAAAGAAAAAATTTCCTCAAAAGTGAAATGGTGCTATAGATCCGGATGGTCAAATTGAGGTTAAGATTATTTAAGCAAACACCACCAAGAGAAACAAATAATGTGCTCAAGAAGAGTCTCAGGTACCTGAAAGATATGAATATATATCTCAATTATCTATATCTTGGATGGAAAATATTGGAACCCCAATGAAGTCAACGTCGATGAAATTTTTGCGTATAGTGCAACGCTAAATATGATAGTTGAAAATGAGGATCGTGAGCCAAAATGCATGCAAGGAAAGAAATGATTGGCTGAAAATTTTTCAATTGAGGCAAAACTAAATTCCCAAGAAAAATGAAAAGTTTTAAGACATAAAGTCTATATATGAAGATGCCAAGCAAATGAGACACATGTTTATCTCATTATAAGTCTTATGAGACATCTCATTTTGAAAGGTTCTATCCAACAAACCTATAATATTTTAATTATAAGAAAATATATTCTCATGTGGTGGTTGCAATTACTTTTCATTATTCGATTAGTCTGGCAATTTATGAAGGGAAAGAGTTTGCCCCTAATGGATATCCTTGCAACCTATATATATGGTTTGCATAATTAGAATACACATGTGTATATGAAATTCCCTCGAGCATTTATTTTGCTATAAGCAAACAATTCAAGTTCGCGTGAACGATATTCAATTATATCCAATTGACGTCATATGAATTGAAAGATTGCGAGACATGATACATTTAGCATATCATACATTTCTTTATGCATATAATTTCTTCTTCATTTCAAGTTGATTTTTTGAAAAATCATCTTTGTCATATTTTATGGTTTCAAAATTCTTACCAAAATTTTCTTAATTTAATTTTATATTTTAAAATGTGTTTCATTTATTTTGACATAATTGGATGTGATCATCTTTTGTTACATAGATGACATACACTTTATTGGGACTCCTAAAGAGTTTCTCAAAGCAATCAAATATTGATTAGCTAGAGTTCGAGATGGAAGATGTGGAAGATTACCACTAACTTGCCAACTGTGCATCTCTCTCGAACATGATTTTCGTATATCATCAATGATATACTAATTATATCCAACAAAAAGTTATATGGATATGACATGGCTATCGGTGCCTGGATGGTAGTCGATCACTATGTGATCGTATGTCGAGTTTAATCGACCTTTATTATAACACAAGATGTACTCGGTTTTGAAGTAGTAATCTTGGTCATATTTGTGTTGGTTGACCATAAATTGGTCTCATGTGATAATTTTACCACTTGGTGGGCTGTGAAACCAACTTATAAAGCTACACCACCATTTCAAGATCTAATCCTATAAATCATGCATGATATTTCTTTTGCATATATCCTTGAGTTGCAAGAAAATGTTGCAACGTGATGTGATGATTATATACTCTTTTTCCTTCACTAGGTTTTTATCCCATAGGGTTTTCCTAGTAAGGTTTTAATGAGGCATATTTTCATCAAATGGTCATCCAAGGGGAGCGTATTATAAATATTGATTATGTATGACCATTGATCATATTACATGCATACATTAGATTCAAAAACTCCAATGAGTTGGAAGAATATTTTCATGAGTTGACATACTCTATAAACAAGTGCGCTTAAACGATAATTTGGTTGATTTAATCACCAAGGCTCTCCATACATCAATTTTGGAGAAGTTATTACAATAATTATAGTTCGGCGAATGAAGGATCTTAATTGATTTCATGATGAGGGGGAGTCAATACGCACTGCACTCTTTTTTCCTTAACTATGGTTTTTCCCATTGGGTTTTCCTTGTAAGGTTTTTAATGAGGCAGTATCAAAATCGTATTCGAAGAATAATGAATATTTTTAACTAATGGTCATTCAAGGGGGAGTGTTATGAATATTATAATTATGTGTATGAATGCCCATTTGTAACTCCTACCTTTGTAACTTCTATACATTGAACATGAAAATGAATATCCTATTTAAGTGTAGTTATACTAGTGATGTATAGGTTATGAATTCTAGAGCCTATAAATAGTGCTCTCTCTTGTACCATTTTCACACCTCAATAAGAAAGTACTTCTCCTCCCATGTTCTTGTTCTCTTTTGTTCTTAGTTTTATAACAAAGAAAACATTTATTTTTCATACACATTTTGTCTTCCTTTAACCCTATTTGGTTGTATTGTAACTATAATCAGATACTATAGTGTTTTTTTGTCTAAGATAATTTTAGGAGAGGTGAAACTAAGTAGAACCGTACATAAAATTAAGCATCAATTTAAGTTGTGAAATCGGTCTTAATATAACTCGAGAGATATAAAAAAGGCTTTTGTATGGTAGCTCTGTTAGCGACACATCTGACCACCTGCAAATACGGATACCCTGTCAAAAAGGCAAAAACCTCTTCACACATTGATTGCTCCTCCTGTATAGCTTGGAAAGGACTCTCTTTGCGTCCCCTTCAATGTGAATCTGTCAATTATCATATCGAAAGTACCAAGCAAATGTACCACAGGCGACCAAAAACTTCAGGACATAAAGATCAAGAAGCCCTATGTACATCCACCCAATCCTTTATAAAAAAACATCATTTGGCATTTCGAACAATTATACCCATCGTGCCATTGAAACACAAAGTTTAAATGCATATCAAATTGGATTCAAGAATCAACAAACAAAAGAGAAATAACTATATTCAATAAATTGTGATCGTGAAACTTAATACACTACCTTTGAAGCAAGATTCTCCTCTAACTCTCGTGATTTGCAACTAAAAGTAACTATAGTTATTCCAACGATTCCCTGACACTCAAAAACAACGATTAGAACTCAAACGTCTAAACTCACAAACTGAATAATTTTGGCTGAAAATAATGATAAGATGAAATCATATCTTTGATCATCATTGAGACTTTCTTTTATATATCTTTCCATCAACAACTTTCATCTCAGAAATTGATTTGGGTGTGGCTAATATTAAGAAGAAAAAAGTGGAGTATCATTCGGCAACCAATCCTCCACTACTCTTAAACTCTTAGTTCCATTATAAAAACCATCTAATTACATGTACATATAGATGACAATTCACTTCTGTCACCATTCCGAAAAATTTAATTCCAAACGGGACCTTATAAGACCATTTATGATTTTAATTACTATAGTGGTGGGAAGAAAATGCAATGAAGAAACTAGGTAGACAATTTTGAAATATAAAAAGGCTTGAAAAGTCAGCGGGAGAAGAGCAGGTTGCCAAGTGGCAATCAGGAGGAGCGCCACTGAGGCAGCGGTGTTAATAAATTTTCATCATGTAATGTCCCACGAAACTCGCCTCCATCCCACTCATCCCCACACTTTCTCTCCCAATCTCAATCCATCCACCCCGCCGGACTGCTCTGTTCTCCAGCTGCCGCCGCCTGCCGTCGCCGGTTGTTTTCTCCCTCCAGTTTTCCAATTTTGATTCCCCGGCTTTGAATCTTTCCGCCTTCTTCAAGGTGTGTTGTCTTTCGCTATTTCGCCCTTTCGGTTTCTGGATCGAGATCATTTGCTGTTGGATGCGGAGCCTCCCGATTCCTGTGTTCTTCGTACAATTTTTTTAGAGCACTTGATTTGCCAGGATCAACGTAACTGCTTCTTAATTTTGCAACATTCAATCCCCCGGTTTAATTTCATGAATTGTTGCTTTGGCCATTTTTTAATGCTTTGTTTGATCGGCTTTTGATTACCTTTCCATTTTAATCACGTAGCCAAAGATTGGGTTGATCATCACAGTTAGCTTCCGCACAACTCTGTATTTGGTAAAAACATCAATGGGAGATGGTGCGCTGAAGGCTGAATCACCTAGAACGATACCAGAGACCAAGATCGAGTCTAAAATGCTTGATGCCATGAAGCGGAGAGAAGAAGCTGCTGGATGCTCCGTTCGATCCTTCAACAGCCTCCTCTTGAAGTTCCCCAAGATTGATGACAGCTTGAAGAACTGCAAAGCCATTTTTGAGGAATTTGGTAAGTTTCCCTGCATACATTTTGACCAATCCCTTCAAACCAATGCAGTGCTGGTGGATTCAACAATGGAATTTCTATTTGGAGTTTCAGAACATTTACATTATTAGATTATTTCCACAATTAGCATTAGATTTTCCCTTTGAATTTGATGGAGATTTGTATGGATAAGCCCAGTGTTGAGAACCGGGGCAGTAATATCAAGCAAGAAAGCAAGAATAGAACGAACGAGACACGACGATTTTTACATGGAAAATCCAAATCGGGAAAAATTATGAAATCGTAATCGAAGCAACAACTCCACTATATTTTGGTGGGATTATAAATTTTCTTTAGGATAGTTAGAGGATTACAAAACACCTCAAGAACAACCTTATTAGATCACCAATACACCATAATGGATACTCATCAACACGGTGGATAACAAAAGCAAATCAACAAGATGAAGAGAAAAATTTCAGAGACCAAATAGATTTGTAGATCCTCTGTCCAACAGCGATTTCCGACAAAACAGAGATCAGAAAAGCTCAAAGAGTCCTGAACATGCACACCAAATTTCAAGACGATCCAATGGTGCATTTCTTGGGGATACTCTTTTGAACAGGCTAATCTGCTAGAAAAACGAAAACTTCCAGTAACTTTATCTTTCTTTCTTTGCTCTTCTTTTGCTCTCTCACTCATTACTTTCTCTTCTATGTAATTTCAAAAATAATTAATCCCTTTATTTACTAATAAAGACTTTTATAATATTACTTTTAAACTTTCCAATAATTCAAAATAACTCAACCAAACAATTACAACTACTCCTTAAAAACCAATCAACCCAACCACTATTTTTAATTGGACCAACCCAACACCAAGCTCCCTATTCAATCTTAAATTAAAACTAACTAAGATCCTTGCACTTGCAATAGGTTCTGGAACTGGAACTATGATGCAGCGAACGCCTAGAAGTTGTTTTTTTTGGTTTAATTTCTTCTGTTTGGCATCATAAGACTTTGCTATACTGCATTATTACAGATGTGGACTCCAATGGCACCATTGATCTCGGAGAGCTCAGAAAATGTTTCACCAAGCTGGAAATCTCTTTCACTGAAGAGGAGATCAATCAGCTCTTCGAGGCATGCGATATTAATGACGACTATGGAATGAACTTTCATGAGTTCATAGTGCTTCTTTGTCTGGTTTATCTTCTCAAGGATGCTGCTGCTGCTGCTCCTGCTGCCGACGATAATGTACGTATCCAGAAATTACTTGATGCTGCTTGTTTATTTTTTTCAACTTCACATGGTAGAATAAGAAGTCGTGCCTTTTTGCTAGCAGCAGCTAGATTTTGATATATAACAAATGGCACTTACCCATTGTCGATACTTCAAAAGCTTCCTCACTTCACATTTTGCCCATCCACACAACTTTATTCGCAACTCTTCCATACCAACTCTAGCTCGTTTTCTCTGTTTTCATTTACCATGTTGACTTCTCTTACATTATTAATCAGAAAGAAGTCCTGTTGATTTGTTGCTTGTATTCCGTGACAATATTAGAAACCGAAGATGGGAATGCCGAAGTTGGAGGGTGGTTTTGAAACATTAGTTGATGCGTTCGTGTACTTGGACAAGAACAAGGATGGTTACGTGAGCAAGAATGAGCTGATACAAGTCATACAGGACTCGGGCGAACGCGCTGCTGGACGAATAGCCTTGAAGAGATTCGGTAATTATCCCTTCTTTTTGAAGAACTTTCCTATTCTGATTTCTGGGTATGAATTTCTCACATTGCCGTGCTCATGAATACGGCAGAAGAGATGGACTGGGATAAAAACGGGACAGTGAACATCAAAGAGTTCCTGTTTGCTTTTACTAAATGGGTCGGCATTGACGATGAAGATGAGGATGAAGACAACGATGGAGATGAAAGCAACAACGTTGGCTGAAGGAGAAGAGGAGAGGTGTGAATGTGGAATGACTCGATGGTTTGTTTAGTTATGAAATGATTATTACGAGTAGGAATAAGTACTGCATTGGTTCGATGAGCTAGTTGTGTAAATAGCCCTCCACCCTACGAAGACATTGCGCTCCTCTTAGTTTTTGTTCTGAATTTTTCTTGAAGAGTAATTAAGGGAAATCAAAGCATTTATGTGTACTGAATGTGAATCACTCTATGTTGGAGAATAGTTCTTATAGCCTAAAGAGGTCTCACTAACCACGGAATCGGAGAGCCTCGGCGGTTGTAAGTGGCGGTTGTAAGTGGCGGAGCCGCCAAACCCTAACCCTAATGTTTAGAGATCTTCAATGTCTCTCCACTAACCGGGAAAATGTTTAGAGATCCTTCATGTCTCTCCATTAATTAGGAAAATATTAGAAATCGTAGGACTGTATGTCTTAATGGACCAATCTTTAACTCCTCAATCACCTTCTCTTAAATTGTTTGCTTGATAAGTTAAAAGAAAATTTTTTATGTGTTCATCAACAATTTTTAGCTCCTCAATCACCTTCTCCCTAATTATTTGGTTGATAAATTAAAAGAAATTTTCGTAGTGAATTGCGAAAAGAATGGGGAGAGAAAAATAGAAGATCCCTTTAATGAAGACTTCTAAACGATTCACGAAATTCATGATGATGTTCATTAATTAAAAATATGTAATAAGAGACAATAATAATCCATTATGTTATGAATCAAATAAACTTAATGGAAATTTAGTTGTGTTGACTTTGGAGAAAAAAATGTCACTCCACATGATGAAAGAATTTTTCAGTGTCTGCATTTTATATGATGTATTTGTTTCAAAACTTCCAAATATTATGTACTAGTTTTACTTTTACAACGTGGAATTTAGAACCACTATTAGTAAATTTCAAGTTCGGTATGTAACAAATGAAAGTTTTGGGGATGAATCAGGTATTTCGACTGTTTTGGTGCCCTAATGACTTTTTTGAAGTCGTCACTCGACTATCGTCAGTTAGCTCTGACTCGCCCGCTCTAACAATCAAATTAGGCGCCATCAGCAGCTTCACCTCTTCATTCTTCGGTTTCCGGCTTCGCCCTTCAGTCTACTTTATTATTCTGCCCGGCGGAGGAAGAGATGGAGGAGGCAACAATTCCCTTCAAGAATTTGCACAGCAGAGAGTATCAAGGTCACAAGAAGAAGGTTTCTGCTTCTCTTATAATACCAATCGTTCCAATTGTTTTTTCTTTTATCTATCAATTGATTTGAATAAGTGCTTCTGGATTGGTTAGGTGCATGCGGTCGCTTGGAATTGTACCGGCACCAAGCTCGCTTCTGGTTCCGTTGATCAAACTGCTCGAGTTTGGCACATTGAACCCCACGGCCATGTAAGTTAATTAAAACTCCCATCATCTCGATTTTCATTTGTTTCGTTCGTTCGCTTATTTTTCAGCATTAACGACAGCATGATTGCGATTTTCCCTCGTTTCATCGTTCCTTCTGATACCTGTTTGGTCTCTGGTTGAAAATGCTATTGATTCGATGCAGCTGTTTTTTGAGACTATATGAATGTGGGAGTCTATGTGATATCCAAGGTTTGGAGCTCTAGGTTGAGTTGGCTATCCAAATTTTGGTACATTTAGACTTATGGTGCTGTGATGGCTTTGTTTATAATCCAGATTTCATGGGCGCAGTCTATAACGCCCTGGGATTCGAGAATCATCACAGTGTCTCCTTTGCAGAGAGTCTGGATTATTGTTTGAGATTTGTTATGTGTAAGATTCGGATGATAGTTCTAAGAGGGCACAAGTGATCGAATCACGATGTATTAACGTAAGATATTTGTCGTTGATGGTGCTTTATGCTGGGCTTTCGAAGGTCCAAGTATTCCCACCAGATCATAAAAAAACTAGAGAACGATGAATCAATATCAGACCTATTTCTTTCCAATTTTTCTTTCCTTTCTTAGGTATCTCCCTTAGACATACCAACAAAACACACACTATAAGCTCCAAATGTTTGTGGCATATGAAGTTTTATGATGTAAACTCCGAGTCTTGTTGGAAATATGCACCTGGGTTCGACCTTGGTGTAATGGCAGCACCATGGACTTGACCTTGGTGCGATGCCGGAGTTGGGACGGATGCGTGAAATCACGGGAAACCTCACATTAGCTCAGAGCAAGCTGGAACTAGCTGGAACTAGCTGGCATCAGCTCCTCTATGAGCTAGATGATGCTAGGGACTGACACTGAAGCTCGTCCAGCTCAACCTTGAGCTGGATGTTAGTGTCACTAGCTGCGGTACTGAGTTGAGCTACAGTGATGATAGGGAGCTAGATAGTTGGGGTGGTTACACCTTCTCCTAGGACGAATTGGCACACACCTTTTCGAGAGATTTAAACTCATTTATGAGTTGTTTTCCCTCCAAACCCGTGGGACTTCAAGGTAGTTACCTTCAAGTCTATCTATGGGGATAATGACTCCTCTTGGTGCTTCATTCGCACCCTTTCAGCCCTGGACTCCTTTGCCTATATAAAGGAGGCAGTAGTGTGGGAGAATACACACAGAAACGATCTATCCTAGCCTACGATTCTAAGTGACTCTAGTATCTAAAGCCTAAGAATTTGAGTGAAGACGGTCTTATCCTCGGAAGGGATTTCCTAATACCCAAGACTTGTAGGATGGAAATACTCTTTTCGGAAAGTGGTACCCACGATTCCGTCTTGATCTTAGATCTCATCACCTATCAAAGCTCGAAGCATTGCTACTTGGAACCTCTTGATCTTACAAGTCTCTGATACTAAATATTTATTGCAGGGGAAAGCTAGAGACATTGAGCTGAAAGGGCACACTGATAGTGTGGATCAGCTTTGTTGGGACCCTAAACATGCTGATCTTATTGCAACAGCATCTGGAGACAGGACTGTTCGTCTTTGGGATGCTCGTACTGAGTAATTTCCTCTTTTATGTACTGGTACTTCTGTATAGAAACTGGGGCATACGAAGCAGAAATTAAAACCATATATCTTAAGATTTTTTATATCTTGATAGGACAATTTTCTCTTCTAATGAGTTCTGTAATGGAAGCCAAGTCACAATTTGATCTTTTATATTGTATTGAAGTTTGAACAAGAATTGAAAATCAAAATCAAGGCATCCTGGTATTCTGTAGGTGGGAAATGCTCTCAGCAGGCAGAACTTAGCGGAGAAAATATAAACATCACCTACAAACCAGATGGTACCCAAGTAGCTGTTGGTAATAGGGTATGTTCCTGTCAGCCCCTCTAAGCCACACATGGTCAAACCTACATCTAGATTTGATAGTATCATGGTTGTCAATCTATTAGTTCGTGACCTTCAAAACTTTCAACACAACTCGAGCAAATTGCCTTGAGGGTATGGCTTATATTGTTTTTTATTCCAGGACGATGAACTGACAATTTTGGATGTTCGGAAATTTAGAACAATTCATAACCACAAGTTTAATTATGAGGTGAGCTAATTCATATTACATCTTCATCGGATGTGTTTTACATTTATCATTATAGCTGCCATATGATTCTTATACATTTCTATTCCAGGTGAATGAGATTGCTTGGGATATGACTGGAGAGATGTTCCTTTTGACGACTGGAAATGGTAAGAACCATTTTCTGAATGCCCATTTGATACAACTACGTCTCACATTTTTAGGCATCCATATTAATGTATTATTCATTATTATTCTTGAATTTCGATGTTAATATTTGTTATTAGATCCCATACTGAGTTCGACTCGGTGGAGCTTCTCCAATCATATTATACTATCCTACCACCATTATTAATTTTGTATTGCACAGTGCTCTACTAAGCACAATGAATGTTATATGTAATCAAGGCACCGTTGAAGTACTTAAATACCACCCAGAGCTCAAACCAATGGACACCCTCATGGCTCATACAGCAGGTTGCTATTGCATTGCCATTGATCCAAAAGGAAGGTGTGCAGAAGTTTCAGTTTCTAAACTTCTATGTTAAGTGAATGATGGGAGTTATTAAATGAAGTCCTTTGCATCGCAGATATTTTGCTGTGGGGAGTGCTGATTCATTAGTCAGTCTTTGGGATATTTCAGAGATGCTCTGTGTCCGGACATTTACCAAACTAGAGTGAGTATTAGCTATCTTGGTGCCACCTCAGCTAATACGTTGAGAAATATTCCTTCCATTCTTTGTTTTGAACAACGTATTGTAAACTCAGATGGCCTGTGAGGACGATAAGCTTCAATCACACAGGAGAGTACATAGCTTCTGCAAGTGAAGACTTGTTCATTGACATAGTATGTTTCCTGGAACTTCTATCACTTGGTTTTTCATCTTCAAATAAGTATAACATTTTCTATTGTTTTGTTTTGGGAGTCTTATGGTGTTTGTCCTCTTACCAATCTTCCAAATTAAATTTTCTTGCGTGAAACAGTCCAATGTTCAAACTGGTCGATCAGTTCATCAGATCCCGTGTCGAGCAGCCATGAATAGTGTTGAGTGGAACCCCAAGTACAATTTGCTTGCATATGCTGGCGATGACAAAAAGCATCAGGCTGATGAAGGTAACACTACTCCTGTCCTCAGATTGGTAAAAGAGGTTCACTGTTGTTGAGATTCGGCAATTATATTAGAGATGTTATATTTTCTTATTTCCTTACTAGGTTACTTATTTAGTTGTTTCATTCAATCTAATAACAAGAGGAATTACCTCATAATTTGGCAACTGCAAGTAAATCAACAAGTCCTCGCCCTGCTTGATTGATGTATGTTGACATAATGTTGTGTTGTTGCAGGTGTTTTCCGTATATTTGGTTTTGACACGGCCTAATTTGCAGTGTATGTAAAGATATCCTCGTCTTCTGCCTCTTATAGTTCTCACTTTCCATAGTTACCAGAGAATTGTGAACATTTTTTTTATCACTCGAGAATTATGAACTGCGAAGTAAGATATGGATACTGTATGATCCTGGCTTTGAATTAGTAGTTTATAATGAACAAAAACTCAAATTCCAGTTTGCAAAGCAAATTATTGCCAATGGTGATGAAAAGAATGAATGGATGTTTTTTATTAGAGTCAATGGAATCAAATATTGTATACAGGGAGACCGACGGCCACACAAGCTGTGTGTGTGAACAAAAGTTCCCATAGCACAAATGTGAAATATATTATCAGATCTCTCTCATAATCTTGTTGCTGAGATTCGTTGTGTTCAGAAATGGAGAACTTCGGCTCCCTGAGGTTTTGGGCTAAAGAAACTTGATACTTGCCTGATTTCTTGTCATTTTGAGGCCACTGTATCAGAAATCTTGACATTTTGAGGCCACCGTATCAGAAATCTTGTCTCTTTTTCGCCTTGCCTAGAAGCTGCCGCAAAGGATGAGTCTGGAAACAGGGAAGACCAGACCAGTGAAGCAAAGCAGACAGAAGACAACCAAGTTCTGGGAGCACCAAGTGATGGGCTTCCACTTAATCTCGACGCTGGAACTCTTAATCTTCTTCCCTCCCCAGCTCTGGTAAGGATCTTTCCCCAACTCAAAGCTCCCTCCTTTCATCCTCAGCTCCTGAATGCACCTAGTCACTGCCCGGTTATCGCCCTTCTCCCTCTGCACCTGCCTCCACACCTTCCAGTACCTGTAAAGCTGTACCTGTACCAGCCACACAAACACAAGTGAAGTGCACAACGACACTAGTCCAGGTATCCACCATTTCTTGCTGTTGCACCTAGAACTACTAGTGGAAGAAGAAGTAGCACAAGAGGAGGAAGTGAAGAGGATGGTGAAGAAGAACCCGTGGAAGACAAGGAAGAAGCAGCAGAGTTGGAAGATGTCTCGCTTGATGGAATCCATTCTGGATTCCTTCATCGCGATCCTCCTCCCACAGAGATCTTCTTCCCTCTGCCACAGTTTTAGAAGCAACAGGTGCCCCGGGCTTCGGGAGATTTCGGTAAGTGGGTGGTTCTGGATAGCAGCCTCGATGCAGAGTAGCTGCTTCTCGTGGTGGTGCTCCTCGTCTACCGAGACCTCCACCACGACATGAGCGGCTTTCAATTCCACACCGGCCATTAGGATTTAGGAATAAATAGTGATAGATAAAGAGATATGATTCAAGTGCAGAGGAAGAATGAAAGTAATTGTCTTGGTGGAGGGAACTGGGGTGCCAAAGTTTCAGGATTTATACTGTTGGAAGAACTCCAGAGGTGTTCTCTCTCCGTCTGTCAACGGCTATATTTTCCTTAACGGTAAGATTTTGTTCCCTTTTTTATATTTTATTTTATATATACATTCTTCTTCCGTCCGTTATTAAACATAACGGCATCTTTTATCATCCCGAATTCCATTCCTCCCACGGGGTTTCGGCCTACTTGTCGAAATTATTGGGCTAATTTGGAGTTCTCTTAAGAAGGAAAAGGCCCAGCTTATCTTCCAGTCCCATAAGCTACCTCATTGAATCGGCTGGGGCCCCAGAGCCCACAATCATCCTCTTGGACTGCATCATCCTTGTCAACAACCGGCCCGCTAGATTTGTGTAAGGGCATGTTTTCTGTGTCGGAATTATGGGTGGAATTGGCCGGATTTACGTTCCAAATGCTGGATCAATTTTGTCGAATTTATTTTTCGAGACCCTAACATGTCATCCCAATTCCGTTGGATTTGGGCTTGACGCCTCTTTATTCCTGCTGCCAAATTCCATTTAGAGAAATAAGAACTTTGCAAATTAAAAAATATTAGTTTTGAATTTAAATTTTATCAGATTGGCAATTTCGACCAAAATTGAAGGTTGAAGAGTGAAAAATGTATCATATGAATTGCTTATTAGAAAACAAGTGGGGGCAAATAGGCCCATTTCAGACCACTCTAGTGCAACTAACAATTAATTACGGTCCAACACAGCCCAGGTTGTAGCAAAATGTTAGATTTGACAGACATGATGGATTTTTCTTTAAAGAAAAATCTGTAATTAGTACCACCACTTGTTACAGTTACACTTACAACCAGCTCACGCCTGCCGTGGTAAAAGTCGTCGCCGCCGGCACCGAGTCATCGATTCCTTCAGGGTTTGGTATCCGATCTCCCAAATCTTAGGTCAGTCTTCGCCGTCTCTGTTTCTCCCCCTTTCACATTTCTTTCTTGTCTAATAAGAAACCAGAAACTAAGAAAAACACTGACCCAACCCACAAGCCAAACCCAATCCACTTTCATCTACTATATATACTCTCCACCATCGCTGCAGCAAAGAAAAAATAAAATAACACAAAATTCCTCCGATTCCAATTCCTCCATTTCAGTATTTGAATCTACGATTCTCGATTGCGGAAGAGGAGTGAGTGATATGCACCTGTACAATGCATGGCTGCCCCCTCCAGTTGCGGAGGAGACGAACAAGGAAGGAGAATCCTTCTCCCGCGTCGTCCACTCCATCAGAAGCGCTTACAATCCCGACGATCCTGATTCCGTTTACGCCACTCTCAAATGGATTTCCGTCCTTGATATGTGAGTGATCTTCTTTTTGTTTGGAGCTTATTGGAGCTTCTTCTTGATTGTTGCTTATCGGCCTTCTTTTATAGCTTCGTGAAGGCCAAGAGCGATGTCGCCTTGGAAGATGTCACGGCAGTGGTGGAAATTGGGCTGGAGTTGTTCAGTGTGTCTCAGGACAAGCTTTATGCTCAGGTTTTTTTCTTTCTGTTTTATTTTCTCCTCAAGCCAACCTTTGGTGTTGATTGATCATTTTTTGACCAGGTGTTCATCAATTATGATATGTTCAGGTTAGATGGGGAAATATTTTGGTGAGATTGCTCAACAAGTACAGAAAGAAGTTGTCTCTGAAAGTTCCATGGCGCCCTCTATACGACACACTTGTTCACACTCACTTCTCAAGGAGCACTGGTCCAGAAGGCTGGAGGCTGAGGCAGCGCCATTTCTCAACTGTCACTTCTCTGGTTAGATCCTGCCGGAGGTTCTTTCCTGCTGGTTCGGCCGCTGAAATTTGGTCTGAGTTCAGGTCAGTGGTTTTGCAATGCAGCTATCTTCGATAAGTTGCATACGGCTTCTTTCCCGCAGCTACATGAATCATAAGTTAACTCTTCTATGGTAATGGGGTTTAGCTAGTTGGTTTCACGTCATTATATCGAATACAGTATCTGCTGCCAATTGATTTCCTCATTGGCAGTTTGGCACATTCCTTATGCCAAACTTATGTAATTGCTTAGGTTCGGCCGTTAGATTCTTGAAACACAATTATGCTAACGAATGTAGGTCTAGTTAAAGGTGATGATGTTTCTTATAATACTCAACAGTGGCTATAGTTACTTTTTCCAGCGTGGTCTCTTGTCTAATTATACTTGAAACTGTTCTTGTCGATAAAAGATAAATAAGTGACTCAACAATTTTACGTGTAATACCCTCCTATTTCCACTTTGTGATATTGACAGTGTAACAACTTTGTAGTTCTCTACTGGAAAATCCGTGGCATAATTCATCATTTGAAGGATCTGGGTTTGTGCGACTGTTCCTTCCCACAAACTTGGATAACCAGGATTTTTATACCATGTAAGGATCACTCTTAGGGACTGTTGTACTTGCTTTCTGATCAAATTATACAGCAAGTTCATTGCACTTTCTTTTCAATGGCAGTGATTGGGTAAAAAAGAGTATGGACCTGTGGGACTCTATGCCGAATTGCCAATTCTGGAACAGCCAGTGGGCAGCTGTAATAGCTCGGGTCATAAAGAACTATGAGTTCATTGATTGGGAGTCCTTCTTACCGACACTGTTCACTCGGTTCTTAAACATGTTTGAGGTAGGTCTATATAATACTTATTATGCCAGGTTCTGTCAATCATATGCTAACCTATAATATATGGTTCTTTGGATTCAAAAATATATAGCTTTTGACTGTAGCAGAAACTTGTGCGCCAATCATATGTTGTGATTTGAGATGTACTACCATGTTTTGCTTAAAACTCTTGCTGGTCACTTCCTAGCAACTTCCATTTGATATATGCCAATTTTAGTGACTGTCGATCATGTCTGGGTTTTATGGCCTTCATTTTTTACTGCAGTTCTCTGTCTCATATTTTATTTTTTCCATGTGTATCATTACCATGTTGAAAGATTTGAGTCTCATTCCATTTCTTTTACTAACAGGTTCCAGTGGCAAATGGAAGTGGATCATATCCCTTTCCTGTCGATGTTCCAAGAAATACAAGATTCTTATTTTCAAACAAAACAGTCACCCCGACTAAGGCTATTTCCAAATCGATTGTAAGATTGGCAGTCTTGTCTCACACAGCACTATGTTTTCTGGATGTATCGTAGTATTACTTACACATGTGTTTCCATTTTTCACATTTTATTTGGTTCCTACTGCAGGTCTATCTACTGAAGCCTGGCAGTTCAACAGAAAAATACTTTGAGAAATTAGTCAACCTCTTAGAACAGTTTGTTTACTTGCACTATCAACTCACTTATTTATCACTTCAAACTTATTGATATGTTCTTAGCTCATGGTTTTCTATTTGGTAGGTATTACCACCCATCCAATGGTGGTCGGTGGACTTACTCTTTGGAGCGGTTCCTTTTGTATTTGGTTGCTGCATTCCAAAAGCGCTTACAGCACGAGCAATTGTAAGAATATATTAGTGTGCTGTCTTTGTTTCTTTGTGCACGGTGTAACTTGTTTTCACCTTACTTTAAAAACAATGGTGTTACAGGAGCAAAGATAATATACAAGCAAACCTCTGTCTGGGAAGATCAGAGAGGATTGCATTTGTCAATATATTGCTTAAGTTAATTGATTGCGGACAATACAGCAAGAATGAGCATCTGTCTGAGACTGTAGCTGCAGCGACTTCTATCCTGTCTTATGTGGAACCCTCACTAGTTCTACCACTCTTAGCATCTCGATTCCATCTGGCTCTGGAGACGGTACGTATTGTTTCATGTATTTGTTAGGGGCAGAACCATTTAACCTTTTATGTCGTTCAGTTTGCAGAATAGTTAAGTTTCCTACAGAAGAAGTTAGCCTTTTCAGACATTGCTCTTTTTAGTTCTGTTTATCATCATGTTAACCTCTGATTTTTCCTACTTTTCTGTCTAGTCAGATGACTGCCACCCACCAGTTGAAAACTGCTGTGATGTCAGTGGCATTTGCAGGGCGCTCATTATTTCTCACATCCTTATCAACCTCGGCGAAAGAGCTTGACCTTGCTGGTGATAATGAGACACTCATTGATCTACTGATGATTTCATTATCCAATGCATTACTTGGCATGGATGCTAATGATCCTCCGAAAACTTTGGCAACCATGCAGCTGATTGGTTCAATATTTTCTAATGTAAGTGGATGAGTGCCTGATAAACACCAAGAAGTAATCCTTTCATGCTTCCATTTATTTGATATTAATAGCATTGTACTATTAATTGCAGATTTCTACTTTGGATGATAGCATGGATGACCTGTCATTCATGTCAATGATCCGCATTTCTGAGTGGTTAGATGAGTTCTTGTGTCGGTTGTTCTCCTTACTTCAGCATTTGGAACCAAGCAGTGTTGTGTGAGTAGTAGTCTTCACTTCAACTGATCGCCAGTCTTGCTTTCCATACCAAATGTCGAGCTGCACCTTTTCCAGTTCTAAGAATAACTAGTTATATTTATGCAGTAATGAAGGTTTACATTCAACATCAACATCAGGGACATTTTTAGTTGAAGAGGGTCCATATTACTACTGTATGCTTGAAATCTTGCTTGGAAGGCTTTCAAAACCACTGTACAATCAGGTATGTTTCTTGTCTATGCAGTTACTTGAAATTTTCTTAAGGATGCTGGTGTTTATGTCAGTTCCATTTTCTATGACAGGCTTTGAAGAAAATTTCGAAGTTTGTAAGGACAAATATTCTTCCTGGTGCAATTGCAGAGGTTGGCTTGCTTTGTTGTGCCTGTGTTCACTCGAACCCGGAAGAGGCAGTTTCAGCTCTCGTGGAGCCAATGTTGTCTGCTGTTATATCTTCTCTGAAAGGAACACCATCAACAGGATTTGGAGGAAGGGGAATCCTTGATGCATCAATTTCATCGAAGGTTCTGCATCTATTGGGGGAATTCAGTTTTTTCTTTTGTTTTATACCACCTTCTATCATACTGAAGTAATTTTCTTCCTTATTCAGGCAAAGCCAACATTGTCTCCAGCTCTTGAAACATCAATTGATTGTCAATTGAAAATACTGTCAGTTGCTATCAACTACGGAGGTTCCGTGCTTCTTCCTTTCAAGGATAAATTCATCGAAGCTGTCACTTCTGCTTTCGAATCTCCCTCTTGGAAGGTCTTGATTTTCTTCTGTTCGCCTCTATTCCTGTGCGTTGATAATTTACTAGGAGCAATATGTTTCATTAGCTGTTCCATTATTGCTAATTTATTGGCATTGGACTTTAGCTTTTATTATATCCATGTTCATGGATGCTATCTTTATCTTGTAGGTTAACGGAGCTGGTGATCATCTTCTTAGGTCCCTAATGGGAAGTCTCGTTCTTTATTACCCTGTAGATCAATACAGGTATATCATATCATCGACGTGGTTGTGATTATGGCTCTATACATGGTATGTGACATATTCTGTTACCTCTACAGAAAAGAATTAATTTATTTTTTCTAGGTGCATTTCGCAGCATCCTGCTGCTACGGCATTGGAAGAGTGGATTGGCACAAAAGATTATACCAATGAGGACCAGCCGATGGCACCCAAGTGGCATGTTCCAAATGATGCGGAAGTTCAATTTGCAAATGAACTTTTGAACCTTCATTTTCAATCAGCTTTAGATGATCTCTTGAGGATATGCCGAGATCGCATCCATTCCGACCCAGGTAATGGCTGTTCATTCCATCAGTTCATTTTACGCTATTCTAGCAAGTATTTGTCTCCCAGATGAAATACTTAATCTGTTCAAATTGTGTTGTTTCCTCTTATTTTAAAGGGTATTCGTGTTGCTTTCAGTATATTTTAGTTCTATTGTGTATTTCCTGTGACCAAATTTCTGTACAGTTTCTTATTTAATATAAGTGAGCAATATCATAAAACTGTATGTAACTTGTTTCTGTTTAAATAGCCATTTCTGTTTCATTACTACTTGTGGGCAGGCAATGAGAAAGAGCACTTGAAAGTGACTCTTCTGCGCATCGATTCTTCTCTGCAAGGGGTTTTATCTTGCTTACCTGATTTCAAGCCATCCCTCAGAACTGGGGTTGTTGGCGATCAAAATCACATGTCCTTTCTGATAGCTGGAGCAACAGGTGCAACTGTTGGCAGCCCTGAACTACGGGAAAAGGCTGCTGAGATTATACACAATGCTTGCCAGTAAGGTTTCGATGTAGCTGGTGTCAGTGGATCTTGTTTACGGCCCGCATGGTTGAGTATTTTATACTTATACTTTTTGGTTCGCAATATTTGCAGATATCTGCTGGAGGAAAAATCAGATGATAGCATTCTATTGATACTCATTATCCGGATAATGGATGCGTTAGTAAATTACGGTAATGTCAATTGAAAATGGAAGGAATTTTACTTCCACTGTTGATTTTTTGGGGTTTTTGTTCTTTATCGTGATTCGAGTGTTTTTCTTACACTTGCTGAATAGGAAGTTTGGAGTATGATGAATGGTCAAATCACAGGCAGGCATGGAAGTTGGAATCTGCTGCTATCATAGAACCTCCAATAAACTTTATAGTTTCATCTCATTCTAAAGGGAAAAAGAGGTTAGTGGTCTATAGCGAGGTTTCCTGTGATAGCTCAATCACTAACAATAGGAACTCGTAATGCTGACTGTACTTTTTGTATGCTAGACCTCGATGGGCCCTTATTGACAAGGCCTACATGCATAATACATGGAGATCGTCGCAATCATCCTACCATCTTTTCCGTACGAGTGGAAGTTTCGCTCCCTCTGACCATGCAGCTGTTTTGATCGCTGATCTACTAAATCTTTCTCAGCATAGCTATGAAACTGTTCGAGGGTAAGTTCTCTAGTCATTTATCTCCTGAAATTTTGTATTTGTGCCTTGTGGACAAATCAATCATGCTTTCGTATTTCTACACTTTTTCCTTAAAACGTCGTATGGAGCATCCAGAGTTCTTTTTGATCAGTATCCTACAAATTTGGTGCTAATGTCCAATTTTAATTATTGGTCGGCTCCAGACTTGCTGGAAAATCTCTGCTGAAGATGATTAAGAGATGGCCATCTATGATCTCCAAGTGTGTGCTTTCTCTTACTGAAAATCTGAAGAACCCAAGTGCTCCTGAATGTGCAGTCTTAGGTTCTTGTGCTGTACTCTCCACTCAAACAGTTCTCAAGCATTTGACAACGGTAATTTTTATAGTGAAATGAGTTCTTCTTTGGATCTTATTTGGGGTTTCTAATTCCTAGTGAACATGTGGTTTGCAGGATCCAAAGTCTTTCTCTTCATTTCTCCTTGGAATTCTGTCGAGGTACTTCTTTTTGTCTTTGTTATATCTCTTTCCTCACAGAGGATCACATGGAAATGGACAGTTATTTAGTTTTACCACTTACCTCTTTTTTATCAGCTATCTCACTTAAACCCTTTGCTTTTATAGCTCTCATCACGAGTCCTTGAAATGCCAGAAGGCAATTAATGAGGTAAATTCTCGCATTGCTCTAAGGAGTTTAAAGTCTTGTTTGTCGATTCTACTAATAATTTGACTGCCAACAGCTTTTTGTCAAGTACAACATCTACTTCTCAGGAGTATCCAGGAGCATTTTCAGAACAGCAGACAGTCAAATTGGCAGATCAGATTTTTCAGATTTGGTTTCTCATATTGGATCTATGGGTTTTGAATCTTCTGGTTTGCATTGGAGGTACATGTTTTAGTTTTGAATTCTCTTGGTTAATAGGTATTGTTGGATTGTTTAGAGAAACAAGCTTGAAAGCTGAAAGCTATCTAGGGTCAGGATCACACGATCACACGAACTGTTAGTGGTGCATTGATCCTTTCCAGAAACAGCCAAATCATTAAATTAGGCTTCAAACTTCTTGGTAAAACTCAATGATTATACATGCCAGAATAAATTTCGAGTTCTGTAGTAAACAAGTAGTAAAAATATCTCTCTTACTCGTTCACCACTTGTTCACCAACATCTTTTTAAATTAATCCGAGAATTTTCTAATGACTGAAATGAAAGTAGACATTGGAAGTCGTTGCACGTGAATTGGTGATTACCATGGTTATGTGTGCTTCTGATGTGATTTTTATTTAGACAAATGAAGAACAGATTTGATATAAACTATGATGTCGTAAGTGTGCTGCTCGCAATATTTTCTGATAGTAATAAATTAAATCTACTATCGTGTGCATTTAAAATAGTGGAGATTTATTTGTGGGACTGAATTACGTATTGAGGAGGATCTGGATCACCTACTATCTTTGACATGTTAAAGCCACTCCTGAACTGTCAACTTCCATTGCGATCCTGAACATTTATTTGACTTCTTTCTGTTCCCAATATTTATACTAGGTATAATTTGATGGCAAATAGAATTCTTCTGCTGCTGGCTATGGCATCTACAAATGAACCAAACTTCTCGCCAAAAATTTTGAGAGAAACCACGAGTAAGTTGTTGCTTATTGTGTTTTGATAGTGATTGGGTCAGTAAACTAAACGATAGTGCTGTAGGTCACTTTCTGAAAAGTTTGAAGAGCCAACTTCCACAAACCAGGATGCTTTCAATTTCTGCACTGAATACGCTCCTAAAAGAATCACCATACAAACTTTCGGCTGAGGATCAAAATGCTGCAATGGAAGTGTTGGGTACCAATACCAAATCTTCCCTTGAAGTGGCGCTGGGTGAAATTTTTCAGGAGGAAGGATTCTTTAATGAGACTTTGAGTAGCCTATCTCATGTTCATATTATCACTGATAATGAGAGTTCTTCCAGAGGAAATCATGGGAGTTCTTCTTTCCAAAGCTTGGCAGATAAATCAATCACCCGATTTTATTTTGATTTTTCATCCTCATGGCCTCGTACACCTAGCTGGATCTCTCTATTAGGAGGGGATAGCTTTTACCCGAGCTTTGCACGAATTTTCAAGCGTCTGGTGCAAGAATGTGGCATGCCCATTCTGATGGCACTAAGAAGCTCATTGGAAGAATTTGCAAATGCCAAGGAAAGGTCTAAGCAGTGTGTTGCAGCAGAAGCCTTCGCAGGTGTGTTGCACTCTGATTTTGATGGTCTTTCAGGAGCGTGGGACAGCTGGATGATGGGTCAGTTACAGAGTATTATTCTTGGGCAGTCGGTGGAGTCTATACCTGAGTGGTCAGCTTGCATACGGTATGCAGTTACTGGGAAAGGGAAGCATGGTACAGGAATTCCCCTTCTTAGACAGAAGATTTTGGACTGCTTGATAACACCCCTACCTCCTGCAGTAACAACTACTGTAGTCGCTAAGCGTTATACTTTTGTTTCTGCTGCACTTATAGAGATATCCCCACATAAGATGTCTGTGACTGAAATGGAGGTTCACAAAAAACTCTTGGATGAGTTGCTTGCAAACATGTGCCATTCATCAGCCCAAGTAAGCATTTCTTATAAAACTTTTGTCAGCCTTAATTACCCCACCTATTATCGCTGAATTCCTGATTTTCTTGTTATCATCAATATGTCCTAGTTGCTTAATTCTTAAACCTGGTTGTTTAATGATGGAAGACAGTGAAAGCAGAATTGAAAGAGAGATGTAGTTATAGGATTACTCTTCCTAGTGTGCTTATTATTGGTTGCTGATTCTTGGATTGTAAATATATGAAATAACGAAGTAGCTAGAAGCAAGTCTTAAGAAGGTGGTTTTTTACGCTATATGGCATTATGTAATGCCCGTGGAAACAATTTTTCTGCTGCATTAGTTATGTTTTTCTGTTCATTTACTGATCTGCAACTTTCTTGGGACAGGTGAGGGAAGCTGTAGGAGTTAACCTCTCCATATTATGCTCTAATATTCGCCTTCATGCATCAAACTCCGTTCAAGAGGCTGACCATGACAATGACAGCCCATTGAAAACAGAAAATTGGGCTGTGTTACTCACAGAACGAGCATCTGAGATGGTCACGAGTATCCAGAATACTAGTCCATCAGACTTGGGGACGGCTGCTCAGTCCAGTTCTGATAATGTCACATTGAATGGAGATATACGAGATGATGTTAAGTGGATGGAAACGGTACTGATAACTTTTGACTTGCTCTCTCTCTAACGTTTAGGGTTTACAAGTCGATGTTCTGACATTTCTGATTAACCTTTGTTTTTCTGTAGCTATTTCATTTTATTGTCTCAACTATGAAGTCTGGAAGATCATCTTGTTTGGTTGATGTCATAGTCAGATTCATCTATCCTGTCATTGCATTACAGGTACGTGCAGTACCTTCCCTAGCTTGTTTTAAAGTTTGTGATATTCAGTGTTTACTTTTGCCCATTCTCTATGTATAAGCGCACAATCTTTACATTCTCTTGGGCTCTGAATGTAAAATCAAAGACAGGTTGTATAAGCAGAGTTCAATGTGAAATGAGAAAATCTTCGTATCGGGAGTTTTGGCTGTGAATCATCACCATTAACTATTTGATTGTTTGCTGTAGAATTTCAACTCTGAAGCAACTTGATGTTTACTATCTTATGTTTGTTTTCAACAATCTAACTTCATCGTTCTTGTTAGTTACTAATTATTGTATGTACGATTGTCTTAACTATATTTGTCAACTTTTATTTTGAAGGAAACGTCAAATAAAGATTTGTCAACTCTGGCCAAGGCTGCTTTCGAGTTGCTAAAGTGGAGAGTCTTTTTGGAACCCCATCTCCAGAAGGTCGTTGAAGTCATTCTTTCTTCTTCTACTGATTCCAATTGGCGGACTAGATCAGCTACTCTTACGTATCTACGTACGTTTATGTATAGGTATGTACTATCTTTCACTGAAATGTTCATCTCCCCACTTTGAGGCTGATATTTTGCTGGTTCATATACTTTTCTCATGTGACTATTGACTAGTTCATGTTTCAGTACAAACATTTTGATACTCCAAAATGGTTGTCAGGGAGTTCCGTAATTGTTTGAATGGAAAAACATTACATTAGGATCTTTTTTTTCACTCATTACTGGATTGTTAATTATTTTCTAAACCGTAATGCGTATTTTCATTGGTACTAGGCTAATTCATTCTTCATCCAGATCGGCAATTAGAGCTTTGTTGATTATCTTTCAGTAATAGGTTATGCAGATATTTGTTGTAGCCTGAATTCTGATGTGTATCTTTCCCTATAACAGGCATACTTACATACTCTCCAAAGAGGAAAAACAAAAAATTTGGAAAACTGTGGAGGGTCTTCTGGGAGACAATCAAGTAGAGGCAAGTTCATTTTTAAGTTCATCCTAAACTAAGTTCTAATTTGGATAACTGTAAGGTCCAAATGTGAGATAAGAATAACGCTAAATTCATTTCTTGTACATAGTTTATTAGGAATATAAACTAACTAGCATCTTCACAGAAAATTACTTACAATCCATGAAATGTATTGACAAACGAATAGGCATTTAGCCACCGGGTCCTGTTGGGTAGTCATCATTCCAGAAACCAACGCGATAAGGTTTAGACACAGAGTTGAAAGAAGATTGATTTTACATCAGTTTGTTTTCATCTGAAATGGATATTTTTGTTTCCAGGTAAGGGAGCATGCTGCAGCAGTTCTTGCAGGTCTAATGAAAGGTGGAGATGAGGACCTTGCTTGTGATTTCCGTGAGAGAGCTTTAGCACAGGCAAATACCTTGCAAAAGATGAAAAGGCAGAGGTTAGCTTTTATTCTCTGGAGATAGCTTGTTATCAAACCATTTCAATTTTCTCATCTTAAAATAAAATAGAGTATGGATTTCATATTGATGTATCATCCACTTTGAATATACTTCATGCAGAAAGATCACATATGTGACGTTACTTTATATGTGGCTTTATTATGACAGGAATCAAAGAAATGGACAATCCATATCGTCAATCCATGGTGCTGTACTTGCCCTTACGGCTTCAGTATTATCGGTGCCATATGATATGCCCGGGTATGGATCCGACTGTATGCTGCACAATAGCACCTGACATAAGTGAATCATGATTTTAGAATATTCCGAGGAATATAACTAGGGAGCTGATTCATTTCCTTCAAAATAGACTTCAGACAGCAGTAACAGCCTGTTGGCTTTGGTTCATCTTTCAAAACTGCTGAATATAGCGATTTTAGAGACTTCATACTAACGTCATTGGTCTATTGGTGAACTATAATCTTAAGTGATTTCATATTTATTTCTAATGCGGGTTGATAAATTGCATTTCAGTTGGTTGCCAGAGCATGTGACTCTACTGGCGCGTTTCGCAGCAGAGCCTTCGCCTGTAAAATCTACAGTCACGAAAGCAGTTGCCGAGTTCCGGAGGACTCACGCAGACACATGGACTTTTCAGAAGGATCAGTTCACCGAAGAGCAACTAGAGGTACATTAATAACACTTAGTCTTATTAATAACAACATGAATTAATAATAGGAAACTCTTCTTGTTTCTCCAACTAAACTATACCCTTCTGCAACCTACTGCAGGTTCTCGCCGATACATCGTCTTCATCCTCGTACTTCGCATGAATGAAAAATCTCAGGAAATGATATGTTAGGGAAGGAAGGATAGGATGAGTAGTAGAAGTGTCGTAGTCTCTGTTGATAAATGCAACCATCATAAATCATATCCCATGGGATTAAAAGGTTGTATTTACAATTGTTGTATTATTGATTAAAGGTTGTATTTTATCATTTTTATTTAACTTATAGCGATAACAGTGAATGATATTTTCTTAGTTTACTTTATATCTATTTATTCCCTCCCTCCCCTTAATTATTCAACCATGGTATTCATGAGGTCATGTGAAGGTAAATCCCAGAGCACACAATCAGCGCTGAAGATGCTTGAAGATCCATTATTCCTGACATCTTCTTTCCCACCTTCACACTCACCCTCCACGTTATCATCATCATCTTCTTCTAGCTTGTCATGCAGCTGTCCCTGTTGATCCCCGCCGGTGCTCCCCGTGCACATGCTCTGGCTCCATGGAGAAACCGCACCTTCATTCCCAAAGGAAGAAGGGCCACATTGGAACATGTTGGAGAAATGTGCGGCCCCCGGTTGGCTGTTTGAGTCCCAGTTCTTGTTGGGAAACATCATATCAGGTTGTTCTTGCTGCATTGCCCTCGATAATCCCAGCTTGATTTTCTCGATCGTGTCTTCGTCGTTGTCCTTGTGTTTTGCAGCCGCGATGTAAGAAGGCATCGAGGAGGAATGAAGGAGGTTGTTGACTCCTCCTCCTCCTCCTTGGTTGGAGTTGGATGAGTGGTTTTGGAGCTGGAAATCAATGCGCTTCTTAGTGAGGAGGTGCAGCATTTCGTCCTTGAAGCATCCGAGAGCTGCTTCGGCCAGGTGAGCGACCTGCGGAGGAGCCAGCGTGGTGGCGATCTCCGCCATGAGGTGGGAGAAGGGCTTGTGCGTCACGGGGTCTATTCCCATCCCAGATAGCTTCTTCTTCAGCTTTGTGTTCCAGTGATTCTTCACGTCGTTGTCCGTGCGCCCTGGTAGCTGCGCTGCAATCAACGACCATCTGCCCAAGTCGCGAGATCAGAACTGTAATTAGTTACAGCTTGGTAGTAAAATGGTGAAGGAGAATGAAACAAATTGAAACCAATATAATGTAGCTTCTGGGTTATATACCTATTGCCAACGACGGAGTGGAGCTTGACAATGGTCTGCTCCTCGGGCTCGGAGAACTTGCCACGCATGAGGTCTGGACGGAGGTAGTTGGTCCAGCGGAGTCTGCAGCTCTTGCCGCATCGTTGGAGGCCTGCATTGCGAGGTATAGGCGAGGCATGCGCACCAAGTCAATTACAGGCTTGAAAGTAATAATGTGATCATGCATTAATCAATGAATGAAGGAAGGAAAAGAGAGGGAGAGAGAGAGACCAGCATTCTTGGGGATGAGGCGCCAGTTGCGGGTGCCATGTTGGGAAATGTAGGAAGAGAGTTTGTTGTCTTCCTCATGAGTCCATTGCCCTCTTTTCACATTGTCCTTCTCACAACAAGGTATCCTACCCATCTTTAAATTTCCTTTTTATATATATAAAAAAAGAAAGATGCAACCTTTGAAGCTGCTCTTGGTGTTGTATAACAAACCCAAAAACAATGGAGGAAAAAAAAGGAGATGATCTGATTATATTTGTCAGAGAAAAGAAATGAGGAAGATGAATAATTGTTATATGGTAATTGGAATTTTCTGTGTGTAGTATATATATTAGAGGGAAGCACACGCACGTGTGGGGGGAAATGGTAATTAAGAAAGAAATTGGGCATGGTGGAAGGCATGAAGATGATAAAGAAATGGAAGCATTGTAGAGGGTGTGAATGAATATTAGAGAGAGCAGAAGTTGGCAGTTAGCTCATCCCCAAGACGCCTGGTCAACCTTCTCTCTTTCTATCTCAAGCTGCTGCACTGCACACGAATGTATGTATGTACTTTGGTACTTTGTGAGAAACCAATCTCCTTTTTGTTGTGTTTGGTTTGACTGAAGGGGGCCGTGCGTGTGAGTGAGAGACTGTGAGAGAGATGCAGAGCAAAGGGACGATGTTTCAGGAAGAGCCAGCTGCAGCTACTTTTGCATGATGTTCTGCATTCTCATTTTTTTTTTGTGGTTGACTGGTTGGTGTAGGCACAACTGGCCTTCCCCACACGATCGATCATCGAACGCAGTCTCTTTTTCTCTCTTTGCTGGATCAATTGATAGGAGCCTCAACATATGCAATTAATCATAAGTTTGTTTTCGAGATATATACTGCGTCTGCTTCGATTTGTTTTCCCTTGTTCTTGAATGAGGTAGCTCTCTAGTGTGGAGAGCTGGATATTAAGATCGTGAATAATCTTAGTTAGACCAACAACAATAAGAGACAAAAGAAAGAAGAAAAATGAGAAAGGAGGCTAAGGGAGGGGATGTACTGCAGAACTTTCGGATGAAGATGCACTTTGGAAGAATCATAGTTTGAACTACAGTTCTACCAAGAGTTTGATTTGTTTCTTGTCCATGAAGTTAGAAGTGAAAAAATCTCGAACTGATGACATGACGCTGCAAAGATGTTTTTTGTAGACGCCTGAATTCCTTGACACCTATCAATCAGGAACACACGGTGTAATTTCAGTCTACTATGAAATTGCAGGTGGAGCACCTGAGGATGATGATAGCATACCAAATTACTACAAAACAGCTATAAATGCACCAGTGAGTAAGCGCAGTAGCGAAGTCAGGATAGACTAGAGTACAAGGCCAAATAGAAAAATCAATTATAAACCTAACAAAAATAAACAAGAATCAAAATTTTCATTATAATATCTATAATGAAAATGCAAAACCATTAGTCACTGGGCCAAATTCGCAAAACCACTTTGCTCTATGGCCGTGTGTGAAAAGCTAAATTAAAAATTATTTAAATCATCATATTTCCAATTAATCTAAACCTTTAAATGATGTACGGAAATTACGAGCCTAAATTTATTTTCTTAATAAAAAAAGGTTTGAGAGTATACAATACAAAACATTAATACCAATCAGGACGAAAAGTACAATTTTGTAATAAGATACCTTTTTATTTATTTATTTATTATATGCTTACTAGAATAATAACTAATAAGTATCATTCATTAAATATAATACGGTTACATACAAGTCTTATGATAAGGAATGACATTCCGTCGTAATTAATCCAATTCCTTTCTCGGACATATTACGATTCCTGGTTAGATTTTATTTATTTATTTATGAATATTCCTGATTAGGATTTAGTTTAATTACTCCTTTTTGTATATTAGGATTTAGGATTCCTACACCAAAGGGTTATTATTATTATATAAAGGACACACCCAAGAATTTTCCTGTAACGGTCTGTTGCGGACATCCTGTGAGATCGATGATGATGCCGAATGAACAATAATTAGAATGATGGCTTTGAAAATGAATTGGAAGAAAAAGCAAAAGCTTATGCACTCGTAGAAAACACTAAAAAATTAAACAAACATGAAATTATTATGAAGATTATTACCATAGTGAATGCCCAATTGTAACTCCTATGTTTATTGTATTATTCAATGTAGTTTATTTCCCTCCTTTATGTGTAGTAATGTTATAGAGTATATGTTACTATTCCATGAGCCTATGAATAGAGCTCTCTTTTGTATCATTCTCCACACCTCAATAAGAAACTCTCTCCCTCTCCATATTTTTCTTGTTCTTATCTTTCTTTGAGTTTAGTTTTATAACACGTTATCAGCACGAGGTTCTAACCAACTGAAAATTCATGGAGGTTGTTAGTAGCTATATTATTTTTCGAGAACTAATTTCTATTAGTTTCTCGTAAAGTAATTTCAATGAGATCATAGCTCGCCTCTTTCCAATTTCGTTTTACTTTGATGTTTGTTTCCTTCCTGCTCGATTTCTGTTTATTTCAAGTATCTAAATGGTTTTGCATATTTATGGTTTACTTCTTATTTTTGTTTATAATATTTATTTATCACAATAATTTACCAAAATCATGACATTTATTTTTGTTTATTTTGTACTCATAATATGCATTTGTCATCATCCCATATAGATGTCTATTGTATATTCTTTAACTTTCACCATTGCTTATTACTGTTTTCATAACCATTCGTATTTGGATTTGAAAATCTTAGATATATAACACATTTTATTAATTGTACGGTAGTTGAGTGGTTGTTCTATAATGTTTGGTTGTGATCTGAAATTTCTTTCTTTTGATGATAATTGATGAAGGCTGGTGTTTTGGATATGACTCTTTTTATCGCCAAATACATCTTTTTATTTTCCTAATCTATTATTTTATGCGTTAATTGTTGTTCGTTCTTTTACCATTGTCAATGATTATATATGCTTGCGGGTCATATATAATACAATATTAGCCATGGTACATTTTTTTTATGTTTAAAATTTTATGTTTGAAAATTACTATTACCATGTTATTATTCATAATAACTATTGGTCAACAATAATGGTTGGAAGCAGTAAGTGATTATTAATTAATTACTTTTTTTAGTTTTATATGATATACATTTCTTTATGTTTATAGTATGTTAACTATTTTGAAATTTGAGTTTGTGCTCTTTGATATTTCTCATCAAAAAAAAAATTTTAGGTAAAGATTATCCTTCATGGGCATTGGAAGCCAAAAATCCATTTATAATGGTCTTCGTGAAACCATCAACTACGATAATGAAATGTTTTTCAAGACAAAGCCATAGCTTTGATCTTATTCGTCATCACCTTCATAAATGGTTGAAAACTGAGTAATAACTCATATATCTTATGGCATAACAAGGCCATCTATCATATCAAGACAAAACAAATGTTTTGATCTTTACTCGCCATCATCTCAATGATAGGCCGAAAGATGAGTACCATGAGACACAAGTTAATAAAAGGACAAAGCTATAAAGCTATATTATATGTCTCCAATATATAATACAAAATATCATTCTTTGAAGTGAAGGATTGTACTCATAAAAGCCCGATATGGTTGAATGTCCCACGAGACACATATCTTGAGAAATGGGCTATTTATATGTGTAGTCCAATGAGACACAATATCACTCCATGAAGTGAATGGTTATAATCATATGTACCCAAAGTGACAAAATACATATATTCCCACAAGTATATATACCATGGTCATGAGAAAGAAATTTGAGAAACATATCCTTTCATATGAAAGAGAGTTGTGAATTGATGTTGAAAAATTCCAATCACATCAAGGGTCATACAACCATCAACTTTATTTTGATGATCATAGTTCATATGATATTTTAACCCTTTAAGTGAAGTGTAAAACCCCATATGTCACATTATCTTAAAGCGAATTATTCCTATCAAGAATCTTTTATTTGGATGGACATAACAATAGTGATAGTACATCTTTATCACAGAACAGTTGATCCCTTAATTGGTGACTTGAATTATTGGGCACATACATGTTATTATTTACACAATGTGTCATGCTCGTGACTGTATGAGTATTTTATAATGGGAATCAACATAATCATTGAATGAATAATATTATCCTCCAATTTATACTACACATATGTTATTGTGATTGAGATACATATATATAAATGTAAACTAGAAGTTTACTCATCCTGACAACTATTTTTTTTGGCATAACCGGTGTGACCATCCCGTTTCAATCATAATGTGAATCAATAAGTACCTCTATGGTCAGTGTTGTGGATAGAGTTCTCAACTTGGGTATTCTAAAGAAATGATTCCTAAGGTTATAGGGATTGAAGTAGTCCTTGTGACTCCCCTACTTCCTGTGAACACAAACAATCTTGTGTTCTGTCAACAAGCTTTCGTTTTTAGGAGAGCATCACCACCTCTCCATTACTCATAACTAATTTTTGGGTTGCTTATTCTTAAATAGAGTTGATTGTTTGGATAATCATCAACTAAAGTAAGATATTTATGGATCCATACACCCAACATGTGAACCAATTATTTTAATTGATGTATCAACTAGAATGTCGCATGTGTATATGAAAGCAAACTAGAATTTGCGAGATTACTAGCTCAACCATTTTGGTTATGAGCATATTTCATGATTATCCAATAATGAAAATGTGTCATTGAAAACCAATATATTATTGTGAACATGTCATTTTCATGCACAACACAAATTCGTATTACGTCAAGAAATTATCATGAATTCCTCCATTATGTTTGGTTTTTGGGTCAAAACCTTATATTTCCCATCTGTGAATATATGAATGTAATATACACATCTGAATTGCTCCACCACCATTTATTAGGATGGGTTTTCAATGAAGATTGAGAAATTATTTTGATTACGAGTTCATCGATGATAAAGTATCACATGAGTAGGGATAGGCAAATGCAATGTCCC
This sequence comes from Linum usitatissimum, assembly GCA_030674075.2. NCBI lineage: Eukaryota > Viridiplantae > Streptophyta > Magnoliopsida > Malpighiales > Linaceae > Linum > Linum usitatissimum. The sequence continues at coordinate 2,590,894 of JAUJYP020001374.1, forward strand.
CAGGTGCTTGAGATACCTTCCACATCTTATCAACCCCGTCACTCCTGTGATGCTCCCCTTCACATACCCATTTCCTGCCCATTTATTTAATTACGAGCACTCATTTAAATTCATACTTGAATTCAAAGCAATTCCCAGTTCTCAATGGATTCGGAAGAATTCCTTGTTTGTTTTCACATTAATTTTAAGGGAGGATTCCTCAGCTAGTTGAGTTGCAATGAGCATAAACAAAACGTACGTGGAACAAGCAAACAAAAATTGAAACATATATAGAAAATTAATGTTGATTTGAGCTTGGTCCCCTGTTCTATTGTTTTCAGACATGTGGAGTTAATTTGTTTTATATAGTGAATTAGGTACGTATTTAAAAATATTAATTAGTACTGAATAGATAATGCAATTCAATCATAGTGGACGAAGGAGTTGTTGTCAAATTGTCAATCATCATCACCAGTGTGATTCACCACCTTCCAAAATCAAGTATAAGGAAACACTAACATTTGATCAGATGCGGCAGAGTTTATGGTTGTACGCACCTAAGACACGAGCAAAGCCAAGACCAAGACCGACGAAGGAGTAAGCGAAAGACATGACGGCGGCGACATTGGATAGCCACTGAATGTCGTGGGATTTGAGACATGAACAACTCCGCCACTCCAAACATTATCATGTATGAGCTCATCCCTCCACCACTCTCATACCCACCACCACCATCTCCTCCTCCTCCTCCTCCTTTGTTATCATTGCAAATATTACTGCACGTCGATTCCTGAATCGCCCTACAAGTGCAATAATTGATATGTTAAATTATCGATGGGGATAATTGATATGTTCATTTAAACGGGAATATTATCAATTAATTAACTGACCTCATGCTAATCGCAGCAGTGATCGTGTAGGCAATTCCGATGCCGTACATGCTTGTCTGCACCAGCACCCCACATGCCCATGCGTTCTTCCTACCTGCAAATTGTAATCACTAACAGCGTCTTCAGATCAACTCATCTTGAAACCAATGATTATAAGTGCAATCCCTCAGGCAGGTCCAGTCTATGATAAAAGAACCAATCATTATTGTCGCATGTCCCTTTTTAATATGTCTAGTTGATCTTCACGATGAATATTGTGGTATCCATATCTACTAGCTCAGAAACGTGGACGGTTGTTGATAGAATCATAGCCTACTTGGATTTATGGCTCTTGTGTATGTGTGGCATGAATTCATTAGATATAGATGTTGGGGAAGGTGACCAAAAAACCATTAATTAACAAAGCTGCGTCAGTTTTCGCGTAAATAATTTTATCATGCAAACTTTGGCACGTATCTCAATTCTCAACCCATTTAATTTGGTGCATCAATTGGCCTTTTCACTTTATTTTTATTTCCACTCTGTAAATCCATTTTATTTAAATCTTAAGTGGGTTTTGTTCCAAAACCAGATCTCAAATTCTCTTTTATCTATCTATAAATTAAATTAGTTGTTTATATTTTAGAGTTAATTTTAATATATAAAATAAGATAAAGAGATAATATTCAAGCAAAGAAAAATGATATATTGATAACATAAATGTGTATCAACTAATTGGTAGTTTTGAAAAATTTAAGCAGATCATTATCGAGTCCATCCTTATACCAAAACATTAATATTGAATCTCTAATATAATACTGAAATTAATATAGTTATATACTTTATTTCAGCTTTTCATGATTTATTTAGAGGTTTGTGTGGCGTATCGAATTAGAATCATAAAAAATAAAACCCTGAGAAATATTATTTTATTGTATGCTCACGACCAATCCAGAACTGGACGGAAACAATAGAGAATGAAATGCCTCCGCGTGGCAATCACAGAGTTTCCGTGTCCCTAACTTGTTTGCATAAAATGAAATGAAATTTATTACAGACAAGCTCATCAGTCATCACCAATCCAAAATAATCAAATTTATCGATGAATAATGGGGAACTAATTAAGTCCTTAATATTTTTTCTATAATGCTGAATATCAGATTATTCATAATCCTATTACTACTTATCAGTTTGATTTTTTACCAGAAACAATCTACATGGAGACGCCGAATATCAGGGAAGCGCACTTATTAACAACTCCCACCATTTACATTTTCACCTTTTTAACTGTCTCCATTTTTACTTTTTTCTTTTTTTGAATTTCTACCGTGTGCCTGCCGATTAAGCTGAAAAGCAAGAACAGAGTACTACAACACAGAAGAAGTTATAAAAAACAAAAACAATTGAAACGATGAAGAGGGAAGTTATAAGTGAAATGTGTCGAAGGTCTGATAAAAAGGTAGTTGAGAGAGAGAGAGAGAGAGAGAGGGAGGGAGAGGGAGCGTTTCCTTGATCGGAGTTGGAAAGACGGAGGAGACAACAGATTGATCGAGAAAATAGCCTCTTCATCTTTTTCATTTAAATTCAAGAACCATTTGGGTTTTGTTTCTCGAGTTCGCTTACTTAACGGGCCGTGCTTAAGCCCATGACACTTCTTCAACGGAGCAAAATTTACTTGAGGGAAAATATTCACTGAAGGGCAGTTTGGTCAACTGTATTTTTTTTATGTGTCATATTTCTAATTAACTAATTTGTTTTAATAATTCAATATATTAGAAGCATTAGACGCTGCATGTTCATCGGTCTACTTCCATTTCAAAATTTGTTTAATAATTTTTATTTATATTTACATTGTTAATATTAACCATTTTTAATCACCTTCATTTCTACTTTTTTTAATAATTTCTAATCTTCCTTAATAATATATTTACATCAATAATAATAAATTATTTATGATATAAATCTTAATCATAAATATATATTTTTAATAAACTAGTCCATTTTCTTATAAAATATTGTTAATTAATTTTCTAAATTTAAAAATTTAAGATTTTTTGAATTAACAGACCTACCCCTAACTTCGTCCAAAAAATTATATACATTTTGATTTTACGTGCTAAAATAACAAAATTAACCCAAATTTTTTATTCATGTTCGGGTTGGGTCTACAGGTCGGACCAAAATTGCCAAGTGTCCACCACCGTACTTTTAGTGATTGAATGGAAATTATTCCCAAGAAGGCCAAAAAATTAATCCAATGGTCCCAGAATTTCTGGGATTCAATCTAAAGGTCCAAATTCAATTTTCAGCACTCTGCGCTTACAATTTTGTCTTTTTGTTTTCGCAATCTTTCAAACGTTGCCCACTTCTTTTCCTCTTTCCCGTTCGTTCAAACAAAAAAAAAGGAAGGGTTTTTTTTGCAGTTTTCAGTCTTCTCTTTCTCCCAAATCCTTCACACAAATCAAATGAAGGAGTCATTGTTTCCATCAACTTCCGGATGCCGAATCCCTCGGCGGGAAGTCAACAAACCATCAACTTCCTTCATCTCAACCAAGTTCAAGCACAAACAGAAGCAGCAGCAGAGATTGGAGCTGGAAATCTGCAGCAGCAGCAGCAGCAGTAGTAGAGATCCATTTCAAGATCTCAGCACTGGCGGTGGTGGTAGCATCATCCTCAACGCCAGCAGCAGCAACGCTTCTTCTTCGGTTTCCTCCATTGAAGCTCCTCGTGGCTGTCTCAGGTTCTTTCTCAATCACTCTTCCAAACCCACTTCCAATAATAGCAATAGGAGGAAGAACAACAACAATCAGAACCACAGACCTCTCGTAAAGCTCAAACCCATCTCCTCTGTTAAAATCCCTAATCAGAATACACAGTCGAACCGTAGGGGAAATGATGAGAAAGTAGTTAAAGGAAACCAACGGGAATCTGGCAGAAATGCAAAACCTAGTTCCAGGGTTTCCACTATGAAAAAATCAGTGGAGACTCATGTAAGTAGGCTGAAGTCTGGATCTGGAGATTTTAATCCTGCTCGGGTTGATTTGGATTCGAATTCAACTCCTTTAAGAACTACTGGAAATTTGTCTGGTTTGAATGTTACTAAGGGTAGTAATTCAGAGAGTAGCAACACGACGAAAACGCCGGATTCAGAGAGTAGCAACACGACGAAAACGCCGCCGCTTCATAGCACGGTATCCCCAGAGATTCAGTGTCCAGCTTCAGTGATTTCGACGGCGAAGAAGAGTGTGACCATTACACCGGTTTGCTATGGTGCTGGTCATCTTTTGTCTGGGGTTACAGACAAGAGGAAGTGTAGGCCTAGAGGTTTACTTGTTGTTGGAGAAGAAATAGTCGTCGATAAGTTCGTAATCGATGATCATGATTCCGGTGGTGATGTTCTAGTTGATGGCAGAAATACTGCAATTGATGATCTTTCACCATCTTCATTGCCTGTCAAGGCTTCAATGCATTGGCTTATTCATTCGCCTGGTAATAGCAAGGATTCTCCTGAATTTGGAGGGTTTCCAGCTGCAAATCTGAATTCTGATATGGACATTTTTCCTCTGAGTTCTGATAGGCATCCATTCTCGATGGATTTGTTAAGCAGAGTGAATGTAGTGGAAACCCCGGAATCCGACTCTAGCTCCTCCAGAGTAAGAAACATTGTTACAAAGTGTTGGGGTTCCGAATTGGATTCAGTGGATAGAGATCTCCAAAAGCTTTTTAGCACACCAGCTACTACTCCCTCGCTTCGATTTAATGTATCTGCCACGACTTCTTCTGATCATGTCGATCTGATTCAGCTTCAGAAGTCTATAGACATCCGGGATGCTCGGCTTTTGAGTTCTACGTTGGATGATGTGTCGCGTTCCAAAGTTAGAATATCGTGGAGGGACGGATTGGTGAGTCGGATATTTGAATTGGACGAATTTGATTGCTGTAGATGTTTATCTGATGAAGAAGACGACATGGAGGAGGAGGAGGAGAATGACTGCAACAATGGCCACCTAGAGGAATCTCATCAAACTCGTAAACTCGACATCGGAAATCCTGAGCACTGCTTAGATAGAAATGTGAAAGATGATGTTGCTTCGAAGGTGTGTTGTTTACCTGCTGCTGCAGAGTCTATGGCGATAAGTAGTGATGGAGGTGCTCTATTTCAATCAGACGACTCGGATTGGACACAGTGTTACAAGAACTAGCTGTTCAAGGTATGATATTTAGTAACTTAGATCAATTTTTTCAGTTGTTATTTAACTGGGGAATAGGGTCTTACTGTGTACCTTTGAAAGTCAGAATTAGTTCTGAAATACCAATGTTGTAAACTTGTGATCTCTCTGACTCTATTTATTTGTTCAATGATGATGTCGTTTGTGGCAACACTGGCACCCTTGCTGCGTAACCCGCTAGTTGATGTTTTACTAGCTAGTATTGTAACGGCTATGTGACCTCACTTTGATGCCAATGATGCGTATAGAAAAATAATTTAACAGCAGAACCCCTTCTCTCTCATGTCTATTTTTAAAGTTTTTTTAGATTCGGAGAAGATTTTATGAGTACGGTGAATTTGGGCGAAATATCATGTTTGATTAAAAAAATAAAATAATCACTTGGCGGAGAGGAGATTTGCCAAATTTAATTTAACTAAACAAATTATTTCATAAATTAAACTTTTTATTTGGATTATTAAAACTTCACCGCTAGTTATTTGAAATCACTTTCGATCAAATCCCAAAATAAAAAAATCCACAAATATTTTTGACTCACAACCTTAAGTCGACTCGTGAACTATATACGAATCTGCTCGCGAATTAGGTTTGACATGCCACCGAGCCGAGCCGGTTCGAAAACTCTACATGAACTTGTTCACAAGCAAGGTTGGACGGAGCCACCAAACTGAGCTGGCTTGCAAATCAGTGGAACTAAATCACCTTTGGCGTAGGCTCGTGTTATGTGCCCAATTGAATACCACATCGCTAAGTATGAGATTAGCGGGCGGGTTTATAACATTTTGGGCACCCTCTCCTTGCAAGCTAGCTTTTGGAGATGAGTTCTACCTAGAAGGTTGTAACATTTGGTATTAGAGCCTGTCCCACGCTTGATTTGTGTTTGCGGAGGGGATGACTAAGGAGAGGGTGCCCAAAAGGGTATAACTCACTCGCTAATTCCATAATTAGTGATGTGATATTAATTGGGCACATAACAGTTCGATTCGTTTTAACTTTCGAACCGGCTCGCAAACAAATTCATTTCCAACCGCCTCTAACAAAACATTGATCGAATCACGAGCATTAGTTTGGCTCGCTTTCATATTGTAAGCCGACTCACGAATGACATACGAAGCTGCTCGCGAATCAGGTTTGACAAGCCAGCGAGCCGAGCCGAGGGCTCGAAAACTCTACATGAACCTATTCACAAGCAAGATTCGACGAGGCAACAAACTGGGCTGGCTTGCAAATCAATTGAGCTAAATCATCCTTGGGTTGGACTTGATTCGTTTAACTTTCGAACCGACTTGCAAACAAATTTGTTTGGCTCGCTTGCGGCCCTACGCCAACATGGTGGATCCATCGTCCCCGCGGCTCAGACGGGAGCGCGATGCATGTGCACGTGATCCCTATCTCCCGCTCCCTTCCCGTTACTGACTGTCGGTCACGTAATTGCCTACCACCTCTCTCTCCTTAATTATCTACCACTCGCCGCCGCCGGTGATCTTCACCTGTTCAACGGCCCCCCAAGACCTTGGTCCAAATTAGCATACCATTACCGGGGAATAGAAGCAAAACCAGAGCCACCCACCCAACATTTGATTTGAAGGGCCGTCGGCCGTCACTATATTATTTATATACATCCGACAACCCAACACAAAATAGTTTGAAATCAAACTACTCCACCGGAGAATTGATCACAGAAATAAAAACTAATCCACCGGAGAAAAGGTAGGTTTACCTTGCACGTGTAGTAATTCAAAAATTACATAATCTTGTCTTAAATTGACGATAGCTGGTGAGATGAGCAATCACCCCTGCCCTGCCCTGCCAGGAGCAAGAACAATTGAACAAGAATTATGTATATAATTGGCCAAATTATCAATCAATCAATCAATCTTCTGCAAGCGTGACGCAGCCGAATAATCCCCTGTGACTCCGAAACCTCGCCATCTCCTGCTGCTTCTTCCCCGGCGATTCGTAAAGCTCCGATTTCGACAAATCTCCATCCGCCGACATGTACCGCCGGTGATGGCCGCCGTGAAACCGATCTGGGACGTAGTCGGTGCTGACGTGGAAATCCGCAGGGAGGTTGCCGCCGGAGCCGGAGGAAAGGCACTCGTAGTGCCGGCGGGTTCTGGTCTTCTTCAACGCCCTGCACACCAACGGAATGAGGCCGTCCATAAGGGAGGGATTTCTCCTTTTTCTCCGGGGATGGAATTAGGGAGGAATAGTATACTAATAAAAGTGGAAGATTGATTGTTGGGTTTCTTCAAATTCCTTGGAATTTTATTGTAGAAATTAATAGTTTTGAGTAATTGGGTGGATATGACAAATGGAGTGGTTAGTTCTTAGTAGCCGACTTGGTTATGCCAATTGCGATTCAGATTTGTTCAAAAAGTCCAACAAACCCAGTCAACCATTTTGATTTAATTGCCAGCCAACTGGCGCTTTCTGTGTCACTCACACGCTATTATTTACCAGAAAATGTTGTCCATCGTTTTACTTTAGATTTTACTCATTATAGTATTATTTAGGGGTTCAATGAGTGACGATCATGATTGTAAGAGTATTGGGGAATAGAGGAAGGGACAATCGAGAGGAAGCCCACTTTTTCTTTTTTAGGCGATATTCAATCGAAAATTATGTAAATATTCAATTTGAAATGTAAATTAAATGAAATGATAAAGTAGTTACATTAAAATCCCTAACAGTACCACTTTTATATAGCAAAGGTTAGAAAGTCAATTAGCAACTCCTAGACTGCACTGCCCAGTTAGAAAGTTAATTAAGTGAGCTAATTAATTATTTAGAAAAAATGAGCTAACTATCTAAAAAAAAGAAGTGAACTAATAGCAAGTATATATACATCCCTAACAAGGATGAAGACCAAGTCAGACAGAGTCAAGAAGCAACTAGCACAAGCATATTCTCAATATAAATATCAAAATTTTGTATGAAAAGGATTGGAAGGTTGTATATATTGAGATTGGATTCTACCTAAAGAAAATTAGAGGTGTTAGAAGCAACCAGAAGAGATAATGTAATTTAATAATAAGCTAATGCAAACCATCCCAAACCTAAATCCACAAGTCATCCGAGGGAGTAGGTAGTTTTTGTTAGTATTCTCTCGACGTCATTGTGGTTTACTTAGTCGCATAAAAATTTGATTTAAAGAAACAGAGAGCAAACACAAACTAACCTGCTCTCTCAACTCCCTAGTCATGTCGTGAAACAGGCAGTCAGCAACCAAATTATATTAGAATTATAGTTGAGGGAGAATGAATTGGAGGGTGGAGCTGGATTATTAGAATAGTGAGTCTTTTTTTAATGGAGATTTAAGAGATTTTAGGGATGGTTCACGGCAAGGGGTATACACGAAAGTGTTTAAGAGATAGAAAAGTATCACGAATATACCCAAAGTCATATGTATAGTTTGAATTTATTATGTATATTTTAGGAGGCGAAAGTGATAATTTTACATAAATGTAATCATCACCTTGCCTTATATATATGGTAACTTCTTACGATAAAACCACTGAAGACGTAGAGATGTCTTCGTCACACATGAACGAACACCCTCATCGAAGCGCCTCACAACAACAAACATATAGGCCATGTTCTTAGTTCTCTTACACACTGAGGTATGTTAGTAATCATTTTGATCACAGTTCCATGTGTTTCATTCCAACTTCGTATTATTATTATTATTATTATTATAGTGTTTTCCACCTTTGGTCTCTCTCCTCTCCATCACTACAATAATGCATATATTTTTATATACTCACACGGCCACTTCGAAGCTTCTTGCCCTTTCCCAACAAAATCAGCTCCCTTCTTCACCCCCCTCCCTCTCTTCCAATTTGACTTGATTCTTCACGCCTCAAATTCTATTTCCTGTAATGTATGTGTTCGATGGGTTAAAACTCCAATAATCAACTAACAATATGAAAAATTAAATCGAATAATTTAACAGTGTTTTATATAATGTGTAACTAGCTAGCTAGGGATTGATGGATTTGAGGAAAGGTAAGCATACCAGGGAAGCTTGAAAGTGTCCTTCCACCACCCGTGTTTCGAACAGTGAGAAACTATTCGGTCTAATCGGACAATGATCTCAGAGAACGTTGGCCTTGCAACTGGTTCTGGATGCCAACATTCGTCGATCAACCTGTTCATACACACAAAAAATGGCATGGCAATATGGTTTGGAAAAACAACTAGTAACTTTGTGCAAAAGAATGAATGATGGAACTCACTCTTTCATATCTGGAGGACAATGTCTGGATTTGACCTTGAATGCTGGTCTCATTTTCTCCGAACCCATCAATTGAACAGCCTCTTCAGCAGACTTCGGGTGGAAAGGTTGCACTCCTTCAATCATCTATGCTCCAACAAGAGAAACCAAGGAATCATAAGATCTTTGCTCTACATTATTGTTTATTTTTCAATGACTGATATTCAAATTAGACATATTGCTATATATTAAATAGTTACCAAATTGATTATTTATTTCAACCACATATAGAACTAGAAGAAACACTTCTTGAAAATTTTATGATAAAAACAGTGCATATTATTAGGATAAGGTAATCATATCAAGACGTCAAAGTATCTAAAGAACAGGGTACCTCATATAAAATAACACCAAAAGAGTAAGCATCCACGGTTCTGTCGAAAATTTCGTCTTTGTAAACTTCAGGCGCCATATATACATCTGTAGATATTACAGAGGTAAGTTTCAATGCGGTAACTGACATAGCAAAGTTGAAGAATAGAAACTACTGTGGAGCTGCCATATCAAAGTTACAACATAAAAGAGTTGCAAAATGATCAAAACGGAACAGAACTTACTTGAGGGCTCCAATGGAGTTCCTGGTGAAACTTTAGCTTTGTCCATTGATATCTGCGACAGCTTTATCAAACCAAAACCAGCTACCTTCAACTGACCACCACTATCCAGCATAATGTTTCTGGCACCTTACCAAAATTTCAAATATTAAAGAATATGACATTCCAATGAGCACAAACCACGATTTAACTAAAAAGTGAACTTTTGCATCTGGTTGTCTTACTTTGGCTTTAAATCACAGTGGATGATTGGATCTGGTTTACATTCATGAAGATAATTCACACCCCTGACACCGAGAATACAAGGAGAATGTTTAATTAAGGAAGTAAACGTTGGGACAAATTGTAGATGTGACGATGATCTTTATCTTTCTTTCTACAGTACAGTTGGGAAATAAATTATCATTGAGTTCAAACGCATATTGCAGCAATGGTGCAGAATCTATTTTCGGAATTTCAACTTGTACATGCCTGGCAATGTCAAGAGCAAATCTAAGAGTTTTTGACGGCGACAAACGGCCCTTCTTTTGAAGATAGCTTCCTAGATCTCCCTGCAATACAAAAACAGATAACACTTTTAATTAGGAAATAACATAGTGTGAAAAATGAGGTATTCTGCAACATCATTCCACTGGTCCAGGTAAAGCCATTTAAGCATGAATATAATACTAGGGGAAAGCAGCTAGGTTTGCTTTAATCATCTTCACGATTATTTTCCTTCACTCGGTAGTAATTGGTGAGTAAGAATAGAATAGAGAGAATAATAAAGGGTTCATATCTTACCCTTGGTTGATACTCTACAACAATCATCATTGGTATGTTTTGAGTAACTGCTCCAACAAATTGAACGACGTTTGGATGTCGAACCTTCTCTAATAAGGTAAGTTCATGTTTGAATGCGCTTCTGCAATACAAATCATGGTCAATTGTTTTTAAGAAAGTCAAGTCCGGAGAAAAGATCAAGCTAACTATACATTTTACATTGTCTTTGTCACACATTGCAAGAAATTATCTTATCAGTAGAGCACACTGGTTCATGGAGAGGATGAGACGGAAGGAAAGTAATGAGAGAGTTAAAAGAATACATGCTCTCAGGATCAGAGTAGCAATCCTTATCAAGTATCTTTACAGCCACCTTTGTACCATTCCACTTAGCCACTTGATACGTCCCCTGATTTATAAGAAAATACCAAAAACATGAAGAATATCAGGGAATGTATAACAAATACTTGGAATACGCGACCTTTTCACAGCAAAAGCAAGCCTGTAAGTATATTTGTCGAAAATATCTACACAAACATGCAACCTAATCTTTGCGGACATAAAGGAATTACCTTAACAGTTCAAGAATGTTTGATGTTCATTTGAAGAGTTGAAGAAAACAAAAAACTAAAAAAGATAGACGTTAAACCACCCATGACTGAATAGCTCTAACGTCTCATCCATTGGTGAACATATGCCGGTGCAAAGGAGTCGAAAACTTGAACTTAGTATTAAAACTTACACCCTATGAGGAACTAGATAATTGACACAAAAGTCGGATTTTAATAGTTGCAGCAGGACCCTAGGGCCTAAGGGACTCGAAGCAATTTTTATACACAAAGCCCGATTTTCTGCTACAATTAGAAAATGAACCATACATGACCTTGATTCTTCCATAACATGCAGAAGCACCTATATTTACCATCAAGGAAAATTCAATTTTCTTTGTCATAGCCTACGGAATCATGTATCAAACTAAATGATCTGCCGCATTCCAGAAAAAAACGACAATTTACGAACATAGAAATTAGAACTTGCCTTTGTGATGCCATCAGACCTTCGGACTTGAAGTTCCAATGGATTGAGCTCATACTCGGGGACATCTCGAGGATTAGCAACCGCCATCGGTGTCTTCCTGGTTTTCTGAGAAATGATCAAAAGTTTACATGGATCAGTAATTATTATCTCTATAGACAGAGCTACACTCTTCTGAAGAGAGTTAATCACAAGAAGAAGCAAGGGAAAAACGGTCGATACCGGGACTTTGGCCCCTCGAGCCTTCAGAATGTTGTAAATTTCTACATTCCCGTAGAACTTAGCATCAACACATGCCTGTCACCACAGCACAGATGTCAGTCAGGCCCAGAATGTTCTCTATAACTTCAAAACAAACACAGTATTAACGAATTTTGTATAATCCCATTTCATTATCGGAATGTGCGGCTGCGTTAAAGGAATGGTGGAATTATGCTAGGCGCCGGCGGAAATCGCATCCGTCATTAATGTTAAAATAAAACCGTGAGCCAGTTCTGATTAGCCATGAATATTTAATTATCGATGTGATTAAACAAGAATATAAATTAATGCCCATAATTCGAATTAGGAGAAAGGAAATTCGACTCACCGTGCTACCCCAGCGATCGCGAGCATCGATATTGGCCTTACGACTCAACAAAAGCTTGACAACCTCGGCATGTCCCTCGCAAGCAGCAATGTGTAGAGCGGTCCTCCCATCCAAGTCAATGCTGTTGACATCAATCCCTTCGTTGAGCAAATCCTCGACACCTTTGGCGTCTCCTCGGGACGCCATAAACAGCATCTGCATCGTGCAGTCGAGATTCTCCGGAACTGCCAACAGCTCCTCCTTCAACCTGACAGGACTCCGACGGATAGGATCAAGCGAGGACTGCCTCCCGAAGCTGAACCTCATGTTGTTCCGGCGCGGCTCAAGCGAGGACTGCCTCGTCAATTGCCGGCTCAGCGTCCTCCTCAGAGAGCCCGTGGAGAATTGCCTGGATATCCCCCTCTTGAGCTGCGACGCTATGTTGTCCATGTCCTACGGCTTCCTTCTTCTTCTTCTTCTTCTTCTTCTTCTTCGTCGTCTGTACGAAACTCCGTCCGGCCGGTTAGTTTGTAGTTTTTAGTTTTTGCTCAGGCGGATCGAGAGCGCATGGTAAATGGAGCTCTCGGCACCGAGCACAGAGCAATGGCCAGCAGCAAGAGATTGAAAGGAAGAGGAAAAGAGAGAAGAAGATGAAGGCGGTTGATTGACGAACTTTCGAGATCCGAAAGAGTCGCAATGGAGAAATGAAAGATGGGGGGAGGTTATCAGAGCAACGAATTGTTTGTGTGGAATAGGCGAGCAACGAATTGTTCGTATGACTTTTACCGTTTTAGCCCGGACCTGCATGCGTCCTTGTTTGTTACCTGTCAATAGAATACACAAATATGCCCAATATTATCATCAGGATCCCCGTTGATTCTCCAATAATTTAATCATATATTCTTTTCCTCTATTTTTTTTTCTAAAATGATAACACCAAACTATACTACCGACAAATATAAATATATTTTAGTATTTTTACTCCTTTAATTAGGATATATATATATATATATATATTTCTGAATTTATTTGCTTCATGTTGGCACTTTGCAATTTGCATACGCACACAAAGCTATTATATAATAATAATAATAATAATAATAATAATAATAATAATAATGCAACTCTTTCTAAATAATATTATTTTTCTTGACTTTTATGCTATATAAAATGGTATTTTTGTCGAGTCAAACATTAAAATCAAGAGATTTAATATTTGAAGTTGAGTTACGATCACATTTTTTCACAATCTTTCATCTTGACCAAATTATTTTTTATTGTTCAAAAGCACATGATCTATTATTTTATGATATGTAAATTCTAATGTTTGAAAAGCAAATATGGACAAGAGCCAGTAATTATATATATATATATATATATATAATAGTTCCAGATTAGGTTTTTTATTTTATTTCTGAATCAATAGGTTTTAAAAACTAACTGGTCTTTGAAGAAACTAAATAAAGTATTTTGTACCAACACAGCAGGAACATGAAAAAAACTCAACTCATAATGGTGGCGGATACAGGCTTGGCTACGGCCTAAATCACCCCCAATATGCATCAATTATTGGGACAACTTATTTGTTATTCCAAATTTGCCCATGCAATTTCAGCCTTTAAATATAAAAAATTCAGGTTACTTGTTTTATTGGATCTCATCAAGACATGGATTTCTTGAATAGAAGTCGGGTGTAATTAATTGTAAAAAGGCATATAGAGAGAGTGCCGACGAATGAACAAATATATATAAAAATAACTCTATTCTGTCCAGTCGTACCCAAAATAATAATAATAATAATAATAATAATAGGATTAAAAAATAAAATAAAATAATCTTATCATTTGCCCTATTTGAAGTTTACAGATACAAGTTGTGTAATCTCTTAATATAAAGATATTTTGCAGTATTAGTCAACATGGCCTCACTCACTCTCTCCCAAACGGAAAATCATAAGGAAAAAGGGTCCTGAGATAATTGAGCATAACGTATTGATATTTATAAAAACAGTTATCGTTTTGATATATAGTTTAGAAGAAAGAGTATTTGTTAGCTAGTTTATTATGTTGTAAGGACGATGATCCCACCACCCCTTTGATGTTGTGGATCTAATTAATGTGTTGACAAGATAGAGTTGATCCATATACATTGAGAATGCAATTATGTAGCTCAATGCTTAAGTACTGTGTCTAATTTCTCCAATTTAGATCAATTGTTCACCATGCCATTATATGATTTACTTTATCAATGTTTTTTCAAAATCATTTGATTATGAATATACAAAATTCAGCCCCAAAAGTCATGAACTATACCTAAGATTCATTCAAATAAACTGCTATTTTATTACATTTTTTACCCTATGTTTCCTCCTATTTTCGCTTTTACTTCACAGCTCACTGTTGTGGGTTGACCCAAGAGCCGCTATCCCCGACGACAGGAGAAAGCGACCCGGCCATCAAATCTCTAAGAAAATGACAGGGAGGAACAGAATGAACAAGAAGAATCTGGAAAACAAACTAATCAACAGCAGTACTTGGTGATAAACGAACCGATCGAAGAGGGATGTGTAATTAATGTAAAGCGGAAAGAAGAGGATTCTATTCTACTGCAGAGATGCTTCCAAAAGTAGCAACCAAAATTAAGGAATGAAAGCGTGATTTTCAAGTATCGATCTGACCTTTTTTGTTCAGGCGGCGATCGAGCGACGGAAGGAAACTGGACGGAACTGAACCCCGCGGCGGCTTTGCAGAGCTAAAATACAGAGGGGGTGTCGGCAGGCAGCTCCACCAGAGCAGAGCCAGTTTAGAATCAACAGCCGGCCAAACTTGTAGATAGGATTTTGTTTGATTGTAATGAGACAAGGCGCATTCACTCCTTCATTCATTTAATTATTGCCATGACGGAGCCCATAATTAGGTCAGTGCGGAATTGGAATCTCCAATTTGTTGATAAAATTGGGACATTTTCTCGGTATTGATCGGGTCGGTTCAATTGATTTGATTGTAAATTGGATCATCATGTTAGTCGATTATGTTTGAATTTACAAGGTTTCAATCAATATAGCAAATGAATGAACATCGATTTTGCGAACCCCCGATATAACCAGGAGAATGTATTTGTTTTCCAACTTACCACTCGAACAGTCACCTAATATTTAGTGATTTTTAACAAAATCAATAACAAAAGTCGGATTGTATTAGTGTCAATGATCAGTAAATACTATACAAATCATTCTAAACCCCTCTCTAAAAAATTTGAATTATTATCATGGTGGGCCGAGCCGCCGTCGGTTGTTGATTCCCACAAACGTCATCGACTTGAGGCGCGGGAGATGCTATGATAGAAGGCAACGTCGATCCCGGCTGCCCCTCAGTCATCTTCTTTGCTGACGAACTGAACGAGTTTTGTCGACCTTGGACCCGGCGCCGATCGTTAAAGTTCTGGAGCGATCCTTCTCATATGGATCCCTTAAGCGCCGCCTAGAGTTTCTCTGGGTAAGAAAGGGTCCCATCCAAGTGACGGACATCACAAACGATTACTTTGCGGTTCGATTCTCTTGTGAGGATGACTACCAAGCAGCTACCTTGCTAGGACCATGAAAGATGAATGAACCCTATATTACGATGCAACAATGGGCACCAGACTTTGGCGTGAACAGCTCCGTCCAAAAAAACCCTAACGCGGATTCGTCTACCAAACATTCCATTGCAATTCTTCAATATGCCGGCTCTTTCCCGCATTGCCGACCTAATTGGACGAAGCGTGAGGGAAATTTTTTTACCCAGGCTGGTCCTGAGGCAAGTTTGCACGTGTCTGTGTCGAAGTGGATCTTTCGAAGAAAATCATGGGGAAGTATACTCTAATGGGTAAAGAGAAGAAGATTGGGTACGAAGCTTGGAGAATATGTGTTTTACATGTGGCTTTTATGGTCATAAGTGTGATTCTTGCCATAGTAATGAACCAGTGGTAGCATCAGTCACCCCCGAGATAGTCGCGGCCTCAGTTCCGAGCTCCCTCCCGAACCTTCGTATGGAGATTGAATGGTGGTGCGCCCACGTAATGGTCAATTTTGTCACTCGATCACTGCTGCGGATTCTAGTACGAAAGAAGCTCATTCTTCCACCCCAGGAGACCCGCCTCGCTCTCCCCGCAACCCCACCGCTGCCACAGCTCCGCCTCCATCTAATACCAACCATGTCGCGACAACTTCTTCTACCTCCGCAATGCCCCATCCTCCACCATCTTAATCAACAAATCCATCCTCTAAAGTGAATCCCAACAAGGCAGTTAAGAAGAAGGTTACTCACAAATCCTAACACATTGAGAAATTAGATGAGATTTCGAACGCCTTTGTAACACCCGAACTCTTATAACTGGAAAAGAGAGAAACAATTTGTCTGGGGACGAACTTTTGACTATGCAAGGGGTAGTTACTCCTTCAACTCAAATATAAATAGCCCTCTTGTACCAAAATAAGAGGAAATATTTAGATACATCATGAATACTTTGGAAGCTGTCCCTCACATGCATTTAAAACCAATGCCGGAATCAAGTTCCAAATCACACAATCTCTCAGTCCCTGTTAACTTTAGCTTGGCCACCAAAACACTAACTATCATCCATAGTTAGTCCCTGTTAACCTGTAACATCTGGTAGGTGGCTCGGGGTCAGTCCTCATAAATTGCAATAAATATTACAATCACCAAACACATAGCAATATGACTCAGACTCTTTCTATATTTTAGTTGGGATCCGTGTCTCACGTATGTTGGACGACTCTTGGACAATCACGTAGCAGAGGCGGCACCTATTCAGGGCCGGAAACACGTAGCAGAGGGAATACCCATTACGGACCATATACTCGTAGAATAGATAGTACCTATTACGGGCCATATACTCGTAGCAGAAGTGCAATATGCACACACATAGATCGCCAGCATACGAGTCGTAATCTAGGTGATCAAAAAATTCTCATTATTATACCATTAACAGGTACTTGTGACCAGATGAACAATGATTGAATAACATATCATATAACAAGTATCATACCAATCAGGAACACGACCATCACATATGTCACAACCAATAGTCAATAAATCATGTACACTTGACATTGTCCCGTTGCCACTTATCACATATTCAATTCACTGGTTATGCATATTAAAAGAAGCATAATTGTCATTTCAATCATTAAATTAATTATTAAAATATAATTTACCCCCTTAAATTGACCCACCTTGAGTGAATTAAGTTGGGTTCGAAATGTAGGTCCATGATCCTAGAATCGGCCAATTACTTCACTTTCATAACTGTCCGGACTAAACTGTAATGGCTGGAAAGTTCCTAAGCCACGTTTGCCCATATTTAGAAGTGTTGGTCACGAGAGTTATTACTGGAATATTTAGGATTAAAAATGAATTAATCTATGGGGACCGAAGATGAATTTTACCATCTTCTTCTTCCCCGATTTCCAGAGAAGAACTACGTCTGCGCTCCTTCGTACCGGCGATCAACAATGCCTTCAGATTCAAAGAGGTATTTCGCACCTTCCTCGACCTAAAAACAAGACTAGGATGACCAGCGTCGTCGAATTCCATGATGGCCACGAAGCTCGTCGAAGCAGGGAAACAGGAAAAGATAGAACCGATTTTTGGAGGTTTCTGGGTTCTTCTTCGATCAAAAGTTGAACGAGTAGGTGTATAACAACTCGGAGAAGCTTCAGATTCCATTATTGCGATAAAAAATCAGAGCAGAATTCCCCATCTAAGAAACTCATCGTCACCTCGAGACAACCCGATGGAAACTTGGATTTTATGTTTTGGGGTCGAATTAGTGAATTATTGATCTAGAAATCGTTTGGACTGATTATGGAAGGTGACAGTGAGGGTGTTCAGCTTCTGGCTCAAAACGACGTCACTTCGCGTGTCGAGGAGTCAAAATAATTTTATTTCTATTGGTGGGACTAGAACACAGATTAACTAAGAGTTGGACAAACACATTAACCATCTCACCACATCTGATTTCATGGTTCAATTTACATAGGAATCTTCATAACCATTAGGCTAGGTAGGATTTTATACTAATTAATCGGTAAGATTTATTCTTTGACGATTAAAACGATATTCCTTAATCTCGTGAGTTTTACCATTAAATCTTATATTATCAAGCAGTATCATCAACACTTATCTAATGAAATAAATTAGAGGAAGATTTAGGTTAACATGATCGGGATGTTACAACTCTCCCCTCCTTAAAAAGATTTTGTCCTCAAAATCAAAACACAACACGGTAGAAACTCCAATTAACCAAAAGAAAATAAACATGAAAACGAAACATGGTTATGAAGGAGATTTCGACAACGAGCATAAGTAAGAGATGAAAATCATCCACCATCTGAAAAATGAAAGCTAAAACTCCAAAGTACTTTTTCTTGCCGCACTTAGGTTCGACTTCTTCGAGGATCTCTTGATGCCGAATCTCATCATGACGGAGGACTTGCCTCACAAAACACGAAATGATTGAATGAAATATGATGAGAGTGACTATAGCAATCTGCAGCCCGATAAGTCCTTATGTGTACTATGTCGATATCATAGCTTGGGGGAGACCGAAATGCAGATCTGAACTGAGGTGGAGGAAGGGGAAACAACTTTTACGGCAGAAGAAAAAGGGAAGGGTTGTGGGAAAGCAGAAAAAGTAGGGGGAAATGGCCTCACTTTTAAGAGCCATATGTCGGCAACCAAGCAGGGTAAGTAAAAATCGGTTCATGCACTGATTCCAATAATTATCGAGTTTCCATCCAAACACCCATTTTCCAATTATTCAAAATACGAAATTTTCAAAATATGTCTTCCATTTATAAAAAGTCAAATTTCATTAAGTACCCATAAAAAGAAGTCATAACATCACCTCATACATTTATTACTAACATTAATCAGGGTTGGCTACGGTGAGTCCCAAGTGGGCTCCGACGGATGGGTACAACTGGAAGATCTTCTGGACGCCTTGGCTCCTCTACACACATTGGTTTACTCATAAAACAAGAGATGACCATGAAACACAAAATCGCTATGAGTAGAACAAGATGTATCCCAATCGACACCTCTGCAACATCGAAAGGATCCATTATCAAAGACGAGCTATGTTGAAGTATTGGTGTTTAGATTGGGGAGAGGATGGGCTAGACGTTAATGAGATTTATTTTTGGATCGGATTTGGGAGTTTAAGAAATATATATATATATATATATATATATATATATATTAAGAAAAGAAATAGAACGCGTTATCACACCTTTCCGCACTATCTTCTGTCGGCACTCGCTAGAGGATAAGGATCGGATAGAAAGTGACGTTACAGACAACTAATCACTCATTACGCGCTATTGCTATACTCCAGGTACGCAAAAGTCAACAAAACAACTTGTATTATGAGAGGTTTTAATGCTCACACACACGGTATTCAGCTTTAAATTCGGAGACCCTCTTCTCCTTTTATTAGCTCAGAATTCAAATGAAAGTTTATAAAAGACGTTACCCAAAACGACTCAAATGAAACCTCCAGAGAAAAAAAAGAGTAATGCAATTCCTCAGATTTATGTTCAACAACCAAGTGCAAATACTGGGAGTGCTATGGATTACTCTTACTTGACTAACTTTTGTCCTTTCAAGGGCCCCTTGGAGATGGATTGGTTGGTTGATAGTGGTTGCCCTTATCATGTGTCACCCCATGGAAACATCTTCTTTGGGGTTGATTATAATGTCAACTCGTGTATAACTATAGGATTGGACGGCATAAGGAAAATATTAATGGAAGAGGTTCAATTAAATTGGGTCCTCTTGTCATACGAGATGTGTTGCTAGTTTCGTCTATGAAGAGGAGCTATCTCACTGTTGGTCAGCTCGTGCAACAAAATTTCTCCTTCTATTTCAAGGAAAGGTGGTGCACACTTTACGATCATAATGGAGACCAATTTCTCCATGTTCCAATGCTGGGTAGACCCTTTCCACTCAACCTTGCTTATATTGCACCAGCACCACCTACCAATCGAGGGAGGTATGGTCGAACAAGAGAGTCCACTTTTTCTGTTTGGGGTGGAGAAAAATAGAACGGAAAAAGCCAGGAGGTCATTAGCAAGAAACGCCCAGTCGAGTCGGAGAGCTGGAAGAAGTAAAGTTGCAGATGGGTGATTAGAATCGGTAATGGGTTCCAAGGATTTCTGTCTTTACAAGTTTTGTTTAAATGTAATGCCAATAACGGGTTGTATTGCGAAGGATCAATGGAAATGAGATTTCTTTCATAAAACATCAGAAGTGGCTGCTAAAATCCCCAAAGGAAACATTCATTAAGTTGATAACATCTATCATATTTAGTTGTTGCCTACTCATCATGTAAATTTTTACGTTCGAGCTCTCGATGTCGTAGATTAGCTTCGTTGATAATCAACCAGTAGATGGAAATGATTTGACCAATGAGAATAATTTTTGCCAATATTTTTACAAACGTGTGCTAGTTGTCGTCATCATCTGGGGGAGGCATGATTCCTGCTTCAAGTTGCTTGGTGGAGACTTGCGAGAAATGAGGAGATGATGAGAGGTTGGTAGTGAAACGGTTGGGGACTAGGGCATGTTTGAAACAAAACCAGCAATAATTGAAGCTCATTATTCTTCTCGTGTCGACAGCATAAGCACAAGAAGTAAATAATTTCGAAAGTCCAGGCTTGAATGATTAGTTTCAGGGTACTAGAGGTTTCACTGTTTAAATATCGCTCTCTTTTCTAAAGATTTTTTCCCTCTACCACAGAGGATTATAAATAAGTCCTTTCCACTCTAATTTCACACCCTCAACCTTCAAAACAATGACAGAGGCCTCGATTTGCAGGTGCAGAGATACTATTGTGGTGACATCTTGGACCGAAGACAATCTAGGACGAAGATTCCTTGGCTTCCAGAAACATTATTCAGTAAGCTATAGGTGTTCTTGAAGTTTAACCTAGACGTCTTATGACTAGGCAATATTTTTAATTCATGGGTCTCAATTTTTTTGCTACGAACAGAAGATGAACGACTTTTGCAAATTCTTTGTTTGGCTAGATTCTCCGATGCAAGATCGAGCTAAATAAATAATCAATAGTTTGCTACGGAAACTAAAAAATTATGAACGTATCTATGGCATTGAAAGACAATCAGGTGGAAGAGAATCTGTAGTGGATATGGCTACCTCGTCTACATCTACTACAAGAAGCGCTAATACAACTATAGTCCAGAAAAAGAATAAATAGATTACTTATAAAATATCCACATTTGTTGTTACAGTCATCTGTGTTATAGTCAGATTAGTCATTGGCGCAATATTAATTAAATAACGCAACGTGCCTATAAACCTTGTTAGCACTTAATTAATATAAATCCACTATCATAATCTGAAATACCATAGTATTTACCAGAGAGTAGAACGATCAATCATTGGTTCCTGTGCCAAAGCCTTAGTGAAGGGACTTGAGATTGTTCAAAATATTTTAAAAACTTTGTTTCCACATGCTTTCTTTTTAAAAACAAAACAAAATTTTGATTTTCAAATATAAAAAATCATTTGATATAAGATCGATCTCCAACTTTTCATGGTGAACCAAGAAGCGAGAGGAGAACCAGCTCTGATACAAACTTGTAACGCCCGAACTTTTATAACTGAAAATAAAGAGAAACAAATTGTCCTGAGACGGACTTTTGACTTTACAACGGGTAGTTACTCCTTCAATTCAAATATAAATAACCATCTTGTATCAAAATAAGAGGAAACATTTAGATATATCATGAATTCTTTCGAAAGTTGTCCCTCACATGCATTTAAAACCAATGATGAAATCAACTTCCAAATCACACAATCTCTCAGTCCCTGTTAACTTTAGCTTGATCACCGAAACACTAACTATCGTCCATAGTTAGTCCCTGTTAACCTGTAAACATCTGGTGGGTGCTCGGGGGCAGTCCTCATAAATTTCAATACATATTACAATCACCAAACACATAACAATATGACTCAGACTCTTTCTATATTTTAGTTGGGATCCGTGTCTCACGTATGTTGGACGACTCCTGGGCAATCACGTAGCAAAGGCGGCACCTATTCAGGGCCGGAAACACGTAGCAGAGGGAATACCCATTACGGACCATATACTCATATAATAGATAGTACCTATTAAGGGCCATATACTCGTAGCAGAAGTGCAATATGCACACACATAGATCGCCAACATACGAGCCGTAATCTAGGTGATCAAAAAATTCTCATTATTACACCATTAACAGGTACTTGTGACCAGATGAACAATGATTGAATAACATATCATATAACAAGTATCATACCAATCAGGAACACGACCATCACATATGTCACAACCAATAGTCAATAAATCATGTACACTTGACATTGTCCCGTTGCCACTTATCACATATTCAATTCACTGGTTATGCATATTAAAAGAAGCATAATTGTCATTTCAATCATTAAATTAATTATTACAATGTAATTTACCCCCTTAAACCAACTCACATTGGGTGAATTGAGTTCGGTAACAGAGGCGATCAACAATGCTTTCAGATTTGAAGAGGTATTTCGCACCTTCCTGGACCCAAAATGAGACTAGGATGACTAGCGTCATCGAGTTCCATGATGGCGACGAAGCTCATCGGAGCAGGGAATCATGCAAAGATAGAACTGATTTCTAATGGTTTCTGGGTTCTTCTTCGATCGAAGGCTGAATAAGTAGGTTTATAACAACTCGGAGAAGCTTCAGATTCCATTATTACGGTAGAAAGTCAAGCAGAAGTCCCCATCTAAGAAACTCGTCGTCACCTCGAGACAACCCGACAGAAACTTGGATTTGGTGTTTTGGGGTCGAATTAGTGAATTATTGATGTGGAAAGTCGTTTGGACTAATTATGGGTTTGAATTATTGCGTGATTACGGCACAGGATTCGGTAACTCGAGCCTAATCCACGATTATTGGTGCAGGGTCACGGGCGATTGGAGGCTGATGGTGACAGTGAGGGTGCTTAGCTTCTGACTCAAAATGATGTCGTTTCGTGTGCTGAGGAGTCAAAGTAAAATAAATTTTGTTGGTGGGAATCAAACTTGGTTCAGCTGAGAGTTAGGCAAGCACAGTAACCATCCCGCCACACCTAATTTCATGATTCAATTTACATATGGACCTTCATAACCATTAGGCTCGGTTTTATACTAATTAACTAGTTAGATTTATTCTTTGATGATTAAAATGGCCTTCCTTAATCTCGTGAGTTTTATCATTAAATCTTATATTACCAAGCAATATCATCAGCACATATATCTAATGAAATAAATTAGAATTTAGGTTAACACGATCGGATGTTATAGCCTTGGATGCGGCATGGAAGAAACAAGTCCCTGAAGGCACCACTTATAGGAAAATTGATAGCTAGAAGTTGGGAACGGAAACAAGGACTGGTGATGGGTTAGGTTCCTTGAATGGCTTGCAACGCCTCATTTCTGGGACTGACATCCATGAAGCTCCAATCTCATTTTTGGCCACC
Organism: Linum usitatissimum; assembly: GCA_030674075.2. Taxonomy (NCBI): domain Eukaryota; kingdom Viridiplantae; phylum Streptophyta; class Magnoliopsida; order Malpighiales; family Linaceae; genus Linum; species Linum usitatissimum. The sequence continues at coordinate 2,614,736 of JAUJYP020001374.1, forward strand.
TCGCCAGAAGCAAATGGGTGGCCACGAGGAGGCTCAAATGCAACGCAGGGCACTTCTCGACCAGCTGCTCCAAAGAAGCCGAAGTCTAGCAGGAAGATGCGTATGAAGAAGAGCATCCCGGATCTGAATGTGGCCTCTAAAGGGCCGCCAACATCCTAGCCACGGAAGTTCATGTTCCCTTCGTTCTTTGTTCCTTTTTAATGTTTAATATTTTCACATGGAATTTTCGGGGAGCTGGCCACAAGCGGCTCTCCCCATTTTTAAATATGTGTGATTATTGTCTCGGTATTGTCTTTTTGCTTGAGCCCCACATCATTGGGACCCAGGCTCGTAGTGTTATTAATAAGATGGGGTTTTCCTAGTTTTTATTGGTGGATGTTATTGGTTTTTCAGGTGGTATCTGGGTTCTCTGGCAAACACGAACGTCTCTATCCAAATTCTTTGCCACTCAAAACAAGCAGTCCATGCTCAAATTCGTTCATCCTTGGGAGAGGAATGTATGGCTATGGCGATCTATGCAGCTCCTAATCTGTTGGGGAGAGCTCTACTCTAGGATGAGCTTCGGATATTGGCTCAGGGATTGGCCCTCCTGTGGTTTGTTGTTGGTGACTTCAACTCTATGATGCATTCGTCGGAGAAGCAGGGTGGTGCCCCGTTTGACCAGCGGCGCACAGTTTCCTTTGCACGTTGTATTCGGGATTGTGGTCTTGCCGACATGGGATTCATGGGCCCGAAGTACACTTGGTTTTGAGGACTCTTGCAGGAATGGTTGGATAGGTTTCTGGCCAATGATAGAGGCCTCACTACTTTTCCCGACGTCATGGTCCGCCATCTCCTACGGTTTAGGTCAGATCACCGCCCACTCCTCTTTCTTTCTGTTGCCATCCCTGCCCCGCCTTTGTGGCGGCATCCCTTTCGCTTCTTGCTCCTTGGATGGCCCATGAGGATATCCCACGCCTTCTCAGCTCCTCGTGGGCTAGACCATGCAATTTTTGTGCATCATTACAGGACTTCTTGGGTGCGCTTAAGAAGTGAAACAGGAACGTGTTTGGTAATATTTTTGGCGCAAGCAAGATCTCAACAAACTGCATGTGCTTGAAAGAGTGAATATGGATCTTCTGTATGATGACCAAAGCCGTAAGGAAGATCATTGTGTTTGAGCGGACTTGGAACGAACACTTTGGGAGGAGGACCTTTTATGGCAGAAAAAATCTCGCTTCTAAACCATCATTGAAGGTGATTGGAATACAAGGTTTTTTCATATGACTACTCTACATCGGCGGAATCGTAATCGGACCACTAGCTTGAAGGACCACAATGGTTAATGGGTGTTTGATGCTTTCCAGTTTAAGATGGGTGGTTAATGGCGAGGGATTTCTTTCTAGACCTTTATACTTCCTCTGGCGGTAACACTGATTCCCTTCCCTCTCATTTTCCTGTGCGTACTGACATATTGCAGGTTGGTTGGTGCCCGACACCTAAGGAGATTGTCAGTGCAATCAAGGTTATGGGTGGTCTAAAAGCACCATGCAAGTATGGCTTTCAACCTATCTTCTACCAGAAGTGCTGAGATATTGTGGGTCTTAGTTTGGTGGAGTTTGTGTCTTCTTGTTTCAGGTCATCAGAGCTGGTTAGTGCGCGTTGTTAATCACACACTCATTCTTTTGGTCCCAAACATCTGTCATCCAGAACTTGTCTCCCACTTATGGCCCTTTATTTTCTATAATGTTTCCTACAAGGTGATCACTAAGTGTCTGGCGAACAGATTAAAAGCCTTCATGCTGCGTCTCGTCTGACCTACCCAAACTAGCTTTGTTCCTTGTCGCCACATCACTGACAACATCATCATTGTCTTGCAAGATGAGGTCCATACCTGGAGGGGCAGAAAGGGGAGGGGACATATGGTCCTAAAGATTGACCTTGCTAAGGCCTATGATCGGATCTAATGGGAATTTGTGCAAGATAGTTTTTCTGTTACAGGGCTCCCTGAGGATTTCATTGCTTTGGTAATGAAGTGTATTTTGTCTCCTGTTTGCCAAGTGTTATGGAATGGCAAGCTCTCTGATAGCTTTTCCCCGACACGAGGTCTCCTCCAGGGATGTCCCCTTTCCCCTTATCTGTTTACCTTATGTATTGAGAGCCTTAGCCTTGTGATTTATAATGTCGTAGAAAGTGGGATTTGGAAGCTGATTAGGCTTACCAAAAGATGGTCCCAATCTCTCTCATTCATTATTTGCTGACAATTTGGTTCTCTTCGCAGATGTTACATAATCCAAAGCCTATGTGGTCCTATCCTGCCTTGATAGTTTATGTGTGGCGTATGGCCAACATGTCAGCAAGGAGAAGTTAGTGGTATTCTTTTCAAAGAAACTCCCCTGACCTGACTGTTAGTGTGTGGCGGACATCCTGGGGATACCGATCACCTCGGATCTCGGCCGCTACCTAGGGCGTCCTGGTGCTTCATGGACGAGTGACGAAGAATACGTATCAGACGATATTGGATCGCATGGATCAAAAACTTTTGGGATGGAAGGTTCAGAGTCTCTCTCTTGCAGGCTGGGTAACCCTTGATGTCTCTCCTTAATTATATCCCTATTTATGCTATGCAAACTTATATTCTCTCAGCTTCTATCTGCGAGGCCATTGATATACGGATTCGTCGCTTCGTCTGAGGCTCTACCCAGAGGGTCCAACGGTATCACTGGTCAACGTAACGGACGCATGTCCCCTCTTTGGCGCGGGATAAAGCGGGTTTGGGCAAGCATGGCAAGCGGCACCAGAATCGACGTTTGTGATGGCAGGACGGCTAGCTTCTGGATGGACAGGTGGGTTGAAGGTGGCCGAAGCCTTGACGAGCTTGCAGGTCCGAGTGTGGCTACAGTGGATGTCAGCCACCAGGTGGCAATTTTGTTACTACTTAGGGTAACTGCAATTTCCCTCTCCTCTCCTCAACTGTTCCTACTTTTATTCTCCCTAATATTGCTGGTATGAGCCCTCCTCATCCAGACCATGGGGAAGATAAGGTGGTTTGGGGCCTTGAGCTTGATGGCAGGTTCAATATCAAATCAGCTTATGCTCTCCTGAGGTCTGAACATCTAGAGTCACCAGCAGCCCCATGGCAACTTGTATGGCGATGGAGAGGTCCTCAACATATCCGTCAACTTCTCTGGCTTGATTGTCATGGCCGCCTTCTGAAGAACTCAGAACGGTGTCGGCGCCATCTGGCGCCCTTGGGTATGTGTGCTCGTTGCTATAACTTGAAGGAGACAGTCCTTCATATGTTACAAGACTGTCTTTTTGCAGTTACCACATGGGAGCGGTTAGCCTCCTTACCTTCTGAAGATCAGACTTTTTTGAGATACCACTCCTGCCTTGGATCACACACCACTTGAAGGCTGTGAACAAAAACCTTCTTTTTCGGATTGCCTCCCGATACCTTTGGAGAACTAGGAACGAAGCTCTCTTTCTGCAGCTTAGCACCACTCCCGAGCGATTGTCACAACGGATATGTTATTGGATGTCTGCTGTTGAGGACGCCCATATCAGAGACTTGGCCGCCAGGCCTTGTCGGCCCACAAAGAAGGAGGTACAGATCTCCTGGAAACCACCACCTCCAAAGTGGGTTTCCCTTAACTCGGATGGTTCAGTTAATCCAGATACGGGTCAAGCAGCTAGAAGAGTCTTGATTCGAGATAATGTTGGGCGTATTCTTTCGGCCTACAACATTTGTCTGGGTGTGTATTCGATCACCCGGGCGGAGTTAAGGGTTGCCGTGACAGCCTTAATATAGCTTTAGAGGGAGGATATCGGAGAATAAAAGTGTAGTTCAACTCCCGTTGTGCATTGCAGTTGATACGCTAGGCAACATGGGAGATCCACCAGCACTCTGCTGTTGTGGATCAGATTCAGGAGTTGAAGGGAAGGGCGTGAGAGATCAAGTTCGTTCAAACTTATCGTGAAGGCAATCATGCAGCTGATTTCTTAGCTAGCATTGGGCACGAGATTTTTTTTGGTGTTTACTCTTTTTCTATTTCTGATCCTGTTTTGCCTTATTGGTGTCGTTATGATGTACTTGGTATCTCTGAGAACTGAATGATTGTTAATGAAGGTTGGGTGTGCTGCACCTAAGGTTTTCCACACACAAAAAAGAAAGGTTTATTTCTTTGGTAGATACAATGATTCTTGATAATGACGGTGTCGTCATTGTTGTTCTGTAATTCTCGTGTACTCACACAAATCTGATCTCTCAATTTCTCAAAGTTCTTCGTTATCATTAAGTCTTGATTTTGAAGGTGTTAGTAGTTTTATCCTACAAAGAAATTTGTTGTGACTCTAGGCTTTGAATATGGGTAGGAATAATTTTTACGGAAAGTGTATGCATTCATGACTCTACTAAAATCCTAGTCACGACTTGGTTTAGTCGATCACTGATTTGGAAGGTTTTCAACCTTCGAGACGGAACATTGAAGTTTGAGTCAACACATTCTGAAGCCATTTGCGCTCTTTCGTTAGAGATACGCAATCTCGAACTACGTGGACTTTGATCCCAATTTTATCGGGTATGTAAGCAGTCGAAAGACGCAAGTTTGTCGGGATAAATTCCCCAACACGGGTTTGTTCTCAGCAGGATTACATGCTGAGTGGTGCCGGATGGTGTTTCATACTGGTTAGCATGATAGGCCGTTTTGGGTGTTCTCAGCGGCTGTTTTCTCTTTTGTGCTTCTGTTTGGTGGGGCTTGTGGGAGGGTGTTGTTGCCATCCCATACGTTGCTGCCCCTGGTTTTGTGACGTTTTCTTTATCCAGTTTCTCTGGGATGTGTACTGGGCATCCCCTTACTTGTAAATAATTTCTTTTATTTTAATACAGGTGGTTTCATAAATAAATAATAACGAATTGAAGGACCTACAAGTTTGCTCGTCACTCGCGTTGTCTTATAACACCCAGTACGGGTACTACTTCAAACCGGCTCTCAGAACTTGTTATTCCTATTTACAGTTTGATTCATTAATGAAGTTCACTGTGTTGCTTAAAACAATGCCACCATTTACTTGGAGTATTGGCTGGCCACTGAATTTGAGGGCAAGATTGAAGAAGCAATCGGTTGCTTCTTGATGTGGACAATCCCGTCATGTCATTACTGATATATAACTCTCCCCCCGTATTAACTTAATGCAAGAAGGAAGGGGAGCAAGTGGCTGAAGTTGAATTATGGATCCTTTAATAAATGATGAGAGTGCTTAATTATCCTCCTCCCATTTATGAACGGGGCAAATGTATGGGTCCCCATGCTTTGATTAAAGTCTACTCTTTAGGCTACCTCACTACTCTCTATTATAGTTCAATGGAGAAATTGGATTTTGGGGTAACACATAGAAACACAATCTAAATAATTATCTATTCGAAATTGTAAAATCGGTTTAATTTCAATCGTCAACACAATTTAAAAGATATGTAACTGAATTTTAAAATAAACTGTGCACTAATTTTAGTTTTTCGACGATGATAATAGCTCTATTTGCAATACAACAAATTTTCTGAGTAGCTCATCTATACCACCTCTACATCTTTTTCAATCATATCATGATGGATTTATTCGTTCTAGAAATTCAGCTGAAGACATGCATAGTGGAGGGAAAAGGATGCTACATTCCTCTCTATCAATAGTGTACTAGAGCCCTCACTTGCCTAACACTTAATTTTGCCCACACTATTATATTATTATTGCTTTGTAGGGATGCCCACCCTCTCAACCGTAAACTTAACCAGCATCATGTCGATCAGATATGGAGACATGTCCGGTTTACTAAACAAACTTATGTTCTGTCTACTTTTTTTCTATTATAAAACGATCTAAATTTTATTGTCAAACGTTCTATAATTTAATTTACAGATGTCAAATTATGTGAATACCCTTCTAACTCCCTCTTTAAATACACAAGTTCGGGATCGAATGAAACACACTTCCTAATTTTCGTAAACTTTCAACAGTCGAAATACTCTTTCAAATCAATCCCCGAAACCGCCCACCCCCGGCCGCCGCCCACCGCCGCCTGCACCCCGTCGCCGTCCATACAGGTACAAAAAAGAAATTTAAAACCGTCGGCACACCGACCATTTTTTTTTAATTATTTATTATTTAATTTAAATTAGAAATTATATTTAGTTTAGTGAATTAACAATGAAATAGGTAATAATTAATACTTGATAATTAAATAATTAATCAATTAGTTAATTTACTAATTATTAAATATTAATTAGGGTTAATTAATTAATATTGTAACAATTAACATTGAAATTACCAAATTAGTAAATTTGGTAATAAATAATAAATAATCAATAATTACTTATTATAATTTAGGTTAATTAGTCCGTATACGAAAAATAATTAAAAATTAGGGATTAATGATTATAATTCGTAGTTAATCGAAATGAAAAATTAAGGTTAATTTTTTAATCATTAAATATTAATTAGGGTTAATTAATTAATATTGTAACAATTAACATCGAAATTACCAAATTAGTAAATTTTATAATAAATAATAAGTAATTAATAATCACTTATTATAGTGTATGCTAATTAGTTCATATACAAAAAATAATTTAAAATTAGGGATTAATGATTATAAGTCGTAGTTATTCGAAATGAAAGATTAAGGTTAATTTATTAATTATTAAATATTAATTAGGGTTAATTAATTAATATTGTAACAATTAACTTTGAAATTACCAAATTATTAAATTTGGTAATAAATAATAAGTATTTAATAATTACTTATTATAATTTAATTTAATTAGTCCATATACGAAAAATAATTTAAAATTTGAGATTAATCTTTATAATTCGTAATTGAATATTTATTTTACTAATAATTGAAAATTAGATATTAGTTATTACAATTAAGGTGAAATAGCAATCCCCCAATATAATTAAGGTGAAGTAGTGAATACAAGTTTAACATTTGTAATTATTAGTTCAGATTTAAAGTGTTAGTTTTGTAATTAATAGTTATTATTTCAATTGCATATATAGTTAGAAGCGATGTCGATGGGAGATGATGACTTGTCGCAGTTTATCGGTCGTCCTATTTCTGCATCAAATAGGAAATTATTGGAGGAAAAATGGAAGGGAAAGAAATCTAGACTAGGGGATGATGGGCAGTCTAGTGCGCAGTTTCAGATTCCTGGTCCGATATACGTGGACCTCGATCTGCACTCTGCTAGGAGGGAGCTGACTATTGAGGAGATTTTTGCTAGCCAGACTCCGGATTTGGCCGATGACATTCATACCATTCGGGATGATTCCGACGGCGACGATGAGCAGATCCCGTCGGACGGTGACAGCAATGATGATGACGATTGTGATGCCTCGTTTCACCCTTTCTTGTTGGATAGTGCACGCTTCCGGACGAGACCGACAAGGAGAGGTGCGGCCGCTCCATCTGGCTCTGGAGCGGATACTAGATCCTCTCGTGGGTTGCAGGGCTCATCTATTGTGGGCCCTAGACGTGGCAGATGAGCGTGTTCTGCTGGGGTCCACTCTAGCAACACAAACGGGGAGTGGTTGCTTACTGGTTCAGCTCCTGGTAGACCCCAAATCCTTACTGTAATCTCTAGTTTCGGCGGTCACATACCTCACCTCCACTGGACACAGGGTTTGGACTCCAGGTCGGCATCACAGTTCAGACTCCGTCTTGCCAAGACTAGGGTCATGAGGCTAGAGAGGTTATGGTGGTCTTCCTCTAAGGCTCGACAACTGGTCTATGTCTCTGGGGTGTCGCACCTTGGTCGGGTTATGTCGTGGAGTTTAGATCTTCCCTTGTTGTTGGCATTCGTTGAGAGGTGGCAGCTAGACACCAACACCTTCCACATGTCATTCGGAGATATCACGATTACCCTATACGACGTGTTGTACCTACTGAGATTCCCCATTTGAGGCACCCAGCTTAGTTCGAGGGGGAGAGAAGACGTATGTGAGGCACTCGCTACTATGCTTAATGTTGATGAGGATGAGATCATACGGAAGTACTACAGAGCAGGCGTGTTTCATCTCGACCACCTAGTCGAGGCTGTTGAGGTTGGATACCTTGACGATGCGAGCACAACCATTTGTTACTTGATTGCGTTGCTGGGTTCTACCGTTTTTTATGACAGGAGTCAGAATAATGTCCGCATTGAGGTTCTCGAGGGCTTGCGAGACGTGCGGGTGACTCGGGAGTACAGTTGGGGTGCGGCTACACGAGCTTTCCTGTACAGGCAGCTCGGGGTTGCTTCTCGTACAGGATCTACGTCCCTTTCACGCTGCGTTATTCTGCTACAGTCGTGGATCTATGAGTACTTCCGAACTTGCATTATAGGCAAACCCCGACCCCATGTGCTAGTGGGGAGGCACTTGCTGGGAGGTGGGACGGACCGATGATCGTTGTGTGAGCTGCTAATGCGGATTTGAGGCTAGACACACTACGATCCGTTGTTGATAGGATGACGCATGCCCACATCGATTGGCTTCCGTTCGGTACACCTGATTTTGACTACGTTGAGCCGCATCGATTGGCTTCCGCTCGGTGGTCCATGTATAGTGGAGGCATACATGCTTTCGACTACGTTGAGCCACACGATCCCAACCGTGTGTCGCGTCAGTACGACTACCGATAGACGATCCCGGATTCGATTCTCACGCCGGAGTTAGCTTCTCGACCGGCGGATGAGATGCAGTACGTAGTCAGACACTCCAAGTTTGACTACAGCCAGTTTGGGCATTTGCAGGCCCCGATGTATTTCAGAACGTGTAGTGTGCCCGGAGCGCTTGACGGTAACGCATCTATGGAGTACATGGTGTGGTACCTCCACCGTACACACCCACAGATCGTGAAGGTCTGTGTTTTGGAGCATCTGATGCCTTCTGATCTTGCAGATCCTCCACCTCTGGATATAGATGGGACTGGAGGAGCCTGGTCGCTGCGCGAACATGTGCCTCTCCCAAACTCTCGACATCCTCAACTGTTTTACGCCAAACATCACGCTTAGCACGAGCTTCGTTTTCTCACTCTGCATGGTCGGGCAGGTCGGTTTAGTCCAGGGTGGCACAAAAACGGTGCAGGTGCCTCCTGTACAGCAAGCGGTCCTCCTCCAAACACCGTTGAACTTCACATCTATACGGCAGCCCATTCGTAGTCTGAATCACACACGTGCATGACCTCACCAATGCCCGATCTTCAACTAGTTGCTCGATCGTCCACAAGCTCACGGCCCTGTTCAAATTCATGTATGGTTTCTCCCAAATGACGAACGACTGCATGGAATAATCGTCGGTCATTATACATATAGTGAAAAAGATATGCACTAAATTTGGAACTACCATACGTACCTTCATCCGTGAGTCTTCTAGCGACTTGCGTATCTCCAACAATTGACCCATCACAAGGCGGTCGTATGCACGAAATAGCCGGCCAGCCTTGCTGATCGAGGTGTGCAGCCAAGCTATGAAGGATGAGTACGTCGATTCCATCCTGTTTGTGCTTGTGTTGCCGAGATGAAACACCTTGTTTGTGTAGCAACACACCCACTTCTGTTTGCAAGGTAGCCACTCCGAAGCCAGATACAGTATTAGCTCTTCGCTCCAGCCACCTTCTACCTAATCACTCCATTTTCTGAAAAATATTTGGGTGGTTCTTGAATTGAGCACTTGTCCGCATGGACCCCGGACAAATTTGTCAGCTACATCTCTGTCGTACAACCTCGTTACCCTACTCTCGATGTTCCACTTCATGTGCCACACACACACCAAATGAGCAGAAGAAGGAAATACGTCATGTAGTGCAACTGTCAATCCATGTTCCTTATCCGTGACGAAGGCATTCGGCACACGACCCCCAAGAAAAAATCGCCATTGGTTCAGTGCCCATGCATATGACTCTTTCGTGTCTTCTTCCAGTAGTGCCAGCCCAATATTGAAGTTTTTCTTCACAGGCGTCACGCCTACAAACTGCACAACCGCCTTCTTGTATACGTTGATTTTGTAGGTGGCACCGATCAGGATGAAAAAATACCAAACGTGCAACATGCGAATTGACTTCGCATGTTACACGTACAGATGACTGACATGGTCATTCGAATCCTTTATGTATTTTGTAAAGTACCCCATTTTCCCTGTCTCTGTCACCGCCCATTGCATGGGGTTCATGTTTCCCAAACTAAACTAGCGTATTTTTACCGTCTCATTATAAATATGTTTTATGTTGATTAGACGGTCGTACTCATAGAGTATGCTCTGCATCTGTCTTGGTGGAACATGGTTCTCCTCCAACTGCCTAATGTGATATTTCATCTCATCGGTAAGCTGATTCCGTTATTTTGTACCTTCACGCCGCAACTCGAAGTGGTGGTTGTGAAATGACCTAAAAATCCCGCATTTCACATCATCTTTCACGGTGTCAATCCTCCATTTCCACTCAGCGTCAACAAAGATAGGCCGCATACACACCATGAACGTACAACTTGTGAAGGATGTTGTAGTCGTACTTGAACTCTCTGAAGTCGTTGCGGACTGTGATGGGCCCCAGCCACCATGGGCGCAGTATAAGTACAAACGCTTTTCTTCTTCACGCGGGTTCTTATTATGTGAGTCATACGTCAATTGAAACCCTAAGCCTAAAGCAATGTCCTTAGCCGCAGCACACTCGCCATCGTCTGTGTCGTAAAACACCCCGTTGATGAAATAAACTCCATAATTCAACGGCTCCTCATCATCATCATCGTCACTATAACTCTCCCGAACATGGTTATCCACAACGTATGAGTCGGTGTAATATGTTGTTAATTATCATTCATGACACAATAAACACTAAACCCTACCACATAATTAAAAACCATGCATATCGTACAACAACGAGAACTAACCGAGTTATTCATGAAAGCGCTTCACCTTCCCGTGTAACAATACTCCCGATCCTCAACTGCATAGATTATTACTACTAATGTGAGTAATTATAAGTACTGAAGTATGATTTCAAAACTATAAACTCTAAGTATTCATAATTTTCAATATTATCACTTTAAAACTCGAAATAATTTGTACATTCCTTAACAAAATTGTAAATAATGAATTATTTATAAAATTATGAAGTTGTTATCAAATAAATAGAATATTAAAATTCTGTAATTCGTAATATAAAAAAGTTAAAAATAAAAAAAAGACGCGGTCGGCGTCGGATGCCGACGGCCGTAAAGGACGGTCGGCCTCGGATGCCGACGGCGGCGATCGGCGGTCGGCGTCCCACGCCGACAGTCCTTAACAGTGGTCGACATCCGACGCCAACTCCCCCTAATTTTTTTTTTAATTTAATTACGGTGAATGAGTAAATATAATTAAATAGATTAACAATTATTTTCATAATAAAAACTGAGTAATTTCATATTTTTTGTATAACTACATGAAAATTAGTAATTAATCATGATCATTGCTCATGTTAATTAAGGGTAAACTGTAATTTAGAACCCTAAAAGTGATAATTAAGGGTTTAGGGTTTAAAGATGAGGTTTAAGGATTAGGGTTTAGCATTCAGGGTTTAGGATTTAGAATCTAAAGATAAAGTTTAGAGATTATGATTTAGGGTTTAGGGTTTACGATTTATGGTTTACGGTTTATGATTTGGGATTTAGGATGTAGGATTTAAGATTAAGGGTTATGGGTTTGGGGTTTATGGTTTATGGTTTGGGGTTTAGAGTTTGGGGTTTAGGATTTAGGATTTAGGATTTAGGATTTAGAATTTAAAGATATGGTTTAGGGTATGGGATTTAGGATTTAAGATTTAGTGTTTAGGGTTTATTGTTAGAGATTAAAGATAAGGTTTAGGGATTAGGGATTAGGGTTTATTGTTTAGAGATTAAAGATAAGGTTTACGGATTAGGGTTTAGGGTTTAGAATTTAGGGTTCATAGTTTAACGGTTACAGTTTAGCGGTTTGGGGTCTAGTCCTTGTTTTCAATTAATCTTAGGAAATTAGGGTTTAGTCATGATAATTATGGGAGACTAGTAAATATAAGTACTTATATTAACACTTATTGTGATTGTTACATACTTGACAATTGAATATTTATTCGTAACATTTAAAAATATTAGTAAATGAATTTGTAAATATTATTAATTAAAGTGAATTTGTAAATATTAACATGTATTAATTGATAATATATTTACTAAGTATTTTGTTTGAACTATTAATTCAGTATATATATTGAATTATCATATCTACAATTACCAATAATAATTGTTACGTATATGTACTAATTCACCTTAATTATTTTAATTACTGTGACTAATTATTATTTTCCAATCGTTAATGAAGTACATACGTAGTTCAGAAATAATTAATTACGGTATATATTTAATTACTAGTTTACCAATATAACTAACACTAATCAAAATATACAAATTACAAATATAATTAAAATAAAAATAAACTAAAAAACATCGACGGCGTTGACCGCCAACGCCGTCCCTATTGAATCCCTTGGCGGCGGCAAGACGGTGGTGTGGCGGCGGTCCGGCAGCGGTGCGGTGCGGCGGTGGTGCGGAGGTGCGGCGGCGGCGCGGTTCAGCGATGGTGCGGCGGGGAGGGTCCGGCGGCAGGACTACGGTAGCGGCGACGGTTTTTTATATTCGTTTGAATGAGGTGTGAAAGTTTTTCGAAATTTGTGTATTATAAAGAATTTCATTTTACTATTCAAGAGGCGTTCACATCATTTTCATTACCGAACTCAAATATTGTTACAATATTATGACGTTTAACAATAAAATATAAAGCGTCGTTTAGGAACCTTTTCTAATAGTCACCTAATTAATTTGGAAAATAAATAAAAGTGATGGGATAGGTGGGATGTGTTTAATCCACATGTCCAAAACTGCATCATTACATTATTTTAGTATTTAAATATCTAGTCAATTCATTAAATACATATCACGGAAACCGAAGTATAATATATTAGCTATTTAATGTTCGAACATATCCGATGAAGAAGCGCACTAGAACCACTTTGGGCAATACTCGTCCTACAAGCCGCTGCTTTGCCACGATCGTCGGGGACTTTTGGTCCAATTTCAGGTTTAAAAGGTTAATTTTTTATAGAATTTAATTAGAATATTTTTTTTATTATAATATTCACAAATCTTCCGGACGTTTAACCCGAGTTCAGCTTATATAGGGATTGAGCTCACATTTTAACTAGTTTAGTGTATTTTAATCAATTTTGTAACCAATTGACGTTAACCTAACCCACCAAAAAATCAAATTTCAGTTAAACACACTTCACAAACTAAATGAGTGACTAAAATGCAATTATATAAATAGTTTGGGAGTTAAATAAAAAATTGCTTTGTCCAAAGAAATGAAATAATGCATTTGAGAATTTTATTCGCAATCTTACGATTCGTTGTAAGTTTTGGAAATTGTTATTTTTTGTAATTTAGATCTCGACTTAACTGTTTACGTAATTTTTAATTTAATCGTACCTATAAAATTTTTTTATCAAATTTAATTATTCTTAGAATAGCAAACCCTAAACAATGACCTAGGATTGGCCCACCTCCAACTCCATCAATGGTGGATGACCCTTAGATCCCCTTGCTTACCCTCTCACCAAGTAGGTTCTAATGTTGGAACTTTTGACAAAGTGGTTGGTTCATTGTTTGACATAAGTTGTTCAACGAGCTCGAGCTTGATTTTAGAAGCTCCATCGTACTCGAGTCAGGTAAAAATAAACAAGCTAAATTCAAGTTGGCGTATTCAACTTGATTTCGGCTCGTATGCAGCCCGACCGACCCACAGTAAACGATCACATCACCTAAAATAAAAAAACAGGGCAGTTTTTTTGCTCGCTGTTCAACCTCGCAGATTTCGAAATCGAGATTAAACCATGCTTTGGAATGGATGCCCTGGCTACGAGAATTCCACAACTGTTGGCTCAACTGTTTTTTTCTAAATAAACAGCCACGAGTGAAGTGGGAAAATCCCACTGAACAAAGCCACAGAGGGCATAGCCGACCTCTAACAAGTTTATTCAAATCCTAATGAGCTAAGGATTATCATCATCATCGTCACCTGAACATTTCTTCTTCCAGCCACCTGTCCCAGAACCAGTTTTACGTTCCCCTCTCTTCCTCTTGTTTGTTGGGATCTGCATATCTAATGCTAAACATGATTTCAGATTACTCGATTCCCCTGCTCCTGCTGTTGCTGTTGTTTCCACTTCCTCTGTCTTAAAGTTTGCAACTTTACTGACATTTTTGCTTTCCCCTGTCTCCCCTTTCTCATGATACTCTTCCTCTGCCACTTTATTGCAACTTGCCCCCACCATTACATCTTCTTTCTCTCCATCCGCTGCTTCATTCTTTATTACAACATTCTCCAACATCTGCATGTATACACACACATATATATATATATATATATACAAATGGATGTCTCTAAACGAAAAGAAGTCCAAGAACACAATCCAATCATTCGAAAACGTTCCTCCATTTGGACATGGTATTTGGGTCAAAACAACATGTTTGACATTCTACACAAAATCGTTGATATTTTAAATATCTCATCAAAATAACTCGTTTGTCAACCAAAAAAGAAATTGTAGGCATTTTGGGTTGTGGTAGTTATTTTAAAAACATCCCCACCCATGGGTATTTCGAGAAAGTGGTATTTCCGTTATCAAATATGTATCTCATTGAATTATTCATTAGCCAAACAAGATAACTCTTACGCCACAAACCCTTTGCACCTCATAAATACCACATTCTCAAATAAGGCATCATTTTACTCCAAAATACCACATATCCAAAATACCTCATCCAAACGATCCTTATTGTCAAGAATCAATGCATCTCAATAACTCGAGTTATTGGGAAATGACTCCGATTGGTTTTTTATATTATTCATTAACACTTACATCTTCGCCCGACTGCTTCCCCATAGGCTGCTGCTCATGGCACGTCACATCAGCTACTGACAGCGGTCCCACCGTGCTTTCGATGATATCGGGTACATGGATGGCCTCTCCGAAACTTGACATGGCACTCTCGGGCAAGGCCAGGTCGCTCATATCGTATCCAGAGGTATGGTGAGCTAGTGTTTCCCCACCACACCCTACCGATAAGACGGGACTTGGAGCTGAACTAGTATGTCCTTCATCACAAGGTGCTGCCAGAAGGCACAGATTATCCCAGGAAGAGAATCTGGAGGCATTGTTTGATATCACCGCATCGAGTTGATCCTTTAGCTTGTGCACTCGAGAGTGCGTCCCTTCAATGTTTAACAACATGTTCTCCAGGTAGTAGTTATCAGTGCTCCCAAAAGCAAATGACAACTCGTCGTTAGAATCGCCAAATTTGTCTTTCCCTTCCGGCCTTGTGTCTGTTAATGCTGTTCCTAGAGAAAACACAAAAGGCAACTATGAGTAGGATTCTCAGAATTCATAACAGTAGGATTTTCGGATTTCAAGTTAAGTTTATGTTGCAGAGTGACCACTTTGCACATTTCCATTTGCAAGAATCAGTGCATGCATAGTATGCCTAAATGAATGATGTAAAAATTAATCTGATCCCTCTCCTAACAACTCAAGTTATTCGGAAATAATGGTTCTTTCATATGGTATCGGAGCCTTTCCCCTGTCCAATTTGACAGAGAGGTCCTGGGATCGAATCATGTCAGCCCCCCGATATATAAATTTCATATACACAATGCTTCGTGTGGACCTGTGCAAACTTCAATATGTTTTCGCGGGGCTTTGATTTGAGGGGCCGTGTAAATGAATGCTATAAAATACAATATGAACCCTCTCCCAACAACTTGGTTCTTCACAGTATAGATAATATATGGCATGAGTTCCATTCAATTACCAAGTGAATAACTCTGGCTGTATCAAATTGGATTTCTGGAACTTCAAAGATAAACCAGGAAAAATTATGCAACTAATGAACTAATAAAAAAGGCAGAAATGGTAACTAACCTATTGGTTCAAAGTCATCGACCAAGGAGGCTCCATCCGTAATAGACCTCTTGCTTTCTGCAGTAGTACATCAACAATTAACAGAAACCACTTGTGAGTATAAAGAGCAGCATAAAGAACAAAAGGAAACATAGTTAAAAGTCGTACCAAGATAAGAAAAAAGGGGATGATCAGATATGATCGACGACATATCCACAGCTTCATCGACCCTCTTTCTTTTTCGCCGCCTTTTGGACTTTCTACTATAATAACATTCATTAAAAAATGGGAGAGCCTTGGAACAGAAGCCATCAGGGATGGACTGATAGATTGATGACTGTTTTCTGTGTTCACAGGCTGTAAGTTCACCAGAATACTTGAGTGCTTGAGACTCAATCTCCATGATTTTAAGCTCTGCCCACTTGCAACGCCACATGAGAGGCCTTATAAAGCTCCTCCAATGATTCGTTACCTTTTTCTTCCTAGGCAAAAGCAAATTAACGTCAATATAAGGAATGACTCAATGCCAAATGCTATAAATTTCTGCCAAAAATCTACAATAGTGGAACTAGCATGGTTGAAGACTCGCGGCAGTATTTCAAATTCGGAGTGAGTTTGAAAGCTACACTAAGCAAAATTTGGAAACACACCGGGGAAAAACTTCAATTATGAAATTTTTTCACTTTGGAACCGGGAACCCTAGGCAGTGAGTTAGCTTCGCCCAACCACTAATTCCACCATCACTGAATACAAAGCACATACCAATGATCATAACACTAATTATTGATAAGGGTTCTCAGGAACATTCAGAAATTTGGATGGATTTAGAGAGCAACCGGATAGTTTGCTCTCCAAAAACAATTTATTTGGATCCAACATTCCGATATAGGCAGAAAAATGCTCAAAATTTCATCCAACTTTCGACCGGCTAGACCAAGCAGATAACTACCGGTACCACCATGAAGAATTGGACTCAATCACTTGCATACTAAGAAAAGGGATTCAAATGATTACAAACTTGCAAACACAGATACCACCAAACTGCATTAGGCTCTTTTTCTTTCCTTTTCAATTGGAGAGGGTAAGCTAAGTAAGTATATTATATACCTGGAGTAAAACAAGCTGCTGAAAGCATCGAAGGGGGAATCAATATCCCCATCTCCACCAAAGAACTGAGACTCAACCTCTCCGCCGCCTCCTTCTTCACTGTTCCCCAACAAGCATCTCTCGTCGGTGTCCGAGAGCGTGTCGGCGAAAGAGCTGGAGTGCTCAGTTGCATCCAAGTCAGTAGTAGGAAGATGATGATCCTGCTGCTGAATGGTTGCTGTAAGCGTCACCACATCAACCAAAACTGCTTCTGGATCGTCCAGAACCGCAATGCCTCTCTTCAAAGGCTTGAATTCACCATCCGGAATCCTGATGCTCTTGCCGCCCATCCTCACTGCTGGTGCTGGTTCTGCTTCTTCGTTGTTGGTAACTTCCAATTTGGCGTCTGATTTTACCTTGACCAACATCATGAATTGTTGATGATGGTTGATGGGTTGTTGTAAGTTAGTATGTTGGTTGAGGAATTTGTGTGGAGTGAGTGAAGAAGAAGAGAGTGTTTGTTGTTTGAGCAGGGAATTATTTGCAGGGGAGGTTCTGTATTTTGGGCAGTGCGGCGGGGTGACTAACTTTAAAGAAACCAAAAACCTAATAGTGTAGTGTGTGTAGTCACCCCTCTCGTGCAATGTTTAATTGTTTATGAAAATAGTATATTCTTCTATTTAATCCCCTACAGTGTGGTTAACACATCACAGTCTGTTTTTCAAGAGTCTCTTTACCAGAGTTTGAATCAGCATCTAACGACTTGAAATTTTTGAAGCTAAATAAGTGATGTTGCAACTCTGATGATTAACAAGTTTCTCGTTGACGGAAATCTTTACACCCGTATAATTTTATGAGAATCGATCATACAATTTATACGTAGAGATATACAGATTCATATAATGTGAAGAATAATACACTCAAAATAAACAAATACACAATCAAGTTTGTCAATGTACTGCTTACAACATTTGTGATGCAGGATATAATTTGATTTGATGCATATTTGTGATCTTTATTGAAGATAGATAAGAAGGAAATGACATTTAGATAATATCAGTATCCATATATATATGTAAATGTGCTAAATTCGAATCTAATATTTAAATTGTCATCACGTAATGCAATCAATTGTACTATTTCACCGAAAGTATATTTTGTAAGGATTGGTTGTTGTACTCTCATTAAGATCGCAATGTCATAATAACATCATTATGACTACATCTTTTTCTATGAATCACACAGTTCACAATGACCACATCTTAATTGGATCATCTTGATCTTTCTCAGCTGCTTACGAATTTAGAATTTATAAGCCTACGTACTGTGGGCCGTAGCATGGGCTCAATTTTTGCTGGACAGAATTAAGCCCGACAGAATTCAATGAAGGCTCAGGGGTACCGGGACAGACAAAGCCCATTTTAAGCGCCAACCATTAACGTGCGGGTAGATAACATTTTGAGTACCTTAGTTTTGACCTATGTATATGAAAGTCCGATAATTTTATCTAAATCTACCACAATTTGGACAACCAAATCAAATACATTGAGTAGGTAGGATTGGAGAAGAGCTGATTATCCACCAAACCCAACCTGATACAATTTTTATGATGAAGTGGTGAGGTGTTTGGTTAAGAAGTTAGCAGGAGCAGCAAGGCATTGAAGAAACACTCAGAATTCAACAAATGTATGGAATTACTGTTCATGATGGGGGCAAGAGAGGGGACCCATGTTGTTGTGTTGTGTTGCAACTAGGCCATATATGTATATATATATATATATATATATATCAACAATTAATTAAGCTGCAGCAGCTAATTATTATTATAACAATTACAGTGCCAAAATATCTATCTAGGTAATTCCAATGAACATGACATTTGATTTAATATATTTCAATCCGATTGATTACCTAATGTACAAATTAACATCAATGTCTAAAGTGTTTGATTCCATATGCATACAACTTGAAACGGTAGCAGTATTGGTAGGTCATATTCTTGTATTTCAGGCTCATTTCTGTCGTTAGGTTGTTAGGGATGTTTGTACATGGTATTTTTTATGAGATGATCATTTAGCGGTGGTTATTGACTGTGCTGTGAAACTTATGCTCGTTTGGGTGTCGCCAGGCGACAAATGGCTCTATCATTACATAGATCTTGAAATATTTGGATACTTACATAACGATTTATTGATAAATAATGTGACGATCCATTAACATAACTACTTCTATTCTTATATATCTTTCAATACATATTGAGGCCGCCCTTAAAACTTTGATGGATAATTAAACTTTTTGTCTTGTTGTTTTATTTTTTTCATTGGGAACTATTTGATAACAAAATGAAGAACATATATATTAATACCCGAACATTTAGGCTCTACAATTATAAAATAAAATCATAAAACTTATATGATACAAAACACCATATAATAATCAAACTAATTAGTCGTCGTTTGGTTTTCGGAGGTTCCTATACTCCCCCATTCTCTCAAGTCTTAACAAATGAAAAAAAAAATGATTCTCTCTTAATATCTATTTTATGGTCATCAACTTATTGGGTCCGTGACAATATGGTCCCTAATCTTTGAAAAGTAACCTACATTCCATTTATTATTTTAATTTTCAATGGTAACAATGTAATCATTCCATCAAACCTCTATTTAAAAATTCACCACTTATTGCCTACTATTAGTGGCGGATACAGGGAGCTTCTCTCGGACACCGATTCAATTTATTTTTAGATTTTAAATTTTGATATTATATAATTTTTTTTATATTTACAAATTGGGTTAGCATGTTTTTTATATATGGCCAAGTGTATTTTAATTTTTATACAATTCGACCCAGTGCATTGGAGGTGGAGCATCCTCAATCCACTGTTGCCGCCAATGGCGGATAAGAAGGAGCACCCTTAGGCTACGTTCCAACCATTTTTTAATCTATAACTTCAATTGTATGTAATTTTTTATATATTTATTGATTACTTACTTTTTCACTATGAATAATATATACTACTATTTTTTCTATATATAGTCCAAAATATATTGACATCCATACAATCCATCTAAGTGTAACAAACCATCATAAATAGCTAGCTAGATACGCCGTTGTCCACGAAACCTATGTTATATTGCCATGCCACCTATTTTGTCCTAAACTCAACCGATTTAACTTAACCCTACTCTACTCGACTCATACTTAGTTGTAAGTGGTTTGGTTAAAAATGAAGTACTTAAATTGGTTGAATTAGTTGATTCTATGATAAAATAGGAGACATGGCATGAGAGTTAAGATGGGTAAGTTAATATGGTGATATGTAAACTTAAGTATGGAAGCAAAATTTAACAAAATGACTACAATGTTATAGTTGAAATATATTAGGGTTCGTTTGGTACGTAATATTTCGAATAATTAGCTATTTGAGATATTATGAAATTGGGTGAGATTGATATTGAATTCAAAAAGTATGTATATTCTTGTTTGATGTAGGATATTGAGTGGTGAGGTTTAAGAATGATTAGATATGGTGTGAGTTCTGGTTTGCAATAATGAGGATGGAGAAAATCATTGTAGCCCTCACTTGCTTGTAACTATTAAATTGTCTTAGGGGCAATCATGTCCATTGAAAAGATATTGGGGTGATACTGATATAGGTGAATATTGAATATTACAATATTGTGATATTCAATATCACCGAATAGCTAACTATTCGAACTCCGAAACACAAAAACATCTCGAATAGCTAGTTATGGGTGATATTGAATTTCAATATCACACATACCAAACATGCCCTTAATAATATGTATGTTAAGGCAGGGACGAACTCAGGAGGGCTATATTTTCAAATTATTATTGGCCAAAATTAAAAATTCTCTAAAATTATAAAAAAAATTAATCATTAATAAAGAATTGGAATGCAAACGACGAATGGCCGTGACCTATTATAGTCATCCCCTAAGTCAATGCCTGTGTTAAGGTTGATAATCACATACGGTGTTACAAAACCAATAGGTTGATGAACATAATAATAGAATTAAGCCAACAGATTCTGGAATCCAAAAGCTAAAGGTAATCATAATTCATACACAAAGATAAAAATATGATTCTTTAATTAATAATAATAAAATTTAAAATTCTCAACAAACAAACGTACGATTGGGATTAATTGAGATGTCCAATTAGATAGAAGATTGGTTGAGAGATTGGGATTATGTCCTACTCCCACCCAGGAGATACTTTCCTTGTCTTCTTGACTAATGAATAAAGCCTCCTCCATTGAACACTTGCTTGACTAAATTGACACAATTAAAATTTAGATTATATATTATTTGCCACTTGATCAGATCATAATTAATGGTTTCTTGATACATCATCATAACACAAAACATATTTTTAAGATGAATAGGTTAAAAGTTAAAAACAATATTTTGACCTTGAAAGTAATAGATTCTTTTTTATTGTCCGAAAATTTGATCGTAACCAATAACGACTAGTTGCTATTACAGTATTACTAATGAATATATGATTTAGACCGTTACTTTATTTACTTGTAATTGTTTTGAAATTTAAATTTAGTATTAATGATTTTCATTTTATCCTTAATCCTAATTCAAGAGGATGAAGGAAAAATACAATGGTTGTTCCGTCTAGTTGTGTGTTTGGATACGATCAATCATGTGTGATTCTAATTGGGTTGGTGGAGTACAAGGGGTGTATTCCCGTGCTGAAGTGGGTTTCAGAACCACTATAGATAGGTGCTGAAGCCCATCCTAGCCGTATACTATATAGGGGGAAATGTGAAGTTGGGAAACATATGTTCGTATGTTTTACGTTCCAAGGGTATTTTGGGTATAATTTGGAAAAATCCGTGCGCGTTTTTATGTTGATTTGACTTTTCCTTTCACAATTGCGAAATTTTCAAGTGTTGAAGGAAACGGTGTTGAAGCCCATGTGAGGCATCAGATCGTATTGGTGGAGCCCACACATCTGAAGGCCAATAGCACCCCCACGAGCACGAAGGTATTTCCGTCTTCTTCTGTGTGGCGTGTTACCCGCCCTCCCCTCTCTTCCCCCCAAACGGCGCATGTAGCTTGAGAACTCGTGGCTGTCCAATCGAGGTCTTCTCCGTCGGAATAGATAATCATCATGACCGTTCCGCCAGCGGTTACCGTCCACATGTCTCTTTGTTGTTGGTATGATCAAATGAAGCGTTGCAACGAGCGGTGTAACCGTCCGTTCGTGATGGTTGAGGAATTTCAAAATCGATTGCCCCCGTCTATATAAACCTACCGCTATAAGAACCCCCCTTTTCACACTTTTGTTCTTTTGGTGATTACATATTTGCAGTAATCGTAACGAACGTTTTATTTCCTACGCAAAGAAAATGGATGCGGTAGGACATGTGGGTCACAATCCGAAGGAGCAATGGCGATGTAGTCCATGGAGGGTGGTTACTTTTTGGAAAACCATGAGTGTTTGGAGGAAGAACCTTGTCGCTGTAGAGGGTTCGGTTTTGTCTAGCATCTCTGGGTGATTCAGTTCAAGAAGGATGTGATGCAGTTCATCATAAGGAATTTCAAATCAGAGACGCTCACATTGAAGATCGCCGAAGGGAAGCAGGTAGTGTTTACTGAAGATGATGTTGCACACATATACGATCTTGGTCATGGTCCGACATCGGTTTCTGACTACCTACAGAACGAGTTGTCAGATATCAGATTCTGGGCAAGGGAGTTGAAGTTGCCTTGCAGCAGTAGATCGAATATGAAGTTATCTTATGTGGAAGCGAGGTTAGGTGTTGAGGTTGACAACAAACGTTGGTTTCAGCTGTTCGTTTTGTTGGTTACTGGTTGTATGTTTGTGACACAGGCGGTTTTAAATACGAAAGGAAACTACCTTAGCATTTTTTTTCGTAAAGATGCACCTGTTTTGGAGGATTTGAACCAGCGTGAACACCTATTGCAAGTCATCTGTGCATCAGGGATCAGTTTGAAAGGTTATGCTGAGGTGGATCTCAACATGTTATTGGTACGTGCGTTCTTGTTATATACGTTTGTTACCTATAGTATTTTTCATTATGTAAGTAATATAATCAGGATGATATGCTTCATTAAACGTTTGTGTTGTCAGATTTTCATGTTGGATTGTGTTGGACTGTCTGCCGGTGTTCGTGTTCCACCACCAATGCCAACTGTTCGATACTAGAGCAGTGTTGTACTGAAGCATCGATTGAGTGAGTTTGATGCAATCAGTGGTATCTAGAATGGGTTTATTATTGACTGGGATCCAGAGAATGATGATGGAGTTTTGTTTGTCAGTAGAGAACTGAGTATTGGGGAAGTATCAAGAAAAGAAGGGGCTTTACCGCCTTTAGAACAAGGTAACATATACATTCCCTCGTATGTTACTGCTAGTGGACATCACCCACGGGTTGTGGGTGTGAAGATTAAAAAAGTGGCAACACCAACCGTGAAGCCAACAAACTTTGAAGTAAAGAGCATAACAAGTGAACCCGAAAAGCCTGCATCAAGTAAGGGATGCAGTCAGGAAGGTTTTATTGTTACTGGTTTGCCACCTACAAGGTTGGCAATCGAACACCTCAGTGCTTAAGAGGTGTGTTTTGTTAGTTTGTTCTGGACGTTTGTATTTATTACAATTTGAGTATATTGAAACGTTTGTACTGTTTCTCAGGCTGAGGAGAGTTCTATGTGTTTTGAGAACTCGATAAATTCTCTGAATCTTCATATAAGTGCATTGTAATGTATGAAGGAGCAATATGATAACCAAGCCCGAACTGCTCGTCAATTGCATGGAACTCAAGATTCTGTCAAGAATTCAAGCAAGGTTTTAAGGAAGAAGGGGACGAAGAGACATAGATTGATTATGGAGGAAGAGGATGAAGAGGAAGAATTGATTCTCAATAGTCCAAATAAGGGCTTGGAGATGGATGTGGGGAAAGCGTTGGTTGCTCATAATTCAAGTCAGCCTTTTTGAGACTTTAGTACTATTTTTGACATTGGACCGGGTGCAATTGATCTTGCATCGAGTGATGATCCTTCGAACGAAGGTCTCACATATCAAAGCCTGAAAGCTGGTGATCAGGTAATGGTTTGTTCTTTTTATTTCCTTACTCGTTAAACTCGGTTTGACATTTGTGTTATTTAATGTACGTTAGACTTCTTTACAGTCACAGTTAGAGAAGTCTATGAATAAGGAATCAAACGAGGGGGATGAAGATGAAACCAGCCAGGTGTGGAAGGGAAAGCGGATGAGGAGGAGGTGGTTATTATAAGTCAATCAAGGATATTTGATCCTGATGATAACCAGCAAGAGGAAACGTGTAAGTATTTCCTAGAATCCCCTTGACTTTTACGTTTGTGTTTGTTATGATTGTTGGATACGTTAGTTCTTGTGTTTTGCATTGATAGTCTCTAACCCAACGTTCATGTCATAAAAGGTATCTGCGTTGTTGAGGGGTAGTTTCTTACGGTCTAGCTATAAGAGGACCAAACACGAGTCTAGTTCTTTGAAATCTCATGTTACCCTGTTACAGAAGAAGAATTAATAGTCTGAATAGAGGAAGAAAAGACTAGATGCGAAGAAGAAGAAACCAGATGAAGTGTTGGAGGAAAATAATAAGAAGGATGGGGACCAAGTCAATGAACTTGAAGCTGGAGTGTTAGTAGACAAGGGTAAGGAGGACCATGTCGAAAAGAACAAACTTGAGGTTCAAGAGAGTGTTTTTCCGTACATTTTTGTCGTTTATGTTGGAGCTTGCACCCAGGAGTTTGTTAGAAAAGTTGAAGCACTAGAGGAGTTTACTAACGATGTATTTAGTGATGCATCAAAGACCACTTCAGTTCTACGTTACCTATGGAGCATAAAGTTGCCCCCAGTATGTTTGCATTTTTTGTGTTTAATTTTGCTGTTCTAATGTTCAGTTTTATATTTTGATTATATTTATTACATGGAAGAACTTCTATATCAATTGGAGAATAGGGAGTTCAAGTTAAGCAGGGAGGATTTTAGGGGGTGTTTTCCTGAAGGCAAGGTGTCAAATTTCATGACTGACGTGCAATGGAAACTGTGGACCACAACATAGATCGTTGGTTTTTCCCTGCAAAAGTTGCGGTATGTAGTGAGTTACAAGAACGTACGTATTTCACCTCTTACATTCATGTTTGTTTCATTGAATGTTTGTTACTTCTATTATTTTGGTAGTCACTTTGTGGATTCGGCTGGGATAGTAGCACCATTGAATATGTTATTGACAACCTGTTCGGCAAGCAATGGACTAGTAACCTCGATCAGACTAAATGCAACTTTGTTAGTGGTTTATTTCTTTGCTTTTTTTGCCTTTCATGGATGATTACTAACCTAAGTTAAGTTCGTCTGTGAATCTATGATTGTAGTGGTTTTTTCCATATTGCGAGGACGCTCATTAGGCATTATACTGTATCAACTTGGAGCATAAAAGGTTTGAATATCTGGATAGTCTCGATATGGATATACCCCCCCCCCCCCCCAAATTTCAGCAAGTTGGGAAGCAGGTTGCAGGATATGCATCTCAGGTTATCCCCATGGTGCGATTTGAGCTGACGTCTCAATACTTCAAGGATTTTTTATGGCACCGTGGTAGAGGGTTGAAGAAGCCAGATAACCTATCTTGTGGCATCTTTGCACTTAATTTTCTTCAGTGTTGGTGAAGTGAAATTGAAGAGTGGATGACTGCAAGTTGGCCACAACCAGAGACCATTGAATTCTGAAGATCAGAGATATACATGCATTTTTTATTTTCCAGGGGGAATATATTAAGTGATTTGGTGATATCCAAGGCTGTCAAAGAGTTCCCAGAGGATGATTGATTGTTGTGGTGGCTTTTGAGTTTGATACATTCTATTGAGGCAGACGTATGTTGTAGACAATGCTACTATTATGTTCTAAGATGATTATGTTATTTTCTAAGACATTATGTGTATGCTAATGTGGCTTTTTTTTTCTAAGAAGGTTATGCTATTTGTATATTATGCTTCAGCCGGCTGTGTTGTTATATATCTTAGATCACACATTCTTATAATTGAAGGCAAAATGTAGAACAAAATATATTTTGTTCAAGACTATGAACATGCTTAGAATAAAAAATAAGTTGTTAAAAACACGAACGTGTCAATATTGAAGATTTATATTTTAAGAACACGTACGTTTCGGGATAGAGGATGGGCTATTAAAGAACTGGCTATATATATATTAATGCAGGCCCATGCAAATTGAGCTTCAACCCTAATCGCCACCATTACTTCTCTATTTTACTTTCTCTCTCTTCTTCCTCTCTCTTCTCCTTCCTCCCTCTTCTCTATCTTCGAACTAGGTTCTGGGTTTTCTTAAATATGGGAGGAGTCTCCAGTCACTCTGCTTCTTCCACCAGATCCGAGTCCGTTGTAGTTTGCAAGCATGGGGAATCTGCAATTACAAACGTTTCTACAACTGGGCGCAACCATGGGAGAGAGTTTTACAGATGCTGGTACTGGAAAGAGAAAGGGAGAGATTGCAATTATTTCAAGTGGGTGGATGAAGTTTCTTCCATTGCCGGATCACGACTGTCGGTTATAGTGGAAGATTTGAAATCCAAGTTATTGGATTGTGAACTAAGGCTGAGTTCGTTGCCGAATAAAGCTTTAAGAAGGAAGGGTGAAATAAATCGGTTCAAATATCGTGTTGATGAAAGCAGATCCATTTAGGGTGAGATTCGTGAGATTAAGTTACGTATATGTGCAATAGAAATAGGGTTTCAATGTGTGATAATTGTTGCATTCATGGCCGTGCTGATTGTATCTTTCTTTAAGTAATAGTTGTTAACCTTGACTTATGTGCAAATCAAGTGGCATATGTAGTAACATGCTTTAGCATTAGCAGAAAAATCGGTAATACGTGTCTTGGAATTAACAAAACAAACGTGTTTTTAAACAGAACGTTTCAGTTCTTAAACAAAACGATAAACTTAATGTACTCTCTATATGGAGATACGAAAGGCCACACCATGATTTTGGGAACCCGTTGCAAAGAAAGTTTTCATCTGTAACGGGTGCCAAAAAATACTCGTAGACTGTACTCTGAGTTACGAAAGGCCATGAAATATTTGACAACACGTTATAAAGAAGGGAATCTTCTCTGTTCTGTGTTGACAAAATACCTGCATTTGCTAAAGTAGTTCAAAGTTGTAGATTAGTGCCTCATAGACCATGAATCCTTGTTTCTTTCTTCTTTTTCTTTCTGTTGGCGTGGATGAACCTCTCACGGCCTAGACGTGGCCTTTTCCTTGGTTTGTATGTATCTTTCCTTTTCTTAAGTGGTTTTGGTGGCGTGCTCACATTTGTTTCCACGTTGAGTGAGTTTGTTGGTGTTGTGTTTGTGGTTTTTGTTGCTGAAACTTGCTTTTGCACGTCGAGTAGGGTCCGTATCATCAAATCCGTCTGTAATACATCATCATTAACCTAATTGTACTAATATTGATTATGTTTTTATCATCACAGAAAATGGAATCATCTTTAAAATCATGTACGTACCAACTCTCGTAGATTGGCCATCAAAATATTCATCTCTTCATACTTCGCAATATCCGTGTGTGCCACCTCAACAATCGACGCCCCAGGTCTAGTCTCTCCTTTTCATTTCGTGTATACCTATACAAGCAATGAATCAATACAATGTAAAAAGGTGCCAAATAAGGTGACTAACTATATGGATGTCACGAAATAGTAACCTTCGTAGTATTAGATCTTATGGGACAGTCAGGAAGTGTGGCTCTCCATTGTGTCCCAGCAACTCCCGAAATAAGATGCCTGCAAATGATCCCTTCCATCTCATACATACCACAAGCGCACTTCATTCTGAGTCCATTCGCACTTACAAACAAAATCCGCTCATTTGTTTTGGTGCTGTCCATTTCTGTCTTGAACACATTGAATGTTGTAATTGATTCGTTTTGTTGATGGATACGTACCATTCCATATGACAATGTAGGAGCGTATTCTTCCATCCACTTCTTAAATATCTTTGGTGTATACACTAGGGTAGTTGTTTTAATTGTTAATAAACTGTCGTTGAATCTATATAGGAGGACAGTAGTATGCATCTTGAAACCCCTTTTCAACTACTTTTCTCTCTTGTTTTCCACCAGTCAGATGAATTGAGAGAAGAAGTCAACAATATTGAGACTCGATTTCAGGCCTTCCTTCAAGCTACTATTCCAAGCTTCACTTAGTTGGGAAATTCACATTCCTCAAGTAAACTGATAACGCTGTCATGCCCGTGACCATTGAGCTCTCTTTGCGTATATTTGTGTCAGCCATGAATGTCCTTCTTCCCCTCTGCCCTTGAAACAAATGTGTTTCATCCTTTACCAGTTTTCTTCAAATTCATTTTTGTCATCTACCCCAAACATCAGACAGTTTAGTTCGTTCACAAACTCTTTAGTGCACAATGACTCTAAATTCCTTGTAGCATTGTTCATTATGTGGTAGGTACAAATCAGTGATACGTTGCTGGCATTGGAAGTTGCAATCTAATGTCTGATGCAATCGATGCATCTTGGTTAGTGAATATGCTTTTGGAATTTTTCCACTCATACATTTTTTGAAAGTTTGGAACAACCAGTCGAATGAGGATGCTTTCTTGTCAAAAAGGAAAGCTGCGCCAAAAATAACCATCTCAAGTTGCTGATTGTACCCCCACAAAGATGGCTGCATAGAACAAATCACTCGTTTGTATTATTATCCAGAACGCATTGTAAGGAACAAATGAAAAATGAAACGTACGTGCCATTAGGAAATGTAAACGAAACTTTCGTGTTATTGCAATATTGAGTACGAACATAGTGATGAATACAATAAATAGTACAAGAATCTCATCGAGTGGTCTTTAATCGTTGTTGGTCTCATGTATAGTGTCGAGACTGATTGAGTCGTCAAATACCGAATACTCAGCTCTCATTCTACCATCTGACCAGAATACATTAAGTATTTCCCCATTTTCATCTTCGGGCATTTCATAGAAGAATTATTTGTCACCGTTAGCCCTTTCTTTAAAATGTTTATGTATCATGGAATCTTCTTCCCGTGTCAGCAGGTTGAGATAGGGGGTCGTATGTGGTTCCTCAGATATTCCAGTGTAAACCCGACATGTGCTGCTTCTCCTGCTATTTGTCGCATTATATTTAATGATCATCACGGTGGGACTCCAACGAACCTATGAATTTTCGCAAGTTTAGAGTTTGTACTGTTTATGCTTCTCCTCGAGCGGTGAAGATGGTTGTACTTGCATGGAACTATCACATGATTGTGTTTGTCTACCCATTCGCTATAAAAAACTTCTTGATGTCACTGTCCCAATGCATTTTTATATTTGCATCACAACAATTTTTTTCTGACTGTTCTCTTTTACGCGGAATTCGATCGAGTGGTCCATTGTTCTTCTTATTCAGCTCACTTTTTGGTCGGAATCCCTCTCTGGAACAAACATAGCATAGATAATAGCATTGTAGTTCTCCATCTGAGGCTAAGCCTTGGTGTTTTTTCTTTTGCATATTTTTGGTATGTTGGTTACCTATCCTTGTGCCAAACCCTTTTGATGTAGCATATGTTGGGTAGTAGTTGTAGGCTTCTTGCTTTGTATCAAACAAAGGACCTCTAAGACCTCTAGCTGTCACAAATTACATGAACGTCAATATGTTGGATACATAACAAAGGAAATTAGCTTACCAAACGACCAAATTACATGAACGTCTATGTCACGAAAGGATAATGATGATGCCGAATGGAATGAACGGACGTGTCCATGTCGACCGTTAATTTAACGTTGTACAAACGCGCCAGTCAGGCTGACCGTAATGAAGGTAATTAGCTTACCAAATGACCAAATTGCACGTACGTGATGAAACGTTTTGTTCATCATGAATGTATAATTCGTGACGGAATCTCATGAACATACGAATGTGTGAATACAGACTAAAGGTAACGAGCATAGGAACGTATGCGTACGGTCTGAACGTCACGAAAGGATAATTATTATTTATGCAAGCAACGAAAATGTGACATTGTTGATCATTACGTAAGTTCACGAAAATGTGATGAAGCCAACGAACCCTACACGAATTAGTACACTTACGAATGCTCGAATGGCAACGACGACATTGAATGATTAATGAACCATTACGAACGATACAAAATAATACATTGAGTCTTTAACTACAGATGAAAAGCAACACGAAAACTACATCACGATAGTCATAGATATGGGAGGGAAACGAATACGGTGAAACAAACGAACGTCCTTGTGAAATCAGGACACTGAACAGCAACACAAAAATCAAAAAAATGATGAAAACTGCATCATGGTAGTCATAGGTACGGGAGCACTATCCAGGAATGAGATCCGATGCCATATTTTTCGAGGGCGGCGGCGTTTCAAGCTGCATCTTGCTGGCGGGCTTCAATCCCTACGTATATGGCATAATAAATTAGGAGAATTTCGGGGGGGGGGGGGATAAGAGAGAGAGGGAGCAAAAATTTGAAATTTATAATTAATGACGTCTGACGCCGAAATAATTTAAATATTGGCGCCGCCATTTCTGTCCAATCATCACGAGCATGCGTCCGTCAAACCAACATCCAAAACCATGCCCACGTACCTTTTCTGCTTCCCATAATGCCCCTGGATCGAGAAACATATGAACGTCTGTTTCCCTGCTCCGCGTTTCCCAATATATAATCTGACGACTAGGAGGCAACACTGATCTATATAGGCGCTGAAGCCCCCATATTAAATGTTCTGACACAAAAAAGATGATGTGAGAAGTCTACAAAGCATACGCTCGTATTCGTTATGCACACATTCAGGGGTGCGAGAATATTAAATATTAATAATAAATAAGAGTTTCTTCCATTCAAATCGAAAAGCATATGAACGTTATGTTCGTTTTCTGCTCTTTAATTTTTTATTAATAATAAACAATCTAACGCCTCTAATAAATAAATAGTATAAATACAATGACCTCTCTTATCTTTCTCTTTCTAATTCAATTTTTCCTTACTACAGATGAACAACAACACGAAAACCACGAAAACTACATCACGATAGTCATAGATATGGGAGCAAAACAAATACGGTGAAATAAACGAGCGTCCATGTGAAATCAGGACACTAAACAGCAACACAAAAATCACGAAAATGATGAAAACTGCATCATGATAGTCGTAGGTACGGGAGCACTATCCAGGAATGAGATCTGATGTCATATTCTTCGAGGGCGGCGGCGTTTCAGTACTATCAATATGGATCCTTGCTCAAAAACACTAGGATAGTGTAAACAAATCTAAAAAATATAGGTTATCTGCAATTTTGCTCTTGTTCTTCGAGTTCTTGTTGTTTTGCTTGCACTCGCTTTTCTCTCTTCATTTCTTTGATGGATGATCGATTTGGGCTCGTTTTGATGGATCTCTACAAGAAGAAACAATAGAAGAGTGCAAACTTTGAAAAGGTAGTTTAGCTCTCTTTTTAACTTTTGTTCTTTGTGTTTTTGTATTCTTTATGTTTTTCGTGTTCTTCATGATTTTTATATTCTTCATTATGTTATTTGTTCATTTTATGGGGTTTTTAGTATTCGCAATCCATGGAGACGAACGCAAGTCGTGTCGGTACATTTGCAATATTGTCCAACACTAATGTTTGTATCACTTGTCTGTACAAACTTTTTGTTCACGTCCCGACAGAACGAACATGGGTCGTTGCAATACATTTGTTTCATAGGCCTATTTACGTCCCACCAGGACAACCGCATATCGTGGCAATATTTTTGTACCAATAAAATGTACAAACGTATAGGTACGTTTGTATCATTGTCCAACACGAACATTTGTAACACGTGTCGGTACAAACGTTTTGTTCACGTCGCAAGAGAACGAACGCAAGTCGTTGCTATATGTTTGTTTCATAGGCCTATTAATGTCCCGAACAAACAAACGTATGTCTTGACAATATGTTTCTTCTCTTTTTAACTTTTGTTCTTCATATTTTCATGTTCTTCTGGATTTTTTTGTTCTTAATAATGTTATTTGTTCATTTTTATGGGTGTTTTGTGTTCACATCCCATGAGGACGAACGCAAGTCGTGTTGGTACGTTTGTACCATTGCCCGACACGAATGTTTGTGTCACTTGTCGGTACAAACGTTTTGTTCACGTCCCCACATAACGAACGTAGGTCGTTGCAATACGTTTATTTCCTAGGCCTATTTTTGTCCCACCGGGTCGAACGCATTTCGGTACATTTGTATCATTGTTCGACGCGAAAATTTGTAACACTTGCCAGTACTAACATCTTGTTCACGTCCCAATAGAACGAATGTAGGTCGTTGTTTACTCGTAACATTTGTTTCATAGGCCTATTAACGTCTCGAACAAACGAACGTATGTCTGGACAATACGTTTCTTCTCTTTTTAACTTTTGTTCTTCATATTTTCGTGTTCTTCTAGATTTTTTTGTTCTTAATAATGTTATTTTTCATTTTTATGGGTGTTTTGTGTTCACATCCCACGGGGACGAACACAAGTCGTGTTGGTACGTTTGTACCATTGTCCGACAAGAATGTTTGTATCACTTACCGGTACAAACATTTTGTTCACGTCCGCACAGAACGAACGTAGGCCGTTGCAATATGTTTGTTTCATAGGCCTACTTTCGTCCTACCTGGACGAACGCATGTCGGTACGTTTGTATCATTGTCCAACACAAACATTTGTAACACTTGTCGGTACAAACGTTTTATTCACGTCCCAATAGAACGAATGTAGGTCGTTGTTAAATGTAAAGTTTGTTTCATAGGCCTATTAACGTCTCGAACAAACGAACGTATGTCTTGACAATACGTTTCGTACAAACATATATATTATTCATTTGGCCTAATGACTTTATATCTAACAAGTTTCAATACTCTTTCCCTTGTTGTAGGAGCACCTAATAAAGATGACGTGTTGGGTTCAAAAAACCGTGGATGGTTGTTTTGATGAATGTACAAGAAGAACACAAAAAAGTATAACACGAATAACATATGGAATCACTCATAATATGAATAACACGAACTTTCATATGAATAACACGATCTTATGTATGAACTGCAAACTTATATGTTTGTACATTTCATGGATACTACGTATGGATACCACCACTTTTCCTATCATACAATCTATACGTTTGTATATTTCAGCAATACTTTCATATGAATAATACAAATTTTCATATTATTTACACAAACTTTCCTATATATATGTTCGTACATTTCATAAATATATTAGTATGAATAAATGAACTTTCGTATATATAAATACAAACTTTCGCATGAAGTAGAAGTTAAAATCATTGATTTTTATTTTTTACTTAAAAAATCATCAAGACTGATCTCGTTGGATTCGTCTTTGAATAACAAAAATTTTGGTACAAAAATTAGTGAGAATAGATTTAAGATAAAGTACTTAAATGAGTTTAATTGTTATATTTAATGAAAATAAGAGATAAACATTTAAATCATTTAATTAAATCTCACCATATCTGCCTCTCTTTTTAAAAGTGTGAAAACACGAGTCAAGTTACATAAAAATATGTGCACAACTTGCCCACATGAAAAAGATGGAACTAACCCTGCTTTCGTGGGGTTATAATGGCCTTCGGATTGGTGGGCTCCACCAACATTATCTGACGGCTCACGTAGACTTTAGTTGGGCTTCAACACCAATTTCTTAAGCACCTGAATATTTCACGAAGTACAACTATGTATGTTGAAATTGTTATGGCACTGGGAGCCAAATCTCTCGGGAGGATCTACAGATGATCCAACGGTCAAGATTCATTTTCACCAGTTTCAATCTGACGGCTGTAATTTTACCAGTGGTATAACGGAAATTAAAAATACTCTCTCTATTTCAACATTTCTTTCTCTCTCCTCTCTCTACTCTTCTCACGTAAACTGTATATAACAATGACATGCCAATGATGTAATAATGATGTAACGTGGATATAAGAATTTACATATAAAATCGACATAATGAGTGTATTAAAAGAACATAAAGTAATCTGATCCAACGGCTCCAGATCTGTCGGGAGGATCTCTAGGAACCGTCTCTCGAAACCGTAGCTAGGTTGTATATATGTATTATAGTTCTATTCGTTGTGCTAGCTAGCAGATTCATCTGAATGAATTAAGCCCTCTAAAATAAAATAAATAAAACAAAGACTTTATTTAAGTAGACTGCTGGAAGTGGTTAGTGACAAAAGATTGTCTAAACCATGTAATTAATACTTGACGAAATCATCTTCTTTACATATATAAACCTTATTCCGATACATTGCTTCAATTCGTGGAGATGGGAGGTAATGAGGATCACCAACATGCCAACTTGGTGCTTCCAATTCCATGACCTCGTCCGCCGAGATTGGGTGGTTTGCTTGAGTCACATCTATTGCGAGGGTTGCAGATCACCTAACCTTGATAAGGTATAAGTTACTTCTAGGAACTCACTGTGTTGATGTGTCCGATTTAACAATACTGGTATCCTAAATGATCTATAATCGTTTGAAATCATTCCCACATTGATTGGTGCTATATAAGTTTCTAGTTGAATGTTATTCCATAAAAAAGTGTTGTTCCTCGTTTGTGTATGGCAAAGTCATTGGGCTTGAATCCACACAAATAAGCACCTAGTATTTTCCTTCTTCTAATTTTTTTGATAAAAAGGCTTAGATCCTAATCATTAGAATTGATAAAATGGAAGTAGACAACCTCAATAAGGTTTGTACTGTTATAAAACTAAGAACAAAAGAGAACAAGAACATGGGAGGAGAAGTACTTTCTTATTGAGGTGTGAAAATGGTACAAGAGAGAGCACTATTTATAGGCTCTAGAATTCATAACCTATACATCACTAGTATAACTACACTTAAATAGGATATTCATTTTCATGTTCAATGTATAGAAGTTACAAAGGTAGGAGTTACAAATGGGCATTCATACACATAATTATAATATTCATAACACTCCCCCTTGAATGACCATTAGTTAAAAATATTCATTATTCTTCGAATACGCTTTTGATACTGCCTCATTAAAAACCTTACAAGGAAAACCCAATGGGAAAAACCATAGTTAAGGAAAAAAAGAGTGCAGTGCGTATTGACTCCCCCTCATCATGAAATCAATTAAGATCCTTCATTCGTCGAACTATAATTGTTGTAATAACTTCTCCAAAATTGATGTATGGAGAGCCTTGGTGATTAAATCAACCAAATTATCGTTTAAGCGCACTTGTTTATAGAGTATGTCAACTCATGAAAATATTCTTCCAACTCATTGGAGTTTTTGAATCTAATGTATGCATGTAATATGATCAATGGTCATACATAATCAATATTTATAATACGCTCCCCTTGGATGACCATTTGATGAAAATATGCCTCATTAAAACCTTACTAGGAAAACCCTATGGGATAAAAACCTAGTGAAGGAAAAAGAGTATATAATCATCACATCACGTTGCAACATTTTCTTGCAATTCAAGGATATATGCAAAAGAAATATCATGCATGATTTATAGGATTAGATCTTGAAATGGTGGTGTAGCTTTATAAGTTGGTTTCACAGCCCACCAAGTGGTAAAATTATCACATGAGACCAATTTATGGTCAACCAACACAAATATGACCAAGATTAATACTTCAAAACCGAGTACATCTTGTGTTATAATAAAGGTCGATTAAACTCGACATAGAGTCACATAGTGATCGACTACCATCCGAGCAATCGATAGCCATGTCATATCCATATAACTTTTTGTTGGATATAATTAGTATATCATTGATGATATACGAAAATCATGTTCGAGAGAGATACACAGTTGGCAAGTTAGTGGTAATCTTCCACATCTTCCATCTCGAACTCTAGCTAATCAATATTTGATTGCTTTGAGAAACTCTTTAGGAGTCTCAATAAAGTGTATGTCATCTATGTAACAAAAGATGATCACATCCAATTATGTCAAAATAAATGAAACACATTTTAAAATATAAAATTAAATTAAGAAAATTTTGGTAAGAATTTTGAAACCATAAAATATGACAAAGATGATTTTCCAAAAAATCAACTTGAAATGAAGAAGAAATTATATGCATAAAGAAATGTATGATATGCTAAATGTATCATGTCTCGCAATCTTTCAATTCATATGACGTCAATTGGATATAATTGAATATCGTTCACGCGAACTTGAATTGTTTGCTTATAGCAAAATAAATCCTCGAGGGAATTTCATATACACATGTGTATTCTAATTATGCAAACCATACATATAGGTTGCAAGGATATCCATTAGGGGCAAACTCTTTCCCTTCATAAATTGCCAGACTAATCGAATAATGAAAAGTAATTGCAACCACCACATGAGAATATATTTTCTTATAATTAAAATATTATAGGTTTGTTGGATAGAACCTTTCAAAATGAGATGTCTCATAAGACTTATAATGAGATAAACATGTGTCTCATTTGCTTGGCATCTTCATATATAGACTTTATGTCTTAAAACTTTTTATTTTTCTTGGGAATTTAGTTTTGCCTCAATTGAAAAATTTTCAGCCAATCATTTCTTTCTTTGCATGCATTTTGGCTCACGATCCTCATTTTCAACTATCATATTTAGCGTTGCACTATACGCAAAAATTTCATCGACGTTGACTTCATTGGGGTTCCAATATTTTCCATCCAAGATATAGATAATTGAGATATATATTCATATCTTTCAGTAATTCGAGACTCTTTTTGAGCACATTATTTGTTTCTCTTGGTGGTGTTTGCTTAAATAATCTTAACCTCAATTTGACCATCCGGATCTATAGCTCCATTTCACTTTTGAGGAAATTTTTTCTTTGGAATCGTGTGGTCTACTATGCTTTATACGGGTTTTAGACTCAGTTGTGATGTTAGATTGCCCAATGTCAACATCATTTTCACCGGAGCATTGCGAGTTGGCACATGAGAGTTTTACTCCGTTTGGGTCGATAAAGTGTCTAGCAAATGATGAATTATATATTTTTCGAACTTCACATTCACATTGTTTAGTGCGAGGATCAAAATGATATGATGATTATTCATCTAATCTCTGTGCCAACCTTTGATTTTCTTCACATAATGTTGAGAATTATGATTATATGAATAATAAACCTCCAAACGAGTCATCAAAATTTCATGACAACGATGTAAATATTTTACCATCGATGAACTCGTAATCAACATAATTTCCAAATCATCATTGAGAACTTATCCTAATAAATTGTGGTGGAGCAATTTATCACATCCATATATCCAATGATGGGAAGTATAAGGTTTTGACCCAAAAACCACATATAATG
This sequence comes from Linum usitatissimum, assembly GCA_030674075.2. NCBI lineage: Eukaryota > Viridiplantae > Streptophyta > Magnoliopsida > Malpighiales > Linaceae > Linum > Linum usitatissimum. The sequence goes on from JAUJYP020001374.1 coordinate 2,652,247, forward strand.
GAGGAATTCATAATAATTTCTTGGCGTAATGCGAATTTGTGTTGTTCATGTAAATGACATGTTCACAATAATATAAATGGAAAATGTTCGTCTCAATGACACATTTTTCGTTATTGGATAATCATGAAAATATGCTCATAACCAAAATGGTTGAACTAGCAATCTCGCAAATTATAGTTTGCTTTCATATATACATGTGACCTTCTAGTTGATACATCAATTAAAATAATTGATCCACATGTTGAGTGTATGGATCCACACACATCACCCTTTGTTTTGTTGTTTGTATAAGATAAATTATCTTACTTTAGTTGATTATTATCCAAACAATCAACTCTATTTAAGAATAAGCAACCCAAAAATGAGTTATGTTGTGTTGGAGATTCACCCAACAATGGGTAACGAAAAGGTGAAAATGCTTTCCTAGAAACGAAACCTTGTTGACAGAACAGAAAATCGTTCGTGTTCCCAGGAAGTAGGAGAGTCACAAGGACTACTTAAATCCCTATAACCTTAAGAATCATTTCTTTAGAATACCCAAGTTGAGAACTCTTGCACAACATTATCCATAGAGGTACTTATCGATTCACATTATGATTGAACCGGGATGGTCACACCGGTTATGTCGGATAATACTTGTCATGACGAGTAAACTTATAGTGTACATTGATATGTATCTCAATCATGATCACATATGTCCGGTACAAATTGGAGGACAACATTTAATAGTTTCATGGTCATATACCACATTATCGTTCCTCTCCCTTGTGATCATCAATATATAAATCAAAAGGATCTTGTTCCTTCTTGAATAATGCAATAGCTCTACTAAAGCTTCGAGTGATTTTGTACTACTCGTTATATGGTGCACTATCGATGAGTTTTATATCACAATGTATTATGTCGTTTCTCATCATGGCAATACTCATTTTGCAAGAGAATGATGAATAGCGCAAATGATAAATAGAGATACTCCATCATAGTCGTCTTAACCATCCATGTCACCAATTATGGGATGAATAATCTTCACAATATAAATGTACAACCACCAAGGAAAAGGTTTCATATAGAAACAACAATAATAACTTGTTCCATGTGCTAAAAAAATGTAACAAATAAGTCTTTGCACATTTGATGGCTTATGAAGCAATATCATTTGTATATGATCATCAAAATAAAATTGATGGATGTATCCCCTTTTATGTGATTGAAATTGTTCAACATCAATTTACAACTCTCTTTCATATAAAAGATGTATTTCTCAAAATTCATGACCATACCAAATAATAGATCTTTTCCTCCACAATCGTGTATTGGTGTTTACACTTGTGGGAATGTATGTATGTATATATTTGTCACTTTGTGGATATATGAATATAATAATTCACTTCATGGAGTGATATGGTGCCTCATTGGACCACCAAACATTTGAGACATATAAGATATTCGATCTTTTCCTTGGAATATTTGTCTCTTGGTACTTTAATCGTATCACACTTTAAGAAAATTTGCCACTTGAGGTGGTCATACATGGCTTTGACATTACGCCACAAGATACATGAGTCGTTGCTCATTTTTGTCAACCATTCATGAAGATTATGGCGAATAAGATTAAAGCTATGGCTTTATCTTGAGAAGATGTTTTATTATCGTGTTTGATGGTTTCACGAATACCATTATAAATGAATTTTAGCTTCCAATGCCAATGAATGGTGAAGCTTGCCCGAAACATGGAGGGGCTCAAATTACAAAATATTCAATATATTATAAGAAATAAATAAAATATCATTAACTTGATAATAAACTCATATAAAATTAGTAATAAACCATTAACTAATAATAAGTATAACGGCTATTTGATAACATAAATATCAATATAATATAGTCATAAATTTGAAAAGTCACAACAAGTGAATAATTATGATTGTAAGGAAGAAAATGTTAACTCATATTAAAAAAAATATAGTAAGGTCATAAATTTAATAATAAGGTCATATAAAGAAAATAAAAACATAAAGCAGACAATAAAGTAGAAATCAATGAAGAATTATTCGGCCATACTATTCAAATGGTAAGCAACCCATAAATAGGAAATTAAATTATATTAAACTAGTAGTAATGTAAGTGATTGATGTGCATGATGATAAAGAACAATGACTCCGATTGTTGAAAATAAGTATGAGAAATATTATAGAAAAATGAACAATAACGCCAAAGATGTATTATGCAAATTTCATGCACCCGAAAGTAAACTGCAATCCACGCATATACCAAATAGGCAAATAATAAATTTTCAAAACGCGAGTATCATGAGTGTAAATCTCATTAGCCATATCGTGGGCATCAAGAGCATAAATCTCATTGGCCATATCACGGGCATCAAAAGCGTAAATCTTACTAGCCATATGGCGGGCGGAATTGTATTGTTCCGCGTGCACCGCTTATCTCACGATTAAAAGTAATCTCTCATTGTATGATTACAAGAGATTGCTCGGCGGCGAACTTCGTGCCGATAACGTGTTATAAAACTAAGAACAAAAGAGAACAAGAACATGGGAGGAGAAGTACTTTCTTATTGAGGTGTGAAAATGGTACAAGAGAGAGCACTATTTATAGGCTCTAGAATTCATAACCTATACATCACTAGTATAACTACACTTAAATAGGATATTCATTTTCATGTTCAATGTATAGAAGTTACAAAGGTAGGAGTTACAAATGGGCATTCATACACATAATTATAATATTCATAACATGTACGAATATAATCTGAACAAGCCACGTTAAAATGATAATCAAACGGTAAAAAGTGGCCATGATGGGTTAGGGCGTCCGCAACATAATATCTTTTTCGGAAGGTATGTGTAATACGCACATCCTAATTTCTGTTAGTGGTCAAGGATAGAGTTCTTAAAACCGTACCCGTATAGTTGAAAATAACCCCGTAACAATATGAACGGTTCGGTACAATCCCAATATAATTGCGTTCTAATCACGATTCAACTTCGATTTACAATGGTTTAAATAATTCAACCACACATCGTTGGATTTACCGGTTCATCGTCCTGGTGGTTCTAAGGATCATGGTCAAGAATAGAGTTATATTTTTTTGTCGGCAGAGTAACCAAAAATTTCGGTTAATACAATATAGAAGACAAAAAGTAAACACAATATTATTTTCTATTTCGTCGGGTGTGCAGGATTAGAAACCGAGACCTCCGAATTACCAGATACCGAAGCAACTCCCATTGGACAAGAATCGAGGTCTACTTATATTTAGAGCTGTTGACGAACCAAGCCGCTTGTGAGCAGCTCGTCATTCGGTTGGGTTAAAGCTCATTCGTGACTCGGCTTGATTTTAAACAAGCCAAGTTTGAGCCAGAGTATGTTCGACTCGATAGGCTCACGAGCTGGCTCAAGCTCGAGCTTGAGATTCAACTCAAATACTAGATCGAGTATATAGCTCGTTAATAGACTCAATAATGTAACATATGTTTTTCCTCGAAAACCATATACAATAAATTATATTTTTTTTATTGTACTAATAAAAATATAAGTGATACAATATTTAGGTTTAACAATTAAAGATTGAGAAAAGTAAAAACTTATAAATTTTATATATCTTTTTCTTTAGCTTGACTCGTCGATATTTTTTAAGTTTACAAACTTCAAAATCAATTCAAAATAGACCTATTGATAGTTGTTTATGACGCAAAGTTCGAGTTGAGCTTGAATTTGGCTCGTCAAAGATAGTTAACAAGCCAGACTCGAATAGGCTCGAGCTTGTAAGAAGCCAAAATTTTCAAACTCGAATTCAAACTCGAACTCGCCTAAAACGTACCAAACCAAACTTGAACACATCGAAATTCAACTCAGTTCGGTTCGTCAACCGCTCTACTTATATTTGGCTTTAGGACTGCTTATTAATATATAATAATACCTTATCTTAATTATAAGATCTCAATGATGATTATGATTACAAGGGAATCTTGGGAGCAGTAGTGGGCTCACTGCCGAATTGAATCTTCAAATTCCAAGTCTAAAAATTAGCAAAAGAAAAGAAGAAAGAAAGCAAAAAGTAATCAGAGAGATACTTTCCTTGAAAGCACCAAAGTTTGCACTCAACCTAAAAACCAAAAACCAACAATTCTTTTCTTTTTTCCTTCTCGTTAACTGTCCGTAACCGTAAAGCCATCCAATTCCTCCAACACTCCTCCTCTCCTGCTCAATAAAAATGCAGTCTCCATTCAAACCATTTCCAATCACTCTGTAAATCCCAACTACCCCTTTTACCAAATCCCCACCCAAAAGAAAAATCTCAGAAATTTCCCAACAATTTTTGGTGGGGTGGTGTTTTATGAGGAAGACAACGAGTAGCAGAGGAGTTGAAATCAGAGTCGGACAACCTGGGAAAGGCGGGTGCGTATTTTCTGGACGGGAGGATCTTCGATTGCATCAATGAGATCACAGCGGCTCTCGCCTTGGCAGCTAGGATGAATAACGATTCTGCTTACAGAGTTGAAACTACTTCACGCCTCGCCCAATGGCGGATCGACAACCTCGCCTCTTGCTCCTACCGCAAATCCGACCCTTTCAAGATCGGCAACTGGAATTGGTAAGTTTTTTTTACCTTTTTCTCTTTCTTACCCCTCCCGATTTTAGATGATCTGTCAGCATACCCCAGAAGAAAGCAACTGTTTTTCAGTGTTTTCTTTTTTTGGATTGTTTCAATTTTGGATGCGATTTTTTTCTCTCCTCTGATTTGTTTATCATTAGATGAGGTAGGAAAGGATACCCAGAAAGCAACTAGTTGATTTCTTGTTTGTTACGTATAGAAGTGGCCAATTGGGCAATGGCCATCAGGATGGTCGATCATCAATGATCCTTGGTAGGATTTTAAGTTTTCGTGGATTCCATAGTTACACTAGGCGGAATTCGAAAACCCACCGGGAAAAAGTTCAGATTTTGAAAATTGTACATAGTATTTCGTCACTTTGAAACTGAGGAACACACGAGGCAAAAAGTCCGATTTTAAAAGTTCCGCTTAAAATTTCGTCACTTTGGAACTTGAGTAACCCTGGGAGGTTGCCCTAACGTTCATACATCCCTATTCCATCATTGGACGTGGATCGTTTTGTTTTTTGCTTTGGGAATTTTGCTTTGAGTTGCATGTAGTATGGGGCAAAGGCGATCCTGGAAGCTTGGGATAGGATTATCTCCAGAGCATGGAGGGCACATCAAAGTCTCTGATTGCCCATTACGTGTTACAATTATTGCTATTAATTTGGTTTTAGGTAGTTGTTTGTTTGTTTCTTTCCTTTGTCCTTTTCTCATTCATTACTTTGCTTGTTTTATCCTTTGATTTTGGTATGGAGTTGATGATTGAGTTTTCTTGGGTCACAGGCATTTGACAGTGGAGAAGAACAGGGTGTTGTTTGTTAAATTATACCCAGAGGTGTCCAATCTCACGAGGGAAAATCCTCCCATTGCATCCTTTGTTATTCGGGTTGTTTGCTCCGTCGGGAATCGCAAGTCCTTGATCCATCCTGGTACTTAACTTCAACTTTGTGTGCTCAATCGTAGGGATGATGATCTTGTATCGAATTTTTGAGGTATTAGGTTGAAATGGTTTAGGTGATGAATGAAGAAAGTCTTCAATTTGCTATATTTAAAGAGATAAAAGTTAACCTTTGTACTTTTGTTAACAACTACTAGATCTCAATAACTCGAGTTATTCCTTAACAACTTTCAGCTTGCTGTCTCAATTGTTTTTTTGTCACTTCTCCAATGTGGCTGGCTGCAGAAATCACAGACAGGCAACTGAAGAACAACGACGATTTCGTTTGGGCGATTGAGGTCCCATTGACAGGGAAATTCATCATCGACGTCGAATTTCTTGACCTCAAGTCTGCATCACCAGACGTATGCATGCTTCTCCCTCCTTTTTAACTAAGCTTACTTCTAGAATCATGATTCTTAGGACAATTGAACTTAGAGTAGTAGAAAAATGTTAAGTTGAAGTCGGAAGAAGTTGTGCGAGGGAAGTTAAATAGAGTGATATAAGCGATTCCAAGTGGAATTGTGTGCTCGGTGGAAATTAAACTTTACTAGAAAATCCGATATATCCCTTAATTCAAGCGTTCGTTCCACTAGCCTCTCAACCTCAACTCAACTTCCTTCCACTCATGTTAATTCAGTTTTCCTAGTAAATATGATTCTAGATGTCAAACCTTATCTTAATATCCGAAAGTTTGAAATTCAGGGAGGAGAACCATGCTCCATATGGGGAGGAGGAGCGACCGAGAAGCGATCGAGTGAAACAGCGCTCGCATCCCTAGGAAGAATGTTGACACAAAGCATCCACACCGACATAACCATCAACACTTCAGACGGAAGCAGCATCGGAGCACACCGCGCACTCTTGGCTGCAAGATCGCCCGTGTTCTGCAGCATGTTCGCACACGACCTCAAGGAGAAAGAGCTCTCCACAATCGAAATCTCCGACATGTCGATCGAGGCTTGCCAGGCCTTCCTCAACTACATATACGGTAACATCCAGCACCACGAGTTCATTGCTCACCGGCTCGCGCTGCTCCACGCTGCTGATAAGTACGACATATCCGACCTGAAGGAAGCGTGCCACGAGAGTCTGCTGGAAGATATAGACGCGAAGAACATCCTCGAGAGGCTTCAGAGCGCTTCGCTGTACCAGCTTCCCAGGCTGAAGGCCAGCTGCATGCGGTATCTCGTTAAGTTTGGTAAGATTTACGAGATACGAGATGATTTTAACGTGTTCATGCAGTCTGCTGATAGGGAATTGGTTGCTGAAGTGTTCCATGAAGTCTTGAATGCATGGAAAGGCTTTTAAATTACTGTTTATGTTCAGCTCATTTTACCACCATATCTGCAGCAAACAGTATACTGTAGCTTTTTCAGACCTGATTCTTTGTGGAGAAGCAGTGATTGAAAATTTGTTGTACATAGATTGGATTGGATTTGGATTTGATTACATAGAGAACAGTGCCATACTTGCTAATCATATGTATTCTGTGAAAGAACTTATTACGATTGGAATGAAATGTAAATGATTTCCCAGTTGATAGATCAGAGCTTCATCTGATCAAAGCATCGAGTCAAAGTAATAGTGTTACGTTTACTTTTTTAATTTCGTCAGCAATCCTACGTGGCCAATGGACGGTCAAATTTCAACGTACTGCATTCAATTGCCATATCATCCACTTTAACGGATCAGTTTAACAAAACATAAAGCTGGGGCTTGCAAGTTGCAACAAACATTAAGAAGGGAAGTTAAATTAAAACTTAAAAGCTCTTGGAAATGATTATTCAGGAGATGGTTGTTGATTGCTGGTTAGTTTTAGTAATAAGTGTTATATAGAAAATGAGTATATAATAACAGAAATTAAGTATAGAAAAATAACTCCGAAAGAGTTTGTACTCGTGTTTTTGAAATTTTACTCGGTTTGCAAATATAAACGAGTACTATATAAATGAGGTCAGAATCAAATTTGAACTCATTTTGTATTTATTTGTGTACATGCCTTTTACTCATTTATATACTCATGTTATATACTCGTGTACGTGCTTTATACTCGTATTTTACTTGTATTTGTTTTATGTCTTTATTTTGTATATATCTCTGTACTCCTTTTTATACTCAGATTTAATGTACTATACTCATTTGCACACCTATTTTTTTCATTTACTTGTTTTAGTTTTGAGTGGTGTTATGCTTTTTATTGTTTTGTGCATGTGCTACGTTTTTTGTATTATACTAAAATTTTGTATGTACTTGTGTTTATTTTCAGTGATGTTTTCTTTTTTCGTACTTGATTTTTACGATATTTGTTTCTGTTGTTATATATATATTTTTTATGTACTTGTTTCTTTTTCTAGTACTTGTTTGTACATGTTGTTCATGTACTCATTTCTATATTTTGTGTATTGTAGTCGTTTATGTGTGAGATAAAATAACTAATCATATGAAAAAAATTGGTCAGTAACGAAAAATAAAACTGCCACCCCTTCACTTGATACGACACTATATGATAAAAACAACCAATTGGTAAGAAAAGTGCAACCTATATAATTATATCCTCGAGGTTCATATATAGTTCCAACTTTTCATATATATATATACAACTCATGCATACATGTTAAAAAAAGAAAGAAGGAAATATTACATTAAGCTAAGTGGGAAAAGTTGAATCTACCCACTCTCGTTACTCAATAGACAATATACCCAATTTAAAAGAAATAATTGTATTTAAACCACTATTAAATAAAAAGACTGAAATAGCTTGAAAAAACAAAGAAACATTAAATTGACGAAAATGCCCCTGAATTTAATTTGCCATCTCATCCGTCAGATCCCGAGCCTAAAATGCCAGCAAATAGTCTCGGTTTCTTGGCCGGCAATCCAGATTGAATTCGGATTCAGTAAAGAAGGGTCAAGGCGATCTTGTCCCCTAACAAAATCAGTATTCCGCCACCGACAACGTCACAGAACTCCTCAAGAAGCTGTTTTCTTTTCTTCCCATGGATGATCTAAACTATGCATCATCATAATTTATTCATTGATATTTAAGCTAGCACAATAAGCTGCCAGTCTCCTAAAGAAAGTATAGAATACCATCTTTCATCAATCTGAGACGCGTTTTGAGGTCTTTGTGGAAATGGGAGAGAATGGGAGGAAGGAGAGACAATGGAGTGGACTGAAGTTTATACTATTTTTATTTCATTTAAGTGAGTTGGATAGTCACGTGGCAAACGGGTGACGTGGCAGTTTAAAGTGGTTGTCTTATTTGTCAATTTGGATGGAATAATAAATGGAGGTGGACTGAATTTGACAAAAACACCATTCTTAAGGATCAAAATGATGGGTTTTATATGATGAGTACCCGAATGTTAAAGTGATGAAACATTAAGTACTATTCATGTTAATTACCCGAAGCAAGTGTGTCTATCAGTGGACTTTTTGGTGATCATTTTTTTAATGTGCTCAGTGCTGTGTTGTAGTCGAATACGCCCCATCGCTGCGTCTTCCCAAGTTGTACATTAAGGATAGTCGAGAAGGGACATTTCTCATAGATACTTATCAAACTCGTGGATGAAGAATGGCGAATTGATCGAGTCATACCTCCTAGTCTGTGTCATTATAGTGAAACCTTCTCTTATTGCTAATTTTTTTTGGAGTAATTTGTGGTTCTTCTTTGAGACTTAGATCCTCGAATTCCTCAAGCTAATTGCAAAACTTGTGGAATGTGTGCACAGTTCTGAATTCTACTTCAAAAGAAAAGAGGTTGAAGAAGTCGCTCAGTAGTAGTTATTATATGAACAAGGTTCCATTCCAAGAATTCAATTTTCTCAATCAAACTCCTTTATTTTTGGCTTTATGGTTCATGGATTCTTAAAGGGTTCGCAAGGACCTGCGACCTATACAGTTCCACATGTGGAGTCTGTACCTCCGGTGAACGCTTTATAGGCTCTTCTGAACGTCTTAGAGGAATAAATACAAGGGGATTGCCATTAAAAAGTGTTATCAATTGAAGGCATGATAGAATTGTAAAGTTAATAAATAATACACGAGACGTCTACAAACAATAAACGTCTCGGCAAATTTACTGTCGCGGCGGCACCTTAACGATGCCTCGCCGATTTCTCGCCGCTCCGCCTTATTCTGCCTACTCACACAAGGCGAGGCGTTATCGTAGCCGCCCTGGAGTTATTGATGCCGAGACGGGCGCCTCCGCGCGCCTTCCATAACATTGCTCATAGATATATTGTAAAGCAAAGTGTAACTGAAGTACCTCCCATCAACACACTGCCTGTAATGCTTCATCTTTTGACCTAACATCTTCCAATGCATGAGGACCGATATCTTTCATTAGCTCTATCATCTCATCCAACATCGGATGAAGTTCATTCTCGTGTACTTCAGAAAAACCCTACTAAGGACGGTCTAAATCCGGGCCTCACATCAACCCATGCACAACTAGGAGAGTTGTTCACACCCACATTCTTCATAAAGGTCCGAACTTTCGCCAACTTATTCCAATTGCCGGCATCGGCATACATGTCGGCACTCAACACATGAGACCCCAATTTTTCTGAATTTATCTCTAGCAAACGCGCAACTGCCCATTCCCATATATCTGCATTTTCATGAGTCAGTCAAGCTCTTTAGAGAGTATTCCAACAACTCATGGTCCGATTCATAATTTTGATAGATATCAAACCATGAATCCGCCATGCTATTCATAATATGGCCACGACATATGTAATCGTCATTGTCCCATTTCAATTGCTTCCGTACCCTTTCCTCCTTCTGCTCGCATGTCTCCTCCTCAGCCTCCAGAGGATATGGTGTAGAGAGAACATACAAAACCTTCAACGTGGTGAGAAGGAATTTCATCTTCTTCTGCGACCGACGGAAATCCACACCTTCAAACTTCTCAAGCTTGCCAAATGATGATGTCATCTCCTTGATTGCTGTAACCTTGGACATGGAAAATACTATTTCGGTTGTTAGTTCAGAAGGTTCCAAGTAGTATTGTTTCGAGCTTTGATAAGTAAAGACATCTAGGATCAAGACGGAATCGTGGGCACCACTTTCTGTAAAGAGTATTTCCACCCTACAACCCTTGGGTATCAATAAATCCTTTCCGAGGATAAGACCGTCTACACTCGAGTTCTTAGACTTTAGAAACTGTAGTCACTTACAATCTCGTAGGCTAGGATAGATGTTTCTATTTCTGCGTCTTTCTCCCATAGAACTGCCTTTGTTATATAGGCAAAAGGTCCAGGAGGGAAGGTGTACAAATTCATGCACCAAGTGGAGTCATTATCTCTATGGATAGACTTAAAGGTTGTCAAAAGGTAACTACCTTGAAGCACTACGGGTTTGGAGAGAAAACAACTCACAATTGAGTTTGAATCTCACGAAGAGGTGTGATCGAATTTGTCCTAGGAGAAGGAGTAACCACCCCAACCACCTAGCTCCCTATCATCATTGTAGCTCAGCTTAGCTTAGCATCGCAGCTAGTGACACTAGGATCCAGCTCAAATTGAGCCGGATGAGCTTAAGTGTCATTCCCTAGCATCACCTAGCTCATAGAGGAGCTTATGCTAGCTAATTCAGCTTGCTATGAGCTAATGTGAGGTTTCCCATGAGTCCACGCATCCGTACCAACAACGGCATCACACCAAGGTCAAGTCCATGGTGCTGCCATCACACCAAGGTCGAACCTTAGGTGTATATTTCCAATATTCCTCCCCCATTTTAGTGAAGTCTGTGAATTCGCTAAAATTACAACAAATATCCAACCAAAAGCTCTTGCATCAATGAAAATGTCACAAAGATTGAATTTCCATCTAGTATATTACACATTCCAAAATACTCGAATATATGGGTGTCACTACAGATTGAACCCGTTTACTCATTTGAGTATCTGAAGATAACATACACAAGAGGTATCCTATCTATTCTAAGATATCCTGACACTATTGATCGCCATGTGTCTCAATCCTTTCACGAGCGCATACGAAACCAAGTCCAAGATTTTTGAAGCCGCTATACTCCATGCTCGCATAGATTAATTCCTTTCTCGTGTACCTACGTGTAAACTTTGTCAAGGAATCAATTAAGAAGTTAATCTTCAACCTCTATCACTCGTAGGTTTCTGAGCATATACCTTCAGGATGTTTCAAACCTTGTGGTCCAGTTTCCATCCATAGGCTTTCCGCATTGAATTCAGCTTCTAACATTTTATTAGAGGGGAATCGGGTGTCCTATGTTTGGAGAGCTAGACAGACTTAAGTCTCACCCCTCCTATCGATTTGGCAACCAAATTTCTAGTTAATCCCTTTGTCAAGTGATCAGGTAGATTTTGTTCAGACCGAACAAATTGCATAGTGATTGTCTCGTGAGTGATCAGTTCAAGGACTACACTATGCCTCACCCCTAAATGATGAGACTTGCCATTATATACCTGGCTATATGACCTAGTGAAGGTAGTATTTCTATCGCATAAGATAGAAATCGGTGAGATAGGTCTCGGCCATAATGGAATCTCATAGACCAGGTCCCTTAGCCATTCTGCCTTCTTGCCAGCAGCCGCTAATGCTACTAATTCAAATTTCATAGTTGAAGTTGTGATGCAAGTTTGCTTCTTGAAAGCCCACAATATCGCTCCTCCTCCAAGTAGGAATACCCATCCAGTAGTAGAGGTGTGATACTCTATATTGGATATCCAACTTGCATCCGAGTACCCTTCAATAATCGACGGGTACCCTTTATACGTTAAACTGTAATCCATGATTCCTTTAAGGTAACCAAGTACTCACCTAATTGCATGCTAGTGATGAGTACTAGGATTAATTATATATCTACTCAACTTGCCAACCGCATAAGCGATGTCAGGCCTTGTGCTTGTCATGGAATACATCATACAGCCAAGCACCTGTGAGTACTCAAGTTGATATACAACCATCCCTGTGTTAGGTATCACCTTCACACTAGGGTCAAATGGAGTTCTCAATTCTCGACATCCCTTACTATCAAACTTAGTAAGCACCTTCTCAATGTAGTGACACTGATTCAATGCAATTTACTTCCCATTTCGTTTGATCCTAATCCCAAGAATCACATTTGCCTCCCCCATGTCCTTCATGGGAAACTTTGATGATAGGAACTCCCTGGTACTGTCAACTTGTTCTTGATTAGTTTCAAAGATGAGCATGTCATCCACATACAAACAAATGAAGACTCCTTTACCGAATTCATCAAATTTCATATATATACACTTGTATGCCTGATTTAAATGAAATTCATTTGACAAGACAACATCATCAAACTTCTGATGCCACTGCTTTGATGCTTGCTTAAGTCCATACAAGGCTTTGATTAGCTAGCACACCTTATGCTCATTCCCAGGCATAACAAAACCTTTCAGTTGTTCCATGTACACCTCCTCATCAAGATCTCCATTCAAGAATGCCGTCTTGACATCCATTTGATGGATTACTAGATTATGGATAGATGCTAGAGCTAATAATAACCTAATAGTGGAGATCCGAGCCACCAGAGTATATGTATCAAAGTAATCAATCCCATGTTGTTGTTTAAAGCCATAAATCACCAACGAGCTTTAAAATTCTCGATAGAACCATCGAATTTCATCTTCTTTTTGAAGATCCACTTACTTCCTAACGGTTTACATCCCAATGGGGATCCGTTAATATCCAAGTGTTATTTCCCCCGATGGAACCCTTTTTCTCATAGACTGCTTCCTTCAAAAAGGCGACATCTTGCGACTGCATAACCTCTTCATATGTACTAAGGTCATCGTCAATATTGTAGAACTACAAGTATTGCGATCCTAGTTCCATCCTGGATCTCTTGATCAGATACACGTTGAAGTTGGTATTCAATGGACTCTTCAAGGCCAGCATCTTGCTCCTACGAGGCAAAGTCTGCTCGTCCATAGGAACTGACACATGATCTCTTAATGAAGACATTAAATCTGATGTCAACATCAAATCCTTTGGTTTTTGAATCGACGAAAATTGATTTTCATCAAATATAGCATCCCTAGACTCAATTATTGAATGCACCGAGTGTGCATCGTTAGGTTCTATGACATAGAACTTATATGCCTTTGAATTCTGAATTCTCAACATATCCAATAAAGATGCAATCAATGCCTCTTTCTCCTAACGTCTTTCGTTTAGGATTAGTGAGCTTCACAACATTCCTACAACCCCATACTCGAAGATAACTCAAGTTTGGTTTCCCCTTATGCTACAATTCATATGGGGTAGTCTTGTCGTCTTGTTAGGAACTCGATTTAGTACATAACAAGCCATAAGCATGGCTTCACCCCAAAACCCGTTACTCAAACCTGAGTATGACAACATCGAGTTTACCATCTCCTTCAGAGTTTGATTCTTCTGCTCAGCCACACCATTCTGTTGAGCAGTGGTTTCATGAATCATTCCCACACTTTGGAAGTACGTTGTATCATAGAACTCCCCTCCTCGATCTGTTCGAAACACTTTGATCGAGACACCTTGTTGCAATTCAACTTTGGTTTTGAACACACGAAATTTCTCAAGGGCTTCATCCTTCAAGCACAACAAGTAAGTATAGCAAAACCGAGAGTAGTCATCAATGAAGTTGATGACATAATTCTTTCCTCTGTTGGTTGGAGTGTTATGCAGGTCACACAAATTGTTGTGTATCAACTCAAGCATCACTGATTTCCGTTGGATATTATTGAAAGGCTTACGTGTAATCTTAGTGAGCATAAAAGTTTTACATCGTTCAACATTGATATGAAAAGAGGGCATAAGCCCTTCTTTCGACATATCTGTTAGACATTTATAGTTAAAGTGTCATAACCGAGCATGCCATAATGAAAAGTCTAAGGAACCCACCATGAAAGCATAACCATTAATAGTAGTATTATTAATATTCAGCATAAACATGTAATTTTTATAATGGTCGAAGCCTACAAATACACCACGATTAGATAATACTTAACTATCAGATTGTTACACTTGTTTGTAGCCATATCTATTAAGCTTACTACCCGACACTAAGTTCTTCCTAATCTTAGAGACGTGAAGTTCATCTATAAGCTCTAGGCATTTTCCAGAACTAACCTCCAACACCATCGATCCACGTCCAACAATGGGGGCCGTTGACTCGTTGCCCATGTGAAGAACAACATCGTCATCTGATGCCTTGTATGTTTCGAACCAATGACGATCCTTGCATACATGTCTGTTGGCACCCGAGTCAATCCACCATGCCACTTCATCATCCTGCACATAGAATGCTTCCGATATTAATGATACAGAATTCACATCAATATCTAAATCAAGGTTCAAGAACCGACCTTTAAAAGTACACCTTGATCTTTCGATCCAAGCTTATGATGCTGCTTGTTATTGTGATTCTGACTCTTCTTGGTAGGATAGTCACGTTTGAAGTGACATGTTTTCCCACACGTCTAGCAAGAAACTTCCATTTTCTTGGTAGGGTCTCCTTTGGTGTTGTTCCAGGGGCGCTTCTTTCCCTTCCATCGAGCAGATGGATCTCCTTCTTCTGTCATATGAACAAATGAAGAATCTTTCAGTTTCCCGCCTTCTTGTACTTGTAGAGACTCTTCTATCCACAAGTGACTTCCAAGTTGGATCAGGGATAGTTCCTCCTTCTCATGCTTAAGCGTGTGCTCGTTCATCTTCATATCATGTTGGGTAAATTATCCCAAAATATGAAGCATCTCATTGTACTGCTCCGTGATCGGTCTCGTCTCGACCATCTTGTAATTTAAGAAATTACTAACCAGGAACTTCATGCTCGAAGCATCCTCAATCAAATACAACTCGTTGTTCCGATTCATAATTTTGATAGATATCAAACAATGAATTTGCCATGCCATTCAGAATATGGACACGACATATGTAATCGTCACTGTCCCACTTCAGTTGCTTCCGTACCCTTTTCCCCTTCTGCTCGCCTGTCTCCTCCTCAGCCTCCGGAGGATATGGTATAGAGAAAACATACAAAACCTTTAACGTGGTGAGAAGGAATCACATCTTCTTCTTCCACCGGCGGAAATCCACACCTTCAAACTTCTCAAGCTTGTCGAATGATGATGTCATCTCCTTGATTGATGTAACCTTGGACATGACAAATACTCCTTTCGGTTGTTAGTTCAGGAGGTTCCAAGCAGCAATGTTTCGAGCTTTGATAAGTAAAGAGATCTAGGATCAAGATGGAATCGTTGGCATCACTTTTCGAAGAGAGTATTTCCAACCTACAAACCTTGGGTATCAAGAAATCCCTTTCGAGGATAAGACCGTCTACACTCGAGTTCTTAGACTTTAGAAACTGGAGTCACTTAGAATCTCGTAGGCTAGGATAGATGTTTCTATTTCTGTGTCTTTCTCCCACATAACTACCTTCTTTATATAGGCAAAGGGTCCATGAGTGAAGGGGTACGAATTCATGCACCAAGTGGAGTTATTATCTCTATGGATAGACTTGAAGGTGGTTAAAAGGTAAATACCTTGAAGACCTACGAGTTTGGAGGGAAAACAACTCATAATTGAATTTTAATCTCATGAAGAGGTGTGAGCTAATTTGTCATAGGAGAAGGAGTAACCACCCCAACCACATAACTCCCTGCCATCATTGTAGCTCAACTCAGCATCGTAGCTAGTGACACTAGCATCCAGCTGAAGTTGAGCCGGATGAGCTTGAGTGTCAGTCCCTAGCATCACCTAGCTCATAGAGGAGTTGATGCTAGCTAGTTCCAACTTGCTCTGAGCTTATGTGAGGTTTCCCGTGAGTCCACGCATCCGTACCAACACCAGCATCGCACCAAGATCAAATCCATGACCAAGGTTGAACCCTAGGTGCATATTTCCAACATTTGTGTACTAGACCGGAATGGCTACAAGCTGACAAAACCACAACCATTGTGACAAGATCCGGTTTGATTTTCCCCCGCTTCATTTCCTTGAGGAGTTTGAGGCAGTTTTCCCATCGCCTTGCATCCCATACGCAGATACTAATGACCTGTAGGTTACCTCGTCCTTGGTGCTCATCGTATCGAACAATTTTCTAGCTTCTGGAAGCTTCCCGGACCTGGCAAACATCTGGACAAGCGCGTTCCATATTATTAAATAATTATTAACCGCCAGACATTTTAGAATGTAGGAATGGAACTCCTTTCCGTGTCGTAGATCCATAATTCGAGCATAGATCCGAAGAATGCTCGCGATAGTGACGTAATTGGGCTCAACCTTGGCAAGCAACATCTCTGAATATGGAAGATGCTTCTTCAGATAGATCCCAGTAGGTATAGCCAGAAATCATGGAGTTCCAAGTAACTACTGTTTTGGTTTCCATCAAAGAGAAAATAATATAAGCTTGCCTTGGATCTTTGCATCTAGAGTACATAGTAATTAGAGCATTTCTGACATCAACCAATCCATCATAATTATTTCGAATTGCAAAACCATGTAGCTTAGCTCCTAATTTCTGGGCTCCAATATGGGAACATGCACTTAAACCACTAATGATTGCTACTGAATCCAACTGAACATCAGACTTCCTCGGTTTAGAGAGCAAGTCTAGGACACCTAAGAATTTTCCAGAATGCGAGCAGCATTTAGCATAAGTATTCCACGTTATGTTGTTCATCATCTTACCAATTTCTGACTGCATTATTTCAAACAGCTCAATGGCTTCCTTCCACATTCCCTTTGAAGCATAACGACCAATAATTGAATTCCAAGACACAACATCCCTATCTGGCATCTTGTCAAACAAACACCGTGCAACTTCTAGCTCCCCAGTTTTATTGTACATTGATATTAATGCATTATGCACAAACAAACTCCAGCGGTGATTGCTAGCTCTAATGGAGTTGTGAACCTCCCTTCCAAAAGCCAAATCGACTGTTTACCGCAAGCTTTCAGAACCGATGGATAAGTGAAATTATCTGGTCTAACTCCTTTACTCCTCAAATCCTTTTAAGCAGAAAGAGCCTTTCGGTACATCTTGTTCCTACTATATGCCGAAATAAGCAAATTCCAAGGATGAGGGTGCATGATATTCGCATTCTCGACAATGGCTTGAGTGTCGACCAAAGACTCAAAATTCGAGTAGAAAGTAACGAGATTTGGTACCTAGACAGGATCTTTCTATAACCTAATGAGATCATATGCCCGTGGAGCCGTCTTCCTCCTTGCCAAGGTGATTTCCGATAAGCACAAGCAAACAAAAGGCACGAAATCGAATTCACGAACGAGTCATGATGAGTTTGAGCATGTCGTTGCACTAACGTAAATGTTTCAAATGCCTTGCACAGATTCCCATGGCTTGTGAGATCCTTAATGCAGGTTACTAAAAAGCTTAACATGATGTATCCATCCTTAACAGCATTATTGTGGCGAACTAGAGGCTCGATGATAACAGTATCAGCAGGCTTAGCAGCAACAATTTGCTTCCACTTGCTAGGTATAAACTTATGTATCTCAGCGACGGATAACAAGCCCTTGAGTGCCACTCGACGCGAAGAAGGCGACATACACTAAGAACATAGCTCTACTCTATTTTTCATATGTGTAAGAATCCACAATACTGACTATGATTATCCAATGCAGTTGAATGATTATATAGCTATCAAAATCAACCATAGCAAATAAGGAAAGAGGAATACCAAATTCCAGACGATTCAAACAGGACAATCTTGGACAATTTGCTTTCTTAACCAGCTGCGAAGCTGATTAGTTTTGTCTTCCGGTTTCACTAAAGAAAACCCAATTCAAAGCTTTTTTCTTTTCTTTAGGATTTTTTTGGCGGCTAAGGGTGATTGTGATTGTAGAGCCGCGAAGAAGGAGGAGGACCAATTTTGCCATGGGACCCAACGGACGGCTGAAATTAATCCTCAGCCCGGCAGTGGACATCAACGGCGTTGATCGTTCCAGGGGTATTTTAGGTGAGAGAAGTCTTTTATGTTATTTGAAGTTTGACTTGAAATAATTTTATAATATTATTTTCAGAAACAACGTCCCATCACCTGTTGTCCTTGGAGAATTGAAATTGGAAGCTTTTTTCACACACTTCCCACAACCATCCACAGATCTCCAATCTCTCTCATCTTCTTCTCCTCTTTTCCATCCCCCATTGGCTGATTCTTTCACTTGTTCTCCGTTGTTCACGTCGCGTCGCCTGCCTCTCTCATTTGTTCTCCCGAAGCTTCCCCGTCGACTCCATATCTCTGTTGTTTGTCGTCGGCTTTGCCGTCTTTTTCTATTTTTTTCCCTCATCTTCTTGTACCTTGTGACCTCACTCTAGCTACTTGCTCATCCTTATCCATAAACCCGACGGTTTATCTACGTAAACACCTCTCCAGTTAACCCTGACGATTTCAATATATAGGTAGTTCAAATCCTCAATCGTCTCTACCTTTATCCTCCTCCCTACGGTTTCAATAGGTGGTTAATTTTTTGCAACCAATGCTTCCAGACGGTTTCAATAAGTATTAATTTAACTATGATTTGGGTTGTTGATCCATATTAGGTGCATGCAAGAGAAATGACCAGAGGACCGAAAGAGTCATCTTCCTCGGGGAGGAGAAGCCCAGAAAGAGTTGCGTGCAACCAGATCTTCCAGGAGGCTAAAAAAACGTGGGAGAAGAACATGTCACAGCTGTAAACACTCCAGCGACGACTGCAGCGGCGAAAAAGCGAAACGTCGACCTAAGCCCCACTTTACAGCAGGCCACGGCATTTGCCTCCTTCATCTCTTCTCTGATCGGGTCAATTGATCTCTTTCCAACCCGGGAAGTCCAGGTATTTTTACTATTTAACCTTCTTCTTTCTCTTCAGAAATTTTCTCGACAAGTGACCTAGAAATTTTGATGGAAGCTGATTCAGTTGAATTTATAACGATTTGTCGTTTTTTTCCTTCCAATGTTTGCACTAGGAACAGTCAGAATCAGAAGGGCATTCTCGTGCTTATATTGATTTCAAAAGCCCTGGAGATGTGATGGTGTTTGCACAGTACTTCAATGAGGAGGGTAAAATTTGAAGACTCTCTTCACTTTGTTTTGTAGTTGCAGTTGGATTAATGTTGTTCAAGGTTCCAAATTTGGCATTGATGGATTAGATTAGTGAAAAAGCTAGTAGTTTGTGCATGTATGGATTGATGTTCTACTCATTCTTTGATTTTTCGGCTGTAGAACTTAAGGGGTTGTTTGGTATGGAGCTTTGAAATTAGAGAATATAAGAGAATTTATTTCGAGTTTGTGATCCTTTTTTGAATGTGTTCAGTGCTGTGTTGTAGTCGAATACGCCCGATCGCAGTGTGTTCCCAAGCCGTACGCTAAGGATAGTCGAGAAGGGACTTTTCTCGGAGGTACTTATCAAACTCGTGGATGGAGAATGTTGAGTTGATCGAGTCAGACCTTCTACTCTGTGTCATTGTAGTGTAACCTTCTCTTAATGCTAAATTTTTTTGGAGTAATTTGTGGTTCTTCTACGAGACTTAGATCCACATTATTTGGAATTCCTTCTGAATTCTACTTCGATAGAAATGAGGTTGAAGAAGCCGGTCAGTAATAGTTGTTATATGAACAAGGTCTCATTCCAAGAATTCATCTTCTCAATAAAATTCCTTTATTTTTGGCTTTATGGTTCATAGAGGGTTCGAAAGACACAATCGCTGTTACGCCACTAATGGATTTTATACGCAAGAAACGAACATGATAGATAGGAACTCAGGTTTACAGTTCGAAGGTCCGCCCAAAGAAGCCAAGTGGGAAAGACAAACCTCTTATCGATGAAGCATTAGGACTGGAGGCGAAACCTTCGAGTTCTAGTCAGAAAGAAGGTTCACAAACTAAATCCCTGTATGTTTCTACCATGTTCGATTACTATGTTTTCTTACTTCCTTTCTAAGGGAATGAGTTGCTTCTCTTTCTTGATGCAACTCCTAGAGTTCGAGGTTCTGTAAAGAGTTTAAATAAGACTGCTGATTCTGAAAAGAAGAAGACTGATAAAGAAAGAAAGTAGAAAACTTCACTTGTATGTATTTCTCTTCTTTTTTTTCTTTCGTTTCTTCAACTTGAAAATTGAACTTAAGAGTCTTTGGACTTGATATATGCAGTTTGACTATGATCACTTTTCGGAAAGTCACCTGTTGCACTTTTATATACAGAGCCAGGGTCATGAAGCTAGTGAAAGGATGATCACACACATCCTCTTAAGTCGTGAATCACGCCTAAAGAAACCTTTGACTACTGTCTATCCTCAAGAAATAGATCATCAGACCGGGCTAGGATAAACTAATTGTAGCCCTCATAAGACACCGCTTTGGGTTGTGAGTGATTCTGATTAAAGAAGAAATGCTTCGGATAATCAGTTTATGAAGAAAGATAAAGCTAAGAAAAGCACAAGCCCGCACAGGAGAAAAATGGATAAACTAAAGAACGTGGTGAATCTCATCAGCTTCCCGCCGAAGGTAAAATGCGCCAAAGGCACTAAAGTAACAGGCTTTCCCTGTAAATTTCTTATGACAATATCTGATTTTTCTCTCCACTGACATGAATCTGCTAAAACTACAAAAGATGATGCATCCTCCTCGCATAAAGCTAAGAGTAAGCCTTCGAGAAATGGAGTTGCAACTGGAAATCCTGATTCTAAGGTGTGGAAGATCTTCATTTTAGTGTATCCTATGCAGTTTCTTGGTTGTTCTCAATAGTCTACAATGTTGTTTGCAGAAGCAAGGTTGGATTCCAAAGTCAACCGCCGCGGCTTCTTAGGCAGTGTGATCTTGGTAAGGTGCTTCTCTTGTATTTACTATCATGGTCTTGTTAATTTGTCATGGTTAACAATCTTTATGTTCCTCAGGGACGTCTAGGGTGTTCTCATTGCAGTGCAGCTGGTGGCCTTCATGCTCATTGAAAGCCTTGTTGAAATGGCGAACAACATCCTTGTACTGAAATGTGGGAGAGACTCGATCCCTACCATGGAAAGATGATAAGACAATAAGTAAAAAAGAACTGATCTTTATAGGCTGAAGTCACAACCTTGCTTCTGTGGCTTCATTTTTTCTTCATTTCTTCTTCGACATCAACCTTGCCTCTGTGGCTTCCTTTATTTCCTCGGAACCGGCGGCAGAGCACGTCAGATGACTTCTTCAAGCTGCCGGATCCGATACTAGTGATCATATCCATTTTCGCTCTGTTGATCTTCTCCCAGGTTTGTTGATTCAAGGACTCATGATATCCCTGTTTTTCGAATAAGAAAGGCTAAAGAAAATGCATCGGGTGATCATATCCATAACTATAGAACGATCATAATTATTACTATTAATTGGTATCTTATTTTCAAGTTAAGAATCAAAACCAAAAATCGTACTTGAAAAAGAGCCATTATATATATCGGGACCGGAACTTGTATAGACAATAATTACAATTTTTTAGACCTGTATGTTTTTTCAATTTTTGTTGGAATCGCTAGTTCCATTTGATAAAAATTTCATTTATTCTACCAAAAAAAGTTTCATTTAAAAAAAATAAAAATCCGAATTTTACTATACTTATACTCAAACTTGACTTGTTATTTCTAAGGTGAGTTTGAGTTATAATTTTAGTTCTTGTCGAATTCGAGCGTATATGAGTTTGGCTACCCATGATCAGACAAACTCAAGGTTAACTTAAATTTCAATCATTAAAAGTCAAAGCCCCTTACGAGTTCAATTTGAGCTGAATTTAAAGTTTGTACACTAAAAAATATCAACGAGGTTAACTAAAAAATAACATATCCTAAAACTTACAAGTTTCTATTTATTATTGGAACTAGTTACACCTAAACAATGTACCACTTGCGTTTTCATAATACGATTATAAGTTACATAAAATTTATCGTATATAATATTTCAATAAAAATACATATTATATTATTAAATTTACTAACAAACTATATACTCAAACTAATATTTGTGTCGGTTCTTGATCACCTAAAAGTTTAAGGCTTTAAGCGAGGGAGTATTGTCTTTAAAATGTAGAATAATATAATCTGACTCGTTTGTTAAATGATCCTACTAGAGGGACTGAAAAGTTCAAAATGACAGTGTAGGGGCTTTAAATACATTAACCATAAAAATACAAACAAAATTAGAAGGAAGTATATAAAGCTCGTCTCAAGGGTTTAGCCTAACTCTGCATCTCCTTCTCCCTTGTGCAGCAGCCGCCGTCGTCTTCACCGTCTTCGCTTCCAAGAACAAAACCTACGGCACCTCACCTTACTATAGGCGGCGGCTCCGTCCGAAAGGTAATTCCTTCCTCCTCGTTCCTCTTTCCTTCACACCTCATTGTCAGTTTCCCGAACTGATGCTTCTTCAAATTAGCTAATTTGCTTCTTGTTAGGGTCTAATTTTTCACTTGAGTCGTGTTCTTCATTCATAACTGACCTAATTCTTCAAATTTAGGCTTTCGAATTCGTATATAACATCCGGTTTTTGTGATTTCCCAGGGAATAGAAAAACCTATCACCAGCAATGCAGTCTGATTCCATGGAAATCGAAACCCTAACCAACGGAGGGGCTGAAGCTTCTTTGCCTGCAAAGCCTCAGTTCGAGCCACTGAAGGCTCACGAGATGTCTGACGGGAAGGTACAGTTCAGGAAAGTCTCAGTTCCGCCTCACCGATACACTCCATTGAAGAAGGCATGGCTGGATATCTACACTCCAGTATACGACCAGATGAAAGTAGACATCCGTATGAACCTCAAAGCCAGAAAGGTTGAGTTGAAAACCCGAGCCGACACCCCTGACATTAGTAACCTGCAAAAGTCTGCTGATTTCGTCCAGGCGTTCATGTTCGGGTTCGACGTCATAGACGCGGTTGCCCTGCTTCGGATGGACGAGCTTTATGTCGACACTTTCGAGATCAAGGATGTGAAGACTCTCCACGGGGAGCATCTGTCTCGGGCGATCGGTAGGCTGTCGGGGAAAGGAGGGAAGACCAAGTTTGCGATTGAGAATGCTACCAAGACTAGGATTGTGATTGCTGATAAGAAGATTCATGTGTTGGGGTCGTTTCAGAACATTAAAGTAGCGAGGGATTCTCTTTGTAGTCTCATTTTGGGTTCCCCTGCTGGTAAGGTTTACTCCAAACTCAGACAAGTTTCTGCTAGACTAGCAGAGAGGTTTTGATGATCACATATTTCTTTTTGTTGTCTGAATTTGGAGGTTTTTGAATGATGAGTGTTCTGCTGTTCCATTGATGGAATTTTTGTATGGTTTAGCTATTTACTACATTCAAATGCTGTCTATTTACTCCATACAAAAACTCAAGAGCATGTATGAGTGTTAGTGTTAGAAGTAGTGATATGGCTGCCTCCTGATTCGTATGACTGTAAAATTCCAACTGCTGGGATACTGTCAAAGTATTGTTCTTGCTGTTGTTTCAGTAACTAGTACCAGAACAACCGACTAATTAGTTTGTTTAAACAAGTTTGTCATTTGTCAAGATCAATTGTGTTGCTTACACTTGAGCTCTCCCCAGGTTTCTGTGAAAACTCAATGATTTAATCTCGGCATTCATGCACGAGTCTCTGTGTTAATTTTTTCTGGGTCTTCACCTATCCTAAAGGTCAAAGCAGACTATTCCCCAGACTATCTAAAGAAAGGGCCATGTAAAAGTGAAAAATAGTTGCTATTAGCTACTCATAACTACTTCAAAACTTAACACAAAAAGGGAAGTGCGATTATATACGAGAGTTGGTTATGGAATGTCCACCCAGTTACCTACTGGAATGAGGTCGAGTGAGAATGTAGGTCTTCTTTCGTGGGTGTCTGGGAACTGGGAGTCACAGAAACCGGTTCCTTGCAAGCGCGCGAAGGAAAGGTAGTAGGATAATGTGATGTTAGAAGTATAAACGCATGAGAATGTGTTTGGGAGACGCAAGTTCCGG
The DNA here is from genome assembly GCA_030674075.2 of Linum usitatissimum. Lineage (NCBI taxonomy): Eukaryota > Viridiplantae > Streptophyta > Magnoliopsida > Malpighiales > Linaceae > Linum > Linum usitatissimum. The sequence goes on from JAUJYP020001374.1 coordinate 2,676,763, forward strand.
GGGGGTGTGCCTGAAAACTAGTGACCAACCATACGCTAATAGCAGATGTAGGTGTATTGATGTAGGCGTGTGTGGTTAGAAGTAGATATGTCGTAAATACAGTGGTCATTATGCCTTAAATAGGTTCATGATGGAATGAATGTGTTTGTCATGTGTCATCTGGTGAGTGATAACTAGCTAGGCCTAGACAAAATTTTGACCGTTGATGATGAAGAATCAAGATTCGCTTCCGTCTGAGCCAGTGATTGCTCCACTTGGAAGTTTAAGCGAAATCAGGATTGCAATCTACAAAGCGAAGAAACTAGAAAATTTTTGTGGTGATCAGGGAAGTTTCTCAATATTGAATTAGTAGAACCACGCCACAGTCCACTATGTGAGTTCTGTTGTGACGTTGAGGTCACAATTTGAATTAAGCTAAGATAGTGGTGTATTTACAAGCTTCCCAGTTTGTCTGGCTGAACTGATGCCACAATCAGAACTTATGTCATGGTTCGGCTTCTGCAAGGCCGAACTGATGCCATGGAACGGCTTCAAAAAATTTGACACGAATGGCAAACTGACACAATGCAATGGTTAACCTTTAAAATGTTGAGAAATCTCGACCTGGCTCAGCCGTCAGCATAGCATCAGTGCCGAGAAAGCTTGTCATCTGATTCCTTGGAAGTTGCAGTATTTGGCTCTTAAAGAGAAAGATGCAGTTCATGCAAGTTTGTGAATGTTTTAGGGTGCCAGTGTGTCAGTGTGTGAACGTTGGGCGGCGTCAAACTATGAAACACAGTACAAAGTGTCATCTTTCTGTGTTCATCTGCTAATGTATCAGAAGTCCGTGCATTTCTCGAAGACGTCACTTATTCTCACAGATATCGGCTGGAGCTAAGGGTACTTATGAAGCATCTCTAACCTCCTCCTCCTATGGCCTTCCATCGACCCATTAACAGGCTCAACAAGAAAGCCGATTGGGTTGCTCAGTCTGCTAAAGAAGCATACCTACTACCGATTGAGTGAATCCTTGTTGTTTTTTTCGTCTCGAACTCTTTGTACACTCTTGGTTGGATAAGCATCCGTTACAAAAAAAAACAACAACTTTAGTGATTTATATGATATTTTTTAAACATATCAAAGTGTAAGCGCACTTATTTTTCATTAATAATTTAATAAAAATTAAATAAATCAAATAACACATCAAGAAATGAGATTAACATAGGATAAGACCAATAAAAAACAATCACGAAATAGTGGTGAATGGCTGGGTCACCCAGATAGTGTATAGCTTTAGTGATTCATATGACTTTAATTTGCAAATATTTTTCTTTTTTCTGTAAAATCACGCAACAACGTCTATTTTTTATTCACAACCAAACAAGATTGAAAAATTTCAAATAAATTATACAAAAAGTGCATCGAAAAAAAGGACTACTTAAATATGATTTTATAATCAGAAAAGTATTCCACCTATATTTAAATATTTATTATAATTACTGGAGAAGTGATTGATATTATGATATAAACACAACTAACAGTGAAAAAGCAATGCCAAGGAGTTCAATTAATTTAAAAGAGTTATGACGAAAAGTCAAATGGCAGTTGAGAATTTTAGTGTTGTATAAGGACATAAAAAAATCGACAAAATTGTATTTAATATATTTATCAATCGGGCAATGGAGAAATATACATGAGGGGAAGAAATAAATAGGCACACGCACCCCCACTACCAACACAAACACTACTTAATTAATTGGAAGACTTGACTTGGCTGGCTGCCCATTAATTAAACCAACTTCTACTAATTAATTACAACTTGGCGTGTGTTCCTGTTAATACTTTGCCCACCTCACTCACACTTATTATCATATGCTTCCCTTTTTCATATTTGTACATTCCCACATCACTGAACTAGCTAGGCTTGGCCAACCGGTTCGGTTTTATGACAAGTATACATGCGCGTGTTCCCTTCCAGACTGGTATCCATAAAATCGTTCAAGATGGACAAAAATGGATTAGTCGTTATACTCATCAAAAACCTTATCCTCATCTCAAACCATCTTCTGCTTGTTTGCTAATTTGTTTGTCATCATCGTCGTGTGTCAAAAACCACTCATCATTGTTCAAAAATCAAAATCATTTTTTCTTCTCCGATTAGACGTCACAACTCACTCTCGGCAATCAATCTACTAAAGCATATTATGTGGTACCCACTTTACCCGATCGGCTATTATGATTTACCCGCCACAACTCTATACCTAATCCCGTATCCAATCCCAAGTAAAAATGTGTTTTCTTATAACGTTTTCTTATCCGTTATAGCGTTAGATAACAAAATGATTACAGGTTGTCTAATCTTCACCCGTTCTCTAAACCTTTGCAGGGCAGAAAATATCGGCCGAGAACCCAACTCGGGTTCAATAATTCATGGATCCACCATGAAATAACACTAGCTCTTCTCTCTCTCTCTCTCAAGCTAAAATCATGACAAAAATACGCCGGATCCGAAAAAATGTAAGAGATTCCCAGACAAAGAAAGCATGGCCTGGTTGTATCAGAAAGCATGAAACAGTGAAATTACAGGGAAATAGTTTTCTTGTTGAGAGGTTATAATTTATAAAAACTATTATTATTCATGGATTCCGTCCATTACGCTTGTTGCTTATAATTTCAGTTACTCTTTAGAAGAAGAAAACCAAACCTCCCCCTATTCTCCAAACTACATAAAATTACATGTTTCCCCATATACCACTCAGTAGCACCTCACAAAATGATACACCACTGAATCTTTTGTAAGTCTCAGTTTCGAATTTCGATACCTCATCAACATCCCCTCGACCATTTCTACTGCCAAGTAAGAAGAGAGCAAGAAAAAAAAACTAAAGTGCACAAACCTTCTTTGTCACCTCGTTTGTTATGAAAAGCTCGGAGAATAGTATAACGAAGAGTGTACAACACTGCTGGAGGCCGACGATGCAGCAGGTAACGGACTTTGATTCAACATCCCAGGACCTGCCCACCGCACATTATTACTCACATTCGGTAGCCTTGTAGGAGGTACCGAATGAAGGTTGCTGCAATCTTGCAATGGAGGGTAACAAGCACTAGGAATGTGCCCGTGGTTCTGGTGATTATAACTCGGGACACCCTCCAGGAAGATGCCGGATGATATCACATGATCATTCGGTCTACCAACTCCGTTATAGTTTACAACCTTATTGCTGACGACAATTTCCCTCTCCGGAGCATCATCAATTACAATGATCTTCTTTGCACAGCGCGAAGATGGATCTGCATGGTTAATGTGACAGTCAGTAAGATGGTTTTTCGTCGTTAAAACTTTTGTCGCAAGTAATTGTTCTTTAGCTTAACGTATTAACACATACACCGGAGGAACAATTAGGGAATACCTTTCAACTGGTGAGGAGGCTCCATGGGCACTTGGAAGCCCTCATCACTGCCACGGGTTCGAAACCTTTGAGTTTGCGGTTGCGAAAACTTTGAATTTATATAACTGGTAGGATTAGCCAACCCAGCATTAAAGTAAGGGCCAACTGTATGCGAGTTGCCACCAAAATGTACAGGAACCATATGCTGGAAAGCTTGCGATTCCTGATTCTGAATATTGCCAGGAGAAATTGCAGTGAACGTTGCAAAATGAGGGGTTTGAGAATTATTCTGATGATGCAACAATGGCTTAGAAGAATCCTCGTCCTTGTTGACTACCATCAAGTTCTTCCCCATCAACCGAAGTACTGGATTAGAAGTAGATGGACTACTACCAGACTCACAATACATACCTGCAAAAACCCTCACTCCAGCATTCGAAGGATCGTATAAGGGAACTACTTGAGGCTTAATGACCGAGAATCCCACATTTTCAGCGCCTGAAGTTGGACAAGGGCTTGGAGACGAAGCAAAATAAGCTCCCACGTCCAAAGGGTTTGAACTATGATCATTTTGTTTATCATTAGAAGGATCTGCCATTGAAGAAGCCATCTTTCGTCGTTGAAGCAGCAAAGAATCTTGTTGGTTCAGCACAAAATCAGGACCAAGTCTACTCTCCTTCCTTTGGCAACAGCATGGCTGATCATTCCTGACAGCAAAGGACCCCTTTTCGATACGGCTTTTATCAAGACTCGTATGCTGTTCCTCGAAACTTGGCTTGTCCATTTCGGTCATTGCTGATGGAACCCCTCCATCAACACTTGCAACAATAGCCGCTCCTGATTTCTTGCTTTCAACAACATTAGGTGGTACAATTGCTGATGATGCTGAATCAAAGCCACATCCATGTGCAGTTGAGTTGGAGAAGCTTGATGCAGCAGATATTGGGGAACTAGAGGAATCTTTATCAACAACATTACCCAGATCCAAGGAGGACTGAGCTCGGCTGGTGGTCACTGATGAATTACCATGAAAATCTTCTGATCCCATATCTCTTGGACTGGGCAAGAATGACCCAGGGGGTCCTGGAATAGGAATTGGGTCAATCTCAGGGAAGGAATCTTCATGTGGATTAGCTTCGGAATCTAATTCTGCACCTATTTCGCTTCTTTGACCGATCATCCCATTACTAATGCCATCAGCAGAAAACATTTCATGGTCATTCACAAAATCTGGCCCAGCAGTATCCGTCGGTGATTCAGATCCACTTAAAAGACCTCTGTAATCTTCGACAGATCGTAAAGTAGCAGACTTAGGATCTGAAGCATCTTTCATTGTGTAAATTGCAGTACCCATGGAGTTACTCAAAGTAGCACCTTGCCTCAATTCTCGGCTGGAGTTAAGACCATCCTCTTCGAGTAGACAATCAGCATTTTCTAAACCAGAAGGAGCGATGTCAAGACAGTCATAAGAATGTGATGCAGACTCCAAGAAGCTTTCCTTCCCTTGCGAGTTACATAACATACCTTTTATCTTTCTAGGTTCCATAGTATCATTCCCATCATGAGGAAGTTCTTCACTTATTGCATCACTTTCAGGCAGATTGCCTCTGTGATTGTGCATCGAATCATATAGTTGATCAACCTCATAGTTGGCTGCTAACTCATCTTCTCTTTCATCAATCACAGGCACTCGACCCTCCTTCCAATTTGAACTTTTCTTAACAATCTTGCTAGATTGATTGCTAATAGACAACTCCCTTTTCTGGTAAGAAGGGAAACTTATTGCTTTACTCAAGGTTGCTTGAGAGCTGCAAGGAGCTCCAGTGTACCGCGGATGACCAGACTTATAATCAGTCGCAGTTTTCTGATTCTTGCTACCATTTGGAGGCCTCAACAAGCGATCTCTATTTTGCTTCACTATATTAAAAGACTTCCCCACATCGTTACTAACAACAGGCCGTGACAAGGGTCTCCCACGTTTCCTTCTGACAGGAGAGGATTGCTTCTCATTGAAGCTTCCAGGAGAAGTCAGATTCTCCGAGAGATTTGTAAATCTCTGAATACCAGTGCTATCTTCACTAGAATCCCCCAAAAATGACTGATCAGATTCCCCTAACAGGCTATGAGGCAAAGGCCATTGGCATCTTACAGGCTGCTGGCCCTCTGAGTTATTAATCTTTTTTGGAGAACCTCTTGGCTTAGAACACACCCATGGTCTCAGGTTCCCAGAATTACGAGGTGTGATTTGTCGAGATGTAAGCTCTTTCTCAGAACCTTTCCCCGCATCGACAACTCGTTCATGATTTCCACGAAGCTGTCAGTCAACAAAATTAAACACCAAAGAACATTAAATCATAATCATGAATTCGCCGTTCACGAATAAGACCAAAAATGTCAAAAAGAAAAACAATTAGTAATACAAATGGAATAAACTAGATCTGACTTAAATTCAACCTCTAATAAAAAAAAGTCAAGTAGGAAATAACATATCCATAATAGAATAGTCCATTCAATAGTGACCAAAATAGAAAAGTCCATTCAATAATATCCCGGAAAATGAGATACGTGAAAGTTATGAGAAAACCAGAAGCATGCATGTAATGCAAGAGAAATTTACCTCCAAACCACGAGTCTTTTGCGAGAAAAGCTTTTTGCTTTGTGCAGCAAGCTTCAGATATTTCTTGTGCTTGTGTTTTCTCTTCTTCATTGCCATGTATTTGCTTCCCGTGCCTCCTTTCAGCAGTTTCTTCCCTCCACTACCCCCCTCCCCTACTTTAGCCACTGGAGTAATAATGTCGGTTGACTTTGATAAAATCCTAACCTTGGTGCCATTTGCATCAATATAAACCGGGCCAACAGCATCAGCATTTACATGCTTCTCAGCAAGCACTTGTGTCACCTTCTCCCTTTTACCTTCCTTATTAGATGTCTTATTCCTATCAGTCTCCTCCGTTGGCAAGCTTGAATCAGCAGCCCAAGTTCTACCGTTTCGTCGGTCAAGCTCTTCCAATGTGCACCGAGGAGCTGTCTTATATATGTCCAGCATCAACCTTATTCTCCTTGGCTTTACTTTAGATTTAGTTGTCCTCGAGTCTTCTGTCCATTTAGGTGTCGTCTCCACCGCAAGGCATTGATCAATGTGAGCATTTAGAGTGGTGTTCGATGAGGAAGAAAACGTTTTGCAGACTGGGCAAATTTTCGAAGCCATTGATTCTGATATAGGTGTACTTGTTGAAGCAATATCTTCTACCGAGCTACGACCGGAGTTGCCACCAAATTTTACTATCAACTTACACTTCTTGTTTGGTTGCCGTGAGGCGGTCTCAGTCTTGTGCGTCAAAGAAGGTCCTCCACCAGCACCAACTCCGGCTAAGGCTTTCACTGATGTCTCGGTTTCTGGTACCAAGTTCGACCGGAAGTGCTTAGGCACTGAGTCTATATCAGATTGAGATACACTAGTTGTTGTGCATGGGAAATCATCTCCTCCAAATCCACATGAACTTATGTCTACTCGATTTTCTACTAAATTAACAGTACCAGAGGGAATATCATCCGCTGCTGATTCTATCACCCCACCATTATCAGCAGACTTGCTGAGCTTGTCCACAAACTTATGCGACTTTTGCTTCTGATTAACTACAGTAGGGCCAACCGTACATCTGCCAAAACTTTGTTTTCTCACAATACCAAGAGACTGAAACGGTGGCAGCACATCTTTCACGCCATGTTTCAAACAAAGTTGCAAGCTTTTCGAAGAGAACGGCCAATTCGTTTTGATGTTCTTGCTTCGAGCCGCGAACACATAATCTCTGCAGCAAAAGTAATACAGGTTTGTAATTAACATAAAAAATTACACAGTAGGGTGATACATACATATATATATATACAAAGGGGAGATGTAAAGAAGCAACTAACCAAACCAGACACAGAACCAAAAAGCAAGAAATACTAAACGTCAGAGATTTAAGTACAGATAACAGTAGGGGCTGTACAGAATATAATGACATGAAATCACAATCGACAATTAGTGAAAGATAATACTGATACAGAAACACTACATCCAATCAAACAAAAACACAGACGTAGGAAGCAGAATAGCTTAGCAGCTTAAAAGGAGGGGTGAAATTATACCAGAATAGCAAAGCATCATAAGAAACAATTCACAAGAAACTAAAATAAGATGAACCTCCCAAAAGACCAAAATAGCGACAATATTATTAGAGGAGGAAGCAGGAGGCGTATGTCATGAACCAGGTCCCATGTCTGGCAGAGTCCACAAAGCAACACATATGTAAAAACTCTGGATCTGACCCCAAACAAACACCTTAGCAAAAGATCGGATACGATGACTACCCCCATCAAATAATAACGATAATATTTAATAAGAAAATAAGCTGGTTGGAAAAAAATCTAATGGTACTGTTCATCCGCCCAAAAAGTCCAAGCCAATAAATGGAAATGGGAAAAAGAGATAACATGTTTCAATCAATTTTTTACCTTATGGAGAAACTGGGAAGTGGGTTTTGATGATCAAGAGGTGGTGGGTTTGGTAGATCTGGCTGTAGTAGCTCAGGAGATGGCAGCAAAGGCTTTGAAGGAGAAGAAGTGGAAGAGGAAGAAGGAGAAGGGGGAGTTGTTGTGGTTGTGGGGATCAGATCATGAGAAGTAGAAGGGAGGTGTGAAAACTGGGAAGAAGAGACATCATGAGTAGTGGGATCTGGTGGAGGGTTTTCAATAGATAATAACATCTGATGTCAAGCTTCTCCCTTCTTGTGCAGCTGTTGCTACAACAGTCACAAGCTGCAGCAGCTGCTTCTTCTTCTTGATCTCTCTTTCTCTTCCACTTCTACAGTTGCCACCGTTTGGCCTTATCTTCAACTCCTTTGGCTTCAGCATGTACATAAACTGAAACAAAAACTCTGCTTATAAGTTATCTCTCCCTCTCTCTCTCTATTTCTCTATATGTTTATTATCCTTTTTCCCCCTTTGTCCAACTATTCTATTTGCTAATTAGCTTTGATTCACTCCCCCTAAAACACGAAAACCCCACCACCACACCCCCCAGCTATCACCTATAGTCCTCCTATAGTACTCTTTCAGTCTTTTTTTTTTCACACCACAAAAGAAGGGGACCCCAAACAAAAAAACAAAGACCTCAAAGTCATATGGAAGATCAATTCAAACATGAGAATAATTCATTCGGTTCGTTCATTCTTCAACCCATCATCCTGCACAAAAGGTAGATAAACAAACAAACAAAGACACAAATCAATTTCCCAAACACCATAAGATAATACTTGATGGTATACAAAATCAAGAGAAAGGAAAAGAGGATAGATAGTGGAGGGATTGGTTATTTTATGTAATGAAAAATGAAACAGGAAACCAACTCACTCAGCGTTCAACTTCGATGGGAGCAAAGCAACAAAATTAAAAGGTAGAAACAGATAAGAGAGGAGAAGAAAAGGGAAAGAGTTGAGAGGAGATTATTTTATGTGGATGAATCCAGAAAGACGCACTGTAGGAAGGAAGAAGAATCGTTGACAAGGCATCAAATCAACGCATCCAACAAAAAAAAAGATGGATCAACACAGTCTACAAATCTGCAAGGGAATACGGAGCGGACAGTGATGAAAATCCAAAACGGTTAACTACAGGCAGTAATTAAAATGGTGAGATGGAGAGAAAGAGAAAGAACAGTAAGCTTAAGAAGAAGAAGAAGAAGAAGAAGAAAAGAAGAATCGTACAGAAATTGAGGAAAGTGAGGAGATAAACAAACAAACAAAAAAATCGGAACGGAAGAAGCAAGCAAACGGGAAGAAGAGAAGAGAGTGAAGAAATTTGAAACTCCGCTCCGGAAGCGAGAGTGTGAAGTATAAGAAGAAGATGGGGAAGATACCTGGAGCATGATGTGCAGAAGTAAGCAAGCAAGTAATTGGAAGAGGTATTACAGAGAGTGGTGAAGGGAAGAGATAGATCTCTGCTGGAATGAAAGGGAAGAAAGAATCAGAGAAGTTTGAAGAATGGAGAAAAGACGACCACCCACTGATACATCAAAAAGGGCATCTCGTTCCTCTCATTTCTTCTTTTTCTTCTTCTTCTTTCTCTCTCTCTTCTCCCACTCTCTCTCTCTCTCTCTCTCTCTTTGTGAAATTAAATCAATTTTATTTATTTATTTTTTGGAAGTGGGGGGCGGTTTTCTGGAATGGATTTTACTATTTAGCCCTTTGCTCCGGCTCGTCAATCCCAATAGTTTTTTAATATGTACTCTAATTCATATTAATAAGTAAAAGTATATTTTATATATATAGAGATTTTTTTGTTCCTAAAAAATAATTGGTTGTCCGCATGGCAAGGCTGCTGATTTTGGACTACTTCTAAAATATAAATACAAGAGTTAATTAATCTTGGTCTAAATTGCTTTGGTTAGATAGGAACCAATTATGCTAGATCGACTCGAATCGCCAATTTTTGTTTGTTTTACTAATTGAACTATTCCATATTTTGGAATGGTCATTATTCGATATCTCATTAGTTTATGTCACCAACCTATATCGGACTTTTCTCGTACAATTTAGTAAATGAATGATGCTTTAGACGAACAATTATCACTTAGCGCCGGTTTGATTTACGCTATTCTTTGCATTTATTTTTCTATCTTTTCCGTATCTTAATTCTCGTCCGCTTTTGTGTTCATTAGTATCCATAATCATTACCGTTTTTCTTTCGGTTATAAAATTATTTTCATCACCATACTCACGTGGTTAAGGGATATAACGACTCCCAGCAGTTATAACCGCTCCCTATTATCAAAAAAAATATAAACATGAAAAACAAAAGTCCAAAACAAAAACCATTTAGAAAAGCGATTGATGAGATATTTTCAATCAAAGAATAATGATTGAGTTTTATAAATGACGAAAAGATGAAGAGATATCGTGGAAGTTGAAGACGACGGACGAGATATTTTCGAGGAAGGAATTAATTAGTAAATTGACTAGGTTTAGTTTTCTGAATAGATTTTACGTACATTTGGGTTAAGTAGTGGGCTTATTGGGCACATGTATTAACAGGTAAATGTTGGTTATATAATAGATCAGTGATGGTTATAGGTATGGTTATAGTGATGGTGTGGTTACTACAAAACCCATAATTATCTATCCTTACCATGTTCCCCATTTCTAGAGGTTAACGGTTATTACCATAACCTCAAAATACCCATTCCACATGGTTAATAACTGTCAAACTCAGTGAGGTTATGGTCGGTTAAATTGTAAGGACTGCCAAACCTAGTCAAAACAAGATGGAAATCGAAATAAACATTACAGTGATGTCCGTTCGTGGAGTGTACTGGATTCGAACCCGAAACCTCTGAGTCACCAACACACAACTTTACCACTAAAACACCCCACTTGAAGTTAACTTTTTTAATAACTTAAATCCTAGGCCACGTTTGTTTTTGTGTTTTGAGAAACAGTGGTTTCTTTTGAAACGGTAGTTTTTGAAACAGTGTATTTAAAGAAACTCCTGTTTCTCAAAATTTTTGTTTGGAAACTATATATTTATGGTTGAGTTTTGAGTACTTTTATTTTAATTACTAGATTGTCCTTTATTTCATAAAAGCTCAATTGTAAATCATATCAAAACAAGGATAGTATTGGAATTCTAAATAGCTAGACAAAACACAATTTGAAAACCCACAAAACTCACATTTTTGGCAGAGTTTTGTGTTGTGTGTTTTGAAACTCAAATTTTCTCTCAAAAACACAAAACTCAGATTTACTTCCGCAAACAAACGAGGGATTCTTAAGAAATTGCCTGATGACACTCGATTTGTCGTGTTCATCGCCCTCGTTTAAGCGACATTTCATGCACACTCGTATAGTTTTGGGTAGAAGTTTAGGCGGTTTTGTGCATATCTAACTTCTATCTCGATTTAGTGTCTCGACCCCGTTCAGGGTCCATTTGATGATGTTTCGTATGGTTTCTGATCGATTTCAGACACACAGCGACGCCGAGGCACGATTCGGAACTGTATGACGTGCAAAGAGGAGCTAAATGCATCAAAGAACGAATAAATCACAAAGTTCATACGATATACAGTGTGTGTGGACAAGCGAGAACTAAGACGGATGATTTAAGTTGCTCAGAGCGGATGGTTGCTGAAATTCAAGGGGAGGAACACGTCGTGTTCCTAAAGAACACGCTCGTGTCCTTTTCATTGGAAGTTATAGCCCATGAGCTAATTTCATGGAACATGGTTGTGTCCCTAGAGAACACGGCGTGTTCCTCCCCTTGAAGTTGATTTGTTCTTTGAGATTCTGAGAAGCTAAACTCCTCGTGCTTAGATTAGATGAACCCTAGGTTAATTCCTATGAATGAATGATTTGATACGTTTGACGATTTATGCGAGTTGGATGGACTTCATTGCATATTTGATTTCGTTTTTGATTTGTTCTTGCCTGATAAACTTGAAATAAATCTCGGTTAGATTTTTTTTAGACTCGCAAGAGCTTGCATATCTAAAACGCCAAAATCAAATAACTAGGTTAGATGTTAACCCTCATCCGTGAGCGAATGAACTAGTATGTCATGTGAGCAATTCTAACTCGGTAAATCGCCTAGCGAGTTTTAGATCTTTATCTCGAAAGTGCGGACTAGAATACTAGATAGGTAGCAGATTAGCAAACCCAAAAGGGTGTGATTTGATTACAGAAGAATTGCGTCAGTGTAATGCAACTATCATATTTCATTTAAATTGTGAAATTTGGTTGTAATTTGTGAATTAGAATTGCCTAGGGGGATTCGACATCTAAGCAGTTTCATCTTTGATTGTCAACTTTATATCATGTAGTCTTGCAACCCGTTTACTTTAAAGCAATTTTCATCTTTCTTTTTGATTGTTTGATTGATCTTCGTGGTACCTAAACCACACTACCTGTTACTTCGATTGATATTAATTACAACTTTGAGTAAGATACTTGAAGAGGTCTCTCCAAGGAGCACCGGTAAGATACCTAAACCACACTAGGGATATTCGACTCGGTCAATTCATTAGTCGGTTTATTTTGATAATGAGTAAAATCCGTTCATCAAATTGGCACCATTGCTGGGGACCTTTGTTCTAGTATATGAAAACAGTTCGATTATTATAAATCTTCACTCCCGCTTTAAATTTTTGCATTGACAGTTACTTTTCACGGTGTTTATTATTTTTTTTACGCAGGAGAGAATTGTTGCATGTCACCAGTTGTGACACGATCCAAATCAAGCCAAAGTTCTCACAAAGACTCGCGCTCATCAATGGAAGAAGTAGAGATTTCTGACTCTTTCTAGGGTTTATTTGGAAGTGACAACGAATCTAGACTCAAAGACTTTTCAAACTCTGATTATTCAAACACTCCCACCGACCACAATTACACGACCATACGTACTGAACCAATTGCGGCAGCAAGAACTCTTGTAGATTACACTAAGCCTAGTGCTGCAAATTCCACATCTAGTGTGATTCCTCCTAAACAGGATTATGCGAATTATGAGATCAAGCAGAATCCCATCTTCTTAATTCAACCGAACTTGCAGTTTGAAGGGAAAACTAATGAAAATCCATGTGCTCACCTAGTGGATTTCTATACTTATTGTGAGACTATTTAACTTTGGGGTCTCTCTGAAGAAGCAATGAAGTCGAAGCTCTTCAAGTGGTCTCTCCGAGGTGAAGCAAGAAGATGTATGACTAGTCAAACTGGAGGTACTTTTAGAGACTGTGCTACTCTAGCTCAAACTTTTGTAAAGGAGTACTATCCATCAACAAAGACAGCTGTTATTCGTGAATCAATTTCTCGAATTTATTATAGAGAAGGAGAAAGCTTATATGACTTGTGGAACATATTTCAGAAGCTTTTATCTGACTTCCCTTATCACAATCAGCTACAAACATGTTCAACAGATAATTATACCAAGTTACCTCAATGCTAGTACATCAACTAGAAAATGGAGATGTTACCACCCTCACTCCTAAAATTGCTTGATGACACAACTAACTATTGCCGTGGGCTTTGGTAAGCGCCACACTAACTCTATGTGGGTCATTTTAGTGCCACTAACTCTACGTGGGTCAGTATATGTGAGCCGGGATCCCAAATAAAATATGGATATGAATTAAATTATAGAAGTAGCCTTATGTTTTATATGATATATACTTTCTATATGATTAATTGTACCTTATAGTGACCAGGACAGAGATCCTCACTCAGTGATTAGCACTGACCCTTACTTTACATTTCAGAGCGACAGTAGGCGTTACTGGTTCACACACTACAAATCTACAAAATGGTATCATCGAGTTTCGGGGTCGGCCATCATGGTAACGACGCCAGGTAGATATCGAAGATTGTGCCTTGATCCTCATTTTGTGTTTTAAAACTCGTTTGAGACTCTTACTCTCATCATGTGCATATGCTATGAGTGGTTGCGTGTTAGTATAATGTGAGATATGGTTTTGTAAAATACAGTGGCCTTAGGAGCAAGTATATGGTTACTCTGGTCCGAGCCAGTGAAGCTTGAGACTTCTATTCTTTATGTATATGTGTCCTTCTGGACTTCTTATATAGTGTACTGTACTGTGTAAAATCAATAAGTCATGTATTACATTGTAAGCATTTCCTTTGTTGACTGATTAATTATATGAGTACGTATAAACACAATCCTAGATTATGACGAAGAAATTAATTGGATAAATTTAAAACATTAAATATATATACGGTATAAGTAGCGTAGCACCCTATTATTACTCCGTTGTTTTATTTTTAAAACAAACCCGTTAGTAGGAGGGTGTTATGATGATGTGCAAAGAGGAGCTAAATGCATTAAAGAATGAATAAATCACAAAGTTCAGACGATATACAGTGTTTGGAGACAACCAGGAACTAAGACGGATGATTTAAGTAGCTTGGAGCTAATGGTTGCTTAAATTTAAAGGGAACACGGCGTGTCTCTTGGCACACGACGTGTTCCTCAACGACACGTATGTGTCCTTTTCATTGGAAGTTACAGCCGAGAAGTGATTTTTTGAGAACACGCCAGTTTCCTTTAAGAAACATGGCACTTCCTTTAGGAACACGCCGTGTTCCTCCTCAGGACGGGTTTTCTCAGGAATTTTCGTTGTCCAATTGGGAAAAGACGATATAAATACCCGGGTTCTCCCTCATTTGAAGACATGCATTGGAGGACGAAAATAAGAGGATATTTTAGAGACTTTGGAGCGACGAGAAGGCATCTACTTTAAGGAGTTTGGATGGGAAGACATAATCAAGATCGGGGAATCAAGTTCTTCGACGGGAATCGACGAAAGTAGGTTTTTCGGATTTCTTCTTGTAAACCTGATCCCAATGTCTTCCTTCTTTGAATCTTTTTTTTTTTTGAGATTATGAGTAGCTAAATGCCTCGTGATTAGATTAGATGAACCCTAGGTATATCCTGATGAACAAATGATTGTTTGACTTTGCGATTTATGCGACTTGGATAAATTTCAGTTTATGTCTTGCTTGGCTATCTTGAATAGAACCTTATTAGATTTGTCTTTGTCTCGAAAGAGCTTGCATATCTAGAACAACGAAATTAACCAACTAGGTTAGGCGTTAGTTTCAACTCTTTATCCAATCGATGAAGATCCCGAAACGGAGTCCCTAGTTCACAAGCCTGTTCCATAGCTAGCCCGGGGTGAACATAGCGAACTTAAACTTCTGTGTCATATCGCTTGGAAACCTTAAACTTCAACCTATAAGCTAGAAGAAAGCTTTGACTTCGAATTCTATTATTTAAAGTTGATGGTCATTCTTGCAACCTATTTTCCTTCAAACCCTCATATGGGAGCGAATAAACTAGTCTGACGCGTGAGCAGTTCTCGTTTGTTTTGTCGCCTAGCGGATTTCATATCTTTGTCTCGAAAGAGTGGATTGGGATAGTAGATAGGTAGCAGATTAGCAGACTCGAAAGGGCGTGATTTGATCAGAGAAGAAATGCGACGGTGAATTGAATTTATTTTGTTTCGTGTAAATCGTTGAATTTGTCTGTCAATTGTGAGTTTGAATTACCTAGGGGGATTCAAAGTCTAGGAAGTTTCATCCTTGATTGTCTACAACCTTATATCGTACAGTCTTACAGCCGTTTACTTTACAGAAATTTTGTTTTCTTTGATTGTTTGATTGATTCTCATGGCACCTACACCATAAAACCTGTTTAATCGATTAGTACTTTTCATAACTTTGAGTAGTCACGACAAAGAGACCCTAGGGAGATTCGACCCTAGTTAATTAATTAACTAGGATTATTTTGATAACGTCAAAAAGTTTTCATTGTTGCTTTAGCACATTTTCTTCATGTGCTAACAAGTTTAGAAAATGGTCAAGGAATACAATTCAGCCAGCACATTCAGTATCTTCTGACAGTGCAAATAATATTTCTTTAAGAGCTCAGGTTCAGGCTTTGGAAAAGAGGATGGATAATTGGGTTATTGCTGATCCCCTGTTGGATCTGTCTACACTTGTGCTTGGTGTGGTATTTATGATAGCTAGGGGAAATGTGAAAACTTCTATAACAAGCCAATGACTGGGGAAGAAGTAGATTTTGTTAGAGGAGGTTATCCTTTTAGTCAGCAGGGGTATCAAGACTTTAGAGCAAAGCATTCCAGAGGCAGTCATTTCCAGAATGCTTATCCTTGCTTAGATTTCTACAAGCCTAGAGTGGAGGACTATAACACCACTACACAAGGGACTTCGAGCAACCAAGGACAGCCAGAATTTCCAGATAAGCCACCTCAGCAACAGAATCCATCCACTACTGGGGAGTCATGATGACATTATTTGAATGATGAAGAATATGGAGGTGTAGTTAGCAAATCAAAGCAATATTTTGTAAGGTCAGCAAGCAGTGATTCAAGAGGCGTCCTACACAGCTTTGGAAAAGAGGGTTGATCAGAGAGCTATTGGACAGCTCCCGGGGAACACTGAGAAAAACCCCAATAATATTCAACGACCAAGAAAGGGACACATGGGTGCTAAATCGATTTCATTGAGGAGCGGCAGGACCATTTAGGGAAATCTCAAATCTGTTGAAGAACCAAAGATCGTGTCAGGCGATATTGCTATTGATATTCCAGAGGAGGAAGAGGAAACATCAGTGGCACCTACCACCCCTGCTCCAAAATTTTGTGTTCACACCTAAAGAAATTAAGAAGCATGCTAGGATTCCATATCCAATAGCAGTTAAGAAGAAGGGGATACCAAAGGAGTTTGAGAGGTTTGTTGAAATCATCAAGACACAAGAGGTTATACTAACCTTCCTAGAGGCTTTCACAAAGATTCCAGGATATGCCAAGTTCTTGAAAGATGTGCTAAAAAAGAAGATCAATCTCAGCGATCCAATATAGGTCTCCATATATGAAGAAGGTGCAACTATTCAAGTCGGACCGACAAAGCGAAAGACCTAGGGAGCTTTACTCTACCTTGCACTATTCGTAATGTTAAAGTTGGTAGAAGTCTTGCTGATCTAGGTGCTAGCATAAATGTGATGCCACGTAGTTTGTTTGAGAAACTAGACATAGGTGAACTTAGATAGACTGAGATGATTCTTCAACTTGCCAATAGATCTATGGTGAAATCTAGGGGAGACATAGACGATGTGCCTATTCGTGTAGGACCTTTTGAATTTCTTGCTGATTTTGTTATGTTAGATATTTTGTTAGGACGTCTTTTCTTAGCTACTGCTGAAGCTGTGATTGATGTTTGCAAAGGGTGTTTAACATTGAAAGTAGGACAAGATGAAGTAACATTTCATTTGAAAGAAGGCATGAAATATTCTAAGGCTCGGGATGATGATGATATTTCGGACAACTGTCAAGATACCTCTGAAATATTTGAATTGTCTCATATGCTTGTTGGAGATGTTTGTAATGTTACATTTGTTTATGGAGACTGGATGAAGGACGTTGAACAAAGGGCACAAGCAAAAGCCCTTGAGCAAAGGGAGACCTATATTGGCACACCACCAATGTTGGAACTGCCAACACTTTCGAAGATAACTACATCTTATGAAGATCCATTGGAGTTGGAGCTGAAGCTACTAGCAGAGCATCTCAAGTATGCATTTCTCAGAGAGGGGCGAAATTGCATGTCATCATCAGCTTGAAACTTGAACCTCAACACAAGGAGCAGCTACTAACTCTTTTTAAGAAACATGAACAGGCCATAACATGGAAGCTAGCTGGCATTAAGGGAATCAGTCCCTCATTCTACACCCATATAATTAATTTGGAGGCAGATGCAAAACCGGTAGCGCAACAACACCGCCGACTGAATCCATCTATGAAGAAAGTCATGAAGAAGCAGTCACTCAAACTCCTAGATGCAGGGATTATCTACCCAATCTCTGACAGTTGATGGGTCTATCCTACACAGGTTGTTCCTAAGAAGGTGGATTCACTGACGTGCCTAACAACAAGGGACAGCTTATCCCTACTCGAACTGTCACCGGATGGAGAGTGTGTATTGATTATAGGCGCCTCAACGATGTTACCAAGAAAGACCACTTTCCACTTCCGTTCATTAATCAGATGTTGGAGCGCCTCAACGGTCACGAGTTCTACAGCTTCCTAGATGGGATGTCTGGGTATTTCCAGATCCCAATGGAGTCAGAGGACCAAGAGAAGACGACATTCACATGTCCCTTTGACACATTTGCATACAAGCGTGTCCCAATCGGTCTTTGCAATGCACCCACGACGTTTCAAAGGTGTATGACAGTGATTTTTGGGCACTTACTAAAAGATGTTGTTGAGGTCTTCATGGACGACTTCTCTGGTTATGGAGATTCGTTTTCAAGATGTTTGGTGAATTTGGAAAAAGTGCTAGCGAGGTGTGAGGAGACCAACTTAGCTTTAAGTTGGGAGAAGTGCCACTTCATGGTGGAGAAGGTGATCGTGCTAGGCCACAGGGTCTCCAAGCGGAGTATTGGGGTGGATCGAGCTAAGCTCGAAACCATCTCTCAACTTCCTCCCCCTATGAATGTTAAAACTGTGTGTAGCTTCTTAGGACATGCTGGCTTTTATCGTCATTTTATCAAAGATTTCTCTAAAATTACACTACCTATGACGAGCTTGTTAGAGAAATATGTACCATTTGTATTCGATGATAAATGTCGGCAGGCATTCGAATCACTCAAGAAGAAGCTGACGACTATGCCGATACTAGTCTCCCCAGATTGGGGACCCCCTTTTGAACTAATGTGTGATGCTAGTGATTTTTTCAGTTGGAGATTATTAGGATAAAGGAGAGAAAAGAGGTTTCATCCAATCTACGTCACTAGCAAGACCCTTAATGATGCACAGAGGAACTACATAACTACGGAGAAGGAAATCTTGGCGATTGTCTTCGCATTCGACAAGTTCAGGTCTTATCTAGTACTGTCTCATACTACGGTTTTCACTGACCACTCTGCTCTTAAGTATCTTCTAGCTAAATAGGATGTGAAATCGAGATTAATTAGATGGGTCCGAATCCTTCAAGAGTTTGATTTATCTATCAAGGATAAGGCAGGTGCAGAAAACGTTGCAACATACCATCTTTCGCGCCTTGAAGGCCCTCCTCCGAGACGATTTGCTGAAGAAGAAATCAATGAGCTCTTCCCGGATGAACAATTTTTCCTCTTAGAAGAAGCAGAGGAAGCCTCAGAGGATCACCCCAATAAACGCCCATGATATGCTAAGATAGCTAACTTTCTTTCTGTCGGGATATTTCCAGAGGATTACACTCAACATCAGCGGAGGAAATTGATTTCCGACGCCGAGCATTATATTTGGGATGATCCCTACCACTTCCATTCGGGGTCTGATGGAATAATCAAGCAATGTGTCACCGCACATGAGTCGCTGAAAATCATGCTTTGCTGCCACACCAGTCCCTTTGGAGGACATCACAGCGGAAACCGCGCAGCTCGAAAGATTTAGGATGTGGGGTTCTATTGGAGGAAGTTTGGAAGGACTATTGACATTACTAGAAGAACTGCGGTCTCTGCCATCGTTCAAGTAACATCTCAAATAGGAATGAAATCCCAACGACAATATTTATGCCTGTTGAGATTTTTTATGTGCAGGGATTGCTTTTTTTGGGTCCTTTCCCACAACCCCATGCTAATAAGTACATACTTGTTGTTGTGGATTATGTGTCAAAGTGGGCTGAGGCGCAAGCACTGCCTACTAATGATACTAGGACTGTGGAAAAGTTTATCAACCTCCTTTTCATGCGTTTTAGCACCCCTCATGCTATTATTAGCGATAAGGGTACTCACTTTCAGGGCAAATTCGATCGAGTTTGCCAAAATTTTGGCAAAACTCATCGATTGACCACCGCTTACCACCCGTAGGCAAGCGGCAAGTGGTCAAGCTGAAGTAACGAATCCGAGCTTAAGCGGATTCTTGATAGGACTGTCGATCAGTCTAAAAATGGCTGGTTGATTCGGCTCGATGAAGCTCTCTAGGCTTATCGAACCGCCTTCAAGACTCCTATTGGCACTTTATTGTATCAACTGGTTTATGGCAAGGCTTTTCATCTACCGATCGAGCTTGAGTATAAGGTGTGATGGGCCATAAAGTTACTGAAAATGGATGCTAGTCTCCCAGCTTCCGAAAGGAAATATTAGCTCTTTGAGCTAGAGGAGTACATGTTTCACCCTTATGAGAGCTCATGGTTGTACAAGGAAAAGATAAAACACATCCATGATGCAAAGCTGCAAGGTGTCAAAGAATTCAAGAAGGGAGATAAAATGCTACTTTAGAACTCCCGTGTCATACTGTTTCCGGAAAAATTGCAATCAAGATGGTTGGGACCTTATGAAGTCATGCAATCTTTTCCCTATTGGACTGTAGAAATCACCCATCCGGACCAAGGAACATTCAAGGTCAACGTTCACTGTCTCAAGCGCTATCTCGGTGCCAAGCCCACCGACGGAGTTGAACTTCATTACTTCAAGGGTGCTCAATAAAAGGCCAGGTATCGTCTAGCTCAAAGACGTTAAAGAAATAATGCGTTATGGGAGGCACCCCATGTCTGGAGTTAGTCTTTTTCATTTTATTTGAGTTAAAATGCATGTGTAGGTGTTATGTGTGGGAATTGGACACTTGTCCTAGTTCCTTTTTACTTTTCTTTTCTGGTTTTTATGTGTGTGTGTGTGTGTGTGTGTTTGAGTGAGTTTCAGGAGTTAGTTGGCCGCCGAGTTTGAGTTTCAATGGATCATGCTTCTTGCCTCTTCGGTTTGCTCACTGCTTCCAGGTATTCCTACACAACTTTTCCATTTCGTTTAGTGAGGACACTGTTCAAACTAAGTGTGGGGGTGAATTCCCATATGATTCTTGTTAGCTCATCTTGATGGGTATTTATTCATCTTGCATATTAGTCCAAATCTCAAGCGTGTTGGAACAATCTTTGAATCAATTACTTGACATGCTCTTAAAGTTTCCATGTGATTTATGCACTTCAACTACTGATTTACTTATGAACCTAGATTTAATAGGATTTTAGGCATGTGATCAAAGTCTATTGATTCGTTCTTTAGAGTTACTTCCATGTGTTTAAAGTAGCACGGACTCTCCAACTTGATGTGACCAGGCATGCATGTTACTGAATTACCATCTAGAAAAACAATGCGAGAACTAAAAGACCATTTTGTAGTATAGATTATCTGCTTCATTAGTAGATTTGTTTTGAAAAAATTGATTTGAATGGTCTTCTCTATTTGTTGTTAATCTGATACTTGCATGATACCATTCTGAATTTGCTAGACACTAATACACTTGAATGATAAAGTCACTTAGAAAAGCTCCACCAAAAATTATCCATCATATCCTTATATTTTTCCTTAGGTAACCCAATCATAGCCAAAAAGCCTTTTACATAACATCCACAATATCGTATCCCTTTTCTTTCAAGCTTTCATTTGATCATGTGTATATTAGTGTCATGTAACTCGGTCGAGTGTAGGAGTCAAAGTTACTAAGTTTTGAAAATGCAGGAGTGTTTAGTTTTCCTTGTTTATTGTTGATGTTTATGCAGAATCTTGGAAAATTATAAAAAGAGAAAAAATGATAAAAATCTCAAAAAGGAAGGAAACAAGTAAAAAACCCTCTCTCGAGATAAGAAAAATAGAAAAATGAAAAAGAGGATCAAAAGGTCTCGAGAGTTGAATAAACGAGAACAAAAGTTCGAAGTAGTAGTTTTTGCATAAGGGATAGACGAGCTAGTTTGAAACTCTTGGTTGAATTAGATCCTTGCATAATGTTGTTTTTAAGTAGTAACTTAAGTCCATATTAGAGTAGACCGAGTCGTTCGCCACTATGTACATTCACCACCAAAGTCATTTCACCTTCTCTTCTCTATTCTGTCCACATTACAAAGCCGAATAAAAGACCTCTGGATTAGTGTTTGAAGTGCCTTGATGTGATGAGAAAGATTAGGTTGATGTGAAAGTGTTGGAAGCGCACTTCCGAGATGATGATGAGTGCATAAAAACTGTCCTTGAAACACAGTGAGTTAGTTCATTATTGATTTCATCTTTGAGCTTAATCCCCTTGAGAGTAAGTCTAGATCGTTGATGTAACATGTATGATGATGTGTGGCAAGTTGGGAAACTTCTTGTGAAGCCTTTACATCTTATTTCGGTTTCGTATTTCTCTATTAAGAAAATTTAGGGGTGCATTGAGGATTATGGATTTTCTCTGCTTCGTTAAGATGTTAATTTGATTATAGATGTGTTCCATGGATTTTATAAGCCTTTTTCTTGAGGACAAGCAAAGCTTAAGTGTGGGCGTATTTGATGACACTCGATTTGTCGTGATCATCTCCCTCGTTTAAGCGACATTTCATGCATATTCGTATAGTTTTGGGTAGAAGTTTAGGGTCTTTCGTGCATTTCTAACTTATATTTCGATTTAGTGTCTCAAACCTGTTCAAGGTCCATTTGATGTTGTTTCATAGTATTTATGATTGATTTCACGCACACAGCGACGCTGAGGCACTATATGGAACTGTATGACATGCAAAGAGGAGCTAAATTCATCAACGAATGAATAAATCACGAAGTCCAGGCGATATACAGTGTTTGGGGAGAAGCGGGGACTAAGACGGATGGTTTAAGTTGCACAGAGCATATGGTTGCTGAAATTCAAGGGGAACACAACGTATTCCTAGAGGACATGGCGTATCCCTTGCGGTATGGCGTGTTCATGTCCTTTTCATTGGAAGTTACGCCTGTGAATTTAATTTCAAGAAACACGGCGTGTTCCTAAAGGACACGATCGTGTCCTTTTCTCTAGAAATTTCGGATCGGGAAGTGATTTTTAGAGAACACGCCCGTGTCGCAAGGAACATGGCTTATTCCTCCTCCAAACGGGTTTTCTCGGCAATTTTCCTTCTCCAATTAGAAATTGAAGATATAAATACCCGGATTCTCCCTCTTTCAAAGACAGACATTTTTGGACAAAATTGAGGGCTTTAGAGAGAGATTTTAGAGCAACTAAAAGCAACTTCAAGGAGCGCGGAATCAGCGAAGTAATCAAGACGGCGAATCAAGTTCTTTGGGAAGATCGGTGAAATTAGGTTTTTGATAATTCTTTGTGTAAACCACCGATGTCTTCCTCTTCTGATTTTGATTTTTCTATCGAGATTATGAGTGGCTAAACATCTCTTACTTAGATTAGATGAACTCTAGGTTAATTCCTATGAACGAATGATTTGATACGTTTGACGATTTATGCGAGTTGGATGGATTTCATTGCATATTTGATTTCATTTTCGATTTGTTCTTACCTGATCAACTTGAATTAATTCTCTGTTAGATTTGTTTTAGACTTGCGAGAGCTTGCATATCTAAAACGCCAAAATAAAATAACTAGATTAGATGTCAACCCTCATCCGGAAGCGAATGAACTAGTCGGTAGTGTGAGGAATTCTAAATCGGTAAATCGCGTAGCAGGTTTTAGATCTTTGTCTCGAAAGAGCGGACTAGAATACTAGATAGGTAGCAAATTAGCATACCCGAAAGGGCGTGATTTGATTAGAGAAGAATTGCGTCAATGTAATCCATCCATCATGTTTCGTTTAAATCGTGAAATTTGTCTGTTATTTGGGAATTAGAATTGCCTAGGGGGATTCGACATCTAAGAAGTTTCATCTTTGATTGTCAACCTTATATCATGCAGCCTTGCAACCCGTTTATTTTAAAGCAATTTTCATCTTTCTTTCTAAATGTTTGATTGATCTTCGTGGCACTTAAACCACTCTACTTGTTACTTTGATTGTTACTAATTACAACTTTGAGTAAGATACTTGAAGAGACCCTAGGGAGATTCGACTAGGTTAATTCATTAGCCGGTTTATTTTGATAATGAGTAAAATTCGTTCATCACTGCCATTTCACCCAAAACACCAAAACCAAACCTGACCCTAATTAAGGTCACGAGGGTAAAAGAGTTAGTCATCCAATTAACAGCGCTCGGAGGATATAATAAACACCTTCTTTGGGCCACGGTCCAATTTATTTTAGGATCTAGGACATCGATGCTATGTAATTTTTATATAGATTGATTAGTATATCTTTTACATACAACCTAATATAATATTTTGATTTGTATACGATCTGATTTGGTGCAGTGACTTAGATTCGCTTGTGCTAGTTACTAAGGTGACTAAAACATCTTGTTGCTATCGGAAAAACACCATCTCAAGTCTTAACGTCGTCGCCTGATTCGAACTTGTAGTCGCCATCGTCTTTGAGCGATTTATAGTCTTTACCTAGCTCACCGTCGACCATTTGATGATTGGCTTTAAGGTTGGGAAATCGGGTTCGGTTAATAGTTAAAATCGATTACCGACCGACTCGGGTAACTGTCGGTTTAATCGATGTCAAGTGCGGTTGGTGAAAGGTTAATCACTTTGGTTGGAATCGGTTAATCAGCGAATCGGTTAAAACCGACAGTTAACCATAGATTAATCGACTAACCGACTATCCACCCGACCTAGTATCCACTATCCACCCGCCCAATACCCAATCCAATTACCCACCCTGCCCCTTATCCACTTGACGGCTCGACCACTCTCCTCCTCTCCTGACTCATGATTCACACTATCGTCGACTCCTCCTCGCGCGATTTTTTAGGTCATCGCCACCACTCACCATCGTCAGTCTGTTTCCGACAGTCTACCACCGCTCCCGTCCGTCACCCACTCGACTCGAGTCCTCCCCCCATTCCGCCCACAATCACCTGTCGCCGTCCCCGGTCCGCTCACCATCACCCAGTCCACTCACCGGCGATCCCACCCATCCCTTCCCTTCGGCCGACAACCAACAGAACCGGCGGTCAAATCGGTTACAACAGTTAACCGACGATTGGTCGGTTAACAACCGGTTATTTAACCAACCGGTCGGTTATCGATCGGTCAGTTTAACCGCTACATCTGATCAATCGGTTAAATCGGTCAACCGATTTTGAACTTCAATTGGCCCGGCTTAATTGGCTTGGCCTATTTTAAAAGACGCAGATCTGCGAACAGTGATTTCATAAATAGACTCATTTTCTGGGAAATTAGTGAACTAACTACTTTAAGAAACATAAACACCTTAATTTGATTTAAAAAAAAGAAACATAAACACCAACTGAAGTAATTACAGGAAGATATTTTGGTTACGATTGTAATCTTGCCAACCAATTTCTGCATCGATCAAGTTGCGGTTATCGGCGGGGCCAACCTCCACCACTTCATGGTTGACGTCTAGGGACTTCGTAATAAAAAGCACAGCCTTTCCGTCGGACTCTCTCTATTAACAGGAGAGGGAAGTACCTTTGCTTCTTATTCGTTGTTCTCTCCGATTCTCATAGATTGAATGTACCTTTTCCTACGACTTCCTTTCCATTTATTTTTCTTATTTGAATCCATTGTTACAAGATCTGGCGGTTGGGAGTATTGTTGGCAAGATCTCTCATCTATTTTTTGCCTGATCAGGGGTTTGATTGCATATTGTTTGGCGATCGGGTAATTGAGCAGCCAATTATGTAACAAGCGAGGTTCTTAATTATCATTCGGGAGTGATTATTGTTGTTGATAATTCTTACCTTTTAAATTAATTCTTAATTGGTATGTGTTTGTTATCTTTCTACTTCCAAAAAGCTATTTCAAGATTAGAAATAATAATCTAACAGCCCCTTCATCTCTTATTATTCCAGCACCGTACGTCCTGGCCTTAGTTTGAAGCAGTGTAGTGCTATGTAGTGCACTAGTGCTAGTATCTAGTAAATCCATACGGTGAATTGGAAAAAACATGGACATATATGATATATATATACATAGTATGATAAAAAATAAAAAAATAAAAAAATATATTGGTGAAAATTCAAAATATCCAAAACAGAAATGAACTTGGTTTTCTGGTTGTCGGATAAACATAACATGAAACTAGCTATGGATGGAATAATGGTTGGGTAACTTGGACAAAATTAATGTACGTGTGTTTACGTCAATGTGAAAGAACTATTTCTACAGTACTTAAACATATTGATTTAGAGTTAGAGGTCGTCATCCTAATTATGTTTTTGGACGTTTGGTCAAAGGTGAAGCTATAATAATTAACAATCTATTGTTTCCTTTTTCACCAAAAACATAACGTCTTGTTTCCTAATTCCTTCTTTCTCCCTCGTGTTAATTTGGATCCGGTCTATTTTGGATCGATATAATTATAATTCGAGTTATATAATTAAATCTCAATGAGAACTTTACTCCGAAATTTTCTCACCCTTTGTTTAGGGTTCTTTTCTTCCTCAACGTGGGAATTTTGACACAATCTTCCCTCATATGGGGAGCCCTTGGTTTGCCTCGTCTGTCACTATTTTAGATTTTTTATGAGTGTTAAACCGGATAGATTTCAACGGCACTGATCAGTGTGCTGGACCTAGCTTAATTCTCTTCCTGTAGTTTAGGCTATCGCCTCCCTATAAAGCTCTTCCACTGTGCCACCGCAGTCATGCCATGACAGACCATAACCGTAGGAGCCACCAAGACGAACTGTTCCTCCAGAAAAACAATGAAGTTGTCTTAATTATCTGCAACCCTGGGCACGAACCTCAAGAACGGAGACAATCTAGCAACATTGAAGATGGGGTATTAGACAAAAATGATAGGGACCCCGGTAGTGTATCAACTATCCACAAGGATCTGTTCCAAGACAATTAACCAAACAAACAACAATAGGACAGCCGATGTACGATAAAATGCGAAAGAACAAATGTAAGTGACACACGAGTTATACGTGAAAAACCTCTTCGGTGTGAAGAGTAAAAACCACGGGACTTGTGAGAAGTCCACCCTTTCCTTCTCTTATTATGCTGAAATTGAGGGCAAAAAACGCACATCAATCATACAAAATTTCACCACCCACCAACACCTCCATCCATATGAGAGCAACAAAGAAAAGAGCACTAGGGGAGAATATCACCAAAAAGAGATTCTGTCCACCAACTTCCAGCAGAAATTCCCAACGAACCAGACCTCAAAACGACAATCCCAACGGTCAGCATGTATCCCTATGGACCACGAACTAGATGACCAAATTTGAAAAAAATACGACTCTGTCTGCTCATAGAAAAGTTGACGAATCTAGACTACCCTGCTCAGTGACCAAAATCTACACTTTTTCTTCTCCTTTCCTTTTTCTTTCTCTCTTTCAAATTTCATATTGTATTTCTGATGAAGCTCTCTCCCTTGACCCCTTAGTTCAGTCATAAACCCTATAAATTAAGTGGACTTCAAAAGAGACAAAAATAAGACCCAAGTATGGGCTAACGTGGGGTTGGATCCTAATAATTCCCCCTCCAGTCCATTAGGGAGAAGACGCAATCACTTCGATGATTACTTGAACCTCATCCTAGCAAACTTGCTAAACAACTCAACCTTGATTCCGGTGATAACCTTTGTTAGCACATATGTACAATTCTTATCGGTGTGAACCTTCTTCAGTTTCATCATCTTCTCTTCAATCACATCTCGCAACCAATGATATCTAACATCGATATGCTTGGTGCGAGCATGGTATATAGTATCCTACTCAAATCCATAACACTTTGACTATCACGGAATACTACATACTCAATTTGCTCCAAACCCAACTCTTAAAGGAATCTCTTAAGCCACAACATCTTCTTTCCTGCTTCCACAACTACGATATACCCAGCTCCAGTTGTCGACAATAAATGTAGCTTGGATTTCCATGAAATTTCTCCCCCTAAAAAAGTAAACACATAATGTGAGGTTGACTTTCTGCTATCAAGATCACCTGCCATGTCTACATCAATATAGTCTTCAAATATAGGTTTCTCACCTCCATAACATAAACACAGTTTGGAGATACCTCATAAGTATCTGAAGATCCACTTCACAACCTCCCAATGAACCTTACCTGAATTAGATAAGAACCTGCTCACTAAACCAACTGCATGTGCAATATCATGAGGAGTACACACCATAGCATACATTAAAGAACCAACAATAGAAAAATAAGATATAGACGACATTGCTTCTTTTTCATTCTCTATTATAAAACACGCTTTCTTACTTACCATGAAATGAATAGCTAATGGTATATTTAATAGTTTTTCATATTGAGCTTGTCAAGCATCCTTTCATTGTATATCTTTTGGGATAATCACAGTTTCTAAGTTTTTTTGTCATGGGCAATCTTTATTTCTAATATTTGCTTTGTAGGACCCAAATTTTTCATGTCAAAATAACTGGGATAATTCTTTCAACTCTAAATCATAGCTGCATTTATCAACATATCATGTACATATAAGAGAAGGATGATGAAATTATCTCAAATGAACTTTCTGAAATACACATAAGGATATGTTGTAGTTCGTTTATAATCATTGCTTGTCATAATCAAATCAAAATTTTGATATCATTGTCTTAATGCCTATTTGAGTGCATAAAGATTCTTTTTTAGCTTGCAAATAAGTTCATTTTTTTTTTTTCAAAATTTTCAGACTGCTTCATGTAAATCTCTATACAAAAATATTATTTTGTATTAACACGAACATGTTTAAAAATATTCATCTACAAAGACGAACAAACCAAACATTATATTTGTGTCCATTCAACATTCGAAATACAATATACCTTACTAATAATAAAAAAAATTTGAAAATACATGTACTAACGTATTAAGAAAAATATACTCAACATTTTGACCCTGTATCGAATCTAGCCCAATGCAGAATAAGGAATGGGCGAATCTAAACTACCGCTCATGGTTAGTTATTGTAAAGTGTTCAAAGTTTATATAAAATCATCAAATTGAAGTTTTTTATACACTTAATATGTTTCTGAATTTTACCCCTTATGCTTCTAAACTCATTCCAAACTTAATAAACTTGTTTAAAATCTCCGACAATCTTAATTTTGTAATTAATTTCATACTTTTAAACTTGAAATCTACGCAAAATTTCATCTCATATATATTCCAAACTTAAAATCTTACTTAAAATCTCAAACTACCCTAATTTCATATCTCCACCTCATAAACAACTGATTAGTCCCGAATGTTTCCCTCTTTTCTACTCGTTATACAAACATCAGAATTTGGAGGATCCCGATCTCAATGGCACTGTGAGGAGCTCGGCAAACTGATGCATGCACTCAAATCAGTCCATGGATGCCTGCTCTAGACTGGGTAAAACATGAGGCCCGTACCCCATCACAAAAAAGTTAATGCCCGAAATGTCCTTGTGAATTAAATTTGGTGAAAAAAGAAAACGGTGGAGAGCCAAAGTCCACATTGTTATGTCACACAAAACGACAGAACTGTCGCTTCCGACCTCCTCCTACTTGCTTTTTAGTTACGTGTTAACCCAGAACCTATCAACAAAAGCAAACAAATATCATGTTAGAATTTTATTTAATAATTAATTATGTTTGCTTAACCAAATAATACATTGTCTTCCCCATAGGTCTACTTTGTTTACTAATTGCCTATTAAGAATTACGAAATACTTTTTTTTTTGGCAGCAACAGCTATGGATTCGAAGTTCGGATTGGGTTGTTGGATCATCTTACTTTTAGACGAATTTTTATCCAATGGTTAAAAATGAGTCAAATGAATTGACTTGATGGTGTAGTTTAAGAAAAAAAATGAAAAAAATTACATGGGCGGATCATTGTACGAGCATTTTACAGGCTCGTTATGTCGTTGTTACGTCCACCTTACGAGTAGTTGAATTCATCATCATTATGTCCAGTTTACCACTCTTTTATGTCGGTGATATATACACCTTATGAGTCTGTTATGCGTTTTTATTATGTCCTTTTAATAGACTCATTATGTCGGGTTCATATGTAAATTGTTGTATCTACATTCTGTCATTATTATATTATTGTTGTGTTATTATTATTTATAATTTACGTGAGAAGAGTAGAAAAAGAAAAAGAATAAAAAAGAAAAAAAAGTTGAAAAAGATAATATTTTTTAAATTTTCATTATATTCCTAATAAAATTTCAATCGTCAAATTAAAATTGACGAAAAAAATTTTGGACTGTTGATTGGCTATCGGATTGATTGAAAAAAAAAATTCTCGAATTAATAGTTTTTTATATATATAATTAAGGAGCTGCAGTGGCCACCACCCCACACACACACACATAAAGTCAGTAAGTCACACACAAGAAAACCCTACAACCCTGAACCCTTCTCTTCTTATTGCGCTTCGGGACAAGAAACGCGTAAGTGGGTGGGTTGGTCTTCTTCTGTTTTCCCCACAATCTCTTCTTTTTCCATTAATTTTGTTGAATTTTGCTTTTAGGACTTTAATCGTCGTGCCATGGAAAGATGGACGAGTTTCAGGTTTAGTGTAAGTCCAAGTATATATTATTATGATCCCAAGCCACTGACTAACTGCTTCAGTTCGTTGTAGCTATATATCACTGCTGGAGGGAATGCATAAGCTAATTTTAGCGGATCGCCTCAGTTAAATAATTAGGATCACCTTGATACCCATCATCGTTGTTATGATGAAGTCACACATTACGATACATAAAAATTGTAATGTCCATTTTTCAAAAAACAAACTGTCATAATTGCGTGTTGAAGAATATATACATTTATTCTAATTTGTATGTAATCATCATTAAACTCACGACCTTATATCATTCAACATGCGAATAAATTACACAAGGATCTGATTAGATGGTACATGTTGAAGCTAAGTAATCACAAGCTCATATCCTCTATTGTTGACCTAAAGGATAGAAAATAAACTCAGTTACGAAATATGTATCATCCACTCCTCAAATCTACACGGGTGGGATGGTTCAACCAACAATATATTCATAATCCAGAATGCCATCATGACGGTGGCAGGCAGCTTGCATATATATATATATATGATATTCCATGGCGCGTTGGAATATCTAGTAGGCAGTGCTGAATGTCCAGTTCACGCCCTTCATCATTAAACATTACTCACGCCCTAAACCTCATTCGATCACATTTATTTTAACCTCACTATTATTTACTAGGGGCCGGGTTAAAGCTCGAAATCATGGCGGCCAGCCAACCATGGATCTAATCATTTATTTTAACCTCACAATTAGAGTTTATAGTAGTCTATGTGGCAACATGTTAGTTTGGTAATCTGTTAAAGTTTAAAAAACTTATAAAAATTAGTAAGTACAAATCAGTATCATAATGATATCCGATACAAAATCTTAAATATAACGATATTTAAAATATTAATTTAAAACTATAGTGACATGAACTGCAATTTATTCTTATGAAAATTGGTGTTGTGTTGGGCCACCAAGTTCAGCTTTAGGTCCAAAAAGTACAGACAAAAGCCCAGTCCATAGAAATCAGAAGCCTGACAGGCATTCGTGGGGAAATTCGAGTCAGTTTGACCAAATTATACGAAACATTCTTTTCTGTACCTGAGTCCGTAATTCTAGTTCACAGTCAGTCTGGTTTGGGCCTTCCGTGAACCAGCCCAAACAAGGCTCAAAATACCAAACTGCGAGTCTATAGATGTGTAGAGTCGTCCAACCGAACAAAGATCTAAAGAGATTTTTAAGCCGAACAGTCTCAAGTCCTAACCTTATATATTGATTTTTGTGTTTAGTGATTCCAAGGTGTTATATTTGAATTTATTATACCCTATAAAATAAATATCAATGTAATTTATTTATTTTATTTTATTTTGTATTGACCGAAAGTTTCGATTTACTTTAACGAAAAAAATTCGAAATTCAATCTCAACCAAATCACCAATCGTAACACGCACTGACACAACCCAAATCCCAAGAGACTATAAAAAAAGAGAATCTCCTCATTGAAAACGAACATGGATTTGTTTGTCAATATGTTTAATGTCTGGATGTTCTATCTATCTATCTAATTCACCTCAAGTAGAGCCGTCCTATTGATTTTGAAGGTTCAGTTCTATCTTCAAAATATAGCCCCAATTCTCATTATATAAAATTTGTTAAAAAATTAGATGATGTTAAAAAATTGAAAAAATAAAAGACTATAAGTTATTTTATATAATTTGTCTATACTAATATAAATATAGAATTAGCAAATAAGAGAGCCTACAAATATTACAAGCTGCTTAACAACTTGCAAGCCCAAGTGAATTTGAAAAAAGTAAAAAACACTTTAAAACTCATTATCGTGTAAGGGCTAGAGATACTTACCTCGCATGTTTTGCCGTAATGAATTTTTGTTTTCAATCCGCACGGTTCAATTTTATTATGTATTGTTCAATTTTATTGGTCAAATTGAATATTTTCAATCCGAAAAAATTGAGACCCCAAAATATTGGAGTCTTGTGTCGTAGGGTTGACTAGCACAGCCTCAGATTTTTGAAACTTTGAAGTCTACGAATATTATGAAACTTTTGTGTAGCCCACGACCTCTCTTATACGCAACCCCGTTTTTTACCATCACCTACTACATTTCACATACGCTCTACAAGGAATCGCAAAAAAAAACAACTTACAATCCTCTTAGATTAACAACTCAAAAACCAACCCAATTCTTTAAATTGAAATACTTAAGCCACTGATGTCACCGAAATGGACCACTGGTATATCCACATTAACATCTAGGAACAAACTAACAATTGCCCTCCAAAAATGAACCCAAAAGGGCTAAAAAGCTAATTTGTAATGCAAAAGGCCGGGTGTCATCTCATCATCATATCACTTGCGGCCGAAACAGCTCTTAGGGCTGATGGTTCCGGTGGTGCCTCCAACAGCGTGGGTACAGTACGACGTCGCAGAAGCTTGATTATAGGTCAGCTTAACGTCTCGCAGTTGGAGACCCGTGCACGGCCGGCTTGCGCTGCATATAAACTTCACCGCCACCCGCGACGCCGACGACCCGTGTATGTTCCGGTATTTTACTCCACTGATCTTCACTCCCGATCCCTAGTGATCACGTAAAGCCAATGATTTTTGTTAATAAACTGGGATTCATGGCCATTCATTAAACTACATAACTAATTAGACTCGGAATTCAAATTTGTTTCCTCGTATGAGACACAATCATATACAAATGCCATTCAAAATTAATCTAGCTTTGTAGAGGATCAAAAAAATTCATGAAAAGTACATATCTTTTTCGGGGGCGGAGTCAGGATTTTGGCCAAGGGGGGTTTTTTGTTGTATATATAAAATCAACTATATAACAAAAAAGTCAACAATTCACGGAATATAAAGTCATTGTGATAAATATTCATACAATTACAAAATAGTAGTTTAAAGCACCCCGTCTACAACAAATCATGATGCAATTTTATATTTTGAAAATATTGCAGAACACATTCCTTGTCTAAACGAGTCCATTTCGTCGGAAAGAAAATCGATTATGTCACTTTCTCCGCATGAGTAGTAGATTTTTCGAACCTTGAATAATATATCGTCATCTAATTTTACATATCAAAATCAACTTTAGAATATGACGAATCAACAATTACAAATCAAATTAAATAATCTACATATTAAAATCATATTAAAATTATCAAAACTTATCAGAGTTGTGAACAATTACAAAGAGTGGATGGAGTCTTGGAGCCGAAATTGGAACTTAAATATTAAGACTGAAGAGTTAAATAAAATTGAATGACTAACATATCAAGAAGTGTCTTTAGTGTAGAGCTTAGTATACCTAACTTTTAATGATTCGTCTTTGGTTCAAATCCCAACAATACATATATGTGTAGTATTTTTTTTTCATTTTCCAGCCAAGGGGGCTGCATGCAGCCCCATTACTCTGATGTAGCTCCGCCTCTGGTCGTTTTCATCCCATGTTGATTAAGGTGCCTTCTTCGTTACCCACTCTACTTGGTTGCGTTGACGCCACGTCGTTGATGTCAGAGCCATATGGGGGAATGCGTACTCACGGGCATACAGAGTGTCTGGTAATTCCAGGGTACGCATACTTCCTATGTGACTATAACCTAAACGCCAACGAGATAATATATCAGTGATGTCAAACAACATTAACCTTTAATCCTAACTTCAATCATTCAAGGGGGACTCTTTTGGATCTTAAATTTGGCTTCTAATGGAGGTTTTGTGCTGGTTTTTACAAGAGAAGCTCGAGAAAAATTGTGAAAATCGAATTTGGGGAAGAATCCCCTCTCTTTCCTCAAAATCAGCCATTTTATAAGAAGTTTTTGAAACTGGGGGTACACTGTGTGCACATCCTTTTTTCAAAATTTTCGCGTATTTGAATGTATACCGGAGCAACTGCTCGTAACCCCGACAGCTCTCTCCGCGCTAGATCTAAAACTACTTTTTAGGGTGGCAAAGGAGACTTTTGAGAATCATGTTTGTAGTAAGAGGAACGCCGTGCAAGGGTGCACGACGTTCCCCTGCTTAAGGGACGTGATTTGGAAGCATCCTAGGGGTGCACGGCGTGCAACCCCTCTGCTCATCCATTTCGTTTCTCAATTTTCCGTTCGAGCACCAACCATGCTCTACTTCACGTTCATTACTTCATAACAAGACCACCTATCTCTAGAGTACCTGTGGACAACAAATACTACAAAGAAACACATCAAATGGACCGAAACGGTCCAAATGAACAGGTCTAGACACATAATACCAAAACACGAAATCACACAAGAATGAAGCTCGAACAAACTAATAATCACTCAAAAAGCATGCATATAAGGATAGATAATTGCTACAAATTCTAGCCTTATCACCAAGTTGATCACCGCTACTTAACGTTAGCCGCTGAAAGATGATGTCGTCGCAAAACCATTAAGACGGCGCAGATACAGATGTAAATTGGTGATGGGACTCAAGTGAATATTTGGTCGGAACTGTGGCTTAAGGATGCATAGAACAGAAGAGTGGAAACCGTGGTTACATCACAGCTGCAGCAAATTAAGGTCAGCGATCTAATTTATGCTTATTCTCTTGATTACATTAGCAATTGAACAAATACTTGCAATTCCTATATTTATGGCCACGGGGATGGATAAACAAATATGGCATTTTAGCAAAACATGAAACTACACAGTGAGATCGGCTTATAGATTGTACATGGAAAATGAAGTAGATCGCACGGAGTATTATCGACAAGGTGATTGGAGCTCTTTATGGAATACCTCGGCCCCTGCAAAAATGATACACCTTGTTTGGAGAATTTATCGGGATGTTCTACCAACTCGTGGCAGACTTCGAAGAAAGGGTACGAAGATAGCTGGTTTATGTGGGATTTGCGAGCAAGGCTATGAGGAGAGCTGGCACTTATTTATTGAGTGCAGATGGGCGAAAGCATTTTGGCAGGAAGCAGGTTTGTTAACAAAAATCGAAGCAGAGGCTGATAAGCATAATGATATATAGGAGTGGCTTTGGGGTATGTGGAAAATTCTTGATAATCGAAGTAGGGAGCAGTGGTGCGCTTGCTTATGGGCGATTTGTCGTGAACGAAACAATCGTATCTGGTCGAATATACAACAGCCTTTCTCGAGAGTGTTGCAGCAAGTACTACAGGAGTTGACAGATTGGAAAATGTGGAGAGCACAAGAAACAAGCCCATTACCTCGTCGTAACGCAAATTACAGTGTAAAATGGCATCCACCGACGGAAGGTACCCTAAAATGAAACTTCGATGTAGCGATTTTCAAACCTCAGCTGCAAACTGGATTTGGTATGTGCTCAATTTCAGAACGTTCACGCAAATGGGGATTATTGACGTAAGAGAGGGAGAGGCTGCTGCTCTTCTAGCTGCAATCAGATGGGTGATTAACTTGGGTTACACAAGGGTTCAATTCGAAGGTGATTCCCAGGATCTAGTGGCAGCACTATCAACGACATAGGAAGATCAAACGGAGTTCGGTGGCATGGTCAGTATGTGTCGATCTTTGTTATTATATGGTGGGAGATTTTCTTTTAAGTTTGTCCGGAGAGATAGAAATGCAGTAGCGCATGTACTGGCTAGAAAGTCTATTTCCCCCGAAGATTTGTCTTTAGGGTATGATCCGTCGATATGGTTAAACCATGTTCTTGGCAGTTTTTGTCGCTCGATTGAGCACTAATTTATGAAATCTTCATTGATTTGTAAAAAAACAAAATTACTCATTTAAAATTGCTAAAGATTGTAGGAATTGAGGTGGTTAGAAATTGTTCAATAAATTGATTGTTAAAGTTGTTGATGTGACAATGTGAACACAATTAAAAATTGCTAAATAAATTTTATGATGAAGATGGCCTAATCATCCATGACAACCTATATAGATTTTTCTTCCCACGCATATGAGTTTAAACTTTTCTTCGAATTGCGTACTAATGTTTGTGTCATTTATTTTTCCATATCATGGATTATAAGGAGATTTATTGCTTCATATAACCAAATTATTGTAAATCAAATTTCAGCCTTTGTTAACTATCATACAGGAGTTTAGGTATACTACAATGTAATTAGATTGGTGTTACATCTAATCGGGTTATGAGCAAAAGATGAACAGAAGGAACGAAGAAAACATGCCGGACAAGGCGCGAACAAAAGTCTTTCAAGTTGAAGGGAATGTTGTTTCGAGGATTTCATGGTTAACAGAGGTCCGGTTCATGAATTAGTAATTGAACCCTATTCTTAAAACAAGATTGAAATTTTACAGCGAGGGCATGGATTGGAGACCATTGAAAGACAATCCATTACCACTCACCATCCATTTTTATGAAGGAAAAATAAACATTTCTGAAAGTGAACGTAAATAATTTTGAACTTTTTTTCATGTTATGTAACATTAAATTACAATATGCTAATATCTCTACGTGATCCGTACGGAGTTGTTCTGCCTAGGACGTAACTGCATGCTGTGATTTTAATGTCAATGACAAGCATATATATATATATATATATATATATATTAAACTAAAAATCTTACATTTTTAAGATTTAAACTTCAAAACATAAAATCTAAAATCCTTATAGTAAACCCTAAACATTCACGGTATTGAAGCTATATATAAATGGAAAAAGATTTCGGTGCATGTGGATACCCGGTATCCATACCACATGTCATCTTATAATTGGTCACTTTAAATTAATTGTGGAAATAGTCCTTGTGAACACTTAAATATGGCCTAATTAAAATCATGGTCATGAAAAATAATCTTTAGCATGCGCTAAACGCCCATCTGACACTTTCATCTTTTTTGATCATATTCTATTTTATAGTTAATTAAAATCCTGAAAATAAAACCAGATATAATTCTTCTTCTTCTTCATGAATATCCCTTCACCCTACTCCACGTCGCCAACATTGGCGGCCTAATTTTCCCAGTGAAGACGATGGACTGCTCTCCCTCCCCTTGTCCGGCCCTTCCTACAGAAATTTGAAAGAGAATAATCTCATAATCGGAGAACTCTAATCGTAGAAGTCGATTTCTTTTCGTTGGAGTTTTCTACACCTTAATTCTCTGCTTCGAGCCCATTACTTGTTTGATTTCCTTCTCTGCTGGTAACATGTCCGCCTGCTAAGAACTTGAATCATTAACCATAACCGGTTTGGAGCAACATATGAAGTTCTTATTCATTAACAATAAAGTTAATTCAGAGTACCAATAATTACACCGGAACTACAAACGAGTAATAGCTTAACAAGTATTTGAAAGTAGAAACCTATATTGAGGGACTAAAGTCCAAGTCTGCGAGTAAACAGACAAGTTGGATATTAACCTTGTTGAAGCAATCACACTATGCAACAGAAACATCGATACCACACACCATCGGCAATAGTGGAATGGGAGATCAGCAATAGTGGAGATGATGGAAGATATAAAGCTGGGGAGAGAAGCACATAGGAATAAGCAATCAGGTCTTTACCGAGGTTTGCAGCCAAGGCATTGATTTGCGGACGGAGGAGGCCAAGAGTTAAACTTAGGGTAATTTGCAGTTGTTACATCCCTAATAAGATGATCAAGTTGTAATTTTTTTTACTAATTAGGGTGTTAACTTAGCATATTTCTTAATATAATTCCATCAATCAATTACAACATGATATGTGATATGGGTATCCGGTACTCATATGTACTGGAGCCTCCGTCATATCTATATAAGTGTGTTTGTTTATTTATTTGAACTTAATTTTAAGAGGCTATGTTTGCTAACAAATGGAAATTCTAAGCTTTGTAATTTTATACAGTAGTTAGTTAGTGATACCACACAAGTCCTTTTCCTCACAAACCCAAGTTTGTTCTTGTTTTGTTTTTTCTTTTATCAATGGGAGCATCGATTATGTTCTTGTTCTTGTTTTGTTTTCTTTTGTTTTGATTAATGGGGACATGAAATAATCAAAATCTGGCATTTTGTTTTTACGTCTGTCCAATGATGTGGGTAGGTCACTGCTGTGTATATAATAACTTAAAACTAATTAAACAGACTCTGTCCTTAACTTGGCTTTGCTTTGGTAACTAAGCCGGTTATGTTTAGTTATCATCGGAAGTCGGCCGATTCAACACTAAACTACTTGGAATCGTGGCAGATTTAAAAGACACCTGGACCATAATTTTGAAACATTGACAAAATATTTGAAGGGCTACCAGATAATTCAAATTTGATTTAAATTCAATTCATATCCTATCGGTTAAAATTTATAAAAATCTATTTATATATATCTATATTCTTATCTATATATGATTCATCCAAATGTTATTCGATATATGAAGTAGATTCAAATTTAAGCAACATTTCATGCATAATTTTATTACTCTAGGTAGAAGTTTAGGGTGTTTTGTGCATTTCTAGCTTATATCTATATTTAGTGTCTCGGACCCGTTCGGGGTCCTTCTGATGTCGTTTTGGAGTGTTTTTGTAAGATTTCAGGTACATCATGATGTCGAGACACTATTCTGAGCGGTACGGGCATGCATGAACGAGGTAGGATGTCTTCGTCTCGAAAGAGCTTGTATATCTAGAACACCGAAATTAATCAACTAAGTTAGGCGTTAACCCTCATCCGAGAGAGAATAAGCTAGTCCATCGTGTGAGAAGTTCTCGTTTGTTTCGTTTCCTAGAGAACTCTAGATCTTTGTCTCGAACGAGCGGACTAGGATAGTAGATAGGTATCAGATTAGCATACCCGAAAGGGCGTGATTTGATTAGAGAAGAATTGCAACGGTGAATTAAATCTGCCTAGTTTGTTTAAGTCATGAAATTTGTCTGTCATTGGTGAATTTGGATAGCTTAGGGCGATTCGAAGTCTAAGTAGTTTCATCCTTGATTGTCTATAATGGTATATCGTGTAGTCTTGCAACCTATTTACTTTAAGGAAAATTTTCTTTTCTTTTGATTGATTGATTGGTTCTCGTAGCACCTAAACACTTCCTTGATACATCAATTAGCACTTTTTGTAACTTTGAGTAGTCACACCATTGAGACCCTAGGGAGATTCGACTCTAGTTAATATGTTCACTAGGATTATTTTTATAATGAGTAAAATCCGCCCATCAGTGCCCTACAACGAGACCAACTCTATCCTCAAGCATTGCCACGCCGGGCCAACTGGAGGACATCTTAGTGCTGACCGCATCGCCCGAAAGGTATTTGATTCCGGTTTTTATTGGCTAGATGTCTATAAGGATAGTTTTGATTATGTGAAGGCTTGTGATAGATGTCAAAGGTCGGGAAACATCTCTCATCTAGATGAGATGCCCCAAAATATTAATCTTGTTTGCGAGATCTTTGATGTCTGGGGGATAGATCTCATGGGACCATTTCCTCAGTTTAATGGTCTCAAATATATCCTCGTGGCAGTTGATTATGTTTCAAAGTGGGCAGAGGCCATAGCTCTCCACACTAATGATGCTAGAACCGTTGGGAAATTTTTCATCAGGTTGTTCTCTCGGTTTGGGACACCTCGTGCTATCATTAGTGATAGGGGTACCCATATTCAGGGTCAGTTTGATCGGGTGTTCCACCGCTTTGGTGTCTCATATATGTTATATACAGCCTATAACCCGTAGACTAGTGGGCAGGCTAAGGTGAGAAACCGAGAGCTGAAAAGAATTTTACAAAAGTCTATCGACCAATCGAACAAAAATTGGCCGAGTAAGCTTGATGACGCCCTTTGGGCTTATCGTATCATTTACAAGACACCTATAGGGACCACTCCCCATAGACTCGTGTATATCAAGTCTTACCATCTACCGGTTGAACTAGAGCATCAAGCTTACCGTGCTTTTTAGTTTCGCAATATGGATGCTTCGACACCATGCCTATGAGAACATTGAAAATTTCAGATACATGAGCTGGAGGAGCTCCAACGCCATGCCTATGAGAGCTCTAGGATATACAAGGACCGGACCAAGAATTACCACGACTCCCATTTGAGGATCATCAAAGAATTCAAGGAAGGCAACCTCGTCCTCCTCTTCAACTCAAGGCTCAAGCTGTTTCTCGGGAAGTTGCAACCCCGATGGAGTGGGCGGTTCACTGTCACCAAGGTCTTCCCTTTCGGGACCATTGAGGTAATAACATCACCCTCCTCCGAACCTTTCAAAGTAAACGGTCATCCTTTGAAACTCTACCGCGCTGGTGACACCGGTGGTGTTGTCGATGAGGTGGATTGTTTCCCCCTTTGAATTATTTGTGGGAGGACGTCTAGCTATAGACGATAAAGAAGAGTTATTGAGAGGCACCCCTTGCATATCCGTAGTTAGAATAAATAATAAAAGACCATAGATTGTGATTTATGTGTCCTTTGATGTGTGTTTCGTGTGAGTCTTGTGTTTGAGTCGAGTCTTTAGTCATTTGATCGTGTCCTACATGATGCAAAAAGAATGCTAGGGAGCCGTGGTTGTTGGTTGTTAAGTGTTGAAAGTTGTCGAAATTCGAAAATAAAATGTTATTGTACAACTAACCTATATGTAGTGCACTAGTGTATGTCGTGCAGGGTAGATCTTAATTCAGCTTGTAGCAAAAAAGGTTGCACGTCGTGCACCACCAAGTGCTGAAAAAACGTTCGTGGCTAAAAAGGGGTGCACGATAGTTAAAAAAAAGCAGCCTTATCTTCTTCTTCTTCCTCTTTCTCTCTCCTCGTGATTTTCTTCTTCCTCTTCTCTACCCAGCCGCCGCCGACCTCCTCTCCTCCATCTCCTCTTCCATATCCTCCTTCCTCCTCCACTCAAAACCTCTTCCATCTCCCCCGCGCCTCTCTCCTCCTTCCCTTTTCTTCTTCCTCCTCTTCCCCGCGTCGACCTCCTTCCTTCCTTTTCTCCACCATCACCAACCGCCACCGATGCCACCACCCAGTACTGGTCGTCCTATGACCGGCAGCGAGCCCCCCATCCTCCTCCTGCCTCTCCTTCATCACCCACACCACCACCCAACACCCCAAACCCTAAGTACCCCCAAAACACCCACAAACACCCAAACACTCAATTCACTCACGATTCGGAAAATTCAAAGCTGCCCAACGGTCTCCCTCAACTCTTTGACTACCCATATCCATCCTCCAAGCTTCAATTTCGAGTTCCCCCAAATTTTGGTTAGTCCTCTGATTTTTAGGTCGAATATTTGAATTTTAGAATTTAGGTCGATTGGGTAGAATCATAGTGACCCTTGTGATTGGAATGTTCACTATGAATGCTTTGGATGCTTATTCCGTGATTGCACTTGTTGTTCGCTTGAATTTTTTTCTCAATATCGGTAGAATTTTTTAGTTCGATCTATTTTTGAAAATCTGAAACTTCTAGTTGTTGTTGTTGTCCATGTGTCTTATATGATTGAGTGATGTATTCAATATGCCTCTGCCTTGCTTGTATGTTCCCCTCTTGTTGATTTGATGGAATTTTCTATTTCGCCTAAATGTTGGGAGACCAATATTTTGTGGAATTTTGTGACTTCTGACATGTAGGTTGTTCTTGATGGAAGTTTTTTGCCCTCAGTGATTCCATGCCATATCAGTTGCTTTATAATGGTACTTGTTGTGAATCATGATTTTGCTCTAAAATGTCGACTTGTTTGAAATCTTTGCACTTGGACCCCTTTTGATGGTTATGATCATTGTTGTGATTGCTGGAATATCCCCCCCTACCTGTTGTTGTGACTTGATTTGGCACCATTGATGATTCATTAGAAAGATTGGATACTGTGG
This sequence comes from Linum usitatissimum, assembly GCA_030674075.2. NCBI lineage: Eukaryota > Viridiplantae > Streptophyta > Magnoliopsida > Malpighiales > Linaceae > Linum > Linum usitatissimum. The sequence continues at coordinate 2,718,830 of JAUJYP020001374.1, forward strand.
TTGCTCATTTGGTTTATTTGAAATTCAATTCTACTAGGATGGTAGTTGGTCTTTCTTAAGAGTAACTAGTTATTCTTGTCTTTTGAATGATGTTCTTCATTGAGCTTGCCTTGCCATGATATGGTTGTTTTTCTTTATTTCGGAAGAACGCAACCATTCTAAGTGTGTGTGTGTGTGGGGGGGGGGATTGATTCTTGATGCCTTGCTTGCTTTGGGATATTGTTTTGTTAACCAAAATGCAATCATGTTTTCGAATGGCGTTTTGTGATAGACTTGCAGGAGTCCTAGACAGAAGCATGTCGTAAAGGGGGTGGGGAAGAATACTGGCACTAGAAAGAGGACGCGACCGAGCTCTTCCTCAGAGCCTCCTTCTACATAGACTTCTCCACCGAAATCTCCACCACCCACTGCTGCTCCTCGTCGTCCACAACGAGCTACAACATCAACTTTTGCTGCTCCTTGCCATCCACAGCGAGCTGCAGCCTTGACTTCTGCGGCTCCAACGGTCCACAACCAGAGCCCGTTCCAGCTGCTGCTTCGACTTTACCTACCCTAGATTTGGTGCAGAAGATCTTCAACTTTGAATAGGGGAGTGAGTTTTCCCGTCGATACAGAGTGTATTAGACTTAGGTAGTGGCGCCCCAGGGATACCTTTATTTACAGGGCTTTATGGACCAAGACTGGGGCAGTTGGCTGATAGAATATTGCAATTGAGCAGGTATTTGGCCGTTGGTACAACTTGATGACTCAGTTCTCCCACATGCGACCAGGGAGTTCTACTCTACCGTCAGGATCGTGAATTATACTTCTACCTGAGAGGTGAGTAGTATAACATTTCGTCTCGGAGGTTGGGAGTTCTCTTTCTTGGCAGATGAGCTAGGAGAGCATATGGGTTTCTACACCCGTAAGCAGCTGGTCAACTCGGAGCTGTTGTCGTTGGTCACCATGGAGAAGAACGCAATTCCAAACCCGAGGGAGTTATGGTAGGATATCTCGTGCGGAAGTACCCGCTATTCTTCTCGCTCGTCGAAGGCGAGACGGGTTAAGTTGCCAAGGCTGAGGCTTCTCCACTTGCTTTTTCAATATTCCATCACTGCTAGGAAGCAGTCTAGCAATGGAGGGGTAGTGAACTCCATAGACTTGTGGCTCTTTTACTGCCTCCAGAAACAAGTGAAGGTTCATCTCGGAGACTTGCTAGTTGGGTTGTTCAGGCGTGTCCTTGAGCATAGAGGTATGAGAGTTCTATTCGTAGGGAGGTACATCGCAAGGCTGGTGCGACGTCTTGGAGTGGTAGATGCCTTCGGGGAAAGCCTGTTGTATTAGCGCGAGTTTCCCATCACTATTCGAGCTCTTCAGGGGCATGGAATTCCCAATTTGAGACTTTCGTTTATCTAGAGGGACCAGAGGTACGAGAGAATGAGGGGCAGACTTCCCTCCAGAGTTAGTTGAGACACTCGGGGCTCAAATGGGGGGGGGGGTTGTAGATGAGTGTGACTGATGTTCTGGATAGTCAGAGAGGACTCAAGTATGACTTTCAGCAGTTCGATGTACACAGCAGAGCTGCTTGGGAAAGCGTAGAGTAGAGGGCAAAGGACTTTGCCAGGATTTTAAGTAGATTGCCGCTGAGAGTAAGGATGCTTGGGGACGTCAGGAAAGGCGAGCTGAGCAGTTTGCCGAGACTCAGGCTCAGCACGACCAGTGGATACAACACCAGGGGTAGCAGATCACCTACATCCATGAGCAACAACATTGGCAGAGTGGAGACATGTCCTACTACCAGGATAGCTACTTTACCGGAGCGACCTACACCCCTCCATGGCAAGCATATCCTCCAACACCGTAGTGGCCTGAGTACAACCCGTACCCTCAGTCCTCGGGGTACCCATATCATCCGCTATAATTAGTGATTGTTTGGGACGTATCAGTGACTCAGACTCTTGTGTTTTGTTTTTCATTTGAGACTTTGAGATTTTTCCTTTTCTTAATTTTTCTTTTGGTCTGTATAACGGATGATAACAACTTTTACATCTGTCACTAGTTTGTGTGTTTTTGTTATGACAGGAAGGTCCCGGAAATGGTTGTTCTATCACATCTCACCATCAAACTCCATTTCATCGGTATCAACTTATCTCTTCTCTAATGTAACATCTTGTGAGGGTAATGTGTGGTTTACGGGATGAATTAGGGTGCTAGTTATTTCACTTGATCCCTTTAATTGAATCCTTGTCTCTCGACATTTGAAAATCCCTCTTAAACTTGAAAACATTGGATGTTGTGGATGCATGTTTAGCATAGTATTGCTACTTGAGGGTGAATAGGATGCATGATAGATCATTTTTTGTCGCCTCCCATTTTTCTCGAAACGAGTTTAGAATGGATTTATGACTTGGTTACTCAGTCTTGATGTCTACCGACTTTGTGAACAATTAATTCCCCTATCAATAGCTCTAGTTTTTTAAAGTCATATTTGACTAAATGGTTCAAATAAGGTGCAAAAGAGGCCAATGTTCCCAAATTTTTGTGGGGGTTCGGTTGCGATTCAATACACTGGCGACTTTGAGTCTACCGTCTACAAGCTAGTCCCTTCAGGCTTCTCTTCTCACCTCTTCCTAGTTGTGGGTTGGGGGTTTTTCAAGTAAACTCGGTCTATGTGGATGAGAGCTTTAGCCCGATTAGGTTCATAACTACCCCCACTTTGAAAGATACCCCCTAAAAGCTATGCAATTTTTTTGAAAAGTGGGTTTGCAATTAATTGAGTAATTCAATTGACTCGTGTGTTTAGCATATCATGTATATCAAAATTGTAAAAGAAGAGGGGAGTGCTGTGAGTTGGATAAATTATTAAAGTAAGCACCCTCTCCCTTAGGATGGGAAAAATAGCCGGCCATGACCATCTGTTTTGAGAATAAGTGATAGGGGAAATGTTTTTGTCGGTGGGTGTTGAGTGGTACTAACTATATGCATAGATTTATTCTTTATTTGGATTAGAAGACTCGGTAAATGTAACTATGTGGATTGATGATCTAAAGTTTGTTCTTGGCATCGTGAAGTAGGCTTAAACAACTAGCATGTTGTTTCCTTCTCATCATGTTTAGAGTTTGTTTAGAGTGTGAATAGTAAAGTTGCTTGAGGACAAGCAAAGTTCAAGTGTGGGGAGATTTGATAGTGCTAGGATTTCTAGTGATTATCTATCCCTAGTTGCATGATTTTTGAGTGAATATTAGCTTGTTCATGTTTAATTTCCGTGTGATTTCGTGTTTTGGCATTATGTGCCTAGACCCGTTCACTTGGACTGTTTCGGTCTATTTGATGTGTTTCTTTGTAATATTTGTTATCCACATGAACTTTAGAGAAAGATGGTCTGGATATGAGGCTATGGACACGGAGTAGAGCATGGTTGGAGCTTGAACAGAAGAACAAAACAAGGAATGATGAAGAAAAAGGGATGTACGTCGTGCAGGTGCTAATTGCAAAATAGTCACGTATCAAAAATGGGAGAATGACGTGCATGGGTGCACGTCATTCACCCTTATTTGCAACAAAAGGTTTTTTAGCAAAGGGTGCACATCCCGGATTCATCAGCTTCCCTATAAAAGCCTGATTTCAAGGAAAGAGAAAGATCATCTTCTCGAACGACATTCCTTCAATTTTTCCCCGACTTTCCTATGCAAAACAACATATTTCCATCCCTAGAAGTCTGATTGAAGATCCAAAGGCGTCCCTATTGAAGATTGAAGCTAGGATTAAAGCTAGAAGACCAAAACTGAACATTGATTCAAGTCTGATTCATTGTCTCTTCATCAAGATGGTGGTTAGGTCTTTTTCTATTTTCTCTTCTTCTAGAGTTACGAGTAGCTAAATCCTTAGAGTTTTTTTGTTAGAATGTAGGATTTGAGCCATGATACTCTTCCTAAAAGTATAGGGTTGACGATTGTTGGATATTTGGAATTGAATGAAAGATTGCTTTGATTGTTGGTTTTTCAACCAGGTTCTTCTTACGACTTGAATTAGGCCAAATTTATGAAATCCTTTATTTTATCGATTCTGGAATTCATATGATTAACAATCTAAGTTAGAAGGAAGTTATCGGTGGAGTAAGTCAATAGCTCGATCCTACCTTTCGTGCTTCTTTTGGTTTTAACGGTTGCTCATTGGGTAATTGGCGGGCGCTCTGGTTTGCACCTAATGGACCAAATTGGTGTAGTTATCAGTAGCTTAGGCGTTGATGGAAAAAGTTAACACTAATTCCAATTACTTATGATTTCCTTTAATTCCTAAAAAGCACCTTATCACTTTGTATAACTTCTGGTGTGCATTACGGGTTAGCCTAGTTGAGGTTATTCCAACCTTGATTGGGAAACTAGTAGTGATAATCCTCGAGACTAGGTTTTTCGCTTGTCTCCTTCCTTTTTTTTTGAGATCTCTTTTTCTCATTATTTTTTAGATTCTACATGATGCCACTCAATTTTTCATGTTCACCATCCTCGTTTAAGCGACATTTCATGCATATTTGTATAGTTTTGGGTAGAAGTTTAGGATGTTTTGTGCTTTTCTATCATCTATCTCGATTTAGTGTCTCGAACCCGTTCGGGGTCCTTTTGATTTCGTTTTGGTGTGTTTTTATAGATTTTAGGTGCATAACAATATCGAGGCATTAATCGGAGCAATATAGTTTGTGTGGATGGTCTAGGATAAGCAATGTAAAACATTTTGACATCTTCAAGGAGCATGGATCTCGACTTGGTCGGAAAACATCGTAGCTTCGTATTTTGGACATATCTCCTAGCTCATAAGTCTGATCGATGCAAGGCTGGTGGCGATGGAAAGATTGTTCAATTTTCTAAAACTTTGGTCTGGAAGTTATGCCAAAATTGGCGCTATGAACCTGTCAAACTCGACGCGATGCACATAGCGTCAACTTTGACCATTCATAACGCCAATGTTGACACCCCATTCTGGAAATTTCGTAAATATTGGCCCGATGAACCTGTCAAAGTTGGTACTATGGACAATAGCACCTATATCGAAATAATCCCAAAGATCCAATAATAATAATCCGAGATTTGGAGGATGTTTAGGAACTTCTATTTGAAGCCCGGTTCTCCCTCATTCGAAGACAATCCTTTTCGGACGAAAATCAGAGGATATTTCAGAGACTTCAGAATGACGAGAAGGCATCAACTTCAAGGAGCTTGGATCGGAAGACATAATCAAGATCGGTGAATCAAGTTCTACAGCGGGAATCAACGAAATTAGGTTTTTCAGATTTCTTCTTGTAAACCTAATTTCAATGTCTTCCTTCTTTGATTTTGATTTGTTCTTTGCGATTCTGAGAAGTTAAACTCCTAGTGCTTCGATTAGATGAAACCTAGGTTAATTTCTATGAACAAATGATTTGATACGTTTGACGATTTATGCCAGTTGGAATGATTTTGTTGCATATTTTATTTCATTTTCGATTTTTTCATGCCATATCAACTTGAATGAATGTCTGTTATATTTGTATTAGACTCGCAAGAGCTTTGGTATCTAGAACGCCGACATCAAATACCTAGGTTAGAGGTTAACCCTCATCTGATAAAAAATAAACTAGTCTATCATGTGAGTAATTCTAAATCGGTAAGTCGCCTAGCGGGTTTTAGATCTTTGTTTCGAAAGAGCGGACTATGATATTAGATAAGTAGCAAATTAGAAGACCCGATAGGCATGATTTGATTAGAGAAGAATTGTGTCAGTGTAATGCATCTATCATGTTTCGTTTAAATCATGGAATTTTTCTGTCATTTATGTATTAGAATTGCCTAGGGGGATTCGACATCTAAGTAGTTTCATCTTTGATTGTCAACCTTATATCATGCAATCTTGCAACCCGTTTACTTTAAAGCAATTTTCATCTTTCTTTTTGACTGTTTGATTGATCTTTGTGGTAACTAAACCAGACTACTTATTACCTCGATTGAAACTAATTACAACTTTGAGTAAGATACTTGAAGAGACCTTAGGGAAATTCGACTCGGTTAATTCATTAGCCGGTTTATTTTGACAACGAGTAAAATCCATTCATCACTACATATACATCAAGCTGAACAATAAGACTAAATAATTTTGTATTCTTCAAAACTTTAGCAACTTTAACTCTTAGACTCGATCGAGTTACATGCCATTAATGTACAAATGATCAAATGAAGCCTTGAAAGAAAGGGGATATGATATTATAGGGAGTATGAAAACAACTTTTTGGCTATGATTGGGTTACCTAGGGGAAAATAAAGGGACATGATGGATATTTTTTTGGTGGAGATTTTCTAAGTGCCTCTATCATTTTAATGAATCAGTACCGAGTGTATTCAGATTGGTATCATGCAAGTATCAGATTAACAACAAACAAAGAATACCACTCACAAAAATTTAAGAACAAATCTACTAATGAAGCAGATTATCTATACTATAAAATGGTCTTTTAAACCTCATAATGTTTTGCTAGATGGTAATTCGGTAACATGCATTCATGGTCACATCAAGTTGGAGAGTTTATGCTACTTTAAACCCACCCAAGTAACTCAACAGAACAAATCAATAAACTTTGATAATTGGCCAATACTCCTATCAAATCTAGGTTCACAAGTAAATCAGCAATTCAAGGGCACAAATCATAGCGAAATTTTATGAGCATGTCAAGTTGATTCAAAGATGGTTCCAACAAGCTTGAGATTTTGATTAATATGCTAGACAAAAAGTACACATCAAGACTAGCTAACAAGAATCTTATGCAAACCCACCCCCACACTTAGTTTAGATAGTGTGTTCACTGAACAAAATGGAAAAGTTGCATAGGAAAACTTGGAAGCCGTGAGAAATCTGAGAAACCTGAAGTATGATCCATGAAGCTCGAACTCGGTTGCCACGCTAACTCCTGAAAAAGACTCAAACACACAAAACAAAAACTAAAAGTAAAGAGGACCAAGGACATGTGTCCAAGTTCACACAGAATAAAGGTGGATACGTTATCCAAAAAGAATGAAAGAAAAATACAATGTAGAATGACGACACTAGATCTGTTCAAAGGATGGCACTACTGCTGCTAAGTCACGCAAAATAGACAAAAAGTGCGCTATAGAAGAACAAAAGTGGGCTTCCTCCCTTGAAGCGCTCTTTCTATAACGTCTTTAAGCTAGACGAAACCTGGATAATTAAGTTGGGGCAACCCAACTCTGATCTTCTTTGAGGCTAGCATCGGTTTCTTTCACATACAACTTATCTGCTCCACTCCAAAGTAGCACCATATTTCTTTGATGATTTGACCCCATCTTGACCCCTTTATTAACCAAGTTGACCTTGTTTTGACCCTCCATTGTGATTGGTTGGGAGAAACAAGGATTTCTTATAGCATTGTCTCAAATCGACCATTTCGGTCAATTCGACTCGCTTTCTCATGGTTTATATGAGTTTGTGGGTATCCGTTGGATAGATGACGACGATACAATGACAACAAGACCAAGCTGGAGTCAATCAGAGGTTGGATGGACGAGATACGAGCAAAAGAAAAATTCAGATCGGTCTGAGTGAAAAAACCACACATCGTGTGGCTTCTGAAGAACACAATATAAAAGCTCAAAATGAGGAGAGAGGAGATATATTCTTGGCTTCCCAATTGATCCATTACCCCCATTTTCTCCTAATTTAAACCCTAGTCCAAAATTCCACCCTCATCTATCATTAATTGGAGGATTTGAAGACCAAATTGGAGCATCTTTGAGAGATAGGAGTCAAGTGAGGTGCATCCTTACCTTCTTGCACCACTAGGAAGATGGAGTTTGTTCCTTCTTTTCCCTTAGCTAGTTTAATCATCATGTTACGCTATTTTGTTAGTTGTTAGATTAGGGTGTTGGTATATACTAGGATGATCCCCTCATGATGAGGGGTTGGATACATGTGGATATTGATTATGGTATGTGAGATTGCTTGGATTGTGGTTTTTACAACTTAGAATAAGTTATGGCTTGTTCTAGGTCAAATGTACTCTTTCAATTACTTAGTTGTGCTTGAATTGAGTAGGAGTATAATCCAAGATTGAAGTAAGGTGTGTGTGGACGAAACACACACCTAGTTCAACCTTACTGTAAGGATTCTCTTAGTAGTATTTTATCGAACACTTGGTGTGCATTCCTGATATCCCTAAATTGAGTAACACAATTGAGGGATGGGGTGTTTGGGGTGTCAAATAGTGACTTAGCACCCTTGTCAAGTGTTAGTGATGCCATTAAGAGTCTCATAGCACCTAGAAATTTTGCCGAGCACTTATTGTTCACTACCAATTGGCTTGATCACTTGCCAATTGGTAGCGCTAGTCCAATTCAAGACCTGGAACTGGACTCCTATGAATGTTTAGAGGATGATCAAACCATAGCCTTTGTCCAATGTGTCCAATCTTTCTTGTGAATCGAACTTGAGTGCAAAAACAAAACCCAAAGTCTAGAAACCCTCCTCTCCTTGTGTTAACCCTCTTCACTCTCTTGTTTGCTTAGTTTATTAGCTTAAATTAGTTATAATCTTTCTTCACTCTCTTGTTTGCTTGTTTGAACCTTTGTTAGCTTAAACCATGTCTTAAATAGTTGAGTATAGGTTAGTGATTCGTCCCTCATGGGATTTGACACTTGAGACCTTAGACTTGGGGGTAGTCCCTTTTCCTTGTCTATCAAGTTTGTTTGGTTATTTTTTAGAGGATCAAAATGGCCCTGCCCGGCCACTTACATGGTATGTGGATTTTTCTTATCCACACGTCGTGTGATATCTTATTTTCTGTGTGAAGTGCCCTTCTTCCTCCCCCGATTTCTTCCTCCCTCTCCCACCTTCCAACCCTTTGCTGCCACCCTTCCTCCTCTCCTATCCCGCTATCCTCCATCCAACGTTGCCGCTCCGCCGCCACACCACCTTCTTCGTCGCCACTCCTCCCCTAAACCACCACCAAATCCCCACGCCACATCCAAACCCCTCATCCTCTCTCTACTCGCCTCTTCCCCTCCTCCTCTCTCCACCACTGCCACACCGCCAGCAACTTCCTCCGGCGAGCAGCGACCAACACCATACCCCCAATCCCATTCTCCCATTTTCGAGTTCCCCCCAAATTAGGTCAGTGAAACCCCCAATTTTTTATTTTTTCTGTTTTGAACGAATTGATTACCTTGTTGGTTCGATTTTTGATTCTCTCAATGTTAGTATGCATATCTAGGGTTGATTGATGAATTTCGAGTGGATTTTGCCTCTGATTTTGCAATATTGTGATTTTGGATGAAAATGGTAAATTCATGCTTGTGTTTGTGTTGAATTGAATCTAGAATGCATGCTAGGGTTGTGGATGTCGAGTTGATCGACTTGTGCTTGAACTTATGGTTTGTTGGATTGTTTGAGATGGAATGTTTCTTGGTTTTAGGATGATTAGGGGTGTGAAAAGCTTGGTTTGTGATGTTAGTTGAATTTGTGCTAAGTTGTGAAGGGTGGGGATGATTGATTCGGTCCTTGCAGTCATTACTTTCGGTCATGCTACCTCTATCTTAGGATTTTTGCATATTTTCTATTTGCAAGGATGTAAATTTCCTAAGTGTGGGGTGGTATCTCAATGGTTGGTTATATGTGAACAAATGATGATTTGATTTGGTTTGTGGATTAAATGTGGTGTTATTGTGATGTTGATGATATTTCACCCATGCAAGTGCTTGTTCTTGATGATTTTGCATAATTGATTGGTTATCTTTGCCATGATGAATCTTGTAAACTTGAATGTGATGAACCTTGAATTATTGGAAGTGAATCTTTGGGACTTGAAATGTTTTGAACCTAGGATGTTGCTAGGTGATATTTGATGTTTTCAAATGATGACTTGAATTTTGAATATGCAACATTAACTATTTGTGCTCAAGAATTGATAGAACCATTGCTCTTGAATATGCTTGTTGCTATTTAATATGGTTTGTGATTTGAATAGGCTTGTTGCATACTACTAGTCTAATTGATGGTTTCATGATAGTATTTGGATGTTGCATTATCCATTCTTTGATGCTTTGCTCATATTTGTCATAAATTGGACTTAGTACCTTTGATGATGAACTCTTGTGGTAATTGATGCTAATTGTGAAGTTGGGATTTCTTTTGAACTGGATTGCTAGCTAGTTACTGTTATGATTTACTATGATGCTTCTCATTAGATTTTCTCATTTTTTGCATGTTACCTTATGCCATGACTACTTGTGAGCTTTGTTGATGATGTGTACTTAAGTAGGATGATTGGTTGGTATGCTCTTGGTGTTATGTTTTAGGATGCTCATATTTGTTGACCATTTCAGTATGGCTCCTAAAGGCAAGTCTAACAACGATAACAAGAGGCATAAGGGAAATGATGGTTCTTCTTCTTCCATGCAAGAGACTCAAGGTACTCCTTCTCCTCCAGCTCCACCTCAGCAGTACCACATGTTTGAGGTTCCCGGTGAGCTCCCTGCCGATCTGTACGCCCACTATGCTAGTGTTGTTTCTCTCTCTGAGCGAGTTTTGGAGGAAGCCGTCAACTTCCCGGTTGGGTCTCCAGCTTGGAAACTTTACTCCACTCTCCAGCACCTTCCTATTGCCAGGCAGGGACACTTGGTTCTTGAGGAGTTCACCAACAGGGGATGGCTTGCTCCCCTTCGAGACTATTGCAAGAGGTCTTAGAATTTCTAGAAAGTGATGATGGTGAATGAGAATCAATACCCTCACGCGGTTCGTGAGTTCTTCTGCACATTGGACATCGGCATATACACTTCCACTTCTCAGAGGGTGGTCTCCTTCCTTCTGGGAGGGAGATGCACATAGTGTCGCCAGATGAGTTTTGGGTGATGCTCAGGTTCCATTCAGTTGAGGACCTGAATGATGGTGAGCTTGCTGGTCATGCCACGGTTTCAGGAACCCCTCTCCATAATGTTTAGGATTTTTGGCGTAGTATTTCAAAAGACGCGCCTTCGTTCGTAGCTGGGATCTCCAAGGCAAGGCAGATTTACAAGTCGATGCTTTGCCTCATACACGTCTTTGCTCGTCATGGTATCTCGCACTGGTCTATTACCTGCTCTCCTGGTGCGATCACTAACCAGGACAAGTACATCTTCTACTACTTGGAGAAGAGGATCGACATGCATTTGGGAGAATTGATACTCACTCTCTTTAAGCAATTGAAGAGCTACTCCTTGCATACTATACTCTTCGAAGGAGGGTTTTTCAGCTTGCTTGTCCGCAATTATGGAGTGTTGGACATCTTCGAGACTCCTCTGGTGAAGAGTGCTCCTTTGACTTGTACCTGGATGAGCGACTCAGGAATGGAGTCCAGGACTTGCTTGCTAAGGAGGTTGACACCTTAGTGTCTGCTTAGGGATCCCATATGCCAGCTACTGATTTGTCCTCTCTACATGCTTCCATGGAGCAGCTTCCTATCCAGCAGCAGAGTTCAAATGAGAGAGCTGAGTATGAGGCACAGATGGATGCAAAGTTCAGGAGATAACAGAGGGAGCAGTTGGGATACATCAGACAAGATATGAGTGGGTTGTGGAGCGACTTTGCTACCTTCAGAGGTGAGACAGGCAGCGCTTTCCATAGAGTTGAGGAGCATATCCAGATTGTTTAGATAGAGACACAATGGGTTCAGCAGACCCAAGACTGGTAGATTGGGCATATGACATACTATCAGGATGCCTACTATGGGTTCCAGAACACCACCCTCGACTACCCGTCGTCGCCTCAGCACCAGCTACAGGATGCCTCAACGACATACCCAAGATACTACTTCCACCAGAGCGAGTAGGTCAACTATTATGGGTACTATCCTCACTTTCTGCCATGCCAGCCACCACCACCTCCACCACAGTTCAAGTGATTCTTGTTTGCCTCTCTTTCTCTCAGACTTGATCTTGTGTTTGTGTTTCCTTTGTTTCTGTATTCTCGGACTAGACTTGTGTTGTGTTGTGTTATAGTTTGGGATTTTTTGTTTTTCGGATGCATGTTTGAGATTATGGACTCCTTAGCTATTATTGTGTACTATTTTTTGTTTCTCTTTTTTGTCTTGGTCTTTCATGATGACTTCAAGTGCTCGATCCTGGTCCGTCATCTTCTCCTGGTCTGGCTTCACTCTTCTCCCCGGTTGGTACACCTTTTCCCCCTTATCTCTTTTCACATTGAGGATAATGTGTTGTGCAAGTATGGGGTGGGAAATTGTGTTTGTACCTTGTCGGGTTTGGGATCTTTTGATGTGTATCTCGTTTGTGATGATTTTCACTTGTCCTTGCTTTTGAAACTCCCTCTCGAATTTGAATCTATGGTTGTCTTTGGATGCATTCCTAGTATTTTATACTGATTGAGGATGAATAGGTTGTTCAGTAGATCATTTGTCGACTACCTCCCGTCTTCCTGAAATTAGTTTGCTTCGAACTCGCACATATGGACGTTATGAGTTTTCATATTTACTTGTTTGATATGTATGACTGATTCTCCTTTTCCCTTTTCAAACTTTTCTATGGTATTATGAAGTCAAAATGGACGGGACGAATCCGAATGAGGTGTTAAAAGAGGCCAATGTGCCCAAAAATGATAGTGAGGAAGGTTGTGATTCAAACACGCGAGGCGGATTACGATCTGCCGCCCGTATGCTCGCTACATAGGGCTCTTCTTTTCAACCCTTTGAGGCGTGGATTGAGGTACTGTTGCCCGGTTTTAGCCGGATCCGACCCCGATCAGAATCACAACCTACCCATTTGGAAAAAGCAGTCTTGCAAAAATAAAAGAAACTAAAAGACAGGAAGAAAAGATAGTTGAAAACCAAATAAATGAGAAAGCAAAGCAGAATAAAAGAAGCGGGGGATGCTAGTATACTTGGTGATAGTTGTGTTTATGATATGATTAGGCATCCCCCTCCTTCGGGAGGGGATACATACCCGGCAAGGACCGTCTGTCCGTCCATTTCTTCTGCTAGTACCATAAGACATAAGTGCATTTGGAGAAACTTTTGTACATTCACTGGTTTAGGTGGCTAATCATAATCTCTATATGTTTGAGTTTGGCATGAAATTTTCTAAGGGATTCAATGTTTTGTGCATACTTGAGTGGTTTCGTGAAGTAGGCTTCAAATTAGGGATTCATCATGTTAGGCTAGTTTGTTAGTTGTTAAATTAGGGTGTTGGTATGTACTAGGATGATCCCTTCATGATGATGGGTTGGATACAAGTGGATATTGATTATGGTATATGAGAATGCTTGGATTATGGTTTTTACAACTTAGAATGTGCTATGGCTTATTCTAGGTTAAATGTACTCTTTCAATTACTTAGTTGTGCTTGAATTGAGTAGGAGTATAATTCAAGATTGAAGTATTGGTGTGTGTGGACCAAACACACACCCCAATTCAAGCTTACTGTGAGGACTCTCTTAGTGGCGTTTTATCGAACAGTTGGCGTGCATTCCCGATATCCCTAAATTGAGTGACACAATTTAGGGATGGGATGTTTGGGGTGTCAAATACTGACTTAGCAACCTTTTCAAGTGTTTGTGATGCCATTAAGAGTCTCTTGGCATGTAGGAATTTTGTCGAGCACTTGGTGTTTGCTACCAATTGGCTTGATCACTTGCCATTGGGTAGTGGTAGTCCAATTCAAGACCTTGAATTGGACTCCTACGAATGTTTAGAGGATGATCAAACCATAACCTTTGTCCAATGTGTCCAATATTTCTTGTGAATTGGATTTGAGTGCAAAAACAACACACAAAGTCTAGCAACCCTCCGCTCCATGTGTTCACCCTCTTCACTCTCTTGTTTGCTTAGTTCGTTAGCTTAAATTAGTTTGAATTACTCTTGTGGATGTTAAGTACTTTAGTGGATAACCTAGTGAACTAGAACTTTAAATCGTTGTTAGCTTAAACCATGTCTTAAATAGTTGAGTATAGGTTAGTGATCCGTCCTTCGTGGAATTCGACATTTGGGACCTTGGATTTGGAAGTAGTCCCTTTTCATTTTCAATCAAGTTTGTTTGGTTCCTTTTTAGAGGATTAGGGATGCAATCATACTCGAGGTGGGACTAGATATCTCAAGGAAAATCTTCTCTTCTCCCATCCTCAAAGTCATCTGTCATGCCTGCACATCTATCATGGCACCAACAGTGGCTAAGAACAGTCGACCAAGGATGAGAGGAGTTTTATTGTCGTCTCTGATATCTATTACAACAAAATCAACAGGGCAATAACTATCATGCACATTCACTAGCACATTCTCTACCATCCCTAGAGGCTGCTTAACGGACCTATCAACAAATTGGACATTCATATCGATAGATCCTAAACGCTTAAACAAGGGATATGATATGATGTTAATACTAGCACCTATATCAGCTAATGCTCTATAAACATGATCATCGTTAATAACACATGAGATTGAAAAGCTCACTGGGTCTTTTTGCTTGGGTGCCATCTTAGCCTACAAGATTGCTGAGCATTCCGCACCAAGTGTTGTTGTCGGGGCGACCTTTTGTTTCTTCGTCCCAAGTAGTAATTTCTTTAAATGTGTTACATATGTTGGGATTTTGGTGATGGCCTCCAAGAAGGGAGACAAACTCTCTGGTTGCGGAGTAATTTCGCATATTTCTCATCGTCAACCAGAAAGCTCTTTCTTCTAGGGGTGGTTGGGTAAGGCAGCTTTGGCCTATATCTCTCTACCTCCTCTGGTGTGAGGATGAAGTTTTTGTTGGTCGGTAATCGAGCCTTTTGAAGTGGCGCGCTCCTCTCGACCGGAGCTTCTTGCGTTGGCTGATCAACTAGGTAGGCATATTCAACATCGTCATACCTATCCCATATGCTTATGGCGTGTTCTCCCTCCATGTTTCCTCTTCCTTGATGTTGATGATTGTTGGGATTTTGCTTGGTGTTTCTCAGGAGTTGTCCTTGAGGCCTCAGATTAAGCTTTTTTTTATAAAGTTGTGTAAGATGCTTCTATACTTTATATCACAACTTGCTGAGTAGCTAGTTGTGCCTGCATGGACCTCATCATTTGGATGATATCTTCATTTAACCCTCCAGCCGGGGCCAAATTCTCTTTGCAGTGGTGGCTTGATTGGAAATCCTAGTGGTCCTTTGTTCATGTTTCTTATGCCTAGAGGTGTGATGTTGTTGTTGGCATTGTAATCCTCCACTTTAGGATTGTAGAAATCAACATGTGGGTGTGAAAAGTTGAATTGTCAACCTCCTGCGTTATTTACTATGAAGTCTTAATAGCCCTGCTGACTGAAAGGATAGACCCCTCAAAAAAAATCTACCTCTTCCACAATTATGGGTTTGTTGGGGAGGAAGTTTTCACATTCTCCCTGGCTATCACAAATACCACACCAAGCACAAATGTAAACAGAAGCAGCAGGGGGTTTTGAAATTTTCAAACTATCAATCTTCTTCTCTAATGCCTTAACATGAGCTCTTAAGGAAATATTATTTGCATAATTAGAGGATACTGCATTTGCTGGCTGAATTGTGTTCCTCACCCAATTTATGAACTTTGTTACACATGAAGCAAAGTGTTGCAAAGCAGCTGTAGGGTTGAGAGCAGTGACATCTCATTTGCTAGTTGATGTACTAGCATTGAGTTTTTTTTATCTAAAGATTTGTTGAACATGTCTGCCAGTTTATCGTCTGTATAAGAACTCCTGAAATCTATTCCACAAGTCATATAAGCTTTCTCCTTCTCTCTGATGAATTCGAGAGATTTATTCTCAAATTGCTGCAGTCATCGCTGGTGGGTAGTACTCTTCTACAAAATCTTGAGGTAGAGTGTCCCAATCTCTGAATGTGCATCCGGGTTGACTAGTCAGCCATCTTCTTGCTGCTCCTCGAAGAGTCATTTGAACATCTTGAACTTTATTGCTTCTTCGGACAAACCTCAAAGTTCGACAGTCAATAAGCATAAAAATCCACAAGATGATCACATGGATTTTCATCGGTCCTTCCTTCAACCTTCAAGTTCACCTGAATTAAGGAAATGAGACTTCCCTTAATCTCATAGTTGGCATCATCTTTCTCAGGAGGAACCACACTCGATGTGGTGTTTGCAACACTAGGCTTGGTGTAACCGGCAAGGGTTCTTGCTGCCACCATTGGTTCAGTAAGCCTAGAAGTGTAACTGTGGTCTGTGTCTATAATCTGAGTCTAAAAAGTCTTTGAGTCAAGAGTCTTTGTCACTTCCAAATAGACCCTTGAGAGATTTAGCAATTTCTCCTTCTTTCTTTGAAGAGTGCAAGTCTTGGTGAGAACTTTGACCTGATTTTGATTGTCTCACTACTGGTGACATGTAATGAATTCTCTCATGCACAAAGAAAACGAATTTAAAGTGAGAATGAAGATTATCACTAACAGAACTACTTTCAGATACAAGAAAGAAGTCCCCGACAACAGCGCCAATTTGATGAAGTTTTTTAGCGTTATCAAAATAACCCGGCTAATCAATTAACTGGACTCGAATCTTCATGGGGCCTCTTTCATTATCTTACTTGAAGTTGTAATTAATATATTAATCAAGGTTAAGTAATGTAGTTTAGGTGCCATAAGGATCAATCAATCAAAGTGAAAATGAAAATAGCTTTAAAGACATTGGTTGCAAGACTACACAATAAGAGATAGACAATCAAAGATGAAACTGCTTAGATGTCGAATCTCCCTAGGTAATTCCAATTCATAAATGACAAACAAATTCCACGATTTACACGAAACGAGTAGAAGCAATACGTTGTTGCAATTCTTCTCTTATCAAAAACACGCCTTTTGAGATCCGCTAATTTGCTACCTATCTACTATTCTAGTCCGCTCTTTTGAGACAAAAATCTAAAACCCGCTAGGTGATTTACCGATTTAGAATTGCTCACATGATAGACTAGTTTTCACTCTCGAGTGAGGGTTAATGTCTAACCTAGTTATTTGATTTTGGTGATCTAGATATGCAAGCTCTCATGAGTCTAAGACAAATCTAACAGAGATTCATTCAATTTGATAAGGAAAGAACAAATTGAAAACAAAATCAAATATGTAATGAAATCCATCCCACTCACATAAATCGTCAAATGTATCAAATCATTCGTTCATAGACATTAACTTAGGGTTCATCTAATCTAAGCAAGAGAAGTTTAGATGCTCATGATTTCGGAAAACAAATCAAAATCAGGACGATGAAACCTAATTTCACCGATCATTGATTCTAGGTTTACACAAGAAACTATGATAAACATAATTTCGCAAATCTTCCCAAGAATTTGATTTGCCGTCTTAATCCTTTTGCCGATTCCGAGCTCCTTGAAGTTGCCTTCTTGTCGCTTTGAAATCTCTCACTAATGCTCTCAATTTCATTCGGGAATTGGGCTTCTATAGAGGCTCTTCCTTAGGATTGCCGGATACCAAAAGTGCGTCGAGCACTTTTGGTATAGTTTAGGCGCATTTTTTGTTTCAACGCCTGACTCGGTGATTTTTCCATTCTTCAATGCATCCAGCTCCTCCATGCACATCATACAGCTCCGAATAATGCCCTGATGTCTCTGTGTTCCTAAAATCGATCAAAATCACTGCAACACAACATCAAATGTCTAAGACACTAAATCGAGATAAAAGCTAGAAATGCACGAAACATCCTAAACTTCTACCAAAACTATACAAATATGCATGAAAATGTCGCTTAAATGAGGATGATGAACACGAAAAATTTAGTGTCATTACTTGATTATGATTTTTTCTTACGTCCATACAACTTGGTCATTAATAATACAATTGGGCCTTCTGCAAACATTAATCGAGATTGACATTCTACTAAACAAATAAAATTGAACTTTAGTCATAAAAAATAGAACTTGGATTCATTAGTAGTTATTCCAAACTTAAAACCCAGAACATTTAATAAAAATTTTGATAGTACCCTAGACTTAAGTGACCATTAGTGATTGACCGTATCATATTCAGGAATATTAAATCAGAAATTACGTAGATAATCAACTCGAAACCTTAATTGCATAAAATGGCCATTACCACCACTTAGGACATGCGGCGCGTTATAGGTGGCCTCTAACGGGTAGTTTATAACGGCCGTAGAAAGTAGCTATTAGAGGCTATCTACAACGCGTCGCGCGTTGTAAGTGGCCTCCAATGGCTACTTTCGAACCCTCTATATAAATCGTGCATTTTGTGGTGTAGGAACTCACCCATCGTACCAATTTCTTTACTCCTCACTTCCTCCTACACTTCGTCCAAATATCTTCAAGGAAGTCCAACGAGAATGTTATGAACAAGTTTCGCCGCCCCGATGAGTCAAGGGATTTTTTCATCTACTTCGGAGAAGAAGTAAAGTGCAATTGCGAATTTCGTATAGCGAGACTGATGATGCTGAAGTTGAGAAATACTTCAATTGTCCTTTCTATAAGTGTAGGTTCGAGAAGAAGTTAGAGGTGGTGTTGGCTGAGAACTCGGTGAGGCGCGAGATGCAAGATACAATGGAGGTGAAGCTTGCTGAGATTGAAGCTCTTCGTGCTGAGATGGCACATGATCATTCTGAATGGCAACGTGAGAGGATAGGAATCATACGGTCAAAGAATAGGTACATCAAGGAAATCACCGAAGACTTGAAGGATGCAAATACGAAGCTTAGAAGGTTTAGGGTGGTGTAATATTTATGTACTTGTTATGCAATGTTGATAAAAGAATTGATCATTTTTAATAAATCAGTTGTGTTTCAAATTGTTGTAGGTAATTAAATAATTTTTATCCTAATTGTCAAAAGCTAAGTAACTAATAAAGCTGTCTGAAAGTTATATCAAAAGATGATAAACTTGTATGGAATTGGTATGAAGCTATAATTTTCTGGTCAAAAGATGTTAAAGCTGTCTGAATCCTCCCGAAAGCTATATGTTTCGGTCAAAAGATGCTAAAGCTGTAAAGACCATGGTCAAAAGCTGCCACTATTGCCTAAAGCTATAGCCTCGTGGTCAGAAGCTGCTGCCAGCTGTAAATATGATGGGGAATCTTGTTGATTGGAGGAAATATGTTGTGGCATGTGCTCACAAGTTCTGAGTACCATTTCGTAACTCATTCTGCGTACTCTGCTTCTCCTCTCTATTCTTCAATGGTCGAGTTTGCCTTTCATTCTTCAATGGGGGCATCCCTTTTACATGAACATCGGAGCTGAATATGTCGGTGGTCACTCTCGGAGAGTGAAGATGAGTTTAACCCCAACCTTCGCCCGAGCCATTCCTATTTTCCTGAAGAAAATGAAGATCCCCACGGAGGCCATCCTCCGGACCGTGTTACAATTGCCAACCTATGGTGGCCGGCAATGCTATTACTGGGTATTGTTTTCAGCCGTGCACCAATAAAGAGTCTTGGGGAGCCACTACTACATGGTAATACCTTCCCTATGTACAACAAGCTAGAGCTGTATTTTGAGTTCGAAGGTCCAATCGATGGAGTTTATGGCTCAGTTGGTCAATCCTCAACGACTGGGTACTTCGAACCTTCTGGTCCACAGAGCGTTGACGGGGTCTCACAGTGCGGCGTACAACCCACCGTTGATGTCGTAGATGAAGACGACGTTGACGACGACCTGAGTACGATCCAGGAAATGGGGAAGGGTAAGATGACCATGCCTCAAGTGAGGACGACGATGGTACACCGATTGGCCCTCTCCACCCATAGGGGGAGGATGGTGATGTTATAATCGATACGGGCGCTGCAACATCTTCACGTGCCCCACTACGGGAATACACTCCACTTGAGTTATACACAACGTTACGGGACAACATCGACCAGGTGGTGACGGTTGACCACTACGAGAGTGGCCTTGAGATCCCGAATTTCGACCCAACCTATCAACATTTCTACATCGGCCAACAGTTTTACACAAAGAAGGAGGCAAGTCTTGTTGTCAAACACTAGGCTCTGCATAACAATCAAGCCCTAGCGACGTCTCGCTCAAAGACTTGGGAGTTGGAGGTCTGATGTTATTCATACAAAACGAGCAACTTCCCATGGAGGTTACGCATCACCAGCAGCGCAATCGACGGGTTCTGGACGGTTCCACAGTGGAATCCATAGCACACATGTGATGGAAGCAAGCACAACGTAGAATCTACCTAAATAGATGTGAATATCATCGAGGATGCGCTGATGCACCTTGTCTGGTCAAGGCCACACTTTCGGATCCGCCTGATCCAATATGAGATTTCACACCTTTTCCAATATCAGATCTCGTACAAAAAGGCGTGGTAAGTGAAACAGATGGCTATGGAGATGATCTATGGCAATTGGGAGGAGTCTTACAACAAGCTTCAAGATTTCTTCAACGAAGTGCAGAGTCATAACCCTGGAACCCAAGTCCAGTTCCACTTTGATGACTAATTGGTGGTGTCGGTGTTCGGAGGCAGTTTCGTTCTGTATTCTGGAGCTTCTGGCCGTGCATTGAAGGGTTCCGACATTATCCATCTATCCTAGTTGTTTACGACACCTTCCTCACCGGGAAATATAGTGGCACCCTGTTGATGGCTAGTTCATTTGATGGCAACCATAACATTTTGATGGTCGTCTTTTCCACGTCGACAAAGAGAGCATTGACACCTGGGCGTGGTTCCTCTGTTGCATCCAGGAGCTAGTGAAAGAAAGGTAGAACGTATACGTCATCTCGGATCGTCATGCCGGACTTAGAGCTGCGATGGACCAAATTGGTGGGGGCTGCGTATTGAGATGGTGCAGCCGACACTATGAAAGCAGCTACAACAGCCATGTGAAGGACCCCAACTTGAAGGCATGACTGAAGTCCATAGGTAAACTTCCTCTCACAACTGCTTCATTTATCTAAATTCCTTTGTCAATTTGCTTAGACCATGTGTTACTGTCCATGAAGGGTCACGAAGGAGGTTCAACACCAAGCTTACTAGTTTCCTTGTCGCCGATGCAAAATTAGGCCTCAACAAGACAAACTGGGTCCTCGAAGACCAAGAGAAGTGGAGAAAATTTGTTCATGCCGAACATGCGCCATGGAATAATAACAACGAACATGGCTGAGAGTATTAAGTAAGCGTTCAAAGGAATCAGGTCACTGCTGATATGAGCGTTGCCCAGCTCAACATTTTATAGGTATATGATTAAGACTTTTGATGTTTCTTGCAGTTTAACTTCATCATGAGTTCTTATAGTAGTTGTGTTGTGTTTGGTAGGCTTACTAGATTTTTTTATGAATGACGCAAGAAATACGAGGCAGACATTCGTGCTAATAAAAATTGAACTGAGAGGTGTTGTACGACCATGTGTGAGTGTAGTGTCAACGGGCAGACTCACATGGTGCGAGTATTCGATCACACGGCGAGTGAGTATGATGTGGTTAGTGCATACAACAACGAAAATGGATATGGAAACCACACATACAAGGTCTATCTAAATCACACAAACATGACTGGTTCATGTTCTTGTGGCATCTTCCAGCACTCGAAGATTCCTTATACCCATCCTTACGTAGTGTGCAATGGGGTCAACCTCAACCCATACCACTTCGTGCATCCCATGTTCAAGCTGTCCACAATAGCACAAATATATGTTGTTAGTTTCCGCCATATTGATGAGCCGGAGGACTGGGCTCAACATGGTGGACCGGAGATCATCTCGAACCGCAGTCTTCTCGTTTCCAGGGGAGGCCAAGGCATGCTATAATCCATAACGAAATGGATTGGACTGAAGACATAGACTCGCATTGCACTACTAGCAACCAAGATGGCATAGGCGAGGCCAATGTCCGACCATCCCGATATCACAGATGGTGTGTCCCGTATGTCACGCCTTGGGCCATAACCAAAGGACTTGCCCCACAACGCAAAGGACAACCAGGCGTCCAACAACTCAAAGTGGAAATCATCGTCATAACGTATAGGATGTGTTACGTTTGTCAACGTTTATCGTTTATGCTTGTCAATGTTTGTTATTTATGGTTCCCTATGTTGTGTGCTAATTTGAACTTCATGTACGTGTACTAAGTTTTATGTGTGTGTGTAATCGTGGATGTATTGCTTTAATTCTGGTCCCTTTTCAAGTATTGTTGTATTGTCAATTCATATAAGTCATACACTCATATGAGTGGAAATAAAAAACAAGTGGAAACATCTGGCATTCAAAGGAGACAACATAAAATGGGAAAAGTGTACTACAATCATAACACGAAAAAGTGTACTACAATCATAACAAGGGAAAAGTGTACTATGGTCTGCCATGGGATGGTCTCCGGTGTCGCACATGGCCTATTGAGCGTTGGTTTCGTAACCCAGGTGGACGGTCCCTTCACGGTGCTGTGTGCCATAACGCCCTGTAGGACTATATGCTCCTCAGGCATTAGCGTCTCGAACTGATACTCCGGGTGTTGTGTCTCACTGGCCCACTATGTGTGCGAGGTGATGGCTCTGTCGTGACCCATTTGTGGAACCGACTACTATGACGGAGGTGGCTGGGACCACTGATATGACGGAGGCGGTTGGGCCCACTGTTACGGCTCCATCGTCTGCTGGTATGGGGTGGCGCAGAAGGCAGACAAATCGGGTACGTATGGACACGGTACGTACTCAACCTTGTAGGTTCTCCGCTGTCGGACGCGTCTGGTCGGGGGGACAGCCGCCTGACTCGGCGGATCAACGGTGTACGGGTCGTAGGCAGTGTAAATTTGGCCAGTGGGGGCCATCTCTAGGTGACGACCCTGGTCATCAAGCCTGCGCTCCATGCCTCCGCTAGCGTACATCATCGACCGCAGACACTGCCTAACCGCCTCGGTGTCCTCTTGGCCCAGCTCATCCTATGAACCTACTCTGACAGATAGGTTCTCCAACCCTTCAATCTATAAAATGAAAAAAGAAATCAGTGGGGCAACGACTTTGTGTGCCGCAATGAAGTGTGTCGAATTTACACTGCCGTTGTAGGGGACCCACTGGAAGACAAAGAAAGCATAAACATGAATAAAATACTAAGATGGAACTACTAGAAGGAAATAGAAGGACGCATGAGCCCTTACCACGAACGGGGTGCCCTCATCGAAAAGCTGTCTGTACTCTGAAAGCAACAGCCCTCGAGTCCTCTCGTGCATCCAGGCCTTCCACCGATACAGACTAGTGTTGTCAATATGTTCTGACGCATCTGGACCTCTAAGCCTGTCCTCGTGCAATCGTCGTGCTATAGTCGGAAACCTCTCCAGTGCCCAAGTTGTAAGCAGCACGGTCCAAACACAATGAAACCCACTAGTATGTGTGTAGGGAGAAAAAAATATTTTTTAAGCAACATTAAATCAGAAATTATGTAGAGAATCAACTCGAAACCTTAATTACGTAAATTGGCAATCACGAGCAGTTATTACGCGCGGCACGTTGGAGGATGCTTCCAACGACTACTTTTCTAACGCCCGTTAAATAAGGAGTCGTTAGAGGCATCCTCCAACGCGCCGCGCGTCCTAGGGCCCATGATTTTCGTTTTATGTAATTAACCTTTTAAGTTGATTATCTACGTGTAATTTTTGATTTAATATTATCTGAAAAAAAAATTCCTTATATTCACGGGGGATTTTTCATGTGAAGCAAATATCCAATCGGAAAATAGGGAGTAAGTGGAAGAAAAAGGAAACCTTTGGCGGCCATTACTTTTTTCCCGCTGCCTGTATCTTTGGCATCCGATCTCTAACTACCATTTCTCGTTGAATTTGGGGGACGCAAACCTTTTTTAGGGTTCATTTCATCTGAACATTGGACTTGATGACTGTGAAGATTGACAATGATGAAGAAGGAATTTGAGGGATTCGAGTGAATCTGCTCTCCTTCTAGCTCGCAAACCTTAGAAAACCTGTGCAACCGAGCTGAGAAGTTGAGGTGTGTTCTACATCCATGCCAAAACCCTAATCCACTTGTCCAAACTTCCGAGGAAGGTAAGACTTTTTTCGTTGTTCATGGACCCCAGATTCACTCTGTCACGCCCGATCTACACCATTTCCTGGTTTATTTTGCTTGTTGAATCTTTGGACAATTTCAACTGCGATCGGTCAGATAAGATGACGGAAGCTTCGGTTTTGAGCTGAAAGAACATGCATCCCCTTTTTTTGTTTGCAGGCTTACGCGTTTGGATCTCTCAAAAGTCAAATCTTATCCTTGATTACAATTTGCCTGATTGGTTTCTGGACCTTTGACCTCTGAAAGATTTAGGCTTAGTTGGATAGACAGGAAGATGCACCACCCTAGACATCGTAGTCCTGGAAATGGTTACAGGTCTTCTGGCTCCATGGGGATGGGCTTTGGCGGCTCAAGAGTACCCCAAGAGGGTGGAGGTAGGGGTGGTCCCGGATTTTACAACTCTGAGTACAGAGGATTTCGGAATCGAGGTTTCGGCCGTGGTCATGGCCAACAAAAACCTTTCCAACAACAACAATCACACCGTTTGCCACCGAGGAAAGAAGATATTATGATGGAAGCTGGTAGGCTTGCTGCTGAGTATCTAGTTTCGAAAGGGTTGTTACCTCAGGCTGCACTTTCTGGCAAGTGGCAGAATGGTAGTTTGAAGAATCTGGCTGGAGATTATCAAGACTTCAGACAACAAGAGGCCCCAGTTCAAGATAGCAGGGTATCTGCCCATTCACGCCTAGGTGGTGGTCATTCTGATGCTGGTTCGGGTGAAAGAAGATACAGCGATGAGTTCAATTCTCGAAATCAACCTAGAGGACGGAGAAGGGGAGAATATCACCGCAATTACAGTTCTGAGTTGGTCAGAGACTCTGGGCGGAGTAGCTCTGGGTCGGAGAGAAATAGGGAGTCTCCAGAAGAGGAGGGGCATGATGATAGTAGCGGGCGTTATGAAGTGCAACAAGGCAGTAAAAGAGCAGATGACAAAATGCAGGTTTCAGATCGTAATGCCAGCATAGGACGGGAAAAAGTGGAGCCAGCTGATGTGGAATCAAGAATCAAGAAATGTGATATTTCGGACGATTTGGGCTCGAAAGCAAGCTTGTCTAGTGTTGAGGGAGAGAAGTCTGATGGCGAAATTGCTAAGGGGTCTGAAGATCCAACAGACTTGAATCCTGGGAATAACGAGCAGAAGGTATTTAATAATGACGAAAGCGAGGAACAAACTGTTCCTGAGGACTCGCTATCCAAACGTTCATTGATGGAGGATGATCCATCAACCAAGAATGGATCTGATCTGTCAGTGTTCTGCAGCTTTGGCAAGGTACCAACAAAAACACGATCTGCACTGACTAGCCGGGTATCAAAGGTTGACCAAGTTTCTAGGAATGGAGGAATTACATCGGAGACTGGACTGCTCAAGGGTTCAGATGACTCGACTCAAGATGCATCCTTGAATCCCCTAGTGGCTGTTGGGGGGATCAGCGAAATGAATGATCTAAAAGAATCCCATGATGAACTATCTAATGAGTTGCTTATGCAGTCGGTTGAGGATGACAAAGTCGCTTTGATATATGGATCAGAGCATGGTAAGTGTGTAAGGTCTCACTCGTTTCCAGATGGAGCTTTTGAGATTGAAAGTGAGTTTGAAACAAGTAATGAGACAGCGACATTTGCAAGGTCTAGCTCGGTTAAGGAAAGAGGTGAGAAGCGTCCTGCAGGAAATAGTGATACTAGTCAACAACAGAAGAAAGCTAGAGAGAGTCTGTCAACCATAGTTCCTGGGAGTAATACTTCAACAGAAAATATTATGACCTCAAATGAGGTGGCTCCTTTGATTCCTGTTACTGTGGGGATCAGTTGTGATTTGCCAGAGGATATCACTGCTTCACACGAAGGATATCCTCTACAAAAACATCATTCTCCTGGTTCATTCAAGATATGTGACTTAAACCTGATGGGAGTTTCTGATATACATGACAGTCAGAACAATGAAATAGTTCTTAGGTATCCACCTGCTGCCAAAAAAGAAGCTATGAATGTTGATGATGACTTGTCGATTAGTAATGCGAAGATGCCTATTGAATATGTTGGGCATGTCAATGGTGGCAAGGAGATTGAAGTGATTGACTTGGAGAATGATTCCCTTCCAGAGAATGAGGCGGTTGACAATTCGCAGACAAAGTATGTTCTTTTAATTTTTTGCATGGTCTTCTATGTTCGGTTTTATTCTGTTGTTTCATTTTGGACTAGAATGCACAAGCTATTGGCCCTAGTTGATCTAATACTAGCTGGACCTCAACATTGATTATGACTCTAGCTCATATTTCCAGGACTGAGGTTGCATTTAGTGGACCAGAAGGCTTTTCCAGCAATGTGCAAGTAGGTGGTCAGATAAGTGATGTCCCGGATGAGTATGATGGGCTTACAATCTCAGAGTTCCTCAACAGTTTTTCAAATTGTACATCGGTAGCTGAAGGGATAAACCCTCTGCAGAATGAAATTGGCCTGCACCATGCGGAGGTACCATACCTAAAGCATTGACCCTTTTTCTTTGATTCTTTCACATTACCTGTTCTTATATTTTCCAACATGCACTCGAGTGAGTGTCCTGTTCTTTTCTGCAATATCACACCTTTTCCGGTTCACTTCAATCTGGCAGCGAACTATTTTTCTTGAGGCCACCTTAAAACCTTTTCAATTCCATGCTTTAGTATGCTTTCAAATGGAAACAGTAAAAAAATGTGTCTTATGTGTTATGTCTATACATCTTAATTCTTATAGCCAATCCCTAACTGTTGGTTTTTTCCTGTGTTGTTTCAGGGAACTCTTGGATACGATGACTCAATTTACACATCCCTCGAAGAAATACCATTAAGTACGTAATGATTCGTTTTATTGTACGCATATTTTCTTGTCGATCGTGGTGTCAGCGTAGCAGCTCAGCTTGTTTTGTGTTCTTTTTCTAATACAATGAATCTGATGTTCATATCCGTTCTGTTAACGTTTTATACGAATCAAACATGCATTTGTCAACATAGCAATATTTTACCTTTTCTAACCTTTATGATCAGTAGTAAGGCTTAAGTGTTGAACCATGTTTGTCTTGAGATTCGGAAGGAGTACTTCCCTTAACTGGCCTCATCGTATAAATTTCTCGTTAATCTCAGTTAAAGAAAGTGAGTCCATGTACGACTATTAATTAATTCATATCAATAGATGATGATAGCCGTCGAAATAAGGTCAATAAAGGCTGTTGACTATGTAGTCTTGTTTTCTGGATTTTTTTATTATTATATGCTTCTAGCTAAGGTCACTATTTATATCACTTAAATTGTCCTGTAGGTTTTATACCAGACTGGGAGCAGCCAGCACCACAGGAGTTCGAAAAGCCATTCTGATCTTCTTCTTCGAGGAATCGCAGCTTGGCATATGACCTTCTTGCCGTCTCAGCCATTGGTGTTGATATTATCCCTTCATTTTACAGCAACCGACGACTGAACCAGAACTCCGATCCGTCTTCTGCTTTCAGAATTTGCAGTTGGAGGGTACTGGTGGTAATCAGTGCTGCTTGTATTTTCTGATGCTTTGTGAGTGGGGAAAGAAAAAGGTTAGTAGTAGTTCACTAGTTTGGATTATGTATCAATCACACATGAATCCAGGTGTTGTCATTGAAGGTTAGGGGCTTCCTTCAGTCCTTATCAATGTTGTTGTGTAAACATTTGACGACCATGATGAACTAGAGATGGTGGCTCTTAAGTGCATAGGTAACATCGTCTGTCATAAATCTTCATATGTGAAAACTTGTTCACTGGGGAGTAACTTTAGCTAGGTGTAGCCGAGTAATGATGTTGATATAGCTTTTGGTGGCACCGGGGCTGGCGGAGGAGGGTAGATGAGCAAGTAGAAATTACGAATGCGAAGCCGGTTGAGGTGGCATTTTTAAGTGTGTGTTTTTTTTTTGTGAAATGGATTCTATTTGAGTTTGCTGAATTCACATTTAGACTTTGCCAATATTTTCTTTTCTATGTAAAAAGAATTTGATCCAAGTGGTGATCGCTCGATTGATAGCATAGTGCATTGGCGATTTGGTATAGGTCACATGCTTACAGCCACATACGATCTATGTAATTTTTCTTTGCGTTCTTTTGAAGTGGTGTAGTTCCGTCGGTAGCACAGTGTACTAACAACTGGGTTTGGTATTAGTCACAGTGGTACGTATGTAATATTTCTTTGCTTTTCTGTCTTTGTATGATGCTGACTATCAAATACCCAAAACATGAAACTCTAAAGCTTGGTATGGATAACGAATCTTCACATCCTGCACTAGTCTTGGTATGAGACAATTAAACAAGAAAGACACCTACAACTCGCTCCATCGTGAAATTCACTTTCATTTTCCTTTCAACACGAAGACGATATAACCCGGTTTTGCGCTTTACGAGACCGAGTCATTACTATTTACTACACCGGAGAAACGAGGTGGATGCCTTTTTCACTCTGATAATGACTCTACTGTCTCCTCCAAAACCATGACCATTTCACCAGTAACAAAAATTTGAAACACCAAAATCAAACATAACCTTAATTAAAATTGTGTGCGAATCATGATCATCTCCAAAATGAACTTAATTAAAAATGGTGAAAATGTAGTATTATCATTTTTCATTATGTGGGGTTAGTCCTCTTGGCTAATAAAAATAGAAAGAAAATAATCATTATATTTGTGTTCATTTGTGAGAAGAGAATTCAAGTCTGATACTTCTAATTCGGCATCACCAACACATAAGTTGATGCTTTAGTGGGTGGAAAGGTCTACCCCAATAAGAAAAGTTTGTATAGTGTGCAATTTTATGATTGGCATGTGTAGTTTTTTTTCAAGATAGAAACATAATAAAAATCAAACTCTATATCTTCATATTGTCATCGCACAAAGACAATGCAACAAATAGAGCTACTTGAGTGTTATTACTTATTTGGCTAAGAAAGCATCAACTAACACAAAATAAAATTGTTGTTATGAACCTGGAGATCTCATTTTCAAATTTGGGAGAGCATATTCCTTACTAATCACTACCTCTCTCGTAGCATTTGCGATTTGCTTAAATAAATGCCCGGTCTCGTGTAAAAGGATTGTTTAAAAGGGTTATTTATTATTATTATTATTATTATTATTATATTATATATGAAAGCATCTAATACCTTCCTTCATTTCTGTCCCTCGAAAAATAAAATATAATTTCCTCAAATCGTCACTCTCTCCCTGCGTTGTCATCCTCATCCCATCTTTCTGTATATTACCCAAACCCTAAACAAACCGATTGAATCTATTACTGTCCCCCCCCCCTCCTCTCTGTCTACTGGTCTAATAAATTGATCTACAGAACTACAGTCAGCAATCATGGATGAAGAGTACGACGTGATCGTGCTGGGAACTGGTCTCAAAGAATGTATTCTCAGTGGTCTTCTTTCCGTCGACGGCCTCAAGGTCTTCTTCACCATCTTTTACTTTTTTTCATTTGAACTGCTGCTTGCTGGATTTGTTCGTGTTTACTGAGGCCGATTGCTACCGTTCTCGGTTTCTGATCCGAATGGATGCCTTTTTTACAAGATTCTTAGTGTGATCTCTTCGCAATTCCGTTGATGGATTGGGGCGGGTGATTTGAATCTATGGGGTTTCTGAATTTTGTGTGCTTGTTAGCATCGTCCTTGAAGTTGATGTGTGTGTCTGATTATGCTTTTGAGCTGATCGGTGAAGTTCACGATCAGAGTCAGTTTTCTCAGATTTGTTCATTTTATTTCTGATTTGTGATCTGGAAAGCTGAAGCTTCACCTGTAGTCGCGAATCATTTGGTGAAATGGAAAATAAACGGCCCTGAAGAAAATGAGCTCGTCTGATAGAGTTCCTTTTAGAGCAAGCAAATCTGGAAAGTTAACGGACTTGCCATTAGATCATAAGAAAATGTTGATGCTGCTTATTTTTTTCTTATGAATCTGCTTTTGTTTGTCCATACTCTGTGTGGTTTCCTAATTTCATGTTTAGTCCTAATGTTGCCTGACCTAATTTCGTGTGTTCATTATAAGTCAGGTCCTACATATGGATAGAAATGACTATTATGGAGGAGAATCTGCATCACTTAACCTTATTCAGGTCACATTTATTCAGTTTTTATTTCTTTTCAGTTCTTTGTATCCAGCAGAAATGTTTACATGTATCTATTTCTTACAGCTCTGGAAGAGGTTCAGGGGAACTGAACAACCTCCAGCAAGCCTGGGCGCGAGTAGGGATTATAATGTGGACATGATCCCTAAGGTTTTGTTTCCCGTCACTAACTATTCTTCCTGTTATCTAGATATTAATTACTAGTTTCAGCATACCAACATTTGTCTCCTTGCATTTGTAGTTTATGATGGCCAATGGCAATCTTGTTCGAGTACTTATTCATACTGATGTCACAAAGTATCTGTCCTTCAAAGCCGTGGATGGTAGCTTTGTGTATAACAAAGGAAAGGTACAGTACTGATGTTCATTGATGGTGTTTGTTCAGTTGAGCTTGTTTTTTGGTTAGGAATATAATTGTATTTGTTTTCAATGCTTGCAATAGGTTCATAAGGTGCCAGCAACTGACATGGAGGCATTAAAGTCTCCCCTTATGGGTATCTTTGAAAAGCGCAGAGCTCGCAAGTTTTTCATCTATGTCCAAGATTATAATGAAAGTGATCCTAAAACACACGAGGGAATGGACTTGACCAGAGTGACAACAAAAGAATTGATTGCGTATGTTGTTTCTTTCATTTTGTTCCACGGGAGAGCAAACATTTTATCGTCCAGCTAATGCAGCCTTTACTACTTTGATGATTACAATTATTGTTATTCTATGTCTGCCTTATTTAACTACGAAGCTGCGTCACTTTGTTTCCTTTTCTTGCTGTGCTTAAAGTAGGAACACTGAAATTTTTAAGCTGACGAGTGAAATTTTTTAGGTATGATTTATGGAATATACTCCAGTTTCAACTTAAAGACGATGGATGAAAAGTTCATGGAACAGTGATTGTATTGCTTTTATTTGGTCCCAGTGTGTTACTTAGCCTGACTGTGTTGCCTAGTACATGTGTGCTCACTTTCTTACTGGCTTCGACGTGTTCGCAGGAAATATGGTCTTGATGACAACACCATAGACTTCATTGGTCATTCATTGGCTCTTCATAGGGATGATCGATATCTTAATGAACCTGCTTTAGATACAGTGAAGAGAATGAAGGTAAACATAATTGAGTTTGAAGATCTCTTTCCAAGTGCAGATCAAATTTTGGAATCTCCTTTTTTTCTTCCAAGCATGAGAGTTTATTATTTCATTATGAATTTCGCAAGTGACATCTATTTTTTTTTGTGTTCCAGCTGTATGCCGAGTCTCTTGCTCGTTTTCAGGGTGGATCTCCTTATATTTACCCCTTGTATGGATTAGGAGAGTTGCCACAGGTTCAAATCCATCCTCTCTTTCTCTCTAACCATTTTCACCATAACATGTCTTCTCCCTTGTGATCTCTACCTTTCTTTTGTTGTCTAGTTCCACTTACATTCTGAACTCAATATATTTGAAGGTATCCGAATTAACTGCTTTTTTTAATTCTCATTCTCAGGCATTTGCACGGCTCAGTGCTGTTTATGGTGGCACTTATATGCTGAATAAACCTGAGTGCAAGGTACTTGGTTATGTGTTTGAATGTTCGCACTCTTTTTTTCCCATTTGTGTCCTAAGCCAAATCTTCAGAACTCTCAACTCTTGCACACATGTGCCTTTACACGAATATATGTCTGTGAACTTGATTTCAGGTAGAGTTTGAAGATGGCAAAGTTATTGGTGTTACCTCCGAAGGAGAAACTGCTAAGTGCAAGAAAGTAGTGTGTGACCCTTCCTACTTGCCTGGAAAGGTGAAGTTATTTCAGGACTAATATGGATACATGGATATTTATCATCCTCTTTGGATTTGTGTTTTCTATTTTCCCTACAGATGTAAGAAATGGATTGCTATGATATTTGCTGAAAGCTATGTGCATCTGAACAGGTTAGGAAGGTCGGCAAAGTGGCTAGGGCAATTGCCATCATGAGCCACCCAATTCCCAGCACCAACGACTCTCATTCAGTACAGGTTATTCTGCCACAGAAACAGTTGGGTCGCAGATCAGACATGTGAGCTATATTATTCTTATGCTTTTCATTCTAATTTAGTTGTGAATTGTCAACTGTTCAACTACTTTTGAGCTTTGGTTACGTTAACTTTTGATTGAGTTGGGTATCAAGGGGTAGTGATTTTTTCTTCTTTCGTCTGGGCTGTTTATTCTTCTATCTTCACTGTCGTAGAAGTGACTTGTAAGAAGTTCTTGTTCATATGACCTTGTTGTGTGACTAGGCAAGAAGAAAACGTCATCTCACCTGTAGATTAATTTAGTGGTTACAGTTGAAGATTTTTCTGCTGAACTTCATACTGAGATATAGAGTTTACATTTTACCGGACAATGTTTTTGCATTAAAGATAAACAGCTGGTATGCAGTCTTTTTAAGTTATTGAATTGGTGTTCTGCTCAAGGGGAATAAATTATGGGATGATACACAACTTATGGTTTGTTCTCTTTGAGGAATTGTCTTGTTCATTTCTTAGTTTTGGAAGCCGGAAGAATAGATTTTTTTGTACTATGATAAATTCAACCTCCCTTAAATGTGTGAATCTGCCTGGCGAGCAGGTACCTTTTCTGCTGCTCTTACACTCACAACGTTGCTCCAAGGGGAAAGTTCATTGCTTTTGTATCGACTGAGGCAGAGACTGATAACCCTCAGGCGGAGTTGAAGCCAGGAATTGATCTTCTTGGTCCGGTTGATGAGATATTCTTTGAGATCTATGACAGATTTGAGCCAGTGAACGAGCCTTCTCTGGACAATTGTTTCATATCTACTGTGAGTATAATCATTAGTTGGCTCCTTATGGTTTTTTTCACCTCTCCGAGTTGCGTCTTAACAAGGCTTCTCTCCTTGTTGTCTTTTGATCAGAGTTATGATCCCACAACACACTTCGAGTCGACTGTGACAGATGTCTTGAACATGTACACAATGATAACTGGAAAGGTAATAATAGATTTTGCTACATTGTTAATCTGTCATCTTATATTGTTGTTTTACTACAATATAATACTGTCGTCCAAGATTATGAGGGCCAGAGAACCTTTAGAGTTGTAGTGGCCCCTTCACTGTGTGCATAATACTGGTTTGAACTTTTAGGCTAGGTTTTGGCAACATCAATCTTGATTCTTAGGAAAAGTAAAGTTTAGTATAAGAAGCTGAGTTGAATTTGGAAAGAGTTGTGGAAAAGAATTTGAACTAAGGGATATAAGGATTCAAAATGGAATTTTGTTTTCCGAATCTACTCAAAGGGAATTTACACTTTCCTAGGAACCCTTTATTTTCCCTTACATAACATTCATTCACAATCTCTCCCAACTTCAACTCAACCATTTTTTACTAGTTTTCACTCACTTACCTAGAAATCAATTTCTTGTTGCCAAACCTAACTTTATTGTTTGATCTCATGCATAAGACTGATTTCGTGCATCGGATAGATAGATAGATGGATGACTTGGGCTTGGTTTGACAATTGAAATTACGATTTGTAATGGCCTGTTTGTCGTCTCTGTTATGCAGAATCTGGACCTGAGTGTGGATTTGAGTGCTGCAAGTGCTGCAGAAGACTGATGATGGGAGCTGGTCTGTGTTGTTTGAGATCCGTTATGTTTGTATGCTGTTCTGTTTTTCGAG
Organism: Linum usitatissimum; assembly: GCA_030674075.2. Lineage (NCBI taxonomy): Eukaryota > Viridiplantae > Streptophyta > Magnoliopsida > Malpighiales > Linaceae > Linum > Linum usitatissimum. The sequence goes on from JAUJYP020001374.1 coordinate 2,752,569, forward strand.
TCGATGTGCAAGGAAAGGAACCATTTGTTTTGGGTCAGTTGTCTCTGCTAGAGTGAGAAGTTACACAGTTATGGGTGGGTCGGTCGGTGTGGTTTCTGTTGCACTCCCAGTGTTTTTACGTTACTAAATCCTCTTTTTCAGTAAAGCAGTCAGTCCTCTCTTGTTTACTTTTTATATCAATTGGAGACGTAAGACTAAAGGCAAAAATAAGATCAGTAATGAGGTCGCATAAACATGCTTTAGGGAACCAAAGCCCTCTCTATGCAACAATAACACCCATATTTTGCAATCGTAAAGATAGAATAATATATTCTCGTACCGAAGTTACACAATGAGTTGAAGAGAGCAATTCTTAGCAGCTAAAGATAGCAACCTGGTTTCCAAAGATGGCATGTTGAAGAGCGAACTCCTTGAGGGGTCCCCGGCGAAGCATGAGAACTTTACAAACGTCCAAAAATTATTAGACTTTCCACAACATCATAGTCAATGGTTCGTCCTGGTCGTCGTGCTACTATGGCATCAGCAAAATAATTGTCAAAAACGAGAGTTGGGTCCAAAGGTTCCTCCATTTAGTTGAAAGGATACTATACTACACTTGGCTGCTCACGTAATGATAAGGACACGACAATCCGCTCCCTAACATCATCTGGTAAGTTACTGATTCTGTCCACTGATCTGCTTGCCATATTGATCACCGTCATCCTTATATGCTGCAAGTAAAAATAACAAACCAGTAGCAGCTTGCTTGTTTTTCATTGTCCTATTACATACGTTAAACAGTATCTTCTGGCTGCGAACAACTGAATCTAAGGGATCTTCGGACACTTTTGATCTTTCTTTCTTACTGGATTCTCAAACTCTTCCTTTAATTTTCAAGTTATACCATATCCAAATCTATTAGCCCCATGTTTGACAAGTCAACTTCAGCAGCAGTTACAAAACCCCATGGATGGGGTTGAATCGTATTAGATGTACAGAAACAACTTTACCCAACTAGCTAAGCCTTCAATCAATCTGTGGTTCAATTGCTGCTATCAAGTCCCACGGGTTGGAGTTCTGTCATCGTCCGCAACAATCTCGCTTCCTCCCTTGCTGCTGCTCTCCTCAGATGTCGTTTTCGCCAGCTGGATGAAGGCCCCGGCGTGAGACGAGTCCTCTTTGTGGCCGACTAGACTAGACCCGCCATTAGCAGCTGCCTTCCTTAGCACTGTTTTCTTCTTAGCGTTCTTTGCCCAACCAACCAATCCCACTTGAACATGCTCATCAAATACCGCCTTCTTGAATGAACTTCCCATCTGCATCGTATTAAAGTTCAGCACTTTGCTTGCTTGAATCCCAAGCAACATGAGAAATTTGATACTTTTAGTTAATAAGAACAAGAAGAAAGAATGTTACTTGTGTCACAAGGGCGTAGAGAGGAAGAGTACTGTAGCTGCAGACAAACTGTACAAATACTCTGAAAACGAAGAAAAAAGAAAGTATCATATTAGATTTCGTTTCCGGTATCGAAACAAAAAGGGAGAGGATGATTGAACTGATAAGGTTCGATATTTACCCTATAATGAGTCTGGGGATGATGTAACCAACTTTCCCCATGATGCAGGAATCGAACTTGTATTGAAGCTGCAATTTTGTTTCAAGTTTTTCTTTAGAAACAGACCAGAAGAGATATTACTTCCATGAATGTGTTATATTCCAAGAGGAGTTTCAAACTCACCAAAATAAAGAACATGAACGCGAGTTCGAAGGAGTTCTGGAACAGGATAATGTGGATGAGGAACAGAACAAGCTTTGGTTTCTTGAACCAGAAGTGTTCATCTGAAGGCTGAACCACCAAATCCCCCGTCACTGCTACGTGTTTCTCAGCTACTTCATGAGCCAACTGTGTTATGATGTGCTCTAACTTCGTACCAACTGCTAGCAGAAGCTGTGTTTCAAATTATACAGGCAAAAACCATCAATCAGAGGATACATCAAAACATAAGATTACTTGAAGAACAATCAGGAGATGAAGGATTTGCTTACGACGAAAGGAACGAATGCAATCCAGAAGTATGCATGCCATCCAGCCACGTTCAGCAACAAGAAAATAACCACAAATATCCACAGATACCAACTGCAAAAGTAGAAGCCAGTAACCAATTAAAAAACTGAACTTCAGCACAAAGGATATAAATGGTTTCAAGCTGCACATTAGAAGGTTCCAATCAATGTAGAGTGAAGATCATAGTATGTACAACCATACCTTATACCGACGACTTTCTTAAAGTCAGCCTCGAGTGCTCGCATCATGTACTTGTGGAAATTGAACTGGGGATTCCCCTTGCAATGAGTCTGCAGAACAAAGGGATTGATTAAAAATTATAAATACTCGAACATTACCAAGACCAGAAAACTAAAGTGCATTCGAAGTTGTAGACCCACCCCGATGAAACCAGCTCGCAACGTGATGTAATCAGATTTGCTTACAGAACCATAGAATTGCTTGAAAAATGAATGCTGCAAACACAACAAGTCACCGGAAAGGCGAAAGTGAGAAGGTAGATAATAGGGAAATGATTTAGTTTCTCCTTAATCAAGATCTTTCTGAATTCAAATTGCTATCTCCTCGAAGTAGCGGAGCATAACATACCACTAAACCGAAAATGTAAGACCTCCTCCCCATGCCCTGAAACCGGTTCTTTATGAAATCATGCTCCTGCACGTGGGTAATTCTCGAGCTTTTCGCTGCATCAACAGACAAAGGTTCAATTTTGTTAGTAGCTGGTATAATGTCGGTCCGCATCTCAAAGATTCAGTTAATGCAGTCTTATCATCACTTCTATTATATCCCTCATGGAACTCCAAATCTCATCAATTTGATCCAAGTACACTTTTCTGAAAGGTTTTGATATGGAAAGAAAAGAACTTTTACTAGTCTTACCAGCTTCAGGATCATAGTTCTTCTTGGAGACAGAATCCTCCCAATGCTTCCACTGTCTAATCTGTTCATGTTAACAGAATGTAGGGTCATTTGTCGTTTGGGGGGAAATGTCACACCATCCATCAAAAAGATTCTTCACAAAGGTGTTACCTTTGCACTTCCAAAGAGAATAGTTAGAGCAGAGAAAGCAACATGGACACATGCCAGCACGAATATGAATATGTGCAAATGGTGTAATGCTGTTGTCGACAGTATCGGTACTTTCCCCTGCAACCCAACATCACATTCAGTAATTACAGCTACTGCATCAATTAAAGCCACAAAAGAAACCCATTTGATTTCGTCACCAAAAATCCTCTTTATTTGGCAACCGGAGTTGTCATTTTTAGAAAAGTTGAGTTCAAATTAATATAATAAAGTCGAGTAAGAGTTAACTGGAAAAGAAATTTGGATTAAAGGATGGAGAATGGTAGTTTAGTTTAATTATATGAATAATTAGACGTCATTTACTCATTTCTTGGATTGACAACTGGACAATCAAGAACAAAAATCAAATCCACAGACAGTCCAATTTTTTTTTGAAAAGATCCTTCCTTTTTCTGTACAGTGCAAAAAGGCAAGTAATAGAAACAAAAAAGGTTAGTAAAGTATCCACGGTGGGTTACCCAGAAACGCGTGGAACCCTAAATTACCTCTTTACAGCTTCCGGCAGCAGATTCCGCCAGAAGCCGACGGCGGCCGCCTCCGCCGCCGGTGAAGAAGGTCATGAAATGGGCAGTAGTTGCTGATTCTGAAGCTTCTTTTTCTTGGTCTTCTTTGGAACAAGGAAGCCATTGATGAGCCCAGTGTTCTGGAATGCAGACGGAGTTGATCCTGTTCTGGAAAACAGTCAACAACAGGGAAATGAATCCCAACAGCATCAACTCTGCAGAGCAAAAGGACTCTAATTAGTAAAAAACATAGTAAAAGAGGGGTAGTTCAGTAAAAATCCTACCTTCTTTGATCTTCTGCAGGGCTTCGAACAGTGGCTTCTGGTTTTTTCTCTTTAGCAACTGCAAAAGAAATTAAAAAAAAAGAAACCAATATGAGAAAAAGTAGTGGTAACGGAAGAAGATAAGAGGGTAAACTTGTAAAACGTGCCTTGCCGAGGAAATGAAGAAATCGTTCGACGGCGAGGGAGATGACGACGATGAATGTGCAGACTAAGGCGACCACCCATGTCGGAGTGTACTCCAACGTTGTCCCTCCTTCCGACATTTTTCTCTTCTCTTTCCAGTGTTGAGTTCACCACACACACACACACACACATATATATATATATATATATATATATATATATATATATATATATATTCAGAGATAAATCAAAAAATGGTTTTCCTTTTTTATTGTCGAGATTTAGGGGAGAAAGGGAAAGGGATAATTTTTAAACTTCCCACACGGCATTACTACTGGTTGGTTTGATTTTGATTAATCATATAGAAATTTGATAATTATTATTATATGAAAATTATGTAATCAATTACTACTCGTTTATGAAGTATGAACGCTGACTAATGCAAAATTTCATAAATTTGGAAACCATCTATACAAAGGAGTTGAAAAGACCAGGCTCATGCGGATTAAGCTAACATGATTACCCAATTCTCCAATAACTGCCCCACCTGCCCCCATTAACTGTTCTTGACGGTTGGCTCAATGAATGGTTCGATTTAAAGAATCGAGATAGTTGTTGAGATTTATATTCAAGACATTTTAGGTCTCTTTTGATGGTTCTCTAAATGCGTATGGAGATAGTGAGCAAGTGGTTATTTAAAAAGGAGTTTAAGGAGAGAGTGTGGGAAACAGAGAAGTATTTAATGTAATTAGTTTATTATAGTATGAAAATTTTAGACGGACAGAGTAAATGATTAATGTTTTTTATTAAACGACGAAGATTCCTTTTTCTTAAATTATTTTTTGAAAATCAAACTACATATTATTGGCTAATCAGAAATTGAGTTCGGAATGTTTTATCCTAGTGATGAATGATTGAGATTGTCGTTAGAGACAAAGACTTGTTGTCCTAATAAAGGTTGGCAGCAGTTAGATTTTTGTTAAGTTTGAATGATTTTGTATGACCATATAGTAAATTGTTTGATACTGTAGACTTTGTCTCAACTGCTTCAAATCTGTGGATGAACTAAAATTTTTTATAAAAAATGATAAAATTAAGCGTGTCAAAACTCTAGAATGGCAGAATCCGAATTACAATAATTTAACTGGAAATCGCGTTGGATGGCGAATGGGCAGTGGGGATGGGCGTCAGTCACGGAGAAATGATATGGTCGTTGGTTTTGGCTTGGTAGATTGCAACTTGGAAATAAAAAATTTATTCCCTTTCTATTTTTATAATTATCTATATTTTCTCTTCAGTTAGCTTATTATTATTACGTGATTTTTGTGCCGGGATTGGAGATTTGGAGTTGTTCAGCGTTTGTGTGGGGATTCGGAAATCAGCAGTCTCAGGTTTTTGTTGGTAAATAAATATTATATTAATATTTGTTTTTATAAAATATATTAAATTTAAAAATTATAAATCATAAAATCACCTAACATGCATTCATTCTATCATTAAAATACAAACTTAGATAAAAATTCAGTTCAAATAAAAATTATTTTATTTTACATCCTCTCTCTGGAAATGATACCATGTATCTTCCAGAAAGAAATGTACTCCATTATTGTCTAACTAAAATAATAATGTAATTGAACCACCTTTGTTGGTTTGTTCCCAGGTTGGATTTCGTCTTTCAGTCTGTTTACATTGTCCTCTGTTTTATTTTTGTTGATAAATTCCATTGTCATCTTTTTATATAATAATAATAATAATAATAACTAATTACATGAACACTCTCCCTTTAAATTATGTTTTATTAAGATGGACTTAGTCTCTGTTAAGTTAATTTTAATGATGAGATGAATGATTGTTTGACCGTCTAAATACTATTAGGAGATCAAGTTTAGAGGCCCACAAGATTTAATTCATCGTGACTACATTTTGATTTATCATAATACATGACGAGATTTCAAGGGACCAACTCATGAAGGCTAAAATCATTCTAATCAAATGACGCCACTTTACCCAGTACCAACTACAAATAATGACATGCTCGTTCTACTAGAGGCTATCATAAATTCGAAAATAACATTCCCTTAATACATAATATTTTTTATCTATTTCACATTTTTCCTTTTCAATCTTATTTTAACACAATGCATATAACTATTTTAATCCGCCGCAGAGACAAACATAACATAACCATGCTCAAAAACTCTTATTGCCAGCCCTAAACAAACAAGTATGGAATCCTATTCAGTTACTTACTACTACCCTATTCCAGAATGAAACCACAAAAATATCAAAATCAAAGGTCTGGTACTCTGAATCTTGGCTAAAAGAAATTAAATTATTTCGTGGCAGAAAAGTAGTGCTCGGCATCTAATGTTCTATCGGCTCAGTTGCCGCACACGGCAATTTTTATGATTTTTATGATAAGATGATAAAAATCATCTAGATTATAAATAATTATTTATCTAATTATTAATTTTTTATTTTTTATTTTCGTTTTATTTATTTTATTTTATTTAACTTCCTATTTTTTCTTGATTTCCTCTCCTAATACTCTACTCACATACTATTACAATTCCTTTTATTTTTTAAACCTACTTCTTTTTCGTCTTCTTCTTCACCGTCCATTTGTTAAATTATTATTATTTCCTTTCTTTTATCTTCTTCGTCAGCTTTCATGATTCTATCATGACATCCAGTATGATGTTGATAATAAAATTGAAAGTATATTTTCGATGGATGTGCGTATACAGATGGATTATCACTGCTTCGATGATGTGATATCTTTCGACACCATATATCATACTAACAACAAATTTCGACCACTAGATAATTTTGTTCTTACTTTTAGATGTTTTATCATCTCATAGATTGTTTTTACAATCCTAATTAGGATGGGTGTTTCACCATTACTGTGATTGTCGTTCACCAGAATTAGTTCGACTTCTAACTAATCTAATTTCCTTATTCATCACTTTTGGCAGGCTTATTTGCAGGACTTAATCACCATAGAAATTTGACTATATTTTTGTGCTTGCATGCTTTATGAGGAGACAATATCAGGGTTCAAATGGTTGTTTGATACATTTTTGCGATGCATGAAAGGAAAACATCCGAAAACTATATTCACATATCATTGTCCAGCAATTGTCGGAGGGATTAGATCTGTAATGCCGAAAACCTTTCACGGGTTATGTGCGTTCCATATTAACGAGAATGCTAAGGAAAAACTTAGAAAGACTACCAAGAATGGTTTTATGCAAGACCTCCAAATTCTTATGTTTAATGTTGATTCGGAAGAAGATTTTGATGATTATTGGTCGCTAATGATCAATCGACATTTCCCAGACAACCTCCCTAAAGGTCATCCTTGGTTGACATACATTCGGAAATTTCGTCACCAATGGTCTTCGGCATGGGTTAATAATAATTTCACTGCTGGCATGCAAAGTTCACAGTTTAATAGAACTAGTCACCCAGTTCAATGAATTAGTTCAACTATTTATAGTGCCCTAGTTCACCCAGTTCAATGAACTAGTTCAACTACTGACAGTGCACTAGTTCACCCACTTATAGTGAACTTGTACCTCCAGTTATAGTCATATAGTCCACCCACTAACAATGAACTAATACACCCAGTTATCAACTTACAATCGAATAGTCCACTCATTGGGAACAATGCACAAGTTCGCTACAGCTACAACCACTAACAAATTCATGTCGCTCACCGAAAAAAGCGGAAACATACAATACTTCACTTCAATAAACATATTAGATAGTAATCGAAACATAACTTGTTCTACTAACTGCTGTTATTCATGATTAAGAACCACATTTCATGTTCACAAAAGGCTTCAAATCATTTTGACTACTCACCACAAAAACATTATAACAGTCATTCATACTAAGTTCAATCCTCACTACTAAGCTATCATCCCCCCTGTGTCAATATCATTTCATAGTGCATCATAGCAGTCTCACGTCCAAGTGCGTACAAGATGTTGTCGTTGACATCATTGAAGAGTTAAGTAGCCAATGTTACCCTTCTTTTCTCCATCCTTTCAGTTGAACCCCAACTCACTGGCATTTCAATTCCGCCACACCAGCATTTCATTATGTCCATTATGTACACTCCGTTGTCATTTGAAGCATCTTCAAGGTTCGCATCGTCAAAGACATACCACTTATAGACAATAAAATCCTCATCTCTTTGAACAACATTGAAGTATTTTTTCACATAACTCACCAAAACATCTCCGATTTTCTTCCATTTTTCTTGAAATCTTTAGCACCCCAGGTGTCAATAAATTTATACCGCTTGTCTTTTGTGTTGACGATGAAGAGATTATAATTTCCCACATACATTATAGGAAAGAACCACTGCAACACAAAGTTGGTAGTGGGATATCATTAGATCCTTTTGTTTTGATCAGACTTAGTTTGGTCACAAAATTTAAAATTTCAATATGAACTTACAAATTCAAAGGCGCATGTAATGTCATCAACACCAGCCAATGCTTTTTATGAATAACTTCAAATGTTGTCTTCCCAAATCTTTGACATCGATACCTTTATACCCGTCGCAATCTTGTTGTGCAGTTCACCATGTGATCATCTTCTCCAATATGAACATATTATATGTACTGTGCAGTCTAGTCAATTAATCATGGCTTACAGCTATTCGCAACGAGAAGACCCATCTGCTTGGTTTTATGCCATCCACCATATTTTGTTTAGATCATCTCCACAGTTCTACAAAATGATTAATTCTACTCTCCAACCCTTCAACAGCTTCTGCATATGGTGTTGATGCAGTACATGTTTGCATCCTTCACGCTGCACCAGCTTCTCTCCCCTAATTAGTCAATAATTCATGAAACAAATACTTTAATCATACTAGTACACACATACATCAACACTATTTCAGATGCAATACAAGTAAAAAAAAGTTACCTGTTTAGGGTTGGATCCATTATATCCTTCAACGTTATCTTGTCATCCCACACTAAATGGTCTTCTTCCACCTCTTCACTCTCTTTGTTGTTAATTTCTTTTTATTATTTTTATTTTCATGTATGGAGACATAATGGATGGTCCTGATTTTTTCAAACGATCGGACCTTCTCGACATCAGACCCTTAATGACTTTTGAATTGTGCTCTCCTTCATTAAATGTAGATACACTACTACTTCGTTTCCTTTTTAAGATGTCAGCAATGGGCAGGTCATCTTCTTCATCATCCTATAAATAAGGACAATTTAATTATACACTAACAGTTTATGTTCGCATGACTATGAACCAACTAACAGGCATAACTAGTTCACTAGAACTCATGACTATGTAAAGAACTAGACTATAAACCTGGTCATTGCTCGCATCTGCATTCCTAGGTGGTGTAACGGCGGTGGCATTGTGCGTGTTCGATTCGTCTTTGATACCAAGGTCAAAGGAGGGTAGCGGTGTAGGAACCACAATCGTGTCACATTCCTTGTCGATTCCAAGGTCAAACGAGGGTAGTTATGTAGGAACCACAAGCATGTCTACATCCTGAGAAATATAAACAGAATATGGTCCCTTAAAAGACATTAAAGACTATTTTAACAACAACATAGAAAGTTCTAAACAACAATCACTTCTGACCATGTTATTTTCGTCAACGGGTTCACTCTCGGCCACCAAGAACTTTTTGCAGAATTTGAAGGTTCTTGTCACAAGTAACCCGACAAGCAGTAAACCATCTCGCCAAAGCTTGTCCCTGCATTATATTATTTATCAAGAATTGTGCCTACTTAAACTAAATTGGACTACTCACTACATTTGTAATAGGTCTACAACAACAAACCAAGTAAAAGCCACATGACTGTATAAATACAATCATCTCATCATCTTCTTCAATCTTTTCCAAATCGACTAAAAGCCCTGGGCGCACCAATGGTTTTGACCTTTTCGCTTTCTGAACATGTTCACCCAATTCTTTCTTCACTTCAGCATTTTCCCACAATCCACAAAGTGGTATTCCAACTACAGAGGATTTCGGTGTAGGACTAATTTTCTGGCAATGTTCACCTAATACCTTGTTCATGAACCCAAAAACAGAACTAGATTACATCAACAAAATTATGATATAATAAAGCTCGTTATTAAAAAAAAGGTTTTACTTACCATTGTTTAGTTTCTGTATCATAGATATCCAAAATCTACTAAATGAAATCACTGCTTATTTGTTTGATCTTCACCGTTGTGATGCGATGAAAGCCAAGATTCTTCATGGCTTGTATACTTTTGTTGCTTGTATTATCCCTCATCACTGTAATAATTTTGTTCGGACTGCAACTTGTGACCGGTGTTGATTGCTCTCCAAAGTCAACAATTATTCACCTTCAAAATTTACATACAACAAAAGTTAAGATAGCTAATAAATATATTAATTGCAAACAAACAATACTCCAAGAGTAGGACACATCATCAGAAAAACATTCAAGACATGATCTAGGCCAGGAAATGCAATTAGGCATCCTTGCACTAGTTCACAATTTGATACAAAACAATGTACTAATTCAGAATGTAACCCTAAACTAGTACAATTCAAAACTTCTCTTGAATCAAACATTGAACTACTTCACCCAAAAAATTCCATATGTCACTACTGTTCCAAAATAGAACAATGAAAAATTGCATTTCCTGTAAACAAACTAATTCATCCTATTAAAAATTCAAAATTCACCTAAACAATTCCATACAAACTAATAAAAAAATCAATCATTGAACTACTTCACCCAAACAATTCCATTCAAACTAATTCATCCTAAACAAAATCCAAAATTCTCGACTGCAGACAACAATGAACTACTTCACCATACATCAAAATAGAACAACGAAGAATCCCATAAAACTGAAAAATATGATCCGCAAAGTGTATTTGGAAAATCTACAGAAAACTACCGAGAATAATGTCTGGAGTTGTTACTGCTCGCGCTGCCGGATTCGTTCCTCTCTCGCTCACCCGCAAAGCCGCCTCGACTGCGAAATCGAGTCGAAATTTAGGAAACATTAAAACCCATATACAAAATGGGTTCAATTACGAAAAAAAACCCAGAGATACCTCCGTCGTTGATGGAACCGTAGCAAGTGGATTCGTCGCCGTGACCGTAGCCAATGGATTTCTCGTTGATTTCTTAAGAACCAGTTTCGTCGTACTCGCCGTAGACGATGGATTCGCCTCCTTAACAATCGTCGATGGATAAAACGCCGTCATCAGTGGGAGTAATATCCTCCTAAACCCCTGAGCGGAAGATCCGTCGCCGTCACAAGCGTCGATCGATTCGTTGCCATCTCAATCGCCGGCGACAGTGGAGCTATTTTGCTCGAACTCGAGTTTGGGGTGGGACCAAAAATTTTGCAAAATTGAAAACGGTTGATAGAATGAGAAAATCTAGAATTTTCAACTCATAAAAGTATTGAGATTTTAGGGCATTAGAAGAGATCTTTTTCCAATATGAGGATTCATATAAAATCATCTATCCTCTATCAATATGTACTTCCTACCTGTTGCACCCACGTTCTCTGCCGTTGATTCTTTCCAACATTTATTTGGCTTCTGCTTGTCTGGCTGTTGGTTGTTCATTTTGTTTCATTCGATATTTTTGAATACCTTAGCTTTAGAATTTTAATATGTAGTCTCTTTTTCTTAGGTGATTAGAATTTAGATAGATGGTATGTATTATTAGATTAAGGTGAATGGTTTCGATCCAACTGAGCTGAAATGGTTTCAACCCAACTCGGGTAGGAGCATCTGAACAAAGTTAGTTAGGGTGAATTGAGTGGGGCCTATATATGGTGTACTTATGCACAAAGCTGAGAATCCAGCACATAAGCATATGAGTTGAGTTGTGGAATTATCTGCAACTCAATTTGGAATACAAACCACACAAACATGTGATGTCACTCTCACTCTTCAACACAACCATATTTTCTACGAAAGAGAGACATTTGTCGGAGCTGCTGCCCAATCCGTGCTTCAACCGTGTTCCAGGGAATTTGGACTGCTGACGTCTCACTTTCAAGTTGTCTTTTTTTTATATAGTATTTGAAGATTTTGGGTTGGAGTCCTAATTGTTTTTTAAGGGGAAGAAGTGGGGATTTAATTTGAGATTCAAATTAGAGTTAGGTCTCTTGTTCTTCTAAATGAAGAGTTGATTTAGGTCTAGTTGATAATGGATATGATAGGGGCCAGATTCACCATGTGGTGGATTTAGACAAAGTTGACGAATTAAAGTTGGAGGAGGAGGTAGCAGGCCGCTTTTAAAAAAAAGAGTGAATCAACCGCCCAATATAGGGGGTTTTTCCTGCAAAGTACTGGAGTTTAACCAGGTTCGAATGTCAGAAGATTGACACGTCGGGTCGGAGGTTTTCTGTAATAAAAAACAAAAAAATTCCCTACCTCACTAATCAATCGGCGACACGTGTCAAGTCGAAAATTACAACGGAGACAAACACTAGTTGAACCATGGTTCAGTCTGTACCAGTTAGTTCATTATGACCGAGTTTGTTGAGATCAAATCAAATCAAACCAAACCGAAAATAGAGTATCTCTTTTGATAAGTTCAAGTCACCTAAGGTCCAATAGTTGAGTGGTCCGTTGATTGAAAATGGGTTGATTTAGCGTCTCTTGTTAGGCTGCCTCGAAGTCCACTAGTGTTTTCTAGTAAGGCGTGTAGAGTAAACAGGAATTATAGGGAATATGTCGTCGAATAAAATTAAGAAAGGGAGACAAAAAAGTACCAACTAGATGTCACTGAACGAGTAATTAGGCCTGAGGATTAAGGCATTTATGGGATAGTCGGGGTGTCCGAACCTTAAATAGTTTGAGATAAGGTGAATGGTCTCTTCCTATAATGAATGAAAGGACCTTCTTTTTATATATAGTAGTTTCTGGCTTTCTTTCAACGGCAAAATCGAGAAAATGGACCTGTTGCGGCTTATCCAAGCATTTAAACAGTGGCGGTTGAACTATGCCCTAGGATTAGAGTTTGTGGTCTGCCCGAGGGGGCCAGCTCGTGGTGGGTCAGCCATAATGGGTCCGATTCTCTAGGCGAATCCACATGCTCGTCATCTTCCAACTACGACTACTGAAGTTGAACCAATATAATTACTCAGAGATACCCATTTTCCAAGTCGGAAGCAATTCAATCCCAAGAAAGAAAAATCACAAATGGACAAAGTTTGCTACAACACAAATTTTTCAGGGGGCAGCTGGTTAGGTCCCTAGCAACCTTTTAAATTCTGGAGCGGGAACAATTTATATGTACATTCAAAAAGGAAAAGAAAGAAACAAACAAACAATACAAAGGGAAGAAGAAGAAGAAGAAGAATCACTAGAAAGCATTCTGATCAAACGTCGAAGGGTCATAGTCCGGGTTGAACGCTAATGCCTCCCTGTATATCAGCTCCTTCATCTGCTCTTCCGTCAGCGCACGCTGCTCAAAGTCGAAACTGAACGGAGTAGTGCACACCGGCTCATCGCTAATGTCATGGAGCGAGTTCAGGTATGGATGGGCAAGCGCATCTTCAACTGTTTATCAACATAATCTCCACAGCTTAGCATCACTACCAGTAAAATGATCCAAATGAATGACTCAACTGGAACCAAGGTTAGGTTTGGCAACAGGAATCATGATTTCCTAGCAAAGTTTATATTCCCTTTTGAGTAGATTGACAAAACAAAATTTCACTTAGAAACCTTATATCCCGTAATTCAAGTTTCTTTCCAAATCCGACTCCAACCTCTTACACTAATATTATTTCAACTACCTAGAAATCAAGATTCCTGCTGCCAAACCAAACCCAAGAGTAAATAAAATCACCTGTTATTCTCTGTCGGGGATCAAATGTCAGCATCTTCTTGACGAGATCGATAGCTGACGGGTGCACAGTTGGAAACTTTTCGGTGAATGATTGGCGCCGATAGAGCGGAAGTTGGCGGATGTATCGCTTCGCATTCTCATTTAGAAACCCCAGCTCAGCCTCTGAAGGGGTGCCGATGAGCTGCACATTTGTGATTTGGCCATATAAATTTGAGTGTTTGCAAATCTGGAAATCAACCAACAGGAAATAGTCTAAAATTTGAGCTTAGATTCACCTCCATTAACAAGCGAAGCTGGTGGACATGATCTCGTCCGGGAAATAGAGGCTTCCGGTCCATCAACTCCATAAATATGCAACCAACTGACCATACATCAATTGCAGCAGTATAATCAGAGGAGTTCAACAACAACTCCGGTGCTCTGTACCATCTTGTAACAACATATTCAGTCATGAAATCAGTCTCAGAGGTTACACGAGCAAGCCCAAAGTCGCAAATCTTCAGATCACAATTGGCATTCAGGAGAAGATTGCTTGGCTTTAGATCTCTGTGTAGAACGTTTGCTGAATGGATGTATTTCAATCCACGAAGGATCTGGTACAAAAAATACTGCACAGGTGTTGAAGAGGAGGTTTAATACCAAGTTGGAGTTATGCCAAAAACAGGAAAATGTCTAGAATTCCATACAGTATATATAACCAAAAAGCGTAAAGAAAACCAATTTGGAGACAGTAACAGAGAACCAACGAGTTCCAAAACTAGAGCCTAATTCTCTCCCCGTTATGTTACCCTTTATAGTTATTCCTGCTACACTGACTATCTAAGGTAATTTGAGCTCATTTATTTGCTTTTTAATGCATCTAGTACATATGATTTGGCAATAGGACTTATTTCAGTTGTTTCTAGTTGATTCACTCCCCAATACTTTTACTGCATAGAGCACCCTAGAGTCGACCCAAGTTAGCAAGGATTTCACAACTTGTGCCTACTTTGGGACCCTCCTGAAGGGGTCTTGCTAAATAATGAGTTTAAGTGACTTTTGAGAAGCTAAAATAAAAGAAGAGTTAAATTTGTGTCGAAGTGTTATTAATAATTTGCAACCTAAATTGTAATTCCCATAAACAGAACAACATATTTCGGAATTTATTTTTGTAATTCCCATAAACAGAACAACAATTGACATCATTTTAGCAAACGATTCAGCTCCATCCCTTACAGAAGTTACTCCTACCAACCAACAAATTATTCAAAATCTTCAATCTCCAATTCTGCATGTTGTCTAAAAGGTCTATGAAGTGAGATATGAGAGGAAAATTGAATTGATGCTTAGGCAAAAGAGGTCAAGCATATTCTATCTTCACAAAGCAACAGCTCTGTTGGGACAACTTGATACTGTTTTGGAGTAGCTTCAAATACAAGCAAACCACATTTTGAGAGAACTTAATTTGCATCTCTCAAATTTAAAAAGGATTTTAAACCTATTGTCTTGAAACCAGGGTGTTTGGTTTTCCTAGATGAATCTAAGGCCTATGAACCTTTAAAGGTAAACATTAAAAAGAAGTGAAAATGTGAAGCAAGCATAAATCATAGATATATCCTTCCCTAAAACCCATAATTAAAGAAGAGGATTCCAGAGTACAGGTCATATTAAATTATCAGCAAGTTGATTCGTTAATGAGGAAATCCCGTATATATTTGTATATATTCAGAACATAGTTAGTTTATTTGCTAGTTAGATATTTTCCATCTTAGTACTAGTCCTATCCTATTTTAGCTGGCAGATCCTATTAAATAGTTATAGTAAATATATTCTTACCTAATCAGTAGAAAGAATTCTGTATATATTGAGCCTACGGGACATGAATAAAATCATTCATTCTCTCAATCATTCATTCTCTCAATCTTCATGGTATCAGAGCCTACTATGTACCTTACCTAAAACACTTCCGCTGCAATCCTAAGCCATAGTGACAGACGGAGCTTCAAACGGATCCGAGACTGCTGGAGAGACCGCGAACTCAGTGGCACCAGCAGCAACCACAGATTACTCAAGCTTCCTCACCACACACAGGCTGGATGGCAAAAATTATCTCAAATGGTCTAAGACCGTAGAGATGCATATCACAGGAAGAGGAAAAGGAGGATATCTCACTGGAAAAATCAAAGCTACAGACAAGACAGATCCAAAATTCCAAACCTGGAATGAGCATGACAGTTTGGTGCGTACCTGGCTGATCAACTCCATGAAGCCAAACATCGGGGAGAATTATATCCTTCACCCGACTGCCGAGGACATCTGGGATGCTGCCAGGAATACATACTCAACAATTGACAACTCATCCGCCATGTTCAAGATCGAGCAGCAGCTGTTCCATCTTCAGCAAGGAGATATGGACGTCACAGAGTACTACAATACTCTTGGACATCACTGGCTACATCTGGATACATATGATGCACAGGAATGGGATACCCCTGAAGATCAGCTACGATTCAGGATGTATATTGAGAAGAAAAGGACCCTATCCTTTCTTTTAGGGTTAAACCAGGATCTGGACAGCATAAAGAGCCAAAATAATGAGCACCAAGCCCTTCCCTAGTCTCACGGAAGCATTTCTTTGCCATATTTGGGGAAGAACATCGAAGAGATCTCATGGTTGTCCCAGCGAAAACTCCTACTCCTCAAGTTGAAAGTTCAGCCCTTGCTGTGCGCAATCAATACCGCAACAACAAGCAGGTGCAGAACTCACCAAAAGGAGAAGAGGAAGAAGACAACTACTGTGACCACTGCCATAGACATGGACACACAAGAAGCGAGTGTTATTTTCTGATTGGAGGCCCTCCAGGCTGGAAACCACGCAGCAAGAGACGTGGCCAAGCTCATGTGGCTGCTGCTACTGCAGACAAGCAACCAGAGACTGAGAGCAGTCCCTTTACTAAAGAACAAGCCACTGCCCTAGAGAAGTTTTTCACCAAAATCATGAGTAGGAATCCACCTTCACAGCAAGCAAATTCATCCTCGGACACATACACCGGATTGTTTGCTAGTCAAGGTAACAACCTCTCTACCTACTTAGTCAATTCCAAAAACCTGCTAAGTGGATAATAGACTCAGGATGTTCAGACCATATGACGGGATCCAGAGAGGTGTTAATAGAATTCCAAGCTTATCCTAGTACAGCTGGGGGTCCGTATTGCTGATGGTAGCTTATCAACTGTTGAGGGGATAGGCAGGGTTAAACTGAATGGCAAGATTGATCTATTCCATGTCCTATATGTACCCTCCTTGAGCTGCAACTTGATATCCATTAGTCAGCTAAGTAGGGATCTTCAGTGTAAAGTAGTGTTCAGCAGTGTTTAGTGCTAATCAGTGTTCCCTGTAGGAAGAAAGCTCAGGGAAGACGATTGGAACTGTTGAGTTACATGACGACCTTTACATCATGAACGGGTCTACTGGTGGTGAAGGACTTGGTGGACAAAGCAGAGCGTTGGTTACTAGTAATAGCACGAATAATCGTGATAGCCAGATCATGTTATGGCATAGCCGATTAGGGCATCCTAGTTTTGGATATTTGGAAAAATTGTTACCTAGGTTATTTCTCAATAGAAGTTCCAAGGATTGCAATGCAAAGTTTGTCAACTAGCTAAACACACTCATAGCAGCTATCCAAGAATGAGTTATAAACCTACGAAGCCTTTTGCCATTATCCACAGTGACATTTGGGGCCCAACTCGGGTCAAGAACATCAACGGGGCACGATGGTTCCTTACTTTCATAGACGACCATACAAGACTAACATGGACGTTCCTAATGAAAGAAAAGTCAAAAACCACGACCATGTTTTAGGAGTTCCATCACATGATACTCAATCAGTTTGGAACCCATATACAGGTTCTCAAAACCGAAAATGCCCACGACTACTTCAATTCAGTCCTAGGGTCATACTTATCACTTCATGGCATTGTTCACTGCAGTTCACGTGTGGACACACCTCAGCAGAACGGAATTGCTGAGCGTAAGAATCGACATCTCGGGACAGCTAGAGCATTGCTCTTCACCAAACAGGTTCCAAAGTACCTATGGGGGGAGGCTGTGTTAACAGCAACCTACTTGATCAATAGGCTACCAAGTCGCATCCTCAACTATCAAACACCTAAAGATGTATTGATGAAAACATACCCGCATGTACGAGCGTATATGTCTGAATTGGAACCTAAGGTCTTTGGGTGCCTTGCCTTCACTGACATCCAGCAGCACCAAAGGACCAAGCTGGATCCTCGAGCACAGAAGTGTGTTCATTGGCTATTCTCCTCGGCAGAAAGGGTACAAATGTTACTCCCCTTCCACCAAGAAAGTTGTGGTGACCATGGATGTGACATTTTTTAAAACCTTTGCCTATTACAATACTCCAGAGCATTAGGGGGAGACAGCCACAGTCAACAGTGGCTGAGGCAGAAGAAGCTCTAGATCTGGAAAATTTAATTGCTTTGGATGGACCAACCATGCCTCCCATTCATACGGGCATAGTTGGAGAAGAACCAGAACCTGCTCCAGAAACGAGCAGCAGACCACCAATTCAACATGTTTACCAGCGGAGACAAAGACTTGAGCCTAATATAGAGCCTGAACCAGAAACTGGAGTAAACAGTGAAGGGACTGACACTCACAGTGAATCTGAGAATGCTGATATCGCTGAAGAAGAAGTGCAATAGGAAACCCTATTCAGTGAGCCTATTGCATTAAGAAAGGGTGTACGAGAATGCACTCATCATCTGATACAACGGTACGTTCACTATGGCCGCCTAAGCCCTGAATTTAGAGCATTTACTGCACACTTGGATACCAAACCTCGCAACATAGAGGAGGCCATGAGAATACCTGAGTGGAGACAGGCAGTGTTGGAAGAGATAAGGGCGTTACAAAGCAATGAAACCTGGAGGATTGCTGACCTACCACCAGGAAAACAAAACAAACAGTAGACTACAAATGGTTGTTTACAATAAAATACAGGGCAGATGGCAGTGTGGAGAGACACAAGGCTAGGCTCGTGGCTCGAGGATTTACACAAACGTATGGGATTGACTACCAGGAAACATTTGCCCCGGTAGCAAACTCAACACCGTTCGGATCCTACTGTCAGTGGCAGTAAACGAAGACTGGCCCCTGTATCAAATGGACGTCAAAAATGCATTCCCAAATGGAGCATTAACAGAGGAAGTTTATATGGAAATTCCAGAAGGGTGCCCCATACTAAAACCGGCAGAAAGGTGTGCAAGCTAGAGAAGTCCCTGTACGGACTAAAACAGTCTCCGAGAGCTTGGTTTGGAAAATTTTCAGCAACTATAACATCTAATGGCTACCATCAGTGTCAAACAGATAACACAATGTTCGTGAAGCATGGAGCTGGGAACAAGATAGCCATCCTGATTGTCTACGTTGATGACATTATAATCACGGGAAATGACGATGAGGAGATTTCAAGGTTGAAGATCAAACTGGGAACTGAGTTTGGTGAAAGACTGGGAGAAATGAAATACTTCCTCGGAATGGAGGTGGCCGGATCGAGCAAAGGACTTTCTATATCCCGGAGAAAGTACATCCTAGATTTGCTAGAGGAAGCGGTATGACAGGGTGCAAACCAGCAGATACCCCAATGCAGTCGAACATGAAGTTCAGTGTAGCAGAAAACGGGGAAAAAGTAGACAAGGGAAGATACCAACAGCTGGTAGGAAAGCTGATATACCTGGCACACACTCGACCTGACATAGCTAAGCTGATATACCTGGCACACACTCGACCTGACATAGCTTTTGCTGTGAGTGTGGTTAGCCAGTTCATGAATGACCAAAGAGTGAGCACATGGATGCTGTAAACTATATTCTTAGATACCTAAAGAAAACCCCAGGATTGGGGTTGATGTTTAAGAAGAATGAGAGCAGGTCAGTGGAAATATACACTGATGCAAGCTGGGCCAGTGAAATCACAACGAGGAGATCGACCACGGAGTTTCGCTCTTATGTATGGGGAAATTTGGTAACATGGAGGAGTAAGAAGCAGTCGGTGGTTGCACGAAGCAGTGCAGAAGCAGAATACCGAGCCCTTGCTCTCGGGATTCAGGAAGTCATGTGGATACAGCGAGTTCTAAAGGAACTAGAGTTACCAGGACACGGGATAGCTACACTATACAGTGATAGCCAGTCAGCCTTAAGCATTGTTAAGAACCACGTACATCACGACGGGACTAAGCATGTCGAGATAGACGGACATTTTATCACCGAAAAGGTGGAAGGGGGAGTTGTGGATGTGAGATATGTCCAGTCAAACGGCGGACCAGCGACATACTCACAAAGGCTCTTCCACGAGAACTGTCAGAACATTTCAAGTCCAAGCTTGGTCTGCATAACATTTACACCAAGCTTGAGGGGGAGTGAGGAAATCCCGTATATATTTGTATATATTCTAGAACATAGTTAGTTTATTTGCTAGTTAGATAGTTTCCATCTTAGTACTAGTCCTATCCTATTTTAGCTGGCAGATCCTATTAAATAGTTAGAGTAAATATATTCTTACCTAATCAGTAGGAAGAATTCTATATATATTGAGCCTACGGGACATGAATAAAATCATTCATTCTCTCAATCTTCAGTTAAGCACATTAAGTATAAAATGACAGGAATGATGCAGCAGTTTCAGTCCAGGTGATCACAGTTTGATATTTCACATTCCTGAGCTTCCTGACTTCACAATACTTTCATGTTTCTATTATAGCTTCTAAACTAGTCACACGATACAGATCCTACAGTTATTCATTTTCAATCCAAAAATTTGCTACTGCATTGACACCGTACATGATATTAATCTTCCCGAGAAATAAACATCCTATGAACCAATCAACTCTTAGTTTCTATTGTTCAAACTCGAGTTGCTTATTCTCCCACGACATTCATTACTTCAAAAGTGTATCCACACAGAACCTATGTTTGAGTCTAATCCGTAATAGACCTTTGTCTGCTAATATGAACAAAGATAAAGGGATTCTCTATAAAAGTTCCTACTGCAACCGATTCCCCTTTTGCCTCATTTACTGTTTCTCATCAAATGGATCAACTGAATGACATTCTCACCAGAAAAAAGGACATGAAAGAAAACCATATGATGAGTGATATAAGACATAAATAAAAAGATCTTTAGATATCAACCTGGCAGTGCTCCTCTGACAATCCTTGATTCGACCTGATAATCTGATGTAGATCGGTGTCCATCAGTTCATATGCAATATAGACATCATTAAATGACTCTCTCAGGGGTGGCGGAATTATATCCCTGATGGCAACCACCTGCACAGTAATATGCATATGACTTTTTAGAAAATACAGTGAGGCTGCCTCTTCAAAACATAGGAGCAAATTACCCATCATTGAAATGAATACAAGAGATTACACGTATTAGATGTGGATAATCACTAACACTTCTGTTTTGAAAATCAAGATACCACATGCTGAAACCCAATTCTATACAATTAGATCTGTAAACCCGGTAAACTATTACACGTCTGTGGTCAATATCTAATTGACTTCATGTTCATGGTATGCTGATATTATGAAAATGAAATGTTTTACCAGGTCTAATACCCCTCTTAGTCAAAGTAAGGGCATCCAATGTCATCAAGGGCAATAGTCTAAGAGGACTAAAAGGAAGAAGGAAAAATTTCAGAGGGAAAGCATGGTTTAGATCGTTGAGTATGTTCTGACTTCTGATGGAACATCAAGTATAAGACTGTTTCAAAGACCAAGATCGTTTTGTTTGTAATTAGCTTGCTCATTAGAAACAGCAACCTAAGTACTAAGTATTAGGATGACAACGTCTACAACTTTTGAATGAAAAAATTAAATTCCTAGTCTACAAGTAAGGAGAACCATGGGCATCGGAGTAACGATATCATCGAGCTTAATGAACCAAGAACTCAGAAACCAGTAAAAACGCTAAAAACTTCAATCGCAAATCCACAGGAGGAAACGGAGAGCAATGAATCGCAACGAAAGAAAAAGAAAAGGAGGGACTGACATTTTCGTGGTCCATGTGACGAAGAAGCTTGATCTCGCGAAGAGTCCTCTTGGCATCAATCTTGTTGTCAAAAGCATTTGCAATCTTCTTAATCGCCACATGCTCCGCGGTCTCCGAGTTCAAAGCCGAGCTTATACACCAACAACGAACCACATAAGATCAAACATGAGCATCATCCAATCGATGAAGGATTCCATATCAAGAGAGAGAGAGAGAGATAAAGTACCAGACGATTCCGTACGCGCCCTTGCCAATAGGCATGATTGGAGGCTTATACTTGGCGGTGACCTCGAAAATGTTGCCGAAAATGTTGTATTGGATGAAGCGTCCGCCGTGGCTTAGCGTCGCCGGAATATTCTCGATCCCTCCCGGAGGCGGAACCTGTTGTTGCTGCTGTTGGTGGTGGTCAGCGGCGCCGGGAGGGGGTTGCGCCGGCTGCGCATCCGCCATCTCGGTGTCAGCTGGCGGGAAGGGACCACTTGCTCCTCCGTCCATCGGAAATGATTTTTCCGGCGCACTGCTTTTCGTTTCTGATCAGAGAAATAGAAATGCTTTCTGTCTTCTGATGTGTTCTGCGTTTTTCGGGGGAGGTCAAATGCTCAGATGGATGGATCTTTTTTCTCTATAATAAAGCACTTTTGTTTTATATTTTGTTTTTTTTTTCATTTAAATAGTACGCTCTGCAAATGCGCTTTTGAGTTTTGTCTATTATGTATTTTTAAAACAATTAGTAACTATTAAATAAATAAAAGAATTAGCTATTTAGCTGTCCCTTTTGGAGTGATAGAGAGATCAGAGAAGGAGATTAGGAAGAAAATTAATTAGTGAAAAAACTAGATAGAAATGGAATCCCGATTCCAAATTTGTGAAAATTTGACCAATTTTAAATTTTTGAATCTCAAATTTTCGTAATTTAATTATGAATTTGGGGTCCTATATTAATATTTTTCCTCTCGAAATTGCTACTTCTTACTATTAGATTTCTGATTGTTAGCGGTGTAGGAAGAAGACATTGACGATGGTGGACTGTAGGAAGCCAGTTAGATTCGATAAGTCGGAAGAAGACATTGACGATGGTGGACTGTAGGAATCGAGAAGGAAGGTACACCGGAAAAATCCCTAATTTCAGTTGAGGAATGATTATTTAACTCTAATGCGCTTTGGAATTGAATTAATTTGATATTTCCATTTTTCCGATCCCAAATAATATTTACTATTTCTTATTTTTCAAAACCCACACCGAATAAAAGGAGTTTGTTTATGAGATTTGGGTTCCCAATACTATAATATTTCGGAAAATATTTAGGAAAAATTTCAAATCCCATTTTCCAATTTCCACCTATAAATTTAGCTGCTTTTAAATAAGATTACATCTACATGCCCACATGAATTATAACTTCAGAAATAATGTTATGCCATTAATCTACTTCTATAATAAAAAATACTTTCTTAAATTATATTTCTTTATTTGAATTTTGCGACGCTAGAAAGGATATGTCCAACGACTCTATCTTAAAGGCAGCACATCGACTTTGTCATAACAGTTTTATTTTTCAAATACTGCAATGTGTCACGTAATACAAATTGTGCGACATAATACAAGACCTGTTGTTATCTACTTTCATTATTTGAACTAAAGGTCGGCTAAATTCGTTATTTCAATAAAAAATTACTAAAAAACCCCTCTAATCCTAGGGGTCTAAAAAGTCACTAAGGCCCAAGAGCTCGTCTATAAGTTCATATGAGATCTAATCCCATATAATTTAGGGTTTCAGAAAAAGATCTCCACTCTTGCTTGATTTATTAGTGAGATTCAACACGGACGGACTAGTAATCGTCAAGTGGAGTTATTCTAGTGGTAAAATTGTGTGTTAATAATCCGAAGATTTTAAATTCGTACCCAATACACCCACAAACAGACATCATTATAATGTTTATTTCGCTTTCTATCTTGTATTGACAAAAAAGTCTACTAGTCCAATAATAGACAGTCAACTAGATTTGACTTAATCATTCCAGTAGTATATAATAACTAACGAAATTGACAAAAGAAAATGGATTCAACAACATTCTTGCTTGCCTTGTACTAGTTGTTTCAATAGAGTATTTCCCAACATTTGTAGTTGAGCATCATCATTACCCTCAACTTAATACAACTTTTAACAAAATATTAGGATGAGCAGAAAAAGAAGATTTGATTACATATAATTCTTAATTTGCTGCAACAGATCTGTCTATGAATAAAGATAAAGCACAAGTTCATACAATGCAGCAGAAGTCGATACAATTATACTAATACACAAGCAAAAGTTCGCTTCTGCTAGAAATTTGCAATCATTGCTTCCTTCAGGAATCTCAGACTACAAATTGTCATGGAAGGCAAAAGCAATGGGATAATACGGATAGAGGGGGCACCTGCAAATCATAGACTCGAAGATATCTAACCCCCACCTGCGTCACTGGCTGAGAACATATGGTTTGAAGATACTGCGAGAAGTATTGCTTCGTTTAATGAGCCGGAGATTGTTACCTCAAACTAGCTCTTCACGTTCCCAAAGAATCTGGAAAGTGGAACAGGGCCATCGCCATCTTCATTGTCTGCAGTGGAACGCTTGCTTCTCGACCTGTGACGTTTTTCCTTCTTTCTGTTCTTACTACTCCTTGATTTTGACCTCTTTGACTCCCTCTCATCGTCGTCGCTACTTGATTCGTCTGAGGATGATGAGCTCATCGAACTGGAATCTGGAGACCGGCGCCTGGAGTGCTACAGGAACAAACATGTATTTTGTAAGGAAAATATGGACGAAAGCACACATAAAACAAAATGCATAAATGCAGTTAAAGATCGTACGAGGAGTGTTCAACAAGCATGCATAAGGACCATCAATGATCGATTTGCTTCGACTAGTCTAAAGTCTGTGTACATACTAGTATCTGTAAATGGAAAACGATGCACCATTCCTAACTATGAGGATAGTAATAAGTTGCTGCACGTATGCATATTCTGAAAGTACGTATATTCTTTTAGGGAACAACTTTTACGGGTCGTTTGGATGAGATATTTTGTTTGGCTAATGAGTTAATTCCATGTGATATTTTGTACAAGGAAAGGCCAAATAATTTGAAATACCACCGTTTCTTTTTTTGAATGTCAAACAAGGTATTTGGGCCAAATACCTCATCCAAACGACCCGTTAATACTTTACTATAGAGTATCTCTCTGTGCAGTAATTTAGCATATTCGTAACTGGAACTCTATATGTTTATCGGTGTACGGAACTACTCCAAAAGATAGACAATACAAGTACAGTTATTGAAAGCAGATCATTTGCAGGGAAAAAGTAACCACCTTTCTCTTTTTTCCGCGCTGTTTCTTTGAATCTTTTTCCTTCTTATCTGTGAGGACGTCACCAGTACTTTCAGCAAAGACAGTGAAGATTTAACTTTACCACAGCGGGATGGTACCTCTATATATATCAAGATTTGAACGCATACCTCTTTTATTGCTAGACTTGACACTGGAATGGTTCCTTCCATGAGCAAGTTTGTGCGCCCTTTCAGCATCCAGCTGGGCTCTGTACTCACGCATCATTCTATCTGTATCTTTCTCCTGTTCACCCTTTCTCAATTCGTCTTCCTAGTACATCAAATACAGAACCAAACATGGTGAGAAACAATGATATCCCAATATCTCAAGAAACAGCACTACTCTGCAAGAATACTTTTCAACATGGCACAAGCAGGTGTGTTAACCATCACTGCCTATGAACCAAACATTATGCCCGAAAGTTCCACTAGTTTTGAAGTCATAATGTATCAATATAAAGACAATGTGCAAGCCAAGACATTGCCTTTGCACCGTATTTCAGTTCCATGCAAAACACATTTACAGAAAGCAACAAGGCTTACTTAAAAATTGGTTTCTAACGGAGTTGTTCAGTATGGATATATTTGAAGAACAAAAGTGAGTTGCATAGCAGAAAACTAATACTAGCAAGACAAAGCAGTGTTCTCTCCACTATAACCTTTCATGAATAGAAAGGCCAATGAACTCAAGTTTAGCATCTCCTTACTGCAAAAAATCCTTATATCTCCCGGACATAACCAACCTTTATTTTGCTTAGTCATTAGACCCTTAGCAATAACAAAAGAATTGATCCCTATCCTCATTCTTAGGCACTGCTTAAAATCTTGAGCATAAACTCATGTCTCATGCGCAAAGCAAAAGGTTCAAACTCTTCCATGCTCCTCACAACACAATTAAATATCGCAACTCCCATGCATACTGTAGGAATAACCCTAATTATTCCTAATTAGGTAGACCGAATAGGAGATATATTTAGTTAATTGTGTAGAAAGAAACTTCCTTATGTAAGACTCCTACTTATGGTAGGAGTCCTTTGCTTCTAGGGTATATATACCCATCGGCTTTAGCATATCTAATAACAAGAATCAATAATTTTCTTCCTATCTCTCCCGTCTTTTTATCTACCTCTATTCTAAACATGGGTATCAGAACCTCTCTCTGGTATTCTCTTCCGCTTACTCTAAACCCTAATCATTCACCATGACCAAGAACACGATTGATAGCACCGTGACTACTGACAAGGATAGCAGCTCCAACAATTCTAGAGTCATGTCGATCCCAACAAGTTCATCCGATAATTCCTACCCTAGACGAGTTGTGATTTATCCTCTTGATGGTAAAAATTACCTTCACTGGTCTTCTTCCGTCTGCATCTACATCAGTGGCCGTGGTAAAGCTGGTTATCTTCTCAGAACAGCGAAGAAACCAGCTGAAACTGATTCGAAGTTTGAGCAGTGGGACAATGAAGATCACCTTGTTCGCGGCTGGCTTATTTCCACCATGATACCGAAGATAGGCGAAATCTATCTTCTTCATCGGTCGGCCAAGTCTATCTGGGACCATGCAAAGAAGACTTATTCGACGATGAACCACTCCTCTGCACTGCTAGAGATTGAAACCAAACTGTATGATCTCAAACAGGGAAGCATGGGTGTGAATGACTACTACAATTTTGGAAAAAATAATAAAGAACCAGCTGATTTCTTCAGCAGCAACTTTACTCAAGGTAACTCTCTTACCACTCACTCTAAACCTCCTCATCAATATACTTGAATTCTAGACTCTGGTGCTTCAGACATAATGACTAGTTGTCGAGAATTAATCCATGATCTTCAACCTTATCCTCGGGATGGAGGGGTTTGTGTAGCTAATGAGGGAATTGCCCCAGTTACAGGCATAGGTTATATTCGGCTGCCTGCCAACCTTATCATCTATCCAGTACTATGTCCCTCAATTAAGCTGCAATCTTATCTCTGTCCGGCAGTTGACCTCGGATTGAATTGTGAGGCTAGATTCTTCCCTTCTAGTTGCCACTTGCAGGAAGTGGGATCGGGAAAAACGATTGGAGTTGCTGAACTATCAAATGGACTATATATCTTCAAGGATGGTTTGGACAAGGACATTCAGAAGTCAGCACATCAAATTTCTAGATTGTAGTGATGATTTTTATCTTTGGCACTATAGATTTGGACATCCAAGCTTTATATACCTTTCACACTTGTTTCCTACATTATTTCGTAATAAACAGGCTCAGTTTTACAAGTGTGAAGTGTGTGAATTGGCTAAACATACTCGCTCCATATATCCTGCAATAGGTTATCGACCCTCTCAATCCTTCTCAATGATTCACAGTTATATCTGGGGCCCAATGAAGGTCAAGAATCTAAATGGAGCTCGATGGTTTGTCACGTTTAATGATAATCATTCTGGGCACACTTGGACTTACTTAATGAAGGCCAAATCGGAGACTAGTTCCATATTTCAATACTTCTATTACATGGTGAAAACCCAGTTCAATACCAAGATTCAAATATTGAAAACCGACAATGCTAAGAACTACTTCAACACCGTTCTTGGTCAGTACCTTATCAAACATGGGGTGGTGCATCTAAGCTCGTCGGTTGAAACTCCTTAGCAAAATAGGATTGCCGACCGTAAGAATAGACACCTTCTGGATGTTGCTTGTGCCGCATGTTTGCTAGGCAGGTTCCAAAATATTTATGGGGAGAAGCAGTCTTAACGGGCACGCACTTGATCAATAGGATGCCTAGCAAAGTTCTGGATTTCACCCCTCCTCGATAAATTCTTCTTGACCATTATCCTCAAATGGCCAGTTTATCTTCAAATCTTCCACCCCGGATATTTGGTGCACTGCCTTTGTTCACATTAACCCGAACCATCGCAGCAAGCTTGATCCGAGAGCTCACAAGTGTGTCTTTATTGGGTATTATCCTCACCAAAAAGGCTACAAATGCTATTCTCCCACTACTTGACAAACGTACAATACTCGTGACATTACCTTCTTTGAAACCCAATCTTTCTTTCACCACACTGAGTTCGATGGGAGACTACTAATGACTCTGAAACTCCTTTGTGGGATTTGATACCATTAGAGGATAATACTACTGTTCATTCTACTAAAAACACCATCAATGCAGCTCTGGAGTCTAGTACTACTGCTGCTCCTGAATCAATTGATACTCCTACTGATTTTGAATCAGTTGCCTTTGACTCTTCCAAATCCATTGAGGCTGCGTCTGAACAACATTCCAGAAATCAGCAACCTGAATTACTTGTTTACACTTGTAGGCCGATGACTGATAATCTTGCTCTGAACCGAAGGAAACTGGAGAGCCTGATGCTGCTATTCCAGAAGTTTCAATCCCTAGGTTTGATACTGATCTAGATATACCTGTTGCTATTCGCAAAGGTGTCCGAAGTTGTACTCAACATCCAATTGGAAACCACATTTCTTATGAGGAGCGTTTATCACTTCTCTCGATGAGGTTGATGTCCCTAAAAATATCAAAGAAGCCTTACTCGATCCAAGATGGAAGAGGCTGTCAGAGAAGAATTAAATGCCCTCAAGGCAAATCACACTTGGGACTTAGTTAATCTTCCTCCCAATAGACGCATAGTATGGAGCGTTTATCACTTCTCTCGATGAGGTTGATGTCCCTAAAAATATCAAGAAGCTTTACTCAATCCAAGAAGGAAGAAGGCTATCATAGAAGAATTAAGTGCCCTCAAGGAAAATCACACTTGGGACTTAGTTAATCTTCCTCCCAACAGACGCATAGTTAACTGTCCATGGGTGTTTACCATCAAATATAAAACCGATGGATCGATTGAACGATTCAAAGCTCGTTTAGTGGCCAGGGGGTTCACACAGAGTCATGGCATTTATTATGAAGAAATCTTTGCACTAGTGGCAAAGCTTAATACTATTGGAGTTCTTCTTAGTCTAGCTGCCAACCTAGATTGGGCTCTTCATCAGCTTGACGTAAAGAATGCTTTTCTCAATGGAGAATTGCTTGAAAAAGTTTACATGAATCCTCCTCCTAGATTTCCTTCGGATGGAAGAGTGAGTAAATTGAACAAACCCTTGCATGGAATGAAACAGTCACCACGGGCCTGGTTTGATCGATTTGCTAAAGCTGTCAAGTTGGCCGGATACACCCAATGCCAATCGGACCATACAATGTTCATAAGGCGCTCAGATACAAGGAATATTGTTGTCCTGATAGTGTATGTGGATGATATCATCATCACTGGAATGACACACATGAGGTAGATCAGTTAAAGCAGAGACTTGTATCAGAATTTGAACTCAAGGACTTGGGAAATCTAAGGTACTTCTTGTGTATGGAGGTTGCTCGCTCTCAAAAGGCTATTGTTCTCTCTCAGAGGAAATATGTTCTTGATTTGTTGAAGGAAACAAGAATGCTGAATTGCAAACCTATGAGCACTCCGATGGAACCAAATAAGAAATTCAGGCGAAATGAAGGAATTGTTGCAGTTGACAAATGGGTTTACCAACGTTTAGTAGGTAAGCTCATTTATCTGGCTCATACTCGTCTAGATATATCATACTCAGTTGGGATTGCAAGTCAACATATGCATAATCCCAATGAGGAACACTTAGACATGGTTTACCGGATTCTGAAGTATCTAAAGTTTATCCTTGGACATGGCCTATTCTTCAAAAAGCATGATAACAGAGGCGTCACTATATACACTGATTCTAGTTGGGCAAGTGAATTAATAGAACAAAGATCAACTACCATATATGGGACCTATGTATGGGGGAATCTTGTGACATGGAGAAGCAAGAAACAGAACGTAGTGTCCCTCAGCAGTGCAGAAGCTGAGTATCGTGCATTGACTTTTGGAATTAAGGAAGATATGTGGTTGCATCGGGTTTTTGGCGAATTACAAATGCCTCCTCAGACACCTATACAGGTTCTTTGTGATAGTAAATCTGCGATTAGCATCGTCCGAAATCTAGTTCATCATGACAGAACTAAACATGTTGAACTGGATCGTCAATTCATCTAAATTATGTTCCAACAAATCAACAACTCGCTGATGTTTTCACCAAGTTATTGTTAAGGTTTACCTTTGAAGAATTAATACACAAGCTGGGGATGTTCAATATTTACACCACACGGCTTGAGGGGGAGTATAGGAATAACTCTAACTATTCCTAATTAGATAGACCGAATAAGAGATATATTTAGTTACTTGTGTAGGAAGAAACTTCCTTATGTAAGACTCCTACTTATGATAGGAGTCCTTTACTTCTAGGGTATATATACCCATCAACTGTTAGCCTATCTAATAACAAAAAACAACAATTCTTTTCTTATCTCTCCCGTCTCTTTATCTACCTCTATTCTAAACATACAAACCTATGAGCTGCGGCAAACACTATATTAATAAGGAGAAAGAGAGTTGGTTACTTGTTAAAGGACCTATCCTAACCACAGATCTTGAGGTTTATTATTCCTTGATATGCATCCCAAACAATGCTAAGATCCCATGACCCATCTGAACCAGAATGTTAAAAATTCCAATTTTCAAGATGAATGCAATCTAGCTAATTCTGTAACGAGGGAAATTAAGTACACAAACAAGAAATATCTAGTGACCTTGTCTTGAGGTAAACAAGCACAGGATCGGGTAGAAATTACCTTCTGCTTCTTCTTGTACTCCTCCCAGGTAATTGTATGAGAAGTGTTGAGGCTGGCCAAACGAGCAGCATGCCACTCTGGTGTATGAAAAGAACCATCCACCTGCGACTGTCCTCATCAGAAATGTTCCAGTAATTCCAGAAAGAAGCAGTAAAGAAGATTGGGGAGAGATCTGTTCATCTGACCAACTCTAATTATTAACTACTATCTCTAGCATTATAACTGATCGTTCTTACTTTGGTGGTAGTAAAACAAGGATAAACAATAGTTAATAGCGACAGTTGAACCAAGAATTATACAACGACCAAAAGAAGAAATGCAAAAGAAAAAAACGAATGGAGTTTGGATCAACTATGTTCAATAATCTAAGTCCTCCAGAGAAATTGGTTGATTACAGATGGAGCCGGTTAATTTCAATAACTTCTGCATCAGATTAATCACTCTGCCTTTTCTATAAAGAAGAAACATTTTAAGGATGACAGGCTGCTCAAGCTGCAGCATGCAATGCTGACTAGACACGATGATCATATTTCATCTAGCTCTAGTCTATTACTAAACTCCAGACTTCTTCAATTAGTGAGTGCAACTTTAAGTGGAATTGGATTCAACAGAAGTACAAAATGCGAGGCATCCATGTAACATCTCAATAAAAGGTTACAGGAAGCATCTCAGCAGTAACATCAAATAACGTTAAAGAAATAACATAAACTGGAACAGCTGATAGCAAAGGAGCAGTATGGAAGGGTACAAACCATGCCATCTTCAACCTCATCAGGACCTGCAGAGCTTGAGCCAAGCCTCGCTTTCTGCATAGCTTTGTAAGCTTGATTTTTACCCATTTTATCCTAGAAATACTAGAAACCTTAACGCCACGTGGGAAAATAAGGAATTGGGTTACAGATCCTGAAAAAAAGAAACAAGAAGAATTTCAAATGGGAAACTAGAAGTTCCATATTAGGGGAAACCAACAAATTTTTTTTTTTTCGCTAAGCTTAGTTTTCTGGGACTGCTGTCAGATATTAAATAACAATAATTTGTCACAACTGATGAAAAGCAAAAAAGAAAACACCAGCTGGGCAGAAGTTCCCAGTTTGATTGAAGACACATCCACATGTACATCCAAAGGCCTAGTCGGGAAGATATGAAAAACAATATTAATGATTGACCAACTAATACGATCAGTGTGTGTATATACATGAGAAAATTCCAAGTTGAAAGCACCGATAACATTGAACCTGTGATTAGGGGAAAAAAGTGGGAAAAAATCAAATGAAAAGCAACAACAGTAGGAGAACCTAAGACGATATCCACAAGCATAACATGAAGATTGGGAAAGGTCCATAGACCGTATGACTTCCAAACACGTAAAGTCAACCATTAAATACTTAGAAAAGAAAACGGAGATTCAACTAAGTTATTCTTTCTAAGGTCCAACTCTACAAAGGCAGGAACACTCAGACGAACCATGATTTGACTCCTTCTAACTATGCTAGTAGGTTGACAATATAAAGAGAATGCCTTTTTTCCTGATTACTAGAGTTTGATTGATTTTCTATCTAGGCAGTGTTTAGTGCATGCATGGTTCTGAAAAAAATCGTATTCAAAGCATAACAACTTACCCTCTTCCATGAACGATGAAATCAAACTCGAAAGGGGCAAATGGGAAAATAACATCAAGAATTTCATAAAAGCATTGAAAAGTCAGTTAGTTGAGAGCGCAACAATTCGAATGTGCAGCTTTTACCTAATACTAATAGCAGTCTAAGGGAATGCTATTTCAGCTCAACACAAATAATCCACAATCTGTCCCCTAATTGAAATAAAAACCCTAATTTGGTCAAGACCAATCGACAGAATAAAGCAAAGCACGGATAATAATCAATTGGAAAGGAAGAGAGGGGAGGTGAGGGAGTATGAGTACCAGCAAGCCAGAGAGTGAAAGCTGAAGCGCGAGGGAAGGAGGAAGAACTGGAAACAAACAAAAATTGAGGGGCAGCTGGATCTCTGTATCTGCGTGGAAGCAAGCAATTGGGGACGAAGGATGTTGAAAATGGCGGAGTAGGCAAAAAGGATCTGGCGATAGCGAAGCGGGGAGTGGAGGAGGAGGAGACGATAGGGATTTTGTTTTCCCAACGTTTGGTTGAGAAGGGAAGAAAGGAGCTGTTTTCGTCTTTCTTCACTGTCTCTATTTTTTTCCTTTGTTCTGGTTTACTGGGTTAGTTTTCGGTTTTTTTACCGGTTTGGGTTTTCATGGGGTTCTTCTTCGCTCTTTGTGGGCCGTAGCTAATGGATCAGACGAGAACAGCTGATGAGTGGTTAATTAATATCATTATAATTTGGAGTTTTGAACATTAGGAATCTCAATTCATTTATCAATTTTTAATTATATTTATATTGTCACTTCAACAATTTTATTATTTTAGTAATTAATTAATGGTGTTTTCTTTGGTACAGGTGCATGGTTGCACCACTGACGTGGCATGTATGTGGCGTAATGAATAGACTGCCAACATGAATTTTAAGATAATTTATATCAATTGTTTTTTAAATTTAATTACATATCAATTGTAGACCTTCATTTTACAAATGTTATCCTAATCGCTCCAACGTAAATTTTAAGATAATTTATATCAATTGCTCCTCAAATTTGATTACATACTAACTTTAAACCTTCACCTTTACAAATTTTATCATAATCACTCACTAAGTTAAATTTGAAATAAATCAATTCCTCAAATCCAACCCACCCATAATCAATATAACATTAAAATTGGATGAATTTAAAATGCAAATCCAAATCTATCTAAATGAACATAGTAGCAAAAGAAACCAGTGTTCATAATTATCATCATAGCTGGACATCAAGGTTCTCTTCACGTTTCGTGTATAATCTAATTTATCGACCAACCATAAGTATAATCGAGGGTAAAGATAGATTATTAGGTAGTCTACAACTAGGGTATTTGTCACGGTTACCATTCCATTAAAAAATAGAGTATAAAGATAGAAGAACCTCATCAACAATCATGATCGATGGAACGAGATATAATAAAATAACATAAGTTGTCGATATGTTGAAACATCAACAACAATTAATTAAGCCGAAAAAGTATCAACATGATCATACACATAATATTCCTTATGTCCACACATATTACAAACTAATGCTTGCCTACTCCTTTACAAATTATGTATTATGGTTATATAATTAGTATGGATTTAACATGAAATCAATCTATATATATATATTGATTTGCATTTGGATGGATCGAATATGAATATGAATATGAATATATGAATTTTAAGCGGTTTGGTATTAATTGAAATCAAATTTGACCAAAATTCTTACAATAACTCTTTCTGTCTATAAAAAAAACTTCGAGTTCCATTACCATCTACCTCTCAAACGTATTGCAAATGGAATACCTTCCCATACCATTATAAAATGTTAGTTCAAGTAAATCATTAATCATCGATTTGCGTAATCTTTTAGAGTGAAAGTTCATAACTAGTCACAAGAGAAGATAGCTAGTTTACATTTTTGGATAACTAGATAATAACTAATTTGGTTACACACAATTGTGAAATTCAATATTTAATTACAAGTTTAATCGATGAAAGGAAAGGTTATTAGGAAAAACAACTAATTTAGTTACACACTGTTGTGAAAAATAACTAGTTATATATGAATTTTATAATGAGTAATTCAGTTGTGTAACTGATTATGAAAAATTATAACTAATTATCCTTTGAGTTATACTAGCTAGCTCTACATTAAACATAGCAATTATTGTTCGAGTCGGTGCCCTGAGTTTGATCGGAATTGAGATGACGATGTGAGAAGAGAAATGTTCAAAAGTAAGCTTTCTTGATCGATTTGTTTTTTCCTTCCACTAATGATCTCCCACGCATTTGTCTTAATAGATAAGATCAATTGGTCATTAACTTAAGCCCAATACAATTTGAAAAACATAAGCTTTAATAGGAACTGACCCAAATGTAAAGAAGTCTTCTTCCTTTTCTTCCTCTCGCACAGCAGAGTACATAGAATGATGTAGCTTCAGTATTTCAGCGGAGGAAATCAACTCCTCCCTCCTCGCTAGCTTACAATCATCCATGATGGTGGGCGACCCGAATTCGAACTTAAACGCAAATTTGGAAGGGATTATATATGCTCCGTAAACTTCAGCCGGAAAACACCTTTGAACAGCCAAACAAGATTCTAAAATAAAAATCTCACTGTAAATCAGTTTGAATCTGAAGAGTTGAGAAACTTGGACGATTATCAAATAATGGCGAAACTACGATGCCAAAGCAATGGCATGGTACAAGAATTTTTCACAAGTATGGAGGTTTAACACAAGAATAAAAAGACAGACACGAAACGTGGTTTCAATTAAGAGAACTTTGGGATCCAACGATGAGAATAATTATGAACACTGGTCTTTTTTGCTTCTATATTTATTTAGATATACTTGGATTTCATTTTAGATTCATCCAATTTTAATTGTGGACTTGTTATATTGATTAGGGGTGGATTGGATTTGAGGAATTGATTTATATTGAATTTAACTTAGAGAGCGATTAGAATAAAATTTGTAAGGTAACGATTTAAAGTTGACATCTAATCAAATTTGAGGAGCAATTGATGTAAATTACCATAAAATCCATGTTGGAGCAATTCGGATAAAATTTATAAAATGAAGGTCTAAAGTTGGTATGTAATTAAATTAAGGAACAATTGATATAAATTAACTTAAATCCATGTTGGCAGCCTATTCATTAAGCCACATAGATGCCATATAGGGGTGCACCGAAGAATCCACCTTAATTTATTGAGCAATTTCTTTTTTTAATGGGAAATCACACTACAAAAGTTCAAATCATTCAACAACCAAGCATGACTACCACCAAAGCTGGCCATAGCGGAGTAACAGGACTGCCTAGCTACAGCGTGAGCCGCCTATTACCTAATCTCCGCACCCATTTCACCCTAGCCTCGGGTAGAAAGCGAAGCAAATCTTGACACGTCGAGATAATATCTCCAAACTCCATTGAATTTTGCACACCTTGCTCCATTCGTGCTGTACTTCTCGACTGTCGGTCTTGAACACAATATTATGATAGCCTGTCATCCTAGTTCATTTGATTGCTTTTTCAAGTGCTCACGCCTCCACTTCTCTTGCCAGAATAATCCATTAAAGTATGCGTGAAACCGTCCCAAGTATTGCCCCTCCTCGTCTCGCATGACTGCCCCAACACTATGCAGCATGTGCTTGTCGAAGATAGCGCCGTCGAGAATATTGATTTTGACAAACCCTACCTCTAGTCGTTGCCATTGGTTGCAGCAGTCACTCGCAGGGCCATTCCCCGACGGACGAACTAGTCCTTGCATGAGCAGCCACTCCTCCACCGTGTCGGCAGCACACTTCATATTTAGTTCTTTCGGTCTCGGGCGATTTTGCCACACCCGTTCATTACGCTCGTTCCACACACTCCACAAGATGCCGACCGCTTTCACAATTACTGCTCGGGATTCTTTACTTTGAAATTTAAACTACCACTTAGAGAAGGTGGTAGCATTTTCCCAAAACTTATCCACTGCTGCCAGTGGCAGATCCACATGCACTGAACCGAAATCTGTGAATCGAGTAACCAATTTATGAGTATAATTTTTTAACGTAATACTAAATTAAAATATACCCAAAAAACATTTGCTATACTATTTTTAGTTAAAGTAAGTTGTCCTTAAAGGTTGAATGTGCCACCATCGATTTTTTTCTTATCAAATAATAGTAAACGCAAGTACTGAGCCTAAATGATCATTAATATGTATCGAGCATTGAGCGGAAACAACAAAACACTGAGCCGGATCTAAAATTTTCCTGTGCCGAAATTTCTCGGGCACCCCCTTGTATCTGCCCTTGACTGCTGCATCCATACCCGCCATCTCCCAACACCGTTGGAAAACAGGACACTCATGGAATCGATGAATAAGATCCTCCCCGCCCTCTCCGCACAGTGCACAACCTCCATCAACATGAATTCCCCTTGTGGCCAATACTTCTCTAGTTGGCAATATCTCTCGCACACTCCTCCAAATAAAATGACGCATCTTCGGTGGAACGTCCATACTCGACAAACGCTTCCACTCACCTTCTACCCGCAATCCACCCATCTCCGCAAAACTATCTACAAGAATTCAGTACGGACCGAATAGTTCCCATGCCGACTAAAGTGCCAGAGGCGTGTGTCTTTACTATCTCCGAGCGGGGGTTGCATGCTTGTGATTGTATGCACGTCCTCGGTGCATAAAAGTGCTCCTAAAAATCCTTATCCCATCGTGGCAACTTTGGAACCATAAGATCACTAACCGTAATATCATCAAACTCCTCGATCTGTGCGTTCGGATCCATCGTGTCCTTTCAGCTCGCAACCACAAATATTTCCAAACCCTAACTGTATGCTAGTCTCCCAGCTTCCACCTCAACCCAACTTTGAGCAAATCTTGAGTAGCACGCACGCTTCACCATATAAAACTCGGATTATGGCCCTTGGCCGCCGACAAAAATTCTCCCTTTTGGTAGTATTTAGAGATGAAGACTCGTGATACCTTCTAACGACCTCCATTCCTACTGTCATTAGGAATTTCTAATGAGTATTTATTTGTTTCTTAACAAAAATTTTGCACAATGATAAATAGGTAATATATCACCAAAATAACTTCACTGTTATCTCGACCACACAAGTGTCGTATGTGTTCAAGGATTCCTCTCGTTATGCTTCTACTCAAACTTAACGGCACGGTCTAGACGGAAAGATTTCTAATTATACTACTAATTCAATTAAAACTAATAATTAATGTTTGAACAGAATGAGAAGACAAATTCTTGGAAGGGATGATTCATCAAGCTCAACTTTCTAATAGTACTCGGATCGGGCAAACGTTGGACTTATATTGAATAATCTGACTTCTCTTATCACTCATATGAATCCGCGGCACGATCATGCACGCGGATTACCACTTCTAGTTTCCCAATCAAAGTTGGAATAACCTAAACTAGGCTAACTAGTAATGAACACCGAGAAGTTCTACAAAGTGATACGGTGCTCTTTAGGAATTAAAGGAAATCACAAGCAATTGGAATTAGTGTTAACTTGGTCCATCAACACCTAAGCTACAAATAACTAAACTCAACTTGGTCCATTAGGTGCAAATCAGAGCGCCTGCCAATTACTCGATGAACAATCTTTAAAACAGAAAGAAGCACAAAAGGTAGAATCGAGCTATTGACTTACTCCACCGATAGCTTTCTTTTATCTTAGATTGATAATCATATGAATTTCTAAGTCGATCAAACAGAGGATTTCATTAGATTTGACCTAACTCAAGTCGTAACAAGAACAAGTTGAAAAACCAACAATCAAAGCAATCTTTCATTCAATTCCAAATATCCAACAATCGTCGACCCTATACCTTTAGGGACAGTATCATGGCTCAAATCCTATATCCCAACCAAAAATTCTAAGGATTTAGCTAACCACCATCTTGATGAAAAGACAATGAATCAGACTTGCTCCAATCTTCGCTTTGATCGTCTAGTTTCAATCTTAGCTTCAATATTCAATGGGGACTCCTTCGGATCTTCAATCGGACTTCTAGGGATGGAAATATGGTGTTTTTGCAGAGGAAATTCGGGGGGAAAATGATGAGAATTCGTTGACGAAGATTCTCTTTTCTCTTTCCTTAAACCGCTCCTTTTATATGGAAAGTGTTGGATCCGGGAGGTGCACGGCGTGCAGGGGTGCACGACTTGCACCCCCTTTTGCTACAAGGGTAATTGCATCCCGAGGGCCCGCACGGCGTGCACTGATGCATGGTGTGCAACCTTTCTTTTTCACCAATTCTTGCATTGTCACTCCATTCGAGCTCCAACCTTGCTCTATTCCGCGTCCATAGCCTCACAACTAGACCACTTGTTTCTAAAGTACATGTGACTAACAAGTACTACAAAGAAACACATCAAATGGAGCAAAATGGTCCAAGTGAACGAGTCTAGACATACAATGCCAAAGAACAAAATCACACGAGATTGAAACACAAACAAGCTAGTATTCTCTAAAAAAGCATGCAAATAAGGTAAGATATTTGCTACTAATAACAATATCGGTAATCTATATAGTATTTTGTACTCATTAATATTTTTCTTGAAAAGTGTACTTTAGCTTATATGACATTGCTAATTGAATTTCTAAATTAACAATCTTGCTAATTTAGAAAGCATGTATACATCCATAGCAATTGCTAAAAGAGAGCCACATCACCCCCACCTTACTTTAGCAATTTCTAAAATTTGGAGATGGAGATGTCATAAGATCATCTCCATCCCAAAAGGTGTTTAGCAATTTCTACTTGTCAAATCATCAATTTTAACAATTAATCTATTACCCAATTTCCAACCATCTCCATCCCTAAATTTTTTTAGAATTTTTTTAAAATTTTTAAAGTTTTTTTAACACTATTTATGCACTAATATTGACAAAAGATGTACATATTTTATAATCATAAATGTTTTGAAATGTGGTTCATTGTCTATGTGGTATTGCTATTTGACTCGCTAAGCTAAATTAGCAATCTTGCTAATTTAGCAAGCACTCCTCCATCTTTAGCAATTGCTTATTGGGGTGCCACATCACCTTCTATATCACTTAGCAATTGCTAAAACACTATGGATGGAGATGCTCTAAGTAATTTTTTTTCAAAATCATTGGTTTACTTTTGTGAGATAATGTGGACCACTTCTTGGTATGTAAACTATGAACCATGGTTGTAAAAATAGGACCCGCCTGATCGATAAATGGAGACTCCACGAGGAGTGGTTTGATGGTTGGGTAGAAAATTCAAAATCGTGCGTTGATCTGATTTGACTAGTAAAACTGAAGGTCTGACATGGTTTTTTTAATACCAAAATCTCAGTTTGGGGAGAATTCTCATAAATGTAGTAAAGTTAAACGAAGTGCGTACACAAATCTATCCAGAGGTGCAGATCCCACATACGAGACTATATAAATCGCTGTCCCTTGCGAAACAAAAACGGCCTCAGTCCTTGTTCTCATACAAGACATTTAATAGACATAAGGATTATGAAGGTGGGGGACAGATATACAGTAACCTATAAAGCAGGGAAGAGGTCCGACTGGAGGGGGTGAGCGTTGCTGGAGTCGATTCCGAGCTTCACAACCGTCTAGATAAGGCTATGCCGTTGGGCGGGTCGCCCTTGGCTAACCTCTCTGTACCATTACCTCCTTTCTTGAACGACTTCAACGACTTCTAACCGTTGACTTTCTTACGTCCATTGGCTGCATCGTAGGGGGTCGTTGGGAAATCAGAGCCACCGTTCTTCAATAAGAATTGAAAAACCCTACTTGAGGGAGAAACAAAACCCTACTCGAAAAGAGAAATAAACCCTAACAACGGATAAAAACTATCGAAATCAAGTTTAACAGGTTTTTAGTTGTACCTCTATAATTTCAGTTTGATGGGGCTCAATTAAGATTTTTTCAATTCGGCCTTAAGTATATATTTATTTATTTAATTTATTATTAAATGCCTGGTTGAACCATTAAACCTTTAATCTCATCGGTTTGACAATCGCTCCGATACTGAAAACCATGATGTAAATTTCTAATTTTAGTTATTGAGGAATACGTACGGCAGGCAGTTGTCGATAACGACGGAAATGTCCTCACACAGAAGGTGAAAATGGGTTTTGATTTATTTATTATTCATTCATTGTCTGGTCTGGTGAATATGAACTTCACCAATTCTGGTGGACAAACAAGCATACAAACCACAAATTGGTTCAATAATCCAAATTCGATGATCATACAAAGGCGCCCAGAATTACACAAAGCTTCATCCATCTGTATATATATGGTCATGCTGCTGAAATAAAGAGCACACAACCTTCATCATCATCATCATCATCATCATCATCTCTCAATTCATAATACATGGTATTTCATAGCCCACGTTATTATTCTCTCTTCATCTCTACACTCAGCACCTTCTCGTACCCGGCCTTGCAAATGCTTTGCCCTAATCCTGCAACCAAATCAAGAATGAAGTGACATTCAAGCACATGCTGATAGAAAAGTAGAAAAACTAACATATGTTCATACTTGTACAGTGAACTGGAATACGAAAACCAATTAATGAT
The DNA here is from genome assembly GCA_030674075.2 of Linum usitatissimum. Classification (NCBI taxonomy): domain Eukaryota; kingdom Viridiplantae; phylum Streptophyta; class Magnoliopsida; order Malpighiales; family Linaceae; genus Linum; species Linum usitatissimum. The sequence continues at coordinate 2,793,807 of JAUJYP020001374.1, forward strand.
CTGAACCATGCAAGAGTAAAGCAACGAAAACGAGATCATCGTGACACCAGGAGAAATAGTTTCACAAATGTTGAGAACTACCGGAGACTAGAGAGCAGGAAGCTCACGGAAACCAGTTACGGTTTTCAACTACTCTTAACACAATCAACTCATTAGAAAATCAGTCAGCATCCATTGTTTACTAAGTAATAAGAAATTTTCATTTCAGCATATGTTTTTTTCTCAGTTTGAAGCAATGAAATGCCATAGGAGTTAAAGCAACATACCTCATCGTCATCATCATCTCCGCCATCTTCTTTGTTCTTCTTCAGGCGAGTCGTCCCACCTTCCTTCGTAATAGGCAGCTTCATCTCTCCAAAAGGAGTGTCCACATGAACATTCCCTTTCAAGGTATAACCCGTGCCTCTACCCCGAATCATGTCCCAAAGAGCAGATCCAAAATCCTTAGGCCTGAAGGTGATCGGAATATCAACGTAGCTGACTCCCTTCTTCGCAATCATAGCACCTTTGGAGAGCTCAGCACATCCAATGCTCACATCAGACAGCCAAATCTCACAGTTGAGCGAATTCAGACCCAAATCAAAGTCGTTCATGTTCTCTATCCTCACATGAAGTACTGCAACAGTCTCCTCAAACGAAAAAGTCTCGAATTTTATCTTCTCCATGTCAACGTCAGGCTTGTAGGGCACAGGAATCTCCCCGGTTTTCTCCATTGGCAGAGTGATCCGCCCAAATACTGGCACATCCACGAGGAGGTCGACCTTGATTCTGTAAGGGATGATACTTCCAGGCTGAATATCTTGGTACGTGCTCTTGATGTCGTCATAAATCAAAGTTAACGGTATCTTAACAGTCTCCTCGCCATGGGCTTGGATAGTGCCAGCATCCGGGATCAGTCCGGAGACCAACTTCCTCCCATCGCTCTCGATTAAGTAGTTGATGTCGATCAGAGGGATCGGAACAGGGTTAGGGTTCTTGATAAGCACATCGACAACTATATCTGCCTTCTCGAGATTGATACAAGGGAGGTGAATCTCAGTCACATCAGCAGTTGGCTTGCCGAATCCGATTGTTTCCTCGATCTTCTCGCCTACATCCTGGATGAATCCCTTCACCTTGCCAAGAAACCCTCCCTCCTCCTTCTCATCATCCTTCTCCTCAGTGGCTCGATTGACTACTTTAGGGTTATCGGAAGACGACATAGCTTCCCTGATTCAAAAAATTCATCCAAATCACATAACAGTGTATCCCATCCATTACAAACACAACAATAACAGATGCAGAATCTACAGAGATAATCAAACTCAATCATATTGATGCATTCGCACACATAATGTAGCTCCAGATCGACCGATTGATGCACTCGTACACACATATATAATGCACGATCACCTAAAGGGGAAAATGATCCAGAGGCTCTGAGTTATGACGATAGCAAGATCCAATAGGTACGTAATTAGAATCAGCTCCGAAGGAAGATCAATTCAAATGAGAAACACAAACAGATGCAGAATCTACAGGAATCGTCTGTTTTCCTATCTTCATACATCAAACTGAATTACAGCAACGCATAAGCACGCATAATGTAGCTCCAGAATCGTCTGTTTTACTATCTTCATACATCAAACTCAACCATAGGCATTTATATTATGCTAGATCAAGTAAAGGGGGGAAACGATCCAAAGGCTCTGAGGTAGGATGATAGTAAGATCCAGTAGGTATGTTATTAGAAGTAGCTCCGAAAGATGATCAATTCAAATGAGAAAGAAGAAACAGAAATCTGGCATGAAGATGCTTAAGAAGTGGATGTAGTAGCGTTTACCTGGGAATATAGTAGTAAGGGGGGTAAGAGGCGAAATTGGATCGGCCGAGCTTGCAAGGTTCTGTGAAATCTGGAGATGGTAGGGAAAAGGAAAATTAAATAAGGATTGGCTGGGAAGAGGAGAATGGTTGATTGGTTGTCGGTTGAGATAAAAACAGGTAATTACTAATTACAATTTGTACAAAATAGCTTGGTATCTTTGAAAATGAACATACCTATCAGTTACGTTTGAGCTTATAACAAAATAGTACATGACGAGTACTATTTTGTTATAACAGGTTGATTGGGATTACTTGTCGGACACGAAAGATGAATCGAGCTTCTCGTAAATATGGGGAGGACTTGCATCTGCGGAAACACCAAGAAACAAACTACTATCACAGTCATTATGTTGCACATCTACGAGCCACTTAACAATAAGACTGATTACTGTAAAGATCATATCTCCAATTTTTTGAGGCAGCGCGCTATTTTGTTCACTCCGTTCTTGTCGAATCTTCAACCTTAGAACGTAGTCCTTATCGGTGTCGATTTCAGTATGAACAACGAAGAATGAATGCAGAAAACTAGAAAAAATTACCAAAGTTAAACAATGATTAGGACAGAGCAAGAATTAGCAGCTAAAAATAGCAAACTCGGGAACACTACTATATTCCCAGAAAGGTATGGAAAGCACAATCAATGGGCAAGTAGCTCATATCTAGGACGTTAAATCTACCCAGAAAGAGTTTCTGAACATTCGTTATAAAAAAATTCGTCTAGTTCGACCTCATTCGTACAACTCTAAATCTCCAATTGCAAAATGATAGTAGCATGGAACTACAACACAGAGATTGATTAAACCTTCTAGTGGTGGCATCAGTTAGTTATGATATGTGCCTTGCTTGAGGCCCTTTGAAGTTTATTCAACTGAATCACAACCCTGAGTAATTCATCCTTTGATAGTGCATAAGACATCTCGATTTTCATCTGGTCAAGTGCTGGAATAGAGTTCAGTCATCAGGTAATGAGAGTCATTTCATTCTTGTTATCGATGAGGGTGAGAGGGGGAGGAAACCGTGGGAGTGAGTGTAAGAGGGAAGGAGGGGAGGGCAAAAATCCTACGGAGAGGAAAGAACTAGGGTTTTTGGCCGTATTAATATACTTGTAAGTTTTGTTTCTCACAGTCGATCTTTTCTTTTATGACATTGATTGCAAAATAGAAAATATAACTAACATGACCACCAAAAGATCCACCAATGTTAAGAAAATCGACATACTCGTACGTGATATACAAAGAAAACCAAACAAACTACACACTGAGTTATTACGACGACAATCAATTCCCAACGAAGTACAGAAAAATAATCTAGTTTTAAATGAAAATTAAGGAGAATGAGGCTATTTTCGGACATGCTTTTGGTGTGTGGGTTGAGGGAACGTGGGTGGGGGCATTATGGTTTAGGGTTTGGTGAGGCTGATTCAGGTAGTAAACGAAATGGGGTACCTAGGGATGTGGATCAGAAGGGGTGGGAGAGGCAATAGCGTTCGAGGGATTATTGTTTAGTTTATGTTTATTGTTTAGTTTATATTGTTAGTTGGTATAATAGGTTTTGTTAATGAAGGTTTTTAAGTAAATTTAGTATTTTGGATAATTTGACGGCTGCTTAATTGATTTTGCTTTGCTTTAAACTTAGTTTTCAATCTTGGTTTAGCATGTTTCAAATCAAATTCAGATCCCCGATCAAACCCGAAATCCGGCTATGGGAGGGAATGGGTATGAAATCTAAATCCGATTGCTATCATCTGGCGAAAATTTTTCGAATCCGGAAACACAACAGGTGGGTAATGAATTCATTATAAATCCGGCTCCGATCCACTTGATTGCCAATAAATAAATATAACTGGTTATTAATGTTTCTTCTGATACACAAGTAAAAGTTCTGATTGTTTTTGTAGTACCCAGCCGCTGATGGATATTTTGAGTGCAACAACAAACCATGGGAGAAGTAAGACATATGAGGTTGGACGACCTCTGCTTGAGAGCAAACTGTCACCCTCGTGCAGTTCTTCGTATGATTACCAGTTATCCGAATTTGCAACGATTCACAATACTGGTATCTGTTTAAATTTCAGTCTCAATCTCTTTTTGGAAGTCGATTTTACGATGTAATTATGTGGCCTAGTGATGTTGATTCCACACTTGATTCCACTTTCTCCCCAGCTAAAATTGATGTAAATCGAGTTTTTAGTTGTTAAATTTCTTGCTCTCCAATTTACAATCATGGAGTTGATCTATTAGATTCTTTTTTGGGGGTGATGACGAAGCTGGACAAGCATTATTCTGCGGTCGAGACCAAGAGCTGGAAGGACAAAGAAGCACTGGTGACGATGAACTCCGGAGGAGCTGCTGGTTCGGGATTCGAATTGCTGAAGAGGATTGAGATAAAGGGCGTAAGAGTTTCGGATGATGAACTGAGTCTGATTAGCTGGCTATTGAATTCCTCTTCAGCACTTGAGCAGATGGAAATCCTAGTGTACAATGCACTTTTATTGCGAGACGGGAATCACAGATTGTCAAGTTGGTGAATGGGTTTGGTCGGACTTCCACCGGGGCAAAAGTTAACATACAAACTAGAGGGTCCTGTAGCTACCTTCAAGAAAATCAATCTTTTATTTTGCATGGGTGATATTTTGGATTAAAAAATGATGTGTTTTTAAAATGTGGTATTTATGAGTTGTTGGGTATTTGGTTAATGAACTAATTCAATTTTTTGTAAACGAAAAAATCAAATTAATCGAAATACCTCAAAATTTCAAATATCACAATCTCAAAATACTAACATTATTTTCTTAGATGTCAAGCTAGTTATTTTTATGTAATTTATGCAAAAATAACTAACCCAAATATAGCCCGTTAAATCTCAGATAGTCAAATTCCATTGCTACTAGCTAATTAGTTGAACAATAAGATGGGAACAGATATCTCACTACAACTAACTCAAGTACTCAACAACAAGAATAAGTAATCATTAAATTTTTTCAAATTTTTGTTAGTATGTACATACACCATTTTTCTTCAAGTCAGCTTGCAAATTCGCCAAAGCGAGCATATTCTGCCTCTGACTTGACTTATTTAAAATCGAACTCCCTCGAATGAGCTTTTTTATCTTGATTAGCCTGATTTTAATAGAAGTATTTAATGATTTTTTTGAAACGCTTTTCTATATCATGATGCACAATGTAGTGGGATGGCTCAAAACACTGCGCTTATCTTACTGTCTACTCAGTAATTCCCCCCCTGTTCCGTTCAATGGATGCTTCGATAACCTGACAATGCTCGAGCTTAGGGGTTTGAAATTTCCTCCAAACTCAACTCGGTGGAAATTCGTATGTCCATTGCTAACAAATCTGACCTTGGATGGATGTAGAACTATCGTTAGTAGCAAATTGCCAGCGATTGTGATCGAACAAGTTCCGAAACTTAGTTACTTCTACCTCGTTGTAGGTTTCAGCTCTCTGCAATTCAACTCCAGTACTCCACTCCTGAAGCAAGGTTTCATCCGCAAAACCAGTTTGACTCGGACTCTCGTATCGAACTTGTTGAAAGTCAATGGGGGGCTTGCTGCAGTAAAATCACTTTCGATCTCTCGATATTTTTACGAGGTATACCTAGTACAATTTCTTGCTGCTTCTAATTAGCCCTTTTTATACTGTTATACATACTGGAAATTATCTCGCTTCGATGCTACGTGACTTATTTGAAACCAAACCTCACATTCTGCTTGTTTTTCTAGTACCTTTGTATGATTACCAGTTCTCCGAATTTGCAACGACTTACAATGCTGGTATCTGTTCTAAACTTGGTGGACAATGCACAGTCCTGCTTCTTCACGGTGGACCCTTGTAAGGAAATAGAGGTTGGACAAAACAAGATAAATCCCCCAAAGCACAAATCCTTTGCAACCTCATAAATCTCACATACATTCCCAAATAATACCACACATCCAAAAACAATATTACAATAAATAACAGGACAGACGAGTAGACTTTTATTACAGACGAAGGAAAAAGATTATGAACGAACCCCTACACCCGATAAAAGTAGTGTAATTAATTAGAACGCTGAATCTAACAAAATCATTCATGTTCAATCCTGCCTCCTGCTGAGAGAAATCACATGGAAACAGCAAAGTGCTAGGGGGACTCACTTCCTCATGTGGGTACTACAACAACTCCATTCTGGGTAGACATCTCCAGAACCAAGACCAGAAGCAGCATCAACTGGATCAAGAAACACGTCACCGTTTTACGTATCCCCTTCCGAATATTTGACCCCTCTTCTTCTTCAACGTCGAGTACTTCCCCTCGGTGCTTCGTCACTTTCTCTGCACCCTTCTTGATAGCCATGGCCTTGCTCTCCACCAAACTCACTTTCTGCCGCATTTGCTCCTGCTCCCCAATTACAGCTTTAATTTCGGCATAAAGTGGTTCTCCGTGGTTGCTTTCATTGGCGTTCGACTCCTGCAATGTCTTTCTCAACGTCAGACATTGGACCTCGGCCTCGATCTTCTGCTCGAAGAGGGCCTCGCACTCGATCTCCATCTCCTCTGATCGAATTTTGAAGTCTGCCTCTAGCTCTCTGTTATCTGACTCACCACGCTTCCACTTTTCTTCTAGTTCGGCAACCTTGGCCTCTTTCGAGCACACCATTGTCAGCACTTCCTTCAGTCTGTTTTCTAGATGTTTTGCATTTTGGAATGGCATCGATACTTGCTCAACCGCTCCTGCTTCAAACTGACCGAATGAGCTTGACGCAGTTGCGTCTGTGTAAGGGGGATCTGTAGGACAGCTGATCTTCCCAATCTCTCCAAATTTGTTGATCTCTGCAAGATAATGACGATCACTGATTATCATAAACACATGATCACCAAGCATTTTGATTTGTTTAACTCGTACATGTTTCATGTAAGGTACTAATGCCGGAGCAGTTCATGCAGGGAAATAATATTTTTCAGTAGTATGCACCATCAGAAAAGCTCTAATGGGTGTATTACACAAAAAATTAGTCAACAAGATGATTAGAAAATTAAACAAAGGGCAGTAGAAAATAAGAGACGCCAGAAATAATTCCATATGAAACCAGAGGCATCCTTCACAAGTCCAGCTGATTAAAAATCCATAAAACCAGAAATTGAACCAACAGAACGGCAGGTCGAGTCATATAATATTGTAAACAGTATCCTTTGAATGGATTCTCAGGGTACCTGGAAGTTACAATGAAAGATTTGGGAATAAACGAAGTTTTTTTGCAAAATATTGTATAAGGAACTCTGCGCTGTATATTGTCTTATATACAGCTGAAAGAATAAGATCCTTCCCATGAATAACAACTTTGAAGCAACAAATAATGAAATCATTGTAATTAAGACACTGATCTCCAAGCATAGTACTGGAAAGGAAACTTCTTCACGCAAGGAACACAGATCAAACACACAAGACAGCAGCACGAATTGCAGCATCTCAACCCAACTATGATCTTCATTTGATCAGAGCTTTATCCACAGAAGAACTTTATGTGGAATGTATTCCAAAAACATTGAAGTTCACGAACGATCTTTAACTGTTACCATACTTCTACTGTTCTACAGCTGTTTCCTCTCGTAGATACTAAAGCATTTCTATTTTACATAGACGAAAAACTGATTCTGTGGCAGGTACATTTTGGTCCATCTAAACCTTATATATTTATTTAATCATATATACATAGCAAGAGTGTTCATGCGTATGCTTGCACCATGCATGTCAAACAGTGGATAAACAAAGCTCATTTAAGTATTGCTCAAACAGGGATAAACAAAGCTCATTAGCTTGTGAAAAGAAAGACTTACCACTTTCAAGGGCTTCCTGCACAGACTGGAGCAAAATCAGAGATTCAACCAAGGGATCCTTCTCCGTTGAAGAATCGTTACTCTCATTTTTTTCTCCTTTACTATGAGATGATGCATGAACAGCCGAATCATCATGAGAATGATCTCCAACTTCGTCAACAGTCTCATGATCATACCTAGTCTGAAGTTCCTCAATATCTTGTTCCTCACAACCATGTGCTTCACCATCATCATTCATTGACATTTCACTCTGCTTCCCATTGCTGGTAGCTGAATAGAGTCCCTGACTGAAAACAAAGTTAGAGCTTCTTGAATCAGATTCCATACTGGAATGAGAGCTTTGTTTCTCAATCTTGGCCCTCTCTCCTCTAGCCTTCTTACTACTCTCCACATTCCCCTTCCCTTGTTGACCCCGTTGAACTGAACTTCCAACAACCTTTACAGGGTAAGATTTGATTCTTTGATTCTCCGTCCCATACCCGGATCCACCACCAAGGTCATTCCTTGATCTTGGAGCACTTGCCGCTGTTGAGGACTTACTACTTCGGTCCTCGCTAACACTATTCTCCGAGTCGGCACCAGTGGTAAAAGCAGAACCAACCGCAAACCTAGAATCCGAACTAGATTCAGGAACACCGTTCTCATAGCCAAAACTTGGGCCAACAAAAACATCACTAGCTTCCCTATTATTCTCCACTGATCCCCTATTCACCAACCTGACTGAAGCTCCAGCCCCTGATAAACCCCTCTTCACAGGTTTGCTACTATCTGCTACGCCACTAGTATCCTTAAGTACATCCCTCCTAATCCGTCTCCATTTCTTCAGACCGTACCCTTTGATTGCAGGAGAAGACGACCCTGCAGCAGGAGATGAATCCGATGAACCCACCACTTCCTTGCTCCCTAACGGCGTAATGCTGCTAACATCTTCGCCAGCTTCAAAGCTGGGGATCGCATCCACACACGATCCATTAGCCTCGAGTTTTCCATTGCCATCAACACTCCGAGGAGATCTGCTGCTGGTGACACTGGTAGCCAATTCACCCTCCACCACAAAATCAAGAGCAGTAGCAGATTTATCCAGCAAATCCATAATCAAGCATAAAGGGAATTCCCTAAACCGAGATCAAGAGCAATAATAATAGCTACCATTCCATTACGTCGGGGAGCAAAACCAATCCAGCAATCACGGCACACCGTGAGCCCTGAAGCAATAATAAATCACCCATCAAACCGGACGATGCTTAATTCCCAAAATTGAAACCTTGCTGTAAGACAATTCTCAATTTTCCAAAATCCAAATACCGAAAGGATCAGATGGCATGTGAAAAATCTTACCTTGTACACGGAAATGTTGAATGAAAAGCTATATTCGTAATCGGAGACGCAATCAATCAATGAAAACGAAGACGATGATTGGGGGGATGGAGGAAAACCCTAGGGGAAATCGGGGAGTTTTGGCAGATTTACGGGGTGAAAAGTATTGAGAGGTCTCCATCTCTAGATTTTTGGAGGAAAAAAAGGAAGGATATTTTATTGACAGTTATAATAATAATAATTTGTTAATTGTGGGAAATGTTTGGGAAATGTCGGAGAAGAACGTGGGACGTAAGACGGGGCCACGTGGGATACGGCAGAAGCCTAGTTGGCAAGCAAGTGGAATTTGCTGACTGGGTGGCTGATTTTAGTTGGTGTCTTTTTCCCGTTGGTTGATTACGGGAGGCCCCGGCCGGCCGCTCGTTTCGGCCCGGAGGGGCTTCGGCCGGGCGGGCCATCTTTTTTTTTTTAAATTCTGAAATTAATTAGGTTTTTATTGTGATTAGGGTTTTAGAGAATTTTTAGGGTTAGTGAATATTTAGAATAATTAGGGTTTTGTTAGTGAATAATAATTAGGGTTTAGGTAGTGAATAATAATTAGGGTTTTGTTAGTTAGTGAATAAAATTTAGGATTTTGTTAGTGAATAATAATTAGGGTTTTGTTAGTGAATATTTAGGAAAATTAGGGTTTTGGATTAGGGTATTAGGGTTTAGTTAGGAATAATAAGTGAACCTAGTTGAGTAGAATCCGAATTTTATTAGAAACATTTATTTGTTTAAATGCAGTTTAGTGATAAATATGGCGAAAACGAAAGGCGGAGGTAAATGGCACAGTCGAGATCCGGTAGAGGAAGAAACCGATGGGATCCAGAAAATGAGAGGGAAAGGAAAACAAGTGGGTGTTTTAGATCGGATGAAAGAGCTAGTGGTCACCGCTTCGCAAAGGAAAGAGGTAGAGACAACAAAGAAGAATAAGAAATTGAGAATCTACGACTCCCCTGACCGGTACCCTCCTGTTACGTACCCGGCGAGGTCGTATCCGGAAGATGATGACGAGGATGAGGGTCCACCGCCGGGGTTTGAGTACGATGACATGCACATGAATTCTCTGCACATGACTTCTCCACACATGGCTCCTCTGCACACGAGCTCTCCGCACCTCGCTTCTACGGGCTCGTCACATGCCTCCGCGAGTAGTAGCTGGCCGAAACGGCCGGCCGGCCGGGGCCCCCTCCGGCCGAAACGAGGTTCCGGCCGGGGCCTCTTGCGGCCGAAATTTTCTTTCCATCCCAAATTGTGATCACCGAAATGTAAGGAAAAACGTACCGTGAGAGGTTTTCGAAATAAATATTTTGATATTTTCGTCGGTACAAAGTTTTCCGATTTTGATATATCTTTGTAACTGTAGATGAACAGTGAACTGGTGAAGCAAATAGTTGACCAATTTTGAGTTTAGGATTTAGTATTTACGAGTTGTTGGTTTTGTTTAGTTTGGAGTTTTAGGGTTTTAGGTTGAGAGTTAAGGGTTTAGAGTTTAGAGTTTAGGGTTTAGGATTTCGGGTTCTAAGGGTTTAGGGTTTTAGAATTTCGGGTTAGGGTTTGATGATTTAGGATACTAAAGTTAGGGTTTAGCGTTTAGAGTTTAAGGATAAGCGTTTTATGATTTAGAGTTCTAGGGTTAAGAGTTTAGGGTTTTAAAATTTAGGGTTTAGCGTTTTATGATTTAGGGTTTTAGAGTTAATGGTTTAGGGTTTTAGAATTTAGAGTTTAGGATTCTAGGGTTAAGGGTTTTAAAATTTAGGGTTTAGCATTTGATGGTTTAGAATTCTAGAGTTTAGGATTTAGGGTTTTAGAATTTCGGGTTTAGGGTTTGATGATTTAGGATACTAAAGTTAGGGTTTAGCGTTTAGAGTTTAAGGATAAGCGTTTTATGATTTAGAGTTCTAGAGTTAAGGGTTTAGGGTTTAGCGTTTTATGATTTAGAGTTAATGGTTTAGGGTTTTAGAATTTAGAGTTTAGGGTTTGATGGTTTAGGATTCTAGGGTTAAGGGTTTTAAAATTTAGGGTTTAGCGTTTGATGGTTTAGAATTTTAGGATCAAGGGTTTAGGGTTTCAGAATTTAGGATTTAGGGTTTGATAATTTAGGGTTCTAAAGTAAGGGTTTAGCATTTTAGAATTTAGGGTTTAGGGTTTGATGGTTTAGGATTCTAAAGTTAAGGGTTTTGAGTTTTAGAATTTAGGGTTTAGAGTTTAAGAGTTCAGGGTTATGTGATTTTAGAGTTTAGAATTTAGAGTTTAGGATTTTAAAATTTCGGCATATAAGAAAGTTACGACGGAGGACCATCCGGCGGGCTCGATCGAAAAAATCGGCCGCAAGCTCGTTTCGGCCGAAACAAGCTTCCGGCCGGGTCCTCTTGTGGCGATTTTTTCGATTCATACCGATTTGTGTTCACCGAATTTTAACGAAAAACGTATCGTGAGAGGTTTCGAAATAAGTATTTTGATAGTTTCGTCGGTACAAAGTTTCTCGAATTATACATTTTCATAATTTTGTCGATACTAAATTTTTCGAATTAGTAAATTTGGATGGTTTCGTCGTTACGAAGTTTAGAGCGTCGTTTAATTTGAAAGTTAGGGCGTCAAATAGTAGTATTCGTATAAATTCCGTCGAATTTCAAATTCAAGTCGGACTTTGAGGAATTAACAGCCTGAAACGACCACACTGATAATGGATTCTTGCTTGGCTGTGTGATGCTGCGGTTTTTTTCATCTCCCCGCACCATCATTCCCTCTCTCCGACCGCTATCTTACTCCTGTCGCCGAGCTGCGTATTATCTTCACACCACCGGTTTACCAATGGAGAAGAAGAATCAGGGTATCGCTGCCGAAGGAGACGGAACTGCCGGTACCACTACTCCCAACTTCAAACCTGAAGTCAATGACATGCAACGCCTCCTCACCGATCACTCTTCCGGTAATCTCTATCACCCATTTTTACTCTCTTCTTTAGCAGGGGAGATTTCTGATAAAATATGGACGGAAATCGATTCGTGTTTGACTAGCAGTTTCTGGGCATGTTAGGATTGTAAAATTAGGAAAAAGTATGCTTTTTTGTTGTTTCATCAGTCTGATTTTTAGTTACCAGTTTCTCTGCAATATCATCAAATCCGGGGTCAACTGGATATCCTGGTCCAGTTCCTGGTAATCTGGTATAGAAGGAGGACACAAAGTAACTGGACAGGCTAATCTTCTTCACTGAGGGCTAACAAATGGTAGCCATTTCTATATAGAAATACAAAGAACATGAGGATTCCAGGAAGTCTATCTCATTAGCTTTACTGAATTGGTATCATGTGCTGTTGAGAGACTATTTGGTAGAGTACTATAATACGACTTGAGGGATTATCTCTCAGAATGTAGGAGGGAGCATCCAAGGCTATTATATGTGATTTAGTGAAGAAAGTTCAAGTATTTTGGCTTGGTTTATTACGCTTCTAGGCATTTCTATGACGTGAATTCCTAGGTGGTTGGGACAAGTGCTGGGAGCAAGGACTGATCCCATGGGACTTGGGACGAACCACTCCAGTTATCTTGCATCTTCTTCAGGCAGGAACCCTACCTAAGGGCAGAGCTCTGGTTCCTGGATGTGGCACTGTAGGTTTCTGCTGTCTTACATGAGCTATGATAGATTGGCAGATTCACTAATGCACTCTCACTGTTTTCATATATCTTGAAATATTATTGGGTACCCTTAGCTTCTCTACAGATCTTCATCTCTTCCTGCTTGTTCTTGTTTATTTTTCCTTGCATCTGTAAATAACATTGTTTTACTTCTATGAGTTAAGTCGATAAGTTACAGTCGTTGTGCCGAGAACTATTTATAATTTGTCTAAATAACGAGTCTCGGTGTAGGTAGAGAGGTTTTGTGTTGAGAAAAGGTATGCAAGAATTTTGAAGGAAAGAAAGGTAGACTGGATCTTCTAATTGCTCAGAACTCATGTTTAAAACAAAAATTGCTCAGAACTCTTGCTTCTCTCCCATCATTAATATGAATTCCACATTTTTGTTGATTGCTGCAGTTTCTGGTTCAAATATACTTTGATAAACTGGTCATGAGGAGTAATTTTGAAAATTGACAGGGTTATGAGGTGGTGGCCATGGCATTCCCTGAATGTTTTGTGGTTGGATTGGAAATCTCCGACAAAGCAATTGAGAAAGCAAACCAGTTATGCATTCTTTTCGATAATTGTAAACAAATGACTTCTTCAACAGGCATTCGTGATTTTGTGTCATTTACTTCCATCATCCATGTTTTTGGTTTAGTATTTCATCATGGTCTCTTTTGTATGCTATGCATTCATATTAATGTATCATCTATTTATTATGTTATAATGAACTATGAATTTAGATTCATAGTGGCTGTCATGAATGTTTCTCATCTTTCCCTCATTTTAGTTCTCCATGGTTCAAGACAGTTGTTTTCAACTCTGCCAAATTCATACCACTTCACTTTCGTCAAGGCAGACTTCTTCAACTGGAATCCATCGGAGAAGTTCGATTTGATTTTTGATTATACGTAAGTCATTCCGAAAATCAATTGTGCCCTCATCAGGAACTTCAAATTAGAAGCCTTTGTGATCTTCTTTCTACTTTATTTGGCCAGAAACTCATGGACTTGGCAGAAAGTCCTCTCTAATTATTCATCGTGATTAAACTCTTGTTAGGTTCTTTTGTGCAATTGAACCAAAGATGAGACCCGAATGGGCCCGACGAATCAATGATCTGCTTAGGGCGGATGGGGAGCTCATCACCCTTATTTTTCCGGTTATTTAGCTTAAGAACCACCTAATGTGTAATGATCGAGGACCAAATTGTAGAGGATAGTAAGTAGAGTGATTAAACTGTAAGATCGTAATTGGAGAATTGGTATATAAGGCATTCACTTTAGTTTCAGGATCAATCAATGAACAATCAATTTGGTTTTATGCCCTAATTTCCTCCCTTTGAGGCTCATGCCTTTCTCCTTTCTTTTTCTTCTCATCTAAATCACTTCCCTTCTTGCCTAAATGGCTTATCATTCCCATAATCACTTGCCGGAGAATATCTCAATCCCGTCGGGACATTACATATGGTATCAGAGCTTATCTTCGGTTCCCATTTCCACCGATTTACTCCCACCTTTTGAACCTCCCATGTTCTCGAGTGATTCTGATCTCTCTTCATGGCTTAAAGCTTGTGTTGAGTACTTCAACGTCTCCAAAGTTTCAGTCGAGGAGATGGTAGATGAAGCTGGATGGCTTCTCGAGAAAGAAGCATATTTCTGATTTCTCGAGAAAGAAGCATACTTTCTACCATTGGATTTAAATTGCTTCAAAAATCAGTTTATACCACCAAGGTTGGGATTCTGTTTGGGGTTCAAGAGTAGTGGTATGGTGTTGTTTCCATGGAACTGGTGGTTGCTAATTTATGCCTACCACCACAATTATGCTTTGATCTCAGATTGGCCTTGGTGGTTTAAGAGCAGTGGCTATATGTTGCTGATTATATCATATCATGGGTCGTTTATCGATGACAACGACATAAAGCTCTAGTACTTAGCACCTCAGCTTAGAAATTTTCCCACTGTCAAAAGGATTCTGGATGATGTTGATTCCCAAACACTTGCATCTAGAGTTAACATCAGCTATTGTCCTGATGAGATTATATGTGTGGGTGGTGATGGAATTATCAATGAGGCAGTGAATGGGTTGCTTACTAAAGAGAACGAGAAAGAAGACATCTTCATTCCTATTGCAATTATACATGTTGGTTCTGATAGTTCACTTGTTTGGACTGTTTTGGGGGTAAATGACCCTATTTCTGCTTTCATGGCTACTATAATGGTTGATTGCGTGTTCAAGGTTGAGGAAAGGAAACTTACTGGTGACGGTGTAGCTGACGAGTTTCCCAACAAGGAGTTACAATCCTGGAATCAACAGGTTGACAAGCTGGCACATGAGCTGCAAAAGCTACAGTTAAGGCGGGGTTTTGAATTGTTAGACAGCCATGTTAAGGAGCTCATATCTTGTCAATGTTTTGGCTGTCTTGATGTTGTTTCCCATGGGAGAGGCAACTTTCCGAACCATAAAGAACCTTATAAGGATTTCGGTGCAGCGAGAGTGGAAAGAGAGCTTAGCAGGTTGTCTATAGGATTCAAACTGCAAAGACATTGGAGTATTCTCATTGTTGCTGGAGTTGTGGCAGCCAATGGGAGCAATTCGAGTAACGTTGCTGCTGAAATTGTATCTGTTTCACATTTCCATGATTGTTGGATGGTGCATCTAGATCTTGAGCCTGGAACTATTCTCTCGAGTGTCGAAGGATACGTTGAGCTAGTTGATTTTGCAAAGGAGATGGATGAATACAGTAGGTTTAATTCAGTTTGTAGGACTGCTGAAGACAGGGTTTCGAAAAATATATTCTCTAACGGCTACAATATCAGCATATTTGCCTATAGCCAAGCTGTAACTGGCAAGACATGTACAATGGAAGGCACACTTGACAATAGAGGAGTGAACTACAAAACTGAGGAAGTACATAAGCTGCTCAAATCTAGAAACTGCATACGATCTGTCGGTTCTACGAGTGCCAAAGAGCAAAGCAGCCGCTCTCACTGTTTGTTACTAGTGACGGTCAAAGGACGGAATTTGATCGAGGGGCAGAAAACAAGAAACCACCTTTGGCTTGTGGACTTAGCTAGAAGTAAGCGTGTTGAAATTTATTCAAACACGAAGCAACAACTCGATGGAACTATTGCTTTGTACAAGTTGGCCAACAAAGCAATTATACTTTCTCCTATGCATGCATTTCCACCTTCTCCAATTCCACATGTCTATTTCGGGGAGCAGTGTGTGAACAATGCTACGCTATCCGACGTAAGCTTCCTCGTTGAAGGGAGAGACAACCACTTATGTCGGTACAAGTTGGTTTTTGCTTTGGATTTAAGGGTAGTGGTTTTCGTAGTTACCCTCCCAACCACCCTCAATTCAGCTTATTTTTGTTTACTTATCGACTTGGGGACAAGCCGAATCTCACCGGAGGGGGAGAGGAGGAGTATGGGAAGGAAGAGACGAAGAGATTAAAAGAGATCAAAGATCAAATGAGCTCGATTACATGACGACTCTACTATTATCTTTCAATTTTTTTGTTCATTTTTTTGTTTAGTCAGTTGCGATATTGTTAACAGACTTGATGACAAGTCTGCTTTTAAGGGATAAGGATTGTAATGACTGAGGACCTAATTGTAGAGGATAGTAAGTAGAGTGACTAAATTGTAAGATCATAATTGGAAAATTGGTATATACGGTCATTCTCTTTAGTTTTAGAATCAATCAATGAACAATAAATTTAACTTGATCCCCTAATTTTCTCCCCTTTGAGGCTCATGCCTTTCTCCTCTCTTTTTCTTCTCATCTAAATCACTTCCCTTCTTGCCTAAATGGCTTATCATTCTCATAATCACTTGCCGGAGAATATCTCAATTCCGTCGGGACGTTACATGATGCTGCATTTCATGTCAATTCCTTGAAAGAAAGGTGAATTTGTTTGATAGTCTTGATTAACAGTTGAAGTAATGCTGACATATAAGCGATCATGTTGGGGGGCCTCCCTAAAAAGTTTCGGTTTCCGAGTAAGTCTCCCTTTCATTTGCTTGCTCCTGAATTTTGTAGATTATAAACCCTGTGTAAAGGTCACTTATCGTACTTCAGGGTTTGTAGTTATGAAGAGTTGTTACATCCTATGGGCTTCAAGGCAGTGTTGTTTGCTGACAATGAACTGGCTGTTGGACCCTGGATGGTACGTACTCTAGTTTTCCAAGAATCGCGTCTTTTAATTGTCTAAACAAGACTGGCATGATTCCGGAAGCTGTTGGAAGTTGTGATGATTTCCGATTCATGTAAGAGTTTCCGAAAGATAATAATGATAATTGGTATTGTTTTGATGTTTACAAAGGGAAGAGAGAAGCTTGGAAGATGGAAGAGATTTACAACTCCATCATCGCTGTGATAGTAAAGACGGATGCTTTTACTTCTGGGTAAGTGTGAGTGATGCTAGGATCCAAGATTTGAACAAATGTGCAGTGTGGGTGATCGGATGATTCTATTTGTTCAACTGCCACTAGGCAGAGAAAGAACATTCTGTTATTGATTGTACGAACTTGCTAATGTATGAAAATAATTACAATATGATCCCGCTATGAGCTTGAGTCGAGCAAATGCAGCCCAATAGTTGACAGGAAATAGTTTAATATGAGAGGAGAGGTATATTGTTCCAATGCCCTCAACCGTGGCGACAGAGCCATCGGCAATTCGAACACCTGTCTTGTCCGGGTAGGGCTGGATGTTACGAAGAAAGGTTTTTGATCCAGTCATATGTTCAGTTGCCCCTGAGTCGAGTATCCAGTTGTTCTGAAACTGGTTTTGAACAAGAAAAGCAGCAGAATTTGTACCTTGGCTAGCAAAGAAGTCGGTTGATGGTTTAGGTTTAGGAACACCTTGAGAGGATGATGAAGCCATGAATTGCGCCATCATTTGTTGGAGAATAAGAATCTGGTCCTGGGTGAGAGTTCCCTTGGGAGGCTGGTCGTTGGCAGTGATGTAGTCCTTCTTTCCTTTGCCGGAGATGAATTTAAGGACAGAGGAGGACCACTGGAGGTAATTATCATCATTGAGGCGGTAATTGGTGATGCTTTCGATGACCGTGTTTGTTAGAGGCAGAGAAGAAGGGCTGGAGTTATTGTTTTGGTGTTGATGAGTTTCTGGAACACAAGAGGAGTTTGATGATGGTATCTCAGAGTTGATGAAATGACTGGAAAGATCATCGTTCACCATTGATGAGATTGAGAGAAAATTGGAAAAGGATTTCTTGAGGTTTTATGAGGGTTGTTCTTAGGACGGAAGGGAAACGAGAGACACGAAATCAGAATTTTGCCAAACCAAACTTTGATACCATGCAGATTTGTGAATGAATGATAACTAGATAATAATCTGTATATACATGCCGCTCTTATATAGAAGAGGAGCCTTGAACTACAAATCTATAAATTAAAGTTCTACTAAGACTAGGATTATAATACTATTCGCACTAGAAAGGAAAAACTATACAGTAGAAAACTAACCTAATAATACTAAAACCCTAATACAAATCCTATTATAATTCTACATTTACAAAAACTGCTATTTCTCCAATTACACAGAAGAGTCTCAGTCATGATCTCATCACCGTTTATTCTGCTGCTGCTGCAACTAGTACTTCCTCACACTTGCCAAGCTGTTGCAGGTGGGGGAAACTGTGAACCTTCGTCTTGTGGGAACATTCCCATTATTTAGCACCCTTTTCGACTCACCACTGATCCCCAGCTATACGGAGACTACAAGTATACCCTCTCATCTGAGAGCAATACAACTATATTGTAGCTGAGAGACTCTTTTGCAAGATTCTATGTTCAAGCAATCAACTACAACAACTGACAATCCGGTTGGTGGATGACAGTGTGTTTAGAGGAAACTGCTCCTTTCCCAACACCCGTTTGGATCTGCAAAGCTTTGATATCATTGATTATATGTATGTTACCTGGAGATGCAAAGGGAATACTCTCTCTGGAGGAAGTGAACTACTTGATGAAGTGTTGACTCTGATCAGTTGTGAGAATCCTATGGTCAGTAGGTCTGCAAAGTTTATGGAAACAGCTCTTGCATCGACAAATCCACACATTCTTTACCTTAGTATTACTATTATGCGGTTATTGATGGTGGTGGCGTGGATCTATTTAGCTTGGGAAAGAAGTGCAAAGTGGAGATGATGACTTTGTTACCAGCGGATAAGAATTATTCCCACCTTTCATATCAACAACTTCACCAGCAGTTTGAATATGGGTTTCATCTTTCATGGCACCCCTACAAATGTACTCTACCTTGACAACCACTACAATGTTCAATGCTTTAATGGTATGATCTATCAGTTGCATCTTTCCTCGATTTCCCGCTCTGCGTACAATATGCTTTTTTCAACATACTCATGCTCCGTATGTGTTTTTTCACAGTGCAGGAACATGGAGTTCTATCTCTTTGGCAGGTAAAGGGATACTCTATTATCTTACTTTCTAATATGCATATCGAAGTTATTGTAATTCTCTTCCTTTTTCTCTTTCTTGTAGTTCTGCAAATCGGTAAAACTCTTCCCAACTTTTTCATGAATGAATAATTTCTTCCTTTCCTTTTATTTAATGTTTTCTTTAGCTGAGCAGTACTAACAAAATCTTATACCTTCACAGTGACTCTTGTTCACCTAACAATAACATCTTGTGGAACCCCGGTCGCCATAGCATTCCTAATATATAAACGGCGAAGAAGACATCTATCAGCATATAATAAAATAGAAGAATTCATTCAGAATCATAACCTCATGCCAATTAGGTACTCTTACTCACACATCAAAAAGTTCACTGATGGCTTCAAAGACAAGCTAGGTGAAGGCGGATTTGGTTCTGTTTATACGGCCAGGCTCCGGGGGTGGCAGTTTTGCAGCGGTAAAGATGCTTGGAAAGTCCACAGCTGGAGGACTCCAAGACTTTATTAACGAAGTTGCTACCATTGGAACGATTCACCATGCTAATGTGGTAAGACTTATCGGTTTTTGTTCTGAAGGATCGAAGCGTGCTCTCGTTTACGAGTTCATGCCAAATGGTTCCCTTGACAAGTACATCTTTCGCAAGAATCAAGGATACAGAACTTTGAGCATTCAACAACTGTATCGCATCTCTATCGGAGTGGCTCACGGGATTGGATATTTGCACAGCGGGTGCGCCATGCAGATTCTGCATTTCGACATCAAGCCCCACAACGTTCTTCTTGATGACAACTTTAATCTGAAATTTTCAGACTTTGGGTTGGCTAGGCTATATTATGCAGGTGATAGAGTTGCAACTCTAACTGCAGCAAGGAGAACCATCGGGTACATAGCGCCAGAGCTATTCTACAGGAACATCGGAAGTGTCTCCTACAAAGCTGATGTCTATAGCTTTGGGATGTTACTGTTGGACGTGGCAGAGAAAAGGAATAACTTGAATGCTGCAACAAGTCATTCGAGTCAAGTTTACTTCCCGTTCTGGGTTCATGATCAAGTTGTGTCCCCACCTGGAACTCCTATTGCAGTTGCAGATGATGCTGTAAGGGAAGAAGAGAATGAGACTGCAAAGAAGATGGTGATTGTAGGGTTGTGGTGCATCCAGACGAATCCTGAGAGTCGTCCTCCTATGAACAAAGTGGTGGAGATGCTTGAAGGAGAGCTGGAAAACATACCACTGCCTACCAAACCTGTGTTTTATGCTGGAGAATCTGTAGGAAACATTGAAGAAGGATCATTGTCGTCGTCTTTCGGGTCATCGCAGTATACAAAATCTATCGGTGACTGATGAAACTCCAACAGAAAGAACGTTCTGTATATTCATTGTACGACAAAGTTAAATGTTACTTCGGCAGTGTAGCTATTAAACACACTGCTTCTTTTCACTGAGTTGGCAAATTTAAGTCTCTTTTGACCATTAATGTAGGAGAGCGATTTTAAATCCAGCAGAACACAGTTCCAGAATTTACAGGATTTCCGATCACAAGGTCAAATCCTTAAGATTGAACGGTTCAGAATTATTTTAGACATCCTGAAATGAAAAAAATCTAAATTGAAAAAAATCTGAAACTTAAACCACTGCCTAGCATTGAAATCATGTGACATCATATTGGGTATCTAAACAGTTCAATTTATGAGCAAATTTTTCAAATTTATAAATTTATTTTTGAAATATGTATTTCATTTCATAGCGTGATCATAGTCTGATATGTTTTCTATAAACATTTTGTGTTGTATATAAATCAACTAGACCAAGTTCAATTTTTTTTTGAAAGTAGACCAATTTAATTTTTAAATGCTTGTTCCATTTTACAATGTATCCTAATCATAGTCTGATGTTTTTTTAGTCAACATGAAAATCAATGATTCCAACTTGATTGTGTTCCATTTCATGATGACCATAATATTTTTCTGCATTACATTTGTACAATATTGCACAATTGAAGAAGTTCAAGCGGCAGATCGGATCATCGATAAGAATAGCAAGTGCTACTACTTATAGGCGGAGCCAAGAATTTAGGCCGAAGGGGTCGAAATTTATAAATTTAATAAACATAATAATATTCTTGTTGCTCAGGTTTCCAACTCTCCATGAAATAGAATAATTTATCTTAAGAGTCAACATCGAATCGAACTAAACTAGACCTAATAACACCAAACCGAATAACTAAAGCTAATTACACCCTTAAACTGAGTGGATGATTAACCGACCTGGCTATTATATAAATCAAAATATCAATTCTAAATTTTAATTTTCTCCATCTCCCTTCTGACTTGGTCTTTCTTCATCTAGTTCATATACTTCCTTGTCCCTTATCCAAATTCCATCTTATTCTCAAGATGGTGTTCACAAGTTGTTCTGATGGATCGAAGGGCCAAAGTGTTGACAGAGAGGGGTACAAAAAACTTCTAGACGCGGCTCAACACTCGATCGATTTATCATGGCTCTCTTATCTACCGTTATCCGAGTCCACCTTTTTATATGAAGATGCAACAAAAGAGATCTTCTATTTGAACTACCGAAACAT
This sequence comes from Linum usitatissimum, assembly GCA_030674075.2. Lineage (NCBI taxonomy): Eukaryota > Viridiplantae > Streptophyta > Magnoliopsida > Malpighiales > Linaceae > Linum > Linum usitatissimum. Next base: position 2,815,508 of record JAUJYP020001374.1, read on the forward strand.
TATTTGAACTACCGAAACATTAGATCAAGGAATGATATAACAAGTTACGAAACTAATTATAATGATGACTATAATAAGATCATATAAATTATTACTATGAATTGATATGTTATCTTATTATCAAGTGTGTAAAGGCTAACGTTGGATGCCAAGCCATTACATCTTTCTTAACCCTTTACAATTCCCTTCTTACAAATTTGATCACTCAAACTTAAATCTTTCCTCATTCCATCACTACAAAATTCAAACATGGTATCATACCCTAAAATTCATTTTCCCTTCACCTATAAAAATTATGAAAATGTTTCCACAGGATTGAGACCCTGTTATGCTTTTCTCATTCAAGTTTCCTTCTAACCAATCCTTTGAAGAAGTCGAAACTGTTCAACAGCCACAAGGTAGAAAAAAAAGGGTTAGATAGATGCATAACCGAAACGAGATTTACATAATCGCTCGAAAATGAGATTACCAAATTCGAACCAAATCAAACCCAAGTTACCTGTTTCCATCTGGATGAAGTTCGTACATTTGATTGTCTTCACCCATTGCCAACAAGTACCCTGACGACGTCAAGCCCTGTGGAAGGGTAAGAACCAAGTTGTAAGAACACACCAGGTTACATCAGTGACTTCAAAATCTTTAGGGATTTTGACTTTTACCTGAACTGTTACAACACTCTCCTTAGCTTGATTGCTGTCATTTTCTTGAATAATTACTCTTTGCCCGCTACAAATGAAATTAGATGTCATTAAACTAACAAAACAACTTTCATCAAATCCAACAAACTACTGAACATAACAACTTTCATCAAATCCAACAAACTACTGAACATGCAACCATCATACAAATAATGAGCACAAAAAGGTATAGAGGAAGAATCGACAGAACTGATGCTCGATCGAAATGCCAAGAAGACAATCGAACGAAATGATTCACTAGGCCGTAATTGTTCATCCAACTTAACAAGACTACTTCTGCTAGGCTTTCTCTCTATATGAATTCAACATCACAGTCAAGAAAGAAATTTGTGCTTCGAAGATAAGCTCACCTGTGCAGCCATGATCCGTAGTAGAGTTTCTCCAGAGGTCCAAATCCTGTGCAGCCATTAAAGCAAAATTGTATAATCAAGCGAGACAAATTTCTATCCTAGTACTTACTTCAGGGCTCATTTAGTCGTATCACAAACTAAGTTGATATCATGAACCTCTACATAAATTTAACTTGAGAAAACTACGTGGAAGAAATAAATTTGAGATTCAAGATACTCACCTTGGTTTATAAACACATCGTAAAGTTCCTCGAATTTGTTAAAGAATGAAGCCAACATTTCCTCTCGTGTTAAGCGACAACCATCATGGGACATTGCTCTTAGGACCATATTTAAGCATGTTGTTGGTTTATCATTGTCAACATTCAATCCAATACCTGCATCGAATAGAGCTAGTTAGTATCACATAGCACCCGCCCAAAAAAAAAATCTTCGACTGCGGTAGTAATTGCCTAACCTGCACTGATATTGAACTTCTTTGATCTGTAAGTTGATGTGCACAAGATACCCCCAACTTTGAGACCATTCAAGTAAATGTCATTCGGCCATTTTATTCTAGTGTCAATATACGGTAAGCCCTGAAAGAAGTGGTTTCGAAATGAGAAATATCAACCTATATAGCTCGAAGAAGTTAAGGATAAAAAAATGTAGATCATAAGCTCATACATAAAACTATATCAAACACTATTTTCAATGATATTACGACAACTAAATAAAATGACATCACCATCTTCAACTTCGTTGAAAAAATTACGACATCTTGGATAAACTAGAGGAAACAGTTTCATCTTGGCAAAGATTTCTTACTTTCTCACTGCAAAGGTCCCTAATTGCCTCTGTAACAGCAAGAGAGACTAAATACTGCAACAAAGGCACCGCTCTTCCATCTTCCATTTCAATCGTGAATGAAAACAACAAGCAACCGACAGGAGAATCCCAAACATTCTTTGATCGGCCTACATAATTTCATCAGCAATGATGAGAATTACCCAATCATTCTAATCAAATTTGAAACTCTTACTACAGAAATTGTGAATATGTACCTCGTCCTTTACATTGCGCGTCTGCAACACAAACTGTGCCAATCGGAAGCTCACTAAAGTTGCTGCCAATAAACTACAAAGAGCTAAGAATCTCTCATCGACACTCACAAAGAAGCACATGAAGGTCGAAATTTCAGATAGAGTAACACTCACCGGGAGACGACCTCATGAGTGGAAGATAACAAGGGAGACCAAATCAAAAGACGTCCGAATCGCAGCGTTGAAAGGCTATTCATGTAAAGCCCCGCATCAAAAGACTTATCCTTTTCGTAAAGCTTATCAGCTTCTGGTTTCAACAACACAGATATGTCACCACTGTCAGGAAGCTTAATAGTATTGTTCTTCTTCAGAGAATCAGCGACTTCATTCTCCACTGATGACTTCCCACATAGCACCAAATTGCACTCTGAGCTCCCTTCCATAACCAAACCTGAGACAGAAAGCAAGGTCCAACCTTTTGAAACTTTTAGCAGGTAAATTATGAGATTAACATCTTACTGTTTCAAAATTACAAATTTAGTTCAAATTTTTAAGCCACTAAAACCAAATTCAACAGCTGCTCTATGCGATTGAAGACGTAAGCACTTTGCAATCGGAGAGTCGAGCTTAAGTAGTGAGCTAAAGGTGGAAGTATAGAGTAAACGCAGGGACGATGATGTTGATAAAAGCATTTCCGGAGCTCATCATACTCTGCAAGATTGGATATATTGGCTTTTTTCCCATACAACGACCGAATTTGAGGAACAAAGACAGTAAGAAGAAGTATTCAATTGTATATTGTCAATCAATACAACTATCCCAACTGAACCATAACGGAATACGATCATAAACCAATTGTTCAAACAAGCAGAAGCAAGTATGTAACCAAGCCAAGCTCAATAGTATTCTACAAACTGATTCACCGTGAATGGGCAGAGGCAGAAGCAGTGTTCATACATGTACCAACAATTAATTTGATTCAACCAATCCTTGCTTAGTGTATTCTACAAACTGATTTACAATTCCACGAAAATGTGAAACCAATTTTGTATGTGCAAAACTAATCATCATCAAAATTCAAAAGTTAATTAATGGTTCTTACTCGGTTACTCCATTAAACAATGTAACTGAGAACGGTTAAATGGTAAGTTAGAAAGGTTACCTTATGGCTTAGACTCTTGTCTATTGGAGCTGGAATAGAGCGAAAAAAGTTTGCCGCCAAGACTGGAGACTCGAGCGGTCCGGGAACTACTCGGACGACTGAACGAGATTGAGAGTGAGAGACAGAGAGTCTCTCCAGCTGGAGTCTTAAAGGAGCATACTTTTCGAAGAAATAATTCGGAACTCAATTGGTGAAATGGAAGCCAGATTGCATTTGGCGGCGTCCCCAAAGCTGTAGCAGGAAGGGTGGAGGAGGGTGGAATTTTCAATTTTGACTAAGCAGAATAGGATTTCGGAGATCGGCGGGAGGGGAAATAAAAAATCGCCGGCGAGGGGTGGGCTTTAAGTTGTGCTAAGAGTACTACTATTTGAGGCCCTAACTTTTAAATTATATAACGCTCTAAATTTTGTAAAGACGAAACTATTCAAATTTACTAATTTGAAAAATTTTGTATCGACGAAACTATCAAAATTTATAATTCGAAAAACTTTGTACCGACGAAACTATCAAAATTCTTATTTCGAAAACCTCTCGCGGTACGTTTTTCCTTACAATTCGGTGAACACAAATAGGGCTCGATCGAAAAAATCGGCCGCAAGGGATCCTAGTCGGAAGCTCATTTCGGCCGGCCACTAGTGCCGGCCAGAAACTCGTTTCGGCCGACCCTTGTGATGGTTTTCGGCTGATTTTTCGATGCCGCCGGGAGGTCCGACCGAATTTTGTATAATCCCTAAATCCTAAATCATAAAACGCTAAACCCTAAAATCCTAAACCTTAAATCCTAAACTCCACAACCCTATAACCCTAAACCCTCAAACCCTAAATTCTAAAACCCTAAACCCTTAACCCTAAAATACTAAACCATCAACCCTAAACCCTAAATTCTAAAACGCTAAACCCTAACCTTAGAACCCTAAATCATCAAACCCTAAAACCTTGACCCTAGAATCCTAAACCATCAAACCCTAAACTCTAACTTCTAAATCCCTTTACTATAGAATCCTAAGGGTTTAGGGTTTCAGAATTTAGGGTTTAGGGTTTGATGGTTTAGGATTCTAGGGTAAAGGGTTTTAGAATTTAGTGTTTAGGGTTTGATGGTTTAGGATTCTAGGGTAAAGGGTTTTAGAATTTAGTGCTTAGGGTCTGATGGTTTAGGATTCTAGAGTCAAGGGTTAGGGTTTTAGAATTTAGCATTTAGGGTTCCAAGGATAGGGTTTAGCGTTTAGAGTTTAGGGTTAAGGATTTAGGGTTTTAAAATTTATGATTTAGGGTTTTATGATTGAGAGTTCTAGGGTTAAGGGTTTTAAAATTTACTTTTTAAGGTTTGATGGTTTAGGATTCTAGGGTAAAGGGATTTAGAAGTTAGAGTTTAGGGTTTGATGGTTTAGGATTCTAGGGTCAAGGGTTTAGGGTTTGGTGATTTAGGGTTCTAAGGTTAGGGTTTAGCGTTTTAGAATTTAGGGTTTAGGGTTTGATGGTTTAGTATTCTAGGGTTAAGGGTTTAGGGTCTTAGAATTTAGGGTTTGAGGGTTTAGGGTTATAGGTATTTAGATTTAGGATTTAGTGTTTAGGATTTTAGGGTTTAGCGTTTAATGATTTAGGGTTTAGGGATTATACGAAATTCGGTCGGACCGAAATTTCGACCGGAGGACCACCCGGCGACATCGAAAATTCGGCAGAAAACCATCACAAGGGCCGGCCGAAACGAGAAACGAGCTTTCGGTCGGGACCTCCGATGGCCTTTTTTTTTATTCTGTACTCAAACGACGCTTCCAATCTTTCATTTCTTCTTCGGATCAACGTTTGTGGGTGTTTGTGTGTGTTTGTGAGTGTTTGTGAGTGTTTGAGTTAGTCAATATACACAACTTCTTATATGGATTTCGATTTTACAAAAGGATAATATTGTAATTTATTCAAATTAGGGCGTCGTTTAGTTCGAATGTTAGGGCGTCAAATAGATATTAGATCTTAACCACTTAACATGAGCTGGAAGTTTGGATAACTGGTCTTGGGTAATCCCTAACTCGAGCAGGGTTTGGGTACCCGTTACCGTATGGGTTCGGGGTTTGGTTTGAGTTTTTCTACTCGTGTATATTCAATATTTGTTCGGGGATATTCGATAGGTACTCGAAATATCTGTTATTAATAAATTTTACTATTATATTCAAATTTACCAAACCTATTTGGCTAAATATGAAGAGTAAGTAAGTAATTTATTAGTTTTATTAGTTTGGTTGATTGCGAACTAAAATGTGACTGAATTTTGTAAGTTAGTAATCAGATATATGAGTGGAATTTGTAGTTTGTATTGTTTTCTTGTTGTTGATTTGTTTGTTGGGGTATTGATCACTTGTATCGAACCCAAACCTGTAATACCCGAACCCCGAACGGGATTGAAGTTTGGCTTGAGTTTCACTGCATTTTTATATACGGGTACCCACTTGATACAGGTATGAGTACCCGAATCCGTCCCGATTTCTAACTCTAGTCCGAGCCTCCCGAAGACGGATTGTAAATCCGGCTGCTTGTAAACTTGTATATCCAAATATAATTCAATTCTTTGATCTAATCATGTTTGATCCATTTTCTTTATTTTCTTATAACATAACCAATTCAGAAACGATTGTTTTCAAAGTATATCGTTTTTCTGTCATAGATAGTTTTGGAAGGAAGAATCAAGATAGCGTAACACAAACATATTTATAGCAGTAAGATCGATCTCCTTTCGGCTTGGAACGTGGGACGGAGATATAAAAAAATCTATCTTCGTTAGCACCACATCAAATCACATGTCGTAACTATCGGTGTTCAAAGACGACCAGCTTCTGATCCTTCAACAGCCACCATCACGGTAAAATGTAGCGGGGACAGTAATCATGTTCATCATTTGGCATCATACGGTTTTTATTCGTGGACATGGGATTGTCTTCATTCATTCATCCATGCTATATATGTTCTTGTTCTTCTCCATTTCCCACGAGTCTTAGATTAGATGTCCAGGGTTCAAATTAGTGTAAGCACAAGTTTTCATGCAAAGTCATACAAATCCATATACAAACGTACACCAATCGCCAAAAAGCATTGACATGCCTGATAAGCAAGCTGCAGTTTCGACAATCTAGAGTAAGAAAATTTCAGTTCGGTTAGATAGAAGCTGAGCATTCCCCTCCTTGACTGTAAATTGGCGAGGTGGCCGTATATCAAATGACTCTTCGACCTACGGCCACTTGAGTGTCGTGAGACAGTAGATAAGAATACAAAAATCCAGATTTTAGTAAGAAATATTTGATTTGGCAAGTGGAAAGTCGAATGAAATTTTTGAAAAAAATAGCATCACTCAGCAGAGGGCAGACACCACTCAGGAATCAGGATTACCTTTGTTTACACCATTCTCTATAATAGTATAGTATCTTTATATCTATGCTTCCCCCTCTCTTTACTTATTGCATATACCTAATTTACACGTATATATATATATATATATAGTCCAGGAACAAATGTTTGGGACTGGCTAAGTGAGTCTTCCTAGCCTTTCTATTATTCGTAATCCTTTACACGCTATTTAATTACATAATTACTATCTTTTTAAATATAGCTCTCACCGGCCACTGATCGATTGACTGCCGGCACACCAGCGACTTACCAGGCAAGGTTGAAACGCGACTTCCGCTTGAAGTTTTTCTTCGTTACACACCAAGCATCCGGGAAGGAGCTTAACTGCATAAAACAACCAAAAGTGAGATCATTTGGAAACACGTAATGTCAAAATATGGGATAATAATCCTCTTATTCTTATTAATTTTGATAACCAGCTCTATTTATAATAAAGCTGTACAACTAGGGTTAGAGTCCAAGTCTTTGTAGGAAAAGACTACTAGAGTCCAAGTCTTTATAAAAAAAGACTATTAATAGAATAATATTAACTTTCTATGCAAAAAAGGAACGTCCTTATTGGACTCTATTATTATATCTATAAGTAATCACTTCCTAATCAAGACATGTTAGAAAGGAATAAATAATAATAATAACTATTCTGTCGTATCTCAACACTCCCCCTCAAGCTTGGTGTAGGCATTGTATAAATCAAACTTGCTCCATAGATACTGCAACACTTTTCGAGAGGTAGCCTTTGTGAGTATGTCTGTCGTCTGCTCTGCGGAGGGAACATACGCGACTTCAATAACAGCACTTGCATCCTTCTCTGAGATGAACTGTATGTCTACTTCCATATGTTTAGTCCGATCGTGATGCACATGATTCTTGACAATACTCATAGCTGACTGATTATCAGTTCTCATGAGAATTGAACCCCTTGATTCAACTTGTAGTTCCTTCAGAAGTCTCTCTAGCCAGATCCCTTCACACACTCCAAGTGCGAGTGCCCTGTACTCGGCCTCTGCACTGCTTCGGGCCACAATATGTTGCTTTTTACTCTTCCATGTAACCAAGTTCCCCACACATAAGTGCAGTAGCCACTGGTTGATCGACAATCAGTGAGTTCACCTACCCAGCTAGCATCGGTGAACACTTACACTCCTCTACTTGTATGCTTCTGGAATCTCAGGCCTACTCCTGATGTGCCTTTTAGATATCTCAAAATTCGAATCACAGCCTCCATGTGTTCTTCTGTAAGCTCCTTCATATAATGACTTACAATTCTCACAAAGTAGGCTATGTCTGGTTTGGTATGAGCCGAATAGATTAGCTTTCCAACCAAGTTTTGGTATCTTTCTCTATCAGTTGGTTTACCATCAATCTCACGTTCCACTGTTTGTTCTGTTCCATCGAGGTGTCAATCGGCTTGCATCCGAGGAGGCATTTCTCTGTGAGAAGGTCAATGACATACTTCCGTTGGCACACAATCAAGCATGTCTTGGATCTTGCCACTCAGTTTCCCCATATCCTTGATGTCGAACTCATTTGACAATCTGCTCTTTAGGGTATGAATTTCAGTTTCATCATCTCCAGTGATAATTATGTCATCTACATAAACGATTAAAATAGAAAGCTTGCCTTCAGAACTTTACTTAACAAATAATGTATGATTATTCTGACACTGTTTGTAGCCTCCATTCTTTATTGAGTTTGCAAAATGTTCAAACCAAGATTTAGGAGATTGTTTTAGCCCATACAAAGCCTTTTTCAATCTACACACCATTCCTAGTTTCCTGTTTTCCAACTCTTTAGGCAAATTCATATAGACCTCTTCTGTCAAGTCTCCGTTCAGAAATGCGTTCTTCACATCCAAATGAAACAATGGTCAATCGAGATTGACTGCAAAAGACTGTAAAACTCGTATCGTGTTAGGTTTGGCACATGGAGCGAATGTCTCTTGATAATCTATGCTTTGAGACTGAGTAAACCCCCTAACTTTATACCTTTTTACACTTCCATCAACGTTATATTTAACTATAAAGATCCATTTGCAATCCACTGTCTTCTTCCCGGGAGGTAGCTGCATTATGGTCCAAGTTTTATTTTCCCGTAGAGCTCGAATTTTGACATTCCACAGCCTTGCGCCATTTAGGATGTTGCATTGCTTCCTGCACATTTCTAGGTACCTGAATGGTATCCAGATTTGTTATAAAGGCCTTGTAGTTTGTACTCAACCTTTCATAGGTTACAAATCGGCTGATGGGGTGCTTAGTGAATTCACGAACACCCTTCCTAAAGGCTATCGGTAGATACAAGTCTCCATCATCCTCAGCTGTTGGCACTTCTTCTGTTCCCATCACAGTTTCTTCATGATGATCAACCATCGACTCCTCTTCGTGAGAGTTATCAACGTGAGCAGTATTCTCAGTTCGAATTTCTGCTCTATTTCGTCGTTGGTAAGTTTGAGTAATTTGGGGCTGCTCATTACCACCATTCTGATTCTAATTTTGAGCTACATTACCACCATTCTGATTCTGATTTTGAGCTGCAATATTAGTATTCTTTCCAATAACCTTACTTACGTCCTCACTTCCAGTTTCAGTTTCAGGAGTAATAATATCCCATAGCAACAATTCCATCTGAGTCGGCAGTGTTTGTTGTTGCTGCTAACCGTTATCCCCCTGAATTAATGCAAGGATGTAGTAAGGTTCTTACTCAAATATAATATCCCATAACAACAATTCCATCCGAGTCGGCAGTGTTTGTTGTTGCTGCTGACCGTTATCCCCCTGAATTGATGCAGGGGTGTAGTAATGTTCTCGCTCAAAGAACGTGACATCCATAGTGTGATAAATACGACGGTTTTGGGGTGAATATCACTTATAGGCCTTCTTATGAGGTGAATAACCTAGGAACACACATTTTACAGAACGAGGTTCCAATTTTGATCTCTGATGAGCATAAGGTAAACCACTTTCGCTTGCAGCTAGGTTAACTGATTTGTCTGCAGAGGAGGATGCAAATTTCGTAAACATCTTCTCCCAGAGCTCGATCTATCCCTTTGAAAAAGTGTCTTGCGAACTGCTGCCTTCCTCTTCTTTTCCTTCTAGATTTCCACGTTTGCGTTTCCCTTTTACCTTATTCTGACTCTGTTGAGTCAGTTGGTTAGTGGGTCTCCCATGAATTCCCCAACACTCTTCACAGATGTGGCCGTATCTTCTGCAGTTGTCATAGTACTTTGTTATTTTGTGAAGGAGATACAATTCACCTATGTTCTTCTCCATGGTATTGATTAACCATGAGTTCACAAGATTGTCGTTGATCTTCCAAACTTTGTATGTGGATTCAGTTTGAGCAGGAGCAAGAAGATCTCCATTGATGTAGCCTTCCTTGTCTCTGTGCGCAACATGAATCAGCAGTGATTGCGACCACTGCACATAATTATCGCCATTCAGTTTGTGTGACGTTATAAAGATATCAAACTCATTGGTCGGAGAATACAGAGGCGTTGTGTTGTTGGTGTGACTCTGGTTGGCGTCTACGTCTGCGTTTGCGTCAGTCTCAGTGTTCACAACCTCACCAACTTGTCTGAAAGCAAACTCATTGGTCGGAGGAGACGGAGGCATTGTGTTGTTGGTGTGACTCTGGCTGGTGTCTACGCCAGTCTCAGTGGTCACAACCTCACCAACTTGTCCGAACTTGATTACTCCGCCAATTATGGTTGCTGTCCAGGAAGAAGAAGTTTAAGAGAGAGAGAGAGAGAGTTGGTCGGCGGTTGAGTAGGAGGTCCTAGAATTCCAACTAGGCTCTGACACCATGTCAAAATATGAGGTAATAATCATTTTGTTCTTATTGATCTTGAATGATAACCATCTCTATTTATAATAGAGCTATACAACTAGGGTTAGAGTCCAAGTCCTTATAAAAAAAGACTACTAAAGTCCAAGTCTTTATAGGAAAAGACTACTACTCTTAATAAAATAATATTAACTTACTATGCAAGAAAAGAACATCCTTATTGGACTCTATTACTATATCTATAGATATTAACTTCCTAATCAAGACATGTTAAAAAAGAAACAAATAATAATAACTATTCTGACATATCTCAACACATAATGCACAAAAGCATTGAATATACAAGTCCATATTATGTTTAGAATATTTTAAATTCTGTTCAATGCTTGATTAGAGGGACACAAGGAGAGTCTCGACTCTCTCCTTCTCTGACGTCTGGTACTAATCACAGGTAAACAATGGACGATTTCGGAATTCGTCTTAGTAGTATTTGTCGAGGTTCTACTGGCTTTACTTCTTTGTTAGATCAAGTGATCCGTCAAATTTTAATCTATTAATAAGTAAAAGTCATAAATTTAATTCAAATTCAGGAAAAAAGTTCAACAGTGGCACATACAAACAATTTGAACGAAAAAATGATAATAAATAGTTTTTTTATGTACTTTAACTTAATATTAGGTTTAGTAAAATTGATTCGTCCGATTTCAAAAAGCAAAGGTCGTTAGGAAAAAATATCGATTCAAATCCGACCGGTGCAAGTAACACTTGAAATGAAGTAAGGCGCCTTACATTGCTGACAAGCTTTGCACCAAACCATGCAGTATCTACTCCGTATGGGGGAGGGAGTACTTTCAACCCCTTGCACAACGAAGGGGGGAGAAGCAGACGAACTTCCTTATCGAGCCTTTCTGCAAATGGTATTCGATGAAAGAGGTTAAAACGAGTGTACACACACAGCACAGTAGAGTTTCGTATTGGGACAGACCTGCAAGTCCTGGTAAGCAAGCCGTACCCCCTGCCAAAACTACTGTTTTGAACCAAGAATCGTCACCGGCTAACTCTGCATCATGGCAATGGTCCATACAAAGTGATATCGCCTGGTGCAATCCCATTGTGCGCCTACATTACAGAAACAATCAAACAAACATTTTACCGTCTTAAAACCGGAAAAATAAAATGGACATTGTTCGATGAATTCTGATTGAGGGTACTTTCAGACTCTGCAACATAGGAAACAGGTCATTTGGTTGTTTCTATACAGTATCTGAGCATCATGATGAACGTCTCACCACACAGGTCGTTATGACTTTCCATAAGAAATTATGTATAACAAGTTATTAATGACCATCGAAACAATCTTAAATCCCACCAAATATAAAGGTCGGCTTTTGAGTGCATGAAGTACTAGTCTCTAACACTTGGCTAGTTTATTCGTTCCTACTAGTAGATATCGTTCCCAACAGTAGTTTCATCAGGGAACTAACAGGTGAATGCTTAAGAAAAGAATATCAGGGTGATTAACACATAAATATGACTTACACTCCTGCAAGTCTTGGTTGGAACAGAATCTCCCCTGTTTTGAACCGTTCTGTTGAAAGTGTAAACTGTCCATCTCCCGGGAGTTCCATAGATGCTCTAGTATCTTTACGTAGCTCAGCTTGATAATCTTCAGCAACATAGCACATGTTCTGGTATTTTAAGAGCCAAAGAAACATGAGGTAAATATCAAATAAGTTCCAATGGGTTTAAAAAGTAATAATAAAGCGTGAGGGCAAGTCTCCGTCAAAACAACGAAGTCAACGGTTCCCATTAGCATGGTCAGAATACAACCCCGATTTGCTGAGATCAATACTAAAACATTCCAGAATACTAAGATTTCTGGTATATTATTTTATTTATGTTTTAATACTAATATATATACAGAAGCTACTCCTATTAGAGAGCAGAATCATCTCACGATAGATTCCTATAAATCAGGGATTACCTACCTACCTTCTTACTACAATTATACTGTTGATAATTAGGCTAGATATATGTAACTAGTAATGGTAGAATCACTAAGGACAGCTAGCTTATTCTAATCCTACACCTAACACATCATAATTATATGTTGTAATTCCACACTCCCCCTCAAGCTTGGCTGTAGATGTTATGGAGGTCAAGCTTGCCTTATAAGTCGTCAAATTTATCTCTAGGTAAAGCATTGGCAAGAATATCAGCAATCTGTAGTTTAGAAGGAACATACTCCATCTCGAATTCCTTGTTACTCACTTTCTCATAAATGAAATGACGATCCAGTTCGACATGTTTAGTACGGTCATGATGAACTGGATTTTTTACGATGCTTAGGGCTGCTTGACTATCACACAGCACCCTAACAGGACTCTCATCCTCCACCTTGATACGCCTTAGCCAAATCCCTTCACACATGCCATCTGTTAGTGCCCTGTATTACGCTTCTGCACTGCTTCTTGAGACAACGGCATGTTTCTTATTCCGCTAGGTCACTAAGTTTCCCCAAACATAGGTACAATATGCTGAGGTTGATCGTCGATCAGTGAGATCTCCGGCCCGACTAACATCCGTGTAGATAGAGACCTCGCGCCCGGTGTGTTTCTGAAATAACAGTGCAACACCTGGTGTGCCCTTTAGGTACCTTAGAATCCTCATTACTGCCTCCATATGTTCTTCATTCGGATTATGCATATGTTGGCTCACAATGCCCACTGGGAAGGAAATATCTGGACGAATGTGAGCTAAATATATCAACTTTCCTACCAATTTCTGATAACTCCCCCTTTCTACTGGTGCTGCTTCCTGGTCATGGGTAAACTTCAGATTATGTTCCATTGGTGTGCTAGCATGCTTACACCCGATCATTCCAGTCTCCTTCAATAGGTCTAGAACATATTTACGTTGGGATAAGCTCAATCCTTTGCGTGATCGTGCCATTTCAATACCCAGGAAACACCTCAAGTTAGGTCCTTTATTTCAAATTCCAGTGCCAGTCTATTCTTGAGATTTCTGATCTCTTGTTCATCATCCCCTGTGATGATGATATCATCAACATATACAATGAGAATAGCCCTTTTTTCTTCCTGATTCTGCTTCACAAACATGGTATGATCAGTCTGGCACTGATAATACCCATATCCTTTCACAGACTGAGAGAACCGCTCAAACCAGGCCCGTGGTGACTGCTTTAGGCCATATAATGCCTTCTTAATCTTGCACACCATTCCTGATTCAGTAGTGACACCTGCAGGGACATTCATATAGACCTCTTCACTTAGGTCGTCGTTTAAGAAAGCATTTTCCACATCTAGCTGGTAGAGGGGCCAATCTAGATTTACTGCAAGACTTAGTAGAACCCTCACAGTCTTAAGCTTGGCTACTGGAGCAAATGTCTCTTCGTAGTCCTCTCCATAACATTGGGTGAATCCCTTAGCTACGAGGCGCGCCTTGTATCTTTCAACCTTCCCTTCTGAAGTGTACTTCACAATAAATATCCACTTACAATCGACTGTGGACTTCCCTGTTGGTAATCGTACAGTATCCCACGTCTGATTCTTCAGGAGTGCATTGATTTCTTCCAACACCGATGTCCTCCGGTGAGGTATACCCATAGCTTCTTCAATGGAGTTAGGGATCCGTGTGTTGTCGAGAGTCCCCATAAATGCCCTGTACTTCTAGCTTAGGTTACCATAAGAGACGCATCTCTCAATAGGATGATTTGTACATGCTCTAGTTCCTTTCCTGTGAGCGATTGGAAGATAAGTTGTACCATCAACCTGAGTTTCCTCTGCTTGGTCACCACTTCCGACCACATCACTATTTTCAACCCCTGGCTCCATTTGTTCTGACTCACTCTCTTGGGAGGCTGAGGTCTCATCAGATTCCTGGTCAGGATGAGAATGTGTGATTTCTGCAGTCTTCTTTCTACGCTAATCGACCAGAAGGGGAGGGTTGAGGCTTTGGCTTTGATTTGTAGGAGACTCGGGGACAACAGTAGGGGGCTCTAGGACACCCTGAGATTCTAGGGTAATGATACTACCAATGGAGGACTCAACATCCTTAGATTCATCAGCAGAATTCTCCCCCTGAGGCTGACAGTGGGACTAGAATGGACGATGTTCAAAGAACGTGACATTTTTGGAATGATAAACTTTGTGAGTAGTAGGGGAATAACATTTGTAACCACTATTATGGGGAGAGTACCCAAGGAAAACACACTTTACTGCTCTAGGGTCTAGTTTGAAACGGCGGGATGAGTCTAAATGGACAAAAACTGTACATCCAAATACTCTAAGAGGAAGGTCTGATGAGAGAGCATGACTGTGAGGGAAAAACTTGAGCAGAACACTACGAGGAGTTTTAAAACGTAGAGTTCGACTGGGCAGGCGATTGATAAGGTACGTAGCTGTGAGAACAACATCACCCCACAAGGTTTTTGGAGCCTTCGCAGCAAACAGTGAGGCTCTTGCAATCTTTAGCAAGTGACGGTCTTTGCGCTCAACAATTCCGTTTTGCTGAGGAGTGTAAGGGCAAGAGCTACTGTGTGCAATGCCGTTGGCTATGAGGAACGTGTCTAAGGATTGATTAAAGTAATCATTTGCATTATCTGTGTGTTGGACACAAATAGTGTTTGAAACTGAGTTTTGATTTGTTTTTGAAATGTCTGGAAAATCTGGTTTGTTTCAGCCTTGGATTTCATGAGATAGGTCCATGTTAGGCGGGTGTGATCATCAATAAAGGTGATGAACCACCGAAAGCCACTGAATGTTTTAACAAAACATGGACCCAGATGTCGCTATGAATTATGGAAAAGGGATGTGATGGTTTGTATGGTATACTACGATAGACAACCTTTGTTTGTTTTGCAAGCTGACAGACATCACAATAAAAGAAACTTGGGTTTTTATTGATAAAAAGCTTGGGAAACAATTTTTTGAGATAGGAAAAACTAGAATGACCTAACCGGTAATGTCACATCATGACGGGACATTCCAACTGACTCGACTTAGAACTCAAATGCACTTACTTGGAAACCTCTCCTTCTGGTCTTAATCCGTTTATTGTCTTCAAAAGATACAGCCCATCACACAGCTCAAACTTGCCAATCATCCTCTGAGATCCCACCTCCTGCAATGTGCATTGAGACGGATCATATGTTAGTCGACAGTTTAAGTCCTTTGTGATTTGGCTAACAGAAATCAAGTTACAGTTTAGCTTTGGCACATAAAGCACAGGAAACACAATTTGAGTAGGAGTTAAATAGGCTGTCCCAATTCCTTCAACAAAGGCAATGGTCCCATCAGCAATGCGCACTCCTGCTTTTCCTACATGAGCCTGAATATTGTGGAGTTGTCTGGAGCCAATCATGTGTTCAGTGGCACCAGAATCCAATATCCAGTTCTGCTTGAACTGGTTTAGAGCAATGAGAGCAACAAATTTAATACCTTGACTGGCAAATAGGCTGTGATGAGTTTCAGAGGAACCTGCAGATGCCTTCTTAGCAGTGTATTGAGACATCATTTGCTGGAGGATCTCAAGCTGCTCTCTGGTGATTTGGCCAAATTGCGTTGCCTGCTCAGTTGCAGCAGCCTGTGCATGAACCTCCCTCTCTGGCTTAGGCTTCCAATCGGCAGGTTTTCCATGTAGCTTCCAGCACGTCTCCTTTGTATGACCTATCTTGCTGCAGTGAGTGCACTGAGGACGTGGCTTGCCAGACTTTGTGTAAGCATGTCCTTGTGAGTTCCTAGAATAATGAGTGGCGAGAGCAGAGCCTTCAGCTGGAGTACTCTTGGAGTCGGGGATCATGAGCTTCCTTCTGCTTTCTTCCCACTTGACTTCAGCAAAGGCCTCTCGAACTGAAGGGAGAGGTAAACGCCCCATGATTTTGCCATTGACCTCATCTAGGGCCTGATTGAGGCCAAGGAGGAAACAGATGGTCCATTTTGTTTGGAGGATCTTTCGGTAGAGCTCCGCATCATCTGTGCATTTCCACAGATGGACATCGTACAGGTCCTGCTGCAGCCAATATTTGCTCAGCTCATCATAGTACTGAGTGACAAATTGGTCTCCTTGCTTGAGATCATGAAGACGCATCTCCACTTCAAAGGATTCGGCGTTGTTGGCCTGGTTTGAGTACATGTGTTGTGCTCCTTCCCAGATCTCTTGAGCTGTTTGGTGGAGAAAGAACTTCTCCCCGATTGAAGTAGTCATGGAGTTTAGGAGCCATGACTGGACCATGTTCTCCTCAATGTCCCAATTGGCGAAGTCTGGATCCTCTTCGTTGGCCTCTTAGATTTGCCAGTCAGGTATCCTCTCTTCCTTTTGCCTGAGATGAACTTGAGGACTGACGAGGACCACTGGAGGTAGTTGTCTCCATTGAGACGATGGTTGGTGATACAGCCTAGAACTGTATCCGACGGAATTGCTGAGCTTGAGCGTTTCTGGGAGAGATCTTCTGAAGTTACAAAAGGCGAGGCTGGCGGAGAGTTGCCGGTCCAAGGAGCTTGAGCTTCGTTGTTTGTGTTCGCCATAGTACGAGAAAGAGAGGAGATGAGGCTTGATTCAGAGTTCGAATCTATGCTCTGATACCATAAAGAATTCCAGAATACTAGAATTTCTGGTATGTTATTTTATTTTTGTTTTAATACTAATATATATACAGAAGCTGCTCCCATTAGGAAACAGAATCATCTCACGGTAGATCCTTACAAATCAGGGATTACCTATCTACCTTCTTACTATAATTATACTGCTGATAATTAAGCTTATCAGCAAGATATATGTAACTAGTAATGGTAGAATCACTAAGGACAGCTAGCTTATTCTAATCTTACACCTAACACATCATAATCATAATTATATGCTGTAATTCCACAAATACAGTCAATTGGGTTAGATGAGAATCCAACATGCATATGCCTAGGCTGTTCTTTGGAAAGTTAAAGAGTCCTGCCACGGAGGAAAAAAATAATAAAAAACCCCATGCAACTTCAGGACATGGAAGTTCACCTCTTTAAGTGTGCGAATAGTGTATAGAGATTCACAGTTTATGTTGTTCTGTAGCATCTGTTCCTTCAGGAAACCTGTTACTTTTAAAGCACCAATACCAATCACTTCCACCCCTATATTGTGCATTACCTTTCCATTGAAAACTGCAAAAAGTCCCAGTTGAAGGAGTCGAGTGAATCCAAGCAAGCAAACACACAGGATATAGAATGAAATCATGCGTCAAAAGATAAAGAGGAACATGACTTAGGCGAATGAAGTAACACATACTCCATAAGAACATTTTGTAGCATGTTAAACTAAGTTTTATTTAGTGTGCAACACAAATGTCCTAACGCCTAGTGAAATTGAGCAACAGCAATGATGGAAACTTACTTGGGACTACAGAAGTTGATTGGAAACCAACATTAACAACAATTCCTGAAGTTCGGTGGGCTGCATAGAGAGCCAGAACTGCCTGTGGTTATCAACATCAATGACAAGACTGCATTACAAATCCTATAAGAACTTCCACACAGGCCGAATGCTACAAGAGAAAAGAAAACATAAAAGAAGAAATGGCATACAAAAAAAGAGAAACAGTGAAACTAATTGCAAAGATGAAAAGATAGGACAGAAGCAAAATCTATGAATAGAGTAGCTTTGGTTTAGTCAACCCATCATACAGCTTTACACATTTCACTTTAAATCTGAATGCCAAATTTTAAAAAAAATGTTTATGGATGCCTTTTGCAAAAACATGGTACAGGGGAAAAGTTGGCAATCCACATACTGATATTCCTTCACTGGCTCATCTGCACTACCAAGGAATTAGTCTTATGCAAGCATTAAGAAAGATTTCTCAATTTCATTCCTAGCAGGCTATTGCTGTATCACTCTTCACATCTGGCAGAAGTTATTTCAAGTTTCGTCAGGGATCAAGACAATGATTGATAACACACGAAGCAGTTTTTAGAAAAATACTCCAAAGTGGTCAAAGATTAGTCTGAAGCTTGATTTAGGAAATTAAAGACAAGGACTTTTGTGTGCAAAAGCAATTGTAATATTCAAAAAACAAGAGAAAATACCGAAACCACTTACTTATTTACCTGATTAATTGCACATATAGCTGGGACATTCATGTCAAAAAGAGCAGTGTGGATGGCTCCTTTTAGTTGCCGTCTTGATGCTCTGGCAGCTTCTGTATCTACAAGAAAAGGGAAGACAAAGTAAATCGAAACAGTTTAGTGAATCATTAAGATATTTACATTAATCTATATGATCACATTAACTACACTACAGGAAAAAACAAAGAGGGTAATAGTTGCTAACCATCATAATGGCAAATTGGGAGGGACAAAACAACTGGCTGAGTAGATGCCTTGACTTGCATCCTGTAGACATACCATGTTAAACTCATTTAGCATGGAAAGGTAATGATGGATGTAGGAGACAATGATTTACGCTTAAAAGGAGGGTCAAATAAACTGAATCGAGTTTCAGATTCTTTTAAAATAGAATTTTGTCCAGAAGGATTGAACACTAATGAAATGAAGTTTCTTTGGAAACCACTTGTTGGTACCGACTCAGGTTCACCTTTTCCAAGTTTCCCTTATACATCACACCAGGAGATCATGAACCTCTCACATAACAAATGCAAAAAACCACAAAGAAAGAAACTTTTTCCTGCCCTCGTAACATGCTCATCTTGTAGAACTGTCTTTTTATCCTAAGCTAGGTTTTAAGCTAAATTTTGAACTTCCAAGTGACTAGAGTTCCTTACCCCTTTCCCTTAAAATTTGAGTTGAAGTTAGAGAACTGACAATATCTTTTTGAAAAATCAACAAAGAACTTAACCTTACATTTCTTCCACTTAGAATTAGAACTAAAAACAACACATGCATCTACTAGGAAACATATTATTATACTCTCATTCTTAACAATCATAACATCATCATTTAGTGACCTGACCACTAAGAGTTTTAGGCTCTAGTGAGCATACGATTCGGGGTGTAAAGTTCATTAAGATTTGATAAATTGCCTTGCTTTCAAAGGATATGTAAGCCAAAGAACAGGAAAATACAGCACCAACCTGCTATACATGGTAGCAAAAAAGTGCCGCAGCCTTGAGTACATTGGGGATTCGATGTTGCCAAATTCCTGCACATTAGTCAACTTCAGCAAGAATCCAGTGAAACAAGGATGAGTGACTGAAAAGGGTATTTCTGATTGGAGAAGGAAAAACATAAGCCGGAAAATATAAGGGTCAAAAAAATGGAACGAATCATGAGAGTTTCCCATCTTGAAGCAATCCAGTTCCACAAATCTTTGAGGCTTTAGGCCATCAACCCAAACTGATGCTTACCAAAAATGTGGCCGACCGTCCTGACGGACTACCATATTTGCTCCACCCAAATTTGCAATAGCCCGACCCACCTATTTCACCAACGTTTTAAATGATACAAGTTCAGAGGTTACAAGTCACTAAAACATTGTTGTTGAGCAAATCAAGATCCAGTACTCAGTAGGAGCGTTGTTAACTAGTGACAAAAGGCATATAAGAAATCCTGTAGTTCAATTTTGTCGCATACCTCCCCACATCATGACATAAAGTAATCAGTTCCTATATGCATTTGATGTTACAAAGTGCCTAACTGTGTAGCTAATTTGAGACAGATGCAACACTCCTGAATAAGATCTAGCCACCATGTAAGAACTGCTTCTCAGTTCTCACCTCTGCTTATAACAACACACAATGCCAACAATAATAATTGCTTGAATACAACAACGCTCACCGTCAATTATTACGGCTCCGGGTACTTTTCTTCGTTCACCATAGACGCGCATCAGAGACAACTCCGTGGACAAATGGCTGGGGAATGTCCTGCTAAACGGTAAAATGTATATTATTGATACAAATTATTGGCGAAATATACCCGCTAGACAAAATCGAACTCCTGAATTCCAAGGAAAAGAGCAAGTGGCACAGTCAATACAAGAAAAGATTGCCATCTATTCTCTATTTAGTAGAGACGAGATCGACTTTGGAATTATCAAATCAAGTCTCTAGCAATTGTAGATAGAGAAAAAAAATTGTTCATCTAGGAAACACATCCATAATTCATCAATCAAGTAGCTTTCATCAGGCAATAGAAATTGCGAGGCTTACTGGAGAGGATAGCCGAAGCGGAGATTAACCTCGGCGAAGAAAACAGAGTCCCAGGGCCAAGGCTCGTCACTGTCCTGGAAGAAGAAAATCCATAGACGATTATCGGAGACGAGCGATCTCCATGATTTGGAAGCGACGGAGAGTCTGGCAGCGTCCTCAGGTCCAACTAGTCTAACAATCTGTACCAAAATGTCAATCGGCAACCGATCGAAGGATCCGAGCGACAGCAACGAAGAAGAAGAAGAAGAAGAAGAAGAGGAGATAGAACTCCGGCGACAGAGGGATTCGAATTTGGAAGCGGAAGCTGAAGGGCTCGGCCTGTTGACGACGGATTCCCAGACCTTTCGCAGTAAGACGGACATGATCGGAGACTTGGCGGGGGGTGAGTAGAAGTGGCGGTGTGGCTATTGTGTCCTTGGTTCATGATTCAACGGCGTGGCCATCTGTGAAGGGAAGAACGTGAGTGAGTGAGTGAGTTGGTTGGTTGGTATGGGACCATGGGAGGACGTGGAACCCGCGGGAACACAATAGAAGAGGGAAAGGGTAGTGGAGGCTAGAGTCTGAGGAATGGGAAATGGTCCCGCCGGCCAGCCCTGTTTGTTTGTTTTCTTGTTGTATGTTGCTATTTTGATTGTCGTCGATTAAAAAAATGCGTCAGCTGTTCATATCTGACTCGTTTTTTGTGCGTGTGGTATTTCATAATTGAAAATGGCTAGGCGATTGAAAGAATTATTTTGGGTGGGCAGAATAAAATTAGGGTCGGCGGATCGGTCACGGTTAGGACACTTTTTTATTTCTAAATAATGTTAATAATTGTTAAAGTGAGATAGAGGGTGAAGTGATATTTCATTAATATTTATTAAGGATTTATGTGAACAATATAAATTAATAAGTATTTTAATTTAAGAAGTCAATTAACAATATCACATAAATAAATGACTGAACAATATTTTAAGGAAAAAAATATTTATGATTAAGATTTATATTATGAATGATATATTACTATTAGTAGAAACATATTATTAAAGAAGACACAAATTATGAATAGAAATTGCTAAAGAATTTAGGGATGTGTTATGGAACAAATTAACGAGAAGAAGATAAGAGAGAAATAGAGGAGAATGATTCTTATTGAGGTGTATAGAATACTATAAATGAGAGCTCTATTTATAGGCGCACATAAATGTGGGAAAATAAATATAATGAAATACATTGAAGAATGGAATGAAGAGTTACACAATGGTGCATTCACTATAGTAATTATATTCATAACACTCCCCCTTGAATGACCATTGGTTATACATCGTTCTTCGAATACGCTTTTGATACTACCTCATTAAAAACCTTACCAGGAAAACCCAGTGGGAAAAACCATGATTAAGAGAAAAAGAGTGCAGCTGCGTATTGACTCCCCCTGATGATGATATCAGTTGAGATCCTTCATATCGACTTCCCCTGATGAGGATATCAACTCTCGCTCATCATTGTATCAGTTGAGATCATTTAGTCACCAACTCCAAATTTGCTTCCCAACAATTGATGCAGAGAGATCTTTGGTGAATAAATCAACCAAGTTATCATTTAAGTGCACTTAGTTGATAAATATTTCAACTCATTGGAGTTTGTGCGTAAAATGTATGCATCACATGATCGATGGTCATCCATAATTCACATGACACTTCACTTTGGATGACCATTAGATGAGAATATGCACTTGTTTGACGATAACTTCAACTCATTAGGGTTTGTGTGTATATATAATGTATGTGTCAATATGATCAATGGTCATCCATAATCAATATCTACAAAACATTCCCCTTGGATGATCATTAGATGAGAATATGCCTCATTAAAACCTTAATAGGAAAACCTCATGGGATAAAAACCTAGTGAGGTAAAAAGAGTACATAACCATCACATTACTTTTCACTATTTTTTTGGAATTCATGTTAATCAAGTAATTTGATGAAACGTAACTTTTCTAACGCATCTATGCAAAGATGCACTGAGGCATAGCAAGTCTACCACGATCCTCTTTCAACTTGATGTTATATGCAAAATGTATTTCATGCATAATCTATAGGATCATGTCTTTGAATGGTGAGATGGCTTTATTAGTTTCACAAACCACCAAACAATACTCATGACTCATGACTTTATGAAGGTCGATTAAATTCGATATAGATTCACATATAGTGATCTATACCACCAACATGCCATGATATATCCATATAACTTCTGTAGGATATTATTAGTATATCATGGACGATATACAAGAATCATGTTCGAGAGAGATGCACAAATTGCAAGGTGGTTGGTAAGATGTTTTTTCTTCCACATCTTTCATCTCGAACTCTCTAGCTAATCAAATAGTTGATTGTTTTGGGAAACTCTTCAGGAGTCTCAATAAAATGTGTATCATCTATGCAACAAAAGATGTTGAAGACATTTAAAGTCAGACAAACAAAAGAAATACATTTTAAATATGAAAGTAAATTTTTTTTTTGGTAACAATCCAGAAACCATAAAATATCTCAAAGATGATTTTCATAATTCATAATGTAACTTAAAGTAGAAAAGAAATCAAACTATATGCATAGAGAAATATATAATATGCTAAATGCACTATTTCTCTCAATCTTTCAATCCATGTGACGCCAATTGAATATATTTTGAATACTATTTACATGAACTTGAATTGTTTGCTTATAGCGAAATAAATCCTCGAGGAAATTTCATATACACATGTGTATGCAAACCATACATATAAGTTGCAATGACATATATTAGGGGCAAACTCTTTCCCTTTACAAATTGCCCATAATATAAAAAATTAAAAAAAATTAAAATTTTTTAATTAGATTTAAATCTACCCTTGGAAAAAATGTAACTAAAATAAGATTTAAAATAAAAAAAATATAACAAAAATTAGATTTAAAGTAAAAAATATATAATTAAAATTAGATTGAAATTAAAAAACATATAAACTAAATTAGATTTAAATTAAAAAATTTAGATTCAAATGAGATTTAAATTTAAAATAAATATAATTAAAAGACGATTTAAATTAAAACAAATAATTTTAATTAGATTTTAATTAACAAACATATATAACTAATATTAGATTTTTGAAAAAAATAATAATAAATATTAAATTTAAAATAACAAATATATATTTCAAATTTGGATTGCATAACAAACATATAAACTAAATTAGATTTAAATAACAAGAATATAAATTAAACTAGATTTAAATTAAAAGAAATAATTTAAATTACATTTAAATTAAAAAATAATAATTAAAAGTAGACTTCAATTATTAAAATATAAATAAATTAGATATAAATTAAAAAAATTTAGATAAAATTATACGTAAATGAAATTATTTTAATATTATTTTTCTGTTATTTTCAAAAAATTTAAAAATAATTAAAAAAAAGGAGGGGCGGTCGGCGGTGGATGCCGACAGCGAAGAGACATAGGCGGCAGTCAACGCCGACTGAATTTTAATTTTTTCTTAATGATTCTATAATTAAATATAAATAACTAAATTAACCAATATTTTTATAAAAAAAATTGAGTTTATGAATATTTTTTGTATTAATGTATGAAAAGTATTTACAATTTAAAAATACCGTTTAAAAATTTAGGGTATAGGGTTTAGACTATAGGGTATAGGGTTTAGGATATAGGGTTTAGGCTATAGGATATAGGGTGTAGGTTATAGGGTTTAGGGTATAGGGTTTAGGATTTAGGGTTTAGGGTTTGGGGTTTAGGGTTTGGGGTTTAGGGTTTAGAGTTTAGGGTTTGGGGTTTAGGTTATAGGGTGTAGCGTTTAGGGTTTAGGCTATAGAGTATAGGGTTTAGGCTTTAAAATTTATGGTTTAGGGTTTAGGGTTTAGGGTTTAGGATTTATGATTTAGGGTTTAGGCTTTAACCTTTAGGATTTATGGTTTAGGGGTTAGGCTTTATGATTTATGGTTTAGGCTTTAGGCTTTAACCTTTATGATTTATGGTTTAGGGTTTAGGATTTAGGGTATAGGGTTTGGGGTTTAGGATTTATGGTTTAGGTTTAGGCTTTACGGTTTATGGTTTAGCGATTAGGGTTTATGCAAGTTTACAGTTTAGCCTGTAGAATTTAGGGTTTGGGGTTTGGAATTTACGATTCAGGATTTAGTATTTGCGATTTGGGGTTTAGGGTTTAGAGATAGGTTAGGGTATAGGGGTAGGTTTTATGGTTTAGAAGTTAGAGTTCATGATTTCACGGTTACGGTTTAGCAATTACCGATCTAGTAATTGTTTGTAATTCATTTTAGGAAATTAGGGTTTAGTCATGGTAATTATGAGATATTTTAAAATATTAGGTTATGAATTTTACAATATTAATAAGGGAAATTATATTTATAAATATTATCGTCTATTAATTTACAATATGTATATTTACTAAATATTTTATTTGAACTATGAAATTCGTAAATATATTTAATTTTCATATCTATAATTATCAATTGTAATTGTTCTGTATATCTACTAATTCATCTTAATTATTTTACTTACTGCGACTAATTATTAATTTCAACACGTTAATAAATTAAATACTTAGTTACGCAATAATTAATTATGATATATGTGTAATTAATAGTTACTAGAGTAATTAACATTAATCAAAATTTAAAAATTATAACTACGATTTAAATTGGAATTAAATAAAAAAAATTATTTTGAACGGCATACCGACTGTCGCACGAGGCAGTCGGCGGTCAACGCCGACGACGAAGATCGGCGGTCGGCGGTCAACGCCGACTTTTACATTTGTTGCCTCTTTCAAATTGTTTTATTAGTACAAGTTGTACCAATTCATTTTCTTTTTATTTTCATCTATGATAGAATGTAGAAAAGAAAGGATATGTTATAAAACTAAACTCAAAGAAAGACAAGAACAAGAGAAAATATGGGGAGGGAGAGAGTTTCTTATTGATGTGTAGATATGATACAATGTAGAGTCATATTTATAGGCTCATGAAACCATAACCTATACATTCTAATATTAATACAATTAAGAGAGTAATATAATACATGATCAATGCAATGGGAGTTACACAATGAGCATTCAACTACATTTATATAAAATATTCATAACACTCCCCCTTGAATGTCCATTGGGTAAAAATTAGACATCATTATCGAATATGCTATTTGATGCTGCCTCGTTAAAAACCTTATCAGGAAAACCCATTGGGAAAAACCATGGTTAAGGGGAAAAGAGTGCAGTGTGTATCGCCTCCCCCTGATGATAACATCGTTCCCCCTCATTATGATATCAATTGAGATTCTTCATATCTCGAACTCTCATTGTTAGGACTAGCTTCTCCAAAGTTGATGTATGGAGAGTCTTGGTAATTAAATCAACCAAGTTATCGCTTGAGGGCACTTGTAGTGCGAATATTTCAACTCATTGGAGTTTGTGCATATAATGTATGCATCAATATAATCGATGGTCATCCATAATTCACATGACACTTCACATAGGATGACCATTAGATGAGAATATGCCTCATTAAAACCTTACTAGGAAAACCCTATGGGATAAAACCTAGTGAAAGAAAAAGAGTACATAATCATCACATCACGTTGCACCATTTTCTTGCAATTCAAGGATATATGCAAAATAAATATCATACATGATTTATAAAATCATCTCGTGAAATGGTGGTGTAGCTTTATAAGTTGGTTTCACATCCCACCAAGTGGTAAAATTACCACGTGAAACCAATTTATGGTCAACCAACACAAATATGACCAAGATTACTACTTCAAAATCGAGTAGTTCTTGTGTTTGAATAAAGGTCGATTAAAATCGACATAGAGTCACATAGTGATCTTGCTACCATCCAGGCATTAATAGCCATGTCATATCCATATAACTTTTTGTTGGATGTAATTAGTATATCATTGATGATATACGAAAATCATGTTCGGGAGAGATGCACAATTGGCAAGTTAGTGGTAATCTTCCATATCTTTCATCTCGAACTCTATAGGTAATCCATAGTTGATTGCTTTGAGAAAATCTTTACTAGCTCAATAAAGTGTATGTCATATATGTAACAAAAGATGATCACATCCAATTATTTCAAAATAAATGAAACACATTTTAAAATATAAAATTAAATTAAGAAAATTTTGGTAAGAATTTTGAAACCATAAAATATGACAAAGATGATTTTTCAAAAAATCAACTTGAAATGAAGAAGAAATTATATGCATAAAGAAATGTATGATATGCTAAATGTACCATGTCTCGCAATCTTTCAATTCATATGACGTCAATTGGATATAATTGAATATCGTTCACGCGAACTTGAATTGTTTGCTTATAGCAAAATAAATCCTCGAGGGAATTTCATATACACATGTGTATTATAATTATGCAAACCATACATATAGGTTGCAAGGACATCCATTAGGGGCAAACTCTTTCCCTTCACAAATTGCCAGACTAATCGAATAATAAAAAGTAGTTGCATCCACCACATGAGGATATATTTTCTCATAATCAAAATGTTATAGGTTTGTTGTACAAAACCTTTCAAAAAAGGAGATGTTTCATAACTTCTCATACTCATACTTTACATCTTAATGTATAAAGACTTAATGTCTTAAAACTTTTCATTTCTCTTTGGAATTTGAATTTGCCTCAAATTGAAATTTTTCCAGCCAATCATTTCTATCTTTGCATGCATTTTGGCTAACGATTCTCATTTTCAACTATCATATTTAGCGTTGCACTATACGCAAAAATTTCGTCAACGTTGACTTCATTGGGGTCCAATATTTTCCATCCAAGATATAGATAATTGAGATATATATTCATATCTTTCGAGTACACCCGAGACTCTTCTTCAAGACACATTATTTGTTTCTCTTGGTGGCTTTGTTTAAATAATCTTAACCTCAATTTGACCATCTGGATCTATAGCTCCATTTCACTTTTGAGGAATTTTTTTCTTTGGAACCGTGTGGTCTACCATGCTTTATACGGGTTTTAGACTCAGTTGTGATGTCAGATTGCCCAATGTCAACATCATTTTCACTGGAGCATTGCGAGTTGGCACATGAGAGTTTTACTCTGTTTGGGTCAGTAAAGTGTCTGGCAAATAATGAATTATATATTTTTCGAACTTCACTTTCACATTGTTTAGTGCGAGGATCAAAATGATATGATGATTATTCATCTAATCTCTGTGCGAACCTTTGATTTTCTTCATATAATTTTGAGAATTATGATTATATGAATGATAAACCTCCAAACGAGTCATCAAAATTTCCTGACAACGATGTAAATATTTTACCATCGATGAACTCGTAATCAACATAATTTCCAAATCATCATTGAGAACTCATCCTAATAAATTGTGGTGGAGCAATTTAGATGTGTATATCACATCCATATATTCAATGATGGGAAGTATAAGGTTTTGACCCAAAAACCACATATAATGGAGGAATTCATAATAATTTCTTGGCGTAATGCGAATTTGTGTTGTTCATGTAAATGACATGTTCACAATAATATAAATGGAAAATGTTCGTCTCAATGACACATTTTCGTTATTGGATAATCATGAAAATATGCTCATAACCAAAATGGTTGAGCTAGCAATCTTGCAAATTCTAGTTTGCTTTCATATATACATGTGACCTTCTAGTTGATACATCAATTAAAATAATTGATCCACATGTTGGGTGTATGGATCCACACACATCACCCTTTATTTTGTTGTGTATAAGATAAATTATCTTACTTTAGTTGATTATTATCCAAACAATCAACTCTATTTAAGAATATGCAACCCAAAAATGAGTTATGTGTTGGAGATTTACCCAACAATGGGTAACAGAAAGGTGAAAATGCTTTCCTAGAAACAAAACCTTGTTGACAGAGCAGAAAATCGTTTGTGTTCCCAGGAAGTAGGGGAGTCACAAGGACTACTTAAATCCCTATAACCTTAGGAATCATTTCTTCAGAAAATAAACTTGATAGTTGGACCATCTTTCACGTGATTAGAATTTTCCAACATCAATTCACATCTCTCTTTCATGGAAAAGTATATATTTCCTAAATTTCTTTTGCATGACCAAAATAGTAGGTCTTATCCTCCACAAGTATTGACTTTGTGAGAGTACATATTGTCACTATGGACATGATATAAAAAACATCCACTTCGAGGAATGATATTATGTCTCTCCATTGGAGACATATGAGCTAGATAGGTTTGAACAACTTGTGTCTCGTGGTACTCATACTTCGGACTATCATTGAGATGATGGAGAGTAAAGAGCAAAGTCTTTGCTTTTTCTTGATAGGATGTTACACTATCATCCTTAATGGTTTCGCTAATGTCATGAGCTTGCAAATGGATTTAGACATCCAATATCATGAAAAAGATCATTCTCGCCAGAAACATCAAACTCGCAACCTCTAAATTTTATGATGTTTGAAAAATTATAAAGATGAAAATAAGTTAGACAACATATAAACTGAACAATAAAAAAAAATCATTAAACACTACGAGGGAAGAATGCCATCTTGTTGTAATTTTGGGTCGATTCCATATGTTATATATATATATCCCTCGTGTTCGTTCAGGAAATTATTCATCACTAAACCATAATTCAAACTTATGAAACAAAATTAATAACAAAGATAATGGTGATTGAAGATCAAAACATTTGCTTTATCTTAATTCTTATTTATCTGTATGCTCATGGCATATATAAGTTTGAGCATCCAACTCAAAATAGATGTTTTTTGTTGGTGATATCTAAAGCCACAATCTCAAAAATCACAACGTGACCAAATATAATGTTTAAGTATATAACGAAAAGTTAGCTTATAAACTAAATAACGACAATATGAAGAATAATTATTAAAACGGTAGCTAACACGTATTGAATCAACTAATTGTTATCAAATAGAAACTTAAAATCATGAATACTTATGAATGATAATAATTAACCAATCCATTTTTTTTTTGAAAACTCTATCAATTTGATTCCGTAGCTAACAGTAGCAAAAATATATCAATTCTATAATTGCTAACTAATGGCCATTAAACCAATAAATAAAAATCGTATGAATAGTCTACATAAATTATGAAATAACTGCAATTTTAATAGGTTAGAGTCATAACATAATTCATACATCTATGGGCAAATAATAAATTCTTATTACTATATTTTATGAAATAAACATGTATGATTTATGAAACAATAGTCAGTATCATATGCATCATGACCAATAAAGATAGAGAGAATTAACAACTACAAAAATTTGCATCAATAATATAAGAATGAAACGTAAAACATAAACACCAAATAATATGAACTTTAAAATTATTATGTTTTAATAATATAAGAGCAAAAAATGAGGAAAGACACATGTTATTGAGATTGAAATTCACAGTTGAAATTGAATATATATAGAAAATAGAATAGTATGAGATAATAAAAATCAGTTCTCAAGAAACTAATAGAAATTAGCTCTCAAGAAATGAAATCGAAATTCAAATATAAATAATAGCAACCTTCGAGATTCTTCAAGAAGATAGAGCATTCGTGCTGATAACGTGAAGAAAGACAAGAACAAGACAAAATATGGGGAGGGAGAGAGTTTCTTATTGATGTGTAGATATGATACAATGTAGAGTCCTATTTATAGGCTCATGAAACCATAACCTATACATTCTAATATTAATACAATTAAGAGAGTAATATAATACATGATCAATGCAATGGGAGTTACACAATGAGCATTCAACTACATTTATATAAAATATTCATAACAGGATAAATGATTTATATTCTTGTCTTTTTCTTTGTTTACTCAAATTGTAACGGCAAAGAAAAAAGCCCCTATCTTTTCAGTCTCTATGCCATCTGGTCCGCCACCAACTGCTGCTTTACGACTCTACTCTTGATTATGGTATTTAATCGATCCAAATTAAGAAAACAAAATTGTAAATTCTTTATATTTATACTGTATGTTGCCTATATTTCTTCATCACGTTTAATTTTTTTTAATTATAATTCAAAATTTTTGACTCCTCCTAGACTAAAATCCTAGCTTCGCCCCTGACAACATGTATATAGATCGGTCGGTGATGGAGCCAACAAAGGTGTCAACAGTCTATTGGAAGTTGTTCAATAATGGCGATAGGAATCTAATGGTGGAGGTATCGAAATTGTGGAGTAAGGTTGGCGACAACGACCAGTGGTGTTCCGACAATAAAGATAGAAATTCAACGACAGTAAAGACTTGCCGGCAATAGTGAAAGTTCGATAGCGGATGTCAGATGATAGCGACGAGAGTATAAAGGTGGAGATGGCAGAGATTCGATGACAATAAAGTAGGTTGGCGGTCAGTGCCCAATAGCGATGTAGACAACACAACACATTCACATGTCTTCCTACTCGTGTACATATGTGGTATATGATGACACTCGATTTGTCATATTCATCGTCCTCGTTTACGCGACATTTCATACATATTCGTATAGTTTTGGGTAGAAGTTTAGGATGTTTCGTGCATTTCTAACATCTATCTCGATTTAGCGTCTCAGGCCCATTTGATGTTGTTTCGTAGTGTTTACGATCGATTTCAGGCACACAGCGTCGTCGGGGCATTATTCGGAACTGTATGATGTGCAAAGAGGAGCTAGATGCATCGAAGAATGAATAAAATCACAAAGTTCAGGCGACATACAGTGTTTGGGGACAAGCGGGAACTAAGACGAATGATTTAAGTGGGTAGGAGCGGATGATTCTTTGGAATTCAAGGGGAACACGACATGTCCCTAGAGAACATGACGTGTTTCTCAAGGACACTTCTGTGTCCTTTTAGAACACGGCGTGTTCCTCAAGGACACGGACTTGTCCTTTTCTCTGGCACTTTCGGATCGAGAAGAAAATTGTAGAGAACACGCCTGCGTTCTGCCTCCAAAAAGATTTCCTCAACAATTTGCCTTCTCCAATTGGGAATAGACGCTATGAATATTCAGATTTTCTCTAATTCGAAGACAGACTTCCTTGGAAGAAATTGTGAGTTTTATTGAGAGATTTGAGAGAAATGAAAAGGAAACTTCAAGGAGCTCGGAATCGGCAAAATAATTAAGACGGAGAATCAAGTTCTCGAGAAGATCGGGGAAATTAGGTTTTTCATAATTCTTTGTGTAAACCTAGATTCAATTTCTTCCTCTTCTGATTTTGATTTGTCTCTCAAGATTATGTGCAGCTAAACTTCTCTTGCTTAGATTAGATGAGCCCTAAGTTCATTCCTACGAACGTATGATTTGATACATATGGCGATTTATGCGAGTTGGATGGATTTCATTGCATATTTGATTTCGTTTTCGATTTGTTCTTGCCCGACCAAGTTGAATGAATCTATGTTAGATTTGTCTTAGACTCGTGAGAGCTTGCATATCTTGAACGCCAAAATCAAATAACTAGGTTAGACATTAACCCTTATCCGGGAGCGAATGAACGAGTATGTCGTGTGAGCAATTCTAAATCGGCAAATCACCTAGCGGGTTTTAGATTTTTATCTCGAAAGAGTAGACTAGAATACTAGGTAGGTAGCAAATTAGTGAACCCGAAAAGGCGTGATTTGATTAGAGAAGAATTGCGCCAGTGTAATGTATCTATCATGTTTCGTTTAAATCGCGGAATTTCTCTGCCATTTGTGAATTAGAATTGTCTAGGGGGATTTGACATCTAAGCAGTTTCATCTATGTCTGTCTACAACCTTATACTGTGCAGTCTTGCAATCCTTTTTCTTTAAAGCAATTTTAATCTTTCATTTTGACTGTTTGATTGATTCTCGTAGCATTTAAACCACATTACTTGATACCTCGATTGGTATTAATTATAACTTTGAGTAAGATACTAAAAGAGACTCTAGAGAGATTTGACTTGGTGAATTTATTAACCGATTTATTTTGATAACACCTAAAAACGTTTATCGATATATATGAGTAGAAAAGTCCATGTACACAAGTAGATACATAGTGATAGTCTTGAGCTCCGACACCATAAGTCTGGCTGCTGATAGTGCCGATGAAAGCCTGAAGGCAGATGTCCGACAAAGAAAGTCCAATAGTAGTAGGGTCAAAAGTCTAGTGGCAGATGTCTAATGGCGAATGTTTTGGTGGATTGATTGAAAAGGATAATTGTATGAATTTTGAAACTGAATCCCTAAACGACGCCCTAGTTTTCGAATTAAACAACGCCCTAAAACAGTAAATTACTAAATTATCCTATAATAAATTTCGAAAACTTATACGAATTTCAATCTTCGACGAACTCAATCATTCTCATATTCATGGCGATAACTCGTGCATCTAATCGATACTTCAAGTATTGAAATTAGCTAATCGATATAAACGAATTAAGAGATTTAATTAAATTTGAAAAAAAAAAAAATCGAACGAACCAACCGGACGGACCGGCATTCGGTCCGGTCAGACCACCCAGACGGAGCGACCGTCCGTCGGGTCGGACCACCCGGACGGAGCGACCGTCCGTCCGGTCGGACCACCTGGACGGACCGGTTGTCCGTCCGGTCAGACCACCCAGACGGAAATCCGGTCCGTCTGGTTATTCTCGTCGGAATTTGGCCTCGGCACGAACATGAAAATTGTAGACAATCGAACTAGCTTTCCAATGCCGCCGGTCTTGCATCAATCGGACATCTGAGCGATCAGTTATGTCAAAAATACTAAACTGAAACGTTTTTCGACCAAGTCGTTTATTAGAGTTAGTGTTTAGGGTTTAGGGGTTAAGTGTTTAGGGTTTAGAGCTTAGTGGTTAGGGTTTAGGGTTTAGATTTTAGTGATTAGGGTTTAGCGTTAGTGTTTAGGGTTTAGGGTTTAGAGTTTACTGTTTAGGGTTTAGAGTTTACTGTTTAGGGTTTAGGGTTTAGATTTTAGTGTTTAGTGGTTAAGTTTAGGGTTTAAATTTTAGTGTTTAGAGTTTAGGGTTTAGGGTTTAGAGTTTAGTATTTTGGGTTTAGGGTTTAGATTTTAGTGTTTAGGATTTAGGGTTTTGATTTTAGGGTTTAGGATTTAGTGTTTAGTGTTTAGAGTTTAAACTCTAAACCCTAAATTCTTAACCCCTAAACCCTAAACACTAAGCCCTAAACGCTAAATTATAAATCTTAAACACAAAACACTAAAATCTAAACCCTAAACTCGAAACCCTAATACAATTAACAACAAAACTTATAAAATAATAAATATTTAAACCCTAAACCACTAAAACTTATACCCTAACCAATAAAACCTAAACCCTAAAAACAAAACACAAACCTCTAAACCCTAAACAAAATTTAAAAACTTATAAAATTAAACCCCTTAACCCTAAACCCTAAACCTTAAACACTAAACACTAAAATTTAAAAACTTATAAAATTTAACCCCTAAACCCTAAACCTTAAACACTAAACACTAAAATCTAAACCCTAACCCTAAACACTAAACTCTAAATCCTAAAATTATAAAATTTAAACCCTAAACCCTAAACTCTAAACAAAAATTATAAAATTTAACCCCTAAACCCTAAACACTAAACCCTAAACCCTAAACCTTAAACACTAAACACTAAAATTTAAACCCTAAAACCTAAACACTAAACTCTAAATCCTAAAATTATAAACCCTAAACCCTAAACCCTAAACAAAAATTTAAACCCTAAACCCTATACCCTAATACAATTAACAACAAACCCTATTAAATTATTAAATTAAAATTTTTTTTTTTTAAAAAAAAATTAACCAACCGGACGAACCGGACGGATCCGTCTGGTCAGACCAGCCGGACGGATCCGTCTGGTCAGACCAGCCAGACGGACCGCCGTTCCGTCCCGGTCGAGTTAACGGACGGAGTACGACTCCGTCCGGTTGGTCCGACCGGACGGAACGACGGTCCGTCCGGCTGGTCCGACCGGACGAATCCGTCCGGTTCGTCCGTTTTTTTTTTTTTTTTTTTTCAGATTCAAAATTGAATTTCGTACCTTTCGAATTTTGAATCGTTGTTCGTAGAGAGTGTTTTCGACAAACAAAACATACTAAAACATAATACGTAAGAGTTTTGGATCGAAATAGTACATTTTTTCATTTTTACGAAATGGACGTTTACGTCATATTTGAATGTAGGGCGTCGTTTAATTCGAAAACTAGAGCGTCGTTTAGGGACCCTCTTTTGAAATGGAATTTCAATTCCTCACTGTTATCTTAGGAATCTCAATTTTAATTCCAAAAGAATGTCCAATTCCATTTGAATTTCAAATTATCATTCTTCGGACCAGTTTTTTTTTATAATCCAAATAAGGATATAGGCACATTCGGAGAACACTTAGAGTTGGACTCTTTATTTCAATTAGAAATATCTCGCGCTATAACGTGGAAAATGACATGGTGGCAAACTATATGAAAAATATAAGGAAAATTTTTTAATATTCCCAATTTATTGAATAATTTTACTTTTTTATTTGATCTCAACCGTTAATTATGAGATCAAATCTTAACCGCCCTATTTATTTATTTATATTTTATAATTAATGGAAATTAAATTTATGTTTCATTACTGATCTTAAATCCAATTAATATAAGGTCATTACAACTTTTTTTTGTGTTTTAATATTCAGCCTTTGTAAATTAATCTTTAATCATTCTAACATTACAATTATCAATCACTGTTTTTTTGTATTTGATATTTTTACACTTAAACGTTAACACCATCCATGTTTTACAATTAATAAATGCTTAACCATTATTTTTAAGAATTCATCATTAACATTACAATGAACGTTGAAACTTAATAACCCCTGGTTCAAAATATTATAGTGTTAAACTTAAAAGCTGCACAACCACACACCACATGATCTTCTTCATTATAATTATTTGGTTAGAATTCGAGTTGTTGGTCTGTCAAAGAATGTACCAAGTTAAAGGCTAGATATGCTACTTCCACTGGGATTGGGAGGGTCATGGTTGTCCTGCAGATTGACTCGATGAACACCGAGTTGAACAAATCGGGCAGTTGAGGCATATGACTGGAGGCTGGTACATTTAATTTCTTCATTAATCAATATTTTTCGTTCTTCTCAATTTGTTTGAAGTCATGAACACACAGTGGTAGGACCTTTTGAAAACTTTCAAAGTAACAAAACCTCCGTATCAAAGTGATACAATCTAGTGATCTACGAAACAAGAGCTGCAACCAAATTCAACACTCACCACTAATTTCACCATTTTACACAGAGCACACCATTTAATACTCTCTTCCTCTCGAAACTACCTAAAAGCTATCCACCGAAACACTTTTAGTGACGATTCACTATATTGCTAACTTGAGCTTTCTTTGCTAATTCACACCCATTGCATTGCTCTTCATTCTCTACTAGCCGTTACGGTTTCCATCTTTGCTCTTCCAGTGGATCAATCTTGAAGGATATGACTTTGATTCC
Organism: Linum usitatissimum; assembly: GCA_030674075.2. Classification (NCBI taxonomy): domain Eukaryota; kingdom Viridiplantae; phylum Streptophyta; class Magnoliopsida; order Malpighiales; family Linaceae; genus Linum; species Linum usitatissimum. Next base: position 2,851,606 of record JAUJYP020001374.1, read on the forward strand.
GTAGCTGTTTACAATATCTTCATTGGTTTATTTGCTTATTAATAGCTTTTGTGTGTAGCTCGACGTAGATAACAGCACAGCAACTTTCCTTGTTAATTTTTTTACTTGTCACACATTCTATCATCCATGGAAGTCGGACTATGGTTACTAGCTAGTTGGAAACTGAAGCACATCATTTCACCAATGGAGCCGATACATCGTGTAAAGAAGGTATTGTGCTGAGGGGACCATCTGTAATTTTCAACTACGTTGTGGGTACTATTATGAAAATTAATTTATATAGTAAGAATTGGGCAACTTTCCCCTGTGGAAAAATGAAAAAAGAGAGTAGACAGGAATTGATGGTGATTATGGTGAGCGTTGGTTTCTATCAATTACTATACAATGTGAATCAGAAGAGATGAACAAGAGGAATCAAGGTCAAAAACAATTTATTGAAATAGATAATATTATGCTCGAAACCTAAATCAAATTAGTGTATAAGATGGTTTATTGATGACAACCAAAATTGGCCTCCGACTAATTCAGATGAAAGGGGAAACGAGAAATCACCACAAAATCGTACCGGGTAAATTTTTTGGAATCAATTGCAGGAGAAAATGAGGATGAATTCATAAATTTGTTATAAGAAATGAAAAGTAGAAGAGTTGAAACATTGATAGATGATGTTAAGTTTTTCCATCTATAAATTTAATTCACAAAATTAAAGTGATTCTTAAGTGCAATGTTAATATTAAGATGTTCACCTGTGAAAAAAACCAACACGAAAGTAAAACTATAAACATAAATGTAAATTGTACCGCATATTAATTGGAACTAAGTCAAGTGACCCTTAAAGAATTTTTTTTAAGAAAAAATTAATTTCAAAAAATAAAAAAAACAAATGGCTGAGATTTATCTCATATTTAACGGTTGAGATCAAATTTTAAAAGTGAGATTATTCAATAAGCCGGGAGCATCGAAGACCTCACCAAAATATAATGATATATAGAATGATGTCAGCAATATAGCCGATATGATCACTTTCTAACAACAAATTGATTAAAAACTAAGTAAAAGTTCATTTAGAGTAAAGTAAACAAATAAATCATTACAGTCCCTCACATAGCAACTCAGCTATTGCAATGGATAGATGGATAGGGGTAGAAAACGAATTATCGAATCCAAATTCTCGAACTCCCGAATTCTCAAAATTTAATTCGAGATCAGAAATTTAAATTCGAAACTTGGAATCCCGAATTAGATTAGTGAAAAAAATAGAGCTGCCTTTAATATTTACAATTTTAACCACATCTAAATTGGAGATCCATGGCTCCTAATAGTAAAAATGTGAGCTCACATAAAAATGGTAGTAGGAAAGCTCACTCTCATTAGGCAACATTATTGAATCAATAGTAAAATATTTGTTATTATTATATTCGTAATGTTAGTAATTAGCTGATATGATCACTTTCTAACCACAAATTGATTAAGAAACTAAAAAATGTTTTATTTAGAATCGAATAAATAAATAAATTATTGGAACTATACCTGCTCAACTATTGCAATGGATAGCCGGATAGGGGTAGAAAATGAATTCTCGAACTCTCGAATTTTTGAAATTTAATACGAGGTTTTTAATTCGAGATCAGAAATTTATATTCGAAACTTGGGGTCCTGAATTAGATTAGTGAAAAAGAATGGAGCTGCCTCCAAAGATGAGTTTACAATATTAACCCTATCTAAATTGGAGATTGAAGATTCCTATAAGTAAAAATGTGAGCTCACTTGAAGGAAGCTCACTCTTATTAGGCAACATTATTGAATGAATAGTAAAACATTTGCTACTAATATATTCTTAATAATCTAAGCTCTCGCATCCAAATTAAGGGTGGGAATTGGGTTGGGTTTGATTAAGTTTAGCCCGATTTGATTAATCCGGAGTTGGGGTTATCTAAAACCCAAACTAATTAAGATTAGATTAGGTCGGGTTTGAGTTTGTAAATTATGAAGATTCGGGTTTTCAAGCATTTTGACTAAAGCCCAAATAAGCCCCAACCTGATGAAAGCCCAATTAGACTTGGGCTAGTTCAACTTCAATGATGCATATTGCTCATAGGGATGGAAATCCGACCGAGTTTAGCCCGACTTTAAATAGGGTTTGAGTTTGTAAAATACAGAGATTCAAAATTTAAAGCGATTCGGATAAAAACTCGAATCCACCTGAACCTGATAAAACCTGGTTTGACCGGGCCGGGTTTAGCTCGACCTGGCCCGGCCGGACACCAGCCCTAATTCCAAACGACCCATACATCACGAAAACACATTGAGGGATCAAAATGTTATTTAACCCTATTCCAGTAATGAAACTATTATAAACCGTGCAACCAAGAAGGCTAGTTGCTAGTTCTATAAAGGAATCGGGGTGCTAGTATTGAACAGATTTTCCGCAGTTACAAGCAGACCACAGTGAAAGAACGAGAAGAGAAATTGAAGGATTCAGCAATGGCGTCGTCGTCAAGCAGCGGACTCACTTTCAAGCTTCACCCGCTGGTGATTGTTAATGTCTCCGATCATTACACTCGTGTCAAGTCTCAGGCAAACCCTCCTGCCCTCCCCAGCACAAGCGGCACCAACGGCTGCGGCGGAGATTCCGCTCCCGCTTCCGCCACGGCTTCCACGGAACCGCCGCCGAGAGTCTATGGCTGCGTGATAGGTGTTCAGAGGGGACGAACAGTTGAGATCTTCAACAGTTTCGAGCTTCTATATGACCCCGAGACCCACTCCCTTGACCGCGCTTTCCTTGAGAAGAAGCAAGAACTCTGTAATTTACTTATCTTCCCTTCTCTCTTTTTTTGTGTGCCGCCGGCTCAGATTGCTTTGTTCAACTTGTAGGGTTTCTATTCCGTGTATGAAGAATTGCTTCGTGAAAACGAAACCTGATTGTTTGGGGTTTTCTAATACTTTTGTATCTGTGGCGAGCAGATAAGAAGGTTTTCCCGCACTACTACGTATTAGGATGGTATTCTACTGGCTGTGATGCGGATGAATCAGATATGATCATACATAAAGCTGTAAATATTTTACTCCTTTCGGCTCCTTTTGTGCGAATGTTTCTGTTACTTTAGCTAACTGTATGTGATGGGTGCTTTATCATACTTGATCCTCATCCCAGTTGTTATGTCGTATGTTGCACTTATTTTCTGTGTTGAGCTTATTGTTAGTTGACTGTGACATCCAAAGTTTAAATTTCTTCATAATCAGATATAAAATTGCACTCTCTTAGTCGTAGGGTTTACTTTTTCACTCTCTTTGGGAGAATTTTTGTAGAGATAATACCAGCGACTTCTATCATATTTAGCCTCTACACTGTTCCTAGGACTCTCATACTGTCAGCTGAAAACTTCCATACTACTGGTGTTGCATTGTTCAAACGTGTATTTGATGTTTTCCATCTTATCAGCGGTAGGCTAATTGTGGGATAGATAATGCAACTTCCGACCTCTTACATGGGCGATCTGTCCATGCCCATCGAATGGTCTTGCTGTAAATTGCATATGGTTACTTCTAGTTCAGAATGTCACTGTTCGTTTCTTATGTTTCATTCTGCATATATAATGTCTATCCTGGATTCATGGTGGGTAGAACACCGACTCTATTTTTTTGGGCTTGCTATTTCTTCAAGTGATACTTTTTGTGAAATTTTGTGACAGTTGATGGATATTAATGAAAGCCCTGTCTATGTTCTGCTGAATCCTGGCATAAATCATGCTCAGAAAGATCTTCCAGTCACTATTTTTGAAAGTGGTAAATAACTGATCTCCCTCCTATTGTTATCCATTTGTTGAATGTTAAGCAAGCATGTTGTAATCAGTGGTCTCAGTTTTCTGAGTTAGCTACTTCATCTTTAAGGCACAATGGCCATGGTGTTAGGATGAAGCCAAAATTGAATACTTGTTCTTTGTAAAAATTTCAGAGTCGAGACTTTACAAAGTTATCTGTGTCTGTGATTTCTTCTACTGCTGTTAACTAATGAACTTGTTGCTGATGTTTCTGTTTTGTTGGTGTTACAAATTCAGAGCTGCATGTGATAGAAGGAATTCCACAACTTATTTTTGTCTGCTCAAGCTACACAATTGAGGTTTGTCAAGCTTTATTCTGCGCTATCACACATCTTTTTAGCAATTGGAGTTTACTAATATGTTCTCTCTGCGTTAAAGACAGTAGAAGCGGAACGGATTTCAGTTGACCATGTTGCTCATCTTAAACCATCTGATGGGGGTTCTGCAGCCACCCAATGCAAGTCTCTTTGCTTATGTTCTTCTTATAATTATAACTAGTTCTGGTTTCTGATGCAAGGGAAAGTTATTTGTATCATCCATTCTCTTCTCTCTGGAAATTCTGCTGATGCATATGTTTTATTGCAGTGGCTGCTCATCTTACCGGCATACACAGTGCCATCAAGATGTTAAATAGCAGAATTAAGGTGCTTCATTACTATCTTGTAGAAATGCAGAAAGGTACCTATACATTGCCGTTCTCACTTGATAAATTTATTGGCTTCATAGGTTTCCTGTTAATGATGTCTTAAGGGTCATACTACAAAGAAATATTAACTGTAATAAAAAATAGAAAATTAAGATAATTGGTCAAAATAGTTAACATTATCATACAGAACCGACATTGCTAATCAGAAGTGTGCAAGGTTTATGAGTGTAAGATAGTCGTTCATAAGAAAAACTGCATAACTGTTTTCCAGTTTCCTGAAAATTCCCATACGGCGGCTGTTATAGAAAGGACTATTTGTCTATTTGACGATCTGTGGAGTTATCTTCTCGCTGGATTTATTCCTTGCATTGCTATGGGTCATCAGCTGGCTTAAAGCCAGGTCATTGGTAGTCTCAATCTAAAACGGTATTAGTCAGTCTATGCAATTTCGGGTTTTTAAATCATTAGAAAACTATTTTGTTTGAAGATGCTTGCGTCAAGACTTGGAGTTGATAGATCATATGTTTAAATGCAGGTGTGGTTCCCCGCGATAACTCGTTGCTTAGGCAAGTGTCAAGCCTTCTAAGAAGACTGCCAGCTATTGAATCTGAAAAGTTCCAAGATGATTTCTTGATGGTGAGCTCATTGATTTATTAGCTGTAGTTAACTCTTCGTTGCAAGTTAATCTCAAAGTTACTAATCCTTTCATTATGTGTTTTCTCCTTTTACTGCATTTAAAAGCCAACTGCTGGCTCTCTAATTTGTGAGCTGTTAGTATCACACCTAATATCTATTTAGGTATTTGAATCAATGCAAACTGAACCACCTTGACTGGATGGTCCATGCCTTATCTCGCTATGATGCATGATGGGACAACACCGTAATCTCAGTATGAGTTGATACGATAGTTATTGAGTGCTAGTCGAGTGTAGGTGCATTCATGAGTTTTTGGGGATTTAGATTGTCAGAGTCATGATTGTCTTGATATCTTGATGAGTAATGAGGAGCAGAAGATGCTTCTTGAGAATGTCTATTGATTTAATGATATGATTTTGAGTTTAAACTTCTGCATCGCAGGAATATAATGACACACTATTGATAGCTTACCTGGCCATGATCACCAATTGCTCAAGGTAAATGCGAGATTGCGGTTTCATCTTATCTCACCGTTCGATGGTACATTTTGATTAAAGGTTGATACTGTTTGTGTGGGTTTGGCAGTACAATGAACGAGCTGGTAGACAAGTTCAACACTGCATACGATAGGCAGAGTCGAAGGGGCGGCCGAACTGCTTTCATCTGAGAGAGAGAGGGAAATTAGTTTGCATTGTTCGGCAGCTCAACTCCTATGAGTTTTCTTTCTCTGCTGAGTAGTTACTGCCGGATATTTTGAGTGCCCTCCGCAGCACATATTGTAGTTACAGTGGTTAGTGACTGTGAGTGACATTAAAGTCCTAGACGATGAGTGTTGCGACTCTCTCAAACCGTCTTAACTTTCCAAAGAGAAGAATCTTTATTTCGATGTCCATTTTGTCCTTTCTTTCTCTTCCCACACACTTAAGGGTCGTTTTCTGTTATATTTGGAGTGAGTGCTTTATACATTGGAATTGAAAAATTGAAATTGAAAAATTGAGCAATTTGGATGTGATTTTAAAAGGGGATTACTAAACGACGCCCTGCTTTTTACGAACCAACGCCCTAATATCGTCCAATTATTTGAGTTCAAATGTAAAATGATGTCATCGCCCCTTAAATAGTAAAATGAAATTCTTTATAAAATGTCATCCGAAGAACAGCTATACTTCATTCCAAATGACCCTTTAAAACCCTCTCGATTTCGTCCCCCCGTCGCCGGTAATTTTCCGTCCCTGTCAAAATTTTCCGGCCCCCGGCCGTCGCCGCCCCCCGCCGCCGCCGCCGCCGCCGCCCCCCGCCCCCGTCGCCGCCGCCGCACGCCGCCCCCCGCCGCCGCCGTCGCCGCCGCACGCCGCCCCCCGCCGCCGCCGCCCAAGTACTAAAAAAAAAAATTATCGCGGTCGGCATGCCGACGGTGGGGAGGGACGGTCGGCATGCCGACCGCTATTTAATTTAATTTTTTTTAAATTTAATTAATATTATTTAGATTACTTAATTTGTAATTAGTGAATTTAATTAATTAGTAATGAATCAATTAGCAATAAACCATTATAATATTAATAATTAATTAATAATTATGGTTTTATTATAAAAAATTAGGGTTTAGTTATTATAATTTAATTATTATATGGAAATAATATAAAGTTATTTTACTAATTACCAAACATTCATAGGGTTTAGGTAATTAAATCGTCATAATTATTTCGAATTTACCAAATTATTAAATTTGGTAATAAGTAATAAGTAATTAATAATTACTTATACAAATTTACTTAATTAGTGAATATTCAAAAATAATGTAAAATTAGGAATTAATTATTATAAGGAAATAATATAATGTTATTTTATTAATTACGAAACATTCATTAGGGTTTAGGTAATTAAATCGTCATAATTAATTCGAAATTACCAATAATTTTTTTTTTCGTTTTAAATTTAAATTTAAATTATAGTTATAATTTTTAAGTTTGGTTAATTACTCTAGTAATTGTTAATTACACATATATCGTAATATTAATTATTACGTAACTAAGGATTTAATTATCGTAACTTAAAGCCTAAACCGTAAACCCCAACTCATTAACACTAAACCCTAAACCCTAAACCTTAAACCCTAAACCCTAAACCCTAAACCCTAAACCCCAACTCATTAACACTAAACCCTAAACCCTAAACCTTAAACCCTAATTCCTAAAAGTTAAAGCCTAAACCCTAAACCCTAAACCCTAAACCCTCAACCCTCAACCCTAAACCCTAATTCCCAAACCCTAAATCATTAACCCTAAACCCTAAACCTTAAACCCTAAATCATAAATTCTAAATGTTAAAGCCTAAACCCTAAACCCCTATACCCTATACCCTATACCCTATACTCTATACCCTACACCATATATCCTATATCCTAAACCCTATATACTAAACCCTATACCCTATAGTCTAAATCCTATACCCTAAATTTGTAAATAGTATTTTAAAATTGTCAATAATTATGATAAATTAATTAATATTAATATTCATAAACTGAATTTTGTTTATACAAATATTGGATTTAATTTACTTAATTTCATTTAATTTATAGAAAAAAAGTAATTTTACTATACGGTCGGCGTTGACCGCCGACCATTACTAACCACAAACGGCGTTGACCGCCGACTACTTAACGGGACGAACGGCAGTCAACGCCGACCAGCCTTCACGGCGGTCGGCACCGGACGCCGACGGCCTATATATATATTTTTTTGTTTTTTTAAATAACAGAAAAATTGTATTAAAATTCTTTAATTTACATATAATTTTATCTAAATTTTATTCATTTAAATTAAATCCTAAATGTTAAAGCCTAAACCCTAAACCCTAAACCCTAAACCCTCAACCCTAAACCCTAATTCCCAAACCCTAAATCATTAACCCTAAACCCTAAACCTTAAACCCTAAATCATAAATTCTAAATGTTAAAGCCTAAACCCTAAACCCTAAACGCTAAACCCTAAAAGTTTAAGCCTAAACCCTAAATCATAAATCATAAACCTTAAATCCTAAACCCTAAAACTTAAACCATAAATCATAAAGCCTAAACCCTATACTTTATAGCCTAAACCCTAAACCCCTATACCCTATACTCTATACCCTACACCATATATCCTATATCCTAAACCCTATATACTAAACCCTATACCCTATAGTCTAAATCCTATACCCTAAATTTGTAAATAGTATTTTAAAATTGTCAATAATTATGATAAATTAATTAATATTAATATTCATAAACTGAATTTTGTTTATACAAATATTGGATTTAATTTACTTAATTTCATTTAATTTATAGAAAAAATAATTATTTTACTATACGGTCGGCGTTCACCGCCGACCATTACTAACCACAAACGGCGTTGACCGCCGACTACTTAACGGGACGAACGGCAGTCAACGCCGACTAGCCTTCACGGCGGTCGGCACCGGACGCCGACGGCCTATATATATATTTTTTTATTTTTTTAAATAACAGAAAAATTGTATTAAAATTCTTTAATTTACATATAATTTTATCTAAATTTTATTCATTTAAATTAAATTTATTTAGATTCTTTTTATCGAAGTCAACTTTTAATTATTACTTATAATTTAAATTTAGTTTAATATATATAGTTTATTAATATATTTTTTTAAATCTATTATCAGTTATATATGTTTGTTAATTTAAATGTAATTTTAATTATTTGTTTTTATTTCAACCGTCCCTTAATTAAAATTATATGTAATTTAATTTTCATTTTAATTTAATTTTTATCTTTTAAATATAATTTCGTTTATATGTTTGTTAATTTAGATATAATTTTAATTATTTGTTTTTATTTCAAACGTCCCTTAATTTAAATTATTTGTAATTTAATTTTCATTTTAATATAATTTTTTATCTTTAATTCTCATTTGAATCTATATATTTTTAGTTTAAACTTATTTGTACTTCTTAATTACTGACAAAACTTTTATTCATCTATGCAGTCGAAGATCACTATTTTTTTAACACGGAAGACTGACATGCATTCATGAGTAACTCGGTTAGTTTTTTATTTTGTACTAAATGTATGATTGATTATTATGAATTAGGGTTTAGGGTTTATTGTGGACTCATACAACATTGTGGATAATAATTACCAGGACAGCTATAGTGACGATGATGATGTTGAGGAGCCGTTGAACTACGGTGTTTATTTTGTCAACGGGGTGTTTTACGACATAGTCGATGACGGATGTGCTGCGGCTAAGGACATAGCCCTAGGCTTAGGGTTTCAATTGACGCGTGGCTCGCATAAGAAGAACCCGCGTGAAGAAGAAAAGCGTTTGTACCTATACTGCTCCCATGGTGGTAGGAGCTCATCGCAATCCACTACGAATGCCAAAAGCAAGGGGAGATCTAGGTTCCACGACATCACCCGACCAAGGTGCGACACCCCAGAGGCATCGACGAGCTATCGTGCCTCATCAGAAGGCCACCGGAACCTCTCCAGCCTCATGACCCTAGCCTTGGCTAGGCGGAGTCTGAACCTGGATGCCGGCCTCGAGTCCAAACCCTCCGTCCATATGCGGTGGGCTATGTGACCGCCGAAACTAGGGATCACGGTAGGGATCCGTGGTCCACCGGAGCCGGACACTGTAAGCAACCACTCCCCACCGGTGTTGCTCGAGTGAACCCCTGCAGAACGCCCTCCTCTGCCCCGCCTATGCCCTACACTGGAAGAGCCCTGTGACCCTCTGGAGGATCTACCACCCGCTCCAGAGCCAGAGGGAGGAGCCGAAACTCTCCCCGCCGCTCTCTTCCGTGAGCGTGCACCGTCCAACAAGAAAGGGCTAAAGGAGGCATCACGATCCTCATCATCATCACCATCACGGTCCGACGGGATCCGCTCATCGTCGCCATCGGAGTCATCCCGAATCGTGTGGATGTCATCAGCTAAATCTGGAGGCTGGGAAGCAAATATCTCCTCCACGGTAAGCTCCCTCTCAGCAGACTCCAGATCGGGGTCGAAGTAAATCGGACCAGGAATCTGAAACTGAGAACTAGACTCCTCATCATCCCCTAGTCTAGATTTCTTTCCTCTCAATTTCTCCTCTAATAATTTCCTATTTGATGCAGAAATAGGACGCCCAATAAACCGCGGCAAGTCATCATCTCCCGTCGACATCGCTCCTAACTATATATACAATTGAAATAATATGTATTAATTACAAAACTATATATACAATTTAATTACCTAAACCCTAATTAATGTTTCGTAATTAGTAAAATAACATTATATTATTTCCATATAATAATTAATTCCTAATTTTACATTATTTTTGAATATTCACTAATTAAGTAAATTAGTATAAGTAATTATTAATTACTTATTACCAAATTAATTAATTTGGTAATTTCGAATTAATTATGACGATTTAATTACCTAAACCCTAATTAATGTTCCGTAATTAGTAAAATAACATTATATTATTTCCATATAATAATTAATTCCTAATTTTACATTATTTTTGAATATTCACTAATTAAGTAAATTAGTATAAGTAATTATTAATTACTTATAACTTATTACCAAATTAATTAATTTGGTAATTTCGAATTAATTATGACGATTTAATTACCTAAACCCTAATTAATGTTTCGTAATTAGTAAAATAACATTATATTATTTCCATATAATAATTAATTCCAAATTTTACATTATTTTTGAATATTCACTAATTAAGTATATTAGTATAAGTAATTATTAATTACTTATTACTTATTACCAAATTAATTAACTTGGTAATTTCGAATTAATTATGACGATTTAATTACCTAAACCCTAATTAATGTTCCATAATTAGTAAAAGAACATTATTATTATAATAACTAAACCCTAATTTTTTATAATAAAACCATAATTATTATTTCATTATTAATATTATAATGGTTTATTGCTAATTGATTAATTACTAATTAATTAATTACAAATGCAGTAATTACTAATTCACTAATTATAAATTAAGTAATCTAAATAATATTAAATAAATTTAAAATTTAAAATAAAAAATAAAAAACGGTAGGCACGCCGACTGATTTTTTTTTTCCTTTACCTTGGCGGCGGCGGGGGCCGGATGGACGGCGGAGGAACTGGGGCGGCGGAGGAACTGGGGCGGCGGCGGGGCGGCGGGGGCGGCGGCGGAGGCGGCTGCTGGCACGGCGGCGGCGGGCGGAGGCGGCGGGCGGCGGCGGAGGCGGAGGCGGCGGGCGGCGGCGGCGGCGGCGGCGGCAATGGCTGTCGGTTTCGCGACGGCGGTTTCGAGAGATTTCGGAGACGATTTGAGAGAATTTCGTTTCGAAAGTTTACGAAAAATAGGTAGTGTGTTTTATTCGACCTCAACTGCTGTATTTAAAGAGGAAGTCAGAAGGGTATTCGCGTAATTTTACGTTTGTTAATTTAATAATATTAAAATCTAGGGCGTTTCTTAGTAAAATTTAGGGCGTTTTTTAGGAGTCCAGTTTTAAAATTGCATCCGGGGTTGTTTGGTATACGATATTTTCAATATGGTGATATTCGATATTGGACGATATTGAAATTGAATGGAGCAAATGAAAAAATTCATGTTTGGTATGATTTTTTGCAAATTTACTTGTGTGCCCCTAACTTTGTAAAGTTTGACCCATTGGGTTTGACCTAACACCCTTCTTATCCTCACAGAAATGCTTTTTTTTGTATCCGTCTCTCTCTCTCCCCTGCAAACCTTATATAATTGCATATGTGGAATTCAAATTGATTGCAGGAGATATACTGAAAACGGTCGAACAAAGTACTCAATACATATTTAAGTGTTTATCATGCTAAAATTCGTAAGGGATGAAGTGCAATCAGTGCCACCTCAGCCCTTGAATCAGCTATTGATTCATTTGATTGGAGATAATGTATAGGGCAGTGACGTAATTTGAGAAAAACTGCCCATTTCTGCTACATGATGTGTTCTGAATTGCCTGCAATCGTTAATAGCAACTTTTGGTTTTAATAGTTTCACAGTTGCTTAGTGTTACGGATGACTGGGTTTATGCTTATGGATATCTGATTTTTCCGTGTACTAGCAATTGCAGGATGAGCATCATTCCAATGTGAGGGTGTAACCTTCCAGCCAAGGTGTATTCACTAGAGCTTCCACCCGGTGAAAGTCAGGTTCCCTTCCATAGCTACTTCAGTTGCCGAAAGAGCAATGGTGGTTGTGGCAGCTTCATGTAGTGCAGGGTCAAGGACAATAATGATCCTAATGACGAGGATGGAGTTCACGTGTACGACGAGCTAGTTTTAACTAACACTGAACTTGACTTGAGGAACAAGAAGTTGAGGAAGAAGAATAAGAACCACAAGGATCATATCCAGTATTTGGAGGATATAATTTACCGCCTGCAGCTAGACGAGGACGATCTGTTCCTCGACGATGGTGATTGGTGAGTAGTGTTTGATGGCCGTTGTGATGGGTATGCAGGTATCTTGTAATATAACGGCGATGGTCGGAAGGTTATTTTGTACCAGGGTACTGTCTTGGTTGTAGCGAAACGGTTCAGTATGCATTATTAACTACTAGACTAGTTGATTAGGTACTTCATGTAATATTTAGGAATGACGTATTCCCTCTAGCCACTCATGGTTGTAAGCACCTGAGACGTTGGCATTATGGTATTGTGTAATGAGTATTTTATTATTGTTAGTTTGCCATATCTGTTGTGTGTCAATTTCTATTCACCGTTTAGTGTGCCCATTTTTTCCGTAATGTTACTTCGACAACACTGGTTTTGGTGGGAATGACGAACAACACTTAGTAAAAGTTGGTTTGTGGGAATGACGAACAACACTCAGTGTACCATTCTGTCCTTAATAGCCGAACCCTACATTGTAGGTTACTTACAGGATTTTGGATCCACCTCGTAACTCATGTTAGTCCTCACGCCAATGAACAGAGACTTACGCATGATCTTGCACATTGGTGCATCCTCAGACGAACAACACTTAGTGTACGACACTGGCCACTGCAGCCTCGTATTGTAAATAGCCCCAACAAAGCATTTACAAACCATTAACATTAACATGGTCGGGGTCGCCTCAGCTGTGTAGTTATCATTCCCCAATTGTGGCTCGCTGAAACCTGCATTCAATTCAGCTTATAGAGCTGTTGCAGCTTCAGTTGCCGTCATGGACTCCGTCCCATCAGCACGGCCTCACTCGAAGATCTTAAATAATTCATCTCACCGTTCCAGTTTCGCGTGTTGCAGCCCTGCTACGAATGGATGACTCTGAAATAGAGAAGAGGAATGAGTCAATGTGAGCGAGTTAGATTGATACAAGAGGCTAAAATCCACTATACAATAATATAATTTAAGTCCATTTGTGACAGTAAATGAGCTAACTGTTATAACAACAGTGAATGAGCTAACTTTTGAATTAGAGTTTGCTTATGCAATGTATAGAATCAGTATATACGTGTGACTTAGTCTTCTAATGAAGACAATGCTTACTGTTTCCTGGGTTTGGGGTTCAACCATCTCACAATCTGTTTAATATGAATACATTCCCTAAACTACGTGCATAATATGAAAAAATAACATCAAAAGAAATCATTTAACCTTAACCCACAACCTCCAAGTCTCAGAGTCACATTCGCAACAACCTCGTGCGTCGTTCCAACCTATGCCTAATGAGTTCATTAGATCCAACTGTGCATTGAACTTGTTCTTGTACCATCTGACTTCGGCTTCACCGTTATAGCATCGTGTGTACATGATGGCTGAAGCTCCTTCAGTTGAGCTACAAGCTGAGAGAAGCTTGGACCGACCAGCACCCCCTTTTGTAGTTGATCGGTTGACAGCAGATTGTGGAGAATTTCAAAAAACGAATTCTCCTCCGGCTTCGACTACGAATTGTACTTACGGGACATCCTGTAATTCACCTGTAACAAGTGGCAGTGTAATGACAAATGGGTTACTACTTTTAGCAAAACCACTTGTTATATAACAAACACAGAATCTTGGATGACAAGTTGAATGAAATTCATGAAAGTAGTTCCAAAGGGATACATGACAGGTTCATGGACGTAGACTTCCTACACACTAATGTGTCTACTAACTTGAACAGTACAAAAGAAACATCAAACCAGACTGTTTTGTTTCAATGTGCATGCCTAGTAGCCCACATCTCAGTTGCCATAGCATCACGCAGGTGATTCCATTCGTCACTGCGGTCAACCAAAGTTATAAGCTGGTCATATGTGGGGATTTCTGTCTCCGACGTTGACAAGTTCGGTTCGTGTTAAGCTTGCTCGAAGATATCAGGTCCCAAAACTCCCCGAATGTAGTTATGTAAAAGGGCACAAGCATTGACAATCATCGAGAAATTCGTCCGAGAAAACCATGAAGAGTCTTGAAGGAGAGCCCAACGCATCTTCATGATGTAGTATTTCCCTGTGCAAACAGTGAACAAGAAGACGTAAGCAACACAGAGACAATTATATGCCATACATCTGTTCACATATCTAGTGTACGAGTGAAAGATCAATTGAATGTGTTTGACTAAATAATGCTGAACGCATACCATTTCTGTCTATATTAATGAATTGATTGTGCAGGTATAGAAACGAGTCAAAGCATTATGATACCATAGTTGGGTTTGAACAGCAAAGGGAAGTTGGATCAAAAGTAAGCAGGGATGAGATCCCCCCACTTTTGTTCTGCAGATTAGCTCATTACATCCACCAACACATAAGTGAAAGTTAATGTACAACACAGTCAAACTGTACACATATGTAGGTAAATCAACATTACACTCTCACTGAGTTCTGTGTATAGTCAATAAACAGGATCCCATAAATCGAAGAACCATATCTCAGTGACACAATACAGAACATTTTCCAGGCAGAAATTCTTTAAGACCCATTGTTTTCAACAAAAGAAACGAAGATGGCGAACCAGTTTTTCGAAAGCTTCATTCTTACACAACTACATCCTAAACCCTCGACAAGAAATGTTATTGTGAGCATTGTTTTCCCTTTCATTAATGGTACTTATAGTTTGACAAGACCATAACATCGTAGTATAACTTAATTACAGCTGTTTAGGTTTCAATTAAACTCATAACAATACCAACTCCAACGAATTCATAATCTCGTACTAACATTAAGATTAAAAAAGCAAGGGGAGTTACTGTTTCTTACTGTTCACGTGAACCGTAAATTCCTCTCCCAATGTAACCATCATTTCTTTAATTTTAGTTGATTTCTAACCATTATTTATGTTTTAGTTTGTGTAAGGTAGTGGAATAATATATAACAATTAAGGTGGCAGTGGGTCATGACAGAGAGTGGGTCATGACAGAGAAGAAAGATGGGAGTTTACTTTTTTATAAATTTTTTTTTAATCTTATAATTTTAGTTATTTATTTTTAATTATTTATAAAGTGTTTAAATATTTTCCTTCACTAATATATTTTTTTTATTTTTTAAATACAACAACATCAATTTTGATATATTTTTTTATGACTCTAATATGCCTATATGAGTATTCTATCGAATGATCCGGTCAAATAAGATTCAATCCATATAACTTTTTATTGAGTTCAACATATATATCAAAACTAAAGTAATTATGGTATTCTCCACATTTTTCTTTTTATTTTTTTAAATTCCCTTTATTTGCATTTTTTGTTAATAATAATTTATAAAAGTTTTGCAACATATATTCCCTTTTATTATTTTAAATTTTTGAATTGAATGACATCAATCTTAATATATTTTATCAAAATAGATCTTTCAGCCAATACAAGATAGTAACCGCAATAAACATTACAACATTGTACATTTATGGGATCAGAGACGGTTCCAAGATTGAAAGTAGCACGTGGTCAAATATAAAATATTACTAAGTTAAATAACAGAAGCGATTAAACATTACAACAGTGTCCATTTATGATATCAGTGACGGTGCGAGGATTGAAAGTAGCACGCGGCCAAATTTGAAACATTACTAAGTTGAAATAAAAAAAATCATAATTTAATAATTAGATTTGTCACTCCCGACGCCGAAAAGGGGAGGGCACGTGCCCGGAGAAGTCACATCCTAGGTCTGTCATGCATGGGTTCGAACCCGAGACCTTCACGTGCCTAGCTGGCACAACTGCACTACTAAAGCAATCATGATATATTTTATTTTATATTTGTGTCAAGGCACTATCAAAAAGTGAAATAAACATTATTACAACGATATCCATTCATGCCTTCATGATATGTGTTGAAATCGAACCTAAGACCTCCGAGTCACCAATCACTAAAGCAATCTTTATATATTTTATTGCAGATTTTTGTTATGAGACCATCAACATTTTGTGATAGTGCTAAAAAGTTGATATAATAATGACATGATAGTATCTTATAATATTGGTATAATATAATCAAGGGAATAATAATGTCATTTTACCAACTCAACAATGAAATAATAATTGTCACTCTCCTTTTTTTCCCTTACTGCTAACTTTCTTTTATATCCTGATTTTTCAAATGCTTTATTATTGATATCATCGACCATATAATAATTGTTCTCACGATAACTAAAAATTTAGGAGGATATGAAATTTAAGATATTAAAGTCTTTGTGGTATAGTGCAACCACTATAACCTACGAGTAAGTAAAGTCACACCAATAACGAATAAAAACTTTGCAGCATCACGCGGCCATCGTAACTAGTTACAGCTAAAAGTTAAGGAGATAGGTTAAATGACGGAACGTTTGGGGCGTTGCATCTTTAAGAATGACAAAGGAATTTACGTTTTGGGCCATTGCATCATGAAGAACGCGACCATCATGTGTAGATCCGGGCCATCCACTTAAGCAATAGACGAATGCCATACTCCAGTTGCAGACGCCGAGGAAGTTAATGGCAGTTATGGATTTACGGTTCCGGTACTTTGGTGCATCCTCAGACGAACCACGAACGGACACCATCATCCCATCCATTGCTCCTAAACAACCCTGTTGCAAAAGATTTTGTGATTGTTAATCTCATTACTGCACATGACAATTTCAGCACTTACCAGAAAGTACCACAATCGTCAATCGGTGCAATCAAGAAGGACCGTCGTGGGGGTGGCGAGAAGTAGGGGACTGACTTTCAGAATCGCCAAGAGGACACGCTTGAAAGTTCGACTAATTGTCTCGCTGGATCGTTGGAAGAGGAACTGTGCTTTCCGGTTTTTTAATGTTGTGGCCAACGGTTACGAGAAATATTGCCACCCATTTCATCAATCTCCATGTTTTTAGTATGTAGCAACCCTCTCTCTTCTCTCAACAAGTGACAAAGGTTCTTGAATACACGTTGACTAACTCGACAAATGTTGATACAATGCACGATGGTGATGAGAGATGAGAAACGTAAATTATTAGGCGGTCGGACAGGTCATATAAGTGGGGCTTTCGTTGATGACGTGTCCTGTATTTGAGGGGCATTTTAGTCTGAAACAAGTGATATTGAGAGTGATATTCAAATATCCTCTGAATATCGCGTTTTTGCGAATTCAATATCACCCAATATCATGATATTCGCTCTCCGAAATATGAAGATATTACGAATATCATAATATTGGGTGATTTTGAATTTAATATCACCCATACCAAACGACCCCATGGTTATTTGCTAACTTAGTTTTGGTTTCTCAGTCTTAGCTTTTTTTCCTTAGATAGCTCTGTGAGGAGATCATATGATAGAAAGCGGTAAAACTTAAGTATTTATGTAGAGAGTAAGGACTTATGGTAATACCTTTGGGAGATATCCAAGAGTCAGACGTGCTATAGAATAGGCAGCTTTATAAGCTGAACGTTTGACCGTTTGTAGGTGGATCTCGGGGAAGGAGGATTGCAAGTGCAGGATGTCATGAACAATGAACCCTCTAGCAGCTAGAAAGATATGACCATGGCGGGCATGAGTTGCTACGACCTCAACATCGCCTTCGATGTCTACCTACAAAACCCTAGCATGAGAGCACCATAGACAAACACTCGTGACCGTCGGCAGGTCGGCATGCCAACCAAGTTGTTTACCTCAGCTGCGGCAGCAACGGCGGGGTCCGGCGAGGACTATGACAGATTCGAGTGGTTTTCAAAGGTTCGTTTGGAATGAAGTCTAACTGTTCTTCGAAATTCCGCATTTTATAAAGAATTTCATTTTACTATTTAAGAGGCGATTACGTCATTTCATTATCGAACTCAAATAATTGGACGATATTAGAGCGTTGGACAGTAAAAAGCAGGGCATCGTTTAGCAATCCCCTTTGAGTGGAGTAAGTCTAGCGCCTTTGCGCTAGGATATAAGAACTAAAAGTAGTTTCACTTGTACTTTTATGTATTTAACTTAAAAATAAAAAATTAACTAAAACTTTGAATGGGTGTCAAATTTAATTTGAATTATTTTTTATATAATATTTTGGCCATTACTTAAGGTCAACTAACAAATATAATCATTGACTTGTTACAGTTTTTTCACTGTTTATAACAAGACAGATGGAAATTATATGATATTTATTTGAGCGGTTAATAGGTGCCACCTAATATGCCAGGTGACATATTATAAATGTCTACGTCTTTCAAATTAAAATCTAAATAAATATGAAATTAAAATATTAAACCCACCTTCCTCTCTCACCTTCCCTTTAATTTTGCTCCGCCTCCGTCCATCCACCACCTTCACCTCCCGACCACCACCACCAATCCACCTTCCACTTCCTTCTCCTTCACAAATCTCCAATCAAACTGATATAGACCTACTCGAAGAAACATATATAACCCGAATCTGACGTAAATCGGTTGAATCCATCTAAAGCATATCTCCAAATCTCAAATCCAAGCTTAGATGATGGAGATGGTGGAGATGGTCGAGGTTCATGGTTGAGGGATTCAAAGACTCCATTCAAGGACCCATCGCCGCTCGTCGTCTTCTCCGTTTGTTTCTTCAGCAGAAGCTTACGGGAGGCGGCAACCATCATCTTCTCAAACTCTGCGAAATTAACGCAGCCGTCTCCGTCAGAATCAACTCCCTGAATCATCCTCCCGCACTCCTTCATCGAGCACTTCATCCCCAGCCGATTCAGCACGTGGTGGAGCTCTGAGATGGATATCAGCCCGTCCTTATCCTCATCATACAGATTAAACGCCTCGTGAAGCTCCGCCTCCGCGGACGCTCCGGAAGACGAGCGGCAGAGCTCGGCGAACTCCTCCAAGTTGATGAACCCGTCCTTGTCGGTGTTGATGTCGTCCATGGCACGCTGCAGGTTAAGAGGAGAATAGCTGGATCCTATGGATATGAGGATACTGCGTCGGCCAGTGCTGATTCCGCCATTGTTTGGCTGTCGAGGAAATTTAACTTAATAATAAGTGGGGTTTTTAACTGTTCGATTAGGTTTGTTGGTAGGGAAGAAGAGGGTTTTTAAATGAGGGCTATTATTTGACGCTCTAACTTTTGAATTAAACGAAGACTTAAACTTTGTAATGACAAAATTATTTAAATTTTTTTATTCGAAAAATATCGTATCGACAAAACTATGAAAATGTATAATTTGAGAAACTTTGTACCGACGAAATTATCAAAATACTTATTTCGAAAACCTCTCACAGTACGTTTTCCGTTAAAATTAGGTGAACACAAATCGGGGTGAATCGAAAAAATCGCCACAAAAGGCCCTTAAACTCTAAACCCTATTCTAAAACTCAAAACCCTTAACCTTAGAATCCTAAACCATCAAACCCTAAACCCTAAATTATCAAACCCTAAATCCTAAATTCCGAAACCCTAAACCCTTGATCCTAAAATTCTAAACCATCAAACGCTAAACCCTTAAACTCTAAACCCTAAATTCTAAAACTCAAAACCCTTAACCTTAGAATCCTAAACCATCAAACCCTAAATCCTAAATTATCAAACCCTAAATCCTAAATTCTGAAACCCTAAACCCTTGATCCTAAAATTCTAAACCATCAAACGCTAAATCCTAAGTTTTAAAACCCTTAACCCTAGAATCCTAAACCATCAAACCCTAAACTCTTAATTCTAAAACCCTAAACCATTAACTCTAAGCCTAAATCATAAAACACTAAACCCTAAATTCTAAAACCCTAAACCCTTAAACTCTAAACCCTAAATTCAAAAACTCAAAACCCTTAACCTTAGAATCCTAAACCATCAAACCCTAAACCCTAAATTATCAAACCCTAAATCCTAAATTCTGAAACCCTAAACCCTTGATCCTAAAATTCTAAACCATCAAACGCTAAATCCTAAATTTTAAAACCCTTAACCCTAGAATCCTAAACCATCAAACCCTAAACTCTAAATTCTAAAACCCTAAACCATTAACTCTAAAACCCTAAATCATAAAACACTAAACTCTAAATTCTAAAACGCTAAACCCTTAACCCTAGAACTCTAAATCATAAAACACTAAACCCTAAACCCTTAATCCTAGAACTCTAAATCATAAAACGCTTATCCTTAAACCCTAAACGCTAAACCCTAACTTTAGTATCCTAAATCATCAAACCCTAAACCCTAAACCCTAGAATTCTAAACCATCAAACGCTAAACCCTAAATTTTAAAACCCTTAACCCTAGAATCCTAAACTCTAAATTCTAAAACCCTAAACCATTAACTCTAAAACTCTAAATCATAAAACGCTAAACCCTAAATTTTAAAACTCTAAACTCTTAACCCTATAACTCTAAATCATAAAACGCTTATCCTTAAACTCTAAACGCTAAACCCTAACTTTAGTATCCTAAATCATCAAACCATAAACCCGAACTTCTAAAACCCTAAACCCTTAGAACCCTAAATTATAAACTCTAAACCCTTAACTCTCAACATAAAACCCTAAAACTCCAAACTAAACAAAACCAACAACTCGTAAATACTAAATCCTGAACTCAAAATTGGTCAACTATTTGAGTATCCTAAACTCTAAACGCTAAACCCTAACTTTAGTATCCTAAATCATCAAACCATAAACCCGAACTTCTAAAACCCTAAACCCTAAACCCTTAGAACCCTAAACTCTACTCTAAACCCTTAACTCTCAACCTAAAACCCTAAAACTCCAAACTAAACAAAACCAACAACTCGTAAATACTAAATCCTAAACTCAAAATTGGTCAACTTTTTTGTTCACCAGTTCACTGTTCATCTACAGTTACAAAGATATATCCAAATCGGGAAACTTTGTACCGACGAAAATATCAAAATATTTATTTCGAAAACCTCTCACGGTACGTTTTTCCTTACATTTCGGTTATCACAATTCGGGATGGAACGAAAATTTCGGCCGCAAGAGGCCCCGGCCGAAAGGTCGTTTCGGCCGGGCCTTCCTCCGGCCAACCTTTTTCTCTGCCACCTCGAGAGTGCTCAGATGTTGGGGGCTTGGTATTACGTCATTCTAATTGATTCGACATTCAACACCAACAAGTATATGAAGCCAGTGATCCAGTTGATAGGTGTGACTCCAGTGCAGAAGAACTTTAGTACCGGCTTTATACTCGTTGAGAACGAAAAGGCGGAGACGTATGTTTGGTTGTTGAACCAGTTGCGCTCGTTGTTGGGCGAGCGACAACCAACGTCGTTTGTCACCGATAAGGAGCGCGGATTGGCTGTTGCCTTGCGGACTGTCTTCCTGGAAATGCCACACTTACTTTGCGTGTGGCATATGAAGAGGAACATAGTTGCGAAAATTAAATTTGTCACAAGGAGCGAGGAATCTGCCGAGGCCTTCGTGCACGGGAGATGGAACAGAGTGTTGAACGCACTTTCCCACGAACAATTCAACGAAGAATGGGGACGCATGGTTGATAGTGATTGGGCCAATGTTGTAGGGTTGATCGAGTACCTAACTAGTGAGTGGCTTCCGTGCAAGAGTCAGTGGGCTCATTGCGATACCAATCAGGTTTTCCATATTGGAAACACGAGCACTAATAGAGTAGAATCCCAACACTCGTCGCTGAAGACGTGGTACAACTCTTCCAATCAAGCTGTTGACTCTCTGTTCGAGGGCTACCATGCATCCATCGAGGGCCAGGTCATTGAAGTTCAGAAGGCATTGGATGACTCGTGTGCAAAGGTATTTACATCCTGTTTCCCTAACTAGTTACATATTTCACGCGGCACAGTTGTTTTAACTAGTTAATTCATGTTCTGTTTCATTCTATGTAGGTGTACCGTTACGCGCAAAGACCACCATTTGTTTATCTTAATAATGCGGTTTCGGCATGGGAGATTGAGCTTTTGACAGAAGAGCTCTCGAAGGACACACTATGTGACTGTGTAGTGGAGACAACACATGGAATCCCGTGTTCTTGTAGTTTACACTCTAAGGAGGCCGCTGATGAGGAGCCGAAACCATACCACTTACATAAATTTTGGCGTTCATTGTCGTACACGACCCCGGCAGAGCACGAGATTTGGGCTGAGCATGATCTTTGCTGATTGCCACATTCTTGACGGGATGGTTCAGAGTATTTGCTCTAGAGGAGGCCCATCCGTCCGGGCGTTGAGTCGATTAGTTCGGTCAGCATTTCAACCCGAGTCCGAAGGTTTCAAGGAACCGAAGGTTGCCGATGCTCCTAAAGGCCGACCGCGTGCAAGAACGACCGACCGTCAAAATCCTTCTTGGCATGAGTATGCTAGTGCACAGTGTTGGAAATATGCACCAAGGACTCGACCTTGGTGTGATCCCAAAGATAGGATGAAAATGTGAGTTGAAGGGAAACCTCACTTAGCTCGGGAACTAGCTGAACTAGCTAGCTTCAAGATCTTCGTTGAGCTAAGCTGAAGCTAGGGACCGACTCGAAACTCGTCCGGCTCAAACTTGAGCTGGTTGATAGTGTCACTAGCTGAGATACTTAGCTGAGCTAGAGTGAAGGTGGTAAGCTAGGTAGCAGGAGTGGTAACACTCCCACCTAGGACGAATGGGCACACACCCTTTCGTGTGATTCGAACTATGTCTGAATTGTTTTCCCTCCAAAACCCGTAAGGAACTGATTGGCTGTTGCCTAAAATCTGTCCTTGGGGATAATGACACCTTTTGGTGCTAGGTACTCACACCTACTCGACCTCGCCCCCTTTGCCTATATAAGAGAGGCAATAAGTGTGCGAAACACACGAGAAAAGTACATCTATCCTTGCCTACGAAATGCGAGAGTGAATCAAGTATCCGAAGCCTAAGAACTTGAGTGAGACAATCTTATCCTCGGAAGGGATTTCCTGATACCCAAGGCTTGTTAGGGTGGAAATACTCTTTTCGGAAAGTGGTGCCAACGATTCTGTCTTTATCCTAGATCTCTTCTTCTATCAACACTCGAACGATTGCTACTTGGAACCTCATAGCCAACAATCGAAAAGAGTATTTTGCCATGTCCAAGGTTGCTGCAATCAAGGAAATGACTTCGTCATTTGGCAAGCTTGACAAGTTTGAGGGAGTGGACTTCCGTCGATGGCAGAAGAAGATGCACTTCCTTCTCACTACCTTGAAGGTTGTGTATGTTCTCTCTACACCCTATCCTCCGGAGCTCGAGGAGGAGGCAGAGACGGATGAGAAGATGAAGGAGGAACGAGTACGGAAGCAGCAAAAGTGGGACAACGACGACTACATATGTCGTGGCCATATACTGAATGGCATGGCGGATTCATTATTTGATATCTATCAATATTATGAATCAGCCCACGAGTTGTGGGATGCGCTGGAGTCAAAGTATTTGGCTGAGGATGCTTCGAGTACGAAGTTCCTAGTGAGTAATTTCATAAATTACAAGATGGTCGAGACTAGACCGGTTATGGAGCAGTACAACGAGATGCTCCGAATTTTGGGACAGTTTGCCCAACATGATATGAAGATGGATGAGGCCATCTCGGTGTCGTGTATTATCGACAAGCTTCCTTATTCATGGAAGGACTTTAAGCACACGCTTAAGCATGGGAAGGAGGAACTGTCCCTGATCCAACTAGGAAGCCACTTGCGTATAGAGGAAGCTCTACGGTTGCAAGAAAGTGGGAAACCGAAGGATTCTTCGTCAGTTCATTTGACAGAAGAAGAGGAGCCGTCTGCTCGACGGAAGGGCAGGAAACACCCTTGGAGAAACACCAAAGGAGACTCGAACAAGAAAATGAAAGTTTCTTGTTGGATATGTGGGAAAGCTGGGCACTACAAACGTGACTGTCCCACGAACAAGAGTCTGAATCACGACAAACAGCGTCACAAGTCTGGATCGAAAGATCAAGGGACTTCCACTTCGAAAGGTCGGTTCTTAGACCTTAATTTAGATATTCTTGTGAATTCTGTTTCACTAATATCGGAAGCATTCTATGTGCAGGATGATGAAGTGGCATGGTGGATTGACTCAGGTGCCAGAAGACATGTATGCAAGGATCGTCACTGGCTCAAAACATACAAGGCATCGGATGATGATGTTGTACTTCACATGGGCAATGAGTCAACGGCGCCTATTGTTGGACGTGGATTGGTGGTGTTGGAACTTAGTTCTCGAAAAAGCCTAGAGCTTAGAGATGTACTTCATGTCCCTAAGATTAGGAAGAACTTAGTATCGGGCAAGTATGCTTAATAGATATGGCTACAAACAAGTGTACGAATCTGATAGATATGTATTATCTAAGGGTGGTGTGTTTGTAGACTTCGGTCACTATAACAATGGCATGTTTATGCTGAATGTTAATAATACTATTGTTAACGATAATGCTTTCTTGGTTGGTAACTCTGACTTCTCCTTATGGCATGCGCGGTTATGGCACGTTAACTATAAACGTCTAACTGAAATATCGAAAGAAGGGATTCTGCCCTCTTTTGATGTCTTTGCTGAACGATGTAAAACGTGTATGCTCACTAAGATTACTCGTCAGCCTTTCACTAGTATCCAACGGAAATCAGTGATGCTTGAGTTGATACACAGCGATTTGTGTGACTTACATAGCACTCCGACTATCGGAGGTAAGAGGTATGTCATCAACTTCATCGATGACTACTCTCGGTATTGCTATACTTACTTGTTGAATTCGAAGGATGAAGCCCTTGAGAAATTTCGTGTGTTTAAAACCGAAGTTGAATTGCAACAAGGCATCTCGATCAAAGTATTTCATACTGATCGAGGAGGGGAGTTCTATAATCCAATATACTTTCAAAGTGTGGGGATCATTCATGAAACCACTGCTCCATACACACCACAGCAGAATGGTGTGGCTGAGAGGAAAAATCGAACATTGAAAGAGATGGTGAATTCGATGCTGTCATACTCAGGTTTGAGTAATGGGTTTTGGGGTGAAGCCATGCTTACGGCATGTTATCTACTAAACCGGGTTCCTAATAAACGGAACAGAACTACCCCATACGAACTGTGGTATAAGCGGAAACCAAACTTGAGTTACCTACGAATTTGGGGCTGTAGGGCTGTTGTAAAGCTCACTGATCCTAAACGGAAGACTTTAGGAGAAAGAGACATTGATTGCATCTTTGTGGGATATGCTGAAAATTCGAAGGCATATAGGTTCTATGTTATAGAATCTAACGATGCACACGCTGTGCATTCGGTTATTGAGTCTAGGGATGCCATCTTCGATGAAAATCGCTTTTCATCGATCCTAAGACCCAAGGATTTGATGCCGTCATCAAATGATATACTGCCTGTCCCCGTGGACGAGCAAGGCTTTGCCTCGTAGGAGTCAAAGGCTGGCCTTGAAGAGTTCGTTGAATACCAACTTCAACGTATATCTGATCGAGGGATCCAGAATGGAACTAGGATCGCAACACTTGTACTGCCACAATGTTGACGATGACCCTAGTACATATGAAGAGGCTATGCGATCGCAAGACGCTGCCTTTTGGAAGGAGGCAGTCGATGAGGAAAAGGATTCCATCTTGGGAAATAACACTTGGCTGTTAACGGATCTCCCCGTGGGATGTAAAGCGTTGGGCAGCAAGTGGATCTTCAAAAGGAAGATGAAAGTCGATGGTTCTATCGATAAGTTTAAAGCTCGATTGGTGATTCAAGGTTTTAAACAACGGCATGGTGTTGATTACTTCGATACCTATGCTCCTGTGGCTCGGATCTCAACCATTAGATTACTAATAGCGCTAGCATCGATCCATGATCTAGTGATCCATCAAATGGATGCCAAGACTGCGTTCTTGAATGGAGATCTCGATGAGGAGGTATACATGGAACAACCGGAAGGTTTTGTTATGCCTGGAAATGAGCATAAGGTGTGCAAACTGATCAAGTCCTTGTATGGACTGAAGCAAGCACCTAAACAGTGGCATCAGAAGTTTGATGATGTTGTTTTGTCACATGGTTTTCGTTTAAACCAGGCAGACAAGTGTGTGTGTATACAAAATTCGATGAACTCGGCAAGGGAGTGATCATCTGTTTGTATGTAGATGACATGCTCATCTTTGGAACTGATCAAGAACAGGTTGATAATACCAAGGAATTCTTGTCATCCAAGTTCTCCATGAAAGACATGGGGGAGGCGGATGTGATCCTCGGGATTAGGATCAAACGAAATGGAAAGGAAATTTCGTTGAGTCAATGTCATTACATTGAGAAGGTACTTGCCAAGTTTAGTGGCAAGGGATGTCGAGAATTGAGGACTCCATTTGACCCTAGTGTGAAACTGATGCCCAACACAGGAATGACAGTGTCTCAACTCGAGTACTCGCAAGTGCTTGGGCGCTTGATGTATGCCATGACAAGCACAAGGCCCGATATCGCTTATGCGGTTGGCAAATTGAGTAGATATACGAGTAATCCTAGTACTCATCATTGGCATGCAATCAGACGAGTACTTGGTTACCTTAAAGGAACCATGGATTATGGTTTAACGTATAAGGGGTGCCCATCGGTTATTGAAGGGTACTCGGATGCAAAGCTGGATATCCAACATGGAGGATCACACCTCCACCATTGGATGGGTATTCCTGCTTGGAGGAGGAGCGATATCGTGGGCTTCTAAGAAGCGGACTTGTATCACGACCTCCACCATGGAATCTGAATTCATAGCATTAGCGGCTGCTGGCAAGGAAGCAGAATGGCTAAGGGACCTTATCTATGAGATTCCATTATGGCCGAAACCTATCTCACCGATTTCTATCTTGTGTGATAGCAATGCGACTCAGGCTATGGCTTATAGTCAGGTCTATAATGGCAAATCACGTCATTTAGGGGTGAGGCATAGTGCTTGTTCGTGAGCGATCACTCACGGAACGATCACGGTGCAATACGTTCGGTCTGAGCAAAATCTGGCTGATCACTTGACGAAGGGATTAGCGAGAGATTTGGTTGCCAAATCGGCAAGAGGGTTGGGACTCAAGTCCATATAGTTCTCCAAACGTAGGACACCCAATTCCCCTCTAATACAACGTTAGAGGCAGAATTCAATGCGGAAAGCCTACGAATGGAAACTTGAGCACAAGGTTTGCACCATCCCGAAGGTATGTGCTCCGGAACCTGCGAGTGATAGAGGGTGAAGTTTAAACTTCTTAATTGGTTCCTTGACAAAGTGTATGCGCAGGTACACGAGGAAGGAATTGACCTATGCGGGCATGAAGTGTAGCCGCTTCAAGAAACTTGGACTTGGTTTCGTGTGCGCTCGTGAAAGGATTGGGACACATGGCGGTTAATAGTGTCGGAATATCTTGGAATAGATAGGAGAAACTCTTGTGTATATTATCTTCAGATACTCAAATGAGTAGACAGGGTTCAATCCATAGAGACACCCCTATATTCGAGTATTTTGGAATGTGTAATGTACTAGATGAAAATTCAATCTTCGTGACATTTTCATTGATGCAAGTGTTTCGGTTGGATATTTGTTGTAATTTTAGTGAAATCACAGACTTCACTAAAATGAGGGAGGAATGTTGGAAATATGCACCAACGACTCGACCTTGGTGTGATCCCAAAGATAGGATGGAAATGTGAGTTGAAGGGAAACCTCACTTAGCTCGGGAACTAGCTGAACTAGCTAGCTTCAAGATCTTCGTTGAGCTAAGCTGAAGCTAGGGACTGACACTGAAACTCGTCCAGCTCAAACTTGAGCTGGTTGATAGTGTCACTAGCTGAGATACTTAGCTGAGCTAGAGTGAAGGTGGTAAGCTAGGTAGCAGGAGTGGTAACACTCCCACCTAAGACGAATGGGCACACACCCTTTCGTGTGATTCGAACTATGTCTGAATTGTTTTCCCTCCAAAACCCGTAAGGAACTGATTGGCTGTTGCCTAAAATCTGTGCTTGGTGACGTGTTTAACCCACGTGGGGATGGACATTGCGGATTTCGGTGCATTTCATACATAGTTTCGGGCGGTGACGATAGTCAGTATGTGGATATGCGGAGGCGTCTAATGGAATATGTGACGTTGAACTGGTACGAACTTTACAGTAATGTCTATTCCACTAACTTGAACGGCGTCATTCACCGGTTGGGTTGGCTAAGGGAAACACCATGTAGAACATGACTTATATCGTAATGAGCATGTAGAGTATGAACGGTTGAATCCGTAGGTCATTTACTTAACATGTATGAACTATATGTGACCCGAACGTACGATGATAAATTTATGGTTTAGTTTGATTTCATTTAATTCCATGTGTTTGTGACGTGAACATACGTTCAAAAAAACTTATCGGAAGGCCTCGAGGCCTTCCGAATTTTTTTCTCTAAAGGGAGTGGTTTGGGCCGGAGCCTTGTTTCAGCCGTGGGGGGGGGGTGGTGTCGGGGCCGGCGGGTGGTTTCGGCCGGGGGGGGGGGGTCGGGGCCGGCGGGTAGTTTCGGGGGGGGGGGGGGGGGGGGGGCGGCGGGTGGTTTCGGCCGGGGGGGGGAGGGGGGGTCGATAGGTGTCCGCGGTTCACCCTCGGGAATCCCTCCAGTAAGCTCCCAGGTACGACTCAGACAAAAAAAGTCAACTCTACTGGCGGCATCCTCCTCCCGGACCCGCGCGAGACGGCTATGCTTCCCTCCTCTCACGCCGACACTGGCGGAGACATGTGACGCGCCCGTAGAAGCGAGGCGTTGAGAGCTCGTGTGCAGATGAGCCATGTGTGGAGAAGTCCTCTGCGGGGAAGTCTGTGTGTGATCGTACTCAAACCCCGACGGTGGACCCTTATCCTCGTCATCATCCTCCGGATACGACCTCGTCGGGTACGTAACAGGAGGGTACTGGTCAGGGGAGTCGTAGATTCTCAACTTCTTGTTCTTCTTCGCTGCCTCTCCCTCTTTCCGTTGCGAAGCGGTGACCACTCGCTCCTTCATACGATCTAAAACACCAACTTGCTTTCCTTTCCCTCTCATCTTCTGGATCCCATCGGTTTCTTCCTCTACCGGATCTCGACTGTGCGATTTACCTCCGCCTTTCGTTTTCGCCATATTTCTCACTAAACTGCATTTAAACAAATAAATGTTTCTAATAAAATTCGGATTCTACTCAACTAGGTTCACTTCTTATTATTCCTAACTAAACCCTAATGCCCTAATCCAAAACCCTAATTTTCCTAAATATTTACTAACAAAACCCTAATTATGGTTCACTAACAAAATCCTAATTTTTATTCACTAACTACCTAAACCCTAATTATTATTCACTAACAAAACCCTAATTATTATTCACTAACAAAACCCTAATTATTCTAAATAATCACTAACATTCTCTAATTACACTATTCAAACCCTAAAAATTCTCTAAAACCCTAATCACAATAAACCCTAATTAATTTCATAATTTAAAAAAAAAAAATGCCCGGCCGGCCGCTGGTTCCGGCCTGAGCTAGTCCTTGCCGGAAATTCCCTCCGGGCCGAAACGAGCGGCCGGTTTGGGCCTTCGAAACTATTTTTTTTTTCGAAATCGTACCTTTAACGTTCGCTTCCGATTTTCGATCTTCGATTTCTTTTTCGGTTCGACGTTTGATAGTGTTTGAGAGTGTTTGCTACTGTTTGATTGTGTTTGAAATAGTGAATACACACAACAACTTTTAATGAATTGTTATGACCTTAACATCGCCTTGGATGTCTACCTACAAAACCCCAATACCTGAACACCACAGATAAACATCACCGAAACTATCAATAATTCAAGTAAGAAGGATCACAAATACTCGGTTCGACGAATTTTGTCATATGTTTGAAGGCCGGGCTAAGGTGACGATGGTTTTTGGATCTACTGATTGGTATGCAATTGAGAACATTTTGGTCAGTTGGGCTCGAGGTTACCGGATATGTTATTTCCACTCTAAAGCCCCTTGATGAAGCGAAAATTGATCCTGTACTACAAAGCCCCATAACGTATCCTACGCGAGCAAACATCAGCCATCCATCCATCTCTGATGATCAGAGGGTGTGAAACCAGCGTATAAAACCAGAGCAATCATCACTCCTCTAAACTCTGAGAAATCCTCTCCACTGTCTTTTTACTACCATCCTCCTCGCAGGGATCCCCGTCCCCCCTTATTTTCCGCACCTTTTTCCTCCTCCGGCTCCGGCGGAGCAATCTCTATCTTGGAAGAAACCTTAGATCCTCTCCGCCGCCGTGAAATCGATCTGAATCCATAATATCCCCGGAAAAAACGAGAAATTTTGAGATACAATACCCCTAATTATGGCACAAGACGGAACTGAATCACCACCGGAAACCCTAGAAAAGCCTTACCAGTCCTCTACATCTCCGGTCGATTCCCCTACAGCTGATTCCGCTGATCCTTCACTATCTCGCACTGGATCGTTCAGTAAGCTCAACGCTCGAGCTCCAGAGTTCGTCCCTAGTACTACTGCTCGCCCTCAGCAACCGCCGCCAGCTCCTCCGCCGGCGAGGCTTTCTGTGATCCCGCCACCTGCTGCTGCTATGATGCATATGTATCCGCCTGCTAACTCTCCTCCTCCTCCAGCGGTTACTCCGCCGTCTCCTTACCACGTCCAGATTCACAGTCCTGTGCCGGTAGCTCATGTCATCCCGGTACAGAATCACCATCACCGTCCGCATCATCATAACCAGCTGCAGCAGCCTCCGCAGCAGTATGTTCCTGTTCGAAATCACAACAATCATCACCACCACCACCACTTCGCTCAGAACGCTCACTATATCCCCGTAGAGGCCCACGCCAATCAGAATCATCATTATGGTCCCGTTTCCAAGAAGTTGCCGCAGCAATCAGAGGAAGGAGAGCAAAGCGAAATTCCAGATCACGGACGGTCCAAGAACGAAAGGACCGATAGAAGTGGGTTCTCTGATGACAATATGCAGAAGCTTGTGAATCAAGTGAGTTTGTGAATTCCAGTTCTCCTAATTGATTTTTTCCCCCAGGTATAACCAACATAGATATGATTTACTTGCTAGCTGTGTTCTGCATAATAGCAGTGCCATTAAACTGAATTCATAACATAATAGTTCAATTTTGTGTTTCCCATTGCACACACGACTTTCCGCATATGGAGACATAGCCATTGATGCGCATCACACCATGACTTTGTCCCTGAAATGTAATTGATGGCGCGTACTGTACTCGTACCAGCTGTCAAGTGCGTGTATTAATTTGTTCGTCAGAGGCTTTTGATCCTCTGTTTTCTGGGTTATGATATATGTTAAGATTTCCTTAGCTCAGGGTAGGAGGGGGAGTTAGGACATCAAGTTTATGCAACCGAAGACAGATAAAATTGGTCGCATTTGGTGCTTCAGTGAATCAAATATTTCTCCAGCTTCTTTTGTTTGTATGCTCTCATTGATATTAACGTGAACAGATTATTATTAAATGGGATTTCCGTTCCCTTAGCTTATAGATAGAAACACTGCCGTTGTTAATTCCTGGTCAACTTCTATCTGCAGGTAGAGTACTATTTCAGCGACTTAAACTTGGCTACTACTGATCATCTGATGAGGTTCATCAACAAGGATCGTGATGGATATGGTAACTTTTCTATCCTACAGAGCCAGTATTCTGTTACATGGGGTCTCATATTAGGTAGTTCTGTTGAATACTTATACGTGATTGAAAGTGTCAATCTCTTAAGCTCACTTCATATGACGTACATAGAGTTAGGTTTCTCTTGGATAATCCTTGGAGAATGCCATCTGTATTTGCTGTATGACATATTCAGTAACTTCATGATTAAGAATTTGTCACGGCAGTGGACCGAAAAGGCTTCTGTTTTATTTTATTTTGTATCATCTAATGTAAGCAGATGAAGTTACATGTTGGTACTTGAGTAGTCATAAGTTGATTATTGTTACGGAACACTTTGGTTCAATCTACTAAATCCACTAAATCAGCCTTTTGGTCTCCGTCGATTTCTTTACGCATTCAATAGTTGCAACGGTTCTTTTATTGTCTTCTCATTTTCATACCTTAGATTGTGGTTCCGTCTTCTTAAAATGTTTCACGTTTGTTAGATATTTATCCTTTCCGAAATGAAACATTTTAGTAAAAATAGGTTAAACCTTTCTCTCCGCTTAGACTAGTATGACTTGGTTAATTCATTAATTCTTTGACAATATTTGTTCCGTAATCCCAAGAGATTGTCCCATTAGCAGCTAATCGCAATGCGGAGATGAAACATCACTACACCCTGGTTTGAACTTAGGCCTAGAGCACCTAGGACCTGCAAAACAGTTCCTTTTTAAAAAAAAATCTCAGGGAAAATTTTGCACGAGAAGGAAATAATATGCAAAATTGATTTTTTTTATAAAGCTATTTTTTGTTTTGAAATTGAAATAACCAAGCGATTAATCTTTTCAAGTTTCAGTTATCAGAGCTTATGAACCAAAATGCTCTATAGCTTATCATTTCATTTTCAGACTAAATTTCCAATTTATTGACTCCACGTTAGTATTAATAAGTAATAACTTCAGTCTTTAAAAACTAGCTGCAGACTGCCGTATCTCATCTTGCTTTTATGGTACACTAGATTTACTTTTGTGGAGGATGTTTAGTGTCTTCCTGATTTCTTTGTTCGGACTCATATTTTGATTTCGTTTCACTCTTCTGATTCCCACTCTGCTTTATTACAGTGCCGATAAATGTTGTAGCTTCTTTCAAGAAGGTCAAAGCTGCTGTAAATAATAATGTTCAACTTGCCAACATTTTGAAGAACTCTTCGAAGCTTGTAAGTCCTTTGTTTTACTTTGATGGATTACTAGAATGTACCCAGACGTAATGTATCAGCTAACTCTTTGGCTCCACACTGCAGGCTGTCAGTGAAGATGGGAAAAAAGTCAAACGGCAGCAACCATTTACTGAGCAGGATGTGGAAGATTTGCAGGTAGGTCTATATACTCTCTTTTTTAACGTTTCTCTTATTTTCTTGCCTTTTCAATTTTTTGTTTGGTTCCAGTTGCTTTTTACATGACCGTGCCGCTTCGCCAACAAAGAATTCTACAAAATCCATCTCTGTTATGGCATATGTAGTAACTTCTTACTTTAACCTCAACATAGTCCTAATTCTCAATTGATGCTTCTATTATTTGCAGTCCCGCATCATTGTTGCTGAAAATTTACCGGAGGATCATTGCCACCAAAACCTAATGAAGATTTTCTCATCTGTTGGAAGGTACTTGAAATATCACTGTTCATTACTAAAGTATTGATCATGCATTTGCTGTCTGTCTATGGATCTTTCTAAAAGTATTGATTATTCTATCCTGCCAATTTTCTTTACCAGTGTTAAGACTATTCGCACCTGCCCTCCTCAAAATCCTGCTGGGGCTTCGTCAGCGTCTAGATCTACGAAAGCTGAAGGAATGTACTTCATTAACAAGGTAAGGTAACATGTAAAACCATTACCAGATTACTGGTAGCTGCAAGGATCAGCTTCTACGCCTACCTTACCAACTTGGATGTGATGCTAAAATGGGATAGCTACATGAGAGCTACTGTGCATAAGAATTATATTCTTCCAGTTTATGCTATTTTATTCTGTTATCTTTATATGTAATATTTGAAACTCATTATATTCTATGCAGCTGCATGCATTTGTGGAGTATGACTCTGTGGAGATAGCTGAGAAAGCAGTAAGTGGTTTTGGGTCTAGGTTTGATTTTTCATTATTCTAATTAGTGATCTTCCTCCGCAGGTCGAGTAATTGCTTTACTATGCTTGCAGGTTATGGAGCTCAATGATGAAGCGAACTGGAGGAACGGTCTTAGGGTTCGACTAATGCTTAAACGTCCAGTATGCCCCTGTACTTATTCTTCTTTTTTATTCAGTTTCCAGTTCTTTTGATGTGAATTACGTAGTTTATAATTACACTTTCCCCCTGGATTGGGCGACCAAATGGACTGTGCAACTACTCATCTTGGCTGCTTGGTCCATAAAAACCCACATATTTCTTGTGTGTTCTTAAAGCCTCTAAATAGATTCAGTATGTGGATATTGACATATGGTAATGTATGGATTTTTCTCGAAGCTTGCGTTTTGGAAGGACTTATTTTCGTAGAATGTTACTTGTAAAAAAAAAATTGTAGAATGCATCAGTCGTTGATCACATGTCTAAGTTACATTCGTTTGGTATTAAATAATAACTCAAGTTTGTTTGATTGTATTTTTTAGTAGGAATTTCATCACGATACATTGTCGTATTTATCACATGATTCAAAATTAGTGGTTTGAGTCGCTATCTTCAGAGTTGATTGGGTCTTTGTAATTGATTGTTCTCTCTTTCAACTCTAGTCAAAGACGGCGCGAGGGAAGAAAGGTAACGATGGGCCAGAAGAAGAGGAGGTTTCTACCTCTGAGCAGCAGCCTAATGAAAAGCATGTTGAAGATATTTCTATGCAGCAGCATGATGTCCACTTCAATGACCCTTCTGTAAGCTTTAGATCTTTCACTTGATTACTCCGTTCTTATAATTCCACTTTACCGCATCAGTAATCGACTGAAAGTTTAGTTTGGAATGATGCCAAACGAAGAGATGATATGCTATCAGTAATCGTTCAAAGTAAAAAAAGATATGCTATTTGTAAATACATCCAGGAAAGTTTTTATATGATGTGGCTACAGCTAATCAAAGAGTGAATTTGTATGTATCTATGCTTGTTGTTAGACCTTTCTCTCGCTAATCAAGTCGAACTGGTTTTTAGCCAGAAGAAAAAAACGTGTATAGTTTACTACATTAAGGTGTACACTTGCACAAAGTTGTCTGTCCAGTCAGTGTTGCTTTGGCTTCGTTACGTTTTGCGTTTTCCTTCTGTTTGTCTCAAAATATATGTGAACCGAACATAAATGACAAGAACTATAAAACACATTGCAGCCTCATGTACAGGAGGAGGATAATCACAACGAGAAGGAAGGGGTGCAGAGAAAAGGCCGTGGAAGAGGGGGACGGGGAAAGGGACGCAGTCGGGGCCATTCTCACCACAACAGCGGCCGAGGAAATCACACCGTTGGGAATCCATCTTCAGGTAACGCTACAGCCGGTACGTCTGAGCAGCAGCCGAATACATTGAAGCAAGCACCTCCACCAGGGCCCCGAATGCCTGATGGGACCAGAGGTTTTGCAATGGGGCGTGGGAAGCCAATCTCGGTTATTGCAGCATGACACTGGTTTTATTCTTCAGGTACTGTTTCGGCACACTTACTATCTTCCACTGGGTGCGTAAACCATACTCAGAAGGGGAGAGAGTCGGGTAGACATGAAGTAAAACTGTGGTCGGTTGGTGTTGTTTATGTTTACGGAGATGTATGTGACATGACAATCGTCCTCGTCGATTTTCTTTGTTCCTTTCGGACGGATGATCTTTCGAACTTATTACATAACATGGGGCGGGGCTAGGAAAGGGGATGGAGGCTCATTATATTGTATAACGAAGAATACAGCGGAACCCTATTTGGGGAGAGGAATGTGCAAATAACAAAATTGAAGTATGTCTGGCCGAATTGTGCCCGGGTTCAACATCACTGAAGGGGTTTAGATCAGCAACGAGATCAATTCTAACCTCTATTGTTTTTCCTTCTCTAACCAGTAACCACCACCGATATCGAAACTGGTTTTTATCAGCATCTATTCGTACCGCTATACACGCATCTCTTGTATATGCACTAAGGTGTGTACCAAGCTTGTACAAGAATGTCTATGCATGTACTGGGTGCTAGTACCCTTGCAAGAAGCAGATCTGGTGAGGCTTGCTCCACGAATTTCTCGATGAACCGAAGGACACAATGGAGGCAGGTTTTTTTTAGGACAGGGACAGAGACAAGTTGGAATGGATCGAAGGGGCAACAACTTCTTAAAAAAAAGGAAGGTGGGCAGCAGATGGGAATCCGGACGGAATACATAATTCCGTTCCATTCTACATGGAATTGAATTCCAGACCAAAGGTGGAATTAATGTGTTTCAGACGGAATTGGACGGGTTATTTAGAACCAAAAAGCAAGGAATTGGCCAATTCCGGCTCCCATCCCAATTCCTCTGTGGAAAACAACCACGAGGGATGAAATAGAAAGAATATAATTTCGTGCGCAATGGACCAAAATGTCCTCAACTGTACCCCAATCATTGGATCCAAAAACCCACGCCGCTTAATCAGGCCTTTAACATATACGACAAAGTTTATGGCCCGAAGAAAAGCCCAAATTATAATTCATAGTGACTCCCAACTCCGTACCAAACTCAAATAAATATTAACAAAAATGAAAAATAAAATAATAACAATCTCCCCCTCCACCACGCTGTCACACTCCATCATCATCTATCAGCCTACGTACGCCATCTCTCTCAGTTTCTCCCCAAAAAGAAAAAAGGGCTTGCGTTTGCGAATTCCTTACTCACATATTGCTTGCTTCTTCCTCTTTACAACAAGGACACCGCCGTGGAGCAAACTTACTTCAATCTTCGCTTTCCCCTCTGCTTTCCACCGGATTTTCTTCCTCTCTTTCGCCTGCTGGTACTTGATCTTCAGCTCATCCCTTTGACTCTCTCTCCCTATCTGTTGCTTTGCAATTTTGTTCAGCTTGCTTTACTTGTTTCCACGAATTAGGTTTAATTTTGAATCAATTCTTAGGATTTGATCTAGTTGTCCAAGTTAATTTGATTCGACAATGTTTTCCTCATTGGAGCTCGTTATTGTTGTTCTTCTTCGCTTTGTCTTTTTGTCTACTGATGCCTAGGACTCCGCTTTTTTCCGTCATAATTTTGTAGTGGCTACAAGTATTGGAGTACTCTGAATTTTTATTTTTTTACTGCTCGTCATTCTCGTCGTCTTCCGTTGCTTTGAACCAGCTGAGATTGTATAAGGTAAGATCATAGTGCAGCTGAGTTTAGGCTGGTGATTAGCGAATGCGTTGACGGCCAAGCTCTTTGGTTATAGGCTGGGGATAATAACTAGTAGGCTTTTAGCTGAATCAATGGACCATGTCTGTGATTGGCAATGGGATAGATAGTGGCACTCTATTGCATTTTTTGTGGTCTTCAACATATGGAGTTAGAAGCCTATTTATCTCTTGGTAAACAGCTTCCCAGGAACAAGTAATGTCATGTGTTCCAGTCTTCCTGAACCATATTGACTTGGATGGGGGTCTTTATGGGTTTAGTAAGAAGAGGACTCTTGAAACTCTATTCTGAACACTTTTTTCTTCATTGGTTACCACCTTATCTAATTGTTCTACTGATAACCAAAAATTCCACACTGACATAATATATATATATATATATATATAGACTTTGTTTTATGTTGCTCTTTCAAATTTTTGTCTAACCTCCGTATATACTCAAAACCAGGTCATACGGGGAGTTTGTCTCATCATCCACAAACAACCACACACTTCGAAGAAGTCAAACTTGCTGATACGCTGCCTCGTGCACGATGTCTGTGTACAGAGAGCCTTGTTTTGGTTTCCCTTTCATAACTGGTGGTTCAAGTCGGGCATTTGTTTACCCTGTGTATTTCTTGTGTGTTTTTTTGGTTCAAGGACTAATTGTTATCTTATTTTCACAGATTAAGCTCGAACTTGGTTTTCACCGATGAGCCAGTTCAACATTGCTAAGCTGTGCTATGACTAGGTAATGAAGGGTTTTCATGAGAAGGTTGATAGCTCAAAAATCTGTTTAGAAACGCCTACTGGGTCATCAACTAGTACTTCAACGTCTGATTGTTTCGAACCAAGACCCAGTGACAGCAAGTTCTCAAGGGACTCATTGTGGTCGAGCTTCTTTTCATCTGCTTTCTCAGCCTTTGAGTCATATCGTGGTTCATCAACTCGTGAAAAAAAGGAGGTTCATATCAAAAGTAATGGTTGGACGTCAGTTGTAAAGAAAGTTGTGGCAGGCAGTTCAATGAGGCGACTTCACGAGCGGGTACTTGGACCAACGAATGTTGGGATACCTACCTCAACAAGTGACATATGGCTGCTGGGTACATGCTATAAGATTTTATGTGATGGTTGCCCTGCAGATGTAGCTATAACCAATACTTTAGCTGAATTTACCGAGGATTTTTCATCTAGAATCCTAATTACATACAGGAAAGGTTTGTATTAGATTGATTATGTAATTAAGCATGTACGTGGACAACTAAATGGAATTTGTTGAATTGATGAACTATTCTTCTCTATGTTCTCAGGTTTTGATGCCATTGGAGATTCTAAGTTTACAAGTGATGTAGGCTGGGGCTGCATGGTTCGAAGCAGCCAGATGTTGATTGCTCAAGTAAATTATTGTCCCATTGGAATTCCTAGTAAATTGTTAGGATATTTGTATAGCATCAGAAAAAAGTACTCTTGTAAATATCCTGTTGATTGTTTTTTTTTAATCTCAGGCATTGCTTTGTCACCAGTTCGGTAGATCTTGGAGAAGACCTTTGGCCAAGGTTAACCTTTTTTCTGTTCCCCTTCATTTTTTTTCTGAATTCTTTTACGTGTTTCTGGTAAGGAAGTCATGATTCATGTATCAACCACGATAAACTTGCTAGTCACTTATTTTCACATCTGCAGCCAGTAGAGCAAGAATATATCAATATCTTGCACCTTTTTGGTGATTCAGAGGCATCAGCATTCTCCATCCATAATCTACTTCTAGCTGGAAAGAGTTATGGCCTTGCAGCTGGATCATGGGTAGGGCCATACGCGATGTGCCGATCCTGGGAAGCTCTGGTTCACTCAAAGAAAGGGGAAACCATCCCTGAGTTCCAGTCATTTCCGATGGCTCTTTATGTTGTTTCTGGAGATGAAAACGGGGAACGAGGTGGCGCTCCAGTTGTCTGCATTGAAGATGCCCATAAAAGTTGTTTAGCATTTTCTGATGGACAGAGAGACTGGACTCCAATTCTTCTATTGGTTCCTCTTGTCCTCGGACTTGACAAAGTAAACCCCAGGTTTGTATTCTAATAAGCCTATATGTCATATTACAGACATCTTAGTTAACAATTTTGATTTGCTTATTCGTGCCTGTGCTAATTATTTATGTACTTCAAAAACAATTTGCAAACTCACTTGTCTGATTGTTACTATATGCTTCTACAACTAGATTATGTGTTGCACTGTTTCTTTCAGCCATTAACTATTTATTATTTTGTGGCATCAATGACTTGGCTTGATAGTCAAATGATAATATAACAACCAACTCATTCTGGGATCAAAAGGTTGTCACTTGTTCTGATGCTTTTGGAATTTAAAACAATATAATCTATTTAGGTCGTGCTGAATGAAGTATGAATTTGGATTTTACTGTGCCGTCAATCTTTAAACTCTTGTACAGACGACGGAGCTTACAGTGACACTTGCTACTGCACCAATGTCTGTTACTTGTAAGCAAGACTCAAAATAATCCCAATTGAGGACACAAAATTTTATAGAAGTGGGGAACTAGACGCTAGTAATTCCATTCATGTTAATCCGTTCCAATTTTCTTTTGGTTGCTAGGTAGTAAAACAAATTGCTCGAGTAACAGAACATGTAAAGCACCCGTAGACCTGAATCATGGTTGCCACTTTCATATTAGGACTCAGATCAACTGCTTGGGAACACTCTTGGTCTGAATGGAAGTACTTAAAAAATGAGGCTCTAAAGAAGTTAACGAGCTGTTAACTTTGATTTATGTCAGGTATATTCCATCTCTCCAGGCAACATTCACCTTTCCCCAAAGCCTTGGCATTTTAGGCGGAAAACCTGGTGCTTCAACATACATGGTTGGGGTGCAAGATGACAATGCTTTTTATCTTGATCCACACGACGTCCAGCAGGTAAACAAGTACTGAGAATCTAGTTCCTTCGAAAGAATCTTCTAGCATTGATTGAGAATTGCTCTTTGTGTATATATGATACTCGGGTGCAATGGGTTTTTTTATGTAGTTGATGAGTGATACCTTAACAAACTGTTATCGTGCCAATTTATCGAGTTATGAATCCTGTTTGCATTATTGTTGTGTAAATCAATTCTTCTGCTTGTAGTTAATTGGCAGTTTCCTTCATTTCCATGTTGAACTATTGACTTCTGGTCAACTGTCAAGCTCGAGAAGGTCATCATTAACTCTGTATTTGTTATTCCTCTTGTGATGATGAAATCACACATGTCATGCCTGCTTAAAAGTTAAAACCTTTTTGGATTAGCCATTCAGGTCAGGATTTCTGTTGAAACTTTCTTTCAACGCTTGAACTGAATTGATGACTGTATTACTGAAAAAAACCTGGTGTTCTTTAGGTAGTCAGCATCCACAGAGATGATTTGGAGGCTGATGCATCATCATACCATTCCAAGTAAGCTTTATTCCCATGATGAATACTGGCATTGTCTTACTCTATTGTTTTCTAAGTTACCTTGACGATGTCTTTGCTTCATACTACAAATGCCTTCCCTTTTTCCAGTGTCATACGACATATTCCTCTGGAATCAATCGATCCCTCGCTCGCAATTGGGTTCTACTGCCGAGACAAAGGTTTGTTCCGAAAAAACCAGGGTTTGGTCTTGTTCTTTTAAGCTGTGTCCCACTTGAATGATGTTGATGGGTTGGCTTATGGTATATATGCTGTACTGGACAGATGACTTTGATGAGTTCTGTTCATTGGCTTCCAAGTTAGCCGAAGAGTCCAACGGCGCACCATTATTTACGGTGGCGCAATCCCTTAAAAGTACATTCGTCGGCAGCAGCGATGGTTACCAGGAAGAAGTAAGCAGCGTGGATGCGCAGCAGAATGAAGACGAATGGCAGTTACTCTAAAGCTGACATCTACTTTGTGTCGAGTTTAATTGTAAGCTCTGTACATTTGCTTAGACTCTGTGTGTTCATTTACTTATACAAAGGGAGTTGCAGTCCAGCAACTCAACATGTGTAGTAGCGTAGCCCTACTCTGATGCCTTCGGATTTGAATTGCCCACGTTATTCAAGTTTGCTGAAACAACTTTGTAGATATACACGTAAATTAGATTTTTTTTATTTATCCAGTTGAAAGTACATTTACCATTCTGTTGTCAGCTGTAGTTAGACATCTTTATGGACAGAAGGTAAGGGTTAGGTTAGACTGATTTAGGAGCCTTTTCTTAAACTGCTATATTAGAAACCTAGAAGTTGTCGGTTCGAATGTTGTCCGTCCGTAGCTGGCTTTAGTCGATGCACTGTTACTTTTGTCTCCTCGATTAGAGCCTTTTTTTCCTGCTCGGACTAGTCCTCTTGACCGGTTTAAGATAGGCAGGAAATGAACATTACATTGTGTCCATTTCTGGGATGCAATTGAGTTGCATACTTTCTGAGTCGTAAGTCGTAACACAAAGCTACTTCATGAACACTATAGTTGATATAATTTGTTTGAAATTTTTCTTGGACCAGTAGTGGTAAAAATTGTACGAGGTTTGAGTGGAACACTTACTGCAGAATTAGCAGTTGACAACATCTGAACTATGGATAGGGAAACAAATGCCCCAAATTTTCTTTTTACAATCACAAGCAGGAGGGATGGTTTCCTGGAGTTAAACGGTTAAAATTGATTAATTGACTGCACATTAGTTTAACCGAAATTAGATTATCAGTGAAACGGTCTATATATTTGGTAAAATAAGGTAATCGGTTAAACTGTTTGTTAATGGGTTAACTGAGGACGTGAATTTATTTTCAAATCTTAAATTAAATTACTTCAAATTTAATGGAAATTTCTATATTTGTTTGCATTAATTTGTCGATGAAATTAGTTGGTCGGTTATTTAACTGCGACGATGGGTTAATCCATGTTATTTAACAACAATAGTTGATTAACGGTCGGCTAATTGAACTCCGACCAGAATTCAAGCCTAATCACAAGGTCTTAATTGTCTGTAATTTATGAGTAATTTTAGAAATTAGCTTTTCTAATTTATGGAAGAAAGCAAAAGGAAAATTGACTGAGGGGGAATATTGGCAAGAAAGTTGAAATTTGTGGGTAGGTGGGGGTGGGTCTGCTCACCAACTTAACCCCCCCACTATCTATCTCATGGCCCATGGGCGTTGGTGGCAAGTTCGCACCCTTTAGAATAATCGGTATTTAATACATTTGACCCCTTAAAATAAGTTTAGCTTAAATTTTGCATTTCCGGTTGGTATAACTATGTGCCTATGTGCTTGAAAATTCGAGTACTAAATTCAAACTCTTCATTACAACCGGATATTTATTTAATGTTTATTTTCTTCAATTTATTGTATGAGTTTATTAGTTTCATACGAAATTCGTCTCAATCAACAGACCATGTTCATTTTAGAGAGATTTGTTTGGTGTTTTTCATAAGAT
Organism: Linum usitatissimum; assembly: GCA_030674075.2. Classification (NCBI taxonomy): domain Eukaryota; kingdom Viridiplantae; phylum Streptophyta; class Magnoliopsida; order Malpighiales; family Linaceae; genus Linum; species Linum usitatissimum. Next base: position 2,894,475 of record JAUJYP020001374.1, read on the forward strand.
ATTCCTGGTGGATATTGAGAGGCTAGTGCTTTCTAGTCTATCACAACGAAACACTCGTCGTGAGACAAATCGAAGGTCTTTTTATTAATCAAATTGAATAGATATTTAATTTTGACAAATCGGTTATCTCGATTTCGGAGGCGGATGCGATGTGAAGAAGAAAACTTTTGCATTTTCTGGCGCGCGGTTGGTGGGGTTGGAAATCAGAGTACGAGACGATTATTGACAAGTGCGTCTACCAACTCATTTAGCTCCCCTTTATAAAATACCCCACTCAATTCCCACATATTTGCACTCCATACCCTTCCTCCTCATTTCTTATCAGATCCTGAATCTCACTCCTCCCTTCTCCCATTTGTCGGTGAATACTCTGTTTGCTTTCCGAGAAACGTCGACCACCGGAAAGTGACAGAAGAAAGTACGCAATGAAGGTGATCGATAAGATCAGATCAGCTGTCGGCGACTCACCGTCGGCCAATGGCGGGGATGTCTCCGGCAAGAACGTCGTCTTCTCCTTCGAGTTCTTCCCTCCCAAGACCGACGACGGCGTCGAGAACCTCTTCGAGAGGATGGACCGGATGGTGGCTCACAACCCTACCTTCTGCGACATCACCTGGGGAGCTGGAGGCTCCACCGCCGATCTCACCCTCGACATCGCCAAGAGGATGCAGAACTCCGTCTGCGTCGAGACCATGATGCACCTCACCTGCACCAACATGCCTGTCGAGAAGATCGATCACGCGCTCGACACTATCAAATCCAACGGCATTCAGAATGTCCTCGCTCTCCGTGGTGATCCTCCCCATGGCCAGGACAAGTTCGTCCAGATCCAAGGCGGATTCGCTTGTGCTCTCGACCTGGTAATCCTGCTCTCTCTGTGCTTGATCATTTTCCTTTCATTTGCTTCCTTTAATTGAGCTTCGGAATACGACAACGGAGGAAAAAGTGACAGTGACGTTACTTTTTTCATAGATCACGATATTGATTCCATTTCTTGCTGATCTCTGCAGGTGAAGCACATGAGATCCAAGTATGGAGACTACTTCGGAATTACTGTTGCTGGCTATCCAGGTTTGTTCTTGCTTTCCCTTTTCTCTCAAAATTCACTAGCTATTTGGTTCATATGCATGGTATGCATAGTGTTTTACTATATGCTGGTGCTAATTTGTTCAGAGGCTCATCCTGATGTGATCGGAAGTGATGGCCTAGCCACACCAGAAGCTTATCAGAGCGATCTTGCTTATTTGAAGCAGAAGGTCACCTAATCTGGTTTTACTTCACTTGCAAGCATAAGTGCTTCTTTTTCCTCTCGTTTTCATGTTATCTTTTTGGGGGCCGACTAGATATGCTTGTTCCACAGGTTGATGCTGGAGCGGATTTGATTGTCACTCAACTATTCTATGATACTGATATTTTCCTTAAATTCGTCAATGACTGCCGCCAAATTGGAATTACTTGCCCAATTGTCCCTGGCATTATGCCTATTAACAACTACAAAGGATTCATAAGAATGACTGGCTTTTGCAAAACTAAGGTATGGTGTTCTTCTCGATGATTTTGTCTACCATTTCCTGCTTCACTCTGAAGCCTCTATAACTTGTTTTAGTTTATAGATCTTTTCACATTATTTGATTTGCTGTTTTTCTTATTTAAAGCCGATGTGATAATTTGTGGTGACATTAAACCATTAATCGTGATGGATAAGAATTTCTGTGGGTAGCTCATCAAGTGAATGACTGAAGGAGATCTATTGACTAATAGCTTAGATTTCTCTGCATCATATTGTACAATCAAAGGAGGTCTATCGAATATGGTTTTTTATCTCCTTAATATCTGGAAAATGCCTGTGAACCCACTAAGCGAAGCCGTCTTTTTCAGATATTTCATGGTAAAAATGCAAGTGGAGTATAAAAGAGTAATCATGCTGCTAGCTTATTAATTCATCAGTTTCTTTGTCAGCGGTTAAAAGTCTGCTTGCCTGACATTGATCTTCTTTTTCTTATATTCAAGATAATTGCTCATTTAAATTAAGTGAGTCAAGTCTATTTTAGTAGTTTGCAGTCTGATATATTTTACTCGGATTTTCATATCTAAGATACCAGCTGAGGTCACTGCTGCATTGGAACCCATCAAAGACAACGATGAAGCTGTCAGAGCATATGGAGTTCATCTTGGAGCAGAAATGTGCAAAAAGATCATAGCTCATGGGATTAGCACAGTGCACCTTTACACGCTAAACATGGAGAAATCAGCACTGGGGATACTATCGGTATAATACCCCCTCCCCATCCCTCAATTTACTATGCACAATATTGGATGAATCGTGTCTCACTTTATCACCAACTTCTCTTCACAGACTCTTGGTGCGATTGAAGAGTCCAAGATCTCAAGGTCTCTGCCTTGGCGGCGTCCAGCAAATATTTACCGTGTGAAGGAAGATGTTCGCCCAATATTTTGGTATGCACTTGTGTTACAATTTCTTATGATTAATTCGTATTCAGAAATCAAACTTTTGTGTATCGGTTTCGAAGACGATTGCATTAATTATCTAATGGTTACAGGGCTAACCGTCCAAAGAGCTATTTATCAAGGACAGTTGGATGGGAGCAATACCCACACGGGAGATGGGGTGATTCTGGTAATCCATCCTACAGTGCTTTGAGTGATCACCAGGTACAAAATTGCTGATGTCTCGATATTTTTATTTTTAAGGTTACATAGTTCAAATATTGCACCTGGCAAGCGAAAACTCGATCAAAGTCATAGATATGTTATATCAGATAATAACTCCCCTCGCTTGTAAATAACGGAAACATAGAGCGCTTAAAGAATTTTCTTCTGTAGTGTAACTAGGGAACTTACTTTCTAGAGTCTGAACATTGCTAGATAAAACTATTGATGACTAGCACTATTATCATAGTTAATAAGTTAATAGTCATCCTTATATAAGATCTTGATTGTTTGAGATTTCTAGTAGGATTTGGTTTACTCGGCAATAGTAGTCCAAGAAAAGCCTGGGATACTATTTTTCTTGATAACTGCTGTCTAATTGGTCCCATGGACTCGCTACCAAAACCTTTAAAAATCCAGCCTTGACCTGCAAGAGTTCAGTCCAAGTTGTTGTTTCTTTGAACACTAATCTCCTGCAACCTGTGAATACTTGTGTGATCGGAAATCTATTATATTGACCACTTGGTAGTAGCTTCATAAGAAGGGTTATCATTATCTGTGATGTTTGTTTGGTTTTGTTCCTTTAATGGCTAATTAATACCCTATCAATCTTCATTATAGTTCATGCGCCCACGATCACGCGACAAGAAGCTTCAGGAAGAGTGGGCTATCCAGCTCAGCAGTGTTGAAGATATCTATGAGGTAAGATTTTCCTCCACTGTAAACCCAGATTTGCTCAATACAATTCTTACTCTGCTTGCTAATTCGAAATGTGCATGTATCAGAGGTTCAAGAATTACTGCCTCGGGACCTCGAAGAGCAGCCCATGGTCAGAATTAGATGGCCTTCAGCCAGAGACCAAGATCATCAATGAAAAACTTGGCAAGATCAATTCCAAGGGATTCTTAACCATAAACAGTCAACCCGCTGTCAACGGGGAGAAGTCTGATTCCCCGATTGTTGGTAATTATCCTATCTTGTCTTTCCTCCTTCCCAAGTCTCAAAGCGCGATCCTACAAGCTTTACTGATGCCCACCAATTTGCAGGCTGGGGAGGCCCAGGAGGATATGTATACCAAAAGGCATATCTAGAGTTCTTCTGCTCAAAGGAGAAACTCGATAAGTTGGTCGAGAAGTCCAAGGCCTTCCCTCAACTCAGTTACATTGCAGTGAACAAATCGGGGAGTTTGTTCTCGAACGTCGGAGAAGGCGCTGTGAATGCAGTGACATGGGGAGTTTTCCCAGCAAAGGAGATCCTCCAGCCAACAGTGGTGGATCCTGCCAGCTTCTTAGTGTGGAAGGATGAGGCTTTCGAGATCTGGTCAAGAGGCTGGGCTTCATTGTATCCGGAAGACGATCCCTCCCGAAAATTGCTTAAAGAGGTAATTCTATCTGTCCGTCTTGATTTCGAAGTCTGATTAGCTTTAATGGAAACTGGAGTTCTCGAGCGTATAACATATGGGGACTTGTAATGCAGGTGGAGAGCAGCTACTATTTGGTGAGTTTGGTAGATAACGACTATGTGAATGGTGATATCTTCTCGGCATTTGACTTGTGATGAGATCGAGATCGAGATCAACGGAAGAATGGAAAACGACTATGTGAATGGTGATATCTTCTCGGCATTTGACTTGTGATGAGATCAAGATCGAGATCAACGGAAGAATGGAATGAACTTATTCATCATAGAGCTGGAACTACTGCTCTTCGCTATTAGAGCGTTTGTTTGTTTACCGCATAAGCTTTCTCGGTATTCTTATTGTTGTGCCTTTGTACTGATAATAAGCTCTCCCTCCAAATTTACCCCAACTTTGCTACTAGCAACTGCTGATGTTGGCGTATTTGTACTATGAATTTCAATTCAATGTGATGATTGTTTCAGAATGTCATTTTTTCCTGTTTATTTTTAGGGTCAGATTCATACAACCAAAAAGAAAAACATTCCCTATATATTATTGATTGAGAAAACATAAGCTAAACATTCATAATGGTCTCATCATTTTCTCGAAATTCCCGAACTATGTCGACGCAAAGTGATTGGCTCTGGTTTCAGATGAATCATTTTACTGCAAAGACTGCTACTTCAATCCATCTACAAATTCTCAAACGGGTTTGAACTGCAAACCAAGTGAGAAGCCTATTCCAATGAGACTCTAAGCACATTTATTCATTCCTAACATGCAAGAGCCAATCATTCATACAAAAAAAAATTAGGATTCGCAACAACTCATTCGAGGTATCCAGGAAAGGAAAGGTTGTGACGGGTATAGCTACATTTGTGGAAACAGGAGCGACTCTGTTTTCCGCCATGCAAGTAAGAAGTGGAAGAACATACTGATGATCAAGATATATTTGCATTCAGCAGAGACTTGCTCACTACCACACCTGACGATGTCCTCATTTCATGCTGCTCGAGCATAGCTACTCCCGTATCGTTAGTCTTCAGACGAGGCTGCATGGCTTCCCATATCTTCTTCTTTTGAACCTGTATGGCAAAAATATGATGTTTTGTGACTAGAAGAAACCACACGATATGCTACTGCATTCACTAAGTCTGTTTGCTTGTTCCTTTGTAAACATTTGCCCTAGAACTAGCAAGAATCTCATAAATTAGCATTTGGTTCTTTCATAAATTTGCTGTCTTCGTAAAATTTTTAGTCAGAAAATGGGGAAAATGATGACTCGAGATTCTAGAGAGTTTGGAAGGACTATGGAATCTGGACACTGTCCTCCATTTAAGATCAAAGATGTGAGACGTGTGATGCAAAGGTAAGATGATGATTAAAATGAACTTCTTTAGTTATCTTTCAACATACTCCAGATCTTGTTTCTCAAACCAAAATTGGACTAATTAACAAAAATATGAACGAAGAAATAACATTTGGTTTCTCTTATTATCTTCGATCTTCTGATACTATAATTAGCATCCCTGCATCAAGTATTTCTGCCTGCCCTATAAGAAACCATGTGAGAATGGAATAGCTACGTTTTGTTTTCTGTATAGCTTGACTGAAAGTGGAACATTGTTCCTATAATGTATATCATATGTTCTTACCAAAGGGTAGACTGACAAGAAGATGAAGTATGAAAGTTATCAACAAAAGCATAATGGCAGAATGAGTTTCTGAACACAAGAAATAAGTGGGGCTAACCTGGTTAGGAGAGGCTGGGTCAGGTTGGGCATCTTTTTCATCCTCAGAGCCAAACCAGATTCTCTCCCCAGGGATCGAACCTTCCGGAGGCTCGAGAAGCTCAACGTTTTCATGGGCAGCATCAGAAGCAGCCATCAGCATTCCATTTGATTTCACCCCACGCATGTTCCTTGGCTTCAGATTAGCCAGCACCACCACTTTCCTGTCCTGGAAAACCCACCAAACAAACAAGAAGATTAATTTCAACTCGAGGAGCTTGGGGAACACAATTCCACTTGGAATCTCTTATATCACTCTATTTAACCTTCCTCCTACAACCTCTTCCAACCTCAACTCAACTTTCTTCAACTATACTCAATTCAACTTTCATAAGAAACATTATTCTAAATGCCAAACCTTAATGCAATTTCTACTAGTACATATTGAATTCCATTCTATACGGATATGATTGACAGCTAATGAGATTTATCACCTCAAGATGTTGCAGGGGAATGTACTTGACAAGGCCGCTGCAAATTATGCGAGGCTCAGCTTCTCCGATGTCCACTTCTTCCACGTAGAGCGAATCTGCCTCCTCGTGCCTCCATGCTTTGATTATCTTCCCCACCCTTAGGTCGAGCAGGTTAGCTGCATCTCTTATACCGCCGCCCTCAGTCTCTTCTTTCTTCAGAATCTGACTTCCGTCGGCTGCGGCGGCTGTATTGTCCGCCGATTTCGAGTTGACGCTGGCTGCCTATGCAGATGTACAGAAAGATACGAAGGGAGGAGTTTCGCGGGAGATTGACGGGAGCGCTCTGCTGTTGGAAAGGGTAGTAGTAGTCAGAGGACGAAATCGGAATCGATGAAGGGAGCAAGAGACTGCATTGGGTGGAGATGATCGCCGAATGAGCGGTGGAAATCTACTGCTGCCTCTGAGAATAGTGGCGGCCGCTGCTGTCACCGCCGCCGTCTTGGTGGAGTTGGCAGTTGCTGCCAGCGCCATTTCTTTTGTTTCGATAAGGATATGGATTTTGAGTGGTTAAAAGCAATTGTGGTCACTCAAGTTTGGGTAAGTGATATTTGGGTATTAAACTTTAAGAACTTATGACTCAAGTTTTTCTTCGATAGAGTCATGAGTTGAGCAGCTAATTAGGGCATGAATGCTGACCGTTGTTGGCGACGTGTTGAAAAAAAACAAACGGAATGGTAATTGTAATAGCAAAAGTATAATTTGGTGGTATTAGGTAAATTTTATTTAATTTGGTACTAAGTGTGAATTAAAATAAAAATGTAATAGTATTTCATATATTTTAGGGATAGAGTGGTGATAACAACATCAGTTTTTGTTGTCACATAATAACATTAATCCAAATCATCCATTTATTTAATTGAATGTAATTTATATTTAATGGTCTAAATTAATTAAATTTTTAGGTCATTTTCAAAAGTGGTTATTTTATTACTTAAATTAAATAATAAAAATATTATTGTTATTTTTATCTCTTATTTTTTCTAATTTTTTTTTCTTGAAACTTCCATATATAAAATGTAACTCGGTACTATAACACCAAAATCTGTACCTAAATTTCACAATACACAAACAATTAATACCTCGAATCACTCTCAAGTAACGCATCAGAAAAAAATAGTAATATTTATTTGTACCTATATTTGATACAGGGTACCGACATCAATGAAAATCAATACCTTAAACGGATCCAACGTACTAAATTACAATCACCCACAAAAAAGGCATCGAGGGAAGTTAATTACAAAATAAAATAATTTGTATATATAATTACTAACAAGTATCGAATATGAACAAAATTGGTACCTACATCAAATCTGAAGTACTAAATCATGGTTATTGGGTCGGGTGATGGTGGTAGTGGTCGGAGACAGAGAGGTGGTGTTTGGTGGTGGGAGTCGGAGATGAGAGAAGTTGAAGAGGTGGGATCGACGGATCTGGGGGATGGGCGGTGGTGGTGGTAGTGGTCGGAGACAGGGCGGTGGTGGTGGTAGTGGTCGGAGACAGGGGCGATGGTGGTAGCGGTCAGGGACAGGGTGCATGACGTTGCGGGGCACGAAAGGGTCATAACAGCCTCGTTGTAGTAGACATTGATGCGCTCAAGCTGGAGCTCGGAGCCACCGTTGTAGCGACCGGTGGAGTAGATGCCATGCTAGTTACAGACGATTTCCCATAACTTGGCTCCGATCTTGTTGCCGCACTGGCCGCCCCTTGATGGATGTGGAGGATCTCACGTATCTGGGTAGAGTTAAAAAGAGTCCGTGGCGCAAGCGTCTTCCTTGGTAAGTTGTTTTTTTGTATGTTGTTAATTAGATTATAAAATCTTAATTAAATAATAATTTTATGTATTTATTTTTATTATTTGAGCTTTTAAATTTTAATATTATTGTCATGATGATAATAATGTTGATAATAATGTTGTCATGTGATAATAAAAAGAGGTGTTGTTATAACAGATTTTCTACATCTCGAATGGTATATTATTAAGACAAGTGTTACGGTACCCTCACTAAATTGGAATAACCAATATTTTCACTGATGTTTATGCAATTTGGAAGGCTTGAAATTAACATATATAATTTTTTTAATTAAAAATCATATAGCTTAATTAATGGACATCCAATCGCTACAATACAAAACATGTATAAATTAAGAATTGCTTCTACACATGAACAGCAAAGAAAAAAAAGTTAATTTTTAAATTATCATACTTCACGTCCTTAAACTCTTCACAAGCCACAACCATGCAAATTCTTCTTCACACACACACTCGAAAAAACAGACCCTAACACGAAGTAAATACTGACTCCCTACCCCGAGAAAATTAAGAGCCGCAAGCTCGAAAACAAGAAAAAAGAAACAAGGACTCAACAAAACCGACAGCTATGAACACAGACACAACAACCAGAGTATGAAATTGGCACTCATAAAATACGAGCCACTAGGGGGGAGGGGTAGCCGGCGAGACGGACGATCTTGATGAAGTCGTCGGAAACTCCATCTGGATCACCATTCTTCCGCTTGTTGCAGAAAACCAGGATGAACACTGTCCTTTCTTCGGAATTTGGATGGCTTGATCGGTGTGTTGCCTACGGGATGAAACAGAGACGGCCTTGGCAGCGATGACGTTTGGTTCGGTGGGGTTGCATCAGTTGTCGGTTGCGAACCCTCCAGAGTTCTCGCCGGCACCTGCTTCCCAGCTCTTGATTGGAGTTGGGGTTGGGGTTGGGGTTGGGGTCGGTGCAGTCGCGGCGGAGCGGCAACAATCATGTTGGCAGTGAGCACCTGGGTTGGAGCAGCGACATGCGTGGATTTTGGCATTGCGGCGGTGAAAAGTCCTACAAGAGGAAGAAACGGAAACCTTAGAAAAGGGAGGAACTTGCCCTAGTGACAAGGAGAGTAGCTTATAATAGATTTAACTTTTAAGTCTAAATTAAGTTTGATTTGCATTTTTTAGTCATTGTAGCATAAGATTATACTTAATATTTTTAAAAGTTTTCTTTTAAAATTATATTTTTAACTAAAACGATAGATTAACATATCTGTCCATGCATATGTACATCTATCTATCCAATATTGTAATAAATTTAATCGTTCTTTTTATTTATGCTGAGATCCTTTCCTTTTTTATTGATTGTCCCCGCTTACAGGTCCAGGTGGTTGGACGTATTGCTAACAGAGTTGTCCATGAAGTGCCCCGTCGGTTTCTTTTGTATCTTCCAAATCGTGTTGAGACCGATCTTATGATTTGGGCTGATGCTTAATTTTGATTATTTGTTGCTATCTTGATCCTCTTTTACATGAGCTATTTATGGAAAAAAGTGGTGAGTAGTCGGCATAAATGTCCCTTATGTATGAATCATGTTCATTTTAGTCCCTTATAAATCGATTATAACCAAAAACCCCATCCCGTATTTGGCTGTAACAATTCAGTCTTGATTGAGGATTCCGTCTAAACGTATAGCTGTTAGTTTGACGACATGGCACTTACATGTCAGCTAATTAAATCGAACCCCCTTAATTAAACCGACTCAACCAGCATCCAAATCATGGCGATTCAACCAAACCGATCTGATATTATTCAATCCAATCATAATTAATTTGAAAATCCTGTAATTGGACCTCCCTTCAACCTTCCTTAGCTTTGAAAGTTGAATTTGATTTTAGGGTTTTGAAATTCCATAAATTTCGCGGAAAATGAACAAGAATATTTTCGGTGGTTCAAATCCCACCAATAATCCAAGAGGATGCATAGGATAGAGACGGCGAATTCAATATTTTGTGAGTTCCTGCTATAAATTATCGCAGTTGCTTCAATTGTTATTGGAAATTGAGTTTAAAGAAGCGCTCAGATTATATAGTGGCGTAGTATTCTAACAAGATGCTTTGGTATGGACTTATTAATTTCACAAATGCAGAGCACAAAAATTAATTGCAGCAACTAGCTAGAGAGAATCCGAAACAAACAAATCACTGGGACACTCACTGTCCAGCATGAACAATTTTGCAAATGGCAAACACATGAAATTGGCTTAGTCAAATCTGTTAGTTCAAGATAAACGAGTTAATGAGATTTCATTATGGGGTGATTTTGCTAACGTGTACCATGCCACGATCCTTCGAATTTTGCTGACGATGTGTGCTGACTAGGCCAAACTAACGCCCGTTAAGACGGAATGTGAAATAAGGACTCAATTGGTATTCCCGAATACGAGAGGGACCTTTGCGTTACAATCAATTTGTAAGGGATTAAAATGAACCCGATAGATACATAAAGGACCATTTATGTTGACTAGTGTGGATAAAATCTTTTCAATGGAATCATAATGGTTGAGTTTTGTAGAAAGACGAGGAGACGAAAGGATATCGTCGAAGTCGAAAAGCGAGGTATGAGATATTTTCGAGGAAGGATGAGTAAATAGATTAGATTTAGTTTTCAAGAAAGATTTCATGTACATTCGGGTTAGGTGGTGGGCTTATTGAGCTCATGTATTGGCGAGTAAAGTTTGGTTATACAATGGTTATGCTTATGGTGATGGTGCGGTTACTAAAAACTCATAGCTCGTGTATTGATAGGTAAATGTTGGTTGTACAATGACTAAGGGATGGTTATGGGTATGGTTATGGTAATGGTGCTATTATTAAAAACTCATAACTTAACCTTATTCATTCCTAGCGGTTAAACGTTGTCACTGTAATCTCAAAATACCCGACCAATACAATTAATAACCGGTTAAATGATTAAAATTGTGAAGCTCGGTTGCTTGTGTTACTGTTTAAACTTGGAAAGTACGGTAAGTTGTTGAGTCATTCAAAATGTGGTGTTATATAAGGTGATATACGGTAAGATATCACCATTCAAGATGTGGCGTTAATATTATGAAATTTGTCTATAATACAAAATTAACCCGATATAACATATATAAGGTCACTCAATTAAAGGGAACGTATTAGATTTTCCTCTCACCAATTTGAGAGTTAGAGTTTTCACTCGTTTAGAGCGCCACTAAGATTTATCCCCCACGCCATCCGCCGCCACCTATGACCTATAACAATTTCACAATCTCCCCTCCCTATCCCAAAATCCTCATTTCATCACCTGAAATCTCAGCAGCCAATCACCAAGCATGAAAAACATCGACTCCTCCAACACCACCCTATCCACGGAGCTCATCGAGGCTATAACTAGCCCTCCAACACCGCCAATGCACTCCGCCACCACCACCGTCACTTTTACACCTTCAGCCACAACAACACCGCCACTCTGCTCACCACAGACACATTCGAAAAACAGGTTTCTGCCCGAGCCTGGATGAACCATCACCGCAGGCGATGGCTCTCGCCGATTTGATCAAGGAACCCCCGACCTGAGAATACCACTTATGCGTGGTCGACTCCTTCCTCACCAAAAAGGAGGTGAACCTCAATGTCGTTCGTCGCACTATGTCGGAGATCTGGAAACCGAGATGAGGGGTGGAGATTGACACCTTGGAGAGGGGACTTTTCCTCTTCCACTTCAACCATTTCATCGATGTAGTCCATGTGCTAGACAGCAGCCCATGGAGCATGGACGACATGTTGCTCCTCACACACGAGCTCCGCCACGGGGAGATTCCGCAACAGGTCCCGCTCAAGATGGCGGGGTTCTGGGGTGCAGGTTCATAACCTGCCATTTGGATACTTCTCCAAGACGGTCGGCGAGGTAATGGGGAACTACATCGGGAGCTACATGGATTATGATGAGAAGAACAAGATTTACTGACCTGAAGCATACATGCGTATCAGAATTCTCATAGATGCTCGAATCCCCTTGAAGAAGGAACGAGTGGTCACCTTGCACGAAAATGCGAGATAACTTGTCAGTTCAGTTATGAAAGGATTCAGAATTTCTGCTACATTTGTGGAATTATGGGCCATGTTGAAAAAAATGCGAGGTACGATTCCGCTACCGAACATAAAATTTGGTTCAATGCTGGAGGACTCCGTTTGGGTGGAATCCCGTTGGGAAGCGAAGACGAGGTTGGCGAACCCCTGGTTAATAGTTCGGGAAGACGTGTCTCTAACAGGTCGAGGATCCCGAACTCGGGGTCGAGGAGGTAGAGGAATGGGTAGAGCAAAATCCCTTCGGGCAAACGCACATGAACTTATCATATACATGAGAGCAAATCATTGGATAAACAGATAGCACTCCCAACACCAGAAGACCCTCAACGTGACAGCCTCCACATTAATGAAAGGAAGAGGCATAGGAATGACGCAGCGCTAGATGACCCGATGAATGCTGAATCTTCTGGTGGTCGGAAGCCATCAAAATCACCAAAGAACCGGGAGAGGTGCAACAGGTAGCAAACTCGACCGAGCTACAGGTCGGTTTCGGACGTACTAGTTAAACCAAGATCTCAAAATCGCTAAGATCCTAACCCCTCTTAGCGGATTCAATAAGGATGTCACACCCAAGTTAATTTGCTAGGTTTCATTCCATGTGTCCTTTTTTTGGGTAGCACTGGGTTTTTCTTTCGGTTTTATTTTCGGTTAGAAAATTAGCTTCGTAATCTTTTTTCGGGTTTCTTTTCTAGCCCAGTCAGCCCCGTTGCAGTGGTTGTACGGGGTTCTACATTTTGCAGGATGATCGTTCCCTTGCAATCCACACTAGGTGGATTGCCTTCCGATAGTTGACGACAGTGCTTCACTGTATTAACGACCTCGACCAAACTTTAATAATGAAATCATCAATGATGATGTGCTTTGATCGGAAAAAAATAAGGTCACTAAATTTTTTGATAAGTATGGTCACTCAATTAACACTATAATCACTTCACATCAGTTTGCAACTTTATCATACTTTTTTATCGATCATTGTATTCAAAGGTCGGTAAATTTGGACACTGTTGGTTTAAAAAAATAGTAGGACCGGCATTGTTTGGTACGTGATATTTCGAATATCATGATATTCGAGATGTCGTGATATTGGATAATATTGATATTGAGGGGAGAAAATGAAGTAATTGTTGTTTGGTATAGTTTAAAATAAAATTACATATTTGACCAATTTATATCCAACTTGGATCAAAATTAAAAAAGATAGTTGACAAAAAATTTCATAAATCATTAATCTCTCATTTTGTCTGTTCAACCTTTATCGTCATTTGCTTCCTTTATCAATCATCCTCTATACCGTCAAGGTTTCAAATGCAGTCACAGACGAGGTCAATATTATGCGAGGATTGAAATCTAATCACTTACAACAACTCTATGAAATACATAGTCAAAATAAAAACCCATAAAATAAAAATTTAGGAGATTAAAAAACTTTACAGAATATGGAGATAAAGCAAAATGAAAGGAAGAACAATCTCATTAATTTTGTTCTTTCTGCATGAAAGAGAAATGTACCGGATGAAAGAAAAATATAGGTTTGAGATGTAATAATGACAATCTCAAAATTATCATGCTGCTCTTAAAGGGCACCATAAAATAAGGATAATTTCGTCCGTTGAAATGATATTGGAGAGTGATTTTCAATACTATCTTTTTGATATCGCGGTTTGAATTAACGGAGAGTATTAAATATCGCGGTTTTATGATATTAATATCTCCGAATACCACCATATTGAGTGATATCATATTAAATATCACCCATACCAAACGATTCCGCCAGGAAAATCCAATTTGAAATACGGAGATATCTCGAAAATAGTTTTGAAATCCCCTCGAAATTCCGGGCCGGTCCAATTTAAAATTAATTGAAATCCACTTTTTTCACTTCCAAGATGGCAGGTAAAACATATTTTGATTTGGAATTGAATTTGAAAATAAGTTACTAAACATAATTATTTTGAAAATTTGGAATTATTGATTTTTTTTTTTGGAATCACATCAAATGAAATTGATGATAAACGGGGGCATAACTACAACATCTGCCCTTTTTAATTCTTCCTTCACAAAAATCAATTAAAAAAAGAATAAAGGGTAATATTGTCTTTGACACTCTTCCATTACAAAAATATGAGAAACACATTATGGTCCACAAATTAAGTCCGTCTCTATTAATGAACAGAGTGGTCCTCTGTTTTCAATATGCTTCCTCATAGTCAGATCAGATCAGGTGCAACAAAACCAAGTTTCTTCAAACTAGGAATACTTTACCTCGTTTCGAAAGATTATAATCGTCCAAGTGATCATGGCGTTGGCGGATGACGATAAATTCAGGTGGAGCATTCAGAGTTTCTCGAATCTCAAGACCGTCGAGCATTGTCCTGGCACCTTCTTAGCTGGGGGCCACAACTGGTAATTATTACGTTATTTCTTCGTTTTTTGTCGATAGAGTGTAATCCGTATACATAAATATCGAAGCCCAGTGCGCATATATTGAAACGATAAGAGCTCGTGCAAACTGACATTTTGTTTAAGATGAAGATTACTAACAATAAATACAGCAGATGGAACCTGAAGATCAGGAGAATCTGGCAACAACAGCCATGATCCATCCTTACTCGCCTGGAAATCAGCAGCTTCTAACAAACTAACACGGAGAACTAAAATGTCAACAATCTAAAACTACAATGATTGAAATGTAACAACTAAAGAGTTCTTGCTAAAACGTTGTAGTTTAATTAACGGTCTACTTATTCAGCGGCTACGTCAAACGACGTCCTTAGATAACGGTCCAACAAATCCTCCCCTGAACTGAGCACCATTCTCAACCCAGAAACTCAGTTCATCATTTCTGGGTTCCTCTAGCAAGTTCCATCATTCCCAGCTTGTTTCTCAATAGTTCATAGGTATCCATCTTCAATGCTTTCGTCATGATGTCTGCCACCTGATCATGCGTTCCACAGAACTCCAACTTGACTGTTCCTTCATTTGCTAGATCCCTTCGAAAATGGAATCTGACATCTATATGCTTGCTCCTGCCATGTAACACTAGATTCTTCGACAACTTGATTGTTGAGTTGTTGTCACATAGGATAGTAGTCGATGTTGCTATACTCTCCTTCCACTCAATTTGCTCCAGGATTCTTCTCATCCATACGCACTGAGTCGCACAAAATGAGGCAGCCACAAATTCTGCTTCTGTGGTTGATAATGTCACCACATGCTGCTTCTTAGATGATCACGAAACCACTCCTCCAGCCAAGAAGAACAAGTAGCCACTAGTGCTCTTTCGATCATCTAGATCGCCAGCATAATCACTGTCAGTGTATCCTACTAAGCTTTGCCCTTCCTTCCTTCTTTTGTAGCTAATACCAAAGCTTAAGGTTCCTTTCAAATACCTCATTACTCGCTTGGCAGCCAACATGTGCTGCTTGGTTGGGGCCTCCATGTACCTGCTGAGATTGCATACGGAATACATTATGTCAGGTCGAGTTGCTGTCATGTACAGCAGGCTTCCTATTAACTGTTTATAGTCCGTAGGACTGACAGGTACTCCATCTCCAGCCCTTGTGAGTTTTGCCCCAGGAACCATGGGATTTCTTACCATATTGCACTCTCCCAGTTTGAACTTCCTCAGGATCTCTCCTGCATATTTCTGATGTCCAATGAATATGCCATCATCTTTCTGTGTGATTTCTACTCCTAGAAAGTATCTCATCTTTCCTAGATCAGTCATCTCAAACTCAGCCTTCATTGATCCCTTAAATTCCTCAATGAGTTGTCTGCTGCTGCTCACATACATCAGGTCATCCACATATAGGCTGACAATCAGAATCTCCTCCCCCACCTTCTTGATGAATAAGGTGTAATCATGATTGTTTCTCTTGAATCCTGCAACCAGAAAGTAGGCTTCAATCCGGTTGTACCAAGCTCTTGGAGCTTGTTTCAGTCCATAGAGGGCCTTTTGCAGCCTATACACTTTGGCTTCCTCTCCAGCAACCTCAAACCCTTGAGGATGCTCAACGTAGACTTCCTCAGTTAATTCTCCATATAAGAAGGCGCTCTTAACATCTAGCTGATACACAGTGAATCCATGATATGCAGCATATGCCAGTAAAATCCTGATAGTATCCTAGCGAGCAACAGGAGCAAAGACCTCTGTATAATCAATGCCATACTGCTGAGAGTACCCTTTTGCTACCAGTCTGGCTTTATACTTGTCTACTGATCCATCTTCTTTAAGCTTGGTTCTATAAACCCATTTGAGTCCAAGAGGAACAACCCTCTCAGGGCAAGGGACTAATTTCCAGGTACTGTTTCTGTGTATAGCTTCCATCTCTACCTGCATAGCTGCACTCCACTTAGGATCTTGAGCTGCTCCTTCATACGTTTGTGGATCCTCTGTGGTTGCCACCATAGCACACCAATCAGTAGTCATCCAGTTGCAATCATACTCTTTTAAGTATGATGGAGGTCTCCTAACCCTTTGTCCAATGCCCTCTCCCTCAGCCTGCAGAGTAGAACTTTCTGAGACCTGAGATCCTGCAGTCGTGTGAGGGGCATCCTCTTCTGGTTCCTGTTCCTGTGTGCTCTCCTGCAGGCCCTCCTGTGTTTCTTCCTCATCACTACCGTACATATCATCTTCCTTTCCATCCCACAGTATATCTGTGAGGACTGGCTGACTGTCCCCTTCCCAATGCCAGCCCTTGGTTTCATCAAAAACAACATCTCTACTAGTTATCACTTTCTTGGTAGCAGGACTGTAGAGCTTGTATGCCTTTGATTCCACAGAAATGCCTAGAAACTGGCATGCCACACTTTTGCTATCAAACTTCTTCCTGTATTGATCAGGTGTATGGACATGAGCCAGGCAGCCAAACACCCTAAAATGAGACACTGATGGTGGTGTCCCTGTCCAGAGCTCTTGAGGTGTTCTTCCTTTATTCGCTGAGGTTGGACTGCGATTGAGTACGTGGGCAGTCCAAACAACTGCTTCTGGCCAGAACAAAGAAGGTACCTTGCTATCTTCCATCATGCATCTCACCATATTCATCACCGTCCTGTTTTTCCTTTCTGCCACCCCATTTTGCTGAGGTGTAAGAGCAGCTGTGAGCTGTCTTCTGATTCCAGCTTCTTCACAAAAATGGTGGAATTCATGAAGCATGAATTCACCTCCCCTGTCAGTTCTGAGACACGCAATGGATAGACCAGTCTCCTTCTCCACTTGAGCTCTAAACCTTTTGAAGATTTCAAAGGTTTCTGATTTGTTTTCCATAAAGAAAACCCATAGCTTCCTACTGTAGTCATCAATGATGGTGAAGATGTACTTCCTCCCTCCATTTGAGGAGGGTGTGATTGGCTCGCACAAATCAGCATGAAGCAGCTTTAATTTCTGATATGCTCTCCAGTTACTCTTCTTTGGAAAAACTTTCCTTTCTTTGCTTTTCAATCATACATGTTTGACACACACCAATAGTTCCTTTGAGATTAGGCATGTCATGAACTCCTTTCCCTTTGCTTAGGCCTAACAGGCTCTCTTGGTTCAGGTGGCCAAACCTGCGATGCCACAACTGCAAAGATACAGTTGATGCTCCTTCCACCTGTAGGCACTGAGCATTTTCCCTGTCATCTTGTTTTTCTCTGGTGTCTGCGTGTAGTACGAACATCCTGTTAGTTTTCATCTGAGTTGTTAGCAACAACCCATTCTGTTCATGTATCAACTGACAGTATCCGTTTTTAATAGTGGATACAACCCCCTTTTCCTGTAGCTGTCCAACACTCAGCAGGTTGGTTTTCAATCTTGGCACATAAAATACATCCTGAACTACTAAGGACACTTGATTCACAGAAAATTTGATCGTGCCTCTTCCAACCACGTCCAGTCTGCAGTTATTCCCAAGCCTCACACTGCATCTAAAGTTGCGATCCAACGTGGTGAACCAGTCCTTGCTCCCACTCATATGATTACTGCATCCAGAATCTAAAAACCACCAGGTATGATGAGATTCAAACTCCTCCTCTTGATCAACTGATGCCATCAGCAGAACATCTTCAGTCAAGTCTCCAAGGGACCTGTCTTGCACAGAAGACTGGTTTGAATATGAAGAGTAGTGAGCCTGTTGGTTTGAGTACCAATTCGGACACTCACTCTTATAGTGTCCTAACTTGTGACATTTGTAGCACTCAACTAGCTCCTTGTTCCAACCCCTACCAACCTTCCCTCTACCCCTGCCAGCATAGCCATTCCTGCCAAATCCTCTACCTCCTCTCCCTGCATAATCATGCATCGCTCTAAGAGCATAATTTTCTCCTTCCTTGAACTTCTTCACAAACTTTTGCTCATGCACCAGCAGTGAGCTCTGGAGTGCATCCACAGACAGGAGCTCAATGTCCTTTGACTCCTCTATTGCACACACCACATAGTTGAACTGCTCAGTCAATGTTCTTAGTATCTTCTCCACAATCTGAGCATCAGTCAGATTCTCCCCGCAACTCCTCATTGAGTTAGCCACCACCATCACTCTGCCAAAGTAATCCGTCACCGTCTCACCTCCCTGCATCTCCAGTAGTTCAAAACTTCTTCTCAGGGCCTGCAATTGAGATTTTTGAACTCTAGCACTGCCTTGAAACTTGGTCTTCATGGCATCCCAGACTTCCTTGGATGTGCCTTTGTTGGTGATGGTCTTCAGTATAGTCTTGTCAATCGAACTAAACAAATAGTTCTTCGCCTTCAGGTCTTTTAACCTTAAATCCTCCAGGTTTTTAGCCTCAACTTCAGATGCAACCTTTCCTTCAGCCTGATCCACGAAGCCTTCACTGACTACCTTCCAATACTCCTTAGAACGGAGTAGATTCTCCATCAGCAGGCTCCAGTGATCGAAATCACCATCAAATTTTGGTATGCACACTTGTGCAAAACTACTAGACTCACTCATCCTTCTGCTGATTACTTCTTCTCTAAACCTCCCTTAATTTCACTCTATCTGGTTACAGTTTGCTTTAGGGGCTCTGATACCACAATGAAACGATAAGAGCTCGTGCAAACTGACATTTTGATTAAGATGAAGACTACTAACAATAAATACAGCAGATGGAACCTGAAGATCAGGAGGACCTGGCAACAGCAGCCATGATCCATCCTTACTCGCCTGGAAATCAGCAACTTCTAACAAACTAACACGGAGGACTAAAATGTCAACAATCTAAAACTACAATGACTGAAATGTAACAACTAAAGAGTTCTTCCTAAAACGTTGTAATTTAATTAACGGTCTACTTATTCAGCGGCTACGTCAAACGACGTCGCTTAGATAACGGTCCAACATATATGTGACTCTTCACTAAATTGCAGGAAAGTTGCTCTGTTCCCAGCTCGAGAAGAGGTTATGTTGGTATTCGTGGTGGATGCAACTAAAATGCCGTAGAGGGATGGAGCCTGTCAGCTAATGTCACCTTATCAGTATCCATACAAAGGGGTTTTGGCACCCTGCCCCTCCTTGGAGCTGATACGAACGCAAAGTATATATATATAACTCTTCTGATTAATTTAGTCACTCTCTTTGATCTTGTTCCAGGCATGCATTCATCATCTCTGCTGACATATTCTTCCACCGCATGCAGACTTCTTTGATCACGAGTTCAACAATGGGATTACTACGGGCTGTTCGTTAATCTCTTCGCGCACATAATTGAGGCCCAAATCTCTAACGTTCAGCTTCTTCTACCTATTACTGCTGCTGCTACTACTGAAGAACCAAAAGTGATCGAGTCAGATGATCATGATCAGCCTCACAAAGTTTCTGCTGCTGCTACTTCAAGAAACCTGATGGCTGATATTTCAGCTCTTACTAGTGGAGTACTCAAGTCTAGTGCTACTTCATATAGTTTACAGAAGCTACAAGAAAGTGAAAAGCTGGTTTCTTTCCTTGAGAAATCGTTAGAGGCCATCTCCGAAGCCAATGAATTCGACGATGTCAAGAGAATTGTTTCAAAAATCTTTGAGCAGGAAACTGGGCATCCGACTAAAAAGGCAGCTTAGAAGAAAATGCTAACCTCTGTGGCAGAGTTCAAGCAGGGCTTCCCTAAAGCTGTCACTGAAATTCAGACTTCCATGGATGTCGAAAAATCCAGTTCGGTTTCTCTCGGGGAATTGGAAGGAAAGCTTGTTAAGAAGCAGGTAGATATGCGTGTTCTAGAGTCCGACATATCGAGACTCGGAAAGGAGGTGGTGGAGCTGGAGGCTGAGATTCAGGTGTTACTTGCTCGGAAGGCTAAAGTGGGCGATGAGAAGAAATCAATGGAACTTCATGCGGAAGAGGCCAACCAAGAAGCTTCCGAGGAATTGGAACAGGGGAAGAAACTGGTGGAAGAGCGTGACGAAGCTAGTCGGAAGAAGATTCGAGCCACAGAGATACTTGCTCATTTTAATGCAAGTTGGAAGCTTTTCAAAGAGTTTTTGGAATTGTGATAATTGGTGGGAATATGTTCAAGTGGACTGCTGTATTTTTATGATCTCCTTTGCTATAGAGATGAGATGTCACGAGTATCATGATTTCAGCTCAACTATATATACCTTCGACCCTGGAAAAATTGTATCATGAGAATCTAAAATTTTTTAGATCAAAGAGAAATGTTAGGGCATAATGAGTAGACAGAATTTTGGATGAGAGATATTCGAACATGTTATGTCACTTTTATATTAATTTGTTTTGATAGTGACGGTGTCGCGAAAAATTTATTTGACGTTGGTGTAACTTTACTCTCATATTTTAATTTTATATCCCTATTTCTTTACTTATCAGAAGAACAATTATTATATTGTCAATAATATCAATATTAAAATCATTTGAAAAATTGAGGTAGAGACAAAATGTTACAACCAGGTGGGTATATAAACTCATCCCCATACCTGTTCATAAAAAAATTAATATCCATTCTCATACTTATAGCCTTCGAATACCCGTAAACCGAATATCCCCATCCTAACAAAATCAATTTAAAATTTTAAAAAATAAAACTGTATAATCCAAATTCAAAAACTCTCAAGAGACATAAATAATTATCTGACCATCAAGCGATCCTCTACACAAAAGCACACAAATAGAAAAAGTCCATCTAAAGTGGATGTATCATATTGAAATAATAAGCTACATATATACATGAACTTAGCGGGACAGATTGTCTTGGAAATATTATTTGTAGTGGGTAGGTATTTGATCCTATTCGATTCGATTGGAAAAAAGAATATTTTATTGAACAGGTTACGGGACGGGTATGAGACCCACTAAAAATAAATAGGGATGGGTTTAGGTAACCCGTCCCATACCCATATCCATATCCTACCTAATATGTAAAATTACCTTACAACCTTTATTTTATAGTTACCAAATTAACCCTAAACCTAAAATCCCTAATTTTATTTTCAATTTAGAGCGATTCTCCATTCTCCACGATCATGATTCCACGAATTGATCTTCTGAGTTACCCTGACGATTATATGGTAGTCTTATTTTTAAAATTTTTAATTAAGTTGTGCGGGATGGAAATTCTCACGGATATTCGAAATCTACAGGTTTAAAGATATATGTGATTATTGAGATTCGAATGGGGATGAGTACGAGATGGGGATGAATTTTTAAAATAGGGATGGGGATTAATACCGACACCCCAATTCCAAATCTACCTCATTGCCAAGTATGGGGACAGAAAGTTGAAAATAATTTTACATATGTGGCAAATGTTGGTAGGATATCACCGATTTGTACCGTTCATTTTTTTACGGATATTCTTCGTATCCGTTTTTGATCCCGTTTAATGCGTGTGTTGCCCTTTTCAATTAAATCGAATAGGGTCGAATAGCCACAAGATCCAATAAAATTACCAAATCTCATAATTAAGATTGATGTGATTTAACCGGAAATTTTAAAATAACAAACATTAACAAATCAAAAAAAATATATATTATAGAGCTTTTATAAAGTATTATTAAAAAAAGGAAATAAAAGGGAAGATTAAAAAAGAGCAGAGAAAAATCTGAAATTTGTGTATCCCTCTTACTTTTTCATTTAATTTTGTTTTGGGTAAAGAAATTATATTAAATAGTTACTTAGTTAGAAACAAATTGAATATAAGCAAAGGGTGTTTGGGATTTTGCATGTACCGTTCACGTGAACAAATACGCTACAGTAAACCGCCTTTTTAAATTTTTAATTAATAGTAATTTTATGTTGTTGTTATGTTATTTGATGTTTGAAGGAGTAGGACCCGGTCGGTTAGGTTAATAATCAATAGATTTTAATCAATTGATCGGTTAATTTTTTTAGACCTCTCAATTATTAAGTGACCGAGCTGGTGGTAGAATGATAGGTGGACTGACCGAAGTAAGTCGGTTACAATCAAAACAAAGAAGAACAAAATATGAGTAGTTAGTTAAGAAACTCATTTTGGTAAGAAAAATTCTCCAATCCTTAATCGATTAGGTTTTAGCAGATTAATCAGTTTTAATTTGTAATCGTGAGTCTGTGAACGAATATCCACCCCAAGGTGTATCAAAAATGTGTTATACAATGCTTCGATGACCGGGATGTGGCCTACGAGTCTAAGAATTTAATAATATTCTCATGTTACACAATGCTCCAGTGACTCTTCATTTTTTCATGTTACATAATGCTCCGGTAATTCTTTGCTCCTCAACATCACAGATCTAATATTATTAGAACACCCTCTTAATGTTCTAATGATCAGGACACTATTAATAGCCTTAGTGAGACTTGATTGTACCTAATCAAAATAAAAATAATAATTTGAAAAAAATACCAAAACCATACAAAAACAAGACATTATCTCAACAATTTTCCCCCAATTAGTTTCTAGTCCAAAACCCAAAAAACCTCCTACCCTCCCTTGTCATTCTTCATTTGTTTGTTCGCAATTCATGTAGCCCTACGCAGACTGATCGATCGGCATGGATAGGAACACCTCTTGTGACTCCAGCAGGCCGCCGCCGAGTTATATTTCGCAACCAATCCCGCAGGCAAACACCCAATCTTCCTCGAGCTCCATCACCGTCGATGCCCGATCCAGCTACATTCGCCACCCGTCTCCGCAAAGAACCGTCGTTTATTCATCAATAGCCACCGTCGTTGAAGTCCAGATGTCTGAAACACTCTAAACTTTTAACATTTATTAAATGACTAAATTACCCTACAAGGACTCTTTAAAAAGGAATTTAAATCTTCATTTCAATAGATAAAGACAGTAACATAAACAAACTTAAATACTTTAACAAAGAACAAACTTTTATATCTTAAGGCCAACATGAAAATGAAATCAAGTCTCATTAAAACATTCTAAAACAAATAACTGACTTGAAAACTCAGTCTACCACTCCACATCCCGAATCAGCTCCACTCTGCTCCTGCATCAACTATCAACACACCCTGATGGGTGGTTCTGGGGTCAGCCTTTCATGCTCTATTCTTAACAATTAATATGAAGGCACTACTAACACATTATTCACATTAAACTTTATCTTATCATGAAGAGGTAACATTCATTTCTTCTACTATGCAACCACTATTAAGGTTGTTTAACTTCTACTAGCATTATTCATCTATGATATCATAACTATAGGGCGTCCCTTGATCAACTCATCTAACTAGACCTACCATCCATTCGTCGGACTTAAGATAATATTGTGGGTCTCTGGTGGCCCAGTATTATCATGTGGGAATCTAGTGGCCCAATAGCTAAAAAAGGGACTCTAGTGGCCCAATAGCTAAAAAGGGACTCTAGTGGCCCAATAGCTAATAACGGATCTCTTGTAGTCCGAAATATTAACATTGGATCCCTAGTGGTTCAATTGATAACAGTGGGTCTCTAGTGGCCCAATTAGCTAAGCCTTGGATCTCTAGTGGTCCAAGGTCATACGCCGACATTCTGGATAGGGGGTCTAACTAGAGAGCTACGTTCTGCAATATCACTTGACTACTAAGTCGTTTACTAAAGGTCCAGACTTAGGGTAGTTCTTTCTTGTTCACTAACTAGCTAATCATATCATCTTCTAGCTAACTTAATCATATAGGCACATAAGAGCATCATAAGAATAAATTAAATGACATAATCATAAATAAATTAAACTTCATACTTAAACATGACATAACTACATGCATAACCTAACTACAACAACGATAAAAATTTACCCCCTTAATCACCACTTTATAAATAAGCGGGAGCGACTCGACATAGCAATCAGAGTTCAGTCCAGAGAGCTGATCGTCTTTATGAACCTATAGACGAGAATTAAAGATTTAAACTTAACCCAATATGAGCTGGAGAAGTCTAGGACGACGATTCAGCGACTCGGGGAAAGCCACTTCACGATCAGCGGTGAAGTGTGACAAACCAGATTCACTTCTGATGATTATATATTGTCTACTAATTATTTTAATCTTAATCATATTAGTATTTTATCTTATGATCTAATTAATTATCCTAAAAAAACTGGAATATTGATCATGTTGTTATAAAACTAAACTCAAAGAAAGACAAGAACAAGAGAAATATGGAGAGGGAGAGAGTTTCTTATTGAGGTGTATGGAATGCTACAAATGAGAGCTCTATTTATAGGCTCATAGATCATAACATATACTCTCTAATATTATTACACATAAAGGTGGGAAAATAAATACAATGAAATACATTGAAGAATGGAATAAGGAGTTACACAATGGTGCATTCACTATAGTAATTATATTCATAACACTCCCCCTTGAATGACCATTGGTTATACATCGTTCTTTGAATACGCTTTTGATACTGCCTCATTAAAAACCTTACCAGGAAAACCCAATGGGAAAAACCATGGTTAAGGGAAAAAGAGTACAGCTGCGTATTGACTCCCCCTGATAATGATATCAGTTGAGATCCTTCATATCGACTCCTCGATGAGGATATCAACTCTCGCTCATCATTATATCGGTTGAGATCATTCACTCACCAATTCCAAATTTGCTTTCCAACAGTTGATGCGAGAGAGATCTTTCGTGAATAAATCAACCAAGTTATCACTTAGGTGCACTTAGTTGATAAATATTTCAACTCATTGAAGTTTGTGCATAAAATGTATGCATCACATGATCGATGGTCATCCATAATTCACATGACACTTCACCTTAGATGACCATTAGATGAGAATATGTCTCATTAAAACCTTACTAGGAAAACCCTATGGGATAAAAACCTAGTGAAGGAAAAAGAGTACATAATCATCACATCACGTTGCAACATTTTCTTGCAACTCAAGGATATATGCAAAATAAATATCATGCATGATTTATAGGATCAGATCTTGAAATGGTGGTGTAGCTTTATAAGTTGGTTTCACAGCCCACCAAGTGGTAAAATTATCACATGAGACCAATTTATGGTCAACCAACACAAATATGACCAAGATTACTACTTCAAAATCGAGTACATCTTGTGTCTTAATAAAGGTCGATTAAACTCGACATAGAGTCACATAGTGATCTGACTACCATCCAGGCACTGATAGCTATGTCATATCCATATAACTTTTTGTTGGATATAATTAGTATATCATTGATGATATACGAAAATCATGTTCGAGAGAGATGCACAGTTGGCAAGTTAGTGGTAATCTTCCACATCTTCCATCTCAAACTCTAGCTAATCAATATTTGATTGCTTTGAGAAACTCTTTAGGAGTCT
Source organism: Linum usitatissimum (assembly GCA_030674075.2). Taxonomy (NCBI): domain Eukaryota; kingdom Viridiplantae; phylum Streptophyta; class Magnoliopsida; order Malpighiales; family Linaceae; genus Linum; species Linum usitatissimum. Next base: position 2,920,406 of record JAUJYP020001374.1, read on the forward strand.
CAATAAAGTGTATGTCATCTATATAACAAAAGATGATGATGACACTTAAACTCTTATAAACAAAAGAAATACATTTTAAATATAAAATAAAGTATAGAAATTTTTACAAGAATTTCAAAATCATAAAATATGACAAAGATGATTTTTCATCATTCAAAATTCAACTCAATATGAAAAAGAAATCATAGTTTTATGCATAGAGAAATGTATGATATGCTAAATGGACCACTTCTCTCAATTATTCAATCCATATGACGTCAATTAGATATAACTTGTTCACGTGAACTTGAATTGTTTGCTTATAGCAAAATAAATCTTCAAGGGAATTTCATATACACATGTGTATTCTAATTATGAAAACCATACATATAGGTTGCAAGGACATCCATTAGGGGCAAACTCTTTCCCTTCACAAATTGCCAGACTAATCGAATAATAAAAAGTAGTTGCATCCACCACATGAGAATATATTTTCTCATAATCAAAATGTTATAGGTTTGTTGTACAAAACCTTTAAAAAATGAGATGTTTCATAACTTCTCATACTCATACTTTACATCTCAATGTATAAAGACTTGATGTCTTAAAACTTTTCATTTCTCTTGGGAATTTGAATTTGCCTCAAATTGACATTTTTTAGCCAATCATTTCTATCTGTGCATGCATTTTGGCTAATGATCCTCATTTTCAACTATCATATTTAGCGTTGCACTATACGCAAATATTTCGTCGACGTTGACTTCATTGGGGTTCCAATATTTTCCATCCAAGATATAGATAATTGAGATATATATTCATATCTTTCCGGTACCTGATACTCTTCTTGAGCACATTATTTGTTTCTCTTGGTGGCTTTGTTTAAATAATTTTAACCTCAATTTGACCATCTCGATATATAGCTCCACTCCACTTTTGAGGATTTTTTCTTTGGAACCGAGTGGTCTATCACGCCTTTGCGGGTTTTAGACTCATTTGTGATGTCAGATTGCCCAATATTGGCATTATTGTTATTGGAGCATTTTGAGTTGGCACATGAAAACTTTACTCTCGTTGGGTCAGTAAAGTGTACTGCGGATAATGAATTATATTTTGAACTTCAAGCTCATATTGCTTAGTGCAAGGATCAAAATAATATGATCATTCATCTAATCTCTTGGCCAACTTTTGTTTTCTCCCCCTAATGTTGGGAAGTTTAAATATAAACCTCCAAACGAGTCATCAAAATACTCCCGACAACGATGTGATACTTTACCATCGATGAACTCGTAATCAAAATAATTTCTCAATCTTCATTGAGAACCCATCTTAATAAATGATGGTGGAGCAATTCAGATGTGTATATCACATTCATATATCCATAGATGGGAAGTATAAGGTTTTGACCCAAAAACCAAACATAATGGAGGAATTCATGATAATTTCTTGGCGTAATGCGAATTTGTGTTGTGCATGTAAATGACATGTTCACAATAATATATTGGTTTTCAATGATACATTTTCGTTATTGGATAATCATGAAAATATGCTCATAACCAAAATGGTTGAGCTAGTAATCTCGCAAATTTTAGTTTTTTTTCATATACACATGTGACCTTCTAGTTGATACATCAATTAAACTAATTGGCTCACATGTTGGGCGTATGGATCCATAAATATCACCCTTGTTTTGTTGTGTGTAAGATAAATGATCTTACTTTAGTTGATGATTATCCAACATCAACTCTATTTGAGGAAAAGCAATCCAAAAATGAATTATGTTGTGTTGGAGATTTACCCAACAATGGGTAACGGAAAGGTGAAAATGCTTTCCTAGAAACGAAACCTTGTTGACAGAACAGAAAATCGTTTGTGTTCCCAGGGAAGTAGGGGAGTCACAAGGACTACTTAAATCCCTATAACCTTAGGAATCATTTCTTTAGAATACCCAAGTTGAGACCATCATGCACAACAATCTTCAATAGAACATACACTTTAGATTATGGAATCATCGAAATTGACCATAGAGGTACTTATCGATTCGCATCATGATTGAACCGGGATGGTCTCACCGGTTATGCCAAATAATAGTTGTCAGGACGAGTAAACGTATAGTTTACATTTATATATATGTATCTCAATCACAATAACATATGTGTAGTACAAATTGGAGGATAATATTATTGATTCAATAATTATATAGCCATAGACCATATTATTGTTCCTCTCTTGATCCTAAACAAATTGGAATAAGGATTTTGTTCCTTCGTGAACAATATAATAGCTCGATCTAGAGCTTGAGAGAAATGTTGTACTACACCATATATCTTGGTGCACTATCGATGTGATATATATCACAATTAATTATGGTGATTCTCATCATAAAATACTCATTTTTGTCATGAGAATGGTACATAGTTTAAATGATAAATAGATATATTTCTCAATCATCTATGTCACCAATTAATATATCAATAATTCTCGTATAACCACAATTGTTATGTCCATCCGAATAAAACGGTTCCTTATGTGAACAATGATAATATGTTGTCACTTATGCTTTCGAGAACAATGTAACAAATTAAATGTGTCTTTGCACAATCACTGTGAGTGCTAAATTAACATCATTTTGATATGATCATCAAAATAAAATTGATGGTTGTATCACCTTTCATGTCACTAGAATTTTTCAACATGAATATCAACTTAATCTTTCCACATCTCTATCACCAATGAGATGACCAATTTCCCGTCAAACTCGAGAAGTTGTGTGAATTTCATCATATAATTATTCGAGATTTTGTACAACTATTGGTTGAAAAATACTTTCCTTGGTACTATATGTCCATCAAATCCACATTGAATTCCGTATATGAAATAGTAATCATGTATTGTGACATTTTCATCGGAAAATAATATGATATAAGTGTATGCACTTCGAGAAATATGATAGTGTCATATGAGATTTTCTCATCACAATAAATTTGGATGGACTATGACCTTTGAAAGATTAGGTCTTTCTCTTCCACGATAGTGTATTCACTTTGTGGGAATATATATTGTCTAATCACTTTGTGGACATATGATTATATCCACTCACTTCATGGACTGATATTTTGTCTCACTGGACCATCAACATTGGAAATATAAGATAACCCGTTTCTCAAGATATGTGTCTCGTGGGACATTCAATAATATCGAGCTTTTATGAGTATAATCAATCACTACAAAGATTGATATTTTGTCACTTCGACCTTCAATATTCGAGACATATAAAATATATGTATAGCTTTTTCGATATGTTGTATCTCTTGGTACTCATCTTTCGGCCTATCATTCAGATGATGGCGAGTAAATAGCAAAGCTTTAGCTTTGTCATGATAAGACGTGCATTATCGTCTCGTTTCACCAATACTATTATATATGGATTTTAGCCTCGAATGCCCATGAAGAGTAATTCTTGCCCGAAACATCAAAAACCACATACTCAAATTTAAAAAAAGTTTGACGTAATTATCAAAATAAATAAATTAGATCACATTATGAATGAATTAATAATGACATGAATATACTATTAAAACTGTAATTAGCAACATATATAATACATTTATTTAATCCGCAAACATAACTTACGATTCCATTAATAATGACATAATCATTAGCCATTTAAATATTTAATGACAATCGTTGATGATGATTGAAAAATATTAATGTAAACGTAATGTAATAATGTGATGACCAACGTTACAAAAATAATGGTTATGATAATAATCAGATAACCACCGATCTGTTTCCTTTTGACAAATATGCTTTAATATTAAGTAAAATCGATAAAAACAAAGGGAAAAATACATATGTATATGCATAAGATGTCTATTACTGTTTGCGTGATCAATAATAATTGAGCGAAGAAAGATAAGCTATCAAATATTAGAATTAAGTCATAGACATATATGAACACAAAATAAATAAATAATATTGTTACTAGGTGAATATTCATATAAACAATTTGTTACTATATATCTTCGTGGGGTATTAGTAGAAAACAAACAAAAATGAAGATTGAAGAAGTAAACATATGAATTAGCTAATAGCCCACCTTAATGACCTATTTTTAAATAGTAACAATAGCGTTATGAAAAAGTAATAAATGAAAATGAGAATCACAAATTTTTCTTAGTATATGTATTCAAAACATAAGATCAAAGAAAAAGTAGGTAATATTCAAATGGGTAAATACTTATTTAAAATATGGCAATATACATATACTCAAAGAAAAAAAAACACGTAGCAGATATAATAAATCTGAGAATTGTCAATAGCAAGAACAACTTGCAGAACCAATTATATTATAGGAGAAAAAAAATGATGTGATGATATAATAAGCTAAAATGTAAGGAATCGAGTAAATCAATGTAATAACATTTGAAATCGCAAACTAAATCTAGTTTTGAAACAAAAAGAAAGTAGGTAGAAGAATAAGAGAATCGAGTAAATAGCAATCAAATATCAATCTTTGTAAACTTTTGAGAATCGAGCACTCGTGCGCAATAATAAAATTGCAAAAACGGGCATCAGGAGCATAAGCATGAACTTACTGGCCATATGTATTGTTTGTATGCACTTCGCTCATGGTTACAAGAAGTTGCTCGACGGCAGAACTTCGTGCTGATAACGTGTTATAAAACTAAACTCAAAGAAAGACAAGAACAAGAGAAATATGGAGAGGGAGAGAGTTTCTTATTGAGGTGTATGGAATGCTACAAATGAGAGCTCTATTTATAGGCTCATAGATCATAACATATACTCTCTAATATTATTACACATAAAGGTGGGAAAATAAATACAATGAAATACATTGAAGAATGGAATAAGGAGTTACACAATGGTGCATTCACTATAGTAATTATATTCATAACACATGTCTAATTCATGGACTAAAGAATCTACATTATATCAATTAGTAATAGCTAATTCATAATTTAAATCTATTATATTATCAATTATTATAAATAACTATTCATTCCTAACAAATAATAAATTTTATACTCAACAATTTATCATCCACTACAAATTTAAACCTATTACGCATCAATTTTATAATCTAATAAACTACAATAAATAATTAATCTAGGTTGAACTTGCATAGCAAATCATTTGGGTACATTCCATCATAATCTGAAAGTTACAGGTCGCGGCAGTGACAACTAACAATTATGGACTGAACTGCCAGAATCTATAACATAGTTTCTAAAAGCATGAGTATGGATTAGATTTACTGGAAGTTTGGTGATCAAACTGTGATCACCGAAACTTTCAGGGGCTGCTACTGAAATTTCCCACAGTCATCTTCTTCCTCGAATCTAGGAACCACCACAGAAAAACAGCTTCCGGCGATCAAGTCCAGAATCCGGCGAGCCTGGGTAACTTAATGAAACTCAATCTAACTCGACGAAAACAAAACAGGGAAGTCTCTAACCTGCGTACGAAATCAGTTGAAGTCTTTTAATTGTCCTAAACATCTTGGGATGACCAACGAACGAAGGTCATGTCACCGGCGCTAGGTTAGAATCTCTGAGCACGAACGCAAAGGATGGTCGGGGACTTGAATCGAAGAGCACGCCGGATTCATCGGAAAAGAACAACCCAAAACGCGTCGGAGAAGAAGGATGGAGGAGCTGATTGCGTCGGAAAACTCGGAGGGAAGGGGGACTCTGACATCACCAAACACGTCATCGCCCATGCCTGGTGTCTTTTAAATACTTGACCATCTGTCTATATAAGTTGGGAATCAAACTAGTTTGGATGAAATATAAGGATTAATTCTATCCACTAGACTACAATTTATTTCGTGTATTAATTTCATTTACAAATCGATTTAGGAGGTTACCCAGTTAACCAAAGTTGATAGTTCCTAATCCACTATGAGCAACAATTAATTTGCATACCAACTTAAACATGAGATACTAACAATCATATCATGCATAGTCCTTATTATACACATATGAACCATAATCATAATAATAGTAAAACAAATCTCTATAATCATAATCAAATTCATAATCCTAATAACAATACTTAGTCATATAATAATTATGTTACTAGTACTCCTCAGTTAATGACCATTTGACATATCATATATCTTAAATTTGGTAAGAGCTTTATTAAGGGTAATTTAGAGATTTCTTAAATGAAATTTTGTCACTAGAATCGGGGTGTAGCAATGTTACCACGTCCCGTCAGTTGTTCCAGAAAAAAACCGCGGGAAATGACCTGAATCGGTGGTCGGAAATAACATGCACCCATCCGATTCAAGAGCGAGGGCCAATTAGCGTTCCTACTATTCAATTTTGTTGCTTTCATATATGCTTTGCGAAATCAGGTCACGTTTTTATCCAAATAATCAATTCTTATGCTTTCACACCGTTCGTTTCCGAGAATTTTTAGTGAATCCGAATTTATTCATCATCATAGTCAGTTGGGGACTTTTTTCTACATGAACATGTTGCTAGTAATTTGTTACAATATTAGTGGAACAGTTTATGCTTGTAATTTTATACAGGAACCTGTTAGTTATAATGAACTTACTGTTAGTTTTTTGGTGTAATTTGTGTTTGGAGTTTATTTCAAGAACATTACACAGGTTATGTATAGGTGAGTATAGAACGCAATATATCACAAAATAAAGATAGAAATATGGTATATGAAAATGATGTATGTAAGATGAGAGGAACATATGGTGCTACAAGAATGCAATAAGAAGAAAAATAATGTATATGGAATGAGACAAAAATAAGTTGGTAAAAACTTAAATTAAAATAAATCAAAATGTGATAAGGGAAAAGAAGATAAAAATAAATTAAAAAATATTCAAAAAATCCGTTTAAAAGTATTTTGTGGAGAGAAACGTGATTTTAAAATATTAAGTAATTATTCCTAATTTTCAAACATATAATTTAATAAAGTGAAAATTTAATTGATTAATTTAAAGCAATCAAAGGTAGGAAAGATTAAATTGAAATAATAAATCACGCCACTACTAAGGTTTTGGAGAATAAGACGTGATTTGAGTATATAAATTAATTGAGATTTAGTTTAGGTGATGTATTTGATACTTATGGTTTATTGAATACTCTCACTTTTAGAATTTGATCTCAGTCCTTTATTTTTAAATTAAATCTAAGTCGTTCGGTATTTTTTATTTCTGAATTTAATTTATTTTCTAAAACAAATTTTTAAAGGACCACTGGGATACGATTTACTTTTATCTTTACAGTTTGATATTTCGTATTGATTTTTTTCATACGTGAATATCTTAATATTAACATTGTACTTAGGGGTCGTTGGTACTCGTGATATTGAATATTATAATATTCAAAATAAACGAGTTTGATATTAATAAAAAAATTCTTTTTTGGAGGTGGGATATTGAATAGAAAATGAGTTTTAAAATCAATTACAAATTTACCCTCATCTTCTTCCCTTCATAGTGTCGCCATTATTATTTGCCAACCTAGCTCATCTCCTTCATTTCAAAGTTGCAAGTTTTTTCCAATTTCATTTCCTCAAGTCTTTTTCAAATACAAAGAAACAACCATGATTTTATTTTAAACGAGCAATGACAGTATACCAACTCGCCACAACTCAGTTAGGCAGATTCAACCAAGTACATACTCAAATTTCACACAAGTCTAAAATTATCATCTTTCTGAACAAAAACTCAGATTTAAAACTATAGATTATAACTTTTCAAAATAGAGATTAATTATCGGGTGGTCAGTTGATGATGTTAAAACCTTCAACTCTAACCTCCCCAATTCCATCTCACCCAAAATTCTGATGGCAATTGAGCTAGGAGTCCACTATAAGAAAGAATAATTTTTGGCAGGGGTTTAAAAGTAAGTTATTAGCGCTTTAAACACCTGCTAATCGAATTAACAGTGGTTTGAGTTCCGCTGTTAAATCAAGCAATGGTAAACGGATTAACATCGATTTTTTATTTCCGTCGTTATAGCATGCTTAACAACGCTTTTAAACCCCACTCAAACTAGGTCTAGTTTAACAGCGGTTTTTAACCCATGTTAAACAGTGACCAGTTTAACAGTGGTTCCCAGCCCTGTTAAACGGAATGGTGATTTTCAGTAACAAAATTCTGGTTCCAGTTTCCAGAATATTAAAATTTTCAATTTTCTAGTTTTCAACCCTTGTTGTTTCAGTCTCAAAATTCGTATAAAACTTAAATGTAATATAATTTTGCATTCATTCAAACTTGAAATTATAATTCAAACATACAAGTCAGTAATAGAAGTCTCCAACAAACACAACACTAATCAAACATTTTATCTAGTGTACTCCTCAAGGTTGCGGAAGGCGTAAGCCGGTAGTAAGGCGGTGAGGTCCTGCCTTACGCCTTGGCCGATTAGGCGTTTTGAAAAAATGTAATAGATTTAAGTGAAATAGACAAGTTCAAACATAACAGTGCAAAGTTCACAGAGTTATAGTTTTGTAATATATAAAGTATAAGATAACTAATGTTCAAGTTCTAACATATAAGAATAGACACATAAGATAAACCATAAAGGCATAAGATAAGCCATAAAGGCGATATCAAGCTCATAGCTTGGTAAGTCGTCAATATTCTTCATCATCCTCGAAAGCGATCAGCTTTATTTCCTCATTATTTTCTTCTTCTTTGGAATCAAACTCTTCATCATGAAGCTCTCTCACTAGTCTTGCACTCCTACGCGGTTCACGACTCTCACTAGCTCCAATTGCATCATCAATAACACTCCATGGGATGTCGTCGTGTCCTCCATCATCTTCATCCCTAAACACATGTAATGTGTGCATGTATGCTCCCTCATATATGAATCCTTGAGCTTCAACTGAATCAGAGCTCATGAGAACATCAACATTCTTCTTATCCTTTATCTTCCTTCGTTTGGACATCAATCTAGAGTTGAACTGAATGTACACTAGTCGATTGAGGCGATTTGTTGTAAGCCTATTCCTTCTCTTAGTATGAATCTACAAAAACAATTAACGGTGACCTTGCATCTAATATCCACTTCTCCACAATAGCAATGACATTAGATAGAGATTTGAAGACTAACCAACTCAAAAGTGCTCCAATTTTTCTCACAAGCGAAAGAACTTGAGGTTAATGACATTATCCTTATAGCCATCCTCTGCAAATATGGTGTCTCACCTCCATACATTCTCCACCAAGCAACTAAGAAGACAACTAAATCTAAATTAGCTCATAAGACTAAATCATAAATGATAAGGAAATGAGGGAAGAAGTACTAACCAGGATTGTAATCAAAGTTCTGACAAAACCTTGCTAACTTCTTTCCAAAGTGTCCTTCTTTCTTTTGAAATGTGGTGAACTCAACGTTCACCACCTGATCGTGTATATCCTCATCACAACCATAGTAGAATTTCTCAACAGTGGTGATCAATGATGTGGTTACATCGGTATTATCAAATATTGATGGGTCGGCATAGCTGTAGTGAGGATTCAAGAGATATGATGTTAAATGAAAGGGAGTATCAAGTCTACCTTTCATCTTCTTGTCCACAATAGCAATGACTTCTTTGCAGCGAAGTTCCTCACTAATTAATGCCTCCTTTAGCTCTGTCTTTTCCTTTAGAAGTTCCCTATACACAAAACCCATCGAAGGTTTCACATCTCCATCGACCAACTGAAGCAGTTTCACCAACGGCTTAAAAGACTTTCAAGAAACTCTCCACATCATTCCAAAACCCCATCCTAAGAATTGTGGCATAAGCATCTTGGCCTTTCTTTATACTTGTCTCGTTAATAGAAGTCCACTTTGAATCCACCACCATCTTCCTCAATTCATCTTTCTTTTCCATCAAGCTTTGTAAAGTAAGAAACTGAGAAGCAAATGGAGTTACACCTGGTCGAATGATCTCTCTTCTCTTAGTGAAGGGCCTCATCAACTCCAGAGTTTGATGATGACCATATATGAAGATTGTGAAAGCCTTAGCCTCATCAATAACTTTCTTGAACTTTGGAATGTTGCCAATTCCTTGGAGCATTAAATTGATAGTGTGAGTTGCACAAGAGCTCCAAAATATGCATGGCCTCTTTTTCTCCAAGAGATTCTTTGTAGCAATATTGTTGGAAGCATTTTCTGTCACAACTTGCACGACATGCTCATCTCCAACTTCCTCAATGACATTGTCAACTAGCTCAAAAATGAATTCACCTGTGTGAGAAATATTTGAAGTGTCCGTAGACTTTATAAAGCTAGTCCCCTTAGCACAGTGTGTGACTGTGTTGCTTGAAACGGTTTACACCTCCACTGCTAACATGTTTACAAAAGTTGCACTTGACTTTGTCTTTGTTATTCGGATCAACTATTTTTCTATATTTCCACCCGATATCACCCGGCCTTCTTTTCAGGCCACTAGTACTACTACTATCAACTTGTGTACCGTCTACTCCTGATGAATCTTCCATGACAATCCTGCATCACCATTCACCAAATTTCACAAATTGATGTAAATTGCCATTCACAATCCATCACAACAACTTGTGTAGAAATCAGGGAACAAAAACAGATACGTTATTATGTAGAGAGCATAATAATGCAACTATATTTTAAACAACGGTTGTCGTGTTTACAATGTAAATTTTACATCACCAAGCTGCTGTTGTACCCCAAGGGTTGTTGTGTTTACATCAACTAGATTTTAACATATATCCATTTACCTTTCCAAACAAACATTGGCCCTAATATTGCAGCTGCTGTACCCCAAGGGTTGTAGTATTACAGATGAACATTGCTAAGCTCTCAATACAAATTCCTTCCCTCTCAATAAGCACTGATGTGTTTACAGATTGCAGTGATTTACAGAAACAGATGACTAGGAGATGAAGTTGTAATTTGCCAATTTCATACACAGAGAGAAGAGGAGATGAAGCAGTCACCTTGGTTCGGCAGGAAGGAGTGAGGACAGTGGGCGGTGGCAGGCTCGGCGTCGATTGCTTGCTGCACACAGAGGAGATGGAAGGAGGAGACGGCATCGATTGCTTGCTGCACACAAAGGAGATGGAAGGAGGAGACGACATCGATTGCTTGCTGCACACAGAGGAGATGGAAGGAGGAGACGGCGTATCGCTCCACACAGAAGAGATGAAAGGAGGAGGCGGCGCCGATCGTGGCACACATAGTAGATGGAAGGGGGAGACGGTGTTGATCGCTGCACACAGATGAGATGGAAGGAGGAGACGACATCGATTGGTGACGATGGATGAGAACGGCAGGCGGTCTCTGGGTATTTAGGTTAGTTTCGATTTCATGCTTCTGTTCTTTTTTTTTTAAACGCGTCGACTCCGCGTTTTCTATCTCGGCACCACGATGATTCGGCGACGATCCGCCTTAATCAGTCCGCCTCGCACTAATCACCGCGTTTCCTCTCCGCCCTGCCAATTTTTACGCCTAGGCGTGCCTTCCCGAACACTGGTACTCCTAAGTTACTTCCTTTCTACTTGGTGACTGAACATTGAAGATTTGGCATCACGTGACGAAGCTCTACAGCATATATGAAACTATTCTGATCCTTGTCGAACACCATGAATGCCTCCTTCTGCTCCTCTTCTGAGTCAGTGTCCTTCATTTTACAGACCCAGTGAACACATAACTGTTCCCATTAGCAACACCTCAATATAAAATCAGTCATAGAAACACAAGATGAAAGTTTCGGTCATTAAACTAGTAGTTTGCTTATAACTATGTTAGAAGACAATGAGTGTCTATACGAAGAACGTTACACATGTTAGGAATGAATTCATGGTGGTGTCTTGTGTGATGTTATTGTGTTGTGAAAGATAAACTGAGATTTCTGAAAGAGCTAAGACGAATATAAAAACACTCTGAGAAGTCAAAAAATCAATTTCGTTCTTAAATCATATGACACTTAACATTGGATTCAAAGGTAGTAAGCATCTAGGACCAAAGATAATCGAAGTAGTAACTAGGGGAATGTATGCTTTACTCGTTCGATGTAGATCCTCATTTTCTCCCTTCTCGATTGAAATTGGTAGCTCCTAGCCTGATCAATTCCGCCTCGCTACTACCATACCAACCTTAGTCGAAGACCATAAACGTAACTAGATTAAGAATACATCCCATGTAGATATTTAAAAGAGGCGAGCTTACGTAGAGCACCTTACTCATTTGGGTCGATCTCTCTGAAGCCTAGATGTGTTTCCATCGCTCTGGTTAGGATAAGGTGACAGAGTTAAGCAAAGTCATGGATTGAGATCTACATAACAAGCGAGAGGAGAGGAGGATCGCGATTATACCTTTTGTTTTACAGGAGCTAGATTGTTGAGAAGAAAGTGACGGCGACTGCCGGAAGGGGGGTTGGCATCATTCTCGTGGCCGTCATCGTCGAGGTGAAAGAAGGAGACGATCAGTATCAACGGTCGACGCTGACCCCTCAGATCCTCGACGGAAGATGCTTGCCGATACTACATGATGCTCTTCATCACGGAATCACGAGAAGAAGTCAAAGCGAGTCGACACGGATATAAATCGATGGGAAGAAGCAAGGGATCACAATCTTACCATTGGTGCGTTGCTAAGACAATGACGGAAAGACAAGCAACGAAGATGAGAAGCACACGATCGAGAGGAGTAGTGACGAAGATGAAGTTCGAGATAAGATAGTGATGGTGGTGGCTGTGAAAGAATGATGATAGGGAACCCTAATCCCTTAAGTCATCTTCAGGATTTTGGGCCGAGTCACACTAGAGTTCAGATCCTAGTGTGAGTGGGCTCAAAGGACACACTAACTGATAGTTCAAGACTATTCCAGTCATCGAGAAAATCAGTCCCCACCATGTAATATAACATTTAACCATGGTTATAAATACCTTCTAAACGACTTAAATTTAACAGGGGTTTATAAACCCCTGTTAAACGCAGAGGATTTAACAGCGGTTTTATACCACTGTTAATCGGCTACAGTTTAACAGGGGTTTATAAACCCCTGTTAAATTTATGCTGCTAAACATTGTATTTCTTGTAGTGGTCGAAGAAACGGCCGCCGGAGTTCAGCCAGTGAGTCGAAGAGAAGGTTGAGAAGAGGAGGGAGGGAAATCAGAGAAGAAAAGGAAAGAAAGGCGAGTGAAAATTGTTGAAAATTGGAGAAGAAGAAGAGACAGAAATGATAAAGTGGCAGGAATATCTACCAAAGGACAAAATAGCATGTAAAAAGCCAATATCACAATGGGTATACGCGTTCGAAACAAATGATCTTGAGGCCAATTTGAAACTTCACCATTTATGAAGAGCTTTGGATTTCTCTATTTGGGGACATCTATAGCACCGAATAGTTAGCTATTCGCGGTCTCAAATACGAAGCTATCTCGAATAGCTAGTTATTGAGTGCTATAAATATCAGTAGCACCCATACCAAACGACCCCTTAGGAATTACCTCTACAACAAAGGATGGATGTTGATCATCATTAATAAAAACAACTATTTTAGTAGAAACACAGTTTGCATCAAAATCATCTTCTTCATTCCCATGGTAACTCATCATCCTGGATGAAGCCTATTTTGCCCATTTGACAATCTTATTAGCCTCCCTGTTCACTCTCTTCTTCTTTCCTCGCCTTCTTCAGTATCCTCTGTTACTCCTTCACCGAAAACGACCCGAGATCAAACAATAGGTCGTCTTCCCCACAGCTGCTTCCCCAATCAAAGTCCCAATTTTCTTTACTCTTTCTCCTCCTTTCAGTCTTCTTCGGGGAACACCAAAAGCACCCCGGTTTTGTAACATCCTACTACTAACAAGTTCGTTTTAAAATAAAACAGTGGAGTAATAATAGGGGTGTCACGCTACTTATACCGTATATATCATTTAATGTTTTAAATTCATCCAATTAATTTCTTCATCATAAACTAGGATTGTGCTTATACATACTCATATAATTAATCAGTCAACACATAACTGCTCACAATGTCATATATGACTTATTGATTTTACACAGTACAATACACTATACCAAAAGTCCATAAGGACACATATACATATAGAACAAAAGTCTCGAGCTTCACAGGCTCGGACCAGAGTACGTATACTTGCCCTTAAGGCCACTATAGTTCACAAAACCATATCTCACATTATACTACTATAGAACCACTCATAGCATATGCACATGATGAGAGTAAGAGTCTCAAACGAGTTTTAAAATACAAAACGAGGATCAAGACACAATTTTTGATATCTTCCTGGCGTCGTCACCATGATGGTTGACCCCAGAACTCGTTGATACCATTTTGTAGATTTGTAGTGTGTGAACCAGTAAAGCCTGTTGTCGCTCTGAAATGGAAAGTAAGGGTCAGTGCTAATCACTGAGTGAGGATCTCTGTCCTCGTTACTCTAAGGTACACATAATCATATAGAAAGTATATAGCATATAACATATAACACCCAAGGCTAATTCTATAATCTAATTCATATCTATATTTTATTTGGGATCCCGGCTCACATATGTTGACGACCCACGTAGAGTTAGTGGCACTAAAATGGCCCACATAGAGTTAGTGTGACGCTTATCAAAGCCCACAACAATAGTTAGTTGTGGCACTTATCAAAGCCCACAACAATAGTTAGTTGTGGCGCTTACCAGGGCCTACCGCGTAACAGAAGTGGAATAAGCACAATCGCCAGCATACGGGCCCTAACTAGGTGATCAAATAATTACCAGATTTATTCAATAATCAGTAGTAGCTACTGCTCAGATTAACACATATATTAAATCAGATATAACAGTAAAGTAACAAAACATGTATTATATTAAGTCATAAATTGGGTAAAGAAGCATATATAATCTTATGATTAAACGGACATTACCCTATCATGCATATAGCCTATAATAATAATAAACTCATAATGGAACGTCTAACCCGGTCAGATACGCAGGAGACCCTCACCAAAAATAATCCTTGGACTACGAACATAATTCAATTTTGGCGGAATTGGATGAGCTATTTTTGTCACTTGCACCGGAATTGGTTATTTCTACTCCCAATTCCTTTCTTAGTGAAGCATCTGATGCCTCTCTTGATCTTTCTGTATGTCTTGTGCTTCAGGTTGATCAAACCAGCACCACTACTACTCCCTGCTCCTCATGTATGCAATTAGCTTCAAAGAATCTGCTTGCAGAACTTTCAACTATGGCTAATAGCTGTAAATCTACTTCAGTTGATGGAAACCATACGTCCACCAGTGATGTTTCTGCTATACTACAGAAACAAAGACGAAAACTCGCCAAATTCCTTGGAATGTCAATTGAGGCAATCTATCTGCCAGGGAAATTGGTTTGACAATGTACAGGAAGTAGTCTTGAAAATGTCTGAGGTTGCAAGTGATGAGTACGAGAAAACAGTGCTGAAAAACTTACTATCGCATCTGGCTGAGTTCACTAGCAGCATCCCCAGGTCTCTGGAAGAGGCAAAAGCAACTGGCATTCTTGGATTCTGAAGTGTCAAGGATTGAGGAAGAAAGGATGAAGGTGAAAGAGCTGCTGGTTGCTCTCGAGGGCAAGCTTGTCCACGAGAAGGATTTAGCTGTAGCTGAAATGGAGGTTGCTAAAGAAGAGACTTCCAGTGAATTAGGTGAATTGAAGAGGAAACGTATCGAACACAAGGAAGCTTTGGAGAATGGGTTGAGGGCCAAGGAGAGATTGGCTCAAGCCAATACAAGTTGGAAGCTTTTCAAAGAGAACCTGGGACTGACAAAAGAGACTTGTCAACTAGGCTAAGGGTGGTACATCTTGGAACATCTCATTTTGTGTAGTTTGCTTCTTCAATGTTCTGATGTGTATACACGTGAAGCTAGATATTTAGCAAACAAATCAAGAGTAAAAATTGTCTATAATTAACGGACATGATCTGTGGTATAAAGACCACATCTCTTGAAGTAAAATGTTTGTACTTTACAACTAAAAAATAATCACATGAATCTCATTGTTCATGCACGAAGAAACAATAAGGTGGAACCCTAAAAAAAGTAAGGATAAAGAAGTAGACATGCGCAATAGTAACTATTCTGTAAACTCGAGAATAGTTTCAAGCTTAATGGAAGAGTGTAGAAACCCCAACAAAACAAAAACAGAGTCCCGTCTTTTACTCTGGGTTATTCTCGGCAACTAATTACTTTAATTAACTGTCTTCAGATCAACTTAATCATAAATATAAGTTAGGGCTCTACATTATCTAACATGAAGATGTCTGTCTATTTATTATACAACATTGTCCGTTACTTGGCATAATAATCATGTCCTTTAAAGTAAAGGTTCAACATTTCATGAAGAATTAATTAAATTTATCCAATCTTAATATTAATTTTCGAGAATGCTATAAATAATTGCTTGGATTAATAATCATATATACTTTCCCATAGAATTTAGAGTCCAATGGTGTAAAGGAAGTGGTCCAACTTCATATTCTAAGTTCAATGGTATAAATGAAGCGGTCCAACAACTTCATACACTTATCATCTATGAGACAAGACAACAAAACAGAACAGGATAGAAGAAGGTGGCCAAGGCCAAACACAAAGGTTTTAACTGAATCCGTTAATTATTATCAAGTAGATAATGGAAACCAACATAATCATTAATTAAGTTCAATGGTATCTTGAATTCTTAATAGGGCACACAATTCATGAACGTGGGCGGCGGCTTTCTCTTCCAAAGTGTGGACTCGTAAAATACTCCAATTAGTGGCTGCAATTTGTCTGTCACTCTCTTCCAGCGACTCCCCCAATTAGGCAGGCACCCAACTCTATCTCTCTGTCTCAAAAATCTTCTTCCTTTCGGGTTTCCCTTCTGTGGGTTCTGAAACTGTAGCTTCCAAGCTCTCAACTTCCACAATTTCCTGATCTAATTCCCCAATCCGAGTGGTGGGTCAGCTTTGGTGGATGATCGTCACCCTCTTAGCTCAGAAATTTTCGATTGTTCTGAAGGGAAAGGTAAGTTTATTGAATCGCCGGATGAAAGTTTTCAGTGGGCAGGGCAGCAAATTGGGGGGTTTTAATTTGATTCTGGATGTAAAGAATCAGCTGCAATAACTTCGAGATCTTAATTAAGGAAGTGATGATGGCGAGTGTTGGAGAAGTGATCATGGAGAACCAAACAAGTTCCAAGGTGGAGGAGCCTACTACAACAATGGAGAAACCCAAAAAGAAATTGGTGAAACACCTGAGTTTCCAAGGCGTGACAGTTGTAGGAGGGAACGACGAGAATCGCAGAGCAGTGATGGATAGACACCCGAGCTTCAGAGGAGCAATGGAGAAGCAGAAGAGTTTCCGTGGCTTTGTCGAGAAGCAAAAGAGCTTCCGTGCTGTCATGGAGAGGCAGCTGAGCTTTATCGGTGTCAGCGAGAGGAAGAAAACCGGCAAAGAGTCTTCTCCTGGGAAGCGGGGTGATTCGCCGCTTCATTTGGCTGCTCGCGCTGCGAATTTGAGTAAGGTTAGGGAGATTCTTCAGAAATGTGGTGATGCAAGAAGTGAAGCAAAGGGTTTGCTGTCGGTTCAGAATCAAGAAGGAGAGACTCCTCTATATGCAGCAGCGGAATGCGGGCTAGCTGATGTGGTTTCTGAGATGTTGGGTTATATGGACTTGGATACAGCTTCCATTGCTGCTAGGAATGGATTTGATCCTTTCCATGTTGCAGCAAAGCAAGGTCATTTAGGTAAAGACTTCAGCTAGCCTGAATTTTGGAGTCTATTGTATTGTTTTTTAGGTACGCATAAAAACATCTCAATAACTCGAGTTGTTGGGAGAGGTTCATAATCGGTTAATATAACATCTCAATAATCGTTTATGTGTGACCGTTACTTAACACACCCACTCAAACAAATGGATTGAAGTTTGTCCAGGTATACCAAGCCTTGTGCAAGTGAAATGGTTATACTGAGGGCTAGCATGAGTCAGTGCCATAATCTCTCAGTCAAAGGGCTTTGATACCATGTGAATTATCATGATATCTCAAAAACTTGAGTTGTTGTTAGGATAACGTTCGTAATTGGTTTATATAGCATTCTTTAACATAAAGTATTCTCATATTCATTTGGTTCTAAAAATCTTGTAGAAGTACTGAGGGAACTTCTAGATGTTTTCCCCAACCTGGCCATGACCACTGACTTGTCATGCACGACTGCCTTGCACACGGCCGCCTCTCAAGGACACATAGATGTGGTCAACCTCCTTTTGGAAACAGATTCGAATCTCGCAAAGATTGCACGGAATAACGGGAAAACAGTTCTTCATTCAGCTGCAAGAATGGGGCACTTGGAGGTTGTGCATTCCCTACTGATCAATGATCCAAGTTCCGGTTTCAGGACAGATAAGAAGGGACAGACTGCACTCCATATGGCTGTGAAAGGTCAAAATGTGGAAATCGTAATGGAATTGCTGAAGCCTGATCCTTCTGTTGCGAGTTTAGAAGATAGTAAAGGGAACACCGCATTGCATATCGCCACAGCGAAGTTGCGTACCCAGGTACTTCCTAATTTCCATTTTATCAGGTGCAATGTATCTGAAAACTTTACCGTGTTCTATTTTTTGTTGTAGTCATGAATGACGTAGTTTTGTTTCAACTGATTGCAGAATGTTAGATGTCTATTATCCGTTGAGGGCGTTAATGTCAATGCTATGAACAAGAGAGGGGAGACGCCATTGGACTTAGCAGAGAAACTATCAAACCTTGAACTTGTTTCTGTTCTGAAGGAGGCAGGGGCTAACAACTCAAAAGATCTCGTTAAGCCTTCAAACCCGGCTAAGCAACTTAAGCAGACTGTCAGTGACATAAAACACGATGTCCAATCTCAGCTCAAACAGACGCGACAAACCGGGTTCAGGGTCCAGAAAATCGCCAAGAGGCTGAAAAAGCTCCATATAAGCGGCCTAAACAACGCTATAAACTCGGCGACAGTTGTTGCTGTACTTATTGCCACTGTTGCGTTCGCAGCTATTTTCACAGTTCCTGGCCAGTATGTTGAGCAGAAAGTCTCCGGTGTGTCGCTTGGGCAAGCCCATATAGCAGACAACCCGGCTTTCCTGATATTTTTCGTGTTTGATAGCTTGGCATTGTTCATCTCTCTGGCAGTCGTCGTGGTGCAAACATCGGTTGTTGTGATCGAACAAAAGGCCAAACAGCAGCTTGTGTTTGTGATTAACAAACTTATGTGGCTGGCTTGCCTCTCCGTCTCGGTTTCCTTCATCTCCCTTAGCTACATTGTCGTCGGAAAGAGATCCCGGTGGCTTGCTATCTACACAACGAGTGTCGGTTCGGTGATTATGCTCACGACTATTGGATCCATGTGCTACTGTGTAGTGGTGCATAGGATGGAGGAGTCTAAATTGAGGAGCATAAGAAAAACCGAAAGCAGATCTCACTCCTATCCGAGGTCTCAGGCTTCCGATCAGGAGATATTAGAGGGTGAATATAAGAGGATGTATGCACTGTAGGCATTTTTTTGCCGAGAGTCTTTGTCTCTGGGTTCAGAAGAGCTCATTGATCATCTTCTCAGCCTCAATCTTCTGCAAGGATCCTAAGCTACAAGCTCCCTAACTTAATAGGGTATGTTGGCTCCCTCTACTATTTATATGTAAACTTTCTTCACATATAAAGTTAGTGAAGCCATCTAAAGCAGACTGAAGTTGCAATTGTATGTGTGAGTTGTATGCAAATTTTATAGAAATGCAGTACTGAATGAGGTTTGTAATTAGTTAGGTGTCACAGTTATTTCTATAAACTAGATCAAGTTAGAAATATAATGTCACTTCGTGAGTTACCGCGACTTTCTGTGATAAGGAAAAACCAGGTTGTTGAAATTTCATTCCATTGACAAAACTGGAAATAGTAAATCCCCAAATAGCTAGATGAACAGAGTAATATTACATTCCATAGGATCTTCTGCTTGGAACTTTCAGATCATGTGTCTACATGGCCTGGTATGAATAGGATAGCAGTGAATAGAGATTGCATGGTTGAAAATTTGAATACATTTGATGCATGTGTATTGCAGTTGTAGCATTTCGAATTATCCGAATTCCACCAAAAATAATGGCATCGTCTGCCTGAATCTCTGATTTAACATAAAACGGGGAAAATGAGGAAAATGGATGTATATTGAGTTTGCAATTATATCAAAATTGTTGAAATTTATCACAATCCTGTAAGCTTCTGGCTCTAAAAAATGGACCCTGAATTTTCGAGTATATGCAGACTAAGGAAGAAAATATTTGCACCTAATCCGAACATGTGTGAGTAAATGCTCCATGAGTATTTACTATTTACACCAAAGATTGAGAAACTGTAGAGAATCAAATTGAATTGCCTCCAGGCAGTATGAATCTAAACCTTTCTGCACTATGCTATGCTTGTAAAGTACTCAGAATCTGCAAAAAAAAACAAATTACAGCATTTCCTTCTCAAGACTTTTGTCGAGAATCATCTGCTGCATCTTGTTTGAGGTCGCTTCTTTGAGCTTGACCTCCTCCACCTGCCTGGCCTCTGCGAGAGCCTGATTTAGAGTCTGCACGAAGTGTTTTGGCGGAGAGGCAGTGGCGAACTTGGATCCGGTGAGTTGTGGCCTCTGTCGAGTTACTGCCTTGCACAACGACGACTAGGATCACTTCCTTGTCTCTGGTGTCTTCGCACCACCAGTTCTGCGGGATGCCGTCTACTAAATCTTCTAGACTGTGAAATTCCTCATGGTGCACTGCGACGTCCATACTATTGTCAGGTCTGATAATACCAACTGCCGGTGTGACCTATGTTTTGTAACAGAAGTTAGAAGAGAAGAAACCGTTAACATAATCTTGTCATAAACCATTGCATCCAATAACTCGAATTGTTGGGAGAGATTCAAGACTGGTTTTTATATTATCCACTAACACGTCCCTCAACCGTAAGCTCTTAGAGGAGTTGAGGTTAGCACAACTCGGTAAGTCATGCGCACAGATTGGGGCTACTGGGATCCGGAATAGATACCTCTAAGTCATTTAAGGCTCAATACCATGTCATGAACCGTGCATCCCAATAACTCAAGTTGTTGAGAGAATGTTTAGATTGGTTTGTATATTATTTACCAACGGATGAACATTCGGTGGTCCAGGTAAACGCAGTGAAGCATGTTAAGCAGAAGCTAGTTACCTCAAGCCATCGGGGGAAGCCATAGGAACCTCTGGCACGATACTCAGCTTCGTCTCCTTCATCCTTGAAATTGGCCTGGCCCTCACAATACAGCCTGTAAACAACTTTGTCCGTTTCAGATTTGTTGGTGATCTTGAGAATAGAAGTGTCCTGATTTTGGAGGACAATGGTGTTTGTGCTGACAGTGGTATCTGGAACTACGCGAGATTCCTGCAACAGAGACTGGATCTTCTCGTTGTTCTTGAGAATCTCGCCGAACTCTTGCCTCCTCACTGATCTGTCAGTATGAGCAACTTGGATGTGGAACTTGCACCGCACAGGTTTATGGTCACTCTCAACCACATCCATGCAAGCTTCGTACCTGCAAGAAAAGTTCGAAATGAAAATGGATGTGCGTTTGTGTGACTAAGAAATCGAAGCTCGGGTGGATATGGTTGCATACTGGATAACTGCAGAGACAACAGGGCACTCCAAGTTGCATTCAATTTGTGTTGGTGAAACCGAACTAGGCCGAGTATCGCGGTAGATAACCCTGTCACACCAGGCAGGAATACGTTTCTTCTCCCCAGAATCATAACCTGTTGCAGAAAGTAATAATGAAAGTTACTATTGCATACGGAGGGTGGGATCTCCTCAAAACAATTCTACACTACTCTTATATGTACTTGTATCTTACCTCCTAAACCGGGGAGGCCCTTCTCGAATTTGTAGGTAGGGGGGAAAGTGATGATGGCTTCGCGCATGGCAGGGAAAACTTTGCCAGCTTTCATCTCAGCGCGGAGCTGATCGCGCTCACGGAGCCAGTCAAATGAGCGCTGAGAGACGAAGTCCCTGGCCTCATCATAGGAAATACCAAAGAGTCGGTAGTTAAAATCACCGAAGAACACAACCATATCTGCATCAGACAGTTCTGGCTTTGTGTCCTCGGAAGAGTTACTACCACCACCGCTGTTGCCGCTGCCACTGCCACTGCCTCCTCCGCCGGAGGCCTATAAGGGAAGAGAAAGTCAAGACAATAGTAGAAGAGGAAGGAACGTGGCAGGATGAAGTAATGAAGGTGTAAGGAAGCAGCGTACTTTATCAGACTTAAGGGTATGAGTAGAGGAGGAGACACCAGCTGCAACAGAGAGGATGAATGGGAAGGAATATGTATAATAAAGGATCCAAATTAAATATGTGGAGAAGGCAAGAGAGCAACAACAAAAGAGAAACCGCAGCAGCCAAATCATACCCGCAGCGTTTGAGGTAGGCTTCCCGAACACCATGTTTCTATATATGTGATCGAAATCTGCGTTCCTTCTATTCACTGCTTCCAAATGTGCTGCCAAGTGACAGTTCACGAAGCACATTATCCTGTCTCGTACCCTTATTCTCACCCCTACCCCTCCCTGTCCATTATAATAACATCGTTCGTCGTCATCAACTCGACTCTGAAAATTTAAAATCTATACATAGAATAGAGCCACACATTACCTTATTACCAATTGCTCGTCCAAACCCGCAAGCAACTGCTCCAGCATCAACATCTCCAACATGTTGTCTCATGTTCTTTCTTACCCTTTACACATAGATTTCATCAGCCAGCCAGAGAAGATAGTTAGTAGGTTTTAACAAGAGAAGAGCATCAGTAGATAGTTACCAGACGGAGACAAGCAATGCAGCCAGTTGCCTGGAACCCATTCTTTCAAAAACGGATCCTTCCCCTAAAGCTTTACCGATATTGTCAAGCCACCACTGCCCAAGTGCACTCCCTTCCAGTCCTACCTACACCCACCGCATTACTCAAATCATATAATAATACGCTCACAAGGAGTATAGGATCCCCTCAAAACAATTCTACACTACTCTCATATTTACTGGGTCGATGTTAGATAATACGTACAGTTTCTTTGGCGGCAGACATGGCGAGGAAACCAGCACCCATCTCGACTTCCTGGAGGCCGACCACCACGATCCCTACATCGGCAGCAGTGGATCCCAGCCAGCACATCATTGCCTCCTGAGAGGCCCTACCTTGGCCCACATTCCAGGTGCCGATGAGGACCCTGAAGCTATCCTTTCTGGTGTAAGTGAGCTCTTTTGCGGCCAGTTCGGACCTCAAGATGCTGTCGACGGGGCCAGGCGAAGTGGTGCTCCATCCCCGAATCCCGCCGTGGCTTGCTAAGCTGAAAACGTAGCCTTTCCCTACGGCTAGTTTCAGCACCGGATTACTGTGCGCCGTCCACATAGCCAGCAGATGTCCTTCCAGGTCCAGCACCTGCATACATGCATCCCAAACTTTTTTAGCAGGAGAATTTTGAACTTCCCGGCTCATACCTTCCCGCCAAGATCTATGAAAAAATTATTTGAATCTTGACATAAAATTAAAATAGTAATTTTCGGTGTCAGTTTTCGGCCAAGGAATTCGAATTTCGGTGGAACTGTCAATTCCGCTGAAACTGAATTTCTTGTTTTGTGTAACGGTTTTCAGAACTCGAATTGTCAATTCTGGTTGTTTTGAAATGGAATTGGAGCCTGGGCGGAATTTAATTACGACAAAATTGGACAAGCCATCCAATTTTTTGGTGGAAACCACACCCCAGGCTTCGTGTTTAGCTCACATGCTTCCAATTCCGGCTGAAATTTACCGGAATTCGAATTCATGGGTAAATCTGCCGCATTTGGTAATTCCAGATCTCTCCAAGCGGAACTTGATAGCTAAAATTAAACGGAATTAAATCCCCAAATTCAGCAAAATTGGAAATGCCGTTTTGTGACCGCTGAAAATATATTCGACAGAATTGACCCGCAAATTTGGCCAGTTCCGCCTCCAAGTCCGGTGGAGAAAACGCTAATTAGCTTGTTTTACGAACCTGTGTAATCCCACTGGCCTAGCCGACATAGTGGGAGTTTGGACATAAAATAGTAATTTAGGTGTCGTTTTCTGCCAAAGAATTCAAATGCCAACAGAATTGAATTTGGATGTAATCCTCATTTCCGCCGGAATTAAATTCCCTGTTTACGGATACGGTTTTTGAAACCAGAATGGTTAATTCCAGCTGTTTTGAAATGGAAAACATCACCTTCAACTTGTATTTACGAACCTGGATAATCCCGCTGGCGTAGCCGACGAAGATCCGGGTGCCAAAGGTACAGAAGCACTGCACAGAGACGTTACCCATCAGATTAAAATCCTGAACCCGATTCCCATTCCCATCCCACTGCATAATCAGCCCATTGGTACATCCGCTCCAAATCATCCCATCCGCCGTCATCACAACCGCCTCCGTCTTCTTCGCATCCTCAACAAACGCGTTAGTCCCCCTCGTCGCCACTCTCCTAACCGCATCCGCCGCCCCCATGATCGCATTTCTCGACCTCTGAAGAAACCCCTGCGACTTCTCCTTCTTATTCGACCCCGATTTCCCTTTCCCCTTCCCCTCCGGCGCCGGCTCCGGCACTACCACCACGTCCTGATCCCCTCCTCCTCCGCCGTCCTGTAATTGCTGCTGTTGATGTAAATTGTGTTGTTGCTGCTGCTGGTTGGCCTTGTCGTTGCCTTTTTCTCCGCCGTCGATGCGGTTTTCGGTCTGGCCTTCGATGTTGAACACGCGGAGGAGCTCCTTGGTGCGGGCGTCCCAGAGGGAGAAAGTTAGGGACTGTGCGCACCAGAGCTTGGCTCGGGCGTTGTCGGAGAGTATACATTTGATGTCGGAGGAAGAGATGCTGCAGACACCGTTGACGGTGACTTGGCTTCTTAGGTCGATTGCTGATCTCTCTACTAGCAGCGCTGCCATGCGCTTTTCTTCCGATTTTAGGGATAGGGATTTCTCGATGCTCTCCCATGGCCATATCTTTATCACTCCTCCTTCTGATCCTGACCATAAGTCTCCTGCGAAAATGTATCATTTTCTCATCATTTAAAGGTCAACGTTACATTACTGCAGAAAAATAAAATGACCATATGTGTCTGTCTGATTAATTAAACAAATGATACGGTTAATATAAGAGGAAAGTTTCATCTACCGATGTACGTGACATTGTGGATGACAAACTAGACTTATTTTCGGTTCGATGATTCGATTAACGTTCGGATTAATTTAGCAATATAGTTTGCATGTTTATTGGTTAGGTTGCATCAAATTTTATGTACAAATAAGAGAGGGTTTGATTGGTTGGTTTGGTTGGTTGGGTTTACCGTAGGAACTCATGACCATAGAGAGAACTGGGCCTTTATGGGCCTGCCAAGAAAGCCCTTCCTTAAAAGGCTGAGGAGACGTAGCGGTAGCAGTAGCGGCATCTTCACCTTCTTCGTGATCAATTTTCTGCTCCGTTTTCCACGACCGGATCTTACCATCCTTGTGCCCGCTCCACACTAACCCGTTCGCGGCGTCCGCCATCAAGCAAAACGTCGGGGGAATATTCACCGACTCCTGAAACGGCGCCGCATCCTCGTCCCCTCTCCTCACCTTCCCGCCTAACCCACCCCCAGCTTCGTAGATTCGGTCAAACTTCCAGAACCGGATCCCGCACTCCTGACCCGCCCACAGCTGCGTCTCGGTACATGCTATGTTCCTCAGAAACTTCCCCACCTGCGTCTCCCTCAATGGATGCGGCCTCAGCTCCAAGCACGGCGGCCTCCCTGGATGCACCGCCGCCCTCGTCGGCACTTTGAAAATCCCGCTTCCGCTGCTGCCGGAGGCGGCTGAAGCCGAATTACTCCCTCCTCCGCCTGAGCCGTGACTGCTACCGCCAGTGCTTCCGCCTGTACTGCCACTGGATACAGATCCGGATCCGGTCGGGGTTGCGGAGGCGACGAATTCGGTGAGAGGATTGTAGGGCTTCAGCTCTAGGGATCCGTCGGAGTCTTCGTCCGGATTGAGGGAGTAATTGGCGAAATCGTCATCGGAGGCGGAGTTTGAGAAATGCCTGCCGCCGGAGGGGATGTCGTCGAGGCTGTGTTTGCGCACCCGGCGGTGCCGCTTCTCGCCGCCGCGGAGCTGTTGGCTGTAGGAATGGACTTTGGCGCGGTGCTGTTGGGGGACGGAGCTCAGTCCGGCCAGCGCCTGTTTGTCTTCTTCTTCGATTTTGTTGTCCCCAGCGTCCATTGTGGAAAATGATGGACGATGAAGTGAAACAGAGGATTAATGGAAAATTAGTTATGGGAGAAAGTACCAGAGAAAATTGCGGAAAGAAAGAGAGACGAGAGTGAAATGGAGGGAATTAAAAGGGGAGGAAAGAATTGAGGATCTGATCGGACTTAATCAACAGAAAGGAAGAAGATCAAATTGATAACTCCGGCTCCGGATTCATCGGAAATTGTACGGACGAAATTGTTTGAATTTGCATGGCTTAAGTTTGAATTTTCATGTTTTCATTTGGCTCAAATGGTCCCGTAACTTTCTCTCGGATTATGTATTGGTATCAGAAGTTTCAAATGTTATGTATTGGTCCTTAACATTTTGGGCCTAGGCGGCCCAACTGAACCGAAACCCTACACTCTTCTTACCTTCTTTCATTTTTTCCATCCTTCAACAATGGAGTCCAAAATCACACTCTTCAGGAAATAGACGCAATTAGAGTAAAACAGTGAGCTCCAGAGACGAGAACAATCGACATGTTCCGGATCGCGAGAGCAGCGAAGCCTCTCGAATCTCTGACCCACCAATTCATCCAGCGATGTTCCGTCAGCGGCACAGCGAAAGGGAAAGCCAAGTTGAAAGACGGACCGAAGAAGAAGATGAAGGTCTCCACCAAGAAGGGCGGTAAAGGCAGTGCCGTCGATCTAGATCCTTCCGCCCGGCCAACTTCCCGTCAAGACGCGGAGAAGAACAAGCTATACGACCAGTGCATAAACGCCCCCACTCCGGTCCGGCACCTGAAGCCCAAGGAGTTGAAGCGGGAGGCGGAGAGACAGAAGCTAGGGTTGGAGAGCAAAGAGCGGCTTCGGGAGAAGGAGATTCTGAAGAAAGGCGGGAGGCAGGCGATGGGAGTTCCTGACGAGCCGTTGGTGATGGGAACTCCTGGATTCGACCTCATCTCGCTTGGATTGGTTGACGCCGATAAGATCCCGAAGTACGAGCTGACGGTGGAGGACGGGAGGAGGCTGGCGAAGGAATACAGTAGGTTTTTGATGAGGAAGCACAGGGCAAGGCAGGCTGCGGAGACGAATCTGTTGAGGATGAAGAAGGAAGCGATCGAAGCGTTGCCGGATCAGCTAAAGATGGCCGCTCTTGTGCCGGACTTGACTCCGTTTCCTAAGGAGAGATTCATGGCCACGTTGACTCCTCCGATCGAGGGGTATATTGAGAAGGTTAAGGAGGCTGCAATGAGGAGTTCCGGTGCTCAGAAGATTAGATAAGAGCGGCAGTGAGTGTTTTTCTTACCTGCATTTGCTTGATCGGTTCAAATTGAATGATGATTGATCAGATTATGCTAGTTTGAAGCTTATACTGATCCAATTGTGACCTGAAGTTGGTGTTTGGTAGATTCCAAATGAATGACAATGCTACTTAGAACCCTGAATGACTGAATTAGTAAAAGCCTCATTCTTGGTTGAATAAGAGTGGATTGTACCAGGAGAGTACTAGTAGTACATACTAGTAATTCGTGTAATGGTGCAGGAATTGCACTTTCTCGACCCGTATTATGATTTTCAAAGTTTGGATGTTGAATGTAGATTGATATGATTATACTGCCAGTCCTTAATATCTTGTGACTGATCACCAATTCCTTCAACTCCAGCTCAACTCTACCGACCAGAAGACGAGAGCGAACACGAAGGACCAGGTTGCGTTTTGATTCGATTGGAGTCTGGAGGTTTTTCCTACTGGAAGATGGTTGGATCATTTGCAGGAGAAACTAGTGCAATGTTGGTGTTGAATATCAGAAACTAAAACAAAATAGAGTCCTGATATTTGGGTATTTTAGGGGGGTCCTGACGAAGCTGCGATGATCCTGAAATACATAGCACATTCGGAATGGAACTTTTGGTTTCACTGATCAACGGCTAAAGTGGTTTCTCCACGCAGAACCCTGAAAGCTGTATGACTTGCCTCTATTTTGATATTTTCATCTCATTGTTGTGTTCCTTTACTCGGTTTACTTCAACTTGGTTGGATAACAACAGGATTTGAAGATTCTGTCGACAGTACTTGAATTTTTTTTGGGGTGATAGATCCTTTGGGATTTGGCTTTTGTTATTGTGAATCGATATAGATGAATTAGTTATCGTAGCTAAAGCTTCAGCCTTGGAGTTTCTGTAGGATATGTAAATCGATTCGCATAAGGATGCATACTCTATGAACGAGGAGCATGCGAAATCTTGTTGGGTATGGGACTGCAAAATCTGAGCAGTAGGGTCTTAGGCATCATAACATCGTGTTGGGTGAAGAAAGACGAATGTGAGTATGGGTACTTGGGTACTTGACTATCCATTAGCTAGCAACGAATTCATAATAACTTTAGGAGCCCAGCAGTTTGAGGTGGTTAAACTATATCATTTTCTACTTACTGGACATGATAAGTGATAAATGGACATAATAATTTACATTTTCATCGAAATTTTATAATTGTATTTTGTTGAGTTAAATATAGTAGATACTAAACTCTAGATGCCTAAGAAAGCTCTCAAGTGAGAGGAGTTGCCTAGCTGTCGTCGTCGACTATGTCCAATCTCCCAGTCCGAAATCGCACCTCCACCATGACATCCACCACGGCTAACAACGCCGCCAACACTGTCGCGCCAACCTCCCACACCTCGACCCTTGCCGCCACCGCCTCCAACAGAAACCCGACCCCACCAAACCCGCGCGGCCAATACCCTGTCGCTACCCTCATTGTCGCCGTGACTACGGACTGGCGATTGAAGAGGAGGACGGAGGGAGCACAGCTGCCCCTTCACCGCCGATCGGAACAAGCTGGAGGGAGCCAACATTACTCATTCCGGAGCTGGCTGCGCCTCTCCCTCTCCACGCTGATCAGTCCACCACCGAGCTCGGCCTACGAGCTCTGTGTAGTCGGATCTCTTCTTACAAAAAGAGAGGTTAATTTTCTGGCAATGAAGAAGAGCCTCTCCAACACATGGCAGCCAATCCAGGGTGTGGAGATCACAACGATGGAGAAACAGTGATTCTTATTCTGCTTTGCTCA
This sequence comes from Linum usitatissimum, assembly GCA_030674075.2. Taxonomy (NCBI): domain Eukaryota; kingdom Viridiplantae; phylum Streptophyta; class Magnoliopsida; order Malpighiales; family Linaceae; genus Linum; species Linum usitatissimum. Next base: position 2,949,722 of record JAUJYP020001374.1, read on the forward strand.
CGAGATTGATGTTTGCCACGTGATCGATAACGGTTCATGGTTTTTCGATGGTCATCTGCTGTTCACTCATGAACTCAGGGCATGAGAAAACCCGCAATAGGTGCCTCTGCGAACTGCGACCTTCTGGCTCCGTGTCCACAATCTCCCGTTCGAGTACTTCTTGGAGGATGCTGGCGAGGCTCTGGAAGATTTCACCGAGACTTTTCTCAGGTATGATGAATCAAATAGCATCTCTTTCCCTAGCGCCTATATGAGATTGAGGGTGGAGCTCAATATCACAAACCTCTGCTGAAAGAATGAGTGGTTACTTTACACTCTGGGGCTGAAGTCATATGCCGATATAAGTATAAGTGACATTTCAAGTATATTTGTATAGTTTTGTGTAGAGATTTAGGATGTTTCAAGCATTTCTAACTTCTATCTCGATTTAGTGTCTCTGACATGTTCGGGGTCCATTTGATGTTGTTTTGAAGTGTTTTTAATCGATTTCAGACACACAACGACGTCAGGGCATTATTCTGAACTGTATGATGTGCAAGGAAGAACTAAATGCATTGAAGAATGAAAAAATCCCGAAGTTCATGCAATTTACGGTGTTTGGGAACAAACGGGAACTAAGACGGATGATTTAAACTGCTCGGAGCGGATGATTTAAATTCAAGGGGAACATGGCATGTCCCTTGAGAACACGAAATGTCCTATGAAACACGGTCGTGTCCTTTTCTGTGGAAGTTACAGCCAAGAAGTTGTTTTCATAGAACACGTCCATGTCCTTTTAGAACACGAGGTGATCTCGCTGCTCATGCTCCCTTCTTATGCGGCATTGGATCCGTAAGTACCAAGGTTGGTTATACATGAAAAAACACAACGGGGGTAAGCACTGAGTAATAAAGCCTGAACGTGAAGAACTAAACTAGTATCTAGTAATGGGACCCTATAGGCATCATCCTAATGTTACCCACCCCTAACTATGAGCGGATAGCCTCATGGTGGATCAGACCATGAAACTACCCTATAATACCGTGAGAGAAGCTCAAGGCTTGCTCGTCACGTCTGTTTTAAGTCCGACTGTAACCTGGGGATCGCGCAATCCATGGGGTGGGTGACCGATGTATAAGAGGAGCTAATCTATATAGTCCTGATTCCTATCCTAATCATGAACTGTGAATCACATGCACAGTTCCTCGCCGTGAGTTTATGCTCGAAATTAACTATTGTCTGTGTAGTAAATCACACGCTACTGCACAACCTGAAATACTCAACTGCATAACACAACTACATATACAGTAGTTCGCACGCTACTGTACAGTCCTGAAAATCCAAGTAAGGATTCCTAAAAACTAATCATAATTCTTCGCATAAAGCAGAAAAGTAATTCTAACCCCTACCTCTGAAAGATTTCCTCTAAAGAGTCTAATTTGAAGCCGTCTCCCTAGAGTTCGATTTCCTGATCCATACGACCTGAAGAGATCAATAGTAAGATTGAAATTCCAAAACTCCAAATCCAAACCTGTCAGGATTTTCCTACGTAGGTTTCAAAACAAAGAATCGAGAAAGGAGTTAGAAGGTAGATTACCTTCTGAAGCTCCCTCGATGATCTCTAAGCCTCTCATACTGATATGTGATCGATCAACAAGTTCCTCTCCTCTGCCTGGAACCAATCGCCGCTCATCAGTGATTGCAAAAAGATTAGGTTTATGTAATTTTGAACTTCTGGAATCGCGAATCTGTTTTTATAAGCTGTCCACTAGGTCTGGGAGTCAGTTGATTCAGTTATTAACCATCAGTTAAAGGTCGGGCAAATTGACATGAACATTCAAATCGGTTAACTTTTTTAACTGACCGACCGACCGTCACAGTTAATTAACCGACCATTAACCAAACAATACATTAATTAACCGACAGTTAACCGACCGCCACGTTAATTAACCGACCGACTAATTTAACCGCCACTTTAATGCCAAAATTGTGATAGTTTCCATTGAATTTGGGGTAACTTCACTTATGTTTGAAGGCAATTTCATTTTTCCAGTTAAAGATGGTCAACCGAATTTTAACCGATTTCACCAATGCATCGACCGTTTCACTGACCGACCTAATTTTGGTTAAACCAACTTTAACCAATTAGCCGAAATCGAATTCCCAGCCCTACTGACCACCACGCCTGTGGTGACATGGAAACCACACTCGTGGACTACTGATGGTCACGATAGTGATCCTCCTGTCAGCGACGAACGTGACTATATTGACCACATCTGTGATCTATATGATGATCCATATGATGATCACACCCGTGACAGACTGCAGTCACGCCCGTGATGGTCCATCTGACAACGATTCACAAAAACTCACAAAAACCGGAATTAAACCCCGAGTTAGACATTAACCCAAAATCAGGGTGTCACATACGTAAAATGCTAAAACCTTTTATATAGCTGTCTTGTAGTATACACAGACTGTCTTCGATAACCTTACTAAAGAAACATAGCTATAATTTAATAGTATTTCGTGAATATAATTTAGTTCAATGGTTAATATGATTATAAATTAAAATTTAATGTTATCCTACATATTTATATCAAAATCTTGTTTCCTTTTTAGTTCATTTTCTATCCGTGTCAAACTTTCCAATTTCCACTTAATTGGGATGGTTAATCGAAATCCTAATTAGTAAAATATGGAAAAAATCCTTTTTTGGTAGAAATAAATCTATTTTCAATCGAATAAGGCAACAAATATATTTCAATAAATTACTTGGCATATTAGAAACTTGGGAAACTGTATAAATTGTTTTTCTTTTTTTTCATATTCATAGAATTTTCAACTAAATAAAAAAAAATAGCCAGTTTTTCTATAAATTTAGAAAGTATTTGGGCCTTAGTTTGGCAGAACAAATAAGAAAATATTTAGGTTTAAGTTTGATTGGTGTTAGAAAAATTGTTAGTAATCGGTTTTGTTTGTTGGTCTGGCCTACCACTAAAGAATGATTAATGAATTCGTTGACCTAATTAAATCAAAATTGTAAATATGTCATTGAGAAAATTTGATACGGTTGTTGTAAATGTAGAAGGAAATTACATAGACTAGATATACAAATTAAAATTGGACTGATCTCATACGAAGGAAGAATGATAGTTTACATATGTTTTCAAATATATCACATTCGCGTCATTGGGAGCCTTCTATCAAAAGTTTATGATAAGTGTAAACAAAAATTATTTATGGGAAAAAGCATTTTTTTGTGCAAATTTTTATTAAAAAGTCGATAATTACAATGACGGTTAAAGAAAATTTGAAATATCCAAATTTTCATTTTGAATTGAAAATTTTTTACATTTGTCCAAATTCATAAAAGCTATCATAAATGTTTGATTCTTTCGTAAAAAGGTAATACTTTCTCATTTTCTTATATATATACCTCGTTTCCTCTGTTAAGAATCAAATGTATTCGGTGTTCCGCCGTAAATAAGGAGGTGAGTGTTGTTTAGCACCAGCAAGTGAAGACCTAGCAGGAAGTTGAATTCTGTAATCACAACCCTTATCTCAACGAAAATTCTTCTCTTTTTAACAATCACTCTCTCTATCTTACTTGTGCCGAAGCCAACAAAGAGGTTTAATTCTTGATCTCCATTCTTATCAATTCATTTCCTCCTTCAAACTCTAGATCTCATTCAATCAATTGATATGTGAATGAAATATATTGGATTTCATTGATATGACTATATCTTCTTTCCGTTTTAAACTATGATTTAGATCTAACATGATATATATATATATATATATATATATATATATATATTGTTATTGTGAAAAAACATGATATATGTTGTTTATTTTTCCTTCCGACTTGAAGATCAAACATTGATTACTCATTCTTTAGCGAATTTTGTTTTTTTCCTTTTATTTCTACCAATAAATAAATATATAGGTCAAGCATGCACTTGTTTTTTGAGATTTAGACATGCGTGCTTCAAACCGTACTGCTACGAACGGTCTTATCGGTTTGACTTTAAACCACCTATCAAAATAGTCTAACCTAATTTCTATGCAAGTAATCATGATTTAATAATACAATTTATTACCGTTGAAGTTGAACCAAAATTAGACCTATCGCTACTATATATATGAAATATCTAGTCTAGACTTGGAGCGGCTCACTCATTTACACTCTCGTTTGTCTCGCGACATTATTTTTTCTATGGCCTATTACATTTTCACTTTCCCTCTCTGTTTGGGAAAAATTTTCAACAGAATGTTCATCAATCTAACGTGCACTTATTTTGATCTTATGTTGTTTGAATTGGATGCCATTGTAAAACTTTAGGTCCGTTTGCTGTTTGGATTGAAGACTATAACGAACAAGTTTATTATACGATATGGATCAAGCAAATCTATGGGATGCACAAGAGTTGTATGGTCATTTGTTTCACTGGAACTTTCCTTATGTCTCGATTCAACATATTTGATTTCGTCCGTCATCTCGCTCGATGACTTGTACCTTACCTATGCGATTGATTTCTTTATTCTTGCTATGTTTGTAATGATACTTCAACAGATTTGACTTGTACTTGCTCGATTATATGAGAAAGAGGAACATGTACGTAACCGCCGCTTTGTTCAGTGCGGAAGCCAATGTTCCTCAAGTTGATGTCGGTAAGTATCGCTAGTTTGCATAGCTCGTGTCAATAGTCGATGTGTATAGTGACTCAATCAGGTGGTGTAGTGTGATTTGATCTTTATTTAAAACAATTAGTTGATTAATTAATCTTTATTTATGTTGCTCCTCACGTAAATGGGATAATACAATGCTAGCTATTAGCCTTTGTTTGTGTTGTTTGATGAAGAAAATGCTATTTCGGTCCTCTGTATGATATGGAATTATAGTTTTGATACAATGATGTTGTTTATTGTTTGTTTTTTAAGCATTCAACGAATCACCGGAAGGATTTCTATACGAATGGTGGACAATAATGTATGAAACACTAGCATCTAGGTACCAGATGCGTAATACTAGGGAGGTCCAACCACCACCGATATCCAATGAAGAGGTGAGTACCCTGAAATAGTTTCTTAACTCTATACTAAAAATACTTGTGCACTTTGTCATGGAAAATAATATTGTTTTAGTATGAAAATTTTAAAAAAGAGTCCAACCAGATAAATGCATATACATAGAAAAATATATGCAAGCACTGAAAATTGAATATGGATATTATTGTCGTATTATCATTTAGTAGCTAATATAATTATGAGATAGGTGGGCAAAATTGGACAGACCACAATTTAGATTCAATGAATAACTAGTTAATAAAATTGAGGATTTATCCGTTTACGAATGGATGAAGTAGAAAATGATAATTATTTTTGTAGTGCACATTCTAAATTAGGAGAGACTGAGTGTAAAATAATGAAAAAAGTCTAGGTTCATGATGAGATGCTACCTACCCACCCTTATTATGAAATAGTATACATCATTAATTCATTGGGTTTTTTAGATTCGTCAGCTACTGACAGGGGTGCCAACCATGATGGCTCAGCCGTCACCACCACGATTGGCTACGAGCCAACGGAGGCCTACAATGACTTATCCAAATCTTGCTATGGTGTCAGCAAGGAACTTTCATCAAGAACAACTTAACAATTTCATGCCTCCTGTAGGACACATTCACTCACCTCTACCAAAGATGATGAATATAAGTGGAATAGTTCTGCCACCAACATTTGCTTCCTCGAGTTCGGCTAATGTCAGGTATGATTACTTGATAATTAGGACTTCTTTTAACAATTTTGACTTGCACTCTTACCTTTTCGCTTTTTTGGTAATACAGCTATTTGCTGCAACAACCAGTCCATAGCCACCAGATTCAGTATCCATTGATGATAGTATGGACTTTATCTCATTTACGAGTCAAATCTTTGACACTGTTGGGATTAATTGTTCGATAACTTTGATTTAAAATTTAACGTTTCTGGTGGTTGTGCAGAACAATGGGCCAGGGATCACAATTGGTGGAAACAGTGGTAGCATGATAGAATGTTCCACTTATGCAGCACAGTTAGCCAACCATCGTGGAATTATACCTCCTGATGCAGGTATGAACAATAGAATCTTCATTTATGTGTTACAACTAAATAAATTAGGTTAATATTCTGCCAGATTATTTCTTAGGATTATGCAAGACAAGACTTATGCATGCTACAACTGTTACAATAGGAAGAAGTATACAAAGCAAGCCAATGCTACAACTTGAAAGATTGCCAATAAACCCACTACTCATGGAGGCTCAAAATAATCAACCATCTTTCTCTCCAGAAATGGAACAAGTTCAACAAAACCCGACGGGTCAAGGTGATGAAAATCTACAGGAATTACAGGTACTAATTGATTTCATTTAAGGTTGCCAAAAATTTAGGCTTCAAAACTTGTAACTCTCTGTAATATCCAAATTTGTAGGATTCTGGAAATTCACAACTTGAAACATTTGACGATCAAGAACTTGAAGAATTTGTCAACAGCTATGTTGATGGTCACAATATCGACGAAGACTTTGCATTGATCGACTCGGGCCTTCAAGATATGGCTAACAGCAAAGGTGGTGCAGGTAACATTTTGTATGGAGTTGCATACAAATTAAACACTAATCTAACCGATGAGACTTACATTATCCTCCAACTTACAACTGAATTCAGGCTTTAACCGGAACAAGTCTCACCCATCCGATCTATATCTTACCACTTTGGTTGGTATTTTTGTTACAGGACCTTGATCTTTGGAGAGATGGTTGTGTTAAGCTGTGGAAGTAGATGGATGGTTGGAGTTTGATTATAGCGGCGTCTTCCTATATTATGAGTTTTGTAGTGAAATTTCGATATTCAAAAGGAGTCTATTTCGATCATTTCCAATAGCTGTTATGTTAAATTTCTTTTCAACTTTTGCATGAACAATCCTCCAACAATCTGCTTTTGCTAATCTAATCACTGAGAGTTCAAAAACAGCTATATTTTTTTTGTATTTGAGCACTCTATATTATTATTATTATTATTGGTTATTATATTATCTTTAACAAATGTACAAATCTCCGCCCCTTTTCCCAAATATTTGGTTCCACCCTTAGGTAGTAGAACTTCTTCCTGTTGAACTTCTTCATGCATGATTGCTTTTTGGATTGTGCAACATTGTACAAATGTAATGGAGATAAATATTATGGTCATCATGCATATTGAAAAAAATCAAGTTGGTATCATTGATTTACGCATTTAATAAAAAAAACATCAAACTATGATTAGAAATTGTTAAATAATTTATGAGATGGAGAAAATCTTAGATACATGATATAACGATTTTAATGTTATATTGGTGTATATTAGTTATCAAAAGGAGACTTAAATTTCCCAATTCATGAGTCATGATTGTGTGTTTAATAGCTACGTTGCCGAAGCAATTGTCAATGACTAATTAATCACTCCCCCGCTATCATTTGGTGAAACTTAATCTTCATTTTTGGTGTGAACTCTAGTATCCGATTATTGGTCGACTAATCCAGTTGAAGATGGTCCCGAGATTAAGGTTTTATTCCTCTCCCAATGTTGTTACAGGGATCGAACATTGATTCACCATTCCAAGTGCAGCTTTTGATACCATTGCACCAACTCATGAGTGATCATGATTTTGTTGCTCTCATCTTCATATACTATTTATGTATTGGACTAGACTGGGTTGGATGGATGACCCACTAGATATGGGCAGTAAAAGTTTTGAGCGGCAAACCGAGGCGGTAAAGTAAAACCTTTCTTGAAAAAAGTAAAAAAATTGTTTTCAAGCTTTGGTTGACAAGAGATGAAGCACTCACTAATCAATAAAACAGGAACTTAAAAATGGGCGACTTCTTAGAGAGAGATTTTGCTCTGACATCTCTCTAAAAATTTAATTTTAAACATTAGTCTACACTATCCAAGGTAGCACTATATTTCTCCGACTAGGAGCTTGTCAATACTCAACCCTAACCTTCGATTATCAAAATAACCTTCTCCCAAACATTTCCCCTGTCGTCTGACATCTTCATCTCACTCTTACCACCCCTAGCTCTACAATACTCGTACCCTTGATCTCAAAATCCCAAGCGGCAGAAGCCCTCATGTACCACCCTCACCTCTCCTGATAATGCCACGCCTCTTCCTCCCTAAAAAGAAAATAATTTATTATTAGGAGGAGTGGGGCTGCAAAGAAATACTCACGACCCAGGGATTTACAAAGTCGGCGTCCACCATACTATCCCCCTGACCATAAACCACCCTACCTAAAACCCCAAAGTCTTTATCCTTATCTTCTACACTGTACATAGTTACAGAGAAAAATCTACTAAACTCCCAAACTACCCAGACCTACGATCTTATTGCCCGCCCAAGCTAGTTCATCACCGGTAATATCCTGGAATGGACACTTCCCTGGCTATAAAAATAGCCGAGCATCCCTCTCTTCCAAAAATCACCTCTACGCTACCCAGAGCATCAGCCCAAAATACCAAACTACCAAAATCTTTTACAAAAGTAAATCAATCCCACCTAAAGAAACCATGCAACGAATGATCTCATCCTCTCAGTCGAACTGAAGCTCCCCTTTGCCTCGCCTCAACCGGATGCATGAGGTCAAAGAAGTGGACAATCACAATGACTACTTCATCTTCACCCTCAATTCAGCTCGGCAGAGGAGGTATGCATGGAATCACCAACCGTTCAACATTGATGGGTCGCTCCTCTGGGTGAAACACTGGGAAGGCAATGGAAGGGCAGACCATGTGTGCTTCAAGAATGTTCCCCTTTGGGTCTACATCCTCGATGTGCCATAAAAATTCCGAACCTCTCCCTTTACCAAGGACATCATCACATCCTATTTCTCAAAATACATCACTATGGACCAAGTTGTCATAGAGCTCAAGCAATGGAAGAGGGAAGTTAAAGTTCATGTTGAAGTCACTATTGAGGACCCTATGCTTCCTGGAATCCTCTTAGTTATGCCGGATGGGACCAAGGATCAAAAGGTGAAGTTCCGTTACGAAGGTCTTTTGGAAGTTTGCCTCTTCTGCAGTAGAATTGGACATACCTATAGCTTATGTACGGAAAGGGATTCCAAACTCAGAATTGGTGGATCTGGGGAACCTTGTGGGCCTTATACCAACCTAAAGGTAGGGGAACGAGGAGACTTGTTTGACTCCGACGACTCCAATGACCCTGCCAGTTACAGTGCTTCTACTCGGGCGGTCGGTGAGGTCATCCAAAGGTGTTCCCGAGATGGAGGAGTCCGTTCTAGACCGGTGTGGGAAGTACTCCTTATGAGTTTCCTCACATAGGTACTTCAAAACCAAACATGAGTCTTGAAGGGTCTTGTTTGGTCTCATTACAACCATGACTCGAGAAAAACGCCAAATGATGGGTTGCTCAATGGGAGGTGCAATGTCGAATTTGGAAGGCCCTATATCTTCATGTACTTCTTCCTTCCACTCTCCATCATCATCCCTTTCAGACTCTTCTACCCCAACATCAAAGAGAGGTAGCTTTTCTTCAAGGAAGGTTGATGCCTTCACTTCTTCTTCACACCGTCTTCCGTACACCTCTAATCCTGAAAACAATCAAAGTCGGTGGTCTTCATAGGAGGAAGCTTCCTCCTCGTTGAACCCCTCTACTTTGTCATCATGCATCATTGCTTGCTCTTTGGTGATTGGAGATGCTTCCACTTCCTCATCCATTTCCTCGAATGTCATCCAAATCATGATCATTCATCTCAACCTCCTCCAATTGTGGTAGGAGAGGAGGTTCCTCCACAAGTTGTGTCAAAAGGCGAGTTTGTTCATTTAATATTTCTAGTCGGCGGTGATTCTCCTCAAGTAGCACAAGGAGTTGCTCATGCATGGAAGGAGAGGATTGATATGAATAATCAAGCCTTGAGCATTGATCTTAAAGAGATGGATGATCTTGATTGTAGTCTTGCGGAAGTAGGTTGAAGGTGAGTCTTGGTGATAGTAAGTTGAAGGTGAGTATGGGTAGAAAGGTGTTGGAGATTGGTGTGCACCCCAACTTGGCATTGTTCCTTGCCCAAAGTTACTCCATTATTGCTGTTCTCCTCCATAGCTAGGTTGGTAGTAGTTTGGTGGACCTTGATTCTCATAATGTTGGTGTTGGTTAGGATATTGAGCTACAACCTTCATCTTCATTACTTGCACCATATGGACCTTGCCACTCTCCATCCCAACTATAACCTTGCATATGAACTCGAACACTAACAACCCAAGTAAATCAAGCGGGAGAAAAATAAAAACAAAATAAAACTATACATGGAGTCAAATGTCTAAATCGGCGCCGACTAAGTTCTTTCAAAGGAACGAGAGAGAGTCCCCGACAACGACGCCAAAAACTTGATCTCCAAAATAACTACGAAGTTATGTTGACAATACAACTGTCGTATGTGTCCAAAGGTTTCTCTCATTATGCTTCTACTCAAACTCGTCAACACGGTCTAGACTAAAAGAGTTGATTTTGGTTTCTAATGATTCTAAAGTTTCAATTAAAACTAACAACTTAAGGTTTGATCAAAGTGAAAAAATAAGCTCTTGGATGAGATGATTCATCAAGCTTAACTTCCAAAGCAACCAGATCGAGCAAACATTGGACTTGGATTATACAAAAAGATTCCTCTTATCACTCGTGTAAATCCGCGACATGATCATGCACATGGATTACCACTACTAGCTTCCCAGTCAAGGTTGGAATAACCTCAACTAGGCTAACCGAGTAATGAACACCGAGAAGTTCCACAACGTGATAAGGTGCTCTTTCAGAATTAGAAGAAACACGAGTAATCGGAATTAGTATTAACTTGGTCCATCAACACCTAACCTACTGATAACTACACCCAACTTGGTCCATTGGGTGCAAACCATAACACCTGCCGATTACAAGATAAACAACCATTAAAACTAAAAGAAACACAAAAGGTAGAATCGAGGTAGAATCGAGCTATTGGCTTACCCCACCGATAACTTTCATCTATCTTCGATTCTTAATCATATGATTTCCTAATCCTATCAAACAAATGATTTCATAGATTTTACCTAATTCAACTCGTAACAAGGACTAGATTGAAAACCCAACAATCAAAGCAATCTTCCATTAAAATCCAATAATCCAACAATCGTCAATCCTAATCTTTTAGGAAGAGTATCATAGATAAAATCCTACATCTCAATCAAGAAACTCTAAAGAATTAGCTACTCATGATTCTAGAAGAAGACAAATCAAAATTTGACCTAACCATCATCTTGATTGGAGACGATGAATCGATCTTGCTCCAATCGTCGCTTTTAATCTTCTAGCTTCAGTCCTAGCTTCAATCTTCAAAGGGGACTCCTTTTGATCTTCAATTGAGCTTCTAGGGATAGAATAATGATGGTTTTTGTAGAGGAAATTCGTGAAAAATTGGGAGAACTCGTTCCTTGAAATCAGGCTTTTATATGGGAAACAACAGATTTACGGGTGCACGCCGTGCACCCCTTGTGCTGAAATTGGTCGTGGCCTGAAAAACATGTCGTGTAGGGGTGCATGTCGTGCACCTCTTTTTGGTGCGAGGCTAGTTTGCAATTTAGCCCGGCACGGCGTCCTATGCTGCACGGCGTGCAGTTCTTCCGGTCCACCATTTCTTGTCTTGTTCTTCCATCCGAGCTCCAATCGTGCTCTATTTCATATCCAGAGACTCGTAATTAGACCCTCTATCTCTAGAGTACTTGTGGCTAAAAAATACTACAAAGAAACACATCAAATGGAGCAAAACGGTCCAAGTGAACGGGTGTAGACACATAATGCCAAAACACGAAACCACAATGAAATGAAGCATGAACAAGCTAATATTCACTCAAAAAGCGTGTAGATAAGGATAGATAAATGCTAAAAATCCTAGCACTATCAGCCATCCTGCCTACCAAAGCCCATTCTTGGAACCTAAGCCCGAGCACAGAGAAGACTAGAAGTCAAAGTCAAATTCGTCTCATGGGTACTATTATCTTCACCCAACCCAAGTATACTTAAGTGGAGCAGGCTATGGGCCAATTCCAGCCTGTCATGGGCCCTATCATAGCACAAACTGCCAACTCAAATCTGATTAACTCCCCCAAAACTCCAGACGTCCTCAACAAGAACAATCCACCACTAGCAATTCCAGATGCCCTCAATGACAACAACGACAGTCCGATGAATAAAAAGAGGAAGCTACAACATGCCTAATTTAGCACCACTCTCCAACTATCTTCTCTGTCCATCTCCCCGCCGGTAACCAAAGGACCAAAACCAAGATCGACCAAGCTCAAGATCTGATTTACCAGGAGCAAGACTATACTGAAGATTGTTAGTATGTGTGAAGTCTATGACAAGTATGCCAACAGGGAGATGGTAACTGAGGAGTCAGTGCCCAACCTCTTACCACCACGCCAAGAATGAATGTACTTACTTGGAATTTTAGGGGAGCGGGGCGAACCCTTACGATTGATCACCTCTGACACTTGAATCGGATATATCGCCCAAGGATTGTTTTTCTTTCCGAAACCAAGAACGTAGAAGATTTCATGGAACAGAAACGTCTCCAACTAGACTTCGCCAACTATTACTATGTGAATCCGATGGACATATCCGGTGGAATATAACTATGGTGGATTAGTGGTACTAGTATTAGAATAATCTCTTCCTCGAGTAACTACATTCATGTTTTTATAGATTACGAGGGAGGCTTTCACTGTACTTTTGTGTATGCTCCTAATAGTCCTAGTGAGAGAAGGGATTATTGGGACATTATTAGTAGTATCCATACGGTTGATAGTCTTTGGATTGTAATAGGAGACTTTAATGCGATTTCCTTTTGCTACGAGAAGAAGGGGGTACCACTAGCCCTGCCTCGACATTGCATCCTTTCCAAAACTTCATCAACTCCAACTGGCTTCTTCACTTGCATTTTAAAGGTATCTCTTTCACCCGGACAAATAACCAGGAAGGGAGTAACCAAATACAAAGTCGTCTCGATCGAGCCCATGTGAGTCCTATTTGGAAAACCTCCTTAATTAAAGCCGAAGTGATTCACCAAACTGCTATTGGATCGGACCATACCCCAATTATATTGGAACTCTATCTGAAACGCAAGAGATTTTCTACTCCGTTCAGATTGACTCTAGGTGGCTAGCAGATCAAGAAGGGTTGGACATCATTGAGAAATGCTGGTCTCCAGGTACGAGTAGTACCAACCTTCTTCCTAAATGTAGTAATGACCTTAGCACCTGAGAAAAAATCAAACTAAAGGAGAAAAGAAAGCGAGAATCTGAGATTAAAGCTAGGCTCTATTACATTGTTAATCTCCACCATGATCAAGCCACTATCTTGGAAGAACATAACTTAAAAAGGGAAATCCAGGTTCTTTGAAAATCGGACAATGATCTCTAGTGTCAAACAACTTGGATTAAGTTGTTTAAAGAAGGAGACAGAAACTCTACCTTCTTCCACATCACTACTACTCATTACAAACAAAGAAACCTTATCACTAGACTCAACGACGATTTTGGTTCGTGTCAACCGATCCTTCTACTCTCTCCAAACAGGTCAAGGATTATTATGTTAACCTGGTTACGGCTAGGCAAGTTACGACCTTAGCGATTGATTCTTCTGTCCTTCCCTCTCTGGTTACGAGGGACATGACTCTGTCTCTTACTGCCCCGATGGAGAACGAGGAAACCCGCATGGAAGTTTTTACTCTTGGGGCAACTCAGTCTCCTGGCCCGAACGACTATCTGAAGCATTTCTACAGGAAACTGTGGCCGACTATTGGTCCTAAAATCTGCTCATAAGTCAAACAATTCATTTCCTCCAGCATTATGCCTGACGAGTGGAACCATACCCACTTGGTCCTTATCCCTAAGATCATGACACCAGAATCTTCCAAGGACTACAGACCGACCAGCTGCTGTAATTTCTGATACTAGATCATCTCTAAAATCCTGGCTTCTCGGCTAAAGAATTGGATGCCGACCCTTACTAATGAAATGCATGCCGCCTTTACTGGTGGCTGTCAAATCCAGGATAATATCATTCTTATGCACGAGACCCTCCATAGTTTCAAGATCATAAAGAAAGGTAAACGTCAAGACATGTGTCTCAAGCTAGATATGCTAAAACGTATGATCTGGTTGATTGGGAAAGCATGGATAAAATCCTTTCGGCTTATGGGTTCTGCACAGTATGGCAATACTGGATCGACAGTTGCATCAAACAGTTCAATTCGATGTTTTATTTAATGGGCAATCAACATGGACGTTCAACCCTTCCCGTGGATTACGACATGGTGACCCCATATCCCCTTTCCTCTTTATCCTAATCTCCAACGTTGTATCCATCATGATCGAAATGAAGTTTGGGGCTAACCTCCTCAATGGTATAAGACTTTCTAGGGTCGTTCATACTCTCACTCACTGCCTCTTCGCTTATGACACTATTATCTTTGGGAAGGCTACGGTAAAAGAAGCTCAAACTATCTCTTCTTTAATCTCGGAATATGGCACGCTAACGGGTCAAGAAGTCAACCAACACAAATCCTCAGTGTTTTTTAGCTCCAACGTGCCATATTTGTCTCGGTTAGATATCTACCAGACTCTGGGATTCCATGAAGACACGCAAGATTCAAAATACCTGGGTATTCCAACAAGCTGGGGTCGGTCCAAAAAAGAAGCCTTCAATTTCCTCTGTGACAGGATGGAGACTCATGCCCAGTCCTAGAAAAGCATAATGTTGTCTCATGCTAGGAAAGAGACTATGATTAAAGCGGTCATACAAGCCATCCCCAGCTACATCATAAGCCTATTCCTTCTCCCCAGAAACCTCACAAATAAGATGAACTCCATGCTCCGCAACTTCTTCTGGTCCGGATCCCTAATGAAAAGATCGACCCATTGGTGCTCACCTCAGAAACTCTGCTACTCTAATTCTACGGGAGGTCTTGGATTTAAGGATTTCGTTGATTTCTATCTGTCTCTCCTTGTTAATCCAAGTTGGAGACTTCTCAATAATCTGACAGCCTTATGGGTCAAAATATTGAAAGCCAAATATTTTGCGAAGACAGACTTCCTTTTTGCTCGAAAAGGGGCAAGACTCTCGTGGATATGGGCTAGTATGTGTGATAGCAAGATCAGACTCTCTACTGGCACCTTCAAACTTGTGGGTAACTGGGAAAGCATCAATCTTTCCTCGGACCCTTGGATATTTCCAACTACGAAGATTACTTTGTCTAACTCTACGGGCCCTTTCGAAGTTGTTGCTGACTGGATTATCCCGTCTTCCAGAACATGGGACATCTAGACCATTGGAATGTACTGCTCCCCTTCATTCACCAAAGCTATTGGCATGATCCCTATCCGCCTAGCAGCAATAGAGGTTAAGTGGAGGTGGAAATTTAATAGGACGTGAGATTTCTCGGTCAAATCAGTGTATCATACCATCCGTAACTCGAGACTTACTCGGATGCCCACTAGACTTGCTGAGGACTGGAAGGCCAAGCTGCCACAAAAGATCATCTATTTCATTTTGAGATGTTGCTCGAATGCGTTTGGCTACTAACCTGAACATGTCAAAGAGATCCTCCACGGCCGTTCTGCCACCGAACCACCACCGAGTACCACCGAGTTGGTGATACATTGTGATGGGTCCTTTAATAAGGACTCCCTTAAGGCGGCTTACGGGATTGTCATATCCAATCCTGATGGGACACTTACAGACGGTAAGACGGATACGTTCTTCTGCTCTTCTCCTATGATGTCTGAAGCTCGAGCTATCCTCGAAGCCTCCGCTTACGCTCTACATCGTGCTCAAAGTGCCCTCATCTACTCCGACGGCAAAGAGATCGTTTCTGCGCTTAATACCCCTGGACATCCGTGCCTTTGGCAGTGTATTAATCTTTTAATACCGGTGTGAAATCATGTGCTGTTAGTTTAATCAGTTCTGGATATTTCAAGTGCGGAATACCACATTGCTTGCTATGCATTATAATTGTTCCTTCGGAGACATCTGATAAAATTGGAACGATACAGAGATGATTAGTATGGTCCCTGCACAAGGATGACACACGTAAATCGAAGACTGGTCCAAATTATTTTTCTACCTCCCCGCTGTAGTGATTATGGGTTTGAATGTGTAGGAATTGATTGGGTTTTGGCTTTGATGCACTGCAATATCTTTGAGATGTATAAAGAACTAGACTTGGCTCATACACCAACCATAAATAAAGACAAATCTCTCATAGTTTTGAGTGTTTGGACATTTGCTTAAGCATATGAATCAGTAGCCAATGCAGTTTGCTTTTGTTTGACCTTCTATCTCGAATTCCAATCATGAGATTTTATTGTTGTCCTCAATAATACTGACCTCTTTAGATGGAACAATTATGTCAGATCAATAAATTTATCCCTCTCTCTATATATGATGATGCTTGTTTAGCTTACTGTTTCGTGTGAGATGCAAACATAAAATCATAGAATTCCTCTTGCTGTCTTATTATTGCATCTGGAAGTAGAAGGCCGCTGATCTGATTTACAGTTAATATTCGCATTCCCTCGACGCATGTTGAAACTCTTCTGCTAGAAAATCCTTCTAATTTCATGCAAGAGTGAAAATCACTGTTATAATACTCAACATATCTTCTTAGGACATTGCTGTTCATATGAGTAGCTTCCTGCTGCTAATGTGAGTGGTCAGTATAGCTATTGTCCGCCTTTTGGCTAAGATCAAGTGTAGTATCTGTTTTTTATCAGTTTAATATCTAATATGTGAGTCATTGACTCACACGATATTAAATTTACTTTTTAGGGGGAGATTTTCGCCACTGGAGCTTGCTTCAGGGATGTCTCACGCGTTGCCCATGCGTCGCACTGCTGCAAGGGCCCGGCGCACCCCACCAATTTTCAGTACATATGAACCTTGTTTGAGTGCATGAACTAGGGAGGATTGGCTTGATAAATGGCAGTGGCAGGTCGAGATTTGATGAAACTGGGTAAGCAGTTAACCAGTTGCTAGATTATGATTAACCGCGTGTTAAAATAACTGCAGAAAGCAAAGGACATCAGTTTTGTGGTTGAGATTTTCTTCTGTGTCGCTCATTTTAATTCACTCGCAGGAACCAAAATAAGTGTTGTAGTTTGAGTGCAGGGATGTTCATGCTTCCCCGCCTAGATTTGGTGTCTGACCTCATTGTACAAAGTGGGTGGTATATTCCTTTTTATTTTCACTGTCTTGATGCTTGATACGGGTATGGATTATAATCCAATGAATACTCGGGTAGAGCGAATTACCTCGAACTAGCATTCCTTCATCAGTTCATTCATGGTTGAGGCTAAGGTCTCCTCATAGTAGGAGATCCTACGTCATAATTTGTTGCTGGGGGGCCTGCGGTCGTGCATCACCTACCCAATTTCCCGTTTCTAATAAGTTTGAAATTTGCTAGGCATAGTGTGGTTTGTTTATTGTTCCTATTTCTTGCCTCTCACTCAAATTTTCATTTCCTCAAACTATCATCCTTCTGTTTCCTATTGGCTTGATCTTGGTTCGCTTTCCCGTTTATGACAGGAAATCAGATGTCATCATCGACGATTATAAGACGTCTGGATTTTATTAGATTGGATAGTTTACCCTTTAATTTGATCAGGTTGATCTTGTGAAACGAGTACTTGACTAATAAGGCGAAGGCGAAGGCGAAACCCCTGCCTTGGTCACCTTGTTGGACTATATAAGCTAACTCATGCAGTGAGTACATAGCGAACTATTCTTTCGCCTTTTACTGAAGAATACCGTATACGCTCTGCTTTTACAGAGACATACGTTTATTTTTGGAGGGTTTTACAATACCTTTCGTAAAATTTTGATAATCTCTGGCATACAATGAATACTACCCACACGAGATGTTCTTTCTGTTGCTGCTAGTTTTTCATCAGTCACCTAATTCGCTCCTTGGACCGATTGATTGTTCATACTGCAAGATCAGTTAAGAGGTGTAGTTGGTGTGGTTGGTTTGTTGATGTTAAGAGGTTGCTAATGTTCTTGCATGATAATATAATCTGATGTCTTCTCCAAGCACATCAACCTTGAATAAATTCATAGTTATGATCCGGCAAAGTAATGAAATCCTCAAACTATATAATGGCATTCTGTGTTTATTTATTCATGAAACTACGACGACATTATCTCGATTCTGCGATTCAGAAAAGGAGAGAGCAGAATAAATGTATGGTCACTCTGTAGTAGAATTTTCAGTAGTAAATAATCCAGTCGGTAATTGTTCTATGTGAATGCCACGTGTCTAAACTGAAGTCTCTTAACACACATGAAAGCAAGATATGATCCGGTTTACTTATATTTTAAATAGGTGATAAATTATAATTTATCAGGTTACTGATTATTGGGTAGTAGGTTTATTGGATTACGAATTTATTGATCTTAGAGTTTTTCAGGTCCTGGTTTATAAGGTTGCGGAATTATCGGGTCTTGGGCAAACCTTGACACGGGTTGCCCACCGTCTCTCAATAAATTCCCACAAGGTTTAGACTTATGTAGGAGTAACAATTAATTCTTTTAAAAAATGCTTCTCTGAACTACAAAATATTATATTGCAAAATTAGCTATTCGAGGTCACTTATTCTACCGAGTTAGAAAATCTTATTTTGGGGTACTTAAACCTATCAAACAGGATTACTGGCGGGTCACAATTAGGGTTAGATAGGTTGTAGGTGTGTCGAGTCATGAGTTTCCCGAGTTAAAAATCATCGGGTCACATATTCATTGGGTCACGAATTCATCGAGCTCATATCATATTTCATCAAATCCAGGTTTTATTAGATTGTGTATCCATCAGGGCTGGAACTAGGCGGGTTACAGATTGTCCACCATGAAAAATTTATTATCGATCCATTAAAAATAAAACAGAAACAAAAAAAGTATACAATATAGATGAACATGAATACCAAAATATTCACCTTGAATTTGTATATGTTACTGAACGTTAAAACTTCTTAGCAAAAAAATAGAATATGTTATCCGACCAACCGATCAGGCACAAAGCTAGTTATAGAAATAAATCATTTTCTCTCATTCGAAAAAATATTGTACCGACGAAACTATCAAAACTTCTAATTCAAAAACTTCTCTCACGGTACGTGTTTCCATACAATTCGGTGAACACAAATCGGGCTGGATTGAAAAAATCAGGCCGAAAGGCATCCCGGCCGAAAAAATTTCGAATTTTCTAACGATATCCTGTAATAATTTTTTCATATAAACACATTCTTCATACGGTATTAACGTTCCTTGGATGCACTGACTCGGCATGAGAAATTCAATAAGCGGTCGATAATGATATGGTTGAAAATTTTGAAGAAATACGAAATTGTGTGGATAATAAAAAATTGAATGTTTTGTGTGTTTATAATGTAGGGAAATTCATCGGTGAGTAAGGGTGACGACATCAATTACACCTAACACTTTTTATCCGATGATGTTTACGATACTGTCGAGGAAGCTTGTGAAGCCGCCAAGCGAATTGCCCAAACATTTAATTCCAAGTTGACTAAAGGATCCAACAAAATAAATAAGACAGAGCGAGAGTACCGTGTGTATCTGTATTGCTCTCGGGGACCTGCTCGTAAATTCTCATGTTCCAACCCGTCGAAACAGATTACGAAGACAAAGAAGTGTGACTGCCCCTTCAAACTGGCGGTGAGGTGTCGGGTCGTAGGTGGCGAGTGGAAGTTCTTTATTGACGGTGTAGGCCACACCAACAATAGTATAATATCAAAAGGTTACCACAATCATTTTTATGCCATATCCCGAAGCTAGCACACACAACAATGCACTTACGAATAAAGAGAAGAGCGAAATTAGGGACATGCTTGCGACGCACGCACAGCCGAACAACATCAGGTACGCTTTGAACAAGAAGTTCAATTCTCACCACAATATAAATCAGATATACAACGAGTCATACAAGATTAGAAAAGAAAAATTAGGAGACATGAGTTTGACGGATTGGACATTGAGAGCCGCTACACGATTGGGGTACTTTGTTCAGTCTACAGAGGATGAGTAAAAAAATTTGGCCAACCTTTTTCTCAGCCACCCCGAGAGTGCTCAGATGTTGGGGGTTTGGTATTACATCATCCTAATTGACCCAATATGCCCATTATGACACGAATCGGGTTTTCAATATTGGAAACACGAGCACTGATAGGGTGGAATCCCAACACTCGTCGCTCAAGTCGTGGTACAACTCTTCGAATCAGGTCGTTGATTCTCTATTTGAGGTCTACCATGCTTCCATCGGGGGACAGGCCACTGAAATCCAGAAAGGCTTGGATGACACTTGCGCAAAGGTATTTACACCCTGTTGCTTTCACTAATTACATATTTCATGTGGCAATAACCAACTATTTACACACTGTAGTCGTAAAAGTTATATATTTCATGTGTCAGTAACTAGTTATTCACACACTGTTGTTGTAACTAGTTATGGAAAAAACACTAAGTTGTTTTGTTTCATTCCGCCTAGGTGTACCGTTACGCACGAAAAACCACCATTCGTATATCTCAATAATGCAGTCTCGGCGTGGGCAATTGAGCTTTTTGACAGAGAAGCTCTTGAAGGTTACACCATGTAACTGTGTAGTTGAGACAACTCATGGAATCCCGTGCAATTATAATATGTACTCTAAGGAGGTTGTTGACGAGGAGCTAAAACCATACCACTTGCATCAGTTTTGGCGTTCATTGTCATACATGAGCCCACCAGATCATGAGATCTGGGCTGAGCATGTGCTACGGACCGCCATATTCTTGATGGGATGGTTCAGACTATTTGCGATAGAGGAGGGCCATCCGTCCGGACGTTGAGTCGATTAGTTAGGTCAGCATTTCAACCCGAGTCTGAGGGTTTCAAGGAGTCTAAGGTTGTCGATGCTCCTAAAGGTCGACCTCGTGCTAGAAAGAACGACCGCCGAAATTCTTCTTGACATGAGCATGCTAGTGCGCAGCGTCCTCCTCCCAAGAGCAGAGGTAGCTCGACCAAATCTATATTTTCGCAGAAGGGTACACCTTTGAACACTAGCTCAACTCCACGCTCATCACTTCCAACTAGGGGTATGTTAAATAGTCGATATAGTATTTGCGATCTCGGTTAGTGTAACGGTCTTACTCATGTGTTTTCCACTTTTTACAGTTCGACCATTTCGGCAGTACGTCCCAGTGGGTTTGCATGTCGTGCTAAGTAACGTGTTCAACGCACGTGGTGATGGACATTGCAGATTTCAGTGCATTTCATATATAGTGACGGCCGGTGATGATAGTCAGTATGTGGACATGCGGAGGCGTCTAATGGAACATGTTACGCTGAATTGGTAAGATCTATACAGTAACGTGTATAACACTGACTTGCACGGCGTCATTCACCGGCTGGGTTGGCTATGAAAAACACCATGTGATGATCCATGGTGATTCTGGAACGTGGATCTGCTAGGGTATGCCACTATATTTAACTGGACTTTCTTTGTTTTTGGACGTGGATTGTGAGGGGTACTGTATGGGGGGACATACCTATCGTTTATTGTACAAGAGGGCACAGTGGCAGTAGGAGGTATGTTGTATATAGTGTGTACCGGGAATCACTGGGTCATGATCACCTTAGATGATGATATCCGGGTCTTATCCATCTTGAGTAAGTCTTTGTTTTGGAATTATTGGGCTCAAGCTCGAGCTAATCAGATGTGGCAACGCATCTCCCGCCCTACGCTCTCGTCTAACCATCCTGGGAGGCCGCACACTGGGTAAGTACTCATAAATTCAAGACTGCAGCAACGTAACACAGCCTGGCATCGCCTTTGCATCCTCACGGGTAGCCTTCCCTAGCTCAAGGTACAATCAAGCTAGCACACCAGCATCCAAAGCGTACTCTGGCATATCACTCATCGAACCCATGAAGTACTCCCAACCCATCTCGTGCATGGCGCCGTGATCATACAGCGGTGGGCGAACAGTCTCGCCCCTAACCAGGTACTCCAACGCAGCAGCGGAGCTAAACCTAAGCGACTCCACTATACCCGCCCTCAAATCAACAAGAGCTCGAGGATTATGAAGCCGTCGTCTAGACACCAAGACTAGGAGAATGTGGAAGACATCATGCAAAGTGATCATCATCTCCCTCACGGTATGTGAAATGTGTTAGTATCCGGCTGCCACCTCTCAACAAATGCCTCCAGAAGAGGCTCATCAAAGTGGGTCTACATGCACTAGTCCAAGTGAAGAAGTCTCGACTCCTACATGATCGGCCAAATGGTCTTCGTCTGGATGTCGAACTCGCTCATCGTGTTCCATTGCTTAGGGCGCTTCAGGAACCTGAAGACCTTCAGATCCCTGTATCCCTCACCAAACTGCCACAAATAGTGCGCAATGTGACCTCCAAAGCTTGGGATCACTATCGGCGTCCTCGGTCCACCATCTAGAAGCCCCCCGTAATAAGCTCCCAAGTACGACTGAGTCCCTGCCAGTCTACTCCACTGGCAACCTCCTCCTCCCGGACTCGCGCAAGTCGGCTAGGTTTCCTTCCTCTAACGCCAACACTCGCGGAGGCATGTGACGAGCCTATAGAAGCGAGGTGCGGAGAAGCCGTGTGCGGAGAAGCCATGTGCGCAAAAGTCTGTGTGTCATCATACGCAAACCCTGGCGGTGGACCCTCATCCTCATCATCATCTTCCGAAAATTACCTAACCGGGTACATAACAGGTGGGTAACGGTCGAGGAAGCCGTAGATTTTAAACTTCTTGTTCTTCTTCGCCGACTCTCCCTCTTTCCGGCTCGAAATGGTGATCACTCGCTCTTTCATCCGATCTAAAATGCCCGCTTGCTTTCCTTTCCCTCTCATTTTCTGGATGCTATCAGTTTCTTCCTCTACCAGATCCAGAAAATGTCTTCGCCCTTTACCTCCACCCTTTGTCTTCGCCATATTTTTCACCAAACTGCATTTAAAAAATGAACGTTTATAATAAAATTTACATTCTGCTAAACTAGATTCACTTACTATTTCTAACAAAATCCTAAACCCTAACTAAGAATTATCTAATTATCCTAATTACTCACTAACAATTATCTAAGTACATTAATCACCACTAACAATTATCTAATTATTCTAAATATTCACTCACATTATGTAATTACACTAATCACTCACTAAGAATTCTGTAATTATCATAATTACACTAATTAAATTAATTAACTTAAAAAAAAACTGGCTGGCCGCTGGTTTCGGCCTTGGCTAATTTCCGGCCACAGCTTGCCTGGTCCGAAACCAGCGGCCGACCGGGGCCCTTCTCGGCCGAAATTAGCGGCCGGTCAGGGTCTCTAAAGGCACTTTTTTCCGATTTCGTACCTGAAATGGTCGCTTCTGATCTTCGATTCTTTCTTCGGATCAGCGTTTGAGAGTTTTTGTGAGAGGTTGTGAGTGTTTGATTGTGTTTGATTATGTTTGAGTTAGTCAATATACACAACTTCTTATATGGATTTCGATTTTAGAAAAGAATAATATTGTCATTTACTCAAGTTAGGACATCATTTAATTCGAATATTAGGGTGTCAAAAAAAAATTCAGAATTAAATCTCTAATTGGTTGCTGAACATGTGATTCTATTACGTATAACATGTTGTACTGTCTCCTTCACTTTATAAAGCTATATATTTGGTTTATCGCAATCACAAAATCATATTTGTAGGCAGCAAGGCCAAGTAATTTGAACACGGTACTCGATCAAACCATGTTAAGAGTCGGATTAGTGGAAGGATTAGACCATAATAGAGGTGTAGAATTCCTGTTTCCGTGCTCCAAAGTCTATCTGTCTAGGGACTGTAATCATACATTTCATGACTCATGGCACATCAATAAGAAACTAATTTTCAAATTAAAGGGGATATACTAGTCAGAATTAGCCATATGTGCCAGGTTGTTAACTTCTGTACGTATTTTCCAAGCACTGGTATTGAACAATAACATCCATCGATGGTATGGATACCCTGTTGTCATAATATGAGTTTTTGTTATCACATTACAACATTAATCTGAACCATCCATTTAATTAATTAATTTTAATTTATATTTAATGGATTAGATTACTTGAACTTTTAAATTATTTTAAAAATTTCTTATTTTACTATTTTAATGAAGTAATAAAAATATTGCAGTTGTTTATCTCACACTTTTTCGAATCTCTTTCTCCTTGAAACTTCAAGATCTAAAGTGTAACTTGGTACCACAACACTAAATATGCACCTGCAAATTCATAATACGTAGAAAATCAGTACCTCGAATCACTCATAGGTACCGCATCAATAGAAAAAAGTAGTATTTATTCGTACATGTAATTGATAACAATACCGATTTAGGTACCACATCAAGAGAAAAAAAGTAGTATTTATTCGTACCTGTAATTGATAACAATACCGATTTCAATGAAAGCTGGTACCTCCAACAAATCCAGGGTACTAAATCACAAGCACTCAGAAAAACAACACTGAGAGAAATTAATTAGAAAACAAAATAATATGTACCTGTCATTACGAACAAGTACTGAATATGAACGAAGTAGGTACTTAGTTGGATCCGAAGTACTAAGTAAAGAAAAATTGCCCATATCAAAATCTGACTTTTACCAACAAAAACCAATGAGGCAAAAATTGAAAGCTTATATATATAAACAGGTATGCAGAATTTTATAGACATGGATTGCAAGACCAATACAAAACTAGATATCCAACCTAGAAAACACAATAACTAGAGGAGATGAACAGATATGAGATGAAAGTTTTCGTTTGATGAACAGCTTGGATTGCAAAACCAATACAAAACCAGTGGTGCAACCTACGAAACACAATAACCGGAGGAGATGAACATATATGAGATAAGAGTTTTCTTCCGATGCTCCGGCAAGGGTGGATTGAGTTTTTGTTCGATGCTCCGGTAAGGGTGGACTACCGAAATTGAAAATCAGGTTAGGTGAGCCATTGAAATTTTGAATCATAAAGAATGAAGTCGAAGAAGAAGGTGATGATGATTGAAGAGATGGCGGTGGTTTTTATTTTTAGGTTAGTAGGTTCTTAAATAAAATAGAAAACTCTAATTACATAGTATTTTTACATATTTGTCCTTTTTATTTTAGCCTATAGATCTTGGTACTTAATCTAATGTTGAATAATGGTCTTGTTATGTAACAACAAAATGGCTTTGTGTCATAGCAGGTTTTCTGATTATTAATGACGGCCAAGACTTGTACCTGTGAGTGGATGCAATTTCTTTTTGATGAATTTCACTTTGCATTACTTCGAAACACCAAACAACAGGGGTTACAACAGAGCTGAGATCTAGCTAGGCAGCTTTAGCCACTGAATCTGCCTGGACGTTAAAGGAACGAGGGACATGATGAAAAGAAATAAGAGGTCTTGCTAACCTAATACAATCAATCGTCCCTAGAGTGTCGTAACAATCCCAATGCCAGCGGTGTTTGGGCCATTGATAGCCTGGATCACTGTAAGACAGTAAGAGAAAATGACACAAGGAGAACAGAGCGTCGACGCTAAGTTTGTAGCCTCGAGGACAGCTCTAGCTTCCAAAGTCAGAGAAGAAGAGAAGAAGAAGGTCCCCACCCGCCCATCTATAACTTTTCCTAGTGTATCTCGAGAGATCACACCATAAGTCGCCTTCTGGGAGTAACTTTGAAACGACCCGTCACAGTGGATTTTCAACTAGGAAGTCTACGGCGGTGGAGCAGTATAGGGAGGGGGATGAGTGGGGGGTATCGAAAGAGTGGTTAGGATGCTTGTCCAATCGAGGAAGTCCTTCTCAATCATTGCGGAAGTGAAGGTTGGAGAAGGAGTAGTCTGGTTGAAGATAGAAGCGTTGCGGGTTTTCCAGATCTCCCAACAGATGGCAGCAATTCTAGCCGAGGAGATAGCAATCTCGAGTTGACTTTGCTGGACGAGGATAGTGTTCGCTCGGTTCGGTTTGATGTCTTATTCAATGGTCGCCCAACCGGATTTTTCAACCCCTCCAGAGGCATCCTTCAGGGGCACCCCCTCTATCACGTCCTCTTCATTCTGATTTCCAATTCCCACTCCATCTTGATCGACCGTCATATAAGCGCTAATCACCTCCATGGTATTTGTCTCTCTCGTCGGGGTCCCCTTCTAACTCACTGCCTCTTTACAGATGACACTATCATTTTTAGCAAGGCAACGGTTCAAGAAGCAACATGCATTACTGAGATCATTTCCACATACGGAAATCTGATGGGCCAAGAGGTTAAGCATGAAAAATCGTCCATCTTCTTCAGTGCCAATGTCCCCCTCGAAAAGAAGAACACTATCATCTATAGTGTGGGATTCACAAACAAACATACCCATTCCTCTTACCTTGGTATCCCAACACAATGGGGTAGATCTAAGAAGGAATCCTTCGAGATTCTTATCAATAGATTGGCAGCAAAAACTCAAACATGGAAGTGTCGCCTCCTCTCTCATGTTAGGAAGGAAACTCCCATCAAGGCGGTCATTCAAGCCATTCCAAGCTACATCATGAGCCTTTTCATCCTGCCTCATAATCTCACGAACAAGATGAATTCCATGCTCTATAATTTTTTCTAGGCCGGAAATATGGATAAGAGGTCCATTCACTGGTGCCACGCTGATCTCATGTGCTCTTCTAAATCTTTGGGTGGTCTCGATTCCAAAGACTATGAGGATTTCAACCAAACTTTTGTGGCCAAGTAAGCATGGTGTATCCTCGTTAACCCAACCGCCTTGTGGGTCCGGGTCCTTAAAGCTAAATACTTTGCTCGCACTGACTTTCTCCACGCAAACATAGGCGCTTGACCCTCTTAGATCTGGGCGAGCCTCTGCGACTCACGAGTCACCCTCGACACTAGTGTCTTTAAAGCAATAGGTAACAGAGAGTCCATCCTCCTCTCCTAGGACCCTTGGATCTCGTCCGCCTGATTCATGAGATTCCCCAGCTTCATGGACCTTTTGAAACGGTCGCGGATTGGACTCGAGAATAGCCAAGGGTCTGGGACACACACACTATCGCTTTGTACTATCAATAATCAGTGGTCGATCAGATCTGGCAGATCCCCATTGGCCCTGCATAGATGACCTACGAATGGAAATGGAAATTCACGACTGATGAGAAATTTTCAGTGCGATCTGCGTACCACTCCATCCACCAGCTCAATGCCTCCCATCACTTTCTGCTCTCTTCCAAGGCCGATTCCATACTATGGAAGTGGTTATGGAGCCTCTCCTTACCCCCAAAAACTCTCATCTTCCTTTGGAGATGTGCCAACGGGTCCCTTGCCACAAATGCAAACATCTTCTGGAGGCACTACAGCTCCACCGACCAATGTCCAGTTTGTAACCAGAGGGAAGAGTCTGTCCATCATTGTCTTTTTTGTACCAGCACGCCACGGAAACGTGGTCACTCATTATCCCATCCTGGAGTCCACCACAACCCAGGATGGGTTTCCTCTACTAGTTTGCAGGTTTGAGCATTCCAAAAGGACAGATCTCCTCGGAACGTATGGCAACCACCTGTTGGAACGTTTGCAAAGCGCGCAATGATTTCACCTTCCTGAATGACAAACCAGTTCCAGCACCCACCATCCACCTTATTGAAACTGATATCATCAAGTGGAGGGTCGCCATTCCTGCTCACCAGCCTACTTTGACTCATCATATCCCCCAGTTCCACCCAGCCACCCCCATCCTCCACCTGCTCTGCCGCCACGGTTCTCCGGTATGGAGATCCACTGTGATGGGTCATACCTATGTGACTCCCAGAAGGCGGCTTTCAGAGTCATTGTTACTAATGGTATCAGACAGGTCATTGATGGGAGGGCCGGAACTGTATGATGCTCTTCTGGAATTGCCTCGGAAGCCCGTGCTGTGTTGGAAGCGACGACCTGTGTTACTCGCTTCCCTATCGGGTGTCGCATCATGTCTGACTGCCTTAACCTTATAAATGCGATCAATGGCCCGGAGCACCAATGGTCGTGGCAATATTTTGGTATCCTTGGTTGCATCCAGTCCATAAGCCTTTCATCTCCAAATATCTCCTTTCATCATATTCCCCGATCCTCAAACAAAACCGCAGATTCGGTTTCCCGATCATCAAGGACGGGTAACATTCTCCTCGAGTGGA
The DNA here is from genome assembly GCA_030674075.2 of Linum usitatissimum. Classification (NCBI taxonomy): domain Eukaryota; kingdom Viridiplantae; phylum Streptophyta; class Magnoliopsida; order Malpighiales; family Linaceae; genus Linum; species Linum usitatissimum. The sequence goes on from JAUJYP020001374.1 coordinate 2,978,010, forward strand.
TCGATTCCCTCCTGTAACACTGGATCCTTTTGGATGCTAATATGAAGAGTGGTTCCTTTGTCAAAAGAAAAAAAAAAGTCATTGAAACAGCACAGTACGTAGTGGCGAACGAACTGACAGTAATGATTCTTTGTTTTTTTATCAATAATAATGATTCTTTGTTGGAACTCATTGCTACTTAAGCATGAACCAATAGCCAGTCAAAAGCGTTCACAACAAAAATATGGCATTGGATTTCCTTCGCCTTGGCTTTCACTCGATTCTCAAACATGAACGTGGTCATGAAAATGCTTGTCACCATGAACTAAGATTGTGATAACTAGCACAATAAGCCTCCAAAAGCAGAGTTGATACAATTAATTAAGGCAACCATACATGGAAGAAATGGATGAAGAAGAAATGCATTGCACCTCAAAAGTGGAAGAATGAAGCTTGTTGTTATTGCTTTGTTGAAGTGCAGTGGTTGAACTCATTGCTTACAGAAATGGGGTTACAAGTGTGTACATTAATGAACATCAGCTATGACAATAAGTCTGCTATTCACATTGTGAAAAATCCTGTGTTTCATGAACGTACAAAACACATCGAGATTGACTGCCACGTTACAAGAGAAAGAATCAAATCGCTGATGTTCATTCGTGTACACACTTGTATCCCCATTTCTGTAAGCAATAAGTTCACATTGCGAAAAATCCTGTGTTTCATGAACATACAAAACAAATCAAAATTGACTGCCACGTTACAAGAGAAAGAATCGAATCGGGTCTAATTTCATTGAGGTATGTTCCTACAGAGTTACAGCTTGTTGATCTCTTTACAAAAGGATTACATAGGACTTGTCTACAGTTTCTATTCAGCAAGTTGGAAGTGCTAGATATTCACTCGCCAACTTGAGGGAGGATATCAGAATGAATGAAGAAAAGGCGCAACCATACATGGAAGAAAGGGATGAAGAGGAAATGCATTACACCTGGAAACTGGAAGAATGAAGCTTGTTGTTGTTTAAGTGCACTAATTTATTTAAATATGTTGAATAAAACTATTATACCAATGATATTATGACACTTGGCTTGTCTTGCTGTCCTTGCCTCGCTGTATTTTGAATTGTGATGTCGAACTCCAATAAATTGGGAATGCAAAAGTGCGGGAGTTAATAAAGCTTTTCACTATTTTCCTACTCCCTGCTTTCTCTCTATTTCTCCTTTGATCCATTTTTAATATGGTATCAGAGCTCAAATGAGCTAAATCGATGGCTGGTGACGAAGAAGATGGTCACTAGCTGAAACAAACATAACGCTCCGATCAACATAGTAGTGGATCTGGTTTCACCTTCGGTACATTCAATCCTAATATTCAAAATCGTTCTTCTGAACTTACTTTTGGAAATCCTTATTACATAAATCTGAACAAGAATCTATCACAATCGATCATTGATGTAACCTTGGATGGTGTAAATTACCAAGTGTGGAATCGATCTATGTGTTTTGCTCTAAAAAGTAAACATAAGATAAGATTCATCTATGGTACCTTGTTAGCTCCTCCGATTACCTCTGATAGGTTCCCTTTTTCGGATGCTTGCAACATGATGGTATTATAGTGGCTTATGAATTCATTGCACCCTGAGATCCGACGCAGTGTCATCATGAAAATGCTCGAATCTTATGGTTGAATTGAAGAAACGTTTTGGCCAGGCAAACGCTCTTAATATTGCCAACTTGCAGGACAAGATCCATGCCTGTAAACATAATTCAATGTCTCTCACACAATATTACACTATCATCAAGGGTCTTTGGGAGGAATACCGTCAATTTGCCCCCATTGGACCATGTAACTGTGCTCCTGGAAATACTATTGCCTGCCCAGCAGTGGCTGCTTTTCAGGAAAAACAATACACTGACTACTTGATCAAGTTTCTTTGTGGTTTGTGTGTTGAATATGAGATGGTGAAGACGCAGTTGCTTATGATGCAACCCTTACCTTCCATTACTACAGCTTATGATCAGGCATTGCAGCATGAGGAGAAGATCAAAGATGGAGTCACTATGGGTAAGGAGGGAGTTTCTAGCTCACCAGCAGCCTTCGTTGTTACTGCTCCCCTCCTGAAGACTCTTCCACAACTCTAACAGCTTTCACCCTTAAGGGATCCTCCTCATATGCTAACACTGCCCGGAATATGTTTTGCCATTATTGTCGCAAGGAAGGTCATATATTGGAGGAGTGCATGAAACTTAAATGGAAGAAAAAGCAAGAGCAAGAACGTCTAACTGGTGGAGGTTCTAACCCTACTACTGGTATTGTGAGTCAGGGAGGAAGAGTTCATACGGCCAATGTTGCATCCTCATCGCCACCAATAGGCTCCTCTTTCACTCCAGAGGAGTTCAATTATCTCAGACTTCTACTGCAGGGGTCACAGCTGCCCAGGATCAATGTCATCACTCAAACCATGCCTCCAAATCAACCTCCAAATTTCTCAGGTAACTATGTTTTGTCTTCTACATGCAATAGCTTTGATAAAGTGTAGATTCTTGATACGAGGGCATGAAATCATATTGCCTCTTTCCTTGACCTATTTACTAACTTTAAATCTGCCTCTAACATATATTTTTACTTACCAAATTCAGAACGTGTTGTTGTTAGTAAAATAGGGTCTACTACCTTACCTATTGGCCTCACTCTGCACAATGTGCTACATGTTCCTCAGTTTGCCTTCAACCTCATATCCATTAGTAAATTGACTAATGCCTTACCTATCTCTATCTCTTTCCATTCCAATCAATGTGAATCCAAGCCTTACTCACCAAGAAGACAATTTGTTTAGCAATAGAACATAAAGGTCTTTATCATCTCCATGTTCCCAACCCTCAGAAAAAGCAATCAAGTACTCTAGTGGCTGTCTCTATCAATCTGCAGCCTCATGACATTAACCTATGGCACTGAAGATTAGGCATCCTAGTCAATATAGAATCAAATTGCTAGAAGTATGTAATAGTGAAGTTATTAGTGAAAAGATCACATATTGTCAAATCTGCCATTTGACAAAGCAAAAACGTCTTCGATTTCAGCCCAGTAATAATAAAGCCTCTGATATTTTTTAGTTGATTCACGTTGATATATGAGATCCCTTAGCCACATAATCATATGATCACTCCTCATACTTTCTTACCATTGTTGTGACCATTCCAGAGGTGTGTGGGTTTACCTTATGAAATATAAGTCAGATACCAGAGGTCATCTAGAGTCTTTCTGCAAGATGGTTAAAACTCAATTCAATAAAACTGTCAAAGCTATTCGTAGCGATCAAGATCAGGAGTTCCACATGTCTGAGTTCTTTTCTGATCAAGGGATCATTCATCAATTATTCTGTGTCCAAACCCCAGAACAAAATGCTAGGGTTGAGAGAAAACATCAACACATTCTCAATGTTGCTAGAGCCCTTAGGTTCCAGTCAGGGCTTCCCTTAACCTACTGAAGTGACTGCATTTTGCATGATGTTTACTTAATCAATCGTATACCAACTCCTATTCTAGATAATCGATCTCAATATGAAATCATCTTCAAAGATTCACCTAATCTCTGTCATCTAAAGGTCTTTGGATGTCTCTGCTATGCATCCACTTTGACTCATTATAGGAAAAATTCCAAAGTAGAGCAAGACAGTGTATTCTGTTAGGGATTCCAGCAGGATAAAGGATATAAACTGCTAGACATAGAGTCAAAGCAGGTTTTTATGTCATGTGATGTAGTCTTCTATGAGAAAATTATACCATTCAAAGGTACTATTGACACTCAGCAATCCATATTTTCTCAAAACATAACAGATCATACTATAATGTACCCTTCCAAGCTCCACCAGAAATAGCCATCCCAACTGTCCAAGCTCCACTAAACTATGAACCTGATGCCTCTAATCTAAGTTTGTCTTTGTCAAGTTCTTCATGTAGTTTGTAGGATGTTTTAGCTGAGGAAGAAGAGGAAATGGTTCCAAAAGAAGTTGCAGTTGCCAGCAATCAACCAGCCATAGATTTTGGGAGGCCTAAACTAATCACCAGGCCACCAATTTATTTACAAGATTACCATCTGAACAATAATGTCAGCTGACATCCTCTGACAGCAGTCCTATCTTATGCCAATTTATCAGATCAATTCAGGAAATATGCATTGAATCTTATCACTCATCAGGAACCTGCTATATATGAAGAAGCAAGACAAATCATGTGCTGGATTAGAGCTATGAATGAAGAGCTGGCAGCATTAGATGAAAACCAGACATGGGAAATTGTTCCACTGCCAACATGGAAGAAAGCAATCAGATGCAAATGGGTTTACAATGTAAAGTTGAGATCATATGGAACTGTAGAGAGGCATAAAACAAGACTTGTGGCCAAAGGATTCACACAAATCTATGGCATTGATTTTCTGGATACCTTTTCACTAGTAGCAAAGATCAATTCAGTTAAAACACTTTTGGCAGTTGTAGCTGCTAAAGGATGGCATTTAGAACAAATGGATGTCTCCAATGCATTCCTGCATGGAGAAGAAGTTTACATGCAAGCCCCTCCTAGACTTGAAATACCCTCTGGAATGTGTTGTAGACTGAAGATGTTGACTAAAGCAAGCTAGTAGCAATGGTTTGCCAAGCTAACCACATCGTTGACAGATTATAGATTCAGGCCGTCTAGATCAGATTATTCTCTTTTCATAAAAGACACTAATGAAGGTCCAATCATGTTGTTGTGTACGCTGATGACATTATTCTTATTGGAGAAAATATGGAATCTATTGCAGCAGTGAAAACATACCTTTAATCAGTATTCAAAATTAAGGATTTAGGATGTTTGAAGTATTTCCTATGCTTGGAAGTTGCCAGATCCAAACAAGGAATTGTTGTTAATCAGCTAAAGTACTGTGTTGAGCTTTTAGCAGAAGCAAGATTACTTGAATCAAAGGGATGCATATCACCAATTGATATGAACATGAAGTTGAGAGCAAAGCAAGGAGATCCATTGGATGATTCAAGTAGATACAGGCAACTTGTAGGAAAGTTGCACTATCTGACTATAACAAGACCTGACATTGCCTTTGTGGTGTAGCAATTAAGTCAGTTTCAATCAGATCCATGCACATAACATATGAATGTTGTTCACAGGGTTCTAAGGTACTTGAAGATAGCTCCTGGACAAGGATTGTTCTATAAGGCTTGATAATCCATTGATACTGCAGGGATATTGTGATTCTGACTTGGCTACCTTTCCATATAGCAGGAGATCTACCTTTGGCTATTGCACGTATATTGGAGATTGTTTACTTACATGAAAGTCTAAAAAACAAACCACCGTATTAAGGTCATCATCTGAGGCACAGTATAGAGCATTAGCTCATTTGGTTTGTGAAATGCAGTGGTTGAATTCATTGCTTACAGAAATGGGGATACAAGTGCGTACATCAATGAACATCAGATATGACAATAAGTCTGCTATTCACATTGCGAAAAATCTTGTATTTCATGAACATATTAAACAAATCGAGATTAACTGTCACATTACAAGAGAAAGAATCGAATCGGGTCTAATTTCATTGAGGTATGTTCCTACAGAGTTACAGCTTGCTGATCTCCTTACAAAAGGATTACATAGGACTTGTCTACAGTTTCTACTCAGCAAGTTGGGAGTGTTGGACATTCACTCGCCAACTTGAGGGAGGATATCAGACTGAATGAAGAAAAGGTGCAACCATACATGGAAGAAAGGGGTGAAGAAGAAATGCATTGCACCTGGAAACTAGAAGAATGAAGCTTGCTGTTATTGTTTTGTTGAAGTGCACCGTTTTATATAAATATGTTAAATATGACTATTGGGCCAATGGTATTGTGACACTTGACTTGTATTGCTATCCTTGTCTTGTTATATTTTGAATTGTGATGTAAAACTCCAATAATTTGGGAAATGCAAAAGTGTAGGAGTTAATAAAGCTTTCCGCTATTTTCCTACTCACAACTTTTTTTCTCGATTTCTCCTTTGATCCATTTTTAATAAGGTTGATGAATGGACTACAGTTAAATAAACGACGAACATGCATGGTGAATTGTATAATCGAGACCAGTTAATTAAATTTCAAGGAAGGTAAATAATGTACTCTTAATGAACATGCGCTCATGATAATCGAAATTAGAAGAGGAATTTTGGAAAATTCGCGACAGATACCTGTGTATTCGTTCCTTCTAATACGTTTAAGAGAAACTGATTGTCACAGTAAGCAGAATATGAAATCCATCACAAACGAAGTTACGGAAAAGAGTCAGAAGAAAAGAGTCAAACAACAACGGCCTAACACAAGCACCATATATAGAGACAAATCCAGTGCAACTAAAACACCAAAGCCACATACGATTTCTTGATCGGTCTTAATGTTCTCCACTTCCTTTTACCAAAGTTGCAACAACACAAACTCACCTAATAATAATTCTATTGAATCACAACTCTATCTGACTCACTTTGTTAAACATATTTTTATATTTGGAACCTTCGCCTTAACTTACTCTGTTAAGGATGAATTAATTATGATTGGCCTCTTTAGGTGACTGATGACTTGAAAACTAACTGCAACAGAAAGAACACTCTGTATTGTTAGTATTTGGTGTATGAACACCACTTTGTTTGCTACAATGCACCAGTTAGCTAGGGTTAATAGTTCCAAAAGATCTGGTTACTTGTGTAAATATCTAGTTGTAATCTATCACAATCATGCCCGAGCCGTCGTCATAGGCCAGTTGACTTTTGAACAGGACCTATTGGCTTATAGGGCGTGTGCGTTCTTCACAATTAAAATTGATCCTAACAGTCTGAGACAACGATTGCTGCATCGTAGACAAACTGATGCATTAGTAAAAACTGTAACAAACACTACACGGATAGCTAAAGAAACTCCAACCGCTAATCCACCCGTCTGCTAAAAGTAAAAGGACAAGAGATCCAGAAACTAACCAAGACTGACTACCAAAAACCAACTAACTAATTACTCCCTTACATTGGATTTTTGGGGCTGTAAATCAATCAATCTGTATATCTTTATTTAATACTAGGTTTGTTCATCATCTATCAGTGACCCAAAATTCCAGTGACCGTGGCTGGCTTGGCTCTTCTACGAAACCATAGGGGAATCAAAATTGTCCAAAAAGGAAGAGTAGATTTATGATAGTATATGCACAGTTCATATTCAAACTCACTTGGCTCGTTTGTCACCCTCCTCTTCACCCTCACCCGACTCATCTTCCAACCGACTACCCAATTTCACTATGTCTTCCACCCGAATCTTCCCATCTGCGCTCATCAATCAATTATTAACCGAGTTACTCAGACTGAGTCTCAAAACAAACAATCAAGATAGTGTAGTGTAGTGTTGAAGAAGCAAAGTACCTGAGTCTTTGGCAAGATTGCTAATGAGTTCCTGAATGCCTTCTTTCCCAAGTGTGTTCTTCAGATAGTTAGCTGCTGCTGCCACCTCGTCTGGTGTCACTTTCCCATCGTAATCCCTATTTCCACATCACCCAGTTCCAACTTTTTAACCAACTTTCAATTTTCCTTATTCCAACTTCTTACTATTACATTACCAACTAGTGTTTTTTCACCTGTCAAGTAGTCGGAAACGGTCCCCGATTTCAGCATCCACGTCGTCAATCTCCTTCTCGAGCTTTTGGAGCATGGCGTCAACCTTATTCATGACAATATTAAGGGAGGATTGATCGTTAGTTGCTAATGTACATTGATATTAAATCATTTACTGGTTTTGGCTTGTGCTGAAAAATGATTGGAGTCTGGTACCCTGTCGATAAGTGCTGAAGAAACTTCATCAGCTTCTTCTTCCTCTTCTTCTTGCTTTTCCACTTCAGCTGAACGCCAACTTTCATCTTTAGCCGCTCTATAAGCCTTCATCGCCGCCTTCTCATCCTCGATGCCTTCGCTATCTATCATGCTGTTATAAAGCTCTATCTGAATGCCCAACCCCACAAGACAAGTTACAGAAAAAACTTATTCAGCACAAAATAGCCATGAGTAATATTTGGTATAAACGAAGCAAATCATGCGGGATGTCAATGAGAAATTATTTAACCTCCTTGTTGACAAGTCTCAGAAACTGTTCACGTTCTCTACTCACTGACTGCAAGATGAACAGACAGCCAACATTTAAACGGAAGCATGAAGAAAGATATACAAATATAAACGATAATGATGGAGAAACAAACAAAGATGGTTGAGATTATTACTGATGCAGAAGCTAAAACAGCCAATGCACGACTGAGTTCACAAAGCTCATCCTGTTTCTCCAGCGTTCGTTCCCTGGCCCGTTCTTGAGCTTCACTTGCTGTTGGTGTAGTCATCTCTTTCAATGCCACATCTTCCTCCTCGCTCGCTTTATGTTCTTTAATCCTAGCAAGTTCTTCTTCCTCTTTCTCTTCCTCTTCCTGTAATATTAGTTCCAAATAAGTACCGCACTTAAAAATAGATGTTGAAGTGCTTTTTTACTCACCCCACTTGAAGCATAAATTCAACCAAGTGTTGTGAATTTTCCATAATAAAGGAGTTAAACTACTTCCTATCCTCCTACTCTTCTAAGCTGAAGACACAAAGCCTATTGCTCGTTCCCTTATGGCTAAAGCCACACACGGATCATAAGATTAAATGTAGAATAATTGAACCATTCAAAGCTGTAGAAGGAATTTCTCTTTTTACTGTTGACCTGCAAAAGTTCAATAATCTTTGAATTATAAACACGAGTATAACAGAATAAATACCTTGATACGTTCATCCTCCATCTGTAAGAACTCCAACTTCCTTCTCCTTTCTGAAACAGAATCTTCAGATGGCAAACCAGTACTGGCAAGAGTATCCACAACTTCATCGGGAAGAGATGATAGTGTTGCACGAACAGCTTCCTCTGGTTTCACTCTTCCAGACACAGTGAAAGCCCTGCAAATATTGGTGAAAAATAGTAAAATCCGAAAGTTAGGGGTGGTAATTCTATGTGAAAATCACTTGTCTGAAGTTACTAACAAAGCATTAAACTCTAAGGAAAAAAGAAAAAAATTTGGTGAAGTTGACGAACAAATCTTCATATTACCTTGAGAGGATTAACAGAGAAGATGGGACGGAGTGATTGAGAGAGAGATCCAACCAGTCACGGAGCTACAAAAAAATAGAACACCCAAATTCCGATGTAAGACACACATAAGGATAAACTTACGAACACAGAAACCAAACTGCAAAGGGAAAGTACATGATCATATCATATGGATAAAGACTGGTCCATCAAAAGATAAGCTACTACTATCTGCCACTCACACGATTTGAAGACATGATTAGTTGTATAGTGCAGAAATAGGATTATAAGAACGATGACAGCTCATAAAACATATTAATTTCCCAGGAAACAACTGATTCAGTTTATATGAAATCTACTCATTTCCAGAAGCCATATTTTCAATATGAACGAGAGTAATAAGCCAAGGAGACAACCTGTTCCCTCATTTCTTCAACTGAAAGTAACCCAAGCATTCCACGTTCTCTACATTCTGCGCGAAGTTCATCCTCTGTAAGCGTTTCAATGCCTTCTTCTTGGATCATCTTGTCATCAGCTTTTATGCTGGAATAAAAAAAAAATACTACACCATGTTACCCTAGGCTCCAAAGTGAAAATTAATATGGACAATTTTTTAAACAGTTCATGCATTATGAAGTTTACACAAGTAGTCACTATGAGGCTACGCCATGTTACACAGTTCCAATACGATGAAAATGATGTTCAACCATATGTAAACACCAGCAACAATTTTTAAGAATGAGAGATAAGACTCACCTTCGAAGTCTTTTCCGGAGCATGAATCGAAGATAAGAATCAGTTCCAAAAGGACTGATCCCCATATACTTGCACATACTGACTAACCGAGGCCTGAAAGAAACAAATATGCAAAGATAAAGAATCGAGGAGATACAAAAGTAAGCAAAGAAAATAAGCAGTCAGGATAAGAGCATACCTGCTGATATTATCTAAAGTTAGCTCATCGTTGAATAGCTTGGCAAAGCTTAAAATCTCGTCATTGGAAACGGAAGAACCTTTCCTAACCTGAACAATTGGTGGCAGTGAGACATGCACATGAAAGAACAATTACATAAGCCATTACAAGGGAACTGATGTGGCGCTTACTTTGTTCAAAAATTCATCAAGATCCTCTGCAGTTCTCTTAGCTTCACCACTTCGTGAGTTTTGAACTTCGTTTGCCATTTCTTTTACTGTATCCTGAAGAAACTTGGCATATTCTATCCTCGCGTTTAGCTTCCTTTTCAATGCTTCCTGTAGTTGATAAAAATTTAGTTAGAGGTGAAAGGAACGCAAAAGAAATACAATGAGTTACCGCATAAGAGTAAAGACAAGTATCCAACCCAATAAACAGAACCAATATCAAATAGTGAATTTCATCTAAACATTAGTAACTAAAAAATGGATAAATTGTCAGCCCCTTTTCTAATGCAATCTTATTAAAAAATACAAAATATCAATCATAAAGGAAGTTAACAAGCTTCACAAGTTAAAAACTAAGCCTCAATACCCACATTATGTTCAATAAACGTTGAACATCAAGTACAAAGTTGTCGGTACAAAAGTACTTCCTCATTGTCAACTCATAATCAACAGATGGACTGACACATTTCACAGTAAGTGAACCAACATAACGTTTTTAATAAATGAGAAAAGCATCCATATCAAATGCAAACATCACTATACCTAATATGGCTTAGCAAAGTAAGGTCTCCTTGCAGGTGAATAATCATTTTTAGGATATTTCACCCAGTCTTTTCATTTTCCAGCTAGTGCAAATAACCTCATCATATCTTACCTGCTCTTTCATCTTGTCCTGAAATGTTGATGGCAGCATATTGGGGAACAATTTCAGGAATACAGGCAGCAGAAATTCCATGAAGGGAACAATGATGAAAACTGCGAAAGGAACTAAACGAAAAATGTCTGCAGTTGTTCGTGTTAGCTGTTGCCTCTCCCTTCTGGACAGACTCTTCCCTTCAGCAAGTTTCAATAGCAATCGTACACTGATCCTTACATCAGCTCCCAACAGTTTAAAACCCAACCAATAATGCTTCAAAGTGGAGACAATTTCCTTTTTGAAGTGTGTAAGTTTATTGGCCCAATCTTCCCTAATAGATGATAAGCACACAGACAAATAAATGGTTAGCGTAAATTTGACTTGAGCAAAACATTACAACCCGCAAGCATCATCAAACATCTTTTAGAAGGCTGTATCACTAATTAATACATAAAGGTAATGGTGTTAACCTGCTCATAGCAGCTACAGCTCTTAATGCAGGGCCGATTCCAAGAAGCACAGCCCATGTTTTCTGTAAAACCGATTTGACAGCATTTTGAGACTCTTGTAACTTTTTGGCTTTTGCTTTGGCCTTCGCAGTACTCAAGCCTTCAACAGCTTCATCACAGTCTTCTGGAGACACTTCTTTTCTCTTTTTGGCTACAGATTCTTCATTTCCGTCATCATCATTTCCAAACTCAGGCTGTTTAGCGGTGGCAGTAGATGCATTTCCTGAAGCTGTAGACATCAATCTTAGCGGGTGAAAGAAGTCTGCTCTGACATTTCTGGAGCCCAAAACTGCCCTACTATAGAAACTATTCCTAAAGTGCCCATCACCCAAGACACCATACACTTCTAGTTTTCTAGCTGCAGCATCATTTGGTTCCTTCACATTCGCAAGATCAGAAGACTGACAGTTGGCATCAGAACCATTGCCACAAGAATCCAATCCTGGAACTCCTAGCCGCAGACTGCGGAGATCATAACTGGAACGAGCAGAAGAACTGAAGTAATCAAAAACGCATTTGTTCCTCCTCACAATTGCTCTAGAAGCCATTGTTCATATGCTTTGTTCTACGCAAACAGTTACACTCCCATGCCCTGATAATCTGCCAGGTTAAGCTGGGAAAACAGAAATCCACCAAATGTGTCAAAAAAAAAGCAAACACTCCCATAATCAAGCAGCAAAGAAGACCAAAACCAACTGATGATATGCCAAATACGGTGCAAATCATTGCATATATGAACAAACAAACAAAAAAAGAACTACAGTCTTCAATTGCACTATTTCCTTCCCCTGGATGAGAATTAAGCGAATGAAAATAAAGAAAGGACACAGAAGTAAACTCGATTGACGCAGAGATGTATAGATCGCTCTAACAGAGTAAGAATGGACATAGATAAATTATGTCAACCAAACAGTGGACGCGCACTTCACTCCTATTCGTAAACAGCAAAACCTTCAGGTTATAGGAAGATAAGCATAGCAACTAACCGCAGATAAAAGATCTAAAAATCATTGGAGTGTCGAACGCACGCTTATCTGGATATGTAAAAATCAACGGAGAGTGAACAACGCTTCGACGCCATTGTCGAACGCACTGCAGGAAAAAAAGGAAGTGCGACGGCGACGGTGTTTAGCTTACCGGAGAAGGCTGTCGGCGAAGGCTTTGCTCAGGTAACCGGGGATTTTGGTGGGGCGGAAAGGCGGGGACCAAAAAGAGGAGAAGTAGCGAATCGGCGAGAGCAGCAGCGGAATGAGGGGTTAAGCGGGGTATTGGACTGTTAGGCATTCATTTTGCCTTGCAAAACAAACCAGAAAAATAAAAAGAAAGGATAAATAGAAAATTAAATTTAACCAAATAAGTGTCACCAAAAAGAATAACAGTCATATATTTCTTACAAAATTGTAGAAAGTCTCGCATGTTAAATTAGGATTCAATTCAGAACTATTTATTTGTTTTCAGCTAATTCAATTGCCAAAATGAAAAAAAAATGTTCTATTATCTGTACTATTGCAATTTATAAATTAAGAGTTTAATTTAATTATTTACGCATAATGTAATAGCTCAGTTAGTAGTATTATAAGCGTAAAATTTTTACCAAAAAAATAAGCTTCCAAAAATAATTTATTCGGCTAAACGCTCATCACATCGAAAGTCAAAGTGAAGATTTGCATATGGAAGATACATAATCCATTACATTCGAAAGGAAATGAGCATCCATAAAAATAAAGTAGATAGAGTCTAAACCAAATCGAAGAATCTAATGTCATCCTGGGATTCTGCTCAGTTCTAAGTTGAGTTTTTATATCGCATAAACAAAGAATTGTATATTGTCTCTATTTTGTATATTCTAAGTAATTCTACAAAAATAAATTGTCTACCAAACACCAATAAGATAATCTAACGCCCTCCAATTGTAATCAAACACTTTTCAACATTTCCTTTGTCCTCAAACACTCCATACCAAACCAGCCTGCTCTAACTTCCAATCCCCGTTACTTCTATTACATGGGCTGTTTGATGCGCATCGCATAAAGATATTCTGCAGCATTGTCAAGTATTCTTCGAATATCCAGTTTTAGCTTCAAAAATATTAACAGCAGCAGCGCAAACCACATTGGTTTCTGTCACAGCACCACCACCACCACCACCACAACATAAGAAACAAACAAACAAACAAACACTGATCAGCTAAAATGTTTGATATACTAAGCAGACAAAAAGTGGGAAACTAATGATGCGCAATTTACAATTTACACTACCCACAAGGATGAACAGTATCTTATCTTAGGTGTGTAAGTTTTCTCAAGGATCAAATTGCCCTCTGACCACATTAACACAAGCATAATACTTACAAGTTAACAAAAATATGCCAACTACTCAGCTCCAATACAACCATCATTCAAAATTCCTTCCTCTTTTGCCGCAATTCATTCAGCTCCGACTCAATATCCGGATCTCTTGAGCTGCTGAAAAGGCTTTGCCCCGGCGGCAACTGTTTCTGGTAGCAGATTTGAAGCCACAAATGATAAATTAGATAAAAGCATAACATCTACTGGAGTTGATTCTGCAGAAGCAAGTCTGACTGCTGTATTATTATTACAATGCTGAAGTAAAGTTCCATTTCTAGTTCATATATGAAGGATGAAACAGCAGAAGTATACGTGAAGAAACCCATTGTACCTTTGTGCTGCTACCGGCTAGCTGCTTCTTCAACTGATCTAGATCATCATCCACTGATGACGTCTCCAGAGCCAAAAACTTCACCAGGAATTAACAAGAAGCAAGGACGGAAAAATACGGATCAGCATTATGAAAATCGAAGATGGATAAGTACGGTATCAAAAGCAGATACGTGGGGGGGCTTATTATGAACCCGAATAAAGAATCCATGTAGTGAAGACAAACGATCATTATTAATGCTCAGCAACACAGCTCTGCACTATAATCTAGTCTGATCAACTAAAATTTGCTTAATGAACTTCCTGTATTGGACATATGATAGCTTATAAGTTTTATTCTGAACTGATGGCCTGAAGGAAACATGATCCATGAATCCAACCATGCTACATATTTGCAATTATGACGTGTCATGCAGCCGCTAAATGAAATACTGATAGCCAGCTACTTTGCATTGCTAGTGTGGATGATTACAGAGAATAATGGATGGGTCCTAACTATAAAAAAACTACGCCAGATTATTATTAACTAACATATGCTGATAAACGCATATATCATAATTACAAACACAAATGCAACTGGTAATGGATTCGACAGTTTGCATACCTTCCCATCCAACTCATCAGAAGTCAGTTGCCCAAGAGCTTCTGCCTCGGATTCCATTGTCATCACTATCAGGTTTCAAAACAAAAGAAAAAGTAAACAGGAGTTTAGGTCCAACCGTTTGGCAAAAGGAGAACGCGAGACCTTCCAGTAAGTGACTATGACCATACCATAGCTTTACTTGATTGCATGAGATACTTATTCTCATCACCCATAAATTATATAGATTTGTAGCTGGCATGCAATGTAGCTAGTTCCAAAAAAACAATCTTTTAATGAACATTCAACTGAACCCCTCTACGTATGAGCCACGGCCACTGTATGTTTATACTATTCCTTTGTCGTTTATACAAGTGGAAACTAATTTCTACTTTGATCATTGTTCAAACAAGTTACAAGTCCTTCCACCATGCAATTGGTCACCTGGTAGTGATATGCAAGGCATGAATTGACGTCTTCTTTCAATCCAGCATAATAAAATGGCAACTTAGATGAATCTAGCGAACTTTTAATGAACATTCAACTGAACCCCTCTACTTATGAGCCACAGCCACTGCCCAGTGGGATACATTTACATTTTTTCCCTTTGTATAAGTGAAAACTAATCTATACTTTTTATCAGTGATCAAACAAGTTACAAGTCCTTGCACCATGCAATTGGCTACCTTGTAGTTATATGCAAGACATGAATTGACGCCTTTTTCAATCAACCATAACAAGAACCTTATCCCAGCTAAAATAGCAACTTGGATTAATCTAGCGATCTTTGTGACCCGCTCACTGGTGATGAATTTGAGAGCAAGAAAATATCCAGATCAATTATATTCCAACTGCATAGGCTTAATTGAGTACTGTAATAATGTAAGGTATTAACCACTTTCAACGGATTAGCCAAAATAAGGCAGATGAGAACTTCATTGGACAACAGTGACTTGTCAGAAGTCAATGGTATAATTAAAGGTAAATTTCATTAGGATTACACGCTGGCTAACATGAGACAACCCTAACATCATCAGAAATGCAACAAGTTTCTAATATTGTCAGCTGCTCACAGTCATACTCCAGACAAGTCGCTAGTTGAAGCAGCACTCTGACTATCACAGTGAAAATTGATTTGTGGGAAACTACAGCAGGTAATGATCAGGTGTACCATATGGACAAGGACAAAGCAGTCTCCTGGTATATTAATGGATACATATAGGACAAACTTCATGTTGCTTACTGTTACATAAAAGTATGCTGTTATGCATGATAAGTTCGTGTTGAATGCCATACCTTTTTCCTCCATCTTTTCAAAAGCTGAAAGAGCACTGCTGGTATTGACATTTCCTACCATCTCATTCACTTTGGTTGCCGTTCTAAATATGACAAATATGTTCAGAAAGAATATCCATAAACATAGATGTACAAAAATACAAGTCAAACGGGGCAATGATGTCAGAGAAAAACCTTGCACTCTGAGCCCGTGCTTTAAGAGTGTCCTTCTTCGACTTTGCTTCTTGTATCTTGCTCTCCAAGAGCTACAAAAAAACAATAATCTCATAGGTCGGTCGACAGACAGACGACAAATTAATCTCAGCCATCGAAAACCATGGAAGTACATAAGAAGTCACAAGTTACAGCTGGTGATTGTGTGTGTGTGTCTGGGGGTAGACTAAAACTAGAAGAAAGAGAGACAATTAAGACAATTTCCCAGCATCATCTGACCTATATGCTGTCTTGATTCTTTCCTTTAACAAATACTATATTGGTAAGAATCACATACCCGAGTGTTAGAGATAAGATTGTCAACCACACTTTTCTGTTGATCTAGGTTTGCTTTTAAGGAGCTAGCACTATCCTGCAAGAATCGAAGTGTGAGACTTGACAATTAAACAACAAAAATGCCACTTGAATTAACTTTTCTGGAAATAATCTGGCCTAACTATATATGAGCAGTTCACACCACACTCCATCACACAGCTAACAAGGCAAAGTGCTAACAATATGCTGAATATTGGCGTATCTTGGCAGAAGTCCCACAAGGGAGAGAATACAGAATGTGCAGTATTTGTCTTTCCACAAATTATCCTTCCAGGAGTAAATCGTTCTGAAATATAAGGACTGAGCTCAGTAATATGAGCAACACTAACTTTAGGTTTTCTTACTTCTATGCATCCATGAACAGTATAAAAACTCATTTGGTAGAAGATCAAAACCAAAAGCAACGCACATGCCACTCCATAGAGCAAGAGCAAGAGCAAGATCCATAGATTATGGATTAGAGAAGGTTCTAGAAACATGGCATCCTCTGCATCAAATAGGATGTCCAAGCTCATAGATGGTCAAAGGACTGAAATAAAAGTACTACACGTATTTTTTCTGGAGGGCTGTCTATAACTGAAACAAATTCCTGCTGAGACATGTTGAAAATGGACAGTTTTCATAAAGATGATAACATACACCATAAGATTTACGCCGCTTGAGTGCTTCGCGTGCAAGATCTTCCTCTCCCTTTTCAAGAGCAAGTTGCGCCTTCCGGTACCTTCAAGAAATAGGAGAAACCGTCTCAACAGATTATCATCAATCAAACTAACTCAAATAATTTTCAGGTAAAAGATAACACTGCAATCATGTGTTACCACTCTTCAGAAGCTTGTTGAGCAGCTTTGTACTTATTTTCCATACGTTTTTGAGTTGCCAAAACCTGAATAGCAAGGAAGGAAATCATGTAAAACCATGAGAGAAGCAGAAATATCTAATCATCCCAGTGAAACTTTTGCAATTTCTAATGACCAACAAACTAAGATCTTCCCCGTTACAAATGAAACACGAAACAGAATGCAGCCCTCAACATTTCGAAAAATGATGGTATGATTATTGCAATACCTAATTCAAAATACAAATAAGTAACGAATTCTTGTGAAAATGATCACATGATTTCATACAATCCATCATGTGAAGATAGCTGAAAAGGAAAAGGAAATAACTAGGAATGAAACAATACTAAGAACAGGAGAAATGAAGAAAACAAGAGTAAGGCAGCAAAAGAGAAAGTGATGCTTACCTGTGCTGTGGCTTGGCGCATCTTTGTCAAGTCGTCATTCATTTCAAGCACCGCTTGATCTAAAATCTTCTCCGGGTCTTCAAACGAACTCAAGATTGCATTTCCATATGACTGCAATCAGGAGGAGATAGTCATCTATCAAAATTAGACGGAAGAAAACAACCCCAACAATCATTAGCCATTATGAAAAACAATAGTTCCAACGGAATTTACCTTCACAACTCTAGCAAACCGTTCAAAGAGATTCATACGAATAACTAGAGCTCCTCTGCCTTGCCTCATACGACGTGAATAACCAACAGGACTCCGTATCCTATCCATCTTTAGAGCTTCAATTATAACAAAAAAAATTGAAAATTAGAAGGAACTTAGCTGATTCATGCCAGTCTGATTTAGCTATGGGTTAAATGAAAATAATTAGTAGAGAGCGGGGATAATGATGAGTACCTCCGCCATTTAAGAAGGACGAGCAGAGAGGCGGGCGCTTCACCATACAGAGAGTGTTACTCGAGGAAGTCGAAGAAGTTGAAGCAGGAGATGGTAAGTGCAAGGTCAATCCAGCAATCGCCTGTGAGTTCAGCGCCATTATAGAAATCCGTGGTTATTGCTCGCCAAGGGAAGAATTTTTTCTGGTTTCAGGAAATCTTATTCTCTTCCTGGACAAACTGAAGAAGACGAGAAGAGGAGAGGAGGATCACTCGATTTCGTTTATCTCAAGCACGAAGACCGAGCCGCGTCGAAACGCAGCGTTTCTATTTCACTAAGGCTGAAATTGAAAATTTATTGGAAAAAGATGGAGAAGGGAGAATTTCAATTTCCAACCAATAAAGGCAATAATCTAGGATACAAAATCTAGTTAATCAAAATTATGTAAGGGAAATTAATTTTAGTCAAATCTTTTATATGTTGGGATAGATTAATTCCGACCGTAAAATTGTGTTTGATAATTTAAATATTTGGTTAAATATAAAATGAGTTTTTTAGTAAAGAGTTATGTGAAAAATAAATTTGAAATTAAACAGGAGATAAGATTTGTGTGAAGATTTAGTAACATGCATCGAAAGAGATGTGTTAAATACTTTGAGTAATGTATGTATATTTTTTAATTATAAAAAATATGATAATGTTCGTAATTTTTGCCTTGTCAATTATGTGGTAGACGAATACTCTATTTATATGATACTTCGTTGGGCTATTTTTTAAAAAAAAAATTACCTTATTCTCTATCGAAAAAGTAAGAGGTGTTGACTCTAATGACATCTTCAAACTCTAAAAAGAATGATTGTTTAATCGAATCTGCTCTATGAATTTAATTCGAATTTTAGCGCAAGGAATATTAACTTTCATTGAAATTGACATTTTGTTTTTTATTGAAAGAGCATAGTGGCACATTTTCCTTTTCCGATTTGGGCGTGACCCCGCTAGTTCTCTCTCTCTCCTTCTCCCGCTCTCTGTCAAGAAATGGACGACTTCTTCTTCTTCTCCCAGTTCGTCGTGATTCTCGTCCGTCTCGCCTTTGTTTACTATTCTTCCCTCTCTCTCTCCGCCCACATCCTTAAACCCCGCGTTGGAATCGCGTAATTCACGCTCACTACGGACGAAGCAACCGCCGCCTTGACAGATTTGAGAGTGAAAGATCTCGCCGATTGCCTAAAACGATACGATGATGGCGATGATGGTCTGGGAGGCAGCGTTTGTGTTTCTGGTCCCGTCGTGGTGGGAGATCAAAGTCACTGTGGCCGCCGCCGTGTTCTTGGCCTCTGCCTACTGGTTCTTTGCTCACTGCGGAGGAACCAGTCTCGATTCCCGTGATGCCTTTCCCGAGAGCTTGGGTGACAACGGAGATGGCTTTGAGATCAACGATAAGGTTCTTACTCTTCTTTGGTTGATCATTGATGATCTCGATCGTTTTTTCTTTTTACTTGAATTAATGAATTGTTGATGTGACCGTTGATTCGTCCATCCCTTTGATCGACATTGATTTCCTTATAGTGCACAGAAGGAAAGTCAACGCGTAGGAAGTTTGAATGTCTGTTTTCTTGGACCTGATCATCTTGCTTTCTTTGGAATTTTTTGGGTCTTTAAATGCTCTGCGAAATTTTCTCGACTTATTTGCCTCATCTATTGATCAGGAATTCGAAATGTGGTTCCTGACTTACTCTTGTGCTAGTGTCATTTCACTGGATGAAAAATCATGATGATCTGCTTTCAATTTTGTCTCTGACTTGCAAACAATAGTGGAGCTTGATCCTGTCCTTTTGGATCAACCGCTCTATCTCAAGATTGTTGGAACTGGAACAGTCTGATTTCATCAATATGTACTACAATTCCCGTCAGGGATTTGAGCTTTGAAGTTGAATGCTAGCATTTAATAACGTTATTGTTTAAGAAACTTATTCCCAAACTTAACAAGTTTAAAATTTGCGTTGCATAAGCTGTGAATCTCATTGATATCCACAAAACTAAAATCAAAATTTGTTTTGCATAAGCTGTGAATCTCATTGATTTGAATATCACTTACTACATGATCAATTCTCGATTAATATTCTGCCGCATAAGCTGTGAATCTCATTGATTTGAATATGCCACCCACTACATGATTAATGCTCGATTAATATTCTGCCAAGCGTCAAAATAATGCTCCAACTTGGAATAAATTTCCACTTCTTTGACATGCAGTTCTGCACTTATTTTGTAGAATGGCCCTCTGAAAGATGATGCACAAGCCGGTTCTGGGTATCTAATCAAGGTACTTCACGATATTGATTCTAGTTGACTTTTGTAGCAGGCTTGATTTTGTATATGACGAGTTGGAAGATTTACAATTCTGACTGTCAATTTCTATTCTCAGTTGACTAGTGCGTTGATGGTTCTGATGTTTTCTTATTTCAGGTGGAATTGTTGGCTGCTAAGAATCTAATTGGTGCAAATCTGAATGGCACGTCAGATCCTTATGCTCTTATTGCTTGCGGTTCTGAGAAGCGATTCAGGTCTCATTGATCTTTCCATTTCCTTCATCTTTTGTGGTTCTATGATGTTGAATTTTCTTTTGTAACAAATTATTTATTCTTATGCTTGAATCATGAGGGTAAACCTGTTGCAATACCATATCTGAGATTCTTCCCAACATGATATTTTAATACTTCCACTTTAATAACACATACCACTTTATGTTTGAATTTAAAGCAGAAGTCTTTTCGTCTTAGTCCACCTGATAGTTTGGTTGCTGAATTTACTAACTGGTTACTCTATCATTATGTTGGTTTGCATGTACTACATTATTGCTATACACCTTGGAGGTGAGAAGCAAAAGTATTCTCCACTTCTGACTTCTGAGTTCTACCATGGTTAAGCTAATATGTTGCATCACCTTCCTAGCAATTTCATTTATCATTTTGGTTTAGTATGATGGAGATAGTGTTAAGGAATGGCTGGACTACAATCCTGAGCCATTAGGACTTGAATTGGACTGTCTAGTTTTAAACAGAAGATGCGTGACATGAACCAATATGCTTTCATCTCCATATTGCTTAAGATACCCTTGTTTCCTGTACTGTTCTCATAGAACTTCACTTTTACTGTCACAGCTCAATGGTCCCGAGTTCACGAAATCCCATGTGGGGTGAAGAATTCAATTTTTCTGTTGATGAGCTACCTGTTCAGGTAAAAAAATAACGAGTGTTGGTCTCTGTTCAACCATTTTTGCATCTCATTTTCAGCTTAAGGGCTGATATATTACGTCTCTGTTTAGTACAGAGGCTGTTGTCATGCTTATGCAGCTATCAAATTTAGTAATTTAGCGGTCTCTTTTATTGAGTAACCCGTGGGATGATTTTTCAGTTTACTGATCTCTTTTCCAACATACCTAGCAGATTAATGTGTCGATATATGACTGGGATATAATTTGGAAAAGTACTGTTCTTGGTTCTGTAACTGTTCCAGTTGAAAGTGAAGGTCAAACTGGTGCCTTATGGTACACGTTGGATAGCCAATCTGGGCAGGTAAGCTTTTCTAGCTGTATCTAGCTTCCAATTTATATGATATTCTCAAGTTTCTAGGATACTAGCTGTAACTTAATGTCGGTATATTTTGACAGGTTTGTCTTCACATAAAAACTATAAGGATTGCTGGAAATTCTTTGAGGTAATATATCGGGTTTCAGGCCTATGTCTCGCTTTCTTTTGTTTTACGGTGACTATCGTCCAACAGTCGTTTAGTGACGATTGTTTATATGATATATATTTTCAAGAGTATCATTATACATCATACAACATTTTCAAGAAATAATAGCACTTCTAGGTTCTGTCTAAGATTCAAAACTGAATTCTTGTTGCCGTCCTATAGAAATAGAGGTGCCTACTCTATCTATACCTATTGCTAGAATTTGTTCCAGTGGTAGTTTGCATTCCAAGGTCTCTTCTTACAAATGGTCATCTAGAAATTTAAAATTCCAAAGATGCAGCTATATAACTGCTATGATCATCCTGCATTAAGTAAGCCTTGCAATTTGTAAAAGGAGTACCATCCTTCTTTTTCTTCCTTCAAGAATGAATTACGCATTATAAAGTATCATTAATCATGTTGGTGATATTCATACTATGCATATTAACAAATATATAGCAATAACTTGAATGGTACAAATTGCAAAGTAATATTCAATTCATTCCCCACCTCACTAATAAAAATCAGGGTTATGAAAGAATATGCTGGAGCTAATAATCGGAGAAGGATTTCAATAGATAAACAGGGGCCTACAGTGGTTCATCAAAAACCTGGGCCTATGCAGACAATATTCAATCTCCTTCCAGATGAGGCAAGTTGAACGTATCTCAGAAACTCTTAACTGAATAAAGGGCTGTAATGAGGTGCTTTCAGAATATAAGTTTTATTTCGTTATATTATGTTAGATTAACAAAGAATTCCTTTCTTCTAGGGGGCAGAACATAGCTATTCATGCGCACTTGAGAGATCGTTCCTGTATCATGGACGCATGTACGTCTCTGCATGGCACATTTGCTTCCACTCAAATGTCTTTTCTAAGCAAATGAAGGTTAGCATGTTCACCTTTTTGTGGTTTGGTTATTTGTTTCCAGCATTAGGATTAAGTTTCTCAGTTTTGTTTTTTCTAGAAAATTTATGATGATTGCCATTGCATTCATACTTTTGCAACTGAAAAACTGTCAGCCACTTCTGCGACAAGCAACTTGCTTTACTATGGTGCTAGGTTTTTTGAAGAACTCGCTGTACTGTTGCTTTCTTGTTACTCAAGTCATTATGATAATTATGTGGAAACGTGCAGTGAATTTTTGCAGCTTGTACTGAATAAAGTGTTGGGTCATTTATATATTTAGTTTTTTAAAAGCGCATGTTAGTTCAATTTTAACATGTAATACTCTTTATTTGAATTTCTAAGAAGCTTATGTTTGATACGTTTTACTCATGGTGCATTCCTTTTCTTTGGATCGTTCGTTAACAGACTTTTTTTTGGCACTTGTGTTTGGCAGGTGGTCATACCATTTGGAGATATTGATGAGGTATGTGCTCAGTGATATTTCTCTTGAGTTAGTAGACTGTTGCATATGGCTTATCTTTGATGGTTGTTTTGTAGATACGTAGGAGTCAGCATGCTTTTATAAATCCTGCCATAACCATTATCCTGCGGATGGGTGCTGGTGGGCACGGTGTGCCTCCTCTTGGAAGCCCAGATGGTTGGTCTTCAATGACATATGTTTGCAATCTCGATACGGCCTTTTTTCATTTTGATGATAGATCTGGAGATCACTTTAGTCTTGCACTTGTGTGTGTTGATTACTGTATTACTTGTGCATAAAATGTGTAAATATATCCTCTGCATAGTAAGTTAGGTAGCTGGTTTCTTCATGTGACGGTATGCTATTAGTTACTTGTTCCGTTTTAATGTATTATTTCACATACTTCATGCTAATACTGCACGATATCAC
Organism: Linum usitatissimum; assembly: GCA_030674075.2. Taxonomy (NCBI): domain Eukaryota; kingdom Viridiplantae; phylum Streptophyta; class Magnoliopsida; order Malpighiales; family Linaceae; genus Linum; species Linum usitatissimum. The sequence continues at coordinate 3,001,674 of JAUJYP020001374.1, forward strand.
ATGGAGTCTCTGTCTAATACTCAATATTCTTTCTTTTGACCTACACTTATGGCTAAGTTGTGCTCCTTTTTTGTGTTATTTTCAGGTAGAGTGAGATATAAATTTGCATCATTTTGGAACAGGAATCATGCTATAAGAATACTCCAGCGTTTTGCGAAGAATCACCATGCAATGCTAGAAGCTGAGAAGAAGGTATTATGATTCTCTTTGTGTCTTGCATAATTAGCTATATGCTTCTATTGGCATTATCTGGATTTGCTACAGTGTGAAAAAGCTCAATGGGTTTGGCAGCCCTGTCTGCCTAGGTGCAGTCTTGTTCATGAATACTAAGCCTCCTTGGTTTTCTAGTTCAATGGACCTCTCTTCCTTTGTAGTTGTTATATCAACGCAAGAAATAAATAGTTTATGCTGTCATCTACTTGTTGATTCGTCAATTCGAAGTTTATACTGTAGTTGTTTATTTCATTATACTGTGATATAAGTTAGTGGAAAACTAACCCTGCAAAATTGATTTCACATGAATATCAAAATATTAAGTCGTAGCAATCATGATAGACCATGGCCTCTTGACTTATAAACAATAATTAAACTAGTATGTGCAATGTGTAACTGTTGAGATACGACAGCCTATTTAGGATTATTTTATTTTTCCTTTCTTGCATAGGAAGTCCTAATAGTAGTCTTTTTCTATAAGGACTTGGACTCTAACCCTAGTTGTACAACTCTATTATTAATAGAGATGGTTATCATTCAACATCAATACTTATTACCTCACAAATTAGCACGGTATCAGAGCCAAGGTTTGCAAAAACCTAGGCAAATCTAGCGTTGCCGTTCAACTCTCTCTCTATTCTAAAAATCTCTTCTTCAAACTCTTTATCATGGCTGGCATCAAGTTCGGAATTGTTGGAAAAGTCATCGCCCCAGACAACGACAGCAGTAGCTAGCAACAACAATGAAGTCGGCAGCAACCCTCCGCCGCCTCCAACTTCAACTCAGGCAAATGAATATGCCTCCTTCATCACAATCCACAAGCTGAATGGAGATAACTATCTCTAGTGGTCTCAATCCCTTCTGATTTACCTTGCTCATCGAGACAAGGAGGGGTGTATCAATGGAGACTTACCTGCACCAGCCGCTACTGAAGCAACATACAAGACGTGGAAGATTAATGACAACCTTGTGAAGTCATGGCTGATCAACACTGGAGAAATCAATAGGCGAGCTTTACCTGCTTCATAAAACAGCCAAGGATGTATGGGACAGCGTTGATAATGCTTACTGCAACACCGATAACACGGCAAAAGTCATGGAGATTGAGACGCAGCTTTACAACCTCAAACAAGGTGATATGACCGTTGCAGCATACCACAACACCCTGTCGCATCTTTGGCTTCAGATGGACTTGGACTCTAATCCTAGTTGTACAGCTCTATTATAAATAGAGCTGGTTATCATTCAAGATCAATAATGAGAGGAATTACCTTACAAATTAGCAGTAACTATTCTCTCACGTTGCTGCGGATTTGTATAGGACTTCCACTCGGTGGGAATGCTGCTCGACCCCTTTTTTGTGTTTGGCTTCAAACAAACATTTGTTCTATCATTCTCCTTTCTTGTTTATTTTAAAACGTCTGTCGCATGCCTTGGTTTCAGCTTCAATCAGTTAGGATACAGCTGTTGTTTATATAGACTTTGTGTGCTGAACATAAAAATAGTATTCTAAGTTCTGAAAATTTAAAACATACAAAATAACCTTGTAATTTCCTTTTGTTACCATCTTTTCTCGAAGTGGGTGTTCATCCGTCTCTGCTGGCTGTTCATGTACCATTCTGTACTTTTGATACATAGGAAAGTGCGGAGTCAGCGTTGCGGGCACATAGTAGCTCTGTCAGAGTAAGAAAAGGCGAATCCTCGTCTCTTCAAAGCAGTATAGTGAAAGCTCAGAAAGTTCAACCGTTTATCAAAGAAGAGGTTCTTATGGGCATACGTAATGTGAGGAATCTCTTCTTTTTAGCCTTTCTTTAACATTCCTCAGCTGCAGATTGTATCTTCTACGATTTGAAGAACGCGATTTATTTTTCTCCCTTTCAGGAAATATTTCCTTGCACGGCTGAGCAGTTCCTAAGTCTATTGTTGAGCGATGATTCTACCTTTTTAAATGAGTATCGGTCAGTTAGGAAGGATACAAATTTAAATGTAAGTTGAACGTCCTTCGCATGGTGATATTTATGCAACTGATTTTGTAGCTTGTGCTGTCTCGCAGATGTGGTCATATGGCAACAGTTGAAATTTTGATGATTGTTTTGTGCAGATTGGACCATGGCATCCAGCAGATGAATATGATGGTCAAGTAAGAGAATTAACTTTCAGATCCGTATGTAATAGTCCTATGTGCCCTCCAGATACAGCCATGACAGAGTATCAGCATTTTGTTTTATCGCCGGATAAGAAATACCTGGTTTGTCCTTATCATCTTTCGTTTAAGGTCTATTCATTGCTCACTATTCCAATGCTACTTCCTTCTTATACTACTGCTGCTGCTACACCTGTTATCAATGAAACTAAGCCATTTTGCACAGGCCAATTCTTTATGATTTAACTGTGTTTTTTTGGTGTCCCGGGAGAAAGACGAGGAGGGGGGGAAATAGAATAAAATGTTGACCCGTGTGTAGTACATCTTTCCTTCTCTTTTATAATGTTTGTTGACATTTTAAATGTTGTTGCGTTCTAGGTATTTGAAACAGTGCAACAGGCTCACGATGTGCCTTTTGGATCTTATTTTGAGGTACTTCATGCATAAACGTTTTGATTCTGAAGCAGCTCAATTACTAGCCTGTTCTCTTTACTTAATGAGTCGTATGTGTTCTGGTAGTTCGTGTCAAATAACTGCGTAACTCTACAATATATGTGTTCTTCATCAGATTCATGGTCGCTGGAAAATTGAGACCAATGCTGAAAGCTCCTCCACTATCGATGTTAAAGTGGGTAGGTATCCGGTTGTCCTTGTTTGAAACAACCTCCAATTCCAACCATATTCTTAAGTAAAGGAGGGCAAATTGGAATTTGTACAGCTTCCATTGCATTTTTCATGAATTTCTGCTGAACTACTTTTTTTTTTGGTCGACAGGAGCGCATTTCAAGAAATGGTGTGTGATGCAGTCGAAAATCAAGACAGGAGCTGTGAATGAGGTGGGGGTTTGTTTTCTTCATTTAACTCTAGCTAGATGTCTGCATTCTTTGTTTGAACGTATTGGAAGTGAATGATGTGTGGGAATAATGACGTGCAGTACAAGAAAGAGGTGGAACTTATGCTGGACGTGGCTCGCTCGTACATTGCCTCGCGTAACACAGAGACCAACAATCAGCAATCTTCTTCCGTATCCACCGTAACACAAGATGGCAACTGATTCAGTAATTAATATATAGTGCACGATAAATTATCAGCAATCACGGGCAATTGATTTGGGTCAATCACGAGTAAAGCATTATATGTAAGTTGAAGTGTGTGTGTGTGTGTGTGTTTCGTCTGTGCATGGGGGGACTTGATAGAAGAAGAGGTTTCCTGCTTCTTATATATGGTGGGATGGGATGTTTGTTATAGGGGAAAATGGCAATGCACCCTTGTCTTCCTGAAAGGTAGAATAGGTGGTGGTGCTGCTGCTAACAGCATTTATTCAAGTGTTGGGAACTCCAAAAAGAGATTGATTTTGTTGTATTTAATTTATACAGATAGATCTCACTGTAAAGGTCTCTGTGTCTGTACGTAGTGTTTACTTGGTCGATTATTGAAAAGAAAGCAAGGTAAGGTGAAATTTTCAATGATGACTCGGTGAGTTTCTGACTATGAAGTGTGACTCGGGGATTGCCGACCGTCTTTTTATATGGGTTGGTTGCTAATTATTTAATGGCCAAATCAGATTCTCTATTTTTCACTTTTGTTACTTTTTATCCTTTCTATTGACCTTGTGTCCCTCTTATCAGTTCTTAGTCTGATTCACTGTTTGCTTGACGAATATGACCCCGTGTCATTTTCGTGATTTAGAGTAATAAAAATTATATAGAAAAGATATGCATTTTCTCGTAATAAACAAAAAGGTTGTAAAGGATATAAATTGCTATATAACTCTACGTTGTAATATTCGAATTTGAAAGTTTAAATGACAAAAACACCCCTGAAACATTAAAATATAAATTTCTTTATAAGATGCGAAAGACCGAAAAAAATTTATAGCACTTCAAAATTGCCTATTTATTTCGTCACGTTTATTGTTTTTTATGTACTTCCGTAAGTCCTCGAGAAATTTCCTTACTTGTCCAATTTCTAATGAATCAATCGTCGTGCCGCAAAGGTACTAATTAAAAAAAAGTGACCGCTCGCCATTGAATAGCGACCGCCACACAGTCGCTGTAGCCATTCAACGGCGGCGACCGCTCATGACAGATTGTAATATTGTTCATTTTTTATTTAATATAATACTTTTATTATTAAAATCTAATTAGAGTACTTTAATTTAGTGAATTAGTAATTACATATTTGGTAATTAAATATTTGATAAAAAAATATTACCGTCGCCATTCAAATTTTTCTTAATTTTTATTTGTGTATTTGAATTCTTAAATTAAGAATATTAAATATTAAAATTAATAGTTCTAACTATATAATATGTACATTATATTAAATATTAATCATAATATTTTTTATTTAAAATTTTTATCTATGTATTTTAATTTTTTAATTAATAATATTAATTATTGAGATTAATAGTTGTAATTATATAATATGTACAATATATTAGATATTAATTATAATATTTTTTTGTTAAATTTGTATTTACGAATTATAACTCGTAAATTAATAATATTAATTATTGAAATTAAAAGTTTTAATTGTATAATATGTACAATATATTAAATATTAATCTTAATAATAAATATTACCATAAATATTAATAGTTATAATTATATAATATGTACAATGTTATTATTAATATTTTATGTACCCACAGTAGTTTATTGATTAAAATAATGATTAATAATATTATGTGTGATAAATAATCACCTCTGTTTTATACTTAATTTGTTGAACCTGTCTAACTATTGCAGTTGAGGATCGGTAGAATTATTGTTCGTGGATTTCAAGAAGAGCAGTGATGAGCCATACAGTAAGTTCTCGTTATTGTACCAAATGAGTAGTTGTGAATAGTAGGTTTAGTGTTTGGCATGTAGTGAATGAATACTATGAACATAGTACACCGACTATTAGGTTTTGTTATACCATGTCTAGGAAGTTCTAGTGATGATGATGATGTTGAAGAACAATTGAATTATGGCGGTTATTTCGTAAACGGGTTGTTTTACAACACTGTCGATGATGCGTGTGATGCGGCTCAAGACATTGTTTTAGGCTTATGGTTTCAATTGACTCATGACTCACATAAGAAGATCCCCCGTGAAGAAGAAAATGGTTGTACTTGTATTGCTCGCATGTGGCAGGGGCAAATCACAGTCCACTGCAACAGGGAGTTCACGTATGACTACAACATCGTACTCAGGCTGTACGTTCATGGTGTGTGTACGGTCTAAACGTGTTGACGCTGGGTGGAAATTGAGGATTGACATTGTCAAAGATGATGTAAAACGCGGGATTCTTGGGTCATTCCACAACCACAAGTTCGAGTTGTGGCGTGAAGGGACACAACAACGAAATCAGCTCACGGACGAGATGAAAGACCACATTAGACAGTTGGAGGAAAACAACGTCCCCCCAAGACAGATGCAGAGCATCATCAACAATGGGTATGGTAGTATGATCAACCTTAAACAAATTTACAATGAGAGACCGATAATAAGGCGGTTGAGGTTGTGTGGAATGAACCCAATGCAATGGACGTTGACAGAAGCGATAAAATTGGGGTACTTCACTACTTACCCCAGGGATGCGAAAGACTATGTCACTCATCTCTACATCTCACATGCGGAGTCAATTCGGATGTTGCACGTGTGGTCTTGGTCGACTCCACGTACAAGACGAACGTGTACAAGAAATCGGTTATTCAGTTTGTAGGTGTGAAGCTGGTGAAGAAGAACTTCAACATTGGCATGGCACTTGTGGAAGATGACACAATGGAGTCATACGCTTTGGCACTAAGTCAGTTGAGATTCGATCTTGGTGGTCGAGTGTCGGATGCCTTTCTTACTGATAAGGAGAGAGGATTGGCGATCACACTATAAGATATATTCCCATCGTCGGCACATTTACTCTATGTTTGGCACATGAAGAGAAACATCGAGAGAAGGGTAACCAATTTGTACGATAGAGAGATCCCCGAGAAGTTCATACGAGGTCCATGGGGCCAAGTGCTGAGTGCTAGAACGAGCCAAATGTTTTTCAGGAAATGGAGCGAAATGGTAGAAGGAGGCTGGAGTCTAGAGTTAGTACAATATCTGATATCGGAGTCGCTCCCTTGGAAGCAGAAGTGGGCACATTGCTACACGAACAAGGTGAAAATACAAGCACAAATAGGGTGGAATCGGCTCACTCCTACTTAAAGACTTGGATGCACACCTCGATCACCAAAGCTGACAGACTTTTCCGTTCATATGATCGACTAATGACGGGTAAAGTGTCGGATATAAGAAAGTCGCTGGAAGACTCACAGATGAACGTACGTACAATAATTCCAAGTTTTAGTGCATATCTTTCTCACATCATGTTTACTGAATGACATTGTTGCATGCAATTGTTTGTCATTTAGGAGAAACCGTACGGGAAGTTGAACACGACGGTCAGCTTATGGGCGATTGAGCTACTGGTTGAAGATCGGAAGTTGGTGAGGTCATGCACGTGTGTGATCCAGACTACCAAGGGGCTGCCTTGTATATGCGAAGCTCGACGATGTGTAGAAGAGGACAAATTGTTGTACAGGAGACACCTACATCGCTTTTGGGCTACATTGGACTACACGAACCCTCCCCAAACCCCTCCCGACCGTGCTGAGTGGGAAGATAACACCCGTTTGGCGAGAAACTATTGAGGAGGTCGAGAGTTTAAGAGAAGCACACGTTCGCGCTGCCACAAGACTTCCCCAGTCCCAACTACATACAGAGATTGAGGGTCTTCAAGATCAAAAGATATATGATGCTCTGAAAGGCAGACCTCCTAGACGGCAGAATACAAGGGAACCGTCATGGTGGGAGAATGTCAAATCTGCTACATCACGTAGTAAGAAAATTGATAAGTATTATTTACGATTTAATTATGTGTTTATCACTCTCTTTTTTTGTATTATGTAGCCTTATGTTAACTTTTCTTATGTCACAAGTGGTACCCCTTCTGTCAGCAAGTACCCCAACATTCTTGTACCAAGATTACATCCCATAGAGTGCAAGAGAACTACTCAGAGATTGGTTTAACCCCGAGACCGACGGAAATTATGGGCTTCGCGTTACAACATACATTTTTTATGGAAATGAAGAAAGGTACCCGGAGATAAGGAAAGATCTTTGGGACTTCGTGCCAACGGGGTATTTCGGGTACGAACGAGTGTACAGAGCATCGGGTCAGGACCACGACTACGTAAAGAGAAGACTGTTGGGTACTACAGGGTATTGCGGACCGGAATTCTGGACGTGGGATTCTGATCTTATCATACTTGCTTCCCGCTGCAATTGAGCTTTCGTTGCATACGTATCCAATAGGGAATCGATTAGCCATCACACATCCAGAAAGACGTACTTACCGCTTGCACCAGGTCCTGACAAAAGTTCGGATCGAGTTGTAGAATTGATATGTACGGGTACCCATTGACTGCAAATACAGTTGGTTGCGGTCGACGGGGTAAGGCCGATGTCACCTTTTCATCCGGTTCGGGAAGGGGTAGAAGATGATGCTCGTTTGGCATTATGGTATGACATATGCGAAAATGAGCTGAAGTAGTTCCTCGATCGTGATGGGCATAATCCAAACCGAAACAATCCCAAAGTCGAGGATGTCATTGATCTTTCAGATTAGGTGGGGATAATTAAATTTTTTGTATAAATGCTTTCTACTTATGTAATGAATTTACGTTTCTATGTATGTTTGGTAAATACTATGGAATGAAGTCAGATATGAATGGAACACCGTTATGACTAATGAAAGTACGGAATGTCCTCTACATAAATACATCGCATACAGTGCCAATAAACACAAAGTACTGATAATGTGAAGTAAACAAAAAATAATCCCGGTACAAATTACCCAACTGAAAAGACGAAAAAAGTACAGAACCGGGGATGGAAAACAAACAATGCAGGACATACTCAATCCACTACCCTCACATGCCCTCAACGATCTCATAGTACTCCTGAGCCCGTCAACCAAGTTGTTCCCTCTACCAGACTCGTATAAGAGTGCCAAACATGCGCTGAATGTACGCATAGCCTGCTCGTTTACCCGCAAATCAATGAAGAATCAATAAAAGAACCAGTCGCCAAAGTACAAAAATAAAATAAAGAACAACTAGCACAGAAACGATACGAACCAATGGGGAATGTGGCTCATCTACTGCGTGTGTGGGGATGATCGCTGGGTGTGTGCAGTCGAGGTACTACATCATGTACTAAGCACACGCGTTACCGTCGGCACCTCCTGACACACTGCGAGTGTGGAAGAAGGATAAAGCCTTCCATCTAGAGTGCTTCACTGAATAATGCACCCCATTCCCCAGCCTCGACGCAGACTCTGGCTTGCAAAACACATCGGGCATCGTCTGTTGGTAGTCGTACTGTCGCATGACGCGAGTGGGATCGTATGGCTCGATGTAGTCAAATGCGTGTATGTCACCACTATACAAGGACCATAGAGCCTCATCGTTGAAATCTAGTAAACCGAAAGGAAGCCACTCGACGTGTGCGTGCGTCATCCCATCTAAGAGTGAACGTAGTGTGTCAAGCCTCGCATCAGCGTCAACTGCTCTCTCAACGATCCTCGATCAATCCCACCACCCAGCAAGTGCTTCCCCACTCGAATGTGCGGTCGTGGACGATTACGATTCAAGATCGGGTAGATCCACTACTGCAACAAAGTCAGGCAGCCCAACAACGACATAGATCCCGCACGAGTGGCAACCATGAGTTACGTGTACAAATAAGCAAGTGTGGCCGCACCCCAGCCATACTCTCGAGTCATCCGCACATCTCGCAATCCCTCAAGAACCCCAATACGGACACGAGTCTGACTGTGGTCCGCAAAAACAGTGGAGCCTAACAACGCAATTAAGTAGCAGACGGTTGTGCTCGCATCGTCAAGATCACCTGTCGGCAACTCCTAGTAATTGGTCTAGGTGAAACCCGCCTGCTGCATAGCACTCCCCCCTGTTCTCAGCACCTGATACATTAAGCATGGAGGCAAGTTGCGCCACATAATTCCTCTCGCCCTCTGAACTAAGCTGGGTGCCCCGTATGGGAATCCATAGTAAGTACAACACATCGTGGAACATAATCATCAAATCTCTGAATGGTATGTGAAGGGTGTTGGTGTCTGACTGCCACCTCTCAACGAATGCCAACAGTAGGGGAACATCCAACCCCAACGACATAACCCATCCGAGGTGAAACAACCCAGAGGCCTCGATGAAATGTCGAGCCTCATCGAAAAGCCTTGGAATCTCTCTAGGTTACGAACAATAGCCTTCCCAAGGTGGAGCCTGAACTGTGATGTCGGCCTCGAGTCCAAATGGCGCGTCCATATGCGATGGGCTATATGACCGACAAAATTAGGGATCAGAGTAGGGATCCATGGCCCACCAGGTGCTGGACCAGTAAGCAACCAATCTCCGTCGGTGCTACTAGACTGGACCCCTATAGAACGCCCAGCTCTGCCACGTTGAGGGGCCACGATAGAAGAACCATGTGATCCATAGGACGACATGATGCCCGTTCCTGATCTTGATGGAGCCCCTGTATATCTCCCTGCTAGTCTCTTTCGCGAGCGAGCACTATCAAGTAAGAGGGGGTGAAACGAGGCATCACGATCGTCATCCTCAACCCCGTCACCGTCTGATGGGATCTACTCATCTTCGCCGTCTGAGTCATCTTGAATGGTATGTATGAATGTCATCGCCCAAATCCGGGGGCTGACTAGTAAAAATCTTATCAACCGCCAACTCTCTCCCAGCAGAGTGCATATCGGGGTCCACATATAACGGTTCGGGAATCTGAAAATGTGCACTCGACTGATCAATATACCCTAGCCTAGATGTCTGTCTCGTTGCTCTTTCCTCGTTGAATTTTCGATTTGAGGCAGAAATAGTAATACCGATAAACTGCGGCAAACGATGATCTACCCCCGACATCGCTTCCAACTATATATGCAATTTAAATCATAACTATTAATTAGAAAACTAACACTAAACCCTAGTTTTCAAACAAACATTCAATTTGAGATGTATAATTAATAATTCATCTAAATTAGGCTACTAATATTTACTAATTTACCTTAATTAACATGAGTAATTACTAATATCCAAGTATTAATGAAATAAATATTCAATTACCAAGTATTTGATTATCAAAATAATTGTTACTATATTTACTAATATTTACTAAATCACCTTATTTAGCATGACTAATTACTAATCTCCAAGTACTAATTAAATAATTATTCAGTTACCAAGCATTTAATTACCAAATTAATTATTACTATAATTACTTATATTTACTAATACACCTTACTTATCATTACTAATTACTAATTTCCAAGTATTAATTAAATAAGTATTTAATTACCAAAATAATTGTTACTATATTTACTAATTCACCTTAATTAGCATGACTAATTATTAATCTTCAAGAATTAATTAAATAATTATTTTACTAAATATTTAATTACCAAATTAATTGTTACTATAATTACTTATATTTACTAATTCACCTTACTTATCATGACTAATTACTAATTTCTAAGTATAAATTAAATAAATATTCAATTACTAAGTATTTAATTACCAAATTAATTTTTATTATATTTACTAATATGTAATAATTCACCTTTATTAATATGACTAATTACTAATTTTCAAGTATTAATTTACTAATTTGAAAACTTTTATATTGATATAATTTTTTCATTACAATGTTAAGTTTATATTTACTAATTAACCTTAATTAGCATGACTAAATATTAATTTCCAAGTATTAATTATATAAATATTCAATTATCAAGTATTAATAAAAAAATAATTATTACTATATTTACTAATTCACCTTAAGTTGCATGATTAACTATTAATTTTTAAATATTAATTAAATAAATATTCAATTATCAAGTATTTAATTATCAAATTAATTGGTTCTATATTTACTAATTAACCTTAATTATCATAACTAATTACTAATTTTCAAGTATTAATTAAATAAATATTCAATCACTAATGTTCAAATATCATAACTAATTAATAATTAAAAATATTTAAAAAATAAAAGCGTAATTTTAATCAAAATTAAAAAGTGTAATTATCAAAATCCCAAAATAACGTTATATATGTATTTAAAAATTTCATCAAAAAAACATTTGCATAATTTTACTCACTAAATTCAAATGTTAAAAAGTTGGCTAATAAAAACAAAAAATCTTATAACAATCCCAATTTTTACTTTGCACCTCTTCTACTGTCAGCTTTATTGGTGAACCCTCAACTTCATTTGTTCAACCTTTGTTCTTGTTTTGTAAACCTTGCCATTTTTCACCGCTGAAGTGTGTGCATTCTTCATACATTACAATACATACCCACTTGTGTTGACCGATTATGACTATAGACTCATGGTAGATCTTTGTCACATTTGGAATCATTGAATACCAAGTAGTTAACCTCTCTTACAATTTTACTTATGAGCACAAGGCCATAACAACACCAACCCTTGAATTTGGCTAGGGTGTCGGTGGTATATTTCCGCCACAACATACTAATGCCATTGATGGCACACAATAAAACACAATACTCATTTTGTGACGATGAATTTTATATATTCGTCAGTTAATATCGAGATTGATCAATGCAATCCCTTAAGCTGGGATGAATATGTTAGGGTGCGGCGGGACCGGCTAGATTAGAAGCGGACTCGTGAGTTTGAATCACTTAACACGTTTGTGAGTTTGATTGAAACAAACACTGGGACGTAACTACAAGGTGCCATAGCTCAATAAACTAAGCATCCTACAATTGACGAGAAATTAAGAATATAGTGTGGAGGCCTCCAAAAAATGCACACGTCATTTCCCCTCCTCCCGCTGGAAATTAGCTGTCAAAACATTTTCCTCTTCCCAATTGAAAATCAATCAATCAATCACACAACAAAATACAAATATAAATGTATTGCAGCAGCAGCAGCAGCAGCAGCAGAGGCAAATACAAGACAAAACCGTAGTCTTCTCTCCTTGTCACCATTTCTTCTCTGCTTCATTTACTTATAATAATAACAAATAAGGAACTCTTCAAATCCCCCAACCTTCCTCTTCTTCTCTTTTTTGTTTCTCTCGTCCTCCTCCGCTGAAGCTGAAGCCCATCACTAGCTACTAAATACTGATCGGAGTTGAACAAAGACGGCAACGAACTGCAGAAGAAGAACTAATGGAACGACTACTGTCATCTAACTACTCCGCGCCGGATCGTTTGGGGAACGATCAAATCTCCGGTGAGTCCAAACGAAACATCGCTTTCTAGTCTCGAAACTCTCCATTTCGTATATATTGACCGATGATCATATATTTCTCGTTTTCACGCCTGATTCCTGTCCTGTCCTGTCCTCTGCTTGGCTATTTGTTTGTTCTTCCTTCCTGGAAAATTTTAATCAGTAGAATCAGGCAGCTACTGGTACTACTGGTTTTGTAATTTTTATTTTTTGGTTTTATTAATTAATTTTTATGGAATTTTGTTTGGGTAGCTTCTAGAATGCGATTCAAGTGTTCATTCTTTTCGGTTTGCATGGTGTGAACCTTTGCCCCTCCCCTGTGGGGCCCACGGGCCACGGACGCTTCACCAACCGAAGATTTAGCAATCCAATTCTTGGTTAATATTTAATTTCTATTGGTGTTATTTATCTGATTAAGTTTACTATCCCAAAATCATAATTAATTTTACGTGTCAACAGATTGGAACCAAATAATAATATGCGCAAAATATTTTCCTCTTTCGTGCTGTGAACCGGCGGGTTCTTTCTATTTTGCGCGGATTAATAGGTCTTGTTCCGGCAATATGATTTCTTATAGTGTACACTGTACACAATTTGGAACAATGCTCATTATTCAATTGCTTAAAAGATTCTAAATCCAGTTAACCCCCATATGCAAGCTTACACTTCTTGTAATGGCTCGAGTCCTCTGTTAAACTGATGGGTGAGGTTAAAGTGTTAAACTTGCATAATTGGAGGTTGCTATTTCAAATTTCCCCCTTTTCTGCATTTCCCTATCGATTTGATTTGTAATTATTCCCAAATTTCAATACTGAGGGACCCTACCAATCAAATCATGTCTCTGTCTAGTTTCATCGGAAATTTCTGTCCTTTGCGTTGCTCTTTTTCTTTTCTTTCTTGTCAGTAGTATTTGACCAAATACACTGATGTATTTATTCCTTGTTATGGGGTCGTATTAAACTATGTTGTTCTAAATATTAGAAACTACTCTGGGCTCTTTCCAACTAGTTTTGAACTATATCTGGTGCGTTGAAAACTACATGGTAAAGAAATTCCATTTAAGAATAAAATAGCGTACATCATGGAGCAGGTTAAGGAATTGTGAAAAAGGTCAAAATATCAAGTGCTCTTTCTTTACTTCCCACCTTAAATTTGGCAGGTTTCACAGTAACAGCTGTATTGTCAAGAAGCTTGAACTGAAAGGGGCCCTTTTTTAAGAGAGTAAAGTATTTTAAACATTATGGGCAATTTGGCCGTAGTTGGTCATGACATGGTTGTTGCTTTCTCTTCTTTGGCTGGTTTCTGGTGATGGAAATTGATTCCGCAATCGGACTGGTCAACAACTATTGTCTGTTTCTCACGGAAGTCACTATCACGGTCACACGGGATCTGGTAGTAGTACTAGTACTAGTTTTTCTACTGCTTGTTTGCGCGTGGATGCTTAATTTCCTTTGGAGTAACCTAACCACACTTGACACTACTACCCTACTTGGGGAAGTTGGCATTTACTCTCATAGTTGCATTCTTTAGTATTCACCTTTCTTTAATGTAAAGCAACAGATGCAAGTAACGCATTTTTCCCTTTAAAGTGTTTTTCATGCTGTGAAAAGGGTTTCTTTTTAGCAGGAAAAGGACCGGTTGCCAGTTGCTATTAAAATAGGAAAGTCTCAATATGTTGGGTTGCATTGATTGTTTGAACTTTATTTCGCTTCATAAATATGGTTTTGTTCGCTGGGAAGTCTATATTTTGAGATATACGTGTTTGTTTAGTGACAATTTTTAGAAACATGATAAGGTCTGTGTTTTTCTTTGATGAACCTTTATTTTTAGAACTTACTTGACAGCAGCTACATGATAAGGTCTGTGTGTTTTTCATCTACGGACCTTTTTCCTTTCTGGGGGTTTCGGTTTGTACTTTTCAGAGACTGCAAGTGTACGCATAAGTGATATTAATGAATTATCTGTCGGTTACTCATTTCCATGTCTTCAACTACTTACCAACCATGACCTCTTTCCCAATTTTGATGCAGGTGAGAGTAAGGTATATACACACAAAGAAATGATGGAAAACAAAAGAAGTCCTTGCTTTCTTGACCAAGGGAATATCACTTCACTATCAACCAAAAGGCACAAGGCTGACCCTTCTGTCCCAATGAAGGTTTGCTCCCCACCATATCAAGATTGAATAATTCTACTACCAACTGAATGCCTAACTGAAAATTATCAAACTATGTTAGCTGGAATTGACAAAATGAAATGTGGGTGCCTAGTCGCTTTCAAGTTGTTGAAGTTTTTTGCTTTTGGAATACGCCACCTAATTAAAGGTTTACCATTTTTACCTTCTCTTTCTGCATCGGTTATAGGACCGTAAAGAGAAGTTTGGTGAAAGAATTGTACTTCTCCAGCAGCTTGTTTCGCCATATGGAAAGGTACACAACCATTTATGTTTCGTTGGGTACCCGAAGATGTGAATTAATCATCACCGTGTCCTAGATTGGCATTGTGTAAGCTTATGTTTCTATTTGTGATGCTTTGTCCTCTGTTCGAGTACAGACAGATACTGCATCAGTCCTTTTGGAGGCGATGGAATACATTCATTTCCTTCATGACCAAGTTAAGGTTCGTCTTCTGCTCAACTTATTATACATCCATTCTTGACCTGCCCTCCTGTTACCATCTTTCCCATTTGTTATATGCATTGTTTTGTGAAAGCCCCAAATACCGAGAATACAAACTCTTTATCCAACCGTGTACCGAAACTTGAGTTACTTGCTTTCCTTGTACTTGTATCCCTTTTTCACCTTGGTGAAAGTAGGAAGGAAGTTACGTAGTTGATGTACAGTCAACAGTACAAATGTTGTGCAACTAAGAAAGTGTTAATTGTTTCTAGACGGCAGCTTTGTGAGACTAAAAGTTTCTTTCTTTGGCATCTTGGACCCATTTCAGGTGTTGAGTGCCCCATATCTGCAAACCACACCACCACCTCGTATGCAGGTGAGCATTATCACGGACTTTGATACGAAACATCGTGAAATTACATGCCTTTCCGAACACCCATTACACGAAAAGGAGATTGCTTGATCATCAAGCTTCCCTTTGTTCCATACTTAACCCAACAAACGAGATATCCGGCTATAGGTTTAGAGTCAAGATGGTTCACGGGTCTTAATTTTGCTAAATTTTGGTATCGGTTGTGGCAGGGATTGGATGAATACAGTCTAAGAAGCAGGGGTCTCTGCGTCGTACCGGTGTGTTTAACAGCAGGAGTTGCTAACAGCAATGGTGCAGATCTTTGGGCACCAACCAAGACCACCAACCCTATTTCACAACTGCACTGACTGGGGATCAAGTGAAAAAAGCTCCACCACCACACCCCCTCCGAGTTTATATGATAGATAGAAACAGAGTTGTATTTGATCAAAGATGTCTCTTTTCTAACCCTTGTAAATCTTGCGAGGAACAAATTAAAGGACCCAAAATCTGTAAGGGTTGCAGTTTTGGTGGCCATGGAAACGTGTGGAGGCTGTTGCTTGTAAAAGAGGAGATGAAAGAAATAGGAAACAGCATGATGTTGAGTCCACCACTTATATTCATGGAAGAAAAGATGGACACGAAAGACGAGAGGAAGAGAACCAAACATATGGATTTGCTGTTGGTGCAAGTTTGTCAGAAATCGGACAATAAAAATAGATTGATCATTGATACAAAAGCAACATAAACGATTTTACAAAAAACCCATGTGCCGACGATGAAGATGAAAGTTCCATTCTCATTTGAGAATTACATTTTGATTTTTCATACGATTAAACAAGATGTATTTGTAATAAATTGAACGAACAACACAATAAATAAAAAGTAAAACGTACAATCAATACTTTTTTAATTGAAAAGAATTGAATCACCAAATAGGTGGGTTTTTAAGTCCACCGTTAAATCCCAGGTAAACAGGTTAAGAAAAAACTGCTATACTGGAATATGATAAGGGTTGAGGGAATTTTCAATAAAACGCTGAAATGTGTTGAGATCAGAAAGAACACCAACGGCGATAAACACTTTGTTGGGCTTTGTTTTGTCTTCGTTTGGAGTTTAGATAGGGAGTGTGCTTTGTTGCAATCAGGCTAATGATCGGAGAAGAGATGGTTTCGACAGATCCTGATCGTTGGATTAGGTGATTTTTCGGTCAAATTTATCCAACGGTTGAAAATGAGTCAAACGAATTGACTTCAATGGAGGTATTTTCGGAAAAAAAAATTGGAGTAGAGAGGAGAGAAAGAAAATTTGAAAGAGGGAATATTTTTTAAATTCTCGTTATACCGCTGATAAAATTTCAATCGTCAGATTAAAATTGACAAAACTGATTATGAATCGTTGAATCGCTATCTGGACAATCCAAATGGTTGGATTTCTCAAATCATTAGCAATTTCGACTTTGTTGGGAGCTTTTTTACGTTGGATGTTGCTTCCCGTTAACATCTCTTCGGCTCCTTCAACCTATGCATTCATGGTTCCATAGAAAAGGATGAAACTCTCATTCACCTTTTTTCACAATGTAACATCACTTTGGGATTTTGTCCACTCCATTTGTTTCTACTATAGATTATTCGACTTCAAGAATGTTGTTAGATAATAATCGAACGTTCAACAAGATTACGCAAGAGTGTGGGGTTCAATCAGGAAACACACAAAGGACAAGGTCGATTTTTCTCTGCCTAAACTGCTCATGATCTGCACTCATAGGCTCGATCATACGACCAGCTTTATCCCCTCTTATAGGTAGTATGAGAATTTCGTGAACATAACGTTCAATAAGTTGTGAACAATAAAATAAGTGAAAACTATATAGAATATCAAAGGGTAGGAGCACGATTTAATTAAAAACTATATGAAAATTGATGAGTTGTTTGGATTGAGTATTTGGAAGTGACATTTTAACATAAATACCATATATTTGGGTCAAAATATCATGTTTGGCATTTGAAATAGAAAATGTGGTATTTTGACATGAGATATTTAAAGTAGTGGGTTTTCTTTATCACATATAGCTCCCAACGAGAGAAATTTAAAAAGAAAGCAAACACAAATCAAGCTAAAGATCAACCTGGGTTGTGAGATTAGCCTCAACACAACCAGAGAGATATGAAAGAGCACAACGCCCCCACAGAGTGGACAGCTCTATTAGCGGACCAACGGACAACCTGAAGCTAAATCCGAGGGCAAGCCGTCTGAAGAGACAGAATCCCCAAAATGATAGCTCCGCCCACCACACACCTAGTGGTCCGCTGGGAGAGGCGAGTAAGAACAAGTTCAGTAACACCCTCAATGTCCACCTGTCGTTGGCCCTGTAGGAAGCACCACAAGCATGCGTCGTGAACTGCCAAGAGCTCCAAAACATAGGGGTCAAGGAGTCTTAGACAAGTCCGCCCAAAAATAGTGGGGTTTTGTGGTATTTGAAATACTTGGGTTGGGAAGTGGTATTTGAATTAATGGGTTGCGTAACATTACATTTTTTTAAACCCCAAACTAATCCTTGATTTGTTCTTTCTTTTCACAACTAAACTTGGCAATGAGGCGGGTTTCAGACGGGTTACCTATATCAATCTCCATAAGTATTGATAAAATTCATCCCCATCCCTGCCCCCATCCGAATATCAAATTCATACCTATCCCTAAACTCGTGGATTTCGAATACTCGTGAGTTTCGAATATCCATGGGTATCATTAATTAAAAATTTAAATGTAAGACTACCTCATAATTCAAATTCAAAAAAATTTAAGACACAAAACATCATTTTATGATAAGACATAACAAATTAATCTCACAAAAATTGTCATTGTATTCATTAAGGATTGAGCTTTATGAGTAATATAGTAATAGACCTTTTTATTCATCAAATACCACATGTGAATTAACACATTATTTTGAATTAGCAAAACAAGATAATTTTTATAATACTAGTCTTTTGTACCACACAAATACAATATTTTCAAATAACCCACTATTTCATTCCAAAATACCATATATCCAAAATACCTCATCCAAACGACCCGTGAAAGTATATCCATATGAGTACAATATGACATTTACTACAATATGTGGAAACATATATCAAATATCTGAACCCGATCATTGCCAAACATAAATGGCAAAATGCTGACCCGACCTGACAAGCTCGCTAAGCCCATCCAACCCAACCTAGCCCAGTAATCCGCCCAATCCTTGACCAGACAAACTTGCAATCCCGCCCAACCTGCCCGTTGGACTAAATGGAACTAACATAAACTTTCAGGTACTTAATTAGGAATTTAACAGGGATCAAATTCCCCTCAGCTCTTTTCACTGTTGAAAATAATTTGTGCTTTCTTCAACTGGTTGTTCAAAAACAGGGAAGACTGGAAGAAGACTGTCTCTGCCTGCGATAACCGCGCCACGGAGTCGCCGGAAAACAAAAGATGGACGACGAGGTAGTCCAGCGGGTTCTCCAAGAAGGAGGTCGCGATTTCCTCAAGCAGTCTCCTTCCACTTCTTCCTCTTCTTCCTCCATCCTCCAATCCCTCCCTCTCCACGTGGTAACGCTTCCGAGCTTTAACTTCCTTTTTCTCTCTTAATTTCGAGCTCTAGAAGCAGGGTTTTGGTTTACTTTCCCTTAGTTTCTAACTTTTGATCTTCATTTTGACTTCCAGTCCTTTGATCATGGATATTACTTGCTTGTCAAATCAATTCAAGAACTTCGGGAGAAAAAAGGCGGTGCTGTCATCGTTGGCATCGGCGGTCCAAGTGGTTCTGGAAAAACCAGGTAGCTAACTTCACCATTGCTTTGGAAGAACGAGATTCTCTTACTAGTTATTTGGAATTTGTTTTGTGAACTGAGATGAGTTTTTCCTGAACATTTTGTTTTCAATGGTTTTCGGTTGTTGCTGGCTAAAGTTTGGCGGAGAAGGTGGCATCTGTTATTGGATGTACAGTTATATCGATGGAAAATTATAGGAATGGAGTTGATGATTCCAATGACGCTGATTCGATTGATTTTGATGCACTAGTTCGAAATTTAGAGGTTTGTGCTTTTTCCTTTTATCTTTCGTTTTGGTTAGGCGTCTGCAATTTTATATGAGTGCCTGGAATTCACACAAAATAGTTATTGTTTTTAAGGATCATTGTTTTGGCTTCAGCTACGAATGGCTAATGTTCTGACTTTTTCTGTAATGAAAGTATGGCTAGTGTACATCTATTTCATTACTCACATATGCTGCTGCTCGTTTCCGTTTGCACAGTTTTCTTAACTTCTTTATGTTTTCAACGTAGGATTTGATGCAGGGGAAGGATACTTTCATACCTTTATTTGATTATCAACAAAAGAAGCGGGCTGGTTCAAAATTGATAAAGAGTGTTTCTTCTGGTGTTGTAAGTCCTTCTAACTAAAGAGAAGAATGGGTGCTGAAGTTGTGCATTCGGTAGCTAACATTTTGTTTTTAGGTTATAGTTGATGGTACGTATGCTTTACATACAAGTTTGCGATCTCTGCTTGATATACGGGTGGCTGTGGTATGTCTCTAGTACGCCGTAACTTTTCAAAGGTTATTAATTTTTGTTATTTTGTCAACACATTCAAAGTTTTTTATCAGGTTGGTGGAGTTCATTTTAGCCTTCTGTCCAAAGTTCGCTATGATATTGGAGATTCCTGCTCATTGGATTACCTTATTGATAGCATTTTCCCACTGTTTAGAAAGCATATAGAACCAGATCTTCACCATGCACAGGTCCATGCTTATGTTTTGCAGATCTTAAATGTGGCTTCAGTACCGTTGGCGTTGTTCATATTCTAAATTTTTTCTTCTTCTTCTTCTTCAGATCCGAATAAATAACAGCTTTGTCTCTTCATTCCGTGAAGCAATCTACAAGCTGAAATGCAGAAGCGAGGTTGTTTACATCATGCATATAGATTTCATGTGTCATACTTTATTTCTGCTAATGATTTATCTGGCTACTTATTTCTATGGGCTTGAGAACTTTTCTTTTCACTTTTTAGTGTTAGCATAGTATACAAACATAGATGCGCAATTGAACATATACTGATGTATGAAGAAAACGATTGCTGTATGTTGGCGCTCAATGGATGGTTTGGATGCTTCAAATAAAAAAATGTTGAACGTACTTAGGGAAGAATTAACTCTTTTGACCTTGTTACATTGCATGTTTGGAAACTTACAGAACCAAAATGAAAAATATTCAGTGCCAAATTCTTAATGAGTAACTGGAAGCCAAATTTATGACGTATATCTAGCCTTTTTCAACCTTGTTAATGGTCCTGTAATTGGTGTTTTGTACACTCGGTGTTGCTTTCTAGTACCCTCATACTCTGTAGTAAGGTTAGTCCATATATTTGTAATTGCTTGACATGCATAGCTCGATATTGGGATTAATAATTTGCACATGAAGTTAGGATTTTCCTGCAATCATAATTTGTTCTTACAGTCATCAGGTGGATCTGCTTATGCATTTCAAGGAACAGAAACACAAATGGACCAGTAAGTGTGTATGCATAGCACTTGGTTATTTGCAGCTTTTTATTAGTTTGACTATTCAACTCTTGTTCATTACAACTTGTCCTGTTTCAAACTTATCTTGCTTCTAGCTTTATAGAGATGTACCTTAGGCCTCCCGCTGCTAATGAAGAAGCCCGAGTAAATGATTGGATTAAAGTGCGACAATCTGGCATTAGATACTATCTATCTCTAGGAGATCAGAGGATTGTTGACAAAAACTTCATTATCCGGCCTAAAGCTGAGTTTGAGGTTAGTACTTGTGATCTGAAGATCCATCTTCACTTTTTCTATGATACTCAACCATGGCCGCCGCACCTTGCTATAGTTTGGAAACGTTTTGTTATGGCTTTTCAATTTATCTCAGTCTAGTCTCCCAACACTTTCTCGTGATGTGGTAACTATAGGTTTTCATCCCTTGGTGAAGCTGATCACTTTATTTACATCATTGTCCAGAGGGAAAATAATTTCCGGCTTTCCGTCGGTTTATTTTTTATTGGCTTGAAGAGCTTTTACATGTCTAATTTCATCTCTTTGCATAGGTTGGAAGAATGACACTTGGTGGATTGCTGGCTTTGGGGTATAATGTTGTTGTGAGTTATAAACGGGCATCTACATCTGTTACCAATGGTTTTCTTTCGATATCATTGGAGACAATTGATACTCTCAATGAGACATTCTTTGTATTGCGAGGAACAAATAGGAAAGTATGGACCCATCATTCCTTCTATTACAATCTTGGTGGGTGCTTCCACTGGCAAGATCAATGATTCATTGTTTCAGATATTTTTTATTCTTCTTTTTCCGTAGGCTGTTGGTGCAGAAGCGCTGAAAATTGGCATCAGTGGACCTTGGATCACTAAGTCATATCTTGAAATGATTCTTGAGAGAAAAGGTGGATTCATCTTCTTATAGTCCTTGTTTATGGATTTACATGTGTGTGAGTTAGTGTGTGTGTGTGTGTGTGTGTGTGTATTGCCAGTGTTGTTACCGTTATCCTCAACTTAGACAGTAAGTTATTGTTCTCTCCAACTAGTTGACTTGACTTGCAGGGGTACCACGGCTAAATACTCCACCACTTATATCTGCCACTCCTACTACTAGTGGCGAGGAAGGGACAATTGCTGCACCAAAGCCTATCCGTACCACTCCAAACCTTGTTAGTCGTCTTGAGGATCTACCCTTGCCATGGACACGGTCCCCTACAAAAGCTCAAATGGAACCTGTTGTAGCCACTTGGCATTTCATATCGAGCGATCCTCTCCATTCTGGTCAGTCTGCTGCTGTAGGTAAGTCCTTCCTGTTTAATCGGCAACTGCTTTCTATTCTGCTCCAGTTGCTCAGGTGATTTAGCTAGATTTGAGGCATTACTATCGTCTTCCTGTTTAGACTTCTCTCTTGAAGCAACCACAGATTCCCCCTCTTTCAGGAACACAATGAAGCTTGCTCCAATGCCTGACTCATATGATTTGGACAGAGGATTGCTTCTTGCTGTTCAAGCGATACAGGTAAAAATTGTTACATAAGGCAGCTTATTGACGTAGAAATTCCTGATTTATTTGGGAATCGGAACAGTTAAAAAAACACGCAATCATTTTAGCTCAACACGTTGTTTGTCATTTATTGCAGGCTTTACTGGAGAATAAGGGTACCCCAATCATAGTTGGAATTGGTACATCTTATTATAACCTTTCTGTGTTAAGCTCTGTAATGCTTAGTCGTTGTAATCTCTGCTTTCCCCTCATTTCTTATTACTGATTCCCTGCAGGTGGTCCCAGTGGGTCTGGAAAAACTAGTTTGGCTCATAAAATGGCGAATATTGTTGGATGTGAAGTAGTATCTCTTGAAAGCTATTTCATACCTGAACAAGTGAAGGATTTTAAGTATGATGATTTTAACTGTCTTGATGTACCTTTGCTTTTGAAGGTATATGGCACAATACTCTGTTCACTATCCATTTTGAAACCTTTGTTTCTGCTCTTTGCATCCATTTGGAAACTTGTGCATGTTTAACGTTGGTCATTCAATTCAGAATATCGATGATGTAAGTAATGGGCTGAAAACAACGGTACCTATATTTGACTTGGAGACTGGTGCTCGTAGTGGATTCAAAGAACTTGAAGTATCTGAAGATTGTGGCGTGGTTTGTCATTTTCTGCTTATTTATATTCCTTTGGGGGCAAGATTGGAGAAGGATGAATTCTCTGTTCTTATGCTGATGGTATTTCTACCAAGCCAAAATTTCATTTCAAATCTTTTTTGGCAGATCATATTTGAAGGTGTCTATGCTTTGCACCCTGAGATTCGGAACTTGCTCGACCTGTGGATTGCTGTTGTAAGCTGTCTTGATGCATCTTTTACATATAACCCGCATGGAATTCTCCTAGTGAAGTTTTGATTACTCACAAGATCGCAACATTTTTTCGGATCCAGGTTGGGGGCGTTAATTCGCATCTCATTTCTCGAGTTCAAAGGGACAAAAGCAGAGTTGGTAGTTTTGTGTCCCAAAATGAGATTATGATGGGAGTGTTTCCAATGTTCCAGCAGTATATCGAACCTCATCTTGTTCATGCACATGTTAGTCTTCACAACACACACTTTCCTTTTATTGCTTGTTTGTGTTTGCCTAGAGTTTTGATGCTACTTCTCGGTATTTTGGTTTCTACTAATTAAGTTGGTATTTGTACTATTTTCTATCTCATAAACATCGTTGTCTGTTTACATTTTTTTTCTTCATTTCAGCTCAAAATAAGGAATGATTTTGACCCTGTTCTTTCACCAGAGAGCTCGTTGTTTGTTCTGAAGAGTAATAAGCAAGTAAGTGTATATGTGACTTCTGTATAAGATGTGTACTTTCGAAGTCATTTGATGACATCCTTTACTCCCTTTGCAACAAATGACAGGTCAGTTACCAGGATATTATGAAAGTGCTGGATCCTGCAAAGCTCTTCAGTTCAATTCAGAATTTCATTGATATATATCTAAAGCTTCCTGGGATTCCAAGTAACGGTATGCTGACTGAGGGTGAATGCATACGTGTTAGAATTTGTGAAGGAAGATTTGCAGTCTTGATACGAGAGGTATGCATATTCCTTTTGATTTTCTGTGCTTGAAGCGTAGTATTTGACAACACAGTGCACTGATTCTGAAGTATTTCATTCGTTGGTTTGATTGATTAATCTCTGTGCCAGCCTATAAGAGAAGGAAATTTCATCATCCAACCCAAAGTTGATTTTGATATTAGCATTAGTACGGTTGCTGGACTTCTCAATCTTGGGTAAATATATGGCACCTGCCATTCCTGTTAACTTATTTTGTTTCAAGTTAAAGGAAGCCGTTTCGAGTTAAAATCATTTTTTTCCTCTTTGACATTTGGTACCAGGTACCAGGCGGTGGCTTATATTGAAGCATCTGCATTTATCTACCAAGATGGAAAGGTTATATTTCTCTTGACTGACTTATTCTTCGTACGAGTTTGCGGGAGTCTTATGCTTATGATTTCGTTTCTTGTCTCTTTTCTAGATTCTTATCGAGGTCGATCACCTGCAAGATGCTCCTAGTCCTTACTTACAGATCAAAGGGGTTGACAAAGAGGTGGTGGCTGCTGCTGGCTCAACACTTAACCTAGATGGTTCATATACAACTAAGGTTTTGCCTTGAAATATGATTCTCTTTCGTGACTCAGAATTTTGCATTTATATAACTTTTTGACTCAGCGATGTGCTCTGTTTTTAGAGTTATCTGCAAATCGTCCTGGAAAATCTACCAGCAGAGGATCAAAGCTCCAATGGTGTCCACTGTCACCAAGCTTCAAGATTGCAGGAACTAGTTGAATTTATACAGACTCAGGTATTTCTGAAGGCCTTATCATATAAAGCTTACAAGTTTTTGCATTGGTGTAAAGTATGTTTCAAGAAATCATCATCTCTGGATATTGTTCTTACTACAAGAGAATGCAGTTTAATGTAGTTTTAGTGACCAACAGGTTAGTGACCGTTTTGTGGTCACCAATGACCTTTAGTGACCAGCAGAAAAAACAGTCGCGTAATTACAGTCACTAAAACTAAATATATATCTGTTTGTTAGTTGAACATTGAACACTGAAGCTTCTATGGAATCTGAACTATAAATACTTCCATTGTTTGTCTATATTCTGTCTATTAATCACAGGGAAGCAGTACCGGCACAGCTTCAGAATCGTCCCCATGCAGAGAGGCAACAGTTCCAATAGAAGTCGTAATTGAAGAAATGCAGTCGAGGATCAAACGGCTAGAAAGGTGGCACATTATTAACACGGTAATTGCAATTATAGCAGATAAGTTTGTGCACATTTTCTTCCTTTTGATGTACCCCAATTACCGAATCGGACAGGAAAATTAGATCCCGATAAAGTGATTTTGGAAGCGAACTTCCAAATTATTATCTAAATTCCATTCAACATTCCACCTGCCACCTGCCAAACCAAGCCTTAACAATTAGATATAAACAAGTTCCCTTTTGAATGTACTGGCTTGGCAGGTTCTATGGACCTTCTTGATGTCTGCCCTTGTCGGATACTCACTTTACCAGAAGAAACGGCAATGATATAGAGAACCCATATGCATATAATCTTCTCTGCCGGAGTTGTATTTATGCAGAAAAACAAAGCGCCAGAGCGTAAGGGTCCTGGCGTCTCTGAGTTTCATCAGCAGCTCCATCGTGTCGACTGACTCGCTAACCGACACTTTCACTTGCATCTGTCCTCCAGGGAAATTGTTGTTACAGCTTTTGTACAGTTTGCCATATATATGTGTAATAACTAGAGATCATGTTTGACTTTGCAGTGGTTTCCAGGGAAATTGTTGGTTACATAATTGAGAATGTTACACACTCAACCAGGAAAGTTCTGATACTGATATTGTTTATAACATAGTGTGAGATGGAAAAAATGAACAAATAAGACCTTCCCATCTAATACAATTTTTTACATCAAAATACTGAACTGTAAAAATCTATTTTTTTATCCGTTGCTGAAATTGTATTAATGCTTCATATAGCAAATTGGAGATACAAAATCACGTAACCAAAAAAGAATAGCTATTATGGAAAAGTGTGTAGCAAAGAAACGTGAGCGACGAGATTGGATGGCTCGATTTCAGATTGTCCTAACGAAGGCCACATTACAAGTGGGATTGTAACAAAGATTGCAATTGTGAAAAAAGTGTTGGTGGAAACCTAAGTATGATCTTGTTCAATATTGTTAATTCCTAGGACAAACCTTCAACGACACCGTCCTTGGAATACACTATTTTTAATTAGTCGGTACGTACGGAGGGCGCATGCATGGGATATGTTGGCACCGATCAGTTGGGCACTTGGGTGATGACATCAATCACAAACAAAAGAGATAAAAGGATTGTTTTTAATGGTGTCCGTCCAACTAGTGATTAGGATAAGATTAGTGGTCTAGTCTTAATCGTCGGCTAATATAAGTTCGGTAAAACAACATTAATATGGCTGATCTGATCTGATCTGATCATTGGTATCTTTTATAAGGGACCGTATATCAAGTTCCTAATATTTGTGGTTAGATGACTATTTGGTGACACTAATAACTACTTTACATATATGCATCTGCAGCAGCTTTCTTAGCACCATGCAAAACTACCTCTAAATGCGCATCTCATTTCTCCTCTCTTTATTCCTCACGCTACCAGCTACCTTGCAAATCATTCCCTCTCAAAATCACACATTCCAGACAGAAACCTGCCCGATACTAACCCGCTTCCTCTCCCCGCCGGAGATTCCTCTCAGATTCTCCCCACCCATCACGCTCCCTCTGCCTTCCGCGTGTGCCACTTTCTCTTTCCTAGTCAGCGAGTTTGGTAGACGGAGGAGGGCCGTGTAGACTAAGGTCTCCGTTACCGTTAACTGAGGGTAGAGGACATCGTCTTGAGTTACGAACCCCGTCGTCCGTCTGATTTGGCTTGAGAACGGAGCTCCGTTATATGTGACGGTTCCGTTTAGTTTTCCGTTATTGCCGCCGCCTCCGAATTTTCCGCCGAGTGCGGTTAGGAGGGTTGTTTTGCCGCTTCCAGATGGGCCTAGCATTGCCAGCATTTCGCCTGGGTACACTGTACCCGACACGCCATTAAGGATTGTCTTTTCTTCTTCTGATTTGGCTGATGATTTTTTGTAAGCCGGCCAGTTTGAGGATTTCGATGGCGGCGGCAGCTTGACTTTGTAGACAATGTCGTCGAACTTGAGGGTGACGTGGCGGTTGGCTTCCTTGAACCACTCTGATGTTCCTCCACTGCCACTGTGACTGTGATCTTCCTCCATTTTTAGTTCAGCCTAAGAAATTACAGTATTACACCTGGATTGCTAGGCTCAATTTTAGGGGAAAGCCCAATAAGGCAACGCCTCTTCTTGCAAACCCAAAAAATTGTTTGCAGCTCAAACTCAAAACTCAAACTGATGCCATTTACAATATCTTTTGTTCTGACAAACTCTAATTCAAAGAAATTGTGATTTGTAGATTATTCTAGTTCTCATAAAATATCTATTTCAGGCAACCGTTGCTGGTTGTGTTGAGGGTCGAGATGGGGAAGCGCACGCTTTGTTGCCAGCTCTACTTTGGGTGATTGACCGTGGTTTAGACACTGTCGCTTTCTGAGACCGACTACATGGAACTAGTGGGGGGCTCTCTCAACTACTCAATATGCCGCACAAAGTTCGGGGAGCCGGTGAAACAATGTCGCATGTTGCTTGCATCAAAACCATTATTCAAGGTTTTTTTGTTATGAGTGGAATGTTCACTCATGAGTTAGCCAAGCCGGTTTAGTTTCCTTCTTTACCTGTTTTAGGTTCGGCAATCCCGGCCTCTTAACCTAATAGCATTTATAAGTTATTAACCGAGTTAAATGGGTGTTTTCACAAAACTGGACGAGATTATGAATTTCATCTCTCATCAAACATGTAGTACTCGGATGAAATTTTTAAAACGTTCACTACATTACAGATTCTTGCGACACATTGAGTACTCCCAAGGTTAACAAACTCCATACAAGTAAAAGCAACAACTGATTTGTGAAAACTAAAAGGCATCAAATTTTAGACAACTTTGATTCGGAATGAGAACTTCTGGCAGGCAGCGCACAAGGCTCGCGCGTTGCTTGTGCAAGCATCACACAATGAAACATGTACTGGTACCAACCAAGTTTTTGCACCATTGGTGTTGATGATCTCTGAAAACTATATAGGAAGCGAGTATCCGCGGAGATACTTGGAATCCACGCCCGACTCGCGAACCATAGCTAATCTTCCAGTTCTCGCAACCTACACCAAATTCGAGTTAAAAAAAACAACAGGAATAAAAAATTTCTGTAGAACGAAAAAGGGAAAGAGAAGAGAACCTCGCAGATGCCATAGGGTTCCAACAATCTCTGAAGTGCAACCATTTTGTCGAAATCCCCAGTCAGCTGCCATCAGAGGTGTGAATTTGAATTGAATTCCATCCATTTTTGAAAGGGAGCTTCAACGATTAACAAGTCTATCAATTACTTACCTCTAGGGTTACAGTGTGGTCAGATACATCAACTGCTTTTGCCCTGAAAATGGTAGCTATATCAAGAACGTCACGTCGGGCAGCTGCATTCACCGCAATCTTTATCAACATTAGTTCCCGTTCTGCAAATGGAAATGCGGTGAGATCCTTCACCTGAAAAAACAGTAAGCAGCTATCATCAGTAAACAAGTAAACGATAAGAAACAGATTTCTTTTTTACCAGAAAAAGGAGCAGTGCTGTTTCATTCTTGCCATTGAAGCATCATTATGGTTCTTGTAAACAACTGAAGTAACTTGGATTATTTTAGAGTAAAACAGAAGGCAAATGCCAGGTGGACATAACAGTCATCTTGAAACATTGTTTCAAGCTTGAACAGTCTATGATCTGGATTATTTCTTTAGAAAATAGCAACATAGTGGCGTCTCACCTCATGAAGGTCTACTAACTTGTACAGTTGCTGTACCAATTTGCTCACTGATTCATCCGTAGCAGGTACCACAGTTGTAATCCTAGAGACACCCTCCTTCTCGGAATGGCCAACTGCCAAACTCTTAAGGACCCCGAAAAAAGAAAAAAAGTTAACAAATGGATGAGAGGCTAACTGTGACAAAATGAAGAAGCAGCACCTAGAGTGAGCAGTATACCTGAATGTTATAGCCTCGTCGAGAGAAAACACCAGTAACAAGGTTGAGAACTCCAGGGACATCATTTACAAGCATGGACAAGGTGTGGGACCGAAGACCAGTGGTCTGAACGAACAAAAAATGGTTAATTGATCATTATAATGTATGTACCTTTATTTGACAGGGTAAACTGGAAATTCCTTCATGTCCTCATCTCTTTTTCATGTGTTAGTTTGAAAATCTTTCTTATTTCCATGAACAAAAAAGTGATAATACATGCAGAAACTGGATAAGCTGATACTGTTTGCTCGTGAAATAAATTGGCTTAACATCGGAGTAAAGAGCTATAAGAATACAAAACCATGAGCTAAAACGAACTATCTTACATCTTCTTCATTCAGAACACCCCAATGCGCATCAAGAACGTGGTGGAATGGAAATACATCAGATGGCTCCGTAGGATAAACATCTCCCTGGATTAACAGGAAAAGTTCATATTAGTTTACACAAATCCATACATCTGAAGCAAATAAAAAATAAGCCGACCACGGGAAGAGAGATGGAAAAATAGGAAATAATGACCGGTAAGAAAAATAAGTAGCAATAAATCAAGCAAATCCCAGAACTAGACACAAAGGAAAAAACACACAAGGATACAGAACCAAACAGGATTTCAATATGTGGAAGATAACATAGCCCTCTTAAGTGTTCTGATTCCAAGGATAATCACCAGTGGCAACTTCAGTCATCATCACTCATGCAAGAAACCATTGCATTCGGTAAATTTATAATGTCAACCTTACTAGTCTAGATGACCATATATTAAGTAGAGTTCACGATTCCAAGAAACTGCATACCCCTGTAGATGCATCAGTTTCATTGATAACCGCCCTCTGTTTATCAGCTGCAAGTCCATTGGTGGGCCCATTTTCTCCAAGATCGGGATAAGAAGAGGCAGAGAATCGCCAGAAGGGAGCAGTAGCACCCAGTTTTTCTCTTCTCAATGCAATCTATTGCAAGAACGAAATTCAGACATCAGCATGGACGTGAAAGAAAATAAGAACCATAACCGTGAAAACAAAGTCACAAGCAACCTTGCCAGTTCTGGCAATTTCTCTGATTCCAAACTTGCTTAGATTTCTCTGAACAGCAACCATTTTCCCTGGGTCTCCGGTCACCTAAAATCCAACATAGAATTGATAAGCACTATGCAATCCCTGATGGATTAGAATTCATGAAGAAGAGCATATATGTTGGAGAGAACAATAATTGATTGCACAACCGGCCATCTTATAAATAAAACATGACTTGAATAAGGTAATGACCAACTATTGGTTACATGAAAATCGTGTCAAGCTGCATAAAAAAGAAAACTTGTCACACCTAACCAACTCTTAAGATATCGATTTAGACACAGAATTAACGGAAAGTCCCAATACAAGGAAATTAGAGTACCGATCTAGGGTAACCTAGTCTGCATGGAAGCCAAATTCATATCTGGCCGAGCATCATTCAAGGAGGTAAATCCAACCTGGTTCTAGGTCATAAAGCAATGCCGGGGTTCGATTCACCTTTTAAATCTACATTCAAGCTTTAATTACATAATAACAAACTATGAACAAAAGATGACGAAGAAACTAATGGTCCTCATAGCATCCTCGTAACTAAAAGCCAACTAATGCCCATACACAATCTTCTCCGGCCAGCAGAGTAGCAAATCGTGAATTATAATTCTCAACAATTTGACAGGAAGTGGATAACTTATGTATAGTAGATGAGTTAAAGAATCATAACCTCAATTGTTACAGAGTGCTCTGAGATATCAACAATTTTCCCCCTAAATATGTCGACCAACCACTTGATCTGAAATTCAATAATCAACGAACACAAAAAAAAAGAATCAGCCCGAGAGCAACAAAGAAAACACACACTAAACAACACCAAATAAGCATAATCAGAAACCTCAGCACGATTCTCAGTGTCTCCTTTCACTTTGATAAGCATTAGTTCTCGCTCCACCTGAGGCTCACTGGAGAGGTCTTCAACCTACTCAGTCAATGGTGCCACCACGTATACATCAAATATTCAAATTAGAAGCTAAAATCTCCCGAACATGTCCACACACACCTACCAGAAAAACTCAAAAAAGAGAGATAAAACTCGGAAATTAAACCTTGAGAACATTGACGAGTTTCTGAAGCTGCTCCACCACCTGTTTCAGAACCCTATCGGTACCCGAAACAACGATGGTGAAGAGCGCCTTGTCCTTGTTCAAACCAACGGCAAGGGACTCAATGTTATAGCCTCTCCTGGCGAACACGCCGGCGATGCGGTTAATCATTCCGCTCTCATCGCCAACGAAGACAGAGATTGTGTGGCGCCTCACCCTAGCCAAAACAACAACAATTCGATCACATTTCGGGTTGCGAATAATACTCCCGCCACAAACGAAGAGATAATCACCTGGAAATCGGAGAGGGGGCAGGGGAGGCGGAGGATAGAGCAGCGGCATCGGAGGAGTTGACGGCGGATACAACCAGAGAGTTGTTGTTCCGGCGAGTGTTGAATGGAGTGGAGAGGGTAGAAGGAGAAGAAGGCTTGGAGAATAAGAAAGCGATGGAAGGTGAAGAGGTGGAAATGGAGGCGGGAAGAAGCTGGGAATGGAAAGGAGCGGAGGCGATTGAAGAAATGGGCGCCATTAAAGAGGCATGCACTTTTCAGTCTTGAGATTGAGAGTGTTCGGCAATTTGGGGGAGAACGGAGATTTTGCGTGTTAGGAAGATTATAATAAATATATATATATATATATATATATATTTTTTGAAATAAAACCTTTCGGCCTCCTCCTACTTGTAACCTGTCACGTTTAAATAATGGAGACACTATTTCTAGTTGCTACCAACTTCAAGAACAAATCCCAAATGCCCTTCACCAACAATATAATCAATGATGATGGGACCTTAACTATTATAATAAAAATGAGTTTTTATTTCTTTTTACATCTCCAACTTGCCTTTATTTTATTTTTTTTCTTTGTAAATTCTCTAATTCCAACCTCAATTGAGTTGAAATTCAAGTTTTGCCAATACTCAATTCTCCCAATTAGACATGCATCTATCATTATGGCCCTATAACAAACCTCCTGAAGGTATTTTTATTAACAAGACAAGCAGTTATGACAAGACAGATCACTATACTCATCAAGTTTTCATGGACGAAGATGAAAACTGTCGGAAACAAACTGCGACCATTTCAGATCTGACGAATTCTCATCTACCTTCACATATTTTGTTTATGTCAGATATCTTTTAGTATTTGCGGGTACATATTGTTTTGTACTATAATTAGTTTCCATCGGTGTTGTTTTTTCATTTTGTGAGTGATTGTGATTTAGTAATTTGGATCTGTTGGAGGTACCGAGTTTCATTGATATCCGTACCTGTTATCAATTATAGGTACATATAAATACTACTTTTTCTCTTGATGCGGTATCTGAGAGTGATTCGAGGTACTGATTTTCTCTTGATGTTGTACCTGAGAGTTATTCAAGGTACTAATTTTCTCTTGATGTTGTACCTAGAAGTGATTCAGGGTATTGATGTTTTGTGTATTATGAATTTATCGATACAAATTGTGGTGTTATGATACCGAGTTACACTTTAGATTTTGAAGTTTCAAGAAGAAAGAGATTTGGAAAAATGGGAGATAAAAATAATTAGAATATTTTTATTACTTAATTTAATTAATAATTAGTAACATAATAACTTTTAAAAATGATATAAAAATCCAACTAATCTAAACTGTTAATTATAAATTATAACTAATTAAATAAATGAATGGCTTAGATTAGTGCTGTCATAAGACAATACATATTTCTGTTGTCACAACAGGATATCCGCCTATTCACTGTGTTGGATAGATGTTAATGTGTTTTATGATAGATGTAATTATGTAAACCTAAACAATGGGAATACATTTCACAACACTAAGTTATTTTTGAAATGGGAAGTTGAAATCCTAATTTAATCAAAATTCAAAATCCATTTTAAAAGCTTAGCTTAAATTCATCATAGCCCTCAAATTCACACTTAAGAAAGCAAAACCACCCCGAAATGAAAATACACAAACTGAGAACATAATTTGCATATGGGCTCTGGCCTTTATTTGAAATTCGGCAGCAGTTCCCTTGCGTCTGGCCTTGTGGACCCAGCTGCTTCAAGCCCAACTGAGTTCGTGGGCTTTATAGGTTCCTTAACCCAGGGTCCGATACCCACAAAATGTCCGAGACATTTCATCAGGCCATCCCATTTATGGGGTTTCACTCCATTTTCAAAAGTGGTTTCTATTGCTACATCATGTTTAATTACAATTCATAATTCTCCATTATCATATTACTCTTATTCATGCAACTGAAAAATAATTTCAAATTGGGCCCAAATGTCATATATTCATATTATTTTCATTATTTTAATAACAACAAAAACTAATCAATATAATCAAAATTACAAAGATATGAATCTCGTTCATCTTCAATAATCATGTTGTGCATAACTATGCATGCTCTCATATATCTCCGATCATATCCGTACACCACATGCATGATCGCCTATTAAAGATAACAAATCGTGCTTGAAGTACCCCAAATATTATTTCAACATCTTTAATTAACGACTTTAATCCCAAGTAACTTGATCAATCATCAATTTTAATTCGAATTAAACTAATTAAATTGTATGTTAATATTGTACCATAATTACACTTTACTTTTTCACTAATTACATTACATACAATAATTATATACTAACTAATTACATTTTGGACCACTTAACTATAATATAAAATAATAAAATAACAAAATAGGCCCCTTGTAAAATTCTCAAAATCAATTGCATAATGTGTAAAGCTGCAAAACAAATCATCTCCTCCCATTCATGCAATTTACATACTCAATTGCAAATAGGTGTCTGATGCTCTAAAAAGAACTAAATAAAATTTGATCGACTAATAAAAGGAATTTTTCTCAAATCCAAGGCCTCAAGTGTTGTATTCTACAAAGAACGAATCATCAACCTATACTCAACCATTTAAGACACTGTTTAATCTAACAAAGATTCAAAATGCTAGTTCTCTAGGTTATCAACTAAAATACTTAACATTCACTTATGAAAAAAAAATTATTCAAGAGAACTACTAAGTAATCAAGAGAGTGAAAAGGAGAGGAGGGTTGCTAGATTTCGAGTGTTGTTTTGCACTCAAATTCGGTTCACTAGAAGGATTGGATACAATGGACACACACTATAGTTTGTTCATCCTCTAGACATTCGTAGTAGTCCAAGACAATGTCTTGTAATGGACTACCACTACCAATTGGCAAGTGATCATGCCAATTGGTAGTGAACACCAAGGA
Source organism: Linum usitatissimum (assembly GCA_030674075.2). Classification (NCBI taxonomy): domain Eukaryota; kingdom Viridiplantae; phylum Streptophyta; class Magnoliopsida; order Malpighiales; family Linaceae; genus Linum; species Linum usitatissimum. The sequence goes on from JAUJYP020001374.1 coordinate 3,036,461, forward strand.
GGAGTTGTATGATGTGCAAGGAGGAGTTGGATGCATCGAAGAATGGAAAAAATCACCGAATCGGAATTGAAGACCAAAAATGCGCCTAACCTGTACCAAAAGTGCGCATCGCCAAACGAGGTATTTAGGTGGATCGAGCTAATCTTCAAACCATCTCTCGGCTTCCTCTTCGATCAAGCGTTCTAGCAGGCGTTGACGAAGGAGATCCAGATCCCAACTAGCGTGGACTGAATAGAGGAGCTACACGTGAAGCTCTCGCATTCGATCTAAGGCTCCGACAAGTACTAGTCGGCGAACTAGTAATCACGCTTCAAGAGGTAAATCGTGAAAACCTTTGTTATTGATTTATATGCAAACGAGTCAGTCTAAGATGTTAGATGCTTTCGTATTTCTGCTGCGATTTTCTTGCATGCATCTAAATGATTTCCAACAGTGTATTGTTGATCGTTCAACCGAAATTTTTACATCTGACCATATCAAACAAACAAAAAATACTAACCAAATAAACTAATTGACAAAACCAAACTCTTAATTACAATTGGACTAGCTAACTAGCTAATTAGTAATGTTACCATATGACCAAACCGTTTGAACTGTCCTATATAACTTTTGCAAACATTGATCGATAGCTACAAGTTCTAGGACCGGATCGCCGTGATCATTAGAATAATACACAGAGATGGTGAGAAGCACATGAGATAGTAGACAAGTTTGAGGGGAGGATGATGGATTGATTTGGTGGATAGCCTGACAAAAAGCAAACCCAAACCAAAGCAAAAGCAATCAACAAAACTTAAAACATTAAAAAATAATAACTGATGAAACTAGCATAAGATTTTTGAATTGCCAATTGGCCATCCATGGCCCCCTCGTGGACAAAAAAGCACATAACAGAACAAGAACAAGGCAACATAGATAAAAATTATACTAGTTGGAGATTCTGAGATTTTTTTAAGTTTGAAGTGGTTTTGAAAGGATATTTGGGGAAATTTGAAAATATGTAAAATTGTCGTTCGGTATGAGGAAATTTTGAGTGTATTTATAGACAATTTTGTATTATAAATACACCTATTTGTTTATAAATAAATAATGTTGAATTTGTGTATTTCAAATACTCAAAATTAAGTATTTCAAAAATCCAGAATTGTCAATAATGGGCCGTTGTCATCTCCAAATTTGTTTCTAACAAATGTTCATGCAAAATAAAGATAATCTAATATCTTCTGGATTTTTAAATTCCATTCTTTCACATTTTTTCTATTTTAATAGATCCTCTAATTTCAATACTCTAAAACGATCCCTAAATCAAAATTTTAATTTTAAAAATTTTATATAAAATTTCATCAAGTTTAAAAATGGAGAACCTTGAACGATAAACTAGCGTCGAGTAGCTCCGAAATAGGCAATAGATAGGAAAAAAGAATAGTAGAAGAAGGAGAAGAAAGCAAAAGATATACATTTGCCAACCCATCTCTCTATCACTGCTATCATCACCCTCTTCTTCTTTTTCCCTCTGCTGCTTTTGTTTTTCTATTCACATCTCCCTTTCACTATACTACCTCTTCTTCTTCTTCTTCGACTCAGTACTTCAATTCTAAGCCATTCCCCCCAATTCCTTCTCTGCAATTTCCACTTCCTCTACTTCTTCATTCTTCTTTCATATGTTCAAGCAAGATCCAGCTGACACCTCCCTTCAGGACTCAAGGTAAACTCACCATTCCATTCTTTACAATGCCAGTCTATAGTACTTTTGACCATTCATGAAGATAGAAACTCGATTCGATCCACGATAACCACCCAACATAAACACTTCAAAATCTCCTACTTGGGTTCCTAAGTTTAGTTTGAATTATTGAATCATTGCGTTCGGTCAATTGCTTACTACCCTTTTTCTCATCTTTTTACTATTCAAATTATTAGGCATATTTTTGAATATGTAATCGGTGATATTTGACCGAATCGATTCTAATTTTAAATTAAATTAAAAGGAGCCTAGCGACAATATTGTTCTTTTCTTTTCATTTTTATAATTCTTAGTGGGAAACTTTCCTCCATTATTGACTACATCAAGTTCACAGGTAGAGAAAGAATGCAATGAATAAGGAAGGGTCTTTTTCACTCTTTAGCCAGAGGAGCCTCTTCTTTTCAATTCAATTCATTTTGCATATCAAAATCAAAGTAATTCATCAAAGCAAAACCATTGCAATAGTTCATGTTATTTGGATTCATATGTCTAAAACAATACATAATTTTGTGGATCCGGCCTTTTCCAAAAAATGGGCCCTGATGGTTAGTTAGATCAGGCCCATTTTGTTTTAAACGGGATCGGTTATTACGGGACAAAACCTGAATTTTGATCAATCCTATTATCTGCCCGGTCTATATCTGGGTCTAAAACTTGATAAAAAATTGAATAGTTATCAAAAAAAATAACGTGGAAGTATAATCATACAATTGAAATATAACATTGTAAGACTCCAGTCCAACCATTAAAGAATAAAATACATTAACTTTACACTATTGAAATTATTTTAGTTTTTACTTTAAAAAAATCAAAACCTATCAATAAAATAAATAAATTATTAATAACACTTAAATTTTTCTCTTCTATGAAAATTTGAAAATTTTCAATTAGAAAGAATGTAGCGTAAATATATGAAAAATCGTTGATTTTACAAGATTCTAACATTTTGATCGAGATTTTAACTGATTTCACTAACCACCGAGTTTGAGTAGAATCAGAATCATTAGACACCAATAAAATCATAAAATCAGAATCGTCGATTTCAGTACGCAGGATTGAACTATAAAACTTCAATTTAAAAAACTGATACTCTACGACTGAGCTATAAGAATTATTAGTACACAACATATTTCAGAATTTAGATAATTCAATCCAGTACATCCAACCATTCTCCATGATTCATATATTTAACTCAACCCGCGTGATTAGTTTACATATTCTGTTCATAAACAAAGGCAGAAAAACTCTGGTAGTCAACTGAAAAAATAACTAGAACTAAACTTAATGATCAGTTACTGCATTCTTCTATATAATCAACATTCTTTGATGAGTTAATGATCTTGATTAAGTGTTGACTTAAAAGTCTCTTTTTATCAAATCTAATATGCATGACTTGCATTTCTTGGATGCCAGGAAACCCAGCTGGTACCAAAAAGCACTAACCATGGCTTCTCATTGGAGATCCATCCCCAAGCCTCCTACACAGGTTACTTCTTCCCCAAGATTGTGGAGATTCCCAACCCCAAAATCATCATCTAAAAGAATCCCACCTCATACCAACAACCCTAATGACAATAACCCTAGCAAAGGCACTAATAACAAGCTAAGAAAGTGCACATCCATGAGGGTCGCGACATCATTCACTAGGGTTTGTCTCTGTGCGCCAATCTCCTCGTACAACGAGGTTTTTGGGGCAGAGTTCCCACCGAGAAGAAGCTACAGTTATCCCAGGTCCTCATCATCCAAAGGGTTACTTGTGTCCCAAGAAAGGTTGGTGTCGTCCCCTCCTAATAATTATAATATTGTTCCAGCGAGGCTTAGCATGGAAGGTGGTATTAGGAGGCCGGTTTTCCGAGGGAAGTCGCTCAGGGATGATGTGTTGATGAGGAGATTTGTGCTTGAGGAAGAAGCAATGATGGAGGTTAGGAGAAGGAACAATCAAATGGAGATTATTAGGAGGAGGAGTAGTATGGTTATGAGGAGGAAGAAGCTTGGTCCTAGCCGTTTGAGCAAATTGGTGATTGATGAGGTGGACGATGAAGAAAGAAATTGATCATTAATGCTGAGTTTTGATTGGAGTATAGGGTAATTGCAAAATTGTTGCAATTTGTTTAGGGTTCTATGTTTCCCGTTCTTCCATCTTTAATTTCGACATGAATTCGAATTTAAGTAAGAATTGGTTGGATTTCACAACTTCAGACTTATTTGAAACAGAGTTTGGCTGCTGAAATGAGGTAGAAGGAAGTTCTTTATTTCGAAAAAATTGGTCTCGTCGCTATATAATCACGGAAATTAAATCCAATTTTAAACCAATTTCTCTAGATGTACCTCTGATTTTTTGTTGCGGTGGGTTAACCCAAGTTTCAACAGAAAGGTTCTCCAATTGGAATGCACACCAGAGAAATTATTATTTTTACTTTCTTAAATATTGTACATCAAGTGTGAGATCTTGTCACATATATATATGAGTAATACTCTGCAGATTTTATCGATTATTTCTTTCAAATAAGCATTGTTGATCAAAGGTTCACACTCGGCGGTATCGGAATCGTCCACTACAACACGACTCCTTCCGCCCATGCTTCCTTCGTCAGATCCGTCAAATCCCTCCTCGTACCTCTACTATCCAGTCTGATTGTCTTCTCCCCTGTCTCCCGGTCCGAGAAGAAGGATTTGAAATTGTTCGATTGCATGATCCCCGCTGATTCGTCCCTCGTAGTTCCATCCAGCTACGATCTGGATAATTAAGCTTGATTCCCACCTGCAACATCAGCAAGGCCGGGACTTTCCTGTCCTGGCTGAGGAAGAAAAAGGAACCCTTGATGTGGTTATTAATTTGAAGCCGCAGCAGAGCAGACGATTTATCCATCCGAACCCAAGCCGCACTGATCTCTTGGTATTGAAGCAAAAGTTGGTAGAAATTTGACCAACAGTTGGATTGAGAATGTGGCCACCCACCCAACTCTTACTTTCTCTTTCCACTCGTTCCCCTCCCTCACCCCTAACCATAAAATTAATGAATGTCTCATGAGAAAGATATTGGTTTTTTACAACTCAAAAAATACAATTCTCACTTGTTAATGTTAACGAGAGAGTTTTTTATAATTTGAAATTTATGTACTATTTATTTACATTTAATTTAACATGTGAAATGTTAAATGGAATTCAAATAGCAAAAAAATAATTTGTTTTCCAAAATTACTTACTAAATATTCTGTCCAATCAAAAAAATTAAATACTCTAAATTCATCCAACTTTTCATCCAACAAACACAGTTTTGATTATCCATTACAAAACGATTCATCAATCAAGAGCATGTTTACTTCTTTCTTTGGTCATTAATAATTTTCCTAATGAGAGAAATCAAAATCGAAATAAATTACTCCTTAAGTACACTCATAAGAGCATGTTTACCATATATATATACTTAAGAGGCATCTATAATAACGAAATCAGGATGGATATATGCACTGAGCCGGATCTGAATCGGGAATTTATATATTTATCGAGTAACTAATTGACGAATTAATTTTAATACTAATTTTTAAAATAAAAAAAAGTTCATTATACTACTTTTAGTTGAAAATTTAATATATGTGTCACCGACGATTTTTTTGTCCTATATTTGAATATTTTGAACTAAATTTATGATAGTTACTTATTCTAAACAAATAAGTAAAAAAGTAAAATTTCAAATGCTATTACCCGAGTTATGAAATCATCAAAATTTTACATATAATTTAGTACTCGAGACCAAAAAACAAGATAATCAGAACTCTTACTGGGTCCATCTAGTTTTGACATGACCAAACACTGAGTCAAGATCAAAATTGCCCTAAACTGAACTCGTAAATTTACAATTATACCCTCAAAATTAATAATTCGGTTCAAAATTGAGATGAGCCGGAATTCCTCATGCCACCTCTAGTTCCACCACTGGGACTCTGACCGTTATTTTAGTCACAATAACTATATCTATAAGCTATACATATCAGTGTACAGACAATTAGAGGCAAATCAAACATATAGCAACTATGAACAATGGACCCACCATTCACGAAGAAGGCAACCTCAATCAACCGATATATCACCTTAAATATCAACCTTAATCTACCCTAATTGATTAATTTATAGAAATAATTTTGTTGAATCATTTGGAAGTTTAAATTTTCAATTCACAAAATATTTTATAATCTAATCTCATTTTATTTCATAGTATATTTCCGTTTTGAACATCAAATAATGTTATTGATATAAAAAATAGGTTGTCGAATTCTCTATATATGGGGTTGAACGCCCAATTTACCCAGGAACGTCATCAAAGAGAATCGAGTAAGCAAACTAACCATCAGAAGATGAGGAATGTTGAAAGTTCAGCATCTGGTTTCAATTGGAAGATTGCCCTTGTCACATCCACACAATGATTCCACTGCCCATCAGCAACCTGGCCGAATCAGTTACATCGAGTTCTTTGTGAAACCCGAGGAAGATGAAGATGCAGGGGAATGATCGATAGGGCCTTTAACTCATTTAACATCCCAATTTTACATAATGAAATAAATTTTTACATAAATTTTTTCATATTTGGATCGGATATTATAACTCAAGATTAACTCCATTCTAATTCGGTTCCAATACTCCGGTTGTTTAATTGTAGATTTCATAGAGCTAGCTGTATTCCCTTTGCAACAACTGGAGAGTAAGAATTGGATAGTTTAAAACGCAATTTAAGAAATGAGGTTAAATAACATATTTGATGGTAATATGGTTAAATTTTTGGGTGACGAAGTTGTTAATTATACAAATTTAAGGGTATCAATAACTTAAAATTGGATGAGCCAATCAGAACTCACCACGTCGTATTTGTACCCGATGGTCTAAAAGTATTTGCTCCAGTAGTAAAACACGTATCTGGTTACCCAGAGGTCCCGAATTCGAATCCAGTATACTCAAAAACGGACACCTACTTATTTCTTATCTTTTATCTTAAAAAAATATTTGTACCGAATACATATTTCTACCGGAATATTTTTGTTTGTTATAGTAGAACTTGATAAAAGTTTCTTTAAAACTTTGAGTTTGAGTTTTACAGAATACATTGTTTGTTTAACATTTTTTGTGAAATTGAGATTTTCCCCTTTGTTGGGTCCATTTTTCTTTTTAATTATGTATTTGACAAATATATGGTAAATATCATGTATTTTTAAAAAACTTAGCGTTTCTTATAGCATTTATTTTGTTAGTTTTAATTTAACATTATTACCTTTGGAATATAGAAATCTCTTGAGTTGCAGTTGAAGTGAAACTTCCTTATCTTTCTTGCTCGCTGTCACCGTTGTTGAATATAAGAATCTTTATGGTGTGTTTGGACTAGCGTAATCTATACGCCTTCTGATATCTAGGCATGGATTCGAGCTCCACCATCAGCTCTGAAATCTGGATCTTGAAGTCGTCATTTTTTTTGAAGCAACGACCTGTTCTGCCGCTCCAGGAATTCGATCTTCTGCTTCAATCTTGGTTCAACTGTGACACCGTTAGTTTGATCAAAAGTTACTTTATCACATGACATTAACAATAATCTTGAATTTACCGTTTTCTCCTTCGTTTCCTTCTTTGTCTATCCTTCCAGGTCAAATTGAGAAGAACTGTGGTTCCATCTATTATAAGGATTGTTAATGGATCGTTGTGAAATATCATATCGGTCTTTCAATTCGGCGACAAATACAAAAGGAAGGAATTTAGGATTTAATCAGCAAAGGACAAACAAAAAAATTGTAAAGGAATGAATTAATTTGCTGGAAAATATAAAGAACAAAGTTCCACCTAAAAATGGAAATAAGAAGAAAAGATTGAGCAGTTAACAGGCAGTATAATTGATGTGGATGGATGGAGAATTTGGGTATGGGGCGGAGGAGAGAAAGTTTGAGTAAGGGTAGTTTGGTAAACAAATAATTAATTGTTATTTTATTTAATTTTATGTCAAAATATAACTCACCATATTTCTACTCATCAAACAATGATTTTCGATTTCTTCAAATATTCTCAAAACATCAATTCCTTAATTTCCAAATTCCACATTTTCGTCATTATTCCGCTTTCTCTGTAACAAACGACCCCTAAACCAACGGTAATTTAAATGGTGTTTTGAGTGAATTTTCCTTATAAGAGAGTCTACCCGTTGTGTAAAAGATAACTCTATTTTAACCAAAGGATTAATCTTGAAGGAAGACCACACTATTCATTCATTCCAAGGTCAAAGAAAGACCCCCAAACCAAACGCAACCGGACCAATTCCTTCATCCCAAGTGTTCCAAAACCAGAGTGCAAAATGGGGCATCTCTGTAATGAGTGAAAAAAAGAAAACTTGAAAAAAAAACATATAAACAAACAACACCAACAAATTATAAAAAAGAATTATAACAAAATTAATTTAAATCCCAATTGACATGCTAAAATGGATTTGAGAACAAACCCACCACCTCTCCACTTCCACCAACACCCACCCTTGTATAGACCCTCCATCCAAGCCATACATTAGAGAAAGAAAAACAAAGTGAAAATAAAACAGGCAGATACAGAGAGATGTACAGAGAGAAAGATTGAAAGGGTCTCCCTTTCTTTCCTTTTGTTGTTAGCTTTGGTGTTGGTAAAGTGTTTCTTCTTCCTTCTTTTACCTTTAGCTTCTCTCACTTCCCCCCCTCTGAAACAGCTTTCTTGGTCTCTCCATGGTGATTCCTCAACTGGGTCTTCTTCAGCTAGGTACTCAAATTGCTTCCTCTTCCTCAAAGTTCCTTCCTTTTCTGCTGTGTTTTTTGTTACTTCTTTGATCAGATATTCCGATGCATGTCTAAAAAGTTGCAATTTTTGTATTATTATTTCATCTGGGGAGCCGTTTCTTCTTCTTCTTCTTTGCTTCATGTTTTTATGGGGATGTGGGAATCTTCAGAATTATCTGCAGTTGGGTTTCTGTTTCTTGGATCTGTAACCTTCCTTAAATTCCGTCTTCAAAAAAGATTAAATTTTTATCTAGTTTGGCTTCTGCAATTCCTGACAGTCTTGTCATCAATTTGCTTACTTGTTACGAATATTTTCCCTTTTTTCTATTTAGGAAGAAGAAATTGTTTCTTTATTTCTATATTTTGGCATGTTTTCCTTTGTCTGTATGTGTTTATTTCGTAACATATTTGGTTTCTAGTTTTGATTACTACTTAGTCTCTAGCCTTGTTCTTGACGGCAGTCGATTCCTTTGTTTTTCTTCAAATGATTGTTTCTTCTGTTAGTTCGATCCATTTGGCTTCTTCCTCTGTACCATTGTTAGATGTTTCTTAAGGCTTTGCTGCTAATTCTTCAAACATGTATGATTTGGTTCTGTTGAAAGTTGCAGACTTTTTTTGGGAACTGATATAACTTGTTATTGAGAATTGCAGAGCAGTTCATTTCCTCCAGGTAATGCCTGAAAGATGGGGAAGAAAGGAAGTTGGCTTTCTGCAATCAAGAGGGTCTTCTTACCCAATTCCAAGGATAAAGTAGCCAATGTAAGTTCCTGAATCTCAATCCAACGGTCCGCAACTTGTCAGGATTTGGCATTCTGTTTTGTGAATCTTGAACATGTTTGATGACTGCAGGAAACATCAGATAAGAAGAGCAGTAAAGAGAACAAGAAGAAAGGAGGGCTAGGGAAGTTCAGGCAAGGAGAGAGCAGTTCATTCATTCCATTGTTTAGAGAACCAAGCAGCATTGAGAAAATCTTGGATGAGGCAGAAAGAGAGCACAAACTAACTTTCAGGCCACCCGGACCGCCTCCTGAATATGATCAACCAAGAACCCCTACCTTTGTGCCTCCATCTCGAATTTCAGCCTCTCCTCGTATTCCCTCGCTAAGAGTTAGCTCTCCTAGGCCTGCTTCGCCTAGACTTGCCGCGTCTCCAAGGGCTGCTTCGCCTAGATCTGCCTCGACTTCGACTAGAGCAACTCCATCGAATAATGTCGAGCGTCAAAGACAGAATTTTTACAGACCGGAACCAACTGCTAGGAACCAGAATTCTTCTGCTACTAAGATCCAAGCAGCCTACCGAGGCTACGTTGTAAGCTCCTTTTTTTCTCGACACTTGCAACTTGGCGTAGTTCTGCTGTTGATTAAGTCGGACTTGATATTTGAAGTACACCGAATTCCGAGCACTATGAAACACAATCTGATGTTATGTTGGCATCCAACAATGGAAAAGTAGCATTTATGTGATGCTGTGCTCTTACCTATGCAGGCAAGAAGGAGCTTTAGGGCTCTAAAGGGTCTAGTGAGGCTTCAGGGAGTGATCAGAGGCCAAAACGTGAAGCGCCAGACGATGAACGCGCTTAAGTACATGCAGCTCATGGTAAGAGTTCAGTCTCAGATTCAGTCGCGGAGGATCCAGATGCTGGAGAGCCAAGCTCGCCTACATAAGAGCGATAAAGATCTCGAAAGCAATTTGGGGAAATGGAGCCAAGTTGTAAGTCTTGTTGGTGCTAATCAAAAGGATCCGATTCAGTTTGATGACAGTGTACATAATGTGCGATGTGTTTCTTTCTTGCAGTCGGAAGGCCAAAACGACCATTGGGATGACAGTGTGCTAACGAAAGAAGAGATTGAGGCAAGAACACGTAGCAAGATCGATGCTGCTATCAAGAGAGAAAGAGCAATGGCCTATGCATGTTCCCACCAGGTACTTGAAAAATTGAAATACAGTAATGAACATTTGGTTTGATGAAAATGCATATAATTGCCAAGAACCGTTGCATCCCAATAACTCAACCCAATAACTCGAGTTGTTGGAAGAGGGTTCAGATAGGTTAACTAACAATAACATGTTATATGCACAGCTGTGGAAGGCCAGTCCGAAATCGACACAACTATCTCTAACCGACATGCGATCCAACGGATTCCCATGGTGGTGGAACTGGCTAGAGCGTCCGTTCCCTGCAGGATCAAACAACCACGAAAGCCAACCTGCAGCAACAAAAACCTTCCAACTCACTCCGACAAGGCCAGCATCAGAAATTAAGCCTAATACTCCAAAGCTCTTCCCATCGAGTGACTTCCACAACAAGCAATTCGGGTACGATGGCTTGTTGGACACTCCAACACCGAGGTCCACAAGGCCCACCGCAGCAGCATTCCTATCGAGACAGGCGCGAACTCCACAAGCTCACAACAGCTTATCCAAGTACTCGAGAGCACGAGGAGGCGGGAATGACTCGCCATTCCCAATGAAAGACGACGATAGCTTGACCAGCTGCCCGCCATTCTCGGTTCCCAACTACATGAACCCGACAATGTCAGCAAAGGCAAAGGCGAGGGCGAACAGCAATCCGAGGGAGAGGATGGCTACTCCGGGGACACCGGGCAGCGAGAAAAGGAGATCGTCGTTTCCTATGGGGCAGGGGATTGGTTCATTCAAGTGGAATGCTGGGAGCTTGTTCAATACTTCCTCTTCGAACAAGGGGGGTTCGGGTTCGAATTCGAACTCGCCGAGGGTGATACCAACGCACCAGCAGCAGGGAGTTGAGTCTGTTGGGAATCTCAGTGTTGATTCAACTGTTTCCATGCCTGCTGCTATTGGAAGAAGACCATTTAACAGGTTTGTGTGACTTTTTTTCATTTATTGGTTTGACACTTTTGTCTTGTGTTTTTTTTGGGGCTACATTTGTATACTTTTGCTTTGGGGTGTTTGTTTTCATTTTGTTGGGTTTTGGGTTGTAATTTGATTTGAGTGTATGTGAATTGAGATATAAGCATATTTGATGTAAACTAATAAGGAAAATAGATGATTATTTGTTATTCAGGTTTTCGGAAGTAGATCAGAAGTTGTACCAGTGAGGTTAAGAGGTTATGGGTTCATGTAGATCAGATCAAACCGATAGATTATATTAAACTTTGGAGGTCGGATCAGAGATTAAAAGGAAAAACACACATGTACGATGTAATATTTGCATCGACCTCCTTTTACTAAATTTTAACCGAGCAAATTCCCCGAATTTTGATGATTTTAACAAACACATCCTTCCGCTAATTTTCTATTCAAATTTTATTTAGTAAACTAATTATACACGTCAAAATTCTATTTAAAAACGTGTTGATTAAAGTAGATGTCGAAAAAGACTCACTCATCCGAATATACATGAAACACATAGGATGAACTACCTTATAAACCAATCAAGTAGCGGTCATAAATGCCAAGGATGGGAAAGGCCTATCTAGTTTGCTTTGCTTGGGGGGCAATTGGAATTGTTGGATAGGAAGGAAGGTTGGCAAGTAATCACGTCATTAAACAGCTTACCACTTATTACCCTTATCATCCTATCTTGGTGCTTGCTATAAATACACCCAACCCCCCCATTATACAAAAGAAATATCCATTCCACCAACCTTTGTCCTCTTCCATATGCTTAATTTAACAGGTGAAACTATCCTTCAAGCGGATACCAGTTTTAAATCTGGGCAAAACAGTTTCTTGGTATTTTTGATAACTTAAATGTGAAATTCAATATCTAAAATTCAAAACTAAAAACACACTAGACCTTAAACTTGAAAATTCAAAACCTAAAATCCAAACCAAAATTTTAAAATCCAAAATTAAAAACCTAATACTCTAGACCCAAAACCTAAAAATCCAAAACTCAAAATCTAAAATCTAAAATCCAAAACTAAAAATCGAAATTAAAATCCTAATACTAAACCCACAACCCCGACACTAAACCCAAACTCAAACGAAAACAAATAATAAATTAAATAATTTTGTTAAAAAGACTTCCGTGTTGATCTAAACCCTTGAAATCTAACGATTTAAAATCGTCTTGAAAATTCCAAAATCCTTTTTCGTTTGGATTCTAAACCTGCTCCCTTCAAGCAGCTGGTTGATTCTAACTTTGTAGTTAACTTTTCACAAGTGGCAAACAATGTAAAGTTGCGAGTTTGAGAATTATATAAGATTAGGATCGAAAATTGAGAAATAACAGAAAATGAGTGTTAGAGAGTGAGCGTGATTGTATTTATAATCTAACGTATAACTAGTTAGAATGGCCTTATCTTATTGGTTGATGTGACGAGGCTGCCCTTCATTATTAGTTTGAGGCGATCTACTGAAAATTTTATTTATCTATTTACCTTGGTAGTAAATAAAAGGTGTTCCTTTTATTAGCATTCCGTCGAACTAGTAAAAAACAAGAATGAGAGTCTAAGAAAACCCTAAGCCCTCCCCCACCGACACTGCTTCCTTAGCCGCCACACCTCTGATCTCTTCCTTCCCGCCAAAGCACACGCTATCCCAATAGCCATTATCATCCTCACGTGTTAAAGCCTTCTTTCATATGAGAGTTTGTTAAAGTCTTTTCTTGTTTAAGAGTTTGTCTCCTCTCGATTCTGGAATATTTCTAATTTTGCTTTTCTCTTTCTACTCATATCGGCCGTATCCCCTCATCAACATGACTTGCCTAACGAAACTCGTGCCTATTGCTGCAATGGAGAAGCAGGTTGAAGATTTAACCTTGGATGACTGCTTGATGGCTACGAACAAGGCTGCTCGCCCCAAATCATCAAAGTCACAAAAGAAGATCATTGCAGCTGGAGCACCAGGAGTATAGGCTGCAGGCTAGCCTCTGGTGACCTGCCTATCGGCAAAAGGAGCGATGGCCTTACAGAGGTTCAACTACCTATCGCAAACTGAGGCCGCAAGCCACTTCCTCGTCTTTCTATGCTTTCCTTGATTTTGCTAGAATTTTGCTGCATCTTTTTTTTTCATTTTTGGTTTCATACTATTGGTTTGGTTGATTTGTTGTTTTTGAGTAAGGATATCCTAGTGTAGTTTGGTTTTTTCATTAATTTGTCTTGTTAGGAGAGTTTGGAAATAAACTGATTCATCATTTGAATGATAATTATTATTTTTTGTAATCCTATATGTGTGGTCTGCACCTCCCGATTAATGTTAAAATATGTGTAACTCGATTTTTGGAATGAATAAGATTGATTAGGAAAACAAATGCAGACAAATGCAGACATATCTTCGTATGGACTGGATCACAAATATGCCATACGGCCTCTTGCAAGCCCAAGGCCCAATTCCAAGAAAAACCCCATCCATGGAAACGGATAGAAGTCGGGAGGAAGTCCAAAGTTCGGATAAGCTTTATTATCTATCCCCCTTTCTTTCCAACGGTTTGCTTGAGAGCATTTCCGCCATGGCAGTGAAGATACGGTTTGCAAGGCACGGTTGCACCCACAGGCCATTCTACAGGATTGTTGTTGCTAACAGCCAATCCCCTCGCGACGGAAGGTTCATTCAGATTATTGGTTTCTACGATCCCTTGGCAGGTACTACTTCTTTACCAATCCAGTCTCCTCTTCTTTCTGTTTCGTTTCTCCGGATATTGGGTCAACTGAATTGTTTTTCTCCGAGGGGTTTGCAGCAAAGGATGACACCAAGAAGATGGGTCTCAACTATGACAGAGCTAAGTGAGTCTCTTTTCGAACTGTGATTTTGAAATTTTGTATTTTCAATTTGATAGTGTTGAGTTTGTTGCTGTGAATGTGGCATTGTTAGTTCAGTGGTTTGCTTGCTGTTTGTTCAATTTCCTTCGCTGCAACAAGTGGATTAAACTCTGCCGTGTGTATATCTGAAGGGTTAGTGGAGTTTTTGAGCGAGTGATTCATATGTTTATAGTCTTGATGGTGTTAGTTGTGACTAGGAATTATCTGCTGTAAGTGGAAGAAATAATGTGCTATGAAGTAAGGTTTCACTTGAAAAATAATTTGCTGATTCTGCTGGATTGAAGTTCGATTCTTCCACAGCACCTGTAACCCTATTGCTACACTATAGAAGTAGTAGTGAATGGTTTTTTCAAAATGCTTGAACAACTTGTTCATTAGACTGATGGTAAGTATACTTTCATATCGATCAAATGTGTTAAGTTTCTGCTAATTAGAGCTGAACATGATTGTAAGAATGAGTTTGCAAGATTAAGAAAGATCCTCATTCCTCATTCTTGATGTGTTATGTTAGTCTGGCCAAAGGATGGGTGTGAGTTAAAGCCTCAGTTTCTGCACAAGTGCCCTCCTATTCAAACAATTTTTACTAACCCTGGCTGATGAACAGCATCTAGTTTGCCTCTTGTATTGGTTTGAACTTGTGCTTTTGTGTACAGTGTACACAATCTTTAAGATTTCGAAAGAGCTTTTTACTTGACATGCCCCCGAAAATTGGGGGACTGGAATATAGAACCTCAAAGCAAAATCCTTTCCTTGTGGGATATTTGGGGTTACGGGCATAAACCAGCTCCTTTTATTATAGCTGCTAAGTTCATTTTTTTTATCTGCAGGTATTGGCTATCTGTAGGGGCGCAGCCTTCAGATACAGTTCGACGCATCCTTATGCAAGCAGGTCTGATCGAGCCACCACCGATGGTGGTAATGGCAAACAAGGATGGGAATAAGGATGAAGCTTGAGCAGGATGCAAAGGAAAGAACCCTCCAGTAGCTTTCTTGGTGTTGGGGGAGCCTACTTGGATGCGTTTTGATGAGAATGCTTGTTTCTCCTGATGTTGTAATGTATTTTCAGAATCGTTAGTTTATTTTGTGCCAACCTTGAAGATACTTGAACTTCCTTTTGTACATCTCCCCCAATTTCTTTCGAGTCCTCTTCTATGCCCCGTTAGTGATAATGGTAAAGTTCATGCTTTTCGTCGGAATCTGATTTTTTCGCCCACAAAAATGTTCAAAATTTTATCTAATTTTTCACCTGCTAGCCCAAACTTGAGGAATGTTGATTTCAGGTAAAATTGAAAATAAATATTCAACTAATTTTAACATGGTGTATCACTTGACAGCTTGATGTTGGATTAAAAGAGAATGTCGTTTGAGTCACGGTTTCATTTTTAATGAGCTGAATTTTATTCGATAAGTTAATGAATTAATTTGATTGGAAGATCGATCAGTCATGAATTAGCTTATGTGTTAAAGAGAGGGTTTAAATAGTAGCTACGTCTCACTTGTCTTGAATACCATGAAACTTATATGACTTATGATTGTTTAACGATATTTATCTCTGTGATTTAAGTATGAGCAAGATGTACACCCATACAAAAATATTGACCACGTGAAGTGAGATGGCGATAAATGGATCGATTTTATTTATAACTAACGACTTCAATCAGACGAACTAGTTACCTTCAACATCAACAATTCAGGGCTTGGTTTGAGGTAAAATTGTTGGAGTAAAAGTTTCATCTAACTTTCCACCTATCAAACGAAATCTAATTATGCTTGTGGCTCGCAGCATCCGGAAACTGACAACCGAGTGGTAATTGGCGGTCCAAATAAACAAGCAGGTAATCACAAATCAACGTTGCTATTATTAAATCTTCAACTCTAAAGCTCGTGGAATCTTACAAACAGAGATGATTAGAACACATTAATCAAACTTCTTAATCTTTTGGTCAAGGCAGCGAATGGATCCAAGGCCGAGTTACACAGTAACCTTTCAGAGCGTATCCAAAGAAAGGATTCGCCAGCAAGGAAAACGCCGTCGGGATGCACTCGTCGCTGACCTGGCGGACTGAGTCGCAGCAACCGGGCGCCAGGTAAACCCGTCCGGTCCAGAACGACGACATGATCTCCCCTGTGCAAGATTCCTCCGCGATAAACGACCCCACGCACTGCCCGTACACGTACGGGTCCCAAAGCGCCGGACGGGCTGTCGGAAATTGTGGGTAATACGCCGCCGGCGCAGGATACTGCTGCTGAGCAGCCTTAGCTGGGTGCTGTTGCTGCCACGCTGGCAGGAAGAGGAAGCCGAGGAGGATGACGAGGAGTGTATGTATGCGTAGGAGGGAAAGGTTCTGATTCGCCATTGATTTTTTGATGTGTGGGAATTTGGGTGCTTGTGTGGTTTAGGGTTTTACTCCTGATTAATCCTTCCCGCGTTTTTATAAAGGGTTGAGAAAGAAAACGGCGGGTAATTGGGGAAATTCCTAATCGTGCTTGGATTAGTAGGAGAGCAAATGGAGGGAGAGAATTTTAGTGTTGGTTTGTTAAATGTTTTTTATTCATTTTAACTAACTTAAATTATAATAATCTATGACGATTTTGGTTTGTCAATCATAATTTTTTCATGATCACCTAACCTTTGTATGAATCTATCAGTTTAATGTTCAAAGTTAAAAAAATAATCAAATTTAGTGTTTAATTAGACAAAAAAGCCATGATGAAACAAATTGAAAATGTATAATTATGATTATTTAGTGTATAATTTTTTATATAGTTAAGTTTTGATATATTCTTCGTGAATAGGCCATAATTGACCTGCCTCCATTAACATTTCATATCAATATATTTAATTTAAACCAAACTGTACAAGTAAAGTAGTATAATTAGTAAGGTTATGTGATGATAATTTAAAATTATTAAACTTGAATTTAGCACACTCTATAGTATAGTTTTTAAATTCTTTTTATCTGGTAGTGTATCATTTATATTTTTCAAAAAAATCCTTAAACTAAGCAGGCAAGCCTGTAACATTCCCTCATTAAAAAATCAAACTGTATAGTTTAAATGATAAATGATAATTTTTTAATGTAACCCAAAAAAGTGAGAGGATACGCTTCTCATAAGCCTATGGGCCCAGCTAATGGGCCCACTGCAGTGGAAGGGGAAGGCCGGCAAAATAAGAACCCGTTTGATTTAGGAAAGCAGGCCAGCACCTGGATAAGGACTTTCAGCTGTACCTTCCATGTGACGAATGGTCGTCCGCCATTTCTCCTCTTCATACAACTCAGCAAAGCTAACTAAACCATTAAACTAGTAGTAATTCACATTTCATAGAAATCTAGTTAGCTCTCCGTGCTGCGTCTTTTCCGTGATGTCATCCTCGTCGTCCTTAGCCATGAATCGCTTGACTTCTTCCCTCTGCAAATCCCGCGCCGCACTCCTCCACCCATTCGGTTCCTTCCTCAAACACCACTCCTCCTCCTCCCCACTCGCTTCTTTCCCTCGCCGGACAATGGACCGTAGGTTCATCACCAATGGAACGCCTATCGTCTGCAAGGCCGTCTCCGTCCAGTCTCCCAAGACCGCCACTGAAGGCGCCCTCAACATCGCCGACGACGTCACCCAGGTTTTCCCTATCTCCTCGCGTTTTATTTCTTCTTAATCTAGTTTGCATTGGACTGAATTGGATTTGAATTCCAGTCTATACTCTTGGTGAACCGCTTTGATCGTTGTGCATTGTCATGGTTTTTGTTAATTGAGGGGTGTCGAATTGTTGGTGCATGCAGTTGATTGGGAAAACTCCTATGGTGTACCTTAACAGTGTGGTCAAGGGTTCTGTGGCTAACATTGCTGCCAAGCTGGAGATTATGGAGCCTTGTTGTAGTGTCAAGGACAGGTGAGACGTGCTTAAAGATTGCGACTTTTTGTTTTGACTTTGCTCTTCAAGCGATCTAATGTATGTCCCAACGACGTTCGATTTGAGCATTTGATGATTTCTTAATCTTATCTTGATGGGGTATGTTTGCTTTGCAGGATCGGATTAAGTATGATTGTTGATGCTGAAAAGCAAGGACTTATAACACCTGGAAAGGTAATAAGCACTCACAAACTTAAACTAGAGAATTTTTTTTTCTGAGCTCCTATTTTACTTGCTTTCCTATAGGTTGGGATGTACCTCAGTGTACTGTGTATTTCAGGATTACTTTCTTTCTTGCCACATCCAAAATTTCTTTCTGGATCAGCTCTTGGTGCTTTACTGCGTTGCTATATATTGAAGATACAGACTGGTTTTCTTTTTTGTAATAAAATCATGCATTTATACTGGAAATCTGCTGTGGGTAGGATTCACCGTCAATAGGTTTGCTAGTTTGGGTTGTGTTTCAATGGGGTTTCTGATTTGAAGTTAATGAGTCACCTCTGACGCATTTCATCTTCATGATACAAACATTTGCATTCTCCACCAGGCATTAAAGATATGCTCCATTTTGAAGTCTTTTTTGTTTCTCCATTCTGATTCTGTTTTTGCCCTATGTGTAGAGTGTTCTGGTTGAACCCACAAGCGGTAACACAGGCATCGGGCTTGCATTTATAGCGGCATCAAGAGGATATAAACTCATTTTGACCATGCCAGCGTCAATGAGTATGGAAAGGAGGGTTCTTCTAAAAGCATTTGGAGCAGAACTTGTTCTAACTGAAGCACCAAAAG
Organism: Linum usitatissimum; assembly: GCA_030674075.2. Classification (NCBI taxonomy): domain Eukaryota; kingdom Viridiplantae; phylum Streptophyta; class Magnoliopsida; order Malpighiales; family Linaceae; genus Linum; species Linum usitatissimum. The sequence goes on from JAUJYP020001374.1 coordinate 3,055,424, forward strand.
GTATGAATGGTGCAGTTCAGAAGGCTGAAGAAATTGTGAAAAAGACTCCAAATGCCTACATGCTTCAACAATTTGACAATCCAGCAAATCCCAAGGTTAATGGCCATTTCACTCTGGTTATGGCTTGTCATGCAATCAACTGAACTTTTCCTAATTAGTTTGATTCACTCGCATGATACTATTTTCCATGTTTTGTTTATCTACTTCTGTTGCCGCTTCTCGCCATACAGAAATATCTAGATTTAAGCATTAAGCAATAACGACTTTAGCAATTCTTCCTGGATGGGTAAACCCATCTCTCATTCATTCTTTCATCTTACAACAAAATTCTTTCTTATTGACAGCATTACTGTATTCTCTCCCACCTCCTCTTCCCTGCTTTTTAAGAGCTCTCTCAGTTCTACCATTTTCTTAGCTTTTATCAGTTTAAACTTTACCTTCATTATTAAATACTATTAAACGGCTTAGGTCCATTAGGATTTATGTGGCAATAATATGTCCTGAAAGGTAATTGTAGAATGATAGCATCAGCTGGTATATCAAACCTTGACACTTGGTTTGGAAATTATTTATGTTACTGCAGGTCCACTACGAGACTACTGGACCAGAAATCTGGCAAGACACAAAGGGTAAAGTTGATATCCTTGTTGCAGGTATTGGCACCGGGGGAACCATTTCTGGTGTTGGTCGGTTCCTTAAAGAGAAAAACCCAAACATTCAGGTAATTGTTTGCCTGTTTTCAACATTGAAGCATTCTTTTTACGATGGCGACTTGTAGTTGCTATTCCCCTGTACCTCTATAATATCAATGCCTTATATTAAATTCCAAAATTCTATGAATGGAGGGAACTACTTGTTAGCATACATTCATAGATCCAAGAAATAAGACTTTAGTTGTGTGTATGATATATGCAAAGCCGGACTGTCGTTGGTTAAGAATTTCATTGTGGAAGGCCGGACTTTAGTTAAAGTACAGGTTATATATGATTATATGCAAATCCTCCAAAGTGGATGCTCTAAGAAGTTCCCTATGAAGATCTTGAAAATTGAAATAAGTACTTGCTTACAAAGGTTTACCTTTGCGTCACACTATCTTTTTTCATCAGTTGTTTGATCTACATGTCTCAAAATATTAGCTTCACGTGTTTGAGCGACTACAGCATGCAAAATTAATGCTGGTATATTATTCTGCAATTTCTTTATATCTTTGTTTCACTGGTTTAGTGCTTGTTTCCGTGTTCAACTTGAATTCATCAGATAATTGGCGTGGAGCCTGTAGAAAGCAACATACTGTCTGGGGGAAAGCCTGGTTAGGACACAACATTCTGCCTTACTTTTCTCCATGTGCCATGTGATAAGTTTGGTTCTCGATCTCTTTTTACATCGTGATTTATATATTGAAGTGAAATTTGAATTGAAGGTCCTCACAAGATTCAAGGAATCGGAGCAGGTTTTGTACCAAAAAATTTGGACAGAGATCTAGTTAATGAAGTCATTGAGGTCCAATTCTTTCCTTATGTTTTCTATTATGGGTTCCTTTTAGTTTGTCATTTTAATCCAAGATTACCTGGTTTATTTGGTTTACTAGTCAAATCGAATTCATAGACAAGTCGAATATGAAGAGATATTAGAGAGAAAAACAATAAAAAGTGACTGAAGATATTATCTGGTTTATTTGGTTTTAGTTTTTCATTTGAATCCAATCTCTAGACACAGTCGTTGTACTTTGGCAGGTATCTAGCAGTGAAGCTATTGAAACAGCAAAGCAAGTAGCACTACAAGAAGGCCTATTGGTTAGTGCTGAAAACCACGTATTGGCATTATTTATTGAACTAGGTTTTATTTCTCTAGTAGTCCTACTACCGATACAATTACAGTGTTGTATCTTTTATGTACCTGTATGTTTTTCTTTCTTTTTCAACCAGTGTGCACTTTTCATTTGGTCTCTTACGATTTCTTCCAATAAATTGGATACCAGGTGGGCATATCTTCTGGTGCAGCTGCAGCTGCCGCGTTGACGGTTGGAAAAAGGCCAGAGAACGCAGGGAAATTGATTGCAGTAATCCTTCTAGTCCCCATTGAGTTGAATGGACAAGATAATAAACCCGTTCATGCAGCGAAATTGACAGATTAAATGGTTCTATATGCCAAATATAATATGTATCATGCTGATATAAGGATTTTCAACAAGATGCTAGCAGGTAATTATGTTTACTAACGTTTGGAGGACTAATTTGGGGCTTATTTTCTTCGCAGGTTGTGTTTCCAAGCTTCGGCGAAAGATATCTGTCGACGGATCTGTTCTTGTCGATTCGACAAGAAGTCGAGAAACTTCAACCCGAGCAGTGATGCTCTGATTTCTGTGGAATGAGGGTAAAATGGAGAAACTTGAAAATAATAAGAATTGCAAGCTTTTGCCGAGCCAACGGCTGAAGAAACTACGGTGCAATACTTGGAGTTATCTCTGTTTCCTTTCTGCCTTTGTGTAGATTGATACATTAATGGACGGAAAGGAGGAAAGATTAGAGAACCATATTTTCACAAACGCAGTAGAAATCTGATGAAGTGGTTTTACTTCCAACGTTTTTAGTATTGCATAGATTAATGAATTGCTCTGTTTAGTATTGTGCCATTGGAGCCATACGACGTGCCGAAGTTTGTAAACTGGTTGAACACAGTAATTGTACTGGACTGCTTAATCATCTGGTCTCGGTTAATCGGCAGAGTCTTCAGTTTTGTTTGAATCGGTTGAACCTCCTGACCCTGGTGTTTCCTAATTAGAGCGTTGCATGGATTTATATGTTGTTATAGATTTGGTATATGACTTCGTTATTAACATGCCCTTGCAAAATACTCTCTAATCTTAGGTGGGGAAGACTCGTAATGAAAGTGTCAAATTGTTTTTTTGTCGATGTGATACGTTTAGGGGAGATTGTTACGTTATTGTTTAACTTACTTTTATTCGCTGAGCGACGACATCTTTACTTCGTCAAATGTGAATTCATGCCTCGACGGGGATGATTAATTTTATGGGTTTCTAAATGGTTGAACTCAAAATTGAGTTGAATCAATCGTAAACTACTTAAGACCCAATAGTTCATGCTTGAACATTGCTACTATTGTACCAAACCCCAATAACTTGAGCTGAATCCAGGACAAGAATAAATAGTTATTCCATGTACATAAAATCTTAAACGAACTCGGAACCAACACTATGTCAGAAGTGACTACTAGTTTCTTGTCTAGCGGACAAACCTTTGTTAGACTAACGGACGGTTAACAAACATCAGTAAGGTCACAAGACTTGACAATTTATACTTCGTGGTTCGCGAGTTCTCTCCGAATAATAACGGTCTAAAGGAATGTGGAGGCTGCTAATCCCGAAGCCTGATCAAAGAAAACACAGAAAGGATAATGCAACATTGACCACCATGACAGTCTGCAGAGGACAAAACAAAATAATGTTGCTTACAAGCTTGTTCTTTCCAGAATATTGTTCTTGAGCTCCTGCAACTCTAGACCATCAATGCCGAAGTCTTTGGAAGATAAACGTACAAATGCACCGATTCCACTGCAACGCGAAGCAGTAATCTGGCTAATGTCAATAGTTTTTGGACTTGAGAGTGTCTACAGAAAAAAATGGGTCTCACATGTGGGTTAGATCAAATCAACGATATTAGACTTTACCAGGTTTTAATATGGCTCGAACGACTCGTGCAAGGCCCTTGCATCAGACACAAATGGTCCACAACGTTATGGATATGTCGAAGCTTCAGTTTTTCATCTGCAACGTTACGGATATGTATAAGAGTTACACTCCATCCTTGTAGAACCCAAAGCAACCATTAGGTGTTATTGTGAACCTTGGATGTAAAATTGATCTGATGTAAACAAACGGTAAACTGGGAATTGGGTAGGGGCTGCGCGAACGCAGGCCCCCACAGCAACAAATTATGATGTAGGCTCTCCTACTTTGAGGAGACCTTAGCCGAGCGCCCCTCCATAATGTGCAATGGAGGTCAGTGGCCTAGACCACACGTCTTCTTGATCGCTTGTAGATCCCATCCAGGTAAGTATGTTGCTTGATTGCACGTAGCTTCTCTTATATGGAGCTCAACTTTCCCCTTCTCCAACTTCCCCTATTTTCCAGCATGGTATCCGAACCATATGAATGTAAATGAACTGATGAAGGAATGCTAGTTCAAGGTAATTCGCTCTACCTGAGCAAAGATGAACATAGATAATGAGTTGAAGCAATAGAAGAATGGTACTGAGCTCCATTGGTCTGTATAGAAGGAACCCCCAAAATACCATAAAACTTCCATTTTTATCAATGTTTGAAAGTCTTTTGCTGATTTATATTGCATATCCAAAGTCCAGGGACTGTAATCGTACGTTTCAGGTACATGAACTCATGGCACATCAACAAGAAACTAATTTTCAAAGGTGATATACTTGTCACAGTTAGCCATATGTGCCCGGTTGTCAACTTCTGTACCTACTTTCTAGGCACTGCCATATCTACTTTCTTTTCAATGGTATTGGACAATGACGTCATAGATGGTATGCATTTGCCTAAGCAATAGATATTATTTCTACTTTTACTTTTAGACTACCGCATCGTTTCAAAATGAATTACTTGTACGCATGTTTAGTATTAAATGAATTGGGAATAAATTATTTGTAGAATTTATTTTCAAAAAAATTCCTATATTTGGAATGTTATATTCAATTCTTAAAAACAAATTGATTCCCAAATCATGTTTGGTATACGATTCAGAATTAAATTAAATCAAAAGTTTTCACATATACCCTTTCAACAGACGAGATATTACTATCATTCATTGAGTGAAAGAGCTTATTGAATTAGTAACTATATCACCTTAACCGACTATTCTAAAAAACAAAAACAATTAATAAAGAACGGATGTATTTCATGATAGCCATAATAATTAATAATTAGAAAATGTGATGGTTATTGAATGAAGAAGAAGAAATGAGATATCTAACCTCTTTTAAATTGGTATTTTGTTGTCGGCAACAAGAATGTGAAAGTTTAAACAAATAGAGAGTCAGTCAACTCTAATTATATATATTAAATTTGATGGTTATGGTGTTAATTTAATTATTAGTTGAGGGTAAATAAATTATTTTAATATAATTAGTAAATTTTGTAAAATTCATTTTGAAATATCTATTCAATTTCACGAAATTGCTAACATTTATCTCAATTCCAAAGAATTCAAAATTTAAAATTTGAAATAAATTCTTTTATAAACCAAACACAAAAATATTTATTTTGAAATGAATTCCATAAATTTTTATAAAATTCATTTATAATAATCAGGAACTACTATTATTCGTGTGTTGGGCTGGGCTGGGTTGGATGGATGGCCCAAACATATTTGGGCGGTAAGATTTTTGTTGAGCGCCAAACTGAGGCGGTAAATGTAAAAAGTATTCTGGAAAAAAATAGAATACAGCAGATTGATTGATTGCAATCTTGGGCAAGAGATGAAGAGATAATTTGAGGAATAAAATTGTTACTTTTTAAAGTTTCTAACGCCGATGAGCTGGAGATGAAAGCTCCGATGACCCACCAACAGTTGATATTTCCCTTGCCGTGGATTCCATTTTTTTTCCTACCGATCGATATTTGCAGTTTTAGTCATTTTCTGGCATATAAGCTCAGTTTCCATTGCAGAGCAAGTCTGGAGGTGATTCGACGGCGGCCAATGGTCTTGAGGTACTTTTCTTGAATCATGCAGTCTAAGATTTGTTATAGTGGCAAAAAGGTGGAAATGCTTTTACTCTGACTGAATCATCATGCTTCGAGTCTGTAAACTACGAAATTAATCATGCTTTGAGCACTGTGGTGTTATTATGTGTTTATGTGTCTGTAAAACCAGCTGCTCTATGTCTTCTTTCTTTCTTTCTGGATATTTCAAGTGCGGAAAGTAGTAAGGAATACCACATTGCTTGTTGCATGCAAGAGTATGTTGTATATAATCCTTCTTACTGTGAGGCGTAGTTGTTTTCCGTGGACATCCGATAAAACTGGAACGATACTCTGCGCAAGAATGACACGCTTAAATTGAGAAATGGTTCAAATTATTTTTGCAACCTCCCTGGGGATATTTTCCTTTGTTCTTAACAGAGAGATTCTGTATAAGGTGCTGTGTATCCTTCACCTCATAATACCCATATAGGTTTCAATGTCTAACTGATTTAGTTTTGGCTTTCATGCATTGCAATCTCCTTGAAATGGCTAATTAACTAGGCTAAGTCTGGCTCATACTCTTACCATACCATAGATAAGACAAATCTCATAGTTTGAGTACTTGGACATTGCTTGAGCATATGAATCAGTAGCCAACAGCTCAGTTTCCTTTTGTTTGACCGTCTACCTCTAACTTCAGTCCGGAGATTCTTCTTTCAATTCCATACATTATACTTGATTGCTTTGTTGTCCTCAATACTGATCTCTTTAGTTAGAACAAATGAAACCAGGCCAGTGGATTTGTCTTTCTGCATATGATGCTTGTTTAGCTTACTTTTTTTTGTGAGATGCAAGCAAATATTGTCTGCAATTAAATCATAGAATTCTTCTTGCTGTCTTGCCTCTGGAAGTGAAAGGCCACTGACTATTTTCAATTAATAGTTGGAATTGCGTAATAAGCGAAACACATTAGTGTTTTTGTCTAGCTACTGTCATGATTAGTTTTAATCAGTTACTCTTGAACATATCTTCTTCGGACATTGCTGTTTTCTTAACTCCACGACCAGCGATAGACGCTCTAGATTGGTTCCTCATTAGCAATAGAATGTGAATGTATACCACATTGGTTGTTTATACACCAAGGAACCAGGGAGACTGGTATAAGAACACAACTCAAACAACGGAAAAGACATACCTTTCTCGGCCTTTTGGCTAAGATCAAGTGTAGTATCTGTTCTTATCAGTTTAATATCTGATATGTGAGTCATTGACTCACACGATATTAAATTTATTTTTTAGGGGGAGATTTCCGCCATTGGAGCTTGCTTCAGGGATGTGTCAAGCGTCGCCCATGCGTTGCACTACCACAAGGTCCTGGCGCACCCCACCAGTTACAGTTCAAACCTTTCTATGATGTTCATCACTTCAGACAAAAGTGGTGATTTTGAAGAGTTCTGTTGATTTTTGTAAACTATCAAAGAAACCTGTCTACTTGTGCTGCGGTTGGATTTTTCTCTCTTGAAAAAAAACAAGTTGGTTGGGTTTTCTGCTTTGTAGCTCATTAATTCTCTGTTGTTTGGAGGAAAATCATTGTTGTAGTTCGAGTGTAGCTGGTATGAGTATCAATGAATAAATACCGAGATAGAGTGGATTCCCTGGCACCAACATTCTTTCATGTACAATCACACTGGGAAAGAAGGGAAGCTGGAGAAGGGGGAAATTAATAGAAGCTACGTGCAACAATGCAACATACTTACCTGGACGGGATCTACGAGCTATCATGAAGGCTTGTGGTCTGCGCCAGTGACCTCTATTGCACATATTGTAGGGGCGCTGGGCTAAGGTCTCCTCCAAGTAGGAGAGCTTACGGCATAATTTATTGCTCCGGATGCGGCCTCTACCCAATTTCCCAGTTGTTAGTTTAATGTTGCAATAAAATATTTAAATATGGCTCAAAAGAATATTATACAAGAACTGTTTAGTTTCATGAGCACTAATGGTGATCATACATGAACTGATTTTAGAATGAACTTAGGATACATAGCTTCTGAAGAGCTACCTCCTGGACCATTTGTTTGTATATTGCAGACCCTGAAGGCATTTGGGAATGATCAACGAGTAAATTGACTAGCCTGTCGTGCAATCAAATTCGCCTTACTATCAATTGATCAAAAGATCTTGTCGGACTTTCTTCTGCATTCAGAAATGAAGCCTTCTACAAAACCCATGTCAGGGCGTGATTTGGGATCCTCATCCACGCATAGCAGAGCAACACGAATCGCCTTCATTGCAATATTCGCAGGGAATATCCTATTCAGCCTTATGTCCACCCAACATTTCACCTTCTCTTCTGCTTCATCCTCCTCGTCTTCGCCTTCAAACATCGCCCTTGCAGTCTCTACGATAGATGTTCGGACGTAGACTTTGCTGGCCTCATCGTAGCGGTATGTCAACGGTTCCTTACCCGAAATCAGCTCTAACAGCAGCACCCCGAAGGCATACACATCTGATTCATGTGTGGCTATCCCTTCCCTCAGAAGCTCAGGTGACATGTACGGATACCCTTCTTCATCTTCCATCAATGGCTGCCATTGCTGCTGATCACCAGTCTCTCCACTGGCATGTGCGAGGCCGAAATTGCAGATCATTGCTCTAGTGAGCTGACCCTCCGAACTACATTCGAGGATTATGTTGGCGCTCTTGATACGGTTGTGAACGAATACTGCATTGAGTCCTGTCCTATTGTGGATGTAATCCAGTCCACGAGCCACCCCCAACGCGACCTCCATTCTCGGCACCCACTTCGAGAGCAGATCATTTCCGGAAGTGGTCAAACAATCAGATAGTGTGGGTGAGTTGATGAATCCGTAAACGAGGTTCACATACGGTTGCTCCTTGGCTGGCATCGAAGCTCCTATGAGCTTAACAACATTGGCATGACGAATGGTGCCAATGAGTGACAGGCATTGTTTCAGCTCGTCTCGGCTGAAGTTGGGAGGGGGCATACGACGAAACCCGATGGCTTCTCTGCCACGGAAGGTGGTGCGGTAGGAATGAGTTTGGAGGATCTGGATCGAGTGCGAGCTGGAGGACGAGGACGAAGAAGAGATGGTGAAGAAAAACGAGGAATCTGAGGAGGAAGAACCTGATATCAACGAGGAGCGAAACGAACTTGAAGGTGTGCCGCTGCTTGTACCATAGTTTCTGGGAGTTGCAGGAACATACTGGGATTGGGTTGGGCGAGGCCTGGGACGATATTGAGGGAAAGTACGGGACTCGAAGACCGAGTCGTCGGGGTTGTCATCTTGGTTGAGTGCTGCCATCTTTCTCTTCCCTAGTTTTTGTGCTTTAGGCTTATACTGATCATGGCGGTGCTTCGCTCTTAAACAAGGTGTGCACAGAATGGGAAAATGAGTTGGGAGTTGACTTAGTGGAGTCAAGGAAGAAGCAAAAACGTGTAGAAAGGAAGATTCAGAGAAATTGCAGATCAACAGACTTATTTGCATGATTTGATTGAAAACAACCCATGGCCTTAATTTCTGCTTCTTCCAAGAAATTGTTGGATAAATGCTGACTCACCAGCTGTAAAACGCTGTGTTTCAATTCACTTGACGAAAATGCAGCGTGCCAACTGATGGAGGTTCCAACGGCTAGAAATAGAACTGAACTGACTCGCTTTTGTTGCAACGTTGGAATTGAATCAGTTTGGTGGCTGGGTTTTTGGAAATCAGGAAGGTCAACTAATGCTCCCCGAAATTTACAGATACGTGATGATGATGATAAGTTATGAGGATGATTGCAGATTTCTTGTTTGTTAGTGGACTGACTCTCTATATAAGAGTTTGATCGATTCGTTGATAAAGACACGAAAATTGAAAATTTCCTACTGCTTCTGAATCACTTTGCTTTCTCCATTTTATTCCAACATTCAATCTTTTGCACCAAAGATTGAATGATAGTTGTGATTAACCTTTAGTTACATTGGTGTTCTTGAAATTTGAGAAATATTTCTTCGAAGGTCATGAATTCAGCATAAGCAGTGTTCTGGAAGGAAGCAGCAAATAGTGAGATAGATTCAATCAGAGCCAATCACAATTGGGAGATAACTGACCTTCCTAAGGGTTGCAAAATTATAGGATGTAAATGGATTTTCAAGAGAAAGCTGAAACTTGATGGTTCCATCGATAGATATGCAAGACTGGTCATAAAGGGCTACACACAAAAGTAAGGTTTGGATTTCTTTGATACATACTCCCCCGTAACAAAGATTTCTACAATTTGTGTATTGTTTGCTCTTGCCTCAATCTTTAAAATGCATGTTCACCAAACGGATGTCAAAACAACTTTTCTGAACGGCAAATTAAATGAAGAGATATATATGAACATTCCTCCTGGTTATTCAGATGCTGTACTTGGTAACAAAGTATGCAAATTAAGGAAATCACTATATGGTCTTAAACAGGCACCTAAATAATGGTATGAGAAGTTCAATAAGACTATTTTAGAATTTGGTTTCAGGTCAAATGGATCAGATACTTGTGTTTATCTTAAATCATTTGGCACGAGTTATGTTATACTATGCATGTATGTTGATGACATGTTGATTTTTAGTACAGATCTATCTACTATTGATGAGACCAAACAGTTCCTCTCATCAAAATTCGAAATGAAGGACTTGGGTGAAGTTGATGTGATTCTTGGTATGACGGTATTCAGGTCAGATGGTGACTACATTGTTAGTCAGCACCATTATGTGAACAAACTTGTTAACATGTTTTTAGACAAGGATGCCTTACCTGCTAAAACCCCTTTTGATTCTAATTTCCACTTGAAGAAGAATCTAGTTGAACCCCTAGATCAATCTGATTATGCTAAGATCATAGGCAGTCTAATGCTCCTAACAAATTGCACGAGGTTAGATATTGTTTTTGCTGTCAACAGGCTTAGTAGATACACTAGCAACCCTAATGCAGATCATTGGGCTGCAAAAAAATAGGGTATTGAGATATCTTAAAGGAACAACAAACTGGTGATGAGATATGAAAGATCACTGATCCCAGGGTAACTGTTGCGGGTGTGCTTTGCTAATTGACACACTTCACATTGTAAATCCTTGGAGTTTTTATTAAGAAATAGCTTAGGTAACAATTTCTGTAAATATCCGAAATTAGGATGTCCTAACCGACTATGCCATAACATAATGTGGCTATCATCTCTATTTAGAATGCTAGTAGCTAAAGCGTGTCTTTGTCCTTCATCGACCTCCTTTCTCTTGACTCCATTTATGATAAAGAGGTCGTCCTGGAGGTTAGCAGTTCCAATCGTCCTCCCGAAGCCTTCCTCCTGCAGGGAACAACGATTAGAACTGAATAGAGCTTCACACTTTAGATCTCTAGTGATCTGACTTATAGAGATTAAGCTACAGTTTAACTTTGGGACGTAGAGCACGGGAAACAGTTCTATGTCGTGGTTAATCCGAACTCTGCCTATTCCTTCGACTGCTGAGAGGGTGCCGTCAGCTATACGTACCCCTGCCTTCTTAGGATAGGATTGAAATTCTGTTAACACTTCCTTGGAACCAGTCATGTGATCCGAACATCCTGAATCTATTATCCATGTTTCACACGGTTGAGACTGAATAGAGTAGGCATGAGAGGATTTACCTTGACTAGCAAAGTGACTGGAGAAGTTCTCTGGCTGATTTTGGGAAGGTGGTTGATTCTGAACCATAAGCTTGAAGAACTTCTCCGTTGCAGCGGCACTGCTCTGTTGTGGTTGCTCTGTGGCTGTTGCTACGTGAGCTTTACCCTTCTTCTTCTTATTGGGGTTTGCTGGTTTCCATCCTGGTGGACCTCCAATTAGGTACCAGCAGTCATCTCTAGAGTGACCATGACGACGGCAGCGATCACAATATGGATTTTCGTCATCATCCCTTCTTGGCTGATTGGCGTGTTGACCGATTTGTTCCGGTATTGGCCACGAACAGCTAGGTTTGAGCCTTCAGCTGGAAGAGGAGTGTTGTTCACGTTGTTTGATGTCACCATGAGATCCCGTCGGTATTCCTCCCCTAGGATCTCTGCAAAAGCCTCTTCAAGAGAAGGGAAGGGCTTGGTGCTCATAACACGACTTTTAATTCCGTCAAGGTTCTGGTTTAATCCCAAAAGGAAAGCCAGAGTCCTCTTCTTTTCAATATACTGTCGGAATTTCTCCTGGTCGCCGGGGGTATCCTAGTCTTGAGCTTCATAATTATCCAGATGAAGCCAATGATGGCCCAGCTGATTGTAGTACTCCGTGACATCCATCTCCCCTTGATGAAGGTGGAAAAGCTGCTATTCGATTTTGAACATAGCTGATGAATTGTCAACAGTCGAGTACGTTTTCTGGCTGCATCCCGGATAGCCTTGGCGATCGGGTGAAGAATGTAGTTTTCCCGGATGTTTGGCTTCATAGAATTGATCAGCCAGGTCTTGACGAGGTTATCGTGCTCATCCCAGGTCTGGAACTGAGGATTAGTGCTCGCTGGTGCTGTGATTGCGCCAGTCAAGTTCCTTACTTATTTGGAGTTGGCTATGCGGTTCTTGCCATAGTGGTCTTGAGGTCGAGGTCTCGTTATGGTCGGAGCTATCAACTGTGCTTGATGCGAACACTATTGTTCTTGATGATGTGTCCAATCCGGTCATTGTAGCTTCCTTGGATTACAAATGCGGAAATTTAAGGGTCAGTTTCTTCCAGCCCTTTTGAATGTCTTCTTTTGGTTCTGTTATTGTGTTCTCAGTTGTCATTTACATGGAGTTCTCTATGTTCAAATAAATAGGTGTGTAATGTTTGTTTTTTTTTCTCAAAATCAAGGATTTACTATACACAAATAAATGGAATATTTTTGGAACAGTGTCATATGTTGGCTGCCTCAGCTGCTGCAGAAATAAACCAAAACTGCCACTCAAATGACACTTTGATTTTGCCTACAAGTATGATCAGATAGCAAAGGCATCTGGTTTAACTTTAATAGTTGCAACGCTATGCCAACTTTTCCACAAACCACAATCAGATTTCCTGTCAAATCATGTTAAGCCGGTAACTGGACAATCACGACTTTACTGAAATAAATCTGCCTTGCTGGCCTATTCGGTTAATCATTATCGAAATGACTTTTCATTTTGATATTTCTTACTCACTCTTTGGTTCTGGTTTTGTTGTTGTTGTTGTTGTTGTAGGTAAGACAATAGCCGCAGTTGCTTGGCCAGCCGTGTTGTGCAGAATCCTCAGCTTGCCGCTGCTGAATCTCTTCGCTTGCTGTTTGTTTCTTTCACCTCCAGCTTTTATTGTTTTTTCTCTACGCCGTTCTTGCTTCTCATCACACTTTCAACTACTTTAGCTTCACATATCAGTAACGGTCTATAACGTACATTGTTCCGAAGTTTGATAGTCCTGAGAAGTTGAAACGACATGTCCAGGAGTCCTATCGAACAATTACTGAACTTAAAGCCATGTATGCTGCCGCTAGCGACTCGGTATGTCCTTCTGTTGTTTCCTTTCCACATCGTGTACTTTCAAACTTCTTCCTATCGATTCCTCACACTTTGCAGGAGCCATACTATCCTTGCACGGCTAAAATTCTTGTCGTGGATCGCCATCACCCCTGGTATTATAGGGCGTGTCCTCGGTGTTCTTCAGCAGTTGCGGCAAATGGTGTTGTGTTTTGGTGTGCGAAGCATGACACTGTTCTCCCTGCCGATGTCATTTTCAGGTACAAATTGTTGTAACGCTTCTCTGGTTGTTCATGCTTCTGTTGTTGCGCCTCACTTTCATGTTGCTGCTCATTGCATTCCCATCACAGGTACTGATTACAGTTGCTGGTCTCCGATAAGACGACTGAAACCACATTCGTCACTCGGCCATACCGCTGACCGAATCATGCCAATCCCAGCTGCAGACTTGGCTCGTGCCTACCCTGATGATTACGGAGAACTCCTACCGCCTCTCCAGATCATGATTGGTCAGGAGGTTACCTTTGGAGTTCACTTGCCGCGCTAAGTGCGCATAAATACATACGGGGACTGCATAAATTCAAAAATATGGGGTCTCAACATGCCCCTTGCACAGGTCCTTGCCCAGATGCCACCCCCACCTCTTGCGATTCATTCGCCTAGGTAACCGTTTAGCAACTTTGTTTTGGTTTCATGATGGTGTTTTCCTTCCTTCCAACTGATACAACTTCGCTTTGTTGTTCCCACGATTGCAACCCTCCCGCGAGGCATGACACACCTATACCGTCGGACCCGACTTATGTCTATCCTGTCCCGACCTATGAAAACACCTCTATTCCTTCACCTGACTCCCATCATGATCCTCCTCTTGAAAACAGGTACTACGTGTTGACATACCTTATGGCAGGTTTCATGTTCTCGAGTTCGCTCTCTGTATTATGTCTGTATGAGTATTCATGTGTGCACACCGAGCCTGCTTTGATAGTAAACTATTGTCAGTCAGCCATCCTTGCTAATTAGTCCAACCTAAACCTTAATTTCCACCACAATGCCAACTTTCGGTTTCAAGATGTGTTCCGTTCACCTTATGTAGTAATGCGCCCTATCCATCGTTGTCAAATGTCAATCTTTCGGGTTTGCAGGGCTGGTCTCTGTCTTTTGTCAACGCATCTATGCATGGGTCCATGTTGAACCCAAACTGACCATGGCTGATAGGATCGAGTCCTTTCGTCAGTGTGCCTTGCTCACTAATTAGTCTTCTTTCACCCCTACTTGCATGATTCCCGGTATAGTACCATTTCTTGATTTTACGTGCGCTAAACTTGCCTTAAATATTCTGTTCTTTCCACTGCCAGTGCCCCCACTCCCTGTCTTGCCCATGCAGGTGCGAAGAAAACAAAGGGAAAATCACCACAACCTCAACTTCGCCGCAAAACAATGCTTGCAAAAAAGAAATCTGCCAAGCACGTAACGCCTCCAAAAACTTCAAAGCCTCGTCGTTCCCGAAAATCTATTGTTGCATCTGCGGTCACTCCGTAATGCACTATACACTCGCTTTGGCACCTCACAAGGTGCTCACCCCATGCTCTCTAACACCGTTTCTTGGCTTCCTTAGGCGTGGGCTCCATAAGCAGACTGCTGGACAAACTTCTGATGATCCGCTAGCGGATGATCATGCTTCCCTGTTAGCTTTTCTGCGTAACAAAAAAAAAACTCCACAACATCAGCCTTCAGAGCTGTTAGATACCCCTATTTCTCCATCGATCGTCAAACTCCCTGTTACCAGTCCACCATCTGCACTGTGAGTGTGCACCGGTATCCTTCATCTGTATCTAAATTCCTATAGGTTGTGTTCTTACATATGTTACAACCTTTGCTTGCAGTTCTGGTTTGCCCCTTGCACTCCATGGTATGTATTTGATGCATCTTCCGATGTGCACTCAGACTTTCAAATCCACAGTTTGTCGATAGGGTTTTTAATCAAGCTTTCTCAGGTCTGCTGCTTTACCGGTTGATGATGATGGTCCCCTGCCTACCCTTTTGCTCCAAACCAACCAGCCAAAACACAAGTTGCGGCTCCACCTCCATCATCCACTCCCACCATTTTCGATCATCCTCGGAACACCTGCTTATGATTCACCGTCTTCAATGTAAGTATGTTACATTTGCCTGTGTCTCGCTCTATGTTGTCTTGTGCGCTTTCTTAGATTAGTTCTACTCTTATTATGCATTCCTCCCTGCCTAAGTCAAGAAGGAGAAGATTAGCTCCACGCCAGTTGGTCCGAGTCAGCAACCTTCCGTTCACCGTCGCCCTGGCGCTCTTTCCACCTGGAGGCGCCTTTTTACACCATAAATGTAGGTTTCCCTTCAGCCTTAGCGTTTCCCATTTGTTGTCCTACCCATTTTGCTTCTACACCCTCACTTTGATTTCCCGTTCTTACATATTATCCAGGTCGTTCTCTGCCAGAGGTTGCTCTTTTGTGAATTGCGCGCTTAGATGCGCCAGTTTTGATCGTCGTTCATGTTCTCCGACCCCTTGATGCCCTTCCCTATATATCGATGCTGCAACTTGTGGTTTATTAGCTTTCCGTTTTGTACAATGGCGCCAGACTCCTCTTAACTTGATCTCTAAGCAACTCTCCTAAATATTCATAATGTAAACTCATTTGGCTTTTCATGTGCCACTTGTACATGCTAATCCATGTAGGCGTATTTTGGTATGTAGTTCTTCTACGAACCCCATGCTCGCTACCGTTCCTGCTTAGTATGTCAAACGCAACGTTCCAGGATGCCATATTCATTGACTTACACGTCAATATGATATCCCATCCCGAACCCAAACGACATCCACCTCCTGTGCAAAAAATCACTTCCAAACATTTGTGCACTTCGTTTCTCAACACTAGCCACACTCTTCCAATCTATTGAGCTGGTCATATTGTTAGGGCTTGGAATTCGATACAGTCACGGTATTATCGAAATGTTACCGAATGACCAGAAACCAAAATATGTCAGTTCCCAAACCCATTACCGTGCCAGAATTAAACCCATTAGTGTACAAAATAATTCTGGTCATTACCGTTATCGAAACTGAAAGTTTTCGTACGGTATCGATTACGACATGAGGAAACGCCTTTCTGACTTAAGTTTCCCCCCCTAAATTTACATGCTTTTCGATAATTTGATAATACCGAAAACCAAACCGATTTCCGAAAAATACTATAATTTACCTCCGATCGAACCGACTGCCGAAAATTACTACAGATTCCTGGAAGAACCATTACCATGACCACAATTATTATTTCCGTCTTGGGTATACTGAATAACCGAAAACAGTTCGGTTTGATTTTTATAATTGCCGAATTATCGAACCCAACTTCCATCCTCATTATTGTTACTAACGAAGTTGTGATGCTAAACAGATACTTTTATTCCCACCTATCACAAATCCATTTCAATTTAATTAACATTTATATCCGCCTGTGTTGTCAAAATCACTGCTAGGTTTCAGGCGGTTTATTAAATTGTCTTCCTCCCTCCCCACTTTTACTCTCCTTTTTTAATTAAATATATTGCTTGGCTATTTTTCAGACTTATGTGTCTTTGAAAACTGAGAAACAAGAATTAAGACGGTTGCATCCTCAACTCTATAGCCATTTCCCTATGTTTCTTCTGATCTTAGCCAAGTAATGTACTTCTTATTTGATTGCTTCTTTATACTTCTGGTTTTTGCTATTCTTCGTTTAATGTATGTTCCTCATAATCTTTGATGGAGTTATTACCTCCGCTTTCCTGTTCCAGTTCTAGGCCTGGTTTACTAAAAACTACCCAAAAACTTCATTGCCCCGCTAGATGTTTCTCCTTCCTTTCCATTGCATATTTGGAGCGCGATGTGTTGCACCTTATCATTACAGCATGTTCTCTGCACTTCATACACTTCTTCTACCATCTACAGTACTATTTTGGTGATCCTGAAACCACCTCCACATTTTGCAGGGTTTTTTCATTATGAGCCATGATTACTATCCACAAAACACTCCTCCAGGTTTGCTACTTTGTTTTCTCCGGCCTATTCTGTTTTGTTGCCTATGTCTGCTAACCCTTACTAATATATTCGATAGAGTTGGACCACCTGAATGCAAACATCAATGATCTGGATTTCGGGGAAAATAATATGTCTGCCTTTTCCGGCTGATCTGTACATGGCGTGAACCCGATGAAGCTGCCGACGGTGATATTTCTCTGTTGTACACACAGTGGCTCAGCATCGCGGTAGCCTTTCAAGCCATACATCACACCTGATTCAATGTATCACGTGTTTTCCCCCAACTGTTTCTACCAGTTCGTGATTCGTCGTTTGTTTCTTTGGCGGGAACACCGCATAGAAGGATATACTGAGCAAGGGGATGCTGAGGAGGTAGCTGATCTCATTATGGAAGGTGCTATTTACAAAACCCACAATCCCTACCTTATACAAGCTCGCTCTGCTATGCGCTCGAGCCCGGAAGATTTCTCTCTTGCAATTCGCTCTGAACATCTGCTCCGAAAAGTTGAGGAAGACCTAGCTCGACCATTCTTCCTAGTTGATGCCTTTAATTTAGTTAGCCTTCAAACTCTCCGGTTGCCGAATGCACGCCAAAATGCTTCATCAGGTGGACTTTTGCCAAACAAATTGCCTAGCAACATTTGCACTTCTCGCCCTAGCTGGCTAACAACATCCGCGTTCTATTCTTTTTCTTATAGATGTTATTGGGCGTCTCTACCCTCTGATGCAATCGAATTTGGTAGACACGGCGAATACATTCCGGTCAACAACAAGAACAGTTTATAGAGACTGCACGTTCACTACTACCTCAACCTATGTAAATGGCAATCAGATTGCCCCTCAAACACTTGAACGGTTGGACCAGCTTATAAACCCACTTCATGCCTCATACATAGGGTTTCAACCAGATTATGAAAATATGCCTAGCCCGACCTTTCACGACGAAATTGTGGATTAAGGTGTCTCAACTTGAATGTGCCCCTATTGCGGTGCATGTTTCTGGTTAGATGAAGCTCTTAAACGAGCAGAATGAAAGACAAACCCGACATATTCATTGTGTTGTCAATTTGGTGACGTTGACCTGTTGTTGCTCCCTCAAACGCCACCTTTGCTAGACTGTTTACTAGCAGTTGATGGCGGTCCAGAATCAAGACATTTTAGGTTGCACATTCGATCCTATAATGTAGCTTTTTCTTGGACATCATTCGGTGTGAAACTGGATCCACAATTGGTTAATTCTCGTGGCCCCTGCGCGCTGATACTCAATGGCAAAAACTACCACTATATGGGTTCTCTTATACCACCAGAAGGTCAGCCACCGCCGTTACACCCAACTGTATCTGAATGACCCCACATAAGAAGTCAGTGATCGTATGACCAGTGTTCATGGTGGTTCACATAATCTTGACCCAAACCTCATGTCCGATCTTCAAGACATTCTTGATTCTCATAATGTCTTGCACAAAGTTTTCGACAAGTTAGAGATGCGCTCCAAGAGCCAGGAAATGAAAATCTCCATCTACGCATTTGTGGGCCACGGGTGGAGCAAGGACGCATGTACGAGCTCCCATCGGGAACAGAGCTAGCTGGTTTAATCCCAGGTGATTTTGCTCCGGACCACGATGATCGGATATTATTGTCAACAATCGCGCTACAGGCCTTAAGCGAATAACAAGTTTGAATCCTCTGTTTGACGCGCTCCATTTTCCATTGCTTTTCCCGCATGGAAATGATAGATATCATAATAGGATTCGATACAATCCTGCTCATAGGGACCCAAATGAAAAAAAGGAAATACATATCTCAGCGCGAGTATTGTTGCTACAGATTACAAAAAAGACCAGCTGAAGGAAAAACTCTCATCCGAGCTGAAAAAGCACTGCAACATTTTTGTATAGATGCCTTCACTACATTCGAGCAAAATCGGCTAACATATCTACGCCTAACCAAAATAAACTCTAGTATGACCTTTACAACGGGTTGAATTACACACTTCACCGAGGTGATCTCGACTCACAAAACCTGGGCCGCATTATCCATCCATATTCATTTACAGGTACAATACAATGCCAAAACTACCTTAATCAAACTACTTACAACAGTACTGTGACATCGTCTCCTTGTCCATGCAGTGTTAGATACATGCAACAACTGTATCATGATGCAATGGTAATGTGTGGTTACTACAAAAATGCATATCTTTTCATAACATTTACTAGCAACGGTCAATGACCAGAAATTGTTAACGCATTCAAACACAATGTTGGCATCCATGGGAAGATAAACCAATGGTGATCACACGGGTTTTCTAGATGAGGCATCCATGGGGAAGATAAACCAAAAGTGTTGAAGGCTAGGCAAATAGTGTCTATCCTCTAATGGATAAAGATTGTTTTTTTTAATAGCTTTATGGGAATGTGGGAAGGTAGCAATTTTTACCAATTAATTGGTAACCCGATTGAAATCGAATCCTAATTATTCTTGATAAGGGTTGAAAATCACTAGAAAGTTTGAAACTTTTGTCCAATTATTTTCAAGTTTACACAAGGAAAAGAGATTAAAAAGGTTTGATGATGATCAATGAAATGATCAATTAACGGGCCACATATAGTAGTGATCATAATTGGTAGATGGTCGAGTTATAATTTTTTAAAGTGGATCCTTTTTCATCAAATATTAATTTCGAGTCAATTGACGAATCCAACACTACTTACGGTGGGGGATCCAAGATCAAAAAATGTATTAAGCCGAAATGGTGAGTCGGAGTTTAGCCAACTCGCTGTTAATATCGCAACAACAACACCAACATATCCAACACTACCTACAATGGTGGATCCAAGATTGAAAAATGCATCGAGCCGGATTTGAACCGAAATCTATGTATCAATATATTCTTTTTTAACGTAATACTAAGTTTAAATATACCACGTTGTGCTATTTTCGTTAAAGCAAGTTTTCCTTAAAGGTTGAATGTGGCACTAATAATTTTTTTTCCTAACCAAGTAAATGCAAATACGACGTCGAAATTATCATTATTATGTATAGATTGTTGACCGAAACCACAAAGACTGAGTCGGATATAAAATTATCCTGAACCAAACTCAAAAAAGTCATAAATATATACATAAATTTACGGCCCACGATGGGCATGGTAGACCTCCATCCCCTAATAGGCCCGTTAGACACCCCTTTCTAACTTCAAATCGGAGATTTATGGCACATGGCGGTGAGAAGGAATTGCTCGGTGGCTATGAGTTTGATATTTTTTCGCCTCCACCGTTTAGGGTTTCTACTGGGTCGTCTCATGCATCAGCGAGCGTTGGAGATATAGTTGGAAGAGATGCTTGTTTCGCTCCTGCCACGAGTACGCATGATGTCCCGATAGATGAGAAGGTCGAGACTATTAGGCTCGGGGGAAACCCCTCGCGCACTTGGCAGCTTGATACGGGATAGAGGATGGTTGCCCGATTGTGATGAGTGTGATTCCCAATTTCGGGGGTCACATTGCACATTATCTGTGGGAGGTCGGTCTGGAGTATCGTAACATCCCTAATTTCAAATTCTACACTCGTTCGGGTCATCTCAAGCATGTGATGAGATTTCAGCCACAGACACCGACACTTGAGATGATGATGTCTACCTCAGGACTTCTCCACATGGGTCATTTTATTATGATCGATACGTTGGACGAGGCTCCGATCCACGCTTTTGTTGAGAGGTGCCAAACACTAACACGTTTCACATGGCATTCAAAGATATGACTATCACACTTCATGATGTTTGGCATATTCTCCGTATCCCGGTACACGGACGTCCACATCACATTCCCTGGTCCTGCGAGGAGTTGTAGGTCGATATAGCTAGGGCTCTCTATATCCATCCCGGAGATTGGAAGTTGCCAATTGGAGGCGCTACATGTGGCGATGCCCGATACCCTTGGCTGAAGGGTGTTGCGATGCATGAGAAGTCGATGTTAGCCGTGCGAAATGGTTTTGTGTATGTGGATGCGTACAGGGTCATCATTTTTTGTTTGCTTGGTTCGACGCTGTTCACTGATAAGTCAGCTGATCAGACTCGCCTTGTGTTGATGGGAGGCCATTTCCACCGTGTCACAATTTTCTTGGGGTACGGGCGCGCTAGCATGGTTATACCACGAGATCGGCAAGGCTAGCCGTGCTAAGTGCAAGGGGATGGCGGGTTGCGTTTCGCTACTTCAGTCTTGGATTCACGAGTATTTCCTTAGTAATCGTGTTGCTAGAGTAGTGTGTTAGGAGCAGGGCGAGGTAGAGGTCTTAGTTGGGCGGTGGAGCAGTACGAATAGTCAAATAGTTCCTACGAGTTCATGCACTGTAGGTTGGAGTATTACCGTCATTTGCTTGATGATATGACTGCACATGATGTGACCTGACTGCCATTAGTCCCACGCCCCGAGGTAGAGGTTAGTTCTTGCAGAGTACTACAATCCGACTCGTGTCGTTAGGTAGTTTGGCTACGAGCAGATGATTCTGGGGCTTATCCTTGCTCCTGCCAGGGTAATTAGGCCAGCTGAGCCTTTTTGACAGATACCTGGTTGAGTGGGCTGACACTACCGATAGAGCATGGAGGGACAAATACTGGTCTCGACTGATGCCATTTCAGTCTTTGTTTCAACGTGCCGATGACATGATCGATGTCGATCCGTGATACACGTACTGGCATTGACGCCACAACCACTCGCACATCCGCCCGCTCCCTGCTGGTGCTCTCGTGCCGACGGATATGGTTACTATATTTTTAATTACTTTTGGTTAGACTTTGCACCTGTATGTACACGATTGTTGACTGTTTGTTTTTTCCTCCGTACAGCTAGCTTACATTGTATTGGACCATAAGCATCCATACCTCGTTGGTTCAATGAGACAGAAGTATGATTTCTATGTTGAGTATCTGGAGGCGGTTGAGCGTACTGTGTTGCAGACATGTACATGGACTTCCGCCACTAGAGACCATACCGTTAGACGTTGTGACTATATTATGTTCACGTTTCTATCTGTGTTATGTATTGAGACTTATGTATTTATGTTTGTTGGTATTTGCTGTGTTAGACGAGACCATGTTGGCTTTGACATTATTTATTTATGTTTGTTGGTATACCAGCGTCCCTAGTACACATGGACGTGATTCATAAGCTCCTGATGCATAGCCACATATTGATATTGGTCATCGCCGGTGACCAAGTGGGACACACACCTAAACCCGCAATGAAAGTCACCGATAATGTCAAACACGTTAATCGGTACTGGCCAGAGCCCGGAAGGGATATACGAGATGAATGGTAGCACTAAAAATGGAGGTCAATCAAACAATTAGGACGGTTATTTACTATACTCAAGTGGGGATAAGATTGTTTTAGGTAAAAACTACACACCTCTATTCGGAATAGAATGACCTGTTAAGTGATTTACTTGTGTTAACACAATTAAAAAGCAAAGAACACATAACTGAGTTTAAGGAAGTACGAACCTGACTTGGTCTTGCCCTTGGTCGGGGTACAATGAGCACTAACATGCTCGTGGTAAGAAGGGTTCGCCCCATATGTTTTACGTGCATGGGGCCTACCCTTAGGGGCCTCAGACTTCTTAGGCTCCTTCACGTCATCTGATTCTGGTTGGTACTGGTACGAACCAGTGTAGGCAAAACACGTACATCAGGCCCATGTCTATCACAAATCATCTGTACCATCCCGCTGAGGATGTCGCAGTCTATCGCGTCATGATCTTCCCATTTCACACATTCAAAATTTTGGGAAGTTTGAATGGACAATTACACTTCTTTGACTTCGTCGCCCATTTCGGCGGGTCTGAACCGTCAAACTTGCGAGCAAGTCCATGTGAGCAATACAGATACACCCGACACTCCTTTTTCGAGTTATTGCTTTTGTTGGACTCATTGATCAGATGGAAATTAAGCGTTATAACAATCTTTTTTGCTGCTTGCGCCGCTTCACCAACAGTGTCATACACATCGTCAGATAATAACCAGTCAGAGTAATCAATTCCGTCACTGACATCAACTCCCTACAGAATATGAACATTAAAATACAAACTACATTAATCATTCTACATATAACCTATTCGTTGATCATTCTAAAAAACAGGCCGAACACTTACCGTAGTACTCATGGAGATATCTCGTGCATCCAACCGATATTTCGAGTATTCAAATTAACGAACCAACCTATACAAAATTAAGAGATTTAATTAAATTTTAAATAAAATAAAAAACCGGACGGACCGGTCAGGCAGCGCAGACGGAACCGATTTTCGTCCAAATGGTCTAACCGGATGGAATGCCGGTCTGTCCGCTAAACAAACTGAACGGTCCGGTGTTCCGTCCGGTCAGACCATCCAGACGGAAATCGATCCCGTCTAGGTGGTATGATCGGACGGAAAACCGGTTCGTTCGGTTTGATCCGTCCAAATTTTTTTTCGTGAAGAAGTTCAATTTCGTATCTAAAAATTTTGTGCCGTGGTTCGTTAGAAGAGTTTTCAAGCAACTAATATATATTAGAAGAAATTTTTTGAGTTGAAGTTGTAAGTTTTTCGATTTTTTGAAATAAATGTTTAAGTCTTTATATAATATAAAATGTAATTTAATTAAAAAATTAGGGCATCATTTAATAAGCTCGTATTAAACTGAACGGACCGTCTGAATTGAATGCGAAATTTAAGACCTGAAAATTCTGTCGGTTCCTCTCTTACGCATAAACCCTAGAAAACCATAAACCCTCAGTTTGAACCGCCCCAGAAAAGAAAATCCAGAAACCAGAATGGATCACATAGCAGCAGCTCAGCAGGCAGCTCTGCAACAGCAGATTTCAGAGAGACTGAAGCGGAAGCTTGAACAAGTCAATTCAGCCGCTCAATCCCACCTCTCCCCTGTTCAAGACCACATCAATTTCACCCTTCAGGTATATATCCTCCAGTTTTTCTCTCTTTCGCCGTTTGATAACTGTGGGAAAGGGAGGAAGAATCCATCTTTCTCTCAATTCCATTGCCGGTTTGTTATTTGTTTGGTTGAATGATTACGTTTTTATTTTGGTTTGCAGCAAGCATATTTCAAATGCGCTTACGAATGCTTTGATAGGAGAAGGAAACAGGAAGAAATAGCCAGCTGTGTTGAGAATTGCAGTGTCCCAGTTCTCAACGCCCAGCGTCATTTTGAGGACGAGATGGCCAAGTTTCAGGCAAGTTCTATTTGCCCCTTTCCTCATCTGGTTATTTATGTCTTTAGCTGATTTCTCTCAAGAGTCTGGAAGTGCATAATTGGATTGTTGGAAGCTTAGGAGAGAACTAGCATTACCTTTCAATTACGTATGCAATTATGGATGGCAAACTTTTTGTTACCTTCCGGTCATTTCTTACATTACAGATATGAATCATCTATCTATTTTGTTGTGACTCAAAGCTTGCAAACCATACTCATGCAGTAACAAATTGATTGGGATACTAGGTTGGGTTAATAGCCATAGGAAAGAAGAGAAGTCACTTGTGAACTAACATAGAAACGTTGAGAACTTTGATCAAATGTGTTTGAACATGGATTCATTTGGGAAAGTAGGTTCCAGATTGATACCCTGGTGCCGAATTAAGGAAGAATCATTTGGGGCTTCTCACTATTTGATTTCCAAGTACCAAATCTGTGCCAAATAGGTTGCAAGACGGGGAGGATCCTCTAAAAAACGCCTCTGACTTCTATAGAACGTTGTTATTTCTGCTAGTCGTAAGTCCAAGTTTTATACATGGAAGTCATAATGTGATCAAGTCCGTGCCTCGATCTCTAAGGTTCACATTTCTTCCATTAGGCATGAGGGACACAGCCTATTTCACTGTTGACTTGGTATGAAATTATGAATTTTTGTTTCAGAAACTATATATTTGATGTTTCTACTTGCTGTTGGTTGTGCTCATCGAGGAAAATGGTAATCCGAAATCTTGGGTCAGAAGACCTACTCTCAAATGTTCGAATCCTAGCAAATCTCTACTGTATTTATGTTTCCATATTATGGGATTATATTTGGTCTTTTACTACTTGCTAGTTTTATTTAGGCTTTTAGGATAAACGATCCTTTTAGAATATAACTAGTCCTCTTTGGTTTAGGATTAAGGTTTGCTTGTCCATTTAAAAAGATCATTTAGCCATCATCAAACACATTCAGTTACTATTTTTAATGGAATTCTTGTAAATGCCTTACTTCTTCATTTAATGAGATTTCACTCACTTATTTATTTAATAAACTTAATCAGTTAGTATTTCAATACTAAGGGTACAGAATGGAGGCTCTAAAATGGAATGGTTTGTAAGAGGAACCTTTTCGTTTGCCCAATGCAGGAAAGGATGAACCGGTCTCTTATGGTGTGCCAAGACAAGTTTGAAGCTGCTAAGCTACAGCAAGTTGGGTCAGATGCCATGAACACATTGGAGTCGTGTGTGGACGGAGCCATTCAAGAGAACGCCAGTACACTTCCGCACATAGTCCGGAAGTTGAAAACGTCTCTTGCCATCAGAGATGAGGTGTAGCCACAAAACATTCCATAAGAGTCTCCCAGCGAGATACATGTTAGTTATTGAAGAGTTGATTCTTTTGCAGTAAGAGCTATTGGTTTGGGCTTATGAGCTGGTTTTGTTAGGCACTTGAAAGAGCTATTGCCTTGTGTTGTTGCAAGCAGAATTGCACTTATTTAAGCCACAGCTTTTATACTTGATTGCCTGACTTGAACCATTTAATCCCATTATAAACCCTTTCGAATGTCGAGGACTTGCGGAACCAAAACTTAGGCGTTGTTTTCCGGACGGGAATTGGACCCAGTTGTGGACGTGTTTCCAATTTATACATTTTCCAACACAAAAATGGTAGGGTCCAATTTTGTTGGCTAATGTTGGAACCAAATTCCAACTAATGTTGGAATTGAACCAAAAGACGCATAAAAAGCCCCTTTAGAATTTTAATTTCCAAATCTTTTCTTCAAATTTCTTTACTGCATGACCAAATGGTTATATATCCTAGAGGGCTGCATAAGATGGATCTATATGACAATGTATTGTGTTTTGATGTCAAGTTTCGAGAGCAAAGATTTGTGTTTCTCGATCCCAAATATCCATTTACAGAGTTGATTGGAGTGCGAGTCAAATCTCAGCATCGAAGGTTAGTATTTTGCGACCAAAAGGAAGATTTTTGCGGTACAATACACAGGAGATAAGCCAAGTCTGTCGGATTTCAGTACTAAAACAGTAGCAACTGCTACTCGGATAGGGCACATCTATGCTTCTGAAAGATCAGCATTCTCATTCATCACTGTGTCAGCTGACGAATTTTGGGTCCCTTCAGTCTCAGAAGATGGTTGAGATTCATGCTTTGCAGCAGCTTGAAGCACACGGTTTTGAACGTCTGATGAAGAAGGCGAGGTCGGGAGTCCGTTCCCATTGGTCTCCAACTTCTCGGCAGCCCATGAAAATGCCCTACTCCCCAGTTTAACAGGAACTAGCAACAAGCTTCAGAAAAAGGAAATCCAAAAGACAACATAAGATCTCAGATTTAATTGAAAAAAGGCATAATCTTGCTCAAACCACCAATATAAATTGACCAACCCAGTTGTAGAGTACGTGGCTTTTGAATCCGGATTAACAGTCAAGAAATTGAAATTATTTACTGGCAACAAGGAAAAATCATGGACGTCCATTTGTCATTGGATTTAACGGATCACATGGCAGTTTAAGGTCGGGGTGTTTCCGTCATTTTAATCAGGTGTAAAACTGACATTTTACTTTGTAATCATATTCATTTTTAATTTATTTTAGTTTGAGTTTAGTGTTTGAATTTTGGGTTTAGTATTAGCATTTTATGTTTTGATTTTTGGTTTTGAATTTTCAGATTAAGGGTTTAGAGTATTGGGTTTTCAATTTTGAATTTTGATTTTGAATTTTGAATTTTGATTTTGGGTTTTCAATTTTTAGGCTTAGAATCTAGAGTATTGAGTTTTCAACTTTAGATTTTAATTTTGAGTTTCGATTTTGGGTTTTGAATTTTTAAATTTAGGATTTAGAGTATTGGGTTTTCAATTTTGGTTCGGCTCAAAATTATTGATTTTTTAAATAGTTAATTTTAAAATGACGTATCTACCCCTTCTCAGATAATAAACCGTTGGATTGAATATCCAAAATCAACGGTCCAGATGTTTTTTCCGCCAGCAAATACTTCTTTTATTTGCTGGCTCTCCGGACTGGTGACTTTCTAAAAGAAAACAAGGTTTTCAGTAGAGTTTCTAGGAATCTAGAGAACAATGGCAATACTATCAATGGTGAGTTAGGATTAGAGTTTACCTGACATCTTCGGTCAAATCCTCTGCCGATTCATAGGTAGCTAACCGGAGATAGATTGTCTAGTCGAGAACAACACGCGCAATGAATTAGGAACACCGTGGCATAATTTGGGAAGACGATGTTAGTGTTTGTACTTACGCAAATGAGGAACTATACAAACAAATAAAACTTGAATGTAAAGCTTTTGGCATGGTAGAAAAGAGCAGTGTACCAGTAGAAGACCAACGACACCTATGAGCTGCAGAGACTTCTCCCATTCTGGAAGGAAAAGAGAAGATCATTCACACCAAAATTACCAGAAAAAAGGGAAAGAGGAAATTCACAACATATTGTTGGTTCTGTTCATAAGCTTTCATTTTTGCAAATACTAAATTATGCATAATTCAGGTCATTTTTCAATAGAACTATCCGAAACGAGAATTATTATACATACCAAGTAGAGCATATGAGGCTGCAAGCAAACCCTGTCCATTGAAGAAATGAATTTATTAGCAGAATTACTGAAACTTGCACGCAACCAGAGATTCTCACTTGGCTATTCAGTATATCAGAAATGTTAAAACAGAAGCTCGCTGCTTTGAGTTCGGTCCAACTACTTACGTACTGGTACCATTTAAAACAGTCAAATTCACGTCTCAAAATCTATTCTTTGTTTTTTGCGGTGGTTGGAGATCACAGAACAAAGATCTTCAAAAGCCGAAGACTTTAGATGTTTCAGTGAAAAAGATTAACAGAACTATCAGATTATATGAAGTTAAACATTCATTTCCAATTGAGCTTTCCGAGTTGGAGCACAATGATGCAATTACTTCAGAAAACAAAATTTATGTATGCATATTAAAAAATAGACGACTCAGATCATTACAAAGATGATAAGCACAAACTTCAATTCATGAGCAGCTGCAAATAAAGTATAATTTTTGTCTTTCATGAGCAATGGATTCCTTAAAACGCAACTGTTCTTATGCACTAATCTATAGATGGTGTAAGAAACCTCTTTCTATAACATAAGATTAGTTAATGCAGCACTCACCACTACGTAACCAATTACTTGTAAAGGGCTGACCCCTTCCAAGATTGCTTCTGCTTCCTGTAACAGACAGTGGAGAAAGCCGAATATTAGCAGTAATGAGTATCTAGTAAAAAGAATTTGAGAGAGAAGGATTACCAAATAGCACATACCTCATTGAGCACGGTCAATGTTGTCTCAGGTTTGAGTTCCTTGATTCTGAGGTCGTGCTTCACCCAAGAGTTGAACCCACCTTTGACCAAGTATGCTTTCTGCCAGAAGAAGTGAACAATTAGATTTGCGAGTTTGTTTCAATATTTCCAATGAGTAAAGAAACTATATCCATGCATCACCTCCTATCCTTAAGGATCCAAATGGTTTCAATCTACCAGCATGAATTATTGTCAAATTCTCGATGGTAACTATCTTTTTATGTCTCGGCAATTATAAGCATTTACCACTTTCGGGTTAGCTCGTAAACTTCGAGAATCCTAGACAAGACCATAGGCTTATTGTTTATTTGGATCAATAAGAAGATACATTAATTCTATCATCAACCGACTCGAAAACAAATAATCTGTTTTAATTGCTCAAAACATTAATGTTATCCAATCATTTCAACACCAAGGCAGCATAAAGAAAGAGAGCAAGGAAAACTTACCTTAACGCCAAGCTTGCTCAAGGATCTTGCAACGCCCTTGGAGGCAGTCCCGTCAGCATCCATAATTATGACATTTGACCTGTCCTACAAATCATATAAGAGAAAAATTCAGAAATACAAAGCATGTAAATATGATAAATTGAAACTGCTTTCTCGTTACTACTATAAGTTTTAAAGAGCTGAACATGGAAGCTTCTCGTCACTCATTGCTTTCACTAGTGGAACAATAAGTACATACCTGAACAGCTTTTAAGTTCCTTATGACTGCAGCAATTAGGGAATCTTCAATCTCTTTTCCACCTCTTAACAACTTTCGGACTGAGCTATCAACCTATATAGGCAAGCAAATGTGCAAGCCATAGTCAATTAGTCACCAATGATTACATAATACAGCATGAAGCCAAGATCCTGAAAGGCATTTTAACACTCTTGACGGGAATAAGGAAAAGCACTGGCACTTCTGATACTGAGAGTTCGCTTAAATTTCTCCAGTCAGACTAACCTCAGGTAAATTGACACTGGCATAGCGAGAACGAGTTGCTCGCCTGAGATCAGGAACTCCGTCTCTCTCTCTAAGAACCTTGCGAAAGTAAGGACCAAGAAGAAATGTCAACAGTGACCAAGAAAGCGGAAAGAAGAGTAATAACTTTGCAGACAAATGCACATAATAAGCCATGAGTATAAAATTTAGAAAATTTTAGGTGACTTCTTCTGAGAACACAAACTCGCATGAAAAATATAGTGGTACTTGCCTCAGGGCGGACATCAATGAGCATAGCTTTCTTCTCTGATTTCAAGAATTCTAGAGTTGCCTCGGGAGATAACTCTCCAGCATATCCAGAATACGTCCATATCCAATAAAAAGCCCTGCATAAAATCTGATAAACAATTGAAATCTCTCTTGCACACATTTTCAATGAAAAAGAAGGCTCTTTTACACCTAGAAGAGCATTTCATTCTTGTACCATAAAGCCCCCAATGATCCAAAGGAAAGAATGAATGTGATAACAGGATCATCTGAATCCAAGCCAAATCTTCTCTCCAGCCCACCAATAGCAGTGGATACCTATATATGAAATACAAAATATCACATCATTGAAGTATAGACCATATTTAAGGAAATTTATAAGATAAGGGAAATACCTCCTGTAAAGTTGTTCCGACAGGCCTCAAAACCTGAGTAACTCTATCTTCAGTGACATTCACTGCATCCCTGATCTCTGGAGGAAGCAGTTCTTTTGCAGAGCCATAAGAATAAACAACAAAATAAGCCCCCTTCACAGTAGAATCCTCTATTATAACAATCGTCCTTCTCAAAATATCAGCTGAAACTCCGGTTAGTTTGGTTGTGGTATCTTTTGAATCATTTAACAAACCAGACAATCTGTTGCCAGCGAGTTCTCCTGTTTGATCAATATTTGAAAAAACTCTGCTCCAGACATCATCTACCGCTTGGGATGCACTTTTAGTAATAGAGGTCAGTGATGAGTTGACTGAGTTTAGTGAGCTTGTCACAAATTCCTCCCCTTTATTTACAGAGTCCTGAACCGTTGTGAAAAGATCATCGAAGCTAGCTGTCGCACTGTATGGCGAACTATCACTGACAAGGCTTGAAGTAGATGCCAAGTTTGTGTTCTCTCCCGCTATATTACCAAAAGTGACGATTTCTGGTTCAATGGATCTAATCAAAGTGTCCATCTTTGCAGCTTGCGTCCTAAAGGACGACACTCTTTGATGATGCTTTACATTCCATGACGGCAGTGGTAGCATCCTTTCTTCATGGAAGCTCCTGAAATAGGCATCCTTTTGGTAAGGGCAAATGGACAGCCGGGTTCCCAAGAATGAAATCTGTAAAACAAACAGTTTCAGCCAAAATAACTATAAGCAGAAACAGAAAGAAGAGATACGTACAAAAAACTTCAAATCAAATGAAACACTTGACCTGAGAGTGGGAAGAGCAACAATGAGTTGCAGAGCAAACGGACAGCATCTTTGTTTGTTGTGGATCAAAAGTTAAAAGAGAAGAGTAGTGTCTCAAGCTTCCATCTGAGTCACAAACAGAATCATGCTTAGATAATGCCTAAAGATCATTGAAAAGGAGAAATATTTCTGTTCAAACACATCTAATCAAAATAAGAAACACAAACAAATAGACATTCATAGAAGCAATTAAGCTCATGAACGATGAAGTGGATTTAAAACTCAAATGCAGCTGAAGTGCATTCTTAAAATGCTAATTTTAATGAAGCAGCTTAAAATGGGAAAGCATAGATGCAAAGACAGCTCAATTGTTTTTGACAGGCCAATTCTTAAGTTGACGAAAGAGGATAGATCAATCAGCCCCAAAATAGGCATCTCCAAATTCGAATGAAATCACAGCAGAAGCTACAATGACGCGGACCCAATTCAATCATGCAGGGAGAGATGGAATATACTGACACAGTTAGCAACGAAAACATTGAAATTTAACCCTGAAAGACCCATTTCTAATGAAATCACAGCAGAAACTACAATGACACGATGACCCAATAGAGATTGAACGATCGTGCTCTTACTATTAAGGAATCAGAAGTTTACTAAAATGGAACTGGTTAGAGTAGGTGATCGTTTGGTGATGAGAGATGAGTTTTTGTTTATCCAGTTTGGAAGACAGGAGAGCAACAGAGAATGGATGAGGTGGAGCAAAATCGTGTGGTTTGGTGCCAATTTGCAGCTTTTGATTGCGATACTGAGCGCCACATCTTTCTCCTTGCGGGGACAGACTAAGTATCGAGCACTGGGGCTGAAAGAAAAGGGCTGTCGGTATCGAATTTGGACCGTGATTAGTAATGTTAGACTTGAAAGTAAAAAATAAAATTATTTTCATCTCAAAATTAGAAATTTTTAATCGGCTTTTTAATAATTATATAGCAAATTATAAATCAACAATTATCTAACCAACCCTCCCATCCCAACTCAAATACGGGTAGGATTTTTTCTCATGACTATAAATCAAAATAACAAAGCATTTATAGTCCAATGGTTGGGATAATTGTTCTAAGTAATAAAATTGGGTTCAACTCCTAACAAATGAAAACCTCTTTGTTTCTCATTTTTCTAATTTTTTTTTCCCGCAAAATCCTCTAGCGAAGGAGAAAAGAAACCGATCATCTTGTGTGAGATCGGACTATTAAATCACTTAAACATTAATATATATGGTCGTACTTATTTTATGTATTTAAAACTTTTCTTTCCGTACTATTTTCAAACCGTCTCATTTTTCTCTATTCATTTGTTTTTTCTTTCATACTAAACACGTATAATATGTTTGATATATGCATTTAACGAATTAAATGGATAATTTATATGTTTTAAAAAATAATCAATTTCATATATGTCTTGATTATTAATATACTATTAAACGTACCATTAACTTACTCATATGTATTTTACATTTGCCCTAACTTGCAAGTACCGTATTTTACTAACTATTGTTAATGCCTTCTTAAGCAACAAATCTAAACATATTTAAAATTTAACTCCATACATTTCTCGATTCTTGGACTTAAAAAAATACAAAATAAACGTAAAGCTAAAGCTGTAAGCTATCTAAATGGGCCGGGATTAATGAAGTTATTAATTAGGAATTCCGTGGGGAAAGGGGTCGGTGGGTGATTAATGGAAACACGACAAAAATGCATGTGGCTGCAATGAAATTGCACCCCCAATCAACCCGCCGCATCCCGAGCTCGACATCCCATGCAGCTAGGCTAGCAGATCCCAATAATAAGCTACCATGTCATTGCCGACGTTAATTAACCAAATCCTTCACCAGTTGTCTGTCACCTTCCTAGTTGCCGACGTAGATTGTTATATTCGATGATGAACTGGACAGGATTACCCCAATGTACGCTACCGCACATTCTATCACTATATATACAACACTTCGACGTTTGGGATCGGAGGCAAAGTTAATAAACTCACATCATCACCACACCAAGTTGCCAACAAGGAAATATCTATGGAGGTAGTGGTGGTGTCAGTAATTCGTCTTTAG
This sequence comes from Linum usitatissimum, assembly GCA_030674075.2. Lineage (NCBI taxonomy): Eukaryota > Viridiplantae > Streptophyta > Magnoliopsida > Malpighiales > Linaceae > Linum > Linum usitatissimum. The sequence goes on from JAUJYP020001374.1 coordinate 3,088,740, forward strand.
AACATTGTTAAAAAAAATGACAAGAACGTCAACGTCGGTTTTATGGGTGGTGGTGGCGGGGGCGGTGGTGATGATGGTGGCGGTGGGATGGTGGAGGGGGCGATAGGGCTGCAGCCGCCGGTGAAGTTGAAGTGGCATTACTACCGCCTCAACAGGACATGCAAGTACGCGGAGGAATACGTGAAGCACCAAGTCCTCCGCTTGCTCTATTTCGACTGTTTCGTCACCGTCGGTAACACTATCATTCTATTTGTTTTCCATTTTTTTGGATTTACATTCATATGCATTTGGATAACTCAAATGATTAGAAGAAGAGTTTAGATTGGTTTTTATATATTATTCATGGTGGACACTATATATAGGGTTGTGATGTATCGATATTGCTGGACGAGCCGAAATCGGAGAAAACAGCTCCACAGAACGCACTGCTTGACGGGTTTGAACTCATCGTATTAGTTTGATTGAGGGATGGATTGGAAGTTCAGAGAACAAGCAGAAGAAGGAAGAAGATGAAAATGGAGTCTGAAAACTCTTAACCTTTCACTCTGTTCTGGTTGGGTTTATATACTGACCCAACGGTAACAAAACAAGAAATGGCGAAAGTGAAAAACGCGGGTAAAACCACGTGGCAAGTTTTGATACACGAACGACAAATAACAAACGGAGAATGAAACGCAAAGCACTTCATTTAAGCTTTCTTCTCTTCTTTCTTCACCGTTGACTAACGGTCTTCGCCTCTTCTCCTTAACTCCGTTTGTTCTTGACTCTTCATCATTCTGCATTTCATACCCTCCCACAAGTTGGAGAGTAAATGTTATAAACTCCCAACTTGCCAAGCAGCATATGTAATCGAGTTCTGTGTAAGGCTTTAGTGAAAACATCTGCAGGCTGGTCGTTTGTTCCTATATGCTTCAACTTGATCATTCCTGACTTGATTCTTTCTCTCGTAACATGGCAATCAATTTCAATATGCTTCGTTCTTTCGTGGAAAACTGGATTCTCTGCAATGTAGATGGCTGACTTGTTGTCATAGTAGATCACCATAGGTAGAGGAACCTTGACTTTCATCTCCTTGAGTAATTCTGACATCCACTGCATTTCACATACCAAATGAGCAATTGATCTATACTCAGCTTCAGAGGATGATCTAGAAACAGTTCCCTGTTTCTTGGATCTCCATGTAATCAATGAATCACCAAGATACGTGCAATAACCAGAAATAGATCTTCTGGTGTCAGGACATGCTGCCCAATCTGAATCACAATACCCTGTCAGGCATAGATCATTAGATGCTTTATATATTAGGCCCTGTCCTGGTGAGGACTTCAAATACCTCAATACTCGATGTGCTGCTTCTAAATGTCCACTGCAAGGGCTATTCTGAAACTGACTCAATTGTTGAACTGCAAATGTTATGTCAGGCCTTGTGATTGTAAGGTAATGTAGCCTCCCTACTAAGTTTCTGTACATGGAAGGATCCTTCAAAGGATCACCTTGTTGTGTGCTCAATCGCAAGTTCACATCCATTGGACTTTTACATCCTTTTGCCTCCAGGAACCCTGTATCCGTCAGCAACTCTACACAATACTTTCTCTGATTCATTACCATCCCTGCCTTGGAACGAGCAATCTCCAGGCCCAAGAAATATCTAAGTTCTCCCAAATCTTTTATCTTGAACTGCTGATGCAAATAAGCCTTCACTTCTTTGATTTGTGACAAATCTTTTCCTGCCAGTATAATATCATCAACATAGACCAACAGTATTACCTGTGATTGTCCAGTTTCCTTAACGAATAAGGAATAGTCTGAACTGGTTTGCTTAAAACCATTCTTCAACAAGGCACAAGTGAGTTTAGAGAACCACTGCCTACTGGCCTGCTTCAAACTATAAAGAGATTTCTTTAGCTTTAAACATGTTCCCTGTGGGGCATCTAATCCTGCTGGGATCTTCAAATATACATCTTCATTCAAGTCTCCATGTAGAAAAGCGTTTGACACATCCATTTGCTCCAAGTATAAGTTCATAGCTGCTGCGACTGCCAACAAGGCTTTTACTGTGTTTATTTTAGCTATTTCGGAGAGAAGGTGTCAACAAAGTCAACACCTTGTATTTGATCGAAACCTTGAGCCACCAGTCTTGCTTTATGCCTTTCAACACTTCCATCTGGTTTCAGTTTTAGTTTGAACACCCACTTCGTTCCCAATTTGTGAAATTCATCTGAGTCTGGAACCACATCCCAAGTATGATTCTCATTGAGTGCTCCAAGCTCATTCTGCAATGCCACATTCCAATTTGGATCCTTCATAGCTTCCTTAAAAGTCTTTGGTTCCTGGTGAATCATTATGCTCAAAGCAAATCGTTTAAATTGTTCAGAAAGGTTATTATAAGATATGACTGAAGCTAGAGAATGCTTGGTAACATAAGCATCCAAATGATAGTCCTGTAAATGTACAGGTGGACGTCTTGTCCTAGTGGAAGTTCTAGCATCCAGCAGCACGGGCTGCATTCCCTCCCCTGCTGGATGAATCTCAGGAACTGACACTTCCTCATCTTCCTCACTGTCAGAAAGTAAACCCTGCAGCTGGGATGAACGATTAGTGACATGTGAATATGAATTGGGAACTTCTGACACTGAAGAATGTGATGGACTAGGATCATGATTAGGCACAGGTGAATTTGGTAGCGATGGGGATGGGACAGAAACATCAGTATGCACAGTGGGAGATATGAGAATTTCGGATTCAATAGGTGTAGTAGTAGATAATGTGTTTGACTTGAAAGGAAAAATGTTCTCATAGAACACAACATCTCTGGATATATACACATTATGAGTAGCAAGATCAAGCAACTTATATCCTTTAATATGAGAAGGTATTCCAAGAAGAATACTTTGCTTAGCACGAGGTTGGAATTTTCCTCGATTATGAGAGAGAGTAGCAGCATAAGCTAAGCACCCAAAAACCTTGATATGAGCAAGAAGAGGAGGTTTATTGTAGATCATTTCGAATGGTGTTTTGTTTTGTATAGCAGAAGAGGGAGTTCTGTTGATCAAATAGACAGAGTGGAGAACAAAATCAGACCAATAAACTAGGGGGAGACCTGACTGGAATTGTAAGGCTCTTGCAACATTCAAGATGTGCTAGTGCTTTCGTTCTACCTTAGCATTTTGTTGAGGTGTTTGGACGCATGACATTTGGTGAATTATACCATGCTCAGAATAGAAATCAGACATATGAAATTCTTTCCCTTGATCACTCCTAATCATCTTAACTTTGACTTTGAACTGAGTTTGGATCATGACACAGAAAGATTGCAATAAAGCTCGAGCTTCAGATTTGTACTTCATTAGATATATCCAAACTCCTCGTGAATAATCATCAACAATAGTAAGGAAATATAAGAATCCATCATAAGATTCAGTAGATAGAGGGCCCCAAATGTCAGTGTGGATGAGATCGAAAGCAGCAGTAACAGTAGTTTGGCTGCTATGAAAGGGCAAACGTTTATGTTTAGAAAAGTGACAAATGGAACAATGAGTTAATGTTTCAGGAAGAATATTTTGATCAGATGACTCAAGAGCTTCAGTTTCTCTGCACTAGGATGCCCCATTCGCCAATGCCAGAGACTGATTTCTTCTGGCTGATAGTTGTGACTAACAGCTACTTGAGATTTGTGAGTAGGGAAGGAAGAGGGAGATGAAATGTGTTTGTCATTTGGCTGGAGATGGTATAGTCCTCTAGTCTGAGTGGCTAAACCAATCGTCTTGCCTGTGGTGAGATCCTGGAGCTGACATTTGTTTGATTGGAATGTAAGGGAAACAGGAAGGTGAGATGTTAGTTTACTGACTGAGACGAGATTGAAATGAAAGCTTGGCACACACAGCACGTTGTGAATAACTTGTCCATGAGGCAGTTTTACACTACCAACATGACTAACAGACATAGGAGAAGAGTCAGGAAGAAAAACATTGACTCCCTTGACAGGTTTATATGAAATGAAATGTTTAAGGGAACAAGTGACATGGTCAGAAGCTCCCGTATCCAGTATCCACAAGTCAACTAAATCAGGACATGAACCAGCAGACAAAGTGTACTTACCTGAGTCGTTTGGAAGAGTTGGAATTCCAGATCCTGAAATTGTTGGCTTTGCTTGCTGGACTGCTTGTAGCAATTGTTTGAGTTGTGTCAACTCTGCATTTGAAAGACTGAGAGCAGCTGCCACTGTAGGAACTTGTTGTTGCTTATCAACTGATCCAGCAAAGTGTGTAGAGGAGCTAGAATTGTTCACATTTTGAGCATTAAGTTCTTGCTGTTTCTTCCACTTCAATTTCCTGCATTCGTCTAAAACATGTCCTTCCTTCTTGCAATATCTACAAAATTTCTTTCCAGCTTGTGTGTAGTCCCTGGAATTTCCGGTTCCTGCTGCCATCACCATCCTTCCATCAACACTGGATGGAACAGCAAATGCTACATTCTGCGATTCATTATCTTTTCCAATAACTAAGCCACCTCTAAGCTTCTCTTCGTGTTGTAAGGCATGGTCATATGCAGAACTAATGGTTGGTAATGGTGTCATCATAAGCAACTGTGTCCTTACCACATCAAACTCATCATTCAAGCCCCTGAGAAATCTGATTAGATAATCAGTATCCTGTTTCTCCTGGAAGGCTACTACTGCTGCACAGGGTAGAACATTAGTTGGAGCACAAGAGCAGGGAACAATAGGAGAAAACTGGCTGTATTCCTCCCAGAGTCCCTTTATCACTGTATAGTATTGAGTGACTGATTTCTGACCCTGCTTGCATGCATGTATCTCATCTTGTAGATTAGCCATCTTTAGTGCATTAGCTTGTCCAAATCTTCGTTTAAGTTCTTGCCAGAGAACTAGAGCATTTTCATGATTAAGTACGCTTCTGCGAATCTCTGGATGCAGTGAGTTAGTGATCCAACAAAGCACCGTAGTATTACATGCATCCCATAGAGGATATCGTTCACTACCAGGAGCTGGAGGAACGATAGATCCGTCGATAAATCCCACTTTATGCTTAGTCTTCAACGCAAAACGCACAGATCTACTCCACATTTGGTAGTTTGATCCATCCAATACAGTACTGACTATAGATTGTGACAGATTTTCATTAGGATTGAGATAGTAAGGGTTACCAAAGGTTAGATGAATAGATGAGGTTATTGGAGAAGTATCTCTGCTGCGATGTACGTTTCCCATGGATCCAAATGTGAACCCTGGAGTTTGTTGATGATTATGATGTTCATCGTCATCATCATCATCTTCATTATTTCGATTCATTGATGCTAATCAGGTAGCACGAGACTCTGATACCATATTAGTTTGATTGAGGGATGGATTGGAAGTTCAGAGAACGAGCAGAAGAAGGAAGAAGATGAAAATGGAGTCTGAAAACTCTTAACCTTTCACTCTGTTCTGGTTGGGTTTATATACCGACCCAACGGTAACAAAACGATGGCGAAAGTGAAAAACGCGGGTAAAACCACGTGGCAAGTTTTGATACACAGAACGACAAATAACAAACGGAGAATGAAACGCAGCACTTCATTTAAGCTTTCTTCTCTTCTTTCTTCACCGTTGACTAACGGTCTTCGCCTCTTCTCCTTAACTCCGTTTGTTCTTCAGCTCTTCATCATTCTGCATTTCATACATCGACCGAATCAAGAAGGTGGTGGAGGCCCTTTGCCCGGGTGTCGTCTCCTGTGCCGGCATCCTCAACCTCACCACCAGATATCTTTGCTCATTTGGTATGAATATTCGATCAGCTAAAAACTAAATTAAAAAGAGTAAAATGCATTAGATACCAATTATGTTTTGCTTTTATATATATATATAACATTTATTTCAAAAATTTAGTGTCACTTATGTTATTTTTAATAGCACCAACCGACTATCTCAGATGAATGAAAAAATTGATTAGTGCTATAAAAAATAAACATAAGTGATGTTCGGTGTTCGAAAAAACCTCAATGATTAGTATATATCGTATAAATACAAGTGGTATCCCGTACAACAAAATACAAGTGGTATCCCGTACAACATATATTTCCAAAAATTAATCAACTTTTCGGTTTTTTTTACCGGCGGGATGGCCGTCGTACCCCGTATTCACAGGAAGAAGAGACGGGATGTCGTCATCCGCGTCGTGGGTGGATCTGTCATCGCCGTCAATCTCCAGCAAAGCGGTTTTGGCTTACTTCAAGTCTGGAGGGCTGGATGTTCTTGACATGGCCACCCTTTTAGGTACACTCTTATATTATATCTACGATAGTATTTATTTCTGTAAGTTGCACAAGATAAAAGAGTGATATGCCGACGACTCCAAGCCGAGCAGGTAACACTATTAGCATATTATATGCATATTTTACGTTATGATGCAGGGGCAGACTCGATCGGAAAGACAGACTGCAACAACGTGGCAGACCAACTCTAAAACTTCAACAAAACAGGGAAAGCAGACCCAACCATGAACAAACAATTCGCCGGTCAATTACGAAAGGCATGCCCCAACACCAACAAATCTTCTTCCTGGGTTTATCTAAACCCAGATGCATCACCAGCACCCAAATACCAACTATCAAACTCTTACTACAAGAGGGTTTTGGCTTAAAAATCCGTGCTGGGTGTTGACCAGCAGTTGCTCTACAGCAGCGACACCAAACAGATCACCGGAGAGTACGCCGACGATGCCAAGAACGGGACTGAAAACTGGAGGAGATCGCTTACTCTGTCCATGAGCCGTATGGGGAACATTAATGTTTCCAAGAAGCTACGATAACAATCCCAAATACCCCAGGGGATGAGATCGAAGCAGATCACCTGCGAGATTAAGAAGACATCCCTAAAACTCGAAATCAAGGGACCGCTGGCGGCAACGATCATTGATGGGGAGCTGAGCGGCGTGGAGAAAGTCTGGGAATCGTTCTGGAACTTGGAGGAGAAGAGGATTGTCTCGGTTCTGCTGACGAGATCGGCGGACGACAAGAAGAATTGGTGGAAGTCGCTGATGAAAGGAGGGCTGGAGATCGACACGCATTAAGTGGAGCCAGAGCCGATGAGTTCGGATTTCTATCTAATTTCTTTGGAGCCTTTAGGGCTATCGATATTTTTTTTGGGTAAGAAGCAGCGCTTAAGGGCTGATTAAGTATTATTAGAACCCACAAGAATAAACTGTGGTAAAGACACACCAATAGAGTTATAATGCAGTTAGTGGGATAGGCTTCGGTTGTGTAAACATATAAATAAGAGTTGTCAAAGTTAGCCAGATAATTCGTAGTATAGTTGGCTTTACGATAAAAATGGAAAACATCAATTTTTCAGTAACGTGTGCAAAGTTCCTGAAACTGCAAAACAAGAATAGCATATTGATGATCCAGGGAAAAAGGTTTGGGAAGGAGTGAAATATCGGTCTTAGAGTCTGATTGGACACGGAGCTTTCGAATCCCCAGCGACCATGCCAGTTCAAGGCAATTGGCAATGCCCGTCATTTCAGCCTAAGTAATAATAGAATAGCTTACCAGATTGAAAGTGAAGGCTTTGATAAAAGAGCCTCTATCATTTCAAATAAGCCCCCCTGTAGCTGCAATATCAGAGTGGAGAGACCCGTCGGTGCTAAGAGTATACCAACCCTCGTTATCCGGCCGCCATCCAATCAGTTGGGCCTGTCGAACCAAACTCGGCTCTTTTCGACCCATCTGACCGGCCTTCCAGCTCGAAGTAACAAGGGCTACCCAATAATCACACCTACAAATCACATCCACAAAAGTGTCCTTCTCTTGCTCGAAAATATGTTTGTTCCTTGCTTGCCAAAGTAACCAGGAGCCAACACCAAAAGCCAGGGAATGCTGCGAGTTGTTGATGTTATCAGCCAGCCATCCTTCACCCGTCTTGTCGAGCTCCATACGGGGAATACCTGCGCAGGAACTTAGCCCAAGCATGTCTGGCAAAACAGCAGTCCCTAAGAACATTACACAAATCTCAAGTGCAGAAGAACAATAGAAACAAATCACCCGATTAGTGAGGCGTCGACGTCCTTGCTCTGAATTCTTGAGAAGTCTGTCATGAGAGGCCAACCAGAGGAAATGGCGAATCTTATTGGGCCCATGCCACTTCAATATATTTTTCCACTTGGAGCTGCTCGACTCATCTTGGAGCTTCTTCAAAAGAATATACGTCGATCGAAACCCCAAACCAATGAATCCTGTCCAGAGATACCTTTGAGGGCGTCATACCCAAAACCTGCCTAGCAATGTCAACAGGAAGAGCAGCAAAAATTAAAGTATCATTCCACATGCTCCAGTCAAGGAAAAAATCAGAGACAGTAGCAGTGACAACAACTCTCTGAATATTAGTAGTGTGATCGATTAGGATATTCCCGCTATCAGCCCATCTGTCAGTCCATAATTTGATTTGTTGACCAGAGCGAATACCCCTTTCATGCCTTGCTTTCTTAACACTTCTCCAAGCCGCTGAGACTTCCTATTTGAATCAACATAACCAGCATCCGTATGTCGCTGATACTTCGTAATCATCACTTGGGCCCAAAGCTCATCTGGTATATGCATGATTCCCCAAGTCATTTTCATAAGGAACGCCACATTCATTTCTCGGGCACTACGTAAACCCAAACCACCCATGCTTTTAGGTTTATAGACCATCTCCTCATTAATGTTATGAATTTTGTGGACGCCATCAAAAGATCCCCAAATGAAATCCCATAGGTTCAATTGTGTTACGATCAAAGCTCCATTCAATCTTGTCATACGCTTTAACAAGATCAATTTTAATCACCATGGAAGGGTTTCTGACACCAGCAGTACTCATAGAGTGCACAATTTCTTGCAGAATCAGGATGTTGTCTGTGATGTGTCTCCTAAGAATAAAATTGGTCTGAGAAGGGTGGGTAAGAGAACCCATGAAGGTCTTGATACGGTTAGCCACACATTTGGTCAGGATTTTAAAGACAACATTGTAGGGACTAATTGGGCGGAAGTCCACCATAGTAGCTCGATTTTGCTTCTTAGGAATAAGAGTGATTAAAGTACTATTGGCTTTCTCCACTTGTATAGGATTCCGGAAGCATTCACCCACAAAAGAAACAAAATCTTTTCCCACCACTTTCCAACATTTCTGGGAAAAAATTGGGTGAAACCCATCCTTCCCCGGAGCCTTGAGGCCGCCCATACTCTTGAGAGCATAATGAATTTCTAAGGGTGAGAGCGAACGCGTCAGTCCTTCTCTCGTCTCTAAAGGAATCTAAGCTGAGAAACCAACCACACAATGAGAAGGAACCTATGCCAACTGGTACATCATTTTGAAGAAGGAGAGAGTCATTTCCTGAAGAACATCCCGCTCTGAAATTTAAACACCCTCGTCGTTCTTGAAGCGCATGACCAGATTGAAAGACCTACATTTGAGAGTAGCCAGATGGAAATACTGGGTGTTTCTATCACCCTCCATAACCCATTTAGTACGATCCTTTTGCATCCAAATAAGCTCCTCCAGCGATAAGACCAACTCGTGTTTTTGTCTGATAACTTGTTCAACTGCTATATTGGAGGAAGAAGCATGTAAGGCAACAGTTCTTTCAGCAGTTTGTAAGTCTTTGATCAGATGGGCATTTCTTCAGAAGATATTTCAAAAAACCATTTTATTCCAATCTTGCAAGACAGAAGTGAGGTCAGCGATAGCTATTGGGAGCTCGTATCTTGTCAACCATTTTTTTAATCACATGGTTAAAACTAGGATGTGATAACCAAGTAGATAAAAAACGAAAAGGTTTAGCATTAGATTGAAACACCTAATTAGTCGGGCAAAGTAGGATGGGTCGATAGCTCTACTTGAGCTTGTGAAGGTGAACAATGGAAGAATACGGGAACATCTGAAGCCAAGCATTGTTAACAAGAGCTCGGTCCAAATGAACAAGAGTTTGGTTTCGAGCCCAAGTAAACTTACCTGAAAAAAAGGAAGATCCAGAAGGTTGTATGTGTCAACCATATTAATGAAAGAATGATTGCGAGCCCAATCGAAATGAGATCCTCCTTGTTTATCAGCAGCGGAAAGGGTCGTATTGAAATCACCAATCACAGTCCAGGGCTCATCAATGGTGCTAGCCAAACGGTTGAGGGAGTTCCAAAGGAGAGCCCGGTCGATGGGAACTAGGGCTCACATAGACTGCTGTAAGAAGAAAACTAGCATCCCAAGCGACAGAGCCTCGAGCATGGATAAATTGGTTGCCAAAATTACAGGATATCAAGGTTAATCCTAGTAGGATCCCAGAGAAGCCATACTCCCCCATGGAAACCAATAGCTTGAGATCAAAAAAGAGGAAGAGAAGCCCATTCGCTTGACAATATCATCGGCATTGGTACCACCAGTTTTGAACCCGCCGACGATATAGCATCTGTAGCTGGAGAGAAGATAGACTAGCAACGGTCACAGCTATGGGATTCATGACCAAACCGCCCGTAATTTCGATAAAATGAAGGAAGATTCTCGTATTCAACGACTTGCCAAACACCATCAACATAAACAGCCTTTTATGCAGAGTTTGAGAGATTTATCTCGACCACAATACGAGCAAATTTTCCAACCAAATTGCCCAAGCCCTTCAAAACATCAGGATGATAGTTTTGAATCGGAAGGCAAGGGAAACGAATCCAAACCACCATTCGTTGCGGCAGGTCATCGAAGACACGAAATTGAGGCTCCCAGGCAAAGGCATCCAGATAAGGCCCCAAAATAGTCCAGGGACCACCAGATAGAGCCTGGAAGTAATCCTCCCGGTCATCAAGAATGGCGAGAAACACTTCAACTCAAAATCAACCATTTGGAAACGCCCCCATCGGACTCCACAACGATCAGAGTCTGTTGTAGAGGTATTGAATGTCCACCTTCATACCAACAAGATGAAGAACCAGAGTTTTATCAAGAGGTTGACAAATATTATCTCGAAACGGGCCTGAGGTATTTAGATATCTTGCACCGTCCTTGATTTCGAGCTGGATATTGCCTGAAGATGCTCTCACAACAACCGGAGGTTGAGGAACCTTGTTATCAGAGAATAAGGCGGCGTACGAACGAGGAGGAGGAGCAGCAGCTTGGGAAGGCGCATCATCAATGGCGCTCATCTCAACGTCGACCACAGGACCTTGGTCACGACCAGCAAGCCCTTCGGATTCCGGTGGGCGGTCCACCAGTTGGACTTGCGACGGTAATTGGATATGAATAGAGAGTGGACATTGAGAGCTTTTTTTGCGTGACAATAGCTATAGCTTCTTGGAGCTATCGATATTCATGTATGAATTTAATTTTTAAAGTATTTAGTTGAGGTTTAGATTTTATTGATTTTTAATTAAAATAATAAAATTTTATGATGCGGAGTTTATGTGGAAGACAGATGGACAGCTATGTCACCATCGTTAGGTTTAATTGTTAAGTTAACGGTCAAATTTAAAATCTATATCACGAAAAACATTTTCAACAAATTGTGTTATTTTCGATCAAAACCGAATAGGTTGAGCCTTCTATCATCACTATTCTTATTCATAATCACAGGGTCAACCTTTCGGTCCGACAACTCTACTACGATCGAGTAGGTAAAGCAACGCGTTATTAGCTTTTATTTTCCGAAAGGTAGCAACGCGTTATTAGCTGGGAAATAGTTTTCAACTCATGAAAGGTACGTTATATATTCCTTTACACCATTCTGCAACATGGTGTTCCTTTGTTTTCTCGACCAATTTGGGGATGTTTTGGTATTTCTGTTTTATGACTTCTTATTGTTAATGAATTCTTAATTATTTCACTTAAAAGGGTATGTTGTGGGTATAGGATTTAGGATAGAAAAGAATATATTATCGATCAAGTTGTTCGCAAGTCATTCGGAGTTCGACTGTAATATATAATAAATCACTTCAAATCTTTTCTAATTTAAATGTTGAAACAAATTATTTAAGATTAAATCTCCACCAAAATTCAAATCACACATTAAATGATCTGTAACTCTAAAAAACCTGCTAAAACAATTTTCACCAGAACGATTAGATTAGTTAATGTATAGATCATTATGTTTCCAGGATGCTTCCCGGCCGGCCCTATGGATATATTATGAAATTAATTAACCTAATTGTTTTTCCTACTTACAACTAGTGTATATTAATGCTGGTACGTACTATACATATCATAGCAGACCATAATAATTAAGCAGAAAATCTAATGGCGAAACAAAGCTGTAGAAGTAGTTATCTGGGAAATTGCATCATTCCTTTGCTGATAGTACTAATCCTTTTATCGTCGACGAGAGATGGCGCCACGGCGGCGATGGAAACAGCAGCCAGATTATATCCAGAGGCCACAACTCTGGGTCAGTTTCATCATTTTTCTAGCTGCATCATATATATCTCCAAGCCCTTCTTTTTTCCTATCTTTATTAATTGTTTATTGGTTGATCTATATATGCAGAAGGAAAGAGCAAGGAGGTGCAGCATGATAGGCTTAAAACGACGTTGCAGAAGAGTCGGGCCTCGTCAAGTTGGTCAAGAATAAGCGGACATGGCAGAAGCCGCCATGGTTGAGGCGGAAGCCCTAATTTATTCGATCATAGACTTGAAGCAACTAATTATATTATTCGGTGTTTTCTTTTTCTGTATCGGCGTTTGTATTTCATATTTTAATAAAAGTTTGTAGAATGTGTTTTATTTACAGTTTGTATTTATTAAAATCATGAAGCTTCTTCAACTTATCTTTACCTCCAAGAAAAGATAATATGCACCTATTAGTCACATCCTAATTTCCAAATAAATTAATTGATTAGTAGTTGAATATAATAAGATCTACTTAAATATGTTTTTTTATTTGCTAATATAAAGGTTATATAAAATCCCTCTTCATTATGTTGTAAACATCAAGCCAAACAAAAACAATACAAAAGGCTTTGCAACCGTAGAGAAATAGAAGCAGTCGCTTCTTTCTTTTTCCTCAAAATCCTTTCATTTACCAAATTGTTATAAAACTAAGAACAAAAGAGAACAAGAACATGGGAGGAGAAGTACTTTCTTATTGAGATGTGAAAATGGTACAAGAGAGAGCACTATTTATAGGCTCTAGAATTCATAACATATACATCACTAGTATAACTACACTTAAATAGGATATTCATTTTCATGTTCAATGTATAGAAGTTACAAAGGTAGGAGTTACAAATGGGCATTCATACACATAATTATAATATTCATAACACTCCCCCTTGAATGACCATTAGTTAAAAATATTCATTATTCTTCGAATACGCTTTTGATATCGCCTCATTAAAAACCTTACAAGGAAAACCCAATGGGAAAAACCATAGTTAAGGAAAAAAAGAGTGCGGTGCGTATTGACTCCCCCTCATCATGAAATCAATTAAGATCCTTCATTCGTCGAACTATAATTGTTGTAATAACTTCTCCAAAATTGATGTATGGAGAGCCTTGGTGATTAAATCAACCAAATTATCGTTTAAGCGCACTTGTTTATAGAGTATGTCAACTCATGAAAATATTCTTCCAACTCATTGGAGTTTTTGAATCTAATGTATGCATGTAATATGATCAATGGTCATACATAATCAATATTTATAATACGCTCCCCTTGGATGACCATTTGATGAAAATATGCCTCATTAAAACCTTACTAGGAAAACCCTATGGGATAAAAACCTAGTGAAGGAAAAAGAGTATATAATCATCACATCACGTTGCAACATTTTCTTGCAACTCAAGGATATATGCAAAAGAAATATCATGCATGATTTATAGGATTAGATCTTGAAATGGTGGTGTAGTTTTATAAGTTGGTTTCACAGCCCACCAAGTGGTAAAATTATCACATGAGACCAATTTATGGTCAACCAACACAAATATGACCAAGATTACTACTTCAAAACCGAGTACATCTTGTGTTATAATAAAGGTCGATTAAATTCGACATAGAGTCACATAGTGATCTGACTACCATCCAGCACCGATAGCCATGTCATATCCATATAACTTTTTGTTGGATATAATTAGTATATCATTGATGATATACGAAAATCATGTTCGAGAGAGATGCACAGTTGGCAAGTTAGTGGTAATCTTCCACATCTTCCATCTCGAACTCTAGCTAATCAATATTTGATTGCTTTGAGAAACTCTTTAGGAGTCTCAATAAAGTGTATGTCATCTATGTAACAAAAGATGATCACATCCAATTATGTCAAAATAAATGAAACACATTTTAAAATATAAAATTAAATTAAGAAAATTTTGGTAAGAATTTTGAAACCATAAAATATGACAAAGATGATTTTTCAAAAAATCAACTTGAAATGAAGAAGAAATTATATGTATAAAGAAATGTATGATATGCTAAATGTATCATGTCTCGCAATCTTTCAATTCATATGACGTCAATTGGATATAATTGAATATCGTTCACGCGAACTTGAATTGTTTGCTTATAGCAAAATAAATCCTCGAGGGAATTTCATATACACATGTATATTCTAATTATGCAAACCATACATATAGGTTGCAAGGATATCCATTAGGGGCAAACTCTTTCCCTTCATAAATTGCCAGACTAATCGAATAATGAAAAGTAATTGCAACCACCACATGAGAATATATTTTCTTATAATTAAAATATTATAGGTTTGTTGGATAGAACCTTTCAAAATGAGATGTCTCATAAGACTTATAATGAGATAAACATGTGTCTCATTTGCTTGGCATCTTCATATATAGACTTTATGTCTTAAAACTTTTCATTTTTCTTGGGAATTTAGTTTTGCCTCAATTGAAAAATTTTCAGCCAATCATTTCTTTCTTTGCATGCATTTTGGCTCACGATCCTCATTTTCAACTATCATATTTAGCGTTGCACTATACGCAAAAATTTCATCGACGTTGACTTCATTGGAGTTCCAATATTTTCCATCCAAGATATAGATAATTGAGATATATATTCATATCTTTCGGTTTCGAGACTCTTCTTGAGCACATTATTTGTTTCTCTTGGTGGTGTTTGCTTAAATAATCTTAACCTCAATTTGACCATCCGGATCTATAGCTCCATTTCACTTTTGAGGAAATTTTTTCTTTGGAATCGTGTGGTCTACCATGCTTTATACGGTTTTAGACTCAGTTGTGATGTTAGATTGCCTAATGTCAACATCATTTTCACTGGAGCATTGCGAGTTGGCACATGAGAGTTTTACTCGTTTGGGTCGATAAAGTGTACGGCAAATGATGAATTATATATTTTTCAAACTTCACGTTCACATTGTTTAGTGCGAGGATCAAAATGATATGATGATTATTCATCTAATCTCTGTGCCAACCTTTGATTTTCTTCACATAATGTTGAGAATTATGATTATATGAATGATAAACCTCCAAACGAGTCATCAAAATTTCATGACAACGATGTAAATATTTTACCATCGATGAACTCGTAATCAACATAATTTCCAAATCATCATTGAGAACTCATCCTAATAAATTGTGGTGGAGCAATTTATCACATCCATATATCCAATGATGGGAAGTATAAGGTTTTGACCCAAAAACCACATATAATGGAGGAATTCATAATAATTTCTTGGCGTAATGCGAATTTGTGTTATTCATGTAAATGACATGTTCACAATAATATAAATGGAAAATGTTCGTCTCAATGACACATTTTTCGTTATTGGATAATCATGAAAATATGCTCATAACCAAAATGGTTGAACTAGCAATCTCGCAAATTCTAGTTTGCTTTCATATATACATGTGACCTTAGTTGATACATCAATTAAAATAATTGATCCACATGTTGAGTGTATGGATCCACACACATCACCCTTTGTTTTGTTGTTTGTATAAGATAAATTATCTTACTTTAGTTGATTATTATCCAAACAATCAACTCTATTTAAGAATAAGCAACCCAAAAATGAGTTATGTTGTGTTGGAGATTCACCCAACAATGGGTAACGAAAAGGTGAAAATGCTTTCCTAGAAACGAAACCTTGTTGACAGAACGAGAAAATCGTTCGTGTTCCCGGGGAAGTAGGAGAGTCACAAGGACTACTTAAAACCCTATAACCTTAAGAATCATTTCTTTAGAATACCCAAGTTGAGAACTCTGTGCACAACATTATCCATAGAGGTACTTATCGATTCACATTATGATTGAACCAGGATGGTCACACTTGTTATGTCAGATAATACTTGTCATGGCGAGTAAACTTATAGTGTACATTGATATGTATCTCAATCATGATCACATATGTCTGGTACAAATTGGAGGACAACATTTAATAGTTTCATGGTCATATACCACATTATCGTTCCTCTCCCTTGTGATCATCAATATATAAATCAAAAGGATCTTGTTCCTTCTTGAATAATGCAATAGCTCTACTAAAGCTTCGAGTGATTTTGTACTACTCGTTATATGGTGCACTATCGATGAGTTATATATCACAATGTATTATGTCGTTTCTCATCATGGCAATACTCATTTTGCAAGAGAATGATGAATAGCACAAATGATAAATAGAGAAACTCCATCATAGTCGTCTTAACCATCCATGTCACCAATTATGGGATGAATAATCTTCACAATATAAATGTACAACCACCAAGGAAAAGGTTCCATATAGAAACAACAATAATAACTTGTTCCATGTGCTAAAAAAAAATGTAACAAATAAGTCTTTGCACATTTGATGGCTTATGAAGCAATATCATTTGTATATGATCATCAAAATAAAATTGATGGATGTATCCCCTTTTATGTGATTGAAATTGTTCAACATCAATTTACAACTCTCTTTCATATAAAATATGTATTTCTCAAAATTCATGACCATACCAAATAATAGATCTTTTCCTCCACAATCGTGTATTGGTGTTTACACTTGTGGGAATGTATGTATGTATATATTTGTCACTTCGTGGATATATGAATATAATAATTCACTTCATGGAGTGATATGGTGTCTCAATGGACCACCAAACATTTGAGACATATAAGATATTCGATCTTTTCCTTGGAATATTTGTCTCTTGGTACTTTAATCGTATCACACTTTAAGAAAATTTGCCACTTGAGGTGGTCATACATGGCTTTGACATTACGCCACAAGATACATGAGTCGTTGCTCATTTTTGTCAACCATTCATGAAGATTATGGCGAATAAGATTAAAGCTATGGCTTTATCTTGAGAAGATGTTTTATTATCGTGTTTGATGGTTTCACGAATACCATTATAAATGAATTTTAGCTTCCAATGCTAATGAATGGTGAAGCTTGCCCGAAACATGGAGGGGCTCAAATTACAAAATATTCAATATATTATAAGAAATAAATAAAATATCATTAACTTGATAATAAACTCATATAAAATTAGTAATAAACCATTAACTAATAATAAGTATAACGGCTATTTGATAACATAAATATCAATATAATATAGTCATAAATTTCAAAAGTCACAACAAGTGAATAATTATGATCGTAAGGAAGAAAATGTTAACTCATATTAAAAAAAATATAGTAAGGTCATAAATTTAATAATAAGGTCATATAAAGAAAATAAAAACATAAAGCAGACAAAAAAGTAGAAATCAATGAAGAATTATTCGGCCATACTATTCAAATGGTAAGCAACCCATAAATAGGAAATTAAATTATATTAAACTAGTAGTAATGTAAGTGATTGATGTGCATGATGATAAAGAACAATGACTCCGATTGTTGAAAATAAGTATGAGAAATATTATAGAAAAATGAACAATAACGCCGGCATGTATTATGCAAATTTCATGCACCCGAAAGTAAACCGCAACCCACGCATATACCAAATAGGCAAATAATAAATTTTCAAAACGCGAGTATCATGAGTGTAAATCTCATTAGCCATATCGTGGGCATCAACAAGATAAATCTCATTGGCCATATCACGGGCATCAAAAGCGTAAATCTTACTAGCCATATGGCAAGTGCGGAATTGTATTGTTCCGCGTGCACCGCTTATCTCACGATTAAAAGTAATCTCTCATTGTATGATTACAAGAGATTGCTCGACGGTAGAACTTCGTGCTGATAACGTGTTATAAAACTAAGAACAAAAGAGAACAAGAACATGGGAGGAGAAGTACTTTCTTATTGAGATGTGAAAATGGTACAAGAGAGAGCACTATTTATAGGCTCTAGAATTCATAACCTATACATCACTAGTATAACTACACTTAAATAGGATATTCATTTTCATGTTCAATGTATAGAAGTTACAAAGGTAGGAGTTACAAATGGGCATTCATACACATAATTATAATATTCATAACACAAATATCTTTTTCAGTTTATTATTTTCTTACTTTACAATTCAATTATCCAGCAACTCATTTCTTTTCACATATCAATCACCTAATTTTTTTTCCACATATTGATCACCTAAATTCCAAACCTTACAAATAAATCACCAATATCCGATCCGTTGGCACTCCATCACATTTGCCTTTTCTTTCACCGCTGATGTGCTTGATTATTAGTACATTCATTATTGTTTTAAGTAACTTTTTAGATGTTTGGATGTCTCAACTTGATCGATTTCATGGTGTTTTATGTATATTTGGTTCCCATTGGCCCATTGGCCTCTCTTCTCTTTTGTTGTAAACTCTTTATGTTGTTTAGATTAGGTGAAACTTTAGTCTAGACTTTGTATGGATGATGGGGTTTTAACCCTTTGATTATCCTATCGATGTTATTCAGGATAATGATTTGTTTCTACTAAAACCTAATTTCATATTCATTTTCGCCTGATCATCATTGAATCTCTGTCATTGATTTGTGGGTCCGAGAGGAACCTAGATCAATATATAGGTCGCTTAGGAAGAACTGTAGGTTACTCGTTAGCTCAAGAGAGGAGCGTTTAATCTAGACTTTTTGCATCATTTATCGTTGTGGAATTTCATCAAACACGTGTAGTGCGTTCTTCTTGAGGTGCATTCTTCTTGAGGTGCATTCTTCTTGAGGTGCGTTCTTCTTGAGGTTAAGATTAGCTCAAGAGAGGAGTCCTAGGTCAAGAAGAATAGATCTTTAAATTCGTGGGTCCGATCTAAAGTTATCTCAGGAAATTGCCAAGCCATTATTACCTGTTTAATTGAGATTGCATGTCATTCATTCATACATTGCTAGCTATTGTGGATTCGAATCTATGAAACCATCCTTTTCATATTTGAAACTCGATTAATTGCACTTTGCTTTCTTTTAATTCAGTTATTAGTTTATATTTCTATACTACAACATTCAAACAACCCAAACTTCATTGTTACTTGGTCTAGTTAATATATCCTAGGGATAAACGATTGCATTATGATGTGCTGGATCATCGACACATTTGTTCTCGTCGTAAACTATATTTTTGTGTGTCTAGATGCCTCAACTTGATCGAATTGACGTTTAGTGTATATTTGGCTCCCCCTTGAACCCTTGGGCTGTTTTACGTTGCTTTGTATGTTTTTTGTACATTCTAGGTATCATATGACGCCTCGAGATGAACCAAGACATGACAGAGAGGCCGGAACAACTCAAAACGTTAGACTATGCTTTATTCTAATATGTTATTTAGTATTAGTTTGTACTTTAAATTTAATTTGGACTATGCTTTATTATAATATTTATAATTAGATTGATATTTATAATTAGATTATATAAGTGGCCAATTAAATTACACATTGAGGCCAAATTCGCAGAGTTACTAGGACAAATCATTCAGACATACAAAAATATATAGCATATAGTGGCTTTAGACACATGAGTGGGCTGGGTCGGAGCTCGGATAACCCCACCCCCGGCTCTGCATATGCTTTTGGCCTAAACATGCTCCTTCTATTACAATGGTTTCATTTGAAAATGTATCGCGAGCCAACTCAGCTTGTGAGCTATATGATTTTGACTTGGCAGTTTGGCTCGGCTCAGCTGGTTTAATAGTGCTAGCTAGGTATAGTCCTTGATTATATAATTCATAAATTTTTTCAATTTTTAAGTACAAAATTACACTAATTTTTATTTTTTTTAACAAACACATAATATAAACTTTTTAACCCATTAATTATGGGTTATTTGGATGCATTATTTTGTATGTGTGATATTTTGGAATAAAATAATATATTATTTAAGAATGTGAAAATGATGAGGTGCAAAAAATTTATAATGTGGAAATAGTATTATTTGGTTAATTAGTTCATTCATATATGTTTAAAGTACTTAAAATAGCGTGTTATAATAAAATATCACCCACTCTCATATTTAAAATAATTTAAAAACAAATGTCATATATCTCTATAGAATGTCAAACGAATTATTTTAATTTAGTTGTAAATAGCTCACCTAACTGACTCCTAAAATAATATGACAAACTACACAACTCAAATATTTTATCATTGAATACTTCAAAAGTAGAATAATTATGAAAATATTAACGTACACATCATCATGCTTCCACGATGCTTCCCAGCCACATGGATATATTATGAAATTAATTAATTAATTCCCCTGTTTATTTTTCCTTGTCACAACTAGTTTATATAAAAATGGTACGTACTATATCATTCACGGAAAGCAGACCATAATAATTAAGCAGAAAAATATAATGGCTAATCAAAGCAGAAGAAGTTGTCTGGGAAATTGTATTATTCCTTTGCTTCTAGTACTACTCATCCTTTTATCGTTGCCGAACGACGGCGACAAGGCGGTGGTGGAAGCGGCCAGATTATTTACATCGGCGGCCGCTATGGGGGGAAAGAGCAAGGAGCTGCCGCATATTAGGATTAAGACGGTGCAGAAGCGTCAGGCCTCGGCAAGTCGGTCAAGAAGAAGCCCACATGGCGGAGGCGGAGACGGAGGAGGCGGACATGGGGGCGGCGGGAATCCCTAATTTGTTCGATCGGAGGCTTCAAGACACACATTTATTTTTGACGTGGATTTTATTGTATTGAGTCACCTATTGATTTGGATCTGTTTCTGTTAATTTCATTTTTAATGAGTTTGATGTCTGATTTCCGAGGAGTAATATATATAAACCCGACTCGGTTTAATAACCAAATCTGGTTGAATCAAAATCAAACCAAATTTGTCGATATTAAAAAAGTGATCAAACTCGAATTTCTCCATTTTCCTAGACTTTCATTCCATCATTCATACCACTAGAATGGTACGACGTACTTCGCGCTAGAGTCTGGATTGTCGGCAAAAAAAGAGTATTTGTTGGCGATAAATAAGTCCTGATCTTCCAATTACATAATTCAATTAAGCTGCTCTAATATAAAGGGTATTTTTGTCTAACTAATCAAATTAAGAAATTCAAAACTAAATCAAACTTCGAACTTCCTTTATTTTAGGGGATTACTATATGACGCCCTAACTTTCGAATTAAACGACGCCCTAAACTTCGTAATGACGAAACTATCCAAATTTACTAATTCGAAAAACTTAGTATCGACAAAACTATCAAAACGTATAATTCGAGAAACTTTGTACCGACGAAACTATCAAAATACTTATTTCGAAAACCTCTAACGGTACGTATTTCGTTAAAACCCGAGTTCCTTCAAATCCTTAACCAGCAAACCCTAAACCCTAAATTCTAAAACGCTAAACCCGTACTTTAGAACCCTAAATTATCAAACCCTAAACCCTAAATTCTGAAATCCCACACCCTTGATCCTAAATATCTAAACTATCAAACGTTAAACCCTAAACCCTAGAATCCTAAAAAAGCAAACCCTAAACCCTAAACCCTTAACCCTAGAACTCTAATTCATAAAACGCTTAACCTTAAACTCTAAACGTTAAACCCTAACTTGAAGAAGGGTGGTTGAGACTGGACAGAAAGCTTCTATTCCATTGCTGTTTGTATTCCATATAATGGAGTTCGTAGAAGCTTTTTGTTGATCTGAAGCTTTATTTTTCTCACCACGGAGGTAAGAAATGGAGGAACAAGCTGGAATGTTGATGTTCAAGGCGAATATCCCTCGTTTCGCAAAGATTATCTTGGACGAGACAGCTCGTACTGGAACCCTGGTATTTCATCTGTTCTATTTTGAGGTAATATGTCCTGTTTTTTGTTTTACTGGATTCTAGCGGTGTATGCTGAAGAGTATGGAGCTGAACTTCCCAACACAATAGTTCTCAAGCTCCCAAATGGCTCGGAAAGGGAAGTCGGAGTGATCAGAAGTGGCCGCTCGAACATCTGGTTCAGCTCCTATAATTCTAAACCATCAAACGCTAAACCTAATTTTCGGAGGGACCGAGGCCTTCCGATACCTAATTTTCGGAAGGACCGAGGCCTCCGAAACCTAATTTTCGGAAGGACCGAGGCCTCCGAAACCTAATTTTCGGAAGGATCGAGGCCTCCGAAACCTAATTTTCGGAAGAACCGAGGCTTCCGAAACCTAATTTCGGAAGGATCGAGGCCTCCGAAACCTAATTTTCGGAAGGATCGAGGCCTCCGAAACCTAATTTTCGGATGGACCGAGGCCTTCCGATACCTACTTATCAAACCCTAAACCCTAAATTGTAAAACCCTAAACCCTTAACCCTTAAAGCGCTTATCCTTAAACTCTATACGTTAAACCCTAACTTTAGTATCCTAGATAATGAAACCCTAAACCCTCAATTCTAAATATTTTACTGGTCAACTATTTGGTTCACCGCCATCGTTCATCTACAGTTACGAAGATATATCCAAATCGGGAAACTTTGTACCGACGAAAGTATCAAAATATTTATTTCCGGAAACCTCTCACGGTACGTTTTTCCATACATTTCGGTGATCCCAATTCGGGATGGAACGAAAATTTCGGTCACTGGAGGCCCCGGCCGGGGCCCCCTCCGGCCGAAATTTCTTTCGGTGAGTAAGGGTGACGGCATCAATTACACCTAACACTTTTTATCCGAAGATGTTTACGATACAGTTGATGAAGCATTTGAAGCTGCCAAACGAATTGCCCAGACGTTTAATTTCACGTTGACTAAAGGATCGAACAAAATAAATTTGGCGGAGCGAGACTACCGTGTGTATCTTTACTGCTCTCGGGGACCTATGCGTAAATCATCGGTTTTCACCCCTCTGAAACGGCTTACTAAAACAAAAAAGTGTAACTGCCCCTTCAAACTGGCGGTGAGGTGTCGGGTCGTTCGTGGGGATTGGAAGTTCTTCATCGACGGGGTTGGCCACACCACCGATCGTACAATATCAAAAGGCTACCACAACCATTTTTTCGTGCCATACCCCGAAGCTAGCACCGAAAGTAATGCACTTACGAGTGAAGAGAAGAGCGAAATACGGGACATGCTTGCGACGCACACACAGCTGAACAAGATTAGGTACGCTCTCAACAAGAAGTTCAATTCTCACCACAATATAAATCAGATATACAACGAGTCGTATAAGGTTAGGAAAGAAAAATTATGCGGCATGAGTTCGACGGATTGGACATTGAGAGCCGCTACACGACATGGATATTTTGTTCAGTCTATAGAGGATGACAACAAAAATTTGGCCAACCTTTTTCTCTGTCACCCCGAGAGTGCTCGGATGTTGGGGGCTTGGTATTACGTAATTCTAATTGATTCGACCTTCAACACCAACAAGTATAGGAAGCCAGTGATCCAGTTGATAGGTGTGACTCCGGTGCAGAAGAACTTCACTATCGGCTTTGTCCTCGTTGAGAACGAAAAGGCGGAGACGTATATTTGGTTGTTGAACCAATTGCGCTCGTTGTTGGGGGAGCGACAGCCAACTGCGTTTGTCAACGATAAGGAGCGCGGATTGGCCGTTGCCTTGCGGAGTGTCTTCCCGGAAACACCACACTTACTTTGCGTGTGGCATATGAAGAGGAACATAGCCGCGAAGATAAAATTTGTCACAAGGAACGAGGAAAGTGCCGAGGCATTTGTGCACGGGAGATGGAACAAAGTGTTGTACGCATTTTCCAACGAAGATTTCAAGGAAGAGTGGGAACGCATGGTTGATAGTGATTGGGCCAGGATTGGAGGGTTGATGGAGTACCTAACCAGTGAGTGGCTTCCGTGCAAGACTCAGTGGGCTCATTGCGATACCAATCAGGTTTTTCACATCGGAAACACGAGCACTAATAGAGTGGAGTCCCAACACTCGTCGCTTAAGACTTGGTACAACTCTTCCAATCAAGCTGTGGACTCACTCTTCGAGGGGTACCATGCATCCATCGAGGGCCAGGTGATCGAAGTTCAGAAAGCGTTAGATGACTCGAGTGCAAAGGTATTGACATCCTCTTTCCCTAAGTAGTTACATATTTCACATTGCGTAGATGTTTTAACTAGTTCATTCATGTTTTTTTTGTTCATTCGGTGTAGGTCTACCGTTACGCCCAAAGACCACCATTTGTTTATCTCAATAATGCGGTTTCCGCATGGGCGATTGAGCTTTTGACAGAAGAGCTCTCGAAGGACACACCATGTGATTGTGTAGTGGAGACAACACATGGAATCCCGTGTTATTGTAGTTTACACTCTAAGGAGGCCGCTGACGAGGAGCTGAAACCATACCACTTACATAAATTTTGGCGTTCATTGTCTTACACGACCCCGGCAGAGCACGACGTTTGGGCCGAGCACGATGTTGCTGATCGCAATATTCTTGACGGGATGGTTAAGACTATTTGCTCTAGAGGAGGGCCATCCGTCCGAGTCTTGAGTCGATTAGTTCGGTCAACATTTCAACCCGAGTCCGAAGGTTTCAAGGAACCGAAGGTTGCCGATGCTCCTAAAGGCCGACCGCGTGCGAGGAAGACTGACCGTCGAAATCCTTCTTGGCATGAGCATGCTAGTGCACAGTGTACTCCTCTGAAGAGTAGAGGTAGCTCGACTAGATCTACACCTAACTCGAAGGCTACACCTTCCTCGAAGGCTACTTCTTCGAAGACGGGTATGTTAACTTGTCGATGTACCCGGTCCTTCCCGTTTCGTACATAGTTTTTGACTCATGTGTGATCTAATTTCTTTACAGTTCGTCAGTTTGGGAGGTACATCCCGGCGGGTATGCACCCGGTACTTGGAGACGTGTTTAACCCACGTGGGGATGGACATTGCGGATTTTGGTGCATTTCACACATAGTATCGGGCGGTGACGATAGCCAGTATGTGGACATGCGGAGGCGTCTAATGGAACATGTGATGAACTTTACAGTAATGTCTATTCCACTGACTTGAACGGCGTCATTCACCGGTTGGGTTGGCTATGGGAAACACCATGTGATGAAGCATGGTGGTTTTGGAACGTGGATCTTTTGGGGTATGCCACCATGTTTAACTGGACTTTCGTTGTCTTCGGACCCGGACTTCGAGGGGTACCTTATGGGGAGACTTACCTACCGTTGGTAGTAGAAGAAGGCACAACGGCACCAATAGGTGTGTCGTATATCGTTTGTCTTGATAGATTTGGGCCTAATGGCCCGTAACGGCACAGGGATCGAGGGGGGGATGACCTGTGTGAAGCCAAACTGTCGGAGCACACGATAAGAATCGTAGAACTCCCCTACATCGGCGCAACGGAGGAGACCACGATAAGTCGTGGCGGGGACCTCAATGTCGGGATGCGGCCCAAAGGAAGCCAACAAACATCACGGGAATCCATGTTATCGAGGAGGCGACGGTAGTAGTCCAACCTCTCTCGTAGGAACCCGGCACCCCGACTAGGTGTCTCTGCACTGTCCCACCTACCAGCTAAAGCCTCTCCTGCCCTACGCTTCTGTCTAAGCGTCCTCGGAGGCCTCACACTCGGGAAGTACTCATAGATCCAGGACTGAAGCAACGTCACACACCCTGACATTGCCCTGGCATCCGCCCTGCTAGCCTTCCCTAACTCCCGATACAACCAGGCTAGCGCACAGCACCCCAAGCATACTCCGGCACATCACTGATCGGACCCATGAAGTACTCCCAACCGAGAAGTCGTGATCGATCAGCCGATCTATCCTGGAAAAGGGTACCTCCAAGAAGACAGAAGAGGAATACCCTATAAGCAATATCGTCCCCCATATGCTTAGCAAGTGAGATCATGTCCCTCTCGTGCATGGCACCATGATCATACAGGGGTGGCCCAACCGTCTCCCCCCCGACCGCGTACTCCAACGCAGCGGCGGGCGAAGCCAAGCACCTCCGCTACACCCGCTCTCAAATCAACCGGAGGCGGGGCTTATGAAGCGGTCGTCCGGTGACCGGGACCGGAGAATGTGGAAGACGTCGTGCAAAGTGATCGGCATCTCTCCCCACGGCATGTGAAAGGTGTTAGTATCCGGCTGCCACCTCTCAACAAATGCCTCCAGCAGAGGCTCATCAAAGTGGGTCGACATGCATCGACCCAAGTGAAGAAGTCCGGACTCCTGCATGATCGGCCAAATGGTCCGAGTCTGGATGTCGAACTCGCTCACAGTGTCCCACTGCTTAGGGCGCTTAAGGAACCTGAATACCTTAAGATCCCTATAGCCCTCGCCCGACTCCCACAAGTAGTGTGCAATGTGACCCCCGAAGCTCGGGATCACTGTCGGCGTCCTCGGTCCCCCCTCGGGAATCCCAGCTGTGAGCTCCCATGTACGACTAAGCCCAAAAAAGTCAACTGCACTGGCGGGATCCTCCTCCCGGACCCGCGCGAGACGGCTAGGCTTCCCTCCTCTCACGCCGACACTGGCGGAGGCATGTGACGAGCCCGTAGAAGTCAGGTGCAGAGAGCTCGTGTGCAGAGGAGGCATGTGTGGAGAAGTCATCTGCGGGGAAGTCTGTGTGTCGTCATACTCAAACCCCGGCCGTTGACCCTCATCCTCGTCATCATCCTCCGGATACGACCTCGCCGGGTACGTAACAGGAGGGTACCGGTCAGGGGAGTCGTAGATTCGCAACTTCTTGTTCTTCTTCGCTGCCTCTCCCTCTTTCCGTCGAGAAGCGGTGACCACCCGCTCTTTCATCCGATCCAAAACACCAACTTGTTTTCCTTTCCTCTCATCTTCTTGGATCCCATCGGTTTCTTCCTCTACCGGATCCCGACTGTGCGATTTACCTCCGCCTTTCGTTTTCGCCATATTTCTCACTAAACTGCATTTAAACAAATAAATGTTTCTAATAAAATTCGGATTCTACTAAACTAGGTTCACATCTTATTATTCCTAACTAAACCCTAATACCCTAATCCAAAACCCTAATTTTCCTAAATATTCACTAACAAAACCCTAATTATGGTTCACTAACAAAATCCTAATTTTTATTCACTAACTACCTAAACCCTAATTATTATTCACTAACAAAACACTAATTATTATTCACTACCAAAATCCTAATAATTCTCTAACATTCTCAAATTACACTAATCAAACCCTAAAAATTCTCTAACATTCCCACCCTTTTTTTTCAAAAATCGTACCTTCAACGATTTCTTCGATCGATCTTCGGTCTTCGAGCTTCGATTTCTTCTTCCGTTAGACGTTTGAGAGTGTTTGGGAGTGTTTGCTACTGTTTGATTGTGTTCGGAATAGTGAATACACACAACTTATATGGATTTCGATTTTACGAAAGGATAATCTTGTAATTCACTTAAATTAGGGCGTTGTTTAATTCGAAAGTTAGGGCGTCAAATAGGGATTCAGTTATTTTATTGATTTTGTTCTTGAGATTGGATTTCTCGATATTCAACATGGGCAGATAGATGAAGTATGTCAGCCAAGATAGAGAAGGATTGAAGCAGCAGCTAAGAAGATTGGAGTCATACTGGTTATCCCAGTACGATGGATAGTAGTGAATAAGCATCCAACTTTTTTTTGAATTTGTACACGATTATCGACTTGAATAGAAACTTGCGAGTGTCTTTCGTGATTGAAGATTGGAGTTTTTTAGGCCTACTAAGTTCATCTCCTACTTTGAAATTGTTAAATACAACATCGGGATCGAGTTCATCTTTGGAAGTCACAATGTGTTAAAGCCTAGAGAGCAAACAAAGGAAATGCGAAATCGGGAGGGGTTAGGGAAACGATATAATATTTGCTTACTAGATAAAATCATTGAATTAGTGAAAGTGTTGAAAGCCGCTATAAAAAATCAAGTACAAACAAAGCTTAGTACAAAAACTAATTAAGTACGACAAACTTAACATTAAAAATCAAATACGAAAAAAACCGAGTAAAGAATCCAAGTACAACAACAAACCTAACATTACAAATCAAGTACAAGCAAAAACGGAGTACAAAAATTAAATACAACAAACAATTAAAAATCAAGTACGGGAAAAACCGGGTACAAAAACTAATCACAACAAACCTAACATTAAAAATCAAGTACAATAAAAACCGAGTACAAAAACTAAGTACGACAAACCTAATATTAAAAAATCAAGTACAAGCAAAACCGAGTACAAAACTAAGCACAACAAACCTAATATTAAAAATCAAGTACAAGCAAAATCAAGTACAAAAATCAAGTACAACAAACCTAGCACTAAATTCAAGTACAAACAAAACGAGTATACAACCCAAAACAACACAAAATCAAGTACATAACCCTTACTCTAAACCGAGTACATAACCATTCTAACAAAAGTGAGCAAACTAAGGGTTAAAAATGCAAACACATAAGGGAAATCAAAATCAAAATAAAAACCCACGAGTAAAAACTAGAAACTGTACGAAGATATAGGGGAAATCAAAATCCTTGCCTATCTTTCGAAACACGAGTAGCACGACCTCGATATCGACCCCAACACGACATTGCTTACTTAGAAAAAGTATCAAGAATAACCTTCAAGAAAATGGATGATATTGAAGAATCGGTTGAGAGGATTTTTTTTTATAGTAGTAACAGTTGGAAGATCAGAGTAATGATTGATTGAAATTGAAATGAAAGAAAAAGGAAATTGGAGAGAAAAGAGAAGTTAAATGACTTAAAAACCATTTATATAAAAGGCCTAAGATCTGTCTGATGCAACGTTAAATAGAAGGTGGAGATGTTTTCTTATAGCTAGCAAACATTTATTTTTCTTTTCTTGCGGACCCGGATTCTTTGCACTATATCGGGAAAACTTTTATGATTACAGTATGATGAAGATTTGGAAGATGCTTATGTGTCACAAAATCATAAGAGAGTAGTATAGTGGACATGAGGGACTTCGATCAAACCTTGAAGGTACATTGTATTGGTCGATAAAATATAGGTCGGTTAAGAGTTTGTGAATCAACATCTCGATTGAAGAACTGGGTCTCCCAAAGATTAAAGATATAGTGGGCAAAAAAGCGGGCCAGACAAAAATTTCCAAATTGTACGTCACTTTTATTGAAGAACTAGGTCTTCCGAATACCAAAAAAAAAACATCAATCGTCACCACAATTGGTAAGTTGGGTCTCCCAAAAATAAGAAAAGGATTGCTTATGATTTGAGGCAACGAAACCTAAAACAACAAAGCACACAAAATATAATATATACAAAGTAGAAAAAGGGATATTTGAAATAAGAAGAGAAAAAATTGAAAAAAATAACAAGAGATTAATGAGATTTTATATTTTAATATATGTAAAGTAAATATAGAAATAACAAAATAATATGTAGGGTGAAATAAAAGAATGAAAAAATGAAAAAAATAAGAGGAATGCATGATGAGCATGGTTGTAGGAAATTCTACTTTCTTGACCCCGACACTGATATTCGTTGATCAAATTTTAACCCCCGACACTGATCACCACCCACCAGTCTGTTTCATTAAAATCTAAAAGTTATTGCATATATAGTACTTTGCCCACCACCCAACTATAACATTTTTCTTTTCTTAATAATAGCTCTCATAATCGTCAAATAGTCTAAAACACATTTGAATCATCAATGAATTAATGCTAAAATTAAAAAAGATAACTAAATGACTCTAGTTTTTTAGAAAACTCTACCCAATTTTATTAAAATGTTTGCATCAAATTGTTTCAAACCAATATAGAAAAATTTTGAAGTGAAAAGAGTTAATTTAATTCAAAGTTGGATTTATTAAAAGGGTTGGCTTATTTACTATCCAAAGAATTATTTTTAAAAAAATAACGGACGGTAAAGTCCTAATTATTAATCGTAATTATAAGGAAGTTAGACTCCAATTATGTCTTCACGAATATAATCAATAACCACAACGGGAGGAGAAACGTCAAAATTACAACTGAAGGGGAGAGAATGCCCGTACGAGGGCTTCCGCGACACGGTTACCTTCACGAA
This sequence comes from Linum usitatissimum, assembly GCA_030674075.2. Classification (NCBI taxonomy): domain Eukaryota; kingdom Viridiplantae; phylum Streptophyta; class Magnoliopsida; order Malpighiales; family Linaceae; genus Linum; species Linum usitatissimum. The sequence continues at coordinate 3,119,057 of JAUJYP020001374.1, forward strand.
AGGTATGCGAATACGCACATCTCAATCTCTGTCGAGAATTGAAGTATTTTTTATGTACGAAGAACTCCCCGACAGACACCGCGTTAGGTAAACTATGGGATGCTGACTTTCAACTTAGGTGAGACCGATGATGCATTACATGGTTGCCGAAATAATTGTACATTTCCGAGTTTCAAACCAAAAAAAAAATCCCAAAATCTCAATCTGAAAAAAATTAAGTGCTACAACCACTTGACTACAATCTGTTCGACAAACCTACTATCCAAAGTTAACCAACAACCTATCCTGGCTACATTTTTTTTATCTGATTAAGCCCCTCTATTTTGTAACTCTTAACAAAATTAACAATCACATCCGTTAATTATTTATGCTATCTACCTTTAAATTTGTTGACTTGACATGTTTAGTCAACCATTTCACATAGATATGACTCCCAATTGTTATTATTTTGACAAACCCTGTATTTATTTAATATACGTATCATAATTATATTCATTCAAAATGGGACCTTTCATTCTTGAAAAGGAAGAATAGAAAAGCAAAAATATGTGAGGCAGAAACCAACCCAATAAATAGGAAACTCTTATGCTCACGATGATTAATGAACATTCATTAAATAATGTCAAATAATAACTTTTTCAAAATTCCTACAAACCCTAAAACCATTGTTCTAAGGAAATCAATCCATCTTCAGTTATTCTGCATTTTCTTTCCAAGGTTTGTTCATTTATGACTAAATCGGAATATATGTTTTTCATTGCATCATTGGAAGATTATATCCGTACAATGTATGTATTTTTGGTATTTTATTTTTTTCTCAAAATAAATATTTCTCCCATTAATTTTTCTGCTATACATTCAATAGTGGATTTTCTTAATCATCATCGGCCGATCCAAAGTATTTCGAGTCTAAAAACCATGCTATCCTATGTAAGATTTTGGTGTTATTGAAATTTTGATCATGGTAGTTTAAGATTTTAACCAATGTTATTTTCAATTTGTATAACGTTGAGTTCATAAAACATGCAGTTTGATCAAAATCAATCTATCAAAGAAAAAAATCCGTACTCGATTTTACTTTTTTTTTGGGAAATTTTTTACCAGAATTTTCTACCATTATGAATATTGAATTTTATGTAATTTTTACATTTTCTTAAAAGTTTTTCACAGAGTTTTTTTAGAAGGTAATTTTGCCTTTTTCGTAGCTTACAATTCACCTACTGATATTTATCACACTTTTGATTTGAACCTTAATAAAACCAAACAAAAAACTCGAGATATTGGTGTAAAGCAAGTTATCTTCATCCAACTATTTTGTAACCTTTATAATTATCTCGACGCGCACTAATAAAACTGATGATTCAATAAGTAGTTTAATTTAGAGAATCAAATTAATTGTTAAGTTGAAATGCATACTAATCATTGTACGTACGATCTGCACCAGGAGAAATTGCAGAAATCGATGATTTTGACCGAAAATATATACTTGTTGGTGAGCTCGTTAGCGTAAGAATCAATCAAAAGAAGTGATAAGCTATAATATACCTAACTTGCACCACAAGTTAATGAAATGAGTCCGATTGATTCCATGGTTGAGATTCCATCGAGACAAGGCCAGAAGCTGCTTGTAATGGGACCCGCAACTCCCAATTCAGCCAGAGCTATGAAGTTTACCAAGGAGCTCTCAAGTGCAACTATAATATTAGGTATTTATTAGCAATTAATTACTTATAAAATTATTATTTTCATTTAATTACGTATCGTTTGAATGGATGATTTGAAATAAAATAAATTTAAAATAGTTAGAAATTTGAAATAGAAAACATTTGGATAGAGTTTTTTTTACCAATGATTAGAATGGAGCTTGCTATTTTCGAAATTGACCGTTAGATTGGTGATTTTGAATGCAATTATTATGTTAAGAGAAAAAATAAAAAAGGGATTATAGTACTTCTATCCCTTTACTTTATTAACTTAACAAAGAGGCCCCTCTACTATTAAAAACTGTTTTTGCCCCCTCCCACTTTACCAACTTGTTAAACGCCTCCTTTCGTTACTCCATCTGTTGTCTTGCCGTTATTTCTCGCCTAATCAGAATTGCCACACATCATACTGATGATACGTGGCTAATGAGTGATGATTAACCTTGTTAGTTTTTAATTTTTAATCAAAAATTTATTTTTACGACAATTACTATTTTAACTCTAATGTAAAGTTACCTTAGCAGATTAGATACAATTCTCCCCCCTCCTGCATCTCATTCTCACCTTATGTGTTTCACCTCCCGCCTGCCTCCGACTTCATTTTACTTTGGAATCAGCCTTCTACCTTCTATCTCACTCATTCTCTATCATCTATCCTCATTCAATCAAATCTATAACCTTTCCAAATTTTCGGGAGCTCCATATTCGTTTTCATCTTCCTCCGATCCCTAACCTTTCCAAGATTTTGGTCGAATCGGAGAAATCTCCCCATACAAAGAAACCGTAATATTTAACCTCTTATCGTAACAATCATTCATGGAGGGAAAGCTGTACTGAGAGTTCACCATTTGATTAATTGGGTAGCTCCAAAGATTGGAGTCAACAAATCTGTTTTGAGTCAATTTTTGAAATAGAGCATGGATTTTGTGGAGGCCAACGAGTGCATTAATGTTGAAGGTGGGTGGAATTGAACTGGTTGATGGTTGACGACATAACTAATTCTACTGGTATGAAGGAGGAAGATAATTATATTCAACTTGAAGGAGGAAGATGCTTATATTCAACTAGATGAAGAAGGAACTAGCGGAGGAGGAAGATGATTCAACTAGATGAGAGGTCGCCGCCTCCCCAGTCTTGGGCTGAGGAGTTGAGGTTGCGGCTGCAATTTAAGCAGAAAGATGAATTGTCCGGAGATGAAAGAGAAAGATGTTTATTCGGGTAAATCTTGTCCACTAAAAATTATTGTTATAAATAAAATTAAACAAGGCATAATTATCATACTAAAAAGTTACATGTCATCCTGGATGACGTGACAATACTGATTAGGCGAAAAATAACGACAAGATAACTGATGGAGTAACAGAAGGAGACGTTTAGCAAGCTGGTAAAGTAGAAGGGAGTAAATATAATATTTAATAGTAGAGGGGCCTTGTTGTTAATTTGGTAAAGTAAAGGGAGAAAAAATACTATTATCCCAATAAAAACATAAATATGAAAATGTGTACAATTTATTTATGATCATATCAATTACTCAAAAAAAATATTGTAATTTTGATTAAAATCTTAAATCTTTCATATCTCCTCCACGAAATTCTCCCAAAGCCCACAAGGTAATTTCAAATCTCTCTAAATGTCTTCTCTTTTTAGTGTACTAGCAAATAATTTAAAACAAAATCTCTTTCGTGATCTAAATCACCCATCGAAACGATTAATGAGTAATTTTGGTGTTACTTATTTATTTTTACATGTATGTAATTATAAAGAGAGGCTTCGGGATCTAGCTTGGAGTGGTGCACCAACATACATGCGGCCTGATATTTGGAGACTTCTCTTAGTAAGTACTCTGGATAAACTTTTTGCGGCCGGGTTTGGATTGATCAAGTCAATGGGTTGGCTATCAATCAATCTGATGAACGGGTTAATTTACAGGGATACGCACCGTCAAATTCGGATCGAAGGGAGGGGGTTTTGAAGAGGAAGCGGCTCGAGTATCTCGAATGTGTTGCTCAATTCTACGACATTTCGGATTTCGAACGCTCGGAAGATGAAGCCAACATGCTTCGTCAGATATCTGTGGATTGCCCAAGAACAGTACCAGATGTTACGTTCTTTCAACTGCCAGAGGTCCAGAAATCCCTGGAACGTATTCTTTATATATGGTAATTAGCTACATATATTATTATTTTTCAACATTTGATGGGTGGAAAGTTAAATAACAATAAAAAAAATTGGCTCTTCATAACAAGAAAATGCTCAAATTTGATCCAACTTTCAACCTACAAAACTAAATCTTATAGTAATCCTTTGCTATAACTTATTATATATCTTCATGCCTATGGAGGAAAATGAAACAAGAGTGTTGTCAGAACCGGACAACAAAATTCGTTTAGTCACAAAGCGCAACAACGGATTCAGTATGGTTTAATGCACTGAACCGCATGCTTCCCGGCAGAAAAAACGCAACCTTATTCGAGCTAATAACGAGTTGTTGGATCACTATATATGATTGTAAATGTTATGTTCAGGGCGATTCGGCATCCGGCAAGTGGGTATGTTCAGGGGATAAATGATCTGGTGACGCCATTTCTGGTGGTATTCTTGTCTGAACACTTGGAAGGTGAAATAGAGAACTGGTCTATTTGTGATCTGCCACCAAACAAGATACTTGACATCGAAGCAGATTGCTACTGGTGCCTCTCCAAGTTGCTGGATGGCATGCAAGACCACTACACTTTTGCTCAGCCTGGAATCCAGAGGCTTGTTTTTAAGCTCAAGGAGCTGGTTAGACGAATTGATGGTACCTAGCTAGCTTACTGTCATTTGAGTATTATTTAATGAGCCTGGTGTGAAGTTCTGTTATTTTAAAATTATATTTTCAGAATCCGTGGCAAAACACATAGAAGAACATGGACTTGAATTCATCCAATTCGCATTTCGTTGGTTCAATTGCCTACTGATACGTGAGGTTGGTGTTCTAATTCTTATTTCTTTACACTCACAGCGATGACTGCAGAGTTAGTTTTGTTTCAGTTACGCGGATATAATTATAACAGATTGCAAATTTCTTAATTATGAAATGAAACAGATACCATTTCATCTCGTAACACGTCTCTGGGACACTTATCTAGCTGAAGGTGATGCACTGCCTGATTTCCTCGTCTACCTATTTGCAAGCTTTCTTTTGAATGTAAGTAAATTTCTAACTTTAACCACTGCTACTACAAATATGAAGCATGATTATGTAAATATATGAATATAGTAAATATAAAAGAGTACTCGTAAAAAAGAGTGAAGTGTACTTATATCTACGTGTCTCAAAATTGAGTTCTCCAAATTAATACATTAACAACAATTATAAACTTAATATATCTGTTAAGATCGTGATCGAATACTTACATAAATATATCAGTATTGATGTTAATTTCAACTAAAAAATTAAAGTAATTAGCAATATTTATGGATGGAAAATTACATTTTACAAATTGTATAAAGAGATCTAGATACAAATTAAAATTGAGGTAGGCTTCACAACGGTCGGGTTCGGATAGTTGATATTCGTTACCCATCAGTTTTAGTTTGGGGTTCGGGTAATACCCGTCGTATATATTCTTTCGGGCAGTAAATAACTAAATGTCACATCATATCAAGACTCAGTTAGTTCACGTGAACAGTACGGTCTTTATATATTAATACTAATAATTTACAGTACAGTCACCAACAGTGGAACACTAGTAATGTAATTATGTTTGTGATCAGTGGTCAGAGCAGCTTAAGAAGCTAGATTTCCAGGAGATGGTGATGTTTCTGCAGCACCTTCCAACTCACAGCTGGACATCCAAAGAACTAGAGATGATACTTTCCAAGGCTTATATGTGGCATACCATGTTTATCGACTCTCCAAGCCACTTTGCTAGATAGGGTGTTTCTTTTTCTTGTTCCCAAAACTCAAACCTACCTTTGATTTAATTTCTCTTCTGTTTTTGTTTGACTATCCCTGCTTGTACATCATCGAACCAAACTACCAATGATATTTAAATTAAAACATTGATAACCTCAGTTTTATGTAAGTGTTGATTCTCTCCAGAAATATGTTCGTTGGGGGAAGCCCTAATGAAGTCGGCCACCTTCATAGATTGCAACAACTGAGGCTTGACAATAACGCACTTGGCCGTGAAATCCCACCCAACATTACAGGATGCTCTGCTCTTACTATTTTCTTGGTAAAGGAAAACAAGCTAGTGGGTGGACTACCATGGCAGCTAATTGGCATGTTCAACAACCTTACTGGAAGCATACCTCCTTCTTTTGGCAACTTGTCATCTCTTCGACAGTTTGCAGCAACTGGTAACCAAATGAGTGGGAGACTTCCTGATGCTCTAGGGCAATCAAAAAGTCTCCAACATCTAATTCTGGGTCAAAATGATTTATCTGGTGAAATCCCTGCTTCCATTTTCAATATGTCTTCTCTCGTAGAAATCTGGTTTGGAGATAACCAATTCAGTGGCAGTCTTCCTTGGAACATCGCTTCCAAATCTTGCGTGGCTCGTAACTATTTTGCCGGTAGTCTTCCTCCTTCCTTATCCAATGCCTCCAATTTGGTTCTCCTGCAACTCAACATCAACAATTTTACAGGAAGCGTTCCTAGCATGAAAAGCTCTAACAACTCTCTTCTTTGGAGGCTGATGACTTAGGTTTCATGACTTAGGTTTCCTCTCTTCTTTGACTAATGCTTCATGTTTGGAATTCTTGAATATGGGTGTCAATAATTTTGGAGGCAGCTTACCGAAGTATATAGCTAATCTATCAACCAGCTTGAAGACTCTTAAGTCTTCTATGGAAACATTCCGGGCGGCATACAACACCTTGTCAACTTGCAAGTGTTGGTGCCACTAACCAATCTCCTGCCAGGTACAATCCCACCTGGTATTGGGAACTTGTTTTCGGATAACAACTATCTATCAGGAGATATCCCATCCTCTATAGGAAACTTGTCAGGCTGTATTCCAAGCAGTTTGGGTGGTTGTGCGAGTCTTAGAGCTTTTACGGTTGCAAGGAAATCTCCTACAAGCTACTATTCCAGAATCATTAAGTTCGTTGAAAGGTCTTCAAGTATTGGATCTCTCTGTCAATAACTTAACGGGCCAAATTCCAAGCTTTTTGGAACACATGGATGTATCACAATCTTTCAACTTGTCGTATAACAACTTCGAGGGTGAAGTTCCTGATCAAGGAGTCTTTAGAAATGCTAGTGTCATCTCTGTTATTGGAAATACCAAGCTATGTGGGGGAATAGATGAACTTAAATTTCCTCCATGTTATTTCTCCAAACAATCAAAAACGACGATCAACCATAAGTGGAAGGTTGTAATATCAACGATCTCTGGTTTAGGTTTCCTTGCCTTGATGACTTCTTGCTTCTTTATCTTCTGGAAAAGGAGCAAATAAGTTTCAGTTTCGGCCAACGCTCTGCAACTACCACTGCCTTACCAAAGACTTTACAAGGCTACAAATGGATTCTCATCAACGAATTTGATTGGCCTGGGTAGCTTTCGCTCCGTGTACAAGGGAGTACTTAATGAGAATGGTACCTATACCAATATTGAAGTGAAAGTATTCAACTTTGACCGTCATGACGCCTCCAAGAGTTTTGTGACAGAATGTGAAGCGTTGAAGAATATCATACACATAAACCTTGTGATGATAATCACAGTGTGTTCAAGTATTAATCATGAAGGGAGGGATTTCAAGGCTCACATCTATTCGTTCTTGGCTAATGGAAGCTTGGAAGAGTGGCTCCACTGCTCAACCGAAAGAATAGAAGAGCCTACAAGAACGTTAAATTTTATCTAGAGGCCAATCTTGCAATTGATATAGCTTATGGAGTGAATTATCTTCATAAAAATTGTGGAACTCCTATTGTTCATTGTGATTTCAATCCGAGCAATATAATTCTTGACGAAAATATGGTGGCTCATATTGGTAATTTTGGATTGGCGAAAATCCTTTCCAAACATACAAATCCCTTTTCAAGGTCTATTTTCATAAAGAGAATAGTTGGTTATGCAGCTCCAAATAACAATCTTGTTATTATAATCATGATGCCTTCAATATAAAGATTTTTTCTACTTGAAAATTGGCTGGCAAAGTTTGGTTTACTATTCACATAATCATTAATTTACTAGCACAACATGATTCGTAAAATAAGACTAAGCACATATACATAGTTACAAAAATCATTTTTTCCAGTTAGCTCCTTGTAACACCCCGACCTTTTCTGACAAGATATTGTCCGCTTTGGGCATAGCTAATCCCTTACGGATTTATTTTCAGGTGCATAACACTGACTTCCCAAGAGGTCACCCATTTTGTACTGCTCCACCCTGAGCACGATTTACTTCGGACTTCTTTACAAAAACTCCTTCATCTCATCCCGAAAACATGTCTTATCTATTAGGGACGGATTATTACTTATAGCCCATGAATCTCTCTCGTGCTTTGTCGATGTGGGATTTGTCTAAAGTATTACACTCATGTCCTTATATTATGTTTTGTAGAATGCAGAATGGGGAATGAAATTTCATTACAAGGTGATATATACAGTTATGGTATCATGTTGCTTGAGATGTTTACTGGACGAAGACCTGTAGAAGATACTTTCAAAGAAGGCTTAAACCTCCATAACATTGTCCAAAGTGCTATGTCAAACCAACAAATAATGAAAGTTGTTGATCCTATTGTACTCAACGAACTACTTTGTAGGCCGAAAACCCATTGCAACGATCCTACTAATAGCAGCTCAGAGGAAGCAGAAAAAGGTATAGAGAAATTACTAACTCTCATTTTTGTCAAAGCTTACCACAATGAAGAAAAACAAGTTATGTGTCGTTGAAAAGAGGAGGATGGCGAAACTGAGTGGAAATGCTTTTATATCAGCTGGATACTTTTCTTTAGCTGCTGCATCCATTCCTGTATTGTATTACCAAATTTATCAGAGCTTGTGGCTAAATACCGTCTTTATTTTGTCTCATCACTCACGCATAAATATTACAATTGTATGTAAATTATCAATTATTCATATAGATTTATTTTTATTTACACATAAATTCATTTTTAATGTATCTTTGTCATGAACAAATGCTACCTTTGAGAAGTGAAAACCTTTCTTTTCTTTTATGACTAATCAAATTTCATTTTCATAAAAAGGCTATAAGCACAAGACAAGCTCTAGGAGACAGCAGGATTTGGCGAGTTCTCTCCACGTCCATGAAGTTTCAAAGCTCATTGCCAAACCCAAGCCTCCAAAAGATAGTGCAGAAGCAACGTCGGTAGCTGTATCCCTCGACCCCACGACTTTGATTGATTATGATCCTGATTGTTTACTGTTGAGATTTTGGAGGGACTTTCTTCTTGGGAGTTGTTGGGGACATCGAGGCTACCTAGTGCCACCACAAGCTCGAGCTCTTTCGCCTTTTTTTGGGTGCATTTTAAAGCCACTTCGAGTTTTGTAATTGTTTGTTAGTCAAGTTGAGTTAGCCATGCGATAAAGAAGTTTGAAGTTAAGGGATCACATAAGGTTTACAGTTTTAAGGCCAGAAATTTTGTTGTACACTCATACTAGTGTAGTGTTTTGTTACAAGTACACGAACCGTAATTTGTTGATGTGGTATTTGGGTTGTTATACGAAGTCGGTATATACAAGCAGGCTTCAAAAGCAATAAGGAACCTGAGAAGCACTGTTGATATTTTACAGAACTGAGTAGCCAGGGCCACCACCGCCTTCTGGAGCTGTCCATTCGATGTTTTGCTTTGGGTCCTTTATGTCACATGCCTGCAAAAAATACCAAAGTATTAAGAGTTATAGATGCTCCTCACTTGTAAATCAATCCAGAGCCACCTTTGTTTCGTTTACAGCATTATGTTTGGACTCTACAATCATATTTTCTGAAAAATGGAATGGAATTATGAGGTTAGTTGAAGAAAGTTGAGCTGCGATTGAAAGAGATGGTAAGTTGAATAGAGTAATATAAGAGATTTAGAGTGGAATTGCATTCCTCAAACTAATTTAATTTTCCTCTAAAAAAACATGATTCCAGATGCCAAACCTTACTCAAACAATCCATCAAACTGCATAAACTTCCATAGCATAGAGAACAAAAACAAACTATCTTTTAAGTACATTTCCTGAGGGAGGCCAAGTACCTTGCAGTGCACGCAATTTTGGGCATTGATCTGTAGCTTCAACTCGCCTTTCTCATCTGGGTTGTACCTGCGCCACGGTCAATATTCAGTAAATAGTATTAAATACAAAGACTTTAAATATGGAGTTTGAAGGATAAGATTATATCCTGAATGGTGCCACATACTCGTATACACGAGCAGGACAATATCGTGACTCAGGCCCATCGTACTCTGGCAAATTGACTTGAGAAGGGACGGCAGGGTCCTTGAGTTTAAGGTGTGCTGGTTGATCATGATCATGATTCGTGTTGCTCCTAATTATAACATATAATAACTAAGCAATCAACATATATTGACTCGATATGTGAACATGCTCGATTGATTTGCTTAGAAACCTGTGGAGAGATGTTGGGACGTCAAATGTCAGAACTCCGTCAGGCTTTGGATATTCAATCGGCGAGTGCAGACTTGCAACCTGCAATCATAAGGTTGAGAGCTTATCATCATCCTTCTAAGCAAAAATTATGAACCAACAAATGGGAATTGAAATATAGGCGAAAGGCAAAAGTCTGTGTTCGTTATTTCAAATATAAAGATCCATTAGTTGTGTTGGCACTACAGGCCTAAACATGTAGAAGCTTCAATTTGGTTTTTTAACTTGGGAGATCAAAGGAACTGATTGGCGAGTTTGATTCTGAAAACCATTAACTGTGGCTTCAAATTCGAATGTAGAAATTTCAGAGCTTCAGATATCCACTTACATCTGTTGCTTCGTGATCAGGTTTCCCGTGCTTCAGAGTAAATGGGAGTTTCCCTTTGAACAAGTAGCTGCTTAGCAGAAAACTCAGCACTGTAAGATTGTTACGAGAAACAGTCAAACTAACTGAGAAAGAGATTAGTGAAGGGTGATCTCTTACTGTTCCACTGCACTCACAGCCAATCCAGGGATCAGCCCGTGATCAAAAGCCTACAGTGATATAAGTGAGGTCAAAAGATTTGGACAAAAGCTATAGCGATGCAAATATGAGAACTCTTTACAAATGCTCAAAATTGCAGGGCAGAGATATTCAATTTCAGAACATCAGGATGGATATATATTTCGAAATATAAAAATAACACATGACAGATTGCTGACAAATGTAGAGGCAACAAAATTCTTCACTCACGGGTCGATAATTTCGCGCTTTGTGCAGTTCTTCCCATACCCAAGAATTCTGCAGAGTCTTCCAATACGAGTCTAAGTTTGAACCTTCGTGAAGTGTACCAAATGCAGCTTCTGCTGCCAGCATTCCTACAATATTATAGAAACAAAAAACCAAGATTTAAAGGAGCCCTGCTTATAGGATAGGACTGGTTCGACAAAAGAACTTTAATTTTGCACTAAAAATATGATTCTTATTTTGCTCAACGAAGAACAACTACAAACTCGCCAGCCTTGAGAGAGAACCAACGATCGACAGGAAATAGAAACGTACCTGATTTCATTGCGGTATGTGTCCCCTTAATTTTTGGTACATTTAAGAAGCCAGCGGAACAACCAATAATTGCTCCTCCAGGGAAAACTGGATAGGGAATAGACTGAAATTTATCAAGTATCACAATCATATTTGTATAGCATGTAATAAATAAGGGATACAGCAAGTGCGCAAAATAGAACCACCATATCTGTTCTACCAAACATTAATTTGAGCACCCTACATATCTCAATTGTTTCATGCTTACACACACTTGGATTTTCGGGCACGGATAACATTTCTATAGCATTACATTTTAAACATTCAGGTCGTAATGTACCCACCTGAATACCACCTTCATTTAAAGTACGCGCTCCATATTGAATAACAGTTCCATCCTCGAGAATTGGTTTGATAGCAGGATGATGCTTTAGTTTCTGTGACGAAACGGAGTAAAGGAAGGTTAAATAATTCAGAAATACCCATATCCGCTAGAAAGATGTACATTTTTTATCGTATTTTTACCTTTCTCTTACTAAATGTCACATGATACACAGAGTAACTACTACTAACACTGATCTCGGAACCTCATTCAGCTTATACATATGCCATATTCTGCATGTGTGAGCTATGAATCTACGACAAAAGAGCTACGTGTTTTACCTGGAATTCTTCATATGGATTCAAATAAGGATTCTGATAGTTCAGAGCCACCACCAGACCTAGGGCGACCTGCATGCTCAGCAAAGAAAACAAAAACGTTTAGATATGATCAGATGATCAGATCAGAAACAAAAATTACGAAAATTACAATGTTAACATATTCTATGTTTGTGAGAGAACCTACCTCCAAAATAAAAATCCATAGAAACAAAGAATGTCGATCAAGACATTCCAACAGGCAAGCCATGGGCACTTGAATACCGAATAAAAGAACATCGGATTTGATCATTGCAAGGAGAAAGAATGTTAACCCCAATATGATGCCATAAGTTATTAAGTTTACATGTCCTCCATCCCAAAAAACTTTTCCAATTCCAGAATATCTCGCCTTTTATGCTTGGTTGACCCATCATCCACCCCAGGGTAACTTGTATTGAAAATCAATAAATGTTGCTGTTTGACACTAGACATTTTCATTCAACAAAGCTAACCCTAGAAAATCTCAAATGGCATACTTGGCTTGCCCATTCATGATGAACCTCTAAGTTAGGGCCTTAATCTTACAATTTTTTACAACTAGGAGAAACTATCAGTTTTGGATTAAATACAAATCAATGTAATAATCAATCAAAGTTAACTTTGAAGGTTAAGTTAAAATTGTGTATATCTCTATCTGGATAACAAATCATTAATACCAAGACTAAATACAGAACCAACCATATGGAAATGTAATAAAATACAGTAACAAACAGGGCATGCACGTTTCAAAACTAACGACATACTTATAGAGCATAGAGCAGGTTAAAATCATCATGTTTGCAGCAGGCATATGTACCTGTCTTTCATTCATGTGGTACAGAAATGAACCGCCGTATGTTTTGTGATCTAACGGCCAACCCAATGTGTGAATAATTGCACCAGGTTTATGCTTACTCTCATCGATATCCCAAACCTGGAAATGGCCATTAAAACAGCATATAAATGTAACCCATCAAAAGGGTTCATCATACGAGGGGAAATTAAGGGTAAGGTGGATCCTGTGAATACAACTTTGTTGTTCTAATGATATCATTATGAATACTATCAAAGTCCATTTCAATGAAGTATACGGAGACTGTTAACCTGAAAGAAGATCAATCAAAGTGTTAAGCTATAAGAAGATCAACGAGCTATTAGGAATAAACAAACAAGTTTTCTGAAAGATTAAACAGAGTCAACACAAGCTAACTACAAAAATGATTACCTCTTTGATTCCTAATGCATATGTCTGATGTTGAGCATTTCGCTTTTCCCTCAATTTGTACTTTTTGATCATTTTCTGATATTAAAAGAAACCAGAAACAAAGTACCTGTTAGTTTAATTCCTAAACTGGTTAAGCTAAATGATATGTCGCTGAACCACAAAGTTACTTTCTCAAACCTCTGATAATGATCCTCGGCAACCTTCAGCTAGAAGTGTTACTCGACCTGCAAATTTTGACACTCTCATAAAGCAGCATGCGTAGCAGATCAATCAAGCAGTAAAAAGAGAAAGGTTGACATTCTTTGATGACCAGTGTATAGTCCATGAAAGGAATGAACAATCGTGTTTTCAGATAAAACTTTAGTCAAGCCACAACATAAAAGTGACTCCAATCTCCTAACCGTCCAAACAGAATAGCGTTGGGGATGCATAAAATGGAGCAGTTCTTTTATAAAGAAGCTACCTTGTTTTCCTCTTACATTACTCCTTTCTCAATTAAGATTATACATCTACCACTTCATCACTATTACGTTTCACATTGCACTTTTTAATGTAAGAGAAACTTCCTACAAAAGAACCCCTCTGATACTGTAGTGACTGAGGTCAAAGCTGACCCACTGGTTTGAAACAATCATGGAAAGGGTGTCATTATCAATGGCGCTTGAAACTTCATAACCTCAAAACGAAGTTATTCATGTAAAGCGAGAACTCAAATTTCCATACAGGTTATTTGATTAGCAAAGTGTTCGAAATGGGAATGTATAATGTGTGCAGAAAGAGGAAAGAGACACACCCTTCAACTCCATCCCACGCTGAAAATTCTCCTTCTTGGAGCCATTTTTTGCAATGCCCATATCATTAGTCCCGATTCCAACTACACCGCCATTATCGTCACAGAGTATCTGCCAGAATCCAAAAAGATGACTACAACTTTCTGGGAATATGCACGAGAATAAGAAAAAAATCCAAATTTATTACCTCACTAGCAGCAAATCCTGGATATATCTCAACACCATATTCTTCAGCTTTCGACCCCATCCAACGTACAAGTTGGCTTAGGCTGTAGTAAAGACTTGCATTATTGAGTCACCTTGAAAGCAATATTGTTCAAGACAGAGCCTACATTATTGAGTCAGCTTGTAGTAAAGACGTATAAATTTAGAGACTGATATATATATATATATATATAGAAGCCCGAGCTAACTGCCTTGTTTCGTTCACTTTGCGATAAAAGTGAGGCTTGTGGAGATAACAAATTGTTCCAAATTACTATTTCGGGTCAATTAGGTATTACAGGTGTTGCTTTCAATATTATTTTGATCACACAAGCTGAAGAAATCGCAGACTCACATTTGAGCCTTTTCATGGGATGTGTCGGCTACTACTAGATATGGTAAAGCAAACATACTCAACTTTCAAACAATATGGAAGACTGTGAAGAATTAAACTTCGATGACACATTAATACATTTGGGAACATTCTAAAATAGAGAGGAAGAGGGTTGTCTGCAACATAAGATATAAAAGGTTCCTATCATTCGTAGACCCGATTCAACAGTAAACAAATGGGAAACGTTGAAAGAAGTGAGCAGAGGCATGCAATTCCAAAGCAGTAGTAAAATGTTTTTAAAATCTTCCTACATTGATTGATGGAGAATGGGTATCCCAATACCACAAGAAAACAGCAAGAGAAGGAAACCATATAATCTAGATCATCATAACAAAATATAAAAAATTGGTTACCTGATAACATAGTTATTTTTGTTATCAAACGGACATGGAAGTGAAAATGCACGATCCTTTGTAAGAAACCAGAACTTGTCAGAAGAAACTGGGACAGTGATAGGTGTCTGCAATAAATACAAGAAGCGATACAAATGTAAACTAAAAGAAACCAATTGTCAACGAACAGAAGACCAGAAGTATATATATCACATTTATCAACTTGCTCTTTTCCTTCAAGTTGATAATACATAAAGAACTGCAACATAGGTACTTGTCTTTAGATACATCGCTCCATCCCTTTAAGCCCAATATCATTGCACAATCCATTAAAAAAGTTTGCTCTATTTTCAGATTTACTATTTGAAAACGCATTCTTTCCTCAAGTAGTATCAAATCAAAAGAAACACAACCCAAGCTCCATCATGGACACAAGAACAGCAACTTGCGAGCTCATGAAATCCATCAGTGTTATAAAAAAAAAGAGCGAAAATATAAGCTCTAATCTGAAAAGCTAAGAACCTCTTCTTTTTTCCACTCTGGTAGAAGTTCATCCAACGCACGAGGCTCAAAGACATTTCCGGATATTATGTGAGCACCTGAGAGATGAACAGGAAGAATGTTGGAAGATATGAAACATATACATTCAAAATCGTTTGAAAGTTGAAGCTAGCTAGTTGCTTCACATATACTAAATCTAACCAAGGAAAAATCATACCATATTTTCATTTTCAGCATTTCAAATGTTCTTAGCAGAGAAGTTAAGCATCACAGGTCTACTATCGTTAATCTAACTCGTTCCAATGGAGAAGAAGACGAAGGATTAACATACCAACTTCTGCGCCCTTCTCAACAACGCAAACCGACAAATCAACACCCTTCTCACTGCACAACTGTTTCAATCTTATCGCCGCTGACAAGCCAGCAGGCCCAGCTCCAACGATCACAACATCATATTCCATAGACTCCCTGTCTACTACCTCGCTGCAAAAGCCCCTAACATTTCGTCCATATCCCCTCGAATCGTTCAAATTCGCAGAGAACCACAACTTACTAAACCTTGTTTGTGATTGCGAAATCCGATCGCAGGAACGAAACAAATAAGACGAAGCTAGGGTTTGTAGTGGAACTAAGGACCGTGTCGTAACGGAATCGGTAGCAGCATGGAGTAAACGAGGGTGAAATGATGTCGCTGAAGTTCGTAGCCAAGAGAAGGATGAAGAAGCGGAGGATTTGAATTTTCTGCGTAATGGAAATGCTAGCCTATTCATCATCAGAGTCGAGCAGTTAACAGTTCCCCCCTTGTTCCCTGAGTTGTGATTGTTGATCGGAGGGAGATGATTTGAGCAGAGTCGGTGAACGAGCGTTAATGGTGATTTCGAGTTTCAGTTTGGAATGTATATTGAAGAGAAGCTGAAGGAACAGTAGATTTGCGCCACTGTTAATTACATTTCTGGATCAAGCATCTGACCTCGTGGCACGTCAGCTAATCCCAGTTGTATTAATCTCATCTTATCTATAAAATAAACAAAATTTAAATACAAAATTACTCTACCAAGTGACAAATGGATGTACAAACAAATAAAGAATGGATGTGTATTCCGCACATTCAAACGATCAGCCGCCGGCACGCTCCGACGTCGACGAAGAACGGCTCAAAGAATCAGCCGGCGGAAATTCCGACGCCGCTTCATGATCTTCCACGGCGGTATTCCGTGAAAAGACGCCATCCACTTGCCTACCACTGCAACCAGAGGAAGAAGGAGCAGGTCGAGACAAGATAACAAACCAACGCCGCTCAACTAATCTTCACGTTCTTCTTCAGCGAGTGGCAATGGAGGGACACGATCTTCGAGAACGAAACCCTAACCGATTCGCATTCCACCAGACTCCGCATTCCAGGGTAAGCATCCACGAGGCTCTGGATCGAGCTAGCGTATCCTTCCACTACGTTGTAATCGCTCTCCGACAGATACGGCTCCAGCACCTTAGGGATTTGGCCGATGGGGATTGAAGAAGGAGGGCAGTTGTCGGAGTTGTAAGCCCTGTAGTGGTAATTTGGCGGCGGCGAGAAAGGGCTGAGATCTGGACGTTGTTAGTGATTGACGACGGGACGGTTGAACGGCGTCGTTTAGGATTGGGTTGGCCGATTCCAGCGCGTCGCAGGGGACCATTGAGCTCAGGCTGCTGCTGTATGGATATTGCTCGAACTCCTCCAGCGCGTTACACGTGTCCTTTGAAAAGCTGATTCACCGTAATAATCCCTACATTAATTATTTATTATTAGTATACAAACATAGGTATAAATGTGTCGTTTTGAAGATACACAAATTTTTGTGATATATGGAAGTAAAATGAGGTATTATTTGAAAATATGAGATTTATAAAGTAAAAAGGAAGTTACAGTTTAATTATAGGTATTAAGCTAATTCAAAATAACAAAGTGTGATATTTGCTCCTATATATCATAAATAATACATTATTCAAAATATTATTTTTATGATATTTTAAATTATTAAAATGAGTTATTTGAAATATTATAATTTTTTTTAGCATAGATCGATTATTTGGATTAAATAACTTATTAAAATAATTCATCGAAATGACACAACAAAATGCAAGAGGCTATAGCTATGGGTTACTTTTGTAAGAAGTAATAGATCCCAAAGAGGAGCCAGGAGACAACCATCAGCAACCAGCACAACCAAAAAAGCCTGCAAGAAAATATGTGTAATTAAGTATATAAATCAATTCTTTATAAAAAAATTATATAAATCAATTATTCTAATTTATAAAATAATATAATTATGTCTTAATTAAGTTTGTTAGTGATCACTAATTACCAAGAAATAGCTCTCCTAATCCTCAGTATCCCACAAACACAGAAAAAAGAACCAATTATTAGATACTAAATCATAATATACTGGAACCAAAAAGAAAATAAATTAAATTAATTAAGGTGGGAACTGAAAGAGCCAACGCGGCGGCCAAGTTGACCGAAACGGCGACGACGGTATTGACGTAGACAACGGTGAGGGCCAATTTGTTGAGCCGCTCGTTGTCTCTGCCTTCCTTCTGAATGATGGCAGCTTCGGCGGAAAGCCTCCTGGAAGTTGAAGGTAGGAACGTGGAGGCGGAGGCTCCAGCGGCGGCCGTTGGGGATTGGTTGGCGGCTGTTACGACAATGGGTACGTGAGATGCCGGTCATTGCTGACGAGGCGTTGTAAATTGTCTCAGATGCGTCGTCCGCAGTGCGGATGATGATGTTCACCGCCTTCCTCGCCTTATTGTGGAACTCTGCGCTTCCTCCTATCGCCACCACGCTTGCCACAATTCTGTAAAAACTTATTTTCATCAAGTTCAGTGTTACTGTATAATTCTCGAAATCAAAATTTATGTACACTTTTTTATGTCGTTGATTTTTATACCTAAATTGATGTTTTTTTCACTATTAGTTGCATGCATTCAGGGATAAAACTAAAATTTAAAGATGCAGTAAACTGAATCAGAAACAAACGAACAAATATTTAGCAAGGGTAAATGATAACATTAGTTTCTAAAATATGTATATTGCAATTTTTAAAAAAACATGTGTAAATTCATTAACATGTTATATTATTTGTCACAAAATCACCAAAACATATATTATATTTGGTCATAAAAGTATTTGTTAAATAAAGAAAACTCTGTGAGGTCAAATTTAGTATTCCCAAGGGAGAAAAACTGATGATCATGGAAAGGGATTAGGTTAAACATTGTTTATATAAGACTAGGTAGTAGCTTAAGTAATTCAGTTCTATTACTTAACTGAAACGGACAAGTAATTCAGTTCTATTACTTAACTGAAACTGAATTACTGGGTTTAAAAGCGCAACCCGACCCTATAATGACATCAATAATCTCACTTAAGTTGAAGACCAGTAGCCTTCGAAATTTGTCTAACGGCGTCATCACTAAATCTAATGTCATTCGAAGGGTTTCTTCGTTATAAAAAAAACAAGTTAAAGCACTATGTTTTCTAACGTTGAGAAAGAACTATCAGTATAATTGTATACCAGTAATTTAGATGTGTCGGATTTTAAATCTAATTATATCCCGTGTACAAACATTTATATAATATTTATTCAATTCTTCTATTTTGTTAGGTTGGCAAAAAGGTTTTAAATAATCCGACAAAAAAGAAACTACAATCTTTTTATATAGTGTTCTATATTTATCAGGAATTTTTTTTTATTAGTTGGTCATTTTATCAAAATAATTTATTATATATATATAATGATTACTAGATTTCAGCTTTTAAAGTTCTGAATCAATAGCAGCAATTTCATCTCGATGCGGATATATATATATATTTCTGTCGCCATAAATGACATGATTTGACTATCCCAGAACATTATAGGCTTGGCAATTGGATACGTCGAAGTTAGATTTATATGAATTCATTATTATCTTGTTGCATTTTTCGATTTGGAGAATCCAAGTCCCGATGATAGTAATTGGATTTAGATTTTATATTATCCCCACCCATCGTCAGATTTCGGGTTGATTGGTGATCCGAATTTGCTCTGAATCATACTAAACCAAGATTGAAAATCGAGTTTAAACCAAAACAAAACCAACCAAACAACTCTCAAATTATTTAAAATACTAAATTTGCTCAACAACTGTCATTAGCAAAACCCAAGCAACATAAACCAAACGATAATCCCTCCAACAGAAACATAAACCAAACTAATCTAGAGTGTTTTTTGCCAGTATATATACTTCCAGCGTAGTCGGATCGGATACCAGTGAATCCGATCCGCAAACCGGTCAAACTGAATTTTGCCCTCGTTGACCGGATCTGATTCGGGCGGTTTTTTGAATTTCCGGACAAATGCCAAGCATACAAAACATGTGATGTGTTGTATTTTCAACACACTTTTGGAGAAGGGCGAATCATCAAGTCAAAGATTGAGATTTCCACGAAGAACATGTCGTCTTCTGCGTTTTTCTCTCCTCTTGTGATTTATTTTTCGAAACCATGAGCGGCTAAATCTTTTGTGTTGTTTGGATTAGATAAAACTTTAGTTTAACTTTTGAATGGATGATGGGTTTCTAAACCTTTGATATTGTTATCAATGTTATTCAGGATTATCGTGTGTTCTTGCAAAACCTAATTTTAGATTTATTCTCATCTGATCATGTTGATTGAATCATCGTCAGTGATTTGTGGATCCGAGAGGAACATAGATTGATATGTCGGTTAGGAAGAACTATAGGTTACTCGTTAGATCGAGAGAGGAGCGTTTAATCTAGACTTTTCACATCGTTTATCATTATGACATTTTATCGAACACCTTTAATGCGTTCTGCTTGGGGGTAGATTAGCTCAAGAGAGTCTATGGTCGAGCAGAATAAATCCTTAAAGGCACGAGAGTGATCTACGACTATCGTAGGAAATCGTCAAACCAATATAACTTGAATAATTGATATTGCTAGCTATTGTGGATTCAAGTCCAAAAACCTTCATCCAATCTTTGAAACTCGATTTCTTGCATTTTGATTTGTTCTATTTCAATCATTAGTGGATAGTTTAATACACCAACATCAAACAAACAATCATTCTCTGTTATTTGGTTTAGTTAGCATAATCAATTTGAATAATAACATTATAAAGACCCTAGGGAAATACGATTTCATTAGTTTATTTTAATGGGTATTTGATTAACAGGGTAAAGATCCATTCTTTAAGATGCAAGACTAATTTATGATTGTAAAGGAGTGCCATGGGCTAACTTATTAGATTCCTAATATAACTTCTCAGTAAAACTACTAAGCCAAGATTGATATTGACCAAAACTGTGTCAAGCTTGCCACAGATGGGGGAGGATTCTCTGTTGATAATCCAAGTAAACTGAGGTCCACAAAAGCTATGTACAGCGAGCATATTATTACTAACATCTCTGAGAAAAATCCTCCATACCGGCGATAGAAGAGAGCTGATTAGAGGCATCACCAATATTCAAAATAAATAGTAGTAAATAGTATTTACCATTGAGCAATTCCGAGCGCTTACTAGGGTCATTATGATCCGTCCATCCAACCTCCGCTTGCAAAGAAGCCTGTTCTTTTAAGAACCTCAAGCACATTGCCAGCAGATGCCCCTCCATCTTCTACGAAAAGGAGGTATGCCAGCAGATCCAACCTCATCTTCCAAAGAAGACTTAGTTAGCATCAACTTCCACAGCCGTCTCCTGCTCAATAGTGAGAGGTTGGAAGGTTAGATTACTGACGGCAAAAAAAAACCATTATAGACGACTTTAATCAAGGATTAAATAAAGATTCTAACTAAACCCCAGTAGGATAGCCAAAAAAAACCCTTGAACATATTCACAGCAGAATCACACGGTGCTTTATTGTCTATACCTCTAAACCATAATCCACTATTACAACACCAACAAAACATTTCTGAGGTTCTCTTTCCTACCAAGCAAAACTGCTTTCACTTTTCAAAACCTTTAACCAAGTATATGACTAAAACAACCACTACAAATTAGTTTTACACTGACTCAAGACTCACAGATGGATTCGGGCTTGTCTCCAAGCCAATTCATTCGAGCATGTCGGATCCTTTGGCTGCGGTTAGTTGATGTTTGTTCGGGGTAGGATGGTGTTCGCCAGCTCTTCGTTCAACTTAACTGGAAGTGGTGGCATCTGTTTCATTATCTCCGGAACGTCGTTGAAGCTGCAGCAGAAAGTGAGAGTTAGGATCGCTGGACGAAATGGTTTTTACATGGAGCAGAATCCTAGGCTGATGCTATTATCGAGTGGAAGTGGTTTGGTTTGCGGTTAACCGTACGGTTTGCGGTTTAACCGCCAACACAATTTGACCAAAATGGCTGCCGAAAACCACAATTGACCGCAAACCACAATAATCTGTGAGGTTTGCGGTTATAACCACTAACCGCAAACAAAATCCCACCCCTTGGCGACATGAGTGGCTTGCTTTACTAAAAGCAGTAGGTCAAACTCACACAACACACTGAATAAAGCTTTAGAAATTTCCAGCAAGAAGAAGTACAAGTGATCTTTTAAACAGGCACTGCATCCTAAGAAGGGACTGAGAAACAAAAGAGTGAAATTGACGAAAGAAATTTTTGCACCAAGAGAGATTGAGAGGAGATATAAGGAGTAAAAGAAGGGCAAACTCTGAAGTGTACTTGTTCATAATTTTGAGGAAGTTATCACGAGTCTGGCAAAGTAGGTTGATGTTATCCTGCATCTGGAGAAAGGAAGGAGAACCAGTTAAGTCATGAACAGCCTATGAGATGGAGATAAAGAAATCCAAAGCAGCACTTGTGATATACAGTGATCCAACTACTGATGCTAAATCTGCTGCAACAGAACTTACGATGCATGTTGAGCTTAAGACTATCCACATAGTTTTTATGTAAATTCGAGAAAACATACAACAAGATAAGCCAGTTAAGACAGAGAACAAAGACACGATCTTGTCTAATGAAGAATTATCATTAATTCAAACCTATTAGTTGTTAGGTTATCTTGTTAAGAACACTTGCTACAAAAGGGAATATACACAGAGGAGTGGAACTGATGGATTTTTTGACAAACGAAACTCAACTAGACCAAAACTGCAACGTAGACTACATTAGATAATACAGTCCTAAGTCAGTCAAACTATAGGCAATGATAATACAGTCCTAATTCAACCCATAGCACATTCCATAACAAAGCCAAAACAGGCAGGATTTATTGGCATGGTCAAATTACTAGTTCAACACAGCTGGGTGGCATTTGAAGCACATAAGAATATATCATCAACAAAATCTAAAAGGTGCCGAAAAGGAAACATATATTGGAAGTGAAGCAGCAATGTTAGGCATCCACTGAATCCCAAATAGAATGTGCATATTGATAACTAGCCCATTAATCAACAACCTCCATATCAACTAATGAAACCGGAGACAGTATTGACAGTCAGCACTTAACAGTGAAATGCTTTGAAACTAGGGGGTACAATAGGTAAACAGGAAGATAACCAACCGACTCTATTTAGGCTATATTTGTGATACATAATTTGAAACTCTTGTACGGATATAAATCTGCAGGCAGGATATTTATAAGAATCGCAGAGACAAATTAAGCAAACAGCCACAGTAGGGACTGCACCATGAATGCACGAACAATCTCCACTCTTAATAACTGATAATCCTCCAGCTAGACCATCGGAAACTAATCTTGATAAATTAATCATAACAAGGGAACTTAATGATTTGCAAAAGAAGGAAACTTAATCATCATAATGGTAACAGAATCTAACTTCCAAACAGAACAAGCACAAGTCTTCTGGCTCTCCACATGTCAGCCCCTTAAGGGAGAGTCGTTTCAAACTCTCGATATCTGAGGCCGTCTAGCATAACCTCAACCTTAGGGGAATTCTATACATTTTCTTTAGAAATACATTCATAACCATTAGTTTTGAAGAAAGAAATCTTAACTGTCAATAATAAATGGACATAAACAACATTGCAACATAATTAAACTACCACAGCAAAAGCAGTCACCTGCATGGTTGAAAGATTAGACGTGATTTGACTCAATGCCTGTGCATTTTCCTCGAGGAGGTCTCCAGTTACTCCGCCAATAGCTTGGAAATACAGAAAAAAGTGCTATAATCAATAAGAAAATCTATACGTAATTGATAATAAATTTGTCATACGTCAAAACACACCTAGAAGTGACAAATGAATAGTATTAAGAATTCATAACCGATTAGAGATATTAAAAGAAAAGGCTTCATAAATGGCTTGTAAGTCCTTTTAAAGGAGAAAAAGATCATATACACGTTGAAAGATATTAGTTGTTATCGTATAATAATAGTTAGCAGTAACAGATAATTCCAAATCTAATATAGAAAGATTAGATTTAGGATATATTTCAGTTTATGTAGGTCTCTCATAACCTAGCTTATAAGGTCATGCTAATGCTGAAAGCAGGTGATGACACTCAATTGTCAAAGGGTCGATTGGAAGCTCTCCAGAAGATGTTCACTCAAGTGCTCCAAGTTGAGAAAGCTGAGCCGAAACTGAGGATGTGATGTACTCTTATCTCATGAAGGGCACTGAGGACGTGGAGCATCACTCTGGAGAAAGTAGAAGTGCAAATGTTGTTTCTAGCATAGAAAACACTCAGATATAGCCCTTTGTGGCATTTTAGGTTTGGACACCCTAGTTTTTCTTGTCTAGAGAAGTTGTTTCTAGAATTGTTTCAAAATAAAAGTTCAAAGGTTTTTGAATGTGAAGTGTATCAACTTGCTAAGCATACTCGATGATGTATATCTAGGAGTTGGTTATCAACCAATCACAGTGTTGTGCACAGTGATATATAGGGGCCTATGAAAATCCAAAATATTAACGGTGCAAGGTGGATTATCACCTTCATTGATGATCACACCCACGTAACTTGGACGTTCTTGATGCAAAGGAATTTGAGATAAAAGACCTAGGAACATAAAATATTTCCTAGGAATGGAGGTATGAAGATCTCAGAAAGAGATTATGCTCTGAAAAATAGTATGTGTTAGAAGTGGTAATGCTTGAATATAAGCCAATTGATACACCAATGGAGCAAAACAAGGTGCTCAGTAAGAGTCGGGACATCCCAACAGTGGAGAAAGATAGCTACCAACGTCTTGTAAGTAAGCTTATACACCTAGCTCATACTCGTCCTGATATTACGTTTGTTGTTGAGATCGTGAGTCAACATTTGTCCAAATGAGGAGCATATGGCAATGGTAACTAGAATTCAAAGGTACCTTAAAGGTTCTCAGGGAAAAGGGATTCATTTCAAGAAAAAATCTCAGAGGATAACAGTTTATACTGATGCAAAATGGATTGGAGACCGTACTAAGAGCAGATCTTAGGATATCTATTAAGGGAAATTTGGTTACTTGACGGAGCAAGAAACAGAAAGGCAGAGGCACAATATAGAGCCTTAGCTCTCGGAGTTTGTGAAAGTATATGGTGGAAACAAGTCCTAAATGAACTGAAGATCACTTATGAAAGCCCTATCAAGGTCCTATGTGACAATCAAGCTGCCATTAACATTGTCTGAAATCCAGTCCATCATTGATTGAACTAAACGTGTCGAGGTGGATCAACAATTTATCACAGACAATGTTAATGTTGGAGTTATTCGGTGGAGTATGAGCCTTCGACGCAGTAAACTGCAGATGTGTTAACTAAGGCCTTGTCCAGATACATGTTCAAGACTCTAATGGCCAAGCTTAAGTTAATTAACATCTACACCAAACTTGAGGGGGGAGTGTTAAAAGATATTTGTTAGCATATAATAATAGTTAGCGGTAACAGGTAATTCCTAGTCTAATTATAGAAAGATTTGATTTATGATATATTTCAGTTAAGATATATCTCTCCTAACTTGGCTTATATATATCCTCCCTATGTAAATCATGCGAATCAATAAAATGAGAAGAGAGGGATTCTAGCAAAAACCTACCGTGTTCTAGCCAATTCATCAATACCTTCCCATAACTAACAAGAGTATGAAATTACCGTTGACAGTCTCCATTATCAACCCATGCAAGGGAAAACCCGCTATTTTAAGTTCAATAGTTATATAATTATATCATCCTAAGTACGTCTCCAACTATGAGAAAGTGAGTCAGCAATAGCAGACGCAATTGTAACATGGTAGGAGCATTTAACAACCTTTAAAAGAGATGCCATCATCATAGTCAGTAGGAGCCACTGTATTTGCATATGCAGGAGCATTAGGGCGGACAACGGTAGAAGATGGCTTTGTTGATGCATCAGTAAGTTTTTCCTGTTAAAAAACAATCGATAAATTTCATTACAGCCAACAGAAGAAATATTACCAATCACCTTAAGACTTCATCTTCCAGATTCTAGCAGTAGGCATCATAGTTTTGCAAATGAAAACATATCCAGAACCCAATTGGGACTCAATCGAAGAAGAACGTGCATAATGTCCTTTTACGCTAATTTCCCGAAAAGATCATACTAACTGCCCATCAAGCTTAATCCTAATACAGAAAAGAAACAGAGCTGGATTTTCCGCCTTCCTTGTATTTGCAAACAAACCCGACAGAGAAAGAAAATCATACCTTCTTATCCTTGCCTCTTCTTACGTTTTCCTCCTTCCTTTTCTTGCTAGATTCCTTTTTCTGCACCACCAAGAAATAGATCAGTCTGAACTAAATGAAGAAAAAACTTTTGAATCAGACAGCACCATGTCAAAGAACATTAGCCTCACCTCTTCGACAAAACATGTTTACAACATTCGCGAAGCAAGTCTCAAAGTCTAATGAAGCCAAAATAAAATAAGGATAAGAATTGAAGGTGATTGAAAACAAGAATCATACCGACATCCATCTGCAACGCAGAGCAACATCTCGAACTGTCTTACACGGGAGCTGTTTAGCAATCTTTGAATAACGGCCTATGTTGGACTCCGATGCATACCTGTAGCAACAGGGAGACAAAGAGCTAAATCCAAAAGGATATTGGTGAAGCAGCTAAGGTAATTGAACTAAAAATCAATTTACATTCCTTAGACAGCGAGGCAAACTAGAACATGCTGCAGAGTTGTACGTTGTGGATGCATAATTCAGCAAGCAAGCAAGCAAAACAGTTCAACCAACAGAATTCCAAAAGATTTCAGGCAAACAAGCAAACAGAGAACAAGAAATCTCACTTGGCAAGGCCATCCTCTAGTATCGACTGCTCTTCCGGAGTCCAATCGTTAGAGATGCCAGGGTTATGCTTCAAAGCAGCGACGGTGGGATTCGAACTCTCCAGATATCCGTTAGCCGGATTGGTCCCGTTGAGTGAAGAAGAAGAATCATTGTTGTTATTGTTGTTATTACTAGTCGGAGCATCCTGATTACGATTTTGAAGTTGCTTCCCCGATGGATTCGCCATTCAAAAAGCCCTTTCAAAACCCCCAAACCCACACATCCACGGTTTCCTTCCACCTTCGACTGACAATTGCACTACCTCGCCTCGCAACGAATGCAGAACAATTCGGCGCTTCGGAATTCGAGTGCTGATATCGCAGAAAGAAAAGCCAAGCTGACTGACTGTCAAGTGTCGAGCATGCAACGGACGGTTACGAAACTCAGACCGGCGAGGAAATTGTTTATTTTCTATTTGGGCAGAATGCATGTAGTTGGTCAGTTACTCGAGTTTCAATTACTTATAAAAAGTTTCATTGGCTCGAGGTTTCTTGGATAAGGAAGCATTAAATATGGGTTAATTCTATCTTAATTTTTTATTAAGAGTAGGTATCAAATTATTCATTGGCCAGATTCTGTTTTATTTCCCAGGTTTGTCATAATTACTCAGATTAACAGAACTTCTCAGTAAAACTACTCAGCCAAGATTGATTGACCGGCTACGGTTACGGGAGGCCGTCAGATGTTGTCCCGACAGAAATCACATTAGATCGGATTAGGTTATTTTTAAGTCAACGTTCATCTCACGGTTGAAAATAAGTTAAACGAATAGAGTTGAATGGGGTAGTTTCGGAACAAAAATCACATTAGAGTGGTCATTGTACGAGCATGTTATGTCGCTAATACGACCATTTTACGGGCTTGTTATGTCGTTGTTCCGTCAACCTTACAAGTAGTAGAATTTATCATCATTAAGTTCATTTTACCACTCTTTTATATTAGTGATATATACACTTTACAAATATGTTATTCATTTTTTATTGATGAATACTAGAATGGTTAGGAAAAAAGGGAGGAGGGGATTTGTGAGTGGTGAGGGTAGGAAACGAAACTGGGGCAGAGGGGAAGAACTTGATTCATGTATAGAGAGAAAAATAGTGGGGCAAGTAAGAGGGAATGTGAGCATATGTCCTATGTTTAAAGTCTGTAATGGTCATAAAGGCAACGTATTTGACAACTCCGTTTATATTGGTGGAGTCAATGACTTTTCAGCTATTTTGTATCCTTATGAGTTCCTATTGTGGTTTGTATGAAATGAACATATCTATATATTTCACGAGTCAACGTGCAATGCTTTTAACAGTGATTAGTATTGGATTTTTAACAATGCAGGGCCATTGATTTAAGAAAAGAATTAAATGGGTTATTCGGTCATGTTTTTGGTAACGTTATGAGGAGCGTAACACCCTGAAAAGTATATGTTATTTCAAGTAAATAATATGATTTCTAGTTTGGTGTGGTTGGGGTGTTACAAGTTGGTATCAGAGCCGGTTTTCTTCAGCATTATAGGTATGTTATCTTACTCTCTTGGGACGTCGCGAACCCCAAAAGAGGGCAGGTATTCCATACCCGTACTTGCACTAGGCGATCGAGTGGTCGGGTCTTGTGATATGCATTTTTAGTCGCATACATGCATCATGATTTGAAAAGAGCTTTAAAAAAATGTTTTTAAGTGAATGAAATTTCTGATTATCAAAAGTTTTCTCGAAAAGGATGATTAAAAAGATCATTCTTCTTGTAGTGTGCACTGGAGTAGTGGGAGTGGTAGGCGTGGTCGAAATGTTCGAGTAGACCCGTCACCAGCTGTTTTAGATTATAAAAGATGCAAGATTTAGGCGGAAGGATTTTTTAGGGGGAAAGTGCATATCCTCAGTTCGTCGTCGACTGGCTTTGTGACATGAAAGCGGTGTTTGGTCATCTGAGGGCAACACCTGATGATCGGCTTCGCTACTCAGTTTTCTCGCTTCGAGGCCATGCTAGGTCATGGTGGGAAGCTATGACAATTGATGAGGAGGATCCCTTTATGATTGGCTTGAAAGAGTTAAAAAGGAGATTTGTTGCCGAGTTCATTCCCAAGCACTGGAAGGAGGACAAGACGTCGGAGTTTGCGTCTCTAAAGTAGGGAGATATGAAAGTTATTAATTATCATATTTTGTTCATCGAGCTATCAATGCGGCATCTTACTATTCCAACAGAGCATGAAACAATGAAGAAGAAACGTTTTTCGACAGGTTTTCGAACAAACATTCAGAAAGGGATAGCAAGTTCTGACATAACTAGTATGACAACCATCAAAGAGGCAGCTTTTAGTGCAGAACACTTGGATAACCCGGGGAAGGTGGAATGGAAAGCAAAGAGTGAAGATAGGAAAAGGAAGGCGGTGAGTTAGACACAGGTCCACTCTGCCTAGGGATTGTTGACGAAGAAGGGGTCTAGTGGGATAACGTATTAGAGATCTGCCCAGACAGTATCACACCAACAGACGAGTTACACAACTATGCAAAACCCAGTTTGTTAACATTTTGGACAGAGGCACCCAGGAGTATGCAGATTTCTTTCAGGAGGGTGCTTCAAGTGCGGTGAACTAGGGCATCGGGTTATCAACTTCCCATTAATGGTTGGACAGGCGCCATCTGAGGTATCTGTTCAGCGAATCGATCTCCAACTAGGAGTGGATTTAGGGGAGGTCATGGAGATGGCTTTCAAGGAGGCAGAGGCTCTCAAAGAGGGAGAGTCACTGGAGCTAATGCACAACCATTAGGTGGTCGGTCTCAATCCATCAGAGTCATGCATACCGGAGGACAAGCCCAGGGTCGTGTTTATGCTATGACACATAAGGAAGCATAGGCAGACGTCGTTACTGGTAAACTCTCCATCCTTGGATGTACCTTGTATGCCTTATTTGATACTGGTTCTATGCATTCCTTTATTTCATGTCAGTCTGCACGGATGTTGAAAGTAGAACCTGAAGAGTTGGGGTATTGCTTTGTGGTTAGGACCCCGCTTGGAAAAACCTTAGTTGCAAGTTCGAGTATTGGGAACGTCCCCATAAGTATTGAGGGAGTCTACCTAATGGAAATCTTGATCTTGATACTATTGGATGAATTTGATATAATCTTTGGAATGGACTAGCTATCTCAACATGGGGCGGCGGTGGTTCATCAGAAGAAGGAAGTTAGGTATAGTACTCCTGAAATAGGGGAAGTGGTGTTTAGGGGTATCCAAAGAAATGAACGAGATGGGTCTCCGTTCTTGTCAGCCATGCAAGCTTTCAAACTTATTCGTGGTGGATGTGAAGCCTATCTTGCACATGTGACGGTAGATAAGACAGATAAGATGGAGGATGTGCAGGTGGTCAAGGAGTTCTTGGATGTGTTTCCAGAAGAATTTTCAACACTTCCTCCTGCGAGAGAGACCGAGTTTGACATCAAATTTGTATCAGGCACTGCACCTATTACAAAAGCACCCTATCGAATGGCACTAGAAGAGTTGGAAGAGTTGAAAAAGCAGCTACAAAAACTTATGACAAGGGATTTATAAGGCCAAGCGTCTCACCCTAGGGTGCACCTGTACTTTTTGTGAAAAGAAGGACGGGTCAATGAGGATGTGTATAGACTACCATCGGTTGAACCAAGCAACAGTTAAAAAAAGGTATCTTGTACCAAGGATTGACGACTTATTTGACCAACTTCAGGGTGCATTCGTATTTTCAAAGAGTGACCTAAGATCAGGCTACCATCAATTGAGAGTTTCGGAATCGGCCATCCCTAAGACCGCATTTTCATACTCGTTATGGATATTATGAGTACTTGGTTATGTCATTCGGATTGATAAATGCACCAGCAACATTTATGGCCCTTATGAACAAGGTGTTCCGTGAATTCCTTGATAAATTTGTGATAGTATTCATTGACGAAATTCTGATATACTCAAAGGATAAGGAAGAGCACGTCGAACATCTCATAATGGTCCTGAATGTTTTAAGGGAGAAGAAGCTATATGTAAAGTTTTCAAAATGTGATTTTTGGTTGAAGGAAGTTTTATTCTTGGGCCACCTAATATCTGGAAAGGGAATTGAGGTCGATTCAAGAAAAATTGAAGTTGTGCTTGAATGAAAGCCACCCACTAATGTGTCCGAGTTACGAAGCTTCATGGGCATGGCAAGATACTACAGAAGGTTTGTGGAAGGATTCTCAAATATTGCTACGCCATTGACAAAGCTGCTAAGAAAGGACACACCTTATAATTGGAATGAGACGTGCAAAGCAAGTTCTGAAGAGTTGAAGACTAGACTCACTACCACACCTGTACTCACCCTACCGACTACCAAGGGAGAGTATGTGGTGTACATTGATGCATCTCATTGGGGTATGGGTTGTGCGCTAATGCAGGATGAGAAGGTGATTGCCTACGCATCAAGGCAATTATGACCACACAAAGTGAATTATCCTACCCATAATCTAGAACAGGCGGCAGTGGTATTTGCTTTGAAGATATGGAGACACTACCTTTACGGTGAAACATTTAAGATTATGACGGATCATAAGAGCTTAAAATATCTGATGGGCCATAAAGAATTAAAAACCCGAGAGAGGAGGTGGATTAAGCTCCTAAACGACTACGATTTCACTATAAAATATCATCCTGGCAAAGCTAATGTGATAGCATATGCATTGAGCAGAAAAAAAAAGACTTCCTAATTTGGTGGGTCTATGAGCCTTAAGGGTGGACATGAAAATGAATGAGGTGGCAACGTTGACTTGATTGTCTATTAGACCCCTACTTCATGATCTAATAAGGGAAAAACAAAGAGAGGATCCCAAAATTCAAAAGATCATAAACGAGGTAGAAGAAGGAAACAAAGATCAGTTTGAGATATCCAATGGCTTGCTGAAGATGAAAGGACGAGTGTGTGTCCCATATGTGGATAGCTTACGGAAAGAGATATTGGACGAGGTAAATTATTCCATGTATGACATGCATCCAGGGCCGAAAAAATGTACCAAACCAACAAACCACATTTTTTGTGGCCGGGAATGAAGAGAGAGGCAGCTGGACATGTATTGACTTGCCTAATATGCCAAAAGACAAAGGTAGAGCATCAGGCACCGATGGGTAAGCTGCAGTCGTTACCAATTCAGAGTGGGATTTTAGCATATTACTATGGATTTCATGAGCGGGTTACCTCCAACAAAAGAAGGGAAGGATGCAGTATGGGTAATTGTGGATAGAATAACTAAGGTAGCTCACTTCATACCGATCAAGTTCAAGCCCAACAATGAAATGTTAGCACGACTATATGTAGAGCATATAATGCGGCTTTATGGAGTTCCACTCTCCATTGTTTCCAATCGAGATCCCAGCTTTCAGTCGCACTTCTGGAAAATTTTGTATTAAGCATTGGGGACAAGGTTGAACTTCTCTACAGCTTATCATCCGCAAACAGATGGGCAGTCAGAGAGGACGATATTTACCCTTGAGGAGGTACTATGGACATGTGTAAATGAGTTTGAAACGCCATGGACCAGGCTATTACCTCTTGTGGAATTTTCTTAGAATAACTCTTACAATATCAGCCTCGGTGCCGCTCTATATGAGGTATTGTATGAGCGAAAGTGTAGGACTCCGTTATGTTGTGATGAGGAAGGAGAAAGACGGGACCCCAATTGGTACAAGAAACATCTGATAAGGTGAAGGTAATTCGGAAAAGACTTAGAGTGGCTCAGGATCGCCAAAAGCAGTATGCGGATCGTCGAGCTAGGGAGGTAACTTATGAGGTTGATGAAAAGGTTTCCCTTAAGGTCTCTTTTTGGAAGGGTGTGATGAGGTTTGGGAGGAAAGGAAAGTTAGCCCCAAGATACATCAGACCTTATGACATTATCGGTAAAGTAGGGTCTGTTGCATACATCTTACCTCTGCCAAGGAATTTGGACCGAATCCATAATGTGTTTCATGTGAGTATGCTCAAGATGTATCATGTGGACCCATCCCATGTGATCAGGCCGGATGAGGTGGAGCCGAAAGAAGATTTGGCGTATCAGGAGGTGCTAGTAAAGATTGTTGATCTGTAGATTCAAATTTTAAGAAGTAAGCAAATCCGAATGATTAAGGTGGTGTGGCAGAATCATGAGAGTGAATCTACTACATGGAAAACTGAAGCGAGTATGCAAGAGAAATACCCTGACCTTATTGGGGCATATCTACCAGGTTGATTTATTATTACATGCTATTTGATATGTCTATTTAATGGTCACCTAGTATATATATCTTAAAACCTAAAACATGCAAACCTTATTTGTTACCTACTTGCATGATAGTTTGAGTTAGGTAGATGGCAAACACCAAAATAGTTCAGACACAATAAGAGGGCTAGAGGTCATTTATAGAGTCTGAATTTCGAGGATGAAATATTTTTAAGGAGGGAAGAGTTGTAACATCTTACACCAGTCGTACTAAAATATCGTTAGACCTAATATAATACATGATGCCATAAACAATCCAATACATGATGAACATCTCATATATGGTGTATATATGCCTCTGCTTCACTAAAATACAAAGGGAAAATGGAAGATGTGATATGTGAGTGGTGACTGGAGTGGTTAGGAGAAAAGGGAAGGGGGGATTTATGAGTGGTGAGGGTAGGAAACGAAATTGAGGCAGAGGGGAAGAACTTGATTCGGGTATAGAGATAAAGATAGTGTGGCAAGTAGAGAGGGGATGGGAGCAAGTATAAGAGTGAATGGAAGCAGGTATAGAAGTGAATGGGACCGGTGGATCCTCCAGCATACACGTGTCGGGATCCCAAATAAAATATGAAATAAAGAGCTAGTGTCCTAAGAGTAACCACGTGTGTTTCATGTTGGGAATAAATGTTATATGATTGAATGCACCTTAGAGTGACTCAGGGCTGAGGGTCCTCGCTCAGTGATTAGCACTGACCCTTATTTTTCCTCAGACGGACAGTAGGTGGAACCGGTACACACTGAGATTCTACAGCTAAGCATCATGGCAACAAGGATTGGATCATCGATGGGCGATCGTGGCGATGATGCCATGTAGAATCGAAAGAATGTGTCTTGACACTCAACTATTTTAAATGGATTTTAAGATTTATATATCTTTCGTCGTATGCATATGTCATGTGTGTTTAAAGTGTGTTAGATTGTGTTATGATGTGTAATGGCCATAAAGGCAACGTATTTGACAACTCCATTTATATTGGTGGAGTCAATGACTTTTCAGCTATTTTGTATCCTTGTGGATTCCTATTGTGGTTTGTACGAAATGAACATATCTATATATTTCACGAGTCAACATGCAATGCTTTTAACAGTGATTAATATTGGATTTTTAACAATGCAGGGCCATTGATTTAAGAAAAGAATTAGATGGGTTATTTGGTCATTTTTTGGTAACGTCATATGGAGCGTAACGTACCCTAAAAGTTTCCGTTATTTCATGTAAACAATATGATTTCTAGTTTGGTGTTGTTGGGGTGTTACAATTATATCCAGTTTACGCGAGAACAGTAGAGAGAGAGGAGAGAGAAAGAAAAGTCGAAAGAGAGAGAATATTTTTAATTCCCGTTATACCCCTAACAAAATTTCAACCGTCAAATTGAAATTGGCTAAAATGATTCTTGACCTTTGGATCGACTGTTATAGATCCGAGAGAAATGGCTCTCTGAGATATAGCAATTTCATGTCAATCCAAGTAAAATAAGGCCCGCAAGTAAAATTACTAACACACCTATGAAAATCCTCCATACCGGCAGTAGAAAAGAGCTGATTACCAAGGTCATTAGCCGCATAAGCCAGTGTACCATAGAAAGGAACTCCCCTAGCCAACCAGGGAATAAAGCGGCAAAAAAGTGCATCAGCCTTTTCATTGATGACTCGAGGTTCAACAAGTCCAACTACATCTACACCATTCTTTGCAAGATTGGAAAAGAGAATAGAAACTTCAAAACTTGATCATTCCTTGGTTTGTTGGAGGGTCTTCAACAAGTCCGCTTGCAAAGAAGCCTCAGTTGCCTACTGTTGATAGGTGCACCCTTGGTTACTTTAGGAACCTCAGTCGCCTAGACCCTCTCCATCCATTCTAACTAAACCTTATAACGTTACTCACAGCAACATCACAATTCACAAGTTGCTTATTGTCTATAATCCACTATTACAACACCAACAAAACATTTCTGAGATTCTTCCTACCAAGCAAAACTGCTTTCACTTTCAAAACCAAAAACAAGGTATATGACTAAAAGAACCACTACAAATTAGTTTTTTTACACCGACTCAAGGCTCACGGATGGATTTGGGGCTTGTCTCCAAACCAATTCATTCGAGCAGGTCGGATCCTTTGGGCCGCGGTTAGTTGATGTTTGTTCGGGGAAGGATGGTGTTCGCCAGCTCTTCGTTCAACTTCACTGGAAGTGGTGGCATCTGCTTCATTATCTCCGGAACGTCGTTGAAGCTGCAGCAGAAAGTGAGAGTTAGGATCGCTGGACGAAATGGTTTTTTCATGGAGCGGAATCCTAGGCTGATGCTATTATCGAGTGAAAGTGGTTCGGTTTGTAGTTAACCGAGCAGTTCATTTCATTTTTCAGCAAAATTCGAAATAAAATTTAACACAAATCCAATTAAATTCCAGCAATTTCGAGTTTTTGAACATCCACATTACTTCAATCAACATAACAAAATAACAAAATAATGAGTAATGATTAATTACTATAAGTCAATAACTTCATATTCCACAATCACAATCCAACAAGATTAGAAAATGTTTTAACAAGCAACAACAGAAAGGAAGATGGATTTAGTTAGGTCATCAAATTAGGTCAAAGTGAATTAGTCGTAGATAGATTTTTTATTTTTTAGAATTAAATAGGAATTTTAATATTAATTTTATTTTTGCGGTTAGTTTGTGGTTAACCGTGCGGTTTGCGGTTTAACCGCTAACCACAATTTGACCAAAATGGCTCCGGAAACCACACCTCTAACCGCTGGTTAACCGCAATAATCGGTGCGGTTTGCGGTTATAGCCACTAACCCCAAACAAATTTCCACCCCTTAGCGATGTGAGTGGCTTGCTTTAATCAAACCAGTAGCTCAAACTCACACAAACACAGACTGAATAAAGTTTAGAATTCCAGTAAGAAGAAGTGCAAGTGATCTTTAAAAACAGGCACTGCATACCTAAGAAGGGTAATAGAAACAAGAGAGTGAAATTGATGAAAGAAAATTTTGCACCAAGAGAGATTTGAGAGGAGATATATGAAGAGTAAAAGAAGGGCAAACTCTGAAGTGTACTTGTTCATAATTTTGAGGAAGTTGTCACGAGTCCGGCAAAGTAGGTTGATGTTATCCTGCATCTGGAGAAAGGAAAAAGAACCTGTTAAGTCTAACAGTCATGAACAGCCTATGAGATGGGAATAATGAATCCAGAGCTGAACTTGTGATACACAGTGATGCAACTACTGATGCAAAATCTGCTGCAACAGAATTTATGTTGCAACTGTGCAAGTTGCGCTTAAAGCTATCAACATTGTTTTTATGTAAATTGGAGAAAACGTGTATCAGTGCAATGGAGAAACGGAAATGAACGATTTAAGACACTAAGTGCTGTAGGATAGATATGAGTCATGACAGACAACAAGATAAGCCAGTTGAGACGGAGAACAAACACAGAAATTTCATTAATTCAAACCTATTAGTTGTTATGTTATCTTGCTAAGCACGCTTGCTAAAAAAGGGAATATGCGCAGAGGAATGGAACCAAAGGTTTTTTTGACAAACTAAGCTCAATTGACAGGCAGGATTTATTGTCATGGTCAAATTACTAGTTCAACACTAGCTAGGTAGCATTCGAAGCACCTAAGGAAACATGGGAAGGTGAAGCAGCAATGTTAGGCATCCACTGAAATCCCATGTAGAATGTGCATATTGATAACTAGCCCATTCATCAACTATCTCCATATCTACTAATGAAACCGAGACTATTGACAATCAGCACTTAAAAGTCAAATGCTTTGAAACTAGGAGTACAATTGGTGAACAGTAAGATAATGAACCGACTCTATTTACACATCATATTTGTGATACATAACGAAAACTCTTGTACGGAGGATATAAACCTGTAGGCAGGATATTTATAAGAACCTTACAGACAAATTAAGCGAACAGCCACAGTAGGGACTGCACCATGAATGCATGAACGATCTCCACTCTTAATAACTGATAATCCTCCAGCTAGACCACACGGAAACTAATCTTGACAAATTAATCATAACAAGGGAACTTAATGATTTGCAGAAGAAGGAAACTTAATCATCATAATGATAAAAGAATCTAACTTCCAAACAGAACAAACACAAGTCTTCTGGCTCTCCACATGTCAGCCCCTTAAGGAAGAGTCGTTTCAAACTCCCGATATCTGAGGCCGTCTAGCATAACCTCAACCTTAGGGGAATTATATACATATTCTTTAGAAATACATTCATAACCATTAGTTTTGAAGAAATAAATCTCAACTGTCAATAATAAGTTAGTCCATAAACAACATTGTGACATAATTAAACTACCAAGGAAAAGCAGTCACCTGCATTGTTGAAAGATTAGACGTGATTTGACTCAATGCCTGTGCATTTTCCTCGAGGAGGTCTCCAGTAACTCCGCCAATAGCTGGAAAATTCGGAAGAAAGTTCTATAATCAATAAGAAACATCTACACGTAATTGATAAATTTGTCATACATCAAAACATCACCTAGAAGTGACAAATGAATAGTATTGAGAATCCATTACTGATTAGAGATATTAAAAGAGAAGACTTGATAAATCTCTTATAAGTCCTCTTAAAGGAGAAATCAATAATATACCTGTTGAAAGATATTCGCTGTTAGAGTAAACTATAGTTAGCGGTAAGCCGGTAAATAATTCCTAGTCTAATATAGAAAGATTAGATTTAGGATATATGTATGTTAATGTCGGTCTCTCCTAACCTAGCTTATATATATCATCCCTATGTAAATCATGTGAATCAATAAAACGAGAAGAGAGGGATTCACCCAACAACCTATCGTGTTCTATCCAATTCATCATGGTATCAGAGCGCCCGGTTATAATTCCCTCTGACTTCCGTCATGAATTCTGACGAAAGTATGAGTTAGACTTACTCAAGAGGTGGGAATGCTTGACTGTAAGCCAATTGATCCACCACTGGAGCAAAACAAGGTTCTCAGTAAGAGTAGGGCATCCCAATAGTGGAGAAATGCAGCTACCAATGTCTTGTAGGTAAGCTTACATACCTAGCTCACACTCATCCTAATATTACATTTGTTGTTGGGATCGTGAGTCAACATATGCATTGTCCAAATGAGGAGCATATGGCGGTGGTAACCAAGATTGAAAGGTTCTCCAAGAAAAGCGATCCATTTGAAGAAAACAACTCAAAGACAGATAACGGTTTATACTGATGTTAACTGGGCTGGAGAGTGGATTTACACTGGCTATTGCAGCTATGTATGGGGCAATTTGGTTACTTGGCGGAGCAAGAAACGGAAGGTTGTGGCCCGAAGTAGTGCAGAGGCAGAGTATAGAGCATTAACTCTTGGAGTTTGTGAAAGTATCTAGTTGAAACGAGTCCTAAATGAACTAAAGATCACTTATGAAAGCCCTATAGAGGTCCAGTCAAGCTACCATTAGCATTGTCCCTGATAAAATGTCAATCCATCTCCACATGTTTAGTTCGAGCATGATGGACTAGATGTGGAGTTATTCACTTGGAGTATGTGCCTTCGAAGCAGCAAACTGCAAATGTGTTAACTAAGGCCTTTTCCAGAGACATGTTCGAGACTCTGGTGGTCAAGCTTGGGTTGATTAACATATATGCCAAACTTGAGGAAGAGTGCTGAAAGATATTAGTTGTTAGCGTGTAATAATAGTTAGCGGTAACAGATAATTCCTAGTCTAACTATAGAAAGATTACATAAAGATTAGAGTTATGATATATTTAAGTTAAGGTACGTCTCTCTTAACCTAGCTTATATATCCTCCCTATGTAAATCATGTGAATTAATAAAACGAAAAGAGAGGGATTCTCCCAACAACCATAACTAACAAGAATATGAAATTACCGTTGACAGTCTCCATTAGCAACCCATGCAAGGGAAAACCCGCTGTTTTAAGTTCAATAGTTATTAAATTATATCATCCTAAGTACGTCTCCAACTATGAGAAAGTAAGTCAGCAATAGCACACGCAATGCTAACACGGTAGGAGCATTTAACAACCTTTAAAAGAGATGCCATCATCATAGTCAGTAGGAGCCACTGTATTTGCATATGCAGGAGCATTAGGGCGGACAACGGTAGAAGATGGCTTTGTTGATGCATCAGTAAGTTTTTCCTGTTAAAAAACAATCGATAAATTTCATTACAGCCAACAGAATA
Organism: Linum usitatissimum; assembly: GCA_030674075.2. Classification (NCBI taxonomy): domain Eukaryota; kingdom Viridiplantae; phylum Streptophyta; class Magnoliopsida; order Malpighiales; family Linaceae; genus Linum; species Linum usitatissimum. The sequence goes on from JAUJYP020001374.1 coordinate 3,158,247, forward strand.
AATATTACCAATCACCTTAAGACTTCATCTTCCAGATTCTAGCAGTAGGCATCATAGTTTTGCAAATGAAAACATATCCAGAACCCAATTGGGACTCAATCGAAGAAGAACGTGCATAATGTCCTTTTACGCTAATTTCCCGAAAAGATCATACTAACTGCCCATCAAGCTTAATCCTAATACAGAAAAGAAACAGAGCTGGATTTTCCGCCTTCCTTGTATTTGCAAACAAACCCGACAGAGAAAGAAAATCATACCTTCTTATCCTTGCCTCTTCTTACGTTTTCCTCCTTCCTTTTCTTGCTAGATTCCTTTTTCTGCACCACCAAGAAATAGATCAGTCTGAACTAAATGAAGAAAAAACTTTTGAATCAGACAGCACCATGTCAAAGAGCATTAGCCTCACCTCTTCGACAAAACATGTTTACAACATTCGCGAAGCAAGTCTCAAAGTCTAATGAAGCCAAAATAAAATAAGGATAAGAATTGAAGGTGATTGAAAACAAGAATCATACCGACATCCATCTGCAACGCAGAGCAACATCTCGAACTGTCTTACACGGGAGCTGTTTAGCAATCTTTGAATAACGGCCTATGTTGGACTCCGATGCATACCTGTAGCAACAGGGAGACAAAGAGCTAAATCCAAAAGGATATTGGTGAAGCAGCTAAGGTAATTGAACTAAAAATCAATTTACATTCCTTAGACAGCGAGGCAAACTAGAACATGCTGCAGAGTTGTACGTTGTGGATGCATAATTCAGCAAGCAAGCAAGCAAAACAGTTCAACCAACAGAATTCCAAAAGATTTCAGGCAAACAAGCAAACAGAGAACAAGAAATCTCACTTGGCAAGGCCATCCTCTAGTATCGACTGCTCTTCCGGAGTCCAATCGTTAGAGATGCCAGGGTTATGCTTCAAAGCAGCGACGGTGGGATTCGAACTCTCCAGATATCCGTTAGCCGGATTGGTCCCGTTGAGTGAAGAAGAAGAATCATTGTTGTTGTTGTTGTTATTACTAGTCGGAGCATCCTGATTACGATTTTGAAGTTGCTTCCCCGATGGATTCGCCATTCAAAAAGCCCTTTCAAAACCCCCAAACCCACACATCCACGGTTTTCTTCCACCTTCGACTGACAATTGCACTACCTTTTGACGGGATGGCCCGTTTTCATATTTCAGCAACCGTCAGTTGATATAGTTTCGATATTTTAAAAACCGTCCTAAAAGTAGTCGATCGGTGATCAGAGCCGGTGGCTTTTGTAAAATGAATAAATTAAAAAAGTTTATTTTTTTGTACAGATCAATAAAAAAATACTGAAATTTAACAACTCAAAATCGTGTTGGACATCTTGAAACACCTTAATCTCCTAAATTTCAAACCCGCTCTTTTTAATTTTATATAAATTTTTTGTAAGAGTAGAAATTAAGTTATTTAATGACCACATGGACCAAATTCTTTTTTATTGCCCTACTATTTTTTGGTTTGTTATAAACTCATAACTGTTTTTATATGACTGTAATCGGTTACAATACTTTGATTTGTCCCCATCTCCTTAATTTCTTCCGCGCTTCTCCCTTGCTTCTTCAGCAGATGTCAATGATATGAGGTGAGATTGATTGATAATTGTTAAAATAATTAAAATGATCGGAAATTTTGAATAAATTTGAGTGTAAATAATAGTAAAATGAGGATGGTACTACATATTTTAATTTTTTTTTATCCATGTACAGTACTTTTACTTTATAGGTCTAATTCATATAGAATATTCGGTAAAATGATAAACCGTAACCTCACTCGATTATACCTTCTAAAATTCGATTTGGGGATTCCTTAGACCCTCAACCATGCACGTACCGTAGTACGTGGGTTACTGCGTTAGTAATGGAGATGCACTCTATTGGAATATACATGTACATCAGTACATTTATTATTGAACTCTCTATTAAATTATCCAAAAAATTCGAAATGGTCTAGCAGTTGACTTTTGTCAACGTCGTCCCATGGGTTGTTTAACCTGCTCCATTATATTCATTATTAACCACCATATCAACGATTTGCTCTTCTTCTTTGTTTTTTTACTTTTTTTTATCGACCATTGCGTATACTAATAATATAATATAATTTTGAGTACATATAAACTCATAATTTTAAATTTTATAACCTTCGTTATACAACATTCAAAAACCTAGCACACAAAGCTATTGATTATTGTTTAAGAATTGTTGCATATTGAGAAGTCGTGGAAAGGTTTTAATTCGTTTTTATATTATTTATTAATATACTTTTTAAACCGATTGATTCTTGAAATAATTGGAGGTTTGTACAATTTGGATCAATGATGTGTATATATAGCTATTAGACCTTTCATTCATGTAAAATTATGATATCATTCAAAAAAAACTTAAAAATTTGAATTATTGCGAGAAAATTCACATTTGCCTGGCTATATATACTAGTTTCTTGTTTTCTATGTATAAAGATATTCGTTGTGGGATATTTTACTCATAGCAGTTACAATTTGTCAAATCTTCTTTTTGAATCATAATTGGAAATACGTTTTCCAATTGGCAATTGCTAAACGATAGGATTAATAAATAGTTTATGGTAATTGGGTTTGGCAATATTATTCGTACTTATGGTATTCTATACTATTTAATTTAATCGGAGTGGGGAATACTCATATTGAACGGGTTACGGGAACTGTACGGAAAATACCTGTTAAAAATATAAATTAATGAGCCCATGTCTGCACATTTTATATTGTAGTGTGACAATATATAGCTTGAATTATTGAAAACGGTCCATATATATGATATCCATCCCTTGATAAAACCTCAAACTCAAAGATCAAAAAAATAAATAACATTATTCATTCAAATCCATATCAACACACAAATCATCTACGTAGCCATAGACTCTCAAATAAATCATTATAATATACCCAGAATCCTCCAAATTGAAAACTTTAATTAAAACATCAAACAACTTAGAAAATTAAAATTAAAATAAAATAAGAAATATCAGAGACTTGGTAGCGCACTGCCTCTTTCCTAGCCCAAAAGTGCAACCATGGTGGTTCCAATCACTGCAGCCGAACCAAACACCACGTTGTAGAGGACGGAGGAAGTGGCGGCACCGGTGTTATAAGATGGCTCCTTCTTGTTCGACCCGCCGGAGCTGGATGCTGGGGTAGAAGGCTCAGAATCGGACGGCGTGGTGGACCCGGATCCTGATCCTGATCCCGATGGAGTAGTGGGAGTTGGGGTGCTGGGGGACCCACCGCTGCTGGCCTCGTCGACTTTAATTGACACCTTCATGCCGCTGCTGCAGTGGCCGGCGGCAGTGCAGATGAAGTACTTAGTGCCGGCGGTTTTTAGAGGGATTTTGGTGGCTCCGTCGCTGTGGGTCTGGATGGCGTTGCTGGCGTCGCAGCTATTGTAATCGCTACTTGACACTTCCGCCACACTGTGGCTTCCGCCATAGTTGAACACTGCAATATTAATTTTGTAACATATCTACCATGGAAATATCATTGAACTGGTGAGCGAGAATTTAAATTTAGAGCAAATTGAAAAGTACACACGTTGGGCAAATTTTGGAAACTTGTTGAGAAAGAAAACTTTGATTTTAAAACTTGTACATGTGATTTCGTTACAGAATTCTAGGCGCATGATAATGTAAGTTTGCCCGCTCATAATTCCGCCGTTGACTTTATATTAAAATTGTTGCTTATTTACACTTTTCGAGGAAAAAATAGTTTATGAACAAACTGAGATCGGTTTATTATTCTTCGATAGCTTGACTACTACCATTTAGGCAATTCTACCGTTTTAGGAAAAAAACGATGACATTATTTGAAAATACAAATTACTTTTATACTATATAACCTATTAACACATAGTGTTGAGCACGGTTATAACTCATAAATGAAATGAGAATTTTCAGTCACATACCAGCATTATCACCGACTTTAAATTTCTGACCGGCAGACCATGAGTCGTAGTCGACGCCAAAATTAGTCCAGCCGCTGGAACCACCGATGACGATGTCAGCGGCGTGGGCAGCCGGAGTGGCGATCAGGAGGATTGCGAGAGCGGCAAAGATGGCCATAATATATTTCCTCAAATGAAATATACGAGAGAAAGTGAAGTATTGATTGATGAGATGGCAAAAGCACCACCGGAAAGGAGTCTTTATATAGAAGGGAAAATTGGCAAAAAAAAACAAGAAAATTATAAATCAAACCAACGAATAAATATTTGATTTTAACCAAATGATGACGACAGATAGCCAAAGACATGTTCTCTTCTCGGTTTTATTAAAAAATCAAAGGGGTTTTTGTTATGAACAATACATTATTAGTTTAGTTAATTAGCCACCTTGGGTGCACTACCATTCTTGTTCATAAGAAAATATTGTATATATAGTTGATCCCTTTCATATGGTTGGTTGGAATAATGAGTAATTTAGTTGGGAGAATTCTATATTAGATGAAATCAGCTTTTCGATATGTTATAGAGATTTGTATGTCTTGATCTATCTTAGGTGATTCCTCGCAAGATGTATAGAGAAGAGTCGTAAGGATATGAGTAAGTGAAGGGAATATAAGGCGTGTTGGTGTGCGAGAATATAAATACATTGATGGAATGCCTATAGATGTGTGATATATATATAACATATAGCATACGTATAGGTAGGGGGAATAATATGTGTCCATATGATAATGAGGCCATCCTGCTATTTATAGTGCATTTGAGATTCAAATCAAGCTACAACATGTTGTCTTTGGATTGATATATTGATCCTCGCCAGGATAAAAAGATAAGATCGGTGGACAAAAATTCTAATCAAACGGCTCTGAAATCTCGCATGTTGGTGAGTCGGACTAACGCTTCATAGAACGCTAGTCCGAGACGAGCCCATCAATATAATTTATTTTCAATCTTTTCAACATTATAACCATAAATAATATTCGAGTTCAATGTATGAACCCCTTAAAAGCAGATTATTTATAAATCTTCCTCTTTCTTTAATATACCTCTCCTATTTATTGTAAAATAATTCATCTACTTGCAATTCCCAAACATATAGGAGTTACATGCAAATTTTTGAAATGAATTCAGCATATTGTTTATGCAGAAGCAAAAGACTTTTTTGTCCTTAACCTAATTGCTAAGATAATTAACAAATTGTGAAAAGGTAGGTAATGATGGGGGTTCGGCGGAGCAGGTTAAAGTTGTCAAAGAGTCACCTAAACATTTGACTTGGAAAACAAGGAACGTATAGTATAATATACATAGACAGATCACAACAACAAGCAAACCCCCCCCCCCCCCCCCCCCCCCAACCCCCCAACCAAATTTAATCCAATTGGTTTAGGGTATTAATCATCTTCTCTTATACGGTTCATTTTTTAGTTTAGGATAACGATCGAGGAAGTTTTCAAAGTGTTGACCGGTAATTAGTTCGAAATTTTATAAATAAGATGTTTTATCTCTTTTTTAATTTAGTGGAATTGGAATTGAACAATCGAATTACATATGAAGAGAGTGAGTAAGTGGTTGTGAAAAAGAAAGATAATGAATATAACATATTTTGTAGGAGGCAGAGAAATATCAGACAATATCAGACAATATCAGACGTAGCCCATAAATATATGAATCAAGATGGATAAGCCAAATAAAGCACTTAAACCTTAGATATATATATATGGTAAGTCAACTATGTAATTAATGTATAGGCCAGGAGACGGATTTGAAGATGGAGGTCGAGTTTTGATTGTTCTAGACGACGATGTCTGGTCTCTCTCGGTTCCTGAACAGTTGATTTTTAGAGTTCAAGGAATGGAGCTACGGAAGGAACATGAAGCAATTTCCTTGTCCTGCCAATTTGATTTTGAACAGTCACTACAAAAACGGTTATTATTGGTGACCAATTCGTAGTGACGAAAACTTCAAGTCGTCAATAAAATACATTTTGTGACCTGCAAATAGATCATCACAAATGTTTTCTCGAAGTATTATGTATTTGTGACAAACCATAATTTTTGTCGATTATAAATAAATATTTGGTCAGCAATACTAACTTTTTACCGCAAAAATGTGGCGGGAACATTTGTTCCGACCACTTGAAAGCAATTCGTCGCTATTGAACGTAAATTATTTGTGACCAGATGAATTTGTCATAATAAGACCGCAAAAATGTAGTGGAAATGCTTGTTCCGACCACTTGAAAAAAATTCGTCGCTATTGAACATTATTATTTGTGACTAGATAAATTTGTCATAGTAAGACATCGAAGTACTATGTATTTGTGACCAATCATATTGTTTGTCAATGGTGAGAAAATATTCTATCAGTAACAATAACTTCTTACCGGAAAAATGTCGAATGTTTTTTCCTACCCTTGTCAATAATTCGTCCAAATTAAATCTAATAATTCTCATTAAAAGTTTATACTAATTCATTTTTCACATCTTAAAGGAGGGAACTTTAAAATATCCAGTTCAAAGCACTCTCCTCTTATTTTGCAATTTTTCTATACTTATTATGTTAAGCACTTTGGGTTAATTGATGAATTACTCAATACTTGCTCACCCATCTTTCAAAAATTTGTGTAGCTTTTTGGGGTATCTTTTCAAGTGGAGGTAGTTGCGACCTTGGTCAGGCTAAGGTTCTCATCCACATAGACCGAGTTCACCATAAAAACCCAGACCTGCAACTAGGAAGAGGTGAGAAGAGAGGTCTGAAGGGACTAGCTTGTAGGCGGTAGACTCAAAGTCGCCATGTGTGTTAAATCGCAACCCAACCCCACCAAAATTTGGGCACATTGGCATCTTTTGCACCTTATTCGGACCATCAAGTCAAATATGACTTTAAACAACTAGAGCGACTCGATAGGGGAATTAATTGTTTCCAAAGTCGGTAGACATAAAGACCGAGTAACCAAGTGCATAAATCTCTTCTAAACTCGTTTTGAGAAAAAAGGGAGGCGGTCCCAAAATAATCTATCATGCATCCTATTCGCCCTCAAGTATCAATACTACACTAAACATGCATCCAATTCATCCAAAATTTTCAACGTTAAGAGGGAATTTCAAATGTTGAGCGACAAGGGTTCAATTAAAGAACAAGTGAATCAACTGGCACCCTAATTCATCTAAGAAAACCACAACATTACCTCCACAAGAGGTCACATAAGAGAAGAGTTAAGTTGATATCGAATTGAGTTGATGAAATGGAGTTTGGTGGTGAGATGTGACAGAAGAACCATTATTGAGACCTGCCAACCATAACAAAAACAACGTAATAGTGATAGATGTAACAAGTATATTATCCGTTACCAAGGGTCCAATTGAAGCACATATGTTGACCAATCAATCAAAACCAATCCCCCCCCCCAACACACACACTTAGAATTTTCGCATCCTCACAAAATATCTAATGTGGAAGCCAGGGAAACAAACTCAGGGCAGTTGGTTTTTTTTTAGAATAAAGGTGCACGGTATGCAGTCCTTTTCCTATGACGGTTTTGAAATAATTTAGCCATGCACGGCGTGCATGGGTGCACGATATTCAGGCTAGATTTACAGCAAAATTTTAATTCAACCTTCCACAACAGTCATCAAACAAAAACACTCAACAATCACAGCTCCCTAGCATTCATTTAGCAACAACGATCAGGTAGGACACTATCAAAGGACTCAAAATTCGACTCAATCACAAGACTGACACAAAAGACATACCACAACACACAAAAACCAACAATCCTTGGTCTTTTATTCCCTATTCTAACAATGGATACACAAGGGGTGCCTCCCAATAGCGCTCTTTCTTTTTTGTCTTTGGGCTAGACGATACCTGGATTATGCTCCCCAACTTGGGACCTCCTTGAATTCCATTAGCTTCTTCAAGGATTGCAGTTGAATGTCAAGTAGCACCCTTAGATAGAGATGGAGGAGCCGAAGCGGCTGTGAGAGCCAACTCTTTCCTCGTTGCGGCTTCCTCCTTGTGAATGTGCATGCTTGAGGACGGTAGAGGTAGGTTGGTGAGTGAACATCGAGCTCTATAATGCTCCCAAGCTAATGGTGGTACTCGATCGGTTAGTGAGGTAGTCCAAGGATGGCCCGAGATGGAGGAGTCTATTCTAGACTAGTGTGGGAAGTACTCTTTGTGAGTTTCCTCACATCGGTACTTCAAAACCAAACATGAGTCTTGAAGGGTCTCGTTTGGTCTCATTGGAACCACGACTCGAGAAAATCTCCAAATGATGGGTTGCTCAATGGGAGGTGCAATGTCAAATTTGGGAGGCCCTGTATCTTCATGTACTTTTTCCTTCCACTCTCCATCATCCTTCCTTTCGGACTCTTCTACCCAACATTAGAGAGAGGTAGCTTGCCGCCAAAGAAGGTTGATGCCTTCACTTCTTCTTCATCCATTTTCTCAGATGTCACACCCAAATCATGATCATTCGTCTCAACCTCCTCCAATTATGGTAGGAGAGGAATTTCCTCCATAAGTCGTGTCAAAAGGCGAGTTTGGTCGTTTAATATCTCTAGTCGACAGCGACCCTCAAGTTGCATAAGGAGTTGCTCATGCACAGCAGGAGGGGATTGATATGAATAATCGGGCCTTGAGCATTGATCTTCAAAATTTGGATGATCTTGATGATAGTAAGTTGAAGGTGAGTCTAAATAGAAAGGTATTGGAGATTGGTGTGCACCCCAACTTGGCATTGCTCCTTTCCCAAAGTTACTCCATTGTTGTTGCTCTCCTTCATAGCTAGGTTGATAGTAGTTTGGTGGACCTTGATTCTCATCATTTTGGTGTTGGTTAGGATATGAGCTCCAACCTTTATCTCTATTACTTGCACCCTATAGACCTTGCCACTCTCCATTCCAACTATAACCTTGCATATGAACTCAAACACTAACAACTCAAGTAAATCAAGTGGGAGAAAAACCAAAACAAAGTAACACTACACATGGGAGTCGAATGTCTAAAGTGACGCTGACTAAGTTCTTTCAAATGAACGAGAGAGAGTCCCCGACAATGGTGCCAAAAACTTGATCGCCAAAATAACTTCACAGTTATCTCGACAACACAAGTGTCGCATGGGTCCAAGGATTCCTCTCGTTATGCTTTTACTCAAAGTTATCAACACATTCTAGACTGAACAAATTGAGAAGGGTTTCTAATGATTCTATTGATTCAATTCAAGCTAATAATTAAGGTTTGAGGAGAAGGAGAAGACAAGTTCTTGGAAAGGATGATTCATCAAACTTAACTTTCTAATAGTACTCGGATCGGGCAAACGTTGGACTTGGATTGAATAATATGACTCCTCTTATCACTCGTATGAATCCGCGGAACGGTCATCCACGTGGATTACCACTACTAGTTTCTCAATCAAGGTTGGAATAACCTCAACTAGGCTAACTAGTAATGAACACCGAGAAGTTCTACAAAGTGATAAGGTGCTCTTTAGGAATTAAAGGAAATCACAAGTAATTGGAATTAGTGTTAACTTGGTTCATTAACACCTAACCTACTGATAACTACACCCAACTTAGTCCATTAGGTACAAATCAGAGCGCCCACCAATTACTCGATAAACAACCTTTAAAATCAAGAGAAGCACGAAAGGTAGAATCGAGCTTTTGGCTTACTCCACTGATAGCTTTCTTCTATCTTAGATTGATAATATTCATATGAATTCCTAAGTTTATCAAACAAAGGATTTCATATATTTGACCTAATTCAAGTCGTAATAAGAACAAGGTTGAAAAACCAACAATCAAAGCAATCTTTCATTCAATTCCAAGTATCCAACAATCGTCGACCCTATACTTTTAGGGAGATTATTATTGCTCAAATCCTACATTCCAACCAAAAACTCTAAGGATTTAGCTACTCATAATTCTAGAAGAATAGAAAATAGAAAAAGACCTAACCACCATTTTAATGAAGAGACAATGAATCAGACTTGAATCAATCTTCACTTTTGATCTTCTAGTTGCAATCTTCAATCGGGACTCCTTCGGATCTTCAATCGGACTTCTAGGGATGGAAATATGGTGTTTTTGCAGAGGAAAGTAGGATAAAAATCGAAGGAATTTCGTTGCAGAAGATGATCTCTCTCTTTCCTCAACTCGCTCCTTTTATATGGAAATTAATGGTCCGGGAGGTGCACGGCGCGCACCCCTTTTTGCTACCAGGGTAATTGCAGCTTGAGGGCCTACACGGGGTGCACAGATGCACGGCGTGCAGCCCTGCTTCTTCATCAATTTTTGTATCGTCCTTTCGTTCGAGCTCCAACTGTGCTCTATTTCGCGTCCATAGCCTCATAGAAAGACCACATGTCTCTAAAGTACATGTGGATGAAAAATACTACAAAGAAACACATCAAATGGACCGAAACGTTCCAAGTAAACGAGTCTAGACATACAATTCCAAAATGTGAAATCACATGGGGTTGAAGCACAAACAAGCTAGTATTCATTCAAAAAGCATGCAGATAGGGTAATATAATCGCTACCAATTCTAGCACTATCAGTTTCTCATGTATTTATCGACGAAATTAAAATGTATATCGACCATTTACATTCGTCATAAATATGTGTTACCGACGGTTGGTTACAAATAATGTCTTTGTGGGGGAGCTTGCTTTTACCAACAACGTCCGAGTAGATTTTGGCTTTACAAATGTGCATTAGTGACCACATAGACAATTAGTGACCAATCTTCTTTGTCAGTAATAGTAGTTTTCTGTTGTAGTGAGTATTGGCATCAACGTTGGATAGCACGTCATCAATGTTAAGTTTGATCGTTAAAGTCAACGGTCAAATATAAAATTTATGCCACAATAAGCATTTTTAATAGGTTATGCTATTTTGGATCAATGCCCAATAGGTTGGGTCTCTTGAGATCATTATTCCTTAATTGAATAAGGAGGACTTATGAATGCCATGGGGTCAATAGTGATCATATTATGGATATTAGGGTCAATAGTGATATATTGGGGTTATGGGAGTATTTATTGTAGGGGTTGCTAGCATTTCTAACGGTTAATTTATGTGTAATGGTAATTGAAATAAGGGTACAATTAATGGCTGTGTTGGTTTACCATTGACCCTCTTCCTCTATGTTTTCATGTACGCTATGAAATATGATTATGTCATCATGCGACCTAAGAGAACTGACAGAGAACGTAATGTTGGATATTATGTTACTTGGACTTAAAGTGATGTTGAGATAAGGCCGAATAGTTATTATTATTATTTGTTCCTTTTCTAGCATGTCTTGATTAGGAAGTTATTACCTATAGATATAGTAATAGAGTCCAATAAGGACATTCCTTTCTTGCATAGGAAGTTAGTATTATTCTAATAAGGGTAGTCGTCTTTTCCTATAAGGACCTGGACTCTAGTAGTCTTTTCCTACAAGGATTTGGACTCTAACCTTAGTTGTACAGCTCTATTATATAAATAAGTTGGGTATCATTCAAGATCAATAAGAACAAGAGGATTATTACCTCATAGTTTGACAAGTAACATTATTGGATGTTACTTGGACTTAAAGTAACGTGGCTCAATCTTACTTGGATCAAAAGTAACATTGGGAGATTTAGTAACTTTAGTTGCTTAATCAAGGTTTTGGTTGTTTATAACATTATGTTGTAATGTTGGGGTTTAAGTACTTGTTAAGTAGCTCAATGAAGCTTGAATAAGTATGGAGGAGGAACTTGATTACTTGGTACTAGCTCCACAAAGCTAGAAGTAGATCAAAGTTAGCTCAAAGCAGCTAGAAACATCTCACGATAGGTAGAGTTAGCTCATGATGGCTTAACGCACCTAAGTGTAGCTCAAAGCTATGTGATAGTAGCTTTTTTATTATCCATTTAAGCTATGAGTAGCTCATGGTGACTTAAGGATTGTTATTACAATCATTAAGTAGCTCTAGTTAGGTGTGAGAAGCTTATGATTAGGTACTAGTAGTAGAAACACTTACCTTGTGGTAGTGATGGCTCTACCTCAGCTAATCATGGCTTAACTCATGATTATCCTAGCTAACTCTAGTTACCATTAGCTCAAAACACTTTGAGCTAAGTTGGAAATGAGTTAGGAGAGTGTTACTAAAGAATACCAAGCTCAAATTGAGCTCAGAAGGTAGTGACACAGTTTCGGGAGCTAAAGTGAGCTAGTGAGAAGTGTAGGTGAAAGCTGGTCTTCCCAATAGGGTCTAAGATCCAAGATCCCCCTAAGTTCTCTGGAACATTGTTGTGCACGAAGTTCTCAACTTGGATATTCTATAGAAATGATTCCTAAGGTTGTAGGGATTTAAGTAGTCCTTGTGACTCCCCTACTTCCTGGGGATACAAATGATATTGTGTTCTGTCAACAAGGTTTCGTTAATAGGAAAGGAACCACCTTTTTTATACCCATTTTTTAGTGAAATCTCCAACACGCATGTAAAGTCTTGTGTGTGTTAGGTACATGTTTAAGAGGAAGACTTTTACCGTCATTGTTTTACATTGGGTTTTGTCACATTCGGGATTTAAGAATTGTTGTACCGCATTTTTGTATTGGTTATTAGTTGTTATTTGGTTGATGTTAATGTTTGCACGTGTTAATTCATTTCTTATTCAATGATAATGGGTTGGGTTCTATAGTTTATGGTTGATGTTGGTATATTACTTTGAGTAAGTGTAGTGAAAGGTTTAGTAACACTTTTATTTGGTTGATAATGGTTGCATGATTTAAATTATTAATTTTGAGAGTAAGATGTTACAATAAGTTGATGAGGATTCCCATATTCAATGATGGGAAGGTAAGTTTGTAGCAAACAACTGTTGTATATGCTATCATCAAGAAGACACAATTAAGCACATGCTCTTATTTTGTAGTTTCACCAACAATATTTGGTCGGATTGTTGCGGTAGGTTAAGATACATGTAGAACGGTAGGTTAAGATATAACGCTTTTATCCATAAGTACACGCAAGGCCGGCCTTGGGCCTATGTTGGCAGACCCTAACATAAGCCCTCAACTAACCCTCCCTAGCTCATCATCATTCTTCTTAATCTTGAATTTCATAACAATTTCTTTCCTAATGAATTCCTACCGTTCAATTCTTTTTGCCATTAATGTTAATTAATATTTCTGATTTTCCAGGCGTCATGCAGTCAAAAATAAGAGATTTTTCTGACGTTATGCAGGCGATAATAAGAGGACAAATCATTTATCAATAACGTTAAATACCTTTCAAATTCAATCATTTAATCATTCTCGATCTTACAAACTCAATCTCTCACTCTCTCAATCTCTCACTCGATTATTATAGTCTCTTACCAAAATATTTTAATTTTCTGAGTTCCTTCTAACACGTCTTTGCTCTTTTATATAATCGTCCAACACTTTGCTTCTAACCCTTCATTGTTATCAACGCTTAGCTGGCAGGCATGTGTGAGACAAAAGCCCAAACTTAGGCAGCCAAAATCAAAAGGTTAGGATTCGACTATTTTTCTAAATTTAATATTTTTACTATTAACTTATTTTTTGATTGAATATATTATTTAGGTTTATCACCCTTTTGATTTTTTTTGCAGCAATTGGATTTTTCAAAATTGTCATTAAAGTGTTATGGATAGTTTGAATAGGTGATTTGAAATTTGATGGGAATTAACTTGTTTTTAAATCATTTATATGAATATTTAAATCGGATAGATATTTGAGATAATTTGAAATTATGTTGTGAATCCGAAGAGAATGTTATAAGGAATTTCAAGTCATCCAAAGAGGATAAAGATTTTAAAAAAGAAAGAGAAAATTTGAGAATTTTAATCAAAATTAATTTTTATTAATGATATCAAAATGGAAGAGCTAATAAAATATTTTATTTCAGATAATGCTAAACGGATATTACTTTTAAGGCGCTCCTTACTTTTAAATAGTGATGTACGACAATACTACTTTGGTAATTCTTTTGTGAATCTATGCATTTTTTGTATTTGTTTGTGTTTTAATATATTATAATAATATATGAATATAATAATTCTTTTTGGGTTAGTTTCCAAACATGGCCTTTCGAATTGGACAAGCATGGTAAAGATAGATATTTTGTTCCGACAAAACTTCTTAAATGGTTGCTTATATAGATATTTGCTATTCGTGTTTGGAGAGAGTTTTTGTTTCCCGTTCTCCTCAAGAGCTCCGGAGTGCTTACATGGAGTTGAATAACAAGGTTGACTGACCTAAGGAGGATGGAAGCCATGATGGGGATTAATAGCTTTAATAATCCAACTTAGTCAATCAACACTGACTATAGCAATGTAATGAATGTGAATGATGTTGGTGGCAATGGTGGTGCCTTCGCTTCCAATTTCCATTCTTTTGATCAGATGCAACCTCTTCCACAACCACCAGTGGACATGGGATTACAGACTGGGCTGATGATGAACATGGGTTAGCCCAACTTGGTCCAATCGTTGTCGAATTTTTCAATGAGGGGGCCAAGTGATGGGAATGAGGCTGTTAATTTCGGTTCGATGGTCGGACCGAGTAGTGGTGGCGGCGGCGGCGATAAAGTTGAGGCCTCTGATTCAGGTGGTGGTGGAAATGACGGTGATGTTGGTTATTCATCCTAAACTTTTACTTTCCCTCATATGCAGTGAAGATGTTATGCTTCTAGTCACCATGTATTTATGTTTCTGGAAGTTATTTCCTTATTGTAATCGCTTAATAAATCACATCATCAATCAGAATAACACTTTCAGTTACATAGATTGAAGAGGATCTCATTTCTTTATATAGTCCATTGAGAGTCTAATTATGTTGTCATATATCGTTGATTGATTGGTGACTCGACTTGAATTAGACCTTTGATGATGAAAGGTCGAGATCTTATAATGTTCCTCATTAAACCTGGCCGCCCTATTATTGGTAGGTGGGCCATAAGTTTTTGGGCTTACGAGACTCTTCACAATCTTAGGCTGACTACTTGGCGTTATGGGCATTGTCTGGATTGGTAGCCTGGGGCATTTGTTATCATTTCATATTCTATATGTAGTTTTACGTCATATATTCTACATCAAAATAAATCTGTAAGATGAAAACTGCTAAAAAATTTATTCACCGCATTTATTGTTGTCGACGCCTACCTTTTTCCCCTCGTCTCTCCTCGATTTTGATAACTTCTATTTGATGTTAGGGTTTTGTTCTTCCCTTTAGTAAGGTTTTATGTTCTCCCTTCGGGTAGGGTTTGTACTCCTCTGGTGTAAGATTTTTCTATTTCTTTTTCCATAACGGCGGCTCGATTTGCTCAACGGCCCTCTATGACTCATCCAATGGAACGCAAGAAAGAATACAATAAGAAGTCATTGAAATCATCGAAGAAGGAAAGATATGCTCCAACAACCATGGTATAGGCAGGTCAGCCAGGGGCAACCCGTCCAGCTGAATAATCATCTCTAGAGGGTTGTGGAGCTCCGGATCGGCTTCAGCAACATTTCCCCCTTCGGTCGGACCTCTTTCCAGCATTTTATGTTTTTTTCAATTCCTAGTTTTTTCGAGTCGTTCTCAGTTCTATTTATTACTGTCTTTTTTCGTTCTATTTGTAGTGTCATTAGTTTCGTATTTATGGCTTTGAAAGGGTTGTTAGGAGGTTAACGATGTGGAGTACGGTAACTAATAGAGTTAGTTGCTTCTACCTTGTTATCCTTGTATGGGTAGCACCTCCCCGATTACCAGCTCATGTGTTGTACGGAAACTGTTGCTATTCCTGGAACTGATATACTTGGCAGTTGCAGCTCGATTGAGCATTGATTTATAAAACTTAATTGGTTGTAAAAAAATCTATAAGATAAAATTATCGTTACCTGAAAGATAAGAATCCGTACATTTGAGATGTTTATAAGTATGTTGGAGACAAAAATATATATATATATGTAAGCACATTAGAGGTAGAAATTCATTCGTTTTCCACTCATTGCTACATTATATTTTTATCTACTATACATACAGGTGAGTTACTTATACATACTCGAATTTGTAAAAAGATGAGGATTTTCTAAATCTCTATCCCAGTGGTGGATATAAAAGGGTTTTTTCGAGTTCCGGTCCAATCCATTTTTTTATTTTGAAGTTTGATATTATATTAATTTTTTTTATATTTTTAAGTTGATTGATATTTTTCTTTATTCGACTCAATATATTTAACTTCTTTTACAATTCAATTTAATGCATGGAAACATTAATCGGATTTTCATCCAACAGTTTTAGCTACCTTCAGCAGCTTTCGAAATTCCTAACGGGGCCGATTCCTAAAAGGTTGACAAAAATAAGTGCCGAGGAGATGGTCGACCAATCTCTTTTACGCCTTAATTTTAAACCCAACGTGATTAGAATGCTGGGGAAGCCGTCGGTAGTGGAATTCTAATCAGCCTTGGTGCCGTGAAATACACACGCCATACGTCGCCAATTTAGTAGGATAAGCGGAGAGACGGCTGAAAATAATATTGTCAGAATACTCCCGTTTAGTGATAGACTTGTGTTTAGAGATTTGAAGGTTTCGAGTTCAAATTTAGTACACCTTATATATTTATTTATTTTCATCGATTTTATATTGAACGAACATTTCGATCTCTTTTGAGAAAAAAAATTCAAAAACTCAACATGTTTGAACATTTAAAAATCTGTTCACATAACCCATCATACAAAAAGTTAAATATCGCATTAGTGCATAAATTCAAGATAAAACACAATAACATAACAATTTCCAAAAAAAAATCAATATCTATGATTTTTGAAATCTGGACTCATATACATGGACCGACTACAAATGACCTTTTTATTTGAATTCAAATTCAAATTCGGCAAATCAATTGAAATAGAAAAAGAAATCAATGACAGCTTTGGTCCAAATTTGAATTTGGCGAAAATCGATTTCGACCAAATGGCCAGATGAAACGGTCGGGTCGAGTGCTAGCATAAAAGGGAGTTGGTTGTTAGTGAGTAGAAACTGTAGGGACTTGGTAGGAAAGAAAAATAGAGCGGAGGCATAGTTGTGAAATCATAATAATATGTAATTTATGAATAGAGAGCTAGTGGGGGAGAGGGACAGGTCGGAGGAGCAAATAAGAACCACAAGTTCAGATCATTACATGTCAGCCACATTTCTTGATTTTGATTCTTCCCCAACCTTTTATTATTATTATTATTATCTTCTTAACCCAGTCCTGATTTGCTGTTCCCACTCCTTTCCATTCATTTCCCCTTTCCCTGATTCTCATTCACACTCTCCATTCCCTCTATCTAAGCTACTTCCTATCTGGGTTTTCTCCGGAAGCTCACAAATTCATCCAAGAAGAAAGATGAAGATCCAGTGTGATGTCTGCGAGAAGGCTCCGGCCACCATGATTTGCTGCGCCGACGAAGCAGCTCTCTGCGCCAAATGCGACGTCGAAGTTCATGCTGCCAACAAGCTCGCCAGCAAGCACCAGCGCCTCCTCCTCGATTCCCTCTCCGACAAGCTCCCTCGCTGTGACATCTGCCAGGTATGTATTAATTCTCTCTGAAAAGTGAAATACCCTTGTTTGCTTAATTGGGATGTTTTTCTCCATTGTAATGTTTATTCCATATGCGGAGAAAGTAAGCAAGCCAGCGGATTTCTTGTTAGTCTTGTAGTTGTAGATTAGGAAGAAGCTAGCAACTCAGATTTGCTTCCAGGGTTAGCAGGGGAGGTATAAATTTATACCAATACCAGTCAAAATTAAATATGTACACAGATGTTGTTTGTGACTCAATGGTAAGAGAACTGACAGTTGTTGGTGAGAGAGGTTACTGGTTGAAACTTTGAAATGAACTTCAAATATTGAACCAATGACTCCTCATCTGCACCTCTCTCTAACTACAAGCAGTTTTGTTGTACGTTTAATTTTGACTGGTATTTATAAAAGATTTGCTGCTACAATTACTAAAAAAATTTTTAGAGATTCTTTGTTTACATATGGATGCAAGATACTGGTTCCCAAGACTGAGTCTCAACGTTTCGAATGGATGGCTTAATAATTCATTAGATTCCGTGTTCCTATTGTTGATACGTTCTCCTCATTTTTGGCTTTGCAGGAAAAGACAGCGTTCATATTCTGTGTTGAAGACAGAGCTCTATTCTGCAAGGATTGTGATGAACCGATCCATTCAGCTGGGAGTCTTTCAGCAAACCACCAGAGGTTTCTTGCCACAGGGATAAGAGTGGCATTGACCTCTAGCTGCAGCAACGATACGGAGAAGAGCTGTTTCGAGCCGCCACCGAATCAGAGCAGACCCCAACAGGTGCCCGCGAAGTTGCAGCCTGCACAGCCGCAACAGCAGTCTTCAAGCTTCGGATCCCCTTGGGGTGTTGATGATTTGCTTCACTTCTCTGATTTTGGATCTTCAGCTGACAAAGTAAGCATGGGAGTCTCTCATTTGCTCTAGTAATCTCTTGTCATTTGGCTGCTTGATGTCTTTCTAGTGATCATACCTTGAATTGTTGCATTCCAATAACTCAAGTTATTGGGAGAGATGTTCAGATAAGTTTTTTATATTATTCAGGAACAGATCATCACTAATCATCGTTGGCTTTCTTTTCTCAGAAGGAGCAGATGCAGATGGGAGAGTTTGAATGGCTAGCTGACATGGGTCTTTTCGGAGATCAATTCACCGATGAGGCCCTTGCAGCTGCTGAAGTCCCTCAGCTACCTGCAGTTTCGCCAACAGTGAGTTTCAGCTCATACAAACCCACCAAGTCCTCTGGTATGCCCAATAAGAAGCAGAGGGTCGAGATAGCTGATGAGGACGATGAGTACTTCATGGTGCCTGATATTGGTTAAGACGAGATAGGAGCAAGAGGAGGCTTCTGCTGAAGAGTAACATATATAGTTAGTTACATTATTCGACGTGCCATCGGACTATAGGGGGATCGAGAAACCAGGAATACTTATAAGCTTTGTTTGGGGGAAGAATCCATTGAAGAGACTGATGCTGCTGCACCGATGTGGTTGCTCGTGTGTAAAGTAAAACAAAGCATTAGCATATATCAGTTGAACCATTATTCTGATAAAAATCCATGCATATGTTTTATCTAGTAAGTTCGAGTACCTTACATTCACTTGCGTTCTTAAGGTATAATTTGCACAAATAAATTATAAATTCCTTACCTAAATCCTATACACTAAAGATGAATTTTAACCTCTAAATTTTAAATCGTAACTTTCAAATTTTAAATCGTATCACAAATTCTAATTTTTTACCATGGATTAAAATTATTAGTTTCCTTATATATAATAGTCTTGGTGGTATCAGTATCATAAAATACGCTTTACACTAAAAATTTATATCCGAACGGTAAATACCTAAATTCTTTAAATAGTTATATTCAACTCTAAATAATAGATAGTGATGCTAAATGCATAAACATTAAATCATAATCCTTAAACACTACATGAGACTATAAGGTTAGATTCAAAAGTAATCTTCCTCACTCTTTGGAGAGGATATAAGCAGGATTTGCTTTATCGGTAGGATGTTATGAACTCATTGGAATAGTTTGGTACAATTTTAAGAAAAATTAGGTTAAATGATTGTTCAACTACGACGATTTATAACGAGTAGATTGGATTAAAATAAATAATTATGAGTAGGAAAGGAGGGTCATTATCTTGATGACACTTGGGGGTTCTATGATTTTTCTAGGACCCATCTTATTTGGGTGATTTACCAAACCTCCCATTATTCCAATCGGCCACAACACAATCTTTTAAAATAAATTATAAGGATTTTTATTTCTGTTTGGCAACGAAGATTTCATGAACCCCTAAAAACCAACTCTCTAAAATGATCCTTTACTTACCACCTTACTAATCTCCGCCCTTCACCACCCGCTTTACAAATGGCCATACCAAGCCCTTACTACTACTACTACCTTCTACTTCTAGCCCTTCTACTACTTCTCGTCCCGGACCCGGTTGAACCCATCACCGCCGTCTCGGACGTTCAAGCACTCCACGCCATGCGACAATCCATCGACCCCGTCACCATCACCACTTCCTCGTTCCTCTACAGCTGGGACTTCAACGTGGACCCGTGCGATAGCCCAGGGGCATTTCTCGGTGTTTTGTGTTCCTTCCCGCTCGATAACACGAGCAGCCGGGTGGTGGCAATCGGTCTCGACGATGCAGGGTACGACGGGTTTTTTTCTCCGGCGATCGGAAACTTGACCGAGCTCGTCACGCTCGATCTCACGAGGAACAAGTTCCGCGGTCCGATCCCGGAGACTATTGTCAACCTGAGACAGCTCACCAAGCTCCTGATCTCCGAAAACCTCTTCACCGGCCAGATCCCCGAAGCCATCACCCGATTAAAGCTGCTTCAGGAGATCGACGTCTCCAAAAATCACTTATCCGGTCAGATCCCAGCGAGAATTGCGGCTTTGCGAGGTCTAACTCGTCTGATCATGTCCGACAATGCGATATCCGGCAGGCTGCCGGACCTCGCCGGAATGTGGCAGCTGAATACATTAGATGTCAGTTACAACGAGCTGTACGGAAACTTACCGAGACTGCCTCGAAACCTGAAAACTCTGTTGATGACGCGAAACGTACTCTCCGGCCATGTCTCGCCGATAAAGCGTCTCCGGCGGTTGTTGGTTTTGGATTTGAGCAGAAACCGGCTCTCCGGCCGGATCCTACGCGAAGTCCTCACTTTATCGACTTTAGTACGGCTAAACGTCTCGCACAACCACTTCACGGCGATCGACCAGATCGACTTCCCCGGCAGCGAGACTCGTCTTCAGGTGATCGACGCCAATGATAATCAATTGCACGGGCATTTGCCTCTTACATTGGCCGGATTGGAGAATCTCACGTCTCTGGACCTGTCACATAACTACTTGACCGGCTCAATATCGTCGGAGTTTGGAGCCAAAGTAGGGAAAGCGTGGACGGACCTCTTCTTGAATGACAATTTTCTCCATGGAAATATACCGCCGAAGTTGGAAGACGATTCGCGGCAGATCAGAGGCAACTTTGCTAGCAACTGCTTGAAATGTCCGGCCACCGTCCATCTCTGTCGAGGAGGTCAAAGGCCGCACGCTGTGTGTGCAGCTCAAAGATGACCACTATCTTTATATATTGTATACTACGAAAAGTTCGTTATAGAGCATGTAAAAGTTTCCTAGTGCAACTAAATAAGATTAGTCCGTTTATATATGTATTCAGTAGAGTATTTTGACCGAAATAATTTATTATGAATTATTTGAATTATTGAGCTGAAAAAAGTTGACACAAGTCAATTTGACCAATAATTTTAATTGAGAAAAAGCAATAATTTTAAAGTTTACCCATCCAAAATTTTATAAAGCCTGCAAATTAAGTGAAAAAATTAAACCATAATATCATAATTTTGTGATCTAATGAACTTCAACCCATGAAGCCACTCAACTAACTCGACTCATAACATGCTTTACTAGCCTATTTGACAACTCGTTAAAATAACTCGTTTAACATTCAACACAAAATCTGTAATACTCCAGATCATGATATTTCAAATAACTCACTTTCAAATTATTTCACATAACTTATCAAAATAACTCGTTTGACAACCAAAACAAGATATGTGGCATTTCGGATTTTGATAGCTACCACACCCTTTTCGGTATTCGAAAATGTGATGCTTCCATTATTAAATACCACTTTCAATAACTCATAAGCCGAACAAAATAATTTTCACACCACATGTAATGACGCACCAAAGTACCTCAAACGACCCCTAGATAAATATCAATGATACAGCAGAGAGGCATCTTTCACATTTCAGGACATCACATAGGCTTTTGCATATATAGACAGACACAGAAGGAGGAAGAGTAGTTCTTCAAAGTTTTAAGATTCATATTAATGAACATTTCTAAAAGCGCCAGGAATACCTATCAGTTTCTACGTACAACAAAAACCCTAACAGAGAGTGACATCCAAATTCAGAGAAGCCAGTTAACAGTGATGTTGCCAAGCCACATGAAAATTGGGAACTGAGCTAAAGCAATGAAGAGCAAGAGGTAATGGTGCCGGCTTGAGTCATAACTCCTCACCTCAGCAAAGAGAACTCGCTTCATCGTCTTGACCAAGAAAATCCCCATGCAGAGACATGACCATGGCATCACAAAGTAGTATGAGTAACCGAGTAGAATCTTCCCGAGGACTGGGAAACAAAGGCCGGTGAACATATAGCCTGCATATGCCACGATGTCTAACAAGGGTGCCTCTCCGCTTCCTAACGAAAGCAGAGCCATTTTAAGCAATGCAACCTGCATGAACCAGCCTAGCAATCCCTTGATGAACATCCAGTTGAGAGCTTCGGGGCTGAACCTGCCAATAATCAAATGAAGTTCTTAAGATACTAATAGATTGCAACACTGAATGAAATTGATTAAAAGACCTCAAAATACTAAATGGACAAGATTGATTTCAACAATGCGATATGATAGGAGCACAGTTTTAATATAATCACGACATTAGAGTGGTCCTTCTCACAAGATACGAAAAAACTACTGTTGAATTATAAAACTTGATTTAAGCTAAATAAAACCAACACCAATCAGATCGTAGCTATATTGGGGATGGTTTAGAACAGTTCCAGCCGTCCACAAATACCGGAAATATCAGTCATAACCATAATCATACAAGGACAAAACAACTATAGGTAGATCAATTTCGAAAGCATGGCTGACATCCAACTTTAAACATGATATAAACCCAGAGTAGGGACAAATAGATGCTTTGAGGATCAGAAACAAGAATGGCAGGTAAGTACCAAGCTCGGTAAAGCTAACACTTACTTCCCATTAAGTCCCAGTGACATGCCAGCAAGAATGACATAAGTACCGAAGGCCATAAAGGGAATGTACAAATCGGGCGCATTTATATCATAAAGCGGGGGCTTGTATGAGAGGCGGCCTCCTACTGGCTCAGTAATTCGTGTCCAGTGCCCCTAATCAAGAGAATACCACGAGATCAGTAGACCAAAAGAAAACAGAGAAGACAGGAAAAAGATGAAACAGAATCTTACCCTGTGCAAGAATGGAAACAGAATAACTTTCAGCTTGTTCCTCACATACTGGTCATTCACTTGAAAATAGTATTGCGGATCAGAGAAATATCTAGTTATCTGTCAATTTTGGAGAAACACACCAATCAGCACAAGTAAGACTTTACAAATCCATCAACTAGAAGAAACGGCAACTCCACAAAGAAAACTGTACAGGTAAACAAGACTGCAAAATTCATGGATAGAAACCCAATTACAGTTTTTGAGGCAGCAATGGAAAGGTCTCTTTCCCAATTCATGCCAAGATATGATTAACCAGAATAGCAGTCTTGTTCACCATTCTGGTACTTGGAAAATGAGATAGCGATGGAGAAGCTTTTATGGGCCAGCGCAACAATATAATGTAGAGAAAAACTGCAGTACATCCTTTGTAAATCCGATATCCATAGAGATAGCATTTAAAACTTACGTTGCTTTGGACATATTCAGAGCTTGACCCCAAAATTTTCTCACCATAAGCACCCAGTCCACCTCTTATTAATCCTGAACCTGCTCCATAAAATGCATTGCCAAAAGGATTGGCTTGAGCCTCTGCTGGGGGTCTAGGCACTCCAGGCTGGGCTCCCACGTTGTTATACATACTGTAAGCAAGAGGAGAAAAGTAGAAAAATCAGACCATCTCCCAAGTGAGCAACTTCAAACTGCATGCAATGCAATTCAACTTAAAGAACTAAGTTGAAACTTCGAATCACACAGTTCAACAGAAACTTGGATGAATAACCTCTTCAATCAATCGCATTAAGCAACACAAGAAGCCATTCCAGTAACCATAGCAATCATAACAAAACGACGACAAAGGCAATCTAATTGCCAGCCCATTCATAAACAGACTCTAGTTAGTACGCCAATCAAAGAACATTAAACATTGATATTGACTACTCCCTCGACCTCTTTCTTCACCTTCGATTCTTTCAATTAAACATGGCCACAGTCAATTCCACCCTGTCAATAAATGTAAGTGAATCTTGAACTACATTGATTGTTTGCAGAGCTAGAAACAAACTCAACTCCGCATCATTCCAATCGGATTTTCAAAACAACTCCAGGACGGTTACTTCGATGGAAAGAGATCTCAGGCCGTCGAGATCGATAATCCAATCCAGCTATCCTCACAATCTAATCCATTGCTCGAAGAAACAAACAAGTTGCCTCTCAATTTGGAAAGAGGAGAGATAAGTCGGGGAGATCGAACCTGAAGTAACGGTGGAGGGAAGTGAGCGACGGTTCGCAGGAAGGGAGAGCTTTAGATCTCAGCTCTGATTGAGAGAGCTGTAGCCGAAAATCAGAAATCTGGAGGGAAAACAGCGGATGAGGGGGGAAGGCGATGGATCGTACGAATCTCAGAGAAATAAGGACTAAGGTATCGACGTCTGAAAGAACAAGTATTGAGGCGGTGCTTTCTGGCCGGCCAGCCAGCGGAGCATAAAAACTAAAAAGTAGGATGGAGGGAGGTGTTAATGTGGAAAGTATTAATTGACACGATGGCTCATTCGAGTTTTCTATTTGATTTAATGTTTTAGGCTTGGTTTGGTATAGAATATTTCAAATATAATGATATTTAAAATATTTTAATATTGAAAATTATTGATATTCAGTAAAGTAAAGTGAAACAAAAATTTTTGTTGGATATGTAATATTTGATGATATTTAACATTATAAGTTTAATTACATTATTACTTTTCCTTCTCTTTCTTTAATTTTACATTCCTAGAATTGTTTGGTCGGTCTGCATTTGAGATGGCGATGGATGAGAACTTAATTTTGATTTGTTTTGGAGGAAGGGTTTTCGTTCTCTAATCTTTAGAGTCTTTTGGATTTCCCAACTCCGCGACCTCTGGATCATCGGTAGCCAGCGTCGGAGCCGGAAAAGAAGTTGACGTCGCTACCTCATGTTGTTCGCCGGATGAGAAGAAAGTGACGAGTTATGAATTTCCAGTCGATGGGTCAAGGAGAAGGAGGCCCTGGTGAGGTTGGAAGTTGAGATAGGACCCTCGATCAAAGGGAGAATGGGTAGATCGCCACTTAAAAGCGACGACGAGTGTCATGGTTGAGAGGAAGGGTGAAGGTTCGAGAGGGATGGTGACGGCTGTCTGGTCGTAGAAAATTGCAAATGAGATAGGAAGAAGAAAATTGCACGTGAGAGGAGAGAGATTTGTTTTTTTGATAAAAGTAAATTTGGAATAAATATTATATTCACATGGGGTTTGAGAAATTGACCTATTTTATAGAATTTTCAAATGGTGATATTGGGATGAAATATATCACCTAATATCATAATATTCATGTCCTAATAAATATTGATATTTCTAATATTATGATATTGAATGATTATATATATATTAATATCAACCAATGTTAATCGTACCAAACGACCCTTAGTAATTTATTAACTATTCTAACAAATACACACCATTAGTAAGTCATTGTCCACTCACGTATTCAAATCGAATATGTGATGGATGTTCACATTTTAGAACGTTTGTATTCGAGAGCAACTTTGTGTTTTGGGTGGATTAGTTAGTTTGGAGATGTGCCAAGCAACTTCAATGGGCTTCATTTTCCGATAATGACATCTTAACATCTCATTTGAATGTGTTGTATGTTTATAAAAAAACTGAAACAATTGAAACCTATTTACATATTCTTTATATTTCCAACTTAACAGTATCGTGGCAAATCATCACTAAACGATCCAAATTAATTCGTGACACATTTTTTTTCTTTTGATGTGAACTTTAAAAATCTCGTCATAATGTAGTTTTCAATTACCAACAGATATATTCTCAAATCCTTGATGTCTAAATTCCTCCAGCAATATTCGGAATTTGTTCAAGACAAAGCAGCTAACACATAGCACAACCGACCCTCTTCCTCTTTTAATCACCTTCTATCTTACCTACATGCTCTCCTATTCAAATGACCGGTATGCTTGTCTCGGTGGATAGTACAACACGTTATTCCGTCATTGGTGCCATTGGATTCCCGATTTAGAGTTCGTAATAATCATTATTCCATTCATCATGCGTTTTATTTTCCTCTTATTCCTTTTTCAAAAATTCTAGCCCCACGAACATATGTGGCATTCACATAGGACAACTATCATATGTATTACGAAAAACCAGCTAGGGTATTCGATATACATCGTTGAACATATTATAATGTTATGGACCATATTTTGGTATATTAAATATAAAAATCTTAAGTATATTAGCACACAATGAAGTAATTTAATACCCCCTTCCTTTTTCGACCATCTTATATCCTACCTCCACACTCTCCTATTCAAGTGACTAGGATGTTTGTCTCAATGAATGGTGCAACACGTTGTTTTGTTATTGGTGCCATTGGATTTATAGTCTGTAATAATCATCGTTCCATTTATCATACGTTTTATTTTCCTCTTATTTCTTTTTCAAAAATTCCCACAAACATATGTGACATTCACAATCTCACATAGGACAACTATCATATATATACGGAAAACCAGCTAGCGTATTCAGCATGCAGCGTTAAACATACTCTAATATTATGGACCATATTTTAACATATTAAATATAAAAATCTTAAGTATATTAGCACACAATGAAGTAATTTAATACCCCCTTCCTCTTTCGACCACCTTCTATCCTACCTCTACTCTCTCTTATTCAAGTGACCTTGATGCTTGTTTTAATGGATGGTGCAACATATTATTTCACCATTGAATTTATAATCCGTAATAATCATTATTCTATTTATTATGCGTTTTTTATTACTTTTTCAAAAATTCTAACCCTACTGTGACATTCACATAGGACAACTATCATATGTATTACAAAAAACCAGCTAGCGTATTCGGTGTGCAGCAGTAAACATACTATAATGTTATGGAAATATTTTAACATATTAAATATAAAAATCTTAAATATATTAACACACAATAAAGTAATTTAATACCATAATGATATGGACCGTATTTTAGTCCCAAGAAGCGAGCCGATTCTTCAACCGGATGTTTAGTGACATGGCAAGCCGCGATACGCTAATCGACGTCAAAACTTAAACTCGGCCCACACTCATTAAAATTTCTATAACCACGCGTCATTGAACTCACTGAGTCGCTACGTGGCAAACGAGTCGCACAGCTCAAGAAAGGAAAAAAAGAAAACAATTAAAAGGAAAATAAGAAAGGGAGAAGAAATAAGGGGAGGGAGCTGAGCTCGTTTTCTCTGTTCGTTAGGTTTCTGCTTTCCCCTCTGTCCTTAGATTGACAAAAACCCTCCAACTCTCTCGGGGTTTATCAGCTACCCTCCTCTGAATCATCGCAGTTGGATTCTCCAGTGCACCGTTGTCCACCGGTTTGGATCCTCTCACGGGTAAACCTCCGACTTCCCCTCTTATCTCCTGCTTCTCCCTTCATTCCCGTCTGCGGCTCCTTGAAATTGAATCCTTACTGTGTTGCATGATGGAATGTGGAGGACTTTGATGTTCAATTAGCTTGCATGAGTGCGAATTCGGTGATTGTGCCTTTTATATCTTCGATTATCTTCCTTCCTTGTTGTACATTTTCTTTTCTTGCGTTTTTTTATTGTTCCTCTGTTTTTTTTGTCGCATGCATTGTCGTCTGGTGTGAATTACTGTGCTTTAAGCTATTGGTGTGAAGACCTGGAGTAGTTTTTGTTTGGTCAGTGGAATTTTTCTTCTAGGTCTAGGGCTTGAAAAATTCATAGATGTCCGAGGGAAAGCTGTAATCGAATGTGAATGATTAGCTTCAGTGG
Source organism: Linum usitatissimum (assembly GCA_030674075.2). Lineage (NCBI taxonomy): Eukaryota > Viridiplantae > Streptophyta > Magnoliopsida > Malpighiales > Linaceae > Linum > Linum usitatissimum. The sequence continues at coordinate 3,186,145 of JAUJYP020001374.1, forward strand.
ATGATTGCCTTTTCCCTCTAGTGACATCACTGCTTTTTATTATTTTGATGTACTCCCCGGTACGCTGATAAACCTCAGATACTCAAGATACTAGGAAGTATATGAAGATGAAGGAAGATGAACGAAGGAAGAATATGTATCCTTTCCTCTGTTTGATTCAATTCTTTCTTTATTGGCATCATTTGGTCTTAGTGATCTATACATTATGTTTCTAGTAATTCTGAATCTTGAGGTAATTTACTTGAATTGGATCTAATCTTCCATATTTTCACAATTTTCTGTTGAAGGGTAGGCATTGGTGATCTTTATGGGCGAGGGAAACTAGCACAGGTAGCATATGTACCCAACACGTGCTGGTCCAGAAGATGGACCTGTTGCGAGGCCCGTACGTACTAGTGACAGACCAAGGAGAAGGCCAAAAGCATATGGTCGCTCGTACTTTTATTACCCTACAAGCGGTGTTCGAACCAAGAAAAAGACCAAGGTTAGAGCTGCAGCTTCTCGGATTGCAAAGATGTTACGACCTGGAAACCGACCAGCTCGGACCACAAATGCTTCTGTAAGGGATAAACAGGTATTTCTTTGCATCATCCTGTGCTATGGATTCTGGTAGGATGTTATAAGTTTAAGTGTCATGGTTGGAGTAATTCCTTTTTGAGTTGATGAACTAATGCAGCATAATCTTGAGTTTGTATTTGGAGACACTCTTGGAAATTTCCAGCTGCTTAGATGAAAGGAAATCTAGTGCATATGATTAATCATCTTCCGAGTATTATTAGTAGTCCAAGAGGCTCTGTGATCCGGAAAGGGTTAAATGGATGATTATTTTAGAAACATCTGGTCAGTGTCTGTTGAGTCTTGAAATCACTTAAGAGTGCTCACGGGGAAGAATCACCATGGTCTTTGTGTAGGCAAAAACATAGATGAAGTTTCCAGTCGAAACTGACTGTTTAAAGTACTAACAAAGTGGATATCCCCTTTTCTGCAGTTGGTCACCACTAATCTTCGACGTTCTACCAGGAAGAGAAGGATTTCTGTCAACCTTGAAGATTATGCCCACTCTTCTGGATCAGAAGATGACGACATCATGGTGAGTTATTAGTATACGCACAGTCATTATCAAATTTTGACATTTAAAAGGAATTTGAATCATAAAATTGGTTTATTTGCAGAAACCACGGTCTCTTAGACCCTTAAGGAACAAAGTTTTCAATAGTTCCAGTCACAATGACTTATCACCCCCAAAACAAAAGAAGACTGATGAGACCAAATTGACACCCAGGCGTGAAGGATTACGCCCTCGTAGTTTAAAATCTGCTGCAAGAAAACAACTAAACATGGACTCAGGCGATGATGATGAGGAAAGTTCTGATGCCAAGGTGCTACAAGATGAGACTGAGAATGGTAATGATATTGATGAAAATGATGCAGATGATGGGCAGGACGAAGATGAACCTGAGGATGAAGGTGATGGAGATGGTGGGGATGAACGAGAAGAAGATGGTGACGATGAGGATGGTGAAGAAGAACAAGATGGAAGACGGAGGTATGATCTTCGAAATCGTACCGATGTTAGAAGGCTTTCTGTGGATAAACAAAGACAAAGATCCCCTAGAAGGATATTGCATCAAGGACTAGGGCGCAAAGTCAATAGGGATATGAGAAAGGGTGGATCGCGGGTACACACGCACCATCGTTCGATAAGGGGTGACGATTCTGATGATTCTCTGCTTGTAGATGAGATGGACCAGGGTCCTGCTATTCCTTGGGCTCGAGGTGGGGCCAGATCTGGAGCTCCTTGGCTCTTTGGGGGACTAGATATGCATGGAACAACAGCATGGGGGTTGAATGCTGCTGCATCTGGCTGGGGTCATCAGGGTGACAATTTGGCTACAACTGCAGGGGCACAAACTGCTGGTCCAAGTTCTAAGGGAGGTGCGGATATCCAGCCCATACAGGTTGATGAGAGTGTGAGTTTTGAAGATATAGGTGGGCTCTCTGAGTATATTGATGCTCTGAAGGAAATGGTTTTCTTTCCATTGTTATATCCAGATTTCTTTGCGACCTATCACATCACCCCACCTAGGGGTGTTTTGCTATGCGGTCCTCCTGGCACGGGGAAAACCTTGATTGCTCGGGCTTTAGCTTGTTCTGCTTCCAAAGCTGGCCAAAAGGTAAGTTTTTATATGCGTAAAGGAGCCGATGTACTCAGTAAGTGGGTCGGGGAGGCTGAGAGGCAGTTGAAACTTCTTTTTGAAGAAGCTCAGAGGAATCAACCTTCAATAATCTTCTTTGATGAAATAGATGGCCTTGCACCTGTTAGATCTAGCAAACAAGAGCAGATACACAATTCTATTGTTTCGACTTTGCTGGCTTTGATGGATGGTCTGGATTCTCGTGGGCAAGTTGTTTTGATAGGAGCAACAAACCGAGTTGATGCTATTGATGGAGCCTTACGTCGACCTGGTCGATTTGATCGGGAATTTAATTTTCCATTGCCTGGTTGCGAGGCACGTGCAGAGATACTAAACATTCATACTCGCAAATGGAAGCAGCCCCCTTCAACTGAACTGAAGTCAGAACTTGCAGCTAGTTGTGTTGGTTATTGTGGCGCTGATTTAAAAGCACTATGCACTGAAGCTGCCATCCGTGCTTTTCGTGAAAAATATCCTCAAGTTTATACAAGTGATGATAAGTTTCTGATTGATGTCGAGTCAATCAAGGTGGAAAAGTATCATTTTGTAGAAGCCATGTCCACCATTACTCCTGCTGCTCACAGAGGTGCTCTTGTACACTCTAGACCGTTATCTTTAGTAGTTACTCCATGTCTGCATAGACACCTTCAGAAAGTTATGAGCTGTATATCCGATATATTCCCGCTCCTCACCGTGTCATCAGAGTTCACTAAACTTTCTATGCTTTCTTATGGCTCTGCGATTGCTCTGGTCTATAGGCCTCGGCTTCTGCTCTGTGGAAGTGAAGTTTCTGGGCTGGTAATTATCTCTTAGCTCAATCTTTAGGTAATACGATTAATTCTGGATCCTCAAACTAAAAGTACTTAACTGATTTAGTTCAACAGGATCACCTTGGACCTGCAATTTTACATGAACTGGAGAAGTTCCCTGTTCATTCTCTTGGGCTGCCTTCTCTACTTTCAGATCCCAGTGCTAAGACACCAGAGGAAGCATTGGTGCATATTTTTGGTGAAGCAAGAAGAACGACACCGTCGATCCTCTATATACCACATTTTCACCTTTGGTGGGAAAATGTACGCACATGTTTTCTTCACTTCGCAACTTTCTGCTGTTGATTTATGATATATTGGTAGGCCAGGATAAATCTTGCATTTCTTTTATGATTTTGATGCCTTTGATACTGCAGGCACACGAACAGCTGAGGGCTGTTCTACAAACACTATTAGAAGAATTGCAATCTGACTTACCTATACTGTTACTTGGGACATCTTCTGTATCTCCTCCCGAGATTGATGGAAATCCATATTCAGTTTTTCCTCACCGCTCGATGTAGGTCTTATATTCAAAGTAACTGCTCACTTTCTTCTAGCATCAATGCCCCATAAACCATCTTTTTTATGAAAAACAATCATAATTTTTTTGATGACTCAGATTTCTTTGATTAAAAAACATTTGTGATATTATCATAATTGGGTTTTTTGTCTGCTTCAATGTGCTTTTCATCTCAGACATCAAGTAGATGGTCCATCATCTGAGGATAGATCCCTGTTTTTCGGTCAATTGATTGAAGCTGCTTTATCAGTCATGCTGGAGGGTTTTTCTAAGGAATCCGGAGAATCTAAGTCTTGTGAGCTTCCCAAGGCTCCAAAAGTGGAAAGTGGCCCAAAGGCTTCTGAGTTGAAAGCAAAGTTAGAATCTGAGCAGCATGCACTTCGCAGAATGCGAATGTGCCTAAGAGATGTTTGTAATCGGTGAGGCTGCCTGCAGCTTTCTACTAGCCTTAAAATATTTCGTGGTTTTTATGACTTACCCATTGCTGATCTTCTTATTTATCCTTTTTGAACAGGATATTATATGATAAAAGGTTTAATGCCTTCCACTTTCCAGTCACAGATGAGGATGCTCCAAATTACCGGACCATAATCCAAAACCCTATGGACACCGCAACTCTTCTTCAGAGAGTTGACTCTGGTCAATACATTACATGTTCAGCTTTCCTGCAAGACATCAACCTCATTGTTACAAATGCAAAGGTAAATAAAGTTATAAATGGTGTCTTTGTCTTGTTTTGGTTCCCATGCTATTATCAGTTGTGAGGATAGATTCCTGTTAAGTGAACATGTGAACATAGTCTCGTTCGCCTCATGACACAATTCTATGTAATGCAGGTTTACAATGGAGATGATTACAATGGTGCCAGGATAGTTAGCAGAGCGTACGAGCTTCGGGATGCTGTAAGTAGTTTCGACGTATTTTCCGTTTCCATTGAAAAATGCAAGACCCGTCCCTTTTTCATCAATTTCACTTGTTGATTTGTGATTCATAGGTGCACGGGATGTTGGCTCAGATGGATCCTGCGCTTGTCGCGTACTGTGACAAGATTGCAGAGCAAGGGGTTCCAATGCCTGTGCCGGATGATTTAGGAGGAACCATATTTCCATCTACACCAGTTGTCCAGCTAGGTACAGTGACCAGAACCAGTGCCCGCCTTCGGAATGTGCAGCCAGAAGTCGATCTGGATCGGAGCTACGAGGCTTTGAAGAGGCCAAGAAAAACCGTTGATGCAGCCACTACTGCTTCCCAGCCAAGTAAATGAATTAAAAAATCTCAATACCTCTGATTCATTACCCTTTTAACTTCGTACTTTACTTCCTTTTTGTACGAGTTTCAGACTGATTTGGGTTTGGTGCTCAGTTGAAGATAGACCGCGGCAGCAAGATCAAACTCAGGCTGCAAAATCACCTGAAGAAGCCGAAATGGCAGTGGATATGAACCCAGGAAAGCCAGATACCCCTCCTCTGGCTGCTGCTGATGCTGCAGCCACCACCATTGATGTAGATCAGCAAGAAAGCTCCGGCGCTGTAACGTCAGAAGATGTGAGAATGTCGGATGCAGAAATTTCGAACGAAGCCGAACGAGTAAAGGAGCTATTCGTGGAGCGCACCTCGAGTTATGGGATCCCGCAGCTGGAGAGGCTATACACGAGAGTAATGAAGGAGGTTTTCGCAAAGAAGGTGGCGGATAAAAGAGATGGTGAAGATGGTAGGAGGTTGATTTTGAAATGTTTGTTAAAGTATGGCGAGGATGAGCATAATTTTTTTATGAACTGACTGACTCTCGGTTTACAGAAGAACCAACCCCATATGTTGCAGTTAGGTAGGATTTGTAAAGCCGGGGTTTTCTTATCTTCTTGTTCATCCTCTAGAAATATGGCAAGCTTTTATTTAACTGTCAAAGTATACCGTCGGCGTTGCTGTTTATTTCAGTTTCACCGTTCTTTGTTTGTTGAGAAGGGCTACTAATGGTGCAATTCCTCGATACTTAGTACAACTACAAACATTGAAAATAAACTTCACATACACCAACCAAGATTGGAATGATTGCGATCATAAACAAGCTTGTGGTTTGTTTTTTTGTTCTCAATATCATCTTGTGATATTAAAGAGCTTGTCATGCGTCATTGAGTGAGCAGAGCTCATTAGCAGATCGTTGAGCAATCTGCATTCAAAGTCGAGGACCAAATAGTTACAGAGACCAATACCTTTGATGATTGTATCGCCAAGTTCATAATACGTGTTCTAGTGAGCAAATATTTCCTTTAATGTTCATTTGCTAAATACATGTAAAAAATACCAAACATAAATCTTAATGGAGGCTTGAATATGTTTGTTTGCAAGAGCAAGGTTGTGGTATGTTCATTATGAGAAAAATGTGTTTCAAAAATATCCGGTAAGGTCACTTGCACGTTACCAAAACACAAAAAACAAATAAATAAAATAATGGATTTGAAATGCTACTTGTCTCTTCTCTACCGGAGCAGAGAATGTCTCTTACTCTGCTCCGCCTACGCACTTGCATTTACACTATTCAATTTCCGGCGGGAGTTTCGCGAATCAGAATGTCGCCGATCACCAGAAGATTCTCTTCCCAACCCCTCCCATCCCAATCACCTTCACCCATTCCAGTCGCAGGTAGGTTTACTACTCCACAACAAAAACTAAACCTAAAATCTCTCATCTCCGCTCTGTCCCATTTTCACGTGGCCCTATTGCTCGTCGGAGTTTCAGGTTCATCTCCAGCCCCTGTCTCGGGAATTCGTGTATTTTCCAGGAAAAAGAGGGCGGTGAAGGATGACGTGGAAGTTGCAGAAAGTACAGTTGAGACTGAGCCCATCACAGAAAAAGTAAGTAAGCTTTTTGAATCACTTTGTGATTCTTCTTTATATTTGCTGCTAATAAATAATCGAACCCTAATGCATTTGTTCAATTAATTGTACTCATCCAGCTATCTGTCTTGCCTGACATTGAAGCATTTGCATACGGAAAGCCAAACATACCAGTCCAGTCAAGTGAGTCCTCTTCTTTGCCTGGCTTTGCAAAATTATGCTGTCATCAATGGGTGCCATTAGTAAATGACATTCTTTTCTTGGCCTAGTGATTTTTTTATTATGTTTCATTATTCCTTTATTCTTCACTAATCAGCATCACTTCTGTGTCAAACTTTGCAACTGAACTGAAACCATGTTTATATATACTATGAAGGCATATTTCTTCACAGCTGTTGTCAAAACCTTGAATTTCAGAATTTTCACCTACTAATTATTTATGGGTCATAACAAATACTGGTTATGATCTTGCAGAGAAGGCAAAACATGTCGCAGAGTTGCTTCCCTCGGACAAGGAAGTTGTCTCCACGATCAGGAAAACAGGTATGTTGGTTGATTTTCTAGTTTAGTGAATCGATAAGAGGAGAGGTCAAGAGAGCAAGTTTGTTTCAGTGAAGCAATGAAAAAATCATATATAGTCTGAAGAACTACAATGTGATATATATAATTTTATTTGCGATTACTTGTTACGCTAATGTGGGGATGTATGTAACATCTACCAAAACTTCAGTTGATACTTGGGGGTGACATCACCTTATAGAAAAAGAGTACCGTGTTAGTCGGTGAAATTTCCACAATTCTCTTTTATCAACTTATCTTACTAATTCATACTGGAAACATCTGGTATTCTGTAAATGTAATGTGTTAGTATATGGAATATAGGCGGGCCACCTGTAAACTGGGAGAATGTCCTTGATGGAATCCGGAAGATGCGATCTTCTGAAGATGCTCCTGTAGATACTATGGGATGTGAGAAAGCTGGAAATTCTCTTCCTACTAAGGTACGTCATTGACTATACCATAGAAATGGAAACACCAAGGGGCTGGCATAATAGGTTAGGCATACGAGAACAAACTAAACCTTCACCAGTATAGTGTTACTCTTTTCAGCAAAAAAGTGCGTTTGAAATGATAGCTGCGGAAATGATCCTATCTCAAAGGGTGAAGCAGAACACTAAATTATCCTCATGGAGCTTTGTGAATTGTGATATCCCGATCTTATTGATTATTTTCTAAGACTTATCTGTGCTAGCTTCTTTATTCTTAAATCATAGACTATAAGAAATTATTTCACTCTATTTCGGACTATGGTGGTTTTAGGAAAGAAGATTTGCGGTCCTCGTCTCGTCACTGCTTTCCAGCCAGACCAAAGATCACGTAACTCATGGTAGGTTTGTGCGCATACTATCTTATCATTACAAAGGCTCTATCTCACTGTAGATTGTTAACGGTGTTAGTAGTTTTCCATTAGACTCAGTTGTTGACTTTATGTAGAAAGAGATGGATCTTTCTACCTTAGAGAAATCTTATTATCTAGCTAATACCATTATTGATCCAAATTGACAGGCAAGAACAATTCTTTTGTGAAAAATAGTATCTTTGCGCATAGGTGGAAAGTAAGATCAGTGAGAAGGTTATTTCCATAATGCAGGGAAACCAATGAGATTAGCATGCATGGTTATTTTCTGTAATCTTAGTATGCCTTTACTTCAATGTTTTAAGACTAGGAAAACAGCTCGAAGAGATCGAGATCATGTTTTCATGTTTTCAAGCATGTTACTTCTTGGATTATATTGTCTTCGCAATATGTCATTTTCTTTTGATCACTACTTTAAAATGACCAACGATATCCTTTTTCTACGTGCAGGAGCAATTCAACGTCTCGGTCAGAATGGGTTGCTTCATCCTGATGCTGTTGAAAAGGCGGATGAAACAACTCTCAAAGACTTGATTTATCCCGTAAGTTTCCTCTATAATCTCATGTGTCGAGTTGGCAAGGGACTCTTTCAGTAGTTTTTATACTTCTTGTATGTATGTACCAGGTTGGTTTCTATACAAGAAAAGCAAGCAATATGAAGAAGATTGCAAAAATTTGTCTAGCAAAGTATGATGGGGATATACCGAATTCGTTGGAGGGTTTGCTGTCACTTCCAGGAATAGGGCCTAAGATGGCTCATTTGGTATGTACTGGTTGTGCCAACCTACCTTTGACAAGATTTTGAAGTGGACTCTTTTTTTTTTTACGTGCCTTGTTTGAAAATTCATCAGGTTATGAACGTGGCTTGGGATGATGTACAAGGGATATGTGTAGATACTCATGTTCATCGTATTTGTAATCGTCTCGGTTGGGTTTCACGACCCGGCACAAAACAGGTAACAACCTCCACTGTACTTTCTGAATAACATGACATGTCTGCCATGCGTGCATTTTGTCTAAGCTCATAGCTTTCCATGGGGTGGAATTCGGTCGTGGCTGTTTAAAACCCAACCACATTTGACCGGTTAATTAGGATTGTATAAAAATATAACTCATTCATTCCAATTCTTAATAGCTCTTGGAAGTTGTATATGCACCATTCCAAGGCTTATGCAAGATTTTCAAACGCAATTATCCGATATTCTGATAACTCATTAAAAAATAACTCATTCAAACGGCTCGTTAACTTCCTCATGTCTTAGCATAAGTTGCTCATTCTATTTCCAATTTTGCCTCAGAAAACTTCAACCCCTGAGCAAACGAGAGAGGCTCTTCAGCTGTGGCTTCCAAAGGAAGAATGGGTTCCCATAAACCCTCTCTTGGTATGGTATCGCTTGTTCATAAGAATCAAATTGCAAATGATACCGAATAACGACAAAGTTCTGAACTTTGTATTGTTCTTCTCTAATCAGGTAGGATTCGGGCAGACGATATGCACTCCTCTCAGACCTCGGTGTGCGATGTGTTCAGTGAGCGACTTATGCCCATCTGCATTCAAGGAGAGCTCGAGCCCGTCGTCCAAGTCGAAAAGATCGCCTAGGCTCAAGAAAACATCGTCAGCACCGTAGCTTACTTGGATTATTTTGCTTGCCGGTTACTCGTTAGAACAGGCAATCTATTATGGGGGTTGATTATCTCTGCCTAGTAATCTTGGTCCTCTAAAGGAATGAACATATCCTTGCTTACAGTTTTTGCTCAAGGAAGATGAACACAGAAACAACCCCTACTTTTGTATATAGTCAAGGTAAATTGTAATCTGAACGTGTTTTGCAATTCTCAATTCCTTATCCAAGTGAAGAAACTGATGTTGTTAAAACTAGACCGGGTTTTGGAACCGAACGAGCAAGAGGGGTCAAAGGTTTAGAGTTTCGACCGAAGTTGAATCGTCAAATACTCTTTTGAAGTTTCGATCGCATATATTGTTTATTTCAAAAGAAAACACACTAATACAACAAACACTCTGATTAGATCATTCATAATTCTTCAATTTTAGAGGTTTTAATGATAGTTTTTAGAACCATATTAAACTGGCCAATCCAATCGATTAGGCTGCAATGACCAAACCGGTTTCTTTGACTGTAATGACCAAACCGGTTGAATTAATTGAAGAACATTAAAGGGACGAAATGGTAAATTAATTAATCCAAAAGTAATGTAGAGCCCTATTTTAGTAATTTAACCAGATAGCTAACCATTCTTTTGATTTCTTCTGCTGGAAAAAAGTCTTCCCTGTTCTCATTTACACAGCTGCAACAGCAGGAAGGAAACTACACTCGAAGAGAAGAGTCGCCAAAAATGGCGGATTTCCACATTTTATCAGTTAGATAAACAGCATCCCAGCCAGACTGATTTGAGCTTCGATCCCTCAGTTATATCCATTCAGCATGACGGTGGCTGCAGGGATCGGGTACGCACTGTTAGCATTAGGGCCTTCCCTCGCTCTCTTCGTCTCCGTCATCTCCAAAAAGCCCTTCCTCATCCTCACCGTCCTCTCCAGGTCCTCCTTCTCCTCCCAATAGTTCCTTATCCGCGAATCCGAGTTTATATTTTGTTTCGGTTTAATTTTGATTTCGGTTATCTCTAGTGTTTTTGCAGTACATTGCTATGGCTGATAAGCTTAATCCTTCTGTCTGGGTTATGGCGCCCATTCCTTCCTCTCAATTCCGCTACCTCATGGCCTTTCGCTTTGCTGATTATCTCCTCAGTTCTGTTTCAAGAAGGCCTTCGGATTCTTTTCTGGAAGATTTACACGTAAGCGTTTGCTTGCTTGCTCGTTCCCGCAATTCCGTTTTATTTTCCAAGCACAAATTTCACTCCAGATGAAATTGATTGCAGGAGATTGGAAGATATATTGGATGCTTTTGCTGACAGGCTCTCCAAACCACGCTTGTACCCTACTGATAAGATGCTAATTGCTCTCGGTATTCTCCAATCAGACTTTCTTCTGCTGTGTTATTAGGTTTCTTCGTCTCAGCTAGCTAACATAACTTGAACCAAAATCATGCAGCTGGTGGTTTAGGTCATGGAGTAGCGCATGCTGTTTTCTTCTGTCTGAGTGTTTTGACACCAGCATTTGGTCCTGCAACATTCTTCACGGATCAGTGTTCACGGCTACCATTCTTTCTTGTTTCGTGTGAGTTGCTTTCTAGCTTCTCTATTTGTTTCTTTACTCTGCTGATTTAATAGAATGTAATTGTTGATTGAGTAGCATTGGCGTGGGATTTTCTCATTAACGGACTTGTTTTGCTCTTTGCCCAAAATTTATACGCAATACTCAGTTCCTCTTTAACACTTTTTTCTTTCCACATCTTGCAGCAATTATTGCTCTTGCGTTTGTTACAATTCACACTTTCTCGATGGTTATCGCCTTCAACGGGTATGCAGAGGGGAATAAAGTAGATCAAATTTTCGTCCCATCTGTTCATCTCGTTGCAGGAATGGTGGTAAGAATATGTTCTCAGAGTTGCTATTGCCATTCCTGAAAATAGAGTTCTCTTTCTAGTGTAGTGTTCCTGATATGTGTTGCATGTTCATATGAAACCTCAGTATTGGAACTAGAAACTGAAGTGAATTAAGGATCTGATATGCTTCTAGTTGCGTATCTGCAAAACTGTGCATTTACACAATGCTGAAGGGGATGCTTTAAAAGTAATTATCGCCCATCAATAATTATAACTTGATACAACTATAGAAATGGAGATCTCCATACCAGCCTGAGACTTCCAAGAAGATAGTTATACTCTACACCCTACTTCTTGGGAGATTTTACCTCTATCAAGCTTCTTGCATGTAACATGTGTTTCGAGCATGTGATTTACGGTCTACCATTACTTCATATTACATGGAAGTACCACCTATTCCAGAATTTATGCTATGCGAGCCTATGTCATTGACTCGTTGTCAGCGGATGAGTTTCTACTTTCATATGTTTATATTTGTCTTTCATTATATGCGTGGAAAATTCACATTAGCGTTATTCATTCTCTTCTCAGAATCTGTAGAAGATATATACATCAAAGAGAAACATTCAAGTCGAATCTTTGTTCGACAATGAACAAAACTTGAACATTTCCCATTTCTTATTCTCTTAATGTTAATCAGTTCGTTCCTCTGAGTAAAGTCACTTGAAAAAACTGTTAGTTTTTGAACTGCTACTGAACCGGTCTTCTTTCCTTTCTGCCCGTGTTGTTGTATTTGCAGACGCTGATTAACTTTGGATCAGGAGGGTGCGGAATTGGGGTACCTATACTATATATAATCGCAATCCTGACGCTGCTGCATTGTGGGAAAATGGTGTGGAGAAATCTTACAGAAATCCCAGTCCGGCTGTGAGTCAAGTTCATGTTGTAAGAGAGACTTTCAAATGTCAAGATGTGGTTTTTTTTTGAACTTTTTTTTTGCTGTAGCTACTGATATGATTGTAGATGAGCCAATGGTGTTAGAGGGCAAAGGAGAATGCTGTCTCGAAATTGACATTGACGAGCTAGCTTGATAACCAAGCATCAAATGAACTCGTCTCGAGTTTGGAATCGAAAACCAATCTTGAGCTTCAGGCTTTTAGAGTCGTGTAACAAACAAATTACTAGTCTGTAACCTAATAAAACAAGTTACTAACCTGCTCCAACAATAGTGGTTTGAACCAGCTCACGAACAATCCCATTTTAGTATTAATTCGAATTTCGAACGAACTTTTTATGAATCTATCTCTAAACTACCCGTGAGCGGTTTGGTTTACAAAAAATCATAATTACATTTCTATTAAAATCAACGGACCCATATGGTTTGTATGAAAGAAAAAACAACATATCCATCCTACTGTCACTTTCTGTCAACTTTAACTAGACTTTCCGTCAAATTAACAGGATAGATGACTGAAAGATAACGGTAGAGTGGATGTGTTCGATTTTTATACATTCGATAAAGTTAAAGGACCAGTAAGGCTAATTACCTTTATCTGCAATTCTGTTCTTCCTTTGGACATTAACATTAATAGTCCCAAAAGTTTGATGTTTTTTTAATAGCACTTGAGTCGAATAATCTGGGTTTATGGTCTGATGTTATAATTCCGTCCGTAGCCATACCAAATTTTTTTCTATTTCGGCATATTAGATGTCCACGTATGCACCTCACGTCATCAATAGTCTAGTCATTACTCAACAAATTTTATGAAAAAATTCCTCCCTACCCCAACCCTCTCTCTTCCTTTCTTTCTTTCTCTCCTCCATTTCATCTCTCCGTTTCTTCTTCTGGTTTTTGTAGGAGGAAGCTCAAACTGCATCAATCGCTGACATTGCATCTTTGCGCGCCGTTTATGATACCGTCGCCGTTCGCTTCCTTCATAGGCTCTACCCAATTTCCTCATCTTATATACAAAGATTTCTGATTTCTTTTCTCTATTCTGTGATCTAAAGTGGATCAATTTCTTCACCTTTCTTGGGACACCCTAGCCAAGAAACCTTGTCGCTCCAATCGCGCTACTTCCTTCCAGATCGACTCGATCGACATATCCCGCCTCTCTCCCTCGTCGACGAGGATGACAAGTCTATTCCCTCGGTATCCTTGCCCGCAAGCAGATACTAAATGTAAAACCATTTGAAAAAATCCCTCGCAATATGAAATGTAAAACCAGTGTGTTCACCTCTCCATGCATTATTGAATTCTTGGCTGGTGTCTAATAAACAACAGTAATAAATTCTACTTCAAACATCAATAAAATATCCAGTAATAACTTCTTGTACGCCACATATATAACTCCTCTTACTTCTTGACCAATCGTGCTTCTTCTATTATCCATCTCACCACAGTGATTGCTATGATTATAGTCCTCAAGACAGATTACCAAACCCTCCCCCTCTATACATGATGCCACAACCAAGAACACAAACTTCCAAACAATTGCTTATACCGAGTATCCACCTGCACTCGATCTCTTACTGTTGTAAACTTTGTTCCAGAAACCATGAGAAGCAACAAAAGATAGCTCACCCCTTCCATGTACGTCATTTGAAATATTCTCTGCATACATGCTTTGAATCCCTCTGTAATGATTTTATTATCGTTGGTCTTTATCTGATAAAAAACTGTTGCAGTTCCAACTGCAAAGCTGATAAAACCAGCTACAAAACCAGCTGCAATAATAAATATTAAATAATTTTCAGGCATTACACCATTTGTTTCTTGACTGATGACCACACTTCTACTTCCTTGCAACACTTCGACCCCTAGATTATACTTCATTGAGGGTTTAAATGAAACTACCAGTTTCTCACCACTACTGTCATACATCACATCATTCACATCCAAGCACAACAAGAGCAAATCTAAATCTATCTCTTTAACAAAGAAGATATTTCCATGAAGGCAATCTTGAATAGTGAAATTGTAAGAGGTACCTCTCAATTCCCTTGTATGATGCCTTTGAAGCTTTATTCCCCTCTCTTGCAACCACAAGCCCTAATGCTTGCATCACGTTTGTCTTTTTCAACTCCTCTTTTTCTTCTTCTTCTTGAAACTGTATTGCATCATATGAAATCATAGTATCTGCAGCTATGGTATCTGCTACTCCAGATAGAGCATCATTGTCAAACTCATCATCTAAATCACTGATTTCCCCATCACAAACCATTCCTTTAGCTCCAATAACTTGCAAACATTGATATTCAGGTTCTATTAAGATATCGACAGACTGAGCATGCAATACAAACATGTTGTTTGTCTTCATTCTGGTATGAACCAAAAGACCTTTTCATCAGGATACGCTTTGTAAATTCCATGATGAATAAGGAAGATCAATCCCTTATCTTGCATCTTTCCAATGCTCAACAAATTTTCTCTTAACCCGGCACATAGAATGCTCTCAATTTCACTCGTTAACTCGTGTTTTCCAAACCCAATCTGCAAACCAACAACCAAATTTTCACTCAAATAACACTCTTAATTTCACTTGTTAATTTTGGTTACATATTGCTTGGGCTCTGATACCACAACGTAGAATCAAATGTGTGGTATAATCTAACAAAGTTTATTGAATGATGACATAAGGACAAAAATACAATTAGCCAAAGCACTGCAAATTCACTGTCATATCTTTACCCACTAACCGACGCCCTGAATGTCAGCAAACCCACTAACTATAACTACTGAACTGAATCTTTATTAACAACTTAAACTAACTAAAGATTAATTTAAAAGGCCCAAAATGATTCAATAATAACTCAACACATTAACTAAAAAACGACGCAGCAAAGCCAATCTCAAACTTATTCCAACAAGAAGATCCCATGCCACTGTTTTGGGGTCATCACTTGAGAGGTACTGTACTATTTTCTGATTTTATATTTCTTTTTAAATTCGTTTCTTTTGGGATTATGTAGATGAGGATACATAAGGGGTTAGGATTTCATCTTTTGAAAATATTTTGATCCTACTTAATATATTTTTTATTCTTTTTAATTTTATAAGGAAAAGTTGCTTTTAATGTTATTCTCTATTTTGTAATTTGAGAAAAAAAAATGAAATACAAGACAGTAAGAAAGAAAGGAAGAGAGAGGGTGATGGGAATAAATTTTTTTTTTTAGTTTCTAAATAATGATTAGATTATCGATGATGTGACGTGTATATTGAATATCCAACACGATGAAATAGACAAAAATTTAAAATGATGACCGATGCAATTTTAACATTAAATTAAAACACCGAATTCTTCGACTCAAGTATTATTATAAAAAAATCTCAAACTTTAAGGTCATTAATGTCAATGTCCCTCTTATCCTGCTTCCTTCCATAATCATTCACGTGCTGACCTTGCAAAAATGATACTTTCTACTTGTGCGCGAAAGAAATGACTATGAGAGCTCTCTGTCATCCGTTTCCCGCCGCCGGCGCCTCACCCATATCAGAAATGCCGGTGGTCGCAGTTACACCCTCCTTCACCGCCGCCAAGCGGGACAATTGCCGCCGCCGCCGACTCCATAACCTCTCGTCTTCATCATCCACTCTCCCCACTCCAATTGCTTGTACATCATCAACAACACCTGCTCCTCTCACTTCCACCGCCACCTCCGCCACCAACCGCCGCCATTGGCTAGTCCTCATGGATAAGCCTCCCCAGGAGCTCGCTTCCAAACCTGAAATCGTCAATTACTTCGTCCATACCCTCCAGATTGTTTTACCAAGGTCCTGAGCTGTCTCTCTCTTCTCTATTTTTATTTAATCGTCAATTACATTCTATTGTTTTGAGATTGATTATTATTGTGTTTTTGAAAAAACAGTGAGAAGGATGCTCAAATGTCTATATACAATGTCTCTTGTGGTGGTGGTGATGATTCTAAACAGTTTGGATTCTGCTGTGACATTGATGAACATGAATCCGCTGAGCTTGCTCGTGTGCCAGGGGTTTTATCCGTAATTCCTGATCCAGATTATGATTCAACCAAAAAGGGTTTTGATTCAAGTAGTGTACGGTGGTTGTTTCCTCCTGGGACGACCAAACACTGGTTAGTTAGGATGAGTAACCCTGGAATTAGTATGGATACTACAAATGCACAGATGGTTGATCATTGCACCAGTGTATTAACCAAAGTTCTGAATATGTGAGTTTTCGGGGGAAGCCTGCTAATTCCTTTTATTGTTTATGTTTTATGTGGGTTCCCTTGTTCTTACTGCGTAGAAGTTGTTTTTTTTAACCTTCAGTGAGAGGGATGCACAGATGTCTATGTATCATGTTTCTTGGCAGTCCGATCTCGAATTCTGTTGTGAACTCGATGAAGATTGTGCGCGCGAATTGGCTGGTAAAGTGTTTTGCCTCTACTTGGTGCATCCTTGTGTCAAGAGCTTTCGTGTATTTACATACAAATGTTTTATCTACTTTCAGGGGTTCCTGGTGTTTTGTCTGTTGAACCGGACGAGGATTTTCAATCGAAGACTGGTGATTGTAGAGGTTTGGATATTTGTTCATTGTGTATATTCGTTAAACACGTTCTGTGAATTGGACACTCTAGAAAATGTCACTGACGAGTATGGTTCCAAGTGTTACTAGTAAATCCTGTCTGTCTAGGTATGCATCTTGATAATTTCATGATGTAGTAGTTTAGTTAACAGGATCAAAAGGAAATTTCATCGAAATTGATGGAATCACTATGTATTCATAGTGAAAGCAAATGCTCATCATGATGATTGCGTTCATTCAATTTTTTTGCTTTTCCAGTTCATAATGCTGATGACAATGCAGAGAGACAAAATTCCTCAGAAGCTGTTCATCCACGAACGAAGAAACTATTTGTGACCGGTAAGCAGTTCCATGGAGTTTAATATGGCTTGTTAATGTATTTCGTACATATGAAATGATCTAAGGGTCATATTTTTAATGGTAGACCAGTCTCATATAATCAAATTTGTAATTTTTTGTCGAACAGGGTTGTCATTTTACACATCTGAGAAGACCTTGAGGGAAGCATTTAAGGGATTTGGTGAACTTGTGGAAGGTGCGTTATGCTAAATCGAGATGGAAATGAATTCTTTAGATAATATAGCAAGCGAAGTTCTGACTTCTGTTTCATGTTAATATGTTAACTTTTGTTGTTGCTTATCTACCGTGGCAGTTAAGATAATAATTGACAAGATATCAAAAAGGTCGAAAGGCTATGCATTTGTAGAGTACACCACAGAGGAAGCAGCAAGCGCTGCTCTGAAGGAAATGAATGGCAAGGTGCAGACTGTAGTTCAGCCTCTCCTTTATTTCTGATTTTTTTTTTCATGAGAAGATGAAGTAAACAAACAAGATGGCCTGACATTAATGTAGTTATATCTACATTTATTTTCAGATCATCAATGGATGGATGATAACAGTTGATGTTGCAAAAACTCCAGCTCCGAGTTACAGTAACAGGGGTACATCCAACACCAGAGCCCGGTAAAGAAATCCTCTTTACAACCTTAAATGTGATGTAATGCCTATTTTGCTGGAATAGAAGTTGTTTCCAATTAAGTGTTCCTTAAATACACGGTATAGAAACTTCTTCGTTGGTTTATAAATGATTAATAATTGCTTCACTCGTCGGATGTTTGTTCATTAACAGTACTCTTACTATCATGTCTCACCTTCAACAATTTGCAGGAATTAATACACCGATTTAACCAAGAAACCGAAGCTGTAGGAATGACAAGGCTGGCATCATTAGTACAGGCAGTATTTCCTCATTTCGTCAAAAAAGGTTTGTGTATTATCATGTCCTCTTACTGCTGCCCAACAATTCACACTTCCTCTATGGTCCCAGTGTTTGATATTTCTGCAGCGGGGCATAAAGTGAACCAGATTTTGTCCCATCTGCTCATCTCGTTCGAGAACTAGCGGTACAAATTTTCATTTAAAGTTTTTGTTATCATACTTGTCTCAGCAACATGTGTTCAATTACTTTAAAGATCTTTTTAGACTAGAGCATCAGAACGCTGTAGAATTTAGATCATATTGTGAGTCGTGTGTAATTCCTTAACAGTGACACTAATTGGAAATTAGAGACCGGATTTGCCTTTAATCACATACCTGGAAAGCAACTGTACAATTGCTGAAGGAGACAAAGCAACTGTGAAAAAATGGAGATAATTTTCTTGTGTGGCAGCATGATGTTGTTTCCCCAAATCTTATTTTGACATGTTTCTTAGTTCCAAAGGAGATCATACCATTCTCAAATCTTGAACAAAGTTGACATATGTTTGGACTTGAGCATGTGTGATTAAAGACTGAAACATTGGCAAAGCCATATAGATACGATAATAACTAATTATGGTTATGAAAGTAGTACTTTCACTTGCAAACATATGCATACATCTTTGTAATATATATTTCTAATCAGTTTCTTTATTGGCACATAGAATAAAATGCTTCTTTTGTCAGCTTACATTCCATTGCTTTGCCTGTGTAACATCAGAAATTTTGTCGAGACCTCTGTGTATTATAGTGCCCTGAATCTGGCATTTGTCTTGTTTCGTTACAGACATTTGTTAACTTTGGATGAGGATACACCATAGGGAAGCTTGGATGCCAATTCAAAGGGTTTTTTGGGTTTGGAGTTTTAGAATATAGAGGTGGTCTTCCTAGTTAGCTTTAAACTTATAATAATACTGATATCCCACATTACCATGGCGTGCCAAATGGCAAATTTTTTTATTTTTCTAGTGAAATCCAGTCCCTAACCTTCATTCATAACGAAACAAGTCTCGGAAGCATCAAACTGGTCACGAAGTAACCAGTAAGCAAGATTTGGATCCCTAAGCTCATTACAACAGAAACCAAAACAACAAACACGACTATATGATCTTCAACACGGTTATCATCTCTATAAATATGTCGAATTTGTACCTTCCAATCATGCTGGAATAGCTCACGGGTGCGCATAAAGTGTGACAGGGTGTTGGTGATCTTCACTCTGAAATTTTGCGGTAGCTCAGGTTCCAAGTCGCATATTTGTTATTTGAGTGTTATGTAGGAAGGAAATTAACGACACTGTCATAAAAAAATCAATTAGACCACTTTGGAGATTGCGATATTGGAAAGGTTTTGACTTGAATCACCTGATCACATATTGGACATACGTAAAGGTTACTGATTTCTACGAAAAGACGCCTTCTTTACAATATAATCACAAGTATTATGATCTAGAAGAACCCACGTGTATAATCATGAATGAGATATGATCATGATGAATGAGATATGCTATATTCTTATCTATAATTGTTCTCCCCAGATTATGGAAGCATAATGAAGAGAATGTACATCGAACAAGGGGAAAATGCAGATATAGTTATACAAAGATTTCATTGATGAGGAAAATCAACCAAACTAAGCAACTCAATTAATGTTATTATTCCCTTTTCTTTCTTCTTATATAACCAGCATTTAAGTTGGTGTTGTTGGTATGAGATTTCTGAGAGTTTGGTGGCCAATTGGTTTCTACAATCTGCTAGTTTTTACACAGTCGTCCTGAGGGTTCATATCATTCTGTGAAAGAAAGTCGAAAAGCATATCAAGAGGAGGGTTTCTTCATCAAGGTATGTTCAAATGTTCAATCCTATGTTTTCGTCATTTGGTTTGGCTGGTGGCAAGTCTAGATGGAATTTAGGGGTCGTTTGTTGTGGGGGAAATGTGATATTGGGGAATTGGGGAATTTGAGTTTATTGAATACTTGTGGATCTCAAAAACCATTGTTTGGTAAAAATGAATGTGATAAGTTGTAAGAGTAGACGTAAAGAAAAGAAATAATTAATTGACCATACTATCCCTTATCGAAATCCAAAATACTACATACGACCTCTGTTTGACCGTAAAGCTCATACATCAATGTCCCCTCTCGTAACCCTCTCGTCTCACATGTAGGGCTTCAGCAAACCGTAAAACTCCACCATCTTGGACCAGACCTTATAGTCTCTACTCTCTAGTACTCTCACTTACTGCCCTCAAGCAACAATTCTCTTCACCATTGCTTAATCTGCACATACATAATGACATCAACTATTAGGAAACAAAGAAACTATCAAGAAAAGCAAAGTAACCTACGAAGTATGCCCATCAAACCCAATACATGTTCTACATATGGAAGCCACTACTGTGTTGATATTCTAACTGCAATTCAGTCACTTAAAGTTCACAGCTACACGTTGGTTAATATACAGATGTGATAGCAAATCTTTCCTCCATGAATCAAAGCCAAAACTTCCGCATATGGATGATAAATTTTCATCTCAACAATGTTTATCATAATAAGGACATTATAGTATTCAATTTGGATACACATATTCACATAAACAACAACACAGCAACTCTCTTACACAGATCATCCCTTCCTTCAACGATTACACATATCAAAACGCCATAACCATACCATTTGTTCTGCACATCAAAACAATAATCATAGCACTCTAAATATGTTTAGTAGAATCTCCAAATTAGGATTTGGTGGTTACCTGGAAATTCAAATTGGGGGTTACTTCTACGTTGCAGCAGAGAATTGCTTTGAGTGGGGCTATACTGCTATCCACAGGTCACAAAGAATTGCTCTTCTCATTCTATACTACAACAGTCCAAATCCAGCACGACAGGAAGGCAACTGCAGTGCAATCAGAGCTCGTAGTCGAAGCCATCACGATATGCCTCTTCCGATTCTTTAAGCCGACCGAGAACTTTATACTTGCACCTTCAGCCTCTGCTTCCACTTAATTAGTAAAGGACGGCGTCGAGAGGGAGACCATGACCTCGCTTCGTGGATCGATTGACTCCCGCAACTCTCAATTTTATTCTCCTCCTCCGCCGTCGTCCCCGCAGTCGTTTAGGGTAACCTCCGCTCTTCCAGTCCTCCACCATCGAGAAACGAAGGAAATTGCTAGAACCCAAAAGAGGTGAAGCTTGGAGAGAGTGAGAGAGGGAGAGAGAGGGGGGGGGGGGGTAAAAATGACAACATCCGCCAGCTGTGATTGAAAACTCGGAGTTCTGACAAATACATGGCGCAGACCATGAAAACACTGGCCTAAGGTTAAACAAACAAAAATTTCTTTATTCCTTAGTTTTTCAAAAACTCAACTCAATTTCTCTTTTAACAAACAAGCCCTTACATGATAGTGAAAAAATTTACTCTTCAAAATCGGATATAATTTTCCTATCCAGCCGGGAAAATACCAAAATAATCCATCCGACTTTCTACGTGCCAAAACAATATTCAAAGTTCATCATCATAACATTTCACATTCTTTGTTATCTTCTCCTTTCTTTAATATCACAATAATCCTGCAGGCTTTCCATCTGTAGGCATACTGTCTGAAAGCTTAGTTCTTTAGCAGCCATGTTAAATAACAAGATTATGGTATTGAGAATTAGTCAGTTTTTTTTCCTCAACTTGTATATATCACAGGGCGCTGGAATTTGGTTGGATAAAAAGATATGATGAAGAAGGAAGAGAATGCGAGCTCCGAAACGAGGAACAGTCTTAAGAAGGCGTCGTTGTTGAAGAGGATTGGCTCAATCTGCAGCAGAAGCAAAAATAAGGGACATGAAAATGGTGGTGCCTCTATGCCATCATCACTGCTGAAGCAAGAAGAGAACGAAACATGTTTGTTTGACGACAACGATGATGGTGATGATGATTCGTGTTTTTGGCTGTCTTCCTCGACATCTACTTCATCGTTCTTCGACGAGGAATGGATGATCTCCATCTTGGATGGTGATGAGGAGCAGGAAGTTGGTTCATGGGTGATGGAATTTGAGAAAGACATGAGATTTTTGGTTGATTTGGATATGGATCAGTGGGATTACTGCTGTGTCCCATCTAGCTTCCCTAGCCCTTCTTTCAACACCACTAGTACTGATAGTACTACTACCACTTGTACTGGTACTAACAGAGAGGCAGAGCTAGTTTCTGCTTTTCATTTACCTTCAGACGTTCCATTTTCGGATATGGAACATTTGAAGGTAGCATATTATGGTGATGAGTCACCTTTGCTATGGCCTTTCGAAGGGTGGAATAATCCCGAAGAAACCTGGAGTTTCTTCATTATGTCCCCTCGTAAGGAACATATTGCGAAGGCTGAGCATCAGGAGCATACTGGAGTTGTTTCAAGGAGGAAAAAGATAAGCATACATCGAAAAGAGCTCGATCCACAGCAGAAGGGAGACGTGAAGGCCACGTTCATGGGACCGTCGAGGTTGATCAAGTCGTCGTTGTCGTCCTCGAAAAATTCCAAGGCTTTGATGAGAGTTGTACCATCGGAAATGATGAACATGGATCATGGTGATGATAAGTCAATAGAGATGCTGGTGGGGCTTGAAGAGTTTGATGGGAATGAAGGGATGGATTCATCATCAAAAGAGAACTTGAATTTAGTGAATGGTGGCGTTGGTGATTATATTTTCTCATTGGTGGATTAGATTGATTGAACAACATTGTTACTTGTTTTTGTTAAGATTCCTAGTTCATCTGTTTGCAGTCAGTTTTCTTCTGCCCTTGTTGTAAATTAGTGTTGGCAAACTAAAAGTTATACAAGAGAGAATAAGAAGAAGAGGTATTAATAAAAATTTAAACAACACACTTTTAGTCAGTTGTTAGGATAAAATATGTTAAACCCCCAATTTGAAGGGCAGCAAACAAGACTACATTTTCTAATCACAAGTAACTTGAGAGTGAAGATTAATAATATATTAAAGAATTAAGGAACAAAAATTTAACGACTTGAGTGGCAAAAATGAGAAGTAAAGTGAATTGACGTAATTAAAGCTCTTCATGGCCCGATTTTTGGTCTCCGATACTCTTAACCTTGTCGGCGGTCATTTTGACGGTGCTCCCAACTGCCTCGCCGGCGGTTTGAGCAGTTTCTTCGACGGTAGACTTACTTACTTCTACACTCTTCTCTGCTGCTCCGGTCACTTTGTCTTTCGCACTCTTTGCATTGCCACTTTTGAAACTGATCACCATATACCATAAAATGTAACTAATTAAGAATCTTACAAGAAACTGTATAAATTAATGTTATTGGACTAATTTACGTTGAAATATGGTTAATTAATTAATGTGTACAACGTATAAAATGAGCAAGAAACATGTATATGTTCATGACTATATATCTTATAGAAAATGAGTACGTACAAAATGCATGTATACATATACAAATGTGTATAAAGATGTGTATAGAATACAAAGAACTAGTATAACAACAACATGTATACGAGTGTGTATAAGAATATGTACAGTATAAAGAAACAGGTACATGTAAAACGAATAAAAAGACATACACATGTACAAAACATGAGCAATAAAAAACACAACATGTATGTACAAATACAAGATAAGGACATGTGCACGAATAAAAAATGAAGAGTGTAAAATGGACTCCGCTCTCATGTATGTATTCATTTGCAAAACGTGTAGTGTTCCCAAAAAAATCGGTATGTGTCGAAAAAAAGTATGAATCGCCGTCAGAAAAGCTTTAGAAAAACGAATTGGTGCTTTGGTGACGCAAAAAATTCATCGATTCAGAATAATGTAAAATATCATATTTAATCTATAAAATGGAAAGTTAATATATATATATTATAACGGTTGATCTTAAAATTCGAACCCATGACATGTGAATTTTGTACCTCTTACGACGAATCGAAACAATAATTTGTAGCAGCTACGGCGAAACGAAACAATAATATTTGCAGGGAATGCTACTGATGCGCCAATTGAAGAATATCAGCTTAGAAAATGAAGCCTTACTCGAGATTAGGGGGAGAAAACTGCATCTGCATGTCACGAATGATGGTTTTAACTTTGTCCCACGAGCTGCTGTACGAATTCTTCAACACTGAAACGGTGTCGGTCGCCATCTTCGCCAGAGATGCCGCCTTCTGTTCATCTCCATTACAATGATCTGTAGTAGTAATTAAGAGCAGCAGCAGCACAACTTTAGAGCATATCAATACAGATGAAGAAGAAGAAAATGACGATGATGATCTGTTTCTAATCATGATGACGACGATGCGATTAGAGGGTTTGTGGATTATGATCACTGATCTCTTTCTTAATCTCGCTATTTTGGAGTGTTAATTAGTGAGAGATGATTATTTCTCTCCCACATGATTTCCTACTTAGAAGGAGCTCCTCACTAATTTTTGTAATTTCATTTTTGAATGCTTCAAACGTCGTTTAGTCATACCATACTTGTGATTTAGTTACTATACATTTTGGTCATTCTAGTGTGCAAAGTTAACCTACAGCTTCTCCTACTATGTTCGGAAGGAGCTACCAATGACGAAAGCAAAATTTCCGTCCATTAGGTGCTCGATCTCAGTGGTTCTAATCAGAAAGTTCCCCAGGCGACTTCATTCATTCGAACGTCTTTTAGTAATTTGAGTTACAACATTTGAGTCGGGAGAATTTCGGATATGTTTCCGGTGTGCCGGAACTCCTCAGGGATTGACAAAAACCGTGACAAATCCTGTTGCCAGAGAGAGGCGGTTGCAGCTAAATATCAGAGCAACAAGACAGAGCACTTTCCGTTGTGGGGGGCTATAGTGATAACGACAAAAACGGTCGGAATAGTACATTTCCCGCGTTTAGATAAAATAGGAATTTAGTCACCTAACTTAATAAAAATGATAAGGAGGTCCTAAGCATTACATTCCATTGTTTGTCTTTCAGTCTCATCTAAATTACAACATTTGAGTCCGCCGCAAACTAAGGATTTCAGATATATTTCTGGTGTGCCGGAACATCTCAAAGGAACGACGGACACAACAACAGATCATGCTATCATAGAGAGAGATTGAGCTTCCTTACGATGACAAAGACACTCCCTAATGATATGCAGCTACTCATAGAAGCACGGGACAATAAGATTTTGGCCACGTGGCATGCTACATCAGTACATAACAGTGATTTGTATTAATCTAACCCACTTTTCAGGCTGAAATTTGGATAGAGTAGTATGTGATAAACAATAATATTTACAATATTCGGTAAAAGTAGAAAGTTTAGTGATGAGTATGGTGAGTTTTACAGAGTTTAGTGGTATTTAAGGTTTGTCAATGGAGTCCTCTTCATCACTTTATTCTACAAGTTCGCTTCACAATCACACGCCATCTCATATGGATTACATCATCTTACTGATTCTTCGCCCGATTCTTGCCGTATCCTTCTCCTTCCTGTTCATCGCTTTAGGTTTACTTAACCTCATCCGTTTGCTAAGTCTATCAGAAGAGGAGAAGAAGAGCAGGAGCTACACACCATCCAGAGAAGCAAATGCATTACCGTTGGAAGAAGATGATCAGAGTGACCAGTTTGCAACTGAGTGAAAGTTCAATGATCATGAATGCAAGTTGGACGCTTTATGTTTAATGAAGCTGTGTTGTTTCATTTATATCGTTATGTAATAATTGGACCACGTGGCCATTTTCGTTTATTACCGTTTGAGTTTGTTACTACAGTAAATGGTGAAAACGTTGTAACGATAAGAACAGAGGAAAGAGGAAATGAACACTCAAGCTTTCAGCACCTATCTTCTTCTTCCTTCATTCTCTCTCGTTTCTCTCCGTCGACCTTCCTCGTCCATTTCTCACATGGTATCAGAGCACGTCTGATGGTGGTCACTCCAGGGAACGCAACTCCGATCATCTTTGGATCGATGCAGGATGAGGAAGATGATGGTGACATCGACAGCACAAATCACCAACTCCATCGCAACCATGGCGGCAACTCCAACAATCCACCTCCGTCTCTCAGTTTTGGTAACCCATTCTATCTCAATCCAAACGAAAACTTAGCTCAATCCATCGTCAACGTCAATCTAGACGGTGGTAACTATCAACTTTGGAGCAGATCCATTAAGTTTGCCCTTAAGACTAAACACAAGATTGGATTCATTGATGGTTCCATTCATCCACCTGAATACTCTGATGACAAATATACTCTCTGGGATGCTTGTAACACCATGGTGCTATGCTGGATTATGAATTCACTTCACCCAGAGATAAGGAGAAGCGTTATGAACCATGAAAATGCTCAAGTGCTATGGAATGAGCTCAAAGCTCGATTTGGACAAGCTAATGCTTTGAGATTAGCTAACTTGCAGGATGAGATCCATGCTTGCAAGCAGGGTCAGATGAATGTCACTCAATACTACACTACAATCAAGGGACTATGGGAGGAATATGGGCAGTTTTCCCCGATCGTTGCTTGCACATGTCTGCCTGGGAACCCAAACATTTGCCCAGCTGTGCTTGCATTCCAAACTAAGCAGGATACTGATTACTTGATCAGATTCCTGAGAGGCTTGAATAATGAGTATGACACAGTGAAAACTCAACTACTGATGATGAGACCCCTTCCAACAATCACATCTGCATATGACAGTGCCCTGCAACATGAAGAAAAATTGAGAGGAGGAGCAGTGATTACTAATGATGTGATTCAATCCAGTGTGTTTGCTGTTAGCCAAAACAATACTGCTGATCAAGCTAAGCAGGCTATGGCTGTTACTGGGGATAGGAGACTATTCTGCAAATACTGCAGAAGGACAATCATGTGGTTGAGGACTCGCCTTAAACTCAAAAACAAGAAGAAAAGGGAGCAGGAACAGAAGGCTGGAGGTTATTCAGGCAATCTGAATGCTGGTAGATTTGCAGGCATGGTCACTCAGGAAACTGAGTCCAGCAGTTCTGATTCGACCAGTTCCACAATTCATCATTCTCCTTTCACATCTGAAGAGCTTCATCAGCTCAGGAGCTTGCTTCAACAAGCGTCAAACCCTCAACACAAGGCATTGGAAGTGAGTCACATTCCTCCTCAGACCTCTCATCATCATCCAGGTATGTATACTCTAGCTGCTAGTACTGATTACGACTTGCTAACTACCTGGATCATCGATACTGGTGCATCAGATCACATCTGTTGCAATCTTAGGTATTTCTTTAACTATAAAGCTGTCGTTGGTGTCTATGTGTTTCTCCCTAACTCCACAAAAGCCCCTGTCAGTCATATTGGATCAGTTACACTTCCTTTCGGAATGATCCTTCATGATATCCTGCTGGTTCCTAGTTTTTGATTCAATTTGGTTTCAGTCAGCAAATTAACTCATGACTCCTCTGTGTCATTGCTGTTTCAATCCCAAAAATGTTTAATCCAGGACCATATCACCAGCAGGACGATTGGTTTAGCAACAACTGTTAAGGGTCTGTATCAACTTCCAGCTCAGGATTTCAATCAAGTTTCTAAAAGTGTTCCTCCCCGTGTCCTTGCTGTCAGCTACAATTTCAAACCTCAAGCCATTAATCTCTGGCATTGGAGGCTAGGCCACCCTAGTGAGGATAGGATTCGTTCTTTGAAAATCTGTAATCCTCAAATTGTTGCTGAACACGTAGCTCACTGTGAAGTTTGTCACTTTGCCAAGCAGAAACGTTTATCTTTTTCTGTCAGTGAAACTGTTGCCTTAAAGGCTTTTGATTTAGTCCATATGGACATCTGGGGGCCTCTCTCAGTCGAATCTTATGATCAATTTTCTTTCTTCCTTACTGGGGTTGATGATTACTCACGAGGAACCTGGGTCTACTTAATGAAACATAAGTCTGAAGTTCGCTCCCTCATTGAGTCATTCTGCAGTATGGTTAACACTCAATTTGAAACAAGTGTGAAAACCATTAGGAGTGATCAAGGCAGAGAGTTTGCCATGACAAAATACTTCTTAGAACATGGCATAATTCATCAAACTTCTTGTGTAGAAACTCCACAGCAGAATGCTCGAGTTGAACGCAAACATCAGCATATACTGAATATTGCTCGAGCTCTGCGTTTCCAAGCTGGGTTACCCCTCCAGTATTGGAGTGCCTGTGTTCTTCATGCAGTGCATCTAATCAATAGAATGCCTACCCCTGTCCTGAGCAACTTATCTCCTTTCGAGAAGCTATATAATATCCCTCCTGTCATGACTCATATTCGAGTTTTTGGATGTCTTTGCTATGCTTCTACCTTAGCTAGCCATAGAACCAAGTTCCAACCTAGAGTTCGTCAGTGTATCCTTTTAGGCATCCCAGCTACTGTCAAAGGGTATAAAGTCATGGATTTGAACACTGGTCAGGTCTTTCTGTCCAGAGACTTTGTGTTCCATGAAACCATCTTTCCTTTCAAGGGTGTGTCTGGTTTAGCCTTACCAAACTTAAATAATGATCCTCCTGAGTTCACTCCAGATTTTGAACTCAGGCTGCCTCATGCAGAATCGAGTCAGTCTGTCAATCTATCAAGTCCTCCTAATCATGATCCAGATGTTGCTAGTCCTAATCTTTCACCTGCATCTTTGAATATACAACCTGATGATGTTGATGATGTGGTCTCCTCTCCCTCTGTGATTGGTGATGACTTGGAACACACATCTGTGGATGTTCCTCCAGTAGTCACTCGCCAGTCCACGAGGATTAGACGCCCTCCTACTTACCTGATGGACTATCACCTTGATCTAACCGCTGCAAAGCATGCTTTAGCTGCTGTTGTTTGCTATGATTTTCTTTCAGATGGTCACAGGAAGTTTTCCTTGAGCGTTGTAACTCTCCAGGAACCTAAGACCTATAAGGAGGCTGCTCTTCAGGCATGCTGGATTAAGGCTATGGAGGAGGAGCTGTCTGCTTTGGTTTCAAACCATACATGGACAGTTGTTCCCATTCCACCAGGGAAGCATCCCGTTGGTTGCAAATGGGTATATAAAATCAAACTGCATGCAGATGGCAGTATTGAACGTCACAAAGCACGCCTAGTTGCTAAAGGGTTTACTCAGGTTTATGGTGTGGATTTCCTGGACACCTTTTCTCCTGTTGCTAAGATCAATTCTGTCAAGTGTCTGCTAGCAGTTGCTGCTGCTAGGAATTGGCATCTTCAACAGATGGATGTTTCCAATGCTTTCCTTAACGGTGAGCTTGAGGAGGAGGTTTATATGCAAGCTCCACCTGGTTTTGACGTTCCACCAGGTCACTGTTGCAAGCTCCAACGATCTTTGTATGGTCTGAAACAGGCCAGTCGTCAATGGTTTGCTAAGTTGACAGAATCACTCATACACAATGGGTTTAGGCAATCTGGAGCTGACTACTCCCTCTTCCTGAAGGGTACTGGAAATGACATGGTTGTTTTACTGGTCTATGTCGATGACATTATCTTGGCAGGAAGCAATCACTCAGAAATTGATCTTGTCAAAGTCTACTTACAAAAGATGTTCAAGATACGAGACCTAGGGCCTTTGAAGTATTTCCTTGGTCTTGAGATTGCTAGATCAAACACTGGAATCTCAATATCACAGAGGAAATATTGCATTGATCTACTCACTGATACTGGTTTTACTGAGTCCAAAGGAGCCAAATCACCAATGGATCCATTGTTACATCTGACAGCAGAACATGGAGAGTTGTTGGAGGAGTCAAGCAGTTACAGACAACTAGTTGGTAGGTTGCACTACCTAACAACCACCAGACCTGATATTGCCTTTGCAGTGCAACAACTGAGTCAATTTCAAGCCTCACCACGCACTGGTCATATGCAGGCTGCACACAGAGTTCTTAGATACTTAAAGTTGGCTCCGTGTCGTGGACTTTTCTACAAATCTGGAGTCTCCCTGGAAATGAAGGGATTCTGTGACTCAGATTGGGCCTCCTGCCCTGAGACCAGGCGATCTACTATAGGATATTGTACTTATCTTAGAGAGAGCCTGATATCATGGAAGTCTAAGAAACAATGCACAGTGTCACGCTCGTCGTCTGAAGCAGAATATAGGGCCCTGGCACATTTGGTTTGTGAGTTGCAGTGGCTTGCAGGGCTGCTAGGCGAGCTTGGGGTCCAGGTGAACACCCCTATATCTGTGTATTGTGATAACAAGTCTACGATACATATTGCAGAGAATCCAGTCTTCCATGAACGAACCAAGCACATTGAAATCGACTGTCATGTTACCAGAGAACGAATCAAATCTGGGTTCGTTAAGCTGCTGCACGTTAACACAGAAGATCAGGTAGCTGATATATTTACAAAGCCTCTTCACCGTCGTCGTGTGCACTATCTCCTTGGCAAGTTGGGAATACTCGACATATATTCGCCAACTTGTGGGAGGCTATCAGAAGAGGAGAAGAAGAGCAGGAGCTACACACCATCCAGAGAAGCAAATGCATTACCGTTGGAAGAAGATGATCAGAGTGACCAGTTTGCAACTGAGTGAAAGTTCAATGATCATGAATGCAAGTTGGACGCTTTATGTTTAATGAAGCTGTGTCGTTTCATTTATATCGTTATGTAATAATTGGACCACGTGGCCATTTTCGTTTATTACCGTTTGAGTTTGTTACTACAGTAAATGGTGAAAACGTTGTAACGATAAGAACAGAGGAAAGAGGAAATGAACACTCAAGCTTTCAGCACCTATCTTCTTCTTCCTTCATTCTCTCTCGTTTCTCTCCGTCGACCTTCCTCGTCCATTTCTCACAAAGTCCAAGCCACTAAGTCCAAGCCTCAGACCCGATGATTATCAAGATACTACAACAGCATCGACGCCCGCAATTCGGTTTCAGCAGGGGGGTAACACTCAATTTGGATTGTTTGTTAAAAACTTGTATTGTTAGTATAAATTTCATCCTTGGTGGAATTATATTCAAATTTTCCAGGATTTGTTCATAGCTTGCACTAGTTCCTCTGTTCATTCTGAATAGCAGTGGATTTATGGGAGTTCGTCTGTAAAAAAGATATGTTGTTCTTGCACTTTAGTTTTGTTTCCTTTACTTGTTCTTAGCAATGGTTGTGCTGAAATGGCTGTTGTAGGATTAGTTGCTTTCAGTAGTAGGGATGATCAATTGGTTATCATGGACCGTTACACTCCAATAATTCGAAGATCATTTATGGGGATTGTCTTTCGGTCGATTGATTTCGATACTAGATACAGAGACACTCGTAAAAGAAACATATGAAGTTGGTTATGTAAAATCTTGGAATCGATTCGCTGAATGCAGAACAGACGCAAGTTATTAGCTGTTATATATTAGGGAATCAAAATAACCAGTTACAATAATGCATCGTGTTCTTAGGGAAGTTGAGTGTTTGTCTTTTCTAACATGAAACTTGATGATAAACACAGATTTGATGCTGCAATGCAACTTGATTTTATTATTGAGTTTCGTTTTGTTTTTATGTATTTGATTTTGTATATGTATTTGTGCTCGATTTTATTTGATGTACTTATTATATCTTAACTTTTATTTTATTATACTCGATTTTCGTAATCAAATGATCATTTTTAGAGTTATTTTTTATACTTTTTGCTGTTATTTAGTACTCGCTTTTTATGTACTTGTGCCAACAGTACTCACTTTTAATTGTAATAATTTATTTTCACTTTGTACTCTACATTGTACAAATCTCTATACTCGGGTTTCGTATCGTGTACTAATTTTCATTCTGATATACTTATCGTTTTTTGACATTATAAAAAGTTCTGATGTGAAGATCCAACTTGCACAGCCTTAATTGGTGTTAGGGAAAATATTACTGGAAGAGAATTTGAAATGGACATTACCGAAGAAGAAACCAAATAAAAAGAAAGACCCCATTTCAAACTAAAATGACAAAAATACCCCAAATTAAATAAGCTCTATCACCCATCAGATGATGCACCTTAATTGGACGGTTCATATTTGTCCTTGCAGACAGCAAACACTCAAAAACATTTGCTGCTGACCCTGACTCTCTGGGAGGGACGAGTAGGACTGTTGGTCTTCATAGCTCGTAAAAGAGATTCCAGGTGGAGAATCTAATCAGAAACAGAGAGAGCCGCACAAACTTATTCTTCTCTTCATTCTCCTATCAAATTAGGGTTTCTCGGATAAGGGAATCGGAAGAATCAAATATACAACTGCTGGCGGTATCATATACTATATGTATCCCAAGGCGATCGGGATTTTTCATATTTTGGCAGGTGCCCGATTGAGTCCAATTCTGGAGAAATCTGAACCATTGGATCTCCACATATTCTAACAGTCTAGATTAACTTTGGGCATATAATCCTGTTGTGTTTAAATATTTTTGTTGGACCAGAACCCAATCATTTCCGATTACTGCCCACCGTCTATGGTGACCGGAAAGTTTCCTGATCAGTCTTCTGGTCATTTCGACCTCTGTTAACGAAAATTCTTTCACCCCATGATCACCGTTGTCGGTTTTACGGTTTTAGAAAAAAAATTATTCTGAATTTTTTGTTCGATGATCAGCTGTACAACTTCGTACGGATCATACAAATGTGAATAGTTTTGTACAAATCTATGAACATACACATTAGTATGGCTTTGTACAACGTGTAATACCAAATATACACATTAGAATGGATGTTAAATGTCATGTTTGCCTCCAGTGTTTTCAGTCGTTAGATCTACTAGCTTTGATGAATGCGCGATGCCGCGGAGATTTTATTCGATATTGGTGTGACTCTACTCACTCGTACGTTAAGATGGTTGCGTTATGCCAAAAGACTCTAATATCTCTTATCTCATATCAACCTGAATTTTTTAATTAACGGAAGAACAACTATTTTTTTTTTTGAAATAGGCTACCGATTTATTAATGGCTTAAATAAAAACAAATGGCATTTCACAAACGCTTCACACCAATGAGAAGGTGTCATGCCATATATAACGGGGACACAAGGTGGGAGCGACGAGCAAGTTCGTGCACAATCTCATTTCTAGATCTCCTAACCCAAGACTGTAATAACGTGTTTGTCCTTAATGATCTTTCGGCACTCTTCAAGTACACTTCAAACTCCGAGATGTCCACTTCATCACTAATAACAGCGACATTGAAAACCACCTAATAATCTGTCTAAAAAACAAAGGCTTCATAACTCATATCTCACATCCACGCCAAGGGGTGTTGTGGCTTCAACTTCCCGTGCAAGTGGGCTTTAGTTTGTCGATAGCATCAATATTAAAATATTTGAAAAAATTAAGGTACGGATCGGAGAGAAAGTTATTGGTGGGAAGATGAGGGAGGGTGTAAACTATTATGACAATGTTAAGTTGGTAAAATGGTATTTTTATGTTCTTTATTATATTATAACATGTTTATACAATATCATTATTAATATATCAATTTTATAGCACCATTATAAAATTTTGATAGTGTCCTAGAAGAAATTTAAAATAAAATATATCAATATTGTTTACTAATCAAGTTGTGTTTTGATGATCCGAAATTCTTAGGTTCGAATCCAGCACACCCTACAAACGGACATCATATTTATATTTATTTTGCTACTCCAATTAAATATATTGAGATTGATGTCATTCCACCAGGAAAAAAAAGAAAAATTATATTTGAAAGCTTTTATAAATCATTGTTAACAAAAATGAAAATAAAGTGTGAGTTAAAACTCGAAAGAGAAAAGTCATCACCTTTACCACAACTTTAATACACATGTTGCCATTATTTAAATGGCTTTGGCTATTATATTGTAAATGTTAATTATAAATGAAAGAGAATGTATTTAGAATCAAACTTGTATGGTTGAGGTGTCACTGTTCAGTAGTAGCCGTTGTATTTTTGTTTTTTTAAATGGTAGGATTTTTGCCGGCGGAAATTTGTTAAAGCCTCTTTGGATCGGTTTCAGAAGCTGTTTCTCTGACTCGTGATTGAGACTCCCAAAATGATGTTGTTACCCTGGTCTGGTCAGAGTCCAAAAAAAGCTAGGGATGGGTGGTTTCAAATCTTTATTTTCTTATTGTTGCACAATCCTAATGGTTTCACGAACCCTTGATCCAGAAATCATTCTAACAATTCCTAATGTCATAAATGTCCACCACTCAACATTCTTTCATAGTTTCAATTCCTATTACTTGATGATCTATGTATGCATGGTTCAAATTTACCAACAAGCTAAGTAAAGTTAATTGGGTCAGGAAATTAATTAAATTGAGGCTTTATTTGAACCATGACATATCTTATTAGGTTTGCACCTTTTGAATAGCAAATTAAGACCAGTTAAAATCTTACTCAAAAAATGTTGATGTTTCTTCTTAACATTATGTTTCTGTGTATGCATATAGTAGAGATGGTGAATAGCAGATTAGTGGTCCCAAACTCCCTCCTACACATGTATAGAAATTTTCACCCCAACATCCCTTACTCACACGTAGCTCCGCCTCTGTTTATATGCACTGATCAGTCTGCCAATACATGACAACATTTTTCCTTATTAATATATAATAATGAAAAGAAGATAAAGGCGGGGGAAGTACTATATATAGCCTACTATTCATATGAACACTGCTAGATTGTGTGGTCGCACTTAGCAACAAACTCACGAGCATGTTGAAATAGGTTGGGCCAAAAGAAACCACTTTTAAGTACTTTAGCGGCGGTCCTATGGGGATCAAAATGACCACCTACTTCCAAAGAGTGACTAAAGGTCAAAATACTAGAAATTTCCGTCTCTAGAACACATTGTCAAATAACCTTATCAGAGGAATGCTTGTACAAATTCGGTTCTTCCAAATATATAATCTAGAGCTATGAATCAATTTCTTTCTCTGTTGTACGGGAAATCGGGAAAGAGGAGGGGGGGGGGGGGGAAGGGAGTTGACCGCTCACCAAGTAGTTAACATTATCCACATACAATGGTATGGTTGTGTTAGTGTGTATCACAAGTAGTTTCTCATTAGGAAAATCATCATTAATCTCCTTCTGGTCAGCTTATCAGCATCTGTCTCCAGGCGAGAAAGGTGATCAGCCACCAGATTACCTGCACCTTGCTTGTCACGAATTTCTAAGTAAAATTCCAGCAAAAGAAGTACGCAACGAAGCAATCGAGGTTTGGCATCCTTCTTAGAGAGAAGGTATTTGATATCAACGAAATTTATCTTTGAACCCATTAGATATGAACGAAATTTATCTTTGAACCCAATAGATATGAACAAAATCAATGTATACAATTGTCTTTGAAACCATTAGATATGAACGAAATATATCAAAGACATAGACAACGGCTAGCAATTCCTTTTCTATGGTGGTGTAATTAAGTTGAGCATCATTCAACAACTTACTAGCATAGTAAATTGGGTGAAGTTTACCATCTTTCTTCTGGCCCAACACCGCTCCAGCAGCAAAGTCGCTAACATCACGCATGCGTTTGAGTAGGAGGGTTCAATCTGGTGGGATCATGATCGGAGTAGAGGTGAGCTCCTTCTTCAGCTTGTTAAATGATTTCAAACACTCATGAGTGAACACAAATGGCGAGTCCTTACCTAGTAAATCACATAGAGGTTTAAATTTTTTAGAAAAATCCTTAATGAAACGTCGATAGAAACAGGTAT
This sequence comes from Linum usitatissimum, assembly GCA_030674075.2. Classification (NCBI taxonomy): domain Eukaryota; kingdom Viridiplantae; phylum Streptophyta; class Magnoliopsida; order Malpighiales; family Linaceae; genus Linum; species Linum usitatissimum. The sequence continues at coordinate 3,221,826 of JAUJYP020001374.1, forward strand.
GATCGAGGAAACTTATGATCCCTTTGACAATGGTGGGTGGTGGAAGTTTATCAATAACTTTAACCTTTGCTCGATCAACCTCGATTCCTCGTGCTGAGATTTGATGTCAAAAAGACTATTAATCCTTCAATGACCATGAAATGGCATTTCTCACAATTTAGCATGAGATTTGTTTCTTCACAATGCTGCAACACCGAAACTAAGTTGGAAAGAAAATGCTCAAATGATGTACCGAAGGTGGAAAAATCATCCATAAATACTTCAAGGCTCTTGTCGACCATCTCCGAAAATATCACCGTCATGCATAACTGGAAAGTTGCAGGGGAATTGCAAAGTCTAAATGGCATACGACTGTATGCATAGGTTCCACTCGGATAGGTAAAACTGGTCTTTTATTGATCTTCTGGTGCGATTGGTATCTGAAAATATCCTAAGTATCCGTTAGAAAACAATAAAAACCATAAGCTGCAAGTCTCTCAAGCATTTGCTCGATAAAAGGAAGTGGAAAGTGACCTTTTCTAGTGGCTTTGTTCAAATTTTTATAATCAATACATACACGCCATCCTGTAATGGCTCTAGTTGGTATTAGCTCATTTTTCTCATTAGGAACAACAGTTATACCTCCTTTCTTTAGAACTACTTGTACTGGGCTTACCCAAGGGCTATAAGAGACAGGATAGATAATGCCTGCATCAAGCAGTTTTATCACTTCTTTTCGAACGACCTCTTTCATGTGGGGGTTGAGTCGATGTTGATGCTTGATCATTGGTTTATGGCCTTCCTTCATCAGTATCTTGTGCATGCAACAGGTGGGACTGATTCCTGTAATATCTACTATGGTCTATCCAATTGCCTTGATGTGCTAACACAATACCTGTAATAGTTTTCCAAGCTTAATGATGAAGAAATAATTATAGGAAGAGTCGATTCTTTACCCAGATATGCGTATTTTAGATATTTAGGCAACACCTTGTGCTCTAATTTTGGAGGTTGGATCACATATGAAAGTACTTGAGTAGGTTTTTATGAATTGACTTAAAAACCTATTGTGGTAAATCTTCCATCTTCTCACCTAAGTCGTCTTTCAATCCATAAGTTTCATCGCAAAGGTTATATAGAAGAGGTGTGTTTAAAAATTCTTCTGTTTCATTGGCAATAACATCAATAAAGTATAAATCATCAGATAATGAAGGTTACATCTCAGATTGTGAAACATCAAAAGTTACCTCATCCTTTCCAACTCATTAAGTCAGCTTGCTTTGTTGAACATCGATGAGTGCATTTCCAGTGGCTAGGAATGGTCGATCCTAGATCAATGGTAATTCTCGATCTTCTTCCATCTCCAGTATGACAAAATCTGCAGAGAAAATGAACTTTCCAACTTTGACTAAAATATTTTGAATTACACCCTTAGGATACTTGATTTATCGATCAGCTCGCTGAAGTGTCATCCTGGTCGGCTTAAGTTCTTCTGGAAGACCTAAATATTTATAGACTGAGTATGGCATGAGGTTGATTCCAGCTCCAAGGTCATAAAGCAATCGTGCAAATTCTTCACTTCCAATGACAGAAGGAATGGTGAAACTTTCAGGATCTTGCAACTTTTCAGGTAGACGGTTTTGAATCAAAGCACTACATTCATGTTTGAGCATTACCTTGTTAGTGTTGATCCAGTTCCTCTTCTTTGTAAGCAATTCCTTTAGAAATTGTGCATATGTGGGCATCTGCTCAAGTGCTCCTGCAAAGGGAATGTTAATGTGAAGTTTTTTAAAAATATAAAGAAAACTATGGAAGCCTTCATCATCTTTCTTCTTATGTAGCCTTTGTGGAAATGAAACTGATGGTCGGTAAGGTTTCACGGCAGGTTGTGGTTAAGGCTCCTCAAGTGGCATGCTGATGTCCACCTTTTTATTTGTTGTGGGATCAACAAGCTTTTTGCCACTACGGAAGGTAACTACACAAAGCTTGGCATCTCGTGGATTGACTTAAGTATTCGATGGTGGTGTTCTGACCGGTCGGTTGTGCACCTGGTTGGATAGTTGCCCCATCTGCCGTTCCATATTATGGATGGATGCTTTAAGGTTCTTGATAAATGGATTTTCCTCGTCTCAAAAGAAACCTAGTTAACGAATTAGCTAGAGTTGAATCTTTCTAGGGTCTCAATATCGTGACTACTCAAAGTTATTAAAAGTGCTAATTAATTAAATAGGTTTTATGTTGTAGGTTCCACCAATGTCTAAGTCTATTAATTATTCTAATAATTCAAGTGACAGGAAAAATAACATAAGGCTGCAAGACTGCACGATATAAGGTTTAGACCAAATGGGAGAAAAGGGATTCGACTTCGAATCCCCCTAGTCTATCCAATTTGACAAATGACAAACAAATTCAACGATTTGAACAAAACAAGATAGATTCAATTCACCGTCGCAGTTCTTCTATAATCAAATCACGCCCTTTCGGGCCCACTAATCTGCTACCTATCTACTATCTCAATATGCTCTTTCGAGGCAAAAATATGAAATCCGCTAGGCTAAAACAAAACGAGAACTGCTCAAACGACGGACTAGTTTATTCGCTCCAGGATGAGAGTTAACGTCCAACCTACTTGGTTAATTTTGGTGTTCTAGATATGCAATCTATTTCGTGACGAAGACAAATCTAACAAGGTTCTATTCAAGACAGCCAAACAAGAATAAGAACATAAATGAAATTAAACATAAACAAAAATCCATCCACCTCACATAAATCATCAAATTCAAACAATTATCTGTTTATAAGGAATTACCAAGGGTTCATCTAATCTAAGCACGATGAGGTTAACTACTCATAGTTTTGAAGAAAAAAATAAAAAATAACAAAGGAACACATTGGAATTAGATTTACGAGAAGAATTCCGAAAAACCTAATTTTGCCGAGAACCATCAAAGAAATCGATCTGTCAATCTTGATTATGTCTTCCGATCCGAGCTCCTTGAAGTTGAAGCCTTCTCGTCGATCGGACATCCCTCAACTATCCTCTAAATACGGCTCAGCAGTCAATTCTTTTAGCGCCGCCGCCCCATCTTTTCTCGAGTTAAGCAAAAGAGGTTAATTGCATTTCATGAGTTTTTTGGTATATCTTCGACGTACTTTTGGTCTATATTCACGGGATATCAGCAGCAGTTCAGCGTTCTTTCAAAACAATTTCAGAGAACTAGTGATTGAGTAACATCATTCTATCTCGTAGTTTTTCTTTCATTATTTTCGGAGAGTGTATCCACTTTTATTTTTTGTAGGACTTGGACACTTGTCCTAGTTCCTTTTTACTTTTATTTTTGGTTTTTTTTGTTTGAGTCTTTTTCAGGGGTTTGCATCGTAACCGATTTCGAGCTTCATGGATCATGCATCTTGCCTCACCGGATTTCTCACGGCTTCCAAGTATTCCTATGCAACTTTTTCGTTTCGTTCAGTGAGGACACTGCCCAACCTAAGTGTGGTAGTGGGTTGCATAAGATTCTTGTTAGCTAGTCTTGTTGGGTAGTCATCTTGCATATCAGTCCAAATCTCAAGTTTGTTGGAACCATCTTTGAATCGACTATTTGACATGCTCAGAAAATTTTCCTATGACTTGTGCACTTGAATTGTTGGTCTACTTGTGAACCTAGATTTGATAGGAGTTTAAGCATGTGATCAAAGTCTATTGATTCGTTCTTTAGAGTTACTTTGATGTGTTTAAAGTAGCATGGACTCTCCAGTTTGATGTGACAGGGCATGCATGTTACCGAATTACTGTCTAGCAAAATAATGTGAGGCCTAAAAGACCATGTTGTAGTATAGATAATCTGCTTCATTAGTAGATTTGTTCTAAAATTATTTTGAGTGGTCTTCCATGTTTGTTGTTAATCTGATACTTGCATGATACCTCTCTGAATTCACTCGGCACTAATGCACTAAAATGATAGAGGCACTTTGAAAACCTCCACCGAAAAATGTCCATCCCGTCCTTAGGTTTCCCCCTAGGTAACCCAATCATAGCCAAAAAGCCTTTTTCATAATCCCCATAAAATTGTATCCCTTTTATTTCAATCCTTCATTTGATCATGTGTAGATTAGTGGCATGTAACTCGGTCGAGTCTAGGAGTCAAAGTTACTAAGTTTTGAAAATGCAGGATTATGTAGTCTCCCTTGTTCATTGTTGATATTGATGTTTATGTAGAATCTTGAAAAATGAGAAAAAGAGAAAAAATTTGAAAATCTCGCAAAAAGGAAGGAGACAACTAAAAAACCCAATCTCAAGAGAAGAAAAATAAAAAAGTCAAAAGAAGACCAAAAGGTCTCGAGTTAGATAAAATAACGAGCACAAAAGCTCAAAGTAGTAGTTTGTGTGTAAGGGATACACGAGCTAGTTTGAGCTTTTAGCAGTTTGAGATCCTTGCATAATGTTGTTTATAAGTAGTAACTTAACTCCATATTAGAGTAGACCAAGTCGTTTGCCGCTAAGTATAAACACTACCAAAAGTCATTTCAACTTCTCTTCTCTTTTCTATCCACATTACAAAGCCAAATAAAAGACCTCTAGATTAGTGATTGAAGTGTCTTGATGTGATGAGTACGAGTACTTAGATGTGCAAGTGTTGGAAGCGCACTTCAAAGATGATAATAAATGCATAAACACTGTCCTTGAAACATTGTTAGTGAGTTCATTATTGGCTACATCTTTGAGCCTTTTCCTTTGAGAGTAAGTCTAGATGGTTGGTGTAACGTGTATGATGATGTGTGGCAAGTTGAGGAACTTCTTTTGAACCCTTTACATTCTATTTCGGTTTCGATAAAGGTTCATTTGTCTATTAAGCAAATTGAGGGATGCACTAAGGATTATGGATTTTCTCTACTTCGTTAAGTACTTGTTTTGATTGTAGATGTGTTCCATCGCTTTTATCAGCCGTTTGCTTGAGGACAAGCAAAGTTTAAGTCTGGGGGTATTTGATGACACTCGATTTGCATGTTCATCGCCCTCGTTTATGCGAAATTTCATACATATTCGTATAGATCTGGGTAGAAGTTTAGGATGTTTCGTGCATTTCTAACACCTATATGGATTCAGTGTTTTGGACCCATTCGGAGTCCATCTGATGTTGTTTTTTAGTGTTTTTGATAGATTCCAGGTACATGACGACATCAAGGAATTAATCGGAGCGATACGGTGTGTGTGGATGGTCTAGGACAAGCAATGAGAAGTATTTTGAATCTTCAAGGAGCTTGGATTTCAACTTGGTCGGAAAACGTCCTTGTTTCGCATTTTTGACATATCTCCTACCTCAAAAGTCCGATTGTTATAAGGCCTACGGTGTTGGAAAGATAATTCAATTTTCTACAACTTTCATGTTCAGAGGTCCATGTAAATTATACCAAAAATGAGCCGTAAATAGACCAAAAGTGCGCGGCGCACTTTTGGTCCGTGTACAGCGCACTTTTGTTATAAAAGCCCAGCTCTCCCTCATAATGCAAAGACTATGGGGAGACGAAAATTAGAGAGAATTCAAAGACTTTGGATCGGAAGACATAATCAAGATTGACGGATCAAGTTCTTCGACGGTTCTCGGCGAAATTAGGTTTTTCGGATTTCTTCTTGTAAACCTAATTCCAATGGTTTCCTTTGTTGATTTTGATTTCTTCTTCATGATACTGAGTAGCTAAACTCTTCGTACTTAGAATAGATCAACCCTAGGTAATAATTTATGAATGAATGATTGTTCGACTTTGACGATTTATGCGAGTAGGATGGATTTTGGTTTATGTTTAATTTCGTTTCCGTTCTTGTTCTTGTTTGGCCGTCTTGAATAGAACCTTGTTAGATTTGTCTTCGTCTCAAAAGAGCTTTCATATCTAGAACACCGAAATTAATTAACTAAGTTAGGCGTTAGCTCTCATCCGGGAGCGAATAAACTAGTCCGTCGTGTGAGCAGTTCTCGTTTGTTTTATCGCCAAGCAGATTCTAGATCTTTGTCTCGAAAAAGTGGAATGAGATAGTAGATAAGTAGCAGATTAGCAAACCCGAAGGGCGTGATTTGATTAGAGAAGAACTGCGACGGTAAATTGAATCTGTTTTATTTTTATGGCATCTTAATTGATTGTAAAAAAAGGCTAAGTGCATTGAGCACACCATAATTTTTTTTATAGAATGAGCACGCTGTTATAAAACTAAGAACAAAGAAGAGAACAAGAACATGAGAGGAGGAGTACTTTCTAATTGAGGTGTGTGTAATGCTACAAATGAGAGCTCTATTTATAGGCTCATGAAATCATAACCTACACTCTCTAATATTATTACACATAAAAGAGGGGAATGAAATACATTAAACCATACACATAAAGGAGGGGAATAAAATACATTAATCATAGAATGAGGAGTTACACAATTTGACATTCACTACAATTATCTTCATAACACTCCCCCTTGAATGTCCATTGGTTAACGATACACATCATTCTTTGAATACGCGTTTGATACTGCCTCATTAAAAACCTTACCAGGAAAACCCAGTGGGAAAAACCATGGTTAAGGGAAAAAGAGTACAGTGCGTAGCAACTCCCCCTAATGATGATATCAATTGCAGTCCCTTAGTCGCCGAACTCCAATTTTCCGAACTAGTCTCTCAAATGTTGATGTCGGAAGAGCCTTAGTGAATAAATCAGCCAAGTTATCACTTGAGCGTACTTGTTTGACAGTGATGTCACCATTCTTTTGAAGGTCATGAGTGAAGAAGAATTTAGGAGATATATGTTTTGTTCTATCTCCTTTGATGTATCCCTCTTTCAATTGTACGATGCATGCAACATTATCTTCATGCAAGGGTGTCGGGGCCATCTTTTCAGAAGTTAATCCACACGAACTTCGAATATGTTGAATTATAGACCTCAGCCAAACACATTCACGACTAGCCTCATGTATTGCTAAAATCTCAGCATGGTTAGATGATGTGGCGGTAAGTGTTTGTTTCACGGAGCGCCAAGAAATTGTTGTATCACCACATGTGAATAAATAACCAGTTTGTGATCGGCTAGTATGAGGGTCGATAGGTATCCAAGCATCTGCATATCCTACCAAATCTGCTTTTGATTCATTCGAGAAGAATAATCCCATATCTTGTGTTCCTTGCAGATAGCGAAGTATATGTTTGACACCATTCCAATGTCTTCGTGTGGGAGAAGAACTATATCTTGCTAATAAATTAACGGCAAATGATATGTCGGGTCTTGTATGACCGGCAAGGTACATTAGTGCACCGATTGCACTAAGATAAGGTACTTCAGAACCAAGTAGTTCTTCATCAATTTCCCGAGGTCTGAAGGGATCTTTTTTCACATCTAGTGATCTGACAACCATCGGGGTACTCAATGGATGTGATTTATCCATGTAAAATCATTTCAACCCTTTAGTAGTGTATCCTTCTTGATGCACAAGAATACGTTAGGTAGGTGCTCAACCTGCAAACCAAGACAATATTTTGTCCGTCCCTAATCTTTCATCTCAAATTCCTTTTTCAAGCAGGTGATTGCTTTTGTAAGCTCATTTGGAGTCCCAATGATATTTATGTCATCAACATAAACCGAAATGATAACGAACTCGGTTCCTAATCTTTTTAGGAAAACACATGGATATATCGGATCATTTGCATATCCTTCTTTGATCAAATATTCACTAAGGCGGTTATACCACATTCGCATTGTTTCAATCCATATAAGGATTTATTCAATTTGATCGAATAACGTTCTCGAGAACTTGATTTATAAGCTTCGTGCAAATGAAATCCTTCGAGAAGTTTCATATAAATGTCGTTATCAAGTGATCCATATAAATAGGCAGTTACGACATCCATGAGACGCAAATCTAATCCTTCTTGAATTGTCAGACTGATCAAATAACGAAAAGTAGTTGCATCCACCACAGGAGAATATGTCTCCTCATAATCAATTCCGGTCTTTGTGAAAATCCTTGGGCAACAAGGCGTGCCTTGTACCTCGTAATTTCACCATTTTCATTACGTTTTCTTACAAAAACCCATTTGTACCCGACGGGGTTGACACCATCAGGTGTAAGGACCACAGGTCCAAAAAAATTTCGTTTTTCAAGAGAATGTAATTCTGCCTTAACTGCGTCATTCCATTTTGGCCAATCCTTTCGTTTTTTGCATGCATTCATGGATTTTGGCTCATGATCCTCATTTTCATCAATAACATTCAGCGCTGAATTATAAGCAAAAATTTCATCGACGTTAACTGTATTGCGGTTCCATTGTTTACCATCCAAGACATAGTTGATTGAGATCTCATTATTTTCAATATGTTCAGGTACACGATCTTTGTTCTTGAGCCGATATATCAGCAATGTTTGGTAGCTTATCCTCGATTGGACCATCTTGATTTACGGCTCCTTTTCTTTTTCGAGGATTTTTATCTTTGGAACCGATAGGTCTACCACGCTTCAGACGTGCTTTAGACTCATTTGTATTTTCATGATGTCCAATAGGGACATCTACTCGTGATGGAGCATTGATTGCTGGAACATGAGATTTGGTTACTCGATGTGGGTCAGTAAAAGCGTCTGCAGTTGATTCGCTAAACTTTGTAAATGAATTAGCTTTTGAATTTCTAGTTCACATTGTCTAGTACGAGGATCATAATGAGATAATACTAATTCATTCCAACTGATCTCTTTGTCCAGCTTATTATTTTCTCCCCTAATGTTGGGAAAACTGATTCATCAAAGTGACAATCAGCAAAACGAGCTGTGAATAGATCTCCTGTCATTGGTTCTAAATATTTTATAATCGAGGGAGACTCATACCCAACATAAATTCCCAACCTCCTTTGAGGTCCCATCTTAGTGCGTTGTGGTGGTGTAATAGGGATGTAAACAAGACATCCAAATATTCTTAGATGGGATATATTCGGTTCCCGACCAAAAACCATTTGTAAGGGGGAATACTCATGATAACTTGTTGGCTCGATGCGAATTAATGATGCCGCATGTAAGACAAGCATGCCCCCAACATGAAGTGGGAAGCTTTGCCTTCATTAACAATGGTCTTGCTATTAATCGTAAGCGTTTGATTAGAGATTTCCGCTAAACCATTTTGTGTATGAACATGTGCTACAGGATGTTCAACATCAATTCCGACAGACATGCAATAATCATTAAAATGTTGTGAAGTAAATTCACCAGCATTGTCAAGGCGTATCATTTTTATCGGATAATCCGGAAACTGTGCCCGTAATCTGATCAATTAAGCAAGTAATCGCGCAAATGCCAAATTACGAGTGGATAATAACGATACATGTGACCACTTAGTTGATGCATCAATTAAAACCATAAAATATCTAAATGGTCCGCATGATGGATGAATTGGTCCACAAATATCGCCTTGAATGCGTTCCAAAAATGTGAGCGATTCATTTCTCACTTTTATCGATGATGGTCGGATAATCAATTTTCCTTGAGAACATGCAATACAAGCCAAATCATTCGATTGGGGAATTCGCTTACTCATCAACGAGTGTCCAAGAGAATTCTCAAGTATTTTACGCATCATAATTGTTCCGGGATGGCCTAGCCGGTTATGCCAAACTACAAATCTATCACGATCCATAAACTTGGAGTTTATAATGGAATGTGATTCAATTGTACTAATAAACGTGTAGTACAAACCGGAAGAAATAGATGGTAGTTTTTCAAGATAACATTTGTTACCATCTACCATACTTGTGATGGCAATATATTCTTTATTTTCTTCCTCAATTGTCTCGATGTGATATCCGTCACGACGGATATCTTTATAACTTAATAAGTTGCGGTGAGACTTTGTAGAATATAATGCATCATCAATATGCATGCTAGTTCCTCCGTGTAGTAGCACGGTTGCTCTTCCGGAGCCTTCAATTAAATTACTACTACCGGATATAGTGCTAACATTAGCTTCTCGCATCACTAGATGAGAAAAATACTTCTTATCCTTTAGAATAGTATGAGTGGAAGCACTATCGATGAGACACACATCCTTCTTTTTTATGTTGTCGTGGATGGCAGTAGTATCCATGCTATAACACGAAAATGATAATCCATATTAGAAGGGACAATTATGATCGGAAATTCATTAATAAAAGAAATATAAAAAAATGAGAAAACACTTTCAAGAAAAACAAACTCAAACAAATCAAATAAGAACGATAATAAGGTGCATACATCAAGGCACCATTTTGTAATAAAAGATATCTCAACAACCATCTTATTTCTCAACATTTCCATCATGAGGAGGAAAGAAGTCAGCAACATCCAGATGAGTGGTGTCAAATTGGCCATGGTTCAAAACACCTTCCTCAATGACCATATTGGTTTCAACCTTCTTGTCTTTCCTTGACTCTTGGTAAAGATTGATAAGATGTCTAGGTGTACGACAAGTGCGAGTCCAATGATCGCCGCCACATCTAGTGCACATATTTTGAAAGTTTCGTTGCTAGGCCCACCTCGTTCCTTATTCATTCGCCCATCCCGTTTGAAATGTGGACGAGAAGAGTGGTTGAATCTCTGAAGGCGACCGTGACCATAATCACGTCCACGACCATGGACATTATTGCGACCATATCCACCACCACGGTTATGACCACGACCACGACCACGGCCACGGCCACAATATTGATCAAAATGGTGGTCATTTGTCGCGTTAGCTTCCGGAAATGGAGCCATACCAGTGGGGCGTGATTGATGATTCTTCAATAAGAGGTCATTGTTTTGCTCGGCCACTAAGAGACATGATATTAATTCAGAATATTTGGTGAAGCCCTTCTCCCGATATTGTTGTTGGAGAACTATATTGGAAGCATGGAAAGTGGAAAATGTCTTCTCGAGCATTTCCTTATCAGTGATTTTCTCGCCACATAGCAACATCTGCGAGCAAATTTTGAAGAGGGCAAAATTGTACTCGCTCACGGATTTGAAATCTTGTAGGCGTAAATGCACCCAATTATCACGAGCTCGAGGGAGAATCACCATTCTCTGGTGGTCATATCGGTCTTTGAGATTATTCCACAATTCGAGAGGATCTTTGATGGTGAGATACTCGTTTTTCAAGCCCTCGTCAAGATGGTGGCGAATAAAGATCAAAGCCTTGGCTTTGTCTTGGGCAGATGTTTCAGTTTCATCGTTAATCGTGTCGCCCAACCCTTTGGCTTGCAAATCGATGTCAGCATCCAAGACCCACGAGAGGTAATTTTTGCCCGAAACGTCAAGGGCCACAAACTCAAGTTTGGAAATATTCGACATGCTATAAAAGAAGCAAATTGAATTACAAATATATTATAAGCCAAATAATAAAACATATGAAAATGATATAATAATTAAAATAGTAATGGTAATGGAACATTTATTAACATAGAAATAAAGAATGCTTTAAAGAAATAATAATAATAATAATACCCATCTTGAAACATAACTATATAGACATTTAAATAGTGATAAAGGTTTTCTCTTTTGGGTAGGAAAAAAATAGAGGTATTCATGAGATGATAACTATAATGAGATGATAAATTTTAATATATTTGTATAACGGCTAAAATATCATATATATATATATATATACGTGACAAAAACATCAATATGATCATTTAAAATAAGATGGAAAAAATGCTAACAATATAATGTGAGTTCACTTAGAAAAATACATAAAATATTTTATAAATATTGTTGCCTAGAAGAGATACTCATGCATATGCCATAATAAAATAGCAATTATATCTATTTTAGAATTGATCATGAATTAAAAAGGCAACATACAAGCAAAAAAAACACTATGGAAAGAAACGGAAGATATAAAATATGATAGGTTATAATAATATATACTATAAAATATACATGATGATAACTAAACGTTTAGGCCAACCTATAAAGGCATGATATTTGACCAATATAAACGTTTGATAATAGTCATCAATAGAAAAATGACAAAGTCGTTTTTGAAATTGGTAAAATGAGAAAGACCACCATTTGTTACATATAAAAAAAATAGAAATGGATTCTTTTCTCTAACTTTAATTTTGAAAAAGAAGATTTTATCAGCAAATAAAAGAACAAGATAAATCATAATAATAACTTTAGAAAACAAGATATAGCAAATAACAACCTTCGTGAAAACTTCGAGAAAATAGGCAGAGCACTCGTGCTGATAACGTGTTATAAAACTAAGAACAAAGAAGAGAACAAGAACATGAGAGGAGGAGTACTTTCTTATTGAGGTGTGTGTAATGCTACAAATGAGAGCTCTATTTATAGGCTCATGAAATCATAACCTACACTCTCTAATATTATTACACATAAAAGAGGGGAATGAAATACATTAAACCATACACATAAAGGAGGGGAATAAAATACATTAATCATAGAATGAGGAGTTACACAATTTGACATTCACTACAATTATCTTCATAACACACGCCTTATTTTTTATTTTTGATAAAGGATTTTAATTCTTAATGAAGATTATAATTCTGATTTATGACCATCTCAATTGGAGATCAATGGCTCACAATAAAAAGGATGCATATGAGTTTAAATGGAGGGGATTTTGACTATCTTAATTAAAGATTTATGGTTCACAATAAAAATAGAAAAAAATGCATATAAATCCAAATGTATGGGATTTTATTTTTTTATGCAATAGTAACTTTTTATTATTTTTATATATACAATAACCTAGATGTTGTTGGTTGGTCGGGTCAAAATCCGAGAATTAGATATTGGTTGGTCGGGTCAAAATCGATAAGGTTATTTAAAATTATGGTTTGAGTGAGTTTTAGTCTTCTGATCGTTTAAACTGCCACAATTCATTTTTTTTACTATAAATAATATACGTGCTTCATAAAATTAGAGCATAAGCTCACAACTCACAACATTACATCATATGATTGGTAACCTATGAAAAAGTTTAAACTTAAAAGTTAACCGACTTCACATCCTACCTCTCCTCAAAATTATTCAAAGTAAATTACCTCAAGAACCTAACTCAACACAAAAGCAATCCAATGGATAAACATTCAAATAAGTTAAATTTTGTTAGACGCATGTATTTATCGGTTTCGAGGTTCATTTCTTCAGTATTTGTAAAGGTATGAAATTCATATTAATTATTGCACCTTAATTATTAAGTAGATGTAAGATAGATTAATGGGTTCGGAACGTTTGACTATTTAAGGAGGGGACTGAATTGAGATGAAAAAAAAAAGTTTAAGTTTTTTGTTTGATGTTATTTACTTTAACTTTTTTAATTTCTATTGAGCATTCTGTCATTTTAATCAATTTAACGAGCGTATCACAATTAATACGTTACAAATTTATTTTGTACCGAACTTCCACCATTCTGATATAGGTTAGGAATTTATTTTGTAAATGAAATATATTTTGAAATTTGATGACAGTTGTACGAGACAAAAATCGAAAACTTTTTGTTATACCTTGTCTTTTACCGACAAAAAGGAATCAATATAAAGCACAATTAATTTACATAATTACACCGATGATTACAATTGCACAAAAAGACTTCGCCTTGCAATTTTAACCAATTTGCATAATTGGGTTATCACCACCAACAACAAAAAGTGGAGATTAATCTTTTTTCAAACAATGAAAATAATTAATCTGAACACTACTTAATCTGAGCCAATGATTTGTCCTTGACTAGCTTGATGCTAAGGGCATTTAGCATGGCCCTTGAATATTGACGAGATGCCATCTTCCAATCCATCCCGCTCTTCATCATCGATTTGAATTCCTCGTAACTTATTCGCCCATCCTGTATAAAATCGGAGTAATGATTAACAGGGACAGTCAGTGCTTCAAGACATGAAATTAAAAAGGAAGAAAAAGAAGTGAAGTTAATTACCTTATCAAGATCAACATCACCCATAATATCTTTAATGACTTGCTCGATATTGTTGGGACCTAAATGATCTTCAATCATGGCGTCTCTCAACTCGTCAATCTCGATATAACCGCTCTTGTTTTTGTCAAAGAAGCTGAATGCTCGAGCTAGATTGTCGTCGTTCGCTATCTTTCTCAAATGAATCGACATCACAATGAACTCGTCCCAACTTAACGTCCCGTTTCCATCAAAATCCGCCTTTTTTGCCCCGTTCATTAAACGAAACAAAACAAATAAATTAAATTAGTTGGTGTGTGTATATATAATAACTAGAACTAGAATAATGTCGTATATATATTACTAACCGCGTCCATTAGCATCTTAATTTCGAGATCAGGAAGAGCGTGACCAGTGTTCAACAGACCGTCTTTGAGTTCTTCGAACGATACGTCTCCGTTTTTGTCTGTGTCCATTGTCTGGAACAACTGTCTTATGTGGTTTACTTGCTCATCTGGCAAGTTGTCAGCTACAACCTGCGGTTTTCAAACAGACTGATTGCGTTAGTAAAAACAAACTGAGTTAATGAATGTTCGAGATCAGCATTCATTTTATATCCTTACTCTGAGAACTCTCTTTTTGAACTTGTTCATCAGAGAGAATTGCCTAATCCTTGCTCTCACATTTTCTCCCAGGGACACGTTCGGTGCCTCGCTCGCATTTTGTATCCACGGATGTTCTGTGTACGACAAGTAAATCGACAATCGATGAGAAACCCGGCTACAAAAATTGTACTGAGATATATAGTCTTCGATTCCGTACCGAGCACTTCTTGGATGGTTAACCTAGAGTATGGATTTTGGTCAAGCATGCTCTTAACCAAGCTCTTTGCTTCCTTAGACACCTTAGGCCATGGATCCCTTGAAAAATCCAAATGCCCTCTTACAATTGCTTGTGCAATGCCTTCCTCGGTTTCTGCATTTTCAAATTTTCGCAGTTAAATCCGGTATATCTAGCTCATTAGTTCGATCTCCGATACGATTTTTTAAACTATTACCTGCCCAAAATGGAGGAACCCCACAAAGCAGGATGTAGAGGATAACACCAGTGCTCCACACATCAATTTCAGGGCCGTAATTTCGTCTAAGTACCTCCGGAGCCATGTAGTATGGACTTCCAACGATCTCGTTGAACCGTTGAGCTGCATTTTAATTTTTTACATTCAATTAATTACCGTACGGTTAGAAATGAAACTTTCACTTCTTTTCGAGAAATTGGTACGTACCCGGTTCGAAGAATATGGAAAGACCGAAATCAATAGCCTTGAGTTGGGAATGTTCAGATGCATCTGCAAATAAGAAATTTTCGGGCTTCAAGTCCCTATGGATCACTCCATGTTCATTGCATACCTGCACCAAAAGATTAGAGCCGTCAAACCAACATGTTTACAGTTAAATTTTAATACAGGGTCTCCGAAATTCATTAGATTTACAACGAAAATCAGATTTAATTACCTTGACAACATCCAAAATGGTCCTGGTAACCATGGCAGCAGCACGCTCGGTGTAATGGCCTTTAGCAACGATCCGATCAAAGAGCTCTCCGCCTTCACAAAGCTCCATCACCAAATAAATCATGTCTTTATCCTCATACGCTTCCTTGAACTTGACGATGTTCGGATGCTCCGGCAAGTGCCTCATGATCTCGACCTCCCTCCTCACGTCCTCCACATCGACCTCCGTCCTCAGCTTCGCCTTCGATATCGTCTTGCACGCAAACTTCTCCCCCGTCATCTTCTCAAAACACTCGTACGTTATCCCGAACTCCCCCCTCCCCAGTTCCTTCTCCAGCGCGTACTTCTCGTATATGTTGTCCCCCGAGGGATCCTTCACCACTGATGTCGCGGCTCGAAATGTGCCTAGCTTCCTCGGAGCCTTGTTGAAATCGGAGTACGGTCGTCGGGTGTTGAACCTCGACGACAGTACTCGGCCTGCGTTGGCCGCGGAAGAAATGCAGCCTCCCATTTGGTTTTTTTATCCTTTTTTTTAGATTGAAGATGGACGAGGTAAGGAGACAGAAAGATGGTCGTCAATTTGATGGTAAAAGTAATTTATAAAGTTTACCATCAGAAAGAATTACGTCGTGGATAACCGAGTTTAATTTTGTTACTTTTGGTAATTTTGTGTCTCTGATTTTGCTAATGGTGGATTCTTGATTAGGTAAATGTTGATTGGGAATCCATCCATGTAGCAAAAGAGAGGAAGAAGAAGAAGAAGAATGGTTTGGTTGATCAATCCCAACAAAAGAGAAAAGGAGAAGGGGAAGAATTTCTTTTCTATATATGGTTATCTAAAATTAAAATGTGATTTGCAAAATTGTTGGGATGTTATCTTCTTTTTTTTTTACTCTTTACTTTTTTTATTTTCTACCCCTATTTTTCACCCATCTTCTATTTTATACAAGATTTCGGTTTGACCAAAAATCAAAAGTAATTGGATCAAGAATCAAAAGAAAATTCAAACTATGTTTTCTCTAAGGATTTCATCAACCGACTATTGATATGCTTGTTGAAGAGTAAGGATCGGGACAATTAATTTTTATTCGGGGGTATGTGATCCATGTAATTATCTCATGTATGGGGTCGACACCTCTAATAATTTGCGCTTAATTGTTGTACTCATATTTTTACTGAATTCTTAATGAATGAGATGATCTTTTATTTTGTAAAAATAAAAAAACTTATAAATCAGGTTGGATAAAATTGGAGCTGTCTCTCCTACTGTCTCTCCAATCTCACTATGTAATCAATCAACTGATTAACTGAGCTAATTTGAATAAATATTGCTAATGAGTGGTTTCTGAATCCCTTCCTTCCCAGGTGATTTCCTTTTTCTCACGTAACAATATGGTATAACGAAATACGGAGTTATGTTAGATGATCGGAAATTGTTGGTGATTGGGTAGTATACCTTTATTTATTTAATTCAATATTTAGGAGATTGTGGAAGAGTTAAATTAATTTAGAGAAAGGCGAAAAAAATGAGGTTGTTGATAAATGATCTAGAGATATGATATATGTAAAGGAGTCTATGAAAAAGAGTCGGCCCTTATAAGTGTTTTATAATTCGGAAGAATAGATAAAGAATAATAATATAAATGAAAATCAACGTTCAATTTTTTAAATCGTCTAATATTGTCAAAAACTGAAAAGAAAGATGTCAAATATTTGTGACGGACAAGTAATTGAATAGGCTTGATCCATGCCTATTAAGTGCTGGATTTTGTTTAAAGATATTCTGCTGAGATGGAGCTTGTAGAGATGCTTAAATGAGGAGAATAACCAAATGAAGAAGTTTCGAGACTAATAATTAATTTGTTCTATTTCTCCTAATTCAAGATATCGCATAATGAGGTTTGCTATGTAACCGACCCCAAGCCACAATAATCATTTCGATTTAACTCCAAAACGGCGAATGAACAACTGCCCCCCAAGGACCTAATCAGTTAGAGTCGATTTTAATAAATAAATAAATAACAATTAGCTTAATGTATTATTCCTTGTCCTCTCTTGATTAACGTCTGGCATGATAATTAGCTAAAGATTAAGGGGAATTTAGAGAAATTTTATACAAATTCTGAATTTTAAGTAATACTTGTTTGTTTACGTTAAATGGGTTGGTGTCTTACAAAAACACCTCTCCTTTGAGCTTATTTTTTTCCTATAATTTGTCATTTCGAAATATATGGTCTCAATAACGTTTTTTATAAAACTCTGAATTTGCACTCACCTTTAGTCCATGTTATTTTATTGCCCCCGACCTTTGTTCTTCCTTCCGTTACCCAATTTTTTCGTAGTTGAGTCTTCCTCATCTATTCAATCTCCATAGTTTGTAATTTGCAAGAGGGTGATGGAAGACATTTCTCTCTCCTTATTAATTATTTCATATGGGATTCGAATTTTTTATTCTTACTAGAAGATGATAGATCTTAAAATTAAATTTAAAATAAAGATATTATGATCATTGCACAATCAACTTCCAACAAATTAAAAATTATATTTCAATTCCAAACATTATTATCAAACAATATAATTGAAATTCCTTAATAATTACATAATCTATAATTCTCTAATTCTCTATTTATAATTTTTCTCATTCTCTATTACTTCATACCAAACGAGTCCAGTGATGATATTACAAAAATTATAAAAGTGAGTAATGTGCACAACATATGGAACATAAGTAGCAGTCAATGTATTTTACAAATTTTTATACGGGAGACTTAGAACTTTTTTAGTATGGTCGGGTAGTGAAATTGATGATTTTAATTTTAAAATTATATGGTTTTATGATTTTATAGGTGTTTAACGATATTGATTTCACTTAAAATTGGTAATTATTAATTAGTAAAATCAGGTAAATTTTGATTAAAATCTTAGAATCTTGTGAAATCAATGACTTTTTATGTACTTTACAATTCTATTTTCTAAATAAAAATTGTCAATTTATCATTTTGTTTCACTCGGTTTGACGTAGAAGTAAAAAATCTAAGTGTTAGTAGTAATTTATTTATTTTATCGATGGATTTTGATTATTTTAGTAATAAGTAAAAATTAAAATTATATCAATTGTTTAAAATTAATGTATTTTCAGTTTTCTTCTTCAGACGACGGCTGCAAAGTCTTTAGATTTTACAATTCGATTCTACAATTATACTTTTATGTTACTTTTCGATTCCACACTTTTTTAAAGAGAATACATAAAAGAAATTGGTGTCCATTACGTGATATTTACTAAATTTGAATTTAAAACTTCTAAATAACCAGAATTGAGACACACGTTCTACCACCGTAGGAACTCCACTCGAACTTTTGATCCACGCTGAATCAAAGAGTACTAATAATAAATCAATTCAAAACTCAAGTAGTAGTATTATGTTAGTTTTTTTTATAGTTTGAGGACCTTTGTCATAATACCAACTTAAAGTCTTGCTCAAGAAGTTTCGGTCCTAGGGGCACAATCTCGTCGCTTTACTCTCTTTTCACTCTATCCCGGGCGTCGTTTCAGCATCCCCATTTCTCTTTCATCAAAGTTATCGTAAGGTTTCTCTTTGCTCATCAACTATTTGAAGGCTAACAAAGGGATTGCTATAAGAGACCCTGTTTTTTATTATCCAACGGCTTAACATTTTAATTTTGTGAGTACAATTATGTGAATATTTTTTGAACATAATATTTAAATACATACATGATGTCTCTCAAATCAAAGGCACTACCTAACTCGAAATTCTCGGTTCTCTGAAAAACAATCCCCTTCTCCCGTAACAGTTCCGCCGCCGCTCGCCGCCACCACCGTTCGCTGCCGCCGCTTCCTGCTACCGCCCGCCGTTCGTCGCCGCCGATGTCGCCAACTGCCGCCCGATGGTCTTGAACGGTCGTCGCCGTTGAATAGCGACGGCGGTGAACGATGGTCGCCATTCAATGGCGTCCGATTCTTTTTTAAAAATTTTTCTTATTGATTATGTTGTTATTATTAAAATGTAATTATTGTGCTTTAGTTTAGTGTATAAGAAATTAAATATGTAGTAATTAGTATGATTTAGTTTAGTGAATTATTTTATTAATACTTGAAAAATTTTAATTAGTCATGCTAATTAAATTTAATTATTAAAGATTAGTAAATATAGTAACGATTAATTTAATAATTAAATATTTGGTAATTGAATATGTATTTAATTAATACTTAGAAATTAGTAATTAGTCATGTTAATTAAGATTAATTAGTAAAGATTCATAAATATAGTAACAATTAATTTGATAATTAAATATTTGGTAATTAAATATCTATATAATTAATACTTGGAAATTAGTAATTAATCATACTAATAAAGATTAATTAGTAAATATAGTAATAATTATTTTGATAATTAAATACTTGATAATTGAATATCTATTTAATTAATACTTGGAAATTAGTAACTAGTCATACTAATTAATATTAATTAGTAAATACAAACTTAACATTATAATAAAAATATTTATAGATATAAAATATTTCAAATTAATAAATAGTGAGCCTAATTTAGATGAATTATTAATTATACATCTCAAATTGAATGTATGTTTGAAAAGTATGATTTAGTGTTAGTTTTGTAATTAATAGTTACGATTTAAATTGCATATATAGTTGGAAGTGTTATCGGGGAGAGATCATCGTCTGCCGAGATTTATTGACGTCCTCTTTTTGCCTCGAACGAGGAAAGAGCGAAGGGAAAGAAGTCTAGGCTAGGGGATGTTGGTCAGTCGAGTGCGCTGTTTCAAATTTCCGGACCGATATATATGGACCCCGATCTGCACTTTGCTTCGAGAGAGCTGACTGTTGATGAGATTTTTGCTAGCCAGCCTCCAAATTTGCGCGATGACATTCATACCATCTGAGACGCCTCAGATGGTGACGATGAGCAGATCCCGTCGAACGGTAACGGGGATGAGGATGACGATCGTGATACCTCGTTTCACCCCCATTTAGTTGACAGTGCTCGCTACATCATGATCACGACCAGACAGTAGGTCGTCTCATGGATCATAGGGTTCTTCTACCGTGGGCCCTCGATGTGGCAGAGTTGGGCGTTCTACAGGGGTCCAGTCCAGCAGCACCAGCGGGGATTGGTTGCTTACAAGTCCAGCACTTGGTGGGCCACGAATCCCTACTCTGATCCCTAATTTTGGCGTTCACATAGCCCACCACCTATGGAAGCGCGGTTCGGACTCGAAGGCGACATCACAATTCAGGCTCTGCATTGGAAAGGCTATGGTTCGTAAGCTAGAGAGGTTCCAGCGGCCTTCCGATACGGCTCAACATTTTATCGAGGTCTTCGGGTTGTCGCACCTCGGAGGGGTTATGTCGTGGGGTTTAGATCTTCCCCTATTGTTGGCGTTCGTTGAGAAGTGGTAGCCAGACACCAACACCTTTCACATGCCGTTCGTGGAGATGACGATTACGTTGCACGATGTGTTGTACTTACTCAGGATTCCCATACGGGACACCCAGCTTAGTTCAGAGGGCGAGAAGAATTATGTGGCGCAGCTTGCGTCCATGCTTAATATTTCGGGTGCTGAGATCAGGGGGTGCTATGCCGCAGGCGGGTTACACCTAGACTACTTACTCATAGTTGCCCAGACAGGTGAGCTTGACGATGCGAGCACAGTCGTCTGCTACTTGATTGCGTTGTTGGACTCCACTGTTTTTTGCAAACCCGTAGTCAGACTCGTGTTCGTATTGGGGTTCTTGAAGGATTACGAGATGTGCAGATGACTCGGAAGTATAGTTGGGGATGCAGCCACACTTTCTTATCTATACAGGCAACTCGGGATTGCCTCTCGCACGGGGTCTACGTCGCTGTCGAGCTGTCTGAATTTGATGTAATTGTGGATCTATGGGTACTTCCCGAGCTTGCACTGTAGACCGTCTCCGACCGCACGTTCGAGTGGGGAAGCATTTGTTGGGCGGTGGGATGGACCGAGGATCGTTGAGAGAGCAGTTGACGCTGATGCGAGGCATCACACACTACGTTCGCTCTTGGATGGGATGACACACGCCCAAGTCAATTGGCTTCCCTACGGTTTAACGGATTTCGACGGCAAGACTCGATCATCCTTGTACAGGGGAGGCATACATGCATTCGATTACATTCAGCCTCACGATTCCACTCGCGTTATGAGACCGTATGGGTTTCGACACATGCAGCCAGATGGAGTTCTCGTATCAGAGTCTGCGTCGAGGCATCCTGATGGATGACAGTATTCACTCAAGCACTCTAAGTGGGACTACAGCCGGCAGAGTTTCTTGACCCATTTACCCTACTACACCATGCGAGCAATACAAGTACAACCATTTTTTCTTCTTCACGGGGTTTTTCTTATGTGATTCACGAGTCAATTGAAATCCCAAATCTAAAGCAATGTCACGAGCCGCATCACACGCATCATCGACAGTGTCGTAAGACAACCCATTTATGAAATAACCGCCATAATTCAACTGTTCTTCAACATCGTCATCATCACTAGAACTTCCGTAAACATGGTATAACAACACCTATCACTCGGTGTACTATGTTTACAGCATTCGTTCACTACATGTCAAACAGTAAACCTATGATTCACAACCACTCTTTTGGTACAATAACGAAAACTTATCGTATCACTCATCACTGCGCTTCTTGAAATCTACGAACAATAATTCTATCGATCCTCAACTATAATAGTAGACATGTTCAACAAATTAATTACAAACCGGAGGTGATAATTTATCACACATAATACTTTAATCATTACTTTTAATCAATAAACGAATGTGAGTGCCTAAAATATTAATAACAAAATTGTACATATTATATAATTATAACTATTAATATTTATGGTAATATTCATTATTAAGATTAATGTTTAATATATTGTACATATTATACCATTACAAATTTTAATTTTAATAATTAATATTATTAATTTACGAGTTCAAATTCATAAATACAAAGTTAACAAAAACAATATTATGATTAATATTTAATATAATGTACATATTATATAGTTAGATCTATTAAATTCACTAATTAATGTTCTTAATTTATGAATTCAAATACACAAATATAAATAAAATTAATACTGTCACCATATTACATTTTAACAATAACAACTTAATAATTAAAAAATAAACCAAAAACAATTAACGATCTCCATTCAAAATGTCGTCGCCATTGAATGGCAAATGGCGACACTTATGAGTGACCGTCACCGTAGAATGGCGACAGCATTTTGTGGTCATCGCCATTCAATGTTGTCGCATGCACAACAAAGCCGCCATTCAACGGCGACGGTTTATCGTAACGGTCACCATTGAATGGCGACTGTGTTGTATACAACAGCCTAGAAAGGGATCCGAAGTGTAATTGAACAACAGCCTAGCTAGTATATTCTAATTAGTTACGCTGCTTTAAGTACAATACGAACCATCATTTTCTCTAGTTCAGATGATCCAATGCGTTCAAATACTCTACAATTTAACTGGAGTTTCTATCAACTAGTGATGTTACAACTGCTAGGCATTTTATATTTGGCTTTTTTCTAGTGCGAGAATGATTGCTTTCTGAAAATTCATTCCCATCCGACGATATGATGTTCGCCGAAGATTGATGAGGCCATGTTTGATTTTTGTGCATGCTGTGTCAAGGATTCAGAGATCATTTGCAGAAATGGATCATGTTATTATTCCAGTGTTCTTGCATAGTTTTGGTTGTTTGTCTTACTTCTCTGTATTCAATGAATATTTGCAACCGAGTTGCAAAGTACCTGGCTGATATTCTGATTTGTTATGTCTTCGACAATTCTATACAGTGTAATAATGGGAGGAAGACGATGGAAGAATTTATGGCATTTTTTTTATAAAGAAGAGTTTATGGTGATTTAAATTAGTGTTTGATTCAAGCTGTTAACATATATACTTATACAAATAAACACTCATTGGTTGATGCGAAATTCTGAAACACTAGAATGACGAATTTGTAAGAGTATTTTAAGTACAAGACCATAAACGATATATGTAATTAAGTTTTAAAATTATATTTATTATCAACCGTCAAGATCGATCATTTAATATGAACGTTCATGATGGTTTACGTAACCCATAAAAAACTAGGCACACCAAAACTTTCGGTATACCAAGTATACCGAAGAATTCACCAGTATTTAATTATCAAGTTAACTGTTACTATATTTACTTGTATTTAATAATTCACTTTAATTAGTATGACTAATTACTAATTTCCAAAATTTAATTAAAAGTAAGGAGAAAATCTCAACCCTAAACCCTATCTCTAAATTCTAAACCCTAACCCCTAACCGCTAAACTCTAAACCTTATCTCTAAATAACCTAAATCGAAAACCCTAAACCCTATCTCTACATTCTAAATCCTAAACCCTATCTCTAAATTGTAAACCCTAACCCATCTAAACCATATCTCTGAACCCTATCTCTAAATTGTAAACAATAACCCATCTAAACACTATCACTAAACCCTATTTCTAAATTCTAAACCCTTTCTCTAAA
Source organism: Linum usitatissimum (assembly GCA_030674075.2). NCBI lineage: Eukaryota > Viridiplantae > Streptophyta > Magnoliopsida > Malpighiales > Linaceae > Linum > Linum usitatissimum. The sequence goes on from JAUJYP020001374.1 coordinate 3,245,816, forward strand.
CCCTAAACTGAAACATGCAAATAAAGAAAATCTAACATTTGCAATACCCGCATGAAAATTCCACTCCACGTCCATTGTATATCCCATGCAAAGTAATTCTTTCTTTTAGCATGAAGTGGAATTTATTTGCATGGGACATGCATGTAAATGGAGTGGATTTTAGGGTTTAGGATTTAGCGGTTAGGGGTTAGGATTTACAAATTCTAACTGCTAAACCCTAAACCCTATCTCTAAATGAAAAATCATAACCCCTAACCGCTAAACCCTATCTCTAAATTCTAAACCCTAACCCGTAACCTCTACACCCTAAACCTTAATTATCACTATTATTACTTATATTTACTAATTCAACTTAATTAGCTTGACTAATTACTAATTTCCAAGTATTAATTGCATAATTATTCAATTATCAAATATTTAATTACCAAATTAATTGTTACTATAATTATTTTTATTTACCAATTCACCTTACTTATTCTGACTAAGTACTCATTTTCAAATATTAATTAAATAAATATTCAATTACCAAGTATTTAATTATCACATATTTAATTACTAACTCACTAAACTAAATTTCACACTAATTACATTTTAATAATAATAACATAATAATTAAAAAATAAATTAAAACAAAATAAAATAAAAATACAACGATTCGACATTCAATGGCGACCGATCCGTACCGGCGACGACGGATCTGATGGCGGGTGGCTGCGGCGTCGGCGGCGGCAGTGACGGCGGAATAAGGCAATTTTGATCGATCGTATCAAGTCGTATACAAATTTCTCGGTTTTTCGCATCTTATAAAGAAATTGGTATTTTACTGTTTCAAAAGCGTTTTCGTCATTTCAACTTCCGATTTCGAACGTTATGACATTTCGTAATAAAATGTAGGGCGTTTTATAACAAGCTAACAATCCCTTCTCCATTTCAGTTAGTGCTTCCTTGCTTGCTGCTATAAATGGCAGAGGAAAATAGCCCGGTCATGAAGAATGATACCAACAAGTTCACATGGAGGATTGATGATTTCTCCAAGCTGGAAACCCTAAAGCCTTATTCTGACACTTCTGTAGCAGGGAGCTATAAGTGGTAAACCTCTCACTGTTTCTCGGTGTTCTCCTTGTTTCTTATAAAACCCCTACCATTGATTTAGTATTAGCATGTATTTGAAAATCAATTGCTAGGGTTCTTGTTCTTCCAAAGGGGAATAATGTTAATCATCTGTCTGTATATTTGGATTTTGCTGATAAGGATTCTATGCCCTCTGGATGGAGTGTCCGAGCTGACTTCAGCATTACTCTTGTTGGCCAACTCACTGGCTCTTCTTCTCTGCAAAAGAGTAACTCTTTTTCATACGCTCTCATCTGCATATGTGAAAATTCCTGTGGTTTTGTTTTGAATTGAGCAATGGCCTTTGTTAGTAACGAGGCATGATGTCTGTAAACTGTTATTTCTGGGGCTATAGGCCATTCTACCCTTACATTACTTGCACACTGAACGCAGTTACCACACACAAATTCAAAAAAGACAAGTCTTATGGGGGATTTACCAGGTTTCTTCCAATCGGCGACCTTTCTCAGAAAGGATTCCTTGTGAATGATACTCTCATCATTAAAGCTAAAGTTTCTACTGTAAGTCTCTTAATGAAATTTTCTGAGTTTACGAGTTCATAGCGATTTCCTTGAAATGCAAATGCTTCACCTGTGTTTGCAGGAAGAGAAACCGTGATTAGATGTTGCTTCTACTGATGAACCTAAGGTGATCGAGACTGATCAAGCTAGCGAAGCTATCAAAGTATGGCATTGAACTCTCCTAGCTAGGATGTCCACTCATGGGAAAACAACAAACAATTGACTTTCATTTCCTCTATGTGTTCTGTTGCTTTTGGGTTCAGGTTGATGGTCTTGATAAGTCAAATGGAACCACTAGAAGTAGTTACCTCTCTCCATCAAGTGTGCAATCAACCTCTCGAAACCTTATGACGGAACTTTCGACAGGGACTGCTAGTAGCAATTCCTCTTCGTTGAATGGAATCTCTTGCTCAATTCGAGGCGATGGTTCGGGTGTGTTGCAACAACAAAGGGAGAAATTACTTGGCTTCTTCCACATGTCACTCAAGGCCCTCAGCCAATCCAAATCACTTGATGAAGTGGAGAACATTGCCCTCGGAATTCTTAAGCAGGCAACCGATCCGCTAGAGAAGACTGTCCTGAACGACCTGGTCTCACGCCTGGCTGAGTTTAAAGAGATTGTTCCTAGCTCTCTGTCAACTATTGAAACAAGCCATGATGTGGAATCATCTGTAGCCCAGATGATCAAAGAACTGGAGGTCAGGCTGGTTCACAGGAATGGCAGTTGAGCTCTTTGGAAACAGAGATGGAGAGAAGAACTAACCGCCCGCAATGCCAAAATTCTCGATCATAAGAATACCACTGTTGTTGAACTTGACAATCCTAATGAAGAAGCATCCAAGGAACTGGAAGAATGGAAGAAGCAACACGGTCAAAAGAAGGAAGCGGTGGAGAAGCGGATGGGAGCCAAGGATAAACTTGCTCAGGCCAATGCTAGTTGGAAGCTCTTCAGGGAGAACTTAGGATGGCAACATCAGCATTAGTTCTTACACTCTTCATGGATAGAAGTAACTGCATTAGTTCTAGATGGATTCATTATGCTTTGGAAATACTTTCCTCCCATAAATATTGTACCGCCGATTTCATTGAGGACGACCGATCCTACTGCACCCCGTTTCAATTGTAAATGGTGTCGTCCGTGTTCACCTTCCGTACTAGGGGCTACGTATCCACATACGTCGATGATGTTGGTTCATAAGGACTATTCATGTATGTCCAGGATACAGCATATTGGTTTTCGTAGAAGACAATCATAACAAAGAAGTGGTTAGATTTTAGAAGGCCAACTTGATGATCAAGTCGACTGGTTAGATTATCATAAACATGAGTTGCATTGAAAAAATATATACATCCTCGAACTTCGAGTGATCATTTTCCTATACTTCAATCTTTAAGACTGGTTTGATTATGAAAACATGGAAAATCACGTTAAAACATGTATACCATCGAGCTTTTGGGTGATCATTTTGCTATACTTAAATCCCTAATGACCAATATGTTACATTGATCATTTAATTGTTTTTCCAAATTTAATCGAGCCCGCCATTCCCTTTTTTAAAGGTTTCACATTTCGAGGTAAACAAAATCTGAGAGCATTAAAGGTAAAGATCAAAGTGCAAATCCATGCAAAATTCAAACATGAATTGATAATCAATTCAGTCATTCAGATTAATGGGGACAAAGATCTTGATTAGAAGGCCATAAATATCGAATATTGTTTTAGATATGATATATTTCTGGCTAATTTGTTTTTTTTTAAATATAGAGTTAGATCAGTGAAAATCGTTGCATCGTTGGTGATTGTGTTGTGTGCCTTGTTGATTCACCTAAATATTAAGAAGACTGTGATAGATTCAAATTGATTCAGAAAAAAGGAGAGGAAAATAAGATTGTTGGCAAATGACTTGGAGATCTGATATATATAGAGGAGTCTCTAAAAAGAATCGGTTCTTACCAATTCTTTATGATTCAGAAGAATAAATAGAAAATGATAAATCTAAATGGAAATCAAAGCTCAATTTATTAAATGAGGTGAGTAATAATTGCATGGAGAAGCTTCCAGACCGATAATCAATTCATTTTTATTTCTTCTAATCCAAGATATCAGGTAATGAGGTCTACTGTGTAAGATCTGTCGACAAGCTGCGAGCCTAAACTGTGGTACCAAACTATGAGACATCGAGGTCATCACTTCCATCAATTAGAGTTAACTATTACGGCTCAATTTAACCGATTCCGAGGCATAATAGTAAGGGCGATTCAACTTCGAAACCTAGGGTGAACAAATAGTAGCCCCTAATCGATAAGAGTCCATCTCAATAAACAATCAATCAAAATTGGAGCTATGCTCTCTCTGTGTATTCCATCGAATCTTCCCATCCGCCAATCAATCAATCAAATAATTAACTGAGCTAATTTACATCAAAATTGCTATTGATTGTTTGCGAATGCCTTAGTTCCTTTCCAAGTGCATTCTTCTTCTTCTTCTTCAGATAGATAGTTAGCTGCTTAAAGTACCCATAAGCTCCTTCAGTTTCGCCACTCGGCTGCAATAAAAAAAAACATTTTGAGCAATTTTTACGATATCACCTTTACTTTAGCTTGGAAACTAAAAAAACGTCAACTTTACCTCCTGGGGAAGGAAGGTAATAGATCTTCAACAACTTGAACAATGATAGAACCTTGATTCGAATCAAGATCTAGCCTTTTTTCCCGAGCCAACCCCTCCAACAGATGGCCAATGAGGTTGTAAGAAACCATGCTCGCGGAATCAGCAGCTTCTTGGATGTCGAGGTACAAGTTTTTGCGGGTAATCTGATCGTCAGGACCAGAATCTCCCCCACTGGATACAGGATGACTTTCAACTTCCTGCGCTTGAGAAGGACTACCACAACCATCGGTGATATCTGACTCGCATTCGAGAGGGTTATGCTCTGCGACACTCTCTCCATCATTATCCGAGTCCACAGATACACACATGGAACTTGGAGAGCCTGGCTTCAGGAGAGAAATATCACAACTCTCGTCATCTTCATAATCAGATTGTCCTTCTAAATATGCATCAGCAAAATCCTCGTCAAAACCGTGATCAGGAGTTGAATCCCAAACCAGCTGCTTTATTCTGGAACTTACACATAAGATACATTCGATTTCTTCATCAATGATGTGGTTTGAGTCCGGTGAAACCCGAGAATTCTTATTGATAATAGCAAGAGCATCCACCAATTCCTGTGGAATGGAGTCTAATTCATCACACTCAAATAAATACTCAGCAAGTAGTTTCTTCATGAATGTACGCAAAGACCGCTTTGAGATATTGCCACTTGGATCGAACAAATTCTGCATGCTTTGAAGCTCTGACATTGTGACCTTCGATTCGAGTAGCCTAATAGCCTTGATTATTTCATTCTGTAACGTTTCTACTTCTGGGGGGAAATTTGCAAACTTCGGCATGTAGTAATCAGGACATCTTTTCAACTTTAGTGATAAACCTGCAACGGCAAGAGACTTGGCTAAAGGTTCATGAAGGCTGTTCCGCCTACCTGTGCTAAGTTCTGACAGCATTATCTGGCTGGCCTTCTTTATCTTATGAATCAAGGTATCTCGACTCCATCCATGTCTCCTTTTCGGTAAATGAGGTAATTTTGCTGGTATACCTCTTAGTTTCCTGCGCATAGCGAACAATGCTTCAGTTGGCAACTCATTTAGTCTGCCCAACATTTGAATTGCAGCAACTTGATGTTGAAAGTTATCCAAACAACAGTTTAGTTGAATATTCTCCCGATCGCTGAGAAGCTGAGACAACTTTCTTAAAGTTTCTGAATTTTCAGGGTTGCTTCTTTGATCCCTAAGAAATCCTGGAAAAGATTTCTTGATTACCTCTCTCATTTTCTTGCGTGTCTTTTCAGCCTTCGGCATTCTTTTTGTAAGGAACATCGCAAGAAGGTAAAGGCCCTTACTGGTCAAAGAATCAAGACAACACATCACGATCTCTTTCATATTGTTCAAGTTGAGAAGCGGAGTTTCGACCTCTTTCTGAACATTGTGACCTCCAAACGCTTCTTCAACATATGCTTTAACATCATCATAAAATATCTGAGCAAGAGAAAAGAATCGTCAATCATAATGTAATCGATGCTAGTCAGTTACACAGCATAGGAATAGAAGCTAGGCCTTACAAACACGTTATCATACCCCTTCACATGTGAGAACAAGAGAAACAGTGATTTTTCTGAACAAAATTAGAGAACATAATTGCATCTTACAATCCAGGTGCACTAGGGAATTTTATGGATCTTAATATGATGGATATGGAAGGGAAATCAAGTTGGCACAGACTATAAGAGATAGGCTCTCGTATTCTGATATATAAAACAGTCAAAGGAAAAAAAAGTAGACTTCCAAAATGAAGGATGCAGTCCGTGTGAATGTTAACTTACATCATCTTCCCTAAGTAAAGATTCAGGCACGCACTTAGATTTCAAAAGTCCTCTCTTCTGCTCAGATTTGGACATCTCCACTCCCATTACAAACCTGCACACGGCAAAGCTTAGGAAGTTAATTCTTCTGGGGGAAAAAGAAACTAATAGAAAAGGTGTAGCTCTCTGATCACACCATAAATAAGCCACCTTCTTTTCAGTCGAAGCATCTGGTCCTGTTGCTTAAGTTCCGAAAGTAACGATCTGTGGTCAGTCCAGAAACAACCTAATTCTCCATCCTTCACCGTCTGTAGAGATTGATCATACTCAAATGACAGTGGCTTTTCAGAGCACTTGTCCAAAACGCCAGGAGCAATATCAATTGGTCTACTTCTCTTCATGGTGTAAATCAAGATCTGCCACACAAAACCAAAAATCACGTCTAGTCAGGATAAACCCCTAAATACGTACAAATCAACTCAAACAGGGGGGTTGATTAGGAATTTCACGTCAAAGAAAGCTGAGAAGTTTGTTGCTATTATTATTCTGGTTAGCTAGCGCAGCAAGAGCATACATTTATAGTAAACCACAAGCATAAACTTAACAAAAACGTAGATGGCAATGCATTATGAGAGTCCTTTAGTAGTCCAAGTGAGAATGTTGGTACTATCGATAAGTGAAGCTATTGAACGAGTTTAGCGATAAACAATAGAATTTCTATGCTACGGCTGCCAAATAAACAAAAAAGTTCAATGCAGATGACCGTAAGCAACAATGGTTCCAGGGTGGTTTTATAATTACCAACAACAGGAAACCTAACTCACTCTACATAATCAATCAAAAGTATCACAAAGTTGCAGGTTTTCGGTCAAACAAAAAAAAGTATCACAAAGCAATAGGGGAAGGAAAGATCGTGACCTGGCAAGGGGAGAACGAGGATATGGAGGCAGACGGAGGATTCACCGGAGTGAAGGAGATGAAAGAGTCATAGCTCTAAAATCATAATCCACAGCTTCAGATTTCGAAGAACCCTAATTGGTTATTCATAATTTCCGAGAGATACAAGTTTTGTAAGGTCAAGACGATTTCTTGGCTGGACTAGTCAGGTATATGAAGCGCGTTGCCACAGAGAGTGATGATGCAGAGAGTTGGATTGAAGAACAGTATCCGTGGCGGCGGGGAGTCGTCTCGTCTCGGAGGGTTTGGTTTTATTTTTTCGATGAACTGAGGGTTTGGTTTTGGCGCAAAATAAAAACGAAGAAGGAAAAGACGCAGGATAATAATGACCGTTATGTTACTTTCCTAGTAGGTTAATGACTAGATATTAAGCCTAAAAACTCTTTTTTTTTTTTAATTTTAATGATTGGACAGGACTAGTTTTGTTTTCTATTCATCAAAATGTCACCAACTAAGACATAATTTGAAGAGAGCCGTTTTAAATTCAGGTAAAAAACATTTAGAATTTCCGACTTTGGGGCTTTTTTAGTGTTTCTGAAATATCTTGTTTTGTAGGTTTTTCTCATTTTTAACATTTTTTATAATTCAAATGCGAAACTCAAATTCAAAAATTTAAAATTCAAAATCCAATATTTTAGATTCTAAACTTAAAAATTCAAATCTAAAATTTATAATAACTTTAAAATTTATAATAAAAATTATATTAATTTTTAAACACTTAAAACTTTATAAATTACCGTAACAAAATATATAACTTGTACATTTCATTATTCCATACCCCTTAATTATTAAAAATGTAGGCGTAATTCATTAATAAAGTCCAACCCCAAACTTATAAATATTTGAATTATTAATAAAGTCCAACCCCAAACGTATAAATATTTGAATTGTTTTCGTCTAATTAATAATGTCGCAGTTTGGGATCCAGAGGATAGCTCAGTTTAAAACTTAAAATTGCCAGCACGTCGGTTCTCCGACCAACGAACCGATCATCCGACGCATAATCCACCGGCGGCCGATGCCCGCGTTTCGCTCTCCAGATCTCCAAATTAAAGGCATCGTCCTTTAATTTTGAAATCAGTTTGATAGGATACCCAAGCTCAGTTTCCTATTTCTAACTCAGATTTTCCCATTTTTTTCATTCCAGATTCAAAGTAAACTATCAGCAAACCGAATTATTTTCGACAATGTCAATCCAGATTCCTCAAGAAGTCATGGCTAACATTCTGCTACGACTTAGGGTCAAGGATCTCGTGAGGTTCAGGCGCGTCTCCAAGCAGTGGTTCTCGATCATCAACGACCCTTTCGAGAAACACAGACTCTGTCCCTTTCCTCCAAGACAACATATCTCTTGCACTACTTTACTGGAAACACAAGTATGCTAGCAATGATATGGGCTTCTGCTCCTCCACCCTGACCCGTAACGAGTCCACCCAAGTGCAGTTGATGGGTTCTTGTCACGGCTTGGTGCGCTTTTCGCTTTATAACCATCCACATGATTTCGTAATACTTAATTGTTGGGTTATCCCACATCGGAGAGTGGAAGGGGCTGGGTACTGTTTATAAGTGTGAGGGAAAGCCTCACTTTTTGAGCTAGCTCTTGAGGTGAGAAGGCCCAATAACACCCAACAGTGGTATCAGAGCGCAGGTTGACAACACCTCCCGGGATCCGGTTCGAAGGACCGAAGGTGATCCGGTCAGAGCCAGTAGATGGGTAATGCCTACCGAGAGACCGATGTGTGAGAGGGAGGTTGTTGGGTTATCCCACATCGGAGAGTGGAAGGGGTTGGGTGCTGTTTATAAGTGTGAGGGAAAGTCCCACCCTTTGAGCTAACTTTTGGGGTGAGAAAGCCCAATAGCACCCAATATTAACCCATCAACAGGGGAGCGGTACACGCTCAACAATCCCTCAAAGCAAGGCGATAGACTGAAAGCGTATGGTTTCGGTGATGACGAATCGTCAGACAATAACAAGGTGGTCAGGATTTTAGAAACAAGTCCCCTTACTCGTTCCTACGTTGCTGGAATTTACGGAGTCAGGTCCAATGATTACTTCACGACAATTCCTTTGCCCACTGCGGATTGGAGAAACTACATGGGTCATGAGTTCATCGGGGTGTTCTTCGGCAACTCGTTACATTGGTGTATCCGGAGATCTGTTCGTGAACATGTGATTAATGCAATTGATCTCGCGTCAAACACCTACTGCCAGCTGCAGTTGCCCAAAGCCGGTTTCGGTCCGGTTTATTTTTTGAACGTGGGCATTGTGGGCGGGCGCTTGTGTGTCGGTGGTTTCCTCAAAGATGAGAGGGAAAATGGCATCTGGGTTATGGACGAGTATGGGAATCCTGAATCGTGGAATAGGATTTATTCCATGCAGGATATTAGCGGCGATTTGTGCCCTTTGGCTGTAACCTCTGTGGGGAGTATCGGAGAAAAGATTCGTTTGATGATTAATTCTGAAATACTTGTTTGGTATGATCCAACGAAGAAGAATGTCTCGAGGACTGATACAAGCTTTTACCACAAACCACATGAAGCAGTCTATTACCTGGAGAGTATGGTGAAGATATTTTCAAATGATGATGAAGCCCCATGCTTACCATAATTAAGCAGCTTTACTAAATATGGCTGACTGGATTTTTCATTCAGAAAATGAGTTTTTCAAGGCTGAGTATTATTCGAAACTAGTTTCCAAGGTAGTGTTTTTGGCCATATGTTGTCGATTGTTTCAGTGTCTTTTCTGATAACATATACAATATTATCATAAAAAGCTTGTGTATATATATTTCAAGGTAGCCTTGACTTTACATAAAAAGCAAGTCAACATGTGAATTGCTAACAAACGAGTTCATGAGAGGTGATTCCAATTTTATATTCATTTTAATTGAAAATTTAAGATTCACAATATAAATAGAAAATAAATAAATTCGGTTGGATGAAATTCCTATATCTTGATATATTATTGATGCGTAAAGATATTTTTTTTACGATGGGGATAAAAAAAAGGCAAAAAAACACTACAATTGAAGACATGTGACTCTCAATTAAAAGAAAACCAATTAACGCTCTTAACAAAATTGAAAATCAATTGATGAAAAAACCTCACATAAAACTAATTGTAGGGAAACTTTACTCTTATCATGCAACATTATTGAATTAATAATAAAATGTTTGCTAATATAATATATAGAACTAGATTTTTAATGTTACTCTATAATAGATGTGTAATATATGCATGCTCTCCCGTTTAAAAAATAGTACTTTCATATGTTGAGCGATCGAGGTATCATATATTTCATTTTATTTTAATTCAAATGTAATAGTAGTTTGCTTACTAATTCACGCACGAAGTATGGTACATAGTAACAAACTAGTAAGGGCATACATGAGGAGTATAATACATTGTTTAGGTGAGGCCGTCAATAAATTTGAATTTGCTGTACTCAATAGTTTTAATTGCTGCATCTTTAATTGTGAATTTTGTTTAGTTGCTCGACCGGCACTGTCAAATTCTGCTTTGTGTAACGTGAAACTCGGACTAAATAGTTTTGAGTGGGGCTTGGGTCTATAAAATACAGAGTGGAGATTCTAGAATTTTTTTAGTAAAGCTTAAAGAAATTCGAAACAATATGAAAATAACTAATAAACAACCCATTAGTGATTAGACTCCATTATATGACTAATATAATGTAACAAACAAGGGCGGAACGGACCTATAGTCGGGGGAGTCATGGCGACCCCTGGACATTGGGAATTTCGTATACATTAAAGAGTTAGATACCCAATAAATAGATAATATTGCCAAAAGTAATCGTAAGTCTTGATTATGGCCTGATTGTAGTGCCGTTTGTTCCAGCTTTCCAAGTTGGCTTTGGTCTCTGGTTTGAAACCTTGGTTCGATGTGTTCTCATTTATTTATGTGTTTCATTGTTTTGTTCAAATTTCTTTGTTTCCTCACTCTCCTATATGACTGTAATTATTATCAATTCATTTGTTTCTTCTTTTTTTGTTGTCTAATTTCCTATATTGTTTTCTCTTTGATAAATTATAATCTAAATAAATGATAAATATTTGGCTATGTAAATTAGTTGTTGCATTTTGTTTGGTTTTGTAAGTGGCTAAGTGCCTGGTACAGTGGGACTAGATGATGATATGGTACTTTTATATTATTTTGAACTAGATGATGATTTAGTACTCTTACATTATATTGGACTAGATGATTACAACTTTATTTACACATCATAAAAATGGAAGAGTTGAGAATCAATAAATACAAGACAACAACAACATCACTATATAATGTATAATTTTTCATTGACAATCTATTATTATAAGTGAATAAAAAATATTTAATAATTTCGTAAACTTTCAATGACGTTAATAACATAACATAATATTGATTGGGAATGTAGTATTTGTCAAAATAGCTAAAAAAATATCTTACTATACCTTATAAATTCCGACAACTGTCGAACTAAATTTCTAATTCCGTCGTTGATAATAAACGAAATTAATTTTCATTCTCAACAAAAGACAACCATATGTATTTCGTAGGAACAAACATGCAACATAGAAAAAAAAATTCTGGGTTCGAATGAGATTGAGTTAAGACATTGAGTTTTTTGTCTTTTTTTTTGTAAAAATTAAGTTCCATAAAAATGAATGAGTTGGAAGTTTTTCTCAGTGTAGTTAGAATTAGTTTATATTTAACTATAAATCTTGCAGTAGAGTCTTTTGACGTTTGAATGCATGGGTGTTGGGTCATATCTGGTCGGGCTTAGCTTGACTCAATTCGGTTAAATTAAATTTCAAATAACTCAAAAGTAGATTAAATAGGATTTTTGGTTTAATTTAAATTTTACTCGTTGAGTGGATGTCGGAAGTTGAGAACCGGATTAATTTAATTAATTCGAAGAGTTGACTCAACAGTTGACCAAGTATTCAAAGCTTGCAAGGCTCGGATAATTATCGGGTTGTGACACCCCGATTCCGGGTTAACCGTTGATTTTGGGTTTTGTTCGGTTTCTGTGATTTCTGGAGAAAGCCGTTGATGAATGATCAACTACGGGTGTGACAGTCTGTGGGCCACGGGCGTGGTGGACCTGTTATATAAACAGAGTTGCGATCTGCCGAACTGAGGATTAAAGAAACCTAGATTATAGTTCTCTGACGAACGACGATTGATTTCCAGACTGACAGGTGTGATCGTCAGTCTGTCACGGGTGTGGTTGTGAGGCAGACTATGACAGTGGTCAACATCCATCATGATCGTGACTGATAGGGGGATCACGATCGTGACCATCTGTGGCCCACTAGTGTGGCTGTCGTGCAGCCACGGGCGTGGTGGACCTGTTATACGAACAGATTCGCGACCTGCCAAACTCATAATTACAGAAACCTAGATTAGAGTTCTCTGACGAACGTCGATTAATTTCTAAACGGACGGGTGTCACCGTCAGTCTGTCACATGTGTGGTCGTCAGGCAGAACACGGTCGTGGTCAGCATACATCATGATCGTGACTAACAAGGGGATCACGATCGTGACCGCATGTGGGCCACGAGTGTGGTTGCCGTGCAGCCACGGGGCTGGTGGACCTGTTATATAAATAGAGTCGTGACTTGCCCAACTCATAATTACAGAAACCTAGAGTAGAGTTCTCTGACAATGGCGATTGATTTCCAGGCAGAGACGAAGGTCAAGAGGATCGATCCCAGTTTAGTAGGAGAGGCCTAGAGAACATTCTGGAAGCTTCAGAAGATAACCTATCATCTTCCTCCCTTCTAAAATCCTTTGATTGAATCCTGCGTAGGAAATCATGACAGGATTAGGTTTTTTGCTTTCAGCGTAGAACTGTAATTATGATTGTTAGGAATCTGATGAATGGATTCTCAGGAGGATACATTGGCATGCGATCCATTGTACCGATGTTGTGTGTTTGGAGTTGACCTCCTTGGACTGTGAAGTAGCGTGTGATCTACTGTACAGTTGATGTGATTACAGAGCAGGGCTCTGGGACCGTACAGTAGCATTTTCTACTATACCGACGATTGTGTTTGAGTATAAGCTCATGGTGTTTGAACTGTGATTCAGAGTTCATGATTAGAATAGGATTCAGGTTTAGCTAGACTACATCCTGATATGCGTTGGTCACCCACCCTTGGTCTGTGCAATCCCTCAAGATGTTCTATGGCTACGGAATACCTATCAAGTATGCCTATTGGTGTTGTTCACACGGTGTCTATGGTCTACGGATTGATAGTTTTTTTGGTCTGATCCACTATGAGCTATCGATTCTAGGTAGGGGTGAGGGTGACTAATAATAGGACAATGCCTACAGGACCACATAGCCACATTATTAGATGTTACGGTTTCTATGCTAGTTTGCATAGTCATGCTTATCATTGACCCCATCTCTGTTTCTATGGATGATCAACTGTGGAACCTCAGGAGTAAATGCCGCCTAAGAGAATGAGACAGCCGACGACATCTCGAGCTACTGACTCCGGGGTACCTTGGAGGACCCCGATTTATCCCTTCTTATGTTTTCAAACGTTTTTATGTTTTATATGATTTAACAGGCTTAATTCTGGTTTTGAGTTTTCCCAGTTTTGGGATGTTTTTCATTTTTGTTTAGTACTGGATTTTGAGCATCGTAGCTCTGTTTCTTTCCGTTGTCGTTTTACTTATGATTTGAGGATATTCAGTGCGATTATTTCCCTTATGTATGACTTGTTATTTTATGTTCAGTGAACCGCAAGTATGCATGGATCGAACCGCGTGGTCCGATCGAGTCTTATAGGAGCGGGTTTCACAACTGATATCAAAGCCCAATTGTTCTCTACTGCGTGACTGTACTTGCTGGTACCGAGGCGTTACGAACCACAAAGCGACCAGTTATTACAGTGGTTCGGTACTAAACGATTGTGGTGATGCTTAAATTTGATGTTTGATATTAGGTGTCTGTAAGTGATGTTTTGTGATTTTAAAAATGGGAGAGTCACTATGAGCGTGGCGGGCTGTACATCTCGGGCATGATGGACAGACCCCCACGAGCATGGCTTGTTGTGAGTAACGGTTGTGACCTGGTGATGACCACGAGCATGGTTTGCCAGTAGGCCACGTGAGTGATGGGGATGAGAGCCACGAGCGTGGTAAGATGTAAGCCACGAGCTCGGTCAATGGTAAACCACGGGCGTGGCGGTATGTGCACCACATGCATGGTCGAAAGTTTTGAACAGTTTTTACTTTTTCCAGAAATCAAATAGAGATAAGTTTTCAATAAAAGGGATATTAAACAGTACCCTCGTGTATGTAGTGCACACGAGGATACCGTCGAGATGACAAGGGATTTGCTTGTGCATAAGCTGGATTTTAGGGAGCTAATTCGCGTGGGCGCCATCACTTTTGATGGGGAATCTATAGATCCACAGCTGACAGTGAATTGGTTGAGGCAGTTGACAAACACATTCAGTTATTTGCAGCCTGCACCTGAGCAGAAAGTGATGTATGTTGCTTACCTGTTGAGGGGTACAACGAAGGAGTGGTGCTTGGAGGTCGAGGATGATACATTTGAGTATGATTGGGAGGAATTCCTAATTTTGTTCATAAATGAGTTCATGCCAGAGCAGTGGCAGAAGAACAAGAAGCCCAGTTCATCAACCTCGGGCAGGGAGATATAAAGGTGGTTGATTATCATAGCGCCTTTATCAAATCGAGCAGGTGGGATAAGAATATACCCGAGCAGAAGATGAAAGATATGAGCTAATATTCAGCTCGGGGTGACCAACAGTGAAGTGATATGAGTAACCACCCTTGCAGATATTAAGGCGGCAACTTTAAGAACCGAACACCTTGTGGGTGTGAGGAAAGACAATAATGAATATTAAATATTGGGGGATGAACATTATAATTAATTTGTTGATCTTAATTATGATATTCAACCTTCCAAAATTGTCTTTCATTCCTTACTGACTCTGAAATTCCAAGGGTCTTGTTTGCTTTGGTCATGACATCAACAACCATAAGTTATATGCCCTAATCAGCAGATCAAAAACCCATCGCTAATTTCGAATTTCAAACAACATGAAATTTTACTGCCGAAAAATACAAGGTGAGGGAGTTCCACCTTCACCATAGCATGCGCGTACACAGTGCTATGCATTTCAGCACGAGTTCAGAACAACTATTTGAAAAAAGTTCAATCATTAACAATAGTTACCGGTCAAAATGGCAAGCGATAACTCTCGATAATTTAAAATACATAATAACAATATTTGTAACGATAACATATGTCATTGTCAAGAACCCTGACGGACTCATAGGCGGAGCTGGAGGTGGGGTTACCTAGTATAGATCTCTTCTGTTAGTGCGGTTGGACCAATTCGCTAGCCTCTCTGAGTTCCTGGTGTCCATCAGTTCCAATTCTCTCCAAAATTGAGTCATTTAGCTGTGGATTGCATTACAGAGAGGAAAGACAATAATGAATATTAAATATAAGAGGATGGACATTATCATTAGTTGATCTTAATTATGATGTTCAACCTTCCAAAACTGTCTCGCATCCCTTAATGACTCAGAAGCCACATTACTATCTATTTCATTCCATTTTTATTTTATCTAATTTCAGAAAAAATCAAGAATCATGCTTAGTAATCATTTTGAAACATTGAAAATTTGCACATCTGAAATTCCAATCCATAATATTCATTGAAAAGTAGATCGCAAACAATACATAAACTCACATTTTGGTCAAAAAAGGGTCAAAACTAGCTACTCCCATGAGACTTCAACCTTGGCTTTCTTCCACATGTCTTCATGGGACTTGAAAACCCAGTTTACTCATTAATAAAATAGGATCCTTGCAACTTCATGAATACAAATCTCAACATCCAATGTACCATTCAGTTCTCACAAATTAAAATAAAATAAGTTGTCTAATCATTTGAAAAGGAGATCATGACATCAACATGGTGAATACTGTGAAATTACTTACCATGTCGGGTACCCAGAAGGGTTCGATTTGACTAGTTCATTGTGAGTTCAGTTTTTGTTTGATTTATCATCGTATAAATTTTAAATTTTAGGCTCGAAAGAGAAATCTAATATACTAAAATTAGTAGTAAGTTTGCAATTCCAAAACAGGCGTGACCTAAATAGAGAAGAATTGCGACGGTGAATTAATAAATTGAATAGTTGAGATTCGTTATTTGTCTACATAGTCTAGGGGATTAGAAATCTAAACAGTTTTATTCCAATTGTTATCAATCGTCCAATCTTGCAATCCTTATTTTATTTTCTTTGATTTTTAATTTAATTGATAGTTTGATAATCGTGACACCTCAATCACATATTTAACTAATTCAATTAATACTTTACATCATTTTAAATAAAATACAATTTTAAAACCCTAAAAAATTCAACCCCTAGGCATTTCAGTAATTAGGTTTTTTTAACTGTCAGTATGGCAATATCAAACACTGTTCAAATGTGCACACACGTTATCATAAACAGAGGTTTCGCAAGAATAATTTTACCGACACCGCCTATGCCATAAATGTTAACCTTTTTCACACTTTCGGCGATCTGTTTGTGCATCGCCTGCGGCAACACTTAGTTGATATTTTTTAAACACGGTGTCATGACCAAGGACCGAGTTATGGAGCATAAAAAGTAGAGTGACTAAATTATAAAAAAATAATTAAGGATTAGTATTTAAGTTCATTTTTATTAGTTTCAGAATCAATCGAGTAACTAAATAACTCTATTTTTTTTTTCTATTGAGGTGCTTCGGCCATTCTTCCCATCTTCTTTCTCCTTTTTCTTTCCACACCCCAATGGCTTATTTAACAGGCCCCCGTTTATTATCTCAAAAGATTCTCCTAGCTGAAGTTTGGTCTAAAAGTGCAGTTTTTTTCTCGTAAAAATTTTAATTTTTTTAAAATGATTAAAATTAGCATAGCATTGATAAGGTTTCGACATAATTTTTTTTATAGATAAAAAACGTAAATTGATTATTCAAAATTATACTTTATAGATATCACCAACTTAGAGATATATACTAGCCACTTTGATTATTGGCAACTTATATGCAGATGCAACTATTAAAGGATTTTAAACGTTAACCTCATAAGTGAATTACCTGTAGGAACAATAATGGATTAGCAACAACGACACGCACGCAGAAGAACAGAAAGAAAGCAGTGAGTGAATCGATGGTGATCGTGGAGAAGCCACTGCCCTTAAAGCAATTTCCCAGCCACCACAGAGATCAATGTGACTGGAAAGCTTCAGAGGTAATCACCAATCTATCTATGTATATATATCAATAGCTGGTCGTGTTTTGTTCTGTTTATATGTTGTGTGTGTTCCAGTGAGTGTCCAGGAGAGTTCTTATAGAACACGTCCACTCCTGGATCTCTTTCTATCCCGTACACCACCCCACTACTGCAGCTGAACAAGCGGGGTTCGTTGAGCAAAGTATGGAGGAAAATCAGAGCAGTATCATCATTTATTCCTCCTTGTCAACGGTCGCAAAGACGGAGCAGTCCGTTAGTCGCAACGGTGACGTTTAGCTTTGCTCAATTCCGGTTTGGTTCGCTCATCCGGCTACCGGTTCGAGTTCGTTGGAAACTGCTTATTCCTAACAGTCCCCCACGAATATGGAGTTCCAACTACTCTTCATTCTTGTCCAAAAACCTTGCACTTAAGTCCTAGTGTCTAAAAGACTTGAACTAGGGCGTAGTGATCATGCTGACCTAGAGATGCAGGTGACGAGTGTCTTGAACCTGTTAAACCAGTTTCAGCAGTAGCACGTGCATTTTGGATGAAGAATGAACCCTGATCAAGGTGGTGTTCTCTGTTATCCCATCTCTTCCTTGATTTAGACAGTGGTGAGTTTCCTCACTTCTTAGTTCATTACCTCATCAAGTTCTGTTAGAACCACCTGGTTTCCAGGCTATGAGGTGTTTCTCAGTTCATCAAGTCCAGTGGACCACCTAGTGAGTAGGCTATGAACTTCACTTTAGTATCATTAGGAGTCAGTCAGACTTCTCAAATAGTCTGCTGCCCCTCTTCAGAATGATACGCTCGACTTGCTTACTGGTTCATCCCAGGCAGTCAGTTCCATGTTCATCGGTTTTCCTGGATCTTTCCATGACTTTGATTGACTCCCTTCTGAAGAACAGATCAGCAGAGGAGAAGGTCAGCCATGAATTCTCCAGCTTTTCAGTGTACTGTCAGCCCCATGCCCTTGGAGGACTCAGCAATCATCCTCCTGCTTAGTCCTTTAGTTAGGGGATCTGCTAGGTTCGACTCAGACCTTACAAACTGCAGTGATAATACCCCAGTCTCTAGGAGATTCCTCACCGTGTCATGTCTGATCCGAATGTGTCTCTTTTTCCCATTGTATGTCCTGTTCTGTGCTATACAGATTGCTGCTTGTGAGTCACACAAAAGAGAGATTGAGGGAGTGGGTCTTTCCCAAATAGGAAGATCTGACAGCAGGCATCTCAACCATTCAGCCTCTTGTCCAGCCATGTCCAGAGCGATGAATTCGGACTCCATGGTGGAGCGTGCAATACATGTCTGTTTGGACGACTTCCATGAAATAGCTGCTCCCCCTAAAGTGAAGATGTAACCACTGGTTGAGTTGATCTGTTCACTGTCAGTGACCCAGTTGGCATCCGTGTAACCCTCCAGTACTCCTGGAAAGCCTTTGTAGTGTAGACTCCAACCTGTAGTTCCTTTAAGATATTTGAGCACCCTCCTCAGTGCAATCCAGTGCTCGGAACCAGGGTTGTGTGTGTACCTGCTCAACCTGTTGACAGCGTATGCAATGTCAGGTCTTGTATAGTTCATTAGGAACATTAGGCTGCCAATGATCCTGGCATATTCATCTTGTTGCACACTTGTTCCCACATTTCTTTCTAGGTGAAAGTTGGGATCATATGGTGTTCTAGCAGAGTTGGTATCCCAGCTGTCGAATTTTTTCAACAAACTTTCAGTATAGTGTGCTTGACTCAGGATGTAGCTGTTTCTCTGTCTGATCACCTTTACTCCCAGAATCACATCCGCCTGGCCTAAGTCTTTCATTTCAAACTTGCTGGAGAGAAAGGACTTGGTCTCCTCGATAGCTGAGATGTGAGTGCTGAAGATTAACATATCATCTACATATAAGCACAGGAAAACATAAGCATTTTCGGACATTTTAGAGTATATGCAGGTGTCGGAGTTGTTGGCTTTGAAGCCAAAAGCTGAGATGGTATTGTGGAACTTATCAAACCATTGCTTTGGAGCCTGTTTCAGTCCGTAGAGTGATTTCCTCAACCTGCACACCTTGTGTTCAAAACCAGGTTCAACGTAGCCTGGTGGTTGTGTCATGTAGATTTCCTCGTCCAGATCACCATATAAGAAGGCTGTTTTTACATCCATCTGATGCACATGCATGTCATAGATGGATGCCAAAGCAAACATGGTTCGAATAGATGTGATTTTGGTGACTGGGGAGTATGTATCGAAGAAGTCAACTCCCTTCTTTTGGGAGAACCCTTTGATAACTAGTCTGGCTTTGAACCTTTCAACTGATCCATCCGTTCTACGTTTTTTCTTGAAAATCCACTTACAACCAATAGCTCTACAGCCCTGGGGAAGGTCTGCGAGATCCCAAGTGTGATTCGACTTTATAGAGTCCACCTCACTGTCTGAAGCCTCTTTCCAGAGATGTGCATCAACGGATTTCATGGCTTCTTCAAAAGTCAATGGGTCATTTTCCACGAGATATACGAAGGCAGTAGAGGTTTCTGACTCACAGTGGTTGTGTTGTTCAGATAGGAATGAGGTCAGGAAGTCAGGTCCAAAGGAAGTTTCAACTCTAGCCCGCTTGCTTCTCCTAACTGTTAGTTGCTCAGTTCCCTCTGGTTCATCTGAAGGAGCTGTTCTGGTAGGACTGGTTGCAGGAGTTGTAATGCTCCTGCTAAGGTAGGGAAATGAGTCCTCAAAGAACTCTGCGTCCCTGTACTCGCACATACTCTTGTCTTGTAGCTTCAAGAACCTGTAGGCAGCGCTGTTTTCTGCATACCCAACAAACACAGCATCAAATGACTTAGGTCCAATGCTGTCTCTTTTGAATGTAGGAATGAGAACCTTGGCTAAGCACCCCCACACTCTCAAGTAAGAGAGATTGGGAGGGAATCCTTTCCATAGTTCGAAAGGGGTAACAGAAATAGATTTGTGGGGAACTCTGTTAAGAATCTTGGTTGCGGAAAGGATTGCTTCCCCCCACATTTCATCTGGAAGACCAGAACTGAGAAGCATGGCATTCATCATGTTTTTTAGTGTTCGATTTTTTCTTTCAGCTATCCCATTCTGTTGAGGACAGTAGGGAGCAGTGAACTCGTGAACTATTCCATGAGTTTCACATATTTCTTTTAAGAAATCTGAGCTATATTCACCTCCTCTATCAGTCCTAAGTCGTTTGATTCGTTTGTCTAACTGATTTTCAGCTTCAGATTTGAATATTAAGAATTTCTGCTCTGCTTCACCTTTAGATTTCAGGAGATAGACCTTAGTAAATCTAGAAAAATCGTCTACGAAGGTGATGTAGTATTTCTTACCTCCTCTACTCTCATGATTTCTGAAATCTGCTAAGTCAGAATGGATTAGCTCTAGGAGTTCTGATTCCCTTGTTTTCACAGATTTAAATGGATTTCTGACTAGTTTAGCTTCTACGCATATCTTACATTTAGGAGGTGTGTGAAGAAGGTCTAGACCAGGCAGGAGGTTCAGTGTTTTTAATCGCTTCAGAGAGTCAAACCCTATATGTCCTAGCCTATCATGCCAGCAATCAAGAGACTCAGTCAAGTAGGAAGAAGCAGTATTAAAGTTCATAGCTATAGCAGAAATAACAAATAACCCCCCTGACAAGTAACCCTTTCCCACAAATTGGTTGTTCTTCGTGATGACCAGTTTGTTCGCCTCGATCACGAGCTTTAATCCAGCCTTATTGAGAAGACCTGCGGAGATAAGGTTTCTGCGCAGAGAAGGTACAAAAAGAACGTTGGTTAGTTCCAGATTATTTCCTGAACTTAATTTTAACATTACTTTCCCTTTTCCAGCTACAGCAGCCGTGCTGGAGTTCCCCATGAATACTTGGTCCCCAGTTCCAACGTCTTCAAACTGAGAGAACATCTCTCTATCCCACAGAGATGTCTTGACGCTCCGGAGTCAACGATCCATTCAGAATCATTCTCCACCAAGTTTGCTTCTGAGACTACTGCAGAGAAGGTGATGTGGTCTGTGTTTTCACCAGCTGGTTCAGCTATGTTGACATATGTCCTGGACCCTACATCATTCTTGTTGAAGGTTATTACTCCTCCGATCGAAATGCCTACAGAATGTACCTCGATTTCGGCTCTGACTAACCGCAAGTTCACAGAAGTTTATTCTTTCTTACCTTATTAGACTTAATCCTTAAACCGTAGGGATTGTCCAGAATAAATCCTGCAACAGTTGACAGTGATTAGTAGTGTAGATTGAAACAATATTAATTAAAGTAGTTAACCTTGTGTGTTAAACCTCGTGTTATGTAGGTTATGGAAGATTTTGGCTTCTTTTTTCGCATTTGTTGCTCAATTCAAACCGGAATTAGCTGGAACTGGTAATTCCCTCTAGATCATAGCGTAATTGACTACACAACATTAGTTAGAATTGGACCCTGAATTTGACGGATAGGACTTGGCCATTTTTTAATTATCGGAAAGCGTATCCAACGGAATTAGTCACGCATTCGGACTTGGGTCCAATTCCAACTTCAATTTATACCCAGAAAACGATATCTTTTTTTTTTAAAGTACTGACAATAATCGCGCTTATAAAATTTAGTAATTTGTACGATTACACCACAAACATTCGTTCTATGAATTGTGAAATCGTACTCAAAATTGGAATAGGTAGAAACAAAAAGGATATAGAAGGTATCAGTTTGTGCAACGGCTGGTAATCAAAATTTAGAGTGATAATATTGAGCTGGTGTGAGAATTACAAAAAAGATAAAAGAATTTCCATTGCCGGGAATCGAACCCGGGTCTCCTGGGTGAAAGCCAGATATCCTAACCGCTGGACGACAATGCAAGTTAATGTCCGTCGTATAATTAAATAGATACCAATCCAATTAATCTACGTTCTACAAGAAGTTAATTAGGGTTCCCAGTTCCTCTCCCCATTGTTAAAGCCATAACATCAAACAGCAGCCTTTTTCTCGGTAGCTTAGCAGATTTTTGTTTCAATGTCTAACAAAGAACAAAAACCCACTTTTCCCTTCTTCTTTTTTCTAGCGAAACGATCTCTTCAACTTCAAGTTCTTGTCTTTGTGTGTTCTGGGTGCTCTGGAATGACGAACCTTAGCCAAATCTGAGAATACTGATGGGTTCTGTCTGTGAGCCCCCTTGTGTTCTGAAGCGACTTCCATTGTTGTTGATATACACATAAGAGAAATGGGTTTATTCTGGCTGATTAGAGTTTCTCAGCATTATCATTCAACTGGCTTCTTGTTTATACCATTCTATTTTTCATTTTGTTACTAAAAGGTTTGATTTCTGGTTTGGTTCTGCTGAATTCATTCTTCATACTTCCGTCCGTTTGGTTTGATATCTCTATGTTTGTTTTTTATTCAATCAGTATACCAGAGAAGGGTCCATAGCTCAGTGGTAGAGCATTTGACTGCAGATCAAGAGGTCACCGGTTCGAACCCGGTTGGGCCCTTTTAACGATTTTTTGCAGTAGATATTGAGATCTCATTGAATCCAAAAACACTGGTGGAATCGAAGTACCACTACCACACATTGAATTATGTGATTTATTTTTTCCAATTTGATATCCACTTGATTGATTGATCTTGGTAGTAAAACACCAATGGCATTATTCAGAATCCTAATGGAACTGCCTATTCGTCGTGCTAACGCAACGAGTAGGGTGCCAACTAAATGTGCACACGTTCAATTTAAGCAAGGATGTTTGAGCAGACAATTTTCGGTTATAGAGATGAAGGGGAAAACCCGAATAGTCAGTTATCATAGTATTCGGTTATGTTAGCCCTAAACATATCCAAGTAACCTCGACACTAGCATTGGCCTATGGACACAACACACAATGAATCTGATTAGGGGTGGAATAAGTGTTACAATATTACAAGAGAAAAAATACCATAACAGATCATTCAACAGCTCATAATGTTATGAGAGGAAGGTTCAAAAACAACAATCAAAGCCACTGTTTCTCAACTTATTCAGTCATTCAAGCTCCCCAAATTATTTGTTTGATACGTATTTTATAATGTTCTCAATTGCACAATACTTACTAATTATAGTGAACAATCTGTGTCCAAGACAATTTTATAGTACGACTTCTTCCAAGTCATTGCGCGTCTAAGGTACAGTTGAAATTCAATTCCCATTCAAGCCCAAGTCATCTATTTGTCACGCTCTTTTTGGTATCGAAAGACACGATAGCATTTTAAGGAACATTGATAGAAATGTGGAGCAAGTGTGTCACATCAGTGGACCTTGTGTGTGTTTCCCCCCCTTGTGTAACTGGTTTATGGTCTGGACCCATTGAGAGAACTATGAGATGTTGATTTTTCGTATCAATAGAAGACGAGAACGATGGGAAGACCATCTCACGTCAAATTTGTCGTACGAAATCTCAAATTAGGATACAGAATTTAGTCAGAAGTAAAATAACTAGTGGCATTAACCAATAACCCAAAGTCGTGGCTCCTCAACATCTTTTATGGACTCCGATCGGTTCCATTAACATGTCTATCCACTGAAAAGGTATTAACTCTAATACAGTTTTGCTGTGAGATGCAGCATCACGGTCTATATATAAAAGGTTATACCTGTGAAGGCAAATACAAAAACAATGCTAAAACTGGATGATAACATAACATCATTCGTACTGCCCAATCACCAGAACAAACTTCCCTATTATATACATTTATTACATACAGACAGACAATGGAACCACACCACCATAACCAAGCTCGCCATTTCCTCCTCACCTCATCCACACTACCCCCCTCCCCTGCGCAAATATGCTCGATTATTCGGATGTCGAATAAACTCACACAGAGTAACAACATAATTTGCAGCGGTTGAATCAATCATCGGCTTTTCTTCCGGTTTTTACGCTTCCTTTCCCCCATACACCTTTTCCCTTTATACCAACCACATCCTTTGAGCTTGATGCTTTGCTACTAGAACCATTTGAATCCACGTCCGTTAGGCCATTCTCCAATGCTTTTACCAGGTTCTCGAAGTAATTCTTCGTTACACTGCATATTTGTTGACCACATAGTTAATCACAGGAACTCCAAATACTACAATGTGTTGCTAGTAACAACTATATTAGTTTTTTTACTTTCTAATTGCGACCATTTTTTCGGGTTATATCGAATCTTGTATTTGGTTTACTTTTGAGCAATGGTTCAAAACCTGGTAGATAACATATAAGTCAGCAACATACCTGGTCAGGCCAGCTAGCTTTGTGCGGAACTCTTCGAATTCCTTTGATGGCCGATCAGACTCGGCAGTGAGGAACAGTCGCAACTCTTTCTCTGCACACTGATGAAGTCTTTCCAAGCCAGACTCTGCTTCCCCTGCAAGACAGTAAAATTTACAAACATTCTATGAAGCAAAAACGGTAGACTGTATAAAAAATAATCTCCTCCGCAACCACGGCTAAACAAAACTTCATACTCCACCTGATACTCTAAAATAATGCAATTTACTTATGAGGGTAATCATATACCTTGAAGATACTCGAAGAACTGTCTCTTTGCTTGCTCATGTTCAGGTAGATAATACCCGTATGCATAGGTCCATTTCAACACTCGCCTGCATTCAACTATCTGCAAAAAAAGGTGCAGGGCCATAACATATGAGAACAACATAATCTTCAAACAAAGCTTATATCTTCACGAGCTGGGACTCTATTAGATTAGTGTCTTTCGTCATTGCTAATTAACAATAACATGGACCGGAAAATGAACTTGAAATTCACCTGAAGCCAAGCATCAGGTATGAACTTGAGCTGGGACTCGGGTGTGCAGTGTATGTCGCTAAGCATTGCAAGCTATTCGGACACAGATTGACAAGAGATAAAAGTCAGCAATGTATGAGCATACAACCAAAGAAAAATTATGCAGTCAATCAATGAACTACCTCAAAAGCGGTGAATTTTCACATCCCAAACAAGTTAAACTGACAGTCAAAACACAAAGATATAGAAGGCCAACCTGGCCATGTAACAATACGTACGTCCTTGAAAAAGAAAACTTACACTTCCTAATCTGGTTATGCCAGCTGCTAGACGAGCTCAGTAGCTCACAGAACGAGCTCAGTAGCTCACAGAACAAGTTAAGATTACAAAAAAATTGAAAGTAAAAAGAAGCCACTTACATGCACATTTTGCATTTCCTGCAAATCTGCAAGAGCTTTTTGTCTCGACTGCCACAGGGGAAAGAGCACAATAATCATGTTTAAGGTTACGGAGATGTATATAATAGCAAAGAAAATCAGTAACAGAATAAGTAGAAATTAAACTGAAACTTATGGCCTAGGAGATGATTACATCAACAGAGAACAGAAAGGGAAAGATATTTCACTCTCAGCAAAGATGGAGCCTGCGTCACAAATCAACTCATGTCCAGAAATTATCACAATAACACCCGTACTATTAATGTTATAAGCAAGGTAGCTAAGTTAGCGGACAAGTGTTTTGGGGAAACTCGGGCTTCAGTCTAATGCAGTAAGTTACATCCCCAATTTTAAGAAAATTAGTTAGTAGCAGTCTATTTACACTTCTAGTATAAATCAAGCAAAAACAATCACTAGAGTATTACTGCAGTTCAAACCTCCGAAGAAGTCGAAGTCGACACAAGCAGTTGCCACTTTCGAATGGAAGTATAGAAGAAGACCCACTAAGAAACTACTTAGTTTCCAACTTCTATAACCTTGTGGTGCAAAATAAGGACAAAGTGGCAGTCACGTTTCGTAGATGGCCATGAGTATGAAGCAACATTAAACCAACGAAGTACCTACATACCGATTGATTGCTTGCCCATCTTTCATAATAATGTGTATATCGCTCCAAGGAATTTTTTGCCATTTCTCTCCTCCTCTCAGCCTCATCATACTGTACATATTCAAAAAAGTAATTGTAAGTGAGAAATAGTCTACGTTTCTGCCACAAAAAATAAGTCAGGCAGCACTTAAACAAATTATGAAGTAGCAAAGCTGAACAAATAGTCCACATAAAATCAAGTCCCTTACCGCTCCCTCCTGCTTAGCTGCCTCATAACGATTACATGCATAAAACCCACCTGTCCTCTCCCCGTGATCTGACCAGGCTCCAAGGCATAACCTGCAATTGCACAGTAACAAATATATATGTCAACCAGAAACAAGCAGAACATATCGCGGAAGCTGATTCAACTTCTAGCTCAAACTCACCAGCAAAACTCGAATTTGCAAGGTGGTGTACACATCATGTGCATGCATCCTTGATTTTTTTCAATTGGTCGCTTGCACTTGGGACAGGGCTTAGAATTTGCTAGTATCCTGCATGTATATCGATATCAGAATTAAAAGCTTGAGCAGCTACAGCTAATAATTAGCTTCTTCAATACAGAAGATATCACACAACCAAACACAAATGAAGTTGTTCTTGTATATAATCTCACAGTCAAATGTCATGTATCAAGGAAGAACATCAGTAAATGTAAATTATTGTACATGACACTGTCTTATGTATATAGAAAACTACACAACTTGTACGCATTAAATGGTCAGACACTGAGAAAAATGATTAATCATTGAATTAAAGTTTCCACGAGGTAAGATCATCTAGATGTGTAGGATGTATCTTTTATGGCTGAAAAAGTGTAGCTTCATCGACCTCCACAATGGAGGTGTAGCTACTATAAATGGACTAGATGGTCTACCACATGAGAGCATAATTTTTATGTGCGCCGGCTTCATGAGAAAAGACAAAATCAAAATGGAGAGGTGAACTTCACCAATTCATATTTTCTGATTCTGCACTATTCTTGAGAATCCACTTTGAAACAGTGCCACAATCCACTGGACGGTGAGCTTCCTCTGTGCACTGTAAATGGCAGCCACATCACAAGTATTATATCACTACAATCATCGCGAATACAGTGATACAATACTCAAGAAATCAGTAAGTGAACCTTACATTCCAGCAAAAGCTATAAGAGCAAAAACAGGAGACGTCAAAGTTGCCAGTACCAGCAGCAAAATCAACAGCGCACTCACATCCTGGAGCTGGGCACCATTTGGTCTACATGCAAGAGAAAAATTAATTCATGTTTCAATCATTCTAGAAAACGAAACATGAAATTTCATATATGCTGAAGCTCCATATCTTGTATCAAAATGAACTTACCTACACTTACTTTGTTTACGGACCAAAGAATCACGTACTATGCTTTGGTAAACACAAATAGACAGCAAAGGATTCAACCTACATGTTTCCCTAGTTATGCAACTGCCGTTGAAGCTTAGATGATGAAAACCTCCAACTATGTTTATCACATGAATCCATGTTTGAACTTGGAAGAAATTATTCTCTACTAAAGGTGCATTAAGCAGCTCTCTGTACTTTAAGAAACCATGTTATATGTTTAAGGGCAAAAAACATTTCTTTCAGCACAAAACAATACGCAAGCCTAAAAGGTAAATGGGCTTATGTTCATATAGTTCAGGACGAATTATTACATTTGGCTACCTTGAGCTTAAAATAAAGTCAGAAGGCAGCAAAAAAGATTTCTTTGTACTACATGATGGAATTTCACAACCCAAGAAGATAATTTGTCATTTGGTAAGCGATAGATTCGCAGCAAACCTTCCTGTTGCCTTCAATAAAGGATCTAAGAAGGTAGCGAGCATATTTCTCCTTATCCTCATCCGATGCCAGCATATTGATCATGTCTTTACCAACAGAAGCTCGACAAGAGGGATCAGGGCACCTCAGTGTCAAACATCCAGGACCGTCATTGACACTAGCATTAATATAACCTGGATAATACCCAATGAAGAAAAGGAAAATAAGGACATATAGTTACTGCAGGTTTGTAACTGTGATTTCATTTAACACTGTTGTAAATGAAAGTAGAATGAGCTGAAACTTCATGCGGAGGGAGAAAAGGTTACAATATCTTGTTTTTGGAGTTGAAAACTACATTATATATACTCGAACACAAACATTAAGCAGAAGCACAAGACACAAGGAACCTTTACAAAACAAAGCTGAGAACACCAATGTAAATAAAAATGTGTCTCGACATATTTCCATGATTAAGAGTATCAATTACTTATGACTCAAGTCTTCAAGACACAAGCAAAACATCAAATCATGTAGTAGGTTACATCCAAACATTCATTTCAATGCAAGGCAAGCTACGATTGTTCTTTAACGAGACAAAAGCGAAATATCATGGAAATCATTATTTAAAGAAGAGATGCATGCTGGTAACAATAGTTAGGATGTCAATTTAGAACATGATACGGTCTGCATCCTCAGCTGAAATCCTTGGTTAAAATGTACAATAGGCATACCTGACCAGCACAAAGTGCAGTATGGATGACCACAAGCCGCTGACCTAATTTTATTACTTGGGAAGACATCAAAACATATGCCACAAGTAAGCTGCAAGGCAGAACACCAGTAAGACTTTACACTTCAAAATGGCACCAAAACAAATTAAGTGCCTGCGATTGCATTATTAATGTGCTTACTTCTCTAACATCTGATAACTCGAATGCTGGCATGACCAACAACCCAACCGTTCTTCGGACTGCCTCCTCATCAGCAAACCACTCATCATTGACCTTACTGACACTCCTGCACAGACAATTTCAGCACGGAAATCATAAGAAAGCAGCAAGAAAATTTCATACGAATGAATAGTTTCCAACAAATGTAGAGCATGGAGGTCCAAGGTCACAGGGAAAGATAGAACCACAACATTGAATGTGGTGTGAAAAAATGTAAGATCTGACAAATAAAACCAGCAAGATTACCAGTTGTAGTGGCAAAGAAGAATGGTTGCATCAACTCGTGAGATGGAAAGCACCGTGGAAACTCTACTGATAGAATCCTCTTGACGTTGCTTAATGTCATCCTCCTTCAAGACCGAATAACTTATCTGAAATAGAAAAGGGCGTGAGACTAAAATCATTCCATTCGTGAAGTGCATCAGGTTCTATCAAATTTAACCCACTTAAGATCAATTTTTGGTTCTCGCTCACACTGACGATAACTCACTATAATACATCCAGCTTTTACAAATAGAAACAAACATTTTAATTACACAACGAAAGCTTTCACAGGTGGATTTTAACAGCTGGACCAAGGAGATCCCAAGTGACAATTGATCGACCATTTATCTAGGCTTCAACTCGTACGATGACTGAAAAGAAGTATCAACCAGCCAATACGACTTTTTTGGAAACTCTCACAGCCAACCTAAACACACAAGAAGGCTAAAAAAGGAAAGGAAAAATAGAATCCACCTGGTGGCGCCAGTAAACGGGATCATCGGCAGCTTCAGCCATGAAATCATAATCGGGACCATCCTCCTCCTCCGCATCAGCACCGCCACCGCCATCATCATCATCGTCCGCATAGCCTTCGCTGTAGTAATCATCCTCTATTTCCCCGCTATAGAAATCATCGTCCACCGACTCCATGTCTTTGGCGTCCATCATGTCTTCATCTGAATCCATATCTGGAATTAAAACAAACCCTATACACCAAACAAGTTAAATGGAAGTGGGGTGAGGGTTCGATCCGCTGAAACCCTCCTCCCTAGAAGTGGTGATGAATTAGAGAAGTGAGTGAGTGGGGAGCCGGCGGAATCTGGAAGGATGAGATTACGAGAAGAGACAGAAGGAGTGGAGAACAAAGAAAGGGGGTGGCTTTTTGGTTAGGTGCGTAAAGTGTCGTTATCGCCTGCCCTCTCTCTCCGTCTGCAATGGAGGATGAATATGTTTGCTTTGTTCTTCACCTCTGTCTCTCTCTCAACAAGGGAATGGAATTGGGGGAGAGAGATGGAATCTGCAAGTGGGATGGTTACGGGCCTAACTTATGTTGGGCCTGCGTAGACAAGCCCAATATAAATTGGGTTGCGAGCCGGTTGAACAAAATGATGGTTCATTCCGGTTCAACTGTTGATACCAGCCTAACCAAGAATCAGTGATTCTTTCCTCCGCTTCTAGACTATGGAGAGTAGACGAGAACTTAGGATTTGCTCAATTGAGAGATCGATTAAACAATTGATTCATTATATTAGATCCTAATCAAAGCATATTTTTTATACTTATAATATATAGTCATGTTGCGGGTTAAATTATATATTGTTTTGATTTGATTTTGATATTGCTCAATAAGAAGCTAACTATGCTCTCGAACGGTTTTACGGTTTTAATTACGATATCTATAAAGTATTAAGTTCGAATTCTAATTTTTCTTTAAAAATAGAGAAATGGAGAAGTTATTTGGTTGATCAAAGTCCTCACTTGACTTCTAGCTCTACACAAAGATATTTAACTTGGTTGACTCAAATAGTATTAATATTAGTGGGGCTAGACCCTTTATTGTCATGAGTACAAACTTACTAGCTCGGGATGAAGTGTTAATGAGTCGTTGTTGTGAGATTGTATGAAAAAAACATTAATTTTGAAATGAGATTAGAGTTTTAATCATATAAAATTATAAAAAATACCATAATTAGCTGCCCTAATAAGCAATTTAACTTAGTTGACTTGAAGTTAATGAAGTATACCATGGTAAAAATAATTGATGGCAGAGAATCTGAATGAACTCTTGTGGATCTTCCCTAATAATAATTGTAGGTTTCTGAACCCCAATTAATCAAGCTTCCTTGTTGGAAAATTCCAGATAAAACATTATTTTGATCTTTCAAAATTTAGCAGCTCCAGTTTGAGACCTGTCGTCATTGGATAATAACACACGTCTCACATTCTGTCAAATCCCTTAATAAATAGAAGAAATGTGTCTATTACTCCTTCCAACCAATCTTGACCTCAAGCTCGCAAAAACTAAACAAAAATGGTCCACCAACCAAATATCGCGAGCCACACATTTCCCTCCAACAGACCATGTCTGACCCCACTCGCGATTTCCACACGCACTCTCACTCCTTACTGAACATTGAGCAGGCCGGGTTAAACACTAAATTGGGTTGGACGGCAAAATTAACATACCGGTTAATAGTTGAGTGACTGCTATTTATACTTTCATCTTTTTATTAATGATATATGAGTATGATGAATAATGTGTGGGATGGATGTGTTTGAGTGGATTAGTGAAATAGTAAAGAATAATAATAAATTTTGAACAATAATATTTTATTTATAGAAATTCTCATTATAAATTTCATATAGTAATAATTGAAGATAAAAAGTTCGAAAATCATTCCTTAAATCTATAACGATATTGAAACCCAAATCAACCAGAGTAAAAACAATAATTACAAAAACACAATTATACCAAATAATAATAAAATTTATCTTAAAAATAAACATAAAGTAGAAAAAACCAGCATACTAACCCTTAAACAAGCATCAATAAATCTCAAAACACAAATAACAACTCTCACAAAAATGATAATTAGTGAAACACCATCTAGTTTGTAATTGAAAATTGAGAATTTTTAGCCTAAACTCACCCACTAATTAAGAAGTGACCAATTATACAATTTACGCCCACTTATCACATTCACCCGCTCTTAAATAGGCGGATTATGATAAATAAGTTTAAATAGGTTTAATGGATGATCCGACTCAATTCACATTCCTACTATTTGCTAGAAACGCCATGTTTTCGGTTCAGACCGCGAGTGTACTTGGCATCGCGAGTGGTGGAATTCAAATCTTGCCATATCCTCACTGCAAGATAAACCTGCCCCGTCGGCAGTGTGGGGCCTACAGATAAGACGACCGCAGGCAAGAAGAATCTAAATTGACAGGCCCGTCACTCGCCCCGACGCGCTATTGGTCCATCTGGCAAAGCTTTTGAATCACCGCCGTTAATTAAACAACTTTTGCAGGTTTTCTCTCACGTGTTTGCATTGTTGCAAATTCATCGATTCTTTTGAAAGGTGTTCAGCTAACCATTTCGTTTCAGAAAGAAAACGAGTAACAATTTCTTCTCTTCTCCTTGTCTATATTCTCGGGATCCATTTTTGGAAAGGATCCTGAATCCGGAACTCCAATTTCCCCTTTTCTCTGTACCTCATTTGCTTCCAATTATCATTCATTATTGCTTCCTTGCTGTAATTAATCGAGGGCAATTTGAATTTTGTCCGCGATTGGTTGATTTTGCTTTCACAACACTCTATTATAGCTGATAAGTCTGCCAAGAAGCAATCCAAACTGCAAGTTCAATCGTTCACGCTTTGATTCTTCCTCTGTTTGTGTAAGAGACCCAGGAAAAGTCTCTCCAAGTTTGAAGCTGAGCCGAATCAGGATTCAGCTTCTTTTTTTTTGTTGAGGGGGCGGCAAAATTGATCATTGAAGCTGGAGAAAATGACGATTGGGTCGACCCCAGGGAGCTCAGGGTACCTGGATTTGTTCCCGGAGAGGAGAATGTCTTATTTCAGTAATGCCTACGTGTTAGGGTTGACTGTTATTGCTGGAATCGGCGGTCTCCTCTTTGGCTATGATACTGGTAAATTCGATTTCCTCTTTCATTTCTGTCTGAATTTCTCTGGAATCTTCTGCATGCTTCTTTTCTTATCTTATCGTTTAAAACTTTTGTCCAATTGTGCTCTTTGAATATTTTTTACCTTGTTCTTTGGTTGGAATCAAAAACCTACTTTTAGAAAGTGGAAATCATGATAATGGTTCTGGAAATGAATCACAAAGACGAAATAGTACCTGAACTCTGATAGAATCGCAATTGTGTTTGGAGTGGTCCAAACATGGGTTAAAAACGCTGGCTTCCATAGATAATGATGGAATGAGAGATTGTTATTCTGGGTAACGTTGGCTTTTTGTAGATAAAGTTGGAATTAAATATTGTTATTTTGGGTAGAACTGATGTTTGTATGGCCCATTGGGGTATGCTCGACCTAACTTCAAACTAGTTCTGGTTGCTGTCTTTTTCATTCAATCAAAAAGTGTATGAGCTCTATCAGCTGTGAATAGAAACGCTGGCTTTTGTGCATACTGATGGGATTAAAGATTGTTATTTTAAGTGGAAGTGCTGGTGTTTTTGTGGCCCATTTTTGGTTTAAAACATTGGGATTACCGTCTATCAACTGTGAATTTCGAGCATCTATAAGCAGTTTTTTGTCCACATGGATTAAAAAACTGGAACGGCAATTGTTAATTCAGAGTGAACACTGAAGTGAAGTTAATTGGCATATGGCGTCCTTTCGATTACTTCTCTGAATTTCCAGCTTGATGTGACAACAATTCATTAGTTATGGTGTATTTGGTTGCTGCAGGTGTTATTTCAGGGGCACTCCTCTATATTAGAGATGAATTTGAGGAGGTCAATCGAAGCAGCTTCCTTCAGGTGCATTCATACGTGTTTTTGTTTCTTCTGATTTGTTCGTTTCAAAATGTATTGATCAAGTTCTCCACTAAGCATATGGTACCATAAGCTGAAAATTCTCAATTGTCAATTTTATCTTTCAAAGTTCCGCAGTGATTCCCTTGGCATACAATTAGCATACTGATAATTCATTGTGGCAGGAAACAATAGTAAGCATGGCACTGGTTGGTGCTATGATAGGAGCTGCATCAGGGGGTTGGATTAATGACGCGTATGGGCGCAAGAAGGCTACACTTCTTGCTGATGTTGTCTTTGCTTCCGGATCCATTGTTATGGCTGCTGCACCAAATCCTTATGTTCTAATTGTGGGACGACTTTTAGTCGGACTTGGTGTTGGTGTTGCATCTGTTACTGCTCCTGTGTATATTGCTGAAGCATCTCCATCAGAAGTGAGGGGAGGATTAGTGAGCACCAATGTTCTTATGATAACTGGTGGACAGTTCCTTTCCTACCTTGTAAATCTTGCCTTCACAGAGGTCAGTCCTTTATTTCACTCTTACTTCACGCAACAATTCTTATTGCTCGGTGTCCTGTTTAAAATACCTTCTTTCATTATACGAGGTATTGTGCTCTTTCCATGGTCGAGCATGAAAACTTGTTGGTGATTATAGAAACTTAAACAACTTATAGATTGAGATTGCATTACTTGCTACTGGGAAGCATAAAGTTTAAATGCCCAGGAGCTAGCTATGTCGATTGCCTTAATAGCACTGAGATTTCAAGGCTTTGAAATTAATGGGTCCAAATGTTTTCACTGATCTGCACAATTGGAAAGGTTTGTCTACCTAAACAGCTGGAATGTGTTTTAACTTGAGTAAGACTGGACTTAATACCTTCTTAGCAGGATATGTAACTGGTTTCTTTCTTGATCTGGTTATTCTTTCATTCTTGAAATGCCCTTAGAACTCGAACTTTGGTTACTGTTCAGATGCTCTTTAGGATTGCTAGCTCAGATTTACTGTTCAGATGCTCTTTAGGATTGCTAGATCAGATTTGATTGTGAATGTGTCGTCTA
The DNA here is from genome assembly GCA_030674075.2 of Linum usitatissimum. NCBI lineage: Eukaryota > Viridiplantae > Streptophyta > Magnoliopsida > Malpighiales > Linaceae > Linum > Linum usitatissimum. The sequence goes on from JAUJYP020001374.1 coordinate 3,280,503, forward strand.
TTCATTTTGACGCACTACAGGAGATATTTGCACTAAGAAAATTCTCACTTACCATTGTACATCTCAATTTCTATCAAAAGGAAGCATGTTTTGTTATGTTCAAGACATGTATATTCCAAGGTGAAAGGTTTCTATTTATGCAGTTCGGCAGAGACACCCTGGTTGATCAATACTCCTAATCTTTGAAGTTAAACTTGTAATCTCGTGAGAACAAAACTTTTTCACGAGACTTCAATCACATAAGGTTCTGATAGACAATTCTTGGAAGTCAGGTCTATAGGCCACTTGATGCTGTTTTCCTCGGTCTCTGTAGCTATCACTCGTCTGTTTTTTTCCTGCAAGCTAATTAGCCCGTATGTTGCCGAGTAGTTACATGGTGTGCCTAACTTATGTCACACGTCATGTCTATTTGACAGGTTCCAGGAACGTGGCGGTGGATGCTTGGAGTTGCAGCTGTGCCTGCTATTATCCAATTCTGCCTAATGCTCTTAATGCCAGAGTCTCCTAGATGGCTTTTCATGAAGGTACAGTCATGCCAATCATCATCTCACTATATCTGCAATGCTGGTTGGCCGTAAGCTGCTTTTTTTCTCACACCTCTTTGTCTGAATAATTTGTTTTCTTATTATACAGAATGAGGAAACCAAAGCCATCGAAATACTTGCTAGGATATATGACATTGACAGGTTGGAGGACGAGATCGAATCCCTTTCTGCTGCTTCTCTCGAGGACCGTCAGGAAGAAAACAAAGTCTCGTACTTTGATGTTTTCAAAACTAAAGAAATTAGGCTTGCATTTCTTGCTGGTGCCGGTCTACAGGTATTCTTGCATGGATGCAAATACATAAATCGTTTGTCTTTCTGGGCGATTATGATTATTTGAGTTGATTTCATATCCAATGATTGTTGCAGGCATTCCAGCAGTTTACCGGTATAAACACGGTCATGTATTACAGCCCGACAATCGTCCAAATGGCTGGCTTCTCTTCCAACCAATTAGCTCTCCTCCTTTCCTTAGTAGTTGCGGCCATGAATGCTGCCGGAACCATCGTAGGCATTTACATGATCGACCATTTCGGAAGAAAGAAGCTAGCCCTCTCGAGCTTAGCTGGAGTTATCGTATCGCTCATAATACTCTCCGGTGCATTCTACGGCCAATCAACAGAACCCTCGAACGGCCTTTTCGGATGGCTCGCGGTGATAGGTTTAGCCCTTTACATCGCTTTCTTCTCTCCCGGAATGGGACCTGTACCATGGACTGTCAACTCGGAGATCTACCCTTCCCAGTACAGAGGACTCTGCGGCGGGATGTCAGCGACTATCAACTGGATTTCGAACTTGATAGTGGCGCAGAGCTTCCTCTCGATAGCCGAAGTTGCCGGTGCAGCTACGACTTTCTTGATCCTCGCTTGCATTGCTGTGGCAGCGGTCGTGTTTGTGGCCACTTTCGTTCCGGAGACCAAGGGGCTGACGTTTGTGGAAGTGGAGCAGATATGGAAGGAACGAGCTTACGGAAGCGGGTACAGCTCCGAAAGCCTTCTCGAACGAGGAGATGATGACGGAACTTTGTGAGGAAGAGTATGATCCCCCACTTGTACATGTAATGTTATTGCTTCCCGTGGCAATGTAGAGGAATGAGGAGTGAAAATGCCGTGTAAGATATGCTTTTTTTGTTCTTATGGTGTCGTGCTTGTAAAAAAGACAACAAATGATATGTTTGATGCATTAAAAGAGATGTTGATAAACCGTATTTTCAAGTGAATGTCCTCAAATGTATGGCTCCTCCGACCCCCAATTACCGTACCCAAAAGGGGACTTCTTCGTAGGATGTAGGGACGTTGACGAGCTAAGCTGCTTGTAGACAGCTCGGTGTTTTGTTTGACAAAAAATTATACGTGATTCGGTTCGATTTAAATGAGCTAAATGAGTCAAGTTTAAGTCATTGTATGTTAGAGTCGATAGGTTCGCAAGCTGGCTCGATTTAAACTCAAAAGTTAACTCGAATATCAGCTTAAGTATATGCCTCGTAAGTAGATTCAATAACACAACATGTATTTTGTTTCCAATATCAAATATAAAATTTGTGATTATTATGTAAGTGGAACATTGTTTACACTCAACCATTTTAAATGAAAAAGGTCGAAACTTGTAGGTTACGTATTAATTAGGTCGGCGCGCATCGGTAAAGTTTGCAACAGCTACTTTGCTTTGGAGGAAAGGAAGCGCGAGTTTCTTCCCATTATATCTATCTGGTGATTTCTCCTCCTTGAAGATTCCATTGAAGCAGCAATCCAATCCCCAGACTTGCCCAGCTGCCGCCGTATGCGAGGTGAGTAATCTCAATTTCCGTCTGGGTAATGCAAAATACAAATTGGGGTAGTGACTAGTGAGTCGGATATGTTACAAACCTTTCGATTGAATGAACGCGTAAGATCCTTCTGCAAGACTAAGCAATTGAAACGAGCCGAGACGGTATATATTGATGGGATTAGACGGGGAGTGCTTCCTGATGTCGTCACTTTCAATACGCTCATCAACGCCTACTGTTGTCTCGTCAGCTTCGAGGCTGCTTATACTATACTCGTTAGAATGGAAAAAAGCTGGGATTGGACCAGATGTGGTATCTTTCAATACTTTGATCGCCGGTGTTACTAGACGCCGCTTGTTCGATAAGGCCACCTACCTGTTCGAGGAGGAAATGCCTCAAAGAAACATTTCCCCTGATATTTTGACCTTGAACACCATGCACTCTTTCTTCCAGCAGAGAAAGACCGGGGAAGCTTATAAGATCTTGCCAATGATTGAATCACGGGGGTTAGAACCTGAGCCTGCTACTTATAATATTTTGATCAATGGTCTCTGCAAGAACGGGTATGCGTCCAATGCGCTTGGTTACTTTTTGCATTTGAAGCAACATGGAATCTATCCAGACGTGGTTACTTATAATATTCTAATTGATGGGTTGTGTAAAGCTGGGAAATTGGGTGCTGCTAGACGGCTTATTCGGGAATTCGAGGCTTCTGGGCACGCTGCCAATGCTATAACTTATACCACAGATGATGAATTGTTGGTTTATTGTCTCGGACACCAGACCGCTCGTGCCCGCCCATTCTGTCTCGCCCTAAGTGGAATGGCTCTCTTAGTTAGGCTGCGCCCCGACCCGAGTCCCCACGTCTAAGTCTAAGAAATTCAAGCAAGGTTTCAGGGTGTTGGAAGAGATGAAGAGTAAAGGGTATACTTCTGATGGCTTTGGGTATTGCACGGCTATGGGTGCTCTGCTCAAGTTTGGTAAAGTTGAAGAGGCGGCTAGGTTCAAGGATGAGATGATAAACAATGGTATTGAGCTTGATTTGGTGTCATATAATACACTACTGAATATCTCACGTAAAGAAGGTAAAATGGAAGAATTTTATTCTTTGAGAGACCAAATCAAAAAGAGTGGTTTGGAACATGATAAATACACACATACTATATTTGTGGACGTATTGTGCAAGGAAGGTTATATTGAGCGGGCACAACAACGCCTGAAGGAAATGAATACGATGGGTTTTCATTCCACTTCAGCTGCTACAAACTCTGTTATTGACGGATTAGCTAAAGCTGGCAATTATGAGCTTGCTACAAAAATGTTGGCATCGATGAAGGTGAGAGATGCCTTTTCCTATTCATCATTGGTTTATAATCTTTCCAAAGCTATAAGGTTCAGATGTGCTGAGGAGCTCTTGCTCTACTGCGTGAAACAAAGGATGAAATTACTCCCGGCTGCGAAATGGGCTCTTCTTGATGGTCTCCAATATGATGGCTTTCAAGCAGAAGCTAGGATACTTAGGGATATAATTCGACGTTTTCAGATTATACGACCGTGATTGCTTTCTAGTCATTCAGAGGCAATCAGGACTCGAAACTTCTTCTGACATTTCGAGCCAGGAGGTTTTTTCTGGCACATACTTTTTTTTTATGCATTGAAGTTGCCTAACTGGTGTTTTGGTACAGCAAACTCATTGCAGAAGTAGAAGAAATCGTACAGATGACACATATTACATTGGGAAGAAGCTGTAAAGGATATGGCAGCTGACGACAAGCATTTTAATTTTGTAAGAAAAATCTCTGTCATTATGTATAATATGAAATGAAACAAGTTAGTTAGGTACCTGGTATAGATAGATCTCTTCAGCTACTGCGCCGGACCAGTTCTCTAGCATCTCTGAGTTCCTGATGTTCATCAGTTCCATCTTACTTATTATCTAGTATCTACTGGCATTAGAGTGACGAAGGAGATGGCTGCGGCAGCCTCGTTCAGGTGGATCCTGCAACTCCACAAGGATGTTCCCAAGGTGGCTTGTTTCTACTCCGAAGGCCTGGATTTCACCGTCAATGTCTGCACCCTATGATGGGCTGAACTTCATTCGGTTCCTCTGAAGCTTGCCCTTACTCAATCTACCAAGTAAAAGTTCGTTTTCTGTGTCCGTGTGTTTGTTCTATATATTTTAGTGCCTGCAAGTTGTTCGACCACTTGCCTCTAAGAGCCGTCTTAATGAGAGGCTTGTTCAATTGTTAGTCGAATCTTACTGGTTGAAATTAGAAATTATTTCTGTTGAATTCAATGAACAATTTGGCCATAAAAATTCAGGCAGTCCTGGCCAACACTGTAGGACACATTGACCATCAGACTCTGTAGTGAATAATGATCTTTGGATTGGAATGTGGCCATTTGCACATAATGTATTACACTTCCTTGTTTATTAGTTAGTTTTTTATGCAACACAAGTATCTGACTCCTTTTTTTTGCAGCGACAATGTTTCACAGAAGGGGCACTCTAATTTGCTATCATTCAGTCACTGACATCAACAGTACGGTGACAAAGCTAATGGCTTTAGGCGCTGAGCTAGATGGCCCCATCAAGTATGAAATTCATGGGAAGGTAGTTCATCAATCTCCTCAACCCCACTGAAATTGCTGTATGTGTCTGGCTGTGAAAACCCAAACAAGAAAGGATTTGTTTTGTATCAGGTTGCAGCCATGCGTTGTATTGACGGCTATGCCTTAGGACTTTATGAACCAGCATAAAGATAAGAATTCATCAATTCAATACTAAGTGTGGAGTAGTTGCTGGCTGGTTGGTCTGTTTCTCATAGGGAACATGGGATAATTGGTTAGTATTTTTTAATTGGGATCTATCTGTATAATTGGTGTGCAGATGGGTGTATAGAGTTGGACCTGAAATTAGGCCATTAGGGCAAAGCTGTGACTGTGAGATGGACCAGTGATTGATTTCCCTGTAATTTATTTGCATTTTGGTTGACTAACTTAGATGTAAAGCATGTATTTTTTGCCAAGAAATCCACTTTCGATGTTGTAATGCAGAACAGCAGCTACTTCTTTCCCTGATATGAGTTTTGTCATCTTGTTGCTTATGCAGCAGAGAGAATTTGATGATGGTGAGTTGAAGTTGCCCAGTTGATGTTTTGTTGCAGTAGAACATCTCATTGAGCTATATATAAACTCTGCATTTCTTCACCTGATCCAATTCATGGCATAAACACTGCATTGGCTCGTCAAGGATAATTCACTCGCCACTGCGCCAGGGTCGAGTTCGCCTAAAAAGTAACTAGTCAAATTTTAACACAGTGAAGTTTTGTTCGACTTGGTTCATATGAATATTCCTACTTGTTTGTGAACATTAGAGCTCTTATGTTATTCATAGGGTTCATGAGCCAGAGTCTGAGCTTCACGTCATCTAAAGGATAGCAAACCAACCTTTATAGTATGATAAAGTTCGGCTCAACTTGATTAGTGAACCGCTCAACAATTTCTGTTAACGGCCTAATAATTGAAGGAGTTGTTGGATCCTAGCAATGAATGAAGCATAATGAGGTGTGGTCCAGTGGCAATGTCAGAGTTGCCTCTCCATGGAGGCAGATACGGACAAGAGTTTCTTGCCACTATGACGTCTTCCTCTTCAATTTATAACAAGATCTCGACCACGCCTACCTATCTATTAATTATGGTAACTAACTGACTTGATTGGAATCCTGAACTGTTTCATTATATGTATACCCCATTTGCATTTACATGGGGTGAGGGCGAAAGCAACCGTACGTACAAGTTACAACTTCGAAATTCTATATAACATCAAATTTTACACGTACGAATAGTTGAATTCATTATTGTTATATTCAGTTTATAATTCTTTTATGTCGGTAATACATACACTTTACGAGTCTGTTATGCGTATCCTTTGAATAGGCTCATTATGTCGACTTCATATGTAAATTGTTATATCCACGTTACGTCATTATTACATCATTGTTATGTTATTATTAAATCCAGTTTACGTGAAAAAATAGAGAGGATAGAGAAAGAACAGTTGAAAGAGAACGAATTTTTTTAATTCCCTTTATATCCCTGATAAAATTCCAACCGTCTGATTGAAATTGACGAAAATGATTTGTACCGTTGGATCGGCTGTCGGATTGATCCGAGAGAAATGACTCTCGGACCATTAGCAATTTCGTTAGGAAACGACTCATAATTAATTTTATTATTTTTGCGTGTCTATAAGTATCAGAATTTTACATATATTGATGGTAGTAAAAGCATCAAAGCACTGAAACTCCTGAAGTAGCAAACTCTCGCTGATTTCAGGAGAAGACGAGGTCAGTATATTATGAGACCAGAATGGCCAACACCTCGAGGACTTGGGGATCGTGACTTTTATATTATGTATTAGCACGCCCCCTTTTAAAATAGAAGTTCTAAGAAGATTGAGCTAAAAATTATACTGTTGCACAGATCGGAGGGCTATCAAAAATTGAAAATTATATCAAAAAGCTCGAGTTATTGCAAAAGGGCTTGAATTGATTTTCTTTATTATTATTCATTAACAATAATCCCGATCTACCACTCTTCGAACAGTCCAACCCGGTTAATTAAACTCCGATTCTCTGCTAAAAAAACAAGTCATCGTATTATTTAAACTGCTTTCAACCGGTATTTGCTACCATCATTTGAGTTCAAACTAGTAAACAATAAGGATGTGGAGCGCAACCATCCATATCAAAACGTGTACGTGGTGGCCTTTAATCCGCCCGCCCCTTCACCTTTGTCGTGTCACAATTTGTATGGATAATCCTCGTCACTGGTCAGTATGGGATTGTACGTAATTAAGACTGTCATGAATGAGTCTCTACTAACACATTTCAAGAATTCCAAATTAATTACATTTGTTTGGTTGATTACATTCTAGAGCCATATTGGAGGAAGGATATGTGACATGGGATCCTGAGATATCATTCATATCCCATGTCGATCCTTGTTCTTCTTCCATAAAATTATTTTGTGCAGGAAAGAATCAATTGTTTGATTAATGGTGAGATGGTAAGCAGGGCCACTAAATGTTGAGAAGGCGTGGGTTTGATTCTTGTTGGGGTCATCTGTTGTTATTTTGTGTTGTTTTTATTTATTGTTTATTTTGTCCTGGTCCATTTATTGGTTTGGAAAAAAGAGTTGCTGACAGTGAGTTTCGATCTTCGTTGGTTCAAGGATAGATTGCAATCTGTAAATATAACGGGTACGACCAGAACCTTACATGGTTGTCTTATTCAAAATAACAATTCATCTACATTTGTTTTGAATTATCGATGTTAGCTTTTGCCTCAAAATTAAAAATTAAAAATTTATTCATAATAGATTATTCACTATAAAAGTTGATAACCAATGTAACTTTACAAATAATTTATGTATGCATATATTAAATCGTGGTGAAACTTTATGGTTTTCAGATTATTTTATGGGTTTTTAATATTGAAATTAAGGGAAAATGTTATTTATGTTTTTTCTTAAAAATTCATATAAGTTGGAGCCTCATTTCGAATAGAGAACATGGCATTTATAATCAATATGATGGTTTAATCAAGCTTTCAAATCGACAAAATTTCCACTTATTAAAATACATGACGAAATTTCTACAAACCGCTTCAAAATAATGGTTAGGATCTTCTTAAAGCTATTCTACTCAAATACCAAACTTTAACAAGAATCCATGAGCACCCTTTTTTTTGACAAACGAGTCGTGCTTTCATTTCATCATCAATGAATAAACACTAACACAATATGATCGGTTTTTTGGGGAGTTGCAACTCAGAAAGTTACATCGAAAAATGTACCTAACCACATGTTGGTTAACTACATCACGTCCTTACACTCCACCCAACAAGGGTCAACCGCCGGCTGGTTAAACCTCATCAGACTCTAATTAATTAAACCAATCAAATTTCCACCCCTAACAAACATGACCAACAAAAAGCAAAAGAACCAGAGAAATAAACCAATCTCAAAACAGAAAAGACGATCAAAACAATTAAGCACTAAAGAACCATCGGGGGGATTGATGGGGTCGACGAGAGGGAGGTGCTGCCGGAGTCATCACATTCTGCGGCCCGTCCGGCGTTTATGTAGTTGGGCTGGTCAAACCAAGTTGACCTGCCTGAGACATTATTGTGTCAAGATCTTCCTTCCATGGGGATTTCAAGGGTTTTTTTACCACTCTCCTCTTCCTCCAGTGAATTGGAGGCCGATTCATCCTCATGGCTACGCTTTTGATCATCATAGATGTCCACCATTATTTCATCTTCCTCGGCAAATCGGACATTGTGGATTGATTGTGATGGAGGTTGACCTTTCTTGCATGGTAGATCAACTTGTCGGTGTCCGACTCTGTTCGCGCTTCCTTCTTCTTGGTAAGGTACTTGGCCACTAGCTTTTCTTTAGCATTCCGCAGGGTAACTCGGATGGAGTCATCCCACTTCCTGACGATTAGTGCAACTGGTATCTAGAATAAAAGCTCAATAAATTTTTTTTTATGCTTTTCATCGATACATTGATATGAATAATACGAACTTTCATATGATTAACACAAACTCTTACATATATGCGTTCATACTTTTCATAAATACAATCGTATGGATAACGACTTTCGTATGCATAAATATAAACTTTCTCATGAATAAGAAGTAGAAAACTATTAACTTATATTTACTTCAAAAAATATCAAGACTGATCTTGTTGGATTCGTCTTTGAACAGCAAGAATTTTGGTGCAAAAATGAGTAAAAATAAATTTAAAATAAAATAATTGTTATAAAACTAAGAACAAAAGAGAACAAGAACATGGGAGGAGAAGTAATTTCTTATTGAGGTGTGTAGAATGCTACAAATGAGAGCTCTATTTATAGGCTCATGAAATCATAACCTACACTCTCTAATATTATTACACATAAAAGAGGGGAATGAAATACATTGAATCATACACATAAAGGAGGGGAATAAAATACATTAATCATAGAATGAGAGTTACACAATTGGGCATTCACTACATTATTATCTTCATAACACTCCCCCTTGAATGTCCATTGGTTAACGATATACATCATTTTTTGAATACGCGTTTGATATCGCCTCGTTAAAAACCTTACCGGGGAAAACCCAATGGGAAAAACCATGGTTAAAGGAAAAAGAGTGCAGTGCGTATCAACTCCCCTAATGATGATATCAATTGAAGTCCCTCGGTCGCCGAACTCCAATTTTCCGAACTAGTCTCTCAAATGTTGATGGCGGAAGAGCCTTAGTGAATAAATCAGCCAAGTTATCACTTGAACGTACTTGTTTGACAGTAATGTCACCATTCTTTTGAAGGTCATGAGTGAAGAAGAATTTAGGAGAGATATGTTTTGTTCTATCTCCTTTGATGTATCCCTCTTTCAATTGTACGATGCATGCAGCATTATCTTCATGCAAGGGTGTCGGAGCCATCTTTTTAGAAGTTAATCCACACGAACTTCGAATATGTTGAATTATAGACCTCAACCAAACACATTCACGACTAGCCTTATGTATTGCTAAAATCTCAGCATGGTTAGATGATGTGGCGGTAAGTGTTTGTTTCACAGAGCGCCAAGAAATTGCTGTATCACCACATGTGAATAAATAACCAGTTTGTGATCGGCTAGTATGAGGGTCGATAGGTATCCAGCATTCGCATATCCTACCAAATCGCTTTTGATTCATTCGAGAAGAATAATCACATATCTTGTGTTCCTTGCAGATAGCGAAGTATATGTTTGACACCATTCCAATGTCTTCGTGTGGGAGAAGAACTATATCTTGCTAATAAATTAACGGCAAATGATATGTCGGGTCTTGTATGACCGGCAAGGTACATTAGTGCACCGATTGCACTAAGATAAGGTACTTCGGGACCAAGTAGTTCTTCATCACTTTCCCGAGGTCTAAAGGGATCTTTTTTCACATCTAGTGATCGACAACCATCGGGGTACTCAATGGGTGTGATTTATCCATGTAAAATCGTTTCAACACTTTAGTAGTGTATCCTTCTTGATGTACAAGAATACCGTTTGGTAGGTGCTCAACTCTGCAAACCAAGACAATATTTTGTCCGCCCCAAATCTTTCATCTCAAATTCCTTTTTCAAACAGGTGATTGCTTTTGTAAGCTCATTTGGAGTCCCAATGATATTTATGTCATCAACATAAACCGAAATGATAACGAACTCGGTTCCTAATCTTTTTAGGAAAACACATGGACATATCGGATCATTTGCATATCCTTCTTTGATCAAATATTCACTAAGGCGGTTATACCACATTCGCGCATTGTTTCAATCCATATAAGGATTTATTCAATTTGATCGAATAACGTTCTCGAGAACTTGATTTGTAAGCTTCGAGTGCAAATGAAATCCTTCGGGAAGTTTCATATAGATGTCGTTATCAAGTGATCCATATAAATAGGCGATTACGACATCCATGAGACGCAAATCTAATCCTTCTCGAATTGCCGATCGATCAAATAACAAAAAGTAGTTGCATCCACCACAGGAGAATATGTCTCCTCATAATCAATTCCGGGTCTTTGTGAAAATCCTTGGGCAACAAGGCGTGCCTTGTACCTCGTAATGTCACCATTTTCATTACGTTTTCTTACAAAAACCCATTTGTACCCGACGGGGTTGACACCATCAGGTGTAAGGACCACGAGTCCAAAAACTTTTCGTTTTTCAAGAGAATGTAATTCGCCTTAATCGCGTCATTCCATTTTGGCCAATCCTTTCGTTTTTTGCATGCATTCATGGATTTTGGCTCATAATCCTCATTTTCATCAATAACATTCGGCCGCTGAATTATAAGCAAAAATTTCATCGATGTTAAGCGTATTGCGGTTCCATTGTTTACCATCCAAGACATAGTTGATTGAGATCTCATTATTTTCAATATGTTCGTGTACCGATTCTGTTCTTGTCTTGATATATCAGCAATGTTTGGTAGCTTATCCTCGATTGGACCATCTTGATTTACGGCTCCTTTTCTTTTTCGAGGATTTTTATCTTTGGAACCGATAGGTCTACCACGCTTCAGACGTGCTTTAGACTCATTTGTATTTTCATGATTTCCAATAGGGACATCTACTCTTGATGGAGCATTCATTGCTGGAACATGAGATTTGGTTACTCGATGTGGGTCAGTAAAAGCGTCTGGCAGTTGATTCGCTAAACTTTGTAAATTAATTAGCTTTTGAATTTCTAGTTCACATTGTCTAGTACGAGGATCATAATGAGATAATGCTAATTCATTCCAACCGATCTCTTTGTCCACCTTATTATTTTCTCCCCTAATGTTGTGAAAAACCGATTCATCAAAGTGACAATCAAGCAAAACGAGCCGTGAATAAATCTCCCGTCATTGGTTCTAAATATTTTATAATCGAGGGAGACTCATACCCAACATAAATTCCCAACCTCCTTTGAGGTCCCATCTTAGTGCGTTGTGGTGGTGTAATAGGGATGTAAACAGCACATCCAAATATTCTTAGATGGGATATATTCGGTTCCTGACCAAAAACTTGTTGATAACTCGTGATAACTTGTTGGCCTGATGCGAATTAATGATGCTGCATGTAAGACAGCATGCCCCCAACATGAAGTGGGAAGCTTTGCCTTCATTAACAATGGTCTTGCTATTAACTGTAAGCGTTTGATTAGAGATTCTGCTAAACCATTTTGTGTATGAACATGTGCTACGGGATGTTCAACATCAATTCCGACGGACATGCAATAATCATTAAAATGTTGTGAAGTAAATTCACCAAGCATTGTCAAGGCGTATCGTTTTTATCGGATAATCCGGAATCGTGCCCGTAATCTGATCAATTGAGCAAGTAATCGCGCAAATGCCAAATTACGAGTGGATAATAACGATACATGTGACCACTTAGTTGATGCATCAATCAAAACCATAAAATATCTAAATGGTCCGCATGATGGATGAATTGGTCCACAAATATCGCCTTGAATGCGTTCCAAAAATGTGAGCGATTCATTTCTCACTTTTATCGATGATGGTCGGATAATCAATTTTCCTTGAGAACATGCAATACGAGCCAAATCATTCGATTGGGGAATTCGCTTACTCATCAACGAGTGTCCAAGGGAATTCTCAAGTATTTTACGCATCATAATTATTCCGGGATGGCCTAACCGGTTATGCCAAACTACAAATCTATCACGATCCATAAATTTGGAGTTTATAATGGAATGTGATTCAATTGTACTAATAAAAGTGTAGTACAAACCGAAGAAATAGATGGTAGTTTTTCAAGATAACATTTGTTACCATCTACCATACTTGTGATGGCAATATATTCTTTATTTTCTTCCTCAATTGTCTCGATGTGATATCCGTTACGACGGATATCTTTATAACTTAATAAGTTGCGGTGAGACTTTGTAGAATATAATGCATCATCAATATGCATTCTAGTTCCTCCGTGTAGTAGCACGGTTGCTCTTCCGAGCCTTCAATTAAATTACTACTACCGGATATAGTGCTAACATTAGCTTCTCGCATCACTAGATGAGAAAAATACTTCTTATCCTTTAGAATAGTATGAGTGGAAGCACTATCGATGAGACACACATCCTCATTTTTTATGTTGTCGTGGATGGCAGTAGTATCCATGCTTCGTGCAAACTTCGAGAAAATAGGCAGAGCACTCGTGCTGATAACGTGTTATAAAACTAAGAACAAAAGAGAACAAGAACATGGGAGGAGAAGTAATTTCTTATTGAGGTGTGTAGAATGCTACAAATGAGAGCTCTATTTATAGGCTCATGAAATCATAACCTACACTCTCTAATATTATTACACATAAAAGAGGGGAATGAAATACATTGAATCATACACATAAAGGAGGGGAATAAAATACATTAATCATAGAATGAGAGTTACACAATTGGGCATTCACTACATTATTATCTTCATAACAATAATTAAGTAAGTTTAATTGTTTGATTGAATGAAAAATAAGAAAAAGAGTGTTTAGATGTCTCTCTCCTTATTTAAACTTATTAAAAGATAAATTAAATATGCATTAAAAATACATGCGGAAGAAAGACAGAATCACCCCTATTTTTGTGGGAGTTTAATGATTTTCGGATTGATGGGCTCCACCAACGCCATCCGACAATTTACGTAAGCTTCAGCTGGACTTCAATATCAAATGTTTTAGCACCTACAAATTTCGCGAATGTTCGAAGATGTTCTTGATTTTAAAAATGGCTACCCTTGAATTGGCCATAGGAACGTACGCCTTGTGGTCGTGTTAGTAATTGCTAGAGAGGCCGCCGATTAATTTACAGTGTGTGGCGTGGCGGGCGAAGAAAGTTCGATACCATCTGGACAAACGAAGAAATAACACGTACAGCGGCCCCACCCAGAATTTATACTTGCTTGCTTGATATGATATATGTAGTTTTCGAATACAACTTATTAAAAGTGTCAGTAATAGTCAGTCATTAATTAATATTTTTCAAGCTGGATCGTTCCCAAGATGGCTTTCAAGCTATTCCTTTACTGATAGATTACTAATTAAATTTTCGTAATAACGAAATCAGGATGGTCGGAGATTTTGTATAAATCTTTTTAAACTTTAGAATGAATATTACAGCACTATTAGCAGCATATATATATATATAGTGGGCATAATTTCGTTTCTGAACTTTGTTTTATATAATTTTGATCAAAATGGAGTTACTTAAGAGACCCAGGACATTGACCCAAATCACGTACTGGTTTTGGAATCAGAATTACGTGAAGTTAATTGATCAGTGGGGGTCCAAGCACCAAAAACGTAATTAGTTAAAGAATTGGTAACGTTAAGAAGCCAATATATATGAGATAAACAAACATGATATTTATAAACATCCACTTATCATCTAAATAAAACACAACAACATATGTAGCAAACATAGTACTTCAACCCATGATTCATACTTATAGATCATACGACCAACATGGTTTTACTTTAAATTCAGCCAATGCACTGCATAAACATGACTAAAAAGGGTCTAACCATTTTAGAGATATCAAACCGAGAAATTTTCTTCTATGTTAAATGTTTCCCACAGTTTGCATAATCCTTGGAGTAATTTGTTATATGAGATTGAAGTAATGAAGAGTCATTATAGAATAATTAGCCTCCCCACCGAATCCACAATATATAGCCCTTTCATTTATTTAGAGAGAATTTGAGTTCTGGTGTCATTGGAATGAACCATATATATACTTTTCTTCAGAGGATCAACTATAAATTCTCCCCCATTCCTTCATGTCTCTGCTTTCCCACCCTAACTGTCTAATACTCTGCTTTTCACAACCTTACCAAACACATCCCCATTCTTCATTATCTTTCAAACACTCTATCTACTACCTCCAGTTTTCCAGAAAGATGACGCGCCATTGGGCCACCTCCGCCAATTTCCTTACAACAGCCGACGCTTCCTTAATCCAGTCTCCGCCGCCGACAACCCACAACACCTCCTCCGCGCTCTCGCCGTCCGCCGCCACAATCTTGATCGTCCTCCTCTGCATCGTAATCTGCGTGGTGGCTCTCAACGCAGCCTTCCGCTGCTTCTTGGCCGGCGGCCGGACGTCGGCGGCGGGTAGGAGAAGAGTGCCAGAGAGGAACAAAGAGAGCGTGGCGGCCAGCGTGGCGGTGGCGGAAGTGGCGTCGACGGTTGTGTTTCGCGGTGGCGGCGGTAGTGAGGAGGAGTGCTGTGCGATTTGTTTGGCGGAGTTTGAAGAAGGGGAGGAGGTTGAGTTGTTGGGGAATTGCGGCCATGGGTTTCATAATCAATGTATTCAGCGGTGGTTTTTTATTTCTTCTAGTACGAATTGTTCGTGTCCGACTTGCCGGCGACCTTGTCTTCCGCCGCCGGCAGAGAGCCAGCTAACTGACAACCGATACTGCTGATCACGAGCCATGAAATAATATAATTGTCGGAGTCTAACGGGACCACACGTCATTTTTACCTTTTTAGTTTAACTTTGTAGTTATTTTTTGCTGAGTTTAATTTGTACAAATTATGAGTAGACAATGGTTGATAAAAAGAAGTAGCCAATTGGCGAACACCGTATTCTTCAAGTTATATTGTATACTAACATGTTCCGACCCCGCTTAATGTCCCATCTCACTGTTAAAGTTTTCATCAATATTTTAAATGGCTTACGAGAAAGGTGATCTTGACAATGTTACAATAATTTGAAAAGTATCTTTTTAATTTTTTAATTCGATTTTACTCTTTATCATTTTAACCAAACTGCGATTTGGATAGTTAAAAATACGTTATTGGGTTCGCTTCCTCGGGATTGGATTGTTATTGTTTCTTTTTTTTTTAACAAAAGAATTTTGCTTGTAGAGCACTTTTGAATGGTTAAGACTACCTAAGAGATTAATTGCAAATAATTTTGGAACTGGGTTATTAAAGAATTATTTTCAAAAACGATTGTCAAACAATTCAGAAAATAATTGTGAGCGAGGTTTCCAATTTTATAGTTTTGTATTATTGTTGTTGAGTGAAAGTTTATTTTAGTATTTTAATTGAATTTCTCGATATTGTTTGTTAGGAGAAATAGTAATGGGTTTGTCCATACGATTGTTAGGCGATCCTTTATCAAGATTAATACTATTACAGATGTAACTTCTTTTAAGTGGTTATTTATTAATTTGACAAATGCTTATTTTATTGATTCTCATTAAGAAGTAAAATTTCTCGTTAAAATAAAAAATAAAAATAAAACTATGGCTAAAGAAGTGGTCGGTCTTAATCTGAAAATCTCAAAATTTTTTCATAAAACTAAAAAGTACAAATAATCAACGAATAATTTGGTTCGTCAACCGCACTAGACTAATAAGTCCCTTTATAGGTACGGCAATTGACTTTAATGATTGTGGGCAGTAGGGATTTTAGCGCTAAACTCATCCCTTGATCTGGCCCATAAACTTTTCTCGGCCCTGTTTCATTTTCCGTTGGGCCATGCTCTTTTCCCCTGGCCCAAATTATTTGGATTTCCAGTGGGCCATTTGGTATTGGAGCCCAGCTCCTTTGCTCTTGGGAAAAAAAAACTTGTATACAAGTAATAAACTCTGGCTTCATTATCAAGGCTGATTTGGGATGATTCAACAACCTAAGACCAATTTAGATATAGGTACGTTAGAATCACAACGTTCATGTAACTTTGATGTGTATGGAATAATTGTTTTTTTAATGAGCCTGGGTATTCCCCAATGTATGGACTATTCATGGAAGGTGACATGAAGATGAAGAACAATATCCATTCAGTCTTTGTTCTCTCTGAATGATCGTCAGCATTTGTATCCTGTGTCACGTACGAGGCCATAACACCAAGGTGAACACAACCACAGTAGAAGATAAATCAAAGTAAGCACACATTTGACAAATGAGCCACCATTATGATCAAGAGTTAGGTGTCATCAAACTTGTGTGATTCGGGATGCAACTCGCTGGATTGACATCAAGTGTCTACGTATGATTATCATTCTCCCATGGAAATTGTCAGCTTAGCATTAAATTAAATGTCGAATGATGTTCCTAGCTAACTACTGACCAGTCAAACAAATCTCGAGATCTTGTAACACTTCCTTTTCTGAGGTGTCGAATTCATCACAAGATTGGTCCCCGCCAATATAGAAAGATCTCTTCTTCATTTGAGATAGGTATTTTGGATATGTATTTTTTGGAGTAAAATTACGCGTCATTTGAAATGTAGTATTTATATGGTGCAAAGAACAATTTATGATGTGAGAATTATTTTATTTGATTAATGGGCTATCTGATATGGTATTTATAACGAATATACCACATTCTCGAAATACCTGGAAGGTGGGGATCATAGGTATTTGAAATAACTAAGAAGGCGAGTTATTTCAAATACTACACCCCGAAATGCCACCAATTTTGTTCTGGTTGCCAAGCGATCAAGTTATTTTGATGAGGTGATTCGAATGTGAGTTATTTCAAATATGACGGCCTGAAATATCACAGTTTTCCTTAATGGCAAATAAGTTATTTTGACTCAAATAATTCAGAACGAGTTAATTTAATTCGACCAAAATACCCCATTCAAACCACTCACTAGTGTAGTAGTGTTCATCCCGTAACTTAGGGTCGTATTCTCCTGAAACTCATACAAGTTACATAATGGTTTCGGAACTCACAGATACGTATAACGTAAATGATAAGTCTAACTCCATCTATTGGGAGGGATTTCGATGGAGAGTGGGTTGGCAAGGAAGGAAAGGTCAACATCAACACCCGATAACTAACAAATAGCTAGAGAGATGGGCCAAAGTGGTTGGTCTGCTACTAATTTTTCCGAGGCTAGTTCCTCGATCGTTTGGAGTAGTGAATACGTGAAAGCTAGCTAAAGGCCGAAAACGACTGCCATGTGACATTACTAGGCCTCCATTCATTTGTCTTCATTCTTTATATACTTGATTATCCCAAAACAATGCATGCATATGTCAAGTCCACTGAGTACTGGCACCGTATGTCGTTTTAATTTAACTTTTCCATCGTTATTGCAGTTTTGCTGGCTTAATATCCATTATGGTCATCAACTTATTAGGTTTCTATCAATGTGGTCTTCAACTTTTAAAAAATAACCTACATAACACTAACTTACAAAATTAAGTGGGTTAAGTTAAGTTAGTTTGATTGAATGTGTAGAGTCTAGGATCATAAAATAGGTAACATGGAAGAGGATGGGGTGAAAGAAAATTGTTAGTTGACATGGTGATAGATCAAGTTTTTTTGGACGTGTGTACAAAATGGCCATATTGTTTTTTTTATCAACAAACTTGGGCATATTGTTATAATTGTAAAATACATTAAAGCTATGTGGGTTGCTTTTAAAAAAACTGATGACCATATTGTTACAAATTAACTCTTAATCACCATGATGTATATATATATATATATATATCGATCAAGCCGTGCTTCTGTCAACTTCGCCAACATGGCGATAGTTTTAGAAAATACTAAGCATGCATGCATGCATGACGTCATTACGTATGTATTCATGAACTTCTTCGTCATTCTGGTTGGTTGGTCTCTATTCGTTTAATTAAAGTCTAAGGATTTGATAGATGTAACCCCTATCATTTATACATCTTCTTGTATTTCTATGTGGATACTTCATACATAACAACGTATAATTAGTTTATATATATTATTGGTGGCCATGTGGACCCGCCCAAAGGCTCACGACCATCGACTCACATAGAGATAGAACCAGATCGATACACGCTTGGAACCCTAACCCTAAGGCCAACGGTCATTATTCAAAAGATGGAATTCACCTACACCTAATTAATCATCACATTTGGATCGAGACTCAGTTCAGATCCCAAAAAGCATATAAAAAAAGATGGCAAGGGACATACACAATTCTCTCTTACTCCAAATAACCTAAGGCTGAAATGCCTTATACCTGAGGGTAACTGTTTGACACTTCTCTGTCTGTTTTTTCATTTTATTTTTATCATATGCTTACCATCCCATACAAACCCACATATAACACGTTTTTACACACTTTGCTAGAAAACGCCCATATATAGACTACAAGGCGGTCCAATACCTAAAAAAAGACGCCCATTCGACTCGTTCTTCATCAATGACAAACCACTCATTTGTTAACCGGATCGTATGCAATTTCAGCCAACGATGAAAATACCTGATTTGTTGATATATTATTTGATATTAAATGATCAATTGGGTGAGTAGTTGGATTGCATGGAATAGGTATAAGTTTGGAGGTCCATGGAAACATACATATGAAAGGAGAAATTGAGAAATTGAAAATAATGGAAGTAGAGATGGAGAAGTTTACAGCCACACCACCTACTTGCCACTTTATTTTTATTTGTATTCCAATCTTTATTTCTTCGTCCACTTTCCCCAAAAGGATCAACTTCGCATATCCTAAGCTCGTCTCTTCACACCTCCGATAACAACACTTTGGATGAGTTATTTCATAAATAAAATATTTTAGAATAAATAAAATATTATTTAAAAATAAGGTATGTTTGATTTATAAAATATTTGAGGCGTAAAAATTACTTTATTTGATTAATATAAATTATTTGGATAATATAAAAATAATATATTATGAGTTTTAAATTGAATTATTTCAAATATCACCTTCAAAATCAAGTATTTAAAAATATTCGAATTTTATTTTAATTCAAATATCACAATTTTTGTTTCAGAAGACAAACAAAGTATTTTGACCCAAATAACTCAATCAATAATTAAGTTATTTTAGACTAAAATGCCTCATTCAAACAATTCATAAAATTAAACTAATAATAAAACACGTTACATTGGCTATTGGCCAAGTATACCATTTTTCATTTCTTTTTCACACATCACTTCTGGAATGTATACTTTTTTATCTTCAATTTAAATTATATATATATATATATATATATATATCCATAAATAAACATATGGACCATTTTATAAATGGTGTTGTATGGATTGATAATAAAATATTTTTATTGGTAGATTTTTTTAAATCATAACACCTAATAACTTGGAAGAGAATTTATATTAGTTCTAATATTATTAGTTAACACACCATATCAAATGGAGTTAAATTTTGTATAACTAGTTTTATATTGTTTTTTACACATAACACGGCACCATGCATTGTATTTCTCGCAAATTCTCTATAAATGGAGCCTCCCGTGGTAAATAAACTAACCAAATAACAATGACGAAAGTAAAACGATTCCGGGTTGTCGCTCGCACATGGAGGACCCCACAAGCGAGCTAACCGAGCTCGTGTCGGGCTAAAAGACACAAGACTTTGCTTATTGTTTCGTGTCCACGACCACGAGTGTTCTTCTAATCATGCCCTCTAATATTATTCGCCCAACCTCCGCCCAGCTGTATTTATTAATTAATATTAATATTGAAAAATACTCATCGCACAGCCGCCTTCATTTCTGTGTGTTCACCTTCTTCCTCTACAGTAGATGGACAATACAAGTTACGGTATAATCTATCAGATTTGAAGTTGTATCCCTCGCTATAGTTTTGTTCACCTTCATTTTTGTACGGTAACTAATTTAAATATGACATCTCTTCAAAAAGAAACAGAGAAAAAGAATTTAGTACACATCAAGAAAATCCCGTTTTTAAATTTATAATAGTTTGCTCCTTAACAGAGTGATCATAATGGTATTTATAATCTTATATTAAGTATGATGGTTTCATTCTAACGGTTGATGTGATGAGGGGAGTTCTTGTTTTTTAGTCATTAAGTTTAAAATCGTTAGATGAACTCTTAACTAAGTATATATGTTTGTAAGCAAAAATCTATATGTTTACGATGGATTTAATTAAATTAACTTGATCGTCTAATAAAATTTATTTCTGGTTGTGATTCATTAAAACCAGACAACCACTCAACAAACAATATTAATCCTTATCTAAACGCTTGCCCTGTCAAATTCTACATCTAATGAATGATCAATACAAAAAAAAGTAGCCCCTAAAGTGTAAATTTGTATGTATGATAGACACACGTTAGGGTGACAGGCTAGTTAGGACAACAACCCTAACTCATATTGAATCAGTAGTGTCACATTCAAGTATTATCTATTTCTACCTTTTGTGTGTATTGGAGTAGTCATGAATCTCAGGGATGGAATCGAAATCTGTTTAGCTAGGATTAGAGTTTAGGTTCTTTTTACTTTTTAATTTGAGAAATTATTGAAATTTTGAGACTCGTTATATGCAATTTATGTTCGAAACAAAATATCAATCAGGGAAAGTTGTTTGCAACGAACATGCAAATTCTAACATAATCAAAATTGGTTTAAACAGATGAATTATAGCCGATTAATTGAAATTTTATATTGTTTAGAATAGTCAGAAATTTCATATCTTGGATGATATATATTAGTATATTGGACATAATTTCTTCGTTTGATATCAGAATGACGTAATATTTGTGGTCACAAATTCATAAGAATGATTTTAATTTCTTTAAATACCCAAAATCCTAATTACGTACCCTAATGTCCTACTTATAAACCATGAAATAATCGATGGATTTGTTGTTTCCCATATGCCCATAGCTTATCCTAGGTTTAACTAATTGCAAGGTAAGAAGTTCCAATCTTTACAGTTACAACAAATAAATCAAATGTTAGACTTGATAAGTGTAACTTATTAAAGTATACTTTGGGTGATTGTTTAGTTGTTTAAATCATTTGATGAAACCAATGATGAAGTGTTTGAACAAAGTAACATACTACACAATACATTGTTTAAGGGTAGCCAATACCATTATTTCTTATTTAATCTCTTTTGCCCCCCCCCCCCCCCCAACCCCAACCCCAAATTATTTCCAATGATTTAAGGTTCGTATTTATTATTATTATTTTAAATCAAAATGTAATTTAATAAAAAAAATAAGTCCTTAAAAAGTTATAAAAATGTGGAATTCAAAATCTATAAAATTCCTCATTCCAGAACAAAACATGCTCTTGAATACACATGTAGATGGGATGCTTTCATCTTTCACAATTTGGATTGATTTTTAGATATTTATGTAGTTTGTTATCTATGAAAAAAAAATTTGATCTATATATCCATTCATATTATATATCGCATCGAAATAATTTTATAATAAGTCAATGTAACTAAATTAAAATGCACAATATTAAATGTTGAGGCTTTTGATATTGATGAGTTTAATTTAGCTAGATCTACACCCTTAATTGATCAAAAGATCATAATATTTCATAACAAATTAATTGCACTATAAATTAAATTCTTTGATGAATGTCCATAGTACAACATTGTATAACACATATCTCCATATTGATTGTATAATTCAATATTACTCAAATCATCATATATACACAAATTCATGTGTATAATAATATTAAAATCTTATGAGTTTGTTCTTTACTTAAAAATAGATTATTCATTTTGTACCAATGATATACATCAGCAAAAAGTAATTATCCTCCCTACTCTTATCTCTTCTCTGTCTCTTTACTTAGTTTTATATGATTTAGAATTTCATTGAATAGATCATTTAAAACCCTAATTAATTAAGTTATACGTCGAACAAACACCAAAACTTCTATTTTTTCATAAATAAGCATGCACTTTAGTAATATAACTAAAATTACCAAGATGCATAAAGAAAATTCAAGTCTAAAAATCGACTAACATAGAAATATAAAGTCCGAATCTTTGATTTTGAAAATTCACAATATAATTTTCAAAGATAAATTTAGGATAATTTAATGCACTCAATCGAATTGTATATAAGTTAAAATATATTAAATAGTATACTAAAAACATATGCTGGATTTATATTCGAGACCTTCGGATCACCAAATACACAAATTTACCACCGAAACAACTTATCTCTTAAAGTATACAATCAAATTTGTCACCAAACCAAACCAAACCGAACTCACTTTTAAAATATTATTATTATTCCTTTTTTATCCCGAAATGTAGAAACGCCAACATCAATAATTGGTGCCAACCTTATAAGCACTGGATCTCCCTTCCCTCTCCTTTTACAATTCACATTTCCACACACAGAAGAGAAATTCCAGAGAGACAAACAATCATCAGAGAAGAAAAAAATGGGAAGAATCGCTTCTGAGATCATCAATGGCGACGAATCAAACTCACCTTCCAGATTCTCTCCACAATCAGAACAACACTACTCATCCTTTCTAGGTGACCAACCCGAAAAGACGGCCAATCAGACCCAAGGAGGCGACGATGGGGCCGACGAAACCCTACAGATATGGGAGAAGCTCCAGAGATCGAACTCCACCGCCACTGCTAACGGCAGCACCATCATCGACAGGAGGCTGTCAAGGAAGAGGACGAACAGGAAGAACCAGGTCCTGCTAGAAGGCTATGTCGATCTTGCCGACGATGATTTGAAGAGGGGCAAGAGCTTGAACGACGACGATCTAGATGAGTTGAAGGGGTGTTTGGATCTCGGATTTGGTGGATTCAGCTACGACGAGATCCCTGAGCTCTGCAACACTTTGCCTGCTCTCGAGCTTTGCTACTCGATGAGCCAGAAGTACCTTGATGACACCTCATCCCAGAAAACACCACCTCCTAACGCTGCTGACGGATCTTCCGATTCTTCTGATCTTACTCCTTCCGATCATCCCAGTCCTATTGCTAATTGGAAGATCTCCAGTCCTGGTTAGTCTAATTAGAGTTGATTTTGATTTTGTCTGTTCGATCTTTGATGGTTGACATTAGGGTTCAAGTGTTAGTGAACTTACAGTTCTTTTTGGCTCCCTTGGTTTTGGTAATGCAGGTGACCATCCGGAAGATGTGAAAGCAAGGTTGAAATATTGGGCACAGGCTGTTGCTTGTACTGTCAAATTATGCAGCTGAAGGGATTTCATTTCACAACACTATCTACAAATGTGGGGAGAAAAGGGATTTAGGTTGTGGAAGGTGATGACTAAATAGCTTGGAGGGCTGGAAAGTTATTGGATTTGGCTGGTTTGATCCCTTCCAGCTTAAGTTCTATGCAGGAACTTAAGATCCTGCTCTTGCTTAAGCTGTGATGGACCAACCAGAACATATCTGAGGATTTGGGATTAACTCAACACATCACATGAGTCTTGACTTGAATTCGGTGGAGGCTAAGTAAGATATCAATAAGATATTGATTGTTATGACTCTTTGTATTCAGTACATTTACTGGAGGGTATGAATAAATTCCATTTCTTTTGTTTCATGGTTGATTCTCTGCCTACTGTATCCAGTCTGAGCTGCTGGTTATTTATGCAGTGCTGAGACTTTGCATTAGAGCCTCCCAAATTTACTTGCTGACTTCTCTCTAACTCACCGAGGTAACTAACCTAACAGAGTTCACTATCTGATTTAGTTTCGATGATTGGTAGATGGGTGATTGATGCTAGCTAGTTATTTGCTTCATTGAACTCTAACATTTCCTTTGGTTTGCTGGGTAGGCCCTTGGCCTGAGTTTTGTAACGGCCTAACGGGTAGTATTCCATGATGGCTCGATGTCGAGAATCAAAGGTGGGGGTGCTTAACAAGATATCTAAACTCTTTCAGTCTCTAATCCTTCTGACACTAACGCAACTGACTTGTGCTAATCCATCTCATTGGGATAGATAGATATAACTGGTTTCGCTGATTTCTGACGGATCTGCTACTTTGCTAACAGCGTAACTGGTCACTGCTTGAAGGATATTGATTCAGTGTATACCCACTGAGTCAGCTAATAGCTCTGCATTGCTAAGGAGCCAGTTTGGTGTTTAACATACTGCTATTAGAGTTATTCGGATTATTACTGTGAGACCTGTTTCTTCCATGAATGAAAAAAGAAGGTTATTTGATGATGTTGAAACCAGTATCTTCACATGATTGGCATTCTCTTTTGTGTCACAGAATTCACAGGCTGGGTAGGAGTTTGTGAGGAAAGGTCACACTTTGTTCAGTTGATGAATGATTGGAGAAAGTTTGCTTTCCCGTGAGGGAATTAGATCCATATTAACTTGTGAATCTCTTCTTCTTGTTCTTGTTCTGTTGCTTTTGCAGTGAGGGGAATTTGATTCCATTAGAACAATAATCCCTCTGGAGAATAAAACTGCAGAATTGGGGAAATCCAAATTGACTAGTGCAAGACAAAAGAAAAAGACAAACAGTAGTGCTGCTATAGGGTTGGGAGTTTTTGGATTGTTATGGTTGTGCTTATCCAGTGTGATGATATTCTGAAAATGACTTGGCAACTTGGGAAGATCATTTCTCTTAATGGATACTTTTCCAAGGTAAGGATACAACTAACCAGGCTTCCTTACAAAAGTTGTAAAACAAAGAGTGTGTTTTTGGATTAACTAGTTAGGAAAGGGTTCGAAAAAACTAGTTAGGAAAGGACTCGCCCACGACTTTGTTCGATCGATGATCCCGTTTCCTTGCTAAGCCTCATCCTCTCTAAGGACGGTTACTCCTAGTTGGGTTTCTTATTCTGTTACTAATTTGTGCTACGATTTAAAGTATTAATGAAAATATACAGTTTTTTCTAAAAATAGATAGCAACTTTACAAGTTCGGATTGGGTGATGGCGGTGCGGTCTTTCTCATCGTGGCAGACAAGTATTCATATGTTGTTGATATGTCATCGTGGTCGAAATGACGGAAAATTAAAATTAATTATCCATACACATCGAAATAAATGACACACAAATAATGTGTTCCAACCAGTGGAAAAACAGGGCTATAGCCGAAATCTAACATTAATCCAAGTAGTTACAGATTTAAAAGTCACCGACTGTTTTTCTTTCGGGAAATATTTAAGAGTCTTTTTTATCGTAGAATGGACGACTTCATTTGGAAAGTTTTTAACATTAGATAGCTGGACTTACAAGTGGACAACAAGTAAGGATGGAACTTCTTCGATAATGTCACATCCAATAATATACCGGATTTGACTAGAGCCTAGACAAGAAATGACTGGCTCAAAATCATCTTCAACATCCAGCAATAACCAACCACAAGCAATGCATAGCTTTGAAAAAATGTAAGATAGAAATAATCAAGAAGATAAGGCTAATTAAGTGGTATCTGTAGCCAAAGAGACGAACATCGAAATCAATACATTATTATTGCAACATTCGAACATTCAAAGTACATAACAAAGGAACTATGTCAATAATAATAATACACTCATGCTTGATATGGAACAGTGGGAACTTCATTTTTATCAGTTCAGAGGCTGGAAATGGAATCTCAAGCAGAAGCAATTTCCAACAGGTTCTGGATATCCTTCTCGATCTTAAGAGGCGAAGTAGTGGGAGCGTAACGCTCCATGACTTTGCCTTGTTTGTTCACCAGGAACTTTGTGAAGTTCCATTTGATTGCATCTCCCAGAAACCCTCCTTTCTCCGACTTCAAGTACTTGTACACCTCCGCAGTGTTCTTCCCGTTCACATCGACCTGCAAAAACCCAACCCCAGAATATGTCACGTTTTGGGCGGTCGATATTTCATCTATATCGAGGAACGTACAAGAAAAAGACTCTACCTTGTCAAAGATTGGGAATTCAGCTTTGAAGATGGTGCATACAGTGTCCTGGATTTCGTCAATGGTTCCTGGTTCTTGTCCACCAAACTGGTTGCAAGGGAATGCTAGGATCTCTAGCCCTGAGATAGCTCATTACCAATTTTTGAGAAGGATAAGTTTTATGTTTTCCTTTTAGGAGTCGTTTCGATGATTTATTTGGGACAAAATAACTCATTTCGCTTCCAACACAAAATTTGTGGCATTTGCGACCGTGATATTTCAAATAACTCACTTTCAAAATAACTGATTTTGCATCGACGACAAAATCTCTTATATTTCGGGTTGTGGTATTAGAATAATTTACTTTCCCGTTGTTTCAAATACCTTCCCCTAAAGTAGTGGAAATACCATGATATTTCGACTATTTTGGCATTATCAAACACCATATTGAATAACTGGTTAGTCGAACAAGATGATTCACACCCATTGACACCTCATAAACTCACATTCTCAAATAATTAATGCATCATTTTGCTCCACAATACCACCCACCAAAAATAACTCATCCAAACAACCCGTTAAACCCGTTAAAGTTGATTGCAGGACTAACCTTGGTCTTTGTATTTCTGGTATAGCACGTTCAATTCCTTGTAGTTTGCGTGTGTCAACCCACTGAAAGTGTGCAGAGTTGTTAAAACCAATCAAATACCCAGTTGGTGCAAATACAAACTCTAACCAAGCATGACAAAACATCAGGCTTAGAACCATAGATTTCCTTCAACTTCCATTGCGGAAACAACAACCAAGTTTCGATCTTTCCGGAGTTTCTTTCCGACCCCATTGGCTTAAACAGCAAGCCCAGACATTGTTAGCTACGACAGACGTGTTGGTGCTAAAGCAAACTCCATATTGAATAACTGGTTAGTCGAACAAGATGATTCACACACCACAACCCATTCACACCTCATAAACTCAAATTCTCAAATAAGAGATTTCCTTTAATTTGCACGGCAAACCAACAACCAAGTTTCTATCTTTCCGGAGTTTCTCTCCGATACATCGACTTAAACAGCAAGAAGACACTTTCTTAGCTATGACAGACGTAAAGGAGGATCGATATGATCAAACTCGCAAATGTATCTTCGTCAGTCGTTTAAACTCTTATCAGCAAGTGGGTACAATGGTCCTAATAAGCTATATCACACCTTGAGGTTTGGGGAGCACTCTTACAGTTCATTTCCTTCCAAATACATGCATAATCCAAAACCATCTGCTCCCCAAAAACATAACTCTGAAAATGGCAATTCATGCCAGCTAAGTGTGCATACTGGGTTTCTTTTCTGGACACTTGGTCAAACTAGTTCATTACTGTGTACCAATGCCATGGGAGATTCTGACAGATTACAACTGATGAGTGTAATAATTAGCAGACGAGATTGACTGTTATCCATCCTAATCATGAAACATATATATCCGAAACATTTTGATTGTTTATCAATTCAATTGGGTGATGCTATATGGAAGTAATGGAACTGAAATAACGGTAAGGTTTGACATCTAAATGTCAAACGTTACCGAAATCTCTGCAAGTCATGTACCAGAAAAGATGAAGATCACGAATTTGAGTGAAATAGTGAAGTTAACTACCATTTGGAAGCAACATTGACGATGAGAAGAACCTTCCCCTTGTATTCACTCAGATTCACATCACTCCCCTTTATATCCTGCAAAATCCATGGATAAGAAACAGAGTAAAATTACAGATTCTCATCCAAACCCAACTGCAACTGTGAAGAAACCCAGAAAGGAGAATTAATAATACCTTAACAGTGAAGTCATAGATGGAGTTGGGAGGTAAAAGAGAAGAAGAATCTGCCATGTTGAGAAAGGAAGGAACGGAATCAAATTGGTAGCTGTAGTAGCAGATGAAGAGGGCAATACCAAGAAAACCCAGAGATGAATATGATGCCCATTGCATCATCCTTCCTACAAGTATTATATACACACACACAGTAAATACCATTAAATTAAAAGGGTTTCCTTTTCTTCTCTTCAACGATGGTGTGTTGGGCCCAGCTACCCGATTTTGACGAAAATAAACATTTCTGGAAGAAGAAGAAGGAGAAAGACAGTTGGCAGGCTTTCTAAGCTGGGCGGATCAACCAATGCGTTCCTCTCTACACTTACACTCTACCAACCACAACGGTTGAAAATCGCTAGGGTATTGACGGTTTTTTTTCATCACAGTGGATGTATGTTATTTGAGCTGATTTAGGTAGGATATTGACGGTTTCTTTACTCCTCGTAGTAGATGTATTATTTGAGTTGATTTGGTGTAAAGAATTCGGTGGTCGATATATTGATGGTTTGAAATCATGTTGACGTTTGTATGCACCTTAGGTGTCACTTGTGTCGATATGCTCACGGTAAGATAAAGAGGTCATATTTTATGTGTAAAGGTTATGTATACTTATACAAATGCAAATTTATACTCACATTATTTCTCATTAATCGGTTTAAAAATTGATGTGAAGGCTAAATTACAGTCTGGTATGAGAATTATGTGTGGTGCAAACATATATACATACAATATGTGCGTCAATATATGCGTCGTACAAATTTCTGAATTATTTTTAATAACTCATCTAAATCTCAAATAAAACCTGTTACCTTACTCGTATTTAGTATTGAGTTAAACCATATTTATACTTTTCTATTTTACAGGAGTTATTTATTTATAGTATTAGACAGCATGGAAATAAAAATTGGAAGGATTGTTGATCAATCATTGCTTATTGTCATCATTTAAAAATTCTCATAAGAAAACAAATCCATAAATCCAACATAATAAGCAATCATCAATAACTTGATGCTCTTTCTCAGAATATTAACTAAAATATTTCGTCAACAAATGACACTAAAAAAATCGATGAATTAACTAATAGTTCCATAACTTTGAGTAAGTTATGTATTGATCCCAAAACTTCTTAATAGTACTCATCAGTCTCAAAGCTTGTAATTTGGGACCGGTCTTATCTAGAGTCGGAGTACCTCAGCTGTATCTATAAACTTCAAGACCAATATACAACATTTTAGAGCTTCAAAATAGTATTTAAGAGACGATTAACATTCTTGATCATTCCATCATGCATGTTAATTATCTTTTCTACTTAATCTAGTTAAATTTAGGGGATAAATTAGATATTCGACCCCACTGAAAACATTGTTTAGAATGAATGGATTAGTTATAATCGGAAAGGTTGCAGATAATATAAGCATTGAGCATTCCTACTATAGCAAAACATTGTTACATTTTATTGTAACATGTTATACTGAATTAGTTGAAATATAAAGGTGCCACTTTTATTTTCATATAGTTCTGTAAAATATGTTGTCGAAATTCATTGCAACACCACATCCTAATTTTGCCACTGAAACTTCATTGATACAATCATTCTTCGTACGCAACGTTGATTATCCTCTGCCGAGACAGAGACATACTTTTGCCGACGAGGACCGGGAAATCACCGGCAAGACTAAAACTGTAACAACCCTCCAATGTGATTATCATCACAGATGGGAAACTTCGGATGAAGCTCTCTGTAAATCCCACATCTACCGATTTCCCACCACATTGCAAAATCAACGACCTCAGCCCCTTAAAACTGTCGTCGCCGCCGCCGCCGCCGGAGACTACTCTGCTTTTCAGGATTTCCTCGTCTGCAGATCCGCAGTGTCAGGTGTTTCAACAGATACGGCCGTCCCGACAAGACATCGCTCACGCTTCTGAAACCGACCGTCCTAGCCACCGCCTCTGTCTCCGTCGGCGACGAACAAGACAAAAACGACATAACTCTGCACCCGACAGTAACAGAGTCCCAATTCCTCAATTCAATCCAACCGTAGTTGTCATCTCCGTCGTCCGGATTGAAGTTCAGACCTAACGAGCAGGTGTAAAAGTCGGTTTTACCCTCCTCCTCCCGCTGCTTACGTGTAATCATCTCGTCCATCCAACTGAAGTGAGGGTTTGGGGTTCCTCTCCAAGCGTACCTAGGGAGAAGGGCGCTGGTTATCGCCGACTCTTCCAGTGGGAGGAACCCTGTGATGTTCGTCAGTAGCTCCTCTGGTAGCTTGTCGAAAAGGTCGCCGTCTTCCTCCATTGTTGAGACAGAGTATAATTATTCCTAACTAGAGAGAGTCTATTTATTATTTAAAGCTGGGTATTCTGCTTTTGCAAGACGAGGAAAATGTTGTTTAAGAAAGAGGATTTTGTTTAATTAATTTGAATGAATGATTGAGGATTATATTAATTTATTTAAAACTATATATGCAATTAACTCAAGCCCTGTTACTTGCTCAGCTCAAGTCAAACTAGGGATATTCATATACTATCGAAAAGACGTATAGTTTTGTTTTAGAACTGTCGAGAATTGGGCTAAACTCGAGGAAATCCTCAACAATTCTGATAGTAAATGAGTGAGATTGAACTAACTGAGCAATGTAAGTCAAACAACACGATACACAAATTTATTTCGACTTTATTAAACTCGAAAATAAAGTAGAAAGCATTTGATAATCATAAAATCCCAAACAAGTTCATATGAATGCTAGCAATTACTAATTACTTAATTACCCTCCTCTTGCTGACGGTTGGTTATGCAATACACAAACTTCTCCATACCTCGATGCTGGTTCCGCCACCGTGCCAATCCACCGCTAGAAATATGGCATTCAGTACAAGACATCTGCAGGGTCAATTTCACGAGGAGATTCGGCCGCTGACGAGACAGCCAATCGCTCAGGCTGATGATCCCCGACGATGACGACGACAAGGACAATAGACGCACTACTTTGAACCCTCCGATTACAACAGAGTCGTCTGAATTATACCTAAATTCGACGGATCCTAATGGACCCGGCTTGAGCAAGTTGAGAGATAACGATTCCATCCGGAAACCACCTCGAATCCCCTCGTCTTTTGCAAGACGGCGGATCATCTTGTCCATCCAATTGTAGAAATCGGCTAGGGTTTCGAAGCAGGAGATCGGGCAGCCATTGGTTCTGAATTCGGTGCGATTGTTGCCGTCGAAGTGAGGATTGGGGGTTTTTCTCCAGGCGTATCGCCATTGCCTCGAGAGAATGCTGGTTCTCGCCGAGTCTTTCAGTGGAAGGTGTCCTGCTATCTTTGTAAGGAACTCCTCCGGTAGATCCTGGAAACGATCATCTTCGTGTTCCTCTGGTTGCTCCATTTGGGTAATTATGAGTTCGGACTGTGAAATGAACAGCAATGATTTATAACCAACCAACCATCAGATTTGACATGAAGGGGCATCTTTTGGGTTTTTAACATGGGCCTTAGCATGAGTTTATATGAAGCCCACTCATTAGGTCCATACATACGTACACTGAGCGAAAGACCAGACCAGACTGCAATACGCGTCTCCATTATTTTTTTCACTATGAAGTTATCTACTAATCAGCGGCAGAGAACGAACTTGATAGAGCAAATTAAGATTATTGTTCGGCAACAATATTGTAAGAGGAGTAAAATTTTAATTTCGAAATCATCTTCGACTGGATTAGTCGGTCAGTAAATCGAATATCAAAATTTACACACAAAAAAAATTACTAATTCATCACGCTCGTCACTCGGCATGCATTAGCCGTTGAACTTCTGTTTCGTCAAGAATGGGATGTTCAGATTATACATATTTTAAGGAGGCGAGTTGCCAATCTTTTTATTCATTTTGGGTATTCTCTCTCTTTTGATTTTTTTCCAATTTGCTTTTTTTACAATTGAATTATTTGATTGTATCCGGGTATATTTTATCCTCTTATTTAGTACATGATTAATAATATTAAACGTTAGTCCGCCCTTTTACCAAAAAACACCACTCGACCATAAATGCTAAATACGCCCCTTTAACAAGTATACATGTATTGCATCTTCGGTAGAAAACCCAAGATCGATCGAGAATCGTGCAGAATTTGAAATTTAGAGTGAGTTTGATATTTTGTTGGGCGAAATTCAAAAAACATACTAAGACAATTTTTTTTGTCAGACTAGATCTCTCGATGAGTATAAAATACTAACATCAAATAAAAATAACACATTACATTGATTTTTTATAAAATGTGTTGAATTCAAATTTCATACTTTGTATCGCGAACGCATCAGGAAATATATCAATTTATTTAGTTTTTAAACATTCTACATAAACTCTTATAACGTTGAAACCGAGTAACATTGCTAACACCACTCTGCCTCGTTCAAACATTGGGGTACCTAGTGTGACAAAAAATCCAACCACAACATGAATTAGTGCATGGTTCTAATCAATCAATCAACACATAGAATAGAATATTTGTAATGTGACTCATAATTTCATTACAAATATTTGTATTTATATGCACGTGACAATAACACAAAACAGAACAGAGAGCAAATAGTCAACATTAGTAAAGATTCGGAGTCGTTGCTCACAGTCGTTTTTTCTGTTGTGTCCAACATGTATTTATATATTGTTTGTTTGTGTATTGTTGATATGGGAGCAGGTTTCAATAAGTCGTTCCAAGGCAAGACCATCCTGCCCCTTTATATAATGGATAATCAAATCTTTTCATTAAATAATTTTAATTTATGATTTCTAATATTGTCGCGAGTCTTCCTGTTGATTTTTTGGCGTGACTCACGCTTATCGACCGATGATTTTTCGGACGAACATTTCTAACAGGTAATAAAAATTTATATTTTATTAAAATTAGAATCCTGAAAATTATGAAATTAATTCACTTGGATTATAAACCACTATTGTTGATAATGCGAATTAATACACAGAAATAACATGTATCTAGGATGAAAGCCAAATTCGAGAAAATGAACTCAAAATGAAATCTTTATTCATTTTTGTGAAAAATATAAAATATTAATATATTATTCCGGGCCCGCGATGATGGCTGGCTGACCAATCAGTGCAGAGTACAACGAACGAAGTTAAGCTTAATGTTACTCCCCTCGACGGAAAGTCCGTCGCCGACGTCGACTTTGCAATCCTCCAGCGTAATATCCTTCAGCGACGGAACACTTTCAATCAACCGCGACACCAATCCTAACTCTATCCATTTCCCACCGCATTGCATAACCAGCGATTCCAACGACTTGAAACAGTCGCCGCCTCCGCCGGTGAATATCCGACTCTCTAGGGTTTCCATATTACAGTTCCGCAGCGTCAATCGTCTGAGGATCAGATTCGGCCGCCTCGACAGCAGATCGGTCAAGCTGCTGATGATTCCTGGAATCGACGAATTGGACAAGAAAGACACGACTCTGTAGCTGCCGATTATAGTGGAATCGTCCGATGATTTCCTCAATTCGATCCATCCATAGTTGCTGTTGTTTAATTCTTCTTCATCTGTGCTGAAGTTGAGACCTAACGATTCAATAAGGAGATCGGTATCCTCATCCTTCTGGGCG
Source organism: Linum usitatissimum (assembly GCA_030674075.2). NCBI lineage: Eukaryota > Viridiplantae > Streptophyta > Magnoliopsida > Malpighiales > Linaceae > Linum > Linum usitatissimum. The sequence goes on from JAUJYP020001374.1 coordinate 3,314,445, forward strand.
ATGATCGTGTCCATCCAGTTGAAGAAATGGTGGACGTTCTGGTAACAGGAGATCGGATAGCCGTTGCTCCTGAATTTTGTTGTTTTGTTGCCGTCGAAGTGAGGATTCGGTGATTTTCTCCAGGCGCAGCGCCATCGCTGTGAAAGAATGCTTGTTCTCGCGGCGTCTTTGAGCTGTAAGAACCCTGTTACTCTGGTGAGTAACTCCTCCGGCAACTTCTGGAAAAGATCCCCCTCTTCCTCCATTTCTGAAGGTTCTACAAGCAGGGAGGAGGAGCTCTGTTTTTAAAAAAAAAGTAGTAATGGATAGTTAGGTAGTCCTTTTCTACTATAGATCACCCAACTTTACTTGAGTATCAGATAATATAGTTTTTCCCCACATGTATTAATTATTATCCCCAATTTGAAATTTGTTCATTAGTTAGTTTTAGAATAACTAGTATTTTTAAACTTTAATTCTTATTTGTTAATATTGATTGGTTGCTGTGACAGACCTTAATATATATAATGTTGTAGAAAAATTATCGGAAACTATAACTTGATTTTTATTATATAGTTAAGTCTGATGATGTCAAGAAGAATATGTGACCCATTAACTCAAGAGCACCAAATGCCACTTGGGGTGTTTTCCCTATTCATAATCCCATTGTTGACCTATTGACTAAATTCTAATGTAACTTTTTTTTAATTGGTCTATTTATATTATTAAACTCTTAGCCAAATGATATTCAATCTGTCAAACGATTTACATAGAGGATTACCACTTGTAACGAGTAAAGTCCGGATCGACAAATGAGTAGTATGAGCTACTACATTTATATTTCCAATCATCTCTATATTAGAAACCCAAATTATAATGTGCTTGAAAATCATTTGATATTTATCATTCATTTTAACCTATTCTTAATCCCATTGTTTGGCCTATTGACTAAATTCATTGTTGGCCTATTTGACTAAATCATAATGTACTTTTAATGTTTTTGAAAATCATTTGATAGACCTATTAACCGTGTCATGATGTACCTAATGTTTTGAGAATCATTTGATATACTTAATGTTTCCGAAAAAAATCGTTTGATTGTGAATGAAAAATGAAAATTATGTGGTTTCACGAAAAAAAAGTTGATTTCTTGTTCATTTTCAGTTGTAGGGGTTTACTCTGCCTATTTATCAGTTTTAATTTAAACAATTATTTTGTGATAAGCACTTTATTCTAGCATTACACATTCCTAAAATCAAGACTACAACAAAGTACATGAATCGTCAACCCTCATGTGTTCTAGCCTACTAGGCTACCCAATGGCCAATAGAAGTTACACTTCATGTTGATACCATCACGGGAATCTACAACATGGCTCGCTCTGACTGACCTATGATTGCTGAAACAGCAGCAGAAGACTCTTTTTTGCAGGGGCTTGATCTTAGTTTGAGGAAGAAGCCACTTTCAGCTCTTGTTCTTCGGCCTCGCCAAAACTGGGTGGCTTTGGGATCAACCCAAGGATTTTGAACATTTGTTGGTCGGCATCATAATCATTGTTGGGAGTCGTCAACAGCTTCTCCCCTGTGAAGATTGAATTTGCACCGGCCAGAAAGCAAAGCGTCTGCTCAGCCATTGAGAAACTCACTCTCCCTGCTGATAGTCTCACCATTGCTTTTGGCATCACTATGCGCGCAGTGGCTATCATTCGTACCATTTCCCAGATTTCCACAGGCTGCCAAAAACCAGAATACACACTCGGATATAGTATTTTGACTAGCATGACCAAAACTTCAACAACAAGAGTCAAACAACACAGGGTTACCTTCTGGTCTTCCAGAGGCGTGCCTTTTACTGCAACAAGAGCATTAACAGGAACACTCTCTGGGTGCTTAGGAAGTGTTGCTAATGTATGCAACAGACCAACTCTGTCTTCCTCTGCTTCTCCCAGGCCGATTATGCCTCCTATTTAGAGAAAACAAATTAAATAAATAGTAACTTATACGCTATTATGAGAGCACAGAGCCACATAAAATAAGTATAAGCATGGCCTCAAATGTCAAACTCTAGCAACAGTATTACAGGGGTTTTTTCAACTGAGAATTGAAATTATATTTACCGAATCTTCTTCCTATTCGACATTCAACAAATCACATAGGTACTTTCCTTTGAAATACATCTCATATAAGGGGCAGTCTATAGACTGCTATAAGAGACTAAAGTAAATCCCATATGGATTGACGAAATTTTTAGACTTTATTTTCCTAGCCTCTACTGATGGCTCCAAGGACATTAATTAAAGTATTGCAACACTCTTCTAGGTCAGACTTATGGCTGGAGTGAACAACATTAAAGAAAGCATTTTAGACGGCAGTTCATTTAGAGTTTGGTAGATCACCTGAGCAGACATGAATTCCAGCTTCCTGGACATGCTCAAGGGTCTTCAGACGTTCATCATATGTTCTTGTAGTGATAACTTTGGAATAATACTCTCTCGAGGTATCAAGATTATGATTATAAGCTGTAAGGCCAGCCTTCTTGAGTTCTGCAGCCTGCTCCTTCTCTAGCATGCCCAAGGTGCAGCAGACCTCCATCCCCATATCCCTTCAATACACGAACAGTTCTATCTTAGACGAATGCTCATATGCTGTTAACAACTAGCTGAACTTACATATGACAGTTAAGAGAGCTGCTATGCAATTATGTGAAAGTTACCTGATTTCTTTTACATAATCTAATATCTGGTTGAAGTTGGTCTTCCTTCCTACTGTATCTCTCCATGCAGCACCCATACAAAAACGCGTGCTTCCAGCTTCTTTCGCCTGCCACAATGTAACTCATCAATAAGACTAAATCATTCCTTTCAGGTTAAAACTATAACAAAGTGGCATATACAAGGTTCCTACAACAATACAAATGACACAACATACTTATGAAGAACACAAGGGCCCCATGGATCTGCTGTAAGACCACTTTGGCCGTATAACATAAGTTTACAAGCAATAACCAGAACACTGCTTGGAAATTTGAGGGGTGTGGAACTGTGGCTAAATTAAAAGCTCAGATAACGAAACTGCAGCAGTACCCTCTTCAATATGATTTAACACACGGAAAGTTCTTAACATATCAAAACTCTCTCTCTACGAGTAGCACTCATTGTAAACATCCAGAACTCAATGGCAATGTCAGTGTCAAACAACAAAAAATCGGCCCTTATGAACCCTACGAATTTCAGTAAAGGCACATTCAGAACATAAAAAGCCCTAAGAAACTTAAGAAAACCAACCCTTTTGGCAGACTCGAGAACAGCATCTTTGCCCATGAGCTTCTGAGCTTTAAGACCAGTGCTATAACGGGAGGACTGAGGGCAGTAAGAACAGTCCTCACTGCACCCACCGGTCTTGATAGAAAGAAGAGTGCATTGCTGAACTTCCCTAAAGTTATGCGCGTGTCTGTGAACTTGAGCCTAGAAAACAACAACACCAAACAAACCAAATTAGCAAAAAAAACCTAAGACCAGGGGAGTGATGATGAACGTAATTGAAGGGGAGAAACGTGGACTGACGCCATGGAAGAGGAGATCGAGGAGAGGGGATTGGTAAACATCGTTGATTTGAGGACGACTCCAATCGTTGCGGGGGCCTTCTCGAATGGCTCTCTCGGCTTCAATTGAAGCAGCTGAAGACGATGAGTAATGTACGGAGGAAATCGAGAGGTTTGAATGGCGGAGAGGTCGGAAGATAGATCGAGCTGACAGCATGTTTTGCTCACTTGATTTAGAATGACCTCTCCGGCCTGCCTTTCTTCTTCGTTAATACCAAAGAAAAGGAAGTGATCTACAGTTCAAATGAAGCGGCTACTAATAAAGTTCATTCGTTTCCTATGAAGTATCAGAAAGTAGATTAACGGCGAGTTTTTATAACTTATTTGCAAATGTGATATTTTGATATAAAATAATGTATTATTTAAGAATGTGGAGTTTGTCTAATATAAATTATTTATAGTATAAAAATTATTATATTTGACTAATTTAAAGTAATTTCGAAATCCTTCGGCCGCCTCCTCGCCCTAATATAGGGTTCATCTCTTTGTGAATTTCGCTGCCATTTAGTGCGGTTCTTTGTCTCCTTTGTGAGATTAACCACAACAACAATCATGTCGAAGCAGTCAGGAGTGAAAGCAGCAGCAGCAGGACTCAACGCGGCGTCTACTGGAAGGATGACCGGTGCCGGAGGCAGCGAGCATCAAATCGGCGATGTGTCTGCCCATCCCTCAACTGCTGATGTTGTGGATGACGACGAGCTTGATGACGAGTCTGAGTACGATCCGAGTAACAACAATGGGAAATGGGAGATGAACAAGTCTCGAATGAGGACGAAGACGATCCGTCAATTAGCCCTCTCCATCCAGAGGGTGAGGATGTTGATGTCATGATCGGAGTGGCGCTGCAACATCGTCTCGTGACCCCCACGTGAGTACACTCCACCTGAGCTGTACACGACATTAATCGGTAACATCGGCGGGGTGATGACTATTGACCATTACGAGGGTGACCCCGAGATCCCGGATTTCGACCCCACTCGTGAATATTTCTACATCGCCCAATGGTTTTACACAAAGAAAGAGGCAATTCTTGGTGTCAAACACAGGGTCTTGCATAACAATCGAGCCCTAGCGACGTCCCGCTCAAAGACTTGAGAGTTGGATGTAAGATGTTATTCTTACAAAACCAACAACTGCCCATGGAGGTTACGCGTCACCAGCAACATAGAGGACGGGTTCTAGATGGTTCGACAGTGGAATACACATGTGACGGGAGCGAGCACAATGTAGAATCTACCCAACTGGATGTGAATGTCATCGTGGATGCGGTGATGCACCTTATCTGATCAAGGCCACACTTTCGGATCCGTTTGATCTAAGATGAGATTTCACATCTTTTCCAACGCCAGATCTCATACAGAAAGGCATGGTACGGGAAGCAGAGGGACGTGAAGATGACGTATGACAATTGCGAGGAGTTTTACAACAAACTTCAAGATTTCTTCAATGAAGTGCAGGGTCGTAAGCATGGCACCCAAGTCCAGTTGCGCTTTGATGACTTAATTGGTGGCGTCAGTGTTCGAAGGCAGTTTCGTTCTGTATTGTGGAGCTTCCAGCCGTGCATTGAAGGGTTCCAACATTGTTCACCTGTCCTAGTTGTTGACGACACCTTCCTCAACATAAAATATAGTGGCACCCTGTTGATGGCTAGTTCATGAAGGTTCACAGAGGAGGTTCAACACAAAACTTGTTGGTTTCCTTGTCGTCGATGTCAAATTGGGCCTCAACAAGACAAACTGGGTCCTCGAAGACCAAGAGAAGTTGAGTAAATTTGTTGATGCCGAGCTGGGGGGGCATGCGCCATGGAATAATGACAATGAACATGGCTGAGAGTATTAACAGAGCGTTTAAAGGGATTATGTCACTGCCCATATGTGCTTTGGCCAACTCAACATTTTACAGGTATGCGGTTTAGGGTTCTGATGTGAGTTGCTGGTTTTTATGTTCGATTTCTTACAGTAGTTGTCCTGTATGTGGTAGGCTTACTAGATTTTTTATAGACGACGCAAGAAATACGAGGCAGACGTTCGTGCTAATGAATATTGGACTGAGAGGTTTCGTACAACCATGCGTGAGCATAGTGTCAATGGACAGACTCACACGTTGCGGTTTTTCGATCACACAACTGGAGAGTATGATGTGGTTAGTTCATACAACAATAGAAATGGATCTGGAAACCACAAATACAGGGTCTACCTAGATCACAAAAACATGACTGGTTCATGTTCTTATGGCATCTTTCAGCACTCCAAGATTTCGTGTAGCCATGCTTATGCAGTGTGCAACGTAGTCAACCTTAACCCGTACCACTTTATGCATCCCATGTTCAAGGTGTTAACAGTTGCTCAGATATATGCCGTTAGTTTCCGTCCTATCGATGGGTCAGAGGACTGGCACAACATGGCGGACCTGAGATCATCCGGAACCCAAATCTTCTCCGTTTCCAAGGGAGACCAAGACATACCAAAATCCACAACAAAATGGATTGGACTGAAGACATAGAATTACATTGTACTGCTTGCACCAAGATGGCCATAGGCGAGGCCGATGTTCGACTGTCCCGACATCACAGATGGTGTGCCCCATATGCCAAACCTTGGGCCATAATCGAAGGACTTGCCCAACAACTCAAAGGACAACCAGGCGCCAAACAACTCAGAGGACAACCAGGCGCCAAACAACTGAAGGTGGAAATCATCGTCAGAATGTGTAGACTATGTTTGTCAACATTTAATGTTTATGGTTTCCTATGTTGTGTATTTCAATTAATTTCAACTTCATGTATGTGTGCTAAGGTTTAGGTGAGTGTGTAATCATGGTAGTGTTGCTTTAATTTCAACCCTATTCAAGTGTTGCTTTAATTTCAATCCATTTCAAGTGTTGCTTTAATTTCAATCCATATGAGTCGTAACACCATACAAGTGTTAACAACAAACAAGTAGAAACATCTATCAATAACATTACTCATAACACCACAGTAGTACAACCATAATGAACCCATACATAAAAGCATACCACAATGTCGACAGTCAATCTGAGGTGTTGTGTCCTCCTCTCCCGGTCTACTATCTGCTCCTCGGGCGTCATCGTCCCGAACAAAGACTCCGGGTGCTGTGTCTCACCAGCCCACTATGGGTGTGAGCTGCTGGCTCCATCGTGACCCATCTGGGGGAACCACTGCTGTGACGGAGGTGGTCGGGACCACTGCTGTGATGGAGGTGACCGTGACCACTGCTGTGATGGAGGTGGCTGGGACCACTGCTGCGGCTCCATCGTCGGTTGGTACTGTGGGGCGCGAAAGACAGACAGATCGGGTATGTAAGGCCGCGGTACGAACTCAGCCTCGTGGGTCCTCCGCGTCGGGCGCGTCTGGTGGAGGGACAGCCGCCTGGCTCAGTGGATCAACGGTGTACGAGTCATAAACCGTGTAGATCTGTCCAGTGGGGGCCATCTGTGGGTGACGCTCCGAGTCATCAAGCCTACGCTCCATGCCTCTGCTCGCGTACATCACGAAGCGCATACATTGTCTAACCGCCTCGGTGTCCTCTCGGCCGAGCTGCTCCTGTGAACCTACCCGAACAGTTAGGTTCTCCAAACTGTCAATCTGCAAAATGAAAAACAAAAAATGTTATCATTGTATGATGCAGTAAGCCCACTAATTGGAGGGGTGCTAGAGCACGTACCACGGACTGCTGCACTTTCCCACGTCTCGAAGTCCACCGACGAGTGTACTGACGGTACCACACCATGTACTCGTCTTGAAAGTGCCACCTCTCCGAATCGTCGAGAAAAGCACTCGCCGTCACGTGGTCCAATCTGCTCTCCCACTGGGCAAGGTATGAAGAAGGGGAGGAGGGGTATTTATAGAATCCGTTGGAGGCTGCCTACAACACGTCTTAGGATGCGTCGCACATTGTAAGTCAGGGGAATTATCAAATCGTGTAATTTACGTTTCAACTTGATTATCTATGTAATTTTCAATTTAATTTTGTCTAAATTTCGATTTCTTTTTTGTTATCTACTCTCTAACCCAAACGAAAATTTAAGTTACTAATCTTTCTTTCCCAAATCTCAAAACTCAATTGCTGGACCTTGAAGTTTTGTAAATTTCTTCAATAAACAGACAAACTGGTTCAAAAGGCTCGCAAGGTGTTTTTCTGTAGCAGTACAACCAAATAACGTTGATTTTTGCACAAGTCAGTAGTAGTTTTCGCGAGGTTTCCGATTATTGAAATTTAGTTGGCCCGGTGGACCCTAATTAAATTGTCACAGATTTTAATAAAGGTGAAATACTTCAAAAATGATATGTACTTTGATGAAATTACATGTTTATGTGTATCATTTCAAAAAATTTATGATTATTTACTAACTATCAAGAAACTAATTTATTTCTCATACGGTTATATTTTTCATATTCCGTTAATTCAAGTTGACCAAATTACATACATGTATGTATGTAATAGAAAATATCCGGTCACACCAATAAAATATGTTACATCATTATTTCTTTAAAAATAAAAATATACTATTAAAAATAAATAAAATATACTAGGAGATAATTATCCTAATCCCTACAATTCGTTTGTCTCCGGTCGGAGATGATGCTGCCGTCGTCTGGATTTATATCCTATGGATCTAGCTTCTCCTTCATCCAGATCTATACAGCCGCCACATCCAAATATTCGAGAAAGGTGATGGCTTTATCTAGCTCCCCACTTTGGGTCCTTCTCCTTTAGAGGGCGATTGTGTTTATCATAAATGAAAATCAGATAACAGTTTTTATCGCTTTATTTCGGGCTCAGTTTTTACAACTTTGGGTCTTTCTTTATTGGTTTTTCATCCGTGGTTTTATATGGAGAGTGGGAGAGATTTGGGGAATGGAAGAGGAGGAAAGAAGGGCAGATTGAGAAGAGATCTAATGGTGAAATCAGTAAGGAGAATTAGGTGGACGGCGGAGCTGAGTTAGTGACTATGCCGCCGCTGGGTTCGAGAAGAGATTGGTGGTAGAGATGACATAATTTTTTTATTTTTATTTAGTTTTCTATTAAAGAAAAAGAAATTTTATTTTTTTAATTAAAAATTGTGTTGCAATTAGTGAAACAAAAATTTTGTTAGCTCCATCATTAATTCCGTCATGCCACCTATATAAATTATCAAAACTATTAATAGTATGATAAATAAGTTTTTCCTGATAAATGATAGTCAATCGTAGAATTTCTAAAACATTATTCATAAATAATTTCACTAAAGTACCTACTATTTTGAAATTTGATGCCTTTAATAAACCAGTCCAGGAAGTCTTTTGGAGTCCCAAGCGGCCAAACAAATACAGTGTTTATGGCTATAAATAAATCAGATAATAAAAGATCAAACGTTGTTAGGTGAATATCAATGATAGGGGAAGATGAAATGCTTTGGCATACTGATTCTTCGTCAAGAACTTCTATTTCTTCACGACTGATCAACGACTTCATCTCCCACATGATGTCATGAACCCACTCAACCTAACTAACCAACCAACAAACCTCGTTTGTGACCAGGCTTGACTATGATTAAACAATTTATTAAATTTGAACTTACAACTCAATGAATCACAATGTTTAACCTATGATCTGGTTGGTCGTACAATTAGCTCGTAACTCAATCAACTTAGCCATTTTAAAATAATTGACTTGAATGTAAATAGATTCAAATATATTTCTTTTGCGAACTCATCAAAATAATTAAAAATATATGCAAGTGTATCATTAAGCTTCGTGCATAGTTTATGTAGATGGTAGATACTTTTGTAAGAATCAACCTAACTTCATATAGAGATATACTAAGTTTGTAAGATGGTCACATGGATCGAAATTGAAGTTTTATAGTTACTCTAACAATTAAACATGACTCTTATTTTATCTAACTACACTACGCTATGGTTTTGGAGTTATAGTGTAACCATTGTCGGTGTAGTTTTATAGTTACCCTAACAATTAAACATGACTTAAAAATTAATCAAGTAAATTAAAGTCATCTATACAATACTCAAGATTCATAATACCAAACTATCTAAAGTTGCAACATATAACACATCGCGAACATCAGGATCTCTTTGGCAATGTTAGTGTCAAACAACGAGACATTAGGCCCTATAAAGCATAAGAATGTTTGTAAACCCTAGGATGACGTCGGTTCTTGTCTACGAATTTTGGAAAAAGTTTGATGTATTCTCTCTGTTTGATTTGGATTATGCTCTATTCTGATATATGCAATGCGTTCCATCTGGTTCTCCTGAGTCAGTTGCGGGAACCTCTGCCTCAAATGATGAGGCCATCCTCGGGTAAGATATCAAACAATTTTTTTTATTTTTTTATCTTTGTTTTAAACACATTTGTAATAAGAGATTGCTCCTGTATCGACATCTTATTTATTGGAGCATTTGTAGTTGGCACATGAGAGCTTTACTCTATTCATATTGTCATGAACATGATGCATTGTGTAAATAATAAACTGCATCATGTATATGTGTCCAATCATCCATGTCACCAATTAAGGGATCAATAATTCTTGTACAATCTATAAACGTACAACCACTATTGCTATGCCCATGAACATAAAATGGTTCCTTATAGGAAAAATGATCCTATTTTGTTACATTCGCTTCAAGTTAATGTTTCAAATTTCTCAAATTTCTTTCTATTGACCAAATAATAGGTCTTTTCCTCCATAATAGTGTATGTGGGAATATATATCTTCACTATGGACGTATAAATAGAATAATTCACTTCATGGAGTGATATAGTGTCTCCTTAGAGCACCAAACATTTGAGACATATAAGATATTCGATCTTTATCTTAGAATATGTGTCTTTTGGGTCCAAACCACACAGTGCCCATTATACGAAAATCATATCATAAATAATATAATGGTAATTTTACTTAGATGCAACAAAAAATATATTAATCATCATTAGGTTCCAAATAGTAACCTATATTAATTAATTGATGAAACCCCACAAAGTAAAATATAAAAATAATAAAAATTAAAAAAGACATTTCTTATAAGGGCGAGAGCCTTTAGAAAGATAATGAGAACAAGAAACAATATAACAGAACAGAGGCTGCTATGATAAAACGGAACCCTTATTTTTTACAATAATAGTATTACAATGTGAGCAAGATATAAATATATTAACTGAAATTAAACAGAAAATCATTGTCATACTAAAGGGATTGTCTCACTACAGATGCTCAAAAAGGCCAACAAGCATAGAATAAGAAGCATAGAATAAACACCGTAACAACCATATTAATGTAATAATCTGATTTCATATGCAACAATTAACAATGGAAAGAAATTAAGCCTAGACATAATGGCAATAATCTAAAACATTTAAATTTGTAATGATGGAATGTATAGAACGCTTAATGATAAGGCATATGGAAAATAATATCATATTAAATGGCCATAATAAAAGAGTAATTTTTAAAACAAATAATAAGATAATAAAATTAGTTAATATGAGCATATTAGATAATAAACTAACAAGGTATACTGAACCTTTGAAATACATATGCAAGAATAGAAATAAAACCATGGAAAAAACAAAATGGCAATATTAAAATGAAATGGATATTTTGTTAAATCATGACGAAGGAGATGGAAAATTAGTTTAGGCCATTTTATTTAGAAATGGCGAAGGAAATAAGAGTATAATCACCATGCCTCCAGACCAGAAAGAAAAAGAATCAAACTTTAATTGAAATAATCAAACCCGAATTACAGTCACCGAAAATCATGAGAACACATAATCAAACAGTAAACAATAACAATGAATTGCACTTGAGACAAACAAATTATTGCACATATCAATATATCCTTGAGACAAACAATTTTTGGAAGTCTGTGAATCTTTAGGACAGAATTTTCGTGTTAATAACGTGTTATAAAACTAAGAATGAAGAAAAACACAAGAGTATGAGATAGGAGATTGTAATCGTATTAAGGTGTAGAGATGGCACAATGGAGAGTCCTATTTATAGGCTCATAAAACCATAACCTATACATTTTAACATTAATACAATTAAAAGAGTCATATAATACACGATCAATGCAATTGGAGTTAAACAATAGACATTCAACAACATTTATATAAAATATAAATGCATAACAAATTGTGATTGAAAGAGAACATGAGAACACTAAACACCAAAAAAAAATCTATGTAAATAACCTGTAATGTCCTTATGTCACGTCAAACAAAATAAGATGACTGCCACATTACAAAAAAAGTTAAGTGGCCATACCGTTAAATCGCTCAAAGTTAGGTGACCGAACATTCATTTTATACAGTTGGGTCACTTTTTTAATGAGGGTTACTAAATGATGTCCTGGTTTTTGAATTAAATGACGCCCTACATTCTATAATGACTTAAACTTCCATTTCGTAAAAATGAAAAACTTTCAATTTCAATTTACAAAATCCTTTTTAGTATGTTTTAGTATATTTTAGTTGCTCGAAAACACTCCCGACGAATCACCGAACCAAAATTTGGAAGGTACGAAATTTAATTTCGAACTGAAAAAAAAATGGACGGACCAACCGGACGGAACGCCGGTTCGTCTGGTTTTTATTTAATTTAATTTATTAATTTCTTTTCTTTTAGGTTGGTTTAGAGTTTTGGATTTGGATACTTGAAGTATCGGTTGGATGCACGAGATATATCAACGATTACTACGGTAAGTGTTCAGCCCGTTTTTTATAATGATCAACGAATATATTATATGTAGGTAAATGATTAATGTAGTTTGTATTTTCGTGTTGATATTTTGTAGGAAATTGATGCCGGTGACGGAATTGATTACTCCGACTGGTTCTTATCCGACGATGTGTACGACAGTATCGGTGAAGCGGCGTAAGTAGCAAAACAGATTGTTGTGATGCTTAATTTCCATCTGATCAAGGGGTCCAACAAAAGCAATGACTCGAAAAAGGAGTATCGGGTGTATCTGTATTGCACACGTGGACCCGTTCGCAAGTCTATGGGTTCAGATCCACCGAAACGAGCGACAAAGTCAAAGAAGTGTAATTGCCCATTCTGACTTGTCGTGCGATCAAGGGTGGTGGATTCAGGCGGAAGTTTTTATTGACGGTGTTGGAGACATAAATAATCCTGATAAGTCGAAGGGGTACCACAATTATCCTCTGATTCATTTTACTGAAGGTAGCATAGAAAGCAATCTGTTATCAGAGGAGCCGAAAAAAGATATTCGGGATATGGTGGCGGTTCACACACAACTGAATAAGATCAGGTATTCTTTGAACAAAAAGTTCAACACTCGTCACAATATGAATCAAATTTACAACGAGTCATAGAAGATTAGGAAGGAGAAATTAGATCGTTCGGATCCGATGGAGTGGACTTTGCGCGAGGCTACATAACTAGATTATTTCGTTCAGTACTTGAAGGATGATGATGACAATCTTGTTCATCTGTTTTTTAGCCACCCCGAATGTGTCCATATGGTTAGCTTATGATATTTTGTGATTATGATTGACTCGACTTTCAACAGCAACACCTATAGGAAGCCAGTGATCCAGTTGGTTGGTGTGACTCCAGTGCGGAAGAACTTTAGCATCGGATTCGCTTTCGTTGAGAGTGAAAACAGAGTCTTATATTTGGGTGTTGGAATGTCTGACTTTGGTGCTGGGTAGGCGAGAACCTACTGCATTTGTGACGGATAAGGAACGAGGTCTGGCAGCGACACTCCGCATCGTATTCCCAAAGACTCCCTATTTACTATACATTTGGCACATGAAGAGGAATATTGAGAGGAAGATTAAGTACATCACGAGTAATGCGAACATGGCTGAGACTTTCGTGCATGGTAGGTGGAATAAAGTGTTGTATGCATAAATAGATGCAGAGTTCTTCAAGGAGTGGGAAGATATGATCATGAGTGATTGAGCTAATTTCAGGGGATTGATGGAGTAATTAGGAAGCGAGTGGTTACCGTATAAGACTCAGTGGGCCCATTGCCACATCAATGAGGTTTTTCATATTGGTTGTATGAGTACCAATAGAGTGGAGTCTCAATACTCGTCTCTCAAAACATGGTACAACTCTTTCAATCAAGGACTTGACACATTATTTGAGGGATATCATGCTTCAATCGAGGGCCAAGTCATAGTAGTGCAACGGGCTATAGATGAATCACAGAGCAAGGTAATCATACTTAGGTAACTAGTTATTTGTTTATGCCCATGTAACTAGTTATTTGTTTGCGTTGAAGTAACTAGTTGTTTGGTTGGGTTTAGGATCATCGTTTCTCGCACAGACGACCGTTTACGTATCTGAAAAATGAAGTCAGCCTCTGGGGGATTGATTTTGTGAATGATGCGTTATCAAAAGAGGACGATTGTGACTGTGTGATCGAAGATACGCATGGCCTCCCTTGTACTTGTAGGCTTGAATCTATGGAGCGTGACGGGGTTGAGTTGAAACCATACTACCTCCACCACTTTTGGCGATCATTGGCATACCTTCTTCCTGTAGACAGTGAGAAATGGGAAAACCATGACGCGATAGACCCCGACATCTTCAGCGGGATGGTATAGACGATTTGTGATAGACATGGGCCTGCTATACGTGATTTGACTACACTGGTTCGTACCCAATACCAACCAAAATCAGAAGGAGTGAAGGAGTCTAAGAAGTCCGAGGCGCATAAGGGTACGCCCCGTGCGCGTAAAACAGATGGGCGGAACCCTTCTTATCATGAGCATACGAGTGCTCATTGTATGTCTCCCAAAGGCAAGACTAAGTCAGGTTCGTAGTTTTTTAAACACAGTTATTTATTCTTTGTTTTGCAATTGTGTTAACGCAATTAAATCACTGAACAGGTCGTTCAACGCCCCAAAAGGCTACACCCACCCCCGACATCTCGAAAGATTCTATTCCGAACAGAGGTTTGTAGTTATTACCTAAAACAATCTTTTCTCCATATGAGTATAGTAAGTAAGCGTCCTAATTTTGTGACCGACCTCCACTTTCAGTGCTTTCATACATCTCATATATCCCTTCTGGGCTTTGGCCTATGTTGAATAACGTGTTCGACGTTATTTGTGATGGTCATTGTAGGTTTAGGTGTGTATCCCACTCGATTACCGGCAATGACCAACATCAATACGTAGCTATGCGTCAGGAGCTTATGGATCACGTGTATGTACTGGTGATGCTGGTATCACAAGGTGTATGACGGTGAGCTAGACACCGTCCTATCCAGACCCGGGTGGCTATGGAACATATCATAATGGTTTTGGAATCTGGACCTCTTCGGATTCGCCACTAAGCACAATTGAACATACGTCGTTTTCAGTAAGAGAGGGGGGGGGGGTGTGGTATCTCATATGGAGAGACTTTTCTTCCCATGAAAATTGGGGACACCCTAGAGCCAAGGGGTGTGATGTACCTAGTATGCATCGTGACCATTGGGTGCGCTTATATTTGGTATTTGGATGTTCATAACGGGGTACTTCCAATCGCAAATCGACATCGATCATGTCATCGGAATATCGAAACAAAGACTGAAATGGCATCAGTCGGGATTAGTCCTCGTCCCTCCATGCTCTATCGGTGCTTTCAGCCCACTCAACCAGGTAACCATTAGGCTCATCCGCACTAAGGGCCCTCGTAGGAGCAGGGATAAGCCCAGAATCATCTGCGCGTAGCCGAACTGCCTAACGACACGTGTCGGATCGTAGTACTCTGCAGTCGTCGCGAAACGAATAACTCCACAAAACGTCGAATCGGGAATCTCTACCTCGGGACTTGGGCCAAATGGTAGCCACAACAAGTCTTGTGGAGTCATATCATCAATCATACAACAATAATACTCCAACCAACGGTGCATGAACTCGTAAGACCTATCTGACTGCTCACTACTACTCCACCGCCCCTCTAAGGCATCGGCCTCGCCCTGCTCCCGAGCCACTAGTCTAGCAGCACGAGTACTAGTGAAGTACTCATGAATCCAAGACTGAAGTAGAGAAACACTCTTCGCCATCCCCTTACACTTAGCTTGGCTAGCCTTACCCAACTCGTGGTACAACCATGCTAGCGCCCCCGTCCCCCAAGCAAATCGTGATACAGTGGACATGCCCCCATCAAATACTCCCACAACACGAGTCGAGTGCGATCGGCTGACTTATCATTGAATAGCGTCCAACCTAGCAGACAAAAAATGAAGACCTTGTACGCATCCACATCCACTAAACTCTTCCCACGGCTAACATCGACTTCTCATGCATCACATCACCCTTCAGCCATCCCCACCTGTAACGCATCTAACTACCAACTTTAAATTCCCGGGATGGATACAGAGAACTCTAGCTATATCGGCCTGCAAGTCCTCACTGGATCGATGAATGTGAAGTGGACGTCCGTGTACCGGGATACGGAGAATATGCCAAACATCATGCAGTGTGATGGTCATCTCTTCGAAGGGCATGTGGAACCTGTTAGTATCTGGCTGCCACCTCTCAACAAAAGCGTGGATCAATGCCTCGTCCAACTGATAAGTCATACCAAAACGACCCAAGTGGATAAGACCGGAGGTAGACATCATCATCTCAAGCGTCAGTGTCTGAGGCTGAAATCTCATCACATGCCTGAGATGACCCAGACGAGTGTAGAATTTGAAATCGCGGATCTTATGAAAGTCCGGACCGACCTCTCACAAATAATGTGCTATGTGACCCCCGAAACTGGGAATCACACTGGTCGCAATCGGGCCACCATCCTCTATCCCCGACTCGAGTTGCCAAGTGTTTGAAAGGTTTCCCCCGACCCCAGTACTCTCGACCTCCTCATCTATCGGGACATCCTGTGTACTCGTGGCAGGAGCGAAACGGGCATCTCTCCCAACTGTAACACCAACGCTCGCTGAAGTATGAGACGAACCAGTAGAAACCCTAAACGGTGAAGGCGGGAAGGTATCCGACTCATAGCACCGAGCAACTCCTCCTCGTCGTCATCTGGCATAAATCTCCGGTTTGAAATTAGAAGGGGGGGTCTAACGGGTCTAACGGGTCTAGCGGGGATAGAGGTCTATCATGGCGTACTGGAATCTTATTAGGGGAAAGGCTTGAGGGTCTCATAGATTTTCTGTTTCTTCTTATTCTTTTTCTCTGCTTCTCTTCTATTGGAAGCAGTAATCGCACGGTCGGCAAGCCGATTAATAGTTTCCATCGACTTGCCTTTCGCTCGCATTTTTTGAATTCCATCTGTCTCTTCTTCTATAGGGTCAGTGCTATACTGTTTACCACCGCCTTTTGTATTCACCATTTTATTCAGATACTATATTCAACGAAATTATCTAATTAATTACATGGTTATAAAATCTAAACTTAATTATTTGACACTAATTATCAATTATACTAAACTATTCAAATAGAAACTTAACTAATTACGAGATAATTAATTTAATTACACCTATACAATTCTACTAATTATTATCATTTTATTTCAATAACTAAACTTTAATTCTCACCTAATTATAATAATTAAAAAAATAGTCAGAGCAGTAGGTGTACGCTTAATGGTTGTAAGTTGAAATCCATGGCTTTGACTAGCTTCTGTCACCTTCATATAGTCTCCGATCCCAAGCAGACGCTCTACAAGGCCTGCTCTTTTGTTATCAAGAGGTTTGCCATATATTCCTTTCTCTTCTTGTTCTTAGTATTTTGATGTTTTTTGGTCTGTTGATGCTGAATTGACAAGTACCCTTTAGATTGGATTGAACTTTTGCATATGACTACTGATTACCTGCGATGCCTTAGGTAAGCTGTATGATTAGTGGGATGCTTGCTGATAGCTTTTTGTACTAGGTATTCTCCAACTCATTCATGGTTAGCTTTGGAACCAATTAATGCTTCTGTGAATCCATTTGGCTGTACTTATATTGGAACTTTGTGAACACTGTTTCTTTCAAAAAGAGTTGTCCAGACAGATTTTGAAATTTCTTGTTGTCATTCTCTGTATCCCCTTGTTTATCACGATCTATATTACTTGTATAACAATTATCATGGAATACAAACATATTTTCGGACAGTCTTTAGAGATGGACTTTATATAGGCGAAAATAGATACATATGTGTGTGGTTGGACATGTTGGATATCCTCGGTGAATGCTTGAGTCAGTGATTGTCATAATGTGATGATAATTCTGTGTCAAGCAGCAATCTTTTGGGAATTATAAGTCTATCTGATAGCCAAAATGTATTAGCCAGGAGCAACTAGATTCGAAGAGAATTATCTATTGTATACTAGGAGAAGCCTCAGAGTATTTGCCATGTTTCCAGTTTCTTAACTTATGTCTATGCAAAGATATTAGCCGTACACTGCAAGGTGCTCGAATTGGAGAAAGATGCAAATGATATATTAAATCATTAGTGGGAGCCTTAAACTATGCCATAGATGTTGATGGTTATATCATACAGGTAGCTCCTGCCCTTAAATTGTAAACTATAGTTTAGTCAATGGACGTGGCTGTCACTCCTCTATCTTTACCTTCAACCTTGACTCTTGCTTTACAAGTTTTCAGTTTTCGATAAGAAACAGATGACTAATATCTGGATGCCTAATTAAGTTGATCATTAAAGAAAAATAAGAGATATCTGATTGAGTTTGGTTAGAGTGAGAACTTATTGTTACTGTAGAGTTCCTTGCTGCAACTTTTGTATCTAGCATTAGGATTTAGGTGTTGTGACCTCTGGTTACTTGTTTGAATGTCCACTTTACATTCCATGCTTGCTATTTGAAATAAAACAGTTTCAGCTTTTTATATGAATAGATAGCTCTATGGTTCACATCTTGGGGTCTACCGTTAGTGTACTTTACCATTTTATGTGAAAAATAGATTGTGTACTAACTGGATTTATCTTTCTTTGGGTGATGATACACTCAGTGCTGCGGCAAAACCAATAACCTGTGGAAAGCCTATACTGCAAACAACCGTTCCTTGTCTGTGTACCCTCCACTTCCAAAAGGCTCAGCAGCATGTGACTCGAGCTTTGAAGAAAGCAGGTCTTAACGTTACTGCATCAAGTAAACTTGCTCCTAAGTTTCATGTCATAGTTGCAGAATATGTGAACCAAATTCAGGCCAAGAGAAGAGCTGCAAAAAGAGCGAAATTTAACAAAGTCGTTGATAAGGAAGTCAAAGGTGTGGGTGGTGGTAAATGCTCAGTGTTCAAATCTTGAGTGTCTAAAGTGACAACTTTTTCCAGACTCCAGAATATATAAGAACAAGAAGGGTGAGAACATTTTCTTCCTTCTTGCTGAATCACAAGTTTCAGATGGCATGACTCTTTATAATCTATAGGATCTTGGTTCGTCTCCAGATGCTGAATTTTTATCAACACACCTTCCAGAAGGGAAAAGTGTTAACCTTTGGCCTTGTATTACTTAGGTATCTGGTATGCACTGTAATTACATCCCTTCCTACTGTTGCAAAAACCTGTATTTTGACTTGATTCTTCGGCTTTCAATGGTAAAAACTTGTGCTTGCTTGCATCATCTTGTTATTTTTGGCATTATTCCTCAAGATTGTATCTTACTAGTTAAACATGATGATTTACTCTTTCTAGGAATAGTTGAACAAGTTGATTAGGACTGGTACTGTGGTTTCTCTTGTTCTTTCTATTGTCGTTGTAGTTTGTCGTTTCAAAGGGGGTCAATTTGAAGAGTACGCCATTGTATGAACCCCGAAACCTTTTTGCTAGCTAGTAACTTGTATTTGCGAAATACATTTGTTTTGCTCGAGTTTGACGTCTAAAACATTGCCATTTTGCAGGAAGGAGGCCAGGTTATGGCGATCTTGTGGCATAGCATGCAGTCTCTACTAACGAAGTACAAAGTTTTAGGAAGCACAGATAACCGTAGTTAAATAGGGAGAATGACACTGGGATTTTCCAGCAAAGGCTCTTTCTGTAAAGATCATATGCATAAGGAATGGATGCCTCATCTCATTGATGATGACCTGCTGATATTGGATTGAGCAGAGTAGATCATCCAAAAAAAGCAGTTTGAAGTGATCTCATTTTGCTGTTTCTGTTCTTTCTCATCACGAGATTTTGTTAGACTCTCATTCATTGCTGTGAATTTACTCGGAAGACACTCTTCTTGTATAGACACAGACCAATTTCAAAGTCATCTGTGTAATTGTTGGCTCAACACATTATGACCGAGCTCAAAGATCCTTCTTTATTTTTCAAGACATAGGGAGATCCGCGGATAACTCTTACCAATATCTCACCATTTCTTCGGAATTGTCCGCTCATAGCATGAATGGAATTGTCTGATTATAGCCCGACGCGCTGCTTCAATGGCTCGATGTGAAAGACGACTAGCTTTACAACTTTTAATGCCATATCTTCCAAAATCAAGTTGTGTACCGTCCAGTTTGCAACTCCTAATACATTTGTATTTACGATATTTACTATATTTCATAGGTTTCGGAATTTCCCCTCCCCTCTTTTAAGTAATGGATTGCTGGTAGTGATCAATATCACCTCTGCTAGACGAATTTTCACAAAAGAACACTAATTCTTAACAATTAACGTCACCAATGCAATAAGAAGTTTCCAAAATCGATTGGATATGTGAAAAAGATCATTTTTTCCATCATTTGAAGATCCATTGAACTATATACCGTTGCTACGTCGTATGACTGATATGAGCCGTAGAGAAGAGACAATTTTGAACGAGCTGATCCGATGAGCGGAAGCGGCCGCGGGAACAACGTCAACTCGGTATTCTATGCCGAGTCGTACCACCCCATTCAAGCCGGGAGCATCGACGGCACAGACGTCCTTCCTCACGACAACGGCGTTTACCGCGCCCATCTCTGCTCCACCGCCGGCCTCTGTACTATAACCATTTCTTTTTTTCTTCCTTCTCAATAATTTCGAAGAAATTCATTTGTCTCTCTTAAACCCTTGGCTCTCCTGCAGATGACCCTTTGGGCGACCCCAAGGTCACCGGCGATCCTTACTGTACTCTCTTCGTCGGTCGCCTTTCGCATTTCACTAAAGAGCAAACGCTTCACAAGGTAAGCGGCGGTTGCTTCTGCTGCTATATGCTTCTGAGCTTCTATAGTGCAATTGGAAAAAATCGAGCAACGATGTTGTATTTGTAACTAGGCAATGAGCAAGTACGGTGATGTGAAGAATTTGCGGGTGGTCAGAGACATTGGTAAGCTTCATTCAGATAACTGTAACTTAATGGAGATAGGGTTTTAGTGGAAGGAAAGTGGAGAATCTGTGGTCTGGTTGAAATTATTTGCCATATGTGAATTGGATTGCAAAATATGGGGATTACTGAAGCAGTTATCTGATTTAGTTATTGCTTGGCCAAGGTTTTGCAAGGAATGCTCTACAATGGAGCTAGTTTTGCTGTGAATTTTATACTTTTAAATATGTTCTGAGATGTTTTGATTCTTACAATTCTACTGCATATACTTCAGTTGATCCTCATGTAGGCGGTGACTAGCTTCAAAAGAAGGAAAAAGATGAGACATTTATGCTTGAATAGATCTTCTGTAGGAAATTTGTTTCACTCATTTCTCTTGAGTTTGAGTTGTCACAAGTTGATGTTTTAGTTTGGCATTTGGATGAATTTCTCATTTCTATTATGTCTATGTTTCTCTAGTTCCATGGCATGCGAGTTGGAACAAGTTAATTGTGCCTTTTTTCTTGCATTTATCTCTTCACCTTCTCTTAGCACTATACCTCTGCTTGTTTCGGTTTTGCAGTAACTGGTGCTTCACGTGGCTATGCTTTTGTTGAATTTGAAACTGAAAGGGAGATGCATCGTGCATACAAGGTTGGGCTGCCGATTTATGCTCATCTATCTAGCAATTTCTCACATATGATCTTGATCCATCTTTGTTACTGGTCTAGGGTACTTATGCATTACATGCTTTGCCTGACCCTTGAAAATGGGTTAACTTGAAATGAGGAATCGTAATAAACTCGATTCTTTCAGTTTTCTCTTTTATATGTCTCATATAGATATAGATGTTTGTATACCTTTTTCTGGTTTGCAGGATGCTCATCGTTCCTATATTGATGACTCGGAAGTTATTGTTGATTACAACAGGCAGCAGCTGATGCCAGGGTGGATTCCAAGAAGGTTAGGTCAGTTCCCTTATGCCAGAACTCTTTTTTCCTGTTGAACGTTCTCTTAGATATGAGTAGTGATAATCTTCTGTTTTCTTACAACAGGAGGTGGCCTTGGTGGCAAGAAAGAGTCTGGACAGCTCCGGTTTGGTGGACGAGAAAGGCCATTTCGAGCTCCTCTGTATGTCACCATCTCCCTTTTCTTCCTTCTTTGTAGCCTAATTTAACCGTTGGTTCAGATAATAAAGGGATTCTGTGATACTGTACTGAACTTGCTGCATTTGGTTTGCTGAGCAGACGACCAATTCCATACGACGAGTTGAAGAAGCTTGGGATTCCTCCACCTCCTGAAGGAAATTACATGTCACGGTTCGAGGTAGGTACTCTTCTTACATTTTATAAACCAACCACCCCCGTTAGGAAGAAATTGTGGCACAAATGACATGTACGGAACGTTTGGACGAGGTATTTTGGCCGAACCAATGTTGTCATTAATAACTGTTCTTCTCTTTGATTGAGTCGTCAATCTCAATTTCTCCACCATTGTCACATCGGCTTGCTTGTCAGTCGATTGCTAATTGCATCAACTAAAGTTACATTTCCCCTCAACTGGCTGGTTGGACCCCCTTATGCAGGTTCCAGCGCCACCGAGAAGGAACCGGAGTTCTAAAGACGAGGAAGAAGGGAGACGTCATAGGAAGAGCTCTATCGACGATAAAGACCGTAGTCGTAGAAGTCAAAGTCGGGGGAAGGAAGAAGGGTACAGCGGAAGAAGCTCCAGATGGCATTCTGAGGCGAGGGAAGAGTGTGGACACAAGAGGAGCTCTGTGGACAGGGATGAATACTACTACTATGACAAGGGTCGATATAGGGACGAGGAAGAGCCATACCGTGGAAAAAGGCCTATGGAGACAGAGAGTAGGAAGAGCTCGAGAGATAAAGATGACGAGAGGTCGTATCGGGGCAGGAAGCATGATAGTCATCGGTCTGAGAAGCACAAAAGGAAGAGATCTAGTAGTAGAGATTACGAGGGTTGATATTGGTGGTTCTTTTTTTCCTTTGCAATGCTGTTTAGGCGGAATCTTACACTAACAACAATTCCATAGAAGATGTTCAAGCGTTCAACAGTTGCTTGTAAGATTATCCAATCCAAGGAAAAAAGTCTGACAACATCATTTCTATCATTATTACGCACAAAAAACTACGTTTTAACTCAAATTATCCATATAGTTGGTTGTGACCATAAACCAAGATCAATGCCTGTATTAGATCCCAAGTTAAATCTCTTCATCTCCAATAAAGCATGCGATTAGTGGCATGGAGTATTCTTGTCGTCTGTTGTTCAACGCTTTGTGAAAGCACCCGCGACAAAAGATTACATATTATTATCGGTAATATACCCTAATTACATTAAAATTCATAACTTATTACAATAAACACCCAAATTACATTCAAATTCATAACCATGTGGATTGGTAAAGGGCCGGATTAAATGCTCCTCACAGGAAGCGGCCCAGCCCATCCGATTAGTTGGCGCAAAACCGGAAAAAAAGAAGTTGAACTGCAAAGAGAAAAAACTGCCCACTACGGGCGCCAAACCACAAGAAACCGTCAGACAACCGTCTCTCAAAATCCAGGTTCTGTTTATTCAAACAGAGTGTACGAAATGGAAAACTCATACAGTCAATCATGGCGGTCAGGACTCCATTTCTCTCTCCCATTTCCCTCCTCGCTTTCATTTTGCTTGCATCCTCGGCAACACAACTCGCCAACTCGTCAGGTGCGTTTCCGATTCGTAAAATATACACGTGTGAAAAAACAGTTGTATAGGTATTCGATTGGTTCAGTGTTCCCTACGGATTTTTTTCGCAGATGAGTTGCCGAAATTCTCGTTCAGTTGGATTGTCGAAAGAAACCAATTCGTAGCCGGGGATGTAGCGACCATAAGGATAACAGTGCTCGGAGAATTCGGCACGGACGTTTCTCTCGGTAAATCTGCTTTCAGTCCTGTACTCACCGTCAATGATTAGGCTGGGGATATCAGCTACGTTTCTGGAATTCGCTTCGGTAATGGGAGCAACGATACGAA
This sequence comes from Linum usitatissimum, assembly GCA_030674075.2. NCBI lineage: Eukaryota > Viridiplantae > Streptophyta > Magnoliopsida > Malpighiales > Linaceae > Linum > Linum usitatissimum. Next base: position 3,338,276 of record JAUJYP020001374.1, read on the forward strand.
TTCATGGAGAATCTCGTTCACTCCCATCATGGCTGGAGCATATAACATTCTTATTGTGGATGACCGTTTTAAAGTCTTGGATTCGTCTCTACATTACTGTGTCGCCAGGTGTTTGATTAAATGCCTCTTCCGGAAAAATAATAATTGTTTTCCTGTTTTTGTGGTGAAGCTACTCTGACATTTTCGTTCTTGTTCATTTTTGGAGGGAGAATTTACCCTTCCGCGTGCATTGCTACTTGGATGGATCTGATGAGTGAGTTTACTGTTGGGAGTATAGCCAGGATCTTTATAGTTCCCAGGGATGCATTTGGGAATAATGTTACTTCAATTGGTGAGGATTTGACTCCTCACAATTTCACTATCTCTGTGGTTTATGGGAATGGCTCTCTTGATAATGTGCCTAACATCACAAGCATCAGTTGGAACCAATCTGATTCATCTTTGTCGAGTTTCTTGCTGAAAAAGCTGGAATCTTCGTTTTGGATGTACAAGGGGGAAAGCAGACCTTGAATGGCTGCCCACTATCATTTAAGGTGAATCCAGGTGATGCATGTTTTTCCATCTGAGCTCTCCTTATCCTGTTAATTTCCTAGTTTTCAGCCAATTATGCATCAAAATCTTGGATTTGGTCGATCAGTAAAACATATAATGGATATACACAATGCATATGCATGGCTTTCCCTTTCCAGCACACTGTAAACACATCAAATTTCTTTGTAAATATGGGTGAAGTTCCATTCTCTATAAGTGGGTTCCCTCTTAAAATTTTAACATCAAGATGAGATGTCTGGACATTTCTGTGTATTCTTTCTTATTGTTTGACCATTTTAATTGCGTTTCCCAGGACCTTTGGATGTTCAGAATTGCCGTGGTGAGTGGAAAGTTGAAACAAATATGTGGCAGATATACTCCAAAATGGAGATTTTCATATACCAACAGGATAAATATGGAAATATTGTCCCTGGATCATATGAGTTTGACGCTGATGTTATTGAAAAGGAGACCCATATGTTAGTACCTGTTGCAGATTTGCACTTTGAAGAAGTGTTGCCAGGAATCCAAGTGTTTATATGAACCTGGAAGCTTCTTGCTTACCATATCTGATTTCAACCATAAGCACAAACATCTCAGCCATGCCATTCAAGTACACAGTCTTTATAGGTATGTGCATGAAATAATTTATTTGTTATTATTTTCTAGGAATGTACTCTTTAAGTTATCATACACTTACCATCATGGTTTTTATTGAATAGGTTACTGTGATGATTGTCAATGGAACTGGTTTAAATGATTCACTTGCCGGTGAAACTGCAAGATTTTTACTCTATCTTGTTGATACTTTTCAGTATCCATCTTTTGTTGAAATAGAAAGCATAAGAGTTCAGATTGTGAGGGAAAACGATTCCTACAGTGTCCAACCCAGCATCTTTCCAATTGTCAATGGTTGGTTTGTGCTAAAAAATAAAATACCTTCTGTAATATGCCTAATACTATTATCAAAGTTTTACAATGTATGCACCTTTTGGGATAGGGTATGGATCAACTGACACATTGAGATATATGCGATCAACTGTTATAAATCGCCCTATATTTTACTGTTAAACGCCCTATCAATTAAATTTGATACGTCAAATTACGCGAATGTCCTTCGAACCCCTCTTTAAATACACATGACGGCTGACGAATCAAACACTTTCTAGTTTTCATAAACTTTCTCCTCTCGATATACTCTCTGACATCAATCCCCGAAACCGCCCATCCACCGCTGCCGCTGCCGCCCCGCCGTCGGCCGGCCGCCGTCCGCCTCCTGCCGCCGGCACAGCCGCCCGCTTCCGGTCCCGCCGCAGCCCGCCCTTCGCCGCCTCCCTCTGCCAGCCACCGCCGCCGCCGCTCCCACGCTGCCGGAAGCACCCGTCGCCGCTCCCCTCTCGCCGTCCGTCAAGGTACTGAAAAAAAATTGACAGTCTGCACGCCGACAGTCAAATTTTTTATTTATTATTATTATTATTATTATTAAAATTGAATTAGTATTAATATTTAGTTTAACGAATTAGCAATGAAATAGGTAATAATTAATACTTGATAATTAAATTATTAATCAATTATTTATTCGAAATTAATAATTAAGGTTAATTTACTAATTACTAAACATTAATTAGGGTTAATTAATTAATATTGTAACAATTAACTTGGAAATTATGAAATTAGTAAATTTGGTAATAAAAATAAGTAATTAATAATTACCTGTTATAATTTAAGTTAATTAGTCCATATAGGAAAAATATTTGAAAATTAGGGATTAATCATTATAACTCGTAATTAAATATTTATTTTACTAATAATTGAAAATTAGATATTAGTTATTATAATTAAGGTGAAATAGGAATCCCCCAATATATATTTAAGGTGAAATAGTGAATACAAGTTTAACATTTATAATTATTAGTTCAGATTTAAAGTGTTAGTTTTGTAATTAATAATTACGATTTCAATTGCATATATATTTAGAAGCGATGTCGATGGGAGATGATGACTTGTCGCGGTTTATCGATCTTGCTATCTCTGCATCAGATAGAAAATTAGTGCAGGAGAAATGGAATGAAAAGAAATCTAGGCTAGGGGATGATGGGTAGTATAGTACGCAGTTTCAGATTTCTGGACCGATATACGTGGAGGAGATTTTTGCTAGCCAGGCTCCGGATTTGGCCGATGACATCCATACCATTCAAGATGACTCCGACGGCGACGATGAGCAGATCCTATCGGACAGTGATGGCGATGAGGATGACGATTGTGATGCCTCGTTTCACCCTTTCTTCCTGGATAGTGCACGCTCGCGGAAAGGACCTACAGGGAGAGGTGTAGCCGCTCCATCTGGCTCTGGAGCGGGTACCAGATCATCTCGTGGGTCACAGGACTCGTCTACTGTGGGCCCTAGACGTGACAGAGGAGCGCGTTCTGCAGGGGTCCACTCTAGCAGCACCAACGGGGAATGGTTGCTTACTGGTCCAACTCCTGGTGGACCCCGAATCCCTATTGTGATCCCTAGTTTCGGCGGTCACGTAGCCCAACCCCTCTGGACGAAAGGTATGGTCTCCAGGCCAGCATCACGGTTCAGACTTCACCTTGCGAATGCTAGGGTCATGAGGCTAGAGAGGTTCTAGTGGTCTTCCCTTGAAGCTCGGCAGTTAGTCCGAATCACACATGTGCATGACCTTACCAATGCCCAATCTTCAACTAGTTGCTCGATTGCCCACAAGCTCACGATCCTGTTCAACTTTCCGTATGGTTTCTCCCAAATGACAAACGACTGCATGGAATAATCCTCGGTCAATACACATGCAGTGAAAAAGACAGGCACTAAATTTGGAACAAAATATGTACCTTCATCCGTGAGTCTTCTAACGACTTTCGTATCTCCAACACTTGACCCGCCATAAGGCGATCGTATGCATGGAATAGCCGGTCAGTTTTGTTGATCGAGGCGTGCAGCCAAGCCTTGAAGGATGAGTACGGCAATTCCACCCTGTTTGTGATTGTGTTGCCGAGATGGAACATCTTGTTCGTGTAGCAACGCGCCCAGTTCTATTTGCAAGGGAGCCACTCGGAAGCGAGATACTGAATTATCTCTTCGCTCCAGCCACCTTTGACTCTGCATGTGACACTTACAGATGACTGGCATGGTCGTTCAGATCCTTTAGGTATTTCGTAAAGTATCCCATTTTTCGCGCCTTTGTCACCTTCCATTGCATGGGGTTCATGTTTCCCAACCTCAACCATCGTATTTTTACCGTCTCATTATAAATCTGGTTTATGTTGATCAGACGGTCGTACTCATTTTTGAGTATGCTCTGCATCTATCTTGGCGGGACATGGTTCTCCTCCAACTGCCTAATGTGATTTTTCATCTCGTTGGTAAGCTGATTCCATTGTTGTGTACCTTCATGCCTCAACTCAAAGTGATGGTTGTGGAATGACCTAAAAATCCCGCGTTTCACATCATCTTCGACGGCGTCAATCCTCCATTTCCACTCAGCGTCAATATAGGTAGGCCGCAGACACACCATGAACGTACAACTTGTGAAGGATGTTGTAGTCGTACGTGAACTCTCTGAAGTCGTTGTTGACTGTGGCCCCTGCCACCATGAGAGTAGTATAAGTACAAACATTTTTCTTCTTCATGCTGGTTCTTCTTATGTGAGCCACGCGTCAATTGAAACCCTAAGCTTAAAGCAATATCCTTAGCCGCAGCACACCCGTCATCGACTATGTCGTAAAACACCCCGTTGATGAAATAAACTCCATAATTCAACGGCTCCTCAACATCATCATCTTCACTATAACTCTCCTAAACATGGTTATCCACAACGTATGAGTCGGTGTTATATGTTTGCAATTATCGTTCACGACACGATAAACACTAAACCCTACCACGGAATTAAAGACCATGCATTTCGTACAACAACGAGAACTAACCGAATTACTCATAACAGCGCTTCTGCCCCTCAACAACATAGATTATTACTACTAATATCAGTAATTAAAAGTACTAAAGTTTGAGTTTAAAACCCTAAACTCTAAGTATTAGTCATTTCAAATATTAATACTTTACAACTCGAACTAATTTTTACATTCCTTACAAAATGTAAATAATGAATTATTTATAAACTTATGAAGCTATTATCATATAATTCCAATATTTTAGTTATGTAATTTAGAATATAAATAAATTAATTTTTTTATAAAAAAAAAAGACGGCATGCCGACTGTTTGGAGCCGCAGTCGACGTTGGATGCCGACGACAGTAAAGGACGGTCGGCCTTGGCTGCTGACTTCGGCGACCGGCGATCGGCGTCCAAAGCCGACGGTCCTTTACGGCGGTCGGCATCCAACACCGACCGCCCCTAATTATTTTTAATTGCAATGTAATTAGGGTGAATGAGTAAATATAATTAGATAGATTAACAATTATTTTGATAATTAAAAATGAGTTATTGAATATTTTTTGTATTACTACATGAAAATTAGTAATTAGTCATGTTCATTACTCATGTTAATTAAGGGTAAACTATAATTTTGAGTTCTAAAAGTGATAATTAAGGGTTTAGGGTTTAAAAATAAGGTTTAGGGATTAGGGTTTAGGATTTAGGGTTTAGGGTTTAGAATTTAGGCTTTAGGGTTTGGGTTTTCGGGTTTAGGGTTTAGAATTTAAAGATAAGGTTTAGGGATTAGGGTTTAGGGTTTAGGGTTTGGGTTTAGGATTTAGGGTTTAGAATTTAAAGATAAGGTTTAGGGATTAAGGTTTAGGGTTTAGGGTTTGGGTTTAGGATTTAGGATTTAGGGTTTATTGTTTAGATATTAAAGATAAGGTTTAGGGTTTAGGGTTTAGGGTTTAGGGTTTAGGGTTTAGGGTTCTGGATTTAGGATTAAGGGTTTATGGTTTGGGGTTTAGGGTTTAAGATTTGGGGTTTAGGGTTTAGAATTTACAGATAAGGTTTAGAGATTAGGGTTTAGGGTTAAGTGTTTGGGATTAGGATTTAGGTTTTAGGGTTTAGAGTTTACGATTTATTGTTTAGAGATAAAAGATAAGGTTTAGGGATTATGGTTTACGGTTTAGCGTTTAGGACTTAGAGATAGGTTAGGGCTTGGAGTTCAGTGATAGAGTTTAGGGTTTCGAATTTAGGTTTCATGGTTTAATGGTTACGGTTTAGCGGTTAGGGTTATAGTCCTTATTTTTAATTAATTTTAGGAAATTACGGTTTAGTCATGATAATTAAGAGAGACTAGTAAATATAAGTATTTATAGTAGCACTTGTTGTGATAGTTACATACTTGACAATTGAATATTTATTTGTAATATTTGAAAATATTAGTAAATGAATTTGTAAATATTAGTAATTATAGTGAATTTGTAAATATTTGCGTGTATTAATTGATAGTATATTTACTAAGTATTTTGTTTCAACTATTAATTCAATAAATATATTCAATTATCATATCTACAATTATCAATAATAATTTAAGTAACTTGGGCACAAATTTAAGTAACTTGGGCACAAAGAAACGAAGTAAGCCAGCTAACTCTTCCAAATCAAGTAACTTCGGCAAAAGGAAACGAAGTGACGTAGCAAAATCAAAATCTTCTGTGTCGATCAAGTCAGACCAATCAATCGAATTACGTAACTTGTGAAACCATGACAAAAAATTAAGTAACAAGTTAAGTAACAAGTTAAGTAACTTGTTTAACTTGTTAAGTAACTTGTTTAACTTGTTAAGTAACTTCAAGACCCATTACGAGTCCAAGGCCTTTTTTTCTTCTTGGCATCCGTTAGTTTGGCACAAATCTTTTTGGTTCTTAAAAAGAAACAATTTGAGAAGGTTCAATTGTCAGAAATGAATTTCTAGATCTGCAAATTTTTAAAAATCCAGTTTTGAAAAAGAAATTTTTTTGTTGAAATTTTTGTGTGATAAAAAAATTGTTTTACTAATTCACTTTAATTATTTTAATCATGATGAATAATTAGTAATTTACAACCGTTAATGAAGTGCATACTTAGTTACAGAATAATTAATTACGATATATATTTAATTACTAGATTACTAAACTAACTAACACTAATCTAAATATAAAAATTACAAATATAATTCAAATTAAATTAAAAAAATAAAATTATGGACGGCGTGCCGACTACTCGACGACGGTGTCGACGGTCAACGCCAACAGCCCGACCACCTCCTCTGCAGTGAACGCCGACGGTCATAGTTTTAATACCTCGGCGGCGCCGGTTTTTAAATGTTCGTTTGAATGAGGTGTGAAAGTTCTACGAATTTCCGCGTCTTATAAATAACTTCATTTTATTGTTCAATGGGCGTTCACGTCATTTTCATTACCGAACTCAAATATTTCAACGATGTTACGGCGTTTGACTGTAAAATGTAGGGCGTCGTTTAGCAACCCCAATTGGAAATATCTCCTACACCTTCTTACCTTCTGTTGATTTGAGCCGTATGGTGATATGAACGTCAATCTAATATACAGATGTGTGAAGTATGTTTAATCTTCTTTATGATCGACTGTTTTTACCATTGTTTAGTTTTGTCCTTATTATTGTTGTTTCAGTATGCCAGAGGCCGCAATGTTCTTGTCAGTGTATATTGAATTTATGAGAGAAAACTTTCAATTTTATTATGATATGAAGGATTACATAAGGGTACATAGGTTTATATAAAGTTAGGATATGAGAATCCTTTCTTAACTAAGAAAACTCTATGTACTATTCCTATACTAATAAGGAACAATATTAAAACTTATTCCTATACTAATAAGGAAAATATAATATTCTTCAACACTCTCCCTCAAACTTGGTGTAAATGTTAATCAACCCAAGTTTGGACAATAAGTGGTCAAACACATCTCTTGAAAGAGGCTTCGTACGAACATCTGCAGTCTGCTGCTTTGTAGGAACATATTCCACTCGCACCACATCAGAACTAACATTTTCAGTTATAAAATGACGATCTACCTCCACATGTTTAGTTCGATCATGATGAACATGATTGCCTACTATGCTGATTGCTGCTTGGCTATCACACATAAACTGCATAGGACCATCAATCTCAATCTTTAGCTCATTCATGATGCGCTTCAACTAGATACTCTCACAGATTGCAAGTGTGAGAGCTCGATACTCAGCCTCTGTGCTGCTTCTAGCCACAACCTTTTGTTTCTTACTTCGCCATGTCACAAGATTTTCCCAGACATAATTACAATAACCATTTGTAGACCTTTGATCTGTGAGTTCACAGCCCAACTTGCATCTGTATAGACCGTAATTCCCCATTGAGCAGTTCTCTTGAAGTAGATTCCCTTTCCAGGTGAATTCTTCAAGTACTTTAGGATTCTGTGAACCATTCCCACATGTTCTTCATTAGGACAGTGCATGTGCTAGCTGACAATCCCAACTGCAAAAGCTATATCTGGTCGAGTGTGAGGTAAATAAATCAATTTCCCAACCAATCGTTGATACCGACCTTTTTCAACGGTAGGAATATCCTCCTCCTTACAAATAGTTTTATTCGACTCCATGTGAGTGTCAATAGGCTTACAATCAAGCATTCCCACTTCCTTTAGTAAGTCCAAAACATATTTCCTTTGAGACATTATGATACCTTTCTAAGATCTCGAAACCTTCATTCCTAGTAAGTATTTAAGGTTTCCCAAATCTTTGAGTTCAAACTCTTTTGCCAATTGATCCTTGAGTCTCTTAATTTCTTCTACATCGTCTTTAGTGATTATAATATCATCCACATACACAATGAGGATGGAGATCTTCCATGTAGGTCAGTGTTCACAAATAAGGTGTGATCGGTCTGACATTGATAGTATCCTTCTTCCTTCACAGCCTTGGTAAATCTGTCAAATCAGGCTCGGGGAGATTGTTTCAACCCATACAAGGGCTTGCGAAGCTTACAAACTTCCCCTTCTCTCGGATTTTTCACTCCCGAAAAAAACACCATCTAGACCTCTTCTTCAAGTTCTCCATTAAGAAAGACATTTTGCACATCAAGTTGATGTAACGGCAGTCCAGGTTTGCTGCTAGAGAAAATAACACCCTTATACTGTTGAGCTTTGCCACTGGTGCAAAGGTTTCATCATAATCCACACCGTATGCTTGGGTGAAACCTCTAACCACCAACCTAGCTTTTTATGATTCAATCGACCCGTCTGCTCTATATTTAATGGTGAAGATCCACTTACAATCAACTGTGTTCTTTCCATTCGGAAGGGAGACAGTGTCCCATGTATTATTTTTCTCCAAAGCTCGTAACTCCTCCATAACAACACTTCTCCATTTTGGATGTTTCATAGCTTCTTCAATATTCTTAGGTATTTGTTCCTCGTCGAGAGCAGATATAAATGCTCTGTGAGAATTGCTAAGACCATCATAGCTGATTTGTCGAGCAATCGAATATTTTGTGCAATTTTTTACACCTTTCCTTAGAGCAATAGGAACCTCTAGATCACTCAAATCATCACCCTCTTCTTAAATCTCTTCAACTATGAGTTCTCGATTAGCATTCGTAATTCCCCTCCACTGTTTCTTGTCTCAAGAGTATCATCCTCAACCACAGTATTCTTTCTTCTTTAATAAACAAGAAGAGTTTTTTCTAACGGTTCCTCTGATGACATTTGAGCCTCTCCCTGACTTACAACATCAGTTGGGAGCTCCCCCTAACTCACAACTTCGGATGGAGTGTCCTCTTCCTCTAAAAAAATCGTATCCATGAGGCTATCTATGAGGCTATGTCTGTCATCATTATATGTCTGCTCCCCCTCAATCACAGTGGTAGGAAAAAAGGTCTGTGATTCAAAAAAAACTGGGTTCAAAGGTTGTCTTCGTCTCTATAACTATTAGATGACGCCGATCTTCTTCTCTTAACACCTCAGCAAACGCCTCCTTCAAACTTGGAAAGGGTTTTGTTCCCATAACCCTGCTTTTCACAGCATCTAGGTCTTGATTTAGTCCAAGAAGCAGTTGAACTGTCCTCTTCTTGTCCATGATTGTCAGGAATGTTTTTGCATCATTCGGGGTATCCCACTTCTGAGCTTATACCAATCGCACTAGTCGATTGTAGTACTCTGTTGCACTCAAGTTACCTTGCTTGAAATTGTAGAGTCTGGACTCAATTTCGAACAAAGCAGTTGAGTTGCCTTGCGTGGAGTAGGTTTCTTTCACATCATCCCAAAGCTCCTTTGCATATTGATGTAGAAGATAGTTGTCGCCGATATCTGGTTCCATCGTTGAAATGAGTCAGAACCGAACTTGATTGTCATCATTGTCCCACTTGGTGAAGGTAGCTGAGTCGGATTCTTCTGGTTTGCTTGTAATACCAGTAAGATATTCCCCTTTCTGTTTCCCAGTGATGAACATCTGGACTGACTGAGACCATTGGAGGTAGGTTTTACCATTGAATTTTCTAATGGAAGCTCCTCCAGAGCCTGGTTCAGATCCGGAATTGTTGTTGTTGTTGTTGTTGTTCTTGGCTGCCATCTCAGTTTTGGAGACGGGAGAAGAAGGATGAATGGTAGAAGAAGAAGAGTGTTTTGGAGAGGAAGAAGGTGAAACAGTCTCGTCGTTCGTGGTCATGGTGAACCAACGGTGAGATTAACACCGACGGCAGTGGAAGATGTAGTCGGCGGCTCTGATATCATATTGAATTTATGAGAGAAAGCTTTCAATTGTATTATGATAGGAATGATTATATAAGGATTACATAGGTTTATATAAAGGCAGAATAAAAGAATTTTTCCTTAAATATGAAAACTCTAAATACTATTTCTATACTAATAAAGAAAAATATTAAAATTTATTCCTATATTAATAAGAAAAATATAATATTCTTCAACTGTGTATATAATGTGGTTTATACCCCGGAGGGGAGTGGGACTTATGAAATTTTTGTATTTTGCGGTAATATTTTACTGAACAATGGCCACTCATTCAAAAAGGAAGTCAAACCAGGTAAACCTCAGACAATGTTTTCCTTAATTGTACATGGCTCGAGAAGAATTCAACAGCAAAGTCGTCTGTTATTTGGTTATTTTTAGTATCAAAAGAAACTACGATGTTCACAAAATCCGAATTCACACAAATGAAGGAAGTAGATGAAGAAACTTGATGTGCTTGCTACTTGCTTTAACATGTTTTTCATAATATGAATCCTTGTGCAAAATCGTGAGAGTCCTTATTTTTGTTGAATGAATAGGCGAGTCCTTGATGTACCTTCACAGTAATATTGTTCGATTGGTATTTCCGATTGTATGACAGGTCACGTTAACTTATCACTGTCTGGGGTTGTTAGTTATATTTCAAAGGTGGCAAATATCATTCAGAATGAAGTGGTAATCCAATTAATGGATTCATTTCGCAATCCAGTGCCACTTCTACAGTCAAGGCTGAAACTGGAGAGTGCTTCAGTTAACAGCTCTGGATTCTCAACTGGAATGTTCAATGACTTTAACGATGGCTCTTATACTTGTGGCTACATGCTTAAAACTGTTGGAACTTATGAGATTTGTGTTTCATTTGATGGTCAACGTTTCTCAACCTGCCCGATCATGGTCAACGCTTATGGAGGTAAGTTTATCAGCAGCAGTTAAGACAATCAGCTTCTTTTTATGCAAATAGCCATGTGAACTCAGTTCGGCCTCAGCAAATTAAGAATGGTAACTCATATCTGATATCTCAACTAAGATCTGAGAAATTCACTTCATCCATTGCACCATTGTGTATCAAAAGTTATATTATACCTATTTCATGCAGTGAAAAAATTACTTCCTCCGTGGAAATACGTCAGACATTTTATGATGCTGGTAGCGAATGCTGTTAGTGTACTCCTGTTTCTTGAGTAGAAGGAAAGTCCCTGGATATTTCATATTACTCACGCTTTCTGAAACCATTTATCCCATATTAAGTGGTGATTTCAGTTGAATGCATAATTTGATTGCACTGGACTTCTGTTTACTTGGGTGGTCTAGTTATTGAATCTACAGATTATAGCTGTGTTCTGGCCAAAATCCATTTGGTTTCTCTCTTTCAGGTGAATTTTTTCCAAGAGCTTGCAATGACTAGGTTTCGGTCTCCGAGGACGAGTCAGTGGCTTTTGATGTATTAGGAAATGACTACTTTGCGGGAAATAATGCAAGTATAACTCAATTCTCAAAGGTGAGAAAGAAAGTTCCATAGTGCTCTGCTTCATCATAATCTCCTTTAAAGTCATCATTAATCTGCAGAACGTTTACAGTTCCCCCTTTTGTTGGCTGAAGAAAAAAGTCAATGGTTCCTGCTGTCAAACAAGTATCAACCTACATTAAAGAATATTTTCAGCCACTGAAATTTATGCATGAAAACCTTACGTGAACAGAATTTTGGTCTAATTAGCAGATACTATCGGTTAACTCTCGTTGTCAAATTGATTTTGCTGTTGGGTTCCTAGGAATTTATTTGGAAATTTTGATTATGCAAAGGCTTGAGTAAAGCATTCGACTTTGTCAGACAGGCCGTGGTTCACTTCTACTCAATGGGCATGTCTTTAGATACGCTCCCTTCAAAGACTATTATGGAGATGATTCTTTAACCTACACCATGTCCGATGTAAATGGAAGCTTTGCTACTGCGGCAGTGAACATTTCAGTTCTCAGCATTCCACCTCAGTTTATTTCATTTCTAGCGAAGTGCACGCAACTGAAGACCAGATAAGTCCCCAGTTCGGGTAAGGATTTTGTTTTGGTCAACTCCTTCATGTCATATTCAGCTAAGTTCATGTCTGCCAATTTACTCCCTCGTTTTATTTGTTTTTTGCACTGTCGCTATTCCAGGGGTTTCTCTGGGTTTAAGGTAAGATATTCAGAATCAGCTGAGGATATTACTGTCACTCTTGGTGCATGGTCTGGTTCTGTGCTTTTGTCCCCTATGTTAAAGCAGTTTTTCCAGCCCATTAATGTCCCTAAATACATTATTTTAAAGAAGTATGGAGACGAGTCCCTCATCGTTGATAAAAACAGAGACGACTTTGAGTTCTCTGTTGGAGATCCGACTTTGAGCTTGAAGCATTTCGGAAAGATGAAGGCTGCGCCAATTCGCAGTCGTCTAGGACTCCTACTTTTCTGCCACTTGCTATTGAGAAAGGAAAATGTTAGACCATTTAGGATTCGAGAAGCAGTTAGAAGTTAGAACCTGGGCAAAGACGCTGTTGAAGCAGTCCATTACAGTTTTTAGTCTGATACTCTCTTAATTGCTCGTGCACCACGTTTGAAGAAATTAAGTACATTTCATTAATGTCATTATGATACCTTATTCCCTTTTCTAAGAACTGCATTGTTAGTGTCCATCACTCTCGACTCATTGATTCTGAATAGTAAGAGGACACATATGATGATACGTATAATGACAATCCTTCTTCATTCTTTGTCCAATTTTCTCCAGCATACAGAACTGGTCTAGGAGGCAGTTGCAAGCTTTCCAACTCTCCTTCAAGCATCTCCACCACTTTATTCATCGGAGGACGGTTCCCGGGATTTGTGGATACACCACAATCCTACTATAACCATCTTCTTCGCAAGGTATTTTCCTCTTCAGAAGCATCTCCCACCACCATAGGAGTTCCAGGTGTGGACACCTGGTCATGAACCCAGAATGGGAAGTAAACTTGGCTCGAATGATCCGTCACTGCATTCATATTATTCCTCTTACCCGTCATTTCCAAAAGCAGCATTCCAAAGCTATACACATCAGCTTTGTACACTTCCAATATTCTTGTAGAAAAGTTCAGGTGCCGTGTATGTTGGGGCGCAGCGGACGAGAATAGAGTAAATATATTGCACTAATAAACCACACACCGTAAATATTTCCCAGGTAAGTTGGAAGTGGCGGTAGTCCGCCACACTTAAAATCACTATGGATGGGTGATTACCACCGCAATACCATAATGACGATAATTAAGCCAACCTCCTTAGACCAATTTATTGTGGTAATATTAATAATGCAATATACAACGAATATTCTCGAAATTGCCAAGCACAAAACGATAAGTAAATAACACCGGAATTTACGTAGTTCCCCTCCAATACGGAGAGTACATCTACGGCAGAAATGACGGCTACGAGCACTTCTTCACTATAACAAGGTAGCTACAAGGTGATCCGAGCCGATCCAAAATAGTGTCTCTCAAGTGTTTCCCAACCCCGAAACAACTACTCACTATTTTATCGCTCACAAGAAAGTATTCCTACCACGGTAAAACATTTACCGGGACTTTCTACCGCTCACCTATCTACCCAATTGAGATAACTTATCTCAATTATTAAACAAGTGAAAATTGCTACACTACAACACTTAGAGAAGTGAGAAAGGAAGAAGAGAGGGATGATAGAAATGGGATGCACTATCTTCCCTTTTATACTAGAAATGTAGGGAGACCAATTGAAAGCAATTGGTTGTGGCATCCAATTAGTTGAATTCCCAACTAATTTCCATGTGCACTAAATTGGAGGTGGGGGTTAATATTGGTGAGAATTCAATTAGTTGGTTAGAGATCCAACTAATTTTGTGGTGCTTTAATATTGGTGGTACATATTTTTGTTGCACATCAATTATCCGGGACCAACAGTGTATCCTATGGTTCCTCTTACAGCAGTCAAAGTTGCAACTCTATCACCAGCCTGATAAAGTTTAGCCAACCCGAAATCAGACACCTTCGGGTTGAACTTCTCATCGAGGAGAATGTTGTGGAGTTTGATATCGAAATGCAGAATCTGAATGGCACAGCCGCTGTGGAGATATTCAATTGCTCGAGCCACTCCGACAGAAATTTGGTACAGTTGTTCGAAGCTCAAAGAGATATAACCTTGCTTGTGGAATATATACTTGTCAAGAGAACCATTGGGCATGAACTCGTAGACAAGAGCACGCTTAGTCCCTTCGTAGCAGAAGCCGATTACTCTCACTACATTAACATGGTGAATCCTGCCAACGGTAGCAACTACACTCATAAAGTCTTGACCTCCTCCTCCTCCAGCTGCGGACTTCCCAAGCATCTTGACTGCTGCAAAACCACCGCTGCGGAGCTTTGCTTTGTAGACGGAACCAAAGCCGCCTTCACCTAGCTTGTCCTTGAATCCTCGAGTGACCTTCTTGATCTCGGAGTAAGAGTACCTGACCGGCATGAGGTTTTGGTTCTGAAGGAACTCCTCTATCTTGTCGTATGCTGATGGATGTCTCCTTCGCCATTTATATATCAGAAACGCACCTACCAATGGAGTTCCCAGAGGAGGAATTAACAAGTGAGCTATCACCACTGTAGAGGTATGATTTTGCATCATTACTTTGTAGCATAAGAGAAATATACCATGACTGATGAAAAAGGTTTAGAAAAGTGTACCCAGGGTAAGTAACAGTCTTCCAAGGGTTGCTGCAGAAAAAGAAGAATCAGAGAAGTTACTATATCAGGAAGTACTGAGTAGGTAAAATAACAACTGAGGTCAATAAATTAAGGCTTGGTTTGGCATTTAGATTCATGTTTTTAGGAAAGTTGAATTGAGATTAGTTGTAGAAAGTTGAGTTAGTTGTGGGAGGAAAGTTCAATAAATTGATATAAGAGATCCAAAGTGGAATTGTATCTTCCAAGCTACTCATGTAGAAGGGAATTTTTTATATCCCTTAATTCAAATTTTTTTACACACGCCCTTTCAACCTCAACTCAATTTCTTTCTACTAATCTCAATTCAACTTTCTTAAAAATCATGATTCAAGATGCCAAATTACCTCAAGTTTGAAATTTCGTTTCTTTTATTGTGATCACTATAAATGCTATCTATGCAGTTGTAAATTTAGCATCTTATGTCTCTTTTCCATACTTGAGAAGAAAGGAAGGCAGAGATCTCTTACCTATGACGAGCACGATGGTGTCCCATGTTCCTTTACATCGAAGAAAAAACACAAGAAAAACACGACTATCAGAGGTAAACCATTATTAAATGAAAATCAAGAACTTAAAAAAACTGACAAATGATCATGAAATTCTGATGAATGTTACCGTTTCAGAGGACATTGTTGTATCTGTCGAGGTAGCAACTATTTACCCCCAGGCAGTTCTTTAGACCGCATTCATACAGGTGCCACGAAAGCTCTAACCCATACTCGAGCTGCCTGTGAATCTCTTGAAAGGGCATCTTATCATAACCCTTCTTCTTCTTTGGTAGCATAGTTATCATATAAACTCTGCACATCTTTGCCAGACTTGAAGCATTCACACGACCACCGACAAGGAGCTGTCTAAACATTGCAGAGCTGACAGGATTCTCGTAGCTTACCAGAGTCAACACCTCATTCAAGTGCTCCTCTTTAGCTGACATGGCCAAGAAGATGTGGTCCTCACATAATTTATCATCTTTTGAAGAAGAAGCCCCACTTGCAGCAAAAGGTTGACTTTTCCTCTCTTCCCAGAAACTGTCTTTTTCAGTGATTAAGATGTTCATTGTTCCACCAACCCTTTTATTTACATGAACAGAACAAACTCCCAAACGAGATGAATCGATGATGAATTCCCCTTTAACAAGTATTCTGTGCTGCTTGATTTTCCTACTTGCAGAATCAGCAGAAAGCCTCAACCTTTCCTGCAGCAGAACACCAAGCTGTGGTACAGGACCTAACAACACAGCAGATGACATCAAGTTCCCTTTCAGCATCAAAGGAAAACCATCTGGTTACGATGGATTTCCAGGGTTCGAGCTTTCTTGCAACACGAGCAACCAAAAAACCATTCTCCATCTCTCAAATTCGGTCAATGTAACTCTCCTCGGGGTTGACTACGAATCTCAGATGGTCTACGTTAAGAGCCAGGATGATTGCCTCCCCAGGCAGCTCAGGGACCTGCCGAAAGATTCATCCTCGTCGCGATCAAGATGGCGGGGAGGTTTCAGACTTACAGTTTCTTTGACTGTCCGAAGCTGACGCATATCAGTCAAACGTTGGCGTCGGTGCCTTGCCTTGGAAGTAATGTTTATGTGTATTTTTCTGTGAATCCACTGAATGATGTCAAATTGGTGTCTTGTACCAAGATGTTTGACATCCCTGGATTGGGAGCACCGTATCAGGCTGATCACAGCCTTCAGTTGAGCTGGTCTGAACCGGATTGCGGTATATGTTACAGGAAAAGGGGCCAATGCTGTGTGTAGAAAAGGGGCAGTTCTGATGAACCCCAAGCTGAATGTTCTGGTGGTGTTACTGATGAGAAAGAGGGTATTGTTCCATTACTATCTTCTTCTGTTTACAAAGATTGTTACTTTAGGGAGTTTTAGATGGTGAAGAGCTTGGGTTAGGGCCATTGACGAGCCAAGCTGCTCGCAAGCAGTTTGATGCTCGGCTCGAAAAAAGCTCATTTGTGACTCGATTCCTTTTTAAACGAGTTTTTGCTTGAGTCATGGTATGGTCAACTCGATAGGCTCGCGAACTCAAGCTGGAGAGCCAATGCAACATGTGTGTTTGCGTCAAATGCCATATACAATGAATCATATGCAAATTGTAATGGTGCTAATGAAAATGTTAGTTGTTTAGGTTTTAACTATTTTAAATGAGAAAAGTAGAAATTTGTAATTTTAGGATAGTTTGATTTTTAGCTTGACTATGTACATGTTCTTTTAGTGTACACACTTCAAATTAGAGTGATTAGGTGGTTTTAATGAGTGAAGTTCGAGTTGAACTCAAATTTGGATAGTCAAGAATAGTTAACGAGCCAAACTCAAGCTCGACCCGAGCATAAATTTGCTAGTTCGAGCTCGCCTAACTTGAGCATAGTAATATCCGGTTTGACTCGGCTCATGAAGATCCCTAGTTGGGTTTATCGGGTTACGTGTCACGAGTCAATTTGGTTATGGATCCTTCAGGCATGATTGATCGGGTTACGAGTCAATTAGATCATAGTTCATTTGGGTTGCAGGTTTTTCAGATATGTAGTTCGAGCAAGTTATAGGCTAGGCCTTTGACTTTTGATCAATTCGAGTTACGCATTGGATTGGATCACAGTTCGGACCAGGACCTCCAAACCCGGTTTTTTTAGATTGTGATGTCAGAGATATTTTGGCAATATCAGCAGCATGTTTCTCATGATTAAACTTTCTATTGTTTTTTACTTCATCTGTTTTGCAGTTTCTCCTTTAAAGAAGGCACTGATAGCAGGAGTGGTTCTGGGTTCACTTCTCATTGTGGCATCAACGTATGCACACTACCGTGCATACAGATTCGACAGAAAGGAAAAGGAATACCGACTTAAGATCGAGAAGTTCTTGGACGATTACAAGGCACTCAAGCCTACACGATTCTCCTATGCAGATATAAAGAGAATAACGAACTAGTTTGATGCTGAACTGGGACAAGGAGCTTATGGAACAGTGTTCAAAGGCAAGCTGTCGACCAAAATCGAAGTAGCGGTCAAAATTCTCAACAGCAGCACCATAGGAGATGGAGAGGACTTTGTTAACGAAGTTTCAACAATGGCCAGAATCCATCACGTCAATGTGGTCAGATTGATAGGGTTCTGTGCAGACAGGTTTAGACGGGCTCTGGTTTACGAGTTCTTGCCAAACGATACCTTGCAGAAATATATAGAAGGAAAAGACCAGCAGAAGCATCACAGTTTGCAGCTAGGGTGGGTCAAAACTGCTCTTGGAATAGCAAAAGGGATAGAGTACCTTCACCAAGGGTGCGAGTAGTGGATCCTGCATTTCGACATCAACCCTCACAACGTCCTCCTCGACCAGGACTTCAACCCGAAGATCTCCGATTTCGGCCTGGCTAAGCTGTGTGCAAAGGACCAGAGTGCCATATCCACGACAACAGCAAGAGGGACGATCGGTTACATTGCTCCGGAAGTGTTTCCGAGGAACTTTGCAAACGTGTCTTACAAGGCTGATGTTTACAGCTTCGGAATGCTGGTGTTGGAAATGGTTGGAGGGTGGAAGAACGTTGATTTCACTGCAGCAGACGGTGATCCTGAGATATACTTCCCAGAGTGGATTTATAACCTTTTCGACGAATCTTGAGAAGATGTAATGGTTGAAGTTGTTGCCGAAGAAAAGGACGTAGAAGATGGCAAGATCATTAAGAAGCTTGCGGTAGTCGGGCTATGGTGGAAGGAGAAGGTGGCAATTTGACAGCGCCTCCAAATCCTGTCAGCTCTAATGGTGGTGGCCATGGTGCAGCAAGAACGGCGGCCATGGCAAAGTCAATGCAGCTGCATGAGTTGGAAATCATACCGGAAACAGAAGAGCATCAAAGTTCTAGTAGTTTGAGACCAGACGAACATCAAAACTTGTTGTCGTCAAGGCACAACTCAAGGAAGAAGGATTCACTGACATTTGATAAAGTTAGTAGAGCAATTTGCCAATTCATGCGTCTATGTTCATCTTACGATGTATAAGCTCACGATATGCATTCATTCAAATGAACAGGCTAATAATTAATGTATACTCCAAAACTGCAGGCAACCAGCGAAACAGTTGCCAAATTCACAATGGCATGATGATCTTCTTAAAAATTTGAACTGTATTAGAGCTACAAAGATCTTACTCTAACCGGTTACCTTCTAACAACCTCCATGTCTCAATAACTTAACTTTTCCTCTGCTTCCTCCATGGTTTCTTTGAGCGAGATTCCTTCTTTGATAGTTTCCGCTTCTTCTTTTGAGGGCTGCTGTTCACTTTCTCATCTTCATCGTCAGAAATGTGAGTCAGAGGTTCATCCTCATCGGAACTCAATACCAGATCCTCAACGATATCATCTTCTGGACCTTGTTGACCTTTCTTTCGCTTCTTCTTCTTCTCCTTCTTCTCGGACGGGTTACCCCTGCAAGTAATAAGGCAAGTTACGCTGCAATCAATCTAGATGCTAGTCCGTCCATGCATTTAATTCAGTCTACTATTCAGATAACATACTTGGGGACGCCAGCGGGTAACCAAGAGGAGTTGAACACATCTGCGGCATCCTCGTTTTCATGATCATCTTCATATTCGTCATCATGATCATCTTCTTCAGATGTCTTTTTGTGAAATATGGAAGAATTCTCCCCAACTACGACGCTGAAAATTTACAAGGGTTAGAGCAAGGCTGCCCAGACTACGCAAAAGGATTACGATCTCGAAAGTGGCAAAACTAGAGCCTGTTAAATCAAACCTGGATTCCGTCAATGAGCTACTTCTTTCCTTTGCTCTTTCACGCAGTGCAATAACATGCTTTGACAAAGGACTAGGCCCCATCTTGTTCTCATTCTGTTTCAAGATTACAACTTAATTCCTTAAAATCTAAGAACATTGTGCAGTAAAAAGAATATAGCATATAAGCAACTCTGCTGCTCAGTGTTTTAGGAATTGACAAGCACAGTAATACAGACCTCGATCTCAGACGCCGCTGCAGGATCATTGGGTAACGAAGTCATTGACGTACGTTTTGCATTTGTAAACTTAGAGTTGGCCTCAATCTGCAACATAAATAAGCCGACAGATTAATACAGCTCTAAGCAAGCTGTGAATCACTTGGTTACGTGGTATGCGGACTCTAGATAGCACTAGTCCACGATGGATTACAACAAAGACGAAGGATAATAAATTACCTGACGTATAAGCTGTCGCATTTCTTTTCTGAATCTATCAACTTTTGTAACTTTGCAGAAGGTTCGCAATCGCACAGCTGGAATAAAAGACAGTTCAAAGAAAGCCATTGAGTAACTCCATTGAGCTAAATGTTCAGCCAGTTCTTCGACCACGGAATATACACAGGCTTCTTGAAATGCTCGTGTTTTCAATGTAGGCTTGTTCACCTAGAACAGAAGTGATCAGAGTTCCGAAACACAAGTCAGTTCTTCCATTCCGAAAAATACAAAAACTAGTTGAAGGAGAAAAAACAGAAGACATAACATACCTTCAACATGGTATGCAAATCAACAGCTTTGCCAACACCTCCAGTGGGTGGCCTGTTTAGTTCTTTCATTTCTAACATGTCCAAGAGGAGAGTGGAAACAGGTATAAATGTTCCAGTGGATGCAGCGATACGATTGAGCATTCTGACACACCTTAATCTAAGAGGAAAGTATCTAGCAGTTGGAACCAGAGAAGCCACGCCCGAAATAATTTGAGTCAATGGATAGGCTAAAGGCCTGAAATCAGCTTCAGAACTGTAGGCACAGACCGCACCAGTCCAAAGTTCAAGGCAATTCATATATTTCCATTCGTAAACCCTGCGGAATGATTCCTTGATAAACAAGAAAAGAAACATGTTAGCACTCTCTGCGTAAGAAAGATCACATTGACCATAAGGATCAGGTTCTAGTGTTCTACTTTACAAGGTAGTTAGTATATTCACATTTAACTTCTCAGACTTGGCTGCATGATAATAAGAGGAAAAAGAAGTACCTTAGTTTTCACAGTGATTGCATCCCTTAGAATCGTTGCCAACTGTCGAATGTAAACAAAAGCTTGTTGATAGGCAGTAGGAAGGTCCACCCGGAACATTTCTATCACACAATTCCCAAGAAATTGGATATGCTGCATCTTTACAGCATTTATGAACTGACAGTTCAGAACATATGCCTTATACATGCCTTTGAAGCAATCATCTGCACATTCTGACCCAAGTCGTATGCATAAGTCCCTCAGGAAAAGAGTAGATATAACAGGGAGGGCTCCTCCTCCTGTACCCCAAAAGTGAAGGGCAACCTGGATAAAAGAGAATAAATCAGTTGCATTTCTCACTTAGATTGCGGGCAAAGGAGAGATGATAATTAGTATAATAGACTTCTTCAAAGTAACTATAAACACAGTACTCGTCCAAGCATATATAAGAGAGATGCATACTAACCACCACAATTTAAGATAGGACAGAGATGAAGGTTTGTCAAAAGCTACATGAATATATTATCATTTTAACAAGATGTAACCATGGTAAAATACCAAGAAAAAGTACACAGGAAAATAGAGTACTGTATAAATTGAGTTTAAAATGTCTCATACCTTGACATACTTGCGCAAGAGACTTGGGAAAGCAGCCAATAGTAGAGACGAATACTTGAGGCGACGTAATGTGAAAGATATCATCTGTGCATCAGTCATTTGATTTAAAACATGAAGAGCATTTCCCAGATATGACTTCACCAGGTGGCTGTAGTTCTTCCACTTCCTAGTGGCCATTACATCAATCATCGTCTCTTTCTTGCCACCATAAGAAGGCAAACCCAACATCTTACGAAGGATTCCATCCATGTCACTCAGGACAAACACCATTATTTTATTGAACACGCTACTGGACATGGTACTTAATTTTGCTGCAGAGTCATCCCCGCTATCATCGCCATAGTGGCAAGCAATTCTGAAAGCTTTCAGAAGAGAGCGAAGTGCACCTATTTTTCCACCTTCTACTGCTGCATTGATCCAGGACTCAACCATTGATGTGGTAACAACATATTTAGATGATTTATCCTCCTTCTCAAATTGGATATGATCGCTCACTGGCTCATCCTCATCAGCATCACCATCCGCATCAGCATCAGCATCAGCATCATCATCCTCCTGCTAAAAACTCAAGAGTGTGAATAGCCACGATACTAGTACTCAAGCAGAACTTTTAGCATCGCGGTACTTAAATTTACCTCATCCTCCTCATCATCATCTTCAAATGTAAGAAGCCCCTTATCTTGCTCTTGCAAGAACTTATAAAACTCAGGATCCTGTACAGTAATAAGAAATCATTATAACTCTACCACAATGACTCATAATGTGGGATGAAACACTACATCCGACAGCAGTACATAAAGCACGAAGCAGTATTCAGCATCCTACCTCAAATTAACAATGATTTCATAGCCTAGAGTCTTAGTGATACCAGCCACCTAATCCCTCCCAACTCCCAGAACAATACAGAGTTGTCATATGGTCCTTAGAGCAACTGCTAAGATGTCCCTCTACAGTATGCTAGATAGGCAACCATTTCCTCAACTCTTTACCAAAATTACAAGTAAATGCAGGTTCTACTGGTTTATATTTCAAGTATAGTTCCTAAAGAGTGTGCAGCGTTTTTAAAAAGTTAACAACACCTTTTCTCTGGTAGTCAAACATGCAACAGTTCAAGGGGGGTTCATTATTACTGGACTGCTAATCCTCTGAGTGAGAAAGCGTAAGCCTAATTTTCGGCAATCAAAACTCCAAATCCAATTTATCCATGTTATTAATATTGGCTGATTCAAAACCTACAGCAACGCAGCTTCATCAACTTGAAACAGAGATGAATAAAAGGCGGCCCTAACCTTTGTCTTGAGTCTTTCTAGCTCATCTTTGTGCCCTTTACCAGCCATTTTTCCAATCTCTTGATCATCATCTTCCTCCATCGTCTCATCTTCCAGATCCTTAACTGCCAAAAGAACACAAACGCAAAAAAAAGTTGAGCAAATTGAGGAAACCCAATGAAGATGATAAGGTTAAGACTAATAACTGAAAACAAAACCTGGGTATTCGACGTCCATGTTAAGATTAGTAATCAGAGAGCTTAGCTGAACTGAGAGAGGTACAGCACCAATGGTAGAAACAGTTTTTTGGGATTTCTTCGAAAGAAGGAAGCTGCTAGCCTACGAGCTCAAAAACGGCGTATCCACCTTTAATTCACAGTGGTTGCAGAAGAGAGCAGGTCGTCGAGTCAGCACCAATGGTAGAAACAGTTTTTTGGGATTTCTTCGAAAGAAGGAAGCTGCTAGCCTACGAGCTCAAAAACGGCGTATCCACCTTTAATTCACAGTGGTTGCAGAGGAGAGCAGGTCGTCGAGTCAGCCGTTGCTCCGCTTACTCGGTGGTTCCTTTCCTTTCAGTTGCCTTAAACCCTTCTCGTGATTTAGGGTTTTATTTGTGAGTGAATAATACGTTAAAAAGGCAGTTTGGACTGGTGCGGAAGCCCAAATCGTCAGCAACGGGCAGAATGAAGATCTGGCTGTTTATTTTAATGTAGCCAAATCCAATGGTGGCTTTTTGTTTTCTATCCCGTGCCTTCTTCATAAGCATCATTTCCGCCCTGAAATTGAAATTCCAATGCATTAATCTCATATATTAGACAGCTTCACTCACAAACTAACCGCTCTCTGATTGCATTTTGACAGCTAAGGAGACTTAACCCGTCACATTCACGGTTTCGCACATTCACAGTTCGAAACTGTGAATAAAGTAGTGGAATCGGTGATTTAAATTGTAAAATTATATATTTATGATTTTGTTTATATTTAATTATTAAGATTTGATATAAAATTAAAATTGGGTGAAATTGAATAAAATTTGATAAAATTAATCCAATTTTTCTATTCCATTGGTAGGTTTGTTTGTTGACAGTTCAATCTTTTTCGATTTGAACCGGTTGAAAATTTAGGTTTTGGGTTGATTGGAGACAAACTTTGGTTATTATCTATTTGTATTTGAAATGGTAGATAGTTAATTTATGGAAAATAGTGTATCGATGACAACTAAGTCTTTTGGATGGAAAATTATGTTTAATTTGAGTTTGTATGATAAAAAATTAATATTTAGCTACTTTATGTATATACATTTTTATAAAATTTTAAATATTCATTATTATTAAAGAGTTGTGAAATCTTACAATTTGAGGATCACAATTTCATATTATTTTCCAATTTCATATTAAATTAACAATTTAACTACCTAAACCTTTCTCCCTTTACAAAGCAAAACATCACGCACAAAGAAACCACTTATTAATAAGCAAAAAAACATTAATTTATAAATTGAAAATTAAACGAAACGGATACCACGTATTTTGTAAGAATTATTATTAATAAGGAACCAATTTCAAAGTACTTAAAATATTTACTGGATATTCTTGGAATAAATTAGATCAAACCTTTGTTTTCCATAAATAATAATTATCTCTTTTCTCTCTGGGAGAAGGAAACGTGATTTTTGAGCTAGCTAGCTATCTTCAATTCGCAGCTGCTTAATATCACGCAAATACACACAAGAGAAACAGAATAGAGAGAAAGAGAGAGGTTGGGACATCGATTCATAGCTAATCAATAATCACACCAGAGGATTATATATTTAATAGATTTTGTACACAGAGATAAAGAGGGACGTAGATTTGAGAAGCGCCGTGGTGGGAGCTGCGGATCTGGTCTGAGATTTCCCCGACGGCGAAGCTTTTTTTGTTCATTTGGGGAATGCTTTTGGTTGACTGAGTGTTTCATTTCAGGTCAGGGATTTCATTTTTTCCCGCGTTTTTTTCTACCCCGTAAGATTGATTGTGGGTTTTATGCTCAAGAGCTCCGTGATCTGTCTGTCGGCGGGGCGGTGAGATCCGATCCGTTTCTGACTGGCGATCCGTTTCGATCTGTGAATTGTGTAATGTGTTTCTGTAACAAGCTGGTGGATCTGGTCCTGATTCCAGCTCTTATTTCAAATTTTTCTTTTCTTTTTCACAGGCGAGATTTAGCTCATTTTCATGGATGTTCTATTTTTCCATGTGTGTGAAGGGGAATACGAGTTGTTACTCTGCTGCTGTGGGACTAATGTGGTACTGAATTTTGTTGTGCAGATTCGATCTATAAACGTTGGTTGCTGCATTCGTTGGACAAATGAAAAACGCTGTGATAGAATGCAGCGTTTGCCGGTCCAAACTGCTGTCCCCAGCTTCCAAAACTGTTTCCAGGGCTTATGACAGGCACAAGAGCAGGGTATCATCCAAGCAGCGTGCCCTCAATGTTTTGTTGGTTGTTGGTGATTGTATGTTAGTTGGCTTATCGGTAAGTCATCTCGGTTTCTCTTTTTTTTCAGCTACTGTTCGGTAATATCTGTTTGATACTTCAGGCGCATACTGTGTATATTACCGTGTCCGGGAATCTAGTATGTCTTCTTCGGCTATGCCGTAGCCAGTTCCTTCTGATGAACTCAAGAAAGATGGTTCTAATTGATTGATATGCCCTGGCTGGACGAGGTTCATATGATTAGAAGTTAATTTTACTTTAGGCGAGCTCCTTTTTAAACCAGAGGGTATTCTAAACGTGTCACATTACCAGCATTCTCTCAGTGCATTGGTAGAAACTGAAAATTTAATAATTTATAGCATTCAACTCTTAAATATGAGAAGAGCAGTCTGTGTTATCAATTTAAAAGCTGTCCTGCTCTATCACTAAACTTGTATGCGTGTTAATGTTAATGAAATTTGACTTCTCCTGTTACATGTCCCTACTTCCGTATAATTTTCTGATGTGTTGTGTGAAATTTAGGGTCTTTACCAGTTATATTGCCTTTTTGTTAGGATATAGTAGAAGTCCTGTATTATCTGATATACTTTGCATTTTCTTGCAGCCTATACTGGTTTACATGTCCAAGGTGGATGGGAAATTTGAGTTCAGTCCAGTAAGTGTCAACTTCTTGACAGAAATTGCAAAGGTCGCATTTGCAATTGTTATGCTTATT
Source organism: Linum usitatissimum (assembly GCA_030674075.2). Classification (NCBI taxonomy): domain Eukaryota; kingdom Viridiplantae; phylum Streptophyta; class Magnoliopsida; order Malpighiales; family Linaceae; genus Linum; species Linum usitatissimum. Next base: position 3,364,290 of record JAUJYP020001374.1, read on the forward strand.
TTACAGGTAATATGAATAGTCCTCTACTCATTCTTTAATTACTGCTGTCATTACATATTATTTGCCTCATTACTAAGTCATTCAATGGTTGTGCAAAATTGTGTGGGAGCTATGCCGTTGTTTTTTGTAATCTATGAGCCGTATAAAAATGATAATATAACTTCACCTCAGCTGTTAAAAAGTAGATGACTGAATTGAGGACTCTCTCTAGTGAGTGAGAAAGGAGGTTAGGTGGGGCTTCTGAAAGAGAATGTTTAGACATTACAGGTCTTGGCTACAGGGGTATCTCGTTGTTCATTCTCATCAAAGATTACATTGGCTACCCATAACTGTTCCTGTTTTTTACGATCTATGATTTATTTGCACAATTCTGCAGGCTAGACGTCAAAAAGTTGGAGAGAAGCCACTTCTATCATTATCTTCACTTACACAGGTATGGTTGTGCTGTGAGTACTAAGATGCATGACGGAAGTTCAATGGACAAGAATGATATTTGGATCCTCAGGGCCTTTGCCTCTCCAAATTATATTTTAGCTAAACTAAGGATTTATGTAACTACTCACAGAATAGCCTGCATTGTGCAGATATCTGCATTGTAGACCAACAAACTACTTCTTGGTTGCTTTGCTCAGCTATCAACACAATCTAACTTATTCAGTTCAAAGATCTATTAGAGTAGAAATAAACTCTTCATTGTGCTGTTTGATTCATTATTTCCATATCCTTTCAAAGAGTTTTCATCTTTTATTTCTTGCCTTAATACATTTTATAATTTATTGTTTGACAGGCAGCTCGTAACAACGTCCTTCTTGCAGTTCCTGCTTTTCTATATGCTATCAATAATTATCTGAAGTTCACCATGCAGGTAGGTGTTTATGTGGTTTAACTTTAGGATATGCTTAATGATTAAGTGCATAATGTATAGAGCAGCATTAATGTTTAGTTGCTTTGACTGTTAATGCTGCTCTTACTATCATCTTATGACAACAGAGAAAGAACAAGATGTGTGAAAAGGTATTTCCATAGAAGGAAGAGATCGATTTTCATAATAACGTAAAATCTGCTGGTAGGAAAGCCCTTGTGGTCTAACGAATAAGTAGTAGTCTAGTCACTCCTGAGGCCATGGATTCAATTCCTACCTCCTGTCCCTGTTATAAAACAAAAAATGTAAAACGTGTTGGTGACTACCTGAACTTCTTTGTAAGGTGAGGGAACACTAGCTTCTTTTTTACAAGGAGAAGCACTAGCTGCAAGGAGGCTTAGGAAACACATCCATAGACCATACTTGGTCAATTAGTTGGGCTTAGCTTGTTTGATAGTCGGTAACAGTTAAAGCCGTTAAGTTTGAACGATTGTTATTTTCTCATTTGTTTTCAGTTAGAAGCATGTATTAGGGGAGTATTTTCATTTCTTTAATTACAATCATAATTAGACTGATCAAGTTCAATTTCTGTCATGCATACATGGGTTTATGTTCCTTGGTCACAGATATCTATGTTGCTGTAAGGGTTCGGTGTCTGGAGTTTTCCATTACTGTTTGATTTTGAAATATTTTATTGAGGATTGCTGGTTATTTTGCAGCTTTATTTTAATCCTGCAACCGTGAAGATGCTGAGCAATCTAAAGGTATTTTAATGCTCAAGTTATTGACTAGCTCTCGTAATGCAGTTTATTCATGGCTTAGAAACAGGCTGTTTTACTCCTTTATAACAATAGGCCATGGCTGGATGCAGTTCAGCTCTTGTAAAATTAAGCAAACGCACGATCATTCTTCTATGTTGATATCAAGCATGACTGTGTGTTTTCCATAAGATGGTTTCTAGTCTACTTTCCAATATTGAGTTGTCCATGAAATAGTTTGGCATTTAAACATCACATGCTCCCATTCTTATTGTTTTCCAAAAAGAAATTGGGATCGTCTGAAATATTCCAAATAGGTCACTTAAGAAGTCTTAAATGAAAAGAATGTGTTTTGAAGGTTTTCTCTGTAAACAGTATGGTGGAAATAATTGGCCGCATGAAAAATCACGAACTGAAATTTTTGAGCTGTTAAAAGTTCCCATGAAAAAATTGCTATGAACGGTTGGGCTCTTTTTGTTTGAAATAATGCGATGCAGTATGTTCTAAACTCAATGTTTGTTTCTAAATTCACCTGTAAAATTCTACCAAATAAAGTGGAAAACCTGTAATTTCTTGAACAAGCGGAAAACCTGTAACAAGAGGTCATTTTTGCATGTTCTTAAAAAATCTGCTGTAAAGTATGTTTGAACTCAAATATGCAGGTTCTGGTTATTGCTGTTCTGCTGAAGTTTGTAATGAAGCGGCGTTTTTCTATAATTCAGGTTAGTCCTATAAGGCACAGATTGTAAGTTTTATTATTTTGAACTCCGTGTTTCCTTGACATTTACTGCTTCACTTGACAAGTGTAAAACTGATTCATGATGTGTACAGTGGGAAGCCCTTGCTTTACTGCTCATTGGAATTAGCATAAATCAGTTACGGTCTTTACCTGAAGGTGCTACTGCAATGGGCCTTCCAGTTGCAACGGGAGCTTACATGTACACTTTTATCTTTGTAAGTTGAAATGTAGTTCACGTAAAACTAGCTATTTCTCCTTTTGATGTGCTTAACTACTGGCCAGTTCAGCAGTATTGATGATAGTATTTGCTACTTTTGTCTTATTCGTTTGCTTATTGGTAACTTCTGAAATTTTGCAGGTTACAGTTCCTTCTCTGGCTTCTGTCTATAACGAGTATGCCCTGAAGAGCCAATATGACACCAGTATATACCTTCAGGTAATATGCTGCTGGCATAGTGTTTGTGACGTTTAATTCTTACTAAGGTTCTATGAATCAATAATGCTACTGCATCTAAGATCTAGGGCATTGCCACCTTTTGGGCTTTATATTTTATCCCGTACCAAGTACTGTGGTTATTTTGGTGCACTATCATTACCTTGTTGTGCTTCTGAAACTTTATTAACCAAATGGCATCTGAAAGAGCAACCACCTGTGATTTCCAAGTTTTTCATCCTCATTGGTATTTCTTTATGCATATTCAATGTCTCCTCTACAACTTCCTCCTGTTCCTGTCTGGAGGGAGGCATATTGCAAAGCTTTCCTTTGATCTAGCAATCTTATCTAGACATGCTTTTGTTTGGTTTCCCATTGAATTCTTCAACTCTTATAGTAACTTAGTATAGCTTTTGGGAGGATGTCATTAAGCCAGTGTATGAATCCTTTTCTCATCTATTTGAATTTGGGCTTTGTTGGACATGCTATGTGAAGTAATTTTCTGTAGCCCTTTGTTGAATACTTGCAATCTTTATTTGTTTCAGAATCTGTTTTTGTATGGATATGGTGCGATATTCAATTTTCTGGCGATTTTGGCAATTTCTGTCGTCAAAGGTATGATCATGAACAGTTTGGTTATAGAGGCGTACTTTTCCTGGGTTCGATTTTCTTGACACATCATTAATGGATTTCTCAGGTCCTAGTAGCATGGACATCCTTCACGGCCATTCAAAAGCTACAATGCTTCTAATATGTAACAATGCAGCCCAAGGAATTTTGTCGTCCTTTTTCTTTAAATATGCAGGTTTTGTTTTACTTCTTCCCGTTATACTTGTTGCACATAATAATTACCCCATAAGGGATGATTATTTTGTCCGGCGCAGAGCATTTTCATCCCTAATATGGCTTCAAATGTCTTACTTTGATTCCAGACACTATCCTGAAGAAGTACTCATCAACGGTGGCCACCATCTTCACAGGCATTGCATCTGCCGCAATGTTTGGTCACAAGTTGACCATGAACTTTGTGTTGGGAATCTCTATTGTGTTCATTTCAATGCACCAGGTGATTTATCAGGCTCTGGTTGAATGACCTCTTCAATACTTCATCTCGACTGAGCGAATACGTTTCTTTTTGCGGTTTTATTTGGCTCAGTTTTTCTCGCCTCTTTCGAAACCCAAAGATGAGCCAGAAAATGTGGTTGTGGAACTCAAGGAGGTTGAGGACAATCGCAGGTACTCAGTCTTTATTCGTTGTAAATATTGGATCAACTTTTTAGGGTTACTGAGCATACTCAACATCTTCATTTGTTCATTTTCAGGTCAAAAGAGTCGTTCATAAACATGGCAGCCGGAGCAAATGAAGGGGTGAGTTCATCATCTCTTTGTTTCATTTTCATCTCTCAATTTATGATTTCAGCCTCCTGTGAAACATGAGGCTCTCTCTCTCTCTTTACTGCAGGCGAGTCATCGGGTAGGACATGACGAAAGGCTGCCTCTACTTCCAACCTAAGAAGTTTTGTAGGGTACATAAACATACATGAAGGTACGAATCATCCCATCGGAACTTCATTCTATCTCGGAACCAACATAAATCTCTATGTGATCTCAGTTCAGGTATAACCCTTATGGGAATGGGGAAATTCTTTGTGCAAAGGGGGAGGGGTTTATACAGAGGCGATAAAGCTTTGATGTCAAGAGTGAAGCTAAATGATTACGAGAACAAAGAGAGGAGAAGAACACTTTTTACAGTTTGGATTATTTGGCATCACTCAGCAGACATTGCATGGATGTAGCTTAGCTACGGTAGTAGATTCTTTGTTTCCTTGGATGTTCTGCCTCTGCTCAGATTTGGAATTTTGGCCTGCCGTGAAAAGAAAGATGAGATGTATTTGGGTTTTTATATTCTTTCAGATATTCTTCACTGTAAACTATCGAAACAAACCGATCCGTGAATTATTAGTTCGAGTGGTGTAGCTCAGTTTGGTAGCACATTGCACTGGACATCTTTGTTTCCTTCTTCTAAGCTTAAGTTGTCGAAACAAAAAGACACTTTCGAAACAAACTTCTTGGAGTTAGGCCTTGCTTGTGACTATTTTTTACTACCGCGATCAGTTTCGAGTTTCATCTTCCTCTTCTTCGATGTACCTTCACTTTTGTCCCAGCTGGTTTCCTCTTTGTTCAGATCCTTCCGAGGATTCACAGCTTTCTTCCTTTCAGCATCAATATTTCCAACAAAGCTTTTAGCATCTTCTGTGCCATGGAAGCCAGCTTACAAAGAAACCCAAACCCTTCTCTTCCTTGTAGACTTCTTTTCGTTCATACATATATTTAGAAATATTTGCTTGACAATTTCGAATCATCGATAATGGTTGGTTATAATGTTTGTCTACCGGCACTAAGTGACATTGTATTATAAATCTCACACTTAGCAAGTTTATGATATAATTTATTTGTTGATTTTTAATCTTTTGAAATTTTTGGTATCTTTTGATTGTAAATAAACGATCGGAGGGTGTTTTGAATATTTTATTTTTTTTACAAATGTTTTGAATATTTTGGAATGAGACAATTAATGAAATATAAATCACTGAATCACGAAAGGAACTTTTTATTCTTCAAGCGAAAGCCAAACTACCGAACTACTCTCCCGGCAGTACGACGACAATTGCCGCCAGCGCCGCCGGATACAGACCGTTAAAACAGTTGCTCCGCTTGAAATGAATTCCACCACCACCCTCCGCTTCTCTCCTCTTCTTCATCCTCGCTTCCTTACCAAATCTCCGGATATCCTTCCTCCTTCCAGATTCTTCTCCTCCTCAATCCGATGCTCTTTCTCCACTAGGCGCCGCCGCGGCACTCGCCGGTCCGGCAGGAGGAAACTACTCGAAGTCACAACCTCCACCCGTCCTTCCTTCATCCACGACGACGAAGACCTCGATCACTCTACCGCAGCTCAGAGCCTTCAATTGGTCCTCGATCTCGACCAGCTCTCCTCACTCGCCTCTTCCAACCTCCGTCAGTTTATCTCCGCCGGCAGAGAGGCGTATCGCGATCTTAGAACCCTAGTCTCCTACGATGAGAACAACAGGATCGTCTTCTCCTGCCGTAAGTCGACTGTGCGGTTCACCGGCATGTTTTTGCTCTGTGGATTTGTGTTGGTTACAGCGGTTAGGGTTTTGGTTAGTTTGGGGCTTGCGATTAGGCGGCAGGTAGCGTTTAGGCGGGAGAAGGTTGTGGTTAGGAGAGACCGTAGTCTTGGGGGGAGGGAGGTGGTAGTGGCGACGGCCACAGCGGCGGAGAGAGATGGTGTGGCGATGCCGAAGAGGAAGAGGTTTGGGGTTTTGGATAATCCTTTGTCGTCTCTGAGTCTTGCTATGGAGGGAAATGACTGGGGGAAGTATCTAGGTCGGAAGCAAGACAAGCTGCCCCAATGGTGGCCGGTGACGGTGGAGGGCCCTGTGTCCATTGACAACCAGGAGCAGCATCAAAGGGAAGCCAAGAGATTGATTCGAGGTTCCTTCTTCTTTATCTTCTACATTCATTTATGGCTTTTCGGTGCATTGCAATGATGGTTGGATCCACCTTCCGTACATTTGATGGTGGTTATACTATTGTCCATGCACAACTGAGCATGTTATAGTAGAAATTAGTGTGTTGTAAGACACTTTAAGTGCTCCAAACAAGGAAATTGTCAGATTTATCATTCAAGTTTCTACTCTGAAAGGCTAAGTTGGTTAGAAGAACGAGAAGGAAAATAACAGATTGCTAGAGTCGGTGTGAAAGTTGTGTTATGGACAATATTTCGGATGCCTTGTTTTGATTTAGCCTGTTCACAGCTCTTCTCATCAACTTGATTTCCAGAAATCACGGATTATAGAACAAGGGGAAAGGATTTTGCAGTGGATGACATAATTCAAGTCAGTACCTTTCTCTATTCTCTTCTTTCTGAGTAAATAAGTGATATTCCAGTTCATTGGTTGGCAGCAGGATTCGGATGTCACTTCTTGTTTCCTTGTAAAGTGACTAACATCACTTCCTGCTGTTTTCCCATACGTTTATTGAGAGGTTTACAGCTAGTGTTTGATATCCTGCTGAACTTTGAAGTACAATGAGTCATACATAGAAGTTTCGTAGTGTAGTCTGGATCAAGAAGCGACTGTACTTAGTTCTTCAATTGATTGTTCTTTTATGACCAGAATGGTAAATCAAAATATTCTAAGAAACTGAAGCTGGACATGGGGCCTGATATTTGACTGGTTTAGAGTTTACTTGTATTCTCTCGGTACTGTAAATTTTCAATTTTATAGTGCACCGATGCAAAGGAAATTAACACTTGAGAAATGTCCTCTAGGCCTGCACTTCAGAAAACTATTCTTGACATCACTGGATACTCGTACAATTGGGATCATAATTGGGGTGCTGACTTGCAAGTTGCAACCAACATTCAGAAAGGAAGTTAAAAGCTCTTGGAAATTATTGATTAGAGATTTGACTGTTAATTTCTAATTAGTTTCATTAATTAAGTGCCACCGTTATGATGTCTGTGACTCTGAGTTGATATTGAGAGATATGTTTATTTTTTCCTCTTCTTTCACCTATATATTGCTTTGTATTCTGTTTTTGTTACAAGTTTTCTACTCAGAATTCTTGATTCTTCTGGTTCTGAATGAACATAAAGATCCTTTTCTTTTGTTATCTGATTCTCAACAACGTTGTTCTTTCTTCCTGTATGGGTGAGCAGTTGCGTCGAATATGCAGGACGTCTGGAGTGAAGGTTAGCTTTGACACCACACACACTCGCGACGCATTATTTCGTGCACTAATTGACTTTGTTCTAAACATGTGTAGTAGGTAAGCCTTTCCTGTCCGACATGAACTCCGTGGTTTGATAATTTGTCATTTTTTTATGTTCATATTGTTATATTAAGATGTTTTGTACACTTGCAGTAATCCAAGTTACAACAGGATACTTGAGATTGATAGTGAAGGTGTTCAGGAATTCATTGCTGGGCTTGCTGAAAATATTGGGCTTGAGAATGTTCGCGCCGCACGAATTGTATCTGCAGCTGTTGCTGCACGTACTCATTCATGTTTCTTGCAGGCTTGGGTAATTTCTGCGGTTCCTATGTAAATTTCAGCATTTTACATTCTCTTCGAGTTATTTTTAACGTTTTTTGCTGCCAATGTCAAAGATCTTTTTCTTGATTCTCAGGAGGTATATCAATCCATATTACGTTCTTTACGTGTCACTAGTTTTAATTTGGACACACTCTTGGATGTCCCTTAGTTAAGGTTTATGTTACTAAATTTCTGCTGAAATCTTGGCACTTCAATAATATATCATCAGACATCAATGCAATCATGATGTTTCTTTCTGTAATTGACAACTGACTTTGGAAGAGAGTGGGTCCTTAATGAAAAATGAATTCGGGATGCATTGTTGTAAACCTATAGCAGTATAGCTTGCACCTGATTATTCCAAATGAGGAAAGGTTGAGTTCTATAGGATTGTAGGAGGAGACATCTTCCTCTTTATTACCAACTATCTTCGTAGTTATTGTTATTCAGTTTCAGTATCGGCCGGTCGTAGTTCTCCTTTTGATGTCTCGTCTTGAATTGGTTTTTTGTGTTGACAGTAGTCTTCAACTGGTTGAGTTGCTCAACTCTGGATTGTCATTGTTTGAAGTCCCTGGAGTCTCTGCTCTTTGTTTTGTTAGGATGTGACTTAAATTATTGAAAAGGTCCCGATACATCATGAAATTGGAAGTTTCGGCCCTATTCTACGTTGTATTTGATATAAAAATTCCAGCTAAATTAGGCCACAGCATGAATTCTGTCTGCATGAAATGTCATGTCCGATTGAGGGGATAAATGGAAAAAAACTTTAGTCTAGTTTCTGTAAATGAATGCATCTTTATTCTTTATTCTTCTTTTGGTTGCAGGCTTTCAATGTGCAAGGAAAACACTCAGAAGCAGTGTTGGAACTGTCAAGCATATGTTCTGTTCTTCAGACCTTTCCACCTGATGAGTCTTCGGCATGTCCCCCCCTGTCTATTTCCCTTTGTTCTCTTGCTCTTTGAAATCATTCGCTACATTCCAATTGAAAGGCAATAATCCGTAGTTTACCTCGGCACTTCCATCGGATGGGTTTGGTCTTCTTGATGCTCTGATTTAATTAAAGCATTTGCACAAGTAAATAAATGAGGAGAATAGACCATAGTGGAGTAGACATTTGAAGAAAACCCGGGCCATGTTCCTAAACATCATCGTTTCTTGTACTATCTATGATTCTGGGATGTCTGTGTTCTTATAAATGGTTTGTTATTATTTCCGCATACTGATGCTTTTATCGAATTCGTCAATTTTTTTTTCGGGCAGGCGGAAATGGAGATGGTAGCAGAGGGACTGGGAAAGCATTTGAAGATGGAGCAGAGGGAAGTTCTAATGAACATGTTTCTAGCCGCTTGCAGCAGTAAAGAGTGCCATAGAATGGCAGCAAATGCCCTTGGCTTGGTTTGTTCTGTTTCTTCTCCTATTTTCGACCATTTTTACCCCTTGTCCATTTTAGAATATGTTCTCTCATTCTCGATATATTCGTCTGGTTTATTGGTTGCAGAAGCTGCCGTCTGAAGACAGCAGCAGCAGAAGTCCAGTTGAAAGCTAATTACACTGGTGAATTTAATTCTTCTTTGGAGAACTTGATAGAATCAGTACATTAGATTTAAAAAGAATTTATGGTTTAGTACTAGTTGATTATATTTTCCCCAAATTGCTATCGATTTTGTGCACAAGCTGCTTGTAGAAGATTCACGCGTCACTTTTTAGGGGAGCTGCTCGAATTCAGGTTAGAAAATGTAAGTTCGGTCCTATTAGAGCGCCTGGTTCGTTAACTACCATTAACGAGCCAAATTCAAGCTCACTTCACTCATTAAAATTCTTTGACTAGTCTAATTTGAGTTCCATTTGAAACTTGTAGACTAACATCGAACTATATCGTGAACGGATTTTTTAGAGTCGAACACCGAATTACTTGCAAGCGGTTTAATTCATCCAGCATCACCATGGCTTAATTCATCCAGCATCACCATCTTGAATACCCACTGTGATTTCCTTCCCCATCATCCACCAAACACCATCTTGAATACAGTACTGATGCCCATATGAGATATCTTTTCTGAAAAAAAAGAACATAGTTTCTGAATACAATACCCATTGCCTGTAATGCTTCATCTTCGAGCTAACATATTCTGATGCATCACAGCCGAGTCATCCCATCCAACAGTGGAAAGTTCATTCCCGTGTTCTTCAGAACAACCCCCTACAAAGAACCTCCTAAAACCGGACCCCAGATCAACCCAGGCACATCCAGGAGACTTTCTCACACCCACATTCTTCATAAAGGTCCGAACTTTCGCCAACTTATTCCAACTGCCGTCATTGGCATACATGTTGGCACTCGACACATACGACCCCGAATTTTTCAGTTTCATATCTAGCAAATGCGTACGTGCCCATTCCCTTATATCTGCATTTACATGATTCTGGCAAGTTCGTAAGAGAGTATTCCAAATTGCAGGCGTCAGACTGTAAGGCATAATTAACATGGTCTCCTTCGCTCGATTTAACATCCCTGCCCTCCCGAAGAGATCCACCGTGCAAGCATAGTGCTCTAATCGAGGGACGAAGTTGTAGAAACTCGACATTTCTCGAAACAGCATTTCCCCTTCGGTTACTAGACCGGAATGGCTACACGCTGACAAAACCACAACCATTGTGACAAGATCCAGTTTGATTTTCCGCCGATGCATTTCCTTGAAGAGTTTGAGTACAGTTTGCCTGTCGCCTTGCATCCCATACGCAGCTATTAGAGATGTGTAGGTTACCTCGTCCTTGGTGCTCATCGAATCGAACAATTTTCTAGCTTCTGGAAGCTTCCCGGACCTGGCATACATCCGGACAAGCGCGTTCCATATTATTAAATAATCATTAACCACCGGACATTTTAGAATGTAGGACTGGAACTCCTTTTCATGTCGTAGATCCACAATTCGAGGACAGATCCGAAGAATGCTCGCGATAGTAACGTAATTGGGCTCAACCTTGACAAGCAACCTCTTTCTAAATATGAAAGATGCTTCTTCATATAGATCCAAAGCGGTATAGCCAGAAATCATGGAGTTCTTTGGTTTCCATCAAAGAGAAAATAACATAAGCTTGCCATGGATATTTGCATCATAATTGTTTCGAATTGCAAAACCATGTAGCTCAGCTGCTAATTTTCGGGCTCCAATATGGGAACATGCACTTAAACCACTAATGATTGCTACTGAATCCAACTAAACATCAAAATTCCTCATTTTAGACACCTAAGAAATTTCCAGAACGCGAGCAGCATTTAGCAAAAGTATTCCACGTTATGTTGTTTATCATCTTACCAACTTCTGACTCCATTCTTTCGAACAGCTCATTGGCTTCCTTCCACATTCCCTTGGAAGCATAACCACCAATAATTGAATTCCAAGACACAACATCCCCATCCAGCATCTCGTCAAACAAACACTGTACAACTTCTAGCTCCCCAGTTTTATTATACATTGATATTAATGAATTATGCACAAACAAACTCCAGCGATGATTGCTAGGTTTAATGGAGCTGTGAACCTCCTTTCCGAAAGCCAAATCCGACTGCTTTCCGCAAGCCTTCAGAACCGATGGATAAGTGAAATTATTAGGTCTAACTCCTTTACTCCTCATCTCCATATAAGCAGAAAGAGCCTTTCCATACAGCTCATTCCTACCATACGCAACAATAAGCAAAGTCCAAGGCAAAGGGTCCATAATATTCGCATTCTCGACAACAGCATGACAGTCGACCAAGGACTCGAAGTTCGAGTAGTAAGTAACGGGCTTTGGTACCAAAACAGGATCTTTCTGCAACCCTAACGAGATCATATGCCCGTGGAGCTGTCTTCCTCCTTGCCAAGTCGATTTCCGAGCAGAAGAAGCAAACAAAAGGAAAGCAATCGAATCCACGAGCGAGTCCTGATGTGTACGAGCATGTCGTTGCACTGACGAAAATGTTTTGAATGCCTTACACAGATTCCCTTGGCTTGTGAGATCATTAACGCAGGTTACTAAAAAGCTTAACTTGATGTGTCCATCCTTAACAGCATAACTATGGCGAACCAGAGGCTCAACGATAACAGTACCAGCATGCTTAGTAGCAACAATTTGCTTCCAGTGTCTACGTATAAACTTCTGCATCTCAGCTACAGATAACAAGCCCTTGAGTGCCACTCGAGGCGAAGAAGCCGGTATACACTAAGAACATAGCTCTACTCTATTCTTCATCTGTGTAAGAACAGTACTGACTATGATTATCCAATGCAATTGACTATATAGCTATCAAAATCAACCATAGCAAACAAGGGAAGAGGAATACCGGATTCCAGGACAATCTTGGACAATTTGTATAAAAATGATGCAGCTTTCTTAACCAGTTGCGAATAAACCGATGGTGATTGTAATTGTAGAGCCGCGAAGGAGGAAGAACAGTGGTTTAACCAATCACCCACAAAAAACAGGGAGCTAGAACTTTACGGTTCTTCTGGGCGCCGACATCAAAAAGATGGAAACTTTGAGAGCCTTGAAAAGAAAAATGGCGAAAGGAAATCAGAAGAAAGAAGCCTGCTTACAAGAGAGCCAAAGTGGTGGCAAGGCATTTGCCTCCTTCAGTTCACTCTCTCGTTCGGAGCTATTCTCCCACTTCAATCATTTCTTCTCCGATTGGGTCAATTGGGTCTCTTTCCGTCCCAGAAAGTCCAGGTATTTTTACTATTTAACTTTCTTCTTTCTCTTCAGAAATTTTCTCGAGAAATTTTGATGGAAGCTGATTCAGGTGAATTTATAACGACTTGTCGTTTGGTCCCTTCCAATTGTTTGCTGTAGGAACAGTCATTAATTCAGGTGATGGAGTTTGCACAATTCTTCAATGGGCATAGATTTGTCAATGAGATGGGTATAATTTGAAGACTCGCTTCACTGTGTTTTGTAGTTGCATTTGGATTAATGCTGTTCAAGGTTCCAAATTTTTCATTGATGGATTAGATTAGTGAAAAAGTTAGTAACTTGGGCATGTATGGATTACGGATTCATGTCCTACTACCCATTCTTTGAGTTTTTTGCTGTACGACTTAGGGGTTGTTTGAAATTAGAGAATATATGAGAATTTATTTCGAGTTTGTGATTATTTTTTGAAGGTGCTCCTCAGTATTCTGTGTTGCAGTCGAATACGCCCCATTGCAGCAGCATGTTCCCAAGTCATACGCTAAGGATCGATAATCGATAAAGGACTTTTTTCAGAGATAGTTATCAAACTTGTGGATGTAAAATATCGAATGGATCGAGTTAGAGACCTTCTAGTCTTTATCATTATAGTGTAACCTTTTTTCTTATTACTAAATTTTTTTGGAGTATATAATTTGCGGTTCTTTTCTAAGACTTAGATAGTTATTTGGAATTCCTCAAACTGATTGGCGATTGCAAAGACTTAGATCCACAGTATGAGACACCAATGGGGAGAAACTGCAAATAGTTTCATGGAGGATCGAATGGAGGACTCATAGAGGCATTCTACTGGTTATGGATAGCTTGTTAACCAATCCACCGACAATTCAAATCAAGCCACCAAAATATTGGGAACTACCAAAACATTAGATCAAGGAATGCTAATTGTGATAGAACTAGTTATCAAAATTAATTATAATGATAGAATATAGTACGATCATAATTATTACTGTAGTATTAATTATTAGTATCTTATAATTCCAGCTAAATTAGGCCACAACTTTAATTCTGTCCCCGTGAAATTTTCCGGTTTGTTAGCATTGTTTTATGTACAACCAAGTATATTTGAACTTTTACAGAATTTGGCACAGTACATTGAACTATCTTGTATTTGCCGCTACTCGACGACTCAATTTTGAGCTAAATTTAAACTTTGTCGCTCATTAAAATTGATTAACAAGTCCAATTTGAGCTCAATTTGAAATTTAAAGACTAAAATCAAAGAGGGTTATTAAACGACGCCCTAGTTTTCGAATTAAACGACGACCTACATTCCATAACGACTTAAACGTCCATCTCGTAAAAATTAAAAACCTATAATTTTTTCTCGGTTGGTTCGTTAAACACTAAACCCTAAACCCTAAACCTTAAACCCTAAACGCTAAACTCTAAACACTAAATACTAAACCCTAAACACTAAACACTAAACTATGAATCCTAAACACTAAACCGTAACAACTAAACTATAAACCCTAAACCCTAAACCCTAAACACTAAACCCTAAACCCTAAACACTAAACACTAAACCCTAAACCCGGAGAGAACCGATTCTGTCCGTTTCGACCACCCAGACAGAACCGATTTTCATCCGGATAGACCACCCAAACGGAAATCGGTTCCGTCTTGGTGGTCTGACCGGACGGAAATCCGGTCCGTCCAAAATTGGTTAGTCCGGTTTTTTTACATTCAATTAAATTTATTAATTTCTTCTCAGTTGGTTCGTTAAACAATAAACCCTAAACCCTAAACCTTAAACCCTAAATGCTAAACTCTAAACACTAAATACTAAACCCTAAACACTAAACACTAAACTATAAATCCTAAACATTAAACCGTAACAACAACTATAAACCCTAAACCCTAAACACTAAATCCTAAACCCTAAACACTAAACCCTAAAATCTAAACCCTAAACCCTAAACACTAAACACTAAACACTAAACCCTAAATCCTAAACCCTAAACACTAAACCCTAAAACCTAAACCCTGAACTCTAAATCCTAAATCCTAAAATCTAAACCCTAAACCTTAAACACTACAATTCAAACCCTAAACACTAAAATCTAAACCCTAAACACTAAACTATAAACCCTAAACCCTAAACACTAAATACTAAAATCTAGACCTTTAAAACTAAACACTAAACACTAAATTCTAAACCGTAAAACCTAAACCCTGAACTCAAAACCCTAAACCCTAAAATCTAAACCATAAACCCTAAACACTAAACTCTGAACCCTAAACCCTAAATACTAAACTCTAAACCCTAAACACTAAAATAGAAACCCTAAACCCCAAACACTAAACTATAAACTCTAAACCCTAAAGACTAAAATTTAAATCCTAAAACCTGAAAAAAAAACTATAAACCCTAAACACTATACACTAAACACTAAAATCTAAACCCTAAACTCTAAACCGTAGACCCTAAACACTAAACTCTAAACCCTAAACCCTAAACACTAAAATCGAAACCCTAAACCCCAAATACTAAACTATGAACCCTAAACCCTAAACACTAAACACTAAAATTTAAACCCTAAAACCTAAACACAAAACTATAAACCCTAAACCCCAAACACTAAACACTAAAATCTAAACCTTAAACTCTAAACTCTAAATAACTCTAAACTCTAAATAACTCTAAACTCTAAATAACTCTAAACCCTAAACACTAAACTTTAAACCCTAAAACCTAAACACTAAAATCTAAACCCTAAACACTAACCCCTAACCCCTAAACCATAAACACTAACCCTAATAAACGGCTTGGTCAGAAAACGTTTCAGTTTAGTATTTTTGACATAACTGATCGCTCAGAAGTCCGATTGATGCAAGATTGACAGCGTTGGAAAGCTAGTTCGATTGGCTACAACCTTCATGTTCATGTCGAGGCCAAATTCTGGCAAAAATAACCAGAAGGACTGGATTTCCGTCTGGGTGGTCTGAGCGGACGGAAAACCGGTCCGTCCGGTCTGTTTGGCAGACAGAACGGTGTTCCGTCCGGTCAGACCACCTAGACGGAAATCGGGTCCCTCCGGTTTTTTTTTAAATTTTATTTCAAATTTAATTAAATCTCTTAATTTCATTTAGGTCGGTTCGTTAATTTGAATACTTGAAGTATCGGTTGGATGCACGAGATATCGCTATGAGTACTACGATAAGTGTTCGGCCAGTGTTTGAGAATGATTGAGTTTGTCGATTGAAGTTCTTAAAAATCAAAATTTATTAAAGGATAATTTAGTAATTCACTCAACTTAAAACGTCGTCTAATTCGAATAGTAGGGTGTCGTTTAGGGATTCAGAAATCAAATTTTCATTTTCATGAACTAATTTTCTCGAGCCGAACACTAGATTGGCTTGCTTTCAAACGGCTTGATTAGTGTTCCCTGGCCTGGAGCATTTTGTGATGCGGCCGGCTACCAACAGTAGCATAAGGCGATATCATTTCCGTTTGGGCCGATGACCCGTTATCCGTGATTCGTAAAACCAGGCCCAGACATTAACTGCTAAAAGGCCAGCAGAGTCCTTGCCTCGTCAAAGCAAAAACATTCGCCGGAAGAGCGGGAACAGAACATCAAAACAGAACGGAAAGGAAACAGAGAAGATGTTGCGGCGGCGCATCGCTTCTCTCTCTCATCCGTCGCCTTCCTCCGCCAGATGTCACCTCGCCTTCCGTCTTCCTCAGCGAGGTTAGTTTTCCTCTCCATTTTGTTATTTAAATTTCTTTTCAGATAAGAGAGTGTTGATTTGATTGAATGATCAGTTGCAGGTTTGATATCAGTCAACGAGCATCACCAGGAAGACCAATCATTCCATTCAGCTTGGGGTTAAGCGTTTGGTATATAGTGCTTTGCCTCCTCTTCGTGTCTCTATATATATATACATCCTGTTTCCAGGGCCATGTAAAGGGGATTCTGAGTAATATACATATGTTTTGCACACTTGCAGTGATCCAAGTTCCAACAACGTACTTGAGATTGATGGTGGAGGTCTTCAGCAATTCGTCGCTGTGAAAATATTGGGATTGAGAACATCTGTGCTGGTGCCTGTCAAATGTGTGCTCTGTTGCCAAGAAATGTCCTTTTTGCTGCATAAATAAAGCTGAGTCAAATTTCCGGATTAGTATCGTAATCCTGTGAATGCAACTTTCGTCTTCTTCTTTGGTGCCAGGCTTTTGATGTGCAAGGGGAAAAACAGTCAGAAGCAGTGTTGGAAGTGTTAAGCTTATGGTCTGTCGTCCTTGGTATGCCCTGCCTGTCTACTTTCGTTTGTTTCTTTGGTCTTTGAAATAGTTCCTGATTCACTCCATCTAAAAGATGAGGCATTGTTACCTCTTTACGTTTGGCAATTGGTATTCTTGATGTTCTTACGCAAGTTATACATTTTGCGCAAGTAAATCAATGACAGAGAAATGATACAAAGACCGACAGAGACCTTAGATGCCCATATCACATAAAATACAAAATATACTTAGTTTAGATATCCTTAATTTTGCAGCCTAACTAGGTTAAACCGTCCGAGGAGAAAAAGAAGAAGCGAAAGAAAAGTCAACAAGAAGGTCCAGAAGATGACATCGTTGAGGAACTGGTACTGAGTTCTGACGAGGACGGACCTCTGACTCACATTTCTGACGACGAAGTTGAGAATGTCAAAGCCGGCCCACAAAAGGAGCGGAAACTATCAAAGAAGGAACCTCGTTCGAAGAAACCCTTGAGGAAGCAGAGGAAAAGTTAAGTTATGAGACGGAGGTTGCAGAAGGTAACCATTTAGAGTAAGATCTTTATTTGTAGCTCTCAATTCTCATACTGTTCAAAATATTTGATAACATTATCACGACAAAGCAAATGAAACATAAAGATCACCAATTTGACAACTATTTTGTGGATTGCCTGCAGTTTTTGGAGTATTCATTAATCATCAGCTTGTTCGTCGATTCTATGCATATCGTAAGCTTATACATCATAAGATGAACATACACACGTGAATTAGCGAAAGGCTCTTCTAACTTGATCAAATGTCAGGGAATCGTTGTTTCTAGAGTTGCAATCTGGACGATGACAAGTTTTGATGTTCTTCTGATGTCATCCTACTCGAACTTTGATGTTCTTCTGTTTCTGGTATGATTTCCAACTCTTGCAGCTGCATTGACTTTGCCATTGCTGTCGTTCTAGCTGTACCATGACCACCACCATTAGAGCTAACAGGATGAGGAGGTGCTTTTAAATTGTCGCCTTCGCCTTCCAGCATTTGCAGAACAACTCTCATTAGAGGTCGGTTGACCGGATTCCATTGAATGCACCATAGCCTAACTACCGCAAGCTTCTTAACGGTCTTGCCATCTTCTACTTCCCTTTCTTCTTCAACAACATCAACCCTTATTCTCGGGATTCGTCGAAGAGGTTATAAATCCACTATGGGAAGTACACCTCACGATCTCCGTCTGTTGCAGTGAAATCAACGTTCTTCCTCCCTCCAACCATTTCCAGCAACAGCATCCCGAAGCTGTACACGTCAGCCTTGTAAGACACATTTCCAAAGTTCCTCCATAACACCTCCGGAGCAACGAGCTGATCGTCCCTCTAGCTGTCGTCATGGATATGGCACTTTGATCCTTTGAGCACAGCTTGGCTAGCCCAAAATCTGAGTCTGTCCTCATGCAATCGTCGTGCTATGGTCGGAAACCTCTCCAATGCCCAAACTATAAGCAGCACGGTCCAATCACCGATGTCACCGGCCCCCTTCGTAGCAGCAGATTCTAACCTAAACGTTGAACGGCCGAGCTTCCGATAGAGCCACGAAAGAACCGCTGCCCACCAAGCGAACGGTTTCTCCTCTCGCAACACTAGCAGGTACGATAGGTAGAAGTAAGTAGCTGACCTATCCGTGAACAGGAACCCCCCTATGCACACCAGCATGTATGCCTGTGCGTACTGTTCCAACGTATGACCATCATCGACAGAAATGCGTTCCAACTTCTTGAACGTGGAGTGCAACCACCCAAACCTCAGTTGTCCGTCCTATAAGATATCCTTCGCCATCAGCCTCGCTCCCCAAACCTCATCTATCAAGTCTAGCACATGCGGCCCAAAATACTCGAGAGGGTAGTACACCACATCACCGTCGACTGGCAAATCGGTCAACATTACCACGTCCTCCAGAGTCAACGTGCACTCCCCATAGTACATGTGGAAAGTGTTCGTCTTCGGCCTCAACCTCTGAACCAGCGCCGTCACAAGATGCGGATCCAGTGAAAAGATCGCAAGATTAACAATCGGTAAGCGTCCGACAGCCTCCAAGAAAGAGTGGAAGTGGGAATGGTATGGGGGGATGTGAGACGTTCTACGACAAAAGAGGGTAACGCTAGGTTTCTATTCGATATTGTAGGTAATGATTATTAGTATCTAACATCGCTAAGTATCGCTAAGTAAGTACCTAATACGTACTAATAAATAATGAATCTAAAATATTATGCATTTCTTATTAGTATCTAACATAATATTAGGCGAATACTAATATTATATAACATTAGAGATAAACACACTAAATTTTTCTAACATTAGACATGAGCAAGTATTAATATTTTATAATAGTAAGCATAATGAAGGACTAACATTTTTAACACTAGGCTGTTATTAATATTCTCCATGCATTATTCAAATGGTACCAACCTCATTGTCAAAAATTTCACCGGCTCGATGTCGGTTGCGCTCGCCCCAAAGTAGTTCTCCATCGATCGGCTCGGGGTCGACGCACAGAGGTGTTGGTCTATACAAATACTCCATCCTACAACGAAAAAAATATATTAGTAGGCAACAAATTGAGAAATTTACTAAAAATAATTACTAATATTACCAACTAGTTGATTGCGGAATAAGAATTTATTTGTCGGTATCGAAAAGCAAAAGAAAGAAGGAGATAATTAGTGAATTTGATTAGTGAATGTGTGAGGAATGAAAAAAGGGAGGAGGGTATTTATAGAATTCGTTGGAGGCAACCTACAACGTGCGGCGTCCTAGAATGCGCGGTGCGTTGTAAAGTAGTCTCCAACGGCTACTTTCTAACGGTCATCTAACGGCCGTTAGAAAGTAGCCGTTGGAGGCTACCTACTACGCGTCGCGCGTCTTAGGATGCGCCGCGCGTACAAAGTTGTACGTCAGAGGAATTGCCAAATCATGTAGTTTACGTTTCAACTTGATTATCAATATAATTTCCGATCTAATCTTGAAAAAAAAACATTTCTAACTTTGACATCTAATTAGTCACTGTCTCTGCAATTTCCACTCCTTTGAGAAAATAGCATTTTTTAAATGAATGAAAATGATGTACGTACGAATATGCAATTAGCAACCCAAACCAAATCCAAGCTCTCCATCTTCCCCACTCTTTGATTTGTTCAATCACAGTGACCATAGTTTGACTATTGAAAAAGGACCAACATCTGAAAAAAGTTGGTTTGATCCAGTTGGAACATTGAACCAGTTTGATCAGTTGGTTTCTGGGTTTGCCCAGATATGTAGAAACACTTACCACTATTTTTCTGCTCCGAATCCATAGTTGCCAAGCTGCAGATGGAGACTGTGAACCTTCTTCCTGTGGGAACATCCCAATCACAAGAACCCATTTCGACTCCCATCCGATCCGACCAACTGTGGGAACCAAGGCTACAACTTGTCATGTGAGAGCAATACTACAGTGCTGTACATAGACTCTGCAAGGTACTATGTTCAGGCAATCAACTACGAAAACCTGACGATAAGATTGGTGGATGACGGAGTAGCAGCTAAAGGCAACTGCTCCTCGTTGCCTCACAACCCTTTGTCCGAAAACAGCTTCTACGTCATGGATTCTTACAGTGCCATAAGGGACAGGAAGGAGTTCCTGGCCGTGTCAGCGAAAGAGGAGCACTTGAATGAGGTTTTGACTCTGATCAGCTGCGAGAATCCTGTCAGCTCTGCTATGTTTATCGAAATAGCTCCTTGCAGTTATGAAAATTCTTCGCGGTATGCAGTTAACGGTGGTGGCTTGAAAGCATCAAGTTTGGCAAAGATGTGCAGAGTTGATATGATGGCTATGCTACCAAAGAAGGAGAAGAAGAGTTATTATAAGATACCGTTTCATGACATTCACAGTCGGCTCGAGTATGGGTTCGTGCTCTCGTGGCACCTTTACAAATGCCGTCTGAAAAACTTCTTGGGCTTAAAGAGTTGCTACCTCGATGGGTACAACAATGTCCGGTGCAACGGTAACATTCAACAGATTTTTCATGATTACCATCAGAAGTTTTTTAAAAGTTGTGGATTCAGTTAAGAATAGTTTGTTTACCTCTGATACTCACGTTTCGCTTGTGGTTTTTTGCTTCGATGAAGGACGGTGGGACACCATCGTATTCTACGCAGGTAAGAGATCTCTGCCTTGCTGTTTTCTTAGCATACAGTGTAGTATCTTTAGCTTGTGAAGCAAACATACCAAGGAAAAGAGACAGAAAAAGCAGTGATTACAATAAAAGAAATGAAATTTCGAACTGATATTGTAACTTACGTTATTCTTCTTTTTCTGCAGCAACCCTTGGAAGACTGTTACTTTCCATGGGTAAACTTTTCTACACATTTCATCCCAGAACTTCCATTTTCCCCTGTTATATATTTCTCTTATGCTACAAAGTACTGATACAAAATCATACCTCTACAGTGGTGGGGACTCACTTGTTGATTACTCCTCTGGGAACCCCACTGGTGTTTGCATTTCTGATATATAAATGGCGAAGGAGACACCGATCAGCATAAAGATCGAGGAATTCCTTCAGAATCACAACCTCGTGCCAATCAGGTACTCTTACTCAAACATCAAGAAGTTCATTGGCGGCTTCAAGGACAAGCTAGGGGAAGATTGGTTTTGGTTCAGTCTACAAAGCAAAGCTTCGCAGTGGTGGTTTTGCAGCCATCAAGATGCTTGGGAAGTCCGAAGCTGGAGGAGGAAAAGGTCAAGACTTTATGAGTGAAGTTGCTACCATTGGCAGGATTCACCATGCTAATGTAGTGAGACTGATTGGCTTCTGTTCCGAAGGGACAAAACGCGCTCTTGTCTACGAGTTCATGCCAAATGGCTCTCTTGACAAGTACATATTCCACAAGCAAGGATACATCTGTTTGAGCTTTGAACAACTGTACCAAATTTCTCTCGGAGTGGCTCAAGCGATTGAGTATCTTCACAGCGGTTGTGCCATGCAGATTCTGCATTTCGACATCAAACTACACAATATTCTTCTCGACGAGAAGTTCAACCTGAAGGTGTCTGATTTTGGGTTGGCGAAACTGTACCACGCTGGTGATGGAGTTGCAACTTTGACTGCAGTAAGGGGAACCATAGGATATATGGCACCTGAGCTGTTCTACAAGAACATTGGAAGCGTCTCTTACAAAGCTGATGTGTATAGCTCTGGAATGCTGCTTTTGGAAATGACAGGTAAAAGGAATAACATGAACGCATCGACAGATCATTCGAGCCAAGTTTACTTCCCTTTCTGGGTTCATGACCAGGTGGTCCACACCTACTATGGTGGTCGGAGATGCTACAGAAGAGGAAAAGACCTTTGCAAAGAAGATGGTTATAGTAGGGTTGTGGTGCATCCAGACAAATCCCGGAAACCGTCCTCCGATGAACAAAGTGGTGGAGATGCTTGAAGGAGACTTGGAGAGTTTGCAACTGCCCCCGAGACCAGTTCTTTATGCTGGAGAAAATTTAACAAAGAATGAACAAGGATTGACATCATGCGTATCATCATCATCAGGATCATCATGTGTCCTCTGACTATTCAGTATAAATGTGTCAAGAGTGCAGCTGGTGCATACTTACCGGCTCTGATGTTTATCTTGTTTTGATAGAAGGTGGAATCAGAAGAGCAAGTACCTCGTCACCTAAACATTTAACGTGGTAGCGTATGTGCAAAAACAGAATATCAGAATACCCAAAATATATAATCGGCATCTTGGAGGTTCTCTATTAGAGTTCAGTGTTATACAATCACGATGTTATATATGGTATGATATAAATGTTATATATATATATATAATATTTTCATGTTGTCATATCAGTCTCAAAACTCTATCCCTAATCTGTAGCGAAACATTCAATCAATTCTCAATAAAACCGGTGCCATCAAAAGTATTTAAAACAGAACATGTCAATTCTTGTAATATCGCTATAGATTGGGTTTCTGGATCTATTTAGCCTATTTTCCATTGCGTACACAATATACGTAGAGCTCGTACGTCATGCCAACTTTGAGCATGATGCCTGCAGAGAATAATAAAACAAGAATTAACAAGTTAGAAGTATTTTAAATCCTCTGCAGTGTATTTGATTTCGTTAAGATGTGGTTTATGATGGAAGTTGATATGATTTGGTAGTTCTTGTGTTGGTTGTTAATTAACAAGTATTTCAAATTCTTTTGTCTAGTCCAAGGATCTTCTCTACATATAGTACTGAGACTTAGTGACTTGTGGTTGTTGATTGTGAATCACTGGAATCTCTATGATATTGAACCGTTCATATGAGAGTAACTTGAAGTCGATGATATGCCTATATTGTTATTTTTAGGCAGATAATAAAGAAATATCCCAAGCGTACGAACGCTTTGTTGGAATCCCTGCCACTCACACTGGTGAGTGTGATGAGGCCGAGCAGCCGTTGATAACTTTGAGCATCCGCTTGTGCCGGATACCATTAATGTTTAATTCTTCGTGGCTGACTAACACTTTGACGTGTTTGGCTATTAGCTTACAATAAAACCAAAGACAGGTATGTGATCGAAGAGCTGGCGAGTATAAATGGCTGGCCTATGACAGCTTTGATACGATATACATGGTAGGATCGCTACAGTTGAGCTTGACCAAATTCTACATCACTTTTTATAGTTTCGAGTTTATATAATAAAACTTTTTGTAGGTTTAACAATATTGTGGTTCGAGTACGAGTAGTTGATATTCGTTGTCCACTTAATGTAGTTTTCTATTCGAGTATTAATCATTCTAAATAGCCTTTTGATAGTAAACTAGTTGGTTTTCTGTCAATGAGTTTGTAGTAAAGACTTTTTTGCAGGCATAATATTCATCCTTTATGGGCCAAAAACAAAATCTTATGAGTGTGTTGTTGATTGTGAAAAAGAGATCGGTATTGGATAGAAAATATTACACGAGGGATCACTAATAATAAGTGGCAAGTCAGGACAATTTCTTGGTTCTTTACTTTTTGACTTTCCCACAGTAGATGGTTCTAATAGATGTTATATATGGTTCATAAGCAAATTAAAGACTCCGAAGACGACACAACGAGGTAGATGAAGTATCTGCTTCAGATGGTGGTGTCACAGACTTGGTGGTTCATGATGCGGTCAGTTCAATTTGCCACGTAGGGTTCCATAGATCGATTCTTGTAGATGGGTTTGTAGGATTATATAGATGTCCTAGTGTCCGCGAGAATTTTACTCCATACCAAGTATACTCGATCCTTTTGCTCCCACATTGTTGGTCGTGTGATGTGTGTGTCTCGATGCCTTGGATTCCAAAGTTTGGTAAGTGGATATCAACAAAGGATGCAAAGTTAGGCCATTTTGTTCTTCGAGGTATGTGGTGCGTTGCTATACTAAAAGACCGAGTTGCTCATTCCGTGGCAAGAGAATCTCTTTTATATCTCATAAATCGTCCGAAGACCAATCTCACGACTTAGTTGGATGTCTAAATTTTATTGTTTTCTATCTATATCCTCCCTTTGAAACGTCGTCATCCAAAGTAACTATCCAAGGAAGGTAAAATTCAATTAAGTCGGAAAAAATTATAAATAACAAAGTAAAAGATAACGGGACAGAGCCGTTTAAAAAAGAAGGAAACATAAGTAACAAAAAATGGAAAAGATACCCTCATATTATAAAACTAATTAAAAATAAAGAACAAGAATATGAGGGGAAGAGTGCTTTGTTATTGAGGTGTGAAAAATGATACAAGTGAAACCTCTATTTATAGGTTCAAAAGATCATAACCTATACAACCTAATATTATTACAATATAATGAGAGTAATGAAATACATGCTAAAAATGCATAGGAGTTACAATATTGGTGGAATTATACAATGGCATTCAAATACATGAATGTGAAATATTCATAACACTCCCCCTTGGATTTCCATTGGTTAAAGATATACATCATTGTTTGAATACACTTTTGATACTGTCTCATTAAAAACCTTATCAGAAAAACCCTGTGGGAATCATGGTTAAGGGAAAAAGAGTGCAATTGTGTATTGACTCCCCCTGATGATGATATCAACTCCTTCTCATCATTATATCAGTTGAGATTATTCAATCGCCAAACTCCAAATTTGTTGACAAGCTTCCCAAAAGTTAATGTAGAGAGAGCTTTAGAGTCTTGGTGCATAAATCAATCAAGTTATCACTCGAGCGCACTTCGAATATACAAAATAAAACTAAGAAAACTTTGGTAAGAGTTTTGAAACCATAAAACATCTCAAAGATGATTTGTCAAAATTCAACTAAAACGGAGAAGAAATCAAATTATATGCATAGAGAAAATATATGATATCCTAAATGTACTACTTCTCTCAATCTTTCAATCCATTTGACGTCAATTGGATATATTTGAATATTATTCACGTGAACATGAATTATTTGCTTATAGCAAACTAAATCCTCGAAGGAATTTCATAACTACATGTGTATTTTTATTATGCAAACCATAGGTTGCAATGACATCCATTAGGGTCAAACTCTTTCCCTTTACAAATTACCAGACTTATCATATAATGAAATCCACCATATGAGAATATCAATATAATATATATATATATGTATGTTTGTTCTATAAGACCTTTTAAAATGAGATTTCTCTTAACTTTCAAGACTTATAATGAGATAAGCACGTGTCTCATTTATTTGACATTTTCATATAAAGACTTTATGTCTTAAAACTTTTCATTTCTCGTGGGAATTTAATTTTGCCTCAATTAAAATTGGTCACCCAATCCTTCATTTACATGCATTTTGACTCATGATCCTCATAAATAGCTATGATATTTAGCGTTGCACTATATGAAATAAATTTTGTCGACGTTGACTTCATTACGGTTCCAGCATTTTGCATCCAAGACATAGATAATTGAGATATTTATATTCATACCATTCAGGTAACTGAGGCTCTTCTTGAGCATATTATTTGTTTCTCTTGGTGGGTTTTCTGAAATAATCTTAACCTCAGCTTGACCATATTGGTATATAGCTACATCTCACTTTGAGGATTTGTTTTGCTTTGGAATCGAGTGGTCTACCATACTTTATTCGGGCTTTAGACTCATTTGTGATGTCAAATTGCCTAAAATCGACATAACTTTTATTGGAGCATTTTGAGTTGGCAAATGAGAGTTTTACTCTGGTCGGGTCAGTAAAGTGTCTGGCAGATGATGAATTATATACTTTTAAACTTCAAGTTCATATTGTTTAGTGTGAGTATCAAAATGATATATTGATAACTCATCTAATCTCTTGGCCAACTTTATTTTCTCCCCCTAAATTTGGAAATTTTGAACATAAACCTCCAAACGAGTCATCGATAAATCTCCTGACCATGATGTAAATATTAACTAGTGATAAACTCGTAACCAATATAATTTCTCAATCTACGTTGAGAACTCATCATAATAAATTGTGGTAGAGCAATTAAAATGTGTATATCCATACATGCATAGATGGGCAATATGTGGTTTTGACCCAAAAAACCAAATATAATGGAGGAATTCATACTAATTGCTTGGCGTAATGCGAATTTGTGTTGTTCAAGTAATTGATATATGCAGAACAATATAGAATATAAATGGAATATTTGTTCGTAATGAGTAATGAAGAGGTGGTGAGACTTTCCTAAAAATGAAACCTTTTCGACAGAACCGAAAATCATTCGTGTTCCCAGGAAGTAGGGGAGTCACAAAGACTACTTAAATCCATATAACCTTAGGAATCATTGCTTTAGAATATCCAAGTTGATATATTCGTGCACAACCATTTCCAAGAGAGACTACTCTTTATATTATGAAATCATAAAAATTGACTGTATAGGTCACAATTCGCATTATGATTGAACCATGATGGTCTAACCGGTTTTTTCCAAATAATAGTTGTCAGGGCGAGTAAACTTATAGTTACAATTATATGGAACTCAATCATAATAACATATGTGTAGTACAAATGGGAGGATAACCTTATTGATTCAATAATTGTATTGTCATAAGCCATATTATTATTCCTCTCATGATCATCAACAAATTGGAATATAATAGCTCTTCTAGAGCTCGAAATTAATTTTTTACTACTCCATATGTTTTGGTGCACTTTCGATGGAATATATATCACCGTACACCATCAGAAATAATCATATCGTCATGAGAGTGATGTATAATGTACATAGTAGATAGTATATATATATATATATATATATATATATATATATATATATTGCATCATGTATGTGCCAAATCATCCATGTCACCATTAATGTAACATATTATCTTTGCACAATCACTTTGAGGGCTAAAGTACCATCATTTGGATATGATCATCAAAATAAAATTGACGGTTGTATCGCCCATCAAGGGATTAAAATTGTTCAGCATCAATTCGCAACTCTCTTTTTATGGAAAAAGATATATGTCTCAAAATTTAATATATGGCCATATTAAATAATAGGTCTTTTCCTCCACAGTCATATATTGGTTTTTACACTTGCGGGAATGTATGTGTATTTGTCACGATGTGGACATATGAATATAAGAATTCACTTCATGAAATGATATGGTATCTCATTGGACCACCAAACATTAGAGACATATAAGATATTCGATCATTTCCTCAAAATATGTATCTCCTTGTACTTCAATTGTATATACTTTAATAAAATTTGCCATTTGTGGTGGTCATACATGGCTTTGATATTATGCCACAAAGTATACGAGTCGTTGCTCATTTTTCAACCATTCATGGAGGTGATGGCGAATAAGAATATGATTTTATCTTAATAAGATGTTTGTTATCATCTTTGATGATTTCACCAAGTGGGTTTCAACTTCTAGTACCCATAAAGGGTAACTCTTACCTAAAACATAAAATACCACATACACAAACTTTATAATTAACATACTAGATAAATATTTAGTAATAAATAATTAAGTCCAACAATATATAAACATATGACGAATACAAAAATCAACAGAATGTTATCAATAAAAAATGAGAATGGTAAAGAGAAATAGTATATTAACTTATTATCCATTTATAACGGTCGCTAACATCAATACAATGGCAAAAGAATATATCAATAATATAAATTGACTTCTGGACAAAGAACTCATGAATAGGAAAAGTATGAAAGTAAATAATAATATCAAAACAGTAACAAATAGATAAGGGTAGAAAATTTAACTGAATATCCGTTTGTGGATGATAACACAATAGTTTCATATATATTATATAAAAAACAAATAATGACCGAGAACATTAAAATATAATATCAAACGGATAAATACAACTCAATTATAATCGAGAGAAAAATCAATTATGACTCAATTATAATATCATGATCGAGAAATCTAACTCAATTTATATATGTTTTGAAATGAAACATAAAAATGCAAAGTATAAAATAGCAATAGGGCTAAAAGGTATAATGCAATTGTTGCCATACTGTAAAGTTTAACGAGGCAATAGCTAAAGAAAAAATTAATAACATCACTTAATTGTTTCCAACCATTATATTTTTAAAATTGAAACTATAAACTTGAAATCGAGATGGTAAACATGAAATAATAACTATCAATATATATTATAAAATATATACGATGATGATAACTAAATGTTTAGGTCAGCCTATAAAAGCATTGGTTTTCATATTGACCAATATAAACGTTTGATAATAGTCATCGGTAACAAATGGCAAAGCCATTTTGGTAAAATGAAAAGACCACCATTTATTATACGATAGAAAATAGAAATGGATTCCTTTTTTTATCTCTAACTTGTGAAAAAATAATACTATAAACAAATCAAGATATGAAAAGAACAAGATAAAAAAAATAACTTCGGAAAGCAAGATATAGCAAATAGCAACCTTCGTGAAACTTTGAAAAGATAGCTAGAACACTCGTGCTGATAACGTGTTATAAAACTAATAAAGAAGAAGAACAAGAATATGAGAGGAGCAGTACTTTGTTATTGATGTGTGAAGAATGATACAAGTGAAAGTTCTATTTATAAGCTCAAGAGATCATAACCTATACAATCTAACATTATTACAATATAATGAGAATAATGAAATACATGATAAATACGTAGAAGTTACAAAATAGTAGAGTTACATAATAAAATTAAAATATATGAATGTGAAATATTCATAAATCTGACGCTTAATCAGACAGTAATTTGTGAACTTGTTTTAACTATCAAAGTAACAAAAAGGTAAATTGAAAAATACGATGTTCTTTTCTCTCTCTCGTTTTAGGGTTTTTCGTTTTTCTTTTCATCGAGCAACCATCGTACTCCTTACTTGTTGGGTGCTATTGGGCATTCTCACCCCAAAAGCTAGCTTAAAGGGTGAGGCTTTCTCTCACACTTATAAACAGCACCCATCCCCTTCCACTCTCTGATGTGGGATAACCCAACATCACTTTTACCTAACGACACTCACCAACATCTGATCTCATGGAAAATAGGCTACAAGCCTTGACGTTAACGGAAGTAGAGGAACAAGTGGAAGAGATCGCTAGACAAGATGAACCGGAGTCGGAGCTTAAGGACTTCTCTCTCTCTGTGTCGTGGGTGAGTTTCTCACCGAGCGGGTATTCAACTTTGATGTGATGAAAAATCGAATGGCGGAGATTTGGCGTCCAAAATGTTGTGTGGTTGTTCGCAATCTCGAAGACAAACGTTTTTTATTCAAGTTTTACCACCGTCTCGATTTGCAATGGGTTGTCAACAGTGGGTCGTGGAATCACAATGGGTGGGACAAACCAAAGGAGGTACCCCTCACTAATGCTGATTTCAGATTACAGGTTTATGATCTTCAACTTACAGATTTTTAAAGAAGTTGCGGGAAAAGTTTTGGAAATTTTTTTTGGTCGCCTTATCTTTTATGATCCAATGTAATATTATGATGAAGAACGCCTCCCAAAAGAATTATTGTAACCATGCCCAACTTTCCTCTATTAATGAAATTGATTTGTAAAAAAAGTAAAAAGATGTTATGAATATTTTATGTAAATGTAGTTGAATGCTCATTGTGTAACTCCCATTGCATTGATCATGTATTATATTACTCTCTTAATTGTATTAATATTAGAATGTACATGTTATGGTTTCATGAGCCTATAAATAGGACTCTACATTGTATCATATCTACACATCAATAAGAAACTCTCTCCCTCTCCATATTTTCTCTTGTTCTTGTCTTTCTTTGAGTTTAGTTTTATAACACGTTATCAGCACGAATGTTGTAGTTATCTTTTCGAAGTTTCACGAAGGTTGCTATTGACTATATCTTGCTTTCCAAAGTTATTATTTTTATTTTTCTATCTTGTTTGTTTTCATTTCTTAATTTTCTTATAGTATCGTTTTTTTTAAAACTAAATAAAGAAAGGAATCCATTTCTATATTCAATCATATAGAAAATGGTAGCCTTTTTCCTTTCTATGTAAATTTGATATTGTTTTCAAAATCGATTTTTGTTGATGATTGCCACCAAACGTTTTTATAGGTCAAAGTAATCTATTATGCCTCTAAAGGCTATGACCTTACGTTTAATGGTTTATAGTCATTGTCTTTGTTTTATCATTTATTCGGACATGACTATTCAGTGTTTTTCCTTGATTTTATTTATTTATTTATTATTATCATTAGTGTATTGTTTATATAATTCTCATTCATTACATTATTATTATTTTTAGACGTTGATATCTCTATTATATTTAAACACAATTTAATAAAAAGATTGACAGTAATTTATACACCTTTTAATTGATTATTATAGTTACATTTTTTTAATTATCATTATCTTGCTATTATTACTTTTAGCTTTATAGCTATCATTTCAATTTATTTAAATTAAAAAAAATTCATAAATCTTTCTTAGTGCCTCTACTCCGATTATTATGCCATATAGACTTCATTTGTTTGATCTCATGGATCTCTTTTTTTTGCCGTTAAAGTGGTTTGCGTGTTTTATTTTCAATAAAAAAAATTCATATTGGCTTCTGTTTCATTAGGTTGGCATAATGTTTGTACTGTTTGGATTTAAACATAATGAGTATATTATTTATTCAGAATTTCGTACACCTAGATTGCGCTACTGCTCTGTACACCATATTCTTATTGTTGATCATGTTGTTTCTATCATTTGATTTCCACAATTAATTGGTTATAATCCTTTCATTTTTCTTTCACTTTGTTTCATTTTGTTTTAACGGTTATTTATTTTATTAATTTTTTATTTTAATGGTCATCCGGGAAAATATATTTCATTTCCATATCCATGAAGGAAAAACACGAATTTATTATTTAATGTATTTATTGTCATGTTAATTTCTATCTTATTGTCTCTTTCTTGATTCTTGATATGAATTTATTATTTCAGTTTATGATATGATTGATTTTAAATTTATTTATCTTTCTAATACATTCAACATTTTTAATTTGAGTTCACTACCTTTGATGTTTCGGGCAAGAGTTATTCTTCATGGTATTGGAAGCTCAAATTCATTTATAAGGATCTTGGTGAAATCATCAACAATGATGTTTCGAACACGAATTATTCATCAAGATTAAGCTAAAGCTTTCCTCTTCACTCGCCATCATCTTAATGAAAGGCTGGAAAATGAGTACCAAAAGACAGGATACCAACCTTTGAAGTGAATGGTTGTACTCACGATAGCTTGAGGTGATTGAATATTTCATGAGATTCATATTTTCAGAAAATGGATATCTTAATGTTGATCATCAATTAGAAACAATATCACTTCATGAAATGAGTGATTGTAATCATATGTCAATGGGGTGACAATATATATTCTCACGAGTGAACAATACATTATCGTGGAAGAGAAAGAGCTAATCTTTCAAAGGTCATAGTCCATCCAAATTTATTGTGATGAGAAAATCCCATATGACACTATCATATTTCTCGAAGTGCATACACTTATATCATATTATTTTCCGATGAAAATGTCACAATACATGATTACTATTTCATATACGGAAATCAATGTGGATTTGATGGACATATAGTACCAAGGAAAGTATTTTTCAACCAATAGTTGAACAAAATCTCGAATAATTATATGATGAAATTCACACAAATTCTCGAGTTTGATGGGAAATTGGTCATCTTTTTGGTGATAGAGATGTGGAAAGATTAAGTTGATATTCATGTTGAAAAATTCTAGTGACATGAAAGGTGATACAACCATCAATTTTATTTTGATGATCATATCAAAATGATGTTAATTTAGCACTCAAAGTGATTGTGCAAAGACACATTTAATTTGTTACATTGTTCCCGAAAGCATAAGTGACAACATATTATCATTGTTCACATAAGGAACCGTTTAATTCGGATGGACATAACAATGGTGATTGTATTTTTTTTAGAACGGTTGATCCCTTAATTGGTGAATTGATGGTTGATGAAGTATCTTTGTTTATGATTTGCACCATCCAACATTCTCCTCAACATGAGTATTGTTATTATGAGAATCAACGTAATACTTGGATATATAAATCTCATCGATAGTGTATCACATGTCGAGTAGGGCAAAATTAATCTCAACCTCTAGAAGAGATTTTGTATTGTTTACCAATGAATAAGATTCTTATTCCAATAAATTGATGATCACAAGGGGGAGCAATAATGCTCTCGATTCACCAACATGTTATTGTGATTGAGATACATATATATAAATGTAAACTATAAGTTTACTCGTCCTGACAACTATTATTTGGCATAACCGGTGAGACCATCCGGTTCAATAATGATGCGAATCGATAAGTACCTCTATGGTCAATTTCGATGATTCGATGATCTAAAGTGTATGTTCTATTGAAGATTGTTGTGCATAATGGTCTCAACTTGGGTATTCTAAAGAAATGATTCCTAAGGTTATAGGGATTTTAAGTAGTCCTTGTGACTCCCCTACTTCCTGGGAACACGGACGGTTTTCTATTCTGTCAACAAGGTTTCGTTTCTAGGAAAGCATTTTGACCTTTCCGTTACCCATTGTTGGGTAAATCTCCAACACAACATAACTCATTTTTGGGTTGCTTATTATCAAATAGAGTAGATTGTTGGATAATCATCAACTAAAGTAAGATCATTTCTCTTACACGCAAAAAGTAAGGGTGATATTTATGGATCCATACACCCGACATGTTGACCAATTATCTTAATTGATGCATCAACTAGATGGTCACATGTATCTAGAAATCAAGAGCTTGCAAGATTACTAGCTCAACTATTTTGGTTATGAGCATATTTTCATGATTATCCAATAACGAAAATGTGTCATTAAGACGAACATTTTCCATTTATATTATTGTGAACATGTCATTTACATGAACAACACAAATTTGCATTACGCCAAGAAATTATTATGAATTCCTCCATTATATGTGGTTTTTGGGTCAAAACCTTATACTTCCCATCTATGGATATATGGATGTGATATACACATCTAAATTGCTCCACCACAATTTATTAGGATGAGTTCTCAATGAAGATTTGACAATTATGTTGATTACGAGTTCATCGAAGGTAAAATATTTACATCGTTGTCAGGAAATTTTGATGACTCGTTTGGAGGTTTATCAGTCATATAATCATAATTCGCAACATTATGTGGAGAAAATCAAAGGTTGGCACATAGATTCGATGAATAATCATCATATCATTTTGATCCTCGCACTAAACAATATGAACGTGAAGTTCAAAAATATATAATTCATTATCTGCCAGACACTTTACTGACCCAACGAGAGTAAAGTATTCATGTGCCAACTCAAAATGCTCCAATAACAATAATGCAAATATTGGGCAATCTGACATCACAAATGAGTCTAAAACCCGCAAAGGCGTGATAGACCACTCGGTTCCAAAGAAAAAAAATCCTCAAAAGTGGAATGGAGCTATATATCAAGATGGTCAAATTGAGGTTAAGATTATTTAAACAAAGCCACCAAGAGAAACAAATAATGTACTCAAGAAGAGTATCGATCGTTTTCGAAAGATATCAATATATATCTCAATTATCAATATCTTGGATGGAAAATATTGGAACCCCAATGAAGTCAACGTCGACGAAATATTTGCGTATAGTGCAACGCTAAATATGATAGTTAAAAATGAGGATCATTAGCCAAAATGCATACACAGATAGAAATGATTGGTGAAAAATTTCAATTTGAGGCAAATTCAAATTCCCAAGAGAAATGAAAAGTTTTAAGACATCAAGTCTTTATACATTGAGATGTAAAGTATGAGTATGAGAAGTTATGAAACATCTCATTTTTGAAAGGTTTTGTACAACAAACCTATAACATTTTGATTATGAGAAAATATATTCTCATGTGGTGGATGCAACTACTTTTTATTATTCGATTAGTCTGACAATTTGTGAAGGGAAAGAGTTTGCCCCTAATGGATGTCCTTGCAACCTATATGTATGGTTTTCATAATTAGAATACACATGTGTATATGAAATTCTCTTGAGGATTTATTTTGCTATAAGCAAATAATTCAAGTTCGCGTGAACGATATTCAATTATATCCAACTGACGTCATATGAATTGAAAGATTGAGAGACATGGTACATTTAGCATATCATACATTTCTTTATGCATATAATTTCTTCTTCATTTTAAGTTATTTTTTTTTGAAAAATCATCTTCGTTATATTTTATGGTTTCAAAATTCTTACCAAAATTTTCTTAATTTAATTTTATATTTTAAAATGTGTCTCTTTTATTTTGACATAATTGGATGTGATCATCTTTTGTTACATAGATAACATACACTTTATTGAGCTCGTAAAGAGTTTCTCAAAGCAATCAACTATTGATTAGCTATAGAGTTCGAGATGAAAGATGTGGAAGATCACCACTAACTTGCCAATTGTGCATCTCTCTCGAACATGATTTTCGTATATCATTAATGATATACTAATTATATCCAACAAAAAGTTATATGGATATGACATGGCTATCAATACATGGATGGTAGTAAGATCACCATGTGACTCTATGTCCATTTTAATCGACCTATATTCAGACACAAGAACTATTCGGTTTTGTAGTAATAATCTTGGTCATATTTGTGTTGGTTGACCATAAATTGGTCTTATGTGGTAATTTTATCACTTGGTGGCCGTGAAACCAACTTATAAAGCTACACCACCATTTCACAAGATGATTTTATAAATCATGCATGATATTTATAAATCATGCATGATATTTATTTTGCATATATCCTTGAGTTGCAAGAAAATGTTGCAACGTGATGTGATGATTATGTACTCTTTTTCCTTCACTAGGTTTTTATCCCATAGGGTTTTCCTAGTAAGGTTTTAATGAGGCATATTCTCATCTAATGGTCATCCAAGGGGAGTGTTTGTAAATATTAATTATGGATGACCATTGATCATATTGATGCATACATTATATGCACAAACTCCAATGAGTTGAAATATTCACACTACAAGTGCCCTCAAGCGATAACTTGGTTGATTTAATCACCAAGACTCTCCATACATCAACTTTGGAGAAGCTAGTCCTAACAATGAGAGTTC
The DNA here is from genome assembly GCA_030674075.2 of Linum usitatissimum. NCBI lineage: Eukaryota > Viridiplantae > Streptophyta > Magnoliopsida > Malpighiales > Linaceae > Linum > Linum usitatissimum. The sequence goes on from JAUJYP020001374.1 coordinate 3,399,816, forward strand.
GAGACATGAAGAATCTCAATTGATATCATAATGAGGGGGAACGATGTTATCATCAGGGGGTGGCGATACACACTGCACTCTTTTTCCCTTAACCATGGTTTTTCCCAATGGGTTTTCCTGATAAGGTTTTTAACGAGGCAAAGATCAAATAGTGTATTCGATAATGATGTCTAATTTTTACCCAATGGACATTCGAGGGGAGTGTTATGAATATTTTATATAAATGTAGTTGAATGCTCATTGTGTAACTCCCATTGCATTGATCATGTATTATATTACTCTCTTAATTGTATTAATATTAGAATGTACATGTTATGGTTTCATGAGCCTATAAATAGGACTCTACATTGTATCATATCTACACATCAATAAGAAACTCTCTCCCTCTCCATATTTTCTCTTGTTCTTGTCTTTCTTTGAGTTTAGTTTTATAACAAAAGATAAATTATTCTACAATTAAATATTTCATTTATTTCCGTTGCAATCATCTTTTTTTATCACATACTCACATAAAGTTTTTTTTTCTACTCAAAACTTTTAGATCTAAAATATAATTTATATTAGGACATTTTCTTTTTATCTTAACTAATAAAATACTTTAGGACCGTTAGATCCTTTTATTATTTTTTGATTGGTTCCAATTGACATTTATTTAATTTTTTCCCCATCAAAAGTATCACTCTATCTCATATCTTCAGTTTAACTTCCATAATTATGTTACCATATTTTTTGCGATTTGTTTTTTTATCTCTTTTCACTTTTTTGTTAATTTTAATTTTATGGTTTTTTAAGAGACACCATATCCAATTCTTTATAAAAAAATTCTATAAATTTCTCTCCAATATTAATTAAAGACGGTTTCCCTATTTTTTATTTACAATTATCTCTTTTTCAAATTTATTTCTTAGATTTGTAATTATATTTTTTTGAAAATTGTTATTTTATTCCATCTCTTTCTCAGCCACCCCTTCCGATTCATAATTCTCTACTAATTATCAATTCTTTCGGAAAAAACATGAATAAGTAATTTCATTCAAAAAATCTCATTGTACCTGCAAATGTGACTAATTGTATATGTATGTTCATTTTTGAAAATTTTTAACTTTATGTACCTGAATGTTCAATTCTGAAAACATAACAAATTATACCTATAAAATTGTGGTGGTTCCAACTGCTCATTAGGAAACTTTAGTAATAGCAGTCATACATCTTTACAACAATAACCCTCACACAAATTCTCGTGTCATGAACTAGAATTGACAAATAATTTATTCACCAATAATTCAAAAACAGTCACGATATTTCATAGTTTTTAATGCAGAATAATCTCAAAGGCTAAATTCTTTTTCATACTCCATACCTATAAATTTTAAGACAAATTATCACCAATAACAAACTTGTTTACTTCCCCCCTCACTCCCTATCTATCACCTAATGCATGTGTTTTCATGAACCTGGGACGTCCGCCGAGCATATCACTTTCGCATATGAATCGATAATAAGGAACGAAAACAAACATTTTCTCATAAAAATAGATTTAGGGCGATCGCAGATGAGGAGTTATTGCTTATGTAATTTGGGCGCAAATTTTCTCTAGTTTAGGATATCCTCCTATGCCACATTAATCTTAGTACCTACATAATTACAATGGGAACAGTTAGTAAATAGATTAGTCGAAAATAATTGGATGATATGGATGTGTGGCACTCGGGAATGAATAGCCTGTTTAGGCAGCATAATCAACGACAAGATCAAATTTGGAACAAACCAAAGAGAAAAAAATGGTGAATCTGTAATAAGTGGGTAATTAAAAATCAAAAAATAGATTGAATCTGAAAAATCAACAACTAACCTTTTGAGGATCTAAAACAAACTGGAGGTCGGAGTCAGTAGTCAATGTATAAGGAGTTTGTTCCTGCGGCGACAACTCCGCAAAAAACATACCTTAACAGTTTAGGGTATTTTATTCTATTGTCGAAATAGAGAAGAGACCAACCAATCGAATCGCCGTCGACTTACTCAACCCGCAGCCGCCAGAATAAGAAGAATCGGATGATGAATCTGGAACTCAAATATCCGAAGGAAAGGAGTTGAAACTCTGAAAATTCCGGTGATTTTCATCAAAAAGGAGAAGATGAGGGTTTTTGTTTTGATAGGGAGAAAAGGATATTTGGTTGTTTTGAAGATAATGGAATGTGATTTTGGGAATTCTATTTCCAATTTTTTGTTTTGATTTTTTTTAAATAAACTGTGAATAATAATGAATTTTAACAAAAGTACCGTCTATCTCAATTTTCGTTTTTAAATCATAATTATTAGATAAAAACACTAAAAATTTAATGGCTATAAAAAGTGTACTAACCAGTAAAACATTAAGTTAATATCCTAATAATATTAAATCCGGATAAAACTAAAACTTATCAGGTCGAAAAGTGAGTCATCCGACTACTACTAGGCTTGGCATCATGGCGGATCGGGAACGGGTTTGGTGTATCCGATCCCCGCCCACCGCAATCGTCAGGTTTCCCCGACCCCGTCCCCGACAGCCAAACGGGTGGAAAGTGCATACCGTCACCGTCAAGTGACGGATACCCATAGATTCCCATCGACAAAAAAAGTTCAAAAAATAAAGAAGATAAATTTAATCTGACTCATTCATCCTCAAACAGAAAACCCAGTAAAACAAAGATTTTACATATTAACAAAATCAAACTGCAGTCAAATAACAAAATCCATCATCAAAACACCTATCATCATATACTCCCCAAGCAAAATGCTCCACCCATTTCACCCAAAACCAGTAAAATAGCAGAGGAAAATTAAACAAAAACGATTATTATAGTGAGAGCAGAAAGAAGAAAGTAAGAAATTTCTTATCTAAATAGTTATATCTCACCAAAAGATTCAGATGTTTCATCTAAGTGGAACTTGAAATCGAAGAGTTAAGTAGTCATTTTTATGGGTTGCATGCGGCTATTTGTCCAGATCTACGATAGTGTTAGGGATGATTGATCGATTTGGAGGATAATACAAGGTTGGTAGGAGGGTTTTATGGTTTTCAAAGAACCAAAATGGCTAAGAGAGGTTGAGAATCGAGGGCCGCCGTTTGGGTGTGGAGAGTTGAGAGGTCTGTTGAAAGTTGGGTATTCAGAGAAAGTGAAGATTGAGAATGAACGGTGTCTAGGGTATCTCAAATCTTAAGAGTAAGGTTTTATATGATATATAAAACGACGTCGTTTTTTTAGATGGATTATTCGGCGGGTGGGTCATGGGGCGAATACCAACGGATCCGTCACCACCCACAAATCGTAAAGGCAGGGTATAAGGTAACCCGTTGCCTGTTGACGGGCCGCATTGATCGGGGAAAGCCCACCCATTCCGGGGCCAAATGGATGGGTATCCACGAGAGCTTTTCAAAATGCCAAGCCTAACTACTACCTGTTTGACCCAATACCGATCGACTTGCCAGGCCCAAAAGTTGAGCCTACTAGAAAACCTATCCCATTGACTAACTGAACTTCATTAAACCCTCCAGAAGAACGTCGGCATCTAGCAAAACTATCGAGGAAGAAACAATTCACTTAAGCCGGAATAAGATTATAAATGACAAACCTAAAGACAACAAATTAAATATGAAGAGGGAGGGAGCCGTTAAAAAAACAAGGAAACAAAACACAAAAAGAAATGGAAAAGACACTCGATAATTAGGCGGCAATTACAGAACTACGTGTGAAAAATATACTTTTACTAACTAAAAAAAGTTATTAATTATTGCATAAATTAAATAATATAATAAAAACGATTACAATTTATATCCACCCCACCTAATCACTATACTCATAGGCTCGAATTCTCAATTTTTCTTTTTTCTTTGTAACTTATCGTTGAATTTTTAAAATTTTTCTTCCAAATCATATTATTAAAATTGATAGATAGTCCAAGTCTTATGAGCTTGTTTTTTTTATCTCTTTTATTATGTTTAAAAGTGGATATTCTTTGAGTTATACTTTGTAAGATTATGAACTGATTTTATTTAGATAAATTATAATTATATATAATTAATTGTTTTAAAGTTCTTCTATCCTTCAAAGTCATCACCATCCGCCATTACTCACCTATTATTGAATAAAAAAGTGAGCGAAATCATACAAATAATCACTCATAACATTAACGAATTGATTGATTTTGATCTCAAACCCAACCATACTACGTATGAAAATCGGTAGACAAAAGTAAAAGTTATTAACTATTGCACAATTAAATTTTGATTAAAAAATTATTGCACAATTAAATAAGTATAATTAAGGCGAGTAGATCCACCCCACCCCAGTTACCACCTAGCTAACTACCCGAGTAGATCACTACACTGTCCCCCAATTAAGTAGCTCTCATGATCTGAAATTTGAAGCAATACCATTCATTAAGAGATCTTTTCTTTTCCTCGTATATGGCTACTACCATGTCTGCCGATACCAGTACTCCAACTGTTGAGGACAACCGTAACAAAGGTGACGACGATGACCAAGTACTCTCTCCACAACTTGAAGGCAACAACGTCGCCGGAGTACCCGTCAAAAGCCTGCGACGGTTCGACTCCTTGGAGGTCGAATCTGGCAAGTTCGCCGGTCGTGGGAGCCACTGCGTTAAGGTATGACGTGCTCTCTCTATATGTAGGGTAAACTGATGTTTATGCTATTTACACTAGTTTTTTTTGTGTAATGAAACGTTGAAATTAACAAATTTTATTTTATTTCAGTTCAAATTCTTAGTCATGATCATTATTATAAAAATTACACTCTATGTGTTTTCCAATTTTCTTTGCTGCTTCATTTTTTTGTCAACATAATAATCAATATATATCTCTACCAAATTAGTTATTTATTCAAACTACGACATTTGTTATTTGTTCAAATCACGATGTCATGGTATCAAGACAGATCATTGGTTTGAATTTTAGTAATCCTAATTTTTTGAAATTGTACAAACCTCACACTCTTTTGAGAGTTTTCTAATATATAACATTATATACTATTGAAATGCGCGTAAGTGCAGGAAGCGAGCTGGGGAGTCCTACTTCAGCTGGCGTTCCAGAGCATCGGAGTGGTTTACGGGGACATAGGGACGTCGCCGTTGTACGTATACGCAAGCACTTTCGGGAACGGGATCAACCACGGAGAGGACGTACTGGGTGTTCTCTCTTTGATTATATACACCGTGACGTTGATCCCTCTTCTCAAGTACGTCTTCATCGTCTTGCGAGCCAACGACAATGGCGACGGTAATTTTGTTATTTACCTCAGATAAGCTATAGTAGTAATAAAAAATTAGCTTCGGGAGTCCAAATGAACAGGGTCGGCGTGTCAAACTGAAATTGCTTTTAACCTATTTACAACTGTTATGAACCAATTAAACAGTTGTATTATCATATTCATCAAGTCTGCAGTGCACGTGCTGGTATTTTTTTTTATTGACTTGGCAGATCACCCATGTTGACTCTTCAACTTATGAAGAAATAATTTCATTTAAAACATTTACTTCTTTAATAAAATATTATATGTATACTATTCTTTGCTTTTTTTTTTAATTTCATTTAAATCAATATTACCAACACTAACCATTGCAAGATGCTTCAAAAGTCTTATGAATTTATGTAATTGGTTGTAATGGGTAATGTGGTTGGTTGTCTATAATTATAATTAGTGGTATAGCTAGCTAAGACTTCAGCCAATTAAGTGGGGTTGATAGTAAAATAAAATAGTGAAAAGAAAAAAATTAAAATACTACCTCAAATGGTGTTGTTGACACTACTTAGCCATAGTTTCAAGATTTGCATGGGGAGATGCAAGAAATTCGTTAAACTAACGTCACTAAAAATCTGAATCGAAAAACAAAAACATTTCAAAGGAAATTTAAAAGCCAAATAGTTCATGTGAAGATTCCTTCCTAGGTGGTCTGAAATGATTGGATACTGCACCTGCAACGTAATTGGGCCACTAAATGACTATAGAAAAAAAAATGCACTAATTAATCTTAATTTGCAATGATTAATTAATTATTATTTTTTGATGAAGAAGAAATTAACAATAATCAATTAATTGCCTGCCAAATAAGCAACAATTTCCAAACCTCGCCCAATCAAAACAATTATAAAAAAAAATAGAGAAATGCCAATTAAAACAACGTATGGATCGGCTAAGTTGATTTGGCATCTTAATTGTTAATTTAAGTAGTTTGCAAATGGAAAACAAAGGAACAAAACAAAATGAAGAGTGCAAACTCAGCAAATTAAAGAGCTGATTTGGATGCTAGCTTAACAAAGTGATCGGCAGTATTGATCCTAGCTAGTGATGTTAGGAAACAGGTGTTTAAGTACCAGACAATTTAAATATTATATAATATTATATGAAGCGTTTGACATGGCAGCGATGGCTAGCTTTGAGAACTTATAATATATTTTGCACTGAAATTAAAATAAAATAGTTACATAAGTGAGATTAGTGGTTGTGATTGAATCTCGAGGTTGATTAATGAGTTGTTGATCTATGCGACAATTAGTAAGTGTTTGGTATAAAATGAGGGTAAAGTGTATACGAGAGAGCGTGAAGGAAAAAAAAAGTACCGTCAGTATTCACATGCGTACAAATTTAAGATGGATTAATTTAATATAGCATTCAGACATTAGTGGATAGGGTAAATAAATATATAGTATTTGACTTGAATGAGTGAGATCACTTTTTCTTATACATTCTATTGGGATTCAGATCATGTTGCCACGTGTCACAGGCTGGTTATGACCCAGTTGACAGTTGATATCGGTCGACCACAAAAAAATCTCACATTCTGATGGTGAAGGGCTGAGATTGTCTCAAGTTTGGACTTTGAGGCCAGACACACTAGAATTGTCAGTTGGGCCTCCGTTGGATCCAGGCGGTTCTCTGCACAGTAATGGGCTAGCTGTTTAGTGTTTTGAGTCTTGTTTGAACTGGTGGGCCACGGCCTTATCATACGCAAACAGTTAAAAGAGAAAAATAAAATGAGTAATCAGATTGGGAAGTAGTAACATTTTATACGTACATGTTTCGAGTTTTTTATTTTGTTCTTTTTTTAAATTTGGTATAGAGTATTTTTCGATTCTAAATCCATATATGATTACAGGTGGAACGTTTGCATTGTATTCGTTAATATGCCGATACGCGAGGGTGGGGCTGATTCCGAGCCAACAAGTGGAAGATGGCCAAGTGTCGAATTTTCAGTTGGAGTTGCCAAGCAAGCAATTAGAGAGGGGTTCCAGGTTGAAGTCAATGTTGGAAAAGAGTGTTTCTGCAAAGTATTTTCTACTTTTTGCGACCATGCTTGGTACCTCCATGGTTATTGGCGACGGCATTCTCACTCCTTGCATCTCCGGTCATTATTAATTAATTCACACACTTTTTTTTCTTTCTTTCGATTAATAATGAGTTATATTCTAATTAAACAAGTTGTGAAAATAATTGCAGTGCTATCTGCAGTGGGAGGGATGAAGGAGGCTACTGACTCTATGACTCAAGGTAATTAATTAACATCCTCTTTATTTCCAATCTAAACTTGGTCCCACTGTAAGAAAAATGACTTTTAGTCACAGAAGTTTCCATTTCTCATAACTAAAGGTCGGGTAAATAAACACATTCAATTACATGAAATTGTTTTAGTTACAGTGACTAATACAAATATCTGGTGACTAAATGTCTTTTATTCAATTAACCTTTAGTACTTTAGAAGACATGAGAAGATTTTGTGAATAAATGTCCTTTTTTTTGTAGAGTCCAACACGACTCCGCCAGACAGTTTAGGTTCAATTGGTTTATATTATTTGCAGAGATGATCGTGTGGATATCAGTAGCTATTCTGATCATGTTGTTCGGAGTTCAGCGGTTCGGGACCGACAAAGTCGGCTACAGTTTCGCGCCGATTATCTGCGTCTGGTTCCTACTCATTGGTGGGATCGGATGCTACAATTTCGTCAAGTACGATCCGACGGTGCTGAAAGCCCTGAACCCCAAGTACATGATAGACTACTTCAACAGAAACAAAAAGGAAGCATGGATCTCACTAGGCGGAGTCGTCCTCGCCACCACAGGGACCGAAGCACTGTTCGCTGATGTCGGCCACTTCACAGTTCGGTCCATTCAAATCAGCATGTGTTGCGTCACTTACCCCGCTCTCCTTCTTGCCTACACTGGCCAAGCTTCCTTCCTAACCAAACACCCTGACCTTGTCTCTGACACTTTCTACAAGTCCATACCAGGGGGTTTGTATTGGCCGATGTTCCTGGTAGCTGTTCTAGCATCGATCATTGCGAGCCAGGCTATGATCTCCGGGACTTTCGCGATAATCCAACAGTCGCTCTCCCTTGGCTGCTTCCCTCGGGTGAAGATCGTGCACACTTCTTCTAAGTTTGCTGGACAGGTTTACATTCCGGAAGTCAATTACCTTCTGATGATGGCTTGTATTGGTGTCACCGTTGGGTTCCAAACTACTGCCAAGATCGGCAATGCCTACGGTAAATTTATATCAATCATGTACATGTTAAGTAGTCAATTTCTTGCTCATCGTATATTAATAGATATACTAGACGTTCATGCTTTCAGGAATCGCCGTGGTGTTCGTTATGACTCTGACATCATCATTTCTGGTACTAATCATGCTAATGATATGGAACACCAACATACTATTGGTAATTGGCTTTGTTCTAACAATCGGAAGTGTGGAGATTGTGTACCTAAGTTCAGTCCTTTACAAATTCAACCAAGGTGGGTACCTCCCGCTGGGATTCGCTGCAACACTAATGACCATCATGTATGTCTGGAACGATGTATACCGAAGGAAGTACTACTACGAGCTTGATCACAAGGTTTCTTCAGACAGTGTTAAGGACATTGTAGCCGACACAGTACATCTGAGCAAACTTCCCGGACTAGCCCTCTTCTACTCCGAACTTGTCCAGGGCATCCCACCAATCTTCAGCCACTACTTAGCCAACATCCCTGCATTGCATTCACTACTAGTGTTCGTCTCCATCAAGTCCTTGCCCATTGGTAGGGTCCCCATTGAGGAGAGATTTCTTTTCCGCAGAGTAGAGCCCAAGGAGCTCAACATGTTTCGATGTGTAGCTAGATACGGATACACTGATGTTAGGAATCAGGGGGAGGAGTCGTTCGAGGGTGCGCTAGTTGAGAAGCTTAAGGAGTTCATCGTGGAGAGCTACTGGCTCTCGGAAACAAATGCGGGGAAAGCAGAAGGGCATCATGATCATGCCGAGGAGCTGGAGAAAGAGATGGAGATGGTTAACAAAGCATGGGAGTCCGGTGTTATTCACTTGATGGGTGAGAACGAGGTGATTGCGGGGAAAGGTACAGGGATAGTGAAGCGTGTTCTGATCGATTATGCGTACAATTTCTTGAAGAAGAATGTGAGGCAGACAGAGAAGGTGTTTGATATCCCGCATAAGCGGATGCTCAAAGTTGGTATGACTTATGAGCTCTAGACATGATGCAGGTCAAGGCGAGCTAGACTATGACCTACATATAATAAGGAATTTACAGAGCTGAAACCGATGTGTACGTAGATAATAAAAAATTTACTAAGGTAAATCTCTCAATGAGGAGATCATGTGATTAATTATCGTATATAAGAATAAAAATGGATAGACCATGTGGTAAGTTCATAACATTTATGATATATGTCACTTGAATATATTATAATATACTATTGTACATACAGTTAATAGATTTCTCGTCAACTAATTTTATTTTGAATACATTTTCATTTGGAAGTCATGTTATGATAAATGACGTCCCAATATTTTGAGTTATTGAGAAAAAGTCCCAAACAGTTACAAATTATCTCACTATATAAAAATAAGAGAGATTAGGATAGAGAGAGAAAGTGAGAGGGATAGGGGGTGAGCGGGGGTAGGTTAGGATATTCCCAGGATTTGCGTTTCCACGATTTCCAGACTAAGGGCTCGTACTTTCGCATCGAGACCTCGTTCAGATTCTCCGAGCAACAGTTCCGGTTAGCTGCCTCCGAGAGGTCCGGATTGCATTATTTCTTTTTGAGTTGGGATCAGCTCCGGTGGCGAAACGATGTGCTGGTGGCGGCTTCAAAGTGCGGCTGGAAGTTCCCGACAGAGTGCTTCAAGGTGGAGGCCCGAAGGAGGATCTCCTTACTCAATACCAGGAGGAAAAGGGAGGAGGTCTTAGCTATTTTTGAGAGATGCAAGAATGAGAAAGTCTTTTTTGTCCCGCTCCCGATGGAGTCAAAACAGAGAGGTCGGTGGGATTTCCTCAAAGCTATCCAAGGGTTGATCGAAGATGTGCATGGTCTTGAAGGCTCGTCGTAGAAGAGGTCTTCGGTGGACCAGCAAAATGAGCTTCCTTTTGCAAAGGTCGTGAAAGGTTCGTCCTTCTCCTCCGAGGGTCTCTGTTCTATGACGTCGTCGGGGGATATTGGATGTAATGAAATGATTTTTCATTTTATTTTTCCCGCCACACTTCACCATTAAGTGAAACGGTGCGCTCAAACCTCAGCGAGGATAAGATTGAAACGTCACCGTTGTACTCATCCTCTCCAGCTCATCGTCCTTTCCCTTTTCTGCATTTCCTTGCAAACTCTGCTCTCTTTCTGAACATTTCTGTTGGAGCTCTAACGCTCTTGGCCAGCTAATGAGCTGTGCAACTTGTCGTCTTTCAATTCCATTGTTTGTATATGAACCGAAGTTCAATGAATGAAAGACGTGAGCTAAATTTCCACAATTCCAACTAAACTAACAGGGGACGCCATCCTTGTTTTGGATGTGGGTGTCAATGAGAGGCGAAGGTATCTCGAAAGTTTTCTGGTGTTTCAGGGTGTCTAACCCGACTCCAGAGTCGCTCGACTGGACCAACTTTAGGCGGTGGATGCGAATTAATTGGGGTGTGAATGAGTAGGTGAAAATTGTGGAGGTTGGGGATGATTCCTGGCTTCTTGAGTGTTCTTCGACTACCGAGGTGGAACGAATTTTGTATTTGGATAGATTTCTTTATTGGACCTCGAAGATTTTCCTTGACCGGTGGCTCCCTTGCGCGGGCAGATCCGACGTTTTGGGTAAACAGAACTTAGCATGGATTTCGGTGAGTGACATTCCCCTGCATTTGGTTTTCCCGCACTCCTTAAGCTAATAGGGAACCTATGTGGGGAGTATGTGGACTCCAGTCCTTCCACAGGTCTCCTTGGCACAACTCGCATCAAGATAAAGAAGATTAGGCATATACCTCCTTCTGTCTCTCTGGTTTCGTTGGATGGTGAATACTCAGTTTCTATTTCAGTCTTCGGATCTCCGACGAGGGACTTTATTGACGAGCTGCCAGAGCCGATGACGGTATCCCCGGGAAGGAGAGGTAATATGAGGATAGGGGCTCCCAGGGTCTGGCGATTAGTGCAAGGCTAGTGCTCCAAAGGATTGGTTTTAGCGTCGGTTGATGTTGAGAAGGCTCTGCCTTCGGTTGTGGTGGAGGATCATCGGGAAGCTCCTCCTCCGATTAGAGAAACTCAATCCGATGTGAAGGAGTGCTTTGAGAGGGGGATGGTGGCTTGGGTCTGCCGCCTATCACATGTCAAATAGGAGTCTCGGGTATCGAGGAAGGAGACGTCCTTTCGGATCTTTAAGCGGGGTACGCTGGTTTAAAAGTAAGTAGCAGAGGAGATTTGTGTGTGGTTTTGAGAAACTTCTCTTCAGAGATGGAGGGAAGACTTGAGGGTTTGACATTTGTAATGGGATTGGGCTTAAGCCCAAGAAGTTTAAAGTTGGCAAGACCACCTCTTTGTTTGAATTTCAGTCTGTGTGTGGAACTCTGTGGAAGTGGGCTCTAGATTCTAAGAGTGGGCCGAGTCCTTTCTTTCCACTCCATCCATTCAAACATTGACCCGACCGATGCTTGAGGAAATGTATTTTAAAGCGTCAACAAAGGTGGACATTGATTTCGCGACGGAGACCACTGATTTCCCACAAGTTCAAGGACAAGTCTCGGAGGTTACTTCCTCTTAGACTGAGGAGGATGATAGGAAGCTGGTCGGGGTGGTTTTAGACGTGACTGGTATGTTTGACTTGCAAGTTGACAATTCCTTTGATCGAGCGGTGGAGAGAGTGACTCAATTGTCAGAGGAAGTGTGTCAGAGGCAGGAATCAGTGAGAGCAAGTAGTAACCGTTTGCAGATCAAGGAGCGTAGGCTGGACTTCTCAACGGAGTCTATGGTGTTGCTCCTCCGAACTAGGAACTCCCAATCTAGGTGTGTTGCAGCAATTGACTTTTCTGATGAGTCCTAGAATCGTCTCAAGGAATGTCAGGAGTATGGGTTCAGTTGAGAAGAGGTTTCGAATTTCTCAAAGAATGCAAGTTTTACGACCTAATATTGTTTGTCTTCAAGAATCAAAGATCGAGGAATGTAATTCTGGCATTGCTAAAAGTTTGCTTGGCAGAGGTAATTATGAGTGGGAATTTAAGGTGTCGATCGAGGCCTCATGCGGTATCATTTCAATTTAGGATAAGGATGTGTTCGAGTTAGAAGATAGCTGGGTGGGTCTTTTGTGTGTGTTCTCCATTCTACAGAGCAAGCGAAATACGACTATGTGGATGTTGATTAACGTGTACTCAAAGTGCAGCTTTGCGGAGAAGCATCAGTGTTTAGGTGAGCTTAGAGATGTGCGCTCGTGGTGGACTCTTCCGTTTTGTATAGTTGTTGATTTTAATATGGTAAGGAACAGCGACGAGGCCATTGGGCAGCCCCGGTCTCAAAGAGAGATGCACATGTTGAATGATTTTTTGAAAGAACTTTGTTTGCTGGAACTTCCTTTGAGAGGTGCTTGCTATACTTGGACGAATTTTAGAGACCTTCTCTCTCTTTCCAGGATTGACAGAGTTTTCATCTCTATGGAATGGGAAAACCTCTTCCCTTCATGCAAGCTCAAGGACAAGCTTAGAGTGTGCTCTGATCACTTGCCTTTGTTGGAGTCGTGCGACCAATTCTCCGTTGTAAAGAGACCTTGGAGACTTGAATTGGTGTGGTTTGGTCACTCCTCTTTCATTGATGTGGTTACTGAGTGCTGGAATAAGCCTCTGATTGGGGTTGGCGGCCATTTTCAGGTTGGTCTCAAACTTAAAAGACTCAAAGAGAGCCTTAAGGTGTGAAATGTGGAGGTGTTCAAAAGAATTGTAGGAGAGATGGACTGGATCTTATCTTTGATCGACATTTTCGACCATGTGGAAGAATAGGGTAACCTGGACAGTTTTGGAAGAATTGAAATGTGTCTTCTTAAGTGCGACCTAGACCATATTTGGAAGGCCGATGAAGTCATGTGGAAGAAGAAAGCAAGGGACATTTGAGTCAGATTGGGTGATCGAAATACCAAATATTTTCACAAGACGACGAGTCAAAACATGAGAATCAATTTCCTTCACATAGAGTTCTTTAAGAAATTTTGGGAGTTGATAAACTCTGACATTATGGCGGCGTTCTGGGATTTCTTTAACACAGGTTACATGCCTTACATCAGTAAAGAACCTTCATCTGTCTTATCCCAAAAAAGAGGTGGTTGAGGATGTAAAGGATCTTCGACCTATCAGTTCAGTCGGAAGTACGTACAAACTTGTGTCTAAGGCGCTCATGAAATGCTTAAAGGATCATATGCCCTACTTAATATCGCCCCAACAGTGTGCTTTTGTGGGTGCTAGAAAGATTCTTGATGCCTCTCTTATTGCCAGCGAGGCTATCGACTCCAGAGTTAGATGTGGGCGGCTAAAGTTAGTTTTCAAGTTGGATACTGAAAAAGCCTATGCTAGTGTGAACTGGTCTTCTCTTCTCAAGGTAATGGAGGCAATGAAGTTCCCGAGGCGTTGGATTGGGTAGATTCGGGGATGTATTTCTTCCCCACATTTCTCCATTTTAGTCAATAGAGAGACTGTTGGATATTTTGAGAGTTCTAGAGGGCTTAGACAAGGAGACTCTCTCTCCGTTCTTGTTCCTGTTGGTTATGGAAATTCTATCAAAGATGTTGTTGAAGCTATCGGAAGCGAATAAGTTCAATGGCTTCTTTATAAAGGACAACGGAAGGATTGGGGAAGTTTCTCACATTTTGTATGCCGATGACGCCATGATCTTGTGCGACCCGTCTGAAGAACAAGTTCGGGTTATCCTTGCCACTTTGATTTGTTTTGAATGTGTGACTAGATTGAAAGTTAACATACACGAGAGTAAGATGTTTTTGGTTAGGGAGGTGATGGATGCAGAGAATTTGGCGGGCGTTTTCGGTTGTGAGCAGGATATGTTTCCTTCAACTTACCTTGGTTTTCCACTTGGAGTGAATGCAAAGTCGCCTCAAATATGGGAACCGGTCCTTAACAAGATTAAATATCGACTGCTTGGTTGGAAACCTAGGTTCCTCTCATTTGGGGGTAGATTGGTCCTTCTTATAAGCGTGCTCTCCAAACTTCTGATTTACTATCTTATTCTCAAGGCTCCGGCTACTGTGATTAGGAGAATTGAGCAAATGCAAAATAGATTCTTATGGGAAGGAGTATCTGACTCTAGGAAGTACCATCTCGTCCGGTGGCATATTGTGAAAACTGAAAAGAGTAAGAGGGGTCTTGGTGTGTTGGATTTGAAGCTTATGAATACTGCCTTACTTGGCAAGTGGGGGTGGCGTTTCGCCACGGAAAGAGGTGCTTGGTGGAGAGACTTGATCGAGGGCAAGTGTATGTCTAGGGTTTCTGAGTGGCAGTCTGATTGTAACTTTAACTCGGCCGGTTTGTTGATGTGGAGATGGATTGTGCAAGATGGCTCATTTTTCTGAAATTTTGGCTACCTGATCCTGAAGAGGGTGGGTGTCTTTTTGGCACGATTTTTAGGTGAGGGTGTAAGGTTTTTTTCTCTTTTCTCAAGGATTGCAGCCTCGGCTCAGTCCCTAGATCTTTTATATTTTTTTTACAACACACATTGTGTTGTATTATATATCCTAGTAAATGTCGTTTATAAAAAAAAATTATTTCATTATATTATTAACGGAAAATAACATAAATTTGTATTCAAATTAAATAGCAACGAAGACTTGACAACGGAAGATAAATATAAGGAAAAACAACAAGTTGGCGATGCACCACACACCGTGCTTATTCATAGCATATTACTACAATGCTGACTCGATTCGACTCGTAAATAAGAAAAACGAAACGACGATGCATGACGGCCAAGATGATAACAGTAGTTGATTTCAGTTGGCGGCTGCTTTGGTGGTGGCTTCCGCAGCTGCTGGACGGCTGCCGATTTGTTCGTAGAGCTCCTCAATAAGCTTGTTCTGCTCAGCAATATGTTCCCTGAGCTCACGAATAACTTCAGCAGGCGTAAGGCTCTCGCCATCACTTGAATGGAACTCAGCAAGCAAATCAGTCAGCCTCTTGATCTCCTGATCCTTGGCCTTGAGCCTATCCTCGAAAGATTCCCATCGCAAATACTTGAAGAAAACCCCACTGTCGCCCTCATTCGCATACACATAGGCCGCGGTAAATGTGGGTGCTTGCAACCAACGTCCGGAGTTGTGCTCGAAAGAGACGATGTTCCCGGGGAACCTGCGGGGACTGAAGAGTGTGGATTCGTTGGACCCCGTGTTGCTCTCGTTGGGAGCATTGGCAGTGGCAACGAGGTAGCTGCAGTAGCGGAGTCAGGGAATTTGGCAAAGGAGATTTTTACAATTAAATTAACCGAAAAAACTATAAATAATATTAGATTACGAGTTAAATGAATTATATCATGGATTTAATTATGTGAACAATTTTGTCCCAAGTGTGTACGTACTTGAGTCCGGCGATGGTGGGGTGCAGTTCGAGACGCAGGTACTTGTTATTGTAGGAGCAACGGAGGTGGACGTGGGTCGTTGGGCGACTTGTGGAAGGGACAACCTCCAGCATTACGAACGGGCTGCTTGCAGGGTCCAAATCTCTAACGCTACCGAACCCTTTGTAGTAGGGGGCGAACTCATCGTTCCAGAGGTAGTGAAGGAGTTTGTACTCGTCGAATCCGGTTTGCTGGTCCCTGTATTTGGTTTCGAGTAGCATGTACCTGGGCAATCCAAGTACCGTCTCCGCGGACGACATCTTTGCTACTGTGTTTTGGGGGGATTGTATGTATGTATGTACTTGTGTTTGTTGCTTTTTGGATGCAGCTAGCTGGTGTAATGCTTGGCTCTTGCTTTCCGTATGTATTTATAGATGGGAAGTTATAACATGTATGTATATTGAATAGTGAGGATTCAATAATTAACACGCAGTACTCGAAATGGATTAAACAATTTATAGATGATCTAATCGAATCACATGGCATACTGCAAGTCAATGGTTTTGATGGGCTATCTTTTCCGATCCATTTTCCTTAATTATTTGTCTCATCTACCTAGCTACCCACCCACGTATTTCCATTCTCGTTTATGAAATAGCCCTACTGTAGAGTATGGAGTGGGTTTGAAACATGGGTTACGACAGCTAGGTGGTGACAATCTCCCGAACTTGGAGATTGACCACGTTGAGTGTTTGGCCCGTTCAAAAAATTTAACGTAATTATATAATGATATAAGCAGAGATGGTAATGGTTCATCCTCTTTTGTTTAAAAATATGGTTCGAATCCAACGTGTTATATTTTTTAAAACAAAATCTCTTAGACCGTCGAACGTGTAATATTGATCGTCCAAATTAAACGGATGGTGTGTGACAGAGACACGGTGGATCCAGAAGTAATAGTGAATAGTTGTTGGGTTTGAATAACTGGACTAAAATTAGATGATATTCCTAATATTTATTATTTAATATAATAATATAAGCACGTCCATCCATGCCCTGCATATATTAAAATTATTATAGGGCACGTTTTGATTGCAGAATGGATTAAACAAGTTTCTGCAGTATCCATAACTGTGATCTTGTCCCCTCTAAGCACATGCCATACTCATCAATGGCTTATTGATCTGGACGATTGCTTCTAGCTAGGAGGCTCGTAAAACAAGCACCATTAGTAAGTAATAAGAGTACCTAATTACTAATAACAACTTTCATTTCAAAATCCTGTACGCAACAGCCACATCAGCTGCCACGTCTTCTCTTCCTCCAAAACTATTGGTCCTACCTGTTAACATATGACGAGCACCTTCTCGTAACTTGTCCGGCCTAGGCTTAAATTAAGATAGTTGGATAAGTTTAGTAATCGCAATAACTTCCGCTACAAAAAAGACAGTTATTAGTGACAGTACAAATTCATCACTAATAGCCCACTTAGTCACTATTGCCTATTTGTGACGCACTACATTCGTCGGATGTCGTCGTTGAAGGTCGCCCCACAAATAACTTATTTGTGACGAATCGTCGGAAACACGTATTTATGACGAGTGCTGGTTATTTCTTTCATATATAAACATATGCCAAATTTCTCTGAATTTCGTCGTAAATAATATATTATCGAGAACCATCAATATGTCGGTTATATTTTGTCAAATAGTATTTGTGACGCATATAATTAGTCGATAACGTTTGTGATTTACTCGTTAAATACATGACACGATTTTTTCGAATTCGTCGTAAATGCTTCTGCAGCGACCAGTTTAAATCGTCAGTTATATGTATGACGAACAGAACCGGTCGCTATGTATTTTGGTTTCCTCGATAAATGTATAAGAAACTTTGCAAGGAGGCGTCGTAAATCTTTTTTTACCGACCAGTTTTTTCAATCGATTATATTCGTCAATCAACAGTAGTGACAAGATTGTTCCGTCGATATATTAATTAGTGACTGTTACGTTTGAGTCAAAATTGATGTTCGTCAAAAAATTGGAAGAAAAATCAGGTTTTGGACCACATAAATTCATCACAAACACAGTTAAACTGATGAGAATATTTTTGTTATAATTAATTAGTGAGAATTTGTTTCCCATCCGTGACGAATAATTAAATTTGGTTGGTAATAATATGTTTAGTCATTCACCATTTAAATAAAAATAAAAAAATAAAAAAAAATATTTATCATTTGAGAAATTAAAATATAAAATATTTGAAATAATAATTATTGTATATATCTGAAATATAGAACCTCCCGTTCCTTTTAGATCACTGACTGCTCTATTTTCTTTATTTATGGCACTTTTTTTCTACAAAACATATGCACAATAAAATTAGAAAAGACAAAAATAATTCATATTTTGCGTATACACTAAAATACATAAGTATAACAAATAGAAGTCATACTAACACTTACCGCCCAATGAGGATTACTCCATTTATCTACCATTTCCCTCCAAATAGTAGGAGTAATATTTTCAGACGGATGCTCGTATCGATCCTTGAGCGACGTGTATTTAGAAAATACTCCATGCCTAATAGTATGCATCCAATCGGAGAATTTAAATTTGACATAGTCTTTGACAGTCTTTTTTATGTTCTCCTCAGGTAGAAAGCACTCAAATTTTACATCCTTAAACCGAGCATATAAATTATTCAACTCTGCTTCTGAATATTCAGAACAAGTTATTCATAGCCCATTTATATTTTGGTTAAAAAGAAGAGTAATCTCATAAACAAGTTTTGGAGAATAATCCTGCAATCAATCATTACAAAATATATATATATATATATATATATATATATATATATATAATCCTTTCTAACCTGTATAGTTATCCTTGTAAGATGCAGCCATTGGTTTAATTAACATAATTCTGCATCCCTTCAATGGGAATTTGGAAAAGAGATATGGTGAAGTCTTTGCAAGTTGGTTAATGAATTTTATAATGGATCATAAATTATGTAATTGGGTTGGGTTAATGGCATTTGACCATGAATTGCTTTTTTTCATTGCAACATGCTTTCCACTATCAGATAAGAACATTGTATAGGCCCAAGTTCTATCTTTCCCAATTCCACATCTGTACTTCGTCTCTCTCAGCCACCCAATTCACCCTCCTTCGCCGCCCTTCAATTATCGTCCCTGCTCACGCCCCATCACCATCCTCTGTTTCTTTTACCATCAACCAGTCAACTCTCATTCATACTGTATCAAACTTCCAGCCGTCAATCTCTGCAACCGATATTATTCACCGCCCCGCTCCTAAATTGCACCCCCTGACCTTCCGATCAATACTTTCGAGGTATATTACATACGTCTCCATTCTTATTGAAATTCCTGCATTGCTTTTGAATCTGTTATTGAATTGGGGGTTTCAAATAGGGCATATAATTGGAATGCTTTCTAAACTTCTGCATCTATAGACTAAACGGTTCTCAATCTATTTACATTAGCCAATTTTCCTATCTCAGAATCTTGATTGTAGAATCTCACTAATGTTTCACAAGTATTTCTTAGCTTTCAAGTCTCAACACCCTTGATAAGGATATATGTATCATGAAGTTAATTCTTTTATTACCGTATCAGCAGACCCAACTGCTACCTTTGTATAGCTCTTTCATTACCATGGATGTATGTATATATATCTGACTATCACTCGTACATTTGCAGTTTTCACTTTATATATCAGAAATTCTTGACTACAATACGCCACGAAGCACGAGTATTACGATATAAAAGGTACACGACTATCTTGTGGTCTCTAGTGTAGATTATAGTTTTGTATGCGTTCTTTACATAACTGGTATACACTATATACGATAATTAATATAGTAATTTAAAACTCACAGTTATGGCTTCTATTGATAAACAATGGATGCAACTCCAAAACCGTGTGTGTGTCGAGTACTACAAAGGAGTACAGTACTTCCTAGATTATGCTTTTCGCAATGTGCATGAAGAAGATTTGAAAATTAAATGCCCTTGCATAGACTGTAAAAATGTTTATTGACGTGAAAGACAAGAAGTTGAAATACATCTTCTCTATAGAGGAATTAGACGAGACTATACAAAGTGGGATCATCATGGTGAATGTGCTGGAAACACTGATAGTGCTGAGGATGAAATAGACGATGAGATGGAAACAGATGACATGCATGAAATGCTTAATGATCTTAGGCAACATTTGGATGGGGCATTTCAATGGACGAACCAGAAGATCCAAATGAAGATGCTAGAATCTTTTTCAAGCTTCTTAATGATGCTGACAACCCTTTATATGATGGATGTGAGAAATATTCAAATCTTGATTTTCTGGTTAAGTTGATGCATATTAAATGTTTAAATGGTTGGAGCAACACTTCATTTACAATGTTGTTGGATTTGATGAAGGATGCATTTCCCATGGCTGATTTCATACCGAATACATATTATGGAGTGAAGAAGATCATCAAAAATCTTGGATTACATTATGAAGGAATAGATGCTTGTAAAAATGATTGCATCATCTATTATTCTGAATATAAAGATGCCACTTCATGCCCCATATGTCAGGAATCGAGATACATGTCGACTTATAAGGATAGGAAAGGGAGGGTTAGAAAGGTGCCATGGAAGATTTTACGCTATTTCCCAATTACAAAAAGATTACAGAGGTTATTCATGTCAACAAAGACTGCTGAAGACATGACATGGCATCACGATCAGCGTATAAAGGATGGATTGTTGAGACACCCAGCTGACACTGACGCTTGGAGGGTCTTGGATGAAACCAGTGAATTTTTTACTACTGACCCTAGAAATGTGAGATTGGGATTGGCTAGTGATGGCTTCAATCCATTTGGAAGTATGAATATAAATTATAGTGTTTGGCCTGTTCTTGTATTTCCATACAATCTCCCGCCTTCGATGTGCATGAAGAGTTCATATTTTTTTATGCCCTTACTCATTCCAGGTAAAAAAAGACCGGGTAATGACATTGATGTTTATTTACGACCTTTGATTGATGAGTTGAAGATGTTATGGGATGATGGGGTAGTTACATATGACACATTTAAGAAACAGAATTTCAATATGAAGGTTGCACTTCTATGGACGATAAATGATTTTCCAGCATATGCTTGTCTCTCTGGTTGGAGTACAAAAGGAAAACTTACATACTCATGTTGTGCTAGTGAAACTTCACATTTGAGACTAGAGCATGGCCATAAGAGCAGTTACATGGATCATCGTTGTTTGTTGCCTTCGGATCACAAATGGCGCAGGACAAAGAGACAATTTAATGGTAAGTTGGAAATAAGACTTGCACCAAAACGTCCATCTGGCGAGGAAGTGGAAAATGAACTTCTATCTCTTGAAGAATTCCCATTTGGAAAAGGTAGGAAGAAACAAAAAATAAAAGGGTTTGGGAAAACCCATAACTGGAAGAAAAAATGAATTTTTTTTGAATTGCCATACTGGAAAATATTACTATTGCGTCACAATTTGGATGTCATGCACATAAAAAAATGTTTGTGATAATATTCTTGGTACGATTATGAATCTTCCTGGTAAAACCAAAGATGGCTTGAATGCTCGTTTTGATTTGAAGGAAATGTGTATAAGACATGAACTTCATCCAATAGAAATTAATGGTAAGACTGTTACCTCCTGCTTGCTACACAATGTCACTGGAAGAGAAGAAGGTTTTTTTGTGAATGGTTGACAACTATAAAAGTTCCTGATGGTTATTCTGCAAATTTGGCTCCGTGTATCAATATCAGCAAACGCAAGATCTCAGGAATGAAGACTCACGATTTTCATGTCTTCTTGGAACGATTCTTACCATTGGTAGTATGTGAGATTCTGCCAAAGCATGTTTCTGATGCACTTGTTGAGTTGGCAAGTTTTTTTAAAGACATATGCTCAAAAGAGTTGAAGGTAAATGACCTTAACATGCTTGAGGTCCAAATAGCGACTACACTTTGTAAGCTCAAGAGAATTTTTCCACCATCATTCTTTGATGTTATGGTTCACTTATGCGTTCATCTGCCATGGGAAGCTCGAGTTGCTGGCCCAGTACAATATCGCTGATGTATCCAATTGAAAGGTATTATTGCTTTTATAAGTTCTTAAGAATTTGAATGTTACTTTATTTATCACTTAAGTTGTCTGATTCCATGTTCTTCGAATTTAGGTATCTCAAGAAATTGAAAAGTTATGTTGGAAACAAGGCTTGTCCAGAAGGGTCTATTGCTGAAACTTATTTAGTCGATGAGTGTTTGACTTTCTGCTCAAGATATCTGACTGGCGTAGAGACTTTGTTTAATTGTCCAGAAAGGAATGATGATAAAAAATATTCTTCTGAGAAACATGGAACTATCTATTGTGTCTAATATAAGACGACATCTTGGGAGTATGGAAGTGAAATTTTTGGATGCCAATCTCTTAAAAGCGGCTGTTTTCTATGTCCTAGAAAACTGTGACGAGTTACATGAGTTTTCCAGGTAATACATTACAAGATTTTGTAATAAAGTTGCTTTAATTACTAAGTTCTTTGAGTATTATCACTGATAATGTTGTTTTAATTACTACTTTTCCGTAGTGAACATAAAGATTTCCTACGTGATCAAGGTATTAGAAGGGGTGATGAAGTTCATTGAGAAGAATTTTCACAATGGTTGAAAAATAAGGTAACTTAATTAAATATAATTGACTATTAGTCTTTCTCTATATGTATCAAATGTGTTGCGGGGCTATCATATATCTATTTTTTTATATTATAGATCATAACCATGCACCGGAACAGTGTTGGAAATTTGAACCTGTATGTACTATCTTTGGCCCGAGCCCCAGATAAACGAGTTACATATTACTCAGGTTACTACATTAATAGATTCAGGTTTCACACAAAGACACGTGAGCGGACTAAATGTAGTCAAAATAGTGGTGTGATGGTTAGAGGGGAGAACGACAGAGGCGTTCCCTATTATGAAACTCTTTTTAATGTTATTGAACTTCGATATACAAATGGAGTTCGAGTTGTTCTATTTCAATGTGAGTGGTATGATACGAATCACGAAGGTGTTGGCTACAATAAAGATCATCATGGTATTATCAGTGTCAATACAAAACGCAAACTTAAAACAGAGGAGCCTTTTGTCCTAGCTAGTCAAGTAATACAAGTTTATTATGTTTATTCATTAAAAGGTCCTAATTGGGCTATTGTGATTGAAACAACACCGAGGAACTTGTATCAATGCCTTCAGATGATGAAGCATACCAGGAAGAAGTTGCTACTATAAATATTGCAAGAGTTGGAAATGATGAAGAGGATGAAATATCTTGGAGAAGGGTGGGACTTGAAGATACTACAGTTGATGAAAATGAAATAAAACATTGAAAAGGTTAGTGGTAATTGCCATGTTTGTCATTTTAAATGTATTTCTTAGTTTGATAGTTGATGAACATCACTGACTTTTGAATTACAAATCAGTTATGAAGATATGAAACCTTTGAATTCAACGAATAATTGCATTGATTGGATTTGTGGGCGGATTCTTTCATTAGTGAAGTGCATAGCTTTATTCTACCTAACTTAGTACTTAAGCAGGGACATTACATCTCACTTTTCCATGCGAATTTTAGGCTTGTAGCGGATGAAAACTAATAACCAATTCTGGAGACAGAATGAATGCCTTTGTTTTATTTTTATTTGACCCGATATTTCAATATCCATACCCTATCCGTACCCGTACCTAACGGTTTTGGTTTACTTGCACCTTTAAAAATTTGGTCAACTCGTAATTTACACAGTTTAACCGTATCAATTGTCACATACATCCTACCAGCGACTTATTATAACAAAATTTATCACGTTGAAAATATTTATGCCCAGTAGCCTCGAAATATTCACATTCGCTCGAAAAAGGTTTGCCCTCCCATATTCTCACTAAAAAATTATTGACCGAGTATTTCTACATCATGGAAGAAACATATAGCTGGTCACAAATAAATGGCAATTTGAAAACTTATTATGACACATTTATCAAGTCGGAAATAGTTTATGATGAACAGCGACGAAATGCTCTGATTTCATCAGAAAAGGTTTCCCGCCTATTTTCTCTGTAAAGAGTCTATATCACTGGTCGAATATTTCAACATCATCGATGAAAAAATAACTTGTCACAAATACATAGCACTTTGACGACTTATAATGACACATTTAGCTGGTCGAAAATAATTTATTTTCAATAGCGACGGAATATTGAAATTTAGTCGGAAATAGTTTTCCCACCGATTTTCGCGGCTAACAACTCATATTTCTGACCGAATATTTTTCATCATTGACAACATATAAAATTTGTCAGAAATACATAACAGTTTGACGGGTGTTTGTTGACAAATTAATCTCCTCGGAAATATTTATGTTCAATATCGACGAATTATTTCCATTTCGTCACAAAAACAATTCCCGCCACAGATTCTTACTTCTAGTGTCGTTTGTATCCAAAGGTTCTTCTCGTTATACTTCTACTCAAACTCGTCAACACAGTTTAGACTAACATAATTGGTTTTGGTTGCTAATGATTCTAAGATTAATTAAAATTTGTTATGAATATTGTTATTATGGTGCATGAATGCCCATTGTGTAACCTATACATTAACAATGAGAATCAATACCATTATCTCCTATTCAAGTGTAGTTATGTTAGTTATTAGGGGTTATGTATCATGAGCCTATAAATAGTGCTCACTCTTGTATGTTTGACACACATCAATAAGAATACTCTTCTCCTCCCATATTCTTACTCTTCTTTATTTTAGTTTTATAACACGTTATCAGCACGAAGTTCTGCCATCGAGCAATTTCTTATAATCGTGTGACAAAGAGTTAGTTTTACTTGCGGGATGAGCTAGTGCATACAAAACAACACATATGGCCAATGAGTTCATGTTTATGCTCCTTATGCCAGTTTTTGCAATTTCATTATTGCGCACGACTGCTCGATTCTCGAAAGTTTACAAAGATTGTTAATGCTTGTTATATCCTAACCTTTTCAAAGTTGGCCTATTTTATTTTAAAGTTGTCCTCTTGAAAGAATATAATTTTTTTTCTTAGCGTTTGATGCTTTGTTAGTTACATATATCGTATTCCTTTTATCCAATATTATTTTCATTTTTTTTAAAATAAATATTATTCTAATCTGTTGAGATTCTACATAATTATCATTCTAACCTATCAATTTATTACTGATTATTCTGAACATCCATTTGACGTTTTTTTCTAGCTTTTCATATATTGGTTGTTTTCGTTATTGAGTTATTTTTATTATAGCTACTATGTAACCTTCATATTTTGGGTCCTATATATTCTTTTATAGTTTCGATTTGACCAAAAAATATTATAATGATAAAAATGTGATGTATATATATTACTATTTGCAGTTTTCATTATATTGATCTCTTTATTGTTTTGGTTAATCTTTATTTTTTTTCTCATTTATTTTATTTTAATGTTAAAAAATAGTTTTTACAATTATTTTTCATATGAACTTCATTATTAAAGTTGTGATATGATATACTTGATTGATTTATCATATGATGTAACTCAATTTTGGTTATCTTTATAGCATGTTAATATTGAGTTCACAACTTTTGAACCGAATAATGCACGGGTGATGTATATTTTATCGATTTTACTTAATATTAAAGCATGTTTGTCAAAAGGAAAACAGATTATAGTTATCTTATTATTATTATTATTATAACCATTATTTTTGTAACGTTGGTCATCACATTAGTACATTATGCTTATCTTACTATTTTTTTAATTATCAGCAAAAATTGTCATTAAATATTTAAATGGCTAATGGCCATGCCATTATTAATGGAATCGTAAGTTACGTTTACGGATTAATAAATGTATTGTATATATTGTTATTTACAATTTTATTATACTATATTCATGTCATTATTAATTCGTTCATAATGTGATCTAATTTATTTATTTATTTTGATAATTATGTCAAACTTTTTGAAATTTGAGTATGTGGTCTTTGATATTTCGGGTAAGAATTACTCTTCATGGCCATTAGAGGCTAAAAGCCATTTGTAATGGTATTGGTGAAATCAGACGATAATGCACGTCTTATCAAGAAAAAGCTAAAGCTTTGCTATTTACTCGCCATCATCTCAATGATAGGCCGGAAGATGAGTACCAAGAGGCAAAACGTATCGAAAGGATAAAACTATAAAGATATTTTCTATGTCTCGAATATTAAAGGTCGAAGTGACAAAATATCAATCTTTGTCGTGATTGATTGTACTCATAAAAGCCCGATATGATTGAATGTCCCACGAGGCACATATTTGGAGAAACGGGCTATCTTATGTCTCCATGAAGTGAGTGGATATAATCATATGTCCACAAAGTGATTAGACAATATATATTCTCACAAAGTCAATACACTATTGTGGAGAAAAGACCTATTATTTTGGTCATGTGATAGAAGTTTGCAGAGTGTATCTTTACCCATGAAAGGGTGTTGTGAACATAACAATTGTGGTTATATGAGAATTATTGATCCATTAATTGGTGACTAGATGATTGAGAAATATCTCTATTTATCATTTAAACTATGTACCATTTTCATGACAACATGAGTATTTTATGATGAGAATCACCATAATTAAATATGATATATATCACATCGATAGTGCACCAAGATATATGGTGTAGTACAACATTTCTCTCAAGCTCTAGATCGAGCTATTATATTGTTCACGAAGGAACAAAATCCTTATTCCAGTTTGTTTAGGATCAAGAGAGGAACAATAATATGGTCTATGGCTATATAATTATTGAATCAATAATATTATCCTCCAATTTGTACTACACATATGTTATTGTGATTGAGATACATATATATAAATGTAAACTATTAGTTTACTCGTCCTGACAACTATTATTTGGCATAACCGGTGAGACCATCCCGGTTCAATCATGATGCGAATCGATAAGTACCTCTATGGTCAATTTCGATGATTCCATAATCTAAAGTGTATGTTCTATTGAAGATTGTTGTGCATGATGGTCTCAACTTGGGTATTCTAAAGAAATGATTCCTAAGGTTATAGGGATTTAAGTAGTTCTTGTGACTCCCCTACTTCCTGGGAACACGAACGATTTTCTGTTTTGTCAACAAGGTTTCGTTTCTAGGAAAGCATTTTCACCTTTCCGTTACCCATTGTTGGGTAAGTCTCCAACACAAAATAACTCATTTTTGGGTTGCTTATTCTCAAATAGAGTAGATTGTTGGATAATCATCAACTAAAGTAAGATCATTTCTCTTACACGCAAAAAGTAAGGGTGATATTTATGGATCCATACACCCGACATGTTGACCAATTATCTTAATTGATGCATCAGCTAGATGGTCACATATATCTAGAAATCAAGAGCTTGTAAGATTACTAGCTCACCTATTTTGGTTATGAGCATATTTCCATGATTATCCAATAATGAAAATATGTCATTGATAATCAATATATTATTGTGAACATATCATTTACATGCACAACACAAATTCGCATTACACCAAGAAATTATCATGAATTCCTCCATTATATTTGGTTTTTGGGTCCAAACCACACATTGCCCATCAATGCATATATGTATATATACATTCGAATTACTCCACCGCATTTTATTATGATGGGTTCTCAACGAAGATTGAGAAATTATTTTGATTACGAGTTCATCGATGGTAAAATATCACATCGTTGTCAGGAGAATTTGATGACTCGTTGGAGGTCTATATTCAAACTTCCCACCATTAGGGGGAGAAACCAAAGGTTGGCCAAGAAATTAGATAAATGATTATCATTTCGATCCTCGCACTAAAAAATATGAACTTGAAGTTCAAAGGTATAATTCATCACTAAAGTTGAATTCATCAACTACCAGACGCCTGTAACGACCCAAATAGAGCAAAGCTCTCATGTGCCAACTACAAATGCTCCAATAAATATGATGCCGATATGGGTCAATCTCTTATTACAAATGTGTCTAAAACATGCATGACGCATGATAGACCACTCGGTGTCCCAAAAAAAAAAAACAAATCCTCAAAACTAGAATGGAGCTATATATCAAGATGGTCAAATTGAGGTTAAGATTATTTAAGCAAAGCCACCAAGCGAAACAAATAATGTGATCAAGAAGAGTCTCAGGTACCTGAAAAATATGAAGATAGATATCTCAATTATCTATATCTTGGATGGAAAATACTAGAACCGCAATGAAGTCAACGTCGAAGAAATTATTGCGTATAGTGCAACGCTAAATATCATAGATATCTATGAGGATCATGAGCCAAAATGCATGCAAACAAAAGACTGGCTAGAAAATTTTCAATTGAGGCAAAACTAAATTCACAAGAAAAATGAAAAGTTTTAAGACATAAAATCTTTATATGAAGATGCCAAGCAAATGAGACACATGTTAATCTCATTATAAGTCTTATGAGACATCTCAGTTTGAAAGGTTCTATCCAACAAACCTATAATATTTTAATTATGAGAAAATATATTCTCATGTGGTGGTTGCAATTACTTTTTATTATTTGATTAGTCTGGCAATTTATGAAGGGATTGAGTTTGCCCCTAATATATGTTATTGCAGCCTATATGGATTGCATAAAAGAATACACATGTGTATAAGAAATCCTCTGAAGAATTTATTTTGCTATACGCAAACAATTCAAATTCACGTGAACAAATTAAATCCAATTGACGTCATATGGATTGAATGATTGAGAGAAGTGGTCCATTTAGCATATCATATATTTCTCTATGCATAAAATTCGATTTCTTTTCATATTGAGTTGAATTTTGAATCATCTTTGTCATATTATATGGTTTTGAAATTCTTCCAAAAAATTTTATACATTATTTTATATTAAAAATATATTTCTTTTGTTTATAAGAGTTTAAATGTCATCATCATCTTTTGTTACATAGATAATATACACTTTATTTAGACTCCTAAAGAGTTTCTCAAAGCAATCAACTATTGATTAGCTATAGAGTTCGAGATAAAAGATGTGGAAGATTACCACTAACTTGCCAACTGTGCATCTCTCTCGAACATGATTTTCGTATATCATCAATGATATACTAATTATATCCAACAAAAAGTTATATGGATATGACATGGCTATCAGTGCCCGGATGGTAGTAAGATCACTATGTGACTCTATGTCGATTGTAATCGACCTTTATTAAGACACAAGAACTACCCGGTTTTGAAGTAGTAATCTTGGTCATATTTGTGTTGGTTGACCATAAATTGGTCTCATGTGGTAATTTTAACCCTTGATGGGCTGTGAAACCAACTTATAAAGCTACACCACCATTCAAAGATATGATCCTATAAATCATGCATGATATTTATTTTGCATATATCCTTGAGTTGCAAGAAAAAGTTGGAACATAATGTGATGATTATGTACTCTTTTTCCTTCACTAGGTTTTTATCCCATAGGGTTTTCCTAGTAAGGTTTTAATGAGGCATATTCTCATCTAATGGTCATCCAAGGTGAAGTGTCATGTGAATTATAGATGACCATTGATCATATGATCATATATTTTATGCACAAACTCCAATGAGTTGAAATATTTATCAACTAAGTGCACTAATGAGAAGAAAATTTGGTGTTGGTGACTGAATGATCTCAACTGATATAATGATGAGCGAGAGTTGATATCCTCATCAGGGGGAGTCGATGTGAAGGATATCAATGGATATCATCATCAGGGGGAGTCAATACGCAACTGTACTCTTTTTCCCTTAACCATGGTTTTTCCCACTTGGTTTTCCTGGTAAGGTTTTTAATGAGGCAGTATCAATATTGTACTCGAAGAACATAATATATATTCTTATCCAATGGACATTCATGGGGGAGTGTTATGAATATTGTTATTATGGTGCATGAATTCCCATTGTGTAACCTATACATTAACAATGAGAATCAATACCATTATCTCCTATTCAAGTGTAGTTATGTTAGTCATGTTAGTCATTAGGGGTTATGTATCATGAGCCTATAAATAGTGCTCACTCTTGTATGTTTGACACACATCAATAAGAATACTCTTCTCCTCCCATATTCTTACTCTTCTTTATTTTAGTTTTATAACAAAATTAACATTTTATTGAAAGAGAAAACAGGTTATTGGAAGAGATGAGTCATCAAGCTCAACTTCTTAAACACATTCGAAACGAACAAATGTTCGACTTGGATTGAATAAAATGAATCCTCCTAACACTCGTATGAATCCACGGCACGATCATGCACGCGGATTACCATTACTAGCTTCCCAACTAAGATAGAAATAACCTTAATCAGGCTAGCCGGTAACGAACACCGAGAAGTTCTACAAAGTGATAAGGTGTTTTCCGGAATTAAAAGAAATTACGAGTAGTCGAAAATAGCGTTAACTTGGTCCATCAACGCCTAAGCTATTGATAACTACACCCAACTTGGTCCATTGGGTGCAAACCAGAGTGCCTGCAAATTACAAGATGAATAACTTTTACAACTAGAAGAAACTCAAAAGGTAGAATCGGGTTATCGGCTTACCCCACCGATAAATTTCATCTATCTTTGATTGTTAATCTTATAAATTCCTAAGTCTATCAAACAAAGGATTTCATAGATTTGACCTAATTCAAGCCGTAACAAGAATTAGGTTGAAAACCCAACAATCAAAGCAAACTTCCATTAAATCCAATTATCCACAATCATCATTTCTAAACGTTCAAGACAGGTATCATGGCTCAAATCCTACATCTCAACCAAGAAAATCAAAGACTTAGCTACTCATAACTCGAGAAAAAGTCAAATCAAAAGAAGCCCTAACCATCATCTTGTTGAAGAGATAACAGCTTGTTCTTCCTCCCATCATCGCTTTTAATCTTCTAACTTCAATCCTAGCCTTATCAAATCACTAGATCATGCATATAAGGATAGATAATTGCTACAAATTCTAGCCTTATCAAATCCCCCCACACTTAAATCTTGCTTGTCCTCAAGCAACTTTACTTTTTGCACTCTAACCAAACTCTAAACATTGTGAAAAGGAAACAACATGCTAGCAGTTCAAGCCAACTTCACGATGCCAAGAACACACCTTAGATCACCAAACCACACAGTTATATTTACCGAGTCTTCTAATCCAAATAAAGAACAAACCTATACATATAGTTAGTACCACTCAACATCCTCCAAAAAAAACATTCCCCCTATCACCTATGCTCAAAACAGATGGTCCTAGCCGGGTATTTTTCCCGTCCTAAGGGAGGGAGTGCTTACTTTAATAATGTATTCAAATCAGAGCACTCCCCTCTTCTTTTACAATTTTACTATACATGATCTATTAAACACTTTTGGGTCAATTGAATTACTCAATTAATTGCAAACCCACTTTTCAAAATTTTTGTATAGCTTTAAAAGGTATCTTTCCAAGTGGGGGTAGTTACGACCCTGATCGGGCTAAGGCTCTCATCCACATAGATCAAGTTTACCCAAAAAAACCCCGACCCACAACTAGGAAGAGGTGAGAAGAGAAGCCTGAAGGGATTGGCTTACAAGCAACAAACTCAAGGTCGCTAGTGTTTTGAATCGCAACTGAACCCCACGAAAGTTTGGGCACCTTATTTGGACCATCTAATCAAATATGACTTTAAACTACTATAGCGACTTGATAGGGGAATTAATTTTTCACAAAGCCGGTAGACATCAAGACTGAGTAACCAAGTGCAAAAATCTATTCTAAACTCGTTTCGAGAAAAATGAGAGGCGGCCCAAAAATAATCTATCATGCATCCTATTCACCCTCAAGCGGCAATATTACGCTAAACATGCATCCACATCATCCAAAATTTTCAAGTTTAAGAGGGAAATTCAAATGTTGAAAGATAAGGATTCAATCAAGCAATCAAGTGAAACACTAGCATCATAATTCATCCCCTAAACCACAATATTATCCTCACAAGAAGTCACATTTAGAGAAGAGGTAGGTGAAACCGAATTGAGTTGATGAAATGGAGTTTGGTGGTGAGATGTGATAGAAGAACCATTATTGAGACCTGCCAATTGTAACAAAAACGCAAAAACACAATACTAGTGATAGATGTAACAAATGTTATCATCCGTTAACAAGGGTCCCATTGAAGCACAAACGTTAACCAATCAATCAAAACCAAACCCCCCACACTTAGAATTTCCGCGTCCTCGCAAAATAACTAATATGGAAGGTAAGAAAACAAACTCTGGGAAGATGAATTTTCAGAAAAAGGGTGCACGGCGTGCATACCTTTTTGTTACGAAGGTTTCGAAACAATCTAGCCACACACGACGTGTATGGGTGCATGGCGTGCAGGCTAGATTTACAGCAACATTTTAATTCAACCTTTAACAACACTCATCAAACACAAACATTGAATAAGCATAGCTCCCTAGCATTCATTTGGCAACAACGATAAAATTTGACACTATCAACGGACTTAAAACTTGACTCAATCACAAGACTGTCACATAAGATATACCACAAGACATACAAACCAACAGTCCTTGGTCTTTTATTATGTATTCTAACAATGGATACACAAGGGGTGCCTCCCAAGAGCGCTCTTTCTTTTTCGTCTTTGAGCTAGACGACACCTAGATTATGCTCCACAACTTAGAACCTCCTTGAACTCCATTAACTTCTTCAAGGATTGGAGTTGAATGCCAAGTAGCACCCTTAGAGAGAGATGAAGGAGCCGAAGCGGTTGTGTGCACCAACTCTTTCCTTGTTGCGGCTTCCTCTTTGTGGATGTGTATGCTTGAGGAGGATAGAGGTACGTTGGTGAGTGAAAATCGAGCTCTACAATTCTCCCCAAACTAATGGTGGTACTCGGGCGGTCGGTAAGTTCGTCCAAGGGTGGTCCCGAGATGGAGGAGTCCGTTCTAAAACGGTGTGGGAAGTACTCCTTATGAGTTTCCTCACATAGGTACTTCAAAACCAAACATGAGTCTTAAAGGGTCTCGTTTGGTCTCATTGGAAACACAACTCGAGGAAAACGCCAAATGATGGGTTTTTCAATCGGAGGTGCAATGTCAAATTTTGAAGGCCCTATATCTTCGTGTACTTCTTCCTTCCACTCTCCATCATCTTCCCTTTTAGACTCTTCTACCCCAACATCATGATCTGTGTATTTGTCCTTTGGGATTGAGAAGTCTTCAAGGTAGATTGTTGAGTCACTTTCTTTCCCATCGGCTCGTGCATACATCTCTAATCCTAAATACCATTCAAGTAGGTGGTACTCATAGGAGGAATCGTCCTCCTCTTCGAACCCCTCTACTTTGTCATCATGCATCGTTGGTTGGTCTTTGGTGATTGAAGATACTTCCACTTCCTCATCCATTTTCTCAGATGTCACGCCCAAATCACAATCATTCATCTCAACCTCCTCCAATTGTGGTGGGAGAGGAGGTTCCTCCGCAAGTTGTGCCAAACGGTAACTTTGTTCCTCTGATGTATCTAGTTGGCGGCGACTCACCTCAAGTAGCATAGAAAGTTGCTCGTTCATGGAACGAGAGGATTGATATGAATAATTGAGTCTTGAGCATCTATCTTCGAAAGGTGGATGATCTTGGTTGTAGTCTTGGTGGAAGTAGGTTGAAGGTGAGTCTTGGTGACAGTAAGTTGAAGGTGATTCTGGGTAGAAAGTTGTGGGAGATTGGTGTGCACCCCAATTTGACATTGTTCCTTGCCCAAAGTTACTCCATTATTGGTGTTCTCCTCCATAGCTAGGCTGGTAGTAGTTTGGTGGACTTTGATGCTCATATGTTGGTATTGGTTAGGATGCGAGCTCCAACCTTCATCCTCATTTCTTGCACCATAGGGACCTTGCCACTCTCCGCTCCAACTATAACCCTGCATATGAACTCAAACACTAACAACCCAAGTAAATCAAGCGGGAGAAAACTAAAAATAAAATAAAACTATACATGGAGTTGAATGTCTAAAGCGGCGCTGACTAAGTTCTTTCAAAGGAACCAGAGAGAGTCCCCGGCAACGGAGCCAAAAACTTAATCGCCGACATAACTTCACTGTGAATTCGACAACAACTCCAGGATTGACAGAGTTTTCATCTCTATGGAATGGGAAAACCTCTTCCCTTCATGCAAGCTCACGGACAAGCTTAGAGTGTGCTCTGATCACTTTCCTTTGTTGGAGTCATGCGACCAATTCTCTGTTGTAAAGAGACCTTGGAGACTTGAATTGGTGTGGTTTGGTCACTCCTCTTTCATTGATGTGGTTACTGAGTGTTGGAATAAGCGTCTGATTGGGGTTGGCGGCCATTTTCGGATTGGTCTCAAACTTAAAAGACTCAAAGAGAGCCTTAAAGTGTGGAATGTGGAGGTGTTCAAAAGAATTGTAGGAGAGGTGGACTGGATCTTATCTTTGATCGACATTTTCGATCGTGTGAAAGAATAGGGTAACCTGGACAGTTTTGGAAGAATTGAAATGTGTCTTCTTAAGTGCGACCTAGACCATATTTGGAAGGCCGAGGAAGTCATGTGGAAGAAGAAAGCAAGGGACATTTGGGTCAGATTGGGTGATCGAAGATGTTGTTGAAGCTATCGGAAGCGAATAAGTTCAATGGATTCTTTATGAAGGACAACGGAAGGATTGGGGAAGTTTCCCACATTTTGTATGCCAATGACGCCATGATATGGGAACCGGTCCTTAACAAGATTCGATATCGGCTGCTTGGTTGGAAAGCTAGGTTCCTCTCATTTGGGGGTAGATTGGTCCTTCTTATAAGCGTGCTCTCCAACGATTCTCAAGGCTCCGGCTACTGTGATTAGGAGAATTGAGCAAATGCAAAATAGATTCTTGTGGGAAGGAGTATCTGATTCTAGGAAGTACCATCTCGTCCGGTGGCATATTGTGAAAACTGAAAAGAGTAAGAGGGGTCTTGGTGTGTTGGATTTGAAGCTCATGAATACTGCCTTACTTGGCAAGTGGGCGTGGCGTTTCGCCACGGAAAGAGGTGCTTGGTGGAAAGGCTTGATCGAGGGCAAGTGTATGTCTAGGGTTTCTGAGTGGCAGTCTGATTGTAACTTTAACTCGATTGGTTTGTTGATGTGGAGATGGATTGTGCAAGATGGCTCATTTTTCTGGAATTTTCGCTACCTGATCCTGAAGAGGGTGGGAGTCTTTTTGGGACGATTTTTGGGTGAAGGGTGTGAGGCTTTTTTCTCTTTTCCCAAGGATCGCATCCTCGGCTCAGTCCTTGGAATTTTTATATTTTTTTACAACACGCATTGTGTTGTATTATATATCCTAGTAAATGTCGCTTATCAAAAAAAATATTATTTCATTATATTATTAACGGAAAATCACATAAATTTGTATTCAAATCAAATAGCAACGAAGACTTGACAACGGAAGATAAACACAAGGAAAAACGACAAGTTGACGATGCACCACACACCGTTCTTATTCATAGCATATTACTACAATGCTGACTCGATTCGACTCGTAAATAAGAAAAACGAAACGACGATGCATGACTGCCAAGATGATAACAGTAATTGATTTCAGTTGGCGGCTGCTTTGGTGGTGGCTTCCGCAGCTGCTGGACGGCTGCCGATTTGTTCGTAGAGCTCCTCAATAAGCTTGTTCTGCTCAGCAATATGTTCCCTGAGCTCACGAATAACTTCAGCAGGCGTAAGGCTCTCGCCATCACTTGAATGGAACTCAGCAAGCAAATCAGTCAGCCTCTTGATCTCCTGATCCTTGGCCTTGAGCCTATCCACGTAAGATTCCCATCGCGAATACTTGAAGAAAACCCCACTGTCGCCCTCATTCGCATACACATAGGCCGCGGTAAATGTGGGTGATTGCAACCAACGTCCGGAGTTGTGCTCGAAGGAGACGATGTTCCCGGGGAACCTGTGCGGACTGAAGAGTGTGGATTCGTTGGACCCCGTGTTGCTCTCGTTGGGAGCATTGGCAGTGGCAACGAGGTAGCTGCAGTAGCGGAGTCAGGGAATTTGTCAAAGGAGATTTGTACAATTAAATGAACCAAAGAAACTAAAAATAATATTAGATTACGAGTTAATTTAATTATGTGAACAATTTTGTCCCAAGTGTGTACGTACCTGAGTTCGGCGATGGTGGGGTGCAGTTCGAGACGCAGGTACTTGTTATTGTAGGAGCAACGGAGGTGGACGTGGGTCGCTGGGCGACTTGTGGAAGGGACAACCTCCAGCATTACGAACGGGCTGCTTGCAGGGTCCAAATCTCTAACGCTACCGAACCCTTTGTAGTAGGGGGCGAACTCATCGTTCCAGAGGTAGTGAAGGAGTTTGTACTCGTCGAATCCGGTTTGCTGGTCCCTGTATTTGGTTTCGAGTAGCATGTACCTGGGCAATCCAAGTACCGTCTCCGCGGAGGTCATCTTTGCTACTGTGTTTTGGGGGGATTGTATGTATGTATGTACTTGTGTTTGTTGCTTTTTGGATGCAGCTAGCTGGTGTAATGCTTGGCTCTTGCTTTCAGTATGTATTTATAGATGGGAAGTTATAACATGTATGTATATTGAATAGTGAGGATTAAATAATTAACACGCAGTACTCGAAATGGATTAAACAATTTCCGGCAGTATCATTTATAGATGATCTAATCCAATCACATGGCATACTGCAAGTCAATGGTTTTGATGGGCTATCTTTTCCGATCCATTTTCCTTAATTATTTGTCTCATCTACCTAGCTACCCACCCACGTATTTCCATTCTCGTTTATGAAATAGCCCTACTGTAGAGTATGGAGTGGGTTTGAAACATGGGTTACGACAGCTAGGTGGTGACAATCTCCCGAACTTGGAGATTGACCACGTTGAGTGTTTGGCCCGTTCAAAAAATTTAACGTATTTATATAATGATATAAGCAGAGATGGTAATGGTTCATCCTCTTTTGTTTAAAAATATGGTTTGAATTCAACGTGTTACATTTTTTAAAACAAAATCTCTTAGACCGTCGAACGTGTAATATTGATCGTCCAAATTAAACGGATGGTGTGTGACACAGACACGGTGGATCCAGAAGTAATAGTGATAGTTGTTGGGTTTGAATAACTGGACTAAAATTAGATTATATTCCTAATATTTATTATTTAATATAATAATATAAGCACGTCCATCCATGCCCTGAATATATTAAAATTATTATAGGGCACGTTTTGATTGCAGAATGGATTAAACAAGTTTCTGCAGTATCCATAACTGTGATCTTGTCCCCTCTAAGCACAGCCATACCAGGTCATCCAATGACTTATTGATCTGGACGACTGGTTCTAGCTAGGAGGCTCGTAAAACGAGCGCCATTAGTAAGTAATAAGAGTACCCAATTACTAATAACGACTTTCATTTGAAAATCCTGTAAGTAACTGCCACTTCTGCTCTTCCTCCAAAACTATTGGTCCAACCTGTTAACATATGACGAGCACCTTCCCGTAACTTGTCCGGCCTAGGCTTAAATTAAGATAGTTGGATAAGTTTAGTCAAGGACAAAAGAGGTGACATGGCAATGTCATGTGTGTATAAATATAATGATTGTGTCTCTTTTAACTTAACACAGTGTTTTTGGATGGACGGTTGTTAGAATCAATGATCATGTTGTTACAATTACTAATGATTATTATTATTGTCATTTGTTATTTAAAATTATTTCGAAAAAATCACTAAAATTACAGGTAAATATAGTCCATTTTAATGCCCGGGGCCAACAGTACTATAGCAAGTTGGGGCTCACCTTGGTTCTGCCCATCTTAATGATATATGTAGGTTATAATTGAAAGATTGATGACCACTTTGTTACAAATTCAATCTTCAATGTTATGAAGTTGGATTGATACGTACATTTACACTCTCCTACGTGCTATGCAAAATTATCAAAAGTCCATTATATACTATATTTCTTCCAAAATTAAACCCTCACACTACGTGATGTTTAACATGATCAGGTGATTTTCGAACAATTTTTGGGGCATAAGTAGTATTTCGGGTGCTGAAACGAAGTAGGCCGACTAGGAAAATGGAGCACTTAAATGCGGTTTGGGAAACACACTTCCATCTATGTATAAGCAGCAAAATCTGATTGTTATTGCTATGTTTGGCGGCACCAATTTTTTCATGGGAAATTGATAAATTTTCATTTCAATTGGAAACTTGAGATTTCAGTGTTTGTTTTGGTAACATCCCGTTGGGAATCCATTTTCCTATAGAAACATAGCTTCCAATTGCTATATGTTTTGGTATAGGAATCCATTTTCCTATACGCTTACACAAGATATACGCTTATTTGTGTATTTTTGACAATTCTTCATCTCCAAATATACGTACGTCTTAACCCTTGCACTAACATCCTTTTAGTACTCACATCTTACACACTTTAAGAGGAACCGTTCCCAAAACATCTTTGATGTATATAAAAAACGGTGAATTTATCATCTCAAATTCACCTCGACCCTCCAAGATAATCACGTATTGATCCACGAATCCAATTAGTTGGGTGAAATAGAAATGAAACAACAAACTCGGCTCGAAAAATTCGATTATCAAGAGACTCTATCTCTATGATTCCTGACCAAACTCCAATTGATTAGGGTCGAATTTCGAGACTGGAAAATGAGTTATCTCAGCCTGCGATCAAGAGAGCCGCTATTGGTGGCTTCGGGGCCGTAATGATTGGTTGGAATCCCAAGATCGTAATACAACGTTCTTTCATCGCACTGCTATAGCACGACAAGAATTCAATCGTTTAGGTACGCTATCTAATATGGACAGGGTCCTTTATGAACCAGAAGAATCTAAAGCCAGTCATGCAATTTCGTATTATAAAGAATTATTCACATCACAATACTCTATTGTTATTCCTTCGGCTTGGCCAACAAACCTGGATATTGGTCATCCACGGGTTTTCTCTTAGATCTTTAATCAGTCGATTCACAGATTCAGAGATTCGGAGAGCAGTTTTTTCAATTGGTGCCTCTAAATCTCCGGGATCGGATGGGTTTACCGCAGCTTTTTATCAACACTTTTGGGATCTTATTGGACCAGATGTGTGTTCTGATGTTAAACCTTTCTTCCACTCTTCTCGGTTACTTAAGAGTGTCAATCATACTTGATTGACTTTAATTCCAAAAGTCGAAGGTGCCTCATCCCTGAGCCAGGTCCGGCCTGCTATTGGATTATTTCAGATGATTTATACGATAATCTCAAAACTAATAGCTTCTAGACTTGTAAAAATCATTCCATCTATCATTAGTCCCACTCAGAATGGTTTTGTCCCGGATAGAGCTATCTCTGATAATATCATTGCCGTGCATGAAGTGCTCCATTATTTGAAACATAAGAAGAAAGAAAATTCGCATTTCATGGCTCTGAAATTAGATATGGAAAAAGTCTATGATCGGGTAGAATGGAGTTACCTGTTTTCGCTTCTAGAATGATTAGGATTCTCCCAAGTTTGGTTATCTTGAATTCGTGAATGCTTATCCATGACATCATTTTTTGTTCTTATTAATGGACCACCATCACCTATCTTTACTCCATCACGGTGTCTTCGTCAAGGAAATCCTTTATCACCTCTTATCTTTGCTCTATGTACGAAAGGTTTAATCTCACTTCTTAATTCCTGGATCGCTTCTAGGCGTCTCACAGGCATTCCTTTAAATCATTGTTTCCCTTCTCTATCTCATATTTTATTTGCTGATGACACATTCCTTTTCTTAAAAACATCACATCAAGACAATGTCACTCTTCTTGAGTTGTTGCATTCTTATGAGATGGTTAGCGGTCAATGCATTAATATATCAAAATCAGCAGTTTATTTCAGCTCTAATACACCTCTTGACATCCAACAATCGTTACGCCATTTCTTGTAGGTGCCAAATATCGGCTTGAGTGACAAATACTTGGGACTTCCAACCGATATTTCAAGGTCGCGTGCATAAACATTCCGCGTGCAAAATCACTACAAGGGTGGAAAGCGAAAACTATGTCTCTCGTTGGGATGGAAATTCTCATTAAGTCAATTGCTACGGCTTTGCCATGTTATCATGTCAGTATTCAAGCTCCCTGATGGATTATCCCATCGTCTTAATAAGCAAACTGCTCGTTTTTTATGGGGAGCAACCTGTGGAACCCCACCCTAAGAGTCTTGGCCGAACCACTAGTTCAAATAGAGGATCCTACTCGGGTTCCAAACTGGACCAAAACTCAACCCACACTACTAAACTGAATATGAAACCATTTATTAACCCCTTTACTA
The DNA here is from genome assembly GCA_030674075.2 of Linum usitatissimum. Taxonomy (NCBI): domain Eukaryota; kingdom Viridiplantae; phylum Streptophyta; class Magnoliopsida; order Malpighiales; family Linaceae; genus Linum; species Linum usitatissimum. Next base: position 3,440,082 of record JAUJYP020001374.1, read on the forward strand.
CTAACTGACACAGATTTTGAATCCTTAAAGGCATACTGAAAACAAGACAAGTGGAGATGCAACTCCTATCTGAAAAGACGTCAAACGATACTACTGATAACAAAACTCCCACACAGCTCTGTCCCCACCATCAGCTCCAGTACCCGAGCCTGAATAGCCAGAACCTGGACTGGCCGGCTCCTCCTGTCTATGTCCCTTATCATCAGGCTGCCAATGACGGGGAAGATGAGCAGGACGAGGGGGAGTGAGCCCGGGGCCCCAACTATATGCTTATCTGTTTTGTTTATGCACTTACTTTTTCTGCTGTTTTTCTTTCTGAAACTGAAACCGCATGACTTAAGACTTAACTTATTTCTTCGAGCCTCGAATTTATACTCAACCTATATTTTCCTCGAATTACAAGAGTGCTTCCTCCTCTATTTTCCCATTTCCTTCTCTGCTTCTGCCTCCTGTAACTCCTTATGTTCTTTGTCCACCATGCTTGTGGCGTTCTGTTTGCCACACCTGTGGTTAGCATGCTCTCCTTGCCCATGACTCAGCTTCAGTCACACCCGAGACTCACCACAAACCATGCTCGTGATGGTCTTCTCACCATGGTTGTTGTCGTACTACCATCACGCACGTGGCCGACTTCCCATCACACCGGTATCTGGTTGTTCCTCGAGAAAAAAAACTCAGTGATGATCATCCTTGCCTTTCAGAGACCTATCTTTTTTTCCGACTTCTCCCATTGGCCTTCAGGTGCTTCCATTCCTGTCTTCAAACATGATTCGCAATTGAACCCTAGAGGTTCATTATTACTTTGACGCGATCATTCCATAGAGCGAGAATGCCCTCGCAAATATGAATTTCTTCTTGTTATGTGTCCCTGACGTTCCTTGCTGCTGGCTCTACTGAGGAGTTCTAAATGGTCGGACTTCCAGAACCTCATCTCTAATACCTTATTACTATCTCTCGTCTTACCGAAACTCCTAAAGTTTGACACTAAGCATGTAATTCAAAGAGGAAGGTACTCTACCCCTATTCCCTCAATCTGTTTTCTTCTGCCTTCCTGGAGCTGGTGGGAGAGCGGTCGTTTAAAACTGACAACTGCGAAAACGTTTCCTTTTAATACACCTGAATCTAAAAAATCCTTTCTTAAAACTCTTTTTGCATATACTGACTCCCACGTCATGACATCCCTAGACTCACATCTACTATCCCGATAGAAGTTTAGTACTTTTAGAAGTGTGGACTCACCTTCTCCCCTTTGAGGTTTGTGATGCCTCTGAGGAGCAGGTAGCACACCGGCAGCGGTAGAACACAACCAGGCTCTGATACATGTTGTGGAACCCCACCCTAGGAGTCCCGGTCGAACCACTAGTTCAACCAGAGGATCCTACTCTGGTTCTAAACTGGACCAAAACTCAACCCACACTACTAAACAAAGCATAAAAGCAAGCATTAAAACTGAATATGAAACCATAAATTAACCCTTTTACTACTGACGGACACCGATTTTAAATCCTTAAAAGGCATATTGAAAACAAGACAAGTGGAGAGACAACTCCTATATGAAAATACATCAAACGATACTACTGATAACAAAACTCTGACCATCTCTCTCTCCACCATCAGCTCCAGTACTTGTGGCTGAACACACAGATACACTAAAGAAAATAAAATCTAACGGGGTCAGTGATATGCACTGAATGGCTAAACAGGCAAAGCAATCAGCTGAAACTGCACTGTGATAAGTCTGCGCCTGCAATGAGCCTTTATTGTGCCTGTACAAAGCTGGACTATGCCTGTACTGAACTTTCTGTGCCTGAGCTGAGCCTTACCACCTGTATTGGGATTGAATAAGAAGTCTATCTAAATATCAAACTAATAATGTGACCATGTGGTCCTGTAGGAATCATCCTAACATTGGCCACCCCTAGCTATGAGCGGTCGGCCTCATGGTGGATCAGACCATGAAACCACCCTATAAACCGTTAGAGCAGCTCAAGGCTTACTCGTCACGTCTGTCTGGTATCTGAAAAAAACCTGGGGGATCGCGTGATATATGGGGTGGGTGACCAACATAAATTGTGAACTAGTCTATCTAGTCTTGGTTCTTAATCCTAAACATGAACTGTGAAACTTACACAGTTACTCAATGTGAGCTTATGCTCGAATCATAAAAAACTGTCTGTGTAGTAGATTACAAGCTATTGCATAGCCTGAAACACTTAACTACAAAACATAATTACATGTACATTAGATCGCACGCTATAGTACAGTCTTGAAAATCCAAACAAGGATTTTTGACAATTAATTATCATTCTTTGCATAAAGCAGAAAAGTAATCCTAACCCCTACTTCTGATGTAGCTTTCCCTGAAGATTCTGATCTGGAGCCACCTGCCTGCATCTCACATTTTCCATCGCTATACATCTGAAGGGCCCAATCGAGGTTTAGATCTTCTAAACCCTAACTGTCAGGTTTTCTTACGAGAATCCAAAACTATAAGATTGAGAGAGAAAAGGAGAATTGTTTACCTTCCCATGAATATCCCGGCCTCTCTAATCTCCTACCTCCGATCCTAGATAGATTGCCTCTGATTCTCCCTTCCATCAATCTTCTTCATATTCTGGAGAGCTACGCCAAGTCTCTAATTTCTTCTCTGATTTCTGAGTTTCTAAACCCGATACTAACTTATATAATAAGTCCACCACGCCTGTGGCAAACATACCACCACACCCATGGTTGCCTGGTACCCACACCCATGACATACTGATGATCACGCCCTTGGCCTACTAACTCCCATGCCCATGGTCGATCGACTGTTGACCACGATCGTGGTCGGTCTGGCCATCACGCCCGTAGCTATCCAATTGTGAGCCCAACACTCACATGGTTCATCTCTAAAACTTGAACCCAATGTTAAACCAAAATTGGGGTGTCACACAATCCCTGTTAGCAGAAGGATTCATTGGAAATCTTGGTCATCATTATGCGAGCCATAGATCATGGGTGGATTGGTTTTTTAGGTCTTCAGATTGATCAATCAGTGCCTGCTTGGCAATCTCTGTTAGCATTTATATAATTCCCCATAATCCCTTGCTACTAAAGTTATGAAAGGGCGGTATTATCACAATGGTTCTATATTGACATCCGGTAAAGGATCGTTCCCGAGTTGGGGTTGGAATAGTATACTTTTTTGTCTTAAATTGGCTATGAAAGGAGGTCGATGGATGGTTTGGTAATGGAAACTCGATCTCCACGATTGACTCGAGCTGGATCCCATCCAGTCTGCCCTCTTCTCCGACTCCTTTATCAACATCCTTGTTGATTCCGGTGACAGTCAATGGCTTGATTTGTAATGGGTAATGGAATATATCTTTATTAAATGCTATCTTTACTCCTTCTTCCGTGACTCTTATCCAGTCGATCCCTCTTCTGATCTCGAAAATGCCGGATAAGTGGATTTGGAGTTATTCCCGGTCAAGGGATTATTTGGCTTCCTCAGGCTATCGACTGAGTAGCAGCTATCTTCCCCAACCAATGTGGAAAAAGGCAGATCCTCAACTAGTGGATTCTTTGATTTGGGCTAGGTTGTGGGCTATGCCGTTACAACCAAAACTGAAATTTTTTTATTTGGAAGATTCTTCACGGGATCCTACCTCTTGCCGACGGTTTGCGAACTCGTAATGTCAATGTTAGTCCAATTTGTATGGTCTGTGGTTTAGTTGAGGAAGATCTACATCATCTACTCTTCTCCTGCCCAATTACTATTCTTTTAGCGAATGCAACTAATTGCACTAAGTTTTTGCCTCCTAATAAGCATCCAGCTATCTTCTGGAGAGAAATATGCAACCGGGATCATCAACTGGTCATCAAATTAGTCTATTTTTGGTGGAGAATCTGGAAATCAAGAAACTTAGTGGTAATTTGTTAGGGCGCTAGCGAAAATGTTGTGGAATTTAGGATCGAAAAAGATCTTATTTTGATAACTCACTCAATTAATCACTCAATTGTTTGAATATTACAATTTGGTCACTTGGACCTTTCAAACTCCTCACCGAACACTCTCTACTTCTTCTTTCTTATTTGTTCTGTTTCTCTACACTTTTTCACTTGCCTAAAATGAGGGTTCATATTTATAGGATAATACAACCTCTTTAGGAATATACTAGTACACTTGGTAGGTATAGTCTGTGGTTAGGATTATTAGTTTAGTTATTATGAGTAGTTGGGATTTAGATATTTTTAGAGAGACTTCTAGAGTAGGAAATCTCTAGATTGTTAAAGGTAATTCCATATTGCAAATTACCTTTATTCAACACCCCCTCTTAATTTGCAATTTGGAGTAGGTGTTTGAACTTCTCAAGTTTGTCCTTCGTAACTGCCTTCGTCATGATATCTGCCGGTATCATCTGTGTTGATGAATTCCATTGTGATTTCTCCGTTGTTGACTAGATCTCGTATAAAATGATATTGTAACTCGATATGCTTCGACCTTGCGTGAAATACTGGATTCTTCGTCATGGCTATGGCTGACATGTTGTCATTATAAATAATGGTTGGTTCATTATCACCTTGTTACAAGTTTTCAATTAATCGTTTTAGCCATACTGCCTCGCATGCTGCATTTGTTGCTGCAATGTATTCTCCTTCGGCTGATGATAATGCCACGGTCTTCTGGTTCTTTGAGCTCCAGGAAATTGGTTTTGTACCTAGGCAAAATATGCCCGGTCACTGTCGGTGTATCCGATTAGCTTGCTTCCTTCTTCTTTCTTATACCTTAGGCCCAATTGTTTAGTGCCTTGGAGGTATCGTAGGATTCTCTTTGCTACTGCAAAATGAAGTTTGCTAGGCGCATTCATAAATCTTGAAATGAGACTTACTGAGTGACATATATCTGGTCTTGTGTGTGTCACATATATGAGCGATCCGACTAGGCTTCTGTAGATTTTTTCGTCAACTTTTTCTACTCCATCATTTTGTTGTAGTTTCTCGTTCAACACCATTGCTATCTCTATGGGCTTGCACGATGCCATGTGTAATCTCTTTAACATGTCTTCAGTATATTTCTCTTGAGAGATGAATACTTCTCCAGGTTTCTGCTTTACTTGAATTCCCAGGAAATACTTCATGAGTCCCAAGTCTGTCATTTCGAACTCTGACATCATTGCCCTTTTGAATTTTTCAATCATTTGTGGACTTGTGCCTGTGTAGGTTAAGTCATCAACATATAAGCACAAAATAAGAAATTTTTCGTTTTCTCCCTTTTTTATGTAGAGAGATGCTTCACTTGGACTTCTTTGGAATCCGTTGTCTTGAAAGTATCGTTCAATTCTGCTGTTCCACGCTCGTGGTGCTTGTTTGAGTTCGTAGAGCGCCTTTTTTAGTCGTTAGACTTTGTCTTCTTCTCCTTTCTTCTCGTATCCCCGTGGTTGTTCCACATAGACTTCTTCTTCTAGTGTTCCATTGAGGAACCCTGACTTGACGTCTAGCTGGAATATTGATAACTCCATTTGAGCTGCTAGTGCTATGACTCTTCTGATGGTCTCCATCCGCGCTATTCTTTGTGTAGGTTTCGTGAAAGTCGATGCCAGGCAGTTGTGAATAGCCTTTTGCCACCAATCTTGCTTTGTGCTTTTGGATGGAACCATCTTCGTTAAATTTGGTCTTGTAGATCCATTTTAGACCTATGACCGGCTTATCTTTTGGTTTGTCCACAAGCTCCCAAGTCTTGTTCTTCTCGATCATTGAGATCTTCGTGTCCATTGCTTCTGTCCAAACTTTATCTTTTGCTGCTTCTTCAAATGTATAGGGTTCATAAGAAAAATATGCTATGTGACTTGATTCATAAATTTCTCTTAAGGATCTGACCTTTAATGGAGGTGAATCTGAACCTGTCACGACGTCTCTGAAGTTGTCTCTCGTTGGACTCATTGTTGGACTTCTTCCTTGACTTGGATTTTGATCCGCCTCATTTGGTGTTGTTGATGTAGTTGTTGGATTCTCGAGGATCTCATTTTTTATGGAGGTTAAGTATCCTGAGTTCCTAACTCCATTCGGCCAATTCGTCGAAGATAACATCTCATGAAATCATCACCTCGTTCTTTAATGGATTGTAGAGTTTATAGCCTTTGGATTTGTTACTATATCCGATGAAGATGAGCTTCTCTCCCTTCTGGTCAAACTTTTCGTGATTTGGGATAGAGATGTGTGCATATGCAATGCAACCAAATACTTTGAGGTGATCCACTTGCGACCTTTTGTGGTGCCATGCTTGAAAAGGTGTTCTGTTTTTCACTGCTTTGGTTGGCAATCTGTTGAGGATGTAGATTGTTGTATTGACAACTTCTGCCCATAGTTGGTTGGGAATTTCCTTAGCAGTCGTCAGGCTTCTTGACATCTCCACAATTGTATGGTTCTTTCGTTCTGCTACGCCATTTTGTTGTGGTGTGTACCGCACTGTCACCTGCCTCTTGATTCCGTTGGTGTGATAGTACTCCATGAAAGGTTAGTAGATGAATTCTCCACCACGATCTGTTCGAAGTGTCTTGATTTGATGTCTGCTTTCCTTCTCAGCTGCACCTATGGATGTTGTTCTAGTTGGTCCGCAAATATCAGCATGTACCAACTCTAGTGGTGCTTTTGCTCTTCAAGTAGTTTTCGGAAATGGAAGGCGATGCATTTTGCCATATATGCATCCTTCACAGACCTTGTCTTCTCTGTTGATTTGGGGAAGACCAACCACCATATCGGAGATGCCATAGGAAATATTCATCCATGCTTTGGCATTATTAGTTTAGTTATTATGAGTAGTTGGGATTTTGATATTTTTAGAGAGACTTCTAGAGTAGGAAATTTCTAGATTGTTAAAGGTAATTCCATATTGCAAATTACCTTTATTCAACAATTCGAAGGTGTCCAGACATCCATCGGTAGTCTCACTCGTCAGTTTAATCTTCATTGGATGGAGGGCGCTCGGTTCTCGACAGCAGCCAATACTTCTGAAGGCCATGCACAAGATTAAAGTCACAGAGGCATAATGGAGTACTCACTCATCGACGACAGATTCAGCATCTGAGGTGGATTCTCTGGGTTGATGCAGGGGTTCGACAACGACTCGATAATCCAGACGCAGGTTATGGTTCTTTGGGAATTATTTTACGAGATGCTTCTGGTTCATTGGTCTCGGCTACAGGCCGAATCGTCCCTCTCATTATGGAACTGTTGATTTTGGAATTTATGGCTATTCGACAAGCTTACTGACGGCAAGATTGCGACCGAGAGATCATATTACCATTTTTTCCGACTGTGCTGATGTTGTTCGGCTTATCAATAATTCGGAGTTGGACATTTGGGGTGGGTCAGTTGTTGCAAGAATGTCGTTCTCTCATGATCACTTTGCCTTTTCTTATATTATTTTATGTCTCGAATAACTGCGTATTTAGTGGCACGTGAGACTCTTCGTTATCCAACGGTTCGACATTCCTTCTCGCTTCTTCATATTTTTTAAAACTTATTGTTTTCTTATCGCTTCTGTCGTTGGATATCAAGAACTGAATAAAAAAAATAAAAAAGTTTACTCCATATATTTCAAAACTCCTCATATTATTCGCTGGACAACGTCATCTCCCATATCGACCCGGTCCGTTTAGGGTCCAACCCGCACCCACCACCCGGTACCACTAGCATATATATAATAGCATTTGGGTTGATTAGAAGTTAAAACTTTATTAACAGAAGTGACGAAATTGCCATTTTCCGCCATCGCCCTCTGCTTCCATTTCTCCTCCTTCTCTCGCTGCCAGCGCACTACGCAGCCTGTTTCTCTCGATTCCTCAGGTACAATCTTCCATCTCTCCCTCTCTGAGCTATCTGCTTTCACAAACGAGAAAAATTCCGCGCCGTCGATAACGATCCGCATAATTTAGGGCTATGCGTTAGAGGTTTACCAGTTCGATCTATTTCTTCTTCTTACTGTTAGCTTCTCGGTTGTTATTCCTGTCCCTTGTTATTGTCCTGAGCTTTCGGATTTTATTTCGTCTTCCAGCGAGATCTTCCTTCGTCCGGGTGTCTGCAAGTCCTCCGTCCCGTTCACTTCCAGATTTCTCAAGGTACTGACGGATGATATTCCTTTGTATCTCGATTTCGTTCTGATTGCTGCGGATCTCCTGCAGGATTATACTGAATAGAGTAGTTCATGTCGCGATCTATTGTGTTTGGCTTTACTCTTATCTGTTTTTGTTGCTTGTTGCTGCAGTGAACGTGACGAGTGATTGAATTCCGTTCCACAATGGTTTCGTTTGAAATGAACGATCGCAAAAGTGAGTTGCACTTTCTACTCACCTTTCCTTGCTTGATGCTTAATACTGCAGTATCTAGACTTGTCTTGTAGATAGAGAAGTTAGTGAGAACAATGATTTTGTGTCTCCTATATTTGTTCAATGACTTTGCGGAGATATCACGTTCTTAAGTAGCTGTTCCGGCCTGATGAAGCAGCTACCTAGCCTTCTAGTATAGAATAGTTTGTTATACAATTGAGTATGGAATCCCGTCTATCTCCATGTTGAAGGTCACTTGCTTGATTTGTTAAATGCTTTGAAGTATTGATGGAATTAGGAAGGAAATGGATAATGTCGTAAGCATGGTGAATGTGAATCAAAGAGGGACTCTCAATTTAACCTTCAACTGTGCTATCTGCAGTATAACAATTGATGTGACTAAAAGTTTGTTAATCAGCTACCTCCTTAAACTGTTTCACTTATGCATTAGTGTACAACTATGTCTCTTATCGTCTCTTCATGTCCCTGGGTGAAACAGAAATTGGGATGGGACTGACAGGATTTGGCATCTTTTTCTCCTTTCTGGGGATCGTCTTCTTCTTTGACAAGGGACTACTTGCCATGGGAAATGTATGGCACCTGTCGTATTCTCCATATATATTTTGTCCCGTCTTCGATTGTTTTGTATTGAGTTAAGCATTTAAGGTGGATTTGGTTTGTTGATGCCCCAAATCAGATCCTCTTTATCTCTGGAGTGGGTCTCACTATTGGACTGAAGTCTACCATGCAGTTCTTCATGAAACGTCAAAACTATAAGGTGGAATCACGTTCCCTTACACCTTTTTTGTATTGTGATTGCGTTAAAACAAAAAGTACTACTAGCACGTAAACTGTTCATCTTCTATTTACACTGATGCTTGTTTTTTTCGGTTTCTGGTCAAACAGGGGACTATCTCATTTGGTGCAGGTTTCTTCTTTGTTGTGATAGGATGGCCCATTATTGGCATGATTCTGGAGACTTATGGGTTTGTTATGCTCTTCAGGTATCAATCTTGGTTATTTGTTAAGATGATTTTATAAAAATTTAAAATTTATATGCCGTTGAAGATGCTGATGGAAGTTTTATGCAGTGGCTTCTGGCCAACACTCTCGGTATTCATCCAGAGGATACCAGTTCTTGGTTGGATCTTCCAGCTACCAGCAGTCAGAGCAGTAAGTGATCATTGAACGTTCTTTTCCCCAAATGCAGAAATGGTTGCTCACTTCTTCATTTAGCTTATGTTAGAGAAGCCATTTCTTATTACATGGATATTTAGAATCAGGATATGGCCTGGCTTTAGTAACTAGTAGGATTCACGTTTGTACAATGCAAGCAAGTCCAATCCTAAAATCATATAAATAGCGTTGATAACAAGAACCCAAAGATATAGGTCTAATGGTAATGGGGGTTCATCAAACTTCAAACCCACCCTATGATACGCTTACCAGCTACTGTATAGTCATACGACTACAAGACAATAGACTGACAGTAACAAATTCTTACTTGGTGTTTTGTACTCTTTGCATTCTGGTCTAGTTGCTCTACCCGTGTTACTCAATGGTGTCAGAAAAACAACAGGGTCGTTACTGGGAAATTGGATGACAGAGTTCATAAAGTGAACCTAACCATGTTAGCAGAGGCGATTTGCATATAGTTAGCATTCTTTGGAATTTGTCTAGTGATGATTGTACATGATGAGCTCAATGTAACATGCAAATAAGATTACACTCTGTACGTTTTTACTATGCTTTGTTATTTGTAGTGAAGGATTCCTAACTAACTTTTGTTACTACGAAATCATGATCCGCAGTTCTTCGATCGATACCGAAGCAAAAGAGTGCCTGTCTGAAACTCAAAGACAGTGGATGAAGAAGATTTAGACTCGGGGGTTGTCAAAGTCAACGGGATAGCAATCGTCAATGACTCGTGATTCATATGGTGCTTGTAGTAACTCTCAGGAAATGGAAACACTAGAGGAAGAACCCAGTTATAGTTTAGGCTGGTGTTTGAATTAGATTCAACGGTTACGTCCTTGTAAAAAGAAAACGAAGAACAGTGAATAGCTTCTTTTGTTCTTTCTCTTGCAGGTGTTGCTTTGCTCGTACGGTCAGTAGAGATGAAAAAATATAATGAATCAGTTACACAACAAAGGGTTTTGGACTTGGAAATGCAAAAAAAAAAAAGAGTTGAAATTCATTTCTGCAGTCGTTTCTTACATCCGCTTAACAAGTATTATAGCAAGCTGGCAGTATCATTCAATCTTGATGCCAGCCTTCTGTCAGATGAAGAGACTTTGCTCCAAAGAAAATGTTCATCAAATCAAATCTAAACCTGGCCTATACAGTGGTATCAATACTACAGGCGTCTGTGTAGACAGAAAATTGCATTCTTCCTAGCTCTCAACAAAATTGATTCCAATGTGTTGTAGAAATGCACCTACCGTTGGTGTACAGGCAGAGAGAGCCCATTCTTCAATGCACATATGCATATCTTCCCCTCGCATCAGCAGAGCCTGTCCAGAACAGAAACATCAGTATCTTCTACACGAATTGTTCCGAGTTTGGAAGAGCATCTGGCTATTCTACTACAAGCTCAACTAGGAATTACATGCCCATTCATGGTTTTGATATATGCAACAGAATGAAGATCACAGCAACAAGAACAAACCACCAGGCCAACAATTGAACTTAAGTACAAGAAAAAGCCATATCCATCAATGTATTAGAACCAGCAGGCAAACTCAAAGAGTGTCCAAATATACAGGAAAACTTCTGTTTCATATCTGATTCCATTAAACAATACCTTAATCTATGCTTCTAAAACGCAAAATCAAATTCCCAACTGACCAATTTCCCTATAAAGGGCGATTCTTGCAGGACTGGAGCAAACACAACATGGGAAATAACATAACCATTTGTAAAGATAGCATTATGAACAGAGAAACGGCAATTAACACAACCAGAAAAGATTTGTTCTTGAGAATCAACTCAGCATGGAAATTTTCACACAACTCACCTAGCAGACGAGGGGCCACAACAACTGGAGTTCCTCCAAGGCTCTGTTTAGGCTCGAATCTGGGACCCACCGCATTCCTCTGGCTATCACAGCAAGAAGTCAAATTCTCATACTCCTCCGCAACACGAGCTCCTAATCCAGTGTACACACTCGTCCAGATCTTACGCTGCTCCCCACCGTTGACAAATCTCATACCCTCCATCTGTTCCCTCGAGTACTTCTTGATCACCGCACCATTTCCAGCTTCAGGACGAGAGCCTTCGCCCTCCCTCAATCTTGGCATTTTGTTCGTCTTCTTGTTTGCATCTTGGTGGTAAGCACCTCGGTGATTCTGCGTCCTCTTCCAATTCATTGTAGTATTAGATGCCCTTTTCGGAAAGACTGTCGAATCAGGTTCAATTAACACTGTGTCATCAACCATTTGAACCTTGAGAGAAGGAGGTGGTCTTCGTTCAAATCCGGTCTTGCCGTTGTTAAAGATTGCTCCTTTGCCTCCAATTTCAGCGAGAAAGTTATTGTCCTTCTTCAGCAGGAAGCTCTCGACGCCGACGATGTCCAACCCGCCGTTTCCGGAATCTGCGGGGCGTGAATCGAGGCACGAATACATGGTCCAGTGACTAGTGGACCCGAGAAGCAGGGTTTCTTCTTGAGCGGCGGCTTTCTTCTTCTGCTGCCATATTTGAGGAACAGCAAGTTTGGCGAGATAGCGAGGATGTGGGTTTCTTTGTTTGCCGGTGAATGATCGGCTGGAATCTTTGATCGCGGCGGCGAGTAGAGAGGAGGAGGAGGAAGAAGCGGTGGAAGTGGAGGGGCGGCCGGCGGCGATCTCGAAATGTGTATCTGGGTGCTGATACATCTTCAGATTGTGGTAGCAGGAAAGCGGAAAGAATGTTTTGGGAGAGAAAGAGAAGAGATTTTCGAAGAACGTTTGAATTGCTTTGCTTGAGTGATGATTGATTTGATTATGGTGTGGAATTACAGAAGAGAGCTATCCCCTTTATATAGTTTTTTGTAATTCAAATTGTGAGTGGCTGAGTTATCGCTACTTTCTTGGCTGATTCTTTCACTCTCTCTAGTACACAAATTTAGGGACACAACTCATCTTATAATTGAACCGTAACATATATATATATATATATTGAAAGGAAATAATAAGAGTGGTAATGCAAAGTTGAATTACATACTTGGTACATAAAATAGAATTGCATGAGATATTATGATATATAACAGAACGAGTTAGGGTCTAATTTTTTGACGGAGAGTTAGTGTCTGATCGTTTAAAAGAATGAATTCGTGATAATGCACCTAGACTCACAAGTCATATCCACGTCTTAAACCATTTTCTCAGTGCTTTGAATACCGTATTAGTACAAAGAACTTTCAATTCTGATATAATTACATCTATAATTTAAACAGTTGAGCTACATATACCATTAGATTGACGATTCAAAGATGCGGTTCTGAAAACCATGCATTGTTGTCACAAATCACTTTTAGCTAGCAGACAGTTAAGGAACACTGATATCAAATATAACAAACCAGCAGAGCATCTTCTGCCCAAAACCAATCCAAATTCTTCACTCTTATATGCCTGAGAAAAAAAAAGGTTCCACACCAGCAACTCAAAACCAGCTCCTCCAATTCCCAAATCTACAACACCTCCCCAGTTTGATTCTCTACATGGACCAAGAACAATCAAATACAACCCATTGTAAATTCATTCCTCATCTTTCTTTCCCTTTCTCTTCAGGATTCTGGGGCAGCAGCAGCTGGCACTTGAGACTTCAGCAATGGCTGCAGAGCCTTCACAACTATGCTCATGTTTGGCCGAAACTCCGATTCGTATTGCACGCACAACGCTGCTACTGCAGCCAACTGCAGCCGAACAAACAGAACCCCGATGTATTGTGTAACATCAGCTGTCCCCAGAACAAAATTTGAAATAGAGAAAAAGGAAAGGGCATACCTTGGCGACTCCCTTAGGTGGATATTCTCCTTTCAGCTTTGGGTCCACGCATTGCTTCACTTTGTCTTCACTTAACCTTGGAGTAGCCTGACAAAAGGAAGACCAAATCCCTGCAAATGAGCATAAGAAAATGATTTATACGAACAGTAGATGAACAAAGGCTTACCCAGGTGACTAAACTTTGTTGCCCCCGGGGCATGGTGTGGTCGACTGGTTTCCTTCCAGTGAGAAGTTCTAGGAGAACCACCCCAAAGCTGTAAACATCACTCTTCTGTGTCAATTGTCCAGTCATTGCATACCTACATGAAAGATGAAGTACCATTAGCATATGCCACTATAGCAATACTCTATGGTTTTGCATATGCGATGCCCAAGAGGACAAACAAATGCCAAAAGGCAATGAACAAGAAGAAATTTGGCTTTAGCCAATGATCATACGTCCCACAACCAACTGAAGCCAACTGTGAGACAATAATCTATGGATAGACGATAAACTTCCATACTACGGTGAATAACAATTACTATTCATGGTAACAAATTGAAGAAAAAGGATAAACATTACTCTGGAGCATGATAACCAAAAGTTCCCAGAACACGAGTAGAATGCAGTCGTGCAGCCATGTCAGGGGCCTGATTTGATAGGTTGAAATCTGCAATTTTGGCTTTGAAATCCTCGAATAGAAGCACATTGCTCGATCTGACATCTCGGTGTATTATGGAAGGCTGAACCTTCTCATGCAAATATTCCAAACCCCTTGCTGCATCAACTGCAATTCTGACTCGCTGCATCCAGTCCAGCACTGGACCAGGTTGAGCCCCCTGAACTCCCTTTCGGCCTGTTAATTGAGTCATAAGCAGTGCCGATTAATATAATTGCAAAATATAAAAAGAATTCCCCCATCAATTCTAATTCAAAAGAAAAGATAAATTGTGACCAAACCGTGCAATATGTCATGAAGCGATCCCATAGTTGCAAACTCATAAGCAAGCACTCTGAGATTTCCCGCCACACAATAACCTTGCAATTCCACAAAGTTTTCATGTTTCAATCTTGATACCATAGAAACCTGAAACATTGTTGAAAAACACCAATATTGATTAATAATAATAACATAAAAGCATAATCTCGAGTGATAAAGACATCCAAAGGTTAAGAAATATACGGTTGAACAGAGAGCTATGCATAAAATTGAACTATGGAATAATATGTAGAAACTGCCCATTTATTTCATCAACTTGAAAGCTACCTGAGTTAAGAATTCGTTATTGGTTTCTGGCTCACTCGACACGTCAAGTTTTTTCACAGCCACAGCTTTCCCATTATCTAAGTTTGCATAATACACCCTTCCATAAGATCCTTCACCGATAAGTGCCTTCGACCCAAAATTATCAGTTTTCTCTTTCATTTCATCTAATGATAGAGCAGGCACTTGAATAGGCGGCACTTCCTTTTGTACTTCAGGTTTGACAAGGGCTGATGCATTTGTGCCTTTTGGGTGCCCTGTCCAACAAAGATTGCCAAATAGGATTATTATCATAGTGTAGTGCACAATCCAGGAAATTATGTAAATACAACATCAAACTTGAATAACACCACATTGGACAGTTCATAGCAACAACAAAGAACAGAGCATACTCAGCTTAATTATTAAGAGCAAACACATAGCATCAGCCCCAAAACTACGAACTACACCAAATATCTCTAATCATCAGTAAATTGACATTAGCAGACAAAGGTATACAAGTTTTATACTAAAAATTATCTACGGGAGAGCTAAAAATATAACAAAGAAGTGCATTGCAAATAAAAAACCTAACAGTTTAATTTTTCCAATACCTAACGAAAGTGTAGCTTCGCTTGCAACAATGAAACAGAAATGCATTGTTCATCAACAATATAACGAACTAACGATATTTTATCTTAGAAGGGGATTTAACACACATAAAAATCAACGAGGAAGCCAGATATATTTAAAGAATAGAAAGTGAAGTCCCCACATATTCTATTCCAACCAGAAACTGTAGCAATACACAACAATGAACACCTCAACAGGCTACCCAAAGGTAACCGATTGATTTCAGGGGAAAAAGGTAACCGATTGTGCTGAACCTTATGGTAGGAAGCAGATTAAAGGAATAAGATGACAAGAAACGTACCATCATGGTTGTGCTTTGGGCTCGTAAGGAGCTCATTTTCATGTGCTGTGTATGCCTCCTCCATTTGGCAGGTGCAGCAAAGCCACCGACGCATCTTGTCTCTCTTCCTCAAATGTAAATCTTGATCGTGTTCGTGTTCAGCCCCTGATTTCTCCAAGCGTACAAAGCAGGCAGGAGAAGGCGTATGCGACTGTTGAAAAAATATATTAACACCCATTATATCACCATATGAAATCAACTATGTAAATCATAGCCCCCTATGATAAAATCTAATCAGAAATCTCAACGAACAATCAAACAATTCAACCAGCCAAGGGGCTGGATTATAATGAATGGATAGAACAATTGGAATGAAATCACATCCCGCAGTCTTCATTTCGCATTTGCAATCACAACCAAATCAGCGTCAGAGAATTGAATTGAATACATCCCTGAGAATCAATCCAATCAAAAGCAACAAAAACTGAATCGAGATCAATACCAATTTCAAAACACGAAAGCCAAATACAGAGTCCTCACCACGAGATTATAAGAATTATAATCCTTCCCCTCCATCAAAAGAAGAAAATAAACAGAGAAGGGGAGGGAGAGGGGAGACGCGTCGGTAGCTGAGCCGATGCCAAACAAAAGAAAAATAATGGCGGGGTGGGGGAGGGAGAAAGGAAAGAGACGAGGATTTGGAGAAGGGAGTGGACAGAATTAAGAGGCGGGAAAACAGAAGCGAGAACCATTAGATTGCAACCGAAATTGTGGGGAAGACGAAGAACCATTCGATAGAAACAGATTGAGAGAGCGATGGGAAAAGGGTTGATTACCGGTAGAGCTGATAGCTTCTGGGCGTTTGATTCTCTCTTTGTCTCTCTCGCTTTCTCAGAGAGAAATTCGGTTGCTCTGTTTCTTCTTCTTTCTTATTTTACAGTGAAAAGTGGAAGGGCTGCCTGGATTGGATTCGTTGGAATTTGTCTGTAAAGAGAAAACGCCGGAAGAGAGAGAAACACGGCTAATTGTATGAGAGAGAGAGAGAGACAACGGGGGACCGAATCTGTAATTTCCACCGGATATGTCAAAATATTGCAAACTTATCACTCAAAATATTTATGTTTCTTTAAAAGTCACTAATCTATTTTCAAAGTTGCACTCCACTTTTTCGTCAGTTTGTCCGTCAGGACAGGCAGGATTGTAACTGCACGCCTGTTTTTTGGTAAAATGCACACCTTTTATTTAACTCAGACACTTCCCATATTTGCAGTGCTCCCAATTAAGCGAGAACATAACGATAGGTCAATTTTATAGATGATGTAGTGCTTTCTAGGAATAAACCATCACGTGTTGATAGCTTAGTTGGCTGGAAGTGGCGTCAAGATGTTGATGTGATTCTTAATATGGATGGCTCGGTGTTACAACCGAGTGGAAAGGCGGCAGGTGGAGGTATTTTAAGACTAGCAACAGGAGCTTGCAAAGCAGCCTTTGCGGCAAACTACGGTACATGTACTATCACTCTAGCTGAATTGAGAGCGGCAATCTAAAGCCATTCGCTGGCTTGGGATTTAGGCTACATACGAATCCATTTGCAGGTCGATTCGGCCATCATGCTTGCTTTTCTCAAGGGCAACAACTCACATTACTTGAGACATGACTCCTGCATCAATGAATCACGATCGTTGATTAATTGTAATTGGATGGTTTTTTTACTCATACCTATCGAGAAGGGAATCATGTTGCCGACCTCCTTGCTCATCATGCTCATTCCTTCCCTTTCGGATGCACCGCATTTCCTTTTTTCCCCTAATATTCATGATTGTATTAAAGCTAATTTGATTGGGGTCTTATTCTCAAAAACGACCATTATTAATAATTAGGACCTTGAGTCCCCTTTCGACAAAAAAACAAATTACCTCCAAAACGAGTTGGTATAATTCTTAACGGGTGATGTCGATAGCGTGGCGGGGATATGTTTTTAACTTGAAACTTCGGAGGCGTTGGGTTTAAAATTTAAATGTTTTTATGATGATTTTAATCGACATTCTAGTCTCTAAACAGTACTACAATATAGTTAAGACATGTTTACTGTAGATTTACTCTCAAAATTATCATTTTGTACTCCATTGAGTCAACAATAAATGTAGAGGACTCGAATGAAATGTTAGTTTTAAATTTTTGTGGGTAAAATAAATAAATAAATAATAACGCAGGAATGTTCAAAAATAACGTATAATTATGGAAATCGTGGATACTAAGCTATGAAAAGACACATTTTTCCTCCGGAGTTTCCTTCTTCATAATTCATATCAGCTAGAGGAGGACGACGGCGGTGCCGCGTTGGAACTGAAGATTTTTATAAATAACATTCCCTCGTGTATTACGAAAATTTGAAAGGATTTCTTTCACCAACGTTCAGTCTTTCACATTATGTCAAATATGCACGAGGCTTTCGAGTCCGGATATGCAGCCAATAAAAAGATTATTTGCTGGCGGCAAATAAATCCCGACCATCCATTATAGACATTCAATCGGACGAACATTATTGTTAGCAGGGTAATTTTGAGAAACACAACACATCAAAAGAACAAAATGCGTACATCTCCACTCCACCGCGGCCGATGTCTTCTTCTTCAACCTCCACCACTGTCGGAGCTCAATCTTCCACCACCTGGCCTCGTTTGTTTGAACTTTTTCTCCCTCAGAAACTTAACAAGAAGAAGACATGCAAGAGGCTTCCTACGTGCTAGAGGTCGAAACATTATGGGATCGATCACATAGGGTAAGAATTTTTTAATTTATACTACTATGGTTTTGGAAAGTACAACTTTTGATTGATGGTAATGTTGTTCTAATTCAGAATGAGGATAAGTTCATCTTAATTAAGTCAATTTGCAGTTTGCAAATGCTTACAACACAACTGGATGAAATATTATCCTCGTGCTGGTTTTAGGCCATTTGCAGTATGCAAATGTTTACACTAGGCCAGGTTTTATATTGATTTTTGCAATTGGGATGATGGTATTTATCGACAGACTGCATATGCATGAATCATTGGATGGTATCCAAGAAGCGGTTAAGATATATACTCATAAGAAATAGCGGCAGAATCAAAATTGTTCGATTGCACTGGACGGCCGGATTGTATAAAAGTTACTCGAGTTTCATATAAAAAATATGTTTACTAACCTATACATATAATGAAAATTACATATTATTGAAGTTTTAGACTTGAAAGTGGATTGTGTCGGATTCCGAGAAGGCCTCTGGGTAGTGAGCTCATACAACAACATTATTCTGAAGTCACCATTTTTCGTTAGATGATGGATGATTGACGTTAAACTTGTTTATCAGGAAAGCAACTATACAATAGATTTCTTAAGTGGCATATATGTCATTATTTACTTATCGGTGTTTATTATATTTATGTTTCTAATCATGGGGTGGATTGGAGGGGGGCTCGTGAAAGTCGCGACTCAGGGTAATTTCGGCCCGGAGCAGTAAATTTATGTATATATTTGCGATTGTCTTGAGTTCGTCTCAGGCAGTTTTAGATCCGGCTCAACACTTGATAATCATACTTTTTAGGGCTAGGAATTCGGTTTCGAGTAATCGGTCAAAATTGGTTAACCAATGGAATCGATTAAAAATCAGTTTAATCAAAATTAGGTTGGTCGGTGAAACGGTCGATGCATTGGTGAAATCGGTTAAAAGTCGGTTAACCGTGTTTAACCGAAAAAATGAAATTATCCTCAAACCTAAGTGAAATTACCACAAATTCAATGAAAACTATCACAATTTTGGCATTAAAGTGTTGTTAAATTAGTCGGTCGGTTAACGGTCGGTTAACAATCGATTAGTTAAACGTGACGGTAGGTTAAAAAAGTCAACCGATTTGAATGTTTTGTTAATTTGCCCGACGGTTAATAACCGAATTAATCGACTCTCACGTCTAATATTTTTGTCTCAATTCATAAATTTTCAATTCAAAACAGGCTTAATGCATTTCGATCTTGGATGGGCCATTGTTCTAATCATGTATTATTATTTTTTCCCAAATCGGTAACATCATATTTCATGAAATCATAGCAGACATGGATTCTAATCGGAGTTGCAGTCCTCATTAATGAGACTAACATGGATCGTAAATCATTGCCCAAGCAAACACCTCACTCATTTCTCTCCAACAAACAAACATCCGGACGGGATTCACCCTCCATAACAAAATTTATCAAAATTCGAATGTAATATTAGGAAAGAAAATTACAAAACAAGAAGACAAAAACGTCAGCCATGAAGAGATTTTCTAAAGTGAGTATGGCGAAGGAAGGCTAGACCATGGCCGTGTAGCTAGCGCGTCAATGTTATTGATCTACCCTTCCTTATGGGCCGATTGAAGGTGGTGATGATGCTATCGCGGTTGCAAACGCGGTTTGCAAAGCAATTGGGAGATGAGTAATCGCCAACAGTGACGCGCCGGTCCCGTTGTTGGAGATGTGGCTCACCGTTCGGGATGAGTAATCATGTACTGTTCCTTCACACTTTGAAAGTCCAAGTTATCTTAAACAAAGACCGACGATGATGACTAACAGAAACCAAAAATCTTCCCCAAGTCTATGGCTTTAAATTACAGAAGTTGTTGGAAGTATGGTGGGCTGATTAAATATTATCTAAAACTTGCTGATTGATTCAGAGAATAAGAAAAGTTTGGGATGGATAGGGAAAGTTGGGAAGGCTATTTTATTTTGATTGGAGGAGGGATATTGAAGTTGACAGAAAATATTTTTGTATATGAATTTATGTGTAGGAAAGAGGCAACGAAATAGGGCAGACAAATTCTGTCTTTTTTTGGCTATATTTTTTTAGTTTCTGAATTGATTTTTCATATAACATAAATGACTCCTATTTATAAAAATTCTTATACATAAAATAATATTAAGCTAGTGTAGATTTTTTCACAACCAACTCAACTCTAGTGATTACAATTTTTTTAATATTTTAATATAACTTATTCCATTAATGAAGATAGTTGACAATTGAGTCTCTAGAGTTCTCTACACTTCTCTCTTCATATGCAAAAATATTTTTAATTAAACTTCAAATTATTTCAACAAAGACCACTCAGTGAAAGTTCCCCATCCCATTGCACACTTGTGAGCTGAATCTCCCAAATATATCTATCTGTTTCAATTCTCTACTTCTCCATTTTACGACATGTCCAATCCTGAAGAGTACGAGGTTTTCTTGAGCTTCAAAGGTCTCGATGTCTGCCAAACATTTGCGAACCCCCTCCGCACTTGCCTTGTTCGTTCCGGTATTCACACGTTTGTCAATGACGAAGAGCTCTCAAAGTGGGAAGCCATCGGCCCGTCCCTTGTCAAACCTATAACCAAGTCCAAGATCCTTATCCGAGAACTATGCTTCCTGCAAATGGTGTCTCCGGGAGCTAGCTACAGTGGTCGATTCCTGCAAGGCAGGAGGAGGAAAACAGATTATGCTACCTATTTTCTACCGTATTGATCTGAAAGACGCTTGGCATTCAGGTCCTTACAAGGAAGCATTTGAACAACACAGCCTGAAGCATGATCCTATGACTGTAATGAAATGAAAGGAAGCACTGGGAGAGGTTGGCATGACGAAAGGATGGCACGCCACTGAATCGGATAGGTAACTATTAACACATGTCTCTTTATATGCATATGCATTCTTTCTCTATTTCGCATTGTTAATATGTCAACATAAAGGGATTAATGTACATCTAATAAGAGGTAAAATACTTTAAAATGTAATGAGGTTTAGGTATATATCGAGAATTGTCGTCACTTTTTTGATGTAGATTTTGTATCACCAAATTTGAAATTTGAAGCTAAATGTGTCACGTCTTTAAATTATTCGGTCCACATGCTGACGTGAACCCAACGCCATTAAGTAAGTCAGACCAGTCAAAGCCACATATTATTTTTAAATAATTTTTTAATAAATAAATAATATTTTTTACTCAATTAAATATTTTTTTAATCTTCTTCCTCCCTATAAGATGAAATCACTATCCATTATTGGGATTTCATGATAGTGATTTCATGACGGAAATCTCGAGTATGGGGCATCTTCAAGAATCTGGTCCAAATGCGAGAATGGTTTAGGAAATCTAATAAATTTATTTTTATGTACGACTACATGTCCAAAGAGAGTCTAAATAGTTACATCTTTGCCAAATTGATCAAGCTCCTCAACGGGAAACGGCGCCGCCAAATCTTAGCCGACGTAGCCGATGGCTTTGAACTTGTTGAAGGATAAAGTTTTAATAATCAAATATTAAAAATATCTACGGTGGAAAAATGAAGAGAGTTCCAAAAAAATGAAGGATTGAGTGATGTCCATTTTTGGAGATTTTTGCAATTGCCAACTAAACCCATCTGATGTAATAAATTAATAAAAAAAATTAGTGTCCACAAATCTAAGTCGGTTGAATCTGATAAGTAAAAAATCTGAATAATTATATAGTATAAATTATTGTATAAATAGGTTATATGATATTTGGTCAAAGTGTGTTCGAAAAACAAGAAAAAATAATAAGCAAGAGTTTCATTTCTTCCCTATTTGGTTGCCTCTCTCTTCCTACTTAATCTTTTTTTTTTTTGACAATTTCAATAACCCTTCTGCAATCATATTTGAGCCTTTTCTCACGTTCTATCTCCCACCACAAACTTACCTTAATATCCAAATCAGTCACTAAGCTTATACAAATATTAGTTTTCCCACCATACTTCCAGTAAAGTAATATCAGAGTATTGAACTTTTCATTTATGTCAAAATTCACCTAAATGGCCAACAATTCACATACCACCTTCCAAGTGCCTTTCCTCACGAAGACAAATTATATGAGTTGGTGTCTCCGCATGAAAGCGTTGCTAAGATCGTAAGATGTGAGAGATATCATAGAGAAAGGTTATGATATTTCGGCTTAAGGTTCCGAGCTATCTTCTACTGAAATGGAGGTTCTAAAAAAAAGTCATAAAAGTGACCAGAAGGCACTAACTATTATTCATCAAAGTCTTGATGATGCTATGTTTGAGAAAGTGGCAGAAGCAACAACCTCCAAGCAAGCGTTGGATATTTTGCGTGTATCCCTGCAAGGTGAAGACAAAATAAAGAAATTTCGACTTCAAACTTTGTGAGGAGATTTCGAGTCGTTGAAGATGAAGTAAGGTGAATTGGTCTTTGGACTACACATCACGGGTGAAATCTGCTGTCAATCAAATGAAGCAATATGGAGAGAAAATTGAAGAAACCCGATTGGTAGAGAAAGTTTTACGATTGCTCTTGCCAATGTTTGGCTACGTGGTGTTGGCTATTGAAGAAGCGAAAGACGTCTCAAAAATGACCGTTGAAGAACTTGTTGTATCCCTACAGGCACGAGAAGAAAGGCTAGAAAAATGAAAGGAGGAATCAGAGGAGCAAGTCATGACGAAACAGACGAAAGTCAAGGTGAAGGAAAATACACGAGGAGGAACATGCTACAGAGGCCGAGGAAGAGGTCAAGGTTCAAGTAGCAAAGGCAGAGGAAGAGGTCGATGAGCATACAACAAAAGAGACGGAACAGCCGATGCCGAAAATGGATCTTCCACTCAATCCACCAGAGGATGAGGTCGTGGACGTGGAAGAGGAACCTCGATATCAAATGAAGGCCAAGATAAACCCAGCGTCCAATGCTACAACTGCTCAAAATATGAGCACTATGCCTCAGAGTGTTGGAGTCCGCCTAAGGAAGTTGAAGAAACGGTGAAAAAATCGAAGAAGAAATTGTCAGCAGCAAGGCGTTGCCATCCTACTATGGTGAAGAAAGGCGAAATGAGAACACGTAGTACCTTGACAATGCAGCAAGCAATCACAATGTGGGAAGAATAACATGTTCATGAAAATCGATGAATGGGTGAAAGGAAATCTAGTGTTTGGAGACTCGTCGAAAGTTCAAATTAATGGAAGACGTACGATTCTAATCCGATCAAAAGATGGTTCTCACTTGTTTATTCATGATGTCTACTATGTTCCAAGAATGACATACAATATATCGAGTCTCGGGAAATTATAGGAGAAGAAGTATGAAGTTCATATGATAGATCGATAATTGGAGCTGCGGAATGATAAGAAGGAGCTGGTTGCCAGAGTTCCGATGTCAAAGAAAAGAATGTTCCCCTTGAACATCCAACCAGACACGGCGAAATGCTTGAAGACTTGCATGAAGGAAGATAACTGGATCTGCCATCTAAAATTTGGACATCTAAATTTCGGAGGACTGAAATTACTAAGCCAAAAGAAGATGGTGCATGGTTTACCGATCATCAATCACCCATATTAACTTCGTGAAGGATGCCTCGTTGGAAAGCAATTTCAGACCAGTTTTCTGAAAGAATCACAATCAAGAGCGAAATCGCCACTCGATCTAGTCCATACAGACCTTTGTGACCAGCCACCCCAATGTAGTTGGGTAAGAACAAATATTTCCTACTATTTATTGATGATTATACCCGGAAGACGTGGGTGTATTTTTTGAAGGACAAATCTGAAACATTTGGAGCGTTCAAGGCGCTTGTAGAGAATGAGAGTAGCTGCTACATCAAATTCCTGAGATCAGATAGAGGGCAGAATACATTTCTGGAGATTTCAGAAGGTTTTGTGAAGAACATGAAATCCAACACGTCATATATGTCTGAAGACCCCCTCAACAAAATGGCGCTGTAGAGAGAAAGAACAGGACGGTACTCAACATGGTGCAGAGCATGCTGAAGAGCAAAAATCTACCGAAGGAGCTATGGGTTGAAGCAGTTGACTATGCAATCTACCTGTAGAACAATTCACCAACAATGAGCATATGGAATAAAACACATCAGGAAGTGTGGAGTGGACAATAGCCGACAGTCTCTCACTTACGAGTTTTCGGAAGTGTGGGACACATGCATGTACCAGATGAAAGAAGAACAAAGCTGGACGACAAAAGCAATAAGTATCAGTTTGTGGGCTACTCGAAGCACTCGAAAGGATACTAAATGTTTAACCTCCTAACCGAGAAGGTGATCATTAGCAGAGACATAACTATCGATGAAGAAATAACCTGGGACTGGAATGCTGAAACGAACACGGAGTTTAACTTTTATCCAATCACCATGGATGAAAGTGAAGATGTTCTAGAAACAACCACACCTCTCTCTAGTCTAAGAGAACCTGGAAGTCCAGATGGCAGTTCAAGTTAGAGTTCCAGATAAAACACGCCAAAGTACAGACACTTGAAGATCTGTACGAGGAAACTGAAAGCATTGAGAATTAAGTTGCACTCTACTGTCATTTCATCAATGATGAGCCAGTCGATGTTGAAGAAGCAATGCATGATGATAAATGGAAGAAAGCAATCGATGAAGAAATTGGAGCAATCGAGAAGAACAAGACTTGGGAGCTTGTACCACTTCCAGAAGACCAGAAGCCAATTGGAGTCAAATGGGTATTCAAGGCGAAGAAAAATTCCAAAGGAGAAGTCGCTCGACACAAAGCAAGACTAGTGGCGAAAGGATACAGCCAAAGACCAGGTATCACCCACAATGAAGTTTTTGCACCTGTGGCTAGTATGAAGAACATTCGAATGGTAATTTCACTTTTAACACAAAATGGATGGAGAATTCACCAGATGGATGTCAAGTCAACATTTTTAAATGGATTTCTTGAAGAAGACATATACATTGAGCAACCTGCTGGAGACATAGTTGAAAGACAAAAAGACAAAGTGTTGAAGCTGAAGAAGGCGTTTTACAGGTTGAAGCAAGCATCAGAGCGTGGAATAGCAAGATCGACAAATATTTTTAGCAAAACGGGTTCACGAAATGTCCACATGAACACGCCCTATGCTCAAAGGTGCAAAATGGAGCTATCTTATTGGTGGTTTTATATGTCGATGATCTAATCTTCACAGGAAACGACCCCAAAATGTTTGAAGAACGCAATAAGGAAATGGAACGCGAATTCAAGATGACTGACATTGGCTTGATGTCATACTATCTTGGAATTAAAGTTTTACAAAAAGAAGAAGACATATTTATCTCACAGAGCGGCTTTGCAAAAGATATTCTGAAGAAATTTAAGATGGAGAATTGCAATCCGGTGAACACACCAGTTGAAATTGGACTCAAATTATCCAAAGATGACAACGGAGAGAAGGTCAACCCAACAGAGTTTCGAAGTTTAATTGGAAGTCTCAGATATCTCACTTGTACGAGACCAGATATACTCTACGCAGTTGGGTTGGTTAGTCGCTACATGAAATCTCCTACCATGTCACACTAGAATGCAACAAAGAGGATTTTACGATACATCAAAGGTACATGACTACGGTTTATACTGTACCAAAACTGACGATTTCAGATTGGTTGGATACTGTTACAGTGATGATCGGGCTGAAGATGTGGATGATAGAAAAAACACTACCAGATTCGTATTCTTTCTTTGTGATATAACTTTCACAGGAAGTTCGAAGACGCAAGTTATTGTGACCTTGTCTAGTTGTGACACTATACACGCATTGGTAAAAATCAAACCAATAAAAGGACAAAAACCAGGAAGTTTACGCAGAGAGAGATGTGAGAAAATAGCTCCAAAATCTTTTGCTTTTGATGTGACTCGAAGTCTGAATTACTTTTAATGAAATTAGAATGGAAACCCACCTTTTAAATTGCAGAGGCCACTCAGTGAAAGTCCCCTCACTCATCCCATTGCACTCTGGATCACACTTGTTTCTGATCTTCACCACTTCCCATTTTACGACCATGTCGAAAAATCCTGATTTCAAGCATCGTCCAACCGAAGACTACGAGGTTTTCTTGAGCTTCAGATCCGGCCCCGAACATGCCCGCCCAACATTTGCTAACAGTCTCCACACTCGCCTCGTTCGTTCCACAATTCGCACAGATGTCAGTGAAGAAGGCACCAAAGTGGGGAGGATGTCATCAGTTCGCCAGTTCTCAACGCTATAAACCTATCGATCGTCCTCATCACGATCATAACGGAGAGCTATGCTTCTAACAGAAGGTGCCTCCGGGAGCTGGCTGAGATGGTGACTTGCATCAAGACTGGAGGAGCAGGAAGACAGATTATCCTCCCTGTTTTCTACCTCGTTGATCCAAGTGATCTCCGGCGTCTAGATTCTGGTCCTTACAAGGAAGCGCTGCAAGAGGTTGCCAAGATGAAAGGATTGCACGTCACTGAATCGGATAGGTAACGATATTAATTAACACATCTCTGGTTTGTTTATGTTAAAATACAAGCTGCACAAAGTAAAAGAACTGCATATATCGATATATTGACTTAAAATGTCACGAGTTGTTGGTCGGGATTCTATTCCTCCCAACATCAATTAGGTTAATTTGAGCGATTATAATTTGTTACCTGATTGTATCCGATTTTCAGACAGGAGGCTGTAATAGACCACATCCTTGCTGTAGTCGAGTCACGTCTGATGCAGCCTTGAGGTTTGTCGTCTTTGAAATCACTGCAAAGAAACCTCTCTAGTTATTACAATCCAGAATTGCTCTCTTTCAGTCTTATTCTAATTTCCTTTCGCAGGCCACTTGGAGAAGGAGGTCCCGGAAATCTCAAAACCAAAGAGTTAGTCTCAAACAGCTTTTCGTGATATGAGATTCGCTACGCACACCCTATACCATATTTCACGCTGGTCATTGACCATTGTATCTGTTTTTAACGTTTTATGATATGTTTGATGATATGATTTTATCATGTCTTTTGTACTTTAATTTCGTTGGTGTTCGTATGTATGTTATTGAAAGTTGAATACTTTCTCTCAAGTTTCAATCAATGGCGCCATCAATTGAAGTTTAAAGGTTTTACACTTTTACTCCAACGCCGCAAGTTCGAATAGGCAAAACGACCCAAAGTTTAGACACAAAAAAGGACTTTCGCATCTCCCTCCAGCCCAGTCCCCAGACACCTCACCCTAGCTGCCACCGGCGCCGGCTGCCAGCCACCCTACCAAAAAAAAATCCAAACCCAATTCTTTAAACACCAACAACCAAAACCAGCTCCTCCATTTTCCCAAATCTACAAACAACAAATACCAATTTGATTCTCTACATAGATCAAGAACAATCAAATACAGCCCATCTCATAGTAAATTCCTTTATAGCACATCAAACGACAAACTCTGCAACGGGTTCCACAACATTATTACACAACACCCCACACATTCCTTTAGGCACATCCTTCAGCTTACCATTTCATTCCCTTCTATCTTCTCCTTTCAGGATTCTGGGGCAGCAGCAACAGCAGAAGGGACTTGAGATTTTAGCAGTGGCTGCAAAGCCTTCACAACGATGCTCATGTTTGGCCGAAACTCTGATTCGTACTGCACGCACAATGCCGCCACAGCTGCCAACTGCAGAACAATACCCCCAATTTATTATGTAAATGAGCTTTCAGAAGAAACTATAACATTCAATTGACAAAGAAAGCGCATACCTTGGCGACTCCTTTAGGTGGGTACTCTCCTTTCAGCTTTGGGTCCACACATTGCTTCACTTTGTCTTCACTTAATCTTGGAGTAGCCTGACAAAAGTATACAAAACCATTGCAACTCAGCTGAACAAAAGAATATTTGTACGAAAAGGCAAAGGCAGATGAACAAAGCCTTACCCAGGTGACTAAACTTTGTTGACCTCGGGGCATGGTATGATCGACTGGTTTCCTTCCAGTGAGAAGTTCGAGGAGAACCACCCCGAAGCTGTAAACATCACTCTTCTGTGTCAATTGTCCAGTCATTGCGTACCTACACGAAATCAAGGAGACCAACTGTGAGAAAATAATCTATGGGTATGCTCCCCTACTATGCTGAATGACTATTTACCATTCAATATGACAAATCAAGGAAAAGGGTAAACATTACTCTGGAGCATGATAACCGAAAGTCCCCAGAACGCGAGTAGAATGCAGACGTGCGGCCATGTCAGGGGCCTGATTTGATAGGTTAAAATCTGCAATCTTGGCTTTGAAATCCTCAAATAGAAGCACATTGCTCGATCTGACATCTCTGTGTATTATGGAAGGCTGAACTTTCTCATGCAAATATTCCAAACCCCTTGCTGCATCAACTGCAATTCTGACTCGTTGTATCCAGTCCAGCACCGGACCAGGTTGTGCCCCTTGAACCCCCTTTCGACCTGTTAATTGAGTCATAAGAAGTTATTCAATGATGCAAAAATAAAAATAGAAAAAGAATGCCTCGTCAGTTATATTTCAAACGAGAAGATAAATTGTGATACCATGCAATATGTCATGAAGAGATCCCATTGTTGCAAATTCATAAGCAAGCACCCTGAGATTTCCCGCAACACAATACCCTTGCAATTCCACAAAATTCTCATGTTTCAATCTTGATACCATAGAAACCTGGAACATGGTTGAAGAAAAGAATATTGATTATTGATAATATTGTGAAATGACAAAGACATTCAAAGGCGATGAAAGACGAAACTACAATAACGAAGTATGAATAGAACCAAAGTATATAAACTGCCTATTTACTTCATTAACTCAGAACTCATAAGCTACCTGGGCCAAAAATTCGTTATTTGTTTCTGGCTCACTTGACACGTCAAGTTTCTTCACAGCCACGGATTTCCCATTATCTAAGTTTGCGAAATACACTCTGCCGTAAGATCCTTCACCGATTAGTGCCTTCGACCCGAAATTATCAGTTTTCTCTTTCATTTCATCTAACGAAAGAGCAGGGACTTGAATGGGTGGTACTTCTTTATGTACTTCAGGTATGACAAGGGCTGAAGCATTTGAGCCTTTTGGGTGCCCTGTCCAACAAAGATAGCAACACAGGATGGTTATCATAGGGTAGTCACAATCCAGGAAATGATGTTAACACAACATCAAATTTTTAATGGATTGATGAATATAGAAAATAAGAGATCCACATAGATCACTCATAACACCACATTCGTTAGTGTCATAGAAGCAACGAAGTAAACAACATATCCATCTTAATGATGTGCAAACAAATAGCATCAACCCCTATATAACAGGTACTACCTGAGGAATATGCTCCACTTGTCAACTATGCAACAAAATACAATGCTCACCCACGGCATAACAGCAGTTCATCTAGAGAGATGTTAACACGTATAAAAGAGAACAATCAAGCAGCGTATATTTCAAGAACAAAAAATCAAGCCCTTAATATTCACTTTCAACCAGCAACTGTAGAAATGTCATGAACAACGATAACCTCAATTGGGTATCCAAACACTAAACAGAACCAATTCTACCAAACTTAGCAAACAGGTAGAGTAAGATGATAACATACGTACCATCCTGGTTATGCTTTGGGCTCCGTAGGAGCTCATTTTCGTGTAAAGGATATGCCTCCTCCATTTGGCAGGTGCAGCAAAGCCACCGACGCATCCTGTTTCTTTTCTTCAAACGTAAATCGTGACTGTGTTTCTGTTTATGTTCAGCCCTTTTGTTCTCCAAGCGTACAAAGTATCCAGGAGCAGGCGCATGGGTCTGTTCAATGAAAAATAAAAATTCTATTATAAACAACCCCACCATCAAGCTAATCAGAAACGATCGCAGCTGGGATGAAACCACATCCAGCAGCCATGATGCTAATCATGGACAATCGCCAGTTAGCTCGCAATTGCAATTAAACCAAAAAAAACACCCTTATCGTGTTAAAGTCAGCAAATTCAAATGATACATTGAACAGACAAAATCAATTAAAAGAACCCAAATACCCGATTGAAAAATTGAACAAAGTGAATCCGAATCAACAGCATGAAAGATCAAATTGATAGCACCAAAACCAAATAAAAAATCCTCACCACAAGGTTAGGGGAATTGTAATCCTTCCCCTCCATCAAAGAAGAACTCAACAGAGGGGAGAGAAAAGAAAAAGACGCGCCGGTAGCTAAGCAGATTCAAAAAATAAAAAATTGGCCGGTGGAGGAGAAAGAGGAGGGGGAGGGGGGCAAACAAAAGAGAAAAGAGTGGACAAAAAGTAAGAGGCGCGAAACAGAAACGAGAAAAGGAATAGCCATTGGATCGCAACCGAAATTAGCTAGGGTTAGATGAAGAACGATTTCGTTGGAAACAGAGAGAAAGGGGGTTGGTTGATTGATTTACCTATAGCTGACAGCTCTTTCCTGTTCTGGCGTTTGTTTCGCTCCCTATCTATATCGTCAGGCTCTCAGAGGGATTCGGTGGCTCTGTTTCTTCTTCTGTTTTCTTCTCTTGTAGTTCTGTGAAAAGTGGAGGGGTTGGGTTGGATTGGATTCGTTGGAATTGTCTGTAAAGATAGGAAATGGAAAGAGAGAGTGGAGAAACGGCTATTGGGAAGAGAGAGAACTTCATCATTGAAATGAATAATTATTTTACTGAATTCCTATTTGACGCCCTAACTTTCGAATTAAACGACGCCCTAACTTTCGAATTAAACGACGTCCTAATTTGAGTCAATTACAATATTATCCTTCATAAAATCGAAATCCATATAAGTTGTGTGTATTGACTAGTTCAAACACAATTAAACACTCACAAACACTCTCAAACGTCGATCCGAAGAATAAATCGGAGAAATCGAAGATCGGAAGCGAACGTCAAGGTACGAAATCGAAAAAAAATCGTATCGGAGGCCCCGGCCGGCCGCTCGTTTCGGCCGCGAGGGATCCCGGCCGGCCGCTGGATTCGGCCCAAGCGAGTTCCGGCCGGAACAAGTTTCCGGTCGCCGCTCTCTTGGGCCGGATCCAGCCTTTCACATGCCGTGGGGAGAGATGACGATCACTTTGCACGACGTCTTCCACATTCTCCAGGTCCCGGTGTCTGGACGACCGCTTCATAAGCCCCGATCTCTGGTTGATTTGAGAGCGGGCGTAGTGGAGGCGCTTGGGTTTAGCTCTATTGCTGCGTTTGAGTACTCGGTCATGGGCGAGACAGTTGGCCCACCCCTATATGATCACGGCGCCATGCACGAGAGGGACATGATCTCACTGGGGAAGCATATGGGGGACGAGACTGCGTATAGGGTATTCCTCTTCTGTCTTCTTGGAGATACCCTTTTCCAGGATAGATCAGCTGATCGATCACGCCTTCTTGGTTGGGAGTACTTCATGGGTTCGATCAGTGATGTGCCGGAGTACGCTTGGGGTGCTGGTGCGCTGGCCTGATTGTATCGGGAGTTAGGGAAGGCTAGCAGGGCGGATGCCAAGGCGATGTCAGGTTGTGTGACGTTGCTTCAGTCCTGGATATACGAGTACTTCCCTAGTGTGAGGCCTCCGAGGACGGTTCAATAGGAGCGTAGGGCAGGAGAGGCGTTAGCTGGTAGGTGGGACAGTGCAGAGACACCTAGTCGGGGTGGCGGGATCCTACAAGAGGTTGGACTACTATCGACGCCTCCTCGATAACATGGATTTCCGTGATGTTTGTTGCCTTCCTTTTGGGCCGCATCCCGACCTTGAGGTCCCGGCCTCGACTTTCCGTGGTCTCATCCGTTGTGCCGACGTAGGTGAGTACTACGATTCCTATCGTGTGCTCCGACAGTTTGGATACACACAGGTGGTCCCTCCCTCGATTCCTGTGCCGCTGCGGGCCATTAGGCCCAAATCTATCCGGACCTATGCGGTCCAGTGGGCCCCGGCTGAGGATAGGACTTGGTTGGAGCAGGACTTCATCAAATTTCACCGGATACACCTTATGTTCGAGAGGGCAGTGTCTGGTGCGGATGTTGGTCCAGGGTACATGGACTGGTACCTCGAGCACAGTCACCCACGCATCGTGGCGCCGGCTAACCCCGGTGTGGGAGTCCCAGCTAAGCTTGTAAGTTCGATTCCACCTTCACATTTGAGCGGTTTATAATATGTACATGTTATTTATCTAACTTTTCATTTATGTTTTTTTCATATATTACACAACGAGTCTTTGATGGTACGGCCTCCTACTTCGATGGTACGCTTGGGCGGCAGCATTCGGACTCGCCTCAGGAGTACTACGACCATATGGAGGGGATACGGATGCAGTTTCAGGATCTCTATATGGGGTATCGGAGCTAGAGAGAGTTGAGTTTAGAGACTATAGTTGTTGTACTTTCCTTTCTTCAAACTATATATCACGTTAAAAATTTCGAAAAAAATTTCGGCCGAACGAAAGTTCCGAAGGAGGACCACCCGTTGGGCTCAATCGAAAAATTCGACCGCAAGAGGCCCCGGTCGGGGCCTCTTGTGGCCGATTTTTTCGATCCATCCCGAATTGTGATCACCGAATTGTAAGGAAAAACATACCGTGAGAGGTTTTCGAAATAAATATTTTGATAGTTTCGTCGGTACAAAGTTTCCCGAATTACACATTTTCATAGTTTTGTCGATACAAACTTTACCGAAAAAAAGAGGACATATTACCGAAAAAAAGAACAGATGAAATACCAGCTCTCCAGCTCTTTCTTTGTAACTGTGGATGAACAATGAACTAGTGAAGCAAATATAGTTTAGGATTTAGTATTTACGAGTTGTTGGTTTTGTTTAGTTTGGAGTTTTAGGGTTTTAGGTTGTGAGTTAAGGGTTTAGAGTTTAGAGTTTAGGGTTTAGAGTTTAGGATTTAGGGTTCGAAGGGTTTAGGGTTTAGGGTTTTAGAATTTAGGGTTTAGGGTTTGATTATTTAGGATACTAAAGTTAGAGTTTAGCGTTTAGAGTTTAAGGATAAGCGTTTTATGATTTAGAGTTCTAGGGTTAAGGGTTTAGGGTTTTAAAATTTAGGGTTTAGCATTTTATGATTTAGGGTTTTAGAGTTAATGGTTTAGGGTTTTAGAATTTAGAGTTTAGGATTTGATGGTTTAGGATTCTAGGGTTAAGGGTTTTAAAATTTAGGGTTTAGCGTTGATGGTTTAGGGTTTTAGAATTTAGAGTTTAGGATTTGATGGTTTAGGATTCTAGGGTTAAGGGTTTTAAAATTTAGGGTTTAGCGTTTGATGGTTTAGAATTCTAAGATTAAGGGTTTAGGGTTTTAGAATTTAGGGTTTAGGGTTTGATGATTTAGGATACTAAAGTTAGGGTTTAGCGTTTAGAGTTTAAGGATAAGCGTTTTATGATTTAGAGTTCTAGGGTTAAGGGTTTAGGGTTTACCGTTTTATGATTTAGAGTTCTAGAGTTAATGATTTAGGGTTTTACAATTTAGAGTTTAGGGTTTGATGGTTTAGGGTTCTAGGGTTAAGAGTATTAAAATTTAGGGTTTAGCGTTTGATGGGTTAGAATTTTAGGATCAAGGGTTTAGGGTTTCAGAATTTAGGATTTAGGGTTTGATAATTTAGGGTTCTAAACGGTTTAGCGTTTTAGAATTTAGGGTTTAGGGTTTGATGGTTTAGGATTCTAAGATTAAGGGTTTTGAGTTTTAGAATTTAGGGTTTTGAGTTTAAGGGTTTCGGGTTATATGATTTTAGAGTTTAGAATTTAGGGTTTAGGATTTTAAAATTTCGGTATATACGAAAGTTCCGACGGAGGACCACCCGGCGGGCTTGATCGAAGAAATCGGCCGCAAGAGGCCCCGGCCGGAAGCTCGTTTCGGCCGGAGGGGGCCCCGGCCGGCCGGCCGTTCCGGCCCGCAGTAATATTTGACACTCCCGACGAACTACGGTCCAAAATTTGAAAGGTACGAAATACAATTTTGAACTGTAAAAAAAATATTTGACAGACCAGCAGCTTTTTTTAAATTTAATTAAATTTATTAATTTCTTTTCTTTTAGGTTGGTTCATTAATTTGGATATTTGAAGTGTCGGTTGGATGCACGGGATATGTCAACGAGTATTACGGTAAGTGTTTGACTAGTTTTTTATAATGATCAACGAATAGATTATATGTAGGTAACTAATTAATGTAGTTTGTATTTCGGTGTTGATATTTTGTAGGAAGTTGATGCCGATGACGGAATTGATTACTACGACTGGTTCTTATCTGACGATGTGTACCGACACTATCGGTGAAGCGGACCAAGCAGCAAAACAGATTGTTGCGACGCTTAATTTTCATATAATCAAGGGGTCCAACAAAATAAATAACTCGAAGAAGAAGTGTCAAGTGTATCTGTATTGCTCACGTGGACCCGTTAGCAAGTCTAAGGACCCAGATCCGCCGAAACGGGCGACGAAGTCAAATAAGTGTAATTGTCCATTCAGACTTGTCGTGCGGTCAAGGGTGGTAGATTACGAGTGGAAATTTTTTATTGACGGAGTTGGACACATGAAGAATCCTGATGAGTCAAAGGGGTACCATAATCATCCTCTGATTCATTTTACTGAAGTCAGCACGGAAAGCAATCTGTTATCAGATGAGGTGAAAAAAGATATTTGAGATATGGTGGCGGTTCAGACACAACCGAATAAGATCAGGTATTCTTTGAAAAAGGAGCTCAACACTCGTCACAATATGAATCAAATTTACAGCGAATCATACAAGATTAGGAAGGAGAAATTAGATGGTTTGGATCCGATGGAGTGGACTTTGCGTGAGGCTACAGAACTAGGTTATGTCGTTCAGTACTTAAAGGATCATGATGACAATCATGTTCATCTATTTCTTAGCCACCCCGAATGTGTTCAGATGGTTAGCTCATGGTATTTTGTGATTATGATTGACTCGACTTTCAACACCAACGCCTATAGGAAGCCAGTGATCCAGTTGGTTGGTGTGTTTCCGGTGCGGAAGAACTTTAGCATCGGGTTCGCATTCATTGAGAATGAAAAAACAAAGTCTTATATTTGGGTGTTGGAATGTATGATTTTGATCCTGGGTAGGCGGGAACCTACTGCATTTGTGACTGATAAGGAGCGAGGTCTAGCTGCGGCACTCCGCACCATCTTTCCAAAGACTCCACATTTACTGTGCATTTGGCACATGAAGAGGAATATCGAGGCAAATATTAAGTACATCACGACTAATGTGAAAATGGGTGAGACTTTCGTGCATGGTAGATGGAATAAAGTATTGTATGCACAAACAGATGCAGAGTTCTTCAAAGAGTGGGAAGATATGATCATGAGTGATTGAACTAATGTCGGAGGATTGATGGAGTACTTAGGAAGTGAATGGTTGCCATATAAGACTCAGTGGGCCCATTGCCACCCCAACGAGATTTTCCATATTGGGTGTATGAGTACGAATAGGGCGGAGTCCTAACACTCGTCTCTCAAAACATGGTACAACTCTTCCAATTAAGGACTTGACACACTATTTGAGGGATATCATGCATCCATCGAAGACCAAGTCATGGAAGTGCAACAGGCTATAGATGAATTAGGGAGTAAGGTAATTTATATGTTATTTTTTAGATAAGTAGTTATTTAATCATACTTAGGTAACTAGTTATTTGTTTGTGCTCAAGTAACTAGTTATTTGGTTATGTTCATGTAACTAGTTATTTGTGTTAAAGTAACTAGTTATTTATTTTTTGTATATGGTAACTAGTTATTCATTTCTATTTAGGATAACTAATTATTTGTTCGTGTGTAAGTAACTAGTTATTTGGTTGGGTTTAGGCTCATTCTTTCTCGCACAAACGACCGTTTTCGTATCTGAAATATGAAGTAAGCCTTTGGGGGATTGAGTTGGTGAATGAGGCGTTATCAAAAGAGGACGATTGCGACTGTGTGATCGAAGATACACATGGCCTCCCTTGTACTTGTAGGCTTGAATCTATGGAGCGCGATGGGGTTGAGTTGGCGATCGTTGGCATTGCCGTCTTCCTGTAGACAGTGAGAACTGGGAAGATCTTGACGCGACAGACCGCGGCATCCTCAGCGGGATGGTACAGACGATTTGTGATAGAGGTGGGTCTGATATACGTCCTTTGACTATAATGGTTCATACCCAGTACCAATAAGAATCAGATGGAGTGAAGGAGCCTAAGAAGTCTGAGGCGCCTAAGGGTGGGCCCCGTGTGCGTAAGACAGATGGGCGAAACCCTTCTTACGACGAGCATGCAAGTGCTCATTGTACCCCGCCCAAGGGCAAGACCAAGTCAGGTTCATACTTTCTTAAACGTAGTTATTTATTCCTTGTTTTGCAATTGTGTTAACACAAGTAAATCACTAAACAGGTCGTTCAACGCCCCACAAGGCTACACCCACCCCCAACATGTCCAGAAGTTCTATTTCTAACAAAGGTGTGTAGTTATTACCTAAAACAATATTTTCCCCATATGAGTATAGTAAGTAACCGTCCTAATTATGTGACTGACCTCTACTTTCAGTGCTTCCATACATCTTGTATATCCCTTTCGGGTTTTGGCTTGTGCTGAATAACGTGTTCGACTTTCTCGGTGACGGTCATTACGGGGTTAGGTGTGTATCCCACACGGTTACCGGTGATGACCAACATCAATACGTGTGGCTATGCGTCAGGAGCTTATGGATCACATGCATGTGTACCGGAGACGTTGGTATCATAAGGTGTATAACAGTGAGCTAGACACTGTCCTACCCATTCTAGGGTAGCTATGGAACACACCATGTGACAGCCCATGGTGGTTATGAAATCTAGACCTCTTCGGATTCGCCACTACGCACAATTGGACATACGTCGTTTTTTGTATGGGGGGTGTGGTGTCCCATATGGAGAGACGTTTCTCCTGATGAAAATCGGGGACACATCGGAGACGGGGATGTGATGTACCTAGTGTACAGCGGTGGCCACTGGGTGCGCTTATATTTGAATGTTCATAACGGGGTACTTCCAATCCCGCCGGTGAGTCGAATGTGGCGTTTTTGGGCAGATGACAATGCGAAAGCGGCTTGGCTGGGCACACTATACCGTCAGAAGCATTCAACGTACAAGTCATTGGTGCCACCTCAAACATAATTGTACACCTGTATCGGTAGTTCATGTAATAATCGTGAATGTATTTGAATAATTTACTTTCGTGTACTTGAACAATGTAGGTATGTGGTACGTGGATGTGCGTAATAAATAATGTTGTTTTCATACATAATGTCAAAGTACACATGATCTCGTCCAACACAGAAAATACCAACAAGCATAAATACATAGGTCTCCATACATAACATGGATAAAAAACGTGAACATAATACAGTCACAACGTCTAACGGTACGGTTTCTGATGGCGGAAGTCCACGTACATGTATGCACACTGCATCAAAGCTCCTCGACCGCCTTCAGATACTCAGCATCAGAATCGTACTCCTGACTCATTGAACCAACAAAGTTTGGATGCATATGGTCCAATACCAGTAAGCTAGCTGTACGGAGGAAAATGAAAAAAAGTCAACTATCATGCACATACGGGTGTGAACCCTAACCAAAAGTAATACAAAACATAATTACCATATCCGTTGGCACGATAGCACCAGTAGGGACCGGTCGGAGGATACGCAGGTGGCTGTGGCGTCGATACCGGTACATGTATTGCAGATCGACATCGATCACGTCATCGGCATGTCGAAAAAAGACTGAAATAGCATCAGTCGGGACCAGTCCTCGTCCCTCCATACTCTATCGGTGATGTCTGCCCACTCAACCAAGTAACCATTAGGCTCAGCCGACCTAATTGCCCTAGCAAGAGTAGGGATAAGCCCAAGAATCATCCGCGCGTAGCCGAACTGCCTAACGACACGTGTCGGATCGTAGTACTCTGCAATCGTCGCGAAACAAATCACTCCACGAAACGCTGAATCGGAAACCTCTACCTCGGGACGTGGGCCAAATGGCAACCAGATCACATCCCGTGCAGTCATATCATCAAACAGACAACGGTAATACTCCAACCGAGGACCTATTTGACTACTCGCCACTGCTTCACCGCCCAACTAAGGCCTCTACCTCGCCCCGCTCCAAGGCCACTAGTCTAGCAACACGAGTACTAGGGAAGTACTCCTGAATCCATGACTGCAGTAGTGAATCGCAACTTGCCGCCCCTTACACTTAGCGTGGCTAACCATACCAATCTCGTAGTACAGCCATGCTAGTGCCCCTCTCCCCCAAGAAAATCGTGACACAATGGAAACGCCCCCCATCAAGTACTCCCACAACACGAGACGAGTGTGATTGGCTGACTTATCAGTGAACAATGTCGAACCAAGAAGATAAAAAATGAAGACCCTGTATGCATCCGTATTAACTAAACCGTTCCACACAGCTAACATCAACTACTCATGCATCACAACACCCTTTAACCAAAGGTATTAGGCATCCCCACCTATAGCGCCTCCAACTGAAAACTTCAAATCATTTGGATGGATATGGAGAGCTTTACTTATATCGGGCTGCAAGTCCTCGTTGGATCGTGGAATGTGAAGTGGACGTCCGTGTACCGGGATACGGAGAATATGCCAAACATCACGGAGTGTGATGGTCATCTCTTCAAAGGACATGTGGAACGTGTTAGTATCTGACTGTCACCTCTCAACAAAACCATGGATCAGTGCCTCGTCCAACTGATTGGTCATACCAAAACGACCCAAGTGGAGAAGTCGAGAGTTAGACATCATCATCTCAAGTGTCAGTGTCTAAGCATGAAATCTCATTACATGCCTGAGATGACTCGGACGAGTGTAGAATTTGAAATCACGAATGTTACGGTAGTCCAGACCGACCTCCCACAAATAATGTGCAATGTGATCCCCAAAACTGGGAATCACACTGGTCGCACTCGGGCCACCATCCTCTATCCCCGAATCAAGCTGCCACCTTCCCTCTCATTTTCTGAATTCCATTAGTCTCTTCTTCTATAAGGTCAGTGCTATATTGCTTACCACCGCCTTTTGTCTTTGCCATTTTATTCAGAAACTATATTCAACGAAATTATCTAATTAATTACATGTCTATAAAATCTAAATTTAATTAATTGACACTAATTATCGATTGAATTTTTATTTCAATTATACTAAACTGTTCAAATATAAACTCAACTAATTATAAAATAATTAATTTAATTACACATACACAATTCTACTAATTATCATTTTAATAATTAAACCCTAATTCCCAACTAATTGCAATAAAAAAATTAAAGTTCTCAATTTTTTTAAGTCAAAGGGCCAAACGGACGGCTGCGCCGTCCGCCGCCGCTGGCTAGACGGAACGTCTTTCCGTCTGAAATTTTTAAAAAAAATTAAGAAGTTGCAATTTTTTAGGGTTACCCGATCGGAAAGTCATTGATCTTGATGTTCGGATATTCAATTCCTCATGGAATCTTCAACTTCTTGCCGACTTTCAGATTTCGTGTTTTAGAATGATTGAGTTTGTCGAAGATTGAACTTCTTATAAGTTTTCGAAATTTATTGAAGGATAATTTAGTAATTCACTTCACTTAGGGCGTCGTTTAATTCGAAAATCAGGGCGTCGTTTGGGGATTCCGTTATTTTATTTGTATAAATATTTAAAAAATAAAAGGCTACTTTTCTGTCTATGCTTTACTAAGTTAACAAACTGGTCCCTATATTATAAGTACGCTCTATTTACTCCTCACATTTTTTTGTCACAGATAGCTCCTAGGAGAAATCAAAATAGCAACTAAAAATACAATTTAAGAATTGCACCAGGCTGTGAGATGAGTCTCAACACAATTTGGGAGATATTAAAGAGCCTTTCACACGACACTTAGTAGGTAGCTTCATTAGCAGACAGCTGAAGAACCTGCACATGGAGCGGAGGACAAGTAGTTAGGGAGGCCAGAACCTCTGAAGTGATGGCATTGCTAGCTTCACAACGCGTGCTCCAGTGAGCGAATCGGAAGAGAAAAGCTTCAGCATCACCTGGATTTCCACCTACCAGATACATATAGGAAACATCAAACACAAACATCACTAAGATCCAGGAGCTCTAAAACATAGAGGAGGTCAAGGAGTTCTCGATAAGTTCGTCCCACCGTCTGGAAGGGCATGGAGAGTCAATGGCCTGATGGGCCATGTTGATGGGGATGAACCCAACGAGAGGACCCGATGAGGCACAATGGCTGATAGATTCACTCAAAAAGAGAGAATGTATGAGTACCCATTTTGTGGTGTGACTAGATTCAAACACAAAACATATAGGTTATTAATCACACAACCCGTCAATTGAACTACCAGCATGGACATTTACTCCTCATACTTTCGAGATGATTTTTATTTGTTGAAATGCGATAGATCAACATCTAATGTTAGCCTACATCGTTGCATTCTGTATTAATCATTATACATGTGATGATTTAGGCTGAAGTGTCATGTCGATTGTCCTATTATGACGGAAGGTTAACAAAAATTGATCAAACCAAACCATTAAAATTGGTATGGTTATGGTTATTATGGTATTCGAGCAGTTTTGGTAAGCCTAATTTGAAATCCAGTCATCTAAAGACCTCTGATTTATTTAATAAGTTAGTTTGAACAAAAAGAATAAACATAATCGTCTATGTTAATTTTTAGGAGGAGATGATAAATATCATTTCTAATCTAGATGATTAATTTTAATCGTTGATTTTTATGGAATATCCAAATCCAAGCTCAAATCTTATTAATAAATCTAATTTACTTTTTCATAAGAAACAATTAAAAATTAACTGATTGACCTCTAACTATATGATAGCTTTAAATGTTATTTTGCAAGTTTTTAATGACGTCAAAGAACGTCCTATAAGGTTAACATTATAAACATTGCAAAAATGGTATGATTGATTTTTCTTACAACTCACAAAATTCTCGGCCATCCCTAACCAAATTTTTGGTTCCGTTCCAGCCCTCCAATCCTCCTCATCCGACCAGCCACTATGCCGCACAGTAACCCCCCACCACCACCAGCAGCTGTTGCGATCACCCATTCCACCTCGTTTTTGGGTCCGCTGCGGCTCACCCTCACCAACCACTGATGGCCGTTGGACGCTCTAGTACCCAGTCACTACCGCCATCAACCTACGTAACTCGATTCACCCCTGTTCCTGGATCCGCCACGGCTCACCAACCACCAATTGCCATTGGACACTATGGTACTACACAATTGGTAGTCGTCCCTCAACAAGTAGCACCCCGTTCTCTTTGGTGGATCTCATCGAAGCTCCTACGTTCTAGGAGTTTGAGTACCATTGATTTGGGAGTTGAACAACTATGGTATGGCTCTAATAAGGTGGCTTTAGGCCCCAAGTTTGTTAGGTTCTTCAATTCTTTACTTTGTCTTCTACACAGTTTGCATTGGATTTCTGTTGTCGATGTTTTTTTTGGGTGTGTTTAAATTGTCAAATGATTGTATACCTTGTATAGAGCATGAAAATAGGTGTTTTCATGATCCGGTTCCATGTAACTTTGAAATTGTGGACGGAGACGAGCAAGATAAAGGTTGGGTTGGTCGCTGTAATCGGAGACTTCGACCGGTCAAACAAGGTCAACCGCCAACCGCCAACCGTTTTCGCTCACTCAAGGTCGGACCGGTCCGATCCGGAATAGATAACACTGTTACACTCGAATCCCAGCCTTCATCTCTAAAATTCCAGGTACCCGACTTCTCCCAACTTTGAATGTTGGAAAATTGGCTGCGACTGTAGGGATTTATGGTGCCATATTTGAACTCCATTATTAAATTGCAGCCTTGCCGTCTCCTTCTCCTATCTCCAGCTCTCTCCCGTGCCTCTTCAAGCTGGTTCCTAGGGTCCGCTGCCCTTAGTTCAGCTCGAATCGTGAATCCAAACACCTCACTTCTCCATCTTCGTTCATCCACAACAATGACTAGCGTTCCCTCTTCGAAGATGGTGGTTCCGGTAAGGGACGACATTGAACTGACGGATATCGAAATGAAGATTTTCGACAGGCTCCTAGCCACCATCAGCCACTTCAATCTCGACATAGTGCTCCGTGTCGCCGGCGGCTGGGTCCGTGACAAGGTTCACCCCTAATTCACTTTATTCCGGTTTATCCAGCTTCTTCCATTTTTCTGTGTGTGATAAAAGTAGTTACGTTTGCCTTGTCATGATAAAGCTAACGTGATATGATTTGTTTTTTATCGGTTGGCAGCTGCTGGGCAAGGATTGCTACGACATTGATATTGCCATTGACAAAATGTTTGGTAGTGAATTTGTTGATAAGTTAAGAGAGTATTTGGAAA
This sequence comes from Linum usitatissimum, assembly GCA_030674075.2. Taxonomy (NCBI): domain Eukaryota; kingdom Viridiplantae; phylum Streptophyta; class Magnoliopsida; order Malpighiales; family Linaceae; genus Linum; species Linum usitatissimum. The sequence continues at coordinate 3,482,635 of JAUJYP020001374.1, forward strand.
CCATTGGAGAAGAAGCTCAGGGAGTTGGTGTCATTGCTCGGTATGCATTTAGGTCCTCATCTGGTGTCTTGTTTGTTGTTTAGCTTCTATAATTGCTTTCACCTGTTGGTTATCGATAGTAAGATATCGGGAAAATTCTCATGTTATTACCCTGCAATTTGCAGCAATCCTGACCAATCCAAACACTTGGAAACTGCAAGGATGAGGTTGTTTGATTTGTGGATTGATTTTGTTAACTTGAGGTGTGAAGATTACAGTGATAGCAGTCGGATCCCTACTATGGTATGCCTATTCAACCGAATTGCGGAGTTATGCTTTTTTATACAATGTAGTCCGAATAGGATTTTGAATGTTTTCTTGCAAATTAGAGTTTGGGATTCTTTTGGTCAGTTTGTGGCTTTGTTATGTAAATGATTTGAACTGGTTACATGAGTGCCAAATTAATTATCTGTTGTAAGGGGTGATGTTGTATTAATATCTAATTTCCTTGTATGTGTGTTATAGACGTTTGGCACAGCAAAAGAAGATGCATATAGAAGAGATTTAACCATTAACAGCTTGTTCTATAATATTAATGAAAAATCAGTTGAAGACCTTATAGGCAGAGGTTAGTATGCTTTTCTGCTTCTAGATTTTTTCTATGAAACATTTGGAATTGATTCTTGTTTTACCTATCAAAGTCTCTTGTTTTTTTTGGCAGGCATTGATGATCTAAAATCTGGAAAAATAGTAACCCCTTTACCTCCGAAGGAGACCTTTTTGGATGATCCACTTCGAGTTCTTAGAGCTATTCGGTTTGGTAAGTTGGTTTTATTTGTGGTTGTTTCAGCTGATAAGTGGTATGCATTTGGAAAGTGTATGCATTGCTTCAGTCTTGTCACGATATTCAACTAAAGACCGTTAATTTTGGTCACAACTTAATGCAGTTCAATGTGCTCGAGATTCTTTTTTCAATATTCCTTGATTTGCCTCTGAACTTCGTCATACTAATTGGTTATTTTAGGTGCAAGGTTTGAGTTTGTGCTTGATGAAGATCTCAAAGAGGCTGCTAAAACCGAGGAAGTGAAAAATGCTCTTGCTGCTAAAATTAGCAAAGAGCGTATTGGAACGGAAGTGTGTCCACTCTTTCCCTTCACACTCTTAGGATGACATTCAGCACATTCAACCCAGAATATTTAGTTTTCTTGTATCGGATTTACCATGATAATATTTCTCTTCTTGTCTGTTGTTTCATCACTATGTAGATTGAGCTAATGATCTCTGGGAATCAACCTGTGAAGGCTATGTCATACATAACTGATTTGACATTATATATGGTTGTCTTCTGTCTCCCTCCTGAGGTCCAGCCGGATGTCTACCAAGGATGTGAAAAGTATGAATAAAGTCTACATAAAATATACACTTAGTTAACCAAGAAAATTGTTTCGGCATCTATCTGCTTCTCGTCTGCTTGCTGTCATATTTCTAAATTTAACTCCCCCACACCTTCCTTCTCTATCAGGATGTCCATAGCTTACTTGGATGCAGCATGTAGTCTGATTCATTCAATCGGATATGCTTCCTTCACTGTAATGTCCTTCTACATTTCTTACCATCATATACTCGTTCTTCTAATTAATTAATATTCTTAAATAATTGCGGATCTTTTAACATGTCTATTCAGGATCAGCAAAGACGACTTGCTTTATATGCAGCTCTGTTTCTTCCTTTCAGAGAGATAAAATACAAGGTTGCAAAAGGAAAAATGGTATTCCTCCTATTGTCTCTTAGTTCCTTCTATTTTGTCTTGTATAGCTTTTTCTTTGGCTTGGTCATGCTCTTACAGTCATTGACTTACAATTCAGATGTCTGTTGTTAACTATATCTTCAGAGACTCTCTTAAACAGAAAGCCAGTGATCCAGAAATGGTAAATTCGTGTCTGATATTCCTATCTAATTTATAGATTTCTAGTACACACCTTCATCTCATATGAGTTTTCCATTGTCGGATACTTAAGAAGCTTGGAATTGCCAATTCGTTGAATCGTTTTCTTTTGTGTTTAGGTGATGAAGATACACCAGTCATTAGATAAATTTGCTACATTGATTCCTGCACTTACATCCAAGGCCGAAACCAAAACCATACATCCTGAAATTGATGAGGAAATGGAATTCGATGATGTACCCGCAACTTCAAAGCTCCGAATTTCAACAGGTACAGCCAAGTTTCTTGCTTTGTGCTACTATGGTTTGAAGTTCTTTCTGCAAGCTTCAACTCGTTTTTACTTTCTCATTCAGGATTCCTATTGCGAGACGTAAAAGATCTTTGGCGAATTGCTGTACTCATATCCACACTATTGCATCCTCACGACTTGGCTTCTGTCAGGAAGGTTAGTCAACTTGAGCTTGACAAGAGGAAGGACTTGTTCAAAGCAGCAGAGGATGCCATCACGGAACTAGGTACGAGCATTATAAGACTGAAGTGATATAATACCGAAGACCGATATTCGTCTTTGCACTGATTTCATAAGTCATTGTCGTGAAAACAGGTCTGGACAATGTATGGGACATGAAGCCATTGATCAACGGCAAAGAAATCATCAATCTTCTTCAGCTTAAATCAGGAGGCCCCCTTGTTCGAGAATGGGTAGGTCAAACAGTTCTTCCAAAACATTTGAACATTATATCTGAACTTGGGATGGATGTTTATATGCAGCAACAAAAACTACTGGCATGGCAACTTGCTCATCCAACTGGGACTGCAGAGGAGTGCCTTGACTGGATGAAGGAAACCCACACCAAGCGTGCCAAAACTGAATAGAGATGCCACTGCTGATATCAAGATTTTAAATTTTGATCGTAGTCGAGAAATGTATAGGGTTAGGTTTCGCAACAAGATTTAAGATTTCTAGGAAAGTTGAGTTATGATAGCGTAGAAAAGTTGAGTTATGATAGCGTAGAAAAGTTGAGTTATGATAGCGTAGAAGGTATAAAAAGAATGTTAAATCAAAGGATATAAATTTTTTTTATAAAAGTTTATTTTCCATTCGAGTTAATTGGGAAACACAATTTCATTTAGTGGTGATTTGAACGAAATCATTTGTTTGGGGACGTAAAAATAATAAGGATTTAGAGGTGATTTGAAATCTCCGTTTGATAATGTAGACCAAATTATCTTAGCATGTGTGGACAACTAGAAGTTAAGCTTGTTCATCAACGAGCAAGATGCATAGAGTCGGACATATTTTAGTTCTAGCTCAACTCGTTTAAAAGCGAACCAACTCGAACGAGCTATTTTCATATAGCAGACTCTGAACAAGCTTTTTCAAATCCAACACCGTCCAATTTAAGCTTGACCTTTACAGAAGTATCCAATGATTTTACCGTCAAAGTTTGGAAATTTCACAAAAGATTCCTACTCTGTAAGATGAAATAGAACATTTACCTTAACACCTGAATTAAATAGTTAGTAATTTAGCATTCCAAAACTCATCTCTATAGGATGAATTCCTAACTTGTCAAAATGACTCCACTAGTTCTAACTTCTAAGTACATTACTCGTACATCGTCAGAATAACAGAAGCATTATCTAAAGGGCTTTCGAGCATCATCCGATCCCACAAAATGGTACTTCACAATACATAAGCATCAGCTGAGTATCAGTTCTCAATCTGGATTAGTGCTCTGGTCGATGCTCTAGCAAATCCATTCAACTCTGTCTGAATCATTAGCCTTTCAGCATCTGATAATTTCGGGGACAGGCTGATTTTCATGATCGCAAGTGCGGGAGAGGAATTCAGCAGCCATTTTATGAAAGCCATTTCATGTCCTGTACCCTTCAGATTCTTCACTCCCACTATCTTCAGTCGACTTAGCTCAACCTCAGACGGTCCATGGAAACTTATGTTCGACACTGATGTCCCAGGTATGCTCTGCATCTATACATCAGCAAAAAATTCAAAATCTGTAATTCGCAAATTTCAGAATCCAATACATTACTGCACCGAAAGGGTCAAGTTTAAGAAGGTTACGGTAATTCCGAGTCGTTGCAGATTAGGTGATTTCACAATCATAAGGAGAATAGTGGTAACATGGCCTTGTGTCCTCAAACACACATTGTGCAAGACCATATGCCTACGCACTTCCCTCGGGCTCAGATCTTTAGCTTGCTCAATACTGTTGAAACCTCTTGCAAGGTACTGAAACCATGCATATGACAAATTATGAATTGGCCTCCTTAATTAGTCTGAATCGAAGTAAAGTGTGATTACTGTGTAGAAGTGACCAGACACATAAAGCGACTCTACAGCAGTAAGTCCTCCCCATACTCCGCGCAAAGTTGTTGAGCTGAATTTGCAATGTCTTGTAAAGATGGTAGCTTTTTTGAGAACTGGGGTGTGCTTGAAATGGAGAGACAAGAATCCCCCAACGAAGCGGAAACAACTAAGTTACGGAGCTTCTATCTCAATTCTAATCCAGTGACGATCCAAATGGTTAGCAATATAACAATTATCCAGGGATAAAGACTCAAGTACTGGACACCTAAAGCTCCAAATAGAGTGAGTGAATGAAACACGTTCAAGTTCAAGAACAGTAAGGTTAACAAAACCTCCGAACTCATCATCAGGGGAATAGTTGTTGAGCTCACACTTAGACAAGTGCAAAGCTTTCAGCTTTGAAAACGATGATGAGAACAAACGCCTTGACAGCTTGTAGTTTTGAAAGCGCCCGCAGTATCCTTCAACCTTAATCCTTAGGGTTTCAATGCGTTTATTTTGCAGGAACAACAAGATCTGATCAGGAAAGAATTTTAGTACCGGAAGTGAAAGAGAGAACTCCTTCAAGGGTCCACGGTGAAGCATTAGAACTGTGGATATCTCGAGCATTAGTTTGTTCACATCATAAGCTTTGCTTCTGCTCCGCTTCCGAACTAGTCATCGAACTTGAGAGTTGGGAGATTCATCCACAAATTCCTCCACTAAGACGATAGGAGGCTGGCCTTACCTGCATCCTTCAATGGTAACAAGTGCAGGATGTGCTCTCGAACACCGTCTGGTAAACTACTGATTATGTCTTCCGAACCACGACTCGTCATCTCTTCTCTTCTTCTTGATCTCTCTCAAATGCCAGAAAATGGGTGGAAAGTCCAGTTTGTGTGAAGATGAATGGGTAAAAAGAATAAACGGCACCGTAGGTATAGTGAATTAACTTTTCGATATCAAGTTTCAAAATTTATCGCATATAGGTCTGGAAATCGGGACAGAAATGGGACCCCGTTTCCAAATTTCCAAATCCTAAATTTTTTAAATTTGGTTCGAAATTTTTTTATTCGGAATTGAGAATTTAAATTCAGAATTTGGGATCCTAAATTAATTTTTTTTCCCAAAATTTTTGTGTAATTTTATAACTTCAAAGTTCAAACATCATTACAACTACAATAATTCAAACATTATAGCATTACAAATACAAAATCAAGCATGAGTAACAAAACAGCAAAACACCATTACAAACAGCAAAACAGCTACATGAGCAGTTCTCGATATCCTCTCTGCAAGCAAAACTGCTTCCTTTCCATCTCTTCTACTACTATCTCTGCTTCTCCTGTCACAATAGTTATATAACTAATCAATTAATTCCCCAGAAAATGAAAGAATAAAATTCCCAAGAGGACTGAAAGTGGCTGAATAAACAGAACCAGAATGGCCCTATAACTATGTGTAGAATCTCTTGCTACCATTTGGCCCTTGTGTGTGCTCACCAAAGATTTCATTTTCAGTCTGCAGCTGATCCATAAAAAAATATTAACATACTAATGCTATCTCTATTTTCCTAACCCACTTCTAATACATCTATCCACAAACAAGAAAATCGTATGCGAATGAAAATGCATGTACAGAACCAGCAATAGACTTACAACTGTTAGTTTGGTGTCCAAGTTTCGTCAGAATTAATAAAGCAGCTAGCACTAAGATTAGTACCTGATTTATATGGTTCTTCGTTCTTGTTTAGACTCAACATATTCGTTCTCACCCTCTTCATCTTCACCATTTTCACCTTCAGCGTTTTCATCTTCATCGATAGATAATCACACTAGCACTTGCAGAGGTTGCACCTTCACATTCACCTTCGTTCACACACATTCGTTGGAAGGATGTAGATACTACTTGAAAGTACAAACAAATTAGTCACGGTTAATATCAAACAATCATTATACAAATAGTGAAAGGAATAGTGTATACCATTCTCGAACTCTATTTGCTCTTCCAAGTCTTCTTCGCCAATCACCGGCTTCGAATCATCAGACTTAGCCAATCTCGAGAGCATATTAATGCCTCAACAATATTTAGAGTAAGCAAGGTCCGGAATGAATCTAATATCCGCCCTCCGATGCTAAAGGTGGATTCGGAAGCAACTATTGTAATTGGAACAACAAGAATATCTCTAACCATTACAGAAAGAATAGGATATCTCTTCTCATTTCGCATCCACCATCCCAATATATCATAGTCATAAGCATTCAAGTCTTCTATAGTTAGAACTTCATCATCATTATCATTTGAGAGGTACTTTTCTAACTCAGTTTTTGTTACTCGTCGTCGACTCCCCCTATCAATGGACTTAATTTATTATTAATATAATGTCATGATTCATCGTGTTTACCTCACATCTCAATTACCCATCCCTAATTCCTCATTGATGTTGCCACTATATTCACCTCTTCTTCGACCCAACATATGATATTAGAAACTTAAGTATAATTATTGAAAAATCCAAATATAATTATTATTAAGTTAGAAGTATTTATTGATAACTTAAACGTATATATCACTACGTGTGATATCATGATGTTTGTTAACACATGTAAAGACAGATTTGCAGAGTGTCTAAACAAGGTAATTAACATTTTGGGTCTCTTATATGTTGAGGTTGACATTTTGATCACAAGTCTATTTCTTGTTGCACATCCATACACTATCTATTATAATATAACAACATGGTCAGTCCGGCCATTCTTCATCCATTTTCTCTGTTAAATACTGACCTGACATTCTAATAATCCATCTAACAACCAATTAACTACCACATAAAATTTCTTATCTATATATTAATTAAAAATATCAAACAAAACCTTTAATAGCACTCATTACAATTCCAATAATTCATACCCAACAAGCTAGCTACCATGCTGTAAGAAATCAATAATTCCAATAATAATAATAATTCATAATTCAAACTAAAATAACAAAAATGATAATTAATTGAAGCGGGACATATGACATCTTCAGTGGAACACTAGCAACACAACGGAGGCCGCAAACAATCGAATACTACTGCAGGATCTTCCGCTGCTTCTGTTGTTATTGCTCTCACGAAGCTGCTGAAATTGGGGGTTGCACGTCGTGCACCTCCCTAATTCTAGTATTCGTCGAAGCACAAAGGAGGGAACTGCGTGCAATGGTGCACACCGTGCACCTCCTATTCTCTAAACTTCCTCGGAGCAAAAGGGCAGAACGGCGTGCAGGGGTGCACGTCGTTCCTACGTTTTGAGGCCGACATTTTCAACATGATCTAGGGCTTCACCCACTTTACTGCCTCTCTCACCCTCTCTATTGATATATCCATGTTTTTAAACCCATCATCAACAACTAAATTCACTATATAAGCAACACATCTAATATGCAACTACTTGCTATCAAGAAAATCTGAATTCCATTGCTTTAGTTGTTCTTTCATATGCATGATTGCATGATCATTGACACTTGTATTATCCATAACAATGCTAAGAATATTCTTGATGCCCCACTTTTCCAAGCACAATGCAAGTATTTTTTCAGTATCAACTCCTACATGACTAGTGATTTGCATGAAATTGATAATTTTCTGGTACAATTTTCAATATTGTTGATGAAGTGTGTAGTTACACATATAAAATTCAGATTGGACAGAGAAGTCCAAGCATCCGTTGTCAAAAAAACCTTCTCTTTATATTTTATTCTAAATTATTCTATTAATACTATTTTAGATTCGAGAAACGTCTGAAAACAATCCTCCCTAACCGTTTTGCATAGGTACCTATGAGATTCGCATATATTTTTTTTCTTCCGTCCAAATCCATCAATAATTTCCATTCAAACTGACAGCTAGACTAGCTAGCCACATTGGCACTACCATACAATCATCAACATCTTCTCAAACTTGAACCATTTAAAATCAAACCAAACCGAATCAAACCAAAACCACTCTACTATCATTCCCTTCCACCAACCACCATCCTCCTCCTCATCCTCTCGCCGCTATTCTCACCTCTTCTTCAACCAAACATATGATATTAGAAACTTAAACCATGACTTCCCATAACAATCGAAGACAAAAATAAAAAAAATCATTTTTTATAATAAGAAGATTCATCATTTTTTCCTCAAAAATCTATAATGTTATTGAAACCCAATGCTCAGCCCTATAAGTCATGATTTTCCGAGTTATCGACCTTTTTTATGTATTAATCTATTATAATTGACCATATTTATTTTTTGTTATCAATTCATATCTAATTTATTATTAATATAATATCATAATTCATCGTATTTGCCTCACATCTCAATTATCCATCCCTAATTCCTCATTAATGTTGCCATTATTCTCACCTCTTTTTCGACCGGCATATGATATTTAGGAAATTCAATATAATTATTAAAACAATCCAAATATAATTATTATTAAGTTAGAAGTATTTATTGATAACTTAAACGTATATATCACTACGTGTGATATCATGATGTTTGTTAACACATGTAAAGACAGATTTGCAGAGTGTCTAAACAAGGTAATTAACATTTTGGGTCTCTTATATGTTGAGGTTGTACATTTTGATCACAAGTCTTTTTGTTTTTGCACATCCATACATTATCTATTGTAATATAACAACATGGTCAGTCCGGCCATTCTTCATCAATTTTCTCTGTTAAATACTGACCTGGCATTGTAATAATCCATCTAACAACCAATTAACTACCACATAAACTTTCTTATCTATATATTAATTAAAAATATCAAACAAAACCTTTAATAGCACTCATTACAATTCCAATAATTCATACCCAACAAGCTAGCTACCATGCTGTAAGAAATCAATAATTCCAATAATAAAAATAATTCATAATTCAAACTAAAATAACAAAAATGATAATTAATTGAAGCGGGACATATGACATCTTCAGTGGAACACTAGCAACACAACGGAGGCCGTACGTGCAGTTTAATCATCGAACAAGCTGAACATATTTTCCTGCAAGGAATTCAAACACAAAAAAGATTAGAGAAAGTAATTTATTTCATCTAACTAATTAAGCAATTCTTTAGCTAAATTAATGAATTACCCCATCAGACTCCTCTTTATCCTCAACCTTCTCTTCCTTCTTTGCCTCTGCCGCTGGTGCAGAAACACCGGCTGGGGCTGCTGCAGAATCAGCAACTGCACCGCAGCTGCCTCCACCAGAAGGCACGGAGGCCAACTTCTCCAAACCAGAGGCGATCATCTCTGCGCTGTCTCTTCCTTTCACTTGGGACAGGAGAAACTCGATCTTCTCATTATCGGCGTCAGCACCCACTGCGTCATTGGTTACCGCAATACCATAATTAACGACAAGCATAACCAAGATCAAAATATGTGCTGAACCGAATTTCAATGGACGAATATTGAATTTGTAAACGAATTGACGAATCTATTTATAGCAAGACCTGTGTTCCTAGACCGAGTACTAATTAAGATCTAAATAAACAAATACAGAAGTAAGGAATCAGACTGTCTTGCGTCTTTGACCAAGCACCGAGTTAGAGTTAAAAAATACTCTGGAAAAATCACAAAAGTATAACCGATCGGAACAGAAATTTTGAAAGGAGTATATATGGATTACCGCTAGCGAGGATAGACTTCAAGTCATCGGCGGTGGGAGTGGTGTTGCCTCCCAGAACGGCGAGCAGGTAGGCGGCGACAAGCTTCATTGTTGGCTTACTCGAGAAACGTAGGGCTCAGTATGAAGCTGCTGCTGCTGCTGCCGTTTGCGCTGAGAGGTGGCTAGGGTTTTGTATTCTGATATCGAGCAACCTGTATATATTTATAGGTCTTTACCGGAGATATTTACGCCGAGATACTCGCAGGGTTTGTGTTTTTTTTTCCTTTCTTTCTGGAGAATGGCTGTCGGATTTGATCCTGACCGTTGATCTTTCTCACTGATTAATTTACATGTCCATGTCCGATTAGGATTTGGGAATCAAAATGGGCTCCACATCGGCCCGTTAAGCTTTGAAACTGGTAAATCACAGCCCATAAAAGGCTCCGACGAGGTTGAAAGGGCCTTTGGGCCCTTTAAAATTTTTAAGGGTGGCCGGCTAGTGTTTTTGTCTCATAACTAAATTCTTTTTACGCAAAATCGTCAATTGGACTTGAACTTAAAAGCAAACTTACATGAGCACTAATAAGTTTAAATGGGAGGTCCCGACATGGTTTTACAAGGAGTTGCAGTCCTCGTCAAGTGAATGAATAACCAAATTTCGAACTCTTCTAACGAATTAATCTTAAACAAACATGTAGACTAAACTCAAAAAAATAAAAAACTCAGGTACTAGCAAATAAAAAAAAACTAAATTGGACCAACTCGCCTACATGACCGACCACAAAAGACCACACAACTGACCAGAGCTTTGAAACAAAAACCGAGAAATTGAAACAATGAACCAAAACACAGTCGACGACTTTAATCTGCGCTACCTGACTGAACTCCGTAGGCCCCTGATGCCTTATGTCGACATGTAGGCCCCCGAAGGCTGGCCTGCCTGTGCATCATTGACTTCAATAGCCATGAGCTTCCTTGGCGATGTTGATGGTTTGGAACCAGTAGTTTCGTCCGTCTCCATCATATCTTGGTGGGCAACTGCGGTGGTCTGTGGATGAGAAGTCTTCATGACGGGCACTAAGGCCAACCGAATGGTGGTGGTGTTTTGTGGTTGCATGATAGAGTTTCGATTCGGTCGTCGATGGAGGTTTCAAAGGGAATTGAGGAGTATAGCTCTCATACGAGAGAAGGCAAACAATCAACAACAAGGTTTACACAACGTTAGTATATATGGTGGCGGATCGAGTTGTAAACGTGGTGGAGGCTAGGGCTTCAGGCGGCGGCATGTGTTAGGGTTTTTCGTCCTCACACGACTCTCATTCACATTGGTTTCTGTCTCATAACAAATTTTCTTTCTCATGTACGTAATTATTTGAATTAACGAGTTATAATATTTGTTGAGAAAACCGTCGGAAACTAGCTAGAATGTCACTGGAGAATTGTACGTAACTAGTATTTAAAACTAGTGTAACAACTAGTTAATGTTTGCAAGAAACTATTCAGTTTTCTCTCATAACTAATTGTAAACTCTTATAACTAGTTACAAGATTTGGTGGAAAAATCGCCTGAGATGATGTAATTAGTTATAAACTCTCTTAACTAGTTGTTCAACAATACAAATAGTTATTTTTCTCGCATGACTAATCACGAGACTGCTCGCCGTAGACTCACTGAAACTTTTTCCGGTGGCCGTAGGTAACTAGAGACTCGTTCTTTAAATGTTGAGTCAAAGTGGTATAAACTTAATTATATTTAATAGTGTAGATTTATTATTGAAATCTTTCAAGTAAATGGCTCCAGCTAAATACATAAATCGACACGTAAAATTATTTTTGGAACTTTACTCTATTACCACTATGTCTGGCTACTACGTACAAGCCTAGAACTATACCTTGGCTGGGGTAACAGTACTGGGTTTCTTCTGCTCTTTATTGAAAGTAGCTCCGTCGATCAAGGATTCCACTTGATCTTCCGCCGCTTGTACCTGCATTTATCAAGAACCACGGATCTACGATTAGCTGCATTGATTCAGATTAGCTTAGAGTTGATACTTTGTATTCGACGGCATTTGGTCTAGTGGTACGATTCTTGCTTAGGGTGTGAGAGGTTCTTTGTTCAATTTTCGAAATGCCCCTTTTTGGTATCCTCCTCTATATACTTATTTTGGGTGATCGATTAAAGAATTTTTTAATTTTGATAGTTGAATTTCGTAACTCCGGAATATTCAATAGATCATGGATGGTGGACTAGATTTGACCATCCTTTTACGGTCAGTTGACTCGTGGATCAACACGTTGTTTAACTGAAAGGTCAAGTGAAGTTGAGAGAATATATATGAGAGAGCCTTCTTCAATAACCGCCTAAAAGTCTTGACCGACGATTCTTTACAAAGGCATACAAAAGAAGGTAGCTAGTAAGAGAGTATGATGTCAGAGGTGTGTCAAAAAATAAGTGATCAACCTTAACGTATAATACAAGTAGGTTAATGTGATGTATTTTTGACACACTTTTTCTCGTTATAAATTATATTTTTGTGTGTCGAAATTTATTCAAATTCGGGTTTTGAGTACATGTTTGGTTCTCTTGCCCCTCGGGGCCGTATTATGGTGTTTGGTATGTTTTTGGTACATTTCAGGTGTTATATGACGTTTAGAGATAAACCAAGACATGACAGGGAGGCCGGAACAACTCAAAGCGTTCAACTTGGGAAGAAAGCGTCACTGTTTAGTATTTTGAGCATAACTCATCGCTCGGAAGTCCAATTGATTCAAGGTCAGTGGCATTGGAAAGATAATTCGATTGTCTACAACTTTAGTGTTGACACTATGGTCAAATTCCATATAATGAAGGAACATATTTGGAACACGACGTGTTCCTCCGCTGAAATTGCCCGAGAAAGTTACAAGGAACGAACACAGCCAGGAACACGGCCGTGTTCCATATGGAGCACGTCGTGTCCCACCCCCGGATGGGTTTTCAAGTCCTTTTCCTTCTCCAACTTGGTCCAGAAGCCTATAAATACCCCTGAGACCCCGTAGACGAGATATACTTCAATATACACATATTTTTCGAACTCCTGGAGAGAGCGAGGGTTCCATGTACTGAATAGACACATATTTTTCGAGCTCTTAGAGAGAGCTTGAGTTCTAGAGAGACGATTGAAGCGAGAGGATCAACCACGACTGGAGAAGGGCAAATCATCAAGTCGAAGATTGGAATTTCCACGAAGAACATGTCGTCTTCTCCGATTTTTTCTTCTCTTCTCTTGTGATTTATTTTCCGGAACCACGAGTAGCTAAACTTTCTGTGTTGTTTGGACGAGAAGAAGCTTTAGCTAAGCTTTTGTATGGATGATTTGATTTGTTATCAAGGTTTATTCAGACTTATGATGCGTTCTTCCTAAAACCTAATTTCATATTCATTCTTGTTTGATCATCCTGATTGAGTCATCGACATTTATTTGTGGGTCCGAGAGGAACATAGATCGATAGGTCACTTAGAAAGAACCCTAGATTATTTGTTAGCTCGAGAGAGGAGCGAATCATTTAGGCTTTTTGCACGTTTATCGTTGTGGCATTTTTATTGAACACTATTAATGCGTTTTGTTTAGGTGTAGATTAGCTCGAGAGAGGAGTCTACGGTTAGACGAAATAGATCCTTAGAGGTGCGAGAGTGATCTAAGGCTACATTAGGAAATTGCCAAGCCATTATAACCTGAATAATCGAGATAACTTGTCAGTCATCCATGCATTGCTAGCTTAGCAAATCAACTTGAGTAATAGAAGAAGAAAGACTCTAGGGAAATAAACGATTCCATTAGAGCAATCTAATGGGTATTTGATAGCAGGGTAAAATCCGCTCATCATAGGTGTATGGTTGTAGGTGTATGAGGTTATAATAGATTTGATGTATCATAAATGTAATGTCTATCGACCTTAAATAGGTCCATAATGACATGAGTCTACTTTGCCACTTATCGTTATGTGAATGGTGACTAGGTTTAATTCAAGATCTTGATTATTGATGATGAATGGTCAAGGTTTGCCTAGCGATATATATTTATAAGTCCGGGTGTTGAAGCATCCCTTTGTCATGACATACTCCGTTGTGTGACTGAGCACACTCTGTTACGAACAGCGATAGGCTAGCTTGAGAGTTAACTAGATAATTTAATATGGTTATCTCTCCGCATCAAATTATATCTCGTTTTCCCCATGATTTTTAAATGCAACGATGTTGAGGTTGTTTATTTATATAATGTATCACTATTCACTACAACCCAAGTCCATGTATCGTACGTCATCCACATATTATACAATAAAAACAGATTATAGAGACCCACTAAGTGTGGAACTTTTTATCATCAAAGGTCGATAATACCAAAAAACTCACTGGGATATATTAAGATCATCGAAAAGTCACCAATAATAATGATATTTGGTATATCATCTCAACGTTGGCCACTAATAATGATAATGTTTTTATTTTCAACTAAAACTTCTATAATAAAAGTCATTATCCATGGCCAAATTATAACATTTACACTCGGTATTATATGTTGTGATGTTGTATGTGTTTCTCTACATTGTCTAATTATTAGTGGGTTTAGGGTATATATATATATATATAGAATATAATGGTTGTTGGGTCATAAATACTTATCAATTATTTTCAAATTAAAGGGTATGTATTAATAGCACTTTGAGGGTGTGTGGATATGTTGAATTTAGCTAGTCATAACTAATAAGCTGATAGGGAAAGGCCCATAGTTTTTCCTGGATAAAATCTTAGGTACTTCAAATCATCCTCATCTCAAAAATAATTTAATAAATTTTAATAAGTATTTTATAATCATGTTATTAAATTTAGCAATTAACTTATTACGTAATTTTTAACCACTAATATATCAACAATTTATAATTTTATTTTAATAATTTATCTTTCACAAAATTAATTAATTTTTTAGAAATTTGTTCCATTTTATATATATGTGGCATGATTAATGGACTTGCTAAATTAACAATCTCTTTAATTTTGCTAGCACTCATGCATCCATAACAATTGGTTATTAAAGGCCCATGTCACCCTTCATATTACTTAGCAATGGCTAAATAATTAGAGATGAAAATGCTATTAAAATCAGGTTTGACTAATTGTGGCAGCTGTAGTGCTAAAGTAACAACAGATGAGGCTAGTTGACGCAAGTGGTCACTTACATATGTAATAGGTTCATTTTATTCCCTTATGAATTAATTGCAATCTGAAAGTCCTTTTCATATTTACGAGTAACAATTGAGTCAAAATTGGATATTCTGTTCAAGCTTCTATTAATTCAGCCAGTTAGCATAGCTCGTCACCAAGATATAGACGACGTGGCACTTTACAACCTCAGCAAAATTAAACCCTTAATTGAATCCTTGATGTTTTTTAATCTTCCTCCCATCTTCTGCATCTGCTCCATCGTCCCCTTCACCAAAAAGACTACTTTCAATTCTTCACCGCTAACGTCGATTCTTAAAAATGCAGGTGATAATACATCATTTCATTTTTATAATTATATTTGTTTTTATTATCATAGTTTATTAAATCAGTCAACTACTTCGGATTTTAAAGGAAAGTTGATGAATACATTGATTTGTTATGAGGTAGAATGTTTCATATGTTATGAATTATCAGTTTATTATCAATATATACATATAATTTTTTATATAATTTTTATGTTACGATTTATTGCAAATTTAACTGAAAATATTACGTCATTAAATTTTTATTATTAAATTGCGTATGTAACATAACATTATTAATGATAAAAATCTTTTCATATGTCACGAACTATCAATTAAATGATCATGCCTAAATCCCCAGATGTGTGTCCCGCTCGTAGTTCTGAATATCTAACAAATGATTCTTGTTGCAGTGTGACTGCGATTCTCATTTGGTTTATGTTCAGCCCTGAGATTCTCGTAATAAATAAATGTAATTTCACACTGCGTAAGATGGCCTTTTTGACCGGAAGGAAAACGTGGGAGATCAGAGTACGTAAAAGAGGGAGTGTTGGGCCCCATGGCCGGTGCCAGCTCTCCCCCCCTAATAATAGTATTATTTTTATTTTTATAATAAATCAATTACCAATACCAACCCACTCTCATCATAATAATTAATACCATACCACCAAAATCAAATAATTCAGTCAGTGCTACACTAACCGCTCCCCTCCAGTCCAGAGAAGATCGAGAATCCAGATCTCTCCTCTACAGCTACAAAAAATAATCATGTTTACTTCAGCAACTACTAGTTTTACTATTACAACTCCAGCTGTCCCAGCCTCCGGAGTCCTCCACCACCGTGTCGAACCTCTCCGACGACTGACGACCAAATGCTTACTCCCGGCGGGGAAAGTGTTTGGTGTTGTTGCTCCCACCCAACTGCACTCTTCTTCACGCGCTTCCAACACTGTCCGGAGGGTCGCCGGGGTTGATCCGGTGACGATGGCTGACAGTACTTCTGCTTCTCTTCAGGCTGCCGCCGGGATCTCCCTTCCCTTTAGTCTCCCTGATATCGACTCCAACAACTGGTAATTACTTGTTTTATTTAACATCCGTATTCGATAAACATATATAATTCTTAGATCTAAGTGTTTGGTGCTTTGACTGATCAAAACAATATATCAAAAATGATATTTTAATTTAGTTTCTTATATATAATTAAGTCCATATATATCACCTTTGCCTTCCGCGAGTCTCTAACGACTTTCTCAGCGGCCATTTTTTTGCAATAATTTATAACTAGTTATATTTGATGTTAACCGTACGTTAATTACTCTTGCACACAGGCCGGTGTGGATGCTGGGCGCTGTAGCAACTTTCGTGATACCTTTGGCAACCGGCAAGCTGGGGCCTTTGGGGAAGCTATTTGGTTAGTCAAATTACTGACTTGTAAAGTTTGATTAATTAATTATTAGTTTCAGAACTCATCATCATGTGAACTACTGCTGGTTGGCTCTGATTTTGATGGTGCAGTGGGTGGATCCTGCTGGTAAATGGTTAATTAATCTTTAATTTTGTTATATGTGGTGGGGTGGCAGATAAGTTTGACGCGGCGGTGGACACGGCGCAAGCAGTGGCGGACATGGTGGATGACGTGGCAGAGAAAGTGGAGGAGGTGGCCGACGACATCGGAAACAGCTTGCCGGCGGGTGCTCTCAAGGACGCCTTAGAGTATGTGGAAACTATGGCCGATGAGATTGAGAAAGCTGCTGAATATTCCGAAACTCTACTCAATAAGGTATGATCAGTTAGGTTTGCTTCCAAACGACGACTATTCTTAGAACAGGCCGGGCTTTTACCCGATCCGCCCAGGTCAAATTGGGTTTCGGCTGGTTGAAAGTCCGTCCTATAATTATCAGAGCCCGGCCCAAATCTGGTTAGGGTCAGTCAAAAGACTCGTAAAAAGTCTAACGCTCGATTAGATATGGTCGGGTTTAGCCGGGTCCAGCCCGTTTATCAGTCCTGACAATAATTTTGTTTGCGCGAGTCCGAATCTAAAGTTAGGGAATGGCTTATTAAAAAAATTTATACATTTTAGACGTCTTAGATCTAATGATTAAGAATATGGAAAAATTCACATCACATCCAAACAAATCCGTACACTAAGAATCATAGTATAGTACTTAATATAGTACCTAATAAAAGTCATACAAATACAAATGTGTATACATTTTGTACGGGTTTATACGAACATATACACATTTGTATGATCCGTAAAATTTTTTATATAAAATTGTACGGCGGGTCGTCGAATAATATTTCGTCAACTGAGGTTGGAATTACCGAAAAATTGATCGAGAAACTTTCCGATGATTAGAGATGATGATCCAACCAGGGGCGGAACCAGGATTTTATTTCGAGGATAGCCATAATTCATAAGTTATTATTCTTCAAATATTTTATATTAAATATAAAAAAATTAAACGTCTGAATTTTAAAATTAATGCTTTGTATATGTTATAAATGAAACATGGTTTTTAAATTTAAAATAAAATAAATCTGTAAACTATAGCTAAAATGACAAAAAAAATTTGATATAAATAAATTGAACTTTAAGGGATTGAACCTGTGACCTCAAAATAGACTGTTTAGCTCATTACCACTAAGCCACAAGTAGTATTTGTTTTTCTTACTTTCAACATTTATTTATAAAACTTAATATTTATATAAATTGATATTTTACCCCAATTTCACCTATGGTCTTGTGAGAGGGTAGGATTCTGATCCAATAAAAATATTTAATACAATACAATTAAATTTTTCCTAAATAATCTTGGTCCTTAGATTATGTGGAGATTTAAGAGTCCAGATTGCTCCTGAATCAGATCCAAGAAGCAATGTTCTTGACTCTAGAATCGGACTCGTTTTACGTTACAATCAACTATCAAGACCGTGACTCACTTGCACTCGGCTGACTACGATCGAATTCAACTCAATCGATTGTGTCTGATCGGGCTAGCTTTGATATGATATCTGAATAGAATTCCAATTACATTTCGGTTATACATCAAAGACCAAACCTGCTGGTCACTTACATATTCAACTACACTGAATAACCGTTGTTGGAGCAAATCCGGCTAATTGAGAATAAATATACCCTTTTTAACTCTCTGGGTACGTGGGCAAATGACTGATTATCAGGTGGAAGAATTTGGAGACCAAGCTGAAGAGTTTGTGGAATCAGCTATCTCCAAGAAACCTGCTACTACTGCTGCTGCCACGCCGGTTTCCCAACCGCTGCCCCAGGAAGTTCAAGCTGAGATATAGGTTCCTGCTGAAAGAAATAGATTACTAATATTAGTGCTTTATATCAACTGTACCATTTAGTGTTTTTATTTATTTTATATTTTTGGTGTTCTTCCAATTGTTTTCCATGTTGTACAAACTATACTCTTTGTATTCGAATAACATATATGGCTGTCCAGACCAATTAGAAGCAATCGGGGTGAACATATGCTTCTTTTACCATTTTTTCTACGAGTCATAATATTTTTTTTTTTGGAAAGATGGCGCTGAAATGTTCTTAAGTGTTATTAAAATTGAAAATTACAAGTCGTGAAAGAGAAATTCTAATAATATTATAATTCAATCAGTGAGACAAACCCCGATATGACGAATGAATTATATGGAGACCATACAAGAAAGAGTGGCCCAAATTAGTCAAGTAGTTCGCTGCACAATTGGCTTCGCGGTAGATGTGAGACATATCGAGCTTCCACTAACGTTGACAGAGTTCCTGAAACTGCATAACCATGATAACATGTTGATGATCAAGGGAAGAATTGTGGGAGAGGATTGCAATGGCAGCCTTGGAGTCCGATTGGACACAAATCCGACGAATTCTAAGTGACCATGCCAGCTTAAGACCTTTAACAATCCCTATCATTTCAGCACGAGTGATGGAGCAGTTGCCAAGGCTGATCGTAAAAGTTTTGACAAATAAACGTCGATTATTCCAAATAATGCCAACTGCAGCTGCGTTTTTAACACCTTGACTCGAGTGGAGTAACCCATCAGTGCTAAGAGTATACCAACCCTCATTATCCAGCCGCTAGGGGTGGATCGGGGCGGCCTGGGGCCGGATAGGGGGTATCCGTTCCCCACCCACCGAAGGCGGCGGTTTTCCCCATCCCCGTCCGTCCAGCCATTGTGGGTTTCAAATTGTTACCACAACAGTCCGGGGATGGTTGATGGTTACCCACGGATCCCCATTGACAATCCACTAGTCCATTGAAATTGGTGAAACAATGAAGGAAGGAAAGCGTATGCATGACGCTGATCCTTTCGTTTACATACAAAGCATTGAAACGACGTAGTTTTTGCACCGGTTTAACCAGTGGGTGGGCCTCGAGGCGAATTCCGCTGAATCCATCACCACCTGGTATCCGTATCCGACGGATTTCGGGCAACCCGCGACCATTAACGGGGCCGGAAACCGGGCCAAGAAGCCCAAATTTTGGGGAGAGCCCACGGATGCCCTTCACGCGCTAACCCAAATGCCAAGCCTACGAACCACCATCCAATGAATTAGGCCTACCGAGCCGGATTCAGCGTTTCTCGATCCAATTGACCAGCCTTCCAGCATCACACTTTTGAGCCACATCCAAATAAGTACCGGTTGCTTGCTCGAAGATACGCTTATTCCTTTCTTGCCAAAGTAACCATGTACCAACTCCAAAGGCCAAAGAATGTTGAGCGTGACTAATATTATCCGCAAACCACCTATCTCCCGCCTTGTTGCGCTCCGTAGTGGAAATCACCGGCGGCAGGAATTCTTCCCAAATCTGTTTAGCAAAGCAACAATCCCTAAGAACATGGTCATTTCCTTTCAGGGCGGAAGTAGTAAAAGTAATAAAGCACCTGATCCATAATATCACGTCTTCACGCTCTGATTTAGTGAGAAGTTTATCATGAGAAGCCACCAAAAGGAAATGTAAAATTTCATTAGGCCCCTACCACTTCCAAATATGCTTACAATTAGAGCCGCTAGGTGCATCCTGTAAGTCTTTAAGGAGGAGCATCCTGTAAGTCTTTAAGGAGGACATATGTCGATTCAAGAGTGAAACGCCCAGAGGGCTCCAGCCCCCAAACCACCGAGTTAGGTCCCAAAGACGCATCTGGAGAGGTCATCCCAAAACCTGCGCAACAATATCCCCAAGAAGAACAAAACAGATTAAGGTAGCATTCCACGACCCAATACTAAGAACAAAATCAGAGACAATAGCAGTGGCTACAACTCCCTGAATATTAAGTGCGTGATCGATCAGGATTGTCCTGCGGCCAACCCAACGGTCTGTCCTGAATCTTGTTTCTCAACCTATGAAAACCCTAGTGCGTTCCTTTTGCATGAGCCGGCCAGGCCTTGTTAATGCCTCTCGAAGCTGCTGAGAGACCCCACGTAGAGGCCTTAATGCATCCCTCATTTTTTTACGCAGGTACTTTGTGAGAATCACGTTATCCCAAAGTTCCTTCGGCCTAGTCATGGTTCCCCAAGCAACCTTCATGAGAAAGGCCATATTTATCTCACGGGCACTGCGTAACCCCAAGCTACCCGTGCACTTAGCCTTACAACCCGTCTCCCAATTAATATTATGGATTTTGCGGACACCCTCAGTCGACCCCCAAATGAAGTCCTTAATTTTCCTCTCAATTTGATCACGAAGAGTAATATGGAGAAAGGCTGTCTAAATAACATAAGAGGGGAGGGAATTCAAAACACGAAGAGCAAGAGTAACACGACCTGCCAAAGAAAGTGCATTCGCCTTCCATCTAGCCAGATTGGTGTTAATACGACCAAGGAGAAAATCGTAAGTAGCATTAATAATCCACCCATGAATCACCGTCACCCCCAAGGTATTTTCCCAAATTCCGTGTTGTAGAAATTCCAAGGGTTCTGCAAATAGCTACGGAGACATTCCTGTAACATTTTTTTGAAAAGAAGACACGTGATTTCTCTCTGCTGAAATTATGTCCGGATGCTGCTCAAAAGCGATCCAGAATATCCACAATGATATGAGCTTGATCCACCGAGACTTCATTAAAATAAAAGATCATCAGCAAAAAATATGTGAGAAAGGGAAATGCCATCAATAGCAAGCTTGATTGGGTGCCAAGTTCCAAAAGAAACAGTTGAACGACTCATATGACTAAGCCTCTTTATACATAAGTATAAAAATAAGGGGATAAGGGACATCCCTGGCGAAGACCACGACCCGAAATGAAACTGTCAGAGCAGGACCCATTCCATAGAACTTGGAAGGAAACGGTGGAGATGCAATTCATAATCACATTACATAGGTGAGGAAGAAAGCCTGCCGCTTCAATAATATCCTTAACAAAACTCCATTCAATTTTATCATAAGCCTTGGCGAGATCAATCTTGATGATCATGGAAGGCTTTCTAGCGCCTGTAGAACAGATAAAATGGAAAACCTCCTGTAAAATGAGAAGATTATCTGTGATGTGCCGCCCAGGAACGAAGCTCGTTTGGGAAGGGTGTGTAAGGGAGCCCATAAAGACCTTAATACGATTAGCCACACACTTGGGAACAGTCTTCTACAACACATTGGACGAACTGATCGATCGGAAGTCCACCATGGTAGCTGGATTCTGCTTCTTAGGAATGAGAGTGCTTAAACTAATATTCACCTCCGCCAGACGTCCAGGGTTCTGAAAACCATCACCCACAAAAGCGAGAAAGTTATCGCCAATCACATCCAACATTTCTGGAAGAAGATAGGTTAAAAATTATCTTTGCCCGGGGCCTTGAGACCACCCATGCTCTTAAGTGATGAATGAACTTCTGTTGGGGAGAGCAACTTGGCGAGATCACCTCTCGCCTCCAAAGGAACCTGGGACGAAAATCCAACCAATCTATGTGAGGCGGTCCCCGAATAATGGTACAGAATTTTTAAGAAGGAGAGAGCCATAGCCTGGTGAGCCTCCTGTTCAGAAACCCATTCACCATCCAACAAGCTCAAGTTTCTTCCTAATACTCTGCTCAACCGAAATGTTGGACATAGAAGGATTAGAAGTCACAGCTCGTTCAATAGCCTTCAAATCTCTGACGAGGCAAGTCTTTATGCGAAAGATACTACCGAAAATCTTTTTGTTCCAATCCTGCAAAATCGAAGTCAAATAGAAATGGTAATAAGAAGCTCATAACCTTTCAGCCGTTTATTCATGAGCACATGATTGAAGCTAGGATGCAAGAACTAAGACGAAATAAAGTGAAAAGGTTTAGTATTGGATTGAAACACCTTATTTGACGAGCAGAACAGGATTGGTCGATGAACTCACTTCACCTTATGGAGATGGACAACAGAAGAATCCAAAAAACGTCTGGAGCCAAGCTTGATTACCAGGGGCTCGATCCAAACGAACAAGAGTGTGATGTCCACAGTATCCATAAAGAATTTATTTCGCACCCAGTCAAAAGGTGAGCCACCTTGTTTATTCGTTGCTGAGAGTGTGATGCTGAAATCCTCAATCACTGTCCAAGATTCCTCCAGAGAAAGGGTGAGAGTCAATAATTTGAGAGAATCCCACAACAGCGCTCGTTCAGCTAGACGGGGATTTGCATAGACTGATGTTATGAAAAAAAGCAGCACGACTGGCGAAGTACCCCTTTCCATTGATAAATTGGTGATCGAGTTCAATAATATTAAAGCTAATTTTGTTGTGTCCTAAAGAATCCAAATGCCTCTATGAAAACCGATCGTTTCAGACCGAAAAGAGGAATATAACTCCATACGCTTAATAATATCGTCAACACCGGTTCTGCTCATTTTAGGTTCAATAATAATTGTTATTGTACATCTATTAATCTCTATATACAAGTTAAAACAAGAGAGAAACGATTTGTAAGACTCTCCTGAGAATTCCATGAAAATATATTATTCATAAAATAAGCATAGACATAATAAAAAGAAGAGTCAAGGCAGTCCCTGTACAGCCAGATTAAGTTGCAGGTGAGGCGAAGGGAACACTCTGATTTCCCTGTTGCGGGACAGAAGCTTGCTTAGTCTTCGGCAATCCAAACTCCTCCTCGCTACTGACATTGCTATCACCAAGCGTACCTTCAGGTAGAATTCCATCAAGGCTAGCCTTGAGACTGATCTCATCCACCTTTTTAGTTGTGGAAGTCACTGAATTAAGGTCCAGAATTTCGTTGGTAAGCTCTTGGAAGGTGGTAAAAGCAATTGGGTCAACAATCCTGCAGCTCGATGTCTTGGCACGTGCCGATTCTTTCGGTTTCTAACGGCGTTTGGCAGCTCCGCGAAGAGCTCGATTTAGGGAGGACTTAGGACGCGAAGCATCCCCACCTTTATCAGACATACGTAGCTTTGACGAGGAGGAGGAGCGAGCAACTGAATCATCGAAGGTAACCTTGGCCGGAACGGGATTTGGGGAGTCAACGATCAGTGGGAATTGAATCGGTGCGACTTGAATTAATTTATCCTTGGACAAGGACAGAGGCGATATCACATAGGATGCTTCAATCATCGGAGAGTCATCAGTAGTTGGTTTAAGTCGGGGAGGCATCGACGAGCCGGCTACCAGCGTCTTCAAACTATCTGTTGGGGAAGAGAGTCGGAGCAGGAAGAGTTTGGGGAAGGGACAGATTTGGGTCAGGTGGTGGGCCCGGACCAAACAGCGGGTTTGACATAATCTGTACCAAGGCAGTAGAGGCCTGCAGATGGGCCTGGGTTGAAGAGACCGGCCCAGTTACTTGAAACTTGGAAGGAAGAGGCCTATAAATAATTGCACCCCCTGTAGGAATCTTCTGCCTTTGTTTGGAAGAAAGCCCAGATCCATTAGGAGTTATAATTAATCGGACATAATAATATTTTTGGTACCTTACTTATAAAAAATATACATTTGATATCTTATCTATCATTTATAAGTTACAAATTAGTAACTCCATAGTCCCTTTATCTAGTTTTTGTCCATATTTTTCGTCAGTGCTAACCCAACATATATTCCAATCACACCTATCCCGATCCACAAAAATATATATACATATGGAAAATACTTTAGTACTTATTAATGGCACTAAGCACCCTCAATGTTGTAAAGGTGTCTACAAATTTTTATGTAAACTTATAAATTTGTAAAATACAAACTCATAAACAAATCTAATCCAACTTGTAAAATAAAGGTCGACTAGCTAAATTTATAAAATTGAGTGATTAAATTTGTAAAAACAGCAAACTATAACCACTGTTATATCAATAAGTTAAAAACAAGGGGACCATCTATAAAACAAACCTGAAAGAAGAGGACCACACCCAATCTTCACGCATGCAAGCTACGTCGCAACCAAATTATATTAATTCAATTTTTGGACAGCACACGCATGTGCTGCCTATTTATTAGTTGAGTGTGTTTTTTGTTGTTGTGTTCTTCTGTTTGTTTAGTTAATTAAGGTTAACCTTTGGTTACTTGTTTGTATTTCGTACTAAATTTATTTTGAATTTAATCAATTTAATTTACCTTAAAATTTATCAAAATATTCGTATTAAATTATCATGAATTAATATATAAAAATAAAAGTAAAAAGTAAAAATATTGGTTTAATATTTCATAAGTTAGATTTAGAAATAAAAATTTATGAGTTTATGAATTTAACTAATTTCATAGTTGGAATTTTGTGATTTTAGAACATGAAGGGTTGCGATTAACCTAAATTCACATATTAAACATTTAAAATGTAAACAACAAATACTAAGGGCCTTATAATAATCTGAAATTATTTCCAAATCAAATAGGTATATAAAATCAAGTAAACATGGTTTCGTGGTGTTTGTTTTTTTGCTTTAATTGTTTTTTAATTAGTCATTAAAACAAAAGTGTCCTTTAATTTATTCATTTATATGTGCCGGTCTTATCTAGTAAATATTGTTTGGCCTTATCATTCAGCAATCATTAACAACGTTTTTATTTTGTTAAACACTATATAGACCAATGCTTTTAGCTAGAGCAAATGGTTTATTTAAATAAAATAAACATTGCTACGTACAGAGAGTAATTAACTGGTAAACCGATACAAAAATCATAAGACCACCATGACGTATAATTCACTATCCACGTGTTAATAAATAGGATGTGCATCAGAAGAACTAACACCACACCCACCATTATCTCTAAAGCAAAGCAGAACAAAATCAAAGCACGAAAATTTTAAAATGGCGGCGGCGACATTGCCAACGTTTGCCATGTTCTTCTCCGAAAACTTGGGGAGATACGTGAGCTACATGGCCGATGAATGAGGCGAGTTCAACCAGATCCTGAAAGTGAGTGCCCGCAAGGTATGGAACCCACGTTCGAGATTCGAGGTTGAACCATCCAAGGTCCACCCGACAATGGTCCACATCTGGAGTTGTTACGACAACAAGTACCTCCGGCGCCGGTCAAAGGAAGAGTGGTGGATTGTGTCCACAGGTGACAATCCAAACAACGACCAATCCAATTGGTCGTCCACCTTGTTCCAACCCGAGTTTGTAACCAGTGCCAGTTTGATCTCGGGTCGTTTGCTTCAATTCCAGCTAAGACAGTATGCACAGTGGTACGACAATAATACCCACCCGTAGCGTCAAAAGACGCTGCTAACCCTGACCCCACAACTCTGTTCGAAGTCGTCGACTGGGAGTCACTGGTTGTACTTCCGAAACACCTGGCTTTCAAAAGCAACAATGACCTCTACCTCGTCGTTGTTGGTGGCGATGATGTGGGTAGGGATCGAGGCATTCTGCATTTCCAGATAGGTGACTTCGGAGACAAATCCATCGCCAACGAAGTTGACACTCGAATCGATGGAACTATTAGCATCACTAACGTCTCCCTCGATGCTTTTTGGATGCTCCGTGGTGAGAATTACATATGGGCTAATGGCCAATCCATCCTCGCTCCCGTCCCCGAGTCCATGTTTAGGCCGACTAAGGTACGTGCAATGAGAGTTTATACCTCTAAACATAGATGTTCAATAAATTCTCGACCATTATGTCAACATTCATCTCCTACCATTTTTTCTAACATGTACAGGGGTTGAGCGAGCTCTCGACGATTATATTAAAAAAATGTATGCATATTTTTATGTTAATGTAAACATTCGAACTTTAGAACCCAATAGGACTAAGTCGAGACTAGTACAGCTTGTAAATTTTAAATTAATACTTGTAGAATCTCAAAACTTCCCACAGAGTGCAAATTTATTTATCAGAGTCTGATTTCAATTCAAAGACTTATGGGTTATGGGTCCATTACGCTTTTAGTGCACTACTCTAATTTGTTGGAACTACTAATTTTGTATTAAAATATGTTTTACTATTTTATATCATTATGGACCTCAATGGCCAAAAATTTAGCGAATTAGTAACAAGTTTTATACATATAGAGTTGTAAATTTTGAGAGTCTTTAATTTTTTTAGACTTGAAATCTGGCACTTAACTATCATATATAGGTGAACGAAAATATAATTGCTCTTCCAACTTAATTTTTATTAAAATTGTAGAGATCAATCTATTTAAATATAATAATTATTAAAAAAAATTCACCGTGAGAACATTAAGAGGGTATCCTCAAAACATTACAACAGGCTCTCCAAGTGGCCTCACTTGGAAATTAATTAGTCTTAAAATTTTCTCCATAAAATAATGTTAAAATTCAAACTTTTGAACTTAGTTGGACTAACTAATACAACTGATACTTAACAATTAAATAATAAATAAATTATTAAATTCGCGATTACCAATTAGTGGTGTATGTCGAAGAAAAGTTATATAATCAATTTGGACAAATAATGTATTTTATAATACCTTCACAATTTGAAAACTTGTTTGAAGTATTTTTTTAAAGATTGTTTGAAGTATTATAAAGGTGGAATGTTATATTTTATCTATTTCATATTATTGAGGACTTCATACCACCAAAATTCTGGCCACGCAACTAAACATTTACAGTTATTTTCTACTTATAAAGTTATAAATTTTGAAAGTCACTAAGGGCTTGCTTGGTATGGGCTGATTTTAAGCCATGGAATTGAAAATACATGTATTTGAATGAATACATTGTTTGGTATGAAAAAAAATGGGCCAAATACATGTAATTGACAAACCCAATTACATGATAAGGGGGAATTACAAATCTCACCAATATAGGTATGATTTGAGAGGGAAAAAAAAATCAGCCCAAGGCCCACACTCATTTATAATTAATTTATCTCCATTTTACTCTTACCATAAATTTTTCTAGATTCTTCTACAGTTTACCATATTCTTTCTTTTTCTTCTTCTTCTTCTTCTTCTTCTTCTTCTTCTTCTATTTTCTCTGTTCTGGAAAAAAAAATTGGGATCTTCAGCTCATCGTCGGGAAATCTTCAGTTATCATCCGGAAATCTTCAGTTCATCAACCAACAAAAAACAACCTTTCATCCGCTGCAAATCGTCAACATTCATACCAAACAAAGGATTTGTTAAAATCCTTACTTTAAATTCCTTACATTTACAAATACATGCTATTTAATCAAATACATAGATTTTAAAATCCTTCTACCAAGCAAGACCTAAATGTTTAGGTAGAATCGACATTCTGACACTAACTATCATATACAGATGAACGAAAATATAATCGCTCTTCGGAACTTGGGAAACAACTTGCTATGCAAGAGATACACCAACGAAGAAGTAAAAGATGGACTGGACACCATGGAATCCGAGCTTACATACTATACCAACTTGATTCTCACCGAGCTAGTAACTTCCAGAACAATTACCGACATCAACTACGGTCAGGTCTACAACACCCAAGACATCAGGTTAAACCCAGGAATCACCGTGCAAAACGAGACAGAAGAAACACAAACCTTGGATGTAAAGATTCCATACAAGAACATCAAGACAAGCACATGGACATCAATCAACTCCTCCGGCCTCAAGTTGGGGCTCACTGTGGAGATCCAGCCGACACAAATCCCTCACATTTCGGATGACTCTTTGATCAAGATGATTGATGATCCGTTCGAGTATGTATGGGGGGAGACGGTATATGACTTGACTCTGCCGCCTTTGTATGTGGTGATTGTTAGGCTGTGGCCAAAGGTGGCTAGCTGTGATATTCCTTTGGACTTACACTCGTCGTGATGTTCTTGATCATGAGAGTACGACAAAGAAGACTTTGCCTCCTTTATGAATTAGTTGTGTTAATTATCTTGCCACTCGAGTTTTGTAATCCAGTTGTTGTCTCCTCCCTATTCTCCGTTTGTTTCGTTATGCGTGTGCCGAATTCGCAAGCTTATTGGATAGCTAAAACGTTGGCGAATGATACTCTGCCTCCTTTATCGATTAGTTACATTAATTGTCTTGCCACTCGAGTAATCTAGTTGTCGTGTTCTCCTAGATCTCCGTTTGTTTCCTTCCGTATACATTGACTTCGTGAGCTGATTGAGTAGCTAAAAGAGTGGCCAATGAAACTCTCCCTCCTTTATAGATTAGTTATCGTAATTGACTTGCCCCTCGGGTGTTGTAATCTAGTTGTCGTGTTCTCTCAAATCTCCGTTCGGTTCCTTCTACGTGCCTCAAATCTGCGAGTTGATTGTGTACCTAAAGGACAAAGACATTGTAAAAGAAATATCGATTTGGTTATGTTAAATCTTGGAATCAATTTGCTAAATGCAGAACAAGAACAACTTATAATTAGCTATTACATATTAGGAAATAATCAAATGTAACTAGTTACGATAATGCGTTCTTAGGAAAGTTGGGTGTTGTCTTTTCTAACATGAAGCTTGGTGATTAGTAGCCCATTATTATTATTATTATTATTTGATTTTTTTTCTTTCAGTTTTACATTTTTTAAGCGTTTTGAGTATTTTCAAAGCGTTTGAATATTTGGTATTGAGCTCGTGCAATCTGATGATTGTATTCAGATGAGCAATTGCAGGAATAAGCACAGAAAACGAGGTCTGAAGATCTGGAGAATCTGGCAACAGACGCCATGATCCATACCTAGTAGCCTGAAAATAGCAACTACTAACAGACTGTCTCTATGGACTAAAATGTCAACTAACAAGAACTCTAGTGACTAAACCTTAACAAATTAAAAGTCTAACATCAAATGACGTAGCTTAACTAACGGTCCAACAAAATCCTCCCCTGAACTGAGCACCGGTTTCGAAGGAATTCTCAGTTCATGTTTTCTGAGATTTTTTCAGGAAAGTCAATCATTCCTAACTTGTTCCTTAGTAGCTCATAGGTATCCATCTTCAAGGCTTTTGTCATGATGTTTGCCACATGCTCATACGTTCCATAGAACTCTAGCTTGACTACTCCTTCATTTTCCAGATCCCTCAGAAAATGGAACCTGACATCTATATGTTTGCTCCTGCAATGTAAGATTGGATTCTTTGATAGCTTGATGGCTGAGTTGTTATCACAGAGGATAGTTGTTGATGTTTCTGTACTTTCCTTCCATTGAATCTGCTCCAGAATTCTTCTCATCCATATATACTGAGTTGCACAGAATGATGTAGCTACAAATTCTGCTTCAGTTGTTAATAGGGTTACCACTGGTTGTTTCTTTGATGACCAGGAAACAACACCTCCAGCTAGAAAGAAAAAATAGCCACTCATACTCTTTTGATCATCCAGATCACCAGCATAATCACTGTCTGTGTAGCCAATCAAGTTTTGTTCACCCTTCTTTCCTTTGTACCATATTCCAAAGTTCAGTGTTCCCTTCAGATATCTCATGACTCGCTTGCCTGCCAGCATATGCTGCTTAGTTGGTGCCTCCATATACCTGCTAAGAGTGCACACTGACTACATTATATCAGGTCGTGTTGCTGTCATATACAACAGACTCCCTATCAGTTGTTTATATTCAGTAGGGCTGACTGGCACTCCATCTCCAGACTTTGTAAGTCTTGTGCCAGGAACCATAGGGTTTCTCACCATATTGCACTCCATCAAGTTGAATTTCTTCAAGATCTCTCTTGCATACTTCTGCTGACCAATGAATATCCCATCATCATCCTGTATAATCTCTACTCCCAGAAAATACCTCATTTTGCCAAGATAAGTCATTTCAAACTCTGATTTCATTGAGACCTTGAACTCTTCAATGAGCTGACTACTGTTACTGACATACATTGGGTCATCCACATATAAACTTACTATCAATATCTCATTTCCAACCTTCTTGATGAATAATGTGTACTCATGATTGTTCATCTTGAAACCTGTTTCAAGAAAATAGGTTTCTATCCTGCTATACCAGACTCTTGGAGCCTGTTTCAGTCCATAGAGAGATTTTTGGAGCTTGTATACCTTTGATTCCTCCCCAGCAACCACAAACCCTTGAGGTTGCTCAACATATACATCCTCAGAAAGCTTCCCATAAAGAAAAGCACTCTTGACATCTAGTTGATACATAGTAAAACCATGAAATGCAGCATATGCCAATAGGATTCGAATAGTGTCCCAACGAGCAACAGGAGAAAATACCTTTGTGTAGTCATTACCATATTGTTGAGAGTTTCTTTTAGCCACCAATCTAGCCTTGTACTTGTCTACTGAGCCATCCTCTTTGAGCTTGGTCCTGAAAACCCATTTAAGCCCAAGAAGAACAACATCCTTGGGGCAAGAAACCAGTTTCCAGGTACAATTTCTGCGTATTGCTTCCATCTCCACTTGCATTGCTGCACTCCATTTAGTTTCAAGAATCGTTGTATCATAGGTCTGAGGGTCTTCTGAGACTGCTACCATAGCAAACCAATCTGTGGCTGTCCAGTTGCAATCATACTCATTTAAGTATGATGGAGGTCTCTTTATCCTTTGGCCAATACCTTCTCCTTCTCCTGTGGAAGCAACAGATGAGCTTCCAGTTGTGCTTTATGGAGAGCTGACTGGAGTGGAACTCCCAGAATTCTGAGACCCTATAGGAGTATAGAGTTCTTCTTCCTTTGGTTCCCTTGTAACCTCCTGAGCTTCTTCCACATCTGAGTCATGCAAGTCATCTTCCTTTCCATCCCATACTATGTCTGTGAGGATTGGCTGAATCTCTTCCTCCTAGTGTCATCCTTTTGTCTCATCAAAGACCACATCCCTGCTTATTATAACTCTCTTGGTAACTGGACTGTATAATTTGTAAGCTTTGGATTCCACGGAAATACCTAAGAATTGACATGTAATACTTCTGTTGTCAAGCTTCTTCCTTTGCTGATTAGGTACATGTACATAGGCAAGACATCCAAAAACTTTCGGATGACAAATAGATTGTGGTGCACCCGTCCAAACCTCTTGTGGTGTCTTTCCTTTGTTGGCTGTTGTAGGACTGCGATTGAGGATGTGTGCAGTCCAACTTACAGCTTCAGGCCAAAAATCGATGGAACCCTATTATCTTCCATCATGCACGGTACCATATTCATCAGTGTTCTGTTTTTCCTCATAGCCACCCATTTTGTTGAGGTGTAAGAGCAGCTGTAAGCTGCCTTCTGATTCCAACTTCATTACATAGGGCACGAAATTCATGCAACATGAATTCTCCTCTTCGATTAGTTCTGAGACAAGCAATGGACACGCCAACTTCTTTTTCTGACTTGTTTTCCCAACAACATTCAGCCTGCAATTATTTCCCAACCTCACACTGCACTTGAAATCACTATCTATAGATGTAAACCAATCCTTGTTCCGACTCATGTTATTATTGCAACCTGAATCCAAGAACCACCAAGCATGATGATTCTAAAATTCTTCCACTTGATCAACCGATGCCATCAATAATACATCCTCTTTCTGATCACCATATGATCTATCCTGCATAGGTGACTGATTTGAATAGGGTTGATAGCTGGAGTAGTGTGCTTGCTGGTTTGAGTACCATTCTGGACATTCATTTTTGTAATGTCCAAACTTGTGAAATTTGAAACATTCGACTGACTCCTTGTTTCAGCCTCTGCTAGTCCTTCCTCTTCCTCTTACAGCATAACTATTTCTGCCATAACCTCTACCTCCCCTTCCTATAGAATCATGTGTTGCTCTTAGAGCATGATTCTCTTCTTCTCTGGATCTCTTCTGAAATTTCTGTTCATGCACAAGCAAAGAGCTTTGAAGTGCATCGACTGACGATAATTCCATGTCCTTAGATTCTTCTATAGCACAAACAACATAACTGAATTTTTCGGTTAACGTCCTTAGAATTTTCTCTATAATTTGAGCATCAGTCAGATTTTCTCCACAATTCCTCATATAGTTAGCCACAACCATGACTCTGCCAAAGTAGTCAGTAACAAACTCTCCTCCCTGCATTTCCAGTAATTCGAAATTTCTCCTTAGAGCCTGCAACTGAGATTTCTGAACCCTTGCACTACCTTGAAACTTGGTTTTCATAGCATCCCAGAGTTCCTTAGCAGTGCCTTTATTAGCAATAGTCTTCAGAATGGTCTTGTCCATTTAACTAAACAAATAGTTCTTTGCTTTCAGATCATTTAACCTTAATTCCTCTAGACTTTTAGCCTCTGCTTCAGTTAATTTCTTCCCTTCAGCCTGATCTTTAGAGCCTTCACTAACCACTTTCCAATATTCTTTTGAACGGAGCAGGTTCTCCATCAATAGGCTCTAGTGATCAAAGTCACCATCAAACTTTGGTATGCACACCTGTGCAAAACTACTGGTCTCACTCATCCTGCCCAGTTTTCACCTCTCCTCTTCAATCTCCTTAGCTCTCACCCCCGATGTAATACCTCACAGATCACTCATGTTTCCCAATCAATGTAGCTCACTCAATCTTCTGGTTACAGCTTGTGAAGTGCTCTGATACCACAATGAAAGGATATTGAGCTCGTGCAATCTGACGATTGTATTCAGATGAGCAATGGCAGCAATAAGTACAGAAAACGAGGCCTGAAGATCTGGAGAATCTGGCAACAGACGCCATGATCCATACCTAGTAGCCTGAAAACAGCAACTACTAACAAACTGTCTCTATGAACTAAAATGTCAACTAAAAAGAAATCTAGTGACTAAACCTTAACAAATTAAAAGTCTAACATCAAACGACGTAGCTTAACTAACGGTCCAACAAAATACAAATAAGTGACTATTCACGTGAAATCTAAAATTCCACCAGAAAGTGGTATTTTCAGAATGGCCTGCGGCTTCTCCTACGAAAAAATAAATTTCAACAGCTGACGATTCCAAGACATGGTTTTCCGCCTGGGATTTGGGTTGGAATTGGACAATTCTCATGAATTGTTCTAATTTCGTATTTTTTGTTCGAAAATATACGCATCAAATCAGGTCAACTTCGTTCCAAACCAGACTTTTCCAATCCCATTTGAATGGGAGGAATTAACCAATTCTCACTCATATTTCATAGAGTCCCCAAAAGTAAATCTATAAAAAATCCAGCTTTCTCATCGATCTCCTCTTCACCGATTTTGTCGTTGATCTCAGTCCCTCCGGCTAATTGTCAGCTGGTTACAATCGACCAAAATCGAGATGACGTAAAGCAACTGGGATGAAAGAATTGATGGAGGCGGAGAAGATTATCTTCGATTGATAGAGGTGGAGAAGATTATCGCCGGTTGATGGGACGCAATCGACGAACGAAAATAGGTAAGGGTGAAAGATAAGGTAAGGATATCTATAATCTAGGGTTTTCAAGGACATTTTTGTCATTTTGTAATAGAATCAATTCCAATAACACAAAACTTATCAAAAAACATAAAATTAACTTATATTAAAATTGGAAATTCTCCTCCATTTCAATTTCGACTAATTGAGAATTCCCCTTATTTACAAAATCGTAACGGAAACGATGCTCAAACTCTCGTGTCTTGATCAATCAAGCATGAGACTTTAGCGTTCCAATCAAAGCCTGGGCAATAAGTAACGACATGAGGGTATCGAATGACTACGATTTATTTCATTATTTGACACGATGAAGTTTGGAGAGCCAACGTGAGATTTGTAAACAACGTGGGAATACTCGCCCGAAACAAAAACACGTGGCAAAATCACAGCCCTTCAATGAAACCCCGGCTACAGCCAAAACTAATCCTATGGCCCCTCTCCCTCTCTCTCGTTGCTTCTCTCTTTCACAAGCATAGAATTCTGAACTAGTTTCCTCTTTCCCGATCGTTCGCACAGTTCATTCCCATCAAGCTCCAGTCTTTTCGGTTCTCTTATCGCTCAGGTTTGTGCTTCATATCTACTGTAATCTCGGATTTAGCTTCGTGTAATTAATAATTATGCGATGATATGAATATGATAAGCATATCCCTCGATCGTCTTCCACTGTGATTGCGAATTTTCAATTACCGGCGACTTAATCACATACCATAGTTCAATCACATCGAGCTCTGAAGTTGTCTTCTTTATTTGGGCAGATGGAGAGTTGCATCTCTGAGCTTGCATACAAAGGGTTCATCACTCAAGCAATTCTCGAATCCAAAGCGCAGAAGAAGCTTTTCGTTGTTTATATTTCAGGTAATTGAGCTTCAACTGCTTTGCTCACTTCCTAATAGGTTCGTATGCAAGTAGCTTTCTTTCGATTTTCATCGACGGTAGCTCTTGGAATTATGAATCAATCGCCCTATTATTCAGAACATTATTTGAGGCATCCAAAGGTGTTGCTAACTAGACTTTGGTGTCTTCTTTTGTAAGCTCCCTTGACTTTCAGAATCATTGTTGCAGATCGTGTCCAACTTTTGCTAACTGCTTCTCCTTAATGTTTTTCTTAATTTTCAGGCAACAATTCAGAGTCAGAGGAGTTGGAAAAATCAACATGGACTGATGTCAAGGTAATGTTTTTGTCAACCTTATATGATTTCTGCTCATAAAGTACTCTGTCATGACACCTTGAATTTCATAAAACTGTCTCATTTATGGCATGCAGGTAGCAGAGACACTGTCAAAGTACTGCATTTTGTTGCATGTTCTTGAGGGAACTGAAGATGCTATAAACTTTTCAGCTATTTGTATCCTTTTTTTATGTATGTATATCATTCGCACAAGCATATTCTTTTTCGATCATTATAATTGCTTCATTAATTTAAATGGGCTACTATGCATCGTTGCAATATCGCTGATTGTGTAAGCTAACTTCAAGTTTATATTGTTGTAAACTTATCGCCATTGTTGATATCATTATACTAGGTTTGGCTCAATCATGTGATCATCCTGGGAATGGCATACCCCTGAAAAGAATTTAGCTGTCACTATATTAGTTATACTCAGGGCTAATACATGTTTCATTAAATTATTGTTGAAAGGAGAAGACATTGCTATTGTAGCAAAGCAACTCCTAGAGAATCCATGAGAAATTTGTCAATCAGTTGCCAATGTCACATGTTGTAGTTTACTTTACAATTGAAGACATTATCCTCCTTGCATCAATATTATAGATCCACAAAAGTCGGTTCCTGCTATAGCAGTTATTGGGTATAATGGCGTTCAGCTTTGGCAAAGTGGTATGTCTTCGACAGTAAACCTCAATTTAAGAAGCATTTTACAAATGCACGTTCATAACTAATTATAGTGGCTTTACCTTTTAATCCAGAAGGATCCATAAGTGCTGAGGTCCTGGTGTCCAGCCTAGAAAAGGCATATTTGAGTCTTCATATTCAGGTTAGTAAACCTAGCATATTCATGCACTTCTCTAGTCGTCTGGTCAGCCTATGTAATCCTTGATCCTCTTTTATTCTAGAGTTTTCTTTAGTAGTCTACTTTTTGGTACCTAACTGTCTGAAGTGGCTTTACGTTGTGTTTTTTGAACTTCCATCTGAGAATTCTGACAATGAATTACAGGAAACAACTACTAACGTCTTGACTGCTGCGGTTGCTAATAATAAATCTGAGCCACCTGCTTCTGGGTCTTCCAATGGTGTCTCACTTGCCCACGAAAGTTCTTCAGCTGTTGCTTCTTCATCTCCAGCTGAGAGAAATGTGCAATCCACCGAGGTTACACATCATAGTGTTTCTAGGACAATAGAGGACAATAAATCTCATGACACTAAAACTAAGGTAACTTTGAATGACATCTATCCCTTTTTTCCTGGTCTATTTGGAAACTTAGTTTGAAAGTGTGCATGCATGTTTTTTTCCCTTGTACCAATAGGATGATGAAAATGTATCTCCAAAGCCCTGCAGTATCGAAAAGTCACTGAGAGTTGTGGATGAACAATCCCAACCTTCCGCTGGAAGGACTGAGGTCATGTGTAATCCCTCTAAGACGAACTCGGAAACAGTTGATCATGTGTCGTCAGATGCAGAAATCAATCATGATCTCCAAGAAGATATCATTGATAACAATTCATGCATCTGTGAACAAGACAAAAATTCTGAATCCCTAAATGACAGTAAGAGCGATGTGTCCAAAGTTACTGTGTCAAATGATGTTCATTTGAACATCAAGCTTCTCAATGGAACTAGCATAAAGGAGAAATTTTTGGTGTCAAGTACATTGAGAATGGTCAAAGACTTTGTGGATAACAACCTAGAGACTGACAATGTTTCGTACTATCTTGCCATTCCTTATCCTCGCAAGGTGTTTGGTGAACAAGGTATGAATGCCAAGTTTTGACTGGATATATTGTGTTTAGCTTCCCTTCAGTAGTGGCTATCGAGTAAGTCTCTACTTATTAATTCTATTGTTCACTCCTATGACAGATTTAGACAGATCCTTATCAGACTTGGGTCTTTCTAGTAGACAAGCATTGATAGTGGTTCCTCGTCAAGGCAGTGTAAGTTACAATAAACAAGATTCTTCCGCCTCTGCTCAAGGTCCTGCTGCAAGCCTTGGAGGATATTTCGGATATGTCAGGAGAGCCATGTCTTTAATCAATCCTCTTTCGTATGTTGGCGGGTCGAGTTCATCGACTTCAGAACCTGTTCAAAGTAACATGCGGCAGTACAGTGAGTTCCATCTCTTACACTATAACCGGTTACAGGATTAAGCATTTGAGGAACATAACTGGGAAATTAAGGGTTTTGCTCAATGGACTTTGTTTTGCACTCTTAACTTGTTAAATTCATTGTAGGTCCGAATCCGGCACCACACCAAGAGGATCAAGCAGCTGCCGCTAACAATGTCAGGAGGTTGAGGCAACCAACAACAACCTTTGGTTCTGGAAACAACATTCATACTCTGAAACACGACGAAGATGATGATGGTGTTGATGGAAGAAACGCCTACTGGAACGGCAATTCCACACAATTCGGTGGCAGCAACGACAATGACGCAAAGTTGTAACTAGAAAGGACATAAGTATCCCTTCAAGGCGTGAAGATTAGAGTCTTTTGAGTTATTTATGATGTAAATACTTTTATCTACCTTAGATTTTATCAACATAAGTGCTAGGACTGAACTTCGAAAGGATTTGGGAGTCCGAATAGAGCTGCAATTGGAATACATTGAATAATACACTAAAGTGCTGATAGAAATTGCACTTTCACCTATCTGAAAGCGCACTAATCAAAACTATTGAAAATCCTACCGGTTCAAATTGTTACTACAATCCGCTAACGATCTTGATTTGAACATTACAGCAAATTAAAACACACAACACTGCTGGTACTAGAATGAACCATCTTCAGACACATCTATTGATGGTGACCTTCATTCGGACATCAGGGGATTTTGTTATCAGCTTGAACATGCAAACATCTTAGAGTTCGAGCGAGTTTTCTTTCGCGAACCCACTCCAGCCACCGCCGAGCCTGACATAAATGCCACGATCGAGCGAGGTCGTTATTGGCCAAACCTTCTCCCCTACCTCTAGCTTCACCTTCTTCACATCTCTCAAGAACGGGTGTTGCCTCGTAAAAGTTAATGGTATACACTGCCACACAACAACAAAACAGTTGATCAAAATCATACAGAGTGCAGGCAAGAACTTTTCTTTTTATGGTTGGAAGAGACGTACTCCTTGCCGGTCAGTATTCAGATAACTTCGCTGGATTTTGATCTCGAAAGAGGGATGTGCTGATCCCAATCGATTTTCAGAACCATCATCCAAGCCTACAAATGTAACAGATAATTACAGCACCACCATACAGAATAAGCATTTACCTGGGATAGATAAATTTCAAATCTGTTCGGTTCACCAACCTGCAGAATCATCAACCATCGGAGATTTTCCTTTCTCATTTGCAGCAGCGGCATCAACACTTAAGCTGTCCATAGAAAGGGAGTCCTCCTCCTCATGTTCGATTTCGACACTAGCAGGGGGGAAGCTCACTACCGGGTAGGCAATCTCAGCAGCAGATGTATCGCATATAACTACTGAGAAATCAGAGCGGCCTTTGTACTCGAAAAGCAAGAAGTGGCCATGCTTCACGAGTAGAACTTAGCGAATTTCTGCCATCCATCGTTGCATAACCAAATGAATCCTTTCCCATCCGTCTCCAACCCAACTTTCCATTTGTCTCCACTGGGAACCTCCAAAGTAGCAGCATTACATCCAACCAGCTGCTGTCCAAACTCACTGAAAAACTTCTTTAGGCACCATCTCCATAACAAAGAAATGAAGTAGTACTTCTAAACTAACCAACTAATCATCATAGTTCTTGCAAAAGAGTAAAAGAGAGATGGAGAGTTATAGCTTAGGTTTACCAGCTACTTGTCAAGGATGGTGGATTCCAAGATGATCTTGATGAAACGGATAACTTCCTCCCCACGCCTAGCCTGGCTTGAAGATGAAGCCATTGTTCCTTAGCTTCTCTCCTTTTCTTCTTCTTCTTCTTGGAGAGTGAAAAAACAGTTGTTGAAAATCTACTTCTTTCTGAATCTATGTAATGAGTAAAGTAGGAGGAAGATTCAAGAAATGGAAGACAACCAATAAGGAAGTGACAGGACATGGCCTTAGTTTGTTTATTTTATGCCTAATTAATAATGACCTTTTGTTTATCCAACAGGTATTTGGGTGTTTCATGATGATTTCACCATTATGTCCAGTCAAGAAGGATTCACTGCCAACCTCTGCGAATGCAGCTGGCATCTACATTAGGTCTTCAACAACAAAGTAATAGTAAATAAACTGTGCCGGTGAGTCATTTATTATCAAGAATCAGAATGTCTGATCATATGCCAATGTGACTAGAAGTTGATACAACTCTAATGGGACACCAAAGCAAGTATCTTTCAACTTTGATTATTACTTTCAGATTTAGACAACGATGTAGGCTTGATTACGTATGCAGCTGAGATGTGCGTTCCACTTGCTCTACCTTTTGCTCGCATTGAGGCAGCAGATTGCACAAGACGAAACTCTAAATCCTAACAAAAGATGTCTGGTCTAAGTTTAGACGGATCTCTGAAAAATCAAGAACACAGAAGAAAGTATTAGCTAACAGAATTGCACATGTTTAACACTTAAGTTTTTAATGTACAACTAGGTTACGTGCGCTGCGGCAGTGAATGAATTCGAATAATACTAAGTCTTCCACTTTGATGCATTCAAAAACTGCGATGAAACATGTACTTCTTCCCATGAACGCCTGGTTGTTTGAGATGCAAGTAAACCCTTTGCTGATCCCAGTGGTCTTATTTATGTGCGAATTGAGTGCAGGTGTTGGTGCTCTGTCTAATAGCTGGGTGCAGCTAGCATATGCTGGTTCAACGCTGTATGTTTTGTTCTCTACATTCAAAACTTACCAGTTAGTCGATCCTTGGCACTTTCCCTCACTGTAAGGTTCAACGGGGTAAGTGCAGCCATTTACGTATCTTGCTCCCTTTATTTGTAGCTTTAGTTCCCATTTTCCGCCAACCAACTTTAGACCCTCTGTCTCCTGATGGTGTCCGCCGGGATTCAGTTGTATTTATCATCTTGGACTTGTTAGCCATACTCAACGGCATGTACCTCCTCTTGTTCGGTACAAATACAACCGATCAAATGATTGCTCATATGCGATTTGCTGTAGCGGTTTTCCTCCTCATTCTGCCACTATGCATCCCTAGGATTGTGTATATATGCTAGGCAATGGTTTCACGAGGCCATCGTCAATACCAGTTTCCAGATTCATGAAGGGTCTACCTTTATGCTTGTTGATGTTGATGATCTCGAGCTTCACATGGAGCTTCTCATCCGCGAGTCGAGCACCAATGGAGGAGACAAATTTTTTTTGGTATGGGATATTTCGCCACTTCTCGGGGAAAGTAACAACGACAGCGGTTCGGAAGGGAGCTGC
Organism: Linum usitatissimum; assembly: GCA_030674075.2. Taxonomy (NCBI): domain Eukaryota; kingdom Viridiplantae; phylum Streptophyta; class Magnoliopsida; order Malpighiales; family Linaceae; genus Linum; species Linum usitatissimum. The sequence continues at coordinate 3,523,238 of JAUJYP020001374.1, forward strand.
TGTGAAGCTGTGGTTGGGAAAGATAAATTGACAATGCTGGGAGAAGGAGGAGGTTGGATTTCTGGCTATACTTGCTTACTTTTGCGGAGGCACAATCGGACTTGCTTACAGCAATAACCTCGGACAAATTGCACAATCGCTTGGGCAGGGTCCTTATACTACATCTCTTCTCACGGTGTATTCATCCTTCTCGTTTCTCGGTCGCCTGCTTTCCTTTCCACAGCACCTGACTTCATTCGCACGTAAGTAAAAAATATTTCATTTCTTCTCTGTAATTTGGTTTATGTCAATTTCTGATACAGCTCAAGAGTTTTTCAGGAAGCTGTACTTTGCTAGGACACCATGGCTAACCATTGGACTTCTCCCTACCCCGATTGCTTTCTTCCTGCTGGCTGCATCAGGTGACAACAGTACATAGACAGTGGCATGGTCGGACTGAGCTCGGGATCCATTTTTGCAGCAGCAGTGTCTATAACCTTGGACCTGTTCGGTCCCAACAGTGTGAATGTGAACCATAACATTCTCATCACCAATATCCGGGTAGGATCGCTCATTTATGGTTCCTAGCCGCCATAGTGTATGATGCTAATTCAATGTCCGGGTCCGGTAAGAGAGGCATTATGAACGTGGTGAACTCGGACTCGCTAGTATGCATGGGGAAGGAGTGTTATTTCTTGACATTCGTGTGGTGGGGGTGTCTGGCTATTTTGGGGTTGGTTTTTAGTATGCTACTTTTCTTGAGGACAAGACATGCATATGATCAGTTTGAACGGAAACGTGCTGTATGCCTGTATCGCAGCTTTATTAGGACCTTACAGTTAATGAACTCTTGGAACCTTTTTTTTTTTGGAGCTATTAACTACACATGACGATTGTGTTTGTTTATATGCGTATAATAGCTGTTGGTAACAAGAAAAAGTGTGCGTGTCCAAGACTTTTATTCTTGATCATTTACATCTGTACTAGTTAGGATGACCGCGCGATGCCGCGGAAATTTTATTCGTTATTGGTGTGACTTTACTTATTTGTAGATTATGGTGGTTGCACTATATTATAAAGATTTTAATATTTTGAATTTCATATCATTTTAAATTTTTAGTTATCACGAGAGCAACTATTATACGGTCGATAACATCAATAATAAAGCATTTGAAAAATCAAGATGGAAAAGAAAGTTAACAGTAAGGGAAAGAAAGAAGAGTGTCAACTATTATTTCATTGTTGAGTTGGTAAAATGACATTATTGTGCCCTTAATTATATTATACCAATATTATAAGATATTATCATGTCATTATTATATCAACTTTTTAGCACCATTACAAAATGTTGATGGTCTCATAACAAAAACCTGAAATAAAATATACAAAGATTGCTTTAGTGATTGATGATTCGGAGGTCTTGGGTTCGATTTCAACACATATCATGAAGGCATGAATGGATATCGTTGTAATAATGTTTATTTCACTTTTTGATAGTGCCTTGACACAAATATAAAATAAAATATATCATGATTGTTTTAGTAGTGGAGTTGTGCCAGCTAGTCATCCGAAGGTCTTGGGTTCGAACCCACGCATGACAGACCTAGGGTGTGACTTCTCCGAGCACGTGCCCTCCTCTTTTCGGTGTCGGGAGTGACAAATCCAATTATTAAATTAAGAATTTTTTTATTTCAACTTAATAATGTTTCAAATTTGGCCGCGTGCTACTTTCAATCCTCGAACCGTCACTGATATCATGAATGGACACTGTTGTAATGTTTAATCTCTTAACTTAGTAATATTTTATATGAGACCACGTGCTACTTTCAATCTTGGAACCATCTCTGATCCCATAAATGTACATTGTTGTAATGTTTATTGCGGTTACTATCTTGTATTGGCTGAAAAATTTATTTTGATAAAATATATTAAGATTGATGTCATTAATTCAAAATTTGAAAATAATAAAAGGGAATATATGTTTCAAAGTTTTTATAAATTATTATTAACAAAAAATGCAAAGAAAAGGAAATTAAAAAATAAAAAGAAAAATGTGGAGAAAACCATAATTACTTTAATTTTGATATATATGTTGAACTCAATAAAAAATTATATGGGTTGAACTTTATTTGACCAGATCAGATTCGATAGAATACTCATATAGACATATTAGAGTCGAATCGTAAAAAAATATATCAAAATTGATGTCGTTGTATTTAAAAAATTTAAAAAAATATTAGTGAAGGAAAATATTTAAACACTTTATAAATAATTAAAAACAAATAACTAAAATCATAAGATTCAAAAAAAACTTATAAAAAAGAAAACTCTCATCTTTCTTTTCTGTCATGGTCCATTGCCACCTTAATTATTATATATTATTCCACTACTTACACAAACTAAAACATAAACAATGGTTAGAAATCAACTAAAATTAAAGAAATGATGGTTACATTAGAAGGGGACTTACTGTTCACATGAACAGTAAGCAACAATAACTCCCCCTTGCTTTTTTAATCTTAATAAGCATATCAACCATTAAAAAAATATAAACGGTCTGATTCTTGATTTTAGGTTTGCTATAGCAAAATTCCTATTCCAAAATCGAATTGCTGGCATCCAAATATCGCAACTTCCCTCCTTCCGCCTTGTTCATATTGTCAAACTCTCCATAATCCAGTTCGCCCTACCATGAACACAAGCTGACACATCAAACAACATTGATTTGGTCGTTTCGTATGAAATTACTGTTTGTGGTTACTATGTTTTTCCTTTCAGTACAAGGCAGCTTATTGATGACATAACAGAAATGTATACTGAAAAGATTTAGGAAATTGGAGGGATGAACAAAAATTCTCTTCATTAACAGTTTATGAACAATTTAATGGAACAAATCAAAAACCCTTTCGTCTTAGTAAAAACCTAATCTTTACAAAAAAAATAAAGAATGAAGTGAAATTAACAAAAGAATGATGAATTACAGCAATCCAATCAATGTCCAGCAGTTGCTGTAATTACTTGTTTGTTCGGTCAGCGTCTCCGAGCAGTAGTCAACAAGAACTTGGACTTTTTCTGGTTGGAAACTACTCGATGATGATGTTTCGATTCAGGAGGAGGAATGTAAGCGATGACCTTAGATCTCTTCCTTGAATCAGTGTACTGGTCATAACCTTCTCTCAACTTCCTCTTGCAATTCTCCAACTTCTTCTCGTATTCCTCTTCTTCCAACTTCCGTTTTCTTACAACACTACTGCTAGTACGCTTCTGGAAATCAGAATCAGCTACATCCATCTTCACTGCTTCAACGCTGCCGGTGACTGTATTATGCCTCCTTAGATCCTCCTCCGTCTCTTGCGCTGGTTTTTGCGGCGCCGTCGCGATTGCACTCACGCGCTTTCCGGCAGAATGTTGTAATTTGATACGGATGATCTTTCTGCGCTGCTTGGTTGGATCCTCGACCTCTATCTCTCGGTTGGAAGCGGCTGAAGTGACGTAGCCGTTTTCATCGGAATCGGAATCGGAATTGACTAGCTTGGTGTGGAAGGGTTTGAGACGGCGGCGTAGCTCCTCGGGCCAGCGCCAGTCGGCAAGAGCGACAGCGGACTCAATGATCTCGAACACTTCCTTCTCAGATTTGAGAAGGAGATCCAAATTGTTGCCTCTTGCTAAGATCGACGGAAGAGCCATGACGGCAGTGGATGTGTGTTTTTGCTTGCCGGAGAAGGAAACAGAAAGAAACTGGTAGAAAGAAAGTAATTAGAACAGAGAGCAACTCAGGAAACAGAGAGTAATTTGATCTTCTAACGGTTATTTTGCGAGAATTTAGGGTTTAATGAGTTGTACTTATTATACAAGGATTTATTAACTTGATTCCCGTTTTGCCCTTTCCTTCACCAAATTGGATATGCAAAACGCGCTTTAATTTACACACCCGCTGGCCGCCGGTGAGTCAGTGTAAGAGTAGGAAAAGGACTCTACTCTGAAGAAGAGGGCTTGATTGCCATTCCGAGCCCATCCGGGGAAGGCCGGGCTTTAAGGTAATTCGCGGGTCGGGTGGAGAGTCAAGATCCACTCACAGGAGCTTCAAATTTAAATTCACCTCACCACAGCCAAGCTAGCCCTACCGGAGTTCCGTTCCGATTGGAACGGACCACAAGTAGACGGTGGTGGTGAGACCAAGAGAAGACGAGGAAGAAGCAGAATAAGAGTACAACACAGAGGTAAACAAGCTATAAAGAGTAAGTTAGGGATTGTGGAATTGGTCAGCGATCGACGTCGTCCAGGTGTTGCAGGATCTTACCGATGAGGACGTTCTGGAGGACAACTACGAGTCGGCTAGGGTTCGGGTGGATGGACTTGTGGAGAACAATGTTTTGGAGCTTTTGGTTCAGAATCTGCAGAGATTGTCCGATACCGATCTCGATGTGATGGCTGGAGTTACACTTCGCTCGCCGCGATTGAGAATCTGATCGAGGTGAAGCCGACCGTGGCGGAGATTGTCAGCGAGAGGACCAAGCTGCTTGGGTGGCTGCTTGGGAAGATCGAAGTGAGGGAGTTCGACAGTAACAAGCGGAGATTTTGGCGATTTTGTTGAGAATAGCACGGCGAATCAGAAATAATTGGGGTAGATGAACGGAGTGGATGTTGCAGGCGGTGGCCATGTACAAGTCCAAGGATTCTAAGAGCTCCGACGAAGAGGAAATGGTGGATAATTTATTCGATTGTTTGTGTTGTTTGCTGATGCGTTTGCAGAACAAGGTCAAGGAGAGGTTTGTCATGGTGGAAGGTGTGGAGTTGATGATTATGATTATGAAGCAGAAGAAGTCTGCTTACAGTTCGGCTATTAGAGCTCTTGATTACGCCATGACAAAGAATCCACCAGCTAGCGAGCGGTTTGTTGATGTTCTCGGATTGAAGACTGCATTCGCTGGTTTCATGGGTAAGGCAAGTTGTTCTGCTTCCATCTACTGGCTTCAACTGCTTATGTTTAAAATGCTTAAACCTTATTTAAGTGTCATGCATTTATGTTAATTCGAAAGTTGGTCAGTGAACTAAATGCTCGAGTTCTACCGTATTATTTGAAGGTCAGCAAATGAGGATTTGCAGTGTGCGTAGGTTACAGTTTGCTCGAAGTATATATACAATAAACGGCTTTATAAGTATGCTTGAAGTTTATGTTGTTGGATGTACTGATAGAATCTCTCAAAGTGAACGTCTGCTATTTGCCACTTCTCAGTTTTCTCCATTTTAGTTGCGAGTCAACTAAGACTTGCCTATCTTTTGCTTACAGATTCCAATGAGCAAGAAGAAAAAGAAGGAAAGCTACCAAGAGGAGTTAGAAGAGCGGATTATTTCCCTAATTGCATCATTATTTGGTAAGCTAGGAAGTTGGACTTTCATAAGCCAAATTTTCACTTTCTTGACGTCATATGTCTGCCCCTGTATATATCAGGTCACCTTTTTGCTCAAGTTGTTCACTATTTGTTTTTGATGCATTGCTTTCTCTGCAAAACCATATCATCTGATTGCTTGTATAGCTCCAAAGTTGAACCTTCAATTTTCATTGTCATTTGGTCACAATATATTACTCCCTTGAGTACCCGGGGGTTGAATCTATGGTTTCTCTAAAGGATTCCTAATGATAATCATATTCACCCTCCATTAACCTCTGGTTTCCGCTATTATGTTGGTCTTATTTGGCCATTTCTATCCAAATACTCAAATCTGGGTAAGCCGGGTCAACCAGAGAGTGTTCGTAAGCCAAACCTACAGCATTTTTCTCTACAAAATATAGATAATTTATGATCTTTCAAGAAACCTGATGAGTTGAGGATTTATGCAATCGGACTTTACATACACATTCTCCAAACTCCAATCTCTTAAACAGACAAGTATGAGTCTGTACTGTAGTTGAAATTATGTTCACAACCTTACTAATAAATTTCCAAGTTATTGGTAAGCATACATATACCTGAACTACTTGGATTAGGAACATCAGTACTGCTAAAGTAACATTTTAACGGTGTATGGATGAAAAACGTAATAGAAGGATAAGAATGGTAAACGGACCATAGTGCAGGGGGTAAATGGAAAATCAGAGAGTACATGGGGCCAATCACCAAGTGGGTAAAGAGTACAAGGAGTAAAAAGGAATAAAATGCCCCTGCTTCCCAGATTTCTCATTGGTTTATCCTCCGCCGATCTTTGCTACTCAAATCAGATTTCCCTAGATTTTCTTCTTCTCCGTCCGTCGCACCCTTCCCAATCTCGGGCTTCTTTTCTCTCTAAATGCATCGTTGGTCACCCAATTTCTCGGCAGATAACTGTTGTAACGCACTTCTTCGGTGACTGTAAATGGACGAGGCGGTAATGGGAGACATGCTTTTTGGCTCATTGCTTCCTTTGCAGGTCATCCGATGATAGTGGTCTTTGGTTTGATAAGGTTCGTGCGTTGGGAAATAATAATGATCTGGAAAGATGGAGTTTTTTGCTGTGGTCCCTTTTGAAGGAGCATAATGCTCATTGCTTTAGTGGATCTATACTTCCAAAGAATATGATTTTGGACAGGGCGGAAGAGCTGCTGTTAAACTATCAGAAAATTTGGGATTATAGGACAGAGGAACAAGTGCAGCGGCGGATTATATGTCAAAGGAACATCTTCAAACACATCTAATGATGGTGACCTTCATTCAGACCTCAGGGGATGTTGTCTTCCCTTTAATTAGACATTGATATATCTTGTAATGTGGCACCTTCATTAAAGTAAAGTAAACTATAAGGTGCATGATTGCTTTTATATATGTTTGAAACTACACATCATTGGAGAGACTATGGCCTGCGAATCAACATTTTAACTGTTGATTTTCTTTCCTTATTAGGTGTTTGGACAATTTATGCTTTTCTTTTTTTTTATTGGTCGAATGAAGTATATTGATGTCGGCTTCCATTTTTTCTATAAACTATATATTAATGGTATATATCTGGTATATCGAAACTTTCAGTGTGCCCAGTTTTTTTGTGTAACGTAAGCTCATCACTAACGTTCATTTTCAGTTTGCGATCTCGACGGTTCACAATTATTCGAATATTAAATTTTTATTTCACATTTCATTTTTGGTCTCATCTATTTTTTCAATTTATAAACTAATCACTCTCTTTAATATCAATTGATACTCAAATACAATAGTTTTTCATATACAAATAATTTTTTTGAACTCACAGTTTCTTCCTTCTCTGTTGTACCGTCACTGTTGTCGTACCCTTCAAATTCATGCCCTAATGCAACTAACTTTTTACGGGTGACCTGTCTTTTAAAATTACAAAATTTTAGTTAGATAATAAAGCGTTAATTGATACAGAATTTGCCACAAAACAAAAAAACAAGCAAAATAGTTAAAGAATATGCATTACTATGTGACCACGTGAGAATGAAGCTTCATGTAATCATCTTGAAAAAGAATTAAGACCAGCAGCATCAGCTCCCACGGAGGAAGCCAAGGCAGCAGCGAAGGATCAGCTCAAAGAAGGACTAGCCCTGCTGGAAGAAGCCTATGTGAAGATCAGCAAAAGGCAAAGAATTTTTCGGAGGGGAAACGATCGGGTTCTTGGACATTGCGTTAGGGAGCTTGTTGGGTTGGGTGAGAGAATTTTCAGCGATGATCGGGACTAAGGTGATTAATGAGGAGTCAACTCCTGGTCTGGCTAAATGGGTAGAGAAATTCTCAGCTCATGCTGCTATGAAAGATGTGATGCCTGAGACTGAGAAACTAGTCGAGTTTGCAAAGTTTATGGCTACCAAGAGGAAAGAGTAATGAATGAACTTTTTGTGTTGTTAGTTTGGACTTTGGTTGGTTGAACTTTGAAGGAATAAATGAACTTTTGGGGTTGGAGTTTGGGAACTTGATGAATATTTGATTATTGTGTTTTGATGGGTTTGATTAGTGATGAACTATGAATCTTTAGCTATAATGGCCTTCAAATGAGCCACATATATCATGGAAAGAATCAAATGGGAAATAAGTATGATGTAAAGGTGAGATGTGCAATTTATTAAAGAGGATGGAGCAATATTAATGTATTATATTTATGTATCAATAGAGATATATGAAATAAAGAGGGTGATTAGTATGAGAATTCGAAATAAATATAAGATCAAAAACAAAATGTGAAATAGATATTTAATATTCGAATAATTGTGAACCGTTGAAATCGCAAACTAAAAATGGACGCTGATGATGAGTTTATGTTATCAAAATCAAAAAGAAACTGGGCACACTAAAAATTTTATTATACGAGATATTCTATATTAATACCCGACATTCCGATTGAATTTTGAAACAGATTTTGTGCCTCTCTTACATACCCAAATAGATTTTATGGTTTTGCAAAAGACCTCGTGTTGCAGAGTATCAAAGATTCAAAAGACCGGACAACCAAATCCAAAGTATATAATTGTATAGACAACTAATGTTAATTTCACCCTTATGTTTTCAGGCATTAGAATTAAATCTATTCCAATTAATAATTAATTTAGAGATTTGTTAAAAAACAAAGTCAGGTGAACAAATTAATTTATAATTAATTTCACCCTTATGTCACAGTTGACCGTCGGCGTTGACTGCCGACCGTTCCCCTTTGCCATCGGCGTTGACCGCGCGACCGTCTTGTGCGACGGTCGGCACGCCGGCCAAAATTTTGTTTTTTTTTCGTTTTAAATTTAAATTTTAATTATAGTTATAATTTTAAAGTTTGGTTGATTATTCTAGTAACTGTTAATTACACATATATCGTAATTAATTATTATGTAACTATGGATTTAATTATTAACGTGTTCAAATTAATATTAGTCGCAGTAAGTAAAATAATTAATAAAATCAATTAGTAGATATACGGAACAATTCCAATTGATAATTATAGATATGATAATTAAATATCTTTACGAATTTCATAGTTCAAATAGAATATTTCGTAAAAATAGACGATAATATTTATAAATTCAATTTCCCTTATTAATATTGTAAAATTCATAACATAATATTTTAAAATATCTCATAATTACCATGACTAAACCCTAATTTCCGAAAATGAATTACAAACAATTACTAGATCGATAATTCCTAAACCGTAACAGTAGAATCATGAACTCTACACCCTAAACCATAAACTGAAAAGCATAACCCCTAAACCGTAACCGTAGAATCATGAACTCTACACCCTAAACCATAAACCGAAAAGCATAACCCCTAAACCATAAATCCTAAAGGTTAAAGCCTAAACCCTAAATCATAAATCCTAAACCCTAAACCGTAAACCATAAATCATAAAGCCTAAACCCTAAATTCTAAAAGTTAATGCCTAAACCCTAAATCATAAAGCCTAAACCCTAAACCCGAAACCCTAAATCCTAAACCCTAAACCCTAAACCTTAAACCCTAAATCCTAAAAGTTAAAGCCTAAACCCTAAACCCTAAACCCTAAACCCTCAATCCTAAATCATAAACCCTAAACCCTAAACCCTAAATCATTAACCCTAAACCCTAAACCTTAAACCCTAAATCCTAAAAGTTAAAGCCTAAACTCTAAACCCTAAACCCTAAACCCTAAATCATAAACCCTAAACCCTAAACCCTAAATCATAAATTCAAAAAGTTAAAGCCTAAACCCTAAACCCTAAACCCTAAAAGTTAAAGCCTAAACCCTAAATCATAAATCATAAACCTTAAATCCTAAACCCTAAAGCTTAAACCATAAATCATAAAGCCTAAACCCTATACTTTATAGCCTAAACCCTAAACCCCTATACCCTATACTCTATACCCTACACCATATATCCTATATCCTAAACCCTATATACTAAACCCTATACCCTATAGTCTAAATCCTATACCCTAAATTTGTAAATGGTATTTTTAAATTGTAAATAATTATGATAAATTAATTAAAAAATATTGATAAACTGAATTTTGTTTATAAAAATATTTTATTTAATTTAGTTAATTTTATTTAATTTATAGAATTTTTTTTAAAAAAATTTCTATACGGTCGGCATTGACCGCCGACCATTACAAACCACAATCGGCGTTGACCGCCGACTATTGAACCACATGATCGGCATCCATCGCCGACCACCCTTCACGGCGGTCGGCACCCGACGCCGACGGCCTATATATATATATATATATTTTTAAATAACAGAAAAATAGTATTAAAATACTTTAATTTACGTATAATTTTATCTAAATTTTGTTCATTTTAATTAAATTTATTTAGATTCTTTTAATTGAAGTCTACTTTTAATTATTTCTTATAATTTAAATGTAGTTTAATTTATATTTTTTATTAATATATTTTTTAAAAATATAATATTAGTTATATATGTTTGTTAATTTAAATGTAATTTAAATTATTTTTTTTCATGTAAATCGTCCCTCAATTATAATTATTTTTAATTTCATTTTCATGAATATAATTTTTTTCATTTAAATGTAATTTCGTTTATATGTTTTTATTTAAACCGTCCCTTAATTAAAATTATTTTTAATTTAATTTTCATTTGAATATAATTTTTTTTTTCATTTTAATATAATTTCGTTTATATGTTTGTTAATTAAATTCTAATTTTAATTATTATTTTTTTTTTAAATCACTAATTAATTCTACATTTTTTTATTTTAATTCTCATTTGAATCTATATATTTTTTGTTTAAATTTATTTATACTTATTAATTACTGACAATACTTTTATTAATCTATGCAGCTGAGGATCACTGTTTTTTTAACACGGAAGACTGAAGTGCATTCATGAGTAACTCAGTTAGTTTTTGTTGTTGTACTAAATGTCTGATTGATTATTACGAATTAGGATTTACTGTTTATTGTGGACTCATACAACATTGTGGATAATAATTATCAGGAGAGCTATAGTGACGATGATGATGTTGAGGAGCCGTTGAACTACGGTGTTTATTTTGTCAACAGGGTGTTTTACGACACAGTCGATGACGGATGTCTTTGCGGCTAAAGACATAGCCCTAACCTTAGGGTTTCAATTGACGCGTGGCTCACATCAGAAGAACCCGCGTGAAGAAGAAAAGCGTTTGTACCTATACTGCTCCCATGGTGGCAGGAGCTCATCGCAATCCACAACGACTTCAGAGTCTTCGCGTACGACTACAACATCCTTTACAGGTTGTACGTTCATGGTGTGTGTGCGGCCTACCTTTGTTGACGGGGAGTGGAAATGGAGGATTGACACCGTTAAAGATGATGTTAAATGCGGTATTTTTAGGTCACTTCACAACCACCAGTTTGAGTTGTGGCGTGAAGGTACACACCAACAGAATCAGCTTACCGACGAGATGAAAGATCAGATTAGACAGTTGGAGGAGAACCATGTGTCCCCAAGACAGATGCAGAGCATTCTGAACAATGAGTACGGCGGCGGATCAACATCAGACAGATTTATAACGAGACAGTCAAAATACGGCGGAGTAGGTTGGGAACCATGAACCCCATGCAATGGGCGGTGACAGAGGCGGTCAAAATGGGGTACTTTACGAAGTACATAAAGGATTCCAGCGCCTATGTCAGTCATCTGTACGTGTCACATGCGGAGTCAGTTCGCATGTTGCATGCTTGGTATTTTGTGATCCTAATCGACTCCACCTACAAAACCAACATTTACAAGAAGGCGGTTGTGCAGTTTGTAGGCGTGACGCCGGTGAAGAAAAACTTCAATATAGGTTTGGCACTACTGGAAGATGAGACAACCGAGTCGTACACATGGGCATTGAACCAATTACGTTTAGTTCTTGGGGGTCGTGTGCCGAATGCTTTTGTCACTGATAAGGAACGTGGACTGGCAGTTGCACTAGAAGATGTATTTCCTTCTTCGGCACATTTGCTGTGTGTGTGGCATATGAAGCGGAACATCGAAGGCAGGGTTACGCGGTTGTACGATAGAGATGTAGCTGAGAAATTCGTCCGGGGTACGTGGGGGCAAGTGCTAAATGCAAGAACGACCCAAATGTTTTTCAAAAAATGGAGTGATTTACAAGAAGGTGGTGGAGCGAAGAGCTAATACGGTATCTTGCTTGTAGTGGCTCCCCCTGCAAGCAGAAGTGGGCGCGTTGCTTCATGAACAAGGTGTTCCATCTCGGCAACACAAGTACGAACAGGGTGGAATCGGCGCACTCATCCTTCAAGGCTTGGCTGCACACCTCGATCAGCAAGGCTGACCGGCTGATCAGGGAGGATCTAGCACCCGCTCCAGAGCCAGAGGGAGGAGCTGCACCTCTCCCTGCTGCTCTCTTCCGCGAGCGTGCACTGTCCAACAAGAAAGGGCTAAAGGAGGCATCACAGTCCTCATCATCATCGCCATCACGGTCCGACGGGATCTGCTCATCGTCGCCATCGGAGTCGTCCCGAATCGTGTGGATGTCATCAGCTAAATCTGGAGGCTGGGAAGCAAATATCTCCTCCACGGTAAGCTCCCTCTCGGCGGTTGCGAGATCGGGGTCGAAGTATATCGGACCAGGAATCTGAAACTGAGAACTAGACTCCTCATCATCCCTTAGTCTAGATTTCTTTCCCCTCAATTTCTCCTCTAATAATTGCCTATTTGATGTAGAAATAGGACTCCCAATAAACTGCGGCAAGTCATCATCTCCCGTCGACATCGCTCCTAACTATATATACAATTGAAATAATAACTATTAATTACAAAACTAATAATTATTTTTCCTATATATAAATTATTTTTGGTATATTCACTAATTAAGTAAATTAGTATAAGTAATTATTAATTACTTATTATTAATTACCAAATTTATTAATTTAGTAAATTCGATTCAATTGTGACGATTTAATTACCTAAACCCTAATTATTGTTTCGTAATTAGTAAAATAACCTTACATTTTTCCCAAATAATAAATATGATATAATAAATAATTCCTAATTATAAATTATTTTTGGTATATTCACTAATTAAGTAAATTAGTATAAGTAATTATTAATTACTTATTATTAATTAGCAAATTTATTAATTTGGTAAATTCGATTCAATTGTGATGATTTAATTACCTAAACCCTAATTATTGTTTCGTAATTAGTAAAATAACCTTACAGTTTTCCCAAATAATAATATGTTATAATAATTAATTCCTATTTTTACATAATTTTGGGTATATTCACTAATTAAGTAAATAAGTATAAGTAATTATTAATTACTTATTATTAATGACCAAATTTATTAATTTGGTAAATTCGATTCAATTGTGACGATTTAATTACCTAAACCCTAATTATTTTTTCGTAATTAGTAAAATAACCTTACATTTTTCCCAAATAATAAATATGTTATAATAATTAATTCCTAATTTTACATTATTTTTGGTATATTCACTAATTAAGTAAATTAGTATAAGTAATTATTAATTACTTATTATTAATTACCAAATTTATTAATTTGGTAAATTCGATTCAATTTTGACGATTTAATTACCTAAACCCTAATTATTGTTTCGTAATTAGTAAAATAACCTTACATTTTTCCCAAAACCATATTTATTATTTAATTTTTAATATTATAATTGTTTATTGCTAATCGATTAATTACAAATTCATTAATTAATAATTCACTAATTACAAATTCATTAATTAATATTTCACTAATTACAAATTCATTAATTACTAATTCACTAATTACTAATTCACTAATTACAAATTCATTAATCAATAATTTACTAATTACAAATTCATTAATTACTAATTCACTAATTATAAATTCATTAATTAAAAATTTACTAATTAAAAATTCATTAATTACTAATTCACTAATTACAAATTAAGTAATTAATAATTAAAAAATAATAATAATAAATATATTTTAGAAACGGTCGGCGTGTCGACCATAGGGAAGGACCGTCGGCGGTCAACGCCGACCGCCACTTTAAGGGCGTCGGCGTTGACCGCCGACCGTTCTTCCCTATGGTCGGCATGTCAACGGTTTCAATTTTTTTTTTTACCTTATGCGGCGGGGGCCGCGGCGGCGGGCAGGGCGACGGGCCGGGCGGCGGGGGGCTGGGCGGCGGGGGGCTGGGCGGCGGGGTGGGCGTGCGGCGGCGGGCACGGGCGGCGGCGGGGCGGGGCGGCGGCGGGCCTGGGCGGCGGCGGTTTACGAAAAATAGGCTGTCTGTTTCGGAGAGTGATTTCAGAGAATTTGAACTCTGAAAGTTTACGACAAATAGGAAGTTTGTTTTATTCGAACTCAACTCCTGTATTTAAAGACGAAATTAGAAGGGCATTCGCGTAATTTAACGTTTTTTATTTAAATAATAATAAAATTTAGAGCGTTTGTTAGTAAAATTTAGAGCGTTTTTTAACAATCCAGTATAAATAACCCTCGTTATTTTTTACAGATTTAAACAGTTTCTGATTTTTTTTAATAAGACTCGTATTGTGAGAATTTCCATTTGCAATTTGCAATTTGCAAATTTCACCGGTATACTCTATGTTTTTTAAACATCCTTCTAGAGTTATAATTTTTACTAAAACCATAAACTATCATCTCTATCTATTTAATTTTTTTCCAATCGATCAATCTATCCTTTTCCAATATGTATATTCATATTGTAAAAACTAAGAGATGAAGTGGAGTACAATAACACTCCCTTATTTATATATCGGACTAGCAAAACAGACTAAAAGTAAAATAAATATTTAGAGCTAGGAGATTTTGAAATGTTATTTTATATGAAGTTAACCTCTCAAATATGTATTTAATTTCGTAGGTAGGGAGCTATAGCAGATGAAGTTTCGATAGATATATGGTCATGTCTAAGTCAGGAAAATGTTCTTGAGAAACTCATGAGTTGATTGGAATTGATCATCAAATAAAAGTTGTATTAGAAAAGTTTAGTCTAAATTCTAAAAGTGTGATAATGGCTGGTCTTTATAGTGTGGGTGGAATAGACAAGACGACCACTGCAAATACTGTTTATAACAAGATTTTTTTTAATTTCGATCGGTGTTGTTTTCTTGAGAATATAAGGGAAACACAACATCACAAGGATGGCATTGTTGTTTTGCAAAAGAAGCTGGTATCTGAAATTTCGAGGATGGATTCTGTTGGATTTATTAGTGATGGTGGCGGAAGGAAGATGATAAAGGAGAAAGTTCTGATGTTCAAAATTCTTATCATTCTCGATGATGTTGATGAGAAGTTTAAATTTAAAGATATATTTGTCTGTTCTAAAGATTTTGATTCTGAGAGTAAATTCATCATTACTTTAAAAAATCAAAATATCTTGAGAATGTTGAATGAGAATCAATGCAAGTTGTATGAAGTTGGATCGATGAGCCAACCACATTTGCTTGAACTCTTGAATTTGTCAGAGTTGAGATACTTTTATGCAGAATCAATCATGCTTACCGGAGATTTCAATAATCTTCCCCCGAATTTAAAGTGGCTTCAGTTGCACGAGTACAAACATGAAGAGGATGATCCTCCTTTGACCAAAGAAAAATCTGATAGTTGTTATTCTTGAGTATAGCAACATAACGGCTGATGATTGGGGAGGTTAGAGCCATATGATGAAGGTGTGTTGTTTCTTCTTTCTTCTTGATCATATTTTTGGTTTTAACTATTGGTTAATCTGGTGGTGGTAGATGGCTGAGAGGCTGAAAGTTGTACGAATTTCTTCCAATTGGGTCTTTGAAAGAGATTCTGGCTGTTGGCGCTTCCCGAAAAGCATTGAGGTATTATCCATGGATTGGATGAGCATGGAGGAACTTGATATTGGGGAGTTAAAGAAGCTAAAGACGTTGGATCTGAGCTGCAATGAAATACAAAAGATAAGTGGGGGAACCTTTGGTATGCTGAAGGGACTCATAGAGCTTCATCTCGACTGCTTCAAGTGTACACAAGAGAAGTAGTTGCTGACGTTGGTCAACTTTCTCATTGTTCATAGTATAGAACCAACGTGGCTTCCATTCCTGGAGAACCTGGAGAATTTGACTTATCTGGGCGTCCACAACGTCTTCAAAACTCTTGGAGGTGATTTGGATGGGCTACAAGGGTTGAGATCATTGCAAACTCTTTCGATCCTACAAGTAAACGGTTTAACTCGGATCAAAGGTCTTAAGGATTTCTTGTGTTCTTCTACCTGCAAGTTGGAGAAATTAGCCATTCAAGAATGCCCTGACCTTACTGAGTTACTCCCATGCCCACTAGATGACCAAACAGCAGCGGTCCCCTCTCTGGTAGACCTAATCATTACTAATTGTCCACAGCTGGAGGTTGGCCCGATGATACGATCTCTCCCAAAGTTTCCAATGGTAACGAAGTTGAAACTCATGGAGGTCAAAATCACTAAGGAGGAGGATCCGGTTGTGATTGGATCCCTGGAAGAGTTGGTTGATTTGGTGTTAAAGTTAGACGATACATGTTCCAGCTTACAGAGGATAGCTTCCTTGTCGAACCTGCAAAAGTTGTGGACACTCGAAGTGAAGGCGTCGAGTTTGCGGGAGATTGAAGGGCTTGCAGAGTTGAAGTCTTTGCGAAAGTTGATTTTAGAGGGTTGCACGTCGTTGGAGAGACTATGGCCTGATGATCAACTACGTCTGGAGAAACTGGAGGAGCTCAACATCCGAGGTTGCAAAAGCTTGAGTGTTGATCATCTCACTGCACTCGAGACCAGTCTACGGCCTTATGTGACGATAACATGGCCCGACCACTACTTCAGACCAACATTCTGAAATTGAAACTGAATTATTGCGAACTTGCACTTACCAAAACGTCTGATGAAACAGATACGGACCAGAGATACCAACACTGTACCGACAAGTTAAGGACACTAGAGGTACTGAGTTTGCTTGCGGGAGATTATTGAAAGCCTTGCCAAGTTGAAGTCTTTACAATATTTAATATGGTTTTACAATATATTTTTTTCAAAGGTTACATGGTTCGACAATCATGTATCGGTTGGTTTTTCCGACCTTGAGGTCTTCCATGGAGTCTGAGAAGACAAAGAGTAAATGCAGTTTTAAAAAATTTAATTAATTAATTGAACAAATCGTTAAATAAGATGGAAGTGTGGGTTGGGAAATGAAGATCATAAAGATAATTGCTCAATATTAAAGTGTTCGAGCTTAATATTTACACCATTAAATTAATCCCTAAATTTCCTCATATGTCACAAATTATTTTTAAAATGTTTTCTTAACATCAAACTTTTCGTTATAAATTAGACATCATGTACTATTAAAATTTAATCATAATTGTCAATAAAAATGTCACGTCATCCACCGGAAGTTGTTGGGTCAATATTTTGCCGACCTGTCATTATGCTGGCATGGAAAGTGAAAACTAAAAACAAATTAAAAGGGGTGAGATCCATCTTTATTTCTTCTCCTCTTTCCCCCAACATCCGCCTCCATCTTTATTTCTTCTCCTCTTTCACCCTCCTCCAAATAACTGTTCCTGTAAATGCACATCATCAACTCCAACTATCAAAGTCAGCGAATCGATCTGCACTCTCCCCTCGTTCAAATTATTCAGCGCATCAACATACCTAAGAAGCTACACAAAAACTTGACCCGTGGAGCTTCATCGCTGCGGAAGTCAGTAGTACTGGGGTTGGAATTAGTTACAGAAGTTGGCGTATCCGTCGTATCGCTGATACATTCAATCCTTGATTACACATATGGGAGATTTTCTTCAAGTGCCACTCACTTAGAAATCTTACCCCTCCGCTGCAATTTATCAGATGGGATCCAACCATGGCTCGATCGTAACAACACCAATCAATCGGAATTCGGTCAGAAAGGCCTTTGTTTTAAATTTTTGAATGGGGAAGCAGAAGGAAGCAGTAGTAGTAGCAGGAGAGCGACGGTTTAGAGCTTGTCACTGGAGATCAACTGGTACCCACGGGATCTGCTGACGAGATTCATCTCCTCAGCGGCGGGGGGAGAAGCGGAGAGCTCGAACTAGGGAGGAAGAGGAAGAGGAAGAAAAAGAAGAACGGCAAGCTGACGAAATTGAGCTGAATTTAGGGCTGTCACTCTGCGGCAGATTCGGGGTTGATAAGACGAAGCTGGCTCGATCGTCGTCGATCTCCGGGCCGATACCGGAGGCGTTTTTCAAGGATAGTGACTCAGCATTCGGTGGCGGCGTGGGGTCGGATTCGTATCATCATCCTAATCAGCAGCTGTAGCGAGAAGCAGAGGAACTCCGATGAGAAGTTTTGAGTAGAGGTGGGAGTTAGGTTGTTAGTAGGCCGCAAGGGAGCTTGAATAGATGCAGAAGCAGGGAAGGTTCACAGGGCTCCGTTGAGTCTTCTCATGGAGGTGGGAGTTCATCTGGTGCTGCTCCTGCTCCTGTTCAAGGTGTGTTCTGGATCCGATGATAATGGGGATGAGGGAGGAGAGGAGGAGAGAGAGGATGAAATAATGATGGGATGTTTTTTGATTTTATTTTGTTTTAACTTTTCACGTCAACTTTGAACAAAATATTATTTATATATATGTTTCATCTATCCTTTTATATCCTCGAATTCTTGATGCATGCTCGAATGGACCGAAGCATTTAACAATCAAGAAAATACCAAAGCTATAACCTAACCACAAGTGGGGATACAGAGCAATTACCAACCAAGTTGTTCACCGATTCATCTGCTCCAGAAACTGAGCTGCTAGATTGTTGAATCATAATTTACTTAAATTATGATTTATTTACTCTTTGTGAGGTAGCATGCAAAAATATTTGAACCAATTTTCCATTTGGCAACAACTGCTAGTACTGCAATAATTAGACTTCCAAGCAACGTCCAACAAAGTATTCAAATGAAAACAAGCTTGGACAGAATGGTACTCTGGTTTCCCATTACAGGCATCACAATAAGTTGGACTAAATCCTTGCACTGATCCAGTAATAATACTAATAAGTCTTCCACTTCGATGCATTCGAAAAACTGCTAAGAAACATGTACCTTTTCCCATGAACGCCCAGTTGCATGATACACAAGTAATGGAGCTGAGTTCTTAGAGATAGATGGTGTAGCCAATCTCTACAACACGTACCGAGCCAGCTGCAACCGGAGGTCAGCTACTCCCCAAAGTGAAGTTGCCTCGAAAGTGTCGTAAATGTGAAGACCAACCCGGATGGACTGATCACACATTCACACTCTCGGGCACACAACAAAGATGATCTCTGTCGTCTGAATGGCAGAAACAGTCTTCTGGAATGGCAATTCAACACAATACAGTGGCAAAGATGCAGCCTTTAATCAAAAGACATAATTAACCTTTAGGGTTCAAATGGTTTACTTAATTATATTTTTTTTAGACAAAGGAGACCCCCAAAGGGAGAAAGACAAAGAGAGAAGGGAAGGGTGGAGGGAGGGTGTTGACCCAAGTTATGGATTTGAAAGGGAAGCAGTCGTATAGAGGTTAATGCCAGATATTCAAAGATTATAAAATGGAGTTGTAAGGAACACACATAATCACAAATGCATTACTCTCAATCGACGACCTGGAAAACTGCATTAAATTTACTTGAACTGGATATAATTCTTAAAACAGATATACATTTAGTTAGTTGAGGTATTACATGCAAAACTGTGGAAACAACTCGGAAAAAGGGTATGATGCCAATCCAACCCGGTAAAATACAGGATACTGTAGTTTTACAATTGAGGGAAATACTCCCAAAGGTGATTGAAATATACCACAAAAGCAAAGGTAAGACCCCAAGGTCAGATTTAAAGTATATGCGAAACGCATAACCAGAGATAGGAGAGTGGACGAAAAATTGAGGGGCGGGTTACGCTAACTATTATTTATAACTCAAATGGTTTACTTAATTAGTACTACATTAATCTGCTAACAATCTTAAAGAGTCATCATAACAGCAAATTAAACACCATCGTAGCTAGCTGGCTGCAAACATCTTCAGACACCTCTAATGATGGTTCGAACCTCAGGGGATGTTGCCATCACCTTGAAGACACAAACATCTCCGAGTTTCAACGAGTTATCTTCCGCAAACCTAATCCAGCCAGCGGGAATTAGGACATACATGTTGCATGCGAGACGAACCCTTACTGGCCAAACGTTGTCCCCTACCTCCATTTTCACCTGCTCGACTTCTCTCATAAATGAGTGTTCCATCGTAAAACTTAATGGTATACGCTGCCAAAGAATTGAAAAACATGCAGTTGATCAAAACCATACAAGTGCACACAAGAGCTTTTATTTGTATGGTTGGAAGAGACTTACTCTTTGCTGCCTAGAACACAGATGAGATGCTTTGATTTTGATCTCGAACAAGGTATGTCCCGATCCGAATAGATTTCCAGAAGCATCATCATCCAAGTTCGTACCTTCTTTCTCTTCATTGATTATTGTTTCTGCCGGTTAGGTTGACCAACCTGCAGAATCATCAACTATAGGAGATTTGCCTTTCTCATTTGCAGCAGTATCATCAACCTCGCCTACGATCTCCAGAGAAAGGGAGTCATCACGTTCGATTTCAACAACTCGGTCAACATTGCTCAATGTTGGGTACACAATCTCAGTGGCAGATATGTCGCATGTAACTACTGAGAAATCAGAGCGGCCTTTGTACTGGACAAGCTAGAAGTGGCCATAGTCCAAAGAGTAGAACTTTGCAAATCTCCCCCATGCATCGTTGTAGAACCAAACGAACCCTTGTCTATCCCTCTCCAACCCAACTTCCCATTTGTCTCCAATGGGAACCTCACCTCCAAAGTGGCAGCATCACATCCCAACAGTTGCTGTCCAAACTCAGTACTGATGAACTTCCTAGGTATCCTCTGCATACAAGGAAATGAAATAGTGCTTGCCATTTTTCCATTCCGTTGCTTTAAATGGTGTTTAGTACATCTATGGGTTGTTTGGATGAGGTATTTTGGTCCAAATATCTCATTCGGAGTTATTTGGGTCAAAATAACTCATTTAACATTTTTTACTAGGCCACAACCTTTGCATTTTATAAATACCACATTATTAAATAACACATCTTTTTGCTCTAAAATACCACGAACAGCTAAACTAATCAAGTGATCATCCAAGTTCCTGCGAAAGAGGAAAAGAGAGATTAGGGGTGGTTTAGCTAGATTAACCATCTTCTTGTCAAGAATGGTAGATTCGAAGATGATCTTGAAGAAACGGATTGCTTTCTCTCCATGCTTAGCCTGGCGTGAACATGTTCTTCAAATTCTCTCTTTTTCTTCTTCTTCTTCTTCATCTCCTTGGAGAGTAAAAGAGTTGTTCAATATGCTTTCTTGTAATGAGTAAAAGTAGGAACCAGTAATGGGGTTTTGTTTGTATGTTGAGTGAAGGAAGAATCTGGAGAGTGGTGCCAAATTACTGGTTTTGGCCATATGATAGCGGAAGTATATCAGTTAAAAAGGTAAACACTACAATTTCAGCAATTTGTGGGAAGAAGCCAATAAGGGAGTGACAACTGTCAATGCGTGGCCTTAGTTTCTGTAGACTAAATTAATGATGAGCTTTTGTTGCACTCCAGCCAAAATGACTAGCAAAGAAAGAACCCTCTGATTTTTGCTTCACCGACGGTTTATGGGTTGTGGTTAGTCAACTGGTCAAACAGAAGGCTTGTTGCATGCATTGTCATGTCGTTTCGATCGAGTTTCAATTTCCGTCTTGATCCGATGTGATCTTAAAGCTCCTCTTTTTTGCAACATGTACATGTGTAACTGATGTTATAGTGATCTGAGTTGATTTCCATGGGCTGTTGGATGAAGGAGAGAAGGTCATTTGTTTGAGGATTGCGAGGAGAGAGCCACGATGTCAGTCTAGTTTAAAAAAGAATGCAAGATGGTTTGGCCGTCAAGAAATTGCATTGAATTTTGAACATTTTCTCAACCGAACGGAAAAATTAGAGTTACAACATTCTCACGGTCATTTAAATTCCACTTAACATTCTGACTACCAAACTAAGCTGATACGAGGAAAGATGCAAATCAGAGTTGAACATTTTTCGATTCCCCAATCCCCCATTTCCTTACCAGATACTGTCATCGACCACCCTGCAAAGGCCACGGCCAGGTCTGGGTTGCTTTTAAAACAATGAAGAAAGCAGTCTTTAGAACAAAGTCACAAGGATGAGACTGCAAGGGTCAAATGTTTCAAAACCATGAAGTCACAAGTCCATGAACAGAGGAAGAACTATAGAAATTCAGAATATCAAAAGTGAAGATAAATCAAATAGAGTACAACATTATGCCACAAGAATGTGCGCCTGTGACAAAGAATTTTGCTTACAAATGCTGCAGGTTACATGTGATGTGAGACAACTGTACTAGAAGAAGCACCTAACAGTTTCTGAGCCAAAACAGTTTCCATCTAAAGTAAGGGACATTAATAGCTGGGAATGGAAAAAAAACGCAAAAGGATGAAAGAATTGGAGACTCGTCATTTACTTTGGCAGGAGTGGACAGAAGGTCAAAGAAGAATGAACAAGAAGACATTGCTGCACAAAAGATGAACAAAGGATCAGGAGACAATTAAGAAGAGCAAAGCTCTACATAAAACAGGAAGAAATGGGAACAAGAACTCCACATTAAGGTAAGAACCTGAACACACACAATGTTATGATGTCTTAGTCTTTACACAGAAGAAGGAGAAGAGGTAATCATATGATTGCCCCAAACAAAACAGTTGCTTTCACTATCTTCTACACCTTTTTGTTCATCAAATATACATATCAACAAGGCAACTTAACAGTTAACACCATCCAACTTCTAACCACCATTTTCTCACTTTTTTTTACTACCCAAAAAAAAATCATATCTTTAAACCAGATTCTCAACTCCATCGATCTTCTTTCTATCTATCAACTCTCACACACAACTAACTCTGGATTCTGTTTTAGTATAATAAAAACAAATCACTCATACACCATTTAAGATCCATAAATTATACTTCTTAAGAGTTAGACCTAGCCTAGTTAATTTGTACACAGATACGTTGAGTAATAGTTTATGATAACCTAAACATTTTATGTTGTGTATGATTAAAATTCATCTTAATAGGCTTTTATACATCATGATAACCTAAATAATTAGTGCATATCATTGTATGTTGAGAGGGAAATCGAATTAGGAATTCTCTCAACCGCATATGATCATCAACAACTAGCAAGTTATCAGCCAATATCAGCACAAGTTGCTAAACCACTCAATCGTTCAAATCATGTAAGATCTTATTCATACTATTATTCTGATTAGCCATTAGTTAATCTAATTAATTATTTGGTTTATTTGAGAATATGTGTTAAATTAAAGAATATAAGAAATACCTGAGAAGAAATTAAACTTTTCCATAAATCCTTTATATCCCTTAATTCAAATTTTATTTCACAAGCCCTCTCAATTCCAACCCAACTTTCTTCTATTAATCGTAACTCAACTTTCCTAAGATGTAATGATTCTTGTTGCCAAAACTTACCTTAGATTTCTAGTAACCTGGTTAACAAAAGTAGGTGAGATTAATACTTAGGCTTCACTAGCAACTTTTGTATGTTTCAATGAACAGATATCAGAGAATAGAAACATCCAACTTTTATTAGTTTTACAAACGTGCCAACAATTTTTTTAGTCAAAGTTTGAATGATGAAGATGAAAATGTCATAACATAAATCCAAACTCTCTATACGTAACCTGAACTGGAAAAACGAGTAGCAGAATGCATAATCTCAATTCAGATCGCAAGCTAGCTTGGGCGATTGGCAGAATTTGGAACCTATTGAAAGAGCTCGTTTTTGTACTTAAACTGGTCCAATTCCTTCCTCTGGAGCTAAGCAAACGACTTCAGGCTCTCTCTCTCTAGTGCAAAGGCTGGTAGTTTTGAACTACATGTGGTCTGGATGTCCTGAGGCAAGTATACAGATTACTTATCATCTTTTATAAACAAGTGCAGCTAGGGATGATAGCATGCATCAAGAATGCAAAGATATCTCTCCCCTTAGTTTCTAATTCTCCTGACATTTCATAGCCGAAGGTAGTACGACACTTAAACAGTAGCCAGGCCATTGAAAGATGAGCTAACCTGAACTGAAACACACATCTCTAGTCGCTTAATTCGATAGATGATTAATCTAATTCTTCCATGGACAATAATGAATGTGATAGTTTTAGTTTTGAGGTTATTTTTCAAGTTTTTTATGATATTTTTGTAAATATTTTACAAATAGTTTCTTTAGTTATTTTGAAAACATTAGACATGTAAATTAGAGCTATTTTCAAATAGTAATTACCTCGTTTACTCTCCTATGCAGTCTATCAACTCAATGCTAGGGGCATACTGCTTGGACAATTGCTCCTCAGCTTCAATGTCATTCACCACACCACGGCATCGAGGGAAACCACAATAACATGGTAGTTGTTCATCAATTGAGAAAAACCTGAGGCAACTGAAGTTAGCTTCTGCCGACTATGAGCTGAAGGATGTTTAAATATTATTATTTTAAGAGACTTGAGGGGAAACCTATAATCATAAGTAAGTTCTTCCCATCTTTTGATATCTCGCTTTGCATAGATAATGATATGCTCATCGCCATTAACACTTATGACTCTGGAATAGCAGTTGGGCTGTTGAAAACAAAAGGCAGATGATACAACAAACCTACACAGTTAATACATAAACATATGTATTCAAATCACTAAACCAAATTGGTTGAACTATGAAATTATCCAAAGCTTACGCTTTCCATCTTGTTAAGAAAAGAAAAAGAACAGAGAATTAAGAGGCACACCTCACATGAATGGTTAATCAGATGAGCAATGCTTCCGGCTCTTGTGGCATCAATAACTCGTTCATTATCAATTCGAAACATGTAAGTACCAGCACCCTGCATTAGCTACCTCGTTAACATTTGCATGACAGTTAAAAACTAAGGGGCAAATAATAAACAAAGAAAACTTACCACCAATGAATTATATATAAGACCTTCTCTCCTATCAGCTATAGAAGGTCTAACGAGTTCCCCAGTGTATTCAATCATCTAAAAGGCAAAAATTTGGAGAAGGTTAATGTCATCCCCTGACGAACATCAATACCTATTAGAGTCAGAGAGGAAAATCAGGTTACCATGTCGCCAGCCCTATGCGGGTGTTTTGTAAAGATGCCAAATCCATGAATTGCTGATTTGCCTATAACAGAAGCATTGCCAACAATCAGAAAATATAGAGGTACTCTTACATCGCGATTCACGAAGCATTGAAAAAAATTGCAAATGTATATCCTTTGCTAGCATATGCGCAGCAGTTCTCGTGATATGAGATTCGATGCTCAAGCCATGAAGACAATGAGAAGGTGAAAAGGAAAATAACAGAATAAGAAGACCACCAACTTAAAAGGAAAATTTAAAGGAAAGCTTCAACATGTAAAAATTTCCCATTGAAGAGAGTTTCAAGTAATAGGTTCAAGAGAAAACGATTGAACACTGAAATGCCATTGGTAAAATACATCCACTGCCAGAATATGTATGCAAGTTGTTTATAATATGAGGATTAGATGCTCATGTTGTAACAGAGATGAAATCAATAAGAAGATATATCCACAGAAGATAGAGCCAATCATTTGTATTGGAAAAACCTCAACGGTGGAGAAAGTCCAAATGTAAGGACTTACCAAAAGCCAGTCTCTTTCGAAAAGTCTGCTTCATGTAATTATACTTCTCTGCCATAGAAAGGATATTACTTGGAACAGAAAGGTTAGAGGCTTTCAGCCTTTGTAGGCTAGAGGTGAATCTTGTGCTAACAACACCACTTGAAGAAAGTGATATGCCAGATGATTCACTTCGACAGTAACCACCCACAAGATAAGGCTGATTTTCTACAAACAAACGCTTTGAGGATGCAGCAGCAAGTACTTCAGGTTCTTTGCGTCCTCTACGTCCAGAATGATTGTAAGGCTCTTCCAGAGGAGAAAAAAGAAGAAGAAGCTTAAGATCAGAAACAATAACGCAAAGTGAACATACAATCCCATGACTGTACAAACATACTTGGAAGTGGAAATTCTCAATTTTAACAAAAAGGATGGATTGTATAACACGTAAATTCTTCTATAAACTGCAGAGCTAGCAAGAACATGGGAAAGCATTCAGATTGGTAGAAAAGTATGGTTTAATTACCTGTACGAGCACAACCAGATTGATTACAAGGTGGAACATAGTCAGAACAACGACGAGAAACTCGACTTATACGCTCATCGATTGGACGATCATTAGATGGTTGTTTATGCCTTTTGCAGAAGGAAAGTAAACGAATGCATTGCTCTTCATCATCTTCCTCCATAGAAAGCAGATACAGTCTTTCCTCGTCCTCTAGCTACACAGCAGAAAGCGAGAATCCAGAAGAGCCCCATTGCTTATCAGGAAAGACGACCACACACTCAATGATACTTTAATTTAACAGCATAGAAACTTATTACCCTTCTCTAAAGGATTTTACCTAAGAATTTAAAATGTTTTTGCTTCAAAACAATGAAAACAGAACTCACCTCAACACAAAGGCCAGCAGCACGTGCACAAAGAGGATGATATGCTGCACAGCAATTATGATTTGAACACTGCAAAAGCAACAAGCATTGAGGACCTTCATAAAGAAGATAACAAGTGACCAAAAAAACTACTCAGAGCTGTTGTTCTAAAATGACGATTTCATCGCTGGGAACAAACAAGGAAAGAAAATTTCAGGATAGACCCTTAGTACAAAATAACAGAAAGACTACACAAAGGTTAGTATGTTAAGCAACACTTCAGATTGCAAGCTTACCTGAATACAAGCTCCATAAGCTACTCCACATATACTACAGAGAAGTTTCCAGCGGTCCTGTCCAGACACAAAAGCTTATTGAGGCAAAAGCAACACATTGTGCATTATAAACAATTATAATTAATTCAAGTGGCCCGAAAACCAATAGATTAGCAGAATCAGACAATACCTTATTAATTCTATTTAGACCATCAATGGGCTCCATTCTCTTAACGTCCAACAAGCAAGTTTCTGTCCACAGAATTATGTCACCATGTCTGAAATTGCCATGGCAGTAAACATGAAATAAAAGTTAAAGAAGACAGAAACAGACCTGGTATCCATATGGCACACGCAAGATGAGCCCATTGCCCGTCAGTTGTAGGCTTCATAGCACCACCTGCAAGAAGATTCAATTCACACAGTTAAGTAGATATTCAAAATATGATTTGAACATCAACTAGTATCATACCGATAACAGGACAAAGACAGCAAGGGGGTGGGAACTCGGGAGCTCCAGGACGGCACAAGTTACATAACCATAGTACACCATCAACAGGTTCTAATTCCCCATAGCACCTAGCATGCACCTGAGAAGCCATCAGATTATGAGTTCATTTTAGTAATGATAGGCAAGATTTGCTAAAAAAAGAGATGACATATTCATTAAAAAGGGATATTGCAAAAACTTACTACAGCTAGAGTGGCAAACATAAAAACATTAATATTGTGTCCTGATAACAGCATCAAGATTAGAAAAGCTTACCATCATTCTACACTTATCACACTGCAGGAAGAGATTGTTTTCATATTCCTGTAATCAAAGAAACAAAAGGGAAGCTTAGATCATGGAATCGAACCAACACCAGCAGCCACTTGAAAGAAATGAGGAGAATAAGCTTTAGATCATATTCCTTCAATCTGCATTTTAATCTTTGACGTGTTGTACAACTAACAAGCGTTTCTTTCTCATAAGTTTTCATTATCCAAACAAAAAATAGGATTCACCTCATCCATATGGCAGACATTGCACTTATCAAGGTCCTTCCAGTCAACACGAACTGGTCTGTAACCAGCAGGAAAATCTTGATATCTGTCAGACAGTGACTTGATTGTAGACATTCCAGAGGTGACTCTGGACTTTGATAATCCCTGTCATACAAACATAACTCCGTAAGAAACAGAAACTGTTGGAAAAATACAAGCCAAGGGCCTCTATAGGTTTCCAGAGCAGAAGTCAAATGAACTTCCAACGCAAACAAAAATAAAACTCGATGTGGAAACTGTTTGTGTCATCAGAAGTTGATCCCTCCAAAATCAACTACGAGATCTACTCTACAATATAAGAACCGTGTAAAATCAACTGATAAAAAAACATTGTATCTTGTACATTTACATAAACAAGTATAACAGTAGAATTCTGAAAAAGTCATTCATAGTTCTCAAATCAGCAATCGTGACCTTAAAACTTTTCCTGCACATGTTTTACACATCCAGGAACCAGGAAACCAGGAAATTCTTTGGGTGTTTGAGGTAAAAGCATTAGTGGTTACTTCCTCACATAAACAAGTATGACTTTAGCAAACATACTTGTGTTCCCACGAGAATTTACATAAGCAAACGCATCTAATAATAAAAAAGTCTAATCAGCAAAAGTTACCAAAACAATAAATAGTTGAAACCGACACAACTTAAAAGTGAAATGGAAGACCCAGAAAGAACATACAAATTTACAACACGTTGATGTGAACTTCTGAATAGGCTACTTGCAACATAAACTGTATCCTACCTTTACTAATTCATGCTATATACATGAAGAGGATTACCTTTATCAGTTTTATGACTTCAGGGTTGGAGAAACCAAACATGTGAGAGCCAGACTGATGTGTCCTTTCTACTTGATACTCACTGTTCAGATCACCAGATGCATCTTCCAGTTTCTTGATTCTTCCGTATATTTTATTCCAGCAAGCAGATGGAGTTGACCCTTCAATCTAAACAAGACAATCAATTAGCAAGAAAAGATATATCACTAAGTTTCAGAGCTTAGTTGGGACACTATTAGAAGCAAAAACATGGCACCTCAACAATAATCAAGAACTAACCTGGTCTCCATTGTCAAGTGTAACTCTAAATAGGGGCCGAATCTTTGATTCAGAATCTCTCAGCACTTGCATCTTATAAATGGATGAAGCACCTGGATCTGCATCCAAGGAAATGTTCAAGTAGCACAGAAAAGATTCCATGAGAGCAGCAATATGTGAAAATGCAACAGCAGTCAACATAACTTAAAGAAAAAGGCAAAAGAAATTGACCTGCTGCTGAAGTGAACTTCCGCAGGGCAGTATATCCCTCAGGCCAGATAGATTTTTCGTCCTGAAAATATTCTGAATCCTTCACAATCTTTCCTGTGAATATAGCAGATGTTTATATAAGAATATGAAATTTGGTTCATCCTAAAGAAAGATGGTTGACAAAGATCCATTGGCATGGAGTCAATTTAACTATAACGTGCAGCAACTGACAAGCAAAGGTGTTATAAATTGACTGCAACATCTTCACAAGCAAAATTTTGTGCATGCGCTAATAGGATGATGATGTCATACAATGAATGCTGAACATGTAAGGTTTTAGGAAAATGTAGCTTCCCATATTTACCAAGGCATATGATCTGCAGATCCCCAATTACATATGGAGAAGTGTGAAGGCTCCTCAATATCCTTTGTATCTCTTCATCTCCCAGACAATCTCTGCCAGGATCAGTACTTCCATCATCACTACTTGCATGTTCACAACTATCATTAGTCATGCTCTTTCGTAGCTGTACCATTCTTGTAGGAAGCTTTTGTTCACTCAAGTACCTGACACGGTCAAAATAAGCAGTGAATACTCAAATAAGAAATTGAAAACAGTTGATGCTGCAGCAAAGTTCGAGAATACACACGCAATTAGTCAGAATGTCAGATTAAAGCCATTTTTCCCAAATAGTAATTGCATTGGCAAGTTTTAAGTAGGAACCTTACGCTTAGGCACTCTTAGCTGCTAAAAGGTTAACCAATATGAAGTTCACTCCAATATAAAAGATTAACCAAAATAAACGTTTTTATGTAATTTGAGTTCAATCCCCAGACAAGAGGAGTTACGAGTAACAACATAAACAGTGACGTCTGAACATTACATTTCATCGACAACTTCAAACTCACAATAGCATGAGTATGAATGTCGGGACGATGACAGTTAAATGCTACAACAAGACACGCCGATAAAGGTCAACAAGACAGATCCGATAAACAATAGATGTAAACAAGTCACGCCAATTGAGCTTACGTTTTTGCTTCTTCCAAGCTACGAGTGAAACGAGGTTGCTTGCACTTCAAGTGGAAGGAGGAAAGAAGTCCTTTGAGAAATGAGATTACCTGGTTTGGTTTAATTCTGCAGACAGTTCAAATAAAACATCAAAATCTCAAAAGTAGGACAAGTATGCTACAATTTGGCTAAAAGAGAAGACATGAATCAATGATCCAGCAAAACACAATCCTGAAGAATCATCTACCTAGCAAAATCATGGGTGCCAAAAAATTGCACAGGGGTTAATCTTGCTTCAAAGTTCTTCTTTAAACCTTTACGGCTACCAATAACTGATTCTTCAACAACAATAGCTGGCCAAATAGCATGACCTGCACTACGACAATAAAAAGATATAGTCGGTGCAAAACCAAACATAAAAATTAAAAATGGAGTAATTTACCAGTGACAAAACATGCAGAACACTTCCACGGAGAAATATATTTATAATTGAGGCCCACGGAACTGCTAGAGAGGTCGGTATTAATGAACAACTAATGGGAATCATTACATCAAAACAAACAATGTTTTCCCCAATAAAACTGATACTTAACTACCAACGCAATTAAAAGTTTATAAGAAGCCCGAAAATACATTGAGCAACATAAGCTAGTATAACAAATCACATAACTCGGTGACCAGTATCCAGATTTGCTTGCATGATAGTTTACAAGAAATGCTGGCTTTTCCCCTTCAGTTTCTTCTGCGTTTTACACCTCCAAGTAGTAACATTTTTCATGTGAAAAACATATAAGGACAAGATTGAACATAGGGATTTTTCATTTTGAAGATGTTCAAAAATAACTCATAACATTTTTGCTAATGTGCCCAGGTATAAGAACCACATGCCGGCGAGTTAAAAAACAAAATAAACTACAACGACAAAAGGACATGCACTCAACAAACAATATAACGCATAATCGATTAACTAAGTACATGCCCACCAGTTAGTTTAGCCCATATGAGGTCTCCAGGTTCAAGGTCTTGGCAGTCATCCAAACTGGCAGCCAACACAACCATTTCCTCATATTCCTGGCTCCCTCCATTGGTACTTCTCGTACACAAGTTCAGTTGCTCCATCTCTTCCCGAGAGATAAAGAATTTAACCTTTTCTCTTGGAAGTAGAAGATTCTCAATATCTCCATCTTCATAGTGTATCTGCATTTACCGATTTTCCAGTCAACAAAAAGAACTTGATAGCTGCTAATAATGCTTCCGGACCTCAATAAAACCGAGCAAATAAACCATACTTGATGTTGATTCGTCTCTGAATTGTAGCCAACAA
Organism: Linum usitatissimum; assembly: GCA_030674075.2. Lineage (NCBI taxonomy): Eukaryota > Viridiplantae > Streptophyta > Magnoliopsida > Malpighiales > Linaceae > Linum > Linum usitatissimum. The sequence continues at coordinate 3,554,646 of JAUJYP020001374.1, forward strand.
TACGCCCAGAATACCAGTCAACATCCAAAGGCCAATACACCTGCAGACAAGTTTGTTCACTCCACGAACAAGATAGAAAGAAACTGTGCAGTCTGAACAATTGCAGAATGAGACACTTGCCTTGCATTGTAGCCCAATGAATGTTTTGGGATCAACACCATCAATGCTTAACCTATAAAACCAAACATTTGCAGGCACGACCGTATGGAGCTTAGTAAACCTAGTTATTAAAGCAAGAAGGCAAGAAATACACCATTTACGTTGCAAAAGTTCATCATTTCCAACTTATATGATGCATTGTCACACATGTTTGTTTACATTACTCTACATAGGAAAAATACAAAGTGGAATCGGAACTACACACCTGGCCCATCTCTTAGTATCAGCTGGGAGTGAAGAAACCTTGTCGGAGTCGTGCCCAGAACCACTTTTCTTTTTCCTCTTCCGTACATTATCGCTACCGTTCACTTGATGATTCCGGCAGTCCCTCAACCGGGGGAGATCAAACCCTTGCAGAACCCTGGAATCAACCCCCAATTTAACCAACTCACCGCTCCCAATCCTCCTCCTCTTAGCCTTCCTCTCCGCATCATCATCGACAGAGTCCTCAATCTCTTCATTTTCCTCATTCACTTTAACTCCAAGTACAATCTCATCAGTCCTCGCCACTTCGCCATTGGACTGCTTACCCGAAGAATGGCGAGACTTCCTACACTTGCGAGAATACACATTGATTATAGGAGGACGATTGGAGCACGGATCGGCATCAGAGACGAGCCTCCGTGCTTTGACCTTCTTAGACATGGCATTAGAGCCGCCGGAGCTGACACAGAGCGACGCGGCGGTGTAGACCCGGTCAAGCGACACGTAGCGAACAGGGGCGTCTGTGTGGTTGTCCAAATTGATATCGTCGTCTTCGACAATCGGCTTATTCAGAATCTTGTCTTCGCTCGGCTTTTCGGCCAATGCCATGGATGATCAGGAGGAGAGAGCCGGAAATTGGGGACGGAGGCGAAGCTTCTGCTTGCTACCCTCTGTCGTCCTTCTGCTCTCTTCTCTCTCACTGCGTTACTGTAACTGTGGATATCCGATTGGCAGGGTCCTGATTGTAACCGGTGATTTGAGAAGCTGAATTTGGGGGAAAAGGAGAAAGGGGAATAGAGACTTAGGGTTTAAGGTGGGTGAAAATGGATCGTTTTGGAGGGAGAGTTTTCCCCCCGAATTATCAGTTTCCCGCCGTGTGTCAAACAACAACAATGGCGGAGGCGGAGGCGATATACTCTTCACTATCGCACGTGTTATTTACAGAACATAACGGAAGCTATCTCCGTTCCTTCTCTTTCCCGTTGACGTCAATCCAACTCGACTGTCAAAGTTCAAGGAACCGATAATCAACTTATTTTAAACTTTTACACTTTAACGAGTTAGGCTGTCCGTAATCTTTTATGTACATTTTGTAAAATATAACCTATGTGATGTGGATGATAAATTAACATCAAATAAATAACTATTAAAGATAAAAGAATGTTTGTTAGTTAATTTAATAAGTTAATTAGTAATGTCACATAGGCAAAATGTTTATTTTTTAAAAAAATGTATTTATGAATAAAAATAAATTAAAGATAAATAATAGATAATTATTTTTCATTTGTTCATCTTAGTTATGTTTATTTATAAAAATAATAAATAGAAATTGCTAAATAATTGTTGGAGTGGAGATGGTTAAAAATGTCGAATGAGTTAATTGTTAATGTTGTCAACGTGGCGATAAAGTCCCTATTAGAAACTAGCATCTTACCCGGTTTGGCCGAGCATATATGATTTGTATCTTTTTAAAATCTAATTATAAGGTTCTATCTTAATAAACCAAAGAAACATAAGTGTTTGTAATCAATCACCTAATTTAATGTTATAATATATACAATAATGTATTTTAATTTACTTAGTTTCAGTGGGGCAACATCATATTGTAGTAAAAGTTGATGTGTGACTTTTGATTTTTCAAATATTTATAATATATGATAAAGTATTATATATAAATTTTGATAAACTTTATTTCATGCGCTTGGTATTGCTAACATGATGCATTTTATTTTTTGTATTTGGATCTCGATGAGCTATAATTTTCGATAGGGCATTCCTATCATTAAAAATAAAAATAGTATGTTTATGAAAATATTGAACCTTTAGGTGATATATATCTAGTATCATAATGTTAAGCATTCAATTATTTAGCACTTAGACCCGATAAGCATATATATGTAACACACAGACCTAATAAGCATATATATGTAACACATAAACCCGATAAGCATACATATATAAAAAAATAACGAAGGAACCATTATGAATCATATATATAGTTACAGAACAGGGTTACATATAAATGTTTATATTACTTGTAGATTATGGATATGCCCACCCAACCTTTTATCAGTCACCAATATGTGATGGGTGTAAATATTCATGTATATATGTTGAACCGAGCTCATTTGAAGAAAATGTATATATCAAGATTAACCATCCACATGTTACCGATATATAACGTGTTTTTAAAAATTGACATTGTCGAGTTTAAAAAATTGACATACGTAAAATAGAATTGCTTTACCTCTTTCATTATTCCAATTCCTAATATTTCTACGACTGATTTTTCATATCGTTGATGAAGGAAAAATAAGGAGGGCAGATGATAGCGAAGGAGGGGAAGCAATGTTTTTTCCAACGAAGAAGAAAGAGAAGGAGTTGGAAAGCAGAAGGTCCAGACGTGGAGAATTTGGTTTCTTCGGAAAAAACTAAGCGATATTGATGAAGAGAGAAAGAGAGTAGAGATGAGAGAGGAGAAGAAAGACGTTCCACCAAGAAGGGAGAGTCGGTTATTGTATATGGGTTTATTTTAACTAATAATATTAAAATAAAAGGAATTTTGAGATGTTTCTATTAGGTGATATGAGATATTTATGGGTTAAAGAGTAAAACAATAGTTATGCTAATGTGGTGAGTTTTAATTTCTCAAAATACTTAATAGTTAATCAATTTTTGGGATGGAAATGATCTTAATTTTAAAAGACTTTCGAGAGGTAGTTTTATGGTATTGTTGTATTCAACATTATTAGTCAAGAAGGACCGGATCCGATTAGACGACCTCCTCCCTCCGCCAATCGAGAAATCGGATTCGTCGTCGACGACGGGAAAGCAAGAGCTGACATCGACGATGCGAGGAAGTTGCTCCGGGTAGCGCGATTGGAGATGGTGAAATCGAGGCTTGGAGACACGGAAAGAAACTGGATGCCGCGCTCGAAGTTCATTCAAATCTGCGAAGAAGTTTGTTCCTATACGGAGGAAGGGAACCGGGTCGATCGGACGATTGACGAGTCCAGAACTGTAATCGTCTTGGGAGATGCAATATTCCTCAAACCAAAGCAGGTAAGCAGCAATGAATACCATGTCTTCACGCAGAATCTTATTGTCGCTTCTCTGATCGGCCTCACGTCGATCTTCATCATCTTCCAACCCTAAGCTATTCTCTCCATCCCCGGTCTCATTGGTGATTCTTACGTCGGAGCGTGGTATAACGGACAGAGCCATGGATTTGGAGTTCAGACAAGCGCTTATGGTAGTTGCTATGCATGGGCTTGGAGTCTATCAATTATGATGTTATTGGAGTATGCCAATGACTGTCGGTTTTAGGGCCTATGAACTAGGATCGGAAAATCAATAGGCTTGTGCCTCCGGCGGCCGGGATGTGGTTGAGTTCATTTGCGAAGGAAATCGATGATTGTGTCAGCTTAGATCTTGGCCATTGTGCCTTGTAATTGGAGTTCAGTCTCTTAAATCTTGGCCATTGTGCCTTGTATTGGAGTTCAATCTCCTCAATCTTGGTCATTGTGCCTCATAAGTGGAGCTTAGTCTCCTACGTTGTTGCCGTCCAACTCTTCCTCGACGATAATGGCATATCGGTAATCAAAATCCTCAGACATCCATCGGACTCTTCTCTAACGATAACGATGGCGGCAACATTTCAAACGATCTATTAACTCTAATTCATTACACATTAATTTTATTAATGTCTATTTTCAATTCCAATCCTCTAAATAAATTCCTTTCTTAATAATTTAATTTATTTTCCTTCAATTCTACCATAAATTATTGGCGCTTCATAATTAAAGCTCCTTTTTCAATATATTTTTTATTTCTTTCCATTAATCTTTATTAATGATTTACTGAATATTCAAATCATTTGTTGTTTTCTTTAATTATATTTTTATATGATTGACATTTAGTGTGTTAAGGATTTATAAGGAATTTGGTTTGAATTTTATAAGATAATTTTTAAATTTTGTACTTTTATTTTTGGACATTTCGCTAATTGATAGAACAACTCATTTTCTAAAATTTATCTACCCTTAATGATTGCACTTTTTATTTTCTTAATTAGACTCTTATATCCGTAATGAACATAATAATTTTTATGTTATTATAGATTATTTAACGTGTTGTTGGACAAAGTTTTCTGTCTACAGTCCTCCTCCCTCAAACCTCCCTACCCCACCCCACCTCTATCATATTCTGAGACAATTAAATTACTTGGCCCAAAACATCCCGTTATGTTTTGTAATTACTTCCCGCTTATTCTAATTTTAAAAACTTGTCATTTTTAGACTCTTATCCGCTCTAATTTGTTGTTGAGCAAACTACCCTATTTTCGGTCCTCCTTAAGGCCACCTCCCAACCCCTCCCCCTAACTCTCCCAACCCCCTGCCTCATGCCCCTCCCCCTAGTTTAGGTTAGTTAAGTTAGGTTTGTTAGCTTAGGCAGTTATCTTAATACCGCATGGGCTTTCCTGTGAGGTATCTCGACAAAAAAGAACATCATTAGTCAAGTGACGGGAGGGAGGGTTGGAATTCTCTAATGCTCATATACTATTTTGGAGTGAAATGAGTGCTATATTCTCCTCACGCCCTCCCCATCGCCATTACGATCACAGATAATCTCTAATTGCCTCGTTCTAGAAAAGACTATCCATGGGTCTAAACACCGTTAGTCCTAATAATTATATGGATAATTTGGGAGGTATCACCTCCATTTTGTCTACTTTGTCAGGTTTGGCTATCGAGTACTCTCCTCGAGCTTATGTATCGAACGATAATTGAGTGGCACGATCCGCTAGTAACCGTCCTCTCATCGGGACTAGATCCGCATGATGTAGATCTTCTACTTTCTAATAGTGCGCTTTGTAGTGAGAAGAATAGTGTTTCTCGTTAAAAAATACTTATTTAACTTGAGTCGATTTTCATTATGAATTACATTTAAACTTATAAATATCAATTTAGGTTCATCTCTCATTCAGATCGTATTTTTCGTTCATCCTATTATAATTATAAGATATTGTTATTCATGTGGGTATATAATTACTACCTTACCACCAGGTTAGTTTTGCATAAATGTTGAATCACCCCGTGCTTTCATTAATCGCAACTGATGGCACATGGACTTGTTTCGCCTTGCATTTCTCCCCTGCCTCAGTCCGCTTCATCCTGTCCATTTCATTGCCACTCTTTTCTCAGCCTGACAGACGAATCTGACATTACTCTTCGTCTGACGTTTTGTCAACCTCCTCAGCTTTCTTTCTTGCTCAACGGGCTGAGACCTTTGACCACAGCTCCACAACTCCGCTGCTCGGCCCCCACATTTGGCATTCAGTCTAGCATCTCTCAATCCTTCCCAAATTTGCTTCTTTCTCTGGTGCCCGTTCTATGACATTCATCCGACTCGCGAAGCTTTGCAGCGTCATCATTTACCCATTCACGATCTCCGCTGTCCGGACTGTTGGGCTTTAAAGGAGACTGTTGAGCATTTGTTGTTTGAATGTTCGGTCATAGTTCGGCTCATGACTTTGGCGGGTATCAAGGCCCTTAGTTTGGTCGATCTTCACCCAACCATGGCTGGCAAGCACTCATCTGTTCCCATCCATATAGTTTCCCTCAGTACACGCTTCTCTAGTGGCGATTGTGGAAGGGGCGGTGGTCTTTGAACAATGACAACTCCAACCGACAATTCTTCCCCGTCAGTTTCTCCACCAGCATGTTGAACTTGGCCCTATTTCATGGCCTTCATGTTCCTTTGACGGCTTCACCTAGTGGCTCTTGTGTTAGCTTGGGTCCCCCACTTGCCCCAACCTCCACATATTATAATTAAAGTGGATGGTGCGGTGGCAGACCCTACCAGTGATGGGGTGGTTTTGCAAGGGATCAGATGGACCTATCTAGGGCTCATTGACTCCTATGTTCTGGAGCTCCTAACCGTCTACGACGCGTGCGGGTGGTGCTTTCGTCGTGGCGTGAGACAGGTGGACACTGAAGGGGGCATAAAAGCCGTCATGTCCAAACTCTCCCGACGGTGTACTTGATGTCTTGCTAGTGGCGCTATTGTTGCAGAGATTCTTGCCTTTTTGGCAGTGTGCTCGCGGTTGCAGGTGCATGTGGTTCGTCCCAACATGAGAAAGTAAAATACAAAACCAAACTACATAAAACATAACAACCCCACTACAAGTCGCCTACCAACGTGGTAACAACCTTCTACTCTAGCTGATTTCGAAAATATTATCCACAACAACAAAATGATTCATGGGACAATAGCCCAGTGAGAGATCGAAAGAACTCATCAAATCTGCCACAATATCAACAATACTAGCCGCACATGTCCAAGCCCAACAACCCTAATTATGTCATAAACTACATAAGTCTCTAAAAGAAGGATAAATGAGAAACAAGTGAGTTACTGTATCACCACCACAATCATAGATGGGAACTCATATTCCGAGCATGCTGCCTACAAAACAAGTTCTCCTTGATTGCTACAGCATTGTTACAAAGTCATCAACGATAACACTTTATCTTCGGGGATGGTTAAAGCCCACAACCAAACCCACTCTTTTGATTGGGTGTTCGAAAGTAAATCACCCCTGCATTGAATCAACCAGCTATCTATAATAAAATTTGACAAAAAATAACCTTTATCCAAATGCCACAATCAACGATCCAAAAAAATGAGGTGGCCTAGTTGAAATCAGTACAATTTCCTTCACCAACTCAGGCAGAAATATCAGCAACAACTTTGTAACATTCCTCACTCCATGTAATTGTAAAATACAATCGCTAATTCTATAAATATAGATTCATTTGTAGGTGACGACGAAAGTGTAAAATTAATCGAGCCAAGTCGATGTTCCATTCCAGTACTTTTACGAACTCCCCGAAGTAAAGTATTCAAACCTTTCGGTATGCTATTCCACACCCATGCCAACCGATAATGACGCCACACTTTGATCACACCACCTGAATTCGATGGCACTAGTTCAAAAAATTGAGATGATTTAAAGTGTTTTAATTTGCAACCAATTCAACCCAATAGTCTGCTATCTACCAACCATATTTATGCATAGGAATGTCCATTTTGTGATTATTTGTGCAAGAGTCTGTTCTCTTCCACATTTGCTTTAGAATCCTTTCTGCTAAATAATTTCAATCCATTTGATCTTTTTTTCGTAATGTTTGTGTCTATTGTAGGTGTTAATGCGATAGGGGTATTTTATCTCGAGACTTATTGTTCAAATGGTAGAGGAACCTGAGCTCAAATGTGCATGTAATGTAAAAGTTTTACTAATTTCCTCTTATCCTTAAGGGACTGCACGTCGTGTGTTGATGCATGTTGTACATGTTTTTGCTCGCAGAATTTTTATTTTTAAGCAATTGTTGAAAAGAGAGAGAGAGGAAGCTCTCCATTTCTCCACATTTTCAATTTTACTAGCATCCTATATTGAAGATTAAATTGTAGATAAAGTTGGAGAATTATATTGCAGATTAGAAGATGAAAGAATCCCATAGCTAACATTTATAGTTCAATCTGACCCATAAACGAGGAGTAATATAAATTAAGCAAAAGTGAACAATTTGTAACTCACAATTGAATCGATAATCCAAAAACCTACAACCCTATCAATCCCTGTCCGATCAACTACTATTTGAAAAATTAGTGAATGAAACCATAAACCCTATTAAGCATTAGCCATAATTTAACAAATGTGTGAATTGCTCAGTGGTAAAACGTGTGTCTTATAATTCAGAGGTCTTAAGTTCAAATCTAGTATATCTTATTGTGTTTATTTATTTTATATCTTTTTATCTTGTATTGACTAAAAATCTTGACCTCCTTAGATATCTATCCGAGTCAACCAGACTAAAAAAATAGGGCAAACCAGCACGAGTTAGTTAACTTTTGCCATTATCCTTGTATTTTTTACTTTTGAGTGTTTTGTGATGCTATTATTTTCTAGTTCAACAACTGTAAACCCTAGTAATTTAAATACAAAAAAATTCCCTAGCTGTCTCTCTCCGCAACCATCTCCGCCTCTCTCTCTCTCTGCTCAGCTTCTCCTTCTCTCTCCAAGTCCTAGCAGTCGCCAGCCCACCTTTGCCTCCTCCATTGCCATCTCCCTTCCTCCCTCTAGGGTTTTGATTGGCCTGGCGGCTGCGATCGCCGGAGAATTCTTATTGCTCCGGTCGAATTCTGCTCGATTTCCTCGACATGGATCTCCCAAGCCTCGCCGCCATCCTTCAAGCTGCTCTCAGTCCTCATCCCGAACAGCGGAAGGCTGCTGAGCAGAGTCTTGAGCAGGTAGCCACTATTCTTTTGAGCTGATTTCCTATTTTTCTTCACGTGCTTCTGCCTTTTTGGTTAGTCGTCGGGAGAGTGAGTGACTGTTGCATTCACTTTCAGCTGCTGATTATGCATTTCTGTTTGTTTTTAATTCGTCAAAGGACTACGAATTACGTATTACATACCAACGTGTTGTTTTATTTGACGTGTTGCAGTTACAGTACACGCCTCAGCACCTGCTGAGGCTGTTGCAGATAATCGTGGATAATAATTGTGACATGGCGGTGCGGCAATCCGCTACTATCCATTTTAAGAACTTCATTGCAAAGAATTGGTCTCCACTTGATTCTGGTATCCTCTTCATTTCTCAAGGATGTCGTAGTATTTAGGGGTTTTGGTGTTACGCTCATGTTAATTTTTTTGTCTGATTGTTTGCTGTAGACGAGCCTTCTAAGATTGCATCAAGTGATAAAGATGTTGTCAGGGATCACATCCTTGTTTTTGTTGCGCAAGTTCCCCCATTGCTGAGGTATCGTTGATGTAGAGTGCTTTTGCTTCAAGCTCCTTCTGTCCTTTAGATAACGTGTTATGCTGATTGTCTTAATTAATACCGAGGAATCTCTGTTTTGTTCAGCTGTTAGGTCTTTTGAATTTATACACTATGTTCCTCAAGTGGGCTAAATCCTAAATGAGCTTGAAGTAGTGTCTACATTTTTCTATAAGCAATAAGGTGACAATCTACTTTTTTGCTGCTCTAACATGAGACACCTTTTATGTACAGAGTACAATTGGGTGAGTGCCTCAAGACAATTATCCATGCTGATTACCCAGAGCAGTGGCCACGATTGTTGGACTGGATCAAGCACAATCTACAGGATCAACAAGTATATGGAGCTTTATTTATCTTAAGGATGCTGTCAAGAAAATATGAGTAAGTTCGTTCTTTCATAGACTAAGGGTGAATATTGTCTGTAGGTTATATATTCATGTACCTATTGTTATCTTCTTGGAGAGCTTTCTGAAGATTATGAATAGTGCTTTGAGGTCTTGTTTAGATTGTATCCACCGAGGATATAAGCAGAGAGCTGAGGTTCATTTTGGCGTTTTTCTATTATGTTTGGATGAATTGATGGTCCTGTATTATGAAACAGATTTTTCATAATCTTCCGTAGGATGTTCAGAAGTTACAGAGTGATGGAATGCTGTTATTGTGTTCTGATTCCTGGAAAATTTCCTTTGCCTCCTTGTGAATTATCCTGTACCTTTAGATGCAAAGGTTCTCTGTTGCCTGTATTTCTGCATTTAATTCTAATTCTTCCAGTCCAATGCTTTCTAATTGTGTTACTGTTGCATGGCTGTTTATTTTATTTTACGATTTATTTGTGAACTCTAATTTTATTCCTAATGAGGATTACTATATTGTCTGATTTTTCTAATTAGGTTCAAGTCTGACGAGGAGAGGATGCCTGTTAACCGAATAGTTGATGAGACATTCCCACACCTTCTCAACATTTTTACTAGGCTTGTCCAGATTGCAAATCCATCCTTAGAAGTGGCAGATCTAATTAAGCTTATCTGTAAAATATTCTGGTCATCTATATACGTGAGTTCTCTACTTAAATGTTTATTGCATGTTGAAGTCTGTGATTGATGGTTGATTTAATATGTTAATCATTGAGATGCTGTGTTCGCTATTGCCATGCTGGAATTAGTGCGCTTTTAACCATCATAATTTTCTTCGTCCATCCACATGTGACTTGATCATTACATGCCAACTCAACAGAATAGCAAAATCACTTTTAGTTTTCATGTTTTAGTTGCTACACATTTTAGGCTCCAGCAATTGCTATCGAGGGCATTGTCGTGGGATAAAACTTCTTGGTTCTGTTTGATTATGATTTATAGAGAAGGCAAAAAATAAAGAACAATTAGTGTTCTGCTGAGTGGAACATTGTGTTTACTGAGGGCATCATCGTGGTGTGACCAAATACTTGATTCTGATTGACTTAAGATTTACACTATTTACTGAGGGCACCATCACGGAGGAAAAAATAGAGAAAGAGTACACCATTATAGTAGATGTTAGTGTTCGGCGAGAAATGGTTTAGGTTGTCTTACATTTGTTTTCTAACGTTGATATTGCTGTATGTATCCTTCTTTCACCTGTGTGATTGGTATCCTGTCTTTATTTCACAGCTGGAGATCCCGAAACACCTGTATGATCCAAATATCTTCAATGGGTGGATGCTTCTTTTCTTAAATGTTTTAGAGAGGCCGGTTCCAGTAGAGGGGCAACCAATTGATCCCGAGCTTAGGAAGTCATGGGGATGGTGGAAAGTGAAAAAATGGACAGTCCACATTCTGAACCGTCTGTATACGAGGTGGGAGGTTTATTAGATTGAACATATAGTCGTTTGGTGGAGCTGCCACTTTTTGCTGGCTGACTATGTCCATCCAAAAAATTTAACAGGTTTGGAGATTTGAGGCTTCAGAACCCAGAAACCAAAGCTTTTGCGCAAATGTTTCAGAAGAACTATGCAGGAAAGATTTTGGAGTGTCATTTGAATTTGTTGAATGTGATTCGTGTTGGTGGGTATCTACCAGACAGAGTTACCAATCTGATTCTTCAATATCTAAGCAACAGGTTCGACTTTTGTTTTGATAAGTTTCAGAAGGATCTTAATTTTTAGCGATGTACTACTAAGCCGTGTTTGTAACTTCTACTGCTTTTTCTGAAATTGGATAATATTGTTAATGGGGAACTTTACACCATTGCAGCATCTCAAAGACTACCATGTACAGTCTGCTACAACCCAGACTTGATGTTCTTCTCTTTGAAATAGTTTTCCCTTTGATGTGTTTCAATGACTATGATCAAAAGCTATGGGAGGAAGACCCACATGAATATGTGAGGAAGGGATATGGTTAGTTGAAAAGCTTTTAGTCTGTTGATTGAAAAGCTTCCACTTAATGAAGTAATTTATGCATTAGTATTATAAACAGATATAATTGAAGATCTGTATAGTCCAAGGACCGCTTCAATGGATTTTGTTAGCGAGTTGGTTAGAAAACGGGGAAAGCAAAACATGCAGAAGTTTATCCAGTTCATTGTAGACGTTTTCAGAAGGTACCTTTGTTATTGACAAAGAAGAATTCTTCGGTATGATCTGGTTCGTAATATTTTTTTTTAATTTTGTTTTTTGTTCTTAGATATGATGAATGTCCAGTCGAGCACAAACCTTACCGTCAAAAGGATGGTGCTTTGCTTGCTATTGGAGCACTATGTGATAAACTGAAACAAACTGAACCATACAAGTCTGAACTGGAGCGTATGCTAGTGCAACATGTATTCCCTGAGTTCATCAGCCCTTTTGGTCATCTTAGAGCAAAGGTTGGTAAATTGTTTATGCATGCAAATTTCCTTTATTAATCTATTTCCTCAGGACTGGTTATTATTGCTGAATCCTGGTTGGATCAGAAAACTTTGTATCACTTTCTCTTGGTTGGTTTTACATGTTTCTGTTTGTTTACCTTTTTGGATGTCAGGCGGCTTGGGTTGCTGGACAATATGCGCACATTAACTTTTCTGATCAGAATAACTTCCGAAAAGCTTTGAATAGTGTTGTATCTGGCTTGCGAGATCCAGAGCTTCCTGTTCGTGTGGATTCTGTTTTTGCATTGAGGAGTTTTATTGAAGCATGCAAAGGTGTGTACCTTCTGATTGCTTGGGCATGTACATCCTTCTCCGTTACTATTGACTAACTACATGTTTGCCACTGCAGATTTAAATGAGATCCGTCCTATACTTCCTCTCCTTCTTGATGGTAAGTTAGAAATCAGTGGTCGTATACTGGTCTATTTGTCATTTAATCATCTGAATATTTTTAAATTCTGATGATAAAACAATTAATTTAAGTTTCATCTAGTATTGGTAAATGAGTACCATGGTTAGGACAACTCATTTTTCTTCTGTGCTTCTATCTAGAATTCTTCAAACTCATGAATGAAGTGGAGAATGAAGATTTAGTATTTACACTGGAGAGTATTGTGGATAAATTTGGCGAGGAGATGGCACCATATGCTTTGGGCTTATGCCAAAATCTGGTAAGTTCTCTAAGAACCTCTAACCGGTGATTTTTCCAACTTAAGCTACTCAACCTTTAATCCATGTTAATCTGCAGGCAGCTGCTTTCTGGAGGTGTATGAACAGTGCTGAGGCCGAGGATGAAGCTGATGATCCTGGTGCTTTGGCAGCAGTAGGTTGTTTGCGTGCTATAAGTACAATTCTGGAGTCTGTGAGTAGGCTTCCTCACCTATTTGTTCAAATTGAACCGACTTTGCTTCCCATAATGCGGAGAATGTTGACAACTGATGGCCAAGGTATACCTTCACTACCAACTGTTTGAAACTTTGAATTTACTGGATTTGCTTCGAATGGTGGGGAGTGCTGAAAACTGGTGGCCAATTATTTCCCAGAGCAGGGTTTGCTTGTACTTTAAGAACGTATTGTGCTGTTATTATTTGGAGCTTCTTTTTGCTGGTCTGATATTTCAGTTAATTAAAACCTTTGGAGATTGCAACTGTTTCTGTTACGTTAAACCTACTCTAGCTCTGTTTGCGTGAGCTGTAGTCTTTGTTGATTGCTTCTAATATATTTGTGTAGAGGTGTTTGAAGAAGTTCTGGAAATTGTTTCATATATGACATTTTTTGCACCGACTATATCTCTGGAAATGTGGACTCTATGGCCGTTGATGATGGAAGCACTGGCTGATTGGGCTATTGACTTCTTTCCAAGTAAGCACTTTCATCAGTCAATAGCCTATATATGATGAATAATTTGTTTTCTTTGACATATTGCTATGTCCATAATATGGATGCCTTTACTTAAGCAATTGTTCTTATGGTATCATGTGATGTAGATATTCTGGTTCCCTTGGATAATTACATTTCACGGGGGAATGCACATTTCCTGACTTGCAAAGAACCAGATTACCAACAGAGCCTATGGAACATGATCTCATCGGTGTGTGAACTTGGACTCCTTATGATAATTACTTTCTGGCATCTCTTGCAACTGTGAATGTTAACCTAGAATGGCTAGTTCCCGATAAGTCCTTGCTTTTTGGGGGGTTTTTTCGTGCATTGTATTTTTTGATGTCTTACCCCATTGTTTTTGTAGACTATGGCGGATTCAAATTTGGAGGATGGTGATATTGAACCTGCGCCAAAGCTTATTGAAGTGGTTTTCCAGAACTGTAAAGGACAAGTGGACCACTGGGTTGAGCCATATCTACGAGTCACTGTGGAAAGGTTGCGCCGAACTGAGAAGCCGTACTTAAAATGTCTTCTTGTGCAAGTGGTAAGCAGTTTTGAATCAGCTGCAATATGGCAGATCTAAGTACTGTTGAGTTGAGCAATGCTAACATTTATTGACTGCTCGATCATTTTTATATGTACTCTGGATGTATTAGAACTGCTCCTCCCTTTTAAGATTTATACAGTTTGGAGTTTGATGGAAGAGACCATCGTGTTCGCTTTGCAGATTGCAGATGCGCTTTACTACAATGCAGCTTTGACGTTGAGTATTCTCACTAGGCTTGGAGTTGCTGCGGAAATTTTTGCCCTCTGGTTTCAGATGTTGCAACAAAAGAAAAAGACTGGTCAACCGGCTAATTTCAAGAGGTATTATCTACTCGGCGTTTAGTGAATTTCAGATGTGTCTAGTTGTGTTACGAAATACAAAGATGAACTTCTCATGCCGAAATCTTCTCCTCTGATCGTCTGTCTGATTGTGTTCATCTATGGAGCAGGGAGCACGACAAGAAAGTTTGTTGCCTGGGGTTGACATCATTGCTTGCACTTCCGGTGGATCAATTGCCCGGGGAGGCTTTGCAGCGAGTATTTACCGCTACACTTGGTCTTCTAGCAGCCTACAAAGAACAAGTTGCAGGTTCGGTCACTCCTGCCTCAATGTTGATCATTATGTTATTCTGTGGAGAAGGTTAGAATATTGATGATACCGTTAATGTACAGAAGCTGCTAAGGAAGAAGAAGCTGAGGATGATGATGATATGGATGGTTTCCAAACTGACGATGAAAATGAAGATGCTGGTGGTTCCGACAAAGAAATGGGAGACGATGCTGAAGATGGCGATGAAGCTGATAGCCTCAAACTTCAGAAGTTAGCTGCACAGGTGGGGTTTATTGCTTTTGATCTACCCTTTCCTGTTCCATGAACGTTATCCAGTTCAATAAGTGATGTTTCTTGCAGGCCAAGTCATTCCGCCCAAATGACGACGATGATGATGACTCTGACGATGACTACAGTGATGATGAAGAGTTGCAGTCACCAATTGACGAGGTCGACCCTTTTGTTTTCTTTATGGATGCAGTCCAAGGTAACGTCTTTGCATTATTGCCCTTTATAAACTCAAATAAATTTTTGTTCAGTGAAGCTAATGGACTTCCATTCATTGCTTGTTTGTTAACCAAGCAATGCAAGCAATTGACCCAGCAAGGTTCCAGAGCCTCAAACAGACACTTGATTTTCATCATCAGGCATTGGCAAATGGGGTCGCACAGCACGCTGATCAAAGGAGAATTGAGATTGAGAAAGAAAAAATAGAGAAGGCTGCAGCTGCTTCTGCCACTTAGTAAAATTTTCTCGGATGATATATCGGCTCAAGTCGAGTCCGGTAAGAGAACAGATTGAAGCATTGCATTGGTGGTTCAGTGGTCAAGAAGGCATTGCTGTGTCATGAGAAACTTTCACGGTTGATAGTTCAAAAATTTGCGTCAAATTTTCCACAGGAAGGGGCCTGATAGGTGAAATAATGGTGGAAGCTCACGACTCGGTTTCGCTGAGTTGGGGTTGAGTCATTTTGGGTCCTGGCGAATTGGGGGTTCTATGTCGGAATGCCTCTTCTTGCCTACTTTCGTACTGTGTTGTGAAGATATTTTTGTGCTTTTCTTTTTCTTTATTCTTTCTTGGAACAATCTTCTACTTTTGCCATGAAGAGTAGATATTGCTTGGTTAGGGTTCTTATGCTCCACGGTGTGCTCTGGCTGATGCTGTTGTGCTGAATCTGCCAGCAAAAGCACACCGATAATTTTGGTATCAGATAGTCTATTGTTTTTGGTGCGAGTCAGGTTGCCACATCATTATTGTGGTCTTTGGTTGATTTTGCTTAGAGAGCAAAACAAGGCATACGAGGAAGATTCAGTTGGTCGATTTGTGTAAAGTAGTTTGCTCTGTTCTCAATTTTGTTCGCACTGAATATTCATCATGATTTGTCAATGTGTTCATATATTAAACAACAGACGTGGCCAAAACAACGTAAACAATTTAATGTAATAGCCACATTGCGTGGAATTGGAATCATACAAGCTGAGAAACCGATCGCAACCGTTGGCTTGCCCGTCCGTTTATTTAGTGGCCAGGATTGGACTTGAACACGGCTGCCCACTCCGATAAGCTGACCGAGTTCTGGCTCTTGAAAGACGAAGCTTCATAACCTCCTCCCGCCACGAAGCTCTTCAGCTCAACTCCCTGCCGCGGCGGCGGTCTTTTCATCACTTCCTTTTTCTTCTTTTCATTCTTCCCTTTCTCCTCTCCTCTGGAATTCCAATCGTCACCAGCTACGAAACTCTCCTCCACTTCCTCCATCCTTCCGTTGGCAGATCTCCGAGCTCCTCGAACTCCGCCTGCCACAAAACTCGCTTCCTCCGCATCACGCCCCGCCGCCGATTTCTTCTGGCCGCCGTGATATCTCGGCGGCGGCCCCATTCCGCCGCCGTCCATCCTCCGTTCCATTCCGGCCACGAAACTCCCTTCCTCCACATCCTGCTTTACCGATCTCCTCCCGCCGCCTCCGCCGCCGCGCATGTTCATCCACTCCGTTGCTTCGCCAACGAAACTCTCTTCCTCCATAACAGCCGACGACCTAGTCGGCGGCGGCGGATTCAACCCAGAAATTCTCCCTGCTCCTACTCCCCCATTGTAAGTGGATACGCTGTTTGATTTCCTGTGATGTCCGCCGGCTTCTAATTTGGTATCCCCACCACATTTAGCCTTGTGGCAGCTCCCAGTACTATTTCTCTTCGGAATAGGTGGTGCGGCGGTGACGGAATGTTTGGATCTATGGCGCTTGATGTCATCGGAATCGGCATCGTCGGCAGTGATCTGCCGCCCTGCGTCGTTTTTACAGACGAAGAAGCAGGACAGTAAGTTAGCCATGCATTAAGATTTGGAAAATTAAAAAATTTGTGGTGGGAGTAACTGAAAGATTCAATCAAAGGTATATATGAGCAGAGTTGGAAGGTGATGATTGGATGTGAAAGAGTCACTATCCTCCAATTTGGACAGTAGCTTATGGAATGGAGACGGATGGAAGGAAGCAGTTTCTTTCTTTCGTTCTTCCGATTTAATATTAGGTTGCAGGCCGGGGGCAGCCAGAGAGATTTCCTTGAGAAGGAATCTAACGACCGATCGGAGTGGACGGGTGGCGATTACTAGGAGCAAAAGGATACTTGCAAGCCGATGATTACAAAATCAGAAACCGCGGCAAAGTTATGAGATAAGGCCCAATGTTATGGAAGATAGAGCCCAATGTTATAGAAGATAGAGCCCAATGTTGTAGAAAATAGAGCCCACCTTTGACAAACTCGGAAGAAACAGAGTCCAATCCAGAAGTATGTACTGTTAGTTACGACAAGAATGTCCGTCCAACTCGTGTACCAATTTAATTCTCAACTTTTCCCTTTCCCCAAGAAAAATTAGAATTCAAGTGGATGTAAACGACGGACTGGGCCGTGTTGAATTCCAACCATGCAAGGAATTAGAAATGCCACGTAAATGTCCACATCAACTCTTAAATATTTTTCGAAAATATAGTTCAACAGTCGTTGAAAATAGTTGAGATGCAATAACTGACATGATTGAGAATCTGCTCCGTAAGAACAAAAGGTGTACGTTCTCACCGTAGCATACCTCTACGTACTAATAATATATGGGATGAAATTGAGACCACGACTTGTGATGTCTAACTGATAAAGATCATTGCATGCACAGATTGGAATAAAATGAAGAGTAGTAGGCATCATGATCAGTTTGATTAAATTTATTGTGGTCCGCCAAAAGCCTGAAGAGTACTAGTAATATTCCAAGTACTAGTTTGTCTACTTGTTTTATTTAATATTATCACCCTTACCTTACTTATATGAATCAACCAACCACCAATTCAATGTGATTGGAGTTGTTATGAAGCTCACACTTTCCTAATTTCTTCCAAGTTCTATCCATATACCTATACTAGCTACTAGCTAGCTTTTGCTTGCTTGCTTGAACACATCACCTCCAAATTTAGCAGGTGGCTTTCAATACAAGGTTTGTGGTTAGAAAACTGAAATGGTTCCATGAATCTGACTCATTTCTAACCTCACCGAGCCCTTATGACCGTTTTATTATCCGTTCTGAAACGATTGTTGTCGCCTATCGGAATAACTTATTCATTCACTTGGGTGAGACTAAAATACACCGCTGGAGTGATTTGTTTGCACAAAACCCGATATTGTTTGCAACTGGTCCGACCTGCGAATTTGAACGTTGTCATTCTTTTATGTGCCGATCGACATCAATCTTCTTAAAGTAAAGCAAAGAAGAATGCATCACAACAACGGAACCGATTTGAATCCAGAAATGTGTATTGGTTATTTCAACTCAGAAAGTAAGTAAGTATTATGACAAGTGATGTGAGATACTGATTGTTCAGTCGATGATGAATCTCCCAATCACTTGCGTTGTCAGTGCTGTATGCTAGCTTACTAAACAAGTCCCCCCCAAAGTCATGGTGTCTTTTGTCTTTTACCATGTTAATAGTGTTTTCCTACACACTTATAACATTTTGTTATAACTTTACTTGTTAGATAGAATTAGTTGAATTCCAGTTATGCTTAAGGAATTAGTTGAATACAGTTTGTTGGCATATCTTATCAAAATTGGTATTCCCCCATGATCATTCAAACCGATCTGTTCACTCAGTTTCTGATGATGATATCTCCATTCTCTCTTGTCTCAAAGTGCTTTTTCTTTTCTTTTTGGAGCCGGCAAAAATTGCTCTAACTAAATGAATTGAAGAACCTCTTCGACGGACATAATCGGAACCTGCTAGCTAGCTATGTGGTGTGAGAAGAGATAAGGTGTTTCTCATGACCCTAGCTACTAATTATCCGTGTCTAGTCGGAATCAAATTGATACCACAAGTACTTGGGCTATCTAACTGATAAAGATCATTCATGCACACATTATATATAGAATGGATGAGCAATTTAATTAAATGAGATTGTGGTCCACCAATTGTACTGTGTTTGAAATATTGTTCTGAAGCTCACACTTTCCTAATTTTGATGTGTCTTTATTTCTTCTAAGTTCTATCCCCTACCTAGCTTGCTTTGCTTGAGCAGATGGATCACCTCCAAATTTAGTGTAATTTTTCTAATCGACGGATATGGTTTCGACCCTCTGATCTGATTTTTGCTCGATGAGCATGAGAGAGACTGTAGGGGTAGAGTCGAAATCTACATTACTTTATTATTGTATTTTGTAATCGTACTTTCCCTGCAGTGATATGACACTACCGAGATTTGTATACATATTTTAATAATAAAAAATATTTTATTACTTGAACGAATATAAAATACTAATATCAACCCTTCTCTCTCTTCATTTACGTCTCCCCTTCCCTTGGTCATTTCCTTCGGTTTCGCCATTGACGATGATGATGGTTGGCCATTTCCTTCGCTTCCTCCATGACGACGATGAAGCTTTTGTTCTGTTAACCGATGTGCTAAGTTTAGCAAGTTTAGCAGTTAAATGGCAGCTAAGGTTCCTGTTGGTGATGAGGGATTACAAGGACAGTCCGAAGAATGGAAATTCCATCCACTTGAGGAAGGAGAGAGCTACGGTCGTGCAGATGTAGATGACGTTAACTAAGAAGATGCCGGCGATGGTAGTTTCAGTCGGCCAGATCTGAGTCAGATGAATGGTTCCAAAGGTATATACGTTGATTTTATGTTCATTGTAATAACCACTTGGAAAAGGTGGATTTTGTTCTTCTCTGTACTTGTGGACCACAAAAATATTCTCCTAGTAAGATTTCGAGGTCAGATATTGTAAGGGATTTATGGAAAGTTATATGGAAAGTTCTTCACCTTTTTATTCCCTTTGATTGTTGTGGAGGGGTCTTTAATGTTTTTGGAATATGTTGGATTGGATTTAATGTGTTTCCTGGTAGAACAATACGGAATGGTAACATAGTCAAAATGGTAATATAATAACAACAATAGTCAGAATGGTTATGTAATGATTACATAGTCAGAATGGTTATGTAATGATTACATAGTCAGAATGGTGATATAATGATAACACAGGCAGAATGGACTTATAATGATGTAACTTACATTGTGCAGCTGAGGAGAATATAGGTCCGACAGACAAGGACAAGTGGAAGCTTCTGTCCTTCACCACACACCAAGAGTGCAAGGATTTCTATACACAATTTTCCGCTAGGATGGGATTCGACACTAAAATTCAATCAAGGAAGGTGTCCGGTGTGAAAGGGGACACTAGTGGGATTTTCTACTATCTAGTTTACTAGTACAGAAAGGAAGGCTTCAAAGATGATAGCAACATCAAAAATTGTATGGAGATAGGTCCTTCAAAAGATGATGCAGAGCCGAAGAAACAGTTGTCGCACAAGCATCCTGATGGGTGCATCGGTTGTGAAGCTATAATTCGCTATCGGTACAAGAGGCATGAGGGTATCTACCGGATTACCGAGTGGACAGACGTACACGAGCATCCAATGGAACCTGAGGAAACAAGACACTTGTAGCTGGAAAATAGGTCTGTTACCGATGTTACAAGACATATGGCCAAAATTAATTGTCAAGCTGGGTTAGGAATGAGATCTTCGCTCGAGGTTCTTTACGGACAAGTAGGTGGGGAAGTAAACGCGGGCTGCACAAAACATGATGTGCAGAATTTCCTAGGTAAAATAAGATAAAGGCAAATGATGTATGGAGAACAGACCGCTATTAATGAGTATTTTCATGAAAAGCAACAATACAATCCTGGATACTTCATGGAAGTGGAGATCGATGCAAGGGAGCAAATGACAAACATTTTTTGGGTGGATCAGCGATGAAGGATGACTATGCGCGTTTGGAGATTCTGTAACGTTTGACACAACCTATCGCACTAACAGGAAGTGCCGCCCCCTTGGTAAGTACTGTTTAATGATGACAGAACACAATCATATGATACCAGTAATATACATATAACACTTTGCACCTTCATTTTCCCGTATTTTGCAGCCCTATTCGTTGGCTTCAACAACCACTACTTGGGCGTTGTGTTTGGTTCATATTTGATGTACGACGAGACGATTGAGTCCTTTCAATGGCTGTTTTGAACATTCCTAAGATGTATAGGCGGTAAGGCACATAAAATGATATTTATCTTACCCTCATCATCTTCTTCATACTAGTTGATTGACGGTGATTGTATCCGTTTCTCTTAGTTCTAGTGTCATGATGATTGGCTAATCTCTTTAGTTGCTAGATTAAGGTGTTGCTATGTACAAGATGATCCCCTCAGATGAGGGGTTGGATACATGTTGGACTTGGATTATGGTATATGAGAATGCTTGGATCATGGTTTTTACAACTTAGAATGTGTTATGGATTGTTCTAGGTCAAATGTACTTTTTCAATTACTTAATTGTGCTTGAATTGAGTAGGTGTATAATCCAAGATTGAAGTAAGGTGTGTGTGGGCCAAGCACACACCCCAATTTAACCTTAGTGTGAGGATTTTCTTAGTGGCATTTTATCAAACACATGGCGTGCATTCCGGGTATCCTGATGCACTGTATTTTCGAAACACCTTTTCTCGGTAGAAACTATCTTTTTGTGTCTCAAAATGTATTCAAATTCGGGATTTTGAGTACATGTTTGATTCTCTTACACATCGGGGCCATTTTATGGTGTTTGGTATGTTTTTCGTACATTTCAGGTATCGTATGACGTTTAGAGATGAACCAAAACATGACGGGGAGGCCGGAACAACTCAAACCATTCGACTTGGGAAGAAAGCGTCACTGTTTAGTATTTTGAGTATAACTCATTCCCCGGAAGTCCAATTGATGTAAGGTCAGTGTTGTTGTAAAGATAGTTTGATTGTCTACAACTTTTAAGTTGACACTATGGTCAAATTTCGTATAATGAAGAAACACGCCGTGTTCCATAAATTGCCCGAGAAAGTTACAGGGCCGGAACACGACCGGGAACACGGCGTGTTCCAAATGGAGCACGGCATGTCCCACCCCCAGACGGATTTTTAAATCCTTTTCCTTCTCTAACTTGGACCATAAGCCTATAAATACCTCGAGACCCCCTATGGACGAGATATACTTAATAGACACATATTTTTCGAGATGTTGGAGAGAGCTAGGGTTCTAGATCATTCATTCTACACATATTTTCAAGCTCTTAGAGAGAGAGAGAGAGAGAGAGAGAGAGAGATTTCCAGAGATCGATTGAAACCGGAGAACATCATCGATTGCCGAAGGAGGGAAGATCGATGATAGGATTGAGAATTCTCGACGGAACATGTTGTCTTTCCGGGTTGTTCTCCTTTCTTCTTCCCTTCTTTCTTCCCGAACCATGAGTAGCTAAGCTTTTCGTGTTGTTCGGATGAGATGAAGTTTTACCCAAGCTTTTGTATGTTAGTCTAGTTAGTTAATCAACTTGACTAATAGAAGTAGGAAGACCCTCGGGAAATTTACAATCCCACTAGAGCAATCTAGTGGGTATTTGAAAGTGGGATAAAATCCGCACATCAAATTGGCGCCGTTGCCGGGGACATTTTCTATTTCTAGGAAAATTTTGATTGTTAGCTATTCCTTCATTCATCTTATCATATCTATTTCCTCCCACATGGTTTACCGAGGTTGTTTCTTTTGAGTTCCATTATGCAGGATTACAGTTGGGAAGGACAGTGGCAAGGTTCCTATGCCGAAGGTAACTACAATAAAGATTGGGGTTCTTCGCCCAACTAATATTATGAGAACCAAGGTTCACCAATCTACTACCAACCTAGTTATGGAGGAGAGAAACAACAATGGAACAAATTTGGAGAGGAATCAGATTCCTATTGGAATCAAGATCAATCACCACCATCTTTTTTCCAATACTCGTCACTAACTTTCTACCACCAAAACTACCATGAAGACGGTACACACTTTCAAAATCAATATTCAGGCCTTAAATCATATCAACATCCGCCTCCTGAAAATACATATATACATGAGATTGGTGAGAAATTCATGGCCAATATGAACGTGAATATGCTACGACTAAGCGAAATCTCAAAAATGGTATATCAGCTAAGGGCACGCCTTGAAGAGCAAGATTCTCATCCTCAACCACAAGAAGAGGTTGGTTATGAAGATGCATATGATATGGAAGTATCAGCTAAAGTAGTGGATGAAGTGGTTGAAGAGTTATCTTTCTTTGAAGATAATCTAACTGCCTAGGATGGCAAGTTAGAAGAGTTTGAAAGGGAGGAAGTACCATTCCTAGAAGACAACCTAATTTTCCATGATGATGAGTTAGAAAAATTTGAAAAGAAGATGATGAAGAGTTTGTGGAAGAGGTGTGGGAAGATGAAGAGCCTCTCCATAATGACATTCAAGCTATCGTTGAGCATTCCATCATTTGGTGTCCCCCACCTATTGTGGTCCCACCAAGAGAAACCGAGACCCTTCTTGATTCTTGTTTGATTATGAAGTACTTGTGTCAGGAAACTGATAATGAGTGCTTCACACACAAGATTTGAGAGGACACTATCTCGGGACCAAACCTGCCTGCCCTAGAGGACTTCTCAAGCTACATTATCAAATCAGGGATAGTTGAGGATACCAGTGTTGACACACCATACTACCTCTCCCCTCCTCAAGCAGTGGAGACCAAGAAGAGATTGCCACTTAAAGGTACAAACTGGAGCTCACAACCACTTCACCGACTTCTTCATCAATATCTGAGGGTGCTACTTGGCATTCAACTACAATCCTTGAAGAAACTAATGTAATTCAAGGACGTTCTAAGTTGGGCGGCCTAAGCCAA
Source organism: Linum usitatissimum (assembly GCA_030674075.2). Lineage (NCBI taxonomy): Eukaryota > Viridiplantae > Streptophyta > Magnoliopsida > Malpighiales > Linaceae > Linum > Linum usitatissimum. Next base: position 3,578,487 of record JAUJYP020001374.1, read on the forward strand.
GTATCGTCTAGCTCAAAGACGTAAAAGAAAGAACGCTTCTCGGGAGGCAAACCGAGCGTTGAGTCTTTCTCTTTTATTTGTTTTTGCTTATGTCATGTGGTTGAAATATTGTGAGTCTGTTTTGTTTTCATTTATTTCTTGTGGTTTGATGAAACAGATTGGCACTAGTCTATCCTCTCTTGTTTCTTTTGTTTCTCTGTGGCTATAGAACTCTAATCCTATTCAGATGATGTCTCAGTCTCATGCGCCGACTGAATGGAGCCTTGGTCCTCGTCCAAACTCTACATGTGCTCACTATCATGATTTTCAAGTTATTACCATAATTTCTATCCCGTTCTCACTTGATTGTTTGGTTCATTACGAACAATATCCTGTTTAAGTGTGGGGTTGATTAGGGTGCTTCTTAATTGATGAGTACATAACTTGTGAGTAATATTACTAAATGACAATCCTTACTTTTCAAAACTCCCTTGAGCTTAGTTTGTGGATGTTAATGAATGGATGTTTAGTGTTCTCATTCTATTTGTGAATGCCTTGGATTTGAGGATGTCATTTTTGAACCACCTGCCGTGTTGCCAAAATTAGTATACTAGATACTCATATATATGTTAAAAATGAATTGTTACCACCCACTGTTTTGTTCTAAGTCGCAGTAGAGTGTATGTGTATCCACCTAACTAATTTTCCTAGGTTGTTATGAAGTTTAAAACAAGCGGGAGGAGTCCGAATGATGTTGCTAAGTAAAAATGTCATGGGGGTTTGGTTGCAATCGAAACACGTAGGACAACCCTAGTGGTTTTCCATCTTCCCTACCTTTATGAGGCTTGGGACGTGGGTTGGAGACTGGTTACTTCGAGTCCATCTGAAGTTGTGATTAATTCCCCCATTCGGAAAAAGCCGCTATCTAAAAGAGCAATAAATAAAGAAAAGCAAAGAAAGAAATGAAAAGCAACATTGAAACGTTCAAACTTTGTTTTCAGTAATTTGTAGAGTTAGATAGTCAAGTAAGCAACTCAAAATAAGAGGGAGGTGCTAGCATAACTTGAGTGCTATTAAAAATTGAAGCACCTCCTCCCTTAGACGGAAGAATAATCCCGGCCAGGACGAGCCGTGGGTCTGTTACTTCCGCTGGCAACTAGAAGGTATAAGTGTTTGGGGGATATGGATACATTTTGGTGGTTAGGTGTCAAATCATTTATATCATATGCATGAGTCTATCTTATACTAATTCAAGGGATTCAGTGTCCCATGCCTAATTGTGTGGTTTATTGATTGACTTGCATTCTTGAACACCATGATAGAATTAAGGACCTCGGAAGTCCAATTGATGCAAGGTCGGCGACGTTGGAAAGATAGTTCGATTGTCTACAATTTTTTGTTGACACTATGGTCAAATTCCATATAATGAAGGAACACAGCATGTTCCTCCGCTCGGATTCCCCGAGAAAGTTACAGGGGCGGAACACGGCCGGGAACACGGCGTGTTCCATATGGAGCACGGTGTGTCCCACCCCCAGATGGATTTTCAAGTCCTTTTCCTTCTTCAACTTGGTCCAAAAGTCTATAAATACCCCCAAGACCCTCTGTGGACGAGATATACTAAATAAACACATATTTTTCGAGCTCTTAGAGAGAGCTAGGGTTCCAGATCATTCATTCTACACATATTTTCAAGCTCTTAGAGAGAGAGAGAGAGAGGTTTCCAGAGACCGATTGAAACGAGAGAACATCATCGATTTCCGAAGGAGGGAAGATCGACGACAGGATTGAGAATTCTCGACGGAACATGTTGTCTTTCCGGGTTGTTCTCCTTTCTTCTTCCCTTCTTTCTTCCCGAACCATGAGTAGTAGCTAAACTTTTCGTGTTGTTCGGATGAGATGAAGTTTTACCCAAGCTTTTGTATGGATGATGGGGTTTTAACCCCTTGATTTGTTATCGAGGTTTATACATACTTATGATGCATTCTTCCTAAAAACTAATTTCTTATTCAATTTTGTCTGGCCGTCTTGATTGAATCATCAATATTGATTTATGGGTACGAGAGAAACATATATTGATGGGTCGCTTAGGAAGAACTGTAGATTATTCGTTAGCTCGAGAGAGGAGCGAATCGTTTAGGCTTTTTGCACGTTTATCGTTGTGGCATTTCATCGAACACTTGTAATGCATTTTGTGTAGGTGAGATAAGCTCGAGACAGGAATCTACAGTTAGATGAAGTAGATCCTTAGAGGCGCGACAGTGATCTAAGACTAGATTGGGAAATTGCCAAGCCATTATAACCTGAATAATTGAGATAACTTGTCGTTCATCTATGCATTGTTAGCTTTAGTGGATTCGAATTCGAGCAACCTGCATTCCCTATTTAAAACTCAATCTCTTGAATTTCTTTTCCTTTGATTTAAATTCTTAGTTACTAATTGGTTACGTGAAACAATCTTAAAAACAATCATAAACTGTTACTTGATCTAGTTAGTTAATCAACTCGAGTAATAGAAGTAGGAAGACCCTAGGGAAATTTATGATCCCACTAGAGCAATCTAGTGGGTATTTGAAAGTGGGGTAAAACCCGTGCATCATATCCCCAAATTGAGTGATAGAATTGAGGGATGGGATGTTTGGTATGAAATAGTGTCTTAACACTCTTATCAAGTGTTTGTGATGTCATTAAGAGTCTTCTAGCACCTTAGCATTTTGTCAAACACTTGGTGTTCACTACCAATTGGCTTGACCAATTGTCAATTGGTAGTGGTAGTCCAATTTAAGCTTGAATTGGACTCCTACGAATGTTTAGAGGATGATCAAACAATAAACCTTGTCCGTTGTATCCAATCTTTCTTGTGAATCGGATTTGAGTGAAAAAACAACACCCGAAGTCTAGCAACCCTTCTCTCCTTGTTTACCACCTCTTCACTCTCGTGTTTGCTTAGTTCGTTAGCTTAAACTAGTTTGAATTACTCTTCTGAATGATAAGTACTTAGTGGATAACCTAGAGAACTAGCACTTTGAACCTTTGTGAGCTTGAACCGTGTCTTAAATACATGAGTATAGGTTTGTGATCCGTTCCTTGTCAAAATCAACACTTGAGACATTGGATTTGAGATTAGTCCCCTTTTCCTTGTCGATCAAGTTTCTTGGGGCCCATTTGGAAAAAGGTGTGTTCTTGAAAGTCAAAGGAAAACCAAACATTTCATAGATAGAACACAGGAATAAAACAACCCAAAACACACAACTCATAGATAGAACATAGGAATACCGATCAACAAATAGAACACAGAAATAGCAATCGACACATATAACACTAATAAAAATCAGCAAATTTAAAACAGGATAAAGCCTGACACTAACAATGAACAGACAGAACACATGAGTAAGACAACCCCAACAACACACAATATATAGAACACATGAATAACAAATACAATAACAATAAAAATACAAAAACACAGGGACAACATTACTATTAACAATCAACAAATACAACACATGAATACACTCCACATACCTTTCATTCCATAGAACACATGCATATCAATACATATCTTATTCAAGCATAAAAAATGAATACATTCCACATAAATAGCAAACATTTGATTCAGATTCAGCTGGAGAAGAGATATGTTTCCTCTTCTTAGGTTTCAGTTTTCCAGGTTTTGCTCCATTGTTGTATTCTTCCTCTTTTATCAGTTTTGAAGATCTTGTTCGTAGGAGTGCTACAAAAGAGTTGGCCTTATTTTCTTTAGGTTTCCAGCCACCTGAAGTCGATGCAAGTTTGTCAGAAGGATTCTTAATTTTTACCATTACAACCTAAGTGCTTTGGAAGAAAAAAATCACTGAGTTAGTTTAGATGAAGAAGGGTTGAGGATGAAGTTATTTATAAAGAAAAAAATTAAGAATCACCATCCGTCTTCAGGAAATCGTCAAGAAGATGAGGATGCCACAACCGTCGAGCAACCATCACCGTTGAGAATCCGCTGTTCTAGATAAAAAGAAAAGAAGCGAGAGAAGGAGAGATGGGGGAAAGGAGAGAGAGGTAACAAAATTGAAAATGAGAGAGTCGGCGTAGTAGAGTGGATAAGTAGAGAGAGGCAATAAAATAATCATCAATGTTCAACTTCCCCATTCTGACTTGATTGGACAATTTTTATCTATTTAAAAATAAAATTTAAATAACAAAACATTTGAATATTTCATAAATCATTTGAATATTGCGCCACAGACATGGCTCACAATTATTTATCTCGCAAAAATTCCCCTGGACCAACTGCAGCCGTAGATGAGACATTGTCAACGATTTTGAAAAGTAAGCCACTTTTGGCCATCCGATGCGTGTATCCGCTAGGGCGGATAGAAACACGTCCCGCAGATTAACTAAACATGCATGAGAGATCATTCTACCATCTCCATCAGGTACGTATGCATATAGGTGGGCTAGGTATACCAGTTAAGACCACAATCAAGTGATGAACTAGTATATATGAGTTATATTTTCCTTATCAATGAATATAGACATATATTATATACTGCATACATAAAAATCTGTATTTAAATAAATATATACAAGGAAATCCACCCAGATCAAGCGTGGCCTGCCACCCAACAAAGCAACACGCAACCCCAAATAACGCACAACTTCAACAGCAGACGTGGCACAACCAAAAGCCTCTCCAAAATCGGACTCCCTCCAAAAACCTCATCGAACCAAATCTGGTTCCCTAATTTGGTTGTCTGCAAAACCTACACAACCGAAGCCATCCCACCATCAACTGATTTGAAAACAGCCCTACAACTTTAAGCCAATGCCCAACTGCTAAACTAATCCTATAAGCAACTTGCAACACAGAACTACATATATCCTTGAAGATTCTCCTATTTCGCTCAAGCCATATAAACCAACAATAGGCGTGCAAAAGAACCTGCAACACCACCACAAATTTGACAGAACGGTTTAATGCTTTCCAACCCATAATAACCTCCGCCATTCGGTGATGGAAAGGACCAAACGTAACCGAAATTCCAGAAGAGAAAGCTTTCTTGTGCAATCCACTTGCACATCGAAACACCTGCTGAGCTAAAGTCTCACCTAGACTGCCACTCCGAACCCCTAGACCTACATTTTGTTTAATCTCTCTACGAGTCTTCTCCATCAAGCTCCTCGCTCAACAACAAATCTCCAAGCCCACTTCCCCAACAAAGCTTTGTTCATCAAGTTCAGATCGGCCACCCCCAACCCACCTCTGCATCTCTCAATTTTCACCACCTCCCATCTCACAAGGTGATACTTCGTATTCTCCGACAGTCCTTTCCACAAAAATCTGTTCTGTTTCAAGCAGAACCTTGGAGACAATCTTGTAAACGCTACTCACAAGGGTAATAGGTCTCAAATCTTTAATTGTCTTCACCTGCTCTTTCTTGGGGATCAGACACACAAAAGTATTACTCACAAAGCAGGGAATGAAAGAACAATGGTAGAAAGACTAAAGGCGCATCAAGTCAGATTTCACCAAATCCCAGAAACGCTTGAAAAAAGCCACATTAAATCCATCCGGTCCTTGTGCTTTTTCCCCGTGAGAAACGAAAACCACCAATTTAAACTCCTCCTCGCTGAAAGGACGAACCAAGGTCCCCACCACTGTGAGATCAAGGCTGGAAATATTAAGAGACATTGGAAAAGGTCTTCTCAGCTCAAGAGCAAAAAAGTGCCTTGATAGTATCCAACAATAGCTCTTGAGACATCAACTTGACCATGGGCTTCAACCCCATTGACCATTATACTGTCAAGGAAATTCCTACCGCGATTTTGACATGCAACCTTATGGAAATAAGAGGTGTTTAGATCTCCTACCTTTACCCAGATATCTCGAGCACGTTGCTTCCACATCACTTCTTCAACTTTCCACAGCTTCTCAAGGTCACATTTCATCATACGCATGTCGATCCGCCTTTGTAGGTCTAGAGTACCCACCTCTTTTTCTCTGTCAATAATATCTATACAACCCAACAAGCGATTAATCTCCACATCGATCCTCTTAAAATGCGTTTGATTCCGCACCTTAATACATTGAGTCTTTTCAGTTTGCTAGCAATTCTAAATAGACCCCCAAAGCCTGTGATAGTTTGGTTCCAATTTTCAGCAACTGTGGGAAAAAGGTCATGCTCAAACCACATCAACTCCATCCTCCAAGGCCTTCTAATGGTAATCGAAGGACATTGTACTAAAAGGGGAACATGGTCAGAACAAGTTTTAGTTTTTGCCGCAAGAGTAACCCCCAGATACTGTCTTTCCCATTCAACAGAAACAAAGACCTTTCGATTCGGGAACAAGACGACACCTCTCTAAAATTCAAGCTTTGTCTCCTGTAAGCACACCACATTCGGTCTCCAATCTCTTACCTGCTGCTTAATACGAAATCTTTAACCCGACGCTCCCACCCCTCGAACATTCCATAATACGATTTATATGAGTTATATTACATGAACTATTCCATCAGTTTGGAGTACATCTAGTCAATCCATGTTTCCATTCATATCTAATTAGTTCTCACTTCAACTAGCTAGGATGCATGGTCGAAGATAGGCAGAATTTCAAGATGATAGTGTGTTTGAAATTAGTTGTACTCAGGAAATTTGAAAATTCACTTGACAAACTTTTACATAAAATTTCATCACTTTGTAACCAAAGATTTTGAACGGTACCGTAGGTTCGCCCGCACCCACCTTGGTTCTGCTATTACTGAGCATATCCATAATGCGAATATATAGAGTAACATATATAAGATATGAAAATCAATAAGATACTATAAATTAATATAAACCGTATGTGATAATGACAATTGATCGAAATATATCGAAATTATATCATTTTCGTGTCTAATGATATTTCATTCATCTACAAATATGTTAACTAATATCAATCACAATTATTGTTTTATTAACGAGAATGTATGATTGCTATCAATCACACTTGTTTTATTTTCGATTGTAATAATCAATAACCAATTCATTTACTGTACATATATGTGCTTTTATAAAGTGATAAACAATTGGTTATGAAATGTAGACATTATTCTCACAAGTCATAACTGTATATATCAAACATTCAATATCATAATTAAAAGACAAGTTGACCAACAACTCGCAAAGTTATATTTTATAGTTGTGACGGGAGGTTACAAATATAAAAGCCACATATATACATTAGTCATTACTGCATTAATTATACATAAGACCCAAACAAATCTTTTACATTACTTACAACTTATCTTGAAAGATGCTTGAAATAATATCATACAATTTGAAAGTGACAATAAATAAGCATTTACTTATTTTCCCACTGTGCAATTAATTGTAGTTTTAATAATTAAAAGGTAAAAAGTTTGTATACGGATTATTCACATGTACGTATTAATCTTCATCGTCATTTATACGTCATTAGCTAGACACCAATCAAGCCGGCATCAAACGACACTCCGGTGGACGGCAGCCACGAGTTCCCACCAATCAACTGCCCAACCGTAAATTTCCCTGCCTCCAACGGTCCAACCGCTCCCTTATACCCCGGCCACGATACCCGACCCGAAATCCCCGCTCCGGGACCGGAGTTCATGTACTCCGCATAGTAAAGAGTCTTCAGGGCGAAACCGCCGGACCAGGGGGCCCATCCGGCGGAGGCCACGTGGCCTCCGATAACCGACTGCATCACCACCGTCCTCGAATACTCCTTCCACGGCCTCCCAAGGTAGGTCTTGGCACCCGAACCGTCCGATTCAATCCTGCAGTTGTGGATGGAGATCCCGGTGTTCTGGTTCGGGTCGGTCCGACCCTGGGCGGTTATGAAGTTGTCTCCGCGGGATCCCGACCGGGTGTATATGTTGCAGTTCTGGAAGACGACGGCGGAGTTGCCGAAGATGAAGTCGACGGTGCCATAGATGTCGGTTTCGCGGTAGAACTGGCGCTTGGAGAGCGTGTAGAGAGTGTCCTGGTATCCCTGAATGGAGCACCGGAATATCACGGCACGGTCCGATCCAACCCGGAGTGCTACAGCCTGGTGCTTTGATGGCCCCGCGCTGTTTACAATCGTTAGGTCTCTGGCCATGAATCCGTCGCCCATTGCGGCTGTTTTTGGAAAGGGTGTAAAACGAAATGAGAAAAAAGTGAAAATGACCGAACACATAGTGAGTGCTTCGAATTTTTCAATTTGTTCATTCAATTTATATATTTGTGTTACATTTATTGTTATTATATTTTTCTTAAATCGTATTATAATTAGTGATGTGGATAGTAAAGTTTTACGGTTGTCTAATTCATATGGATTATAGTTATTTTTATAATATTGTGTCGGTGGAGCCTCGAATGTTATGTCTTTGTTGTTGTTTGTGTTAAAGGGTGTAAAACGACATGAGAAAAAAGTGAAAACGACATGAGAAAAAAGTGAAAACGACAGAACACATAATGAGTGCTTCGAATTTCTCAATTTGTTCATTCAATTCATATATTTGTGTTACATTTATTGTTATTATATTTTTCTTAAATCGTATTATAATTAGTGATTGTCTAATTCATATGGATTATAGTCATTTTTATAATATTGTGTCGGTGGAGCCTCAAATGTTATATCTTTGTTGTTGTTTGAATTATATGAAAAAGTTATATGATGGCACACAAATCATCAAAATCACTATTACAAGTAGGAGATGTATGATAATTTTATATACTTGGTAAAGTTGTATATGATTCGAAATTAATAAAATCACATATAAAAAATATATTAATTCAATAATTCATTTAAAGATATATAAAAGAATCATGTATATTGGAATTCAAAACTCATAAATGAGTTGAGTGAGTCCTCATGATTTAAAAAAGACTCCTCCTAAATTCATATAGGATTTACTCCTAAAAATTATTATTTAAAACATGATAAATATATGATGATGGTGGATTGTTTTTTATAAAGAAGTCATAGTTCTTATCATATCATCTCCTTATAACTTATTTCAAGATTTTTGAACTATATATGAAATCACATGTCGACCACACTCTATTCTATTATAGAAAGTTGACACTCTATTCTATTATAGAACTATTTTAGTTAAACAAATTACTTGAAGTTGTAGGCTAGCAGTTAGAATTAAATTGTCACGTAATTTTTTACTCTTTGATATAAACTATTCTCATAAGTATGTTTACCCTTTAATGACCATACTATATATGATTTTTTTAAGTCCAATAATAGAGTTGAAAATTCAGAATTATTAAATGTTTTTTTAAGTAAATGATGATAGGCTAAATATAAACATGCATGGCCCCTCCAATCCCATCTACGTATAATTTCAATCCTATTCTCAATTACGAATGGACACTAATCTTTGACATTAATAATAAACGACGTCGTACGGCTAAACGTTGATATCAATCAAGACGTCAAGTTTTCTTAGAATTAAAAGTTCTTAACTCACCAACAGTGGCGGAGTCGTAGGTGGTGGATCCATCGTCGGCATTTCTGCTCCCCACAATGACGGTCTTGCCCTTTCCGTCCCCAACCAACACTACATTCTTTTGTTTCGTCTTGAAATTCAGGTTTTCCTTATAAGTTCCAGCCTTCACGTATATTACGCCGCTGCCACCACCACCACCATCCGACATAGTTCCGACCGCCGCCGCCGTCACATCCCTAACCGCCTCCGCTATACTCGTGTGGGTCCCACTCCCATCCTTCGCCACCACCGCATGTGGTTTCAGCTCCCCCGCTGAACCTTCCAGAAGCTTCCTCTTCGCTGCAGGCAGCCAGGCCGGAAACTTATTATCGTCCTCCGTTAATAGCAGCTTCCGGCCGCCGGTGCCACTGGCTGGACGACTGTAAGAAGGGTAGTTGTGGTATTTATCATTCATGACATGGTTCACGTACAGAGCTAGAGAGTTCCCTAGGGTTCGAGTCATGTTGTGAGCTAGAGTTTCGAGGAGTAGGGTGGCTTTGTTATGGTGAGTTCGTTTTGTGAGGAGGAGACTTTCTTGACAAGTTACTTGGTTGGTAAGGGCGGCGCTGAGCCACGTTTGGACGTCAGTAGGGTCATGATGCCGGCGGTATGCCACGTTGGAGAGTTGCTCCAACGTGTCCTCCAGCAGGTCAAGACAGTCCTGCGTGGGCCCCACGACCGCAGTTTTAATATCATATGCACCATCGAGTTGTGTCGTGGAGGCGATCACAAGAGATGCCGCGGAGGAGAGGACTGATTGAGCTTGGGCCAGGGTGGACACGATGGAGTCCTCGAACATCGCTTTTTTTGATTTTGTCGACGATGATGATCTAGATGACTTGGAGAAGTGACTTGGGGTTGAAGAGGTTGTGGTTATTAGGAGGATGAAGATAATGGGAATGGTGGTTGCATGGTAGAAGGTCGACATGGCTTATAGATATGAAGGAAGTTTGTAGTTGAGTTTTTGTGAGTGCATGAAATAGTTGTAGTTTGGATGGTATTTATAGTGTAAATTTTTTTGTTTGGATTCCAAGGTAAGGGATGCTGATATGTGTATGTATCAACATTGCATGTACTATGTAGTAGTATGATAGGATCAAGTATTAAAGAAATGTTGATTTCAATGTAACTTGCGAAGAAGTAAGTGTCAATTTTCACTTTGTGAGTTTACATCAATTCCAAGTGATTATAACATTTTGTTATGTTTGGCTATAGAAATCATGATTCATAGGAATGTGAAATTAGAATAATATAAAATAATTGAGTTGAAGTTGGAAGGGATTTTGAAAAAATTGTAAAATTAAAAGATATAAAAGATTTTAGGAAAGTTTATTTTTCCATCAAGTATATGAGGAAATATGATTCCAATTAGAATCTTTATATTTTTTTATTCAAGTTTCCATCAATGATATTTTTCTATTTCAATTCAACTCGTTTACATTAGTCTAAACTCAACTTTCTTAAAAATCATGATTCTTGTTGCCAAATAAAGCACTTAACATTGTACTTTACAGATCGGTAAATTACTCCTTCTACTATTAAATTATCCATGGATCGGCTAATTGGCCATGGTGTAAGGGGTATACGAATAATTTAATGGTACCGGAAGTGATTGACATACAAGTGAAGTACAGGGGGTTGAATGTCATATTTTTCATTTTAGGCTATTTATTTCGGATATATTAAATACTCAAACCAAACCCAATCCATTGTGAGCCGACCCATAGTAGCACTCTACATTTGACCCCGCATCAACAATACGGAGGTAGAATGAATGTTGAAGTGTTGAATTGTTCACCGTCAGATCATTGTCACACTCCTGTCCATGTATTGCTTCTGAAAAGGGTCCTATATATGGGCCCCTAGACGTACAAACAAATGTATGGCTGAGATTAAACTGAAAGATGGGAGGGGGAAGACAAGTTGTGAATTATTAGTGGAATCCAGTGTGATCCAGATCCCAACTTCATCTGCTCACCATATATGTGGGTCAAGTCTCCTAATAAAGTGATTTTGATTCGTGTGTTAAGGATTCGAAGATATCGAATTTAAATTCAATATATTCTATAAATAAACACTAACATATTTATATCTTTTTTATTTGGTGTAGATTGAAGGGCTTACTCCGGAAAAACAATGAGTCTGATAATAAAATGATTTTAGTTATTGGTAAATATGTTTTAAATAGAAGGATTCACGACTCATGCTTCGAGAATAAAATATTCTTATGTTTAAATTCTCCCCTTTGTTCTGCTCGAACAATACTCTTATGTTGTGGTTATTGACCACATTGGCGGAAACAGCAGTCTGGTGGCATTTCGTATCACATATATTAATTGTGAATCTTATATATAAATTTTATTTTTCCAAAAAATGTTTATGAGAATTGTATATATGGATCATCCCCAACCACACATTCAGAAACAAACTGTTATCCTATAACTCACAAACTAGGGATTGCCACGTGGCCGATATGTCTATTTTGTAATTAATAATTAGGCAATAAATAAGTATTTATTTTTGAAATATATTAAATTTGAATTCGAGATTTTCAAATAACTAGACATATATTTTACCATTTGAGCAAATTAACTTAGACAAGTAATAACAACTTTATATGGTAGCTATACACTTTTGTCACGTAGAGGTTTTCACACACTTTGTATAACATAGTTCTTTAATGAGAGATTACCGGGTACCAGTATCACACATCATCTTTTTTGTTTGACATCACACATCATCCATTATTATGAGGAATCAACCAAGTACTGAACCATGCAAAGAGAATTGATTTCACTCGAGGTGAAAACAACTCAGTCTCATACACCTGTATGTATGGATATTTCGAGTCTAAAGAGTCCAAGTTGCATGTCGAGAATTGCATGCATCTAATAATGCAGATATATATATAATTCGAAGAAATTATATGGATATACTTTGAATGGACCAAATTAAAGAGTGCAGGCATGCCATTGATAATAAAAAAGGAATTTCTTAATAAAATTTCAACTTAATTAAAAAAAGAAGAAGAGAGAAACACAACTGAACCGATATAGCTAGAGGTTATCAACAACTAATTTAATTTGTTGAGATATAAATAATATAATTAGTTGAGAAGTGCCGATAATATAATAAAGAGAAGTTGATAACAAGTGATTAGAAGTACTAACAGACTAATGTCGATCCACAAATTTCAATCACAGGACTAAAGAAGCATCTATCTATCTATCTATCTATCTCATCCTTTTTCTTTCTTTGTGGGGTTCTCCTAACTTATTATTAATAAAGTGGCCTGGTGAGGTTAGCTCTAAGTCGTCGTCGTCGTCGTCGTCGATCCAAGTCTTTGTTTTAATACGTACGGTAGAGATGATGTTAGTGTTTGCGTATATACACTTTATGTCCATCAATTTTAATTAGTTGTTAAGAAGGAGGTTGACAGAAACTTGGGAAGAAGTTGTCAAAAGTCCTCGACGGAAGCTGAATATCGTTTTATGTCTGAGGTTTGTTCTGAAGTGGTTTGGTTGATACGGTTGCCGGCTGAAATGGGGGATACCGTCGAATTGCTGATTCATTTACATATAGATAACACAAGCGCAATCCGTTTACATGCCTTTTGAGGTTACATTATTGGGTTGCAATCATTTTTTATATAATATAAGTAGGCGCGGTTCAGATGGAGTCAACATGAACTAAATAAATGGGAAGGAAAAATCATAATACAAGTAAGAATTATATTTCGAAAGTTAGTTAAGGGAAGATTAGGTTCTTATACGGATGGATTGGATTTCTTATATTGCTAGTTTAAATTTGTGCGATAATCCTACCAACCCCAACTTAAATAACATTCGTGCAATTTTTTAAAAAATATTATTATAATTGTCCATCCAAATGAAAAAAAGAGAACTTACAAAATTACTCGATAAACCACCTCAATAATTATCTTATATCTTTGAAGTTAACTAACTTCTTGACAGAAATTAGAATATACTTTTGATGAAGATATTCATGTTACCGATCTCTTTACTCATTATGGGCATTCTCTTCCCTTCGGTTATATATTTCTCTCATAATTGTGATTGGTCATTGTATTTGTACAACTTTGGTTGGGGTATTATTTCTCGGGCTATTTCTTCAAATGATTAGTAACCTTCCGTTTTTTCTATTTTAAAAATAAGGAATGGATTTATTTGATCAATAATTCATTTGACCTTTTCTCAGTGGACCACATTCTGGGCCTCTTGCACTAAGGCCCATTTTGTTCAAGTCTTCTTCCTCACGGGCCGATGAAGGTTGGAAGCCGGCTAATAATATCAAGGTCTTGTGTACATATAATAACAAAAGGGTTATAAAGGCTTAAAACCGGCCCAACACAAAATTAAACGTTCATAAAAATTAAGAAATCATGGTGTTTGGGAAAATTAATCCATAAGAAGGAGAGAACCCAAAGTTCGATTAGTTTTTTCTTTTCAAACTTTAGACGTAATTTGGCAGAATTAATCTTCATTCATAACCAGACAATTTTTTTAAATGAAAAGTGTATTGTAAGTGCGCATGTCCAATACTAACAAATTAATCTGTAGTATGATTGTCAGTTCTATAAACATAAATAAATTAAATTTTTTTATGTTTAACCCAAACTTTTTGTATAAGTTTATGAATCTGGCCGACAATAACAGAGTGTTAATAAATCACATACTTCTCGCATCGTATCAAACATAATTACACAATATATATATATATATATATATATATATATATATATATTTAGTTGCATCTATATACCCTTAGGTATCCTCTCTTCCAAACTACATACATAAAATTATGTTACACCAACCTCTAACTGTACTCGAATAATTGAACACATCATGTTGGAGGCCAACACCATGACAAATCAAATCTTTTATAGCCGTTTCACCAATTTCCTGATCATTTTGATTATATTGAATACAGGGGAGAAAGGGAATGCAAACCTAACCCCATAAAGAAATAAACAAAAGGAAGAAAGAAAGCATCTATCTATCTAATCACAAGAGGGAATTGCTAAGCAAAAAGTCTGAATTAAAACCGAAGATTAGACAGACAAATTAGGAATAAAGCAAGAATAAACAACAGAGTAATTAAGAAAGAAAAATAAAAATAAAGACAATCCCATCAAAATTCCTCCTCAACCCATGTGCCTTCATGTGGTAGTTAAGCCTCTTGTAGGTCCATCAATCCACTTCTCCAACTTCCAAACCCCATAGCTTCTTAATTAATTTATCTCTAAACTTAATCACCATTTAATTAATAATGTGAATATGTGATACTATGATAGTGTTTGGTATGAGTTTGTTGAGATAACCATGTAATAGTGCAAAAAAGGGGTCTTCCAACAGAAGGGTGATGAGTATTGAGTGTGTTGAGAAAGAGGTAACAAAAGAATTTTAAAATAATATGTAAAATTCTTACTTTTCTGGTCATTTGAAATGGACAATAAGAACTAGCTAGTATTGAATTTGTGGCGTCGTGTTTGAGACTTGATAGTCTCACTTGGTCTACTACTTATCAAAGTTCCCTCTTCTCTCTGCCCTGCCTCCTACGTTATCTCTCTTGCATCACTTTTTAGACTTACTACCATACCTACATCATCTCACATGATTCAATACCGTCAAAGATATCGCATTAACTGAATATTTATCAAGAATTCCTCACAATCACTTATAATGCAAGGGATTTTTAACAAGCACTGGACTAGGCGAGACGAGGTACATGATAAATTCAAAATGTGATGTAAGACAGAGAATATAGGAGACTGAGGAGAGAGAAACATATTGAGGAAAATATTCTGATTCATTGGTTCATATAGGGATGTCAGGTTAGTATTTGTTGTGTTGGTATCAAGCTGTGTGGCTTTATTTTGAGTGGTTGGCTTGATTGAAGCGACCATTGAACTAAGGCAGTGCACTGTGCTGGGACGGTGCCACGTGACTTCAGGCCGAGCGAAAGACACCCCAATTTTTTTAAGAGGCCCATTAGCACTGAAAACGGTCAACGCTAGGACAATCAACCCTCAACCGATCGGTCATAGTCCACGGTTCTTATCTCGGGCCTACTTCTATTAGGCCCATCATTATGCTAAAAAAATGCACCCATTAGTTTCTTGACGATGACTTCTCAAGTATGTGGTCACCAAGTCATGTACGTGGTAGTGGCTTCAAAACAATGGTTATTGCGTTTGTGGAATCTCGTTTTCTTAAGACAAACCCTGTACGTGGCAGCATATATACTACCCTCGATACGTTTATCTCGTAAACGAATAATTATTAGTGAGTACGTAAGATTGACGCTTCCTAGCTAACACATGAATTTTCCTTGGCGCCATGGACCAAATTGTATAATTACAACACTAATTAAGAAGGCTACATCCATCTTTTATCCAACTATGAACCGGTCGATGATAATTAACCAAGCTGCGACTTCGATTGTATTGTAACACAAAGTACGTACACTCTGTTTAATATAATATACTATATATTTATACTTAATTTTGAACTACATGACTCGAATTCGACATTGGTACATTATACTTAATTCTTCAAAAAGGGTAAAATTTAATGGATGATGCAAAAAAGTGTGAAGTGAACACATTCATCAAATCTCGTATTTTTCAGCTCTAGAACAACAATACGTTTCATACTCTTCAAATTCTCTTGGTTATATGATATTGGTATAAGAGATCCCTTTGTTGATTTGTATGCACTTCAAAGTTTCAATTTTTAGCTCGGAGTTGAATCAACTTTTCCAAATCATAATAATTACTGGATATGTAAAACTAACCTTGTGTATTTGTTAGTAAATTGTTTTATTTATTTAGATTCTCATAATTTACAGTATCAATTATTATGCATTGTTTGTTATTGGACCATAAATTTACATTTTAAATCCTTATTTTGAGTATAGTAAGTCCAAATTAAATTAAAGTTCCCACCTATATATGCCGTCCAAACGAGGTAGTCCAAATTCGGTTTCTCTTTCCCAACCAAATATTCTTTTCATATTTGTAAACCAAACCAATTTGTTCCTAGCTACCTATTTGCCTATTTCATTGTATAGAGTAAACTTCGGGGTTGATCGGCCGTCAATTCATTAGCTCAGATAAGATCGATAATTGCATTATTACATGTGGTGTTCAAATAATTGTGTATTTTAAATTTTGAAAAACAAAACTAAATGTTATAACCAACAAACTACAACTTATTTGGACGAATAATATTGATTGGTTTACTAGAGAAAAAAAGATATCCTAAATTCTTCATTCCATTCCAACCCAATCAAAGGAAAAGATTGAAAGAAGAACTGTCTTTCTCAAAATAAGAATAGAAACATGTGAGATAATAATGGCAATGCATGATCCTTCCCAATTTTCATTGATCGAGATGCACCCATTTTTTCATTTTATGGAACGTTATCTGCAGAGAATATAACACCCTAATGTTCACCGATGAGCAAGAGTGGAATTAGGATTATTAACCTTTTGAATTAGGATTATTAGCCTCCTCAGTCTACAACTCTTAACTTAAAAGGGTTTTTCTAACCGAGATTGAATTAAGTTATTTGGATCATATAAATAAAATAAGATATATTACAAAAAACATGCAGTTTTATGAAATATAATTACGGGACGGTATCATTATTAAAACGATCCTTAACCAACTAATCTCTAAAAGTATATAAATTGCTTTAATATACTAGTGACCGTTTAAAGATATTGAAAATCTTTTTTGGCTGCTAATCCATGGATGCTCTCCATTTGCACATATTTTATCTCAGAATTTTCCTTTTTTAATTTGGTGGTGGTGGCAGGCAATAAAACAAGGTAGGTCCTTTTCCTCTTTTCTTTTCATTTTGTTCCCTTTTAACAACATTTCACTATAAATAAAAACTATTAAATGTTTTGAGTTTCTAACAATTTCAATTAAGCCATCACCCAAAATCGAGATTGATCAATCTAAACCATCGTTTATCAGGATGTTTATATCTTAATATGATGAAATACTATATTAAATTATTAAAATCACACTTAATGTTTAGTGTAATTTCAAACGAGATGGATCAATCTAAACCATCGTTTATGCTAGTAGCAGATGTCAACTACGACAGCGAACAGAGCATCGATATGTATTGGGATCATGACCAAAATATAACCTTAAACGAGAAACCGAAAAACAACCCATTATGAGACTTCATGAGATAGCTTATTAGTGACCGATTTATGGTTGATCCAACCGAATTAACAAACCGATCCAAAAACCAAAACCTTTACCTTTTTGTCAAGTGTGTCAGAGATAAAATCCCAACTTCCCCAATCCATTAAAGCTCATTTGTCCCCCCCCCCCCTCTCTCTCTCTCTCTCTCTCTCTCTCTCTCTCTCTCTCACAAACCCTAAACACAAACACCCGATATATCCATGGCGTCAAAAGATGATAGAATCATCAATACAATTTCAAGCTCTACACCAGAGAGAACCTTTGCCCACCAATTCCTCACTTCCCTCCAGAAACTAAGAACCAATCCCTCCAACACTAGGATGACAAGACGACGCCGTAGCGTGAAAATCAAGGTAGCGGCCTATTCCTCCATGGCTCGAACCATCGGATCCCGACGAGTATGGAGCCGGGCCCTCCTCTCAAGGATCAGAACCCGCGGCCGCCTCCCCAACACACCAAATTTGATGAGGAAGAAGGAGCCGATGAGTCGAGTAAAGATGTTGAGGAAGCTTGTACCGGGAGGAACGAGTATGAGGATGGGTAAGCTGTTGGAAGAAACGGCGCATTATGTTCAGTGTTTGGCTGTTCAGATTAGGGTGATGCGGACCATAGCCAATCATTACTCTGGTCTGAGTAATTAATTAATTAATCACCAAAGGTTTTTCAGTATTAATCATTATTAAGTATACGTGAAGAAAACATATACTATACTGTACGTGTACATAAATACGTACGTGTGAGATTAGTTATTATTGTGAATTTGAGATTTTCCTTTCTTTTTTTGTTTACATCTCTTGGTTTGATCAGGTTCTTTGTTTAATTTTCACGGTTCTCTCTTATATTGTATATACGAATATACGACATACACAGTTAATACGTGATTAATAAGAATATATTGTTAATACAAATATATATATATATATTGTTAATACGTGATTAATAAGATATATACATATGATTCTGTTGTATTAATTTTGGTGTGTTGTAACTTGTATTTAATTACGTTAATAATGTATGATTTGTATTTCTATAATGTAATGTTTATCTTCTTGTATAATATTCTCATAGTTTAAAAAGAAAAAAATATTCATAGTAATCTTATCGTTGGATTTGAGGTCTTTCTTTGTTTTCTCTGGTTCTTTTCTCTGCTTTAATTTTGGAGAATCTTTTGACAATTACAGGGAGATAATTACAAGTGGTGTTTAATGGCGTTTTCTGTGACGCAAAATAAAAATACAAGGGAACAAGAATATCACCCAACTGATGATCTGCCCAAAACAAAAGCTACTGTTGAAATTAGTTAATCGGCTTTAATATTTTCCAAGCTATTCGTGAATTGTTCGATCGTTGGGCTCGAAAAAATTACTGAAAAACTTGTTTGGGATTAGGTTAGCTCGAAGCTAAACGGGTTGAGGTGGAGCCAATGCTGCCTCGGTTTGACAGGCTCATGAGCTAGCCCGATTCGTGAGATCCTTGTGCCAAAATAGCGAACTAACTTGTTTATCAGTATTTGCTCATGAGCAAGCTCCGTTAGTTACTCAATATTAGGCTAAAAATGCGATATGTATTTGGTCTCAAACATAATCATATATAATTTATGATCACGTTAATGAAAACGCAAATACTACATGGTTGATGTTTAATTATTCTAATTTAAAAATGTAGAAAGTTAAATTTTAATATAACTTGTTTCGAGATTGATTCGTTGATTTGTTTATAGTGTAGAAACTTCAAGTTCATATCAAATTGAACTCATCATGGGCTTTCAACAAGCGAAGTGAAGGATTTATGTCATTCGGCCCAAGTCCGCATAGGAACTAGTGAAGTGTTGAACCTGATTAATTGAAATTAATTCGAGCCGGTTAGGAGTTAGCACTTCTTGCTAGAGGCCACTGTTAATTAGTGGTTTGGGCCACGGCTAATCAGACCGGGTCGTCCTACAAGGTCACACGCTTATAGTATGGACCGGATCAATGTCCTAATCCAAGATGGATTAGGGTTAGTGGGTTGGTGGCCCAATAGGGTTAGGGTTTATGAGAAACTCTATAAATAGACTGTTAGTTGTAACAGTTTATTTGAAGCCGCCATAAGCTTTTAGAGAGAAAACTCTAGCCACCAAACACTCTGGAAAATCGTTCTTCGATTAAGCTTTCTAGCAGGCGTTGATGAAGGAGATCCGGATCCCAGCTAACGTGGACTCTGTAGAGGAGCTACACATGAAGCTCTCGCATTTGATCTAAGGCTTCGACAAGTACTAGTCGGCGAACTATTTATCACTCTTCAAGAGGTAAATCGTGAAAACCTTTGTATTGATTTATATGCAAACGAGTCGGTCTAGGATGTTAGATGCTTTCGCATTTTCGCTGCGATTGTCTTGTATGCATCTAAACGATTTCTTATACGAAGTTCAAGTGGAGATCAATCCACGTTGAACTTGAGTTGGGCAAGTCAATGATGATTAATAAGTCATACTAGACTTGGCTTGAAGTTGACCACAAGCTTCAATTTTATAACTTGAAATCAAAATCCCCGAAGCCGAATTTGAATATGGTGTAATTCGACTCGGCTCGACTTGGCTTCTACACTAATAATCCATGAAGCTAGGAATTTGTTGTGAACACACACACAACCCCACACTATGTAGCTGCACCTAAAGGCTTTAAACGTGTTTTTTAAGATAGAAAACTGAACATAAATACAATAATGATGTTCATTTCATAGGATATATTGAATTCAAACTCGAAAACTTCAAATTACTAGACAAACTGCTTTACCATCAGAGCAACTCCACTTATTAAAGACCTAAAGGCCCTAAACCAGTTACGTGAACATCAATGACTGTACCCAACAATTTGCCATTTTGCATAAAAATGAATATCAATTAAAATTCAGTTCACTATCTTCACCATGGGCCCAAATAGATAGAAAAATGGCGAGCTTTAAGCCCAGATCCAGTTTAGAAGGTTGATGTCGGTTATGACCCATCTCTACTCACTGCCTTCGTTGATTTAAGATGGATGTTGGTCCCTACTATTGGTATAATCAGATTTGATGAACACTTCCAATGCAATGATTTTTAATATGAAAAGAGTATGTAATGACTGTAATTAAAAAACCATTCATACAAGAATGATACATTTTGATCAATTATTACATAGAACTCGTTTGGTATGAAGTAATGGAGGGTGGAGGAAATGTAGGAAAAGGGAATTGAGAAATCAGAGATTATGTAATTCCAATTATATTGTTTAGTGACAAGGTTTGCAGTTAAAATATAATTTTCAATTTGTTAGGGATTTATGGTGCAATGACCATGATGCCCTTATTAGAGATTATGTAATTCCAATTATATTGTTTGGTGACAAGGTTTGCAGTTAAAATATAATTTTCAATTTGTTAGGGATTTATGGTGCAATGACCATGATGCCCTTATTTGAAATCTAATTTCAAGACCCATCATCTTCTAGTTAGCAAAAATTCATTTAATACTCGTCTAATACACATAAACGTACTATATGCGTTTAGAACTTCCGTTCTCGTACTATTGTAGAGCCGTTTAATTTTATAATTTTAATATTTTTTAATTGTTGCCAAAATTTTAAACGTATTGCTATGTTGAAATAATGTATGAAACTCTGAACGTATTAATATAGTACCATACTCGTACCGTATTTTACTAACTATAAATGAGAACAAATCCGATACCCACCACTACTTGTATTTGTCAAGGAAGAATAACTAATATTTGTACATATCTACAATCATATATTATAATATGTCATGTGTCTCTGTTTCCAGTAGATGTGTTTCATCGACAAAAATTTCAGTAAAAGTGTCGGCCACTAACTATTTATTGATTATCTTATCAGCACTAAACGAGCTGGAAAAACACCAGGAGTTTCGACAGAAAAGTGCATGGAATGGCTCCAATCACACAAGCAAGGTTCAGTCATCTACATTTGTTTCGGATCCCAGAACAGCATCACTCCATCCCAGATGAAGGAGCTCGCAATCGGGCTCGAACAGAGCGGTACGCCTTTCCTCTGGGTCATCCGCCCACCCACCGGTTTCGGCCCGAAATCAGAGACATTCAAACAGGAATGGCTGCCGGAAGGGTTCGAGCATCGAGTCCAACAATCCAATACAGGACTACTGGTCCGGAACTGAGCCCCGCAGTTGGAGATCCTGTCCCACAAGTCAACGATAGCATTTCTGAGCCACTGCGGCTGGAACTCCGTACTAGAGAGCTTGAGCTAGGGGGTTCCCATCATCGCGTGGCCCTTGGCAGCCGAGGAAGGGTTCAATGTGAAAATGGTCAAGGAAGAGATCGGAGCAGCTGTGGAACTAGCGAGAGGAACCGAGAGTGCTCTGGAGAGGAGCGAGGTTAAGAGAGTGATTGAGTTTGTGATGGGGAAAGAAGTTGGGATGAATTGAAGAGGAAAGCTGAGGAAGTTTCTCGGCATTTGCAGGCTTGGGTTCAAGATGAAGGGAATGATGATAACAAAAGGTTCTTCTGTGATAGCTATGGATGATTTCCTGCAAACAATTTTGACCAATCGAACGCCGACAGAGTATGTATTGGTTGCGATTTGGGAAGTATTGGTCACCAGGGTTCGAGTTAAGAGGCATAGTCACATTGTGACAAGATTATAGACAAGAAGATAGAAACGCATACAAATAGGAGCAAAATAAGTAATTCCAATTCCACAGGACATTTTACAAGAACTTTCCAGTAATGAAATTTGATCTATAAATAATATTAAGCTGTCTTTGCAACGAAACAAAAATGTTTTTGTTTTTCAAGGACTTTACCAATAATGTAAAAAACAAAACAAAACCATCAAATTGAATGAACAAACTTAAAAGAAGGGAGACTGTTGAATTCTACAGCTTTCGGAGAACAGAGAGAGATCATCATGACCTGGAGCAGCAGGACATGAAGCCACTGGACTTTTTCGATCCGTCGTCGTTGGAAAGGGTCACCCTGTTTAATGACAACTCGGCCTTGTATGCATCCGAGTTGAGGACTTTCCGGCTGACGTTGCTGTAAATTTCTCGAATCACAAGCTCAAAGGCCTTCTTGACATTGGTTGAATCAAGGGCGGAAGTCTCCATGAAGAACAACCCTTCTTGTTCTGCTAGGCTTTTCCCTTCCTCGACGCTCACCGCTCGAATGTTTTCGAGATCGCACTTGTTACCGACCAACATTCTTGCTACCGTCGTGTCCGAATGCGCTGCATCCGTCGTTTCAAATTAAACCCAAACGTTACTATTTGTGTTTCAATATGTCAAATACTCAAATATAAAAAGATCAAGCACAGTAAATTGAATTCAGAATGTCGTTGACGTACATGACATAAACAAAGCTGAAGTAGTGAACATAGCAAAAGAATAAACAATACATATGTATCCGAAAATCATAAATATTTAACATCTTTAGGAACAAACTTCTGCGGTTAGATTGTCCTTCAAAGGCAGAGTAGGGAAATATTCCCTGCAGTTTCTGTTAGAGAATACTGATCCTAGTAAGGAAAGTTCAAGTCTTTGATGCTAGTAATCTTTACAGTTTTGGACCTCAGTCATGTAGCTGTAGATTCCGAATGAGAAAGCTACTGATATACGAAATTTCCCAGCGAAAAACAACTTTGGAATGTTTGAGACACATTTCTCATATTAACCCTAAAGCCTCTGCCATGCAAAGGTTAGTTCTTTCCTGAACTTCTAATTTCAATAGCGTACAAAAGCTAAAGAGAATGACGAATCCCGAAAGGAAAAAGATACAATTCACAAATTCAACCTTGGTAGTTACGGCCTTGATTAGTTCTAGAATGTGCATTGAAAAATACCCCCAAGCAATTGAATTGGAATGAAAATTAAGCATGCTACGAGATATAGACATATAGGAACAGCTTCTCTAACATTGGAGGAGCCCAACACCAAATTTAGACAAATACGGAACGAAGGATGCAGCCAAACATCCAATTCCCAGTTCAAATCGAACATTTCACCAATGCATATCCAGACAAACGCCTCCAGCCAAGTAAAAAAAAGTTCCATCGATCCATCTTTACTTTACAATTAAAGTGATCATTCCAAAAATTCCAAGGAAAGGAGATAGTTCAGCTGCTCAATTTCCTAAAGTTATCCATTCAAAACACAGATCTACATCAAGCTTAACGCCATGAACTCCCAAACTCACAAAAAACAGTACTCAATCAATCCAAGAAGCAGTAAGAGAACTTTATATATGTTAAGTAGGTACTTACTGGTGAGCTCATCGAGCCAGCGACCGACGCTCTCGAAAGTGGTGCGGCGGCTGATGTCGTATACGATGAGGGCGCCGACGGCTCCTCTGTAGTAAGCAGAGGTGACGGCGCGGAACCTCTCTTGGCCGGCGGTGTCCCAAATCTGGGCCTTGACTTCCTTGCCGTCGATCTCCATGCTCTGCGTCTGGAACTCGACGCCTATTGTGGCCTTGGAATGGGCGTTGAACTCGTTTCGGGAGTAGCGGGATAAGAGGTTGGATTTGCCGACAGCAGAGTCGCCGATTATCACGATCTTGAACAGGTACTCCTCTCCTCCCTCGTCGTCTGATGATGACATGGCTGTGCTGAGCTGTCTGTTTTGCTTCCCCGCTGCGTTCCGACGGCGGACGGTGGCGGAGATGGAAAGCGGTGAGAGATAAATTATCGGTGTGGGGAGGGGGGGGAGGCTGAGAGGGAGATGAAGTCTATAATGGTAAGAGGAGAGTCAAGCTGGCAGAGACATGGTGCTGTGGATGAATGAGTTGCCTTTTTTGTTTTTTTAAATTATTATTATTTTCAAAATATTTTTTATTAAATTATTTATCCTTTTTGTAATCATTTTCCGTGTTTTCTGCATTTAACTTGAATTTGTTTCTTTTTCTTTTCCATTATCCTACCTAATATATGGGTGAGTTCTAAAATCCAGGCAATTAAATTATAGGATTTCCAGAATTATTCATAGGAGGGATATTTTAGGTATTTCGTGATTTATTTTATTTTTTTATTTCATCTTAATTTTAATTTGTTCAGTATCCATTTTTGCATCCTCCATAATATCCGGTCAATCCAAACGGCAGCATCCACATCTTCACCTGCAGCTAAATCACCAACACCTCCATCCATGTCCCCAACCTCATCAGACGCTTCTACACGCCCGTTAATATCCCAACTTTTGATTTTTAAGGTTGAGTTTACTTTTGTGATTTCAATCTTTCGAAAAAAAGTTTGAAATACGGTTGTAGATATGGTGATGAATGTGAATGAGAAGCTCAGGGTATAGTTGAGGCTGTAGATTGTTGGCTTTGTTTGGGTCGGCAAGACATGAAATCGATTGGAGGTGAATCTGACCTTTGGACTTAAGATCTCCTCTCGTCTGGCGGAAAAGTGACTGATGGATGAGTTGTTGTCGTGAAAGAGGAAGAGGAATATGGAGGGAATTAATGTGACCTGATCGACTCCGTCGATTGATTGAACTTGAGGACGTGGTTGGTAAGAGCGAGGGCGATGGAATCAGAGGAGTGATTGACGGCGGCGACACAATGTCCAAACTGAAGTAGTACGTTTGACGAAGATGACTTTTTCAAGATTACATAATCAAACTTGAACTTCTATTAATTAACAACGTAGTCTGTTAATTTTTTAAATGTTAACATCGATGACCCATATACAATGTATTATAATGAGTTATCTATCATTATAATCAATTATTATTTTATAACCAGTTATATTCTATAATTAATTATATTTAAAATATAACTGATTATAACCAATTATAATAGTTTATAACTAATTATATTTAATATATAACTCGTTATATTTAATATATAACTGGTTATAATTAAAACCCGTTATATAATAGGTTATATGTAATATATATAACCGGTTATATTTTCGGTTATATGTAAAATAACTGGTTATAATTATAACCCGTTATAAAATTATAACTGGTTATAATTATAACCCGTTATAAAATTATAACTGGTTATAATTATAATCCGTTATAAAAATATAATTGGTTATAATTTAAAAAATACAATCGGTTGTGAATTTGCGTTGGAAAAGCCGTAGGAGACTCGTCGGAAAAAGTGACCGGCCGATGACTGGAGTTTCTCCAGGAGTCATCGGTCCTGGGTCTCGCCGGAAAGTCATCGGTCGGTGACCGGAGTCTTGCGGAAAAGTCACTGGATGATGACCGGGAAGTCGCTGACGGGTCAATGTTGACGATGAGGTGGTAGTATATTTTTATAAAAATAATAAATTAAATAAATTTGTTGAAAAGATTTCCATGTCTTTTTTATACATATCATTAGATTTAAAACCCGTGAGATCTAATGATCCGGGATCGTCCTAGAAATCCCGAAACGTTTTTTCGCCAGAATTCCAAACCTGCCCCTAATATATAATCCGTCATTTGGTCTAATTTTTGTTTCAAATCAAATAATTTTTTATTCGTAAAAAAACAAAAGGTATATTACAAAGAGATCACTACATCAACAAAGTTTCTAATGAAGAAAAAGCGTAAACACTTGAATACATATTGTGTGTAATGCTAATTAAATAATCATCCATCTAGTGAATTGTTTAGTTATTTAAATTAAACAATAATAATTTTATTTGAAAAATTGAGCCACAAGAGTAGAATAATGGTAGAATGTATCTCCCATAATAGGGTAACAAACTAATTGCTCAAGCATATGGTAGCATGTGTCTACCCCTATGGGGTAACAAATTAATTGCTCAATGTGAGTTGAGTTGCATATGTATTAAAAAAACATTAAAATATAGCCAAAGTTAAAAATGAAATATTGAACATCTAAATACTTTTGCAATATTAACTGACAGTTTTACTAGCTCAATTATCAAGACTTGTCTTAGTTGACCCGTAATAATCTAAGAAGAAAAAAACAGAAAATAAAAGAAGTAGTTTAAATAATGAATATTTACTCTTTTGTTTCTATGATAATGATGCTGCGTGATTCCGTAATGTTTTATATTTGAGATATCATTTTCTGTAATTAAAGATGCATTTGTGTGGAAAGTGAAAGAAAAAAGGAAGATGTATTATTATTGATACTGGAATCTGGGTCAACATCCTAATCTAATATATTAATAAATGAATCTGTTTTAAGAAAGAATTAAACCTAAAAGATTTCGATTAAAGGTAGACTGTTATGAATATAATTACTATAGTGGATGCACCATTGTGTAACTCCTTATTCCATTCTTCAATGTATTTCATTGTATTTATTTTCCCACCTTTATGTGTAATAATATTAGAGAGTATAGTTTATGATCTATGAGCCTATAAATAGAGCTCTCATTTGTAGCATTCCATACACCTCAATAAGAAACTCTCTCCCTCTCCATATTTCTCTTGTTCTTGTCTTTCTTTGAGTTTAGTTTTATAACACGTTATCGGCACGAAGTTTCCGCCGTCGAGCAACTTCTTGTAATCATGAGCGAAGTGCATACAAACAATACATATGGCCAGTGAGTTCATGTTTATGCTCCTGATGCCCGTTTTTGCAATTTTATTATTGCGCACGAGTGCTCGATTCTCAAAAGTTTACAAAGATTGATATTTGATTGCTATTTACTCGATTCTCTTTTTCTTCTACCTACTTTCTTTTTGTTTCAAAACTAGATTTAGTTTGCGATTTCAAATGTTATTACATTGATTTACTCGATTCCTTACATTTTAGCTTATTATATCATCACATCAATTTTTTTTCTCCTATAATATAATTGGTTACGCAAGTTGTTCTTGCTATTGACAATTCTCAGATTTATTATATCTGCTACGTGTTTTTTTTTCTTTGAGTATATGTATATTGTCATATTTTAAATTAAGTATTTACCCATTTGAATATTACGTACTTTTCCTTTTATCTTATGTTTTGAATACATATACTAAGAAAAATTTGTGATTCTCATTTTCATTTCTTACTTTTTCATAACGCTATTGTTACTATTTAAAAATAGGTCATTAAGGTGGGCTATTAGCTAATTCATATGTTTACTTCTTCAATCTTCATTTTTGTTTGTTTTCTACTAATACCCCACCGAAGATACATAGTAACAAATTATTTATGTGAATATTCACCGAGTAACAATATTATTTATTTATTTTGTGTTCATATATGTCTATGACTTAATTCTAATATTTGATAGCTTATCTTTACTGCTCAATTATTATTGATCACGCAAACGGTAATAGACATCTTATGCATATACATATGCATTTTTTCCTTTGTTTTTATCGATTTTACTTAATATTAAAGCATATTTGTCAAAAGGAAACGGATCGGTGGTTATCGATTATTATCATAACCATTATTTTTGTAACGTTGGTCATCACATTATTACATTACGTTTACATTAATATTTTTCAATCATCATCAACGATTGTCATTAAATATTTAAATGGCTAATGATCATGTCATTATTAATGGAATCGTAAGTTACGTTTACGGATTAAATAAATGTATTATATATGTTGTTAATTACAGTTTTAATAGTATATTCATGTCATTATTAATTCATTCATAATGTGATCTAATTTATTTATTGTGATAATTACGTCAAACTTTTTTTTAATTTGAGTATGTGGTTTTTGATGTTTCGGGCAAGAATTACTCTTCATGGGCATTCGAGGCTAAAATCCATATATAATAGTATTGGTGAAACGAGACGATAATGCACGTCTTATCATGACAAAGCTAAAGCTTTGCTATTTACTCGCCATCATCCGAATGATAGGCCGAAAGATGAGTACCAAGAGACACAACATATCGAAAGAACAAAGCTATACATATATTTTATATGTCTCGAATATTGAAGGTCGAAATGACAAAATATCAATCTTTGTAGTGATTGATTATACTCATAAAAGCTCGATATGATTGAATGTCCCACGAGACACATATCTTGAGAAACGGGTTATCTTATATTTCCAATGTTGATGGTCCAATGAGACAAAATATCGATCCATGAAGTGAGTGGATATAATCATATGTCCACAAAGTGATTAGACAATATATATTCCCACAAAGTCAATACACTATCGTGGAAGAGAAAGACCTAATCTTTCAAAGGTCATAGTCCATCCAAATTTATTGTGATGAGAAAATCCCATATGACACTATCATATTTCTCGAAGTGCATACACTTATATCATATTATTTTCCGATGAAAATGTCACAATACATGATTACTATTTCATATACGGAATTCAATGTGGATTTGATGGGCATATAGTACCAATGAAAGTATTTTTCAACCAATAGTTGAACAAAATCTCGAATAATTATATGATGAAATTCACACAACTTCTCGAGTTTGACGGGAAATTGGTCATCTCGTTGGTGATAGAGATGTGGAAAGATTAAGTTGATAATCATGTTGAAAAAATCTAGTGACATGAAAGGTGATACAACCATCAATTTTATTTTGATGATCATATCAAAATGATGTTAATTTAGCACTCAAAGTGATTGTGCAAAGACACATTTAATTTGTTACATTGTTCCTGAAAGCATAAGTGACAACATATTATCATTGTTCACATAAGGAACCGTTTTATTCGGATGAACATAACAATTGTGGTTATACGAGAATTATTGATCTATTAATTGGTGACATAGATGGTTGAGAAATATATCTATTTATCATTTAAACTATGTACCAATTCTCATGACAAAAATGAGTATTTTATGATGAGAATCACCATAATTAATTGTGATATATATCACATCGATAGTGCACCAAGATATATGGTGTAGTACAACTTTTCTCTCAAGCTCTAGATCGAGCTATTATATTGTTCACGAAGGAACAAAATCCTTATTCCAATTTGTTTAGGATCAAGAGAGGAACAATAATATGGTCTATGGCTATATAATTATTGAATCAATAATATTATCCTCCAATCCGTACTACACATATGTTATTGTGATTGAGATACATATATATAAATGTAAACTATACGTTTACTCGTCCTGACAACTATTATTTGGCATAACCGGTGAGACCATCCCGGTTCAATCATGATGCGAATCGATAAGTACCTCTATGGTCAATTTCGATGATTCCATAATCTAAAGTGTATGTTCTATTGAAGATTGTTGTGCATGATGGTCTCAACTTGGGTATTCTAAAGAAATGATTCCTAAGGTTATAGGGATTTAAGTAGTCCTTGTGACTCCCCTACTTCCCGGGAACACAAACGATTTTTCGTTCGTCAACAAGGTTTCGTTTCTAGGAAAGCATTTTCACCTTTCCGTTACCCATTGTTGGGTAAATCTCCAACACAACATAATTCATTTTTGGATTGCTTTTCCTCAAATAGAGTTGATTGTTGGATAATCATCAACTAAAGTAAGATCATTTATCTTACACACAACAAAACAAGGGTGATATTTATGGATCCATACGCCCAACATGTGAGCCAATTATTTTAATTGATGTATCAACTAGAAGGTCACATGTGTATATGAAAGAAAACTAAAATTTGCGAGATTACTAGCTCAACCATTTTGGTAATGAGCATATTTTCATGATTATCCAATAACGAAAATGTGTCATTGAAAACCAATATATTATTGTGAACATGTCATTTACATGCACAACACAAATTCGCATTACGCCAAGAAATTATCATGAATTCCTCCATTATGTTTGGTTTTTGGGTCAAAACCTTATACTTCCCATCTATGGATATATGAATGTGATATACACATCCGAATTGCTCCACCACCATTTATTAGGATGGGTTCTCAATGAAGATTGAGAAATTATTTTGATTACGAGTTCATCGATGGTAAAGTATCACATCGTTTTCGGGAGTATTTTGATGACTCGTTTGGAGGTTTATATTTAAACTTCCCAACATTAGGGGGAGAAAACAAAAGTTGGCCAAGAGATTAGATGAATGATCATATTATTTTGATCCTTGCACTAAGCAATATGAGCTTGAAGTTCAAAAATATATAATTCATTATCCGCGTACACTTTACCGACCCAACGAGAGTAAAGTTTTCATGTGCCAACTCAAAATGCTCCAATAACAATAATGCCAATATTGGGCAATCGACATCACAAATGAGTCTAACACCCGCAAAGGCGTGATAGACCACTCGGTTCCAAAGAAAAAAATCCTCAAAAGTGGAATGGAGCTATATATCAAGATGGTCAAATTGAGGTTAAGATTATTTAAACAAAGCCACCAAGAGAAACAAATAATGTGCTCAAGAAGAGTATCAGGTACCTGAAAGATATGAATATATATCTCAATTATCTATATCTTGGATGGAAAATATTGGAACCCTAATGAAGTCAACGTCGACGAAATATTTGTGTATAGTGCAACGCTAAATATGATAGTTGAAAATGAGGATTATTAGCCAAAATGCATGCACGAGATAGAAATGATTGGCTAAAAAAAAATTTCAATTTGAGGCAAATTCAAATTCCCAAGAGAAATGAAAAGTTTTAAGACATCAAGTCTTTATACATTGAGATGTAAAGTATGAGTATGAGAAGTTATGAAACATCTCATTTTTGAAAGGTTTTGTACAACAAACCTATAACATTTTGATTATGAGAAAACATATTCTCATGTGGTGGATGCAACTACTTTTTATTATTCGATTAGTCTGGCAATATGTGAAGGGAAAGAGTTTGCCCCTAATGGATGTCCTTGCAACCTATATGTATGGTTTTCATAATTAGAATACACATGTGTATATGAAATTCCCTTGAGGATTTATTTTGCTATAAGCAAACAATTCAAGTTCACGTGAACAAGTTATATCTAATTGACGTCATATGGATTGAATAATTGAGAGAAGTGGTCCATTTAGCATATCATACATTTCTCTATGCATAAAACTATGATTTCTTTTTCATATTGAGTTGAATTTTGAATGATGAAAAATCATCTTTGTCATATTTTATGATTTTGAAATTCTTATAAAAATTTCTATACTTTATTTTATATTTAAAATGTATTTCTTTTGTTTATAAGAGTTTAAGTGTCATCATCATCTTTTGTTATATAGATGACATACACTTTATTGAGACTCCTAAAGAGTTTCTCAAAGCAATCAAATATTGATTAGCTAGAGTTCGAGATGGAAGATGTGGAAGATTACCACTAACTTGCCAACCGTGCATCTCTCTCGAACATGATTTTCGTATATCATCAATGATATACTAATTATATCCAACAAAAAGTTATATGGATATGACATGGCTATCGGTGCTCGGATGGTAGTCGATCACTATGTGATTCTATGTCGAGTTTAATCGACCTTTATTAAGACACAAGATGTACTCGATTTTGAAGTAGTAATCTTGGTCATGTTTGTGTTGGTTGACCATAAATTGGTCTCATGTGATAATTTTACCACTTGGTGGGCTGTGAAACCAACTTATAAAGCTACACCACCATTTCAAGATCGATCCTATAAATCATGCATGATATTTATTTTGCATATATCCTTGAGTTGCAAAAAAATGTTGCAACGTGATGTGATGATTATGTACTTTTTTTCCTTCACTAGGTTTTTATCCCATAGGGTTTTCCTAGTAAGGTTTTAATGAGACATATTCTCATCTAATGGTCATCTAAGGTGAAGTGTCATGTGAATTATGGATGACCATCGATCATGTGATGCATACATTTTATGCACAAACTTCAATGAGTTGAAATATTTATCAACTAAGTGCACCTAAGTGATAACTTGGTTGATTTATTCACCAAAGATCTCTCTCGCATCAACCGTTGGAAAGCAAATTTGGAATTGGTGAGTGAATGATCTCAACCGATATAATGATGAGCGAGAGTTGATATCCTCATCGGGGGAGTCAATATGAAGGATCTCAACCGATATCATCATCGGGGGAGTCAATACGCAACTGTACTCTTTTTCCCTTAACCATGGTTTTTCCCACTGGGTTTTCCTGGTAAGGTTTTTAATGAGGTAGTATCAAAAGCGTATTCGAAGAACGATGTATAACCAATGGTCATTCAAGGGGGAGTGTTATGAATATAATTACTATAGTGGATGCACCATTGTGTAACTCCTTATTCCATTCTTCAATGTATTTCATTGTATTTATTTTCCCACCTTTATGTGTAATAATATTAGAGAGTATAGTTTATGATCTATGAGCCTATAAATAGAGCTCTCATTTGTAGCATTCCATACACCTCAATAAGAAACTCTCTCCCTCTCCATATTTCTCTTGTTCTTGTCTTTCTTTGAGTTTAGTTTTATAACATAGACAATATAATTCATTTACCCAGAGAAGGGACAAAATAATACAAAAGGAATCATTGTTGCATCTATTCGTTTTAGATCATCTCCAATTAAAAAATTGATTAATAATTTTTAATCAAAATTTTATCACCACATCAGCATTTTTAGCTTTACAATTTTTAACCTTCTTCATCTCACTAATTGATTAATAATTTTTAATCATCCTTTTTACAAACAAACACAATAAAAATCAACCAATCAAAATCATTATATATTTTTATTTTTAATTTATTTATTAAAAAATTATTTTCTATTCATAAATATATTTCTTAAAAATTATAATAATTTAATTTGTTTATATGGCATTGTTAATTGACTTTCTAACTTAACAATCTTGCTAATTTAGAAAGTACTTATTCATTTCTAATAATCACTTAACAATTACTAAAAAATTAGAAATATTCTGAAAATCAAAGGGTTGGAGATGTAATTGTTCAACCAAGGTCAAAACGATAGTTATTGAAGATATGGGCAGTCTTAAAGTACCAGATATGATTTTCTACTTGTTTCTCGGATACAATCTTCATTGAAAAAAATGTTGGGAGGTGGTGCACTCACTCAGTTGAGAAGTCTCAAGGGCACAATGGGCATATGATATCCGAGATCAACCTTGCATGGGCGTCTAATATCCGAGATCAACCTTGCCAAAGCTTATACCAACTACCGGGTGCGCTAGCGTTTGGTGAAGGGAGACCCTATTACTTAAGGCCTGCTCTATTTGAGCTAGTCTTTTTCTTTTGTCTGGGATAGGGAGATAACAACGAAAATAAACGTTTGTCGAGTGTAACTGAATTTTCATAGCCGGCACCTCCGTATCGTCAGCGCATAACTTTACCACCATAATAATTCCAACGGGATAACTAGCAACTGTAGCTAGTGAAGCACGTATGAATAGACAACTAGATTTCAAGTGCTTTCGAACAGTGACCTTACAAAATAGATTACACGAGTAGCCTATCTCCAAAGCAGGATTTAGAGGAACCTACACGAGGTTGGCTTATACAGAAGAAGCCATGCAGTTCAAGCTATGTATGATGCAGAAGCTACTGCTCTTCTATAGGTTCAACCTCTTTGATATCTTTCACTACATTTTCAACTTTCATTGACAGTTGCTCGTTATGCTCTTCGACGATCTTAATGAATGCTGTCAGCTGTTGTTGATACATGGTGCATAACCGCTTCTTGTTCCGCATCTCCATCGTCAGTTCTTGAATCCGCTTGTCCTTCTCATCCTCAACTGCAGAGGCAACAATCCTCCCATTCCTTTCAGAACGACGACAAGTCATCACACGCATGACAAATCCTAGTTTCCGAGCATATTCATCATAGAACATCTTAACAGCATCTTCTGAATCAAATTCCATACCCTCACATGGTTCTACAATCGACTCGTCTTCATCTACTGCTCCGACCATGTCCTGTCCAGGAGAATCCTCCATTATGTCGACTCCCTCATCTATATCACTCCCGGAATCTACCATTAAGCGAATATCTACAGTGTCCAACTACGAATGGCCAAATGTCAAGCTTCAATTTCCCTAGCGAACTGTAAATCCAACAATGACAATGTTTTTCACTAAGAGAAAAAGGATTCAACTGAAGATACACATCGTTCCCGATCCTTCAATTTTCCAACTCAATGTAAACAATGAGTTAGATCATGCGCATTCTATATAACTTGTTATTTCTGCAACAAATACAAAGCAGAGAATCTACAATGCGCACTGCTTTTTGCAGAAAATCTAGTACTGTTATAGTTGACAAAATACAGAACACGGTAGTCTGAAATGCTATTGGAATTGAAACAATTGAACATCAACGCAACAATAGTCACTAGCTTGTATTCAATTGAACGACTGATAAAACAGTCATCGACTCTAAATTCACCAAACATAACCACAATGAGAAATACTTGCCAACTAGAATCAGACGCAGAAGAACATACTCAATGTCGATAACAAATGTAGTGCTTGGTTAGAGGGCAGTGACAGAGCCAAGGGGGTCAAGTGGTTGTCAAAGATACCACTTGGCCCAAAAAACAAATTAAAATCTAATGTATTATTTTATGTATATTATTAGATTCAAATTGTGTACATCATTTAAATTAATTTGAAATTCTTATCGCTCAATTACAATACATTGTTTAAATATTATCTCAACTTATATATATATAACCGTTGTTGAGAGAGTACTTTCTATAATGACTTATGTCAAGTACAAGTTTCGTAATCGTATATGAGATGAATTGTTGAAAGATTGTTTGACGGTGTATATTGAAAAGATGATCGTTTCCGGTTTTGACCAAAAAAATATTGTACAATCCTTTTAGAACATGAAAATTCGTTCAGGGATATTATAAACGGTAAAAAATTTGATTCAATTTTTTTTGTCGTCATATATGATATGATTCAATTGCAAACCAGTTTGAATGTAGTAGATAATAATGGAGCTAGATAATTAATCTGATTCCTAGCTACCCATTAGCAAGGAAATACCTGTTTTTCCTTGATTTTTTTGGATTGAGAGTTCGTTTGACAACGGGATGAGATCGTATTTTACCTTGAATTCAAACTCTATAATAAATATATATAGGTAACACTCCGACACATAAAAATATTGAGTACGTACCCTCAACTTCCTTAACTTCCTTGATCTAATGAATGTTATTTCTTATTAGAGAAAAGAAGACAGAAAGTGTTGTTAACTACAAGTCATCATATGAACATAAACAAAAAAAAAGGAAGACTGGCCTTATATATTGATATCAACAGTTTTTTTCTTTCCTTTCAGCATCCACTTTATACAGAAGAAAGAAACAAAAAAGTTTGCAAGATAATAATTCACAGTTATTACAAGCAACAACAAAAAACAACCATCTGGGTCAGAATTACAACAAAACTTCCTTAATAATGTTCATCATCAGCAACTGTCTTTTCCTTCAAAATTTGTCAGCCAAAAATCATTTGGATGGTCGGCATCCACAGGTACAGTTATCCATATCCTGATGAAGTTTCTGTAACCAAACAACATAGTCAACAACTAAACATCCAACTATGGACCCCAAGCAAAACCATAAGATAAAGAGTATAAAGAAACCCTGTTGTCATGTTTGGTTTTTGTATTTTGAGAATGGATAATTTTATTTAAAACAATAGTTTTTGAAATTGCGTATTTAGAAAAAATAATGTTTCACAAAATTTTTGTTTGAAAGCTATTTTTTATGTTGAGTTTTGAATAGAAATATATAAATTTTGGTTTAATTACTAGATTATTATATTCCATTCGTGTTTTATTTTGTGATGTCGGTAAAATAACAATTATATCTGTAATAAAATATTAATTTATTATTTTGTTAAAATAACTCGTATCGCATTACTTGATGTGTAGTACTGAAAAAGGGCGGCGTGATTTCATTGGTTATGTGATTTATGATATAGCCGTTACTCTTCGCTAATTAGGAGAAACTATAAGTTATACCCCTCGCTTGGGCTGTTTCTACCATATTTAGGGTT
This sequence comes from Linum usitatissimum, assembly GCA_030674075.2. Classification (NCBI taxonomy): domain Eukaryota; kingdom Viridiplantae; phylum Streptophyta; class Magnoliopsida; order Malpighiales; family Linaceae; genus Linum; species Linum usitatissimum. Next base: position 3,615,066 of record JAUJYP020001374.1, read on the forward strand.
TTTTTCTTCACCGCACGACAAATGTCGTACCGTCGTGTTCCCCTTGCTTCTTACTTTCGGCAAGCTGGTAAGCTTCAGCTTTTTGCTAACCGTTGGTATGGCGACGCACAAGAAGGGATATGAGAGGAGTTCAACGTTAATGGGATGAAAGCGCCAACCGTCGATGTGTGCGGTTAGCCTCGGCGAGAAGACGTCGCGGGGAAATCCGGTGCGCGACCCGCCATGGCTGGAGCGTAAACTTCAGAGCAACGGAAAGGTTATTCCATCGGCCTCATCTCCAAGACAGATGGTACAATATCAAAAATCGCTTCCTGATTTCGAATTTTTGGTGGGTTTGCCGTTGCAGCCCGCCTTCGGGAGTGATCCCTAGGTGGTGGATGTGCTCCTGGCCGCTCCATCAACACCAGAATTATGGCTAGGCTACCCCTGTTGTTTTGCCTTTTTTGTTAGTTTTTTCGAATCGAAACCTTTTTAATTTGTTTGCATTTTGTTGGGGTAGGTTTTTGTTTTCTTTTGTTTACACTGCTTGTTTCCGAGATTTCTTAAGATAGGTCGTGATGAGTCTGATCAAGAACAATTGTTAAGAGATTGAGGATGCGGACTATTATATACTTCTCATTTGCCGCCCGTATGTGGGTAGCGACTCTCAAACACCAGATTGTAATGGAAATTTTATGATCAATGAAATATTGTCATTTTATGTATAAAAAAATTGATGTGTAGTACTAGACTTGCCTGTAAGAGTTATTTTAGCAAACCAGTTTATATATCTTTTTATTAAGGGCATATTAGGTCATTTATATAAAAAAAATTAATGATATAAAGTAAAATACAAACTGTATATAATCTCATCTAAAATTAATTGTAAAGGCAAAAATTGTAATGGAATTCTAAATAAATAGACAAATCACAATTTGAAAACCCAAAAAACTCATTTTTTAATTAAATTTTGTTTTTGATATATTTAAACTCAATTTTTTCTATCAAATACACAAATTTTGATATTTACTGTTTTTGTTATCAAACGAGAGAATCTAAGTTTCATACACACCTCAAGTTCATTTTGGAGACCTTTGATGTGGTGAACCGCCAAGTCCAACATGTCTGAATAGCTCGTTTGCTGCCCGAATAAAATACCAAATATATTGTAAAATTATATAATTATCCCATAAAGTATATATTGTAAAATTATATACCAGATTGAACCAACAAGTTTGACGATTGCTTGTAATTATGACTGAGAGGATTGAAATGGAATGATCACCTTATCCATGTTGGGAACAAGATCTTGAAGTTTCTTCAATCTCCCGCTTATTCTCGTTCGTCTTTCCTGCATGAGTCGTAACGATAATTCTCGAATTGCTTAAGATCACTACAACAAGAATATATTTTTTGCCACGTTTAAAGTGTTAAATTATATAACACTTACCTTTTGTTTAATAACTGTCACAAAACTATAAATTTTAGCGACGTAAATCAATCACAATGATTGCACATTGTTAGCTATATATACTTTGCCTTGCACTTGATCATTTAAATAAACTGACCCTTTCAGCAATGCTTCGCGGGTGAGTAGCGCATCCACGCTTAGCTCGAACTTTGCACGGAACAGAGTCTTCAGGTATCTGTAACATCTTGTCCACTGTTGCCATCTCCAGAGTCGTCTGTGGCATACTAAACTACATGCACCAACAATAAACTAAGTCAAACAAGTACCAACCAACTAGTTTCATTGAACCGATGGAACTAATTGAGATCCAGTTGAAACCAGTTATAATTAACTATACCTGGGTTTCTAAGCCATTGTAGGAGGTATAAAATTCCCCGTCCATATTTCGATATCGCTTGTTGTTCGATTGTCCGCCTAAGGATGAGAATGTGATTGAATTGGAGTTGTTGTTATTGTCCCAAGTTTCCATCACAAAACCAGAAGGGGGATGCTGATGATAATTAGTACTATTATTGTTGTTGTGGCGGCCATTCTGATCAGCCTCGGCGACGTCGCTTTCGCTGACCTCCGATATGTGAGAAAGTGATTCCTGCCCGGTGAAGCTCAGCTGTGATTTCAACCCTTGTGCTGGATATCCGCCGTTTCCTGAATTACCCCTCGTTATCGTAAAACCTGGATGAATAATATTTACGTGAGGCGCGATTAGTCAAAATAAAGCATGCAGTATCCCACGTCAGCATTTAACGAAATATTTGGACAGGAAATGGTCGGAATGACCATATTTTTATACTTTAATAGATAAGGTATGGATGTGTAATGTTTCAAGAAAGCTTATGACTAAAATGTATAACTTCAATAGGTTAGGTACCAAAAATATTAATTACCCTCAAGCTATTAGCTATGTATTCGTAACTATATATTTTTCCAAACCGTTGGTTAATTTGAAATTATTTCTCTCATTTTATTGTTGTCACTCTACACATGCCCAATTCAAAAAAAACATGTTAACAAAAATTTATATTTAAAAGGACAATAAATATGCATAAAAAATATATTATTTACTTCAAAAGACGATTAACTTATAAAATTTTTTTTTAAAAAATACTATAATCAGACTTTATATTTCAAAAGTATAATATATTAATATGCATGCATGCATCCGTGTATTATTTACTTTAAAATTATGATTTACTTTCAAATATTTAATAATTTGAAAGAAAACAAATACTATAACCTAATTTTATATCTGAAAAGTAGAATAAATTACAGAAAAAGCATGTAGTAGCCACGTCAGTATTAAAAAAAACAAATGGACAGGAAATGGTTGGAATGACCATGTTGTTACATTTGAATAGGTAAGGTATGGATGTGTAATGTGTTAAAAAATAAGCTTATGACCAAAATGTACAACTTTAATAAGTTAGGGACCAAAAATGTTAATAAACCAAAGCTATATATTCGTAAGGTTTTATGGGTAGATGACGATATATAAGCCATAAATAATGCCAAGTTGGCCGGGCAACTTGAGGAGGCTACGCGACGCATACACACGCGGAAAAAGTAAGCTATCATATTCATATACAGTCGGAATCCTATTAAATAGGAGTTATTAGATCTCCATCTAAATCAAGTGTGTAGATCAATCCAACTATCATAATTATTTTATGAATATTCTCTTTCCCACCTAGCTCTATTGAGTTTCAGTGATTTCGACTTCTGTTTATACGAAATTAATGAAGAAGGTATTTCCTTCCATATTTTCTCCTATAATCTCAAGTCATTAGATCCAGAAAACATTTGTTTCAATTGAGAACATATTGGATCTAATAAAAATATATTTTCCGAATGCTGAACTCCTGAAGTTTTTTATTATATTTATGCAATTAATATAAATTCTTTGTAAAAACAATTGTCGTTTCTGAAAACAACTGCTAGATTACATGGTAGTAAAATATTGTGTTTGTTGAAAATTCTAATTGAAATCCAGAACTACGCAAAAGCTAAATCTAAATTTGGTAATAATATATTTCCCTAGTAAGCTAATTTCTTGTACTATAAAGCCCTAATTCCAAACGATCCCAAAACCACAACTACCTGAAAAAGACTACTTTACCCGTTGACTGACTGCTGCTATCTACAGCAGTAAAGGTACTAAGGCAATCGGATATTTGATGTAGGCTTATAACTACGAGGAACAGGTTGATTGTGGTAATAATTATATGTGAATCCGTTCATGTCAATTATAATTCATGTTTTCTTAAAATTCCAAGGCCGTCTCAATATTCGAATACCTCAGTTTTTCTCGCCTATGGCGTATTAGATTCACAAAATCCAAAACAACGCACCACTTTCGGAGACGAGATTCGTCAGAAATCCAGCGGGCGAGCTCTTCTGCCGCCGTAGAAATCCCGAGGAGGTCGACGTGGCAGCGGTGGCGGCGCCACGCGCTATGGCGTTCAGCTCGCCGGATCTCTTCAGCTGATCGCCGCCTTCCTGCGCGGCGGAGGAAGAAGAGTTGAGTCTGCAGGTCGACTCCGACGTCAGCTGCGAAGAAGAGAAGTCAGATTCCCCGCCGCTGGAGAAGTACCTGTTAACGGCGGAGGAAAAGTGGCGGTCGTCGACGGATCCGATGACGGAATCCACCGCCCTGGTGAGGAACGACCCCGGGGCGGAGCAGTAGCGGGCCAATCCAGAGCCGCTCTGGAGAGCCGGTTTATGCGGGGAGGAGGAAGAGGAAGTGGACGGCGGCGGCGGCGGAGGAGGAGGATACATGGTTTTGGATTGAGAGTGAACGAGCCAACAGGAAAGGTAAAGTCCGAGTATTAGTGATAAGAAAGAAAGAGCTTCCCTTTTGGCTATTCATATGTTAGTTTACTGTCATATGATCAACTTGCAAATTATTATTGAAATAAAAATATCATATAATAAAAGTAATGCAAGTGGATTGAACAAGTTGCTTCTTAGAATATATATATATTTCTGGCACATCTTTTCTCCTCTTTTTTGGCAACAATAATAATAATAATAATAATAATAATAATAATAATAATAATGATTTACCAACAATTTGTATGTATATTTATACAAATTTAGTTCGATTTTTTTGCCTTGAGGATAAATGTAAATGTAGTAAGAAAAATGATTAGTCTTCACGTTACATGTGTTTATATTTGATCATATTTATAGACGTACCATAATAATTCACAACTATCCTGACCAAATCAGAGGTCGATTATCCTTTTTTTTCTATTCAAGAGGATGATTAAAGTTAAGTAGACATTGTTGATGTTTCTATCTTTCGTGTGCATGATATATATAATAGCTATAATAATTAATAATAAAAAAGACTTGAACGTTATTGGCAGTTGTTTGTTATTAGGTATAAAATCTCATTTAAGGGAGGCCATGAAACAAAGCCTGCCGTTCTCATTCTCAATCACAGTGATGAGGCCCAGCCCATTTCATGAACTAGTAACACAATTAGCCTGTTGAAGTATGAAATTCAAAGTCCAATTTGGTTATTTTTGGTGGGGTGGCCTAATAATTTTGGGCCTAAGCCCCCTCTATTTTGTGATGTATCTATTAGGTGTTATGTAGCCCACCAGGAAAATACTAAATCAAATTATAATTAAAATGTATGCCACTGCCACATATAGAATTAATTAATATCCAACTTTCTCTTTATCATTCAGCCAAAAAGAAATTCTTTGTATCAAGTTAGCTCCAACTTCTTATTTTTTTTTTGTCTGTAAAAACAAAGCATTGATCGATCACAAGCATAAAGATTCTAGAATACACTAAGTGCATCGTAATAAGACTGTACGTAAGACCAGAGCAAAAAGTGGAAAATACAGATACAATAGCATATTATGTCCAACACTACCTAAGTAAATAGATGCATGAATATTATCTTCTTGATAAATACGAACAACTTTGACTTCCCATACTTTCTTCATCAACTCTATAAACTATCCTACTACGGCAGAACGTTTGAACTGGTGGTGGACAACCCATCAAGACGAAAACAAGCGAACATCATCCTAAATTTCGCCATTTGGTAGAAAAAGTTGCAGAAAATGAAAGTTGAAAGCAATAATAATTGTTTACGAGAGAAAAGCGGAAACAGTAGGCAGAATTGTGAAACCTTAATTGTATGAAAGATTCGAATCATAATAACATATAATCATCACTTTTTGATCACTTGTAAAAAGGTAACGAGCTTTTAGGAAACGTCTCCCCTCGCACTAATTTGGTCATTTCAAGTAGTTAGTGCTGTTCATGGCCATAAGCACGTGATCAAATTGGGAGAGAAGTGCACAATTAACGGTGGTGATCATGAGTCACGATTAGCTGCTGTTATAATTTGATCATCAGACCAGACGACATAAATAATTAACAACATAATGTAAAAGTAGACTTGGTCGTTTGGCTGTAATAAAGGGTCCATGTGTTTCTTGCACTAGTCTACAGCCACTCCACATTAATTAATTATAGCAGGATCATCAATTAATTAGTGTCGAATTAATTAAGTTGGTATAGGCAGTAGGTCTATACATGAACAAGGTTATATATCAGTGCTATACTGATGACGATTTTTAGTTATGTTGACTCCAACAAGAGGAGGTCGGGCTGCAACAACCCACAAAGCTAGCTAGTTGTAATTAGTGGACATGGCTTCTTTTCAGATCAGATATAGCTGGGGGTTAAAAGGAATTAATTTTGTTAGTACTTTTGTTATAATTTTGTACTAAACTTCTTCTTTTTTAAAACGTCAAACACGACCACTCATGGTATTATTGCACCTTTCGATTAGGATTTTTTATCGTTCGAATCTTCATACCGTTGTCGAGAAGATGACGAGCCCTTTGTCCAACTCCGATACTGCTCATGCTAACCTGACCGACGACAAACTACCTCGAGGTCCGCGAGGAGCTACAAACACTGCTGTTTCGGGGGAAATTCTGGCGCAAGGAGCTACATCCGGGGTGGAGCAATTAGCTGTTGGAGCCGGTCGAAGAGAGCCTTGTGAGCTGGAAATCGGTATCTGGCCAAATCTCCGAAGAACCCCCCCCCCCCCCCCCCCGATTTCGAACACCTGGAACGCCAATGCGAGTGATTCCACGAGTTTCTTAGATGGAGTTCCGGTCGCTCCATCAGCAGGTGTCCGTAGGACCGGCTACCCCTTTTGTTTTCATATGTTAGCTTTTGGATTTCAATGTTTTCACTTTTATTACATTGGTCGGGGTAGACTAATGTAGGTGTCTGAATCTGATTTGACCAATACAGTCGTGGCTTTAATATGGATGTTCGGAGTACAAGGATGTGATGTAGGAAGTTTTGTAGGTTTCTTCTTCTCCCTTATTACCCAGATATGGGAGCCGACTCTCAAACGCTAAATTTATACTATTCTTGCTATATGCTTAATAAGAAATTTTGCCGCAGTCAAAAATATTTGTGTGGGTTAAGAGAATAAAATTTTGTAGACACCGAGTGTGTACTTATTTAAGTCTTTTATATACAATTATTCAAATGTTAAACTAGTAAGGATTCAGGTCTTTTTAGCTAATTTTTGCGATTAATTGAGGTTAGCCACATCGATTTTGTGGTTAATCACTAATTGTATTCTTTTTGAAAATGATAACTGAAAACCTCATCACTAATTAATAGAAGTTATTGTTAGTGGTTAACCACAAACCACTAATTTTGGTGCGGTTAGTGGGTTGTTAGTGGTTATGACCACTAACCAATTTCCACCCCGTAATATGAACCATGACATGAGAATAACAACACCGGATGCGAGAATAAAACTGTTGAGTATAATATACTCCTAGAACGTGATAATAAATTCATGATGTGATACAGTGGCACCCTCACAGGCTCAACCCCAACTGACCGACCAAAAATTGAAGGCTCGTGCATTCACCAACTCTGCTCCGGAAACAATGAGAGCTCATCTGAAGGATACTTCACAAGCAGAGGAATCACAAGCTGGGAATCATGATGCTCGAAAAAAGCATCGTATGAACAATAAAGACAAGGTTACGGACACAGAGTCACTTCGTTCAAGCATCATCACTCCGTTCAATCTCCAACCATGCTCTATTCCACATCCATAGCCTTATAATCAGACCACATGTCTCTAAAGTAACTTTGGATAAAAATACTACAAAGGAACACATCAAATGGACCAGAACGGTCCAAGTGAACGGGTCTAAGCATACAATGTCAAAACGCAAAACCACACGGGATTGAAGCATAAACAAGCTAGTAATCACTCAAAAAAGCATGCAAATATGATAAGATAATCACTACCAATCCTAGCACTATCACCCTCTTGGGAAAATAAGTGTGTTGTCTCATGACAGAATCTTATACCATGGTAGCACGGATATATCGAGCCAAGTATTTTCCTAAAGATGACATTCTTAATGCAGATTTGGGGTATCGACCTAGTTTTATTTGGCGACGTGTTCATGCTGCCATCCCTTTGGTTAAACGAGGATATCGTTGGCGGATTGGGGATGGTTACGGAGTTCCAGTTTGGGATACTCCCTGGTTAAAAAGTGATGGTGACAGGAGGGTTAAAATCCCTTTGAATCTCGCGTTCCCGAACCTGTTGGCAAGTGAACTTATCAATCAAGCCAATCATGAATGGAATATCCCATTGTTGGAGCATATCTTTCAACTCATGGATGTGGAGCAAATAGTTTCTCTGCCAATATTCATATATACAGGTTTCGACAAACGAATCTGGCACTTTAGTAAGGATGGTCAATTTAATATCTGATCCACTTATCGACTGTATATGGAACAACTCATAGATCGCACGGCTCATCACAAAGAAGGAAATTGAAGGCTCCACCCAAGATGTATCATTCACGTGGAGACTGGCAACAGGAGTTATTGCAACAAATGGTTATTGCAACAAATGGCATGTTCCGCCCCCAGGTGTCGTGAAATGCAACATCGACGTTGCTACCTTTCGACAAGAAGGTGTCTCCGGCTTCGGAATGTGCATACGTGATGACAGAGGAAAGCTGTTAAATTTTCGAATATTTACACAAGTAGGAATCGTCGACATCAAAGATGGAGAAGCTAGTGTGCTTCTTGCTGCACTCTGATGGGTTATTGATCTTCGATATCGGCAGGTACAATTTGAAGGAGACTCGCAGTTGGTAAAAATAGAGTTGATGAGATGGAATTCGGGCAAATAATTCATATGTGTAAACTTCTTCTCAAACACAACAATTGTTTTTCATTTAAGTTTGTTCGGAGAATGCGGAATTTGGTTGCCCATACTTTAGCTAAGCAATCTATCTTCCCCATACATGTTGATTCTCCTCCTCCAATTTGGCTCACCAATATACTTGACAATTATTGCGACTCGATTGAGTACGAATTTCTAAATCTTCATTGATTATAAAAAAAACCTTGAATTAATGTAACTTGTTAGATTTCAATTTGAGGAGTTGTTTAATTGAAAGCAACAACAAAAGATTGAGTTGTTAATTCACCTTCACCTCCTCTGTATCTCCCTACATTCAAGATCGACACTCTTTTTCTTATGGGCATATACCAGTCTTTGATGTTACATGTGTAGGTAATTGAGTTGTCTAATTAATAACTAAAAAAAGTTCATTTTTATCTCTCAAACTGTATGGAAATTAATGTTACAATTTAAATTAATCGTCAATTTTGCTTCTACTTGCTATTTTAATGTCAGAATTGTCTATGTAAAATAAAACTATCTTTATTGGAGAATTTTAAAAATATTATATTAAAAAAAAGAATGGGCCACGTGTTATTTCTGTCTTGTATTGTGAGCCAGACAGTTTCCTTTTCACATTTTAATTTAATTTAATGTTTTCTTCTTCTGTCTTTCCCTAGGGGACAATATACATATTATCTTCGAATAATCGAATGGATGAAAATTAAAAGGACGTACCCGTACGGCAAGAATTTTCAGAATTTTTGTAATGAAAAATTGTACCCTCTTCACACCCATCCGTATAATTATATATATATATATATATAGTCCTACCTAAAACCAAAAGTTAAAAATCACCATTATATATTTCAATGCCATAAAGAAAGGGAAAAGAAACCACATGGCTAACCCATTTTATTCTACGTACGTGTACTGTCCAAAACTCACACAGCTTTGATATCCATCTGCCACCAGAGTTCACATTTACGCAATGTGAATTCAAAACAGTATTGATGATGATGCAAATTGCAAATTAAAATACTTGTATTGTAAGTTCATTAACGTATCACGTATAAAAGAGCTCAATATCATAGAGGAATTTTAATTAATTATATATATATTATGATGCATGATACCTCCTTTATCACCAACATTAACGCGGGCGACGCATGTTCCAAGCTTCTGAAATTTTGAGTTGCCTTCAAATAAAACATGTTTGAAGAATTTGGGAATGTACACGGCAGGACTTACACTCCCTTTAATTGTGGAGCCTCTATTCTCTTTTTTAAATATTGTCCCGATTTTTATTATATAAATTTTATTAAAACTAGTATAACAATTTTAAAACCATTTTTTTTAATTTTAAAACCATAAATTTTCACCATGAGTCATTATATACATAAATAAGGTGAATAAGGTGGATTATCAAAATATTAAACTATAAAGTTCCAGCTCAATATTATTTTAACTTAGATTTAATGTTTGGTCAGAGATAGAATTAAAGGAAATCAAAAAAAATTTGAATATTTATTCATATATAAAATTTAAATATTTTCATAATTCGACTCAATGATATATATTTAAAGTAATGCGAGTATACATAAATAGTTATGTCATGTGTTAAGTTTGTGTAACTCATATACGTTACAAATTAATTAGGATCCGAGAAGTTATTTTCTTCTACGAGATCCCAACAAACATAAACAAAGCCATGCAATTCATGAGTCCTAAGAAATTATGATCGGTCACGAATTCAGCTCCTTGGTCGGAAGTCTGAACAAACAAGTTAACCATACTACTCGCCGCTTTCCTTAACAGCCCAGACAGCTCAAAAGGCCCTTTTTCCCTCTCGAAAACATCCCTAACATTTACAACTACATTACCCTCGTCGTCCTTTATACTTCTCGTCTTCCTCGTACAGCTCAGAAGGCTATTAATATATGCTTCCAAGTCATGAACCAATGAAGGGTTCTTCACGTTAAAGAAGTCGAGTACCACCTCCACTCCCACGTGCGAGTAGCACGAGCAACTCCAGGGCATCTCGTACTTCCCCCAGACCCTTAAACCCTCGTTGAGGAAGACCCCCGGAAGCCTTGTGACAGGGTCATTCACATTCACGACTCTCACCACTTTCACTCCCAACTCCTCGCACCTACTCTTGAACCCGGCATTCCCTACCCGGGGCCCGCCATACGAAAAAACTGTCACCGGCACTACCTGCTGGTGGTGTTGGCGATCCGTACCGTCTCTCTTGCTCCGGTTGACCTTATTCAACCCGAGCTCTGAGATGTCGTATGCTAGTAGGTGAGCTAGGGAGCTCCCCATGCTGTGTCCGGCCAAAGAAATGCTGAGCTCCTCTCCTTTGTACTTCATGAGTAACCTCGAGACTTCGGAGAGGAGCTGCTCTCGACAGCTCTCGAGGCCGAACTTGTTGCTCGTCTCGTCCGAGGTGTACAAGCTTAGGAACCCAGATTCCACTTGAACATCTGGACGAGGATCAGAAGGGTCCAGCCTGGCCGGAGTTAAAGAGCTCATGAGGTTAGCTACCCATTCTTGATTCGTCACAGTTCCATGAAACGTGACGAGTATATCCCTTCTCCCTAGCCTCTTGGCAGTGGCATTTGATGTCACGGCTACATACCCTATCCAGCGCCCGCAGCAGGTAGTGACCCGCTGGATAGGGATGCTAGTCATTACGTTGGGCGCAGTGGCATAGATGTACTTCGTTACCTCATACCCGAAACCCTCCATTCCGAGTTGCTCGAACATGCTCTTCTTACCATACTTGCAATTCAAGTAACGGCTAGAGTTCGGGTCAAGGTCAAATGCCTTGTAGCAAGCCGACAAGAGCTCACCATAACGAACGAGCTCTTGCTGAAGAAGAGGATGCAACGGCGAAACGAGGCCTTCCCAATTAGAACAGCCTTGCACCTCCTTCCACATTTGTGCCAATGATTCCGTCATCAACCTTCCATGGCTAGATGTTGGAGATGTTGGGAAGACATCACAACGAAGCGGAACTTGATCTCGTGTAGTTTGTTTATTGGTTAAGTGAAGATTTTGACCCGACGGTTTGGCCCGGTATGAAATCTGTTTACTATTTGCTAGGACTCCGAACCCCATGCAATGATCATCACCCACACTCGTGATCATGTGACTCGTAGCGTTTGACATCGAGATTTTTGTAGCCATATATATGATATTTGTAATTTGAACTTGTGAACTTGTCCGATTCGATACGAGAGAAATGTGAAGAGGGTATTTGAGAGAGGTTTGGAGAGAGTTGAGAAAGAAGAGTGGATGAGGGGAACATATAGTAGTGAAGAACAAAAAAAGAAAAAGCATGTTTAGCGAGTGGTTTGACCAGTGATTAGAGTTAAAAAAAAGACTCGGTTTATTTTTCAAAGATGGGCTAAATGCTTTTTCGGGTTATTTAATGTGGTCGGTTCCTAGATTTTGAACCATTTCTTTTTAATTTGTCATATATTTTGCGGCGGGGTTTATAAAATGGTGACGTGGCTGCAAAGTTAACCACATTTTAATTTTAATATAGGTTAAATACTTAAATTTAGTCCGAATTTTTAGCGAATGTCAAATCTAACCCAAATTATTTTAAATCTCAAATCTATCTTTTAACGAAATCTCGTAAATATTTCCGTCAAAATAACGAGAAATTAAACCAGTATCAGCTTACATGTCAAATTTTGGCTACAACGATATCTTATAACTAAAATAAAAAAATATCTCTCTTCCATTCAACCCCATTAGATCCCCGTTTCATTCCTCTACCTCCACCGCCTCCAATGTAATCTATCATCAATGCATTCTCATCATCCGATGAACATAAGATTGGTCTTCTTCTTCTTCGGCACCACCATTGTTTTTCTGTATACTCCGATCTTTATCCTCAACACGTACCTCCTCCTACTCCCTTCCAGCACTGCCGCTACCGCCTTCCCCACCGTCCTATAGTTCCTGCTCTTGCTCACCTCCCCACGATGACCGAACGACCTTCCAATGACCTCCAATAATTCCATGCGCCACAAAGATTCCACGCGCCAACTTCCAACAATGCCATGCTCCACACTATCCTTCTTTGAAATCCGAATCCAGATCTATCCCTCTTTGAAGAAATCAGTAGTGGTAAACAATCAATAAGGGCTCAATTTTTAGGGTTCACTATTTATATTTTCAATTTTAGCTGGAGTATGTGTTGATATTGAGAGGAGGAATCGGGATGGGAAAGAGGTTGTTGGTTATGACGAATTCGTAAAGCAATGGCCGATTTTGGGTGAGAGCACGAGGAGAGGGATCGTTCTCCCTCCAACCTACAATCCGTGCGAGTTACAGAAGAGGGGAATGAGTGGGTTTATGGCGACGGTCGGTTGCTGATGCTAGAGAGATCGATAGAGAGAGAGGAACTCCATCGATAGGTGGTAACCCGGAGACGGCAGAGATCTCTCCTTGGGTTGGAAGTAGATACAGGAAGGTTAGGATCTAATTTTTTTTTAGTTTTTAATTTACTTTTAGGCGTTATTAGGAAATATTTTTTGTATATCTTATTTTATTTTAAAATGAAAATCCAATGTGCCATCCGATTTGGCATTTTTAAATGAATATCACATCAGTTACATTTGTATTGTTATTGACGGTGTTAATTTTTGTTTGAAATTTTTTGCTAATGAGTTAAAATTGCGAAAGACCAAGATTTTTTATTAGAAGATAATTACAAAAATAATTCAAACTAAATTTGACAATCTAATTAAAGTTTGAACTAATTTTGGGTGTTTGGCCGTTAATATAAGGGTTGCTAAACGAGGCACTACATTTTATTGTCAAACGCCCTAACATCGTCGCACTATTTGAGTTCGGTAATAAAAATGACGTGAACGCCCTTTGAACAGCAAAATAAAATTCTTTATAAGACGCGGAATTTCGAAGAACTTTCACACCTCATTCAAATGAATATAAAAAAATCGTCGCCGCTGCCGTAGTCTTGCCCACAGACCCCTCACCCGCCTCACCACCGCTGCTGCCGCCGCACCGCCGCCCGTAGAGGTAAAAAAAATTAAAAACGGTCGGCACACCGATCGGCGGCCGACACTGTCGGCGGTCAACGCCGACTAACACTTTAAATCTGAACTAATAATTACAAATGTTAAACTTGTATTCACTATTTCCCCTTAATTATATCGGAGGATTACTATTTCCCCTTAATTGTAATAACTAAAATTTTAATTATCAATTATTAGTAAAATAAATATTCAATTATGAATTATAAAGATTAATCCCTAATTTGAAATTATTTTTCGTATATGGACTAATTAAACTAAATGATAATAAGTAATTATTAATTACTTATTATTTATAACCAAATTTACTAATTTGGTAATTTCGATGTTAATTGTTACAGTATTAATTAATTAACCCTAATTAATATTTAGTAATTAGTAAATTAACATTAATTTTTCATTTTGATATACTACGAATTATAATCATTAATCCCTAATTTTAAATTATTTTTTGTATATGGAATAATTAACCTAAATTATAATAAGTCATTATTAATTACTTATTATTTATTACCAAATTTACTAATTTGATAATTTCGATGTTAATTGTTTCAATATTAATTAATTAATCCTAATTAATATCTAGTAATTAACTAATTGATTAATTATTTAATTCTCAAGTATTAATTATTACCTATTTCATTGCTAATTCATTAAACTAAATATAATTACTAATTCACTAAATTAAACCCTAATTGCTAATTTAATTTAAATAATAAATCATTAAAAATTTTGAAATTGGTCGGCACGCCGACCGGCAGCCGACCGGCAGCCGACACCCTTGGACGGCAATCGGCCGCCGGTCGGCGTGCCGACCGTTTTCAAATTTCTTTTTAGTACCTGTATGGGCTGCGACGCGGCAGGCGGCGGGTGGGCTGACGGCAGGTAGGCGGGGCTTCGGCAACTGTGGGTAGGCGATTTTGGGAATTGATTTCAGAGAGTATTTCGAGTGTTGAAAGTTTAGGAAAATTAGGAAGTGTGTTTCATTCCACCCCCAACTTGTATATTTAAAGTGGGAATTTGAATAGCATTCGCATAATTTAATATCTGTGAATTAAATAATAAAGCGTTTGACAGTAAAATTTATAACGTTTTATAGCATTGCCGTTAATATATATCTGATAAACATTCTCCTTTGTTATTATTATATTTACTTTGTCCCTCCTGGACTCTCGGCAGGTATAGCGTGTTCTGTTCTGTGGTAAATAGTACAAGGTTGACTTTTGATTTACTGCGGCCACGTAGCCCCCACACCGTCCAGCTACTTTGGGCAAGTCTATTTCTTTTGGATTTGTGAACTATTTTTAGGAAAAGAAGCCTTCATCTTGGTCAAGACTAGGGTGTGCCGTATTAATAAGATTTCATACTTACCAAAATAACGTCACGCTTATATTTCGAAAAACAAAAACGTCACACTAGCAATAAAATAATAATTTATGTTAAAACTCAAGCCTATTTGGAGATGGCTTTTGTTGAGAAATGGGCAGTAATATCAAATAAGATTGGAACGAACAAAACATGACGATTTTTATGTGGAAAATTAAAATCGAGAAAAATCACAGGATAGTAGTTCAAGCAACAACTCCACTATACTTCAGTGTGATTCCAAGTCCTCTCTACGCTATCTAGAGGATTATGAAACACCTCAAGAACAACCTTCTTGGATCACCAATAAATCACAATGGATACTCATCAACACGGTGGATAACAAGAGCAAATCAACACGACGAAGAGGAGATTCAATTCAGACACCAAACCAGATTTGTAGAACCTCTTTCCAGCAGAAATTTTCGACAAACTAGAGACCAGAACAACGATCTCTCCGGCTAGATTGAAGCCCAAAGGGTCCTGAAACAAGTTTCAGGACGATCCAACGATGCGTTTTTTCAAAAACACTCTCTTGAACAGGCTGACCAATTGAAGAAACGAAAATTTCAGCAACTTTATATTTTCTTCTCTTCTCACTTCTTTTGCTCTCACTCACTTATCTTTCTTCTATGTAACCCCATAAAAAAATTAACTCCCTCTATTCAATAATAATTTTCTAGAATACTACTTTTGAATTCCCCGATAAGTTCTAAAGAACCCAACCAAAAAAATTATCAGTCCTTCAAAATCGGTTAACCCAACCATCATACGTAATTAGACCAACTCAACAATTCGTTAGCTAGTATTGACGAACATTCGAGTTCAACTCAAACTTCGTTTATTTAAACCCTCCCATAAATCAAATTTAAGTTGAATTAAACTATTAAAGTTTATATAGTGAAAAACACTGATGAGTCGAGAAAAAACAAATTACTCTAAAATTTACAAATGTGTAGTGAATGTAGTAACAAATTATTTATAATACTAATCGAAAGTTTCATTTACCAAAATTATTGATGAGCATAAATTAAATAGGGGATAATATGCGTACGGATGAATTGAATAGGAACCACCATACAACTTGGCTGGATGAAAAGCCTTAAAGATGAGATACAAATAACTATCAGCTTATAAGCCCATTATCCTTGTACAGTTAGATCTGGGCTTTGATCTTCCAGGCCTGTTAGTGAGCCGGACAGCCTCCACGTACAGAAGCCAATAAGCAAAGAAGCAGAAAAATGTAGGCATCAATCAACTCAGAAAATATAAAAGATGAAACCAAAATTGGCAGTATGCTAAATTGGATGGAAAGATGGTTATGCTATAAAGTTATAACTAAGATGGCTATAACATGAAATTTCAAAGTTAGCTGACCAACTTGTCACAGAACTCAACCTCTAGTGACCTCATGTACATTTCACCTTTTTTTTAGTACAGCAATCAGTAAGCTTTATTATATATATATATATATATATATAGATTTTGGAAGCAATCAAATTATTCCAACACTTCCTTGCTATCCAATTTACAGAAACAAATGGAGATCCAGACAATTTCCAGAAGCCACGTCAGACCTTCTTCCCCAACACCTCCAAATCTCAAGACCTACAACCTCAGCGGCGTTGATCAAATCAACCCGTCTCTCTACGGCCCGTTTATCTTCTTCTACCCTGCCGACCCGGCCCAACAACCCGACCCCCGCCGTTCATTTCTCCTCAAACTATCCCTGTCCCACATTTTATCCCGGTATTACCCCTTAGCCGGGAGGCTGAGAGACTCCCTATCCGTCGACTGCTGCGACGCCGGAGCCTACTACTCCCAGGCTAAAATCGTCAATTCCACCAACTCATCATCAGTTTCACAATTCCTCCACCAATTCGACCTCGCCAGTTTACGGCGGCTCGTCCCCATAGACGCGGTGGAAGGGAACAGTATCCTGTCTCCGCCGCCGCCTGGATCTCATCTCCTCCTCGTACAGGAAACTTCATTCCCTTGCGGCGGAATAGTAATCGGCGTGCTGATGGCGCACGATCTCCTCGATGCATTCTCAATTGCTTCCTTTCTAAAGGACTGGTCCGCCATTGCTCGACGGCTGCAAAATCCGGACGCCGGGGATTTTGTCGGGAATCCGAAGTTCGTCGGTGGTGCCATATTTCCGCAGAACGAAGCGTTGTTTGAGAGATTGGTCGATCAAGGGCCGTCGTCAACGGAGACGACGACGACGGTGGCCAGGAAGAGAAGTGTCGTCACTAGACGGTTTGTGTTTCGTGCGCCGGGGTTGGCGAGTTTGAAAGATGAACTCATGGGATCCACCGGTAGGGGAATGCAGTTAATTGTATTTTAATTAGTTTCCAAATTTGTCAACATAGATGATTCTTCTAACAATTGCAGTTGGAAAAGCGATTAACAACACTCCTAGTCGAGTTCATGCGGTATCAGCACTCCTCTGCTCGTCGATTCTCCGTGCTTTCAAATCCGTTGGAAGAGCAACGACCTCGACCGGCCGACCAGTCATCGCCGTCACTCAGGCTGTGAATCTACGAAAGAAGGCTGACCCCGAATTGCCGTCAAACTTAATGGGCAACTACATAATCAACGCAGTAGCCAATCTACCCGCTATAAACCATTCGTCGATGGGCATGGTGGTGAAGGTACTAAGAGATTCGGTGTCGAAGATGGACGCAAAATTCGTGGAAGAGGTATGTTGAATTCTGTTGATCCAAATATATAATTAGTCTTTGTACTATCTATTTTCGTAAATTATATTTTTTTGTTTATTATCTGTCGATTTCTAACAAGATACGAGGGAAGGAAGGGAAGTCTCCACTAGCAGAAGTGGCGAGAGAAGAGCGAACTGCGGTGGGTAGGGCATGGCGACGGATTTCCTTCTCAAGTTGGAGCCGGTTGGGTTTCTACGAGGTGGATTTTGGGTGGGGGAAACCGGCTTGGTTCGGGTGTTTGCCATGTAGCGACGAGGAGGAGAATGTTGTGGTGGATCTAGTGATGATTTTGGATACGAGAGATGGGAGTGGGTTGGAAGCTTGGGTTTTCTTGGAGGAAGATGAGATGGCTGTGCTGGAGACTGATCAGTTGCTTCTCTCTTTTGCTTCTTTGGATCCCACTCCTCTCAGTGACAATGTGTTAACTATTAGGAGTTCAATGTGAAAATAATGTTGTTTTTTTTTAATTCATAACAAGTTGTGAAATAATACACTCTTCTCTTCAATTTGGTGATTTATTGGAATGATCGTAGATTTAAATGCCGTTACGGAGAAATATCACTCATCAATTTGGTGATATAATCATATAAACGTGATAAAGAATAAATCTAATGTTATAACCTGCCTATGTATAAACGAGGTTGTTTAATCATTAATGGTAGAAATCATTTTTTTTTCATTTATTTAAATTGATGAGTGAATATTAAACTCAAAAATAAAATATTCATAACTCAAAGAGCCAATAAAAATATCAAAAAATTCATAGAATTACTCTAATGATAGAATGAAATATCGTGTATTACGCTAAAAATCTCGAGTCGGAAATCAAAATACACCCAACAAAACTACCAACCAAATTATTTCACCGGTTCATCATCGTATGTTCTTGGATATAATTCGTCTAAATAAAATTACTCTAATAATAAAGCATTTATCTGATTATCAAAAATAAACAATTTCAATCCACTTTGAAAAAAAAACACTTAGATACAATTCTAATTGACTTTTTGTATCCTAAACATGGGATCCAAAAAGCATTCACCTGATTTGGATTTGAAAGTCCACGATATTGACTACGAAGAATAATAATTTGGAGTATTAAAATAGAAAAATTGCAACTGTCTTTTCTTATATTAAGAGCAATAATTTGAATAAAATTGTAATGATATATATAAGAGCAATAATTTGCTGCGACTTTTTAAGTAATGGCAAATTGGCAACTGTTTTCACAGGGCCAACTCCAACCATAGTATAAAATAAGAAGACCAAATTGAATTATATTATTTTTGAAGATTACGATTGCTCTAATAAAAATACTTCGAAAGTTGTCCATAATCTGTCTAAAAATCAGTTTTTTTAGTTCAAAGGGATTTTGAAGGGTTATATAAAATGTCTTTCAAATTAGAGAATACTTAAATTAAAAGTCTCGATAATGAATAGAGCACGGTCGTATTCTGTTAATTAGAACATTGTGCTCTAATGTGACGGGGCGTGTATAGTTAGGATATGATTGTGTTGTACATATGCAGCATTTTTGGATCTCGTAAGGCATGACATGCTCTATGCAAGTTCCATTTTTTGTCTTCTCGACTTCCCCCAACATCTCCAACATACTTCGTTCCATCCTTAGACGTCATAACACATCTAAATACACAAAGCAATAAGGAAAACAACATAAAACGATCCAAATGCCCAAGAGAAATTAATCATGCACAAAATAATATGCATTCAAACACATTAAAACATAAAAAGAAGATTAAAAAAATGTCGTTTAAGACGAGACAAAATACACCACTAATCAAACCCATCAATAAACCCGCAAGTCCGACGATAGAAAAACTCATCCAAAAAAATTGATTTAACTTCAAAATTCTGCATCGAACCCTCAATTTTCAGATTGACCAGGAATGTTGAAATTACTAAGGACTATAAAGTACTCAATAAATTTGGTGGTGATCATTCTGCCCATATTGTAAAGCGTGTAGGGTCCATTTGGCACTCCATTTTAAAAATAGATAGTATTTTTTTCCATGAAAACAAACGAAAAATCCTCCAAACTCTCTCCTACACCCGGAAGTAATGTTCCATTACGTAATCTAATCTAAAGTTAAGTGACCATACTGTTACTTTTAAAACTGTGAAGTTAGGTAGCCACTAAGTTACTGACTGAAACTTGAATGACTAGAAGAGTATTCGACCCTTGTAAAATAAATGCATGTTGGGCGGCGCAATTGTTGCATGTCTATTTATGGAATCTAGTAAATGATCAATGATGACTTATGAAAACAATCAAGTATATGACTCTTTGGATTTATTATGTTATTTATTATGTAGCTTGTACATGCATTAATGTATTACTCGTTTTCTTTTACAAGTAATAAGTTATAATAATATGAATAAAAGTTGGACAAACTTGGTTATCAGTGTCGGTCCGGTAGATTATTTAGGAAAATTACGTTAAATACTTAGTAGAGTTATATGTTGATGATTAAAACGGATTAAATTTTAATTTAGGTACACTTACAAATGAACTAGTAATATTTACTTTACTCCATCTTGTTGTCTTTGAGCCTCGGATTAAAAAGTAAGAAATGATTCGTATGATATGTATTTTGTAGGTGACAAGGTTCACATGTGGGGGATTCGTGCTAGGAATGTCTTGGAATCATTATATTGGAGACGGGATAGCCGCCATTGAATTCGTCAACTCGTGGGCGGAAAAGGCACGAGGCTTGCCGCTTTCGGTTCCGCCATTCCTCGACCGCACATTACTCAAAGCACGAGTACCGCCATCGATAGGCTACCACCACTCCGAATACGACGATTTGAAGGACATGTCGTCAAACTTCAACGAGTTCCACAACGAACCTATAGTCTTCGAGTACGCCCACTTTACGGTAACCAAAATTCGCAAGATCAAGCAAAGGGTCCTCTCCAGCGGTGCAGGACTCGTCACCGGTTGCTCCACTTTCGAAGCGGTCGTAGCTTTCGTATGGCGGGCTCGAATAAAGGCCCTCAAGATGGTTCCCGATCAAGAAACGCGACTCATGTTGGTCGTCAACGCCAGGGACAGGCTGGACCCGCCGCTGCCCAAAGGGTATTTCGGGAACGCGGTCAAGATGATGACCGCCAGCACGTGGAGGGCACGCGACATCTTGGACAAGCCGCTTTGTTACGCGGTGAAGAAAATTCAGGACGGAATCGCCGGGTGTGGTGACGAGGTTATAAGGTCTGCTATCGATTATATGGGGAGTACACGAGTAGCGGCACGGCCTTTCGCTAGCACGATGATAGCAACCGCGTGGTATAGGCTGCCCACGGATTCGGCCGATTTTGGTTGGGGCGGACCGCTGGCGTTCGAACCGGTTGAGTCGCCTCAGTACGAATCGATTACTTTTCTAGCTCATCATGAAGAGTTGAAGAGCTTAAATGCGCTTATTGGACTGCCCATCTCCGCTCTGAAAACCTTCCAAGAATTGGTGAAGCAGATCTAAGGAGGATGATTGATTTATCTGGTTTTGGGAACAGTAAATTGAATTATAAATCTCCAAGTAAGAGTTGTTTATTCCCCACCCTTTCAATGTTTCTGATAAGGTTAGAATTTGTAGCAATTATCTATCCTTATATGCATGCTTTTTGAGTGATTATTAGTTTGTTCGAGCTTCATTCTTGTGTGATTTCTTGTTTTGGCATTATGTGCCTAGACCCGTTCATTTGGACCGTTTCGGTCCATTTGATGTGTTTCTTTGTAGTATTTGTTGTCCACAGGTACTCTAGAGATAGGTGGTCTTGCTATGAAGCAATGAACGTGAAGTAGAGCACGGTTGGAGCTCGAACGGAAGATTGAGAAATGAAATGGATGAGCAGAGGGGTTGCACGTCGTGCACCTATGCACGCCGTGCACCCCTAGGATGCTTCCAAATCACGGCCCTTAAGCAGGGGAACGTCGTGCACCCTTGCACGACATTCCTCCCATTCAAATACGCAAAATTTTTGAAAAAAGGAGGTGCACGCCGTGCACCCCCCAATTTCAGCAACTTCCTATAAAAGGGCTGATTTTGAGGAAAGAGAGAATTCTTCCCCAACTCGATTTTCCCCGATTTTTCCCGAGTTTTCTCTGCAAAAACCAGCACATAACCTCTTCTAGAGGCCAAATTGAAGATCTAAAGGAGCTGCCTTTGAAGGATTGAAGCTAGGAGTGAAGATAAGAGATCAAGAGCATCGATTGGAAGAAGAACAAGCAGATTATTTTCTGTAATAAGATGGTTAGGTCTTCTTTCCAAATGCTTTCTTCTAGAATCATGTGTAGCTAATTTCTTTGGGATTCTTGGATGAGATGTAGGAATTGAGCTATGAAACCTGTCTTGGATGCTTAAGAACAACGTTTGTGGGTGTTTGATTTGGAATGAAAGTTTGTCTTGATTGTTTGGGTGTTCAACCTAATTCTTGTTATGGCTAGAATTAGGTCAAATTCTTGAAATCCTTTGCTTGTGAAAGACTTAGGAATTCTTTAGATTGACAATCGAGGATAGAATTGGGTGATTGGTGGGGTAAACCGATAGCCTAATTCTACCTATTGTGTTTTTCCCGGTTCTAAGTGAAAGCCATGTTGTAATTGGCGGTTCATTACTAGTTAGCCCGTTTAAGGGGATTTCTACCTTAATCGGGAAGCTAGTAGTGGAAATCCGCGTGCATAATCGTGCCGCGGATTCATACGAGTGTTAGGAGGATTCTTCTCATTCCATTCATGTCCACATTCGTTTGTTTTGAAAGCATTCTAGCGGTCGAGCTTAGTGACTCGTCTCTTCCAAGAACTCAGTTTCTCATTTGAATCAACTTTAAGTCCTTTAGTTTAATTAAGTTATTATAATAATTAGTATTAAAAATCAAATCTTTTAGCCTAAACCGTGTTGACGAATTCGAGTCGAAGCATAGCGAGAGGGACCTTCGGACACAAACGACACTTGTGTTGTCGGAATAACTTCACAGTTATTCGGGCGATCAGTTTCCTCAAGTCCCCACTATTTCTTCTCGTCGCTATTTTCTTGCTTGATTAGGGTATTTATTCTTGATAGTAATAATCAAGTTTTTTTTGGGTTGTAACATTTTAATATTTTTTTATAAAATATTATATATTGATTCGTATTTTTGTACATTATGATAATTTTTGAATTATTTTTATAGGGCTCTCATTTAAATACGTTTAACTTTAGAATTCTTTAAAAATTCATTTATTTCATCCTTAAGATATGTTTTGTAAGTTAAAAATGAATTGTACCTTATAACCTATAAATTTGTCTCGTGTTTTATCAATATAAAATTTACATAAATTACAATTTATCACAAAATATACTCTATTTTTATAAGTAAGCTAAAATCAAATTCACAACCTCATAATTAAAAAACAAAGCCAGAAGCGAGTTTCTTCTTTTCACTAATAAATTGGTTGACATATTAAAATAAATTGGTTGACTTATTAAAACGGCCCATGGAGTGGGTTGTATTTGTTAAGAGTAAAATGTAACCCATGCCCCTATAATTTTAAGTTATTGTACCGGATATTATTATATTTAAGATTTTATATCGAATATCATTATAGTAGTGCTTTACATGCGCTTATTTATTATTATAGGTTTTTTAAGATCTCGCAAGTTACCAAGTTATAGGTTTTTAAGATCTCGCAGGTCACCAAATTAAAATGACGTAAATTAGTGGATCCGAATAATTAAATAAAAATGGTGATTCTCATTTTCTTTTCCTCATTCATCGTGGGGCGTACTATTCGCTGCCCTATGTTTTTTTTTTAAATCACCCTAACTACTATAAATGTCGTAATTGCCCCCCACTGAACACACAAAGCCCAAAATTTATTTTCTCTTTTTCAACGAATTTCCTATAAAACTCCGATGAGCTCCCGATGATCATCCGCTGATCTCAATTTTCATCACTAATCAATTTCAAACCGACAAAAAAACTACTTACTTGTACCATGATTGGATGAAGAATCCATGATGGAGAGTATTTAATTAAATGCCACCATTGATATACAATATGAGTTAAAAGTGAAAACTTACCTCTGCCGTTAATGGATTCAAACTTTCCTGATGGAGAGGTTAATTAAGTTCAAACTTTCCTGATGAATTTAAACTAGTTACATGTGTCATGAATTGAATTATTTGTAACTTGGTGAAGGTTAAAAAATCGAGCTGAGTCAAAGACGAAAAAAATTAATGGATTTGAAAAAACATTAAAAAGACTTACAATAATATGAAGTCATTTAACTTGATGAACTATTAGATCTTAAAAACTTATAAAAACCTATAATAATATGTACATACATGTAAAACATTTCTATAATAATATCCGATATAAAATTTTAAATATAATGAGATTTAATGTAGTACATATGCTCGCATTTTACTCTGTTTTTTTTAAATATAAAAAGGTAATAAGCTGTACATATTGTGGGCTGGGCTTCAAGAAGGGCTTGCAAATTTGGGGGGTTTAACGTAGTTAGATCGGCCCATTATATTAATACGTGTTGACTTAACTTAGGAGATCTTAATAACAGCACTATTATATATGAAATCTCTTGGACTCATGTTGGGTTAGACTTAGGTATTGATTGAGATGGGCTCCTTTTTGTTCGTGCAGCTGGTTCAATTGAAGGATTAGATTATTTTTTAATGGCGCTGGTTAGAGATATACAATTTCTTTTGTGGGAAGATTATAACTACGAGCTCAAACAACATATTTGAAAGAAAGATAATTTTATTACAAATTTAGTTGTGAAGTTGGGACATTCAATGAGGCACAGCAAGGAGCCCAAAGGCATGCATAGTGGTGATAATTCCGAGAGGAAGAACCCAACCCAAATATTTAGAATAGTAAAATTTGGCAATCATTGTCGCTTTAGCAGAATCCGTATAGATAGTGCTTTGTCCTATGTGCCAATAAAAAGTAGTCGACAATGCCTGCCTAATGGCCATGAACTCTACGATAAATGGTTCCATGATGTGACAGATAAGTACTTATCTAGATGCTGCCAGAACAGAATTCCATACATCCCCGAAGACCACATATAAATTGCCATGGAGGCGGAGGGTGGTTTGGACGGGGTTGAATAGGTGCCGGTGGTTGAACAGATTGTCGTGGTGAACTCAAGAGTGCTGATTCCGCTTGATGGTATTCGTGAAATTGCCTAGCTAGTGAACCGATGGACCGTTAGGAAAGGTCGTTAGAGCGAAGCAAGTTGGATAGTAAGACTATATGGAGAGGAGATATGGATATGGTCGTAATAAGTATGACTGTAGAGATACACACAGAAAGACACATAGAAAGACACACGTACTAGTACAGTAGTAGTATTAATATGAGAGACAATATTGAATAGGAGGAGGTTTGAATTAAATATATATACATGTGTAGGTTTGGATGATAAATGAACAAACATTGTAATTGCACATAGAAGAACTTAAAAAGAAGAGTTATTGGGGTATTGCTGATTTAGGTAGGCGGACTACTATAACTACTGCCTCTTCAAACCCAAAATTAAATATTGCATTTAATAAGAGATATCTACTTGCCCAAACCACCCTTTAATGTTCCCCTCTGCCTCTCTTCTTCTTTCCCACTCTTTAATGCATGCAGTTCGATCATCTCTCAATTTAAAGACCCTCTCTACCCATCTTCCCATCTCACAAACTTCTCTGTTTCCCAGTTTCCTTCCTGTCGACTATGGAGTTCACCACCCAGCTCTCTCTGGCTTCTTCTGGGAAGTTCGATTCTTCCGAAACATCCTCCGAGTCCGGTACCAACTACAACAACCTCAATCCTAAGAAGAGGAAGACCACAACAACGATGATGATGAGTCCGGCCTCTTGCAAGTACTCCTCCAACATTAGTAATGATCTTCATCATGTCATGATGAACAACAACCGCCACCCTCTTCCTTTGGACTGGGAGCAATGCCTCGACCTTCATGTACGTTTTTGTCTATACTATTTCAACCGGTTTTTTTTAATGTGACTGGATTTGAACTCGTTACCCAGCTGCGCTAACTATCATATCGGTCGATGATTCTAATGTTGTGGGTGGGTTCGAAACGACTGTGGTTTGGTCACGTAATAAATAGTGGTTTCATTATTTCACTCTCCATTTGGGTTTATTGCGATGGTCTTACCAAACATTTGTGGCTGAAATAAATTAAATGATGGGTTGCATTGCATGCGGTAGTTATACGTAAGTTGTTGCATCCACTACTAGTTTCATTTAATTTTCCATGTTTAATTTGTCTCCTAAATTAATGAAAACGTCCCCCCACTTTAGTGCACTCGTGCCAGCTACTAATGCACCCTCCCCCCAACTGTACCCGCAAAACTTCCTCCTCTGTTTCCGAATGTCGATGGATCGAGCTTAGTGCATTGAATCATATTTTGATCTACTTTTGCAGTCGGGGATGATGTACTATATGAACAGGAAGACGTTGAGGAAGAGTTGGAACTTGCCGAACTACAGGGACGATGGTCACCATGATGATGACCGCAGCAATGCCAACTATTTGAACCTCGAACTCAACATGTCCAACAACTACTCTTCCTCTAATTCGAGTCGTGTAAAGGCGAAGCTCGTAGTGCAATCTCAAAGCCGAGTAGCTGAAGAAGGGGGCATGATGACGGGCAATGATAACGACAACGACGAAGGTTGTAATAACACGGTGGCGTTGGCATGCTCGAACTGCCATCTTCTTGTGATCCTGTCGAAATCGTCTCCTTCGTGCCCGAACTGCAAATACATCCATGCTCTTAACCGAACACTGATCCACTCCCCACCACCAAATAATAGTGGTGATCATAGTTACAATAATGGTGGTACTAGGGTTCAACGACATCCTCATCACAAGTCCATTAATCACACCTTGAGCCTCCTCAATTGAGTGATTGATAATCATGTAGTGAGGGAATTGGATGGAATTAATTATATGGTGATCATAATGTAATATGTGTTAGCTTTAGCATATTGTATAAATACTGGCATGCTTTCTATCTTTCATGTAATGTGGGTAAGTGCCCTAAGACGTGAACAGTTTATAAATGCAACAAGTATTTTTGACCCGCCAAAGTCTCCTAGATACGAGCAAAACTTATGTTATTGAATTTAATGAGTATGGATCGGATGGTTGAAATTAAATGAACCTAGATGTGGTTGAAATTGTATGGAGTTCTGAAATCAAACTTCTTTTACTCTACGAAATTTCAACCCTTTAAAGGTAACAAGTCTTGTTACACAAGTTAAGTAAGAGAAGAATTGCATCGTAGGATAAATACAATAGAGATATGTGTTAAGTTGAATATGGGTAACAGAGAGTCTCACGTACTACTAAATGGACGACTCAATTATCCTACCGTCCAATATGATGAAGGAATTCAAGGAGGGAAGATTGTAAGATGTTGCGACATTCAGATAGCAATTGTCCAACTCGGATATCCAGAACAGAATAATAATGAGCCAAACAGTTTCAGCAAAATCAGAAAAAAGTGTGAAAGATTCCATGAATTTGACATGCGCAACATAAAGGGCTTGGCGGATTACATAGAATTCCAAGACCAGCGACTCGGCGATATGTTGAACAATCAGCCTAGTGGAATTCAACTAGATATGCATTATCTAGGATGTAAATATATTTTCCAAGAAAATACTAGACGGAGCTAGTAAAATACATTGAACTACATGTATTTAATATAATTATTTTATTCATAAAAAAAATATAACTAATTATAAAACACCGATAACGGAGTCACCTGGTGGGGATGACCAATAGAAAGCTGAACATCGTCCTAACTTTAAAATTTTAAACATAAAATTTTATAAATATCGTTGACATTGGCTATTAAATAATCAGATGACCAATGAAGTCTATTCGTACACAACCATCACTTCTTACTTTTATCCCCGTGTCGCCGGAGAATCGCCGGTTTAGCCGGACCATCGGTGCTGATAGAATTTTGCGGATCTGTCGTCCCCGCCGTACAGTGAAGGTCAGTATGAAAAAAATTGGGAAAGTGACCCAGCCGCCCAAAGTCGAACATAGGCACAGAAACGTTAAACTGCAGCTCTGGCTGCATGAAGCTAGGCTCACCATCATCTGCACCACGTTTCTTCTTCTTCTCAGCTTGCAACTTCTCGAGTTGTTCTTTCCGATCGAAAGCGAAATGGCACCGTTCAGAAACCGTGGTAACTTATTCTTCTGTTTATTACTTCTATCCGACATCTTGATGAACCATCTATCAAATTTAAATTATACCAACTACTAATTAGTATAGCAATTACCTATAACATATCATGACAACTACTAATTCACCTAATACACTACTTATCATTAACAATTCATAATTAATATAATATTAGAACGCACTTAACGCCACTAATATACACTATATTTCCATCCAAATCCCAATTTGGAAAATTAATTAATTTAATATTTTCTATGAATAAAATGACCAATTTAATTCTTTGTGCTCTAAATTTGTTTAACCTTATTTCATTACTCACATTTAAATAAATTAACATAATCATCATATTTAAGTACCATAATTTCACTACTTAATTATCATCAACAAATTTCATTCACTATAATTAATAATTACTAAAATAAATAAATACTTTTAAAACCAATCACTATCACTTTAAATTTCTTTATTTAATTACCCACATTTCAAAATCTTAACTTCATCAACATATTTAATCGCCCATAACTTCACTACTTAAATACCATTTCAAAGTATCATTAACAAGTTTATTAATTATATTTAATAATTAAAACAATATATAAATAATATGACAAATAGTTGTCCTTATTGTAAATAAATTAGCTTATTTAATATTAATTACTATATTTATTAATTACAAAATACTTAAAATAATATTCAAATTAAAAAAAAGGGTCCAGCCGTCCAAAATGGACGGTCTGTTTCAAACCCAGCAGTGAAAATCTGACTGTCGGTTGAAAAGCCGGCCATCCGGTTCTTCAACCGGCAGTCTGATTTGGATTGCTGGGTTTGGAACAGGCCATCCATTTTGGACGGTTATACCTATTTCCGGCGACGTACCTCGTGCACTCAGCGGCGGCGGATTGGGCTGCGACGGCGGCGGCGGTGAGAGCGGCGGCGGCGTGGGCGGTGTGGGCAATGGTGGTGTGGGACGTGGGGTCGTAGCAGGAGTAGCGGCGGCGACGACGGCAAGTGGAGGCTGAATATTTGGGACAAAATTTGACGAGAGAGGTGAAAATGTGATGAATGATTCTATTCGGCTGTTTTTAATACGAAAATGAAGAGCATTCGCATAATTTTATGTATTATATTCAAATGTTATGACAATTTTTTTCGAAAACCAGGACAATATTTAGCAACTCCGATATAAAAATCAACAACACAGAGAATACAAGACTACATATACTTATTTCATTTGTGATATAGCTAGTTTACCCTATTGGGTTTGTAGAGTAAGAAGGTGAATGAATGGTTAGGAGAATGGAAAAGTGTACAAAAGTAAAGAAGAGGAAATGAAGAAGCCACCCATAAATAAAACGTACAAAGACATATTTATAAATGGTGGTGGTGATGCTCAATTTAATGAGACAGTAGGGAGAGCGGTGGGAACTTACAAGTACACTTCTCTTCCAACGACAGTAGTAACTCTCTCACTCTCTGGACTGGAAGTAAATTCAATTCAATTCAATTCAATGGAGGGGAAGGAAGTTTGCAGATCGATGATCATCCTAATACGCAAATACAGAGACAGACATTTAAAGTTCCTTCATTCAATTGTACTGTCACCGCCTGATCAGCTTGCTAGCTCTGATATATAGAGAGTTTCTAGCTACCATCATCCACTTCAACATTGTATGGGTCGCTTCAACTACAATTCAACCCCAACTTTATGATCGGATCACTTTACCAGGTAAGATATATGGCTCGAGGTCCAAGTCGAGTAGCTCAGGTTGTAAAGAGTTTTGTGTAGGTGACGTTTTAACTAATTCAACCGCTACTTTATGAGCTGCGTTTGTGTTAATAACCTCAAGGTATCAGAGTTCCAGTCATCATACCCCACAATCGAAAACCTATATATATGCAATGAATAATTTGTTTTATCTTGTTAAATGAATCTATCGTTCACCCGGCCTCAATATTCACCTACCGCACCAAAACCCATGACCGCACATGAACGATAGAGTATTGGCAAATGGGTCAGTCATCGTAGAACCATACAAAAAACTGTTCGGATCGGATAACAACGGATTTTATCACGTTTAAGAACGGAT
Organism: Linum usitatissimum; assembly: GCA_030674075.2. Lineage (NCBI taxonomy): Eukaryota > Viridiplantae > Streptophyta > Magnoliopsida > Malpighiales > Linaceae > Linum > Linum usitatissimum. The sequence goes on from JAUJYP020001374.1 coordinate 3,645,202, forward strand.
AAATCCCTCTTGATGCTTTTGTAATTTATGGCTTTCGCTGTTAATTAAATAATAGACAACATGTTCGAGTAATTTCTTGCGGTGAAAGTCTTGGATTTTATGGTGGGTTGTCTCGTTTGTATCTTCGGATGATGTGATGTTAATAGTGCTATCAACGAGATAAGCTAGCTCCTACATATTTCACGGTTTGAATAGATAGTTAAATCTTTTGGTATCTCGATGTTCCGGGGAGGTGACTGGCAGATCCCAATAGATTATGGTACAAAGTAAAATAAATGTGGGCGGGAAGGGGAGACTTTATGAATGCGCCTGGAGCTGTTCAATCACATTGATACCATCTCACGTCACTCCCCCCACCCATCTTCTTCTTCACTCTATCTACCTCCTTTGCTTTCAAGAAGTTATAGTTTTGATATATACAACTAACGTCTCGCTGAGTTGGCTTATTATACTTACGATACCTTCGACAACAAAAATTAATGAGTTAGCTTGTAGCAAGTTGCCTCATTGGTTGTATAGTGGTTTTTTTGTCACTTTGACTGGTTGTTTTCGAGAAAAAGGTTATATGCATGGTAAATTTCGGAGCTTGTTCGATTTTGATACACAGTATTTTTATTGAATGATTCGATAAAGATATCATTTGTAGGACGTCTTAAATTCGAATTCAATATTTTTAAGTCGTCGATATAAAACTTTATCACTCTGCTCTAGATCTGATGAGACTCGAATAAAAAAAAAGGACAGTTATAAAAAAAATATTTTTCTCTATTTTGCTTGTAAAATTCGAGTGGGCCAAACTATTGGTCCTCTGGTGAGGCCTGCCATAGAGAGCCTATTAAATTCCGGAGCGCGTATCGGCCCAATAGCTAATCATTCCATTATCCGTTCCGGAAAAGGAAAGCAAGGTTATAAATAATAGGTAAAGCCTTCTTTCTTGTTTCTGCAATTGCATATCGAGAATTTGTTCTTCCTTTTTTGCCGTTTTGGGTTTCGAAGCTCTATGTCTCAATCCTTCCGTACCATAATCAGACTTACCTTCTTCTGCAACAGCTCTCAATACCAGATTACCAGGTATACCTTACTCCTCCCTCTTGAGTCTTGACTCGCTCGTTTCTTTTCCACTCAGGTTGCCATTTGAGACGCTGCATACGCCCTGGTGTTTGATTCTTTATTTTTTTCTACTGCTTGCTTTTGGATCAGGTTGCGATCATGGATCTTTGGAAGGAATTGGAGCCGTACTGATCGAAGATCGATGCCTTACCCCTACGCGGGGAGAATTTACCTTGAAATAATCAATCCTCTTTGCTTAGGGTTTCATTGCTCTCTGTTTATTAAGTATTTCTTTTTCATGCGATTTCATAATGTTTGTTTCTAATTTGTGCGTTTAGATTTTCAGGTGGATGTTTTCAAGATGCCTAAATCTAGGAATGAAGATTGTCCCGATAGGAGTCATCGCTGTGACAAGGAAAGGAACAAGATAGATCGTGATGGATGCCGATTGGAGAAGGATAAGCGTATTGGCTCCGTTATCAAGCTTCATTGGGTGAAGGATCGATCACAGGAGAAAGGCGAAGGAACTGAGTCCGGATCACCAGCAAATACAATGGCTATTTGCTCGACCAAATAAATCCAACGGATCTCATTTAAGTGGGTATTTTTATCCAAACAAACAATTCAAGTTTAAAAAATTTCCTTTTTTTTTACGAAATCGACATACATGTTTTTCATTGCATCTTTAAAGTCTTACGGTTTACATGTACGTTGGTTGCCAGAAGTTGCAACTCACAAGTGAATTACATCGGGAGATGCACCTAATCATATTTCGATTAATCTGCATGGTATCCTTACACTCCACCCCACCATAACGATCGTCCGAAGACATTCATATCACCGAACTAAATTAGACTCGAAACTTAAAAAACTACGTAAGACATAACCAAATTCAGAAACAGAGTTCAAGACATAACTAACAAAAAGCAGAAACAATTAATCATCTGGTGGCTTTGATGGGATCGGCAGTGGGCGTGTTTTTGTCAGAGTTGTCACCTCTACAACCCCCATAAACCCTTATGCTGATGGGTGGGTCACATTTAACGTCGGAATCCTTCTTCCATGGTGATATCGAGACCTGCTGGTTGTTTCCACCCACCTCTTCATTGGTGGCATTAGCTTCTCCCATCCGACAACGCTTACGATCCGTTGATACATCCATCATCGTCTCGTCCTCGTCCGCGAAACTGGTATGGTTTGATGTACTGATGATAGCTTTGTTAGCCATCCCCCATTGGGTGCGTTGTGTAGCTTTGTTATACCTCGGGCAGTGAGCCTGAGGAGTGGTCGCCAGGTCTTCATATGGCTTCTTACTCAAATACTTCTCCGCCAATTTATGTCTAGCATCGCAGAGTGATTCGAATTGAATCATCTCACTTCCTAACTATCAGACCCTTTGGGATATGAAAATGTAGCTCGCAAAATTTGTCAGTATGACCCATAATGCCACAAATATAGCAAAATTTCTCGAACCATTCATATTTGAATTTGGATTTGACGCTCTTGTCCTCATGGAGTCCTAGCAGCTTGCCCCGTCTTATTGGTTTGTTCACATTTATGATCACCTGAATCCGCATGTGCTGATCGGCCCAAAACTTAACCTTATTCATAGGATCGTAGGTATTGAAGAAATCCACGTAATCCCCCAAGATGCGCCCTACATCTTCTGAAAAATGGTCAAACGGGAGGTCATGGACGCGCACCCAAAACGTCGCTTTGTGTATCGGTGTCGTTTGTGGATCCTCTCCGATTTTGAGCTCATGAAGGAGAAGCAGACTCCCATCATAGTTCCATGGGCTATCGTTCCAAATTTTACGGAGATCGACCGCATGATGACAGCGAAACAGAAACCGTCGTTCCTTCAATTCCTCGATTTCCATCTTGCGTCCAGGTTTCCACATCATTGCTATCGTTCTCTGTAACGCCTTAAAATTGACATTCTTATCGCCGCAGAATCGGCCAACTAGCGTGTTCTTGAAGCGATGAGTTGGAGGTGCTGGTACCGCCTCTCGTATAGAGAGTTCTTCATCATCACTCTCTTCGAGCGAGAGATCTCGGATCTCAACCGTGACAAGCTACGATGCGGCCGGCGATAAAGAAAGTGCGTGTTACCCCCGATTTTAACGATAGAATTTCATTTAATTTAAATTTCTAAGTTACCCTTAGGAAAAATCCGTGAAAAATTATTTTGTGTTTATGTTTATAATTATTCTATACTTAAGTTAGTTTTCGATATTTTTATATTAGTTATAGCCTATTGGAAATTACTGGAATTGCTTGATTCATTAGTTCCTTCATTGGTTAATGAGATAAACGGACTGTTTTGATAGTACTAATACAACATGAGAAACGGATTCCGTTCCTAGCGGCGGCACTGTGAGTTTGACAAGGACCAGAAGCGAGAGAGAGAGAGAGAGAGAGGCGGCACTCTGGGCCTAACGGCGTCCTCGTAGCAAGAGCGGAAGAGGCTAACGATTCAATAGGATGGTTGGCGGAGAAGCTTCATCGGCAACGGAGGTGGCCTGTTAGGGCTCCTGGCGGAGGATGGGGATGTGGAGGCCTCTCCACGGTGAGCGGCGAAAGAGAGTCATACGTAGGGCAGTGCGTGGACGGGAGATGAGGCTGCCGGATTCTGGAAATTTTCTGCCGCCGGCGAAGGTGCTCGCCTGAGAAGAAGAATGACCAGATGGTCAAGACTGGAAGTTCAGTGACCTTCTGCGTGTTCAGAAAATGACCGATATTCAACTCTGGAAAGATAAGTGACCCAGTGTAATTTCTCTAAATTTAGGGACTAACTATAGATTCTGGATAAATGAATGACTGATCTGGAAATAAGTGATTATTCAGGGATTGCTCTGCTATAACTAGAAGTTGGAGGGTTGATTCTGCCCCTGGAAGTTTCAGCGTGTTGCAAACAAGTAAACGAGGCGTAACTCCTTTGTTTGACCTCCAAATAACGTACCATAAGAAATTATGGTTTCGCGGCAATAAGGGGAATCATCTCAAATCAAATTCTGAGATATCAGCTCTTCAATTAGATGAGTTGGTTTAATGGGGTAAATTCTTTACGTTGATGTAGTTAGGTTACATGCTATTTTTTATGTTACGTTTTAATTCTAAATTGAATTACATAATTGATAGTTACTTTACGTCATCACGTTATGATATTTTATGACATGATTACATGATTAGGTGCTTATTTTATATTTATGTTATTCATGTTATACACAAGGTGATTTTTTCTTTTATACGATAAGGTTAGACTAAGGAGCCAACGTTAGAGTCATGATGAACGGTTTTTAGGCGTTATCGAAATAATCTTAGTTAACGAATTAACTAGAGTCAAATTTCCCTAGGGTCTTAATATCATGACTACTCAAAGTTATGTAAAGTGCTAATGAATTAAACTGGTTTTGTAGTGTAGATTCTACAATCTCTAAAATTATCAATTATTCTAATAATGCAAATGACAGGGAAAGTAACACAAGGCTGCAAGACTGCACGATATAAGATTTGAACCAAATAGAAGAAAACTGCTTAGACTTCGAATCCCCATAGGCTATCCAAATTCACCAATGACTGAAAAATTCCACGATTCAAACAAATAAGACAGATTCAATTCACCGTCACAGTTCTTCTCTAATCAAATTACACCCTTTTAGGTATGCTAATCTGCTACCTATCTACTATCACAGTATGCTCTTTTGAGACAAAGATCTAGAATCCACTAGGTGACAAAACAAACGAGAACTGCTCACACGACGGACTAGTTCATTCGCTCCCGGATGAGGGTTAACGCCTAACTTAGTTGATTAATTTTGGTGTTCTAGATATGCAAACTCTTTCAAGACGAAAAAAAATCTAACAAGGTTCTATTCAAAACGACCAAGCAAGAATAAGAACGAAAATGAAATTAAACATAAACCAAAATCCATCGAACTCGCATAAATCGTCAAAGTCAAACAATCATCCGTTCATAAGGAATTACATAGGGTTCATCTAATTTAAGCATGAGGAGTTTAGCTACTCATAATCATGAAGAACAAATCAAAATCAACAACGGAAAACATTGGAATTAGGTTTACAGGACGAAATCTAAAAAACCTAATTTCGGTGAGAACATTCGAAGAAATCGATCCGTCAATCTTGATTATGTCTTCCGATCCGAGCTCCTTGAAGTCGATGCCTTCTCGTCGCTCCGAAGTCTCTAAAATATCCTCTGATTTTTTCCTCCGATGTCTATCTTCGAATGAGGGGGAACCCGGGTATTTATATCATCTATTCCCAATTGGAGAAGGAAAATTGTTGAGAAAACCCATATGGAGGAGGAACACGCCGTGTTCCTAAAAGGACACGGGCGTGTTCTCTAAAAATCGCTTCTCGGCCGTAACTTTCAGTGAAAAGGGCACATACGTGTCCTTGAGGAACACGTCGTGTCCCATGAGATACACCGTGTTCTCCTTAAATTTCAGCAACCATATGCTCCAAGCTACTTAAATCATCTGTCTTAGTTCCCGCTTGTCCCAAAATAGTATATTGTCTGAACTTTGTGATTTATTAATTCTTTAATGCATTCAGCTCCTCATTGCACATAATACAGTTCTGAATAGTGCCCCGACGTCGTTTTGTGCTTGAAATCAATAAAAAAACTTCAAAACGACATCATAAGGACCCCGAACGAGTCCAAGACACTAAATCGAGATAGATGTTAGAAATGCATGAAACATCATAAACTTTTACCCAAAACTATACGAATATTCATTAAATGTCGCTTAAATGAGGATGATGAACACGACAAATTGAGGGTCATCAAGTCACGACAAGATTAGAACAACCGTTGAATAAGAAACAGAGACACATCACCTAGATGAATAATAGATTGAATAAGAAACAGAGACACACTCACTAGTTGGACCACCGCCCTTATGTTATGATCTCATGTCATGTTTAGGCTTGTACCGCCCCATGTTTCTCACGTTTGGGCCACAATATGCCCGTCATGTCACATAGTCTGATGGATATGTACTCCCGGATGCTCACGTTCATGTTTGGGTGGTTGATCTAGTTAGTTGAGTTGGGGGGCACCCCATAAGTAATCAGTTACCTTAGATAAGTTCATTTACATGTACAAGTATTAACGTCATGTAGCTTAAGTTTCATGAACACGATGTTATGATACAATAAATTACAAGAACCATGATTCTACGATTCATAATGTACCTGACTTGATTGACTTGAGTTTCAATCTACGATGATAATTACTTGTTATGATGTTAGGGTCATAAGGCTATAATTTTTTATGTAACATGTATATTATTGATGATTGCCATGCATTGATGTGTTTTATATTCCAATGTTTACTTGGAATTCTCATTTATGATATGAGTACGAAAGACTGATCCCGAACCACCCACCAGGGTGTTGATAGTTGTTGGAGGAGCAGAGTGAAGCTGATTGGGATGTGACGAGATGGACTTGGATTTATAAAGAATTATTTAAAGATGTTTTTGAGACTTGATTTGAATGTTTATGATTATTACGTTAAAGCAAAATAGCAATTAAAGATTTTATTTCATTTATTATTTTTAGTTTTATTTATTTATTTTTTAAAGTTTATTGGTCGACACATTTTGGTCATTTAATAAATCATTAGTGATGAGGGTGTTAGTCCCCCTGTGGTACTTGAGGTATCAGGTCCACCAGTTAGTGGCCGCGAGCATCTCTCGAGATCCCTGGATGGTTGGTTCGAGCTCATCGTTGATTGGGGAGTTTGGTGGGCGAGGGATTGATGTTGACGATTTCCTTTAGGCCACTTGTTTTTTTTAAACTCCATGGTCAATTCAAACAGTTGACAATCAATGAGGCAAGTGTGGTAAATAATCTTGTGCGATATATTATTTAATTCATCTTCATCTTTTGTCGTTCGGAATTGTTGGTGGTGACTTACATATTCATGTTGTCAAATTTCGTTACATACAAAAATCAGTAGAGCAACAATCATTTGTCAACGCCTCATAATGAAGTACAGAGAATGACAAATACACATAAATGAGAATGACAAATAAATACAAAAACAAAAAACAAGTACGGAAGCATAAGAAACCAAGTATAACAAATCTGAGAGTAAAAATCAAGTACAAGTAAAATGAGTAACAACCCCCACACACACAAAAATCAACATAACTCTAACCCTAAGCTGAGTACAAAAACCAAGTAGAACAAATCTAATAGTAAAAATCAAGTACAAGCAAAATAAGTACACAACCCACACACAACAAAAAAATCAATTACATAACACTAACCATAAACTGAGTACAAAAAACAAGTACAACAAACTTAACACTAAAAATCAAGTACAAGAAAAAGGAGTACACAACCCACAATAACAACAACAAAAATCAATTATATAACATGTACCCTAAGACCGAGTACAAAAACCAAGTACAACAAGCCAAACACTAACAATCAAATACAAGCAAAACAACCTACAACAACAAATCAAATACATAACTCTAATTCTAAACCAACTATAAAAATCAAGTACATCAACCTTAAAAGTAAAGATTAAGTACAATCAAAACGAGTACACAGTATACAACAATAACAACAACAAAATCAAGAATATATATAAACCTAAAAACAAAACCCTAAATTGAGTACATAACCCTAAGAAAGTGACAATACTATAAAATCGAAATCAAAACCCAAAAAAAAATCTTAGCGAAAATTGACAATGTAGAGGAATCTATATAAGGAAAATTAAGAGTCAGAAAATGAAGACGTAGCTTAGAGAATGAAAGAAATGATTCAAAAATACTGAAATTGAATTGACTTTAGAAAACAAGTTAGAAGTAAAAAGGACAAAAACGCGCATGCGACAAACTGTGAAATCCGTTACATTTAAATAGATGGTTAGGATATTTCCTTGCTGGTAGCAAAGATTTTTTTATATTTGTCTTTGACCCGAAGTCGAAGGAACTTGATAGGGAGATTGATAGAGAAAGAGAAAGAAGAAAAAGGGAAAGAGATTACAGTGGTGGTAGTGGTGATTATATCAAGGACTATGGGAAGAAGAGGCTATATTGGATGAAATGAAATTTTCTCGCCAAAACTCCACTGCGCCAACACTTAAGTGAAACGGTGCGTTGCATCTCCACTGCGCCAACACTTAAGTGAAACGGTGCGTCGCATCATCAACGGAGATAAGATTGAAATGCCACCGTTGTACCCTGCATCACCAGCTCATCGTCCTCTTCTCCGCGCCTTCCTGCAAATTCAGTTAGAGCTTCAGACTCTCTCAGCCAGCTGCTAGCAGTGCAACTTGTCGCTTAACTTCCTTTCAATTCTGTATACGAACTGCTGCACAATCAATGAAAACGTTGAGTCATTTTTTACTAAAATCCTAAGGGAATTAATATGGTATCAGAGCGAGGTTGAAAGTAGCCATGGCCGCTGCAGAATACCCTCTGGCTGATCCTTACTACCTTCATGGTAGTGAGCAGCCTGGACAATCCCTCGTCACCGAAAAGCTCACCACGAACAACTACACTGACTGGAGCAGAGCCATACACAATGCTCTTGGAGCTAAGAACAAAGTAGGATTCATTGATGGAAGCATTGAAGAACCAGAGGTCATAGATCCAATGTTTTGGCCCTGGACTCGCTGCAACATCATGGTGCTGAGCTGGTTGCAACAATCAGTCAAGCCAGGCATCAGGAAGACCATTATGGGGCTGAAGAGTGCACAAGATGCCTGGGAAAGCTTGAAGGCTCGCTATGACCAAGGAGATGTGATCAGGATTGCAGAACTCCTGGAACAGCTTTCAAATCTGAAACAAGGTAACCAAACTATGACTGAATATTATGGATCCATCATCACTCTTAGAGATGAGTTGAGAAATTACCAACCTCTGTTCAACTGTGACTGTACGACAACCAGCCACCTTGATTGCTTGGCAATGAGGAAGGTGTACGTTTATGAAGACACCAACAATGTCATACATTTCTTAAGAGGCCTCAATGAAAACTTTGCTGGTCCTCGCACTCAAGTCCTATTTGTCGATGAACTTCCCAACATTGACAAAGTCGTTCAACGCATGATACAGCACGAGAGGCAACTGTATGGAACACAGCTCAAGAGCCCCAATGAACCTATGACAATGTTAGCTCCATCATCCAGCATTAACTATGCAGGTCAGCAAGGGGGTCAGCAAGGGGGTTTTCGACCAGCACCTCAGAAGGGAAGAACATTATTTTGCACCTTCTGCAAAATGCAAAACCACACAGTGGAAAGGTGCTTCTTTCAGATTGGCTTCCCTCCAGGGGTCACTCGTAGACCCATGCCACAGCCATGACCAAGGCCACAAATGGGTTCCAGGCCTACTTTCACTCCAAACCATGGACCTTACAGATCACAGGTTCATGCAGCCACGCAGTTAGGTGAAGGAGGCGCCATTCAGCTCACACGTGATTAGTTCTCTTAGCTCATGAATGCCGTGAGACTCAGGGACACAACAGTTCAACCAAGTACCTCCAATCCTCAAACACCAGGTGCTCAAAAGCCAACTACACTGATGTACTCAGCAGGCAAGTTTTGTTGTGGTAGTTTTATGCATTCACCACCAGATGAAGTCGTTTGGATTGTAGACACAGGTGCCTCAGATCATGTTGTTAGTTCACTAACCCTAATGACATCAAGCAAGCAAATTGATGCCTTGATGATCACGTTGCCTACTGGACAGCAAGTGCAAGCCACTCACGTTGGAACAGTGTTGATCAATGGTACTTTATCACTGCAAAACATTCTATATGTTTCTGATTTTGCATTCAATCTAATCTCAGTTAGCAGATTGACAACTCAACAACCCTTAAGAATGACCTTCTCTTCCATGCATTGTGTATTGCAGGACCTGTCGAGGAACACCACAATTGGTTTAGCTGAGCTGCACAAGGGCCTCTACAAGCTGAGTACCTGCAAACCAGTTAGTCACATCGCTTCCACTCAACGAAATAAGCCTTTCGATTTATGGCATTACCGTCTAGGACATGTTTCCCATCATAGAACTCCTTTCCTTAAGCAGCTTCATTCTAGCATAGAAACATTCCACTTAACTCCTTGTGATGTTTGTCATTATGCTCGTCAAAAACGTTTGTCTTTCCCTCACTATGTTTCCAGTACAAAAACTCCCTTTGAGTTAATTCATGTTGATCTTTGGGGTCCAAATGCTTGTCCTTCATACGATGGCTATCTTTATTTCCTAACCATCGTTGATGACTTCACACGCATGACATGGATCATGATGCTGAAGTTAAAATCAGAAGCTAGACCATCACTGCAAAATTTCTGTTCTTACGTTTCCAACCAGTACAAAACCAGTGTTAAACGCATACGCAGTGATCAAGGTAGGGAAGTTTCCATGCCTCTTTTCTATAAGGAGAATGGAATTTTTCATGAAATTTCGTGTGTTGAAACACCACAACAAAATAGTAAAGTTGAAAGAAAACACCAGCAAATTCTGAACATTGCTAGAGCCCTCAAGTTTCAAGCCAACCTGCCTATAACCTTCTAGTCAGACTGTGTCAAACATTCTATGTTTTTAATGAATCGAATCCCTACTCACCTGCTCAACAACAAAACTCCCTATGAAGCCCTTCACCACTCTAAGGCTAAACTAGAAGAATTAAGGGTCTTTGGAAGCCTATGCTATGCCAGCACTCTTGTTGGACACAGAACCAAATTCCAGAAATGAGCTAGAAAGGGAATTTTCATAGGTTTTACACCTGGAATTAAAGGGTACAAAATCTATGACTTAGACTCACACCAAACCTTTGTCTCTAGAGATGTGCGTTTTTATGAAAACGTTTTTCCTTTCATACTGCTCATGATCCAACTGAAAATGATCAGTCCCCTTTCACTGATCAAGATAGCTCTTCCGCTGATATAATGCCCTATGTGGAAATAGACTTCACTGATCCACCGAGTGCCAACCATCCTGTCAGCCCTTCTGCTCCTTCCACACCAGAACCAGAACCACAACCTGTCCTTCATGATGGGATGAATACGTCCCTGGTAATGATGATGACAATGACACCATCACAAATAAGGACACACCATCCCAATTACCTGTCACTCAAAAATTCTCCACACCACAGAAAAAGCACCAGACCACACAAACCTCCCTCCTACCTGTAGGATTATCACTGTCAGCTCCTTATGCAGCAAAGCGAAAACAACTGTGTCGCTCCAAAGGTATGTCCCAAAATACATAGTGCTGGAAAGATGGCTCATCCCCTCAATACTGTCCTATCTTATGATGATCTGAATTATGAACATAAACATTTTGCTTTGAGTATAACAGCAGAAAGGGAATCAAATTCTTATGCAGAAGCTACTAGGGATCCCAGATGGACTGAATCCATGAATCAGGAAACAAAGGCCTTAGAGGCCAACAAGACTTGGGAGGTAGTTGACCTGCCTGAGGGAATGAAGGAAGTTGGGAGCAAATGGGTGTACAGAATCAAGTACAAATCTGATGGCTCCATTGAAAGATTTAAAGCAAGGACAGTAGCTAAGGGTTTTACACAAGAGGAAGGAGTGGACTATCAGGAAACATTCGCACTAGTGGTTAAGATGACCACCATAAGAACCTTCCTAGCATTGGCTGCCTCAAGAGACCGGTTTGTACATCAATTAGATGTAAACAACGCATTTCTTCATGGAGATCTGCATGGAGAAGTTTACATGAAGCCTCCATAAGGGCTGAAGGTTGACAGCTCACTGAAAAGACCAGTCTGCAAGTTACTTAAGTCACTGTATGGTATGAAACAGGCATCCAGACAATGGTATTGCAAGCTTTCACACAAGCTACAGGGGATAGGCTACACTCAAAGCAAGGCTGACCATTCTCTCTTTTTGAGGAGTTCTGGTATGTCATTTACAACTGTATTGGTTTATGTTGATGATCTGATTGTGGGGGGGGGGGGGGGATGATTTAACAGAAATTTTAAAGCTGAAGGGAGAATTGCACAATGCTTTCAAAATCAAAGACTTAGGTGAACTGAGATATTTTCTGGGACTTGAAGTTGCGAGGAGTGTCTCAGGAATACATCTATCTCAAAGGAATTACATGCTTGAACTGTTGGAGGAAGCAGATATGCTGGATTACAAGACACAGAAGAATAGTGGGAAAGCTTATTTATTTAAACAACACAAGGCCAGATATAAGCTTTGCCACTCAACAGGTAAGCCAGTTCATGTCTAGGCCCTTGAATGTTCATTACAAAGCTGTTACAAGAATTTTGAGATACTTAAAGGGTGTCCCTGCCACTGGAATTCTGCTATCCTCTACCTCAAGCCCCCAATTGCAAGCCTATAATGATTCAGACTGGGCAGCATGTCCGGATACTAGGAGATCAGTAACAAGATATTGCGTGTTCCTGGGAAACTCACCAATCTCTTGGAAAAGCAAGAAGCAGACCACCATTTCAAGGAGTACATGTGAAGCTGAATATTGTGCCCTTGCTCATACAGCTAGTGAACTGCAATGGGCTGCTCTATCTCCTTGCAGAACTCCAGGCACAACACCACCAAGCAGCAACAATATTCTGTGACAACCAGTCAGCAATCCATGTGATAGAAAATGCTATGTTCCATGAAAGAACAAAACACATTTAACTGGATTGCCACTTTGTTAGAGAGAAAGTTCAATCCAAAACAGTGAAGCTCATCCATGTTCCCACCAGCCATCAGGTCGCAGACGTTCTGACGAAGGCCCTCTCCCCAGCACCGTTCAGCTATTTGATCGTCAAGCATGGTCTGCACAATCTGTACCCACCAGCTTGAGGGGGGGGGGGGGGGGTACTGGATGAAATGAAATTTTCCCGCCAAAACTCCACTGCGCCAACACTTAAGTGAAACGGTGCGTTGCATCTCCACTGCACCAACACTTAAGTGAAATGGTGCGTCGCATCATCAACGGAGATAAGAATGAAAAATCACCGTTGTACCCTGCATCACCAGCTCATCGCCTCTTCTCTGCGCCTTCCTGCAAATTCAGTTAGAGCTTCAGACTCTCTCAGCCAGCTGCTAGCTGTGCAACTTGTCGCTTAGCTTCCTTTCAATTTTGTATATGAACTGCTGCACAATCAATGAAAACGTTGAGTCATTTTCTACTAAAATCCTAAGGGAATTAATAGGCTGAAGATAGACGACAAGGATAGACAAAGTAATCGCAAGGATGGCAGTCATAATTCGAAACCTGACGAAGAAATTGCAGGTGCAATAAATTCAGCAACTAATGAACCTCAAGGGGAAATTGATCCTCTTGATGCTTTCATGAATAACGTGGTTTTACCCGAGGTGGAGAAGCTCAATAATGAAGCTATTAGTGTAGTAAGTAATGGAGAAGTGTTGAAGAAAAGCTCAAGAAAATCTCTAGGGAGAATCTTTCAAGGTGAAAGTTTTGACTTGGATTCTGGGGACATTGATGATGATGAAGAGAGATAAGTAGAAGATGAAGATGATGAACAATTCATGAAGAGGGTAAAAATGACAAAGGCAGAGAAACTGTCAATTGTCGACCGCTCTAAAGTAGACTACAATCCCTTTAGGAAAAAATTCTACATAGAAATGAAGGAGATTTCAAGGATGACTACTGAGGAGGTTTCTGCTTACAGGAAACAGCTAGAACTTAAGACACACGGAAAGGACGTACCTAAGCCAATAAGATCATGGCACCAAACAGGCTTTACTACCAAGATTGTTGACACTATAAAGAAGCTCGAATACGAAAAGCCAATGCCAATTCAGGTGCAAGCCTTGCCAAAACCGGCTCGGGGAAAACCCTTGCATTTGTGCTGCCAATGTTGAGACATATCAAGAGCCAACCATCCATGGACGCTGGAGATGGACCCATTGGGTTGATAATGGCGCCGACTAGAGAGCTTGTCAGAGCAAATCCACGGTGTTGTTAACAAGTTTGCTAAAGATCTTCGGTTGTAACATCCCGATCGTGTTAACCTAAATCTTCCTCTAATTTATTTCATGGAATATGTATGATGATAATTTTTTTGGTAAGAGATTTAATGGTTAGACTCATAAGACTAAAAATATCAATTAAATCGTTAAAGAGTAAGCCCAACCAGTTAATTAGTATAAAAACGGAACTTAGTGTTTTAGGTTCCTATATAACTTGTGTCATGAAAGTAGAAGTGATCGAATGGTTATTGTGTCTTCCGAAGTCTCAGTAGACTCGAGTTTGAGTCCCACCAATAGCACTTATAATATTTTGACTCCTCATCACGGGAAACGACTTCGTTTTGAGTGAGAAGCTGCACACACTCATCGTCACCTTCACCCTCCAATCGCCGGCGACCCCTGCATTTCCCGACGAGCACCCATCACCAATAATCGTGGATTAGGCTCGAGATACCTAATCTGGTCCCTCCACTACGCACTAACTCGCTCCTATATCAATTTAAATAACTCACTAACTCAATTACTCACTAATCCGACCCCAAAACATCAAATCCAAGTTTTCGTCGGGTTATTTTGAAGTGACGACGAGTTTTGTCGATGGGGCCGGCTTCTGTGACTTTGACCCCAATAATTCATCTGGTACTCTCCTTTGGAACAATTTAAACTTACCCGATCCCTCTGATAGCTTGATTATTGGTAGCCATGTTGACCCTATCTTGACTAGTTTTTGCTCCGATTTTGATGATATTTCATAGTTATAAGTGTCGGTTTGATCATTAGTGCATTTTGTGCTCGTTTCCTCTTGAACGGACCATTTCGGTTCGTTTCACTTGTTTCTTGGAGTCTTTTCCTTGATTCTAGGTATCCGTTGGATAGAGGGTTCGAATACGATGCCGATGGTACCTTCCGGAGCGAAACTGGAGTCTGAATGAAGAAATTATGGCCGAAGGAAGTCGATCAATGTTGTTGTTGACCAGTCAAGGACGTGTCACGGCCGTGATGGGTAATCTGTCACGGCCGTGACGACTAGTCTGGGCAGCAACATTAATTATGTCCCAGACGCGATTTCAGAGGGAGGGGGGAGAAAATGACGAACTAAAACACAAAATTGACGAAGGGGAAAGTGCTTGGGAGTCTAGGAACGCCATGGGAATGAAGATTTGAAGCCGGATAGTCAAGGAATCGAAGCCCAACGGAGGATCAACCTCCTATTTCGATGGATTGGCAGTTTGAAGCTTTCTCTACATCTTCCATGGAAAAATAGGTTTTCTTCTTGTTTGGGTTTTGTGAATTTCTTTGGATTTGTGGGATTGTTCTTGTGTGTAATGATAAGATTGTGGATTCATGTTGATTGATGATGTGTTTTGATATCTCGTTGTCTCGATTGTTCCGTTTCCATTCGATTCGCAGTTTTTCTCAGTTTTCCTGATTTGGGTTTTCTTGTGAGATTATTGCTGAGTTGTTTGTTGAGCGGATATGTGTGTATTGAGAGTGGTTTTAGGTTGTTGAGTTGACAAACCCGATCCTAAGACCCAAAACTTATCATTATCCATGTTCCTGTTTATTCTGCTGCTGAACAGTTTACCATAGTCCTTAGGATGATCCAAAACCCAAGCAAGGCCTTTCCCAACAGTCGTTCTCACCTTAATTTGATCAATAGCCATCGAGTGATATATTTGCATTCCTCGTTTCATGTTTCCTTCAGTAGTTGTTTCGTATAGTTTAGGATAAAACTGTTTGAAAACTGTGATCGACTAACCAGCGAACCAAAGCTGAGTAGTGAAGGCCAAGTGACCAGAGAGAATTCGACTCCGAGGTATCTCAGAATCATTTGATTGTTTGGGCTTGAAAACCCTGACATCACCCTCCATGGGGAAATACGAACCTAGAGACCCCCCAGGATCGATTTTTGCCTTGACGTTTCTCTGCTCCGACGAGCTCTGCATCCTAGAGAAAAGTTAGCGGATCCGGGAGCTTCTGAGTTCTTTCTTCATTCGGAGAGGTAGGAAATTCCGTTACGAACTCAAACGAGCAATTATTGTGTCTTAACGATCAATCTAACCTACTCTTTCGTTTCTCCGATCAAACCTCTGATGGGAGTTTGCGTCGAACTGTTGCAAACGTGCCCATTCTTTGCAACTCATCTCACTAGCTTCGTGCCGATTCGAAAAATCCTCTCCTTTCACTCGATTCCCGTTTCCAAGCCGAATCCGTGACCGTTAGGGCTCGACGGAAGAGTGGAACGGTCACCGGAATTTCCTCTTGTAATCGAGGAAGAAGAAGATGGTAAATTCAAGTTTTAGTCCCTATAGAATTATTTCAGTTTCACTCCCTACGATTTCAGTAATAATACGTGTAACCCATAACATTTAAATATGGATAGTCGCGGCCCAGGAACTTTCCAGCCATGAAAGTTTAGCCCGGACAGTTATGAAAGTGAGGTAATTGAAAGGTTCTTGGACCGTGAATCTATATTTTGAACCCAACTCAATTTACTCAAGGTGGGTTGGTTTGGGGAGGTAAATTTCATCGTAATAACTAATTTAATGATTGATTTTCCTAATATGCTTTCTTTGATATGCATATGGCCTAGTGAAGTGAATATGTGATAAAGTGGCAACGTGACAAGATCAAGTGCACGTGTTTTATTGACCGTTGGTTTTTATAAATGTGGTGTACATGATTGATATGATATGTGTTATATGATGTGTTATTCGATCATAGTTCTCGTGTTACAAGTATATATATGGTAATGGTATAATAATGAGAATTGTTTGATCACCTAGATTAGGGTTCGTATGTTGGCGATCTATGTGTGTGCATATTGCATTTCTGCTATGAGTATATGGCCCTTCATGGTTCTTATCATTCTACGAATATATGGCCCGTAATGGGTATTCCCTCTACTACGTGTTTACGACCCTGAATGGGTGCCGCCTCAACTACGTGATTGCCCTGGAGTCGTTTCGCATACGTGAACCAGGGATCCCAATTAAAATATGGAAAGAGTCTGAGTCATATTGCTTATGTTTGGTGATTGTAAATCTTTATTGTGATTTATGAGGACTAACATCGAGCCATTCACCAGATGTTTACAGGTTAATAGAGACTAGCTATGATCGGTCGTCAGAGTTTCTGTGACCAAGCTAAAGTTAATAAGGACTATGTGATTGTGTGATTGGAACTTGGTTTTGACATTGGTTTTAAATGCATGTGAGGGACAACTTTCGAAATTAGTATTCATGATGTATTTAAATATCTCTTCTGTTTTGGTACAAGATGACTATTTATATTTGAATTGAAGGAGTAACTATCCTTGTAAAGTCAAGAGTCCGTCCTGAGACAATTTGTTTATCTTTATTTTCAGTTATAAGAGTTGGGGTGTTATATCATCTTAAATCTATTATTATATATGGTGGTTCTCAGATTGCATAACAACTTAGCGAACTAAAGCGAGGTACTGAGATTGTTGTCTGCACACCAGGAAGAATGATTGACATATTGTGCACAAATGGCGGGAGGATTGCGAATCTCCAGAGAGTCACATATTTGGTCATGGACGAGGCTGATCGAATGTTCGACATG
This sequence comes from Linum usitatissimum, assembly GCA_030674075.2. Taxonomy (NCBI): domain Eukaryota; kingdom Viridiplantae; phylum Streptophyta; class Magnoliopsida; order Malpighiales; family Linaceae; genus Linum; species Linum usitatissimum. The sequence goes on from JAUJYP020001374.1 coordinate 3,662,813, forward strand.
GGTTTCGAACCTAAGATCGCTAGGATTGTGCGTAACATACGTCCCGATTGTCAGACCGTTCTATTTTTTGCAACATTCCCGCAGCAGGTGGATATCTTGGCACGCAAGGTATTACAAACCAGTGAAGATACAAGAAGCTGGTGGGTGGAGTGCGGTGAATAAGGACATAACCCAACTGGCTGAGGTTAGGCCAGAGAAAGATAGGATATTTAGACTGTTAGAGATTCTGGGGGAACGAGATTTCGACAAGGGGAAGAAGAAAATCATAGTATTCATTGAGAAACAGGAGAAATGCAAAGAGCTATTTCGAACCCTGCTGATGTATGGCCATCCTTGTCTTTCTTTCCATGGAGGGAAAGACCAGCAGGACCACGAATCGACGATTTCTGATTTCAAGGAGGGAAAGACCAGCAGGACCGCAAATCGACCAAGAGGAGGAGAACGGGGCGAGCTTGTCGTAAAGGTTGTGCAATCACTTTTGTTTCCGAGGATTATGCGAAGTATGCTCCGGATCTTGTGAAGGCGTTAGAGCTCTCGGGGCAGGCCGTGCTAGAGGATTTGAGAGGTCTTGTTGATGGGTTCATGGCGAAAGCGAGTCAAGGGCTCGAGCTGGCTTCTCGGGGGTCTGGCTATGGTGGAAGCGTGTTCAAGTTCGACCAAGAGGAGGAGGAGAAGAGGGTTGCAGCTAAGAAAGCACAGGCGAAAGAGTACGGCTTTGAGGAGGATGAAGAGGCAGGGGCAGAGTCAGGAATTTTGATCGGGAGCGGCCGATATTTGTTAAAATTTATTATATAATAGTAATAACCAATTATGATAACAATATATACATATATTAAAAATGAGTGATTAAATACAAATTTTGCAAAAGAAATTTGTAACCGTCCTTGAAATTTTGAATGATTAAATCAACAAAAATAAATAGTTGGAGGGTTGTTTATGAAATAAAATGTAAAAGCTTAAAAGAATTTAATAAAATTTTTGGGGCTGTAAATTGAATACAATTGACTTCTTTATTGGAATTAGGTAGATCTTAATTATTACACCATTAAACAATTTTTGATTTATTGATGCATTTTGAAATATAATTAAAATTCAGGGGTCCGTTGCCCCTCCCAGTCTCCATGTAGCTCCGCATTGAGGAGGAGGAGGAGGAGGAAGAGAACTTGATTGCAGAAGACGATGATATCGATGAAGGAATTAGGATGTCAGGTGACAATGGAATTGCGAGAGCACTGGCTGCTAGGTGGAAGGTGCAAGGTGAGCATTATGAAGCGGAGTTGGAGATCAATGATTTCCCACAGAAAGCTAGGTGGAAGGTGACGCACAAGGCTACGCTGGGACCAATTTCGGAATGGGCCAGAGCTGCCATCACCACGAGAGGACGGTACATCCAACCGGGGGCTGTGGCAGTTGGAGGTGAGCGGAAGCTCTACTTGTTGATCGAAGGTTCGAGCGAAGTGTCGGTGAAGAGAGCCAAGGCTGAGCTAAAGCGAGTGCTTGAAGGCGTTACTACTAGCCACACACAACCTAGTAGATACTCTGTTGTTTAACAGGAACGTATATCTGTTAGAAATAGTGAGTCATAGATAGAGATTAGTAATGTTGAATGCGTAAGAAAACAACGTTAATTTGTAAAAAACAAAAGTATCAACGACAACGTTATGGACATGAAAGTCTATATTTGTTTTACTAATTATTAACTTAAAAAATTCATTTGGAAATACATATTTCAGTACGCAATGTATTTATAATTCATGGATGGAGGAGACACATGATGTGGTACGTAACTCTACCCTAACATAAGCAAGTCGTTGAAATGTCAAAAAGTATAAATTAAGCAACTTGTAAAGTATAAGTGGGCAAGTAATTATTTATTGTTCCTTCTTTACTCTACCATGCATGAAAAAAAATCATCAAACTGTTCTCTCCTTTAAGCAACATCAAGTCGTTAGAGATAGGTTCAAGGTCAGCTTATTAATTCGGTTCTTAGGCGAGTTTGATTTTGGGTTCACGGTGGATTATCCCAATATGTATTTATACTGTTTTGGATTCAAAATATACCGTTATGGATTAAAAACATACCATGACTATCGTATTTGTACCATTCTGGATTAATCTACCTAAACAACTTGCATTCTCGAGTTTTTAATCGAGTCAATGATGAAATTTATGTTTGAAAATGCCTAAATTATCTTTAGAAAAATTTCGTAACGAATTTAAATTTACATTATTCTATTGATTTATAGCCGATAATAGCTGAATTAGACTTAATTTCTATGTCCTATTTGGTTTTCAATAACAAAAATTTGGTAAGAAATTCAATCGATTGAAATGTTCTTAGCGGTCAGATTGGTGATATAGAATTCATCTCAACCTAGTTGGTTATAGGCTCTGCCCAATTTTCTCGGACGTCACATGTTCGAATAGTAGCTCTAGCTTTTAATTTCGTTTTAATTTTCTTACAGCAGTAGCTAAAACGACGTAGTTTCAAAGAATGGAGACTCGCTCTAATCAAACGATGGCGTTGCGATTTGTGTTGCTGATGTGAGCAATGAGATCAGGTTCCCCCTTCATCTTTCCTTTCCAGAGATGGAGACCTTCCCCAGCTGCTCCATTGATCTCGGAGTTAACTCCGTCCGGATCAACATCGATCATGGTTGATCCATCTCCAATTTTAAATAATCGAATAAACCCCCCTATCGAATAGAATCTCTGGGACGCGCTAGCACCTCCCTCTCGATTCATCTCTTAGTAAATATCGTCAGCTACTGTTATGAAAGTTCCGACGACGGCTATGGATGCACCAAGGTCGACGAAATCGTTGCAGCTCTCCCTAACTCGCCTTCTCGTGTCAAAACCCTTTCAGCTCCAGGAATTGAATCGTAGTTTCGTCGGATCTCAACAGTTGTTGTCACCTGTGAAATGAAGTGAAGAACACACGGCGTCAAGGAAGACCGTTGGTCAACGTCGAGAATGAAGAAGAGAAGATTTAATGAAACGACGAGTTTAGAGCTTTCCGTTTATTTCCGTTTGTGTTTTAACGTTGATGTATGAAACGGGGACACGTGTTTTTACCCGCGTTTCTTATTACACTTTTACTGTTGAAGTTACCGTTGGGTTTTAGTATAAAAACCCAACCAATGGAATAAACCAACTCAGGCTTTCAGACCCATTCTATCTTCTTCCTTCTTCTCTGCATTTTCTTCCGTACTGCTTCTTCCTCATTCATCCATTTCTGCTTCCTTCGATCATCTTAATATGGTATCAGAGCGGGTTTTATCGATCTAGAACTACACGATGACTCGAAGTCAGGATGATGATGAAGATGATGATGAACAGACCAATAATCAGCATACTTCAGGATTCACCTTTGGATCCGTTGGAAAATGTTCATCGCACTAGGGAAGCTTCATCTATGGCAACAGCTAATATGACCTTTGGTAATCCTTATTACCTCAATCCAAATGAAAATCTATCTCAATCTATAGTTAATACAGTGCTAGATGGATCGAACTATCAAATGTGGAGTAGATCCGTGAGGTTTGCTCTAAAAACTAAGCATAAGGTTGGTTTCATTGACGGATCTATAGTTCCTCCTGCTCCTGCTAGTGATAGATACTCTCTGTGGGATGCTAGCAATACTATGGTGCTTTGCTGGATTGCAAACTCATTGCATCCAGAAATACGTAGAAGCGTATTAAACCACGAAAATGCTCAGATTCTGTGGCAAGAGCTTAAACGCAGGTTTGGACAGGCAAACGCCTTGAAAATGGCTAATCTACAGGATGAAATTCATGGATGTAAACAAGGACAAATGTCTGTGACTCAATACTATACAGTGATTAAGGGACTCTGGGAAGAATATAGCCAATTCTCACCCATAGTTCCTGCGGTTGTGCACCAGCTAATGTGTTGCCTTGTGCAGCAGTGGTTGCATTCCAGGAGAAACAAGACACTGATTATTTAATTCGATTCCTTAGAGGACTGAATGAAGATTTTGATGTAGTCAGAACTCAATTGTTGATGATGACACCACTGCCTAGTGTCAGTTCAGCTTATGATCATGCTCTCCAGCATGAAGAGAAGTTAAAAGGTGGTATGATGATTGGAAAGGAAAATGTTAACCAGAATGTGGCATTTGCAGTTCCATCAGAGATTGATGGAAGGATGATCATGGCTGCTAGTTCTGGAAATTCCAGAGATTATAATCAAGCTGGGAAAAAGTTTTGTAGGTATTGTAAGAAGGAAGGCCACATCCTGGATGAATGTAGAAGGTTGAAGTGGAAGAAACAACAAGAACAAAATAATGCTAACAGCAACTCATCATCTTCAAATCATTTTGCTGGAGCTGTGGACCACCAACCAGCTCCAACCGTTGCAGCTGCTCTTTCATTAACCAATGCTGAGCTGACTCAGCTGAAACAACTGCTACAATCAGTCCAGCAATCCAAAGCCACCAACTCAGGACCAGGAATTCCAACTCTTTCAAACGACTCAGGTAAGTTTACTTTGTCAGCTGGTTCATGTCCTGATTTAGCTGATTTGTGGATATTGGATACTGGAGCTTCTGATCACGTAACGTGCTCTCTTAAACACTTCATTTCTTACAAATCCGTTGTTGGAGTCAATGTTTTTCTTCCTGACTCTTCTCCCATGTCTGTCACTCATGTTGGTAGTGTTAGACTTCCTCATGGTCAAGTTATTCACAACGTTCTGTGTGTTCCAACTTTTCACTTCAATCTAGTCTCAGTTAGTAAGCTAACCTCTCATCTTCCTGTTTCACTGACCTTTCAATCCAACAATTGTCAGCTCCAAGATCTCACAACAGGCAAGACGATTGGTTTAGCCGTTCAGACTAGAGGGCTTTATCACCTCCAGCCTACTGACAAACACATTTCATCATCTCTCTCTCAACCTCTTCCTTCCAGACCTCGAGTAGCAGTTAGTCACAATTACAAACCAGAAGAAATCAGTCTCTGGCATTGGAGAATGGGACATCCTAGTGCTGAGAAATTGAAGCTTTTACATAGCCATGACCATAATGTTACTCCTGAAACTTTGTCTCATTGTTCTGTTTGTCATCTTTCCAAACATAAACGCCTTCCTTTCCATAGTAGTCAGACTGCAGTTTCTGCTATTTTTGATCTTATTCATGTTGACATTTGGGGTCCTTTATCCACTGAATCACATGATGGTTTCCTATATTTCCTCACTATTGTTGATGACTATTCTCGAGGGGTATGGACTTACTTAATGAAATACAAATCTGAGACACGAACATTGCTGCAATCTTTCTGCAACATGGTTTGTACACAGTTCAAAACTAAAGTCAAAATGATAAGAAGTGATCAAGGCAAAGAATTTCATATGTCTGATTTCTATTCTGAGCATGGTATAATCCATCAAATGTCCTGTGTCCAAACACCACAGCAGAATGCCAAAGTAGAACGAAAACACCAGCACATTTTGAATGTTGCTCGAGCTTTACAGTTTCAATCTGGTCTTCCTCTGATATATTGGAGTGATTTTGTGCTTCATTCTGTATACTTAATTAATCGAACTCCTTCTTCTGCTATCCAAGACAAAACTCCCTTTGAACTTCTTTACAATCAAACTCCTTCCTTGACTCATATTAAGGTTTTTGGTACGTTTAGCTTATGCTGCTACACTATCTCACAATCGAGGAAAATTTCAACCTCGTGCTAGGCAAAGTGTGCTTCTAGGCATTCCTTCCCATATTAAAGGATATAAGTTACTTGATCTTACTACATATACTGTTTTTATATCCAGGGATGTTGTTTTCTATGAAAACATATTTCCTTTCAAATCTCATGATGTATCTTCTAGTACTCCTCTCGAGTCAGAAATTTTAGTTCCACCTCCTGTACCTGAGCCAATTCCTGTTGATCTATCTTCTCAGTCTCCTTTTAAATTCACTGAACGTCCTAGTCCATCTCAATCCTCAGTATCAGTAGCTCCAGATACAAATTCACATGTCACTGATCGTTCATGCCAGTTGCAGGGTACTCTTTCTGATAGTGAGGAAGAGATGGTTTTCTCTGATCCTGAGTTTCATCCAGCAGGGGAGGGACAGCAGCCCGTTCTGCTGGATGTCAGGACTTCTACCAGGGCACGTCGTCCTCCTGTGCATTTACAAGACTATCACTTGAATGCTAATGTTACCAAGCATTCACTTGCTTCTGTGGTTTCATATGACAGTCTCTCTGATCATTTTCGTAGATTTGCTTTGAATGTGATAGTCCAGCAGGAACCAAAGAATTATAAAGAAGCTATGACAGATCCACACTGGAATGTTGCTGTTCAAAGTGAATTAGGAGCGCTCAATGAAAATCATACATGGGATATAGTTCCAGATTCAGAAGAATTCCATAAGTTGGGAACAAAATGGGTTTTCAAGTTGAAATTGAAATCTGATGGCAGTGTAGAATGACATAAAGCGAGATTGGTAGCTCAGGGATTTGATCAGATACAAGGTATTGATTTTGTGGATACTTTCTCACCAGTAGCCAAGATCAATACTGTCAAAGTTTTATTGGCAATAGCTGCAGCTCAAGGTTTACACCTAGAGCAAATGGATGTATCGAATGCGTTTTTACATGGAGATCTGAATGAGGATGTTTATCTGAAAATTCCATCTGGATTGAATGCACCACCAGGTATGTGTTTGAAACTCAGAAAATCCCTTTATGGACTGAAACAAGCCAGCAGACAATGGTTTGCTAAGCTCACTGGTGCTTTGTTGGAATATGGTTTTACACAAACCAGTTCTGATTATTCATTATTTGTTAAGGGTGATGAACATTCACTAGTCATACTCTTAGTATATGTGGATGATATAATTCTGGCTGGAAGGCATTTGACACGAATCAAGGAAGTGAAAGACTATTTACATCAGCAATTTAAGATAAAGGATCTAGGAGAGCTTCGATACTTTCTGGGGCTTGAAATTGCCCGTTCAAAAGCTGGAATTGTGATGAATCAGAGGAAGTATTGTATTGAATTACTTACAGATACTGGATTTTTAGAGGCTAAAGGGTGTAAAAGTCCCATGGAAGTCAATCTCAGGTTGAGTGCAAAGCAAGGTGATCCTTTAGATGACCCTTCTATGTACAGAACTTTGGTTGGAAGGTTACATTACCTGACCATCATGAGACCAGACATAACATTTGCAGTTCAGCAACTCAGTCAATTCCAGAATGAGCCTTACAGTGTGCATTTGGAAGCAGCTCATCGTGTGTTGAGATATTTGAAATCATCGCCAGCTCAAGGGTTGATGTATAAGTCGTGTAATGAGCTGGTGTTGACTGGTTACTGTGATTCAGATTGGGCAGCCTGCACAGATACTAGGAGATCAATTTCTGGATATTGTACATATCTTGGTGGTTCATTAGTTACTTGGAGATCAAAGAAGAAGGGACAGTATCCAGATAATAGCTTTCGTAACGAATTTAAATTTACATTATTCTATTGATTTATAGCCGATAATAGCTGAATTAGACTTAATTTCTATGTCCTATTTGGTTTTCAATAACAAAAATTTGGTAAGAAATTCAATCGATTGAAATGTTCTTAGCGGTCAGATTGGTGATATAGAATTCATCTCAACCTAGTTGGTTAAAGGCTCTGCCCAATTTTCTCGGACGTCACATGTTCGAATAGTAGCTCTAGCTTTTAATTTCGTTTTAATTTTCTTACAGCAGTAGCTAAAACGACGTAGTTTCAAAGAATGGAGACTCGCTCTAATCAAACGATGGCGTTGCGATTTGTGTTGCTGATGTGAGCAATGAGATCAGGTTCCCCCTTCATCTTTCCTTTCCAGAGATGGAGACCTTCCCCAGCTGCTCCATTGATCTCGGAGTTAACTCCGTCCGGATCAACATCGATCATGGTTGATCCATCTCCAATTTTAAATAATCGAATAAACCCCCCTATCGAATAGAATTTCTGGGACGCGCTAGCACCTCCCTCTCGATTCATCTCTTAGTAAATATCGTCAGCTACTGTTATGAAAGTTCCGACGACGGCTATGGATGCACCAAGGTCGACAAAATCGTTGCAGCTCTCCCTAACTCGCCTTCTCGTGTCAAAACCCTTTCAGCTCCAGGAATTGAATCGTAGTTTCGTTGGATCTCAACAGTTGTTGTCACCTGTGAAATGAAGTGAAGAACACACGGCGTCAAGGAAGACCGTTGGTCAACGTCGAGAATGAAGAAGAGAAGATTTAATGAAACGACGAGTTTAGAGCTTTCCGTTTATTTCCGTTTGTGTTTTAACGTTGATGTATGAAACGGGGACACGTGTTTTTACCCGCGTTTCTTATTACACTTTTACTGTTGAAGTTACCGTTGGGTTTTAGTATAAAAACCCAACCAATGGAATAAACCAACTCAGGCTTTCAGACCCATTCTATCTTCTTCCTTCTTCTCTGCATTTTCTTCCGTACTGCTTCTTCCTCATTCTATCTTCTTCCGTACGGTTAACTATTTGATTAAACTAATTTTGATATCATATCATGAATGTAACTGTTGCATCTTAATAATTCTATTATTGACTAGTTGGTCAAACCATCTCTCATACTATGTCATGAATCTTTTCATCTTAATAACTCAAGTTGTGGAGAGAATTCACTATATCTTTATCATCTTACATTAAGCGGTTGATTCGCCATTTACCATTAGGGGTTCAATAAATGGTCCGTTTATGATGATCAAATGAGTTAGACTGATTGGTCCGCAGTTCGCTTCCCCCTTCACATAACAAAAGTCTCGAGCGTGCAAGCCTTGCACTTATCGGATTTTAGGTTGATTGGGCTTGGTTTGGCATAAACGGCTGTTCAAAAGCCTCTTTTAAGCCATGGATCAAACCTTTTTTAGAGTTTGAAACAAATATAATATGTTGGGTTATTCCACATCAGAAAGTGGAAGGGGTTGGAAGCGTGAGGAAAAGTCTCATTCTTTGAGGTAACTTATGGAGTGAGGAAGCTCAATAACATCCCTTGACACAATACCTATATTTTTAGTTTTAATTTATAGGGTTCCGTCACTAACTAATAGCGTTATAACGTACAAGGTATGTAATAAGATCGAAACAGCTTCAGTACGGATGCATGGATTGAAAACTCCGCACTGCGGATTGCCACATCTTACGACTCACAATTGATTCAAATACATCTACGGCTCTTGTTATTTAGTTATTTTTCATCATTACCAAATTGTTAATTACTATTCTATATATTATTTTGGTTTTAGTCTTGTTTTAGTGCATTGTCACTTACATGTTGCTTATTGTAGTCCGTTGTCACTCACATACTACTCCAACGTTATTATATCACATATTACTATGTTGTTAGGCTCATGTTACTCCGACGTTATTGTATGTCACAACTATTAGATTTACAAAGTCCCATTGGTGTTAGAGAGATGGGTTTCTTCGTCCTCTCTCCTCAAGGATCCCCGATCCTTCTAATCATTCCCTATCCCATACGGATCTGCAATATATGCTCCTGATAACCGCATCAGGGGTCTCCGAGTGCCAACTTTGCAAAGTATACATGCAACCAGCAAAATAAATGACAGGGAAACAAACGACAACCATTGGAGAGTCATTTATGACCTCAGTATTGGAAACGGAAGTGTCCTCAGAAGACCCATGGGAGTAATTTTCCCCGACATCATCATCACCATTTCTCACCTAAGGACCCTGAACTACAACAGCCCCCCATCAACCTTCCCCCCTGACCATAGTTAACTATAAATATCAATCATACCGCCTAGCCCCCTGTAATGGCATTAACTCCGCCATAGATAAGCCCATCGGGAAGGGAAATCCCCATAGTGGGAGCTACAAAGCCGCTGAAAGTAAACCCACAGGCAATCCGATTGCCAAAATAACTGTGAAGTTGTCTCGACAACACAAGTGTCGTATGTGTCCAAGGGTTCCTCTCATTATACTTCTACTCAAACTTAACAGCACGGTTTAGACTAAAATAATTGAGATTGGTTTCTAATTATACTTCTAATTCAGTTATCACTAATAATTAAAAAAATGAACTAGGTTTTAACAAAAGGAGAAGACAAGTTCTTGGAAGGGATGATTCATCAAGCTCAACTACCTAATAATAGTCGGATCGAGAAAACATTAGACTTGGATTGAATAATACGAATCCTCTTATCACTCTTATGAATCCATAGCACGATCATGCACGCAGATTACCACTACTAGTTTCCCAATCAAGGTTGGAATAACCTCAATTAGGCTAACCAGTAATGAACACCAAGAAGTTCTACAAAGTGATAAGGTGCTCTTTAAAAAGTAAAGGAAATCACAAGTAATTTGAATTAGTGTTAACTTGGTCCATCAACACCTAAGCTACTGATAACTACACCCAACTTGGTCCATTAGGAGAAAACCAGAGCGCCCGCCAATCACCTATGAACAACAGTTAAAAGCAAAAGAAGCACGAAAGGTAGAATCGAGCTCTTGGCTTACTCCACCGATAACTGTCTTTTATCTTAGATTGTTAATCATATGAATACCATAATTGATTAAATAAAGGATTTCATAGATTTGACCTAATTCAAGTCGTAACAAGAACAAGGTTGAAAAACCAACAATCAAAGCAATATTTCATTCAATTCCAAAAATCCACTAATCGTTGACCCTATACTTTTAGCGAGAGTGTCCTCGCTAAAATCTTACATCCCAACCAAAAAATCTAAGGACTTAGCTACTCGTAACTCTAGAAGAAGACCTAACCATCATCTTGATGAAGAGACAATGTATCAGACTAGAATCAATCTTCACTTTTTATCTTCTAGGTTCAATCCTAGGTTCAATCTTCAATGGGGACTCCTTTGGATCTTCAATTGAACTTCTAGGGATGGAATTATGATGTTTTGTAGAGGAAATTCGGAGAAAAATCGAAGGAATTTTGTTGGGGAAGATGATATCTCTCTTTCCTCAAATTGCTCCTCTTATATAGAAATTGCTGGATCTGGGTCTGCATGGTGTGCTGGGTTGCACAACATGCACCCCCTTTTGCTACTTGGATAATTGAAGCCTGAGGGCCTGCACGACGTGCAACCCCTTTTGCAACTTGGGTAATTGCTTCTTTATTAATTCTCGCACCATCCTTCCATTTAAGCTCCAACCATGTTCTATTATGCGTCCGTAGCCTCATAGCCAGACCACATGTCTCTAAAGTACACGAGGATAATACATACTACAAAGAAACACATCAAATGGACCGAAACGGTCCAAGTGAATGGGTCTAGGCATATAATGCCAAAACGTAAAATCACACGGGATTGAAGCACAAACAAGCTAGTATTTACTCAAAAAAGCATGCAGATGGGGTAAGATAATCGCTACCATTGCTAGCACTATCACAATCATATCAAACACAGGTACTGGAAGGATAAGTACCCCCACCCCCACCCCCTCCCCGTCTATTACCACCACCTTTCCCCAGCCCAAGATTCAACTAGTACTCTCACCGGAGGCCTAATCCCAAACCAAAAACTACAGCAAATCAACAAAACCCCCACCATGGACCGTTTAATCACCCAATCCAAAACCTCCTCAACTCTTACTAGTACGAGAAGGAGGCTCTCAATCCCACTAGGCCTAGTTGCAGTGGCCAGAACTGAGGCCTTCCACCTGGTTGGAAAGTGCTTCAGGATAAAACTGCCAATCAAAGGGGCGGTCATAGGGGTCGTCAGAATGGCCTGGCGAGATTTCGGAATCCCTGACGTCTAAGAAGTGGAGTTGAGGAAAGATCTGTTCATCTTCACACTCTACAACAAACAACAATAGGATTATGCCATCAACCTTCAACCCTGCACAGTCTCAGGAGCCCTCCTTAGTGTCAAGCTCTACGATGGTGACTCTAGGCCAGAGAGAGTCAGTTTCAAGAACATCCCCCTATGGGTCGAACAGGAAGGTGTTCCAAAGTGCTTTCGATATCCGGATGCCATCCACACCATAGCCACCACATACTTCCCCTTCCTGCATGACATGGTAGGGGCTGGTTTAGATCGAACCAAGTACGCCAAAGCAATCAGGATCGAAGTGGATGTTAATGTTGAAGACCCCCTGCATTTGTTCTTCTAGCTGGAAATGTCGCACAACCAACTAGACAGGAAAGTGTGGTTTAGATATGAAAGACTCCAAGAATTGTGAAAGTTATGTAGAAGACTGTGGCATGAAATGTCGAGCTGCATGGAGCGAAACAACTCCATAAGGGATGGGGGCGATAGGGAGTATCTCAAATTCGGGCCCCCATCCAGGAGATCGACGACATCAGAAATGAGGAGCAAGGCGAAACTTCCTTGGCAACGGGAAGCTCTACCTCCCCGGGGTTCTCAGCTAGGCCCACACCAACAATCAAAACCCATTAAACTATTAATGGCCCTGACGGTTGGAGAGGACAGCGGTAGCGTGTGAAGCGGAACCTAGAGCCAGGTTATGCCTACCTTTTTCACTTCTTTCATGACAGCCCAAGGATCGAAAATTCTACTTCCCCCCTTTGGCCTAGAAACCTGACGATAAGTTTAGCTGACGCAATCTCCCTAGCTGACGATGGAGATAGGCGTGGGACCACCCCGGTGAGACCCACCCCAATCAGCTACCCCCAGGACTCAGCCCGCTATTCATTAAGATGGCCTAGGGTCCACACTGCCCGAACCCAGCCCCCAATTACTCCCTGGACCAAGCCTAGTCTCAAGAAGCCCCCCCCCACCCACTAGGGTAAACCATCAAAGTCCCCCCTTTCTGAGCCCAAAGCTGCACCCTTGTCAATTTCTACCCAATCCTCCTAGGAGGTGGGAGCCTTCACCATCACCAGAATCCCCCTCTCTACCACCCCGCCAACATTGTCACTGTTATCCATCCATCTCACAGGAATCAGAGTCACCCGTACCCCAATCTAGGACCATTCAGAACCCACCTGTCAGCCTCCAACGACACCACATCCACTAAGTTGACCCCCAAAGGCATTGACCTTGAAGACCAGGCCATCGCCCCCGGTAAAAAGATAGAGAGCGGAGAGGGCCCCCTCTCTCTTGCACTGAGTCCTAAGTGGGTTATCTATGGGTAATCTATCCATCTCCAACAACACTATCCGACGTTACCAGATGAGATACAGAAGCGTGACAGCAATCAACCACTGTCATAATAGTCCGTCAATGAAACTTCACCTAGCAACATCTGAGGAGCCAGTTCCGAGCAACAACATCGCAAATAATGATGAGTCGGTGGCCTCCAAGCCACCTCTCCAAAAATGAAGACCCTTACCTAGAACTCTAGGGGAATTGGGCAATTGCTTACCTCTAATCATCTCTCCTAGTTGATCAGTTCCAATCGCCCAAGTGTGGTGTTCCTATCTGAGATAAAAAATCATAGCTCCGTCTTGGATAGACACTGACACTCCGACAATTTTCAACATTCCTTCTATGTAAACCCGATGAACACTATTGGAGGCCGTGCTCTCTGGTGGGTCTACGACATTAACATAGATGTTATCACCTCGGACTCTTATTTCTATACTTTTGTTTATGCTCCATGTATTCCAGCTTGTCGTTCCCTATTTTAGAATACAACTTCGAGCCTTCCAAAAACGGGCCACCTATGGATGCTCATCGGAGATTTCAATACCATCCTGTTTCGCCACGAAAAGCAAAGGGGGGTTGTGTTCGGTTCCTCTATCTTTTCTCCGTTTCATGACTTGCTGAATAGGGAGGTGCTTATGGACTTAGGGTTCCAAGGTGAATGCTTCACTTGGAGCAATCGCCAAATTGGCCACAGCCTCATCCGATGAAGACTTGAATCAAGTTTTTGGTGTCGTTGCTGGGGACTCTCTCTCGTTCCTTTGAAAGAACTTAGTTGGCGCCGCTTTAGACATTCGACTCCATGTATATTTTTATTTTGTTTTTATTTTTCTCCCGTTTGATTAACTTGGGTTGTTAGTGTTTGAGTTCATATGCACGGTTATAGTTAGAATGGAGAGTGGCAAAGTCCCTATGGTGCAAGTAATGAATATGAAGGTTGGAGCTTATATCCTAACCAACACCAACATTATGAGTTTCAAGGTCCACTAAACTACTACCAACCTAGATATGGAGGAGAACAACAACAATGGAGTAACTTTGGGCAAGGAACAACTTGAGGGTCACCATCTCTCGTTGCACTGTTCAGGTAATCTCTCTATAACTTGTTACTTTATCAGGTCCGACCATGCCCCCCTTATTCTCGACACGGGCCCTTTTACGATCCACAATCCAACCCCGTTTCGATTTGATGAAAGATGGCTCTCTGACCCGTCAGCCATATCTATCATCCGGGATAACTAGACTCATCAAGGATCAATGGCCATTAACGTTGCGAACTATGCAGAAAAGCTCAAATGCTGATAAGAGCAGAACGCAAGTCGGAAAAAACATTCTCAGATGACAGGATGCTATCACCTCCAATCCCATATCTCAGGCTTGAGAAGTGGAAGGGCGGAACCTCAAAAGGGAGCCAGAGGCAATCTGGAAAAATAAAGGGGATTTATGGAGACAAACGGCCAGAGTCAACTGGGAAGCCCAAGGAGATCTCAACACATCATTCTTCCATGCAACTACCGTGTCCAAAAAAAAGGGTAACACCATAACCCGGCTCAATGATTTGATTCAGGGATGGACCACAAACCCAGCAGACCTGGCCCACATGGACACCTCGTTCTTCAAAGACCTCTTCACGGCAAGAGAGAACCCTATAAATGATAGAGACACTTCCTACATCCCCGCTACAATAGCAGTGGAAATAAACGAAACACTCGTTAGGCCGCACCTGTGCGCTGAAGTCCACCAATTCTTCCAAATGGGTACCATGCCACATGGTTTTAACCACACTCATCTGGTCCTCATTCCAAAGCGGCCATCCCCCCAGGCCATAACGGATTTCAGGCCCAACAGCTGCTACAATTTTAGATACAAAGTTATCTTGAAGATATTAACTATGAGACTTGCTCCGCCGATGGACACTATCATCAATGAAATGCAAGCAGCATTTGCGGGAGGAAGGCTAATCCAAGATAATATTATTCTGGTGCATGAAACTGTTCAGTGTTTCAAAAAAGAAATTCGGATGCCGCTACGACATATGCCTTAAGCTGGACATGCGGAAGGCCTACGATCTGGTGGACTGGAAAAGTCGCGAAAAAATCTTGAATGCCTATGACTTCCACCAAAGGTGGATAGACTGGATAAGTCTATCCTCCAAGAAAGCCCTTCGTACCTTATGGGACTCTTCATTTTACCCAGTCACATGTCAAAGAAGATGAACAAGATAGTCAAAACCTTTTCCTGGAAGGGAGACCCTAAGAAAAGGACTATCCACTGGTGTAGCGGTGATAGACTAAGCACATCAAGTTTCACGACGGGTATGAGTTCCACGATTTCAAAGCCTTCAACCTAGCACTGGTTTCCAAACAGGTGTGGAGACTGCTTTCTAACTCGAGAAGCTTCTAGGGAAGGGTGCTTAAAAGGTGTTACTTCCCCACCTCATCTTTCATGGAGGCCGCCCATCTTGGATCTTGTCTAGCCTTCTCCGTGCCGGGGATCTGATTAAGAGGGGAGCTTTTTAAGTGGTAGGAAACGGATCCACCATATGCATCGCTTGTGACCCGTAGATTTCACTCTTTGAAAATATGACCCTTCGATCCCCTTTTGTTGGACCAGACACCCTCAATGCTTGGATCGATGAGGCAACGAGAGGATGGAAGGAGGATGCCATTAGGGGAACCTGTAGCAATGGACAAGCAGATCTTATCCTCGAGATCCCCACATGAGATAGTATAGGTACTGACGTCTGGAAGTGGAGATTCACAACAAACAAAATCTTTACTATTAAATCAGCCTACCACCAAGCCCACTCCGTCCTGGCGTACCAATCAACTATTTCCTCCCCCCTCGCACGGATCCACACTTCCTCTTTCGAGCGTCCGTTGACATTCTGGTCACCCGGTCCAACCTTGCCCGCCGGAATTGAGGGGGAGTCTTCCACCTACCCGAAGAAGAAATGACAGCATACTGCTTCTTCCTTTTCCCACACGCCAAAGATACCTGGATGCGTACCCCCCCCCCCCCCCGGCCTCCCGCCATCAGGACCCTTGCTTGAGTGGATTAGCCCTGTAGTGTCGGGATGCAGAACCATCCCCTCCTGGAAGGCAGCCACCTGCTGGAATATCTGGAAAGCTCGGAACCATCTTATCTTCAACAATTCGACACCTTGGCCTTTAAGAACCACAGAGAATATCAAACATTATCTGTTAACGTGGTCGAAAGCGGCCTCTATGAATGTACCCACCTACCAGCTCCCCCCCCCCCCCCCCTCCTACGCCTCCAGCTATGATAAGACCACCGCCACAAAGGGCTAGTTAGGCTCTTCAAAGCGACGACTCTTTCATTAAAGAGTTCCTGAAGGCGACTTATGGATTCATCGTCTTGAACTCCAGTGGTAAGCTTTGGGATGAGAGGGTGGGGAGAATCCTCTGCTCATCGGCCATCAAAGCGGAGGCTCTTGCAATCCTCCATGCTGCTTTGTTTGCCCGCACCTTAACTGGGTCTATCAACATCCTTTCCGACTGCCTGGCTGTAGTCAATGCCATTAATGGCCCCCACGACAAATGGCCCTGGGGCGTGTCATGGAACCATTCAACGAATCTGCATGACTACCACCGATCTCGGGGATGTAATGGTTGGCTTTACCCCGTTCTTTCAATAAGAGCGCAAACTGGGCAGCAACATCTGCAAACGCTGGGACTCTCCCACCCAACTGGGTGACATCCCTTAGTAGTCCGTAGCTAGCAACACCACCCATAAAAGAAATTACTAGATTAACTACATCCGGACTAAGAGAAAAATAGATAATCTATACAGAAGCCATGTCGGTACAGGGTACAAGATGGACCTGCATGCCTTTCACGTCATTTGTCTAGGAACCTTATCTACCTTAGTCCATAGCTACTTGGTTCCTTGGTTTTATCGACTCAAAACCAAACATCGACAAAGAATAGTTTGGGGATTTAGCAGCCGGGACCAAACTAAATTGCTAGCTTTATCGATATCTGTTTCCCACTTTTTTCTTTTTGACTAGTAGTAGTAATTGCTAGCTTCATTATTTGTCTACGAAATGCGACAAAAAATGGTTTGGGGCCGGGGAGAGGCGGCTAATAGGCGAAGAGTAGTGTCTTATTATATATTCTTCCACCACGTACCATGGCCGGCGACTAAACTAAACTCCGATTATATAAAGCTCAACAGAAGGAGACACGTGCCCACGTGTCATAATGCACCTACTTGCTCCCCAACATGCATCGCTCCCCGCCGGCCCCACCCATCTCGTCTGCATTTTAACGGTACACTTTTAGGATTATTATTTTAATGCTTTATTCTCAATAACTGAGATTGTGGGCATAGTGGGATCGAGATTGTTCCACTTGTTGTGTCTTCATTACCGGCTATCCTTAATTTTCCACGACTTTTCTCTACAAAAACACCATATCTCCATCCCTAGAAGTCCGATTGAAGATCCGGAGGAGTCCCCATTTAAGATTGAAGCTAGAAGATCAAAAGGGAAGATTTGATCGAGATCAAGTCATTATCTCTTCATCAAGATAGTGGTTAGGTCTTTTCCTATTTTCTCTTCTTATAGAGTTATGAGTAGCTAATTCTTTATAGTTTCTTGGTTGGGATATAAGAATTGAGCTATGATACTCTCCCTTAAAATATAGGGTCGACGATCGAGAGATAATTGGATTTGAACGAAAGATTGCTTTGATTGTTATGGTTTTCAACCTAGTTCTTGTTACGACTTGAATTAGGTCAAATCTATGAAATCCTTTGTTTAATCGGCTTAGGAAATCATAGATTAAAAATCTAAGATAGAAGAAAATTATCGGTGGGGTAAGCCGATAGCTCGATTCTACATTTCCGGCTTCTTTTGGTTTTAACGGTTGTTCATCAAATAATTGGCGAGCATTCGGGTTTGCACCTAATGGACCAAGTTGGGTGTAGTTAACAGTAGTTTAGGCGTTGATGGATCAAGTTAACGCTAATTCCAATTAATTATGATTTTCTTTAATTCTTAAAGAGCACTTTATCACTTTGTAGAACTTCTCGATGTTCATTATCGGTTGGCCTAATTGAGGTTATTCCAACCTTGATTGGGAAGCTAGCAGTGGTAATCCGTGTGCATGATCGTGCCACGAATTCATATGAGTGATAAGAGGATTCGTGTCGTTCAATCCAAGTCCAGCGTTGCTCGATCTGATTACTATTAGGAAGTTGAGCTTGATGAATCATCCCTTACAAGAACTTTTCTTCTCCTTCTATTCAAACCTAAATTGCTAGTTCAATTGAGTTATTAGAATAATTGAAACCAAAATCAATTCGTTCAGTCTAAACTGTGTTGACGAGTTTGAGTTAAAGCATAAGGAGAGGAATCTTTGGACACCTACGACACTTAGGTTGTCGAGATAATTTCATAATTATTTTAGCGAGCACAATTCATACTTCGATTCGAATGGTAATTGATTAGATAATTAATCCTATAAATCACTAGCTTGTTCTCGCCTTCTACATATATAAATAGTTAAAGGTAATACAGATTTCAAATAAAGCCAAGAAAATATATAAAGTAAAGTGATTAAGGAATCTAATAATATATAGTGTATATATAGCTTTGTTCTTTTCCACAGCTTATATCCCAAATATATATAGGCGGCTAAACCAACCAAAGGGATGGCTGCTTTCAAGAGGGAAAATACTATATATTTTATATTTAGATGGTAGATAAGAGGTATTTAATATTTATTTTACTAATTACATAGCTGGGAAGAGACCAAATCGAATGAATTTTATTAAAGAAACCCAACCAAACATTTAAACAGAAATTAGGCGATAGACAAATGGTTGCGGAACATCTAGTTAGTTAGATAGGTAGATGATAGTGCTAAAATTTGTAATGATTATTTATCTCTATCTGTATGTTTTTTGAGTGAATATTAGCTTGTTTATGTTTTAATTTTGTGTGATTTTGCGTTTTGACATTGTATGCTAAGACCCGTTCACTTGGACCGTTTTGATTCATTTGATATGTTTCTTTCTAGTAGTTGTTATCCACATGTACTTTAGAGACATGTGGTCTGGCTATGAGGTTAAGGGCGCAGAATAGAGCAGGGTTGGAGTTCGAACAAAAGGACGGTGCAAGGAATGGTGAAAAAGAAGGGTTGTACGCCATGCAGGCCCTAAGATCTTAATTAGCCTCGTATCTAAGGAAGCGCACGACGAGCACTCATACACGTCGTGCAGCCCCTGAAGCTTGAATTACCTTCGTAGCTAAAGGGGGTGCACGATATGCACCCATGCACGGCGTGCACCTTCCGGATCTAGCAGCTACCATATAAAGACCGATTTCAAGGAAAGAGAGAGAAGTCTTCTCCATCATTGAATTCCATCGTTTTTCTCCCGAGTTTTCCCTATAAAAACACCCTACTTTCATCCCTAGAAGTCCAATCAAAGATCCGAAGGAGTTTCCGTTGAAGATTGAAGCTAGTATTGAAGCTAGAACGCTAAAAGCGAAGATTGGATCAAGATCATTATCTCTTCATCAAGATGATGGTTAGGTCTTTTCTGATTTTTCTTCTTCTGGAGTTATGAGTAGCTAAATCTTTAAAGTTTTTGGTTGGGATGTAATGAATTGAGCTATGATACTCTCCCTAAAAATATAGGGTCGACGATTGTTGGATAATTGGATTTGAATGAAAGAGTGTTTTGATTGTTGGTTTTAAACATCGTTCTTGTTTTGATTGAATTAGGTCAAATATATAAAACCCTTTGTTTGATCAACTTAGAAATTCATGTGATTAACAATCTAGGATAGAAGAAAGTGATTGATGGAGTAAGCCAATAGCTCGATTTAACCTTCCGTGTTTCTTTTGGTTTTAACGGTTGTTCATCGGGTAATTGGTGGGCGCTCTGGTTTGCACCTAATGGATCAAGTTGGGTGTAGTTATTAGTAGCTTAGGTGTTGATGGACCAAGTTAACGCTAATTCCAATTGCTTGTGATTTTCTTTAATTCAAAGAGAGCACCTTATCACTTTATAGAACTTCTCGGTGTTCATTATTAGCTAGCCTAGTTGAAGTTATTCTAACCTTGATTGGGAAGTTACTAGTGGTAATCTGCATGCATGATCGTGCCGCGGATTCATACGAGTAATAAGAGGAGTTGTATTATTCAATCCAAGTCCAATGTTTGAAACCTTCTACTAATAGGAAGTTGAGCTTGATGAATCATCCCTTCTAAGAACTTGTCTTCTCCTTCTATTCAAACCTTAATTCTTTAGTTTTAATTATCAATATTAATTGAATTAGTAGTATAATCGGAAACTAATCTCAATTATTTTAGTCTATACCGTGCTGTTTAGTTTGAGTAGAAGCATAACGAAAGGGATCCTTGGACACATACGACACTTGTGTTGTCGAGATAACTTCACAGTCAAGTTGTAGGGAAAACAGTCAAGTTGTAGACGC
This sequence comes from Linum usitatissimum, assembly GCA_030674075.2. Lineage (NCBI taxonomy): Eukaryota > Viridiplantae > Streptophyta > Magnoliopsida > Malpighiales > Linaceae > Linum > Linum usitatissimum. The sequence goes on from JAUJYP020001374.1 coordinate 3,683,408, forward strand.
CGAAGTTGTAACAGTGACTCAAATGAGCAAGGAAATCAGTTGCGGCGTTGGCTTCTTTGTAGATGTAAGGAAGCTTAACCTCCCCGTTGGGGTAAAGCTCACAAAATCTACCGAGTAGAGCAGTATGCTGGTGGTCGTCGGTCCAATCCCCCCCCCCCCCCCAAGTTGGATATCGCATCTCGAATCCAGTTGTAAGATGATATGACAAATCAGCCGAATTCGAGCCCCTCAATAACGTCTCGCAATTCAGCTCGAGTTAATGTTGTGAACGCCAAGATTACCCATGAATAAAATTTATTAATTCTAGCCAAAATTGGTAAGACAGCGACTTAAAATTTTTCCTTTCGGCAATAATTTTAAGAAAAACCATTTCTAAACAGTTTGTTTAGATTTATATTCATTTTGTTTAATGCAATATTTTTCTTCATTTGTTTTGTATACTTACCCGTCATTTTGAATAGTAAAATTATAGTAAATTTTAGCCATAATTTTAGTGCGGGATCACGTCAAGAACTTTGTAATAATCACATGCATAAATTGTTATCATCTTTCTTGTCCTCAATTTGAATCCTACCGATTATTAATAATTGAGAATGATTCAAAAACTGTGATAATTTACACTTTTTTACTTCAACTTAAAATATTTTGCTTTTTGTCATAACTTGATGTGCGTCTCCATCGAACTTTATTTTTATACTTGTCTCGAACTTCCTTCTTCGAAAAATTATACGACGTCTTCACCATGTTGAGCTTTCCGTGCATAATAATTTTATATCTTCTCCAAGAGAATTTCTTGTTTAAAATCCGCTTTCTCTTCCACTTGATATGGTTCGAATCTTCATTATATCACTGCTCATTCTGACTTTTGCACATATTGGTAATTGATTAATCAATATTAAATTTCTGAATTTAGGATTTACCTTTTTGTTCTTCACGGATCCTCGCAGTTCCAGATGATCTTTAATAGGATCTTCTTTAACTTTCTTAACTTCTTCTCTAACTACTTTTTTTGTAAAGACTTCAGAATGCTCCCCCATATTCTTGTCAACTTTACGTCCTATGATGTTCAAAATCTCGGCTCTAAAATAGGGAAACGTCGTGCACCCTTGCACGCCGTTCCTCCCTTTGACCTATAAGAAATTTTGAAGAAAAGAAGGTGCATGGCGTGCACCCCTGCACGCCGTTCCTCTCTTTCAACTACGCGAAATTTTGAAGAAAATAAGGTGCACGGCGTGCACCCTCTAGTTTCAATAGCTTCCTTATATTAAAGGGCAGATTTTGAGAAAAGAGAACGAATCCCCCAACATCATTTTTCCTTGATTTTACCCGACTCTCCTTTGCAAAAACCAGCACAAAATCTCTCCTAGAAGCTCAATTGAAGATCCGAATGAGTTCCTAACAAAGATTGAAGTTAGGATTGAAGCTAGAAGATTAAAAGCGACAATTGGAGGAAGAACAAGTCGTTATTTTTTTGACAAGATGATGGTTAGGGTTTCTTTGATTTGTCTCCTTCTAGAATTATGAGTAGTTAAATTTGTAGAGATTCTTGGTTGAGATGTAGGATTTGAGCCATGATACCTACCTTGAACTTTAGAAACGACGATTGTGAATATTTGGATATGAATGAAAGATTGTCTTGATTGTTGTGTTTTCAACATAATTTTGGTTACGGCTTGAATTAGGTCAACTTTATGAAAACCTTTGTTTGATAGACTTAGAAATTCGTAAGATGAACAATCAAGGATAGATGAAAGTTATCGGTGGGGTAAGCCGATAACCTAATTCTACCTTTTGTGTTTCTTCTAGTTTTAAACGTTATTCATCTTGTAATTGGCGGGCGCTCTGGTTTGCACCCAATGGACAAGTTGGATGTAGTTATCAGTAGCTTAGGCATTGATGGACCCAGTTAATGCTATTTCCAATAACTCGTGATTTCTTTTAATTCTGGGAGAACACCTTATCACTTTGTATTTCTTCTCGGTGTTCATTACCGGCTAGCCTGATTAAGGTTAATTCTACCTTAGTTGGGAAGCCAGTAATGATAATCCGCATGCATGATCGTGCCGCTGATTCATACGAGTGATAGGAGAATTCATTTTATTCAATCCAAATCCAACATTTGTTCGTTTTTAATGCGTTTAGGAAGTTGAGCTTGATGACTCATCTCTTCTAAGAACTCGCTTTCTCCCTTCAAATCAACCCTTGAATTGTTATTTTAATTTAATCATTAGAGTAATTTAAATCCAAAATCAATTATTTCAGTCTGAACCGTATTGACGAGTTCGAGTGGCATACGAAAGGGACTTTTGGACAAAAACGACACTTACGTTGTCGGGATAACTGTAAAGTTATTTCGGCGATTGATAACTAGATTTGAAAAAAGAAAAATAACTCATGATATATGATGAAAAGGCAAGACTCGTGAGGTTAATTACTTTTATCCTAAGTGAAAATTACTTCACCGTCAAGTTATTAGTATAGAGATGAAAAACTAGTGGGAGCCATGCATGGAAGCAAATGAGTGAGTATGTGGAGGGGTGGAGCTTAGCTTGCTCATTTGGGATGATGTGAGTACTTCACCAATATTTTCTACCTAATTCCAACCCCACCTTTCATTTTCTCTAGGGCTGACCATGCTATCTATATACATACATACATTGCATTCCTAATTAAATTGATGATTTGTTGTGGACAGCTGTCTTTCTCGTTTCAATCCCTTTTAATTACTGTTTTCAGAATAGTTTGAATTACCTGATTTTTTATATAAATTTTCGGATTCAGTTTTACTTACAATTCTGATCAGATTTGTGTAGACTTTGATTTCGTTTTGATTTGTTTTTACCATTTTTTGTTTGGAACTTCTTATTATTCGGTGTACATAACTCTTAAGTAACATAAAAATGAAAAAAAATATTATCTATACAACTAAATTGAGATAATGCATCATATTTATTATACCTCTTGATAACTGAAGTTGAACAAATTGATCTCTTAATGATGAATAGAATGATGAGTAAATCCTCCACTGTGTTGTTCATATGAACTGGCTGACCAACATCATATATATTAGAACAAATCGTTAACCCTCCATCCCATATATAGCAATTGAATAGGTTCGTCATCCGGTGAGAAACCACACTCCATCCCATATATAGCAATTGAATAGGTTCGTCATCCGGTGAGAAACCACAATAACTCACAGACGGAATAATACATAATACGCAACTCAATCGATAAATAGATGACTCGACATTGTTAAATATCGCAAAACCAATCTCGGGTTATAAATGTAATCATAAACAAAGCTAAGTAAAACCCCCTAAAAATGTGAGATAATGCAGCATTTTCCTTTGAGCTTCCAAATGAAAGTACATGTATATACCTAGTTGTCAATGTTACAAATCTTGGAGTAGGTATTAACAACTAACTAATGCACATGCTGAATCCATGGATATAGCTAGTAAAGACTATTTGAGTTCTGCTATTATCACACGGCATTGACTCTAGAAACAAAAGATAAGGGATCGTTTGGACTTTTCAATAAAATCCCAAAATTTTAATTCCCCAAAACTAAAAAAACATTCTCAAAGACACAGAAGAGGAAGGTTGGTTGATTCAGATGAGGGGGGCTGGCCTGCTTAATTATTCAATATTTTGCCATTTGGGAGAAGAAGAAAGAATTCAAAATTTAATTGGTACAGGACTTTTGAATAATAGCCAGCCAGCCAGCCCTTTTGTTCCAGTGACAGCTAATTAATTGTACGTAGATGACTTTTGATGAGCAAATTTGATTAATTAGGAGCCAGATTAGTGTTAGCATTTTCCAAATGGTGTTTATTATTTGAGCTTTGTTATGGAAAAAATTTGCCACATATTTATTCATCCCATGTGCCGCCCATTGTTTGTAATTGAGGGGATGGTTCAGGTTTGAACAAAAGTGGCCTATTGGGTTCACTTCTTTTTTTCTCACAGTTTTTGAATATATAATTCTTCTTTTGCACAATTTTGGTGCTCGAATTTCGGATTTTACGGTAAATTTTCATGATTTGATTTTCTAGATTTTTTTTCTCAAATCGGATTTAAATTATGATTTTAAAGTGATTTTTCGAGGGAGAATTGGGTAATTAAATTTTGCGAATTAAAGGACTAATCATCAGTTCATAATTAAATTCAACTGTGACATAAATTTTTCTTGAATATTTCCTGAGAGATCATACAAAAATTCAATTCGAGTATTGAAATCGTATATATATATGATGTCGGCTTTTTTTAGTCGGAGATAGACGGGAGGAACATGTTTTTTTAGGAGAGAAGGATATTATAAGTACCACATATGTATTCATTCCGTGGGATGTGCTAGATTTAAACTCAATACATCCGAATTACTAGACACTACTCTAGCACTAGAACAACTTTACTCGGACATACCAATCTTTCTTCGGGTTTTTTTTAACACTTAGATAAATTGTTATTATTTAAATTTGCACTCGTTTAACCTCTTTTGACTTAGAAATTTGTTCACTGGTTTGCTATTTTAATGTACCAAACATTCTACTGAATATATTATATAAATCATTACTTGGGGACAGCTCGGCCTATCTTGAAGACTAATCAAAAGAAATTATTCAAGCAGGAACTTCCATTGAACTCCAAATATGGAGGCTGAAACTCTACGTATCCAATTATTATTTATCATAAAATGAATGACCAAGAAAATAAAAGAAAGTACACTTGTAAGGATTCAATTTTATCCATCTTGAAATTGTTTTATCACACTTACCAAGGTGTTGACATTTTCAAACTTATCCATCAATAATTTTCACATAATTCTTACAAAATTTCGTTAATTAGTTATCCAAAAAGTATTTTCTTATATTTCGAATATCTCTTATATCCATTTTCGAGTATATGAATAGTGGTCTAATTAGCATAAATGATATTGCCAATATCGATATTTATGACAATCATGTAATATGTCAATAACAATCACACAATATATATGTTTGACGTTAATTAATTAGAAAATTCACAAACTAAAAGACTGAAACTTATTTAGGAATGAATTTTCGGAGCCTGTCTAATGTTTAGGACTAACCTTCACACATTTATTTATTTATTAATATTTAAGATTTTATTTAACCTTCATCAATTTCATGACAAAGAAATTTGTTATACATTTAATATTGGATTTTCATGATTCGATAAGCCATTTTTTCTTCATGTAAATAAAAAAAAATGTAGTTTTAGGAATCGTATAAAAATTGTTCCTAATTTTCTTAAAGACTTAACTAATTAGTGATCATATTAAGATACCATAAAACTATATATTCTTATAAGATACCATAAAACTTTTCAAAAGTTTAAGTGTTTAACATATGGTTTCCTTTATGATTCTAAAGTCAATCCCTACTAAATTATTTCTTTCCAAGTCATTCACTTGCACAATAAGTTACTTCTCAATAAACATTGCACAAAGTATATATCTATAGCCAATGGTCAAGAAGTAGAGACAGAACATGATGAGCATGCACAAAGTGATCACAACCTATAGCATATGACGTTTCTCCTCTGTCTCAAAGAGACACATGTGGTCCATTGACCTGACATTGATCAGGAATATATATGGCCGGGGTGGACAAACAGACAGACAGACATATATACATACACACACATAGTTTAGTTTATAGCTACATAGTTTCAGAGAACTAGTCCAGGAATGTCTATTGGGGGGAGATGAAAAATAATAACATTCTCGTTATACAAAAATATATAGAAAAAAGCCAACTTGATGATGGTTATTATAACTTCACATGGTGCCATCTCATGAACTGTGAAAATCACATGGTTACTTCTAACTAATATACATATAGTTATTTTCCTGCTAGTGTGCTGCCTCGTGGAAAAAACAAATTGGATCTTCCTATCTTGGAGATCAGAAGTTAGATTATAATTTAAACAAAGACTAAAGACTCTCTTTAAAAAAAAAAAGAAACAAATGGGTTTTTATAAAGGCAATTTTATTACTCAAAATGAAAAACAAGCACAATATATATTACTAGTATCATTGTCGTTGATAATTCATATTTGTAGGAAGATGAATTGATCAACAAAATTGAACACCATCACAAAATGTCAAGATCAAACCTCTATGAGAAACAAGTAAGTTACAGAAAAAAAAAAAAAGAAGTAACAACCAGAACAAAGTTGCCTCACTAATTTGAAGTGTAAGGTAAATTAGTGATGTGAGTTGAGAAATAAATTAGCTATCATTTATGGTTTTGGATTTGATTTCAGTAATAATCGGATGAAATTTAAGTTTAAGACTTAAATTTTAATATAATTGTACTTATTGATTTATATATTCGAAATTTTTTGAGGTGATTGTTGAAAGAATACTGAAAGAGGAGTGAAATGATAATATCATGAAATTATTTGAATGTTTTAAAAGAAAAAGAGGAATAAAAATAACAGGAGAAAGATTGGAATCTTAAATTAAACAAAGACTTAGGGAAAGTGTTTAGAAGAAAAAGGCATGAATTAGCATTGCCTATTAATTCATTATTATTCTATTAATTTAATAAAATGGGGTTAGTTAAGGACTAGCTTTCTCAAAATTCAAATAGACAGAAAATAATTTGAGCTAGGAATCCAAGAGATCAAACAGAATTGATCAAAGGCCAGCTACAACTATTAAAACTAAATAAAAAATAAATATACCATGAACACATCATACCCCCATTTGCCACAAACAAATCTCAATTCTAATTATCACCCAATTAATAAGAAGAAGAAGAAGAAGAAAAAGAAAAAGAAAAAGAAAAAGAAATTAGTCCCCTGTTGATAGCTACTCCTCAACGACTAAATGAAATGCCATCCTTTTTTTGCTATATATATTCTTTGTTTCATGCAGACTAAAACTCATCCACTCCCCCCAATTACTAAACCCACTTCTTCCCTCCCCCTTCATCATCTTTTCTATAAAGATTAGCCCCTTAATAACCACACACAATTTGGGGCTTCAGGGGATCAACTGTGATCTCCGGTCAACTAAATGGCGACTTTCGGTGGCCGCCGAATGGGTTTGCTTTGGCCCCATTTGGCCGTCGCTGTAGCCTTGTCTATCTTAGCATGCAATGTGGGATCTGCCGATGGTGATGCTGCCTACGTTTACTCCTCTCCTCCTCCGCCGTATGAGTACAAATCGCCGCCACCTCCTTCCCCTTCCCCACCTCCTCCTTATCTTTACAAGTCGCCGCCACCTCCTTCACCGTCTCCTCCTCCTCCTCCTTATGTGTACAAGTCACCGCCACCTCCTTCACCGTCCCCACCACCACCATACGTGTACAAGTCGCCACCACCACCTTCCCCGTCTCCGCCACCACCATATGAGTACAAGTCGCCGCCACCACCTTCCCCGTCTCCCCCACCACCATATGAGTACAAGTCGCCGCCACCACCTTCCCCGTCTCCACCACCACCATATGAGTACAAATCTCCTCCTCCACCATCACCGTCACCTCCCCCACCTTACGAGTACAAGTCTCCTCCTCCTCCTTCACCGTCACCACCGCCACCATACTACTACAAGTCACCGCCGCCACCATCACCCTCTCCTCCTCCACCATACTACTATAAATCTCCACCACCACCTTCTCCATCTCCGCCGCCACCTTACCACTACTCTTCTCCACCACCACCTAAGAAATCACCTCCACCACCATACTACTACAAATCTCCACCACCACCTTCGCCATCTCCTCCTCCACCTTACCACTACTCCTCTCCACCACCACCTAAAAAATCACCTCCACCACCATACTACTATAAGTCTCCACCACCACCTTCACCATCTCCTCCACCACCGTACTACTATAAGTCTCCGCCGCCACCATCACCCTCTCCTCCACCACCATACTATTATAAATCCCCACCACCACCTTCACCATCTCCTCCACCGCCGTACTACTACAAGTCCCCACCACCACCTTCTCCGTCTCCTCCACCACCATATTACTACAAATCTCCACCACCGCCATCACCATCACCTCCACCACCATACTACTACAAATCTCCACCACCGCCATCACCATCACCTCCACCACCATACTACTACAAATCCCCTCCACCTCCGGCGAAATCTCCCCCACCACCTCCGTACTATTACAAGTCTCCGCCGCCACCTAAGGCTTACCCTCCTCCTTACCACTACACATCACCGCCGCCGCCTGCAGTCTATCCTCATGATCTGACTGTCAAGGTTGTCGGAAAAGTGTATTGCTATAGATGTTATGACTGGGCTTACCCAAAAAAGTCACACGACAAGAAGCACCTTAAAGGTATAATAATTATTTAATAACTTCCCGTTATATGAAACTTAGTTGTTTTTAATGCATGATAAATTTATCATGTGTCGCTGTACAAATGCTAGTTCCCACTAAGAATCAACATAAAAATCTCCACCATATTTCTGCATGTTTTGGCATATATGTTGTAGTGGACTTAGTATTATTTTGTATAATTAATTATAAACAAATTAAAACAGCTCTTTGATTGTCCCATTTGCCAAATTATTAAAGACCACCAAGTCAGAGTGATATTTGGCAATTGGCATCTCTGTTTTTTTTTCCTTTTTTTACTTATTTAAAAATACTGAAATACCTACTCAGTGGAAAATAATATGGAAATGATTATTTTAAGGTTGTCATGTAGTAACGTGCTTGACCACTGACAAATAAAACTAAACAAATATAATTAGTTATGGTCTTGTTTTGAGAAAATTGTGATGCTGACGTGTGATGTTGATTGTCTCTTAACGACTTTTCTCTCCAACAGGAGCCGTGGTGGAAGTAACTTGCAAGGCAGGGGAAAAGGAAATCAAGGCGTACGGGAAGACCAAAATCAACGGCAAATATAGCATCACCGTCGACGGATTCGAGTACGGCAAATATGGAGCCAAGGCTTGCACAGCTAAGCTTCACGCGCCGCACAAGGGTTCCAAGTGTAGCATCCCGACCAAGCTTCACGGCGGAAACAAGGGTGCCGAGCTGAAAGTGAAGTCCAAGGATTACCACTTGATTGTGTTGCAGGCTAAGTCGTTTGCTTATGCTCCTAAGAAGCCTTATGCAGAGTGTGAGAAGCCTAAGCCAAAACCCACACCTCCTAGTCCTTACTACTACAAGTCCCCACCTCCTCCTCCTCCAGCTTACGTGTACAAGTCCCCGCCACCACCGGCTTACGTGTACAAGTCTCCGCCCCCTCCTTCACCTAAGCCATACTACTATAAGTCACCTCCTCCTCCAACTTACGTGTACAAATCACCTCCACCACCGGCTTACGTGTACAAGTCTCCGCCCCCTCCTTCACCTAAGCCATACTACTATAAGTCACCTCCTCCTCCAACTTACGTGTACAAATCACCTCCACCACCGGCTTACATGTACAAGTCACCGCCACCCCCTTCACCTAAGCCATACTACTATAAGTCACCCCCTCCTCCGACTTACGTGTACAAGTCACCTCCACCACCTGCTTACGTGTACAAGTCACCGCCACCTCCTTCACCTAAGCCATACTACTACAAGTCACCACCTCCTCCGACTTACGTCTACAAGTCTCCACCACCACCTGCTTACGTGTACAAGTCCCCGCCACCTCCTTCGCCTAAGCCATACTACTACAAGTCACCACCACCACCATCTCCATCACCGCCGCCTCCTTACTATTACAAGTCTCCACCACCACCGTCGCCTAAGCCATACTACTACAAGTCCCCACCACCACCATCTCCTTCGCCACCACCACCATACTACTACAAGTCCCCACCGCCGCCATCACCTAAGCCATACTACTATAAATCTCCACCACCACCATCACCTAAGCCGTACTACTACAAGTCTCCCCCTCCACCATCTCCTTCACCACCACCACCTTACTACTACAAATCTCCACCACCACCGTCACCTTCCCCACCACCACCTTACTACTACAAATCCCCACCTCCGCCATCACCATCTCCACCACCACCGTACTATTACAAATCTCCCCCACCTCCGTCACCATCACCACCGCCTCCTTACTACTACAAATCTCCACCCCCACCATCCCCATCACCCCCTCCTCCTTACTACTACAAGTCTCCACCACCACCGTCTCCCTCACCTCCTCCACCATACTACTACAAGTCTCCACCTCCTCCGTCGCCATCTCCACCACCACCATACTACTACAAATCTCCCCCACCACCATCATCGTCTCCTCCTCCCCCATACTATTACAAGTCACCTCCACCACCATCACCATCACCTCCTCCACCATACTACTACAAATCTCCTCCACCACCATCACCATCACCGCCACCTCCTTACTACTACAAATCCCCTCCCCCTCCATCTCCCTCACCACCACCACCATACTACTACAAATCTCCCCCACCACCATCTCCCTCACCTCCACCACCGTACTACTACAAGTCTCCACCACCACCATCACCTTCACCACCACCACCATACTACTACAAATCTCCACCACCTCCTTCCCCATCACCGCCACCTCCTTACCACTACAAGTCTCCCCCACCACCATCACCATCTCCACCACCACCATACTACTACAAGTCCCCTCCTCCTCCCTCACCGTCTCCACCACCACCATACTACTACAAATCCCCACCACCACCGTCGTCATCACCCCCTCCTCCATACCACTACAGCTCACCTCCCCCACCGGTGAAATCACCACCACCACCGGCATACATCTATTCATCTCCCCCACCACCAGCCCACTACTAGGCTCAAACGCCTCGGCAACAAACCACCAATGTAAGTTTCTATTACTCCTCTCAATTCCATCAAAACGCTATAGCAATTCATTCATACGTTATTACAGCTTTCCTAACAGTACTACTTTCCCATTTCAGATTTAAGAATTGACAATGTAATAAAAGAAGGCTCCAATCATGGTCTGATAAACCCAATATCATCAATTAGTGCCAATAATAACAACAGCCGATATGGCTCAGTATGCAGAGTTGCGATCCTGCACATGGCAATGTTGCTGTGTTCATCATCATCAAGTGGGGTACTTTTGTTCAAGAAGAGACGACATTTGGGAAATTAAGCAACTATTCTTAGTTAGTTATCGGAGTTGATGATCAATTGGGTTTTTCAGAGTTATTTGTTTAGTTGATGTATGTATGTAAAATCTATTTGTTATTTAGTTTTCCAGCTTTGATTTTTTTGTTGGGGAGGATTTGGGAAATGCGTGCGTACTTTTGTTCTTATATTATATAAATTATTATTAAATGTTTTATGTTTGGGGGAAGCAACGTAAATTTGATGTAATTGTAATTTTTTATTGGAGCTTCTTGTACTTCAATTTGTCCCGCCTCCCGATTGTGAGTAATCAAGTAAAGCCATTTCATATTTCTAATTTTTGGTTCAATTTCGGCCGAAATTCGCATTCAAGTCGGAATTAGTGATTTCATCCCAACTAAAAATGGATTGATGAGCCTGACTTAGTTGGAAGTGGACTCATATCATATCATTTTTGTCCGAATAAAGTATCCGAATGAATTGGACGAGCATATGCAGTTAACTTGGTCCAATTTCGACTTTAATTCTTGTCCAAATAACATCACCTTATTCTTCTTCAGATTGTGAGCAGTAAAAAGTTACTTTTGAAACGGAAAATAATTAACCAATGAATAATTATTTATTTTGGTATTACTTTCGAAATGTAAATTTTGTAATTATCATTTCTTACGGTTAAAAAAAACATGTTATTATATATTCACAAATAAACTTCACTTAGCTTAAATCTGGACTACATCACTATTGATTAAGACAAATCTTTGCGTTGCTTAAATCGTCTCGAAATTTGAATCGGACCGACCAACCAGCTATAACACCCGGGGAGGTTAATTTGTTGCATGCATCAGATGACTTGTCTTGTTGGCATACATATGTATATCAACTAGGGAAACAGCTTGCAGCAGAGAAAGTCACAGTTAACTCTGGTGAGCAAAACAACAATCATTTAGTGGGAGGAGTTGAAATCCTAATTTAATCACGATGAATCCTCGTCATTAATCTGATCAGTAGCTACTTACTTTAGAGAAAATGACGACCGAGGGAGCAGGTGAATTCCACAGTTGGAACGTCTCTATCGACATTTACGTACATCTGCTTATTTAATATATGATTCCACCTGGCTTACCAGTTATTCCAATCTTCAAAAGTAACTTGTTTGCCATAAAAAATCTAGACAGTGGCTTTGATTTTTTATCTATTCTGTAGAAAATTTTCAAATGATAATGTTGCTGCTCATTGCTATTTTCGAACTAATAATTACCCACTTTCCTGCTGGTGGCTGATGGGAACTGGGCCTCAATCCAGCTTATCACGCCTATAAAGGTTCTACGCCCCACAAGGAACAATCCAGCAGACTCTCGCCCAAGATTTTGCGCCTTCTAGTGACCGGTTTCGACCGATCATGCACCCGTTCGGGAGATATTTCGGTCCCAGGTGTCCGTATGTGGTTGGTAGTTCGCCACATATGTCAACTTGACTCGCAGACCAAGCTACATTCAATTCCTACGTTAGGCCTGAGATTCGGTTCTGGCCTGGGTTATTTGTAACCAGCTAAATTGGATAACCGGATTACTAAAATTATTGATCGATCCCGGACTGGCTGGGGTGTCCAAGTAGCCTGTACCCATCCGGGTTGATCACATTAGACAAAAACGGGCCGGTAACAAGGTGAAATAGGTGACCACATCCGACCCTAACACATCAAAATCCGTTTATCGTGGTACCTGTTACCTGAATTTGACAAATAAGGTTACCGGTTAAATTGCATACTCTAACCTGGAATCCCCAGTTCTAGCCTATATACTCACGATGATCCTTAGAAAGAGTATGCTGATAGTTTGACCGACATTCTTTATCTGAATATTATGAGTAGAGATAACGAAGTTATGTATAACTGAACCCCTTTCATTTTAGTTTTTTCCCTTTGATGTTTTCATAATTCGAATGGTAATATCATAATGTCTAACGGGAATTGCTGTGTTATTGGTAAACATACATTGGTGATATAGAAGTATCAAGTTCGAATCTCGAATCTAGTTACAATGTGCCATGGGCCCTTCCTTGTTTGTTTGGCATGCTGTCATGTGGACCAAACCATTGATCAACTGGGTTCTTTTTGGGCCTTTTCTATTTTCATAATCAGACCCAATAGCCATAAAGAACTATTGGGCCTGACCCATCCCTCATTTCAAGCCCATCCAGCTCTTCCCCAAATAATAGACTGAAACACCTGTAAATAACAGCACACCAACCGCGAACAACTGTACCAACGACACCGACGCCTCTCTTCTCTTCCGAACTAATTGAAAGGTAAAATATATATAATCCATCAAATGGGATAATAAATTTCTCCATTTCAGGAGCAATTTCCGCGCTTCTCTCTTCCCTCTCTCTCTGTCTCTCTAGCAGGTCTTGGTCGCCTTGCTGGAAGAAAATTCCATTGTCTGACCGCCCTTCGTCAGATCTCCGGCTGATTCAGATTCTGTTTTTCATCCGGCTCATTCCGTCGTCGATTAGGTTCGTTCTCTTTTCTCATTTCCTTGTCTGCGATCTGGTGTTCGGTGTTCCATTTCTATTTGTCCAATTCCACGTGATCTGATCTCCAGCTATCTTCTGGGTGATGTTTTGCTTCCAATTCAGCTCAGATGTGTCCTTGCTTATGTTTCTGTTGATGGGAGATTGCCGATTTATCCAAACATTGTTGCGCTATCGTGATTCGGATTCGTGTATTGTTGATTGTTTTTTTTGGCGTATTTTCATTTTCGTGCGATGCCTCATGATGAATCATCTCTTGGATGCGTGGCAGTCTGTGTTCGTCGGATATATTCTTTCTGTTGTATGCTCTGGATCAATGGATGCGATCTTACTCTACTTTTATTCTGCTGGGTAACGTTATAGTCCGTTAAAACTTGATTGGTGCTTTTCTTTTAACTAGTGGAATGGAATTTAGTTGAATTTGAGTTAGGCTTACGTAATCTACATTGTTGGAAAAATCAACTGTTTGTGTTCCGTGGTAGTTGCATTTAGTTGTCTACTAATGTTTGAAATTTCTACAAGAGATTGCCCAAATTGTGATGTTAATTTCTTGTGTTGCAGTCATTTTACTTTCAGGTTCTTCGCCATTCAATTTTCTTCATGTCAAGTATAATCAAGCTGTTGATAGTTTATTTCTTTATGTGATGGTCTCTTATGCACTATTTGTTTCTTTTGAGATGCCACTTATTGTTCTCTTTGTTGCTAACTATTCTCATTTTGATTGCTGATAGAGATTAGTCTTTATTTCACTGTAGATTGAAGTACAGCAATGAAGAAGGTCTTCGACCAGACTGTTAGGGACTTGTAAGTGCCTTTTCTATTATCTTTTCTTCGACCAGACTGTTAGACATGTTCTTAACATTTTTTTGCCTATTTACTTGTGTCTGTAGAAAGAGAGAGGTGAACAAGAAAGTGCTTAAAGTACCAGGCATAGAGCAGAAGGTATATTTTAGAGTTTCCTGAAATATCTTGCACGGAATATGATTATCGGAAAAGCATATTATTGTTTTTATATTATCCACTATACCCCTAGAAAGCTATACCCGAAAGCTTCAGATCTCCTGATGAACTTGAATCATATATTGCTCGTCTTTCAAAAAGACCATCAGATATTCTTCACTCATATCTTGCTTCATCTTTTCCAAAAGTTCCCTCTGAATGAGTCTTTTTTTTAGGTTCTTGATGCTACAAGCAACGAGCCCTGGGGTCCTCATGGATCACTTCTTGCAGACATCGCACAAGCTACCAGAAACTAGTATCATTCTACAATCTGTCCGCTAGTGCTTTAGATTGGATTTGGATACTTAATCAGAATAAATTAATTCTGTAACTGTTTGTGCAGTCATGAATACCAGATGATTATGTCAATTATCTGGAAACGAATCAATGACACAGGCAAGAACTGGCGACATGTCTACAAGGTTTGTGCAGCGCTGTGTATAGTTGTTTAGGATATTCACATATGCTTGATGCTATCTATCTTTGTAAAAAATGTGATATTGATAGCAACTGTCGTGCACCCGTTGGTCATTGCTCGTTTTGTGTGGCTTAGTTTAATTGTACAGATTTCTCCTTGAGTATTTTTGCTATATGTAGGATGTCCGTACTTCAAAGACTTCGCTATAATTTTTGCTGCTTGATTTCATTGTGCGATGGTCCAGCTTATTGTCAGTATGTTTACTCACTGCATGTCTCTTATGCATCTTGTGTGGCTTGATTTAAATGTAAAAATTTAGTATTTTTGCTTGCATTTAGTATGTCCCACACCTAACTTCACTATTTTTTGCTGCTTGATTTCATTGTATGATGGTACACTGTTGTTTTAGTTTGTTCATTTACTGCATGTGTCTTAATCGTATGCTTCTTATACTGCATGGCAAGAAAGTGCTGAAATTCTTCTGTGTGGGTTCAGGGTTTGACTGTCTTGGAATATCTAGTGGCTCATGGGTCAGAACGAGTCATAGATGACATAAAAGAACATGCTTATCAGATATCGGTGAGGCTCGGTTTTTGTATGATTGCCATTGCTGCAACCTTGTAATTCCTTAAGATTGTTGCAGCTACATAGGGTTGTGGCAAAGTAGCTTTATGTGTGCCTAACCAGCTGTTTTTATGTATATTAGACACTGTCCGAATTTCAGTACATTGATTCCAGTGGAAGAGACCAGGGTAGCAATGTCAGGAAGAAATCTCAAAATCTTGTGGCTCTGGTGAATGATAAAGAAAGGATTGTTGAAGTTAGACAGAAAGCTGCCGCTAACAGGGAAAGGTGGATTAGTTTTTGAACTAAAGCTTGTCTAACGGTTTTAAATTGCCAACAAATTGTATTTAATTGACATCGTTTCTACATTGAAGTCCAATAAATTACTTGAAATTGTTATTTTAATTCCAAAAAATGCAAATAACAATAGTTATTCGGAATTATAGCAGTCAACTTTTGACTCCATCGTTTATTATTGATTGTTGGTGGTATGCTTCCTTTTTATAGGTTCCGCAGTCCATCAGCTGGTGGAATGCAGAGGCCTGGTTCTCATTCTGTTGGAGGATATGGAGAACGTTATGATGATGATCGCTACGAGGGCCGCTATGGAAATAGGGATGAAGAACGGAATGGATATGGAAGAGAAAGAGAAAACAATTATAGGGACGATGACCGATATGGTAGGTATGGCGATTCATATAATCGAGATGGAAACAGAGATGAAGAACGCTATGGCCGGGATGGAGACAGGGATGATGGATACAGGGGAAGAAGTCGTAGCAATGATGGCTATGGTTCGAGAGGCAGGAGTTCTGATAGAGATCGAGGCCATGATGAGGACAGCCGATACTCATCTCGGTATATTGCAACTTACTTTATGAAGCTCTTTGTTACTTGAATTGCTTCAATATGTTTTTGATTTCCTAGTTAGCAAATTCAATAATTTTGAAGATGTGTCTCTCTTGTCCAGACTTTGAGTTTTTAGCTGAAGTGGTTTCATTCGATCTTTTTCAAAGAAAAATTAGTGGCTTTGAGGGTCGTGATATGTGAAGACTGCACAAGGAAACTAGTAAAACAAAGCTTTTGAAGAAAGGGTACTTAGGAAATCAGGGGCCATAGTGAATATCCATCTGATGGCTCTATTGGCATAGTATATTCTTGTGATGTTTTCCCACAAGCTTAGGCCTTCCTTTTTAAATTAAAAAGCATTAGTCACAGTGGATAGTAGAGATAGCTGAGTGATGCCTTGATTCTCTGTAGTGGTAGTTGTGCTAGAGCGAATGATCACTCCCATGATGGGAGGCAAATGAATATATATGTTCTTTGCTTTTTCTCATTGGTGGCCATTATTCGGATTTCATTTTTTTCCCGACTTTGCAGGCCCCTAGAGAGAAAGTTTTCTGAGCAAAATATTGGTGCACCTCCTAGCTATGAAGAAGCTGTAAATGAAGCCGCTAGCCCTGTACACAGTGAAAAGTATTTTTCTTTGCTAACGGAGCACTTGAGCTTCTAAGTTCCATCTATATTTCCGGTTTGGTTAATTGTGATTTGATTTCTATGACAGGAATAGAGAAACTTCTGTGCCATCTGGCCCCGTAGATTCCTCTCCATCAGCTCCTCAAGCTTCTTCCTCACCTGCTCCTCAGGTTTCTCAATCTGCAAGTAATACCTTAAAAGAACCCTCTGGTTTCAGCTCATCTGTCTCTCCTGCCAATCAAGAAGTATTGGTAGATGAATTTGATCCACGCAGCGCTTTTGTAGGTACATGACGAAGTAAATGTACATATAAATCTATCAATTGCATGCAAGCTGTTCTTTTGTATATAACTGTTGCTGTTTGTTTATTTGCACATTCTAGATGTGACCATAAACATCAAATTGTCCTCTTCTTTGCTACTGTTTTTCTTAGATGATCGAGTAACGTTCCATAAAGGCGGTAGTTTTGGGTGCCCGGGATGTCTGTTTTTTTAAGATCGACAATTTAGTAAAAGCTAAAGGTTTGTTATGTGGTTTGGATGGAAGTGGGTAATCAAGCATGTCTTCGTTGTTCTTATTGATTTCTTTACTCCTAGAAAAGACAAGAGAAGGTACTTTATGTTTTGGTGTTAAGTCATGTACTTTTTGACCACCGTGATTGTCTATTATGGAAGTGGGTGTCACTTTGAAAAGCATTAGATGTGCTTGCTCATAATGTTGGCAGACAGGAGTGCCAATAGTTTAGCTTATCCCTATTGATATGCCGAATCTCCTTTTAGTTGAAGCTTATGTTTGTATGTTCTCTTGGTCCAGCTTTTCCGATTTCCTCAGCAGCTCCAACTACCTCTACTGCTTCAGCAACTGCAAACAATGCTGAAATGGATTTGCTTGGTTCTCTCTCAGAATCATTTGGTCCATTAGCGATTGTTCCAGTTTCTTCTTCAACTACTTCCTCTGAACCTAATTCCCAGCCAAATTACCCGGCACCCTCATTTGCTTCAGCGCAACCTACTTTTGCCAATCAAGTAAGCTCATCTTGAAGCACCTTTTCATGACATCTTATTGTTCTTGATGCTTCTTGACTTTTAAGGGATGAAGCTCATATTTCATTTGACGAGTGACTAGTAAAGTTTATACTAACTCATTTGGAATCGGAACACAATTTGGTCTTGTAGGGATTTGACGATCCATTTGGGGACAATCCCTTCAAGGCTGTTCCTTCAACTAGTGTTCTCCCAGAACAACCAAACCTTTCATTTTCTGCTGCTGCATCCCAGAATTCACCGAACCCATATGCCGAAGTGCCACATGCACCTGTTCCAAATACTGAAATGGAAAGGAACTCACCCTTCGGCGACACGACCTCTAGCTTGAGTTATTCTGCACCTGATTTTCAGTCAACCTCAGCTACCTCCCAGTTCTTACCTCAAGAACTTTCCTCTTCAAATCACGAAACTGATATACTAGCAGATATCCTCCCCGCTTCTGGGCCAGCACCACAGGCAGGGCTTCCAGCTCAAACTGGTCCAACGTCGTTCTCGGTTGGTAATGCATATGGAAACTTCAATTCACAGACAGGATCTGCAGTTCCAGCAGCTCCAAACATGGCTCCTCCAACTTCACAGTTTAGTAGTGGCAATGGCAGTTTTCTGCCACAGGGAGATTCCATGGGCCCAACCTCTGGATTTGCTACACAGTCAGGGTATGGAGCGCCAACTGCACATCAGATCCCTCATCAAATGGCAGCTGGACCATCAGACGCTGCTTCTTATGGCTCTCCTGGACCAACCGCTCAGCACAACACTGTTGTCCTAGGTGGTTTCTATGCACAAGGAGCAAGTGCTCCATTGACTCCCCAGCCCGTTCAGTCTTTGGCTTCTCAGCCCAGCCTCTCTTCTTCAACTGGTGCACTTGTTTCTGTTTCTCAGCCGTCGAAAGACAAATTCGAAACCAAATCAACAGTCTGGGCTGATACACTCAGCAGAGGGCTCGTCAATTTGAACATATCAGGATGTAAGTACTTGAAATTTCATTTTAATAACTATGATGGAGCGTGTTCTTTAGAGGATTTAAACTTTGTGTTTGCTTGTGCAGCTAAGACGAATCCATTGGCTGACATCGGAGTTGATTTTGATGCAATTAATCGCAAAGAAAAGAGAATGTCGAAACCAACCACCACTACGAATGTCGCATCTACTGTCACCATGGGGAAAGCCATGGGATCTGGTTCTGGAATTGGCCGAGCGGGTGCAACTGGCATAAGGCCGCAACCCCCAAATATGATGATGGGTCCAGGCGCCGGCATGGGTATGGGCGTGGGCATGGCTGGGGGTCCCGGCCCCGGAATGGGTATGGGCATGGCTGGTTCTGGTCCCGGCATGGGTATGGGAGGCTACGGAAGAATGGCTCAACCGATGGGAATGGGAATGAATGGTATGCAAATGAACGGAATGGGGAATATGCAGCAGCCTCTAAGTGGACTGCCCCAACAAGGACCACCAATGTCGATGCCCGGTGGATATAACAATATGATGATGGGCGGAGGTGGTTACCCTCAACAGCCGTATGGTAGAGGCTACCAGTGAAGAGAATCGAATTGAATCGGCATCACATTTTGTTTGTACAAGACACAAGGTAAAATGATGGCATGCCATTGTGAAGTGAGTTGGAAGTGGATGCTTCTGATCCTCGGCGAGTACCTTGTTGGGAAGACTAATTCATGGGATGCATGTTGTGATGGGTTTCTTTATACGATTTCTGTGAATTGTAATTCTATTAGTTCCCCCTTTGTATTTAATTGATATTTTGTGATTCATATGGTTTTGGGGGGGGAAGATCAGTAGAGGGTGAAATTGGTTTTGTTTTTATATATAGTTTTTGGTCAGCTTTTGCCAAATTTGTAATACTAGAACCCGCTGGATTTGTGCGCATGTCATAACTATGGATTTGTGGTCTGCTTCTTTCTGACTTGAACAGACTTATCAACATCCGAGCTCGTAAAACTAAGGTCCATGCTCATTTACTCGTCATGAATAACCCAGCTGCTATATAGCTCCGTGGAGGCCAAGTCTTGGATTAATCTGTACTCGCGGCGAAACGTCGGTGAGAAATGTTGTTTCATGGGACACACCAACGGCTGGGTGTATGCATAGTGGATTGCCGTACACATCTATAGTTCTATACGCATACCTTGCCACACTCTAAAGTCCCAAACAAACCATTTGATTTCAGCACCGTGCACATATATCCAAATACTCGTAATCAACTCCTACACACTGTACAATGTGTTGGAATTGTTTAGTTTGGCAAGTTGAAGACAAGGCTTGCATCTCAGGCCTTGGTCTCCAAAAAGGTAGTCTAATTGCAATCTGTGGGATTCCTGTTTGTTTTTATTAGTGTAGAGATACCGTGGATACAATCCCTGTGATTGTGTTAGCCATAATTTATTATTACTTAATAATATTGATTTCAGCACCATGTTAGCTTCTTTGCTGTTAGTTTCTAGCAACTAGTATATGCAGCCAATTAAAGAAATAATGAAACTTGGTGGACAAGTTCAAATTTAAAGAAATGCTATTTAAATTGGCATGTATGTATCAGGTAATAATCGACGACTTTAATAGGGGAAAATGTGAAAAATTAAAGGGTAAACGATGATAGCAAGAATCAAATTTCTACATAGGATGCCGTTGGAGAACAAGAGATCAGCTTAGCAGAGTGTTCTTTCTTTCTTTCTCCATCCCAAATTAAGAGAATCAGAAGGAGGAAGATTCATGGAAGAACCCAGTTGATTTCTTAGAGGAAAGAGGGAGGAGGAAGAAGAAGAAGAAGAAGAAGAAGAGGAAGAGCACGAACTTTGACCAGCTGATTCTGTAGTTGAATTGGTTTGAACGGAATTTGAAGAATCTTCGTTTCTTCTGGAATCAGTTTCTAGTGTTTATTATTCTGTTGCCAAGTCAAACTTCTCGTTCCCTTTACTTTTCCTTCCCTCCCATCCCATTTTTACAAGTTTCTCATTCAGTAACTACCCATCTTCTCCATTTCTGATCTACTCTATCCTTCAAAGCTTTCATCTTTCCCTCACAATTCGAATTTTTTTTTATAATTATAGGGTCACTGCCTTTTCTGTCGATTTGTTCATATTTGCTACACTTCTTTTCTGATTGGTCTGTGGCTAGCAAGATCTTGGGTGTTCTTCTTCAAAGATCAAAACTTTAATTCTTCCTTCTGTTCATTCTGCTTGTCATTCAATCTACAGATACCCTTTTCCATTAAAAGTCAAACCCAGATTGGATAGATGGGTAATTGCTGTGTAACCCCATTTTCAAAGGAGAATAATAACAGTAAGCACACCAAGAAGAAGAGTCTGTTCTCCGGAGGTGGTCATGGAAATGGCGGTGGCGGCCGCCACAAGCAGCATCAGCTGATTGTTTTGAAAGAAGCAACCGGCGGAGACATTCACAAAAGGTACGAGCTTGGTAAGGAGTTGGGAAGGGGGGAGTTTGGGATCACGTATCTGTGTACGGACAAGGAGAGTGGAGCGACTTTTGCCTGCAAGTCAATCTCCAAGAAGAAGCTGCTGACTGCTGTGGATGTAGAAGATGTCAGGAGGGAAGTGGCGATCATGAGACATTTGCCTGTGCATCAAAACTTTGTTACCTTGAAGGATACTTATGAGGACGAAGCTGCTGTGCATTTGGTGATGGAGTTGTGTCAAGGTGGAGAGTTGTTTGACCGGATTATTGCTAGAGGTCATTACACTGAAAGAGCTGCTGCTTCCGTCCTCAAGACCATTGTGGAAGTTGTTCAGGTAAAAAAGCTAACTTTGACTCCCAAAGCTTTGAGCTTTTGCATTCTAAACTACTTTAACTAGGAATTTTGATAATGAAAGCTATAAAAATCACGATTTAACCTGAGAAAGTTAGAACCAGTAAAAGTGATTTTGGGGTTCGAACTTTCCGGTTTGACAAGTGAGAGTGATAAATGAATTTTTGAGCATTTTCCCACTCGGATGGGAAAGTTACATCCCGAGAAAGTAATTTTGGAGAGCGAATTTTCCCGTTGCAATCTAAATTCCATCCAACTTTCCATCGGCCAAACCAAAATGACAGATGTAACTTGATTTCAGTTTCAATCCTTCCTGCAATTTGTTGTGTTGATGTGAAAATCTTGGTTCGTTCCCTTTTGGATGACAGATGTGTCATACACATGGAGTAATGCATAGAGATCTAAAGCCTGAGAACTTTTTGTTTGCCAATAAAAAGGAGACTGCGCCTCTCAAGGCCATTGACTTTGGACTGTCAGTATTTTTCAAGCCTGGTAATGTTTTACTGGTGACTTCTTTGCTTTGCAGTTACTGATGTTTTATAGTTCCTTAACTGATTTTCCTTCTTCCAGGTGAAACATACACTGAGATTGTGGGAAGTCCATATTACATGGCTCCTGAAGTGTTGAAACGGAACTACGGCCCTGAAATCGACGTCTGGAGTGCTGGTGTTATACTTTACATCTTACTTTGTGGCGTTCCACCCTTTTGGGCAGGTTAGTACCTTTGTATGATTCAGGTTAATACAACCATTAAAGGTTGTAGCTTGATGCTCAACTTTCTTCTTGAACTAGGAAACTGTAACTTGTACGCTAAGTTTTTTAGATTCTCTGTTGCCTCCCCTATGCAGAAACTGAACAAGGAGTTGCACGAGCAATCATTCGATCCAATTTAGATTTCAAGAGAGATCCGTGGCCTAAAGTTTCCGACAATGCAAAAGACCTTGTGAAAAAGATGCTCAACCCTGATCCCAAACGACGCCTCACCGCCCAGGAAGTACTAGGTTGGTTGGTTTCCTCTTCCGGAACTAGTGCTTCTTACGTGTTTTCGTTCTAATTTTGGACATTGTTTCTTTGTAATGCAGATCATCCTTGGCTGCAAAACTCGAGCAGTGCTCCGAATGTGTCCTTGGGGGATGCAGTAAAAGCAAGGCTCAAGCAATTCTCTGCAATGAACAAGCTCAAGAAAAGAGCTTTAAGGGTACATTGATATGTTTGCATCAACAATCTGAGAAGTTATGTAATGCTGATGTTTTTGTATGGCGTTTCCCAACTGTTTTTGTTAATGTTAACAGGTGATCGCTGAGCGCTTGTCAGTGGAGGAAGCTGCCAGCATCAAGGACGGTTTCCAGCTGATTGATGCTAGAAACATCGGGAAAGTTAACATCGACGATCTGCGTATTGGCTTACAGAAGTTAGGCCATCAAGTCACTGAGGCTGATATTCATAGCCTAATGGAAGCTGTAAGTGACATTCGTTATTACTTTTTTCTGTAACATAGTTTCATCACCGAAGATGAGTCGATTTGCTGAGATAAAGTGACTGAAAAATGAAGCCTTTTCCATTCACAGGGTGATGTTGATGGGGATGGATATCTGGACTATGGAGAGTTTGTGACCATTTCTGTTCACCTAAGGAAGATAGGGAACGATGACCACATTCGCAAAGCTTTCGAGTACTTTGACCAAAACCAAACTGGGCACATCGAAATCGAAGAGCTGCGTGAAGCTTTGGCAGACGATGTCGATGCACAGGGCGAAGAAATTATCAGCGCCATTATACAAGATGTTGACACGGACAAGGTTAGTAATATAAGTATACCATCACGACTTGTAATTGTATTCTCTGATTATGTACTTAGTTATAACCCCATTCTTACCGTGTAGTTGTTGCCATGTCTGATTTCCAGGATGGAAAAATAAGCTACGAGGAGTTTGCAGCGATGATGAAAGCCGGTACTGATTGGAGGAAGGCATCAAGGCAGTATTCGAGAGAACGGTTCAGCAATCTTAGTATGACACTAATGGAGGACGGATCTTTGTGGGGGGGCAAAGATTAATGTAACGAACCATAACGGGACCGGCCCCGAATTCTTTTTGAAGTTCATTCTTTCCTAAAGCTATATATAGAGACTTTCTGGGTGAGATCTGTTTACTTGAGTGAATCTTATATGCGTTTTTTTCTTTCTATTTTCTTGGCGTGGAAGGCAACTAGAAAGTGGCTGTAAATACTACATACTAAATAGTATTACTTTGAAATTTGAACGATACTGCAATTTTCGCTGTACAGTTAAGACTGTATTTTGGGGAATTAAACCTTTAATTTATTGAGAAGAGAAATGAAATATCTATCATTCTTAAAGAAAGATACACAAAGCTACCGTAAGACAAATCTTTTCTGGGCAGCATAACCATTTCCCTCTCAGGGACTCGGTTCATAACTTGGCCTCCTAAGATATCCTTTTCTTTCAGATAGCTTTTACTTCAGGGCCTCCATTTTCTATACTTGTATTCAGCTCCCAGAACTTCCCGAGCCAAACACAAAAGCTGAACCTTTGTCATTTTCATCACAGATTTAGGATTAGGACAGACACAAGAACCAACCAAATAACTATATTTTCAGCTAACTGAAGAGAGACGGAGAAGCAGGCTAAAATTATATCTAGTTCCATATCAACTAATGCAGGCTAATGGTGATTCACATTAGTTGGCATATGTAAAGCAAATGCTCGCTCTACCTGGCATCAAGGAGGAGATGTCTTTCCCATTTTAGGCAGCAGACAGCTAAAAAGTTCACTCTAGGAAGACTTGAATTCTGTCGCCCACCGTGTCTTTGAAATCCAACAGCAGCTTGCCTCCTGCTTCACCGGCCGCCTCATCCAATAGTTCTTTGATGTTGACACCTCCCAAAGCTGTTTCATGTAGACATATTAGTAAAAATTACTCATTTACGTTTTAACTTTAGCAAGATTTCAGCAGACTATTAGTAATGTTATCTCAAAATGACAGTGTGGAATTATACCCGGTACGATGTTAGTTATTCCATCCAAGAAACCAGCCTGCATAGCACAAGCGAACAAATATCATTATTTGGGCACACATTCTTCGGGTGCTACATTACTAGCCAATGTATCAAATCAGTGGTGCTTTTCAAAAGATTCTAAACAGCAGAAATCAAAGCTACGGTAACTGGTTTATTCGTCATGATGACCACTTGATGTTGATAAACTGTTCTTTTTTCTAACAAGAGTTCGAATAGGAGGAAGGATTGACGGATGAACATCTTATCCAGCCAAGATATGTGTCATTACTCACATGTGGCACGAAAGAACCCAATATATAGAGGAATCTAAGATGAATGCTAGCAAATAGTTGCTTCACTAGAAGAGGAAAAGAGAGACTCACAGGAATTCTAACGTCAAGTTTCTCAAACCCATCATTGCCAGTTATTTTAACCCTCAATGTCCGCGACCAGATTCCAGAAAAGGGACCTCTGGAACCATCTGCACCATAGGCATTGTATACATCAGGAGTAATCACTTCCACAACAGGCTCTTGGGGACTTTCACTTCTTTGTTCTTTATCATCTTGATCCCTCCGTTGTACAGAATAAACATTACTGCTTGCTGATGAATGACATACAGTTATAAGAATGAGGCAACTGTAACATAGCAACCTTCATTATCTTCATATTTCCCGGAACACAATTGTAAACAGGAAAAGCTTAACAAGCCAATTAAAACAAAATTGTGAAAGAAAAAATATTTCTTATGGGTTGGAAAGTCCAAAGCCATAATTATATGGAGGGCTAACACAAGGACGATTAGAATACACAGTACAGAACACAAGTATGCCCTGCATGAAACCTGTTTTGCAGAAAAATGTATTATGTTTAGCTGAATATCTAGGTAAGAATCTGAGAATGGATCGTGGAAATATTAAAATGTTAAAATGATCAATGCAGATTTCATCATAAATCTGAGGAGAATTTTCAAAACATATTTTGCAGATGTTTCTTCTTAACTGAGATTTCAATTCTCACCAACCTGGCTGCCTGGAAACTGAGCTGCTGCTAGTAGCATACCGCTTCTCTTCTTCATAGTAAGCATTGAACCCTAAGGTTTCCTTTATTTCCTCAAATGAAGGCATACTTCCAGGAGGAGGAATCCGGCCTCCCTTAATGGCAGTAAGTGCATCCTGCGGAAAAAGAAAAACTTGGTTTCGAACTGTATAATTCACATTGTCACCTTAGTTTAAACCTTGCATTTTGTAGAGAATCTTACAGATTAGCTAAGTAACCTAGTATACGTCCCCTATTTAGTTGTATTATGTATTATTAGGTAATTACCTCCTAATAGGATTCCTAGAGTAGGTAAGTCTCATATGGAGACTTGTGTATATAACCCCTATTGCCTACGGGCCTTCCAATAACAAGAGTAGAACATAATTCTCTCAAATCTACATGGTATCAGAGCCTTCTCTGTACCTTAAACCCTAACGTCTTCCGCTGTCGCTACTTCCGATCGAAGCCATGACGAGTGAAGGAACCATATTTGTGAGCACAGGAGTTGCTGCTACTGGAAATAACCAGAGCACAATGGCACCAGTGATGAACACGGATTACTCAGGATTCCTGATTACGCACAAACTCGATGGAAAGAATTATCTCAAATGGTCTAAGACAATTGAGATGCACATCAAAGGAAGAAGAAAAGGAGGGTATTTGACTGGCGCAATCAAAGCACCAGAAAGCACTAATCCTCAATTCCAAACCTGGGATGAGCACGATAACCTAGTCAAGACCTGGTTGATCAATTCTATGAATCCAAATATCGGGGAGAACTACATCCTTCACCCGACTGCCAAGGCTATCTGGGATGCAGCCAGAAAGACTTACTCAACTGTTGACAATTCGTCTGCTATGTTCAAAATCGAACAACAGCTCTTCCACCTTCATCGGGGGGAGATGGATGTCACAGAATACTACAATCAGCTGGGACACCATTGGCTTCATCTAGATAACTATGAAGCTCAAGACTGGGATACTCCCGGTGATCAGGAGAAATTCCGTTAGTATATTGAAAAGAAAAGGACCCTGGCATTCCTTTTGGGATTAAACCAGAACCTTGATGGAATTAAGAGTCGCGTTATGAGCACTAAGCCCTTCCCTACTCTCGAAGAGGTTTTGCAGAGATCCTAGGTGAGGAATACCGTCGGGATCTCATGGTGACATCAAATAATGCGAACAACAACACTCCTCTTCCAGCTGAAGGCTCAGCTCTGGCTGTTCCTGGCCAATACCACAACAAACAGAGTTAACTACCTAATCAGCCAAGAAGGGATGATGACGAAGATCCATATTGTGATCGTTGTCGTTGTCATGGTCACACTAGAGCTGAATGCTGGTACCTAATTAGAGGTCCACCGGGATGGAAACCAGCAAACCCCGATAAGAAGAAGAAGGGAAAAGCTCATGTAGCAACAACCACTGAGCAACCACAACAAAAAATTCCAGCAGCCACCCCTTTCTCAAAGGAACAGGCTGCTGCAATGGAAAAATTCTTCAAGCTCATGGTCCAGAATCAGCCATCCTCACAAAATCAGCCAGAAAGCTTCTCTAGTCATTTTGCTAGTCAAGGTAAATCCTCTTATGCCTACTCGGTTCAATCTAAACCTTGTGCAAAATGGATAATAGATTCAGGCTATTCGGATCACATGACTGGTTCTAAGGAAGTGTGAACCGAATTTCAATCCTATCCTAAGAAGGCAGGGGTACGTATAGCTGATGGTAGCCTCTCAGCAGTTGAAGCAATAGGCAGAGTTCGGATTAACCAAAACATAGAGTTATTTCCAGTACTTTATGTACCAAAGTTAAATTGCAACCTAATCTCTATAAGTCAGATCACTAGAGACCTAAAGTGTGAAGCCCTATTCAGTTCTAATCGTTATTCCCTGCAGGAGGAAGGCTCCGGGAAGACGATTGGAACTGCTAACCTTCATGAAGACCTATTTATCATGAATGAAGTCAGGAGGGAGGCAGCAGATGAAGGACTAAGTCGTGCTTTAGCTACTAGCATTCTGAATAGAGATGATAGCCAAATTATGTTATGGCATATTCGGTTAGGACATCCTAGTTTTGGATATTTACAGAGATTGTTACCTAAATTATTTCTCAATAAAAGCTTTAAGGATTTACAATGCGATGTGTGTCAATTGGCAAAACACACCCGTGCTAGTTACCCTGGGCTGCAGTACAAGCCTACACAGCCCTTTGCTATTATTCACAGTGACATTTGGGGACCAACGAGAGTAAAAACATCAACGGGGCCAGATGGTTCATCACATTCATAGATGACCATACTAGCTCACTTGGACATTCCTCATGAAAGCAAAATCTGAGACAACAACAGTATTTCAAGGGTTCTATGACATGATTCTCACTCAGTTTGACACAAAGATACAAGTCCTAAAAACTGACAATGCTCATGATTATTTCAACTCAGAACTAGGCACCTATCTCTCTCAATGAGGAGTCATACACTGCAGTTCTTGTGTGGATACCCCACAGCTGAACGGTATTGCAGAAGCAAGAACCGGCACCTCCTTGAGACTGCTAGGGCACTTATGTTCACTAAACATGTGCCGAAACACTTATGGGGAGACGCTGTCCTGACAGCTACCTACCTAATCAACAGACTACCGTGTCGAGTCTTAAAATACCAGACCCCCAAGGATGTGCGGGTGCAGACATATCCACATTTGCAAGCTTATATGTCAGCTATGGACCCGAAGGTATTCGGGTGCCTTGCGTTTGTCCACATTCAACAGCACCAACGGACCAAACTTGATCCGCGTGCACAAAAATGTGTGTTCATTGGATATGCACCTCGCCAACACGGCTACAAGTGTTATTCTCCATCCACTAATAAGGTTTTCACCACCATGGATGTAACCTTCTTTGAGACCTCCGGATATTATGGAAATCCAAAGCTTCAGGGGGAGAGAGTGGTAGGAGAAGAAACTCTGGATATGCTAATTCCTATGGAGGTTGAACCAGTAATGCCTCAGGTTTTGGTTTCCTTACCAAGTTCTCCACCTGAACCTGAGGAGAGACAACAACCTGCCATTCAACACGTGTACCAACGAAGGAGAAGAACAGCTCCTGAGAACTCTGAGGAGATTACAACTACAGAAAGCCTTGCAGATGTGGAAGATACAGCTGAACCAGAACTGCCCCTACAATCAGAAAATGAAGAAACCGTAGTTGAGGAAGTGTATCAGCCTGACGACTATGACCTATACTTGCCAATATCAATGAGGAAAGGCATTCGGGAATCCACTCGTCATCCTATTCAAAGGTATGTCAATTATGGACGTCTTAGTCCGGAATTTCGAGCCTTTACCACTCACTTGGATACTAAACCAAGGACCATTGAGAAGGCAATGCGAATACCTGAATGGAGACAGGTTGTTCTTGATGAAATTGCAGCCCTAGAAAGTAATGGCACATGGAGAATAGTCAACTTACCTCATGGGAAACAAACCGTTGACTATAAGTGGATATTCACTATCAAATATAAAGCAGATAGTAGTGTAGAAAGGTATAAGGCGCGACTTGTAGCTCGTGGCTTCACTCAATCCTACGGAATTGATTATCAGGAAACATTTGCCCCTGTGGCAAAACTGAACACGGTGAGGATCCTACTATCTATTGGCGCCAATAAGGATTGGCCTCTATACCAGATGGCTTTCAAGAACACCTTCTTCAATGGAACCTTGACTGAAGAACTATATATGACCATTCCAAAAGGTGTTACCAGAGATGGAAGAGCTGTGTGCAAACTGGAAAAATCCTTGTACGGATTAAAGCAGTCTACTCGTGCTTGATTTGGAAAATTCTCAAGCACGGTGATTTCAAATGGTTATCACCAATGTCAAACAAACGACACAATGTTTGTCAAACACAGTGCTGGAAACAGAAGTGCTATCCTTATCGTCTATGTCCATGATATAATAATCACAGGCAATGACGAAGAAGAGATTGGAAAATTGAAGGCCAAGCTGGGAATGGAGTTCAACCTAAAGGACTTGGGGGGAATGAAGTATTTTCTGAGAATGGAAGTGGCCAGATTAGGTGCAGGAATCTCCATTTCCCAAAGGAAATACGTCTTGGACCTTCTAGATGAGACAGGTATGATAGGCTGCAAACCAGCTGACACACCTATGCAACAAAACCTCCAGTTTAGCACAGAAACTACAGGGAGGCTAACAGATAAGGGGAGATATCAGAAGTTAGTTGGTAAACTGATATACCTCTCACACACGACCTGATATTACATTTGCAGTGAGTGTGGTGAGTCAGTTCATGAACGAACCCACTGAAGAGCATATGGAGGCAGTAACCCGCATCCTAAAATATCTGAAGAAAACTTCAGGACTCAGGTTATTATTCAAGAAAACTGATAACAGATCAGTGGAAATGTTCACTGATGCTAGCTGGGCAAGTGAAATTACTTCACGAAAGTCAACTACAGGTTACTGTTCATACGTTTGGGGAAACCTAGTTATATGGAAGAGTAAGAAGCAGTTCGTGGTAGCCCGAAGTAGTGCAGAAGCTGAATATAGAGCACTGGCTCTTGGAATTCAAGAGGCAACGTGGATACAATGAGTCCTTAACGAACTCGATCTTCCAGGACAAGGAAAAGCATCACTGTTCAGTGACAGTCAATCGGCACTGAGCATAGTCAAGAATCTTATCCATCACAACAGAACAAAGCATGTCGAGATAGACAGGCACTTCATAACAAAAAAGGTTGAAACTGGAATAGTGGAAGTCAGCTATGTACCGTCAAGGCAACAAACAGCTGATGTTCTCACTAAGGCTTTGTCTCAAGAGCTCCTAGAGTACTTCAAGTCCAAGCTTGGTCTTGTGAATATCTACACCAAGCTTGAGGGGGAGTGTAGAGAATCCTACAGATTAGCTAATTAACCTATTATACGTCCCCTATGTAGTTGTATTATGTATTATTAGGTAATTACCTCATAATAGGATTCTTAGAGTAGGTAAATCTCATATGGAGACTTGTGTATATAACCCCTATTACCTACGGGCCTTCTAATAACAAGAGTAGAACATTATTCTCTCAAATCTACACATTTCAAGTTTCTCAAAATTTTATGAAGCTCGAAGATTTATGAAATCTGAGCACCATTGGATTCCAGACACGACCAGAGGTATTATTATGATATTATCAATGGCAATGCACCAAGTACAACTCTCAGATTGACCTATGATTCTTAATATCCTTCTTAGGTATACTCTAGGGGAACTAATAAGCAATCCTATTTAGATCATAAAAATGTCAGAACTGACAACTTTAGTATATCATTATGTGTACTTGAACCATTAGGGAGAGAATATGACCTGCATTGCTTGCATGGAGACTCCAATCAAGGAAAGTGGATACGCCACAAGCTTGTAGCCAATCTCCTCCAGCTCCAAGGGGTTGAGTATGGGAGTTTTACCACCTCCTTCAAGCATATTGGCCTTCAATAAAAGAAATAGTTAGCCAGCATCAACATCATGGTGAAGTATCAGAAAACAAAGATTACCTTAGAGAATATCTTTACGAGAGGATCAAATCAATTATCATATTTTCTAATCATCTGTTTATGATTCTCGAAATCGATATAAGAGAAAAAGAAACATATAAATAAAGAGGGAAAGCGAAGACACATATAAAACGGTATTATCCTTTCATACAACAATATGCTGCTTATACTTTCAAGTATCAACAGAAATATCCTTCATCGGTTCATCCACAAGAATTTCATCACATGCAGTAATTTGTTATCATTTGTAGCATGATAGTTGTGATTTGTAAACTCAAACGGGCTAAATTTGAGAGACTGATTCAAACACAATAAACTGTACCATTTTTGGAACTTGAGGAGATACGTCACAGAAAGCTCTCATTTCTTCAATTGAACCTAATGCATCAATGAAAAGGACATCCGCACCAGCTTCAGCAAAAGCACTGGACCTCCAGAGTGCTTCGTCCAAGGAAATTGCTTGACGAGAATCAGTTCGTGCGACAATCACTATGTCAGATCCAGATTCCTGCCGCGCATCAACAGCTGCTTTAATCCTCATCACTGCCTCTTCTCGCGATACCACTTTCCTACCGTGGGTATGGCCACAAGCTTTTGGAGACACCTTCAGGTCCAGAAACGTATTCCAGAGACATCCAAACAATACAAGTTGCAGGTTATTGAGGTTCAGTTCTGATGTTTAAATGTTCATAGTTTTCACCAAATTGTTGATGAACACATTTATTGCATAGTAAAACGACAAACCTGGTCTTCAAGAATGATGCCAGCAAAACCAGCTTTAATGTATCCCTTGACCGTCCTTTTAACACTCATGGCATTCCCATATCCATTATCACCATCTCCAATAACAGGGATTGACACAGCTTGAGTGATTTGCTGCCCTTGATCCACAATTTCCCCATAGGATATGAATCCAGTATCAGGCAGCCCCAATCTAGCAGCTGATATTGAAAACCCTGGAGTAAAAGAAACCAAATTCAAATGAATCACTTGTCTGAATCTTTGAATTTGTAAGAAAGCAGCACAACAAGTGAAGAAAGAAACCATGTAAACTGTTAATATATTGTTGACAGTAATATCAAACCCCTAATTGGAATCAACATTAATTTTAATCATTAATCAGTACCACTGGTAAAGCAGAAGAGAAATCCGGATTTCTCAACAAGCTTAGCGCTGAGAGCGTCGAAACAAGCAGGGCCTTGGTGAACCCCAGACGTATCGAGGATGGATCGGAGAGTCTTTGCCGGCGAGTCAGAAGCAGAACAGATTACTCTGGTGGCTCTTGTTATACGTCGTTTTGTGGCGCTGAAGACATTGTTGTTGAAGAGCAAAAGGGAGTTGCGGGGTTTGAAGTTGGAAGAAGAAGAAGAAGGGAATGGTAAGGAGAAGGTGGGGTATGATGAGGATGGTAGAGAGGATTGGGAGAAAGAAGGATGAGCAACAGGAATTTGGGTTAGTGCCTTCATTGTTGGGTGTGATTGTGGAGACTGAAGAACCGAGCGATCTCTTTACTGAGTATCTGATTTTTGTTAGCAGGAAACTGGTCGCTACCAGATAATTAGTTTCAAATATTGCAGGTTCATACATATTCCCTTTTTTCCTAGAGGACCATTTTGAAACCTTAAAATTTTGATCTTTTCCCTTAACGTCTGCTAACCAAAACATGTTATTTACTTCCTTCCCAGCTTCCGGTTTTGTATAGCTTCTGATGAAGAAACTTGAGTTCAGTCGATAGCTTATTGTAAACATCAGAATGTTTGCAGTAGATGATGAAGGTTCCTCGTTCAAGTTTTGAGTTTCCATTTTCCTTTCAATCTAAAGGTTATAGCAAACCAACAATCGTGACGAGACCCTATACCAATACTTCCGGAACAGAATTCTCTGGAACCGAAACAGAACATGCTTCAAGTTTCCGTTCTCCAATTCTGAATCATCAGTTCCTCAACGGTTCGGAGTTCGGACTATACAGTTTACAATAAAAATGCTAACAACCACTTAAAAATGAAGACTAATCATAACCAAGGTAGAAGATACGTATAGGTTTCTAACGTGAATCCACAATGATCTTATTATATAGTTCTAAGTCAGTTGTATATCTTCATTGTTTTGAGCTACTCCCTGCAGCTGTTCCTCTACTGTGACCTGCCAACCCAGCTTCCTCATCTCGTTTGCTTCTCTCTGCATTTCCGTCTCCCTCATCTCCAGATTCGTCTTCGTCTTTCTCGCCTCTGCAAAATGGATCAACCACGAGGGCAGTATATCGGCCAATTAGACGCCATAAACGCATAGGTTCATTTTTTCGGACAAAATTGTCGATTTCTGTATACCTTGAGTAGATGACCAAACCAACAGCCACGGCACCAAATGCGAGGAAGTACATCCAATCGACCTGAGCAGAGATGATAAAGAATTAGGTAGCTGGAATTTCAACTCGGATTTTTTTACTTGGATTTTAACTTGAGTGGAGCAGATTAGCTAACGAACCTTCTGATGGTATGCAAAGATGCGAATCAACACAGCCCACATGTCCGACGATAGTAATGACAGGTTGAGCATTGTGGACCCGTTAATCTGCGAATAAGAGACATTGTACGTAAGTGAACATACAAGGAACGAGTGGAAAGAAAAATCAAAGGACATAATCCAAATAATACATCCTCAGTTTAATGACATCCCTTAATAAATCAGTATGCCTATACTGAATAGAGACCAGTTAATGCAACTTAAAACTGTACCTTAAGCAGAATAGGGACCAGAGAGTAGAACAGAAACATCGCCAAAGAAAAGCCAACAAATGGAAGAGCCTGAAACAATCAAACAATCGTACAGGAGCACTTTAGATAAAATTGAAATTCAATAGAGCAGAGCACTGGAAATTGCTTGGGGTAGTCAGTTTGCGCAATGGTATGCAGACAATAAGAGAGATAGGGAGAGACTTCCTTACAATCAAGTACAACCAGCAAAACAGTAGTCGAAACTCGAAAATGTCATGGATTTTGATAAAAGGATTTCTATAACAGATGAGAAAAAGAAAAGATCTTTTAACCATAAACAGCTTCTGTAATATTGAGTTTTGGCAGACTTAAGCAATCCTCCTGTAAAGAACGAATGTTTTACTAGAGTAAACAGAATTGATGATACTTACGGCTCCAGCTGACCAGTGAATTGATCTCAGCTCGCTACGCTCCAAAATGGCTCTGTAGATATAGTTAAGGAATTATGAAGAAACATCTTACACAACAGCATCAATACAAGAATATTACACATACGAGAAAGTTCGTTACATTCCCCTGCCAATTCAACAAATGCATAGAAGCAGAAGAGCATTGTACTTAGTTAAGGATACATTTGGATAGCACTGATAATGGCGCCGAAAAAACCCAGCAGGGCCATGAGTTCAACTCTGTCAGCACTCTTGACGAGAAACTCCTGTTCAACATAATAGAGCATTAATTCAGATAAATAGCTAATCCATAAATTTGGAGTGGCGTGGCATAGAAGAAGTAACTAATAAGAAGAGAAGCACTGAAAGAGGAACCTCAGAAAGGATACAGATAGCAGAATGGAACTAAAAATGGCAGGAAGAATGGTTCACTAGCATAGTAATCAATAGCCTTAATAACTAGTTATTTGTTGTTGCTACTCATCAGAGCATGCAGATGAACTTACCTCACTGACGTTACTGAATGCATACAGAGTTGCCCCAGCAATGACTAGAACATCTCCTAACAAAGGCTTGCTTCCTCCTGCAAGAGAAGGATACATTATAGTAGCTTCAAAATAGTGATCTATTGAACCCAATTCAAGATCAGTCTTGGAATAAATGGCATTTCCAGGCTGCCAGAAGTTGCATTCAATAGAGTGCAAGTTTCATACTGAAATCAGGTGTTGAAGATATCCAAATGAATGAAGCAGCACAAACTAGACCGGTTAAGTATTTTTTGGAACAAAAACGCACATAATTTTGAAAAGTACTTCTGATAAGCCAGGAAAAGAGAGCATTAAAGGATAAGCTCCTACTTGCTACAGAGTTAAGCTTTAAGTGACAAAAATACGAGAATCAAATGCTAACCACATACACCAAAAGAGAAGCCAGTAACACTCTTGGAAACAACTGAGCCTACCTGATGATCTATCAGCAGCATGAACGTCTGAGAAAACAATAAGAACAAGACCAGCCACACACACTAAAACTCCAGATATCTTCTTGAATCTATACTTTGTCTTGAGAAACAACCAGGTAAGAAGCATCACACACGGAATCGCCCAACAATCCAGCAACATTACACTCGTGAGAGAGGTGTACTGATAGGCCTTCACCACTGCACCACCAGAGAACAGTAGTTGTCATCAACGGAACAATCTTGCTATCAGAGCAGAAGGATTCCATATATTTTAAAACACTAAAGAGAAATGAAATTTCAGATTCATAGTTTCTAGGACATTGGCAGTTCATCTTTTTGCAAGAATTCCCAGTGTTATGAAACATTCATATTATGAAAGTAGATAACTTAAACTGTTAACATGAGACACTTACCAAGAAAATTGGCCTCCACGTCTATCACTCCAAGAATCAAATAGTAGTACCATTTAGCCTGTAAAAAACCCCATGTATAAATGAGGATTCATGCAAATAATCTAAAATTGTTAGTTTTCTCAACCATTTCCTAATAACCAGCAGTTTGACTATGAACACCCACCAACTTCAATTAAATGATCTAGTTTCCTTCTACTCAATGTCTAAGAAGAAAAGATAAGTAATGAAATTACCTTAAGTTTTTGTTTCCTATATAGCATAACGCCCCCGTAAACAACAGCTAACAATACATAGTTTAAAAAGGATTGAGAAGTTGGAGCATTGATCCCTGCAAAAAAGAGCCAAAGGGCAGAATTGTCAAAACTCAAAACTAATAACAAGTCTGGGAAGCTGATTCTCTATCATTGCATTATATGATTCAACAGAAATATGAAACACCAATCAATTAAAGTGAAAGAAAGAAGGAACTAATAAAGAATAGACAAAACAGGCCAATATGGACCAAACAAGCACACACACAAAAAACTCCAAACACTAAAGCAGTGAAAAATGGAAAAGATGAGCAACAAAAAGAATACGTCTTGCCATCCAATTCTACCCCAAAAGAGGCTCAGCAAACAATTCAATAACAAGGGTTTCTAAAAAGTGAACCTTTTCTGGCGAGCTCGGATGATAAGAAACCAGTAGAAGTTATGAGCAGGGAGAGGAATTGCCCCAATCCAAGACCCACCAACGTTTTCGTGGTGCAGAACTCGTTTAAGTTTGACATTCTATTGATACCCAGTAGAGATTACTAGGCAATCGGAGTCCCAAGATCCGAGCTTTTGTATTTGGAACCCGATTGCCGAAACAGGGGAATCCGACAACTACCACCGTCTGTTTGTTTCTTACTGAATAAATGGAGTTTGGTGGGAGATTGACTAGTGATAGTGAGAGTGAAAAGGAGAGCTGGGTTTTCAAAGTCTATGAGACCAATAATAAAAGTTGGGGGCGGGGAATTGCCGCCAGCCGTAGAACTTCGGCGAGATAGTGGAAAAGCCGGAAAAGGAAAATCATAGGCTTTTGACAGGAGGGGCAGCTCCAATGGCAGAGTGGTTACGTTCTGAGTTTTGATGGCTTTTTGGTTTTGATTCCCGCACGATACGGAGTAGAAGAATCACAGCAAATCATTGTATAATTGTACATTTGTATGAGAAAAAATGTTATAATTTTATCAAGTCAAATCCATGGAACTTCAACTACAAAAAAGCATTGGCCAAAATGTCCCCTACCGGACCGGAAAGAACTATGTGTACCCCCAAATGAGCGTGCATTTATATTAATGAATTAACTATATACCGCGAAGCATTAAAACAAGTATTTCCAAAAGTTCAAATTGCTATGTCACGGTTATCTTCGCTCGGTGGTTTTTGGGCGATTTCTGCCTCCCACGACGCAGGTTTCTCGCCAGTTGCTGACGGTTACCTCGATCTTGCCGTGTGCAATCAGCGGCTTGTCCGCCTACCCTCTCGGTTATATGAGATGGGTCTACTGGCACTGGATTCACTTTTCCAACCTCCTCTATATCAGTTTTCTCTGATGATGATTGATGCTCCTGTGTTCTCGTTCTCTTCTAGTGCGGTGGCGGTGGCCGGCGATCATGCCGCCACTAGTCTCCTGACTTGATTCTTCTATGCAAAGTCAAAGTCTGTGAATCTAATTTGTACCTCGTTCTCTAGGAAGTTCGGCCATCAGCACAAATTGACTGTCATTGAAGTGAAGCATGAACTTCAGCAGTTGTTCTTCGTGGACAAGGAATCGTTGCTGAAGGTTTTGCGTCGTCGTCCTTTATCTCTGGATGGGCTTTTTTATTAATGTTGCTCATTGGAAGGCTCTGTCGTCGGATATGTTCTATTCACTACGGTACGTCAAACTCTGGGTTCGCCTAGAGGGAGTACCCGACGGCTTGCCCACTCCGGCCTTTGCCTCTAGTCTTCTGGGTTTGGTTGGCTAGGTGCTTGAATCCGGGCTATACAAATCTGCTGATGAACCATGATACTTCCTCCGTGGTTTCATCCGCCTGGTTCCTTCGATGGACGACGTCGTCCCCGTTCTGATGACTGATCTGCGTTCTGGGTTTGGCTTAGGTATGAGGGCTTGTCGGTGGTGTGCCTCTCCTATGCTCGTTTGGCCACCACTTCAACATGTGCGATGTTGCTAGTCCTCATCCGCTGGATCCAGAATCACGAGGTCCTTGGATGGCGATCCCGACTGGATCGTACTTTCACATGGTCGAACCGACACGTCGATCCGGCGTCGTTCATAGATGAGCGTTTGGATAGATTCCTGGTGAATCAACAGTGGCTGGTATAATGGCTGGAGTCGGCAGTTCGTCACTTGCTTCCGGTCTCTTCTGATCATGCTCCTATTCTTTTGACAGTCTCGATCCCAGTAGTTCGGTGTGGCCAACTCTTCCAGTTTGACTGTCGATGGGCTGACAACCCTGAGGTAGCTATGCTGGTCCGCCACTTCTGGCACTCAATACAGGTGTCCGGGACACGGTCTTTTTTATTGGAGTAGGAGCGGGACATCCAATTGAGCCCTCCAAATCAATGATCTCAATTGGGCACTCCATATCACGTTATCAACCTCTCAGGTTGACTGGCAAGAGGTACATAGGTTGGAAGGGGACTGCGGCATTGCCCACCATCGTGAGGAGCAGTATTGGGGTCAGAACAGACGGATTAATTGGTTGCTGCTGGGAGACTAAAATACAGTTTGTTGTCATAGTTCGGTTGCTGCATTCCGTAAGCGGAAATGCATTGAAGTCCTTGACGCGGACGACGTCCCTTTGGAAGAGGAGTCGACAAAAGGGGCGCATGCCGTAACTTATTGTTTTGAGACCATAGGGGCTCTTCAGAGTTTGTAGCCTTAGACGTTCAACCGCTGGTCACGGATGTTAGAATCGGGCATCGACTGCTCGACTCACCGTCGAGGAACTTTGGGTTGCGGTATTCGCCATTGGTCCAATGCAAGCCCAGGGGCCTGATGGATTCACAGGGCTGTTCTTTCAGTGGTACTGGGACGTCATACACACAGATGTCGAGCTGGTGGTTCTCCATTTCTTCTGTTCGAGAAGGATGTTATATGTCATTAATCACATATGGCTAACTCTAATTCCTAAAACATTGGATGACAAGACGATACGACAGTTTCGACCTATTGGCCTCTGTACAGTTGTTTATAAGATCATTTCTAAAATTCTGACCAATAGACTTAGACTAGTGTTGCCCACAATTGTCGACCCAGCCTAGAATGGGTTCGTTCGCAACCGATCAATTACTGATAATATCCTCATTCCACACGAGCTAATGCATTATTTGAATACCTACTTTGGCTCCCACCATCTTATGCAATGAAAATTGACATGGAAATGGCCTATGATCAGGTTGAATGGACGTTCCTGTTTCTGCTCCTCCATGGTTTGGGATTCGATCTGAGATGGGTAAGCCTCGTTCGGGAGTGCCCATCCTCTACTACTATTTCAGTGCTTATGAATGGGCGGCCGTATGGATACTTCAAGTCCTCCTGGGGACTTTTTCAAAGGGATCCTCTATCCCCACTCCTTTTTTCCTTGTGCTCTGAAGGGTTGACACGATTCCTGCATCGGGCCACGACGTCAGGAGGTCTTCATTGGTTATGCATCAATGTGTGCAGCCGCACCATCTCTCATCTGATGTTTGTGGACTTTTTGCGGGTTTTAAATGACAAGATTACTTCACTCTTGGTGCTCCTGCAGGATTATCGATAGCTCAGCGAGCAGCGCGTCAATCTTGGGAAGTCGGCAGTTTTATTTAGTGATAACACTCCGGCAGAGGCGTGTGACCTATAGGTTTGGTGTTGTTCCATTTCAACCGACTGACCGGTATCTGGGCCTCCCTTGCATCATCCCACGATCCCGACAGGAGACTTTCCATTTTGTGGAACAGCAAGTATCCCTTCGCCTGCGTAGTTGGAAGAGGCAGTGTTTATCTCCAGCTAGGATTTATACGATTCTCAAGTCAGTTGTCTCGAGCCTTTTGTTTTGTGCCACGTCTTGTTATGAGCTGCCTTCTACTCTATGCACACAACTCAATAAGCTGTTATCACGCTTCTGGTGGGGTCATGTTGGGACTTCTCAAAAAATACATAGGCTTTCATAGCGCCACTTGTGTCTACCACAGTCTTCTGGGGTTTGGGGTTTCGGAATTTTACGTTATTTAACTAGGCGTTATTGGCTATACAAGGTTGGCGACTATTGTGTCATTCGAATCTTCTTCTCACACGTGTCCTCAAGGCAAAGTACTTTATGTTCACTTCGTTCCCGACCACTACGGGAAGCTCCCATCCACTTACCAGGGGGTGGGGCAAAGCTTGGTACATGGTTGGCGCCTGCTGCGATCGGGAACACGGTGGAAGGTCGGGTCAGGCCAGCTCATCGACCCGGTCTTGGATAACTGGTTGTCGGGGGATAGCCTTGTGCCCCGACGCGCATATTTCAAGTGTGCATAACGGCCCCACTACGGTTGTGGGCTTTATTTCTAGCGGGACTTGGGACAAACGACTCATGACTAAGTGGTTCACTGATTCCTCGATTTCCTTGATCAGATCTATCCCTCTACCCCATCTCCCCCAGGAGGACTACTTGATTTGGCATTACTCCCCTTTGGGTGGTTACACGGCTGTGCCTGGGTATGAGCGAGCCGCATCCACCATCTTGACGTTGGCACTTCCATGGCATCGCCAATCGGCCCCAAGGTTTGGCACTCGGCATGGGCCCTTGAGGTTCATCCCAAACTCTGGTTCTTTTTATGGAAGCTGCTTCATTGTAATCTGTTAACCATGAAAGCGCTACGCAAACATGGGATGAATCTACTCCCTGAGTGCCCTCTTTTCTATGGTACTTCGGAAACTCTAGAACATATGTTCTTCGCGTATCCCTTTGTCTCCCGTTTCTATGTCCATAGTGGCCTCACCCCCTCCATCTTTGCCGGACACGCATTTTGTTTACTTCTGATGGGAGATACTGCATCACCAAGCGCACCTTGCTCCTATTTGGGTTCTGGCATGGTGGAAATTTTGGAAGAGTAGGAATTGGGTCGTCTTTGATCATACGCAATGGTTGTCGATTGTCCTCTACTGCAATTTTGTCACCTGGTGGTAGAGTTACAACATTTGGTACCGGCCTCTACGACCAGTAGGGCCCTTACGCTGCCCACTCTTCCCTCGCACGTGTGGTCACCTCATATTCATCCACGCTTCAAGATCAATGTGGATGAGGTTGTCCGCCCTGGGGATGGCGGTTCTGGGCTGGGTTTTACGCTCATCCTCAGGGGCGATTCTTTATGCGATTGGTATGTCCTACCCGAGCATCATGGATCCTTTCCTCCTTAAGTTATTGGCAGCTAGGGATGCCTACTCTTGGTGTGTTTGGACGAACTATTATAGGTGGATGTAGAAGGGGATGCGGAGGCGGTTCGGGAGCACATCAAGGCTGGACATTACAACAAGAGTGTTGCCGGTAGTCCTCACTCCATGGGTTGATTAGGGAATTTTTGGTCTTTGCGTGCTATCTTCTTGTCTCCGCAAGGAGCCTATCTATGCCAAAAAAAACTATATACCACGAAGCCTGCACATTATTTGGCTAATTTGGGTTACTCTTATTTGTATGGTTTACATATTTTTTATTTGTCGGATCGGAGCTGTCCTATTGGTTAAATTATGATATTGTTGGTGTTTTTCTTTAGCGGTTTGTGTCGTCTGATTTCAATACTAATTAAGCGCGCTTCCACGTCATATTCTACCAAAAAAATGAATCACCTATGGACTAGTAGGCAGCCGACAGATCCAGAATGATTTAATATACTGAGCCGAATTGTAAATGAAATGCACTAGGCCGCATATGAAAACTATGATCTCGTTTGATATGCGATATTTCGAATATCATGATATTCGAGATATCACAATATAGGATGATATTGATATTGTTATTGAAAAATGTTGGAATTCTTGTTTGATAGGTAAGTTTAATTTCTAAACTACTATTACATATTACCCTTCTTCTCTATTGCTTCTCAAATAAAGTCCAGGTCATAACATAAAACTTGAACCCTCATTTTTAAAAGAATTGATTCCTCCAAACATCAGCTGCCACCATGATGATGATTATGATCCTTTTCTGAAATTGGGACCATTATTATTCTCCCTGAAAATGGAGCCGACGAACTAAAAGAGAAGCTGGGGTTGGAAGATGCAGCAGGCAATGGTGGAATAGCAAATGTATATGGTGAATGTTTCCTCCATTAAAGAAAGAAGAGGGAAGAATTGCAGGAGGTTGAGAATGAAGGAAAAAAAGATAGATTGTGGCCATATGGCATTAAAAAATAAAAATAATTAAGGGTAATTTTATCCAACGGAATGATATTAAGAGGTGATATTTAATATATTTTTTCGGAGAGTATTGAATATTATGATTTTGTGATATTGATATATTCGAATATTATAGTATTCGCACTCTAGAATATAAAAATATCTTGAATATTACAATATTGTGTGATATCATATCAAATATCATTCATACCAAAAGACTCCTATCTGACTTCTTCTTAAAATATAAGGAATTGATGTAATGATGAAATTTTAGATTCGAAAATGACTGGACCGTGGTCTAAGAGAGGTTACTAGATTCGACACTGTTAATAGGATGTGAATATTGGATGGCTAGATTGGTTCGCCTTCAAAATCAAATTTTCATCCATTTATCGGAGGTAGGGTGAATTGAATTCTTTATTTGATTAAGCCATGAAATCATTGATAGATA
This sequence comes from Linum usitatissimum, assembly GCA_030674075.2. Taxonomy (NCBI): domain Eukaryota; kingdom Viridiplantae; phylum Streptophyta; class Magnoliopsida; order Malpighiales; family Linaceae; genus Linum; species Linum usitatissimum. Next base: position 3,726,297 of record JAUJYP020001374.1, read on the forward strand.
ATGCCTGATTAAGATTTATGTAGCTTCATTTTCTCTTATTTTTTAAATTTAAGAGAGCATTAACTACCTAACAACTTAAGCTAAGCATGAGAGCCATGGGCAGAATTAGAGGGTTAGTGGGGGAGTCCAGACTCATCCAATTTTTTATCCATATAATTATTTATAGGTGTATATCTATAAAAAAAAAATCGAGTTCGGCTCAGGAAAATTTTAAATTTGGGTCAGTATTTGGTTGTGTCGAAACTAGAGGGAATCAGAAAGAGTCACAATCATCTTATTCCATATTTCGAATACTAAATTATATACAAAATTTAGATCATTTCGTAATTTGGAATGTTAGTGGGTTCTTAGTTGGTTATTTCAAAGTCTTAGTTGGTTCTTTCAAAGTCACAACCGGACTTTGTGAACAAAAGTATTCAATGCAGATCCTTGCACAAAGCTCCATTTTTATACCGGGTTAAGGATTTACATTAACATCAACAACATTGTCCATCCCCTTGCTTAAAAGAACAACTAGAAAAGACACAAAACCGACAAAATGACACCTCACCTAACCAAAACAAAAGTTAATAATAGTAATTTAGTTGGCTGAAAATACTACTAATGATATTAACAATAGATTTGGTTTCACAATGGAACTTTGAACATTTTTTTTCTAAATTTTGTGATCAAACTTTTCGATTTAAATTACATCCACCATTTTATTTGTCAAACTAATGTGTAATAAAATAAAGTTTGGAAATTTTTATGGTCATCATATTTTTTTGCGGGCATACTCCCTACTCATAAACCATAGTCATAGGTGATTGAGCCTCGCTCCAAATTTGATAATTCGGTTAGTAACGTTGTGTTGGTGATTCGAAGTACCAAGTTTGAATTCAGTTATATGCCTCCTATACAATATTAATGTAATGATTTTTTTTATTTGCATTCCTATTTTTTATAAAAATAAGTGACTGAGCCTAACTCGGGCTTCTTGGACTCTGGGGTTCGTACTTTAAGTTCTTTCAGCCAGAAACGAGAACTGTAAACTAAAAATTATGACTTGATTCGACATGTTGAATGTTAAATAGAATATTGACGACAATGATAAAGTTCGCTTCTCAAAATCACTTCTCTCAATATAATCCTCTCATGCGTAACAGAAAAATGCTGAAAAATCCAAGCGACTTTCCACTTCTCAAACCAACCATACATACCTTGATTTGCCGAGGGCATCCCCACTTAACGACGGGCCGGTTAGTCATTCATATGTGTTTACACTATAGTAACATAAGTTTCTTCTTTCTAATTTCTATACGATCACAGCGGCATTGCCAGCAATTATTGTAAATCAGTCGTAAATATACAGTGATCTCATCTTGTATTGTTTCTCCCAACAGAAGAGTTATCTCATTTGACTTGTACAGAAACGAGGTCATGCTTATTAATTGCCAAACTCATTTTAACCACCATCCGAAGCAGTTTAAATGCTTTACGGGAGAAATGGTATGTTGGTTTTACTCCAACAGCCTCTTGTGCTTGCACCAGGCGATCGCAATCACGTACAGGACAATGGTCCCGATGGTGCTTCCACCAACTGTCCACATAAACTTCGGCATCCCCGTTTCCACTTCTTCGTTAAACAACTCGATGTTGATGTTCATGCCAAAAATACCAGCCACGACGATAAAGAAGCTGATCACTAATGTCGCTGTCGTCAACATAACGCCCATTTGCAGCAGGTGATTCTGCTTGTCGTCGAGCATGATGTTGATGTAGTCCTCCGTGTCGTCTACATACTCCCTCAGCTGCCACGGTTCATAAAGAGAAATGTAAATTAGTTGACTATGGATATCTTGTTATAATAAACAACAGAGTCATGTTCAGAAGTGCTCAATGCGCACGAAGGAGAAGTCGGATACTATACCGTGGACAGTTTGTTAAGCGTTCCGTCAATCTGCACGAAGTATGCTTCGAGAAGCATTTCTAGCTCCTCGACATCAAGGTGCTTGCTTACAGCACTCCTAGTGGTACTAGTGAGTGTGCGGCTAAGTGCACCATGTACGCTGTAAGGATGGTCGTTTGTGTGGTCAGCCGTTTGAATATCTGGATCGTAGCTGGTGGAAGCACCATGACCTTCCCTAGAGGCTTCAGCATTCGGGCTGGCAAAACATGAGTTCAATCTGTTGTAAACAGCACGAACAAAAAAGTGGAAAAATGGAGAACCTTTTTTAAGGAATGAAATCATAATAGTTACTTGTCGTCCATCGCAGGTGGCAGATCATCTTCCATTTCATCTCCATCGCTGAAAGAAGAAGCAGTCGAGTTTTCCATGCTGGCTAACTTTTCTGTCAGGTACATTTCAGCCATGTCCTCGTCGTCATCAAGTAAGTGCTCGAGTTCATCCCTAACCTGTAAATGATCATAACCAAGGTGGTGAAATCGTGGATTCAACGTGAAATCGTAGTAATCATAAGATTCCACCACTTATCTATAATAGAAAATATTTAAATACTGACAGAAACATAAATACATAAAGTAGCTAGATGTTGATTAAATTCATTATTCAGTCTAAATAACCATGATAATCAATCCAAGAGAATAAGTTTTCATCAAAATACGACATCCATAAGTTAACATCCAGTTGAATCGGGGTCTGGGCAAAACATTAGATGAGGGAGAAAGTGGAATCGTGAATTGGGTGGAGTCTCCGATTCCACGAATTCCACAGATATCGTTCGACTCCACCTGATTCAGATTTTTAGTGGATCAAGATCGCTAGGCCTAAGTAACATTGTAAAATTGCGATTTTAACTTTTATGATCATAACTGCATATCAGTCTCTCGGCATAAGACACAGCTAGAAACTTAACAGCGGAATTCAGAGCCAGCACTAAAACACACCTCGCCAGTATTCCATTTACTCTTTTCTGGCAAGAAGTCAATAAAAGGAGTCACAGGAATACAAGCTTTTGACAACTAACCTTTTGCACTCGACCGGTAATTGCCACTAACCGACTCTTAATTTGCCGGACACGTTCTAAGTTGAGAGTACTGATTTTTGAAGTCAGCTTATCCAATGCAGGATGCGCTTCTTGCTCCAAAGTTTTTGCCTGTTTAGGAGATGAAAAACAACAACAGAAGAAAATAGCAATGGAGCTTAACAAAAGGAAAAGGTGCCCAAACATGAAGCATATAAATTGTTAAGAATAACAGCAATGAAACAAAAGCTCACTTCAATTTCTAAGCAGCCACATGCAGCTTCCAAGCATGCTTCTAAAGCTACAAACTCAAACGGGAGAACCTTCGATCCATCACGATTCTCCATGCTCTGCCTCCCATCTCCCATCCTCCCTTCTTCATGATCTTGAGCAAGTAATGAATGATCAGGAAAATTTTCAGGACTTCCAGTACTTGATTTTGGCCCTTGTGAATCTTGCATAGTCTTCAAATTTGTATCTTCACCATTGCCGTCCTATAACAAGGATAAATAAGTTCCACGAGAATCGCTATCTTGAAGAATATTATATTTTCCTTATTAATATAAGAATAAGTTTCAATATTTTTCCTTATTAGTATAGGAATAGTAATAAAAGTTTTCCTAATTGAGGAAGGATTCTCCTATCCTAACTCTATATAAACTTATGTACCCCTTATGTAATCCTGAATATCACAATACAATTGAAAGCTTTCTCTCATAAATTCAATATGGTATCAGAGCCGCTGGCCACATCTTCCGCTGCCGTCGGTGTTAATCTCACCGTTGGTTCACCATGACCACGAACGACGAGCCTGCTCCACCTTCTTCTTCTCCAAAACACTCTTCTTCTTCTACCATTCATCCTTCTTCTGCCGTCTCCGAAACTGAGATGGCAGCCAACAACAACAACAACAATAATTCCGGATCTGAACCAGGCTCTGGAGGAGCTTCCATTAGGAAATTCAATGGAAAAACTACCTCCAATGGTCTCAGTCAGTCCAGATGTTCATCACTGGGAGACAGAAAAGGGGAATATCTTACTGGTATTGCAAGCAAACCAGAAGAATCCGACTCAGCTGCCTTCACCAAGTGGGACAATGATGAAAATCAAGTTCGGTTCTGGCTCATCTCAACGATGGAACCAGATATCGGCGACAACTATCTTCTACATCAATCTGCAAAGGAGCTTTGGGATTATGTGAAAGAAACCTACTCCACGCAAGACAACTCGTCTGTTTTGTTCGAAATTGAGTCCAGAGTCTCCAATTTCAAGCAGGATAACTTGAGTGCAACAGAATACTACAATCGACTGGAGCGAACCTGGCTTCAACTAGACTTGTATGGAGCTCAGAAGTGGGATACTCCTAATGATGCAAAAACATTCCGGACATTCATGGACAAAAAGAGGACAGTTCAACTGCTTCTTGGACTAAATCAAGACCTAGATGCTGTGAAAAGCAGAGTTATGGGAACGAAACCCTTTCCAAGTCTGGAGGAGGCGTTTGCTGAGGTTTTGAGAGAAGAAGATTGGCGTCATCTGATGGTTATAGAGACGAAGACAACCTCTGAACCCAGCAGTTCAGCCCTGAAAACTAAGACCTCAAGGCTCTCTTTGTTAAGAATAACCATGACAAGGGGAAACAAAATCCTACTTCTGCTGCCTCTTGAAAATGGTGTGATCTCTGTCAACGACCCTTTCATACGAAAGAGGAGTGTTGGGAAATAGTTGGTGAACCACAATGATGGAGACCCAGCCTGAACTTGAATAAGCAGAAGTCTCGTGCAAACGCAGCTGCCACCAAAACTGGTGATACGACACAGTTTTCAGCTGGACAGTTGGAGACTCTGAAGAAAATGTTTGCACAAGTCATGAATACTGAGAAAGCCGACCCCAAGAAATCTTACATGTCTAGTCTATTCGACAAAAAAGGTACTTCGGCTGCTTACACTTCTAGTCAAAATGCTCATAATATTTGGATCCTTGATTCCGGAGCTACATACAATATGACTGGTTGTAAGGAGTTGATAGAACACTTAAAACCTTACTCTAGAACGTCAGGTGTCCGAATTGCCGGTGGCTCAATAGCACTGGTGGAAGGAATAGGCATTGTTAGGGTTACTAAGAATCTTACTCTATGTCCAGTACTTTATGTGCCTAAACTTGACTGCAATCTTCTCTCTATTCATCAAATAACGCATGATCTTCACTGTGAAGCTAAGTTTCGCTCTCCCGGTTGTGTGTTACGGGAGGTAGAGACTGGGAAAATGCTTGGAAGTGGTGAAATGCGTAATAGTCTCTACCTGTTGAAGGGAACTCAGGATGAGGCCAGTTCCAGTAAAGCCCATAGTAGTAGTAGTGCTAATGTTGTTTCTAGTATTGAACACATTGAGAATCAAGCCATGTTATGGCACTTCCATCTTGGTCATCCCAGTTTTACTTATCTTGAAAAGTTGCTACCTGCATTATTTCAGAATAAAGGTTCAAACGATTTGAGATGTGATGTGTGTCAACTTGCGAAGCATACGCGTTCTTCCTATCTTGGAATCGGCTATCGACCTACCACACCTCTTAGTGTAGTTCATAGCAATATCTGGGGACCTATGAAAGTCAAGAACATCAATGGGGCTCGTTCGTTCATAACATTTATTGATGATCACACCATGATGACGTGGACTTTCTTAATGAAAGAAGCCTGAAACGGTCCAGATTTTTCAGCTATTTCACAAAATGGTAGCTACCCAGTTTCAGACTCACATCAAGGCTCTGAAAACTGACAATGCCCACGATTACTTTAACAAAGACCTTGACTCCTTTCTACACCTTCATGGCATCATTCATGCAAGTTCGTGCGTCGACACCCCTCAACAAAACGGCATTGCCGAACGCAAGAATAGACACTTACTCGATGTTGCTCGCTCACTCATGTTTACACAATGTTCTGAAGCATTTGTGGGGAGAGGCTGTTCTAACAGCCACATACCTAATCAATCGCATACCCAGTAGGGTCTTGGACTTCAAGACTCCTCGGCATGTTCTTCTGGAAAATTTTCTCCATTTGGCCAGTTTCTCAGCTGATCTTCCTCCTCGAGTATTTGGTTGCACGGTTTTCATTCACAACTAAGCACCCAACCGCTCCAAGTTAGATCCGCGCGCCTTGAAAAGCGTGTTTATAGGCTACTCTTCAACCCAGAAGGGCTATAGGTGCTACCATCCTCCGACCAAACGAGTTTACACCACTCGGGATGCTACCTTTTGTTAATCACAGACCTACTTTCCTACCACTGTGATTCAGGGGGAGCAGACAGATAATGGTGGCAGTCATACCCTCGTGGATACGATTTGTTTAGAGGAAGAGGACACTTCATCCGACTTTGTGAGTCAGAGGGAGCTCCCAACTGATGTTGTAAGTCAGGGGGAGTCTCAAATGTCATCAGAGGAACCATTAGAGAAACCTCTTCTTGTTTATCAAAGAAGAAAGAATATTGTGATTGAGGATGATACTCTTGAGACAGAAAACAGTGGAGGGGGAGTTACGAATGCTGATTGAGAAGTGATAGTTGAAGAGATTGAAGAAGAGGGTGATGATTTGAGTGATCTAGAGGTTCCCATTGCTCTATGAAAAGTTGTAAGAAATTGCACAAAATATCCGATTGCTCGACAAATCAGATATGATGGTCTTAGCAATTCTCACAAAGCATTTATATCTGCTCTCGACGAGGAACAAATACCTAAGAATATTGAAGAAGCTATGAAACATCCAAAAATAGAGAAGTCTTTGTCATGGAGGAGTTACAAGCTTTGGAGAGAAATAATACATGGGACATTGTCTCCCTTCCGAATGGAAAGAACACAGTTGATTGTAAGTGGATCTTCACCATTAAATATAGAACAGACGGGTCAATTGAAAGATATAAAGCTAGGTTGGTGGCTAGAGGGTGTTGTTTTCTCTGACAGCAAACCTGGACTGGCTGTTACATCAACTTGATGTGAAAAATGCCTTTCTTAACGGAGAACTTGAAGAAGAGGTCTATATGGTGTTTCTTCCGGGAGTGAAAAATCCGAGAGAAGGGGAAGTTTGTAAGCTTCGCAAGGCCTTGTACGGGTTGAAACAATCTCCCCGAGCCTAGTTCGACAGATTTACCAAGACTGTGAAGTAAGGAGGATACTATCAATGTCAGACCGATCACACCTTATTTGTGAAGCACTCACCTACAGGGAAGATCTCCATCCTCATTGTGTACGTGGATGATATTATAATCACTGGAGACGATGTAGAAGAAATTAAGAGACTCAAGGCTGGCAAAAGAGTTCGAACTCAAAGACTTGGGAAACCTTAAATACTTCCTAGGAATGGAGGTTTCAAGATCTCAGAAAGGTATCGTAATCTCTCAACGAAAATATGTTTTGGACTTACTAAAGGAAGTGGGAATGCTTGACTGTAAGCCTATCGACACTCCCATGGAGTCGAATAAAAGTCTTAGTAGGGAGGAGGATATGCCTGCAGTTGAAAAAGGTCGGTATCAACGATTGGTTGGGAAACTGATTTATTTAGCTCACACTTGACCCGATATAACTTTTGCAGTTGGGATTGTCACCAAATACCTTCGTCCTAATGAAGAACACATGGGAATGGTTTATACAATCCTAAGGTACTTGAAGAGTTCACCTGGAAAGGGAATCTACTTCAAGAGAACTGCTCAACGGGGAATTATTGTCTATACCGATGCAAGTTGGACTGGTGAACTCACAGATCGAAGGTCTACAACTGGTTATTGTAGTTATGTATGGGGAAATCTTGTGACATGGCGCAATAAAAAACAAAAGGTTGTGGCTAGAAGCAGCGCAGAGGCTGAGTATCGAGCTCTCGCACTTGGAATCTGTGAGAGTATCTGGTTGAAGCGCATCATGAATGAGCTGAAGATTGAGATCGATGGTCCTATGCAGTTTCTGTGTGATAGCCAAGCAGCAATCAGCATAGTCCGCAATCTTATTCATCATGATCGAACTAAACATGTGGAGGTAGATCGTCATTTTATACCTGAAAATGTGAGTTCTGATGTGGTTGGAGTGGAATATGTTCCTACAAAGCAGCAGACTGCAGATGTTCTTACGAAACTTCTTTCAATAGATGTGTTTGACCACTTACTGTCTAAGTTTGGGTTGATTAACATCTACACCAAATTTAAGGGGAGTGTTGAAGAATATTATATTTTCCTTATTAGTATAGGAATAAATTTCAATATTTTCCTTATCAATATAAAAATAGTAATAAAAGTTTTCCTAATTAAGGAAGAATTCTCCTATCCTAACTCTATATAAACCTATATATCCTTTATGTAATCCTCAATATCACAATACAATTGAAAACTTTCTCTCATAAATTCAATACAATACATCAAAAGAATCAGAAAACTAGATAAATGGAAAACCATTGTGGAATCCAAAACAAACATACTGAATGCTGAAAACTATTTCAAATTGATAAGCCTCCTCACATTTCTCTTGGGACAGAAGACTGCTCTCTCTGCATTACCTAATTTCACTCACAATATAATTAACTGGATCCAGAGATCTCGTATGAATTTTTCAAGAGAATACTCTATCAAGTCATATATAGCTTCATAAATTGTTTCGAGGCAAAAGTTCCATAAACCCATTGATCACAATCCATCACTAACCCACAATTTAATCAACATCGAAAGGAGCAACAAAGCATAAATATTCAGTACCTGTGCCTTGGTAGCTTGGTAATGGAAAGAAATCCTCTTTTGCAGCTCTTCGACAAAGGGAGTGACAGAAGGGTCCTTGGAATTCAGTAACAGAACCTCCTGGGCGGTTATGATCGCCTTGATATGCTCTAGATTGATGACAATCGCCCGCTCACGACCCAATACAGTGGAAGGGTATGACAGAAGGGGGTCAAGGATTCGAAGGTCACGGGCAGGTAACCCTGTGCGGCGCATGATGGCATGCTTCCCAGCCTCCACCACCTGGGTCTGACCGGTTGAATCCAGCAGGAGCCATGCCCGAACACCGGTGCCTTTCTTGCGGGCAGTAATGAGGGTAGTGGCTGGCCGGCTCAGTGGGTCTGTGTCAACGTCATTGGGTTTGGACAGTGGAGTCAGATTAGGCCTCATTGGCAGCAATCGATGATCGGGAACTGCAGTCGACGTGGAATAGCGTAGTTAAAACTTAAAATAACAACGATATGAAGCTTCAAATGGTTTTTCAGCTCAACTTGTAGAAAAAATCAATCTCTAGCTGGGTAACTCAATAATTTCCCATGAAATGCCAAAGGAACGCAACCATTCATCCGAATTCAGGAAGCATCGGATATGTGAAACAATCAATTGATGAGTGTCATATAGAATCAAACTTACACTAAATTGAGAATTTTCGGCGTCGACTTGACCAGCTGATCTATTTTTTTTTTTCGCTTTCGTCGCTTCGATTCCGTTCTCTGAGCTTAGCTTCGTTGCTTGGAAAATAATCGCAGCACAAACAACGTACAACAAATGACGGAAGAAAGAGTTACGTCGTAGCGATACTTCAGTATCCTCCCGGCGATTTGATGCTCCTCCTCGGCTTTTTTCCAGCAGCAAACGGACTGAGAATGGAAGAGGAAGCAGATTCAATTTGGAAACTAGCAAAGGAAGACAATGGATCTTCGTCTGTGCTGACTCTGTTAGAATGTGAATCAAGATTTCATCAACCCTAACTCTACTGAGCTCGTCTGTGATGCCAAAATTGCTGATGATCGTGCTCCATCTGTGACTTTGTTTTCAATGAGATCCATTTTTACCAAACTACCCTTCAAAGCCTCCGAAACTAAAACGGTAAAACCCTACGCAACCACACTGACGAACAGAGCTTCAAAGCGTTAACCCGAAAAAGGACGCACCTTTTCACCGAGCGAGAAATGAGAAGGTGGGTTGCTAAGACTCTTCTTCAATCGCGTTCCCTTCCATTTCCAATCAGTCACTCGAAAACCAGGTTGCTCACAAGTTCTTCCTCCGACAATCTGGAAGGTTTGGTTGACCCGGATGACCTTTCTCTCTCAGGGCCAGAGTCAATTTCCAGTGAAGAGTTTACTCTTCTGCGGGATTCTTTATTGAACCCTCATTCTTCTTCTTCTTCTTCTTCTTCTTCTTCTTCTTCTTCTGCTGGTAAGTTCTCAGATGAAGCGTTGATGGTTGTTGATGTGATCTTGAGTGTTAATGATCAGTTTGGTAAAGAAACCGTGAAGTTGCTCAGGCGGCATAGGGAGAAGTTAAGCGAGTCTTTGGTGATTGAGGTTCTGAATTTGCTCAATAGCCCTGAACTAGGTCTTAGATTCTTCATATGGGCTGGCCAGCAAATCGGATATTCCCACACTTTACCTGTGTACAATGCGCTACTAGAGTTGTTGCAGAGAAATAATAGTGCTGCTGGAGGTAGAATACCAGAGCAGTTCCTGCTGCAAATCGAAGGTGGTGATGACAAGGAAGTTCTAGGGAAGTTACTTAACGTGTTGATTCGCAAATGTTGTCGCAACGGTTTGTGGAATGTTGCTCTGGAGGAGCTAGGTAGACTTAAGGATTATGGATACAAGCCGTCGAGATCGACTTACAATGCTTTGGTCCAAGTGTTCCTCAGAGCTGAAAGGTTAGAAACTGCTTCTCTGCTTCATAAAGAAATGTCAGGTTTAGGGTATGCAATGGATGGTTTTACTTTGGGATGTTTTGCTCGTTCTCTTTGTAAAGCTGGGAAATGGAGAGAGGCATTGAAGTTAATTGAGGATGCGGAATTCAAACCTGATACTGTGCTTTTTACCAACATGATATCTGGATTGTGTGAAGCCTCGCTCTTTGAAGTAGCTATGGATTTCTTAACAAGAATGCGAGTTTATTCTTGTATCCCTAATGTTCTGACTTATAGGATTTTGCTCTGTGGGTGTTTGAGAAAGAAACAGCTTGGTAGATGTAAAAGAATTTTGAATATGATGATTACAGAAGGATGCTATCCAAGTCCAGCCATTTTTAACTCTTTAGTTAATGCTTATTGCAAATCGAGGGATTATGCTTACGCTTATAGGCTTATTAAGAAAATGATGGAATGTGGGTGCCAGCCGGGTTACATAGTCTACAACATATTTATTGGTGGTGTTTGTGGAAATCGGGAGTTGCCTGAGGCGGGTGCCCTTGAGTTGGCTGAAAAAGCATATGGGGAAATGCTCGATGCGGGAGTCACATTGAATAAGGTCAACGTTAGCAACCTTGCATGGTGTCTTTGTGGTGCTGGGAAATTCGAGGAGGCATATCGTCTCATTAGTGAAATGATGAGCAAGGGCTTTATACCAGATACCAGTACATATTCCCAGGTCATTACTTGTCTCTGTAATTCGGCAAAAGTAGAAAAGGCCTTTCTATTATTTCAAGAAATGAGGAAGAATGGAGTTCCGCCAGATGTGTACACATATACGCAATTGATCGACAGTTTTTGTAAGGTAGGTTTACTAGAACAGGCTCGCAGGTGGTTTGATGAAATGGATGAAAATGGATGTGCCCCTAATGTAGTGACTTACACAGCACTTATACATGCTTACCTTAAAGCAAGGAAGGTGTCCGATGCAAACCAAATTTTTGAGCTAATGTTGTCCAAGGGCTCTGTTGCTAATGTCGTTACATATACAGCACTAATCGATGGACATTGTAAAGCAGGAGAGATCGAGACGGCTTGCAAAATATATGCTAGAATGAAACAGGACAATGTTGAAAATTCGGATGTGGAGTTGTATTTTGGGGTGATTGATACAGAGTCCGAGGAGCCAAATCATTTCACGTATGGAGCTTTGGTTGACGGCCTATGCAAAGCTCATAAGATCAAAGAGGCCCGTGAGTTATTAGAAGCGATGTCAGTAAGTGGTTGTCAGCCTAATCATATCATCTATGATGCACTTTTAGATGGATGTTGCAAGATCGGTAAGCTAGATGAGGCGCAAGAGGTGTTTACCATGATGATAGAGCATGGATACAATCCAAATGTATATTCATACAGCTCTTTGATAGACAGGTTGTTTAAAGATAAGCGATTAGATCTCGCCTTGAAAGTCCTGTCCAAAATGCTTGAGAATTCTTGTGCTCCTAATGTTGTTATCTACACTGAAATGATTGACGGTCTATGCAAAGTTGGAAAAACTGATGAAGCATATAAACTTATGGTTATGATGGAAGAAAAGGAGTGTCATCCAAATGTTGTCACCTATACTGCAATGATTGATGGGTTTGGGAAAGCTGGGAGACTTGACAAATGCCTTCAACTGTTTCAAAAGATGGCTTCCAAGGGCTGTGCTCCAAATTTTGTCACTTATAAGGTTCTGATAAACCATTGTTGTGCAGCCGGCCTATTGGATGAGGCTCTTAAACTCTTGGAAGAGATGAAAGAGACACACTGGCCAAAGCATGTAGCAGGTTATTGTAAAGTCATTGAAGGATTCAATCGAGAATTTATTGCTTCTCTGGATCTGTTGGATGAGTTTAGTGAAAAGGAAACAGTACCTGTTTCCCCTATTTACAGGGTTCTGATCGATAGTTTTGCCAAGGCCGGAAGACTGGAGAAAGCTTTAGAACTGTACAAAGAAGTCTCATCGCTCTTAGCACCATCAGCAGCTAACCGGAATATGTATATTTCCTTAATAGAGGGCCTTGCACTTGCTAATAGGGTCGATAAGGCCTTTGATTTGCATGTCGACATGACTTTAAAAGGCATCATTCCTGAGGTAGGCACCGTCGTCCATGTGATCAAAGGTCTTTTGAGATTAAACAGGTGGGATCAAGTACTGCAGCTTTCGGATGGAATATGCCAGGCGGTATGCTTCTATGACATTCATTCTCCCATCCCCTCAACAACCATATGCTCACTAATTACATGTATATATGTTTAAGTTATATGATCAGCGAGCTGAAAATGACTCTGATTATGTATATTTTCAGTAAATGGATCCACATTGATAGCTTGTTTCGAAAATATTATGTAGAATCTTCGTTAACTGTTTCTCCTTGTTGCTTTGCTCAATTTCCAGGCAAGAATTCAGAGTCAATAGAGTTGGAAAATTAAAATGGAAATGTGCAAAGGTGTATCGTTTCTTCATCCCCAGCCGAGAGAAATGTGCAATCCACCGAGGTTACACAACAGCATAGTGCTTCTCAGACAATAGAAAGTAAATTTGATGGTCATGAAGCTAAGGTAAATATGAATGACATTCATGTTTTTTTTTCCTGGTCTATTTGGAACTTACTTTGGAAATGTCCCTGTTTTTCTTTACATAGGATAATGAAAATGCATCCCCAGAGTTCTGCCATACCGAGAAGTCACTGAGAGTTGACAATGAGCAGTCCCAACCTTCCACTGAAAGGACTGAGGTGATGTCAATCCCTCCAACACGAATTTGGAAACAGTTGATCATGTGTCTTCTGGTGCAGAAAACCATCATGCTCTCCAAGAAACTAGCATTGATAAACAAGTTCGTCAACTTCAGAACCAGTTCGAAGTAGAATGTCGCAGTACAGTGAGTTTCTTCTTACACTGGTGCTAGTTGTGTGATTAGGCATTCTCGAAATATATTTGGGAAGCTAAGGGTTGCCCAAAGAACTTGTTTTCCCTCTAAGCAGGGACGGATCTAGGGGGTGACTGCCCTAGGCCACGGCAACCCGCTGTTTGTGTCCAGTTCTTTACTAATAGTTAAATTTTTCTTAATAGTTTTAGAGAATTTTTAATTTTGGCCCAGTAATATTTTGAAAATATGTCCATCCTGAATCCGTCCCTGTCTTTAAATTGTTATGTTATTCATTGTAGGTTCGAATCAGGCATCTCTAAAAGCTGCAAAATCAAAGCAATCAGGCAGCTGGCGCAAATGATTTCACGAGGAGGCAACAAGCAGCAACCTTTGGTTCTGGAAGCAAACATTGACACTCTGAGACAAGACGATGAGATAATCGAGCCTGCATCGTTGTATAATCTAGAACTCAAGAGTTTCAAGGGTGATTGTATGAGCCAGGTGCTATCTTTTCCCAAGGCTAGAAGTAATAATCAAGTCCAAAGATACTTGCTTTGGTGTCCCATTAGATGTATCAACTTGAAGTGTTGTTGCTGTGACAGTGTTCCTCACATTAGGTGATATTAATCAGATAAATGACTCAACAGCACAGCTTCTATAGAGTACTCAAATATTTGTAATGGTTCATCAGATGAGAGTTTTGAACATTGCAACTCTACCTTCTATAGAGTACTCAAATATTTGTAATGGTTCATCAGATGAGGTATTATTGCAATGTTCAAAACTCTGCTGCAGCTTATTAAAGGGGAGCTGCTAAACATCGACCTAATTTTCGAAAAATATCGCCCTAAGATTTGAATGTAATATATAAAATTACGCGAATGCCCTTCATTTTTTGTATTAAAAACAGCCGAACAGAATTATTCACCATCATTTTCACCTCTCTCGTCAAATTTTTCTCCCAAAAATTCAGCACTATTTGCCGCCGCCGCCCACACAACCACCGTCCACACCTCCGCCTCCCACACCCCCACACCGTCGTAGTCCTCAAAGCCACCGCCGCCGCCCTCACCGTCATTGCCACCACCGCCGCGAGGTACGTCACCGGAAATAGGGTCCAGCCGTCCAAAATGGACTGCCGATTAAAACCCGGCAGTCCGATTTGGACTGCTGGGTTTCAATAGGGTCGTCCGTTTTGGATGGCTAGACCCTTTTCTAATTTTAATATTTTTTAATTTATTTTTTAATTAATAAATTAATACAGTAATTAATATAAATAAGTTAATTTGTTATTAATTAGAATAAATGTTTTTTGTCATATTATTTGTTTATTATTTTAATTATTAAATATAATTAATAAACTTGTTAATAATACTTAGAAATGATATTTAAGTAGTGAAGTTATGGGTGATTAAATATGTTGATGAAGTTAAAATTTTAAAATGTGGGTAATTAAATAAGGTCATTTAAAGTGATAGTGAATGATTTTAAAAGTATTTATTTATTTTAATAATTAGTAATTATAGTGAATGAAAATTGTTGATGATAATTGAAAATGATAATTAAGTAGTGAAATTATTGTACTTAAATATGATGATTATGTTAATTTATGTAAATGTGAGTAATTAAATAAGGTTAAACGAATTGAGAGCACAAAGAATTAAATTGCCCTCATAACCACTTTGAACCTACAGCCCGACTTAAAAGTCATAGTCATTTTTGTGGAACCCGAAGACGATGTCGTCGATTGTGATTTGGCCTTACCACCGTGATTGCATACCATATACAGCCGCTTCTTTGCTTCACCAGGGGGTTTTTTGTATGAACCCTTAATCACTTCAAACCCTAAACTCAATGCGATGTCTTTTCCGCATCACCGGCGACTTCACGTGTCTCATACATAACTCTATTCTCAAAAAAAAATTGTAATCTATCTCCTCTTCTTCATCATCATCACTTTCCTACTGCACAGTACCATCTCCATCATTTCCCTACACATTAAATACCAAAACCTATCATTCGGTATAATAATATGCATGATGTTATAAAACTAAGAACAAAGGAGAGAACAAGAACATGGGAGGGAGGAGAAGTACTTTCTTATTGAGGTGTGTAGAAGGTTACAAATGATAGCTCTATTTATAGGCTCATGGAATTATAACCTACACTTTCTAATATTATTACACATAAAAGAGGGGAATGAAATACATTAAATCATACACATAAAGGAGGGGAATAAAATACATTAACCATAGAAGGAGGAGTTACACAATTGGGCATTCACTACAATTATCTTCATAACACTCCCCCTTGAATGTCCATTGGGTAACGGTATACATCATTCTTTGAATACGCATCTGATACTGCCTCGTTAAAAACCTTACTAGGAAAACCCAGTGGGAAAAACTATGGTTAAGGGAAAAAGAGTGAAGTGCGTATCGACTCCCCCTAATGATGATATCAATTGAAATCCCTTAGTCGTCGAACTCCTATTTTCCGAACTAGTCTCTCAAATGTTGATGTCGGAAGAGCCTTGGTGAATGAATCAGCCAAGTTATCACTTGAACGCACTTGTTTGACAGTGATGTCACCATTCTTTTGAAGGTCATGAGTGAAGAAGAATTTAGGAGAGATGTTTCGTTCTATCTCCTTTGATGTATCCCTCTTTCAATTGTACGATGCATGCAGCATTATCTTCATGCAAGGGTGTCGGGGCCATCTTTTCAGAAGTTAATGCACACAAGCTTCGAATGTGTTGAATTATAAACCTCAACCAAACACATTCACGACTAGCCACATGTATTGCTAAAATATCAGCATGGTTAGATGATGTGGCGATAAGTTTTTGTTTCCCAGAGCGCCAAGAAATTGTTATATCACCACATGTGAACAAATAACCAGTTTGTGATTGGCCAGTATGAGGGTCAGATAGGTATCCAGCATCTACATATCCTACCAAATCTACTTTCGATTCATTCGAGAAGAATAATCTCATATCTTGTGTTCCTTGCAGATAGCGAAGTGTATGTTTGACACCATTCAAATGTCTTCATGTGGGAAAAACTATATCTTGCTAATAAACTAACGGCAAATGATATGTCGGGTCTTGTATGACCGACAAGATACATTAGTGCACCGATTGCACTAAGATAAGGTACTTCAAGACCAAGTACTTTTTCATCACTTTCCCAAGGTCTGAAAGGATCTTTTTTCACATCTAGTGATCTGACAACCATCGGGGTACGCAATGGGTGTGATTTATCCATGTAAAATCATTTCAACACTTTAGTAGTGTATCATTCTTGATGTACAAGAATACCATGTGGTAGCTGCTCAACCTACAAACCAAGACAATATTTTATCCCCCTCAAATCTTTCATCTCAAATTCTTTTTCAAGTAGGTGATTGCTTTTGTAAGCTCTTTGGGAGTCCCAATGATATTTATGTCATCAACATAAACTGAAATAATGACAAACTCGATTCCTAATCTATTGACGAAAACACATGGGCATATAGGATCATTTGTATATCCTTCTTTGATCAAATATTCATTAAGGCGGTTATACCATATTTTGCCAGATTGTTTCAATCCATATAAGGATTTATTCAATTTGATCGAATAACAATCTCGAAAACTTAATTTGTAAGCTTCAGGCAGATGAAATCCTTCAGGAAGTTTCATATAGATGTCGTTATCAAGTGATCCATATAAATAGGCAGTTACAACATCCATGAGATGCAAATCTAATCCTTCTCGAATTGCCAGACTGGTCAAATAACAAAAATTAGTTGCATCCACCACAGGAGAATATGTCTCCTCATAATCAATTCCGGGTCTTTGTGAAAATCCTTGGGCAACAAGACGTGCCTTGTACCTCGTAATTTCACCATTTTCATTACACTTTCTTACAAAAATCCATTTGCATCCGACGAAGTTGACACCATCAGGTGTAAGGACCACAGGTCCAAAAACTTTTCGTCTTTTGAGAGAATGTAATTCTACCTTAACTGTGTCATTCCATTTTCGCCAATCCTTTCAAGTTTTGCATGCATTCATGGATTTTGGCTCATGATCCTCATTTTCATTAATAACATTCAGCGCTGAATTGTAAGCAAAAACTTCATTGACGTTAACTGTATCGCGATTCCATTGTTTACCATCCAAGACATAGTTGATTGAGATCTCATTATTTTCAATATGTTCAGGTACCTGATGCTGTTCTTAAACTGATATATCAGTGATGCTTGGTGGCTTATCCTCGATTGGACCATCTTGCTTTACAGCTCTTTTTCTTTTTCAAGGATTTTTATCGTTGGAACCGATAAGTCTACCACGCTTCAGGTGTGCTTTAGACTCATTTGGATTTTTATGATGTCCAATTGGGACATCTACTCTTGATAGAGCATTCATTGCTAGAACATGAGATTTAGCTACTCGATATGGGTCAGTTTAAGCGTCTGCAATTGATTCGCTAAACTTTGTAAATAAATTATCTATTGAATTTCTAGTTCACATTGTCTAGTGTGAGGATCATAATGAGATAATGATAATTCATTTCAACTTATATCTTTGTCCAGCTTGTTATTTTCTCCCCCTAATGTTGGAAAAACTAATTCATCAAAGTGACAATCAGCAAAACGAGTAGTGAATAGATCTCCTGTCATTGGTTCTAAATATTTTATAATCAAGGGAGACTCATACCCAACATAAATGCCCAACCTCCTTTGAGGTCCCAACTTAGTGAGTTATGGTGGTGTAATAGGGATGTAAACAGCATATTTAAATATTCTTAGATGGGATATATTCGGTTCCTGATCAAAAAACATTTATAAGGGGGAATACCCGTGATAACTTATTGGCCTGATGCGAATTAATGATGCTGCATGTAAAACTGCATACCCCCAACATGAAGTGGGAAGCTTTGCCTTCATTAACAATGGTCTTGCTATTAACTATAAGCGTTTGATTAGAGATTCTGCTAAACCATTTTATGTATGAACGTGTGCTACAGGATGTTTAACATCAATTCCGACTGACATGCAATAATCATTGAAATGTTGTGAAGTAAATTCACCAGCATTATCAAAGCATATCATTTTTATCGGATAATCTAGAAACTATGCTCGTAATCTGATCAATTGAGCAAGTAATCGCGCAAATGCCAAATTGCGAGTGCATAATAACGATACATGTGACCATTTAGCTTATGCATCAATTAAAACCATAAAGTATCTAAATGGTCTGCATGGTGGATGAATTGGTCCACAAATATCGCCTTGAATGCGTTCCAAAAATGTGAGCGGTTCATTTCTCACTTTTGTCGATGATGGTCGGATAATCAATTTTCCTTGAGAACATGCGATACAAGCCAAATCATTCGATTGGGGAATTCGCTTACTCATTAACGAGTGTCTAAGGGAATTCTCAAGTATTTTACGCATCATAATTGTTCCGGGATGTCCTAACCGGTTATGCCAAACTACAAATCTATCACAATCCATAAACTTGGAGTTTATGGTAGAATGTGATTCAATTGTACTAATAAATGTGTAGTACAAACTGGAAGAAATAGATGGCAATTTTTCAAGATAACATTTGTTACCATCTACCACACTTGTTATGGCAATTTTTCAAGATGGCATTTGTTACCATCTACCATACTTGTGATGGCAAAATATTCTCTTTTTTTCTTCCTCAATTGTTTCGATATGATATTCGTTGTGACAGATATCTTTATCACTTAATAAGTTGCGGCGAGACTTTGTAGAATATAATGCATCATCAATATGCATTTTAGTTCATCCGTGTAATAACACGTTTGCTCTTCCGGAGCCTTCAATTAAATTACTACTACTCGATATAGTGCTAGCATTAGCTTCTCGCATCACTAGATGGGAAAAATACTTCTTATCCTTTAGAATAGTATGAGTGGAAGCACTATCAATGAGACATACATCCTCGTTTTTTATGTTGTTGTGGATGGTAGTATTATCCATGCTATAACACGAAAACAATAATCCATATTAGAAGGGACAAGTATGATAGGAAATTCATTAATAAAAAGAAATAAAAAATGAGAAAACACTTTAAAGAAAAACAAACTCAAACAAATCAAATGAAAATGATAATAAGGTACATACATCAAGGCACCATTTTGTAATAAAAGATATCTCAACAACCATCTTATTTCTCAACATTTCCATCATGAGGAGGAAAAAAGTCAGCAACATCCAGATGAGTGGTGTCAAATTGGTCATGGTTTAAAACACCTTCCTCAATGACCATATTGGTTTCAACCTTCTTGTCCTTCCTTGACTCTTGGTAAAGATTGATAAGATGTCTAGGTGTATGATAAGTGTGAATCCAATGATCACTGTCACATCTAGTACACATATTTTGAACGTTTCTGTTGCTAGTCCCACCTAGTTCCTTATTCATTCGCTCATCCCGTTTGAAATGTGGACGAGAAGAGTGGTTGAATCTCTGAAGGCGACCGCGACCATAATCACGTCCACGACCATGGACATTATTGCGACCATGTCCACCATCACGGCCATAACCACGACCACGACCACAATATCGATCAAAATGGTGACCGTTTGTCGTGTTAGCTTCTGGAAATGGAGCCATACCAGTGGGGCGTGATTGGTGATTCTTCAATAAGAGGTCATTGTTTTGCTCGGCACTACGAGGCATGAGATTAATTCAGAATATTTGGTGAAGCCCTTCTCCCGATATTGTTGTTGGAACTATATTGGAGGCATGCAAAGTGGAAAATGTCTTCTCGAGCATTTCCTTATCAGTGATTTTCTTGCCACATAGCAACAACTGCGAGCAAATTTTGAAGAGGGCGGAATTATACTTGCTCACGCATTTGAAATCTTGTAGGCGTAAATGCACCCAATTATCACGAGCTCGAGGGAGAATCACGTTCTCTGGTGGTCATATGGTTCTTTGAGATTTTTCCACAATTCGAGGGGATCTTTGATGGTGAGATATTCATTTTTCAATCCCTTGTCAAGATGGTGGCGAATAAAGATCAAAGCCTTGGCTTTGTCTTAGGCAGATGTTTCAGTATCATCGTTAATTGTGTCGCCCAACTCTTTGGCTTTCAAATGGATGTCATCATCCAAGACCCATGAGAGGTAATTTTTGCCCGAAACATCAAGGGCCACAAACTCAAGTTTGGAAATATTCGACATGCTATAAAAGAAGCAAATTGAATTAGAAATATATTATAATCCAAATAATAAAACATATGAAAATTGATATAATAATGATATAACACTAAAAATAGTAACAGTAATGTAACGTTCATTAACATAAAAATAAAGAATGCTTTAAAGAATAATAATAATAATAATAATAATAATAGTGGCATACCCAACGTAGCTATATATACATTTAAATAGTAATAAAGGTTTTCTCCTTTCGGTAGAAACAAAAAAAATGACAGAAGTATTCATGGATTATAAGCAAAATGCACCAAATCAAAAGAGTTAACTAAAATGAGATGATAAAGTTTAATACATTTGTGTAACGGCTAAAATATTATATATATATATATATATATATATATATATGATAAAAACATCAATATGATCATTTAAAATAGGAGGGAAAAAATGCTAACAATGATAATGTGAGTTCACTTAAAAAAATGCATAAAATATTTATAAATATTGTTGTCTAAAAGAGATACGCATGCATATGCTTTTTACTATGTGTACTAATGTTGGATACATATTTGGAAATGTTAATATGGGAATATAATCATACTTCTTATGTATAGTTGTATAAACACTATGCTTAATGTTGTTAATTAGTGGAAGAAGAAGGATACAATTTATATAATACAAAAACGGATCTGAGTTGCCACCATGCATCTGCAATTTTGATGGATGCCAGCAATGAAAATCAATATGGTGAAGTTTGTGGTTAATTATGCAGTTTGTTCATATTACACTACCTTATAATGACAAAAAACTTGATGATCTCACCATCCCTTAGTGCAGAAATATGTTACAGAGCGACTTCAAAGGTTGAGTGGTGCACCACAGCAAACTCCAACTTGGATACGCAAAGCTTAAGTATTTGTACTAATTAGCAGATAACCATGAATTAATTAAACAAGGTATATGCTTCTAAATGCATGAATGCAGCTCGTATGTGCTAGCTACCTCCACATTTTTAACTTATCCTCTTAAACCTATGTGCTTTAAGTTGCTTAATTTATCTATAGATTGATCTATACACATTTAGAGAACACAGGTTATTTATTTTAATCAATTAATTTAGTCAAACCACCATGGTTGGCTTGGTTCGGACTAGGCTAAAATGTGAGACATATATGTTTCCATGAAAAACTAGGGTGGTTTGATTTTGCAATTTGGTCAATGATTTCGAATAGTAAGAGATTTCAAATAGGAGAGATTTTAAATATGTAAGTAATTTCGTAAATGCCTTGTTTATTTAACGGAATTTTAGAAATTAAAAGAGAAAATCTAATTTTGTAATGACTAATAGACCCATAACTTGTCACATTAATTAATTCTCACAAACTCAACAAGGCAATTTGATCATTTCTTACTCAAACCACTTGAGATTCGGTAATCTTTTGTCCATGAAGTATTGGATTTGAAATCACCTTCCAAATCACTTGGAAAATTACCTTTTTAGGCACGATTAAATAAAAAATTACGTAGACAGTCAAATCGAAACATAAATTATAAAAAATGACAGTTACCGAGACATACGCGCACTGTAAAACTCTTCTATTTCTTAATTGACGACTTGATTTTTTAATGGCAACGCATACCTCCTGTATCTTTGGTGTACTGGACCCCTAATGCAACTCTTGACAGGAGGATTCCCAGATTCCGGAGGCCAACTCGGTACAGACCATACTGATTACTGACATTGTGGCACTCTAGCCCTCCACTTGCGAGAAGAAAAGAGTAGACTCGTTTCATTTCTGTCATGAAATATTTGCAGACCTCGCCATGGATGGATATAATTTTGCATTTATGGTTTGGTGGTTGAAACTCTGCCCATCTCCTACGTGTACCTGGGTATGATTTTCTGGTAGAATTGTGTCGTTGGAGGGGTTGGGGCTCTGGGAATGTGATAGGATAATGGTTGTTACCATTTTATGTATTCTTCTGGTATTCGAGAATTGTCAACGACGTTGGATTATACATTCGGCACATGAACTTGCTTGTATCCTGAGTTTTACAGCTTGATAAGATTGTAATATTAAAATGCACTAAATCAATTAAAATGTGAGTTTAATTCGTATCTGGACTGAACTCGGGTTAACCGTAGTAGATTTTAAATTGAACAATTGCAGATTAAGCTCACATTTTAAATGGCTAAGTGCATTTTAACCAATTAATGTTAACCTAATTTACCGAAAATCAAGTTTCAGTTAACCGCACTTTATAAACTAATTGAGAGACTAAATTGTAATTACATAAAAGTTTGGGAGTCCAAAATGTAAACAATAAATGGTGAAACAATTGAAATAATGATTTCATGGCAGCGCCGCCCACCGTAGGATAGGATACCGTGTGCGTTCTAGCGGCACACTTTATAATTATTATTTTTTGTAATTTATGTTTCGAATTGACTGTTTACGTTATTTTCGATTTAATCGTGTTTAAAAAAAATTTCAAATCCCTTAGGGCACAAGGTTTTTCCATTTTCAAACGTGACCAAATCAATCGAACCCACGCGATCACTCTCTAAATCAAAAAAAGCAAACCACTCCTAAAGTATATAGTTATTTGTTCTTATAATTTTTACATATTTTCAAAATCTAGTAATATTTTAAAGATATTTACAGCTTGGGTATATTCCTGAGTAGCGACCAGCCTCTACTCTCAACTTTTTCGAGAAAGCATGATCCTAATTGTCGGATAAATCCTCAATTAGTAATTTGAGACACAGCTTATTCTTCTTTTAAAATCTTAGTTTTGTTTAACCACAACTTGTCTATGTCCAACTTTCGGTGTCACTAAACAAATATTTTGTACAGTTTTAAGTGGGAAAAAATAACTAAAACACTAGGATGCTGTAAGCCGCCATGCATATGTGGTAATATACAAATACTAAATTAATTCCACCCCCATTCATGCATAATAATGGTGTCTATAAATAAAGGCCATATATTATCCAGGCATAACAAAATCATTGAGAGCTTACATTAATAGTTCAGTATAATCAGCATGAATCAGAGTCCTAGTAGTTCATCACCATCATTGACCATACTATTGTTGCTAATGACCTCGAGCATGGTTACGAATGTCGAATCCCAACTCAGAGTCGATTACTATGCATCAACATGCCCGAAACTCGCCCAGATCGTGCGTAGGGAAGTGATGAATGCAATCAAGGCCGAAACACGGATGGCAGCCTCCTTGCTCCGCCTTCATTTCCACGATTGCTTTGTCAACGTATGTATGATTTCATGTTCGTTGTTGGTGTTTTTTTCGATCTGATTATCGGTGTTAGGGGATGAATATATATCATGGTAGTTGTTGTGTCGTTTGCAGGGATGTGACGGTTCTCTTTTGTTGGATGGGAGTGACAGTGAGAAGTTAGCGAGGCCTAACTTGAACTCGGCCAGGGGGTTCGAAGTTGTGGACTCGATCAAAACGGCAGTGGAAAGCCAGTGCAGTGGTGTCGTATCTTGTGCTGACATTCTTGCCTTGGCTTCCCGCGATTCCGTGCTCTTGGTATAGTAACTAACTAGATCAACAAACCTATTATTGACTTTGTTTGTTTCTTCAACTTGTTGGGCTTTGCTAAGATATCCAAAAATCCTAATTCAACGTGCAGAGTGGAGGCCCGTCGTGGAAAGTGCCGCTAGGGAGAAAAGATGGGCTTGTGGCTAATCAGACTGCTGCTAATGGGCTACCAGGCCCATTTGATAACCTAACTCTCATCATAACCAAGTTTTCAGCAGTTGGCCTTGATGATCTCGCCGATGTCATCTCCTTATCAGGTAATCTATGTACTAGTCTTTTTTTTTATTACAAATCCACTACTACTATGTACAAGTCTTTTTCAAATTTTGGTATAGCCTCACGGTTATTCATTCGAGCTGCCGGTTAGACAAATGATCGAATCATGTTCACCAAACCGTCTCTTATGATTAAAATGTTACTCTTTCAAAATTTTGTTGAACAGTCTATAGATTAGTGATTCGTTTTGTCGGCTAAACAAATTAACGGATCATGTCCACCAAACCGTCTCTTATGATTAAAAAAACACTATTATATGAATTCTTTTTGAATTTTGACTGAGCCTCCTGGTTATCTATTTGAGCTATTGGTTAGACAAATGATCGAACCATGTCCACCAATGACCAAACCGTCTCTTATTATTAAAACTTTACTCATTTTTTGAATTTTGATTGAGCGTCCTAATTATCTATTCGAGCAATCAGCTAGACAAATGATTGAACCATATCCATCTTTTATAATTAAAAATCTACTATTATATATTACCTTCTTCGGAATTTTGTACGAGCCTCCTGCTTATCCATTCGAGTTGTTGGTTAGGCAAATGGTTGAGCCATGAATTAACCGAAAAATAACAAAGCAAAACTGGGATCCTACAGGTGGGCACACAATTGGACAGGCAAAATGTGCCACATTCAGCAACAGACTTGTCAACTTCAGTCAAACCGGGTCCCCGGATCCGACAATGGAGTCCAACTTAGTCGCCGAACTCCAAACATTGTGCCCGGTGAACGGCGACGGCAACGTCACGACTGCTTTCGACAAGGGCTCCACTGACTTATTCGACAACCACTACTTCCAGAACCTCGTCAACAACAAAGGGATTCTGACCTCCGACCAGGTGTTGTTCTCCGGCAACGAGGCCGCCACCGCAGCCGCCAGGAACCTCGTCCAGATCTACAGCGTCAATCAGTTTAGATTCATGGGCGACTTTGTCAAGTCGATGATTCGGATGGGGAACATTGGTCCGATTACTGGGTCTGATGGTGAGATCAGGAAGAATTGTAGGGTAGTTAATTCAGGTTGATTCCTAGTCAGATTAGGATTGTGTAAGATTATTAAAATATAATAATGGTGTGGTGAAGTTAATTATGAGTTGAAAATGTATTAGTGGCTAAGCAATGAAGTGTCAAGTTGCATGATCTTTGTTAAAGCTATAATCTGGTAAAGAGGTTTTGGATTTGTGATTATTGAATCTAAATATAATTATTTGGTTTTAATCTTGTGTAACTTTGTTGAAAGTCAAGTAATGTAATAGTAATGAATTTAGGAATGACATGAGATTAGAAATGAGAAGCTCTCTAAATTAACTCTTAACACCATGAGAATATTTGTAATTTAGCACTGAGCATCAATGTTATCTTATTTTAATGGTTATGATGTGTTTAGAATGACCATAGGCCTTAGTTTGAGGCTATCCGTTGAAATACTACCACATGTTTATATCAGCGATGATCTAGCCGTGAAGGATTAAGTTTGATGAGCTTCTAGGCACGATCATCCAAAACCCACTAGGCTAACCATTTTTTATCGAAAATCACTAAAACCAAACGGCTAGACCAAACGGTGAACCAATAAGGTTGACCTTCTAGCTAGGTTTTCTCGCTATCCTATCTGAATGTGAAATGGATACTCGGCCGATTATCCAATACACGTAGGTGAAACCCCCCCATAGGTTGTTTACTTTTCTTGAATGGACCAAGAAGGAAACAATCATTTATATTTGAAGATGGCGACACTTTGCCAGCATGACAATATTGATAGTTTAGCACTGACCATCAAGGTTGTCTCATCCTAGTCGTTGGTGTGTTTAGAACGATCGTAGCCCTTAATTATAATTATTTTAAGGTTGTTTGTTGGAATTTTGCGAGTTGTTATATGCTTATAAATGTATGTAAGCGATGACCTAGGCACCTAGTTGAGATGAATTAAGTATGATGGACTTCTAAGCACGATCGTACAGAAACCACTAGGCTAACCATTTCCGATCGAAAATCACTAAAACCCAAGTGGTCAACCTTCCGGCTAGGCTTTCTGGCTATCCTACCTGAACATGAAATGAATACTCGTCCGGTTCTACACCATTTCACACGTTTTTTACTGTTCTTGAATGGACGGAAAAGGAAACAGTCATTTAATTACCTTCAATTGTCTCATGTACAACAGCACAAGATCATAATTACCCACATTTTACATATTCATTCCCCCTTTGTTTCCGTTAACCTTTTTCTAATTAATTACACGGTCGTTCCTAATCACTGCCCGATCTCATCTGTTTTTTCACTAAGTAATTACCATTAAATTCACCAATGCAAAAAGTAAATTGCCTAAATTTACTGCATATACAAAACCATGCTTTTCCACATATATAGGATCCCTGATCTCACATCAAACATATTCACCAAAATCTACGCGAGTTAGCAAGAAAAACCAGTTACTCACAAAGGAGAGACGACATGGAGGGTTTAACAAAACTAATGATAGCGGCGGTGTTGGTCGTGACGATGACGGCTTCGACGGCAACGGCGACGGGGAATGCGACGGCGCCGGTGAAGGAAAGGATGGTATACGTTGGAGGAGGGAGGGAGACATGGGGGCCTAACCGTAATCTCACTGAGTGGTCGTCTCGCCAACACTTCTACGTTGGTAACTGGCTATGTGAGTAACTTCTTCATTATTTACCCCGCTCTATGTTTTTACTGTTTCGATCTGGTAAAATTACACCTAAAATTGAGTTAGGACTAAGGTTTAAGGGTTTAGTGGCGGATTCAGGATGGATTTCTCCTGATTCAGTCTGGAATCCATTTTTTTATTTTTTATTTTTATTTTGACACATGTTAGTCTTATATCTTAAATCATTCGCCAGCATAAATATCGTATATATAGGAAATGTCAAGTTTTCAAGATAGACGCTTTTCATTCACATTTTCGTAAATAGTAAATTGTGATTTACAGAGTACTCTCCCGTCGGCCTAAATTTATGCAAATCCGCTGGTTTCAATATTTTGATGGAATGTTTATGGGACTATATATATATATATATATATATATATATAATGAAGGATGCAATTGGCAGATTTCGGGTTTGACAAGAGCATGTACAGCGTGCTAGAGGTGAACAAGACGAGCTACAAGACATGCAACGAAGCCGGATTCATTCATAACATCACAAGAGGAGGACGCGACGTGTACAAACTGAAGAAAGCCAAGAATTACTATTTCATCTCCGGCGGAGGGTTCTGCTTCAGCGGTTTGAAAGTCGCCATCCATGTAGAGAAGCACCCTCCGGCACCTGCTCCGGCTCCCGCGAAGAACTTTGCTCCGTCGCCGATTTCCACTGCCCATTTGGCTTTTGCTCTTGTTGCAGCTCTTGCCACTGGCCTCTCAACATTAGCGTTCTAGGCTAAATTGATAGATGATGGTTGGGTCTAGAGTTGTCGTTTCCTTGTCACGTTGAGATAGTAACTTGTTGCATTGGTTTTTAATTAGTGCTTTTTAATTTGGGTGATTAGGGTGGTGAATATACTGATTTTTTTACCCCCATTAAACTTGGAAATATATGTTGTTTAACCGTAACAAGGATTGTCTGTGACATTAGATAAAATTTTAAGTTTAAAGATTTATTCCTATTAAATATTTGAGAATTTGTTTAACATAAAGTGGGTTTCATTGCTATTGGATTAAGGTGCGATATTTTAAGTTGGCCCATACAGCTGTTAATAAATATTGATAATATAAAATTAATCTTGAATCACATCTTAATAATTGAGTTATTGAGATACAATGTTCATTAATGTGGTTTCAGAGCTTGTAATGAGAGTGGTCTTTTTATAAATAATAAAAAAAAGAAATGATAGAGTAGTCTCGTTTGTAAAGCTGTGTAAATCTCAGACTCTTTTGAGAACTTTCGTGTGGAGGGTCATGTTAGTGAATAATATAAGTCACTAACTCAAGTTTTTCGGATTCCTTCATTGATCACGTACCCTTTCTTGTATTATTTCGGTATCATTCCCAAATACGCAAACCATCAAAATTAACCCCAATTTGGGCATTGTTCATAGAATTGGAATCTATATCAACTGATTATGAAAGGGGGACAAGCAAATCCTGCATGAATGCGCACAAATAAATTGCTGAAGAGAATTAACACATGCCAAAACGATGTAAAGCACAAAGTGAGAGCTGATCATACATGCATATATTCTGGACCATCATTCTCGCATGAACAACTGAAATTTAGCTTCAAATAAACCCTCTCTTCCCTATGCCAAGTTCTACAACCGATTTTCGCCGCCTTTCGAGAACCACTAAGAAGAACCCGATGGTAATTCAGCCAACAGCAAGGAGAATAGTCATGTTCGTGCTGGCCAGTACATCAGTGGCAGCTTTGATTGGTGTTGCTGAAGGGAGAGATCCTATTCTCTACAGGTTTGGCGGTGGAAGGTACAGTTGGGTTCCAGGAACCAACTTCACTACCTGGGCGTCTCAACAGCAGTTCTTTGTCGGTGACTGGCCCTGTAAGTTAACCCACAATGTAAACTCAGCACATCAAAACTTTGTCATTGAATTGCATTCCAACTCGCAATGACTCCTACGCTGTACAATGTGCTGGAGGTGAACGACCAATGCAGAGGAGACTACTTCATTGCAAACATCACTAGAGGCAGCTGAGACGTGTTCATTCTCACCGAGCCCAAGTCTTACTACTTCATAACGCAGCCGCTCCACAAACTGCTCCCTCCAGGGTATGAAGGTTGAAGCTCTTGTGACCGATCTGCCAGTGCTACTACTACTCCGTGTCCAACCACAACAGCTATTTCGGCAGGCAGTCATCTTATTCCTGTGTTCATTCCAAGTGTTGCGTTTACTGAGCTACAGGTTTTGAGACACAATAATCTAGCCATCATGTCTAATACAAAGCTGCAAGGACAAAGGTAGTAGGCATAATAACAAGGGAACAGTTTTACTTTATCCACCATCTGCTAACAAACAGTTCCCACAGCTACAAGCATTCCGATAACATATAGATAAGGTCCAAGCCCCGGTTTTTGAGCTATCTGCTACCTTCTATGTGCTTTGCTTTTTACTCACAGGTGAGCAAAGAAGCAATACACTAGCTAGCAGATAAAGGCTGCCAAACCAGCCTTACCAAAAAGAGTTCAGACTATCATCCATGGCATTCTAGAAATGGACTAAAGTCCACTCCTAGAGACACCCTACACATACTTCCGACGTCTATTATCCAATCTGAACTACTAATTTACATAAAGATCAAACCATTGTTTAGATAGGAACCGCCACCAGCTAAAGAGAGGTCGGATCTACACACCCACACAACTCCATTTTCTTCTCTTAACAGAAGAACATGGAGTTGGCCACCTTCTCCTCGAGTCTCGGGAGCTGCGGGACAGCCACAGGTCCAGCTGACGACATCCCACTCCCGCCCTTGCTTGAAGAAGTCTCGGAAGCTTCATCGAACTTAATGAATTGTCCCATTTGACTTGCTGCCAAGTGGGCATAGCAGATTGGAGCAACTGCATGATACACCAAGTGAAAAATCAGAACTCAATCCTATGATCAGAGAAATCATTCCAACTGGAAGCATAAACAAGAAATCTCTCTTACCTACAGAAATGGCAGTTGTGCTTCTTTGATACCTGCAACAACGTACCACACCCATATATTCACAAATAGCTCAAAAACCGGGGCTTACGCATAGGGTTAATTTTAGAGAAAAGGAACTTACACATAGGATAAAGAGTGCACAAGCTCCTGAAGATCATCAGTTGAGAAACCAACCTCGTCCATCAAAACATGATAATGAGTAGGACGAGTAGTTCCCTGAGAAATTTTAAAAAAAAAACGAAAACCAAGTCAATATCTTTATTATAATACGGTAAAGAGACAGCACGTGATCAAAGAATGGTATCAAAATGCACTTACAATCATCCCAGCATGTGCACAGAGATAGAAATCATTGTTCTTCGGATGACCAACTTTGTTGTCAATGATAGTTCCTGCACAAACAGAATCATGTCAGGCTTTTAGACCAACTCCAGTCTGGATCAAAGTTCAAACCAGTCCAAAGGCTTACCAGGTGGAACATTGTCAGGAGACCCTTGCTGGAAGAACTTTGTATGGTGGTTCTTCTGAGCAACAATAACCACAAACTTGGGATCCCATTTCTCATCCAGGAACTTACAAGCCTATCAAGAGTGAAAAATAATTGTTGACTTTACGATTGGAAAACCAATGAAATGAAATAGCTGTAGGAAAGAGTTTCAAATCCAGACCTCAATTATTTGATCCAGTTCAATGTTCAGCACTTGGTTAAACTGGGATTCACTGACACCATCCCTGGAAATACAAATAAATTAAAACAAATAGCAGAAGAATTAGTCCTCTTTCAATGGAAGGGTAAAAAACATGACTAATATGGCCTAAATATTCAGACAATAAAGTCCAAGCAAAACCACAACTCTGAAAAGACAATCTCCTCCCATTTAATTACGCAGGTACCGATTAGGTAACATCATGAAAATTTGACAATTTGAACATGACCAAAACTTAACAAATATACAAAGGAAATCAGTCTTCAAAAATCGCCTTCAAGGGAAAGGCAGACAGACAGAGCAACGTACATCACAATAGAAACTATGGAAATACAGTTTATTATTTAAGGAGACAAAATGACAGGCAGGATAAATAATAGTGCCTTTCCAGCATGTGCAGTGCAGTCTAGCATAACCAATCAACATAGAGCATACCTGAAAATGATGATCTGCTCAGGTTTCCTTTTCTGTGAACTCACATAAAAGTCCAGAAGTGCTTCCCTGGAAAGGCAGAACAAATTAGTAGTGTCCTAAATTGATGATGAATTAGACTAAACTAGGAATACCAAAAGAAAACAGTAAAAAGAACCGCAAAGTCAAACCTAATGATGCCATGATCGTCAGCGTCGACTTTCTTAAATAGAGAATCAATCATTTCAACTTTAGGAGACTGAGTCCTGACTGAAGCCCTATATTTAGAGATCAACGGCCACTTCCGAGAGCTTACGACCTATATATTACATCAGACAGATCAGTAACGCCTGAATGGACAATACAAAAAAAGTTCCCTCCCCGACAGAAAATACGACAACAGGGATAATTACAGGTTTAAGAGACGTACCGCAGCAATTGAAGGAACATCAAACTGCCCAGGTGAACCATGAGACACATCCATACCAAGAATCATTGTGGGAACCTTAGAAACAATCGGTATAGATGGAATGTGCTCAACAGCCAGCAATGAATTCAACCCACCGAGCTACAAATAAAGAAAGCATGATAAGAGAGCCAAACAAGGAAGAGCAGGTTTTGTAGATTATAAACCAGGCAAACTAAAATTGCAAGTTACACTTAACATATATCTCAACCTACCTTGGCATTGATCTTCAGCAGAAGATTTGTCAGATACTGATCATTCACCTTTGTAGGAGCCAAACATTGAGTAAAAATTCCAAAATCAGAAAGGCATTTCCGCTTCCAAGGGCCTGCATGGACCAGCTTGAAAGTTAGAAAAACATGACACAGTAATATAATAACAAGGGACAAGACTTAATTGTCATCAGAAGAACGTTGGGACTGACCATAAATATCGCAGTTTTTCCTCTCAGGGAGTATACATAAAAGGAACTTTGGAGCTCCAGGAAGCTTAGCCTTGATTGCCTCAAACATCTTCTCCACTCTCACTGTAGGAGGAGCACGACTCATCTGTCGATTTTCCTCAATTACTTCATCAAAAGGCGATTCCATGCCCTACATGCAGCAACACATGAGATCTGTTAGTTGGCACCAGTCAATAGAATTGGTGGTAGTAAGATGTAGGACTTACAATCCCCTTAGCCTCTGCACATCTCAGTAGATCAGGGATAAGTCTGCGTGTATCGCACCGGGCTGAGAAGTTAACAACAGCCCATCTCTCAACTTTGACTGGCTCAACTAATCTCTGAAAATGATTTCAATTCAAGATCAATTAAAAAACAGGACATACAGAAAAAAAGAGATAATATACCACCACAGACAAGTACCTTATTGTTAAAATTCCACCTGCCATTACGGGCATATAGATCATCTCCATTCCCAACCTTCAGCTGTAACCAAGCGAACAAGTTACTGAGACAGACTAAAGATAGACAACATACAATTGACATTCATAGAGACAGACCGACAAAGGCCCAACAGGTGCTACAAAAAATATCCAGAAAAAATGTATATGCTCAAATTATTCAAGGAAAACGGAATCTGTGCTTTATGATAATCAATACCTTTGGGGCAGGTAGGACACGGCCTTCCACTTGAAGAAAACTGGTACCAATAGAAATGCCACATGAGCGGAGCATCGGTTCTGCTTCATATTTGCTTGTTTTAAGAGACTACAAGT
The DNA here is from genome assembly GCA_030674075.2 of Linum usitatissimum. NCBI lineage: Eukaryota > Viridiplantae > Streptophyta > Magnoliopsida > Malpighiales > Linaceae > Linum > Linum usitatissimum. The sequence goes on from JAUJYP020001374.1 coordinate 3,759,246, forward strand.
AGAACCAATAAGTAAGTTAGTAGCTTTCACAAATACTCGATTCAGAAGTCTAGCGAATATAAGGTACACACATTAGACAAAACACTCATCCTCTCTTGTGGTTTTTGTCTTGATTTCTCCACCAGTGAAGAACGCTGGAAATTGGTCAGAGCCTTTGTGTACCGTTGCAGAGAAACCAAGGAGCATAGCTAAAACAAAACAAAAAAAAGAGATAAGTACGTCATAACAAGACAGATCATCACAAAGAGACTTTGATATGCAAATCAGCTCACCTCCAAAGGAATGTATGTCGGGCGCTTAGGCTTCCCAACATTTATGCAAGGTAGATCCCCTGAATAGCGCAAATCCATGTTCCGGTTGTTGACAAAGTAGTCATACACAGTTATTTGAATAGGATCAGCCTCGCCTTTCTGTCTCAGTTCGAACCTACAAAAGAAGAAAACTGCAGCTCAGCACCAAAAATGTTCCAACAGGTGCGTAGCTGATCAACTTATTAAAAACAGGAAAAGAGATGGCGAGTATTTTGGGTTCAGTTAGAGGAAAGGAAAGGGACAAAGGAGTATGTGAAGATGTATACATTTGCTCTTTGCAAGGTTGGTCACTTAATCCTGTTATCTTGTACTCTTGGTTGGTCGGGCTAACTTTAATCCTCAGATTTTTCAACACCCTTTTAGCCTGCCAGCAGAAATATAACCCAATACTTCAGACAATTAATCGGAAAGGTATCAAGATAGAGATATATGCTCACATGTCATCTACCTTGCCCCAATCCAGACCAAATGGATCTCTGGCATTCTGGTTACTGATTAGAAAATCCACCACAGGCCCAGGCTGAATAATCATGGTGGTTGAGACATCTACAAAAAAAATCCAGCAAACACGTTTTCAGCCACAATATCCAAGAAGTTATGACAGCGAGCACTACAAAATACACTATCATGCTGATTCAAATCTACTTACCGATGTTCAAAGACAATCCTCCTTGGGTAGTTCGAAAACTGGAGTGGAAGCCTCGGCAACCTAAAACCCCACCTCCCAGGTCCACAAAGTTCTTCGGGTCATTATGGAAAAATGACTGGCGTACCAGGAGGCAGCCCCTAAAAAACACCAACACACAAATAAATGAGACAAGATTGCATGCATCAATCTCACAAATACAGCATATGTATTCTCAATACTAACTGTTTTGCTGCATGCTGCCTTAGTATGATATCTAACACCCGCAATGCTTCTTGGGAATTTTCAGTCTCTATCCCTTTCAATGCACTTGCAATTGCTTTCATGGGAATTTTGGCAGCAAAATTTAGCTGGACTATGAATGACTTGGAGTTGTAAGGACGTCGCAACCTCTTGCGATCAGTCTCATTTTCCGTACCATGTCCATCAGGGCTTGCATGCCCATTGTTTCTGCATATCAAGATTTACAGAAGAGTTAGCAGGAAAATTGAAAGAAACATACAATTGACAGGAATATACACACAAAAGACGACCTGTTAGAGGTAACATCTTCCAGAACTACATTGAATTCATGCTTGTTCAAGGGCAGCTGTCCGATAGTGAACAAACTCTTCTCGCCATCATAGGCAAAATCTTTTCCACCTAATTCACCAGTGTAAGTCTGATGTACTTTGTCGAGGACTTTACGCCCTACACCTTTAGCCTCCACAGGGCGCCCATCTTCATACAATAGAGCAACCTGAACAAACCAAAAGCAACCAAATTCATTGCATTGCAATATCCTGAGCACCAAGCTATTGCATGCGCATTAAATGAGAGAGTTAATATAGAACATACACTGTAATGGTAGAAATCACCATCCATGTTGGACACATTCACTTTGAAGTGATTGGTCAGCAGAGTTATCTTCTGTCCTTTGGATCCAGAGCCACGCCTAGCCATGGGCAGACGTGCAGGCTTCTTCTTCACTGGCTCAGTAACTACTTTGAGAGGAACCACATCTGGCTCAGCATCTGCTTTGAGAGGAACCACATCTGGTGGAACGATGGGTGGGGGAGGTGGCAATGCCTGTTCAGATCCATTGCCTTCCTGCAACTCGTTCCCATCTGGATCAACGGAAGCCATATCCTGAACAAAGGACAGGAACATAGAGTTAGAAACAAAAAATATACAAGTCATACCGGAACTCATACAAATGCCAAAATTCAAACAGAGTAAGAATCACACGAGCCCTTCAGCATAGGTAAAGAAACATAAGAACTCATTCTATATCATACTTACAGAATACAGTAGCAATAGAAGCTGACTAGCCAAACAACCTAAAACCCTAACAAATCAAAGGGTAGCACCATAATGTAAGAACCATAACCTTCCAAAACATAGCAATATGCATCAGAGAAGAGTAACAACAGGAAAGTTTTCCTTGCATGCAAGGTTATGAGGAAAGTTTTCCTTGCATGCAAGGTTATGAAAAGAACTAAACCCCTCTCTTAGGAGGACGCCATTAACGGCATGCAACACTGTCAAGCACTAGGGTACGAGTATAGCTCAACAAGAAATTTTACCTAGAGCACTTTCAGAAACCCTTAGCTTCAGATCAACCTATTGAGCAAAAGCAGCAGTAGCAGATCAGCCTTGTGAGGATAAGAGTAACAAAAGGAAAAGAGTCTCGAGCACGGAGAGCTGGTCAGATAATGAAGACACCGTCACTCCCCCCCTTTACCCTAGCAGCACCAGACGAGACAAAATACAGAACACAGAGCGCTGACTAAGGAGAGAGAAGGGGAAAAAAACTCGAAAATCAGCCATGGAATATTACACGCAAGCGAGGTATAAAACAACTGAGCTGCAAACGTCACTAAAGCAGTGAAATCAGACCAGCACAAAATAAGAAAATGAAAAAGACGACTGGCTAAGAACATGACGAACAAGTCGCAGTATGATTTATGAACAACAACCGAAAATCAAGATGAAAATCCACAGAACAAGAACACGATGAAGCGATTCCTGTGACGGAAGTCTCAAAACAGAAGAATGGAGCCAGGAACTGAAGAACAAGTCACAGTATGAACAGCAAACGAAATCAAAATGAAAATCCACAGAAAAGAACACGATGAAGAGATTCCTGTAACGGAAGTCTCAAAACAGAAGAACGGAGCCAGGAACGGAGATGCATTGCAAAATCAAAAGGGCAAACTCAAACCTAAACAGTGAAGAACCAGACGGAGTCTCCGTCCGGAAGAAATAGCCAAGAGAAAGAGAGATCGGAGAGGTACAGCGGCGGCAAACCCTTAACAAGTGAAGAGAGACGGAGTTGCGAGTTAACCTTAAAATCGCAGACTTGCAGCAACAGAGAGTGAAGAGGAGGAGAAAAGCTGTGACAGTTACTTGCACACTCCCTTCTCTCGCCTAATCCCTTTTAAATAGTCAGCTCACTTCTCAGCTGCCACCCATTTTAAGGGATTGTTTGGCATGCATAGGGTGAAGAAAAACCCATTACATGTCAACTCCTATCTGAAGTTCGGAATATAAATCGTTTTAATTTTAAAAATTGTTTATAGTCTCGAACTAAATATTTTTTCCAATTTTGAAATACCAAATTTAGATTGGCATGCATATAGGGCTAAGAAAAACTCTTAAACCGCCAACGTTCATTTGAAATTCTCAAATTGAATCGTTTTAATTTGAGAAACAAACATAATTTTAACGTAGGTATTTTTCCCAAATTTGAAAATACCAAATTTGGATTGCCACTATCAGTATGATATTTTCACTTGATAAAAATAAATTATATAAATGATATAAAATTCGTATCTCTTATATATATTTATAACTCATTTTACAGTTTAACATAACGATTTATTGTAAATTTTGACAAGTATTTCAATTATCAATCATTATAAATTTATTGAATTGTTATAATTTAAGAACAACGTGTGAATTTGTGGCAGGAAATTTATTTTTTGGAATTTTATGTTTAGATTTATATCAATTTGTAGAAGGTTTTTAATTTTTTATTGGGTGGGAGTTATGTGACGTAAATGTTGTGAAATTACTATTTTGAGGATCTAGATCGAATCTCAATATAGTAGTAACTAATTTTATAATTCAACAATTTTACCTAATACAAACTTTGACAAGTAATTCTCTTATTGGATATAAGCTCAAATCCATACGAATCGGTAGACTGTATTTATTGGATAATAGTAAGCAACATAAATGTTGTGAGATTGGGATTTTAAGAATCCGTACCATAATCATTTACTATAATACTAACTGACTTTATCGTTCAGAATATCTAAATATAACTTATAACACATAATTTTTTTGTCTGACAGTGTCTATTTCAAAACATACGGTTTTAATTTAAGAAACCTTGCAATTTTGAGATAGTACATTTACTTCTCTTTAACGGTTTGGATCCATTTCGAGCTATAAGAGATTTTCATTGGATCAAAATCACTAATATAGGTGTTGTAAGATTGGTATTCTAAGAATCTTGAAATGGCCCTATAGAATACTACCCATCTCTATACATTTAAACATTTTGATCTAATATAATATTTAATAATCAATTTTACCTCACAAAATACTTTTTTTTAATTGAAGTTAATAGTTCTTGTTACACAAGTAAGAGAAGAGAATTATAACGAATGAGGGAGACTACATGAGTAAGCAAAAATAACTGAGAATTATTCGAATAACGAAGAGCCTCACGTGCCTCTAAATGGGCGGTGTAGTTATTCGAACGAGGGATGAAAGAAAGAGAGACAAGAGGGCTATTGACATTCCGGAAGAATTTTTCCTACGCGAATGTCCTCTAGAGTTGAAGTGATTAATCGTACCGTCTCTACACAATCAAAGTAAATGGCAAATGACTCCAAATAACTGCTACCAATAACGCTTGCCAAATAGTTAGGAATTCCAGCAATAACAAATCAGTAAAACGCCTGAAAACTTGAGCAGTTCCTGAGATGAGTGATCCACAAGATCGATGAACAACAAGTCCAAATGCCCCATAACCAGCATCATTATTCAGAGCTCGCACGATCGCATCCGCATGAACAAATCAGGATGGTTGAGCAATAGGTGGTGTAACCAAGGTAGTTCTTACATTTGAATCACAAACCAGGATGGTGGAAGATCAACGGGCAAGCGAAGCCTTAGCTTCTTCCCAATGGTAGAAGAACTATCATCCAAGCATCGAAATCGAGACTTGAAACCTACTAAAGACCACCGTATTCCTAGATTTCCACAAACACCAGTACATATAGATGGATGCCGACAGATTAAAATCATGAAGTCTTCGCCAGAATGCAATAGGATGTGAGTTGGCAACTAGCAAATCGCGGCAATCAATTGCTGCAGCTAGACGAGTGGTAGCTATTCAACAATTTTGTGTACCAAACGAACCCTATAATAGTGGGGCCCACTCGCCCAACCGTTACGTTCTGAGTCCGCTCAAACGCTTTCCGTACCCCCCATCAGCCTCAATCCTATGCTATATTAACTACGGTGTGAAATTAAATCCGCATGCCACGCGTAATAGCAGCCGTCCATTTCTAACATTCCGTGGGTGCAGCAACACGTGATTAGTACCGAGAGAAAGCATCAGGTTCTGTACCAGAAAGTGCGAGCCCAATTCGTTCCTAAAATCCCCCGTTCATTATTTTACCCCTGGGTGTTCGTTGTAATTACGAAGGTATCCTGTGTTTGGTAGGAGAGAAAGGGACAGACTGAAGACCAGTGAGTGCCATAGATGTAATTTTAGGAACAAAGTGAGGGTATCAGGGAGAATAATGCCACGTGTACGGGATGGAGGGAATTAGGAAATAATAGTGTTCATTTGGGCAGTAATTAATTAGTAAATTAAAGGATTTATCGGTTAAGGATAATGCTATTCCCCGCTCTGATCGTTTAATAGCTTAATTGATCATAAACTCATCGAATTTGACGGTTATTAATCATGTAAATTGGGTATTTTGAAGTTATTGTTATAACTATTAAATGCAGGAATATGGAAGGTTAGGTTATTAGTTTTGTAGTAATCGCACAATTATCGTAACGATATCCATAACCACCACCGACAAATTATATAACCAACATTTACCCCTCAATACATAAGCTCAATGAGCCAACTAAATAACCTAAATGCACATGAAATTTATCAAGAAAACTAAATCTAATCTATTTACTCATTCCTTCCTCAAAATTATTTCATTTGTCGTCATCCATTTCAAGGATATCTTTTCGTCTCCTCATTTTCTATAAAACTCAATCATTATTTTTTGATGGAAAATATCTCATCCACCACTTTAAAAATGAATTAAAGTGGATGTATTTTGATTTTTTATTTCTTCATAACAGAGAATTGTTATAACATGATTATAATTAGCCGCATAAATATAATAATGGAATTAATTTTGTTAAAAAATAAAAATGTGGATAATTATGATTATAATCGTAAAAAAAACGAATTAATATATCATAACCATCCTTTTCTTATTGTCAAGCCTATTCATTTCCCCTTTTTAGTTATAGGGTGGTCATGGGTTGTTGGGCGCGTGGTGTTGGGCTAGGGTAGCATCAACTTTGTTACTTGAGTTTGAAATTGGGATGTCAATGGTTTGGTTTGAAATCGAATAGATAATTAATCATTCGATTATTTTCACATCAAAAAAAGCTTTTTGTCCATTTTTTGTTTAGCATTCGGATAAAACCGTTATATATAGTTATTTAAGGTTTATTCATATTGGTGAGATGACAAGCATGAATGGAAATTTCGGGAATAATTATTGAGTGGTGTATTGAATTAGTACGTAATTAAGAGATGAAAAGGTATTCGTACACTTTTGGAAGAGTAAATTGGTAGGATAGGAGATTCAAACTAAAAACTCAAAAATCCATCTGCAACGGTTCAAAGTTTGATAGGAAAACTCATGTTGGTCGAGTAGCAAGGAAATTCTAAAATATTCAACACCAAATATTGTCTCGAGATGGATATGGAAGGGCAATGGCTAATTATTGTGGTCTCATACCTATTAAGATTATAGGGCGTGGTTATAAACCTCTTTTATTTCGCAACTTTGGACCTTTACGTGTCTATTAGTAATAACACCGTAATATTTTTGTCCATTTTTGTCACATTTTGGTAACTTCCCATGCCATATCTTGTCCTCGCAATTCACCTTTTCTCGCCATTTTCAATCATTGTATACACCATGAATAAACATAACGAGAGAGATGAGTTCATGTGAGTTCCAATGAGAATTGTTTACTATTCCACGAAAGATATAAAGGTCGTTTGTGCGGGTGAATTTGTAGAAATAGAATTCAAATAGCTAAAGAATTAAATAGTTTGAGAATATGAGAGTCATGCTATTTTAAGAAATAAAATGTTTGATTGTGTCATTTTAGGTGATTGTTGGGATCAGAGAATTCAAAAATTAAATAAAATGGAATTAATTCTTCCAAAATCTCTAGGGTCCCACATCAAGAATTCAATTCTCTAACATTCTCCAACAATTAATTGTGATCCAAACAATCTATTTGGTCAAATCTATAATTTAGAGATTTTAGAGGCCAAATCACCCCAAATCACTCAAAACAATCACTTGCACAAACAACCCCCATAATCTTATTAGGATTTGAGAGAGTATAATGAGAAGGTTAATCCTCATAGTCACGTAGATTGAACTAATAACTATGTTTTCCGACCTGATCGAGGTTAGCATAACTATTTATATAAGTCGTTAGAGTTGTTCGGTCTCAGAAATTCCAATAACCCAATAAACTTCTTAGTGGAGACTAGAGAATATTTGTTTTAATGGATGTTTGGTTGGTCATATATCTCTTAGATATAGGGTTCGAAATAATCATCAAGATTCACAATATTAAAAAGAAAAGTGTAAACAGAGAGGTATGCAATCTTTGCCCCCAATGACATGATAAAATGTGAGATGTAATGGATGAATTAAATCTTCGACTGTAGGACCAGTCTTGCTATTTGTAGCACTTTGAAAGTGATGACTAACGAACACTAATCGTCAATTAACAACTTTAAGAATTAATCAATGTGGACCTCAGTGATATTCCGCCTCACAAACACTTTGCTTTCCTAGGCCATCTCAGTGTCACCAAGACCAATACACTTAAAGAGTAAAGACCTTAGGCCTGGAGTTAAGAACGGGCATAATGCAGTTTGGGCTGGGCTCTAGTAATGATGCTGATATGACTCGGCCACTTGGATACTCTGGGCTTTTGGCTCATCAAGTGCAAATGCAGCAAACATGAAAAATTTCCAGCGTAAATGACTAGAATTGTAAATTCCATATCCCCACAGTTGACTAATCCGCCGCAGCATTTGACCCAAAAAACCAACGATTCATATTCAACAAATTACAAATCTTGATTGCTCACCTTATTCTTAACTGGGAGTTTGATATTTTTCAAGTAAATTATATATACACGATATAAGTATTAAAATAATAACACATAAACCACTTAATTATATGTGGCTTGATTTAAAAACGGTTTAAGTCTTTCTCAATTTTTTATAATTTAGGTAACAAAACTTAACAGAATTGACAACTCTACGAACATAAGACATGTTAGCAATTTTGATAATTGGAAGGCTGATTGTACAAAATGATTGGAATTAAAATTTGTATGTAAAATTCACTAATTGACCCAACCCGGCAATTTACCAATTAAATGATTCAATCACATGACAAATAATTTGAGCGGAACTAAATGGAAATGAAGATCGACAAAGAAAGTAAAGTTGCTTCTCTCTCGTATTTGTTGCAACTTCAAACTAATAAGAAATTTATTTATTAATTTACCAATGGGTCAAAACTCTAATCGGGGCCCAACTTTTAAGTTTAGGCCTCGTTTGGTATGGAGTAATGAAAAGTGAGGAAAATGGAAATGAGGAATTGGGGGAATTAGAGATTGTATAATTATCAATTACATTGTTTGGTAATCAACTTTTGATTTAAATAGTGTGTTGGGAGTTTATTATGAAATGACTATACTGCCCTATTTTAAAATTTAATTTGAAGACCATGTATTACCTTCTAATGAGAACAATCCAATACCTATCACTTCCTGAATTTATCGGAGAAGAAGAACCAATTTTTTTACGTAACTAAAACCATATATTATAACATGGCTAATAAAGTCAAACCAATATTTGTTCCTCATTACAATGAAGACCATATAATAACTTGAAAATCCTATTAACGTAATCATGGAAAATTTCCTTACAAACTAAGGACAAAACACATACTGTCAACTTGATTACAAAATAAGAACGACACTATCGATCTAATCGCCCACTTGTGCATTTTTCGGCAAAGTTCCATATATACAAATTCCATATAAAAGGTGGGTTTACTCGAGAATCGTCCAAACAAATTCCGGCCTCTCCTCGTCGGTTGGGAGTTGAAAGTAGGTAATAGCATCACCATCATCACGATTGAGGTGCCTCAGTGCCTTAGTTTTCTGGCTTAAACTGAGCGTGGTGAACTTTGCAAGCTCCTCATACAACACCTGCCGTTTCATTGCTAGTTCGGTTTCAAAGCAGTAGCTGGTAGCAATCCTTGAAATATTTTCGGTGGTGATGGTGATATTGGCATGAAGCTGAGCACGCTCCTCATCCTGAACCTCTGTTGCCTTCCTCGCTTACTTCCGGATGAAGTAGCTACCTCTTTCCCTTTTGGTTGACCTCGCTTGGAGGTGATCTCGGCCTCAACATCTTGCGGTCCGTAGCATGCGAGTCAATACCTTGATTGATGATATCTTCCATCACCTCATCATGGTCCAACTCGGCGAGAATGGTGTATGAATCGGGTCTCTCAATTTCTTCATCCCCGAAATCGAGACGCCGGCACTTGACAACATTTTGCTTGCCGCATCCGAAGGCTGGACAAAGCATCCAAACCAAGTGCATGATCTACCCCAAATATAAAGCAAAATTCTTCCCGAAAGGAAGTGGCTTATTGTTCATCCCTTTCGCTTTAGGATGCCCCTACACAACATAAGCAAAGTTCTAAATATACCATTCACAAGTACACATTTTTCCGGAGTTCTCAATATTATAGTTCACAAAACAGCTAGTGGGGAAAAAGAACGTTAACACAGATTTCCTATACCCAAACACGTAAATAAAAAGGTGGAAGAATGTGGTTTTACCTTCACCCAGCCAGCGAAGATGGCTGGATCTGCAACTATGCAGCCACGAGCATCATCCCAACCAAATCCACTAGCTTGCTGGAGTTCTAGTAGTGCAGTGAACTTATCCTTGAAATATCGGACCTTGGACTTGATATGTGGAACAACCAACAAGGTGCAGTTTGGAATCTTCATATGCATCATCCTCTCCAACTCCTTGATGCCAGATAGTTTGAAGTTCCCATTTGGTACAACATTCTTCTCGACCAGCTCCTGCATACAGCTCACCAAGGTTTGTTCCTCCTCTTTAGTCCACACTTTGTAATCCCTATTGTTCGCCATAGCATTAACCTATACCAATTGCAAGCGAGGAATGTAAAAGCTATATAATAGGAAATCACAACACAAGCATGACACAGAAGGTTTCAGCCATACCAGTTTCTTGAAAGTTGCTGTCAAGTTCCAAAAAGCAGTTTGGATATGTTATATAACCTAAAGCTATGTCAAAGTAAATGTGCAGCTGTATTCTAGAGTGTTTGGTACACACACTAATGCCTATTAATCATTGACAAGACATATTTACAGCAAGCATCATTTACAGCTACCACCATTTACAGCTAAACATATAGTAATGAAGCTTACAGCTACCACCATAATGACAGAAAGCAACTACTTCAGTTGTAATAACTTCCATAAGATAACTACATATTAAACGGGAATAGCATGCGTACTATAACAAATCCAAACATATAAACTCAAAAACAGCATATTATTTGAAGCATATATTACATACCTGTGTCTGCTTGCTCAACTGGTGAGGACATAGAACAAAATGAAACTGAAGCATATATTAGATTGCATAAGCTGGAATATAGATGTTTCACTATCACACATGTGTATAGGGAAACATAAAACATTGAAATAAAGTCATACGTGTTCAGATTATCACCATACGGTTCATAACAGAGTACGTTAAACATAATATGGTTACCAAATGCAGATTCTAAGGAACCCTAGCGGCCCACATTTGCCGAGCTAGATCGTTCGAATTCCGTCCATTCTTCACTAGGTTCCACGTAGTCGGGGCTCGCATTAGCATCAACGACGAGGGGTTCTACAACATCGGGAGCCCTATATGCCCCGTCGAATACATCCGCTCCTCCAGGTGACGAGTAATGAAATTATGGAGGAGGCATCCGACTGTGAAAAACAACCCTACCATCTTGGGGGAGTACCACGACGTATCTCGCAAAAGAGCCCACCGCATTTTCGGGACACCGAAAGCTCGCTCTATGACGTTCCTAGCCGATGAATGCTTCATGTTGAAGAACTCCTTTGCATTTCCGGGTCGATTGGCACCCCATTCTTGTAGGTGATAACGTGTTTTACGAAATGGGGTTAGGAATCCGGGGGCGTTGGTATAACCGGCATCACATAGATAGTACGTTCCCGTAAGCAGTAGTTAGAAATGGTAGTCATTTACAAAATTTCAGCAAATCAATGAAATTTATTACCTTGTGGTATCCTCGGACCTCCTGGACGAGAAAGGGCGTCCCTTAAAACCCTACCATCATGCGCCGAACCCTCCCATCCGGCTAAGCGAGTACATGAACTCGGTATTTGGGTTGCATACTGCTAAGATGTTGATAGATGTATTACCCTTCCTATTGCGGTAACGAGCCTGGCTTGCTATTTTTGACCTCACATTAACAACCGTACCATCAAGTGCTCCAACACAATTCTGAAAGCAAGTGGAAAAAGTTTGTAATTTATTGTCAAGTGTATGAATCATATTTGACAAGCAATGATACAATAACTAACCTCAAAATATTTCCAGCGAGGGTTGTTAAAGTTGGCAGGGATTGGTACTGGCTTTGCAAGTAACAGGTTGTGCAGGCTAAGCACTGCTAACAAAACCTTCTTAATGGTCCGAGAGACAGTCTCACCCGAACGATGAAATAAAAATTGGCAAGTTCTATTTTTAATGTTGTGGCCCATAGTCACCAAAAACATTGCGACCATCTCATCTACTTCCATATTTTTTGTTCTCTTCAACCCCCGACCTTTAAGTAAATCAACCAACTTCCAAAAGACTCGAACTTTACTCGCAACATGTTTATGCAATTAATGTCGGTGGTTCTAGTTGCATTAAGCAAAAAACCACTCCTACGATCGCTCTACAATAAGGAAGTGGCCTAGGTATGTGATTTTCTGTTTCAGCCAACCTACGAGTATTTGTACCTTCTTCCTTCATTAGTAAAGATACATATTGTTGAAGTAAGTTGTACCACATGCATATGACATATACAATTATTCTTCTCCGTTGTTTGTAAGGCCTCCTTGCCATCACTATACCCTAATGAAGTGCCAATACACAATCAATATGCTATCTAACACATCATAACATAACAAACATATTCACTATACAACCAGTAATAAAGAAGTTTAAGACCAAAACTACAAATATTATACACATGTTATCTGAAACTCAGTAGATTAGTTCATGCATTAAAAACCACTATGAAAAAAATTCCAGGTTCCATATGGTGGCCAGAGCATGTTTCTATTCATATTGATGCATAGAGGGACATTAAGGCCATGCACATTGAGGGTTAGCATGAAAATGGGGAGAGAAAACACACCTGTTCGCATCAACAAAATGGTAGATCCGATAAGATCTGTTGGTGGAGAAAAATCTCTTCACCAGAATCCCTAGTTTGAGCCAAACCTGAAAAAGAAGAGCACTACAAATTAGCAGCCGTAAGAAATGAATCCTGGAAGAAGAAATCGATATTTGGGTTCGTAATCGCACTATTACTTCTACGTATGGGAGGGAGAACTTGGGTTTCAGGAAGAAGAACGACGGAGACGGCGATGGGAAACAGAGAGGAAGAAGATGAGAGGTTTTGTTCGACAGAATTAATGGCAGACAATGAAGGGGCAATACAGACAATGTCTGCCAGCTGTGAAGAAACACCGAGTTTTGACGAAAACATGGTGGCGACCATGTATTTGGATATGGCCGATTTTGGAGGAAAATTTGGCCCAAAGGAAATTGGTATTTGAAAAACTCTGGCCCATTACAGCTTACCAAACCAGAGTTTTAATATTTCCCATGGTTTTAATTAAACTTCCCCTTTAACAAACAAGCCCTTATTATAGTTTTAGATTTAAACCCAATTGGTTTGTATTAAGATTTAAGTTACGATTCTACGACTACGAATACGATAACCTAAACTAGAACACGTCGATTTAACGTGGATCGGAAACGGTGCCTACTCCATGCGCAGAGAATGATTATTTCAGGAGTCATCTTATTATCTCGAATAATAAAACAACTTACATTTACCGTATAGCCTCCGATGAACCTCGGAGTGACAAATCCAGCGATTTTCGTAATCCCAGAGCTACCAATCAACTACCCCAGCTGACCACTACAGAAACCAACCACCCGTTCTCTCTCGCTCACAGTTACTCTCGCTATAACCCTGCTTTCTCGATCCGAAAACAATTCACAGTGTACTCGAAAGCTTTTCTAAACGAATTCCTTTCTTTTGCGTTTCACTCGGCTAACCAAGTATTGAAGCAGTGTCTTTGCTTTTATGGACTCCGTTTGATTTTCCGAGCCGTTGCAGTTTCCCTAATTGAGTGAAATAGATCTTCAGGCAATCCTCCAATGCATCTTTAGCCCTTGTCCTTGCTTAGCAGAAGACTTACCTTAAATTGCTCATAATTGATTCCTTACGATTTCTTTGCATTAACTTATAGTTATCTTGTTAAGCTTTTCTTCTTGGGTTCTTCCAGTAATCCAACAGTAGGTTACACACTGTGACTGCATCACTGAATGAGCTACTCACTAGCTCCGTTACTTGATCATCAAACAATTGAGCCGTCAGCTATTAGCAAGTGATGTTCACCGCAGATATAAGTTGCAATTGCCTCGGCAATTTTTATTGTTACGGATTGTGACAAAAGGATTTTCTGGCTTTGGCTGACTGTGATGAAGGATTTTCTATAGTCAACAGTCAACAGTCAACAGGGCTGAGTACAAGCTAAAGCACAAAACAAATAATAAAAAAGGAAAAGAGAAAAAGGAAAAAATGGCCCATGTTTTACTCTCACATTTCCAATACCGATCCTCTTCCACCTCCATTTCACATTCTGGTTGACTGACTCTCCCCCTCAACCTTCGACCTGCTCCACCTCCATACCAAAACCCTAACCTAACCTCAAAACTTCCATTAACCTTCCCCATCCTACCCTTCTCGATTATCCGTCACCACGATGGCGGCGGCTGCACCTCTCATCTTCGCTGCTGTTGCTCTAGCCCTGTGCTTCCCTCTCGCGTTTGCGAATTCGGAAGGAGATGCTCTCTACACACTTAGGAGGAGCTTGTCCGATCCGGATAACGTCCTCCAGAGCTGGGATCCGACCTTAGTCAACCCTTGCACTTGGTTCCACATCACCTGCAACCAGGATAACCGCGTTACCCGAGTGTAATCATACCTCAGCTTTTTTGTTTTGTTTCTGCTCTTAGGTTTTGTGCTGATTCGTTGCGATCTTTTCGATTCCTGCTTGATTCCTTTTGTTTTTCTGCTTTAGGAGTTTGGTTCTGATTGCAAGGGTTTGCTACTGTTTAGCTTTTTATGATTGGGAGCTTTATTTTGGTACTTGATTTTGTTACACTGTTGGGGTTCAACTCTTTCTTGCTATGGTGTCGATGAACAGGGAAAAGTGTTATTGAGCATATTTAGATTAAGCTACGGCGTGTTTATGCAAAAGGGCTCTTGTCCTTCGGGTGTTTTCTGTTCTCTGAGAGATTAGTATTTAACTACTGAGGCACAGTAAACTGCAAATTTGCTAATTTTCAACTTTTAAATACTGAGGGTTAGGTTGCTATTCGTTAATAAATGGAATCGTGCTCTAAGATGTTTCCGATTTGGCGTTTCTTGCAGGGACTTGGGGAATTCAAATTTGTCTGGGCATCTAGTGTCTGAGCTTGGGAAGCTAGAGCACTTACAGTATCTGTACGTTTCTGTCACTTTCCATTCTTTCTGTATGGTATAGTTATGCCATCTGTTTCTGTTTTGATTTGCTCATGAAACTTTGGTTTGAGCTTCTGATTTCCTTCTAAACCTTTGTTTGCTTAAGCATTGGTTTATAACCTTATTGTGTCAATTTGTTACGTAGGGAGCTCTACAAAAACAACCTTCATGGAACTATCCCTGCTGAGCTTGGTAACTTGAAGAATCTGATCAGCTTGGACTTATACAACAACAACATAACCGGGACTATCCCTTCTTCGCTTGGGAAATTGAAGAGTCTAGTCTTTTTGTAAGTTCAGGCAATCCCTTCTTTCTATATATGTTTGGTTCTTTAATTACTTGCATTGACTCCTGATGTGGTATATAATTTCGTAACATTCTTAAAACTCAGTAGAGTCTTGTTTGGATTGATCAATTATTAGCACGTCTTTCAAATTCATCTATACTTCCATAGTTTAACTTTTTTGAGCCTCAGACTTCCATATTTGCTCATACGACTGTTTAATATGGCAGGCGTCTTAATGACAACCGACTAACTGGATCAATTCCAAGAGGGCTTGTTGGTGTTTCTAGTCTCAAAGTAGTGTAAGTAAATTTTTTTCTTCAATTTGCATGGTACTTATACTATTATCTTTGTGTATTGCATATCACCATTGTTTAATGTTTAGTGGTAGCGAAGTTCTGTAAGAAACCTTAAGTGTGTTTGTTTCCTTTTTTAACAGAGATGTTACGAACAATGACTTGTGTGGAACTATTCCAACAACTGGACCATTCGAGCATATCCCACTAAACAAGTAAGTTTTTTTCTCTCTGACCACAATTCATGTTGTTCTCTGTTCAGATAGAACAGACCCCAGTTAGTATAATTCTCCAGTTGTTTGTTCCTCATCTTCTTTGGAGTATTCTCATCTAAGAAATGAGTTCTAGACATCCTTTAAAACATAACCTCTTCTCTCTAATCTATCTTCTATGAGCATTCTGAGCGTCGTATTTCAGCTTTATTACTCCTGACACCAGGATTTTGTTTCTTTTGCTAACACCATTCAAAAGGTTGTTTCTTAATTTTTGCGTATACAGATTTCAAATCATTAGTTTGTTTCCATGTTTTAAGACTTCAAGGTTTTTCATCGAGGTGGCCTGTTTCATCAAATTGATTATGAAAGTCTTGTACATTTGCAATGTCAGTAGAAGATCATTATTCTGAAATCAATGGGAAAGATCTTCTCTGGAATGTCCTAAAATTGAAGGAATTAGAAGCACAATTTTCAGCTTGAGAAGTAATATTTGGCATACTTAACGTGGGAATTACGTATCATATAATGGACTCTAGCTTACATTTCAGAGCACTTTCTGCTACATCTTCTCATGGTTTGTGACATGCTATAATCTATATCTATTTGTTGGTTATGGTATACTAATTTTTTTTATCATAGATGAAGCGGTCTAGTTTCTTCTGCAACCCTTTTGCTGTTTGGCTTGTTGTATCAAGTTTGAAAACATTAATATAAAAAGAAAACTCATGCATAGTTCTTTCCCGAGATTAAATTTTTGTTTTGGAAATCATTAAGTGTAGAACCTGGAACTGGTGAGAATGTGGGCTAGCTTCATATTCAAGATAGAAGAAATATAATAAATCTGATTCCCGGACACTCTTTTGGAATCTTAGAAGTCGTCAGGTGTTTGTATGGAAGCTGGTTGCTAGCTTTGATAAGTTACTCTTGATCTTTTGATATCTTAGTATCAATACGCGGCATGTTTTCACCTTATCTGGAGAGATTGTTCGGCATTTTAACGGCAGAAATCTTCAAAATATTATCATGCTTGTCTTGATAACTTAAGCTTGTTACTGTATACGAGTCTTACGGATAAATAATCCTGCTCTTTTCCTATTTGCTGTCAAAAAGCTTGTGCTTGCATCTAATTGTTCAGTACAGAAACATTGAAATGCTGATGCTTCTTTCTGTACGCAGCTTTGAGCATAACCCTCGGCTAGAAGGCCCTGAGTTGCTGGGACTTGCAAGTTACGACACAACTTGTTCGTAAAAAGGATGATAAAACCCTAGTGACGAAAATCGTCAAGACTGGAGTGGCACTAGCTAGCTTACGTCCAAAACCTCTGTTATCTAAGTGGATCAGGGAGTGTTGAATGCAGTCCCCCTCATATTTGTATATCTTTTTATCTCTGCTACTTAATGCCCTTTTAACCGTAGTTACTGCATTCTGATGGCCCCTATATATGCGATTTGTGTCAGGTTTGTGTGTGTTTGTGTGGTTACATGTGATGTAATGTAAAAGGAGTTGATCATACTTGTTGCTATTAGTTTCCTGTTATGCCACATTTGTTTGAAATGTATAATGTTAATGAAACCTGCAATTATAAGAACAATACTGTTGATTGAATTGGACTAGAATTTAACTACATTGTAGAATTCAATAATATAACCAGAAAGCGAATCCAATCCTAGAGCCCTGTTCTTCCCAGTTCTTATTTCTACTGTAAAACACAACAGAGTCAAAGTCTCTATTCTTCTCACCTCTCTGATTCGTCATATTTTACCCTCTCTGTTCCACCTTTCCCCACAAATTCTCACCACTATCCTTGTTCTGGGTGGGAGATTGGATTTTCATTCATGAGTAGAACAAAGAAAGAATGGAGACACAGAGCTCCTTCTTGTGAATGGATGTAATTTGCCTCCGTCTCTGGCGGGAAGAACTAACGACGGCGAGGAAGAGCTAGAAGCATAAAACCAAATGCAAAACAAAACCGATGCAGACAAGCAACAGACGCAATCAATCCCCTACCCAAAAAGCAAACCCACACAAAATTAACCATTGAGCTTAAGCATGTTGGCCGCTCGCCCTCCATCTGTAAAAATCGAAGCCCTGGTTGAGAAAGTCGAACGCCATCCATGGAGCTTCCTCTTAACTTGAAGCTCAAAGATCAAAGAGCAATATCACTTTCAAGAAATTCATCCTCGGAGGTGAATTTTTCAAAAGTGATATTGATATCATTTGTAGTTTGGCAAAGCTAGCTATCCGGGACATGAAATCGATGATTTTCCAAATAATTAGCTATCCCATAATATTTAGCATACCAAATGAGGCCACATGGATGATCAAAGATACCCTAATTGTTCTCTCTAAGAAAAATAGCTGCACTGTCTCAGAGAGTTTTCAACCCTAAAACCTAGCCATCATAGACACACCCACTGCTGCTATCATCTTTTCCTGCTATCATCTTTTCAACCATCCATCGCCGTCATCACTAACCAACACCACCCACCCTTCGTAACCTCCTATCTCTAATCACCATCTACTGCCATCATCTCCTTCAATCACCATATACCATCGCCATCATCATCCACCATCATCCACTGCCGCCATTAACCATCAATCATCACCCATCATCGCTACCATCACCATGCGTCCTCCACTATTGCAATCGAACCTCCCTCTGCCACACCAACCAGCGAGCGCTAGCTCGCCTCAGTTCGGGCGAGATCAAATGCCGTAACAGCGCAGTTTAGGGGCTCGGCGGCCAGCATCTCCGACGGTGCAATCCTCTATCGGCATCACTCCACTGCCGGCGTTCCTGTGGCGGTTTCACCGGAGATCCTTATTCCAACGGTGTCTGCACTATCCCTAGCGGATATTGTGGAGAAACCCCCGCCATGGGGTTTCGATTTCTGCATCGTTGGTTCCTTTCTCATAGATCTGATGAACATAGAGGTCACTACAAGCAAGAAACCTCAGAAGTCGCCACAAAAGCTCAATTTGGGACAATGGACGGAGCCCCATCCACAAGAGTAAGACACCAGAGCCGGATTCACATACGGTCTAATCCGTAGTAAATCTAATTAAGGATCGAAATTTTCATCCAATAGCTAGACTTTTAAATTGTTTTTTCACTTTCATCTTCTTATTTTTGAATCTGTTTTCCTTTGTTGTTGTCCATTGCCAATGAGCAAGGAATGAGGTTGCTATAATTGCGGTGATCTGCGTTCCATACAATTTTATTTGTATAATTTATACCTCTGATGAATATTTTGTACGTTCGCTTACGGTCGTTATGGAAAAATGAAATTTGGGATTTCTTTTAAAAAAAAGAGGCCACATGTATGATAAGGAAGTGAAATGTACGTTGTTATTTTTTTGAAAGAGAACTCCGAAATCGTACTACATGTTTTGACGATAAGGAAAGGGGATATATGTTAGATAGGAAAAAAGAATTGGAATATTATTTGACGTACTAACTTTCGAATTATATAACGCTTTAAATTTTGTAAAGGCGAAATTATCCAAATTTATTTATTCGAAAAACTTCGTAAAGACGAAACTGTCCGAATTTATTTATTCGAAAAATTTTGTAACAAAAAACTATCCAAATTTTCTCATTCGAAAACCACTCTCACGGTACGTGTATCCTTATAATTTGGTGAATTTTATCAGGGGCATTGAAAAATCGACTGAAAACCTTCCCGGTCGGCAACGGATTTCGGCCGACTTTTCGATGCCCTCGGGTAGTCCTCCGACCGAAATTTCAGTCCGCCGGATTTCGTATAATCCCTAAACCCTAAATCCTAAATGATAAAACGCTAAATCCTAAAATTTTAAACCCTAAATCTTAAACTCTAAAATCTTATAACACTAAACCCTCAAACCCTGACCCCTAAATTCTAAACTCTAAACCCTTAACCCTAGAATCCTAAACCATCAAACCCTAAACCCTAACTTCTAAAACGCTAAATCCTTTCCATATAACCCTGAATCATCAAACTCTAAATCTTAAAGTCTAAAACCCTAAACCCTTGACCCTAGAATTCTAAACCAGCAAACACTAAACCCTAAATTCTAAAACTCTTTATCCTAGAATCTTAAACCATCAAACCCTAGACCCTAAATTCTAAAACGCTAAACCCTTAATTCTAGAACTATAAATCATAAAACGCTAAACCTTAAATTCTAAAACACTAAATACTTAACCCTAAACTCTAAACGCTAAAACCTAACCTTAGAACCCTAAATCATCAAACGTTAGTCCCTAAATTCTAAACCCCTAAACCCTTAGAACCCTAAATCCTAAACCCTAAACTCTAAACTCTTAACTCTTAACTCTTAACTCTTAACCTAAAACCCTAAAACTCCAAAATAAGAAAAAACGACAAATCGTCAATCCTAAATCCTAAACTCTAACCCCTAAACTTTAGAACCCTAAACCCTATAACCTTAGAACTCTTAAACCATAAAATCCTAAACTCTGAATTCTAAAACCCTAAAGTGTAAACCTTAAAGTCTAAACCCTAAACCCTTAACTTTTAACCTAAAATCCTAAAACTCCAAACTAAGCAAAAGCGACAACTTTTAAACCGTAAACCGTAAACTCTAACCCCTAAAATGCTAAGTCCTAAACCCCTAAACCCCTAAACCCCAAAACCTTAACCTTAAACTCGGTAGTATAGAGAGTTCAATATCATAATTTGTATTGTATAAAATATAGTTAAGGAATCTTTTTTAAGAAGTTTCAAATTATATAAATGATTTGAAGTTTTTATTGATCAAATAATTGAGATGTAATGTATAATTTACTTAATTTATGATAAGATGCTACTTTTTAGTGGTAATTAGCTGTGATAATGTGTATTATTATCAATTAAATGCTTGTTTTAATCAAATTGTGATATCGGTAGAGATGGTAATTACTTAGCCTTTCTATTTAAAAAACCATGGTTCAAATCCCACTCACACACTTTTTAAAAATAAAAAGTGTTGTTACAAAAATTGAGTCCAACTGTCTAAATAATATCGGTTGAACCGGCCGGTTTTCCGGTGTAAATGTAATAATCAAAATTAAAAAAAAATGGGCCGGTTTCTGCCGGGAACCAACCCGGCCGGCCGCTGGTTCCATCAAATTGCCAAGTCAAATGGAGTTGTGTTTCCAAAGCTATTTAAGGGGTGTTTCACTAGTCTTCTTTAATTTCCATCAGCAATTCACCTTTCTCCCAAATTGTAATTCATATTGCCAAACCAAACTTAAATGCAATAACAATGGTGAGCAAATGATATAAGATTTATAATATTTTTTAATAATTTGAGTTATTATTGTTTAAGGGTTCATGACATGATATTAAAATATTTAGACCAAACAATCCTATATTAGAATCTTCATGACATAATATTAACAGTTGATTTAAGTACGATAATAAATCAGTTCTCTCAAAGCGAAATTTGAGTAACGATTATCACAAAGTACGAAAGCACTCATTTTTACGGCATTTCAATAACTCGGTTGATCATGATTCTCCACAGGAAACTGATCATGACCACATAGACCATCCCTTATCACTACAATGTGCAAAAGTATAGTATCGATTAAATATCATTTAGATAACTAATTTAGTTGATACTTGATAGTATTATTTATTTATATAAAAAAGCCCGGTTTACATTAGAATATGAATAGAATCATTTACTATTTTATAACTCGTGCACCATATGCATGATGTAATCCTCGTCATGTTTGACCGTTCCAGATTAGTGACAATTTGCATACACAAATCACAAATTTTAGTGGAAATTTTACATGTCATTAACTTTTCATGATTAGGGGATTGTTTGGTTGATCAAAATATTGAATTATTGAAATATCTCCACAACTATTTCCCTGTTGTTCAATATCGAAATCAAGATGCATGGTTGGTAGTCTTGGCATTTTGATCTAGAAATCCGAAAAACCTTATGATTTTGATCCGGTCAACGCAGATAAAATCTGGTTTGACTAGGTGACAGATCGAATTTGGATTAATTCGAATCCAAAGGTGACGGGCGGCGAGTGGGTATCGGATTGAAGGGTATCCGATCCGACTCCGCCCGGAAGTATTTTTGAAACCTTAGATTAGTTTGATTTCTGTTTCTATTGGAGGGATTATTGTTTGGTTTATATTGCTAGCGGCTCCAATGAGTTTTGCTAATGAAGGTTGTTAACAAAATTTAGTATTTTGGATAATTTGACGGTTGTTTGGTTGATTTTGTTTTGGTTTAGATTCGGTTTTCAATTTTGGTTTAGTATGTTTCGGATCAAATTCAGATCTTCGACCAAACCCGAAATTTCACGATGGTCGGGGATGATATAAAATCTAAATCCGACTGCTATCATCGGGCGGGAATTCCCCGAATCCGAAAAATACAACTGATAAATAATGAATTTATATAAATCGGGCTCCGATCTACCAATTGCCAAGCGTAATGATTGGAGACTTTTAAGTCGAAATTTAAAGTTGAAATGAATTTAAAAGCAACATTAAATATTAAACCCCTTCACAATAATTTGAGTTAAATGCACGAAACGATTCATATTTTGACATCAGATCTTTGACTGAGTGAGGGTATCGAATCCCCAATCTATCACACAAGGCATACTTCAAACTTTGTTCACAAATTTTCATTTTAGAAGACTTATTAGTATATGGAACTAATATCTTTTCATCAAATAGTTGATAAAAAATAATATATTCTCGTGTAATTAAATTTAGAGATTTTTCGATTAGTATAAAATAGAAAATAATAAATAAATATTATGAAAATATATGTTCATAAAGTGTGATGGATTCGAATATGAAACCTCCAAATTACCGATACATACAACTCTAACATTATAACAACTCCACTTCAACTGTCCAATTATGTTATTAAAATACATGAATTTGTTAGTGAATACTGTAAATATTAATCAGAATTCCTTCCCAACAATTTGAGTTATTCAAATACAACGGTTCTTGACACAATATTAGAATCTTACATAACTGAAAAATCTCCGTTTTAAATCCCAATAGCCCTTAATCTATGCACATGATTTATCAAAATTATGTAAACATCAAATCTTATAAATTTTTTTATTTGAGGAGTGTTACTAAATATTATAAATACCAATTAAATTTCTTCTCAACTTAAATTATTAAGATATAATAATTTTTGATATTTTACAAATTATGACATACCGCTGGAAAATCTTTCTACCAGCGTTTTTTGATAAAAAACATGAAAATATTCATCGGCCAAGGCGTCCAGCTGGCAGGCCAGGATGCAGCAATAAGAACTCATTAATGTATGTTTTAATTGGCATGTAGTTTATCAGAGCAGGTTTGAAATTTAGTCAAAAAAGTTTTCAGAATGTTTAAAATGATTATGAGTTGTTAGATTTTATGAATTTTATATTTTGAGAGATTTAAATATTGAGATTTATATTTTAAAGTCTAGAGTATTAAGTTGTCAATTTTGAATTTGGATTTTAGGGTTTAAATTTTTAAATTTAGAGTTTAGAGTATTAAATTTTCAGTTTTGAATTTTAGATTTTAAGTTTCACATTTTAATTTTAAAAAATACAGAAAATGCTGAAAATCAAAATAAAAATAAAAATGGCCCACGATAAAAAATCCTAAAAATCCCAAAAAATTTTTTTACCTAAATTTAAAGCTGCTTTCCAGTTTATCATATTATAATTTGGCATGCACATTTATAACTTCAAAAACGTATCTTATGAAGATATGGTAACAAGGGCACTTAACTTTTCAATTTTACATATTGCCGTATGTTAATAATTAAAAAAAAAAGTAATTAAAACATCATATCATACGTGTTTAATGACACCTCATGCCAATAATAAGTGCATAGTGATCAACTTAATTGTTTTCACGGTAAGAATACCTATATATATATAATTCCGATCTCTCGGACCCACATGTTTTCACGGTATTGATTAAAAGACTTAAAAAAATACTTTAGTCATCAGGTTAGACTTTAATTAATTCATTTTCCTATCCCAACTTTATTAAATAATAATCCCTCCAAGTGAGTTTTATCTCATAGATTATCCCTCTTGTTTTAACCATTCTAGTTTATTGCTATTGGTGAACGAGTATTTTTTATTAGGAAGATAGTGAAAATTGTGCTACGCATTAATATAAGATAATTTTTTAGTTGGTGGTTTGATTATATATATAAAACGTTTAAACAATTTTAATGATGATAAAAAATACTGTGTACAATGAAAATAATAATATTATAGAAATTTTATTGTATTTAATTATTTTTATTTGTCCGGCCCTTAAAAATGTAAAAATCTTGATTTCATCTCAGGCTTCCATCCCTCTGTATTAGGCTGACTCCAAAACATGAATTGATCAACATACATACTCTAATTTGGTGCTCCTTTCTCTCCATCTATATTACGTGTGTTGTGCGACAACAACTTTTAACTCTTTCAGGATTATCGAACACATATCAGTGTTGATATTATAAGCTTATATATATACAATGTCCCCATCAATCATCATTTCAAATGAAGCCTATTATAATTACTTATAATTTCTTCAAATTAACTGACCTATCCGAGTTAAAAGAGCGGCTCATATAATTGTGAGTATTTTTTGGGTAGAAAAGTGGACGTAAAGTCCTAATCCTTCATAAAAATAAATCGGGGAAAAAGACCGCAATCAAATTTGCACGGACATAGTCAATTACAGCTGGTAAAGAATATCTGTGATGGGCGAGAGCATCCGCAACACGATTCCCTTCACGAAAGGTATGCGTATTACGCACATCCCAATTTCTATCAAGAAGCTGTATCGCTTCCTGGATGCAGGCAAGATGCCAAAAATCGTCTGGTGGGTCCCCGAGCAAACCTGCAATGACACATTGTGAATGAAGCTGCAGGTTAACCTTCCGAGACCCACAATCCCAAGCCAACCGAAGGCCGCAGATGGCTCCTCGGAGCTCTGCCCTTGTGATCTTGCATCTCCCTATATTGGCTGCAAACGCATGGAGAACTTTACCATGCGAATTATGTATCACTCAACTTGCTGCAGCTACACTGCCAGGCTGCATAACTGAACCATATGTATTAACTGTCACAAACCCATCCGGTCTTTGCAGTCCAACCAATCAGCACTTCATTCTGTCGCGGATTAGTCTTCTTAAAGACCCTGTCTCCCATTTTCATTGTCTTCCGAACCCCGATGATCCAATGAAGGAATCGTAGGCAGAGCTGATCATAGGAAACAAAGACATTGCGGAAGACTATCTCGTTGCGGTTTTTCCAAAGCAGCCAGCAAATAAGTCCAAATTCTAGAGATCGCGAGGAATGTGAGATTCTCCACAACAACCAAACTTCCACATCCTGTGCAAGAAAACTCCGGCCATAATTCCGTACCTAGGATCATTGACCAGGTGGACCGAGCAATAGGGCAATCCCGAAGCAGATGAAGAACGGTCTCTGGCTCCGCCTTACATACGCTACAAACGTCCCTATCCGACAAATGACTTCTACATCTCTTAACATTCGTCAACAACCTGCATTGGAAAGCTAGTCAAAGAAAGTGGACAACTCTATTGGGCACTTTCCAACGCCAGATCTTCCACCAACCAGAGTGGGTATTATCCTGTCGAAAACCTGCAACCATATTATAAGAACTCTTTACCGAAAAGTGTCCCTTAGGGTCTAGCCCCCACAAAACACCATCCTCCTCATCTCCTTTCGAGGGCATCATACCACCAATCAAGCCTAGAGCTTCTATTGGGAGCACGGAAAGAAGAAGCTCCTAGTTCCAATCCCCAATACCATCACTATCCATCCTGCCTTATCTCCCAAATCATCCTTGTTAACAAAGTTTGCCAAGATGACTCCACCATCAATCGAATTCTGGAACCAAAAGCTAGTATCTCGACCACCCCGAACACAAAACTGCACACCTTTCTAAATCAGCCTCGACACACGCCTAGTCCCATGCCAAAGCGGGGACGAGATTTTCTTCTTGATCACAACAAAACCTTCCTCTCCTTTCTTAGTATATTTCCCAAAAACACCCGAACCCATACGGCATCAAGTTTATCCAGCAAGTTCCAAGCAAGCTTCATGAGATAAGCATCATTAAATTTCTTTGCTTTCCGCAATCCAAGTCCACCTAGATCCTTAGGCATGCACACATCATCCCAAGAAACAAGGTGGGGTTTCCTACCATCAGGAAGGCTACCCTACACAAAGTTACGAAGAAATTGATTAATTTTCATACAAGTTTCTACAGGAATAACTTATGTTTGTATCACATAGGACGGAATAGCATTAAGAACAGGAGCCGCAAGCGTGACTCTGCTAGCCAAATACATCGTCTTACACTTCCAGCCTTCCAGCTTAGCATCCATCTTATCTAGCACAAACTGATAGGTATTTGTGGTAACCCAACCATGGAGGATAGGGACCCCAAGATACCTACCAAGATCCTTAGTTTCTTGAAAACCAAGCGAAGAGCAGATAGTAGAGCGAAGACGAGTTGAGATATTCTTAGAAAAGAATATTTTATACTCCTCCTCATTTACAATATGACCAGAACCAACACATAACTTATTAAGGCAATCCTTGATAGACGCTATGCCAAAAGAAACTAGATCATCCGCAAAGAATAAATGAAACATAGGCGGCCCATCACGACGGGGAGTGATGGGTTGCCAACTACCATCATCAAGATAAGACAGAATAATATGATAAAGGTGCTCAATGCAAAGAGTAAAAAGATAGGGAGACAGAAGACATCCCCGCCGAAGCCCGCACCATGGCTTGAAAGGTTCTGTAAGGGTCCCATTCCATTGCACTTAAGTCGAGGCCGTGGTGATGCGGACCATCATCACATCGATAAAATTTGGAGGAAATTGAGCCTGGACAAGAGTATCCTGCACAAACTCCCACTCGATTCTGTCCTACTCTTTAGCCAAGTTCAACTTGATGGTAAACATGCCTTGTTTGCCCGTCTTGAGCCGCATCAAATCATCCCGAATGTAGAGTTGGTGTTGTTGCAAAGTTTGATGATTAGATCATACAAGTGATTGTGGCAATAATGATACTATCTTATTTGGAATGCATATTCATGTGCACTAATTTGGAATTACTATACATGTATTTTACTTTTCAATTCCTTATGCAGATAAAATGGCACAACACAGGAAGTTTTAAAAGGTTGAGGTAATAACCCCTGAGGGCGCCATGGAGAGGAGGTTTGTTGCTAGTGCACGGATGCTTATCTTTGATCCAGGAATGAGGGTCATCATCCCATTTGAAAATAAATTGCCAAATGGAACTAATCCTGCTGGACTTTTTGGTTAGTTCCTCAGGATGATTGCACAAGATCACAACATTCTTCCTGTGCACTATGATGGATGGCCATATGTGTGTGACACACATAGACACACATAAGGAACGGCTCTGGAGGCGGTGATGGTAAGTAGTAGTTTGTGATTCAGTTTTCATTGAAATAACATTATTTACTAACTTTAATTTGTGTGTAACAACAGAATTGGATCGCAATTGAACCAGATACAGCATTTGAGGATGCTAAAAAGTACATAATGGATGACATTGCAAAGAAGTGGAGAGACTATCGAGTCTGGATGTGGAAAGACCAAGTGTTGAAGAATGATAAGATCTCAAAACCACTTTCTTCGCTAGCTTCTAGAGTAGCTTGTATTGCAGCCAAGCCTAACTAGATTCCAACACCGATGTGGACACAATTTGTGTTATACAAGCTGAAACCAGAAGTTCTAAAAAGAGAATGAATATTTATATTTGCGTTCTATCATGTATATCTTCTAATAGTTGGTTGTTCAAATCTGCAGGCAATAGCTGAGAAGAATGCTGCATATAAAGCTGTTTTCGATGCACCACACACTGGTGGGTCCAAGAAGCTGTTGGTTAGAGGATTGGAAATTGTAAGTAGTGAACAAGTTCTTACTGTTATTTCTTTTCAAATCATTTTAACACTAACTACAATTTATCTTATTACATGTAGAGGGAAAGAACCGGAAAGGCACCAAGTAAGGGTGAGTTGTATGCTCAAACTCACACGAAGAAATCTGGGGAATATACCAATCCATAAGTGGTTAGTAAAAATTCTACTATGTTTGAGAACATATGTTAGATACTATTGATCGAAGTTAGAAATTTTTTTAAGTAATTTCAAAATTTACTTTGCAGCCTGAAATTATTGCGTTGGACAACACCCTTATAGTTCCCAAGCATGTCGCCCCTAATTTTTGATTGTAAGTATTAAAGGAGCCGAGCATAGTGGTCTAGGAGTAGGATATGGAGTAACTCCTTCTCAGGTATATTTTCATTATACAACTCCCATTCATATGTGATAAGAAAATAATCAACTATTAATCTTACATTTACACTAATAGGTTGGACTAAGTAGGAAGGTTAAAGGCATTAGACAGTCTAGTGCATACGGCAGTCAATCACATTCTCATCTCCTAAGGCATTGTCCTACCGCATCTGAGGCACAAGATCGTGTCCGAGCTTTGGAAGAAGAAATCCCATGATGAGGGAAGAAAGGACACGGGGAAAGCAATAAGTGAAAGAAGATGAAGAGGAACAAGAAGACGAGGAGGAAGATGATTACGATAACTATTAAATGTTTAAGATAGCGATAAGGTGATGTAGAATGTGTAGAAACATGAAATGTTGAATCTTTATTTTAATGTTAGTTTTAATGTTTGGATTTCGTATTATATTAGTAATATGAAGTTGTGATTGACAATCATATTGGTCGATATATTTGGCATCAGTCAGAAATATACATTAAATCCGTATCAGAGAACTGTATTGCCGTCGGCTGGTGACCTTGCCGTCGCTCACAACTGATGCGGACATTAAGTCAACAAAGTTGACATGCGTTCTGTCATCGGTTACAACCAACGTCAAATCTAGTCAAAAGAGAGTTGACTGAGATTTAACGTCGATTTTTTGCCGTCGCTTCTACCTGACATTAAGTTATGGTCAAGATACGTTGACTCTATTGACGTCAGTACTTGACGTCACCCATTTTTTAACCGACAGGAAAGAATTTAACGTCACCAAATTTGTCGTCATTTACTGACCGACACGAAATATTATGCCGTCGGTTGCTGATCGACGGCAAATCTGACTTCCGACCGACGCCAAATAACGAATTTCTTGTAGTGTCTGTCTCAAAATGGGGTCAAATTGGGCTTTTATAAAAACGTTTTCTTTGGCTTTTCGGATACCAAAAGTGTGTCATGCACTCTTGGTATATTTTAGGCGCATTTGTGGTATAAATGTGAGAGACCTGAAGTTCGATTTAGGACCAAAAGTGCGCCTTAACAGACCAAAAGTGTGTGGCGCACTTTTGGTATAGGTTATGTGCATTTTTGGTTTCAACGCCAATTCCGTGATTTTCCATTTTTGATGCATCCAACTCCTCCTTGCACATCATACAGCTCCAAAAAATGCTCTGATGTCGTTGTGTTCCTGAAATCGAACAAAAACACTACGAAACAACATCAAATGGATCCGGAACGAGTCCGAGACACTAAATCGAGATAAATGTTAGAAATGCATGAAACATCCTTAACTTCTACCCAAAACTATACGAATATGCATGAAATATCGCTTAAACGAAGACGATGAACACGAAAAATCGAGTGTCATCACTCGCCCCGATGTCAAAATACCAGGAGGAAGGGTCCATAATGGTGGTCGAACCAACAAGTTGAGTATGAGGTGTGTGGAAGTGGACTGAGTGCGAGAAGAGAGAGGAGGAGGACCCTGAGAAGGGTAGGCCACGAGGTTGGTGCGCTCCCAACAGTCAGTTGCCTCATAACCGCTAATTTGGCATAATTGACAGAATACCCTCGGTTTAGAAGGAACATACCGGGGATATGAGGAGTGGCCGGAGGAAGGAGGACACATGGAGAAGATCATTGAAAGGATGATGAAGGAGTGTGATTGAGCTGAAAAGCAGTGACAAGTGGTTGTTGGACTGTTGGTGTGGGTAGTATAGCCTTTGACCGAATGTTGGAGTGCTCATGACGAGCTTCTTCATGAAGGAGAAATCCCACCAAATCATCCACATTAACAACATCACCTTTCATCATAAAAGCAGTGGAAAAAAGCATCATAGGTTGGACCCACACCAGTAAGAATATGGCTGACCAGATCTTCATCGGAGACCGAATGCTGGCCATCGACGAGGGAATCGGCAAGGGCCCTCGTTTTCTCCAAGTACTCGAACATAGAGAGGGAGCCTTTGGAGAGGGATTAGAGCTGAACACTGGAATGCATCATGCGACCGCTGTTTGAAATTGGAAGTTACGGTTGATTGTCTGCCACGCGAGCCGAGCCATTGTGGCACGAACCACCAGAGAAAGTGCATGCTCCGAGAGGGTGGACCGGAGCCAAAGAATCACAAAATTATCCTTCTGTTTCCACGTAGTGAAAGCCAAATTGGATTCTTCAACAACATCTCCGGCCTCCGAAGTCATAAATCAAGTTGCGGAAGGAGGTTGAGGAGCAAGAACATGAGACTCCAAATCGAAGGTCTCAAGAGCAGAAAGAATCGTCGCCCGCCAGAGAGAGTAGTTGTCACTATCAAGCTTGATGGAAATGGGGGGGGGGGATCTGGAGATTGAGAGAAGAGGAAGATGAACCAGTGCCCATGGTGAGCAGATGAGAGGACATCGGCGGCGAGCAAAAAAGATTGGAGGAGTGAGAGAAAGAGAGCCGAGAGAAAAAAAATTTGGGTTGTTGTTGGGCTCTAGATATCATATTAAGTTGGAAAGTAAATGACTTTGATTATTATTCATTTACGGTATATATACAAGAGTACACAATTAAGTCCCTACATAGTTGGAGTAATCTAAACCACAAAAGATACACGAAAAGAGTGGGCTATTAACTAGGATAGCAGGCTAAGTTTTCTGTTATTAGGTTTAGAGGAGTGGATCGGTCGCCCCAGACTGATCGGTTAATTATGTAGAAACGATTTCCTTGGTTATGTTTTTTGGGCGATTTAATTGACTTGTGCCCTAAGATGTCTCGATATCCATGGGGTCTGATGAAATCATCTCGTATCGACATCTCTTCTTCTCCGGAAAGAATAAAGATCAGCAGCTCCTCCATGGTCTCCCCGTACCTAAAAATTTCATTCAAACAAAACCTACAGAATGTAGACAGACAACCCAGTTATTCTAATTGGGCCGCAAGGGCCTGGAAAAGAACACATAAGAGAGCCGGCTGCTCAATAAGAAAAGCTTATGCGTATTTATGCATGTGCATCCCGCCCCAGAATCATACTTCTCTTTCCAGAAGAAATATCAATGTAATTATCACGACTTTGTGGTCAACGTTCACAGGTTAAATTTGAATTAACTTTACTTCACTTTTATTTTTATTTTAAAAAAACTTTACTTTTTAACTAGCTAAAGGCGTTCACATATTTCCTAGAAACACGTTTTGGAGAAGAAGTCGCAGGAAGAAACACAATTATAAATATATATTTCCAAACCCACAGTTTGAAAACGTGATAAATTTCTCCAATATGATTAACTACTCAACAGCCATTGCATTTTGATGATTTTTTTATAGGAAGAAACCTTTATTATAGCGAGCCCACATTTACCGATGCCACCGTCAGGTAAATTTTGAGATTGTCGGCCGTCAACTCATATGAGATTGGTGATGCAATACCATGAGCGTCGAAATGATTATGCATTCCGGACTTTGAATCCAAGATGTTTAAAAACAAAATTCGATACTGTAACCACTTTATTACTCCCTGTTTGGCTTGAAAATTTGATTTTGGATAGTTGAACTGCATAGCACACTAACTAAAAATGGATGATGAGTGTGCAATTGCCACTGCGTGATCAGATTGCTGATACAGTCTGTAAAGGGATCAAGTGGACTGATTAACAATATTATTATTATTGTTATTCAGTATATATATTGGAGTTGTTCAAATTCTTTGAATTTCAGTCATTATTAATTAATAAAGGGCTCGTGAGAGAGCCTAAAAGTTTCAATAAAGAGAACGATTCGTACACATTTAATTTAGCCTCTTTGCTATGCAAAGTTAACCAACAATTTCTCCTACAATTTATTTGATCGAACTAAGTAAGTTCCTCTACGTACTTTGTAATTTTTAACAAACAAACTCACCGGTTAGTTTTCCATCTATCCACCGTTTAACTTGCTAACACTTAGTAAACCATTTTGCGGATGACTGTGATATTCATTTAGATGAAAGATAATAAAATACAACAAAGTAATAATATTCGTATTCATCTATTATTACATACAATACATGAGCTATATTTTTTTTATTAAAGTTGATATTTCTATCATCCGTCATGTAATCAAAATGACTAACTAGAGATGTCAGCCAGAATAACAATGGATGGATGGAAAAACTAACCCGATGAGCTTGTCTGCTAAGAGTTACAAAATAAACGAGCTTAACGCAATCAAAATATAGTAAGAAGGGTTGTTTGTAAACTTTACACAATAGAAGGGCCAAAATGATAAATGCTACAAGGGCGATGCGCCATTTGGATAACAGTGTTAACAAACTATGCACACGATTTAAAACGTGCATCCGGCGATTATCATATATATTGACCAGTCAACATGTTGAATCTTGCTAACGGTGTTAAGAAATCATCAGATTATATTTCATTTGGATGAGCACAAACTAAGCTAATTATTTGAATTGTTGAGAGAGGAACATTTGATTTACATTGGTATTTATATTAATAATTTATTAACATGCCCCTTAAACATAAGTTATAAGGAAAGTTGAAATTTGTACAGTTTTGGATTTTGGTAAGTCATGTGCACATATGAGAGTTATCATGGTTCGAAACGGATACATATCGGTCTTTGAAGGCTTTGATATCATTTCATAAACGATTGTATCCTAATAACTCGAGTTGTTGGGATAAGAATATTCATATTGGTTTTTATATTACTAGATCGTGGCCGGCCTATTGACCGAAAGTTGAATAAACTAAAACACCGTTTTGTTTGAAAAAATTTAAAAGAAAGACATAGTCAGGCCATAAGTATTGTACATCTTAATTAATGTGCTTTTAGACAAAATTCTAAAAAATGAGTATTGCACATTGTCGCGGCTTCAGACACAAATTAGCTTGTAAATTCATCAGAATTTTAATGTGATTTTATAAATTTTGAGAATCATGTGCAGTTCTAATGACAAAGTTAATTATTGTTATCGTTATTATGCTAAATCAGAACGGGTGAAACAAAGTAAATTTTGTAGAGTACTTTTAGGGTGAGTGTAAATACAAAAATTAAAACATATATGTACATGTAAGATGTGGATAATAAAATATCATTTGTTAACCTATAATAAAATATTAAACGTTCAATCAAATAATAATTCGATTTTGTGTCATTTGATAACAATGTACTGACGATTTCTAAAGTGAAATTTTTTGAAAATATATATATTTTATGTATTTTCCTTCGTTAATTTTTGAATTTTCTCATATTAGTATAGAAAAAAACAAATATATCTAAAAATTTTAATATTTAAAAATATTATCAAGGTGATCATCACTCATACCTAAAGCTATAACCACTCAATTATAATTTATCTAAATCAAATTATCATAGTAACAAAACTAACGGTGGACTAATTATAAAAAAATGTGTAGCATGTTTCATTTTGTTGAAATACTTTTTATATTTTTTGTGGATTCAACTTTTTTATCCAATTTTTAGGTCTTATTTAATATTAATTATTTTTTTAGAGTAAAAAAATTTAATAAATTTAGTTATAACCAATATTCTCAAAATTCTATTGGGGATCATAGCGAAAAGGTTAGTGGTATGAAGTTTGATGGTTCAACTAAAATTTTATATCAGTTGAACAGTATGTAAAATTAAATATAGTAGTAGTAAAATATTGTATCGATAAATGCTCATCAAATGGACTTAAAAAATGTAATAACTTATCTAAAATATATATAGTAAAGTTCAAATTCTAAAAATCCAGCATAATGATTGAAAAACAACAATTCAGTGACCAAAGAGCATTGTCGCACACCAACCCTGTTATCGAGTACATAAGGTTAAAGATAATTTGGTGTAATACACAATGAAGGAAACAAAAAATTACCGTATAATTTCAAAAAAATTAGAAAGAATAATACTCTATATTTAGATATTGTGTAAATCCTTTAAAATTTTCATATGAGTTTGTAAATCTAAACATGATTTTTTTTATAATAAGCTGTCAAACTTTTATTCATGAATAGTAAATTACATTGCGATCAAGTTATTCTGTCGGAGGTGCATACCCTACTAAAAGGGCTACATGGACTACGGGTCCTTTCGAATAAGTGACCTCACTCCTTTCTCTCCAACATTAAGATCAACCAACTAGAAACTAAACCAAACGAAATAACGAGATAGTAAAAAAAGTAACAAAAATTAAGACTAATGAAAGGACATAGCAAGCATGTCGCACGCGACCTTGTTGATACCCTGAGAGAGGTTAGGATCCCAAGTGTCCCAGCTGTGAATCAGAGAGGCAGACCAATCGTCATTGTGCTCGGCAAGGGATCGGTCAGAGTTGAGAGGGAGATTGCGGCCAGCTCAAGAATAAGGACCTTCGCCCCTTCTGATTGTCTTCTGTCGGCAGGAACCCGGATGCACTTTCCTCCTCCTCTGTTGCTGGAGCCGAATCAAGCCCAGTGGTGGTGAGAGTGATCGTTAGGGATGTGGCCCCGCGCTACGAAGCCGCTGGCCGATTGTGTTTGGCGGCTGCGACAATGTTTGGAGGCTGTGAGAGCAGCGGTGGTGGTAGTGATGGTGTCGAGAAGGCGGCGGAGGGGATGGGTGTGACTTGGGTGGAGGATTTGTGATTGCGACAAGGAAGGGAAGCCATTGGCGGCTGCATCGAGGTCTCCTCCCAGTTGAGAGCCTTCTTAGGCATCTAGGGTTTTATCCTTCCCACCCATCTAAACATGATGTTAAATTCCAATGATAATTTTAACTATTAATATGTGTACTTATCCAGATTTAAATTGGCCAAACATTGTAAAACTGAAATGATATTAAGGTGATTGTGATCCATATAAAAAAACCAGCAACTACCGTTTATGTGAATCTTACTTGATAACAAAGCTAATATAAATTAATTTTTAACGATGGTTTAATTAGAAATTTTTTTTGTCATTTATATGGTTTTTTTGGAGTACAATAATTAAATAAATATAGACGCATAATTATATTACTTTCAATAGTTAAATGTAAGCTTGGCAATGGTTCGGTTCAGATTAAGATAGTTGATATTCGTTTCACACATGTTGTAGTTTCGGGTTTGGGTAATATCTGCCTAAACATCCTTTCTGGTAGTCGCTGTCATGTCATATTTATACCCGTCAAAATTTTTCGATGAATATAGCCGCCATATTCAGTTATAACTAATAATTGAAAACTAAACCTTGAAATTTAAAGAACAAATAAATATATTATATTATTTTTTAAACATTTCAACTTTGTAAAACAATAATAGACTAACAAATTATATAACTGTATGATTTGCGTATTTTATATACAATAATTCATAAAAATTAAATAATTAACCATGAACAAACGGCAGTGGCGCTTCTTTGAGATCCAATGAATTGCTCACACTAACATGCTTTGCTCTCTTTGGAATTTGATGAACTGCGGAAACGTGACTGGGTTACGACACTTTCTCATATCTACCGGGCGGCGAACTACGTCACCGATTACAAAGAATGAAAAGAAATTACTAGGTAGGAATAGGATAACCCGAAACATGAACCAAAGAATGAAATTCTTTTGTCGCCAGCGGCTTACACTCAAGCGAGTTAGTGGTGTGAAATTGCTGTAATGTTCCACTTGTCGGATACCCTTTTCCCCAATTTAATATTTCATCATTATTATGGATATAATATATTAATATTCCCCCCTAATTAAATATTCTTTTATCATATGTTTTAATATGAATAATAGGTGGAACATAATTATCACGGATCTTCAAAATCTATCTCATATATATGCACTCTTCACCAAACCCAACTCTAATCATGCACTTTTTAGGATATTTTGGATTTTGAATTCAATGTTATCACCTTAATTTCAGAGGTAAAATATTGGATCAAATTTTGACTGCTTTTCTAATCGAATAACAAAGTTAACTTTTATTAGAGAGCAAATATTTTTATTACGATATAAATTACATCCAACTTTACTTTAAATTGGGAGTCCGAATAAAAAATTGATCTATATAACCTTGCAACCATGATCCATATACTAACATGTCCGGCCTCGCTCGGTAAATTCTATGGTCTTTAACATACTTAATTCCATATAAAGTGTGATGTATAGTTTGTTAATTTATAAATCACAAGATGAAATTTTTATACATTTATCATTTTCTATTCCAAATCTCTCACTATATTTGAAATTCGTGATCTACACATTCTTCCAATTGGAACTTAACGACGATGGTGGCGCTGTTAGCTTGCTGATATAAGTGGTGCAATTGGCTTTGTCTGTGTGCCAAGTTTTGTCGAAAAATGTAGTTGACGTGACAAGTTCTTCTTCTTCTTATATATCCAAGGATTTAATGATAATCTAATGCACCACTGAACATAGAAATGTGCGTGCCCGATGTTAACATTAGCGTCTTTGCCGGTAGATATCAAAAGGTTATGTTGAATATAATTGATCTTAACTCAAATCCGGCCATCTTCATTCACAACAGTGCAAAAATCATTTCCACGTTTGCTTAGACAAAGAGAAAGAAAAGCAAAAGGAGAATCCCACCACAACCTCTCTAATAATTACATCCATTTTAAAAACCATCTAAAATTAACAAAAAGTATGACAAAAAGCTCAATAGGTCACATAATTTTAGATGGTATCACGTATCAATCTTGAAACTTCAAAATGTTACATATCGATTTTGAGATTTATAAATTTGTGATCACTCTAAATAATATTTGAAAGTTTCGAAACCAATATATAAACCGTCTCAAAATTACGGGACGAATTGGGTATTTCACAAAATTGCTAACAACTTTACTTGGCTACCTCGCTAGCTCACTCTATATAAATAGCACCTCAAATATATATGTTCGTATCCCAACACTTCAAACACCTTTAAACTCTTCCCACCACATTTCCAAACACCTCCCTTTCATAACCGCCGCAGGCAGGGGGCGACCGGAACACAATTAACAGCGAAAATGGGCCGCCGGGTTCATGTGTTGATGATGGTAATGTGTCTGGCCGCCGTCCAAGGTTGCTGGGGGAAAACTAGGCATTTCAAATGGGACGTGGAGTACATGTTCTGGTCACCGGACGGCGAGGAGCATACTGTCATGGGTATCAACGGCCAGTTTCCGGGTCCGACGATTAGGGCCAAAGTCGGCGACATAATCCACGTGGACCTCACCAACAAGCTCCATACCGAGGGAGTTGTTATTCACTGGCACGGCATCAGACAGGTTGGTATAATAAAATTTTACATAACTAGCAGTTATATTAACAGAGATATTGAATCAATCAATTATTTATTTAAATCTTTGCACTTTACAGCAAGGGACTCCATGGGCAGATGGGACAGCTGCAATCTCACAGTGCGCCATTGCTCCTGGTGAAACTTTCCCTTACAGGTTCACTGTTGACAAGGTACTAATTTACATTTACTTGGAACCACCTTTGATTTCTTGATCCTTTTGGTTTTGAGGTGTCAAAAGTCGACCGGACCCGGTCCAATCCAGCTCTAGCTTGAGTCAATTTAATTCGTTATCTAAATTGTTCTTCGCCACACCCAAAAAGAAATGATCAATCTGATTGACCAAGGATTTGTAATCCGATTGACCTAGTTCGTATAAGTTGTTCGATCCGTCTTTTTGACAGTTATATGTTTAATTTATAAAAAATGAAAGTAAAAAGTGTGTACAAAGTTGAAATTAACGGATGGATAGTGGAGATGATAAATGATAATTAATCTCTTATATGTGCTGATGTTTTAGAGCAAATTCTATACGCGATCGACCATCTTTTTGAAGTTGTTGAATATGCATAGTGTTGGGAGAAATAATCATTATGTTGTCACACATTTTGTTTACCATGACAAAAAGATAAGGAATAACTAATGTTATAAGTTGTTTCAGGCAGGGACATATTTCTACCACGGCCATTACGGGATGCAAAGGTCAGCAGGGCTATACGGTTCATTGATAGTGGAAGCCGGAGATATAGTCGGGGAGAAAGATCCATTCCATTACGATGGCGAGTTCAACCTCTTGCTCAGCGACTGGTGGCATAAAAGTGTCCACGACCAAGAAGTCGGCCTCTCTTCCCTCCCCTTCCGGTGGATCAACGAACCTGATGTACGGTAACTCTTATGATCACGATCCTAACTAAACACCCACACATTGCTAAGTATGATATCGAGAGTAACCCAGTACTCGTATCGAACCGAACAACTCAACTTAGACAAAACCCTTACACATGCATGGTTCTATATATGGGCAACGGCTGTGTTCCCTATGGGGGAAGATTAAAGAACAGTAGTCCAACCCATTCTCTCTATAGATTCAAAAATCAAAAGTAAATAATTAAATATTAATGTAAAGTACCGACCCATGTGAAAATGTTTGGTTTCTTTCAATGATTTGTTACTACGTTACACTAATTAATCAGTAGTTGGCAGAATCTTATATTTGATGTCTTTTATAATTTTACAGAGACATAAATCCAAAACAGTCCACACCAAAACCAGCAATTTCTATTAATATATTGATTCAAAAACTTTAATTATTCCTTCAGATTTATTTATTTACCCATTCTCCAATCAAATGACTGACAATATCTTATTTCTAAAAATGATTTGGTTTTGCAGACTTTGCTGGTTAATGGGAGAGGGCAGTACAACTGTTCACTAGCAGCAAAGTATAACAAGACATCAGCATCATTGCCACAGTGTAAGCTAAGAGGGAGTGAGCAATGGGCCCCAAATGTGCTCAAAGTGCTACCAAACAAGACTTACAGGCTCAGAATTGCCAGCACCACTGCCTTGGCTTCTCTCAACTTAGCCATTGGAGTAAGTCCTCCTCCTATCAACATGTCGATTGAATCTCATATCTATCAATTAGGTTGTTGATGGATTTTTGTCTTTTTAAGTTATTTGGATTGGACGAGTTATATATTATTGACTTTTAGTCAATTTAGATCAAATTTAAAATTGAATTGAGTTGAATAAAATATTCTTTTTACAACTATATACAGAACACTAAAATTCAAAATTGAAACTATTGTAAGATCAAACATTTGAATCTCATGTTGATTTTGTTAGACTTGTTGGGATGAGGTCAAACTTTTAACCATTGTAGGGTTCTACTTTTGATAAACATTTTTCTCCAAATATGACCAATCATAGTTATGGTTTTAGTTGACATGAACTTTTGATTTTCTAAAAGTTGGCTAGTGATTTTGAAATTTCTCCAAATATAAAAAGGGAAGGAGGTAGAAAGCATGGGGAATTCCTCCACTAAAGGTGGTAGAAAAGGAGAAAACGTGTTGGCTTCATGATCATCATTCATTCATCTTCCCAATTATTTTACAAAGGTTTTCCAACACTAGCTAGTAATCCTCATTCATTCATCTTTAATGATGTTATTGGGAAAGCTACACCATATTGTTGCTTCTTTTGTACTCCCTTTACTAGAAAGGAAGTATGCCCTTCAAAAACTAGCTATCTAGATTGGTTGTTGGTAAGGTGTGGTTCATGTAAAGGATGTGAAATCATTTCTCATGGTTGATTTCTAGTCAATGGTATAAAAAGCCTACATGTCTTTTCGAAGATATACACACAAATACCATTTTCAGAGGTTAGATTCAAAAAAGTTAAACTTTTTTTTGTAAAAATACACATCACTTACACGATTATGTAGTTGTTAAAAACTCATCCTACTCAATTCGACGCCAACATAACCCTATCAATACTTTGAACTGGTCAAAATTCAATAACGTAACTTCACAACTTGCCCACTTACAATCTCAAAATCTCAAAAACTCTAAACGTAATCAACGAGTAATTGTGTTGTGATCATTAATTACATTTGTAATCTGATCATTAATTAATTACCAAATAAACCTACAACCTGATTGATATATAACTCGTAACAAACTAACACATCTCGTAACCAGGGCAGCAACCCATCTATGTAATGATTCATTATATCACATATGATCAATTCTTTTTCTAGCTAGAAAGTAGAGTCTAAAGGGGAAATGCATGATGAACGTTGTTCAAAACCTTTCTTTCGTTTTATTTCTTGTGTGAAGAATGCATGATGATGGATTATATTGGTAAGGCGAATTGCTACCCCAAACAACTTGGTTGTAATCCATATATGGAACCAAGTTATCCCCATTGATGCTCAATCTTTTTCCATCCAAATGGAAAAGACAAGTATGTAGTTATTATGTGCCACACTCCTCTCAACCATGTGATCCCCACACGGTAATCTCACTACCTGCCTTCAATTATTGAGTTAAAAGCATAGTTAGAAGAATGGAATCTCATTCCTAGCTACTCCTCCAAATGAGTACTGAAGAGACACATTTACATCATATCCACCCCAATCGAAATTGATTGGGAAACAATATGTGTTTAACGGTCGGACTAGGTAGCGAATGATCTACAAATTTAAGACTATTCGCTCCTTTTGAGATTCTCGATTCATTCATCAGGGATATTTAGTCAAGTCACAATTACTATATAAGTGGTTGTTTTTGTAAATCAGGGACTGTAGTCTATAGATTTTATATGAGACTAACTATATTTGACGTTATATTTTTAAAGATCAAATGATGTACGTACGTTGTTTATGTTATAATCACATTTGATCGACATGTTAACATATTATCCTTTTCTTAAATCCCATTTTATCGTCAAATAATTTAATACTCAATCGAATAGAACCCTATGTAATCCATATTCCTTTTGATTACTTTCAATAACTCTTCTTTTCATCCCATGCATTTGATCTTGTGATTTCACTTGTGGTATTTAAATTTAAGATTCTCTTGGTTTTTCAAATATTCAATCGGTTACAAATTTGAGTTTACTAATCAAACCACTACAGCTAGTGGTTAACCACATACAACTAACCGATTCGTAGTCATGTTATATATTAAACATTGCATTCCTTACATTTGGCCACAATCTTTATAAACTTTTGAATCATGCTTAGTATGTTACTAATATAACTTTGTTCAAAAAACAGGGCCACAAAATGGTGGTGGTGGAAGCCGACGGGAACCACGTCCAACCATTTTCGACGGACGATATCGACATCTACTCCGGCGAGAGCTACTCGGTCCTCTTCACAACGGACCAAACCCCATCAAACAACTACTGGATCTCCATCGGGGTCCGTGGCCGCCGCCCTCAAACGCCACAAGCATTAGTCCTCCTCAACTACCTCCCAAACTCCGCCTCCAAATTTCCCACCTCACCTCCTCCGATCACCCCCCGGTGGGACGACTACGCCCACTCCAAATCCTTCACAAACAAAATCCTCGCCCTAATGGGCTCTCCAAAGCCCATGAAAAAAGCCCACCGCCGGATCCAACTCCTCAACACCCAAAACCGGCTCAACGGATTCACCAAATGGGCCATCAACAACGTCTCGTTGACCCTGCCGTCAACGCCGTACATCGGGTCCATGAAACACAATCTCAAATCGGCATTCGACCAGACCCCACCGCCGGATACCTTCAATCAAAACTACGACGTTTCGTCCCCACCGGTGAACGCCAACACCACGACGGGGAACGGGGTCTACGTGATCGAATTCGGGACGACGGTGGATGTGATCTTGCAGAACGCGAAT
This sequence comes from Linum usitatissimum, assembly GCA_030674075.2. Classification (NCBI taxonomy): domain Eukaryota; kingdom Viridiplantae; phylum Streptophyta; class Magnoliopsida; order Malpighiales; family Linaceae; genus Linum; species Linum usitatissimum. Next base: position 3,801,170 of record JAUJYP020001374.1, read on the forward strand.
GCTCTGTCGGCTAACGTGAGCGAGATTCACCCTTGGCATTTGCACGGGCATGATTTCTGGGTTCTAGGTTACGGAGATGGGAAGTTTGGCGACGGAAAGGGGAAAAGGTTGAATTTGAAGAATCCGCCGTTGAGGAACACGGCGGTGATATTCCCTTACGGGTGGACGGCGTTGAGGTTTGTGGCGGATAATCCTGGGGTTTGGGCTTTCCATTGTCATATTGAGCCGCATTTGCATATGGGGATGGGGGTTGTTTTCGCCGAGGGTGTTGATCGGATTGGGGATGTGCCTAAGGAGGCGCTTGCCTGTGGATTGACTGCTACTAGGTTATAAGCGGCTAACGACGACTTCGCCGGCGGCGCCGGATATTGATATGCCGTCGGAGGGTTTATTTTTGTGTGTAGCTTTTATGATTATCCATCATCGTATTGTAAAAGTGGGTTGATTCAGAGAGGTGGGTGCTAGGGAAGGCTGGTTTGTGAGTGGGGTGGTGAAAGTGGTTCGATTTTCTTTCAAACCGGAATCATACTATTGGAATTAATTATATGGTTTGGTTTTCGATGAAAGGAAATTTCTATTAATAATGTGTTGGGTCGATTATTTACTTGATATGGTTGATGTTTAATGTTTGATTTAATTTGATATTAACGAAATGTGTTAGAAGAGTTAAAGTTCATGATATAATACATTACACGCAACCATAAGAATTTTATAGTTGGACTATACCTCAACTTTGTAGTTTTCATTAATAGTCAAAATTCAAGTAGCACACATAACACTAAGTCTCATAAATAACTATTGTTTTGCAAAACAACTTACCATCGACGCTAGCAATAAACTTCAGGAATGCGAATAAAAAATGCACATACTCAAATTTCTACCTTTTGGATGTTCTTTTGAAAGAAATCATCAGTCAAAGGCCTAATATAAACACTTCTCTACATTTAGCCATTATGTTCTTGTGTAGAGTTTGGAGATTGATGATTCTACCACAAAAACTTTTCATTGTTAAATTTTCTCATCATATATACCAAAAACAAAAGATAATTTACTCTTATAATAATCTTATTTTTCCACTTCCACACAATATAGAAGTAGAAAACAACCAATATTCCTGATTTTGATTAAGTGTCGCCCTAAACTTTACAAATTAATTTTGAATCTTTTTCGAAGAGAACAGAAGAAGACAAAAGAACATATTTAACTGCAATACACATTTTCATTTTCAAAATTACAAGATAAATGGTATTGATACTTAATTACTTATTTTTATCATTTACATGTACAACTCAGCTACCACATTAATACCACATTAATATTGGACGAAAAATATTGACAGAATTAAATCAACTCACAATTTTCAAATTTCCTCTTCCATTTCTTACTCGAGTGACGTTTTTGAAAGTTCTTAGTACCGATATTAGGCTTATCAATCTTGACCGCTTAACCGTTTAACCAATCGTAATCTGATCAAGTTTGACGATTATTAACTGCGTTAATTAGGTATTTTGAGGTTAGGGTTATAACCGTTAACCACTAAGAATGGGTAAGGTTAGGTTATGGGTTTCATAGTAACCGCACCATCATTATAACCAACCGACCCGCGACTTAACCTCTATTTACCCTCATTAGTGGATATGTGAAGCACAATAATATTCATCGTCCAACCCAATAACACCCAAACGTAATGTCCTTTAACATTTCAAATGGTTGCCCATAAATTAATCATGAATGTCGTAGTTAATTTTATCAGATGCAATTTCTAGTTTCGAATTGGATTTGAAAAATTTTATATGGATGAATGTGTATGCATTTTCTGTTTCATTTTGTATTTTTTCTTGCATAACGATGAATAATCGTTGGGAGCGGTTATAACCGTAACCGAGTGAGTATAGCGATGGAACTAAATCTATCACCGAAATAAAAATGAAGATGACTATAATAAATAATCACCATGAAAATAGATGGATAATAAGTATATTATAACCATCCCCGAACTTTCCTTTACCAACCCTAACCGATATGACATTCAGGCCGAACGTTTAATACTCCAAACGTCAAATTTTCATAGCGTGGAGCCTTGTTTGTTGAGTGTGCATAGTTCATGGGCTGACAAGTATATCAACCCAATTAGCGAAAAGAAGCCTGGTGGCCGTTCCGGAGTCTCACTTACTTACCGTAGGGCAAGCTGTTAGACTGAGCGGGCGGCGGCGGTGCTGGTAATCTGACACGATAACTGGTAAGCATTCAATCTACCGGCTGTTCGCTTGTCTCAGGCGAAGCAGATCTCATTGCATCAGGTGATTGGCAGGTTTCTACTCTATAGTCAAAACTTCCTCAACACTGGTAGCTTCTTCACTTCTCAATTTTTGTGGATGAAAGCATTCAACTTTGATGTGGAAAATCTATTAGCCTTCTGAGTTTCACCTGTGTGTAGTCAGAATTCGCAAAAACATGTACATTATCTCATTGCTGGAAATTGGGGTTTTTGCTTGTAGACTGATTCTAGTTCTTGGTGGGGGGGTTTCAACTGCAGGATTGTTAGCAGACATTGGAATGGAGAAGAGGGAGGGTAAACAAGAGGAGGTAGAGGAAGATCAGGTGGTCAATCCATGGGAGGTTTCGGCCAAAGATGGAGGGAAGATCGATTACGATAAGCTTATCGACAAATTCGGATGTCAAAGGCTTGAACTTTCAATAGTGGTCCGTGTCCAAAGACTAACTGGTAAAGCTCCTCATGTCTTCCTCCGCCGTGGTGTTTTCTTTGCCCACAGGGATTTTGATGAGATACTGGATGCATATGAGAAAGGGAAGAAGTTCTACCTTTATACTGGTAGAGGTCCATCCTCTGAAGCTTTGCATCTCGGTCATCTTGTGCCCTTCATGTTTACCAAGTGAGCTCTCATCTTGATTGTTGGCAGCTGTTTTACATATTGAGATATAGTGAACTATTCCATTTAATCTGTTTTTTTTTTGTGTTCTTGCAGATATTTGCAAGATGCCTTCAAGGTGCCACTTGTGATACAACTTACTGATGATGAGAAGTGCATGTGGAAGAATCTTACAGTGGAGGAGAGCCAGAGACTTGCCCGTGAAAATGCGAAAGACATTATTGCTTGCGGTTTTGATGTCACGAGGACATTCATCTTTTCAGATTTTGATTATGTTGGCGGGTAAGTAACAGGAATTGTCAATGAGATTTGGAAAAAATAACCGTGTAGGTAGGTAGTTAGCACTCCAGTCCAACGTATTTAGCTGTGGGTAGATTCATGAACTTCACGTTTTAAACTATATCAAAATGTTTTTCAGTCTTTGCTCAAGGGTTACTCAAAGAAATGCAAATTGCAGTAAGAAGCAACTCTACTGGATCACTTGGATGATAGCTTTTTTGTGTGCTCTTGTGTTGCTTTGTTGTAGCTGTGATCTTTTGCATATATTACTGTATTTGAATTTTGACATGCATTGAATCTTTCCAGTGCATTTTACAAGAACATGGTGAGGATTGGAAAGTGTGTCACATACAATAAGGTCAAGTTTTCTGAGCTATTTGTATGTGTTGTTTTGGATTTCTAGTGTTGTTTTTCATTCACAGCTCATTCAAAAATCGTCAATGGTATACAGGTCGTGGGCATATTCGGTTTCAGCGGTGAAGATCACATCGGAAAAGTTAGTTTTCCACCAGTCCAGGTCAGTTCTTTATCACTGTGTATCAACATCTTGCCATGCATTGCAATTAGGATCCAATTTCTCAGACACATGTGCTCTAGTTGCGTCCTTCCTTTCTATTATTGAGTAGCTGGTGAATTTTTCCAAGTTCAGATGTTAGTTGGCGTAGGACTAAATGTTTTCTTGCAATCAGAAGCAACATTATGAGACGTGCTTACTATAGTTACATAACAAAGGTTCCGAAACTAGAAAGGGAATCCATGCTTTTTCACTGGCACTGTGCTTCCCGGAGATCTGAATTATTAGAGTTCTTGCCTAGTGGTTGTGCAGCACAAACAATTGCACAGTCTTGGAACCTTTTTTCACAACTTACCTAAGCATCATGTTAATGGAACTCTACAGAAATTCCACTTACTCTTATTCGTTGCACAATAGTTAAAGTAGAATGAGGAAGAGATTTAACGTACTTCACTTTTCTGTAGTGCAGGCAGCACCATCTTTTCCTAGTTCATTTCCACACTTGTTCTCCGGAAAAGACGACCTCCGTTGCTTGATTCCTTGTGCAATTGATCAGGTCGGACCCTCCTAAATGTACATGTTTGAATTGAATTTTCGTCTTTGAAAATGAATATCGTTAGTGATTTTAAATGTTCACTCATCTTTTATACCTGCCTATTTACAGGATCCCTACTTCAGAATGACCCGTGATGTTGCACCCAGGCTAGGATATCATAAACCTTCACTGATCGAGTCATTGTTCTTCCCGGCCCTTCAGGTATCTGGCTATATTCTCTCGTAGAATTTCTCCTATTCTGGTCAGAAAAGAAGCATGTACTAGCTTTCTATTCAATTGATTGGTGAAGAGTTAGACTGGTCCGACATGGGATGGTGGTTACCTGTACCACTATGTCCTTATCACACTTGTGCATGTAATATGCATATTTCTGTTTCAATATGACTGCTGATTTCAAATTTTGATGCTATCGAACTTTCTAGTACAGTTACCATGTAGTTTTCGTGACTTCAATCCGTTCATTTTAGTGAAGTGTCCCAAATAGAGAGCCACCAGACGTACAAATATGATTATACTTCAGCCAGTTACTATCTGATTGCTACTAACTAATCCACGCTGTGGATTATTAATTTTTGTAGGGAGAGACTGGAAAAATGTCTGCCAGTGATCCGAATTCTGCTATATATGTGACTGATTCTGCTAAGGTCATTAAGAACAAGGTATGATCTTGTATTGTGCTTATCATTCCTTCCGTTTACATATGTTTTTCAACTTGTCGTGGCATATAAGCTAATTGTCAATGTACCATATCGATGGTAACAGATAAATAAGTACGCGTTCTCTGGGGGGCAAGATTCCGTAGAGAAGCACAGAGAACTTGGGGCAAATCTGGAGGTAGATTACTCCAAAACCCAAATGGGAAAATCAAACTAAGTTTGCTCAATAACAATCTAACTTAATACTTATTCCTTGCTTATTAATTTTCAGGTAGATATACCAGTGAAGTACCTAAGTTTCTTCCTGGAGGACGACGCTGAGCTCGAGCACATTAAAACCGTTAGTCCGCTAAACTTTCGCTACAATTTTAGCAATTTCACCCTTTCTCTTACTGAAAGCCTTTATTTCAGGAATATGGCGCTGGCCGAATGTTGACCGGGGAGGTGAAGAAGCGTCTTGCTGATGTTTTGACAGAACTGGTAGATCGACATCGTGCAGCTCGAGCTGCCGTGACAGAAGAAGTAAGCAAGCTACTAACTTGTTTTGAAATTCTGTTGCTTTGCTGCAAAAAGGATGTTTGGTTAATCCCTTGTTGTGGTTTGGACATGAAATCTTGGTAATTGCAGATGGTGGATGCTTTCATGGCAGTGAGACCACTTCCCAATATGTTTGACTGAAAAGCTAGGAAGGTAAACTCTCTGATATGGAGTCAAACACAGGAAAGGCCATTTAGTTTGTAACTTAATGTAGCAACTCTTAATTAGAACACCAAAGTTTGATTCTCTTAAACTCTTTGAAAGATGGTTGAGATTCAATGCATAAGACAGTACATTTGTGAGAGCTTTTTTGTACGTTTGGATAAGGCATTGTGTCAAATTCAGCCAATTCGTGATTTGGGTTTGGTTTGACCTGTAAAAAGTTTTTAAATTGTAGGTGGCAACAGGAAAGTTCGTTCTTCAAAATCACTCCTCCGGAATCTAACTTTCCGGTCTAGCCGGAAAAATGCTCAGAACTCCATCAGCGTTTCACCTGCAAAACCAATGTATAGAAAGTTGTTAGCAACAATCATCGCTTGTATAAAATATCCCAAACTGAAAAGGGGGTGATAACAACCAGAACGGAGAATAATAAGTGATACAACGAGTCTCGTTAGTATTGCATCTATCAATCTACTGATCCGACTCCAATGCTTCTGCACCATATTGTTACAGTGATTTGTGCGTATTTATACGTGTATATATACATGTATATATGTAGGGTACATTCTTGAAACGTTTGGATATTGGCAACTATTCTTGTTCTGTCTTTTGACAAGGAAATATGAAATTCCTAGTTAAAGAGATGGAGACAAAGTGGTTTTGTCGTTTGCAGCTTTACTCATTTCTTTGTCAAGAAGAAAAGGCTTCACTCGTCATCCAATCACTCTTTTCCATTTTTCGAGTGAAGTCGAATAATAATAATAATTTAAGATTCTCTCTATTATCCATTCGAATTTCTTTTTTTCTATGTGATCATAGTAGTAACATAATTTCATGTTCCTACATAGGTTTACTCATTCTGAAACTACTCGGAAAGCCCTCTTGATGTATCAATTAACCGAAAATTTTGGTTTACTATTTTCACTCTTTCGATTTAACTCTTAATTTGTGGCTTCCCATTCAATGGAACTATCACCTACCGATTTGTGTTAAATTACGTTGATAAGAGGTTGATCGGGTTTAGCTAAAATGTATTGAAGATAATATGTTTGGATCCATTGATTTGGATTATTCTGTTACTGAGCATTGCTGACTAAGTTACTCGCTCTAAACACCTCCTATGGATGTTTTGGAGACCTTAATCGATATTATTATTGCTCAGCCCGAACTTTTCGGACGAAACACTATCTAGGAGAGTTGTATAAATATTTTCCATCACTTAGATACCCATAGGTAGGTAATGCATAAGAATTTGGAACACACATCTAATTTTGGTGGGTACTCGTTTAGACGTCATTTCTACTCACAATATATATATTGTGGTCTGTAATGAAGATGTCAGGTTTGATGTTAGGCAATTTTCGGTTGCCACATTTGTGGTGGTTCATGCTATGTGTTCCAACTTCCAAGGCTACTAGTCTACCTCGCAAAGTCGTCATCAAGTGTTATAATGGACATTTAAATGTCATGAGTTTAAATTCTAACTTCGACTATAATTTTCATCTCATCTATCTTAATCTTGAGCTTGATTATATATAATCACTTGATCGTCCCACCCACTGTAGTTACAGTGATAGTTGGTAATGTAATTTTGTTCCATTGTGTTAAGTTATCTTACATTGCATAGTGGAAAGGGGTTAAATGCACTATATAATTAAATATGAGAGAAAGTCTCATCTTTTTAAATTAATTTTTTTGAGTGAAAAAGTCTAATAGCACCCAATAATGTATCAGAGTTTATGTTGACAACATTTTTAAAAATTCGATACGAACCAATAATGATCCGGTCAAATGCGATAAAAGGATAATTCCTACTTATATACTCACAATCTTATGAAATTGGTGAGAAGAAACATTTATTGTTGGCATGTGATGCATGGCCAGTGCAGATATCTAAGGGTGTGGGCAACTGGGTCCATTGAAGATAAGTTAAAATTGATATAGGAACCAGCTTGATTTATAAATGAATGTTACCTAGGATATATATATATAATAATAATAATTTTTTTTTGGAAAAGAATAAGAATTTATTATTATTATTGTGTTTTTGATAATTTGTGCCAATATGTAACAGTGCAAATAACTTTATGTAGCGACCCGTCAAATTAAATGACGTAAATGATGTTGCCGCTACTTGGAGTATTGACACCATTTTTGCGCAGTGCTGACATGTAATTTTTGCCGCTAGCTTATGCCTACGAGTCGGGCAAGAGGCATCAGATAAAGATGACTAAATCGATTTCTGGTTGGATGGAGTACAAAGATGTGATGTAGATTAATTGGATTGTAATTAGGTATATTTTTCGATGTGATTCGTATGTGAATTACAACTTCTAAATACTTATATATATTATATTATATGTAAATTATATTCCGATGAATGAAAAACATATATGTCGATTTGTAAAAAAGATAGACTAGATTTAAAGATTCAACCAAAATCTTTACATAATTTGATATAATCATATTAATAATATCCTGATGAGGTGTTTAGCAAAATTACTATTTTGAGTTACTAAAGATTTTTAAACTTTTAAAGTGGCTACAAAAAAGGTGGGGTGGCTCTTTTTCAATCCACCAAACTCCATTAATAATTAAATTAATTAGGACACATGGAGGATATAACTCACAAGTCACAAATCCACAATACCTTCTTCAATTGATTATCCACAGTTTGGACCACCGAGTTCTCAACCTAGCTAATTAGTACGTAATTACCTCTCTTTACTCTTTATCCATTGATTATCCACAATTTTCATTTCAACATTTTTACCATTATTATGGTACTAATTAGTAATTTCCTCTCTGCCAAAATAGTTATGTGGGAAGATCCTACAACTAAGTGACTAATTGATTTTATTCGTTGTCGAGGTTTTGTTTTCTTTCTCGTGTAGAGTTTTTCTCTCATCGAGTAGAGTTTGTTTTTTCTTTTAAGTAGGTTTTCAAATTCTTTTTCCATGATGGCAATTTCACGATCCATCCAATGGAATACAATAAAATCTATGATCAAAAGTTGTTGAAACCACAAAAAAAAAAGACCATACTTGAACAATCATGGTACAGGCAGGTCAGCCAGGGACGACCTGCCCATCTGTATAACACCCTATGGGGGTTACGGAGCACTGACCATCTCTGGCAACGTACCCCCTTGCTGCAAGGTCCATAGCTGCCGACCATGCTTTAGTAGTAAGTTCCTTTCTTGCTTTTGAATTCACGTCATACTTTTTTGTTACTTTTTAATTTAGTCGTCTGGTTGGCACTCTGTTTGTTTTGTTCATAAAATTTCATTGTTAGTTAGTGTGGGTCCGTATGAGTTTGATGTTGGTACAATATCGAGGAGAGCAGGCTGCGAAAATTAGTTAACTATCTGGTTAATTACTTCTTTCGTTGTAACTCAATTTATGATTGCACCTCTCAAATTATCACTCTTATGATATATATATATATATATATATATATTAGGCGAGACCCTTACAATATAATCCGTCTTATCTTTATGAAGAAATAAAATGCACGTATGCCAATTTGTTAAAAAAAAAGTTAATGACAAGTTATTCTCTTATAAGCTAGATTGGTCCTTAAAGATTATTCAGTAATGAAACATGATAACACTAGTTACAATGAATATTAGTTAATATATTATCTAGAGAAAATAATTTAGGTTTGTTTTGGCATAAGAATGACATTCTCGATAAGATGTTGAGTTGAGATCACTAAAACAAAATTGTTGTTGTTACGTTTAATAAAAGGAGTTAAATTGCGATTAGGAGGGATTGTGAAAGGAAAATTGTGTTAAATTAAGGGATGTATACGATTTTTACAAATGTTTAATTTCTCTTAAATAGCTTGAAATACGGAATTCCAATTAAATTTCGAACATATAAACAATTCCTATACAAATGATTAAAACAAGTAAATAGTTTAATTTCCCACCAAAAATTCTGCCTACTAGAAAGACCATTTCTCCCATGTTGCTTATAAATTTCATTTCATAATATAATGATAATCAACTACATTATTCATTAAAAAAAAATATCAAACTGCATAACTTGTTTGCCCCCATCAATTTTGCCAACCGCCTACCTTCCTTTAAGTCAACTAATTAAGTATATATATAATTGTTTAAAATATTTCATAACAAGCACTCTAGAATACCAATAGTTATGAATCACATAATCCTGCTATGCTTTACTATCTTTTTCGGGGAAAAATCAAACCTTTAATATGTGTTATAACTAAATCATGGTATATCACGAAATTTTAACAATGTGTATACAACCACATATATATATATAACAATTTCATTACTCTAACGTAACAAGTTTCATAATACATTATAGTGTCTCTCACCTACCTAATTTTTCATTTCATATTAATATGGAACTATACATACATTTCTCGTTTGCGTCACTAGTTTCATTAATTACATTCTTGCATTTGACAAAACACCAATTACATTCTTATATTTGACAAAATTGACGATGCATACACAGAATACGAATAATTATCTAGAAATATTGTATTACAAATACGCAAAACGTGATTAATTTGGTACATATACATGTTCGTCTTTGGTGTTTCCGGTTGGAGTTTGTACAAACTCAGAAAGAGAGCTACTGAACTTGTTCCTACTCGTTGCATGATCGGTATGTGTCCACTTCTGCTTCATAAGGTGCTCTTTTTGAGGAAATACTATGAAACCATATATACATTCTTCGTTGACATTGCTAATTTCACCAATTATATTCTTACATTGTACAAGACACCAATTGCGTTCTTACATTTGTCACAACTAACAATGCAAACACAGTATACTCATAATTGATAAAATCAATAATTATCTATAAATATTTTATCCTAAATACTCAAAATAGGATTAATATGTAATACAAATGTTCATTTTTTGTGTTTTCAATTGAAATTTGTATAAATTGACATTGAAAGATCGTTGTTCATGAACTTGCTCTAACTCATGACCAATATGTGTCCACTGTTGCTCCTTAAAACACTCTTTTTAGAAAATATTATGATTCTAGGCATCCATCCAGCTCTTACAAATTATTTGAGAGTCAAATGAAAAGATAATAATAATAAATTAGTATGTTATAAAACTAATTATGACATAACAATTTCATAATACAAACATAACGGTCTCATAACACCATACAATCTCCCCCACCTAATATTCATTAGTTTTTTCATTTCTTATTAATATGGATCTATACATTCCTCATTTACATCACTAGTTTCGCGATTTATATCCTTCATTGGACAAAACACCAACTACATTCTTATATTTCACAAAAATAATAATACACCAATAATTATCATCAAATATTTTATTACAAATACTAAAAGTACGATTAATTTGGTACAAACAGACAGTAAACGAATTGTCGAACTCGTTCTTACTCGCTACATGGACAATATGTGTCCACTTCTACTTTTAAAGGCCCTCTATTCAAGGAAAAATCTCGTGGCTCTAGACATTGTCATACACCGTGCTATTACAAGTTGTTTGGCGGTCAAATTAACGGGCACACATTCACTAGCTCAAATGACTCTTTTTAAATACTCATCTCTTTAAATTAATAACTTAATAACTTAATAATTTTTATCCTACTTGTATGGGCTATCATAGTATATTTTTGTGGAATTATCCAGTGAAAAAGTTTTCATTACCAATCCACTCCAAAAGTTTGGTAAACAATATTCTCAATTATTGAAATCCAATCCACTCATTTACAAATTGTGTTGCCATTAACAGTAAAATAACATTGAAATAGAAAATTTTCAAGCCAAGAAAGAAAGTGATGACTCATAAAGAAAACAAAAGAAAAATGAAACGGTAAAAAAAGGGAAAGTTACACACGGCCGCCACACAAACTCCACCTTCTCCTTTTCCATATTGGTTCATTTTCCTTTCTTGCTTGGCCTTTAATGATACCCCTCATTAATCACGAATTCATCCAATTAATTGATATAGCAAGAAAAAAAAACCAAACCAAACATTATCATTTTTATTGGCAAAAATCAGCTAATTCCGATATGAAATCATTACATAATCTAAAACATTTAAGTTACATCAATGTAATATCATCAATTTTCACCCAAATTAAACACGACGGGGAGTAAATTATACAAAATACATGCTCCGATAAACGATTTACAATTAATTTAATACCCAAAACGCAATTCCACCGCTCAATCTCATGTAACAAAACTTCAAATAACGTTTACTCATCACCCATCACTTATAAATTATTTGCCATTAAAAAAAGGAAATATCATCACCTTCCCTTCCCTTATTTCCCCCCCTCCTCCTAATAGTAGTTTGGTAAAAACCTGGGTTATTTTTTTAATTTATTTACCTTTTTCGGCTTTTGAGTAATAAGTCTTTTTGTCTGGGTGGGCTGGCATTTCCTTTTTGTTTAAGTTGCTTGAGAAAAAGTTGGAGACTTTTCTTTTCCCCTCTGGTTTATTTTATTTATAAATTATAATAATATTTTGCCACCATCAACAGCAACAGCAACAGTAGCAGTATTATTTTCTCTTCTCCTTCTTCCACCATCCATCAATTTTCATCCCCTCCATAAACTTCAAAGGTTCCTCCTTTTCCTCTCTCTTTCCCCCAAAAAACCCCACCACCACCCTCCACCACCGCCATCGCCACTACCTTTTTCTCTACACACTACCCAATATCACCCCCTTTCCCCTCTATCCCTCTCTTTCTTGCTATCTTCCTCCATCTCTCTGTTGTTTAATTTCATTTCTGTTTACTTTCTCTTTCTTCAATTTGCTAACGGCGGCTCAGAAACTGAAGTAAGAAGACTTTACTCACCGGGAATTGCAGTTGACCTCACTTCTCTCTCCGGTATGATCCTGGTCTGTTTGTGTTGATGGGTTTTGATCATCATGGCAAATTCTGATTTGGGTTCTGTAGATCCATGGATTCTGATTAAGATTTCAATCAAATTCAACCTGAGCCCTATTTGTTTGTTGTTTTTGTCTGAACTCTCTGTTATATTTTTTCCCCTTGTTTGTAGATCTATGAATATTGGATTTGTTCTCTGAATAATTGAAGTTTTTTTATTTTTTTTTTCGGATTGTGTTTGTTTCAATCAGGTTATAAAATTAAAAAAGAATTACAAAGGGGGGAAGAAAGGATGATGATGTTTGAAGACTTGGGGTTTTGTGGTGACATGGATTTCTTCTCCGGTCCATCTCTCGTCGGCGGCGGAGAAGGAGGTGTCGGAGATCTGGCGGCGGCTCAGCAGGAGCCGACGGAGCCGACGATGGAGGACGATTACAGCGACGAAGAAGAGATCGACGTGGATGAACTGGAGAGGAGGATGTGGAGGGACAAGATGCGACTGAAGAAGCTGAAAGAACAGACCAAATCCAAGGAAGGAATCGACGTCGCCAAGCAAAGGCAGTCTCAGGAGCAAGCTAGGAGGAAGAAGATGTCCAGAGCTCAAGATGGGATCTTGAAATACATGCTGAAGATGATGGAGGTCTGTAAAGCTCAGGGCTTTGTCTATGGGATCATCCCCGAAAAGGGCAAACCGGTCACCGGAGCATCGGATAACTTGAGAGAATGGTGGAAGGACAAGGTCAGGTTCGATAGGAATGGTCCTGCTGCTATAGCCAAGTATCAAGCTGATAATTCGGTCCCCGGAAGGAACGATTCGGGGGATTCGATGGGGCCGACTCCTCACACATTGCAGGAGCTTCAGGATACGACCCTGGGTTCGTTGCTATCGGCTTTGATGCAGCATTGCGATCCTCCGCAGAGGAGGTTCCCGTTGGAAAAGGGGGTTTCGCCGCCTTGGTGGCCGAGTGGGAATGAGGAATGGTGGCCTCAATTGGGGTTACCTAAGGAGCAAGGCGCCCCACCGCCTTACAAGAAGCCTCATGACTTGAAGAAGGCTTGGAAAGTTGGTGTCTTGACTGCTGTGATCAAGCACATGTCCCCTGATATTGCGAAGATTCGGAAACTCGTTAGGCAGTCGAAATGCTTGCAGGATAAGATGACTGCCAAGGAGAGTGCTACTTGGCTTGCTATCATCAATCAGGAGGAGAAGCTGGCTCGAGAGCTTTACCCTGATTTCTGCCCGCCCTTGTTGTCGAGTGGTGTCGGGGGAGGGAGTAGCTCTTTAGTGATAAGTGACTGTAATGAGTATGATGTCGATGGAGGGGAGGACGAAACTCCGAGTTTCGATGTCCATGAGTGTAAGCCCTTTCAGCTGCCTTTCCCGGTTAAGGGCGAGGATGTTGATTTCATTCAGAAGAGGAAGAAGCCATCTTCTGATATAAGCATGATGATGGAGCAACCGAAAGTCTACACCTGCGAGTTCGTGCAGTGTCCTTACAGCCAGATCCGGTTAGGGTTTCACGACAGGATGTCAAGGGACAATCATCAGCTGGCTTGCCCGTTTAGAAGCAATTCGTTGGAGTTTGCTGTGTCAAACTTCCATGTCAATGAAGTGAAGCCTTTGATCTTCCCTCAATCGAAATCGCTTGCTACTGCAGTTGCTGCTCCTCCAGCCTCAGCGCCTATGACATTTGATCTGACCGGTGTTCCGGAAGATGGGCAGAAGATGATAAGTGATCTCATGTCTGTATATGACACTACCGTCGTGCAGACCACCGGTACCAGAACTACTAGCTCAGCCAACAACAACAACAACAGCAACCTTATGGGTGGCCATCATCACAATCTGTTCGGGCCAAAAATCCAGCATCAACCGGAGAACAACTTCTACCGCGGTCAAAGCAGCGTGATCGAAGGGAGCATCTTCGGAGACTCCAACAACTTTCAGAACAGCATCAACAACAACAACAATCATCAGCAAGTTATGTTCCCTCAGGAAAGTAACCAATTTGACAGGTTCAAGCCACTCAGCTCTCCATTCGAGACCAACCCGAGTAGCAACATGAGCAACAACAACAACAATAGCAGCAACAACAACAGCTTCAACTTGATGTTTGCGTCCCCCTTTGAGATGGATCTACAAGGAATCGGAGTCAATCCACTGCCAAGGCAACCGGATGTTTCATCCATCTGGTTCCAGTAAAACATCAGCATCATCATCAAGGGGTGGATAAGTAAATGTTGGTCTTTAAAAGTTTTACTATATAGTTATGGTGTAGTGAAACTTGGGTCATCAGTTGTTTTTGTCATGTTATTTTCATCTTTCTTTAGGCCTAGAAAACTTAGGGTTTGGGCAGCAAAAGCAAGCAAATTTGCAGAATGCCAAGGGGTGGAGAAAAAGGATGAGACTTGGGGAGGAAGAAATAAAGGTCAAGGTGGTAAATTTCCCCCCAGTTGAATTTTTACAAATTTTACCCTTTGTGGCAAGGTTTGGTTGGCAAGCATCATTATATATTATTATATGAAGTAATGAAGAACAAACAGTATAATGTCCTCAGTGTCAAATAAATAAGCTTTTGTAGCATTGTAATTTCCTTTTTATGTTGCAGAGTGCTGCTGCTGGTTATTTATGTCTATGGAGTTATGTTTTTTTGTGTGTAGCTCAAGTGGACAGAATGGCTTGCATCACTATGAAAAATTTGCGATTTTATGATTGAATTTTGTGTTGTAATGAAATGCCCATCTCCATGTTGCCTTATTCATTGGGCTGCTTGTCTTGTTCTGCAATTTGTTTACGGTTTGTCGTAACTTACCAATACACTCCATGTGAGCTTCTTTCTCTCTTCTTCTTTTGGACCATTGATCTTTAACGTATTGTGATGGACAAATACTAACTAAAAAATTGGTATATGCTACAAAGTGAATTCAATGACCACGACTACAAGTCATGGAACTTATTATTGGAGGTAATAGATCAAGGATGGGGTGAGTCGAGGTACGAAACATTTCGACGTTTAGATAATTTGTGAGAGTGCGATGGATGGGTGATAATGTCTAGATGCACATTATTTCTTCAAAAAGAGTGTATTAGGGAGTGAAAGAGGACACGTACCGGCCATGCAGAGAGAACAAGTTCATGAACATCTCTTTCAACGTCAGTAAGTACAAATTTCAATTGAATGCGCAAAACAAACACGTGTATGTACTAATAATTATTTTTGTTTGTGAATATTTATGGTAAAATATTTGTAGATAATTATTGATGTTATCAGTTATGAGTATTCTGTGTTTGCATAGTTAGATTTGTTAAATGTAAACATATACCGCCCATGTAGGGAGTAAGAACAAGTTCATGAACATATTTTTCAATGTCAGTCTATACAAACTTCAACTGAAGACATCAGAGACGAACACATGTATGTACCAAATTAATTGTATTTTGTATTTACGGTAAAAATATTTGTAGATGATTATTAATGTTAACAGTTACGAGTATTCAGAGTGAGTATCATTAGATTTGTCAAATGTAAAAATGATTGGTGTTTTGTCAAATATAAGAATGTAATTGGTAAACCTAGCGATGCCAAATGTAAAAATATAATCCTTGTTTGCCAAATATAATATGCACGGAATGAAAACCTAATGAATGTTAGGTGAGAGCTAGAGACTGTAATCTAAACTGATAGTGAATGTCTAATTTATGAGACATTAAATTTGAGTTAGACAGCTCATTATCCATACCGTATTCGTACCGTATCTATACTTAATGTACAAAACACTACAGTAGTACATATAATTTCAGTTTTGCCTATATTTGGTTCAAAGTGGTGAACGTGTAAGGTTTCATGATGTGACCCTCTTATCCTTTGTTTGTTATTTTCCCTTGGTCAAAGCTGTCCCATTGTATATTATAATCCTCTATTTTTCTCTTTTGGACCTTACCATAAGACCTTAAACTTTAACTTAAACAAGTAAAAGAAAATTAGCCCCCAATTGCAATAATGAAAGACTATGAAAACCAAGAGTGGGTTTATTGGGATGATTAGTATTGATTACTATGATGCATAATCAAACCAGGATCTCAAGTACATTAATTTTGAGATGACACAATTACAATGAATTAAGTGGGTATGATTGAGAACTTTAATTCTTGTTCTAATAAAACTCAAACAACATACATAACCAATCTAATTAAGGATCCAACTCAACTGAACACATACGGTACAAAACCCACAATGTTATAAAAACAAGTTTTTATATAACCGCAGAAAAAACCGATCTAATAAAGTCAATGGAAAAATTACAAGACTTGTCTAACTTCAAAATCCATTGTAACAATGATGCTCTAAGTCAAGGTTTTGCATAACTTTAAACATAATCAAATACAAAATAAACGTAATTTGATGATAAAGTTACTGAGCTAGACAACTTGAAGGCCCACATTTCACGCAATTGTGCGTTGCAATGTGAACTTCAAAGTTGCCCACTTTTTTAATTTTGTTGATGACTTATATTTAATTATGTGAAGTATTGCACAAAACTCTTTAGGATCTCAACATCGAAACAATTGATTTTCCATCAAATTTGATGACCCAATAATTTCTTGATCACATATTCCATGTTAGGAAGGGGGGAAAACATATAGTTAGTGGGAGTGACAAGTGTTGATGAAAATGAAGTGATGATGAGAGTTCACTTATGAAAAGAAAAGCAAAAGGAGAATGAATGCACCAACAGGATCAAATGGTGTAAAGAATCACAAGTGAGTTTGACATGATCAAGGTCCCAAGTTCCATGATAGTAGAGAAGAAAAGTTCAAAGTTGGCGGCTGGAATTTGGAAGGTGTTGTTGATGCTTTGCTAAGCCTTTACCTAATTAACCAATGCCTAACCAAGCCTATTGGGTGATTTTCCTTTCTCTAAATGATCAGATCTCCGACCGGGTTTTGTTACATTGTTCCAATATGCCCGATATCCATGGTTGCTCTGTAAAGGGACGATGAGTTCATGTCCGGTGTTTTTGAAGCAAGGTGACATGACTGTAATTTTGTAGGGAACAACTACTGTTACGTAAAGGTTAAACGACCTTTTATATTAATTATGATAAAAATTGTACCCTAAATTAATAATTTACCACATTTGGTCTAAAAAATATGTATGACTTAACTTGATCCTAAATTAAAATTAATCTTCCATCATAAGGTATTATGAACTAATAAAAACAATACATATTCGTAATAATTTCACTAATTATTTATTTTAATGTTTGACGATAAATTTACTTATATATGTATTGCGTTTATTTACGGCAATGAAAATTATTTTTTATTTATCATGGGAAGTGTATTGTTAAAAATCATACTTTAGTTAATGTTACGTTGGAGCAGTTTTTTTTAAATTGTTAAATTAGAGCATAAAGAACATATATTAAAGGATTAGTCCAATCACAATAATTAAGGTTAATTAATAAATTTATAGAAAGGTCAAAAAAATAAAAATAAAATGGATAATACAACTACTCCTACAAATTAGGAGTGAGTACCTTAAAGAAAGGGTGTGCAGGTAACCGATGTTTTGTTTTTCCACTATTGTATTTTTTTATTTATATATCAATGGATTGGATTAATTGTTATAAAGTTTAATGAATGAAATTGATTATTAATTAACTCAAAATTACGTTATTTTAAATTAAATCAAATCATTATAGGAAATCTCCTATTTTAAAGGTAATTACTTTAAAAAAGATATGTCAACCCTAGTGATTTGATTTGAAAAGATTGAACAACATCCTTTTATGTACATCACACTCAACAACCAAATTTAAAGAGAAAATGACCGTTTAACCTTATACTTTATCTAATATCTTTTTTAGATAACTAGAGAAAAAAGAAAAGTTAGATTTGATCTATCCATCCATTATATAGGCTAGAGGATGACTTCATTCGACTTGTTTTGATACATCATTAGCTATATAACGCATTATAAGATGTAACATTAGAAAAATCATATTTATCCGATTAACATTCTATAATTAGGCGGGATTGAAATGAGATTCATGTCACCCTACCCTAAGCTAAGATTGATATCAATTCCGTTCACCTCTAACCGGTTGATATTTGCTCACTCATTAATTGTAGTATAAAGTACAACTACTAGTATTTTGAAATAGTCTTTTGAATCATAAATTGCATATCATTCTCATATCCTAGGGTTGACAAACAAGAAACTCTATCTATGATTGTCTGGTCTAGTCTTGTGCAAATTTTTGGCAAGAATCAGATGGTATCATGTAGTGAGCTTGGGAATGATAATAAATTAAAAAAGACAAATGAAAATATGGACATAGAATACACTCTAGGCGCGAGAAAATATTGCCTCCAAATTATGACAAATTATCTCAACAAAATGAGCATAAATCACAATATTTATAATCTAATAGAATGAGCATATTGCTTCATCCTATCATAAAATATAACCAATGCAATTCTAACTATAAATTTGAGGTGATCCGTCGAAATCTTTAACCACATACTATGATTGTAAACAAAAACATAACCGTGACGAGTGTAGAGTTTTGAGCTCAGCCTGCACAAAAACCTCTAGACAAACCATTTTTTGTTGAAAGTTGGTAGTAGCCAACTGTCACCAGTCTCTCTTCGACTTGTCGAAAGAACGTTTGGAACTATTCATCAGGTGGAAAGAACTCAGGAAAGAGGTGCTAAGTGGGGTCCAATTCTGGAACTTATCCCCTCAAAACAATTTTTATTTCTCATTCAAATATTGAAAAGGTTTTTCTTTTCAATAATTTCATATTATTTCAGAAAATTTCTTACACGGTCACTCTTCTTTCAGTAATTTCATATCAGCCACCAGATACAGGAGACAGAACTTCAACAACAAGTCGTTAGAAGTTGGATTCACAGAGTTCCATTGGAATAAGAATCTATTGTAGGGTTCTTCCCTATTAGCTTGAGATTTCATCATTTCGTGATCATAGCACTATTAGATTTTGGAATTTCTTGTCTAAAACATGAAAATTCGTGCAGTTCATAGCTAGCTAGGTTGACAAGTTGAAACATTTATTAATTTGGACTTACCCTAAGTGCATGACAAAGTGAGAGAGCTTTCAAATATAATGTAGGTGGTATGGTTCTATGAAGTCCAACTATATGGGACTCTCTAGAAATAGTGATTATCAAGGTACAGTTTGTTGCTAGAAAGTTTAATTGCAAACAATCACAAAGAACAATTTTAGGAGTTAAATTACTTATCCATATTTTTCTTTTCTATCATATTTTAAAATTTAGCCCCAAACTTGAGTTATTAGCACAGATTTCTTATACTTTACATATTTTCATTACAAGTTAATGATGACCATCTAGACCAAGCTATTTCTGGTGAGTTACGTTAAAAATCTAAAATATATTTGAAGGATTATTTGGATGAAATATTTCGTATATGTGATATGTTTTATAGTAAAATGATTTATTATTATTTGAGAATATAAAATTTATAATATGAAAGAGTTAGTGGTTTGATAATTTTAATATTATTTTGGCTATAAAAGAAAAGTCCAAAGTATTTGAAATAAAGCATAATTTTGAAATAAATCTCCAAATTATTCAAAATAATGTGGAAGTGATCAGTTATTTGAAATATTTTGAAATGCCACATTTTTGTGTGTGTGGAACGGGTTATTTTGGCCCATCCAAACGAGCTCTAAGCTCACATGTAGATATATATATATATATATATATATATATATATAATTGGTATACATACATGAACCTGGAGCTAGAACTTAACTCTTCCAGCATCGTAGAGGCAAATCACACAAGTTAGAAATTGAACTAGTTTAACAAATACACATGAATCTGAACTGATATGATGATCCAATATGTTTCCATAACTGGTTTAAAATTATTACAAGCCAACCAACCGATTATAGTTTAATTACTTGGTGGTCTACTCTCTAGATCGGGGAGCTAATGTTGGTTCAGACGTTGGCAGAGTGAGAATAAACACTTGGCTTGCATGGCTTCTCATGAATTATCAGAATTGAAAAATGATTTATATTTCGTCCCGACATGCATGTAAATTTTTAAATTGAATAATAATTATAAGATGCCAGATGAATTAATTAATGGATGAAAAATAATGTTTGGTGATCTAGCATCTGTCAGAAAATGGTGGAATTGTGGTTCCCATGCATGCATCTGTAAAGAAAATGTTGGACATGAATCGACAAATACCAGAAAGGAAGCCCATATTGGGAAGTAGAGCCATTTTCTTATAAATAAAAGCTTGGAAAATTTGTCACCTCGAGGTATTTTATTGACAGAATTTGAAGTTTATACGCTAAAATTTTGTTGACAAAGGTGGATGAAGATCATCCTTGGTCAGTGCCGCGTATCCCATCTAACGATGTGTTAGATATGTGTTCAATTTTATAATTTGGTTTAATAATGTCTAAATTCGTTATTTTGTATTTAAAATTTGTCTATTAACACGAAAAAAATATATTATAGATAATATTTAAAACAAAAAGAGAAACAGTTTCCTGTAAAGACACATGAACCCAACAATTGAAACACAATTCCTAACAGAAGAAGAATCCACCGCGTATCTTCACTACAAAATTATTTTAAGGGCCAAAATGCAAAGTGTTTTGTTTTTATTATTTAATTTCAATTGTTTAAATTTTAACGTGCGCTGACTTGCCTTTACGTACGTTTTCCTTTGCCCTGTAATAAAATATAATTGAAACCTGAAAGGTTATCAGACTACTGTTTCTGAACTAATATTCCAATCGGTAAGAGCAACAACCACAAATTATTATTAAAAAAAGGTTCAATTATTTTTACAAAAAGTTATTATATATATTAGTTTTTATTTAATATAAAGTAGCTTTGCTTGTTCTTTTCTAAGGTACTGCTTGTTGTATATGATATATGATTATTTCACATTCATGAACCGACCCTCCCCAACACTAACAGTTGTACGACTTCCGTTATAATTAAACAAACACAGATTACAACATAAGCTGGCATATATCATTTTATAGACAAAATTTGCACATTGGCCCTCTCTACTATGCCGATTTGACAAACAACCCCGTCTATTGAGACTGGTGGTCCAATAGATAGTTCAGTTTGAAAAACCAAATTGATTTTTGAGTTCTTGGTTTCGGGCACCTTCAAGTCCTACTTGGTGTTTTCTTAGGCGCATATCTAGAGCGTTAACTAATTAGCTTAGTAAAGAGTCCAGACATTAGGTGTATACGGTAAGTGAATAGTGTTGCTTTTAATGAGTGGATTCACTTTCTTTATATAGTCTTTTAGATTCAAATTGGATAACCACGTGTCGCCAGATGATTGGGGACCAGGTTGAAATTGAATCTCGAATCTTGATGATGGAGGTCTGAGATTGCCTCTAAAGGTGTGAACTTGAGCATGGCCACCCTAAGGCTGGCAGTCGGACCTTCATTAGAATTGGGCGAATTTGCATAACCATGAGTTGACTACTTGGTGTATTCTTTTTTTGTCTCAGCTATGGCACATCATGTTTTGTACAATATAAAACTTACAGTTTAACCTTTTGTATTATAAGTTTACAGCTAGTATAACATACGACTTTTGATATTTTATTTAACTGAACACTGTATATTCTATTAAATTTCAAATAAGAACATGTATAGTTTTTCCAGAGTTGTAACGAGACGTCGAACCAATGAGTTTTATTTAAAACTTTCAATTCGACCTTTTTGTTAGAAAGATTGTAGTAGGAAGGATCAAATTGCAATTTCGTAATGTATGAGGGTCTTTGTCAAATAATTTCCGCTAATGAGATTTGAATTTTGTGCCAAAAAATGTAATATTGAAAATATGTGCCAGATCATGTATCGAGCCCTAACATTATGACTTATTTGATAATTTTTCCTAATATTATATATCATATGGTATATTGGCGGTTTATATATCATTAATTTGTTTGTGACAGATCAACAGAGCTAAGCAATGCTCCCAAAAAATGGGCAAATAAAACTAAGGATTGCACCCACGTAGCCCACTTCGCCGTCCTTTTTAAATTCCCATATTGTTAGTTGTCATTGACTTCATTATATTTAGTGTTATAAGATAAGAAATTTACTCTGATAAAAAAAAATGTAATTTAAGGTAATAAGCTTAGTAATGTTTTATAGTTTGAAAATATATTTGACAAAAAATATATACGGAGGATAGAATGTATGTTCTTTATGAATTTATGATAGTATGTTTGTAGTATAAGAGTATGTGTAATAGTATTTATAATCTGACACTTCAGCAAAATAATTTTATTTTAATAATTAATGTAATTATAATAATTCTAACCATCAATTTAAAACGATTTAATAGAATCTCGTCAAATATTATGGTAAAAAGCGCGATGGTCTAAGTTTTATATGGGCTTCTATGCTTCGTTCAAAAACTTAAAATGACAGACTTCAAAGAGAAGAAAAGTCTTGATAAAAAAAATAGAGAAGACGAGCGGATCAATTTCATGTCACTGAAAGGCCAATGAGATTGTTGCAAAGTTATGAAATTGGGCCCAATTCCGCCTTATAGAAGGTGGAGTTGCAGACAGCAAGACAAATTGTCAATTGATTTTCAAAAACAGGTCATTTCGAGTCGACTCGAGAAAGTTGGATCGGAATTGCCCTTCCTAATATGTACTCGTTCGTACCCTTTCTCTTCTAAGCCATCTGAAAGCTAGTCATGTCATATTTGAACTGTTCGGGTCATGCAGTACTAGTCGAGTCTCACTTATGATAGAGCCGTCAAAGTTGAGAGTAAATCATGTGGTGACAGCAACATCTATACACCATCAATCTAGCATACGATCCAGACAATCGGTAACATATATGTACTCGTCCCCAAGTATATTGTGAGTTGTAATAAGTGACTCGAGAGTGGTGCCAACATCGATAAATAAGACCTCATTCCTCGTCTTCCACAAACTTACACACAATCCCACACACTATGTTCTCTTCTCTCGATACCCTTCAATAATCTCATGTAGAATGAGCCTTTTTTGGCCATGGTTCCGTCCATTTTAAACGACGAAAAATTTAAAATAGTTCAATATATTAGATTGGATCGTATAGAAGTTAATATATACGGTAGGTTGGTATAAACTATAATAGTTTAATGACGAAAGCCTACATGTCATGGTGAATGGTACCTTCGTACCTTCCTATTATACGTAATCCTTTTTGTCTACATTCATATATCCTTGAAGAAGGAGACTCGGCTAGCTTGAAGAGAAGACAGATGAGAAGATGAGCGTCGGTGTTCTTTCAATTGACGGCTTTGCATGCAAGGAAAAGCGCCTGTCACACGTGTCTTGAAAGTATTTCAGGTTTCTAGGCTTTTCATTCTTATTCATGAATGAATTGAGAAAGCCAACAGAAAGATTCGATATGGAACTGATGATTCAATTGCGAAAACTATTGTTCGAGAAGGTACATAGCCAACCGCCGACACTCTTGTTTTATTTTAATGGTATACAGACGGAAAACGTAACAGAAGGGTACAATTGGTAAACGGGTTATAGTGCATGTGGTAAATAGAAAATCGGATAGTACAAAGGTCAATTGTCAAGTCGATGTGGTATAGGAGGCCAAATAACCATTTATATATCAAGTGGGTGTGGTATGGAATTGCTAATTAATAATCATTCTTATATCCCTAACAATTACTAGTAAAAATTGAATTTTCAACTAATAATGCAGAACCCTAATTTCATCAGGAAAGTTGCTGCAACTTTTGTGAGGTTTAGTGAATTTCAGTGTACAGTTTAATGGTGGTGGCTAGGATCTCACTTCCCTCAATGATTCAAACAAGAGATTGAATTTTGAAGGATCATAAGACTCTGGATGATTCGTGTATCGATAAGACGCTAAGGAGGTAAACAACGACGTCGATTGGGCCATCATCAAATTTAAAATCCTCTATTAAGGAAGAAGACTGTGAGGAAAGAAATTTGCCGCATTCTTAATTTTTTTGGCAAAATCCTCTTATGTGTCACAAACTATTAGAAAAATATCTTTTATAGCACCTTCCTTTCATACATCACAACTTATTCATTTTCTTTTTTTTTATTCAATGAACTATATGATAGAAGGACCATAAATAATAATAGCATTCAAGACTCGGACGGGGAGATTTACCTTATTCTTTTTCTTTTTATTTTTCAAAGAGCTCCGCAAATCGCCTCACCTAGACCTCCACAAATATTTAGGCTGTGAGGCGGCCTAAGCTGCGGTTTTTTCTATTTAAATATAATTAATAAACAAATTATTTTAGCTAAAACCTAATATCTAAAGAGATGGGTGTGGAACAATCCCAATTTTGCAGAGGAAAAATTGAAGTGAAAGGATAAATTAGATGGAAGATTTTGCAGAAGGAGACTCGGTTAGAATTTTGAAGTCGAAGGATAGAGGAAATTAGTTCCTATAATTGTGACTTAGTCCCTTAAATTTACAATTATTGTATTAAGATCATTGCATTCTAGTTCTAACGAACTAAACTTTGATTTGTTTAATCTCAACTAACCATTTATCATTCCACCGCCTAAACGCGCCTCGGCTACACTTAGACGAGCTAAGCTCTAGGGAAGGTTCAAAATAAAATCAAGACTACAAGTTTATCGTATATCACGTTCTAAGTAAATAAATTTTACATTTTTACATATAGTATAATCTTCAACATCTGCATTGTTGAAAATATATATTCACCAGTAGCAAACAAGTCGAATTAATGTCTTATGAAGATAATACTTTTCGACTTTCCTATGTTTACAAAATTTTATATTTTAGCAATTGATATTATATGTACAATTATTAGAAGCATTAAATAATGAAAAGTGTTATATAAATATTAATTATATATTGATGACCATTAAGCACATTAGATATATATTTAATATATATATGTTATTTGTAATCCTTCAATCTATAGTTAACGTCCTCTTTAATTACATATTACCCTATATTTATGTATATTGATTGTAGGAATTGTACATGCTATGTAAATTGTGTCTATCAACCTATAGTTAACTTTCTTCTTGATTACACATTACCTCATATTCATGTATATTGATTGTAAGAATTGTAGAGATTATGTAAAATGTACTTATAAATAAGGCATCACATTGCATTAAGAAATACATGAATAAGAAGTTATTCTCTTTTCCCTGATATACTCTTGTGTACTTTTTATTTTAGTTCTCATGTTGTTCATATTTTCATCTTCATAACTCTCCTTAGTTTTATAACAAAAAGTTATATTAATTAATACTTCAAAATAACTATTATGCAAAGGTAAAGTTTATAAATAAAAAAAATATCATCAATGGATTCATATCGACTGACCAGCTCCGCCAGCTCCCCTCTCTGCTTCCACACCTTCCACAGCGGATGGAATTTGATGTCTGACCGCTACCTCCCAAGTTGTTGCTGCTTCCATGATGGATGAAATCCGATGTCTACCGCGTCTTCAAGATTCGGTTGCTGACTGTGGTGGAATTGGCAGTGGAGGAAGGAGGGAGATCAAAGGACATAGCGACGGTAGAAAATATTAAAGCAGAGGGTGAGGAGGATGAGCGTGCAGAGGATCATTGTTTGGATTGTGACTCACGTCAGCCTGGTCAACCTGTGAGTGTGTTTTGTTGTTTATGTTATCTGGATATCTATTTATAGGGGTTGATCAACTTTGTGAGTGTGTCTTGTTGTTTCTGTTATCTGGATATCTCTTTATAGCGGGTGGTCAACTTTGTGATTGTGTCTAGTTGTTTCTGTTATCTTAATATCTCTTTAGGGCATCCCTATCCATGTGAATCGAGACAATTGCATTATGACATGACATCTAAATGACACTCATTTACAAGTGAGAGAGTGAATGGGGTCATAGACAGAGCTAGGGTGGATTCCAATAGTGGACCACATTAAAAAAACAAACATATAATAATAACAAAAGTAAACAAGAATCAAATTTTTTACTAAAACGTGTGTTGTACGTACACATTGTTATTTTACTTTCGCAAAACTCATCTATAATAGAATTTTCATCTAAATCAAATACATATCCCTCTAAAAGAAAATAGAATAAAAAAACAAACATTATAAGAATAACAAAAGTAAACAAAAATTGTAAATTTTACTAAAAGTGAATTATAAACATCGGTCTTTTACTTTTGGAAACTCATCTATAATAAATTTTCATCTAAATCAAATACATATCACTCTAAGAGAAAATAGTTAAAACATTTTGAAAACACATAACTAAGATATCTTCAAGAAAAAAATTAAGAAATTTTCAAAAAAATCATAAGTTTTGTTATGAATTTATAATTATGATGATGGATTCGATCACTGGGCAAAATAAAAATAAAACATTATAATAATGATAAAATTAAACAAGAATTGAAATTTTTACTAAAAAGTGAATTGTATACATCGGTTTTTTATTTTCCCAAAGTCCACTGAACCTTCCAGCGGTGAGAGAGGAGAGAGACTCCAAATAGTCGGGATCTTAGTTGAAACTTCCAAAGCAGTTGATTTCAGCTGCTAAAGAGGAGGGGAGAGACTCGAACGACTCGTAGTAGTAGTCGGAATCAGCGTCGACCTCCAAACTGAAGCTTCAGACTGCGGGAGAGAAGGGAGAGACTTGAACTTCTAAAAATCGGTGGTCAGGTACGATCGGGTCAACTTTGTTTTTGCATGCCTTATTATTATGGCATTTTTATATTCTTTCTTTGTCTCTGTTGAAATTTTATATAATATTTTAGCAACAACATTTATTAAAGCCATTTATGATGGGAACCTGGCTCTTGAAGATTTTTCTAAACCCCCACCGTAGCAGGTATTCAGGATGTTTTGAAGGTTCCGGAGGAATCCAGGATGAATAATGTGTCATCGTCACTTGAGCTGGGTTGCGAAGAAGCAAGCAGTGTATCATCTACCACCTGCATACTTACATTTTGTTAGGTTACTATGGCATTCTTGTTCATATTTGTTAGGTTACTGTAACATTCTTGCTCATATTTTTTGCATCAACAGCTCTTTAGTACCACCACCTGAAAATGATTTGACTTAAAAGAAGAGGAAAGGCCAGTGAGACTCTGCAACGTTATGAGACTTGGGGCCCAATTCAGAAACATGGACTGTAACCGGTAAGAATGCGAATACCAACCATACTAAAACATTGTAATGGGGAGTGTGGACTTCCCTTGGGAAGCCCATGTGCAAAGTTATGAAATTGGGTCAAATTCCACCGGCTGCTGGTAATACTCTATATCCACCACACACTTGGTAGACGGACCCACCCCGAAGACAGCCGATTGAGTTACTCATGCGGTCATGTGTGAAGACATCATGAATTGTGATAATTAGTGATTCGAGAGTGATGCCAACATCGATAAAATTAGAGTTCACCATTCCCTATCTTTTGACAAAGATCTTCTGCGTATTCTCATCGCCTTTCAAAAGGTGGGTGTGTTATTGAACAATATCATAGTGGCGTCTTGTAATAATCTCATTGTGTAAAACTCATCCTAAAATTTAGTTTGTACGAAGAGGGTGTCCTGAAAGTTATAAACTCACCACTAATTACATACTTAATGATATGTTATTCAATTAAACACGTAACATGTCTCGTTTCGTAATAATAAATTTCTTATATATTATACCAGACATGCCAAGTGCCAACCTCGTCCATATGAATTTCTTATATACGAAAAAAAGTTAATGATTTTGACAACAGTACGAAGTTGGCTGGTCGACCATACCTATGAGCTGGAATAATATCTCATAACACACAATCGCAAACATCATATTCTCTTCTCTCATTCGAGTCAGGATGTTGTTTCTTGGATCTAATTTGGTAGCAATTTGGGCATTTAAATCTCTACATGATTTAAAAGTCAAAATTAACTAGCAAACATGTAACTTTATATATTTTTGTAGAAGCCGGATTATCGTCTTCGGTCACTGGAGATTTTCGCGATTAATTTACTGACAATTCCAGTCCAAATTGACGATATTTTTGCACCATTTAATAACTTTTATTGTTCTGTAAATATTTTCCAGCGATCGAACATCCAAATCATGCAAATATATATATGTTTGTACAACTCGTAAAAAAAAAATATATTTATATAGTTTTTGTACAAATATAATATTAAGTAATATATTTAGTTTAGTTTTGATTTCTCCCCTCATGTGCATTTACAGTCGAAGAGCAAAAGGGGCCCGATAATAAAACAAAACCACTTCACGAAAACACCCTCCTGGGTTTTATAAGGATGATTGCCATCATCTCATAGCATTATGCTGAGCTTGTCTTTTCAACTTAATTCCTTAAATAAAAACAAAGAAGACGGCTTCCTTCCTGTCTTCCTGTTTGTTCCCATTCCCCCTTTGCTGTCCGCCTACTTACTAACATAACATGCATCTTCTTTTTCCATATTAAAAACACAACACACTCACTGTACACATGGATCCAAACTACTGTTGTTGGAGGTAGTTGAAACTACGTACCATTCTTTTAATACCCCTTTCAAACAAAAATTAATTTACGGGTCAATTATACTTTATACTTAAATCAATTATTAATATAAAAAGTTATAAACACTTGAACACAAGACTATTTAATTTAAATGCTCTAATATTATGTTAAAAGCCGTTGCATTTTAATAATTTGAATTGTTGAGAAAGAGGTAATGTTTGATCTTATACAATTCTCTAAAAGTTATTAAAGGGTAATAGATGAACCAATTAATGGAGCTTTTATAACCGTGCAAGTTATTGCAATGTATGGTTTATAACATTGTATAAAGCCTTTAACAATAGGGAGATCTTCGTTTTAAATTTTGATAGTCTTCTAATTTGTCACATGTTTACCGAAACTATGTATATCTCAACTAATATGAGAGTTCATTTTGAGAAAATGTTAATGACTACTATAAAAATTAATCTGAATCTTCTCCCAATAATCAACACCCACCAATTTGAACCTCTCAATAACTAGCCGCAAGCCTGTAAAGACCATAACTCAATTACATCCCCAAAAATCGAATTATTTAAATCCAACTAAATCCAACTACGTTGTGGGTCGACTAGTTATTATGAGGTTGACACATTGATGGATGTCAGAGTGTTGATTACTTATGGTGAGTTTGAGTCCTTGTTGGATTAGGCAGGTTAGTATAGCCTTTTTTTGGTATTTTAAGAATATTTTGGAAAGATTGTGTTTGAATTTGGTCAATGTTCAAATCAATTTGATATGAGTCGAGCAGCATTCATAGGTTACCCATTAGTCATGATACCATGAGTTGGACATTCCTTGCGAATTTGTGACATGGGTTGGGAAATCCAGAGGACAGTTATTAGTCTTTTTATTTCTAGTTTGGTTTGTGGGCAATTAAGTAAAAATGGAAACGGTCTAATGAATTTAGCCACTTTATAGAATGAAAAACATCAATATATTTAATTACTTAGCGATCTATATATAGGAACTAGAAAAGAAAGTTTTAAACATAATATATATTGTCCATATAAAAGAAGATATTTGAAAGTTTTAAAGATTTGACTTGCATTAAAAATTCTACTTTGTATATTTGAAGAGAAGAATTTTTTATCGAAAAATTCATCAATTTTGAATGACAAATTTTAAAATTGCGTGTCTGATAATTTGAAGATTTTATGTTGGAATTCAACACATCCTACGAAATAGACATCATTATAATATTTAATTTTTTATCTACAAATTTTATTCTTCAAATCGTATAACTTAGTTGGTAACACCGTAACACCATATAGCAGCTAACGGAACTTACTGATAAAAAAGTGAAAAAAGATTTGGTTGGTTATAAATTATAATTATGAGGTGGTTAAACCCAACCATCAAAATATTCGGTTCAAGGGAAAAACAGTTAAAATTAGTCAGTCAGTTCACTCATCAGAATCAGATCCTTCAATTTCGCTCAAGAACCGCAGTCATTTTCCACGGGAGTTATTGCTCACTGTGTTTTTTCGGTTGGCACTGTTTCCACAATCAGCCAAAAATTCTATATATACAATTTTGAAAAACAAAAATTGGAAATTTACAACCCACCACCACTCTCCACCTACTTTACTCTCTCCTCCTCTGATCTGTACTCCTCCCCCTCCACTCTTCACACTCTGCAGAGAAAAAAAAACTTCTTCTTCAACTCTCTAAGCTCTCTGCTTCCCCTTTTGACCAGCGGAGGGGTTAGCTGCTATCTCCTCAGTTCACCATTTTCAGGGCATTGCTTGGGTTTCTCTCTGGAGGGAGAAAGATTCGCCCTTTGGTCTTCTCAGCTCCGCCGGTTTACTGGGTTTGTTTCATTTTTCCGTTGTTAGATTGCTGGAAAGCTGTTCTAAGTTCGGATTCCTGCATTCCGTATTTGGTGGTTTTGGATTTGGGTTAATTTTCTGTGCCTTACCATTTGGAGAAAAGAAAGAGGGTTATGATTTTGGCACATCCTTGAGCTTTAGCCTGCCTTTTTGTCTTTGGTACTTCAATGTACAGCTTGAATCTTGTCATTCTTACCCTGAACAAATTGGATAATTGGCGGCTGTCTCTCATTTCCTTTACAAGGTAGTACCAGATGTTGACTTGACTTATTGTTTTAGGGTTCCTTTGAAGTAGCATTTTTTAGAAGCTACACATTAGTGACTGTGTTGTTGAAGGTTTTAGGGTTTGAGTTGGGGGGTTGGGGGTTTCGCTACTGAAGGGAAAAAATGAAGAAGGTTTGTCTGGTGTTATTGTTGATGGTGGTAACTACTGTACTGGGACAATCAGATCACCAGACATTGTTAGAGCTCCGGAAGGGTATTGTCGATGATCCATCGGTGAAGCAACTCGAGTCGTGGGATTCGAATTCCTTGGCATCTGATGGATGCCCCAAGGATTGGTATGGAGTTGTTTGTAATGATGGCAATGTGGCTTCAATTGACCTGAATGGCATGCTTCTTGGTGGCAATTTTAGCTTCCCGGTTATCTCCGGTCTGAAAATGCTGACCAACTTGTCCATTTCGAACAACCGGTTCGGTGGTACTATCTCGGAAGTTGGTTCCATCCAGTCCCTTGAAATCTTGGATCTTTCCAACAATTTGTTTGAGGGAGTTCTACCTTTTGACATTGTCAATCTCAAGAATTTGAAAATGCTGAATCTTTCTTCCAATAACTTGCAAGGTATCGTTCCTTCTGGTTTCCGCAATCTCGAGGCTTTGAAGTACTTGGATCTACACAGTAATAACCTCTCTGGGAATGTCATGAATCTGTTCTATGAATTGGGTGACTTGATTCATGTTGACCTCAGCAGCAATCAATTCTTGGGTTCTTTGGATATGGAAATTGGCAGTCCGAATTTTCGGTCATCCGTTCAGTATCTGAATATAAGCCATAACGCGTTGAGTGGCGAACTCTTCACCCATGGAATTCCGTCTTTTGGAAGTCTAGAGGTTTTTGATGCCACTAATAATCAGTTAGGTGGCGCAATCCCTCCATTCAAACTTATTACTTCTCTTCAGAAGCTTAGGCTTGGAAGCAATCAGTTCTCAGGGACTGTACCTGGAGGTCTTCTGCATCAAAGTCCAATGCTGCTCTCTGAGCTCGATCTCAGCCATAACCAGCTTGAAGGTACGATGTGGCCTCTTTTTATCCACCCTTTGGTAATAACCGAATCGATATCTTAATTATCTAATGATTCATTTTCATGGCAGGTCCAATAGGAGGTATCAGCTCTACAACCCTGAGGAAGCTTAATATGTCTTCAAATAGCCTATCAGGTATCTTACCAGCAGTCATTGCACATTGTGCCGTCATAGATCTGAGCAATAACATGCTTTCGGGGAACGTGTCAAGGATTCAGAACTGGGGGAATGAAGTGGAGGCGATTCACCTGAGTTCAAACTCATTATCAGGATCTCTCCCCAATCAAACCTCTCAATTCTCCAGGTTGAGTTCACTCAAGATATCAAACAACTCAATAGATGGTGAACTACCATCAGTGTTGGTGACATTCCCGGCACTAAAAGCAATCGATCTCAGCCTTAATTCTCTCAGCGGGTCGATCCACCCTGATTTTTTGGCTTCACCAACATTGACTGATCTTAATCTATCAGCCAACAATCTCTCCGGGCCACTGCCTATTCGAGGTCCCCGGGGCTCGAACGAAAATGTAAGCTTGACATCTCTGGATCTGTCGCATAATTCACTAGATGGAATTATACCTCCGGAGATCAGTAAGCTTAAAAAGTTGGTGTATTTGAACTTTTCTCATAACAGTCTGAAAGGCAGCATCCCGTCTGAAATTCCTGATGGACTGGAAGGATTTGATGTTTCTTCTAACAACCTGTCTGGTGTTGTGCCTGAAAAATTAAGACGCTTCCCCGAATCATCTTTTCTTCCTGGGAATTCATTATTGGCAATTTCCATCTCTCCAATGTCACCAAAGGGTCCTTCTCAAGGTGTGATACTTCCAGGTCATCGGTCGCGACTAAAACCGGGCATCAAAGCTGCAATCGTTGCCGGGGTTGTTGGTACTTTTACGATTTTGCTACTTTTGTTCGTCGCTTTCCATTCTAAAACTCAGTGGCAGAATATTAGAATGGGAGCTGCTGCCAAAGGAATTGTCAGAAATGAAGGTGGAGTGCAAAGTAGGTCTTCATTGCTTCCTACCACTAGCAAAAATTTGGATGGATCATCTTCTAGCTTCCATCGTGTTGCTCTTCAACAATCCAAGCTACATGACAATGGTGACACTTCATCAGCTGTAGGGAGGCCAATAGATAACCCTCACCAATTCAGAAATGAAGAAGGATTAGGTTCTCCCATGTCGGTTTGTTCTTCGCAGCCATCGCCTTCCAAAAGCCAGCTTTCTCCCGAGAGTCCTGGCATGCTCCAGGTCTATTCTCCGGACAAATTGGCTGGGGATCTGCATCTCTTCGATAGCACCTTGGCGTTCACAGCGGAGGAACTTTCTCGTGCCCCGGCTGAAGTAATTGGCAGGAGTTGCCATGGAACACTGTACAAAGCCACACTTGATTCTGGTGCTGTTCTGGCTGTGAAATGGTTGAAGGAGGGAATATCAAAAGGAAGAAAGGAATTCGGAAGAGAAGTCAAGAAACTCGGGACCATCAGGCATCCAAATTTCATTCCTCTGGTTGGTTACTATTGGGGTCCCAAGGATCATGAAAGGATGATCATATATAGCTATTTTGATGCTCATTGTTTGAGTCTTCATTTCCAGGGTAAGTTTCCATTTCCATTCCCGTTTCTCATATTGAAAACCCTTTTCACCCTTTCGGAAAGATTCATCATTTAATCCATGTTGTTTCTTCCTGATACTGCAGAGCCAAGAAAGCTCCCACCTTTATCACTAAACGAGAGGCTCCGGGTGGCGATTAGTATCAGTGGATGCTTGAGCTTCATCCACAACCAAAAGGGAATACCACATGGCAACCTGAAATCAACAAACATCTTACTGCAACCTCCACATAACGATCCAATGCTCACTGACTATTGTCTGCACCGGATGATGACATCAGCCGGGACAGCTGAACAAGTTCTCAATGCTGGTGCTCTCGGGTACAGACCACCTGAGTTTGCCAGCTCGAGTAAGCCCTGCCCATCTTTGAGCAGTGATGTGTATGCATTTGGAGTCATTTTGCTCGAGCTCCTCGTA
This sequence comes from Linum usitatissimum, assembly GCA_030674075.2. NCBI lineage: Eukaryota > Viridiplantae > Streptophyta > Magnoliopsida > Malpighiales > Linaceae > Linum > Linum usitatissimum. The sequence continues at coordinate 3,835,388 of JAUJYP020001374.1, forward strand.
GGTAAAAGCTCCGCAGATATAGTTCCTTGGGAGCACGGAGTGGTTGATCTGACAGATTGGGTGAGATTGTTAGCTGACGAAAACCGGTCCAGCGATTGCTACGATAAGCAGATGCTAATCAACACCCATAATTCGGAGGAGGCACTCAGAGTTGCCAACCAAATGTTAGCGGTTGGTCTTAGGTGTGTTTCAGCTGCACCAGAAAGGCCTGACATGAAAGCAGTTTTTGAAGATCTTTCAGCCATAGTGTTGTGAACCATCGGGTTGAAGTAAAGCACGAATCTTTCTAACCTCTCATTTTTAATTTGGTCACTGTTACTAACCCAATTTATTGGTTTCCCCTTCTCCATTTTGCTTACCGTAGCTTCTTGTAGCTGGATTTAGATTTGTTTGTGTGGTTTGTGGCTGTCAGTGCAGCTGGTGGTGCTAGTTTCCTTTGTCAATAGTGGGTTTGGTTCTTCTGGGATATGCTTGTTGAGGTAGATATTCCTTTTGTTTTGATTTTGGCCTATGTTTTACCTCTTAACCATTGCTCTTAAGACACTTGATCAATTTGTGAATTTTTCCCTATTGTAAGTGCATGGAAAACTTCTGGTTCTCATTGATTCAGTGCAGCTTGTTTGCTTAGCCTTATTGGGAGAAGGGCTTTTTTTCTTTTCTGTTTGGCTTGTGACACTGGTAAATAGCAGTTATATCAGTGGGATATGCTGTAATGAATGATCTGTTGATTCCTGTCTTGAGTGAATTCATGTTGAAATAGAGATTGATTCAGGTCTATCGTTTTTTTTCGGAGCACCTGACCAGACATGGCACTCTTCGGATCTCGCTAAAAACTCCGGTATTGTTGGTACACTGGTATTAGGGAATAATTAGGATGCAGCAAATTGTGTCGTTCTGTGACCACCTCATCAACAGGGTGTTGATTATAATGCTCTGACCAAAATTATGAATTATCCGCCCAGAAGAGCTCGTAGACCAATAAGTGGATCGGTGATGGATAATTGGGCTGGGTAGATGAGACGCTCTTCCTAAACGCCTTGAGCCATCTCTATGGGCCTCGTGATAGTCAAGGGCGATGGGCCTGTCAATGGGTCTGGGCCTTTTTTCCAACTGCGCGCCATGTTGATTATTTTTATCCTAGTACACTTATGCTATCTGTCGATGTAAGATAGAAGAAAAATAATAAGAGGAGTGTTATTCGCTGTCTTATAATTTTTTTTAAATGACCTAACTATTATAAATAGCAGCCTTTTCATTGGACGTTCCGTAAACCCTATTTTCCGAATGCATCACTGACCAAACTCCGGCGAGCTCTCAACAATCATTTGCCAATCGCAACCTTCATCGTCAATAATCGACGATCAAAATCATATCCGCGAAGAAAAGAACTTGGTTCCATTATATTTTTACTTTACAAACACAATCGATCATGTTTATAGTTTAAGCACGATGATGTTGCAATTGTAGTAGTCATTCGTGAAGCACAACGGTTTGTCGGACAGTGTTTGTCTCGCCGGCGATGGTCTGTCATCCGTATTTAAATTCAAAGCTTCTAGATCACTAGACAAACAGCTTAACTACCAGAATAACTTCACTTAAATTCATGTTATTTGTGTCTGTAATTTCAAATACATTTAAATATCAAAAGTAAAATATTATTGGTCCACTAGTGGTGAAGCTGAAGCACAGACAATCAAACAAAGTTCTGGAAAATTGCAATATCACTGATTGCTTGCATAAGGGAAACCGATATAATTAATAAATAAAACTATAGCTTTAATATACGATTGTTTTGTTTTCGCAGATTTAATTCAATCTAAGATAGTGTTTATTCATTAGATTATATTCTATATAACATCTCGGTCATCATCCTACGTGGCTCGATTATTCAATTCCTCCCCTATATCAATTCATCTCCTCACACCCCAAACTTACCACACTATAGCCATGGCTTCCACAAAATCAAACCTTCTCCTCTTCTTCTTCCTCCTCTTCACCACCCTCGCGGCCCACCCGCTCGACCCGCTCAGCCCGGACGAGCTAACCACAATCCAAACCATCTTGACCACCACCTGCCCACCATCCACACTTCGAAACACAACATTCCACTACATCGGCCTTGACGAGCCCGACAAAAATGAAGTCGTTTCGTGGCTCCGCAACCCCTCGTCCTCTCCCCTGCCTCCTCGCAGAGCCATGGTCATAACCCGGTCCAACCGCCAGACCCACGAAATCGTAATCAACTTATCGACCCGGACCGTTGAATTGGATCGGGTCTACCACGGGTTCGGGTACCCGGCTCCCACGTTCGAGGAGCAGATGGTTGTCAACCGAATGCCGTTGGACTTCGACCCGTTCAAGGAATCGGTCAGACGGCGAGGGCTCAACTTAACGGACGTTATCTGCTCGTGCTTCCCCGTTGGGTGGTTTGGGGAAGAGGTGAGTAAGAGGGTGACGAAAGTGCAATGCTTTTCCGTTAAAGACTCCGTCAATTTCTACATGCTGCCGTTAGAAGGGATCACGATGGTGGTTGACTTGGATGAGATGAGGATTGTGGAGTACGGCGATAAGAACGGAGCTCCGATGCCGAAAGCTGCCGGGACGGATTATAGGCTGACGGAGATGGATCCGCCGTTAGGACCCAGGCTTAACGGTGCCGTTTTGCTTCAGCCTGATGGTCCAGGTTTCGCCGTCGATGGACATTCCGTCAGGTAAACCAGAGCAATAATTGAAATAGATTAGGAGATTACTTGTTTATGACTTCTTTAAAAATTACGTGTCTAGTTGACAATGAATTAAAAATTTTGAATCTTTTTTGTACTCCAAAAATTGAACTTTGAAATGAATTAAAATATGAAATGTTAACATCATTCCCAATTCACAAATGATCATTTAACAAATTCTAATAAGATCTTCATACAAATAAATTTGATAATTAACTCATTCATCAAGCCATGTTCGATTTTATGCGCGGTTGTGACACAAAATTTGATAAAGTTTCTGAGTTGGTGACACAAAGATACTTATCAATAGATTGTGTATTTATCACTAATATTCGAATAGTTTGTGAGTCGTGATATATCAAAGTATTTTTTAAGGTCCTAGAAAACTGGTTTAGTACATCTACGTGACATTCCTAGCAAGTTTGCTAATTGAGTAAGCATAATAGAGAGCAGCTCATCCTCCCCGCCATTTGACAATTGGTAAAAAATAGAAATAGAGGTTAATTTTTTATAGGTTTAATACATTTGGGAAGCCCAATTTATTAGTTTCGTATAAAAAATGACACCACTTATCGAAAATACATTTTATGGTATCGATTTCAAATGAGTTTAACGGAAAATGGTCGTACGTTCGTTGACCGTTAAAAATGACGATAAACGTGACGTTGTTATGACGGTGCTGAGTTGGATAGCTACATAGCAACCGAGTAGTTCACGTCAGCTCGTATTGCTTTACTGGATAGCCACATAGATGAAAATTTCAGCTTCTCCCCAATCACAGTCTCCTTCTCCTACCCCCTTCATCATCACCGCAAACTAATCTCAACCGATAATTTTGAGAGGGTGCACGTGGGAGTGAAAATCGAAACCGTTGTTGATAATATCAGGGTCGTAGTTGTTGTGACAGGAAAGGAAGAACATGCTTTGAATTGAGAAACAACAAAAAAAAGAACGAAGCAGATGAGTCTGGTTAATGGGTCGGGTTAATATCGACCAAATCGACAAATAGTTTATGCTGACTATGTCTTAATTTTGTCTACCGGCATTGAAGGCAACAATCCGTCAGCCAAATCGGATACAGACGAAATTGAGTTAAATCTAAATTAACGAAGGTAATGGCATTTGAAATAGTGCCATAAAATGTATTTTTTATAAATGGTTTCATTTTTTATGCGAATTGGCCTTTTTAAGTGTATTAAGCTTTTTTTTTATTTTAACAGAATAAAGAATTGATCACATGGTAGATCTGAGGAAATATAGGGATCTCAAACGGAATTGTCGGCTTGGATACATTTTTATATTTTTTAATGTATTTTTCGAAACATTTTTATATTGATCAGTATAATTTCAACACATTGGAAAGCCAAAACAAGTTGAATATCTCACGTGATGTGTCGATCTTGAAAATCAGTTGGCTAGATTGGAAGCTGCACGTCTCGTTCGATGCCCGACTCGGTTTGATGATTTCCACAGCTCAAATTTACGACCAAAAACTCAAATCGTACCGGAGTGTCCTCTACAGAGGGTACATGTCCGAGATATTCGGGCCCTACATGGATCCAACGGTCAATCACTACTTTAAGTCGTACCTGGACGTGGGCGAGTACGGGTTCGGTCTATGCACGGTTCCATTGGTCCCGGGCGTTGACTGCCCGGAAAATGCAGAGTTCATGGACGGGTACATTGCAGGAGGAATCGACGGCTCGCCCGTGAAATGGCCCAACGTCGTCTGCATATTCGAGAGGCATTCCGGGGATGTCATGTGGCGGCATACTGAACTAGGGATCCCAAACCGTGTGGTAAGAAATTGTTCGGTTTGACCGTCTCGGTTGAACCGATTGGTTTAATACAGTTTTATGGTTTGTTCCAGGTAACTGAGACCAGAGCTGATGTGAGCCTTGTGGTGAGATCGGTTGTGACAGTTGGAAACTACGATCATATAGTAGATTGGGAATTCAAGCCAAGTGGTTCGATTAAAGTTCAGGTACGATCATCTAATTTGAGTGGCTCAAAATCTAATCCAAAAATTGGTTGATATGATATGTATTTTCTTTCCTTTCAGATTGGGTTAAGTGGGATTTTGGAAGTGAAGGCGTCAACGTATACGAACCTAAACAACGATATCGACCCTGACGAAGATGCCTATGGCACGATTGTAGCAGACAACACGATCGGGTTGTACCACGATCATTTCTTCGGGTACTATCTAGACCTTGACGTCGATGGTGTAGCCAATTCTTTTGTCAAGAGGAAAGCCGTGACCAAGAGGGTCACAACCGATATTGATACTCCCAGGAAGAGCTACTGGACGGTGGTCTCTGAAACGGCCAGAATAGAGTCGGAGGCCAAGATCCGGTTAGGTGTTGAGGGAGGACCGTCAGAAATGGTGGTGGTGGACGCGAAGAAACGGACAAAAAATGGGAACCCGATCGGTTACCGGTTGGTACCGGGCCCATCTATAAGCCCGCTCTTGACTGAAGATGATTACCCTCAGATTAGAGGCGCGTTTACCAATTACAACATTTGGGTTACTCCGTATAACCGGTCGGAAAGATGGGCGGGTGGTCGGTTTGTCGACCGGAGCAGGGGACAAGACACGTTGGCCGTATGGACTGAGAGGTATTTATACTTATTTATGAATACTTTATTTATTAAAGGGCCTAATACACAAATTTAGACGAATTTTCACGATTTTACAAATCTAGTCCGAATCATTTTAAAATCGGGATCTTCCATTTAACCAAATAATTATTTATTAAATAGTAGAAGTTCAACCCAAAATAGTGACAATTAAGTATTTTCCCAACCCAGAAACACCAATATGGTAATTTCCATCGCACACAGAGAATTATTCTCATCATAATAAGTTAAAATTTTATCGGAACATTCTAACGCTCACCTATCTATTATGTCTTGTAGAGATGTGAATAATAAGTATTCAGACTATTCTTTTTGCAGGAATCGGGAGATCGAAAACAAAGACATAGTCGTGTGGCATGTGATTGGATTCCGCCACATTCCATGCCAAGAAGATTTCCCGGTGATGCCAACTTTAAGTGGTGGATTCGAGCTTCGACCGAACAATTTTTTCGAAGCTAGCCGTGTGCTTAAGGTGGTTCCTCCTCAGCCCGTCACTCTGGCTAACTGCACCACCACACCCCCTAATGCACTTCCAGTCAGTTAAAGTGATGAATACTATATATTATTGATATCTTTTTGTTGCTCTTTGAGATGTATCCACCACGCTTCTATAAGGCTGTTTGATTTTCTCGATCAGCAAACCGATACTAGCCTTGATTAACCGAAAAAGAATCAACCGCTCACCAGTAGACTTTGGTCTAGTCCCCGCTAATGTTTTCGTCAAGGTTGGTTTTAAACAAAATGGTTTATGGTGAATCGTTGCTGAAAAATTAATTTGTGTGGCTGGTTTTTAAAAGTTCTGTTGCTGTACTATCTCCTGCATTTAAGTTCGACTAAGTTGTTGATCGATCTATCTGGAAAGGCGGACTTAGGTGAAGGAAAAGAACTTGGACGCGAGAATCGTTGCATTGCATGTTATGTGGGCACAATACGGAACCAGAGAGCTAGCCTGTCATTTTATTTCGAATTAAGTGATCCGAAAATACACGACATAAGTAAACACAAATAATGATTTAGTAATGTACGAGTCCCATGCCCTTGAGCCACACTAGCATCCCTAACAATCCATCTTCCAAGTGTCGAGGATTGTAGCCCAAATGTAATTTGGCCTTTTCATATGGATATGCCCATTCTCGTCTCAAAATTTTTGACAACCTAATTACATAAAAAAGAAATGAAAAAAATATAGCTCATAGTTAGTAACCATATATGGCTTAACCGAAATGGAATAACTAATAGTATCAACTAGAGTTCAATATTCGAAATTCAAATACTGAGAAATTAACATGTGTGCTTGTTAAATTAGTTAGTTGTATCCCGATAACTTGAGTCGTTAGGATAGGTCGTAAATGCAGAAGCTACTGGTGGGCTGATGAGAGGGAGTTGTGCTGTAAACCGAGAGTGAAGTAGTAAAACCCACCCAAGAATCTGGACGACCCACAAACGAATTGTGATTCTTGGGTTTGGTTTTGAAGTAAGTTGAGAAGCTAGATCAAACACTTTGGCAAATGATACGTTGTCTCCTGTAAGCAAATACGTTTCACCTACTATCCCTCGTTCCATTGCAGCAATGTGGCCTTGAACTACATGGAAACTAGATTGTTACCAAACCTAATTCTTCCCAGTATTAATCCTCCATTCAAGTGTTCAACCAGCTGGCACAGAAAATTAATCTACATGGTTAAACATGGAATGTGACGTGTTTAATTAGCTATGATTGAGGTGAAACAGTTCTCAGATTTAGCTTTGAGAATGATGAGTCTCCACCAGACGAGCCAGGGAATTGCCAGTAGTCAGCTTTCCAGGACCGTAAACAACACAAACAATCGGAACCCCTTCTGTTCCAGCTTTCATGGCTACTTTGAGTGCTGCTACTTGAGATCGCTCATACTCTGTTGCAAAGTTTTTCTCCGAGTGTACCTGTTTTGTAAAAATACAACAATCTGAGTTATTAAGATACGATGGTTCATGAAAAAACTGGACACAACATCCACGAGAGAAATACTTCCTAGATTATAACAGAGTCTAAATCTTGAGCCAAGAGAAACGGTTTTTTCAACCTACAAAGTCCTTATAAATTTCAGCCGTCCAAAAATTATGCTTTGAATCTGACATTTCACAACCATACAAATTAAATGTATATACTTTGTATTGTACCTATTAATTAGTATGATACTTCTTTCCGAAAAAATAGCATAATACTTAATACAGTACTTGGTGTAATATTTAGTATTACACTTTGTACAAAAGCCATACAAATGTGTATATATTTCTCTACGAGTTTGTATAAATTTATATACATTTATATGATCCGTACAACTCTATATACAAAATTGTACGGTCAGTCGTTGTGCTTTTTTATTAGTCTACCTAAGATTCCTACAATTATAAAATAATAATTTAACGCATAATGCTTACAATGAACCAATACGAAATTTGATATTTTGAAAGTATTATACATCCAACACATTTCTAGTTTGGACTGAAACTAACACACACATTCTAATTTCATAAATACATCCCCTGGATTCGATTATCGAATCAGCACTACTCTACTCTCCAGTTCGTATTCCCTACTGTAGCGAAGTCCAGCAGTGGTACGCCACCATCTCGTGTAGCATGGCTGGGATTTGAACCCAAGATCATCCATGGAGCAACCAACACACTAACCATCCCCACTAGACAAACTATAAAAATGAATATAAAAATGAAAGAAATAATCGCTCTCATAATAGAGAAAAATTCAATTCATCCAAAAAAATTAATAATAGAGCAACAAGTTAATAATGTTACGTATGGGTTCGCTGTGATCAGATGCATGATTAAAAGAAAACCCCCAATCATACCAAATAGAAAACTATATAATATTTAATAGTAAATTTATGATAATTCAATGTACCAAAATGAATTATATAAAAATTAAGATATATTAAATTTTATATTAAAAAATATACCAACCAAATTATAAATATAAGAAAAATTATATATTATCAAAATTTAAAATTCGAAAGTGCCCCTGATCAGGGACCAATCCCTGTATCTGCCACTAATAGAGGTGTTGGAGATGATAGACGATCTTGTTAGGGGTGTGCTTTTATTCTTACATTAGCTATAGCACTAATTACCAATCCTAAACCTAATAACAACAGCCAAACCCCAAAAACCCTGAAAAGAGCTGATCCGCTATGGTGGCGGTTTAAAATTAATGCTTCTTTTATTCATTCTGTGTGATTTTGATTGTAATTATTATAATTTTGAAGCTACATCATTGGATCAAAGATAGTTGAGGATTTTGAAGCTACACCACGATAGCGGTTTAAAATCGATGAATGGGTGATTTGTGGATTATTTTGAATGCAATTATTGTGATTTGAAGCTACAGCATTGGATAAGAGATAGTTGAGGATATCGGTGTCGACCAAGAAAAGAATGAAAATTCAAGGTATGAACTGGAGCACACAACCAATTCACCGACTTCTCCATCAATCTCTTAGGGCGCTACTTTGCATTCAACTCCAATACTTGAAGAAACTAAAAAAAATCAAAAAGGTTCTCAGTTGGGCGGCCTAATTCAGGTATCGTCTAGCTCAAAGACGTAATAGAAAGAGCGCTTCTCAGGAGCAACCCGAGCATTGAGTCTTTCTATTTTATTTGTTTTTGCTTATGTCATGTGGTTGAAATATTATGAGTATGTTTCTTTTATTTTATTTCTTGTGATTTGATGTAACTGATTGGCATTAACCTCCTCTCTTTTGTTTCTCTGCGGCCGTAGAACTCTTATCATATTAAGATGTTGTCTCGATCTCATATGTCGTCAGAATGGAACCTTGATCCTCGTCCAGACTCCGGATTTCCTCTGTCTGTCGCCCTCAAGTTAGTACTGGCTTCTCTTGTTCCTCCCGATTGCCAAAATAACTGTTAGGTTATATCGATAGCAAAAGTGTCGTATGTGTCCAAGGATTCCTCTCGTTATGCTTTTACTAAAACTTATCAACACGGTTTAGACTAAAAAATTGGGAATTGTTTCTAATTTTACTACTAATTCGATTAACACTATCAATTAAAATTGAGAATTATGGTTGAACAGAAGGAGAAGACAAGTTCTTGGAAGGGATGATTCATCAAGCACAACTTCCTACCAGTAGTGGGATCTGGCAAACGTTGGACTAGGATTGAATATTACAACTCGTCTTATCACTCGTATGAATCCATGGCATGAACCATGCAAGCGGATTACCACTACTATTTTTCCAATCAAGATTAGAATAACCTGAACTAAGCTAGCTAGTAATGAACACCGAGAAAAGTTCTACAAAGTGATAAGGTGCTCACTTTGAATGAAAGGAAACCAAAAGCAATTGGAAATAGTGTTAACTTGGTCCATTAACATCTAAACTACTGATAACTACACACAACTTGGTCCATTGGGTGCAAGCCAGATCGCCCGCCAATTACTTGATGAACAAGCGTTAAAACCAAAAGAAACACGAAAGGTTGAATTGAGCTATTGGCTTACTCCACCAAAAACTTTCTTCTATCTTAGATTGTTAATCATATGAATTCCAAAGTCAATCAAACAGAGGATTTCATAGATTTGACCTAATTCAAGTCGTAACAAGAACAAGGTTGAAAAATTAATAATTAAAGCAATCTTTCATTCAATTCCAAATATCCAACAATCGCCGACCCTATACTTTTAGTCAGAGTATCATTGCTCAATTCCTACCTCCCAATCAAAAACTCTAAAGACTTAGCTACTCATATCACAACAAGAAGAAAAATCAGAAAAATACATAACCACCATCTTGATGAAGAGATAATAAATCGATCTCGCTCCAATCTTCGCTTTGTTTTCAAAATTGTACCGACCACCATATTAGAAAGTAGTGGTATGAAGTTTGATGCTTCAACCGTTTGTAATATTAAAGAAAATATAAATTAATAACAAAATATCGTATCAGATGAATTACTATTCAAACAGGCTAATACATGTAGTACATAAAATTAAAAAATAGTTAAAAATCCATAAAATACCAAAAATTATAAAAATTTATCTACAATTTAACCACTTATTTTTAGACTTCTTATATCTATAATTTAACCAAACTATATACATAAGAAAAATTATATTTCTTATAAAAATTCATATCTCTAAATAAGTATATAACTTGAAATTTGATCAGAGAAAATTATATTTTCTGCAGATTTTTGTTGTTATGAGAAGCTCTTTGTGGAGACAAAGAGATAGCAAACACACACCAATTAAGAATCAATTCAGAGAGTTAGGCGGCAATACTCTCGGGTGATATTTAAGAGTCTCGTGTGCCACGTAATGATGCATGCATCTGACAAAACTCCTGAATAATAGAGCCCCGGTTGTCAAAATGGAGCAGTCGATGCAAATTTGGATCGCAACTACATCTACGATTACTTGTGATAACGTAATTAATCCTTACGATACACATCACTTGACCGTCGAACTATCTCCAAACAGAAAAGCAAGGAAAAAATATCCAGTATCCGCTGTATGAGCCCCAGGAAAGCCGGTTGAAACATTCCGGCCGGTACACTAATATTATGGAACTGGAGTGTTTTCTATCGGCAGGCAACAAGTTTGTGGTTCAACCAATTTGATCAACTGGTCCGGTATTGTTTTCAAAACACTAATTTCATGTAATAACTAGTTAATTATTACAACCTTTCTTGAAAAAATTGTTACAAACTCGTTGGTTGGTGACAAGAAGATGCAGGACGCTCTTCTGGTGCTGAAGGGCTCCTTCAGCAGCCTCTTGAAAGAATCACAACCATCATATCATCCTTTATTCAACCCTTTTCAATCTAGCAACCCATATTTGAGTGGGCTATTTCAAAATTATGAAAATACACATTTTCCTTATTATTTTTTAAACCAATATAATTCTTTCAATTGAAATTCGATTTTCATGTTTTTTATATAGAATTACGCATCTTTCAAAGACAAATATAGTGAGATAAATATTAATTTTTATTTCGATTTTTTTTGTAAAATACCTTATTTTAAGTATATCTTTTTCATTTCAAGTTCAGTTTTCATACTCTTGACATGAAAAGAAAAGACGAGTATAATGATATTAATATCAAGAGTATCTGACAACTTTAAAAATGAGTAATTTTTTAGGGGGATCTCTCGTGTTTTTAGGGGATTTCATCATCACTTTATTTTAAGGGGCTCGTGTTACATAATTTTGCAATAATATATATATATATATATATATATATATTAGGAACATGAAGTGCTCAATACTTTCAAGTTGCTAATAACTATGAGAAGTTCCTCAATAATTACCTCTAAATTGCTAATAACTGTAGTTTCTTATTTATATCTACCGCACGTTTAAGTTGTTAATAAGTATGAGTATGTTACTAATAACTATCTCAAAGTTGCTAATAACTACCTTAAAGTTGTTAATATCTACCTCTAACTTAGTAATAACTTCCTCTAAACTGGTTATAACTACGAGAAGTTTCTCAATAACTACGTCTAAGCGGCTAATAACTTTGTTTTCACCATTAAATCTACCATACATTTAAGTTGCTAGTACCTATCTCAAAGTGACTCCTATCGTTAAGTTGCTAATAACTTTGTCTATCTCAAAGTGGCTAATATCTATTTCTAAGTTGGTGATACATATGAAGTATAGTTTTGAAAAATTAACTCACCTTGTTGGCCTAAAAAAAGTTCTTTAAAACTTTAACAAGCCTATGCTAATTTTAATCATTTTTGAAAAAACTAAAAATTTGGCGTAAAAATTAATCAAATATGAGTTTATATGTAAAATATAGTAATTAAAAAGAACGTTGGGGAAAAAATAAATTTAACAGAAAATAAAGAAAAGACCAAAAAAGTGACATGAAGCTACGGAACTACCCTTTTGACTCAAAATTCAGCAACCTTCATCATAGGTTTTCTTCAGCACCATACGTTGGGCCGAAGATGCATGGTATAAGCTTTCATTTTTTGGGTTAAATAATTTAATATTTAAGTTGTTAATAAATATGAGTAAATTGTTAATAATTATCTTTAAATTGTTAATATTTACCTTTAGCTTGGTAATACGTTAATAGGTTCAAATGTTACAAAACACTAGGGATAAATATAATAATGCTTTAGTCCCTCTACTATAAAAATATAACAAACTAGTCCATCTGTTTCATATTTGATCGAATTAAACCCTGTTAAGATAGACATATTTGCTCAAAATATTTTGTGAATTGAGTCATTTGTTATATTTTCCTGATAGTAATAACAACTATATCTTCAAAGGTCCAAACTCCAAACTAGTCAGATGAAATAAAGAAATGTCAAAACTTGCCCCACCCGCCAATTTATTTCGATCTACATGGCTGCTGGATACAGTTGATCTCGTTGCAATTTTAAATGTGTCAATATTACTAGTAGATCAAGAAGTGATCGAAATTTTTTGATTTAATTTACGAGTTTGGATACAGGCACAGGGACGTTCGGCCATCTAGCGGACTCAGCCCTAGGAAGAAAAGGCACCCTCATCGTGGTTTGTGCGCTCAACGCCATATTCGGATGCTTAACCGCACTGGCTCCGACCTACTGGACTTACCTCCTCCTATGCCTCCTCACAGGCTTCAGCACTGGAGGGCTCCCTATTTGCACCTTCACCCTGGCCAATGAACCCCATGGGGCCCAAAAAACGTGGCTCTACGGGTGTTTCCACTTTCTACTTCTTCTCATCCAGCATAGCCATGGTCTCGGGAATCGCCTATTTTGTTCAACATTCGTGGCGAGCGCTCTATGTGGCATCATCAATCCCTTCCGTCCTCTTTGTCCTCCTCGTCCTTCCTTTCGTCTCCGAGTCCCACGGTGGTACTTGGTTCCCCGTAAACTCAGTCAAGCCATCATGGTAAACATATATGGGTTTGTAACACATTTATAATCAGATTTATTTTAAAATTTTGTATTCTCGCAATTTTTTATATAATTCGTTCATTCCGTACAATAATTAAATAATAATTACAAAACTCAATAATTCTGCGATTTAAATCTATGATTCTAATTCCATAATTTCTATGAGATTAATTATATATCTCTTATTAAACTCACAATTCGCTTATCATATTTCTACTACAAATTTTCTCAAACAGATTATTCAAAAAATAGCCGAGTCAAATGATAGGCAAGTCCCATGCGGCGTCGTTTTAGCCCTCGACGAGCAAGTACACAAGCCTACCACTCACTCAACAACCACAACATACAATGAACAAGAAGCAAACGGTTCTTTAATCGACATCGTTCGATGGTCTGTCGCACGAACCAGATTGTTCCTATCGGTTTTCATTAGTTTCTTAGGCTCCATTACATATTACGGTCTTAGTTTGAACGCCGTCAACCTGAGGACCAACCTCTACCTTAACATTGCCGTTAATGCAGTCTCTGAAATGCCCGATTTCACCTTCATTGGGCTCCTTGTAGACCGCATCGGACGGAAGCCTCTAGCAATTGGTAAATAAATCCGTTTGCGAATTATATTGTTGATAATAACCATTAAAATGATTTACATAAGTTATTAAATAAAAATGTGCCCCAAAACTGTCATGAAAGGTTACCCTTTCATAACGGTCTCTAAACCATCACCAAAAAGCCATGGTCTCAAACCGTTGCTAACATTTGGCAACATTTTCAAAACCATTATCATCGTTTTCTTTACCACATGTGTTCTAGACTCGTACTAACTACAATATTATTGATTCGAACTATGAAATTGTGACAGGCACGATAAGCTTTAGCGCGGTCTTCTGCCTTTTTGGCAGTGTGGTAGGGGACGAGGGCGCGTGGAAGGTCGTGAGGATGGTATGCAGTGTGTTGGGGATATTCGGCATGGCCGGGACTTACGATTTGTTGTTTATCTACAACGCGAAACTTTTCCCCACGGCCGTGAGGAACGTCGCACTAGGTTGTGCGACACAAGCAACACAACTCGCTGCAATCCTGGCACCTTTCATCGTGGTTTTGGGCGGTTCACTATCGTTAGTGACTTTCGCGGCTTGCGGTTTCGTGGGAGCATTGGTGTGCATGTTCTTGCCCGATACATTGAATCAGCCAATGTATGACACTATATAGGGGATGAAGGAAGGGCAACATGCTAAAAATGATGTTGATGTGGCTCGAGTACTGAATGGTCACACTTTTATATTTGACTAAAAATAATTCACATTTTGCCGCGGGAAATAATATGATCCTAATTGTTGCGAAACGTTCAAAATCTTAGATTTATCGAGTTACAATTGATTGGATTGTGAATTGAATGGTTACGAGTTTATAACCGCAAAAGTAGGACGACCGCTTTCCTAATGGAGTAAAAAAACATTAGCGTATCAAACCAAATACTTTGTCAATTGAAGAGGCCCGCCTAAATTAAAAGCATTAAACACGCAAATAATTTTATCAACCAAAACAACTATATATATTAGAGAAATATGATTATGATGAGACCTACATGAGTATCACACACCACTAATTGAAAAGATGTACACAAAAAATCGTATATGAAACCCTTTATAGGGGATCCTCACTTCTTAATACAATAATAAAAATTTTCTTACTATTATATATTAAATAAATGTATAGTCAACAATCAATCATAAACATTACGGATTTTCAAAATTTAAATTTCGCTACCTTAACATAACTGTCCATTTGGATTTTAACTCGTACTTCTAGGCTTCCCATTAATAACAACCTCTCAAAATTACTTCAGCTTATTTTATTATTTTAATATTCCGTTCATCCCACCAAATTGGATTTAACTCGAACCTCTTACTAGATTTTTTTTTCATCCAAGTTTGTAGGTTTTATTAATAATTTAATTAATCAATTCATAGAAATCTCTTATCTGTGTTAGTAAAATCATTTATTTACAAAAATAAGTTAATTACTCAATTCATACTTCTCACTTCTCATATATCCTTATAAAGTAAGTGCCAATTTTTATTTCCGAAGAAACGTAGAAGCAATAGTTAATTCCAAAACAGAATAATTAGTTCATTAATCATTTATTTTTTAACATATTTCGTAGTATTGAATAATCAATATAAAATATAAAATTCAACGAGATAATTAAAGCAAAAACATCTATGCAGAATCTGTTCTATCCATTTAATCATGTATATTAGGATGCTACTTAATTTCTCATCATCTTTTTATTAGGGTGTTGCTATTTAGTTTGTGCTTTAGAAGTTGGAGAATAAGATTAATATAAAAATAATAAGGTTAATGGATTAACCATTAATTATATCCAAGAAATTTTATTCATTATGATAAGATTATCATATCAAGTACTGCATCAACAAAATGTTTAGTTTTTTTTTATCTTAGATACACCATAGTGAGAATTAATAATTATAAATTCATATAAGAATAACAAGATTTTCCAAATTAACCACTAACTATGTCAAATTAATTTTATCGATTATATTATTATTGTTATATATAAACTTATCGAATCTAAGTGGTACATTAATTAACAAACATTTAATATTTTGATTTTAGATACATTAACTACCAGTTTAGTGTTATAAAAAATTTATCATTTCTATTTTAAATGTATCTATTTTTCCTTCACAATTTAATTACAGTAGTGATATATCAAGAGTCATAACTTATCGAGATCCAGTTACGAACAACATGAGTGCATTGTCAATGATAAAAAGTGCATGAAATAAAATTTAATATTTAAATTGGTATTGTCGAGTTTGAATTATTAGTGAATAAACTGTAGTAGTTGAATCTAGAAATTAATTTTAACAAAATTTGAAAAGAATTTAGTTTTAAAAATAAATAACAGGAAGACAATGCAAGTTGTATGAAATAGATTTAACAATGTAATAAAAATATACGTTGTGGTTGGTCCAATAGATTAATAAATAATAAAATATATAAATTTTGTATAAACCAACAACCGGCTGATAGTTGATGTAGATGTATACATTTTCTTGAAATGGGCTCTGGTGAGAGAATTTATATCAATATTCATATTTATTGTATATCAACTTAAATCTAAAGAATGGTTCATATATTTACAATTATATCAACATATGTAAGTGTTTGTACACAATAATATAATCCGCATAGAAAAAAATACAACATATGCACACTTTTATTTTGAAGTATATGAGTAGGCTCCGCCAACGGGTGGGCAAAAAGCTAGTGTTTTTATTTAGTGTTTTCATCCCCGAATACAAATTTCAGCTGCATTATTATTTAGTGTTCACCGGCTACTTTGACCGATTGATTGGGTATACTGCGATGATGACATGAAAGACGACGATGATCCTTCTTCGATGTTTCTCACAGATTCTCCAGCATAAAACACAGGTCTAGGAGGCAGTGGTAAGCTTTCCAGATCTCCTTCAAGCATGTCCACCACTTTTTTCATTGGAGGACGGCTGTCAGGATTCGTCAGGATGCACCACAACCCTACAATCACCATCTTCGTCGTAATGTCATTCTCCTCTTCTGTTACATCATCTCCAGTTACAACAGCAGTTCCTTGTGTGGACGACACAACCTGATCATGAACCCAGAAGGGGAAGTATACTTGACTCGAATGACTTGTTGCAGAATTCAAGTTCCTTTTCTCTGCCATGTCCAACAGTAACATGCCAAAGCTATAAACATCAGCTTTGTAAGATACGCTTCCGATGTTCCTGTAGAACAACTCTGGCGCCATGTACCCGATGGTTCCCCTTGCCGCTGTTAGAGTTGCAACTCTATCGCCTACATAATACAGCCTAGCCAATCCGAAGTCTGATAGTTTTGGGTTAAGGTTGTCATCAAGAAGAACGTTGTGGGGCTTGTGTTGGGGGCGCTAGCGGAAATGTAGTGGAATTTAGGATCGAAAAGATAGTATTTTGATAACTCGCTCAATTGATCACTCAAATTTGTGGATATTACAATTCGGTCACTTGGACCTTTACTCTCACCACTCACAAATACCTCTCTACTTCTTCTTTCTTATTTTTTCAACTCATACATGCCTAAAGTGAGGCTTCATATTTATAGGCTAATACAACCTCCTTAGGAAGATACTAGCACACTTGGTAGGTTTAGTGTGTGGCTAGAATTAGTTTAGTTATTAAAATATAATAATTAGTTTAGTTGAGTAGTTGAGATATTTTTAGGGATATTTCTAGAGTAGAAAATCTCTAGATTGTTAAGGTAATTTCATATTGCAAATTACCTTTATTCAACACCCCCTCTTAATTTGCAATTTGGAGTAGGTGTTTGAACTTCTCGAGTTTGTCCTTCGTAACTGCCTTCGTCATGATATCTGCCGGCTGATCATCCGTGTTGATGAATTCCATTGTGATTTCTCCGTTGTTGACTAGATCTCGTATGAAATGATGTCGTAACTCGATATGCTTTGACCTTGCGTGAAATACTGGATTCTTCGTCATGGCTATGGCTGACATGTTGTCACAGTGAATAATGGTTGGGTCATTATCACCTTGTTGTAAGTCTTCAATTAATCTTTTTAGCCATACTGCCTCGCATACTGCATCTGTAGCTGCAATATATTCTGCTTCCGCTGATGATAATGCCACAGTCTTTTGCTTCCTTGAGCTCTAGGAAATTGGTTTTGTACCTAGGCAAAATATGTAACCAGATGTACTCTTTCGGTCATCCAGTGATCCCGCCCGATCCTTTGTCGGTGTATCCGATTAGCTTGTTTCCTTCTTCCTTCTTATACCTTAGGCCCAATTGTTTAGTGCCTTGGAGGTATCGTAGGATTCTCTTCGCTGCTGCAAAATGAAGTTTGCTAGACTCACTCATAAATCTTGAAATGAGACTTACTGAGTGACATATATCTGGTCTTGTGTGTGTCAGATATATGAGCGATCCGACTAGGCTTCTATAAATTTTCCCGTCGATTTTTTCTGCTCCATCATCTTGTTGCAATTTCTCGTTCAACGCCATTGGTGTTGCTATGGGCTTGCACGATGCCATGTGAAATCTCTTTAACATGTCTTCAGTATACTTCTCTTGAGAGATGAATATTTCTCCAGGTTTCTACTTTACTTGAATTCCCAGGAAATACTTCATGAGTCCTAAGTCTGTCATCTCGAACTCTGACATCATTGCCCTTTTGAATTCTTCAATCATTTGTGGACTTGTGCCTGTATAGATTAAGTCATCAACATATAAGCACAAAATAAGAAAGTTTTTGTTTTCTCCCTTTTTGATGTAGAGAGATGCTTCACTTGGACTTCTTTGAAATCCGTTTTCTTGAAAGTATCGATCAATTCTGCTGTTCCATGCTCGTGGTGCTTGTTTGAGTCCGTAGAGCGCCTTTTTGAGTCGATAGACTTTGTCTTCTTCTCCTTTCTTCTCATATCCTCGTGGTTGTTCCACATAGACTTCTTCTTCTAGTGTTCCATTGAGGAATGCTGACTTGACGTCTAGCTGGAATATTGGTAACTCCATTTGAGCTGCTAGTGCCATGACTGTTCTTATTGTCTCCATTCGCGCTACTGGTGCGTAGGTTTCGTGAAAGTCGATGCCAGGCTGTTGTGAATAGCCTTTTGCCACCAATCTCGCTTTGTGCTTCTGGATGGAACCGTCTTCGTTAAATTTGGTCTTGTATATCCATTTTAGACCTATGACCGGTTTGTCTTTTGGTTTGTCAATGAGCTCCCAAGTCTTGTTCTTCTCGATCATTGAGATCTCCGTGTCCATTGCTTCGTCCCGGACTTTGTCTTTTTGTCGCTTCTTCAAATGTCCGGGGTTCACAAGAAAAATATGCTACGTGACTTGATTCATAAATTTCTCTTAAGGATCCGACCTTTAATGGAGGTGAGTCCGAATCGTCACAACGTCTCTAAAGTTGTCTCTCGTTGGACTCGTTGTTAGACTTCTTCCTTGGCTTGGATTTTGATCCGCCTCATTTGGTGTTGTTGGTGTAGTTGTTGGATTCTCCAGGATCTCATTTGTTGATGGAGGTTGAGTATCCTGAGTTTCCCAACTCCACTCGGCCATTTCGTCGAAGAGAACGTCTCGTGAAATTACCACCTCGTTCTTTAATGGATTGTAGAGCCTATAACCTTTGGATTCGTCACTATATCCGATAAAGATGAGCTTCTCTCCCTTCTGGTCAAACTTATCTCGATTTGGGGTAGAGATGTGTGCATATGCTATGGATCCAAATACTTTGAGGTGATCCACTTGCGGCCTTTTGTGGTGCCATGCTTGAAAAGGTGTTTTGTTCTTCACTGCTTTGGTTGGCGATCTGTTGAGGATATAGATTGTTGTATTGACCGCTTCTGCCCATAGTTGGTTGGGAATTTGCTTAGCAGTCATCATGCTTCTTAACATCTCCACAATTGTACGATTCTTTCGTTCTGCTACGCCATTTTGTTGTGGTGTGTATCGCACTGTCAACTGTCTCTTAATTCCGTTGGTGCGACAGTACTCCATGAAAGGTTTGTAGATGAACTCTCCACCACGATCTGTTTGGAGTGTCTTGATTTGATGCCCGCTTTCCTTCTCAGCTGTTGCTTTGAATTGAAGGAATTTGGAGAAAGCTTCTGACTTTTGCTCAAGAAAGAATACCCACATCATTCTAGTATGATCATCCACAAATAGTAGAAAGTATCTCTTACCACCTATGGATGTTTTTCTAGTTGGTCCGCAAATATCAGCGTGTACCAACTCTAGTGGTGCTTTTGCTCTCCAAGTAGTTTTTGTTCGAAGTCATCGGAATTTTCGCCACCTTTGAGTTGTTGGATTTGTTGATAATCTCACATTCTCCGTTATCAAATAATAACTTGTAATTTTTAAGCATTAGTTGTCCAACACTCAGAAGATTTTGAGCTAATTCAGAAACGTACAAAACTTCTTGGATTAGAGTTTTGTTACCTCCCTTTCCTCGTATGATGATTGTACCCTTTCCTTCAACTTCCAGCTTTTTATCGTCTCCAATCTTCACGTGAGATTTATATGTATCATCCATCTCGGTGAAGGACTCCCGATCTCCAGTCATGTGATTACTGCAACCGCTGTCCACCACCCATGGAAGTTGAGATTTTTGCTTGGCTTTGAAGCAAGTGTATGCGACCAGTTTTTCTTCGTCCTTTTGTGCGAAGCTTGATTCGCCTTCTTCTTTCTTGTTTTGGAACCAGCAATCTCTTTGAGAGTGATTTTGGATTTTGCACTTGGTGCACCTCAACCTACATTCTTTGGTAGTATGGTTAGATTTTTTACAAATTTTGCATCCGTCGTTGGAGTTGTTTGGTTTCTCCTGATTCTGGCTTCAGTTGCTGCTTTTCTTGAAATTCGGTTTTCCTCCTTTCTTTTGGAAGTTGCCCCCTCTGCGGTTCTGCTCTCCTTTGATGTTGACCTTGGATTGAAAAGCTTGTTCGAGTTGTTGGTTAGTAAACCGACTCAATCTTTGCTCGTGAGCTACAAGTGATCCCATAAGCTCCGTCATGGGTAATTTTCCAAGATCTTTGGTTTCTTCTATGACAGCGACGACGTGCTCGAATTTTGGCGTTAGACTGCGGAGGATCCTCTCCACGATCTTCTTCTCGTCGATAGTCTCTCCAGTGACTTTGATCTGGTTCACTATCTCTACAACACGAGAATGAAAGTCTTTGATGCTTTCGCCTTCTTTCATCGCTAGGTTGTCAAATTGACGCCATAGATTTTGGTGTTTTATGGAGATTGCCTTCTCGGAACCTTGAAATTTGTTCTTCAGGACTTCCCAAGCTTCCTTGGCTGATTTGATGCCAAAAATTCTTGAAAATATTGTTTTGCTCACAACTTGCTGAATTATCCTCAATGCGCTGGCGTTCCTCTTGACATTCTCCTTATGTTCCTTCATCTTCATCCCGCTTGTTTTGGGATCTTCATCTTTTTCCGATTCCGTCTTTTTTCCGGTTGATGTGGAATCGTTCTCTTGTGGTAATTGTTCGATGCCTTCTTGAACAATATCCCACAAGTCTTGCAAAATGAAGATAGTCTCCATTTGTGCTTTCCAGTATTCGTACAATTCTCCATCAAAAATTGGGATTTGATTTGGAGAGTTGGCGAACATGGAACTTGACGATGGTGCTGCCATTGGATTTTGAGGGGATTTTTTTTTGGTAGAGTTTTTGAGAGGGTTTTGTGAGGGTAGGTTATAATATGGTTATCAAAATACTAAAGTGTAACTTTTCTGATGTGGAAGATCAGTTATTAAAACCGCAACCACAGAGCATACTCAGCGTAACTTTAGCTCTGATACCAAATTTGTTGGGGGCGCTAGCGGAAATGTAGTGGAATTTAGGATCGAAAAGATAGTATTTTGATAACTCGCTCAATTGATCACTCAAATTTGTGGATATTACAATTCGGTCACTTGGACCTTTACTCTCACCACTCACAAATACCTCTCTACTTCTTCTTTCTTATTTCTTCAACTCATACGTGCCTAAAGTGTGGCTTCATATTTATAGGCTAATACAACCTCCTTAGGAAGATACTAGCACACTTGGTAGGTTTAGTGTGTGGCTAGAATTAGTTTAGCTATTAAAACATATTAATAGTTTAGTTGAGTAGTTGAGATATTTTTAGGGATATTTCTAGAGTAGGAAATCTCTAGATTGTTAAGGTAATTCCATATTGCAAATTACCTTTATTCAACAGCTTGATGTCGAAATGCAGAATCTGCATGGCACACCCGCTGTGCAGATATTCAATCCCTTGAGCCACTTTGATAGAAATGCGATACAGTTGTTCCAAGCTCAATTTTGCACGTCCTTGTTGCTTGTGAAAGATGTACTTGTCAAGGGAACCATTTGGCATGAACTCGTAAACGAGAGCACGTTTCGATCCTTCCGAACAAAAGCCAATAAGTTTAACCACATTAGCATGGTGAATCGTTCCAATGGTAGCAACTTCGTTGATGAAGTCTTGGACTCCGCCAGCTGTGGAGTTTCCAAGCATCTTTACAGCTGCGAAACTGCCGCTTCGGAGCTTGGCCTTGTAAACAGAACCAAATCCGCCTTCGCCTAGCTTGTCCTTGAAACCGTCAGTGAAGTTCTTGATGTTTGAGTAAGAGTACCTGATCGGCATGAAATTCTGGTTCTGAATGTATTCTTCTATTTTATTATATGCTGATAGATGTCTTCTTCGCCATTTATATATCAGGAATATAATAGCTACTGGCATTCCACAAGCTTTTATTGACAGGTGACCAATAATAGTCACTGAGAAGGTATAAGATTCTGTCCTCAGTACTGCTGCAGCTAAAGAAAACATTAAATAAAAGGAAAGGGAAAAAGTTATTCATTCATGAAAGAGTTGAGAAGAGTTTTACCGTATATCAGGAAGACCAAAAAAGCTACAAGAAAGAGCAAAAGGAAGAGAAAGATAATTAAAATAACTTCGATATGAATATTAGAAAGTAAGATAATAGAGTATCCCGTTACCTAAAAAAGCGAGAATCCATATTCCTGCACGTAAGAAAACCACACATGAACATGAGAAAGCATATTATATGCAGAGCAGGAAGTCGACAGAGTATGCAACTAATAGATCATACCATTATAGCATTGAGCATTGTAGTGGCTGTCAATGGAGCAGACCCCGTAACAGTGAGTACATTTGTAACGGTGCCATGAAAGATGAAACCCATATTTAAACTGCTGTTGAAGTTGTTGAAATGAGAGATGGGAATAATTCTCACCCGCTGGTAACAAAGTCATCATCTCCACTTTGCACTTCTTTCCGAAGCTAAATAAATCCACGCCACCACGGTCACCATCAATAACCGCATAATAGTAATAATAAGGTGAAGAATCTCTGGATTGGTCGATGCAAGGAGCTATTTCCATATACATTGCAGAACTGACCATAGCATTCTCACAGCTGATCAGAGTCAACACTTCATCAAGTTGTTCAATTTTTATTCCTAAGAAAGAGTTCCCTCTCTTTCTTCTGGTAGTACACGGACTATCGGTGAGATTAAAGCTTCCCAGAGACAAAGGGGTAGCGGGAAAGGAGGAGCAGTTGCCTCTAAACACACCATCATCCACCACCCGGATTGTCAAGTTGTTGTAGTTGATTGCTTGCACATAGAATCTTGCAGAAGAGTCCCTCAGATACAGTATTGTTGTATTGCTCTCACATGACAGGTAGTAGTTGTAGTTGTAATCTCCGCATATCTGGAGATCAGTGGCGAGTCGAAAAGGGTTCTTAATGATGGGGATATTCCCACAGGACGAAGGTTCACAGTTCCCACCATCGGCAGCAGCTTGGCGATTCTGGAGAAGTTGTTGCAGCAGCAGCAAAATAAATGGTGATGAGATCATGGCTGAGACAGACTATTGATTCACTTTTCTGTGTATTGGAGAAGTAGCAGTGTCTGTGAGTAGTAGTGTTCTACTTGCATTATCTGATCAATGCACATACTCAAATGAGAATGGACAAAAAGCTTTACATCAAAGGTTATCCTTCTTTGTGTGGTAGTTGAAGCAGCCAGCTAGCTCTAACATTAGGAAGGAGTTTTGAAAAGTCCAGCCTTTTCTACTTTTCTATTTTTTTCTTCTCTTGGATCAAATGGACCAAATTCTTTCAAAAGCCAGAACTGGTAATGTGCTTGATACAATCCTTTCTAAAGGTTATCATCTCATCACCAATCAAAATGAGCTTCATATCAAAGGAAACAACATTTTCGATGCACTTGTTCTCCTTCATTTCAGTACTACTAGCAGCAAACCATGGAGCAGCAAGCCATGACAGTTTTTGCAGAAGCAGCTCCAGAAGTTGTGGTGGGACAAACAGCACAAGTGTTTATGATATAAGGTTCCCACTCACAATCAAACGCAGTCCATCCAGCTACCATGGATATCCAGGATTCGAGCTTTCTTGCGCAGCTGGAAGTAAACAAACCCTGATCCATCTGACAAATTCTGTGAATTTGACGGTTACAAGTATTGACTATGAATCTCAGGTGGTTCATGCGAGGAGCCCAAATGACTGCCTACCAGTACAACTCCTACACCTAAATCATTTGGCCTCTATGTTCCATATAGACTTTAGGAATTACACTTTCCTTGATTGTTCCCTTGCCACTCCTACTCATTCATCTTTTTCATCCGTACCTTGCCTTGGCAGTACGGTCCGTGCCTATTATTCAGATTATGCATTGGATGATGTTGATTTTGTGTCTTGTACAAAGATGTATGACATTCCACTGCCTGATTCCTGGCCTAATACTCAGAGTCTTTAGTTGAGCTGGTCCAAACCAGATTGCAGCAAATGCTACAAGTCAAATGGGCAATGTTGTGCGTTGAAGCAGGGGAGCCCTGAACCTGAAGCTGAATGCTGGACTGGTTACATCAACCATAATAAAGGTACGAGGAATCATTAGTTCATCATTAACTGCCCTTTGTATATTATAATTACTCATTCCATTAATTACCTTTTTTTCTTGGCAGTGTCATTACTAAAGAAGGGACTGATAGCTAGAGTGGTATTGGGTTCAGTTTTCATAATGGGACTCCTCATTTCCCTCTACCTTGCATATAAGCATGACCGTAAAGAAAGGGAATACAGCGTAAAAATCGACAAGTTCTTGGATGATTACAAGTCCCTTAAGCCTACAAGATTCACCTATGCTGATATCAAGAGGATAACAAACCAGTTCAGTTGCGAACTGGGTCGAGGAGCTTATGGAACAGTTTTCAAAGGCAAGCTGTCAACTGAAATCCAAGTAGCCGTTAAGGTCCTTAACAGCTGCTTGAAAGGAAACGGAGAAGAGTTTGTGAATGAAGTGGGAACAATGGCTAGAATCCACCACGTCAATGTGGTTAGATTGATTGGTTTCTGTGCAGATGGGTTTAGGAGAGCTCTGGTCTATGAGTACTTACAAAATGACACATTGCACAAGTACATCTCTTCCTCCTCGTCCAAACTTGACAGGAAGAAGCTCCAAGACATTGCTCTTGGAATAGCCATAGGGATTGAGTATCTTCACGCGGATTTCGGCCTGGCCAAGTTGTGTGCCAAGGATCAGAGTGCCATATCTATGACAACAGCTAGGGGGACAATTGGGTACATTGCGCCAGAAGTTTTCTCGAGGAACTTCGGCAGCGTATCGTACAAGGCTGACGTGTACAGTTTTGGAATGTTGTTGCTGGATATGGTTGGAGGAAGGAAGAATATCGACGAGACAGCACCAGATGGTGATCACATATACTTCCCAGAGTGGATTTATAACCTATTTGATAAATCTGGGGAAGATGTGAGGGTTGAGATTGAAGAACAGGAGGAAGAGGAAGAAAAAGAAGAAGACAAGAAGATTGGTAAGAAGCTAGCAGCAGTGGGGCTGTGGTGTATTCAGTGGAAACCAAGTGACCGGCCTACGATAAAGCTAGTGGTTCAGATGCTGGAAGGAGAAGGTGATAGTTTAACACCACCTCCGAATCCTCTTGCCTCGAGTAATGGTGGTGGCTTAAGGATGACAAGGCTGCAGGCTGGAGGTAGTCGTGTGCCAAGAATGGTTGCAAAGACAGGGATGGAAATCATTCCAGAAACAGAAGAATGATAACTCTACTCTCTGAAGTCGGCTTGGTCAAGTTGGAATTAAATAAGATTGATGAACAGATAAACTCGGAGAGATAAAGAAGCCACAACTTAGTTCCAGCTGGAAGCCGGAAGAGTGTTTCACCTAATATAATATTTATGTAGTAGTGTAATTCAGATGGTTTTAAGATGGGGAGCATGGTGAACAAGATTCCTTTCAGTTTCAACTGCTTTCATTCAATAACATAGATGACAATGAGAAGGGGATTAGTTATTTACCAGGCTGGAAGATCCTGGTGAGCAAGATTTAAGGCAGTATTCAGCAGAACACTAACTGGAGTTTGATTAATATCCATCCATCAGCTGTCACAAAATTGCACAAAACCATCAATGGATGAAAAAGCAAGCATCAACTCAATCTACAATCAGCTTACGACTGAGAGGATGGAAAGCATTGAATACACAATCACTAGCATGGAAATTTCAGCATATACAAGTACTAGTAAATCAATGTAAATATGTAATACTACTAGCATTATTTCTTTACCATTCATACAAACAAGGGCCTCTTGAATGCCTCTTCACTTGGTTATATACGCATAATAGCAAACTTGAATTGACATCTCTGAAACCAAAATGGTTCAATCTCTCCGACTCCTCTTACTTCGCTTTCTGTCTCGCCTTCCATTCTTTTTCTTATGCTTCGTACGTCTATCTTCTTCAGATGAGCTGCTATCTGCTGGTTTCTGCTGTTGCATAATCAGCCGTGGCATGATCTTCTTCAAATACTCACGCAGGTTCTCAGTGAAGGAGTTGATGGAGAAACCTCGTGTTCTTCGGATGATCTCATGTGTGTTTTGCTCTTCTCGCTCCACAAGATCCAATTCTGGAAATTTTCGTCTCATGCTGCGTGCAAGGCTGCCATGCAGCCCACGGTCCAACACGGCCCAGCTCTTAAAGTTAATTCTTTACCAAAACAGTCACCCATCACTATCTTATTAACAAATGGGTAATTTTTACGTAGTACGTCAGCCACGACGAATTTTAGGACGGCAGTTGTATGAAATATTAAAATTAACATGGCAATTTACTTCTTTTTTACCGGTTTTCTTCAAGATTTAATTTATCATTCACCTTAACTTCATTTTAAAAGGATTATGATTCAATTTGAAGCTCTTGTGCACGAGAACACATGTATATGATTATTTTACGAGTTCATTTTCTAGTTCAAGCTTTGAACGAGTCAAACTTGTGTCGAGTTTTATATGAGTCAAGCTCCAATTAGTTTAGGCTGTTTGACGAGCTAAACTTGTGATTCGAACTTTAAAATAACTGAGGTGGAGAAGCGGCCTAAAAGAGCCGAGGTTGAACCATCATATAAATTCACGAATGAGTTAAAATTAAACGAAATAATATACGTCAACAACGAAACTTTCACTATCATAAACTTTTCAATATAAAGCGATCTCATTGGTAAAATAAAAACTAAACCGTCAAAATAAAAAAAAAGAATACATCTACAAATTCAACCATCCGTAATTGTACATCCCTCCATAGCCAAAAATTATTTCCTCCAAGAATACAATCAATTTAAAATTTTCAGTCCCCTAATTTTCGCTCATCCTTGGCTTAATTTTAACTAAACTGAAGAAAAAAAAATAGAATTATAATTAGGGAAAGTCAGGGAAAATACTAAAAAATTCTTATATCCTATCTCTACAAACCAAACAGTCCCCCTAACCATTCCGGTACTACCAAACGTCGACGTCGTAACCACATTGCTGCGAAACGACGGTAGCATTTGCCGTCAACTTATCCACCGTCACATCACAGTCAACTTTAGCAGTAAACGTCCACGATTTCACCCCACCTAACCTAAACTTAACGGGAGCCCTCATGTTCAGCTTAAACGACGCCGCACCCTTCAACGACCGTTGCACGGCTCCCGTCAACAAAATCCCGTTCCCTTTCAACGCCGCCGCAAACGTCGTCACCTGATTCTTGCCCTGGTCGAAAACCGGAACAGAACCGGTCCCCAACTCGATCCCGTTGTAGTACACGGCGGCGGAGCTCCCCGCCCGGTAAAGCATCTCCATCTTCTTGTTCCGGTTGTGAGCCCTTATTGTGAATTCGAACTGAGGAGATATCTCCGAATTCGAACTCGGGGAATCGAATCCCTTGATCGACACGGATTCGATCCTGTAGTGAGGCGATTTGGGGCGGACGACGAAGAAGAACACGACGGCAGAAATTGTGAGCAGGAGGAGAAGTGAGGCGGAGAAGAAGGCGCAGATGCAGAAGAGTCGTCGTTTTCCTCCCCAGCCGCCGCCGCAGCAGAGAGTGCGGCGGCGGCGAGTTTGGTGATTCTTTTTGGTGAGCTGGTCGAACCGCTTGGCGTTTTCCGGTGGAGGCACTCTGTAGATCGTGTCCTTGGGAATCTGGATGACGTAGGTTCCCGGCGGCAGGGGGGGTTTAGGCTTGGCGGCGAGGAGGAGCTTGGTGGTCGGAGATCCTGGCTCTGTCGTTGTGGTGGTCGTTGTGGTGGTCATGGTTGTTTGGGTGGAGCAGCTGGTGGTGCGTGAGGTGGTGCGGGTCTCGTCGGTGGAAGTTGAGCAGCGAGGTGGGACCTGATCGGAATCCGCCATTGCTGCAGGCGAACAGAGAGAAAAAAACAACGGAGAAGTGAAGTGTGGTGGGAAGAAGGAAAATATATATAGATAGAGAAAATGAGGAAATGAAAACTGAAACAGAAAACGGAGAAAAGAAAGGAAATTGAAGTGCGCGGTTGTTACGCGTCAATTTCAAACTGTTTTTTTGCACTCGGTGTGTAAAAACAAAAATTGGAATTAATTAATTAAGACTATGAATGGAGACAAAAGTTGTAATTATATGGCTTCCATACAAAGAATGGAAAAAGGAGGATACTCACTTTTGGTATCAACACAATAATAATAATAATAATAATAATAATAATAATGTTAAGGCTGAGTATTTTACCAATTTTAATTATAATTAAAATATACTTTAAACTATCATTTATAGCGAATTCAGAAATGAAGTTCTTTAGAGCCCTAGGACACAACTCAACCAATCTACAAATCTAGTACTTCAATAATATGTAGATAAATAAAATATTTAAATGATAATTGATAAATTTTTCATGTGTAATCTGATATATTTTTAATTATATACAAATCAGTCCAGCGTCAAAGTATTACTCTAGTAAGTTTTCCAAATGTGACTAATATATAGTCCACTGTTTGTACATGCATTTTTCCATAATAAGCTAATTACTCAAAATTAAATCGCATTTTTCAAATTAGTTGGTTACAATTAAATAAAAAAGTATCGATATAAATTTTGCATAATACAAAACTGCGCATATTTTCCCTATTTTTTCTTATATATTTTACATTGCTGAGAGATTTTGTTGGGGGCAAAATGGTCTAAGCATAAGCATACCAAAATAATCTAACGTCACGTAGAGGTTAAAAGGAGTAAGAGGAAGAAAGAGAGAAACTAATGAGGGGTATATATATATATATATATTATGCCGTAGACTGGCTGTTTCCAGACAAGTTAATTCCAGTTTCCCCGACCGGCAGCACAAGGCCGAACTGGACGATTAATTACGGTAATCTTAATAAAACAGCACTTAGTATTAGATTGCGTATTAAGCTTTAGATTTCGTTTATAGGTATAGTTCTCCGAACCATACCGGACATCAAATCGAAGAGTCCAAGTCGTTTAAACCGTAGTGATGAAGACTAAACCGTAATTATATTAGTGTTACACTAGGCGGTTTTGATAATTGATTCACACCTACATCCATACCGACCAAACAGTTCATTAAACCGATACAATTTTGAAAACATTCGTAAAAGTATCATTATAACTAATTTTCCAATTGGTCATTGTACTATTCTAACAAAATATATAACATTTTTATATTTTTTTATAATTGTTATAGCTTTATCGTCATGAATATTTAGTACATGGTTTTTATATATTCATCAAGGAAACACGCGTATAGATTGTTTAACAACTCAAGAAATACTAATTAATGTTAACGTAAAGTATTTTGAGAAGGAACCCAAAAACAAACTCGTACGAGATTAATCGATTCAAACCAGAAAAAATATCATATTAGTTTGGGTGCGTACCTGATGGTATTGAGCGAAGCTTGGTGCTTGTATTGGTCTGTTAGTTTTGATCTGGAGATGACTGGAAATGTTGGAAGAAAGATGAAACTGAAGGAAATTGGATGGGAGAAGAAGAGAGAAAGATTAGAGATTGGAATTTGTAGATTTTATATACTGGCAAAATGGACCGGTCGGGTTTAATTGGCTAAATTACGTGGTCGTCCTGCAAGTGGAAGTCCGGTTCTTTTTTTTTTTTTTTACGAATAAGTCCTGTTCATATTTCAAAATCCAAACATTACATAAAAAGTAAAATTGGTTATCATGCCATTCTTTTTTTAAACCAAGATGGGATAGCGTTTAGTTTTCATTCATAATCAAATAAGGTTGAGAAATCTAAAAACAAGTCATACAAAATGTGTATCGATAAAGTAGGATTACTAGTAGAAATAGAATGAACACCAATAGATAGTCTATGACCTAGAGCAGTTAAGTAGTCAACTGCTCGGTTGTCTTCCAGATAGATATGCTCGACTTTGATCGTTCAGTCCCGATCCAGCAGCTCACGGAACTGAGCGACCTCATAAAAGTGTTGGTGTGTGCTCTCACCCTCCGCTAGCAGAAGCTGGATCGCAGCTTGCGAATCCAGCTGCACCCGTACCTGTCTGTACCCAAACTCCCATGCCAGCTGTAACCCCTGCATAGCAGCTCTCAACTCAGCCCTAGTTATCGAGCAAATCCCCAGGCTCATCGAACATGCCGCTAAACAGCGATCATTGAAATCAAGGATAAGCCTCATACAGCTACTTTTTCGGTCTCAGGAATAACGGGCCCTTCAGAGTTAAGAGCAACCCACTCGAATGATGGTAACGGCCAAAAGACATCCACCACCGTCTTAATGGGTGAACCAATATAAATAGACTGGTCACATATCAAAGCCTCCACGATCGTCTCAATCTAAGATCTCAAACTTATCATGCCATTAAATAATTAAAGTGTTAAATTATAAGATGAAGTTCCAAATGGCTAGAATATGTCATTTTGAGTATTATATTTGGTTAAATTTTGAGTTAAATAGTTAAATTAATAATTTATGGATAGATAAAATAGAGAGATAGATAGTGAAATTCACATGACTTTTTATTTTTTATTTGCTTTTGGTAGATATATTTTGGTAAGATTTGTTTTAATGTTTCTGAAAAGATTTGTGTATGTATAAATACATGTTTTAGTATTTGTTCTTATTTATTTAAACTCTCTGCTAATCGTAACTATGCCAACTCTAAATTCACATGACGAAAATGAAGCCTTAAGTAAGGATTGGGTAAAAATTTCAAAAGATGAAAGCATTGGTACGGATCATACCTCCAAATTAAAAAAAAAACATATCCAGATTTAAAAAATTTACATTGAAATGTTCATTTTTATTAATTAATGATATGAATCAAAGTAACGAAATCAACAACACTAGAGTAAAACTTAATGAGAAAATTACAAGTTGGAGTCCAAAATATAAAACTATACCACTAGCTAGAGCAAAACACCTCTCAATAAACATTTCCAATTCAATTCTTGATCAAGGTACTCATTCCCACCGATTGTATATTCAATTCAATTCTTTGAGTGGGTCGTCTTTGCTGTACGTACGTGTATTCTTACTTGGTCCAAGTGGAAGATTTGGTTGGTTGGTAACGCCGTAGCATTTTGGCATTACACGGTTCCTTTTAAGTAAACAAAGAAACAAGATATAATATATAGTAATTAATTAAATTTTAAGCTGTCAACCTTGAGGCAAATCTCCTCTCATAT
Source organism: Linum usitatissimum (assembly GCA_030674075.2). Taxonomy (NCBI): domain Eukaryota; kingdom Viridiplantae; phylum Streptophyta; class Magnoliopsida; order Malpighiales; family Linaceae; genus Linum; species Linum usitatissimum. The sequence continues at coordinate 3,867,271 of JAUJYP020001374.1, forward strand.
GCCAGCTGTTAATATGTATGTTAATGTACACTTTGCCACGTAAAAAGAAAAGTATTATAAGATATACCATTCATTAATTAATTATTAAGCCGATGAAGATCCTATCAAACTGTGGTAGGTATCAATTTACCGAATCATGTACATGATTTCGACCGTTGTTCGGGTCTTGAGTGTTTTCAAAACTGTATAGGTTTGGATGATGCCAATTTGTTGGACATTGAATTATTCATTCAGACGATTTGATAGTTATCATAATTTTAATATAATGACGGTTCAACTATCACTCTTAACGGTTTAAGCGGTAAAATCACATACCGTTAAATTTACAGATTCAATCAACATTCTAGTAAGGTTCCACAACCATGGATAAAGTATTAGAGTTGTTGAAAAAACAAAGTCGGGCTGAACTTTATTGTACTCCAAGTTACCTCGTTACCTTTTAGACGAGCTTGAGATTGAACTCGATTTTGAAAAATTTAGCTTGTGTCAAGGTTAAATCTTTCTCATAAGTCCACTTTGAGCTGAATTTGAAGTATGTACGCTAAAAGACATTGGCGAGTTAATGTAAAAAAAACTATTCTAAATTTTACTAACCTAATTAAACAATCAAAATTACATATGATTTTTCTTGTGGTAAGGCCAGAGGCATCGTCGCCCATCTTTCCTTCATAATTAAACGAGGTTGGGAAACGCCAGGTGAGTCGTATATGATTTATTGGATACTTATATGTTGCATTATTGAGTTGGCTTGAACTCGAACTCGAGAGCCAACTCCAATACTGATTCAAGTATATGGCTCGTTAGTACGTATACTCAATAATACAACATATGATTTATTGTATATGTTGCTATATTGAGTATACTAACGAACCATATATTCGAGTCAATATTAATTCGAGTTGGTTATCGAGCTCAACTATCGAGTCGAACATTACCCTAACTCAAATTTGGCTCATTTAAAATCGAGTCTAGTCACAAACAATTTTTTTCCAAAGCAAACGCCAAACTTTTCGCGAGCGGTTTGGCTCGACTGGTAACAAAACTACATATATGGAGAGGGGTAGTTATGTCCATATATATATAATTCAAATGCATGAGCTGGAAACCGGGTTGGACTGGTTCGCAGACTCGGATTAATATAATGAAGGGGGTGGGAAAACGGCAGTCCGCGTAGGAAAACCCAAAGAGCAAGTAGCTGATATGTATGGTTGCTTGACGTCTCTACCAAACGCGTCCTAAGAGATTAGTAGTAGTAGTAGTAAACCTTTGTGACAGTTAAACTAACAGCTGCAGCCAGCCAGCTAATTGATAAAGGTTGGGAAGTTAATTAAGTTGGTCCCCCCACGTTACAACTAATCACAATCGGTTTAATTTGGTTAAGCCTATGGTTTACAGCTTTCTAACCTACATTTGGAAGTCCTCGGATTTCAGTTGATGGTTTATGGATTTAAGATTTAAGCATTATTAAATGTTATGCCATGTACGTGGATCGGGTGGAGTAATAGAAGTTCGATCGTGTGATAATTGGTTATATCCTTCCAAATTGGTTAGTTAATAGGATAATATGAGTATTGTGGTACAAATAATTGGTTAGTTCAAGTACATTATATCTCACAACATATAGTTAGTTCAAGTACATTATAATTGGTTAGTTGAAGTACATGATAACAAATAATTGGTTGGTTATAAGGGGTGAAATAGAAAAGACAAATTGCACAAAAAGAAACAAAAACCAACTAAGAAATCAAATATGTACAAACAAGAAAACAAAGACTGAACGAGCAATCCTACACTTTTTGTGAAGTCAAATAATGTCCCAGGTAATGGTGCCATTTTGATCCGTCTCGGAACCAAAAAACTTTCCAAGATATAACCTCATAGTCGAAATCTCACTGGTCTACTTAGCCTTCACTACTCAGCCTCGGTTCGCTGGTCAGCCAATCACAATTTGAGAAGTTTGTACTAGACTAGAATGAAATAGAACAACAAACTAAAAGAAACAGAGAATCTATGATGTAAATAGATCACTCGATGACTACAGATAAAACTAAGGTGAGAACGGCTATGGGGAAAAGACCTTGCTTGGGTTTTGGATCATCCTAAAGACAATGAGAAACTGCACAATATCAAAATAGACAGGGACATGAGTAACAATATGTTTCTGGCCTTAGGATCGAGTCTATCAACTCAATGACCTATAACCACTCGTAACACCCACAAACATCTGCTCAACAAACAACTCAGCATTCAATCTCACAAGAAAACTCAAATTAAGAAAACTGAGAAAACTACAAATCGAATAGAAACGAGACAATCAAGGAGATAAGATAGCAAAACACATCATCAATCATCATGCATCCACAATCCCATCACTACATGTAAGAACAATCCCATCAATCCAAATGAATCCACGAAACTCAAACAAGAAGAAAACCTAACTCTTCATGGAAGGTGTAGAGAATGTTTCAAACCGCCAACCCATCAAAGTAGGACGTAGATCCTCCCTTGGACTTCGAATGCTTGACTATTTGTCTCCATGGAAGGTGTAGAGAATGCTTCAAACTACCAATCCATCGAAGTAGGACGTAGATCCTCCCTTGAGTTTCGAATCCTTGACTATTTGGCTTCAAGTCTTCATTCCCATGGGTGTTCCTACGCTCCCAAGCAATTCCCCTTCGTCAATTTGTGTTTTAGTTCATCTCCATGGCTCATCTTCCTAAAAAACTGAAATTGGAGCTTTTAATTGAAATCTGCCTAGTTTTTGCCTATAACGGCTGTGACAACTATCACGGTCATAAAAGGTTGTGTCATTGTCGTGACTCCTCAACAGCAGAATCTTCCGACTTCTTTCGGCCATAACTTTTTCATCGGACTCCGATTTCGCTCCGAAAAGTACCATCCGCTTCGCAGTCGAACCCTTTATCCAATGGATACCTGGACTCAAGGAAAACACTTCAAGAAATAAGTGAAACGGAACGAAATGGTCCGTTCGAGAGGAAACAAGTACGAAATACAATTATAATCAAACCGGACACTTCTAACAATCAAATATCTTCGAAACTAAAATAAAAACTATTCAAAGTAGGGTCAAAACGATTACCAACAATCATGCTATCACATTCAACTTTAACTGGCGCACACCTCTCCAAATGATGGCATGCGGAAACGCAACCGAACCTGAGAATCGCTCTTGAACTAGTGCACGCTTCAAAGACTTCACTGTGCCATTTTGTTCGGATTTGGCTGATGGTTGTGGAGTCGGACTTCATGCATGAATTTGGTTAATCACTTATTTTGTAATTCATTCTTCTCCCAATTTATATTCTTGGCAATCTTTAAGAATGATGATGAAGATGACAAGCAAAATGAAGAATGCCGATGGTTGTTATTATGAAAAATAAGGGATGGGAAATAAAATAATGTGAAAGTGGGATGAAATCCGTTAAAAAGAATGAGGTGATGTTAATGAACTATATTTTTTTGTATTAATTGATATATTAGAATTAAAAAGAGCGATTAGTTTACAAATTGAAAAAATATATAAGATTAAAAGTAAAATATAAGATAGAGATTTAATATTTGAATAATTGTGAATCGTCAAGATCGTAAATTGTAAATAAACGTTAATAATGAATTTACATAACTAAAACAAATAGGATACACCGAAAATTTCAATATACTAAATATATTGAAAAATTCACCCATTTTAACTAATTAAATCTCATAAGCAAAACAAGTTGGTTATTATAAGAAAGGCTTAGCAAAATCAATGACAAAATCTATTCCCCTAAATGATCCACAATAGTCGAAAGAATCATGAAAATCAAGATCGTAAACCCAAATGTTACCAATATCAAAACTCGGTGGAACTGACAGCCACGGGAAGCGATGTCGAACTCTCAGAGTTTGGTACAAGTATAGCAGCATGTCAACGCATGTTTGTTTGAGCAACCGTCTTACACTATATTTTAAGTTAGAAGAAATAAGAATAATGTTATAGCTCACGAACTTGCTTAATGTTCATATCATTTTATGTTTATTTATCTTAATGTGACACCTCTTATTTAATGTAATTTTTCTATAAATAATATTTTTTATAATTTAACACACTAATAAGATATCGGCAACTAGTTTGGAAAAAAATAATGTAATCAACTAATGAAAAGTGTAAATCAATGAAAAGTGATGGGCCATGACCCGTATTGCGTTGAAAACGGACAAAATGACCCATATGCTTGTGATTTTGACAGAATTTTTTGAGTGATGGCATCATGACTGCTTATGGGAACTTGCAACTACTAATAAATTAACAACGTTTCGAGTAAGGTATCAATACCTTTTTAACTAAAAATTTAATATTTTTAAGATTTTAAAATTTCAAAATAAATTTCAAAATTCTTATAGTAACCCATAAATACTAGAAAATGATGTTAGCATCCAGGGATGGATATAAAGGGCTATCTGGGGGAGTCACGGCTCAGAAAAATTTCGGTTATGAGCCATAAATTTATGTATGTATTAACGATTTTTCTAAATTCGGCTCAGGGTAATTTTAGATCCGATTTAGTGTTTTGTTGTTTCGGCTTAATGTTCGATACATATTAATGATCATTTGGACTCAGTACTTGCGTTTATCATTACTTTATAAAAAAAAATCGCATGTGGCACATTCAACCTTTAAAGACAATTTACTTTAACTAAAAATAGTACAACGAATATTTGTATGGTATATTTTAACTTAGTATTATGTTTAAAAAATTATTCTCATAAATTGGTTATTCGATACACAGATTTCGGTTCAAATCCGACTCAGTGCATGTTTCGATCCTGAATCCGCCATTGTAGCACCCTAAACACTAAATCATAACCCTCAAACACTACATCATAAACCGAAACTCAAAATCGTATCACAAACTCTATATTTTCACCTAAATCATTTTATCCTTTGGCTATCATATAAAATATAAGGACCAATCCTTGGCATCCTTAGCCTTTGGCGTTGGCTTTCCCATCTCATTGTACTGATTAGCAAATAACTAAATATATTCAAATTTCTGAAATGTCTCTAGCTTAGCAAATTAAGGATCGATCTATTATTTATGGTCATGAGATTAGATGAAAATTCATATGTTTAATTGAACATAACATAAATATATATAATTGACTCATACATCAGTTTTAAAGATGATGAATTTAATTTATCGTAAAGTGGACATAATAGTGATACTCATGTTATGTGATATAATGGAACCGCCACAATTGTTCCATAACATTTATAAAAATACATTAAAAAAATTCGTAATATCAAAATATCAATTTTAATTTGTTCTCAAAAAGTTAAAAGAATATAGCGAGCTTGGTCTTAATAGATTCAAAGAATTAAAATAAATAATATTTGTGAAGTGAAATTTATATTTTAAATATTGTATAATTAATTATAATAATTAAATTAAAATTAGGAAGAAACAAAAAGAAAAGAGAATGTGTTATGTGTCTGAAATAAAAGAAAAAAAAATATTCATTTCTCAAAATTTGGTTTCCCGCTTACTAATTCCCGCCCATCAATTTGGCCCATACACAATTGCTCCTCAAGAGCATAAAGTCATCAAATGCATTTCCAGTCATCAGACTAAATTGTGACATCATAATTCACATCCAACGGCCTAGGACTTATCGGATAAACCTCTCAAATCCATAGCTTATTTTGCAGTTTTGCCCATGTTGAGGTTGACTCGTGAGTTTATATGATGGCGCTAGACATGATGATAAGAATATAAAATATAAAATTTTCGTAATTTTCGATTAGAGTGATCGATTAATCTATAGAGAAAGAAGAGGAATTTTTGTTTCATTTTTTTTCCTTAGCCGCCACACTACATTTGTCAGCCGTTATATACAAATTGGCTTAAGGTTTACATCAATAAAATAATGATATAAATATTTATTATTATTCTATTAAACTCTGTATAAAACAGATTGTTCAAACTCGGCTCGATTGAAAAATTGAGTGTGAGTTCGGCTAATTTACGCCGTTTACGAGCTCGATTAGTTTGAAGCTCAAATCACAAGCTAAACTAGCAAGACCTCGGCTCTTTCGAAGCTCGAATGCTCGATAGGACTTGTTTGAAGCTTGAGCTAAAAAATGAGTTTGTAAGATAATAATGTATTCGTGTTTTTCTACACGAGAGATTCGAATTGAACCATAATCCTTCTTAAATGAAGAATGCCAAATTAAATCTCAAAAAAGACAAATGGAAAAGGAGTAAATTGTCATCTTGATTTCATACCAGGATCATACAAAAGGCTTATAACTTATAAGTCGGGCCGTATTGGACCGTGGGTTGCAATCTGCATGGCGGCCTTACAGGTAGCAGGAGAGGAAAATTTCCAGAATTGGATCTTGTGGAGCGAGAAGAGCAAATCACACCTGAGAGATTGAGTAAATCCGAAGAACACGAGTTGGTTTCTCCATCAACTTCTTCACCGAGAACCTGCTTGAGTATTTGAAAGAAGAGCAAGCAGAAACCAGCAGATAGCAACTCATCCGAAGAAGATAGACGTTCGAAGTGGAAGGGGAAAAAATGGAATCAAAGTCCAGTCAAGTGTTCTGCTGAATCCTTCCTTAAATCATGCTCACAATAACTGATCTCCCCCTCTCATTGTCATCTATATATATATATGCCATTGAATGAAAACAGTAGAAGCTGAACGGATTTCAGTCGATCATGTTCCCCATATCTTAAACCATCTGAATTACACAGATGAAACACTCATTTTGATTGATGACGATACTCAAATCAGAATGCATGCTATCAGCCCTGTCTTCTGATTTCTGAAAGAATAACGTGTCGATTTGATCCAAGAGAAGAAAAAAATAGAAAAAGGAAAGGCTGGACTTTTCAGAACTCCTTCCTAATGTTAGAGCGAGCTGGCTGCTTCAACTACCACACAAAGAAGGATAACCTTTCATGTATAACCTTTTGTCCATTCTTGTTTGACTATGTAATGGCCTAAAATTCAGTCAAGCTTGTTGTTTGGTCAGGAAGCAAGCAGAAAAGTGAGTCATATTGTGGTCCGAACATTACTATTTGCACACATTGCTACTTCTGTCTCAGTCATTACCATTTATTTTGCTGCTGCTGCAACTACTTCTCCAGAATCGCCAAGCTGCTGTCGATGGTGGGAACTGTGAACCTTCGTCCTGTGGGAATATCCCTATCATTAAGAACCCTTTTCGACTCGCCACTGATCTCCAGATATGCAGAGGTTACAACTACAACTACTACCTGTCATGTGAGAGCAATACAACAATACTGTATCTGAGGGACTCTTCTGCAAGATTCTATGTGCAAGACATCTAAGTAGTGTTGTTTAATCCTTTTTCAATAGTAAGCATTAATGCTAATTGTTCGACTTGTCAATTTAACCATGTAATTAAGGAATCCTTTCTTGTTCAGGAAGATTGATCGAATATTGGTTTGGTTTACATTTCTAATAAACTGCAGATTCAAGGTATCCGCCAAGAACACGCACATCAACGCTCTTATACGCTGCGAAAATTGCCAATAGTAGCGAACCACCGAAAACCACGCCGAAAGATGCTACATTCCTCACGATAGTGGAGAAAAACTCTACAGTGCAGATAAAGAACAAGTTGTACGTCCCAAACACACTGCATACCATCCTCGCTACGGTACCAAAAAAGCAGATCGCGTTAAGACCATCCACCACGATCTTTCTAAAAATGTCAATAAATTTGCCAAATTTAGCAACTCCGTATGACTTGTTTGAAGTTTTCGACCATAATCTGATTGTGAATGAAAGATTGACAGGTGCCAAAGAAAAATATAGTAGCAAACGAGGTCAACTGGCTTCTGAAACAGAGATCCAAGTACAAGGCAGAAGAATAATCCAAAGTTCCTTCCTATCCTACATACTAATATCCACAAATCTCAGAAAAAATGACCATTTCACCCTTTTCTATCCAAAACTGCTTTATTGTTCTTCCACTAAATTCTGTTGATTTTGGAGCTATGAACACCAACCATTCTCCTGATATATTATGATCTTTCTATTACCTCTTCTTCATGTACAACAAATGCTGCAGCCAGCAGAAGAAAATCAGAATCACAAATCCTTCCTCTTCTGCTTCTTCACCACTGATGATGATTTTAAAGCGTTTGACCCTGCGTTTGAGAGTTGGCCATCTCGAACTGATGCTTGGTAGCTTGGATAGCATTCTCAACATCTTTATACGCTTTCACCGACAGCTCTGCATACTTGCTCAGCTGTCCGAGGAACCCTTCCAAACTCGACCGGAACCTTTCCGAGCCAGGAACCCCGTCGTCTCTCAACATGTTCACCCCCGAGTCGCTCCCATTATCCTCATCGGCCTTCCACGAGTTCATCAAGGTTTCAGCTTTCTTCCCTTGCTTCTTCCTTTCTTGAAGCGGTATGAACCTGCTCGTTTCGGCAGCTAACCCTTTTATGGACTCCGCTACTTCTCTAGCCGGTAAGGCCTCGAGCTTGTCCAACCACACGCCGCATGTGGCGTAGATCGGTGCGCCATAGTTTCTAAGCATCGACGCAGTGTCCGGTGCCCTCTTCTTCCTCCTCGACGTCTTCTCCTGGATGACGACGCATTTGAAGAGCCAGTCATTTATGCACTTGAGGTACGATTTTTGGGCGCCCGTCCACTTTGTGAAAGTGGTGCACAGCGTGGCGAGCTCGTTTTCGAGATGGAGGGTGATTTGGCGGCGCGACTCTGATGGCAACGAGATCTTTGTGTTCCCGTTCGCTACGGAGATGATCGTGCATTGGAGTTTGTGGCATTCGTACATCACTTCCCACATTCGACTAAGCCTGCAGATGTTAAGAGGAAGAACATATGATACATACCAATAATTGCCTACTGCTAAGATGGATATAGGGAGATATGATGCATACCCTTCAATTAACTCCTCAAGTTGAGGCTGAAGCTCTTTATCCCTCAATTCCTCAATTCTCTTCGATATGGAATCGATTCTTTGGATTGCAATCCTGATTCTCGAATGCAGATCTTTAACACTGGCTCGGGTTTTATCTATTCTGTAGGAGCCTTCATTTTTCGATTCCAGCTGCCTTAAGAATCTGCATTTGGCATCGTATTCCCTCCTCACGATTTCGCTAGCCTGAGAATCGTGAAAGCATGATTACCAAGGAACTATTTCTTATGATTTGTATTTACTTGCAATAAAGTATAGCAGTAGTGTTACGATATACAGAACGATAATCATTACCTTTACTTCATCGTAAAGTTTCCGCTCCCAAGCATGTAGTCTATCCAAGGTCGAAGCATGACTACCAGAATTCATGCAGAAATTGTCAAAGAGATTACCGGCAAGATCCTCTGCGTCATCTTTAGAATTCAATCCAAGAAGATTTCTAGACGATGATGAACGAGACGATGTTGTCCTGTGCCAAGTTAAGTACTTTACTTCATCTTGAGCAGGCTCTAAAGGAAACATCAAGATCAAGTAAGTCAACTAGCCAGCGAAATTAACAAAAGAGTCGCAAAACTTGTTCCTACAAGGATTTTTTTAAGATGCATCACATCTAATGAGTACTGGATAAGCACTCGAATAGACTACATAGAGAAACTGCAGACAGTAACGAAATGTATAGTCACACAGTAACGGATTCAACATCAACTGCATGAAACCACCTTCATGATTAACTTGACATTAAACTAAAGGCTTACGCATCAAACCCATGAAAAAACAATGAACGAATATCAACCATCCAAGCATAAAGCTTGTTTCTTTACAAAGAATATGCCAACAATTAGGGAACCCTAACCTTCTTGTACATGTGTAGGATCATCTCCACAAGAAAAACAAGCCTTAAGTAAAGTGGACGCAGCCGACCCATCTGTAAAATGCAGAGTGCAAATTAGAAGTTGTTACACACTATTACTTAAGAAAACTCGACCAATTTCTCATTGAGTGTGGCTAAAATGCAAAAAATTCGAGAAAAATAAAAACCTCAAAAGCCAATAATATTGGGATGGGAATGTGGACATACTATCTTTCGTCGCGGCCAAGGGACGGAAATGCAGCTTATTTGCTTCTAGCATCCTCGGAACTTCTCTTCCGGAATCAGAAGCCTTGTTAAATAGATGCTCAATGTCCCTCATGCTTGAAAAGAAGTCCTTGGGGGCAACCTTGTTCTCATTCTGATCTTCTTTCACAGAAGATGGTTTCTTTCTCTCAGCCAAAACATCAACAGCTGACAATGTCGGAGTTCTTAGTAGTGGAGATAAATAAGGAGAGTTACTCTTCTCCCTATTCAAAAACTCCCCTTCCGAAGCTACACTCTGTGCAGAAGTCACAGTAGGTGAAGCACTTGGCGCAATGGGATGATGATCATGCACCCTATTGACATTCTGATAACTCCGTACGAGTTTCTCCGGGGGAGGGTCATCATCGAACCCATCCTCCGAATCATCATATCCATCGCTTTCACGAAATGAACCCTTGTCCTCTTCTTCATCTTCAAGCTCGGGAATTCCTTCTTCATCACCATGCTCAAACCTGTGGCTATTACTTCCCTTTCCATCTTGGGAAGTAAACTCGTGATCGATCGGATGGAAAAGCTGAAAGTAATCCCAGGAAGGTTCGGAGGATGATACTTCAGGCTTTTCTTCAGTACACTTAGGTGGTGGCGTTGCATCCTGTGGGATACTACTGGAAGAAGTGACTGTTGCTATAACCGAAACCGGAGGCTTTTCTTCAACCTTTTTAGAAGGCAAGCCTTTGAACTTCATATGGTTGGTCTGAAACCTACGGGAACTAGGCGGAGTGGGTGACCTAGAAAGGTTTAGGTTTTCAGCCGCATCCCCAGGATGGGATACAGATGGAGACGAAACCGAGAAGTGTGAAAAGCCCTTGTCAGTTCGTAAATTCGGCTCTGGTGTAGCACTGGTGGAAGTGTAGAGTGATGATTCAGTTGGAAGGTCAGGTTCGACAAACTTCCTTAATGCAACTCCTGTGCTTCTAAGGGACTGAATGTAAGCCACGTGTGTAGCAGCAAGGGAGCATCTACCGTCAAGTGCTTGCCTTACGAACTTCTTTCTCGCACGACAAAGCTGCAAGGCCTTATCTTCCTCTACCTTGGAGTTATTAGCCCCCATCTCACAGATATCCAACAGTCTCAGTTCAAAAGTTCTCACTGGAAGTAAGGAAACAATAAGTTCAATATCAATCAATCTTTGCATCTAGGTTTTGCCAAACAGTCTGCAGACGTATACAGCCATTAAGAACACAGTCTCTAACATTATAGTGGAACTAACAACTCAATTCCATGGAAAGGCAGTTTATGTCTATTTACTGACTAGTCTTTTCTACGGTATGACATTTGATCATAGTAATCAATATTATGGTGAACATAGAAAAGACGTGCAAGGATAAACCAAACAAGACTTATGAATGAAGTTCATGAGAAACATACTAGAATCCTCAAAATATGAGATAAAATCACATAAAAAAGATAGATAGTCAAGAGTTCAAATTTCCTTTCTTTCTTCTTAAGCCTTCAAGGCAGAGAAAGAAGTACCAAGTTTGTCAATGAACAAACTGAAGATACATACTCCTGGACAAGAATTTAAGAAATGACATGAAATGGAAAGCTTAGAACTATGACCTTGATTTCAAAACACCGGAACTTGCTCTTGGTTTACAAACAAGTACCCAAGTATAGAACTTTTTTGTAACAAAACTAGTATCAAGTTTGTGAATGAACAAACTGAAGATAGAGATACTCCTGGAGTAGGAAAGTGAGAAGACATCACCAGGAGAAAGAAATAAATGACATGAAATGGAAAGCTGAACAACTATGACCTTAAATTTCAAAAGACTGGTTTACAAACACCCTCTAGTTTTCAAACTCCATCACACCATAAACCACACCAAACCAAAAGTTCAGAACAACCAAAACAAACCTAAGATTCAGGGAACCACCAACCATACAAAGAGAGGCCAATTGAAACCCAATTTCAGATGAAGAATCACACAACAGAAAATACTAATCGAAGAAAGAAAGAAGAGGTAAAAGTAAGAACAGAAAAGTCTGTACCTTTATTACCTGGGAAATCGAAGGCATGAAGGAATCAGGAGTCGTGGAATTAAGAGGACCCAGATTAGTTGAGATTAGAGGAAGGAGAGAAGAACCATTGATCTCATTTGGGGTTGGGGTGTTTTGAGAAAGGAACGAGCTTTGGGAACAAGGAAGACGCAGAGATGATAAAAGAAAGATTAGAATATTGACTGTCTAGTCAGAGAGAAAATTAATATTAGAAAAATTGCAGACAACGGCCAAGAAAGAGAGAAGAAGATGGAGAAGAGAATTCCTTGTTTAGTGGTGATGTAGAGAAGTGAATCGGGTTCCATGCAAAATGCCAAATGAAAAGCAAAGTCGGACGGAATCAGACGGCTTCTGCCCTACTGGGAAATTGTGGGTCCGTTCGTCCACCGCCTACCCCACCACCATTACCCAACTCATCCACACACAGCCCTACTTCCTTTGCTTTGCTTTGGTTGATTTCCACTATGATAATCGAGTTAAACTCTAGTTATTTTATTTAGCAAAAATATTCTCAGAAAAAAAGATGAATACAAAAAGGGTAGAAGACTAGGACTCTCCGAGCATAAGTAAATTGAAGAAGTTTTGAAGAGGTTTTGACATAGACAAGGCAAAGTCATTAAGCACGCCATTGTCACAACACTTCAAAATGTTTATTCAACAAAGTTCAGGGAAAGATGATGAAGTTCGGTACATGTTAAAAGGTTCCATATTCAAAGTACGGTGGCAAGTTTGATGTAGACTACGGTGTGTACAAGATTAGTTTTGGTACATGTGGTGAGTGTGATTAGTAGATTCATAACTAATTGAGGGAAGGGGTATTATATTGACATTATTGACTTTCGGTCATCCACAAGTCAATAATAAGATATGTATTTTGCATTGACAAGTGCTCCAATAAGTTACAGGTCAAACTTGAAGAATGTAACTGCATCATCAACTATAGAAGTATAAAACATTGATCATATAACTAAAGCAGCTAAGGAGGCGTTATGGTTAAAATGGCTAACCTCAGAGGTAGGCTTTTGAGTAGCACGCTTTTGGGATATACTATGACACGAAAAGTGCCATAAAGCTGATCACTAATCAAGTGCATCATGAAAGAATTAAATACATTGATGCATGATATCACAAAATCATACAATTGATTAATATTGGTGAGAGTAATATGTTGAAGGTACACACATAGTAGCTGTATAAACTGATCAATAATTAAGTGTATTAGGCAAAAATTAAACACATTGATAGACGATATTAGAAAATCATAAAGTTGATTAATGTTGGTTAGATTGATGTGTTGAAGGTACGGCAGAATGTAGCTGACATATGAACAAAGGCACTACCACTAGAGAAGCTCAAACAATGTATGGACTTGCTCTTACTAGAGTTGGAAGCATGGGAGGTCTAATAGGTACTCAATTTGCGTAGTGATAAGTCGCTAAAGTGGAGTTTGTTACAAGGGGTATCTCCTCATCCTACTCTATCAGTAATCTTTTTGTGTACACAAAAAGAAATATTAAACTTAATCCAAATCATTTTAGTATTCCTAAACTTATGGTATGTAAGCCTATAAAAAGAGCATTTACTCATTTGTATGAAAACAAAAACAAATCGACAAATTATCAAAATAAATAAGCTCAAAAATCTCGTAAAGTAAATCGATTTCATCTAACCACATAAATCTGAATTTCTAATTTTATTTTCTTCTATTCATCTCAAAAACATTACCAAAAATCCCAAATCATTTCCACCTTTCACAACTCATAGTTGACTGTAGGTACCTAAAATTGCAAGTATAAACCATATATCATGAAAAGAAACTTCATCTCAAGCACGCAACCTAGAAACATTAGAGTTGATCATCACCCACCATTCCTTACTCAACTTGTATTGTAAGAGTCCAAATAATGGTGATGTGCATGTTTGACCCAAAAAGAATAGTTTCAAGGCATTTGCTTTGCTTTTGAACAGAAACATCAAACAACAACATGAAGTTTGTGTGACCTTTGGAGATGTGTTCGTATATACCCAAATCGACAGAGTGGTCTTGAAGTCTTGGTGATGTTTCCTTGACCAAAAAGTTATTATGTCCACCATAGATAGGGTGTAGGAACCTACTTTTCTATCATCCATTGTGTTAAAAAATGGGCGAAAAAGAGAAGGGCAAAGGTTAAACACTTAAAACGCATACACCAACCCTAAAGAAACTAATAACAATACCCTAGAGTAAGGCAAGGCTCCTATCTGGGCTTCTAAGGTTGTCGGATAGTGGAGTTTTGAGTATTTAGAAGTTATGAGTTCGGATTTTAACTTTATTTTAGAGAAGGAAGGTAGAGATTTAATGAGAGAGGCTCAAGGTTTTGAATTTTATCGGGTCTACCAATCTCAAACAGCGACGGATCTAGACAAAAGTACTTGATTGGGTGAGAGTGAGGATAGCCGACGGGGGCATGTCCTTGGAGTAGAGCTAGAGTTTAGTCGATGGTCCGGCTATCCGAAGAGCGACATGTTATAACGACAATAAAAGAAAACTAAAAGTAGAATAAAAACCAAAAATATATTTATAATCTTTTAATCCGGACATTTCTATCGGTCAATGTCAAATATACGTGAAAGGTTTCGATGCACCATTGAAAATTCCAAGAATCCAATACCCTTGAATAGAAATCAAACCTGGAAGAAGAACACGAGGATTTTTCAAGAGGTTGTACATCTTAGTATTACTCTTGCTTAAGCACGTCTAACTTCGGACATCTAATGAAATTCGATGCATTAGTGCTGATATGCATGTGTTGATCTTATACTAGTTGAGAATGAAAATACACAAACTGTGTGACTAATTTCATTATTTATGGAATATACATGAGAGGTCTTGACCCTGATTTGAAGAAACTACCCATATATCTGCCACCGATTCGGTCCATTTGGGACTCAAGAAAGGCCATTTAGAAGAATGGAGAAAGGGTGGATATAAAAAGAGGTTAGGGAAAAGATGTGACAAGATGAGATCTGAAAGTGGGATCCAAGTCATTAACATTTGGTCTATATCTCTCTAAAATCCTTTGCAAGAACTGTTGTTAATCTGTGGGAGTGGCTGCCAACAAGCAAAAATTTGGCCCCATTCTAACTACAGGCAGGTCCTTTTCTTATGCATTTTAATGCATTATGATATCAAAGACATTTGTGTGTGTGGGGTCTTTTCTTTCTGTTCTGACGAATCTATTTTATGTGTGTCATTGATCACACATGGGATGTTTGGTTCTCCTTTACACATAGATGCATCGTGCAACAACCATTCCAAAAAGAACCAAAGGGAACCAAATACTATACCCCTCTTGTTCTTTCATCTGAGCTGAGTTTGGTAAAATACTTGGTTGGTTGTAGTTTGGGTATAAAAGATCGTTATTAGTTGTAACTTACGGGGTAGTATTCGAAGTTCAAAACTTTCGTGGTTTGACTTCTTAGTATTCCCAACTACTAAATGTGGGAACTGACCGCTCTGGTTGATGGAGGGGGATATTTTCGAGCCTGGATCTGCCTCATGTTTTCAACAACATATATCTACGTGTGGCAACATGTCGCTTTGGATCCTAAATTTGACCGTACTTGGGGACATTGTGGTCTCATTTTCAATTTCCATCAAGAACGAACAACTCCTTGATGGAGGATAAGCGAGTGACTTCGGCGTGAATTGGAGTCAAAATCGGAAGGCTAGTACCCGGCGACTATCGAAAGGCAAAGCATCCTCATATAGAAGTTCCTCCTTAACAGAAAATTAAGAATTTTAACTTAATTGAACCGTTTATGTGCGCACCCTGTCGCAATTGGTTATAAATTTGGAGTGTTTGGTTCCAAGCCAAATATTGGGTTCATCCAATCTAATGAACTTTATAGTGTTGGATCAACGAAAAAGTTTACACTTTAGTGGCCATTAGATAGATTACATGGGGACTGAAAGAACTTTTATCAAAGCAAACGGCTTTTGCAATACATCTGATCTGTTTGCTCCAGCCCATTAGCATCATGCATCAGCTTTTTTAGCTTTTCTTTTTCCTTTCTGGCTCAACACAGCACTGCATTTGTTCCTTCCCTTTTGCACAGAGAGATTACAGTGCTTTGAGGATATTCCACCACGTAGATGAAGAACGTTGGGTGAGAGCATTAATTACAAGCTCGAGAGTACTGGAAACGAAAGTGCAGATAGGTTGTTCACAAACCAAGCCGCTTGTGAGTAGTTTGGAGTTCGGCTCACAAAAAAGTTTGATTGAAGCTCGGCTCCATCTTTAACGAGGTGGCTCGCGAGGTTGCTCGATAATAAACGAGCCTAGCTTGAGCTGACCCACATGAGCTCGATGAGTTTGGCTCGCAAGCTAGCTCATTCGAGGCTCCATTACCAATTCAAGAGTTGACTCATTAAGGCATCTAAACGAGCCTAGCTCGAGCTCCCTATTATTTTGTCGAGCAGGCTGCAGTCTGCAGTAAACTCACATGAACTGACATTGTTCATCAGTTTCATGAACTAATACTCTTATCATTTATCAATGTCAAGTACATCGGCAAAAAGCATCCTTGGATGGCTGCTCCAAGCACAAAATCTATTACTCGTGATCATTGCAGGCCGCAGTTTCAGTATTACACAACAAGAGTATGCAATCTAAACAAAGGCATCCCGACTCCAGAGCAGCAGAGGTTAACACAAGGTACAGCTTACCTGATTTTACAGATCAGGTTAATCTCGAGGAGAGGAATCTAGTACAACTTTTATCGATTTACATTTTTCAATCATATGGACAGAACTCAAGGGAGAATGATTTTTCTAGGCAGTTGATGAGAGTCGAGACCTGCTCCATCTCCATGGTGATGGTGGTCGTGATCGTGGAAGATAAGGGTCAAGATTCCTACCAAACATAGAACGGAGCCCACGAGAAGTTTGTCGTACCTTTCCACCCAATGGAACTTGATCTGACTTGCGCCGTAGAAGGACAGTGCCACCAGTGAAGTCATCACGGTAATCGTGCTGTGAGATAACAACACATAATCATTCAGTGTCAGCTTCACTGGCTGTTAGATAAAAACACGAGTGAAAAATCATGAATTGCTTCCACACATTCGAAATGCGTTAACCAAAATGCAAAGGAGATCACGGTTATCGTGCTGCTACATAACACCACATAATAATCCAGTGTCAGCTTCACTTGTTGTTAGTTAAACACAAGCGGAGAATGAACTGCTTGCACACACTTGACATGCTTCAACTAAAATGGAAGGAAGTTTCTAATTCCAGCCCCCGTATCAACCATGTGGACAAGGAAACATGATAATGGCATGAAAGCTCTACCTAAAGCTGAAAATTCGAACAAACTGTTCTCATACCTGATTAGCAGTACAATAATGGCAAGCACCATCATAGAAGACGAGTTTCCAACAGCAAGGAACACTGGAAGCGTAGTGGCGCAAGGAGATAACGCAGGAACGAGAACAAGCCCTGCAACAGCCATCTTCTCCATTGGTTGGTTATGGGAATGACTGTGTCCACCTTTCCCAGTGAGGTACAGTATCACGTAACCACCACCAAGAACTACAAGAAGAAGCGAAGCTAGCTTGTGGACTGTTTCTTCACCGGCAATGGTGTTTGCCATTGTGATTGCGGTTATGCCGAGTAGTGAAGTTGACACGACGTGCAGAACAGCTCCGAAGGCAGCTACACAGAAGTAAGGGAAACAGTAAGGAATAGCAGGAAATTTCTAAAAGTGAGAAGCTTAAACATCTAATGAACACTAATAAGAAACAAGTTTTAATAGCTCAGTTTCACTTTCTGTATCAATGTCAGCTAACATTCACAAAGTAATGAAATGATATTAGCTTCTGGTGCTTGAAAACATGAATTTGCTACCAAATTAATATGTTCATCATAAAGTATGGAGCAAGCGATTCACTAAAACCAATCTATAGCTTCAATTCATGGCAAATCAACTACAGATCTATAGGCATTGAATCTCAATTTTATCCAATTCATTGATTTGCGGAGCTGCCGCCCAAAAACGAAAAACGGATCCGATTCACGATTAAACGAAAAGATCACTGAAACAGACGGCCAACAACATCATTGAAGCTACGGAAATGAGGCGGATCTGAAGCATGTTGCAAAAGAGAGTGAGAGGACGTACTGACGAAGAGAGTTCTGGAGAGAGTCCATTTCTGAGCGCGACCGACAATGGAGAAAGGCAGCCAGTGAGTGGGGATGAAGGAATGGAGAAGCGAAACGGTGGCGATTCCTCCGATCGTGGATAGATCTTCGGCTGTGAAGCTATCCATCTGCGATACAAACCGAATGAAATTCTTTGTTCAGGTCCTCACACAGTGAAATCTTTCTTTCCTTTCTCCAGATGCAAACCCGAGCCGGAGGAAGAACTGGAAACCGATAGTAACGATCTCTTCTCCGCGGTAAAATGCTAGGTTACCATTCAGGAACCTTGATTGCGTAAACAAGGTCGTGAGATCTTCAATCGGAATGAGGAGAGTTGCTGAGCTTGCAGGGAAGCTGTTTGCTTAAAAGCTAAGGGGATTACTATATGACGCCCTAACTTTCGAATTAAACGACGCCCTAAACTTCGTAATGATGAAACTATCCAAATTTACTAATTCGAAAAATTTAGTATCGACAAAACTATCAAAACGTATAATTTGAGAAACTTTGTACCGACGAAACTATCAAAATACTTATTTCGACAACCTCTAACGGTACGTTTTTCGTTAAAATTCGATGAACAGAAGTCGGGATGAATCGAAAAAATCGCCACAAAGGGCCCGCCGGAAGCTCGTTTCGGCCGGAGGGGGCCCCGGCCGGCCGGCCATTCCGGCCCGCAGTAATAGCTGGCCGGAACGGCTGGCCGGCCGGGGCCCCCTCCGGCCGAAACGAGCTTCCGGCCGGGGCCTCTTGCGGCCGATTTTTTCGATTAATCCCGATTTGTGTTATTCCGTCGGAACTTTCGTATATGCCGAAATTTTAAAATCCTAAACCCTAAATTCTAAACTCTAAACCCTTAAACTCTAAACCATAAATTCTAAAACTCAGAACCCTTAACCTTAAAATCCTAAACCAGCAAACCCTAAACCCTAAATTCTAAAACCCTAAACCCTTACTTTAGAACCCTAAATTATCAAACCCTAAATCCTAAATTATAAACCCTAAACCCTTGATCCTAAAATTCTAAACCATCAAACGCTAAACCCTAAATTTTAAAACCCTTAACCCTAGAATCCTAAACCATCAAACCCTAAACTCTAAATTCTAAAACCCTAAACCATTAACTCTAGAACTCTAAATCATAAAACGGTAAACCCTAAACCCTTAACCCTAGAACTCTAAACCATAAAACGCTTATTCTTAAACTCTAAACGCTAAACCCTAAATTTAGTATCCTAAATCATCAAACCCTAAACCCTAAATTCTAAATCCCTAAACCCATAATCCTCAAATTCTAAACCATCAAACGCTAAACCCTAAATTTTAAAACCCTTAACCCTAGAATCCTAAACCATCAAATCCAAAACTCTAAATTCTAAAACCCTAAACCATTAACACTACAACCCTAAACCATCAAACGCTAAACCCTAAATTTTAAAATAATTAACCCTAGAATCCTAAACCATCAAATCCAAAAGTCTAAATTCTAAAACCCTAAACCATTAACTCTAAAACCCTAAATCATAAAACGCTAAACCCTAAATTTTAAAAATCACGTCCGGCGTCGAGGCGTCCCGAAAAATTAGGTATCGGAAGGCCTCGGTGCCTTCCGAAATCTTTTTTCGGAAGGGAGTGGTCCGGGCCGGAATTTTGTTCCGGCCGGGACCACTCCCTTCCGAAACCTAATTTTCGGAAGGGCCGAGGCCTTCCGATACCTAATTTTCGGAAGGACCGAGGCCTTCCGATACCTAATTTTCGGAACGGCCGAGGCCTTCCGATACCTAATTTTCTGAAGGCCCGAGGCCTTCCGATACCTAATTTTCGGAAGGCCCGAGGCCTTCCGACACCTAATTCTCGGAATGCACCGAGGCCTTCCGATACCTAATGTTCGGGAGGCACCAAGGCCTTCCGAAACCTAATTATCAAACCCTAAACCCTAAATTGTAAAACCCTAAACCCTTAACCCTAGAACTCTAAATCATAAAACGCTTATTCTTAAACTCTAAATGCTAAACCCTAACTTTAGTATTCTAAATAATCAAACCCTAAACCCTAAATTCTAAAACCCTAAACCCTTAATCCTCGAATTCTAAACCATCAAACGCTAAACCCTAAATTTTAAAACCCTTAACCCTAGAATCCTAAACCATCAAACCCTAAACTCTAAATTCTAAAACCCTAAGCCATTAACTCTAAAACCCTAAATCATAAAATGCTAAACCCTAAATTCTAAAACCCTAAACTCTTAACCCTAGAACTCTAAATCATAAAACGCTTAACCTTAAACTCTATACGTTAAACCCTAACTTTAGTATCCTAAATAATCAAACCCTAAACCCTAAATTCTAAACCCCTAAACCCTTAACCCTAGAACTTTAAATGATAAAACGCCTAACCTTAAACTGTATACGGTAAACCCTAACTTTAGTATCCTAAATAATCAAACCCTAAACTCTAAATTCTAAAACTCTAAACCCTAAACCCTTAGAACCCTAAATCCTAAACCTTAAACTCTAAACTCTAAACCCTTAACTCTCAACCTAAAACCCTAAAACTCCAAACTAAACAAAACCGACAACTCGTAAATACTATATCCTAAACTCTAACCCCTAAACCTTAGAACCCTAAACCCTATAACCTTAGAATTCCTAAACCATAAAACCCTAAACTCTAAATTCTAAAACTCTAAATCCTAAACGCTAAACCCTAAAACTTTAACCTTAAACTCAGTAGTATGGAGAATTCAATATCATAATTTGTATTGTATAAAATATAGTTACTAAATAATTTTTTAAGAAGTTTCAAATTATATAATTGATTTGAAGTTTTTATGGATCAAATAATTGAGATGTAATGTACAATTTAATTAATTTATGATAAGATGCTACTTTTTAGTAGTAATTAGCTGTGATAATGTGTATTATTATCAATTAAATGCATGTTTTAATCAAATTGTGATATTAGTAGAGATGGTAATCACTTTGTCTTTCTACTTAAAAGACCATGGTTCCCGGCCGGAACCAGCGGCCGGCCGGGCTGGTTCTCGACCGAAATTTTTTTTTCTCGATATTTTATCTAAATGAAGGTTCGACGGATCTTTGATTTTTACTTCTGATCTTCATTTGTGGGTGTTAAATAGTGTTTGACGGTATTTAGTTCGTCGATATACACAACTTCTTACATAAATTTTGATTTTACGAAAGGATAATAACGTAATTTACTTTATTTAGGGCGTCGTTTAATTCGAATAGTAGGGCGTCAAATAGGGATTCAGAAAGCTAATGTTAAAGTGTGCTATTTCTTTCGTTCGTTCGTCTGACATCAGCGTAAACTAGAACGTTATATTCTGTGTTTTCTGAACCGCATCGATCGAGGAGTGTGTAAATGTCTAAACGACGCTGTTTGGCAGCATTTTTTTAAAATTTTGGTATTTGCTCGATTACCAGGCCGAGTTGAGGGTGTGTCGGGTCAAAATTTAGCTCCTCTTTTACTCCGGATGCACCGTCATTTTTTTATAGTCAGCTGGCTGGGACGACCACTTCCAAACTATTACCCTCAATCACATAAATATTTTTTTAGTGTGATTGAGAGGCTCTCATTATTCATATTGAAAGGGAGAGAAATCATGATGTTGATTACTTAGTTGGTAGAGGTCATTTTTTATTTATTGGTGTTCATTGATCCATTTTTTTATCATTGGTGTCCATTTAACACAATGTTTTTGAAAATCGTTTGATTATAAACGAAAAATAAGATGCAAAAGCACCTAGGTTTCACACACTCAAGTAGCCTACAACAAAAATATGAAACTAAATTTTAACCTATAGAATCAAGACTATCGATAAAAAGATATTAAAGAGTCAGGTGTATTATAGAATTTTTTAATGATCTTTTTTATGATTATGTCGGCGATGATAGGTGCACCTGAAGGTGAAAGTAGGAGTACCTTCCTTTCATTAGCTTATCATTATTCTATGTACACTTATGAATGAGCAAAAAGATATACAGGAAGCTCTCAACTTCACAAAGAAGAGCTATCTATATACAAGAAGATTCCAATATTAACAAATAGAGCTGAACAACAAGACTTGGAAACAATAACCAGAAATACTCGATCAAAGTTTCCACTCGTAATCGCGTATCATATCCGTCGATTCTTCGTAGCAGTTCACTTTTCGAAGGCTGTCCACCCGATAAAAATCTCAGTTCCCTTAAGTTTGGTAGGTGCAGTATACCTTCGGAATGTGCTGAACCTGATGATAGTCACCATCATCCTCCACTTCAGAGGTATCTCCATACCCAAATAGAGGTATAACCTTCTTCAGCGACTCATAACAACTAACCAGTATTCTTTGGAAGCTTACCATGTTCCACTTCCGATGATGCGATGTCGCCACGTAGCTCACTTCTTTACTCGGATGCAGCATCATAACCAATTCCCTTAGCATGTCGAAGAACTCGAGGACTTTGAGCTTGCAGAGGTGTCAGGTTCCTTGTGGCACTCTTTCCAGCTATTTACAGCTCTGAACTACCAGGTTTTAAGGCAAGGCATGGCTCCTTTCTCCACTGTTATCGTGTTGAGGCTCTCCAGCTTTGTTAGAGCCAAAAGCTTCAGCTTTGGAAACCCACCAGCTCTTAAACACATCACTTCTCCATCGTATACCTGGATTAGTTCGAGGTGTAGCAAGTTCGGCGGATGCTGAAGAGAAGGCGATGGATCGTCTTGCAATCGGCTCCATTTTAGGACTAGTGTGACCAAACTGCCGAGGGATGATATCCAGCCCGGCAATTTCATCAAACGCCCTGATAAATACAGCCGCTGAAGAAGTGGAGGAGGATTGCTAAGATACTCCATGTCAATGACCTCGAAACTGTCTGAATTCACGGATAATGCGCGCAGGTTTACCCGCTTTTCGATGGAAGAGCAAAGCATCTTTCCATCTGACTTCTTGAGATTTACGATGCCTAACCTCCTTAATTGAGTCAATTTCCCCACCTCTGACATCAGACTTTCGTCCCTGTCCTTTGCATCTACCAAAGAGACCCTATGCAGGGACTGTAAACATCCTATATGACATGGCACCTTGAAACCAAATTTGGCTTTGATAAAACTGTCGGCTTCCATTTCGTAACTGTAAACAAGCAGGTGGCATATCTTCTTGAGTTTGAGGATTTCATTCGGCAGTTCGATGACGTTAGTATGCTTCAAATCCAAAGTTTCCAGGTTTTGAAGCTTCCCAATCGAACTCGGAATCCGATGCACCATGGTGTGCCTCAAAACAAGATACTTCAAAAGACGAAGGCTGAAAATTTGCATAGAAAATTCCTCCAAAGGAGCGCCTTCCATATCCAACACATTAAGACGCCTCAAACGACTTGATGACAAAGACGACAGTGAGAATGTAGATGCGGAATCAGGGCCTAGAACATGAGCAATGACCGTAGTTGAGAGCCAACACGGAGGACTCTCCTTATATCTGGCGTCACATTCTGTATCGATACACTACAGACTTTCTCAAGGGCGGTTTCCAACTTTTCTTCCTTAACAACTGCTGCGAAATCTTATTCCTTTGACTTCAAGATGATGATCTCGCGAAGAAGGTCATGGATGCGATAACTCTTCACCCTTCCATCCATGCTTAGTTTGACCACTTGGAGCAAGCTTCTTTTTCTAAGTTCCTGGAGGTATTCTTCCGCAACTTCTTCTAGTGCAATGCCTTCCTATTCTTTCACAAAGCCTTCAGCTATGAATAATCGAATGAGTCTCCTATTGTTAACGGTAATACCTGGTGGAAATATGCTGAAGTAGAACAGCCAGGACTTGAGATTGAACGGAAGGTCGATGTAGCTTAGTGAAAGTATTCTCGTCGCGCTCCTCAACTTGTTGTTGTCTTCGAGTTCAGAAGCTAAGCTTCGGTGTACCATCTCCCATTCATCGATACGACAAACATTTTTTGTTGCAAGAACACCATTGATTGCAACAATGGCTAGTGGAAGTCCCTCGCATTTGTGTAAGATCTTCTACGAAATGATTTTTAGGTGCGGTGGGCATGTTCGGATCTGGAATGTCTTCTTGAAAACATAGTCCATGACTCTTCTGATATAAAAGCTCTAGTTCATAAACTTTATCAGGTGAGTCCATGCACAGAGTGGAAGCAACTTCTATATTACGTGTATTGAGTAATATTCTGCTACCAAATCTTTTATTTGGCAAAGCAGGTTCAAGAGCTTCCCAAGAATGTTCATGCCACACGTCATCTAGTACAATAAGGTACCTTCGCTTCTAGAGGAATTGACTGATCACTGCTTGGAGCTTGTTTCAGCCCATCTTGCCCAAACCACGAGGCTTTGGTTTTGCCAAAATGAGGAATAGTTGCTAAATCATGTCCTTCAACACATCCTCTATCATTACGTGTGGAGAGAGAGTAATCCAAACACAGAATTTGAAGTGTTTCTTCACATCTGCATCATCATATAACTTCTTGGCCAAGGTGGTTTTTCCCCGACCACCCATCCCGGTGATAGACACCATTTCACGTTCAGATTTGCCCCCAACTAGCCATCTGATCAGTTGCCTGTTTGGATTTTCAATACCAACCATATCAACATCTTCAAGGAAAAGGTCATCTCCTCTTCTAGCCAAGTGCATTTCACTAAAGGAGCTTGATCCTTGATCCATTATATTGTTTTTGTTGAGGTACCTACGATGCGCCTCTGAAACAATTATGACTCGAGATTTGATGTGTCACATTTAAGAAGCAATTTGATGGCGAGCTTTTAAGAACTTGGCAAAGTGACAGGCTCTTTGGATTGAGGCGTAGTATCCACGTCCATAGTTAGTTGTGACACGCAGCTTGAAGTCATCTAGAGCAGCGGACGAGAATAGAGTAAATATATTGCACTAATAAACCACACACCGTAAATATTTCCCAGATAGGTTGGAAGTGGCGGTAGTCCGTCACACTTAAAAAATCACTATGGATAGGTGATTACCATCGCAATACCATAATGACAATGATTAAACCAACCTCCTTACCCCAATACTGTGGTAATATTAATAATGCAATATACAACGAATATTCTCAAAATTTCCAACCACAAGACGATAAGTAAATAACACTGAGATTTACGTAGTTCCCCTCCAATGTGGACAGTACATCTATGGCAATAGCGACTGCTACGAGCACTTCTTTACTATAACAAGGTAGATACAAAGGCGAACCGAGTAAATCCAAAAATAGTAACATTCAAGTGTTTTTCAACCCCGAAACAACTATCTCACTATTTTATCGCTCACAAAAAAGTATTCCTACCATAGTAAAACATTTACCGAGACTTTCTACCGGTCACCTATCTACCCAATTGAGATAACTTATCTCAATTTACACGTATAAAAGAAAACTAAGACAAAGAAAAGAGAGACAACTGTGTATGAATGAAGAAAGGAATGATGGATGATTTTTCACAATACATCCTATGCATCCTTTTATAGCCAAATGAGCGGGAACCATTTAAATGGAAATGGTTGGGGAAATGCATCTGATTACACATTGCAATCAATTCAAGGAGACACATTTACTTCGGTTGGTTGATCAACCAAATAATTGGTGCAAAAAATTGGGGGTGATTATTTTATTGCTCAGCAATTACCATGGACCAACAATTCTCCCCCTCCCGGCTAATTACGACTCTCCACCATCCCTGTCGTTGATCGATAATATTTGAACTTCTCTCTCGGAAGACTCTTCGTGTACATATCAGATCCATTTTCATCAGTATGGATCTTCTCAAGTTGTAACTGTTTCAACTCCACTACATCCCGAATCCAATGATATCGAACGTTGATATGTTTGGACCTAGAATGAAAAGTCAAATTCTTGGCAAGGTGTATGGCACTCTGGCTGCCACGGAATAAATGTGGTCGTTCTTGTTGAAACCCAAGTTCACTCAAGAACTTCTTCATCCACAATAGCTCCTTGCTAGCTTCCGTTGCATATGGAATTCTTTCCATCTCCGTCTTCTCTGCATCAGTAGACGGGCACTGCTTGATGCTAAGTTGAAAGTGATTAGCAAGAGGACTACTAACTGCTTTTGCACCGTCCATGCTGAATCATTAGAGTACTTTCTCAATGTACTTCTCCTGCGATAACCAGATCTTCTTGGCAACTCTGTCTCGTGCAATCTTCAAGCCAAGAATCTGCTTCATGGGCCCCAAGTCTTTCATGGCAAAAGACTTGCTCAACTCCTTTTTCAAGTTGTTGATTCTGGAAACGTTCCGGCCAACAATCAGCATGTCGTCAACGTAGAGCAACAGGATGATGAAATCATCATCGGCAAACTTCTTCACGAATATGCAATGGTTTGAAGTGGTCTTCTTGTATCCTTGCTCCCTCATAACCGACTCGGACTTCTTGTACCATTGTCGTGGCGCCTGCTTCAAGCCGTACAAACTTTTGTTGAGTTTGCACACGAAACCCTCTTTTCCCTGCTGCTTGAAGTCTTCCTGTTGCTCCATGTAGATCTCTTCCTCCAAATCTCCATGGAGGAAGGTGGTCTTCACGTCCATCAGCTCAACCTCTAGGTTGAGACTTGCCGCCAGCCCTAATACTGTATGAATGGATGTCAATTTCACCATGGGTGAAAATATCTCGTCAAAGTCGATGCCCTTCCTTTGACTGAAGCCTTTGACGACGAGTCAAGCTTTGAACCGTGGTTTATTGTTGTGTTCTTCATGCTTAATCTTGAACACCCACTTGTTCTTCAAAGCTCTCTTCCCTTTTAGCAACTTCACCAGCTCAAATGTATTGTTGTAGTATAGGGACTTCATCTCATCCTCCATTGCCTCCATCCATTTCTGCTTGTGTTCATCCTCCATAGCTTCCCAGAAGCTATTTGGTTCTCCCTCGTCAGTGAATAAAACATATTCATTTGACGAATATCTGGTAGAGGGTTGCATGACTCTGCCAGATCTCGTTCGGGACGAAGAACCTTCGACGGCTGGCGGTTGATCATGAAAACCATCATCATCATCAGAATCATCAGGTTGAACGTCAAGGGGGCTTCAGGTTCAGCTACCTCCAGATAAATTTCTCCAACATCAGGTGTTGGAGGCTCTATGCCTCATCAAATATGAAACAGGAAGAGATGCATGCCATGATTAACCGTAATTTTAAAGATGTGCTACCTCAATTGAAAAGTTTGCTTTACAATATGAAATCACTATATTTCCATGCAAGTTGACTATTATTTGAAGGTAAAAAAGTTTAACTTGGAGTTCAAACTATCAATAAATGGTCAAAAGTAAAAGAATACAAAAGGAAGCCCAAACCATGTTACAATGCAAAGAAATGTCTTAGAAACAACAACAAAGCAATTAGAAGCTAGTATTTCACATGTCAAACATATACTGCATATATAGTTGTTTTGCGTTCATGTTCTCATCAATCATATACTCATGAATGATCATCATGTTCGTGCATAAAGAAAGAAGTTCAGACTTCGATACAAAATGTGAAAAAGCAGCGTTTAACTCTTGAACCACAGATGAAGGTTTACCATAACACAAAATCTAATACACTACATATCCTACACTGTTATTAAAATTGATCTCACGTAAAACATGGTCCCCAATTTCTTGCTTTTGATCTCCGCACAAAATAAATATAACATATTGGAGTTATATTTACCATATAAAGGTAAGATAGAAGGATAGAAACATCTTCGACATGGCTTGGTTTCGTATAGCATTCAACTTGATTTTTCCTGGAAAAAGAAGAGAAACAAACGCAAGTAAGGGTAAATATATGAGATTGCATGGATAGGACAATAATATGAATTGTTGACTTTAAATAATAAGCAATTGATTTTGATGGATTTAACTATTCTACCTTGTGAACCATGCATTCCAAACTAACACATATCATCAATATTTTGTTTTATTTGAATTGCTTAGTGACAAAAGTCAAGAGAACTACCCTACACCGACATGGACAAATGAACCTGCAACAAAAACATATAAAGTTTTCATACACTTGACTAAATCAAGCTCCATGTACCATGTATGTTACCGGAACTTAAGATTGATGGCATGCTCTCTAACTATTGAGCTTTCTTAGCAGTTGCATACTCGATAATTTCACCCTCACTTTGTCCATATTTATAATATGATAATACAGAATCAACAGGAGTTAGAAAGGATAGAAGGTCAGAGTAAAAGAAACGGTTTGCTTAAAGGTGGAAAGAAGATGAACATAGTAAGATAAGGCACGACTTTGTCACCAGTTGTAAACTTTTGTATTGCTGAATGAACCTCCACCACATCAGCAGCTACATAATTACCTATTGCAGGTGCGATGTGCAATACATCAAGGAAAAAAGTGGACATTCAAGTTCAGCTCTTAAATGAAGAGAATCAAATGTGATTCAGCAGTTAAAGCTTATAAGTCTTTGACATGTGTAACTTTGCGATCTACCTGATAGATAAAATCAAAATTTCTAATTTCCAAAGCAACAGACTATATGAGGACAATATGATAGACATCCACTCTTCAGTCAAACCCAGTATAAATGGATTACATCTGTACCAGTGACTTTCAGGTTCCAGTATATGTCGTTGGTTCAGCAATTGGCAATACAAAACAAGAACTACTAATCATCGATTTGGCTAAACTGATTTTTCTTGTTGAGGTAAAACTCACATGATGACAGAAATAAGCAGTAAAATAATATTTGGGTGGAAGTGTTATCCAACCATCCATGTCATTACTAACTAGACATCAAAGTGAAGCACTCGTTGAGGTTTTGCTTGCTAAGTCATGTAAGCGAATGTAAGGAATTTGATCTATTACCAACTTGCATGATGTGAATCATGAAAGAGTCCAGATCCAATCTACTAACCTATCTGCTAACATTAGCGACACCTGTAGGCAAACGCTTTGCTCAATCATTGGTAGTGAGTTATTTAGCAGTACCACTGACAGCATGATGGTGTTGACCTATCCTCAAAGCACATCCAATTTTGGGAGTTCTGTCAAGAAATAAACAAAACATCAATCTCTTAAAATGGACTGTCAATCAAGAATCAAACTCTCAAAATGGCACAAATCAACTAGAATAACAAATTAGTATATTAATTAGTATAAAAACTAATGTATTCCACCTGTTGTTTGCCGTAGAGATAATTATTAATTAGTATAAAAAAAATTTGATAGAAGGAAATGTTTTTCTCAGATTTGGTCTGCCAAGGTATGTGAATTTAATTGCTTTTTGGATCGGCCTACACGGGCCCGATCCGCAGGCCCTGCGCTTACTAATTTGCAGGAAGGCAAAAACAGTAAACACACTTATTTCGAAAAACACTGCGATTTTCATTTTCTACTTTCTCTGCATCTTGTTCTTACTTCCCGTCTCTAGGGTTTCAAGAATTTTTTTGGTCATCCAATCGGCTAGATACTCCCCCATGGCCGAAGTCATTAATATGCCGGTCGATTCCGTCGACGGCAACGGTGATCGTGACCCCAACGAGAAGCCCTCCGCTGTCGACGACGACCCCCAATCTTCCCCTCCGCCCCCACCACCTCCTCCTATACTTCCTCGCCGTCGCGACAGAGACTCCCACGAGCGCCGAGACGATAGAGACCTCGACCGCCTTCCCAATCGGCGAGGAGGCGATTACTATGACAGGAATCGGTCCCCTCCACCTCCACCACCTAGAGACAGAGAGAGGGATTACAAGAGGAGGATCAGTTTGAGCCCTCCGCCGCTTCCTTATAGGGATAGGAGGCACTCTCCGCCACCTCGTAGGTCCCCTCCGCCGTACAAGAGGTCCAGGAGGGACGATGGCGGTTATGACAATAGGAGAGGCGGTTTCGGACCTGGCGATAGAAGGTTAGTTTTGGTTTTCCTTGAGGAATTTGTTAAACCAGGTAGAGCTTGAGCTGATATATTAATTGACATCCCCTTTTTGTCTGAACTGAGTGCTCGTAGTGAGGTTTTACTTTAGAACTGCGACGTTCAAGATTGTTGATATTAGTGTAAACAATTTCATTACTTTATGGTCGCGTAGCAGTGTGCTTATCGCAGACGAAGCATCTCTTTGGAAAAGAAATTGATCTGTAAATTTAGAGCTAGCTTCTCAGTTTCGAAATACTACAGAGCAAGTTGAACTAACAGCAACCCACAGAGCTCAAAGGGATCGTGTACGTTTCAATTCCTTGGACTAAACGGTGCATGTATCAATATGCCTTGTCTCGCCAGTTTCATGAACTCTTCCGTGGTGTGTCTAATCTTCTAACAGTTTACCAGTCCCAGGACTGCAAATTATCACTTGTATTTATGCCTAGAGGGTGATCTGATATCACTTAGGCATCAATTGTTTTGTTCTTATTTCTTTGTCTTTTATTCTGTTTTTGAGAAGCACTCGGGAATAGATCGAACTTATAGAGTGTGCTGTTGTCTTATTTTTATTTAAGAGGAAAAAACGACTCCGGGATCGATCATGTAATCTTGAATACAAGCCAACTCCATTGGATTACTGCCCACAGATACAGCCCTTCTTATGGGGTCTGACCCAAACCTCCCTCTAAATACTGTAGAATTTTCGTTAGCTGTTTAAAATATGAGCTGTAGTAATCCTTTTGCTTCCATCTATCAGTATCACATCTTTGTTCGTGTCGTGTAGGGTTGGGTATGATGGTGGCGGTGGATATGACCGTGACATGGGTGGGAGGCCTGGCTATAATGATGAACGTCCTAATAATCGGTACATGGGTCGTGGTGGTGTATATCAAGGTAGTCATCTGTTCAAACCTAGAGCTAACCTGCTCTCAATTTTTGCATTCCGATTCTTAAACTTGTAGAAAATACTATTGTTGACTAAAATAACTGTCTTTATATATGCTAATATTTTGGTGGTTAGGTCTCAATTTGTTTACATTGATGGATTTCAATTATATCCACATGTTGATCTAGTATCAGTCGTCTTACTGTTGTATAGTTTGAATGTGGAACCTGATATACACATCTACTTAGATTATTATACTTACCAATCTAATGAAATCTGGATTGGTGTTTAATGTCAATGTTTCAGGATGTATTTTGTGTCATTATTTTTAAATACTTGACAGCAGACTTCAGAATAATGCTTCAGTGATGATTGATGCATTTCTACCATGTGTAACTATCTGGCACTGAATTAGAGCTTTGTTTTGCAGAGTGGGATGCTGGCCGTGGTGAATATGGTGATCCTTCCAATGCTGGGACTACTCAAAGGTTAGTTTTAAATTTGTAGTAGAAGGGGCTAAATTGTTTGCGCAGAATTTCTGGAAGCGCTATTTCTCATTGATTTTGACTTCTTCTTAGTTGATCGTATTTTCAACAAATGCATCATCAATCTATTTATTGGCCATCTTATTAAATCTCCATATATTATCGAGTAATGTACACATATGTGATCTACCAGTTGAAATATATTAATCCACATTTGTAATGGCTCCATTCTATCTAATTACTTCTCCTTTTGTCATCTTACATGGCTAAGTTTCTTTTGCAGAGAAGGATTAATGTCTTACAAACAATTCATCCAGGAGCTTGAAGATGACATACTTCCCTCTGAAGCTGAACGCAGGTACACAGAGGTCTTTGTTGAGGTTAAATCATGACCTTGATTTGTTGTCATGGAATTTGAAGTGCTAATTACTTTTATTACTCAGATATCAAGAATACAAGTCGGAGTATATTACGACTCAGAAAAGAGTATTCTTCGAGGCACATAAAGATGAAGAATGGTATGGACATCTCCAGTTTGAGTATTTCTTAGATGAGTTTCTGTTAGTGTCTTGTTGTAATTTGGAATTTTGTTTCTGTAGGTTAAAAGACAAATATCATCCCACCAATTTGGTTCCAGCTATAGAAAGGTGAATATTATAGAGATGGAAGTATCTCTTTTTATACTCGTTCCAAAATCTGATTAGTTATGTACAATTTCAATCTAGGCTGAAGTTGGAATGCCCATTTGTAATGAAATAGATGTTCTGCCTTTTAGGATTTAGTTCCATTTGATGGGGTACGGTTTCTGATTTCTGTATGTAAGACATTATCTGGATTTTACCATTGGTTGATTGTTTTTCCATTTAACCTCTTTCATGGGTTGTAGGAGGAATGAGTATGCTCGAAAGGTTGCCAAGGAATTTTTGCTTGACCTACAGAGTGGCACAGTGGATTTGTAAGGATAATGCTTTCACTTCTACATGCATAATTTGATTTTTTTGCTAAATCTCAATTTTAATGTCAAATGGCAGAGGTCCTGGTGTCAATGCACTGCCCCCAAATAAGGCAGGACAGACCAGCAACCCAAACTCTGAAGATGAAGGTGCCAATGGGGGAAAACGAAAGCGACCTGGCAGGGCACCTGCCAAACATTCTGATGTTCTCTCATCTGCTCCTAAGGCCCATGCAATTAGTTCGGAACCGAGAAGAATTCAAGCTGACATTGAAAGAGCACAAACACTAGTCTGCAAGCTTGATTCTGAAAAGGGAATTACAGATAATATCTTAGCTGGTTCTGATAGCGATAAAGCAAACAGAGAGAAATCTCATGGAAGCTCTTCTGGTCCTGTTATTATTGTACGAGGGTTAAGCTCTGTTAAGGGCCTGGAGGGCGTTGAACTAATGGACACTCTTCTAACTTATCTTTGGCGGATTCACGGTTTGGACTATTATGGAATGCTCGAGACAAGTGAACCTAAAGGTCTTAGACATGTTAGAGCAGAGGGAAAGACTTCTGATGCCACTACTGGCGGGACTGAGTGGGAAAAGAAGCTTGATTCTCATTGGCAAGAGAGGTTGAAGGGACAAGATCCGTTGGAAATAATGACTGGTAAAGAGAAGATTGATGCGGCAGCTGTTGAATCGATGGATCCTTATGTGCGAAAGATCAGGGATGAAAAATATGGCTGGAAGTACGGTTGTGGAGCCAAGGGTTGCACAAAGCTGTTTCATGCTGCTGAATTTGTGCACAAGCATATAAAACTTAAACATCCTGAAGTTGTTTTGGAGGTCACATCCAAAGTGAGGGAGGAGCTTTATTTTCAAAACTACATGAGGTAAAGCACATTGCTTTTATGTACGATTATTTTTAAGCTAAAGTTATATGTATCCAGTATCCTTGA
This sequence comes from Linum usitatissimum, assembly GCA_030674075.2. Classification (NCBI taxonomy): domain Eukaryota; kingdom Viridiplantae; phylum Streptophyta; class Magnoliopsida; order Malpighiales; family Linaceae; genus Linum; species Linum usitatissimum. The sequence continues at coordinate 3,900,742 of JAUJYP020001374.1, forward strand.
TGAGTTTTTGGTTTCTGCATGTAGTGATTCAAATGCGCCTGGTGGTACTCCTGTTATGCAACGACCTATAGTGGTATGCCTTTTGAAGTCAACACTACTACTAAAATGCTTGAGAATGAAAATATGCCATGCTTTCATTTCGACATCTTACTGTTAATCTTTCCTTCGTTGAGGCTTTCTAGTAATGCGAAATTTCTGTGCAGAAGGACCGGTCAATACACAGTAGGTTAGGTCCTATGAAAGACGTACGTGGCAACAAGAGAGAGCGTGAAAATCATTCGAATGGTAGATCTGAAAATTCACAGCCAGGGGAGTTCCAGTCCAACACCGATGGTGCTGATGGAGGAAATCCTGATGAACAAATGTATGATAGTGCTGGTGGACAAGGGATGCACGCTCCTTTCTCTTCGGATATGGCTCCTCCTGTCTTGATGCCTGTTCCCGGTGCTGGGTAGGTTGACTCACATGAAGCCAATCAGAACCATCCTTGTTCACTGAAGATGTCATCTGATACTAATATCTGGTGTATGCAGTCCTCTGGGTCCTTTTGTCCCAGCGCCGCCTGAAGTTGCGATGCGGATGTTCAGGGAGCAAGGTGGTCCTCCTCCTTTTGAAGGTGGTGGTAGAAACCAGAGACCAGGTCCCCAAGTACGTGGGCCGGCACCGATCCTCCTATCTTCCGCATTTCAGCAGGATCCTCGACGAATTCGCAGGTCACTTTTTCTGCACCTTTTTCTGGGTGAAGATAGTAATTCAATTTCAGTCTGGCCCTTCATTTTTAATTGCTCAAGTGGAAATGGTTGCTTTGCTCAGCATACTTATAGAACCGCATACTCTGGTCCTTAATTTGCTGATTGGAACTTGAAGTGTGCTGCAATTGATGACGGCCCCAGTTCTAAGTTTCGAGTCTTTATGTGCAGTTACCAAGACCTGGATGCACCAGACGATGAAGTCACGGTGATAGACTACCGGAGTTTGTAGACATGCAAAATACCCGAGTGCCGATACTTCCCTGATACTTCCCAGTAGGAATATCTCTTCAAGGACGAAACCTGCTGTGGCTTACGTAAGATTTTATAATGGTAAGAGTTCAACCAATCGCTAGAGTTCCTTGTCGGATAAGGATAACGTTTGTGTTTCGTCAGCGGGGATCAGAAGATGTTCGGAATGATCTTATTACCTTTAGGTTGTCTGATAGTTGATGGAAGGGAGGAATCCAGAGTGTTCTACTCATTTCCCCTTTTTTGTTCATTTGGGTCTACATTTTCTGGATAAAATCAATTGAAAAGGTTGCCTTAGAGAAATTTGACTCGGAATTTATTTTGGTTGGCCTTTCTTCTGAGGTTGTGCTGTAATCTAATTACTATAATTGACCCCAAGGATGAATGCTTTTTCTAAAGAGTGGATTGACGAGTGTCATTATAAGTAAGTGTTCATAATGGTACATCAAACAAATTCAAGGTGAAGCTTGCTCCTTAAATCTGATAACTAGGGCTTCGTTTGGTTGTGGTAATGAGAAATTTTGTGACAAACCAAGCCTCAAAATTACATTTTAACGTACAGTCAGTTAGTTAACAGCCGACTGCTCTACCTATTAGTTAGTCTGAGTAATAACTCCCTTTAGGAAGTTTACTCTTTCGGAACAACTTTTTTCGGCAAGTTGACTTTCATTCTTTGGATATCGTCAGTAATTCCGATCCAGAGCCGAGCACCACGATCTAAACAACTACAAACTAGTTCTTTGGACAGAATAGGTCACAAGACCAAACTAGTTTCCGCAATCATGAGAAACAAGTTACATATCATGACTAATATTCCAAGAGTGGAGGAATTTTCACACCCTGAAATCTTTTACAAAATACAGCGAACACTAAGAACGCATACTCCTGCTTATTTGTAAGGCACAGTACATATCATCTCCATCGACAATGGAAAGCTGAATGGTTCTTTACATCCACAGGACCACACACACAACTATTTTACACGACCACCTTAAAGTTACAGAGTACCTTGAAAGTTACATTGCGTTTTTGACTGAAGATCTGGGGAACAACCAACCAATAATCTTAAATACCTACCACTGACCGAAATCTGGTTTCACTAGAAGTCATCACTCTAACAATGTACACAAGGTAGACTACACCTTCGCCATCTTCTTCTTCTTCTTCTTTCTTCTTCTTCATCACTTCCGTTGCTTCTTATAAGCACGAGACTCTGCTGACGACGGCTCCACCTGCATTCAACACACAAAAGAAAACCCAGTTCTGAGAATCAATGGCCGCATCACAAGATTCTAGCTTCCTCCACATCCAGTGGTGAAGCTAGAAAATTGGTCAATTGGGTTTCGAAATTTGTAGCACAAAAAGTCATCTACATGGATAAAAAGTCAACTCTAAAAAAAACTAAAATCCAACCATATTGTCCTTGATATTCATATAAAAATCGAAGAATAATCAATGCACACTGTCTACAACGAGATTTCATGTGAAATGAATGCGCACAAATACAGTAATAGGGTTTGCTCCATGAATAGCAAGACAGAGATTCAGGGATACTTACAGTGTTTGAGAGCTGTTTGCGTATGTAGGACATCGATGCCAACATAGCAGCTAGAGTCCCTTTCGAGACCTTGAACCTAACGACCACTGGCTCTCCTGGACTAGTTTCAGTCTCGCGAAGCTGAATGCAGAATACAGGAAAAGCAAGGGCAAATTAAACCAATCGAACACGAATAAAGAAACAATTCATAATTGAAACACAAATTCTCTATTACTAGACCTATATTTCTTGTACTCAACCCCACAAGGAGAGAGGTGCATTTCAGGAACTGTATCGAGCGAGACTGTATGATAATACATCCCAATTTCTTAAACAGTATGGATTGATAAAAAGCATCAGGCAGACCATGAAACTGAACTAATTTAACAACCATGTCAGCAATCAGATGTGCTATAGCTGTGATTGGCCTAAGCTTCAAATGTTACCATATGGTAGCTTTATGAGACTAGAAATTTAGGGTAGACCTTGAGCACAAGCCACTAGAAATGAGGCTGATAATCAATGAAGACTGTCTTAAATCAGAAACTAAAACGATCAGAACCAAAAGAAGGTGCAAGACTAAAAGAGACATCGGACCATACAAAAAGCATCAAAGATGGGTCCCTCATGTCATTCCATACCATTGATAAACCAATATGATAGAGCCTAAAAGGACATTTAAGTATCAAAAGCGATGAGAATGGAACTCTATTTTTCCATGGAAGGTTGTCCGGGGAAGCACTAATAAAGCTAATCCAGCAGTTTCTGTTTTGTACTTCTTATTACGGGAGAGAGATTCAGAAATTTGATTTACACACCTCTAAGTTAATAACAGTAACACTGCTAGCTGTATTTGAGGGCTGCTCGTTGACGCTTGTCATAGACTTCATCATGGGCTCTAACGAGACTTTCGAGAGTTGAAACTTGACGTCAAAGTCAACGGCTGGAGTCTTGCTGTAATCTTGCAACTGCAGCAGTGGCGTTGCAACAGTACATATCAAAGGTCAGTCGATAAATTGGAAAGTTGAAACTAGAAAACTGAAAGAAGGTCCTTGGCAAAGAGACCCCAGGGGTTATAAATCAATAGATCACACATTTCCCATTTGTATCATTCAAGGAAACCGACCAAATTGACATCCAGACTACTAAATACATACCTTTAGGTGAATAACAGCTACTCTAATTCTTGGGATGGCACTCTTGTTTTCCATCTCCCAGGTCATTGCTTTAAGATGAAGATGAACTGCCGCCTGTAAAAAGCAGATAGATTAGTTGTCAGGAGCCAACCAGTTAGTTGTAAATAGAAACACTAGCTTTGTGAAAACCTCAGAAAGGATACCATATTTACAGTAGGTACATCCTCTCGCTTAATGGACATGGGGGGCGTTCGGGGAAGTTTTACATCAGCAACAGATTGAGCCGACGCACCAAAATGGTTCTGATTAAATTTACGAAATACTTCATCTTGATTCGGCCACAATAGTGGGGGTGTGTCTTGTGATGCTGCCGATGTCGTCTTGACATCGTCGTAAGAATTACCATTACCCTCTGTGATTGCAGGTGTAACTTTGGCAACGTTATTTTTCACATCTGCAACCTTCTTGCCACCCTCTCTAAGGGCAGCCAATGCAACACTGTAAGTCTCCAAAGTTGTTGCGCCTTCCTCAGCATACCCGATTGCTTCTCGGCAGAGATTGTTGTATCGAGACGTAAGAGACACAGGGTTTGAGGGGTCCTCAGTGCTAGGTTCCTCAATCCGACGACCAGCTTTAGCATTTATTGTCCAGCGTGGCAAGATATACTGTGTCGGCAATGTAAAAATGTTCGAAACAGTGAACACTGTCAAAACATGTCTGCAAAGAATACCTGAAAACTCAAACATTTGGCAGCTGCAGTTTGCCGTCATATCTCCGTGATTCAATGTAACGATATATTCCTTGTGATCATCTTCAAATTTTGCAACCCTGAATTTGCTGACGGATTCATCACCCTCGATTCGGTTAGCAGTATAAACAAAAGTTTCAACCAGCTCCTCCTGAAACTTTGTAAATACCGTCTTTGTATATCGGCTTGCAGCCTGTTTCTCCATAGGAGATGGTGTACTTAGGACTGGTGTCGTAGAAATCGTCTCGTAATCGGCTTCTAGCTCCCTTTCAAATGAACTTTCTAGAGCTCTTTCATACTCCCTAAAGAACGCTGGTAATGAAGTCTCATGGTTTATAAAACCATTAAAAAAAGAACTAGCATATCCTTGATCAGGAGAGATTCTAGCGAAGAAAGTATTGCGGAGATACACTGGCACCCATTGAGAGCGAGACTCATACAACGACTGGAGCCAAGCCTGCCCACTTAAATCAAATTTTTCGATGATAGAACTCCACGACGATTCAAATTCCTCAACAGTTTCAGTCAAGTTGATGCAGTTGTGTAATTCCAACTGGAGATCAGGATGCAAAAGGCGAAAAGGAGCCATCTTTTGCTGCCCGTCTCTCAACACATCCCACATGCTAAAACAATGTCTCGCTTCAGGAAACACTTGGGAGACTGCACCTTGTACAGCCTTATCTTGATCACTGAGAATCGACACAGGATGTCGACCGTTCATTGCCGTAAGGAACGTCTTAAGAAGCCAAACGAATGAAGCCTCCGAATCATCTAGAAGTATTGCACAACCAAATAAAATCATTTGTCCATGGTGGTTGAACCCTGTAAATGGAACAAATGGCACTTTATATAGACTGACTTTGTACTTCGTGTCGAACGAAATAGCATCCCCGAAATGACTGTACGCTATTCTCGACCTCGCATCAGCCCAAAAAACATTTGTCATCCGGTTATCTTCATCAAGCTGTATAGCATAAAAGAAACCAGGGTTCTCAGCCTGCATTTTCTTGAAATACTCTAAAAGATTATGTGCATCTTTTCCTAGTGACCTTTTCGGCACATTTGGTTCAGCAGGAGCATTTTTAGCCACACGATTCATCTCTTGCGGAGCTCGATTACCATCCCTGACAATATACATCACACCACTAGGGACTATCCCCTTTCTTTGGAAAGTTTCAGCGATGTATTTTGCATCAAAAGAAACCGAAACCGGATTCTTTTGGGGACGGATGCACGGAAGCTTACTGGCACCGATTGAATGAGCATGATCTTTCACAAACTTCATGATAACCCATTTTTTTGCACTGTTCAATGATACCCTAATCATTGCATCACATGTAGGGGGAGCAACAGAGTTTTTCTTGAATCCACCTTTACCACACACAAATTCTCGGGCGATAATTGGCCCATAAGTCTTGGAACGTGTGTGCTGACCAGCTTGCACGCTGAATCCTACACATTTAGCATACTCTTCGTAGAAACTCTTAGCAGCATCGTCAGTACTGAACTCCATACCTACCTGTGGCTCTGCAGGTTTACTATCATGTTTCTGCGCCGGCTTTGCTGTTCCATTATCATGTTTCTGCGCCGGCTCTTCAGTTCCATTATCATTTTTCTGCGCCGTGTGGATTGCCTCTACACTCTCACTGCTTTCAGCATCTCCATCAGAAGCCATTGTACTTTTTTCAGTCCCTTCTTCAATCACATGAACATCCATACCAAAACCTACAGAGAAATGAGACCCTGGCTGCAACTATGTAGCCATAGAAATCATACGTATCTCCAAGCCAAAGCAATACTTCTATTACAAATCTGCAAGCAATTCCACCATCATAAGAGCTCATGAACCACAACTAAGGAACCCTAAAATCCAATTTCTAAGTATTTCAAACCAGTTGACCACACTAACCTAACAAATGGAGCAATGCAAGATAACCCATAACAAGTTACGAACATAATCAGCAGCAGCGGTTTCCAACATATGCTTAAACCCAATCAACAATAACAAAGAGAACAATTTGAAGGTAGCACAGCAGAAAGCTTTGAGTTGCAGCTAAACTATGCATACATAATAATAATATAATACAAGCAAAAAGAGAGGAAGAGATTGGAACCTCGAATTGGAAGGAAGAAACTTCAATTGCAGGGAGTATGTGGAACTTGTTGGTGATCAAAATTCAATTTCCTGGTGGAAGAAGGGAGTGGGAAAGCAGGGATAGAAACTCAAAACCCTAAATTGTTTTCCGGCTAATTGGAAAAATTTAGGAGAAGGAGGGAAAATTAGACTACGAAGACCAAAATATTATGAACAACCAAATACCGCCGCAGATCTGACGCAACCCAATCGAGCGGGTCGACCCGCGATCCCTTAAGCTGTTTTTGTTTTGATCGCGGAGCCGTTAGATCTTGAAATGCCAATCATACGGTGTGGGTTAGAGTTTTCAAATCATGATAAGTTATTAGGGTTTAGGTTGGATAATAATAATAATAATAAATCAGTCACTTAACTTCTTTTGTAATAAGTCATTGTTTTCATCCACTTTCGTTATATTTTAAATTTTCATTCAAAATCTAATGCAAACAAGCTATTTTATCTTTATTAAAAGGCCACTTAAATTAGAAATAAGAATGAAATGAAACTTCTAATCAAAGTAATCAACCCAACTAGAAACCTTAAAGGCAAAAAAAAAAAAATTTCAATGAGAGTCGAAAAACGTTAGTTACCGTACTTTTTGCCGCCGATGATTATTTCTTACCCGCTATAGAATTTTGTTCTCTTCTTGAATAAATTTTTGTTCTCCTTTCGAGTAAGGTTTGTTTTCTCCTTAAGTAAGGTTTTCGATTTCTTCTTCCACAATGACGGCGCTACTTCCTTAATGACCTCCTACGATTCATCCAATGGAACAAAAGAAAGTTTACGATCAAAGTGGTTGAAATCACCGAAAAAGAGAGGTCATGCTCCAACAACCATGGTACAGGTGGGTCAGTAAGGGGCGACCCGTCCAGCAACATAGTTGTGTCTAGGGGGTTATGGAGCTCCAGATCGGCTTCAGAAATGTTCGCCCCTCCGGCCGGACTTCTTAATTCCTAATTTGTTCGAGTCGTTCTCAGTTTTGTTTGTTAGTGTCTTCTTTCGCCGTTGTTTGCTTTTTCGTTCTAGTTGTTAGTTTCGTGTCTATGGTTTTGAAAGGGTTGTTTAGGAGATTAAGAATGTGAAGTACTGTAACTAATAAGGTTAACGACTTTTCCCTTGTTATCCGTGTGTGGGTAGCACCTCCCAGATTACCAACTCATGTTTTTTACGAAAACTGTTGCTACACTAGATCACTAATGTACTTGACAACTACCGCTCGATTGAGCATTGATTTATAAATTTTAATTGATTGTAAAAAAATTAGAAATAAAAACTAATTTAAATGCATTTTGGAGCCGTCTTTAAAAAAAAAAAAGAACTAACACCTTCCATCTTTAAAAGCTTAACTCATCCAACCATACCCAAAACCAAATAAAATTGGTCATTCATACTATTACACAACCACTGCAGAAAATCGAAGGTGATGTGTTTAAATTTCCATCTTGGCATTGTTAGTGACAGCAAAACTTAACTTGAGTGGCTGTGATTTCGAAATTTATCTTAATTTCTAACTATAAGAAAACATGTGAAACAAATCTCAAAAACGAAATATATATTGTCGTAAGAGGTAAGGGTGTACAGATTTTATTAGAATTATTTTATGTCCTTCTCGAATGGTGGTGTGTCAATTTTCACAAAAATGTCGAGTCCCGACCAAGAAAGGGATGTGTTGTAACAATGAACTACACCAAGTTCAACGACTAACAATTTCAGACTCAAGTTAATTAGGTCAAAATCTAACTTGTACTTTAGAAGTGGGGCAAGTTCCCATCATAAGAGGAGTTTAGACATAACAAGATTATCCATATTATTACATCCATCATAAAGAAGTCTCGTTATAACACTGACGAGATACATTAATTTTTTTTTTTTTACAAAATCGTATCATTATATTTTTTATCAAGCCATAGTAACGTGAGGCGTACATGAAGTTTTATCGGTATGGTCTTCACCAACGAGGCTAGTATGAATCACGGGTCTTTGCAATAGGAGTTCCCCATAAAAATAAAATATAAAGACACTAATAATTACCAACAAGACAAACACATAACATAAACAGAAAGAAAAAAAGTTGAAATTAGAAAAAAAACCTAACAAAATTGGATGCAACTAGCAACATCTTTATTTGAACTGCTAAGGGATGTTAGGATCTTGCCGCTCCAACTCTCAGCCTTAGAGAACCGGACAGATAGCCCCTGACTGATCGACCGATGACGCAGGGATGATATCATGGTCGTGCTTCTTGGAAGGAGATAGGGATGCAGCAACGGCAGTGGTAATCGATATAGCAATAGTGATGACGATTTTGGCGGTGATGGAGACGTTGGTGATGATGATACATTGGCGGCTATGGATTGTGGTGTGAGGTGGGATGGGTTGCGGTCATGATATTGGTGATGAAATTGGTGTTGATGGAGGTAGTGTTGTTGGTGTTGAAAGTGAAAGAGTATAGGGCGACATAACTGCTGTGATGAGTATGGGGCGGCTAGAGTTTCGAGAAAAAAAAAAGAAATTTTTCCTAGGAAAAAACAACAAGGCAATTAAGAATTATGCAACCCGCAACACTGAACCAACCATGCCGGCGGCCATTTTTGTTGCTCTACATTAATTACTATTATAATTACCCAACACTTTTTTGATTGTTTTGGTAAAAATGAAGACTATCCTTATTAATTGCAGTAAGCAGATATACATAAAATAAAAAGAAAATCGGTGGCTAAAATGAGAATGGGTCCAAAATGTGAGCTAGCCATTGGCAACTGGCAAGGGCTCCATTAATGTGTAAGGGGGGGCCTACTTCTAAACCCTTTGAAATTGGACTCGGCACCCAATTGCCCATTAATTGGATTTGGTGCTGTAAAACCAAGATTGGAAAATTTATGGTTTGCTCATATAATTTGTTTCTTTTTTTTTTTATGTTGGATTTAGGTTACTCAATGAACATATTTCATTAATATCATGAAAATGTAAATTAACAATCAAGGGCTGTTCTTGGCCGAGCACCACCACGACCGTCGCTCTTCACCGGCCACCACCATCGCCGCTTTTGGCTATCGACCACCACCATAGTTCTTGGTCGTTAACCAGACTCGTGAAGTATTGACATACAAGTATAATCAAGTTAAACTAGTAAAATATATTACCATCATCACCCCCCACTGCATCGTCACTTAAAGCCGACCATCATCGTCACGAACCAAGTTGAACAACTCATCTAATGTACTAAATTAATATAAGTATTAGTATCCAAAACTATACCTAACTACCCGTACCTACAAGCCTCGAGTACACTCTGAACTCACAATAATTTTGTTGATACTCACACTAGTGCCCGTAAAAAAAAGATATGAAGTTAGGGAAAACACAATGAAATCAAGGTGCGGCTCACTGTGGAGATCCAACGGAGAGATCGGAGGCCTAGTCGTCACAATTGCTCGATAATAGAATGATTCAAATCAATTAAGACATATGAATTTGTTTCAAAATGAGTCGCATTTATTTGATTCAAATCGGTTTGTTATCAAATATCAAGGTGAATTGCTTGGTCAATATAAAAGAAAATTATTAATGGATGTCATAAATTTCTACATAAGAGCTAGTCATATCTTGTAAGTCTTTTATTCTGATGAACTATGCCCTTAATTCACTGATGTGACACACAACAAATTTATGAACTAGGCTTAGTGGTGGCTAACATCATCAGTCACATGTTGCTTTTTTTGTCACTTTCTATAGTTGTTCATTTCCTTTTTAAACCGTATGAGATATCATAGTTTGGTATCAAGTGCATTTTGGACATCACCAACGGCTTGTTTTCAAACTTGTTAGAGACTCATAGTTATTCTAATTTACTGTTGTTTGCTACCATTGGTTTCCTACTGCCTCACACTATCTGTATGAGCAGCAGGGCAGATATTTCGATATTTATATTCGTTATATGATATATTGAGTTCGGAATATATTTTTTTATTCGAAAATGAGGTAAGTTAGGTATACCCATTAAAACAAGGATTTTAAAACTATACACATTAATTAGAACTAGAGTTTTAAACTTAACATAAACTTTATAAAAAATAAAATATGATAATAATGAAAAATTGAGTAATATTATTAAAAGATATGAAGCTTAACAAGAAATATGATAATAAATACATAGGCAAAATGTTAGAAATGTTAATAGTCCTTCAAATTTTATATACAATGAAGATTAAAAAGGCGTGATGAGGAATACACATAACTTGTTCCTCATTCATCACGAGTCAAATATTATCATAATAAGCAAGGTTAAGTCAATTCGAACATGTTAAATTATCATCGTCATTCTTAATTATATAAGTTTGTTATTATCATGTCACCCCGACCCAATAAGAATATCAATTCAGTCATAAAACTCATGTATCCTAGTTAAAGGTTGTAGATTTATATAGTAAATTCTTTTTATATAGCAAACCACCCTAGCTCCGTTAATCAAAAGGAGTTAAATTAGTCATCAATATCCACTATGATTACAATTTTGATGGGAGTTAATCTCCAACCTTATATTCTCTTTTTTTATGAAATGTTTTTAATGGGAGTCACATAATAATTTATGGTGTCCGTCGGTAAATATGTCGAATTTAAATTTAAAACTTTCAAATTTTTAGCACACAACTCTACCATTAAAACAACAAAACATATATTAACCATTTTATATTTAAATCCTAACTATAACGTAGCATTTTGATGACTATTCAAACGGTCGAACAGTTCTCATATCAGTACAATAGTGAGAAGTGAGAACACTATGTCATCCGATAACTTTCCCCACTAGCACTTTCCTTTCTTCTTCCTCAAGAAAATTCTTCTCATGACTAGTTCAGTTCAAACGATCGAACGGTTCTCATATCAGTACAATAGTGAGAAGTGAGAACACTATGTCATCCGATAATTTTCCCCACTAGCACTTTCCTTTCTTCTTCCTCAAGAAAATTCTTCTCGTGACTAGTTCAGTTCAAACGGTCGAACGGTTCTCATATCAGTACAATAGTGAGAAGTGAGAACACTATCTCATCCGATAACTTTCCCCACTAGCACTTTCCTTTCTTCTTCCTCAAGAAAATTCTTCTCATGACTAGTTCAGTTCAAACGATCGAACGCTTCTCATATCAGTACAATAGTGAGAAGTGAGAACACTATGTCATCCGATAACTTTCCCCACTAGCACTTTCCTTTCTTCTTCCTCAAGAAAATTCTTCTCGTGACTAGTTCAGTTCAAACGGTCGAACGGTTCTCATATCAGTACAATAGTGAGAAGTGAGAACACTATCTCATCCGATAACTTTCCCCACTAGCACTTTCCTTTCTTCTTCCTCAAGAAAATTCTTCTCATGACTAGTTCAGTTCAAACGATCGAACGGTTCTCATATCAGTACAATAGTGAGAAGTGAGAACACTATCTCATCCGATAACTTTCCCCACTAGCACTTTCCTTTCTTCTTCCTCAAGAAAATTCTTCTCATGACTAGTTCAGTTCAAACGGTCGAACGGTTCTCATATCAGTACAATAATGAGAAGTGAGAACACTATCTCATGCGATAACTTTCCCCACTAGCACTTTCCTTTCTTCTTCCTCAATAAAATTCTTTTCCCAATTCCTTTGTATACCCACACACTGACACTCATCAATACCCCGCATTTCCACTCGCATTTCCCTTTCACAAAATGTCTCGCCATTACCCAACAACCACCCTCATCACCATCGCCGCCGTCATCGCCATCTCGGCCGCCGTCTCCTCCGCCCAGACGCCGACGATGGCTCCAATGATCCCCGCCGGCGACTCTACTTCGCCGGCCCCATCTCCATCGGTGGACTGCTTAACCCAGCTACTGACGCTGTCAGACTGCTTGTCGTACGTTTTAAAAGACAGCAATGAGACCAAACCGGACAAGGCTTGCTGCCCGGAGCTGGCCGGCCTGGTAGGAAACTACCCAACTTGCCTTTGCACGCTCTTCACACTTAACGCCTCGTCGTACGGACTGGAAGTTGACTATGGCAGAGCGTTTGGTCTCCCTTCCGCCTGCTCCGTCTCCGTTCCTCCCGGTGTTACCTCCTGCGCCCGCGGTAAAACACTTAATTAAACCTTATCCCTTCCTACTGTGTGTTTGTACTCTTGTCTTTTTTTGGTTTCTTTTGAAAACAGTGTGTTTCTCTACTGATTTAAAAAATTGAACTGGATTAATCACATGCCAAATAGGGGAATTAACTTTACTTTTTTCCTTTTTCGGAAAGTGTTTTTATTTGTTATTAGCCAAATACATTTTTTTTTATTAATTAAGGAGCCATTTTCCGGGTAGGGATATGCCGTAAACACGGGTCAGGTCCAACTCTGCTGGATTTTAGATCCAATTCCAAACTACTTCTAACTCCTTAATTTCGTTTGGATTCCATACAAGAATACCAATCTCAGCCAATTCCGAGTTGAATGCATGCGAATTCCAACAGAATTAAGGTGGATTAATCAAGAGCTTTGGACCATAGGGTTTTTTCAGATTTTTTTTTATAACTGGACTATAGAAAACTATTAATGGATGTTGCAAATTACTATATAAGATCTAGTCATATCTTCTACAACCATTATGTCTAATCAACTATGGCCTTAATTTATCGTTAAAAGAATTATGATCTTAAATTACGAAAGTAATATTCGACAAATATATATTATGTCGTATCATCTAATAAAAGTGGGAATTGTGATGAGTTTCAATCAAATCATATTTCCATTCATCATTAAATCTTTAAAAAAAAAATTTCAAACACTATATTTTCCAAACTCAAACCCCCCAATAATTTTTCCATTAAACCTTTCCTCCTTCTTCCTCCTCAAGAAATTCTCCTTCAAAAATTTCTTCATATACACAGACTCTTCAATTCCCCCAATTTCCCATTTCCCTTCACACAATGTCTCACCAGTACTACCCAACAACCACCCTCGTCATAATCGCCGCCGCCATCACCATATCGGCCGCCCAGACGATGACGATGGCTCCAAGCCCCTCCTTCGAGTCGCCTGCGCCAGCTCCTTCGGTGGACTGCGAGGCCCAGCTAATGAACCTATCAGACTGCTTGTCGTACGTGTTAGTTGGGAGCAAGGACGCCAAGCCGGACAAAGCTTGCTGCCCGGAGCTCGCCGGGCTGCTCGGAAGCTACCCGACCTGCCTATGTACGCTTCTGACAATTAACGCCTCCTCGTATGGACTGGAAATTGACTACGGCAGAGCGTTTGGTCTCCCTTCGTTATGCTCCTTCTCCGTTCCTCCTGCCGTTACCTCCTGCGCCGGCGGTAAACACTCTGTTTTTGGTTTCTTTTAGAAACAGGGTTTTCTCTACTGAATTTTATTAATCTCATGCCAAATAGATTTATTTATTAACTAAGATGTTGATAGTTTGGAAGGGTTAACTAAGGAGTTCCTTATTATTGATAAGGAATAAAATATAAGAACGCAACTCAAATATAATCTGTCTGGATATAAAAAGTATACATTGTCTATTTTTAGTTCGAACAAATTTAAGATTTATTTTTCAAATTTAGTATATTTTGAATTGGATTTTGATTAATTGTATGATCATTAAGAATTAAACTTGATAAATTATTTAGCTTAAATATAAATCAAAATTTCAAATATTATTGAGTAGAATTATGAAAACGTCCGAATTTTTTTTATAATTTAGTACTCAAAAAAGGAAAGTGAGTCGAAAAAATTGAGACTTTTCGTACCTCCCTAGCTTTAGTTTTGTCTTTGCTTTTCTGGCCAATCACCAGCTAGAAAACAAAAACAATGAGTTGGATTTAACAAAATCACCAAAATACACATATTATAAATATTTGAAATGGAAAATAAGGTAAGGGCAAAATCAAGAGGCAGGCTGGCTCTCCCTGTATTTTTTGTTATATTTTAGAAGGTCTTTAGTCTTTAAATGCATTTATTTGAAAATGAAAATATATGGCTAAAATTAAAGGAAAGAGAAGAGAGTGGGTCAAAATGTGAGCTAACAATTGTGAAGGACATTATTATTGATGGGTGTCTTTTGACCCTAACGCCTAGAGCCTCTTAAATTGGACCGGCATTGCATTTGCATTCATTGGTGGAATAATATCAACATTTTTGGCAAACTTCCAATTTTGTACTTATGTATGTGTTCAAAGATTGGGCCCCTTTACACCATCCAATATTACTCTAAAATGTTAAATCAAAAAAATTAAATTTGGGATTTTAACGCCTCAAAATGGGTTTTTGTTACAATGGTGTACGAGTTAAATTTGGCATTCACCATCTACATTTTTTTTTATCTTTTTAGTTATATTTGGCAATTTATGTCAAAATTAATTTTGTTATATTCATTTTTTAAAAATAAAAATTATGTAAATCAAAATTAAAATTAAAATGTTATGGGCCAAAACAAATATGATGGAAAAAACAAAACAAAAATCGTAGATTCCAATAATTTCTCTTTACGAATACAAATGGCTAAATGAATGGGTTAAATTTAACACTTTAACATTCTACCTAGCCAAATTTAGCACCAACATTTTAAAAAATAGCACTTTGATGCAAAATTTAACCCTTTGGAGATGGTCTTAATGGAGTTTTAGTGATGATATTCAACTTTTGGTACCGCAAGCATTGAATTTGGTACATCACTTATGAGTTGAAAATTCTTTTTTCACAGAAGCTAATGTTCCGATTGGAGCTCCATCGCCAAGCCAAGGAGGAGGCGCGGCGGGACCAGGCAGCGGAGAAGGAGGGATGATGGCACCTTCACCTGCAAGCAATGAGACCACCGGCGGCGGTGGAGGATCAAGAGGTTCGAGCCATGGCTCACCAACGACGCCCGTTCCAAAACTTGCTACACAGTTGCTCTCTTTACTGGTGCTACCGTTGGTATTTGTTTGATCATCATAGCTTATCAATGACCATTGTTGCTCTGTATTATTTGTTATGTACTGTGTCGTTTAAAGTTGCTTGTCGCTCTACTTATAATATATATTGGTATAGTAGCCCTACACTACTAGTACTGCATGAGTTGTTCTGTACTCTTGTTTGTTAAATGTACTAATACACCACCAATAATTTGATCCCTAGCTAGCAGATTGTTTCCTTGATTCGTCATCGTTTTGGTTTTGTAGTTTTTTATTTATTTGATGAACCACAATTTATTTTATATATATCTCCGTGGAGTGAGTTGTATTTTTTTATTGACGATTCAAAAGTATCGAATTTAAATCTAACACACCTTATATATGAATATGAATATTATTTTTATTTCATATGTAATGACTTCCATAACCTAAGTGTCGTTGGAAAAAAGCATCCATAACCTTAGGCAAGGTTATTCCTGGCCCAGCAAGGAAGAATCTTCTCTCTATTAACCGAACCCATGAAAGAAGAATATACCATCATCTCATTACGATCTCTCCAATCCTACGGCGCCGCTTTACTGAATCTTACGAGTTTTCATATCAACTGTCCGATTCCTCTCTGTCGCTGATCGGTGGCGAACTCCAGGACCAGAAATCACCGGCAAAGCAACTTCCGAGGATTGGACCACACAAGCTACAAAAACCCTCTTTTCTTTCTCTCACATTCTCCCGATCTCATTATTTCTCTTCTTCGATCTCTTCGGGATTGGCGATTTCTCGTTCGTCTGTTAAGGTTTGTGAAAAGTTTCTTCCTTTGTCTCGAAATTCCTTTCAATTTGCCCGTGTTCTTTATAATCGTGTCAGATTGATTCTTATTTTGCTTGCAATCGTGATTGGCGTTTGTGGTTTCAGGGTATTAAGGCTTTGGATTCGAATTTCTCGCCTGCCTTCGAATTCTTTCCCTAGGGTTTACCTATTCTTTTTATGGAATTTGAATGCCAATCAATCATTGAGGTAGCAAGCAATCAAGCTAGTCTGGATAATTCTGTTCTGGAAATTAGGGATTGTACAATTTCACAGCAAAAGAAGTCAGATTTCTCTTCTCGAAGGGAAACAATAATCAGTGTTTTGGTGAAAGAGTTCCCCGGTGATGGTGATGACGTTCTGCGTAGGTCAATCACTGACCTTCCTCCGGCATTGATATCTGAGATCCTGAATTGCTTAGACCCTAAGGAACTTGGTGTTGTTTCGTGTGTCTCCACCGTTCTGAACTCGCTAGCAGCTGAGAATCCCGTTTGGAAGGAAGTCTATTGTGAGCGATGGGGGCTCCCTTTACTCCCCTCCCCGGTAGGGATAGAGATTTCAGATGACAAGAAGTGGAAGGAGCTCTTTGTGGAGAGGGAGTTTAGGAGTAGAACATTCTTGGGTCGTTACAGCATTGATGTTTTGTACGGTCACAAGGAAGCTGTTCGGACTGTCTTCCTCTTGGCTTCGGCCAAGCTCATTTTCACTTCCGGGTATGACTCGGTCGTACAGATGTGGGACATGGAAACCAGTCTCGCGATTGCATCGTCCCGGCCCCTCGGATGCACCATTCGAGCTGTTGCAGCCGATGCGAAATTACTGGTTGCCGGTGGCACCGATGGGTTTATTGAAGGTTGGAAGGCCATTGATGGTCTCCCTCACTTGTTCGACCTCAAGGGTACGGATGAGCCAACTGCTATGTTCAAGCTTTGGGAGCACGGAGGACCTATTACTTCTCTTGCTTTGGATCCGACAAAAATTTATAGTGGTTCTTGGGACATGGCTGTTCGTTTATGGGATCGAGCTTCACTGGAATGTGTGAAGGTTTTGAGTCATTGTGACTGGGTTTGGAGCCTTGTTCCTCACGGTACTACTGTTGCAAGTACGTCCGGTTCCGATGTGTACATTTGGGATACTCGTAGGGGTACCTTGCTGAATGTTATTACACAGGCTCACACCGGGAATGTCTATGCCTTGGCTCGAAGCCACACTGGGGAGTTTCTTTTCACCGGAGGAGAAGACGGAGAAATACACATGTTCGAGATAAGTATTAACGATTCTTTGAAAATCGCTTCTTGGATTGCTCATTCCGGTCCAGTTTATTCTCTCGCGTTTGAGTTTCCTTGGCTCGTTTCATCCTCCGGCGATGGGAAAATGGCCCTTATGGATGTGAGGAAATTGCTTAGATCAGGTTCTTCGAGGGTGAGAAAGGCGGAGAAAAACATTGTGGAGGCTCCCCAGAGAATGTTGCATGGGTTTGGACCCGATTTGTTCTCTGTGGATATTGGTGCTGACCGTATAGTGTGTGGGGGAGGAGAAGGTGGTGTTAGGATTTGGAACTTCTTGGAAGCATTGGAGACTGAACGAAGGGTTCGTGCGCTCAGAGGAATAAGGATGGAGAATAGGATGAGACGTCGTAAGCTCCAAACTGAAATGAGGAGCAAGAGTGGTCGGACTGGTCAATGTTCGGTTGCAGCGAACAAGAACTCGATGAATGGTGATCATAACGTGGTCTGGCACAGTAAGCGTGTGGTGAGCGGGAAGCTGAAGGCTTAGCTTTAGCGTAGATGATTCACTGACTATCTGCTTGAATGAAGATCTTTTCGAAACAAGTTTCAGTAATTATCTTTCTATTGGTTCACAACTGCAGTTGTGCGCGAATTTCCTCGATTTGTAGTTAATTGTTTTTGCCTTTCAATTGATGCAGTATCTGACTGTATATGGTTAATGAGTTTTTACCAGCTCATATGCTGGTTTTCCCTTTGAATTTCTCCTCTTTGTTTCAGTTACTCTATTTTATTATTTATTTATCTTATAAATAGGAAATGGGATGGTTACTTGGTTAGATCACTCACACATTTTCCCTCACCATTCACACAAGTTCAATGCTTTTCATATGCATCCCATTAATGGTTAACCAAAGTAGAAAGATCAGCTCTTTGATGCAGCTGCAGCCTGAGCATAGAGATGAAATCGACAGCAACCATCATCTGGGTTCTCGTTCCTCTTCTGGTTCTTTCAGTGACAAGAACTCAAGCTTCTGCCGTATCTGCAATGTTCATAATGGGAGACTCTTCCGTCGATTGCGGAGAGAACACTCTCTTTTACCCTCTCCTCCACAGAAACCTGTCTCTGGTCCCTTGCCAAGGCTCCCAGACCTCCCTCCTCCCTTACCTCCTCGGTAGCGACAAATCTCCTTCCCATCTACTCTCCGCCTGTGTTTTATAACTAGTTATAATTATCTGTAAATGACCAGTTATAATTGGTTTGCAGCTAAGAAGATGGGGCTAGCGACACTACCACTGCCGTTCTACAAGCAGAACGGGACGATGGAAGAGGTTCGTAGCGGGTTGAACTACGGGTCAGCTGGGGGGACCATCATGAACATAGACAGCCTGAGCCACCAGTGTCTAACCCAACAGTTGAGGCAAGTTCTTGAGACGTTCCAGCTGCTTGTGCTGCATTTGGGTCAGGAAACTGCTGAGAGGTTCGTTAACGAATCTGTGTTCTACCTTTCGTTTGGGAAAGACGACTATGTGGACATCTTCCTCGCGGGAAACGCGACGAGGGCGCCTGGTGGCGGTGAGAGGAGCAATGAGTTTGCTCAGGTTTTGGTGCACCAGGTGGTGATGGTGGTGAGGAGGCTGTACGAGGGTGATGTGAGAAGAGTTGTGTGTATGGGGATACTGCCTGTTGGGTGCGTGCCAAGAATGGTTTGGGACTTGGGTTGGAACCTGAGCTCGATCGACGAGCGGACTGGGTGTGTGAGGGAGGTTAATGAGTTGGTTTTGCAGTATAACAGGTTGTTGGGTGACGGGATTATGGAGCTTCAGAAGGAACTTCCTGGTGCTCAGTTGGTCTTCTGTGACGTTTACCAAGTTGTGATGGATATCCTGACTAACCCGGCAAATTACGGTAATGCCTTCCTTCAATCTAAATTTAGTGCTGTTGAAGAGTCGAGCTGAGCTTTACTAATCTCGACTCGATTGGTTTATAGTTCCAGCTCGGATCGAGCCATGATAATCAAGCTTGAGCTCGGCTTGACTAATTTTTGTGTGAGTTTGAGCTTGGCACGTCTCCAAGTCCTAATGAGCTCAAGCTTGGCTATTTTGTAGGTCCTAAGGGGCTCGAGCTCAGCTCAGTTCAATCTTAACGGACCGAATTCAATATCCTTGAGTTCAACTCGAATAAACTTGTAAAAATCCACAATATTCTAAAATGAATTCAGACTTTTTTTTAATAAGGAAATGGAGTCAACTTGTATAGTCTAGTCAGGTAGTTATTCATTAAGACAAAATTGTTTATCGGCAATGATCTTGTTTTTGGTCGAAATAAGAAGTTTGAACCCTTAAAATCTCTAAACCCAACTTAAGAGCTGCACTAATCCAGTTAACTAACGAGCCGCCAATCAAGCCTCAATCGAGTTGGCTCGTAAGTTAGGTTCCTTGAGCTCACGGGCCAGCTAAGCAGAGTTGGGGCTGGCTTGAGCTCGGCTTGTTCATTGAGTCGGGGTCATGAGCCAACTCATTTAAAACTGAGTCGAGTTTCGATCGAGTTTTTTCAAGCCAAACATAGAGCTGGTCTGAAGCGGCTTGGATCGTCAAAAGCCCTACTATAAACAACGTAGATTTTGTAAATGGTTAATCAACCGGGTCGAAGCGACTACTTACAGTTTGCAACTACTGGTTCAACAGGGTTTGAAGATACCAAAAATGCATGCTGTGGGCTGGGAATCCATGGTGTGATGCTAGGCTGTGTATCAGAAGAGATGGCCTGCAATCTAACTTCATCACCACACGTGTGGTGGGATCTCTACAATCCTACTCAACTAATGAACTCGGTTCTCGCCGATTCAGTTTGGTCCGGTGATACTGATGCTGATGATGATGTCAGTTCTGTTTCTTCCAGCATCTGCCATCCTACTTCAGTAAAGGCATTGGCTTCTTTGTAGACCAATCGAGTTAAGTGCTCCGGATTGATCTGGACTAGCCGGGTGCTAAAAGGCCGTGGCTTACTACCAGTTCTTGACATCTGCTCGAAGGTAGACTGCATTTCCCACGCCATCTGAAAGATAGATGTAGCTAATGCTCGACTGTAGACTTGTTGGTAAGGCAGAATTCATGTGTTCTTAGCAACATAAAAGAATGTTGTATCTAATTTATCGTCTGGTTTTAGTTTAACTTTCTTCCCAAAACAATAGGTTAGGAGTTTATTAGTTTTGTTTCTCCTAATCATCTAATGTTGTTGTTTGTTTGACTCTACGACGACGGTAAATGCAACAGTTCCGAAATACAATTGCCGTTTCGCTTAGCATAAATATTGGCGTTGCACACATCGAGATTCGACAACACTAACATAGGTGATTTCAACTTGGACTCACTTCCCAAATATCTACAAGGATTTTTAAATCTTTAACTTTAATGAATATTAATAATGCGTTTGAAAGGATGATTTGAAATTTTTCTTTAATATTTTTTGATAATCGATATGATCATAAATAAAATAAAGTTATTTTTATATTTTAATTTTTTCAATTTTCTTTTATTTTCTCACTTTGTACTAAATTATAGTTGCATTCATAATCACCCACAAAACGATCTATTTAAAAAATAGCAAAATTTGTTCAAATCTCTTCTATTTCAAATTTCTAACTATTTCAAATATTTTCTATTTCAAATCACCTACCCAAACAACATATAAAATCACTTCTATTTTGAACATTTATATTTGAGCCAATCACTTATTCAAATCTCTAAACGACCTTGTTCAATTGATACATAGTTAGATGGAATTTGAATAATAATAAAAAATTTATTTATAAATCACTTCGTCAAAATTTAATTCTCTCATGTGACGAAATTTTTTTTCAAATTTGATCCAACTTCCCACAAACTTAAACTACCAACAAACTATAACCACTCGTAACATCTAAACTTTCTAATATTCAATTATGTAATTTATAATGGCGTTTTCTATATATAGTTCGTCTTTTGTTTCGCACAGTCTATGAATAGACTAAAATAACTTTAGGCCTCATTTGGTATAGAGGAAATTAGGAGGGTTTTGTGAAAACTCAGAATAACAAAAAAACACTTGTTTGTTTAGGCCTCATTTGATATAGAGGAAATTAGGGGAATTTTGTGAAAACTCAGAATAGCAAAGAAATATTTATTTGTTTAGTTTTAATTGGCCAGTGTTTTACGAGAACACTCTTCCTCTTAGACCACATTTCCTTTCAAATGTACATTTTTCAAATACATAGTGTTGAGGATGTTTTCTTCAAACTCTAAGTTTTCGTAAACAATGGATAGATATTGTCATTATTACCCCCAACTTCCTTTACGGCTATAACGACTATAACAACCGAGGTGGGGAATAAAAGTGGGATATTGGTTTGATTTGCCAAAGCCTGTAATATATTATTGCAATTATGTAATGCATATTTGGAAAAATTATATGATTAACCATGACATATTATAATATATAGTTGAATATATGTACAAATATTAGTTCTTCTCCCCTAGCAAATACAAGTAGTGGTGGGTATCAGATTTGTTCGCATTTATAGTTAGTAAAATACGGAACGAGTATGGTACAATATTAATACGTTTAGAGTTTCATACATTGTTTCAACATATTAATACATTTAAATTTAGGCAACAATTAGAAAATATTAAAATTTTAAAATTAAACGGCTTTACAATAGTACGAGAACGGAAGTTCTAAACGCATATAGTACGCATATGTGTATTATACGAGTATTAAACAAATTTTTGCTAACTAGAAGATAATGAGTCTTGAAATTGGATTTCAAATAAGGGCATCATGATCATTGCACAATAAATCCCTAACAAATTGAAAATTGTATTTCAATTGCAAACCTTGTCACCAAACAATGTAATTAGAATTACACAATCTATGATTTCTCAATTCCCCTTTTCTACTTTTCCCCCACTCTCCATTACTCCATACCAAATGAGGTCTTAGTTAAAAAATTATTTCCTTCTAATACAGTCCATTCTTACTTCGTGCAATCCGTTTTTTTCTAATACAATCCGTTTTTACTTCGTTCAGTCCATTTTTATGTTGCGCAGTCCGTTATTATAAATAAATATTCCAAATATAAATATGAAAATTATTGTTCATAAGATATTTTGAACATAACATGTAGGAATGAAAAGTTGAGAAGTAATGAATTGAAACACTATGAATAGAAGATGATATTGAAAAGTAAATCGGTAATTGTCTTACCAAAAACGAAGAACCTGATAAATCCCAAAAAAAATTAATAGTGGATTGATTGGAATCAAGAATTATAATTTCGTTTGAATGAAAAACTTAACTCTGGATTGTTTAGTTGATGAATGATTCGTATTTATTAATATGTTCTTAATCATTTTTTTTTAGATTTATGACTTGTATTTTCTTTTTTTATTTAAAATTTTAATAAAATTTGGATTATTATTTTTAAAAAATTAGTATTTTATTAATACAGTCCATATATAATAATATTTTTAATTAGAAGTATATTAATCTATTTATTATAAAATACAAATGGTACAAAGTAAAATGCAGATAGTATATCACCCTTTACCATTTGTATACCACGTCAGAAAGACAAGCTTCCATTAATCACGTTCTCTCTCTTAAAAGTTAAAACACCATTGTTAATCGTTAACCCTACCAGTTAATTACTCTACTGATTCTCCAAAAACTCCTTACCCATGGCGACTGCTCAAGCTCACTCCCTTCTATCTATCACCTCCCGCAATCATTCTCACTCTTGAAGACTCAGACCCCGCACCCTCACCATCACCGCCGCTTCCAACGCCCCCATTTCCGGCAGAAAGCTCCGGGTCGCCGTCATCGGGGGAGGCCCCGCTGGCTCCTCCGCCGCCGAGACCCTCGCCGCCGCCGGAATCGAAACCTTCCTCTTCGAACGGAACAACTCTTCCACTCCCAAGCCATGCGGCGGAGCCATCCCGCTATGTATGCTCGACGAGTTCTCCATCCCTCTCCACCTCGTCGACCGCCGCGTCACCAAGATGAAGATCATCTCCCCTTCCAATCTCGCCGTCGATTTCGGCTCCAAAACCCTAGAGCAGCACGAGTACATCCCCATGCCCCGCCGTGAAGTCCTCGATTCCTTCCTCCGATCGCGCGCCCAATCTAACGGGCTCGATTGATCCAATCCCTCGTCACGCATCTCGAGGTCCCTCCTTCCTCCGCTCATCCTTACGTCATCCACCACACCGTAAACAACGAGAAGAGGACGTTATCCGTCGACGCCGTCGTCGGAGCCGACGGCGCCAATGGCCGGGTGGCGAAGTCGATTTCCGCCGGAGACTACACCTGCGCGATGACGTTCCAGGAGCGAATCCGTCTCGTGGAGGCGTCGGAAGGAGGGGAGAAGATGATCGGAGAGGCGGATCTGAAGAGGGAGTATCTCCGGCGGTGGGACGGCGAGTTCTCGACGACGTTCAGGTTTCTGGACGCGCTGCAGAGCGTGTTCTACAGAAGCAACGCGGCTAGGGAGGCGCTGGTGGAGCTGTGTGGAGACGAGTATGTGCAGAGGATGACGTTCGATAGCTATCTGTATAAGAAGCTGGCTGCGAGGAACGGGTGGGAGGATGTGAGGATGGCGGCGAATACGATCGGGAGCTTGATACGGTGCTGGATTGTTGGCCGGGGTGGCTGTGGTGAGGCGGCGGAGGGTTTTAGTAGGTTTGTTTGAGAAGGCGGAGGAACATTGGAGAGGGAAGATGAATTTTTGTTTGGTAAAATTTTACTGTGTTACTGTGAAATTTGAAGGGTGAACTTATGCGTAGTAATCCTAATATTTACCGCTTTGGGCTTAATTTTGTACTGATATATATACCACGAGGCGCGCACACATAAAATGAGCCACAAAACCTCTTTTTAAATAAAATGGTCATTCTTATTATAAACATTGATTTCAAAATCATATCAGATTAAATATTTGTGATATGTTTACAACGGTTTAATCAGTTAAACCTTAATTTTTTAAATTCAATCGTTTAAGCAATTTGATCAAACTTTACTAGTAATTAAGATTTTATGCTCTTTGTAAATTCTCAATTAAAATTTAAAATCTCACATTGTAACCCTCATTTTTCATAAAAAGATCCGCATTTTAAAAAGCACATAACAATATTATCAATGTCACTGGAAGAGTATTGATTAATATGTGGTAAAATAATATTTAATCAAAATAAAAAATTATTTTAGCATATTTTAATTTAATTAAAAAAATAAATGCTTCAACCGCATTTTCAATAAATTATTACCATCAAAATTATAGCTATTATCTATAAAAAGTCATAGTTATTCGAAAAAACGAGTATAACAGTTTTGGTCACACGAGAAACAGCTTTATACAAAAATTTACAATGTTATGAATTGCGAAGATGAGAGCTCCACCCGATTTCAATTCGAAAAGCTAACCTAACTACATATGAGTGTTTTACCTTGGAGGTAAAATAAAAAGGGTAAAAAAGAGACTTTTTTTTAAGGGTAAAAAAGAGAGGCAATTGGAGAATTTCGACTGGACTGAACTAGAAGTACAGACCTCAGCACAGCGGCGAGTGCATCTACTCCAAAACCCTAAAACCAACATTTCTTCCTCCGTACCGTCTTTATCGTCTTCCACACTCCGTCGCCAACCACTTCCTTCTCTCGCATCTCTGATCCACGCCACAAATGTCGTCCATGATGGTAAGTAGCGCCGCGCCCTTCACATTCTCTACTCTGTCTCTTCTTCTTCTTCCGATTCGCGAGACTGACTCTGTTCTGTCTGCTATGTTCCCGAGCAGCAACCGCAGATCATACTGTTGAAGGAAGGGACTGACACCTCGCAAGGTAAGGCGCAGCTCGTCAGCAACATCAACGCCTGTACAGCAGTCGCCGATGTAGTCAGGACGACGCTCGGCCCTAGAGGTATGGACAAGCTGATTCACGACGATAAGGGAAGTGTAACCATCTCTAACGATGGGGCAACTATCATGAAGCTGCTTGACATTGTCCATCCTGCTGCTAAGATCCTCGTCGACATTGCCAAGTCCCAGGATTCGGAGGTATTGTTCTATTAGGTTTCTTTCCTTTTCCTGCATCTTGGTTGAATTGAAGTAAGATGTATATGTTTAGAGTAGGTTTGATGTTATGCCATGGCTATTTGGTAGTTCTAATAATGTTTTGTTATTGATCCCTTGTTTGATTCAACTGGTGTTTGTTTATGTGCAACAGGTTGGTGATGGAACCACAACAGTTGTTCTTTTAGCAGCAGAGTTCTTAAGGGAGGCCAAACCTTTTATTGAAGATGGAGTCCACCCGCAAAATTTAATCCGTAGTTATAGAACTGCTTGCAATTTGGTGTGTTACCTTCTCTTCTTTTTTATTTGATCAACCGTGAAATACTGAATATTCCTATTCCCTAGTTGTGATAAGTTTGAATGATATAATACAGGCAATCGAGAAAGTCAAGGATTTGGCAATGAGCATAGAAGGGAAGAGTCTGGAGGAAAAGAAAAGCTTACTTGCTAAATGTGCAGCTACCACTCTGAGTTCAAAGCTCATAGGTGGAGAGAAGGAGTTCTTCTCATCGATGGTTGTGGATGCTGTCATTGCAATTGGAACTGACGACAGGCTAAATATGATAGGCATTAAGAAGGTGAGTTTTTGGATTTAATAGAGTGCTTTGTGGGTTGTTGATTTATAGTTCTTATCTGAGTTTCTGTAAGTGTTTGATACACAGCTAGCCTGCATAAAGATACTGTTGTTTCATTAGATGTTCTTTTCTTTATAAGTTATGAAGTATCATACTAGTTTTATGATATTTGGTTTGTTGCTGGCTGCGGCTGCTAACATCGACATTCTTCAGTAAAATTATAGGTGCTTTGGCGTGGCTACGAAAACTGTGGACCTATTACTTGCTTTCTTCTCCAACATTAGATTTTTATGGTTCCTAATTCTCTACGTACATCCACTTGTTTTTATTTACAGGTTCAAGGTGGTAATATGCGAGATTCATTCCTAGTTGATGGTGTTGCCTTCAAGAAGACATTTTCTTATGCTGGTTTTGAACAGCAACCAAAGAAGTTTCTGAATCCAAAGATCTTGCTACTGAACATTGAATTGGAGCTGAAATCTGAGAAAGAAAATGCAGAGATAAGGTAAACTCTTCATCTATGCCTATTGATCTCTTTCTGTTTGGAGAAAACTTGATAAATGTAACTTGTGAGTCTGATCTATTACCTGCATCAGGCTCTCAGACCCGTCACAATATCAGTCAATTGTTGATGCGGAATGGAATATCATATATGAGAAATTGGATCGATGCGTACAAAGTGGTGCTAAAGTGGTTCTCTCACGTCTAGCTATTGGTGATCTAGCAACACAGGTGTGTATTCTTTTTCTGTAGATTGAACTCTTTCGTCTTTATAGTAGTATGTTGTCTGTAGCTATATCTGATTAATTGTAAAATTGCCCCTGCCTACTTGCTCCATTGAGCCCTTATCTATTCTTATTACACTTCCAGTTTACTTCTATGGTGGATGCTTGTACCAATTTCACTTTGCCTGCATATAATAACATCGTTTCAGTTCATCTCTAATTGAGTCTTTCCATACAGTATTTTGCCGATCGGGACATTTTCTGTGCTGGCCGTGTTGCTGAAGAGGATCTACAAAGGGTTGCTGCAGCAACTGGTGGGACTGTACAAACCACTGTCAACAATGTGATTGATGAGGTAAGAGTGTTAGAACGCTTGTGGGGATATTTGGCTTCGGTTCATGTTTGAGTACAGCTTTCTTGTTGATTGCAATCATTAGCTCTAATACTTTTTGATCTTGAAGGTGCTTGGGGCATGTGAGCTGTTTGAGGAAAAGCAAGTTGGAAATGAAAGGTTCAATATATTCAGTGGATGCCCTTCTGGATTGACTGCAACTATAGTTCTGCGTGGTGGTGCTGATCAGGTTAGTAGCATGTTGATATACCTTCTAAGTGTTATTCAGCTCTTTTTTCTGTATTGCCTGTCATCTTTTTGTCCCTTAAACTGTTATGTGCATAATTTCAGTTCATTGAGGAGGCGGAAAGGAGTTTACATGATGCAATCATGATAGTCAGAAGGGCTTTAAAGAACTCAACAGTAGTACCTGGCGGTGGTGCTATAGATGTATGCGGCATACTGTACTAAGTTGATCTTAGCGTTCTGTGTTTACTTGTATGTTAATGATGAAACTTGCTATTTGTAGATGGAGATAAGTCGATACCTGAGGCAGCATGCTCGTACCATAGCTGGAAAGTCCCAGCTCTTCATTAATTCTTATGCGAAAGCTCTTGAGGTAAATTGCTTCGAAATATTTGGTCTATTAACTTTTTAGTAGATGTTTTGGTTGTTTCCTCAACCATGGAGAAGAAAGAACTACATGTTGATTAACCTTCTCTGTTTGCAGGTTATCCCTCGGCAATTATGTGACAATGCAGGGTTTGATGCGACTGATGTGTTGAACAAATTGAGACAGAAGCATGCTCTTCCATCTGGTAGGTTTCTCTTTCTGAGTCCCTTGTTTGATCCTTGGTTTATCATTTTTATGTTATGTTTTGCTCAAAGAGCTGTAATTAAGTTGCACTGCATCCTTTCTTGTGATAAAAAAGAGCTCGCTTGGCAATAGCATTCTGGTGGAAGATATCTCTTTCCCGAATAATATCTATGTGACATCACCTGATCATCATAGTTTTTCTATAGGCGAAGGTGCACCTTTTGGGGTGGACATCAATACGGGTGGAATTGCCGATTCATTTGCAAACTTCGTGTGGGAGCCAGCCGTTGTCAAGGTCAGTTATGTGGTATTTTTACCTATTACTAACGTCTGCTGCTCTCTTTTTCTCTGTTGTTCTCTTGCATCTTCTTACTGTTTGTTTGCAACCTGCAATAATTGAATGTCAAGTAGTCTAGCGGCAGAATCTATAGTTTAGTCGCAGTCAAATAGGATAATGTGTGTTCTCTCTGTTACTAAGTTGTGTTCTTTGTTCTGATATGCATGGTATCCACAATACTCGTTGCAGATCAATGCCATCAATGCTGCTACCGAGGCCGCTTGCCTTGTTTTAAGCGTGGATGAGACTGTCAAGAACCCCAAGGTTAGAATTCTTACGATTGAAATGCCGCTGCTCATTCCTGAACATTGTATTATTATGAATACATAATCTTGAAACAAATTAAAATTGCCCTGTAGTGTAAAATTTGAGTCACGATGCCATACATTGGACCTTCAACTTGATAGAAGCATCTTTTAACAACAGATAGACCCATGATTAGATTAACGGATCGCAACGTAAGCCACAACCTGGGATTCATCAAGTTTGACTGCTAAGCGTGTTTGATGGATGATGTGTGTTTTAAAGAATTGGCTGACCATCGTAGTGTAGTAGAATCTTGTAATTTTGATTTGAGTAATGAGCGTGGTATTCAATTCCTCATGTGTTGATACTCTGCCTGCAGTCGGAAAGTGCTCAGGGAGAAGCTGCTGCTGGCGCTATGGGTGGCCGAGGCCGTGGTAGAGGACGAGGAATGAGAAGGCGATGATTATCTTTAAAGTGCAAGTGGCTGGAGTTTTATCCATCCAGAATATTGGGTTGCTCCTTTTCTTGTATGGTTCTGTACTAGTTACCTTATGGAGTAAGTGTTAGCGTTGGAATGACATAGTTTTGCAGTGTATCATTCCGTGTTTGGATCATGAAACTTGAGTGCATCACGAGCCAGCTGCTTGTTTTCATCTTCTGTATTAGCAGCGATGCCAACGTGAATTTTGCTTTGATATGACACGAACGGTGGCTTCTTTGTCTCGTATTCTGCTCGGAGGTTCCATCAATATTAGCAAAATTGGTTTATCAGCAGTGAAACATTCCATCGTTGTGTAGGAAGTTTCGTATCCACACCGAAACTTGTGAGCTTAATTTCACTACTTCCATGAATACTTGTGACCTCAATTGCCACTGTAACTTGACACAGATTTGTTTCCATAATCCATGTCTGCACTCAAGATTCTCATTAAGAGTGAATAATTTCCTGATGATAACAATTTCCTTCAACTTCAAACTTTTATTCTCTCAAGGAAATTATTTGACTAGTTTTATATATCTTCAATTTCCTTATGATAACAGTTCAAGGTTAAAACTTCAACTGCATGAAGAAAGATTGTATGATATATAGGAGAGCTGCATAAGAGGTTACTGTTAGTGTGAGGACCAGGATGAAAAATTCGAGCAATCAGGTAAGGAACCAGAAAGCTGGAAAATAATAAGAACTATTACCAGCCGATTCAAATTATTTTGGGTTTTCGGTTCAATATTTGTAATAACCGAAAACCAAACCAACAAAATTCAGAATAATTTCCTACTATCAAAATAAAATAAAAAAGGCAGACTCCAGAGGTTCAACAAACCATTGCCTCTGAAACTTCTAGTTCTCAAATGATATAATCAAATGCTTACGGTTTGGCGTTCCCTTTTCGAGTTAACTTCTGAAGCCGAATCTAGCTATGATTCTTCAGAAGCATGGGTATATGAGGTCACTGATCCTCCCTCTATGAGCTTACATGAATGCTGTAACTCAGAAACCTTCCAGAGGTTCTCAGAAACTAAGGAAAGAAAAAAGTGGAATTTGATGTAACTAATGAAGCTCATCACTAGCTTGCAGCAGCAGCAGCAGCTCTCTCAAAACTGGAACTGCATTTGGGGAGTGTATCCCAGAGCTTCTAGGTGACCAGCCATAGCCTTATTCATCGGTGGTGGCCCGCACCTCAATATCTGCAAAACACGCATGAAAAGCCAATATCGTTGTTCAGATCGATGGACGAACACATCGTGGAAAATCGATGCTCTAATGATGAAATGACTGTTACCTGAACATCAGGTGCTGGCGAGGGGCAGTTTGCCTCAATCATTTCTTTTGTTACAAACCCGACACCACCACTCCATCCTTCCGGTGGCTGCCAAGGCATAATCGTATCGAAATAAGAGTCCATTGCCATGGATATCATGCTTAGCTAGTGATACATGTAGAAAGAACCCGATTTTTCAACAGCATGTTTGGTGGAACTACCTGATTTAGAACATAGTACACCTTGAAACGGTCAGGGAAACTTGTGACGAGATTATCTAGCTCTTCCTGCAAAGTATCAGATACCGGTGAAACTAAAATATCAGTGTCGCTCTATGCGTGACGATTTTTCAACATGTCTTTGACAGTTTTGATGACAATAATGTGGTAAACTACACTGCTGGAAAGCATTTACCAGGAAGGGGAGATTGATTCTAACGGCACTTGCAAATGAGATATGAAGATGGTAATTAAGTAATTAACCTATATCCACACTTCACTGTGCAAGGTTTCATCTTTATGGATATTGGACATCTCACTTCTTTATGGATATTGGACATCTCACTTACTACGGATATTTACTTACATCAGTAATACATTTACAATCAAGAAGTACGCAAAAACACAGCTTTTCAATTAGATGTTCATCCAATCTGCGAAACCTGAAAATGACTCTCAAGTAAGGGAGAGAGATAAAGATACCTTCAAAAGGATGTCATCGGATGTGACATTGGCATAGATAAGATTAACGTTGGTTTCGTCTTTTGGGTTCTCCAATATGGCTCTGGTAACCTTTGGAGTTAGGAAAAAAACTAAATAATTAGACTCGACACCTTAGAAAATCAGAATCAGTGAGGATCAGCGAATCTAGAAATGCATACTTGGAACATTGGAGTGATGCCGGTGCCTCCAGCAAGCATCCCAAATGCTCTCACTTGGTTGGGTTGATATTTGAAGCGCCCCTGGAAGTTCAAGAATGTTAACCACTTACATATACATCCAAATATTTGTCCCGTCATATTTACAGCGTAAGGGTAGATTGATAACGGTTCAACTTAAGAAGCAGAAAAAAGCTAAGTTACTTATCAAGGTCTAATTGCCGCACCAAAGTGATCGAAGAAAGGAGTGATCATTTACCTTAGGCCCCTTCACAAACAAGTAGTCACCTTCACGCAATTCTCGGAAATGGTGAGACATTCGTCCTTGTGGATACATCTATTCAGAAGACTCTCAAAATCAGAAAATTGAAGACATACAATCACGACAGACAATGCACTAAAATAACATTTAGCATTAGCAAACCTTTATCACTAAATCAAAGTAGCCAACATCAGAGTCCAAAGTTGTCGGAGTATATGGCTTAACGACATCTTCGCCTACGCTGTCTTTTCCTCTGTTACATACATACAATACAATGGAGGTTGTTAATGGCCACCAAATGACTAATGTGTGGGGCGAGTTTAACCAGAAGGGTGCATTAGTAACTAAAACCTGCAACTCATGTGCTGTCCAATTGGCAATCCTAGAACCGAGTCAGGAGTTGGGAGCTCGAACCGAAACTTCGCCACATTGTGGCTGAGCTCTGTACGCTTAATAAGTTTGAACTCCTTGAAGTTTTCTGGGTCCAGGCAGGCTGCCAAATACATGCCAATGTGTCAGCTTGAGGAAAACAGATATCAATGAAACCAAAAGTTCAGCTACAAAGAAATTTGCAAGCCAAATCCAGCATATATAAAAATCATGGGAAGCTGATTGGAATTGGAAATGAAGAATGCGGAGATCTCAGAGTAATGACTCTGATGATTCATGTATAAGCCAACAGGGAAATGAAAAAGATCCAATCTTTCACAAAAAGAAAAGGAACCATTACCCATTGACCTTTGCAACCCGAACACGGTCAACAATAATAATTCATGAATTTGGTAACGCAAAGCAGAGCGAAAGAAGAGAAATTGAAAAGGGAGAAAGGAGGGACCTTTAGCGGGTTTGGGTTTCCTCGTGAGGTAGAAATAGTAGGCAGTGCCGGCGCCGATGGCGACTAGGGCAACGGCGATGCTAATCACTTCGGTTCTGCGGGATTGCAAGGCGTCCATTGGATACAGGAATTGGAGCTGGTCGGATTTGCAGAGTGGTGAATTTCGATGCAGGAAGGTGGGTTGGGTCTTGGGTGTAAAGGTGTGGGATTTCTGGATTTTTGGCGACAAATGGAAAGAGGGTTACTAAACCACGTCCTTCTTTTCGAATTAAACGACGCTCTATATTCATAATGCCCTAAACGTCCATTCCGTAAAAATGAAAAACATGAAAAACTTACTAGTTCAATCCAAAAAATCCTTATTTCGTATGCTTTAGTATGTTTTAGTTGGTCGAAAACACTCTCGACGAACCACAGATCAAAATTGGAAAGGTACGAAATTGAATTTTGGATCTGAAAAAAAAAACCAAACGAACAAACTGGACGGACCGGCGTTCTGTCCGGTCGGACCACCCAGACGGAGCGATCGTCCGTCCGGTCAGACCACCCAGACGGAGCAACCGTCCGTCCGGTCAGACCACCCGGACGGACCGGTTGTCCGTCCGGTCAGACCACCCAGACGGAAATCCGGTCCGTCTGGTTATTCTCGTCGGAATTTGGCCTCGACATGAACATGAAAGTTGTAGAAAATCAAACTAGCTTTCCAATGCCGCCGGTCTTGCATCAATCGGACATCGGAGCGATAGGTTATGTCAAAAATATTAAATTGAAATGTTTTTCGACCAAGCCGTTTATTAGAGTTAGTGTTTAGGGTTTAGGGGTTAGTGTTTAGGGTTTAGAGCTTAGTGGTTAGGGTTTAGGGTTTAGATTTTAGTGGTTAGGGTTTAGGGTTTAGTGTTTACGGTTTAGGGTTTAGAGTTTAGTGTTTAGGGTATAGAGTTTAGTGTTTAGGTTTTAGGGTTTAGATATTAGTGTTTAGTGTTTAAGGTTTAGTGTTTAGGTTTAGGGTTTAAATTTTAGTGTTTAGAGTTTAGAGTTTAGTGTTTAGGGTTTAGGGTTTAGAGTTTAGTTTTTAGGGTTTAGGGTTCAGATTTTAGGGTTTAGGATTTAGGGTTTAGGGTTTGCCGTTTAGAGTTTAGGGTATAGGGTTTAAGGTTTAGGGTTAGAGTTTTGTGTTTTGTTTTTAGGATTTAGGATTTAGGGTTTAGGGTTTAAGGTTTAGTGTTTAGGTTTTAGGGTTTAGATTTTAGTTTTTAGTGTTTAAGGTTTAGTGTTTAGGTTTAGGGTTTAAATTTTAGTGTTTAGAGTTTAGAGTTTAGTGTTTAGGGTTTAGAGTTTAGTTTTTAGGGTTTAGGGTTCAGATTTTAGGGTTTAGGATTTAGGGTTTAGGGTTTTCCGTTTAGAGTTTAGGGTTTAAGGTTTAGGTTTAGAGTTTTGTGTTTTCTTTTTAGGATTTAGGATTTAGGGTTTAGGGTTTAAGGTTTAGTGTTTAGGGTTTAGAGGTTTAGAGTTTAGGGTTTTGATTTTAGTGTTTTGTGTTTAGGATTTGGGATTTAGGGTTTAAGGTTTAATGTTTAGGGTTTAACGGATTAGAGTTTAGGGTTTAGATTTTAGTGTTTAGGTTTTAGCATTTTGGGTTTTGGATTTTGGATTTTGGGTTTTGGGCTTATAGTTTAAACCCTAAACACTAAACACTAAACCCTAAACCCTAAATCATAAATCATAAATCCTAAAATGTAAACCCTAAACCTTAAACACTAAACCCTAATCCCTAAACCTTAAACCCTAAATACTAAACTCTAAACCCTAAATCCTAAATGCTAAACCCTACACACTAAATCCTAAACCCTAAATCATAAACACTAAACCTTAAACCCTAAAGCCTAAATCCTAAAATGTAAACCCTAAACCCTAAACCCTAAACCCTAAATCCTAAAATGTAAACCTTAAACCCTAAACACTAAACCCTAAACCCTAAACCTTAAACCCTAAATACTAAACTCTAAACCCTAAACTCTAAACCCTAAATCCTAAATGCTAAACCCTACACACTAAATCGTAAACCCTAAATCATAAACACTAAACCCTAAACTCTAAACACTAAAATTTAAACCCTAAACCTAAACTCTAAACCTTAAACACTAAACACTGAAATCTAAACCCTAAAACCTAAACACTAAACTCTATACCCTAAACACTAAACTCTATACCCTAAACCGTAAACACGGAATGCCGGTCCGTCCGGTTGGTTCGTGTGGTTTTTTTTTTCAAATTTAATTAAATCTCTTAATTCGTTTAGATCGATTCGCTAATTTTAATACTTGAAGTATCGGTTGGATGCACGAGTTATCGCCATGAATATGAGAATGATTGAGTTTGTCGAAGATTGAAATTCGTATAAGTTTTCGAAATTTATTATAGGATAATTTAGTAATTCATTGTTTTAGGCGTCGTTTAATTCAAAAACTAGAACGTCGTTTAGGGATTCAGAATGGAAATGCTCCTCGCTGCGATCCTTTTATTTATTTATTGTTCTTCAACTAATATTAAGGCCTCGTTTGGCAAATGTTCCGAAGGTATTACCCCAAAATAAGGTAAACAGACAATTTAGTAATACAAAAGGCCAATCATTAAATCGGTAAAGTATAAAGGGGAATGACCATTTTCCCATGAAGAAACAACAGAAAAGAAATAAAAACATTGGATCATATATTCAAGTTCGAAAGCGAACAACTTATTAATTTGACGATTCAATAGTATTATTCGAATTAATTAATTTATTATATACGATCTTAAATTTTAATGAGTTCCTTTTCAAACTACTTCATAAGTGATTAGCCACCACCAATCAGAGAGGCGGAATGCTCTGTTCATTCCTGAAAAAATTATCATGATCCACCAGAGTCTTAACACCGACCAATCTATCAAAGTTACCCTTATAATATTTCAAACCCCAACTTCTCGCCAGCAGGTAATTTTCCCAGCGGCTGCCACCACCGCCGCCATTAGTCCCAATATCCAAATCCCTATAGTTGACATAAGCTTCTCGGGGATTCTTAGAAACATAAGGAGCCATGTAATCATACAACCCTCTCAGCCAATTGATTTGCCTATCGGCAGCCACTTGCCCGTCTTCCGCCCAGAACGTTAATTCTTGCAGTTGGTAGATAACCCCATTTCTGTGCGGGAATGGAATGCTCGATTCAGAAATTTCCTTCATCTTCCCTCCATAAGACTCCATTACCAACATGGCCGTACTAGCATCCACCTCCTTTAGCTTCCCCCAAATCCCTTCCAACCCGTTAATCGGAATCGGGTCTTTCACATAGTCCGACTTCCCTTTTATGTTCCCCCACACTATCGGCGAAGTTGTTCTGTCGAGTAAGGTCTCGAGTGGGGTGTCAAGTGGGAATCCGAGCAAGTAGAGATTCGATCTCGCCCAGCTCGTTTCTACGCAGTTCTCTCCCTTCAAACCTAGTTCTGGAAATTTGTTGTCCATTATCGGAATCAGGTGCTCTGTTCCACCCAAATACAGAGTATTGAAGGAAGCTTGACCACTCGTTATAATTACACTGGAGAAGACATCATCAGGGAGCTGCATATCGACAACGTACTGCCACCGATGCAAAATTTCCGTCGCGTTCTGCTCCAAAGTTTTGACAACATTGCAGACCGTCACGTTCACCGGGACCGTGACCAACTTAACTTTCCAGGCGACGACGATCCCGAATGTGTTACCTCCGCCGCCTCGGATAGCCCAGAACAGATCCTCCCCCATCGAAGCTCTGTCGAGAAACCTCCCTTTCGCGTCGATCAATTGAGCGTCGACCACGTTATCCGCCGCGAGTCCGTACTTCCGGAGAAGAGACCCCCAGCCTCCGCCGCTGATATGACCGCCGAGCCCCACAGTGGGACAAATCCCAGAAGGAAAAGCTAGAGTGGGACTCACCTGATGAAGCCTGTAGTAAAGCTCCCCTGTAGTCACCGCAGGCTGAATCCATGCCGTCGAGTTGTGATCATGAATCGTAATGTTCCGAAAGCGGATGAGATCTAGGAGCAAGAAGCTGGAGGAGAAGCTATTATCCTGACATAATTATATGTTAAAAATTACAAGGAATCATAGTCACGGAAAACTTGTAGTCTCCCAATATTTGAACTTAGTGACAAGACATAGCTAGAGTAACTATTAGAGATTCTATACTTAAGAAAATTCCCGTCCTTAAAACAAGTATATCTTGTAAGTAATATCCCTTTTCCGCTACTAAATGCCAGTAGTTACTACAGATTTACTGGCAGTAACATGTATTTCTCATCACTGTTCATACTTTTCCTAAACGTTATTCATACATACATTAAAGGGGCATTTTAACTATTAATTATTCATTACCATTCTTAACAATAATAATCATGCCTTATTTATTTATTTATTTTTTTTCATTTTCAAATCTTCCCCTTTTCTATTTATCCACTAATTCACCTATCCCTTCTTTCCTCCTTTTTTTAATCTTTATTCTTAAATTAAGAATAACGTTTTTTTATTACAGGTATAACCAAAAATCGGCAAAAAACTTACGGGTACGGCACATGTATGTATACTACCCGATATGTTATATTGGATAGGTATTACCAGAATTCGAACTTAAGATGAGTGTGTAACGAGTATCAACTATCTGAACCCGAACCCAATCGTTTTTAAGGCTATTCATCCCTCAATTTTAGTTTTAAATTCCTTTATTTAGTTTTTAATATATATTTTTCCATTAATAAATGTTGCTTATTTAAATTATTCGAGTTCAATGATATCAATATTGATATATTTTATTTAATTTTCTAAAAAAACTTAAACATGTATGTAAGTATTACAACGATACTTTGTGACATATTAACGCTCTTACGGGATCAAATAAGTATTTGACCACAATCTTAATGACTGTGTTAAGTTCAAAATAGTTGTTAATGTACTACTATGGAGACCTCAATTTTGAGGCACGTAGATATACGTATGTAAGTATTACTATGATATTGTATGACATATCAACATTCTTAGAGGGACTAATTAAGTATTCGACCACAATCTTAACGAATATATTAAGTTTACAATTGTTGTTAATGTACTAAATTGGAGAACTCAATTTTTAAGACACATAGATATATGTACTCTTTCACTCTTTTCTAACTTTTCATACGAGCTCTCTTTTTTATTTGCTACATTCATATATTTACATAATTATGCTCCATCTTTATATGCACATATTTAATATTATTTCAAATGCGTCATGTATTTTATTTATCATCTTATATGTATAATTATGTAGCTATATATTTATTACTTTATTTAAATATGCTGTGTAATGCGATACCAACTTCAATTTAAAATTATGTAGCGTCGCCCGGCCATCTAAACTAGTATAAGACTAAAATGACATACTTGAGGAGAGGAGGTGTAGGATAGGCCTTCAAAGTCGTGACCGCCGCTTCGGATTCTGATCTGAAGATTGTGGGTTTTGGAGCAGTTGATTGTGGCTTGGATTTGGGGGATGGAATCTGGAGTGACAATGATGGATGGTTTGAAGGAGGTGGTTGTGTTGAACCTGCCATTTTTGATGGAGTATTGGAGAACAGAGCTATAGGTTAAGTTGGTGGGGATGTAAGTGACTTGAGAGAGATTGCTCGAATAAAGGCAATCTAGAATTAATTGATCATCAGCTAAGTTGTGGTAAGGACAGAAAATTACAACGATGAGCAGCAGCGAGATGTTGAGACTTCTCCTCATTGCTTTGCTTGGACGTACGGTTGCGATCTGTTTGAGTTTGTTTCGGTGGGTTTCTAGATTTGATGGAATCCGGCGCTCCTTTTATAGCGAAACAAATAGTTGAAAAGTCAACGTGCACCTTTTCTGCCAAAACAAGATTTCAAAATGTCAACGTGGTTGCCTTGCTGGGGCGGCTGATAAGCGAGTCCGAACGTAGAGTTAAAGACGAGTGCTTAATTACGTTCTTATTCAATATTCAAGTGCTTAGTAATTATTTTTTCAAATTTTCACCCCTGAACGGTAAAAATAAAAATAAAAATTCACCCCTAGTATTAGGCTTGGCAGTCAGCCCACGGGTTTAGGTTACCCATTGGAGCCCGCCCGCGAATACAGCCCGAAAGTCTGGGCCCGATGGATGTTTACCGGTTTCGGTCAGGCCCGTGACCCGCGCGTTTCGGGTAATGAGCGGATATGGATAATAACTTATCCGACCCATATCCAATCCGTGAGTTAAAACGACGTAGTATTGATATAGGGTATAAAAGCAAAATTTTCAGACTAGGGTTTCATTTCAGCCATTTTTTCACGCCTCTGAGCCTCTCTCCGGAATTTTCTCCCGACTTCCTCTCGAAAGAACTCCACTGAAACCCTAATTTTTCTCCAAAATCTTCCTTTTCTATTGATATTCATCGAATCCATCCCCACTATAATCATCACCTACCCATATTCAACTACAAAACTCCTTCAATCCGCAAAAATCTGGTTGTAATCGTGCATGCAAAGGATTCGAACCACTGAAACCCTAATTTTCCACCAAAAACCTCCTTTTCTATTGATGTTCTTCGAATCCATCCCCACTATAATCATCACCTACCCGTAATCACCCCTTTCAGCGACAAAAATGCCTCAATCCATACAAATCCAGTTCGAATCGTGCATGCAAAGGATTCCTTCCCCAAATCGAGATAAGTTTTTTATTTCGCCATTCCTTATTTTTGTTTATCCCCGCATGTATAAATTGTATACTAATTTTTGGGTTTATTGCTTCATATGCGGTTCGTCGAACAAAATCCGAATTTAAACCCTAATTTATCAAATTTGGGATTTTGCCTTCCGATTCATTTCATACCACTAAGTTATCTTATTAATTTCATAGTTATGTTCTCCAATTCCGAAAACCCTTTGAATGTTTTGTGGATTATGCCTGCTGTTTGAATCTTTTGTGGCTTATGTCTGCTTTTTGAAAGTTTGTGGCTTATGCCTACTCTTTGAATGTGTTTGTGGCTTTTGTGGCTCTTTGAATGTTTTGTGGCTGTTATTATGTGAAAAATCTGATTTGCAGTGTTATATGTTTCAGATTACTGCTCTGGACTCGAGAGTTATAGAATCAGGGCCAAAATTGGTTTCATTCCACTGTTTAGGTACGTTTAAGTATAGGGTTTGTTGTTGTTTTTCCTTTGATTCATAGCAATGTTGTAAGTACAGTATTGTAATAAAATGTATGTTTCTCGCTTAGGAGGAAGTCACACGGTTGGTGCTAATTAGGAGCGGTGGTGGAATTTTGAAATCGTTGTTCAGGAGGCAAGACAACAATCTGTTTCTGCCACTGCTGAGGTAAGCTTACATTGTGTAATGGTATAACATTTAAGAGTTTTAGAACTTGTTTAGAACTTAGAAGTGTTATGTTAGATTGTTAACAGCCTGAACCAAGTTTATACTGTCTTCAATTGAACTCATAAACCATGAACTCTCTACCCAATTGTTAAACCCTTATAAACCGTTAAAGTTAACCCCTTAATAGGCCGTCTACTTTTGATAGTACCCTTAATAATCTATCTTCTTTCTGAATTCTGATAGTAAACTGTTAAACCCTCAATTGAACTCGTAAACCCTTAACTCTATAACTAAATTTGTTAAACCCTTAATAAATTGTTAAGCCTTACTAAACTGTTAAGTAAGCCCTTAATAAACTGCTAAACCCTTACTAAACTGTCTACTTTCTGATAGTAATTGTCTAGCTTTCTTCAATGAATGTAATTGTTAAACTATTTTCTCCTTTTTTTTGTTTTGTGTTCTTATTTTCTCAATCAGATGACACCTGAACAACTCTCGAATATACCAGTTGAGAATAACAATGGTCCACCACCACTCCTTTCCCTTGCTAATCCTGAAAACCAACATGCAAATAATGTTGTCGATCCTCCCTTAGGTTCAACTAGGCCCTTAAAATCAGATGTCTGTCCTCCCTTCACCAGAATGTTCATTCATGGAATTTTAAAAGCCAAATGCAACTATTGTAAGAAGGTTTTGGCCGGGAAGTCCACTAATGGTACTTCCCATTTAAGAACTCACGAGAATCGTTGCGTTCACAAACAAATCCATGATGGTAGTCGGAGAATCCTAGGCCCTAACTACAAAGCTAAGGGTAATAGTGAGTTGAGTGCCAATCAGTTTAGCAATGAGGTTTGTAAGAATGAACTCTGCATTATGATCTTGATGCATGAGTATCCTCTTTCAATGGTTGACCACCTCTACTTCAAAAGGTTCTACTGTACCCTAAACCCTCTCTTTAAAGTCTCAACTAGGAATACGATTAAGAAGGACATCATTACTCGTTATGGGGATGAGAGGTCGAAAATTCAACGAGTCATAGATGAAAACAAAGGGAGAATAGCTGTAACCACTGACATGTGGACTGCCACAAATCAGAAAAGGGGTTACATGACTGTGACTGCCCACTACATAGACAACAATTGGGAGCTTAGAAGTCATTTAATTAGATTTCTATACGTTCCTACCCCTCACACTAGTGAGAGATTGGCTGGAAGACTCTCTCAATGTCTTCTTGATTGGAACATTGATAGTACTTTGTCAACGATTACGCTTGATAATTGT
The DNA here is from genome assembly GCA_030674075.2 of Linum usitatissimum. Lineage (NCBI taxonomy): Eukaryota > Viridiplantae > Streptophyta > Magnoliopsida > Malpighiales > Linaceae > Linum > Linum usitatissimum. The sequence goes on from JAUJYP020001374.1 coordinate 3,941,740, forward strand.
ACTACAAATGATTCCATGATCAATCTAGTGAGACAGAGGCTTCTCCTTTCCAATCTTATTAAGGATGGTGCTCTTTTGCATATGAGGTGTTCTCGCCCATATCCTTAATCCGATTGTGAGGGATGGATCGGACGTTTTGAAAGATGGGATTGAAAAGATCAGAGAGAGTGTGGTATTTTGGACATGCACACCTAGGAGAGTTGAATACTTTCACGAGACTGCTCAACAATTGAAACTTAATGTGTCAACCAAACTTGTGCTTCACTGTCCCACTCGTTGGAACTCTACGTACAACATGCTTTCTGCTGCTATCCCATATAAGGATGTGTTTGCTAGATTGAAACAAAGAGAATCTCAGTACAACTCTCTCCCTACGGATAATCATTGGGATTTTGCTTTGTAATTGTCCGTAAAAAACTTGTTGTTTTCAAAGAGATTACGAGAGGTTCCGTCTGGTTCTAAATACCCTACGCAATCGCTTTTTCCGAAGTCCGTAAATTAAGATTGAGCATGATGGAATGGTTGGACGATTCCGATTCGATGATTGTTTCGATGGCCGAGAAAATGTGGAATAAGTTTGCTAAGTATTGGGATGACATTCATTTGCTTTTGGCCGTTGCTACCGTCTTGGATCCGAGGTTTAAGTTGGCATTGGTAGAATTTTATCTTTGCTAAATTTGGGAGTCCCAATACCGATCCGGTTGGTGAAAGGGTGAAATGCGTAGTTTCGAATTGGTACTTGAGTATTAACGAAAATCGGCCAATAACATTGGTTCTTCAACCAATTTGGTTCCAAATTCTTCCGCCATCGATATGGATTTTGATCCGTTTGTAAGCCAAAGAAAGAAATCTAGACCTTCTTTAGTAACCACTGAATTGGAACACTATCTAGCTGAGGAACTACATCCTAGGACACCTGATTTTGATTTGCTTGGGTGGTGAAAAATTGGTGGTGTGAAGTATCCCATTTTGCAATGCATTGCAAGGGATTTATTAGCGGTACCAGTAATCTCTGTTGCATCGGAGTCAGCCTTTAGTTCCGGTGGGAGGCTTCTTGATCCCCATCGGAGTAGGCTGCAACCTTCAACGGTCGAGGCAATGATGTGTTGCAGGAGCTGGTTGCAGAATGATAAGCATGCAGGTATTGTTATTGTTTATGTAATTCTGTTTGTTCATGATTGTTTTAGTTTATGTTTTGATTTATGTACTTTCTGTAGTTGTAGATAAAGCGGAAGTGCAACAGCTTGAAGGCGTGTTCTCAACAATGGCGATGGATGATTCGACAGTTGAAGATGCATTTGGTTAGTTAGTATATACATTGCTGGTTTATTAACTATCCCTACTTCTGTTTTATAACGATTCCAACTGTATAACAGATGGAGAAGGAACCACTCAGCCACTGCAAGGGGATGGAGATGCTGTTGCAGCTGTTATAACCCTTGACGAATAGTTAAGGTTTGTGTTCTAACTGACAGTTTGATGTTGCACTGTAAATTGGATTGTATTGTTGTTGATACATATTAATTCATTGTTATCATTGGCAGATGAATTGATGAGTGATGAATTGAATCTTTGCTGAATTGATGACATTTGATGGTTGAACCGAAGTAGCATAATTGAAGGAAGAACCGAATTCTTTGCGAATGCTTGAATTGCAGATTTGCAGTCTTTGATACATTTTAGTTTATTGATTGATTTGAGTTTTCAGTTCGAACATTTAAGTGTTTTGATTGTGTTTAGTTTTGAATTCGAAGTATGAAGTCTGAATGTCTTGAGTCTGAACTAGTGAATTATAGCTTTTGCAGTTTTATGTTCTGGAACTGGAATCCAGAATCCAGATGGTCAATTTCAATTATGTATGAGACTGGAATACAGTATGAGAGTCTCATAATGAGACTGGGAATGGGTCAATGGGATGAATGATGATATTTATTGCCAGGTTTTCATTTGAGATTTTTTAATTTTCAGATTTTAACAATTTGTTGGACAAACCCGATATCCACGGGTTTAACCGAAATCCATACCAAAATGGATTTGGTAACAAAATTTTACCCATTAGGCATAATGGGGCGGTTATGGGTAAAACCGTGGGCAAATTTAACGGGCAACGGATAGGGTGTAACCGCCCCGTAACCGACCCATTGCCAAACCTACCTAGTATTTAGGATTTTCAGTCATTTTTAATATAAAGGCATATTATATATTTAAGTGGGTATTTGACGTTTGTAGTTACGATTTAATACAAAATAACGGTTAAATAATAACAAATTATTATAACGCAGTCTGGACTGCGCCGCACAACTTAAAAGAATGTACTTCATCCACCACCATTGTTACCCGAACGTTTAAGATTTTTAGGATTTCAAGACCCGGACCGCAGCACTACCCAGATCCTCAAATACTAATTTTGTATCATTTCTCAAATCTGCATGCATGTTCATGCAAGTGTACGTACATGCCAGGGTCTATTTAAAATTCTAGGTAAACATGTTTAGACTGACCAGTGAAGAGGGTGAGAGAATCGTGTGAATTGTATTATTGATTGTATGTATAAATACAAGGTTGATTATCAACAACGGATACAAGATAGATAATGGGATCATGTGTATAACAGTAAGCTACAAATCAGGAGAATAATAACAGTCTATAAGACTGAGTCAAAGTATCCTTATCACGCCCCTACAAGTGTTACCTCGGTGAGGTGGAACTTGTCACAAAACTTCCGGAAGGGAAGCTGAGTCAATGGCTTTGTGAGCACATCAGCAAGTTGGTCCGTTGCCGGTAAGTAGCGGACATGGAATTGGCCCGTAGAAGCTCGATCACGCACAAAATGAAATTCAATCTCCAAATGTTTCGATCTTGAGTGAAACACCGGGTTGTGTGCTAAGTATGTGGCTCCAAGATTATCACACCATAGTACGGGTGCGGATGGCAGCGGGACACTTAGTTCAATGAGAAGAGACTGGAGCCAAGCCACCTCTGATGCAAGTGTGGCAAGAGCACGGTACTCGCACTCCATAGATGATCGAGCAACTGCCTTTTGTTTTATAGTCGACCAAGAGACCAGATTTTTGCTGAAAAAGACTGCATACCCAGTGGTAGACTTGCGATCGCGAGGACACGAAGCGAATGAAGCATCCGAATATCCATGTATAATGGGAGAAGGAGATCGCTCGAACGTCAAGCCTTATGATAGAGTGCCCTTGAGGCAGTATACGCTTCACGACACACTAGTGGGCGTCGGTCGGAGCATGCTGAAACTGAGAGACATGATTAACTGTAAAGGAAATGTCGGGCCGAGTGAAGCTCATATATTGTAACCCACCAACAATGCTCCGATAGATACCAGGATCGGAAAATGCAGCGGACGTATCTGACGCACTATGATTTATCTGATCAGCCGTACATGGAGTAGGGATTGGCTTCGATCCAGGCATTCCGGAACGTTCCAACAAATCAGTGATGTATTTGCGCTGACTTAGCACCAAACCAGTCGATGTGTAATGAACCTCAAGACCCAGAAAATACGATAGTCGACCTAGGTCACGTAGAGCAAAACGTGAGTGAAGAAACACCATGAGCTTTTGAATGAGTGATGAATCAGGGCCTGGGATGACTATGCCATCAACATAGACCAACATGTATATAGCTGCCGCACCGGTCCCAAAGATGAACAATGATGGATCCGTCTTTGATGCCCGAAAACCAAAGTCAACAAGAGCAAAAGATAAACAGTCAAACCAGGTGCGTGGTGCTTGCCGTAGACCATAAATTGACTTCTTGAGGCGACAAACATGATATGGTTTATCAGGATCAACAAACCCAGTGGGTTGATGCATATAAACTTCTTCTTTTAGTGTCCCATGGAGAAAAGCATTTGAAATATCGAGCTGATGTAGATGCCATGATTGAGAAACAACAATGCCCAAAAGAAGACGTAGAGTGGCTGGTTTGAAGATCGGACTGAACGTGTAACACCCAATCTTTTTTCGAGAAGATATTGTCCGCTTTAGGCATAGCTAATTAATAGCTTGATTATTGGTAGTCATATTGACCATACTTTGACCATTTTTTGCTCCGATTTTGATGGTTATAAGTGCCCGGTTTGATCATTAGTGCATTTCGTTCTCGTTTCCTCTTGAACGGACCATTTCGGTCCGTTTCACTTGTTTCTTGGAGTTTCTTCCTTGATTTCAAGTATCCGTTGGATAGAGGGTTTGAATACGAAGCCGATGGTATCTTCTGGAGCGAAATCGGAGTCCCAATGAAGAAGTTATGGCCGAAAGAAGTCGATCAATGCTGTTGTTGACCAGTCAATAGGTGTCACGGCCGTGATGGGTAACCTGTCACGGCCGTGACGCCTAATCTGGGCAGCAAAATTAATTCAATACCAGATGCGATTTCAAGGGGGGAGAAAACAGAAAATGACGAACTAAAAGAAAATTGACGAAGGGGAAAGCGCTTGGGAGCCTAGGAACGCCATGGGAATTAAGATTTGAAGCCAAATAGTCGAGGAATCGAAGTCCAACGGGAGATCAACCTTCTATTTCGATGAATTGGCAGTTTGAAACTTTCTCTACATCTTCCATGGAAAAACAGGTTTTTTTCTTGTTTGGGTTTTGTGAATTCTTTTGGATTTATGAGATTGTTCTTGTGTGTAGTAATAGGATTGTGGATTCATGTTGATTGATGATGTGTTTTGCTATCTCATTGCCTCGATTGTCCTGTTTTCATTTGATTCGCAATTTTTCTCAGTTTTCCTGATTTGAGTTTTCTTATGAGATTGTTGCTGAGTTGTTTATTGAGCGGATACTTGCGGGTGTTGAGAGTTGTTGTAGGTCGTTCAGTTGACAGACCCGATCCTAAGACCCGAAACTGATCGTTATCCATGTTCCTGTTTATTCTACTGCTGAATAGTTTCTCATAGTCCTTAGGATGATTCAAAACTCGAACAAGACCTTTCCCCACAGTCGTTCTCACCTTAATTTGATCCGTAGCTGTCGAGTGATATATTTGCATTCATTGTTTCCTGTTTCCTTCAGTAGTTGTTCTGTTTTCATTTTATAGTTTAGGATAAAATTGTTTGCAAATTGTGATCGACTAACCAGCGAACCAAAACTGAGTAGTGAAGGTCAAGTGACCCGAAAGAATTCGACTGAGGTATCTCAGGATCATTTGATTGTTTGGGCTTGAAAACCCCGACGTCACTAATCCCTCACGAATTTTTTGTCAGGTGAAGAACAGTGACATCTCAGGGGGTCACTCATTTTTGCACTACTCCCACCTGAGCTCGATTAACTTCAGAGTTCTTAGAAAGAACTCATCCATTTCACCCCGAAAACACGTCTTGTCAATTAGGGACGGATTCTTACTTATAACCCATAGATCTCTCCCGTGCTTTGTCTATGTGGGACTTGTCTAAGGTGTTATATTACACCCGCTTGGGACTCAACGTCCTCGTTGAGGTTTGCCCCACCATCGTTCAAGAGGAACGCGTATAGGCTCTGATACCAAAATGTAACACTCTTATTTCTTACGAATTATTAAGTGACTAAACTGGCCTTAAAGCAGGGAAAAACTCAAAATCACATGAGGGATTTACGGTCTATACCAATATCTTGACTACTTCCTAAAATTCCCCGGCGAGAGTACTTTAAAATAAAATAAAATAAATAAATTCATAAAGAGAGTAAATAAAATAAAATATTTAATTACTAAATGCTACTACGAAATACCATTGAAAATCAAGTTTCAATTAGTTCAACATAAATGATCTCCTTTGAAAACTCAAGTCCATATAGCCATATATCCCGAGTCAGCTCCACTCTGCTCCTGCAACAACTTTCAAACATCCTAGTGGGTGGTTTTGGGGTCAGTGTTTCGTACCCATATCATAAAAAGAATTCCAAGTAAACATTAGAATACAAGTCATGTAATTTCACAACAGTCATTTCTACTTTCTAAATAACTCATCGCGCATAAAGCTGTCATCTTTATGTAATCATAACATATAAGTAAGCTTAACATAACAAGTAATCATAACAAACAATCACCATCAAAGATTCAAACTCAAATCGATCATGTTAGGTGCATTATAAATCCGTGAGTATCATGGTTCTTGTAACTTGTTATATCCTAATCATCATGTTCGTGACAGTCAATTACATGACATTAATTCTTGTACTTTTTCTTCACCTTATCTAAGGTATCTTATTCTTATGGGGCGTCCCCCAACTCAACTAACTAGCCTTATCGCCCAAATCGTGAAAACCGTGAAGTTATGTATGGGAGAATATATCCATCAAACAACATATCGTGTAAATCATGGATGTCTAGGAGAACGTATCCGTCAGACAATATATCGTGTAAATCGTGGATATCTGAGAGAGCATATCCGTCAGATAGTATATCGTGTGGGCAATGCTGGCACAATTCACATGGGCGATAGTCTAGATAGTGAGTTCATGCTCTTAATCCACCTATTAATCATCTAGGTATGGGGTTCTTGATCACTGCTCAATCGTCATTTAACCTTGTCATAATTCTAACCTTAATGGTCTAACGTTGATGTTAGTCTAGCATTGTCATCGTTTAAGGGCACAACTTGCATCATAACATAAACATATGGTAGATATTAAATCATAACATAAATAACATGAACATAAAGCAAACACTTAATCATGGAGTCATGACATTAAATTAAATGCATCAAATAATAAAACATAAAACCTAGCTACTACAACGATAATAATTTACCCCCTTAGACCAACCAACTCATTGATGAGCTAGCATCTCAGAAATATATGCGAAATGATTTCTCTTACTGCCACAAAACCATAGTTTCTGACGGTACGTCATTTGGAGTTCGAACGGTCTAGTTATGCCTCGTTTACTTGTTTGCAACACGTTGAAACTCTCAAGGATGAAACTGTCGCTTCACTGCCCAGCCGGCAATTTCCAGAACTAATCCTCCAAGTCCAGTCAACCACAAATTCATCCCTAACAAATAGAGAGTTATATTCCAGTCACCTAACTTTCCAGGAAGTACGGGTTAGCCATTCATCTCCCAAATTTACAGAAATTTCATAATGATCACTACACTTATCTTCATAGCGAAAGGCTATCTTCTCCATTTAGCTCCGTCGATGCAAAGATAGACTCTGATCCAGACACAGGTCCATCTAGAATGATGGCTCTCGTTGTAATGCAATCGATCTGGGACGATCAAACAAACGAATGGTGGCCGGCTGCAACCTCAATCGAACTGGAGCCGGATAGGATAATCGACACCTTCGATTCGTCGGGACCTCGTTCACAAACGACCCATGAATACTTTTATAGATGATTTCCAACTCCGTAATATTACCATCCACATTGTGTAAGCAATACATCCCCATCAAATTAGAACTTTCTACAAGAACCTTAGTAAATTGATAGCTGATAGCAAGCTACAAACTGAACTACACCACGAGCTCTTCTGCTATATCCACCATCCAACTCCCTTCAGTCCTTAAAATTTTACGATTTTTAACTGAAACCTGCAAAATATTATTAATTTCAATTAGGTTTTACATCGTCCAGCTTTAGCTGGTCAATCCAAAAGATAGGAGGAATATCCATAAAGACAGTGGGAGTATTCCAATTAGCTATACTATGCGCCAAAATATTAGTAGCTTCATTCAATTCCTGGTTACCATGATTCGAAACAGCAATGCCAAACATAGAGAGCTACCCACGAATACTTTTATAGATGATACCCAACTCCGTAATATTATCATCCACATTGTGTAGGCCCTTACATCATCATCAAATTATCACTTTCCACAAGAACCTTAGTAAATCGATGGCCGATAACAAGCTAAAAACCGAAGTCCACCATGACTGCTACAACCATATTCGCCATCCAACTCCCTATGGTCCTTAAACTTTTATGATTTTTTTAACTCAAACCTGAAAGATATTATTAATTTTAATTAGGTCTTACATTCTCGAGCATGAGCTGGTCAATTAAAAAGATAGGAAGAATATCCATACAGACATTGGGAGCTTTCCAATTAGATATACTATGCACAAAATAAGAGTAGCTTCATTCACTTCATGGTAACCATGATTCGAAACAACAGTGTCAAACATAGGGAGCGACCCATGAATACTTTTATAGATGATACCCAACTCCGTAATATTATCATCCACATTGTGTAAGACCTACATCACCTTCGAATTAGCACTTTCCACAAGAACCTTAGTAAATCGATGGCTGAAAGCAAGCTGCAAACAAAGCTCCACCACGTTTGCTTCGACCATATCCGACATCCAACTCCCTTCGATCCTTACAGTTTTACGATTTTTAACTGAAACCTGCAAGATATTATTAATCTCAATTATGTCATACATCATCGAGCTTGAGCTGGTCAATAAGAAAGATAGGTGAAAGATCCATCAAGATAATGGGAATACTACAATTCGTTATACTATATGTCACAATATTAGCAACTTCATTCACTTTACGGTAACCATGATTCAAAACACTAGTGTGAAACTTAGGGAGCGACCAATGAACATATTTATCGATGATTGCCAACTCCGTAATATTTTCATCCAAATTGTGTAAGCCCTACATCCCGATAGAATTAGAACTTTCTACAAGCACTATTGTAAATCGATGGCTGATAGCAAGCTATAAACTGAACAGCACCATGACTGCTTCTGCAATATCCGCCATCCAACTCTCTTAGGTCCTTAAACTGTTATGATTTTTGAACCGAAACGTACAAGATATTATTAATTTCAATTAGGTCTTACATCGTCCATCTTCAGCTGGTCAATCAGAAAGATAGGAGGAATATCCATCAAGCCAATGGGAGTATTCCAATTAGCTATACTATGCGCCAAAATATTAGTAGCTTCATTCAGTTAACGGTAACCATGATGCAAAACACCAGTGTCAAACTTAGGGAGCGACCCACGAATACTTTTATAGATGATTCCCAAGTCCGTAATATTATCATCCATATTGTGTAGGCCTTTACATCACCATCAAATTAGCACGTTCCACAAGAACCTTAGTAAATTGATGGCCGATAACAAGCTAAAACCGAAGTCAACCACGACTGCTTCTACCATATTTCCCATCCAACTCCATACGGTCCTTAAACTTTTATGATTTTTTAACTTAAACCTGAAAGATATTATTAATTTCAATTAGGTCTTACATTCTCGAGCTTGAGCTGGTCAATCAGAAAGATAGGAAGAATATCCATAAAGACATTGGGAGCTTTCCAATTAGCTATACTATGCGCCAAAAAAAGAGTAGCTTCATTCACTTCATGGTAACCATGATTCAAAACAGCAGTGTCAAACATAGGGAGCGACCCATGAATACTTTTATAGATGATATCCAACTCCGTAATATTATCATCCACATTGTGTAAGACCTACATCACCTTCGAATTAGCACTTTCCACAAGAACCTTAGTAAATCGATGGCTGAAAGCAAGCTGCAAACAAAGCTCCACCACGTTTGCTTCGACCATATCCGACATCCAACTCCCTTCGATCCTTACACTTCTACGATTTTTTAATTGAAACCTGCAAGATATTATTAATCTCAATTAGGTCATACATCGTCGAGCTTGAGCCGGTCAATAAGAAAGCTAGGTGAAAGATCCATCAAGTTAATGGGAATACTACAATTCGTTATACTATATGTAAAAATATTAGCAACTTCATTCACTTTACGGTAACCATGATTCGAAACACTAGTGTGAAACTTAGGGAGCGACCCATGAACATATTTATAGATGATTGCCAACTCCGTAACATTTTCATCCAAATTGTGTAAGCCCTACATCCCGATAGAATTAGCACTTTCTACAAGAACTATAGTAAATCGATGGCTGATAGCAAGCTACAAAATGAACAACACCATGACTGCTTCTGCAATATCCGCCATCCAACTCTCTTAGGTCCAAAATATGAGCAGCTTCATTCACTTCACGGTAACCATGATTTCAAAACTAGTGTAAAATTTAGGGAGCGACCCAGGAATACTTTTCTAGACTATCCCCTACCCCATAATATTATCATCCACATTGTGTAAGCCCTACATCACCATGAAATTCGTACTTTCCAAAAGAACATTAGTAAATCGATGGCTGACTGCAAGGTACAAACAGAACTCCACCACGACTACTTCTGCCATATCGGACATCGAAATCCCTTCGGTTCTTACACTTTTATGAATTTTTTTACTGAAACCTGCCAAATATTATTAATCTTAACTAGGTCGTACATTGTCTAGCTTGAGCTAGTTAATTAGAAAGAAATGAGGAAGATCCATTAAGATAATGGGAGCTTTCCAATTAGCTATACTATGCGCCAAAATAAGAATAGCTTCATTCACGTCATGGTAACCATGATTCAAAACAGCAGTGTCAAACATAGGGAGCGACCCATGAATACTTTTATAGATGATACCCAACTCCGTAATATTATCATCCACATTGTGTAAGCCCTACATCACCATCAAATTAGCTCTTTCCAAAAGAACCTTAGTAAATTGATGGCTGACAGCAAGCTGCAAACCGAGCTCCACCACGACTGCTTCTACCATATCCTACATCCAACTCCCACAGTTGTTAAAATTTTATGAGTTTTAACTTAAACCTGCAAGATATTATTAATCTCAGTTAGGTCTTACATCGTCCAGCTTGAGCTAGTCAATCAGAAAGATAGGAGGAAGATCCATGAAGATAATGGGAGTATTCCAATTCGCTATACTATAATCCAAAATATTAGCAGCTTCATTCACTTCACGATAACCATGATTTAAAACACTAGTGTCAAAGTTAGAGAGCGACCCACAAATACTTTTATAGATGATACCCAACTCCGTAATATTATCATCCACATTGTGTAAGCCCAATATCACCATCAAATTAACACGTTCTACAAGAACCTTAGTAAATCGATGGCTGATACCAATCTACAATCTAAACTACACCATGACTTCTTTTGTCACATCTGCCCTCCAACTCCCTTCGGCCCTTAAACATTTATGGTGTTTTTAATAAAAATGAAACCTGGAAGATATTATCAATTTCAATTAGGTCTTACATCGTCCAGCTTGAGGTGGTCAATCATAAAGATAAGATGAATATCCATCAAGACAATGGGAGTATTCCAATTATGCGCCAAAAAATGAGCAGCTTCATTCACTTCAAGGTAACCATAATTCCAAACACTAGTGTCAAATTAGGGAGGGACCCAGAAATACTTTTATAGATTATCCCTAACTCAGTAATATTATCGGTGAATTCTTCAGTATACCTGGTATACCAAAACTTTCGGTGTGCCTAGTTATTTTGGTAACGTAAATCCATTATCAACGTCCATTTTCAGTTTGCGATCTTGACGGTTCAGAATTATTCGAATATTAAATTTCTATTTCACATTTTATTTTTGATTTCAGTTTGCGATCTGAAATTGGATTGTAATTGATCCAAAATTTCATGTGATTTCAAATAAAAAATTGCATGTGGTTTAACTGAAATTGTTCTTTGCTATTTTTTTATGTCACTTTGGGATGCCATAAATGGTGTTTTGTTTGGTTTTTCAGTTGCAGAAAGTCCCAAGTTTTGTTTTGAAGCACCAGGATTTTGTTATCTTGCTGCATTTTTTCAGAGTTGTGTTTCCTTCGTCTCCCTCTGTTGCTCTCTGAGCTGCTGCCTTAGCTTGCTAAAGATCCTTTGTCAAATTGAGAAAGCAAGATCTTTTGTCAGAAAACATATGAGATAAAAAATAAAATGTGAAATAGAAATTTAATATTTGAATAATTGTGAACCGTCGACATCAAAAACTGAAAAATGGATGGTGGTGATGGATTTACGTTACAAAAAAAACCAGGAACACCGAAAGTTTCGGTATACCAGGTATACCGAAGAATTATCCACATTATGTAAGCCCTACAAAACCATGAAATTACTACTTCGCACAAGAACCTTAGTACATCGATGCCTGATAACAAGCTGCAAACTGAAGTCCACTACGACTGCTTTTGCCAAATCCCCCATTCAACTCCCTTTGGTCCTTAAACTTCTATGATTTTTTTAACTGAAACCCGCAAGATATTATTTATTTCAATTGGGTCTTACATTGTCCTGCTTGAGCTGGTCAACTAGATAGATAGGAGGAATATCCATCAGGATAATGGGAGTATTCTAATTAGTTATACTATGCGCCAAAATATGGGCAGCTTCATTACTTTATGGTAACCATGATTCCAAACGCCAATGTCAAATTTAGGAAGCGACCCACGAATACTTTTATAGATGATCCCCAACTCCGTAACATTATCATTCACATTATGTAAGCCCTACATCACCATGAAATTCACAATTTCAAAAAGAACCTTAGTAAACCGACGGCTAACATCAAGCTACAAACCGAACTCCACCACGACTACTTCTACCATATCCGAAATCCAACCCCCTTTTGTTCTTAAACTCTTATGATTTTTTTTATTTGAAATCTGCAGGATATTATTAATTTCTATTAGGTTGTACATCGTCCAGCTTGAGCTAGTCAATTAGAAATATAGGAGGAAGATCCAGCAAGACAATGGGAGTATTTCAATTCTCTATACTATGTGCCAAAATATTAGTAGCTTCATTGACTTCATGATAACCATGAGTCCAAACATAAGTGTCAAACATAGGGAGCGACCCATGAATACTTTTATAGATGATCCCTAACTCCGTAATATTGTCATCCACATTGTGTAAGACCTAAATCACCATCAAATTAGCACTTTCCAAAAGAACCTTAGTAAATCGATGGATGACAACAAGTGGCAACCCGAGCTCCACCACGACAGCTTCTGCCATATCCGACATCCAACTCCCTTCGGTTCTTAAACTTTTATGAGTTTTTAATTGAAACATGGAAGATATTATTAATCTCAATTAGGTATTACATCTTCCAACTTGAGCTGGTCAATGAGAAAGATAGGAGGAAGATCCATAAAGATAATGGGAGTATTCCAATTCGCTATACTATACGCCAAATTATTAGCAGCTTCATTCACGTCACGGTAACCATGATTTAAAACACCAGTGTCAAACTTAGAGAGCGACCCTCAAATACTTTTATAGATTATCCGCAATGCCGTAATATTATTATCCACATTGTGTAAGGCCAACATCACCATGAAATTTGCAATTTCAATAAGAAATTTAGTAAATCGATGGCTAACATCAAGCTACAAACTGAACTCCACCACGACTGCTTCTACTATCTCCGACATCTAACTTCCTTTGGTTCTTAAACTTTTATGATTTTTTTAACTGAAACGTGCAAGATATTATTAATTTCAATTAGGTCGTACATCGTCCAGCTTGAGCTAGCCAATTAGAAATATAGGAGGAAGATCCATCAACACAATGGGAGTAGTCCAATTCTCTATACTATATGCCAAAATATTAGTAGCTTTATTCCCTTCACGATAACCATTATTCATAACACTAGTGTCAAACTTAGGGACCGTTCCACGAATACTTTTATAGATGATCCCGAACTCCGTAATATTATTATCCACATCGTGTAAGACCTACTTCTCAATCGAATTTGCACTTTCCATATGAACCTTATAAAATCAATAGCTGATAGCAAGCTACAAACCAAACTCTACCATGACTGCTTCTGCTATATCCAACATCCAACTTCCTTCTGTTCTTAAACTTATATGATTTTTTAACTGAAACCTGCAAGTTATTATTAATTTCAATTAGGTTTTATACTGTCCAGCTTGAGCTGGTCAATTTGAAAGATAGGAGGAATATCCATCAAGACAATGGGGGTATTCCAATTAGCTATACTATGTGCCAAAATATGAGCAGGTTCATTCACTTAACGATAACCATGTTTCCAAACTCTAATGTCAAAATTAGGGAGCGACCCACGAATACTTTTATAGATGATCCTTAACTCCCTAATATTATCATCCACATTGTGTAAGCCCAACATCACCATCAAATTAGCACTTTCCACAAGAACCTTAGTAAATTGATGGCTGACAGCATGCTACAAACCGAACTCCACCTCGACTGCGTCTGCCATATCTGACATCAATAGAGGATTAAAATAATACTAGGATAGAGATAGTGGGCCTGAGTTATACCTCTGTGTATCAATCCATTTATCTAGCCGAATCTTCGAGCCTTGTTATTCTCATCCCACCAAAGAACCTTCTCAACCATCCCTGTATTTCCCCTAGCCAAATTAAACAAGAAGCGAAACCATTAAGAAATGTCACTCATAGTCTAAACACCTAAGTTGAAAGAGGTTAAATCAAAGTTAAAGTAACTCTCACCTACTCGTCAACCCTCAAGAACGCAAAAGGTTGAGAACAACGAAGGCCTCCCCTCGCCATTAAACATCAAGGAGGAAAGAAAGTCAGCGGTTCAATGAGTTTAAGGATAACACATTATACCGCCCAAAAATCTCCGATCTAAACGAAAATGGAAGACTAGTCAAATCTAGGTTTAGGAATCGATTTATCGACGCTCGGGAAGCATCGATTGGTCTCCATATGCAGCGTCGATCACTTTCAAGCAAGGAAGAAGGAGGAAAAAGCAGTGGCTCACCGAGATGAAGAGGGAATTTCATATGTAGTAAACCCCATACCCAAGAGAGGGGCAGCGATAGAGCTTCCACTAATCGGACGTCGTCGGAAATGGCGGTTGAGCGGAGGATGTAGTGAAGGAGGGTAGAGGCTCTGCTTAGGTCTATGATTCACGATTATATTGCTCGTTTAGCTGTGGTTTTCACCAAAATCACTGCTAATCGAGAAACTAACTAAAACACCTTTGTTTGGATTTCGTTTAACAGGGGTTTAAAACCCCTGTTAACTGGGCCACAGTTGACAGGGGTTCTAAAACTGCCGTTAAATGGCGCTCATTTAACAACGGTTGTAATCCGTTGGTAATAAACCACAGTTTAACAAGGGTTCTAGCACCTCTGTTAAACATCCGCTGCTAATAACTATTTTTCTTGTAGTGGATGTTGTCTTCATGTATTTATTTGTGTGTTTAAGTCACATGTACTGGAGCTGATGGTGGGGAGAGAGCTGGTATGTTTTTATATCAGTAGATATCAGCTTTTTATGTATTTTAGAACTTGGAGGTGTATCTTTTCTTTCCGTATTAACTTGTATTTAAGGATCTGGGATCCGAGACTTGTCTATTTTGAAAGGTTTAACAAAGGTTTTAGTACATTCTTTAATGTTTATCTGTGTATTTATTAGTAGATGTGGGTCAAAGTTGGTCTAGTTGGAACCCGAGTGGGTTGCATGGGTTGAACAAGTGGTTTAAAATATGACCCGTCACAACCAAATCAAGAAGCTCACTTGTCTCCCCCTCCATCAACACAATTGTAACATTGAGATTATTACTATTGGTTGGCGATCGGATCTCCAGTAATATTTTAAAGGGAGATTAACGTTCCCGGTTATTGAAGAAATAGTTCATCTTAGACGGCGTTTTCATTTCTAATAATCACATATTTAGGCCGTCGGTCGTATTCTGTTTTGCAGGAAGAAGTGGGTTCCGTTTGTTGGTGAAGATCTAGGTGTCGGGGTCGACTCATACACGGCATGATCGATGATATATCTGATTTCCACTTGATGACGTTTGATTTACCGAGTTCATCGCCCTCGTTGAAGAGATATTGCATGCTAAATTGTATAGGTTTGGGGTAGAAGTTTAGGGTGTTTCTGGCATTTTAAGTGTGGAACTTGCCCCTAAAAGACTCGATCCAACCACTGGTATAGGTTTGGGGTAGAAGCATGCTAATTCTTGTTTGCCTTTGGACGAAACGTTAACTCACAGTTACTAAACATTCAAAAGACAAGTATTAAAACTGAACTGAAACCTGTATTAAACCCTTACATCAATAAGACATAGATCATGGATCCTTAAATACACTCACAACAAAAAATAGGAGGTATAACTCGAAGTTCTTAAAACATGAAAACGATATCTACAAATATAAAAAACGACCAACTCTCTCTCCACCTTTAGCATCAATACCCGTGCTAATACACACATATACAAAAAATACAACATAGATACAACATAAAGGCAAACATCCAACCGGGGTCAGTACTAATCACTAAGTGCCTAAGCCTCATCCAAGGTTCGGCCTAGTTGAGAATGTTTGTAATCAACATCGCCAAGTCTCCCTTGATTTGGTGCCCCCATCATCAAGATTTTAGTAGAAGGTAACTAACTCCCTGTATTCTGAGTCGATTAGATTTGGGAAAATAACCGCAACAATCCTTATATACTAAACTCCTCACGCTCATTGCCACATTACCACCACGCCCATGGTGAACAAACAACCACGTCTGTGGTGACTCCCACCTTGTCCATAGTCATAATCCCACCATGCCCACGATCTATCTCCTTGAATTAAATAATTCAGTAAAAACTCCACGGCTTCTTATCAAAGAGCAAGATTTTAATCAAACTGAAATTTTAACCGACGAACCCAAAATTAGGGTGTCACAACTCTCCCAACGTTAATAAGTTTCCTCCCGAAACCTAAACCTTACCCCACTGAGCGGAAAAGATATAACACTTCACTATTGAAATACTCTGGTGTTGAACCACTATAGCTGAAAGATCAACTCCTCTACTTGGAAGCACTAAGGTTGAGCTTTAACCAACGATTCCCAAGAATAATTCCTCGCTCCTACAGAATTCCATCAATCTCGAACCTCGAAATTTGGTCCCAGCCGAGTCATGGTTTCCAAAGGTAAGTTGGGCACTCTCTTCCAACATAAGCCTATCCCTCTTTCCTTAGGACAGGGTCAGCCATGTTCGACATAGAGCCGACCCAATAAGATTGCTAAGACTATGAACCCAAAAACTAGTCACCTCCTCAGAAGCAACCAAATGACCAAAGTCAAAGCCTCACTCCCACTATTTCAGGTCCAACTCATCTTTGAGTCACCCCATAATCTACTATGCACATCTTTTAAAAATATGCACAAGACCAAGCCTCATGACAAGGACGACACCTCATCTACAGCCTGATCATGTGCCCTACATGGCCCACTAAATCCTTGAAAAGCGTGTAACCACTCAGCGCACCATGCCTGTGGCCAGCAGGCCGGCTACGTCCGTGACTAGCAACACACCATGTCGTGGCTAGCATAGCACCACTCCCTTGGCTAGCTATCCAACCATGACCATTGTATGCCACATAACTGTTGTTGCCTTAATTCTCCCTCATTTTCGTCAGCCAAGAGCTCTTGTTGGTCCAACACATTACTAACACTACTTTAGGACCCATATGCGAATGTCACGCTATTCATCCCCAGCTGTTCATGACTTATCGTTGGATGAGCTCCCATTAGTCCATGAACATTGTCTTACTAAGTTAAAATACCTCTAAGACACTTTAGAATTCTAAACTTGGTTTAAAAGTCTCAAAACAAGACCGACCGTCCTTGGTCAAATTGGTGAAAACATGCCATAAAACCTTTCCAACACTTAAAGTCAATTCAAAAGAAATAATTCTTGAGTGCACAAATTTAAAAAAGTGGAAAACGTTGTGAAACTTTATGAAACGAGATTCAAAAATCCAAACCAAACTTTAATTTCCTTTAAAACTAATGTAACACCACGATTTCAGATTGACTTTTGGTTTCTGAGTTGGTTTTGGAGTCTGGAAGTGGTCTAGCAAAGTGAATGATCACGGGTGTGACTGTGAGTCTATCACGACCGTGGTTGTAAGGGCAATCACGATCAAGGCCAACAATACATCACATGCGTGGTTACTAGTACATCATGGTCATGACCTTAAGTTCATCACTGGCGTGATGGTAAGTTCATCACGGGAGAGGTGGACTATTTATAAAAGACACTCCACGACTTGAGAGCTTGGAATTACAGAAACCTAAAATAAAATTCTCTTAATATGATGAACGACGATTCTCATCTCAGGAAGAGAGCGACCAAGGGAGAAAGATGGAACTGATTGTTGCTAGAAGATTAGTTAGGCTAGGAGATCCATTGGAAGGTAATCAATCTAACTTTCTCTCTTACTCCTTATGTTAGAAAGCTATGTAGGAAATCTTGACAGTTTTGGGTTTTGGGTTTCAATCCTTTATTGATCTGTTCGGGTCTATTAGGAGGGGAGGCTTGAGTTTCGGGACGGTAGCTTTGATTAAGACTCTTCACGAAAGCTAATAGGGGAGGGGGGATTATGCTTACGTTGTGCTTTTAAAGTGTTGAACTATGATAGGATAGTTTGGGATTTCCTTCGAAAGGACTTCGCATGAGATGATTGATGTTGTGGAGCGAGGGCTCCAAGGCTGTACATTAGCGTGCGTTCTATGGCATAGAAGTCGAAATGATATTGAGCTAGAAGCTCTAAGGCCTAAACGGTGACGTGTGATTCACTATTCACAATAGGATATGACAACCATAGCTAGAATAAGTCCCAATGATGTGCTGCATTTAGGACGTGTCGAGTATGCCTATAGATGGAGCTCACATGGTTAGAGTAGTTTCATAGCATAATCCATTATGAGGCTATCTGCATAGATAATGGTGGCTGATACTAGGTATCCTACTAGATGACCAGTAGGGTTCCTCTAGTAGAGTAGACCAGAATGATCTCTTCACTATTTATTTGAGTTCTTCTTTCATTGCTTATCAGTTTGGTGCATTTCTTTACTAGACACTTAGTGCATATAATTGACATCATCTATGTAAACTTGTATGTATGATTCTAGACCATTAAGAGCTAATGCCTCCTAAGACAAGAGATGTAGCTACAGTATCTCGACCAATCTTTTCTAAGTGCCCAACAGTGAGGTACACTAGAGGACGTTAGACCTAATTTTGATTTTGAGGATTTTACCTTATTTTCAGATGTTTTCTAGTTATGTTTTGTTGATTTGTTGGGATGATTTGTTTCACTATTTTGGGATTTGCTTTTGAGAATTTTGTTGAGCCATTGATGCTCTATTTTATGTGATGATGTTTTCCTTATGTTTGATAAGAGGTAGAACTTGAGTTAGAATCGTGGGTTAATATATTGAATGCTATGTGTTTTAGTTTAAGTGAAACTCGTGCGTAGTATGCATGTCTTTGAAATGGGTGGTTCGACCGGGTCTACTAGGGCCGGGTTTCATAACGGATATCAGAGCCTGGTTGTCAATGTCTGACTATGAATACCGGTGTAGCGAGGCGTCATGAAGCTCGAAAGGGGACCGGTATCCCATAATGATAAAGTACTGAACATTTGGGGAGGATCCTTTCTCTGTGTTGATAGACATTTGTAATTTGTAGTCCTCTTGTGTGTAAATTTAAAACGGGAGAGTCAGTCATGGGAGTGGCAGAAACGACATCATGGGCGTGATGGTTAACCACCACGGGTGTGGTTAATGGGGGTAACGGTCCTAATCGAGTAACGATCACAGGTGTGGTTAGTCGCTGGCCACATGCATGGGTGTCTGTGCATCACGGACGTGGTTCACTACACACCATAGGCGTGGTAAGGCATGTGGTGAGCATGGTTGCAAGAGCATCACAAGTGTGGCAGTAGTACACAACTGGTGTGGTAGGGCTATCACCATGGGAGTGGTGGATTTTGAACAGATAATTGAAACTAATTTCCACAGAACCAGAAATCTTTTGAAAAACAAGGTAGTGAACGTTTATCCTCCTACTTGTAGCGAGCATAGTGAGTTAGTCAAGACGAGAAAGAACTCGCCAACACCAAAGTGGAACTTTAAGGAGCTGACTGTCAATTGGTTAAGGTAGTAAACCAATGTTTTTGGTTACCTCAAGTTTGCGCCGGAGACGACACTGATATATGCTATGTACCTAATGAGAGGAGTGGCTAAGGAGTGGTGGTGTAATCAACTGGAGGGCGGATAGGATCCCTTCGTGAAGGACTAAGACGAGTTCCAAGTCCTCTTCAAAAAGGAGTTCATGCAAGAGCAGCGGCAGAAGAACAAGACAGATGAGTCCTGAACCTAAAGTAGGGGGAGATGAAGGTATTTGATTACTACAACACCTTCATCAAGCTGAGCAGATCGTACACGGGCTTAGCAGAGAAGAAGGTGGAGGACATGAAGCAGCTATTCCTGAATCGGCAGAGAGCTCACATCCAGATTGGGATCACGAGTAGTGACATGGACACCTTGAGGGCTGAACACCTCAAGGAGAGAACGAAGGGAGAGCGCCAAGGTTAGCAGGAGGACAATAAGAGGAAGGTTTCAGCTTTGGAGGGGTGCCAGTTCCGCCAGCACCACCAAGGAAGAGGAACACACAGTGTTGCTTCCGTATAATAGGCTCGCCACTGTGCTCTTATCACCCCGACAGTGCAGCAGAGGTAGTCTACTGTAAGGTTAGATCACCCACCTTGTCCGGAGTGTATGTTGCGACACCAAGGTGTGTGCTTGAGGAAGCCCAAGATCTATTTCAAGTGTGGCTAGCCTGGCCACTTTGCTTGAGAGTGCCCTGGGCTGGGTAGGCCAGCAGTGTCAGAGGTGACTGTGTAGCAGGTTCGGGCTCTGTCTGGAGTTCAACGAGAGGTGGAGGTTTCAAGAACCTGCGTTCTAGGGCTAACATCTTGCCTTTAGGTCAGAGGTCACATCGAGGAGGGAACTCTAAGGCGTAGAGCAGGGTGTACGGTACTAGAGCATAGGCAGAGGCCGCCCCGGATACTATCACGGGTATGGTTATCATTTCTGGCAGATCCTTGTATGCCTTGTTTGATATTGGTGCTTCGCACTCAATTCATTTATACTACATTGATGACTTGTTCGATCGGCTCCAGGGAGCGGCGGCGTTCTCCAAGATTGATATGAGATCTGGTTATCATTAGCTGAAGGTATGACCACTATAAGTTCTTAAGGATGCCGTTCGGATTGACCAATGTAACTGCTGCTTTCATGGCGATGACGAACAAGGTGTTTCATGGACACTTAGACATTTTTTTATAGTAATCATCGATGAAATCTTGGTCTATTTCATGACAAAAGAGTAGTGTGACTGAGGTGAGAAGCTTCTTTAGATAATTTATAGATCAAGAGAGAGTCGGTAACATGGGACTATAGCGTATGTAACTGTGAAATTGAAAGTGTTTGGAATCTCTTTCTCGGTTGTGAGTTTTCATGGGAATGCAGGGAGGCGGCCGATTTGGGAGCTTTGATCGATGGAATTAGGGAGCAGAGTGAATCATGGAGTGAATGGCTATAATAAGTTATGCATGAAATCATAGAGCACCATGTACAATAAGTCTCTGTAGTGGTTTGGGCGGTGTGGACCGAACGAAACAATTGACTTTGGCAATCGGAAGTGTGAAGTACTCGCGCTGTTGTTATAAGGGCGAGAGATGGTTGCAGCGAGTGGATCACCGTACAATTGGAGAGACTAGGAGCGTTGTCACCGCCTGGTGAATTTGGTTGCAAAAAGTGGCATCTCCAGCACCAATGTAATGTGGATGCTTGATGAATGCTTGTTCGGCGTCTCAAAATAGTCCGGTCAATAAAGTAACCGGAGTCAAATATCCCTAGGGTCTCTTTAAGTATCTCACTCAAAGTTGTGGAAAGTATCAATCGAAGTAACAAGAAGTGTGGTTTAGGTGTCACGGAAACCAATTAAGCAATCAAAATAAAAATAAAAATTGCGTTAAAAGTAAGGGTTGCAAGATTGGACAAATATGGTTTTAGACAATTAGAAATTAACCTGCTTAGATTTTGAATCCCCCTAGACAATTCAAATTCACAAATGACAGAAAAATTTCACGATTTAAAATAAATAAGAGAAATTCAATAAACTGGTGCAATTCTTCTCACATCAAATCATGCCTTTCGGGACCGCTAATTTGCTACCGATCTAATCCTAGTATGCGCTCTTGAGACAAAGATTTGAAACCCACTAGGCTATTTATTGAATAAGAATTGCTCACACGGTAGACTATTTCATTCACTCCCGGATGAGGTTTAAGATCTAACCTAGTTATTTGATTTTGGCATTCTAGATATGCAAGCTCTCATGAGTCTAAGACAAATCTAACAAAGATTCATTCAAGTTGATAAGGAAATAACAAATTGAAAATGAAATCAAACATATACTGAAATTCATCTAATTCGCATAAACCAATAAAAGTCATAAATCATTCGTTCAAAACAATTAACCTAGAGTTCATCTAATCTAAAGAAGAGAAGTTTAGCTGCTCATAATCTTGAGGGACAAATCAAAATCAAAAGAGGAAGACATTGATTCTAGTTTTACACAAAGAATTATGAAAAAACCTAATATCGCTGATCTTCCCGAGAACTTAATTCATCGTCTTGATTACTTCGTCGATTCTGAGCTCCTTGAAGTTTCCTTTAAGTCGCTCCCAAACCTCTCATTATAGCTCTCAATTTCGTCCAAGGAAGTCTATCTTTGATTGGAGGAGGACCATGCTTTAAATAGGAATTCCAAAAATCCATCAAATTCCGGATTTATCAATATTGGCGCTATATGGTGATGTCAAACATGGCGCTATGGTCTTAGTGCCAAATTTGACCATCCATAGCTCCAAGATTTTCGAAATTGTCTGAATGGACTGTCAATCTTGGTGCTACGTAGATGTCAAAATTTTTGCTATGTACATAGCGCAATGTTTGACAATCCATAGCACCATTGTTCACAACATTCAGCACTTTGTGATTTCTTCATTTCTTGACCCTTACTAGCTCTTCCATGCATGTCTCTATCGCTCTGAATAGTGCCCCGACATCGTCATGTACCTGAAATCTTACAAAGACACTCCAAAATGACATCAAAAGAGATAATTCAATGCTAGGTAGAAGTATCCACTAGCTAGCATATATATTTGTTATTTAATGAAGAAAAATATCATTTCGATCACCCGCATGATATGGAATTATAGTTTAAAGAGTTTGGTGGAAAATAATACATGTCACACTTTTATCTACCAACCGTATGCATAATATTAGGGAGGTCCAACCACTGTCGATATCCAATAAAGAGGTGACTCTGAAATAGGCTTTTAAATCTATACTAGAAATATTTGTGCACTCTGTCGCGGGAAACAATATGGTTCTAGTGTGAAATTTCAAAAATAAGCCCAACGAAATGAATGCATATACATAAAAAAATATATGCAAGCATTAAAATCGAATATGGACATCATTATCTTGCTATCATTTAGTAGCTAATATAATTGTAAGATGGGTAAAGATGAGTTAGACATACCACAATTTAAATTTAATGAATAACTAATTAACATAGTTGAAAATTTATCAAGTTACAAATATATGAAGTAGAAATTGTTGTTTTCTAATGCATAGTTCTTATAACTCTTTTTTACCTGCACTCCTACCTTTTTAATTTTTTTGGTGATATAGCTATTTGCGGCAGCAAACAGTACATAGCCACCAGATTCAATATCCATTAATGATAGTATGGACTTTATCTCATTCACGAGTCAATTCTTTGTCAATGGTACGAAAATTTATTCCATAACATTGATTTAAGCGTAACGTTTTTAGTGTTTGTGCAGAACAATGTGCCACAATTGGTAGAAAAAATGGTAGCATGATAGAACACTCCACTGATGCAGCACAATTATCCAACCACCATAAAACTCCACTTATGAACCATAGAATCTTTGTTTGTGTGTTACAACTAGGAAAATTAGGTTAATATTCAGTCAGGTTATTTCTTAGGATTATGCAAGACAAAGCTTATGCATGTTACAACTGTTATAACTCAGGAAGAACTGTACACAGTAACCCAATGGTTAAACTCGAAGGATGGTCAATAAACTCTCTCACGAAGGCTCAAAATAATAAAACATCTTTCTCTCCGAAAATGGAGCAAGTTCAACAAAACCCGATGGGTCAAGATGTTGAAAATCTACACCAAATACAACAATTAGAGGTACTAATTGATTTCATTTAAGCTTGCCAAAAATTTAGGCTCCAAACTTGTAGCTCTCTATAACATCCAAACTTGTAGAATATTGGAATTTCACAACTTGAAATATTTGACGATCAAGAATTTGAAGAATTTATCAATAGATGTTGCATTTGCTAAACGTCTCCTTGAAGACATTGCAATTGCACCTCCGGTTTCCGGAAGCACGGATTCCGAGGTCGAGTACTCCGACGAAGATCATATAAGCCTTTCCATCGAAGAATCTTTCACCATGGCCGACGAGAAGACACTTGGCGATTATGCCAAACAAAGTCTCTCAAACGTGGGGTCCTCCATCACCCGACCCCGCGTCGAAGCCAACAACTATTTCCTCAATGGAAGCGCGATGAGATCAAAGAGAGAATTATCCATTTCATGCAACAAGATAATGAACAATTTTACGAAGCATGGAATCGATTCCAAGCCCACCTCCGCTCTTGAGCTCATCACGGCTTCGATGACCATAACCAAGACGAAATATTCACTCGAAGCTTTGATCGGGAAAGCACACAGATGATCACCCAGGCCGCTGATGGTGATATTGGTAGTCTTACTCCGACTCGTGCTCTTACTCTTTTCCAAGAGTATGCTACCAAAACTTGAAGTTGGACTAGGCGACGTGGGAAGCATCATAACACCCTGCCTACCACTTGATCCTCTGTGATTTGTCCCAAAACCCTTGGGACGCTTCTTTATCCCATCCTCTCTCAGCTGCATGCTCTTTCTCAGCAAGTGAGCAAGCTGACCGTCGGGAACCTACATAAATCGACAGCCACAGTCTACGTATCTGATTCCTACAGATATCAAGGACATGATTCTGCTGACTATTATTTTGGGGATACCACTCCCGACCAGACGGAAGAAGTTGACTTTGTGGGTGGTGGTTACCCACAAGATCGACAAAATTTTGACCAAAACCAGGACTCCAACTTTCAAAATCAAGGAAACTCCAGGCCTTTCCAAAACTCTTACTAAACCAACCGTCATACCCAATTATCGGGACAATCACAATAGCTAATCATTCACAAATCTGACAAACATGCCCATTTCAAATCAAATTTCAACCAAGGGAACTCTAGCTTCTCGCCCTAACCAAGGCTATCAGCCGAGGAACTATACCAATAACAAAGGACCCCCTGGTTTTGGTCAAAAGCCGCAACAATCGCCTATTTAAGCCTCTTCTACATCCAAGTCTGATGAAGTTTCTAGACTCCAGGGGTTGGAAAATATTTTCCTTGGGCAACAAGCCTCTTTCTATAGCAAGGAATTGCAATCAAACAATCTTCCCAAAATGCTCAGTGAGAGACCACAAGGCTCTCTCCCGAGCAACACTGAAAACAATCCAAGGCAAGAAGAATCAAAAGCAATCTTTGTTACTAATGAAGGATTTGAAACTTCGAAATCTTGTGAAGCTGTCACCCTCAAGAGTGGAACTACCACTAAGGATCCTCTCATTCCTAAGTCCACACCTATCATCATTCCTCCAGCGCTGGTCACTGACCCTGCTATCGAGTACACGGATGAGAAAGCCACCTCAGCCGCCTCTCCAAAGCTACTCAGGCACCATCTTCCCCTCAGCAAGAGTTACCGTCATATAATTCCATATCCCGCTTTTCTAAGGAGCAATTTGATGGATCCCGTTACAAGAGGGTTCATCGAGCTTATGAGTACGAAAAATGTCACTATCCCGTTTATTGAGGCAATTACCAAAATGCCACAATACTTGACATTTCTAAAGGAGATTCTAACCAATAAGAGAAAAATGGATGAGATTCAATCTATTACTCTTCATGTTGAATGTTCTGCCGCCATCCTGAACCAGCTACCTAAGAAACTTAAGGATCCCGATCGTTTCACTTTACCTAACTATATCGCGAACACCTGCATCGACATGAGTTTGGATGACTCTGGCGCAAGTATCAATGTAATGCCATACACGATAACCTAGCATCTTAGTTTAGGAGAACCAACACCGACTCAAATGACCATCATGTTAGCCGACAAGTCCACTCGATATCCTCGTGGAATCCTAAGAGATGTACTTGTGTAGGTGGGACCTTATATCTTTCCGCTGGACTTTGTTATCATTACCACCAATGAATCAGATGTCTCCCTCATTCTTGCCCGCCCATTCTTAAATAGGGCCCGTGCCAACATTGATGTCATGAAGGCGAACTTACTCTTCGAGTCAGTCAAGGAAACGCCACATTTCGCCTTGCAGACGAGATGAAATATACCCATATCCAGGATGACCCAAACTATTCTATTGAGTCCGCTGAGGTTGGATCAATGTTCTTCTTATCCAACGAAATTTGCCAAGACCCTCTCGAGTTGTGCCTCTATTCCGATTTTTGGGATGCTTCTGATGAGGTGCAACAACTTGAGCAGATTGCCATATTGGAACCCGAGGGACAAGAGATTGACTCAGCTCCCAGACTTTCTGTCAAGCTCCATAGGAGATGAAAGCACTACCGAGTAGCTCGAGTATGCTTTTCTTACGGATGACTTGAAGTTTCTAGTCATTATCAATGCCTTCCTCACTTCGGAACAACAGGGACGTCTCATCACCCTTTTGAAAAAGTATATTAAGGCCATTTTTTGGAAAACCTTTTATATTCGAGGCATCTCTCCCTTTTTTATACCCACAAAATACTTATGGAAGAAGCTTACAAGCCAGTTGTGCAACCACAACGACGCTTGAATCCAAACATAAAAGAAGTGGTTAAAAAGGAGGTGATGAAATTACTTGACGCTTGCATCATCTATCCCATCTCTGAAAGCCCATGGGTTAGTCCAATGCAAGTAGTTCAAAAGAAAGGGGACATGAAAGTGGTCCCAAACGATTACAGGCAATTAATTCCTAATTCGATCATTATTGGTTGGAGAGTCTGTATAGACTATCTCCGGTTGAATGACCTACTAGGAAGGACCACTTTCCTCTCTTTTTCATTGATTAAATGGTTTGGTGCCTATCTAGTCATTCCTATTACTACTTCCTACACGGATGTCTGGTTACTTCAAGATACCCATTGATATGGAAGATCAGGAAAAGACTACCTTCACCTGTCCCTATGGTACTTCCGCGTATCATAGAATACCATTTGGTCTCTGTAATGCGTCGGCAACTTTTAACAGGTGTATGTAGTCTTTATGGACGATTTTCCCATCTATAGAGATTCATTCTCCCACTGTCTTAAGAACTTGGAAAAAGTGCCCATCCGCTGTGAGGAAACACAGTTTGCTCTTACTTGAGAGAAGAGTCGCTTTATGGTTCAAGAGGGCACTGTTCTTGGCCATAAAATCTACCAACGCGGGATGGAGGTCGATCAAGCCAGGATCGAGACCATCTCTCATCTACCTCCTCCCACTTCTGTCAAAACTATTCGGACTTTCTTGGGTCATGCCAGATTCTACCGATGATTCATAAAGGCTTTTCAAAGATAACTCTGCCCAAAGTTTCTTGAAAAAGATGTTGAGTTTCGCTTTGATGAAAGTGCCTTTATGGTTTTGAGTTCCTAAAGAAGCATCTCACAAATGCTCCCATCATTGTGGCTCCTAATTGGAGACTCCCTTTTGAACTAATGTGTGACGCCAGCGATTTTGCTATTGGAGCCATTTTAGGGCAACGAAAGGGAAACCAATGCCACCCTATCTACTATGTGAGTAGCGCAACACAACTACACCACCACTGAGAAGGAACTATTGGCTATTGTTTTCGTGTTTGATAAGTTCCGATTATAGCTCGTCTTTGTCTCACATGGTAGTCTTTACTGACTACCAAGCACTAAAGTATCTTTTAGCCAAACCCGATGCAAAGCCGAAATTGATCCAAGGTCTTGCTGTTGCAAGAATTTGACATTGAAATTCACGATAAGAAGGCTGCAAAAAATGTCGCAATAGATCATTTATCTAGACTCCAAGGATCGAAAGCATCTCCCTCGACTGAGGTTGTGATGAATGATTCCTACCCCGACGGACAACTTTTTGGGGTAGTTGCTCAAGAATTGGATGGTCCTTAGTTTGCTGATTTTGCCAACTATTTGGCTACCGCAAACTCCATAAGGATCTTTCATGGCAAGATAAGCGGAGATTCTTTGCTTATCTTAAGCACTACTTTTGGGATGACCTTTTTCTCTTCCGCATATGGTTCTACAAGATCATCTGTCGTTGTGTCACAATTTATGAGGCACACGACATATTCCGACACTGCCATTCAGGACCGACCGGCGGCCACCACAGTGATAACCAAACGGCTAGAAAGGTTCTAGGGTCTAGATTTTTTCTCGCCTTCAATCTACAAAGATTGCGACCTCTTCACACAGACCTATGATGCATGTTAACAAGCCGAAAATATCTCCCAGGGTAATGAAATGCCTTACACCTTGTTCTTACCGGTTGAAAGCTTTGATGTATGGGGCATCGACTTCATGGGACCTTTTCCACCATCGTACGGCCATAAGTATATTCTTGTCGCGGTGGATTACTTATCTAAGTGGCTTAGGCCCAAGCCTTGCCTATTAATGATGCAAGGACGGTTGCAAATTTCTCCAACGTCTATTAACTAGGTTTGGAGCACCCACGCTATCATCAGCGATCAAGGAACCCACTTCTAGGGACAGTTTGATCATGTGCGTCGCCGCTTTGGTGTCACTCATCGTTTGTCCACTACTTACCACCCGGAGACTAGTGGTCAAGCGGAAGTGACAAACCGAGAACTCAAGTAGATTTTGGAGAAAACTGTCGCCTAGTCTTGCTAGGACTGGTCAAAACAGTTAGACGATGCTCTTTGGGCATATCAGATGGCTTTTAAAACTCCTATTGGCACTACCCCTTACCGCTCGTCTACGAACGGCATGCCATCTGCCTGTTGAATTAGAGCACAAGGCATTTTGGGCCTTTAAAGTCTCTAAACGTCGATATGAATGTCGTTGGACCTCACAGTCAGTTCCAAATACATGAACTTGAGGAATTTCGTCTTCATGCCTATGAAAATGGCAAGTTGTATAAGAAACGGACAAAGCGTCTTCATGACGGAAGGTTAAAACCTGGAAAAGACTTCCGTCCGGGAGACTTAGTTCTCTTGTATAATTCTAGGCTTCGCCTCTTTCTGGGAAAATTAAAATCCCGTTGGTCGGGTCCATTCATAGTGATTGAAGTTTTTCCTTACGAAACTGTTGAAATCTCGAGCCCTGATCATGGTACGTTTAAAGTTAATGGTCATCGGTTGAAACTCTACCTCGCGAGCGACTCTCTCACCAAGTTTGAGATGTTTCATCTGGCTAATAAATTAATTTTCTTGGAAACGTCTAACTTAAAGAAAATAAAAAATTGCTCCTTGGGAGACTTCCCAAGTTTCTTATTTTCATTCAATAAAATAATTCCAGACCCATAAAATCATCCTGATTCTTCCCATAATTCCGAAAAAGCTTCAATAGTTATGACTGATTTTTTGCTCTAGGATGTGTATTTTCCTTTTCTTCTTTTTGATGTATTTTAGGATATTTACATTTTGGATTTATGTATCTTGGATCTGCATCATTGTGTGGTGTCATTTAGTATGATTTTTAATTGTGGCATTTTCGAAATGTGTTTCAATTTTCTTTTGTTATCACTATGTGTTGTCGTTATCATCCGACATACATGTACTATGGAGCAGTTTACTTGGGCATTAGCATTCGCGATATATCAGTATACTCATTTTTACGCTTATCCCTGATTCTTAGTCCATTGAGGGTAAAGTACAATTCAAGTGTGGGGTGCTAGTGTAATGAGAGGACTTTTAAATTTTGTTCATCATTTCATCCGTACTTTACTTTCATGTCCTCGGAAATAGTACGGACGCTTACACATCAATCAATTTAGGGATCATATTAAAACCGAAATGGGGAATGTAGCAATTATGAGTGATACGGTAGTTGTTGCGGAATGACCACTCATTTTTTCTAGTATTACCTTTTGTGTTTAGTGCATCTCGGATTAATTGATTCAAATGCTTAAAATGTTTGGTTTAACTCTACTGATTCAAAACTGGATTCAATGTTTCTTTCGACAAAAGAAATAAAATACTTGTTTAATTTATTTCAATAATTCAATGATTAACGTAACGTGTGTTGTGGTGGACTGGCATCTCGATGGTAGCTGCCCTGCCAATTAGGCAGCCAGTTCAGATGCCTCCCATAAGGGACTTGATTTAGGTGTGTGTGGGAAAAGAAACATGCTAAAAAGCGCATTAGGTCGGCCTGTTTTACTTTCCTTCCCCTCCGCGCGAGCTTGAGTATAGGACTCACCAGTCTTGCTCAACTACAGGTTAATTATATTCACAATTTAAAAATCAAAATAAAAAAGAGAAAAAAAAAGAAAGAAGGTTCATAAAGTCGTAAAGACGCAAAATGAATCGTACAGTTGCGACAACTACATTTAACCTTTTAATTTTTAGCATTTGAATCTTATTAATCTAGCATGCACTATCTCGGGAATTTCTAAATTAGAGATTTATCTCAACGATGTGGTCAAGCATTTAACCTCTGTTGCATCGTAAATTGTAAAATTGTATTTCCTAAACCCTGTGTAAGTGATGGTAACTATCTTTGATATTTCGTGTGGGTTAAGTTATTGTTTGCTTGAGGACAAGCAGAGTTTAACTGTGGGGTATTTTGATGACATTGTAATATACCGTATTATTTGACACTAAACTTTCTAAACTTCATGTCATAATATCAAATGCAAACATAAGTTTCGAAGGAAATGGGTTATATTGCACTTAATTTCGTAAATTCAACCATTGGACCTTCACAGTAAGATTTTATGTTGTTTCTAGTGTCTGTAAGGACATTTTAGGTCACGGAATTAGAAAAGGATGAATTGCGAATCCAGCGATATAAAGCAAAGCTACATCAGATTCCGAACAAAGAAGTTACGGTTGTTTTACGATCCTCCGCTCAACCGATTGCCGGAAGGACAACCGAACATGGGGGAGGAAGTCCAACACATGTATAATAGTCCATAATCACTCCAGAGAAATATCCAGCTTGCATAATGCTGATGGAGTAGGTGCGCCCATGTCGGAGGCTTTAATACAACATTTTCGAGTCTATATAAGGGCAACTCATCTCCATTTCGAAAACGCACCATATCAGACTTCCAAGCCTTGGTACTCTTTCCTAAGACATCCTCCTTCAACCCAGGAACGTGCCACTTTAAACCACATGCAATTCAGAGCCCCGAAAATGAAGAAATTCATTCTGGAACTTCCGTTCGAGATTGCCGGCATTGCTGAATTTTATGACGGTGGAGAGTTCTTGAATCTTGGAGCTCTAGGTTCATGTATTGTCTCCATTTCTGTTTTGTTAAGTTGATTACCATGTGTAACTTTAGCTCTACCTCTGTCTGGACTTGATGAAACTTTGTGTTGGAAATATACACCATGGAATTGACCTTGGTGTGATGCCAAAGATAGGATGAATATGTGAGCTGACGGGAAACCTCACTTAGCTCAAGAGCTAGCTTAAACTAGCTAGCATCAGCTCTTCGGTGAGCTAGACATAGCTAGGGACTGACACTGAAGCTCGTCCAGCTCAACCTTGAGCTGGATGATAGTGTCACTAGCTGAGGTACTCAACTGAGCTGGAGTGAAGGTGGGGAGCTAGGTAGCAGGAGTGGCAACACTCCCACCTAGGACGAATGGGCACACACCCTTTCGTGTGATTCAAACTCAGTCTCAATTGTTTTCCCTCCTAAACCCGTAGGGAACTTATTGGCTGTTGCCTACAAGTCTATCCTTGGGGATAGTGACACCTTTTGGTGCTAGATACTCACACCTATTCGTCCTTGACCCCTTGCCTATATAAAGGAGGCAATGAGTGTGCAGGAAAAATACAGAAACTAACATCTATGCTTGCCTATGAATTCTGAGAGTGAATCAAGTATCTGAAGCCTAAGAACTTGAGTGAGACGGTCTTATCCTCGGAAGGGATTTCCTGATACCCTAGGCTTGTAAGGGTGGAAATACTCTTTTCGGAAAGTGGTGCCCACGATTCCGTCTTAATCCTAGATCTCTTCTTCTATCAACACTCGAACGATTGCTACTTGGAACCTCATAGCCAACAATCGAAAAGAATAATTTGCCATGTCCAAGGTCGCTGCAATCAAGGAAATGACATCGTCATTCGGCAAGCTCGAGAAATTTAAGGGAGTAGATTTCTGTCGGTGGCAGAAGAAGATGCACTTCCTTGTGACTACCTTGAAGGTTGTGTACGTTCTCTCTACACCTTATCCTCCAGACCTTGAGGAGGAGACGGAGACAGACGACAAGAAGAAGGAGGAACGAGTACGGAAGCAGCAAAAGTGGGACAACGACGACTACATATGTCGTGGCCATATACTGAATGGCATGGCGGATTCATTGTTTGATATCTATCAAAACTATGAATCAGGCCACGAGTATTTACTTAATTATCATTACTTCTTGGTGAATTTATTTCCGGATAGGTTTCACTCATCCATTAAATTCCATTCCGGTTCTCGTGCTTGCATACCCGCTATTCCGACTAGACTTTCATCCTTTCATTTTTCGAAGTAATACTCGGGACGAAACCCCGTGAATACGACCTCGGTCTACTGAGTATATCTTTTATATCGCCTTTGGGTGGGTTCAATCCCAAAAACAGAATAGTTTGAACAAATGCTGACAACTCAGGCGCTAAGCTCTACCCGATAGCAAAAACATAAACGAAATAATTGTTCAAACAAAAAGAAACATATGAAATTAAGAAAACAATAAACGACCGGTGGGGCCCGAATCGGGGACACCAAAAACATCAAACACACAAAGAGGTTGATACCTCGAGTGAGTTCTTTCCAACAAATCACTCCTCGTGGAAGGACCTGTTGTTCAGGCCTGCCGATGCGAGGTTTTTTGGGTGTTCCTGGATACCCTCAAACGCAGCCGCCGGTTCTTCTTTGTCCAGCTGCAATGCGTCTTTTCCTCGTTTCTCTTCATCATCGTTTCACCCTGGCGACACCATTTTAATCTTCGGTTTATGTCGCTGAGGGAAGGAAGCAAAAAACTTCAACCCTCTTTTTGCTTCAAGAAACAAACCCTAGCTGGCTTTTGTTTCAAAAAAATCCTAATTGTCTTTTGCACCGAAGAGGAGTCGCCAAAAATAAACGGATAAACGACAAGTAAAAGCGATCAACAATGATACCACAAGTCTCTCAATTAGGAGAATACAGAATAGTGATTTACCGAAAAAAACTTAGGGGCGTCGAAACCCTAGAAAGCAAAAGCTCTCGCACTATTTTTTCTGCACTAGCTGAATAATTATTGTTTTTTATCACGATAAAATGTTATACAAACCCACATTTTTTATTAACAAACATTTTATTTGGGTTCGTTTAAAATATATTTACATTTATTATTTGTTATAAAATTAATGTAGGGAACTAAATTGAAAATATTTTTATTTTTATAGGCCAAATGATCGAGTTAAATGTATCCTTCAAATAAGTGATATATCAAGAATTGCAATTGATCGAGATCTATTTACGACCATAAGATAAATTTCAATGGTAGGCGGTAGCAAGTGCATAATAAATTAAATTATTATAACTTACTAATGTATTTATTATATGAAAAAATAAGCTTATCGAGATTAAGCACGGCTAATGTTCAATCATACTTATTAACTATATTACTTCTTTCACTTATAAAATCATTAGGTATAGTTGTAAAATCAATTGAATCTTTATTTTTTTTTATAAAAGCTACATTATAGTTGTTTGAAGAGTTAAAATTATAGATTAAAATCAGAATAACAATGTCTATCATGATTAACCACTAACTATGTCAAATCAAGTTTATTGATTATATTAATTTTTCATATATAAATTTATTCGGTTTAAGTGCTACGTATATCAACTCAACATTTAGTATTTAGATTTTAGATACACCAATTAAATTTTTAATATTTTAATATATTTATTATTCATATTATTTAATTTTAGTCCTTCCTAATTTAATGATAGAAGTGACTTATCGAGAACCATAACTTATTGAAATCCATTTACGAACAACTAGAGTGCATATTCAACTGTAGCAATGCTTGAAATAAATTTTAGTACACTTGATATATTTTTCTTATTTTAAAAAATAATTACCTATTGGACCAAGCATAACTTAAATTTTTATTACATTCTTAGATCTATTATGTACAACTTGCATTGCATTCCTCTTCTAATTTCTAAGACTACATTTTCTTCAAATAATTTTAAAATTAATTTACTCATTTAATTATTCAATTTTATTCATTAATCATTCAAACTCGATAATAAAAAAATTGTCCAAAAAAAGCTGCTCCAGTTAGCAGGCGTATGTATAATATATAATCTACATTTACTATACACATCTATACACATAAATATGGTTCATATATTTGATTTAAAAGTTAAAATTATATAAGTATCTCTACGGGCTCAATAATGATGATAATAATAATAATAGAATCAACATAAGATACACAATATTAACACACTTTTATTTATAATCATATAAAAGAGTACATAATCATCACATCATGTTGCAACATTTTCTTGTAACTCAAGGATATATGCAAAATAAATATCATGCATGATTTATAGGATCATATCTTTAAATGGTGGTGTAGATTTATAGTTGGTTTCACAGCCCACCAAATGGTAAACTTACAACATGAGACCAATTTATGGTCAACCAACACAAAAATGATCATATCCAGTGATATCGAAATAAAAGAAACATATTTTAAATATAAAATAAAATTAAGGAAATTTTGGTAAGAATTTCGAAACCGTAAAATATGACAAAGGTGATTTTTCATCATTCAAAATTCAACTAGAAGTAGAAAAGAAATCAAACTATATGCATAAAGAAATATGATATGCTAAATGTTCCACTTATTTCTCAATCATTCAATCCATATGACGTCAATTGAATATAATAGAATATTGTTCACGTGAACCTTAATTGTTTGCTTATAGCAAAATAATTCTTCGAGGAAATTTCATATATACATGTGTATTCTAATTATGCAAATCATACATATAGGTTGCAATAACATATATTAGGGGCAAACTCAATCCCTTCACAAATTGCCAAACTAATCAAATAATGAAAAGTAATTGCAACTACCATATAAGAATATATTTTCTCATAGTTAAAATATTATAGGTTTGTTGGATAAAACCTTTCAAAAAGAGATGTCTCATAAGACTTATAATGAGATAAACATGTGTCTCATTTTCTTAACATCTTCATGTAAAGACTTTATGTCTTAAAACTTTTCATTTTTTTTGGAAATTTAATTTTGCCTCAATTGAAAATTTTCTAGCCAGTCTTTTGTTTGCATGCACTTTGGCTCCTGATCCTCATAGATAGCTATGATATTTAGTGTTACACTATACGCAATAATTTCATCGATGTTGACATCATTGCGGTTCCAAAATTTTCTATCCAACATATAGATAATTGAAATATCTTTATTTATATTTTTCAGGTACCCGAAGCTCTTCTTGAGCTCAATTATTTATTTCTCTTGGTGATTTTTCTAAAATAATCTTAACCTTAATTTGACCATCATGATATATAGCTCCATTCCAAAATTGAGGATTTGTTTCTTTGGAACCGAGTGGTCTATCATGTGTCATGCATGTTTTAGACACATTTGTAATAAGAGATTGCCTCGTATCGACATCATATTTATTTGAGCATTTGTAGTTGGCACATGAGAGTTTTACTCTATTTGGGTCGTTAAAGGCGCCTGGTAGTTGATGAATTCAACTTTAGTGATGAATTATACTTTCGAACTTCAAGTTCATATTTTTTAGTGCGAGGATCGAAATGATAATCATTCATCTAATTTCTTTGCCAACCTTTGGTTTCTCCCCCTAATTTTGGAAAGTTTGAATATAGACCTCCAACTAGTCATCAAATTCTTCTGACAACGATTTGATATTTTACCATCGATGAACTCGTAATTAAAATAACTTATGTTTTCATGAGCATGATGCATCATGTATGTGCCCAATCATCCGTGTCACCAATTAAGGGATCAATAATTTTTTTATTAGAGCCACCCTTGTTAAGCCCATGAAAAGGTTCTTTATAGGAATAATGATCATAACTTGTTACATTCGCTTTCATAAATAATATAACATATGGGGCTTTACGCATTCACTTTGAGAGCTAAGATATCATTTGAAGAATGATAATCAAAATAAAATCGATAATTGCATCACCTTTCAAACGATTGGAACTTTTCAACATCAAGTCACAACTCCTTTTCATGAGAAAATATGCATTGTCAAACTTTCTTTCTCATGACCAAAATAATTGGTCTTGCCCCCACAAAGTTATTATTCTATTGACTTCGTGGGAATATCTATTGTCACTATAGACATGATATAATAATTATCCACGTAGGAGAATGATATTGTGTCTCTCGAACCAACTTCATTGAAGACATGGCTAGATATTTTTGGACAACTTGTGTCTCTTGGTATTCATTTTTAGCCATTCACCAAGATAATGGTGATTGAAAATCAAAACAGTTGTTTTATCTTGATTCTTATTTATCTTCATGCTTATGGCATATATAAGTTTGAACATCCCATCCAAGATAAAGAACTCTTTTTAATAAAGAATAAGCCAGCAAATAAAAATATGGAAATATTAATATCAAACTGCAAAACTTTAAAACAAAAGCTTAAAACGTCATGTGAATATAGAATGATTATATACTTAATATATAAACTTTTTCTATAATAATGACAGTATAATGTCAAACACAACTATTACATTAACGATGTAAGAATGTCTTAAAGAACAATAAAATAAAACAATAATGTTCCTATCTTTGATAAAAAAAATTAGTAATGAAACGATAAACATATGAATAAATCGGCAAGCAGAAAATATGATAAAGTTATGGAACTAATGATAAAGATACGAGAAGATATACGAGCAAGTAAAATGAACAAAAACTGTTTTAAAACAATTATAACATATTATAACAAAATAGAGCATAACATATGATAAACTTAATAATATTATCATATGAAGAAAATTCGTAAAAACCGTTTTTAATATTAAGATAGTATAAAGGAGACAATAAAATATATGACAATGAATTAATTCAATCGAGTAACTACATATGACCTAATAACAACAAGAAACGTAACTCATTTTGATCTACATTTTGATAAACACCAAATAGAAAACACTAATTCTAGCAATTAGAAATAGCAATAAAATCTTCAATTTATCACAATAGAATCACATGATAATAGTATTAGTGAGTAACAGAAATATATCAGTAATAATAATAATTGGTATATATGACAATAACAAGAATAGTATATAATAGAGCATAAGAAGCTAATTGACATTAGTAGAATTTGAATAACATGAATAAAAGAAAATTATAAGCATGACATGCACAAAGAGTAAAATGAATTTGCTTTTTTATGTTGGTTACAAAATGAACACAGACACCAAAAAATGAACAGATTTCTATAAAACCACTAGATAATCACACCATTACCAACTTGTGGTAAAAATGTGTTTCAGTTCTCCTTCCTTTTAAAAAAAATAAAAAAATACCAATTCACAAACAATCAAAAGTAAAATACTCGTGCTGATAATATGTTATAAAACTAAAAAGAAGAAGAATAAGAATATGGGAGGAGAAGAATATATTCTTCTTGAGGTATAAAAATGATACAAGGGAATTATTTATAGGCTCTAGAATTCATAACCTATACATCACTAGTATAACTACACTTAAATATGATATTCATTCTCATGTTCAATGTATAGGAGTTACAAATGAGCATTCATACACATAATTATAATATTCATAACAAATGGTATTTTCAATCATCTGGTTATGGGCTTAGGAATATGTGGAAAGACTGAGAGTTTATGGGTTTGAATATAGTCTAAGAATTATTCTAAGGATAGAGTTATGTGTTGCTGATTTAAAGATATTGTGTTGGAATCCAACATATTTTATAAACAAACACCTAATATATTATTTATTTATATTTTATTATATACTAATCGAGAGCGCTAATCCAACAAAAAATAATATATAAAAGTCTCGCTCATTTCATCATTCTTTCACTGTTCGGTTATATATTTCTAGCCATATAAACAAAAGGGGATATAGCACTTGTTCTTTTATCATAGCCTTGTGGATTATTGTTGTAACTTAATCCATAGGTTTGAGCATTGAAGGTTGGAGAAGAAGTAAGGTCCAATAGACTTTGAGCTTCTTCTTTCTCCATGTGTTCTTTATGTTAGAATTTTTATTTTTGTGTTTAGAGTATAAAATATAATGTTAGTGATTTATAATTTAATTTTTGGAATTTATGATTTATTATTTTGGACATGTGGTCAAAAGTTACAATTTTTGATTTTGAGTTTATAATATTGTGTTTGAAGGTTAGGATTGAGTGTTTAGGAATTTATTATTATTCTTTAGTGTTTAGGGTTTATTGTAACATGTTTATTAGTCTTTGTTGTTTATATTTTATATGTTCCAAATGCTAGTTTTTAGTGTTGAAGGTACCCAGTGCTTGTGGGTATTCGATTTTATTATTATATATGGGTAGTGCTCCGATACCAGCAAGTATACGGTACCATTTTCACATTTTTTCGTATACAATGCTTAGAGTTAACAGTTTTGATGTTTTAGTTTAGTGTTTACGGTTTAAGACATAGTGATAAGTGTTAGAGTTTAATTTTGGGATTTATGATTCATTAATTTACTAATCAAAAGTTAGAGTTTGGAGTGCAATTAAGAGTTTTGGTTTATAATTTAATATTTGAAGGTTAGGATTTAGTATTTAGGAGTTTCACATTATTTTTTAGAGTTTAATTTTTTAAACTTCCATTCACCGGCAAACGGGGTGGACATACGGGTTGCCGACCTGTATGAATCTCGCCGGAGACAGCACCTGACGCTTATTACCCGACATCAGAGCCATGTTGTAGCCTCTTCTCCTTTTTTTAATTGTTAATTTTGCAACTGCTCCACCCGTCCAGCATCAGAGGCATGTTTGTTGTTGCAGTCGCCGGTTGTTGTTAGATGAAGATGAGGCAGACAAAATAAATAATATTTTACTAAAATCCCTTTAATTTCTAAATTTGGAAAATATAATTGAACATTAGTTTATCATTATTTGAGTAGGTAGATTATGTCTCATAAAAGCTTAAATAGGAAGTTGTTGAGATATTATTCTGAATTATTTACCTTTTTTAGTTCAGACAGTAATTTTATAATCCGCTTTTATTTTCTCCCTTTAACCTTATTTTTATATTAAATATTAAATTGTTACCGGCAAACGGACGGCAACATTGTCGCCGGCGAGCCACAGACGGCCAACAATCCTTTTGTGCTCGCAGGAGAAGGCGTCCGCCCGTTCGTCAATGCCGGCAGCAGTTAAATTAATCATGCAGCGGCCGCTAAATTTATGGATATGTTATACTGTTAGTCAAGTTGGGTGATCTAATTGCATTGTTTGATATTTTAAGTGCTAATATAACATTATTT
Source organism: Linum usitatissimum (assembly GCA_030674075.2). Taxonomy (NCBI): domain Eukaryota; kingdom Viridiplantae; phylum Streptophyta; class Magnoliopsida; order Malpighiales; family Linaceae; genus Linum; species Linum usitatissimum. Next base: position 3,981,335 of record JAUJYP020001374.1, read on the forward strand.
TTTATTAAAAAAACATCCAATGATACTCCGCCACGTGACGTTTGTACCGGATAAATGTTTCCACCAAAATGTCCGCCGTTAATTAACACAATTGATAAACTTGATTGAGCATAAATAATGCTTGATACTTATGACTTTTTTATATATTTTGATGTTGGTGTACAACTTTTATTCTCAAACAACTACAATGTGTAGAATAAAAGCTAAATGTTCAATTGATAATCTAATTATATTAGATTTTTTGGAATAGAAAGCAACCAACACTATCCACCAATAGCCAAACACAATCACAAATTTAGAACAAGAAAGCCTAACCATTAGGCTGGAAATCATAACCGATTAACCAATCATAATCTCATCAAGTTTGACAGTTATTAACTGTATTGATCCAGTATTTTGAGGCAGCGGTGATGACCGTTAACCATTAGGTTTTGGGTTTTGCAGTAACCGTACCATCATCACAACCATCACTGACCTGTTATATAACTAACATTTACATGTCAATACATAAGCCCAATAAGCTCACTACCTAACCCAAATAAATGTACATGAAATATACTGTGAAAACTACACCTAATCTATTTACTCATTCCTTGCTAAAAATATCTCATACGCTTTGACTTTGATAATATCCATTCATCTCCTCATATCGTGAATACTTTTTTTTCATTTTGTATATTTTTTCATAATGATAAGTTATGATAATCGTTGGGAATGGTTATAATCATTGACCGCTTGGGTACGGTAATAATACTAATTTTATAACCGAAATAATTATTTTTATTAATCATCACAAAAATAGATGTGTAATGGTTATCATAACCATCCCAAACTTCCTTATCGTCAAGCCTACTAATCATAACGAAAAACACAGGTCAGAACTCAGAAGAAAGGGTCATATAGCCCTAACCAATGACAAAGAATACAAGTCAGAATCATCAATCCTGTTTAGTTAATAGCATATATATGCTGGGAAAATTGAGGGAATGCATCTCTACACCAGACAAACAGATCCTGATGATCTTGCAATTACAAAAATGGAATAATATATAATAAAAACTAACACAAAGCATACAAAGTCACTTAACTAGTAAATCTTATCCTTCAAAGTAATCCCACCATTTGCAGCAACAATGACAGTAGTGGCCATGCCAAGAAACATGCCATGCTCCACAACACCAGTCATACTCATCATTACATCACTAGCAACCTTCAAATCCCCAAGTTCCCTCTTCAAATACAAGTCAACAATGTAGTTCCCATTATCAGTAACATAAGGATGATCCTCTTTATCATCCATCCTCAACTCCGCAACGCACCCGGCATATTCGAAAAACTCCTCCAGCTTCCTGGCTGTGAATTTCCAGCAAAACTGCACCACCTCCACCGGCATAGCCAATCCACTCCCTCCAATCCAATTCACCAACTTGGAGTCGTCAACAATCACCACAAACTTGTTGGAAGCTCCTTCAATCAACTTCTCCCTCAGCAAAGACCCTCCTCTGCCCTTCACCAAATTCAGATGTGGGTCCACCTCGTCGGCGCCGTCGATGGTGATGTCCACCGCCGGATGGGAATCCAGGTTGGATAGTGGGATGTTTAGAGATAAAGCTTGCTCTTCAGTTTTTGTAGAAGTCGGTATGCAAACGATGTCGTTTAAAATCCCCTGACGAAGCAGCTCCCCAATTCTGTTGACTGCATGCTTGGCTGTTGAGCCCGTTCCGAGCCCGACCACCATTCCGGATTGCACCAACTCCACTGCTCTGTATGCCGCAATCTTCTTCAAGTCGTCTTGAGAAAGCTCTGCCTCCATTGCAGCTCCAGGTGTGTTTTCCGAAGGAACCAGACTAAACTGAGGATAAGGAATTGCCATTGTTGCTGCTCCTCTATTGGCTAAGCAAAGAGAAAATGGGGAAGGAGGGAAGAGATAGGATGCAGGTGGTAGTGTGTGGTTGAGGGATGACTTGGGAAATAACAGAGAAAAGCAGAAGAATTTTATTATATTCACAGAGAAAAGTCAGTGAATCAGATGCGGGAGAAGATGATTAGGAATTTTGGACAGCTTCAAATATCGATGGTGGAATATGACCCTGTGAAGAGAATGGATGAATGACCAAGAAAATGGAATATGACCCTGGGAAGAGAACGGATGAAAGACCAAGAAAATGGAACAAATTTAAGTAAGATATATACTTTCTTCCACACATAAATAAACTATTCTTTAGCATCTGCCAAAACTTTATCCCAAAAATCAACCATATTTGTACTTGTTACAGATACAAGTTGTACTTACCTCACCATGATTTGGGTAATGGGGTTTTGATTTGTCATTGAATCCTGGTCAAGAAACGCTAAGTCCAGGCACCTTAACCACATTCTTATCCTTCATCAACTCCCTAACTAACTGGGCATCCTGGAATCTGCCTGATGTTGCACACATGTTAGACAGAAGCACATAATACCCGCCTTTCTCTGGCTCAAGCTTAATTAGTTTTTTGGCGATTCTTCCCCCTACCTCCACATTGTTGTGGACTCTACAGCTTCCCAGCACTGCTTCGTCGGCTTCCACCGGCATTTCCTCTCTGCTTCTTCTAACCGCCCTGCTCTTCCTAAACAATCAACCATGTTTGCATAGTGTTTCAGCTCAGGAACTACTCCGTGTACTTTCATCATTTCGAAACACAAACGCCCTTCCTCCACCAGTCCGCCATGGGCACATGCTGATAATACTCCAAGAGATGTAACGTCATTAGGCTTAACTCCTCTAATGAGCTTCTTATCAAATAGAGACAAAGCATCGCTCACGTTTCCAGTCAGCCCCTACCCCAATATCAAGGAGCTCCAAGTAAACACATCATTGACAGGCATGGCATCAAAAGTCATTTGCGCGTAAGTTAATTTGAAACATTTCACATACATGTCAACTATAGCGTTTCCTAGACTCAACTCCATTGCTCCCAAGCCATTTCTCAAGCACCAAGCGTGGACAGTCTTCCCTTGCTTTAACCAACCCAATTGGCTGCACATGGTAAGCCCGCTCACCATAACAACCCGATCAAGCTCAACTTCAGAATCTATCATCTCCCTCAGCAATCGCAGACCTAACACTGCTTCCCCTTTCTGGGAATAGCCAGCTAACATAGAAGTCCACAACACTGCATCTCTCTCAGACATTTCATCGAACACCTTCCTTGCATTACACATTCTATCTAACGTAACATACATAAACACCAAAGCTGAGACAACGAAGACGTTAGCCACCAAACCCATTTTCACACATAACCCATGTAACGAAACCCAAAATCCCGCTGACCCAGATCCAGCGCAGGCCCCTAAAACAAGAGGGAGGGAGAAATCATCCGGGCGTGCCTCGGCTTCCCTCCACATGCGAAGAAAAAGGTCGATGGATTTCTCAGGCGTGTTCGATCGGGAGAACTCGCCGATGAGGATGTTCCAGGAATAGATGTTTCTGTTGGGCATATGGACTAAAGCCAAAAGAGAATAAGGGTTGAGTTTGCCGAGGCGGGGGTACATCAAAGCAAGTTTGGAGCTGAGAATGACATTGTGATAAAGGAAGGTACGGAGCAAGCGAGCATGGAGGTGACGAAGATGTGTTGGGTGAGGAGAAGAGTGGAGAAGGCGAAAGTAAGAGGACACCAAAGATGCGTCAGCTGCTGGTTCTGGGGGATGACGATGAACCATGGTTGAGAAGAAGAAGTTGTTGGACAGGAAAGGAGCCGTTATTGTTCTCACTCGACATCCTAAACTGAATCCCTATTTGACGCCCTACAATTCGAATTAAACGACGCCCTAAATAAAGTAAATTACGTTATTATTCTTTCGTAAAATCAAAATTTATGTAAGAAGTTGTGTATATCGACGAACTAAATACCGTCAAACACTATCTAACACCCACAAATGAAGATCGGAAGTAAAAATCGAAGATCCGTCGAACCTCCATTTAAATAAAATATCAAGAAAAAAAAAATTTCGGCCGGAAGCTCGTTTCGGCCGGGAGGGGTTCTGGCCGGAAGCTCGTTTCGGCCGGAGGGGGTCCGGGCCGGAATTTTGTTCCGGCCCGGACCACTCCCTTCCGGAAAAAAAATTCGGAAGGCACCGAGGCCTTCCGATACCTAATTTTTCGGGACGCCTCGACGCCGGACGTGATTTTTAAAATTTAGGGTTTAGCGTTTTATGATTTAGGGTTTTAGAGTTATTGATTTAGGGTTTTAGAATTTAGACTTTTGGATTTGATGGTTTAGGATTCTAGGGTTAAGGGTTTTAAAATTTAGGGTTTAGCGTTTGATGGTTTAGGGTTGTAGAGTTAATGGTTTAGGGTTTTAGAATTTAGAGTTTTGGATTTGATGGTTTAGGATTCTAGGGTTAAGAGTTTTAAAATTTAGGGTTTAGCGTTTGATGGTTTAGGGTTGTAGAGTTAATGGTTTAGCGTTTTAGAATTTAGAGTTTTGGATTTGATGGTTTAGGATTCTAGGGTTAAAGGTTTTAAAATTTAGGGTTTAGCGTTGATGGTTTAGGGTTGTAGAGTTAATGGTTTAGGGTTTTAGAATTTAGAGTTTTGGATTAATCCCGATTTGTGTTCATCGAATTTTAACGAAAAACGTATCGTGAGAGGTTTTCGAAATAAGTATTTTGATAGTTTCGTCGGTACAAAGTTTCTCGAATTATACATTTTGATAGTTTTGTCGATACTAGGTTTTTCGAATTAGTAAATTTGGATGGTTTTTTCATTACGAAGTTTAGGGCGTCGTTTAATTCGAAAGTTAGGGCGTCAAATAGTAAACCCGATCCTAAATGCTACATTCATTTGGTCCTCTGTTTATTCGTTTACATGGCAAAGTACAAATGTTCAACTGACTGCTACCTTTGGCATATATGAGTTTTCTGCTCCGCCTGCTCACTGGCTCAATCGAAGATCATGTAGGGAGAGCTAGACAGTTACAAAATTTGATGGTCACTTACTTTTGAAATTTTTATTTATTAATCACTAAATTTCAAAAAAGTAATTTAACCGTTATTGAATTAAGGTGAATTCTTTGATGTACCACTCTAGATGCATCAACGCACCCTAAGTGATGTCTATGTAGCATATTACAAGATAGTGATTAAACATCCTATTTAAATTTTTAAATGATTATATTCTCTTTACTCCTCAAATTAATTTATGTGTAAATATAATCCTTACCTTTATATTTTACCTTGATACATCATTATTTTCTTCATTAAAGAGAATATTTTTATGAATAAAAAAATGATTACTTCAAATCTAACCCACTCATTATCGATTATTAATCAAAAATTTCCATCAAACTATTAATCATCCATGATCAATCTCATAACTCTCTAGCCTCCCTTATGTTGGTCTCTGCTCCTAAGGAAAATTAATAAAAAATAAAAAAATCTCAACACCTCCAATTTAGTGTACTGATAAATAAGTTGGGGATTCAATTAATTGGATACCATAACTAATTGCTTTCAATTAGTCTCCCCATATTTTTAGTATAAAAGGTAAGCTAGTACATCCCATTTTAATGATCACTCTCTTCTTACTTTATCACTTCTCTATACTCTTTTCTTTTAGTAGTGTTGTACTGTAGCACTTTTCACTTGTTTAATAATTGAGATAAGTTATCTCAATTGGGTAGATAGATGAGTGGTAGAAAGTCCCGCTAAATGTTTTATCGTGGTATGAATACTTTCTTGTGAGCGATAAAATAGTGAGTAGTTGTTTCGGGGTTGGGAAACACTTGAGAGACACTATTTTTGGATCGGCTCGAGTCACCTTGTAGCTACCTTGTTATAGTGAAGAAGTGCTCGTAGCTGTCACTGCTGCCGTAGTTGTACTCTCCGCACCGGAGAGGAACTACATAAATCCTGGTGTTATTTAGTTACTGTTTTGTGCTTGGCAATTTCAAGAATATTCGTTGTATATTGCATTATTAATATTACCATAGTAAATTGGTCTAAGGAGGTTGGCTTAATTATCGTCATTATGGTATTGCGGTGGATATCACCCATCCATAGTGATTTTAAGTGTGGCGGACTACCGCCACTTCCAACCTGTTTAGGAAATATTTATGGTGTATAATTTATTAGTGCAATATATTTACTCTATTTTCATCCGCGGCGCCCCAACATCTAAGTCTTCACACATTCACAAAAGTAGGTAGGTTCTAAGGGTTATATGGTTAAAGATGAGAAACTTTTTTTATAAAGACCTTTTGTATGAGTCGTTTTGTCTAATGTGATATTTTGAAACTTGTATAGTTTTTCTAAATAAGAAAATGTTTTTAGTTTTCGCATGCAATTCACTTTTTACAACATAAGAGACTCAGGCTCATATAGCAATCCATCATGAACAATCAGTGCACACATAAAGAAAATCCACAAAGACAGAAAATAAGGGAGAGAAATTTTGAATCTGACCGAAAGAGCACAATAAATACTGAAAAATCAACAAAATTCAAATTTTTGTTTCTAAAAAGAGAAATAGAAAATCAAGGAAATGAGGGATTAACAACAAACAAGTATAAGGTTTAGTTGCGTGAAATACGATGATGTAGCCAGAAATTTGATCAAGTGGGGTCCAAAATGAATTGTGGAAAGTAAAATCGAATGGTGTGAAATAAACAACCGAAATGTGCGGAGAAAATACCGAAAGCATTTGTAATTTTTTAATTAGGAATAGATTAGTCAATTCATGTTAAAATATGGACCGAGCAAACTAAAAACGGACAATTGGCTTAATAATTCTTTTCTTATTCGGTTTTGTGAAGTCTATTTATCACGTAGCTCACTACAATGAGAAGTGTATGAGTTAATTTTGATTCAAAACCATCTCGATGGTTTGAATGAGGTATTGTGGATATGTAGCATTTTGGAATAAAATGATGAGTTATTTGAGAATGTGGTATTTATGAGGTGGAAAGGTTTTATAATGTGAGAATTATTATGTTTGGCTAATGAGTTATTTAATGTAGTATCTGGTAACGAAAATACCACATTGTCGAAATAGTAAGGTATTTAAATACCTAGATGGTGGGGAGGTATTTGAAATAACTTTAAAACGAGTTATTTCAAATACCACATCTTTTGCTACATATTTTATTTATAGTTACCAAATAAGTTTTTTAATGAGGTATTTGAATAATTTAAAAATGAGTTATTTAAAATATTATAATTCAAAATATCATAAATTTTATATTAAATATCAAATAAATTATTTTAATATAAATAATACAAAAAAAATTATTTAAACCAAAATACCTCACCTAAATATCTTATCCAAATAAAATATGATATTCCTACTCAACATTTTAGTGCCTTAATATTTTTAAGGCCTCGTTTGGTATGGAGTAATGGAGAGTAGGAAAAAGTAGAAAAAGGAAATTGAGGAATCAGAGATTGTGTAATTCCAACTATTGTACCATACTCGTACCGTATTTTACTAACTATAAATGAGAAGAAATCTAATACCCACCACTATTTATATTTCCTATGGAAGAAGAATTAATATTTGTACATATCTACAACCATATATTATAATATGTCATGGTTAATCATATAGTTTTTTCAAGTATGCATTACATAATTGCAATAATATATTACATGTTTTGGCTAATCAAACCAATATCTCATTTTTATTCTCCACCTCGGTTGTTATAGTCGTTATAGCCGTAAAAGAAGTTGAGGATAATAATGACAATATCTATCCATTATTTACGAAAACTCAGAGTTTTGAAGAAAACATCCTCAACACTGTGTATTTGAAAAATGTACATTTGAGAGGAAATATGAGTTCAGAAAAAAATTATTTTCATAAAACACTGACCAATTAAAATTAAACAAATAAATACTTTTTAATACTGAGTTTTCACAATACCCTCCTAATTTTACCAAACGAGGGTTAAAACTTTTGCTATTTATTCCCTCTCCGTCGACCTTGCTTTCATTTTATCCGTTCCAGCCGAACCAAATCGAAATAAGAAACCCCAAGCTGAACCTCTGAAATCACTTTAGGCGCAAAAATGGCGACAGTAGGCGGAGTTAAAGAAGTCCAAGGATCGACCAACAGCGTGGAGATCGACGAACTCGCTCGTTTCGCCGTCGATCATCATAACCAAAAAGAGGTATCCCCTCCCTTTTTGTTGTCGATGTTACTGTTTGAACTGGATTCCAGTCGTTCCCTGCTTGATTTAATTATCTGTTATCACGTTCTGCCGTGATTCTATGAATTTTTCGTAATGGATTTGACTGTGTTGTTGCAGAATGCGCTGCTGGAGTTCAACGGTGTTGTGGGGACAAAGCAGCAGGTGGTCGCTGGTACGATCCATCATATCACCTTGGAAGCCACTGACGGCGGAAAGAAGAAGACCTATGAAGCTAAGGTGTGGGTGAAGCCATGGATCAAATTCAAGGAGGTCCAGGCTTTTAAGCTTGTAGGCGATGCCTAAGTACTGAGGTACTTGGCTCACTGCTTACCCTATTTCTGCTTTCAATATCTGGTTCATGTTTGGCAAATCGTTGATGCTTCCAAGTGGTAGTTGTTTCAAAAACAATTGCTCATATTATATGAAGGTTACAGTAAATTGTCAAGAGTAATTCTTTGTGTTTGGACAATTGTGCATTCTGACTTTGATTGAGCTTGCGTGATATCTTAAACTGAACTTGGAGGTCTTTCTTTCCATAGTTATTTATAAGGGAAGAAAAAACTAGGCTTATTAACCGGTTTTCATTATCAGTTGAAAATGAGTTAAAAATTTCTTGGTTACCTCCACCTGTAGCAAATAGTTTGAACGAATAGGATGGCGTTGGACTTTGTGTATGCCCCACGAAGTCGAGTTTCTTGTTGAACTTTTGATATTAGCTCGCTGAGGCACTTAAGGATATGGACACTTGTATGTGAGATGATATCCCCAAACTGTTGAAAGCTCTAGCATTTTTGGAGGGTTATCATTGTGGTTTTGAACTGAGCTGAACCCAGCATCATACGTTGTTAGCCTGGGATAATAATTCCTGTACCGGAGTCGGTATGCTAAGTGAATGAACGCTTTTAATTGCTAACATGAGATGTGTTGTGTTTTAGTGGCAGACTGGCAGTGGTATCTGTGAGGTGAAATGCCGGAGAGAGTGAAGACAGTATGGATATATATGGCTAAATAAAGAAGACTTTGTTGTATGGTGAAGTAGTGATGTGGTAGAATAAAAGAGGATGGATAATGTGACATTGCGGAATGCATAAACTCTGTAACATTGGGAATACAATACAATATGAAGTTGTGGTTTGGTATTTGTACTCTGCAATTTGGTTCTGCTTTCGATTTTGGAACGGAAGTATTTGTAAGTGATGTTATCAGGCTTATCGTTTAGCACGGCTTTACTCACTCTCATGTTGTTGTTAAGCTTTGAAGATAGATAGATACTGTGCTATCTGCTATAGAGAAGAAAGGACCAGATACCCCATTCCCCTACTGATAATGGTCGAATAAAGTATAACAACTTTTAAACTCTTTTATGTGTGCTAATAATGGTCGAATAAAGTATACCAATACAAACAGACAATTCATTTAAAAGAAGTTTTTTCTTAAGAAGAGAGTTAGGGTTTCTCTTATTTGGAGAGTTTTCGTCTAGGGTTTTTCGGTTAGGTTTTCCTCTTCTGCCTCTCACCTCACTGTTATCGCTGCCGCACCAAGCACTGGACTGCAATGGCAGCCGCGACTCCCATGGAATATAAAGCGGCTTCTTTTTGGCGCTCACCAACCCGATGGAGGAAGCGCTCTCCTTCGTCAAACTAGTCGAGAAACCGCGCAAGCCTGCCACGTCGCCAACAAGCACGGCCAGGACATCAGTCTTGTGCCACTAACCAATCAGCCAGGAGCGACCAGTCCGGTTCTCTGAGTTTGGAAGTTAGAACGGTTAAGGTCCTAGTTTCTTTTAGCAGTTCGAATAACAATGTTGCTGCCACATTCAAACTTGTTAGATTTCTTTTCTAGTTTTTATTTCTAGTTTCAGACTTTTACTTTTTTTCTTTCGGCTTGTTTTGTTTTGTTTTGTTTCGATTTTTACTTCCCCTTGTCAATTGTCTTAACTAAGAGAAACGATTGAGATTAACTTCCTTACAAAGACCTGCGATCTATACAGCCTCATCAATAGGGTTTTGCACCTCCTATTTGGCACGATGTACATTCTCTTCTATAGGCCTCATGCCTCGGATTAATGAGAATTATCCATGAAAGTTTTCTTTAAAACAATACAGGCAAATACATTCATATTAGGCCTGACAATTTCGGATCCAACCTAAACCCGTCCAAAAGTTTAGGGTTGGGTTTGCTATTTTAGGATCCAACCCAAAATGACCCGAACCTGACAGCCTGACATTATTTTGGGTGGGTTAGGGTTGGGTTTAGGGCCGACCCGATAAGCCGAAAAATCTTATAATGTATATTAAAATTACTATTTTTAACATCACCCAAATTTTTTAATATTTCATACTTTCTTTCTTGTTTTATATATTACACCATTCATAAATTTCACAATATTATTGAAAATATACCATACGGAATGTACATAAAAATCATTGCTCTATATGCCATTTACTCAACGACATCATTGGTTAAGTTGTAAACTCTTTTCAAAAGAACCATAAAATGATGAATATTTAAATTTTGCATGCTCTCAATGTCATTAATATAAATGTATTATGTATAAGTGACATCGTGAATTTGTGTTTTCAAAATATATTTGTTTTCTTCATTATGAACTATTTATATATCTATTTATATATCTTATCATGTTCATTTATTCGTTTAACTTGAATTAGTCACATTTTAATATAATTATTTTAATAAATTTGATAATTATAATTTTGTTATGACTCAAAGAGCTTGTAATCCGAAATTACCAACCCAATCTGAAAAGTTAAGGTTAGGATCAATTTTTGAAAATAACGACCCATAACCCAACCCGTAATCCGGAACAACCCACCCAAATTCCCGAATTGCCAGGTCTAATTCATATGCAATGAAGCTTTCAGCCGAGTACAAAGACGAGCAAAAATTGAATGAACCTACTACACCTTTTTAATTTGTTAACGAACAAACCAGAAGAATGAATTGAACATCCCAACTCCAAAGTTGTCAAAAGGTTGCAAACGAGACTGTCGATCAACCAGCCAGCCCAGTAACCCCCCAAAACCAACAAACCACCTGTTACAGTAAACTATTATGTTACAATCATCCTACCCAGCCTAGAGCTATCTAGCTCAAACTTGACATCTACTACTCCTACATCTGGACTAGAATACAATTTACAATCATCAGTCAGCAACCCAACCGAGCCCGGCTACTGCTTCAATCTTCCTCGTCATAGTCCTCGTCATCCTCATCCATTCTGCTCAAGTTTGCAAGCTGCAGCATGGGGTCTATATCCATCTTCTGCACTTGAGCAAGCGACCACCCAGGGAATTCGATATCTTCTTCCTTCTTCAATAAGCTTGTCTTCTGTGAGATACTACTTCGTTCACCAGCAGCACTAAAAGCACCAACCTCAATAGTCTGAGCAGCCGCAGGTGAAACTGACTTCGAGTAACCATTCTCATCCAACTCCGCATTAAGGTCGAAATCATGAACTGGAGTTGAGCGATTCATGCTAGGGGGAACATTTTCCTTCAAGTTTTCAGGCTCCCTGCCATTGTGCAGTCTTCCCAACTCGGGACTATACTTGTGGTCATCATCTTGTCCCATATCAGGATCATCTTCATATTTTCCATACTGTGTTGATGGCTGCCTCTCACCAGTCCTACCTCGCCCCCGGCCTCTACCTCTGCTACGACCCCGCCCTCTTCCACTGCTGCTTCTGGGCCCAATATCATGCTGCGAAGGAGAATTCAAGGTAACAATTAATCTTACAGGAAAATTTCAAAGGGAGGAAACCTAGAACAGGGCATTAAAGATTAGCTCAAATCAATCATTTCATGGGAGTGGCACTAGTTGCGAAACACTTACAACTCTGACTTCCCTATCGCAGTACTTGTCATTCTTAACTGCTTCGACATCAGCAACTTTCCTGAAGCAAATTTGTAATAAGTTATATTAGCCACCTACATAACACGTTTACGTTTGGTCCATACAAATAACATACCTCCTTTTGGTACCATGTTGATCATCAGCAACGGCATCAGAACCACCTAAATCAGGAACCTTGCCAACAATTTCTCTCAGGAAGTCAAAGACGTTAAACTTTTGCACACATTGCTTCCTGAAAACATAATAAATTAAAATCAACTCGAATCAAGACAAGGCACCACATAAAGAAACAGAATTATCACCAACCCACATCATAAACCATACAAGAACTACTCAATTTCTGATAGCATCCAGACTAAGGGAGACATTAGCACTTAAAATGCCCCATCAGGGGGTAGAGAACAAGACGAACAAACAGAACAATGAAAACATCAGTCTAGCTCTTACAGAGCTCGCAGAGAATTGGCATGGATTAGATCGTGAATGAATTATACAAGACTATTATCACGAAGGGCTGTGAAAGGAAATAGGAAAGATGGATATCATAGCTAAAGAATAACTTACAGATGAGAAGAATTCAATGTCTTGGCTCCTCTCCTCAGAGTAATGTCATATGTTTGATCACATAGATCTTGCAGAAATAGCTCCAGTGCTTTTGCTGAAAAATTTATACCCAATAGATATCAAACACATTAACATTTATACATCTATATAATTAGCTTTTCTCTGCTGATTCAAATAGTGTACGCATGGACCTTGCAACCCTAAGAGAAAAAGAAATTCAAGCAAAATAAGTAACTTACAAACAAGAAGAGGCACCGCCATCGCAATCTTGCCAATGTCTTCATCAGTTTGCATGATCTTCTTGATGCGAGCCTGATATAATCTTAGCTAGATTAGTTTTCAGATCGGCCAAAAAGGTGAAACAAACTATAACATAACCTAAAGCGATATATCACAAATCATAACAAGCTATCTTGCTGGCTGCTGGTAAAGGCCAAATACGTTTTCAAAATAACTAACAAAGCACGAAAGGACTTTGCAGAATGAAAGTGAAGTACCACTGCTTCAAAAAACAAGAAACAACGAAACAAACTTCAGCTATCCATTCAAACCCTTATTGAACCATTGTGTTCTAAATACAAATTTTCCAAACCTAAACCCTAAACCAGAAAATGAGCTGTGGGACAAAGAACAACGACGGAGAAGTTAGGGACAAAACCGGCGTGACAACGTCAGGAAATCACGCCGGGAGAGAATAATAATAATAATAGGAATAGTAAGAGAATGATGTACCGCGGGGAAACGAGTGTCGAGTTTCTTCTTCATTGCCCTGAATACGATTCAGCGAAGGCAAAACCCTAGAACCCAAACAAACAAGAGAGGAAGAAGAAGAAGAAGCTGGAGGTGAGAGCAGCGGCGATCCCATCTTTAAAATTCAATTGAAGTCAGCTTTATAAACCAAAAAGGAAGCCCCAAGGAAAACTTCTGGATAATGGGATTACACACTCAGACCCGCCTCCGCTACACGACAGCTGTAGTTGAAGGGGTAGTTTCGGGTTTCTATTATTTTAGTTGACAAAAGATTCCCACGGAAGTTTTCCATCCTCAAGACCTCGACTTCGGATTGGCAGCAAAGAAAGCCAATCTTTGATGACCACAAATAAATTCACCCCATAGATGTAATGCCAAGATTTAACGGCATAAATTTTGAGAGCAAAAAAAGACATTTCATACTCTTTCCAATCCTGCTACCTATCTTCACCGGCCACACTTTGTCACCGGCCGTCCCCACCACTGTTGATAACCTGCCGCTGCCATCTTGGTCGACACAAGTGCGCGAGTCCTCCATTGTTAGTGCGGCTTCGGTGCCACTCATGAGCAGTGTCGCTCGTTTGGTTGGGCACCCTTCAAATATGTATTTATCGTCATTGATCTGGCCTAGGGGTGTCTTCGCATCTTTCTTGGAGAGCTCCTCTTCAAATTGCTTGAGTTGAGTACTTCGAGGTTCCACAAAATTGGCCTTCCCCTTGAATGCCTCTGAGTGGACTCGAGTGTCCAGAACTATGGAATCTTTCATTAGGGACCTCATCATTGAACCTAAATCTGCTATCTTCAACTTGAATGGTGACAAAGCACCTAGTCTAGATGGATACACAACTGCTTTTTATCAAACTTGTTGGACTGTTGTAGGGGAGGAGTTAACAATTGTTGTTAATTCAACCATCATCACACAAGAAGATGAATACGGCCAGTATAAAGGACTAGAACCATATATCTTGCTGTAACAAAATCTACAAAGCTTTATATAAGGCCTTGGCCAATGGGTTGAGACTCAAGTTTCAGAATACAATCAAACGTTTCATTTCTTATGATGATGAAGCTGAGGTACTTTGGAATGGTGAGTATATGACCAAATCTAAGGTTAGTAAGATACGATAATCTATTAGGCCAAGACAGGAACCTTCAGTTTGGTACACGTCCTCTAAAAGGGTGATTTGATGATTCCAAAAACTAGTTTCCTCACTTGGATGGTTATTAAGACCCATATTGTCACACTATTGAAATCCTAATGTTTTCTTGTTTTGTCCACTATGTGGTGTTGCCAATGAAACTTTCAACTACTTGGTCGTCACCCGTAGTTACTCTCTAGAGTTATTGAGGATTTTTGTGACACCCTAATTTCATATTGACGGTTGGTTTAGGTTTTGGTTTGAATTCGTTGAGTTTGGGTCTGATGGGAAGGCGATCACGCACGTGGCCATTAGTTTGTCATGGGTGAGGTTGTCAGGCTGACCACGGTCGTGGTCAGCATTCAGTCACGAGAGTCACCATCAAGAGATCACGGTCGTGACTATCAGTAGGTCACATGCGTGGTGAGCAGGCAGTCACGGACGTTGTGGTAAGTCTGTCACAGGTGTGGTGGACTTATTATAAAAGTCAGAGTCACGACCTACAACGCAGACTACACAGAAACAAAACCTACATACGGTGACTTTTTCCAGGAAATGAAGGAGATCGATCAAGGAGAGAAGTCAGAGTTGATTAATCTAGGATCAAGGATAAATGATTAGAAAGGGTAGGAGATGCAAGAGAAGGTAATCACTCCTCTTCCTTTCTCTCTTAATCCTATAGATTAAAATCCACGTAGGAAAACCTGACAGTTCGGGCTTTTGGAGATTCAATCCTTGATTGATCTCTTCAGGTCTATCAGGACAGAAGGCTTGAACTTCAGGAAGGAAGCCATGAATCAGATTCTACCAGGAAACTATCAAAGGTGAGGGTTAGGATTACTTTTCTACTTTAAACGTATAACTGTAATAGGTTGTCAGGAATCTAATGATCGGGTTCTCTAGACTGTACAGTAGCATGTGATATACTGTACAGGTGTTGTGATTTAGAGTAGGGCTCTCAGGACTGTACAATAGCGTGTGATCTACTGTACAAGTGTTGTGATTCAGAGCATGGCTCTCAGGCTGTAAAGTAGCGTGTGATCTACTGTACATAAAATTATTATATTTCAAGCATAAGCTCTTGGCGACTGAACTATGACGTGTGATACATAGTTCATGTTAGGACATGATTAGGCTTAGCTAGATTAGCTCCCGATTATGCATTGGTCACCCATTCATGGATTGTGCAATCCCTCAGGTTATAATCAGGCTCAGGCAGGATATGTTGAGTATGCCTACAGATGCTGCTCACATGGTATTCATGGGTGGTTTCATGGTCTGATGCATCATGAGACTATCGATACATAGTTAGGGGTGGCTGATGCTAGGTACTTTCCTATAGAGACCACATGGTCACATTACTAGATTCAGTGATTAGCTAGAATTCTTGTTCTGATCTCAGTACAATCTCAGTGTAATCTCAGTATAATCTCAGTAAATTCTCAGTTTCAGTGTCAGTTCTACGCGAGTCTTGATAGTCACTCAGTGCTTATCACTTACCCCATTAGATATTGTTTTCCCTGGTGTATCTGTGTGTTCAGTCATTGGTACTGGAGCCGATGGTGGGGAGAGAGATTGTCGGTGTTTTGGTATCAGACGATATCTGTTTGATGTATTTTCAGTTTCAGAGTTGTATCTCCTTTTGTTGGGTTGTGATTTGGGATCCGAGATCCTCTTTGGTCAGTTTTATTCAAGTATTTCATATTAGCTTTTAATGCTTGTTTCCGCGCTTTTATTAGTAATTACGAGTTGAGTATGGTTCAGTTTAAAACCCGAGTAAAACTTCTCGATTAAACCAATGGTTCGATCGGGACTCTTAGAGTGGGGTTTCACAATTTTAACAACCTTCCTCCGCATACCACTTGGATGACGTGGTGGATCATGCATGTCAGCATTGGTTGGCTCACCAATTCAGCTATGAATCGTGTTAAGCTTTTTTTGTGCTGGTGTGTTATGGTATGTGACGTATGAAGGGAACATAGCAGGTGTGTATTTGGGCAACAAGGCTTTCCACCATAGAGTTTGTTGTCTGAATCCATGGGATTGTACAAAGCTTTGGCCAAAAGTATAAAATTGAGGACGTTTGTATCCGGAGCTTGCAAGTCTAATGTCTTAGTCTCTTATTTTTGTCTCACATTTCTTATGTAATTCTCCTTCCAGATTGGTTCTCAAAGAGGACTTGGCAATGAACTCAAGCTTTCTAGAAGCATGAGGTACACAACATCCTAGTTAGTCATTTTATTTGACTTTGTAGTGACCTGAGTGGTTTTATTTGATGAAATATAACCCTAATTATTCATGAAAATATGAGTTTACTTACTGGTTGCCTTCTCTAAATCAAACTAGATTCAAAATTATTTCACTAGTCCTAGATCAAAATATAATACAAGTTCTAAACCAGAATAGAAAATAATTAATATTTGAATTGGTGCCAGTAGCAGAAACGATATCCACGCCGAAGTTGATGGATTGTGGCTGCCGAATCTCGATTTCTTTCTTCTCTCTACAATTGAGTAACTGACGAAAAACAATCAACGGGAGAGAGTGAACCGTGACAGCAAGAAAGGAGAACATAAGCATGACAATGCCCAATATGTTTACAGTTGGAAGGTTAAGGATGATGTTGGAGTTGGCGCATTAGGCAAAGAAAATATTAGAGTTAAATAGCAATTGCACTTAAAAAATAGACCGTGGGACATAAGTACGTATGTGAACCACGCCACGATTGCGATGAAACTCAATAATAATCTCTACACGGAATATTTGAACTCGAAATTTTGGATAAGGGGGCGAAAATAAGATAGATAATCTCCCACAAACAAAATTGAATATCTCGCTGATATAATTAATGATCCTCCAAACACGAATTACGATGCACCGAAGCGAACCAATAATTCTCTAAATAAAAATCACCACACACTTAAACAAAACAACCAAAAATAACACTCAAAATAACTCATAACTCAATTTATTATTTCAATGGTGTCTCGTACAAAGCTGAAGCCTTTATATAGGCTTGACCCCTTAACCTAATACTTGTTTAACAAGGAAAAGTAATCCTAATAATAATAATAATAATGAAATTACTAAACTAAATAAACTTAACCCTACTACCACGTTAATACTAATAAGGCAGATAAACTAAACATAAGGCCAATCACCATCATCACACATTATCTTTTCTGTTTGGTGGGTTGTTTTTTTTTGGGAGAGAAACAAATTAATTTCCTAAGCATGAAACGAACCCTGATTCTTGCCTGGAAGCGGGGTTAGAAGATGGTGATCTCTAGCATGGGTGATGGGCGATATTTGTTTCGATTCCAACATGAGATTGATGATCACATTCGATTTGTCGTATTCATCGTTCTCGTTTAAACGACATTTCAAGCAAATTTGTATAGTTTTGGGTAGAGGTTTGGGATGTTTCGTGCATTTCTAATTTCTATCTCGATTTAGTATCTCGGGACTCGTTCGAGGTCCATTTGATGTTGTTCCGTAGTGTTTTTGATCGATTTCAGGCACACAGCGACATCGGGGCATTATTCGGAACTATGTGACGTGCAGGGGAGGAGCTACATGCAAAAATAAATGGAAATGTCACAAAGTTAAGGTGATATACGGTGTTTGGGAACAAGCAGGAACTAAGACGCATGATTTAAACAGCTCGGAGCGGATGGTTGCTGAAATTCAAGGGGAACACGACTTGTCCTATGGAACACGGCGTGTTCCTCAAGAACACGACCGTGTCCTTTTCTCTGGAAGTTATGACCGAGAAGTTGTTTTCATAGAGCACGCTTGTGTCCTTTTGGAACACGGCGTGTTCCTCAAGGACACGGTCGTGTCCTTTTCTCTGGAAGTTACGATCGGGAAGTGTTTTTTAGAGGACACGTATGTCTCCTTTTGGAACATGGCGTGTCCTTCTAGGCCACGGCGTGTTCTGCCTCCATCGGTTTTCTCAGCAGTTTGCCTTCTCCAATTGGGAATAGACGATATAAATATCCTGATTCTTCCTTATTCGAAGACAGACTTCTCTAGACGAAATTGAGAGCTTTATTGAGATATTTGAGAGCGATGAGAAGGAAACTTCAAGGAGCTCGGAATCGGAGAAGTAATCAAGATGGCGAATCAAGTTTTTGGGAAGATCGGCAAAATTAGGCTTTTCATAATTATTTGTGTAAACCTAGATTCAATGTCTTCCTCTTTTGATTTTGATTTACAATTGTGCATGGTGTGGTATTTGTGATAGTCAAGGGGAATGTGATAAATTATACACCAACAAACCAATGACTGTGGAAGAAGTATATTTTTTTGAGGGGGCTATCCTTCCAGTCAGCAGGGATATCAACACTTCAGAGCAAAGAATGTCGGAGGCCAACAATTCCAACATGCATATCGTCGCTCTGATTTCTATAAACCTAGAGTGGAGGACTACAATGCGAGCACTTCTCAAGGAAATTGAAGCAACCAAGGACCGCCAGGATTCCTTGACAAGCCACCTCAACAACCACAACAATAAAATTCGCCCACCACTGAAGGATTCAATGATGACATTATTCAGATGATGAAGACCATGCAGGCGCTGTTGGCAAATCAAAATATTATTTTACAAGGTCAACAACCAATTATTTATAGAGTGGAGGCATCCTATACATCTTTGGATCAAAAGGTAGATTAGAGACCTTCTAGGCAGCTCTCGGGGAAGACTGAACAAAACCCAATCAACAGACTAAAAAGGCACATGGATGCTAAGCCGATTTCATTGAGGAGCGGAAAGACGATTCAGGGAAATCTCAAATCTGTTGAAGAACCAGAGATGGTGTCAGATGATATTGTTATTGACATTCCAGAGGAGAAAGAGGAGACACTAGTGGCAACCACTTATTCACTTAAAGCTTGAAAGCTTACAAAAACAAATTTTGTGCTCACTCCAGAGGAAATTAAGAAGCATGCTAGGATTCCTTATCCATTAGCAGTCAAGAAGAAGAAGGGGCTATCAGAGGAGTTTGAGAAGTTTGTTGAAATTTTAAAGACACAAGAGGTTACACTAACCTTCCTATAGGCTTTCACAAAGATTCCAGCATATGCCAAGTTCTTGAAGGATGTGCTAAACAAGAAGATCAATCTCAGTAATGCAATAGAGGTCTCCATATATGAAGAAGGCACAACTATCCAAGTCGGACCAACAAAGCGAAAAGACCCAGAGAGCTTTACTTTACCTTGCACTATTAAGAATATTAAAGTTAGTAGAAGTGTTGCTAATTTAGGGGCTAGAATAAATGTGATGCCATATAGATTGTTTGAGAAACTAGACTTATGTGAACTTATACAGACTGAGATGATTCTTCAACTTGCTAATAGATCTATGGTAAAACCTAGGGAAGTCATAAAGGATGTGCCTATTTGTGTAGGACCGTTTGAATTTCCTGTCGATATCGTTGTGGTAGATAACCATGAAGATGACTATAATACTATTTTAGGACATCCTTTCTTAGCTACTACTGAAGCTGTGATTGATGTTCACAAAGGGTGTTTAACATTGAAAGTAGGACATGATGAAGTCACATTTCATTTGAAAGAAGGCAAGAAATATTCTAAGGCTCAAGATGATGATGATATTTCTGACAACTATCATGATGCCTATGAAATGTTTAAATTGTCTCATATGCTTGTTGGAGATGTATGTACTGTTACAGGTGTTTATGGAGACTGGATGAATGAGGAGAGGGCACAAGCAAAAGCCTTAGAACAGCTCGAGACCTACTGATGACGCTAGATTCATGACATTTATCACTCTCATTTAAGTGATATTTCATACATAATTGTATTGCTTTTGGTATAAGTTTAAGATGTTTTATGCATTTTAAGCTTTTATCTTGATTTAGTGTATCGGACCCGGTTGGGGTCCATTTGATGTCGTTTTGAAGTGTTTTTATAGATTTGAGGTACATAACGACATCGAGGCATTAATCGAAGCGATACGATGTGTGTGGATGGTCCAGGATAAGCAATGGAAAGCATTTTGACATCTTCAAGGAGATTGGATCTCGACTTGGTCGGAAAATGTCGCAGTGTCGTATTTTGGACATATCTCCTAGCTTAGAAGTCTGATTGATGCAAGGCCGGCGGCGTTGGAAAGCTCATTTAATTTCCTACAAATTTGATTAGGGAGTTATGTCAATATTGCCGCTATGGACCTGTAACACTTGCCGCTATGACCATAGTGGCAATATTGACACATAACCATAGCGACAAAGTTGACAATCCATTCTGGAAATTTTGTTAATCTTTGCGCTATACTCAATATTTTGGGCATAAGTCCTTACTCCAAAGTCTGATTGATGCAAGGCCCACTGCATTAAAAAGCTAGTTCGATTTTCTACAACTTTGATGATAATAACTTTGGTTATAATTGTCGAGATTTGGGGCTAAAACAGTCGACAACAGATTAGTGTGACAGTTAAAGTCAAACTCCTTGCCCAATAAGAAATTCTTTTCTTATTTAAAGACAAATCTTTCATTCTTTGGAAGGGGACCCTATTGGACGAAAATTAAAGGATACTTCAGAGACTTTGGAGCGATGAGAAGGCTTCAACTTCAAGGATCTCGAATAAGAAGACATATTCAAGATTGGCGGATCAATTTCCTCGATGGTTCTCGATGAGATTAGGTTTTTCGGATTTCTTCTTGTAAACCTAATTCCAATGTGTTCCTTTGTTGATTTTAATTTGTTCTTCATGATCATGAGTAGCTAAACTCCCCGTACTTAGATTACATGAACCCTAGGTAATTTCTTAAGAATGGATGATTGTTTGACTTTGACGATGTATGCGAGTTGGATGGATTTTGGTTTATGTTTGATTTGGTTTCCGTTCTTATTCTTGCGTGGCCATCTTGCATAGAACCTTGTTAGATTTGTCTTTCTCTCAAAAGAGTTTTCATATCTAGAACATCAAAATTAAACAATTAGGTTAGGCGTTAATCCTCATCTGGGAGCGAATAAATTAGTCCGCCGTATGAGCAGTTCTCATTTGTTTTGTCGCCTAGCGGATTTCAGATCTTCGTCTCGAAAGAGCGAACTGGAATAGTAGATAGGTAGCAGATTAGCAGACCCGAATGTGCGTGATTTGATTAAAGAAGGACAGGGACGGTGAATTGAATCTATCTTGTTTTGCTTAAATCGTTGAATTTGTCAGTCATTCGTGAATTTGGATAATCTAGGGGGATTTGAAGTCTAAACCATTTTCTCCAGTTTGGTTCAACCCTTATATTGTGCAGTCTTGCAACCTTTATTTTAGCTTTTAGTTTATAGCAATTTTGTTTTCTTTTTGATTGATTAATTCTCGTGGCACCTAAACCACAAACTTGTTAGCTGATTAACAGTAGTAATAACTTTGAGCAATCAAGATAAATAGACCTTAGGGAAATTCAACTCTAGTTAATTCATTAACTAGATTTATTTTGAGATGAGTAAAATCCGTTCATCAAATAAGCTGTTTCCGGGGACTTTTTTGTTGTGTTTGAAAGGAGTTAGCTTAGTTCTAATCATTCATTCATTGCAAATATGCATCTTTTGTATTTTTTGTTTTGCCTGTTTCACCTTGGTTGTTTTTTGTGTCTAATGATGCAGGGCTATATAAGACACAATCATTGGTGGAGTCTGAACGAGCATCAACCATCACCATCTTGTTATTCAGAACAATCGCCATATCATTACCGTCATGAAGATCCATACTCACCTCCATACTACCAACAGCCTACGCAGAACTATCGCTATCAACCTCCTACAGCTTATGAAGAACTAAAAGAGTACAATCAAGACATCGTTGTTAAAAACATATTGTGGTTTGAGGAAATGAAGGCAACTCAGGAAGAACTTATGAAGAGAATGAATGCTAGAGAGGAGATGATGGAGCCCGAAACCAGCAACCCCCTTCACGAGGATGACATGCTTGACAGTGATGAAGACATTCAGGATGTGTTCACTATTATAAGAGACATGGTAGAGATAGTGGAAGAAGATGAACCCAACCTAGAAAATATAACCAACATTGAGGAAAAGCTAGAAGATCCTCAATTGGATGAGACTGATTTCCCTTTTAACTTGGAGGATGAAGGCGAAGATACACCAATCATTACAGAAGTTCAGGATATATGCGATGGTGATGAACTTGAAAAATGCGAATGGGATGGGTCTTCTTTAAGCTTTTGGGATGACGATGAAGATATGCGGGACCAAGTCATTGAGGAAATTCAAGCTATCTGTGATGAAGAACTAGAAGAATTTAAAGAAGATGGTAGTGATTATCTCATCGAAATATTATGGAAGGATGAAGCTCATACTCCAAGCTTGGCGACAGATGAAATTCAGAGCTCCATCGGCGAGGGCATCGCTCAAATTGTGGTTCCACCAAAGAATGTTAAGGCCTTTCAAAATTCTTGCTCGGTCATGAAGTTCTTGTGTCAAGAAACTAATAGCAAGCACCTCAACACCAAGGTTGAAGAGATCATAGAAGAAGAACCACTCACGCTCAAATCAGAAGACCTTTTAGGTGGCATCACTGGTTTGGAGAAGGTTGAGGTTATAGGTTGTGATACACCTTTCTACCTTTTCCCTCCTCAAGCATATAATTTTCGAAGGAGTTGGTCATTTGCGGATGATGAATATTTTTCGAGTAAAATTCTCTGGTTATTCCATCATCTGCTTCAACTATTGGTCGACACTCAACTTTTCACCATGAAGAAACCGATGGCATTCAAAGAGGTGCTTAGTTGGATTCCATTACCATCCAGGTATGGTCTAGCTCAAAGATGTTAAAGAAAGAGCGCTTCTTGGGAGGCATCCCATGTTTGGAGTCATTTTAATTTTTCAATTTTAGTGTCAAGCTGCATGTTTAGGTTTCATCGTTCACCTTTAGACCCTTTCTTTCTTTCTTTTCGGATCTTAAATCCATTTTATTATGTGTGGGTGTTGGACACTTGTCCTAGTCCCTTTTACTTTTATTTTTGGTTTGTGTGTGTTTTACGTCTTTTCAGGAAAGTTAGTGTCACCGTTGAGCTCAGACTTAATGGATCATGATCTTGCTTCTTGGATTTCTCACGGCTTCCAAGTATTCCTATGCAACTTTTTCATTTCGTTCAGTAAGGACACTGTCCAAACTAAATGTGGGGTGGGTTTGCATAGGATTTTTGTTAGCTAGTTTTGTTGGGTAGTCGTCTTGCATATTAGTTCAAATCTCAAGCTTGTTGGAACCATCTTTGAATTGATTACTTGGCATGGTTAGAATATTTCCCTATGATCTGCACACTTGAATTGTTAATTTACTTGTGAACTTATATTTGATAGGAGTATTGGCATGTGATCAAAGTCTATTGATTAGTTCTTTAGAGTTACTTTAATATGTTTAAAGTAGCACGGACTCTCCAACTTGATGTGACCGGGCATGCATGTTATCTAATTACCATCTAGCAAAACAATGTGAGACCTAAAAGGCCATTTTTATAGTATAGATAATCAACTTCATTAGTAGATTTGTTCTTAAATTGATTCGAGTGGTCTTCTTAGTTTGTTGTTAATCTGACACTTGCATGATTCCGAACTGAATTCGGTCGGCACTGATTCACTAAAATAATAGAGGCAATTAGAAAAGCTCCACCATAAAATATCCATCCCATCATTATATTTTCTCCTTGAAAACCCAATCATAGCCAAATACCCTTTTTCATAACCTCCATAATATTGTATCCCCTTCTTTCAAGCCTTCATTTGATCATGTGTACATTAGTGGCAGTAACTCGGTTGAGTCTAAAAGTTAATAAAGTTGCTAAATTTTGAAGAATGCGCGATTATATAGTGTCCTTTAAATCTATTTGATGAATAAGTGTAATTTTGGAAAAAAGAGAAAAAGAAAAAGTGGAAATCTCGAAAATAGGGAGGAGACAAGTGAAAAAATTCAGTCTCGATATAAAAAATTGTTAGGATGTGCATATGCTTTCTAAATTAGCAATTATGTTAATTTAGAAAGTCAATTAGTTATGTCACCCAAGCTAATTGGTGTACTTTTTAAGAAAAACATTTATGAGTATAAAATATATTATGGATGATGTATTTATCATTGGTGTAAATTTTTTTATTTAAATGAACATAAATTATCAATTGAAATTATTAAAAGATTGTAGGGATAGAAGTGATTGAAAATTGCTTCGTGAGTTAATTATTAAAGTTTTTTATGTGACGATGTGAACACAATTAGAAATTATTAAATGAATTTTGTAAGTTCTAATGATTAATATCTTAAATCAAAAGACAAACTGTATTATTAATAAAAAATAATACTAATCCATTAATATAAAAAATGGATTACACCATTTAATATGGTCATAGTGTCACACACCTACCAGTGAGACAAAGGCAACCAGCTTTATCCGCGTACGTGGTAATGGATTCTATTTTCTTTAATTAAAATAAGAAAGTTAAGTTTCCTGAATTTTTCAATAATTCCATGAGCCAACAAAAGAAAAGTACAAAGCAGAAAGAAAAAATCCATTATTATTTTATTTTATTAAGAATACATATAAAATTTTGCTCATTTTTTTTTCTCTCTGGGAGTGAAAACCCTAATTCCGTCGATTCAGTTTGGGGGCCTCGAAACACCTATCCCATCTTTCGTCTCTCATTCTCCCCCCCCCCCCCCCTCCCCCCCGTCCTCGTATTCTCTCTTTTCCTCGAAATCAATCATCAACCCTACGTCGACGATCTCTGCTTTCAATTGCCTTTTCCGATCGCTTCCATCTACAGCCGTTGTCAACAGCATCGATCACTCCGTCTTCTCTCTCTCTCTCTCCTCTTCTTTCTTCCAGGTTGGCACCCCTCCGCAACCTTCTCTCCTTTACCACGATTTCGCATTGCCTTCTCATTTTAGGTTGAAATCCCTATCGAATTCGTATGGTAATTGAAATTCGATTGTGTCTCGGTTGCCTTTGGAACTTGGGGACGGGGGAGGAAAAATGGATCTCTATGTTTGCCGACTTTTGCCGATGGTGATAATGACGTGATTTTACTCTTTGAACATGTGATTGTGCCAATTTTCTGTTCCCTTGATCGATTTCTATTTGTTTTTGCTTTGATCGTTTTCTCTTAAATTTTTTTTTTCTGTTGTTTCTTGTTGTATCATATCCTCCTTTGAATGAATTTGATCTTCTACTTGCGTCCTTCGATGCTAATTCTTCTACGGCGATAGTCAAACAAGGTTAAAGATTCTGTTCGCTGTTGTTTCGGGGTTGAAATGTGAGTGGAGAATCATCACCCTGATTCTGAGGTTATTGAACATTTTTTACGATTGTTTAAAGAGCTGTGATGACGGATGGCGAAGGGAGACTTATTAGTAGCATACTTTGTACGTTTCGTTGGGGAAGGGGTGATAGACGTGATCAAGCTTTGGAGTTCAATCTTTTGGGGTGGTTGTGCTGTGTTTCTACTTCTCGTTCTCTCCTATCCTAGGCTCCTAGCTGCTGGTGGGGATCATTTGTGGTGGTTAAAAGGGAAAATATAATAATTCTTGATTTTCTTGGCACTTAAATCCTGTACAAGACTCTCGTCCTTGAGGGCTCATCAGATAAGAAATGCGGCTTTGTGGTTATGACAACAAACAAATGCGGCCTTGACGCATATATAATATGGCAGGACAGAGGAGTGCACAGCTTAGCATTTTTTTTGAACTTTAGATGCGTTTGATGCTTGGGTATGTGATAGTTGAGATGTCCCAAGAGCGGAGTCTGTATTGTATTGTGTAGGCAGCAGTGCACGTGGTCAAATCTTGGAATAGATAGGCGTGAAGCTAAGATGCTTGAGTAGCATGGTCTTGTAGGATTGTCTTCTCTTGTCCTTCTAGCCATGCATGATATTTTTTACTTTGGGTGTAATAGATAATCGATGGTGATATATTTTGCCTTTGGAAAATAGATAACCGTCAGGACATCCCATGGATTTTACTGTTGTTTGAATGATGATTCTCTTTGGAAATTTACCTAACGTCCTGTGTTAAACTGAAACATGTATTTTGTGATTTTGTCACATCCTGTCTGATTGATCGTGTGGATCAGCATCGCATTGGTTGGATTCCATAACATCTGGTTAAGGCGGAGAGTTGTTTTGAGATCTTCGCCTTTGGTACATGTCATGCTGTTTTTATTAGTACTCCCTTTTCATTAGAGGTCACGAATATGAAGTCTTAAGTTCATTTTCATCTGGGCTTCATCCCAAACAAGTTAAAGCACTGATAATGGAATGGTTGGATCTGGACCATATGTATTCAGTAAGATTGTAGTGTGATTGCTTCTTGACTGCTAAATCAACAATGGTTGGTTGTGTTACATATCAGCCCTAACAAATTGTCCTATTATCACCTACAATTCGTATGAATAACCTATGTAGACCATCAATCAGATCTGGAAAATTATTGTCTTATTCAGATTATCAGAAAGGGAATTCTTTAATTTTTTCGGCTTGTTTGTTTATTGATGGAAAATTGTTACCCAGATAATGAGAATATTTTCTTCTCTTAGTTAAACCTAAGGATCTGATTTTGTTGTCTCAATACAGGCAGCACTCTCTACTTGGTGGTGATGTCTCCTGCTTCAAAGTCTAAGTCTAAGGACAAGAAGCCTGGCAAAGAACCACAGAAGGCAGGGCCAAAGTCTCCCGCCCCTGCTAATGGCGTCAGTGGTATTCCAGCCAGTGCATACAATCCACAGTCTGGAACATTCTATACCCTTGAAACTTTGCCAACATCTTCTACCTCTCCCCTACACAGTAACGGCCGTTTCCGCAACATAGATGAGACAGATGACCACTTTGGCGCTTCTCTTGGAGCTGGTGTGGAATATGATTCCGTTTCAAATAATGGAAGCTGGTCGGGTGAGTCAGAAGATCTTAAAGAGAAGACATCCAATCCTCCTCGCCTGGAAGCAATACCTGGCGCTGACAATGACAAGAGAGAAAAAATCCGTCAGAAGAATGAGAGAAAGCACCAGCGCCAGAAGGAAAGGCGAGCACAGGAGTTGCATGAGCGCTGTAGTGGCTATCTCATGTCACGGAAGCTTGAAGCACTTGCCCAACAGCTTGTTGCAATGGGATTTTCGCACGAGCGCTCTACAATGGCTTTAATATTGAATGAAGGTAAAGTGGAAGAGTCTGTGTCATGGCTGTTTGAGGAGGGTGAGGACGCAGATAAACACCGGGATATAAATCTTGGCGGTGGAAGTTTGAAAATTGACATATCAGATGAGCTTGCTCGGATTGCTGAGTTAGAAGTAAATTACAAATGTACAAAGCAGGAAGTT
This sequence comes from Linum usitatissimum, assembly GCA_030674075.2. Taxonomy (NCBI): domain Eukaryota; kingdom Viridiplantae; phylum Streptophyta; class Magnoliopsida; order Malpighiales; family Linaceae; genus Linum; species Linum usitatissimum. Next base: position 4,009,167 of record JAUJYP020001374.1, read on the forward strand.
GAAAGAGCAGTAGTTGGTTCTGAAGGTGACCTTGACAAAGCTGCAGAAAGTTTAAGGAGAATGAAGCTTGATCCACCGTCTGCACCTCTGAAGCCTGAAGAAACTGGTGATCCTCCAACTGTGAGTTACGGCAAAGCTTCAGTAGCTGTAAGTCAGAATGTCGTAAAACCCCAAGTAAAACCAAATCAACCGTCTGTATTACAACAGAGACGGGACGATAAGGATTTCAACTATACGAAAGCTCCTGTTCCTTTGGTAGGATCTTCAGAACCTGGGATAAAGAACTTGCAGCCTTCGAATAGAGTAATTCATCAATCAAAGTTGGAGTGGTCAAAACAGCAAGTCGCTGCTGCTGCTGGTGGGGTATCTGAGAAAAGGTGGACAGGTGCAGCATCTAATCCATCGGTTTCTTATTCTCTGACATCTACTTTGCAAGTTTCACCTCAACCACCCAAGGCGGAAACCCGGTATGTGTCTGTTGGAGGTGAATATAACAAGGTTCTTCACCCAGGAAGCACTGTTAGAGAGCCAGTAGTTATGATGCAGCGACCTCAAACTGTAACTACAAAACAACTGCCAGCTGTAACAAGCATGAGCTCATCTTCACCTGGGAGTGCTGCTGTCAGTTGGTATCCAACAAACAGTATCGATATGATGAAGTCGAATGGATTGGTGCACCAGCTTCCTGTGACGAGGAACTTAAGTCCAAGCAACCTGTCTTCGAATCAAATGTTCCAGCAGCAGCAGCAGCACCATCATCACCATCTTCAGTATCAGCCGCAGCAACATTTTATTCCTGGCAGCAGTCCTCTAGAGTCTCCGGGGGCAAGTAGAGGAGGAAATGGTTTATGGAGTAATAATAATAATAGCAATAGTAATAGAACAGGTACAGCATCATCGACGCTTGCGGCTGCTTCTAATCTTGGACTGTTCTCAGGGTTGGGTTCAACGGTTTCATCAGGGGCATCGTCCCCAGTTGACTGGGGCACTGCAAGCTCAATGGGACAGTTGGACTACACCAACATTGACTGGAGTTTGGATCGTGGGTTGACATCTCCAAGGCCGAATCATAATACATATCTAGGGCAAGGTCCGTTAAAGAATAGCGGCCAGTTCTATGACCCTGTTGTGTCAGGCTTGACGATGATGCGAGCATCTGTTCCGAGTTCCAATGGTATAGCTTTTGCAGGGTTGCAGACAGATGGTGGGGTGGTGGCTAACCAGGATACGTCTGGTGGTGGTGGTGGTTCGCAGGAGTGGACATCGCCATTTGAGGGAAAAGATCTGTTTAGCATACCCAGACAGTTTGTTTCGTCTCCTTCTCTGTAGGGTGGTTTGAGGAAAAATCGTGAATAAAAATGGAAAAAGGAAAAGAAAAAAGATGAGGAAGAAAGACAAGAAAAGAAAGATGTGTTTGAATTTTAATGTTTGGTGTTTGGGTGCTTTGCTGTTTTGTTCTATTGTTGAATATCCCCTTCCTTGCTAGTGGAAAGTGCCATTCTGTTTTCTCTCGTGATTTCTCTCTCCCTCTTCGACTCGCTCTCTCTCTCTCTCTCTCTCTCTCTCTCTCTCGTATAGTATGTCAGGACCAGGCAAGCAATGGATGGATGCTACAACCGAAGCATCTACTAACACCGGTCATTTTTTAACCTATATTTCACACTTCACTTGTGTCCGCTATGTGTGCTCTGCACCTTTTGATCACTGCTCTGCAGCTGCTCTGTCTCGAGATTGTCTATTGGCCATATCGACAAGCTTGCGGTGAGGTGGAAATGAGATGTATGGCAACTCGATCCCATTAAGAATATTGAAGACGCGGAATACTGTGCATTTCCCGAATCAATGTAACAACATAAAATGGTTCAACACATCCTAATAACTGTTACCATACAAACTGAATAATATATGTAGGTACCGTGCAACAACAATAAGACGAGAATGCGAAGTATGTAATAAATAAATAATTAAGGCAAAAATAGATAGTTGGGAGACACAGAGAGCACACTCCCATAGGCATAGGCCATAACCAAACCCAATGGATAACATATATTGAAAAGTAACACTCACTACGATCACTTGCTGAAGTTCCATTTCATTTCATATCTGTCTCTCTCTCTCTCGGGCCATTCATTCTTCAACCAGCGGTCCGTCAATCCCTTGAGCCACGTTATCTACCTCATACAAGCCAACATAATTGATCTTCCTCCCTAAAACAGCAAATTAAATGGGAAGCAAGAGATCCCCTGTTTTCCCAATGCCACAGCGAGACGACCTTCCTCACCATTTCAGCGACTATGGCTTCGACACTCAAATTGACTACTTCCAGGTTCTCCCCTCCTCTATCTCCAAACACTGACTCCTTATAGGATATATGCTGTGTTAGTTACTACTGTCTTCTTTTGGTTTGCAGTTGATGCAAGAAGCCAGGAAGCACAAGCGAGACGCTACGATGACGATGACAACAACAACAACAAGGCCCATCTTGTTGGAAATATGCACCTAGAGTTCGACATTGGTGTGATGGCAGTACCATGGACTTGACTTTGGTGCGATGCCGGTGTTGGTACGGATGCATCGACTTATCGGAAAAACCTCACATTAGCTCAGAGCAAGCATGAACTATATAGCATAAGATCCTCTATAAGCTAGGTGATGTTAGGGACTGACATTGAAGCTCATCCAGCTCAACTTGAGTTGGATGTTAGTGTCACTAGCTGCGATGCTGAGCTGAGCTACAGTGATGGTAGGGAGCTTGGTGGTTTGGGTGGTTGCTCCTTCTCCTAAGACGAATTGGTTCACACCTCTTCATGAGATTCAAACTCAATTTTGAGTTGTTTTCCCTCCAAACCCGTAGGGCTTCAAGGTAGTTACCATTTAACTACCTTCAAGTCTATCCATATAGATATGACTCCACTTGGTGCATGCATTCATACCCATTCACTCCTGGACCCTTTGCCTATATAAAGAAGACATTTGTGTGGGAAAACATACAGAGAGATCTATCCTAGTCTACGAGATTCTAAGTAACTTCAGTTTCTAAAGTCTAAGAACTCGAGTGTAGACGGTCTTATCCTCGGAAGAGATTTCCTGATACCCAAGGCTTTAAGGGTGGAAATACTCTTTTCGGAAAGTGGTGCCCACGATTCCATCTTGATCCTACATCTCTTTACTTATCAAAACTCGACGCATTGCTGCTTGGAACCTCCTAAACCAGCACATCTCCAATCATGAATCCGATAGTAACACCACAATGTCGGGGAAGAAGCGACAGTGGTGGAAAAACGTGTTCCACTTGTTAAAGCACAACTGTATTCGACATAGGCACAACCGTAGTGACAAAGAAGAAGAAGACGTTTATAGAGCTCGGGCTCTTGATCTCCGGGCATCCATGGCAGGACCTGTTTCCATAACTCTTCCTCTTAAATGCCAAACTTGCAACCCCGTTAGCCTCAGGGAGCTTAATATGGAGCAGCACAAGAAGAGGATGTCTACCTTTGCCTTGTCCACTTTCTGATTTCCTTAAGTGACAGATACTCTAATACCACCTGTAATCCACTAATTGACCCAATCTGGTGATTTGTCGATTAAGTGATAAAATCAAAGAATAGAGAATTTGAGCGGAAGTGATATGAAGATCGACAAAGAAAGCAAAGTTTCTTCTCTCTCGTATCTGTTGCAAGTTTAAACTAATAAGAGATTTACTTATTAGTTTACCAATGAGCCAAAACTCTAATCAGGGCCCAACACTTAAGTTTATTATTGTTTTAGATTTAAGCCCAGTTGGTTTGTATTCAGCTATAAGTTACAATTCTACGATTACGAATACGATAACCTACACTAGAACACGCCAATTTAACATTGATCGGAAACGGTGCCTACTCCACGCCCAAGGAATGATTACACCAGAAGTTATCTTATTATCTCAAATAATAAAATAACAAATAACATATAGTTACCTTGAAGCCACTAAACAACCTCAGAGTGACAAATTCCAAGACCTCCGTAATCCCAAAGCACCCGATTAACCTACCCTTGTAATCACTACCAAGAGCAACAACCTGTGGTCTTCAGCTCACAATTACAGTCGCAAATACCTTGCTTTTCACTCTCAGAAAAACAAGTGAGAATTAACACTTTTTCAAATTAAATTCTTTCAATGCAAATTCACTCGTTAAGTTTCTCTGAAGCTTCACTTTTACTTTTATAGGCTTTTTAGATTTAAGGAGCAGTCCCACATTTCTTAAGTTAGCATTTTAATATTTTCATGAAATCTTCATGATGATTATTGCACCTTCTATATTTATTTTTATCAAATCTCTTTTTTCACTGAAATTTTCTTTGAGGTGCTTTAATATTACTTTTTGATAATCAACTTCCATATAGTTGTATTCAAGCTGTGAAGCTTTCCTTTTTCGTAATCCAACATTCTTCCCTTAAATTTGATAACCAGTCATCTGCAAAAAAAATACCAATAGCTGTTTGCAAGATTGAGGCAGTGTATAACACAAAAATGTTCATCACCATTTATCTACACATTTTGACAGCAGTAGATAAGGGCAAGGGAATGTTTTATTTGAAAATAAATGATGCGAACAGAAACAAAGACTCTTTCATAACTACCTTTAGCTAATAGTTGTTCCTTATTCAAATTGTAATGCAGACCCTAGCAAACATAGCAAAAACATCAATGAAGAACTAACTCGACTCACACCTATAGATCTGACTAGACACCCCCTATTTATATGCCCTAAGATATTATCTAACTCCTCTTTGCCATCCATCTTTACATTACAGTAAGTATCTTCTCTTTTCCTTTCTTTGATGATACAGTCTTATCAGCAACCTTGAGTTTGTTTGCCCAATCAACCAGCTGTGGATCCATGAAGATGTACTTGTTTACATCCATAATGTTTTCAGCTAATTCCTCATCAGAGATCATGATTCCGGCTTCTAGCTTGAAGAGAACAGCAAGTTGTCCTTCATTTTCACCGTGAAGATTTGCGTTGCAAGCCACTCCATGATGAACCTTCTTCCTCTTTCCTGAAAAGGTTTCAGGTGCATCCTCCGAGCTACTGCTGGGTGTCTTTACTCGGAAGAGTCCAGTAATCCCATAGGGATCAAAACCAATGATTTTTCCAGTAATGCTAATTTCATAGAGATCAACTCCCATTCGAGGCATCAGAGTGGTGATATGTGGTGCAAAGGGCAGATTCCCCGGGAATCTTTCAAGTATAGCTTCAAGCATGAACATGATCATGAGATGAGGCAAACTGATTGGTTTTCCATTTATGGCACAACAGAGGATGAAAATGTTCAGGGGTAAGAGAGTATCTCTTCTTATGGGTCCTGGTTAGGTCAGCTAAAGCTATTGGTTGCTGGTGTCGAATGTCATAAGTATGCCATCCATTACGTGTCACATTGTCTTGGCTGGTATCCCATAAGCTGTCGTACTCCCTCCACTTGGCTCAGATACGATGGGTACCTTGACCCCCCAGGGAAAAGGACCAAGCCTCTGTTGGATTGGCCTATTAGGGATGGGGCAAATCCTTCGTTGGAATACTGACCCGTCGGGAATGGGGCAAAGTCTCTGTTAGATCATTGGCCCATCGGGAATGGGGCCAAGTCTCAGTTGGATCATTAGTATCTCTCTAATGAATGTGAGGCTCTTCTTGCATTGGATACACAACTCATCCACATCTGTTTGTCCTACCAGTGGAGCTGAAGCTGATTGCACGACTGAATCTGAGCTCCCTTCATGAGGTGGTGATGTATCCAACACTAGCTTGAAGCGCGGCAGTTGGACTTTGGAGAAGTCAGGATTGACCATGTTGACATTAACGTTATCATAGAAAGGGTCTGTATCCACCAACATAATGTCTTTCCTTGGTTCAGGAAACTTGATGCATCCCTTTTTTATAGCATCCTATAGAACATTTCAAAAAACAATACATGAATAAGTAGAATGAGACATGCTATTATGCCACTTGCAGTAACGTCTTCCTTTCAGCTTGTGAGGCGATGGGAGGTTATGCCCTCTAGAGAGCTTCACTTGACCATCCTAGTTGGCTGAATATCAAAGTCTACCTTTGGCACATCAAAAGAATAATTTTAGGTTGAATCGGGGCACAATTGGGTTGTCCCCCTTGGGAGTAGTTCTCAACCTTAGCCAATGTGATACACACATATGGCTTCCCTAGCACTATCTCTAACAAGTCAACCTCAACTTAGACAACTCCACCATCAATGTGGAGTACATCATAGTCGAAGTTTGGAAGGTATGGTCCACGTGAGGCACTTCTCCTATTTTCCTCTTCATGGAGAAGAGACTCGTACCTCTTAACACTAGACATGAGTTGGAACAAGTCAAAGAACTCTCTGTCCTGAAACTTCTTCCTTAACTCAAAATCTAAACCATCTTGTTCCAACTTGATAAACTCTCTCTATCAAGTTAACAAAGCACCGGTTACGAGCATTCTTGAAGTTGTTCAAGAAATGCTCAACCGACTCACCTGGCTGTTGGCGCATACGTGCCAAGTCAGCCATGGTTACATAAGGCTCATTTCTGTAGAACTCAACATGAATGATTTGTTCCATCTGCTGCCAGGTCTGTACAGAATAAGATGGCAAGTTGACATATCGAGCAAAAGCTGCTCCAGTCAACGACTTGCCAAAAATTCTAATTTTACAAAATCTTCAACATTACCACATTGGACAGTGAAACGTCCAATATGCTCCACGGTGGATTGGTCACCCATTCACATGAAGGTGGCAAAGTTAGGTACCCTGAAACCTCTTCGGAATGGGTAAAGCCTATCTACCCACTTTGGATATGGTTTGCGATACACAAGTGGCAGGGTGGTCCTAACGCCCATACCAAATTGCTCAATAAGATGTTGAGAAACCTGCTCCCTTGGGGTATTGGCATCGTGCTCATGCCCCCCATTGATGCCCCCTAACGGCATGAACCCCATGGGGTCCATGCCTTGCCCATTGAACTGGGGTGGCAGAGGTCTAGGGTAAGCAAATGGGGTTCATGCCTTGCCCATTGAACTGGGGTGGCACACGTCTAGGGTAACCACATGATGGAATGTGATCTGCACCACCTAAACCACATCCTCCCATGTTGGCAGGTCCCACATGTGAAACCCTAACGTAAGACTCCCGGTGGAACCTCTAGTTCAATCGTAGAAACTTACTTGGGTTCCAACCTGAACTGAACTCGAAACATAACTACTAATAAAAGCAGTAAAACAAGCATTAAAATTAAACTGAAATACTTAATTAAGCTGACTCTGTAGGATCCCGGATCCAAAGCATGACAAGTCAAAGGAGATACAACTCTCATTCTTAAATACATAAAACTAATATCATTTGATATCAAATCCTTGACCAGCTCTCTCCTCTCCGTTAGCCCCAGTACTTGTGACTGAACACACACAGATACACCAAGGAAGACAAAATCTGACGGGGTCGGTGATAAGCACTGAGAGACTAACCTAGTCTTGCGTAGAACTAAAACTAAACTGAGATTTTACTAAGCTTGTAATGAGACTTTACTGTGCTTGTACCGAGACTTTACTATTTCTGTACTGCGACTTTACCGAGGATAGAAACAAGAAGTCTATCTAAACACTGAAACCATCCTGAAATACCGTGTGAGTAGCCCCGAAGGATTCTTTCACAGTTCACCACTATGAGCTTATGCTCAAATTAACAACTATATGTTGGAAATATACACCATGGACTTGACATTGGTGTGCTGCCAAAGATAGGATGAATATGTGAGCTGACGGGAAACCTCACTTAGCTCAGGAACTAGTTTAACTAGCTAGCGTCAGCTCTTCGGTGAGCTAGACATAGCTAGGGCCTGACACTGAAGCTCGTCCAGCTCAACCTTGAGCTGGATGACAGTGTCACTAGCCGAGGTACTCAGCTGAGCTGGAGTGAAGGTGGGGAGCTAGGTAGCAGGAGTGGCAACACTCCCACCTAGGTCGAATGGGTACACACCCTTTCATGTGATTCAAACACAGTCTGAATTGTTTTCCCTCCAATACCCGTAGGAAACTTATTGGCTGCTGCCTACAAGCCTATCCTTATGGATAGTGACACCTTTTGGTGCTAGATGCTCACACCTATTCGTCCCTGACCCCTTGCCTATATATATAAGGCAATGTGTGTACAGAAAACATACATAAACTAACATCTATCCTTGCCTACGAATTCTGAGAGTGAATCAAGTATCTGAAGCCTAAGAACTTGAGTGTGACGGTCTTATCCTCGGAAGGGATTTCCTGATACCCTAGGCTTGTAAGGGTGGAAATACTCTTTTCGGAAAGTGGTGCCCACGATTCCGTCTTAATCCTAGATCTCTTCTTCTATCAACACTCGAACGATTGCAACTTGGAACCTCATAAGCCAACACTATATGTATCGTAGATCACACGCTACTATACAGCCTGAGAGCTCGGCTGTAAATCACAACACAGGTACATTAGATCACACGTTATTGTACAGTTCGAAAAAATCCATTCAACGATTCCTAACAATCTAATTAGAGTTCTTTGGGTAAAGCAGAAAAGTAATCCTAACCCCTACCTAAGATATGCTTGCCTGGTAGAGTCCCATCGGTAGTAGCCTTGACGGGGTTCAGTCTCTCATTTTGTAGATTTGAGGTGATCGACCATGGAATCGAATCTCCCAAAAAGAACCCTGATTGTTAGGTATTTCTTATGTAAACTCAATCTATGAAAACTAGAGAGAAAAGAGAGGATTGATTACCTTCTCACGAATCCCTTACCCTCTCTAATCTTGTATCCTCGATCCGGAGCTAAAAGGATCTGTCTTCTCTTTGTAATTGATCATCCTCATCTACTAGGCAGAACACCGCTCCAGGTTTACTTATTTCTGTCCTACTGAGCCAGGGGTTTCGATTCTGGTATATATTAAGTCCACCATACCTGTGGCATTCCATATGTACTTGTTTATGTTGTCTGTTTTTTGAGATATCTATATGTACTTGTATTTCTTGTCGGTTGTACTTTCTTTTCATGTAATTGTTTCTTTTGTGACTGAAAAAAAAAATTGATTCCGACTCCACGCATGTGTTGTAATTGTTTGCAAAACGTGTACTGTTCCGAAAAACCTAATACTTGTTAAAATTTGAGTACGACTGTATAGTAGTGTGCGATCTACAGTACCCGTGTTGTGATTTAAAATCGAGCTCACACTCTACTACACAGACAGTTGTTAATTCGAGCATAAGCTAATAGTTGTGAAGTATGCGTGTGATTTACTGCACAGACAGTTGTTAATTCGAGCATAAGCTCACATTGGTGAACTGTGCGTGTGATTCATAGTTGTTTGTGTTATTTGTTGTATTGTACTTGCTTTTATGTACTTTTTTGTTGTATGTTGTACTTTCTTTCTATGTACTTATTTCTATTGTCAGTTGTACTTGCTTTCCATATGTACTAGTTTATGTTGTCTATTTTTTGAGAATTCTATATGTACTTGTTTATCTTGTTTGTTGTACTTTTTTCATTTATTTATTTGTCTTTGTGACTGGAAAAAAATCAAAATTGATTCCGACTCCATGCATGTGTTCTAATCGTTTGCAAAACGAGTATAGTTTGGAAAACCTAATACTGGTGAAAAATTGAATATGACTATACGGTAGCGTGTGATCTATAGTACCAGTATTTTGATTTAGAGCCGGGCTCTTAGGTTGTGCAGTAGTGTGGGATCTACTGCATAGACAATTGTTAATTTGAGCATAAGCTCACAGTTGTGAACTGTGCGTGTGATCTACTATACAGGCAGTTGTTAATTCAAGCATAAGCTCACAGCAGTGAACTATCCGTGTGATTCACAGTTGGTTGTGTTATTTGTTATGTTGTACTTGCTTTTATATACTTTTTGTTTTATGTTGTACTTGCTTTCTATGTACTTGTTTATGTTGTCCGTTGTACTTGCTTTTCATATATACTTGTTTATGTTGTCTATTTTTTGAGAATTCTATATGTACTTGTTTATCTTGTCGGTTGTACTTTCTTTTCATGTAATTGTTTCTTTTGTGACTGAAATTTTTTTTTTGATTCCGACTCCACGCATGTGTTGTAATCATTTGCAAAACGTGTACTGTTTCGAAAAACCTAATACTGGTGAAAATTTGATTATGTTATTTGAAAATTTGAAAATTTGATTTTTCGTGTGATTCATAGTTGTTTATGTTATTTGTTGTGTTGTACTTGCTTTTTATGTACATTTTTTTGTTGTATGTTGTATGTTGTATGTTGTACTTGCTTTTTATGTACATTTTTTGTTGTATGTTATACTTGCTTTCTATGTATTGTTTCTGTTGTCTGTTGTACTTGCCACTTGTTTCTGCTGTACTTGTTTCTATTATCTGTTGTACTTGCTTTCCATTTGTATTTGTTTATGTTGTCTGTTTTTTAGAATTTTATATGTACTTGTTTATCTTGTCTTTTGTACTTTCTTTTCATGTATTTGTTTGTGTTGTGATTGAAAAAACAAATCAAAATCGATTCCATCTCCACGCATATGTTGTAATCGTTTGTAAAACGAGTACAGTGTCAAAAAACCTAATACAGTGTCGAAAATTTGAGTATGACACGTTAATAAAAAAAGTTGAACATAAAAATTTCTCTAGAAATTGATCTACGGAAGTGATTTGGTGGGCAATTTTTTTAATGGAGCTTCGACGAAGTGAAAACTTCATAAGAATTTTTTTCGTCCGATGACTGAAGTTACTATTTAAATTTTTTTAAAAAGAAATAAAAAGTTAGTTGGCCATCTAAATCGTTAGATTTGACGTTAAAGATGAATGGCTTATATCGCTCTTTGCCAGCAGCAACCAAGCTCCTTTTATTTGCTGTTGACCCAGACTCAAGTAAAGTGACACCTAATTAGCAATTTCCAGGGATGGATATATGTTTGCTAAATTTGTAAGATAATCTAGAAAGTCAATTAGCAATGTCACAAAAATAAATAGATCACCTTTTTGAAAAAATATTTACGATTAGAAAATAAATTATCAATTATCAATTATTATTGATACAAAAATATTGTTAAGAAAAAAATAAGTGATGAATAGTCGTTTCATTTTTAAACATAAAAAAATTATTACAAATTATAAATAAATGATCAATAGAATTTGGTAAAGAGTTATAGAGATAGAGTGGTTAGAAATTGCTTATTAAAATTATTGACATGTAAACACAATTAGAAATTAATAAATTGTTAAACAATTTTTTAGATAGAACTTGTGTATGCTAGACCGTCCACCGCTAAGCATATCCCAGCTCTCGTACCACACCTATTATAAAATGGACGAAGAAGGAGACGGTAAAAGGAAAAATACCATTAATAAATTTAAGCTTATTTAATCCATGCTTAAAATTAGCTTAATTTCAATATTATAGATAGGTATATTTAATGTATATATATAGTTTCTATTTAGTTATATATAATATTAATTATATTGAAAACATATATAATATTTTCAAAATATATAAACATTATAATTTTTTCATATGTATAATATTTCCAAAAAGATTTTATCTACACATCCAGCTCAAGACCTTGATTTGGAGATGTAGCAGGATGTTGATCGCCAGCCACTGCCAAAAAAGGGTTCATTATACAAGTTTCGCAACTCACAAGAGTTCCCAGTTTTCATGATCATTGCATGTACAACCTTTCTGCTATGTAAGTTCACGATGACCCTTATTCCTAAACATTAAGCCAAAGCAAAATACACATAATTCGATAACCCAAAACAACCTTTCGCAGGGTGTAAGCAATGTTTTTATTTGTTTCATGCATGTCCTTGTAGAGTATGTCTGTAGAATGAAGAAGAAGTGCTCATACATATTGGGTGCAAATGTAAATGTGGTCTTGCCAAATGGCCCAAATCTCACCGCTCGTTTATGGATGCTTGGTTTCTGACTAGAGGGTTGAATGAGTGTGAGATATGGCGGTAAGCCCAAGCCCGAAACTGCGGTTCGTCGACACTCAGCCCGCAGTCATCACTCACATTTATCTATTACTTTATCGACTTATTAAACTCAATACTTATTCTGCTTATTGCAACAATAAGTGTCACTAGGAATCTTTCGACTATGAACTATATAATGAGAAAGCTTCGAAATCGTATGTGTGATTAATGGCTACATGACACATAATTAGTTATATACATCAAAGGAAGTATGACTGACTAGATGAAGTATAAAATGTGCCGTACAACATTTTTAGAATCGACATACTCATTGTGGTTCATTATAAATACTAAATTGTAACCAAACACTGGATAACACATATTATGTAGTATATAAATATTATGACAATATAATTAATTAGTTATTTCTATATTGTTTTATCCACTGAGACTTTGGACTCAAATTCTACCTGCGTCATTGCATGTCAATCAAATAGATAACATAAGATGATTAGACTATTCTTGATTACCGTATTCAAGAATGAAGAAGGAGAACAAAGCGACGAGTGTTAAAGCAAAGGAGTGTCTTGTTGACATTACTGTTGTCAATACTCTTACAATACTTTAAATTTCTCTCTGTTAGTGATTTGAATGTACATGCAGGATTATTGAATCATTGTCCATCGATATTGGACTTATTATTACTTATATAGATTATAGGTATAACATGTACATAGTTCAAAATGTTATATATAATATTGTATTCCAAAACTGGATCTGATTCAATAAAGATTTTGATTGAGATTGAATTTTATCGTCGAGTCCCATCGGCCTAAAAATGTTATATCCAAATACGATATTTTTTTTAACTAAAGATATACTTTGTTCTTAGAACCTAGCGCAATTGCACAAAGGCTTATATACCGGTTTTTGTTCTCCCATACCTATCTTCTTTTTTTTGTACCGGTTTTTACCATTCAATTTTCGATAATTTTCAAAACCTATCATTTTACTGGTCTGACGTCCGACCTAATACCAGTTAGATAATCATAATTTGCACTGTTGAAAGATAAAATATATTGGTGACACATATAAAATAAGATTTGGTTTATTCTATTGTTATTTTCGTATTAAAATAAATTTTGTGTGTTAATTTGGACACAAAATGTGTTTTACTGAAAAAAAAAAATCATGGACCTACGTGTGGAAAGTAGGTACGTCATAAGTGCGCGCTAATTGTCTGTCAAAAGAAAAAGAGGTGCGGTAATTAGTAATTGCGTAGGTTTCGCCCCTTTTGATTTTACTTTCCTCTTGTGTGGCATTCCTAATTGGAAACAAATTCTAATTATTATATATTTAGAATCAATCATCTTATAATAGTTTCCACTTACCAGTAAAAGAGGAAAATTGTAGCCTTAGAGAGCATGGCCGGAGGAAAATCAACTGGCTCGTCCAAGTCCACGGCGGCAGCGACGTTGGCTATTGTATTGCTGGCGGCGGCGGTTGTGTTCGGAGATTTCGAGGTGGTGGAGGCAGCTGTTGATCCAGCCTTGCAGTGTTATATATCTTGCATGAGGCGTTGCTCTGAGGGCTCCAATGTATGTTCTAAGAAATGTATTGGCGAATGTGGAGGCGTTACTTTCACCGAGTCAGCTCGGAGCCCATTTGAAAAATCGGTCTACAACTAGTGCCGACCAGTAGTGTTTTTTCAATCAATAATTGGTGCTGGTAATAATAATAAAATAGTAAGTATTTTGGTTTGCATATTTTCTCCAAGATCAATTCAAATATTTCTTCAAAGTTGAAATGGGTCTCTAAGGTCACCAAAAGTTCTTGATTAACCCCAAAGTCCAATATTGAATATAGAGATTATGCTGCTGTAATATCTCCAAATGCAAGTATACACGTATAGTAGACTACTGAATAGGAATCCGGACTAGCTCTTTGAATACTACGCAGCAGGAGAGCGTCTCTTATTTTGGTTTTGTTCCGAGTACAACAGCAAGGCTGCTTCTTGACTTATAAATAGAAACTATGACCTCCCTTGGTCTTCTGTAAATACTCTTTATTCTCTGATGATCTTCACAAACCAAATCCCACATTATCAAACCCCAACCAGTGTAGTCTTTTATGTTATGTCACCACTGCACCAGTACTCTAAACAAATGTTCAGACAAGTCCAGCAAACCCTCAACACTGAAACATCAAAGACTACTAACTCTATTCGCGACTTGTAGACTGAGATAACTCCTCTTCAGGTATGGAGAGACTGGAAGTGTTGGAAGCCGGTTCTTTGTACCACTCATTAGGTTCCCGAGTCACAAAGTTTGCTTCTGCAACAAGATATATCATATTCCGAAAGGTCAGTTACCCTTGGTATATTGACAACCAAGTATTAACAAGACTAAAGATTCACTGTCAATTCTCGAGGCACTCAGGCAAGTGAGCTTTCTTTACCTGACAAGAAAACATCCTTATAGTCTTCATCGTCATACACAAACTGTGGAGGATCCGGAGAACCAACCCCAACAATGGTGCTACCACTGCAGATAAACATATTTGGAGTTCCAGATAAGATCATCCGTCACTAAGTCACCAATTTCAAAATAACTAACCAAAAAAACTTTGAAGTTTGAATAATCTCAAAGTAATAGTACCTCCCAGACATGAAAACAGCATCATACTGTCCACGGCCAGCTGCAGCTATACGTTGCTTCAACCTTTTAAGGGAAGGGAGCACTTCAAATGCTGGAGGTTCTGCAGATAGTAGTACAATACAACACACATACATCAATTCTCGTTCAACAGGAAAAATCTACCCTAGAAAAATAACTATATATCGAGAAGAAACTAAACCAGTTGTTAGACATATCACTCCACAAACAGTCCATAACTTTATGGCTTCAGGTGAGAATTTCATATATCAAAATTAATACAGCACTTCATTCTTCGATTCTCCATGATTAGGATATAGTTTCATGCAGTAAAGTAGGAAACAACAAATGTCACGAGTCACTACTAGGTTGTTCTCATTGTGAAAACAGAAAAGAAGACCATGAACATTCTATTGGTCAGTGTTACCCAGCAACACGATGAATCTAAAGATTCTAGTTTTCTTTATCGTTCAAGTTGGCCCCATGGTTAGGAAAACGATGATTCTAAAGATATTCTAGTTTTCTTGATCCATCGTATCTAAACGATCATACATGAGAAACGGCAAATGAGTTTCAGCAGCCAACAACTATGCATCTGAATTCGGAAACAAAATGGAAAGGTTTCATGAACGGAGGATGTAAAGACAGATCTTGTAGAAAAGAGTATGAAAACGTGCAAGTTCATACCTAGATCATTTATACAAGCATCCTGTGTTATGCCATTCTTTGATATCTTCTCCAGCAATGTCAAAGGATCAACTTGACTCGTTTGGTCCACTCGGAGATGCTACGATAAGAAAAATTAATTGTCTTGACAATGTGCTCAAAAGAAACTAAATGCAAGAAGGATTAAGTCTAAGACTGCTAAACAACACATTACCTTGTAGACTTCCCCAGTAGGGCATGCCTGTTGGGGCTTTACAAGAACCATTGGAATGTCCAGAGGAATAGGTGAAGGGATATCTTCAACGACCTGAACAAGCCGGGGAATACTTCCATATTATGGTCAAATGAAAAACTATAACCACCAACTTTTTAATGATCATATTTTGCAAGTTTCAGTAAACAAGTGGAAAAATACGTAAATTCAGTTCAAACATACAAAACAGGAAAATTACCGAAAACAGATATAATAATTGGATCGATGTCACACTGAATCAGCTTAGTGATCATTTACTTGGTAACTGGAAAAGCTTGTCACACCTAGTCTATCTTTTTTATACATGTTTCGTCATTTTAAAAGAGTTGGCATCAACAGGCAAATGACCCAACTACTTAACCAAGATACATGCTTCATCAATCAAGCATCATAAGGCTTCATCTAAGAGAAAGTGTTCCTAGATAATACCTCGCCACGGCCAGTGCAGTAGGCAGCTCCATGCGAGAAAAAGAAGGGAATGTCTGACCCAATCTCTCCAGACCATTCTTGCAGTTCCTTCTCAGAAGCAAGACCACCACTGAACTGATTGGCAGCCCACAGCGCAGTTGCAGCATTGCTGCTCCCACCACCCAATCCTGCTCCTGTGGGTACCTTTTTATCTAAGTGAATCTGCCAAGACATGTGAGTGTTGGGATTTTAAGTTAGACCAACAATGACGATATCAAGAGTTGCAACTTCATAGTCATGCTTAAGCACCAATTTCAGTATGGAAATCGTTCCCGCTATCTAACTAATACAGTTTTTCCAAATCAACAAGCACAAAGATGCTACCAAGTATCAACACATGACTTGTGAATTTATGCAACTTCTTACCCAGAAGTATTTGTCAGTGCCTGTCTTTTTCCTATAGAGGTTAAGGGCTTTTATAATCTGCAACGAGTTGGAAACAGTCATTCAGAAACCGGTAGTGTGAAAGAGATTAAACCATAGGAAGCACAAGAAGAACACTTTTCCGCCTTACCAAATTCCTTTCATCAAGGGGCACCCCAGCAACATTGGTAGATAAACGATCAGTTTTATTTGATGGAGACAAAGAGAACTTAATTATATCTCCTAAACTAATCACCTGAAGGCACAAAAAAGAATGACATGTAGTTAATATTAGAGGACATAAAGCTAAAGACAGATCTAATAAGATATGTAATAGAATGTGGTTTGCCATCCGCTTTGTTATAGCTTACATGAAAAAGAGATGCCAAATCATGGAACCCATCTTCCCTCTTGCTAGTTATTCTCAAGAATACATTGATCTGCGAAATTGAGAAGAGCCCCAATTCAGAAAGCGATGAAAAGCTTACAGCAGGAGTCAAATAGGAGGGTGGAAGAAAAGACCTTGCAAGGAGAGAAAAGGGTGAGGCGGGAAAGAGGAGCTTCCCTATCCACCTCATCACCTAGCTTGTTTAACCTCTCATCAGGATCATACACTACCTAATCAATGACAAGACAACTCAGTTTTCGTATGCGGAATGAATCGAGCCCCAAACTGGACTCATGAGACTTAAGAAGAAGAAAAAACAACCACTAAAGCACTAACCTCTACTTGTTTCTTGCTGGCTTTCACGACTGAATTCCTCTGGAATTTGAAGTTCTGAGTGAAACATACAGACCCAGAAGGCTTGAAGGAGGAGAAATTGCTTCTAGTGAAGGAATTGGAAGAGGGATTGAAGATTGGGTTTGGGCAGAGCAAACTAGAGGCGGCCATGAGTGTTGGTGGGTGATGTTCTGCTACAGCAAGAAATCAGGAAGCAAGCAGAAGTCGAGAGTCAGAAATGAAAGATGAATTTTAGACCTGCGGAAAAAGATGTAATGGCTGGCTGGCTGGCTGCGGTCTAGAATTTTATATTGAAGTACCGCCATTTTTGAACAACCAGAAGATGCGGCATCTTATTTCATTTAACTGGCTCACTGCCTGCTTTGTCTTCATTTGTCTACTACCCGTTGTAATAGGGCCTTGTATACGATGGAAGGATGCCTTTGATTTTATTATTTTATGGGTATAAGAAAGTGTTCAATTTCATCATAAATACATAAATAAAGATCGTGATGTGCAGGTGGTTTAGAGAATATAGCAAACTTGAAAAACATGGGATTTCTCATTTCTGGGCAGAAAAAAATTTCTACTCGCTGACCGTATATGACTTTGCTTTCTTTGAGGAAGCTGCTACATTTTGACCAGGACTAACTTGTCACTCGTTATTTTATAATGATTTTAAGGAGTATTACTATTACTAGCTGTTTCGAGTGAAAAATCTCCGTTTTGAAAACAATAAATGTATTTTTGATTTTTTAAAAATAGATTAATTACATGGTTGACATTTTTTAAACAAACTTTGAACGAGGGTGTTTGATATTTATAATAGTCGTGATCAAGATAGATGATTTGATGACGAGTGATGGAGTGGTCGATACAATGCTTTCCGGATATAGTTGGCAAGGGAGAAACAAGTAATTAAACGATTATTGTATTTCGCTTCCTCAATCTCCTCTATCCCAATTTGGACCTATTATACAAAAAAGAAGACTACCTACCCTACTCAATAACCCCGAAAAGGACCCAAACAGAAAAAACAAAGACTTGGGGTAGGTAGTAGGCCTTCCAAGCTTGCAACGACGGAGCAGTCGGACTCCTCACTCCTAGTTCGTGTTTACATCAGTGGGAGAATGGCTCCGTGGTCACTCGCTTGTTGATCGAAACCTAGGGGCAGCGACGATTCTGCGTCATCGCTTTCTACAAGTGACAGGTTTAGGATCTGAGGAGCCATCAAATCCGATTGAGAGGTGCTCACGTCAGCTCTAGCTTGGATCGGTTGTTGGCTTCGCGCGGTTGGTGCTGTCGGCTTCTCCAAGTTCTGCCCCGCCGCCTCTTCTTCGGCTTCGGTGTGTACCAGCAGGGTGATGCCGGTCCTTTGTCGTTGTCGGTCGGAGCTCCCTTTGGCGTTGGAGTTGTGCACGCTTGTCGGAGCATGTCGCCGATTTGGACTTCCTACAGAGAGGAAGAAACCAGACTTCGTTGCTGCCGGACGAAAGGTCGTCGAGATCCGGTGAGGCTGATTCCCACCGCGGGGAAGAAAACGTAAATTACAGAGAAAAACTCAAAACTAATTCCTTAATTAGCATATATAAAGTCCGTATTTTACGCACAGTCCTTAAAATTACTATTATATTCTTAATAAATACGTTTTTTATAACTAATTCATATTGTATTAATCCTCACCGGTGGGCTACAAGATTCTCCGACTTTTCAGAAAATCTACGAGTTTACGTCTCAAAATATCTTTTTCTTTGTCTATTCACTTTTCATAAAATCCTTATGGTATTGCTAACTAATATAATAACAATCATTTGAGTAAAATAATAAATAAATATTTTTCTTAAGAACATATTAATCCATTTATAATAAAATACAAACGGCACAAAGTAAAATATAAATTATATATAATATTATCCTTTCTTTTCTTATCAACCATCACCAAATTCCATACTCTGGTTATATCCTCACTTTTTAATCTCATATTTATACCGATTTAAGCAAGCCTGTTTATCCTTCACTCGTAATTAAATGAATATCATAAACACCAAGTAATAGTTTTGTATCAGTTCATTGGCTAGGAGGTTTTTTCTACTAATGTCACTGTTGTCCGAGTTGTGGAGATTTATTTTTGTTTATGTTCGTTTTTATGTATACTAATAACTAAATTGTAGTACTCGTGCTTTAACTAAACAACCAACTAAAATGAAACTTGAATGTATGGTTATCGTAATGTAATACCAATTTGAAGAAAATGAAAACTAAATTATTGCAACAGGTAATCTAGAGTAGAACTGTGCAATTAGCTAATCTAGATTAGAGCTATTTAATTCAAAATACTAAATAATCCATCGCGACTGAAACAATAAAATAAGAATATTTGATAATGATTGAAAAATTTGAAATGTCTCATTCAACTTGGAGTTTCTATTTTTTTTGGCTTTTTCCTACAATTCTGCAATAGGAGCATCATCAAACCGCCGAACCCTGAGTTTCAGTCGCCGGTGGTGAGCTGGTCTGGTCGGAGCTAGAGGTTGAAGAAGAATGACTTAAGTGCAATTCTGGAAACGTTAACTGACCTCTATGCAGTTTTTGTAAATAATGGGCATTAAGCTGTACTTTCAGGAAGTTGGATGACTGATCTGCAAATGGCCGTTGTTCTGAGACACTTCTGCAAGGTACCTAACGTTGGATGATTGACTCTGTCATTTGCCAAGCTGCACAATGAAATGCAACTATGGCCCTGTAAATTTCAGCAAGTTGTAAAGAAATAAACGAAGCATAACTCAACTTTTTAACCTAAAAAAGCATCGTCAAAAGTTGTGGTTTCATGAAAACAAAGGGACTAAAATCATATGTGATTCTGATATGTTGGCTGGGCAATGTGGTGGTGATTCTTGTTTCATATTTCAGATGCAAACCAATGTATATGTTATTTGTATCTGCCTCGATATATAAAGTAGATGTTATGTTCTGGAGATCTTTGGGGTCCACATTTTTATATCTGTTACTTTATATGAAGTAGATATTCTATTCTGCTGTGGAGCTTGATGCTCAATCAGTGTATTTGTTCAGGAGCTATGAGATGTACTGACCTTTTGACTTTTGTATTAGTATTAGGCTAGATAGTATGTATATGCGTGTTGGTTGCCACTTCTGAGTTGCGCCACCCCCTGGGCTTTGCTTCTGTTTATATTCTGGATGGCACGTTAAGTATATTTTTGATGTTGCTTATCACGTTTCGAGTGCTTTTATATGATCTGATCTATCATGGGATTACCAATGTAATAACAAAGGTGGTGGGTACTCAATTCTTTAGCTTTTGGATCCTTATGGTCACTTTATGAGAATGATGAACTCTCAATTTGAGCTTTTGTTTCTGTGTTTTATACACCACTATTTTGTGGTATCTCATTTTATGTGCTTATGTTTGTAGCCTCCTTGGCTTCTGTAAGACACAGTGCTCATCGCAGACTTGCTTTGTATTATTCTGTCTTTCTATACGTATCAGTGTTTTTAGCCATATGTGATGAAGTTGGAGGAGGGATGAGTTAGTAGATTTGGTTTCTATGTTTTAATGTACTTTTGAACTTGTATTTGAATTTTGGCGTTATGGGTTCTATACTTTTTGAATTAGTTTGAGTTATTTAATGGTTTTGCTTCCGCTTATCAAGATTCTCTTAAATTTGTTGTGTTTCATTTATGTTAAGTTTGGTGTAGTATGAATTTGAATAGTCTGCATGGTGGGTTGAATAAGTCGGGTTTTTTAGGATCGAATCTTACATTTGCGGGTTCTAATGACTTTCAAGAGGTTATACTTGAATTTGATCAGTTGCATAGGCAGATTACTTGGAACACAATGTAATGGTGGACTACATCAGTTTGGATGGCTAGCACTAGTTTCAATAGAGTTAAAAAGCTTTGGGGATATGCAAGAAGCTTTCTCCTCCCGAGTTGATTGCTCGTATTAGAGATGTGGTCAAGTGTTATAGTCAGAATAGTGAAATCGACGATTTAAATCTTAAAATCTTATTATTTTACGATTTTACGATTTTAGTGGTGTCTAACTATTCCGATTCCACTCGAAATCAATGGTTAGTGGAATCAGATAAAATATCGATTTAAAATTTAGAATCTTATGAAATCAACGATTTTCATGTGTTTTACGATTTCACTTTCTGAGTAAAATTTGTCCATCTGTTATTTTCTCTCACTCGGTTTGACTTAGAATAAAAAAAATTAGGCATTATTAGTCATTTATTTATTTTATTGATATATTTTGATTATTTTAGTAATAAGTAAAAATTAAAATAATAATATTAATCTAAAATTAATGCATTTTTTTCTTCAAATTTACTATTATAAAAAATCATAAAATCTTACAATTTTACGATTCGATTTTACAATTACAATATCATATTATTTCTTAATCTCATGCTGACTCAACGAATTTACAAAATAAACATAAATAGGACGAGGTCTACCTTAAATGTTTAGCTATTAGGATAAATTTCATAATTCTTTTCTTCTTTTATTTCTTTCAATCTTTCTTTTCAAATTGGTTCCGAAATAGATGCTTGATAATCAACCCAAACTTTATAGAAATGGAAGGCTCACCAAATTCTAATGGTCATTGTAATGACTTAATTCATGAATATTTGATGAAATATAACCCTAATATTATTCATAAAAAAATCCACTTCCTGTCTTCTTTCTTTACCTCCTCATCTCCTCTCTACATCATCACGTCTCCAAATATCTTCATCGTCCTCATCAACCCTAATTCATCATATCTCTCTCAAATCAAATGAGAGGATATTGATTCTTTATCCCTTCCTTAATTTTGTTTGTTATAGAGAACTTTCGATACGGCATGTTAATTTTCTAACAATCTGATCCAGTTAAACTCCAATTCTGTATAAAGTGAGATCCAACATAAAACGGTTGAACACTCTTCTTCCGATAACAACTTGCTACCTTATCCTCCAACTTCGATTTGGTAGTTTTGTTTATATCCACCGTATGGTGGACCTGACCCCACCAGGCCCAATACCACTCTAGCCTTGATCCAAAATTTGATCCTCACTTCTCCAAAACTTATGGGTATCCGTAGCTACACTAATCGATAGTCTTAACCAATTTAGCTATGAACATTCGGATATGAGAGTGAGTGACGGTTTAATCACGCCAATATGAAAATTCATCTGTGAGTGCTTTATCTCTCTCCGAAATCGACAACCGATAGCACCCTCTATTCTTCAGTTAACATCACCGATGAATCTATGTTTGGATTGACGACAAAGACGGTAGGTCACTCAATTCTCAACAAATTTTTTCATATCGAATCAGCAAATCTAAAAACAACATAACTTGCCCTTCAATTCTCATATCCTTGTTTCCGGATATAACTATTAGGAATTTATACATTTGACATGTTATTTGTCATTTATCAGAGAAAAAAAGGAGAAAAAGTTCTACGTATATAATCAACCATTGGTTATATTTTGTCTTTTGGAACATATTGGAGAGGGAAGGACATTAGCTTAGATCCTTCACAACCTTATCTCTTTAATCACTGCAAATGTGGAAGAAAATGGCGTATATAAATTCTCAATAAAAATCATAATCTGTCCAAGTAAAGAATGTGACATAGAAGTCCGATTCGGGTAACAACATCGAGATGATTTTTCAGCAAAAAATCCATAAACAAAGGCGTAAAAATTATAAACAGCTTGACCTCCGCCAGATCCAAATAACTGATAATACCATAACTTATTACATTGCTAAACTGACATCATAGTTCAAGGTGAGAAGCCTGAAATTTGAAATTAAGAGACATTAAAAATAAGGGAGTCATATGAAAAAACTGAGTATAAGAAAATCACCTTGATACGAAGATCATTGAGAAATCGTAGGAGAGGGTAAGCCAAATATGTTGGAATCCTTGTCGGAGAGACAAAAAGAGAGAAGGAGAGCTTGATTTTTTTGAGGATAGGAAAATAGGGTTGAGATTAATTATTTTCAATACGTTCAGCGACGCATATTATCATTGATTGAAGAAGCTATGCTGCTCAAGGAAAAAGATGAGAAGAGAAGGAGGGGTTGAGGAGACGGGGCGGCGGTATGTGAGCTTTTTATTTTTATTTTATTTTATATGAGCTAAAAAATAAAATTGTACGTATATAATTAGTTCATATCATCGACAACATGTAGACAATTTAATAACAAAACTTATCGATATGCCATTTAAAAAAATCAATGTTTGATGACAGAAAAAAGCGATGTGTATATTGTTAGAATAAATGTGGACATCTTAAATATTTAAGCCATAGAATTATAATATCTATATAACTTTTGGGTAAATACCAAACTAACCCTAGAGAACCTTCCTGATGAACGGACCAAAAACCTTGTGAAAGGTATCAGGAAAAATAGAATATGCGGCTGTATTACAAACGGAATTAGGGTTTTTAGTTCACATATAAATTATTCTGCCACTCCTCTATTCACCGTCTCTTCTTTTTTGCCACTCAACCACGCTCTCAGATCTTTGTGCAAGTCTTTACTTTTCAGTCTTCTTCTCATCCAGCCATGGCCGTCTCATTCTCAGATCTCCACACCGAGGCTGGTCTCAAGGCTCTTGAAGCCTTCCTCTCTGGAAAATCTTACATCTCCGGGTTGGTTATTTTGCTATTTGTTCCAATTAAAAATCGTGTAAACGTTTAAGCTTGCAATTGATGTCAATTGCTTAATCATTCTGATTCCAGTGAAAAATTTACTAAAGACGATGTAAAGGTTTATGCTGCTGTTCAAGGCAAACCCAGCGATTCATTCCCTAATGCCAGCAAGTGGTACAGCGCCGTTTCCTCACATCTTGCTTCAAGGTAGGTAATTGGATTGATTTTATATCCAAGCTCCGAACTTATGATATGGGTTTCCTTAGTAGTTTATCCTCAATTAAAGTCTTTGCATTACTTTGTCATCTGATTTATTTCGCTACTTGTATGGTTTCAACTTTGAAGCTTCCCTGGCAAAGCTGTTGGTGTAGCAGTTGGTGGCGCTGTTGCCTCTACCCCTGCGAAAGAGGTATTTTCCTGTTAAAATTCCATACTCTGTGCTTCATCAGTTAATTTACCCTGAACTAGTTTGAGCTTTATTTCTTTCCACCTGTTGTAGTCTCACTTGTCTAAACTTGGATAGCTGAAGGCTTGCATAGACTGCTGTTTATATATCTCCTACCAATTTGTGCAATGTGGCAACTTTGGTATTCACCTACTGAACTTGTATGGTGTTGTTAGGATATACATGCTAATACTTGGTTTAATTGTATGTTAAAGATTGCCAAGTACTAGCTGTAAGTGAACTGAAATTATGTGACATTTAACTTGGTTTTCTTGCAGTAATCCTTTAACTGTGGTTGAATCATGAGTTGTATGTTCTTCTTCACTATTTAAAGAGCGTGTAGTTTGTTTCCTGGATGGTTAGTACTACTGTGGACCTGAGTTTTGTAATTGTTTGAACCTTGCCATAATCGTTGCGATTCATGTGAAGGCTCCTGCTGCCAGTGTTGGAGACGATGATGATGACTTGGACCTTTTTGGTGATGAGACTGAAGAGGAGAAGAAGGCTGCAGAGGAGAGGGAGAAAGCTAAGTCTTCCACAAAGAAGAAAGAAAGTAAGCTTTTATCTGCTTGAACTAATCTTCCCATTCCAGCTTATCAATAGAAAGAATAACCTTACCTACAGCATCAGTAACGTGAGGATGTTTAACCTAGCGACATTGTTGTAGGCGGGAAGTCCTCCATTGTTTTGGATGTGAAGCCTTGGGATGATGAGACAGACATGAAGAAGTTGGAGGAGGCAGTAAGGAGCATTGAGATGGAGGGTCTCCTGTGGGGAGCATGTGCGGTTTGCATTTTCATTAATTTGTTTCAGTTTTGGGGTGTGCTAAAATTGTGATTTCTAGCTCTTCTTATGCTCTATTCTTAACGGGTCCTGGTGGGTTCTTATTGCAGCAAAATTGGTTACAGTCGGTTACGGCATCAAGAAGCTCCAGATCATGATGACCATTGTGGATGACCTTGTCTCTGTTGACGATCTTGTTGACGAATATCTCACTGTTGAGCCACGCAACGAATACATCCAGAGCTGTGACATTGTCGCATTCAACAAAATTTAAGGATTTTCTGAGCAGTGCTCCTCGCTGATGGTTGTGTTATGTTTTAGCCGTGTTTTTCTTTTCTTCGTTATAACTCTCTTCTTTTCCAATGTTCTACAACTCTTTGTCGAATGAGGAGATTTCCAGAAGGATGCTTGAAGTATGCACTTGTTGGCTCCGTAACAGTCGGTGGAACTGATAGAATCACAGTTTTGGTTAATTTTGCTGTGTCCTCGCCGGAAGGCATCGCAGGTTTCAACGGTTGATATGGTAGTGATAGTTATCGTTTTCCTTTGGTATCTACATAAACAATTTTCATTATTAACATTGTTTCCAAAATTAACCTCAACGACCCAAAACGTAAGTCAAGTAGGTGTTCGTGGATCAAGTACTGATCTGTACAACCAAAGACATCGATTAGAGGCTGAAGTTTGGTGCTGTTCATTAACCAAGCTCTGTACATTGACCACATTTATGTCTTCTCTAGGAAATAGTAAATTGTAGATGAGATCATAATCATGAAAAAACAAATTGAGATAGATTTTATTGTCCCGTTTGGAACAATCATGGGTAATTTTTAACTTTGTTGCCGAGTACTCCCATATAAGGTAAAATCTCATGGGTAATTTCTAGATTTATTGTCGAGTACTCCCATGTAACGATTTGGTTTTAGTTATTCAATATTCTCTATTATGATTGAGGGTTAGGTTCCTTATTCTAATTTTTTTCGTAATCAACCTCGACCACTTATTTGGTGATCTGTTTGATTTTCGGCGGTAAGAAATTGTTTTATGTGAAGAACCCTAGAAATTAACTTGCTGTAAAGAACCATAACCGTAATTTATATTAAATATTAGTTTAATTCAATAATTCCTTGTTTATTTCATTTTTTTTGTTCCACGTTTTTTCATTCACGAGATCTGGCTATCTTTTTGCGAGTATCAGAATTAAATTAGTATAATTTGTTAGTATATCTGAATTGTCCTATTTTCCTTATTATTGTTGTTCATAGTAATCTCAATTTTATGGCTTCCTGCTTTTTCAGATTTAGTTGATCGGAGTTTTTTGTAATCGTAGTATTTAATTTAGAACAACTCTATTTATTTTGTTAGTGCTTTCTCCCTGTATAAAATCATACGCTTACCCGTCATTGTTGTTCATTGTTTATAATTTAGAAGCTCCTCTCTATTCCAACTTGTCCAAAAATATTTTATCTATTGACTTGCCCATCCGTCGTTAATGAAATCAAAGAAACCTTTACATCATAGTACATCGATCCCGAGGCTGTTGATTTGCCACTCCCATTACCTGGAATTGTGCTGGCAGGTACCATATTTTACATTGTGCTGATCCCACTTCTTTCAGGACAAGTTACAGCAATTATAACCTACAATTGAATTAAATTACATACTTATATTCATGCAGTTAGACCTATATTGTGCAACTAAACACAATATGGAATAAAGCTTCATAAAGTTAGACCTATATTGCGCCGCATATGCTTTAGGAGATGCGACGACCTACTTTCTTTGCTGTAATTGACATTAAATAAAGCTTCAAATCAGCCTTATTGCGATCTCGTAACACCTTAGCCAGATGATCATACACCTCTGTGCACGGCAACTCCATGACTACAAACTAATTTTGAGACAAAATGAATTAGATCGAATGTTTTTTTGGGAAGGAGTCTTTAGCTTCTACGCGGGCGATTGTTTAGACCACCAAACCATGTCATATTTATACTGAAACCCTCACAGATTTAGAACACAAATTGGGTTAACTCGATTTCAATTTGACATAGCTATCAAACCTAAGCAGTTCATATAACATCATTTCCTTTCAAGATTCTTTTAACGTGCCAGTTGAGGTTACAATTTAATTATGCTCTACTATTTGTCAAAAGAGTTTATTGTTCCCTAATGATTCTCCAACTCAACACATGTGAGAAAAAATATGTAATATGAATATATTTCATTATGATACATGAGCATGAATACTTGGCCAAGGGATGGAAATTAATGCTCATGTAGTTTTCAATCGTACATATTTTTATCCATTTTTTTGCTTCCTTAGCTTATTCGCTACTGACTACTCTTAACTATGACTAATAATAGTCTAATACACCATAATATGAGAAAATTTACATAGTCACTCTCTTATAGTCGTACCGAAAAAGTCCATTATAAGTTGTTCTTCTTTTCATTAACAAATTATTTGACTAGAATTTTTGGTTAAAAGGTATTCTTCTGTCATGAATATAATTGAGGTGTTTGTGGGGAGGATTTGCGTTAATCACCAGGTAGGAAAGTTGTAACATGACATGGTGTTGTCTTTTTTTTACCAGGTGTTTGTCTTTGGATCATATACTTTGCGTCCTTACTGAATGTTTTAGTGTTGATTGAATTTTGTAGTTTTTATTGTTGGTGATTTTGTCAATTTTTCTTTACTTGTTAATCAATCAATAAATTCTCTGATATTTATCCACTTAGATACTTTATAATAGTTTTCTTTGGTTGCATGGACAATAGTTTAATAAATTTGACATCACTATTATTAAGTTCGGTACTAATTAAATTTGGTTATTATAAGATATAAAACTAACGAAATTTTTTAGTAAATAGGTGATAAGAGATTATTTTGAAAATTTTAATACTCTGAAAATTTAAAACTAAATAAAAAATCTTAGTGTTATATATAATAGTCGCCTTAAACACAGGTGGGCAAGTTAATAAGAGTCTCTGGCCATTCTATGTTTGTGATGTTGGAACATTCTAATTACGAATCTAGAGATATACATGAAGATTAAGGGAGTTGAAAATTCAATTTTTATCTAAACTATCACTTAAAATACATTAAAAACTATGAGAATCAATCAATTAAAAACTACGGCATTCAATTCGGTGAATAGGCCAAACGAAATTGCTAGTGCTAAAATATGCTAAAATGCATGATATTTCTGGGGATGTTCAGGATGCTTCCGAAATGTTTGAACTTTCTTCAATGGCTCGACAAGATTTATATGCAGATAAAGGTTTCTACGGAGATTGGTTAGAATACATGGAGTAGAGGGCACATGCAAAAGCACTTGAGCAGCTTGAATCCTACTTAGAGTCGCCACCAACTTTGGAGCTTCCCAAGATACCAAAGATCACCACTTCGTACAAGGAGCCTCTGGAGTTGGAGTTGAAACTATTACATGAGCATCTTCAGTATGTCTTTTTATGAAGTCGATTCAAAGCTGCTAGTCATCTTCAACTCCAAACTAGAGCCACGATAAAAGGAACAACTAATGAAACTCCTGAAGAAGCACGAACAAGCCATCGCTTGGAAGCTTGCTGATATTAAAGGAATCAGTCATTCTTTCTGCGCCCATAAGATCAAATTGGAAGCACATTTCAAACTGGTAGCCAACCCCAGCGACGACTCAACCTGGAAATGAAAGAAGTGAAGAAGGAATCATTCAATCTCTTGGATGAAGGTGTCATTTATCTTATTTCTGACAGTCATTAGATTAGTCCTACGCAGGTTGTGCCAAAAGATGTTGGGTTCACAATTGTTCCAAACGATAAAGGTGAACTTATTCCCACAAGAACTGTCACTTGATGGAGGGTATGCATCGACTAAAGGAGCCTTAACAATGCTACTAAGAAGGACCACTTCCCACTACGCTTCATTGATTAGATGTTGGAGCATCTTGCAGGACACGAGTTCTAGTCCTTGAGCAGCTTCACACACCTTCTCTGTTTTCTATTTAGCTTCTTCTCCATGAAGTATTTGAGACTCTTGTGATCGATCATGATCATGAAGGTCTCACCATAGGGGTAATGCCTCCACAACTTCAGTGCAAACACTACAATTGCAAACTCTAGATGATGCACCATGTAGTTCACCTCATACACCTTGAGCTACCTGGATGCATAGACTACTACATTATCATCCTACATCAAGACACACCCCAACCTTTGGTAGGATGCAATACTGAACTCCTTGTCTTCACATGTTATCTTAGCTAACCCCTCTACAAAACATCTATAGTATCCTAGCATGCCTAGAAAACTCATAGTGGCATGACTAGGAACTCGTAGTGGCCATACCTCATCCTAAAAGCTGTCTTGAGAATAGCATCATCTTCTACTCTCAACTGTTATGGTATCTAAACCGGAGATCAAACTTGGAAAACATTACATCCCCCTTATAGCTGATCAGACAAGTGATCAATACGAGGTAGAGGGTGCTTGTTCTTGACAGTAATCTGATTCAGGCATCAGTACTCAATGCATACCTCTTGGTCCCTTGTTTTTCTTCAAAAATAGGATATGCACACCCCAAGGTGATACACTTGACCTGATGCAATCCTTGTCCAACAGTTATTGTAGTTGCTCCTTGAGTCCTTTACCTCCATAAGCGCTATCTAGTATAGGGAAATGGAGATAGGCGTTGTGACTGGCACCATCTTGATGTCAAATGACACCTTTCCCTCATGAGGTGCCCTTGGAAGGTCCTCAGGGAATATATGGGGAAACTCATGCACTATAAGCACATCTTTGATTATCCCCGGAGCACCAATAGAGAGACATGTGCTAGGAAAGCTTCACATCCTTTCTTCATCAGCTTCTGAGATTTCAAGGCAGGAAGGAAAGTGTCCCCTTTATGATGAGGTCATCCCAGGGGTCCCAAGCCATAATATCAAAGTTTCTAGAAGACAAGGTCATTCAGAGGAAATCAATGGAAAGATCACCAAACTCGAAGAACCTTCGAGTGGAAGCAAGTGTTTCGGAAGACAAGCACTCTCTAAGATGGAAGCTATGACGTCTCTTGCATGGATTAATAAAATATAAATTCATACTGGAAGAAATGGCAAACCAACGAGTGGCACTGGTGTCGGCGACCAGCATCGATGCCGATATTGACATCAAGTCCTCATAAAAAATCAAGATTCTTCTAGAACGCAAGATGGAAAAGAATTTTCCTGACCTACCTTCAGAGTAGAGCTATATTATAATGAACAGAGATCCTTCACCAAGTTTGAGAGCATTCACAGTTGAATTAAATTTGAGGGTGCTCACCAATTTTATTAAGTTTTGATGAAACGAGCCACATATAGAGCATTTTTTCACACGATATCTGGAGCAGAAGCATTATGAAGTATATGAAACACATCCAAGCTATTCAAAGCATAAAATTCAACTGTAGAATTTGAGGCCTCCAATTGGACTCGCTACGGTGATGTCGTTGCCATTGAAACAATGCCTCTTGCATCCATTATATTCCAGGCCTATTTTGTTCAACAAAGAAGTTGTCCAAACATTCAAGGGGCTGCCTTGGATGCGTTCAAGGCCCGAGTCAAGGTATACTATCCGTCATCAAGTCTATGGGCCACTAAGCCCACTTTCAGAGCTTAACTAGCCCTCTATCTTTTATTCTTGTTTTATTAATTAAGGCCCAAGAAGCCGTCTCAAAGAGCTCCTTGGTCGATTTTCTCTTTGGCGAGCATGGTTTGACTTAGTCAAAACTTATTCCTTAGGGGCGAAGGATTACTTTCCTTGGAAGACAATGACTCTTTCTCCTATTTTGATTGTGTGGTTTTGGGCCCCCTTCTTCCCCTATAAGAAAAGGGTTTCAACCATTATGATGAAAAGAAGTCCCTTAATAAACAAAGAATTTTGGCTTTTAAACTTTTGTGTTTCCGTCTTGTTCTTAGAAAATCTTTGCTAGACTAGAGGATTTCAACTTTATTGAGCTCAGGTTATCACACTTTCTTCATGGCTTCTTTCGACTAGACACTTATGATTTCCCTCTCATTTACGTGAGTGGTCATACTAGGTATGAAAACCATCAACTTTTTTTTGATTTGGTCGTCTCTATAAGACCTTCTCAAATTTGTCCCAATGATTGATCCTCGTGTCGCTTGGTTCATATCACTTTATGCTCTTGATCCTTTGACCCCTTGATGATGGCATCAAGATAGTTGGGGCAGCCTATTTGCTTGCCAGAAAGATGTACATGAAATCTTTGAATGTTGTCTTCTTTAGTATAAGAAAAGTAAAGACCAAGGTAAAAACGAAAATCATGGAAAACCTCTATTGCTGCCAAAGATAGTTATGATGGTTAAGGTCTTGTTGCATTTGCTGGTTTTTCTAACCCTAATGATGAATGGACTCTAGATTTTGCTTGCACCTTTCATATTTGCCCGAACAGGGATTGGTTCTCCACCTATAATTTCTTTGAAGGTGGTGAAATTATTTTAATGGGTGATAAGTATTCTTATAAGGTTACATGAATTGATTCTATTCAAATTATGATGTTTGATGGTATTGTCAAAATATTGTC
Source organism: Linum usitatissimum (assembly GCA_030674075.2). Classification (NCBI taxonomy): domain Eukaryota; kingdom Viridiplantae; phylum Streptophyta; class Magnoliopsida; order Malpighiales; family Linaceae; genus Linum; species Linum usitatissimum. Next base: position 4,040,733 of record JAUJYP020001374.1, read on the forward strand.
AGATGTGGGGCACATACAAAATTTGAAGAGGAATTTAATTTTCTTAAGTACTCTTGATTCAAAAGGGTTACAAGTATTCCGGTGGAGGTAGAGTTTTGAAGGTTTTAAAGGGGTTTCTTATTGTCATGAAATGTGACATGAGATTTGAAAACTTTAAATGTCACATGAAATTTGTAATTTAATTTTAAAGAATTAAATTCTGTAGCAGAGTTTCAGGTATAGCTACTACAACTTCAATTTTTTTATCTAATTCAGATGCTACTAATCTTTGGCATATGCGTCTTGGACATATGAGTGAAGCCGGTTTGACGAAGTTGAGTAGGAAAGGTGTTATTGATGGTTGGCTATAGTGCTGGCAGTCTTGAGTTTTGTGAACATTACGTGTTTGGTAAGCATAAGAGGGTGAAGTCTAATACTTCAATTCATACTGTTAAAGGTATTCTTGATTATGTGCATTCTGATTTATGGGGTCCTTCTCGATAAATATCTTTGAGTGGTTCTCATTATATGCTAACCATATTGAAGACTACTTTAGAAAAGCATGTTCTTATTTCTCAAAGAACAACTCAGATGCTTTCTCAGCTTTCTAGGAGTGAAAGATTATGGTTGAAAGACAAGCTGAAAAAGAAGGTGAATAAGCTCAGAAGTGATAATGGAATGAAGTTCTGTTCAAAAAAAATTAATTCTTAATGCAAGTCTGAAGTCATTGTGCAACACCCCACCAGTCCTCATACTCCTCAAAAGAATGGTGTGGTAGAACGCATAAATACTCATCCCCATATCGTGATCCATGTTGTCAAATGCAGGACTAGGTAGACAATTCTGGGAAGAAGTTGCTTCCATTGCTTGGTATATCATAAATCGCTCTCCCGCTATTGTAATTGAGAAGAAGACTCCTATTCACATGTTGATAATGGGAAGTTAGAGCCTAGAGTTGTTAAGTGCATAGTTCTTGGTTATAAATATGGTGTCAAAGGCTACCAATTACGGAATTCAGAAACGTCTAAGGTGGTGATTAGTAGGAATGTCGTCTTTAATGAAAATTTTATGTTGCATGAAAAGAAACCTTCTCATATTCCTGATGAGTTTGAGCATAAATTAAGTGTGCTGGTGGGTGGAGCATTCTATTGATGAAAATTTTATTATTGAAGATACTTCTATTAATTTTATGAACTCTCCACCACATTCTATTGCAATTGATAGGTCCAGGAGGAAAATTCATCATTCTAAGCGTTTAATATAAGAAGTGAATGTTGCTGCATATGCATTGAATGCAGCTGAGAAAATTAAAAGTGAAGCTGAACTAGTATTATATTCTGAAACTGTTAAATCCACTAATTGTAATAAGTTGACAATTGCAATCCATGAGGAGATGGAGTCACATGACAAGAATGGTACAAAATTTTGTTTGCAAATTGAAGAAGTTTCTTTATGGGTTGAAGTAATCTCCTAAGTGGAGGTGTAAAAGGTTTGATTCTTTTATGATCTCTCAAGACTTTAAGGAGATTTGATTATGATAGTTATGTTTACTTGAAAACTATTAATGGTTCAACTATCTACTTGATGATTTATGTTGATGATATGTTGATTGCTGCTAAAGATAAATCACAAATTGCCAAGTTAAAGGCTAGCTTAGCAGTGAGTTTGAGATGAAGGATTTGGGTGCAACAAAGAAGATTATTAGCATTGAAATTATTAGAGATAGGAAAGCTAGAATATTGTACCTTAGTCAGGGGAGGTATATTGAGATTATCTTCATTTGGTCTTCTACAGTGTGATGAAGATATTACATACATGTATCAAGTCCCCATATTCTAGTGTTGTTGATTCTCTTATGTATGTTATGGTTTGTACTTGTCCACATGATTTGAGTGTAGTAAGTAGATATATGGCTAACCTAGTCTAGAGCACTGGAAAACTATTCAATGGACATTCAGATATTTGCATGGTATTTCTAATATTTGGTTGTAGATTAAAAAATCCAAAAGTGGACTTGCTAGCTATTTTGATTCAGATTATGTTGGAGACTTGGATAGTAGAAGGTCTTTGACTGGTTATGTGTTCACCATTGGTTGTTGTGTTGTTCGCTGAAAAGCTAGTTTCCAGGTTTTTCCAGCTTTATCTAATACTGAAGTAGAGTACAAGACTGTTTGTGAAGCGTGCAAGAAAGCATTTAGTTGAATGGACTGTATGGTGAGCTTTATGCAGATAATTCTTACTTCACCATATTTAGTGATAGTCAGAGTGTGATTTGTCTTACGAAGGATCTGATGTATCATGAAAAATGAAACATATTGATGTTAGATATTACTAAATGTGATGGGTCATTATTGAAGAAAAGGTTTAAGTGACCAAGATTAGCACTCATGACAATCCAATTGACATGCCGACAAAGGTAGTTTTAGCTGCTAAGTTTGAGCTATGCTCAACCTTAGTAGGTATCACATTCTAGTCCAGGTGGGACTTTGGGGCAGGAGGTGATTGCTTGTTTGTTAGAAGAGAGTTGAAGCTTTTTCTTCAAGAGGGGATTTGTCTCAAGGTGATGTGTTGAAAGTTAGTGATCCAAATCCCTAACTTATGGGTCAAGCCATTAGAATCCTTTGTTAGCCTCCACATAGAGAAAGTCCAGATAAAGAGAAATGTAGAGATCAATTGCAATCCCCTGCAAGTTGTAAGTCTCTTATCATAGCGAAGCTTTTCGTCACCGTCGTGCACCCATGGTTTTTCCCCGAAAGGGTTTTCCACATCAAATCATATTGTCATCTCTTTTGGTCCTTTTTTATTTCATTCTTTCTTTGTGGATATCGAATATCATAAGATACTACTCATCAAGCCGCCAGCTAACCCAGTGCATGCCAAGCTTAGTATCCACATTTAATTTGGTAGCCTTAATGGAAGATAATAGACAACTCATTAATGACAAAAAACTGCAAAGAAAAAAATAATGTTGTAGATGAATGCACATTTATGGTCACAAACTAAGCATGCAGTCCCTTCAAAGACAAGTGGATGGAGAGTTTTGAGGAAATAAGATTTAGTTAGATACACTTCTATTTTTATATTAATCTCTACGAACTTTTGATTAGATGATAAAACTATATTGTGTTTATTTTTTCTATTCTTCACATATGGAAGCTTTATTAATTTTTTTTGTAAATAAGTAAAATCGAATTGAATGAATTTAGACTCTATATGAATAATTTTTTGGTAAATCAACAAAATCTTCTATGTTTTTATCTAATACAATTTCCATATATAAAGGAAAGAACAAGGAAACACAAAAGATACTTATGGAAAGATTTTTGGCTATGAATTATTTCTACTTTAGTCATTGAAATTTCCATATAAAAAGGAAAGGAAAAAATATATTAAAGACAATTTTCTCTAGAGCCATCAAACCGATAGTCTTAGTGAGTCATGAATCGGGTTAATTAAATTACGTGCTCATCGGTCACAAGTTAGTTTGGTTACATATTAGTTTGGTCATTGGTTTATCAGATTGTGGGTTCATTGAGGTATGGGTTTATCAAATCACAGGTTCATTGGGTCTCGGGCTAGGTGTTACTAGTTAGCTGAGGTTGCATATCAGGTCACAATCAATGTACGAAACATAGTATGGCTATTTGTTTATTCAGAATTTGTTTTGTTTACAGTTTATGGTTTGTGGTATAAAGTTTATATGCAAATATATTGTCTGATTTGAGATTTTGATAATCCCACAAAACATGATATGACGGAACTCTGGCGTTAGAGTTTCTCTCTCCCATTTTTTTGGATCGTCCCCGCCGCTTGTCAGCACATTCCCAAACCTCGTCGTATCTCTTTTTTTATTCACCGAACACCACCCTCTCTAATGAAGATTCGAGGCTGGAATTGCCGGGGATTGAACTCCTTGCAGACAGTTTGGGTGCTTAAAGATCTTGCCCAAACACGCCAACCATATATCATCCTCTTGAGCAAGACAATTTCCTCCATCGACACCATCAATTCAATCCAGGAGGAAATCAGATTTGAAAGCTGCACTACAGTCGCTGCAATCGACCACAGCGGCGGTCTCATAGCTGTTTGGCGAATGCAATCACTCTGCACGGTAATCAACTCTAACCAGAACTTCATTAACCTTCACGTGGACGAGGGAGGTGGTCGACGATACCGCCACACGAGCTTCTAAGGCTTCCCACACGCTCTTAGAGACAGGACGCATGGAATCTTCTTTGATCACTCACTTCTGGAAACCCCTCGGAATCATGGCTCTGCATGGGTGATTTCAATGATTTATTCCACCCCTCGGAAAAATGAGGCCTACATCCTCATTCGTCGTCGTTGATTACAGGTTTCCGATCTGCAGTCAAAGACTGCTTGCTGCAGGATATTCCTCTATAAGGACACCCTTTTACTTGGTTCAAATCCTTGGCCTACCTGATGCAATAGAGGCATGCCTAGATTGCGCTCTCGCAATGACATACTTCCTTTAGTTGTTCAACAACGTAAAACTATCACTGGTGGCAGCCTCTCGTTCCGATCACTCATCAATAATTCTAATCGCCGCTACTAGTCCCGAGCCAGCACGCCACCGCTGCTTCCATTTCGAGAATTATTAGAGCAGAAAAGGCACTTTGCGGCCGACTTTCATCAAATCATGGGAGGAACACCATCAAATTCCTCTCCACGCCCGCCTCCACCAGTGTGCTTTAGCACTTCAACACTGGGAGCGTGAAGAGCTTACGAAATTTCATACCGATATGAAAAAAGGAGGACCTTGAAAGATACCATCAAAATGTAGCAGCAACTTCCGAGTTCTTCTCTACGAGAGAAGAATTACTAACTTTGCTCCAAGATGAAGATACTTGCTGGAGACAACGAGTGAAGCAGGAATGTGCTAAAGACAGTGATCGAAACACAAAGTTTTTCCATTCGATGATTTCTGGTCGTCGTAAACATAACCGAATCTCAGGACTACAAAACGAGCATGGACACCGTATCGAAGATGCCAGTGGCATGCGCGAGATCGCGGTAAACTACTTCACCGATCTATTCACCTATACCGGATGTTGTGTTGGTGAAGTAATCACCTGCATCCCGTCCTTAGTGACTGATGAAAAAAACACTAAACTAGCAGCAACAATCACAAACGCTGAATTCCAAGAAGCGGTGCTCTCGATGAGTCCAACCAAAGCACTCGACCCAGATGGATTTAATCCAGCTTTTTACCAGGACTTCTTGGGATGTCATTGACACTGCTTTGATCGAGGACTGTTGAGCTTGGCTATTAGCTGATCAAATTCCCACTGAAGACCAACTTTAAAATATAGTGTTGCTTCTTAAAGTGGCTAAACTTGACCGTATGCAAGATCTACGACCCATCTCATTATGCAATGTCAGGTACCGGATCCTGGCAAAAGTTCTTGCCAACCGCTTTTGCCGTATGATGCCACAAATCATCACCCATGAGCAATCAACATTCATACATGGATGGTCTATTATCGATAACATCTTGATTGCCATTGAATCCCTTCACATCATCCCCGCCAAACTTCATACGAAAACCGCAAGTGTAGCCCTTAAGGTCAACATCTCAAAGGCGTTCGATCGTGTCGAATGGGATTATATTGATGTAGTGATGAGGAAATTGGGTTTCGGGGTTACCTGGATCCGCTGGATGCGGTTGTGTATGCGTTAGGTCCGCTACTCAGTGATGCTCAACAATGTGATCTATGGAGGGTTTCATCCTGGGCGGGGTCTCTGTCAGGGATGCCCGCTATCTCCTTTTTTGTTCATCCTCAGTATGGAAAGCCTCTCGGCTATGCCACGTCACGCAACCCTCACAAGGAACCTCCACGGCTACCCAGTCTGCATGCGTGCTCCTCCCATCTCACACCTTCTCTTGGCTGACGACTCACTCTTCTTCTTTGAAGCTACAATAAACGAAGCAAAATGTATGAAACACATTCTTATAGAATATGCTACAACCTCTGGACAACTTCTCAACTTTGACAAATCAGGCATCCTCTTCAGTAAGGGCACCGACCCCATGCTCTTTCAAGTGCATTCAGTCTTCGACACCAATCGCTATCTGGGAGTTCCCGCACTTGTAGGCCAGAACAAGAATGTAGCTTTCAAGTCTATTCACAAGAAAGTGTGGAACCGGCTTCAATCCTGGAATGGTAAGAAGTTATCCAAAGGGGGAAGGAATTCTTGATCAAATCGGTGATTCAAGCACTTCCTGCTTATAGTATGTATGTTTTTCTCCTCCCAGACACCCTGACAGAAGAACTTGAGCGTATGATGAATGTATTCTAGTGGGGCTCCGTACGACTGATGTGGAAAGGAATCCGATGGATGAAATGGCAACGCCTCACAATTGCTAAAGCGCAAGGCGACCTTGTTTTCCAAGACTTACGGGGTTTCAACTTATCATGTTCAGAGAAGCAAAGACAATGAAGAATCATTGGAGACTGTTGAAGTACACATGTTCATATTTAACATATATATTCTTTGTGCATTGTCCGATTTTTAGCCTATACTTACCAAAGTTACTACTGCCAGGGTCTTGATGTTCACCCAAATACTAGTCGCTATGCCTTGGAGCTAGCAAGAGGTAAGAAGTGCAGTCAATGGAGTTGGTCTTTACACAAATCCAACTACGGACAACACTTATTATCGGGTAACTAGTTGTCGTTATATGTCCGCATACCGCAAACCAAATGTAGTTGACTAAGTATTAGCCAATTTACGGCACAAACTCACAAGTATCGGTCATTTGCATAATTCATTGCTTCAAACTGACAAGCGAAAAGTTACGGAAAAACAAAGAGGTGAAGGAAGACAACAAGTTTTAGAATGATGAAGGAGAATAATTAGAGTTTAAAAATATGTGAAAGTTGAAAAGATTCTACATATTAATTATATATTGATAAAAGGAAAGAAAGTAAAAAAAAAATCCTCTTTCCATTAATTATCTAATCACCTAAGAAAGACTTATATTACAAAACTTATCAACAATCAAGGGTCAGGATTAATTATCTTAAAAAGGTATAACTACATCATCTCCTTTTATAAAAAGCTAAGTACTAGATAAGTACAGTGGTAAAAATAAAATCATGATGCATGTAAAAGAAGAGTAAAGGAACAAAAAGAGTAAGTCTTATTAGTTTCATGACATTTGGCATTAGGGTTTAGAGCTTGGATATATAAAGACAAATGTAAACAGAAACGTAAGAAAATTAAAAACAAAAAACAAATCAATAAAGAAGAAGAAGAAGAAGGTGTGGAGTTTATTGGTTAGACCCAAAAACAAAATATAACTGCAGTGTACATTCATACAACTGGTGGTGGAATTAATTAAAAAGTCAAAGAATTAAATGAAACAGATTTTCCTTTCCTTGTCTACAAATTCCTTCCTTTTCTTTCGATTTCTCAGTTCTCTGCACACTCTCCCATTTCAATCCACCTCCCTTCTTCTTCTTGTCTTCCCCCTCCTCTCAACTCCATTGCTTGCTAGCTTACTCTGTAGATTGAGCTAATCAAGCAGTGGTTTAACAAGTTGTTGTAGCTCCTCCTCCTTCATATTGATATTCTTCATTCTCTTTTCAACCCTAAAATCAAATCCAATAGTGAGTTGACAAACTAGCTACATAAGTAGATGGCTCCTCCTCCTCCTCCTCTTGTTGTAGCTCCTCCTCCTTCATATTGATATTCTTCATTCTCTTTTCAACCCTAAAATCAAATCCAATAGTGAGTTGACAAACTAGCTACATAAGTAGATGGCTCCTCCTCCTCCTCCTCCTCTTCAACATACTCATCGTCGTGATGGCACCACCATCAGTGAGATTGACAGACACCAACTCATAATTCACTCTCACCAGGCGATAATGACTGTTGCTGGTGGTCCCAACCGAATCCTTTCTCCTGTTCCTTCGGATGAGCAATCCAATTCCAAACCCAAAACTAAACTGGGCATCATCAGAATCAAGATCCCACCTACTCTTACTCCTACTCCTACTCTTACTCCTACTCCCCTAGGCGTCGCCACTGATGAGGTTTCTGGCGATGGATCTAAGAGTGACAACATCAAGAAAGCAACCAACAATGGTCCTTGTGTATGCCATGAGTGCCATAGGGGGTTCGAGTCGAGGAAGGCCTTGGGTGGCCACATACGCCATCGTCATCCAAAGAATTCAAACGACGACAACAACAATACAGCAATTGTAATTGCACCACCACCACCACCACCACCATTGCCACCAAGAGGGCCAACCATGGAGAATTTGAAACATGATAGAGAAGGGACAGCACACAAATGCTTGAGCTGCAACATGATTTTCTCTAAGCGGACATCTCTCTTAATCCACATCAGAGACTGCAATTACCAATCTCCTCCACCACCACCAACACCATCACCACAAGAAGACGACAACAACACCAACAACAACAACAATAGCATCATCACCACAAAATTCCAAGCTCCTCCTCCTCCTTTCCTTGCACAATTTCCTCCTCCTAACCCCAACAATCCTAGTAGGATTGTTGCTGCTGCTGTGCCCAACCTAAAAGATGTGGCTAATAATATTATTACATCACTCTCGTCGTGGGGGAAGAAGGCCAAAAGGAAATTCTGCACTAATTCTCCCCAAGATCGAGACCTTAAAGATGTCGCTAACGCTCTTGTTCAATTCTCTTCAGCACCAGTCATTTTCGAGAAAGACGAAGCTAATCTGAAACAGAAGCGCAGGTTCATAAGCCTCTCCAAGAAGGAGAGAATTCGCGATTGGGTATATCAAGAAAACCTCAAGAAGAAGAAGATGATGATGAATCTGCATCAGCTTATTATTCCATCTCCAATTCAACAACATGGTGCAGGTACTATTCCTCCAGAACTCAAACTAGTTGATTCAATTGTAATGCCAATTGCCAAATATGAAGAATAACAAGCGGAATTACAATTATATGAGTTCTCTATGTATCTAGTGTGAGTTCCAGCACTATTACTAGTTGTGGGGGTTTCTCTGACGATTCAGTTTCAGGACCAGCTGCACTAGGATCTTCATCAGGAGCTGCTGCTGCTCAATCTAAGGGGATCATCCAAGTGTGGAAGAATCATAAACAATAAATATATATCTGTACCCGTGTTCTTTGTTTTATGTTGTGTTTCTCTTTTTATGTTGGTCCTCAGTCAGTCATCATCAGTACCTCCTGAAATGGTTAAACTATGTATGTCTGTACTAGTATCTTAGTTTTATATCATTTGACTTCCTTCGAAGAGACTGCTTTATATAAATATAATATTGTATCAATGTACTCTCTCTCTATATATATAATGAAGCTCTCTTTTTAGGATGTCTACCATACCCTACACAACCTTTACCTTGTTCGTTTGTTTGTTCTCTAGCTACCTCTATATGCGAATGTTGATTCTCCATCTATTCATCATTTGCATTGTTTATTAAATAAGTTGCTCTCAAAATTGGACCATAAAGCCATCCCTAATCTACATACCTACATCTCAGCGTACGTTTAAGTACTAGTGATGAGCTCTACTTGTTCATATAAGTTTGTCTTTTAACTTTTCACTTTCATGTGATTTGGCGATTGTGATGATTCTTAATTTGGTTTAAGTGGGGTTGTTCTGATGGTAGACATGTGTGTCTGGTGATTCGAAGGTTTCTGGTTAGAATCGAGTACATTCTGCGTAATGGACACCTGTTGTATTTACTTTATGTCTTCTATCTTGTACTGACCGACAGTCTCGGTCTCTACTCCGACAAAAAAATGATCCTTAATTTCCTAGCTTTTTTTTGTTCCTCGAGATTTTTTAAGATTTGCATGAAAAGCTGCATGCCTATTTAAGATTGCTATTTGCTCACACGTCGTATGAATCACGCGCTTGGGGGCACGCTGTTTGAAATTGTACTAATATTATGTTTATTTCTCGATTCTTTTTGTTACAAATTGATTTACAATTTGACTGGATCAAGGGAGTAAAAGGCCAAATCCTTAAATGAATAGTAATGAAGAGTAATTAAGCTAGCATTCGCTTTCTACACTAATTGAAAGCCTATGCGAATGGGAAGAAATTTATAGATAATTACTTATAATATTCAAAATTGTTTCGCTTGTCGACTGGAAACCCCCACCCCTGGTGCCATCACGAAATAGTATACAATTACCTTCTACTCCTAGCCCTCCGCTAGGCTTCAACCCCACACACGATGTTCGGTGCGGTGGCTCCTTCTCACCTAACTCCTCCATGATATGTAAGGGTTATGGGACGGTCATAATTGATTACTACGGGCAGGCAGTTGATGGATATGCGGGAACCCTTATCTGTTCCAAATTACAGGGGCGGCGCGGGGGGGGGGGGGGGGGGGGGGGGGGCGGCCGAAGTTAAAGCCCTTCTCACGACCATCACTTTCGCAACAGATTTTGGCCTACCTACTAGTGTCAAATCTGACTCCCTAACACTAATAGATGGACTTTGCAAAGGCCGACACTATTGGCTCTGGCAATGTGCGACATGGATGCACCTAATGGACTAGATCCTACAATCAAACCCCCATGTCTAGGTGTCCTTTACTCTCCCTAAGCACAATTCCCTTGTTGCCCACATTGTCAAAGCATTAGCTCATGACTCGCTTCCCAATGATTGTCTTGAAAAGTTGCATGCCTATTTAAGAGTGCATGAAAAGTTGCATGCCTATTTAAGATTGCAATTTGCTCACACGACGTACGATGCACGCGCTTGGGCGCACTTCATTTGAAATTGTGCTAATAATAATTTTATTTCTTATTCGTTTTCCTTACAACTTTATACATAATTTGATTGGAGTATGGGAGTAAAAGGTTAAATCCCAAAACTAACAGTAATGACGAGTAATTAAGTAGACATCTGCTTTCTAGACTAATTAAACTCAATCAGAATGGTAAGAAATTCAAAGATACTTGCTTATAACATTAAAAAAAATTCACTCATGATAAAAAGATTTTTTTTTGGGTAAGCCAGCATCGGCGTAAATCTTTCATTCAAAATCAAACGAGGTTTGGAATCTCCAAGTAAGTCATACAAAAAATGCATGGACAAAGTACGACCATTAAAAGAAATATGATGAACACCAAATGTTTAACTATTACCAAGGCCAGATAAATAGCCAACATCTTGGCTTCCTTCCCGATAGATACGCTCAACTTTGATAAGCCAATCCTGATCCAATATCTCACAAAAACGGCGAATTCAGAAGAGTGTTGGTGCGTGAGCTCACCAATCCTAGTATAAGTTGAATCGCGACTTGGGAATCTAACAGCACTCATACCTTCTAGAATTCTCTCCCCCAAGCCAACTATAACAAGGTCACATCAGCTCTAAATTTAGCCTCAATAATTGAGAAAATCCCCACATTTATGTTATAAGCTACAAGCCACCGACATCAACATCACATAACAAGGCTCATGTAGCTACTCGTCTGGTCTCCAAAATAATGAACCTGCTAGAGTTGAGAGCAACTCAATCAGTTGATGGTGATGACCAAAAGACATCCACCTGGGTTAGTCACGTGTCAAAGCCTCCCTAACATTCTTTACCCAAATTTCTAGCTTTTTGTGTTGGTAAGAATGTTTAAGATTTGCATCATAAGCTGCATGCCTATTTAAGATTGTAATTTGCTCACACATCCTACGAATCAGATCCTTAGGCACGCTTCATTTCAAATTATACTAATAATATGTTTATTTCATTATTCATTTTCCTTACAACATTACACATAATTTGATTGGAGCATGTAAGTAAAAGGTCAAATTCCAAAATTAATAGAAATGAAGAGTAATTAAGCAAGCATTTGTTTTTCGACTAATTACAGTTTATGCGAATGAGAAGAAATTAAAAAATATTTGTTTATAATATTCAAAAAATTTCCCTCATGATAAAGATTTTTTTTGTTGGAAGCCAACATCAGCGCTAATCTTTCATTCAAAATCATCAAGGTTAGGAATCCACAAGTAAGCCATACAATAAATGCAAAGCAAAATTAGGATCATTAAGAGAAATATGATGAACACGAACTGGTTAACTGTGACCAGAGCCAGCTAAATAGTCAACACCAAGGCTTCTTGCCTGATAGATACACTCAACTTTGATCAGCCAATCCCGATCTGATATATTAAAGAAACTGGTAGAAGTTGAATCGCGACTTGCAAATCCAACTCCACCTGTATCCTCCAGTATCGTACTCTCAAGCCAACCCAGTCACATCAGCTCTCAATTCAGCGTTGGTGATTTAGAAAATCCCCAGATTCATGCTATAAGATTCTAAGGAGCGACCATCAACATCACATATCAAGCCTCCTGCACCTGTACGTCTTTTAATGAGACCAGCTGAAAACCCAAAAAAGAAGACTATTGTTGGTCATCTTCTGGTGTAGGGATCCAAGGCAGATATGGAGAATCCAACTCATTTGATATTTAAAACGATAGGCAAGTTCCTCCATGTCCTAACCGCAGATGGACTTTCCCGCAACACATGTGTGCACTATTTCGGCCGAAATATGACACCGGGCCACGTACTGACGTTTTCCATATGTCACCACAACTGTTCTTCATTCTCAGTAGTCCCTCATTGGTCGCCAGCCATAAGAAGTGCCTCATGTGACGAGGTCCTCTCCAAAGCCATACGAGCCACCAATCCATATGCTCCATCAAGTATCAGATGCCAACAATCAATATCATATACCGCCCGGATGTTAAATAACCCGTCTTTCTTTAGTTTAATTTGATTTGGCATTGTATGATCCTTAATTCCCTATATTTTTGTGTTCCTAAGATTTTGTAAGATTTGCATCAACAGATGCATGCCTATTTAAGATTGCAATTTTCTCACACGTCGTACGATGTACATGTTTGGGCGCGTTTCATTTGAAATTGTATTATTAATATGTTTAGTTCTTTATTTTTTTTTCTTACAATTTTATTTATAATTTGATTGGAGTGTGGGAGTAATAGGTCAAATACTAAAAGTAATAGTAATGAAGAGTAATTATGCATGTAATCGGTTTCTAGACTAATTAAAGCCTATGCAAATGGGAAAAAATTGATACATAATTAATAGGTGCAAATATGTTTTGGGGATATATTGTTTGATAATTGTATTGTTGGTTTGTCTTGTTAGAATTATTGTTATGCTATACTATGTTAGCGACAAAGAAAACCGATGGCGTTGTTAATGTACTCCAGACCTAGTCTGCCACATATGCTCTCAGGAGGAAGAGGATACATGATGGGTCGTTACAGTGGGTGAAATTGTACTGATTCTAAAATATGTTAGGTTTTATAAAAAAATACTAATGAATTCATTAAAGATAAAAAATTAATGTAGACGTAAAAGTGGACAAAAATTGTAGCCTGAAAGAGCCTCCACCAAATCTACCATTGATTCATGTTTACATACACATTAGGATTATCGTCATTAGTAGTGGCCATGGAAAAGTTATGTTGGTATCTCCCATTCGGGAGAATAACGTACCCAGACGGTAGAAGACAAAAAATGTATTATCTCCACCATTCATCACCATCTCCATCGATGCCACACTCACAGGTACATACACCACCAACGACCCCGAAGCATCATGCCACGATTCTTGAAGTACAACCATCTTATAGGTTTCCGTACACGTAAATTCATCAAGATTCTATAAATATAAATAAATGAAAAAACTCATCAGCTTAACTACACAAGAGTTCAGTTAGAAAAATACAAATAACCAAAACAAATGAGAGAGATGCAGTTTCCAAAACCCAGAGCCTTAAGGATACGAAACATCTCTTGCATTTCCCCAAATCATGATGGCTCCCCAGTTTTAGTGAGGCTCTTCTTCCCTAGACTCTTCACGTCGTTGCTCATGTTGTTGACCGTGAGCTTCGCCCACTTTGTCTCGTCATCACAATCACAACTGACGACTCCTAATAAAAAGTTATCACCATCCTTTTGGACAGCCTCTAAACGCTGTTCTTATTGTCCATTGTCATCTCTACAAGCAAGAAACACGGCCGTTGACATAATCAATCTAACATGTCTCGGGATGGAAACTACTTCATAAAATGGGGGTTAGAATATATACATGATGGCGGTCCAAGCATGTTGTAGGATGTTATGGAGATGATAAAAAATTCATAATATCTTTATAGAGTGGACAACCATCTTTTGGCACTAAACCGATGCCAGAACTAATTACCAATAAAAAATACCACATAGTACCAGTACCAAACTCAAGGTCTCGCATATTATAGAATAGTAATAAAATAATTTTATGGCAGACCAATTGAGGATACATAAAACACATTACGGAATTAAGTTTCTCCAATAGACAAGGGAACAGAGTCATCACTACACATTTCTAAACACTAAACTTAATATGAAGTAGTCAAATTCAAGATTCAAAAAATTATTTGTGCAAGTTAAAAGCACCTTAAGATAGTATTTACCTTAGAGTAATTATTGGGGATCTCCTGTATGAAACGGCCAAAAGGAATCAAACCTTCTTGCCTCGCATCGAGGGACACATCGAAAACGCTTTTCTTACTATCCATTGTCATCTCTACAAGCAAAAAACATTGACGTTGACATAATCAATGTAGCATGTTTCGGGATAGATATTACTCCATAAAATGAGGGGTTAGAATATATACATAATGGTGGTCCAGGCATGTTGTAGGATGTTGTGCAGATGATCAAGAATTCATAATATCTTTATAAAATGGACAACCATCTTTTAACACCAAATCGATACCAGAATTAATTACCGGTCAAAGGTACCACATAGTACCAGTACCAAATCCAAGATCCCGCATATTATAGACTTGTGATAAAATAATCATTTGGCGGAGCAGCAACAAGACCGGCCAAAGGAAGCGCCGGTTTTGGCGGATTGGCCAGCGACAGCTTCGTGACATCGGTAGCCACTGTGTTTGTTGACATCAGATGGATTGCGATGAGAAATTTATAATGGGCGAGGGATGGCTCTCAAACAAGAAAGCAAAACAACTTTTATACAAGAGCAATGCAATTCTTATATAAGAGCAACATAAACAGTCAAAACTGGCGCTTTTTTTGGCCGATCTTGTTGCTGCTCCGCCTACATGGGATTACCAAAGATGCGTTGTTGATGAGCTCCTTACCCACCAAAAGAGTAATTTCCCAAAGACGGGTTGCATCATGTCTGGAGTTTGGCCGCCAAGTGTCTTGTGGCTTGATCTTGCCAGAGTTGTTTGGATTGATCTTCAAGATCGATTCAATCGATCAAATCTTGTCAGAGTCAATGCGCTGCATGACCAGCTGGAGTCTCTTCACCAAGGTGCGTCTTTTGTATCTGCTTATTATACGCGATTCAAGGTCCTTTGGGATGAGTATAGCGTTTACCGCCCAATACCAGTGTGTTCATGCAATCCTCGCTGCATCTGTGATGCTCTTCCTCGAGTTTGAAACTACATTTTCTCTGATCAGATGATCAAGGTCCTCCGTGGACTTAATTATGCGTTTTCATCTGTGCACGGCCAGATCCTTCGTATGGATCCTTTGTCGTCTATCAATCAGACGTTTCCTAAAGTTGCCTTTGCTACAGGTCCTGCTAATGCATACAAGAAATCTTCCAAACGGCCGGTTTGTACCTTCTGTGGAGCGATTGGTCACACTATCTAGAAGTGCTACAAGAAAATTGGCTATCCGCTAGGTTACAAAAATAAAACTAGAGGCACTTCTCTGAATGCAATTGTTTCAAATGAATAAGCTCCATTGGATGTGTCTAAATCGCTGGATGATGAGTCTCCTATCGTCATCACTCGTAAACAATACCAAACACTACAATCTCTATTCCAATCCTCTGGTACTACTCCTGGTAATGTGAACTGCATCAATGCCAGCCTCTCTGATGCTAAGATCAAAGCCCCGCCTCTGACTCCTGCTCATTGTTTTAAGACCTCTGACAACTCAGTTAAAGCCTCTCCAACTGATAGCTAGTCCATGGTTACTCCTGTTGCTCAAACCAGCAAGCAGTCCAACAATAATGACCGTGGCAAGGCTCCCCTTCACCATCCAAAGCCACATGTGATCGAGCGCTGCAATGTATGGATTTCCCCCAAGATTGCCGAAGCAGGTACCTCTGGTCCAACTTCTCCATCCACTTCTACAAGTATGTTTATTTTTCAATCTCGTAATAATAGGTCCTTTCCTAATACTACTTGGGTGATTGATACTTGTGCCACAACTCACGTATCTTGTTCTGAACAATTATTGACCGATGGTCATTCTGTTTCCAATATTTTTGTGAACCTCCCTAATGGAAATCGTGTTCAGGTTTCCCACATAGGGACTATACAGATATCTAAAGACATTACCATAGCTGGTGTCATGCTCATTCCTAGCTTCAAGTTCAATTTGTTGTCAGTTAGTCAGCTTACAACTAGTCTTTCCTGTCAAGGAGTGTTCAACTTGTCTTCTTGCCATATTCAGGCCCTGCCCAGCTTGTTGACGATTGGTACAGCTGAACTCGTCACTGGTCTCTATTGCTTTAATCAAGTCATTCATCCTCCGACATTATGTGATGCGTTTTCTGTTTTTGATCTATGGCATTTTCGCCTTGGTCATGCTTCTCAATCTGTTGACAAACTGTCACTTACGTCTAAGAATTGTGATTCTTTTCGTTGTCCTGTCTGTCCAATTGCTAAGCAACGGAAACTAAGCTTTCCTATTAGTACTTCCCATGCCACTAGCATGTTTGATTTAGTACACATTGAAATTTGGGAGCCTTGTCCAGATGTATCCATGGATGGTCATCGTTATTTCCTCACTGTTCTTGATGACTGTTCACGAATGACTTGGATTTCCCTGATGCATACTAAGTCCCAGGCTAGACAGTTAATGATTGATTTTTGTTCTTTCATCGAAACACAATTTTCCACTCATGTCAAGGTCATTCGTAGTGATAATGGTCAAGAGTTCAATGTCCCTACGTTTTTCAGTACTCGTGGTATTGTCCATCAAACCTCTTGTGTCCAAAAATTCACAACAAAATGGTAGGGTTGAACGTAAACACCAACATATTTTGGCTGTAAGTCGTGCGCTATTATTTCAAGCGTCCCTACCATCTAGTTTCTGGTCGTATGCAGCTATTCATGCTGTTCATATCATTAATCGATTACCATCTCCAGTTTTAGAGAATCATTCTCCTTTACAAATGCTCACTGGCTCCTCGCTTTCTTTATCTCATCTTCGTTTGTTTGGTAGTTAGTGTTTCACATCAACTTTAGCCCATGGTCGCTCCAAGCTGTCCCTAAGAGCTCAAGCTTGCATTATTTTAGGGTATCCTACCTCTAAAAAGGGCTATCGTGTCTATGATTTAGATAGTCAGGCCGTCATTGACTCTCGTGATGTAGTTTTTAGAGAGGATGTGTATCCATTTGCCTCTTCTTCTACATCCTCAGAGACTTCAACAATATTTCCTATGATAGATCCCTCTCGTAAATCCAGTGACACTGACATTCCAGTTGATACTCACAATTCCACAGCTCCAACGGGTAATCGGTCTCCATCTCATACAACCACTCATCTAAATGATGACTGGTCACACTCGTCTCAAATCAATGAGATGAATGACTCCGTGTCTGAAACAGATCACATGTCCCCCTCTCATATCAATGATGCAATGAATTCCGATTCTCTCATTTAAGGTCATGCTGATTCTCAGCAGTCCAACCCTATCCCTGATAATCATTCTAATAAAAAGTTGACACCTCTTTTTAGTCACTTCATCCTAGTTGTGAATTCCATCAAGGAACCAACTTCTTACCAAGAAGCATCCCTTGACCCTAACTGGATGAAAGCCATTTCTAAGGAACTCCAGTCCCTCCATGATACCCATACTTGGTCCCTAGTCGAACTTCCTCCTAGTGTTAAACCAATTGGGAACAAATGGGTTTTCAAAGCAAAATTTCGAGCTGATGGATCTCTTGAAAGATACAAAGCTCGCCTTGTGGCCAAAGGATATAATCAGACCGCATGCATTGATTATATTGACACTTTTGCACCAGTCGCGAAGATGACAACTCTTCGAACCTTACTAGCCATAGCTGCGGCTAAACAATGGCATTTACATCAGTTGGATGTCAATACAGCGTTCTTCATGGAGACCTAACGAAAGATGTTTATATGAAACCTCCACCAGAACTCTCCCTTCCTAAACCTAACCTTGTATGTAAGCTCAACAAATCGTTGTATGGCCTCAAACAAGCAAGTAGGCAGTGGAATTTTTGTCTCACTGAATTCCTAATCAATTGCGGGTTTTCCCAATCAAAAGCAGATTATTCTCTGTTTACGAAACAGACAGACTCATCGTACATTGCAGCATTAGTATATGTTGATGACATTGTTCTTACAGGCAATGCTTTAGCTGGCATTGACTTTCTTAAAAAGAAATTACATTATGAATTCACAATTAAAGACATTGGCCCTCTTGGCTAATTCTTAGGCCTTGAAGTAGCTAGATCTACCAGGGGCATTGCTGTATCCCATCGTAAATATGCCCTCGAGATTCTGTCTGACTATGGCCTTTTAGGGTGCAAACCAGCTAATAGCCCTACTAACAGTACATCTCGACTGGATGCGCAGTCTGGAACCCTTTTGGAAGACCCAAGCTCATATCGACGTCTTGTTGGTCGTTTAATATACATATGAACAACTCGTCCTGATCTCAGCTTTGCTGTCAATCGCATGAGTCAATTTGTGTCTCGTCCGGCAAACATTCATCTCCAAGCTGCTCACCGAGTAGTCAGATATTTCAAAGGCGAACCAGGTAAAGGTCTGTTTTTTCCCTCTGTATCTGACCTACAGCTACGGTCTTTTTCCGATAGTGACTGGGTTGCATGCCCAGACACTCGTCGATCAACTACTGGATATTGTGTCTTTCTAGGAAACACATTAATCGCTTGGAAAACAAAGAAACAGCAAACTGTGTCTCGATCATCCACATAAGCGAAATATCGAGCCCTTGCTGCTCTCACATGTGAACTCCAATGGCTTAGTTACTTATTTCAAGATTTTCATATAACCCTTCCTGATGTCATTCCTGTATTTTGTGATAGCACCTCAGCCATCAAAATGGCAGAGAACCCTGTGGCTCACGAACGTAGCAAACACATTAAACTTGACAATCACGTAGTTTGAGACAAAGTCACCTCTGGATTCATCAAAGTGGTCCATGTTTCAACCACAAATCAACTGGCCAATGTGTTGACGAAACCCTTGGGGACAAGTGCATTTCTGCACCTAGTTTCCAAGCTACACATGATTAACCTCCACTGTCCAGCTTGAGGGGGTGTTAAGGACCTATTTGTCATTATTAATAACACTTGTATTAGTTTTCTATTTACATCTTCCATCTGTACTATATATTGGAAAAGTAATAATAGAATCATGACTTTTTGTCGTTATCTCACAAAACAAAACACCATTGGATGGACAGAAAATGGAAGGAAAATATTGTATCACAGTCCAATGTTCAATATGAAACCAGGATCTAGGAAACCTAATTCTACACTACTTGATTCTAACAATAATGAAGAACAAAACTTCATCTCCACACAATTCTTTTTTCAAAAGAATCAAATTCATATTTACCAGCAGGTTTTTTGGGTGATTAGCTTGTAAACGAGGAAGATTATACTGGAGACATGAATAGCCTCGGAGGCGATGAAGAAATGGTTGTGATGCCAAACAGAAACTTCATCGCCTTCACCCTCGTCGACTGCCGGCTGATGCACCCTACCACCGCCTTCACCGCCGACGGCGACGACCCTCTGCCCCATAGCGTTCCTCTTCGAACCCATTGAACAAGGAAGATGTAGAATTTCTCTCTATGTAATTGAAATCCCAAGGATGGTTTCAGTCTATGCAGTACTCAAGGTCTTGGAGTTGTTCCATTGGGAAATGAGTAATCTCCACCATTGACAACTTCTTCAAAAAAACATAGACAAAGAAGAAGATAATACAAGTCTCACAAAAAACATCAATAGTTCAATACCATATGATGTTAGGTTGATCAATCAATAAATTGAATTCATAAAATTTTCATGATTTGAAAATATATTGATCATATTTGAATCATTATAAGTTCATTTGCAAAGAAACCTCTATATGAAAACACAAAAAAACTAATGATTTGATGTTCACAGGAATTAAGTAGATTAATTATTGTGTTATTTGAATTGTTATTATTCAAAATTTGGAAATAAAATAATTATGGACGGCTGAGATTTGCTTTATATAATAAGTGGTCCAGGTTTGGGTTAGAAAATGGGTGTACCGAAGTCACCATATATAAATTAGGTTTGATGGTTATGGTATTAATTTAATTATTAGTTGAGGATAAATAAGTTATTTTAATGTAATTAATAAAATTTGTGGAATTTATTTGGAAAAATCTACTCTATTTCACGGAATTGCTAACACTAGCCTTATTTTTGCAAAATTTAAAATTTAGAATTGTAAATAAATTCTTTTAAAAACCAAACACAAAAACATTCATTTCAAAATAAGTTTTATAAATTTTTGAGGAATTCATTTATATCAATTAGAGGTTAAAGATTTTTAAAAATTCAACTTGTCAGTGCTTAAAAAACAAGGGTGGAACATACTCATACCCACCACTTCTGTTAATAGAGCGTTCAAAGCTAAATATTATCCACATAAAGATTTTCTATATGTCCCTTTTGGGGTTAAATTGGAATTATGCATGTAGTGTTTGGGAGACTCGAATTGTGATTAACATGGTTGCATGTGGCATATATATTAATTGGTGATTGATGAGATGTCTTGGTGTGGGGTTACCCTCAGTTTATGAGGGATGGTAGATTGCAGCTTGAGTCGAGTCCGTCCGAGTTAGGGGGGAATTCGCAAGTGAGTGTGATCTTATAGGGGGAGGTGGAATCTGGCGAAGGTGTGCGTTTATGGTTTATGGGTGGAGATGAGGCCTAGGACTTCTTATTCATTCCAGTCTCGGGGGGTGGTTACATTATATGAAGGTGTGTATATCGTGAAGTCACTGTATAGGTTGTTGCTTGAGGGGATTATAGTCTTCTACACATCTTCAAATTGTTTGGAAGGTGCATGTTGCTCTGAAGGTGAGATATAGACGATCATTCTATGAGTGTTATCTACTCGTCGTGCGTTAATTGATAGCTATCAATGTCCTCATGGAGTGTGGAGTCTGTGGTGGTAATATGGAATCACCTTGGAATATGTTTGTGGATTGTTTGTTTACCGAAGATTCCTAGTGGTGGGAGTTCATGGTGTTGTGAGACGAGTGGTGGACGTAAGCGAATACATTAAGAGTGGCTCGTGGAAATTATGAAGTCTTTTAGGTCAGTGGAGGTTGAGAAAGTGTTAGCTGTGATTTGAACAATGTGGAGAGAACCTAATAAACCGTATGTGGCATCGCAAAGCAACAATAGCGGGGAGGATGACCGATGATACTTTAGACGATATGCTTCAATGACAGAGAGCCTGCATGAGGGATGGTGGTTCGCCTGGTCTGAGATCGAATGGCGAATGCACTGGGTGGCGTGTTCCGGTCGCCCCATATATCAAATGCAATACCGATGCAGCCACTTTCTTAGAGCACGACACTATTGGTTTTTGAATGGTTTGACAGGATAGCCAAGACAATGTGGTATTTATAAATGTGGATTCTTTTTTTTATAGCTCAGTTTTTTTGAAAGATTTACTTATATTATTAAACTCGTGACCAAAAGATGTTCAATTTGTCAAACGATGTCTAGGGAAAGTTACCACTCTTAACGAGTGAAGTATGGACTCATAAATGTGTAGCATGAGCTACCAAATTCGTACTTTCAATCATTCCCAAAATAGATAATCTTGAACAGAGGCTGTCAACAATTGCGCTAAACTCTATCAGATAACAAAAATAGAAAAGAAATGAATGTTGAACTCGACATAAATATACAAAATTAAGAAAGCAGTAAACGATCGGTGAAGCTCAAAGTACGTAAATTACATAAAAAGTTGTAGATCAAGTCTCGCTTCCCGATGATTTGCTTGAAAAGTTGCATGCCTATTTAAGATTGCATGAAAAGCTGCATGCCCATTTAAGATTACAATTTTCTCACACGTCGTACGATTCACGCGCTTGGGCGCGCTTCATTTGAAATTGTATTAATAATATGTTTATTTCCTTATTTATTTTTCTGACAACTTTATACATAATTTGATTGGAGCATGAGAGTCAAAGGTCAAATTCTAAAATTAATAATAATGAAGAGTAATTAAGAAGCACCCGCTTTCTAAACTAATTAAAGTCAATGTGAATGTGAAGAAATTAAAAAATCCTTGCTTATAATATTCAAAATTGTTTCAATCATGATAAAGATTGTTTTTTTTAAGCCAACATCAACACCAATCTTTCATTCAAAATCAAACTAGGTTGCGAATCCCCAAATAAGTCATACAACAAATGCAAAGACAAAATAGGATCATTAAGAGAAATATGGTGAACACTAAGTGGTTAACTATAACCATGGCCAGCTAAATAGTTAGCATCCCGACTTCTTTCTCGATAGATACATTCAACTTTGATCAGTTAGTCCTGATCCAATATCTCATGGAAACTGGCAAATTCAAAAGAGTGATGGTGTGTGAGCTCACCAACTCTAGTAAAAGTTGAATCGAGACTTAGGAATCCAACTGCACTCGTGCCTTCCTGTATCCTCTCTACCAAGCCAACTACAACTAGGTCATATCAGCTCTCAATTAAGCCCTGGGGATTGAGCAAATCCCCATATTCTTGCTTTAAGCTATCAAGCAGCGACCATCAGCATCACATAATAAGCCTCCACAGATGCTTGTCTGGTCTTAGGAATAATAGACCCGTTAGAGTAGAGAGCGCCCACTCAGTTGGTGGTGATAACCAAGAGACATCCACCACTGTCATGGAAGGTGAACCAGTATTAATGGACTGGTCACGTATCAAAACCTCCCCAAAATTCTTGACCCAAAATCTGATACATTGTGACAAGGCCTCAGGAATGGTGCAGTTATCGACGAATAAGAATGCAATTCTTGTCTTCTAAAGAGACCAGCAGGCAACCCAAAAAAAGACTATTGCTCGTCGTTTTCAGGTGTGTAGTGATCCAAATGCAGAAGTGGAGAATCCAACTCGTTTGATATTCATAAAGATAGGCAAGATTCCTCCATGTCCTAACCGCGAATGAACAGTCCCGCAACACATGCAGGACTATTTAGGACGAAAGATAACACCGGGCTAGGTACCGACGTCTACAATATGTCACCACCTCTGTTCTTCATTCGTCAGGAGTCCCTCATGGGTCGCCAGTCAGAATAAGTGCCTGATCCGATGGGATCCTCTCCAACGCCAAACGAGCCACCAATCCATCTTCTTCATCGATTATCGGACGCCAACTATCAGATCATACATCGACCAGCGGTGAAATTGCCCGTCTTTCTTTAGTTTCATGTGATTTGGCATTATATGATCTTTAATTTTCTAGATTTTTGTGTTCCTAAAAATGTTTAAGATTTACATGAAAAGCTACATGCCTATTTAAGACTGCAATATGCTCACACGTCGTACGATTCACGCGTTTGGGCGCGCTTCATTTAAAATTGTACTAATAATATGTTTATTTCCTTATTCGTTTACCTTACAACTTTATATATAATATGATTGAAACATGAGAGTAAAAGGTCAAATCTCAAAATTAATAATAATGAAGATAATCGTAATAGATCAAATAATTTTAAAAAGTGTGTAAGATAGAATAAATTGGATAATTATTTATTTTTTCTTTTATAGCCGAGTAAAAGGGTAAAAGAAAAAATTGAAGGCGGTGGTGGATGATGAAGGTTTGCTGCTCTCTTCTGGACTGTATCATCATCATCTACTCACTCCTACATTTGCTCTGAGTTGGCCATCTCTGTCCTGCGCTGCGCCCTCCAATCTCATCATCATCTCTGTTACTAAAATTGTAATTTCCACCTTCTTCTCGTCCACCAGCTACATTTTTCAATTTAGACTTTGGCGGTTTTGATCGCCTCCCAATTTTGCGCAGCTCTTCTATCTCCTCCCCGTTAATATCTCTCAGTTTGATTTCAAGATATGGGTCTTCCTTTACTCGATCTTGCTATCTCCCTTTGGCTCTCTCTCTGATCTTTTTTTTTTCTTTCTTTCACATGTCTTCCCAAATCACAACGGCCGACCTCAAATGTAGACTGACTGACTCACTCCCCTTGGCTAGCCTCAGCTAGCGACCTCCATTTTTTAGACTGCTTCTTCTTCTTCTTCTTTCTCTCTTTTCCCCTCCAGCTCCTCCCCTTCTTACGTCTCTTTTTTGCCACCGCCTTTTGTCATTGTCGTTAGCTTCCAATTAGGTATTCTGATCGTCACCTGACATTTTTTTGTCCTTTTTCTCTCAGAGGCTTGTTGTTTTTTTCTGAGTTGTTGCTTCCAGTTTTAGTTCTTTTCAGCTCACAGTCATAAGAGTTCAGTGCTTCAGTCCCAGGAAACCCTCGGGATTCTCTTTCTAAGCATCTATCTACTCTCTCAACTCTTCTTCGTTCCAGGTAATCAATCGCAAGCAAACTTCTTCTCAATCTTACTCTCCACTTCTGCTTTCCTTTGCAAGTTTACTTCTTATCTCGAAGCATGAAATCCTCATTTCTCTCTATGAGTTAAGAGAAAACCTAACAGTTTGGTCTTTGCATGTCTGAGATGATCCCTCAATCGCGGGCTTTCGTTTCTTTTACTGAGGTCTATCGTGTAATCAGAGCTCATTTTCAATCTTATTTTGCTCTTTTTTGTTCTATGCTAATCTCCGTCCGTTTGTTGAAGGTTTCCTATGTGCTTTGTTTGATTGGTTATGATCTGTTCTGTATCTCAGACGAAGAGCAGCATTATGCCGAATGGGGGCGAGGAGAAGAAAAGGTCTAAGGGACGTCGAGAGTCGACGTTGGGGATTGAACAAGGTAGTAGTGCCCTAAAGAAGGGACCATGGACTTCTGGAGAAGATGCGATTCTGGTGGAGTATGTGACTAAGCATGGAGAAGGCAATTGGAATGCTGTCCAGAAACACTCTGGGTTGTCGAGATGTGGGAAAAGCTGCAGGCTCCGATGGGCAAATCATCTTAGACCAGACTTGAGGAAAGGTGCTTTCACTCCTGACGAAGAGAACCTTATTATCGAACTGCATGCTAAAATGGGCAACAAGTGGGCTCGAATGGCAGCTGAGGTCAGTTCATCTTAGATTCGTAATGCTCAGTTTAAGTCTTGTGATTAATGTTGAATGCATGGATAAATTAAGGCCAGTTATCGTCGGAAGTGAATGCAGTACAATCTATTGATGGTAACTTTTCCACGAATAACTTTTTATACAAATAATGTGAC
The DNA here is from genome assembly GCA_030674075.2 of Linum usitatissimum. Classification (NCBI taxonomy): domain Eukaryota; kingdom Viridiplantae; phylum Streptophyta; class Magnoliopsida; order Malpighiales; family Linaceae; genus Linum; species Linum usitatissimum. The sequence goes on from JAUJYP020001374.1 coordinate 4,066,182, forward strand.
TTGATGTTCTCTTATTGTTTTATCCTTCTGCTGCACATCTTACACTTGCTGCATTAACACTCTGCACTCTTCGTGAAGCTTGTTTTATCATTAAGCCTAGTTGTATTAAGCAATGAATAGCATCCGTAATTCCAGATAAACCTAGGTTCAATCTTTGTGGTCTTGTATGTCAACTGTGCATCTGTGAGTGAGAGGTGAGTAGCATCATCACTTGTAATGAAATATCTTAGCTGATGAGAATCTTAGAATTTGGGAGGACAACTCCAGTTGAGCATTGATTGTTCTTCTAAACATATTGCTGTTTGGCTATTTTAACTATTGTTGTTGCTGCCAGTTAGCATCAGTGTAGAGTACAAAACTTCTTAGATTGATGACTTTTGCTTTCGGATATTCTATAGAACTGATTAAAGAAACATACAAGTTTCATCGACTTTTCCATTTATCTCTGTAATTTTGTTCTTTTACGTGTTTTTCAAAATTTAGAATCTGGTGTGTGTTTAAAAGTAAGTATTCACCAAAGCAATGTTAGTAACCTGATCTCACAGTCTGTTCGGGAATCTGAGGTGTTTTTCTTCTTAATATAATTATGTGCTTAAGATAATGGAGGCAGACCGTGCATATGATATTATCATTAGACTAACATATCATACCCTTATTGTTTGCACAAGGAGTCATGCTCAGTGTAACTTTTCTTACACGTTGTTACCTAGCTTGTTGTCACCACTCTAATCCTTCCCCTAAAGATGAACTTGGGAGTATATTTTACCACAAAGTTGCATTGATTTCACAGCTTCCTCTTGAATTATACAAAAAGAACTTTAAGACCTACTTCAGTTTAATGCTCTAGTGACAAGTTGTCATGGTTCTAACTACTGTCTCGGAATATGCTGACGGTAACCTACTGCGCTTGTTTCCTTCACAGTGGTATTGGAAATCGCACTTGTATCATCGACTTTATTCTTCAGTCGGTATGTTTCTTTTGGCTGCATCTGGATGGATGTCTAATATTATCCTAAGACATCCTCCATAGCTCTTCGACTTTCTGGAGAAGCTGATGTATAGCTTGTCAGTAGCTGCATTATACTCCTCAAAAGAAAATTGTGTCGTGTAATTGTTTGCTAAGTGAACAATGAGCTGAGAGTGTATCCCATATCAAACTGAAACTGCTAAACAGCTAGAGTACGTATGTCATGCTGAGAATCACGTTAACAGTATGTAAATGCCCTTTCCTTGCATGCAATGCCAACGACTGTCTCTTTGATTTGCAACGGATAATTTTCAGCTCTCCTTTCCTCACGTTGCTTATTTTGTCTTTCTTTCAGATGCCCGGACGGACAGATAATGAAATTAAGAACTACTGGAACACGAGAATCAAAAGACAGCAACGTGCTGGACTGCCAATCTATCCTCCCGAGATCTGCTCGAAAATACGTGATGGAAGTCAAGAAAGCATGGGCACAGACAGTAATGCAGATGGTCTTCCTGATCCAGCACAAAATCATCTGAGAGAGATCCCAGAACTGAATTTCAAAAACTTGAAAATTAACCACGGAGTTCTTTCTTATTTGCCAAATCTTCTTGATGTTCCTGCAAGCAGCTTCCTAAAGCAAGGTCTGGGTTCAAGCCATGATTATGGTTTCATCCTCCCAACACTACCGCCTCCTCCAAAGCGGCTCAGAGCAGACAGCATTCTCCCTGATGTAGATGGTAGTGCTGTCAGTAGTGGCTTCCCACCTTTCTGTCAATTCACAGACTATGCTTGCGAGAGCATCCCTGAGCATTTTGGCTGCTTAACTTCTCCGTATGATTCTGATGTCAATACCTATGATGATCAGCCACCAATGGCTGTTCTACCAGGCAGTCATGCCTTATTACATGATGATTCTTCTTCTTCAGAGCCCGTAAGCAGGGCAATGAAGTTGGAGCTCCCTTCACTCCAATATACAGAAACTCAGCAGCTAGACAGCTGGGGGACGTCTTCTTCCCCGCTGCTTTCTGCTGACTCTGTTGATAATTTGATCCAAACACCTCCGACTGAGTCAGACTGTTTCTCTCCAAGAAGCAGCGGTCTCTTGGAAGCTGTACTCTACGAATCACAGATGCTGGGAAACATGAACGGGTCTTCTGTTGCTCCTGAGGACATGATGAACCACCCATCACAGCCCTTAAATTCCCGGAAGAGAGATTTGGAAGTGCAAACTGACCCGAATTCGCCATTGGGTCATCCTGCTGCATCAGTGTTCAATGCAAGTACCCCGATGAGTGGAAGCTCATTAGATGAACCAGGTAAGTCCCTGTACTACACATTCTGCTGAGTTGAAAATTTCTCGTGCACCAATGTTCATAGTATTTGCACGGTTTTACTGGATTAGGAATTTGTATCATACTTGAATATGCTAAGTACACCTTCTGCATAGGGTATGAAATGAAGCAGGAGATGGGGAGCCAAGTTTCAACCCCATGTGTGGAGGATAATGATGGTAGCAGCTGTAGGCATATAGATTTCAGCAGGCCAGATGTCTTACTTGGCTTAGGGAGCTACTTCGGACTAAGCTAGGGGGGGGGGGGGGCACAAAGGACGAACATTTTCAAACTGATGCAGTACGCGGGAGCTTAATCTGAAGGTAACAACGGCAAGATCTGTTTGAAGAATGAACAATTTACAAACTGATAGCAGCTGGGAAATTCGGTGTGGATCAATAAGATAGTTTCCCTCCTGTTTTGTTACATGTTGGATACAGTTAAAAGAGTGTTTGATCCTCAAAGGTAACTGGGGCTAATGTTTTGGTTGTCAATACCCTTCTTTCAGTGATATGTTTTCATGAGATGCTGTATGTTGGTTTCTGAGATGCGTGTTGCTTTTTGGTGTTTGTTGGTATGATATGAGACCTATATGGATTGGTGTTTGTGTTTGCATGATTTGCTTTGGACGTGACGTCACTGTTGGGGTTGATGTGTTAATGGGAATAAAACTTAAAGAGGATGGCTGGCTTGAACTCCAGTCTCTATGAGACACAGTGAATTGGGGGAGACAGTTTTGTTTTAACGCAGTGTGTTCTGCCTGAGAATATACTAGTTAGTTGGTCTGCGCGTCGCTGCGGTCTGCGGAGCCATTTGTTTGTTCTTTGTTCACCCGTGTGTCGACAATGAAAGACAATAGATGATTCAATCTAACGGCTGAGGTTGCACCAAAACTCAATCTAAAAGCTAGCTATAAAACCAATATAATAAGAACAGACAAATTAATATAATAATAAAACCCTGTAAAGTTTTCTCTAAAAAAAAGGAGAGTTAGGTTTTTTCTCGTCCGGAGAGTTTTAATTAGGACACTGTGACTCATGATTGTGACATCTGGGTGGATCGTATTATTGTTAGAATTTCCAGTTAGCGTGCTAAACTTCTCAGCCATATAGGAAGAAGATTACAATTAGTTACTTCTGTTTTTGCTTTTATAAGTCAATATTGGTTTTCGGTTTTTCTGCTTAGTCTAAGATTGCTAAACCAAAGAAAAAAGAAGGTCTAGCTCTTAAGGATCTTGTTATATGGAATGTAGCCTGTTTCATTAGGCGTCTGTGGGAAGATCTTTTGAATGCAAGTTCTATATAGATTGATTAGCTGAAGTTCTATCGTTTAAAAGCTTATACAATTTGGAATTGTAAGAAACAGCCTTATCACTCCTAGGTTTGGAAAAGGATATTGAAAGTTAGATCCATTGCAGCCCCTTTGTGCTCCGTTGATGATGATGGTATTCCGTTTTGGGCAGGCGCAAGTATGCCCAGGTATTCTGTCTCTCGGATCTGGAATGACATTCGACAATACTCACTTAGAGTAATGTGGTATGATCTAACATGGAAGGGGCCTTCAATTATGAAGCATAGTTTTATAAGTTGGCTTGCTGTCAGAGGGAGGCTTGTTACTAACTACTACATGGCTTCTTGGGGTTTACCTAGAGATATCTCCGGTCTTTTGTGTGAAGAACATAAACCATATCTTCAGATGATGTTCTTTTGGTGGCGCTATTCGGGATTCTTTTGATTTGTTGCTTACTGTCACTAATAATGACTGGATGAAAGAAGTTGAAGTTGATGGGGGTAGATGTGCATGTTCCACTACTGCTGCTAGACGTGAGAGATGTGCTTGGCGTGCCTTAATTGCGACAGTGCGCTACGAAAGGTGTTCCCGAAATGCGGGAAATATAGGGGTGAAAGTTGAAGACATAATAGATAGGATACTGAAAGATATAGATATGAAGATAGGATTGTAGTAGTTCTTTTCTTGTTGTGACTGTATAGTTTAGATGTTGTTCGTCTAGATATTTCCTTTTTGGGGTTGGGAGGTTGTAGCTTTCTGTGCGATCTTGATAAATAAAATTATTTATAAAAGAGTTTCAATTAGGGCGGTTTGGTTTACTTTTTTTCCTCTCGCCTCTGTCGTCGTTATTGTCGCACCAACATTCATCAGACTGTAATGGTAATCGCGATCCAGTGGAAGAACAAGCTGTTGTTTGGGTGATGACCACCCCGATGAAGGAAACACTCTCTGTAGAGAATAAACGGAGATTGGATAATTATCCACCTACCTTATTAGTTTATTCTCCTTCTTATCTTTCAATGTAAATATAGTAATTTCTCTGTATTAGAAACTCTAAATTAGGTATTTCAAAAAAGAAAGAACTCTAAATATATATATAATGTGTCGATCTGTTGACCGACTTATAATTTTTTTTTCTGACTTTACTATTTACAACCTAAATAAATAAGCTGATAATTTTTTGGCCCATTTAAATTTTTTCTCTTATTGGTACCACTGATAACATAAATAATTCAACTGAATCGTAAATAATTATCAATAAGTACCGATTTTTTCCAAAACAAAGCACAATATATTAAACATTCGTTCCAATCAACCAACACATCCATAATACTCAATGGTCTGATGGTCGGTTTATCCTAATTTTAATCTTTAATGTGTTTGAAATTTAACGAATGAAGTTCAATCTCCAATTTATAATGCTAATGAAGAAAAGTGATTGGTTGTCGAAATAAAATAATGTAATAACCATTTTTGACGAATAATTGAGCATAATGAAAAATGTAACATCTATTGGACGTTAAAAGAATCTTGAAAATAGATCATGTTATATGAACTATGCTTAGATGTTATGGGTATATCTCATTCAAACCAACTCAACTTCATTAGTGGGGTGAATTAGTCAAGAGATAATAAAAGATAATAAAAAATAAAATATTGATTGACTAGTTAGAAGAATCTTGAAAACAGGAACATGTTATCTAAATATATACTTAAGATTACTGAATGTGATCCGACTCGAGCGGACTCAAATCGATTAGTGTTCTAAATTTTTCAAAAGTTAATGACTTTTAGCCTCCTTAACTTACGACATATGACCATGTACTCTTGTGTACTCGTGGTTTAGATGACAATTGCCATGTTTTTTTTCCAAAACTTGTGCAAACATGGGTATGTTTAAAATAATTGATTGAATGATATAAATTTTAAAATAAATATATGATTAAGAAGCAATTAGATAGACTTATAATTTCATTTCTATGGTATTACCCGTTCTTATTCCAAGTTATATTTCAATTACCTGAAACAAAATGCTAATTGTAATTGATATGTTTGAAATTCAATTGTAACTTTAAATTGTGACAATTAATAAGCAAAAATGTAACCTCAATTGGCCAATTATAAATTATTGATAGAATGATGATGTTGAGGTATGCTTGGGTTCGATTGATATGTCCCATTCAAACCAACTCAACTCTATCAGTATTCTGAATTATTCATGTTAAAAGAATATTGAAAGAACGGCAATGTTATATGGAATATTTAGCTTTGATATGTATGTCTTCAAACTGACTTAATCCGATTAGGTTTCTAAATAAGTCCATGTTTAATTCAAAATGCAACCTCAGTTGTGGTGTTAAAACAATATTGACAAAATGATCATATTATGATTAGGCTCGTTAAAATGTAACCTTATATACCTGAAATTGAATTGGTTTAGGCCCACTTATTGTTTTACTTGTCATGTATTAGATTGACTCAAGGTGATTTTATTTAGTTTACAAATGAACAACATATTACCCTCATTTTTTGTGATGTCAATGAACAATATGATTGAATATACTTGAATATGTTGAGTGTGATGTTTATGTTGGTTATCTTTCTCATATCGACATAACCGTCAATATTAAATGGATTGTTTTCCTTAAAAATTTAGTAATACATAATAAAATTGATGTTATTGGACTAAAAAATGAACATTTATGAATGCCGCAATTTATTTTGAGCAACATATAAAAAAATTGAAAGAAAAATCAATTAAAACGAGAAAAATATAGAGGTTACAAAATAATTGACGAGTTTTTTTATTGCAATGGAAGTGGTTTGTGTGCAAGCAAAAAAAGTTATTTAAAAAAAAACTCTTTCTAAATTAAAAGAGAAGCGTCCAAAGGCTTATGTGACAAATCTCATTCTTTATTTTCTTATATATATTATCAGCCATATTAGGCTTAATCGATAAGAGATGAAATACTCTCTAATTTTCACTCTCCCTCGTCGTTGACATGGTCATGAAGCCATTAAATAAGAAAGAAACCCTTGTCTAAAACCTAAGAGGTATATAAAAAACATGGTTCTCCCCATGAGGTAGATGTGACACCCCAATTTCGAGTTGGTTGTTGGTTCTGAGTTGGTTTTGAGTTCTGGAAATGGTCTGGTCACGGAATGATCACATGCATGACTAGGAGACTGTCACGGTCGTGGTCAGCAGTACATCACAGGCGTGGTCACTAGTACATCACAGTTATGACCATCAGTTGATCACGTGTGTGATGGTAGGTGTATCACATGCATGATGATAAGTTCTTCACAAGCGTGGTACACTATTAATAAAAGCCACTCCCCGACCTCAGAGCTCAGAATTACAGAAACCTAAAATCAACTTCGTCAATCTGATGAACAACGATTCTCATCTTAAGAAGAGAGCGATCAAGGGAGGAAGGCGGAGCTGATCGATCTCCGATCGTTGCAAGAGGATTAGAGAGGCTAGGAGATGCATTGGAAGGTAATCGATCTCCCTTTAATCTATCAATCCTTGACATCTGCACAAGAGGAGTAGAATCAATAGTAGGTTAAAAGTCGGGCACATGCGTGATGAGCATGTAATCATGGGTGTGATGAGCAAGTCATAATGGGCGTTATGTGTAGGTCACCACGAGCGTGGTGAGCCAGCTGTCGCGAGAATTATGGATAAGCCTTAACTGGCATGATGAGCTAGTTAGTCACGAGCGTGATGAACAATTCGTCACGGGTGTGATGGACAGGTTATCACGGGCGTGATGAACAAGTTATCACGGGCGTGATGAACAGGTTATCACAGGCTTAACTGCTTAGGGAAAGCAGATATCGGTTGGTGAACTAAAATCCAATCGGTTGAGGAGACCTAGGATTGACAAATAGAATACTAAGCCTAGCAAGTACCACAATTCGAGCAAGTGACCTAAGAGCCTAAATTTTGGGATTGAAGCTTAGTAGGGAAGGAAACTGGGGGGGGGGGGGCACTAACCATTCGAGTTGAGGAGATTCAAGAGGAGAAAGAGAGATGATCTCGGCGATGACGGTGGCGGCCAGAATTGCAAGAGGGGTGAGAGATGAGCACCAGGGAGACTCAATCAGACCAAAGGGGAAAGGAGGAAGAGAGCTTACTAGAGGATGCTGGAGATTGAGGAGGAAAGGCTGATGGATGGCAACGATCGTGACAGAGGATTTAAAATTGGGGGAGATATTGGAAAATTTAGGGTTTTGGAATTGGGGATCAGTTCCCTTTTATAAGGTCAGGCATGGACATGACCTAAGGGCAACCACGTGCGTGGAGTACATACCATCATACGCATGGTTGGTAGGCAGTAACGGGCATGATGGGGTAGGTCGGGCCTAACCTGGGAGTTTGATGGGAGCACTTGGGCGGGAACATGTGGAGTTTCCGAACGACTCAGAGCAAAACATAATCGCGGGATTAGGAAATCGAGAATTGTTGGGTGGTTGAACCAGCCCAAGGTTTTACCTCAAGAGAGATCCGCTCGGTTGTATTCAGAGAGAAGAAATGGGAAAGGGAAGCATTGTTTTAGGATCAAGGAAGTGGATAAGGTCTTCCTTCGAGTGTCTCCTTGGAAGGGGGTGATGCAGTTTGATCAGAAAGGGATGTTGGCTACACGTGTCATTGGTCCTTATGACATCTTTCGGAGTATAGGACTAGTTGCTTATGAGCTGGCCTTGCCAGCAGAGTTGGGTCGTATACACAACATGTTCCAAGTGAGGATAATCCTAGTTTGTATTGGTAGACTGAATTAGGTAACCCAATCAGATGAAGATGAGTTGGAGAGGGACCTAACCTTCATGGAGCAGGCTGGTCGGATTGTGGATAGAAGGGTCCACAAGCTGAGGAGTAAGGAGACACCGATGTTGAAGGGCGGTCTGGAAAAATCATGATGTCGAGGCTACGACACGAGAGACCGAAGCTATCATATGAAATATTATCTAGCAAGTAAACCACTTCTCCTTTGTAAAGATTTAAGATTCAGGTTTGGGACAAAAACTTTTGTAGGAGGGGAGAGTTGTGACACATTGATTCAGGGTTGGATGTCGATTTTGAGTTGGTTTTTATTTTTGGAAGTGGTCTGGTTAGGGAACGATCACGTGCATGACTGGGAGCCTGTCACGATCGTGGTTGTAAGGGCAATCACGATCGTGGTCAGCACTACGTCACGGGCGTGGTAACCAGTACATCACAGTTGTCACGATTAGTGGATCAAGGGCATGATGGTAAGTTTGTCATGGGCATTGTAGAGTATTTATAAAAGCCACTCCGCGAACTGAGAGCCCAGAATTATAGAAACCTAAAATAAACTACTCTCAATCTGTCAAATGGTGATTCTCATCTTAGGAAGAGAGCGATCATGGGATGAAGGTGGAGCTGATTGATCTCCGATCATTGCTAGAGGATTGGAGATCCATTGGAAGGTAATCAACCTCCCTTTTCCCTCTTAAACCTTGAGTTAGAAAGCTATGTAGGAAATCCTGACAATTTGGGATTTTTGGAATTCAATCCTTTGATTAATCTCTTCAGGTTTACCAATAGAGGAGGCTTGACCTTTGGGACGGTAGCTACCTTTCAAAATCTACATGAAAGTAAACAGTGGTGGCAGTTTTTGTTTTATTATTGCATAAGCTAGTGTACAATTGTAGTTAGAGGTTGGGGAATCCTATGAATGGATTTCTCAAGAGATGATTAATGTTGTGGAGCGAGGGCTCCAAGGCTATACGGTAGCGTGTGATCTACTATTCAGAAGATGTAACATGATACGGGCTTGAAGCTCTTAACGGATGAACAGTGGCGTGTTATCCACGGTTCAGAATAGGACACGATAGGCCTAGGTAGACTATATCACAATTTATGATGCATTGGTCACTCACCCTAGATTGCGTAATCCCTTAAGTATACAAGGAACTGGCTCAGGACTTGTCGAGTATGCCTACAAATGCTGCTCACACGAAGGATAGGGTGGTTTCATGGCCTGGTCTACGATGAGGCTATCCACACGATGATAGGGGTGGCTGATGCTAGGTAGATGTGTACATGATAACATGGTCACATTACTAGAGTAGTGACTAGGTAGACTTCTATGTTATATCCATATGTTTCATCTCAGTTCTACATGATGCTTAAATAGTCATTCAGTGCTTATCACTGACTCCGATCCCTATTTTCTATATATGTACAACTATGCAATAACTTGAGCTAATGTCACCTATGAGGTCAACACGAGCAACCCCCATTTATCTTGGAATGGTGCCAATAAAATCTTCTTATTGACACCAGAATCGAACTGTACTAATTAGATTGAAAATGGCGAAATTATTTTTGTATTAACGTATAATTACACTTTAGTTTATGCCTATTTAAAGTTATAAGGCAAAAAGAAAATAGAGATGTATGTGGAGTGTAGACTCTAGAGAGTATAGACCAGTCAGGAAAGGTGCTTGTTCCGAAACCTCAACAGTCAACTCGATGATGAAAATGACGTTGGTGCTGGCCTTGTTTGTTGTCGCAGTCGCCTCCGTACTCGTCGTCGGCACCGGTGTGACCGATGAACAGCTGATTACTTTGCAGCCGCAAAAATGGCAGGGCAGAGTTATAGATGTAGAACAAGGAGGAGGCGGAAGAGGTCCCGAGTCGGTGGTATGGGTGGTTCAGCTCTCTGATCTTCACTTTAGTGTTCACAATCCTGAGAGGGCTCTTGATTTCATCTCCATCATCGGCCCTACTCTTAGAATGATCAACCCTTCTCTTGTTCTCATCACTGGTGATCTCACCGGTAATTCCTCATCTCTTCTCTTCTATGTCCCTTATTCTCCTCTTCCATGGGTTTTTAGGGTTTCATGATATTATTTATCAATACATACTCCCCGCCACCCCTGATCTTCGTCTATGGAGAGTTTTGTAGATTCCGATGCAATGAGAATGGAAGCCATATAAGCCACTTCCCACTTGGGACTCTTGTGACAAATGTTTCCTTAATCCATACTTTCAGCTTTTTCACTTGCGTAACCAATTGCAGCTTTTACTGATTTAACTTCAAATACCGTATTTCGTTTTTTAGGTTTTGACAGCACATTGCTGTTCTTCGGTTGTTTCTTGATGCTTATGTTTGTTCATTATGATGATGCCATGGATATGACTGGGTGAACTCTTTCAACACATGCTTGTTTTCTTTCCCTTCACAGATGGTAAAAGCAAGGACATGCTGACAATGAAACAGGACGAGGTTGAGTGGCATGAATACATGACTGTGATGGAAGAGGTTGTGAAGAAGAGTGGGCTTGACAAGAGCATCTTCTACGATCTTAGAGGCAATCACGATAGTTTCGGTGTGCCTGCTGTTGGTGGATCATTTGATTTCTTTTCAAATTATAGCATCAACGGGCAGCTTAACAGAACAAGAAAGGTCAATAGTGTGACACTTGAGGTAAGCAATTCCTTCAAGAAGATACCGGCAATTCAGCTCTATATTTTCTTCTTCTTTCTAGAATTTGATAGAACTGTAAATCATACACTTTCGAACATGCTTCAATTTCAGCTAAATATGCTGAATACGAAGTCTGGCTCTTGTTAGAATAGCCAGAGAGAGTCTCACACGTCAACTTACATGATGTAAGTTGAATCAAAGTAAAATCACATTTTTATCTTCTCATATGTTCTCCTGGATAAGCAAGTTTTCAAATTGGAGGATTCTTGGTATCTAGTCATCTGATTTTTGTTTTCCAGACACTCTTTTCCTCAGCAATTATATTTGATCCACTTAAAGTCTTTGATAAACTTGACTGTTTAATTCATGTAAAGCCATATTATGGAATGCATATTTGCAGGACAAACTCATTAATGAAATTCGCATCTTGTGTACGATAAATTGTTGATAGTTGGTGCTCAAGTAATGAATGCCACCTATGTATATCAATGGCGGAGATTGACCTTGTACTGTTTTCCCCTCGTACTTGTTGTACCATGCAGACTTCAAGGTACAAGCTTTTATTTGTTGGGTTGGATACCGCAATGTCAACTGGTTTGCGAGGCCCAACTAATCTGTTTGGCCACCCAACAGATGACTTACTGACTGAAGTGGACTCGCAACTTTCTCAGTGGGATTCTCAATCTGGAAAACCAGTAATCAAGATACCCTTTGGTCATTTTCCACTTTCATTCTCAGCTCTCTCGCAGTCTAAAAGAAGCCTCGAAGATATTTTTCTAAAGCATTCTGTGTCGGGTTATTTATGTGGTCATCTTCATACAAGGTTTGGTAAGAATCTGAAAAGACATCACCAAGTAATTGATAATAGCTGGTCCTTGCGGAAGTTCTTCCAGTTAAATATGCAGCACTTGCCTTCTGAAAGTATGATAAACTGTTCATTTGGAGCCTCACCGTTTAATGAATTCTGGGAATGGGAGATGGGTGACTGGAGAAAGAGCAGAGCAATGCGCATATTGGCTGTTGATAGAGGTCATGTTTCATATATAGACATGGACTTAAAGGCTGGACATAGGAAAACTATAGTAATGCCCACTTTTCCACTGGACTCTCGGTTCATGTTAACATCTTCATCACGTCGACAATATGTATGTCAACATATGGTTCCGTCCTCTTTTGAGACGGTAAGGGCTCTTGTTTTTTCTCGTTCACCAATATTGTCAGTGGTGGTTAGGATTTATGATTCTAAACCTGGCACTCTTGAAATGGTCATGGAGACAACCATGACAAAGATTTCCGGTGAATCATCCAGAGCAGACTTCTATGCTGCTCCATGGAATTATAGGGCCTTTGAAGACCCATCGCCTGACAGATTCTGGCTTCAAATTGAAGCAATTGATGTAATGGAAAGATCAACTGTCACGGAAATTAGACCATTTTCTATAAACGGTGTAACTACTCAGACTTCATGGACATGGAAAGAATTCTATGTCATGGGTTGTCAATGGGATGCACTGTATTACCCAATTATGTGGTCTATTGTCGTTTTCATCCTGTTGGCTCTTGTTATACCGAATGTTCTCCTCCTTTTCTCAAATAGGCAATACAGTTATAAGAATTTTGCTGCTGGTAAAGGGTATGTAAGAGGGCTATCATGGGTTTTACTCGAACTCGGCAAGCTTCCTCTTTTATGGTTTGGCACTTTCACATATGTCATCTATCTAATTGTATGCCCCTGGTTTTCGGGGCAAGTTTTTGCCTACAATGAGAAGAGGGCGTACATGACATACATGGGATGGGTTGTGGAACCCCTTCATCAAAAGGGAAAACATGAGTACAGAGGATCCCCGGATGTGATGGTGATTGTTCTTCCCCATCTGATCTTCGTGGTTATGCCCACGATTTTTGTTGCAGGGGCTTTTGCTGCTGAAAGAAGTATATACAGAGAACATTTTCTTTCCCTTTCTGGAAAAAAAGAAGATGATGATAACAGTCGGAAAATTAGAAGATCGAAATTGTTCAATGGGCAAAGATGGATGCGTAAACTGCTCTTAGTGGTTGCCTTTGCAATATTCTTGAAGCATATTATGGTAAGTTGGTCTCCCTGATCTTTTGGAACTAGCTTATCAAGGCGAAACTGGTTCCTGGGTCTAAGGTTAGCTGATTGTAGTCTAAAATAACTGGGGACTTCGGGGTGTAGAGAACTTTTTCGTTCACTTTTTCTGAGCTTACCCATAGAACATTTCTTTTGCAACTTAACTTTATTCTAGCTTTTGTTTACATCACTCTCGTCGGGTCTTTACTCCTAATCTTGGTAGAAATTCATATTGAAGTATGTGAAAGCTTAAGGGAAGGGACCAGGTAGCACTATCGTTTAGATCCCAAAAATGAAGCACGTAGCTCTTCAGAGAAGTTCGTTTCCATTTTCTGTAATGAATTACTGCACATTAACAAGTTTGTTTGATTTATTTTTTTATCATGACAGAGTTGCAGGATTCTCATGAAGGCTTTTGATATGAATCCATTGATTCATTTCCCAGTATATTGCCTTGCTATTCCATTTCTATTGGCATATTCCATCTACAGAACACGGTCGATATGATTGGAGTCTTGTAGAGAACAAAGGTGGGTATAGTATGGCTCTCTGGTGAAGCACTCAGACGCTTTTATTCACCTTCGACAATCAGCATCCTCAACCTGAATGTCACTACGAGGACAAGAAGAACCTCAAGGTTTTACACGAAATGCTTCGGAAAGGGACGCCTTGGCCTGGTGAAGCACTCAGACGCTTTTATTCACCTTTGGCAATAAGAGAGGTGTAGCCGCGTAGTCAGCTTTTGGGTGGCCGATGCAGGTCGTTGCGGAAGAGATGCAATGGTGCTTATATGTGTTCTTTTTGTTGAAGATTTGAAGCTCAGAAGTCACAACCCTAGTTAAAATTTGAGCATTGAGGGAAGATTTTACACCATTTTTTGTGTGCAATTAGGATGTTTATCGCGGATTACAATAATTGATCTCGTCGCCGCAGGTGCTTTTGCAAGGCGATAAACAATTGCCATAAGGTGTACTTTATTCTTATGGTAAGGATCGATCTCCCAATTTCATGATTAAAAGACAATATCAGCAACCAACAATGTCAGTTTTTTTACACCAATTTCGTATGGGTGTCTGAGTTTACCCAAATTATATTTGGGCCCTTTCAAGTCCTAAAACCAGATTTCAACATGGTGTTGAACGGAACGTCTCAATAACCGTTTGATGGAAGGTCATCCAATTTGGTGCTGAACGAAACATCTTGATAATCGTTTGATGGAAGGTCATCCAATTTGAGGATAACATAGGGCAATTATTAGTTATCGTAACATTAGATTACACCCGATGTTCTTAAAGTTTTCTTTAAAAGCTGCATTTTTAACTAAGACGAATATATCAATCAAATTAATTTTTTTGCTCAAATCGTCCGATTTATCCTTTTATGATACATAGATTCATATCCTCAAAAAATGAGGTATTACAAATCTGTTTATCCATCAAACCGTCAGTGGAGGTAGCGTTTACCCCACTTTTAGTGGAGGCATTGTAGCGCTACCATTAAAATAATCATTTGATGCAATTAGATGTAATTTATTTATTATAGTAATTACTTTACTATAATATATGGTATATTACATGTTTAATTATAGTAATTACAAGTAATTAATTAAAATTTTATATTGATAAATATATAGTTTGTTAAAAAAAATTGAAATTTTTTTGGGTGCAATCCAGCGACGAAGTGCCATTAGATACTATTAGGATAAACACAAGTCTAAATAAAGGAACACCTATAGAATTATAATTCAACCAGTGGGATAGACTCTTAACTGGAGAATAAAATATGTAACCCAAAATGAAGAGAATTATCCAAATTAGTCAGGAAATTTGCAATACTATTTGCTTCGCGATAGATATGGGAAATATCAATTTCACAAGAGCGACTACAAAGCTTCTAAAACTGCATCACAAGAATAGCATGTTGGTGATTAAGAGAAGTCGAACTGGATAGGATCACAATCGTTGTTTGGGAGTCAGATTGAATACAAACTTTACGGATGCCAAGCTTTCAAGCAAGCTGCAAACCATGAACAATACCACGAATTTCAGCGAGAGTAATGGAGCAGCTACCGAGGTTGGATGCAAAGGCTTTAACAAGGCAATTGATGTCGTCCCAGATGAGACCACCAGCCACCGCACAACCTTGTTGTGATCGGAATGACCCGTCAGTGTTAAGAGTATACTAACCCTCATGTCCCGGCCGCCACCCAATCATTTAGGTCTGTTAGGCCGGACCTGACCCTTCTCGGCCAAATTAATGGGCCTTCCAGCTCGAGAAGGTAAGGGCTACCCAATAATCACACTGTCGACATCTGTAGGAAAGTCCATTGATTGCTCAAAGAGGCGTTAATTCATAGCACACCAAAGCAACCGCAAACCAACACCGAAGGGTAAATGAAATCAACAAGGCAGTCATCAAGAATGCTAGAAGCCTCACCCCTGATGGCGAAAGGGAGAAACTTGCTCCAAACCTGTTTAGCAAAAACACAGTTTCTAAGAACATGCAAGCTAGACCCAACATATGAGAAGAACAAAATGAACAAACATTGTTAGTAAGGTGCCAACGACCCTGTTCCTCATTGGTAAGGAGGCAATTATAAGAAGCGAGTCAAGGGAAATGGCAAATTTTATTGGGACCCTACCACTTCCAAACTTTCTTCCACCAGCAACAAGGGGCTTTCTCATAAACTTCTTTCAACGGAAGGTAAGCTGAATAAATTGTGAACTTTCCTGAAGGCTCTAACCTCCAGACCATGGAATCCAAGATAAGGGAGGCATCGGGTGGTGACATTCCCAACACCTTTGAGACAATATGAGAAGGGAGGCAAGAGAATATCAAAGAAACATTCCACAAACCATTAAAAAGGACGAAATCAGACACCGTGCAGAAGGATCCACTCCTTGCATATTGTGAGTGTGGTCGATGAGAAGGGAACCGCTATCCAGCCAGTGATCCGTCCAACACTTTGCCTGCTTCCCATTTCGGATAGCCCAATGAGCGCCATTATACAGAACATACCGAACTTTGATGATTCCTCTCCAAGCCGAGGAGAAACTAGAGGAGCGGATACCAACGTAGTCCTCGTTGGTGCTCCTAAGATACATAGTCAGCAAGACTTGGGCCCATAACTCTTTAGGCCGGGTGAGAAGACCCTCAGCTACTTTCATGAGGAAAGACATGTTCATCACACGAGCACTCGGAGACCCAAAGCACCAAAAACCTTTGGTTTGTAGACAATATCCTAGTTAATGTATGCATCTTGCGAGATCCCTCATTAGATCTTCAAATGAAGTCCCTAATTATTCTGTCAATTTGATCACAAAGCGTAATAAGAAAGAAGGAAGCTTGCATGACATAAGAAGGAATGAAATTTAACACGCTAGAAGCAAGAGTAACACGATCTGCGAGAGAAAGGGTGTCCTCTTTGCACCCTGCAAGCTTGTTGTTAACTCTGTCCAATAGGAAGTCATAGGTGGCAATAGAGACTTTTTTGTGCAGATCAGGAACCCGAATGTAACACCCCATGTTTTTAGTAGCTGAAATTTCAGGATCTTGCAAATGGTCGTAGAACGAGTACAACAACTCTTCTTCAAGAAGAAGATGCAAGATTTATCTTTATTCACATTCTACCCAGAAGCAACCGAAAATGGTCTGAAATATCCATAATAATATGAGCCTAATCCGCACTAGTTTCACTGAAAAAGCACAAGGTCATCCGTAAAAAGATGTGGGCGAGGGGAACATCATGCCTTCAACTTCTAGCCGAAACAATTGACTGAATCATCCTACTTAACCTCTCAATGAAGAGGGTGAAAAGGTACAGGGAGATTGGGAAACCTTGTCTGAGTCCCTTCGCCGGAGTGAAACTATCAGAACATGAACCATTCCAACGCACCTGAAACGTCGCGATAGTGATATAACTCATATCACATGACGGAGAGATGACAAGACACCTGCTGACTCTAAAGTATCCTTAACAAAACTTTAGTAGATCTTATCGTACATCATGGCTAGATCAGTCTTACCATAGATGGATTTTGGGCACTTGCAAAACTCAAAGAGTGAACCACTTCTTGAAGGATTAAAATATTATCAGCGATATGTCTGTCCAGAACCAAAATAGTCTAAGAAGGGTGAGTAAGAGTTTCCATGAAGAATTTGATGCGGTTAGTCACACCTTTCGTAAGAGTCTTGTAAGCCACATTATAAAGAGTGATTGGGCAAAAGTCAACCATGAAAACATGGTTGCTCTTCTTTGAGATGAGCATGATCAAGGTACTATTAATTGTCACCGCCTATTCAGGATTTCTGAAACAATCTTCCACAAAATGAACATACTAATTCCTGATTACATTTCAGCACTAGTGATAGAAGATTAGGTAAAAGCCATATATCTATCTTCCCCTTAGTTCTTTTAGGTTAATGAGATTGTGTACTTTTCTGACAGCTTTAAGGTTTGGTTTCAATCTTCGGGTTTGGCTCTTGCAGATCCTTTAGGAGAATGGGAGTTTGGACGGCTTTCTCGGTTTAGAATCTTTAGAAAATCTATTAAGAGGTGGGGGTTCATGTTCAGTTACTGCTTTTTCCAGTGGAGAACTGTTGATAGATTATGTCGTGTTCTATGATTGAATACCTTGTAATGATGATGCCGATGATGTTGTTGTGCTTGAAACTCTTGATGGTTGTATAGTGGCGTACGATCCACTGCATGGGTATGATAAAATAGGCCGACTTAGACCAGATGAGGATGATGTGAATGATCCAATATGTGGCCATCCACTTGAGGATAGGGGTGGCTGGTACATGATTGATAGGGTCACATTACTAGATATGGACCTAAACTATGATTATTCTTTTGATGTCTCATCCTTACTATTTCTAGTCACTATTCTGCGTGGTATATGTCTAGACACTCAGTGTGTATCACTAACCCGTCTATACGTGTGTATCTTGTAACTCTTGGATCTACAAGAGTCAATGCCTGATCATAAGAGGACGGGACATGGAGCTACGGTGTCACAACAGAGAGGCTTCGGGAGCCCCAGAGAGAGGTACTTGGAGGGTGTTCGACACTGATGTATTTACTGGGTTTTTTTCCTATGTTTTTTCAGACCATATGATCGCGAGATAAACCTTTGTTATTTTGTTTTATTCTTTTCCCGGATTGGTTTTGATATTGATGTCTTTCCCATTGAGGGAGTTATGTTCTCTTTGATTAGTTGAGATTTTTATTGAATATTTTGGATTATTTCTAGTGTTGGAACCATGAATGATTAGTTATCGTCTATTAATGTCTTGTGTTGCTGGTTTGGTTTAGTAGAACCCCGCGATTAGTATACATGGGTCGAACTAGTGGTTCAATCGGGTCTTCTAGGGGCGGGTTTTGTAATGATTATCAGAGTTTGATTTTTTTCTACTATAAGGGCTTATTACCTGTGTACTAGAGGTCTCATGAACCTCAATGGAAGCCATTATTCCACACTCTTGTTGCCAAACACAACCATTATTAGGATTATGCCACGAGTGTGGGTGTTGTTGACCACAGGCCTAACCCGTTGTTGTTGGCCACCGGCTTAGCATGTTGCACCACGTGCGTGGCTGTGTAACCACCATAGACATGGTAGGATTTTCATGTTTTAAAAATAGTAGAGACTTGTCGAGGTTTTCAAAGTTTTAAAGAACTCCAGAGAAAATGTTTTGAATGGGGTGCTGAAATATTCCTCCTTCATTGTAGCGCGAAAAAATGACTCAGTGAGGCCATCAGTAAGGATGGAAAGGGATACGTCAGCATCATACCTAGACATCAAGGAGTTAACTCGATGGGAGCCATCACCTTTGATGGTGACTCCTCTGATTCTCAGCTAAGAAAGAATTGTGTGAAATAGTTGGTGAATGTTAAGGAATGGTGGAGAAATCCGATGGAGGTCGAGTACGACCCATGTCAGAAAGACTGGTGGAGTTCTTAGTCATTTCTGACAAGGAGTTCATGCTAGAGCAGTGACAGTAGAATAAGAGGGCTAAGTTCCTAAAACTGAAACAGGGAGAGATGAAGGTAGTGTTACACCTCTCAACTTCTAACATTTAATAAATTACCAAAATGCCCAAGGGCAGACAGAAAACTCGAATTAAAGATAAAAGTTAAAGTCAGCAGAAATAAATTATTCAAAACATAAGACATTATTTTGAACTAAATAGCTATAAACACGTGGGGAAACAAAATTAATAAATCAAGTCCAACATTAAGTCATAAGTAAAGTCTCAAGTCTAAACGCCAAAAAAATAACATAAGCGCTCATTCTTTGCCAATCACTCACTCAGGGTCCTTTGACATGGTTGACAACCGTTGCAGTTCTTCCAATATGCCTCTGCTCTGGGATCTCTGGTATGACCTGATGGGTGGCTCGGGGTTAGTATTTCGTGCTCAAACATTAGTACTCGGGTTCCAAAGATTCGACAGACTTAAAATGTAGATTGTTATAACGCCTTAATCATTCTAATTATAAGAGAAAAAGAAGTTCATTAATTCAATTAGTGACAAAGGAGTTTTATGAACTAACACTTATTGAATTCTAATTATAACTTCCTAACCTATATAATTTCTTATCACCTATAATATTATGAGTAAGAAAACAATCCTAACATTATTTTGAAAGATTATAACCATCCTAACCCGATTAGAGTTGATTCTAGTATTTGAGGAGCTATGGAAGTCATTGTGGGTGCAATATGTCATGACTGGAAAGTTACATGATGCGGAAGCAACAAGGAATTAATTTGGTGGCTGAATTGTTTAGTTCTAAAAGTGTGGTACTGATCCGTACGTGACTAATAATAACAGACTGAGATGCGAATGATCTAAAGTTCAGTTATTGATTATTAAATCTTAAGACATGGGGTATTGATTCAGACAAATTCTAAATCGAACAAGAAATGGTCGAACCAAACTGTGTCGCTCCAGATTCGGTCCAACCAGTGCCATCAACCCAGACATAATAATACGCCGGACACCTCGTTCCAGATTCCGGCGGAGATTTTCTAGACTCTGGCGAGGATCAGAACACGAGTAGAACTTGTCTATAATCGACAAAACTCGACGGAATCGATCCTTAGCCTTATTCCGAAGCTATCCAGACGAGTCAGAGGGCATGGGTCGTCCTTAAGGCTACGGACCGGTCGATCGACGGAACGTTGCTGCCGCCGCGAGATTGAAATATGAAAAAATCCATCCAGAGAGGAAGCTCAATGACTAGTTTCGTTAGGCTTAGATGAAGGGTGGAGGAACAAACTCCCTACCTTAATAAAGAGTCAAGACTGTTTGGAGGTTGGAATCGACGAACGAAGAGCGGTCGCCACGAACAGAGACGTCAACGTTAGAGGAATCTTCCTCCTGTATATTGACAAAGAACGAAGAGATTCGATCAACGTGACAGAATGATTCGATCAAGCCGTGAATTCAAAGGGAAGGACAGAAAGGAATGGTTACCATCACCGTCTACAAGGTTCCTGGAAGTTCGAACATCCGCAGGATTCTATTGAATTGTAGAGACCCATTTGATTTCGTTTTAGCGAGAGACGGAAAGGGGATGAGTTGTTTGGTCGCCGAATTGTTGCGCCGGGAAAGGAAAGAGGAATTCCTGGATCAGAGGTAGGAGACGATGACATCATCCCTGACGTCATCCGGTGCGTGCCACTCTCTCCCGAACAGAAAGGAGGAAAAAATAAAAATAAGGCAAAGAAACTCCAAATCGTTATAAAACTAAAATGAAGAAGAGAAAAAATATGGAGAAAAAGAGTATTATTATTGATGTGTAAAGATGGTACAAGAGAATACTATTTATAGGCTCTGGAATTCATACTCTATACATCACTAATATAACTACACTTAAATAGGATATTCATTTTCATGTTCAATGTATAGGAGTTACAAAGGTAGGAGTTACAAATGGACATTCATATACATAATTATAATATTCATAACACTCCCCCTTGAATGACCATTGGTTAAAAATATTCATTATTCTTCGAATACGTTTTTCATACTGTCTCATTAAAAACCTTATCAGGAAAACCCAGTGGGAAAAACCATAGTTAAGGGAAAAAGAGTGCAGTTACGTATTGACTCCCCCTAATGATGACATCGGTTGAGATCATTCAAATCGACTCCCCCTGATGATGATATCAACTCGCCCTCATCATTATATCAGTTGAGATTATTCAGTCACCAAACTCCAAAATAATTTTTTTTTGGACTAGCTTTTCAACCGTTGATGCAGAAAGAGGTTTGGTGAATAAATCACCCAAGTTATCACTTAGGTGCACTTAGTTGATAAATATTTCAACTCATTGGAGTTCGTGCATAAAATGTATGCATCACATAATCGATGGTCATTCATAATTCACATGACACTTCCCCTTGGATGACCATTAGATGAGAATATGCATCGTTAAAACCTTACTAGGAAAATCCTATGGGATGAAAGCCTAGTGAAGGAAAAAGAGTACATAACCATCACATCACGTTGCAACATTTTCTTGCAGCTCAAGGATATATGCAAAATAAATATCATGCATGATTTATAAAATCATCTCGTGAAATGGTGGTGTAGCTTTATAAGTTGGTTTCACGACCCACCAAGTGGTAAAATTACCACATGAGACCAATTTATGGCCAACCAACACAAATATGACCAAGATTACTACTTCAAAACCGAGTAGTTATTGTGTCTGAATAAAGGTCGATTATAATCAACATAGAGTCACATAGTGATTTTACTACCATCCAGACATTGATAGCCATGTCATATCCATATAACTTTTTTTTGGATATAATTAGTATATCATTGATGATATACGAAAATCATGTTCGAGAGAGATGCACAATTGGCAAGTTAGTGGTAATCTTCCACATCTTTCATCTCGAACTCTATAGCTAATTAATAGTTGATTGCTTTGAGAAACTCTTTACGAGCTCAATAAAGTGTATGCCATTTATGTAACAAAAGATGATGACATCCAATTATGTCAAAATAAAAGGAACACATTTTAAAATATAAAATTAAATTAAGAAAATGTTGGTAAAATTTTTGAAACCATAAAATATGACAAAGATGATTTTTCAAAAAATCAACTTGAAATGCAGAAGAAATTATATGCATAAAAAATGTATAATATGGTAAATGTACCATTCCTCTCAATCTATCAATTCATATGACATCAATTGGATATAATTGAATATTGTTCACGCGAACTTGAATTGTTTACTTATAGCAAAATAAATTCTCGAGGGAATTTCATATACACGTGTGTATTCTAATTATGCAAACCATACATATATTTTGCAAGGACATCCATTAAGGGCAAACTCTTTCCCTTCACAAATTGCAAGACTAATCGAATAATAAAAAGTAGTTGCATCCACCACATGAGAATATGTTTTCCCATAATCAAAATATTATAGATTTGTTTTACAAAACCTTTCAAAAATGAAATGTTTCATAACTTCTCATACTCATACTTTACATCTCAATGTATAAAGACTTGATGTCTTAAAACTTTTCATTTCTCTGGAAATTTGATTTTGCTTCAAATTGAAATTTTTCAGCCAATCATTTCTTTCTTTGCATGCATTTTGGCTCATGATCCTCATTTTCAACTATCATATTTTACCGTGGCACTATACGCAAAAATTTCATCGACGTTGACTTCATTGCGGTTCCAGTATTTTCCATCCAAGATATAGATAATTGAGATATCTATTTTCATATCTTTCAGGTACGTGAGACTCTTCTTGAGCACATTATTTTTTTCTTTTGGTGGCTTTGCTTAAATAATGTTAACCTCAATTTCACTATCTTGATATATAGCTTTATTCCACTTTGAGGATTTTTTTCCTTTGGAACCGAGTGGTCTACCACACTTTTGCGGGTTTTAGACTCATTTGTGATGTCAGATTGCCCAATATTGGCATTATTGTTATTGGAGCATTTCTAGTTGGCACATGAAAACTTGACTCTGGTTGAGTCAGTAAAGTGTCTGGCAGATAATAAATTATATATTTTTGAACTTCACGTTCATATTGTTTAGTGCGAGGATCAAAATGATATGATGATTATTCATCTAATCTCTGTGCCAACCTTTGATTTTCTCCACATAATGTTGAGAATTATGATTATATGAATGATAAACCTCCAAATGAGTCATCAAAATTTCTTGACAATGATGTATATATTTTACCATCGATGAACTCGTAATCAACATAATTTCCAAATCTTCATTGAGAACACATCCTAATAAATTATGGTGGAGCAATTTAGATGTGTATATCACATCCATATATCCATAGATGGGAAGTATAAGGTTTTGACCCAAAAAACACATATAATGGAGGAATTCATAAATTTTTTTTGGCGTAATGCAAATTTGTGTTGTTCATGTAAATGACATGTTCACAATAATATAAATGGAAAATGTTTGTCTCAATGACAATTTTCGTTATTGGATAATCATGAAAATATGCTCATAACCAAAATGGTTGAGCTAGTCGTCTCCCAAATTCAAGTTTGCTGTGATATACATGTGTGACTATCTAATTGATGCATCAATTAAAATAATTGGCTCACTTGTTGGGTGTATGGATCCACAAATATCACCCTTGTTTTGTTGTGTGGAAGAGAAACAATCTTACTTTCGTTGATGATTATCCAACAATCTACTCTGTTTGAGAACAAGCAGCCCAAATATTAGTTAAGGTTTGTTGGAGATTTCACTCAAGAATGGGTAATGGAGAGGCGGTGAGACTCCCCTAGAAACGAAAGCTTGTTGACAAAACACAAAATTGTTTGTGTTCCCAGAAAGTAGGGGAGTCACAAGGACTACTTAAATCCCTATAACCTTAGAAATAATTTCCTTAGAATACCCAAGTTGAGACCATCATGTTCAAGAGAACATACTTTTTAGATGATGGAATCATCAAAATTGACCATAGAGGTACTTGTCGATTCGCATCATGATTGAACCGGGATGGTCTCACCGGTTATGCCAAATAATAGTTGTTAGGACGAGTAAACTTATAGTTTACATTTATATATATATATATATATGCATCTCAATCACAATAACATGTGTAGTACAAATTGGAAGATAATATTATTGATTCAATAATTGTATAGCCATAGACCATATTATTATTCCTCTCTTGATCCTAAACAAATTGGAATAAGGATTTTGTTCCTTCGTGAACAATATAATATCTCGATCTAGAGCTTGAGAGAAATGTTGTACTACACCATATATCTTGTTGCACTATCAATGTGATATATATGGCAATTAATTATGGTGATTCTCATAATAAAATACTCATTTTTGTCATGAGAGTGGTACATAGTTTAAATGATAAATAGAGATATGTCTTAATCATCTATGTCACATATTAATGGATCAACAATTCTCGTATAACCACAATTGTTATGTCCATCCGAATAAAAGGGTTCCTTATATGGACAATGATCATATGATGTTACTTGTGCTTTCAAGAATAATATAACACACGTGTCTTTGCAAAATCACTTTGAGGGCTAAATTAGTATCAGTTGGATATGATCATCAAAATAAAATTGATGGTTGTATCATCTTTCATGTGATTGGGACTTTTCAACATCAACTCACAACACCCTTTCTTGGGAAAATATGTATTTCTCAAATTTCTTTCCCATGACTAAAATAATAGGTATTCCTCCATAATGGTGTATTGTTGTATTGACTTTGTGGGAATATATATTTCACTATGGGCATAGTATAATTATCATGCACTTCTCTCGAGTCATCACTATTGGAGACATATTAGCTAGATAGGTTTGGACATCTTGTGTCTCAACCATCGCCATTGGAGACATATTAGCTAGATAGCTTTGGACAACATGCGTCTCTTGGTACCCATTTTTAGCCCTTCATCGAGATAATGTCGATTAAAGATCAAAGTTATGGCTTTGTCTTAATAAGACATTCCATTCTCATCATTGATAGTTTCCCCAAGACCATTTATAAATGGATTTTAACTCGCAATGCCCATGAAGCGTAATTCCCGCCCGAAATATCAAAGGCCAAAAACTCAAGTTTCAAAAGTTGGATATATTATAAGGATAAATAAATTAAATTAGATCATATAATAATTAAATCTAATAGGTCATATCATAAACTTAATAATTATCACATGTATATAATAATTGTCAAAACCGTTACCCACATGAAAATGATATAAATGAGACAATTAACAATTTAATAATTTCAGTAAAGATATTGTTAGATTTTGAACTTTACATTCTGAAACGGTGCTAAACACAAGATAATATGTATAAATAAATAATACTATTAATATTGGGTTAGCAATATAAAAGTTAAAACATAATTTTACTTTAAATAGTAATGCATGTTTGAAAACATAACATATATAGATAATAGTCATATCAACAGTTATATTAACAAACATATGGTTATAAAAACTAGAAAAGAGATTACAAGAGATTGCTTGACGGAAGAACTTCGTGCTGATAACGTGTTATAAAACTAAAATGAAGAATAGCAAGAATATGGGAGGAGAAGAGTATTCTTATTGATGTGTAAAGATGGTACAAGAGAGCACTATTTATAGGCTCTAGAATTCATAACCTATACA
This sequence comes from Linum usitatissimum, assembly GCA_030674075.2. Classification (NCBI taxonomy): domain Eukaryota; kingdom Viridiplantae; phylum Streptophyta; class Magnoliopsida; order Malpighiales; family Linaceae; genus Linum; species Linum usitatissimum. The sequence goes on from JAUJYP020001374.1 coordinate 4,091,998, forward strand.
TCACTAATATAACTACACTTAAATAGGATATTCATTCTCATGTTCAATGTATAGGAGTTACAAAGGTAGGAGTTCCAAATGGGCATTCATATACATAATTATAATATTCATAACACAAAATACCTATATTAACTAGATAAATAAAAGAAAAGAAATGGTCAATAATTGAAATGCGATGCTGCTAAGTTTTGAGAATAGTCGATGTTCAAATACTATTCACAAGAAGAATTAGACGCAATGGAAACCGACTATGACAATTGATAGTGAACACAAGCTGTTTGACGAAATGTCTAGGTGTTTAGAAAGCCTTAATGACACCAAAAACACCAAGAAAATGATGCTAGTCACCATATGACACTCCAAACATACCAATCACTCAGATTTGTCACTACCTAAGTGATTAACAAAATACACTCTAAGTGTTCGATGAAATGTCACTAAGGAAATCCTCACACTAAAGGTCGAATTAGGGTGAGGCTCGATCCACACACACCTTGCTTCAATCTTGGATTAATAATCTAACTCGATTCAATCATAAATAAGCAAAAGAGAGAGAGTTCATTTGACCTAAATCAAGGTTGAAACACCATAATCAAAGCAATAACCATAATCATAATTAGCATCCAAGTGTATCCAACCCCTTATCATTAGGGGATAATCCTTGCAACCACATCATCTCTAGTCTAGCAACAACACAAACTAGCCTACCATGGCAAAACTCAAAGGAGAAAGAGAGGTTACAAACACCATTCTTGAAATCTAAGTAAAAGGCTTGAAGGTGATACTTCCTTGTTCCTCAATCTTGACTCCAAGCTCCAACCAATCCAAGCTAGCTCCAAGGCCTTCAATTGCTCCTCAATCTACTCAAATAGAACTCCTAGTTGAGAGACAAATATGTTGCCTCTCTCCTCCAAAAATGGCTTTTATAAGCCCTTTTTGCACATTCACACGGGCTCCACACACCGTGTCGCCTCATTTCTAGCCCCATGATTTTCATCTTCAATTGCACGTATCTCCCTCGTCTGACTTCTATTTGACCTAAATTAGTCTCGTTGGCTTCGTATCGATGCTCACTATCCATAGATTACCTGAAATCTCAACAACTGATGAGAAGACAAGTCGAACGGACCAAAACGGTCTGTTCAAGAGAACACAACACAAAACCCTTGTTTATTCCAACCAATCACACAAGGGATCAAAAGTAGGTCAAACCGAGTAAAAAATCCCCCAAGATGGGGTCAAAATGGCTACCAATAATTGTGCTATCAAATCCCCCCACACTTGAACATTGCTTGTCCCTAAGAAAATCTACTCACACACTAACAAAGAACTCAAAATATGATAAATGAAAAGCATAACCTATGGTCTCACATATTTCCATGGTGCCAAGTAGTATTAGTCAAACATCAAACCACACAATTAAGCATAACGTTGAGTTCCCTAGACTAGTGGAAGACGAACTACTACATATGATGCACATGACTCAGTTTCTAACCATCAGAGTGTGTCCATAACCCCCTAAACACTTATTCCACCTATCTTATAGAGAAAGTAACAGACTGACGCCTCGTCCTGGTCGGGCTTTCTCTTTCGAACCCGAGGGGGAAGGTTCTTTATAATAAGTTTTTCATACAAATTACAGAACTCAAGCAATGCTAACACCCTCCTTTAATTTTCTTCCTTGACGATACTACTAGCTATAATCTATAATATACAACTTGCTATCACTACTTTTCTATGCTTTTCATATTCTTTTTTTTCTTTTCTTTCATTTTTCACTTTTTTGTTTTTTATATTGCTGCTTTTTTCAAATGGGGATGGTCACAATTTTGGTCGGATTCGGAGATAACTAGTTTTCGACCCACACCCGAAGCCTCATAAAGGTTGGGAAAAAGGCGAACCTCGAGGGTCGTCACACGTGTTTAGGTTGTAACCAAACCCCATTACATTTTTATTATAGCAACCTCTTTCAGACTCCACCCGCCTGTTTTACGTTTGTATCAACCTAGGCAAGTTCGATGGGGATAGCTACAAACACACTCTATTGCAACGTAGAATAAGACAACGAAAGTGACTGATCTAAGTGCATCATATCTAGGGGTCCCTAATACACTAGTTTCAAGTGACATGACTGGTGGTTCACAAACAAGATATTAGCCACGACATCCATAGGAAGAGCTAAACCACTAAGCATGCGGTCACCATCAACCAAAATTCAAGTTCAAAATAATGTTATTTTCATTATTTTCAAGTTTGACGAGGTACTTATGTTGTTGTCATTGGAGTTATGAGACTTGAGACTTTATTTATGTTTTAACGTTGGACTTATTTTCATATTTTGGTTTGCCCACGTGTTTAGAGCTATTTAGATCAAAATAATGTTTTAAAGTTTGAATACTTCATTTCCGTTGACTTTGACTTTTATCTTTAATTCGAGTCTTCCGTCCGCCCGAGGAATTTTGGTCATTAGCAAATGCTAGAATTTTAGGGTGTAACAACTTGAGGGGATTAATTACCGATCACAAGAGCCTCAAGAATTTGATGAAAGAGAATGAGTTGAATAATAGATAGACACATTCAGTTGAACTGCTCAACGATTAACTCTGTGTGATAGATTATCACCTCGGAAGGCCAATGTAGTGGCAGATGCCTTGAGCAAAGAGGAGAGATTGTCCAAGCTAGTAGAGCTGAGAAGCTTGGGAACAAAAATGGAGGTCGATCCTGTTGAAGGTGTTATGGAGAGACTAGTATTGAGGTCATTGTAGTACATGATTTGGATGTTGAGGCTAAGCGTTAGATGGTGGACGGAGTAACCACTCCTTACATTTGGAAGGAGGGTATGATGTGTGGCATAGTGATATTTTTGGTTGCTCTCTGGTCCCTCAAGGATGAGGAGGAGTCGTGACAGTATTTTGACCACATGCATGGTGGACTGTTTTTCACGGATGTGGTTGTAACCTGAGCATGGGCGTGGCCAACAAGAAGCCACATGCATGGTTGTAGGTTCACCATGGGCATGGAAAGATCGGTATATATGCCTATGACGGGGCAGAACCCTTCACAGTTAAGAAAAACCTTCTTTCTTTTCCTCTTAATTTCTCCTAAGGAACGATAGTTCTCCTTAGAGTTCGATAAATCGGAGGAGCAACCAGAGGTAGATCATCCCCTAACTTCAAGAGGCTCTAGGAGTATTCAGAAAAGCTTCAAGAGAGCGCGGGGGGGGGGGGGGGGGGGGGGGGGGGGTGTTGTTGGTTAGATGTTGGGAATCCTATGGATTGGATTGCCTTATGTGGATAATGATGTTGAGCATGAAGCTCTAAAAGGCTATACGGTAGCATGTGATATACTATACAAAATGTGATAATGATTTTTAGATGAAGCTCTTGATGGTTGTACTGTAGCATGTGATCTAATGTACATAGTAGGATAAGATTGGCCTCCTAGCTAGACAAGATGATGTTGATGTGTTTGAAACAATCATCCACCCTAGTATTGTTATTTTTCTCATGTTATGTCGTTATTATATCAGTGTAATGCAAACTAATATCTTCAATTGTTCAATTTAAAATTTGTTACGATTAATCCGAGTTCATCCCAGATACGGATTGAGCTCACATTGTAATTGGTTTACTGTATTTTAACCAATTTCGTAATTAATTGACGTTAATGTAACTCACCGATATTTGAGTTTCAGTTAACCGTAATTTATAAACTAATTGAGTGACTAAATTGCAATTACCCAAAACTTTGGGAGTTAAAGCAAAAATCTGAGTTGGTGAAAGAAATGAAATAATAGAAGTTTTGAAATGTACAGCGCGCGGCGCACCGTAAGTTATGGGAATTGCCATTTTTTCTAATTTAGATTTTGACTTGACTATCTACGTAATTTTTTATTTAATGGTGCTTACACAATTTTTTTTTCTGTCGCTGGTTGTTTCTACGAGTTGCAAAGAGTAAAATGAGCACAACTCAACCATTTCACCTCCAAACGGTGCACTTTCAAAAGCTGTGGATTCATGGCAGAAGGGGAATCATCTCAGTTCCTATTAGGAGATGTTCAAATTGTCAATAAGATGGGTTGGTTTAAGTGGGTAATATCTTATCATTGTTGTAAGTTAGGTTATGTATTAATTAATTTAATGCGTTTAATTTTATATCATGATTTCATGATTAAGTGTTTATTTATGTTACATTATGACTTTGATATTGTGAAAGTTGTGCCTCCTATATAATATTAAGGATAGACTAATATTAATGTTAGAACTATGATAAGGATGGATGATGAGTGAGCAGTGAGCTTACATCTCACCTAAATGAGTAATAGGTGGATTAAAAGCATGTAACTCGCTCGCTACACCACCACCCCATGTTATGATCTTATGTCATGATTTGGCAAGTATCACCCCATGTTTCTCACATTTAAGCCACAGTATGCATGTCCTGGTATAAAGTCTTATGGATACATACTCCCGAACGCTCACGTTCATGTTTGGGTTTTTAGACTAGTTAGTTGAGTTGGGGGACACCCCATAAGTAATCAGTTACCTTAAATAAGGTCATGTAAAAGTATAAGGATTAACGTCATATAATTTGACTTTCACGAATCCATTATGTATTTAACTTCGATTGACTTGAGTTTTGATCTATGATGGTTACTTGTTATGTGAAAATTTATGTGAAAGAATCAAGAATTTGTTTTATTTCAAAATGAATTACTTGTAGAATTCATTCTGAAATTAATTTCTATGTTTGGAGCCACCACTAGGGTTTATTTGATTGAGACTTATTTTCAAGTGTTCAGTTTTCCAAGTTATTTTCCGTTGCTTAGTCAAATATTTAAAGCTTTGTTTAAAAATTATTATTTCTTGTTCTTTTTAAATTTCCTTGTAGGGACATTTTAGTCAAATTTAGTTAGCTTAAAGTTATTTACAAAATATTATACCTTCATCAAGTTTTATGTATTCTGCTGTAATAAAGGGCATTTTAGTAAATTATTTTCCTTTCAATATGAGGGTGTTACAACTTCGGTCGAACTACTGGTTCAATCCGTATAATTTACTCGAGTTCCAACTAGACCAACCTTGACCTACATCTACTAATAAATACACATAAATAAGCACTAAAACTGAAATGAAACCTTTATTAAAGCTTTGGAAATCAGTCAAGACAAAGATCTTGGGTCTTTCAATACATGCTTTCAAACATAGAAAAGTAGAGATACACCTCTAGTTCATAAATACATCAAAATGACATCAACTGATATAAAAACCGACCAACTCTCTTCCAACCATCAGCTCCAGTACCTGTGACTTAAAGCTCATAATTGCTCCAATTGGTCTTAAATGGCCTCAAAATGGTGGTGGAAGGATGGTGATTTTTGGACTAGGGTTCTTGGGAGAGAAATGGATGAGATGGATTGTGTGGAAGGCCAAAGAATGCTCCCACTCCCCTAAAAAATATCCTTAAAACCACCTCTCTGAATCCAGACCGGGAGATTCACACAGGCTCCACATGTAGTGTGGCCCTGAATCCAGACCGGGAGATTTTTTGTCTAACGCACTCTATCCAATGGATATGTGCAAGCTCAATCAAACATGAGAAAATAGGTCCAACAGACCGAAACGGTCCGTTTGAGAAAATATTACACAAATCCCTTATTTCCTTCAGTTGATCACACATGAGAAAATAGGTCAAACCGAGTAAAAAACCAGTAAAGATGGGGTTAAATGGGAAACCATAAATTGTGCTATCAAATCACCCCACACTTGAAAGTTACTTGTCCTCAAGCAAATCTACTCAACACACTCACAAAGAACTCAAAATATGACGAACGAAAAACATAACCTATGGTCTCATATCTTGCCATGGTGCCAAGTAGTACTAGTCAAACATCAAACCACATAATTAAGCATACCACCGAGTCCCCTAGACTAGTGGAAGACAGAAAACTACATATGATGCACATGACTCAGTTTCTAACCATCGAAGTGTGTCCATAACCCCAGACACTTATGGCACCTAGTTGACAAAGGAAGTAACAGACTGCATGCTTGTCCTGTCTAGGCTTACTCTTCTGAATCTGAGGGGGGAAGGTGCTTTAAGTTTTTCATACTAATCACGACACTTAAGTAACACTAGCATCCTCCTATAATTTTCCTGCTTGACTATACTACTAGCTTTAATCTACTGTATACAACTTGCTTTCATTCTGATTTTTCTATGCTTTTCAAATTCATTTTTGTTTTCTTTCTTTTCTATTTTTTTTGCTTTTTAGATTTTGTGGCTTTTTTCAAATGGGGGTAGTCATAGCCTTGGCTGAAATTGAAAGTAATCAGTCTCCAAGCCACGCTCCAAGCCTCATAAAGGTTGGAAAGAAGATGGACCTAAAGGGTTACCACACGTGTTAAGGTTGTAACCAAACCCCATGGAATTTTTATTCTAGCAACCTCATTCACACTCCTCCTCCCTGTTTTACCTTCGTATCAACCTACATAAATTCGATGGGGATGGCTACAAACACACTCTAGTGCAACCTAGAACAAGACAGTGAAAGTGACTAATCCATGTGCATCATATATAAGGGTCCGTAATACACTAGTTTCGGGTAACATGGTTGGTGGTTCACAAATGAGATCTTAGCATACAAGGGATTCCAAGGTAGAGCTAAACCACTAAGCATGCTTTCACCATCAATCACAATTCAAGTTCAAGAGGGAATTTTGAAAGTTAGAACAAGTCCAACAGTATAAACAAGATATACCAAGAAGGATCCCTAACCCGACAAAGTAACAACACAATTCCCCATACCCCACTTGCACAATACATTATCCTCAATGTGAGAAGAGATAAGGGAACAATGACTACCAAACAAGAAGAAGAGTGAAGTCGGAGCATGAGAGATGAAGGATCAGGATCGAGCACGTGAAATCATCATGAAATGCCAAGACAAAAAGAAGAAATATAAAATAATACACGATGATAGTCAAGGGAGTCCACAATCTCCAAACAAGCATAAAAATAACAAACATCCACAAATTGGCCAAAAACCACAACACAACACAAGTCTAGTAACTCAAAAGAAACACAAACAAATGATCAAATTTGAGAGAAAAAGAAATCCTACTAGAGTTGCTCCTTTGTTGGTGCTAGTGGTGGTGGTGGCTGGTATAATAGACTGTGCGGGTAGTACTCGTAGTAGTCAACCTACTCAAAGTGGTGGGTGTGGCAAAAAACTCTCGAACTGCATGTCGGTAGATGTTCTATTGCACCATCATCAGTCTCCAAAAGCGCTCGGACTGGAAGCAATAGTCATGGACCTTGTTCAACCAACCCTTCCCGGAGAAGCCCTCCAACACCAACTTGGGGAAAACTACTCTGGAGCTAGCTGAGCTGCGGCTGAGGAAGAAGCACCATCATTTCATTTCTTCAGCTTATGCACATCATACTTGACCTTGGTGTGATGGCAGCACCTTGGACTTGACCTTGGTGTGATTCAGGTGTTGGTATTGAAGCATGGACTCATAGGGAACCTAACCTTAGCTCATACCAAGATGGAACTAGGTAGCATCAGCTCCTCAATGAGCTAGCTTATGCTAGGGACTAACCAACTCATCTAGCTCACTTTGAGCTTGATGCGGGTGTCACTAGCTGTGATGCTGAATTGAGCTATGGTGATGGCAGGAGTTAGGTGATTGGGGTGGTTACCTCTTGACCTATGAAAAATTCATGCACACCTCTTTAAGAAATTCAAACTCGAACTAAGTTGTTTTCCCTCCAAACTCATCAGACTTCAAAATAGTTACTTCATAACCGCCCTCAAGTATATCCATAGACTTTTTGGTGCCTCTTGGTGTCTAGATTTTTACCCCTTCACCCTGGTTCCCTGCCTATATAAAGAAGGGAGTTTTCAAGAGAGAACAGAGAGAAAATCAGACATCCTTCATAAACTACAAAATTCTAAGTTACCCTAGTTTCTAAAGTCTTAGAACTCGAGTGTATATGCTCTTATCCTCGGAAGGGATTTCTAGATACCCAAGACTTGTAGGATGGAAAGAATCGTTTCGGAATGTGGTGCCATGATTTTGTCTTAATCTAATATCTCATTACCAGCCAAAGCTTGAAGTGTTGCTGCTCATAACTTCTTGATCTAACATCACACGCCACTATTCAGTCCTTAAGAGCTTCATGCTCCAAATCATTTACACCTTCAGTATAGTATATCATACGCTATTGTACAGCCTTGAGAGCCCTTGCTACTCAACATCAAACATCTCATAAGGTATACAACTACGAAATTCTCCAACGTATAACCACAGTTCTATACTGGACTCAGGAGTAAGTAAACATGAACCCCCACCTCTAATAACCGTTCCTAAAGGATCTCAAGCAAGGAACCGTCCAAGTGCTTATATATCTCCTCATAATATAGCTAAAACAATCTCATAATTGTTCCCAGCCCTTGAAATGTCAGGAAAATCTGTAATCCTTGGCTAAAGAGAATAGGAGAGGAGGTGGTTTGATTACCTTCCAAAGATTCAGGGGGTTGACCTCCTTGACTCTCTAAACCTCCTCTTTTAGCCGAGGAACGATCCACTCTTGACTTCTCCTTTGATTGACCAAACTTTGAGACGAAGCACACCTCATCATGAAAACAGAGAGAAAAGAATATGGTTTTTGAGTTTTTGAAAAGTTCTAATCATGGGACGATTTATATATTGTACCCACCACTCTCGTGGTTGAAAAAAACCATGAACATGGCGAGCCAGTGGTCACGCCCATAACTGGTTACCAACCACGGTCGCAGTGGTCCTTTTACCATGCTCGTGATGTCTCCTCACTTTTGCGCGTGGTTATCTTTGCTACCATGGCCTTGACGGTCAATCAACCAAGCCTGTGATCGTCCACTTAGCCACGAATCTCATCAGTGTTTCAAGAACAAGAACCAGACATCGACCCAAAATCAAGGTGTCAGAACTCTCTTGTGACACCACAACTTTGGGTAAGTTGTTGATTCAACCTTTGCTTTGAATCCATTGAGTTTTTGTTGGATATGTAGTAGTGTGTGATCTACTGTACAAAGAGTTGTTTAAGTTCAAGCATAATCTCATGGCGATTGAAATGTGCGTGTGATTCATTGTTTATATTAGGACCTGATCAGGTTTAGCTTGATTGGCTCATGTATATGCGTTGGTCACCCACCCATGGATTGTGCAATCCCGCAGGTTATGTTTAGGCTCATGTAGGACGTGTTGAGTATGCCTACAGATGATGTTCACACGGTTTTCACCATGAGGCTATCTATACATAGCTAGGGGTGGCTGATGATAGGATGATGCCTACAGGGACCATAGGGACATTACTAGACTCAGGGGTTAGGTAGACTTTCTTGCTCTATCTTCTCAGTATAGTCTTGGTTCTAAGCGAGTCTAGTTTTGCCACTTAGTGTTTATCACTGATCCCATTAGACATTATTTTCCCCGGTGTATATTATGTTTCAATCACAAGTACTAGAGCTGATGGTGGAGAGTGAGAGCTGGTCGGGGTTTTGATATCTTTATGGCCGTTTGTTGTATTTTCAGAACTGGAGTTGTCACTCCTTTTGACTTCTCGTGGTTTGTGATCTGGGATCATAGTTGGTCATTTTTATTAAAAGTGTTCAGTTTAAGCTTTTAGTGTTTTTATGAGTAGTCGAATATTAGAGTATAGCTCAGGTTATAACCCGAGTAGGACTCTTGGTTGAATCGGCGGTTTGACCGGGACTCCTAGGGTGAGGTTTCATAATTGGTATCATAGTCTGGTTGTCTTCAACCGCTACTAGTGTGCTACCTGCTCCTCAGAGGCGTCGCAAAGCTCATAAGGGATGAGTTGAGTCCACACCTGTAACGGTACTAGATTTCCATGGAGAAAGTAGATGAGTGTCTAGGAGTGGCATGATGTGGTGAGTCAGTCCTTTCAAAATAGTCTTAAGAAAAGGTTTTCAAGGATTCAGGTGTTTTAAAAAGGAAATGTTTCCACAGTTTTTTCAAATTTGAATGACCGCCCTCCCACCAATTCCAGGAAGACAAAGGAAGGAATTAAGGATTCAAGGGGTAGAGTACCTTGTTTTCTTGATTCATAGGATTCTTTTTGAACTTTAAGAGTTCCAGTAAGACGAGGGGTAGTGAAAACGGAAACCAGTGGGTGAACTCTGGGAGTCAAATATGGCGGAACTCTTCGAATGAGCTAGTAGTACGAAAATGTTATGGACTCAAAGTGGAAAAGAACCTAGAGTTTAAGGGATGTCTTCACTCACTGGGAGTGATTATATCAAGAGGCAAGGAGCCTCAGATGTTTAGTCAAGGATCATATCTAAAGGTAAATATGAGAAGTGATCGAGGACCGAAGGAATAGTTAGCAAAAGGCAGAGACATGTATGTGTTGTTTAGTGGAAGAATGCTAATGTTGAAGACAGAAGAAACACGAGAAATTTTTGAAGAACAATCACTCACAAGCTTGACGGGAAGTAGACCACGAGCGTGATGATATTGTAATTACAATGATGTGTAGTTAGCCACGGGCGTGGAAAGAGTAGGCCACATGCATTATGGACATACGCATAATGGGCGTGCCTGAACGATGGTCACGGTCGTTGGTAGTGGTTGACCACGGGCGTGATGTGTAATAGGTTGCTGGCGTGGTCGATAAGAATCAGAAGGAGATGCAGCAGGCAGAATCAGTAGAAAAAGGAGAGGAAATACGGTCAAAGAACCTATACGATATGGGCGAAACGTCAAGTAAGTACTTAATTAAGATGCGGAAATAAAATGAGTTGCAAACAGAATCCATACATGCTACAATCTCAAAAGAACGAAGGAAAAGCGAAAACAGATAACAAGAAAATCAACAGAGCAGACGGGAGAAACCGAGCTCACTCATCCTCATCCTCCTCGTCCTCCTGATGGTCAGCGTCTTGGTGGAGCGGAACAAAGACGGGAGGAGGAGGCTAGTCCGGGTATTAGAGAGTCAGATTTTCATTCATCTAGTTCGTCAAAGTCGAGGCCGTGGTTTAGCTGCATCGATAGCTGATTAATTACTATCAGCACCCTCGAGTTTGGACCCCTCCGATGTCGAGGAGCCGGTGCCACTGGAGTGCCCCTCTCCTCAGGCTAGGCTGCACCAACAAGAACGGCCTCCACCAGAAGCATATGGCCGCCTTTATGGATCCTCTAGAACATCCCCATGTTCATCAAGGTGGCTTTGATGAGGCAGACAAAAGGGTGGCTACAGACCTGAGAAAAGTGCTGGAGGAGGTTGAAGTGGCCTGCGGTACTGGTGATGTAGGCGCCGCAAGGGAGAACTTTCGGAGTAGGGTTGAAGCAGAAAGCCCAAAGAGTGAGGGCTAGAAGATTATCTAGGTGGATCGGCTCCCCCGCCACGCAGGCGTACAACAGATCCAGCTCCCTGAGGGTGACAGCTCTTGTGCTCTTCATCAGACCAGTGATGGTATGAGGCATCATGTAGTTGAGGAAGCGGTGGAGCTGTCCAGATACTCGGTGGCCTTAGTCACGCCTACGCACAGAAGAAAACAAATCACGAGTTAGAAATTGCAAATCCTAACTAATAAAGGAAATAACATAAGGGTTAAGGAAACTTATCGATGGCAAATGAGATCTTCCTTCTCACCAGCTGGAGCCAGAATTGAGGAGCAGAGTCGATAGAGGAGAAGGTGGCCAGACCTTGGAACCAGCCAGTGGCTCTTTCTTCCTCGGTGTAGAAGCCACATACCACAGCTAAGTCGTCTAGAGAGAGGGATCAGATGTGCCAGTCAATCGTGAACATGAGTGACGGCCTGGTCCGCCCGACTGTAAGGTCCACGCACATAGTCAAGAAGAACTTGTGAATGAGTACCTCATAGACGACCTTGTCCACCTCAAAGACACACTCAGCACATTCGTAGCGGAGAAGCTATGCTGCACGACCCTCTTAGTCGGCAAAGGGAGTGTCCATGATGCCCTCCTAGTTGATCAACGTGACCTGCTAGACAAGATTACCCTGGAACTGTTCAATTATGGAGTGGTGAACTTCTCCCGTAAAGCTAAGGAAACAGGCAGCAAATTGATGGTGCCCAAAATCACAAAACACACAAACTTACATACGCCTAACACCAAAGAAGCATCTCCCCAAATTGTTCACTACTGAGAAAGTGTGAGCAGCAACCACAGTCACACAGTACCAAACAACCAGGCTCTGATACCCGTTGTGAAACCCGCCCCTAGACGACCCGATCGAACCACGCGGTTCGACCCATGCATTACTCGTGGCTTCACTCATCACATAAATACACATAACCATACACATAATAACAGAAAATCTTGAAATATCTCCAACCATAAGTAAACGACAACGGAAAGAAAATAGAGCATATATGGCTCGAATCAAGTACTACAACGTAAAATCATCCCAAAACAGGGGACTCACATTCAAAGATAGGTAAATGAAACAACTGAAAACATCCAAAATCCGGAAACGTGAAAGTATCGGAAAACATGAAAAGGGATAAATGAGGTCCTCCAAGGTACTTCTCTCTACGAATCCCAAAACCACTCGATCGAGGTGTCGTTGCTCGTGTAGCTCTTTTAGGCGGCATTTGCTCCTGAGGTTCCACAGTCGATCATGCAAGAAGATAGAGATTGGGCTAGTGATGAGCCTGAGTGGCTAAACTAGACTCGTATAGAACTGCACTAGACATCTAGTAATGTGACCATGTGGTTATGTAGGCATCATCCTAACCAGCCACCCTTAGCTATGGTAGATAGCCTCATGGTGGATCAGACCATGAAATCACCCTGAATACAATGTGAGCAATATATGTAGGCATACTCGACACGTCCTGCATGAACCTGAATATGACATGGGGGATTGCGCAATCCATGGGTGGGTGACCAACGCATATCGGGAGCTAATCTTGCGAAACCTGATCTTGTCCTAATCATGAATTGTGAATCACAGTTTAAATGTCATAAGCTTATGCTCGAAATATATACACTGCCTGTACAGTAGAACACGAGCTACTACACAGTCTTGAGAGCCCATCTCTGTATCATATCACAAATACATGTACAGTAGATCACACGCTACTATACATTCCTGAGAGCCCTCCACTGGATCACATGAAATCCAATCTTTAGATCCCCGACAACCTAATTAGAGTTCTATGCTTTAACCAGAAAATAATCCTAATTAGGGAATATTATTATGGGTTAGTAGTCATTCACTCGATAAATACAAATTGTGTTAGTAATTTTTTGATTATGAGGTATATTGGTTCATTTATTTCAAATATAGACTGCGTGAAGCAAAAGAATAAATTGTATATAACAAATGCCTTTTGAATTTAACTAGACTTAATTGGGTAGTTTGTGGGGATGTGATGGATGTGACTATGAAGATGGGATAGATGCAACTATATTCATTCCCGGCCCATACTTGTAAATTTTTTGCGGATATTCCCGCACATGTCCCATGACCCGATTGATACTAGTGGATATTTCCCACATCGACCGAATCAGGGATCCACCACCACAAGTCTATCGTTCATAGTGCGTCACCTCACGTGTCAAACTAACATCTAAGTAATTCTACAATTGTTGTAATGGTCGCAGGGCACACCCAAGGCTACCTACTCTGGTGCAGAAATCGCAGACTTCTTAATTACTATCATACAATACTTCAGCATCACCATTAGCAGCAAGTCGAATGGCAGTAAGCAACATCACAATAATAGACTCACTACAATATACAAAAGGAACTTTCAACCCTCCCATCAAGCGCAATCCGCCAATCCCATTAGAATTATACAATATCACTCCGAAGCGTGCCTTTTGGATGTCGATCTTAACCGAACCATCACACATTGAACAATATAAGCATACCTTGTCAGGTGAGAACACTGTCACTCTATAGTATGGCAGAATGTATCTACTGATAGAAGTGTTCCTATATGAACAAACGCCTGAAATTCAGAGGAAGACCTTGGATCTCCATATCCTCAAATTCTCCTCTACCTGGATAATAAATAACCAGGCATTTGCTCCTGTAAAGAAACAGCACCCTTCCATGAACTTAAAGAAACAGATTCCTCCATGTTGTAGCACTTCATCACCCAAATCTCGGTTGTTCCATCGCCGTTCAACACTGCTGTAGAAAGACAACCTCCTAAGTTAACTACATTGTGATCCATCCGGCTTGAAGAAGGGTAACCAATTCTAGGGATGGGCTGGAAATGTTCATTTTCCAAGTCGAATGAGACAATGGTCGTCTTGGATCTAACATCTTCTCCTTCAGCAATGTAACTTCTCCAATGAAGCCTGCCAGCTACTAGTGCTTCAGATGTTGGACCATTCAACGAGTAGGAAATTTTCCCAAGTTTCCTCCAGTCATCGTCTTTGCCTATAGTCAGCACGAATGCTTCAGGGTTCTCCCCAGAGAAGTCATAGGTCCACAGTTTGTAATACACGACTTTAACACCCTTGTACTCTTTTGTCCGTGGATGGAATCCAAATCCAAAAACCACCCTGCAAACTGTATCCAAATTTACCTGCAGATTCAGCTTGGGCAACTCCTTGTAATGGTAATGATCATTCATCCTAGAGAATGGATTGCAGAAGTAGAGTGGATCATTAGTAATTGTGTTGTAAAGACAGAGAATTCCATTGCAAGAACCCACCAGCTCAAACTACGGTAAGATGGATTCATCAATAGGGTTGTTGAGTGTTTTGAGGTTGGGCATCATCTGGGCAGCATTAATATTGGCAAGCTGAAGTTTGGGGTTGGGCTAGTCCGAGAAGGCTAGCAGAAAGAGACTGGTTTCATCTTCAGCTACCGTGGAAAAGTGGGTGTTACTGAAATTTTTATCATTAATGGAAGCAAGCCAATATTTGGATATGAGTTTGCCGTCTAGGAGTGTTAGTACAGAGAGCTTGGAAAGTATCTTGAAGAAAATGGATTGATGGAGTTTCTGAATTTTGCAGTCTGATGATTCCATGGAGCTATTGCTATTGCTATTGCTATTGCGTGAGTTGAATGACAAGGAAAAGCGGTTGCGATGCGATGAAGAAACAAATGGAATTGATTAACACTAACGCTTCTAACAAGAAGATTTGTCATTTTCATCGTTAATAACTTGGTAATGGAGCCAAAGAATACAAACTTTCATTTGTTGTTAAATGAAGAAGATAATTCATCGAAAAAAATGAAGAAGATAAAACAGCAACAACGTACTAAGTAAATCTGCTAACTCATCATCAACTGTGAACCATGGTACGACCCACAAAATTTCGCAACATAAATCAACAATTTCAGTTATGATAATTCGCAAAGCACCACCGAGTGTATACCCTACACAATCCCAATACTAGCGACGTTGCAACAAACAAACGCATGTATGTATTCACTCGTAAGTGTGGACATTATCCTATTTGACGACTCTTCTCTTTTAACCAAATTAGTTTCTGTACAAATTAGTGAAATTACCTCTCAAATTTTGTCTGTAGTCAGTGAATGAAGTACGTAAGGGCTATACTACTACTGCCAACTCCCGTACTGCTGGTTCCTGTTCCCACCCATCACATTGTTTGAACCACGTCCACCACCCGAACTTGCATAAGGACCACCTTGTCCTTGTGAATAATTCGGTGCCGGAAACCCACTAGTCCCACCGCCACGCGGACCACCGGCACCACTTGACCCGTAAGGTGGGCCCCCTCGACCTTGCGGAGGAGGAGGATACTGCCCACCTCTATAACCTCCTCCTTGATTCGGGTGGTGGTTGTATCCACTTGGAGGATACCTCCCTGGCCCACCTGCAGATCCACGGGGCTTTCCGTAAAGGTGCCCTGCTGCCACTGGAGGCTGAGAACCATGCACCGGTGGTTTAGTAGGCCCCGATCTCATCTGTGCATGAGCACGTCCTGTTTGCTGATTCGGCGGAAGGCGGCCATGTCCCTGCGCGTGTTGTAGCTTCTGACGTTTTGCATTCTCTTCTTCGTGTTGTCTTTGCTGCTGCCTCTTTTTCTTCGTCTGGAACTCGTGTGACGCCTCATATTTCGGCAAACTGAACCAACAAATGGAAAATCAGTCTCTGAGTATAGAGAACGAGGCACACCCCCATCTAAGGAAACACAGCAGCAGAACAACTAACCTCTTGGGATCACATGGTAAGGGGTCCGTCCAGAAATACTCAGCATCAAGCGCATCTTTGGCAGATATTCTCTGATTCAAAACCCCCAACGATAATGCTAAATTGAACATCAATGTAGACAGTACTATCCATAAAAGAATCAATCTTAAGTTACCATCAGTGACCCGGTAAGTAGCATGAGTGTGGAAATTCACCAAATTAAGAAACATATCTGAGGTTTTTGGGTAAATTAGTAAGCAACTCTACTCTACTGATCATTCCTAGACCTAAAAAGCACCCTAATTTCTTTTGCATTTCATCTCAGTTATTTTGCCTCACTACTCCCTTCCTAGCATTTCATTTCTAATTTCCAGGATATATTGGTTGGCGATAGTCACCATTATCCAGGGTTGATCTGTCAGAGTTGAATGAACACGTAAATGGTTATCCTAAAGAGTCATATTTGTCATACTTCAAAAGCACATATTCAGGAAGCAATTTTAACAAAGCAGATTACAGTTGCATCCATGAGATTATGAGAACATGCAGAACTAGCATCTCCAAGTCACTGGCATTGAAACTCTGATGCTCGCGACCACTCATGATAACAAGATCATTCATTATAGGGAAAGAAGTGAAATAGAAGTTACCTGCGCAGGATCAAGATTGATCATCTTCTCCAGCAAATCCAGAGCATGGCGATCAAAACTGCAGCATATAAACATTAGATAGAAACTACACAGACAGAACGCCGTAGTTACTAGAAAGAAGGAAATGAAGCATCTAGCCATCTTCCATAGAAGACACATTTTGGTGCTTACTGTCTAAAAACCTCTCTGAGTCGTTTCTTCATTGGCCTTGTAGGCTTCAAGTTGTTATACCAAGGATTCTTTGCAACACCAGGCCAGGTAACCTCATTAGGTGCTCCACAAAGCTCAAATATCTTGTTTAGTTGTTCGGGCTGTAACGATCAAAAGAGCAATGAACATTAATAAAACTACTTGCACAACATCAACTGAAAAAAAGATGCATGATAATTTCCTTGACACCAGCCTTGTATGAATAGCATGCACATGTTTACTAAAGGGAAGAACCCTTGCCATCCAAATAACAAAATTAACTGATCGCAGTCTGAAATCCAAAACAAAAGTTGTGCTCCTAGCAGTCAGATTCGAAGACATCTCCTATGGGTCGTTTGATTTTGGGTTTGGTCAAAGGTGATTTGAAATAGAAAGGGGTTTCAGATACGCAAGCTATTTCGTAAATATCTCATTTGTTTACTGGAGATTCGGAAATTAAAAGATCAATTCTAAATTCTGGAAAATAATCATTTAATTAACTGATTTGGCAAAATGACTAGTACTTTGGTCGTTTCCCACATAGCAAAAAAAATAGTGTTTTCCTACACAAATCTCTTGAAATTTTTTAATTTCAAATCACCTTCCAAATCACATGTAAGGGCCAGATGATGATTTTAAATCACCCCCAAATTCATGCAGTTTCGTATCCAAACGTACTACTTCGAACAAATCACTGGGCCCCCAAATATTCACCAAATCACCCTCCGAATCTCAAATTAAATGACTCGTTAGTGAGGAAACTACAATGGACTCTTTTGATAGACTCTCAATAAATGCAAAGTCGAATACAAAACAACATCATAAATGCAGTTACCTCATCTTTGCCAGGGAAAATAGGCTTCCCATGAAGAAGCTCAGCAAAGATACAGCCAACCGACCACATATCAACAGCTGGACCATACTTCGTTGCCCCAAGGAGCAACTCCGGCGGTCTGCAAATATTCCACATACCTAGTAGTTATTCTTTTATAACTTTTTCCTCTACAGAATTTCCATCATTACCGTGGATGGACATCGTCAAAACTAGCATTTTTGAAATACAACCCAATTTCTAGGAAGATATACCATACCTGTACCATAAAGTAATAACACGATTTGTAAGATTTGCGTTCTCATCATTCGAAAATGACCGAGCAAGCCCAAAATCTGCAAGCTTTAGGTTCCCCTCATTGTCTATGAGAAGATTAGATGCTGCATGAAGAACACAATGAAGTATGATTACCTCATTAAATCAGATAAAAATCTTGAGGTTTTTGGATTTCTTATCTACTTTTGATGTCGCGATGAAGTACTTGATTTACATGACAATAATGAAGCCCAGTTAACAGTTGCTTCATGTAGCACTGGGACAAAAAAGGCATTAATTAGAGACAGACAATAAGAGACATCAATGGATCCAATTCAAGCATTATCAACATTTCCATTAAAAAATGGATATTCACGCTGATTTCAAAATACCGAATACCTTTATTTGAGGAACTGAGAATCTCATTCCTTGACGATCAGTAAGGCCAGCCAAATCATGATCCATGTATTTAAAGACCATGTAGATACCACCTCTATACTTGTTACCATCTGCACATGCAAAACCAGGAGTTCAGAAATCATATGGCATCTAGGGAGAGACATTTTGAACTGCTTTAGTGAAGAAGACTCAAAAACAGACTCCAAATTAAGTACGAAACAATCATAATCCAACCTCTTTTAGGAGAGACAGTTAACTGACTAATTTGTCACAGTAAGCAAAAAGAAATGAAGGAGAACTTGCCAGGTTTACCTTGGTCATCCTTCTCGGGACCTGTAAAGTAATAACAAGCACTTCAGAGAGCTAAGCAAAGCAATTAACAATACCAAATTGGTGGTAAATGGTGTTTCATGAGCAATTTCAGGCTTAAAAAAGAAAAAACAACTAAAGCCTAGCAGGCTATGCCTAGATTTGCAACATTACCTGGAGATGTTACTATCTCTTTTAACTTGATAACATTGTCATGATGGAGTTTCATTAGGATTTTGATTTCACGAATGGCGGTTATTGGGAACTGCAAGAAACAAATAACGGGGTAGATCAGTATACCACAAGAGGGATTGAATATAAATATTAAACGATGGTGGAACATCCATTCTCAATAATTGGAAATATAAGTCAGCAACTCCACCTAGCAGGAACATATAACGTACCCCTTCTCTCTCGTTGTCCATTCTTATTTTCTTCAGAGCAACGATTTCTCCTGTCGCTATTTCACGAGCCATGTAAACTTGCCTGTAAGATGGAAACAACACAAAGGGTATGATTAAATATCTGTCTGTCAACGATTACGACAACAAAGACCTCAAAAACATGAATGAGCTTTAGACACACACAAAAGGAGATGGTGAAATGGCAAGGAAACATACAAAAACCGAAACAAGAGAATCATATTTTGAAACCATAAAATAGTAACGAATTATGGTGTTCTGCTGCACCAAAAATAGAGTTTGCATGCACTAGAATCAGTGACGTTCAAGCTAGGGGTTTCACTTAACATAACACTAATGCACATCTAAATTCGAATAAGAGCAGAGAAGAACTAATTATTCTAACAAAAATAATTAGCTGAACAGTGATCCCAACAAATTGCAAATACAGCTATAAATGGTAAGCTGCCAGTACTTAGCGTAGTTGATTAAACTATGAGCATTTTGCTAGACGCCCCCAAAATGTGCACTGTGCTAATACAAGTAATTCACTAGAAACCAAGGAAGAAATCTACGAAAAGTGCAACCAATACGGACGGAAGTTGCTTCCATCAGCCGACTGCTGAGAGATAACTACAAATGGCATACAAATTATCAAAACGAGATCAATAAGAAGGGCAATCCTCTTGACTGGATGGAGCAGGATTCTTTTGTTTTGTTCAGTACCTTCTAATTGCAATTAAAGGGGAAGACAAACTAGAAACGGAGGGCAAAATAACGCACAAGCAAAACCCATCAACACATTCCAAATTCCCACCGTGATATGGAAAGGTTTGCATTCATTAGGAAGAGAGAAGAGGAAAGAAAACGAACCCATAAGTTCCTTCTCCAATTTGTTCCAGCTTCTCGAACTTGTCAATGGTTCGGGATCCCCATTGAGGTACCTCGGTCAGGTGGAGTTGACCAGGGGCCGCAATTGACATTGTTTTCCGGTCCCTGCGGATTCCTCCTCTTCGTGTACCTGTCTTAGCCGATAAATTCCAATTTGCAGCTAACTGGCTTCTATTGCGCTGAAAGATTTCGCAAAACCCTAAATCGAAGGATCTATTCTGTGCGCCGGGCCCTCTGGGCTACTGCAGAAGACGAAAATTGATCTGAAGCTGTTACGTGGCGTACAAACCTTGCAGACTTTTCTTCATTCGGAGTAGGTTTTCGGGTAAATCCAGTGAGATTTAAGGACAATCTAATTTTAATTTTATATCTATTACTTTAAATATAATTTTTTTGATATTTTTTTAATTTAAAAATCTAATTATACCTTTTTGAATTTTTTATATTCCAAATTACTGAACTAGTAAAACCCGTATATTTCTAAATATTAATTACTGACATTATTTTTATTAATCTATGTAGTTGAGGATCGATACTATAATTACACGGAAGACTGAAGTGCATTCATGAGTAACTCGGTTAGTTTTTGTTGTTGTGCTAAATGCATGGTTTTTAATTACGTGATAGGGTTTAGTGTTCTTTGTGTCGTCAGTGATAAATGCGAACATATTACATGGACTCATACATCATTGTGGATAATAATGTTCAGGAGAGTTATAGTGACGATGATGATGTTGAGGAGCCGTTGAATTACGGTGTTTATTTTGTGAACGGGGTGTTTTACGACACAGTCAATGACGGATGTGCTGCGGCTAAGGACATTGCCCTAGGCTTAGGGTTTCAATTGACGCGTGGCTCACATAAGAAGAACCCGCGTGAAGAAGAAAAGCGTTTGTACCTATACTGCTCCCAGGGTGGCAGGGGCCCATCGCAGTCCACAACGACTTCAGAGAGTTCGCGTACGACTACAACATCTTTCACAAGTTGTACGTTCATGGTGTGTGTGCGGCCTACCTTTGTTGATGCTGAGTGGAAATGGAGGATTGACACCGTCAAAGATGATGTGAAACGCGGGATCTTTAGGTCATTTCACAACCACCACTTCGAGTTGTGGCGTGAAGGTACACAACAACGGAATCGGCTTACCGACGAGATGAAAGATCACATTAGACAGTTGGAGTAGAATCACGTTCCGCCAATACAGATGCAGAGCATTCTGAACAATGAGTACGACCGTCGGATCAACATAAGACAGATTTATAACGAGACAGTCAAAATACGGCGGAGTAGGTTGGGAAACATGAACCTCATGCAATGGGCGGTGACAGAGGCGCGTAAAATGGGGTACTTTACGAAGTACATAATGGATTCCAGCAACCATGTCAGTCATCTGTACGTGTCACATGCGGAGTCAGTTTGCATGTTGCATGCTTGGTATTTTGTGATCCTAATCGACTCCACCTACAAAACCAACATTTACAAGAAGGCGGTTGTGCAGTTTGTAGGCGTGACTCCGGTGAAGAAAAACTTCAATATAGGATTGGCACTACTGGAAGATGAGACAACAGAGTCGTACACATGGGCATTGAACCAATTGCGTTTGGTTCTTGGGGGTCGTGTGCCGAATGCTTTCGTCACAGATAAGGAACGTGGATTGGCAGTTGCACTACATCACGTATTTCCTTCTTCGACACATTTGCTGTGTGTGTGGCATATGAAGCGGAACATCGAAGGTAGGGTTACACAGTTGTACGACAGAGATGTAGTTGAGAAATTCGTTCGGGGTCCATGGGGGCAAGTGCTTAATGCAAGAACCACCCAAATGTTTTTCAGAAAATGGAATGATTTACAAGAAGGTGGCTGGAGCGAAGAGCTAATACAATATCTTGCTTCAGAGTGGCTCCCTTGCAAGCAGAAGTGGGCGCGTTGCTACACGAACAAGGTGTTCCATCTCGGCAACACAAGCACAAACAGGGTGGAATCGGCGCACTCATCTTTCAAGGTTTGGCTGCACACCTCGATCAGCAAGGCTGACCGGCTATTCCGTGCATACGACCGCCTTATGGCCGGTCAAGTATTGGAGATACGAAAGTCCATAGAGGACTCACTGATGAAGGTACGTACGGTGGTTCTACATTTACGTGCATGTCTTTTTCACTACATGTGTAATAGTCCCTCATTATTTTTTCGCAGTCCTTCGTCATTTGGGAGAAATCGTACGGGAAGTTGAATAGGGTCGTGAGCTTGTGGGCTTTCGAGCAACTAGTTGAAGATCGGGCATTGGTGAGGTCATACACGTGCGTCATTCGGATCACAAAGGGCCTGTCTTGTAGATGTGAAGTTCAGCGGTGTTTGGAGGAGGACCGCTTGCTGTACAGGAGGCACCTCCATCGCTTTTGGGCCACACGATTTAATTAATTAAACCCTAATTATTATTTAATTATTAAGTATTATAATCATTTATTGCTAATTCATTAATTACTAATTAATTAATTACAAATTTATTAATCACTAATTCACTAATTACAAATTAATTAATTACTAATTCATAAAAAAAATTAAAAAGTTTTAACATAAACAGTCGACATGCCGACCGCCGTGCCTTGTACGGGTGTCGGCGTTGACCGCCGACGGTCGCTGCCGACTGTCATTGAACCAATACCTCTAGCGGCGGCGAGGGCTACGACGGCGGGGGCGGGGGCGGGGGTGCGGCGATGGGGGATGCGACGGCCGGGGGTGCGGCGGACGGCGGCGGGTCAGACGTCGGTGGGCTGTCTGTTTCGGAGACTGATTTGAGAGAATTTTTCAACTCTGAAAGTTTACGAAAAATAGGAAGTGTGTTTTATTCGACCCCAACTTGTGTATTTAAAGAGAAAGTTAAAAGGGTATTCGCGTACTTTGACGTTTGTGAATTTAATAATAGTAAAATCTAGCGCGTTTGTTAGTAAAATTTAGGGCGTTTTTTAGCAGTCCAGTTTTTTTGTTATTAGTGAAGGTGGTTTGAATTTATGAAAGTTAGAGAAGGAAAGAAATTAAAGTAGTTGAAATTATAAATAAATATATATATATATATATATATATATAAAAATGAAAGGAAAGTTAATGGAGTTTAATCTAATACATTTAGGTGATTTAATTGTATTATTCGACATATTTGAGTGTTAATTTAACTTTATTTTTTATTGAAAAATCAGCCAAAAATATTCTTTCATTTAGCATTTATACCGCCGCTCCATCTCAATCTCACACTGGATCTGCTCGATCTCCTCTTCCCTCGACACTGTATCTCCCTTCGACACGGGCCATTCCCGTAAGGTGATCGATTGAATCGATTTTTTATTTCTAAGTTTGACTTGACTTATGGATTGGGCGTAGTTTATCTTCAATCCCTAAGGCAGAAGCAGTAGTTTATGGATTATCATGGATGCAGAGAATGTAATTTCGGCGATGGCAGGATTAGCGGATGGCAATGGGCGATGGCTTCCAACAAATGGCCTCAATCGACTAGTGTACATTCAGTTTAACTCTAGATTGAA
Source organism: Linum usitatissimum (assembly GCA_030674075.2). NCBI lineage: Eukaryota > Viridiplantae > Streptophyta > Magnoliopsida > Malpighiales > Linaceae > Linum > Linum usitatissimum. The sequence goes on from JAUJYP020001374.1 coordinate 4,115,616, forward strand.
GATAAAGGAGAGGAAGAATGTTGATGTTCTCGTAAGTTCCCATTCAATTGAAACTCAAAAATTAATATATGAGGGAGGAGATAAGCACACATTACATGTGTTTTGTGATGAAGACGATAGAGGATACGACGACATCCCATGGAGTGTTATTTATGAGGCAATTGGAGCTAGTGAGATTCGCGAACCGCGTAGGAGTGCAATGTGGTCATGGCAGTCCCGGTTTGGTGGCTGCATTCATCATCATGTCCTCCCCTGTGTCCACAAGACACTGTTCTCTGCACATAGTTGTGAGGCTCCCTTGGGTTGCGGCACGAATAGCGTCGCTCCATAGTCGTTCCGGTTCTACACCCGGATTCAGGAACTGGATGCTGCACCCATGATCGATATATCCCATACGGCCGCAGATAAAGCAGAAGGTTGGCAATTTTTCATACTTGGACAAACATAGCTGGCCTAATTTTCCAGGATGACATATCATCTTTTCCCTTTTTAATGGTGCAGTAGTGTTCAAAGTGACTCGGATTCACATATATGATGCACTGGTATGATAGTTGTTGTTCTCATCATACTAAACAAATTTCCCCACAAACTCTTCCAAACCGCGAACAACGGCTTCAGTGAAAAAACTTTGGCCAGTTGAGGATCTACACCAAAAACTCAAGGTCTTCTCCATTACGCAGGGTCTTCTCCATCACGCAGCTCGTGCAGGACAAGGAGTTTTCGATCAAACAACCAAGGTCCCTTATCCACCACCCATCGGAGGTCGATAGTATGATAAAATCGGAATAGAATCAGATGATTCCCCAAATCTTCCACCGTCATCTGATACCAGGCTGCCAGACGCTCGCCATCTTGTTCTTGACCATGTTGAGATTGTATAGTCGTCCCATCAAGAGCGAGCCTACCGCACAAAGGTTGTAGTTCGCAATGCGGATTGGTACAGATGGAGGGTAACACTATACCATTGTTTTCTCGACAACCGCGAGTTGAAGGGCGTCCAAACAGCGTTGCATGGCCATCTCATCCATGGTGGCTAGGTCTGTCATGATCGGATCGGTTGGTGGTGGTGAGGAAGGCCGGTTGTCGCCGGCAAGAAGAAGTAGCGGTGGGCCTCTGAGCTTGGAGGAGTCCTGAATACTAAGCTCTTTTAACGTAGGAGATCAGTGTTGGAGAAGATTGGAGAAGCAAGTTAGGTTCGATCGTTTTGTCGAACAAACCTCACACCTCCATTGCAAAGATTGCAAATTCTTGTGGAACACAAATTCAATTTCTAAAGAAGAGTAAATGGATATTTGAAATCAAGAAATTAGGATCTTATCCTTTGTTTTACCATCAAATAACATGATGGGTCGAGAATCATTGTCGAAGAAGCTATTGGTCGCTTCGACCCAGTTCACCGTTTCTGCTGGAGAAGGAGATATAGCAGCGAAGGTGGCAAATTTGTTTAGGTTTTGCACGGTTAACGGCCGACAGAACAGTAATGACCCGCCGCAGGGAGCGAGTAGTGCCATGGTGAAAGAGAAAAGAGGAGCAATTGGAAATTTGATGGACGAAAACAAATGTAATATAATTTGCAGAAAATCCAAATTAAATAAAAATTAGTTTGGTAAATTACAGAGACACCCTTGTACGACTCCTTGATACAGGTTCAAGTCTGTTTTGTCTAAGTAAATTATAATATTGTTCTTTTTAAAATCGAAATCCATATAAAAAGTTATCGAAATCCATATAAGAAGTTGTGTATATTGACTAATTCAAACATTCACAAACACTCTCAAACGAAAATTCGAAAAAGAAATAAAAAATCGAAAGCGACGGTTTCATGTACGAAATCCAAAAAAAATACAGATAGGAGGCCTACCGCCCGCCGGTTTCGAAGAATCATTTTTTTTAATGATTTAATGTATGTAATTAGTGTAATTAGGATAATTAGATAATTGTTAGTGAGTAATTAGTGTAATTAATAGCCGGCCAGTCGAGGTTATTCGACGGCTGGAATTCGCAGCCGGCCGTGAGGCATTTCGGCCGAAATTTCGATCCCGTTCGCTAAATTTATCGAATTGTAAGGAGAAACATATCGTAAAAGAGATTTTCAAATGAAAATGTGAATAATTTCGTCTTTATTAAATTTATAGGGTCATTTAATTTAAAAATTAGAGCAAAGGATAAATCTCTAAGTAAATGTTGGGATAAGAGTATGAATGAAATGTAGAAATATATACGAATATTACGACAGAGTGAGGAGTGAGGAGCGAGGAGAACTCGGACCGCCTGGTAAATTCATTTGTTTTTGTTCTCCGGGGAAGGGTTTCGTCAATTTTGGCGCCACTTTGTGTTTTCAATCCAATCTGCTCTAACGCAGACTCCCAAGTTGTATTCTTCGTCTAGCAGCGAAAGGTGAACTTGGAAGCTGCAGATGTATAGCGAACTCTGGAGGTTCAATTCGTTGGCCACTTTCCATGTCTAAAACCCTTCTCTCCCGTATCAGACCCCTTAATCACCCAAAACCCATTCGTCCACCTTCTTCATCTTCTTCTTCTCCAGCTCCATTCACGAGCAACTTCAGAAACCTAGTCTACGATGTTCTGAACATCCTCAGAACTGATCACCAATGGCAAGAATCCCTTGATTCCCTTTTTGTGTCCACCGAAACGGAAGTTTGGGAGATAGCACACTTCGTGTTCGATAAAATTCGCGAACCAGTCCTGGGTTTGAAGTTCTTTGATTGGGCGTCGGAGAAGTCAGATTCTGATAGGTTTCCTTTTAATGGTTTCGCTTGTTCCTCGCTTCTGAAGCTCCTAGCGCGTTCTTGGGTGTTTGAGGAGGTGGAGAATCTGTTGGAGACTATGAAATGTAAAGGTTTGATCCCTACCCGCGATGCATTGAGTGTTTCCATCCAAGCGTATGCCGAAGCAGGGCTGGTTGACAGGGCTCTTCTACTGTACAATGCTGCACCAGGTGTCTATAATCTCTTCCCTGATACTATTGCTTGCAATTCTATATTAAATGCGCTAGTAAAATGTAAGAAAATCGACATTGCACGTAGAATCTACAGTGACATGGTGCGGAGAGAAGGTGTTGTGGACAATTATAGCGTAGGTATAGTGGTGAGGGGCTTGTGTAAGGAACGAAAGGTTGACGAAGCTAAAAAGTTTATTGAACGAAGATGGGGAAAGCGATGTGTCCCAAATATTGTGTTCTATAACATGATGATTGATGGCTACTGCAGAAACGGCGATACTAAGAGGGCGGTTAAGCTTTTCAGAGAGTTGAAATTAAAGGGGTTTTTGCCTAACTTGGAGACCTATGGAGCATTGATTAATGGGCACTCTAAAGGAGGAGACTTTGGGGAAGTTGATAAGCTTTTGGTTGAAATAAAACAGAGGGGCTTGAACGTAAATGTTTGGCTGCATAACATTATCACAGATGCTCGAATCAAAAGTAATTGTAAGATTAAAGCTCCGGATACCATCCCTGACATTGTGACGTATAATTCTCTGATCTGCGGTTCATGTCGAGATGGGAAATTGCAAGAAGCCGAGGAATTTCTAAAAGAAGCAGTTAAGAGAGGACTTACGCCAAACAGTATTACGTATACTTCTCTGATACATGCGCACAGCAAGCAAGGGAAATTTGTTAAAGCTTCTGACTTGCTCATTGAGATGACTAAAAATGGTTATATTCCCGATTTGATTGCTTATGGAGCTCTTATTCATGGCCTTGTTTGCTCTGGAGAGGTTGATATTGCTTTGACAGTTAGAGATGAAATGAGAATAAAGGGAATTGTCGCTGATGCAAATGTTTACAATGTTCTGCTAAACGGTCTTTGTAAGAAAGGAAGGCTTCCTGCAGCAAAGATTCTTCTAGCGGAAATGCTAGACCAAAATATAGCTCCCGATGCCTTTGTTAATGCCACTCTAGTTGACGGGTTTATCAGAAGTGGCAACCTCAGCATGGCTAAAAGAATCTTCGAGCTTACAGCTATCAAGGGAATAGATCCCGGTGTTGTTGGGTATAATGCTATGGTTAAGGGCTTTTGCAAATTTGGATTGATGAATGATGCAATGTTGTTTTTGAAAAAAATGGTAAGCAATGGCCATGTTCCAGATGAGTTCACATATTCGACTGTGATAGATGGGTATATAAAGCAGAATGACTTGCATGGTGCACTCAGGATGTTTGGACAGATGCTGAAACGGAGGTGTAAGCCAAATGTTGTAACTTATACTTCTATGATTAACGGTTTTTGCCTCAGTGGCGATTCCAGTACAGCTGAAACAATTTTTGTGGAGATGCAATTCTACGGCTTAGTGCCAAATGTGGTTACTTACAGCATACTCATCGGGTGCTTCTCTAAGGAGGGTAAGCTTAGAAAAGCTTGCGTGTATTTTGATCAGATGCTTTTCAATAAGTGTGTTCCGAACGATGTTACGTTCAATTATCTTGTAAATGGCTTTCCTAATAATGTGGAAGCATTGAAGTGTGAGGTACCACTTGATGAAACCCCACTGTGTCTGCAAATTTTTGGATGCATGATATCAGATGGATGGGAGCCGAGAGATGCTGCTTGTACTTCTATCATATTATGTCTCTGCCAATATAGAATGGTTGAAACTGCATTATACTTTAGTGACAGGATGAGGAACAGAGGCTTTGTTCTGAATCCTGTCGCTTTCATTGCCCTGCTACATGGACTTTGCTTGGATAGAAGATCACGAGAATGGATGAATATAATACCTTTTAATCCAAGTGAAAAGGAGCTACGAACTGCTGTCGTGTACTCCCAGAAATTGAACCAATTTCTACCGAGAGGGTTCACGGCAGAGGCTTTGAATATTTTGTACTCCTTGTTGGAAGCTCCATTACTAAATGCGGAAGGTTAAAGTCTGACAGAGATTCTAAATTGTCAGATAGACCAGAAACTGATTTTTTCGAGGCAGCATTTCGATGAATCAACAAGGCTAGACTCTTGTGAAGGTAATGCATCTCAAGTCTTTAGAAGATGTGATTTTGATGGTTTGTGCATTTGGTGTTTCTTTCTAATTTCATTCTGCAGCAACTGTACATACTGTGGTTCCTTTCTGGACTTTGATTGATCTTTTCTGATTATATACTTATTTCAAGCTGCAGTCACATATATTACCTTCGTGGTTACATAAGATGGACAGAAAGATAGCCAAGCACCCACCAGCAACCATGATGATTCTGGTTCCAAGACTGATGCATGCGGCAATTATGGAATTGTTTGAGAACAGAGTGTCCAGTTCAGTTTACAAAGAGTAGCTTCAGACGGCTTCGTGTATAAGAAATTACTTGTATAAACGCAATTGATCGAGTTTAACTTCTACTCGAGAAAATGCGAGAATATGATTTGAAGTGCCTTGAAATAGTGGAACTGCTGGATTAAACCCTCAAAAACCCGCTATTGTTCTTCACTTACACTTTCAATACAAAAACAAAGAATGCCTAAACAGTGAGACCTTGTTGGTAAAAACAGCAGAACACCAAAACAAAAATCACAATTTAGATTCGCAAAAGCAGTCGGGCAAAGCAGATCCTCTTCCCATAACAAAATCTTCTTTATGAGCTGACCATAACCCTTCCATAACAAAATCTGCTTGCAGGATTAAAGCTGTCTCGCTAGGAGTAAGGGGACACTTCCCTCCTTTTCTCCAAATACTAGCCATTTCTCCAGTCCAGGGTTTTCTATCTCCCCGTACAGCTTCGATGGCTTCCATGGAAGATGAAGAGAGGTCTTCGTACTCACATTGGCTGTATGCTACCATGTCAGGTTCAAAGCGCAGATGTAGTGAGAGGAATGGTTTTGGTATAGCTTCCAAGAGTTCCATAGCTTTCTCCTCCAGTGAACTTGTCAGACGTAATGCCCTATAACATGCTTGACAGAGTGCAGAGGGGAATAAAAGTATGAGCACACACAACTGAAGGTTGAGACTCAAAAGTTTCTAAAAGGGAAGCAATCAATAGCTAATTATAATTTATAAGCCTTCACCAAGATGAACAGAAAACTAAATTTTGAAACACAGATCTAAGAAAACATGCTAACCTGTCCCTCCTTTGACTCATTGCTGGTGTAATTGAAATAAAGCGATGCTCCAACAACGGTGGGAGGACATTCTCGACATAATCGAATTGTCCTTTGCGTTTGCTACAATCAACATGAAACGGCTCTTTAGTTGCTATTTCTGGTGGCAGTTCTTTGACGACTCGAACGAAATTAGTCACTTGTTGAATGAAGTAATCCACATCAAATACATCTGCAAAACCACTGTCCCAGCAGTAGAAAAACACTCTACATAAATATATGAAATGTAGAACCCAAAAAGTCACTTACATTTTCAAGTCCAATGTAAATATACTGTTCAGTACATTCGATCATAAATCTGAAGTAAATTCTCTTAAATACTTATTCCCAAGCTAACAAGTAAGAACTGAATATCAAGCATAGATGTATTAGCAATATAATAGAGACACAGCTGCTCAGACTTATTTTTCAAAAAAAAATCATGAGTCAGGGAACAGTCTTCAAGACTAAAATTTGGAACCAATTATGGCAGCAAGCTTGCAGACTAGAATAGAGCATATTGTTTCTGACGAAAGAAGTGCTTATTAAATTGGGTGACTGACAGATTTTGGAGCAGAATTTTCAATAAACTTGAGTCAAAATATTCTAACTTTACTTATCAAATGCGATTGCCGATTATGCATAATCTGTTGAATGGATCATCAAAAAATATGAAACCACCCAACAAGGCAACAAGGCAATAACCAAAATGTGAGCCACTAAGGTACACCGTCAGTCTAGTTTAATTTCAAAAGATGTGCAAAGCAACAATAGTCAGCATTGCATAGTGATGACAATACATCAGTTAGTAAGTGATATTCTACTTATCACTAACATACGCGACCATGACCATGGATCATAATCACTTTGCACCTTTGGAAGCTGACATTAGTTGAAAGTACCTCGACTCATTCCAATATGAAGCTGCCTCAAACGTTGGTAAAACGAGAGTTGCATTCAACAAGCGGGCAATACCAACTCCATCACAGAACTGCAACAATCACAACACACCGATTTACTAGCAAGCAAATAATAAAGCCCTTTGTTTTCGTTCGACAACAAAGCCGTTTATCCCACACTTTATATGATATATAGAGCACTCACATCTCTTCTCATCTGATTGAGGCCACCATAGCAATCCACACGAATATATCCATTAGTACCTGTCGGTGGAGCTGCAGGATTTCAACAACAAATAACCAATGCAATCTTCTGCAATGAAAGTCAATTAAACTTTGACTCAGGATATAAAAAAAAAAACAAAAAGAGACCAACGCAATTGATGTACTTAAAATCCCCACAAATACTATCTGCGTCTTCAAATACTGACAAGTCGAACTAAGAAGATGAACAACTAAACAAACTCCTTTCACAATAGTGAATCCTCAAATCTTGGTGGCTAGCTTAAACTAAACGATTATGATTTCAATCGGTACGATAAAATATTTCCAGCCATTCTTGAAACTAGTAATTAGAATGGAGAAGCTGAGGCGGTACCATTAAGATGACCCTGAAGCCACCACTTACGCGGCCTCCATTCCACAATTCTTTTAACCTTCCATATAGCCAAGCCCTCCCTGACCAAACATAACAGGTAATACATGAAGCATAAAAATTATGCATACATCAAATGAAGTTGAGGAAGGGAGAAAAGTGCAGTCTTACGTGGGGAAACCGGGGGAAATGGGATTTACGGGGAGTGTAGGCGAAAGCAAAATGATGGCGGCGAGGAGGGAGAGAGTGAAGAGGGTAATGAACAATGGTTTCACAGAGACGGCAATCATTTGAAAGAGTTGAGATTTGGATTAGACGGAACGAGGAATTCGCTAACCAACCAAAAGGCTGGCCGAAAACTTGGTGATGAATTGAATCGAGCGAGAGGAGAGAAGTCACTGAAAAATATGCTTCGATCTCTGATCCTGATTCAACCTTATTGCCACATCCAAAAATAGTAAAAAGCTAAAGGGTATAACATCAATTAATTATATAAAAATCATAAAAGCTAAAAGGAATTACTTATTAAATAGTAATTACTAATTACTGTATATTTAATTGTTTTTTTAAAGACTGTAAATTTAATTGTTGATTGTGTTTTTCCTTTTTCCTATTTTTTTAAATTTAGACCTCTCCACATATTAGTAATTACTGCTCTATGTGTTTTGGCATTTCCACAAATTTGGGTCGGGTCTTTAACGATTTAACGGCCGGGCCGACCGGTTATTAAATAAAAGCCCTATTGCAGCCCGAGGGTAGAGTGTGGACGATTTTTTGAGCTTCCCGGTCCGTCATTGCTGCTGGGTCACGATTTAGTCAGGCTGACAGATCGGGCCTCGGGTTTGATAATCATGGTACTTACACTTTATACACAGCGTTTCAAAAATTTCACATTTATATACCAACTATCAGGTCACTAAAATATTTATCATACGTTGTGTTTCCGTCCAAAACCCCTGACAGTGTGGACATATGTTATTTGGTGACTGTGCATTTTACTATTTATTAATTCCATGTGAAAAAATTGATGACAAAAATATTTGTGTAATTAAGTTTCTTCCTTTATATCATTCTTCCTATTTTTCCTTCCTTTTTCCATACAGGATTTTTCATTTCCTTCCCCCCCAAAACACATGATTCTTCATTTCCCTCCCCCCAACAAATTGTATTTCATCCCTTTCTGCCTTCCTGACTGATTATAATTTCTCATGTTTTTCTCTCACCTCATCTACTTCAATTAACCTTCTTCGCCTTCTTTATCTTCTCCATGTCAATTGTCTAAATCCTAATTTGTGTTCTCCATCTTCATTTAACCCTAATTTAAGTCAAATAGATTTGAAGCAATGTAGTTGTGGATCATCGTCAGGGGTGAAGCAGCACGAAGTAGGTAAGTCGTCGGGGGGAAGTGTCAGCACAACTGTGACGTGATTCTGATGGTCGCTGCAACGCTGAAAAATAAGTGCATACCGTTTTATTGATGTCCTTATTGGCAAGACAAAAGGGTTGATTATGAATTTTTCAAATGGGCTGCTAAGAAGCCAAGGATGGAAGAAGGGATTAACATGGTTAAGCTAAGGAAGCTGAATATCACGAGCTCAGTGCTAGACTAAGGGAGTCTGAATATGGCATAATCGTAAAAAATGTTGGAATTGAGGATTACTAGGGAGAAACTTGCATTTATTGAGACTCGGATTCGATATGTATTAATGTCAATTTCGTTCATTATCGTGTTGTTGGTTGTAATGTTATTTCGTATTATGTATTGAAAGGCATATTGCATGTATCCTTGTACTGGAATGCCTCACCCGTTGCATAGCATGTCCCATCTCTCCCGCTTGAACTCTCCTGCTCGTGTTAGGGTTTAGGGTTGTCTGTGATATATAAGACAAGTGTTAAACATAAAACTAACACTAAACACAAAGCTAGAGGGTTTAAAGTGCATTACTTGTACACCTCTGTTACAAAGACAAGTCCTTGCGTTGTGGCCTCCTCCTCCACATGTACGACATTAATATCTAATCGGTACTTAGATATTCGGTTTCCCTCCCCAACTTTGAAGTCATAATTTGCATCGTTAGCATCAAAATCTGAATTCTATAGTGACATGTTAATGTCCACCATGTCATGAACACTAGTTAAGTCAATTACTACTTCTTCTTGTCTTTGATTCTGTTCTTGAACCTGGTTAAGAAACAATTCATTTATCTGCTCAACCTCAACGTCGTGCAAATCATATTGTGTCTTAATCGTCCTCCTCCTAAACGATGAGATTTCCAGACTATCCATAACTTGTAGGGATTGATGGTCATGCCCGAGTCAGATATCAGATGTATGATCCTTTCGTGGGCTCTTATAGCAGGTACATCCATGTCAGAATCCATTACATGCCTGTGTTCCCAATCACTTGGTTCATCTGATGCATTCTCCCCATTTGGCTTTCTTCTTCATTCACAAATGATTCAGGTTTAGTCCTTTCCATGAACATGTTTACTATGCCATTCAGTGTAGTATTAGTCAAACGCGCATTTATTGTGTTCATATACAAAATTGTCCTACGAGAAACAGTTAGTTTACTTACGTAGTGTAAAGAACCGTTGTTGGCCAGAGTAGCAAACTACGTCAAGAGAATTTTTCATCGATGAATAACCAACCATCTCATCACCGCATGGATCATGGTGATATCCCATCCAGTACGCAGGTGGAAGGTTCCCATGACGTGAGAATAGGAGAATTGCAACCACGTGGCGAAATTTTCGTTCCCACGTTCAACACTCCTATTGATCAACCTCATGTACAACGAGTTGGTCAACCACCTCTCATACCAATGGCAAGGCCTTATGTAGCACCTGTCAATATGGGAGGAGGAGGTGGTTTAGGTGGTGGAGATCACATTCCATCACGTGTTTACCCTAGACCTATGCCACCCTAGTTCAATGGGCAAGGCATGGATCCCATGGGGTTTATGCCGCCATGGAGGCATCAAAGAGTGCATGGGCACGATGCATTTACCCTAAGGGAGTGGGTTGCTCAACTTCTTACCGAGTAATTTGGTACGGGGGTTAGGACCACCATGCCACCTGTGTATTGCAAAACTTATCTAGAGTGGGTAGATAGACTTTACCCATTCCCAAGAGGTTTTAAGGTATATGACTTTGACACCTTCATGGGATGGGTGACCAATTCATCATAGAGCATGTTGGACGTTTCACTGTCCAATGTGGTGATGTTGGAGATTTTGTAAAATTAAGAATTTTTAGCAACTCGTTGATTGGACTAGCTTTTGCCTGATATGTCAACTTGCCATCTAATTCTATACAAACCTGGCAACGTATGGAACAAATCTTATAAATCTTTCATGCTTAGTTCTACAGATTTGAGCATGAGGTTTCCATGGCTGACTTGGCACGCATGCGCCAACAGCCAGGTGAGTCGGTGGAGCATTTCTTGACCAACTTCAAGAATGCTCGTAACCGGTGTTTTGTCAATTTGATAGAGAGAAAGTTTGTCAAGTTGGCACAAGATGGTTTAGCTTTTGAGTTAAGGAAGAAGCTTGAGGACGGAGAATCTTTTGACTTATTCAAACTCATGTCTTGTGATGTAAGATATGAGTCTCTTCTGCATGAAGAGGAGAATAGGAGAAGTGCCTCAAGGGGACCATACCTTCCAAACTTTGACTATGTTGTACACCATATTGATGGTGGAGTTGTCGAAGTTGAGGTTGACTTGGCAGAGATAGTGTCAGGGAAACTTTATATGTGTATCACATTGGCAAAGGTTGAGAATGAGTCCCAAGGAGCACGACCAAATCGTGCCTCGATCCAACCTAGAAAATATTCGTTTGACGTGTGAAAGGCAGACTTGAAATTTGACCAACTACACAAGGATGGTCAAGTCAAGCTCTCTAGGGGGGCATAACCTCCCATTGCCTGACAAACTGAAAAGAAGACATTATTGTAAGTGGCATAATAGCATGTCTCATCCAATCACAGTCTCCTCCCATCTTTCAATCCCAACCTTCTTCTGTAGTTGCTTCTTCTTCTTTCTCGATTTGTTCTTCTCTTGACTAATTCATGCTACTCATTTAACCTTATAGATCATAAATAAAATCAAGCTGATATATATATATGAATTGATTTCATAATGATTTTATTCTTATTATAAAATTCAACATTCAATTCATTGACGATTATATTCCTTAAACTCGTTTTATATATACATCAATAAAATCATCTGCAAATTTTCAAGGAGTATATATATTATCCTTTGAAAACAACACCAATGATATATACATAATATTTTTCTAAATCAATTCCGCCATACAAGGTAACAACTAACAAACGAATGACTAATTAAACACAATTCCAAATTCTTCAAATCCTCCTCCGTATAAATCCCTGCTCAAAATTCCCAACCAACTCATCAAGAAAAAAAACACCATTATTCAACATATCACACATCACAAGTAATCTCCAATGGTGCTCATATCAGCTTACCACTTCTTCACTCTGCTACTCCTTATCTCCACCGCAACAATGTCGGTACACTCCGAACACTTGAATCCTGAAGTTACACTAGGATGCTGGAAGGAAATATATCAAGTGCCTCAATGTGTGTTCCGCATAATCAAGGCCTTCGTCTTCAATGGGTCCATCGAAGATGTCGGTGTTCCTTACTACCGAGATTTCCTTTCTTTGACCGGAGACTGCCAAGTCAAGATTTTTCAGAACAGTACAATTATTGCCTTGATTGAGACTTTTTGCACTGCCATCATCGGTTCTTCTGACTGCCCTCCTCTGCCACCTACCGCTCCTGCACCAGGAGGAGAAACTCCGCCGGTAGTGGCAGAACTTCTTTTGGATCCTACCTAGTTTCATGTTAGTGATATGGGTAATGTTGAATTTGAAAAGCAAAAGAGGACTTCTACTTTCCCATGGCCAATTGTACACCTTGTTTGATTGAGTTACAAAATAGGGTATCATTACGTTGGTCTTAACAAATATCATTATCTCACTCAATTCAGTTCAATTTCCATGAAGTACCACCATATAGATATTTTATAAAATATTGGTAGTTTTACTATTTTCATGGAAATCACTAAATAAAAGAGGATGATTGGAATTTGAGTTAATTCCCGCAAAAAAGAAAGTAAAAGAAGATGATTAAATTACTTTAGCCACACTATAGTACTCACAGTTTTGTAATCTATTAATGGACTTGATATATGAAATCTGAATTTCAAATTTCCTGAAGTTTGAAGAAAAAACATAGAGATAAGAGCAGCACGTTGATTCATATGAAACATAGTGATATGATGGTACTTTTGCATGGTAGTTAAGTTTGATGTATGATCAAGTCTATTTAGATTGTCGATCACAGATCTTCAAAAAATAACCGTATGAAAATTATGGTTGATTCTTTATCGGGGTGTTATTTCGGTTGATTATGAGTGGGATATTTATAGAATGGTTTTCGACCGTGCTTCTAACTTCGTGTATGTTAGAAGAAAAAAGGACCAATCCCATTTCCTTTATGTTCAGTGGGTGAGGTCGTTAACTTAATCTGTTAATTTGTTAGCTCTGTCCCTTTGTATTTATAGCCTTGAGGATGGGCTTTCCATCCTCACATGATTCAATTTAATATAATTCCCTTTTTCTTCCAAACTCCTTTTTCTACAACTTTCAACATGGTATCAGAGGTCGCAATCTGTTAGTTTGTTTGTTCTCATCCAGTAAGAAAAAAATTGACTTTCTCGACTACAGTTTGGTGGCTCTGGCGTCCACTAATCCGCTTTACCCGTTCTGGCTGCGAAATAACAAGTTGTTGCATAGCTGGCTCATTCGCTTTGTCGCCCCCAATATCTCACATAGCATCCTCTACTCCAAATCCACACGTGACGCTTGGTTAGTTCTCCGATCGCGGTTTTCTTAAGGCGGTGCTTTCAAAATCGCTGATATTGAAGAGAGGATATTCGCTCTTCGACATGGATCTCAATTAGTCACATACTACTTTATAGATTTTGTATCTCTTTTCGATAAACTCTGTAATTTCCGACTTATCCCGTATTGCTCCTATTCTCCAGTGTGTGCCTATGTCCAGGCACCAGTTCGAGCCTACCAGCAGCATGATTGTACGATACGCTTCCTCTCTGGTCTAGACAAAGACTTCGCTAGTCCACACTCTCAGGTAATGCTTCTAGATCCGCTGTCTGATATTGATCGGGTCCTTGCTATAATGATTCAGCAAGAACGAGATCTTGGTGGTTCTTCTGTTGCTCCCGGTTCGAGTGAGCCTAATCTCTTCCCAACACTGCTTCTGTTTTAGTTGTTCGTAGCCACCCCTTCAAACAGCAAGGTAAGAGACCCGATTGTAACTTATGTGGTTTCAATGGGCATATGATTGATGTCTGCTACAAAAAGAATGGCCATATGCCAGGCTATCAGCATAGGCCAAAGAAAATTGCTCATGCGAACGCGGTGAGTGATGTTGCTCATGCCTCCACACCTACCGATTCTCCTATCACAGTGTAAGTTTCTCGGGTGTAATACATGGTTTTCAGACATATTACAATCGCATGATGCACGCGTTCAATACTGGTTATTTTGCTCAATCACATATGTTTGACTCTTTAGGGATGCGACCCTCCTTTAGCACACCGCAACGTGTTCGTCATATTCAGGTCAACATGTCTATTCAAATGCTCCCTATGCTTATAATACGTACGAATGCCATTGATCTGACCAATTTGGGTCCTTTTGTCCCTCAAGCAAACTCGGTTCACTCGGTATAGCCAGACCACCCGTCTTCCTTTGGTATCTTCCTTATTCCCCCTTCTACTTCTTTTGTTCTTGCTCCTTTAATTCTTTGCTTCTCGATTCTGGTGCGTCCAATCATGTGTGGTTTGCAACATCGACTTGTTTAGCTCATAATCCTCTGTTAGCGATCGTTTTGTGCATCTTTCTACTGGAGAGTATATTGTTGTTTTAGGCGTTGGAACTATTGAATATTCCCCTTCTTTGCAGCTCACCAATGTGTTGCATATTCCTTTTTTTCTTCTTCAATCTGATTAGTATTAGTCAGCTAGCCAAGCAGTGTGGCTTATGCATCTTTTTACATCATAATTTTGTGTTTGATTGAGGGATTCCCTAATATGAAGATGATTGGTACAGCTGAACTATTAGACGGGTTCCACTCATATTGTTGCTACGTATTCCACAAACCAGCATCCGATTGATGTTTGGCACACCGCTTAAGGCACATGCCTTGTTATCGTCTTCCATACTTATCCAGTCCTACTAGTTCCATTTTTTTATTCAAAGCTCCACTGCTCTATCTGTCCTTGTGCAAAACAAAAATGCACCCCATTTTCACTTAGTAGTTCAGTTGTATATACTCGCCCTTTTGAACTTGTATACATGGATATATGGGGACCTACTTCTGTAAAATATTTGGTTCGATACTTTTATTTTGGTATTATGATGGACGCCTATTCTCGCTTTACATGGTTGTTTCCTATGAAGATTAAGTCAGAAGTTCAAACAATTGTCTATAGTTTCTTTAATTTTGTTTAGACTCAGTTTGGCTCCCGCATCAAAGGAGTACAAACTGACAATGGCAAGGAATTCAACCTGCCTGTTTTCTTTCAATCCTAAGGTATTGTCTATCAGTCTACATGTGTTCAAACATCACAACACAACGGCTTGGTAGAGCACAAACACCAGCATATTTTAGTCACCACTAGAGCTTTACTGTTACAAGCACACTTACCGTCGTGATTCTGGATTTTTGCAGCAATCCATGCTATCTATCTTATTAACCGGTTGGCCGCACCCTTTTACGGAACAAGACTCTTTTTGAGTACTTATGCAACCAGCCCCCCACCTATAATCGGCTCGAGCTCACACCACACGCCAAACCTTATGTGTTTCTCAGTTTCCCTCCCACACAAAAAGGGTACCTACTCTTTGATTTACTCACTGCCAGCACTATGGTCTCCAAAAATGTTTCCTTTTATGAAACTATTTTTCCCTTTTACAAAGGTCTCTCCCTCAATATAACACCATCTATTTCATTACCCAACTACATGACCTCGCTCACGATGATTCATCTCCCCCCTCCCCGACTTTTTGGGCTTCTACCAATGCCCCTTCGTCCTATGTTTCACCTTCCATTAGCTCCTTCCCCATTCATATGGATCCAAACCCCTCCACCATTCATATAGATCCACCTCCTCCTTGAAGATCGGCAGGGCAACCACTAAAGCCAGGCTACTTAACGGGTTACCACTACAACTCGATCTCATCATATCCCATTACTCAATCGCGATATCCCATTGAGCATGTCCTCAACTATTCCCAGCTTTATCCTCACCATCAGAACTATATCTTGGCCATGACTACTAAACAAGAACCTATAGTTTCTCAACCAGCTTCACTTTCACCTTTTTGGAACTCAACAGTCTTAGGTCATTGTAGACCTCCCTCCCAACATCATTACCATCAGTTGTAAATGGGTTTTCTAGATTAAGTATAAACAATACGGCTCCATGAAAAAATACAAAGCTTATCTTGTCGCCAAAAGATATAGCCAAACTCACACGTTGACTACATGGACACCTTTTCCCTAGTGATCAAAATGACCATCGTTCGTACCTTATTAGCCATTGCTTCCATCCAAAATTGGCACATCCATCAACCCGATGTTAATACCGCCTTATTACATGGCGATCTTAATGAAGATTTTTACATGGTTCTCCCACCGGGACTCAAGTTTCCTTACGACACTACAAATAAAGTTTGCAAACTTACTAAGTCCTTATACGGCCTTAAACAAGCTGTTCGTCAATGATATGCGAAACGTACTTCCACCTTTCTTACCTCAGGATACACCCAGTCCACCTCCAATCATTCTTTATTCACCAAATCAACAGCGGGCCATTTCCCCGTTCTTCTCATCTACGTTGATAATCTCCTCAAAATTTAACATATTTAAGTCTATCTTTGATCATGCTTTCTCCATCAAGGATCTAGGCTATCTCGAGTATGTTTTAGTTATGTAGGTATCACGCAATCCCTCTGGCCTACACTTGTGTCAACAAAAATACACTCTTGACCTGCTTCGAGACACTTGATACTTAGATAGCATGGAAGCCACCACCCTAAGCCAACCCCGCTAACACCTCAGCGTCACTACCGGAGATCTCCTACCCCAGACTTAGCTACGCCTTATCGCCGCCTCCTAGGCCGTTTGCAATATCTATGGAATACCCACTCGAACATGTGAAACCCCACCCTAGGAGTCTCGGTCTAATCACTGGTTTAACCAAAGAATCCTACTCGGGTTCCAAACTGAACCAAACTCAACCCACAATTACTAAAAAATGCATAAAGCAAGCATTAAAAACTGAACATGAACCATTTATTAAACCTTTTAACAAGGTTCGGAAAACCGGATCGGATACCGAATCGGGGTTGAATGGTTGATGGTTCGATCGGGGTTGGACCATTTTCTAAACCGGGTCGGACCATTTTTATTATTAATTTAATATAGTTGTGTTGAACCGGACAGATTTAGAGTTGAGCCGGATCAATCCGGTAGTATATAGAGCTAAATTTTATAATATAACCTATATAAATTATAACATATAGAGAATTTCGAATAAAAATTTAGTCCAATAATACTCAAATATTCAAATACAACATAATCCTGACACAGGGAGGTAGTGACAATAAATAACAATACCGGGCTCATTAAGTATGGTAATTAGAATGAGTACAATCTAAACCCCTTAACGAGTACCCATTGGAGGGCAAGTCTAGTGCCAACAGCCGTGGTAATTCCAGCTCCAATAACATATATTTAAGTTGTAGCAGTTAAAATGCTCATAGTTGGACATTGGGTTTGGTCAGCCGGTCTGCCTCACGGTGTGCACGGACTATCTTCTCCCTTCTCCCGGTGATGCGATCCTGGCCTAAATTGGTCGGGTCATGTCTCCGGCGCACCACTATTGAAGGCCGATCACCACTAGCCTACCGGACCTTGGGCCACCCACACCCGCACCAACATCCCCCCTTGGTGTTTGATGCCGCACGGTGGACCTGGTTTCGGTTTTTCTTTTGTGCTAAGCGGTGTGTACAATGACCACCATTTGGTGAATTTGTTTGTTGGACATAGCTATGTCATGCTCAGCAACGGGTCATTTGATGGGGCTGATGTACGTCATACGTGATGTGAATGAGTGGTATTTGAGTTTTTTGGGACATAGTCGAACATCATCATATAACAACAATCATAAATAAAAAAATCCAATATACACAAATTTCAAATGTCTTGATAAACATAATATAAAAGAAGTTTGATAACTGAAATATGAAAATCATGTAGAAAAGTCTATAGTACTCATGTCCTAATGGGTAGCTCCACCTACTCTAAGTCCAAAGTCTACATTTGAATAATCATCACCTTCTTCAAAAGCTGCTTCAAGAGAATCGAGTTGAAGTACATCAATAGTCTTGGTCGTCTTTGCAATTTCATCCAAGTGCTTCAACATTGCTTCACGAACATGAATAGGTACACTGCTATATGCTTTCACATTCCCTTTGATGCAGCCAAGCCAAGTGAAGGTTGAATCTGCTAATTCCCCCACCTCAAATAATGTATGGACAAGATGTGCAATTAAATTTTCCATTGTTAGGAATAATGACCAAGGATGATCGCCGGCAGGTTGAAGGCGATGACCGTCGTCGAGTCTGTCGGCGAGTTAAAGGCTTGAAGCAGACCGACCAACAGTAGTTGATGGGTTGAAGCAGATCAACAGCTACGGTAGTATGATATTTGCGATTTCTTAGGGTTACTGGGTTTTTGCTTCTGTATTTCTGTAGTAGTCTTTACTCTTTAAAGCTGAATTTCATTTTCTTAATTGTTTTTCCTCATGAATTAAATTTAAAATGGTGGCGTTTTCTTGTAATTGGGGTCTAACCGGTGGGTTACCAAAACGTGTCTGATCGAGCGGTTTGACCAGGTAAATGCCCCAGTTTTTACCATTTACACAAACCGGTGAGTCTGTGTCGGCAATACGTCTGGTTCTTGATCAGACCCGTTCTACCGGCTGGTCCGATCAGGTTTCCCTAACCTTGCCTTTTAATACGGACATATAAGGATTCTGAATCATTAAATGCATGCTGAAAAGCAAGACAATTGGAGATGCAATTCCGGTTCTGAAAATACATAAAAACGATATCATCTAATATCAAAACCCCGACCAGTTCTATCTCCACCATCATCTCCAGTACGTGTGACTGAACACACAAATACACCAAGGAAAAGAATATCTATTGGGGTCAATGATAAGCACTGAGTGACTAAACCGGACTAACGTAGAACTGAGACTGTACTCAGAGTATACTAAAACTATACTAAGACTTTACTAAGCCTTTACTGAGGATAGAACAAGAAGTCTATCTAAACACTAAACCTAATAATGTGACCATGTGGTCTTGTAGGCATCAACTTAGCATCAGCCACCTTTAGCTATGAGCGGACAGTCTCATGGTGGATTAGACCATGAAACCACCCTGAAATACCGTGAGAGCAGCCCTGAAAGGCTTAGTCGTCACGTCCTGCCTAACCTGAATGAATCCTGGGAGATTGTACAATCCATGGGTGGGTGACCAACGCATAAACGGGAGCTATCTAGCTAATCCTATTCCTGTCCTAATCTGAACTGTGAATCAAACACAACAATTCCATCGCAAGGAGCTTATGCTCGAAATAATACAACTATTTGTACAGTAGATCACACGCTACTGTATAGCCTGAGTGACCTGCTCTGAAATACAACACATGTTTAGTAGATCACACGCTATTGTATAGTCCCGAGAATCCAATCATTCGATTCCTAACCACCTAATTACAGTTCTACGCTTAAATCAGAAAATTAATAGAAAATCCCCACCTGTTATGAAGAGCTGACATCTCTGATTCTGATTTTACATGAGTCCTCTC
Source organism: Linum usitatissimum (assembly GCA_030674075.2). Classification (NCBI taxonomy): domain Eukaryota; kingdom Viridiplantae; phylum Streptophyta; class Magnoliopsida; order Malpighiales; family Linaceae; genus Linum; species Linum usitatissimum. The sequence continues at coordinate 4,135,192 of JAUJYP020001374.1, forward strand.
TCTGCCATGAGTCTGTATCTTCTAACCGTGCGTCGTTTGGAGCTCAAACAATCGAGTTATGGTCCATTTACTTCGTTGCAACAATTTGAAACTTGTAGGAGCAGAACCGTCCTTTCACTGTCCAGCTGGGAAATTTACAAATTCAGTCCCTCTGATTCTTCTTGCTGCCACGAGTATGTAGCTTCTGACCGTGCATCGTTCGGAATTCAAACGATCGAGTTATGCACCATTTACTTGTTTGCAACAATCTGAAACTTTTAGCGGCAGAATCGTCCTTTCATTGCCAAGCTGGGCAATTTATAGGTTCTGTCCCTGAACATTGGCCAACTGCAAATCAGTCACCCAACTTCCAGGAATTCCAAAACATTCCTTGAACTTTATAAAAGTTACAAAAAGGTCAGTTATCTTTCCAAAACTGCAGCCTGGTCGCAGAACTTCTGACTATGACCATCTGATCACTCGTCTACTCTGGCGAGCTCCTCACCGCCGGCAAGCAGGTCCAGACTCCGGTGACTCTCAGGCGAGCCTCCATCGATTCGCGAAGTCAAGGACGATAAAAAAAATCATTAACAGGAGGAAAAGTCAAAACCTAATTCTCAAACTGAAACTCTTTAAAGCTTATCTGAAATCCATATTTATCCTAGATTAATCTAGGAGAAACGATTCCGGCATCGTCCTTGTCGACTCTTTGAAATCTTGAGGTGATCAGAGCGTGTTTGTACATTCAAACTTGAATCTTCTTCAGTCTTAGGTTCAACAACAATGAAGAAAAAACTAATTTAAAACTTCTAATAATTTTGTTAACTAATAACCCTAAAGCCTTATATACTAAACCCATCACGATTGTAATGAATAGTCAATCACGTCCGTTACTACACTGCCCGCCACGTCCGTCGCCACCAATCACCCACGGGCGTTGCATCCAAACAACAGGCGTGGTCATTAACTCCCACGCCCGTGTCCATTCTTTTCATTAAAAAGACAACACGGAAGGTCCACCCAGTTCTTGCATGAACTGAACGTGAATCATGCCTTTCTTTGCATGAGTTCACCATTAAAAAGCAAAGCAAAACATTTCCAATATCCCTCCTGAATAATATGCCAACGACAACAGTATGACCGGTTGGACCCGATAACTATTTCGAATTTTACAAATCTTTAATACTTCATCAACTATTATGTCAATTCGTCAAATTAGTTAAATTAATTCAATTTCCAACTTCCAATATCCATTCAATAAATAAAATTTAAATTAAACCAAAATTTTAAACCAAACTGAAAATCAGGGTATCATAAACATTTGCCACACTGTTAACCAGTTAAGTCAATTTGTTGGCTCCCCCACCACATTCCATGAACAAACTACTCACCGTCTTCTCCGTTACCTAAAAGGGACCCCGGCTTATGGGCTTTTCTTTTCTCGTAACACTCATCTTCATTTGAGTGCCATCTCTGATTCAGATTGGGTGGGTTGCCCGGACACTCGACGGTCTCTTACCGGCTACTGTCTCTTCATCGGTGATTCCTTCGTTTTTTGAAAATCAAAGAAACAAGTTACTATTTCTTGCTCCTGAGCCGAAGAGAATATCTTGCCATAGCCTCCATTGTTGTCGAGTTACAATGGCTTGTTGGACTCTTAGCCCCTTTTCCAATCTCCATCCCTCACCCTATTAGTCTCTTCTGTGAAATTCTCTCGGGCGTTTGTATGATCGAAAAGATGGTCCAACGCGAACGAACCAAACGTATAAAACTAGAGTATCATTGCATCCGCGAGAAGGTGCAGGATGGGCTCCTACAAGTCCAACACATTTCAACCCATAATCAGCATGCCGACCCTCTTACCAAGTCTCTCTCGGTTCAGCAGTTCCACACTTTCCCAACCTCAGCCTGCTCAGTATCCATGCTTAGTTTGCAGGGGATGTTAGAAGAGAAATGGACCAACCCCATTTCCTTTCTGTTCAGTCGGTTAGGTCGTTAGTTTAGTCTGTTATTTTGTTAGCTCTCTCACTTAGTATGTATAGCCTTGAGGATGGGCTTGTCATCGTCCTCACGTCAGTGAATTCAATATAATTTTCTTTTTTCTTTCAAACTCCTTTTTCTTTAACTCTCAATAGCGTATGGACTCGTCGGATTAGAACATGATCGAGGAAGCCACGATGCGATATTCGCTGATACTCGAGCAGAATGGTATCTTGAGGAGAATGGTACATTTCCTTTCAAGTAAGGAGGTTGTTGCTGTCGATGTCACGAATTATTGTATTTCCAATAATATGATTATAAGCTCAATGGTTTTGCACCCAAACCGGCTTCATGTAAAGACTTTATTGGCAGTTCGTGAGCTTGCTTGATTATAAGCTCAATGGTTGAGCTCCTAATTAAGCTGGCTTGATAAGGGCTTGATTGGTGGCTCGATTACGAGCTTGCATGATTAGGAGCTTATTTAATTGTTCAGCTCATGAGCCGACTCATTTATGAGTACATTGTTTGTTTTTTGATGAGCTTGCTTATCTATATAACCTCTCTTGGTTGAGCTCCTAATTAAGCCGGCTTGATTAGTGGATTGATCACGAGCCTGCACGATTAGGAGCTTAATTAATTGTTCAATTCACAAGCCGACTTGATTATGAGTACATTGTTTGTCTTTTGATGAGCTTGATTATCTATATAACTTCTCTTTGTTTTTAATCTCTGTTGGAAGTTGGTGATAGTGTTTATGCTCTTTGAATATTATTATAAAATTTGTGAATATGATTGTCATAGTAAATCATGCTTAGAAGTATGCTTAGTATAGTTCAGACCCAAATTTCTGGTTTCAAATTTATATCTTAAAGCATATTTCAGAGCATTTCAATATTTTTTTTATCAGGGTTGGACATATACCGGCTCAGTATACTCATAATTTGCATATTAACGAGTACAATATTAATTATGCTCCTCAACCACGACATATATAGTTGGAGCTTGAGTCATACATTGTTAATGGATATAATCGTGCATACAAGAGCTAGACGCAAAGTGTAAGGGATTTATGAACTCAAGCTATGAGAAGGGTTGTCTAAAAGTCGATTTTTATTTTTATTTTCATCTTGTCGACCGTGTCATATCTTATTTGTATCCATGTTTAGTGCATTATATTTTCTTAAATATCTTAATATTAGTTCAAGATATATTACGATTTTACAATTTAAAAGAGCGTAAATATTAGGAGGAAGTGGTGACAGAATAAAATCTTATACACATGAGTATCAGAAGTAAAAATATGTGATCATACATTAGATGGGTGCCTTCTCAAAAAGTTCTTGTATTGCATTCCTCTTATTCCCCGACAACATTATGACACGTTTAATTAACAAGACAGCATAATTTAATAATTAACCCTCTTCTTAACAGCATACTCAAACTAAACACATCCCAGAAGCCAAAAGCAACGAATTAGATCCCATATAAAATCACCCGGACCTAGCTCCTAATCGCATCAGTGATGAACCCATTCAAAGCAATGTCAGCAGACCCACCTTCCGCCAGAGCTTCCCTGCACTTGTCACTCAGCTTCCTAACTCTCTCCCTAACCTCGCCCCCTTGATCTTCCATCAATCCCTTCAACCCTTTCTCAATCTCATCGCTGCTCACTGTTATCACATCATCCTCATCCACTCCAAACTCCTTGCTGTACTCCATCTTAATGTCCACACCCAACCCCCACTCTTTCACCATCTCAAACGCGTTCAGCTGTTGCTCCCCGTCGATCGGCCACGTCGCGATCGGCACCCCGAACCACAGGCTCTCTAGTATCGAATTCCACCCGCAGTGCGACACGAACCCGCCCACCGCCGAGTGCGCCAGTATCGCAGCTTGTGGGGCCCACCCAATGATTTTCCCCAATCCGGTAGTCCTCTCCAGGAATCCTTCTGGAAGAACATCCGACGGATTCTCATAATCTAATGGGAATGAGACGGTGCCCTTGGGTGGAGGCCGGCGGAGGGACCAGAGGAATCTGTACCCGGCTCTTTCCAGGGCCTCCGCTATTTGCTTCACCTGTTTCTCGTTGAAGCAGCCGTTGCTCCCGAAGCAGAGGAAGACAACGGAAGAAGGAGGCTGTTCGTTGAGCCAGTTCATGATATCGCTGCTTCTTCCCTTGTCTTTAACATCTCCTCCGCCTCGCTTCAACTCCAAAATTGGTCCGACTGGGTAAACCGGAGGGTTTCCCCCCTTGGATAGGTGTTCGATGGTTGCCGACTCCAGCTCAGGGAAAGTGTTAATTACGATTCCTTTGGCGTTTCTGTAATTTTGGACGAAATTGAGGAATCCGTCGCACTGATACGGATTCAAAACAGGGCGAGGCAGGACTTTCCCCGGGATTGAGTTTGCGAAACCCTCGATTTTCCAATCGGCGACGGGGTTGTTGAAATCAGAGACCGGGACGTTTTGCGCATCTCTTAGATTCTGGAAATAGAGGGTGAGGTTGAGGCAGCCGGCGCCGGAGGTGTAGAAGACGTAGCTGGGGAGGCCGAATTCAACAGCGACGTCGATGAATGTGGTGCAGAACATGTCGACTAGGAATCCTGACAGGAAAGGGGATTGGTCGACGAGCTTGGAGACGGCGTCCCTGATGTGGGATTTGTAGGAGTACATAAAGAAGCTGACGACATCCTTGGCGGCAGGATCGACGGCGGCGTCGTTGGGTGGGAGGTCGACGAACTTGACCCGGTCGGAGAGGGCGGAGGAGGTAGAGGCGAGTGCCGTTGTATGGTTAGTGTAGTTGGCATCACCATGGGGAAGGTGCATGATTAGGATTGTGATCCACAGGTTGTCGTCCCTTGCGACCAACAGTTGGGCCAATTGTGCCAGCGCCGTAATGTGGCCCACGCCCGGCGATGGTATGAACACCAGCTCCGCTCTCTGTATTATTTTCCACAGACATTAATCATCCAAAAATAAACATTAGACGAACAATGAAAAAATAAAAATCACCAAAACTCGTACCATTACCAAGAACTTCACAATTATGTTATAAGTTCAATCTGAGACTTACCTTGGTGGTGTGCTTTAAGGTCCCAAGGTTGGAATCGGTGTGAGCCATTGTGAATGTTGTATTGGTCTTGGAAGAAAAAGAATTGGAATTGAGAAACGAATTTGTAAATAGAATAAGATATGAGAAAGGGAAGACTAATTTATATAGAATATGAAAAAACATGGATCGGCAACGTTATGTCAAATTAAGAGATTTATGCATTTTTATTTAACGGTTTTAAATAGTGCACCTTCATTGAAACATTACAATTTACAAATTACCGCTCCATTATCAATACCATTAATGATACATAAAAAGGCGTTTTAAACAGTTCTGATTTCGTGTGAAGCTTTCCTAATATATGCATCTCTTTTACCAGATAGTCGCAGATGGAGTCAAATTGTTTATAGCATGTAATTTCAAATTGTTCATATAACCAGAGAAACTTTAATCCAGTGGTGGATAGAGGCCCTCACCGCTATTAGCCCAACTCTTTTTTAAATTTTGAACTTCGATATTATGTAATTTTCATTATATTTAAAAGTAATGGTTTAGAAAGGTCCTACCTATTAATTTCCAACTTGCTTTCCACGTAGGCTCCACATCATATAATAATAATAATATTTTAAGTAAGAGTTGACGAAGGAGATCTGGAACCCATCTAACGTTTACTAATTAAGTCGATAAGTGATACATGGAGTTCTCACAATTGATTTGCTTTCGCCAGATACTAGTCATAGAACTAGTAATTAATCACGAGTCAAGATGTAAACGGCTGCTAGTGTATTCATGTTACGACTTGTTGGAACTAAACATTGCATATCTTGAACAACGTGACTTGATTGCTTGCTCTGTCCATACTAATATTTGTTGATGTGTTTTGGCCTTGTAATGGACTTGATACTTCTGATGCCTTAAGCATGCCTTGTCTGCTTTCTCTTCAATGTGTTTTGGTGAGAACAAAACATGCAAATGCTTCTTATGACCATAAGGCTCACATGGCTCATATGGTGGGATAGTAAAGGAAGAATAGTAAGCTTACTCTGAATCATAACGAACCCCTCCAAGAATATCAAGCTCATAGGGTGGAACAATAGTGCTGTTGCTGCTATAGGAGTCAGCATGATGAAAAGGTTAGCTTCCATGCTCAGTTCGACGTTGGTATTGTGTTTGTTATTGGTACTAACTTTGTTATATTTTGTCTGTTTCGAGATGCTTGTCATGGCACCTTTAGAGTACAGTCAACTTCTTCCTATACAATTGGTAAGCTACACTGTTCTTTATCTTTGTGGGCGACATTGATATTTTGTTTGTTATTGGTACTAACTTTGTTATTTTTTGTCTATAACGAGATGCATATGGTACTTCTACACCACAGTCAAATTCTTCCTACGAAACTGGGTAAGCTGCACTGTTCGTTAGTCTTTTGGTTTTGGAATGGAGTTCTATGGTTTGTCACAGCTCGACATTGATATTGTGTATGTTAATCTTTTTCTATGACGAGATGCATCCAACTAGTTCCTATACAACTGGTAAGCTGCACTATCTTTTATGTTGTTTTAGAATGGAGTTTGCCTCAGCTTTATCTGTATTGGGGATTCTTCTGTAATTTTCTGGTGTGATTGTGAATTATTTCTTATTGGAACTTTGCAGACTTCCAAGGGAGGCTCCCGAGTTGGAATTTCAGGTATGCCATTGTCCTGAAGGATGATGATGATGACGATGATGATAATGAGTTATCTCGATATTGTCGGTCTTCTGCTATTGTTTCCCGTACTGATGCGTTCCTATCATTCATACAAACGATGCCCACTCTCGCCAAAGCAGAAGATGCTCAACTCTACCCAAATAGATGCTGGAAAGGGAAAAGCCAAGAAGATAAGCAATGTGACAGGTTTGTCTTTTGTCACCCAATGACCTCGTTTAGAGATATGTTGATGAGTAATAAGATGATTAGAAGGGTGTGGATGTGCTTGCTTGAATGGGAATTCTAGAGTGTATACTAGGTTGCTTCTAATTGCAGTTTTTCTATAGGCTGTTTTTTATGCTTAGCCTTCTGGCGGTCTGTATTTTGTTATGCTGGCCCTGATATGTGTACTTGTATGGATGATAATGATGATGCAGTGTTGGTTCCCCATTCTCGAGTCCCGATTCCCGGCAAGGAAGTGGCGTCCTTGCCGGGAGCAAATAAATCCCCTTAGCAGTAGTTTTGTCATTAACTTAGATTACACATTTAGGGTAATGTTACTGATCCGATCCGCCAACGCTGCTTAGTATTTGTGGGCAAAACTGGTTTATATTTTGGGCCTATTTTGTGAATATGCATTCCAACCAAATGGTTTATTTATCAATGAGGTGCAATGGTACGAGAAATTGCACTTGAAAGGACAAATTAATGTTTGATCTCCCACAACGTTGGAAAATGAACACCACCTTAACTTTAGGATAATTCTTCGACTGGATTAATCAGTCAATTGATCGAATATCAAAATTTATAAAAAAAATGGCTTATCTACTTTTTTAGTTCTTTCTAAAATTAACTCATTAATTTATATAGAATATTAAAAGATAGTATAAAAATGACTACAAAGTACACAAGTGCGTTGCTAAAAAAAAGACTACAAAGAAATGTATAATTTATGTTCTCGTTTCTAATTTTTGGTGTATTGTAGGCGTTTGCTATGTGCGTACAAACATGTAAACAGATGCGTACAACATAAAAAACGAGTACAAAGACTTCTTATCAATGGAAAGAACACTCATCACGTGGTACTCGTGTTTTATATACTTTTTGTTTATTAACTTTGCACTGAACACCATATTTGAGTTTTTATATCTACTTGAGTTTTTTGTCTTGTATTATATTAAAGGTTTTCATGTACTCATACTCATATTTATTTTTCATGTATTCATTTGCTTACTTGATTTTTACTTTATTATGCTCGATTTAGTACTCAAATGATTATTTATTTGAGTTTTTCTTCGAATATTTGTTTCTTTTGATTCCTTTCAAAAGAAACTAGTAGTTGGTGAAAAATTAAGTACAAACCGTCCCGTATAAATAGTTCCTACGAAGGTGATTTGGTGAGCGAAATTTTTCTGTTTTTGTATTTGTATTTGATTTTATCTGATGTACTTATCATTTATTGACTTTTTACTCGCCTGGACTTGTATTTGTTTATGTTGTTTAGTACTCACTTTATATGTACTTATTGTTTTGTACTCATATATAATTGCTCTTGTTGTACTCGTTTTTTAATATATGGTAATAATCAAGTACAAATCCTTGCGAGTCTTGTAGTGTTTATTTTTAGTGTCGTTTTATTTTCATATACTTAATTATTACCGCATTTGTTTTTGTACCTGCCTGTGTACTCGACTTTATCTGATGTACTTATTGTTTCTTAAGTTTGCACTCGTCCGTACTTAATTTTTACTTTATTGTACTTAATTCTGATAATAAAATAATAATTTCTTTAAGTTTTTTTTCTCCAATACTACGACTACGATCACATATACGACGAGTTGTTGACCGAAGTGTATAAATTGTGTGAGTAGAATTCTTGAAGAATCAAATCATTTCAACCATAAAACTTTTAGAAACGTTGAAGATTTCAATCAATTTTAAAAATATTTAATTCAAAACACAAATCATAACTTGAGAAAAAAACTAAAACGAAATGCCAATTTTACTCCTGGTTGAAAATAACTCTCCTATCCATCAGATCTAAAACCAATAATGAGCGGCCAGGATCTTTCCTTGCTGCCACCAAACAAAGAGTTTTTCCTTGGTGCTGATCCGAATTCCCCATTCTCCATTGTCCGCGTACAAACACTCTTTATCCGTCGCATGTGTTCCTAGGAATAAGTTTGTAGTTTGATAAGGTACATAATGTAATCCCTGTTTCTCGGTCGGAGGAACCATGTGTTCTTTTTGGCAAGAACGATCAGGGTTTTGATTCAAAATATTGCTTGTTTATTCCGATGAATTACAACGTCTAAATACAATTGAGCAAAACAGAAATCCTAAGTCGGTGAAACTAGCTCCCACTCCTACTGGTAGTTCCACATAAGGTGTATTTTTTTACTGCCTGCTCTTCTCTATGTGTGTGCATATCATCACACTCAAAATGTTCCTGCAATTTGTACTCTTACAAGCATGATATTCGGGTCACGGAGAATTACTCCAAATCGACTTATCGCTTTTGAACATAAGGTCTTGAAGTACATGGATAACTCAAAGAGAGTTTACAAACCTCTTTTCGTAAACGACCATGTATTCCAAGAGGAATTAGATGTTGCAGAAGCATATGACAGTCATGACTATAATTAGCTGGAGGCAAAACCACTTCATATTAGATGACTCGACCATTAAGGTAAGCATAAGAATATACTCTTCTTATTCCAATTATCTCCCCTATCTGAGTGAGAAATTCTTGCTTTAGCCTTTGGACACCTTGTTAAGTCAATACCTTCAAGATCTTTCATTTGGCTCAGCAGCTCATCTTCAGTAAATGTTCTTGGTTTCCCTCTTTTCTCTATACTACCATCAAAAAGATCTCTCTCACCCCTCCATCGATGCCCCAGTAGCAACACTTCTCACCATTTTCTAACCGCATAAATGATGTATCCATTTTACACACCGGACAAGCCAATTTCCCCTTTGTACTCCAACCAGATAAATTACTATATGCTGGAAAATCGTTTATTGTCCACATCAATGCAACATGTAATTGGAAGTTTTGACGCTTCGAAGAATCAAATGTGTGTATCCCTATCTCCCATAATTCTCTTAACTCTTCTATCAACGGTTGGAGGAAAGTGTCAATTGCATCTCCAGGACATTCAGGTCCTGGAATAAGCATGGAGATGATGAAATTTGATGATTTCATTGTCATCGAAGGAGGAAAGTTGTATGGGATCAACACCACCGGCCAAATGCTATGAGGTGTTTTGAAGTTAGAAAATGGTTGAAAACCATCACTAGCAAGTGCTAGTCTTACATTTCTTGAGTCTGAGGAAAACTCCGAGTGGAGATTATTGAATGATTTCCATGCTTGGGAGTCAGCAGGATGCCTCATTACACTGTCAGTACTTACTTTATCGTAATGCCATGTCATCAAAGCAGCAGTTTTGGATGACATAAACAACCTCTGCAGGCGAGGCTTCAATGGAAAGTATCCTAGTGTTTTCATTGGTAGTCTTTCTCCATTCGCTTTATAAATCACATCTCCACTGTGCTTATCAATCTTCAATCTTGATGCTTTACAAACACGACACTCATCAACATGTTCATTGTCTTCCCAATACAACATACAACTGCTCTGACAAGCATCAATTTTTTTGTTTGTGAGACCCAAATCTACCATAATTTTCTTGGCCTCGTAATACGAATCAGGCAACCTAGAATCTGGAGGTAGGATGTCTTCTTTCAATAGTCGTAGCAACATGGTAAAAGACTCATTGCTCCAAGTACCAACAGTTTTAATATGAAGGGGCTTCATTAACAGGGACAGCACTGAACTCTTGCAACCATGGTAGACTTGGCGTCTTTGATTCATCTATCAATTTATAGAACCGTTTTGCTTCTGGGTTTGGATCACTATCAAATGTATTGTCGTCCAAATCAGTTGGACCTTCAAAATAACTACCCATGTTTGGATATAGGTCACTTAGGAGTTGATGCATCTCAGACTCTGCAATGTTTTGGAACACTTCACTTGTTGATTCACCTAACTGTTATCCATGGTGAAACCAAAAAGTGTAGCTTGGCAAAATCCCATACATCTTTACAAGCAGTCGCCGTCATCTGTTGTGCACATATGTTTCGGGAGCTGGTTAAGCTTCCATGTATATATTGTGAGAAATTCTAAATTTTAATTGATTGATTCTCGTAGTTTTTAATGTATTTTAAGTGATAATTTATATAAAAATTAAATTTTCATCTCCTTTAATCTTCATGTATATCTCTAAATAAGTAATTAGAATGTTCCAACATCACAAACATATTTTTATCAACTTGCTCACATATGTTTAAGGTGACTAATATATATAACACTAAGATTTTTTGTTTAGTTTAAAATTTTCGGAGACTATTAAAATTTTCAAAATAATCTCTTATTATCTATTTACTAAAAAATTTCCTTACTTTTATATCTTAAAATAATCAAATTCCATTAGTAACAAACTTAATAATAATGATGTCAAATCTATTAAACTACTGTCCATGCAACCAAAGAAGAACTATTATAAAGTATTAAAGTGGATAAATACTAGAGAAGTTATTGATTGATTAACAACTAAAGAAAAATTGACAAAACCACCGACAATAAAAACTACAAAATTCAACCAACACTAAAATATTCAGGAAGGAAAGTGTATGATCCAAAGACAAACGCATGGTAAAACAAAGACAACACCATGTGATGTTGCAACTTCCCTACCCGATAGTTAACGCAAAACATCTCCACAAACACCCCAATTATATTCATGACAGAAGAATACCTTTTAACCAAATATTTCAACCAAATAATTTGTTAATGAAAGGAAGGAAAACTTATGATTGACTTTTTCGTTAGCGGTGGAAGGCATTTTAGGCTGAAATTGGGGTTGAAGCCAATTATAGGGTGCCCACCTCATTTAATGAAAGACCGGAGCCTTGAAGTATACGTTCGTATGCTTTAGGATCTCAGGGGTAGTTTGGGTATGGTGGTGGAAATGCTGAGGAGAGATACAAATGGTGTGAGATTTAATTAATAAAAAAATCTTAATATTCTCTCTTTTTAGTTTTCACAATTAAACCCACTTAAATATTGTATCTTAAATCTAATTTTACTAATTTTACACCAAAATGTTTGTTATTCAAACACGAATCCAACAAGATCAGTTTTGATGATTTTTAAACTGATTTTTGAAGTAAACATTAAATTAATAATTTTGTACTTTGTATTCATTTGGAAGTTTGTATTTGTGGATACTAAACTTCGTGTTATGCATACGAACGTAATTTTGGAAAGTATGAACGTATATATGTGATGTGTTGCATTTTGACACACTTTTTCTCGTTATAAACTATATTTTTGTGTGTCGAAATGTATTCAAATTCAAGATTTTGAGTACATGTTTGGTTTTCTTGCCCCTTGGGGCCCTGTTATGGTGTTTGGTATTTCTTTCGTACATTTCAGGTGTCATATAACGTTTAGAGATGAACCAAGTCATGACGGGGAGGCCGGAACAACTCAAAACGTTCGACTTGGAAAGAAAACGTCACTGATTAGTATTTTGAGCATAACTCATCGCTCGGAAGTCCAATTGATGCAAGGTCAGCCACGTTAGAAACATAATTCTATTGTTTACAACTTTTATGTTGACGTTATGGTCAAATTCTATATACTTAAGGAACACGACATGTTCTTAAAGACCACAGTCGTGTCAATTTCTCTGGAAAGCAACCCGAGAGCGTCTGTTGGGAGGAACACGCCAGTGTCCTTTAGGAACACGACTTATTCTTCTAGGACACATCATGTCTCTCCTTCAGACGGATTTTCCAGACTTTTCCATCTCCAATTCGGAAGAGAAGCCTATAAATACCCCCGAGACCCCCTATGGACGAAATATACTTCGATATACTTCATTATACACATATTTTCGAGCTCTTAGAGAGAGTTAGGGTTCCAAATAGACGATTGAAGCGAGAGGATCAACCACAATTGGCGAAGGGCGAATCATCAAGTCGAAGATTGGGATTTCCACGAAGAACATGTTATTTTCTTCGGTTTTTCTTCACTTCTCTTGTGATTTATTTTCTGAAACCATGAGCGGCTAAACTCTATGTTGTTTGGATTAGATGAGACTGTAGTTTGGCTTTTGAATAGATGATGGGTTTCTAAACCTTTGATATTGCTATCGATGTTATTCAGGATTATCGTGTGTTGTTGCTAAACCTAATTTCATATTCATTCTCGTCTGATCATCTTGATTGAATCATCGTCAATGATTTGTGGGTCCGAGAGGAACATAAATTGATAGGTTGCTTAGGAAGAACTTTAGATTACTCGTTAGCTCGAGAGAGGAGCGTTTAATCTAAGATTTTTGCATAGTTTATCGTTGTGGCATTTCATCGAACACATGTAATGCGTTCTACTTGCGTTCTACTTGGGGGTAGATTAGCTCGAGAGAGGAGTTTACGGTCGAGCAGAATAGATCCTTAGAGGCACGAGAGTGATCTAAGACTATCGTAGAAAATCGTCAATCCATTATAACCTGAATGATTGATATTGCATATCGTTCATCCATGCATTGCTAGCTATTGTAGATTCGAGTCTGAACAACCTTCATCTAATCTTTGAAACTCGATTCCTGCATTTTGATTTGTTTTATTTCAGTCATTAGTTGATAGTTTGATACACCAACATATAAACAACCAATCATTCACTGTTACTTGGTTTAGTTAGCATAATCAAGTTAAGTAATAGCGTTAGAAAGAACCTAGGGAAATAAACGATTCAATTAGAGAAATCTAGTGGGTATTTGATTAGTGAGGTAAAATCCGCGCTTCAATATGCAAAAGTTAGTATTAATCATATGAAAATTATGTATTATCCATACTAATGTTTCGATGAAATAAAAGAATGTATAGATCATAGGAAATTATATGTACAAACATATAGGTTGTATTATATGGAAGTTCGTGTTATCCATACGAAATGTACGAGCATATGAACTCGCAGTTCATAGGGAAGTTCGTGTTATTCATATGAAAGTTCATGTTATTTATGTTTTAAATGATTTCATATCATTTTCGTGTATTATGATGATTTCAAATGTCTTGTAGTGATAACACTAACAAACATATAAATTGTTAACACGAATGTATGATTTTCATTAAGACTATTAAATTTATACATTCAAAAAAAATATACATATTCCATATATGAATATAACAAGATGAAACAATAAAATGTTATCAAAATTGATACATCATGTTATAAATTCATAAATACAACTTGTACATTTATCAAAACAACCATTTAAAATTCTCTAAATGCAACACGTCATCTTTAATGGGTACTCCTACAACATAGAAAGAAACATAAAAACTTATTAAATATAAACTCATTAGGTTTGTAAGTTTTATCGGTACAAACATAGGAATTCTTTACGAATATAAAGGGATGAAGAACTCAAACACACGAACGTTATAATGAGTTCGCAGGTCCGTAGGCGAAACATACGAACTTATCAATATAATCATATGTTTGTATCTGTAAATATATATAACACATACAAAAGTATTACTATCTATATGTTCATATTTTATATGTACTTTCTTATGAATTCATAAAAATAACAAGAGACATGAACATGAAGAATCCAAAAGATATATATAAACAAACTCACAAATATCTATACGTTCGTATGAGACAGTGAAAATAAATGTACCACCAACGTCAACGTTCATCCCAATGGGTAACCCAACGCTCGTATCGGTAAGTGAAAACAAATGAATCACCAGGTCATGCATTCTTCTAAGTGGCGTTCGTATGAGACAGTGAAACAAATGTACCGCCACAACATGTGTTTGTCCCAATGGGATGTAAACAAAACGCCTGTATTAGACACAAAAAACCCCAAAAAAATCAAAAAAGAACATAATGAAGAACATAAAAAAAATCCATAAAATCAAATCCACAAGAACTAGAAGAACATGAAGAACAAGAGATTAAAAGAGAGCTCACCTACCTTTTCAAAATTTGTGTCTCTTCCTGCAAAGATCCATCAAAACAAACCTAAATCGATCATCCATTCAAAGAAATTGAAAGAGTACAACTCAAATCAAACAAAATCATAAGAACTCAAAAAACACGGAGAACAAGAGCAAAAAATGGAGATAACCCACATTTTCGAAGTTTGTCTACACTCTTCTAGTGTTTTTGTTATGTAAATATTCATCTTAATAGAGATAAGATCCATCTTGAAGAGGAAAAAATGAACTCATATCTAATATTCATTCAAAAAAATTGAGAGAGAAAAGGGGGGAAACTAGAAAGAGAAGTGGAAGAAAATTTAAATCTGAAAATTTTGAATAAGAAAGAGAAAGATATGAGTGGTTATTGTATTTATAATATTTATTTTTATTTTATAATATTCTCTCATATGCTTAACGAATACGAACATGTTTTCTAGTATGCGTTCCGAATACGAACGAATGAATGTATTGGTACCTAACAAATGAATTAATAAATATTAATATTCAATGTATGCATAACGAATACGAACGTACGCTTTCCAGAGTCAGAACACTTTACGAGTCTCTCTCCTCCTCTACAATTGTGAAAGGACAAGTCAAATCAGTATGAAAAACGCGCAAAAAATTCACAAAACATACTCAAAAATATCCCGACATCTAAAAGCATATATTCATATGCTTTTCGATTCCGCATGTCCCCTATATATAATAAACGGTTGGGATTGACTTCAACGACTCCAAAATAGTGGCTGAAGCCCCCTCCACCATATAATACACACCTATATTAAAGCTTGAAACAATCACTATTTATATTGCCCCAAAAAATCAAACAAACAAGGATTATTAGGAAACTCTAAACTAGAGTCTTCCTTTAACAATGATGTTATAGAGTATTTATGGCCTCGTATGGTATATAGGAAATTAAGAGAGTTTTGTGAAACTCATAGTAACAAAAAAAACACTTGTTTGTTTAGTTTTAATTGGCTAGTGTTTTACGAAAACACTTTTCCTCTGAGCCCACATTTCCTCTCAAATGTGCATTTTCAAATACATGGTGTTGATGATATTTTCTTCAAAACTCTGAGTTTTCGTAAACAACGGATAAATATTGTCATTATTACTCACAACTTCCTTTACGGCTATAACAACTATAACAATCGAGGTGGGGAATAGAAGTGAGATATTGGTTTGATTAGCCAAAACATGTAATATGTTATTGCAATTATGTAATGCATATTTGGAAAAACTATATGATTAGCCATAACATATTATAATATATGGTTGTAGATATATACAAATATTAGTTCTTCTTCCCTGACAAATACAAGTAGTGGTGGGTATTGGATTTGTTCTCATTTATAGTTAGTAAAATACGGGACGAGTATGATACAATATTAATAAGGACAGAGTTTCATACATTGTTTCAACATAGCAATACGTTTAAATTTCGCCAACAATTAAAAAATATTAAAAAAATTTAAAATTAAACGGCTATACTATAGTACGAGAACGGAAGTTCTAAATGCATGTAGTATGTATATGTGTATTATACGAGTATTAAACGAATTTTTGCTAACTAGAAGATTATTGCACAATAAATCCCTAACAAACTGAAAATTGTATTTCAATTGCAAACCTGGTCACCAAATAATGTAATTGAAATTACACAATCTATGATTTCTCAATTCCCTTTTTCTATTTTTCTCCACGCTCCATTATTTCATACCAAACGAGTCCTATGTTTTTTGAAAGCAACCAGATTCCAAGCATATCACCAACAAAAAGAAAACGTCTCAGGTTGTACATTTAACATTAAACATAACTTTTGAACAAAAGCAAAACAAACAGCCTAAAAATAGTTCTTAATTCACAAAATACCTGAAAGTTGGTAACAACCTATTATCAATCACAGTCAATACATGGATATGATTTGAGTGCAATACCAACCTGGAAATAAAAACCAGAATCCATCACGAGAAGAAACATATTTACAACAAACTATTTTTCTACCTCGGCAACAATATAATAACAAATTAATGACACAATAACCATTTAGGAAAATTATAGGTAACGATAGGATACTAATCTGTAGTAACTACACCGAAACTCCACTATAAGTCCAAAAATTATGGAGACTACATAAAAGCCACCACAATTTATTGCACTATCTTATCAAACAATCACAAACCGTAGCCAATTGATGAATGATTAGAAAATTGTGATCTCTGAAATGTAAAGTCAAGCTTTAAAGTGTGAAAGTGTCCCAGTGGTGAATTTTATAATCACTAAAGTCAAATGATCTCAAAAGCGAAGTTATAAATCATCGGTATGGATGTTTGGTTTGATAGTTTGAATGGTGTGTATTTAAGATTGAGAATGACAAGGTTAATTTTTGAAAATATTTTATTTTGATTTAAAGTTTCCAATCGAGTTAGCGAATTATTAAAATTTTATCACATATTTCACCTGTCAAATCAAAAAAATAAGCCTAAAATAGAAGAGTGTTATTAAACGACGTCCTGATTTTCGAATTAAACGACGCCCTACATTCTATAATGACTTAAACGTCCATTTCGTAAAAATGAAAAACCTACAATTTTAATCCAAAAAATCCCTTTTTAGTATGTTTTAGTTGTTCGAAAACACTCCCGACGAATCACGGTCCAAAATTTTAAAGGTACGAAATTTAATTTAGAACTGAAAAAAAATTGGACGAACCAATTCCGTCCGGTTAGACCACCCAGGCGGAACCGATTTTCATCCGTCTGGGCAGCAGCGACAGACGGCGGAATTTTTTTTTTCCAAATGTAAAAGTTATTTCTTTTAGGGTTACCTGATCGGAAAGTCGTCGATTTTGAAGTTCGGATTTTCAATCCCTCGTCGAATTTTCGAGTTAGGATCTTCAACTTCTTGCCGACTTTGAGATTTCGTGGTTTAGAATGAATGAGCTTGTCGAAAATTGAACTTTTTATAAGTTTTTGAAGGATAATTTAGTAATTCACTGAACTTAAGGCGTTATTTAATTCAAAAATAAGGACGTCGTTTAGGGATTCAGAAACCATTCGAAACAGAGACAAACAGAGGCAAGTACATTATGAACGTTCAATCCAAGTAAAACACTGTGCAATTCAAATAAGTTAATTATGAACATCCCAACTTCAAAATTCCTTGGCACAATCCCCAATCATACTTAATCCATTCATCAACATATTCTAATACAAAATTCCAGCCATCATCAAACAATTTAATGCAAAACAAAGAAGAAAGCAGGGGAGGAAACAACCCACCTAGAAGCCACAAAAGGACACCAAACCACAACAGCAAAACTTCAAAAGAAAAACCGAGACAGAGGGGATCCAATCCACAAAACCGAGAGAAAGCTTCACAAAAACAAGTAAATCTATACAGAGGCATACGACAAAGATTTTGATTGGAGGTGGGGCACTTACAATGGTAATTCGAGTGGTGCTCTGGGTTTGGAGAAGTTGAAACCAAGAAATCTTTTGTAACTGAAATCAGCCATGGTACTTCTACGCAGCTCGGAGTTGTAAAAATTGGCCATTCACCAAAACAAAACAAAAAACTCCGATTTTAAACAGGGATTCAAGAGGCTTACCAGAGCAAAAGTGGGTGGCTATCTCCGTACAAACAACTCTACTGCGACGCAGATTTGAGCCGTTGTCTTTGCCGATGCCTTCCCGGGAGTGAAAAGGGTATAGGGGAGATTTGATGAATAATAGAGGTAAAAAGCAATCGATAAGGAGAAACCCTAATTTGGGGGATAAAAGTTCAAGACGATTGGGTTTTGTTACAATAAAATAATAATTTAACTTAGAGCCAAAACATATCAACTTCCCGCGCTACACACCGGGACCGTAATCCCTAAATCCAAATTTTAAGACCGTTTCATAATTTGATTACGGTTGTTAGTTAATTTAAATGGGGACCATTTCAAATTATAAAAACATATACTTATGTAGTTTTTTGTAGTGTAGTTAACCGAAATCTATTAGGTGTTTTATTCTCTTGTTTAATTTATTGAATGAATTGTAAATGTGAGATGCCAAATTAACTTTCTTTGTGTCTACCATCACTATGTTCATCCGTTGTATTTTTTATTTTTTCTGTATTCAGTGATATATATAAAAATTAAAAAGAGTAATTAGTATATAAATTGAAAAAACATATGAGATTAAAAATAAAATGTGAAATAGAGATTTAATATTCAAAACATTGTGAACCATTGAGATCATAAACTGAAAATGGACGTTGCTGATAGGTTTATGTTACCAAAAAGAATTGGCACACTGAATGCTTCGATATACCAGGTATACCGAAGAATTCACCCATAAATAAACATCCTATCTACGAAATTAGTCAATAGAGTGTTGCATGTATTTACAGGGGACATAAAGTAACAACAAACAACAAAACGTTGGGCAATGAAGATGTATTAATATTACACTGTAACTAGGAACACCACTTGACACATAGACAAACTAACCTACAATGAAAATATGATGCATATTGATAGAGTTCTTTTCACGAATTGCTTATAATGTATCTATCAAATGATATCAAGCAGGCTTTGTTCCAAACATGGTTGCAATTACAGGTCGCCATAATTTCATACTGTTTCAGTCGGCCGGAATAGCATATGGATGCTAGGCATTCTCTTATAACGCGAGGACCAATATCAAGGTCTCTAGACAAACCATTCATACCAACCCGTGAACTAATTACTCTCTTTATATCAATGGATCCATCCAGATCTTCGATCCAAATAGAATGAAGAGCACCAAACAAAAATGATTGATTCACGAGCAACAGAACATTGTTACCAACTCTAGTGTCAATGATTAATACCGACATTAAACTATGACTTCAATATTAATCAATTCTCTTAAAAGTTAAAACGGATGGTAGTAGGCTGATAGTGCAAATATTTGCAAACACAAAACAAAAGTCACTGGAAGGTGCAACAATAATCTCTGCATGTTCATATATTAATATGGCAGTCCAAAATACCAAAAACGAAATCTATAAAAGTTCAATATCCGGGAAGTTATAGAAAATAATACATGTGACAAAAAAGAAGTTTGATAAAAGTTTTTAAAAAAAATTGAAATTAAAAAAAACGGACGGTGGAGATTAAAATTCACAAACGGGCGGCCTAGATCAAATTCTTTTGACGGGAGTATCGATATTCTGGGAATACTTAAGAGTTTTTCATCAATTAATTACTGGCCATTGAAATAGCTTCTAAAAGTTAAACGGTCCAGATGAGTTCAATTAACTGGGAGTACTCAATACTCAGAGAATACCGAAGTCCTCACCCATTCATATATGTATATATGGGAACTATAAGGTTTTGACCCAAAAATCAAACATAATGGAAAAACTCATTATAATTACTTGGCATGATGTGAATTTGTGTTGTTCATGTAAATTACATATTCATAATAATATAAATGAAAAATATTTATTTCTTAATAACATATTTTTGTTATTAGATAATGATAAAAATATGTGCATAAACAAAATGATTGAAATATTAATTATATAAATTATAATTTATTTTCATATACATATATAATCATCTAGTTAATGCATCGATTAAAATAACTGATTCACATATTGATTGGATTATGATCTAATAAAATTATTTAAATACTATATTATTATATGAACTCTGATTCTGCACTATTTTGGAACGGTCACAATTAAATGGCAGCAGAATCAGACTCAGTTTACACAACTACGGTTTACGGAAAGGAAACTGGGAAACCATCTCACAATTTCGAACTCAGGTCTAGTCAGTAGCCACCATACAATACATTACCAGTTTTACCCATTTGGTGTGAGGCTACTCACAAATCTTGAATGAATTGGGCGATTGAAGACGAAGAAGAACCACCATCGACGAACGCCTCTCTAATCCTATCTCTCAATTCCTCCACCTTCTTCTTCAACCCACAATCCTTATCCATCAAACTCCTTATTCCTCTCTCAATTTCTTCCGCCTTAACAACATCCCCACTCTCAACTCGATAATCCATCTTAATCTCTATGCCTATCCCCAGCTCCTTCACCGCTAAAAACGCATTTATCTGCTGCTCCGCGTACAACGGCCATGTCGCCATCGGCACCCCAAACCATATACTCTCCAGCGTCGAATTCCACCCACAGTGCGATACGAATCCTCCAACTGCTTTATGGGCCAGCACCGCCGTCTGTGGAGCCCATCCTATAACCTTTCCGACTTCCGCCGTCCTGTTAAGAAACCCCTCCGGCAATACTTCACTGACGTCTTCGTAATCCGTCGGGCTGGCCCACCCTGCTTCCTTTTCAGATCGTCGGCGGAGGGACCAAAGAAACCTTAATCCGCTTTGCTCCAGGGCACAGGCTATCTCTTTCACCTGCTCCTCACCGAAGGCTCCCATGCTCCCGAAGCAGAGGAACACTACCGACGACTCCGGCTTTTCATCTAACCACTGAATGACGTCATTGCTGTTTGACAACGACGTGTCTTCCTTGAGGTTGAGAATGGGCCCCACCGTATAGATATTGGGGCTGTTTATTAAACCGCGTGAGAGAGAGTCGATAGCGTAGGATTCCACCTCCTTGACTGTATTGACGAGAATACCCTTTGTTTTCCTGAAATCTCTAGCTAGTCTGTAAAGCACCGCCGCCCAATCCTTTTTCAGAACGGTGGAAGGGAAGACCTTGCGTGGGACCGGGTTGGAATAACTCGGTATGACCAACTCAGCTTCCTCGGACTCGGTAACGTCGAACCCTTCGTCGTCGTGCAAGGACTGTATGCGGAGCATGAACCCGAGAAAAGCGGCACCGGATGTGAAGAAAATGTAAGATGGGACGTTGAACTCGTCGGCCACTTCCAGCATAGAGGTACAGAACATGTCTAGGACGAACCCGGCGAGTCGAGGTGAAGTGGAACCCGATAGGGAGGCGGCGACGGCTTCAGTGACTATTGGCTTTTGAGATTCGATAATGGAGAGAAGGCTAGAGGCTGGATTGGAGTCATCGTTAGGGAGGTTGACGAGCTGGATTCGCGGGGTTAAGTTTGAAGAAAGCGATTCGATGTAGCGGCCGGTTAAGGTGGCGGTGGCGGGGGAAGTGATGATGAGAAGGGAGACGGAGAGAGTGGAGTAGCGGTGGACGAGGAGCCTGGCTAGCTCCACCATTGAAACTAGGTGGCCAACGCCTGGAGATGGGATGAATACCAGCTGCTGCTGTTGCGTCTCTTCCATTTTTTTAGTTTGAGAGGCTCGGCAGAGTTGCGTTGATTTAACTTATTTGTGGGGGTGGGGGGTGGTGGTTCTGAAATTGATGTGGGGGGTGGGGGTGGTGGGGGTGGTGGTTCTGAAATTGATAAGATAACGAGAAAGGGGATGAGTAGTCCTCATTCATCTATATGGTTTAATGGAGAGCTCCTGTCAACAATTTGTGCCACAATTCGTCAGTCCAATAATTTTCATCAACGTAAGGCTATGCTTCGAACCGGACACTCTTGTCGTTTTCATTTTGTATGGTCCTAATTTCAATCTGACCAAGCCCAACACTAAAAGATGTACGTCTAAATGCCCCACTAATCTAGCTACTTTCCACCTAAAAAAACCCAATTAGACTTGACATTGAGACAGATCGGGCACTACAAAAAATGCCTGATTATCGTAACAAAAAGTGTTTGCTATGCCTTTTGCTACGGTAGCGTGGTAGCGTGATGTGGTAAATACTATTTGCTATGACACACAGCGCCGTAGCCTAGGTTTCAGCTACTGCAAAAGCTTGTCGTAGCATATTTTCATCAGCATGGCTGCACCTTTTTGCTACACCATGGAGACCGTAGCAAATAATTCAATTATATGTTGCACTTTTCATTACTAATAGGTGTCTAGGTTACTACCCATGAATAAACATATAAATTCATAATACTTAGAGATTAAATTCTGATAGGTAAGAGACCCAATAGTGACAAATCGTCAATCCTTACTTCTACAAACTAATCTTTTATTCAAAAAAAATAAAACTAACTAATCTACATTTTCACAAGTATAAGCATACTATCTTAGGCGAACACATCACCAACATCTCTTGCTCACCAGTAGCATCTCTTGTTCTCCAAGATCATGCCCGAGACATCCACAAAAACTAATCATAGCATGTCTCTTGTTCACAGCTAAATTTCCACCGTACTACACCTACAAAAAAGAACAAGAGGGAACAACCATATAACAGACCACCATTACGATTACAATAACAAACAACACAACTGAAAAATCCCAACATTTACTGAAGTTTCCAGTTATCAAGAATGGAGAAACAAGCAAACAAAGCAAAGTTGGAGTATACCTCTCAAAATCAGACAAGGTAACTCAATTTCAACTTCCCCGTCTTCTTATCTTCATGTTAAGTATCAAGCAAACACACTGTTTCTGGAAAAGACGGAGAAATTTAGATGCAGGTGAAAATTATCAAGTGATTGAGTAGGATATATAAGAGTGAAGGATGGGATGTCATGCCAAGTTATGTTTAATAATGGTATGACCAACTGTTCATGGTGTCCTGTTTAAGTCTAGATCAGAGTGGTTCCTAATAGAATTAAAGAATGGAGTTATATTTTTCACTGCATTCCATATATAAGCCCATTCGAGTTCCTAGAAGCTGCTCTAACAGAAAGAGGAAACTCAAATACTGATTAGATTAAGAACATCCTCATCACTTCAGTAAAGCAATAGCAGGATATGCACAATATGGCCACTGATAGACACGTAGATGGATGAATGACCCCTTAGCAGCTACAAATAACCAGATATATAAGCAATTTGGGAAAGTCAATCGAAACCGGAGACAAGGCCATTTTCACATACGTAACCTCGGACGACAGGCCTGCCATTATTGTGGTAGCCATAAACTCTCCTCAAGCAGAAAGCAAGACATAAGAGTGATAATTGAACAAACCGCAAGCATTCACATAAGTAATGTCATGAAATCTAATTCAATCATCATCCTTCATCATCTAAACCATTAATTAGAGGAAAATAATAAAGAGAGGCACTGACCGCCTCATTTATCATTGCATAATCCAAGCAACAATCCAGGGAATTCTCAGATCGATCAAAGGAACATAAGGTTGGAACTGATTTGCCCTAAACTGGCGAAAAAGACTTAACTGGTTCTCTTCGTTACACTTTGATTAGCAGCACCTGCGGTGACACTGGTGAATCGACAACAATAGTAGCAACTGGAAATGAATACAACAATGATCGAGCACATATCTAACAGGAAAAAATCATAAGACCTAAGCCCTAATTTACCTTCATGAGTCAACTACAATAGTAGCAACTGGAAATGAATACAACATTGCTCGTTCTTTGCATTCGCCACTACGCCCGATCCGACTTCTCCTCGCCCCCTGTGTCATTAAATCAATTGGGTGAGTCAAATTTCAACATCGCTGCCTCTTTCCACTGGCCAGAGCCGGCGCAAACGGAAGCTGACCCGCTTCTAGTAGTCGAGCCACTGCCGCTCAATATTCGCTGGTTGGCAACAAAGATTGAGGGAAGATAAATTACTTATTAGGCGAAGAACGAGTTTGTGGAGAGGGGTTTTCGGTAAGGAAGAGGATTTGGGAGAAGTCGGCAGAGCTACGTTTTCTTTCTATTACAACATTAAGATTAAAAAAGCAAAGGAGAGTTACTGTTGCTTACTGTTCACGTGAATAGTAAGTCCCCTTCTAATGTAACCATTCTTTCTTTAATTTTAGTTGATTTCTAACCATTGTTTATGTTTTAGTTTGTGTAAAGTAGTGAAATAATATATAATAATTAAGGTGGCAATGGGCCATGACAAAAAAGAAAGATGGGAGTTTTCTTTTTTATAAGTTTTTTTGAATCTTATGATTTTAGTTATTTGTTTTTAAATATTTATAAAGTGTTTAAATATTTTCCTTCACTAATATTTTTTTTTGATTTTTTAAATACAACGACATCAATTTTGATATATTTTTTTACGATTCGACTCTAATATGCCTATATGGGTATTCTATCGAATCTGATCCGGTCAAATAAAGTTCAACCCATATAATTTTTTATTGAGTTCAACATATATATCAAAATTAAAGTAATTATGGTTTTCTCCACATTTTTCTTTTTATTTTTTAAATTCCTTTTATTTGCATTTTTTGTTAATAATAATTTATAAAAACTTTGAAACATATATTCCCTTTTATTATTTTAAATTTTTGAATGAAATGACATCAATCTTAATACATTTTATCAAAATAGATCTTCCAGCCAATACAAGATAGTAACCGCAATAAACATTACAACAATGTACATTTATGGGATCAGAGACGGTTCCAAGATAGAAAGTAACACGTGGTCACATATAAAATATTACTAAGTTAAATAACAGAAGCGATTAAACATTACAACAGTGTCCGTTCATGATATCAGTGACGGTTCGAGGATTGAAAGTAGCACGCGGCCAAATTTGAAACATTACTAAGTTGAAGAAAAAAAATTCATAATTTAATAATTGGATTTGTCACTCCCGACACCGAAAAGAGGAGGGCACGTGCCCGGAGAAGTCACACCCTAGGTCTGTCATGCGTGGGTTCGAACCCAAGACCTTCGGATGACTAGCTGGCACAACTCCACTACTAAAAAAATCATGATATATTTTATTTTATATTTGTGTCAAGGCACTATCAAAAAGTGAAATAAACATTATTACAACGATATCCATTCATGCCTTCATGATATATGTTGAAATCGAACCCAAGACCTCCGAATCACCAATCACTAAAGCAATCTTTATATATTTTATTTCAGGTTTTTGTTATGAGACCATCAACATTTTGTAATGGTGCTAAAAAGTTGATATAAGAATGACATGATAGTATCTTATAATATTGGTATAATATAATTAGGGGCATAATAATATCATTTAACCAACTCAACAATAAAATAATAGTTGACACTCTTCTTTCTTTCCCTTACTGTTAACTTTCTTTTCCATCATGATTTTTCAAATGCTTTATTATTGATGTTATCGACCGTATAATAGTTGCTCTCATGATAACTAAAAATTTAAAATAATATGAAATTCAAAATGTTAAATCTTTATAATATAGTGCAACCACTATAATCTACGAGTAAGTAAAGTCATACCAATAACGAATAAAATCTTCGCGGCATCGCGCGGCCATTCTAACTAGTTTAACTATATAAAGTGCCAACCGTTTTATTTAAGATTGCGAGTTTAGATGGTGCGAAGCTAACGCACTAACAAATATTATTGTTTTGCTACTGCACTATAGATACCGTAGTAAACCTTATTTTACTAGGCTACGGTAAGTTCACGCTGTCACATAGACTCTTTTATTTGCTACTGCACTACGTAGCTGTAGCAAAAGATGATTATTTGCTCTGACATTTTGCTGTTGTAGCAAACTGCAGTAACAAAAAGTTAATTTTTTGTGGTGGGGACGGGTAGGAGTATTCGATCCCCGCCCATCAATTGGTAACGGTTTTTCCGTTTTTATACCCGTCGTCTTAACGGGTTCAATATTAATATCACCCCGTCATTGGCCGGTTATCAGATTCCCCCAATATCCCCCAAAACATTAAGAAAAAAATTCAAATTTAAAGAACCATTGAAATAATGAAACATCATGTTCTTCACTTCAATCTCCATTATGTTTTGAAACAGAGATTATCTAGTAACACAAATACAAAATAAAAATTATCTATAATCCAAATTTATAACTAATAACTATCAACTATCTATAATCAGCAGCTATCCATCTAGCTATTCAATTCCCTCAAATACTAGTAGCTCATCCATCAATTTCACACACTCATGAAGAGCACAAAAAGCAATCAAATACCAGCAACATGGTAACTGAAACAACAATGAAACAAAATCTAAGCCAAATTCTTGAGCTTAAACAGGATTTTAGAAAATAAGGAGAATGAATCGAAGAAAAATAAATCGATGCATGTTGCTTTTCCTTATCTATAATAGACGAATTGATGGCATGATGCATGTTGAGGCTCCTTCCCTATAATCGAAGAATCAACGGTCTGTTATTAGATTGAACTCTAAACGATTTTTTTTTGGGATGGGATAAGCGAAATCGCCAACGTATAATTTTTGTATGTCATATAATCAGATATAACGAAGACATACGAGAGAATAGATTTGATAAAGATAACTCTAGGAGATTTAATGGGGAAGGAACGAAAATCTCTGGGAGTTTGTTCCATTCTTCTAGCGGAGATGAAACTAGGGTTAGCCAATTGAGGAGAGAATTTACTGGTGGCAGGGTTTGGGATTTGTATTCCCCAAGTGTGAGGATAAGATATTATATATGAAACTTAATATTGTGTGGTTTGACAATCAGGTTATTCATCGGGTGCGTATTAGGTAGATATCACTCAATCCGTCCCCGTTCACGACTTGTTATTGACGGATTTCGGGTTACCCATCGCCCGTTGACGGCTTTGTGGACCGGATAAAACCCACCCTGTTCGGGTCTAAATGCGCGGGTGTCCGTCGCGGGCTTTTCAATTACCAAGCCTAAACGCAGCTACTTCCATAAAAACTATGTCTTAACCATAAAATATGATATTGTTTGTTGCTCATTTTCTTCCTTAATTATGAGGTTGGAAATTTAATCCTTATTTATAAAAATAAAGTACACTTTATGATCAATTGTTTACTGCTTTATATAAGTACCCATAACAAAAAAATTAATTATAATTGTCGATAATAACACCTTAATTAAAAAAAAATGAAAGCTATGCCTTGGTATCTTTAACAACACACTATGCCTTGCCAACAATAACAAACTTTCTTTGGATAGTTGAATTGATACTCAATAAAGAAACATAAGTTGAAGTCAAAATGAATTATGAAAATAAAATTAAAAAGTGATATAAGCAATTTAGTTAGTAAAATATGATACGGATATATAATATGGTAATATATTTAAAGTTTCATACATTATTTTAATATAGCAGTACGTTTAAAAATTCGTCCATAATTATAAAATATAAAATTTTAATTTTAAAAATGGTATGATTCCTTAAAATGCATGTATTTAATTTTTTTCTTTGACATATCAAAGATGAATTCTTCATTGATAGAGCAAGATATAATATTGAGTACATTGGTTCTAATAGGAGGTGTTTCCTAAGTTGGGAAATAAGGAAAACAATAGGTGATTTGAAGCAGTTAGAGTACTTTGCGTCCTTGATGACTCTTTAACCAAAATCGGCTCTAGACGCAAGACAAAAACAAACAAAATATCAAGAAAACTTCTACCCTGACACAAATACCATGCATGTTTAAACCAAAATTGAAAAGATTTGACTCGCACAACTCGAACTAGAAATCCAAAAGAGCTAACGGAAAACAAACACATAAGCAGCAGGGTAGCCGAACTTCTTATGTTGTTGTGGAGTCGACCGGAACTCCACCAGATCGGGTTCTTATGGAGCTGAGTGAGTCGCCTCGATACGTGTTTAATACATGAAGTATCAAACAAATGTAAAAAAATTAAACGATTCTATAATATATAGTACGAAAACGAAAATTTTAAACACATACAAATATGAAAAAGGTATAACCTAGAATGGACTCTATGGGTTGGCACTTTGAATGGAAACGGAGGTAGTTTTCTGGTAAATCTTGCTACATGTTGTTGTCCTGAGGTTAGTAATCCAGTTGGTGGTTTGGCACTGTGAGTGTAAAGGGTAGTTTTCTGAATCTAAAGGGTAGTAATTATCTGTTAAATCTTCCTACATCTTGTTGTTGTATTCAGTATTTGGCCATTTGTACGTGCTGTTGTGGCTTGCCTAACAATTAAAAAACAACACCATTCAACTGCTCTCGTTTCCAGGGCTCTGGCAATTGTGATGTTATAAACTTATAATTAACACAAAATCAAATTCTTAATAAATAAAAGAAATGTATTGCTAGCTATAAGAACAAGTTTGATTAAACCCAAACTGGAAATATAAACTAAACAGATCAGTGAGCAAATAGGCAATATTCGTTCCAAAATTCCATGATTTTATTTTTCGGACTTTGCCTAGAGTTCCATTCACTCGATGTTTTTCGCCACATCTTCAATAAAGCCACTAATGGCGTGGTATGAAGGCTCCACCCTTTCCCATGGTCTTCCTGCTCTTTTCACTCATCTCCTTCATTTTCTTCCTTCTCTCACCACCACTCTCCTCACTCATCAACCTCATTATCCCTTTCTCAATCTCCTCCACCTTAACAACCTCTCCACTTTCCTCCCTGTAACTCATCCTTATCTCTTCCGCCATTTCCAACTCCCTTATCAATAATACTGCATTCATTTGTTGCTCTGCGTACTGTTGAATAAATGAAATTGTGCGTTTTAGTCTATTAAATTAAGTCTGTTGATCTTGCTATTTTTAGTTCAAAATTTTTGTTTGTTTACATTTCAGTTATGCAATTTGTTACTTGTGGCATGTTTATTGTTGAGATCATTGATGATTTCATGGCCTTGTAATCTGCTCATATAATCCAATTTCTGCAACTGAATCAATTGTCAGTTTGCGTATCTGCTGCCTTATCATGTGGTATCAGAGCCCATAAACAAACGGTAACCATTCAAATCGTTTAAGAGAGGTGAGAGTTGCAGTGCTGGAAATTTGAGAGAGCTGTAGTGTTAGAGGTTGAGAGAAAAGAGAGTAATCATGAGTGAGAGTTTTGCTGGAGTGAGCATTCCCAAGTTTGATGAAGACTATGATCATTGGAGTCTGCTGATGGAGAATTTGCTTCGATCTAAGGAGTATTGGACTGTTGTTGAAGAAGGTTTTATAGAACCTGCAGAAGGAGTGATTTTGTCTAATGCTCAACGTAACCAACAAGACAACAGTGAGCGAGCTTTGGCTTTTTATGAAGATCAAATGTCAGGAAAATGTAAGGGTGTAGAAATCATAGCTTCAGACTTTGAGAAGAAATATTGAAGTTCTTGAAATGAGGGAGGGAGAAAGTGTGAATGACTACTTTGGTAGGGTCATGGTGGTGGCTAACGCAATGAGAAACGGTGAAGAGAAGATGGATGATGAAAAAATTGTAGAAAAAATACTTAAAACTTTGACAGAGCATTTCAATTACATTGTCTGCTCCATAGAGGAATCTAAGGATCTTGAGGATCTGTCTGTTGATGCTTTGCAAAGTTCCCTGCATGTTCATGAATAAAAATTCACCAGGTATCAGGTCGAGGAATATCAAGCTCTGAAGGTAACTCACAATTTTAATGGCAATTCAAAAGGGAGAGGCTTCAATAGAGGGGATTTCTTTGGAAGAGGTCATGGAAGAGGTAGAAGGAGTTGAAATCGTGCCTCTGTTGAGTGTTTCAAGTGTCATAGACTTGGCCACTGCATAGCTGAATGCCCTGAATGGAACAATCAACAAGCATATTGGATCAATCAAGAGAGCTGGAATTCTCAACAAGCATACCGGTATGGAAGTTCAAGCTCAAATATTGGATCCAACCAGAAACAGTCTTCTGCTCACATGGATATGAAAGATAACGTTCTTTTGATGACTATTATAGATGAAGATCAATCTGATAAGATGGATGGGTGGTGGTTTCTAGACTCAGGTTGCAGCAACCATATGAGTGGTGATCAATCATGGTTTCTGGATCTGTACACAACTGTCAAATGCAATGTGACATTAGGAAATAGAACTAAGCTTGATGTTGCAGGCAAAGGGAGTATTAGGATCCAGGTTGATCAGCTATCATTGGTCATTCAGGATGTGTTCTATGTTCCTAAATTACAAACTAATCTATTAAGCAGAGGGCAGTTACATGAGAGAAGCTTGTGTTATTAGGAAGAATGTTTGTCAGGTCTTTCATGATCAAATGGGGATGTTGCTGGAAACATCTATGAAGACCAATTAGATGTTTGTCATTCATGCTGAGTATAAGAATGATAGACAGATATCTAAACAACAATGCTTAAAGGCTTATGTTGATACTAAGGAGACTGACATGAATTTGTCGCATCGACGGTTTGACCATTTAAATGGTAAAAGCTTACAGGAATTACAGAAAAGGGGTCAGGTATAGGGTCTTTCTCAGATGAATGGAGAATTGGGAGTTTGTGATATTTCCAAAAAGAAGCAGCTGGAGAGCCACTCATAAGCTGGACTTGATTCATGGGGATCTCTGTGGTCCTATTACACCAGCATCAAATGGTGGGAAGAAGTACATTTTTACTCTAACTGATGATTTTTTAAGGAAGTTGTGGGTTTACTTCCTGATTGCAAAGTCAGAAGCCTTGAGTTGCTTTAAAAGCTTCAAAGCTCAAGTAGAAAAGGAAGCTAGGGAAGTACTGGTGTGCCTTAGAACAGATAGGGGTGGGAATTTCTTCTCACATAATTTAAGCTATTTTGTGAAAAAATTGGAATAAGAAGGCAGCTCACTGATGCATTGACACCCCTAGCAAAATAGAATTACAGAGAGGAAGAATAGGACCATTATGAATATGGTCAGATGTTCATTGGCAGATACAAAGGTTCCATCAACTTTCTGGCCTGATGCAGTGGAGTGGACATCGAACGTTTCAAACAGAAGTCCAACTTCAGCCAATAATGAAAAAACTCCACAAGAGCTCTGGACAGGCAAACCACCTTCTGTTGAACACTTCAGGGTGTTTGGATGTACTGATATGTTCATATTCATAATAATAAGAGACAGAAGCTTGATGATAAAAGTGCAAAATGCCACTTTCTTGGCATTTCTGTGGAATTGAGAATTACTTTCTTAGCTATGGCTTTGCAAGGTGTGAGTATGAACATACTTTGTTCATAAAACGATCAGGGAAGGACTTCCTCATGGTAAGCTTGTATGTTGATGACCTAATGTACACTAGCAGCAGCTCAGATATGATCAATAAGTTCAATGAAGACATGCAGTTTGAGTTTGAAATGACAGATTTAGGAAAGATGAAGTATTTTCTAGAGGTGGAGGTGATTCAAAATGCTGCTGGTATCTATATTGGTCAACAAAAGTATACCAGGGATGTGTTGAGCAAGTTCAATCTGCTGGAGTGTAACATGGTTGAAAATCCCATAATGCATGGAGTTAAAATGTCAAAAGATGGAGATGGTTTCCAAGTAAATTCAACTGGGAGTCTTTTATATGTGACAACTACTCGGCCTGACATCATGTATTCAGTATGTCTACTTAGCAGATATATGGATACCCCTACTAGGCAACATTTGCTTTCAGCTAAGAGGATTTTGAGATATCTTAAAGGAAGCATGAACCATGGAATCTAGTATCGTAGGGGTGAAGAACTCATGATCAAGTGGCTGATATCATGACCAAGGCCCTTAAGCTGAATTCGTTTCAGTTGCTTCACAACAGACTTGGTCTTGTGGATGGCACAGAAATTGAAGAATGAAGCTGGACATTTAGGATGAAGATGAATTGAAATGTTTCTGGAGATTTCAGTTCAGGGGAGGATATGTTGAATAAATGAAACTGTGCGTTTTAGTCTATTAGATTAAGTTTGTTGATCTTGCTATTTATAGTTCAGAACTTTTGTTTGTTTACATTTCAGTTCTGTAGTCTGGTAGTCATGGCCTGTTTGCTGTTGAGATCATGGCTGATCTCATGGCCTTGTAATCTGCTCATATAATCCAATCTCTGCAACTGAATCAATTGTCAGTTTGCGTATCTGCTGCTTTATCACGTACATCAGCCACGTGGCCACCAGAACAGCGAACCACATACTCTCAAGCACTGAGTTCCACCCGCAGTGTGACACAAACCCTCCAGTCGATGAATGTGCTAGGATCATCGTCTGCGGGGCCCAACCGATTACCTTCCCCAGCCCTTTTGTCCGCTCCACAAACCCCTCCAGTTGCCCTTCCTTTACATCCTCTTAATCTGTCAGAAACTTAACACCAGCGCCGGACTTGGGTGGCGGCCGCCTTAGTGACCATAAGAACTGAAGTCCACTCCGCTCCAAAGCTACGTCTATTTCCTTTATTTGTTCCTCGTCATAGCTTCCCATGCTCCCGAAGCAAAGGAATACCATCGACGATTTCGGCTGCTAGTCAAGCCACTCCATGACGGGTCCCACCGAGTTATCAGCATCAGCACTCTCACTACCTCCCTTGACTTTTAAATCTAGAATAGGCCCCACAGGGTAAACGGGAGGAGTTTGACTCTGACCGGCAAAGAAGCAATGGCGTAGGATTCCAATTCTTCGAACGTATTGACCAGAATACCCTTAGCGTCTTCCCTCGTCCTTCTAGTGTGTCCCATCAGGCCAGGAAGCCAATTAGGCTGCACCACAACGGAAGGGAGAAGCTTACCGGGGAGAGGAGGTTTCAAACTCGAAATCTCCAACAACTCAATGTCCAAGTCCTTGATTTGAACCGGGTCGAATCGTCCCTCGTCGTAAAGAGCTTGGAGTTGAAATATCAAACCCAAAAACGTGGCGCGGCACGTGTAGAAAACATAGGAAGGGACTCCTAGCTCCTTGGCGTCGGCCATGAAAGATGTACAGAACATGTCTAGGACGACCCCCGCAAGACGCGGTGCGGATGGGGACACGTGGAGTTCGGACAGGATGTCCTTGATCTGAGGGCGTGGCCTTCGAAGAAGGAGGAGAAGCCTTTGCAGGAGAGGTGTTTGGGTCAACGGTTGGTGAGTCAAGGTCGATGAATTTGATACGATCGGTGTGGGAGTGGTAGCTAGTGAAATCGAAAGATTGGGATTTGAAAGTCATCTTCATTATGCAAACTGTTACAGAAAGTGTGGTGGGATAGCGGTTTAGGAGGGGGTTGGCGAGCTCCACCATCGGGAAAATGTGGCCGGCTCCCGGAGGTGGTAAGAACACTAGGTGTAGTTTAGCTGCCGCCGTTGTATTCATGACGGCGGGCGATATTGGCTGACGGTTGTTCATTTTGTTTTTTGTTTTTGTTTTGGGTGTAAGTGATTGTTGGTCTTGAATTAGTATATATATAGAAGGATAAGTTATATGTGGGTATGTATTCATGTTGGAGGGAGGGAGGAAGATGGCGATAGGTGGCTGGCTGCAAATCTGCAATTCCAATCAAGGTTCATGGAGTGGACGACAAGGTTAAATGAGATGATGTCATGCTTTAGCTGGGCTACATTGGAATTTGAACTTATGATCGATACGATGTTCATTTTATTATTTAATTACTAGTACTACTAGCACTATATCAAGTTTATATTAAGGAGTGTCCAAAGGAATCTTTTTGACTAAAACCGGGCAAATTGCAAGTATTTACTTTTCTAACGGACTAACTAACTTTATGTCGGACTTTTCTCCTACGACAGGTGCACCACCGCATTGACCCTGATCCGATCGGGTATCTTCGTCATCCTCTGATTACAAAAACCAAACAAACTCTCCCACTCTGTCTTTTTCCAAATCATCAATGGCGAGCAAAACACTCTCCGGCGGCAGCAGCGGCTTCGACCACCTCCCTAACTAGATCCCATCCATTTCCACCACTCTCTACGGTGAAATTTCAGTACCCTCTGTTTTCTCACGCCGATCCTCTTTTTTTTTTCCTTCTAATTCTGGTTAGTTTGTATTCTTTCATTTTGGGAATTTCAGGGGTAGCGGCGAGGTAGATGGTGGAATACGAAAATGACGGGGCTTTCTTCAATCCGATGGTGAAAGAAGAGCTCCGAGGATTTCGAAAACAGTTTGAGCCCACGCTACAATAAGCGGTGGCTGACGGCGAGTCAGGTTGAATTCTTGGAACGGAGCTTCAAGAACGAGAACAAGCTCGAGCCGGAGAGGAAGATCCAGCTCGCTAACGAGATTGGATTGCAGCCACGTCAGGTCGCAATTTGGTTAATCGAAAAAGATGTTTAAAAGGAGATCCCTAATTAATCGAGAAAGAATATAAATCGTAATTTTAAAGAAAATGAGGTTAAATAACATATTGACGGATGGTTAAACTTTTCGGATGACGAAATTATTAATTACACAAATTTAAAGATTTAAGTGACTTAAAATTGGGAGACTCAATCAGAACATATCACGTCGCGTTTGTATTCGATACGTGTTTTCACCGGAGTGTTATCCTTAATTTAAATAAAAGTGACTCTTTATGAACAGTGAGAGACGGATGGGGAATCAGGTTGAGTCCTTACCTTTTATTCAACTATTGATTTAATTTAAATAGGGGTGGAAATTGCTTTTTGTTAGTGGTTTTAATCACTAATCAAATTGTAAAATACCGTTTGTGACACTAATTAAATTTTAATTTGTGGTTTGGTTAGTGGTAAATTATGATTAATGGTTAGTTAAATTACTAACTGAGTGATTAATCAAATGAAAATCGAACTAATTGAATATAAAAAAATGAAAAATATAATTTTTTAAAAATAGACTAAAACCTTAACTAAACTAAGAAATCATGCTACTGTTTATTAATTTTTTTTATCCAATGTTGATAATGATATTGATTGTTTGTCCAATGATAATTATGCTTTCATGCTACTATTTAGAATGAAGTTTGATTTATGTTACTGTTTAGTTTTACTAGACGTGATTTTGAGCAAGTAGGTAATAGTTGCTTTGTCATTGTCATTTTCATTATTTGTGGCTTTGTTTATTGTTGTTTGATTGTTTGTGTACATTCATGTTCTCAACTCGTTTGGAATGAGCAAATAAAAATTTCTCATCATTACTTGTTAATTTATTTTGTTGTTGAAGATTTGAAATTGTTGGCAATTATTTTGAATTTTACTATTTTTTTAAAATGTTGCAAAAAGAAAATGAGATGTGGTTAACTACAAATGGAATAGGTGTGGTTTTTGATTCTCATTTCCCCTTTTTGATTCGAATATTTGAGAAATTTGGTTTGGTTAATAAAAAATCGAACCACTTCCACCATTAGATTTGAAGTATGTGTTATGTTGGTCTTGAATTGGGTTGTGCATTTTTAGTTTTAGCTTAGCGTTTGGCCGGTAAAAGAATTATAGGGGAGATTCTCACATTTTCATCATTCTGTTATGTAGTATTTTCTATAACAGAAAATCTACAAAAAATTTTACTAAGCAGAAGTAATCATAATGCTATCCACATGAAGTTGATTAACAAGAAAAACCAAAGGTGAGTTTATCCAAAAAAAATAGAATTGTTCCCATGAGTATTATTATGCGCCATATGAGCCGCCTCATTCGTTTCCTGACGATAATGACCCCTCTTCGTAGTCAAAATCATCTAATATTCCTACAAAGAACCTCATCTTGGTTAAATCTGAATCAGCAGTTCGTAGTCGTGTAACCAACTCCATACAATCCGATTCGAGATACATCTTATCATATTAATGTCATTTTATCAAGAGCAATCCAAACTCGGCTGCTGAAGCTTCCGCCAATTAAGATATCCAATTTCCCTCTGGATTGCCGCAACAATAAAACGCTTCTTCGAGTTGCGCACAACAATTCAAGCACCCATCCTACCTTCGTTCAAGATACCTACATCCGAATTAACATTCAGAATACCAATCGGTAGACACTACCATTTAAGGATCACCCTAGGTATTTTTCCACCTTTTGTTTGGCTATTTAGTATTTAAAGTAATGATCTCTTACTTTCTGTTCAGATTAAGTATTAAATTTTTTATTATCAACAAACCACTTACTATTACAAAAAAATAGTCTTATTAATTGTTTTTATTTCTCCCTTTTAATTAGTTTTTCTTCCATAAATATTTTGTATGTTACTCAAAATAAATTGTGACCTTCACAAATTTTGTTTATTATATTTTTTTGAGTCTAATGATATTAATTTTGATACATTTTACTGATCTTTTATGGAAAACAATTCATCTAAGATTGAATACTATAACACTATGCTGAGGATAACCAACCTACACATCATACTAAATATTTTCAAACATATTCAGTCACCGCTACCATCATAAACGAAGCAAATATGCACTTCATTCAAAATCACAAATTCCTGTAAAGTATATAAAACATCTTAAATCAATCTAATATGGGGTTACATTTTGACAGTTATTTCAACAAGACAATTTAAGTTAGATTTTCGTAAGTTAATCTGGTTATAATTCATTATCTCTAGACCTATTTGGAACCCTAATCGGGTTACGTCGCACATCTATAAAATTTAAGCATAATCCATATAACATGATCCTTTTTTCAAGATTTTTTTACCGTGAACAATTCAAAATACTAATAGGGTTGGGTTGGATTGGACATATTTATCAAACTTAACACTACAAGAAAATGATAGTTTAACGATACATATTTAACGGTAGATTCAAAATCGCCGTTAGTTTAACAACACATTTTAAAAATCCGCTGTTAGAATGAATATTTAACAATGGATTCTAAACCGTCGTTAGATTAATAGCGGATTTCAAAATCCGCTGTTAGGTTGTCCGAAATTTTGAAATTTCAATAGCTCCTTCTTTCCGTCCCCCCCAAATTTTCGAATTTCATTCCCTCTTTCCCAAAATTTCAAACATCTTTCCCTTTTCTCGATCTTCACTATATCCTCCATCTTCACCATATCTCTTCTTTATCTCCTCCAAATTTTCAATTCCCTCCTTCTTTATTTCACTTTTTTCCATCTCCACTATAACCTTTATCTCTTTCATATCTCTTTTTCGTCTCCTTCAAATTTTCAATCTCCTATATCATCACCTCCAAATTTAAAAAAATAAATGAAGAAGAATTAAAGAAGAAAAAAAAGAATAAAAAAAGAAGAATTGTAATCAAAAAAGAAAAAAAGTAATCGAAGAAGAAAAAAAAGAATAAGAAAAAGAATCAAGTAAGAATAAGAAAAGAAGAAGAAGAAAAAGACAAATCAAAAAAGAAGGAGAAGAATTAAAAAAAACAAGAAAAATCGAAAAAAAGAGAAGAAGAATCAAAGAATAAAAAGAAAAAGAATCAAAAAATAAGAAGAAGAAGAAGAAAAATCAAAGAATAAGAAAAAGAAGAAGAAGAAGAAAAAGAATAAGAAGAAGAATCGAATAAGAAGAAGAAAAATTTTATCCGCTGTTAGCTTTAACGGGGGATAAAATTTGCTGTTAGCTTTAATAGCGGATAAAATCTGTTGTTAGTTTAACAGCGGATAAAAATCCGTCGTTAGCTTATTTACCATTACTTAACCTAACAGAGGATTTCTATCCGCCGTTAGGATTTCTAACAGCGGACTATCCGCTGTTAAAATAGATAAAAGAAACCGCCGGTAAACATGTAGTTTTTTGTAGTGTAAGCATAACTAAAAACATGATTGTTATTTTAATAAATTTTTAACGGGGCAATTAAGGTTACATCTTTGTATTTTAATCGGGTTAGAGTCATTTTCTAATGATCAATATAGAACACTACTTTGGTTGAGTCACCTGAATTCTACATATCCATCAAACATAAGCATATAACATGATCCTTCATTAAAGATTATTTTAAAAGGTCGCTTGAGGT
The DNA here is from genome assembly GCA_030674075.2 of Linum usitatissimum. Classification (NCBI taxonomy): domain Eukaryota; kingdom Viridiplantae; phylum Streptophyta; class Magnoliopsida; order Malpighiales; family Linaceae; genus Linum; species Linum usitatissimum. The sequence goes on from JAUJYP020001374.1 coordinate 4,173,484, forward strand.
TACATTTTCCCTTAACAGATTGAGAACACAAATTGGGTTAACTCGATTTAAATTTGATATAGCCATCAAACCTAAGCAGTTTATGATTTCCTTTCAAGATTCTTTTAACGTACAAGTTGAGGAAACAATTTTAAATATGCTCTAGTATTCGTCAAAATTTTTTATTGTTTGTTGGAGATTTCACTCAACAATGGGTATCAGAAAGGTGGTTGCTTACCTAAAATTGAGATCTTCGTGCACAACAATGTTACAGAGAACCTAGGGGGATCTTGGATCGTGACAAAATCGTGGATACCACTTTCCGAAAAGAGTATTTCGATAGTTATAAGCCTTGGGTTATACGAAATCTCTTCCGAAGATAGGAAGCACCTAAGTGTACCTAATTAGAGCTACTTAATGATTGTAAAAATCCTTAAAACACCATGAGCTACTCATAGCCTTAATGAATAATCATAAAGCTACCATCATATAGCTTTAAGCTACACTTAGGTTCTTCAAGCAAACATGAGCTCCCTCTAGCTACCATGAGATGTTTCTAGCTACTTTGAGCAATTTTGATTTACTTCTAGCTTTGTTGAGCTAGTAACAAGTAATTAAGTTCCTCCTTCATGCTTATTCAAGCTTCATTGAGCTACATATCAAGTACTCAAACCCCCAACATATCAGGCAAGTGAACTAAAGTATCCTTTACAGGACGAGCAGATGAGAACAAAGAATAGTCAGAAATGATATGGTTCGAAGCCCCACTATCCAATATCCAAGGAAAAGTGAGAATAGAGGACGTGCCAGGGTCAGAATCGTGAGCAGCAGCCGAAGAGGAGACTGCGGCATTCACAGGGCCTGTATATGGAGGCAAGTGCAGCTCGATGGCATCAGAATGGTGCGGCTGAGAAGACAAGGCTCTCGGAGGAGCAGCCTGAGACGTAGAAGCACCATTGTGAAGTTGAAACGCGTGCAACATACGTTAATATTGGGCTTGGAAATGAGTCCACTCAGTCTGAGAAACTTGGACCATTGAAGGAGGACCTCCGGCAGAGTTGACTGGTGAGGCCGCAACGACATTAGCTTGACTGACAACTTTCTTACCCCTGTGGTGGTAACCCAGCGGATAGCCATTTTCTTGTAACAAACATCGATTGTGTGCCCAATATACCCACAGTACCTACAACCAGGACGTTTCCCTGATTTCTTGAACGACAGGGGACGAGCCAAAAGAGAAGAATCTGTCACAGTGTGGGAGTACATGGCATGAGCATCCATGATGACTGGGAGAACCTCAGATGACGGAGCAGAAGGGCCTACATCCCGCTCTTGCTGTATCATCATTGCGAAAACACGATCAAAGCTAGGCAGGGGATCAAGGAGCATTACCTGTGATCGAGCTCCGACGTAGCTATCATTCAGTCCCCTTAAAAATTGAATCACCTGATCTTGATCATAATGAAGCCGGATTTCGGAAAGGGAACAGACGCAAACAGGCATACAGAAGCACTCTGGTATGGGACGAAAATTGATAAGCTCATCATACAGAGTTATTAATTGAGTAAAGTACTCGGTGATCGTGAGCATACTTCAACGCAGAGCAAAAATCTTTTCTTGAAGATCTGCAATCTTAAAGACATCTCTCCCTGGGAGAAACGAGAACGCAGAAATGTCCAAGCAGCACGAACAGTCTTGGAGTAAAGAAGACTCTTAGCAATCGTGGGTGAAATGGAGCGCAAAATCCAGGATAGGACCAATTTATTATTGCGGAGCCAAAAGGCGTAGAGGGTTGGCCTAGATCTGGAGCTGTGATGGTGCCGTCAACGAATCCCATCTTGTTCTTGTCGTTAAGAACCATGCTGATCACCATAGAACACTATGAATAGTTGAACTCCTTGAGCATTGTGGAAACCAAGCTCTGTTTCCTGCGACAGAAACTCCATCCAAAAAATTTGTGGGATCACTCGCATTGGCGAGCCGCCTCCTGCAGACTCGTTAAGTGTTCGAAATCGAGGGGGATATCACCCTTCTTCGTAGAATTGGTCAGCTTTCGTTCTAGAGGTCGATTTCCAGCTCGCAAGGCACTCTTCTACCAGCTCCGACAACTGCTAATTGTTGCATCACATGTGTAGCTCCCCCGCACTAGAGTTTCCCCCAAAATAGCCGTGCTTCTAGCTCCTCGCGACCCTCGAGGTAGTTTGCCGTCGGCCAGGTTATCATGAGCAGCGTCGGGGTCGGACGACTCTTCTCGGCAGCGATATAAAGATTCGAACGGTGAAAACTTAATTGATGGGTAAAAACAAAACTCTAATCGAAGGGTAAAACAAAACTCTAATCGAAAGGTAAAAACAAAATCATAAACGAAAGGTAGAAACAGAACCCTAATTGAAGGGTAGAACGAAGATCCATGTTTGAAACCAAAAACCTTAAGAAGATCGAAGTAACATGACCGGCTACAATGGTTAGGATTTGGCGACTCTCATTGAGAGCTTTTTGAGAAAGGACCGAATTTGTATGACTCAACAATTTTTTTCTTTGACGTCTTAATTAATCAAACCTTCTTAAAGTTTTGAAATTTAAATTCCTAGGCATTGCAAATAAATTATTATGAATTTTTTTAATACCCTATTTATTTGTTATGCCGATTAGTATATGTAGTCTATTTTTTATTTTCATTTTTAATATAAATAAATTAATATACCCTTATTAAATTTATTACTAAAACAATCTATTTTTACTTCACATCATTCGTTTATACTTCACATACTTTGTTTCTACTTCATATAATCGTTTTAAAATGTTAATTTCATCCTAATAAAACTCAATTCTTTTAAATGTATCCAAATTAATAAGCCAGTTCTGTGAAAACATGTGCACAGTTTTTACGTGAGGATTTGTTGTGCACAGTTTTTACGTGAGGATTTTTTGTAAAATTAGGGGCCTAGTGATCAGTTTTCACAAAACTTTTGTGAAATTATTAGCAATGTTTTCCAATGTGGATTGGTGTCGACCCGAATAAAAGAAAGGTTTCAAAGGTTAGTGATTAACAGAAAGTAAATCGTTTAAAATTTGTTTAAATAATCGATACTTGTACAATAAATAAAAATATAAATTATTTTGTGAAAATCCAGAATTAATATAATTATTATTTTTTGAAATAAAAGAATTTAATTAATTGAAATAAATGCGATTTTTTAACTTCATTTGATCATCAAAGATTTAAGATTTTCACCTTTTGAGAGGTTTCGGCGTTGATAGGGTTTTTCCCATAACCGTCTTCTTCCCCGCCGAAATCAACTGGCGACACCCCGCCCCCCTCTGAAGCGGCGATGACAGATCCCAAGGCTATGGAGGCATCGGCTATGCAGAGAAGATTAGATGCTCTTCGGCTCGCAGTTGCAGAATAACCCTTTGTGTGGAGCCGATTCGTAAGGTGGACTACAACTTGTGTGTTGTAGGCTCTATTCTAACGAAACGACCCTATAATCTTAATGTGATCACGAACAAGATGGATAGCGTATGGCAGCCAGACATGGTAGTAACAACGGAGGACCTTGGAAACCGATTGATCATGTTCTGCTTCTACCACTCCATCGATCTTTGATGGGTGATGGACAAGGTCCCGTGGCTATTTGACCGGCAACTTCTAGTTCTACACGAGCTGCGCGATGGAGAACACCCAACTACCGTCCCGATGCACTTTGCTAACTACTGGATCCAAATTTATGACCAATCGAAGAGTTTCTTCATGGAAACTGTAGGTCGCGGCTTGGGAGAATTCCTAGGCAAGTTTGTGTAATATGACGAGAAGAACATATATCGCTCTAGCGCGTCATAAATGAGGATTAGAGTCACCCTGGACATCACTGCTCCGCTGAAAAGGGAGAAGATGATTTGCCATCCTGACAAACTGGGTATGCTTTGTCAATTTAGGTATGAATAATTACCAACCGTCCGTTCTATCTCCGGACGAATGGGACATATAGATCGTCTATACAGCATCCGGTTTTTGAACCCGAAAGTAGAACCGGAGCGCCTATGGAGTGATGCTATTCGTGCGGCTGTCAAGGTAAGTTTAAATACATTGGGAGGCGAACAATAGATTGTGGAGGCCACAGAGAACTCGGCATCGGACTCGACCGCAAGACGAGGACCATCTAGACCTCATCCGGCTCTCTCACCAAATTTGCAGGTCTTCCAACATAATTTGCAGGACTCTACTGCAACACGAGCTCCAAGCTTTGATTAGGTAGAACTATGAATTGTTTCAACTCTGTAACTTGTATGGACTTTTACCATCTATGCTCCCCTGATTGGATCCAAGGGCAGGAAAATGCAGGAAGAAAATGTGTATGTGACGGAAACTAGAAATGAGGATCACTACGGAGCTCTTGTTAATGGCCTATGTGTAAGCATCTTTTGATTTCTTCCTTTTGGTTTCTTTAGGGTTGTACGGGCGACGTTTGGTACTGTTAGTTCAGTTATATTATTGTTATTATTGGATGACTGTAAAGGTATAACCGAGCAGAAGTTATACATAGTTTGGCGTGGAAACTGGGGTTTGAGCTTCCAGAAGAAATTCAAGAGAAGCTCAGTGACACAGAGAAAAACTATTTTGGGAAGCATTCTGCTGCTCTACAGTCCTACATGGCTGATGCAGATATTGACCTGAACGTGGTAAGTTACCTTCTCGTGTTCGCTTGTGCAAAGTCCACATACAAATTTTATTCATCACAGTCAGTGTATCGGTTATCAACTGTTCGGTATAGTTACTATGACTTAAACAAGGCTACCTGGCTGTCCCATACCACCCAAGAAATGGTTTCCTGCTTTAGTATTCTGTTTTCGAATACAGTGATTTTAGGAAGAGCACATTTACATGTAGGCACGAATGTAGTAGTCTTCAGTGAGTTGAGGATACAGAGAAATGAGATTATGGAACAAGTGTCGGTAGGGTCATTAAGCTCAGAAGTTAAGTGTGTGTGTGACAGGACATGGTGCCGCCTAAAGATCCTTACATCAAGGTGAGGGTCCTTGATGACATGGGTGAAGGGATAATGCTGAGTGACAAGACTTGCCAATCTGGCCCGTCACTCAATGCACTTTCTCAAGAGAACTGATGCTGAGCAATATATTGCTCGGGTGAGTTTTCGTATTTAGCTAATCATCTCAAAATGAACAATGTGATATGCGATGTAGCTCACTCGTTCCCTGACATTGATTCGACAAGGGTTGATGGAAGAGCTTATAGGTTGACGAATGCCACAGTTCCCCTACATCATATCATTATAATTTATAAAAAGTGCTTCAATCTACAGCCTCATAGTTTCTCCCTTGGTCCTTGACTGATTGTAATTCTAGATTCAGAACCTAGTAATTGCGATGTTTTTAAATGTGTTTGGTCGTGTTCTTTGAAGACTTGAACCTTGAATAAATGAGGAGCTATACTTGGGAGTTTATCTAATTGTTTGTTTTAAATGAATTAGAGTAGGTTGCTGTCAACAGCTGCAACTGCTGGAGTAGCTCAGTTGGTTAGAGCGTATGGCTGTTAACCATAAGGTCGAAGGTTCGACCCCTTCCTCTAGCGGTTTTGTTTCTATTTCATTTCATTTTTTTTGGATGTTTTTAGCGTGAAAGACGAGGTGAATGATCCATCAAACAGGGGAGCTTCAACTGCATAGCCCCAAAGCATCGCCTTGGTCTGCTCATCTGCCCAAAAACTGCTGTAATGGCTTCTCCAAGGAAATGGGCAGCCATCATCTCCTTCATTGCTCACTGCCTTCATTTTCTAATCATAATCCTCCAAGTTCCTCTTTTCAGGTAAATCTATCTACTCACTTCCCAACCATTTCCATTCTGCCCACAACAATGCATGCTTTCCATGAAATCATGTGCTTGGAAATGGATTGTTTGCAAAATGCAGGATGCCATGTACAACAGGGAAATGTTCATCACCCGTAGAAATGACATGCTCTCAGTTGACAGCGACCGAAATCTTCCCTCCCCTTTTGGTGAAGCTTCTTCTTTACCCTGGAGCCGTTGCAAAAGCCTCCTTACGCAACAAACAAATATCGAAATTCAGTAAACTCCTCAAACTGTACAATTTCACCACTTTGAACAAGGTCTCCTCCCCAGCGGCTGACCTCTACCATCTAGAGGTTCGTTTGTTATCCGATGATATTCTGGGCAGGGGCAATACTGGGATTGGTGAGGCCTGGGAGGATGAGTTTGTTTGGAGCACTTATGATTGTTTGGGGCTTTGCTAGAGAACTCATTCTGACAACATCTGCTAATAAGAAGAAGCCTACTTACATGTACCCACAGATGTTCCTCGCCGTCCGTTGTGCTTTCTTGTCCATAAGGAAGGATGTTAAATCTGGATCCAAATACTTGTGACTTACTTGGTAGCAGATCATTGCTGGATCATTGCATTGTATCTTGTGTCTGTATTTCAAGTGGCCGTTTCAGACCTCTTTTAGATCATAACTTTTAACTCAGTAACAACTTTGGAGATTGGAGGATTCTTACTTCTAAGGTTTTATATACTAAGCTTGTGATCAAGAAATAAAAGAAACAAGGCAAGTAAACTGAACAGCGAGAAAACCAAAACTCCTTACATCAATGGTTGATAATCACATTAATGATTCAAAATGAGTCTATGGGATTCGCTAGAAGATGTGATCATCCAGCAAGCTTGCTCGTGCGCAAATTTCTCCGAACCCACACAACCGAATAAAAAGGTATTGGCTGCGCTAAGCTATTGGTCTCGACAATCACCTTCTCAATACCCCATATCGCTCGTGCCCAAGATACATACATATGCACATACAGAAGAAATAATATATGCATGCTGGCGATGATTGTCATATCGCTCGTGCCTATGATCTAATTACAAGTCTTGTAATTCTATAAGAATATATCTGAGCACAACCCTTAACTTGGAATTGACTTGCCGTGTTGCTGATTACCTCCTCAGGTTGAATAAAGAAATTTTTTGGTGAGGGATATTCTGCTTGATGAACTGTTCATCAGACGTGAAGCATGGATGAGGAAACACTGATCCACCGCTTGAGCCATAAGCTTCCCAGCAGAATGACTCAGTGACTCCTCCTTCACTGCTTAACAGTAGTTGAAGTCTTGCAAATATAACCCCTCACACGAGGAGTAGTCACTGCAAGAGAATCTTATTGCTTCTGGGGTTGCTGAAGTTCCTTTGATGTGTTTGAAAGATACATCTTCCACCTTCACTGCCATAGTCTGCCATCAATTAAACCTCAACATGATCATCAAGTATTGAATGCTCAGAAGACCAAACAAAGACGACAAGTTTTACCTATCGTGTTGAAAGTGTGGCATACCTGGTTTGCACACGGGGATTTGGAATCGCAGTAGAATCGATCAATGATAATTGGGTTGATACATTTTCCATATGCACATTCTGGAAGTTGATGTCACTAGCTTTACCACTCCCTCCCTTGTGTAGTATACACAGTATAAGAAGTTCACACATGAATGAATGAATGGTAGTTAGTATCAGAGACCTTCCAGGAACTTACCTGCCATGTCTTTATCCGCAAACCATTCTGTGTGTTGGACAAGAATGCTCCATCAACTGATACACTTTCCACAAAATCTGTTGAGTTTGATTTTCCCAAGCTTCCGATACTGACACGTATTTCAAGTCGATAACTAATTAGCACCATTCGATCTTGTTTGAATCTCAAAAAAATATTGGATAGTTATCATTACCTAATTCCATGCCCTGGTCCACATACAACATTTTTTACATTGATTCTTGAAGAATTGCCTACAATGGAGATGCAGTCATCTCCTGCATCCAGCATTTCAGAAGATCAACATCATCACTAAACATCTAATAATACACACCTTAATATTAAAGGCCAATAGTAAGCCCCTGTGAATTTCATTCCCCATGCCAGGCAGAAGAATCAACATCAATTTACATACTACGGACATATGATATGATCCATTCTCAATCTGAACTATAAGTTCTTAGATTCAATGTAAGTATATTCAAACTGAACTATAGACTCGTCGTCTAAAGCTTATTCGTCTGAGTATGTCAATTAGAATCTATCAGATAGCAACAGATAGGAAACGGATTTGTTTAGAAACAAAAGGGCACCTGTTTTGATGACAGTATTCGTAACATGAACACTAGATGAACTTATATGGATGCCATCAGTATTAGGAGTAAAAGCAGGTACTAGCACTTCAAGTTGCGAAACTGAAACATGAACACAATTGGTGAATGCAATGTGCATTTGCTGACTATCGACCAATCTAAGATTCCCAACTTTCAAATCCTTGCATCTGTGGAATGTAAGGGCCTGCAGTAGTAAGGGAACACATGAACTCTGAGATGGATCATGGGCAAGGGAAAAAACAGTAAGGCCATGATATGGTAATGTCACTAACCGTTGGAGCTGGTCGGCATGGCTGCACAAGATAAAGTTCCACCCAGCATTAGCAAAAAATTTGATCAAATTTTGAAACGCAAATGTATATATGGGATTGTAATGTACACATTTTTCTTATAGGTCTTGCAAGAGTTAGTCCACCACTGTCGTCCCATGCCGTTGATTGTTCCTCCTTCAAATCGAAGGTGGTTTACCTTTGCGAAGTAGAGCCACCTACGATGATTCATTCCCCTCCAAGCTTGAGGATCTTGGGGTGCAACAATTGTCCCCGCTATCTGTCAACACATACAAACAAATGGCACTAAAAGCTAAAAGAAACCTTCAACTAATTTTTTAACTTTCTATATAACTGACTGGTGGTGATGCTTACACTGAAAATGATTTTGGATTTGCAAGGCCCTGAGAGAACAACAGGGTGCACAAGATAGGTACCAATTGGGAGTACGATTCTACTTCTTTTTGGTAACGAACAAGCAATCTCCCAACCATCTTCCAGGGCCTGAATCCTCAACCATCATAATGGAAGAAGTTTAGTAGTAATACAACAAATCCTAAGAGCAAACCAACAAAGACACCAAAAAGGAAAAATTCAAAGTCAACAACTGTAAATGTAAAAAATGTTCCCGTTTTTTACTAACCTGGGTATCATTCTGAACCCCATCGCCAGCAGCTCCGAAATCATGGATGTAAATAACCTTTCTAGTTCTGTATCTTCTAATAACAGAGGCAGACCCAGATTGCTGGAGCTCCAGCCCGGACTCGAATCCTTCTGCGCAAACAATTATTAGTACAATCGAGAGAAGAAGGATAACAGAAGGTGTCTTCCAATAACAGCAGCAAAGTTGCGAGTTTTTCATTAGAATTCCTAACTCTTGAACAATTTATCTGTTGGTTCGTGGATTCCGACACTAGTAGAAGCAGGAGCTTAAAAGAAAAAGCGCGGGCAGCCATAGGTAGGTACAGAGCAAGTGGGAGTTGAGGGATACTGGTTGACGTTTTGCTCACTGGTTGTTGTCGTTTTATTTGATCAAATATGAAAAGAGATCCCCCGACGTGTTAGATAGGTGAGGAATAAGGATGCTATACAACCATTCTATATTTTACTGTAAAATGCTTTAATATTATCGTAACATTTCAATTCGGTAGTTAAAGTGACCTACACGTCCCTGAAATAGTAAAATTACAACTTCTTGATAAGATGCGGAAAATAGAATAATTGTCATACCACTTGAAACGACCAATCAAAAGTGACCGTTTAAACCACCGTTCCGCCTACCGCCACCGCCTGCTGCCGCCGCCGCCGCCGCCGCCACCGCTCACCGCTGACGCCACCGTCGCTCGCCCTCCGCTGCCGCCCGCCGATCAGGTAAAATAATTTAATGAACGGTCGGCATGCCGACGGCTCGACCTTCGCCGTCGACATTCAACGCTGACGGCAAAGGTCGGGCAGTCGGCATGCCAAGCGTTATATTTAATTTTTTTATGCCTATATTGATATTAGTGTTATTTAGTTTATTAAATTAGTAATTAAATATATGTGGTAATTAAATATTTATTTAATTAATGTTTGGAAATTAGTGATTAGTCATGCTAATTAAAGTTAATTAGTAAATATAAGTAACAATTAATTTGATAATTATAAATTTGGTAATCAAATATTTATTAAATTAATACTTGAAAATTAATAATTAGTTTTGATGATTTTGGTTACTTAGTATATATACTACCAATTAATTTGCAATTATATACTTGGTAATAAACCCTAATATTTACAAATTTACTTTAATAACTAATATTTACAAATTCACCTAAACCCTAACATGTCTAATTACTAATTTTAAAATATTAATGATAAATATTCAATTGTCAAGTATTTAATTACCAAAACAATTGTTACTATTATTACTTATATTACTAATTCACCATAATTAGTATGACTAAACCCTCATCTATACAAATTAATTAAAAGCAAGGGCATAAACCCTAACCGTTAAACCATAAACCCTAAACTCTAACCCCTAACCGCTAAACTCTAACCGTTAAACCATAAACCCTACATCCTATCTCTAAACCCTAAACCTTAACCCCTAACCGCTAAACCCTTAAATTCTAAACCCTACCCCATCTAAACCCTATCTCTAAACCCTAAATTGGAAACCTTAAACCCTACAAATAAAGAAAATCTAACATTTAGAATACCCGCATGAAAATTTCACTCCATGTCCCATGCATATCCAATGCAAATTAATTATTTCTTCATAATACATGACACATGCAAATTAATACATGCGGTTGAATATTTTCATGCAAATTAATTATTTCATCAACGGGGTGTTTTATGACACAGTCAATGACGCGTGTGATGCGGCTAAGGACATTGCTTTAGACTTAGGTTTCAATTGACTCGTGGCTCACATAAAAAGAACCCCCGTGAAGAAGAAAAATGGGTGTACTTGTACTGTTCGCATGGTGACATGGGCAAATCACAGTCCACAGCCTCTTCAGAGAGTTCACGTACGACTACAACATCGTACTCACGGTGTACGTTCATAGTGTGTGTGCGGCCTAGATGCGTTGATGCTGAGTGGAAATGGAGGATTGACACTGTCAAAGATGATGTAAAATGCGGGATTCTTAGGTCGTTCCACAACCACCAGTTTGAGTTGTGGCGCGAAGGGGCACAATAACTGAATCAGCTCACAAACGAGGTGAAAGACCATGTCCCCTCAAAACAGATGCAGAGCATACCGAACAATGAGTACGGCCGTATGATCAAAATGAAACAGATTTATAATAAGACGACAAAAATAAGGCTATTGAGGTTGGGAAGCATGAACCCCATACAATGGACGGTGACTGAAGCGCTATAATTGGGATACTTCAAGAAATACCTAAGGGATGAGAACGACCATGTCAGTCATCTGTACGTGTCACACACAGAGTCAATTTGTATGTTGCACGATTGGTATTTTGTCGTCCTATTAGACTCCACTTACAAGACCAACGTTTACAAGAAGGCGGTTGTGCAGTTTGTAGGTGTGACGCCGGTGAAGAAAAACTTCAATATTGGGTTGACACTTGTGGAACATGAAACGAAAAAGTCATACGCATGGGCACTGAATTAATTGCGATTGGTTCTTGATGGTCGAGTGTCGAATGCTTTCGTTACGGATAAGGAACGTGGATTGGCGGTTGCACTACATGATGTATTCCCTTCTTCGGCTCATTTACTTTGTGTCTGACACATGAATTGGAACATCGAGGGAAAGGTAACCAAGTTGTACGATAGAGAGATTGCTAAGAAATTCGTACTAGGTCCATGGGGACAAGTGTTGAATGCTAGAACCAGCCAAATGTGTTTTAGGAAATAGAGTGATCTGGTTGAGCTGGCTTGAGTGAAGAGTTAGTACAGTATCTGACACCAGAGTGCCCCCCTTGCAAGCTGAAGTGGGCGCGTTGCTACATGAACAATGTGTTCCATCTCAGAACATAAGCACAAACCGGGTGAAATCGGTGCACTCATCCTTGAAGGCTTGGCTGCACACCTCGATTAGCAAGGATGACAGACTATTATGTGCGTACGATCGACTTATGACGTGTCAAGTGCTGGAGATAAGAAAGTTGTTGGAAGACTCACGGATGAAGGTACGTATGGTATTTCCAACAGTAGTGGATGTCTTATTCACACGGTGTGTATTGATTGACATTGTTTCATGCAGTCATTCGTCATTTGGGAGAAACATATGGGAATTTGAACAGGACGGTGAGCTTGTGCGCAATTGAGCTACTGGTTGAAGATCGGGCATTAGTGAGATCATGCACGTGTGTGATCCGGACTACAAAGGGGCGTCCATGTAGATGTAAAGTTCAGCGCTATAAGGAAGAGGACAGATTGCTGTATAGGAGACACCTACTCCGCTTTGAGCATAATGTTTGGCGAGAAACAATTGAGGAGGTTGAGAATTTAGGAAAAGCACACGTTCGTGCTGCCACGAGACTCCTCTTGTCCCATCTACATCCAAAGATAGAGGGTCTACAAGACCCGAAGACATCTGATGCAAATGAAGGTAGAATGAAATGGTGTATGGAACAACGAACAAAAGTTATAAACACCCTAAATGTCCGCTACATAAGTACCTCGCAAACAGTGCAACTCGACTAAAAGTTATGATGATGTCGGCAAAACGAAAATACAAACCTAATAGAAATTACAATCCGAATGAGAGCTGGAAAACAATACGGAATTAAGAATTAGTATTACAACCAAGTGTGTGCACCGAAAATAAAATGAGTAAAAAAGTGTGCGAAAACGATACGAACCACGGTGGAAGTGGCTCATCTACTGCGCGCGTGGAGACGATCGCTGGGTGTGTGCGGTCCAGGTACCACGTCATGTACTCAGTAGACACATTACCGTAAGGCGAGCTTACGCTACAAGTGATGAAGAACGCCCAATCCAGCTATAGTCAAATATGGAGTGCTTGACTGCATAATTGTCACATCCGCCGGTCCCGATGCTAACTATAGCGTGAGAATCGCATCCCGGATCATTTGTCGGTAGTCGTACTGTCGCAACACGTGACTAGGATCGTGCGCCTCTATGTATTCAAATGCGTGTATGCCTCCACTTTACAAGGACCACCGAGCCTCAACATCGAAGTCGGGTGAACCGATCGGAAGCCACTCAACGTGTGCATGCGTCATCCCATGCATAGCGTGTCTAGCCTCGTATCAGAGTCAGCTGCTCTCTCAACGATCCACGGTCCATCCCACCTCCCAGCAAGTGCCTCCCAACGATCACGTGCGGCCGGGGACGGCGTACGACGCAAGCTCAGGAAATACTCGTAGATCCACGACAGCGGCAAAGTAAGGCAGCCCGGCAATGACGTAGATCGTGCACGAGAAGCAACCCCGAGCTGCCTGTACAGGAAAGCAAGTGTTGCCGCACCCCAATTGTACTCCGGAGTTATCCGCACGTCTCGCAATTCCTCGAGAACCCCAATACGGACACGGTTTTTACTGTGGTCCGAAAAATAGTGGAGCCCAACAACGCAATCAAGTAGCAGACTGCTATGCTCGCATCGTCAAGGTATCCTGTCTCGGCAGCCTCGACTAGGTGGTCGAGATGAAAACCGCATGCTTTGTAGCACTTCCGCTTGATCTCATCCCCGTCAACATTAAGCATGGTGGCAAGCTATGTCATATATGTCTTCTCACCCTCTAAACTAAGCTGGGTGCCCCGAATGGGAATCTGAGTAGGTACAACAGATCATGTAAGGTAATCATCATCTCTCCAAATGGCATGTGGAAGGTGTTGGTGTCTAGCTATCACCTCTCAACGAACGCCAATAGCAAGGGAAGATCCAACCCCCACGACATAACTCTAACTAGGTGTGACACCCAGAGGCATCGATTAACTATCGAGCCTTAGTGGAAGGCCACCGTAACCTCTCCAGCTTAAGAACCCTAGCCTTCGCAATGTGGAGCCTTAACCGTGATGCCGAACTAGAGTCAAAACCATGCGTCTAGAAGCGATGGACTATGTGGCAACCAAAACTAGGGATCATAGTAGGGATCCGGGGCCCACCAGGTGTTGGACCAGTAAGTAACCACTCCCTACTGTTGTTGTTGGGTTGGACCTCTGTAGAACACGCAACTCTGCCACGTCTAGGGCCCATAGTAGAGGAACCCTGCGACCCACGAGCGGACCTTGTACCCGGTCCTAATCCGGATGAAGCAGTTGTACCCCTCCATGCAGGTCTCTTCCGCAAACGTGCACTATCAAGGAAGAAAGGGTGAAACGAGACATCACGATCGTCATCCTCATCCCCGTCACCATCCAAAGGGATCAGCTCATCGTCGCCCAAATTCGGAGGATGGCTAGCAAAAATCGCATCACCCGTCAGCTCCCTCCTAGCAGAGTGCAGATCGGAGGCGACATATATCGGTATGGGAATGTGAAACTGCGCACTCGACTCCCAAACATATCGATAAACCACGACAAATCATCAACTCTTCCCGACATCGCATCTAACTATATATGCAATTTAAATCTTAACTATTAATTAGAAAACTAACCACTTTAAATCGTAACTAATAATTACAAATGTTATACTTGTATTTACTATTACTTTAATTATAATGACTACTCTCTAATTTTGAAGTATTAGTTAAGTAAATATTCAATTACCAATTATAATGACTAATCTCTAATTTTCAAATATTATTTATATATGTACTAATTAACCTAAATTATCATAACTAATTACTAATTTTCAAGTATTACTTAGATAAATATTCAATAACCAAGTATGTAATTACCAAATTAATTGTTACTATCTTTACTAATATTTATTAATTAACCTTAATTTCCATGACTAATTACTAATTTCGAATAATTAATCAAATAAATATTCAATTACCAAGTATTAATTACCACCTATTTAATTACTAATTCACTAAACTAAATCTAAACCCTAATTATATTTAAATAACAATATAATAATTAATTAATTTTTTTGTACCTCGGCGGCGCGGCGGCAGCGGGGATTGGCGGTGGGCTGCAGCGTCGGCGCTGCGACAGCGGCGGAAGGCAGCGGCGACGATTGTTTTCAGAGAGTTTTTTGAGAGGGGAGTGTTTTCTGAAAAGTGAGAGTTGTGTTTGATTCGAGTTATGTCATGTGTGTATTTAAAGATTAGGTTCGAAGGGAATTTACATAATTTTACTGGTTGAATTTAAATGGTAGGGCGTTGATTAGTAAAAAGTTGGGCGTCTTATAGCAATTCATGTAAAAATTTGAGAGGCGGTACAATGGGGTTTTTTGAAAATTGTTTCTTAAAGAATAACAGTTGGAAATAATATATGATATTATTAATTTATTTATTAGCCAATTTATTGTTAGTTTTCTTTTAAAATGGTTATAATTCTTTTACTATTTATGATATGGTTGTAATCCATTATTTTCGTTATGTGTCCTATACTCTTGTTATTTTTCATACATTCCAACATTTGAGTTTGTAGTCTTTGATGGTTCGGGCAAGAATTACCCTTCATGGGTATTAGAAGCTGAACGCTTACGATTTAAATTACCATCAAAGACGATAATGCGTCTTATCGGGACGAAGTCATAGTTTTTATCTTTTATTCGCATTACACCTCAGTGAATGGTTGAAAATGAGTCAAACTCATTTAATGTTTTGAAGCAAAGACATTATTTATGACCACTAGTGCCAAAAATTCTCAAAGCTAATATAATTGAAGGTATCAAAAGACAAGTTGTCCAAAGCTATCTAGCTAATATGTCTCCAATGGTGATGATTTGAGAGACACCATATCATTTCGCGAAGTGGATGATTATTATACCATGTCTATAATAATAATCTATATTTCCACAAAGTCAAGATAACAATGGTCTCATGGAGGAAAAAGACCTATATTCTTTTGGTCACGAGATATAGATTTGAAAAATATATTTTTCCCTATGAAAAAGAGCTATGAAAAATACACATGTGTTGCATTATTCTTGAAACACAAGTAACAACAAATGATCATAGTATGGACATAACGATCGTGGTTGTACATATATAGATTGTGTACCAATTATATATCTCTTAACCGGTGATATCGATGGCTGAGAAAATGATGCATTTTATTTACCATTTTGAGTATGCATCATTTTTATGGCAAAATTGAGTATCTCTATGATGAGAATCAACATACTACACTATCATATATATATATATATATATCCATCGGTAGTGCACCAATATTGATGAAGTAGTACAAAATTCATCTCTATCTCTATAAGAGCTATTGTATTATATTATTCACGAAGGAACAAGATCTTTATTCCATTTTATTGATGATCTAAAGGGATGAGGAATAATAATATGGTCTATAACCATGAAATTATTGAATGAATATTGTTATCCTCTAATTTGTACAACACATATGTTATTATGATTCAGATGCATATAAATGTAAATTATAAGTTTACTCGTCCTGACAACTATTATCTGGCATAACCGATGTGACCATCACGGTTCAATCATAATGCGAATCAATAAGTACCTCTATGGTCAATGTTGTGGACAGAGTTCTCAACTTGGGTATTCTAAAGAAATGATTCTTAAGGTTATAGGGATTTAAGTAGTCCTTGTGACTCTCCTACTTCCTAGGAACACAAACAATTTTGTGTTCTGTCAACAAGCTTTCATTTCTAGGAGAACATCACCGCCTCTCCATTACCCATTATTGAGTGAAATCTCCAACAAATCATAACTAATTTTTGGGTTGCTTATTCTCAAATAGAGTTGATTGTTGGATAATCATCAACTAAAGTAAGATTATTTCTCTTACACACAAAATTAAGGGTGATATTTATGGATCCATACACCCGACATGTTGACCAATTATCTTAATTGATGCATCAACTATATGGTCACATGTATCTAGAAATCAAGAGTTTGTAAGATTACTAGCTCAACTATTTTGGTTATGAGCATATTTCTATGATTACCCAATAACGAAAATGCGTCATTGAGAACCAATATATTATTGTGAACATGTCATTTACATGCACAACACAAATTCGCATTACACCAAGAAATTATCTTGAATTCCTCCATTATATTTTGTTTTTGGGTCCAAACCACATATTTCCCATCAATGCATATATGGATATACACATCCGAATTGCTCCACCACATTTTATTATGATGGATTCTCAACGTAGATTGAGAAATTATTTTGATTACGAGTTCATCGATGGTAAAATATCGCATCGTTGTTAGAAGAATTTGATGACTCGTTGGAGGTCTATATTCAAACTTCCCAACATTAAGGGGAGAAACCAAAGGTTGGCCAAGAAATTAGATGAATGATTATCATTTCGATCGTCCAAAAAAAATATGAACTTGAAGTTCAAAAGTATAATTCATTACTAAAGTTGAATTCATCAACTACCAGACGCTTTTAACGACCCAAATAGAGTAAATCTCTCACGTGCCAACTACAACTACTCTAATGAATATGATGTCGATACGGGGTAATCTCTTATTACAAATATGTCTAAAACATGCATGACGCATGATAGACCACTCGGTTCCAAAGAAACAAATCCTCAAAAGTGAATGGAGCTATATATCAAGATGGTCAAATTGAGGTTAAGGTTAATGTGCTCAAGAAGAGTCTCAGGTACCTAAAAGATATGAATATATATCTCAATTATCTATACCTTGGATGGAAAATATTGGAACCCCAATGAAGTCAATGTCGACAAAAAAATTTTGTATAGTGCAACGCTAAATATGATAGTTGAAAAATGAGGATCATGAGCCAAAATGCATGCAAAGAAAGAAATGATTGGCCAAAAACTTCCAATTTGAGGCAAATTCAAATTCTCAAGAGAAATGAAAAGTTTTAAGACATCAAGTCTTTATACATTAAGATGTAAAGTATGAGTATGAGAAGTTATGAAACATCTCATTTTTGAAACGTTTTGTACAACAAACCTATAATATTTTGATTATGAGAAAATATATTCTCATTTGGTGGATGCAACTATTTTGTATTCGATTAGTCTGGAAATTTGAAAAGGGAAAGATTTTGCCCCTAATATATGCATTGCAACCTATATGTATGGTTTGCATAATACGAATACACATGTGTATATGAAATTTCCTCGAGGATTTATTTCTTTATAAGCGAACAATTCATGTTCATGTAAATAGTATTCAAAATATATCCAATTGGCGTCATATGGATTGAATGATGGAGAGAAGTAGTCCATTTAGCATATCATACATTTCTTTTCCATGTGAATTTTGAATGATGAAAAATCATCCTTATCATATTTTATGGTTTTGAAATTCTTACAAACATTTCATACTATTATTTTGTATTTAAAATATTTTTTATTTATTTATAACTTTAAATGTCGTCATCATCTTTTGTTACATAGATGACATACACTTTCCTAACACTCCTAAAGAGTTTCTCAAAGAAATATACGATTTGATTAGCTAGAGAGTTCGAGATGAAAGATGTGGAAGATTACCACTAACTTGCCAATTGTGCATCTCTTTTGAACATGATTTTCGTATATCATCAAATGATATACTAATTATATCTAACAAGAAGTTATATGGATATGACATGGCTATCAGTGCCTAGATGGTAGTAAGATCACTATGTGACTCTATGTCAATTTTAATCAACTTTTATTAAGACACGAGAACTACTCGGTTTTGAAGTAGTAATCTTGGTCATATTTGTGTCGGTTGACCATAAAATGCTCCCATGTGGTAATTTTACCACTTGGTGGGGTGGTGAAACCAACTTATAAAGCTACACCACCATTCAAAGACATGATCCTATAAATCATGCATGATATTTGTTTTGCATATATCCTTGAGTTACAAGAAAATGTTGTAACGTAATGTGATGATTATGTACTCTTTTTCCTTCACTGGGTTTTTATCCCATAGGATTTTCCTAGTATGGTTTTAATGATGCATATTCTCATCTAATGATCATCCAAGGTGAAGTGTCATGTGAATTATGGATGACCATTGATCATGTGATGCATACATTTTATGTACAAACTCCAATGAGTTGAAATATTTATCAACTAAGTGCACCTAAGTGGTAACTTGGATGATTTATTCACCAAAGCTCTCTCTACATCAACTGTTGGGAAGCAAATTTGGAGTTGGTGACTGAAAGATCCCAACTGATATAATGATGAGCGAGAGTTGGTATCCTCATCAGGGGGAGTCGATATGAAGGATCACAACTGATATCACCCTTAACCATGGTTTTTCCCACTGGATTTTCCTGGTAATGTTTTTAATGAGGCAGTATTAAAAGTGTATTTGAAAAACGATGTATAACCAATGGTCATTCAAGGGGGAGTGTTATGAATATAATTACTATAGTGAATGTACCATTGTGTAACTCCTTATTCCATTATTCAATGTATTTTATTGTATTTATTTTCCCACCTTTATGTGTAATAATATTAGAGAGTATAGAGCTCTCATTTGTAGCATTCTAGACACCTCAATAAGAATGTTCTTCTCCTCTTATATTTTTGTTCTTTTTTGTTTGTTTTACAACGATTATTTGTTTTTCTAGTGAAAATAACAATTTTAACATTTATAGATTACAGTTTAAAGTTTAAGTGTAACTATTTTATCTCATTTTTATAAGTATAATCACACAAATGACAAAACCAAAAAAAACTATTTACTAATAATTCCTGCTTTTTTATTGCTTCTCCTTTCTTTTCATAAAGTTTTAATATTTATACGAGTTTCTAATTATAATTTATTAAATAAATAAATTACATGCTTATGCAGTTACAATTGATTCGTAAAGTTTTTAATATATTTCAAAGAGCATATTACTTTGATAGACTTAAACCTTTATTGAAGAAAATTAAAATTTTAACATCAATTTCAGTAAGGTGAAATTATATATAATAACATCATTTGGGTGGATTATTGACTTTTTTGTCAATTGGGTTATGGAGCGGATAGCAGGTTTATGGGGTCGGGTCAGAATTTTTTGTGTGAGTTTTGACAAGGAGAAACTAAAATCGTAAACGAACCTAAACAATCAATTGATATATGTGTGTTAATTTGTTATTGTGATTAATATCAAACTCAAAACTTCCGGTATATGAGTGTAGTGTGCTACCAACTGAGCCATGACATCTATGTTCTTTTGTTGATTATTGGTGATCCAAAGGAGGGTGCAGTTGATACAATAGTAGGAAATAGTTTTGTACTGTAGTAACGTTTACTGTGAGCAGATTTTGTATCGATACAAAAATAGAAATAGTCTGCGCGACGTTGCGAGATATACACATACCCTATTAGTGCAGTAACTTGCAAGGTTCGACATTTATGAAGAAAAAAAACAAAAATTGGAAGGAAGGGCTTCCTATTATATATTATCCCCTAGCTCCTATTTGCATCATGGTTGTTGATGCTATTAGCAGTGTACCTTTGGCTTAATGTATTTGATGTAACCCTTCTCCTAGAGAAATTGTTATCATGTCTAACATTGAGGTTTCTTATTCTCGAATTTCGACCCAAACGACGTCGTGCATCACTCCTTTGAACCCCAAGTTGGGTTGTAGCAACCGGCCACTCCAATTCATCAACAATCATATGTTGGTCATCATTAAGATTTGTTTGATAAAACAGAGTTGCTAATAAACTACTCAAAGCAGGGAGGTAGCTCTCTGGAACTATAATCTGAACCTCTACTTCTTCATCATTATCTTGTTGTTCAATTGTGCTAACCAAGTCCTCAAACTCTTGGGCTTGTACAATTCTATCCCAATCTCGCTCTCTCCCACTATCGATTTGCATAGGTCGGCTTAAAGGGTGCTCAAATCTGGCATGTGCTCCGAGTTCAGAATAATTCCCAGTAAAATCACAATCCTGCGATGAGCAAGTCCTCGATTTAGTGTTCAAGTAACTTCGGACTGGGTCGATCACCGTCCTGTCGTAAACCACTCCACGACAAAGTGGACATATGAGGTTTTCCTTGCTGCCAATTTGCTCAGAAAGGGAAGATTCGGAAGCATTGCAGAATTTTCCGAGACAATTGGAGTGTCGAGAGCTGGTATTGCACAGGTAAGGTCGACATCCAAGTTCGTACGATGAGCAACGCAGCAGAATTGCGTTGTGAGGATGTTCCATGCATATTGGACACTTGATCTCTTCCCATTCCTTCTCGCAACCGTGTTCTATCGTCGTCGTCATCCATGTTGATGATCCCTTCTTTTTTTGTCTGATCATAGGACTCATGATTCGATCGAGTTGATGATGTTCTTGATGTACTCTTGATTTCTTAATCTGCAAAGAAACATAGGCTAGAATTAGTGAACCATGAACCAGCTTAGAAAACTCAAAAGAATAGTGATTCAAATCCCTATTGGAAGGGTTGGGAAGAAACAGATTCAAATCCTTTTCTTACTACTAAAAGGAAAACCAGCTAACGAGTAATCCTAAACTAAACATGAATGAAATTCTTCCTAATACCCATCACCAATATCACAATAATGTTAATAATCATAATATAGAACAATAATAATAATAATATAATAATCCCAATTAGTCACATTCACCGTATCATCATGTCGGTATAAGCAAGGCTATGTCTACGGAAAAACCTCTTTCTATATCGAATATGATCTTTCTTGAACAACTTCATATTAATTATATTTTGTATTAAAATTTAGTAAAAATCTGTTGAGTTTATAGGAGTTATAGTCGTTAATAAATATTATAAAACTTATATGATTTTTTTTCAATAATTTGGATTATTATGAACGATTCATGATGTGGTATCAAAGTCTTAAAAGATCGATAGGTCTCTGTTTCGAATCCCACCAATCTGTGCACTTGACGTAATTACTGTGTGAATCTATGCAAACCTCAATTCTTCTGAGAACTTTTATTTGAGGTGGCGCGTTGATGAATACTATAAAACTTATATGTGGCCTCTCCAAATACAACTCGACTCGAGTTATTTGGATATAACGGCTCATGAAAATCTGCCGCCATTATAAATACCTCAAAGACATCCTATGATAAAGTTTTTAACATAGTGTGGACATAGACAGGCCAATGACCAATGACGAACTAGAGATGGACGGGCCTAACTAGATCATCGGTTAAATTTTCTCCATGGTCTGAATCTTATTTAAAACTTTCGAGGCCTAGTATAGTTTCTATTCTCGTCATAATCTATCTGTCTAACTATCCTAATTTTGCTATTGGCCAGGTCGATTAGCTATGTTTTATAACGAAAGATGATAGCTTGAATCACAATCACCATCAAATGAAATAGACCAAATCAGACTAGTATTGAATACAGGACAAGAATCAATCGAATTCAAATCTTAAAACAATAAAATAATGCAGCTGAAGAGGAGAGTTTTGAGGGAGAAATTACATGATGAGTGTGACGCTGCCGAGAGAGAGAAGAAAGGCACTCCTCCGTATTTATAAGCTACAAGTAACGTGTCCTTTGGGGTTTCCTTTCCTTGTCGGCGAAGGATTTCTTGAAGCCGTCTCTGATTTGGTTTCTTTTTACCGTTAGAGATACGGATAGGTCGTTTCGCAGCTATTGGATAGCCCAAGCCCAAGCCAAAGCCCAACTCTTAGCCCAAGACCGAGACCGAGCCCTTGCCAACATTAGCAAATATAACTAAGGAATATTTTCCCTATCTAGTCGGAAGTCTACCTTTTGTGCGTCCACTGATCAGTTTACAGTATAAGATGACCAGTAAGAAAAATGAAAGAAAGAAGAAAATGCAAGATTAGCAGCAAATGCACACAAAAACCAACTAATCACCACTAAATAGTCAACCATGAACAACAGAATACCTAATAAAATTAAGTTATAGTGGAAGATACTTCCCTAACACGAGTTGACGAAGAAGGGCAAGCAGAGAATGTAACGGCCAAAAATGCGATCTTGCACACGGAGGCGGGGCTACGGACGTCGCTGGAAGAGGAGGGTAGCGGCGAAGACTCTCCGATGAAGAGAAGGTAACAGTCACGGGGGAGGATTAGTGGATTACCGTCCCGTAATGGAAAACGCCGGCACCAAGAGTCTCATGAGCGGAACATCATCTCAGGTGTCAATGACGTGATGTTGACCTTGGGGCAGTCAGCAAGTTGCGGCGTGAAGTTTGATGTTGGAGACCGCTTGTGCTTCACACCGAGGCCGCAGTGAGGAGGAAGGCTACGTGCATGTGATGATGATGTTGACGACGACCAGGGAGGAGGGTTGAGAGGAATTCATTAGCAGCATTTTGCGAGTAACCGCCTGAGAGAAAGTATGAGACGATGACAGTCCAAAGAATAAGTTATATTATAGCCATTATCATTGATGATAGATATATTTAGATTTCATAGAGCGAGTTTGATGTCATTTTTATAAACAACCGATTTTTAATGATAGCATTTTTTTGTAAAATTTTCTAAAAAGAATATTATATCTTTAAATAGCAAATAAATTAAATTTATGTTTTTTTAAAAAAAAAATCAACTATAGAATAAATTTTCAAGTACATCATTTTAATTAATACGAATAGCTCTAGTGAGACTGGCATTTAGTTTATTTATATGAAATGGATACATGACGGGGAAGGGAAAGTTGAAAAGATGATGACTTTACTTCGAGAGTGTATTACCCTAGAATGTATTCTAAGATGCAAATTTTATAATATGAATTTACTTAAGTTGAGTAGTTGACGACAAGATCATATGTTTTCACGGGCTTCTTAGTTCCTACGGTAATGGTAATTTCAAACTTATATATTAGTTCTTCAAGGGTCCAGGAGACTGACATTAAGAAGATTTTTCCATAAGTTAGCTTTAGACTTCTTCTGAAGTAACTAATGTACTTCTCATGCTGCTTTTCTTTCCAGATTTTGTTTATAATGACAGAAGATGCTAAATAAGTGACCACCATATTCTGTAGCTTCAATTCTTCCTATAAAAGATATAGCACGTTTGGTACATGATGTTGGAGGGAAAATCCTAGTTGATGCATGTCAAAGTGTTCCACATATGGTGGTAATGTCCAAGACCTGGATGCAGACTTCCTCGCTGCTTCATCTCATAAGGTCAAGTTACAAGAATTGAAGTCTTGCTTACAAGAATTGAGGGAACAAAAGGAATTAAAGAAATAAACATGCTCCAGATATGTGGGCCTACAGGCATTGCATTCTTGTATGCAAACAGTTATATACTGTCAGCCATGCCTCCATTTTTGGGTGAGCTGTTTTGGATTTGGTCCTGAATGTCTTCTTTCTTGTAATAGCTTTATAAGGTCAGGAACCTAATATCATTTTTGTTTATAGGTGGCGGGGAAATGAACTCTGATGTATTCTTTCATCATTCAACGTATGCAGAACCTCCCTCGAGGTTGTTCACCATTTTTAGTTTGTGCTCAGAAATATTCAAGCAAAATTTAGACGGTTGCAACGCTATCAGTTTTGCTTCCCTTTCTTCTGGAGTTTGTGTATGTCTGTGCATTTGAGCAAGTTTAGTTTCTACCCATAATTGATGTCCACCCTACCGATCTAGCAGATTTTCTTGATCTACAGGTAAGTTGTTGGTAGAAACGCATTTATAATCTCTCTACACAAATAACTTAAAACCATAAAGATTATACTGATCTCTATATACTTGTAAATCTCAGTACGGAGTAACTACTTCGACCGTTACAATTGTTAAAGAAATAGGTATTTGTAATATGAGATTCTTTGTATTCTGAATCTGAGTCGAATAATTAGATTTTTACTTACACTATTGTTTCCCAAATAAAGCCACCATTGTGTTAAAAAATAAAAACAAACTGTCGAGAGTGGGATTTGAACCCACGCCCTTTCGGACCAGAACCTTAATCTGGCGCCTTAGACCAACTCGGCCATCTCGACTTCCTGTTAGGAAAATGTTATTTTATTATAATATACAAAAGAATTCATGTTTGGGACTCGATTAACCTTCTATAATTATTTTGGGTAGTAAAAGTGGGTAATTAATTCTAAACCCCAAATCAGTCAGTGAGTTAAGCCTAGTTTTGGAACCGCAATTCCAGTCCCATGTGGATACCATCTTAAGCTTACCACTCACTGGCAGCGAGCCAACTCTGCGGCTTCTGATGTCTCTAACAACGATAATGCTGATCAGAGTTAATTTCAAGCGGACGGTTTTCCTTCGTCCAGGGGAGTCAGCGTAAATGTTAATATTATATTTTTTCTTTCTTTTTCTTCTTTATTTTCAATTTTGAATTTCAAGTCGTTTGGTACGCAATATTTTTAATGTCATGATATTTGAAATATCGTAATATTAGATATTATTGATATGGATAGAAAAAAATGTATAAATCTTTGCTTGGTACGGGTGAGGTTTATATTCAATGGCCATTACAGATATACCCTCACTTAACCTACATGATATTGACTGGACTTATAGTTGACCAACTCTCCATCTATCTATCTTCACGAGTTGACTCCCTTTCTCTTTCCATCTCCAACGAAATTACTCATGCCCAGTCGATGACATTATGGAAATGATGTAGAGAGAAAGCAGATGGATTAATTAATTTGATACAATTTGACCACTTTCAGTCCATCACTCCATCTCTCTTGCTGTGATCATCTTCCGATCCGGATCCATGGACTCCGGCCGCCGATTTCTCTGATCGATCTCTCCGTCGAGAGTCGGGGAAGCAGCAGTAGGGATCGGCCACGAGCTGAAAGAGGACGAGATTCTCTAGACCGACGACGATTTCAACGCAGGTCAACATCCCCCTCCATCTCTTCATAAAAGGTCTGGTCTTCCTTATTAAATAATGGTCGCAAATCGATTTCTTCTGCGAATCCATCGTCAAACTCGCCGGCGAGCTCGAAATCACATTTCTGTTTTGACATAACTCCTTCATAACATATGGATCAATGAGATTTCAAGTGAAGGGTGATTTTCTGGATCTGGATCCTGGTCCTATTCAATATCGCGTCTTTTCTATATTTGCATTTCGAAATACGAAAATATTTTGAATATCATGATATTGGGTGATATCATATTAAATATCACCCATATCAAACGATCCCTTAAATGATCGTTTGGTATGTGATATTCGAAATATCATGATATTCGAAATATTGTGATATTCGAAATATCGTAATATTAGATGGGTTGGATATTAGATTGAGATAATGATGAAATTCATGTTTGGTGGAGGTTTTTCTAAAAAAAGTTGCAATTACACTAGTACCCTCGCTAACCCACATCTATCCATGACACATTTCTTTCCTCACTCTGGTCTGTAACTGGTTTGACGACTGACCTCTCCCTTCACTACCCATGGAATTTCCTTTGCAATAACTCTGTCAGTTCTCTCTCTCTTCTTCTAGATTCTCATTAAAAAGAAAATAGATTAATTAATACAACGCATGCCCATTTAAGAAGAAGTTGAAATGAAGATTGGGTTGGCTCTAATTCCTATCCTACGCCTGATAAAGGAATATCAAGCAAAGACAACAAGGTTATACTAGTCGAATTAAAAGTTGGAATCTTCACCATTGTCATCTAAATCTACTCTGGTGGCGTTGGAAGGAAGTCAAATGGAAAAGAGGGGTGAATTTTACGAAACCCACCGTCCCCGTTGCAAATGAACAAACAAACGTTGTGGCGCCGATGAGTTTCTCCCGATTAACGTTCGCCAGGTAAAAAAGGAGAAGAGAGAGAGATTGAGTTGTTGTGAGTAATCATGACAAAGACAAAGAGATGCTGATGTGGCAGTAATTACAAGTAAAAAGCCGGACTAATTTAGACAGCCCGAAGTGATATAGGAGAGTTTCTAATATTATAATTTTGTGATATTAATATTTTTGAATATTATGATATTTATACTTCAAAATATAAAGATATTTTAAATATTATGGTATTGAATAATATCAAATCAATATCACCTTTACTAAACGACCACAAAGAGAATTTATTTAAAAAATATTATTTAATTATTTTTCCAAATTTCATCTTTCCGCCTAATCAAAATTGGTTCCCGCTCATGGTTTTTGCACATTACCAAATTGCCCCTAATGTCTGTGATGTCATCAAATCCATTTTCAGCAACCAGATCAAATTGTGACATCATCATGCACTTGGGTGTCGGATTTGGCTGATCCTTCTCTCTGGACCACCTTTTTAATCGTTAGTCGTGTTGCTCTCACAACTCCAAGTCCCTCCTAAGTGAGAACGGCTAAATATCCAAGAGCAAGGTCTATAGGACGGATCATATAGACCGGATCGGCCGGTTGTGTATTAAAGTTCAATTTGAATCCTGATCTGACGACCTTCATTTGTCCGGGGCCAGGGTATCCGCTTTTTTGAAATAAGTAAATTTTCTTTTTTTTACGCAAATTTTGAATTCAATATTCTGAGTTTGGGGATTCAGACCCACCAAATAATTTTCCTCTCTCACCGTTCTGACACACGCATCCATTTCTTCCAATTCTTCCTTCTCTCACCGAAAATCTTCCTTCTCTCACTTCTCACCTCACCAAACCTTATCTCTTCCCCTTCTCTTCCGGCGAACGCTGAAAATTTAACTGCAACGGTTCCTCAAGAACTCCATTCGACGGTTACAATAGTCAACTTTCTTTGGCGGTTAATCAAGATCAACTTCCAAGATCAACTCCTTACCTACAACCTATAAATACAAGGGGTTCAGAGTTCATCACTTCCTCAAATATGGTAGTGGCAATGGTTAAAGGCAAGAAAGACGACACTTCCTCGATCTTCCAGACGTTTGGCACAATAGGGATCCCCTACCCCTACTGACCCACCCTCAGCAAGTAACCCCATAGACAAAACAACCTGAAAGCGTAAAATAGCGACACCTTTCGAGGGTTCCGAGTTCGAAGAGGAAGCACCGCCGGTAAGGATATTTTTTTGTCAGATTGAACCAATCTTGCATGTTCATTATTCGTTGATTGAGTTTGGGTTTAACGTCTGCTATTGTTATTTTAATCTGCTAGCCTCTAAAAAAGAAACAAGCAGACCTTAAATTCGGTGTCGAAAAAAATTGGTGTTATTTCTGTGACCTTAAATCCCTTTTGTTTTGTGTGTTGTCCCTTTGTTATGTATAGAAGAGTTGTGAACATGTGTGCCCTTTGTGTAGGTTTCTGACAAGAAGAAGAAGGCAGTGGTGGGTAAACCAATTGAAGTAGGGAGTAAGGTTATATTTCTGTTCTGCACCCGTTATGTGGAGTATGTAACATTGCATTTTTCTGTCAATGTTCTGTCATTAATATGTGCCTTTATGCTAGGTACAAAAGGCTCCTAAGCCTCTGAGGATTCAATTCAGGTGCAAGACTGGGCCAATTGTCATGGCCAATTTAACCCTAGCCAACAACGATCAACGGACCCACTACATCCGCCGATATCTGATGGATGCAAACTTTCATGCGTTGATGGACATCGAACTGCCACTCATCAACAAAGATTTGGCCGAGTTTCTTATTTAATGTTTTGATCATGAGCTCGGGGAATTTTTTTTTCCGGATGGTCAAATGCTGAAGATTGATGGTAAAGATGTGGCACGGGTATATGGTCTGGTTTGTGATACAAGACTGGAGAAAATGGATGTCAGACATTGCTCGGTGGTGGTTCTTCAACATTTTGCACAATTCACTGGCATGAAATTAACGAGTCATGAAGCAACGAACACGTCCCTCCCTGACGTGCTCGATGTTATGAAGAACTGTGACGATCCAAAAGCGTGGACTAAGCTTTACATGTTGCTATCCATTGGTTGCCTCGTTGTGCCAACAAACGCACTTCAGATCTTGATGAACTATGCCAAGTTTTTGAATCATGATTTTGGAGAGATTGTTCAGTACAATTGGGGTAAGCACGTATCCGATTTTCTCCTTCAAGGGCTTGAGGATTTTAAGCACAATCACAAGTCTGGATATCCGAGTGGTGATATGAACTTAATGGTGGTATGTCTACTTTATTGTCATGTTATACATCTTCTCGTAACTAATTATGTTATAATGATTGTATAACAGTACCATTTTCCTTTTACATCCAATTGCACTTTCAGGACATGCTCGATCTTGATGGAATTGGTCCTTCCCATCAACCCACTTGCAGCTACTAGGGTGAAGAACAAATAGAACATGCACTCTCAAAGATAAGGACACCAGAGAACCAGTGGTCTTTCAAGTTCAAGAACAAACAACAACTTCAAGACTTACCACCAAAGCAGTATGCTTTGATTGAGGAGTTGTTCGACGAAGGTGCAAGTAGAGAGTATCCCCAAAAACAAGGGAATTTCACTCGAAGTGAAACTACAGATGCGTGGGAGGATGTGGTCCAAACGTCCAAATCTGGACATGTATCAATATCTTCAGTAGTTATGCACATGTTCTGCGTGTGTAATGAGTTGCTTATATTGTGAAGATATGTTGGTTTGGTAATTTTCAGATATTTGTGTTGGGTAACCTTGCCATTGCTGAGGTGCGTACCAAGAAAGAGAGGGTACAACTTCAATGTAATCTGTTGATGGCCGAAGAGATTGATTTATATATGTGGGAGTTAAGGTCCAACCACATACAAAACATATTATGCAAAGGGAAGAAGTTACCAAATACATGGCAAGACAAGAAGGAAGATGAAAAAAATATTTCACCTAAGTGTGACATTACATTCCACCTACATATTTGTATTATGTCTGCCTTATGCTTTACTTATGTGGGCGTTATGTATGACTGTGTAATCAGACCTTGAGGAAGAGGAAGAGTACCAGGGACAGAGAGATGAAGAGGAAGAAGATCATGAAAGGGACTCGAATAGTGAGTCTGAGGAGTTGTTGACCTCAACATCTTCCAGCTCACGTTCAGAGAAATCTGACGGTGAACGAGCACTCGTACCGAGTGCAGTGAACGAGATTGGCAAGCAAGCTGTTGGAGAAGCATCTAGAGAGACAGAGTCGGCAGATGAATGCTTGAAGGGTATGAAAGAAGTTAAGGATGCGAAGAAGAGGGTGACCAGGGAACCATCTTCTTCGAAGAAAGCAACCAAAACCCCTATCAATTACAAGCGTCCAAAGAATGTGAGGAGATCTTCTCAACATAGTCATGTTCTGAGTAAGCGCCTTCAAATAGAGCTTACATCATAAGAGAAGAAGATAGTGACTTATGTCATGTCACTCCCCGAGCAATCATTGTAAGTCAAATTAACATTTTTCTCGAGAATTAATGTATCTGAAAGTAATTATATATGTTACCTTTTAGTACAGTGAAAGAATCTTGGTGGACTTCTCAGAGAATTGGATACAGTTAGTAAAGATAGAACTTGCCACCATGCCTTATCTTTTAATAGTTATATAATTGATGCTTTCACCCATCATTTCAATAAGATGTTCCTGGAGGGGTGCAACCACCAGCTGAGTCAACTGTGTTTTGACACGTGGATTACGATATGAAATAATTGTTTTCATACAGTGTTTGTTATATTGTTGTTATGTGACCTTTACAGTCACTTTCTAACATATGGATGAAAGCAGACTGCCTGTTTGATGGAGATTAAAGAGAAGAAGGATTTCTCTTTGAAGAAATCTGTTGTCCCAAACCTGCTACAGAAGTATCTTGACGAGGAGTACCCGCGAGACGCAAAGTGAGACATTGTGAAACTGGTAAGTTCTCCGTTATGCAAGTACTCGGTTATGTCTGTGTTGTGCAACTATTCTATTGTTGTTCTTCATTTTATATGTGGACTTTATGTTGCCCCTAAGGTCTTCTTCCCCATCCACGGTGGGGACACTTTAAGCACTTCTTCGTGTTCTGTGTGGACATAGAAAAGAAGTAAAAATTCATTCTTAACAGCATCCCTTGCACCAACAACTTTGAGAATGAAGTATACTACCAATCCATAGGGCCAAGACTCATGTTGTATGTTAGGTCAGTGCTGGTACAGAGAATGGGTGTCAACATCAAAGATTTCAAGTGGAATGTAGTAGGTGCTCCTCAATAGTCAGACGTTGGTAGTTGCGGGCTGTACATATTTCGTTTCATGGAGCACTACGTCGGCCGCCGCTTTAGTACCGTTTAGTGCAGCCAATGGGATGAGGTGGAAGTGATGAGGACCAAACTGCTGAAATATTTTTGTCGACTAGTGCTATCAATGTGGAACAGCGTCCGGAGTTAAGTCGAAGCAGATGCGTTGGTGTGACACCCTGAATTCTGGTTCAGTTTAAATTTTGGTTTGATTAAAATCTTACTCGATAAGCAGAAGTCGGGAGTTGGAAACCGAATTAGTTTAATTAATTCGAGGAAGACTCAGCTGTTGTTCCAATATTAAAGGCTTGTAAGGCTCGGGATAGTTATCGGGTTGACTAAGTCAATCGGAAGAGGAGTTATCCCTTTGAGTTAGTTATGAGAATGAGAGATCAGGACCCTCAAATGAATCCAAAGGTGATGGAGTGGGTCCTAAACCATTCAAGTAAAGGATGAGGACTGAAACAATATTTAGACTCAAACTTGGTTGCGGACCTTAGGGCCCAACTAGAGTTATGATGACGGGATTGTGCTTCGGCCGTAGGATTAATCTAATGGGAGGATTGAGCTTGTAACCACTCAAGAGAGAGGGGAGATTTTGTTTGGATGCTCGCCTTGGTGATCGCTGATCGATGGACCTGGCCACGGCTCTGGATCGACAGCGGAAGTATTATACGCATCTCCGGAGAGCAAGGAGAGGTAGGTCAATTTCAGCGGTGATCAATGGCGTTGCTGAGAGCTAGCGGCTGTTGTTGGTGAAGAGCGAAGGTGATCTCAGATCCAGGTAAACATCGAGGCACGCGAGAAGCCATGGATGGATCCGGAGATCAATGCTAAAGCATTTGAGGCATCTGATGAGGCATCCAACGAAGATAGGTGACCAGATGGTCATGGCCAGAAGTTCTGTGACGAAATTTTGTTTTGGTAAGATAAGTGACCTCGTGTAACTTTCATAAGTTTGAGGACTGGTTCTGTAATTTTCCTAGCTCAATAGCGAATGACATTTCTATCCCTGCAAGTTTCAAATTCTTGGAAATAAGTAAATGGAGCATAACTCGATAGTTAGAGCTCCAAACAACGCACGGTCAAAAGCTACGGACTCATGGCAGCAAGAGGAATCATGTAAAGTTAGAATCAAATATGTGAGCTCTTCATAAAATACCTATCAAAATGAGGGAAGGACTCTATATGCTCTTATCCGCACTTAGGAACCCGCATATTATTCCATTGCATGACTCTACCAGTTGCGTGGAAACCATACCTGCGGTATAATAGTTCTTGACCTAGGGAGAAGACCATTTTTCACGGTATGGATGAATGTAGTCTAACCATTTATGGCCACTTGGACCACCATCTGCAAAGCAATCTTTAATCATCAGCTTCCAAGCAAAATCAACATTAGCAACTGAATCGACGTTGTAGAATAAGAACAGAAGATGCTTCACAAATTCTTTTGTGAACTGTGCGCTCAAATTGTGCTTCGCATTCTGGAGTATATGGAAGGTACACAATGCGTGATACGTATTGGGCATCTCGTTCTTCAATGCCGGTCACATTGCCTTATCTTGCTCGGTGAAAATTGTCTTTGGTGCCTTCTAGCGCATGCACCTTAGGAATGTTCTAAACAACCACTCAAACGATTCTTTGGTCTCGTCGTACATTAGGCATGCTTCGAAAACGACACCCTGATGGTGATTGTTGAAGCCAACAAAGAGAGCTGCAAAATAACTTGCAACTATCATGGACTGAATATATGACAATTATATGACCGTTATGTAGAACACCAAATATATGACATTTCTATGATAGTTATATGATCATTATATGGGTTTTATGACGAATACTAGTGACAATATTAACATTACCAACATACAGTAGTTCCTGTTTGTGTCGTATGTTGTGTCAAACGTGATTGAGTCCCCAAAACATGTGTAATTAGCTTGCATTCTCTGGTCTGCCCAAAATATGTTTGCCATTTTTTCTTTCGAGTCGATTTCTACTTCCACAAAATACCCGGGATTGCTCTTCTGCTTCTCATGGAAGTACTCGTTGACAGTAGTTTCTTCACCGTACATCATGTTCTTTTGCCTCGCCTTCCCAAGAAAATTCTTAACGTCCACTTTCGTACACCCCACATTTGCCTCGCCACCGAGTTGTCCACATAGAATTTCTCACGATGACCGCAAGCCGATACCTCACCGGTTGTTAATTGACGCCATTAGTCATGTGACCTTGCCAATCTTCCTATTGTTTCATAGCAAATGCTTTATTTTACTGGGGATCATACCATGGTTGTGTCCGTCTACCCATTTGCTTGTGTAGTACTTGTCCAGCCGTTCATTAAGCTGTGCGTTCACACGAGCCGAGCAACCAATTTTTACTTCACCATGATTACGAGCAGTCGCTACCACTAGTTGGGAATCTATAATGGCTGGTCCAATATGTGGTTTTGGCTTCAGGATGCTTCCCCTCTTGATCCAGCTCTTTTGCTAGTGTACTCAATGTAGAATATATTTCCACTATCATCACTCATTCTTCCCGACGTATTACGATAGTGCCTAATGGTATCGAACCCCCTCCTTCTTCCATACTTTTTGTACCATGTCTTAGCATGCAGTTCAGAGTCAAACAACAACTTCGACCACTCCTCGTTATCATCGGGCTGTATCAATGTACCTGCCATAAATAAAGACTATTATTTGGCCGTTCTAAGTGAATTACAAACATAATTATGTTATGCAGTTGTTCCGTGAATGTTATGTGCGACTGTGGGATGAGACTTTTGTAAACCCTCGAAACTAGGAACAAGAGCTATAAAATATAAACAACTGCCTCACATGCCATGAGCCCTAAAATAATCAACCATGCCAAATACAGGATTCCAGAAAAAAAAATCTAATAAGGCCAAACAAAATCTTTCTAATAAAATTGTGCACTTTTTCAATTAAGAACCACATACACAATAATGGAGGAACAAATAATATTTTAATAAAAGTCAAAAGTTAGGTATTATTAAACTATTTGAAATAATCTGGAGGGACAAAGAATATTTTCATAAAGGTTTACCATCTGTCTTCTGGACCCCAATGTCAATACTAAAAGCATTTATCGAACCTTCTTTCATAAATACCTTCTATGTGTGTTTCGTGTCACTGGATTTGGTCAACAGAGTGTCAAACAACCATTAATGGCTCATAAATGATGAGTTGGATGAGATGAGTTACTTTATCGCCATTAATGACGAGTTCAAAAAATTGACTGAACGGAGAGAGAAAAAAAAAAGAAAACATTTCATCTAACACAAAATAAAAATTAATAAATTAATTTTTTATAACTTTCTGACACGATAGTTGGCTGCCAAAAAAATGGGTCTAAAAATCTCCCACCCACATGATTTTCCCCCTTAAAATTTGGAAAGATTATATTTTCACCCATCAAACAAAATGAATGGTTAGATGAATTGAGCCCACTTCTATCACAAATAAACGATGATTTGTCTATCGGATCCATCCAATAGAAGCAACTACTGCTTGAATAGCCAAATTGCCGAATTGCTCCCAAGTAATCGACTTGAAAGGCTTAGTTGATTCAGGTCTCACAACCCTCCCTCCCCAATACATCCAACCCCCTGAAGAACGGCTGGAATCCCTCAAAGTCTAGCCTTCATCCTCAATACTCATAATCGATGTCTCAAATTGGGACGACTCACGAGTTCAAGATTCAATATTTGAAGCGGCGACCCAATTGGGGTTCTTCCAGATTATCAATCACGGTATCCCTAACCAAGTTCTGGGTGAAGTCATAGATGCAGCTCATGCTTTCTACGGCCAGAACAATGAGGAGAGACGCCACTACTGGAAAGGCAATTCCCCTTCTCCCACTGTTTTCTACACCACCAGCTTCAGCCCTTTGGCTGAGAAAGTCCCCGGGTGGAAGGATTTCTTGATGTTTCAGTATGTTTCAGGGGATGAAGATGCATATGCCCTTTCGCCTCCTGTTTGCAAGTAAGAGCCTCCTCTTTGAATTCAATGACAGTTGGTAATTTTGTTATAACGTATGTTTGTTTGTTTCTTACATAGAGATGAAGTGCTTGATTACATGAAACGAGCTGAACCAGTGGTTAAGAAGTTGGTAGAGCTGCTACTGAAGAAGATGAACGTGGAGAAGGTCTCCATGGACAAAGAAAGAGAGAGATGTTTGATGGGTTCACCAAGGATTAGTCTCAACTACTATCCAAAGTGTCCAAACCCTGAGTTGGCTGCTGGTGTTCGTCGCCATTCTGACATCAACCATCACAATCCTTTTACAGGACGATGCAGCAGGGCTCTACGTTAAGGGAACCCAAGACAAGTCTTGGATTCCAGTTCCACCAGTTGAAGGAGCGGTTATGGTCAATGTTGGGGATGTGTTGCAGATAATGAGCAATGACCTCTACAAAAGCGTGGAGCACCGTGCATTTCCCAGCAACACTAGGAACAGGGTTTCAGTCCCCTGTTAATCCGGCTCCAGATGCTGTCATTGGAGTTCTGCCGGAGGTCCTTGAAAGCGGAGAGAATGCTGTTTACAAATCGATCATCTAGTCTGATTACTTCATGCATTTCTTTAGCAAGGGCCACGACGGGAAGAGTACTTTGGATTTTGCCAAAAATAGGAGAACAACCTCTGGCTTCCAGATGGATTTCTGATTCCAATATAAAGGCATTAATAAGTAGTAGGAATATGAAATTGCCAGTGCACTGAGTGATCAGCAGATGTCAAAACTTGTGTATTACAGACAAAGGGGCAAAACTGATGCAAGGAATAGAATACACTGCAGATATCCAAAGGCATCGCAAATTCGCAGTAGAAACCATCCCACAAATCCAAGGCTGCAGTTTCTGAGTCTATGTTTCTATCAAACACCCAAAAATCGTTGTTTAACCGTAAGTTACGTAACAGCATCTCTACCAAGGGGGGTGGCTGGCTATTCACAGTTTCTCCTCAGAAGCCTATTTTGGTTATTTCCTTGCTAACGACTCTCCTTTGTATTCGCTACCAGAAATAACCACAAAGCCAGCTCCAACCTGCACAAGTAGCCAGGAGTTAACTTGCAAAATCGAGATACACAGTGTTACTGAAACAGGAGCACTGGACATTACTACTACCTGACAGTCTTTCAGCACAACTCGTTCCTGGATCTGGACGTTGCTCGAAACTATAGAACCTTGGATTGAACAGCCATCTCCAATGGTAGCATGGTCCATCACAACTGAATTAACAATCTACAGGAGTAGAGTCAAAAGTAATTAATTCTTACTCCTGATATTATTACCAAAGTTGAGACATGTCTCGGTAATTTAACACAATGGCTGACGTTACTTGTGCTCTAGCTTAATCCATGAGAATCTAGTCTTTACCTTAACATTGGAACCTATCCGGCAATGACGGCCAATAACAGAGCGCTTCACACTGCATTTGTCACCCATTTCTGATCCTTCCCCCAATATACAATGTGGCCCCACCTATGATCAGAGAAACATTGGACATATAAGACGTCCTATAAAAATGGCTAATACATCGTGTCTTCCCCAATGTGGCATCTTTTGATGATGCCATACTCTGAAAAATCATTTCCGCAAAGACTACTTCTGAGGGTTGCGAGAAGCAAGTATGTTTTTTATAAATCAAAATGTGGCTTACAGTAGTCTTTGATCCAAGTTGCGCTGCAGGATGTATGACATTGTTATGAGCAGAAAAGGTATATCCAGAGAGATGATTGGCTTCAGCAATGACCTGACAATTCAAAACAATGGAAATAAATTTCCAAAGTAGAAGTTATAGCCAAAGTGACTGAAGAAGGGCTACAAGCCATTTACACTTACATCGCGGTTAATATCGCAGAATGCTTGAATAGAATTTAAGCGTGCACAATACATGCTGTTACTGGCAACATAGGCACAGCATTTATGGGTTCTTTGAACTGGAGCAGATCCATTATGGCGCGACTCATAAACTTCATGATAACCTGGTGTAGATGCATTGGATAATATTTGAGCTACCATTTTGTGGTTGCTCTGAGAATTGGTGACCTCATCTCCATTTTCTTCTGATTGTGGAGAACCATTTGGCAATATATCTGATTTCTGATGTTCAAAGGATATACAAATTTATGCTCATAACAAACAGAACAACTGCCTTACGGATCTGATAAGGAAGTTAACGAACTCACCAATTGAGTCCGAACAAGATAAGGTAGGACATCCTGTCGTAAGCTTCGGAACTCTTCCTTCCGTTCTAAGACATCCAGCAGAGCAGCCCTGGAAAATTCAAGCAGCGAAAATGAGCATAGGGAATACGTATTCGAGGAATTATAGGCATGGCCAATTCACACAAACAAACCTCTTGAATGCATACAGATGAGCATCCATAAGATCAGCTCGAATATCTATCTAGAAAAAGATACAAAAGAATAGAATGTCAGAACCAAACAGAAATAGTCGTGCATGTTATAACCTGCTTTTCAACATTTTGCGACAATGTTTGTTAAGTAAGAGAAACTTCTAATTCCTCCTAATAATTAGTCACTCAAATAAAGTAGAGCAACTAATGCAAGTGCAGATCAAATTGCAGTGATCTTATAACCAATCATCCTTGCTAACTGACAGGGACGAGAAATGAAATTATTAGAAGTAGCATAGAAGGATGCAATAGGTATTTCATGTTGAAGCAAACCCATCGCAATGCAGGCTAGAATCAGCATGAAATCATATTTATTACTCCAGTCATTTGGAAATTATTATATCATTGGAATAGGCTCATAAACAGATGGTTAGGTATTTACCTGACCAACTGCATGAAGAATACTCTTGTAGATGCGGATGTCCTTTTCAACTTCTGCTCCTGTGAAACAATTGAAATATAAAGAATTGAATGAAAATGATGCACGGAGGTGACAATAAAATAGAACAAGAATATCACATATTTCCCATATCTACCTGTGGCTATGTACAACAAAAATTGCTTTGTTGGGTCCAGTCCGATGAGGTTGTAGCGCTTAGGTTTCTTGATCTTGTCCTTTGCACCAGTGGATCCAGATTCTGCAGGCCCACTTATCGGAGTAGAGCAGAGCAATGTGGTTAATACAGCATCATATCTTCTATGAGCAGCTGCAACAACACCAAGAGGAACATCAGAGACGAGATCACCACTCACAACCTGCAGAAGATGAATACCAATTCCTGATGTCAGCATTCTCCATTCTCAACAGCTCAAATGCTAGTACCTAGAACTGAATGCTAACCAGAATATCCTTTGCAGTCAAGCGGTGTGCAATGGCACGAAGAGCACCAGCAGTTCCAACATCCTCAGGAACAGCAGCAACCTGTATTGTAATATGACACCTTCAAATGCTATATCTTCGACAGAGCTAAAATAGACTAAAAAGAGTATCCCATAGTTCTCATATGACTTGGAAAAATAACAGCTATAGCATTTTCTTAATATAGTCGAAAGGACACACTGCTTAAATAGAGAAGAAGGAAAAACTAGTCAAATAGAAGCCTAAAATTAATAGCTTATCTATGCGTTAAGAAGATGGATATCATGTCAATTCTACCGCATAAAAAAATCATAACCGATCGTCATAAAGGTGCCCCACACACTTACTGTTCAAAGAAAAATATTTAGCGAGAACAAGTTAAAGCTGTAAAGCTAATCTGAACTATTCTATGGTTATTTTTCTTTTTAGCTTCAGGCAATCACATAGTCTTTTGTTTTTGGTAAACGAACTGCTATTTGTATGAACCAACCATTTGAGGCTTTAAATGCATTGCAACGTAAAGAGAATTGTTGCAGTCACACACAGCATTGTAAAGCTGGTGGTTATATTAGTCGAATTTGCTTCTAATCTGAATATAAAAAGCATTGTCTCTAGTATCTAGGGCAGCTTTACTATTCCATTTTCCTTTATGCTCCCAATTCTTCATCTATATCCTTCAACATTCTGACCAAGGTTCCAACTTGACCAGTCAGTTTTACGAATCCAGAATCCTCAAGCACCAAGGTGAAATGCAAAGCTGAATGGAAAGCTACACAGGTACAGAACATTACAGCACACTCCTATATGCCTCAATGCCAACTTTTGCCAGTACACGAATTGATCTTCTCATTGCTAAACATATTATAACAGACTGTTACTAGATAATCCTTGGAACCAACTACTAGATTATCAGGCTCAACGGGTTTGGTCACAAAATCATATTCTTTCTTAAGCGCTTAATTGCTGAAACAGAAAATGAAAA
The DNA here is from genome assembly GCA_030674075.2 of Linum usitatissimum. Lineage (NCBI taxonomy): Eukaryota > Viridiplantae > Streptophyta > Magnoliopsida > Malpighiales > Linaceae > Linum > Linum usitatissimum. The sequence goes on from JAUJYP020001374.1 coordinate 4,212,784, forward strand.
CAATCTAGGTTGGTGCTTATCAACTGTGAATTATATTCAAAATTGAAGCCACCAATGCATATAAGTAGCATTGAGGAGTGCTAGACACATACATGCACAATTAAATTTACATGCTAGATTTGCGCATCCAACATTTAACGAAATCATAATCTTTTTCAGTCCATACAAGATACAGTTAGCACAGAAACACAAAAACAAGAAAGAAAGACGAGTACCTCAACATGGCGATCAACATAAGTTGCTGAAATCCACCCACTAACACGAAGACCTGCATCTTCACCTTCAACAACCTACGCCGCCACCAAATATTAGAATCAAGCAAAATCCAATAGGAACCCAACAGTCCAAGAACTCCTATTTCCTAAATCTTGGAAAAGAGGGCAAAGAAAGAAAAAATCGGGAAAAAGAAAACGTACCACAATGAGATCCTTAAGGTTGCAGAGTTCCAATTGGTCCAAAACGTAAGAGAGAACAGGGCGGTTAGCAACAGGAAGCAAAGCTTTAGGCAGTTCCTGCAAAACCAAATAAACACTAAAATCAAACTAAATCAACAAAATCAAACGGGGGGGTGTGGGGTTCCCGTTTGTCCACCGATACATAAGAGAACAAGTAATGAACAAAAAATACGTAAGCGAGAAGGAGAGATTGATAATGTTGGGGTAAAGAAGAACTCTTGACCGGTTCCTTCAAGTTCTAATCAAGGGACGAGAGGATTCAGCAAACCTTGGAGACGAGAGGAAGCAGCTCTTTCGAAGTGCCGCCGGCTAGTACTACAACTTGAAAATCCATGTTTGTGAGCAGAGTTAGGAAGACAACGATGAAAGCGAAGTAGGTGTAAAGGGTTTTTCTTGTGTCCACTGTGATAGTGGTGTGGGGGGATTTTTGAGAATTCTGACTCTTCCAACATTAGACTAAACCCGGGTAAACTTAGATAGGTATAAACTAGAAAATCCAGTTACTGACAATATGGGACGTAGTTTAGATGGTAGAGTGTCTGCTTTGCATGTAGGGCTACAGGGTTCGATCCCCAGCATATGGCATATCCACATTTAATTTTGTTGTCAGGTCAGCATTCAAATGGGAAAGACGACACTGCACTGCAATCTTTTTAATACGAGCCCATAAGTTTCGACGCATGGCATTCAGAGAATGATATTACAAAATTTAAATTGTTTTTTGTGTGAAATGCTAGTCGCTACCAACTCGTGAAAAATCGCCTAAGTTAGGCAGAAGGAACAAGATTAGTGAAAATATGGCCTAATCTGAAAAAAAAAGCAAGCTAGACGAAAGCGATAGTAGGGGTGATACATTCTATCCATCATAGCATACTGGACTCATATCTGATTTAAATTGAATAGGGTAAGGTTGTGAGCAATTTAAATCCAATGACATCACCCAATCTTATGAGTGTACTACGACGCCGGCGGCACCACTACAATGCTGTCGTGGAGCGTGATTGAATTTGGCGGGATGATGAAAGACTAATTTCCACATACCGAACAACCAATTCGTTGGGCCACCGATTACTTGCTCAAAGCCACTAATTACCCCCGACACCATCTACGTCCAGGTTTGTTGGTCTTACATTTTAAAGTAAAAACCCCTCAATATTACTCGAGTTTGCAACGTTTCGACCATTCCGCGCCTTCCTCAAACCATCCGATTCCAGATAAGTTTTGTTTCTTACCCGTCGGTTCTGATCGCAAGGAAGTTGGGTGATTTCTTAATCTTAATAACATAAATAGAAATCGAATGAGAAGCCATATAGAGTATGCCATCATCCAATGATTCTATTAATAACCGCCGGGTGTTATATGCAGATGATGGATGATTTATGGGTTATCTATTCCTAGATCCATGAGAACCTCACCTAGGAAATACTCAAGCAGTGTGCGACGATGGCACCTAATGGAATTCAATAAGCCAGGTGCCGCCTATTTATGCTAACCACAAGCTAAGGAGAAACAGAGGACAGTTTCATCAGATACGTACAATAGCAACACCAGGTGCCGCCTTAGCTTTTTCAGGTTTAATGTGTAAGAAATTCATAATCGAAATGGTAATCAATCCAAATTATTAATCAACTTTTTTGTCGAAGATATCAGTTCAATAAACTTTTTTATTTATTAACTTTAAACAATTAAATCGAATATATATAATAAATAAAGATATGTTTCATCATAATTTATAAGTATATGAATTAAAAGATACATAAAATATACATTGAGGACTTATCTAAATATTAAAATATAATTAATATATAAAATTTAGATCAACGCCTAATCATCGTTTAGGGAGTGCATTCGTGCACCCGAGTGCACTAAAGAAAGCATCATAAATTAATAATTTTTTCTGTCCTGACTTGGGCCGGTGTAAAAATGAGTAAATTTAATAAAATAATAATTTTTAAAAACCAACCTATATAAGTACATGAATTTTTAATTTTATAAATTAATAATAAGTATAATTCATTGAAAATTTTATATTACTAAGATAAAGTAAAAAAATATGAATATATAGTTGTTTGTTTCTTCTTAAAGTTCAAGTCTAGTAGAAGTTCATCGTGAACTTTCCTTAGTGCACTCAAAATCTCTGGTGTTATCTTATCTAATTGCAACAATTATTTTTGAAGAGTCGATGCGGTTTTAAGCGCTTCCTTTCTCGGGACCGGTTCCAAAGGTGTGGAATCATCATCTCTTTCATCCTTAAGAGTGTTTGATATCGTTCCTTGACTAAGTTTCAAATGAAATATTTGGTCAAGCCACTCCATCAAATCTTTTTGAGTGCATGAGGGATGATCTCTCTTGTACTCACATAATTGTTTACGTATTTGATCGGTCATGATAGACTATTGGACACATTTCAAATGAGAAGACATTGTTCAATATGATTTTACAATGTTTTTGTAATATTTAAAGTAATATGGTCACCATATATTCGATGAATTATATTAAAGATATGATCAAAATATATTAAAAGTCACCTCTTTAAATTTATAATTATTAATTATCGATTAATTAATAACTATTATAAATTAATAATTTGTGTGGTCCTGATTATATTAAATAATAGAGGTTTTACTAGTATTTGCCAAATTAACAAAGCTAAATCTCATTCAATGTCACGAGCTAATTAAAAAATATTTTTTTCGCACCGTACTTTCCGCTATAAGTTGTTGGAGATTTCACTCAACAATGGGTATCGGAAAGGAGGTTCCTTTACTAGAAACGAAACCTTGTTGACAGAACACAAAATCATTTGTGTTCCCAGGAAGTAGGGGAGTCAAAAGGACTACTTAAATCCCTACAACCTTAGGAATCATTTCTTTATAATACCCAAGTTGAGAACTTCGTGCACAACAATGTTCCGAGAGAACTTAGGGGGATCTTGGATCGTGACGGAATCGTGGATACCACTTTCCGAAAAGAGTATTTCGACCCTTATAAGCCTTGGGTTACACGAAATCTCTCCCGAGGATAAGACCATCACCACTCTTATTCTTAGGCTCAAGAGATAAGAGTAAAACCTTGAGAACCTTTGGAGAAAGATTACTCCACCACTTTAATGTCCAAAGTGCCTACATGTCTTGAATGCTTTGTTTGGTGTATGGAGAATGCATATAGCATTGGTCTCTCCTTTCTCCAACCCACTCCACCCCTATTTATACTAGGGTGGTCGTCCATATTCACCCCTTCATGAAGAGGTGTGTCCATCCAAACAAAAAGGGAGGGAAAAAGGTGTTGTTTGACCATTTTTGGATGGTGTCTTTTGATTCAAATCAAAAGATAACTAATCCTTTTGGAGGGAAAAGGAGGGTGACGACCCATAGGGATATAACCATCCTTATCCACTCAAATTTGAACTCAAATAGGAGTGGAATGGCGCCACATCAGGTGGGAAGACTAGCTTCCACCTACACTTCTCACTAGCACACTTTAGCTCCCGAAAGCGTGTCACTACCTTCGAGCTCAACTTGAGCTTGGTATTCTTTAGTGACACTCTCCTAACTCATTTCCAACTTAGCTCAAAGTATTTTGAGCTAATGTTAACTAGAGTTAGATAGGATAATCATGAGTTAAGCCATGATTAGCTGAGGTAGAGCCATCACTACCACAAGGTAAGTGTTGCTACTACTTGTACCTAATCATAAGCTTCTCAAACCTAATTAGAGCTACTTAATGATTGTAATAACAATCCTTAAGTCACCATGAGCTACTCATAGCTTAAATGAATAATCATAAAGCTACTATCACATAGCTTTGAGCTACACTTAGGTGCGTTAAGCCATCATGAGCTAACTCTAGCTACCGTGAGACATTCTAGCTACTTTGAGCTAACTTTGAATTACTTCTAGTTCTGTTGAGCTAGTACCAAGTAATCAAGTTCCTCCTCCATGCTTATTCAAGCTTCATTGAGCTACTTATCAAGTACTCAAACCCATAACATTACAACATAATGTTATGAACATCCAAAACCGAGTTTAGGCAACTAAAGTTACTAAATCTCCCAATGTTACTTTTGATCCAAGTAAGATTGAACCATGTTACTTTAAGTCCAAGTAACATCCAATAATGTTACTTTAAGTCCAAGTAACATAATATCCAACATAAGTTGGATATTAAATACTATTAAAAACTGTCTTGATTACCAAAAATCTATTTTCCGACGAAAAAGTACCACATCGACCTGTTGAAATTGGATGAGTCAACATTTTGCTGACGTACATTTTGCTGATGTGGAAATTAAATAAAAACTTAAAAAATGTATAAGTTTAATCTTTCATTTTGGAAACACTAGTCTTACCCTTTTACCCACCCTCATTAGTAGTAAAAATAATAAGAAGAATTTTCCAAGTAAAAGCTCACCTTTTGAAGTTCATCTTCTTCCTATTGTTGACGTTGGCGGTTTTGATTGGGTCGGGTTGAATTTTACCCGACTCCAATTCCTCCCACACTTTTGTCCCCGATACTAACGCCTGTTTCGCCGTCTTTTGTAGCACCGAGAAATCGTTGAGCAAAGAGATTACATCGAACAACAACTGCGAAGCTTTCTTGTACGGCTGAAGCATTTTCCGCATGGGGCTCCGGTAACCCGCACTGGAATATTCTTCACCCATGAGATTGGGACCTCCGCCATCGATTTTTGATTTGCGTTGGACTTCTTCTTGCCGCTCGAACAACTGCCTTTCGTCGCGCTCGAAGATCCACGGCCTACTGGACAAGCCGTCGCCGATTACATTGAACTTGAGTACTTCTTCTTCACTTCCCGATCTCAGTCGAATTCAATTATTGGGTGGAACTGACGTGGACGGACGAGGGTAGACTAAGCTAGCTCGAAGTTAATTTCTAGCTCACTGCTTGCACCTTCCTGCTCTCTTTTCATTTCTTTCTTCTTCATGAATTAAATGTGTACTTTAATTGCAGAGATTTTAAATGTTGGGTTCATATATATGAGATCTATGGGAGGGATTTCGATGCTGACGAAGAATAGGTAGAGGAGAAGATCCGCCATGAGAGTTTGGATCAGCTGAATCCGATTGAGCGGCAGTATCATCGAATCGAACTTGACTCTCTTCATTTTGTCGGTGCTCGGTGAAGAAGATGAACTTACTTCTTTTAGTACCGCCAACGTCAACAACAACAAGAAGGATAAAACTATAATGGGTGCCGACGGAGGAAAACCTGATGGCGAGAAAAAGCCGGCGGCAGTAGTCGAACAACATAAAGAGTGTCAGCTGGAAGAAGATGAACTTCAAAAGGTAAGAGGGTGAGATGGTGAGATGAGGTAAGAGGGTGAGATGGTGAGATGAGGTGAGACAGTCAAAATAATAATAATTTTTTTAATTTTTCCGTTGATAAAATGCTGACTCGTCCAACTTTAACAGGCCGATATGGCACTTTTTTGTCGTTAAATAGATTTTTGACAATCGGGACGAAATTTTCAATAATATTTGACACCTAACTTATAACAAAAAATATGATATGAAAAAAATAAATTTTGAATAATTTGTGAGATGTGAGAAGATTTAGGCCTCATTTGATATGTAGTAACGGAGAATGGAAGAAAAATAAAAAAAGAAATTGAGAAATCAGAGATTGTGTAATTTCAAGTACATTATTTGGTGATAAGGTTTGCAATTGAAATACAATTTTCAGTTTGTTAGGGATTTTATTGTGCAATGATCATGATTCCTTTATTTGAAATCCAAGTTCAATACTCATCATCTTCTAGTTAGCAAAAATTCGTTTACTACTCATATAATACACATATACGTAACATATGCGTTTAGAACTTCCACTCTCGTACTATTGTAGAGCCGTTTAATTTTAAAATTTTAATATATCATAATTGTTACCTAAAATTTAAACGTATTGCTATGTTGAACAATGTATGAAACTCTGAACGTATTAATATTGTATCATACTCGTACCGTATTTTACTAACTATAAATGAGAACAAATCCGATACCCACCACTACTTGTATTTGTCAGAGAAAAAGAATTAATATTTGTACATATCTACAACCATATATTATAATACGTCATGACTAATCATATAATTTTTTCAAATAATATATTACATGCTTTGGTTAATCAAATCAATATTTATTCCTCATTACAATAACGACCAAGAACAATAATGCTAATGTTGGACAATTATTTACAAAACCCAGAATTTTGACAAATACATAATAGCGACCATATATTTTAATATGACCTATTCGAAAGAAAAAGTGGGTTCTAAAAGAATTTATTTTTGTAAAACAATAACTTACTAAAACTCACTAAATAAGAGTTTTGTCACTTTTCATAATTTTACAAAACCTTAACCAAATTTTCTCCTTAACAAACAAAACCTTAACCAAATTTTCTCCTTAACAAATAAAACCTTAGCCAATAAACAATCGTATGATTTTGAATATTTTGATTAACTTTGAAGGACAGATGAAAATGCCGGAACCCGAATAGTGCTGGGCTGTGATTGACCGAAAACATAAAAAAGAGCCCAATCGAGAGCCCGGCCCACATCCATCCTAAGGAAGAGTAACCGTGAGGCTCCTTACTGTCTAACGGCTATAATATTCCAAAATAAACCTCCTTTTTTTTTACTCCGGGTGACGTGGCGGCTTGTTACTCTTTGAGATTAAACCCACATTCCATCCTGAATAGCCGTTGGATAGCTTCACATCAACGGTTCAAATTCCACCAAGAATTCGACCGTTGAAGATAACGGGGGCTCAAAAGGAGGCCCTTTTTTATTTTCGGCTCCTCTTCTTCTTTCTGTCCAGTTGCTGCCCACTATACATATTCAGTACCTTCCCCTCTTCCCTTTCTCTCATAATTTGACTCAAGAAAGAAATGTTTTGAATTAGTTTCCCCAGAGATTAAGAGGGTGGCGACAACAACGACGGTAGCCGCTGAAAAGAACGGCGGCCGCTGATTAGGAGAAGCAGGAGAGGCTACTACTACGCGAAGCGGTCTTCTCCCAGGGTTCATTTCGTCGTTGATTTCTAGAGTGTTCGGCCAAAATCAAGAAGTAGAAGAGGTGGAAAATAGACCGATGATGATGGATGCCAGAGCACAACAGATTGCTGAAGGTAATCACTAAGTAATTGGACTCATGTTGTGGGTCTTCTTTATCTACTAATTAGATTTGGGGATTTGTTCCCGACGATGGTTATTCTTGGTGGATGATTGGGTTTTTGAATTTAAATGCTATTCGGGTTGGATAAATGAATTTGAACTCAGATTTGGAGGGATGTTCGAGGGTTTGGATGCAATTCTTTGTTATTGATTTGAGTTTCGTCAATTTCCTTGGATCAGGGGAAATTAAGCAGAGGAATGCAAGGAACAGAAGAGTTCTCCAAGATATCGGAAATCTTGTGATTGATGGAGGAGACCAAGGGAAGAAGGTATTTATCTGTATTATATTAGCTCAAAGCTTTCTTATTTTTTCTTATGAAACAATTGCAACCCTAATCTCCAAAAGTCTAATTATATTAATCATTTGCAAACAACGGTGGTATTTTAGCAGAAGGCGATTGTTGGCCGTGGAGTTACTAGAGCAGCAACAAAGAAGGAAGTAGAGAAGACGAAGGAGGTTGAGATAATTGTGATTAGCTCTGACGATGACAGCGAGAAGCCTGCTGCTGCTAGACCTGTTAGCAGAAGACAAGTAGTTACAAGGGAAGAGCCACAAAGAAAGAAGGCTGTCAAAACTGTCACCGCAATCCTCACTGCACGAAGCAAGGTAATCTATTCTATTCCTGAGAACTGAGATAGCAAATCTTGCTAGTTAGGACTAATTAACTTAATTGATTCCGCAAACAGGCTGCATGTGGACTCAAGAACAGGCCAAGAGATCTGGTGGTGGATATAGATATTGCTGATGTTGACAACCATCTTGCAGTTGTAGAGTATGTTGATGATCTCTACAATTACTACAAGCTCGCTGAGGTTGATAGCATAGTTCATGATTACATGGAAATCCAGCCGGATGTTACTGCAAAGATGAGATCAATTCTGGTGGACTGGTTGATTGAAGTTCATAGGAAGTTTGAGTTGATGCCTGAAACTCTGTATCTGACCTTGAACATTGTTGACCGTTTCATGGCTGTGAAAACAGTAACAAGGAGGGAACTTCAGTTAGTGGGTATCAGTGCAATGCTTATTGCTTGCAAATATGAGGAGATATGGGCACCACAGGTAATCTAATCTTACCGTTTTTTTTTGTATCAATGTCTGTTTTTTTAACTTTAACTGCTAACTGACCAACAAATTGTTGACACAGGTCCATGATTTTGTTTGCATATCCGACAAAGCATACACAGGAGAGCAAGTTTTGTTGATGGAGAAAGCGATCCTGCAGAGGCTGGAATGGTATTTGACAGTTCCTACACCATACGTGTTCTTGGTCAGATATGCTAAGGCTTCTGTTCCGCATGACATTATGGTTGGTACCACACACTTATAACTGGTTTTTCTTCATTTTGCATTCATATTGATCTCCTTACTTAATGAACCCTGCAGGTAGAGAATATGAGCTTCTTCTTGGCAGAGCTGGGGCTGGTGCAATACTCAGTTGCCGTATCCTACAGCCCCTCCTTGATAGCTGCTTCTGCAGTGTTTGCTGCTCGTTGCACCCTGCACAAAACTCCCATCTGGGATGAGACTTTGAAGCACCACACTGGCTACAAGGAAGATCAATTGCTGTAAGTGGTAGCCATGTTCCTGTTTTCTTTTAAATTTCTGAACATCTTGTTTGTTTGTTTGTTTGGTTCACTTGTCTAATGATATGTGGGAGGTGATGTGAAACAACTAACAGGGGATGTGCAAAGCAGCTGGCTGAACTGCATTCGGGTGCAGGGGAGAGTAAGCTGAAGGCAGTTGTGAAGAAGTTCTCAAGTGCAGATCGTGGCAGTGTGGCTCTCCTTCCTGCTGCCAAACTGCTGCTTGCTGTGTCCTCCTCACCAGCCTTGGATGAAGTGCAGTAGTAGCATGATCATCCTAACTGAAATGATGATCAATAGTAGTAACACCAGTATGTTGAAAGGGCGAAATATATTCCTCCTGATATGCTTGTTTGATATTTTGTACTAGTGAGACCCTCTATGGTATTTGGTCAGAATAGTGCTGGTTGTAGGATTCTGGATTGTGCAGCTTTCTTCATTGCTGGATGAAGTTCATTTAGTAACGTGCTTGTAGATAATTGTTTTCTATGAAAAATCATTTCTTTGATTCCATCTTTTAAATATAAAGAAACGAAATGTCAACTTTAGGTGATTGATTGGTGGGTTTGGTTTATATAACATCAGAATCACAGTTAAAATTTTACAGCGTCCATATCAGCAGTATCCATTTCCCCTGATAATAAAACTCTATCCTTCATTTCCAGAACCCTGTCTTTCCACTGCAAAAACTTGTTAGCAACTGAAAGCTCCTCTTCTTTCCGCTTCAACTTCATCTTAAACCACTCCATCTCCTTGAGATTCTTGTCACATTCCTCCACTGTCTTCCTCTCCTTCATTGCCTTCACAACTTCATCTTCCACCTCACTCACTCTCCACTTCAACATTCTCATCTCTTTACCTTTCTGCACCACCTCTTTCTCTAAAACATCTACCTTTTCTTTGCACTTGTTCTCTGACCCTCGCCTGTAAAAGCATACCTCTTCATTAACCTCCTTCATTTCCCACTTCAACATCCTCACACTCTTCTCCTTCTCCGCCAACATCCCCTCCATTTCCCGCACAGTCTTCTCCTCCTTGTCCATTTTCCTCTTCGAAACGCACACTTGCCATTCCTTGTCTACCACCTCCAACTCCTACCTTGTCAACTCCTTCTCTTGTTCCTCTATTTCCCTCTTCTTCTGTTAGACAACATGCAACAAAGATAAAGAAATTAAATCGAAATAGACATAAAAACCACGGGCGAACCGCCGCGACAAGAGGTCTATTATGACTAGAGAATTATATAGGGGCGGAACAGGGGCCGTGGTGAGTCCCACTTTCAGTACTTTTGCGATTTTTCGAATCTGGCTCATTGCAATTTTAACTCCAGCTCTATCTTTGGCTAGAGAACAAACTAGAGGACACCAGGGGCAGGGAGAGTCTCAACTAGTTAACCACATGTAAAATTTGGAAGTTTTAATGATTCGATTCAATAATATTTAAAAGTTCTACTCTGACATTTCTTAATTTAAACTAAGTGATCTATCAAATTTAAAGCAATTATTACTCATAATCAACCTATTTATAAATAATATCATACATTTAATCAAAATAGATTAAATTTTAAAACATAAATAGTCGATGATACATTGAAATTTGTTGGAACTAAAAAAGGACAATAATTTTATAATTTTATATATATATATGAACTTAGTATTTTGTTTATAAAAATATATAGGATGAGGAAAATTAATTTGCCATTTTTTTTTAAATTTCAATTCTCGATAGAAAATTTTTGATTAAAATCCGGCTCAATTTATATTAATTGATGACATAAAATCCTAATACCGGATCCAAAAGCATCAAATTTTCTTGCTCTTGTTGACGCAACTGCTCATTGGTCTTCTCCAACTCATCTTGTACGGCAGTGGTGACGCCATAGTTTAACCGGTCGAAAGTGATGGCGTTGCTTCCGTCAATGTCTTGAGCCTTGTCGTTGTGGATGTAACTGACGCCGTCATGGTCGACACGAAGGTTGTAATGAGTTTTGGCGCTTTTAGGCCTAAGTCCACAAAGAGAGGGGCCAAGTTGTCACCTAGGAGAATGAAGCCGTTAACTTGTAGTTCTTTGTAGGGCTTGGATGGTCCGATGGTGGCGGCGAGTTTCCATTTGCTTTTTCGAGGTACTCAACGTAGATGTTGTGGTCGGAGAGAGTGAAGATGTAGAGGCAGATGAAGTGAGTTATGTTGTCGGAGTTGAGGTGGTACACCGTTTCTGTCATTTGAAATTCCCACCTTCATTGATGACATCAGAACTAACATTATTGATGAGGATACCTGAAGGGAGTTGGATGAGCAAGGCAAAAGACGACGAATATAATTCTTTTTGTTTTTGTTTAGGCGTTCATTTGTATTATAATATTTGGGTCGTTTGGTGTTTGTCTACCCAATAGCCATACACATTCCATGCCTACGTACAATGCGAGGAAGCTAAGCAATCTTCTTGGAAGGAGGAATTGCATCGAAAGTTTCTCCTTACTCTAAAATCATCATATATTCTTGTTTGATGAATCAAGATAATCAATATCCCAAACGTTTGTAATTAGAATCAGATTGTCTAATGCATGTTGCCGCCTTCTATATAATTATCATAAACATTTAGTATATATGTTTATCCGTCCTTCTCAATTCCTAAATGTTTCGGCAGAACACCCACTCAGTCGGTGAACGATTTCGGCCGAAGCAATTGGACAGCTAGTTAGGCGTGCTAGGTCCTTACTTCGGCCTGAATCCCTGGCCGGTTGGGTGGGTGTTTGGCCAAAATCGGCAGCCGGCCAGCCTCATTTTTTTATTTTAATTATTTAATTTAGGTTATTAATTAGTGTAATTGTTAGTGATTAATTAGTGTGATTGTTAGTGATTAATTAGTGTAATTGTTAGCGATTAATTGAATTAGTATAGATATTTTATTACTCAAATTAATTAAGGAATTAGTAATTGGATTAGTTAGTAATTAGTTTAGTAAGAATTACGTAGCGCATTTACTAATCAATTGATAAGTTTAGATTGTGATAATGTGATTATTAATTAATTTTTTTAGGAAATTGTGTAATAAGTAAACTTAGTTTAGCAAAATGCGAATTTTATTCTAAATAAATTACATTGCAACATTAACGTGTAATTAACTAGTATTTTATTTGGTTAAATATAATTTGTTGAAAAAAATTATGGTGAAGACAAAAGGTGGAGGTAAATAATGTAGTAGTGATCCGGTTGAATAAGATACAGATGGAATCCAGAAAATGAGAGGGCAAAACAAGCAACGCACCACTTTAGATCGAATGAAATAACGAGAGATCACTTCTTCGAAGCGAAGGGGGGTAGATGTCACGAAGGAAAACAAGAGGACGAAAGTCTACGGCTCCCCCCAACGGCACCCTCCTATTACGTACCCGATTAGGACATTTCTTCCGGATGATAAGGAGGATGAGGTCCCACCACCCCCTTTGGGTAGGACAATGTACTAGCCTATCCGCACATGACTTCTCTGAGTATGGCGTATCCGCATATGGCTTCTACAGGCTCGTCTCATGCCTCTCCGAGTGTTGGGGTTAGAGGTGGGAAATCTAGTCGTTTTGTACGGGTATGGGAGGACGAGGAGTTCGCCACTGGGCTGGATGACGATGGAGTCAGTCTTACTTGGTAGCTTACTGTGGGGGCTTCCAGATGGTGGACCGGTAAAGACGACATTGATTCCCAATTTTGGCGGTCACATTGCTCATTATTTGTGGGAGACCCCTAACATCTGAGCACACTCGGGGTGGCTGAGAAAAAGGTTGGTAAGATTTTCGTCCTCATCCTCTACAGACTGAACAAAGTACTCCAGTCGCGTAGCGGCTCTCAATGTCCAATCCGTCGGAGTTATGCCACCAAATTTTTCCGTCCTAATCTTGTACGCCTCATTGTATATTTGATTCATATTGTGATGAGTGTTAAACTTAGTATTCAGAGCGTGCCTAATTTTATTCAGCTGTGTGTGTTGCAACCATATCTCTAATTTCGTTCTTCTCTTCATTTGTAAGTGTATCACTTTTCGTATTAGCTTCATGATATGGCACGAGAAGATGATTGTGGTATCCTTTCAATTGTGTAGGATCGTTGGTGTGGCCTACACCGTCAATCCAGAACTTCCACTCGCCTTCTACTACCCTTGACCTCATTGCAAGTTTGAAGGGGCAGTTACACTTCTTGGTCTTCGACATCTGTTTTGGTGGCTCAGAACTCAAGGATTTGCAAGCAGGCCCATGAGAGCAATACAGATACACCCGATACTCCCGCTCTGCATTATTAAATTTGTTGGATCCATTGAAATTAAGCGACTGAGAAATTTGCTTTGCAGTTTCACACGCTTCCTCTGGAGTATCGTAAATATAGTCGGTTAAAAATTGATCGGTGTAATTGATTGCAGCATTCTTATTCCCCGATGAATTCCCTACAATATAAACACAGAAAGCGTACGCTACATTTATCAATTATCTACACATCTTCGTATTCATTCACTTATGTCAAGAAAATTAACGATCACTTATCGAAATACTTATGACGAGGAAGTCGGAGTTAGTGCATCCACCGAACGTTAAAACCTTGTGACGAAAGTGATTACCTAAAAAACAATTAAAGGAGATCATTAAAAATAAAATAAAAATAAAAAAATCTAATTGGCCAGATCGAAATTTCGGCCAAACATACCATTCCGCCCGGCGTCGGATTCTTACCACCGTGGGCTCAGCCGGACGGCGGTTTCAGCTGCCAACAGGTGCTGGCCGGAATCGGATGCCGGAAAAACTAAAAGAAGATTACTATTTGACGTCTTAACTTCAAATAAAATGATGTTTTAAATTTCGTAAAATCGACATTGTCCTAATTTATTCTTTTGACAAAAAAATTATGGTACATTTTTCTTTAAAATACGGTAATTTTTTTCTGTCGGGTTGAAATTTCAGTCAGACATACCCTATGCCTGGCTGGGCTTCACGGTGGTCGGAATCTGACGCCGGCCTGATGATATATCTGCCCGGAATTTCGCCCGGACAGACCAAAAATTACTGTATTTTAAAGAAAAATGTATTATAATTTTTTTTGAAAGAATAAATTAGGACAATATGGCTTTTACAAAATTCAAAACATCATTTTATTTAAAAATTAATTAAAAATTAAAACGTCGAAGAGTAATCTTCTTTTAGTTTCCGAATACTAGTGGCGCTAAAGCTGCTGAGTGCTCCTTTCTTCATTTCAGGTGTGCGTCGCTCCTTTTCTTCACATCCAACGCCAGAGACTTTCTGAACCCTAATTTCCCAGGTACATTCTCTCTGTCCCATTTCAATTTCGATGACCTTCACTTTGCTACTTTTCCTGATTTAAGTTCCGTTGATGTAGTATGGGTTTCTATTTCTGCCAGTTCCGACTAACTGCTCCATCGAACCCTCCAAGTTTGAAGTTTTATGTCTAACTACGCAGTTCGCACCCTTACCAGGTAGAGCTTCCAGCAACTGCGTGGCGGAAATGGCAGTGTTCCATTTGGACTCCGACTCCTACTTTCTCAACACCAACCCTGATGACAGTAAGGTTTATGTGAACAAGAATATGGGGTTTGAGAATTGGGAGTACTTGACTTGTATAGGGAATGGTGAAAAGTACACAGAACTGCAAGTTTCAGGAGTGGTCATCCGAGGCCACAAGCTGCACGAATTGGCTGTTGACTTGAGACCCATTATGTTCTAAGGGTTAATAAGAAAGGCCGTTGTTTTGTCAGGACCATCAAGGTCGGTGATAGTGCACATGCAGCTGAGCTCCCTAACGCTGTGTTCGATTGGTCCAAGTATGGTGTCAGAACAGACATTAAAAAGGAGCTGGTCCTGTGTAACAATAAGTTGGCTGCTGCTGCTGAAGAGAGAGAGATAGTAGACAGATGGAGAGTTGGAAGGTGAAATTGCAGTGGATGGATGAAGAGTTAAGTATGTATGTGAAACGTTTGGAGAGGAAGAACAAGGCCTTGAAAGAGCAGGATGAAGCATTGGAAGAGAAAGAGGAGGAAACAAGAAGCTTAAAATCGCAATTGAAGGATGCACAAGAAGAGCTGTCTCACTGCAGCAAAGCACTGCAGAGGAAGAACAAAGTTATGAAGGAGCAAGAGAAGGCTCTAGAAGATACTGAGATGGTGTTGAAAGAGTGGAAATTGAGATTCAAGCAGCTGGAGGATGATCTTTCCCTTCGTAGAAAGGATTTGGAACTCGATGTGAAGGTCTTGGAGATGAAGAAGGAGTTGTTGGGGAAAGAGGTGAAGGGCTTGGAAGGTACGATGAGCGAGTTAGAAGGTAATCAAATGACAGGATTCAACAAGTCATTGTTGAATCTTATGCTTTGATTGATGGAGAAGGGCCGTGGATGTAGGACGGTGAAGGTAATTTCCTCCTCCTTAAACTACTAGTTTTTATCTTTTTCAAGATTTGAGTAGCTTCATTTGCAAGTGTATGATTGGAGAAAAGTGATGGGTCAGATTTTGTCTTGGAATGTTGAATTATGTGTTGTGAATATTGTTGAACTATCCCTCCTTTAGAGGGAATAGAAACCCTTGGTTTTCAGACTTGGGAGTTCATTCCTTAGATTCCTTCCTTTTGGATTGAATTGAATGAAGAGCAAGTCACTGTGTTATGGTTAAAGCAAACCATAAGACACAGTTTCCTTTTTGCCATCTTGATACCTTCCTGCCATTCTATATTCTTGTTTTTATCAAAGCCCTCCTCTGTCTATATATATATATATATATATATATATAGAAACACAAAACAGTTTCCTTTTGCCATCAAAACCTCCCACAAGAACAACAACAAATCTAACTTGGTAATGGCTTCAACATATCGGTTGAACTCCAGCTCCGACCACTATCTCACCGTGAATTACTTTGATTCCAAAGACAGCACAATTTACGTTCACAGGCACACCGAGACAAGTGGAGGATCAGGGGAGCAACATTGGGAATACGTAGCTGCGATTGGGGAATCACAGCAATTCAAAGAGCTGGAAGTGTCCAGTGTGGTAATTCATGGACAGAAATTGGTGGAGTTGGTTGGAGATTTGAGGCCAAAGTCAACCGCAACAACGTTTTACAGCCTAAGAGTCAACTACTAAGGTAGATGTTACGTACGCAGCAGCAGCGTGGGGGATTGCCTTGACGGAGCCAAGCTCAACGCTTTCTTCGACTGGTCCAAATACGGTGTCGTTCTAACGAGGAAGAATGTGGCGGAGGATTCGAAGTGGAAGGAGGTTGCAGGGGAGAGAAAGAGAGAGCTGGAAGCTTGCAAGCTGAAGCTGAGCAAGTTCATTGTTGAAGAAGAAGATGATAGTAATAAACAAGGGCAAGAGCAGACCAGAAAGAAGAAGTTGGAGGAAGAAGAGTTCATTTGTACTTCTGCAAAAGAAGAAGAAGGAAAAGGGAAGATAAGTTCAGTTGTAGGGCAGAAGATGATGATGATGGATTACTTTGCAATTTCAGTGGTTGTGTTCTATGTTGCGGGTCTTTACTATTGGGGTGCCAAACTTTTTGCTCTCTTGCTCCCCAGAAAACCAACCAATTAATTTCAATCATGGCCTCCAATATTCCTAATATCCATCCAAATGTATTTATTAATTATTTACTTCCATGTATGATATTAATTTATGTTATATGCACTCGTTGTTCATTCCAAGTATTTGTTAATGGCTAATTTTCCACATCTAACATATATAACCATACAAGCCTTGCCACATAGATAATTTTCTTCCTTGTTAACTTTAGGGTTCTTAAATGTAGTTTTGTGAAATGATGATTTTTTCAGCCACCATGAGAATCAAACCCACAACCCAAAAAATATTGGTGATTGCACTCTACACATTGAGCTACTCAAACTAATTTATAATTATGTTAAAGAATGAATCAAATTACTTTTTTACTCTAATATAACAGTTGACAATAGTATTGGTTTTTATATCAATAAGCATTCGTTGGACTGGTTTGATATTTTTTCTCAACCCTTTAGAGGAAACTTGGTGATTGATCGTCTCTGGTGGCGCATTATAAAATTGCAACGGTTGAACTCTATCGATATACTTATAGCAATGAAACTCTGCTTGTAAGATTTCGAAAGCTAAACTCTACTACGGAAATTTGGGTGGAAAATTTCAATTTGTAGAATTTTGATGGAAAACTTTATCAAATTCTATTATGTGAGATAAATTTTTACACCAGAATCTGATATCCGACATTAAAATGGTTTTAGAAAGAAGGTTATTTCAACTTCATGAATTAACAAAAACTCAAATTGAATGGTGTATTTGAGCCAAATGTAAATGTAAATTCTTATATTTATCCAAACACTTGACATACCAAATTCAAGTCCACCTACATCGAGGTAACAGTTAAAATGTGTTAAGGATGGGTGGTTATTTACATTACAACTTGTTACCAAACAAATACATAGAAATTAACAAGTTAGTTAAGTCACACTATCCAAATCTCAGAAGCAGAAGAAACCTTTTCCTTGGTCCCCATGAGCATAATAACCAACTCATCTTTCCATTCCATCAGCTTCCTGCTAAGACAAAGCTCTTCTTCCTTATACCTTTTCCTTATACCTCAGCTGCATTTTACAATACTCCAACTCCACATCCCTCTCTTCTTTCACTTTCTTCTCTTTACCATTCCTCATTTTCATTTTCAATTCACTGACTTCCTTCTCCTTCACTTCCACCTCGCTCTCCATCTCTTCCACCATCTTACTCTTCCTCTCAGTCGCCTTCCTCCACCTCACCGCTTCTTCCTCCGTCTCAATCAACTTCGATTTTTATTCCCTCGCCTTCCTTTCTTTCCCTTCCACTTCCTTCCCCATCTCCTCAATCCTCTTTTTCTTCCTCTCCACATCCTTGGAGTACATTGTCTTCAACTCCGCCCTGTAATTACTCTTCTCTTCCTCCATAGCCTTCAACACCTCGTCCTGCTCTGCCACCGTTCTTCTCATCTTCTACAAACGTCTCGAGCATACGACAACATCTTGACGAGCCTCTACCAGCTCCGAGTTGCAACGTTTTACTTCTTTTGTTCTGTCATCCAGATCACTCTGCAACACGGTATCCTTCTCTTCCTTATCTTTCAGCTGAGATACAAGGTACTCAAGCTGTCTATCCTTGGCGGACTTGACACCGTGTTTCGACCAATCGAAAAGGGTGTTAATCCTAATCCCCCCCGTTGTCCCCAGCTCGGTAGTCGAGGACAAAGCAGGAGCCTTCACAGTTGACACGGAGGCTACATCGAGTTCGGTCGTTCCAAGCTCGAAACTAGCGGCTAAGCTCCGTCACCTTATCACCACAAAAGGTGATCCCGGAAACTCCTAGCTCTCTGACCTCAGATTCGCCAATTAGGGAAAAGTTTCCGGCCTCCCAACGGTCCCCAATGAGCTTGTTAACGTAGATTCGGTTGTCCGTTTGAGATCCCCAACTTGATGTTATGTAGTAGTCTGCCACGTTGAGATTGAACACTGTCCCCATTTTTGGTAATTACGAATTACAAATACAAATAAGGGCTGCCTATGCTCAAAATCGGTGGTCTGCATATATATGAACTATGCGTACCAAAAGAAATAGACAAGATCAAGAAACAATGCAGAATTAATGGAGTTGGAGTCTGCTGCAAGCAATCTTTTGGTATTGAAAAATGAGGCATTTCCAAACCCTTTTCTTTCCTTTAGTAAAGCGCTTTTTCCGTTTCCCCATTAGCACGCATATTCCTAGTTTTCCATATATATTCGAATTTCCTGGGATTGTTATCCTTGCAAGTTAGGGACTCAGAAAAAGGTTACGTCAGACGTACACCACAAGTTAACCCCAATTCCAAAGGCATGCAAGCAAAAATAGCAAGCCTTATTCTAGCCTCTTAAGTGTCCCTCAGTTGAAATTAAATATTACATCAAATGAATCAGAATGTTTCACTTCACGACTGATTCACAGGATCTCATTGATACATAGGACTTGAGCACAAGAGATAGACACTGTGCAAAAATGCACTAAACATGGATGTGAAGAGAAAGCACAGGATTTGCACTATTTGGCTTCTGTGATCGATAATCAATCATTAACATTCAATCTAATCAAAGCTTCTAAAACGAAATAAGCAGTTATATACATCCACTTCCCCACAGGAAATGGAAAAATCAGAGCAAATGTACATGTTTTCTATCATCGTTGCATTCTGAATTCGACTAGCCAAACTCGGTGAACAATTCAGTTTATTTTCTATAAAACTAGAGTTGACTCCCACATGCATCAATCAGATATCCAACTTACAAGTGTATAATATTCATTATTCACTAGTAAGCAACAACATCTATGACAACCTTATTCAACAACCAAAGAAGAAAATATGCTTACCAGAATATTTCCCCTGCTCCACCTTGGAGGTCAATTCATATCAACTTGTTTTTCATCATCAATAACCTTGACCTTAGGTCTACAGCAAGATTTCACGCCACTAGGTGCGCCAACCTCAACTTTCAATTTGCAACAGCCATTCCTTGTGGTTCCTGGCTCTATTCTCCGTTCGATGAACTCGGAATTCTCCTTCCAAACTTCTCCGTTTGAGTAAACCTCCTTCTTCCATATTGGTACAGTTGCCTTCAACTCATCAATCATAAACTTACAAGCGTCCAACGAATCAGCACGATGAACAGCTGATACCGCAATGAAGATGCTCGTTTCTCCCACCGGAACTGCACCTAGCCGGTGGGCAACAGCTATGGCATGGATCTCCCAGGATGCTCTTGCAGTTGAACAAATGGATTTGATTTGGCGCACTGCCATTGGCATGTATGCCTCGTATCGCAGCTCCACCACTGTCTTCCCATCAAAGCTGTCTCGCGTTGTTCCTGAAAATGTTGAGACTGCACCAGCATGTGGAGCACTTACATAGCTCATGTATTTGGCAACGTCAATGAGCACATTTTCTTCTAAAATTTCAATCAAGTTCTTGTCTTCATATTCCATCTTTGTCATTAAATACCTAAGAAACAAGTTGAACAACTTCATAAAATTTCAAGTTAAACAGAAAAGTAGTGGAAACTGATAAAAGCAAAAGGGCTAATAAACTGATTCTGATGATCTAAAACTAAAATTGCAATTTTTAATCCAACTTCCTTGTTTTGTTGGTAACGACCTGAAAAATTAAAATTATCATCTATTCACTCCTATGGGCAGACCATCTGTAGGTCATAGCTAGAGATAGAATAATAGAATGAGAGAGCTAAACAGGAGGCAGAATTGTTTGTGAGACAAATCTGAAATACAATTCAAGTTAAAGTTTGGGTATGGCGATAAAGGGAAATCATCAGTGATGATGAGGGAGAAGATAAAACTCACTAAAGAGGATAAATTTAACAGAGTTATGCTGCCGGTGAATAGAGTCAACTAATCGGAGAAACGCACATCTGCTTACTCGCT
Organism: Linum usitatissimum; assembly: GCA_030674075.2. Taxonomy (NCBI): domain Eukaryota; kingdom Viridiplantae; phylum Streptophyta; class Magnoliopsida; order Malpighiales; family Linaceae; genus Linum; species Linum usitatissimum. The sequence goes on from JAUJYP020001374.1 coordinate 4,233,475, forward strand.
GCTGGGGAATGAATATGAATGATGTTCGGTGAGATGTCAGCTACAGGCTACAGCTTAGCTACTCGGAAACGAAGGAGAAGAAGAAAGAATGAAGGAGAAGAAGAATACTAGTATTTGTGGGCCGAATTCTTAAGGAACCAGTTTCATTAGCTTTTGAGCTGTAAGCACGGCCCAACTTTGGCTGATCCAAGTATGGTCGCAATTTATTTTGAAGGTATGATACCGAATTTATCATTTCTCTAAGATGTTTAATATTACATAGTGCCAACTGGAGGTACAAACTCCACAAACGGAGGTGTATGGGCCGTGGGATTTTGCAAATGCGTTCAATTGGTTCTTGCTCGCCAGTATATGAACAACGGCAAAGAAACTGAGTCGCCAGAAAACATCAGCAAAACAACGCACACAAACGACTTACTACTAAAATAAAACCTAGTTATGAACACTACATGGTCCTTATTTGAAACACCATAAGGCTAATCTCATGGGGGTATCTGCATGATCTGCTTAGTTGAGCGGTTCTGAACCGATCGTCGTAGGCTGACCGGCTGGTCTCAAGGCAAGCTTTTTGAGCGACTTGTACGATTTCCGCCCTGAGTTTTCTTCAGTGTTAGGATCCGACGGGCACGGATCACAATAGCGTGGTTGCGGGTGTTGGTCGAGTCGTGGCCATGGTGTTGAGAGCGGACATGATGAGTTGTGGCGGAATCATGATGAGTACAGCTTCGACAATTGCGGTAAGGATTTTCAGATGGAGAATTCTGCGCAATAGTGCAACTTTCTTTCCGAAAAAAAATAACTAGGCAACACTCTAACAAAATTTTAAGATAAAATTGAAAAGACGAAAAAGATTGAAAAAGTTAAAAACTGCACAGCGTCTGAAATACAATTCCCAACGACAATCCGTACTAGTCGTTGCTACAGTGGACAAAACCTGACAGGTCTATTACAAAGAAGTCCTACTTTCTATAACAAAATAGTCACTACTTTAATTGAATATAACTAAATGGTCCAAAACATTACAATCCTCCCCTGTAAGTTTCGACTTGTCTCAAAGCAATTCAAACATCCTTGAATTTTAGAAATTGCTTCTTAAACGGGTGCCAATCCTCCCAGCTAGCATCGGCCTCACTCTAATGTGCCCATTGAACCTGTACCTGTGCCACTGTTTGATTTCCTTTGTTAATGAACCTCCTGACCAAAATAGCTACTGACAGCTGCTTCATAACTCCATTTCCATCCACTTCAGGTAAGTTGGGGTTGATAATGGCTGGGCCTCTCACTGCCTGTTTAATCAATGAAACATGGAAAACAAGGTGAATGCTGACAGTTTCTGGCAATTTAAACTCATAAGCCACTCCCCCCACCTTTTTCGGCACTTCAAATGGCCCATAGAAATGAGGAGACAGCTTGATATTCTTCTTTTGCGCCACTGAGTTCTGTTTGTAAAGGTGTAGTTTGAGATACACCTTATCTCCTACTAGAAACCTTCTCTCACTCTGGTGCTTATCAGCCTGCTGTTTCTGCCTGTTTTGTGCTCTAGCCAGGCTGTCTCTAAGCTGATCAATGAGTTGGTGTTGGAGCTTGTCATTCACTGCTGCCACAAAGGTAGATAGGGGATTCTGTAAGTCAAACACAGAAGGTGGATACCCATAAAGTGCCTTACAAAGAATTAGCCGCAAGCTAGAGTGGTAATTAGTGTTGACTCTCATTGAGAGTTTTCTTTTTTACCGTCGTAATTTTCAAAACAACAAGAACGTCAAGAGATATCTTCACAAAAGAAGAATACAAGGTATAAAATTTGTACAAGTGAGGTGAGATACAACTCATACAAGAAAGAGCAGAGCTACCCCCAGCACAGAGGATTGGGAATTTCTATTTCGACTACAGGCTGCAACAATTTGAATAGGCTGCCTGCTTACAACCCTATCTATCATCCAAACAGCAAAAGAAGAATATATAGTACCGTCTTCAATCATTCACTCACTCACTCACGCTCAAGTCATCAAAGACACCCACCCTCCCGGAGAAACCAAAACCCCAACTACAAAGGGAAATAACAAGTTGAGGTTGGTCTTAGCTGTGGCTGGAATTACTTTACTTACAACACCACAATCATGTCCCTTTTTTTTTCTTCTTCTGCAATTTACACTTGAAACCATTGCCTGCTTCTTTTCATCCCATCTATACCTTAAACCATCCCCGCCCCCCAAATGAAATATGGGTTTCCATGCTTAACCCCAGTGGTTCTCTCATATATTAGTAAATGAAATTGCTTTAACTTCACTTTCTTTGTCAAACGTAGTTAGTCTCTCTCACCTTTTCGGCTTTATGTCCACAGTTCGGATCCTTGGCGATGATTGTGATCCTGCACCACCATTACCTCCCAGAGCAGCAGCAGCAGATTCAACGTGTGTTAGAAGATACTCATAAATCTTCTTCCTTAGCCGATCAACCGTCTCGGAAGAAACACCCAGAATCTCTTCTTCTTCCTCTTCCTCCTTGCTCGACCCAATCCCATCCAACCAATCATTCACACTTTTCAGCTGAGTTAACATCCCAGCTATTTGACCGTTATCTGATAGCGCCGATGTGTCCACATCTGCATCCAAGAACCTCTCCACGAATGCCAGGAACCAATTCTGGGAATCAACCCGCAATGTTTCAGCCAAGTCCATTGCCTCGTCAAGGCCATTCCCTCTTAGCCATTCTGTAGGTGGTTGAGGCTGCACCTTTTGACTGGTACTCGATGGATCCAATTGTTTGCGGAAAGCACCTGTGGCTACAAGCTTGGAGCCGACTACTGGCCGGTTTTTGGCTTCGGGTTTTGTGCCCGCATTTTTAGACGAGTTTTCCAGAACTAGCAGATGTTGGTTTACAGCAGAAGACTTTTGGTTCTGCACTGAGGAGGTTGACCCTGGACCTAGAGTAGAAGTTGCTTCTTTGGTAAAAATAGTGAAGGATGACAAATTGGTAGACAATGCAGCTTGAACCCAATAGGCTGCATGTTTACGTCTATCTGAGGTCATCTTCTGCACTTCTTGAGATAGATCTTCACTAGAGTTTGGTGATGATCCAAGAGGAACCATTTTAGATAAAGAATCAGTCACGTTGCGAACATTGTTCAAGCTTGTATGTAGAGCCAAAAAAAGCTCCACAGCAGGTTGCGGGTTGTCTTCTTGGGCAGAAGACTTTAGCTCTGAGTATATCCTGCACCAACAAGTAACAACAAAAATACTCATCATCTATATCCTCCCCCAACCCCCAAAAGACAAAATGTACATCTCCGCTTTGTTTAATGTCACTAGACAGAATAGCATTTGCCTTGCTACCCCATCAGAAGGGTAGCATTTGTCTCGACTAGGTCAGTTTTGATGTTTCGTGATCAAGGAAGGAACAACCAGGAATACGCAAAAGAACTCCAAGAGCTCACTCTAATTGGCACGTTTATACTTTGATGCACGAAGTACTAATTAGTCATGCTCCACTGAACTAGCAAGATTCAGATAGAATATGGATGAATGCATTAAAGCATTGTGAAAGAAGAAAAGTTTTAAACTAGTAGACCTTTCGACTAATGCCATGCATGATGCAACACAGATAAAAAGTTTCTTTCATAAGTAACACTTTTATTCTGGAATTTACCTCAGACATTTAAGCAAGCTCTCCGCAGCACACGCTTCCTGCATGGCTTCAATAGCTGCTGTCTGTGCAGCATCTCTATGCTTCATAACTTCCTGATAATATAGGAAAAATGCTCCATGAGATAATGAAGAAATAGGCAACCAGACGCCTCAGAGTTTGGATCTTCCTAGAAGTGTTATCTTAAGAAAAGATAGACGACCCAACATGTCTAGTAGTCAATAAAAAGTTTCCTTGTGATTGTAGAAGATCAATCTGCTATGTATACAAATAACTTGAATAGCTTCTGAACAATTGAGGATTATCTTTTTGCATGATGTTCAGAAAAAATCAAGAAACATTACACTTCGGATGGATGGCAACATCAGACACCTTGGATTTTACGTTCAAGCAATCCCAAGAAACTCAGGGAGTTACCAACGTCAGCGAGGGACCAAAATATACCAGTTCCTCGCATAATTCTAGAGGCTTAGTAATTTGGACAAGTATATCCTCGCTAAAACACGGAAAAGAAGTTGATGGACAATTCATCATTTTTGTTGTCAAATCTACCATATCATATTAACTTGAAGTCACAAAAGGTAGCTGAAAATTGCCTACCTTTCCAAGCTTAGAGAGAGAAGAAGGAAGAGAAGTCCATGAAACACTCCCCTCACTCAGCCTTTTACTATTTATGGGAACCTTGACAAAGTTTCCAGGCAGCCCATTATTAGCCAGTTCTCCAGATGATCTCTTTCCAACAGATAGTCTGTGTTTACTAAACTTTTCTTGATCATCCATAATCCCACCAGGAGGAACAATTTTCTTAGAAGATACGGTAATTTTGTTCTCCTCTTTGCATGACTTAGCACAGGCCTTAGTGTCATCTCTAGGAAGTGAACGCTCACTTGACGTACTTTTCCTTGGAACCTGCCAAAAGACAGTTACAATTAAGTTTAAACTCAGAAAGCAGAGCATTTAACTTGCCAGACCAAACGCCCACCCTTACAGAAGTAGAAAAGGCACCTTTGGCACTTAATGCAAGAAACCATGTCAAATAAGCAGAACAGGCAAACAGCACCAAAATATTGATAAGCAAAATCATAAAAACAATGATGATGCAGGAGCCGGTATTCGCACTCCTAGTTTCTAATTTAAGATACTTAATCTATAAACCTAATGAAGCTTTTCAGATAAGCAAAATATGTCAATACTTAAAAATAAGAAGCAACATAATGCATACAAATAAGATCAGGCATCAAAAGCACCGTATTCATTATCATGACCACATTCTTGGTTGAAAATAAACCAGGCATTTGGAACACAATAGCCAATAGAGTCTCTGCTAAAAAAATGATTATACATACCGAGGTACTCCTAATTTCATGATTCAGTTCTAGTTTAGCAGCCTTCAATTTAGAGGAATCCTTCTTCTTTACTTCCATGCTTCCTTCCCAACTCTTCCGCAAAGCCTTGGCTCCGAACTCAATACCCTGAACTATGTTCTTGATCACGGGAACTCTTCTAGCAGTCGCTGCCCCACTGGCAGAACTCGTTCTTTCTGCTAGTCCCATCCTAGGAGAACCCTTATCCAGCCCCTTAATTTTAGCCTGCTGCTTAACCCCACTTGAAAACTTCTCAAATGAATTAGGTAATGAGTAACAACTGGTTGGAGAAGAAGGAATTGACCTTGAACTCGTTGGTTTCAATTTCGGGAGAGACTCTCTCTTCAATTCAAGGTTTAAATGAGCTTTTGACAACTGGGATTTAGTCCTCACCAGAGAAGAGGTTTTCTTAGAATTTAAATCCTCTTGGTTAGCGCTACTACTTCTGGATGAAAATTTCTCCTTCTCTCCTGGATAAGTATTACCTAAAACCCCTTTTCTCAGCGGCTTTGCACTGTCAGAATGCTTCAAGCTAGAATTTGGTTCAAGATTATTGTTGAGGAAGCTGAGCGAATCAGTAGCCACAATGTCCTCAGGGGTTCCAACACAGGGATGCCTCCCTGGGACTGGCTTAACTCCTCTGAGTACAGGGACTGGCGAGGCCGCTTCAAGCCTTTCAACATGAACGAATTGTCCCAGTTGAATCTTGTCACTCAAAATAAGATCATCATGCTCCTCGGGTAAAGAGACAAAAGTAGCATGAGAAGAATCAGACACCTTAAGATAAAACCCTTGATTAGGGAATAGTTCGCCACCTGCTAGTGCTGGTACAATGCTCACCACCTGTAGCAATGACGATCTATGCTCACCAGCAACCTTCACATCTGTATTCATGTGTTGTAAGAGCTTGAGCAAAACCCCAGGGACAAGATTTGCCATTTCTATAGAGGGTTCCTATTTGCATTACTCTAGAGACACCCGCTCAGCAAAAGGAAACAGTGCACTTGCTTCCTACTGTAGAGCTACCAAGTTGAATGTAAACAACTACCAGCTTTGAGTACACCTCTCAATCCTGCGGTTAAAAGAAGAAACACAATTAGAGTGGAAACCGCACAAGCTAATGTCAGAGGCTAAAGCATCTCCCAATCTGAAATAGAAAACATCCGGACTACTCTTAGGGTTTGACATTCTCAACCACTGGAAGGAGATGACAGGTAAACAGTAAATAATACAATACATGGTATTGGAATCCAGAGATGAAACTATGCAGACTCATGATCCGCCTCATTCATTTGTCGAGGATGTTCAAAACAAGGATGGAAGTATCCACTGGAGGAGATACATTAACAAACCCTAAGCACCAAAGCCGTAAATGGCTTACAGAGGATGATAAAAAAACCTCTAACCCTAAACGTATACTCTGCAAAACTAGTAGAGCTTAAAGGCATTTGTAAGTCGAAAATGTAGCAAACCGGCCAGCTAATCCCAACCTAGGATACAATAGCGTTGCCGGCGTTCAATAGAAAGCCATGTTCATATGAAAACAGAGGGGAAATGGGGATGCAGAGTTGATAATAAAATAAAATAAAAATGGAAGAAATGAGTGAAGCATAAGAAGTGCATGCGGCAGAAGAGGGAACCAGTCATTGCCAGCAGTCCAGAGGAGACAATAGACGCCTCAAATGAAAAGAATAGCAGCAGAGCAACAAATGAATGAATAAGAGGAGGAGGTGAAATACCTTAAAAGGGAAGCTTGGGGAGAAATATGAAAAGCAATGGAAGAAGAAGAAGGAAGGCGAGGGTTGGTGCGGCGGTGGTGGGAAGAAGAAGCGGGTCGGATCGGAGGCTGGTTGCCTGGCGAGGCTTCGATCTGAACGTCAAAGTGGAAATGATTTTTGTTGGGGTGTGAGTTGCTGGTGGTGGTGGTGCTGCTGCTGCGCTGGGCTATGGGGAAGCGAGGGACGCATGTGCAGAGAGAGAGAGAGAGAGAGAGAGAGATTGTTAAAGAAAGCAGAAGAAGAATAAGAGAAGAGAGAAGAGAGAGTTTTGAGTTGGAAGTTGTCGGCTACCTTACCTGAAATTAAAATTGAAATCCTCCTCTCTCCACCATAATTTCTCCATCCCAAATTTTAATCACTCTGCTTTACCATATTGTTACCATATATATTATAACATATAATAATGTTGATGTTATGTTAATATTTTTTTTAATAAAGTTTTTTTATTAATACAAAATAAAAAGTATAAATAATTATTATAAAAATATTTTTTATGGGCTATACTTGAGTCAAATTCTAACGTTAGGGACTTTAGTTTGCACTCCACTCTAACAATATTCATATTTAAATTTTATTATTATTATTATATTATCTACAAATAATGATAATTAGTGAATCGTGGAAAATACCAACAATTGCTTCTGTTGTGCAGTTGCATTCTCTGCCTGTCGTCGCTTTACATTCCAGGAAATTTGAAAATGATATTACTTGTTATTTTTTGTATATTATATCATATGAAAACGAAATTGATAGTCAAACCCAATATAAACATTTTTCTATTGTTTTCCAGTTCCCACTCGGCCGCCGGCCCCCGGGTCACTCCGCCGCACGCAGGCGTCATAATTGTCTCCGGCAATCGTGTAGATAAATTAATTTTCGTTTTAAAATAATTTCTAGAAAATAATTTACCAATTAGTAGATTTTCAAAGATGCAAACATTCCGAACTTACGCATGAATGTGAGGATTATTATTTAATATTTTAACATTTGAATTTTTGACGCTTTAATATGAATGAAAAGATTGAAATATTTTTATTGTAAAAATTCGAAAAACTTAAATGAACTAGTTTTACTATATTTTAGTTGATCGAAAACCTCTTCGACGCTCTGAAATGTCTCTCAGACAAACTTCAGCCGATTAGATTAGGGTAAAAGAAATTTGAAAAATTCCGACGAACGGCGGAAAAATGCAAAATATGTGACGTGCGGATCCGCACTTCTATAGGCGGCGGACAGAGCCAATTTCCGTCTACCTATAGGAGGCGGACGGAACCGATTTCAGTCTCTCCATAGGAGGCGGATGGAAATGTCGTACATCCGGTTCCGGTTCCATTTAAAAAATATTTTATTATTTTATTTTATTATATAAGATTTAAGTAGATTAAAGTCATTGTGTTTGTAATACAAATAGGAATTCTACTAACTATAATTATTCCACAATTTCTAAAGACAATCTTAATTTAATTAATAATTATATTCTACTAATGTAATACAAATTAAATTAAACTAAGAAAATTTTTTTTATACTCTCAGCATATTGAATATTCCCACTATTAGAATCTTATTTTGACAGCTCGTTTTGGTTAATGAATTTGAGCCGTTTATTTATTTTTTACTGATTTTGATTTCTGATAAATTAAATTTCTTAATGGCCACTTGACTTAATTACACTTAACATTAGACATCCTTAAATTATTTTCTTGTCACCTTGGTATGCAGACCTAGTAAATTATTATGTAAATATTCGATCATTAATAATTCACTTGCTGGTTACTATAATTTTTGAAATTAGTGAAAATTTATCTTCATTCACGTAACATCATCCAATTATTTATTTTGTTGAACCGAGTAATTCCTTATAGTGAGATATGCGACTACTGAATCCATAATGACTCCAACTAATCAACCCCTATAACGACATCAGCAGAATTCATTAGTATGTATAATTTGCAGGAGGAACCGCTCAAATAATTAATTAAGAGAAAAAGAAGAGAAAATAACAAAAAACATAGAAAGCAAACAAACGTGAACCTAGAAATAAAAAGAAGTTTATGTATCAAAACCATCAAGGTTAAAGGTGAAGGTAGCTGAAGAAAAAACAAAGAAGAAAATCGTAGCAATAAAAACTGCGGATAAACTTAGGAGTAACATATCGAAAATCAAAATCACGAGAACCTAATTATATGAATAGACTAGAGAACATATGTGTAATTGAAGTTTACTGAAACCCTTATTCAATTTCTGAAAATCGGTATAAACTTAGAACCACAAAGAAAAAAAACCTAGCAGTAAAAACTGTAGGTAAACTCATGAGTAACAAATCGAGAACCAAAATCAAGAGAACTTGATTAGATGAATAAAGAACATATGCCATTGAAGTTTACTTAAAACCTTATTCAATTTCTGGAAATTGGTCATAAACTTAGAACCCTAGAAATTTACATTGTAAGGAATAACAAATAGAGGAGAGATAGAAATTACATGATCAATATCCCAATTTCATGTAAGTATCAGATTTATAATTACATATTTATTATGGAACAAGCCTACAAACCGTAATCATTCTAAATTATACGCTTTCATACTTTATTACCTCTTGAAGATGGATTCTAACGCGATTCAGAAAGCTTCTAGACCGAAACGTTCTAAAGGAAAAGCAGCCTTCATTAGTGGCACTGTGTTAGTCACTTGAACATTGTTAAATGATGCTAAGCATAATAATAGTACAAGGTCTGACCTTTATATCAGCTTTGTGGTTGTCACAATTTTTAATCAACGTTCATGTTGTCCCATCAATTGATTTATTGAGTAATGAGTGACAATTCGTTAGATTCTTTAAGTAATTGGTAAATGAAAGGTCTACATGCTAAACGTAAATTCATAAATCTGTTCTCAAGAATGATAAGTTTACTGGTGAAGAAGAGTTGAAATATTGATGGACGATGTTAGGTTTATCCATCCATAAATTCAATCCACAAAGTTAAAGTGATCCATAAGTGTAATGATAATATTAAGATGTTCACATATAAAAAAACCAACACGGAACATCAAACTATAAAGATAAAAGTAAACCGTACTGCATATTAATTGAAATTAAGTCAAGTGGCCCTTAGAGAATTTGCTTTAGGAAATATATTAAATTTGAAAATTAAAAATAACGAACAGCTAATATGTAATCTCATCAATGAACGACTGAGATCAATTTCTAATAGTGAGAGTATTCAATAAGCCCACTATCGTAATCTTCACCTTAAACTAATTACTAACTAACTACAAAATTCTACTCATTACTAAATAAAAAATGTACACTCTACTATTTATTAACTTAATTATTCAATTCTACTAATTACTTAACTTAATATGAGAATGAGAGTTTGAGATTGTTTGAGTTTGTCGAAGAATGAACATAGACATTTGTTAAAGTTCGCTATATCAAATTGATAAAAAACAATTATGTAATTCACTCTATTTAGGGAAAAATATTCAAATGTAATAACGTCAAATAGAAATTCAGAGCTAGCTGTTGGAAGCGACGCTTCGCTGCCTTTTGGGGCTTCCCTATTCGTCACTTGATGGTGGTTTCGACCATGTCTTCTCCACCATTATCCTCTCCTCCTCTCCCATCTTCTTCTCATACGACTATCTATGTTTCAAAAGCACCAAAATCATGGGTGTCGCTTGTTTATGATTCTTCCATGGATATGCACTTTATGGAGAAATCTATGTACGGTTGTAGACGGGATCCTTTAAATCTCCCAATCGGTCACCGAATATTGCTCTACGCTAGATGGAAGCAGCTCTTGTTCTTTAGTTCTCCTCCCCCTCTTTGAGTAATTGGTGTGAACAGCTCGAACACCGTGGCTTCATAGACATGGTAGGGTAGCCGTGCTGGGTAACACACCGATGGATATCGTGCTACTTGGCACGTCATGCTCAACATCAAATGTCGAGATATATTTTCGCCATAATTTTCTCGTCCGATCTCCGATTGACGTCCGGTATGGATTGCTGGTTTTGTAATCGAATCATATGCCGCATGTACACCTGAAATCTAAGTGGAACTCGAAGGCACAAGTCAAATGAAACGAACTGATCCGTTTGAGAGAATTCAACACGGAACATGATTCCCAAAAAACCAAAGGTGAAAACCACGTGAAAATCGTCAGAACATGAACAAAATAGTCAAGATGGGTGTGATAATCACCACATTTTGAGGTGACATCACCGGGCTACGTCCATTTGGGACCCCAAGCCCATTCCCACCCATAGGCCCTTCTCATCATCCATGTATAATTAAAACTAATATATATATATATAAAAGCTAAAATAAATTAGGCTTGGAAATGGGGAGGTTCGGGGATGGTTATAACATACCCATACATTTTTGTGGCGGTTATTAATCAAACCAAAAACCATCCCCGTTTCCATTTATGTGATAAGATTAGTTTCATCACCTTACCCATATGGCTAACTGTTATAACCACTCACAACGATTAGACTTGGCAATGGACTGGATACGGGGCAAATACCCTTAATCAGTTACCCGCCAATTGAGCCCGCGGGTTTTATCTGGCCCAAACCTATTAGTGTTTGTGGGCACTAAACTAAAGCCATCATCGCTAATTGTCGGGTGATGGATTTACCCGTGTAGATGGGTTTCACCGTTTGTGAATAAAAAAGAAAAAATTACTAAACTGAAAATCTGAAATTCATCAGCAGTACATTTATATCATTGTTCAAGATCTTTTACACAGCTGCAAACCCAAAAACATCAAGATATCAACCAAGTAGCATGCATAAACCCAAACCCAAAAAACTTAAATTGTGCTAAGAAGTGCCCATCTGTTTGTCTTGTTGTTGTTATGATTTGCAACTTGCCACAAGAAAAAGATGAATGGATTAAATCACAAACCTACAGATTAGGTTTCTGGATTTGAGGTTGGGGAATCGAAAGTGATGAACATAACATCAGATGATGAGGATGAATCAAATACTTCAACTAATCCCTTATATGTAAAAATAGAAGTAGGAAATCATTAAAGGAAGACGGAATGGAAGCTTATATCGATTGGAGAAAGAACTTCTTTGCATGCACAATTCCAAAGAGATTTGGATTATGGTAACTTCGATGACTGCATGTCCATTTAGGAGTGAAATATGATGATATTGATGATCGTTTGGAAGATTTTTGACAAAGATTAGGCTAGAAACGAGGTGATTAGGAAGGAATTGAGGGTTTTGGCCGTAGAGTTTGAGAGAAATTATTGGATGATGGTTGGAAAATGACGAGGGTTCTACCATAACTCTAAAATTGGAACTATTTATATTAAAGATTGGTCGAGTATCAGGGCGGATACATGGCGGATATGTCAATATTCGTATCCGCCCGTCGCCCGAGTATCGAGGGTCGCAGGTAAATTCGGCATCGATAAGGTTAGGTTACTACAAAACTCATAACATAACCTTACTCATTTCTAGTGGTTAACGTTTATCACTATAATTTCAAAATACCTAATCAACCCCGTTAATAACAGTCAAATTTTGTGAGATTCTAATTGATTAAATGATTAAACAATCAGAATTGTCAAGGCTAAATTAAACTAATAAAACTAATAAAATTAAAAATGAATTCAATTGGTAGAATAAATAAATTATTGATGTTGAAATCTAACTATAACTAGATAACCTAAAAACTCTTTAACGAATAGCATAATAGCTTGTGCTTTATATAGTTTTGTGTTTTATATATAGTTTTAAGGTGACTTTTGTATTCCCAGCGTACCAATATTCTCATTTATGAAATTTGATATGGATCGCCCGTTTGTGAGCTGGAATATGAGCTCTTCAAAATAATTATTTTATAAAATTAAATTATTTTAAAAACTAAAAATTTTAATTATCGTTTGACTTAATTTCAATTAATATGAGATCATTAATTTTTCAATTTTATCATATCAAAATTTTACTTTTGTAAATTAACTTATGATCACGTATAACATGATTGATACACTTACAAAAATGTTTTATGAATTCAATATATTGGATGCATCATCCTCAAATCAGTTGTCATATCATTTTTCTCAAGAATCAAACCCACCCACCCCCCGGTTTGATCGATTTCACATCTTCCTCGATTTCGATTTCAGATAATTTATATTCTTACCCATTGATTCTGATTGTATGCAATTGATTCTCACTACATAGGTTTCTTCCTACCAGGCTTTTAATGGTTCACACCCACTTCTATTGCATGTTAGATCAGCTAGTTATTGTGTAAGCACTCGTCTTCCATACAAAATTGATTCGTTCTCTTTATCTGGGTTGCTTTTGGGGTTGTGGTGCGAATCTAATCCTCTGGGTTTTCATCTTCTTAATCTGGGGATTTGATTTTGTAGATTCGGGGACTAATGCTAATAGCACTTTATTTACACAAGTTCAACTGTTAAACTATCATAAACAATTGATGAACGACGAGCAAGACGAGATTTACGTGGTATCCCCAACGAGAATCGTTGGGACTAGTCCACGGCACAACGGCAAAGCTTTATTATTGCTCAAAATGTTTACCCTACAAGTCGACAGTCATTCTCCTATTTATACCTACACATAATTACCCAAATCACCAAGGTAAATTACAAAAGACACCCCATATTTCTAACACCTTCCCTCAAATTGATGGTGCCGACGCAACATCAATTTGTGTGCGAGAAACCAATGGCGAGTGGAGGAGACAGCCTTCGTAAGTATATCAGCAGTTTGGTCTTCGGAAGTAATATACGAGAGAGCAATGACACCCTCTTCCACAAGCTGACGAATATAGTGCATATGAACTTCAAAGTGCTTAGTGCGATCATGGAGCACCGGATTGGTAGCAATCCGTATCGCGCTAGTATTATCTGCAAACAGGCAAATAGGAGTCGGACACTCTACGCCCAACTCACCAAGCAACCAACGAAGCCAGACAAGTTCACTCGTAGCTTCACTCATAGAGCGATACTCGGCTTCGGTGGAAGACTTGGAAACTCTATCCTGCTTCTTACACCGCCACGAAACAAATGATCGACCAATTTTGATACACCAACCAGAGGTGGATCGTCGGGTGTCTAAACAACCTGCATAATCGGCATCAGCATATGCCTCAAGAATTGGTTCACCATCCACCGGAAAAAAAGGCCGACTTCACGAGTGCCACTGCGAGTAACGAAGAATACGCTGGACAGCAATCCAATGAGTAGTTCGAGGAGCAGGCATAAATTGACTGACAATTTGTACATCATAAGAGATATCAGGACGAGTATTTGTCAGATAAATAAGACTACCCACAATGCTCCGAAATTGTGTACCATTCGGCAGCAAGTCACCATCAGATTTTTGCAACTTCACGTTTTGTTCCATTGGAGTGGAAATTTCTTTACACGTCTCCATGTGGGCTTCTTCGAGCAGATCCACAATATATTTGTGTTGTCCAACATGAATCCCTGCAGTTGATCGATGAATCTCCAATCCGAGAAAGTAAGATAAATCACCTAGTTCTTTTAAGTGAAAACCCGACTTTAAGTGATCTGTGAGAGCTTGAATACCATCGCGGTCATCACCACTGATAACCATATCATCAACATAAATTAGGAGAATAGTAATACCTTTTGAAGTAGAACGCAAGAATAAAGATGGATCATTCTCACTTTGAGCTAAACCAGCCGCAATTATAGTATCATGGAATTTCTCAAACCACGCTCGTGGCGCTTGCTTCAACCCATATAAAGAACGGCGCAAACGGCACACCATCGAGTCATCACCTTTAGAGTAACCAGGAGTTCTCGCCATATATACAGTTTCTTTGAGATCACCATGAAGAAAAGCTTTCTTTACGTCAAGTTGAAGTAAAGACCAGCCTTTCATGGCGGCAACTGCAAGCAAGCAACGAAGCGTGTCGCATCTTGGCAACTGGAGCAAAGGTCTCCTCGTAATCAACGCCAAACTCTTGTTCAAATCCCTGCGCAATAACTCTAGCTTTATACCGATCAACCGTTCCATTTGGATGCATTTTGACAGTATATACCCACTTACTTCCAAGAACCAAATATTCAGGTTGACAAGGGACAAGGTCCCATGTCTGAGCACCCTCTAACGCCTGAAATTCAACATCCATTGCATTATCCCACTCTTTATGCCCCTTCGCTTGTTTGTATGTAGCTGGAACTGGAATAGAGGTGGTAGAGTATGTTACGAAATCTGAGTGATGTTTAGGAGGCTGTCCTTTTGTCGTGCGAGTGGACCGTCGCGGTGAAGGAGGAGACTCCTCGATAATGTTGGAGGATGAGGCTGAGGTGTTCGTCGACGAATCTGAGGAAGACGAGCTAGCCGAGGAGGATAGCGAAGCCGGAGTCGACGTGGAGGTAGATGAAGAATTGTTCATCGAATTTCCTGGAGAGAAGGGAGCATCATCATCTGCATCATCATGAACATCAGTCTCGGGAAATGTGGCAAAATCATTCAATAAGGCAGAAATTTCAGCAGTGGTAGTCTCGGCCGAATCGTAGAATAAGCGATGTTCGAGGAACACAACGTGACAGGAAATTCGAATTCTTCGATTTTCAACATCATAGCAGACATACCCCTTATGCTTATCACTATATCCTACAAACACACATTTAGAAACCTTTGGAGCTAGTTTATGACGCTCACGCTTTGCCAACAAAACATAGCAAACACAACCGAAAATCCGCAACCAATCATAATTGGGAATCTTTGAATAAAGATCCTGATAGGGGCTACGTTGTTGAAGAACTGGAGTAATTTGACGATTTATCAGGTAAACAGCAGTGTGAACAGCTTCAACCCAAAAAGTAGGAGGGACACGAGAATGAAACAACATGGCACGAGTTAATTCAAGCACATGACGATGCTTGCGTTCAACAAGTCCATTTTGTTGTGAGACACGAGGACATGATTGTTGTGGAAGAATTCCACGTTCTTTAAACAACTCTTGTAATTGACTAGAAGTGAATTCACCTCCAGGATCAGACCTGATTATCTTAATATTTTTGTCAAATTGAGTAGAGACCATTTGAATAAACTCGTGTGCAGCCTGAAGCAAATCTGATTTCTGACGCATGAAGTAGACCCAAGTAAACCGTGTAGCGTGGTCAATAAACAAAGCAAAATATCGAAAACCCATCCGAGAAGTTACTGGTGAGGGACCCCAGAGGTCGGTATGCACTAACTCAAAGGGTTTCGAGTAAACAGTAGTACTAGGAGTAAAAGATCGTCGAGAGATTTTAGCTTGGACACAAGAAACACACTCAAGATGCCGAGCTGAAAAATCATTTCCTGATAACCATTTATTCCGAATCATAGTTTGAAGTTTCAATGAATTTGGATGTCCCAAACGACAGTGCCATAGATCCCAATCTGACAATTTAACTGAATAACTAGAATGACCAAGTTCAACAATAGAATCTGAAACAATATTTCCACTAGACTTCGCTATAGCACCCACACTCATTTCCTTGGAACTCAATGGTGAATAGCTATCTAGCGAGAAAATTCGTCCATGCTTACTCCCTCTCCCGATCTCCCTCCCTGTGTTCGTGTCCTACACAGAACAACCATGGGAATCAAATATCACACGACACCCATCTTCAGTTAATTGGCCAACAGAAGCAAGGTTAGGAACAAGTTTTGGAACATAAAGAGTTTTAGGCAATGATATTGGATGTTGAACCATGTGACCAATCCCAGATACTTGAAGTCGCGAACCATCGGTGACTTGCAAAGCAATGGAGGGACCCGAGTTGAGAGTAGTAAACAACTCACGTGAGTTTGTCATGTGATTATATGTAGCGGAATCGAGATGCCAAGAAGGAGAAAAACGAGAAGACATACCAGTCGAAAATCTTTGAAGTAAGAGCTGAAGGAAGAACGTCTTTTAGAGTTTCCTGAATCATCATACGAACATCATCTGAAGACGGCCTCGAAGAGGAAGTCGATACCTCTGTAGTGGCAAAGGCACTCCTTGAATGAGACAAGGACCCACTTGTTTTCGCGTAAGTTGACCCACCAAATTTATTTCGACCCTTCTTTGCTAGAATCGGACAATCCCCAATCATATGTCCCAGTTTCTTGCAATAATTGCAAGAGTTACGCTTCTTACAATGCAGTTGAATATGACCGGGTTCCTGACAGTAGTGACAGATAATTCACCTGACGAAGTTCGATGAAATTGAGGCTTACTAGAACGAACAGAAAATGCTGTACCAGCAGCAGCAATGTCTGAAGTATGAATATCTAGCTTCGATTGACTGATGAAGGAGAGATGCACGAATTCCCTCAAACTCAGGTCGCAACTTCATCAAAAAATGCATAAGTCGAGAGCTATTTCGTTCTTGCAACACCTCGGCTGACGCAGTCGCAGTAACAAGAGAAGCCATCAACAAATCATGTTCGGTCCAAAGAGTTACAGCAGCCTGATAATAGGAACTCACATCTTGTTCCCCCTGTTGTAGAGTAGCAAGCTCATATTCAATATCGAATTTGCGGGTGGCACTAGTCTGAGTATAAAGATCGGTGAGATGCTTCCACATTGAATTCGCCGTGGTAAAGCCACGCAAACTCAAAGCAATACCAGGTTCTACCGATGACAGAATCCACGAAATAACTTGAGCATTATGCGCCGCCCAATCTTCCTTTGATTTTGTAGTAGCATCGACAGTTGGTTCCTTGAGAGTACCATCAAGAATCGAAAGAAGACGACGACCTTGAACAAACACACGGAATTGAAACTCCCAAAGAGCGAAGTTCTTACCGGTGAATCGGACCGAAACTGCATCAACCTTGGTGGAATCCATGATGCAAGCCGAAGCACAAAAATATTTCGACCAAACAGAAATCGTACCAGATAAACGTTAACTCCCAAAAATCAGAGGAGAAACCCACGTCGACAAGCAAACGATCAAACGAGAAGCAAGAAAAAACAACAAGGAGCAGTCCGACGAGAACAGGAAATAAAATCAACAACCAATTAAGCCAGAAGATCGAGAAGAGGCTCTGATACCATGTTAAACTATCATAAACAATTGATGAACGACGAGCAAGACGAGATTTACGTGGTATCCCCAACGAGAATCGTTGGGACTAGTCCACGGCACAACGGCAAAGCTTTATTATTGCTCAAAATGTTTACCCTACAAGTCGACAGTCATTCTCCTATTTATATCTACACATAATTACCCAAATCACCAAGGTAAATTACAAAAGACACCCCATATTTCTAACATCAACATCTTAACCTGAATTGTTATTTTGGATAATAGGTTGTTTAGATTTGTTTCATGAGATAAAATTGACTAGATGTTCAGACTGCAGGGGCTAAGCAGGTTCTTTAGTTGCTAGATTTAACTAACTAGTGTGTTTATCCTTTCACTTTCATGTTGGCTTCGGTTGACATTGGATAGTTAATATTGTTTCTGAATATGGTACATCGCAGTTTTGAGGAAGCAAACCAAGACGATGCAGGTTGGCCAACAAAACGAAGTGCTTTTGTGATTTCTTTGGAAATGTAGTTTTTATTGTTGTGTTTTAACTGGTTGGTGGATGCACGAGAACTTTAAAATGGTCCCTTTTATATGATATACATGGTTGATTGAATAGTTGATTTTATAAGTGTTTGCATTCTGATTTATTTTATTATGGACCGTGTTGTCTTTGTTTCCGATTACATTTACCACACAAATGCTGCTTTATATGTGGTGTTTATGGTTAAGACTATATTTTGAGTTGCCTATAGGGTTTCCTCTCAAGTTTTAGCTGCATTTCCTCGCGACTGATACTTCTAATCATGGTTTAAGGTGCACTTGAATTCGAAACTCTTTGGATATCTTATCATCTTGCCAAATACTTTACCACTCATCTGATGCCAATTCCTGTGGTTGAAGCCTTGAATGTAAACCTCCTGCTTCTATTAACCAAAATTTATTATTCTTCGTGCAATATGCAGGTTTGTCATTGACTTATCAGCTGGTTCCTGTTCATATGGCAAGATCGAAACTGAAGACAGAAGCGTTGGAACTACAACATTGTCTCTAATAAGGAATGTGGTACTTTCAAAAGGATATGGTATAGGCACTATTAGCGATAATTCCAGCCCTCGTATTTCTTGGGCAAATTTCAGCTCTGGTGTCAACAACCAGTGAATGGGTGAGCATGTTCTATCTTACGATTGTCATTCGTAATGGCAATGATTTTGAGTTTCAAATTTACTATGCTCCATCTTCATATGACATACTCACCCAGCCATCCTTGCACAAAAATTTCTTTCTCTAAGTTTTAATGGATTTTGAAAGTTACAAGTAATTTATGGGGGAGTTTTAAAAACAACTCAGTAATCTAGGAAGCTTTTTTTCTTCCCTTGCAAAATTACTAGAGAAGCTTATGGAAACAGGGATGGACACACATTACAAACTGATTTGTCGGTTGATTTATCTAGTCTTGACATTACCAGTTTCAACGACAATTAGAGAAAGAACCTTACCATCAATGAAATATGTGAAGACTGACTTGTGCAACAGAATGGGCGAGGAATTTCTTGCTGATTGCTTAACTATTTTCTTTGAGAGAGAGTATGTTATTAGTATGGATGAAGGTTCTGTTATTGATAAAAGACAGTCGTGTACAATGGACATTGTAATCAAAATATGAAATCCATATATAGTTCTGAAAATTTTCTTTAATGATATATAATTTTTCATTCAAATGCGGCATAATGTTTTACCGTGTCCTATATCTGCCGTTTATCATTTAGTGTTCATATTATTCCTATTAGTGATTATATTTTTTGTCTATATTTTTTATATGATTTGCTTGAAATTTTCAAACTTAATTTGATTATAAATAAAAAATATAGACGCTTTAGCGTGAGGGTTAGGAAAACAATAAAAATCCAGAATAAATTTAAAGCATCATAACTTATGACCAATCCATCAATCCCGAAAATTCTCGACCAATAAAACTAGTTTATTACAGAAATAAAAATGCAGAACATATTGTCCAATAGATAAAAAATGAACCAAAGTTAAGCAGAACAAAGAGCATATATAGTGCTTCATAAAGACACGTATAAATAAGTAGAGAATATATTCCTCCATCTTTTATAACCAGTTTGCATTACAATTATGTATATCAACACAGAAGAAATAATGCGATTTTACAGTAGAAACAAACACATATATTTATATAGAACTTAAAATTTGATACCCCATACCAACATACTTAATTTAATTTAGCTTGTGAGTTAATTTCAAGCTCGATATCATTGATTCACATCTAGAGTTGTTCATTGGTTATGACTTGTAGCGGTGCTGTAGTGCTGAGCTGCTTGTTGTGTTTGGCTACTTTTGATGTAGCCTTGTAACCTCCGTACAGATGCGAAGCAAATCCCCAAAGGCACAACCCCAACGCCATTCCCCTGTCCACATTGAACCCTTCTTTCAAAAAGATTACGGCACACAACTGTTGAACTGGTACTAGAAGCGAGCACATGATCCCCGCAAACAGAGACGACGAGCTCATCGCTACTCCAATTGCACCTATTATACACGCCTCCAGCGATATTATCCCCATTATTATTATCAGATAGTATTTCTTCTCCCCTAGCCCGAATTCCGCCGCCTCTTTCCCCATCGTCTGCATCAAATTTTTATACTTACATAATCAATCGGGGATACATCAACTTTTTGGAAGTAAATAATACGTTCGTTTGTATTGTACCTGAAAATCACCGTTGATAATCATGGGAACGGTAGAAACGAGGGTGGCAGCCATGGAGATGACGAACTGGACTTGCATGGCCATGGGGAAAGTCATGGCAACACTAGTAGCAGCCGCCTTAGCCTGAGCATACTCGGTCAGAGTCAAGAAAAGACCATGAGCACAAGCAGCTCCGACGGACATGACAAAACCGACCAGATATTTACGCGGAGATTCTCCATCGGGGATATCGGAATTCATGTGGAGGCCCATGACGAGGGATCCCAGGGTCATCAGAACGACGGCGTTTATTGAGTAGGGAGTGAACTTCTGCCTGACCATAAAGAAAGCGAACACCGCCGTGAAAACCAGCTGGGACGAGCTGACCAGTGAGTGAACCGAAACGGGTAGGTAGGAAATCCCGAAGAAGGCCAGGTAGCATTCCAAGGACAGGATTGTGCCCACCAATACACTCGTCCCCAATAGCCATCTGCTGATGAGGAAGAAACGGCGCCGTGTTAGTATGCTTGATGATGAAGATGATGATGTGTAGGAAATGGCGATTGGGATGATCAAGACTGGGAAACCTGCAGTGCATGACCAAGCTGCTAGCCATCGCTTCTGGCCGCCGTGGGTGAAGTATATCCTGAAAAGCATTGGACCTGCAACTTGCCCCACTGTCAGCAACATGCAGTAGAAAGAAATCAATAGTATTTTCCTGATTTTGGATTTCCTATTGTTTGATTCATTAGTACTTATATTAATGCTCTCTCCCTCCATATCTAAACTTCCAATTCTATCTAGTTCGTTCTACAGGTACAATTTTGATCAACACCCAGAACCTTATATTTATAGATTCAATTAATGCAGCTAGCTAACCCCAAGGTTAATTAATTAATTTTTATCCTACATCGATCAGCCTAGAAAGAATTTTTTGGGTGGAGACGGAGGAGCAGAATTAATCATTTAATTGAATATTGTATTTTTGATACCTATGTAAGTGTTTTGATATTGTACAAATTATAAAGCTGTCTGTTCCTTATATACGTTTTAAACTTTGCCTACTCATTGGTTCCTGAGGAATGGATTAATTATTTATAGGTAGAGTAGTAAAATCGACGATTTAGATTTTAAAACTTAATCCCATTTATCATTTTGTTAGTTTACTCCGTTAGATTATATATGTGGCATGGCGGTGTTAGTGACGGTGACACTTAGTTCATATCAAAATTATTACATCCACGTGCCATGTTAGCTTTTTAATACATGTATAAAAATAAAATAAAAAACAAAAAGTTCCCTCCCCAATTTCTAACGGTTTAGTCCATGTAGGATAGCTCAGTTGACAGAGCGGTGTGATTGATGACTTAGAGGTTATGAATTCGAATTTAGCTATACTCGCCAATGGAAACCCTTATATATTCTCTCTTCTTTAGTGAATCTATCGGCCCCTGTGCCGCTTCGGGCTCTCCCGTAAGGGCTTGTCCTCTTCGGGCTTTCCCGTACAGCCTCTTCCTCACCAACATGGCCCATTACAGGTTATTGGTTGTCCATACCTTCCAGACGATGAGACGAACATACCGAGACCTCCTTGACCTCTATGTCTTGGAGCTTGCGGATGTTCGTGATGTTTGTGCTTGGTGTTTCCTACAGGTATTTGACCGGTGGGCATCAAGAGCAATGCTAAGGTCATTCTCTCCCGTTCGCTCATCGGTGCAGGCATTGTGGAGGATAGCGATGCATCAATTCAGAGGTCTTGGCCTCTCTGACTACTTGTCTTCGGCTCCATGTACAGGTTGTTCCACGGTCTGCTAATGGAGCTTCCCACTTAATGGTGCGTGAAAGGCTCTATAATATCTCTCAGAGTGTGATCTTACAGATAATCAAGTGAGCTATGATCGTCTCAATAAACCTCATAAAGCTCTACTATGGTAATCAATGGTGTTACGGTGCCTAAGGATATCCATGAGGCCCTAAATTCCCCTGAATGGAAGAAGGCTATGATGGAAGAAGTTCGAGCCCTAGAGAAAAACAAAACATGGGAAATTGTTTGTTTGCGATGGGAAGAACATTGTTGATTGCAAGTGGCTATTCACTGTAAATACAAAGCTGATGGCACTGTGAAGAGACCAAAGCTAGGCTGGTCACTAGGGGATTCACTCAAACTGAGGGCATTGATTATGAGGAAACCATTGCACCAGTTGCAAAGCTCAAGACAATTCGTGTGCTTATATCTCTTGTAGTGAACTTAGATTGGGCCTTATATCAACTAGAGGTGAAAAACACATTTTTGAATGGTGATCTGGAAAAAGAGGTGTACATGAAGCTTCCTCTGATAATTCAGCATCTATGGAGTGAAAGGGTGTGCAAGTTGAGGAAAGCCTTATATGGCTTGAAGCAATCTCCAATAGCATGGTTCGAAAGATTTGCTACTGGTGTAAAAAAGGGTGGGTATTATCAATGCCAAATAGATAATACCCTCTTTGTGAATCGTTTTGATCAAGGAAAATTGTCCATCCTCATTGTCTATGTCGATGACATTATTATAACGGGAGATGACAGTGAAGAAATTCAACTCCTCAAGAATCAGCTTGCCCGCGAGTTTGAAATTATAGATCTAGGCAGTCTGAAGTACTTTATTGGTCTCGAAATTATCAGATCGGGCAAGGGGAAAGTGATTATCAAAGGAAGTATGTTCTAGATCTCATAAATGACACTAGTATGGAGCAAAACAGGAAGCTGAGTTTGAATGATGAAGTTCCTGGAGTTGAGAAAGGTAACTATCAACGATTGGTGGGCAGACTTATATATCTAGCCCATACTCGTCCAGATATTGCCTTTGCAGTTGAAATTGTTAGTCAACAAAAGCACGCTCCGAATGAAGAGCACATGGAAGTGTTTGTGCAAATTCTGAGGTACTTGAAGGGTGATCCTAGGCAAGGTCTTCACTTCAAGAAGACAAGATTCCATGACATCATAGTATACACAGATACTAGCTGGGCTGGACAACTTATAAAATGAAGATCGACTTCAGGTTATTGCAGCTAGCTATGGGAAGATTCAGTAACCTGGTGGAGCAAGAAACAAGACGTGGTTGCTCGAAGTAGTGCTAAAGCTAAATACCGGGCTCTTGCCCTTGATATGTGTGAAGGGATCTAGCTTGAAAGGGTGTTGGGAGAGTTGAAGATGGATACTACTAGTCCGATTCAGTTCCTTTCAGATAGTCAATCAGCGATAAGCATTGTCAAGAACCCAGTTCACCACGACCGTACAAAGCATGTTGAGGTGGATAGACACTTCATCTCTAACAATGTTGCTAGAGGAGTTGGTCAAGTGAGTTACGTGCCGTCCAAGCATCAAAGTGCTGAATTTTGACTAAAGCACTTGGGCGGGACATTGTTTCAATATATATCGTCTAATTTTGGGTTAATTAACATCTACACCAAACTTGAGGGGGAGTGTTAAAATATTAAAATATATCCTAATTATTATAAGTAGATTATTCAATATTATAATTTTCTCACCATCGAATTGTGTTAACCCTAATTTTGACACTATTCTTGAATAATATACTATCATGTAGTAATTGAAAAATCTGGTCGTCATATCGGATGTACATACCAAGTTCATTACAACTTGTGATTGCGGTTTCATTAATCAATATGCCTAGCTTTCCTGTTCGATAAACCTGACACTGAACTTAATATTCTTGCTAAACTAGAGCTCTCTTCTTGATTTTCTTATTCCCCCCTCTCATTTTTGCAGCGCCCTCTTCTGAATATAAGTTACCGTCCCACGTCTGAGAATATCCATACCGGAAAGAAGTTGGTAAGAACTGTTTATGTCACTGTTCAAGCAAATATGCACTCCTGAAGTTATCTGTTAATTTCTCATGCGACATTGACGATGATAAGTTCGCTCTGATATGCAGGTTATATTGGTCTATAATTTCTCTTGGTTGCTCAAGAGATGAAGTTATTCAAATTCGAGCGAGTAGTTCTCGTTTCTAATCTCTTACCTGTTTTCCTTAACGTTGTCTTCATCTTTCCTGTGCACAACAGTTGAAATTGAAGGTATGGTAGTTGTCATTGTACCAATCTTGTCTGACTTGCTTGAATGAGTTTAGGCTGTTCCTACGTAACGAATTATCAGATTGGTGTCTCGCTTGAGCTCTTTGGCCCATAAAGGGATATTTTGTCCTGGTTTTTGACAGTTACTTTAGTTAAGAGCATTTGAATTGAACATTTCGTTCTATTAGCTTGGCAAAAAAAATTGTAAAATATTTGATAATTTACTTGTCAATTGTCACCGAGCAGATTTATATTGTAATCCATGATTCCCACTGGAAAGAAGTGGAAGCTCAACTCATTCCTTTAGTGGAAGCGTATATAAGATCGAGGAACTTCCATGTCCAAGCATACCTTGGTAGAGAACCGGTCGGAACTCCGAAGTCTTGGCTTGCATTCAGAGTATCTATACCACCTCTTGGTTTCAGCCATATACAGTGCCCTCTTCTAAAATTGCAGGACAGTTTATACCAGTTTCCCTGTCATTGAGACTAATATGTCTGCTGAACAAAGTCCACGGAAATGTTAGGTGCTCACTACATCCAAACCTTCAGGTCCCTTTGACTGTTATTCATGGGCCTGTAGTAGAGGAGATACATGAAGAGATCAATGAATGGATATATCAGGTTGCTCTCTTGTTGTAGTTGACTACTTGTCCAATTGCTTCTATCACACGTTTTCCTTGGCTACAATGGCGGATTCACTTCGCTTTGACAGTGAAATAATAATAGTATACACATTTCTTTGGAAGTAAAATTTTATTAAGGTGTGACTATGGCTGCAGGTTACAAGACTATAGAAAGGAAAAGAACATGTCGAAGTTGAGTTTTTAGTAAGTGTACTGCTGATAGAAGTTCTGGAAAGATGCCTTGAAAGCAGTTTCAATTCCAGTCTAATGCGACTATTTCTGCAAATGCTAGGTTGGTCCAATACCCATTGACGATGGCATTGGTAAAGAAGTAGTAACTCAGATCACAACTGAAATTCAACTAGACACTATCGGTCTTGGCCAATACCGATCAAGCTAGTTGAATTATAAATAATAATCCTTTAAATCAACATTTATATCAAAATTTCTATCTTTTAAAATGAATATAACAAAATCAATTTTATGATATTTTATTTTTAACAAAACAATATTTCTAAACTTTAAAAACTACTTAAAATAATATGTTAATAATATTACAATTGGTTAGAGCTAAATTTAACTTTTACACCTTTGAAGAAGAACACTTTCTAAGGTATTAAAAAGTAAAAAAAAAAATCACTTTAATTTGACACACGCATACAATTAGAGATGTTCTTTAAGTTGTTAAATCAGCACCTACCGCAACACTAATATGCTGGCTTTAGGTTCCGCCAAATGAATCGAGATTCCTTTTTTTAAAAAGCTATTGTTGATTAATGCATGCATGCTTGATGATATCAGGCTGCAGCCAGTCTCTTTCCATTTAGCAGTTTTGAATGTCATTTGCGCATGGGGAATACTTTTGATTTGTTCTATCTAAACAATTATTGTTTTATTATTAATGGACGAATCTCTTATTATCTGTTTGTTTGTTTGTACCGAATGACATGTTGGGGGTTTAAATTACGTTTCTTTGGTTTCTCCAATCACTCTCACCATCACGTACATTGTTCATTCTTATAATTATGTTATTGGTGAAAAAAGAGTATATGAAGAAAGCACAACCATTACTTCAACAGTCCTTATGCCAATATGTCATCCAACTCGTACATTATATTGGTTGTGGGTATTGGAATTAGGTTCTAGGAATAAATTTACTAAACAGATCACAGAAAGCTAACGTAATACTTGATCCACATATGGTCACGAAGTTTATACACCATTCGCCATTAAATATATATATTATAGGCAAAGTTTAGCTTATCCATTGAGCGGAGCCAACAAAAAAAACCATGAGTAGTAATTTTCCAACAAGGAACATGCTGACCCAATAACTTGGTGTAGGGTGATATTATATTTAATTCATATTTTAATTGGTGCAGTTTGTATTTTATTAAACATTGATAAATATATTCACAATTAAAAATACTGTTATATATGGACTGTATTAGTAAAATATTAATTTATTTAAATAAAAAATAATTCAAATTTTATTAAAAAATCCAATCAAACACAAATACAATCGTAAATAGAAAAGGATACAAGTCCTAAATCTAAAAAAAGGGATAAAAGTCCTAAATTTAAATGGAAAAGGATTAGGAACATGTTAATATTTGAAATATTTGTTTTTAGAATATTTATAATTATTTTATTTTATTTATCATTTTAGGAATATTTATTTAAAATTTTTGGGGTATTTATTTCAACATTTTGGAATATTTATTGATAAAAAATTAATTAAGGAGGTTGAAGTAAGATGCAGCAAGTTCTTATGCCAAAGTTCTCTTTTCAAAAGGTTTGGGAGTCGATTCGTGTTGTGGCTACTATTCAGAACACATCTTTCTATTTCTTCAGTCTAACTTTTTTTCCTTTATGAGTCGTGTTGGAATGTCATATCAAACTATGATAGCACCCTAAGAATACCTAAATTTGTAAGTTGTGCGACCATCAGTCTAGACAGACCCGACTTTAGACTCGTTAGATAGTTTTTCCCTCCAATCATCATAAATTTTCTTGAAGGACATAGAAAACTCATCACATATTATCAATCAAGTAGATAAAACTGCAAGTGAAACAATTTGCAAATAGTCCAACCATGGGTGATGCATGTTTATCCTGTGAAATGTTGTTGATTTATCAGCAATCATGATACGCATTCATCTCTTTACATTATTTGTTTTATTTACTAGTTGTTTTCACACACTCTGTTCTTGTAGTTTACACAGGGATCCACAATTTTACACATGGATCCACAAAACTAAACAGTATAAATATACCGGTTGTTGATTATTTTTTCTAAATGTAGAAATTCATGAATTGAAATGTGGTTGAGTTTTCTATTTGGAAGTTAACAACTAAGTCATGCTCTTTGCATATCAACCATCGATGAAGTCTTTCTCACTGAGATGCGCAACACCTATAAAAGATCATAGTCAGACACCATTAATTTCTGAATGAACCATCTGCAATATAATATGGCTATAACATCTGTATTCAAGTTCAAGCTATCATACTCCATGGATGATGATTTTAAAATTAACTATGCAATTTAACATATCATGTCTATTAATCGAAACGCATGACATTTATTTTCATGTATAAGAAAAATCATGCGATGAATACTAAAGAAAGTGTGAGCTTTATATAGTTTGAACAAGTACTTTTAAACAAAAATTAAACAATTTCATCCCTGCCAACCTCAATTAGTGCTGTAACAAAATATGGTAGCCAAAAACAACTCTACATTTATAACAAGTACCTCGCTATTCCATATACACTATCTGGCTACTGTTCATAATACATTCCTCTATTCATTCTTTCTAACTTTTTCCCTTTTATAAGCCGAGTTGAAATGTTATATCAAACTATGATAACACCCTACGAATACCTAAATTTGTAAGCTGTGTGACTATCAGTTTAGACAGACCCGACTTTAGACTCGTTAGATAGTTTTTCCCTCCAAATATCATAAATTTTCTTAAAGGACATAAAAAACTCATCACATATTACCAATCAAGTAAATAAAACTGCAAGTGACCCAACTTGCAAATTGTCCAACGGATCACCATTAGGGATGTACTCTCTGTATAATTTTAGGAAAAAGTTGGGACAAGCAATCAACAATATGGCACCACATTAGCTTATATAAAGTATTGTTGACCTACAATTAAACGCCCAACCAACTTTATGAGTTAATACAATCATATCTAAAAATTGTCCAAGATTGACAATCACTTATCATCTCTTAGATAATATACTAGTAGAACAACGTTGTTTCAGGGATAATTTGTTTTCGTGTCCTGCTGTGCAACGCTTTGCCAAGAGTATATATATTCTGTTAATTGTTTATATATTTGCAACATTCTTATGATAGTATACATTTCGCTTTGATGAGCTAACCTAACCTTTTCATTATAATTATCATGAATTTGTTTTACATGGTACACCATTAAAAAATTTATTTATTCGACATTATTCTTTTATAATGACGTTGAATAACTTGCTCTTGCAATCTTTCGAAGATGATGATCGTCTACAAATTACGAATCCAACAGTATTCTGCATAAATTTGCTTACAATCATTGACGTTCCCTTGACACAAATAAATGGTGAAGATGGTGCAACGCTTTGCCAGGAATAAGATGCGTAGAGTGTACTTGGTCGGTGGTTGGCCCTTTATAGCGGTCATGAATCTCATGATCAAGAATGTCCAATCATGAGTGATGCATGTTTATCCTATAAAATGTTGCTGATTTATTAGCAATTATGGTACGCATTGATCTCTTTACATTATTTATTTTATTTACTAGGTTTTTCCATACAATGCTGTTCTTGTAGTTTACGCAGGGATCCACAAAACTGAACAGTACAAATATACCGGCTGTTGATTATTTTTTTCTAAATGTAGAAATTCGTCAATTGAAATGTGGTTGAGTTTTTTATTTGGGAGTTGACGACTAACCATGCTCTTTGCATCTCACCCATCGATAAAGTCTTTCCTACTAAGATGTGCAACTCATATAAAAGATCGCAATCAGAAACTTTAAACTTTTGGATGAACCATTGCAACATAATATAGCTATAACATTTGTATTCAAGTTCAAGCTATCTTACTTAGATGATGGTGATTTTAAAATTAAGAATGCAAGTTAACATGTCATGTCTATCAATCTAAATGCATAACATATCGATTTTGTCTAATGATTCTTTTTTGTTTATAGCTTTATCATGATATATGCGGTTTTTATGATAGTTTATGTTTAGCTTTATTATGATATATGCGGTTTTTGTTTCACATAGTACACCACCAACAAATTTATTCATCCTACATTATTCTTCCACAATGAGGCTGAGTAACTTGCTCCTGCAATCTTTGGAAGATGATGATTGTCCATAAATTATGATCCCAACAGGCCTTACCTCTAGAATTCGGTACTTTAAAGGAAATTATGATCCCAACAACGCTGAGTAACAATGCTTCTTCTTCTTATATTGTGTATATGAATTTTTGTAAATTCTCTTTGATGTCGCTCGCAGATCTACCTGCTAACAAAGCTGATGATTCATTTGAACTTCCGAGAAGGAAAAGTACTGAAAACACTTCGCAAGTTTGTTGAAATTTCATCTGACAATGTACATCTACTAAGTAACTAGACATTAAACATAATTACATTAAATGTGTTTTACTTTTGCTAATGATTAATTACATCTATATTCCCTTATATATAGGAGCTTGCTGATTATGAGAGGACGAATAGGACATACTTTGCTAAAAAGGAAAAATCTGGCTCACTCCTCGCTAATTATAAAAACAAGTGTATTCTACGTACTAATGATGAAGAAAAACATAAGAGTTTGAACTCTCATACATTAGCCATGGGATATTGTTTAAGGGTTCTCTGCAACTAAGAAGAAAACCCAAACTCAACGATAATCATCTAAGATGTATAGAGTGCACTTGGCCGGTGGTTGACCCTTCATAGCGGGTCATGAATCTCATGATGAAGAATGTCCAATCATGGGTGATGCATGTTTATCTTGTGAAATGTTGTTGATTCATCAGCAATCATGATACGCAGTGATCTCTTTACATTATTTGTTTTATTTATTATCTTTTTCATGCACTTCTGTTCTTTATAGTTTACACAGGGATCTACAAAGCTGAACATTACAAATATACATACTGTTGATTAATTTTCATCAATTGAAATGTGGTTGGGCTTTCTATTTGGATGTCAATGACTAAGCCATGCTCTTCGCATCTCACCCATCGATGAAGTCTTTCTCACTGAGATATGCAACTCATATTAAAGATCGTAGTTAGACACCATTATTTTTTGGATGAACTATCTGCAATATAATATGGATATAACATATGTTATCGAGCTCAAGCTATCTTCCTCCAATGATGGTGATTTTAAAATGATGCAATTGAGGTTGTGAATGAAGCTATTAATTCTGATGTAAGATGAAACGAACTCTTAATTACTGACTGATCATTTCTCAAATTTTGTGAAATATGATCTTTTGTGATGTTCTTTTAAGGTACCTTGGCGTGTACTAAAGCGAATCTCTGCTATAATTTAAGTGAAACACTCCTTCCGCTCAGACGTTTACTTGAGATAAATGCACTAATTTTACACCAACTTCTTTCTGCTTTGTTGAATCAGAATCCTTAACTTGACCAATACATTACCCTTTCCCAAGCTATTTTTAATGTAAAAATGGGTATTGGTTGCGCTTGAAGCTCATCCTAGACATTTATATTCAAAAGGACCTTACAAATCGGTGTGAATGAGTTGCACCAATGCATCACATTGCATCGCATCCAATGGCTATATTCCTTGTAAGTTTCATTTGGCTGATTAAGGGTTTTGTTAACTAACTCACTTGTTGTAAGTATTTGTTTTATCAAAGGATCATCATTCCAAGGTTGGAAGATACAACAACAAAGAAATTAGAGTTGGTTACACTAGCCTAGGGTTGAGGTCCAAAATCCAATTCTGATGAATAGCATGTGCCTGGGTTGACGCTGCGACCCAATTTGCGATCTTGTTGCTTTTCATGGGGGTGTAAGCAAATTTGATCCCTGGCACCAAAGTAATGAGGTGGAAAAATGGAACCTATTGTAGCATAATTATCCAAGGCCATGGGATCGAGCGGTTGTTGAGGATGTTAATGAGGGTGATATTGTTTGAAAACACAACAATAGGTTCCGTGAAGCTAGTTGCCAGCCTTGTAGCCTCCAGAATAGCTCTTGCTTCCGCACTTATCGTCAGAGAACAATGAAAAGTACCATTCTTGCCATCACAAACCTGTCGATGAGCGTTGCTAACCATGACACCATAAGCCGCCTCCTAGGAACCGCAAAGAAATGATCCATCAAAGTAGATACTCTTGTGGAGAGTACTTGGCGGGGGACAACTCTGTTGACGGCTGTGAGTAGAATGGATGCAAGGGATGGGCGCCTGGTTCTGAAAGTAAGCTTTCTCCCAAGCTGGATAGTCTCTGTTGATGCCGAAATATGTGACATAAAATGTGGGTCGCGTCCGTCAAAAGATGAGCTCATTTCTCGCCTTCCAGATATTCCAGCAAATCGTAGACACTCTCGTGATAACCGCCCTTGGGGCTGAATCTTGCAAGGTGAAAAACCAATCCGCGAACCGCTAAGGTTCTTGGGGAAGTGGCATAGACAGAGCTGTCCGACCCCAGGTGAGAAGAGCATGAGGGCATTCGAAAGAATCAACCTGGAACTCCCCTAGGAAATTGGCCATTTGTCATATGCGGTGCATGTCTCTTGAATAAATTTGCTCTTGTAGATATGGCTTTATTTTACATTTCCATAAAAGAACTTGATATTCGAGGGAATTCCGGGGGGGGGGGGGGGGGGGTTGGTCCAAAGTCTTTTCCAATTTTTATTCATATCCCTATCCTGCTTAGCACTCCCACTGGCTTCATTTATCTAATGAGCCTGAGCGTAAGCCGATTTGACTGTGAAATTCCCGGTCTGGGTGTTCTTCCATATCCACTTGTCCTGCAGACCATGAGGGTCGATAGGTATTTTGGCTATCTCTGTCATTTGATGAGGACTGCAGTGGTTGCTCATCGCCGTTGGATCCCACCTAGGTGGGTCGCGGAGGATCCAATCCGACACTCTCAGGCTTGTGTCATCCACATTCCATAGTATAAACCCTAGCAACATGGGAATCCACGGATGACTCGCCACCCAGCTGTCGCTGTCATCCCAAACCACCCAAATGGTACTGCTTCGAGGAAGATTCTGAGTGTGGAACAACCCTGCCCAAATCCAAGAAGGGTGGGAGCCTTTGGGCGCAGCAAGGAGCTCCCCCTAAGGAAAATAGATATTACCTTTGAGCACACCGGTGGATAGATCTCTTATCCATCTTCCCTGATCAGAAAAAATTACGAATGAGGTTGTCCATCTTCTTTGTGAGAGTCTTGGGAAGCTGAAAAAGAGCTCATCAAGTAAGTCGAGATAGCTTGGAGAACCGCTTTGATCAGAGTATCTTTTCCGGCTTGAGAGAGCAGGCTACCTTTCCATGACTGGCCCTTCTTCACTAATCTATCAATGAGAAAAGACAACGTCTCCTTCTTGGAGTTTTCCCGTTCTGTGGGAATGCCGAGGTACATTAAGTGGCAATTGGTATGAGAGAAACCAATGATGCTAATAATGTTGTTCCGAGAAAGTTCATCCACATTGGCGCCAAAGAAGACAGAAGATTTTCAAGATTCGTTTCTTGTCCAGTCGAGGATCCATATCGACAAATGATGCTAATGATCCTTTTCGCCTCTTCCATCGTTGCTTTACCGAAAATGATGGTATCATCTACAAAGAGAAAATAAGAGAGAGTTGGCTTGTTACGACATAGCTTAAGTCCAAAAATATGTTTATGAGATATTCTCTTATCAACTATAAACGATAAAGCATTAGAAAGACGAATGAACAAGGGGAGAGAGGGTCTCCCTGACAGATGCCCCTTTTTGGGATAAAGGAGGCTGCTGGTTGCCCATTGAAGATATGGAGAAGTCCATTGTTCGGATGCACTTTCTAGTCCAAGATAACTAGGTTTTTGAAAAGTCATAAGCTCGTAGAAAATTTTCCAAAGTCTATCGGTCAACACGATCATAAGCCTTTCTTATGTCCAGTTCAAGCATCATATTATGTCTCTTCCCTTTTCCCCGGATTTTGAATTGGTGCAGCACCTCGTGGACTATGATGATGTTGTCCTGAATAACGCTGGCTCCAGTAAAGGCGGCTTGCATCTCCGAAACCAAAGAAGGGATCCACTTCTTAAGTCTAAGATTCATAATCTTTGAGACCATCTTATAGCTGAAATTGCAATAGTTAATGGGTCTAAACTGAGCCATCTTGGTGGGGTGAGAGACTTTTGGGATGAGGAAAATATGAGTTCCACACCTCAGGCATAGTAGCATTGGTGAAGAAAGATTTCACCTCTTGGAAAAAATCTGATTCAATGTCCGATCAAGAATTCCTATAGAAATCTCTCGAGAAGCCATTAGGTCCGGGAGATTTGTCAGGAACAAGAGAAAAGACAGCTTCTTTGATCTCTTCATTTGTGACCACCCGTCAAAGATCAGAGTTCATCTCCCCTGTAATATAAGTGGGAAAGTTGACCAGGTCATCATCCATAACCACCTGCCATTTCCTTCAAGTTCTTGGTGAAGAGAGTTTTAAAATAGTCCACTGCCATTTCCTTCAAGTTCTTATCCGTCACAATCCAGTTTCGTCCTCACCCTGAAGTCTAACAACGTTATTATGTTGCCGACGGAATTGAGTGGAGGAGTGGAAAAAACGTGTGTTACGATCTCTAAGTTGGAGCCATTGATTGCCCGCACGTTGCTTCCAAAAAGTCTTCTTCATCATTCCATAATTGTTCCAGTTCATGCAAGACTTTATGTTCCTCTTCGACCACCTCCCGATTCCTAGAAATTGAGTTAAGAAAACTCAGTCTCTCTTTGAGTTCAGCTTCCTTTGTTTGACTTTTTGTGTGACTATTTTTAGCCCATTGAGATAGACCCACTTGGCAGCCCCGAAGTCTAGCCATACAGCTACCACCCTTGTCCCATTCTATTTTGATAATATCTTTACAATCCAGCTTCTTGTTCCATCTCCTGTCAAATCTGAAAGGTCCTCGAGTCCTTTTGACACCATCAAACAACAGTCGAACCGGTGCGTTATCCGAGCCAATTCTTGCTTCATTATATACAACAGCTCTTCCGAAATGACCATACCAACCAGGGTTACAAAGAGCTCGAGCTAGTCGAGCCTTGACCAAGTTGAGCTCCTCTTGGCAGTTGGTCCAAGTGAGGGGGTCACCTTTACACCCAAAATCCATGAGCGAATTGGATGAGATGAAATCGAACCGCTACAGCCCTCTTCATTGTTGTTTGCAGCATCCTCTGTATCGTCATCTCCCTTCCCCCCCTTTCTATTTTCGCTCTTTTTACTTCCCTGTTTGTCCCCTGTTTTCCACTCTTCAGAAACAGAGAAACTGGGCTTCCCGTTTCAAAACTCTGGCCGCTTTCAACTGGGGAGATAAAATTATTGGTGCCGGTTTTCCTTTTTTTCTGATTTGTATGGTGTTTGGACATGGGATGAACTGATGGGGTTGAAGGGGGTTGCTCCTCTGTGGTGGCTCTGAAAATTGGCGACATAGCCTATCTGCATTGTAAGGCCTGAAAGTGTGTGGGCCTTTAAGCCCGGAGGGCATCTAGGGGACGCCTTATGCGCAGTCCTCTCGTTAGGGTTAACCCCTTCGTGCTGGCACGCCATCTGTGTCCCTTCCTCTTCATCCATCTCAATCCTCCTTGGAATAAGGCCAGCTCGCATGGCTTCGTATCCCCGACAATAAAGGTTTCTGCCTGCAAAGATGTCAGCGGTGGATTCCCATTCAGAGTATCATGTCCCTTTTCCAGTGGACATCTGACCAGCTGGCTGAATTCCCGTTCAAGGATTTGTGGTGGGTTCCAACACTTCTAGGGATGCGTGAGTGGGTCCGACAGTCTGCACGTCGTCGTGGCCGGAGTGGGAAGAGGGAGTCGTCGGGGTGGTCTGAGCAGTAAAGCCCCCATAGGCGTCCCTTGGAGCTGATCCTGCCCTGATTGTATATTCGTAGATCCCATGTAACTCCCTTGATCCACCTTGCCTAATCTCCTCCTCTCTAGCCTCGCACCTCCCATCAGAACGCCCCATCATTCCGCAGAACAAACAGTAAACAGTAATCAGTAACCTTCTCATATTTAAATTCGATCCTTTCACTTTCTGCAGTTGGTAGCTCGCCAAAGACTTGGAGAGGTTCGCCGATCCTGACTTCTACCTCCTCCAGATCCCTTGTTCCAGCCCATATCTATCACAGTTGATGTATTGAAAAATTAGGTTGCCAATCACTTGGATATTCGGGATAGACTTGTAAATCGGAGGCAGATTGTGGACGTTGATCCACATATCAGCAGCTTGAAAGGAGATATTCCTAGGCTCTCTGTTGCCGTCCCACTTCTTCAGATTGAGAAAGGTGTTTGCTATCACCCAGGGCCTCTTGTTCCATATGGCGTCCTCTTCTGAGTTCGTTTTATGTAGCAGATAGCAGTAGGTTCCTCCTTCAGTTCCAGTTGGTTAGATTTGATGTGTCTTGATGAGCTGCGACCATCCTTCTTTTTCCTTAATGGTTTTGGGAGGCTCGATGCCATAACCATGAGCTGACCTTTTGGTTTTCTTGAGAGTTCTTCCTCCGCCAGCTGGATCATCAATTTTGCACCCATTGCTTCCCCTTTTTATTCTGCCTTTAGATCTTCTTTTGCTTTCTTTCATTACTACTGCGACCAACCTTACCACGGGTAGCTCTAGTCCTTTCACAAGCTTTGTATTTATTGTTCTTTGTGTGGATATAGTTACTTAGGAAAAACCCCATAGTACATTCATTGATGTTGAGCTTCCATAAATGCTGACCAGATTAGCTTCCTCATCGGAAGAGTAAGGCTCCTTGTTAAGGGAGGTGAGAGTTCCAACGGCTATGCCGTTTGAAAAGTTGAGAGGAAATTCTGGAGAGATAAACATGACAGAAGAGTGCTGCCAAGTTAGGCGTCCCACTTGTTGCAAGTGGAAGCTAGTTTATTGGACGGTTGTATAGCCTTTGGATAAGCACTTTTTCATTTTCTTTTAATCTAAAGGCTCAGATTTAAGTGGGTAGTTTGGGAATTTAAAAAAATTATATTTCCCCCCTAATTTTTTTAAAACCAACATAATTTTTGCAATTTATATCTGACGTTTACGTACTTAATATAAAAATTCATATTCTAAAGATGAATCTAACAAAACCAATATTGATTTTATTCTCACGACTTTAGAAAACACTTTTTTCTAAGTGTGCAAAGGATTGGATCGGGGTCGGGGATTCCATATCCCTAATCTGTATGTTACCCTTGACGGTTTTCCCCGAAACGACCGTTAGTCACTTTGCTTCCCGTCACCGGATCTTGCGGATATCGGGTTCGATTCGCAATAATTGATTTTCCCCGTTGTTAACTAAAATTTGCTGCCACAACAAGAAAATGCAGAAAAAAACCCCAATTTCATTTAGAACAGTCTCCAAAAAAGTTTGTATTCAAACAACGTGACTGAAACACTCAAACAAGTCTCCAAAACAGAAAATAGATCAAATGATCAATCCAACACAAATATATGAAATTCAGTTCATAATCCCATTCATAAAAGAAAATGGAACGAAATAGCTCTAAGCAGTAAGCAGCAGCAACATCAATCCTTCACCATTCAGGCATTCATCAAGCAGCAGGTATCGACACAATTAACCATTAGCCTTCAAGAACCAATCACATCAGCTTTCAATAACCAAGATGAGTACATAATACTTAGTTACTTACATGGTTAGTCTTGAATGTGTCCATGTCTGACTGTGGGAGACCTCCTCCTTGACTACCTCCTTCACCTTGAAAATCAATGGAATGTGGATAAACATTCAAGTATTGAACAAGTACAATTCCAAACTTGTTTAGTCTAACTGAAATGACTAAAGAGTTGAAAGCATAAACAAAAAGTACTATACTGACCTCTCTTCTTGAAATCTTCACAGCTAGCATCGTACAATGTCAAAGCAGAAAAGCAACTCTTCAAGCCTTGAACGTTAGACTTTCCAGCATCTGCAAGCACACATGACCCAAGTTACTATTTTGCAATTTTCATATTAGTTTAGATTGTAAAAGAAAGACAAGGGAACAAAGTACAATTCCTTTGATAATGTCGTCTATGATTCTACTTCGGGTGCACATCAAAGCTTTCACAGTTGCAAAATGCAACCCACTATAGTGTAGATCCAGTAGCCTCCCACCAGAACTAAAAACTGATTCAGATGCCACAGAAGTGACAGGGACAACCAACAAATCCTAGCAACCTCAATCAAAAGAGGAAACTTGCCCTCATTCACTCTCCACCAATCTAACACCCCAACATCAGCAGAGGCTCGCTAAAAATGTCGCCGAAAATGTCAAGCAAAAAATCAACAGATAAGTCATCATAAATGTCGAAATTTTTTCCACCGGCGGTTGTTAGAAGCTGTGAAAAATAAATAAATTTGTTAAAATGAACTAACTGCTTTTTTTGTCCAAGGCACCTCGATAGATACACAAAAGTAAAAATCGAGTTTTATAGACAGTAACGTAAATCAAGAAGACGTTCCGATGAGACAAGATAAGTAAGAGCCTCACGTGCCACAAAATGAGCGGTGCTATTATCTTGACGTCGAATGTGCTTGATACAAACAAGAGATGAAGCAGCTAGCAATCTCCTACAATCCTACAGCAAAAAACCTAGCCTAGTATCCCTCGAAGTCGAGCAAAGAGTCGAGCGCCTTTTACCGAATCTGTGAGAATGATTGTAGAAACCATCGGCTGCTCACTCAAATCTAAAACATGAGATCACTCAAATCTAAACCATTAGATCAATAAAAAAAATTAAAGTTTCATATAGTTGAGATTGGAGGTTGAGATTTGAGATTCGAAATCCTTATGATTTAAATCCGCTTCCTCATTTTCGTTATGAAGAAGTGGGATCCCCACACAAAAAACATATATAAAACTCCAACCGAGGAAGTGGGATCCCCCATCTGCTTGGTTTTGACCAGAAAATTTGTCGAAGAGAAGACGGGGATGGCTGATTTATCCGAAAGCCAGATCTGAGAGATGGTCCCGACAGATTATGATTGTCGGATTATGTCACTTTTCGGTCAAATTTTATCCAACAGCTGAAAATGAATCAAATAAATTGACTTGAATGGGTGTAGTTTCGGAACAAAAAAATTGGAAAAAATCACATAGGTGTGGTCATTGTACGAGCATGTTATGTTGCTAATATGACCATTTTACAGGCTTGTTATGTCGTTGTTACGTCCACCTTACAAGTAGTTGAATTCATCATTGTTATGTCCAATTTACCACTCTTTTATGTCGGTGGTATACACACTTAACGAGTCTATTATGCGTTTTTATTTTGTCATTTTTAATAGGCTCACTTCATGTGTAAAATGTTATATCCACATTACGTCATTATTACATGATTATTATATCATTATTGTATCCAATTTATATAAAGAGAGGAGAGAGAAAAAAAAATTAAAAAATAGAAAATATTTGTTAAATTCCATTATACTCCTAAAAAAATTTCAACCGTTAAATTAAATTTAACATTAAACCGTTGGATTAGTTGTCTGATTGATCCGAGAGAATGTGCTCTCGGATCATTAGCATTTTCAGCCGATTGGTCGATTCTTGAGATTAGCAATGACACTTGTAATTTTGGGCAGCACCCATGCCTTGGACTGCTCTCGATTCAACATCCTGTGTAAGGATGAAGAAAACTCATCGTCTTTCATTATTTTAGTGCAATTTGCTGTCAGTTTCAAATCCATTCATTCATAATATAATTTCTTGTTAGTTCAGAAGTGTACATGCATGATTAGTCCCAGATTAGCACAAGATAAAACAAACAGGCAGGACTTCTCAACCACAAACATTACTACTTGGTAGAACCAAACTCAAATTAACTACCATTACAATCATCATTTCAACGCACACTACATTGTAACAAGTATGAACATAACACAGGTTCCTAAAACCCAGATTAAGCTACAACATAAAAAAATGGTATGGCTGGCTCGTGCGTCGAACCACCATCATTGTAGCTCAAACCAATTCCACAATTGGCAGCAACTGTGATACCTCGTCATCAGCTCCAAGTCTTGCAGATAGAAATTGGACAGCAAGATACTCTTCACAAGGCAAGGCAAATGCTAAAAACAAGATGCCTTAAAAAGAGCAAGAAGTAAAAGGAAACTGTTAACAAAAACGATTAGTAAATCCGCTAGGGAGAAAAGGAAAAAAAGAGAAAATAATGGCTGCAAGTGCAGGAAATGGCACATGTCCTACTGCTACAAAAGCTATGCTACATTTTTTGGATGGGAGAAGAACATGAGGGACGTAATTACAGATTGTAATGAGGCCACGAAATTACATGACGATTGGATATTAGTCAAGTC
Organism: Linum usitatissimum; assembly: GCA_030674075.2. Lineage (NCBI taxonomy): Eukaryota > Viridiplantae > Streptophyta > Magnoliopsida > Malpighiales > Linaceae > Linum > Linum usitatissimum. The sequence goes on from JAUJYP020001374.1 coordinate 4,273,282, forward strand.
CCTAGAGTAGCTCTTTCATCAGGACCACCAAGCACGATCTGGAATTTCATCAGGTGTTAATATGGTTTCAGTGTATGTGGAGATGCTAATATGGAGAGTGGAAGGAACAACAAACTTACGTTGCAGTCGAAAGCAAACCGTTTAGCAAGCATTATAGCTGCATTTCTATCTCTCTCTGATTCGAAAGCTAGAACAAAGGATAGTTCTTTGTTTGCTTGCCAAAACACTGCCTGAGCTGCTGCATTTCCAGCTCCTCTAACTCCACACAGCTAAAACCATCACCATATTCTAAAACATAAGACACTCTAATCTTAAACACCACCACTTATTTGTAACTTAAGTAACACTGTGTATCTTACCTTCATAGAAGCACAGTAGTATTCTTTAGCAATTGTGGTAGACCCTTTACAAAGCTTTATCCTCATCTTTCCTACGTGAAAGATGTGGATGGTCTCTGAAGGATGCTCTGAGCCGTTTAATTGGGTAACAACCACCTGTGGAATAGGTTACCAATTTTAGGTGCATGTTCAAAGAGCCCAATAATAATGGGAAAACATGGTGTGGCAGACTAATGCAGGTTACAACAACCTAGTCATGATACAACAGTCAATCGTCCAGATGCAAAGGCCAACACCTCCAAACGAAATTAAGGCAGTACATAACATCAAGATGGAAAAAGTTCATGTAATGTTTCGAGACAACATACCTTGAACTCAATGTCGTGCTTACGGACAAGTGCCTCCACATAGCTTCCCAGACCAGGAGCTGATCACAAAATAAGAGAACTCTTACATTTTTCATATCAATTAAAAAGTTAAATATACAAGCTTGGTTCTTTCACAGATTTGACAAACATTATGAAACAACAGGCGTGGTAACCAACCAGGATCAATTGGGCCAGTCGTAGTCAAAGTGATTCTCCGGTCACCAAGAATAAATTCAGCTTGCAGTAGTCGTCCAACATCAGAAGGCTCTGGAGCATAAGTATATTTCGTAGCACCTGCAAGAAAGCCAAGCCAGTAATTTAAAATTAAAACATTCCTCGAATTAATGCAATATTCTATAACAAAGTAAAAATTGATCATTCTCGGTAACCATCAAGGACCTGGCTAGATATCTAAAAATGGTTTTGGTATAATTTTGAACATACCTGATATCAGTTCCTTCTTACCACCTTCAGATGATACACGATACCACTGGATTGAGCAATTAGTAAGTTCTGGAGCGTTATCAGAGCAACAATTGATCCTTAGATATGAGCCTAAAGCTTCAGTGCCCTCCAATTCATACAAGTCTGATGGATTCTGCGCCCCTCTCCTAGTAGTAACAAGCTGGAGAATGTAGTATAGAAGGTTTAAGAACCAATGATCTGAGTATTTTGTAGCATCCGGTGAAAATGCTCAAGCTGATAAATAACTACAGAACCAAGAACGACTGGACAAAATGCATATGGATTGAGCACATCTCGTGTATGCTTGTTTCTGACAATACGATCTCCAGCCACATCCTAGAGCAGTGAGCCTTGACTGTATGCCAAGGGTCTAGCGAGATAAAATTTAGCCAGATATGGTTTTCAAATGATTCGTAAGGTACATTGATGAATACGACATCAGTAGGAGGAGACAACTTGTATGAACTCATTACAAGTATAATCTTCGACCAATAAAACACACGTTCAAACTTGATACCAGTAATAGATGACAATAAAAGAAAGACGCCAGAAGAAACACATTGAACACGACTCCCAGGTTTCTCCAAGATTCAAATTTTGTGTCTTCATGGTTCGAAACTTAGAGCTCCGTGTTCATGAAATTAAACCTCATGTACTATTGGTTGTCAAATTGGCTGAAGTCAAAAGGCCAAGCAAACCATGACATCATTGATCTTTTAGACACTCAAACTAGCAAAAATGAGCCATCTTGATGATGCACAGGAAAAAAAAGAAATTAAGCATTTTCCAATGATGTCGATGCATTGTTACAGTTAAGCATAATCAAGTGAAGAAGCAATAACCTCTTTTTGAAGCTGAAGTGCACGTTTGGTCTTCTCAGCTAGCTGAGTTCTCAATGCTCGTAACTCATGTTCCATGTCCATAACCTACAAATTCAACTAATCCCAGTCATGCTAAAAAAGTATAGACGATGAATAATATAGATCTCCTCAAAAGATGCACAAGTGTTGTATAAAAATTTCCACTTAAGAAGCTTTTCTTAACTAATTGTTAACCTTTGGATGAAAAAGAATGTTGACTACATTCCATTCCATCAGAAATTTCCACTTGTGCAAAGCATGCCTAACGCAGTCTAGAGCTGACAACATTTTTAAGGTTATTTCCAGAAACAAAACATTTTTAAGGTGAGCCAAAATTTGATACATCGAAATTATTAGACGTAGAAATCATCTTAAAAAGAACACTTAGATTTGTCAACTATACACAAGTGAATCTAGATGAATCCTCATAATACTGTTACGGATCGGATCAGGAGAGTAGTAGCATGTTCCAAGCCACACCTTGCTAGGCTGATGCAACATTTTAATCCTCCTAGCCTCTTGAACTTCCTTCATCAATTCTTCCAAGTCCTGACATCCATGAAAAGGAGTTTACACAAATGGCAATAAATATGGATGTTCAACAGGACTCAAGAGTAACTCATAAGAAAATCAAACACAGAGCTTACCCTAATAATTAAAGACACGACCTCTAGATCTATGTTAAGACAATAATAAAATAAATGGCGTTCTTGTTCTCAGAAAGGAACAAACGGACTGGCAGTAAATGGAAGAATCCTTCCGTTGCTAGGAATGTATTAAATAAGAATCAAAACAATTAGAATATGCATCAGATAAGATCATTACATTACCCCAGTACCCAATTGAAGACCAAGAATCACTGGTAAGGGATGAGCAAATGAGCATCGACAGTCTTAGCACTAATATTATATCAGCGAATTACTATAAATTTCCAAAAACCATAGACGACCGACCTGCTTCCCTGAAGCTCCAGATGTCCGTTCATGTTCTTGAAGGGCTTGTTCAACCCTCTGCACTGCAGCCCTAGCACTGTCTATTTCTACTCGAGCAAAAGCTCTTTCCTCATCTACAAGCCTCTTGGCATCTTCTGAAGCCTATAAAACAATATAGATGAGCGTTATGTTGCCAATACAGCATGCACAATAATCTGACTTGGAGAATTAAAAACTAGCAAAAGTATTAAACAACGGTACAAGAAGGAACAAGTTAAACAAATGCATGGAGGCAGCTCAGTAGTGTGACCCTAAGTTTATTTCATTTTCCCAGTAAGACTAGGGAAATAAAACCCATCTATTCTTTTACATACCGTCAAAATTACACTATACAAGCTTCCACATTCCACCGGTGTCATGATCAGGACCAGTTTGCATTAATTAAGAAGTTTTGGCCTGTTTTGCAATTCTTCTAAGTTATTGTATTTTCGCTTTGTTGGAGGACCCTTTCGGATATTTTCTCTAACGGACTGCAGCTTTCCAGCTGCAGACTGCTATATCTGCTGCTACACTTTAATTGGCAGTACTATGAGAAATTAAATGAAAGATTCTCCTCATCTTCTTTTTTCCTCTCCTCCGTTCTTTTCTACCCACTCCCTTTCTTCTCCCATAAGGCTAGAGTCGATCCGGTAGTCACACCCGTTACACGGAATTACAGGAAATACTTGTTCAGGATAATAGTTTCTAAATAAAAGCACACACAAAATATGTACTTGAATACACTCAGAATTTTGGCTGTACTTTTTGGATTTAAACATTTACCTGCTTAAGGAAACTAGCTAGCTTCTTTACTTCAGCCTTTTCTTGAATCAACTCTCCCTCCCTTTCTGTTAGCTGAACAGCTAGGGCTTCCACCTGCAAGAGGATAGCAGGAGATGAGTACAATGAGCAAACATTATAACAAAGATCCTTAGACGCCAGTTTGGAATTCCAAGGTAGATTTTTTTTTTGGTTAATAAGGTAGAATACATAAGAGTTATAATGGTGATGGAATTGAAAACAAAAAAAGTTCGACTTGTGTGCTTGATAAGGCATCCAATAGCATTGCAATTCAAGCAAATCGTACTTAGTCAAAATTAAAATTTGGGTAACCTATTCACCAACTGGATGAGAATACGTGTTATTGCTGAGTTATTTATTTCCTTATTTGGTTATTATTGTTTGGGTAAGAATTATTATAAGGGTTGTCTTCTTAACTAACTTAGAAATCTAGAATTGGAAGGATTGTATTCTAACCCATAAGAGTAGATAGAGGCAGAACGAGAGAAATAATATCGAACAACTAGTCTTCCTTCCCAAACCTCTCTTTCTCTAGATCTTACAAGTTTCTGCTGCTCTCTGAAGAGATCAACATAGTGACTATCTTCCGTGTTAATCCAAACAGTAGCAAGCTGTTGTGTTAGTTCAAACAGACAAGAATCCATGAGAAAAGCTTCTACCAGGACGACATTTGCTGATCAGAGTGCACAAAATTACCAGGTTGATTCCAGAAGAATGTTCTTCCAGAAAAAACTTTCAATTGCCACGAGACAATTCAATGCCCTTAAAGTTTTAATAAAGTGATTCTGTTGACAGGAAGGAAAGAATGCTGACTTCATTTAAGCACATCAGACTAAAACCAAGCCATATAGAGCTGCAGAATTATGAGTAAAAATCCTTCAATCAAAGAGTTTTTATCTCGCCAGACCTACTCTAACCATCAAGCTCAGAAGAATCATACAACAAAACTAAGGAAACTGGTCTTTCTTTTTCAAGAAGTTTCTCATCAATCCCCAACTTGCAACTTTGAAAGACGAGTATTAACAGTGATGTAGCTCCAAAATTGCCATGTAGGATCAACTCTGTACTGTATGGCCTAAGTGTTCCATACAAAACATCTCCTAGGCAGGCTGCTGAATTTAGTGAGCTCATTCTCCTCGAGTATTGGGAATAGTTTTAGGTATTAATCAAAGTTTTAAAAATCCAATGATGTTGGTGTTGTTTCCAGGTAAGAACGGAATACAAATGCTCTCTTAGGTGAGAATAATCCACAGTTTGTTTAATATTCCCATCATTTAGCAACGCAGATCTTAAACACCGGGAGGGAAGTGCAATAACTTAACAATGTGGCCCACTAAACAAGTACTCCTTACCGGCATGTTTCAATAGCAACTATTAATAACATGTATGAAAAATGTGAGACTAAGAACTACCCAACCATAACCCACAATTCACAAGATTAGTGGACTAACAATTTCCCCGACATCTTAGCTTCCTGGTTGACCAACAAGTTGATGTCTGACTCATCAAATGAGTAGAGATGGGAACTTGGAGACCTCTCAAGGTGATACAAGACCAAATGTATGATATCTCGTCTTCTCTAAGGCTATGCTCTAGAGACAGGACCCCGCACAAGGGCGCTTCAGACAACTGACTCAACTGGAGTTCAACCCACAATCTAGCCCAAGCAAGTGGTTTTGTCTAGATCCACCACAGCTTGGGGCCAGATCAAGCTCAATATTTTAATTGGGTCCCAAATTAAATCACTACCTCCCCACCAGTAGATGGGGGAGTTACGAGAAGAACTCACTACCTCTGGATACCCGTTGCTCAATAGTTGAAAGCCTTACCAACTGGGCTAGGTGTCTTGGGTACATCTCCATTTTCTTACCATATCAAAACACGGTCAGCCAACAAACTCTAAAGAGAAATAATCAGCCATTTCCAATCACAAACATGGTGAAAGAAGTCATTCTTGGACATATTACCTAATGTATACAAATCTTGATACTACTTGCCTAAGAAGAAACAGTAAAGGCCACCTTAAACTAAAAAATCAGAGGCCTCAAGTTTGAACTTTGAGGGCAACATAACCCAAGAAAACTTGATATATCAAACTTAACTGCCAAATGGTTGTTCAAAATGACACCGTTAGTATTCAACGGCATGTGTAGTACCTTCAAACTAGGCAAGGATCCCATTCAGAGCAGAGATCAGATATCAAATTCTTAAATCATTCATGAAGACCATTGGGAAAAGAATTCAAAGATCAAGCAATTGTATATCGAATGTCCGGAGCTGTTCTGTGTTAAATACTTGATACCGGGGGAAAGCCCCCAAGATTGTTGCTCCTTGTCTAACTCCAAAACACCCACACCAAGACTGCTAAAGAACGTATCCTCAAACCATTAGCAGTAGAGCTACTAAACCAAGAACAGTGATAAGCAACAGAGAACTCACGAGGAAACTTTAAAATAAACGAAGCAACAACTTCTGCTTTAGCTAGGCATCTTACATTCTTGAACATCTAGCTTCCTCTCACATTACTCATAACTGGTCATCAGTATGTAAATACCATCAATTTTATCTCGTAAAACAGATACTTCCTTATAAATTTCATCCAGAAACACATACCAACAAGCATCAATGCAGTTTCTCGCAAATAGAAAAGTTCATATTCAAAGTTTGAACTTTTTAAGATTCAACTAGCTTCCGTATGCTAGATTTTTCAGTTAACATAAACACATCTTGTTAGCTGTAAGATAGCTACCGTATCATTAGAGATATAGAATATATTGTAAATATATTATTGGAGATACTGATAATAAGGCAGATCATGTAAATTAGCTTAGTAGGAGTTAAATATGGTAGGAGCTGTGATTCCATATCAAAGGGAATCAATACCTAATAGGTTAGTACACTATAATCCTAGTTCCATATATACTCATGTTGATCGACCGATGAAATAATAAGAAAACATATTACCTCTGTAAGCCTGTATGGTATCAGAGCCTCTCAAACATCCTAGATTGTAGTGTTAGTCCCTCCCTTCCCCTCCATGGCTCCAGAACTGGTCAGCGGTGACTAGTGGATCCGGTCACCACCAATTCCTCGCACTCTGCTCAGCCGGCTGCTGTAGATAATCCGCATCTGTAGATCACCACAATCAAACTGAACGTAGCAAATTATGTGCGCTGGTGGCAGTCTGTGCGCATGTACATAAGGGGGAGATCCAAGATTGGATACATCACTGGAGCTGCTACAAAACCAGAGGAGATTGACTCAGCCTTTGCAGTTTGGGATGCTGAAAACTCCATGGTGATGACATGGCTCGTCAACTCTATGTCTACTAAGATCGGAGCCAACTACCTGGGGTATAGCACAGTTGTCTCAGTCGGGTAATCCTAATGATTCTACGGCACATTCAGGTAAAGTACTAATGACACAACCTATAAGGAGTTGGATAATTGATTCTGGAGCCTCAGATCATATGACACATGGTTCATTGTCCTTTATTACATATACATCACAATCAAGTTTTAACAAAGTTAAAGTGGCTGATGGTAACCTAGCCCCTTTTGCAGGCACAGGCCATATCCCTATATCCAAAGAAATCACCCTAAAATCTGTCATTCATGTTCCTAAGTTATCTTATAATCTACTATCCACTCATAAACTTACCCAAGACTCTAACTGTCGTGTGGTTTTCTATCCTTTTCATTGTACCATTCAGGATCGGAGCTCGGGGAGAGTGATTTGCAGAGGTAGACAGAAGGAAGGGCTCTACTACCTGGACGTGGACGGGGATGGTGCTAAAAAAGGTCAGAGCTTGGCCTGTGGAAGTTCTGCCCCCATCTATGAACAGATCAAGTTATTATATTCTCGCTTTGGTCATCCTAGCTTTCAATACCTAAAACAACTATTTCCTAGTTTATTTCAAGGAATAAAGATTTCAGTTTTTCAATGTGATGCTTGCCAGTATGCTAAGCACCATCGAGCAAGTTTTCCCATTCGAGGTTACTCCCCCTCCAAATAGTTTTATTTGGTTCACAGTGATGTATGGGGACCATCAAGGATCCCAACTGTTTCAGGAAAAAAGTGGTTTATGACTTTTATTGATGATCATACCCGGATGAGTTGGGTCTATTTTTTCACTCACAAAACTGACGTTAAAAGTATTGTTCAACAGTTTCACAGCATGGTTAATACACAATTTGGAGTCAAAATCGCCATTTTAAGAACGGATAATGGAACCGAGTATTTTAATTCCTATCTAACTGAGTTTTTAAGTTCTCAAGGAACAATTCATCAGTCATCATGCTCTTACACTCCCCAGCAAAATGGCATTGCTGAGCGTAAGAATCGACACCTCCTTGAGGTAGCACGAGCCTTAATGTTCTCAGCCAATGTACCTAAATATTTGTGGGGAGATGAAGTATTAACAACGGCTTACTTAATCAACCGAGTGCCTAATAAACTACTGTCTTTCCAAACCCCTGTTCATGTGTTCAGCAAGTGTTTTCCAGATACAAGAATACTGGGAAATTTACCCTTAAAAACGTTTGGTTACACTTGTTTTGTGTTAGTTCCATCCCAATTTCAGACAAAACTAGATGCACGTGCACAAAACTGTATTTTTCTTGGCTATGCAGCCACTCAAAAAGGTTACAAATGTTTTAATCCGCTCACTAAACGATCCTTTGTTACACGTGATGTTTTTTTTTGGGAAGCACAACCTTATTTCACACTGAATTTGCTTCAGGGGGAGAAATCTGATAATCCTTCTAGTTTTGAAGCAAATTTTTGGGATACTGAAAATGTGGACTCATTACCTATTCCTATACTTGATATCGTGAGTAGTAGTACCTATGATCAGTCCACGACAAGGGGAGAAGCTCAGGTAGAGGTAGTGCAACCCACTACTAACTCTAACCTTCAGGTTTACACCAGGAGACCTAGACCTACAGGTGTACTTGCCCCAACTTCCACTCCTCCACCTGATCACTCGGATGAATCGAGCAATGAAGATTCAGCCAACGATATAGAAACATAAACCAGTGAACTAAATCCAGGTATTCAACCTTCTCCAGATTCAAACATTGGCTTTTCGATTGCTCTTAGAAAGGGAGCACGAGCATGCACTAGATATCCTATTTCTAAGTATGTGTCATATGCTAAGCTATCCAATACTCATAAGTCCTTTGTGTCAAAGGTAACTAACCTATTAGTGCCTAGAAACATAGAGGAGGCCCTGAATGATGAGAACTGGAACTTAGCAGTACAGGAGGAAATGAGGGCCTTAATGACCAACAACACATGGGGAATGGTTAATCTACCAACGGGTAAGAATGTTGTGGGATGTAAATAGGTGTTCACCATTAAATTTAAGCCGATGGCACAGTTGAAAGATATAAGGCCAGACTTGTGGCTCGAGGATTCACGCAGACGTATGGGCTGGATTACAATGAGACGTTTGCACCAGTTGCAAAGCCCTCAACAATACGGGTGCTACTATCTCTGGCAGTCAATCAAGATTGGCCCCTTCACCAATTGGATGTAACGAATGCATTCCTAAATGGCACGTTAGATGAGGAAGTTTATATGACACCTCCTCCTGGCTTTGAATCACAATTAGGTCAAGGAAAGGTATGCATATTGAAGAAATCCCTCTATGGCCTGAAACAATCCCCCAGGGCTTGGTTTGAGAGATTTGGGTCAGTTGTTACTCGTTTTGGATTCAATCAGAGTCAGGCTGACCACACCATGTTTATTAAGCATCTACCTAACAATAAACTTGTAATACTTATTGTGCATGTAGATGACATAATTGTAACAGGAAATGACCTTGGAGAGATCAAGTTGATCAAACACAACTTGGCACGAGAGTTTGAAGTAAAGGACCTAGGACCACTGAATTATTTCCTAGGCCTGGAATTCGCAAGATCTGGTGATGGGCTATTTATGAATCAAAGGAAGTATACACTGGACCTACTTGAAAAGACGGGAATGAGTGGATGCAAACCAGCTGCAACTCCTATGGATGCAACACATACCCTACCAGCTTGTGAGAAGAGTGAAATTAAGGATCAGGAACGCTACCAAAGACTAGTGGGAAGACTAATCTACCTGGCTTATACTCGTCCAGATATAACTTCCTCTGTGAGTGTAGTGAGCCAATTCATGCACAGTCCAGATACTATGCATTGTGATGCAGTCTATCGAATACTCTGGTACTGAAAGAGATCACCAGGAAAAGGGTTAATGTTTAAAAAGGGGGATAATTTCCAGATTGAGGCATACACTGATGCAGATTGGGCAGGGAATCCCATTGATCGAAGATCAACATCAGAGTATTGCGTGTTTGTTGGAGGGAATCTAGTTTCTTGGCGCAGCAAGAAACAGACTGTGATAGCAAGGAGTAGCGCAGAGGCAGAATACAGAGCCATTGCTCAGGGAGTATGTGAGATTATTCGGCTGAAAAGGTTACTTGATGAGCTACGGATGGTTATACCAAAACCAATTCGACTATACACTGACAGCAAAGCTGCCATAGCTATTGCTCACAATCCAGTTCAACACGACCATACTAAGCATGTGGAGATTGATAGGCACTTCATCAAAGAGAAACTAACTGGTGGCTTAATATGCATGCCATATATTTCTACAACAAATCAGGTTGCAGACATCTTCACCAAAGGACTCTACACAGGACAGTTCAACTTCCAAGTAAGCAAGCTAGCTATGGAAGATATCTTCGCACCAGCTTGAGGGGGAGTGTTAGCTGTAAGATAGCTACCGTATCATTAGAGATATAGAATATATTGTAGATATATTATTGGAGATACTGCTGATAATGCAGATCATGTAAATTAGCTTAGTAGGAATTAAATATGGTAGGAGTTGTGATTTCATATCAAAGGGAATCAATACCTAATACGTTAGTAAACTATAATCCTAGTTCTATATGTACTCGTGTTGTTCGATCGATGAAATAATAAGAAAACATATTACCATCAATTTTATCCCGTAAAATAGATACGTCCTTATAAATTTCATCCAGAAACACATACCAACAAGCATCAATACAGTTTTCTCGCAAACAGAGAAGTTCGTATTCAAAGTTTGAACTTTTTAAGATTCAACTAGCTTCCGTATGCTAGATTTTTCAGTTAACATAAACACATCTAGTAAGAAACAGGTCTCCATTTATCACAAATGAAATTCATTCGGCGCAAGGTAAAATGTAAAAAACAAAACACGGGAAAATCGAAACAAAATCACTCACCATTGCAATAGCTTCCTCCACGTTGTCCTTGTTTCTTCCTGCTACACGCCCTCTCAAGGCCTGCAATGCATCTCTAAGTTTCTTCAAAAGCACATGTTTCTCCAAAGAGGCTGCCTCCCTGCGTCTAGCCTGCAAACCATATTGGACAAGATGAAACATTCAACTTAAAACCACAAACAAACCAATAGACATGAATCAAGGCAACTCAAACACTTTGCCAAAAACAGATAAAACCCACAAAGGAACCCAAAAACAAAAACAAAAAGTTGACCTCTTCAGACAACTTAGCAGCAGCAGCCAAGCCCTTCTCAAATTTATCAGCCAGATCGCGAACGGAGAGACGATTCTGCTGATCCAGGAGCTGAGCAGTCTCCCTGGCGACAACTTCTTTCATGGACTTGAGTTTAAGGTCATCTTTGAGGTCAATGATCTGGTTGCTGGCCCCCATCTTATAGTTTGGGAATCGACTGGAAGCAAACATTACATCCGCAGATACAGCAGGAACTGCATCTTTAGGCATCGTATCTCTGTAATCCCGGCCTACCCTCGTCATTTTGCCTCTCTTTCTCTCAGACTAACTCCACCCTGTTGCTTTATTCAGAAAAAGAAGAAGAAGGGTTCCGATTAAGACTTGAGGCACACATAAAATAAGAAACTAAAGAAAATCATTGCAAAAGGGACATCTCAACTACAACAACAGCTAAAATGTGGGTCAGCGTTTACCAAACAAACACAGATGCACCCATGTTTGCATACAGTTAAATAACGGGAAAATAACAAGACCCACCAACAACAAAATTTAGAATAAATTCTCAGCAACCAAAGAGATGAGGAAGTCGCAGAAACTCCCCAAAACCCTAAACCCAGCATAAGAGACTCGTTAATGTTAACAGGGTAGACGAAAAGGGAGGATTTTGGAACTTACCCACACCAGATCATGAAAGATTGGTTCAAAAGGGAAAGCAACCAAAGCAAGGATAGTGAGGGAAGAATAAGAAAAACTTGAGGGTGAGATTCCTTGGATGGAGAGAGAGAAAGCTTGGTGTGAGAAAGTAGCAGTAGCTAAACTGAGAATGCTCAAAGATTGAGAAGGGAAACAAACATTCATCCACGGAAAAAGGGAAAGCACATCACTGTAATTATGAACTGGAAAACAAACGAAGAAGAAGAAGGAGAAGGAGAAGAGTTGTCTCTTTGCTTTGCAAAAAAGTAAAGTGAAAGGAAGGTTCAACAGTGCAAAAAGAAAGAAAACAACAAAGAAAATGAATTTGTGAGCCCGGAAATGAAATGAAAACTCAAAATGGGATTAAGCAACAGAGTTATTAAAGATTTCTTAGGCCTTGTTTGGTATAGAAAAAATTAGAAGAGTATTGTAAACACTCAGAGTAACAAAGAAATACTTGTTTGTTTGGTTTTAATTGGCCAATATTTTACGAAAATATTTTTCCTCTGAGCCCACATTTCCTCTCAAATGTGCATTTTTCAAATACATGGTATTGAATATGTTTTCTTCAAAACTCTGAATTTTCGTAAACAATGGATAGATATTGTCATCATTACCCTCAACTTCCTTTACGGCTATAATGATTATAACAACCGAGGTGGGAAATAAAAGTGACATATTGGTTTGATTATAACAAACATGTAATATATTATTGCAATTATGTAATGCATACTTGGAAAAACTATATGATTAGCCATGACATATTATAATATATGGTTGTAGATATGTACAAATATTAGTTCTTCTTCCCTGGGAAATATAAATAGTGGTGGATATCGGATTTGTTCTCATTTATAGTACAATAGTAAGTTTAAATTTCGGCAAAAATTAGAAAATACGGATAGAGTTTTATACATTGTTTCAACATAGCAATACGTTTAAATTTCGGCAACAATTAGAAAATTTTAAAATTAAACAGCACTACAATAGTACGAGAACGGAAGTTCTAAACGCATATAGTACATATATATGTATTATACGAGTATTAAACAAATTTTTGGTAACTAGAAGATGATTGGTCTTGAAATTGGATTTCAAATAAGGACATCATGGTCATTGCACAATAAATCTCTAACAAATTGAAAATTGTATTTCAATTGCAAACTTTGTCACCAAACAATGTAATTGAAATTACACAATCTCTCATTCCTCAATTCTCTTTTTCTACTTTTCCCCCACTCTCTATTACTCCATACCAAACGAGGCCTTAGTTTTTTATTAGACAAACTTAAACATCTATCTTGAAAAGATAGAAAGTTTATAACTTCAACTTAAAAAACTATTTTTTAATATGTTTTAGTTATTCGATAACACTTTCAACGAGTCACGACCTAAAATTTTAAGGTATAAAAGTTAAAAATTAGCAGTTAAAAAAAAATAGACTGACCAAATCGAACTCACCTCCGGTCCGTCCGGTCTGTTTGACGGACAGACAGGTGTTTAGTCCGGCCAGACAACCCATAAGGAAATCCGGTCCGTCAGGTTTGTTCCTTCCGGGTTTTTTTAAATTTTATTCCAAATTAAATTAAATCTCTTATTTTCGTTTAGGTCGAGTTCGTTAATTTAAATACTTGAAGTATTGATTGGATGCACAGGATATCGCCATGAGTACTACAGTAAGTGTTCGGCCGAATAGGTTATATGTAGACAAATGATTAATATAGTTTGTATTTCGGTGTTCATATTTGTAGGGAGTTGATGCCGGTAACGAATTATTACTCCGGCTGGTTCTTATATGACGATGTGTATGACACTGTTGGTGAAGCGGCGCAAGCTACAAAACAAATTGCTATAACGCTTAATTTCCATCTGATCAATGGGTCCAACAAAAGCAATGACTCAGAAAATGAGTGTCGGGTGTATCTGTATTGCTCACATGGACCTGTTCGCAAGTCTGAGGGTTCAGATTCGCCGAAACGGTAGACGAACTCAAAGAAGTGTAATTGCCTATTCAGACTTGTCGAGCGGTCAAGGGTGATAGATTGCGAGTGGAAGTTTTTTATTGATGGTGTTGGAGACAACATGAATCCTGATAAATTGAAGGGGTTCCACAATCATCATTTGACATCAAAAAAGATATTCGGATATGGTGGTGGTTCACACACAACCGAATAAGATCAGGTATTCTCTGAACAAGATGTTCAACACTCATCACAATATGAATCAAATTTATAGCGAGTCATACAAGATTAGGAAGGAGAAATTAGATGGTTTGGATATGATGGAGTGGACTTTGCGTAAAACTACAAAATTAGGTTATTTTGATAAGTACTTAAAGGATGATGACGACAATCTTGTTTATCTGTTTTTTAGCCACCCCGAATGTGTTTAGATGGTTAGCTCATGGTATTTTGTGATTATGATTGACTCGACTTTTAACACCAATGCCTATAGAAAGGAGTGATCCAGTTGGTTGGTGTGACTCCGGTGCGGAAGAACTTTAGCATCGGGTTCGCATTCGTTGAGAATGAAAAACAGAGTCTTATATTTGGGTGTTGGAATGTCTTACTTTGATGCTGGGTATGCGGGAACCTACTGCATTTGTGACCGATAAGGAGCGAGGTTTGGCTGTGGCACTCCGTACAGTCTTTTCAAAGACTCCCCATTTATTGTGCATTTGGCACATGAAGAGGAATATTGAGGCGATGATTAAGTACATCACGACTAATGCGGAAATGGCTGAGGCTTTCGTGCATGGTAGGTGGAATAAAGTGTTGAATGCACATATAGATGCAGAGTTCTACAAGGAGTGGAAAGATATGATCATGAGTGATTGGGCTAATGTCGGAGGATTGATAAAGTACTTAGGAAGTGAGTGGTTATCGTATAAGACTCAGTGGACCCATTGCAACACCAATAAGGTTTTCCATATTAGGTGTACAAGTACGAATAGGATGGAGTCGCAACACTCGTCTCTCAAAACATGATACAAATCTTACAATCAAGGACTTGACACACTATTTGAAGGATATCATCCTTCAATCGAGGGCCAAGTCATAGAATTACAACGGGCTATAGATGAATCACGGAGTAAGGTAATTTATTTGTTATTGTTTAGGTAACTAGTTATTTAATCATGTTTGGGTAAGTAGTTATGTGTTCATGTTTAAGTAATTAGTTATTTGTTTGGCTTAGACTCATCATTTCTCGCACAAACAATCGTTTATGTATCTGAAAAATGAAGTTAGCGTTTGGGGGATTGAGTTGGTGAATGATGTGTTATCGAATGAGGACGATTGCGACTGTGTGATCGAAGATACACAAGGCCACCCTTGTACTTGTAGGCTTGAATCTATGGAGCGATGGAGTTGAGTTGAAACCCACCTCCTCCACTTTTGGCGAACATTGGGATACTGTCTTCCTATAGACAGTGAGAAGTGGGAAGTCCATGACGCGACTGATCGCGACATCCTCAACGGGATGGTATAGACGATTTGTGATAGAGGTGGTCTGATGTACGTGCTTTGACTACATTGGTTCGTACCCAATACCAACCAGAATCAGACGGCGTGAAAGAGCCTAAGAAGTCTGAGGTTCCTAAGGGTAGGTGATGTGATGTATTTTCGACACACCTTTTCTCGTTATAAACTATATTTTTGTGTGTCGAAATGTATTCAAATTTGGGTTTTGAGTACATG
The DNA here is from genome assembly GCA_030674075.2 of Linum usitatissimum. Lineage (NCBI taxonomy): Eukaryota > Viridiplantae > Streptophyta > Magnoliopsida > Malpighiales > Linaceae > Linum > Linum usitatissimum. The sequence continues at coordinate 4,288,990 of JAUJYP020001374.1, forward strand.
TTTGGTTCTCTTGCCCCTCGGGGCCGTATTATGGTGTTTGGTATATTTTTGGTACATTTCAGATGTCATATGACGTTTAGAGATAAACCAAGACATGACGGGGAGGCCGAAACAACTCAAAGCGTTCGACTTGGGAAGAAAGCGTCACTGTTTAGTATTTTGAACATAACTCATCGCTCCAAAATCTAATTGATGCAAGATCAGCGGCGTTGGAAAGATAATTCAATTGTCTACAACTTTTGTATTGACACTATGGTCAAATTTCGTATAATCAAGGAATACGACGTGTACTCCTCCTTGCTGGTCTCTTCCGCGAGCGAGCACTGTCAAGTAAGAGGGGGTGAAACGAGGTATCACTATCATCATCCTCATCCCCGTCACCGTCCAATGGGATCTACTCATCGTTGCCGCCTGAGTCGTCTCAAATGGTATGAATGTCATCGCCCAAATCCGGGGGCTGGCTAGTAAAAATCTCATCAACCGTCAGCTCTCTCGCAACAGAGTGCAGATCGGGGTCTATATATATCGGTCGGGAAATCTGAAACTGCGCACTCGACTGACCAACGTCCCCTATCCTATACTTCTTTCCCTTTGCTCTTTCCTCGTTCGAGGCAGAAATAGGGCGATCGATAAACCGCAACAAACGATGATCTCCCCCCGACATCGGTTCCAACTATATATGTAATTTCAATCGTAACTATTAATTACAAAACTAACACTAAACCCTACTTTTCAAACAAACATTCAATTTGAGATGTACAATTAATAATTAATCTAAATTAGGCTGACTATTTATTAATTTGAAATATCTGATATTGATAAAAAAATTTCATTACAATGTTAAGTTTGTATTTACTAATTAACCTTAATTAGCATGATTAATTATTAATTTCTAAGTATTAACTAGATATTCCATTACCAAGTATTTAATCATCAAATTAATTGTTACTGTATTTACTAATCTTTACTTATTAATCTTAATTAGCATGACTAATTACTAATTTAAAAGTATTAATCAAATAATTTGCTAGACCTAAATGACACTAATGACCACATATTTAATTACTAATTTACTAAACTAAATCACAGTAATTACATTTTAATAATAACATAATAATAAATAATAATAAGAAGAATCACCGTTCACCGCTGTCACCATTCAACGGCAACCGTCATTCACTGTAGTCGCCTTCCAAAGGCGACGGTCTTGAATGGTTGTCGTCGTTGGAAGGCGACAGTGGTGAACGGCGGTCGCCATTGAATGACGACGAATTCTTGTTTTTAATTTGTTTTACCTTTAGCGGCAGCGGGGTGGCAACGACAGCGAGGAGTGGTGATGACAGCGGCGGGGAGCGGTGGCGGCAGCGAACGTCGACGGCGGCGGCAAGCGGTGGCAGCGGGCGGCGGAACGGTAAGGGGATAAGGGGATTGTTTTTCAAAGAATTGAGAGTTTCGAATTAGGTAGTGTGTTTGATTCGAGAGACATCATGTATGTATATATATTACGTTTAACGAATATTCACGTAATTTTACTAACTAAATTCAAATATTTATGACGGTAAATAGTAAAAAAAAAGATGTCTTACAGCAATCTCCTAATTCAATGAACTCAATTTGTTTCTTTCTCTACAAAAAATCTCAATTTGTTTCTTAAATAGAAACAACAGTCATATTCAACTCTTTCCCTTGCTTTAGATTTGAGCTACATGTGGCTTTGAACAATTCATAACGATCCGATTGGTTCGATTTTAAAAACATTGGTGAATTGTCAAGTCAGTTTCGCAAGTTAAAACAACGTCTTACAATATAGTTATTGGTTTGATGATATTATATCCTACATATTTTAGTTAGTGTAGCTCATATTTTAATATAAATGTATTAATATTTTGTTAAAATAATTTGTGTTATGAAAAGTGAATCGATAAAAAAAAGATTTTTAAAAACACTATAAGCTTATAAATTTTTTGAAAAGTAGAAAATTTTTGTAGGCATCATTAATGATTAATACAATATAAATTATTTTAAATTATAAATATATATTTTATTAAAGATATAATAATCATTTTACGAGTTACGCGAAGTAAACTATAGACTATATAACCATCCACTAAAATTTTCAGATCGTTCAAACAGGTTAGGCAGTTTTCACAGGCTCAACTCAAAAGTGAAATTGTTATTAGTTTAGGTTCAATCCCATTTGATAACAACATTGATTAATGTTGAGAGTTTGAGAGAAGAAAACAAATGTTTATCGATGGGTCGTGTCCTGACACTGTGTTGTTCTTGTTGATTTTATTTAACAACTGTTTCATGATTGTGTTGTTCTTGTTGATTTCAAAAGTCCTTTGTACTTTACGGAAATACCCTTGCCAAACAAACAATTTTATGAGAGGCTTTAACTCTAAATGTTCATTTATATTTTGTTTCCTAATATAGCTCATTGCGGAGGTAAAGAAATAAACACAAACCAATTAATAATCAATTCAGAAAGTAAGGACTACTGACAACGTTCTTGGGTGATATTTAAAAATCTCGCGAGCCACTCAATGAAAGGCTCTATTACCTGGCCACTTGAGCAGCAGCTGGTCCACGTGGAGGGGGGCACACTAGATGCTGGAGCTTAGTTACCTGCCGGTAGAATTGTCGGAACAATATAACCGACATCCATTGAGTGCAATCAACAACCACTCAATTCCGGTTCTTCCATAGTCTCCACCAGGCAAGAACGCAAATCGAGGAAAGGTGAGGCTGACCATCTGATTTTGCCGCCCATAAAAGACGACATCTGTATCTGGAAGGGAGGGAAGGGTGTAAACACATACTTCATAAAACCGTATAGCGAAAGGACATGCAAAAAGGAAATGCTCCATAGACTCCAAGGGACCATGAAAGGCGGGGGATTCTGGAGGGAGGGACTTCCAAACTTGGCTATAAATTGGAGATGCAGTCCATGTTTTGAAGAGGAAGACACCCCGACAAAAAGAGCTCATATCTAGAAGCAGTAGTTTATCGACCTAAGGCAGTGTAATGCCATACCAAGAGATCATCAATGGGGGAGTAAGGGAGTGGAATCGTCCGAATCTTTGAAACCGAATTGACGTCAAACCATGCAAAGAGAAGATCCACATCCCAAGTTCTATCCATAATGAACCCAGTAACTGAGCCCGGACCCTAGTAGAGATCATGTTTTAGCAACACCGGAGTTCATGAAGTATCATCAGGGATCCAAGCGTCCTGGACGGGGCCAATGAAGAATCATGAGCCAACATGCCATCGTACACCTTCACGAAATAGTGAGCGCTCTTGGACCAGGCTCAACAAACCATAAGAGGAGCGAGAGGTGCCTGGGCCAGAGAGAAAGGAAGAGGATGGGAAGTATCTTGCCTTAAAAATATTTGTTACTAAAAGTATGCCATCAAACACCATCCTTGTTTAATAAGTAATGCCTGATTAAAGAGGGTGAAATTGTGAAACCCCAGCCCCCCCAGCTTCATGCGGCATGCATAAGCGGCGCCAATAGACCCAATGTATCTTTAGATTTGGCCCTAAATTGACCCCACTAAAATCGACAAAACGACTTATCCAACCACTCATACATTGTGGCCGGCTGAAGGTAACAAGACATTACATACATAGGCAGCCCTGAAATACTAAATTGTCAGTTTTTTTTTCAAGTTGAGATCATAAAGTGCGTCATAAACGTGACAAAAAGTGCGTTTATCAAATTGACGCAATTACTGGAGACTTTTTTGTTGTGATTGAAAGGAGTTAGTTTAGTGTTAATCATTCATTCATTGTAAATTCCATCTTTTGTATATTTTCTTTTGCCAGTTTCACCTTGGTATTGTTCTTTGAGTGTGATGATGCATGACTTATAGAGGATACAACCAGTAGTGGAGTCACAACGAGCATCAACCATCACCATCTTGGTATGAGAATTTTTGTTCTACTTCATACTACTAGAAAGCTGCATGGAGCTATCTTCATCAACCTCCCTCAAGTTATATAGAGCCATCACAATATAATTATCGTCATGAAGATCCTTACTCATCTTCATACTACCAGGAGCATGCATGCTATTATGATCAACCCTCTCCATCTTCTGAAATGCATTAAATGATAAAGTATATTCAAGGTATCACAGTTAAAAGTAGATTGTGGTTTAAGGAAATGATGGCGGCCGAGGAAGCACTTATGAAGAGAATGATGTCACGAAAGGGATTATTTCAAGGACAAAGCCCATCAACACTCCCCTTGATGAGGATGTGGAGTCTGGCAATGATGAGGACATTCATGAAGTATTCAATATTACAAGATACATGGTGGTTATAAAGAACGAAGATGCACTTTTGAGGACAATGTAGTCGATCGTGATGAAAAAACAGAAGAGTCTAAATGGGATGGGAGTGAATTCCTTTTTAATTAAGGGAGGATGATGATTAAGATCTGGAAGATGCACCCATCATTGCAAGAGTTCGGGATTGAATGTGATGAAAAGCTTCCAGAGTACAAATGGGATGGGAGTTCCTCAAGCTTTTGGGATGATGATGAATATATGCAGGAACAAGTCATTGAAGAAATTCAAGCTCTTTGTGATGTAGAACTAGAAGAATCTGAAGAAGATGACTGTGAATATCACATTGAGGCATTATGGGAGGATGAATCTCATATTCCAACTTTATAAAAAATATAAAGTGTTTCATCTATAAGGACATCTCAAAGATTGTGATTCCACCAAAAGACGCACAAACTCTTCAAAATTCTTGTTCTGTCATGAAATTCTTCTTTCAAGAACTTGATAGCAAGCACCTTAACACCAAGGTTGAAAAGGTAAATAAAGAGGAACCACTCATACTTAAGGCAGAAGACCTTTCAAGTGGCTTGGAAAAGATTGAGGTTATTGGTAATGATACATCTTTTTACTTCTTCTCTCCTCATGTTTATACATTCAAAAGGAGATGATCATTTTGCAAAGAGAAATACTATTCAAGCAAACTTCTCTGGTTATTCAATCATCTGCTTCAACCGTTGTTTGGCACTCAACCTTTCACCATGAAGAAATCAATGGCGTTCAAGGAGGTACTTAGTTGGATTGCATAACCATTCAGATATTGTCTAACTCAAAGACATTAAAGAAATAGCACTTCATGGGAGGCATCCCATGTTTGGAGTCACTATTTTCATTTTATTTGAGTCAAATTACAAGATTAGGTGTTTGATCAAGTCTAAAACGTGATACATGAACCCTATCCCTGTCCAAAGTCAACAGATCAATTAGAATAGTTGATTGCATTTGAAGTCTGAAAATTCAGGGACGGATGTCAAACATTGCGCCTAACACTGGTAAAAAATTACGCCTTGCCTAAGACGCAATCGTTGACAGGTTTAGGCGCAATTTGCAACATAAAATCCATGTGTCTTTGGTTAAAAATTGCGCCTTAGGTTTTCTAATATTGCGCCTAGGCTTAGTCATAACATTGACATGCCTTAGGCGCAATATGTGACACAGATTTAGCAAAAATCGAGCTTAGGTTAGTTTTTGGGGATTTTATTTCACTCCTCTCCTACAAACACCGACTGCCAACACCCACCAACCACCACAGTCACCCTCCGACCATCACCCCAACCCCCACCGCCATTGCCAGTCGCCGCCCTCGGATCCGGCTATCATCGTTCTATTTAGTATTTTTCTCTCATTTTTTTCGGATCTTAAATCCATTTTATTATGTGTGGGACTTGGACATTTGTCATAGTCCATTTTTACTTTTATTTTTGGTTTAGTGTATTTGAGTCTTTCTCAAGAGTTACTGTCGCCGTCGAGTTTGAGCTTCATAGATCATGCTTTTGTGAGACTTATGAAGAAGTTTGTTCCGCAAGAAGACCAACTAAAGCAAGCTGAACCTCACAATATAGCATGTAAATCAATTCATCACTAAACAGGGAAACAACAACCAAATTGAGGAAGCAGCAATGGCTATTTTGTACAAGCAAGATCTGAAATGGCAACGGTACAATAATGTGAGGTCATATAAATAGAGGGTGCCATACTCTTAGCTGAGTACTTGCGCGAATTACAAATTGAGAGTTCAATCAGAAATTTGTGTGAGAGTGTGTCATTTGATTTTAGGTTGTGAAAGCAAGGCTAATGCGAGAGTAACTGTGAGTGCAAGGTGCAAAGGTTAGTTGGATCTTAGTGCTGATTAGCTGGGATTGTTAATCGATCACTCTGGAGTTACGGTATTCATGGGATTTGTCACTCCGAGGGTGTTCAGAGGCTACAAGATAATCGTAGTTTGTTGTATATTTTTATTATTCGATATAATAAGATAACTCCTAGAGTAATCATTCTCTAGGCGTAGAGTAGGCTAAATTTCCGATACTACATTAAAATTGGTGTGTTCGTATTTTGGTTTCGAATTCTATCTTTGAACACATTACTTATATTTATCTCTTTTTATAATCAATTGGGCCTAAAGTTTATATCTAAAATAAAAAAAATATGGCCCATACCACTATAGTCTTAAGTTATTGCACTATATGCCATTATAGTTAAGATTTTGCGCAGTATACCATTATAGTACGTTTAGTGGTGCGGATTTGTACCAAAAATATTAATGACACTAATATAATAATATATCTTGTAATTACTAATATGTGGAAATAATGAACTACTTTACTATCATATTCTTCTAGTTAACTACTATATCTTAAACCCCACTTTGGGCTTCCGGTCAACAGACTTGACACGTAAAGATTGTTCACTTTGTTTGTCGGGTTTATTGACCAAAAGCCCGACGTGGGCGCTGGTCGAGTGGAAGGTGACACACAAAGTGGGCGCCACCCTATTTTGTTGGTGTTGAATGAGGAAGTTGCGGTGGCGGCGACCCGGTGGATGGCGGTGGCGGCTACGATGTGCTGGCGGTGGCGGAGACAAGGTGATGGGAGCGGCGTTAGAGGTTGCAATGACGACGTTGACAATGGACACGAGCGACAAGGTGATGGGAGTGGCAGAGGAGGTGGCTGCGGCGGCGGTGGTGGAGGCTCTCTTCTTCTTCGGTTCATTTGGTTTTGGGTTGCTAGGAATCAGAAACCACCGGCTTTCTTCTTCTTCTTCTTCTTCCTCCGATCGTCACACCGTCATTACTCACCACATGAGTATCATACTTTTCTCTTTTAGCTAGCTAGGTACGTACACGTATATATTCTAACTATGTTTGCAATATTACCGCTTTGTTCTATTACATTATTGATTAAACAGCGACCTTCTTCTATTGTTTGTGGATAGGAATCAACACTGCCGCCTCATTCTTCTGAGCACCAACGACCTTCTTCGTCTGTTTTTGGGTAGCTAGGTATCACCGGAAACCGACGGCTGCTTACTTTTTCTTCATCTTGTTTTTCTTCTTTTTCTTCTTCCGATCCTCACACCTTCAGATATGTACTCACCATAGTATCATACGATCTTTGTTAGGTACGTAATTTCTGCTTCTTCCTCACTCCGGCCAACTACTGTGTTGTTTTATGCAAAGTTAAAACAATTGTTGATTTGTCACGTATGGATTCATTTGTATAATTTCATTAAACTAGAACCCTAGCTAGGATAGAGATCTCTAGGGTGGCCAAGAAGACTAATTTTCTATATAGAAAAAATTTCGATACTTTCGACTTATTGAATACTCCCACTTTTATAATTTGATATCAACTGTCCATTATGAGATCAAATCTCGTCCGTCTCTTTTATTTATTTTCCGTTTTTTGTAATTAATGGAAATTAAATTTATGTTTCCTTATCCATCTTAAATCCAATTAGTATGAGGTCCTTAAAACTTTTTTTTTGTATGTTATATTATTCGGGCCTTAGATTTTAGAAATGACATGAACTATCCAAACTTTCAAAACTTGTGGCACACCGTTAGTTTTGTCCGTTAGTTTGTATACGTGTGATAAGGCTAGAATTTGTAGCAATTATCTATCCTTATATGCATGCTTTTTGAGTGATTATTAGTTTGTTCGAGCTTCATTCTTGTGTGATTTCGTGTTTTGGCATTATGTACCTAGACCCGTTCATTTGGACCATTTCGGTCCATTTGATGTGTTTCTTTGTAGTATTTGTTGTCCACAGGTACTCTAGAGATAGGTGGTCTTGTTATGAAGCAATGAACGTGAAGTAGAGCACGGTTGGAGCTCGAACGGAAGATTGAGAAATGAAATGGATGAGCAGAGGGGTTGCACGCCGTGCACCTATGCACGCCGTGCACCCCTAGGATGCTTCCAAATCACGGCCCTTAAGCAGGGGAACTTCGTGCACTCTTGCACGGCGTTCCTCCCATTCAAATACGCAAAATTTTTGAAAAAAGGAGGTGCACGCCGTGCACCCCCCAGTTTCAGCAACTTCCTATAATGTGGCCGATTTGGAGGAAAGAGAAAGGAACTTTTCCCCAACTCGATTTTCCCCAATTTCTCCCGAGTTTTCTCTGCAAAAACCAGCACCCAACCTCTTCTAGAGCCCAAATTGAAGATCTAAAGGAGTTGCCTTTGAAGGATTAAAGCTAGGAGTGAAGCTAGGAGATCAAGAGCATCGATTGGAGGAAGATAAAGCCGATTATTTTCTGTAATAAGATGGTTAGGTCTTCTTTCCAAATGCTTTCTTCTAGAATCATGTTGAGCTAATTTTCTTGGGATTCTTGGATGAGATGTAGGAATTGAGCTATGAAACCTGTCTTGGATGCTTAAGAACAACGTTTGTGGATGTTTTATTTGGAATGAAAGATTGTCTTGATTGTTTGGGTGTTCAACCTAATTCTTGTCATGGCTAGAATTAGGTCAGATGTTTGAAATCCTTTGCTTGGGATAGGCTTAGGAATTCAATAGGTTGGCAATCGAGGATAGAATTAGGTTATTGGTGGGGTAAACCGATAACCTAATCCTACCTTTTGTGTTTTTCCCGGTTTTAAGTGAAAACCATGTTGTAATTGGCGGGCGCTCTGGTTTGCACCCAATGGACCAAGTTGGGTGTAGTTATCAGTAGCTTAGGCGTTGATGGACCAAGTTAACGCTATTTCTAATTACTCATGGGTTCTTTTGATTCCGGGAAAGCACCCTTTCACTTTGTAGAACTCCTTGGAGTTCATTACTAGTTAGCCCGTTTAAGGGGATTTCTACCTTAATCGGGAAGCTAGGTGGAAATCCGCGTGCATAATCGTGCCGCGGATTCATACGAGTGGTAGGAGGATTCTTTTCTTTCAAATCAGATCCACATTCGTTTGTTGTGAATGCATTCTAGCGGTCGAGCTTAAGAACTCGTCTCTTCCAAGAACTCGCTTTCTCCTTTGAATCAACTTTAAGTCCTTTAGTTTAATTAAGTCATTAGAATAATTAGTATTAAAAACCAAATCTTTTAGCCTAAACCGTGTTGACGAATTCGAGTAGAAGCATATCGAGAGGGACCTTCGGACACAAACGACACTTGTGTTGTCGGAATAACTTCACAGTTATTCGGGCGACCAAGTTTTTGGCGCCGTTGCCGGGGACTTCTCTCGTTCCTTCGAAAGGACTTAGTCGGTGCCGCTTTAGACATTCAACTCCATGTATAGTTTTATTTTTTTTTTATTTTTCTTCCGCTCGATTTACTAGGGTTGTTAGTGTTTGAGTTCACATGCAGGGTTATAGTTGGAATGGAGAGTGGCAAGGTCCATATGGTGCAAGTAATGAGGATGAAGGTTGGAGCTCATATCCTAACCAACACCAACATTATGAGCATCAAGGCCCACCAAACTACTACCAACCTGGCTATGGAGGAGAACAACAACAATGGAGTGACTTTAGGCAAGGAGCAATGCCAAGTTGGGCTGCACATCAATCTCTACCATATTTCTACCCAGACTCACCTTCAACTTACTATCACCAAGACTCACCTTCAACCTACTTCCACCAAGACTACAATCAAGATCGTCCACCTTTTCAAGATCAATGCTCAAGACCTGATTATTCCAATCAATCCTCTCCTTCCATGCATGAGCAACTCCTTATACTACTTGAGGTGAGTCGCCGCCAACTGCAGACATCAGAGGAACAAAATCGCCGTTTGACACGACTTGTGGAGGAACCTCTTCTCCCACCACAATTGGAGGAGGTTGAGATGAATGATCGTGATTTGGGTATGACATTTGAGGAAATGGATGAGGAAGTGGAAGCACCTTCAATCACCAAAGACCAACCAACAATGCATGATGACAAAGTAGAGGGGTTCGAAGAGGAGGACGATTCCTCCTATGAAGACCACCTACTTGAATGGTATTTGGGATTAGAGATGTATGCACGACCTAATGGAAAAGTAGGTGAATCGACAATCTACCTTGAAGACTTCTCAATCCCAAAGGACAAATACACAGATCTTGATGTTGGGGTAGAAGAGTTTGAGAGGGATGATGATGGAGAGTGGAAGGAAGAAGTACATGAAGATTTGAAGCCTTCCAAATTCGACATTGCACCTCCAATTGAAAAACCCATGGTTTGGCGTTTTCCTCGAGTTGTGGTTCCAATGAGACCAAACGAGACCCTTCAAGACTCATGTTTGGTTTTGAAGTACCTATGTGAGGAAACTCACAAGGAGTACTTCCCACATCGGTCTAAAATGGACTCCTCCATCTCGGGACCACCCTTGGACAACCTCATCGACCGCTCGAGTACCACCATTAGCTTGGGGAGCATTGTAGAGCTTGATGTTCACTCACCAACCTACCTCTACCCTCTTCAAGCCTACACATCCACAAGGAGGAAGCCACAACAAGGAAAGAGTTGTCACGCACAACCGCTTCAGCTCCTCCATCTCTCTCTAAGGGTGCTACTTGGCATTCAACTCCAATCCTTGAAGAAGCTAATGGAATTCAAGGAGGTTCTAAGTTGGGGAGCGTAATCCAGGTATCGTCTAGCTCAAAGACAAAAAAGAAAGAGCGCTCTTGGGAGGCACCCCTTGCGTATCCATTGTTAGAATAGTGAATAAAAGACCTTAGATGATAATTTGTGAGTCTTGTGGTATGTCTTTAGTATCAATCTTGTGATTGAGTCGAGTGTGGAGTCTGTTGATAGTGTCCTATATGATCGTTGTTGCCGAATGAATGCTAGGGAGCTGTGATTATTGAGTCTACCCAGAGTTTGTTTCCCTGCCTTCCACATTAGTTATTTCGCGAGGACGCGAAAATTCTAAGTGTGGGGGGATTGGTTTTGATTGATTGGTCAACATTTGTGCTTCAATTGGACCCTTGTTAACGGATGATAACACTTGTTACATCTATCACTAGTTTGTTGTTTTTGGTATTTATGTTATGGTTAGCGTGTCCCGAATAAAGGTTCTATCACATCTCACTATCAAACTTCATTTTATCGGTATCTCCTACTCTCTTCTCTAAATGTGACTTCTTGTGAGGATAATGTTGTGATTTAGGGGATGAATTAGGATGCTAGTATTTCACTTGATTGCTTGATTGAATCCTTGTCTTTCAACATTTGAAATTCCCTCTTAAACTTAAAATTATGGATGAATTGGATGCATGTTTAGCGTAGTATTGCTACTTGAGGGTGAATAGGATGCATGATAGATCATTTTTGAGCCGCCTTCCGTTTTTCTCGAAACGAGTTTAGAATAGACTCATGCACTTGGTGACTCGATCTTGATGCCTACCAACTTGTGAACATTTAATTCCCCTATCGAGTCGCTCTAGTTTTTTAAAGTCATAGTTGACTTGATGGTCCGAATAAGGTGCAAAAGAGATCAATGTGCCCAAATTTTCATGGGGGTTCGGTTGCGATTCAACACACTGGCGACTTTGAGTCTGCCGCCCGTAAGCTAGTCCCTTCGAGCTTCTTTTCTCACCTCTTCCTAGTTGTGGGTCGGGGTTTTTCAGGTAAACTCGGTCTATGTGGATGAGAGCCTTAGCCCGATCAGGATCGTAACTACCCCCATTTGGAAAGATACCCTCTAAACTATACTTAAAATTGTGAAAAGTGAGCTTGCAATTAATTGAGTAACTCAATTGACTCACATGTGTTTGATATGTCTTGTATAGTTAAATTGTAAAAAAAGAGGGGAGTGCTTTTGATCAAAACATATTGTGTAAAGTAAGCACTCCCTCCCTTAGGACGGGAAAAATACCCGGCCAGGACCATCTGTTGTGAGCATAGGTGATAGGGAAAAAGTTTTTGTTGGTAGGTGTCGAGTGGTACTAACTATATGCATAGGTTTGTTCTTCATTTGGATTAGAGCACTCGGTAAAGGTAACTGTGTGGTTTGGTGATCTAAAGTGTATTCTTGGCATCATGAAGTAGGCTTGAACTGCTATCATATTGTTTCCTTTTCACCATGTTTAGAGTTTGCTTAGAGTGCGAAAAGTAAAGTTGCTTGAGGACAAGCAAGATTTAAGTGTGGGGGGATTTGATAAGGCTAGAATTTGTAGCAATTATCTATCCTTATATGCATGCTTTTTGAGTGATTATTAGTTTGTTCGAGCTTCATTCTTCGTGATTTCGTGTTTTGGCATTATGTACCTGGACCCGTTCATTTGGACCATTTCGGTCCATTTGATGTGTTTCTTTGTAGTATTTGTTGTCCACGGGTACTCTAGAGATAGGTGGTCTTGTTATGAAGCAATGAACGTGAAGTAGAGCACGGTTGGAGCTCGAACGGAAGATTGAGAAATGAAATGGATGAGCAGAGGGGTTGCACGCCGTGCACCTATGCACGCCGTGCACCCCTAGGATGCTTCCAAATCACGGCCCTTAAGCAGGGGAACTTCGTGCACTCTTGCACGGCGTTCCTCCCATTCAAATACGCAAAATTTTTGAAAAAAGGAGGTGCACGCCGTGCACCCCCCAGTTTCAGCAACTTCCTATAAAAGGGCTGATTTGGAGGAAAGAGAAAGGAACTTTTCCCCAACTCGATTTTCCCCAATTTCTCCCGAGTTTTCTCTGCAAAAACCAGCACCCAACCTCTTCTAGAGCCCAAATTGAAGATCTAAAGGAGCTGCCTTTGAAGGATTGAAGCTAGGAGTGAAGCTAGGAGATCAAGAGCATCGATTGGAGGAAGATAAAGCCGATTATTTTATGTAATAAGATGGTTAGGTCTTCTTTCCAAATGCTTTCTTCTAGAATCATGTTGAGCTAATTTCCTTGGGATTCTTGGATGAGATGTAGGAATTGAGCTATGAAACCTGTCTTCGATGCTTAAGAACAACGTTTGTGGATGTTTTATTTGGAATGAAAGATTGTCTTGATTGTTTGGGTGTTCAACCTAATTCTTGTCATGGCTAGAATTAGGTCAAATGTTTGAAATCCTTTGCTTGGGATAGGCTTAGGAATTCAATAGGTTGGCAATCGAGGATAGAATTAGGTTATTGGTGGGGTAAACCGATAACCTAATCCTACCTTTTGTGTTTTTCCCGGTTTTAAGTGAAAACCATGTTGTAATTGGCGGGCGCTGCGGTTTGCACCCAATGGACCAAGTTGGGTGTAGTTATCGGTAGCTTAGGCGTTGATGGACCAAGTTAACGCTATTTCTAATTACTCATGGGTTCTTTTGATTCCGGAAAGCACCCTTTCACTTTGTAGAACTCCTTGGAGTTCATTACTAGTTAGCCCGTTTAAGGGGATTTCTACCTTAATCGGGAAGCTAGTAGTGGAAATCCGCGTGCATAATCGTGCCGCGGATTCATACGAGTGGTAGGAGGATTCTTTTCTTTCAAATCAGATCCACATTCGTTTGTTGTGAATGCATTCTAGCGGTCGAGCTTAAGAACTCGTCTCTTCCAAGAACGCGCTTTCTCCTTTGAATCAACTTTAAGTCCTTTAGTTTAATTAAGTCATTAGAATAATTAGTATTAAAAACCAAATCTTTTAGCCTAAACCGTGTTGACAAATTCGAGTAGAAGCATATCGAGAGGGACCTTCGGACACAAACGACACTTGTGTTGTCGGAATAACTTCACAGTTATTCGGGCGATCAACGTGACATGACAATGTTAACGATTACACGAACGAAGCTGACGTGGCACTTTTTTGGCTAGTCAAAGCTGACGGCTACACCCCCTCAACCCTTTGTTCTTCGCACCTTGGCCAGTCAAATCGTCCGATAAATCTACTTCCGATCCAATAATGCATTTATCCACTAGAAGAAGACGCGGAGGTGGTATCTTTACAATAAGAAGCTGGAGCGCTAGTGAAGGGAGGTTTTTATTTTTGTTATTGAAACAAATTAGTTTTATTGTTCTTAAAACTTATGACAAAGTTTATATGACATATTTGACTAGTTAAACAAGCGGCCAAATCAGTTTCGTACGGATAGTCATTAACACCGTCATGTCACCTATACAAACTAACGGAAAAACTAGCGGTGTGCCATGGGTTTTGAAAGTTTGGATAGTTCATGTCATTCTTGAAATTCGAAAAAATTCGTGTATAAACGTGTAGTTACACTATAGTTCGTGCCCATTTGAGGTTTTAAATCATTAATATATGAACACCCTAATATTAAAATTGCACTTACCAATCACTTTTTTTATGTTTGCCATTATTTGCAACGTTACCACCATCCATGCTTTTTAACAGTTGTGGAGATGTGAATGGCGACAGTCTTTGGTTCTGAACAATACCGTATACTAATCAGTTTGGCAACAGAAGCTGCATTCAGTTCTCAAACAGGCATTGCAAGGAATAGAAAACAGCCACAAACTGGTAAAAAATAATAGAGAAGGATTTCATTGCCACTCTATTCCATCGAGAGTTGAAGATCCAACTCCTTCCCACACTTCACCCAATCCTACTTCATCTGAATCAATACCTTCCATGTCGCAGTCCCACCACCCATGTCCATTTGCATCTGCACACAACATAGAAACAGTCCCTTCAACTCATTGTTAAGGACAAGACAAATTACATTAACCATAAAATCAAAATCCATTATACGGATTTGGTTCCAACTACAAAAAGGAAAGGTCAACAATTCCGCCCTCACTCACAATGATTGTACGATTTTCTTCGTTATCTCTTGCTACTGTGTCTCTCTTGGGCTGGTTTTAATCTGCCTGGTTGAGCATTTCCAAAAACCAATAGCCGTTTAGGACCAGCAGCATGCTTCTGCTCACGAGCTTGCAACCCTAGCGAGATAAAGATTTTTCAAGCTGGAAGCCACATCTTCAGAGTCTGGGAAAATAGTGAAGTTCACGACTTCGAAGCACACAAATACATTAAAGATGGTTAGTGAAAGTTGAACAACCTCATATATGCATCAGATTCCAGAAAACAGCTCAGATAAACAAACCAAGAGTTTAATAAGCAGATGTAGATAATAATAGAAAGAGGTTTCAAGCAAGCTATTTCGTCATATACAATCAAGACAAGGTTAGTGGCATGCGCATTGAACATGCTTCGCGAGACAATATTAATAACTCGATCGCATGCATTCGGGATCAAACTATGAGCTGGTATAGTAACATGCTAGACACATATCCTGCAAGATTCTATTATGCCATGATGGCATGATATGAATCATCTTTAGAGTTAACTATTTATATGCTTATGGGCAAACTAACAGGGAGATATGCCATTGCCTTCAAAAGAACAAAGAAGAGTTTTGTTTTCTTTACCTGTACCCTGCAAATATTGTGATTCAGAAGGTGCCCATTCGCTGACACGACAAGATTCTACAGTAGGTGAATTGCTGGAATCAGCTCCACTTCCGGTAGCACTAACTGGTCCGTCTCTAATCGAATCAATGCCATTATTACCCTTTTCTCCAACACCAGGCTTCTCAAACTGCTGGATAGTAGCATGCATCTTGAAATCCCTTTTCAACTCTGTCTCCCTTTTGTTTTCCACCAATCTGATGAATTGAGAGAAGATGTCAGCGAGATTGAGACTCGGTTTCAGATCTTCCTTCAAGTTACTATTGCAAGCCTCACTTAGTTGTGAACTTCGCATTCCGCAAGTAAAGGGATATCGCCGCCACGCGCGTGACCCTTGATTTCTTTGCATATATTTGTGTTACCCACAGATGTCCTTCTTCCCCTCTGCCCTTGAAACAAACGTGTTTCATCCTTATCTAGTTTCCTTCAAACTTGTTTTCATCATCTACCCCAAACATGAGATAGTTTATTTCGCCCACATACTCCTTACTGCAAAACGAGCCCAAATTCCTTGTAGCATTGTTCATTATGTTACGTACAAAATTGGTGATATGTGATGGCATTGGAAGTTGGGATCTAATGCCTGCTGTAATTGCTGCATCTTGGTCAGTGAAGATGCTTTTTAGAACTTTTCCTCCCATACATTTTTTGAAAGTTTGGAATAACAAGTCAAATGAGGTGTTTTCTCATCAAATAGGAGAGTTGCACCAAATAAAACCAGCTCACGGTGATAATTGTACCAAAAAAAGATGGTTGTTTAGAGTAAAACCATTTGTCTATATTGTTATCTAGAACGTATGTAAGGAAAAAACTAAAACATACGTATGTGCTATTGAGAAATGTAAAAGAAACTTTTGTGTTATTACAATGCGGAATACTAACATAGTTACAAATAAAATAAGCAGTACGAATGTCACAAAAGTGCTCACTATCAGGATAAGGAGTCTAAGACTCACACCGAGTGGTTTATAATCGTTATTGGTCCCATATGTAGTGTCGAAAATGATTGAGTTGTCAAATACTAAATATACAGTTCTCATTCTTCCATCTGACCAGAATACATTAAGGATTTCCCAATTCTCATCTTCGATCATTTCATAAAAGAATTGTTTGTCACTGCTAGCCCTTTCTTTAAAATATTGATGCATCATGGAATCTTCTTCTCATTTCAGTAGGCTGAGATAGGGGGGTCGTAGGTGGTTCATGAGATATTCCAGTATAAAACCGACATGTGCTGCTCCTACATCTTCTCGTCACATTATATCAAACGATCATCTCGATGGGACTCTAGTGAACTTATGAATTTTGGCAAGTTTGAAGTTTGTACTGTTTATGCTTCTCCTAGAGCAAACTTATGAAGATGGTTGTACTTGTCTGGAACCATCACATGATTGTGTTGGTCAGTCCATTCACTTATAAAGAACTTCTTGATGTCACTGTCCCAATGCATTTTTATATTTGCTTCACAACCAATTCTTTCCTTTGGTCATGCCCTTTTACGCAGAGTATGATCGAGTTCTCCATTGTTCTTCTTATCCAAATTTCTCTTTGGTCGGAATCCTTCCCTGGAATAAATGTAGGATATATAATAGCATTGTAGTTCTCCATCTGAGGCTAGGACGTGGTGTTTTTTGTTTTTTGAATTTTTGTTCTGTTGGTAATGAATCCTTGTACCAAACCCTTTTGATGTAGCATATACTTGGTAGTAGTTGTAGGCTTCTCGCTTCGTATCCAACCAAGGAACTCTAGGACCTCTAGCTGTCACAAATTAAACGGTCGTCAATAAGTTGGATACATAACAAAGGTAATTAGCTTAACAAACAAACAAATTAAACGAACGTCAATAAGTTGGATTTGTAACGTCCGTTTCCTATACGGCATAAACAATCGACCCAACATGGACGTGTACATAATAAGGACAATGGACAAACGTGCATGCATAGCTGAACAATACGTACATATATGGTAAATAAAGCCAGTGTTGTGTTGTTTCGTTGTTTCGTGAGACATATATACGCCCGTAACATATAAGGCTTATACTACGAACGTCTCTATCCCGCAAACACACATCACAGACGGACGTGTTACGTTTTGTTCATCACGAATGTCAAATTAAGGGGGTACAAACGTGCATGTTGGATTCGTGACGTCTGTTTACTATAAGGCATGAACGATCGGCCCAACACGAACGTGTACATAACAAGGACAAGGGACGGACGTGCCTGCACGACAAAACGATACGTACATATCTGGTAAACACTTGTGTTGTTTCGTTGTTTCGTGACACATATACGGCCGTAACATATAAGGATTTTAATTACGAATGTCTGTGTCTCGCAAACAAACATCACAAAACGGAAGTATTACATTTTGTTCATCACGAATGTGAAATTAACGAGGCACAAACGTGCATGTTGGATTCATAACGTCCGTTTACTATAAGACGTAAACGATCGACCCATCATGGGATTGTACATAACAAGGACAATGGACGGACGTGCCTGCATGGCTGAACGATACGTACATATCTGGTAAACAAAGCCAGTGTCGTGTTGTTCGTTGTTTCGTGACACATATCTATGACAGTAACATATAAGGCTTATAAGTACGAACATTTCTGTCCCAGAAATAAACATCTCACAATGGACTTGTTACGTTTTGTTCATCACGAATGTGAAATTAACGGGGTACAAACGTGCATGTTAGGCTAAATGTTACGAACGGATGATAACGACAACAAGCTGTTGAAAACCACGAACGTGTAACTAAAGTCTGAATGAAACGAAAGGATAATGATGGCACCGAAGGCAAGGAATAGATAACTTGTTACGTTGAACATTATAGAAGTTGCGAAAATGTGATGAAGGCAACAAACCCTTTATTCAGAATGACACAAATTTAAAATGATGGTAACGAACCCTTTATTCGGAACGTATAATGAAATGTTATGAACGAAACAACACGAGACAACCTTTATTTATCCGTTCGTTGCCTTCACTACAAATATTATCCTTTCGTGACATTCAGTCTTTAGTTACACATTCGTATTTTTTGACAGTTCGTTGTGCCGAACGGATGATGTAAGCATCGAAAGGGTTATTATATAAAACATCCAAAACCGTGCCCGCATATTTTCCGTTCCCCATAATGCCCTCAGATCGACAAACATACGAACATACTTTTCCCCACTCCATGTTCCCCGTACATAATCTGACGGCTAGCAAGCGTTTCAGATAAGTTTGTGGGAAAAAGAAGATCATTGCACCTACTTCTCTCATTCTTGACTGTTGAAACCCGCTTAACTGATCTATATATGTGTTGAAGCCGATTTTAGCAATAGAATACACCCTGTCTCTTATTTTCTTTAAGGGTAAATCCATAAATGGGTAATGAGGAATTTATTACCCAAATCCGAATATCTACAACAACTGCAAATCAACATATCTCATATAATATGATTCAAAATATTAATCTCATTTCAACCAACAGGTAAAAAAACTTATGATTTATTTAAGTTATTAATAGTAAGAGAAAATCTTAAATCGGCCTCTAATTTTCAGTATGATTTTTAATTTTTAGTTCTAGAAAAAGTTTAAAAGTTTATTGTAAAAATGATCAATGGTATTATTTATTTATGGCATAGGCGTAACGTAACAATATAAGTTAAATTTTAAATTGAAGGCTGTTTGGTATGGAATTTCAAAATTAGAGGGTATATGAGAATGCAGGAAATATTGATTTATAGAACAGTACTTCTTAATTATTGAAGGATGTTAAATTATCTTGTTTGATATGCATATTTGATAGTTAACAAAACTTAGTGCTTGGATAAGCGTAGGATCAATTTACAGAGGTGGTTTGGATGATTGTGTAGCAACTCAGCAATATCGGGGTATTTGATACTTAATTCTGACGGCTTGACTCTCCATAATATGAACTTTTCTACGACATGGGGTCTTATTTGTGAAGATCGGGAACACTTTGTTCACGCCTTTGGCGCCAACAGTCAGATACTATAACGCATGAGACGCACCTATTGATGTGATATTCATTATTATTTTAAGGAATGTCAAACATTCAGGCAACAAACAACTCCACCTAGTTGTAAGCAATATTCATCCATATATGTCAAAATTGAGTAGTTGAGCACGTTTCTCCAGTGTATCGACAATCCCAACATCACACTCCTACGACTGTGTACTTACTATATAAACAACTAACTTACAAGGTTAGCTTAGCTTGCACAACAACAAATGGCAGCTACTACATTTATCGTCGTTATAACACAGTCGCTACTGATGATGATATCTATCTCAGGGAACTTGGAGTTGTTTGTGGAAGCCGTTTATGACTGGACCCAGAAGGACTTCCAGTGCACTGAGAATACGTACACTGATAGCTCAGGGATGGGATCAGAAATCAACACTATGACGGAATTTATGATACACCATACCAACCCGAGGCCTTATCCGCAGTACCTGTGTGCGGTGCCAGATCTTACCGAGGATGGGCCGTATGCTTGGGGTGGCTCCTCTTGTACGGACAGGATTACTCAGTCAGATTGCACCGACTGTCTCACATATGCTAGCGGTAAAATGACTGACGGATGCCCATATCATTCAGGAGCATATATTCTTCTTGCAGACTGTTCCATGAGGTATGATGATTATGCATTCTGTTCTTAGCAATGATACGTTAACATCGGCCAGACCTCGTCCCCAAAAGTCTAAATACGTATGCAATATGTATGCACTTCTCTTAACTAGATCTGCTAAATAAGTGGTGTTTCTTTGTGCAATGGTTAAATAATTGATGGGAGTAACAGCTCCCAAATTAAATAATTTTTTCGTGTGGATTTTCGAGAATACAACAGAACAAGAAAACACCTCAATGAATTGCTAATCACAACAAAAACACACCTCAATGAATTGCTAACAACCATCTGCATCTTTTACAGATTCTTCCAACTTCTGTTTGCAATGTATCGCTGTCTCCATGAATCCTATCAAGTGTGATTCAACATACAAGTAATTAGATACAGATACAGAGAGATCTACAGTATACATAAAAGTCACAAAATACTGTGCGTACTCTCTTCCGCACCATTTTTGGGTCAGACTAAGGAGAAACACATTGCATCTACGTACAAGCTTACTCTCCTCTTGCCTTCCATACAAGAATAAACCAGAACTCCCGGTTTCCTTGCAACATTACTTCTTTTGGAAAAAAACACATTGTATTGTATATTAATTAGACCTGGAAACTATAATTTCAGAAGATCTTAGCAAATGATGGTATACTATAAAGCTAAGACCAGTACCTTAGATAATTGACAGCTCCTTCAAGCCTCAGCGCCCCAATTGTATGAATCAACTAATTGTAGTCTGTCTCCCGCTATGAAGGCATGAACCTGGCCGTTGGTGTGAACCCAACTGCAGCCAGGAGTTTTAGTTGCACCCTTTACTTTCATCAGTTTCCTTACCAAATCTGCCTCCTCCCATTTGCCCACTTCCGCATATATGTTTGATAGCATTGTGTAGTATCCAGAGTGTTGTGGCTTTAGCTTGAACAAGTGATCAGCTGCCCAACATGCTAACTCCACGTTTCCGTGGAGGCGGCATGCCCCAACCAAAGAACCCCATACAGTTACAAAAGTCTCGATCTCACTTGACGTTCGAATGGAGCGTTGGTCCTTGTCCAGGCTCTACATGTGCTCACTATCACGATCTCCAACTTAGTACCATATTTTCTAGCCCTATCTCATTTGATTGTTTGGTCCATTGAGGACAATGTCCTGTTTAAGTGTGGGGGATTAGGGTGTTTCTAAATTTTGGGTACTTCACTTGTGATAATTTATGCTTAATTGTTGTTCTTACTTTTCGAAAATCCTTCTCATTCATACTTTGTGAATGTTAGTGGATGCATGATTACTGTTCTCGTTCTATTTGTGGATGTTTTGGATGCTAGAGACTTCTGTATATGATACATATGGATTGCCACCTTCTACTGTCTTGTTCTATGATGCAGTAGAGTGTATGTTGTATCCACCCCAAACGAATTCGTCTTGATTCTTACGAAGCTAAAACAGGTGCGAGGAGTCTCAATGAGGTTTCTATTTTAAAAAAATGTTGTGGGGTTTGATTACAACCAAAACATGTAGGGCAACCCTAGTGGTCCGCCATCTTCCTAACCTTTCTGAGGCTTGGGGCGTGGGACGGAGACTGGTTACTTCCGAGTGTGGCTAAAGTTGTGATTATTCTCCCATTCGAAAAAAGCCGCTATCTAAAAAAGCAATAAACAAAGAAAGAAAAGATTCAACATTTTAGCATTTGAGCTTTGTTTACAGTAATATGTAGTGCTCGATAGTCAAGAAAGAAACTCAAAATAATAGGGAGGTGCTAGCATTACTTGAGTGCTATTAAATATTGAAGCACCTCCTCCCTAAGGACGGAAGAGAATCTCGGCCAGGACGAGCCAACGATATGTTATTTCCGTTGACAAATCGAAGGTGTATGTGTTTGGGAGGATATGGATACACTCTGGTGGTTAGGTGTTGAGTCATTTGTATCATATCCATGAGTCTATCTTATACTAACCTAGGGATTCAGTGTTATATGCTTAATTGTGTGATTTCTTGATTGACTTGCATTCTTTGACACCATAGTAGAGTTGAGGTCCTATGCTATGTTTTTCTATCACCATATTTTGAGTTCTTTGTAGAGTGTGATTAGTAGATTTTCTTGAAGACAAGCAAACGTTTAAGTTTGGGGGGATTTGATGAGCTCGATTATTAGTACAATTATTCCCGCTTTAATTGACAATTTTGGATGTTTGTATGCCTTAACATGTTCGAATTCATGACGTTTGATGCATATTTGGTTCCCCTTAGCCCCTTGGGCCGTGTTACATTTCTTTATATGTTTTTGGTACATTTCAGGTGTCATATGATGTCACGGGATGAATCAAGGCATGTTAAGGAAGTTGGAACAACTCAGTACGTTCGACTTGGTCAGAAAACGTCACAATTTCATATTTTGAACATATCTCCTAGCTCAGAAGTCCGATTGATGCAAGGCCGGAGGCGTTGGAAAGATAGTTCAATTTTCTACAACCTTTGAGTTTAGAGATTTCTGTAAATTAGATCAAAAGAGCGTCGTAAATAGAACAAAAGTGCGCAAGATAGAATGGTTTGGCTGATACTGAAGCTAGTATTATTGTGATGTCCTATAACTTAGCTAATTCACTAGCACTGATAGATTTTAAGCCAACACACATGAATATTAAACTGGCTGATAAATCTGCAACTGTTTCTAGAGGTATTTTGGAGGATATGCTTTTGACAGTGGGTAGGTAGACTTTCTTAATAGACTTTGTGGTGATAGACGCGCATGCTAATATGTCTTTCAATCTTACGAACGTATTACGTATTCATACGAATGTACAAAACGAACGAATCCATATAACGTATCAATATAAACGTCTTAACATATAACGAGTCATTACAAACGTGTGTGTTCTCTACGAAGTAGACAAAGAGTCAATACGAACGTATCATTACGAACTTATCAATACGAATGTATCATTACTAATGTATAATGAGTCAATACGAACATTCATGTTCTCTATGAAATAGATAAAGAGTCAATATGAATGCATAAAAAAGAACGTAATGACACGAACTCTTACATATTCAAAATTGTACGAGTATGTGTTTGCCATCATTTGTTTCACTCGAAACACTATCAAGACTGATCTCGTTGGACTTGTAACTGAAAATGGATTAAAAATTCAAAAATTATGTGATTTTAAGTGTTGTTAATAAACAATAAAAGAGAGAAGTATGTATCAGTCACTTTATTACTAACAGACAAACAAAAATGTTAATTACGAAAACATTCATATCTTATTATATCCACTTTTTACCTTATCCGAAAAATCTGAACCATTAAATTTTATCAAAAAATTGGAAGACTGAAATAGACATCAGCACAGACGTCAGCATCATTTTTACCAGCATGAGAACATTTTTACCATCAGCTAAGTCCCGAATACTCTGGTATCTTTTCTTATTTGAGAAGGAACATATATTTCTCAACCGCCACAACCAAATTACCGAGTAAATGGTTACGGCGGCCAGGCTATGCAACCTTGATTAGGAAGCAGTTGCTGCCAAGTTAAGATTTAAGAACACACACGCACCTACTCTCCATTATATCCATGCACGCATGTGAAATGCCCACCACCGCCCTATATTATATAATATACTTGGAATGAATTCACTTCTATCAGATATATTTGCGTTGACGAGATAATTAATTACACTAACTGACAAACAACAAAAACCTACGGCCTCAAGTTAACCCAAACGTTTACCCCTCCCCTATCTTCTACATTTACGGTTGTTTGCTCTTTTTAGTTTCAATACGACCAAATATTATATATACATAAAGTTCAAATAAATATATCGTTGTTTCTCAAGTCTCTATACTAGGAAATGAAAGAAGCAAGATTGAGCAGCAGGATACTAATAATTTGTTTAATTATTTATCTGGTAACGTTGAGTTTGATCCACAGATAGAATAGGACTGAGTCTAACGCCTAATAATCCAGCATATACATATATAAAAGGAGGGGAGGGGAGGGGAGGGGGAAGTCGTATATTGTAAATTAGAAGATGATCATGAAGCCAACAACTTGCTTCAATATCCTACTATTCATCGCCTTCTTTCAACAGCTTGTTTCTGCCGCACCCACCACTCATTATTATGACTTTGTTGTAAGTACTATCTACCATATAAATTAGTTACATTTCCTCTCATTAATATGATTACTCTTCTGATCATCATCGATCTTATAATATATACGCGCAGATCAAAGAGTCAAATTTCAGCAAGTTGTGCAGCACCAAAACAATGCTGAGCGTGAACGGGTCATTCCCAGGTCCAACAATCAAAGTTCGTAGAGGAGATACTGCCTTTGTCAATGTCCACAACCATGGAACCTATGGTCTCACTATTCACTGGTAATTTACTTAGTTACAATACTTCCTTAATGTATTAATTAACAAATCTTAATTATTTACTTCAAATATATATAGTATATATGTAATATTTTAATGCATGCAGGCATGGAGTGAAGCAACCTCGAAACCCGTGGTCCGACGGTCCTGAAAATATAACACAGTGCCCAATTGAAGCTGGTAAGAATTTCACATATGATGTCATGTTCTCCGATGAGGAAGGAACTCTGTGGTGGCATGCACACAACGAATGGACTCGAGCCACCGTCCATGGCGCCATTATTGTCTTGCCTCCCCTTGGAGCTAATTACCCTTTTCCAACTCCCTATGCCGATCAAACCCTTGTCATTGGTAAATCACTTCATTCCTTTCCTCCTAACTACCAACTACGGTATAGGTATTTATAACATTTTTTCCTCTTATGTTTATGGTTTAGAATATAGTCATATGAGTTTAGAGTTTATTTTAAAAAAAATTAATTAATTTGGAATTATTGTTAAAAGGTAGGGGTTTGAAATATAATTTAATTGGGTTAATTGATGTAATATTATTTTAGAGTTATGATCTAGTGTTTAGTCGTTTGTCATTATTTTTTTATGTTTAGAGTTTATTGTAATGTATTTAGAGATTGGATATTTTTAGACACAATTAAATTCAAAATAATCTAGAAAGAAAGTATAAAATTAAAATAATTTGAAATGGCCATTACACTTTACAGGGTTCTGCACTGCAGAGTGTTGGTTGGGTAGCGCCGCGCTATGCTGCCAAGCCTTGTAATGACCATTTCATATTATCTTAGTTCCTTACTGTCTTCCTTGATTATTTCGGATTAAATTGTATCTAAATAAAAATCCTTTACAGATTCGGATGTTTAATTTTTTAAATGAATTTTCTTTAGTCTTGAGGATACTTAGTTGATACCAAAGCACTTTCATAATGTCTCATCAATTTGTCTCATTAATTTTTCTAATTATCACTCATAAATGTTATCTTATGAAAAGGCGTGAAAATTTTGATTGAATAGTACGAGAAAGAAATATAGAATTTGTGAATAAATGGTGAATATAAGTGAATAAAGTGAATGTATGTTCATAATTGATAATTAATATAAAAATATAGTATTTGTGCAGTGAGACAATTTTATTTACAACAAACTTCTCCCTTCCATATATATTCATTCAATAATATTCTTTTATGATAACATTAAATAATATTTGTATATACTATATACTAATACCCTTGTGATTGCATGCATGCAGCATCATGGTTCAAGGGAGACGTGAAATCAATAATCGACGAAGCCCTCACCACGGGCGGCGACCCACGAGCGTCGGATGCCTTCACAATAAACGGCGAGCCAGGAGACCTCTACCAGTGTTCAAAGCAAACAACATTCCGAATGACGGTCGACCCGGGCAAAACGTACCTCCTCCGCCTCATAAACGCCGTGATGAACGAAGAGCAGTTTTTCGGAATCGCCAACCACACCCTCACCGTAGTCGGCCGCGATGGCGCTTACACAAAACCCTTCCCTACGCCCTACGTCATGATATCTCCCGGCCAAACAATGGACGTCTTACTCACCACCGCCAACCAGACCCAGCTGGCACAGTCACAGAACTACCACTACTACATGGTGTCTACGCCTTTCGAAGACGGGGATGTGCCGTTCGACAAGACGACGGCCACGGCCTTGATGCAGTACTCCGGGATCTACCCTCAGCCGATGACGGTGCCGTTTCCGGCGATGCCGGCTTACGACGATAGCGTTGCGGCGGAAGGGTTCGCGGGAAAGTTGAGGAGCTTGGGGAGCGAAGAGCATCCGGTTAAGGTGCCCAAGGATGTCGGGATCAAGAGGTTGACGATAGCGATAGCGTTGAATGAGTTGGATTGTGTTAACGCATCGTGTGACGGTCCTGACGGGAATAGGCTGGCCGCTAGTATGAATAATGTCAGTTTCGTCAGTCAAAGCGTTGACATCCTTGATGCCTACTACAGGTACGTAACTGCTACTCTTCTCATTTTTTTGAGTAAATTTTTATTTCATTATGAAAGTTAATTAGATTGGCCAACCACCTCAACCCATAAATTTCGAAATTTACCATGTTTGGTGATATAGCTAGCAAAAATTGACCAGACTCAACAAATCCGCCCGATTCGTTCGGTCCAATTTGATTTGTAACCCGTTTGACTAAAAACTCAATCATCTAAAATTTGCCCAGTTCGTATTCCGATTAACCCGTAATCGATAAAATATTAAATCAATAAATCCGTGACCGATTAACCTGTGACCCGATTAACCCATAAGCGGATAGCCTGTAACCCGACTAACCTGTGACCCGCCCAGCCTCTCCATTTAACCCGTCACATCACCCGACAAAATATGAAGTTTTCTCACAAGTGCAGTTTATCATAAATTCTAATAGATATTTATTCCATAATCTCACATGAGTTTGATGACATTTGTTTCAAATATAATTAGTTTTTTAAAATAAATATTCATAAAAGCAAACTTTTTGTACCCAAGACAACATGATAATATTGCTCAATGCTAACTTACAAGTTAAAAATAATATTTTTTTAAAAGAAGTGGATAATATCAATTCGCTTACATAAACTAAGAACCAAATTGAGGTACTACCCCTATGAAGTTGGTAGTTGGATTCAACATTATATCCTGTTTATTATTTAGTTACTAGCATTAACAAAATAAACAGTAAGAGCTAACCAAGTTTTGTGATTTATACAAAATAATAAAAGAAGAAACGACACAATAAACAAGAATGATAAATTTTGAATAGACATGAACAAGAATGAAAAATCTTAATGATAAAATGAACGCCAATCTTTGGCGTTTTTCTTACTTTTTTCATCATCTATTTGGTAATTCTAAAATTAAAATTTCAATTTCTAATATAGGTTCTACAATTTTATTTCTATTTGAGAATTCAAATTGTAATCTCAATTTTTTAAAATTTAAATTCAAAAAATGTGAAAATGATTATTGAATCTAAATTCTATTTTTTATCTAAATAAAATTTATGTGTTATATTTCGTAAATTGATTGTACATTGATGGCCCGATGGGCAAACTGATCCAACATGTGATCCCCCGACCTGAAACCCCATGAACCCGTGATCAGGTGTACCCGTAATCTGATTAACCCGCAACCGAACAACCTATGGCCCGACAAACCCATAGCCCAGAATCCGTGACTCGTCTAACCCGTAACCCGACTAACCCGACCCATCGCCCACCCAAACCGCCCGTTTGACAGCTATATTTGGGGATAGGAGGATATAAAAAATGGTTTAGGTTAATTTTCCTTCCTTATTAGCATTGGGTTGTCTAAAAGAATGTGATTTGTAGGACGTCATTTCATATGGGGAGAAATTTATTAGATAAAATCATTTGCGTCGCTATTTATACATAAATTTTATTTTTTTATATTAATTATCAATTATTTATGTACATTTAATTTTAATTACATATATATTCACCATTTGTTCATATTACGTGTAAATATTATCTTTTTATTTATTATCCAATCAAAATTTTCATATTTTTTCATAAGATAATATTTATTAATAGTGGGACAAATTAGCGAGACATTATATTTTTCCATATATGACATCACTTAATTTATGCCGAAATCACACATCATTTTCTTCATTGGTTTCTAGTGCTATTAAGGAGCCAAGCTACTGGCTACCAATTTGGGGTTTGATTTGAAATTTTTTTTTTGACTCCGGTTGATTTTAAATTAGTTAAAATTACTCAGAGTATCCTTAACTAAATAGGTTAGCGAACAAGCTTAAAACTAACTCAATTACTACCTCAAATATATGGTTCATTAATAGACTAAATAATATGCAATATGTATATTGACTTGAACAAAATATATAATACATTTATTATAAACACAAGTGGTACATATATTGTTCAGGTGTAACTACTTTAATTGAGAAAAATTGCGACTTGTGAATTTTAGAATAAGATGTTGTTTAGTTTGACTCGTTGCTTTTTAATAGGAAAATGTATAATGTCTCACCAAACTGTCTTATCACTCACAAATGTTACTTTATGAAAAAGAGTGAAAAATTGATGGGATAATAAGATAGAGAAAAATAGCATTTGTATATGGTATGAATAAATGGTAAATGCGTGTGTGTATCAAAGTGAATATAAACAATTTACAATCTGAATAAATATGTAGCATTTGTACGTGAATGGTGTGATAAATGATTGTGTTATGTGAGACAACAAACTTTTCCATTTTTAGTATACAAGTGTCAAATTCAGCTCAAATTGGTTTCATCACATAATTTTAGTGAGTGGCGTTTGAGTTAGCTCGAATTTGACTCATCAAAGATAATAAACAGGTCAAACTTGAAAAGGGTCGATCTAACTAACTTTACATGCACGAGTTAAAATTTTCTAACTCAAGACTTTGGATAAATGCAGCAACCAAAAGGGGATATTCAATGATGATTTCCCAAGTGAACCCTTGAACAAATTCAACTTCACAGGAGACGCAGACGTGTCAGGGAAGACAAGCAGAGGAACAAAGGCCATAATGTTGGAGTACGGAGACACAGTGGAGATAGTGCTGCAAGGAACCAGCCTTAGTGCAGCTCAGAACCACCCGATCCACATCCATGGCTACAACGTCTACTTGGTCGGTGTCGGTAAGGGAAACTTCGACGTCAACACTCACCCAGCAAATTCCTACAACTTGGTCGACCCTCCTTTTGTGAACACCATCGGTGTCCCCAAAAACGGCTGGGCCGCCTTCAGATTCGTTGCCGATAATCCAGGGGTGTGGTTCATGCACTGTCACCTGGAGCGACATGCAACCTGGGGGATGGAAACTGTTGTTATAGTTAAGAATGGGAATTCCACGGATGAACAAATTCGCCCTCGTCCTGATCATATGCCTCTCTGCTCATCTTCTTAATTCATCTTCGAAATTAATTACCATATCAAAAGGTTAAGGACTGTGTCTTTCATATATATATATATATATACATGTTTTTATAATATTTCACAAATAATAATATATATATATGCTACTATATACTGCAAATGATATACAATCATGCAGTTATTATATACAACACCCTTTTGCTTTTTTTTTTTACATCCTATCAAAGTATTAAGGTTTGATACACAATAGTTAGGAAAAGTGCAACTATCTGTAAAGGCAATATCGCAGGTTACTTGAGTCTAGGCCTAGCATGGATATATAAGAGCGTTACAGACCACATAATTGACAATTCAATTATTCTAATCGTTTATCTCTTTATTTTGCCTGAATCCATCGATAGCCTATATATTGGTAAACACTTGGATATAAAACTATGGCTATGCTAACATTCGATCATACTAGCTATATTCCAATCTCTGTAATTTGTGTTGCCAAGTTAAAAATGGATTAGTAATTTTTAATAAAAATTTTATCACTATATTAATAAATTCGACAGTTAAATTATTCAAAAATTTCTAAATACATCCATTAGTTCAATTCTTTAATAAATTTTATTGATAAAACCTACACTATAATTTACCTTCTATTTTTTGTTTTATTTATTTCTTTCTTTTTACAAAATTAAGTCTGCTTAAATGTTTTGCTTAAAAAATTGATATTATCTGTCTATAAGGCATTGTTAACAAAATTTTACATTTAAATTAATAATTATCTATGCATTCCTAATTCTAACAATTGGTAATGAGTGTCCCATCTTCTTCTAACTGAATTTAACAATTACAAAAACTTAAGTATAAAGATATTTTGAACATACATATGAAGGAAAGGAGAGAATACTCGTCAAAAAAGATTGGAGAGAAACTCAAAAACTCTCCCGCGGCTTGCAACGTTTTCTCCCTAGGTTTAGGGTTTCTATCTCGGTGTTGGAATTCTTCTCGCCGCTGCTTGCGGCCGCTGCCACTCAACTCCGCCTTCCCATCTCCCTTCTCTATCACGTAAAATAGCTAAGTCACACCATACAACCAACGCATCCTGTCCATATATACCACAAACCCTGGATGTCGTACATCACCAACCTCTCAACTTTAACCCAAACGTCGACGCACAGTGCAACCATCGCCCACCCGCAGCTCAGCATCAACCATCACGCGGATATCATGATGACCTCAACCAATCTGAATCCGACCAACCCTGGGGGCGATGCACATGGTGACGAGGATGATGTGATGATAGAGATCCAGGAGGATCAGATATGGCGCTGGGAGATTGAAGTGGAAGGACCGGGTCTAGGAAGCACAATGTCTTCACGCGGGAAACAAGCTAAATCATCAAGAAAGACAGCCCTCGTTACAGTACGAGTGGCACGAGCGGGTCTTCCCAAGGTTATCCGCCCGACTGCATAACACCCCACCAGGGGTTGCGGAGCTCCGACCATCTCGGGCAAAACACCCCTTTGCTGCTGGGTCCCTACGTGCCAACCATGACTCTTCTGTCATGTCTTTCCGAGTTATTTTTTTGCTTCGAACTGCTGGTGTTTATATGTCCTTGTTTTTTTTTACTTTCGATCTATATAGTCTAGTTGGCTCTTTGCATAGGTTTTGTTTAATTGTTTTTGAAATGTCATGCTAGTTGAGTCGGTAGTATCTGATCTTATTGAGTTTTGATGTTTTCACGGTATCGAGGAGCGTTAGGCTGCAAAATTAGTTAATTATATGATTAATTACTTCTCTCGGTTTAATCCATTTGTGGGTTGCACCTTTCGTGTTACCACCCATACAGTGTATTTTACCCCTTCCAAAGTAAGAAAATGCACGTATATCTTTTTTTCTTTGTCGAAGCTTACATGTCTTCTGATAAGGATAGAATTTGTAGCAATTATCTATCCTTATATGCATGCTTTTTTAGTGATTATTAGTGTGTTCGAGCTTCATTCTCGTGTGATTTCGTGTTTTGGCATTATGTGCCTAGACCCGTTCATTTGGACCGTTTCGGCCCATTTGATGTGTTTCTTTGTAGTATTTGCTGTCCACATGTACTCTAGAGATAGGTGGTCTGGTTATGAAGCTATGGATGTGAAGTAGAGCACGGTTGGAGCTCAAACGAAAGATCGAGAAATGAAATGGAGGAGCTAAGGGGTTGCACGCCGTGCACCTATGCACGTCGTGCAGCCCTAGGATGGTGTAAAATCACGGCCCTTAAGCAGGGGAACGTCGTGCACCCCTGCACGGCGTTCCTCCCATTCAAATACGTAAAATTTTAAAGAAAAGGAGGTGCACGCCGTGCACCCCCCAGTTTCAACAGCTTCCAATAAAATGGCTGATTTTGAGGAAAGAGAGAAGAACTTCCCCAACTTTGTTTTTCCCGAGTTTTTTCTGAAAAAACCAGCACCAAACCTCATCTAGAAGCTCAATTGAAGACCCAAAAGAGTTCCTATCAATGATTGAAGCTAAGATTGAAGATAGAAGACCAAAAGCGACGATTGGAAGAAGAACATGTCGTTTTCTCTTCATCAAGATGATGGTTAGGGTTTCTTTTGATTTGTTTTCTTCTAGCATCATGAGTAGCTAATTCCTTAGAGATTCTTTGTTGAGACACAGGAATTGAGCCATGATACCTGTTTGAATGTTTAAGAACGAAGATTGTGGATGTTTGGATTGTAATGAATGATTGCCTCGTTTGATTGGTTTTCAACCTAATTCTTGTTACGGCTAGAATTAGGTCAAATTTATGGAAACCTTTGTTCATGATAGACTTAGGAAATCGGAAGATTGTCGATCGAGGATAGAATTAAGTTATCAGTGGGGTAAACCGATAACCTGATTCTACCTTTTGTGTTTCTTCCAGTTTTAACATTAGTCATCTTGTAATTGGCGGGCGCTCTAGGTTGCACCCAATGGACCAAATTGGGTGTAGTTATCAGTAGCTTAGGCGTTGATGGACAAAGTTAACGATATTTCCAATTACTAGTGATTTTTTTTTAATTCCGGAAGAACACCTTATCACTTTGTAGAACTTCTCGGTGTTCATTACCGGCTAGCCCGATTAAGGTTATTTCTACCTTCGTTGGGAAGCTAGTAGTGGTAATCCGCGTGCAGGATCGTGCCGCGGACTCATACGAGTGATAGGAGGATTCGTTTTGAATGCATTTAAGAAGTTGAGCTTGATGACTCATCTCTTCCAAGAACTCGGTTTCTCCACTTGAATCAAACCTTAGTTTAATTAAATCATTAAAGTAATTAAAATCAAAAACCAATTAATTCAATCTAAACCGTGTTGACGAGTTCGAGTAGAGGCATAACGAGAGGAACCTTCGGATACAAACGACACTTGTGTTGTCGGAATAACTTCACAGTTATTTTGGCGATCAAGTTTTTGGCGCCGTTGCCGGGGACTCTCTCTCTCGTTCCTTTGAAAGAACTTAGTCAGGGCCGCTTTAGACATTCGACTCAATGTATAGTTTTTTTTTTTAATTTTCTCCCGCTCGATTTACTTGGGTTGTTTGTGTTTGAGTTCATATGCAGGGTTATAGTTGGAATGGAGAGTGGCAAGGTCCCTATGGTGCAAGTAATGAGGATGAAGTTTGGAGCTCATATCCTAACCAACACCAACATTATGAGCATCAAGGTCCACCAAACTACTACCAACCTAGCTATGGAGGAGAACAACAACAATGGAGTGACTTTGGACAAGGAGCAATGCAAAGTAGGGTTGCACATCAATCTCTACCACCTTTCTACCCAGACTCACCTTCAACTTACTATCACCAAGACTCACCTACAACCTACTTCCACCAAGACTAAAATCAAGATCATCCACCTTTTCAAGATCAATGCTCAAGACCTGATTATTCCAATCAATCCTCTCCTTCCATGAATGAGCAACTCCTTATGCTACTTGAGGTGAGTCGACGCCAACTATAGACATCAGAGGAACAAAGTTGATGTTTGACATGACTTGTGGAGGAACCTCTTCTCCCGCCATAATTGGAGGAGGTTGAGATGAATGATCATGATTTGGGTGTTACATTCGAGGAAGTGGAAGCACCTTCAATCACCAAAGACCAACCAACAACGCATGATGACAAAGTAGAGGGGTTCGAAGAGGAGGACGAATCCTCCTATGAAGACCACCTACTTGAATGGTATTTGGGATTAGAGATGTATGCACGAGCTGATGGGAAAGAAGGTGAATCGACAATCGACTTTGAAGACTTCTCGATCTCAAAGGACAAATACACAGATCTTGACGTTGGGGTAGAAGAGTTTGAGAGGGATGATGATGGAGAGTGGAAGGAAGAAGTACATGAAGATATGGAGCCTTCCAAATTCGACATTGCACCTCCCATTGAAAAACCCATCGTTTGGCGTTTTCCTCGAGTTTTGGTTCCAATGAGACCAAACGAGATCCTTCAAGACTCATGTTTGGTTTTGAAGTACCTATGTGAGGAAACTCACAAGGAGTACTTCCCACATCAGTCTAGAATGGACTCCTCCATCTCGGGACCACCTTTGGACAACCTCATCGACCGCCCGAGTACCACCATTAGCTTGGGGAGCATTATAGAGCTTGATGTTCACTCATCAACCTACCTCTATCCTCTTCAAGCGTACACATCTACAAGGAGGAAGCCACCACAAGGACAGAGTTGGCGCGCACAACCGTTTTGGCTCCTCCATCTCTCTCTAAGGGTGCTACTTGGCATTCAACTCCAATCCTTGAAGAAGCTAATGGAATTCAAGGAGGTTCTAAGTTAGGGAGCATAATCCAGGTATCGTCTAGCTCAAAGACGAAAAAGAAGAGCGCTCTTGGGAGGCACCCCTTACGTATATATTATTAGAATAGTGAATAAAAGACCTTAGATGGTAATTTGTGAGTCTTGTGGTATGTCTTTGGCGTCAGTCTTGTGATTGAGTCGAGTTTAGAGTCTGTTGATAGTGTCCTATATGATCGTTGTTGCCAAATGAATGAATACTAGGGAGCTGTGATTATTGAGTCTATCCAAAGTTTGTTTCCCTACCTTCCACATTAGTTATTTCGCGAGGACACGAAATGCTTGGTGAACAGAATCAAGGGCTCTATGGATCGTCTCATTGATCCCAATCAAACTAGCTTTGTCCTGGGGCGACAGATTACCGCTTGGTCGGTGTGGGCCGCCTCTCTCTCATTTATTCTTTGATGATGACTTGGTTTTGTTTGGGAGTGCCACTATGGTATAGTGTGTTACCATTCGTAACTGTTTGACTAGATTCGGTGTTGCTTCTGGTCAAGTGGTTAGCCAAGAGAAGTATAGAATTTTCTTCTCGAAGAACGTTCCCTCTCGGCTCCGCTTTGCTATTTGTAATGATCTTGGCTTCCGTGAGACTAAAGATCTTGGTCGGTACCTAGGTGTCCCTATTCTTCATGGTAAGACCACCTTGGATACCTATCGGCTTGTTTTGGATAGAATGGATACGAAACGTGTAGGTTGGAAGAGCAAGACTATGTCTCTTGCAGGAAGAGTTACACATGCTACTTCCGTTCTGAATGCTATTCCTCCCTATGTTATGCAGACTGCTGTTCTTCCTATAGATATTTGTAAAAAAATTGATCAACATATTCGTAACTTAGTGTGGAGTAGCCTTCCTGATGGGAGGAAACCCCACTTGGTATCTTGGGATGATATGTACAGGCCTAAGGACCAAGGAGGGCTCGGATTGTGGAAAGCCAAGGAATTCAATGAAGCCTTTCTAATGAAGCTCGCTTGGAATATTCTAGCGCAACTGGATGCTTTATGGGTCAAAATCCTCCTTGGGAAGTATACTTGACATGGAGAGGAAGGATATGTGGTGATTAGGAAGATGACTTCCTCTCCCCTTTGGCGTGCTATTAGGAGGCTTTTAGGATTGGTTCATAAAGGATCACAACAATGTGTTTGTGGGGGTCGGGACACAAGCTTCTGGTTTGATAGCTGGATCAATGGAGGTATCATTTTAGCCGATTTTTTTAATCATGTTGCTTTAGGGAATAATGCAAATTGGAAGGTCCGTGACCTGGTAACCGATCTTAATGATTGGAATTGGGAGGAACTTGGGCGAGTTCTCCCCAGGGAGGCGCTGGAGCTGATAGGTGGGATGTTACCACCTACAGGCGATGAGGAATATAGGCTCCTTTGGGGTCTCAATCCCAAAGGGCATTTCTCCGTTAAAAATGCTTACTTCCTTCTTGTAGGTATTCAACAGAGCAACTCTCAGTTAGCTTCGAGGAAGATTTGGCATTGGAAAGGGCCGAGTAAAATTGTTCACTTTCTTTGGTTGGCATTTCAAAGCAGGCTCTTCACTAATGCGGAGCGGAAACGACGACATTTGATAGAACAGGATGACTGTAGTGTTTGTAAGTTGGCAGCGGAAACACCTCTCCACTTGATCTGTGACTATAGTATTGCTGTTTCATTATGACAGAACATTTTGGGAGCCGATTGTTGGCCGAATTTCAGCAGCCAAAGCTTTGAGGAGTGGCTGATGCATGGTATCTCTCATCCTTTGAGGTCTTTAGATTTTGGGATTGTCAGTTGGTTGCTTTGGAAGAACCGTAATGAGCTTGTTTTTCGAAATGCTTTTGTTTCTTGCGATCAGCTCCACCTACGAGTCCTTTACTGATCGTCGGGGTTTGGGAGACAATGAAAGTGTGAGACAGAGCATTTCCGAAAGACATTTCCGAACGGGAAGAAGTACTTGTTATTTGGATGGTTGCGATGAGGGACTTTATCACAATAAATACTGATAGATCAATCATCCAACCTATTAGTCTCTTGCAGCCGCAGGCGGGGTTATCAGGGACTCATATGGTAAGGTTCTTCACTCATTTGCAGCTAATTTGGGAAGATGTACTATTACTAGGGCTGAGTTGCTTGGAGCTCTCATTGGTCTAAGGTTGGCCTGGGATTGTGGCTATCGGAAAGTCAATCTACAGCTAGATTTTCTCAGTGTGCCATCTCTGGAATGCTTGGAGAACCTCTAGACAATTTTCGTCATTTGACTTGTATCCTAGAAGCTAAGCAGCTTCTTTATAGAGATTGGGATGTGCATATCACGCATATCTATCATGAGGGCAATCGCGTCGCAGATACCCTCGCCCACTTCGGGCATGCTATCTCGTTCGGTTGTATTTTTAATCCCTCCCTACCCGTTAGCGGTTGTGGACTATATCCTAACTGATTTGATTTGGGTCTCTTTTCCTCCCTCTATTTTCATTAATGATTAAGAGCTAACAACTTTTCTATAAAAAAAATGTTTCAAATTTGCGGACCGAAGTCTTTGTGTACGACCACGATTACCCTGGACGGTTGTTGGCTTGAATAATTGCTACTGAGGACAGATACGTCATTTTACTCGAGGATGCTCCCTTTTTTTCAAATAGACATTCAAAAATACATTAACAAACGCCAAACATCAATTACAAACAGTCAGCATCGTGGCCGTTCAAACATCAGCATCCAACGGCATCCAGAGGACCAAGTTAAAAAAAAGGAGGGAAACAGCCGCTGCCGTCCGATCTTACTCTTACCCTATCATTTCGCTATATAACCGCATCTCTCGAGGGCCGGTGCCCACACTGCTCTACAGACTGCTACTACTGCTCTCTCTCTGCTCCGGCGATTCATATCTTCCCACCAGCATTTTCTGCCTTGATCTACCTGTACGTTTCTGCTTGCTTGTTTATTCGCCTGTCATTCTTGTTTGGATTGATCGAAATCGCAGGGAACTGTGTACTGCGTACGAGTTCGTTTCCATAAAAGGCTTGTGTTAACGTTTCTGATGTTTCTCTAATCGGAATCCAAACAGTTTCTCTTCTCTGGTATTGTTGCTTGGCTGTATTTTATTATTTTTCATTTCTGCTGGTGACGGTAACTGTAGTTGCGAGCATTGAGTACTTGCTTAGCTTCGTTGGAGATTAGTTTTGGCCAGATCCGCGTTCAATTCAACTGCGAAATGATCAAATCTAGTTCTGTGATTTGGATTTTTCTTTTGTGTAGGCCTACGATCTTATCTGGAGTGAGTGCTTTACAGTTCATGAGATTGTGCGCTATAATTCTTATCTGGTATTTACTCTTGCAGAGAAATCAGAATGAGAGAAATCTTGCACATCCAAGGTGGTCAGTGCGGGAACCAGATCGGTTCCAAGTTCTGGGAGGTGGTTTGCGATGAGCACGGGATCGATCCTACTGGAAGATACACTGGAACAACTGATGTGCAATTGGAGCGTGTC
Source organism: Linum usitatissimum (assembly GCA_030674075.2). NCBI lineage: Eukaryota > Viridiplantae > Streptophyta > Magnoliopsida > Malpighiales > Linaceae > Linum > Linum usitatissimum. The sequence continues at coordinate 4,326,914 of JAUJYP020001374.1, forward strand.
AATGTCTACTATAACGAGGCATCTTGTGGACGATATGTTCCCCGCGCTGTGCTCATGGATCTTGAGCCTGGTACTATGGACAGTGTGAGGACTGGTCCCTATGGCCAGATCTTTAGGCCTGACAACTTTGTTTTCGGTCAATCTGGTGCTGGAAACAACTGGGCCAAAGGTCACTACACCGAGGGAGCTGAGCTGATTGATGCTGTTCTCGACGTTGTCAGAAAGGAGGCTGAGAACTGCGATTGTCTTCAAGGTATACTCAGTTGCATAGCTGGTTGTTCCTTTTTCTCTCGATGTGTTTCTTGTATGTTGATGTTTGAAATTGTATATGCTATGGCTGTATTTTGTTGAAGAGCATTTTGATTTTGAGTTTGAGCCTTGAGAAGATGAGTTTTGAACAAGAGCTGGAGTTTTATCTATTCATTTATTTGTTTCCCTTTTCAATTGTGTTCTGGAAGCACAGTTCTGTACTTGCGGTTAATTAATTCTCCTGTGCAACTATCTTTCTATGCGAAATTGTAACTTGAACATTATGTCCTGAAGTTTTAGTTTGGCACAGAAAATGATTCCAACCAGGATTGAAACCTGAACTTTCTGGTCTGCTAACATACAGGTTTCCAAGTATGCCACTCTCTTGGTGGAGGAACTGGATCTGGGATGGGAACCCTTTTGATCTCTAAGATCAGGGAGGAATACCCAGACAGGATGATGCTTACTTTCTCTGTGTTCCCATCGCCCAAGGTTTCTGATACTGTTGTTGAGCCATATAATGCCACACTCTCTGTTCACCAGTTGGTAGAGAATGCTGATGAGTGCATGGTGCTCGATAATGAGGCACTGTATGATATCTGTTTCAGGACTCTCAAGTTGACTACCCCTAGTTGTAAGTCATCTAGATTTCTGTTAATATCAAGTTATGACTGCTGACTTTACTTGGTGTATAATTGGGTTGTCTGATTATCGTTGCAGTTGGTGATCTGAACCATCTTATCTCTGCAACTATGAGTGGTGTTACCTGCTGCCTTAGGTTCCCTGGTCAGCTCAACTCCGACCTCAGGAAGCTAGCAGTGAACCTGATCCCATTCCCACGTCTCCACTTCTTTATGGTTGGATTTGCTCCTCTGACCTCGCGTGGCTCTCAGCAGTATCGTGCATTGACAGTCCCTGAGCTCACCCAGCAAATGTGGGATTCCAAGAATATGATGTGTGCTGCTGATCCCCGACATGGACGCTACTTGACAGCCTCTGCAATGTTCAGAGGCAAAATGAGCACAAAGGAAGTGGACGAGCAGATGATCAACGTCCAGAACAAGAATTCCTCCTACTTTGTTGAATGGATCCCGAACAATGTCAAGTCAAGTGTATGCGATGTCCCTCCACGGGGTCTGTCCATGGCATCAACCTTCATTGGGAACTCGACCTCGATCCAGGAGATGTTCAGGCGTGTGAGCGAGCAGTTCACTGCTATGTTCAGGAGGAAGGCTTTCTTGCACTGGTATACAGGGGAGGGAATGGATGAGATGGAGTTCACCGAGGCTGAGAGCAATATGAATGATCTGGTGTCTGAGTATCAACAGTACCAGGATGCAACTGCAGATGAGGAGCTCGATTACGACGAGGAAGAGGAAGAGGAAGAAGGTGACGAGATGTAATTTGCCAAATGTGAGGAGGAGGATTCGGCGAAGAGATGAATGAACGAACGAGAAGAGCGCAGTGCTGGAAAGAGCCGCAACTTCCCTTTTTACTAGTTCCTAGTACTCAGTAGTAGTATTTGCCATTTGGGGATTGATTATATTCGTATGCATGTTTCTTTTTGCCTATATGTGGTATGTTGTGATCTATTGAATCTTATGTAATGAATGCGTTTGATATCTGTCATTGTAGTAGTTTGCTTGTTCTATCTTGGTTGGATAAAGTCATTTTGATTTTTGAATATTGGTGTTGAACTCGTCATTTCCGATTGGTATGAAATTGTTGTGAAACAATAGGATGCAGACGCAACCTCAACGCTACACACTTAAGTCGGCATTTTCAACAGTCGGCTTTGTATATATGTGGTTGCTTGCAAGTAACAAATTTAACAATGACTCAAGGACAGTAAAAATGCCACTGGTTTTAACCTTTTGGTGCTCATTCAGTCATTCGTTATGTTAGGAAACCGAATGAACGTGGGTAAAAGGGGTTGGCTTGGAAGACGACAAGAGGGGGGAGACTGGTTGCCGCCAGCTAATGCGACATTGCATCTGAATACAAATGAATGTGGTGATCAATTATTGTCATGTGCTGACATATGTCTTTTCTTGCGTTGGTGAGATTTCTACTTCCTTCGCCTGCTTCGGATTAATTTCTTAGGATTTTTCAGATTACCAGCCATTTGTCTCTCGTATTTTGAAATTAGGTTTGAACCATAGAAGAGGATTCGGGGAGTTGTTTTCATCTTCCTGATTGCAGAGTGAAATGTTCGGGATTTTTTTAAGAGAAGGTCTACTTATTTATTAATTACAATTTGAAAAACATATATTGTTCAAATTAACAGCTAAGAACAAAGGAAACGTTTCCCCAATAGGTGATTCTAAAAATTTCGATTATTTTATTAATAAATGTGCAATCTCGTTACGACCTCTCCTCACAAAACGAATTGAGTAAAACAGCTTGTCCAACATGATATCCTTGCAGCACCTAATAATGTCACCAAGCTCCACCTGATTATCATATTCCCCATGCATTATTGCTTGAGCAACCACCTGAGCATCAGTATCAAATTCGGGCACCAACCTTGCGCTACACACCAAGCCATGCCTTCCTTGAGTGCTGACGCTTCACTCTCCTTTACAATTCGACCACCAACCTTCGTCATTGTTTTGTATCTGTTTACACCAAAATTACATTTATACCACATTGATTAAAAATAAAATAATTATTCATTTTATTAGGGCCAACTCAAAATACATTAATTAGGTTTAAATATATAAAATAAGCCTTTGCATACGATATTGGTCCTACCCCTTGTCAATATTGATAATATTAAATGGTTTATTTAAGCCATAAATAAATATCTTCTCTAAGGATAATTATTCCCCAAACGACGCTATTGTCTTCTAATTGATGGTCTTCCGATCGACGGTCTCCCCATCGATTTTCTCCTAGTCGGTCTCTTGCCCATGACGAGAATATTAATTTATTTAAGTTATTTTTTCGATTTATCTATTGGATAGAGTTGGTTTGCAGATCACTGACGGTCTCCTTGTCGATGATGGTTTAACTGAACGAAGCCATTAATCGGTTTCCAATTAAATCACAGCTCCTTATTGATGGTCACGTTGCCAATCAACTGTCTCCCAGTCAACTATGGATTAATTAAATTAAACCATCAACAAAGTTGAGGTCGGACTAGATGCCAACTCACCATCGATCACCTTGCATATTACGTTTATTCATCATCATGTCGTTATATTAGCGTTTTATGGTTTACATGGTTTTACTAAATCATAAAATCTTATATTCCTTAAAAATGGCTTGGGCACGGTAAGGCCATTAAATTAATATATTTATATTCCTTAAAAATGGCTTTGATTGATTTCGTTTTAGTTTGGTATTCTGAATGTGTCTGTTTATGTAGGATGTAAAAGCAGGATTGATAGATTGATTCCTTCTAGTTTGGGTTTTTGAATATGTGTTTGTTTATGTAGGATGTAAATCCATAAAACGGCATTGGATAAATTTTTCCATGGTGCTAGCATAGTTAATAAACAGCGCTAGCGCTTGCGCATCCACCCACTTTGACACATATTCTACAGCAACAAAAATATATTTGTCGTCGTGAGACTGTGCAAAGGGCCCCTAAAATCAATACCCCACACATCGAACACTTCTATAGGTATGGAAATAGTCATATGCATTTCTTTCTTATTTGAAATGTTACCTGTACGTTGGCAAGCATTACAAGTCTTCACATATTTTCTATAATCCTTTGAGATCGTCTTCTAGTAGAAACTCGCATCCAAAATCTTGCGAGCAGTGCGATTTCCTCTATGATGTCATCCAGCGGGGTCGGGCTGGGAAGAAAGCATTATGTTAATCGAGTCATACAAGGTGACACCTCGTCTGATTACTCTGTCTGAGCCCGAATGGTAGAGGTAAGGATCATCCCAAATGTAGTGCTTGGCATCGGAGACCAGTTTTCGCCGTTGTTGATGATTTCCTCTGCTTCTTCCAACAGCTATAACTGTTCATCTGGGAAGAGTTCATTTATCTTTCCTTCATTGAATTGACCTACAGGAGGCTCTTAAAGTCGTGATTAGTGGTCAGCTGCAACGTTCTCTACTCTCGCCTTATTTTGAATAGTGATCTCAAACTCTTGAAGGAGTAGGACCCATCAAATCAAAATCAATCTCCGCTTCGCATCCTATTTGGCTAGAAGATACTTAAGAGCAGAGTGGTCAATGAAAAAATAGTATGGGAAAACAGTATATTGGACCTGAACTTGTTAAATGTGAAAACAATCACCAGGAGCTCCTTCTCAATAGTTGTGTAATTTTTATGTGCATCGTTAAGCGTCTTGCTCGTAAAATAGATGGGATGGGACCTCTTTTCTCTATGATGTTATAGTATTGCTCCAACTGTAAAGTCACTAGGATCACATTAGTTAAAATGGAGACTCCCAGTCTAGGGAGACTAAGATTGGCACGATCGTCAGCTTCTTCTCGAGAATATTGAATGCCTATAAGTAGTTATCATCGAAAAATGGCACATCTTTCTCTAACAACCTAGTCATAGGAAAGGTGATCTTAGAGAAATCTTGTATGAAACGACGATAAAAGCCAGCATGTCCTAAGAAGCTACTAACAGTATTAACGTTAATAGGGGGTGGAAGTTCAGAGATGGTTTAGAGCTAAATTAGTTTCTTCACATCTCGCTAGGACCTTTTCCAAGTAGGCAAAAAATATGAAGAAAGAATCTACATAGAATGAGAAGTCATCCATGAAGAATTCAACATCTTCTAGTAAATGCCCAAAGATCGTTGTCATACACCGTTAAAAGGTCGCTGGTGCATTGCATAGACCGAAGGGGATGCGTCTAAATGCAAATGTGCCGAAGGGGCATGTGAATATAGTCTTCTTCTGGTCCTCTGGCTCGATTGGGATCTGAATGTATCCTGAAATCTCATCTAAGAAACAGTAGTACTCATGACCCATGAATGGTTCAAGTATCTAGAACTACAAAATTAGCAGGAAATTTAAAAGGTCCTACACGAATTGGCACATCCTCTATGACCTCCCTAGGTTTTACCAAAGACCTATCAGCAAGTTGAAGAACCATTTCAGTATATCTAAGTTCACCTATATCTAGTTTCTCATATAAGCTATTAGGCATAATATTTATACTAGCACCTAGATCAACCAAACTTTGACTAACTTTAATATTCTTAATCATGCATGGTAAAGGAAAGCTCCCTGGGTCTTTTAGCTTGGTTGGTCTGAATTGGATGGATGCTCCTTCTTTATAAAAGGAGACTTTCGTGGCATCACTGAGGTTAATCTTCTTGGTGAGCACATCCTTAAAGAACTTTGCATATGTCGTAATCTTGGTGAAAGCTTCCAGGAAGGTTAATATGACCTCTTCTTTCTTGATGATCTCCACAAATATCTCAAACTCTTTTGAAATCCCCTTCTTCTTGACAGCCAATGGGTATAGAATCCAAAAAATGCTTTTGGATCTCTTATGGGGTGAGAACAAAATTAGTGTAGGCAAGTTTTCGAGCCGTAGAAGGTGGGGTAGCTGCAGCGCCGTCGTTTCCTCCTTTTCCTTTTGGATGTCAATCGCAATCTCATCGGGCACCATCTCTGGTTCTTGAATAGATTTGAAATTTCCCTGGATCGTCTTTCCGCTCCTCAGTGTAACCGACATTGCATCCATGTGCCCCTTTCTCGGATGTTGATTGTTGGGATTCTGTTCGGTGTTCCCCGGAAGTTGTCCAGGAGGCCTTTGTTATATGCTTATACCCTATGGCTATTGGTCTTTCCTCACTGTGTTGGGTCGTTTGGATTGACTGTGCCATCGCATTTTGTTGTGGATGCGGCTATGTCTTCTGTCCATTGTATATCTCATTTCGTGCCTCACCGAGTTCTCAGCCAACACCACCTTCAACTTCTTCTCAAACCTACACTTATAGAAAGGGCAATTGAAGAATTTCTCAAACTTCGGTGTCATTAGTCTCGATGCACGAAATCCGTAATCACATTTTGACTCATCAAGACGGCAATAACATTAACAACATATTCTCTTTGGAATTGCTTGAAGACATTTTCACAAAGAGAAGGAAGTGAGGAGTACAGAAATTGGTAGGATGGGTGAGTTGTTTCACGACAAACTGCACGATTTATATAGGCTGAAAAATAGTCGTTGGATCTCTTCTACACTACGGTGCGCACCATAAGATGCGCCATGCACTGTAGGATGGGCGGCGCATTGTAGGTTGATCCAACGGCTATATTCAAACGGTCATATAACGGCCGTTTGAATATAGATTTTGGATCAGCACTCTATAGTGCACCGCGCATGCTACGACGAGAGGCGCATCCTATGGTGTGTGGGGCGTTGTAGGAGGCTGTAATAGCTATTTCGTGTAATTAAGGTTCTCACTGGATTTTCTACGTAATTTCCAATTAAATTGTGCCAAAAAAATCCGGTTAACTCTATAATAAGAATATTTTCCACGTATGCACATATGTGTTTGAACCTAGAACTTTACACATATATTTATATGCATGGGTAATACTTATATCTTTCATTCATCGTCCTTGGGTTAGAGAAGTATGTTATTCAAAACTTTTGACATATGAAATTTCGTTATCCATTGAATTATTATTATTATTATTATTATGATTATGTAATTGTATGGATATTAAGTAGTATGTTATTCAGCTTCGCCGCTAGGCATATATAAATAGTGACACGTGGCTATAGAAAAGGGTACTATCATTACTACCAGGTAATGAAAATTTGGAAAAAGCAATGGCACTTTGCATCATGGTTGTCAGAAGTCACCCACTCATTTGCTATTATTGTAATGATATAGGGAACAAAGTCCAACTTATTTTATGATGTTATTTTTATTATTGATATGAAAATGAAAGTAGCGTCCAACTCACATAGTTCTCATGATATGAAATGGTGTTATTGTATGGCGATCCAAACTCCATCCAACCTGTTCAATCACCCACTCACCTTTTTCCTTCATCATATACATATATGGCCCCCTATCTACGTAATGAACCATGGCATGTTGTTCCATGTGATTGGTCGGTACCCTTGATATATATATTCCCTCTATTGTTCCTGCAAGACGTATATGAGGGAGTCAATAAGAGGTTGAGTATGAGGTGGTGGTTGGTATATAAATGAAACATGAAGAAAAACAATATGGGTTTGTCAGAGGGCCTATAGAACCTAAGACAGTTAACTCGTTAGGATCATAGGGGTATGAGTCGTAAGGCGGTAATTTGTTATAGTAACGTACTTATAATATCTGTATTTAATGAGTAAAAATCTCTTTTCTTTTTATAATTTTTTAGAAATCTAAGTCTAATCGCCACATATTCTTGGTTCAATGGTAATCTAACAAAAATTTAAAGCCAATGTCGTCACAGCTAATAGTTGAGATATTGCTTGTAAGGCCAGGTCTTGATCTTAACAGAAAATCTGAGGTGAGAATATTTTCTTTTTGTCTTCATCGTAAGAACACTTTAGTGTGGTTAGATTTTTTTTGATTATTTGATGGTTTAAATTGATATCTAATTATAATTTTGATTTGATTAAGATAGAAACTATATCCAATCATTTTTTATTCTTAAATCACGCTTCCTCTCGTATAATTTTCTAATTGCCGTATTTGTTAATGATTTTTTTAAAAGCCGAATTTGTTAATGATTATTGATTTAGATTAATCTTCTCTTTCTTCCTTTTTATAAAGTTTTTGGGTAGTTTTTATTTTATATTTTTTTTTATGAATACCATAGATTTTATTCATCAATATGTGGAGCGTCAAAATAGAAAACTCCACCCAAGCAATCCATACAAAGATCTATCGACTGAAACAAAAAAGAACTTTTTATCTTCTATTAACTATTTACGATTTTCATATCTTTATAAATATTTCTTGCTATATTGATTGTCGGAGTATGGTTTTCACCTGCATTCCTCCTATATCTCTCATACATGACATTGCTATAAACTGCTCTCCACATCAATCTAAACATGCAGGAATTAGCAGAATCCCAAAATGTCTCATCGCAACGCTCAAGAACTCCTCCTGCCAGTCAGAACAAACAACACTTCTCCCAGAATGTCTCATCAAAACGATTAAGAAGTCCCTGATTTGTCGCACAAATTGACAATCAACAAACAAATGATTAATATCATCAATTCCATTATCGCACAAAAGACATGAAACATCAATAGTCATCCCCAAGAAGCCATTTGCAAAGCGAGTTGTCAATCGACCCTGAATCGCAAGCCAAATGATGAAACAGTGTTTACTAATAACTGGGCGCCTTAACACCAACTGATGCCAAGGCACTTCATTCCCCCATCGCCTTATCATATCCCAAATCACAACAACTAAGTATCTAGGCCATAATTCACCATTCCACAATGGAAGATTATCATCATCAAACAAAATAAAATGAGCCACTTTGTCCCTAGCAATCAAAATCCTTTTCCAAACCTAGGAGTGGTAAGAGGCACCAATGCAATCAAGAATGGAAGTCCTCTTGAGTCTGCGTTCTCTAACCTAAGAAATCCAGAGAGATCCTGCCTGCAGCAAAATACTCCACACATGACGTAGAATACATTCTAGATTCCAGTCAAACAAGTCTAACACCAAGTCCACCTTCTTTCAATGGAAGAGCAACAAACTTCCATCTCCCACATTCCACAAGAAATCCTTACATATTTTCTCAACTGATCTCAATACTGACTTAGGAAGAAGAAAAATTGAAAGCCAGTATTGACTCATGGAATTGAGAACAGAATTGACTAACTGGAGTCTACCTACATAACTCAGAACTTTAACTCTCCAACTTTTAATTCTAGTAGTTTACCAGACATAAGTGGAACACCAAGATATCAAATAGGAAGGTGCCCCTCCTTAAAACCAGTAGCACTAATGATAGTAAGCCTAATACTAGGGGCAAGAGATACTGAAAATAAAATTTCAGTTTTTTTAGGATTAAATTTTAAGCCAAAAAGAGTATAGAACTCATTGAGAACCTTGCAAATATTATCAACCCCTTTCTCAATACCATTAGTAAAAACTAGCAAATCATCATCAAAATAGAGCTGACTAATTCTCAGTTTCTTGCATTTCAGATGGTAAAGAATGTTACCTTGGCTAGCTTATTTGATCATAAGGTAGTGGAGGAGTTTCATTGAAATAACAAACAAAGCAAGAGATAGTGGATTACCCTGTCTCAGTTCTTTGTAGTCAGAAAAATATCCCACCATTCCACCATTCAAGCCAATACCAAACATCACAGAATTGAGGCAACCACGAATCCAGTTAATAAACTACAAATGGAATCCCATGGCTTGCATAACATAAAATAGATACTTAAAATCAACCGAATCAAAAGCTTTTTTGAGATCAACTTTCAAAGCACATCTAGGAGAGACATTTTTTAGTTGATAAGCATTCACCAAATCATGAGCGAGCAAGATGTTGTCTCCAATCCTTCTACCCTGCACAAACTCTTATTGAGTTTTACTAATAACTTTAGGGGGACAAATCACCATTCTTCTAGCTAGGATTTTCTCAATAACTTTATAAAGGACATTGCAGCATGAATGGGCCTAATATCTTTTATATTAGAAGCATTGATCGTCATAGGCACAAGAGTAAGCCATGTAGAGTTCACAACACAGGGCAGCTTCCCAGTAGCAAAAGACAGATGATTGCCTCCACAATATCAGCACTAATAAAATTCCAAGCATCCTTGAAAAAATAAGCAGAGAAACCATCACGACCAGAACTCTTATCATTTGGGATGGAAAATAAAGCATTCTAGATTTCATCCACACTGATAGGATCACAAATGGACTTAGCCATGTTAGCAGATAGTTTCTTGAGCAGCAAGCCACCAATCTCTTCCATAGTGCAGAAATCCAGAACTCTGAGTGATTCTGGTATGATTGATGTTTATTTCTGTGGTTTTCTTTACATATATACACAGTCTGCATCATTAGGATGCAGATCCAGCTAGTAGTGATCCCTACAAATCAGGGATTAATCCTACCTACCACTTACTATGATTACAATCGCCTAAATCAGGCTAGTCGATTCTATAGGATAGCTAGATTACACTAGGTGATACGCCTAATAATATCCTAGCTATTTCTGTAATTCAACACTCCCCCTCAAGCTTGGCTGTAGATGTTATGGAGGCCAAGCTTGCCTTGTAGATCATCGAACATATCTCTAGGTAGAGCCTTCGTGAGAATATCTGCAATCTGCTGCTTAGATGGAACGTACTCCATCTCGAACTCCTTGTTGTTTACTTTCTCATAAATAAAATGACGATCCGGTTCAACATGTTTAGTTCGGTCATGATGACTCGGATTCTTCACAATGCTTAGTGCGGCGACTGTCACACGGCACTCTCACGGGACCCTCATCCTCCATCTTGAGTTCCCTTAGAATGCGCCTTAGCCAAACTCCTTCACAAATCCCATGCGCGGTGCCACTATACTCGCTTCAGCCTTCGCTCCTTGAGACCACCGTTTGTTTCTTACTCCGCCAGTCACTAAGTTCCCCCATACGTAGGTGCGATGGGTGAGATTGACCTTCTATCTGTAAGGTCTCCAGCCCAACTCGCATCCGTATAAATCGAAATTCTGCGTCCAGTGTGTTTCTGGATCAGCAACCCAACACCTGGTGTGCCTTTTAAATACCTTAAAATTCTCATCACTGCCTCCATATGCTCTTCATTTGGATTGTGCATATGTTGGCTCACAATGCTTACTGGAAACGAGATATCTGGACGTGTGTGAGCTAAGTATATTAGCTTTCCTACCAATTTCTGGTAACTCCCCCTCTCCATCGGCTTGCTTCTTGGCCAAGAGCAAACTTCAAGTTGTGCTCCATTGGCGTGCTCGCGAGTTTGCACCCAATCATCCCGATCTCCTTTAGCAAATCTAAGACGTATTTCCGCCGGGATAAACTTAGTCCCTTACTAGATCGTGCCACTTCAATACCTAGGAAATACCTCAAATTTCCTAGGTCTTTTATCTCGAATTCCGGTGCTAGCTTCTCCTTAAGCTTGTCGATTTCTTTTTCATCATCCCCCGTGATGATAATGTCATCAACATATACAATGAGGATGGCTTTTCTTCCTTCCTCATTTTGCTTTACAAACATGGTATGATCAGTTTGACACTGATAATACCCGTATCTCTTCATGGACTGAGAGAACCTCTCAAACCACGCTCGCGGAGATTGCTTCGAGGCCATACGGTGCCTTCTTCAGTCTGCACACCATTCCCGGTTCAGTGGCAACACCTGCCGGGACATTCATATACACCTCTTCGTTTAGATCCCCGTTTAGGAACGCATTCTTCACATCTAATTGGTATAGGGGCCAATCTAGATTTACTGCAATGCTTAGAAGGACTCTCACAGTTTTTAGCTTGGCTACAGGAGCAAATGTCTCCTCGTAGTCCACTCCATAGCGCTGTGTGAATCCTCTGGCTACAAGACGAGCCTTATACCTCTCAATCTTTCCGTCTGAGGTATACTTCACTGTGAATATCCATTTGCAATCCATCGTGGATTTTCCAGTCGGTAGTCGGCATCTTGTATCCCACGTCGATTCTTGAGCAATGCTCTTATCTCTTCCAACACTGCCTGCCCTCCGGTGAGGTATTTTCATAGCTTCTTCGATGGAGTGAGGGATTTTTCGTGTTGTCAAGAGTTCCCACAAACGCCTTGTACTTCGGCTTAGATTTCCATATGAAACCCATCTTTCAATAGGATGAGTTGTGCACGATCTAGTTCCTTTTCGTGAGCAATTGGAAGGTAGGATCGTATCATCTACCCGTGTTTCCTCTATGTCGGCGATCGAGTTTCATCCGTTTCCTCCGTTTGACCACCGTTCTCAACCCCATCACTAGATTCAACCCCCGATCCATTTGTGCTTGATTCACCTTCTTGGGAGGCCGAGATCTCATTGAATTCTGGTCGCTCGAGCATGTGTGTTTTCTGCCAGTCTTCTTCCTACGCCGATAGACCGAAGCGGAGGGATTTGATTGTTATGTTCGTGGAGGGATTTTTGGCTACTTTAGGAGACTCTAGAATGACGGGGGATGATTCCAAGGTGATAATGCTACCAATGGAGGACTCAACAGTAGAATTCTCCCCCTGAGGCTGACAGTGGGAGTAGAAAGGATGGTGTTCAAAAAACGTGACATTTTTCGAATGATAGACTTTGTGGTCACTTGGAGAGTAACACTTGTAACCACTGTGATGAGGGGAATATCCCAGAAAAACACATTTGATCGCTCTAGGATCGAGTTTAGTACGTAGGGAGGAATCTAAATGGACAAAGGCCGTACATCCAAATACCCTAAGAGGAAGATTGGTTGATAGAGCATGACTATGGGGAAAGTTTTTGAGTAGAACACTACGAGGAGTTTTAAATCGTAGGGTTCGACTTGGAAGACGATTGATAAGATAGGTTGCTTGTGAGGACGGCATCACCCCACAAGCTCTTTGGCGCCTTAGCGGCAAACGGCGATGCTCTTGCCACTTCCGGCAAATGACGGTTTTTGCGTTCAGCAATACCGTTTCTGCCGGGGAGTGTAAGGGCAAAAGCGCTGTGAGCAATGCCATTGGGCGTCGAGGAACGAGCTTAAGGAGTGATTGAAATAATCTTTTGCATTATCGGTGTGAAGAACTCGAATAGGTGTTTGAAACCGGGTTTTGACTTGATTTTGGAAGTTTTGGAAAATTTGTTGGGTTTCGTCTTTGATTTCATTAGGTATGTCCATGTTAAGCGAGTATGATCATCGATGAAGGTGATGAACCATCGAAAACCATTACTTGTTTTTACGAACATGGACCCCAAATGTCACTGTGAATAATGGAAAAAGGATGTGTTGGCTTATATGGCAGACTATGATAGACGATCTTTGTTTGTTTTGCAAGTTGACAAACCTCACAATAGAATGAACTCGGATTTTTATTGATAAAAAGTTTAGGAAACAGTTTTTTGAGATAAGAGAAACTAGAGTGGCCTAACCGGTAATGCCACATCATGACGGGGCATTCTAACTGGCTTGACCTAGAACTTAAGTATGCTGACTTGGAACCCTCTCCCCCGGTCTTAGTCCGCTTATTGTCTTTAGACAATGCGGTCCATCACACGGCTCAAACCCGCCAATCATCCTCCGAGATCCCACCTCCCGCAATACACATTGTGATGGGTCACAGGTTAGTCGACATTTAAGATCCTGTGTAATCTGACTAACAGAAATCAGATTGCAATTTAGCTTTGGAACGTATAGAACAGGGAACACAGCCTGATTAGGGGTCAGGTAGGCTGTCCCAATTCCTTCGACTGGAGCTATGGTTCCATCCGCGATACGAACTCTCGCTTTCCCTACATGAGCCCGGATATTGTGGAGTAGCCGTCTAGAACCGGTCATGTGTTCGGTAGCTCCGAATCTAATATCCGGTGTTGTTTGAACCGATTTAGGGCGAGTAAAGCAAGAGAATTTGTATCTTGCCTAGCAAACAGCCGTGGTGAGTTTCGAGAGGGGCCCGATGCCTTCTTAGCCGTGAATTGAGCCATCATCCGCCGGAGGATCTCCGGTTGTTCTCCGGTCATCGACCAATCCGTTGAGTTTGCTCGGCGGCGGCGGCTCGTGCATGAGCCTCCCTCTCTCGCCTTAGGTTTCCGGTCGGCGGGCTTCCCATGTAGTTTCCGGCGGGTGTCCTTAGTGTGTCCTATCTTGTTACGGTGAGTACACCGTGGACGCACCTTTCCGGACTTGGTGTAAGCGGCCCTTGATTTCCAGTGTAGTGAGTGGCCAGGGCAGAACCCTCCACTGGAATGCTTTTAGACTCAGGGATCATGAGCTTCCTCCTGCTCTCTTCCCATTTGATTTCAGCGAACGCCTCCCTGACTGATGGAAGAGGAAGACGGCCCATGATCCTTCCCTTGGCCTCATCGAGGGCCGATTCGATCCCGTGGAGGAAACGGATGGTCCGTTTGGTCCGGAGGATTTGTCGATACAATTCTCGCATCTTCGTACACTTCCATAGGTGTACGTCGTACGCATCCCGCTGCAGCCGGCATTTGCTCGGTTCGTCATAGTGCGAGTAACCGACTTTTCCCCTTGTTTGAGATCATGGAGTCGCATCTCCACCTCAAAAGCTTCGGCCTTGTTTGCCTGATTGGAGTATGTATGCCTAGCTCCATCCCAGATCTCATGGGCAGTTTGGTGAAGAAGGAATTTCTCACCAATGGACGTGGTCATTGAATTCAGAAGCCACGACTGGACCATATTGTCCTCAATATCCCAGTTGATAAATTCTGGGTCATCCTCTGCTGGCTGCGTGGTCTTTCCAGTTAGGTAGCCTCTTTTCCCCTTGCCTGAGATAAACTTCAGTACTGACGAGGACCATTGGAGATAGTTATCTCCGTTGAGGCGATGGTTTGTGATACAGCCCAGGACCAAGTTTCGATGAGGTCGCCGGGGTTTGAGTGCTTCGGGAGGGATCTCCGAAGTCACGGATGGCGAGGATGGGACTTGAACTTCCTCGTTCGTGTTCGCCATCGGATGAGAGTGAGAGAGATAGAAGAGAGAAGGTAGATGGAGCCGGATTCAAGGTCCGAATCTAAGCTCGATACCATGCGAAATCGAGAACTCGAGTGATTCCGGTATGATTGATGTTTATTTTCGTGGTTTTCTTTACATATATACACGATCCGCATCATTAGGATGCGGATCCAGCTAGTAGTGATCCCTACAAATCGGGGATTAATCCTACCTACCACTTACTATGATTACACTGCCTAAATCAGGCTAGTCTGATTCTATAGGATAGCTAGATTACACTAGGTGATACGCCTAATAATATCCTAGCTATTTCTGTAATTCAACACATAGAAACCTGCTTAACCTCGGGGTTCATTTCTCCTAATAACCTTTTATAGAAATCAAGAGCAATAACAGAAATATCATCAATTTTTGTTACCAGCACTCTAGTGGAATCCTCCGGTTGGAAAAATTGAATTTTAGATTGCCTCACCTTCACAGAACAATGAAAGAAACCAGTGTTTGAATCACCAAGTTTCAACTAGTTCTCACAAGCTTTCTACCTATAACAAGCTTCGTCTACATTCTTCAAATTCATCCATTCAACTTAACTTTTCTTTGCTTTTGAAATCAAATCAGTGTTAGGGGAAAGAAGAGTAGCTCCCTGGTCCCGGTTTTTAATGTGTTCTGCTTCCGCCATTCTACAACTTATGCCAGAAAAATATTGTCGATTAAACTACTTGAGAGCCCCTCAGACACTATTGAAATGTGAATAGACATGCTCAAACCCCCTTCTATGACTAGAAACATCAGAAGAAGACCAAGCAATTCTTAACAAGATCCTTATACCCTACCCTCTCCGTCCATAAATTGAAGAAATTGAACGGTTTTGGAAAAGAGCTACTATTAAGATGAGTGTTAAGCAGAATTCCACAATGATCCGAGACCCTTAGTTCAAGCAATTCATCTCTACTACTAGTCAAAAAGCTAACACAAACAGGATTAACAAAGCATTTGTCCAGCTTCCTCGCAATATGATCATCAACCCTATTATTATGCAAAGTGAATAAGCACCAGCAACACTATGATCAACCAATTCATTACTATTAATCCACCCCGGAAAATCCTGCATCCCCACTGAGATTCCCACCTCATTAGAAGCCTCATCAGAAGATGCAATAGCATTAGAATCTCCAATAACAGCAAGTGGGATATCATAAGGAAGAGAACCAAATGTCTGACAATACATTTGATTCCTTTCCATTGGCTTGTTTGCCCCACAAACCACACAAAGATTGAACACTCTAGCACCACCAATCTTCATTAAGACATATTGCTCCGAATAATTCAAAACTTCCAAT
Source organism: Linum usitatissimum (assembly GCA_030674075.2). NCBI lineage: Eukaryota > Viridiplantae > Streptophyta > Magnoliopsida > Malpighiales > Linaceae > Linum > Linum usitatissimum. The sequence goes on from JAUJYP020001374.1 coordinate 4,343,089, forward strand.
TGGATGTAACTTCTCCAAAGAATCCAAATCTTCCCCAACGGACTATAGGCATAATTTGTAAAAGACTACCTCGAACCAAACTTCATTTTTAGGAATTTTCAGCTTTACTACTCTGTAGTCTAGTTTTTAGAATACTCAAAATATCTATATTATGCTTATTTACATAGCTAATAATATAATTATGCTTAGTAGGAGAATTAAACCCTCGCTGATTCCAAATCAGAACTTTCATCTAGTTTTTTTACCTCTTTTTCTGCCCCTCTTAGCTTTTGCAGGAGGAATGCTGCCTATCCCAATGAAATCTCCAAGGACCGCTTGGCTTGGAGATCGCAAAACAGGATCCCCATCAGGATTTTCCACCATAATTCCTTCTTCCTCTTGCTCCTGTGCAGAATCATCAAATGTTTCCTGAAGAGCATTTGGCACCAACGAGGTTACCACATCTTCCATTTGATCTAGTTCCACTTCAGGGCTCAGGCTGGTAGCCTCCAGTTGCACTGAAACTTGAACAACCAATATATGTTGGACAGTGAAACCAGTCTCCACCTCCTGAGATGCTTTAATTGTGACGTCCTCCACCCCTCCAGTCCTTAGCCTAACCAGTATCCTCGGGAACAAAGGATTCCCCTTGCTTAGAAGGCTCACCTAGAGCTCCCACAAGTACACTAAGCGGCTCCATTGTGATAGGATGGGCTTTCAACCTCCATTGCTTCTGAGGCACAACTTGCTTCTTCACTTCATAAACCCTAGCTTGGGGCATGTCAATAGCGATATTGATACACTGACCTTCAAGGTGAATGACACAATTCTCAGAACATGCTTTATCCCTACCCTTAAGCACACAAACCTTAACATTAAGACCGTCCCGAATGAATTTATTAATGGGAGTTCCAACACTATGAACCAACCATTCAATCCCCTCCTTAGTAATAAGCGGAGGAGGAACATTTTGAAGCCTTATCCACGTAGGCACTTCCCTGCTTTCTAGATCCATAGGCTCGATATTTGATTTCCATTGACGGAGAACCAGAGGTATATGATGAACATGCAAACCCTTCCCAGAACCCACTTGCAGAGGGCAACTAATTGGAAATCGAACAGAAAAAAGTCCTCATCAATCTTAGAGAGAATTATCTCTCCATCTAACCCACATAGCATGTTGATCATAGAGGAGATGACCCTAATTGGCAGGGATGAACCCAAAAATTGACCAACAGCTGCCGCACGCATCTTGATCAAACCCTTCTCAACAATAGCTTTTGGAATGGTAAACACTCCATCCACAAAAGTAGTCTTCAGAATGTCCACATGATTCAAATCTGAATCATGAGAACCAACAATCAATGCCCAGGAAGGTAGAGTAGCCGCTTTGCCATGATCAACAACTCCACTTCCCGATCCTCTTTCCTTCGATTAATAGACTCGACATGTTTGGGATTTTGTTTTGGATTTTGGTTGTTTTTTTTTTCGGATGATTTTTAGTTTGATTTTGGGTTTTGTGAAGTCTCTAGATTAGCTGGTTTTGGTATTAATTTTTTCAGAAGAGTAAGGAAAAGGGTCATGTTATGCTTTTGATGATGACGACCAATGCCCAATGTATTTTCATTTGTGAGTTTAAACCTCCCATTTAAAATTATTAATGCGTTTGAACCTCTTGTAATATTCATTGAGTCAGCACTAATCAATTGATTGGGCTATTGCCCTTCTCGTGAAAAAAGGAACATTGTCTTCGTCCTTTATTTCAACTTATGGGTTTTTTTGTTTTTTCAGATGTGGTTCGATTAAATACTTCTGATGTTGAAAAAGAAGAAGGTACATTTTAATAATTATTAGTATCATTAAATATTTTCAAATCTTAATATATTATTGTAATTCATCTTCTCCTTTCATACTATTATTTGTATTAAAGAGTATGAAGAGTTTGATTTTTTAAAGGAATGGACTCTAGGTCTTACTCATTAGAGGGAATAAAACTGGGAAATAAGACTCCAATCATGTATGTACGAATACAATTAATAACTACATTGGGAAGAGGTAAATCGAAACTACAACGGAAAGGAGGAAGGTGCCCATAATGGGCAAGGGCATCCGCTACACGGTTGCCTTCGCGAAAGATATCTGTAATATGCACATCCCAATCTCTGTTAAGAAGCTGTTTGAGTTCAAGGATGCATGAAAGATGTCGAAAATCATCGGGGGGTTCCTTAAGCGATCTTGTAATCGCACACTGTGAATCAAGTTGAAGGTTGATATGACGGTACCCCTTGTCCCAAGCTTGATGCAAATCCAAGATAGCTCCTCGAAGCTCAGTTCTTGTAATAGTACATCTACCCAAATTCACAGCAAAAAAATGAAGGGATGTACCGCTTGAATCCCGAATAACTCCCCCAGCTGCAGCAACGCTATTTGGTTGGAGGATTGACCCATCCATATTAACTATAACATACTCATTTCGCACAGCCTTCCAACCATTGAGCGTCTCATGTCATACCAGAGCATCTCTCGCAAAGGCTCTATCTCCCACTTTCATTATCTCCCGAACCTCGACGATCCAATGAAGGACTCGTAGGCGGAGCTGATTGTAGGAAATAAAAACATTACAAAACACAACCTCGTTACGACATTTCCAAATCGGTCCAACACACAATACCAAATTCCATGCACTTTTTGGGGTGAGAAATTCTTTGCAACAACCAAGCTTGAAAATCTTGAGCAAAGAAATTGCTCCACAAATCAGGGACGAGAATTTCCTTCCAAGTAGCTGCTGCAACACTACAATCTCTTAATAAATGACGTGGTTTCGGCAGACCCCTGACAAACACTACAAAGATCATTAGTTGTTAAATGTCTGCGTCGCTTTTCTACATTAGTGAATAACCTGCATTGAAAAACTAACAAGAGAATATGCACAATTTTATTCGGCCCTTTCCATCTCCAAATTTTATGTCAAGCCGGTTGAGAATTTCTTGGTCGATACCTACAATTAGATTATAAGCACTTTTTACCGAGAAATTACCTTTAGGATCAAGACCCCAAAGCAACCCGTCCTCTTCCTCTCCCGACGGCGGCATCATGCCTCCAATCATTTCAATAGCTACTCATGTTAGAACATTTTCAAGCTTAGCCCAGTCCTAGTCCCCTTCTATGTTAACCGCATCCCGCCACCATCCAATCTGCCTCCTTGCCAAGTTCATCTGGATCGACAAAGTCAGCCAAAATAACTCCTCCATCGATCCAACTATCAAACCAAAACCTCGTATCACGGCCCCCACGAATGTAACGTTGTGCCCCTTTTTGGACAGCCTAGGAGACCCTCCGTATACCACGCCAAAGGGGAGAATAAGATTTTTGCCTAATTACCACCAATCCTTGATCACTTCGCCTAAAGTATTTTCCTTCAATTACTTTGTCCCATAAAGCATTAGGTTATGCTAAGAGATTCCACGAAAGCTTCATAAGAAACGCTTCATTGAACTCTTTTGCTATTCTCAAACCAAGCCCACCTTGCTCATTTGGCCTACACACATCATCCCAAGTCGCCAGTTGGGGTTTCCTTCAATCCGGAAGGCTACCCCACACAAAGTTATGGATATTTTGATCTATTTTTTTGCAAATATTTTCAGGAAGGAACACAATTTGCATCACATAGGAAGGGATAGCATTAAACACAGAGGTGGCAAGAGTAACTCTACCCGCAAGCAAAATAGTTTTACTCTTCCACCCTGCCGACTTGACATCCATACGATCCAAAAAAATGGTAAGTATCATTAGTGACCCGTCCATAAAGGATTGGGAGACCAAAATACATACCAAGATCTTTAGTTTCACAAAAGCCAAGGCTAAAACAAATATGAGAGCGAAGATGAGCCGTGGTATTCTTAGAAAAGAAAATTCTCGACTTATCTTGGCTCACTACTTGACCCGAGGCAAATCAGAATCTATTAAGACAATCCTTAATAGTTCTGCACTGTTCCAAGGAAACAACACTAAACTACACCAAATCATCAGCAAAAAAATTAAATGGGAAAGGGGCGCCCATTCCTACCTAACGAAATGGGACACCAACTACCATTATAAATATACAATAAGATAGTATGACAAAGACGCTCAATCCAAAGAGTGAAAAGAAAGGGAGAAAGAGGACATCCCTGTCATAGACCGCAGCCCAGAGTAAAGGGCTCTATGAGATTGCCATTCCATTGCAATTGGGTGGTTGCCGTAGTGATGCAAGCCATTGTGACTTTGATGAAGTGCTCTGGGAAATGTGCATGAACTAGACAGAGTATCCTTCATAAAAGACCACTCAACTCTATCATACGCCTTTTCCAAGTCAAATTTGATTGCAAGCATTCCATGCCAACCTATTTTAAGCCTCATCGAATGGACCACTTCCTGAAGAATAATGATATTCTCAGTGACTTGTCGTCCAGGGAAAAAACTTGTTTGGTTGGGACTAATGAGCCTATCCATGGATCCTTTGATCCGGTTCGCCAGATATTTAGTCAAGTTCTTATAGAGGACACTGCACAAGCTGATAGGTCTGAATTGCCCCACATTCTCTGATAAGGCTGGTATTACGATCACCCAACCTGATTCCATTTCAAATTGGATTTTTGCAACTACTGAATAGCCTCCTGCCAGAGAGTTGTTTCTAGCTCCACTCTGATATCTTGTTCATGTCCAATAGAGGCTTCCTAGCTCCGTCGTTCATTCTTTTTCTCCAGATCAACAAGCTTCCTTTCTAAACGTTGTTTCCATTGAAAAATGTTTCCAAACGTGTTCTTGTTCCACTTGATCAATTTCTCCTTACAATCCAGCAAAGACCAAATAATATGCTTTTCCGTTGTCCATTCCTCTTTGACAAGGCATTGGAAATCCTATTGGCCAAGCCAAGCCACATTAAAGCAAAAAGGGCGCTAATTATTAGGTAAAGAAAAACCAGAAATGCGTACCTGTATTGGATGATGGTCCGACTTAAGTCGTGGAAGGTGGAAATTGGATGAATCAGGGAAGGCGAGCTACCATTCTTCCTTAATGACAGCACAGTCTAATCTCACCATCAAGCTAGTCCGCCGCCAAGTAAACCTTGGGCCCATGAATCCCAAATCAAAGAGCGCACATCTATCCATGCATTCCTTAAAATCTTGAGCTTGACCAGTTTCAAAATCAGGCCCCGCTTGGCGATCAACTGGCATGAGTGATGCATTAAAATCACCAAGCACAAGCCAAGGGCGATGAATGTCTGAACTAATATCAACCAACTCTTCCCAAAGGGTGCGATGATTTGCTCTCCATGGCACCCCATACACAAAGGTAATGAACCCCTGAAAGGTACCATTCCACTGAGCACATACATGAATTGATTGGGTTGAGGACCGTATGACCTCGAGCTAAATAGAAGAGTCATTCCAAAGCAACCCAATACCACCGGAGAACCCAATAGCTTCGACCACAAAATAGTTGTCGAAACCGAGCTTCCCAATAACTGTAACTACTTTCTCACCACTAATCCTCGGTTATGTGATAGCGACCACTGTAGGATGATGAATCTGAACATAATTGAGAAAGGTAGGGATAAATTTTTGTGACCAGCACCCCGACAGTTCCAAGAAAAAAAAACTAATCACAAAAACAATAATGAAAAATAAGAAACTACCACCCGGGAGCTAAGTCCTGCCGTTCCCCTCCACATACACATCTGGTAAGATCTCCTTTGTATAGTCGACCAAAGAATCGTTGCTATTTTTAGACCGATTTAGATCAAAATCGTTTTTCTCCATATTCAAATTTGAACCAGCAACATCCTCATAATCCGTGATCTTTCTCTGAATTGGAAGAGGAATACCCGCTGGTACAAACCCTTCCAGCCTAAAGACATTGACCAAGGGCCCAGATTACTTCTTCTTCTTAACTTTGATGTCCCATTTATTGCTTGAAGACTCAACTTACCGAAGACCGTTCCAATTATCACACTTCAAATTCGGAAAACCATCCTTACGTTTCATATGTCGATTCATCGACATCAGAGTATCCATCTTATGAGTAGGTGCCTGCGAGACAGGAACGAAAGTCGCATACTCATCTGCAGAGACACCATTACAATTTGAATTGTTCAAGTTAGAAGGCTTCAATTTCAATTTCTCCAGTGAATCTGTTGGAACTGTAGGACTAGGCAGAGAGGAACTAATTAATGTTGGGACAACACAACTGGAAGGTTGACCATTCTCTACAACGAGGTCAATACTTTGGATCGGAGGGAGCAGCTTCTGAGGCTTGGGGTCTTTCACCACAAGCCCATCATTTGGGAGGCTATTTTTGAGGACATATAAAGGAGAGGAATTAACCAATTTAGAGGGACAAACAGATACTGATTTCGAAAGAGACTGAGTCGTCTGGGCCACATCTCACCCCTTTTCAGCCTCAGCAATCAACAGGCCCTTTGAAGAATGAACTTGTTTATTCCTATTTTTACTTGGAAACGATTTCTCCTGGATGGAATTCCCCTGCTTTGATACACCTTCCTTAATCTTAACACCACCTTCCTTAGTCTTAACTCCACCTTCCTTTTTGCTTGATTTTTCTTCCCAGATCGCGCATCAACACCAGCTTCTTTCAGAGTTTGATTTTGTTACGGAGAGAGAAGAGATCTCCCTAATTTCGGTGATAAAGATTAACTTTTTGTTTTAAGATTCCCTAATTTTAATTGATTTGGTGTAATCCAACCACACTAACAAATTTTTTTTCCCGAAAGGCATGGTACCTGAAATTGTCATTCCTCTAAGACGTTCAAAACGAGCGTACATAGAGCCCACCGGATGTATAGACTCCACAAATAGAGTTGTATGAGTCACGGGTCTCGCAATTGCCTTACCTCGGTCCTTACTCACCAGTATACAGACAACGGCAAAGAGTCACCCGAAAACATCAGCAAAACAACGCACACAAATGACTAACTACTGAAATAAAACTAGCTATAGATACTGGATGGTCCTTATTGGAAAAAACTATAAGGCTAGTCTCATGGTTATCCGCCCGCCCTGCTTAGTTGAGGGCTCTTGGCCCCAACTGCACCACATCGACGAGAGATAGTGCCTCAACAGAAGGGATGAGAACCTTCAAGGCCGGAACTGGGATCCACCGATCCCCTCCTTGAAGCCTCGCTCCCGGGTCTTCGGTTAGATCTATTAGGGTTCGCGCCAATAGCCCCACCGCTAGAAGTCTCGAACCTTCACGCTGCGGAGTTGGGACGGTGGGTCTCAGCTTCTCCGGTTGCGCCCCGCCAGTCACGCTGATCGAGGAGGTTGAGGGATCCGCTTGTGGTGGGGGTCCACGGGGAGATCGCAGGTCGGAATCGAGGTCTATGACAATGATTCATAATTGATGGGAAATTGAGTAAACAATGGGCTAGGTTTTGGGACACAACTCTTCGCGAGAGCGCAAATTTCTCTACAAGAGAAAGCAACTAGGCAACACTAATAATTTAGAAAAAGAGTAACTAATAATATCAACCTCACTAACAAATTTTAAATCACAACCATTAATTAGGTCATGCTTCTTAAATCTAATGGATAATAATAATTTTCTCACTAGGGCTGTCAAACGGGCGGTTTGGGTTGGGCACGAGTCGGGTTTGTCGGGTTACGGGGTTTGTCGGGCTACGAGTTATTCGGTCACGGGTTAAACGGGTCACGGGTTCGCAGGTCACGGATTTTTCGGGCCACCGGTTTGTCGGGCCACGGGTTGTCGGGTTGCAGGTTAATCGAATTACGGTTTCATCAGATCACGGATTCACCGGATGACGGGTTCATCAGGTCTCGGGCCGGGCGGATCACCGGTTGGCTCGGGTTGCCCATCGAGCCATCAATTTACAAAATGTAACACATAAGTTTTATTTAGATAATAAAAATAGAATTTAGATCCAATAATAATTTTCACATTTTTTATTTAAATTTAAAATAATTGAGATTACAATTTGAATTCTAAAATAGTAATAAAATTGTAGAAACTAGATTACAAATTGAAATTTTAATTTTAGGATTACGAAATCAATAATGACAAAAGTAAAAAAAAAACTCCAAAGATCGGCGGTCATTTTATGATTAAGATTTTTCATTCTTGTTCATGTCTATTCAAAATTTATCATTATTGTTTATTGTGTCTTTTTTTTCATTGCTTTTGTATAAATCACAAAACTTGGTTAGCTCCTACTATTTATTTTGTTCATGCTAGTAACTAAACAATAAACATAATATAATGTTGAATCCAACTACCCAACTTCATAGAGACAGTACCTCAATTTGATTCTTAATTTATGTTATCAATATTGAGTGTGTTGTATATAAGCTAATTGATATTATCCACTTCTTTTGAAAAAATATGATTTTGAACTTGCGAGTGAGCATTGAGCAATAACATCATGTTGTCTTGGATACAAAAAGTTTGCTTTTATGAATATTTATTTAAAATGAACTAATTATTTTTAAAGCCTATGTCATCAAACTAATTTGAGATTATGGAATAATTATCTATTAGAACTTATGATAAAATGTACTTGAGAGAGAATTTCATATTTTGTCGGATGATATGACGGGTTAAACGGGCGTGCTGGCGGGTCACGGGTTAGTCAGGTTACGGGCCATCGGGTTATAGGTTAATCGGGGTATCGGTTAATCAGTCACGGGTTTATCGGATTACGGGTTTATCAGGTCACTGGTTCATCGAATCACGGGCTGGACGAATTTCAAATTGTTGACTTTTTAGTCAAACGGGTTACGAATCGAACTGGACTAGTAGGTTGAGCGAGTTTGTCGGGTCGGATCAATTTTTGCCAGTTCTAGTTCTCGCAGGATAGTAGATTCACTTTTTATAATGGTTTTCGGCTGAACTTAATCTGATTCAACTGAAATATCGGGTCTAAATTATAAAATGGTCCAAGGCCCCTTAAAAATATATCCAGAAAATATAAATCAAATCATCCAAATATACGTTGCAGATAATTTTTTATGAATGTATTAGTGTACTACCCAATTGAAATACAAACTGCACAAGTAATTTTGAATCTTTGGTTTGGAATTAAAGTGGGAATTTACATGTAGCAACTAACCTGCTGGAAAAAAAAAGACTAATAATAAGTAGCAACGAGAGAGAGAGAGAGAGAGAGAGAGAGAGAGCAAAGTACGAAACATCTGCCAATCCAGTCCAAATAACTCTAATAGTCAGAAATCAAAACAGAGAGAGAGAGAGAGAGAGAGAGGGATAAAATATCTCCCAACTCACTTTAAGTAACCACTACTCCTCTGTTCCATCATCAAATTAAATGCTCCTTCTATTTTAGCTACTCTACTGTACTGTCCTCTTTCTCCCTCTGATTCCACACCCAAAAAATTCCAATTTACGAAATTGAAGCCAAACTAGGAAGAATGGGAGAGAGCAGGGAATTGGGTGTGATGATGAGCAGATCATCATCATCGACCATTGCTCTACTTGTTCAGTGCTATGTTGTGATGATGATGATGATGTTGCCGTGGGTTGTTCAAGGAGGTGCGGTTGCTTACAAGAACTACACAGTAGGGGATTCACTGGGATGGTATGATATCTCAGAGAAACCAAGTGCTGATTACCAGAAATGGGCTGATTCCCACAACTTCTCCCTGGGTGATTTCCTCAGTAAGTCACCACCCACTACTACTCCCTTAGCTTCCTTGTGTTCCTCTTTCTGATCTACCCCACCACTCAACGTAAGTGGTTGTTTTTTACTACCTACCTCACCTGTCATATTCATCTTATTGCCATTAACGTGTTGGATGGATGGATGGGGGGTGAATAGGAGGAGCCATTAAGTTAGAAGGAGGATGATTAATCCTCCATCTTTTCAGTTTTCTGGGTAATCATGTTGGTCTGATTTACTGTCTCTAAAATGGGTTGGTTAATTACTTGTGGCTGTACATATTGAAAAGAAATTCAAGGACAATACCTTGGGGATAGTGTTGATTAAAAGAGACATGAGGAGGAAACATAAGGTGGTTTCCCCATTTGTAAATTGTGCAACATTAATTTGCCTGTAATGACAGAGTTTAGGGTAGCAGAAGAAGAGAAAGGATATGATTCTCCTCAGGGAAGAGGAAAGTAAAAGTAGTGGCCCGACTTTCACATGTTCTCTCTTGCTGTCTTTATTATTATTATTTATTTATTATTATATTAGCATTATCCCTGACTCTTCATACACGCATCTAAACCGACACTGCGGCACAGCTAGCTTCTGCTGTACCATTTTCCAATACCCACCCACCTTCTTCCGCAGACTTAATTCACAGTTCACAGCCGCCCACAATTTATCCCTATATATAATTCATTAAGTCTTCTGACTGAACATTTGCTTCCTAAATTCTCCACGCATGCATGCATGCTCCAGCTCAACTCTCTTGCTTTCTACTTAATTATGAGTCAACCAGACCAGACATTGGTTCAACCTCTCCCGCCATCTCTCAATCATGTCACATGTCAACTTGGTGTCATCGGTTTCTAAGGTTGCAACACATTCTTTTGTCGGCCTGTTCCATTAATTACATGTTACTCAATTTTTCGTTTTCAATTAGGCAATGTGTGTTGTACTAATTTTACAATATATGCATGATCGGATAATTGATGTAGCTTTGTCTGTTTTATTAATCCAAATTATCTTGTGTCTAGGTCCTACACTGAGTTTATTACCATGTTGGTTTCCACCTAAAATTGTTTCGATCCATCTACCTGTTGATTCCAAACGTTCGTATGCGAAAAGAGGTCACTTGACCTGTCAATTGTAATATGGTGTCATGAACATGGAATGATTAATTAAATCAAGGTGCTAACATTTGTCCACTTCACGCAGTTTTCAACACCAACACCAATCATTCAGTGATCCAGACCTACAACCTCACCACTTACCAACAATGCAACTACGACGACTCCCAACAAATCGACACCACACAGTGGTCCTCCGGCGACCCTTCCAACACCGCCACCAACCCTGTCACCGTCGCCGTCCCCCTTCTTAAGGAAGGCCCTAATTTTTTCTTCTCCGGTGACTACGACGGTGACCAGTGCCGCAGCGGCCAACGCTTCAAAATCGCCGTTGCCCATGGCAAGGGCCTCCCCGACATCCTCAAGCCGCCGTCAGAGCAAGCCCCTGCACCCAACAGCGAAGACGTCAATAACGAGGATTCGGCTCCGGACACTACGGTCCCCGCCGACTTCACCCACCCTAAGGGACAGGGACCCACTGCCGCGACTGATTCCGATGATGACGATTCTGATAGCGACGACGATAAGAAGGCCACGTCGTCGCGGTCAAAGAACTCTGGGAACCACCTTACCATCCTTTCCGGGTCCAGATGGATGGTTTTGCTATTGGGAATTTGTTATTATCACATGTTGTGAAGTTTGAATGGAACTCCAGTATATTTATGGTGATTGTTTGATTAGTGCTTACTACGGTTGTTTTACCGTTTAAACTTTAGGAGGCATTCCGATAATTATTTTCGAAATCTAGGATTTAGACAATAAAAGAGGTTAGTCGTACAATATCTCAACATTTATTTATGTGTAGTAGTTGTTTGATTGAAGTGATTGTATAATTTATGAATCTTTATATATTTTATTATCTTCGACCTGAGGACCTCAAATGCTCTGCCATTTTACAGGTTGGTGATTCGGATAAGGTATTTAAATGATGTATTTTAGTTTATATAAGTTATTTGGGGTAAAATACATTATTTATCATCCTAAATAAAAGTCGTGTTAAAAGGTCGTTTGGATGATATATTTAAATAATGTATTTTGACTCAAATAACTAATATCATTTTAAATGAAAGTCGTGATATTCTGTAACTGTGATATTTGAAATAACCATAACCAAGTATTTGAAATAACTCAATTCAAAACTCATAACCTATTATTTATTGTGTTAGCCAAACAAGATAATTCTTACACCTCAAATTTTATGCACATAAGTTTGACAAGTATAATTGATACCCACCCAAAACCCGTCTAAGGATAATTGACAGATAAGGGCAAACCCGATCAACAAGGATAATTGACAGATAAAGACAAACCCAGTACTCGTTTATAACGGGTATTCATTAAAACGAGTAATGGGTAGAAACGGATTTGATAATATCCGCCTGATAAATACTCGTTGTATATATTGGGTTGTTTAACTACAAATATATAAACCAAAACACATACAAAGTGTAAAAAATTCCTATCCTCTTTGCACCTTAAAAATGCCTCACTTCCAAATAATACATCATCATTTTCCTCCAAAATATGAAAACACCTCATTTGCAAAACTGGAACTTTACTGTCACGCCTTCCAATTTTCAGAGTCTGGCATCAGAAGCAGCCTTGCAATCTCAAACGAGGCTTTGATCAGTAAGTGGCACTGGAGGTTCACAGGTCCACAATTTCGAGATGGACTACAACCACAAGGTAGTCTCCTCACATGCCAGGTTTCTTTCCATCCTAGATTTCAAATCAAATAAATCTTGCGAACGTCAAATAAAGTGCCTACCTTGATCGATGCTTTCAATTGTACAGAAATTCACAGTTGGAAGAATTCAGTCGCTGCACTTTTACTTGCAGCTTACACTTTGTTTTGTTTCATCATCACGGCGGAGGAGCCAGCATTGTAAGGATGATTCACAAGGTTTGGTTCATTATGGAGCAGAAGCAAAGCTAAAACCAAGTTTAAAGATTGCTAAAACCTTATACAAACAAGATTTCCGCTGAACTTTTTCTTATTCTGAAATTTTATAATCTTAACATCTCTTAAGAGAGAAGCATAACACCTAATGTCTATTAGCAACTCCACATCTGTTCATCATACATACACAGTGATACACTAAAGTAATGAACTCTAGGAAACAAATCAAAAGGAGTTCATTCCATCGCCAAATTACCAATCTCATGTTTATAAGTTATAGCAAGCTGAACACAGAGTCGTACAATGGAGGAAAACCCTAAATTGACTAGACATCCAAGATTATCCACCACCTTTTAAATTAAAACATAGAAATCAGCCTACTTATCTTTAGTGGAGACTCCGTATTTCTCCTGCATCTTAACAAGCTCGTCTTCCTTCTTCTTCTGGTCGAACTTCTTACTCATCTTCGCCTGCTGGTAATACAGAACGATGAGGTACCTGTTGGCGACGTTGAAGCCGGAGAGGTGGTCCACGGCCGTCTTGGCGTCGTAGATGTCCTCGTAGACCACGAAAGCTGTGCCTCTGGTGTCCTTGCCGTTGCCGACTCGGATCTGGCGAATCGCTCCGAACTTGCCGAAGATATCATACATCTCCTCGCTGGAGATGTTGAAGGGGAGGTTACGGACGTAGAGCACCCGGTTCACCTCCGGCGGTAGGCGGGTGTTTCCCTTGCGAAGGCTAACCGACATCACGGAGAGATTTTGGTTGGGTCGCCGGCGCGAATGGAAGGAAAATTCAGCTAGATTTTTCTCCTAGGAAGAGGGTGGGTTAGGTGATTTAATTGAGGCGGCCAGCCTTTTGTCCTACATTATGGATCGGGCTGAAACAACTATATGGACTTGGGGCTTTCAAATGGTTGGCAGTTTGGACATGCGCAGAGTTTGGCCCAAGAAAATAGGCATAGTTTGCAATTTGGTGCTGAGAAAACAGTCGCTAGAGATAGCCAAACTCCAAATTAATCAACCCAAAATTTGCAGTTTCATACTTTCATTCATTGCAAAAATTTGTCTAGAATAACGTAGAAAGGATACCAAATTATTACTTTTACATCCCACTTTTGAAACAATAATGATCTAGCAAAACATGGCCGCCTGGTTTTGATTTAAGATTGGTGAGTGGAGTTGTTAAATTTAATGGTGGATTCATAATGGTTTAATATATTGTACTGAATTGTATAAGAGTTTAAATATTCAAAATCATATATAAAAAATGTCAATCAATCAAAAAATATAAATAAATTTATAAAGTATCAACCTTCAAAATCCGAAAATATACTGGGTTGGGGCCAGGGAGACTCCCCATATATCTGCCACTGCTGAACTTTCAATTTTATCCTTCCTGCGGTTACCAACTATGTTCTTCTGGAACCAGTGGTTCTCAAAGAGAAGGTAAACATCCTCGAGTAGACATGTTTGATGTTTTAAAGTCTCGGCCATGGTGTTGATAAATTATTGTATAAGTCAGTGTCTTCATGTTAACTTTGCCCCCACTGTCAACTTGACTGTTTCGGGCCAATAATTACACAGATGTTATGTTATAATAATATGTTTATTTATTGTTCATTAGGGGATTGAATTTACGTTTATGGGAGTGGGTTTACGTTTTGCTAATGGGGTCTTTCATCAAGTTAGTGTATTGGAGTGTGTTAGTATTTAAGCTACAGTGAGCTAAGGTTATGGGTAAGATGAATAATAAGCAAACACTTTATTACTTGCACTATTCTTTAGTTTAGCTCTTTAGTTTTTCTGTTTTATTTCAATTCAAAGACACTGTCCTCAAATTATCATTTCATTTCATCCACCATTGATCAAGAACAAGACCTAATAGTTACACACTTTAAATCAGCATATAACAAAGTGGTATCAGATCGGAACGATTCATCCATCATAGTTGACGAAAAATCATGGGAAGCGGAGTAAAACGTCAGGCCCGACAACTAGCAACTCTCCAAGGAACATGACCGACCTCCCTGCTCAAATGACTAAGGTCTTGATCTTGGCCGCCAACAGAACTCAACAAGAGTCGTAAGCCCGTTAGAATGCAGAGAGCCTTGTAGCGATTAATGAGCGCTTGGATCAACTGGAAGGGGTCAAAATCATCAACCACACTGTCGCCGCAAGCCAACCGGCCTCCCACTCCTCAATTAAAGATTGAATTTTCCCGCTATGTCGGCGAGGAAGACCCAACCACTTGGATCGTAGGGCAGCTCAGTATTTCGAGTTTTATCGAACCGCCGATGTCGACAAAGTATTAATTGCTTCAATTTATTTGGAAGGAGAAGCTCAACTGTGGCCGCAGGTTATGAAGGACGCCAACCACTAGCTTACGTGGGACCAACTCGTGGAGGGCATGCACTCGAGGTCCGGTCCAACACGGTTCCGAGATCCGTTGGTGAGTTGACAAAGCTTTACACAAGAAGGGTCGGTCCGGAATTACCAAGCTGAGTTTGAGAAGTTGTTGGTACGCGTAGGGCAATTTAACATGGCTCAACAAGGGCGCTGTTTTACTAGCGAACTCAATCCACGAAGTTGGATCGATGTTCAGGCGGCTCAACTGGCATCGCTATCGGAGGCCATCAGACTTGCAAGGCTATTTGAAGAGAAGATTCGAATTGGGCAGGAGTTGGATGACTCAGGAAGGCAACTCACAACGAGGAGCGTCTAGGACCCGTGAATGTCAAACGTCTTACCCCTGCCAAGATGAAGGAACGTCGAAATCGAGGATTATGCTTTAATTGTGATGAAGTTTTCGGACCCGGCCACCGGTGCGAAAAGCTATTTTATATCGAGATGAACTCTCTCGACGAGAATTACGAACCATCGGGCTAGCGACACAAATTTCGAGTGTTACGACCCTTGAGGACGAGAATATTTCGATGAGTGATGGTATGTTACGTGACAATAATTACACAGTTGTTATGTTATAATAATATGTTTATTTATTGTTCATTATGGGATTGAGTTTACGTTTATGGGAATGGGTTTACATTTTCCTAATGGATGTGTTAGTGGAAGGGGTCTTTCATTAAGTGTGTTGGAGTGTTAGTATTTAAGGTTATGGGTAAGATGAATAATAAGCAAATACTTTATTACTTGGCACGGTTCTTCAGTTTGGTTATTTAGTTCTTGTCGTTTATTTCAATTCCCAAACAATGTTCCCAAATTGTCATTCGTCTTCATCAACCATTGTTCAAGAACGAGATCTAATAGTTACGCGCTTTAAATCGGCACGTAACATTGACCACGGACTTTTCTCAGTATTTATCAGGAAGAAACCCTAGCCAGGCGGCATCGAGATTTGCTGCGCCGACAGGGACTGTTGACGATGGGCAACCCCTATCCACCGGCTCTAACCTCCCAGAGTTGATTCCCTTTGTGGCTAATAAGCGCACCCGTGCTGTAGTTTCCCATGATTTCTTTGATCTTGATTGTCCTTCTATCGATTTGGCGAGTGCTAAAGCCTCATTGTTGAACTCGACTAAGTTCTTCAAGTCGGTTGTTTCGAACTAAGAGGGCTAGTACATGGCTCCATATCGTATCTAGAATCTCTTCCCGTGCCAAAACCGTTGGACGATACGGTTCCACAAAACCCTAGATGTCCGGGGATCATGTCCACGGAAGAGGAAGTCAAATCCTTCTACGAACCTTGGTATAAGACACTTGTGGTTAGGGTTATTGAATGTAATATTTTTTTCTTAGCTATCAAGAAATAGCCGGAATACCTTTGGGTTCAACAAGGGGGATCCAAGTTTCTCATATGGCTAATCGGTGATATGCTGTTAGATTTTCATCAAAGGACGACCTGGAGTCGATCCCAAATCTACATCCTAGGAAATACACCTCTTACGAGGGTAGAACTCACACTTGACTTTCTAGGGATCGCTCATCTTTGTGCGGCTTTCAAAGGTCCTTGGAAATTTTTTATTATTACATAGCAGTGTCAGCATGGAAGCCGGATTTCAATGTCTATACTCTGGCAAAAATCCAAACATGGATTTAGCTACCTTATCTTCCATTGCTAGTGCAACAGAGAGTGGTTCATGTTGATGAGGTCACGACCATCGGCGAACAGACCAACTTCGCTCGGGGTTGCATCGAGATTGACTTGGCTCAACCCCTGTTGGGCGTTTATGAACGGGAGGGGGTTAAGCATGAGATTGGTTATGAGAGTTTGGAGAATCTTTGTGTGAAATGTGGGCAGTATGGTTACATTGTGGATAACTATGGCACGGCTCTGGCACAGATGGACACTGAGTCTGACGACACGAACCAAAACGCAAAGAGAGACTCCGTAGGAGGATGTAGGCATCTCGATGATCCCCGGGCCACAAGCAATACTATCAGCTTGACCTGAAGTCCAATCCCAAGACTGATGGCCCTAAGGCTCCTTCAGGCCACGACTCCCGATATTTTGTCCTCGGCGAGACTCCAGCTAAATCGCCAAACGTCTCACACCTAGTAAGGGCTGCCGCTAGGCGCCCCTAACTACTTAGAAGGCTTCAAAAAGGAAGAAGCTGGCTTCAAACCCCTGTTAGGCATCTCATGGGTCGACAAAGAAGCTATCTCTGGTTGTAGCGCAATCGGCTCCGAACTCGACCCTTGCTGCGCAACCTACTCCGAACTCGACCCCTACCCCGTCATTGGTCGGGCCCTTTCAAATATGCCTCAATCACTGATGGAGCCTCCGGCTGATGAGGTCATTCCAGTGATACAAGATGCCAAGGTTTCGAGAAGTCAAAATCATTGGGCGGAAATCAACAGAAAGGTCACCGAGCAAGAAGAATGTTGGACTAAAAGCATACATTCCGGAGGAGGACTCTCTAATATGGAAGATAGGACGTCCCTGTCATGTATTAATGAAGTTAATTTCATCCTAGGAGATTTGGCGATCCAACGAGTGTCACTGATGCAGACGAGTTGCATCGATGTCAGAGATGCGTAAAAAATTAAGATTCTTCAAGAACCCGCAAACGAGCAGACTTTTCTCGACCTATCTTCAAAGAAGAGATATATTATGATGAAAGGAGACCCTCCAAAAATTTTGAGAGCATTCAGAACAGCTGAGAAAATAAAGGTGCAAAATGACACAAAATCGCACCCGTCGCAATCTCCGTATCAAGCATATTTGAGCCAGAGCTCAAACGAAGACACTTTGCTAGAACCATCTCTGGACTAGAATTACTTTGGAGATAGTGAAGCCCATCAAGACAAACCTGAGAAGTCTGGTCCACCATTGGACCCGAGACCTAAGTGCCCTCGCCTAGGTGGCACCGGTACCACCAAAACAAGGCTTGTTGCATCCATTAGAGTCTGGACCATTTTTGCTCAACCTAGAGGTTCACTAAACATTGAAGGGTCTGCCTTGGATGTGCTTAAGGCCTAAGACAAGGTCTCCAACCTTCCATCAAGCCTACGACTCACTAAGTCCGCTTTCTCGGCTTAAGTTGTGTTTTATATTGTATTTGTGTTTTAGTAGTAATTCAAGCTTTGTAATTAGAATTAATAGTGTTAGTTAAGGCCCAAAAAGCCCTCTTAAAAAGCTCCTTGGCCAAATTCTATCATTGGAGAGTAAGGGTTGACCAAGTCAAGACTTGTTCCTTAAGGAAGAATGATTACTTGCATTGCAATGCAAGAACTCCTTCTCCTTCTTTTAAAAATTACATGTCTCGTTATCGTACTCATAAAGGAATCATTGTTGAACATTGGTGTGACATCCCGATTTCAGGTCGATATTTGACTCTGGGTTTTGTTCGGGTTCTATGAGTCTCTAAGAACCGGCGGTCAGATGGACCATCGGGGGCGTGACAGACTGTCTATCAAAGGCGTGACCACGACCGTGGTCAGTAAAAGTCACGATCGTGGCTGACAGGTGAATCACGACCGTGAGTAGCAGTAGGTCATGGGCATGGTTGCCATGCCACCACGGGCGTGGTGGAATGTTCATAAAATAAGGCTAGCTTTTTTCAGAACTCAAAATTACAGAAATCTAGTGTTGCAATATCCCTAACGAGCGGTGTTTGATTTGAGGCAGGGGGAGGACCTTGTTGATCGATCCCAGACCGGTAGGAGAGGCTTAGTGATCGTTGAGGAAGCTTCAATTCAGAAGGTAATCTATATTTTTCCTCCTTTCCCAACCCTTTGTTATGAATCCTACGTAAAAGAATCCTGTCAGGTTAGGATTTGGGGATTTTGGGATTTCAATTCTAAGTTTGATCTCAACAGGTCATTTGGATCAATCAATCATGGTTTAGGGAGACGGCTTCAGATCTGACTCTTCAGAGAAAAGTTTACAAAGGTAGGAGTTAGGATTACTTTTATGCTTATGCAAAGAATTGTAATTAGTTTTCAGGAATCCTTGCTTAGATTTTCAGGACTGTACAGTAGTGTGCGATCTACTGTATAGGCGATTGTGAATTGGAGTTGAGTATTTCAGGCTATGTAGTAGCGTGTGATCTACTGCACAGAAAGTTGTTATTTTCGAGCATAAGCTCAAAACAATGAATTATCTGTGTGATTCACAGTTCACGTTAGGATAAGAATCATGACTAGTTAGATTAGCTACCGTTATACGTTGATCTCCCACCCATAGATTGCACAATCCCCCATGATTCATTCAGGTTCAGACAGGACGTGCTGAGTTAACCTTCAGCATTGCTGTCACGACTTTTCAGGATAGTTTCATGGTCTGATCCACCAAGAGGCTGTCTGTTCATAGCTAGGGGTTGCTGACATTAGTATGATGCCTACAGGACCATAAGGTCACCTTACTAGACGCTAGTTCAGTTCTCCATATTCAGGCTTAGTTACTCAATGCTTATCGTTGACCCCGTCTCGTTTCTTGTACGAACAACCATGGGACATTAGGAGAAAATGCCACCTAAGAGAGCAACAAGAGCAGCGTTGCCTCCATGGAATGACTCTGAGAGTTGTAGAGAGAGGTACTATGGAGGATCTCGGCTACCCCTTTCATTATTTTCATGTTTTCATACATTTCCATGATTTCAGACATTCTTTGTTTTCAGTTGTTTTGATAAGAGTTATCTCTAGATGTTGGGATGTTTACTTTGTTTTTTATACTGGATTCGAGCTTTAGATGCTCAGTTTCTCTTTTTAGCAGTTTGTTTTATGTTGTGAGGATCTTTCAGTTCAGTTATTGTTGTTGTATTTCATGTTGTTGATGTCATGGAGTGAACCCGTGAGTATTGAATGGATCGAACCGTGTGGTTCGATCGAGTTGTCTAGAGGCGGGTTTCACAACGGGTATCAGAACCTGGTTATTCTCTACTGCGTGATTCAGGTTACTGATACCGAGATGTTATGAACCTCAAAGGGATAAGTAATTTTGAGAGCGCAGTACTGAATAACCGTGAGAGATATTCATACATGTGTAGGCGTCTGTAAGTTCTGTATTTTTTAGGTTACTGGTTTCCTTTATTATTGATTTCTTTCAGAATCCCTCGCAGGTTGCCATAGTAAATGAGATGCTCTTGGTGATTATTCTAAAGGTTCTGAAACCGAAAAAAATTAGCAATTCCAGCCGGTTAGCCTCTGTCTTTGGTCGGCAAGTTTTGTCTTTGGTCGGCACATTTGTCTTTGGTCGACACATCACTGATAATATTATAATTCTGCATGAATTTGTCCATGTCATGGAGTAGGACAAGGGCAGGGTGAGACATATGGTCTTAAAATCGACCTCGCTAAAGTGTATGATTTCATCTGGTGTAGTTTCTTTGAGGATACCCTGCATATATCATGCAAACTATTGTGCTCCCTAACCATATATGTAGTGATAATGACAAGAGAATCAGAGATTTTGTTTGGGGCACGATCGAAGAAGTTAAGAAAACTCATCTTATATCTTGGGAAGGATCTGCCTTCCTAAGGAGTAGGGAGGTTTGGGGCTTCGCTCGGCCCACCAACTTAATCGAGCGTATATGATTAAACTGGGTTTTCTTTTCCTTGTGAAACTGAATGAGTTATGCTGCAGGTTCTCCAAACAAAGTACTACCGGCCGTTGAGGGTAGGGCTGGAAATTCGGGTTCGATTAGTCGGTTAACTGACCGAATCAGTTAAATGTCGGTTTATGCATTAGTGAAACGGTTGATGCATTGGTGAAATGGATTAATCGGTTAAAAGTCGGTTAATCATGTATAACCGAAACAATGAAATTATCCTCAAACCTAAGTGAAATTACCCCAAATTTAATGAAAACTTTCATAATTTTGGTACTAAAGTGTCGGTAAAATTAGTCAGTCGGTTAACGGTTAGTTAATTAACCGTGGTAGTCGGTCAGTTAAAAAAGTTAACTGATCCGAATGTTCGTGCCAATTTCTCCGACTGTTAACCGATGATTAATAACCGAATTAACCGATTCCCATGCCTAGTTGAGGGGGGTTTTCGAGGGATATATCGCTTCTCCAAGTCGGTCATGTGGAGAGGAATTCGTGTGAGCACTCGGCTGTGGAGAGAGAAATGTGGGACAGTATTTGTGATGGGAGGTCTACGGCTTTCTAGACCGGGCGGTGGCTTGAATCCGTTGAGAAGCTCATCCACCGCATCCTCACGTCGGTTAAGGAGCCGTTCCTTGAGGCGCTGGTTATGGATTTCTGTATGGCTCAGGTGAGTGGAATTTTGAAATCCTTTGTTTTTTGCTTCCCAAAATCATGGTTATGCATATTGCACGTGTTTCCCCACCTCGTCCTGACAGTGAAGACGACGCGTTTTGATGGGGCTTGGAGAAGGATGGTCGATTCCGAATCTGGTCCACTTACGCATTACTTGGAGAACCATCGAGAGAAGACGGCGAACCAAACTGGCGCATCATCTAGCAGTGGAGAGGAGCGAACAGAATCCGCCATCTCCTCTGGTTGGTGGCACACAACCGGTGTCTGACGAACAAGGAGAGAAGACGTCATCACATGGCGGCGGATGGTAAGTGTTCTCGCTGCAACCACCCTCAAGAGACAGTCATGCATGTTTTGCGGGAATGCCCCTTTGAGGTTACCACATGGTAACGACTTGCTTACCTTTTTGAAGATCAAAAGAGTTGAGATTCTCACTGGATCACACACCACTTGAAGGCATCAAGAACGAGCCTTCTGTCTGAGGTTGCCTGCTAGTACCTTTGGAGAACCATAAATGAAGCTATTATCACTGATACTTGCACCACTCCCAAGGCTCTGTCACAGCGTAGCAGACATTGGGCCGAGTCGTTAGATGAGGCTTTGATACGTGACCAATCCACTCATGTTGGTCCACCTGCTAGGACGGTGATGGATGTCTCTTGGCAATCACCATCACCCGTGACTTGCGGCTGCAGGTGGCTTGTTCCATGATTCCGATGGTCGCTACTTGGTAGCGTATTAGATGAACTTTGGTATTTGTTCTATTACCAGGGTTGAATTGAGAGCTGTTGTGACAGGATTACAACTTGCTTGGGAGAGAGGGTACATGAAAGTACGGGTGCAGTTGGATTCCTTGTTGCAATCCAGCTCTTGCTGGTGGATGGTGATATCACAAACTGATACTCTTTTGAGGTCATCAAATTTTGTGAGATGTTGGATCGAGACTGGCTGATCAAAGTTGAGCACATTTATCGAGAAGAAAACCGGCCAGCTGACTATCTCGCTGGCCTAGGTCACAATTTACCTATTGGTGTTCACTGTATTTCCTTGTTGATCCTATATTAACTCATCATCTCTAATATGACTTGTTTGGAATTTCTCAATCTTGTTTGATTGTGAATGAAAAGTAGGCACTGTCACGTCAAATTTTTTTTTTAAAAAAAACAGTAGGAAATGGATGCACGTCCAAAATGGAGAAATACGAGGTTGTTTGGTTTTCCTAACCATCTGTTTGTACATTGTATATATCCTCTGCACTTATTTTACTTTTATCTATGGTGCCACTTTTATTAATTCCTCTAGTGTTTTGTTGTGTTCTCTTGTTATCCTCTGCACTTATATTACTTTTTTATCAGTACCAATTTGTTTAGTGAAGAAACGTAATCAAATCATATGTTACGATCAAACTTGTGCTATTGTGTAACTTAAACTCATCACGTGGATGATGCATTGGAATACACATATTACTCGGGCATTCGAGCCACAAGAACATTATGCAGGTTTAATCGTTGACGGGCTCTGTTGAAGGAACAAAATCGCAATCATACCTCGAAATGAGTCTGTGAACGTTGCATCACGCATTCACGCTGCCATAGAAACGAGTCTGTCAAGAAAGAAGCATAACAACTAACTGAATCATCAACTCCATAACACACAGAGGGATACACTAATTACAGAGACAATTGAGTCACCAATTCTAGGAAACAGAATCCAAAGGAAAAGCTATTGAAATCATAATAGAAAAGGTTTAGAAAAAGCTAAACACACTGTTCTGCAATTCGAAGAAACCCTAAATTGACTAGACATTCAATCACAGAAACCAGTCTACTTATCTTTAGCAGAGACTCCGTATTTCTCCCGCATCTTAACAAGCTCGTCTTCCTGCTCCTTCTGGTACAAATTCTTGCTCATCCTGCCCTGTTGGTAATACGTAAGTACCAGGTACCTGCCGGCGACGTTGAAGTCAGAGAGGTGATCCACGGCCGTCTTGGCATCGTAGATGTCCTCGTAGACCACTAGAGCTGTGCCTCTGGTGTCCTTGCCGTTTCCGTCTCGGATCTGGCGAATCGCTCCGAACTTGCCGAAGATATCGTACATCTCCTCGCTGGAGATGTTGAAGGGGAGGTTACGGACGTAGACGACGCGGTTCACGTTCGGCGGAAGGCGGGCGTTTCCCTTGCGAAGGCTGACCGACATTGCGGTGAAGTTTGCTTTGGGCGCCGGCGAAATTGGGAGATAATTCAGCAAGATTTTTATATCTAGAAAATAAATTGGAGAGGAACGGTACGAACTTGGGACTTTTATTTACGATATATATAGGAACCGGGGAAAGCACGGTACCGTTCTATTTCAACTTTCAAGGACACCTTTTCCTTCCAGTAATAGGTTTTGAACGATGAATATGAGTCTGATTCTGGTGCCAATAAGCACATCTTATTGGCGCTGTTCTAAAATAGATCTGAACCGTTGATTGGCCTTTGAATGAGAATCCCAATATGATCCAAGGATCTGGATTATTAATTAAGGACCGTAAAATCGTATAGTATTTAAATAATTTTGTTGGACCATAACTTAATCATTTTCGATTAATTTTTCCGCAACTCCAACCTTTACGGATGAAATTTTGTTCTCCCACGTGACGTGATAACCACCGTTGGCTCTATGTTTCTGGAAAAAATTTCTCATTACCACCCGTACAGTTTGTATAAGAGTTTGTATGAGAATTTATATGTGAGTTTGTATGGATGTTTGTATGAGTTGTACAAAGTGTATACACATGTATATGAGTTGTATAAAGTATATACACATTCGTACGAGTTTGTACAGAGTGTACGAGTATTTATGTCTGTTTGTATGAGAGTTTGTATGGGAGTTCGTATGTAGTGCTGCTGACGAGCCAAGTTCCGCACGGAAAAAGTTCGTTCGTCATTCGGCTCGATTTTAAATGAATCAAACGTGAGCCAGACTATCCTCCACTTGGTAGGACAGCGAGCTGGTCGAACTTGAGTTTGAGAGTCAACTCGAATACTAGCTCGGGTATATAACTCATTAATCGACTCAATGACGCAACATATATATTAAATCATATGCAATTTGTGATTGTGCTTATAAAAATATAAGTAACACATTTTTAGGTTTAATAAAAGGCTATAAATTTTAGGATAATTTATTTTTTTCTTTTGATGATTTTTTTCACAACAAACTTTTCTTTACTTATATTAATAATAAAATATAACTTTTGGTAGTTTCTATATAAGAAAATAAAGAATAATATTTTAGAAAAAGATAATAAAGAATAATAATTCAACACGAAACAAAGATGAATGCCCAAATACCAACCCGTGTCGAGCGGATTATGGATGCCCATAATGGTCGAAACGCCATCCGCCAACATCGGGTGAGTATTGCTACTAAAAAGAATGCACACTTCTAGTAATTAATCAACTTCCCCGATGGACATTCTTCTGCAAGGTGGACGATGGCTCATTGGCTCTGGAGTCTCAGTCTCCATGCTATCCTCCTCATGGTTGCCGTCGATTCCTCCCTATCCCTTGGTGTCGCTGCCATCAGTTTTGGCAATTCTGGAAACTGTAAGTCAATTAATCTTTCATGGTCAATGGAACATCCCCTTACTATCATCTCTTTTCACTCCTTTGTCGGTCCGCCTTATTCAGTCGATCCCACTCCAATTTTCCCCATTGCCAGACAAATGGATTTGGAGTTTTACCCGTTCTGGGTATTATTAAGTATCATCGGGCTATCGGCTCAGTAGTGAATCGTTGCCTAAATCTGGTTTGGTCAAAGAAGGACCAATTCTTGTTGATTCACCGGTTTGGGCTCGACTTTCCTCCCTCCCAATTCAACCGAATTTAAAATTCTTTATGTGGAAAGTTTTATACGAGATTCTTCCTCTAGATGATAGTTTACTGAACCGTAATGTTCCTGTGGATTCCCAGTGTCTAGTTTGTGGTGCTGCTAACGAGGATCTTGCCCACCTCCTTTTTCATTGTCCAGTGGCTCGCCTTTTGGCGGATTCCGTCCGCTATGAATCTTTCGTTGTTATGGATAAACACCCTGTGCAGATTTGGAGAGATACCTGCACTCAAGACCAGACCCTTGCCATTAAACTTTTGTATTTTTGGTGGCGCATTTGGAAGTCGAGAAACTCGGTGGTCTTTGATGGAGCTCAGCACTCTATTGCATCACTTTCTCATCAATTTTATATTCACTGGTTGGAGGGTGCTAGATTTGCTTCAAGGGATACAACGACCAGGGCACAGCAGCGGATGAGCTCCACCTGGAGTTTGTTTGTTGATGCGGCGGTGAGATCATTACCTTCACAGGGACTTGACGAGTTGCACAATTTGGATTTGGGATATGGGGCACTCGGTGTTGTACTAAGACGCGGTTGTGGTTCATTAGTTTCATCGACAGAGCTCATTATCCCTTACATCTCAGATCCTCACTCCGGAGTTCATGGCCATTCGCCGGGCGTTAATTGTTGCAACTATTCGGCCGAAGTTGTTCGACTCAACAACTCTTCAACATCAGATATTCATGTTCATCAACTGCTACAGGATTGTCGTTTCATCAAACTGTCACTTTCTATGGTTACTATTTGTTATGTCCCGCGTTTCAATAAATGCGTCGCCCATTCAGTGGCACATAAGTCTCTTTATTATCCTACCGGTCGTCATCCTTTTCACTTTCTCATGTTCTTTTTCCTACTTTATTGTAATTTCCTATCGATGTGTATCACGTGCTGATACCTTTAAAAAAATATGAACTTCCTCGATGCACGTGCATACCTCTCCAAAATGCTCTGTAACACCTAGTCATGCACATCCAAAAATAAAAAACCAAAGTGAAACCCAGATAATACAACAAAATTAGAGGGAAAACAGAAATTAAAATAGAGTCGAATGCCTAAAGCGATGCCGACTAAGTTCTTTCGAAGGAACGAGAGAGAGTCCCCGGCAACGCCGCCAAAAACTTGATCGCCAAAATAAATATTAAGTTATCTCGACAACACAAATGTCATTTGTGTCCAAAGGTTCCTCTTGCTATACTTCTACTCAAACTTAGTTACACAGTTTAGACTAAAATAATTGTGATTGATTTCCGATTATACTACTAATTCAATTAATACTCGGAATTAAAACTGAGAATTAAGGTTGAACAAAAGGAGAAGACAAGTTCTTGAAAGGGATGATTCATCAAACTCAACTTGCAAATTAAAAGAAATCAGAAGCAATTGGAACTAGGGTTAACTTAGTCCATCAATGCCTAAGCTACTGATAACTACATCCACCTTGCTCCATTAGGTGCAAACCAGAGCGCCCACCAATTACCCGATGAACAATCGTTAAAACCAAATGAAACACGAAAAGTAGAATCGAGCTATTGGCTTACTCCACCGATAAATTTCTTCTATATTATATTGTTAATCATATGAATTCCTAAGTTGATCAAATAAAGGATTTCATAGATTTGACCTAATTCAAGCCGTAACAAGAACAAGGTTGAAAACCAACAATCAAAGCAATCCTTCATTCAATTCTAAATATCCAAAAGTCGTCGGCCCTATACTTTTAGGGAGAGTATCATAGGTAAATTCATTACATCCCAATCAAAAAGTCTAATAATTTAGCACACATAACTCTAGAAGAAGAAAAATCAGAAAAAGACCTAACCATCACCTTGATGAAGAGAAGATGAATCGATCTCGCTCCAATCTTCACTTTTAGATTTCTAGCTTCAATATTCAATGGGAACTCCTTCAGATCTTTGATTGGACTTCTAGGGATGAAAGTAGGGTAGTTTTACAGGGAAAACCCGAGAGCAAAACGATGGAATTCAATGATGAAGACTCAGCTTTCTCTTTCCTTAAACCGCTTCTCTTATATGGAAATTTTTAGCTACGAGGGTAATTCAAGCTTCAGAGGCTGCATGTGCACGCTGTGCACCCCCTTTAGCTACGAGGAAAATTAAAATCTTAGGGCCTGCACAGCCTGCTGTGATGCACGGCTACCCTTCTTCTTCACCATTCCTTGAACTGTCCTTCCGTTCGAGTTTAAATCGTGCTCTATTCCGCGTCTTTAGCCTCATAGCCAGACCACCTGTCTCTAAAGTACATGCGGATAAAAAATGCTACAAAGAAACACATCAAATGGACCGAAACGGTCCAAGTGAATGGGTCTAGGCAAAAAATGTCAAGACGCAAAACCACACTAAATAGAAGCACAAACGAGCTAATATTCACTTTAAAAGCATGTAGATAGGGATAGATAATCACTACAAATCTTAGCACTATGTTCACGTAGAGGAGAAGAAGCTGTGGAGGTTCAAAAATTCTGAACTTAAGGGGGGGGGGGGGGGAGTCCGCGCTTTTATTGTCACACTATGTGCCTTAAATGTTTTTAGGTGCATAGTGTGACATGGTTAAGGCGCATAGTGTACAAGATTTTCAGAGAATCCATGCTTCGTAACCCGTCACACCATGCGATGCGCCATAAATTGTTACCAACCTAGGCGCATAGTGTGACAAAACGTGTTAAGACTCAATTTTTTACCAAAATTCGCCCGACCCAGCCAACACAACTGATTCCAGCACTTCACACATCAAACTAGGACCCATTTATCATCGTTCTGGACTCGATTTAACACCTAAAGATGCAATTTGACTCAAAGAAAATGCAAAAAGAACTAACTTCGGACATGGGATGCCCCCCCCCCCAATGAAGCGCTCTTTCTTTAGCTGCTTTGAGCTACACGATACTTGGCCTTTCATTGAACATCCTCAAAGGAATGAACTTTGACTCCATCGGTAGGCTTGGCACCAAGATAGTGCTTGAGACGATGACCGTTGACCTTGAATGTCCCTTGATCTGGATGTGTAATCTCCATGGTCCCGTAGGGGATGGATTGCGTGACTTCATAAGGTCCCGCTCATCTTGATTGCAATTTTCCCGAAAACAGTCTGAGGCGGGAGTTCTAAAGCAACACTTTATCTCCCTTCTTGAATTCCTTGACAGTTTGCAGCTTTGCATCATGGATACGTTTCATATTCTCCTTGTACAACCATAAGCTCTCATAAGTGTGGAACCTGTACTCTTCTAGCTGCGACACTAGTATTCATGTTCAGTAGTTTCATGGCCCACCATGCCTTATGCTCAAGCTCGACAGGCAGATGACAAGCCATGCCATAAACTAGTCGATTCGGCAAAGTGCCGATAGGATTCTTGAAAGCGGTTCGATAAGCCCATAGATCTTTATTGAGCCGAATCGACCAATCCTTACGAGATTGATCAATTGTTCTCTCAAGAATCCGCTTGAGTTCACGATTCGTTACTTTTTCTTGACCGCTAGCCTATGGATGGTAAGCGGTGGTCAATCAATGAGTTTCGCCAAATTATTGGCAAACTCGATCAAACTGACCATGGGAATGAGTACCCCTATTGCTAATGATAGCACGAGGGGTGCTGAAAAGCATGAAAAGGCGGGTGATAAACTTTCCCAATGTCCTAGCCCCATTAGTAGGCAGTGTTTGCGCATCTGCCCACTTTGACACATAATCCACATCAAAAAATATGTACTTATTACCATGAGACTATGGGAAAGGACCTATAAAATCAATCCCCCCCCCCCCACACACACACACATAAAAAAATCTCCACAGGTTGTCATTTGCATTTTATTCCTATTTGAGATGTTACCTGAACATTGGCATGGATCTCAGTTCTTCACGAAATGTCCACAGTCATTCCAAAATTTCCACCAACAGAAACTTGCATCCAAAACTTCCGAGCGGTGCAGTTTCCAATGTGATGTCCTTCAGAGGGACTGGTGTGGCAGCAACGCATGATTTTGAGTGATTCATGCACGGTGACACATCATCTGATAACTCCATCGTACCCCGAATGGAAGAAGTAGGGATCATCCTAACTATAATGCTTGGCATTAGAAATATCCAGGCAGCAAGGAAGTTAGCTATCTCGGCATACCATGGGATTTTTTTGGGATGATGCTCCGAGACTTCTTCTACTTCTTCTAGTTCTTCTGAGAGGAACAGTTGTTCATCCGGGAAGAGCTCATTAATCTCTACTTCACAAATCGACCCGGAAGAGGGCCTTCAAGGTGAGAAAGATGGTCTGGTTCAACGTTTTCAGCGGTCGCCTTCTCTTTGATAGATATGTCAAACTCTTGAGGAGTAAGACCCATCGAATCAATCCCCATTTTGCATCCTGTTTAGCTAGAAGTTACTTAAGAGCAGAATGGTCAGTAAAAAACGTAGTATGAGACAACACTATATAGGACATGAACTTGTCAATGCGAAGAGCTCCTTTTCCGTAGTTGTGTACTTCCTCTGCGCATCATTAAGCGTCTTACTAATGAAGTAGATTGGATGGAACCTCTTATCTCTCCTTTTTCCTAAAACTGCTCCAGTCGGTTAAATAACTGATTTTAACCGACCGACTGGTCGGTTAACCCAAAGAACCGACGTTGACCGATTTGACCGAATCTAACGTGACCGAATTTACCAAACAAGATCTCAATGTCCATGCTCCTCCATCAAGTGAGCCGCCATCGATTGTAGATGGGCCTATGTTATTGCGTCCTCAGCAGCTCGCCGTCGCCGAGCGTCGAGCTTCACCGATCCATCGCCAATGATTTAGGAGAGGGAAGAGGCGTAGAGATCGATCTGATCCAATCTCAAACGAAAATGAGCACCAGTTGGAGTAAGTTTCCTGGCGATTAATGGAGTTCTCGATCAATGCTCTTGATCTGGATCTTCATGATTCATGATCTAGAAAATCTACAGTGGTTGTCGTGATGCGTTGATGTTGATTTTTACGATACTAAGTCGGTTGGAGATTGGATATAGAAGAAGAAGCTATGGAGATTGGAGAGCCATAGGGAGAAGAAGAAGAAGCTATTGAGATTGGAGATAGAAGCTAGTGGAAAAGTAGAAGAGAAAGGCCTTCTGATAAAAGTGAGGCTTAGAGGATGCGATTTCAGAAGAATGAATACATTATTAGATTTAGGTTCCAGAAGTTCGAATAATTAAGTTTAACATTAGAAATCGGTTAAACGTCAGTTTAACCGATTTGACCAATTGACCGACTCTCACAAAGAACTTACCCGTTAGCCGACTGGCCTAATTTTTTATTAAACCGACTTCTGACCGACTCGTTCGGTTAATCGGTTTTAACCAATTAACCAAAACCAAAATGCTAGCCTTAATCAGTTCAAAAGGGGCTCCCCAATCTGAGGAGACCAGTATCGGTGCGGTCGTCAACTTCTTCTTGAGGGATTCGAATGCCTGCTGACATTTATCATCGAATACAAATGGCCCATCTTTCCCTAACAACCTAGTCATAGGCAATGTAATTTTAGAGAATCCTTAATAAATCGACGATAAAAACCTGCATGTCCTAAGAAGCTACACACGGTTTTAACATTCATAGAGGGAGGAACTAAGAGATGGTTTCGAGCTTATTTCGATCCACCTCCATACCTCGTTTGGTGAGCCTATGACCTAGCATGATTCCCTTCTCCACCATGAAGTGAAACTTCTCCCAACCTAGAGCTAAGTTTTCTAGCACCTTCTCCAATTAAGAATGAATCTCTATAAACAGAGAAGTCATCCATGAAGAATTCAACAGTATCTTCAAGTAAATGCCCAAAAATTGCTATCATACACCTTTAAAACATTGCATGTGCATAGGGACGTGCGTATACGTAAATGTGCCGAAGGGGCATTGAAAGTCGTCTTGTCTTGGTCCTCTCGCTCGAGTAGGATCTGGAAGTAACCAGACATCCATCTAGAAAACAGTAAAACTCATGACCGGCGAGGCGCTCCAGCATCTAGTCAATGAAAGGCAGTGGTAAATGATCTTTCTTCGTAGCATCGTTGAGGCGCCTTTAATCAATACGCACTCTCCATGTTGTTACTGTCCAAGTAGGAATGAGCTCTCCCTTGCTATTAGGCATATCCGTGAATCCACTCTTCTTTGGCACAACATGTGTAGGACTAACCCACTGACTGTTAGAAATCGGATAAATTATATCTGCATCTAGGAGTTTGAGTGACTCCTTCTTCACGACTTCCGCCATGGTTGGATTCAAATAGCGTTAGTGTTGTGCTACAGATTTGACATCATCTTCCAAGTTGATTTTGTGGGTGCAGAATAAGGGACTGATTCCCTTAATGTCATCAAGCTTCCAGGTTATGGCTTGCCCATACATCTTCAATAGAGCTACAAGTTCATCATTCTGCTAAGGTTCAAGCTTTGAGATGATGATGACTTATAATTTCAAACCCTCTATGAGAAATGAATACTCGAGATGCTCTGGCAGTAGCTTCAGCTCCAATTTCGGTGGCTCTTCATAAGATGTAGTTATCTTTAGGATTTTCGAAAGTTCCACCACTAGTGGCGCACAGAGTAGGTCTTGAGTTTTTCAAGGGCTTTTGCTTATGCCCGCTGCTCTATGTCATTCATTCAGTCTCCATAAACACATATAACAATATAGAAATCTCCAACAAGCATATGAGACAATTCAAACATTTCAGAGGCATCTTGATAGTTGTCAGAAATATCATCGTTATCCTGAGCCTTAGAATATTTCATCCTATCCTTTAAACATCATTTTCAAACATCAATCAGAGCTTCATGGGTATCTAGCACAACAAAATCAATAGGAAATTTAAAAGGTCCCTCACGAATAGCCATATCCTCTATGATTCCCTTGGTTTCACCATAGATCTATTAGCAAGTTGAAGAATTATCTCAGTCAGTCTACGTTCACCCATGTCTAGTTTCTGAAACAAACTATGTGACATCACATTCATACTAGCACCTAGATAAGCAAGACTTTTACCAACTTAAATATTCTTAATAGCGCAAGGTAAAGTAAAGCTCACTAGGTCTTTACGCTTTGTCGGTTCAACTTGGATAGCTGCGCCTTCTTCGTATATGGAGACCTCTGTTGCATCGCTAAGATTGATCTTCTTGTTTAGCACATCCTTCAAGAACTTGGCATATGCTGGAGTCTT
This sequence comes from Linum usitatissimum, assembly GCA_030674075.2. NCBI lineage: Eukaryota > Viridiplantae > Streptophyta > Magnoliopsida > Malpighiales > Linaceae > Linum > Linum usitatissimum. The sequence continues at coordinate 4,375,510 of JAUJYP020001374.1, forward strand.
TGTGAAAGCCTTTATGTAGGTTAGTCTAACCTCTTGTGTCTCATGATTTCAAAAAACCTCTCAAACTCCTTTGATAGCCCCTCGTTATTAACTGCTAATGGATATGGAATCCTAGGATGCTTCTTAATTTCTTCTCGAGTTAGCACAAAATTTGTGTTCACGGGCTTCCGAGCTTTAGGTGAAGGAGTGGTGGCCGCCACTGGTGTCTCCTCTTTCTCCTCTGGATTGTTAATAGCAATATCATCAAACACCATCTATGGTTCTTCAACAGATTTGGGATTTTCACTGAATTGTCTTTCCGCTCCTCAATGAAATCAACATAGCATCCATATGTACTCTTTGTCTGTTGTTGGGGTTTTGTTGAGTGTTCCCTGGGAGTTGTCCAGTAGGCCTCTGATCTACCTTATGAGCCAAATATGTGTAGGATGCCTCCATTCTTTGAATAATTACTTGTTGACATTACAAAATAATGTTTTGATTTGCCAACTGCACCTGCATAGTCTTCATCATCTGGATAATGTCATTATTAAATCCTCCAGTGGTGACCAAATTTTGTTGCTGTGTTTGCTAAGGTGGCTTGTCTGGGAATCGTGTCGGTCATTAATTGCTTGAATTTCCTTGAGAAGTGCTAGCATTGTAGTCTTTTACTCTAGGCTTGTAGAAATCAAAGCAAGGATATGCATGTTGGAATGGTCGGCCTCCGATATTCTTTGCTCTGAATCTTGATAACCCTTGCTGAAAGGATAACCCACTCGCACAAAGTTTACTTCTTCCACAATCATTGGTTTGTTTGTGTAGAAGTTATCACATTTCCCTTGGCTATCACAAATACCAAACCAAACATAAGTATAAACAGATGCAACAGGGGGATTAGCAACCTTCAGATTATCAATCCTCTTCTCTAATGCCTTAACTTGAGCTCTCAAGGTAATATTGTCCGAACTGTCAGAAGATTTGCATGTGCTGGTTGTATTGTATTCCTTGACCAACTTCTAGACTTGGAAGCACAAGAAGTAAAATGTTACAAAGCAGCTTAAGGAGTGATAGCTGTTACATATCCATTTTCTGGTTGATGTACTAGCATTGAGATTGCTCGATCTAAGGATCTGCTGAACATGTCTACCGGCGGACTCTCTGTATAACCGTGGTGAGGGCAATAAGATAAGAGTTCCTTAAATCTGTTCCACAAGTCATATAAGCTTTCTCTTTCTGTCTAATGAATTTGAGATATTAATTCTCAAATAGCTTCAGTCTTCGTTGGTGGATAGTACTCTTCTACAAAAGCTTGAGCTAAAGTGTCCCAATCTCTGAATGTGCCTCAGGGTTGACTAGTCAACCATCTTCTTGCTACTCCTCGATGAGACAATTTGAACAGCTTGTGCTTCATTGCTTCTTCAAAAAAACCTCAAAGTTTGATTGTCTCACAATAGGCATAAAATCCACAAGATGATCACATGGATTTTCATCGGTCCTTCCTTCAAACTTCAAGTTCTGCTGAATTAAGGAGATGCTATTTCCCTTGATCTCGTAGTTGCATCATCTTTCTCAGGAGGAACCACACTCGATGTGGAGGTTGGTGTAATCGGTAAGGGTTTTTGTTGCCGCCATTGGTTCAGTAAGCTTAGAAGTGTAATTGTGGTTTGTCTCTGAATAATCTGAATCTGAAGAGTCTTTGAGCCGAGATTTTTTGTCACTTCCAAATAAATCCTTGAGAGATTCATAAATCTCTCCTTCTTCCGTTGACGAGTGCGAGTCTTGGTGAGAACTTTTACATGATTTTGATCATCTCACTATTTGTGACATGCAATGAATTCTCTCATGCGCAAAGAAAAACAATAAACACCGTAAAAATAACCGTGAATGAAGATTAATACTAATCGAATTACTTTCAGATACTATAAAGAGATCCCCGACAAAAACACCAATATGATGAACGATTTTTACTCGTATAAAAAAACCTGATTAATAAATTAACCGAGTCGAATCTGCCTAGGGTCACTTTTAGTATCCTACTCAAACCTGTAATTAATATCAATCGAGGAATCAATGAATGTGGTTAAGGTGGCACGAGGATTAATCTATCAGTCAAAGTGAAAAAGAAGTTTGCTTTCAAAGTAAATGGTCTGCAAGACTGCACGATAATATTTTTGGACAATCAAATATGAAGCTGCTTAAATGTCGAATCCCCCTAGGAAACTCAAATTCACAAATGACAGACAAATTCCACGATTTAAACGACACATGATAGACGCATTACACTCTCGCAATTCTTCTCTCATTAAATCACGCCATTTCGGGTTTGCTAATTTGCTATCTATCTAGTATTTAGTCAGTTATAACCCATATTCCAGTCCGTTATAAACCGCTAGGTGATATAGCGATTTAGAATTTCAAACACGACAGACTAGTTCATTCGCTGTCGGGTGAGGGTTAATGTCTAACCTAGTTATTTGTTTTCGGCATTCTAGATATGAAAAATCTGGCGATTCTAAGACAAATCTAACAGAGACTCATTGAAGTTGATTAGGTAAGAACAGATCGAAAACGAAATCAAATATGCAACAAAATCCATCTATCTCGCATAAATCGTTAAACGTATCAAATCATTCGTTCATGGGAATTAACCTAGGGTTCATCTAATCTAAGCAAGAGAAGTTTAGCTACTCATAATCTCGAGAGACAAATCAAAATCAGAAGAGGAAGACATTGAATGTAGGTGTACACAAAGAATTATGAAAAGCCTAATTTCGCCGATCTTCACAAGAACTTGATTCGCCGTCATTATTACTTTACCATTTCTGAGCTCCTTGAATTGTCTTCTCCTCGCTCTCAAATCTCTCAATAAAGCTCTCAATTTCATCCAAAGAAGTTTGTTTTCGAATAAGAGAGAAAAGGCCTTTATATAGAGATAGGAATACTAATTATTATCAGCCGTCACACTATGCATCTTAAATGTTTTGTTTAAGGTGCATGGTGTGACATCTTTAGGCGTATGGTGTACAAGATTTCTAGAGAATCCATGCGCCCAACTTGTCGCACTATGCGCCTTATGAATGCAACATTTTAGGCACATAGTGTGACAAAGTTCAGTTCTTGATGTTTTCTCCACTCCTAATCCGCCCTAACTTGTCCATGCATACCTATATTGTTCCGAATAGTGCCTCGATATTATTATGTGCCTGAACTCTTACAAAAAAATTCCAAAACGACATCAAAAGGACCCCAGACGGGTCTGATACACTAAATCGAGATAGAAGCTAGAAATGTGCAAAACATCTTAAAGTTCTACCCAGAACTATACAATTATGTGTGGAATATCGCTTAAACAAGGACAATGAACACAAAAAATCGAGTGTCATCAGTAGTTGTTCCTTACGTAACAGGCAAAATTAAGCATGTTACGTAAGACTAAAGGTCGTTACATAGGGCTTACATAACGACTGTTGTTCCTAACGTAACAGGCAAAATTAAGCATGTTACGTAAGACTAAAGGTCGTTATGTAAGGTTTACGTAAAGGCAGTTGTTTGTTACGTAACAAGTTTAATTTTTTTGGTTACGTAAGACTAACGGTTGTTACGGAAGGTTTACGTGATGACTATTGTTCCTTACGTAACAGGCAAAATTAAGCATGTTACGTAACACTAATGGTCATTACGTAAGGCTTACGTAACGACAGTTGTTCCTTACATAACAAGAAAAATTTAATCTTTTACGTAAGACTAAAGGCTATTACATAAGTCTTACGTAACGACAGTTGTTCTTTACATAATAAACAAAATTAAGCTTGCTACGTAAGACTAAAGGTCGTTACGTAAGACTTACATAACGGAGATTGTTCCTTACGTAACCGAAAAAATTAATCATGTTACATAAGAGTAAAGACAGTTATGTAAATCTTACGTAACGACAGTTGTTTCTTACGTAACGTGACCTACTAAACCTGCCATAGCAGGTCACTAACTCAAAGTCGCCTTATTTTGAGTTAATTCAAGTTACCCTGGTTGTTAATAGCTTCATATACCTTTTATATTGTTTTATTATTTGGTTTATAATGTGACCTAATTCATTTTTCTTGTTTTATAGTATGGCTAATACTTCCAAATTTGAGTTTTGTAGCCCTCAATGTTTTGGAGCAAGCCTATTCATTGGTATTGGATGTCATAATTCAAAACATCAAAGATGATATGAAATATCTTATCAAGGCCGATCCATAGTTTTTATCTTATTCGCCATCACCTCCGGGAATGGTTGAGAAAATGAGTAAGGACCCATATCTGGCATAACGTCAAAGTCATGTATGACAACCACAAGTGGATATGTTTATAAAAGTACGATCCAATTGAATGTATCAAGACACATATATTTTGAACAAGAGCTATCTTATATGTCTCTAATGTCGATGGTCCAATGAGACACAATATCACTCCAATTATGTGAATGGTTATCATCATATCTCCTAGAGTGACAAATATAGATATCCCACAAAGTATGCTATTGTATAGGAAAAGACCTATTATTTTGGTCATGAGAAAGAAATTAGAGAGATACATCTTTATTCATGACTGGGTGTTTTGCATTGATGTTATCAAATTCCAATAACATGAACGGTGATACAACCATCAATTTCATCTCAAAGTGATTATGCAAAGACATATGTGTTACATTATTCTTGAAAGCATAAGTAACAACATATAATCATTGTTCCCCTAAGAAAACTTTATTCGGATGGACATAACTATCGTGGTTGTACGTTTATAGATTGCGCAAGAATATTGATCCCTTAATTGGTGACAGTGATGGTAGAGACAATGATCCACTAGCTATGCTCTATTTACCATTTTCAATATGCATCATTCTTATGGCAAAACTGAGTATATCTATAATGATAATCAGCATAATACACAGTGATATATATATATATATATATATATATATCCATCGATAGTGCACCAATATATATATATATATATAGTAGTATAAAATGTATCTCTAGCTCTAGAAGAGCTATTGTATTATATTGTTCATGAAGGAATGGGATCCTTATCCCATTTTATTCATGATCACAAGGGATGATGAACAATAATGTGGTCTATGACCATGAAATTATTGAATAAAAAAGGTTGTCCTCCAATTTGTACTATGCATATGTTATCATGATTGAGATATATATCAATTTAAACTAAAGTTTACTAGGCTTGAAAAATATTTTTGGCATAAACGGTGAGTCTATCCTAGTTCAATCATGATGCGAATTGATAAGTACCTCTATGGTAAATTTCTATGATTCCATAATCTAAAGAGTATCTTCTCTAGAACATTGTTGTGCATGAAGGTCTCTATTTGGGTATTCTAAAGAAATGATTCCTACGGTTATAGCGACTTAAGTAGTCCTTGTGACTCCCCTACTTTCTGAGAACGGTTTTCTGTTCTGTCAACAATGTTCATTTCTAGAAAAGCTTCCTCACCTTTCCATAACCCATTGTTTAGTGAAATCTCCAACAAAAGCACAGCTCATTATTGGGTTGCTAAGTTCTCAACTGGAGTTGATTGTTTGATAAGTAAGATCATTTATCTTACACAATTAAGCAAGGGTGATATTTGTGTATCCGCACATCCAACATATGGACCAATTATTTTAATTGATGAATCAATGTGATGGTGGCATTGTATAAGAAACCAAACTAGACTTTGTGAGATTACTAGCTCAACCATTTTAGTTATGCGCATATTTTCATGATTATCCATTTATATCACCGAGAGCAAAGGAAATATGTTATTGAGAACAAATATTCTCCATTTTATATTGTTGTGTACATACATGACCAACACAAATTCACATTATGCCAAGAAATTATAATGAGTTCCTCCATTATATTTGATTTTTGGGTAAAAACCACATATTATCCATTTATGCATATATGAATGTGATACACTTATCCAAATTGTTCCACCACAATTTATTAGGATGGGTTCTCAACGAAGATTGAGAAATTATATTTTTTTAAGAGGCTGTTTATATTATTAAAGCTCTTGGCCAAATGTGTTCATTTCGTCAATCGGACCCTTAAAAGGACTACCACCCGAAACGGGTAAAGCATGGCGGCACAAAGCGTTAGCAAAAGCTAGCACATTCGTGTTACCAGTCGACCTAAATAAAAAAAACCTTGAAAGAAGGCTCATAACCCGAGCGCGAAGAGCCGCTCAACTACCAATGCAGGAAATAAAAATTGTTCAAACATAAAATAAAGAACGAAACTAGAAAAACCATAGATGATTGGTGGAGCCCGAATAGTGGTCACCCAAAACATCAAACACCCAAAGAGGCCAACATTTTGAGTGAGTTCTTGCCATTTGATTACTCCTTGCGGCAGGATCTGTTGTTCAGGCCTGCCGGTGCCGGGTTTTTTAGGCTGCCCTGGATACCCTTGAGCTGCTTCGAGGGACTTTCGAACTACTATTCCACCTCCATTTCATTTGTGTCCCCAGATAACTATTCATGTCTTCTCCATTTCCGCTCATCTTGTAATGCTAGTTCCGCCAGTTCCAGCACCTTGACTGTTGCCGCTTCATCGAGCGGCTTGCTTGGAGAGAATAGATGTGCAGTAAAGTTATGTTGGAATACCTATAAATTTGGTGAGATGGATGGTCGAGGACGCATTGGTCTTGTTGTGGTGGCCGAATTCGGCCTTGTTACTTCAGTTGCTTCCACAATCCACTATTCTCCTCCCATCGTGTTGAGACTTCCTTGAACGAATGCTCAAATGGCATCACTCAATAGCCTTTCTGGTTCTACCTCGGGGTTCTGAAAAGCAGATGCTACATAAGCGATCGATGTGTCCCATGCGGCCACAAATGAAGCAAAAAGTCGGCAGCTTTTCATACTTGGACTTGTAGAGAATGCCCGGTTTGTCAGGATGTCAGATCATCTTCTCCCGCTTCAACGGAGCCGTAGTGTCTAGGGTGACCCTAAAATGCATATATGAGGCGCTAGAACGATAGATGTTCTTCTTGTCATAATGAACAAATTTTCCCACAAAATTGCCATGGCCGCGTCCAACAGTTTCGGTAAAGAAACCCTTGGTTAAGTCGTGAATCTGGACCCAAAAATCCGCGAGATGCATCCGGACAGTAGCAGGATCCTCTCCTTCACTCAGCTCATGTAAGACAAGGAGTTAATGGTCGAATAACCATGGCCCATTGTCTATCACACATCGCAGATCGATGGAGTGATAAAAATGGAACAAAATCAATCGATTTCCCAAAGCCTCCACTGTCATCCCCACACTCGGCTGCCAGACGCTCGCAATCTTGTTCTGGACCACGTTGAGATTGTAAGGTCTTTTCGAGAGAATCGACCCAACCGCACAGAGCCTTTATTCCACCGATCGGATCAATTTATTTGGAGGCTCAAATTGCACCAACGTTCTCTTAGTGACTGCGAGTTGGAGGGCATCCAGTCGATGTTGCATGGTTGTCTCTTCCATGGTGGTGGGATCTGCCATGATTGTTGTTGGTGTCGGAGGAGAGTCGGCCAAGGTCCCCATTAAGAAGTGGAAGATGTGCTCGGCGGCGGCGCCGGGTATAAACCCTAGCTATATGTAGTTCGGTGAAAAGACAAAGAAAAAGAAAAGCATCTCAAGAGGAGGAGTCTGAAATCCTTAGCATTTTTTCAAGCATAATTGAATCTTGCTTTTGTACTGAGAAATTATGTTCGAGTTCATCGATATTAAAATATGCACATCATCGTCCGGAGATTTACTGATGAATCGTTTGGAGATTTATATAATAATAGTTCCCAACATGACGGGGAGAAAATTAAAGGTTGGCACAAAAATTAGATGAATAATCATCATATCATTTCGATCCTCACATTAAGCAATTTGAACTTTAAGTTCAAAAGTATATAATTCATCATCTGCCAGACTCTTTACTAACCGAAATAGAGTAAAGCTTTCATGTGCCAATTCGAAATGATATAATGAATATGATGTCAATATTGGGCAATCTCTTATTACAAATGTATTTACAAAATGCATGAAACATGATAGACCGCTCGGTTCTAAAAATCAAATCCTCAAAAATGAAATGAAGCTATATATCAAATTTTTTATTTAAGAATAATTTTTTTTTGAAAGTATATGTAAGCCTCTAAAATAATGAAATCATTTAAATTTGAAACATTGAAATAAAAAAATTTATTGTTTATGATTTATCATGAGATAAACCGCCACCAGCTAATTATTAGTTATAAATTTTGGTCGGTTTGAGAGTTGGAATGTGGAATGAAATTCTAAGCACTTTTTCATTTAAGTGGCAAACTTAGATTTCAATACAGTTCATTTTGGAAACTAATTTCCTCATTCTCATCTAAATTTCATTCCACATTTTCGTTTACAAACCGATCAAAGATATATCTCTATACTTTTCACAAAAGCTAACGGTGGTGCTGTAGAGAAACTAAAGATTGAATGTAAGTACAAGCATTGAGGGAAACAAAACCAGCAATCACAATCGGGAGATCTCTCATCACTCCTTCAGCACTTTCTTGATGATCATACAGAAATAGGTCGTTGCCAACGATGCGACGTCGTTGTCCTGGGCTATTCCCTTCTCTTGCTACAGTTCTTCTAATAATAATTCTCCCATCGCCCCAACTCCCCATCGGGTGATCAATTGATGCCGGGTGATTTACAGATATCGTGAACAGCTTTCTCCACGAACGACTGCCATTATCTATCAGTACCCACACGTTGCATTTGAAACAAGACAATCCATCCTCTTCTCTTCCTACGTTACTAAACAACCCGAGTGATCCTTCGCCATACACCATAAGGTTTGAAACCCAACAATCATCGTTCGTCTCGGGGAACTCGATCCTGTCAAACACAATCTTTTCCTTCTTCTTCGTCATGTTCATTGACAACATGAAGTTGTGACAAGTTTCATCCGCAAACACGGACACAACGCGGTAAATTATACCTTTCAGTGCCACTGAATGGGAAGGTCCGAGACTCGAGATGCATCCATTTGCGGGGATATTACTCGCTAGTTCTTGTTCGAATACGTATGTTTCCCATTTCCAACGCCGCATGCTGAAAACATCAACTTGATAGCACATTATATGGTTGTTGATAGCGGCATCATCGTGGATCAAGCCAATGATCCCAGACACCATGTAATCATCGGTTTCGTGATTGTACAAGAATCCTAAATCGACGACCCCACAAACGCGGGACGAGGAAGGCTGAGGAGGTGGAGGAGGGAGGATTCTTGATTGCTTAGTTGCAGGGTTCCACAACACTATCTTCTTGTTGTTGTAGTAGTTGTTATTGTTACGTACCATGGTGTAATGTAGACATAAACATATCAAGCCATTGTGAGAACCCAAAAGATCTATGTAATGAATGTCGCCGGAGACAATATTGGTCGGCAATGGTTCTTCTTCCTTGTGAGGAATAACCTCTCCTCCCTTTTCTTCTTCGCTTAGTGTCAACATTGTGTCTTGTCGAATTCCCTGGGAGTCGTCATGGACGGCGAGGAGGACAGTAGAGCATTTCTGATGGCGTGACGACAACGATGCCTGAAGATGTGTGGCCACGAATCGAGGGCTGTCGATGAGATCCCTGAAATTCTTAGACAAAAGCTTGAAATGGATCAAAGATCCAACTGGTAGTTTTACCAGAATTGCTTCCACCAAGTGCTCCGGAAGCACAAATGATGACGATCTCCACGACACCATGACCACGACAGAGGGTCTTCGTTTCTTAGGAAAAGGGTGAACGAATGCATTGTTAATGAAGTAAGTCCCTTGTAACCCAATAATAGAATAATTCTCTACCCATCAATCATTTGTTTCCCCTCCAAATAAAATGTGCGATGATCTCATTTCCATCAACAAAACAAAATCTCAGAACCCCTAAAATTGAAATGTTTGCCAGTCACTCATTTTCATCAGTTGCCAACAATAGCAAAAAGATCAAGGCATCATTTGTTCTTTTTTCTCAAAGAAAAACAAACATAGAACCTTCAAGAAAGAAACAGATTGTTATTTTTTCCACAAAAAATTTCAACTGTGGTGATCCATAGCCCCCCTTGGTCAATCAATACTAGTGCTGGTGCGCTAGGTTTGGACACAGAAACCACATAAGGATTCTGGTATCCAATCCTTGACATAATCAGAGCTCTAGTTGATGCATATGGATCACCACAGCTTATAGTCACAGAGCTCTATCCTCTATGCATGAAAAGTCCAATGTATATGCATGTATAATTAAGAAACCAAACGACCCCTACTTTCTAATGGTTGTCATATCCATTATTCTGTCATGCAGAAAAGGAGGTCTATCTTCACCTACATTAATTGCTGTATAAGGCCTTGAAACAAAAGTGCAATTCCAAGCCTAAATTGCCTCTGGACTGACAGGTTTTAGGACCAGGTTCTTTTGTAAGTAGTATCAAATATGTAAGGCATCATATCAACTTGTAGCCTACTTTTCAAAGGAAAGAGAACAGAAGAAAATTAATTGTGCAATTATTTATAAATACTGGATCTGTGATATTTACAGAAAACAATACGTATCGATGCTAGATACACTACACCACCCAATTTATGATTTTTTAGATGACATATACGCTGCTGCCAAACAAGAGTACTCGTAGAAGACCTAGGATAGAGAAAATTAACTTACTTATATGGAACGCTTTACAGGAGCATTCAGAGAGGCTAGATATGTATTATCTGCTTTGTCATTTCCGCTAAAAAGATAGTTGAAAGCACGCATTTCTACGTATCTTCCAGCACCAGGGGTTACTTTTAGTTCATCATTTATCCAAACTACTCTTCCTCCAGCAATTGTTACCTCAACCTTCCCCTGGAGAACACCATGAACATTTCAAGATGATAATAAGGCTTGGTTTTTATGTCGAGATAGCAACAATTAGTGTACAAAATGCATGTATTAGTGTTTGTCCATGCATGGTGTTTGCCAATTCACTACAAAAATGAAAAGTAACAGAGTTGAATAAGGTAATTACCTTGCCCCTATGACCCTCATAGACGTTGGTGTCAGTTTTGGAGTGGTGAGACTTGGAACTTATCTCAAAACTGCGATTTGGATTGAGAATAATTATGTCTGCATCAGAACCAGCAAGAATAGCTCCTTTTCTTGGATATATATTGAAGATCCTGGCACTGGAAAAGTCAAAAGCGATTAAACAATTTCACATTTTGTAGGGCAGGGCAACATGGATCTAACAGTATAATCTATCCTAAGTATATAATCCTAATTACTCAACTGAAAATTCAAAAGGCATCACAATAAACCATACCATTCAGTGCTTGTTACTCTGACAAAGTCAGTGACTGATATTTGGCCAGTTTCCTGTAAAAAATATTAAATATTATGATAACTGAATTCTTAATGCAACTTCATGTATTCGAAGATGTCATGACATATCTTACCACCATAGTATCCCAAACTAAGTGCATCCTCTCCTCAATACCTACATTGCCAATAGCTCATTGTCATATTCAGCAGAAAACAGGTAAAAACTACGAGGAGACAACGTCATTTCTCACCATTAACACCATTTGGTATTTTGCGGAAATCATCAATTCCAAATGCTTTTTGAGTAGAGTTAAATGTACAATGATCCGTCCCAACAAGCTGCATAAATATCAATGAATGTTACGAGCGTACCAACCAGTTAATGTAACAATGAGTGAGCGATAAGCCCTTGCAACTGTATGGAAATATAGAGCTTACTAAACAAGTTACAAAGTTCTCTTATAAAAATTTATTTCCATATCTATTCAATGCAAAATCAAGCTGCTTTAAATGACATGAATGGCGCCATGTAATCTGTCATGTAATTTAAAGGAAAGATAAGATGGATACTTGAAGAATCCCTGATGAAAGTGCAGCTTGCAGGGCCTTTGCATGTCCAGAAGCCCTAATGGGAGGGCTCATGACATACCTGATACATGAGACAGTCTTAAGTGTTTACAAATCAAATGTACGAGCTGCAAATGAGAGAGGAGCAAAATAAAATAGATACAAAGTGCTAGTTCTTGCCTTGAGGCAATGTTGAAGTCTGAGTTCCAAAGCTTAGAGTCATCCAGGAGTAGTCCAGAAACAACAGGCTCCCCAACAACTCTTTGACCTACAATTTGGACGGAACGATAAAGTTTCCAAGTAGAAAAATAAAATCAGCTAAACAAAAGCATCAGACCGGAAACTAGTAATTTAGATCTCTATGTGGTTACAAAGATTCAAAGAATTAACTTATGGGAGAAAGCCTAAACGGTTTACTGGTTAAGTAGCTATACCTCCATCTAAGAAGCCGTGGATTCAAATTCCCGATGATCAAAGAAGAGAAATGAAATAAAAGACCAAAACAAAAATTTAATGGACATCAATGGGTACATCGCAATTCAAGAGGATAAGGATATAACTACTCCAGAATGTTGATCACACTTGAAACTATTCCTTAAGAACTTTGTGCACTGAACAAAATATTATGTCATTTACCAATAGAACCCTACATTAGTTACACAGTCCCTACGTCAATTAGACAGTCCATGAGTGTTTTCAGCCACTAGAAACTGGTATGTCTGCTGGATACTACAAAGAACTTATAATTCCTGGAAAAGCTCTTTGTGATTACATTCGAACCTTCTTTTCCACCCCAAAAAATGAATAGTTTGTGTATTTGTAGCAATCTGAAAAGGAAAGAAGGAGGGTTGAGAAATAACAACTTTCGTGACATAGGTGAAAACCTGATATACGGGCTTTAGCTATTTCTTCCATTGCATCAATGCTCATCACATGAACGACATAGAGAGGCGTGTTGACAAAACTGGCTAAACGAATCGCTCGGGCAGTTGCCTCTGCTTCCAACTACATGTACCAAACAAACTCAGTTACTGATGAACGTATACAGGGAAAAGGGAAAAAGCACAAACTTTCTGTTTGGCAAGTAGCATTATCTGAATAACTGTCATGCCTACCAGTAGCACTTCAATGCATCGGTCGAGCTATATCTTAGTGAAGTTGTTTCTAACAAATGGTGATAAACAAGATCATGGTAGTTAAAAAGGAAAAGTTAACAACATGACAATCTCCCCAATAAAATAGGACGCACATACCAAAGGAGACAACCAAGTTTCTCCACAATGTATTCAAGAAAGCTAGAGCTAAAAATTCAGGATCAAATTTCCGATAGTTGAGGTGTTAGAACTGGGGATATGAATGGGGGGATGTAAATGAAAATAAGAGTGATACATAGAGAAAATTAGGAAAGATATAAAAGATGTCATGGACATACCACTGGAGGTCTCGAAAGTGCATGTCCCTCTGGACCAGTGATGCCTAGTTCTATCATTCTTTTCTGCCCCTCAAACACAGCATCTCCATTTTCAGCATGAACCATGGCTAATGCACCAAGAGACTTACACCTCTTCAACCCGTCCAATAGAAGTTCATCATTAATCATTAGAGATCCCTTGTAGGCCAGGAAAAATTTGAAAGAGTTGATACCTACAAATCTCAGTGTGTGTGCAGATTGTATCAGACTTGTTAGTGGGCTAGGAACCAACATTGATTACATTTCATATTTATGTACTTAAGTAAAACAGAAAACAACCGACCAGATTAAGTTTATAAGCAGCCGACTTAAACCGCAATACCTTTCTCTTTGACCATGATTTCCATATCTCTGGAAACATCTTCATCCCATTTAGTAATTGCCATGTGGAAACCATAATCCATGCAGGACTTCTGCGCCTTTTTCTCATAAGCGCTTAAACCAGCAGTTAAACTTCCATTGACTGGTATGACAAAGTCAATATGCATGGTTGTTCCACCTGCTAATGCAGCAGCTTGACCGCTGAAAAAGTCATCAACTGTCTCCGTACCCATAAACTCCATAGCAAGGTGTGTGTGAGGATCAATTCCACCTGCAATTTAACAGGAGAAGTTTTAAGCAATAAAGTAGGATAAGATCAAACCCATCAACACATAGTGGACATGAAAAGTGCTAAGACATAGCATTATACATTTTGCTAGTAACGTTTATACAGTACCAGCAAGCTCTACATCTGCATTAAAAATATGCTTAACCTGGCATGACGAATTTCCCAGTGGCATCCAACACATGCACATCATCCCCAACCTGCAACAGTACCCAAATCACAGCACAAATGAGTAGATGGCACATGGAAAATGAGGGAGCATTACAGTAAAAAAGAGGAGACGCAGGACAAGATCGACATAAATATACAAACCTGTAATGGTACAATTATTACGAATATAATATAAGGATTTATCATGAATAGAATCGGTTGTACGGTGGTACACTATACCAGAAAAAAAAGACAGGAAACAGGTAGATCGCCAAATATATTATATTAACAGATATTGTTCATCTTTCAGTTACCATTTTGACCAACACCAGGATCCAGTCAATATACAATAACGAAAGCATCAAAAGCATCAAAAGTAGTGAAAGATATCACTGAACCATATCAAATTGATCATTGCATCCTATCCACTTCTGTTGAAACCAAATTATCAACACACTAGTGACTCTGATGTCATGTGAGTAGTAGAGTCGCTGGATAACTATATCTTTATTTAGAACTAACTATCTTCATAGACCAAATGACTAAAGACCCTAGATAAAGTGAACAAACATTGAGATTCGGCTGCACAGCAACAATGATTCCGTCCTCAATATAAACGTCAGCAACCTCTTGATGATGAGCGTTGACTACTGTTCCTCCCTGGATCAGCAGCTTCGACGACGACCATGGAGAAATCCCGCAACCGTAAGGAGCTCCAGCTTCGCAGAACTACGATAAATCAGTAGGTATTTGATATTGATACTATAATTGACTAAAGGCGAATCAAGTGATCCTTTTACAAAATCGACGAGGATAATGGAAATAGATACCGACTTTTAATAGAAGAGGGAAGGGAAAGAACAGTACCTCGCTGGAATGAGAATGAGAGACTGACGTGGAATGGACGAGAAGAAGAAGAAGATAGAGGAAAATTGTTGAGAAGAGACGAAAAAGATCCATTTGGAGAGTTTGCGGAATAGGAGATGCTAGGCTGAGCTCTCCAACGCAGAAATAGAAGATGCGATTACTTTAACGTTGCCATTAAATAGTTGATATGCTGATCTTTTCAAGCGGGCAGTACGAATCTCGAACCAGCCCTCATAAATCTCACCGTCCAAAAATTATGCCTAAATCTAACGACTGAAAACACGATGGTAAACTTGACATTTCAAAATCATATGAATGTATATAATAGGTAACTATACATGGTTAAGAATCTCGAATCGGACCGGCCGGTTTGACCAGTTCGACCACAAACCGGCTAAAGAGTCGAAACCGATTTGCTGATTGTTGAGAATGGTTAAAACCAGGCATTGACCCGGTTGGATCCGATTTTTATGACTATATTTTTTATTTTAAAAAATGTGGTAGTGTGATTCAAATTATGGTTTTTCAAGTAGAAAGTATGGGTGATTACCATCTCTACTAATATCATAATTTGATTAAATCATGTATTTGATTGACCTAATTAAGACTAAAAAGATAACATCTGACCATAAATTACGTAAATTGTACATTGGATCTCAATTATTTGATTAATAAAAACCTGAAATCATTTATATAATTTGAAACTTCTTAAAACATATTCAATAACTATTTTTTATAAGTTAGATTATGATATTGAACTCTATATATTATCGATTTGATCCAACTCAAATAAAAAATCGTCCGATCCAACTTAACTATATTTGTTTAATTAATAACTAAACAGTCCAACCAAGTTTTGAAAAAGATTGAACCCCGGTCGAACCATCAAACCTTGAACCCCTAACCTGACCGATTCAATCTCTGATTCGGTTTTCAAAACCTTGATACTATGTATTATAACATAACTTAGTTTAGTACTTAGCATTACACTTAGTACAAAAGATATACAAATGTGTATACACTTTTATACGGGTTTGTATAAATATATACATATTTGTATGATCCATATAACTTTTTATAAAATGTTGTACGGCCGGTCATCGGAAAATATTTCCAGTAAAATATATTTTTCAGAATCGTACAACCTCTACGGTGATCATGTGAGTGTAAAAATTATCATCAACAAAGAGATTGTGGTCTAGGTCACGAAAGACAATGATCCAACGATAGGAGATGGCTGCAACGGGTCAGCAAAAATATGTCCTTAGTGATCCAAGGGCCTAGGTTACTCCTGGATCAGATCCAGGAAGGGATGTCCTGGCACAGAATCGGACTCCACAAGTCCTCGTCCAAAAAAAAGAAATCAAATTCGGAGTAAAACAAACCCTATGGTAAAAGGAAAAACCCATGCCCTCCCCTCCAAGCTCTGCTGCAGTCGTCTCCACCAATATTTATCATCGCCGTGATTCAACAAACTCTCCAATCCTTGCAGCCCACCGTCCTCCGAATATTGCCTCACTCTCGGCTTTTATCGGAAGGTAGACCGGAGCTGCAGAAGCTGTGGAAACAGAGGGGCTGCAAACCTAGTAGCATTGCAAGGATCTGAGCTGAGATGGTTTCTCTCTCGGCCTTTCACTGTCTTTCTTTTCCGTTTGTAATGGAGGTTTACAGGTTCAATTAGCATGTTCTTACTGTCTTCATCTGTTTTTCGTCCAGTTTTCCTGACGAAGCAAGTTACAGCTCTTCTTCTTCACTGCTCGATTAAGTATTCAGACACCTGTGAACTTCAAGAAGCCATTAAGAGCAGAGCGCTTTATTTTGCTTCGGTGAGTTTTGTAATGGAGCACGTTCGGGAATTGGGAAACATACTTGTCGATTGCGTCGTCGATCACGGGACTACAACTTCGTTGTCACCGTCTGGTTACAGATTGGTGCCCTGGTTGAACTGGGAGGAATGGGAGTGCGTTAGGGATTCTCTTTTCTCTGACTCGCCTCACAAGGTTTCCTTTGCTCTTCATAGAGTAAGTCCCCTAGTTTCTCTAGACATTGTTTTTCTGTTTTCTTATTCTTAGCAGTTCATTTACGTGGTTCCTCAAAGCTCATATTCGTGGGATTCAGATTTCAACTTGGCGAAGTAGAGGATGTCTACCTGTTGTGATCGATGTAACTGCTGCAATAATTGAAATTCAGCTAAAGGATCCTCTATATAGGTACTTCACGAAGTTGATTCCATTATAACTCTGCTGAAAATTTTGTTTTGGAAAAACTCAGTAAAAATGCAGGCACTTGATCTTTGTGGAAGGTCTCGTAGTTGGATTTCCTTTTCTCTTTTTTTGTGTGGCTTTTCTGTTACTCCTATTGTCGTCTTATTTATAAAAGCTTATTTTTGCACTCAGAAAGGACCTTCCGCATGATGCAATCCATTCAGAGCAAATGCTGACGATGTTATATTGCATGGCAATCTTGAGGCGAGTTGCTATTATTTTTCTGATTCTGTTTCAAGCTTCTGCGTGTGTTGCTCTGGTTTCGATTCGGTCTCATACTATGTTTGGACATTATGTCCATGTTAAACGCTGGAACTTGGTTATGAGGGATATCGAGATTGACATTGACACATTGTACCTACTGATATTTTGACTTTGTCATGTAAGTTTGTGCGTTTAGCTTTGAAAATTTTATGGAATGATAGCCTGATACTACAAATTATTTTTCAAAGGCTGGTGAATTGTGTCATTGAGAAGACACGTAAGAAGAATGAGTCTTCTATTGCTGAGGCTGCAGGTGCAATTGGCATACCACGTTCATTAATTGATATTCGACATGGTGAGTTGCCTCAACTCATTAGGCTGCTAGTTGCTAGTAGAACAATTATAATGTCTCCACTTATTCACAAGAAAAAATGTTGTTGCCTATTTGATATTTGACCTTTACAGTCAGATGCTGCTTGCAAGTAATTTTAGTTTAGTTAAACTAGTCAAACTGATTTTAACTTCAAGATGTTCTTAAGTTATCTTTTACCTAGATGCTCTCCCTGATTTTGAATCTCTTCTACCTTGTTAAGTTTTGGATTGGGCATTACATACTGCCAAATGCAAAATCGTTCTTGCCATTCTGTTTGATACTTAATTGCCTTCTTGTATCATTTATTTCCTTGAAATATAACTCTATGTGCTTAAAGGAGTAGCTGTTTGTTTCACAAAAAGGATTAGCTGTTGGATGCAGAGAAGTTTGCTATGTTTTGTACTCTCAGTTTTCTCCTAATGTTGCATATACATGTGTTTGCAGAGGGTTCTCACCGAGATCTCCCTGCTTTACCTTTGGTCCGAGATTCTGCGGCTAAGGTGGTGATCTTTCTTTGTGATATGTTTATGATCCGTCGATTAGCCCTGATAATTTTCTTCTTTACTTGATTTTTCCATAAATGTTGAAGCACGCCTTCTATTTGGGTAGGGAAATTTGAATTTTTGTTTCAAGCATGAGTATGTATAGGATAAATCTGAGAGTAGAGGGCGGTAAGACTCTCAGTTAACACTTACAATAGCTGGAAGTTTTCTCGTGTTTTTTTGTTTTCCTTAATAATGATCTTAATCCTAGCTCGCGTACACAGAAGCAGCCTTTATATAAATTTTCTTACATCAGCTTACCGTAAACCCTAGAGCTACTAACTACACAACTTCCTCCAACTAAAATAATAATATAATAATCGTATGCTTATGCAACATAGAAACTACTTAAGAAAACCCTTGTACACTTGACTAAAGTAGGCTTTCACTAACATAATATTGTTGTTAATAATAAAAAGCTTTTTTGAAAAGGACAAGTGGAAAAGGCCTAAAAAGTTCTTACTCATCCAAATCTGAGCAAAGTTTGGGAGTGCGATGTGTATTCTGTAGCATTATATAATTGTCAATATATGCCCATACAGATAAATGACCAGCGTAATGAGTGTGATTAAAGCTGTGTTTCCCTCTTTGGCTTCTACTATTCCACTTGTATGAATATGTTAATATTTCCAGACTTCAGATGGTTGTACACGAAATAGCTATTTTGTGAAATTTATATTTGTCAGGATATTGTAATTAATACGTTATTGCTTTGTTCGTATATCCTTAGCCATTACTCCAGTGTGACTAATGCATTTTCTGCACATACTGTTACTAATTTCAGGCAATTGACTGGTTGAAACAGTACTACTGGGAGCCTCAGGCAGAGCAGATTCCATCTCAAAGGGATGGAGCTAGCATCAGGAAAGAAATAAAATTGAAACTCCGTGAATTGGCTGCATGCTTGAAAGTTAAGCAGAGTCCTCGAACCTGTTCTTTAGCATCTAAGGGGAAAGCAGGTGCATGTGACATTACTCTTTCTTTTGTAATGCATGATCTTTTGCACCAAACTTATTCGCTCTGCCGTACCTTTCTTGTGACCTATGAATGAAGAAAACACTATATAGCCTGACCTCTCTTCTTTAAATTAAGCTTTCCTTGTCCAAACTCATTTTTATTTTCCTGGGACTACCTTTCATGGACATTTATCTCAAATCAGCTTGAGAATTACTACAGTCCTCATGTACTTTGGAAAAAATGAAAATAGACTTGCATTATTAGATAATTAGATAACCTTGCAATGTGAGTATTCAGTAGATACCGTTGATAAGGTCTCAAGAGTAGGGTCTTTGTACAAGTAATTTAACTTGGCAACTGCTTTTGTGGGGAGGCATGTGTGACATAGTGATCATTATATAAACTGTAGTCTGTAACTTTTAGTTCAATGATTTTTAAATGTATGCCCAATATGCTCTTCAAAAGTTTTATTAGAGTGGCATTCCTGCATAAATCAAATTATTCATGATTTTTTTATCGGGCAGTGCCAGTAATTTGTTTTAGGTCCGTCAGATTGCAAAAGTATGTGGTCATCAGATGTGACTTCTGTTCCAAGGAATTCTGACCTTCCGTATAACACGATGCATGAGAAAACCTTTCATGGAACCTTTGCTTTTCTACAGGACTAATATGGTTTAAATATGCCTTTATTATCTTTCTAGATTAGGTGAAATTTTCTGTCCGGTTAATTGTGGGTATAATACGGAATGGATTATCAACATTTCACACATACATGGATGTGAAAAGCTGTCCGAAATTCTTTGGTTTTTATTGATCCCCAAGTCCGTACCCATATTGTTTTCCAGGTGTTAATACCGTTGTCTTCATTCTTTAATCCTCATTTACACAGTATGTTCAAAGTTCCCTTTTTTTGTGTTCAGGTTCCAAGAAGCCAGTTCACAAGAACATTAAAACCCTTGTTCATATATATTCTTCCTTCTCTTCGGAAGTGCTTTCTGTGCTACTAGACTTCTTGCTCAAGGCCTTGGATTCTTCAAACTTGGTTTGTCATCCAAAGGAATATGGGATTGGCGAAAAGACTATGTTGGACATTTGGAAGCTTATGATAACAAAATTTTCTAAGAAAGAACCAGAGCTACTTCTTACACTTATAAATGCAGTCTTAAACGTGATCGAGAGTCAAGATTATGTGGACTATATAATAGGTAACATGGCAGCTCCTCTTGTCTTGGTTCTTATGCGTTTCTTTGTTGTGGTTTCTTCACACTGTTCTATTAGAGAGAATGATGACTTGGTTAACAATTTCTTTATTGAGTGGCATGGACACTGCAGTAGATATTAGGCTTCTGCTATTGAACCGTATATCAGTTGTCTTTCACATAATTTATTTTAGTGCCAAGCGCAGTTAAGATTGAAATAAGTTTGCTTTGAACTATAGCTTCCTAGTAGTTTGGCGAAGCTGACTTAACAAAGTTATTTTGTTCGCTATTTATATATTGTTTATGGATGAATGTTCTCTATTTATATTCAATAATCCTGTACAGCTTATGGTTTCTCAGTTGAAGTATTTGTGGTTTTTCAACTATTTCGAAAGAATTTTTAAAAAACGTAGCCTAGTTAAACAAAATATGCTAGACCGAGACCTATGCTTTATGTCAAGAGCATCTTCCTTTGAGTATTTGGTATTACATTGCTATCTCAGCTTTTGAGAGTTGAACACTTGAAGTGAGTTTGGACATGGGAAACCATATCAGACGTGTATTCCAAGCTTAGAAGTTGTGAAAGCTTCTCCCGTTTAACGTAAAAAGGGCTAGAATAGGATAGCAACTAGTAATTTATTTGAAAGGTTGTTAATTCTTGGTTTGGAAAAGCTAGAGAGAACACAATTGGTAATTACGTGTTGTCATTGTCTTTTATATGGTTGTTTCTGATTTGTGGCAAACTTCCTTGTAGGGATGCGTCCTGCGTCAACAGAGAACAGCTTGCGGTCCACTCAAACTGAAGGACTTTGTGCAGTGTTCTTATGGCTTGTAGGACAGCTCAATGGTCTGAAGACTCTCTTTTCCAAAGATGCAAAAGCTGAAACCAAAATTTCCGCTACAGGAATGAGCATGTCAAATGCAATGCTGACTGAGGTCCTACGTAAATGTCTCCTTACATCGTCTTGTGGTAACAAGCAGCTTATGGATGGGGCGAAGCTTCTCGTTCAGCTTATTGGAAATTTCTCTTCGAAAGAGAAACTCGATAAATTAAGCTCACATTACAAGTCAGAGTCTGCTTTTCCTGAGGATGCCAAGTATTGTAAAAGTCCTTATCAAGTTCTGATCCAGCATGAAAAGACTCTCTGTCAGGCTACAGAGAAGTTAGAGAAGTTACAACGTCGTAGAATTCAGGGTCAAGCTTTAACAATAGCAGATGGTGATGCTGCTGCTGATTCAGGAAGATGGGTTGTTGCGAAGTCGTGGAATCCATGCCCTGTGGGGATGCTACCAGGTGATCTTGGATCGTCTGGACGCCTTCCTGTCCTTGACTGCGAAGATGGTTGCGAGAAGTGCATGACAGTTCCATTACTTTCGCCAGAAAAGGATCAGACAATGGAACTGGAAAAGAACTGCGACAACATTAAACAATGTTTTGAGTCCTCGGGCAGGAAGAGCGGTAGTAAGAGAGAAGGAAGCTGTGAAATTTATACAGAAGGTAGGTCAGATGTTAAGAGGATAAGAGAGACTAGTACTAGTACATGGGAGAAGTACAGTTGGAATGATGAGATGATAACAGGGCGGTTGATGTTAGATGGGGTGTGGAAGAAAGTAGGCGAGGAAGAGCTTCTTGGAATGAGGTCTGCTGTTAGAATTTTGATTTGATATTTTTTGCGGCCAAGGGAAGACAAGAAAATCATGTAGCTTTACCTGAAAACGAAAATCATCAATCTGGTTCTGTAGTATGCTACTCCTTTCTTATTACATTATGATAGTCTGTCTTCATCACTGCCGGAGTGGAGTTATAACTTGTCACTTTCACTAAAGCCTTGTATTCGCCCAGATCGAAGCAACCTGCTGCAAGTTGTGGTCATAAGAGAAATATACTCTTTTTGTTGAAATGAATAGTTCGAACTTTATCATGGTTGAATATATTCACTTGCCGACCCTTCGTATTTTTTATATAGTGTAAATTTATTAAGATTTGAGTGGTAAGGATGAGGGTGAAATCAGAAAACATAACACTTGAGAAACAAAATGGTGGAAGAAAGCTCTGTTGGAGATGAAGAATGGGGTACTTTTACTGATCCTAAACTATTGATTGATTAGCATGGCTGACGACGATAGTAATTACAAATTAGGTAATAATTAATAGGTATTGACCATCGCATCACATGCACCCTGCCGAGGGAGGTTAGTTGGGGTTAGGATCAAGAGAGGAATCAATGGTACAAACTACAAACCAAACGCATTGTCACTTTGATCAGAGAAACAAAAAACAGTACACTTCCCCATGTTGGAATCTTCACATTTTGTTCTATTTGTTTTGTGCCAAACACAGCTTTAATATTTCTTGAAGCTATCGAAAATCAGGTTCTCTGCACTGTCAATAATAAATAGATTCTTCTCTTCCCTTTCTGTCATTGCCGTATACTTTTTTTAAATAAAATAAAAACAGTACGTCACTTAAGCTTCATCTATAATCAAACGAGTTTCAACACTTATCTCTGTTTTTCCTCTATGGTGTTCGAAGTCTCTCTTGCATGCATGCAAACAGATCCCAACGGCCTTGTTCGATCTTCACCGATTGCCTCCAGTTGGTGGAATGCCTTGGTTGCCCTCCCAATAAGTGGCAATGTTATGACCATATTGACAACATTTCCACAATCCTAAGCTCTAACCATAATATCAAGGTGCTCTTTATCAAGCGAGATTGCAATCGAGCTGCGGACTGGATAGCACGTATGACCTGTGCAAACAAGCTCCTGGTGGACCTGGCGCACGCTTGCTGAGGAACTGCTTTGATCGTTGACTCTTCTTGGACACTTGTGTGGTTCTACAGATCCCCTTTGAAAAAAAAAATCAAATGAGTTTTAGAAATACCAAATACAAAATGATTAACCCCATACATGCAACAAAGATGAACAAGAAAGAATAAAGTTATGTGAACCAATTGACAAATCGTCCAATTTTAGTTAAGTAATCAGTTTCATGATTGCCTGCATGGTAAATATGAGTCAGCTCGATCTCTTATATCTTTCTTAATAACTCATGATAGTATGTCACCACGTAAAATGCTAGTAATCCACATCCCTCATATAATATAGTAAACCAACTGTACATTCGAAGTTGAACTACACATGTACCCAGTATCCTCTCTCCCGAACTACTAGAAGATCTTTCACAAAAGGCATCAACTCTACTCGGTGATGATGAACACATGATATGTTAACAACGGCGGAGTTAGGCATTTTTACGTTAAAAACCTAAATCAAACTTTGGGACCCCACTTGGACAAATTTGAGGACTCCACTAGAAAAAATGTTGTTTGCATTTTAGATAAACAATCTATTATATAATACTTTTAAAACATAAAAACTCGCCTTGGCAAACAATAAAAAAGTAAAATATTGGAATTAATTTTATTTTCTCGTCATATAAGGACCCCACTTGACTTAATTTCTTGCTCCAGCCTTGCTAGTTAATACTATCAGCAAAGAGGTATGTAATGCCCCATGCTATCTCGAAACAAGCCTCTTAATTATAGCTCTTGGCTTCATCTTCGTAACCAACTGAACTGTTCCAATTGAAAATCACACATTTAGAAAATGCTTTTTTTCAGAAGATATCCACATTATATTCATCTTAGTAGGCCGGCCGATCGAGCAAGCATCGAACACAGCATCATCAAAACAAATTAATTATATGATTAATTTGGTTTGAGTTATGATCAAGAGAAAGCTAATTAAGTATATAGTCTCAAATAACTATGAACACAACTTTCAATCCATCTCATACGACACACACTCAGGTAATGATTTTCAAATTAGAGTCGCGGGTCAACATTAATTGTAAGATTCCAATCTGTTAAGAGATTAAAAAAGAAAACAAAAAAGGGGATCAGGAATGTTCTTTCTTGCATATAATTAGAGACATATATGCATCATGCATGCACTACTTGTAAATGTTATCTTCCAAACCCTTGACCATTTTTTAATGGATTATATTCTAGAGAAAGCAACTTTATAACAATAAAATATTATATTCAATGATATATATTCAAAGGATATGATGATTTTTTTCCCCAAGGTAACATGTTTTGTTATATTTATAGATAGAAAGATGAGATTATATCGTTATATGGATTATATGAGTAAGCGAAAATAATGAGATATTGTTCGGATAATTTAAAGCCGTACGAGCCGCAAAATAGGCGACGCAATTACCAAAATGAGAAACATAAGAAAGAGTAACTAGAGGTAAATTCCTTACAAGAGATTGACATTCTGGAAGAATCTGTCCCATCCAAATATCAATAGTCGAAGAAAAATTGATTAATCAAACTGTCTCTGTTAAGTCCGAATGGATGATAAAACGCTCAAAATATCTTATTTGTACATTTGACGTATTGCTAAAAATTACAGAAGAAGAGGATTTGTGAAGTTCGGAAATACTTAGCAGTACCAGAGAACAAGGTTCCACAGCTTCGGCGAACCACCATTCCAATTGCTCCAAACTGAGGGATAGACGCGGTAACACAAACCGATGCATCGACACGGATAGTCCAAATCTGAATAGCAGTCTGATGTTGGATCGAAGGCTGAGTAAAAAGCTGAACAACAATGAGTCCAAACCCATCGATCCGATTGCTGAGAAAGCGGAAGGGCGATCGACAAGATTGATTTAACCGAATCTGGAGAGAAGTAGACAGATAGGAGATCGACGTTCCAATGTCCATTGAGAATGAAATCAGAGACCAAAGGTCACTTAACCTTTATTTTGAATATTGTTCACGCGTGTTCAATTTTTCTTTTGGTATAAAACATTCATATAAACCTTCAGAAAAACAACTCTAGTCGAACATGTATATATGGTTTTTTTTGTCCGAAAATGTAGCTGATCGAAGAGAATCGCATTATTTACTGCGTGCTTCTCCGACTTCCCAGTGACCTCCAGAGGTTGTATTACTGCATGACCATTTTGCAAATTGGAAGATGAAAGAACGTGACTGTTACACATTTCTTTCTGACTCATTTAGGAACCCAAAGCTTGGCAGAAATTTGAGATCTAATTTTAATAATATTAGTAACATATAAATAATTAATAATATTAGTGAACAAAATATAAATGTCTTTCCTTGGGAAGTGAAAAGAGATAGCTGGGGGAGCAACGCAAAGCCCTATATTGGATCTTATAACACTAAAATCTTGAGGCACTACTGATAATATTAATACTGACACTTGCTCATAACACTGAAATCTTGAATATCACATTGATTGGTAGGATTCCGATTCTAGGAGCCAATACATTACTTTCTTGATTCGATTCTTGAGCAATTTGGGCCATTGAATTTCCATGTGATCTAACAGTCAAGATTAATAGGGGCAATATGGTCATGTTGTTTTTAATATTTATGTTGGATTAGAATCGACCCATCTTCGATCACCGTTTCCATCGCCGAAACACCGTCTTTGGTCATTGATCACCCGGTCACCGGAAAGTTTCTGGGCAACTCCAACCTCGATTGACGAAAATTTTTGCACTCACGTGATCATTGTCTTCGGCTCTACGTTTCTTTTAAAAAACTATTTTACTAGAAATATTTTCCAACGATTGGCCAAAATTGCATGGATCATTCAAATGTGTATAGGTTCGTACAAATCCGTACTGAAGTGTATACACATTCATATTGTTTCTGTACAAAATGTAATACTTCGTACAATACTTAGTATACACATTTATATTGCCGTACAATGTCCATTTGGCCCATATATTTTCAGCCGTTAGATCTAAAATAAGATTTTTAAACGGTTGAGATTTGTGTAGGCATTATGGATTAAATACAGAAGTCATTTCAGCGGCTCCAGATTCGGAGATGTAGCTAGTGAAATGGTCATATGCGTGTGTTTCATAATTAAAGACAGAAAGCTATGATGATAAAGTGGAATTTCATTTGGGTAGCTTGAGTACTGAAAGAAAATGCAGAGAAGTTGTAATGAAGAAGAAGAAGAAAAAGAAGAGAGTATAATAATGCAGGGATTGTACAACAAGGGCGGTGGTGGAGTGGTGGCGCCATTCTTAACAAAGACATACAAGCTGGTGGATGATCCAATGACAGACCACATTGTGTCTTGGGGAAGCAATGATATGAATGATCCAATGGCGGCCATGATGATGATGAGTACATTTGTGGTATGGAGACCTCCAGAGTTTGCAAGAGATCTCCTCCCTAACTACTTCAAACACAACAACTTCTCCAGTTTCGTCCGCCAGCTCAACACCTATGTACGTCGTATATATGCATCTCGCGTCTCTTTTACTTTATCCAACTCAACAACCTATCTGGAAAATGTAAGTGTTGTACTTATTTTCTGATGATATTAAAGGTATTAATACTGCAGGGATTCAAGAAGGTAGCAGCAGAAAGATGGGAGTTTGGGAACGACTACTTCAGGAAAGGTGCAAAGCAGTTGCTCTCCCATATTCACCGTAGAAAATCACCCCATCATTATAACGATCATCATCAGCATGACTTCATATTTCAGCTCCCACACCATCACATATTCCTGCCATCACCACCGCCCCCGCCACCAGCAGTACATTATGTATTATCTCCGGCGACCGTTCAGATGATGATGAGATGATGATGTTGAGGGCACTTTCGGAGGATAACCAGCGGCTGAAGAAGAGGAACTTGGCTCTGCTCTCTGAGCTCTCCCACATGAAGTCATTGTACAACGACATCATCTACTTCATCCAAAACCATCTCAAGCCTCACCACTGTTTTCCTTATCATCATCATCATCCCCCTACTACCACTACCACTACTAATAATAATAATAACAAGCTCGTGGAACTGCAGAGTGATACTAAGGAGGATGACAGGGACGGTGGGGGCTGCACTGGTGGGGTAAAGCTGTTTGGGGTGTCGCTTTGTGGGAAGAAGAGGCAACTCCATTCTGATCATCATTATTTCACTGCTCTTTGTCCTCTTTCATCCTCCTCTTCCTTATGATCTTTCCAGTTACTTCTCTTAGGTCTAATTAAAGTTGTTTGCTTTCACCTTTTCTTACTCCCCCAAAAGGCCGGTTACTATTAAGAAACTTATCTCTACCTTCTCTTTGTTTTGTTTTGTTTTGTAATGACTTTTAGAACCATTCCGGAATATCCAATCAAGTTAATTTAACGAATTGTATATGATTCAACACAACATTGAATGAAAAGATGAGTAATTCAAAATCGAATTAGTCAAATTTTTCATATCATAAAGAACGGATTCAGAAAGTGACAACTTTTAAATATTATTGGGCTGAATACGGTTATGTAGGATTTTAATAATTTTTTAGGACCAGAACCCGACTATCTTTGGTCGACGGACAACGTCTCCGATGATCGGATCACCATCTCTTATACCAGAAAGTTTCATGTTCAATTTTATACACCTAGTACGAACTATGTATATAAGTTTGAATAGATCTGTACAAGTTGTAGCGAAGGTCGTTGTATACACCTACCAATTCTAAATCATGCATGTGATAGTCGTTCTGATGCTCTTTGTACAAGCTTTCTAGAAGCATAAGCTACCACTCTCCCATAATGCATAAGTACACACCCCATGCCTTGATAAGAAACATTACTATACACCACATACTCACCTCCACTGGCTAAGAAGGTGATGATGGGAGTTGTAGTGAGTATTCTCTTCAACTCCTCAAAGCTTTCATGGTCGCCGACAAGAAGTACCTTACAAGGCGAGTGTGGGGTGTGCCTACTATTGGTCTCAAAACGAGACACATGAACACTTGTTTTGTTCATGCCTTGTACTTGTGGGGTGTTGGGAGGTGAGCAGGTTGATGAGTTGGGTGCGGCAGCTGGATGGATTTGAAGTGGATGTTAAGAGATGGTTCTTTGGGGTAATTAAGTTGGGTGGGAACTACATTACTCGAAGACATCATTTGGGGTTTGTGGCATGAGCGGACAAGCGAATTTTTCAAATGCACTCTACAACTTTAGAAATGGTAGTTAGGTGGCGCTTTGATGAACTAGAAAAGTAACTAGAAATTCAAAGATTGAGGTGTTTGAAGTTGTCGCCAAGGCATCACCCATGCCCACATTGGCATGTAACTCCGCCAGGGTACGTAAAATGTAATGCAAACGATGTTATCTTTTGCCCCGGATGGGGATTATGGGATCAATCTTGCGGTGAGGGATGGGGGGTGCTTTTACAGTTCCTGATGCAACATCGACACAAATGTATCGAGGTGAGGAAGGTGGAGTCCTCAACATTTCTTATGTTGTTAAAATGGGCACATAGTATGGGGGTATGAGAAGACAATCTTTGAAACTCACAACTAGATGGTAGCCAGGCTGTTAATGAAACATAACCGTATATTTCAGAATTTGGGGCCATATACACAAAATACCTTTATTGCAATTACTCGGGTCGGAAGAAATTGGAATGAGGTTATGTGTGAGCTTGCTTGGAATGCTCAAGGACTGGCATCTATTGTGAAATCCGACTCTAGAAGGCCTGGTCGAATCTTTGGTTTGACCCATGCAACCTATTCGGGTTCTACTCAAACCTACAACTGCTAATAAAAGCCAAACATTCAAACCAAACTAAAATCCTTTATTAATTCTTTCGAATTCTGACATACAAGGTTCTCGGATCTTGAAATACAAAACATAAAGAGAGGAGATGAAACTCTCAAGTTCTAAATACATCAAAAGCGGATATCAGATGATATCAAAACTGCAACCAGCTCATCCCACCTCTAGCTCCGGCACCTGTGACTGTACACACAAAGATACAACATGGAAACAAACATCTACCGAGTTTGGTGCTCAGCACTGAGTCGCTAACTGAACAACATGTATACCCGCGAGTGAGGACAAGGATAGAACATATAAGTCATCCTAGTCTCTACTATAATAATGTGACCGTGTGGTCTTGTAGGAAAAAACCTAGCATCAGTCATCCCTAGCTATGTGGATAGCGTCATGGTGGATCAGACCATGAAACCACCTTGAAAAACGTGTGAGCAGTATCTGTAAGCACACTCAATATGTCATGCCTGAAACCTAAAAGTCAACTGAGAGATTATGCAATCCGGGGGTGGATTTGGCTTTTATAATAAGTCCACTATGCCCGTGACGGACTTACCACAACGCCCGTGACTACCTGTCAACCACGCCCGTGAACTACTGATGGTCACGAACGTGTTTCTCTGGTGGTCACGCTCGTGACTGACTGCTGACCACGACCTTGGTTGATTTGACAAAACCCAACAAACTCAAACCAAAACCCAAACCGATAGTTGACCCAAAATCGAGGTGTCACAGTTCTCCCTTCCTACAAGAGATTTTGTCCTGAAACCTGAGTCTAAAGGCTTAACAAGAGAGTGGAAAAATCTGCCGTTGGGTAACTTCTCCACGATCTCCGGGTAGGGCTCTCGCATTCAAACCCCAGTCTCCCATGTCACAGGCTCAACTCCTGATTCCCTGCCAGAGTACTCTCAAACATCCTGGTGTGTGATTCGGAGTCAGTCTTTCATGCTCAAACACTAAAAGATAATCCCAAAAACTTTGGGACCTAATACCACATTATTCAATAACAAACACACCATCAAGTATGTCATAATAATCTTTAGAGCTAGAAATTTTGGGTAACAGGTATCAAGTAATCCCGATCCCGTCCCGAACCCGAGCGGGGTTTGGATACCCAATACCCATACGGGTTCGCGGTTTGGCTTAAAACTTGTAATAGTCTTCTACCCGTAGGTACCCGATACCCGTTTGGGTATACCCGATGGGTACCCATTAATAACAAACCTTATTATTATACCCAAAATATACCAAACCTAATAGGCTAAACATGGAGAGTAAGTTAGTAATTTACTAGTTTCATTAGTTTGGTTGATTGAGAATTAGAATGTGACTCAATTTTATAAGATAGTATTCCGATATATGAGTGAAATTTATAGTTCGTATTTTTTTCTTGTCGTTGATTTGTTTGTTCGGGTATTGACGGGTACCTGAACCCGAACCCGCACTACTCGTACGAGTGTATGGGTACCCAAACCCCAAACGGGTTAGTTGTTTGGCTTGAGTTTCACTGCATCTTCGGCTACGGGTACCCGCTCAAAACGGGTATGGGTACCCGAACTCGTCCTAATTTTGAGCCCTAATAATCTGAAGATTCATCATAGCCAAAACACAACCTCTACTAAGGTTCATTGGATGTTCGTCATCATTTCCAATCTATCATCTTTCATCTAGGGACTCTAACCCTTGAATCTATCATTTAGACCCCCCTAACTCATCTAGCTATCCCAGCCGCCTATTGTGGACTTAAACATCAATGGGACTTGAACCCAATAAGATCACTAGGACTCGAACCCACATAAATAATAATTCGGGGACTCGAACCCATGATAATAATAATTAGGGGACTCAAACCCACGAAAAGACAGTGGATCATGTATCCACCTAGCCATTAAACATAGGGACTCGAACCCTAGAATCTAAGTCGACAACTAGTCACGGTAGGGCCTAGCTAATGAGGTACATGTTTCTCTTCATCTTATCGTTCATTTCCTTAATGATTATCCGTCTGCTAAGTAGTGCTATTCTAAGGGCACATCACTTTGTAACATAAATGTAGAAACACATAAACAACTACGTACCAATCATGTAATTCAATTAACACATCACATAACACATATCACGTAACCTAGCGACTGCATGGTAAAGAATATATGCCCTTTAAATAAAACCCACCTCATTGATGATCTGAAATCTCAAAATAAGATCCGAGATGATTCTTCTTGCTTCCACGAAACCATAGCTTCTCTCGGCGAGCCCGTTTCCAGAATCCGACGACTCCCAATTTCTTTGTATTGCAAAATCCGTCTTCGATTCAACCCACCTCCGTTGTCCGATGGCTCGGAGGTCCCAACATCCATTATTAGATCGTCCATGGCCTCGTACGCTCCTACACGCCCGACTGGGTTCAAAAACACCTCCGCTACTCTTTGACCCCGTTTATAAACGCCCAACATCCGCTGATGTCTCTCACTCGACCAATATCCCTCCTCCTGCCTCGATATTTGTTCGCACGATCCCATTTGTCGAGTCCTGCTCAATTTCAGTCTTCTTCATCCTCTGGAACAGTCACAATGAGGCACTATCGAAACAGCGAGCCTTGGATTCATCTCTCGTATCACTAGAGGTTCCTCGTAACCCAATACGAGAGGTTCCTCGTAACCTTGGGGATTTCTTTAAGGGCTAGTTTTTACGCAATCGAAGATGAAGACAAACTTAAATCCAGTAAAGGGAGAATCGGTTCGCAATCATCGGTACCGTTGGAAAAGGAAAGAAGGTGATTGCTGAATTTGCGTCGGAAGGTAGGAGGTTGATGTCATCAGTGACTTCATGAAATTTTAAGGCTGAAGAGAAGGAAGAAAATAAACCATCATACATGTGACTCGAACTCTAGATGTTGGACTGGATGGGTGGGCCCATAAACCATCCGAACTGATATAATCTTGTGGACATAGTTCAACCCACAATATCAAATACTAGTTTTAGAGCTAAGTAGATTAAATTAACATGATTCTGATAACTAATTATGGCTATTCCAAATCGGCTAGTACTTAAATACAGTTGCCAATAACCTATTATCAATTATATATCAACCGTTCAACATAAAATAAAATTCTTTACATATTTTGTTAAGGGTAATTTAGGAATTTGATTAATAGAAATTTCATCACTAGAATCGGGGTGTAACATGTATCTTTCGATCCCTAATCCGATTAGGCTGCTCCCTGTGAGCCAGTTATCTCTCTACTATAGCTCATCCACTTGGATTTCTCGCGTTGATCCCTCATTGCCACCCTGAATACATACTTAAGGAATTTGTGATATATTCCGTCCAACCCTATCGTATAGGCCAGCCCGTATGTCACTGATCTTACCACTCCACCGGCGCTGTAGAGACCGTAAAACTGAGGGTCAATTCCCCTTTCCTGCCAACGCATCACTCCTTCTTGAAGGACTACTTCGAAGGAAACCTCGTCCTTACCTTGAAGTTAACCTCACTTGTTTCTTGCCTGCATACTGCCCTTGCCAACTCTGTGTCATACTTAGCTGGTAGCAATGAGGTCCCGTCATCCATCTACCTCCTTCCTTACCGTTCAAGATTTTTAACTAAATTACCCAATACGGTGATGGTAACATCTAATGTAGGCGGTCTCCTCCACCGAAGTCCTTGCCCCCAACCCCTGATGGGCATGCATAAGAAAGACGACTATTAGAATAATACTACAAGACCCTGTTCGGGTTCTTATATCTCCGGGCCAGGGCCGACTTGACCAATTCCTTATATCACACCCTGGCTGATATCGACCCACTATTTCTAGCCCATTCATTCAGCCTAAACTCATGAACCCATTCTCGTCACGCTCGTGGTAAACTAGTCACCACGCCCGTGGTGACCTGCCAACCACGTCCGTGACTGCCTGTTGGCCATGCCCATGATGATCCTTTATAAGGAATCCGATCCCGAATTCGAACCCTAATTTTCATTCACCCCCATTCCTCTCAATCCCTCTCACGGGTGTTGTCAACCGTTGCATTCCTCGTTTAACCTGTAATCCTCCGGTAAGTTCTCGTCCTTGCTCTCTTTTTTTATTTTGTTTTGTCCTACAATGTCTAATGGTTCCTCTCCTGCAGACCCCTCTACTGCCAACGTTGCCACTGTTCTCTCTTCCCTATCCTTTTCTCCAACTCTTCAATCGACAGTTAGCCTCCATCCTTTCCTCTCTATTATGCTACAATCTGAAACATAGACCCAGTAATTCTGTTTGATAGGACTACTGTTACCATTGCTAGCCTTAGGATTTGCTTGCAATAACTACAACTCCATCCCGTCCATTGACTCTAGGTCACGCCCATGGTGACCTGTTCACCATGCCTGTGGCTGTCTCTCTCTCTCCATACTCATGAAGTTATATCCATCACGCCTGTGGTAATGTGGTTCCCCATGCTCGTGATGATATGTACACCACGCCTGTGATAAGATGTTATCCACACCTGTGGCTGAATGTTCATCACGCCCGTGGTCGTCCCATGACAGTTACATATTATGTTTCTTTTGTGCAAATGTTCGGTGAAGGATTATCATCTCAGAACTTGGTGCATCCCAAGCCCAAATGCTCTCAACGTCGTTTGGGCGAATACCGTACTGTCGTTGCTCACCTCACTGCCCAGGAGGCGAGTCTGGACCAGGACACCACCCAGGCTGCTGCCCATTGCCTCACCTTCTCCAGCGAGGTCCATCGCTTACGCATGGAGCACCTCAAGGGAAAACCTATTCAGCAAGTCGGGTTGATCAACTAGGAGGGGATTCGGGACACTCCCTTCGTCGATTGGGAGCGACGGGCAGCACAGCTCCTTAGCAACGGACGTGCCGAGCATGTCTTCGAGGTGGACGAGTGTGACACCTGTATTTTGGTCAGCGGTTTAAATTTCGGTTTGATTAAAATCTTACTCATCGAGTGGATATCGGAATCGGAACCGAATTAATTTAATTAATTAGAAGAGTTGACTCAGTAGTTGACCAAGTATTAAAAGCTTGTAAGGCTCATGATAGTTATCAGGTTGATTAAGTTAATCGAAGGAAGAGTGACTGTCAGTCTGTCACGGGCATGGTTGTCAGATAGACCACGACCGTGATCAACAATCAGTCATGAGCGTGAGCTAACTAAATTTAGTAATCCACCGATTCATATTTTGGATGCCAAAATTTGTATTTAATGTGTTCAAAGATAATCATGCGGAGATTTTTTAGATTTGGGTTGATTCCAATGCAAAGAATTTGGTTGTTGATGGAGTGATGGTTCAAAAACTATGTATAGGATAGGAGTTGTATAGTCCGGTTTGGGTACAGATGGATCAAATCGCTCAAACAATCAGATCTGACGGCTGAGGCTGCAAAAAAATGCATCAATGGTTGGAGATGATATGATGGGGTTCGGCACTAACTTTCCCATTCTGTCCCATATTTTTTTCCCGCTGGTTTTATTTATTATAGAAATTAGTGTTAATAAAAATCTCACTCACACAGCTTCCTTAGACGTTGCCTTGGAGTATACGATGGATTTGTCAAAGACTCGGCGGTGTTTAGTGAGCCATCATAATGTTTAGGTAGACATTGAAGGGGGCATAGATGCGGTGACGATCAAATTAAATTTGTTATATAAAAGTAAAAATTATTATGTACGATTATATAAATAGTAGTTATTCTTAACGTAACATGTTTAATTAAAGCTGTTATATAAAAATAAAAACCATTGTGTAAGTTTTACGTAACGACAATTATATCTCATATAGCGAATCTTGCTAAACCCATCATAACAGGCCACTAGCTGAAATTCACTTTGCTGATCTTATACATAGTTTTTATTTTTATAAAATCTCTTCAACAAAATATAACTAATACTGATCTTCATATTGAACAAACTTTTGAAAAGAATCAGTTTTCTCTTCCAGAAAGAATGGAAAGAATTAGTCATACTAACAAAGTTTTCACTCACGGTAAAAATTATGGACGAAAGAAAAACTATATATAGATGAAGTTTTGAGTAAAATAGAAGTAAACTGTTAAAAATTAGCACAATTTTCAACTAGCGTAAATCTTGTTCTTCAAACCAACGCAAAGAAGCATGTTGCTCCTAGTCTGCACCAATTTCTTCCCCATCCCAAGGGCATCCGATGCATTTTCCGATATACGTTTCTTCTCATCGTCGACAACATCTCGTCTGCCCGACTTAAAGCTCAACTTCTTCATTAACCTCTTCCTCCTCGGCATTTTTGTCCGCGTCGGTTCGACTTCTTTCTTCTTCAATTCCGCATCCTCCTCATCCTCACCTCTTCCCTTCATTGATACCATGAGGCTCCTTAACATTTCCCTCTTGCTCCCAGCATGACAATTACAGGAAGCCATCATTCCTTCCTCATAGTCATCATGGGCCTTTGTGGAGTCCATTTTAACCAGCCTGGTGTGTCTCGCGTACAGCACCCCTTTGGGCTGCGGAGACGACTTCATCGGGCTAGGACTTGGTATTGGGCTTTCAGATCTTACTCTCGGCATGCTGCGAACCCAGTTCAGCGTGGGCTTGGGCTTGGGCTTTACTTCATCAGACCCAGGAGAATCCGACATCACCCGTCTATGATTCACGCCGCCTCTGTTTTTTCCGGCGGTCTCTCCTCCTTCCTTGACGTTTTTAAGGGCGGCCGCGAAAGGGTCAAAATCGTCATTCCAAAGGCTCCGACGGTGGACGTGTAATCCGGATCTCCTCCCCGTAGGCGTAGATGACCTTTTCCCTGTCTCTCCTGCTCCTCCGAAGGACTGGCGAGCAGGTGGAGGCTTCAATTGGACCGTTCGCTGTTCACGATGCAGCATGATGAGGTGCTGGGTGTCGGAGCAGGTTTCGAAATCGGAATGGACGTCGAGGTAGCTGCATTCGTCGTAGAAACGAGCGCTGACGGTGGAGGATTCGAAATCGTCGACTGTGAAATTGTAATTGGGGGAGGAGGTGGATTTCGTCGACGGCGGGTCGAAGGAACGGAAACTATCTGCGAACCTTGAGGAGGAGCTGGACGTGGCGGCGGTCATGTAGGAGGAATTATCGTCGGCGGGGAAATCCATGGACATAGCTTTCTTGGGAGATAACATTTCTGGTAATCTAAATGGGAAGACGATGGGAAATGGAGTTTACGGTAGCTCTGTCTATATATGTAAGCAGAGTAGATAGGAGGCAAACAAACGAGTGTTCAGAGTTATTTGTGACTTGTGAACTGGGTAATGATCTTTCTTTTGGGAGTCAAACAATGCGAGATGGCGGGCGAATTGGTAGACCCAGGTCCGGGGCATAGTAAAAAATGGTTGATAGCAGCCAATGGAATTTTAAATCGTTAGATCATTCATATAAGTTCATCTAATGGTCTAGATTATCGGATTAAACGAATAATTTTATAAATTATTTTATTTATAAAATAGTAAATAATTTGGACACCTTTACATGTTCTTTCATTTTGTTTTGTACTGTATATATTTATGTACACACTCTTATAATTATCTACATTGAATTTTAGAATCCGTTGACAGACCTAGCTGATAAAAGGCTAACCCAACCCCGTTACCTACTAACAAAAAAGTTAACATGTAACATGCCAAACCCATAACTCGATTAACTTTTAATCTAACTAATGATGAGTAACCTGATTGAAGAACCGGTGACCGATCCAATCTAAATTACTCGGAGTCGTGACCTGCCCAACCCACATGTTTGACCGTTGCAGAGTGGCCGACAACGACAAATGATGGCTGGTTGGAGAGAGTTGGAAATATTTTTCACTTGTACAATTGTTAGATTTTAGTGATTAGATCTGACGATTGAGTTCCTTGCTGCCAATGCTATTATGCCAATTCGAATAGGTATGGAAGAAGAAAATAACAGTATTCTAATTGTTAATTGGTGTTATGTTATGTATATAAATTATAGATAATGCTGATGTATTACGTAGGTTGTTATGCAAATTTTATAATGAGTTGTTCTGTAATGTGTCTTTATTCAGCTAAGGTTGGGAATACAGATGTACATAGATTATAGAGATATGTAGACGTAATTGAGGGGTCATGACTTGGCTCAATACGGGTCATTGCTAAATTGTTATTAATAGCTAAGTGGGGGGTGTTTCTGGAGATGAAATCTAAAGTGATAAAAGTGACTGTTACTTAGATTCCAAGTTATACGTCAAATGCCAAGAGCAAAAAGCTACCACGTTGTATCTTTCTTTTCTTTTTTGTTTTGTTTTGTTTTGTTTTCGTGTGCACTCTTTCTTTGTGTTTTTTCTTGTACCGTATCCAAATCCAATGTGTTCCATGTGAAATGTGTTTATTCATGTCATTGTCTTGAACCGACGCTAGCTACAACACTGCAATATA
The DNA here is from genome assembly GCA_030674075.2 of Linum usitatissimum. Classification (NCBI taxonomy): domain Eukaryota; kingdom Viridiplantae; phylum Streptophyta; class Magnoliopsida; order Malpighiales; family Linaceae; genus Linum; species Linum usitatissimum. The sequence goes on from JAUJYP020001374.1 coordinate 4,413,050, forward strand.
AAATACGTTCGATGAATGGGACATGGAGGGTGCACTACGAGTATCCAGGATCCAGGTTTCACCCAGGCGGTAAAGCCCAAAATATCCGGCCCAGAGGCCTAGAGAACTCACTCGGCCCGGCAATCACAACCCTCAAAGTAAGGGCTGGAAGTCTTCCGGTTAGTAGTTAACCGAACCGAACACTGATTAACAATACCACAATTTTAGTCAAATTACTAACCAGTAACCACACCGCATTATATGCAGTTAACCATTAACCGAATCAGGATTATGTATTGCGGTTAATGGTTAACCATATAACCAGAGTAGTAAATCGACGATTTAGATCTTAAAAACTTACGATTTTACAATTTTAGTAGTGGCTAACGATTCGGATTCCACTTAAAATCAATGATTAGTGCAATCAGATAAAATCCCAATCTAAACCTTAGAATCTCGTGAAATCAACGATTTTCATGTATTTTACGATTCTACTTTCTAAGAAAAATTGTCCATTAGTCATTTACTCTCACTCGGTTTGGTTTAGAATAAAAAATTTAGGCATAATTAGTAATTTATTTATTTTATTGATATATTTTGAGTATTATAATAATAAGTAAAAATTAAAATAATTAAAATAGTTTAAAATAATGCATTTTTTTCTTTAAATTTGTTATTATAGAACTCATGAAATCTTACGATTTTACGCTTCGATTCTACAATTATGATTTCAGGTCATTTTTGGATCTCATACTGACTCGACGATTTTACTACCTTGCATATAACCAAATTATAAACAACTGAACCGCGATTATGCGGTGTAGAGTTAGCTGTTAAGTACATAACCAATTTTTTTTACTAAAATCTGCTGATATATTATTAATTAATAGAGTGAATTACATTATTATGCTCAAGTTGATCTAGCAAGAAAACTAGAGGAAGATCCATCAACACAAAAGGACGATTCCAAAAAGCATTACAATGAGCCATGATATGAGCAGCGTTATTGCTTCTCGTCGGCACCTATCGTTCAACCCTTCCAATAAACGATGTATGTTTCGGTAAATGACCCCTAGTTTTGTCTCATCCTCATTCGCCTGATGTATCGCCTTAGTGACTAAACTGTTGTCGCTTTCCAACTCAATCTTAGCAAAACCGTGTCGCACTACTAACTGAATATTAAACTCCACAGCTACAGCTTCTACATGAACTGGTTTCCATAACCCCTGCAATTTCAGAATCACAGCCATGATGAATTTACCGCCGGCATTATGTATTACCACTCCAGCACCCATCCCTTCCACTCCCATAATACTTGCATCGGAACTAATCTTAACATATACCTGTCTTTGGCGCCGCCAAGGAATTAGGGAGGATTTTGTAGCCTCCTTCTCGACCGGCTTGACCATGATTCTATAATTTTTCCAGAAATACTTCGGCTCTCGCCAAGATCTCAGTTTCCAGGAGTCGACGGCCATTAAAAACACTAGCATTACACGCCTTTCACAAGAACCAAAAGAGAGTGCTCCATCGTTCCAGAACATCGTTTGTTTGCCTTATTCTAATTTCCTCAAACCATTCCCCTCGCTGTCAGAGTTACAATAGGTGAAACAGTTTGATAGTGCCGACTGCCTCCAAAGTCGACTAGTCCATGAGCATTGGCCAAAAAAATGAGCCTGTGTTTCCACGAGACCATAAAAATCACAGCTATCACTATATCTTTGGTTTCATAGGAAGAATATTCCTCACTAACTTCCATAAGAACTACTTAACCTTCGGATGAATTTGCAACCCCCACAAACACTTTCATGTTTCTGGTGATCTACATGGAGTAATACTCTTGAGAAATCTTATAACTCTTGAACAAAAAGTGATACCCGTCCCTAGTTGTGTACTGACCATTTCTGCTACCGCACCAAATCAAGCGGTCCAGTTCCCCCATACCTCTTAATGGAATTTGTAGGATAACATGCACAAAAGCTAGACTAAAGCAGCGTTCAAGAAGTGCATGATTCCACTAATCGATATCTGGATCGACTAACTCCCTTACTGTTGCATCTACAGGGAGCTCCTTTGGAGGGGTGGGAATAAAATCCTCCTCAAAGTTAGGCAACCACCGACCTCCCCAAATTCGGATGGACACCCATTCCGTACACGCCATCGGAGTCCATTCCACAAAAGTTCCTGAGCATCAAACTCCTCCAAAAAAAACTTGGTCTGTAACCCACATCTGCATCCAGAATAAAAGAATTCTTATGGTACTTAGCTTTAATCATCCTAGCAATAAGGGAATTATGGCATTGTGGAAGACTCCAGAGTTGTCTTGCAAGTAGTATTGAAATCACGGAGGTCTCGAAAACCCATCCCACCTTCAATCTTAGAGCAAATAAGTTCCTCCTTTTTCACCCAATGAGTTCTTCTCTCAGTATTTCCCTGACCCATCAAAAGTTAGAGATAAGACTATGAATGTCATCAATAATACCATCCGGTATTTTGAACAATGTCATAGCATAAAATAATTGGGCTTGAGCAACCGACTTAATAAGCACTTCTCATGTTGTAATAGACATAACCTTCTCCTTTTGTCCCTTTAACTTTCCCCGCACACGATCTCTAAGATACCAGAAAAGTTTTTTTTTATCTGTCAACTTCGGTGACCAAACCAAGATACATATCATGTGTATCCACTATATGCATACACATCACCGAGCTGATAATAAGCTTGTTCTGAACACTGAAATTCCTGCTAAAAGAAATTTCAGATTTCTGGAAACTGACAAGAGGACCCAATTCTCATTTGTAGGCCTTAAGAATCTCCTTAACAACCCGACATTCCTGCACATTAGCTCGAGCGAACAGAATACTGTCATATGCAAAGAATAAATGTGATACTGAAAGAGCCCCACGAGCAAGCTCCAGCCCTTGAATACTCTTATGGTTTGTGGCTTCCCCAAACGCCACTGATAGGCCCTCTGCGCACAGAAGAAAAAAGTTAAGGAGACAATGGGTCACCTTGTTTGGGGCCACGTCCCGGCACAAATGATCAAAGTGGTGGCCATCAACCAGCAACGAGAAAGAGACATATCTAACAATCATCATGATGCGATGGATCGGCCCATGAAAACCCAATCGTCCCATTACCCTTTCAAGAAATATCCACTCAACCATGTCATAGACTTTTGCCATATCCACCTTAGCTTCAAAAAAAGCCTGTCTTAGCCTTTGTAGCCTTCTTCATAGTATGAACATTTCAAATGCTGTCATAACATAATCGGCAATAAATTTGCCAGGAACAAAGCCACTCAGAGCTAGGAAAATAATCTTATCCATAATCGTTTCCAACCTATTCGCCAGGACATTCACAACAACTTTACACAATACATTGTATAAACTATTCACCATTGACGAAACTCTTTTGGAGTTTCAAGAGATTTAACTTTAGGGATAAAACAAATGTGAGTATGAATAAGATCCACTAACAACACTCCTCGCTCTAGAATATTAAGAACAACAACAACAACCTCATCTCCAATAATATGCCTGAATTTTCTGAAGAACAAAACAGACATACTATCTGCACCAGGTGATTTGTGAGAACCCATTTTTTAAGAGCCACACAAGTTTCCTCTCTAACAAACGATTTGCACAAGACTTCATTTTCAACCTCTGAGACGCAAGCTTTTACCAAATTGAGAATAGGTTTATCCTCTTGAAACCCATCCGACGAGAAAAGATTACAAAAATAAGAGGAAAGGCACTATGAAACCTGGTCCTGACCAACAAACCATCGACTAGGATCATCCCTCAAACATTTGATGGTATTTTACGAAGTTGTAGCCTTTTGATGAAACAAATTCATGTTCATATCACTGTCTTTCAGCTAATCAACTCTTGCCCTCTGTTTCCAGTAAGAATCTTCATTAGCTTCAAGAAAAAAAAAATTCTAAATCAAGACGCTGTCTTTGATCCAATGCAATAGCCGATTCCCGACCTTTCAATCACATCCAGGGCTTTAGTAATTTTATGCCGCTGCTTTCCAAAATTTGGGAAAGCCCTTGTACTCCACATATCCATCCTACTTCGACACAATTCATACCGTTCCTCAATATTCCTTTGCATGGTTTCATCCCAAACTTCTTGGATAAGTTTACTACAATCAACATGTGTAGCCCAAATAGGATCAAACCTGATATTAATACCCTCATCACCCGTCGTATTACACAGGATTGGACGATGATCCGACGTGTGCCTATCTAAATGATAACCAAATTATTAAAAAATAAACTCAATTATAAGTAGATAGAAAATTTTCAAAGTTTACGAACATAATAAGCATAGCTAAAGGTTTAAGACTAGCTATATGACTTAATTATGCAACTTGAATTCTAAATTTCATAAGTCATATTAGAGTTTAAATCATTAACTCGTGAATTGGTACATTCGATTGATCATTAAGATTTTATATGTGAATGAAGGAAATATAATTTATAAACATTGAGCGTAATTTAAGCCCTTTTAAAATAATCCTTATAGATTAAATATTTTATATTATTTAAGAGTTAGCTAATCTTAAACTGTATTAAAGTTGTGTGAGAGAACATTGTTTCCACATCAACTTTTGTTCAAATTTGGTAAATCTACATTAGCAGGAGTGTTATTATAAAATACTAAACCATAAAGTAAAATAATAGTAACAGGAAAATAACTATTCAAACACCACTAAATATTACACAAATCATTTCTAAGGTTTACCTATCCCACTCTCTTTATTTGCAACACTTCTTTTAAAAAATGAAATAACTTCTTCAATTTTATTTTAATATGTTTTGGATTTCTTGCATTATTTGGATCTCTCTTATTATGATGTGTGTGACGATTGTAGAACCCGACTCTAGTAGACCCCAGTTGAATCATTGGTTCCACCCACGCAACCTACTCGAATTCTAAGTTAGACCAACCTCAACCCATAACTACTAAAAAATGCATATAAACAAGCGATTAAAGACTGAACTTGAAACCTTTATTAAACCTTGGAATTCTGACAAGACATGGATCCTAGATGCTTAAATACAATTCAACAGAAAAAAAGAATAGACACAACTCCAATTCTTCAAACACATCAAAACTTATATCTACTGATATAAAAACCGACCAACTCTCTCCCCACCTTCAGCTCTAGTACCTATAACTGTACACATATAGATACAACAAAAAGACAAACATCCACTGGGGTTAGTGCTAATCACTGAGTGGTCAAAACCTTACCAAAGGCAGAGCTACATCCGATCAAGAGAAAGGGAACATCAAAGAAGATAATACATCAATTCCCCAGTTCCACCCTAATAATACAACCCTACTAGTCAAGTAGTAGGATACCTAGCATCAACCACCCCTATCTGTGTGGATACCCTCATAGTGGATCAGATCAGGAAACCACCCTAACCGTATGACAAACATATAAATCATACTCGTTTTTATGACTCGGCTTGTGTCTTAGCCCTAGGGACCAACTGTATAGTACAATCGTATTTTATAATTTTCAAATTACTATATGATGTAAATTAATTAATTTAATTATAAGTATATACATATGTTTTCCATTTCCTTATATAGATATCGTGGTAGAGATTTTCAACTTGAAATGACATTTTCATAACTCCTTCCGTGGGAAATTTCCTTTTTCCATTTTCTCTTGATAAAGTCTTCCAAAGTCTACATTAAAATATGAAATAAAAATATGAGACACTAATCAAATCTGAAAACTCGGTTCAGTTAAATCAAGCAAATCGTACACAGTATTGTATAGAACATAGTACAAAAGTTAATCAAAATACTATACGCACGGAAACAAAATAATCAACAACATGATTATAATCAGGGATGAACATTTATATGTCCAATTTACATGTAAAACATATAATGTATTAACGAGATAAATATATCTTTTTGTTTTCTTCTTCCCCGATGATAACATGATTGTCATCTAAGGTCCTTAACTTATCGCAAAAGGTCTAGTTAAAACTCAAAACACACACAAAAATCAGAAACCAACATCACCAACTTAAAATCTATGAATACTGAACGAAACCCAAGAATTGATCTATCAGAAATGTAAACAAATATTTTACCTTCAATTGCTCGGTGATGGTTGCATCACACTGATCTATTAACAGTTGGTTACGAGAGTGTTGTTATTCAACCAGCAGTTGTTGATTCAAATAGTATAGTTCTTACGGTTAGATCAATGAATCCATCATACGATTGACCTGTCACAATCTCACTTCTTGTTAGCACTTGATTATTATCCATGGTGGAATTGAAAATTGGTATGGGTTTCAATGTGTGAAACCTATTTATAACGCAAAGTGTGAGTAAAAACATAAAATTTGCGTTGGTGAACAGATCGTAAAGATTATTGTTTGCTGTATATATAATATTTTAAATAATCTTATAAAATATTACCAAACTATCATCAAATGATAATGGGCCATAAATCAAAAAGTTCATAAAGGTCCATAAAATTAGTAATCAACCATGCATCACAAGCCCACCAAGACCAAAACTCAGAGCTCAGTACATGGTCCAGGGGACAAATTCCTCCCTTTGATCCAGTCAACAGTGGGAATTAGGAAAAGCACCCCCAACAACCCATATGTAGTTCATACATGATGCTACTATTCATTGACAAATTCGCCTCGACTATTTTCCATTAAAAAATAACACAAATGATTTATTTTCTATCTTTCCTATGGTTTTGAATCGATGAATGAATTAAGGTTTGAGTACTTGGTATTATTATATGTTATGTTTCGTCGTTAAGCATAATTAGCTACAAGGGATGAAGTCTGATTAGATTCACTGTTACGCGGCCGCGGCGGTTATTAAGGAATGGTAGTGAAGTAGATGTGGCAGTTGCGGTAGTCACAAAGATGGTGATTGGATTTGCCCTAATCCTAGAGGATTTTTGTTCTTGAATGGTAGTAAAGGATTGTTATTCTCGTGTAATCTCAATTGAATATTAGTTTGCGGGGTATTCTCATCCCACCAGTTGGATATTGTTTTTTACTCTTCGAAATCGTAGTTTGCCTATTCTGATATTCGAGGGATGGAAATATAAGTGACTTGTAATCCTAGTTTGCCTAATCCTTCTTCAGCCAGGTCCATGTTCATCGCTCCTCCTACAGAGGCGAATCAACTAATGAGACTCTTTAAGTCGAACATGGAGGTGAGGGTTCAAGAACTTAGGACATAGGAATGAGATGCTTTATATCTACATGAACTGTGGCCGATTGTTAATGGATAATCAGAGGACAAGTGAGATGGATCAATATCGCTTTATTATAACTTTTTTTACTGCATGAATGATCAATTTATCAGTATTTCGACCAATAGAATTTGTGATTAATTGATTATGTGGATTGGATCTTGAGTGATTGATTTCTATAGGATTCAACCGAATATTTGACAAAACAAACTAGGTGATCAATTGCAGTATAATACATAAAGATCAAGACTACATATACATGTATGGTAATATGAGGAGTAAATAGAAATTAATCACCTAAAAATCCCCATAGAATGCCTAATCACTAGTATGCCACATCAGGGATTTACGGGTGCATCTGAGTGCACTAGAAAATTCACAAAATTAAATTGAAATCCAGGTTGTTTTTTTGTTTAGATAGACTCTTGCAGAGACAAAAAGATAACAAACACACAAGTTTACAATCAATCTGAGAACTGAGGACTACTAACAACACTCCTGGTCAATATTTAAGCCATACGAGGCATACAATGGGCGACTCTTTTACCTGACCGTTGAACTATCTGGAGACGGATCTCTAATAGCTAGGCTTCTGATTGCCAAGCTTGAGTGTCTGGCGTTGTTGTGGGTCGTCACCATCTTTGTGTCTCCTTTGATACTTACCCTTTTAGCGACAAATTATAACATAGGGAAGTCTGTTATCTAACCGGCAAACACAAGTCTCCGCGATTCCGAAAATCCATTGTATAGTGGTCATTGAGGATGAAGCCACAATTCCCCCTCTTCTTAGTCATCCCCATAGCCGAGAATAATTTCAAAAACTCACAAAACGAAGAACAGGATTAGGGTAAATGTCTAGGCAATCACCATCTAATACAAAAATCCAGACTGAAAAAGCAAGGAAACAAAGAAACGTAAACAAACAAACAAGAGGGAAACAAACAAAACAAACAGACATGCACATATAAAAAAGGGTGAAAATATAATGAATGAAATAGAGGAGGAGACTAGTGAACTTTCCTAAAATGAATGTGTCGGCCGAGAAATAACAACAACGCGAAATCCCATACTGCAATCAACCACCAAAATTTGGTGGAGATACTCCAAGAAGCGACATCCACTAGAATGTGATCGAGCAAGATTTTGACGACAATCAATACAAATGGCGCGGTAATGAGATTCAGCGAGAACGAATCAAGACTTGGCCAAAACCGTGGTCGACGATGTAGGAACAGTTGCCAATGGAAGTTCAGAGCAGTGTACGTAATAACCTCCATGAGAAGCCATATCATAGTGGTACCTTGATCTGTGTTGATTGTTTCTCCCAGTGATCTGGAACGAAAACTGGACGAGTTTGATCTTGAGGCCTGGAAGGAGACGAGAGAATCAGTGGGGACGACGGGTGGATCTGGCCGAAAAAGTTTTCGTTCGTTGTTCAAGAATAACTGCCTCAGAGAGAAAGATCCTTTTGGGAGTTTCTTGCTATGTATTACCCCGTATGGAATCTAGGTTGCTTGAATAGGAAAATTGAGTGGGAGATTTTGGGTGATTTGAGTTCCAAATCTATAATCTAGAGAATTGGTTTGAAATAGAATATTTGGATTGTGGAAATGAGAGATTCTGAGGGAATTGAAATATCTAATGGTGGACCTAAGTGATTTCTGTACCAAAATGAACTCTCACTCAACCATGAGAGATTTTGAGTGATTTGATATTACATTATTAATATACCCTCGTCTCATTTTAAAACTACAATAAAGGAAATGGAAAGGCTCACACATGAAAAAAAATGAAGAAGCTGGGATTTCAACTATTGGAAGAAGATTTGGAAGTTGAATATTTTAGGAAAACTCAAAGTGTTCCTTTGAAAGGGAGGCCATAATATCTTTCAAGTTGGTGTTAAACTGAGTAAGAAAGTTAAAAATATAAGTGATGAATGTCCAAATTATAAAATGAAAAAGACACTTAACCACTGTTTGGTAGATTGTATAGTAGGGTGGCTAAAATTTGGAATAAGACCCTTATAGCACACATTTCCTCTCATGTTGACAATTTAACTTGCAAAGTTTGGCGGCATAAGGTACCGAAGGAAGCAACAAATGAGGAGCTTGAGATTTTTTGTGCTTTTGTGTGGTATTTTTGGAAAGAAAGAAATAATTTTTGTTTAATAATAAATTTTTACAGGAATTGGAAGTCTTCTTAAAGGCTGAAAAATTTATTAATTAGTTATGTGAACTTCAATGAGGGATCAAAAGCAAAATTAGAAGGTAAAAAGAAGAGATTGCAAATGGGAGAAACCATCAATGGGGAATGGGACTTAGCTATATTATGAGAGATTGGAATGAGAGGGTGGTTCTTGCGACAAACAAGAGTGATGTTGTTAAATGGGTGCCCAACATTGCGGAAGCGAGGGAGATGTTGTTTGGACTGCAAAAAGCAGTCAAGTATAGATTCGAGCCACTGATCGTTGAGTTTGATTGCAAGAAGCTAATCGATTTACTTTGAAAGAATGAAGAATGTCGGATGGAAATTGGCAATCTTTGTAGAGATAACAAGGCATTGGGGGAGATGATTGAGATTAGAGAATGGAACTTTATTTATAGAGAAGCCAATAAGGCTGCACATATCCTTGCTCATCTCAATTCCTCTAACTTTGGTGAGTTTTTATGGAATGATTGTACCCCCTCTACAATTGTATATGTTGTAGCCCATGAGGCTCATTTGATTGATACATAATGAAAACCTAGCATTTTTTATGAATAATTAATTTTATTTCATAAAAAACACTCCAATCCCATGCATGATCTATCCACTATTCAGAATTCTCTAAGATATTTGGAAAATTCAACTATAACTACTAATGAAAGCTATTACAAAATCAAGAACTCGGAGTTTGCATATGTAGGCTACTATGAATCCTCTCCTCCTCAATTCTAGAATCAATTATGGCAATTGGGTTTTCTGTTATAGTGCAAATCATATCAGCAACTTCCACTCGCTCTCCTCCAAAAACTCTTCTACACCTTTCTTTCAAAATAGATGAAACAATCAAACACCACATTAGCTTCTTAGCTTTCCTCCCATTTCCCCCATCTCGCAATCTTCGGGAGAAGGGCAACTATTATAGTATTCGAATAGTTGCAACTGAAAAACAAATGCTCTCTAGCATCAACACCTAGATCACCAAGCACACAAGAAATATCAATTGAGATCATCTAGCTAGCAAGTGTTTGCTTGACTGCAATTCTATCCTACATAATCAACCAGCACATCATACTCGAACTTGGAATTTGTCAACCTTTCCATAACAAAGGTGCCTAATCAACAACTTCTTGGCATGGTCTAATTCCTTCCCGGACATGATGAAGATTATAACGGGACATAATTGCACCATCCCATAAGACTTCATTAGATGAACTAACAGAAATATGCAAATGTACCTTGCTTCTCACTTTCAGAATTCGTCTCCATATCCATGAGCCCGTAGCCACCTCCATTGTCCAAAGATACTTTTGCTTGATTATGCATTTATAAATCCACGGTACCTATAATGAGCCTCCCCTTACAAGCAAAGCCTGGAGATGCCTAATGGTATTTGCAGCATTTCATGAATACATGTCTTTCAAACCAAGTCCACATTCTTCTTTAGGAAATGTTAGAGTATTCCAGACAATTGTGCAACGCCCATCCTCAAGTTTCCCATAAGAACCTATTACATGGATTCTTAATGTCCTTTAACAAAACTTTTGAGAGGAGAAAAATTGACATCCAATACTTAAGGATGCCTCCAATTACAGATGAAATCAGCTAGATCTTCCTAGCATATGATAAACTCTTAGCCTTCCAATATGTAATTCGAGAAGTGATTCTATCAATAAGTACTCTGTAATCATATGCTTTTAGTTTACCTGACGTGAGAACAACTCTAAGGTATCTAAAAGGGAGGGCACTCACTCTAAAACCAGATCTTTCAATCATTTCCAAAACATCAGAATTATATGAGCCTGCAAGGTATATATTACTTTCTTTGGGTTAAACTTCAATCCTAAGATAGCTTGAAACTTAGCTAGCACATCAACAACACCCTTAATCTCATCCACTGTAGCTTTTGTAAAAACTATCAAATCATCCGCGAACCCAATGTGTGTAATCTTGCTACCTGCACATTGGGGATACATAGCAAATTCTCCTCTCTTTACAGCTTGCTTAAAGAGGCATGATAGCACTTGCATACTGATAACAAATAGATAAGGCAAAATGGGATCACTCTACCTCAATCTTTTTTTAGCACAAAAATATTCACATAAACTTCCATTCAAGTTAACTGAGAGCTTTGTTATTTCTAAGCATTCTTTGATCCATCTTATAAAAATCTCAGGGAACTTCATCACACTTAGCACATCAAACAGAAACTCCCATTCATTGGAGTCAAAAGCTTTCATCAAGTCAATTTTGAGAGCACACCATGGAGAGATATGGTTCTTACCATAAGTACGAATCAATTCATGAGCCAAGAGTATGTTTTCACCTATACTTCTTCCTTTTATGAATGCCGTTTGAGAAGGATTAATGAGTTCTGGTAAAATACTTTGGAGCCTGTTTTATAACAACTTCGAAATAGCTTTGTAAACAACATTACAACATGATATAGGCATGTAATAGTTTGCTTCAGTAGCATTAATCTTCTTCGGAGTTAGTGCTATACTTACTGAATTAACAAAATTGGAAGCTTCCCCCCTTCAAAGAAATATATAACTGTATCTCTTGCATCTTCTCCCACTATTTTCTAGCAAATCTTATAGAATCCAACATTATATCCATCAGGACCTTGAGCTTTATCCCCATCCATATCATAAAAAGCCTGCTTAACTTTCTTCCTACTAATTGGTTCAGTGAGTTTATCACCTCGAGTATCAGTCAACTTCCTCTTAATAATACTTTGAAAGTCAACTTTCAGAACTTCAGTACTTGTTCCCACCAGCTTCATATAGCAAGAGATGAACGTTTTTGCAATGTTGTCATAGTCATCCACCATTTCCCCAATTTCACTTCTAATCTATCTTATGGTGTTCTTTGCTTGCCTTATGCGAATAAAATCATAAAAATACTTTTTGCATCCATCTCTTTCACAAATCAAATTAACACACGATTTTTGTCTCATGAAACTAGCTTCAACATTATTCAGAGCTTCAAGATTAAGCAGACTTTTATTAACCTCTGCAACATTCTGATTTGTAGGACTTGAATAAGCCTTATACATATTCTTCCCCAGATCATCTACATCATTAGTGACTCTCTTATGTATTCTGAGTAATGCTCACGATTCAACTTTTTGAGTTCATATTTCAGATTTCTCAGCTTACCATATAATTTATGGAAGGGGCGATGAGTACTCTTTTGGCGCTAAGTTTCCTTTAAAATTTCATCAAACCTTTTGTTCTTCATCCAACAACTAAAGAACTTAAAAGTTTTCAGCTTTGAATTACTATAACAGTCTGAATCTACCATGATAGTACAATGATATGAAGTTTGACAACGGATAATTGTTGCTTTAATTCCTGAATTTGTACCCTGCCAATTATTGTTTATAAAGACACGATCAAGTCTTCTTACAATCAACTCTTCCTCCCTATTAGTAATCTAAGTAAACTTTGGACCTTGAACTAGATGCTCCAAAAGTTCACAATTCTTCATAAAGTTTTAAAAATCTCCCATTGAAGTCCAGCTTGAAGGCAAATTTGATGTCACTTAAAGCTTAAGTATAGCATTAAAATCTCATGCAACTATCTATGGCACACCCTGCTGCTTTAATCTGCCAATATCATCATACAGAACCCTCTGATCTCCTCCAGACGTTGAAGCATAAACAAAGGTGCAATAGATAGGGGAAGGTAGCTCAATCAAAACATGAATACACTAACTAGATTTCCATATCACTCTGAAAGGAATATATTTCTTCCACACCTACCAAATTTTTGCAAGATCTCCATCAAAACACTGCTCAGAACTCCAACTCTTGAAACGAGTATCAATAAAACCATCCATATGCATCCACTTTATTTTTTGCTCAAGAACAGCACAAACATCTATATTGTGCTTTTGTAAATATGACGGTAACCCTATATACCTACTATTTTTATTACAACCTCTACCATTTCATACCCAATACTTCATTTCCAAGAGTTACCCCCCCCCCCTCCCATGACCTCTACCACACACTTTACCTCTTTTGTTCTTCATCACACTACCTCCTCATGGAATAAAATCACCAAGAGTTACTGGCATTGGCTGCTTCAATTCATCCCCCTCTTCCTCCTCTTCATTTTATTGATTCCAAGGGGTTTGCATAACTCTTCCATTTCCTTTTGTTCTCCATCCGGCCCAAATATAATTTTCTTGTTTACTTCTAAGTCAGCACTATTAGAATCAACCCCAACACTACATTCAATAACTCCCCCGGGAGCCTCCAGCTTCAGGGCCTTCTCAAGCACCTCAAAATTGTTACATAAATCCATGTTCAAATCATCCACATTATGTGTATTCAACACAACATGTTCATCAATCTTCTCAACTTGCACAGTATTCTCACATGATCCACTTGACTCATCTTCCTTCTCTTCATTTCCTTTAGACATTATTTCTTTCAGTTTTTCATTTTGAATCACCTTTTTCCTCCAACTCGGCTTAAGAGTCTCATATGATCTAGTAACAGGGGAACTTATCGCTAATTCCATACGTTCACCATCCTCAAGAACAATATCAATTGAATCTGGGCAGCGAGATTCATGAGGTATCAACCAGATTTTAACATCAAGTCCTGCACGAACATAGATACGAATAGGCTGTCCTATTTGAGCCACAACCCATCTAACTCCTTCAGGATAGATCAGCTATGGAGGAAGAGAATGTATAGTAATCCATACTAGTTTCTCTTTTGGCGAAAGATCCAATGGTTGAATACCTTTAGACCAACGTCTCTATACCAGAGTAGCATGGTGGATGTGCCACACCCTAAAACCCAGTCACATAATTCCTTAGAAGGGACCTCCAACAAATAGAATCCAGTACACAAAATCGATATAGTTATACTTCCTTCATATCCCCAAAGTCGATTTGCCATTGACACGAAAACTCTCATTGGCGGACTCGAGCCTACAAACTACACAACCAAGGCTGCTTGCATTCTTTGACACCCTTTATCAAGCACCTCTTTAGGAATCTTCACCACACCATCAATTAAATAATCATCTATAAGTTCCACTCTTCAGCAAAGGCTCCGGATCCAAAAGTGATGCCCAGGTTTTAGCAGGGGCAGCATAAAACAGAGGATCGGAGACTAAAGGAGCCAAGGAAGAGGAATCGGTGGAGATCTGGGGATCGGAAATGGGTGAAGTCGGAGAAGGGGGAGTGGATTTTCCAGACGGAACTTTCGTCATTGAGATCGATCAGAAAAGCAGGCAGGCGTGATTCTTCTAAAGATCTTGGAGATTCTTCGGCAAAGATCTCGCTCACCGAGAGTACTCCAAAGAAGTGCACCAATAGAGGAAGCGCTCAGGCGACGGTCTTTGAGACACGGATAAATCACTTATGTTGAGAGAATTTTCAGTCCTTGTTTCCACTTTTCATTTAAAAAACCCAGCATTTCATTCTAAAAAACACAATAAAGGTCACTACTTCCTTTCTCATGCGTGTGGATATTTATGATATTTTTTATTTAAATTTTTTATATAAATTTTTTGTATTCTAATCACCCAGACTAAAATCTCTCTAAATCTATCATCCAAACAATCTATTGGTTAAATAGCATATACACTCAAACTCTCTAACTATTTCAATATACTAGCTATTTGAATTCTCCTTCTACGAATTTGCATGCACAAACAAACGACCCCTAAACCCTAATGATTCAATTGTTCTGATCCATTATCTTATTTTAAGATGATTAAAGTCATCTCCTCCTATAGGAAAACCCTGATAATCTGTTAGCACGGGTTCTGCACGCCAAATACCACCCTTATTACCATTTTTTGGATGCACACGTCGGGTCGAGACCCTCTAAGGGTTGCTAGAGCCTGCTCCACGGTCGGTCATTGCTCCTTCAGGGCTTTCGTCGACAGGTTGGAGACGGCTCCACCATCCCTGGCTTCCTACTCCTGGACCACGTCGACCAACCCCTCGCACTCCTGGTCATTTCACTGCCACGTCCTGGGTGGCTGACTTCATTGCTCACGGGACTTGGCGGCTTGACCTCCTTCATCACTTCTTCCCACCGCATACTATCCGTCGAATATGCTTTGTCCCTCTTCCCATTTCCCCCACCTCAGACCGGTGGATATGGAACCACTCTGCTAACGGAACCTTCTCAACATCCTCGGCATTCCACTTTGCTCAGCGGCGGCCACTTGCCAAACGCGAAGCTGGCTTCCCCGCTTGACTCCGCACTCTGGCACACCGTCTGATCCCTCCCAGTTCTCCCAAAGTTGTGCGTCTTCCTTTGGCGTATTCTACACCGAATCCTCCCCACCCGTGAGGGCCTACATGATCAAGGGATGACTCTTGACACCTCCTACCATGTCTGCATGAACACTGAGGAGTCAGTTGAGCACCTTCTCTTTCGGTGCCCGCTCACTCGGTGCCTGGGGGCACTGACTTGTTTTCATCCCCTCCCTTTCGAGAACACGATTGTTTGGCGCTCCTTGACCTAGTCCTCTCCCGATCTTCGTTCCCGTATCGTTCTACTATGGTGGTGCATATGGAAATCCCAGAATTTGGTTGTCTTTGAGCGCCGCCAGGTCCTTCCAGAGGTCCTTCATCGACAATTCCTACGCCAGGTTGCGGAGGTGCCGCTCCTCCGCCCCCTTTTTCGACAACCAACTGTCACGACTCCTGCTGCATCGGCCCTTGGGTGGTCGCCTCCGCTGGCCCCACACCTCGAGATTAATGTCGATGGAGCGGGTTTGGCCCCGATAGGTGGTGTAGTGGGGTTGGTAGTTCGAGATGCAGGAAGAGTAGTTCTACTGGGTGTTGGTCGGACATATCCAGGAATCCTTGATCCCTATGTCTTGGAGTTCCTGGCTTCTGACAGGTTGATTTAGAAGGTGATGCAGAGCAAGCCCTTTCCAGGCTGCGACAACAGAGTCCTCGGTGTGTGGCCGGTGGCGCCATTATTGTGGGGGTCCTCGCATACACAAAGGTCCTCACTTTTTTACGTCTCCTAAACAGTGTGAAGACCAATTTCACTATCTGGGCCGATATTTAATTTTTGTTGTGTCCCTTGCTATCTAGATTTCCCCTTGTGAAACTATATCTCTGCCAAAAAAAAACAGCCATCTCCTATACAGTGTCATACAATGTCAATGGTAATATGTGCATCAAATAAAATTTAGCAAAATTTATACCGTTTGTTTATTTTGAAAATAATTATCTATTTGACCAACTGGTGTGTTGTTAGAATCTAAACCTTCCAAGCAATCGCTTAATCATGCATTCTCCACTTTCAAATGGTGCTAAGTTTGAGTTCGAAATGAAGAAGCGAAAGATACACGCTTGACCATCCATCAATCACTTAAAAACGTTGTGTGGCACAGAAAGGACCCAGGAAATTAGTAGCGAATTTTCCTCGTGTCGGACCATGGCATTGTCTTCTAGGTAACCCCGATAAATCAGTTGGCTCCTACAGGAGAGAAATGTCGAAAATCATGCCTTCATGACTGCGTACAATGGATCGGGTCCCGGCTACTTCATGCACTTTCAATCCATGTTGAGTGGCTTCTTTCACTACTAAAGAGTCCATGCTGCAGGAGAAAGAACATCATCAGTGCCAAAATATATAAGAAAACTCCTGTGCCTCGGCTGCAACCGAAAAGTACACATCAAGCAAGTTACTGACAACAGAAGAATAAGCAATGGTTTGCCTACTCAAAGAAAGTCTCCGAGTAATCTAGTTGACGAAATAAAAGATATTAAGTAGACCATATATATAAATATTAAATCCTTACACTTTAGCCCGGGATACATAGGCCAGTATGAATCTGCATTTGCCTCTTTGAAAGCGAAGTAACTGTTCCACAGTATCGAAAAGCAGAGGGATGCTTGATTGCTGAAAACGTAAATGCTGTTAAGGTTGACATGGAATGCTCAGTTGCTAATACTATACTACATGAGATGGCGGTTTAATACAAAGTAAGGATATAGATATCAGCTCCGAGGATTAGATCGAAACCACCATGTGATCTTTCTAGAATTTGGTTTACTTGATCTGAGTTTCCCCAGTCTAGCTTCTCAGCATGTAATTCTGCATAGATACATACATTTATATGAAAAAGGTGATAGGATAGAGAAAGAAATTATTTTTGAAGATTTTTATTTCTCTTCTTTTACCAGCACAACAATCAGGATTCTCAGAGGATGACTGGATATCTACGTTCTTCTTAAGAATCTGAAATAAATAACACAGACATAATTCAAAATCGCGAGGCAGAAACATGGGGATTCAAGTTTTGACATCTATGTAGCAGTCTTGCCTTGATAACTTCATTATTATGGTCCGTCAACACGACTCTTTTACAAAATCTACTGCAAAGTATCCCAGTGACTCCTATACAACCACAGAAGGAGAGGAAATGCTGTCATGAGATCATTAATAGACAGACAGAGAAAAGCTGAACAGGCTTTGCAAATAAACAAGTAGTCCTAAAATTATAGCCCAATCTAAGAGTCCTTTACAGCTTCTACACCTGCATAAGTGACCAGACACCACAGGCTAGTAATTGGCTGGAACTTGAAGATAATCATGTAACAGATAAATGAGGTTCGAGGATTAAGAACGTGGAGCAAAAAAGGAAAGACAGGTACAATCTTCTGTTTCAAGCTACATCAAGAAGAAGTGTTCTGTCTAACTCTTAAGAATAATTTACTGCTTTACAAATACAAAGTGTTCGAGTATGTTTAAACCAGACAACAAACATTTTCTGAAAATGTACATGCACTGAAGGCAGTTCCTTTCTTTACTTCCAAGTGCTAAAAGTTCACATATTATCAGAAAGCCATAACGAAGAGAAGAAACACATCCAGTCAAACCGATGAAGATAACAGATAGAGAAAAACGTCACAAGTCTTGGAGAAAGTCTTACCCACACCAGACCCTAATTCGAGCACAGAACATCCCCGTAGAATCTCTGCATTTTCTGATAGATAATTGTTTAAGAGGGTGGCACCAGGCCATACCAGTTGTCCTGTCAAATCAAAATCAGCTGTGACAACTATAGTTAGAACTTATCTTCGGACATACAGCAACAATTGGTATTGATGAAGCATGTACGCAGTGAATTGTGCCTTAGCTAACATGTTCACAGTTCACCACTAATCTCTAGTGGAGACAAGAGATAGCAGATGCATCCCAAAGACGTGTTTAGTATTGGAAATACAAGGCATAAATGCATAATTCATATTGGCACAAGAACAACTTTTCAGAGCTCCAACATCAAATAAGAACAAACAGTCGACTCGCTAATGGGAGCAGACCCAGTTAAACTATGTCAAGAATACCCAACAACCATTACATTCTACCAAAGCATAAAGGGTTCTGATATCATGGGCATCGAAAAACCAATTTTGCTACGAAAAACAAAGGAAACCTCACTAGAAGCAGTCTGAAGACACAACAACTGAAGAGAGTGAGAGCCGAACGTGAAATTCGTCAACTGGTAACTGCATAAGAGAGGTAAAGACATTTCTACACGAATTAGAAAGAGCATTAACAACTAAAATCCGTAATCAGAGACAGCTAGAGTTGAGCATGAGTTACTCACTCGTCATTAATGAAGAACGATTCGTCTAAACAAACAATCTCTTCTTCTTCTTCCTCTTTTCCTTCATTCGCTGTTCTCATTCTTCTACGAGCAGCCGTCTCCACCGATTGATTGATGTTTTCTTCACTGCTTTCTCTCATATTTCGCCGTATTCGAATTCGACCTCTAAGCTTCACTTGAAACTCGGCTCTGTAATGACTGCGCACCAATATGCAAGTTTAGTACCTGTTTAGTTATTATTTTTGGCTGGAACTATTTTGTAACGAGCGTTATTGTTCCGCTACCGCCCGGGCAGTGTAGTTTGGGTTTGACTAGATGGTCGGATGTGAGGAGGTGTCGAAGCTAATAAGGTATTTTGGTTAAAATTATTTTTTTTAATAATTTAAAATGAGTTATTTTGATCAAAATATTTTTTTGACATTCAACATATAATTTGTGTTATTTTGGATCGTGATATTTTAAATAACTAATTTTCGAATTATTTCAAATATCTCATCAAAATAATTCGTTTAGTAACCAAAACAAAATATGTGGTATTTCAAGATGTGGTATTTCAAATATCTCCCCACCATCTATGTATTTAAAATACATCACTATTTTGAAAATGTGGTATTTTCGTTACCAAATATGACATTAAATAACTCATTAACTAAATAAGATAATTCTTATACTATAATATTTTTATACCTCATAAATACCATATTCTCAAATAATCTATTATTTTATTCTAAAATATCTCAAGATGGTTTAGACGACGATTTCTAGCAAGGAGTATAAAGAAGGATAGTATTATGGGTGTCGGGCCTTTGGTGTGTGAGATTAGCTGTAAACGTATAACGCAGTAAGAGTGTACGGCTGTGGGCGTGCTTGAGTCTGATGGTTGATATGGTGTTGTAAACGCAGTTTGTTGAGAACCTTATATAGGTCCATAATGGAATATACTTTATAATGACTGAAGATTGATATTAAGTTTTGAATTAAGAGATTAAATACATGTAATTTAAAATTATCTTATTTTAATCCAAAATAAGATTTATCTAAAAGAAAAGTGAAAGAAATATATTATAATGTCCACAAATAAACTGTAAATGAATTTAAATTCAATATTTCCAAAGAACCAATCATATAACGCAACCAATTACACTACATAAAAAATAATTTAAACTCATCTTAAATACCACTGAAATCTCAAAATCTTTCAAATCCCACCCAAATTTAAACTTCGCAAATTCAACATGTTTACATGAATGCCGAATAAAAAAAATTATAAAGTTTGTCTGGCTAATCCTTTACATTTAATCAAATACATAATTTTAGTAAAATTTCCTTAAAACAAGCCATGAATGTATGATTTCTTAGTCTTTTATAAACACAATAATTGGGCCACACATGTTTCTTCAAAAAGAGTAAAATGTGACCTACTATAGTTTTCAGTAACTACACAGCAATTATAATTTTAATTCTACACCGCGTATTATTATAGTCTATTTAGGGAGGTATATCGTAGCTAATAGTAGATCTCTGGTAAAACAACATATAATTGTCCTACATAGATGCCATGTCAATGCCACCTATGTAGTGTTATCTCAAGAGGTTCCAAGCAGCAATGCTTCAAGCTATGATGAGTCGAGAGATCTAGGATTAAGACAGAATCGTGGGCACCACTTTCCGAAAAGACTATTTTCACCCTATAAGCCTTGGGTATCAGGAAACCACTTCCGAGAATAAGACCGTCTACACTCGATTTCTTAGACTTTAGAAACTGGAGTCACTTAGAATTTCGTAGGCTAGAAGATGTTTCTATCTGTTTTCCGACAAAACTGTCTTCTTTATATAGGCAAGGGGTCCTGGACTGAAGGGGTATAAATGTATGTACCAAGAGGAGTAATTATCTCTATAGATAGACAAGAAGGTAGTTACCCCTACGGGTTTGGAGGGAAAACAACTCAGTATTTGAGTTTGAATCTCACGAAGAGTTGTGAACCAATCCATCCTAGGTGAAGGAGTAACCACCCCAACCACCTAGCTCCCCACCTTCACTGGAGCTTAGCTTAGCATCGTAGCTAGTGACACTAGTATCCAGCTCAAGTTGAGCTGGATGAGTTACAGTGTTAGCCCCTAGCATCACCTAGCACATAGAGGAGCTGATATTAGCTAGTTCCTGCTTGCTTTGAACCAATGTGAGGTTTTCCGTGATTTCATGCATCCGTACCAACGTCGGCATAGCACCAAGGTCAAATTCATAGTGCTGTCATCACACCAAGTTCAAACCCTAAATACATATTTCCAACATGCAGGTGCGCCCAAATATTAAAAAAACTCTCATCCTCATCCCCACTCCTTCCATTTATACCATGTCAATACGATGGATGTTCCAGACTTCCATAGTACTCTCACTCTCTTCCCCAAACCCCGACCAGACTTCTATAGTACTCTCACCCTCTTCCCCAGACCCCACTCCTTCCATCTCCACTGTCCACCTCTCTTCTTTTCTTTCCCTTCATTATATAATTAACATTTTAATATTTTATCCGCAATCCACTGACCAAACACTACTCTCTATTTTTTCAAACTCAACACTCTCGATTTTTCTATTTTATCTATCTGTTTCAAACTCAGTCATTTGTCTATTTTTTTCCTTTCTATGGTGATAGAAGCAATGGTCATCGATGAAGTAACCCTTGACTTGGGTTATAGTTCGGCGGTAGCTTCGAGCATCATCGTCAAAAGGTAAGCGAACCAAACGTCAGAGACCTCTGTCTCCCCTCCCGTTTCCCGGACGACCGAGGCGAAAGTTAATCGTAAATCTCCTATTGAAGATTAATGAAGAAGCGGAAAGGAGTTAGATGTGGGTCAAAAATGTTACTCGTTCTAATATTTGGGCCCCACCTACACATGTGGCATTTCCATGCATCCATGTAGGACAATTAGCTGATGTTTTATCGGAAACCTGTTATTGGGTACGGTATGCATCACTAAATAGACTATAGTGGCACGCGATGCAGAATCTAAATAATAATAATATGAAATAACTATAGGCTGTAGCGGTGTGAGCTGCATTTTAATCTCTCGAAAATCATTAAAATTCAAGACCCAACCCACCAAAAATCAATCTCGTCTCGAATTTATTCCTCCGCCTATTTTCTTCCATTCTCTAGGCAGCTATTTTGAGTTTCTTTCAATCCACGTGAGGGAGTACTTTCACTCACTTTTCTCAGCAAGGACATAACCTACCCCTATGGAGTTGTTTGCGGATATTCCCTGTTTGGTTTCCTTGGAGACCAATACTGACTTGTGTTTAGTAGTGGAGGATTATGAAATCAAAAGGGTAATTTTGCTCATGGGGAGGGAGTCCAAGTCCCCTGGCCCTGATAGTTTTTCGGGTAATTTCTATTGGAACTATTGGGATACGATTGGGAGGAACGTGTGTAAGGAAGTTAAGGGCTTCTTCGAGTCGGGGTTGATCCCGACTGGCTGGAACGACACCCATGTTGCGCTTATTCCCAAAGTGCCTAGCTCGTCGAACATCTCGTAATTCCGGCCGATTAGCTGTTCTAATTTCATTTACAAGGGGATCTCTAAGATCATGGCGTCTAGGCTCAAGATATGGATCTCTAAGCTGGCTTCAATGGCGGGTGAAAAATCCAAGATAACATTGTTATTGTGCACGAGGTGCTCCACCAATTTCTGATTAGGAAACGAGGGAAGAGATATGACATGATGATGAAGCTTGACAGGTGGAAGGCTTACGATCTCGTTGACTGGGAATGCTTATCTACGTTGCTCAACCGATATGGTTTCTCCCCCAAATGGTGGCCATGGATTGATCAATCCATCTGTACAATTAGATTCTAGATCCTTTTCAATGGTCGACCCACAACTCCCTTTACCCCAGCGCGAGGAATCCGTCAAGGTGATCGTTTGTCCCCTTTTCCTCTTCATCTTGATGTCCAATCCTCTTTCCTTCTTGATTGAAAGGAGTATGGATCTCATCACCATTACTGGGGTTAAACTTAACTGGTTCAGCCCCCGCATCTCCCACTGCCTCTTCGCGGATGACACTGTCATCTTTGGCAAGGCTTCTACGGAAGTGACTCTAAGGATCATTGACATTATTAACCAGTATGAGGCTATGATGGGTCAGGAGATCAACAGACAGAAGTCGTCTGTTTTCTTCAACGACAATGTCCCTGATTCGATTAAAAATGATATCCTCCAAGCTTCTAATTTCGACCTTGTGGGCGGCCATGATAGATGCTTGGGCGTCCCCACCGAGTGGGGCCGCTCAAAGAATGAGACCTTCTCCTTCCTTCTGGATCGAATGGGGAAGCAACGCCAAGGTTGGAAGTTCCTCCTATTGTCCCACGTCGGGAAAGAAACTCTATTTAAGTCAGTCACACAAGCAATTCCCACTTACATTATGAGCCTCTTCCTGCACCCTAAGCGTATGACCAAGAAGATGGATGATATGGTCCAAAACTTCTTTTGCGCTGGTTTGGTTAAGAAAAGGACAGTAAACTACTGCAAAGGAACCAGGTTGTGTACCCCCAAATAAGAAAGTGGTCTTGGATTTTGAGATTTCAGATTCTTCAATAAGGCTCTGCTCGCAAAGCAAGGATGGAGGTGATCAATAGTCCTGAATGTTTTGTGGGCTAGGGTTCTTAAGGGTTTGTACTTTCCCAACGAAACCTTCCTTACCGAGGGCAAGGGCCGAAGGGCGTCCTGGATTTGGTCAAGTCTGTGGAAGGCCCGCTCATCTTTGAACCTTGGTATCGTCCATTGGAACGAGGGAGTGGTCTTCTTTCGGAGAGGATCCTTGGATCCACTCCCTTCCTCTCTCTCACCTGATCGGTGTTCCACATGGAGTGGTGATGGTGGCGGATGCTCTCCCCCGACCCGGGAATGGGACACAACACTCCTAGAGACTGTTTGCCTGCAGACGGAGGTCGCTGCCATCCAACGCATTGCCATCGGTCCGGAAGGTGCGGAAGACTTCTGGGCTTGGATGCTTAACTCGAACAGGAGGTTATCGGTTAAGTCAGCCTACCACGCCTCTAGGCGTAATGAGGTTTCATTCTATCAAAATGTGACGATGGAGTAGAAGGAGGGATGGAGCTAGTTGTGGAAGATTAAAGCGCCTCCGAAAGTGTTGTTCTTCATTTGTCGATGTGTGGCTAATGCCGTGGCAACCAAGCAGAATCTCCATGTCAGGAGATGCTCAACCTCTCCGATTTGCAGGATCTGCAATTCCAGGGATGAGTCGTCCATTTTTCATTATAATATTGCTTGCCCTCATGTCATGTCCACCTGGACTACTCTCTTCCTCTCTACTCCTTTTTCGCAGGAAACATGATTTGCTGATTCATTCTTTGCACTCAAAGGGAGGCCGAGTTCTTTCTTGACCAAAGTCGCATTTTGTTGTTGGAACATATGGAAAGCTCGTAATGCGTTTATGTTAATTGACGTGTGAATGTCCCTTGTTCGAACAGCATGCCTCTGTAGCTTGGAATGGGACGTGTCCTCCTCGCCTACCCACCTTGTCCATATCATCGTTCTGCCTACTCCACACCCTTCTACCACTAGTCCACCTCCGAGCAATCACCAAGTGGTGATTCACTGTGACGGATCATTCCTACATGATTCCCAGGTGGCGGCCTACGGTGTTGTCATTTTCGACGCCCAAGGAAGAGTTCTTGACGGGAAGGCGGCCACGTTCCTCTGTTCGTCTCCTTTTTCCGTCGAAGCTAAGGCGGTGCTCATGCCGGCGACGCTTGCATCCCATTTCAGCCCCCCAGTGTCTATCCTCTCTGATTGTCAGCCCCTTGTGCGCTTCCTCAATGGCAACAATGCCTTTTTCAACTAGGAGGGTTCCGCCTTGACGGCTTCTGTTTCGCGGATTCTCCTTCACTCTCCTCAAATTTCCGTTAGGTTCATCCCTCGAAAAGAGAATTCGGTTGTTAATTGGGTTGCTTGTAGTGCGGCTGCGGGTTCTCTGCCTGTGAATTGGGCTTCTATGTTAATGGCCCGTAGTGCCTGATGTGTTACCCCTCACTCCTGTATCTGTCAGCCTTTGAGATTAATGGAAGATGTTTTCTCTGTAAAAAAAATAAGCTATTTCGAGTTTCAATTCTTGCCATGAATACGGAGATTAAGAAAATCTAGAGGCTGTGAAACTGAAATTATAAGTGACACAAATGATGAATAAAATAAAGAACACATGGACATCAGAAATGGAGTGTTAACAAAGGATCATAGCCCCCAATTAACGACTCCATCACACGTTTCGGTCACCTGTCTTCCTCTCAACCACCTTTTTCATCCCCCTCCTTCCTCTATTCGTTCATTTCAAGGCCCCCCCTGCACCTGCACCTGCAATTTTAAATTTCCTTCTTTTCTTGACGTTGTCTTTCAATCCAGCATAGTATTTCAAGGTAAACAAGTTTATCCTGCCTTGTCTTCCCCAAACTTCTAGGGTTTTCTTCCAAACCTCACGACTTAGGCAGGTGTCCTTCTTTCTTTCCCTTTTGTTTTATGTGTTCGTTTCTTGTTTTCTTGTAAGTTTTTCTGTCTTGCTTTTGGATCGAGCAATCGACGGATTGTTTAATCTTTCACCTTTAGCTTGATGAATTCCTTGTTCGGTTGTTTTTGCTTTTGTATCGAAATATATCATGCTGCTATTCTCCGTTGACTGGGCGGATTGAAGTTTTGACGTTGTATCCTTACAATTTTTTGAATTTTTATATGGTCTGGTGCCCTCAAAGTTCTCAATTTCTTGAAGTTCGAGTCGGCATTCATTGGCTGCTATGCTCTACAATTTGTCAAACATTCATTATTACTTGTCTAGCATAAATTTTTTCACACGGTCCTGTCTATTATCAGCCCAGTTCCTTACCTGCTGCTCCTCCTATTCCCATGCCAGACAAGCATGCTATAGACTCGACCGAAGTGTTTACTTTACTGCTATAAAATGTATTTGAGAAATGTACATGGATTAGTTAGAATCTTTTTGATGATATTAGTTAATTCCTATGTCAGTTGTTGATATAATGCTAGCAAAGAAGGCCATGCATCTCTGTTCATGGCAGAGAACTAAACTGTTGCGTGCATCGATTCCAGTTTCCCTTCTTGAACTTTCTTCAGCAATGTCGAGTTTGGAGGAGCCGCTTGGCTTTGACAAGTTGCCTAGCATGAGTACCATTGACCAGATTCAGAGGTTTTCATCTGGTGCTTGCCGGCCCAGTGGTGATGATTTGGGAATGGGACATTGTTGGATCGATGGAAGGAATTGCAGCTCATCCAACAGTTGTGAGTAAGTGCAGATACTCCTGTATTTTGTTTTAATTGGGGTGAACTTTATGGAATTCCGTTATAATTTACCCTCTGTTCCCTTTTTTTTCATTTGGTTACCCATTTCGATACCATTATCACGAACTCTAACCAATGAAGCTGTCCTCTTGGTTTACTTACATCTAAAACTTAGTCATTATCTTACATACCAAGTAATGGGGTTTAGAGTTTCAGATTTCTAAGAAGAGGCATTTGAGTATGTATAAACTAGTGGGCAAGCGAGTGTGAGGCTTGCTTGGTTTTCAAAGCATTGCGAGGTTGATGGTTAGCTAACTTCAGTCAAATGAAAGTTCTTTGAATCACTACCATATAGTTTTTATATCTTATCATTGAAAGTTCTCAGCAATTACAATACTTAATGGAAGTCTCCATTGGGGACAGAAATAACTGAGTTTCATAAATCAATTTCAGTTCCCCTGCACTGGTGTGCTTACTGTCGTCAATATTTTAGTGCATCTGTTTTTGATCTTGCAAGACGTGCCTTATAGAAATGTTTCATATATATGCAAGCTTTCTAATTGCTTGTTATAAACCACATTGACTTCAGGGATGACTTTGACTATACACGAGACACCTTTCCCTGGAGAAGGCAAACAAAAGGTCTGGCAAATGGAGAATCCTTCATGCGAAGGACTAGGAGCACGGGTGGGAATCATATTGCTCATGGGAGTATTCGTCATTCACGATACTTTTCCAATTATCATAGTGACACCAAGAATAGTGACAAAGATATACGAGGCACAGCAAATAAGGTGGTTATATTGAACTGTATTTTAGTTGTGCTTGACGGCATACTAGATGTCTGAGCTGCTATTTTGGTCTAGGAAATTAGTTTCCAGTGGTCTGGTGCTGAGTTCTACTCTGATATCAGATTCTCCCTGTTTGGCCGAATTAGATGCCTTCTGATCTTTATCACTGTTGTCTTTTGTCTTTCTGAAACCAGTTACTGAAAGGTATACCGAAATTCGTGAAGATAGTAGAAGTTGGACCGAGGGACGGATTACAAAATGAGAAACATATTGTGCCTACGGATGTCAAGATTGAATTGATTCGTAGGCTAGTATCTTCTGGCTTGCCAGTAGTGGAAGCTACTAGTTTTGTATCACCTAAATGGGTTCCTCAGGTAATTCAATTCATTCGTTCTTCAGTTTTGTTTTATGCTGCCAAATTACACATAAGCTTGATAACTGTTTCTTTTTCTCATAAACGATTTAGATAATTTTGTCTTGTAGAGATGCATATTCTCAACCATTATATTCATATTTTCCGCTGGTTGTAATTCTTTCCAGCTGACTTATTGTCACTGTTAGGATTGCATGGTCAGTAAAACAGTAGAAAAGCTATTACCAGCTACCATATTATTAATTTTAATTTGATCTATAAAAGGAGAACATGAATTACTATTGATGAATAGTATTTGGTTCTCTTATGAGGGCTTTACATTGAGTTTATGAAAGCTTTATTTTGATCTCACATATTATCATTTATGGATCTTGTGGTACTTTCCATTCTTCAATTGACATGACTTAAATTGTCTCACGTTTTCATTTTTCTAATTACAAAATTATTTGTTATACGTTTGAAGTAGCAAAAAAGAAAAGTTCATCTATCTTCACTTATCCTCTAAAACTTTCCGCATCAGCGGATAATTCTAGTCTTTTTAAAAGGATATTGGCTCAATGTTTCTTCAGCGTCTGAAAATTGAACTGATGCACATATTTAGGGACCGATTGATCTCTCTGCTCTTCTCGAATGTGTTATTACAATTATTTATGATCTGTTGCCAAATTCCTGGGATTTGGAGAAAAATGCATGCCAATGCCTTGTCGAAGTCTTTTCTTAGGAGCACAAGTAGGATTTTAGTTGGTACCAGGGGAAGCAGTGGCATATCTGTTAGAATTTATAGCTGCTACTTATTTTGACATGTGCAACATTTCCTTTATGTCCATATATCCGTATCCTTGTAGAATAAGAATTTCTGCATTGTAATATGCTTATTTTCATGTATTCTTGTTGGGCTTGTCTGTAGGAGTAAGGAAAGTTTAGATAGCTTTTGGTGCTTCTTACTTATCACTGTGAATCAAAAGACATTCCTTGTTGTCTGTTGACTTAATTGGTACATTCCTGTGTTGTTCAACCTTCAAATAGCTTGCAGATGCAAGAGACGTGATGAAAGCAGTACATAGTTTGGAGGGCTCCAGGTTACCTGTTCTGACACCTAACTTAAAGGTGAGTACCTCTTCAATGGTGCATATAGCGTCATCTTGATGAACTATTGTATATTCTGATGGTTGTGTGAAACTTTCAGGGATTTGATGCTGCTATCGCATCTGGGGCTAAGGAAGTAGCCATTTTTGCATCAGCTTCTGAGGCATTTTCAAAGTCCAATATTAACTGTAGCATTGAAGAAAGCCTTGTTCGTTATCGCACTGTTACCCTAGCAGCAAAAGAACACTCTATCCCTGTTCGTGGGTATGTTTTATTTTACCGTCCCTTCAGGATGTTTCAATCTTCACATAATATGCGGTTCTATATATGTGCTTTTTTTATAAAGTATATTCTAGTTGGATGAATAGTCGTTTTTAGGTGTGTTGGCGCATGGAACATGTTCATATGACTTGACGTCCCATCTATACTCCCATTTTTATCTTCTAACCAAAGAAACCCAAAACTGACACATACTTTGGACTATAGATATCGGAGTCTTTAGTTACAAGTTGTTGTCGAGAATTTAATTTTTGCTGCATGTGAGTTAATCAACCTGTTATATACCAGTCTGGACCAGTTTATAAAGTTGGTTGATTTTTGTCCCTTTTTATGATGACCATCTTCTGAAAAAGTAACTTGTTTTGAGTTTGTACAGATATGTGTCATGTGTTGTTGGATGTCCGGAAGAAGGGGCAGTATGTCCTACCAAAGTAGCCTATGTAGCAAAAGCGCTTTATGAGATGGGTTGCTATGAAATTTCTCTGGGAGATACAGTTGGTGTTGGTACACCTGGTAATTCCTTAAGGCTCCTCCCCCTTTGTTCATTCAAACCACCATTCATTCTGGTAGAAATATTTCATTTTTTCCTCTTACTTGACATCAGGAACCGTTGTGCCAATGCTTGAAGCTGTATTGGCAGTTGTTCCCGCAGAGAACCTTGCTGTCCACTTCCATGATACATACGGGCAGTCTCTTCCAAATATTTTAGCATCTCTCCAGGTAAATGAAAGAACTTACTTTCTTTCCACGGAAAATGCTAACAGGTCAACACCTGTTTTATGATGATGTTTGCCAGCTCACTCGGTAGAAAACTAACCCTTGTTTGTTCCGACAGATGGGTATTAGCACGGTGGACTCCTCGATTGCTGGTTTGGGCGGGTGCCCGTATGCTAAGGGAGCATCGGGGAATGTTGCGACAGAAGATGTTGTGTACATGCTTAACGGCCTCGGGGTGAAGACAAATGTGGATCTTACGAAGCTCCTCTCAGCGGGGGAGTTCATAAGCAAGCATTTAGGCCGGGCACCGGGATCGAAGGCAGCCATTGCTTTGAGCCGCGTCATAGCTGATGCATCCAAAATTTGATGCTACCACCACCAGGATAGGATCGATCTCATGTGGTCTTATGAGATGTATATTTGGCTGTGAGTGAGAAGAAACTCGATTACGATTAATTACGTAAATCAAATGGGAATGATGATTATTCCTGTAAATGTACCAATTAATTACCATGGATTGATTCTGTGACAACAAGCTACGTGTCTTGATAGCTTCATTCAATTCATACCATTGAAAGGGGTTGAGGTGTCATAGTGTGGGCAGGCATGCGGAAGAGGAGTGGTGCTTTCCAGTTATTTACACTGCTGCATGGGATGGGGTTTTCAGATTCAAAAAGTTCATTTGACAACTTTTCCTTCAATTTACAGAATGAACCTTTGCACTCATTTCCCTTCCCTTCAAAGTTTTTATAATTACTCTTTTCAATTCAGACCAAGGGAAGCGATATTGGAAACTATATCAAGTTAGAACAATATCAGAGACTCGTTTGAAGGTGAAGGCACACGAGTGTCATAATAAAGAAAGAAACATGCCTTCACCTCTCAAGGTATTCCAACTCCAAGGAGAGTCATGATCATCATTGTAGAAGCAACAAACACACACTCGCATAACCTGTATTGATGGCTTATTAGTTATGATTAGTAGTACTATTCTTTTCTTTCATTTTGTTTTGTGTGTGCATGGCTGTCCCATCTATATCGTCTTCATTGCTTTGGAGTGTCTTATGATATACACTTCTCCATTACTTGCTACCATGCACGATTTCATTTGTACTAAGACCCAAAAAAAGCTACAATATTCTTTTATATAAAAATACAAATAAAATGCTGCTACTTGGATATTAATGTTATTGTTAGGAATATATTAGTTATGGTATATGAATGTTCGAGACACATTACCATTATATGTCTATTACCATTATATGTTTGAGACACATTAATAAGAAACCTTTTCTCCTTCTACTCTTATGTTGTCTTCTCTTTACTTAGTTTTTTAATACGTTATCAACACACGTTATCAGCATGATAATTTTTTGGAAATGGATGAAGGCTACTCTATATATCCTGATGTTTATATTTTTCGGTTTTTCTTACTATTGATTTTCTATTTGGGTTTTAAAAACTATATATCCTTTAGCTATCTACTGAAGTTATTTTATCCGGCTAGAGCTTTTGCATCTTTTCAATCTTCATTCGCATAGTTACATTCATGGGGTATTATTTGGCACTACCAATGGTTATATTCATGATTTCTTTCTTTCTTTTTACTTTCATGTGCTCGCATGAATACCCCTAACGTTATATATACATGAAAAGCAAGGTTTAATTTAAAAATAACATTTCGGTAGAAACATGTACCCGGTACAAATACTAGATTGCGAGTATTATTGGATGTTTTGTTTTTGTTTTTGAAATAATATTGTTTTAACACCTACATAAGTAAGTAAATGCAAATCGATCACCCAACAATTATTGTTGATTTAAAAAAGTAAAACCATTAACCACAGTCTAACTCTATTTTCTATATATCATTTTATTTTTAAAATTTTTCTTTAATCTATCTTCTTATTACTTTCATTATTCAAGTCAAAACTCATTCCACCACAGAAAAATACAAAAAAATACAAATACCATCGTAATTTCAAAAACAAAAACCTCTACCATTACAATCTTTACATTCTTTTTTACAGAAAATGTAATAGATATTTGAAGAGTGATGATCAGAGTAGTTTTCTTGGCCGCCCTAGAAAATTGACGAGCTCAAATGGCATGGCTCCATCCTCTCCTCTTTGAATATTGGGGTTTTATTGTAACTTGCACCCTCGCCATTGAATGGTAATTAGAAAGTCATATTGTTAATTAGGAACTCCGTCATTGTTACATAAAATGAAACCTAGCTTCAGGGTGTACAGTTAATTATAACTAGTTATAAACAAATGGAGAATCACGATCAGGTCAAAAGTCAACAAAACTGAAATCACTTTTGTTTACGACACCGATGATTTCATCAACTTTGATCTGAAAGTTGGGATCCTTCACGGCGTTCCCGGGACCGGAATGTGGGAGAGCGTTGACCTTTATCCGGTGGCGGTTGACGGGTGGAACGGGATGGACACTAGTAAGCTTGCAGTGATTAATAATGCTGGGCATGCTTTCAACGTTGAGAAACCCAACGAGTTCCTCAAGCTCTTCCTCGTTGATTCCAAGTTCCCTTTGGATACTAGTCTGAATCCCGATTCAACCTCTTAATTAAGCATACTGCAGATTGGATTGCCTTACTTGTCACACAACTTGTTAATATCTCTCACGCCTGTTCATCCTCAGCTTACATTTATATGGAAGATCGGGCAAACTTGGATGTGCAGTAGGGATGAATTAGATTCGGAAAGTATATTGGACTTAATTCGGAAAAAAAAATATATAATTGATGTGAAAAAATGTTAAATCAAATTAACAAAAATTTAAAACATTATCATTCTTTATTACGATATTTATGAGGGTTGAGCCCGAGTTTGAGGCAGACTGTGAGAATCTGACTCTTGATAATCTACCTTCTCTCGGCGGCGACAACACTGTTGTGATTTTTGGCTGGAGATCTAAGAAGGAATTAAGGTTAGGGATGAATATTGAAATATTGATTACTTTGAAATATTCTGATCACCCAAAACATTTTCTGTAAAAAAAAATGAACAGATTGTAATAGGAAAGATTTTTGTTTTTGAAATTAAGATGAAGCTTGTTTTTTCCATTATTAATGGTGGAATGTGTTTTGACGTGAATGATGATTAAAAAAAGATAAGTTAAAAGGAAATTAAAAAATAAAATGAAATATGGTTAGATTTTGGTTAACAATTTTATTTTTTAAAATCAACAATACATATTGGGTGATTCATTTGCATTCTCGCTTACATATTTAGATGCTAAAACAATATTATTTAAAACAAAAACAAAAGCACCCAATAATATTCTGCCATATAACGTTTGTACCGGGGGCCTGTTTCCACCAAAGTGTCCGCCTTTATTTGTAGACTTATGAAAAAATGCCGATTTGATTTTGTGTATTCGTGGCTTCATGTAGTCATTGGTGTCATTTGATTATTCTCCCCTATATTTGCTTAGGGTTTATGATTTAGGTATCTTTGATGAAGATGTGTACTTGTCCAGCTTCACTATGTATATTTTTCATTATTTGGTCATACCTCCAATTAATTACACAATAGTTGCCGTCATATGTTTCTATGACTATTGAGTATTGATTCCATTTATGCCTTAAAATTGATTATTTCATTATTGTGTGTTGTTTTCTATGCTTTTATATAAGTACTATTTTTATTAGCATTTTGATATTTATGTGCCTTTATTATTTGGTTTATAATGAGTTTAATTCACTTTATAAGTTTTATAAAAGTACCTATTTATGAGTATTGGATGACGCAATCTAAATAATCAAAGGTGATATGAAATATCTCATCAAAACAAAGTCATAATTTTTATATCATTCTCTATCACCTCCATGAATGGTTGAGACAATGAGTATGAACTCATATATCTTGTGACATAACATCAAAGTCATGTATGGCCACCACAGGTGGCTATTTTTATAAAAGTACGATCCGATGGAAGGAACCAAGAGATACATATTCTCATAAAAGGATCGAATATCTTATATGTCTCAAATGACGAAGACTTAATGAGACACAACATCACTTCATAAAGTGGACGATTATAATCATATGTCCCCAAAGTGGCAAATACATCATATATTCTCACTAGTATACTATTGTGGAGGATGAAAACCTATTGTGTTTTGGTCGTGAGAACAAAATTACATATTATCCCATGAAAAAGTGTTGTGAATTGATATTGAAAAATTCCAATCACATGAATGTTACCATCAATTTTATTTTGATGATCATATCTAAATGATATTTTAGTCCTCAAAATGAATGTGCAAAGCCTCATATGTTACATTATCTTGAAGCGAATGTAACAATATAAGATCAGTATTCCTATAAGGAACCTTTTATGTTGATGGGTATAGCAATAGTGGTTGTATGTTTATAGATTGTGCAAGAATTATTGATCTCTTAATTGGTGACATGGATGATTGAGAAATATCTTTATCTATCATTTAAACCATGCACCATTCTCATGACAAACATGAGTATCTCTATGATGAGAATCAACATAATATATACTTCGATGATATATAAATCTCATCGATATTGCATCACATATTGAGTAGTACAAAATTAATCTTAAACTATATAAGAGTTTTTGTGTTGTTCATCAAATGAACAAGATCCTTATTCCAATAAAGTGATGATCACAAGGGATAAAAAATAATGTGATGGTCTATGACCATCAAATCATTTGATCAATAATTCTATCATCCAATAAGTATACTACATATATATATATATATATATATATATAAACAAATAGTTTACTCGTTCTGACAATTTTTGTTTGGCTTAACCGGCTAGACCATCCCGGTTGAGTAATGATGTGAATTGAGAACCTATACAGTCCATTTCGAATATTTCATAATTATCTAAAGATGAAATTCATTCATGGGTTTCTTGTTCTAATTAAAGTTGATTGTGGGATAATCATCAACTAAAGTAAGCAAGGGTGATATATGTGATTCCATACACCTAATATGTGTACCAATTATTTTTATGATTATCCAATAAAGAAAATATGTCATTGAGCAAATTTTTCAATTAATATTATTGTGCACATGTTATTTACATGAACAACATAAATTTTCATAATATTATAAATATGATGGGATATACACATCCGAATTGTTAGCTTAATCATTATGCCAAGAAATTATTATAAATATCTCCATTCTATTTGGTTTTTGGGTCAAAACGACATATTGCCCATCTATGCATATATGGATATACACATCTGAATTGCTCCACCACAACCAATGATGGGGTCTCAACATAGATTGAGAAATTACGGTGGTTACGAGTTCATCACTAGTAAAATATTTACATCATTGTCGGGAGATTTATTGATGACTAGTTTGGAGGTTTCCATTCAACCTTCTCAACATTAGGAAGAGATAAATTATAATTATATCATTTCGATCATCGCACTAAACAATATAAACTTGAAGTTCCCAAGTATAATTCATCAACTAAAGTTGAGTTCATCAACTAAAGTTGAGTTCATCAACTGCCAGACACTTCACAAACCAAAATTGAGTAAAGCTCTCATGTGCCAACTCGAAAAGCTCCAACAAAATAATGTTGATATTAGGCAATCTGACATCACAAATGAGTCTAAACCCCACATACAGCGTGGTAGATCACTCGGTTCCAAAGCTAAAATCTTTGGTTTGAGGCAAAATCATATTCCCAAAAAAAATGATCACTCGGTTCCAAAGCTAAAATCTTTGGTTTGAGGCAAAATCATATTCCCAAAAAAAATGAAAAGTTTTAAACATAAAGTCTTTATATATTGAGATGTAAACCAAATGAGACATATATTTATCTCATTATAATAAACTTATAATATATTACTTATGAGAAAATATATTCTCTTGTGGTGGATGCAACTATACTTTTCATTATTTGATTACTCTGGAAATTTGTGAAGGATAGAGTTTGCAAATAATATATGTCATTGCAACATATATGTATGGTTTGCACAATACGAATACACATGTGTATATAAAATTTCCGTGACAATTTATGTTGCTACAAGCAAACAATTCAAATTGATGTGAATAAATTATATCCAATTGACGTCATATGAATTGGATGATTAAGAGAAGTGGTCCATTTAGCATATCATATATTTTTCTATGCATACAATTCGATTACTTTTCCTATGTTGAGTTAAATTTTGAATGATGAAACATCATCTTTGAAATATTTTATTGTTTCATACCAATTTCTTGATTTTATTTTGTATTTCAAATGCATTTATTTTATTTTTTAGATTTTAAATGTCTACATCATCATCTTTGGTTTCATAGATGATGTTGTTACCGGTTTTCGTCCAGGCTTGGGACCTATTTTATGGTCCGATAGATGGTTAAGGTAGATCGAGAAAAAGTGGAGCTCCAGTATTTGAAATAGGGATAAGGATGATAGAATTAGACCCGAGAATTGAAGTACAATTTTGGCTGAATTAGGGAGGAGTTTGATCGACTAGGCGATTTATCCAGTTTGAATTCATCGTTGGAGTTTAGTCCACTTTAGGCAAATCGACGAAATTTTCGAGCATAATATCAAGTTTAATTAGCCTAATCCCCTAGACCGCTCATAAGTGCCTAAGGAGAAAAGTTTTGATTTAATTGAGATCTCATTAAGCTAATTTTCTGGCATATTTTGGTTAAATCGGTTTGATTTAGGTGTCATTGGATATAAAAAGACAGTTTTGCCCCTGAGCATTTATGAGGTAGGGGGAGTGTTATGAATCTATTAGTTATGGTATATGAATGTTCATTGTAACTCCCACCTATACATTGATCATGTGAATCTATGTCCTCCATTACACTCATTTATTTGTATTAATCTTAGAATGTATAGGTTATATATCATGAGCCTACCAATAGTGTTCACCATTGTATGTTTGAGACATCTCAATAAGAAACTTTTTCTCCCTCTGCTCTTATGTTGTCTTCTCTTAGTTTTTTAATAGTTACTTCAAAATTTTATTTTCTATACCTTCGAACTTATTTTATTCTATTTTTTTATTAAAAAAACCACCAACTCTCCAACGTAACCAACAGGTCGCGACACTCTCCTTTGTTGAACCACCAATAGCGGCGATGTCGCTAATCTAGATCGTAGGGGAACCCCCTCGCCTGGTAGTACGAGATGTGCATCATTGGATCTTTTTTGACAAAAAGGGATGACAATCTGCAATCAGTCGGTTGGACGTTGCCAACCGTGCGACAACTAGGTCATGGCGTTGAAATCGATGTTATGGACCCTCTTCCGCTTCAAGCATCACGTCAACGTCGAGCATGTGATGGACGGTGGACCATGGAGCATGGATCAGCAGTTGATGCTCACCCACGAACTCCAACACGGTGAGATCCCCCAACAGGTATCCAACAAGACGACGACCTTTTGGGTTCAGTCCGCCATTTACCTTTTGGGTACTTTTCAGAAGCTGTTGGGGAAGCAATCAGGGGCAAATTTATGGAAAAATTTGAGAGTACCATTTGGAATTTGCTATTCCAACGCTAGATATTAGAGATTAATATTGATTATGGTATATTTTTAGGAAAATAGAGTCGAAATTCGCATTGATTGAGAAAGATTTAAGTTGATTAGGGAAGAGTTAATATTGTAGAGGTTTGAAGAGGGAGAGAAGTTGCAGCGATGCCGGTGTTTAATGTTTGCCGATTGTTTTTTTTTTTTGTGTATGAGATGTAATGGGTTTTTAGGCTCAATTGATTGAGGAGCAGCAATACATCTTCCGACAGGTAAGAGATAGTGTATATTTTTTTTTATATAATACATATAATGGCTTATGCATATTGTGAGGCCCTGTGCGGTAGGTCTGACCAACACAAAATCTGGGTCGGGTCTGAAAATAAATATTATATAGATGTCCATTTCGTAAAATATATTGAATTCGAACTCGAAAAAACATACAACTCTACCACCAACGTAGCTCCGCTAAAAAAAACTAGGTTGAATACTAAGATTCGGAACACCCAAAGAAATAGATATTGGCGCATTATTAATTCTCAGAAAGTCACCCCCGATGTCGACGTTAGAACGTGGATGGAAACTAGTTAATTAAAATGACTTGGGAATTGGGGAAACGTGAATTCAAAGGCCCAAAGAACATGGAGGATGGAAGAAGGTCTGTGTATGTGTTTTGGGTTTGATCGAGGCCATGATGTTTTTATTAATATCTATAATATAGATTCCAGTGGGCAACACAACAAGCTAAGAAGAAACCTTCTACTCAAATATAGAACACTAATAGCTAGCTAGCTAGCTAGCTAGTGAT
Source organism: Linum usitatissimum (assembly GCA_030674075.2). NCBI lineage: Eukaryota > Viridiplantae > Streptophyta > Magnoliopsida > Malpighiales > Linaceae > Linum > Linum usitatissimum. The sequence continues at coordinate 4,450,988 of JAUJYP020001374.1, forward strand.
GCTATGTAATCCGGGAAAACCGATCATGTCCCGTAATTGTACCAAGTACATCCAAAACGCATTCAATGTTCATCTCCTACAAGTTATATTAAATATAACGATGCCAGTCACTTAACTAGCTTGCATTTATTTAAATAATAGAGACCCGGGAGTATTGACTTGATTCTCGGGTGTTAGGTATGGGTTTATATTTAAATTTATTTTTTAAGAAAAAAAGAAGTGAGATCCTACATGAGTTTGTGACGAAAGCAAGGTGTGAAGCATTCATATATACTAGGGGTACTTCCAGGAACTGCGCATATGAACTAGAACTAGACTAGAAACTAGAAGGTTTTAGAATATATACATAATATAGTTATAACTTGTATTATCATGGAAATCTAGGGGTGTACATGCAAGGATTACCATCAAGGGAAGAGAGTAGGTAGCTTAGCTGGGTGGATTTGATTTGGCATTGAATGCTATGAATGAATTGGTGGGTTAGCATTTATGAGCTAATGTCCAACCACAACATGACATTCCTTCTTCCCTACCCGATGACCACTAATTGTGCAATGCATTTTTTCACTCCATACCTTCTCATTTTCACACAACAACAACAACAACAACAACAACAACAACAACAACAACAACAACAACAACAACAACAACAACAACAACAACAATTATTAAGGTTGAACTCTAATCTCAATACGAACGATAAAGCAACTACCTAAGTTGGGAAAGAACGCTTTCACAAATAACCTCTATCGCTTCTAATAATACCCCAGCTGCACCATCTCCTGACCCATTAATATTAGTGCTAATATCCAATCTCAAAGAAAAGGTCAGAGCATCATCATTGCCTTTCTTTTCAATTGTCAAATAAGACCGATGACGTATCATTCTATTTATAATTACTAGAGATATATGTATTTGTTGAGTTATAAATTTAATTTTTTCATATAAATAAAATTTTATTAGTTATATATTGAACCATGTTTGTCAAAAAAGACATTTATGCAGTTAGCAATATAGTGTAAATAAAATAGAGGTGACTTAAAATTGCTGAATTATAGATTAGTTGTTAAATTGTTTATATTGGAAAGATCATATTAAAAATTACTAAATAATTTCTAAAATTGCTAATATCCATTCATAATCCTTAAAATCAGGAATAATATATGTTTTTGACTAACTAGTAATCTAGACACGTGAAGGCAACAACGTTGGACAAAGTAGTGAACCCCTCCCCTAACCCGCCAATTCCTTTTTAATACAAAAATGAAGGTAGAGTGATCCACTGCATGCTAGGTATTTTAGTCGGGAGACCAGGTTAAATTAATGACCTCACATGGAAATGGAGTACTTCCTTTTTTAAAAAAAAATAGACGTTGGAAACTTCCAAAGATTCTCATCGGAGCAGAAAATCATTAATGTGTTGTAATTCCCCACGCTTTAATTAATTATATAGTAATATATATATAGATTTCCCATGCAACAGTTAACATTAATAAGAAACTTGTTTTGCTTTTTTGCTTGTATTTCATCAAATTGATGACAAACATCTTCAGCCCCGATATCTATTGATATTTCCAAAGCCTTTTTTTATTATTATAATTCTCGATATCAAAATAGCAAGCAAATATAATCTAAAAATCGATCTAAGTTATGAGATCGGTTTCAATTAAAGAGCATTTCACGTGCCATTGAGTGAGCAGCTACATTAGTAGACCGTCGAGCAACTTGCACCTGGAGCCGATGACCAAGTAGTCAAAGAGGCTAGGACCTCTGATGATGGCATAGCCAGCTTCATAAAGCGTGCTTCGGTGAGCGAATCGAGAGAGACCCAACTCAGCATTGCCATTCACGTAGCTAGAAAACACCAATCACAAACCTCAGTCGGGAGCTCCAGAACATAGGGGTCAAGGAGGCATGAATATTTTCGTTCCATCACCTGCGAGAACATGTTGAAGGGAACAAGCTTGTACGGGAGAACCCGATGAGGCACAAGACCGATAAATTCACTTAATAGGAGAGAATCCACTAAATTTCCTTGCAGAATGTAACTAAATTCGAACCTTAAATTTCCAAATTATCAATCACATGACTCTATCAAATGAACTACGCCACATGGGCCTATTTTACAAAGCTTTAAGTGATTGCTTTCTGGCAGAGTGGACGTACAATAACATGTTCATCCTTGTAATAGTAACTGTTTCCCCACCTGGTCCATATACTTTTCTATGTTCTCTAGATTTAACAAATTTGAGGTTTGAATAACTGAAAGTGGAAGCTATGGATATTACCCTTCACTCACTCATGCAGTTTTTTTAGATTTTCTTTTGCTGGGCTAATTGGTTTACCTTTGGTTCATAATATTATGGGTACTTTTTGTTCGGTGGATGTACTACAATTCCAACTGGCAAAGGTGGTACTCTCATCTCGCCATAACTTCTCCACTGAGTCCAATGTGGTGCATTTACTCACCTATCTATAATAATGTACAAACGTACGTTCAAAAATGAAGCAACAACATAACACCCACATTTAATTCCTACGTTATTAATTATAGGAATATCGCTCATCGCATTCGTATATACAATGATTACCGTTACACTTACAGTAACTCGTTACAAACTGTAATCCAATCTCACACTATTAGTTTGGTGTCGGATCTTGTAATAGCAATTGAGTTTTACTCACAAGTACGTACTTTAATGGTGACCAATGGTATCAAGAGTCGGCTAATCGTGGACCAGTTGAGGGTGGAAATTCATATAAGATTTAACTGTTCGAAAATTTATCATTCAAGATTGACTACGCATAACTGCCTAGTCATAATGGGCCCCAACGATACATGAGTTGATCAGTGGAACTCTATAGCGACCAAGCCCATAAGGTTAGCAAACTTAGCTTGCTTATCGCAACTAGGCTGTCGCCTCGGACATGTGTCGCTTCATCTCATTGATTGTCTCGGTTCGATGGTCAAGATTGTCTTGATGATATCGACAACTAAGATAAAACTACACTGTTTAACGACAAACTATATAAATAATGCCTTACTACCAAGGCGAAAAACAGACTATCATAATCACTGAGGAAACATTCCCCTCAATACGTATTTCTTGTTCATTTCCTCTCCTGCCTACTCTCGAACCACCCGAAAACTCGCTAACACACATCCTATTTCATACATGTGTAGGACTACAACAATCACATACCGAATGTCACTATTGTCCACTCTAGGGAGCCGAACAATTAATAACTATTAAGTCTGGACTTAAAATCAGAGGGTCAATATTCTAATTTCATGGCCGACCTCTCTTTCTATATTATATGATATGATTACTCAGATATGACTCTCAAGTAATGTTAGCTTTTCTTTATATGATTCCACAAAAAGTGAATTGAGGACAACATCATGGTTTTGTTTCTAAGAAAAACTACAAATTCTCCTCATAATCACCCCTCTCTATTGCCCCCCACCAATTCGATCGGTCAGCTCCAACCTATTTGACCCATTTTCTCCTCATTGATTATCAATTCATCATTAAAAATAAAAGTAAACCGCTGAGAAGAACAACGTAACTGGCTACATTTATATTCTTTATGTGAGCTATTTGTGAGGAATTTTTATATTATCTAATTTCTAAAAATTATTTAGAAAAATCAATAAATAAAAAATAGTATTTTCGGCATCGACTGACTGACGAGTATATTACCTTACAGTGTTTAAATATTTTGTCTAATTAACAAAATTCATGTATGATTAGACTCGTAAAGAATATTTATTCACCGGTCTGGATCCACATTTCATAATGCTATTCACAAGATGTTCTTCTTTGTTATTCACACAAAATCTTTGCAAGAAACATTACTAGAAATAAAATGTTAGGTCTCTGTTGTTGGTCTTTTGGGGCCTCTATTGGCATAAACTAATCCAATGCATGTTGAAAGAATTTAAGAACGGTCGGGGTGGAGTTTATTGCATGTTTCATTTAAGGTATGTGTTTGGCGCCTGAGTATTTTGCATACTAATAGTAATCATAATTAATTGTAGTCTAACTCAAAATTTAAAAACAGCTTGATATGTTTGCTAACATGCTGTAGTGATGTTCAACAATCCACATATACAAAAGTTTGAAATCTGAATCCAAATCTGAACGATTTAATTGACTTATCAATCACAAACCCTAATTGTGAATCTGAGTTAGATCGCAGCGAAAATGGAACAAAATCTTAAAGGAAGAACATACGGGATTGTTCACGCTGTTCAGGCCATAAAGACCCTAATCAACGGAGTCTAGGGAAGGGGAGACTAAACCCAGAATTAGCACTAGATCCTCAAGGAGAGTCGAGAGTACAAGTTATAACGAACAACCTAAAAGCGTTACAGGCAACACAAGAAGAGAAGAACAGCAAGAACAGAGAACTAAAAACAAGAGGGCTTCACAAGAAATATAACCTTGTGACTTGAAACAACAATAGAAGCTTCAAGGCTAATCCAACAGAGCAATCGCCAGATGAGCGAAACCCTAGTTCTTCATGGCGCTCTCAATCTTAATTGATTTGGAACCTGATGCTTCTCTCTCTTACTTTGGTATTACAGATAGGATGGCTTATATATTAAGCTGATCCGGCTTCAACACATCATTTTACTAGTGCCTAAAACCGGGTGGCCTCAGTCTGATTCAACCGAGAGTCAACCGGTAAACCTTGTGATTTGGGTTGGACCTGAGTCAAATAGCAACAAAATCCAACGACATAACAAAATAAGAGAACAATTTAACTAACAATCTATAAATGAGAACAATCTAACTAACAAATCTAGAAACAACAACAACTTCAAGTAGCACCAGCAGCATCAGCATCATCAAGTAGCGCCAGCAACATCAACATCAAGTAGCAGCAGCAACATCAAGTAGCAGTAGCAGCAGCAAGCAGCAACAACAACAACATCAAGTAACAGTAGCAGTAGTAGCAGCAGCAAGTACCAACAACAAAATCTGAAGTGATTTAACAATAAAAATAAAGGTAAGCAATTCAATTTAAATAACAAATCGGATAAAGTTAGTACAAAAGAAAGCACCAGATTTTCAGAAAGTACCTTTCTTGATCTCATCTTGAACCCAACTTCTCAAGCACATTATACACTCCATCGTAGTGTAGTGAAGTCTACTTTGATGTGGATCAAACAATCTATCGCCAGCGTTAAAGGCTGCTTCGGAGGCAACAGAAGTAACCGGTATAGCTAGCAAATCTATGGCAATTGCTTGCAAAGTTGGAAATTTCACACGATTATCTGCCCACCATTTGAGAAGAGGTGATTTAGGTGATCACCGAATGATGTCCTCATTAAGATAATTATCCAACTCAGTTTGATTAAAAACCGTCTGTGCCTTCTTTCTTTGACTTAATAGATTTCAAAATCCATATCTTTAGTCGAGGAGTTTTGAGTAACTTCATCCAAGGGATGAACATTGTTAGCACCAATTTTCGCCTGATGCTCACGAACCATGTCGATAATCAATTGCTTTATCTTCTCAAGAAAAATAGTACAAGAAGAGTTGGGCAATTTGACCTTTTCTCATGAAATTCAACACTGGCAGCTTATATCGAGGATAAAAAACAATAGAAATCGCCAAAACCTCATGAATTTCACTCCAATATTTAGCAAACTCCAATCACATCTTCTCAGCCATATTTTGAATGACAAGGTTAGGATCAAGAAGCCATTCATAGATCTTCACATTAAGCTCACAAATCTTGGAAAGAAGAGGTTGGTTGTAGGATAGCTTAGACCAGAAAACAATATCACAATATCAAGATGACATCAAAGATCTCCAACTTGTCAAAAACAAGACTAGCAAACTCCCAATCTGTCTCATTCGTACACAATGTGAAATTAAAGTCTTGTTGTTTCAGCCTATATAACAAGTCCTTGTAAGATATTACAACCTTCAACATCGAGTAGGTGAAGTTCCACCTAGTGGGAACATCTTGGACTAGTTGTTTGTCAGAAGGAATATGAAGTTGCTTCACAGCTTCTTCGAACAACTCCAATCTCTTAGGCGTTGTCGTCAAATATGTGACACTATCTCTAATCTTCTTGATACCACCTTTCAATATATCCAACCCATCCTTAACACTCAGATTTAGTATATGAGCTACACACCGCATGTGCAAAAAACACCTTCTTTGATAAGGAAGGATGGTACCAATTTATTCTTCAATATCTCCATCATCTTGTCGTTAGTATTGCAATTATCAAGAGTGATGGAAGATACCGTAGCATCAATATTCCAATCCATCATACTTTCATGAAGTATTGCTCCTAGTCTATCAGCAGTGTGAGGTGCTGGCACATACATGAACCTCAACATGTGGGTATGAAGATGCCACTCATTTTCAACATAGCGTGTCATCACTACCATATACCCCTTCTCCTGATTAGAGGTCGTCCGCATATCGGAGTGGTTGCAACCCTCCCATTATTACCATAGATGAGGCTCTAAATCTTCTATTTCTTACGCTAGTAAGCGCTGAGAATATCCTTCTTAATTGTATTCCGAGACAGAACATGATAGACAGGCTGCAGAGAAGTGATGAACCTTTTGAAATACAGATGGTCCACAATAGACAACGGATACTCATGCATTACTATGGCTAAGCCTAACACTTTCCTAGACACTTCCGCATTGAAGGTGGTAGGAGCGAGTTCCTTCTTGAAATTAGACAAGTAAGGGTCGAGTGTTTTTTGTTTTCTATCATGAAGCTATCTTTGAATGCAAGCTAGTTTATGAATCTTCAAATGAGAAGTTCCATTGTTTGAATCCCCACCCAGCAGCTTCCGGAAGTGCTTACATCTTGCCTTGATGAATCCCCTAATTCGAGTTTTGTAGAAATGAGCCCAAACATCACTCATAAGCTTACTTATATCTAATAATTCTTTAGTAGGCATAGAATTAGGTTGAGAAGCTACTGCACCTGTAATTAAAAGAGCCTCCAGTATCTGCATTCGTGACAACAAAAGAGTCTCGATAGCAATTACTGGCACAATTCCGACTGTTGCACTCAAAGGTGGTGTATCCAAACCACCATTATTAGCTAGGGATTGAGAGGGAACATGATTATCCATTATTATGTAAATTTTGTTCCAACACAATTTGAAATGTAAAGAAGCAAATTGAGAAAGACATTATAGAAGCAGTTTGTATACCAGTATAAGTAGTTAAGAAGCAGATTACTAAAGTGTCGAGGAGTTAGTTAAGGAATCATTACTATTCAAATAAGATTTGTTATTTTAAATTAAAGGAAGCATATTACAAACTTGAAGATGAATTCTAATAGGAATAAAAGCAGTTTAGCATTGTAATCTACTAATCTTCTAATCTTAGTTAAGCAACTAAAGGTGGACTCAGTTTGACATAAGTAGTACACATTTGGCATTGGATTCATACCAGTGATCTTTCTAATCATAGTTTGGCAAACAAAGATAGCAAGTTGATCATGCACCATCTCTGAAAAGCATAAAATGCAAACTTACATGTATGAAGTTTTAGTACGTTTACCAGAATATAGGAAATATAAAACTACCCAGGTTCGAGAAGATAAGAACATGGATTGAGTCAAATTCAGCAACTTTTACAATCACCTATATGGCAGTACAAATTAAGGATCAAAATTTATAAAATACCGTACACATCAAACATATGAACTTAAAAATTAAAACTGATAACAATCATAAAAATAAACTACTACTCACTAATATATGAAAAAAGATTAAAGATTGAGGATACCTTAAACTTAGGTCTTGACTTTTGATACTCCTTGAAATTTGAAATATAGGAATTCTACACTCGATAGAATCGCTCGCTGGTGCAAAGTAGCGCAGAAAACGAAGAACATAATTGGTGGTGCAAAGAAGGGAATGGAGCAAGATATGCATTTATAGCTGAACCTCTTAGATAGAGAATCCATAGAATCGATTCTCTATTTAAGAAACCCTAATTCTATGATTCTATCGATAAGGAAGGACTTAACCATTATTTTGGTTAGTATGGTAGATAAGCAGCAAGTTTGCAAGGGGAACTGGGAAGATATCAAGATAATGATCAAGGAAATTTCGGTAGCACATTTGTCGCCGACGAGGATATCTGAGAATCAAAAGAAATGGGAAAGGGGGGAATTGGATCTTGATTCACACACGATGCTACCTCTCATCTGAAGAGTGAAAAATTCCAGAAGTCTACTTGCAACTAGGATAAAACGACATAGTTTTATATATTTGGCCGGATCAGGGATTTACCCCAGCGCGGATGGTAGAGATACCGGCCCCGATCCATTGAAGTAAAAAAGAAAGTCGGTTTTCCCCGGATCCGACCCGAGTCGGGTCAGAGCGGATTTTACCCACAATTAAGGTTCCAAATCGCCTAGCCCAGATATGTATACTAACTCAAAAAAAAATTAAAAAAGGCAAGTAAGACAAAACTACTTGATATGTATACTAACTCAAAATTAAAAAAACTTCCACATGTCAATATTGTAACTAATTGAAACCATAAAATGTCATTGGCCTATATGTTCCAGGAGGTCGGGAAAGGGGTGATAACCAATCATAATCGAAAAAAATAATTATTATTGTATACAAAAATAGGTTAACCGATTACTCAATATACATGAAGATGACCGCTTAATTAACTGATACTTAATCTACTAAAGTAGGTCGTTATATTGACGTTGGCTAAGATAGGTATAAATATGAAGACAATTGGTTCAATAACTCTCAAATTGTTAAATAATTGACTGACCAATATATTTTAGATTAACAAATCAGTTTTAACTGATTAACGTAATTGAATGTCCACTTCTAGTGGGCGCTAATGTGTCGGTGGATAGTTCCTTGTTAGGCATATAAGAGAGAGTAATAAGAGGAGGTTGTTGTAAAAATTTTGATGATGAAAGGTTAGGATCTCTCTTGGTTTGACGTTTGGCAAGACGGGTGGTTGAGCCACATCTTATTGCGGTGGATGCCCTATTAGGTGATGAAAATAAATGAGTATTAACCATTCATGTAACTAGAACATGGGCTGCTTGCCATTGGATTTTCTGAGTGGGTGACCATATACCATACAGATTGTTGGGCTTGAATTATTCGGCGGTTTAAGTACTATTAGACCTTTGGGGATGAGTCGTGAGCCCAGGCCCATAAAAAGTTTTTTATAAGAAATATTGTGTATATTCATCCATGGAGGAAGCAAATTATAAGAGGTTTAACAAAGTATTTGAATGGGTCCAGACGATTGGCAGTGAGAAGTCTATGCGAAAGAATACGAATATGTAGTCATGGGAGCATGATATATTTCATGTTGAATGTGTAGAATTGTAAGGGCCAAGCATTCTTATCGCATCTGGAGGCGTCAAAGAGCGAAAGGCTATCCGAGAGGATCACATATCTAATCTTGGAACATTCGGCGTGCCTCAATGCTTCAAAAAGGGATTTAGGTTCAACCACCAAGGCAGATGATATTCCACCGGTGACCTATCCTTGAGAGTTGGTAATGGAAACCCCATAATCCACCAATGATATCTTCTCATTAAAGATCCATCACATAAGATTTTTTGTTGATAGCAATAGTTATGCGACAGACCCAGACCCAATGTAGGGTTGGGAGATTGAGAGGGATGTGTATTAGGATGACTCATGTCGATAGAGCCCCATTCATCATACAATTTTTCGTCATTGCAAATAACAACGTCAAATGAGGTGCTTGCATTGTTAAAGATCTTATCAATCAGTGCTTTCTAAATGCTCTACATAATAGCTATATATTTGTGAGAATTTTGAGGAGTGTTGCCATCCAAATTATAGAAAATCCATGGCAGGATGTTTCGACATTCAAAGGAGGAGGTCTTTGGAAATAAGCATATTATTCCAGACATTCCTAGGCAAGATAGAATTATTGTGACAATGAATCATGTCTTCTTCTTTATCCATGCTCAAAGAACATGGTGGGAAGGCAACACATATTCTCTTCAAAATGTTGTGTTTTGTGATCAACACATTCAGGATCGATCGCCACACGAAAAAAACGAGGGTCTACCAAAGATTTTTCCAAGGTATTTGATCTTCTCTAGTGTGAAAAATGAGTATCATTCCAATTCTTGGAATGATAGAGGACATGCGGTAGGCTGATCTGGTTTAGGATAATTGATTGGTATCAAAGTGTAACATCACGACCTTTTTCTAACAAGAGACTATCTGCTTTGGGACTAAGCCTAATAGATTTGATTTTGGGTGCATCATGGTGACTAATTCTGAGGAGGTCACACATCTCTTTAGTACTCCCACGTACGTTTGATCTTGCTAGGCTAGGGTAGAGATGGATATGTGTTGGTGACCGACTACACAACCCCTAGGTATTATTGGTTTCCTTGGGCCTTTGTGGCCATACTAGGGTATTGATGACCATGTTGGGGCTTTTGACCATACTCGGTTATTAACACCATATTAGGGCCCTCTATACCAGCACTCTAATGACTAATATATAACATGTGAGCGTATTATCATTATTTGCCTAATACTTTTAAATCGTCAGCACGCAATGCTACCTGCTAAACTACTCTCCAAGACAAATGATCGATCTAATATTCTCCTACATATTAATGAGTAAGAATTGAGTAGATAATTACTCACTGTGAAACCCTCCCCCTAGAAGACCCGGTCAAACAACCCGATTCGGCCCATACATACTACTCACGGGTTTTACTTAAACCAAAACACATAGCATTCAACACATTAACCCACGATTCTAACTCAAGTTCTACCTCTAATTAAACATAACGAAAACATCATCACATAAAATAGAGCATGAAGAGCTCAACAAAAGCCTCAAAAAAACATCCCAAAACAGTGAAACAAATCATCCAACCAATTAGGAAAGCATAACCAAAAAACATCTAAAAACAAGGTAAAATCCTAAAAATCAAAACAAGGTCAAACGTCCTTCAAGGTAACTCTCTCTCTCTAGCTCCTGAACTACTTGGTCGAGGTACTGAAGTTGCACTTCTAGTCTTAGGAGGCATCGACTCTTGACGGTCTAGAATTATACATGCAAGTTTACATAGACAGTGTCAATGATATGCTCTGAGTGTCTAGCAAAGCAATGCACTGAATTGATAGGCATTGAAAGAAGAAATCAAGTAAACAGTCAAGAGATCATCATGGTCTACTCTTGTAAAGCGAACCTATCAGTCATCGAGTAGGATACCTAGCATCAGCCACCCCTATCTGTGCAGATAGCCTCATAGTGGATCAGACTATGAAACCACCCTAACCTTGTGACCTGCATCTTTAGGCATACTTGAAACGTCCTAAACCTTTCCTTTATAACTAGGGATTGCACAATCTGAGGTGATTGACCAATGCGGCACATCATCGGGATCTAGTCCAACTATACCTACCTTATCCTATTCCGAACACATCACTGTTCAGTCCTTAAAGCTTCTAGCTCAACATCATTTTGAATTATGTACAATAGATCACACTCTACTGTAAAACCTTGGAGCCCTCGCTCCAAAACATCAATCATCTCATGAGAAGTCCTTTCGAAGGAAATACCAAACTATCCTATCACAGCTCAACACTTTAAAAGCAGAACATAAGCATAAACCCCCAACTATGTTTAGCTTTCTACCTTAAGTAATAAGAGAGAATAGGGATATTGGTAACCTTTTAATGAATCATGTAGCCTCTCGAACCATCTAGCAAAGATCAGAGATCGGTCAGCTCAACCTTCCTCCATTGATCGCTCCTTTCTTGAGATTGAGATCGTCATTTGTCAAAGTGGACAGAACATGTTTTAGGTTATGTAACTTCTGGGCTCCCAGGTCTTGGATGGATTTTAGAAATAGTCCACAACACCCATGATGATCTTACTATCACGCATGTGATGAACCTACAAGAACGTCCATGATCCACTTATAGTCACGTTCGTGATGTATTGGTGACCACGTCCACGACGTACTGCATACCATTATTGTGATTGCGCTTACAATCATGGTCATGACAGACTCATAGTCACGCCCATGATTGTTCACTCGGTCAGACCACATCTAGAGCCCAAAACTAAACTCATTACCCGATTGTCAACCCAAAATTGGGGTGTCGCAACTCTCCCCTCTTACATAAGGTTTAGCCCTGAAATATGAATTTAAAAGCTCAAAAAAGGAGAATCCTCCACGCATGCTAGCCTCGGTCTCCCATTTTGCAGCCTCGACATCCTGATTTTGCTATACCACCTTTAGCATCGGCGTTCCTTACTCTTTGGTCCACAATCTTATTGGACTGCTCCATAAAGGTCAGGTCCCTCTCCAACTCAACCTCATCCGGTTGGATTACCTGATTCGGTTTACCCATAAATGCCCATAGTATACTAACATAGAACATGTTGTGTATCAGATCCACCTCGGCAGGCAAGGCCAACTCGTAAGCCACTGGTCCTACCCCAAATGATGTTGTAAGGACTAATGAATCGAGGAGCTAGCTTCCCCTTCCGGATGAATCGCATCACTCCCTTCCAACGAGACACTTGAAGGAACCTTATTTCCTTCCCTGAAGCTAACCTCTCTGGCCTTCTTGTCCACGTATTGCTTCTGTTGATTATGAGCCACACCTAGCTATGCTTGAATCACCCGAACCTGAGAGGTTGTTTCCTGGGCGATATGTGGTCCAGTCAACAACTTCTCCCCTTCCCCATCCCATTAGAGAGGGGTCCTACATTTCTTGCTATCCCGGGCCTCGAACAGTGCTACCTCTATGTTATGATGGTAGGAGTTGTTGTAAGCAAATTCCACCATTGGCAAGACCTTACAATGTTCTCTACGTACAATCCTCCCAGCTCCTCCACATGGGATTTGAATAAGATGGGAATGAAGCGAGCATAATTGATCAGCCGGTATACTATGACCAAAACCGCATCCTTCCCATTCACAAGAGGGAAACCACTAACGAAGTCCATCGTGATATCCTCAATCTTCCACGCCGGAATTGATAGGGGCTGAAGCAATCCTCCCAATATCTGATGGTCAAACTTTTCCTTCTTAACGGGATGCATATCATAAGCAGAGGAATACGCCTCATCTAAGATGTCCTCCCTCAAAGTGGATCAGACCATGAAACTACCCTAGCCGTGTAAGTGGCATCTATGAGCTTACTCAACACGTTATATACTTTCCTTTATCACTAGGGATTGTGCAATTCAGGGTGAGTAACCAATGCAATATATCATTGGGATATAGTAAAGAGCATGCTACAGTATATCCTTAGAGCCCTTGCTCCACAACATCAATCATCTCATGAGAAATCTTTTACAGTTCTACTCTATTCAAAGCAGATCGTAAGCATAAACCCCCACCTCTGATTAGCTTTCTTGAAGAGCCTGAATTGAAGCTACCATCCCAAAGCTCAAACCTCCTCTCATGATAGACCCGAAGAGATCAATCGAAGGATTGAATCCAAAAAACTCCAAACTGTCAGGATTTTTACATAGCTTTCTAACTTAAGGATTAAGAGATAAAATGGAGATTATTTACCTTCCAATGAATCTCCTAGCCTCTCTAATCCTCTAGCAACGATCGAAGATCAATCAGCTCCACCTTCCTCCCTTGATCGCTCCCTTCCTGAGATTGAGATCGTCATTTTTCAGAGTGGAAAGAATAGGTTTTAGGTTCTGTGACTTCTGAGTTCTCAGGTCGTGGATGGCTTTTATAAATAGTACACCACGCTCGTGATGAGCTTTCCATCACCCCCGTACAAACATGTCATGATCCATCGATGGTCACGACCATAATGTACTGGTAATCGCGTTTGTGACGTACTGCCGACCACGATCGTGATTGCCCTTACAACCATGATCGTGACAAACTCCATGTCTCTGATCGTTCACTCGGCCAGTCCACTTCCAGAGCCTAGAACCAAACTCATAGCACAACAGTCAACCCAAAATCGGGGTCTCACACATTCCTTATGAAGTTTGGATGGAAACATCTCACCAAGCTCGAAGCATTATCGTTGAAAGTTATGTTGGAGAAATATACCAAGGATGGACCTAATGGCGTTATTCCTATTCATTTGGGTACTTCTTCGACTCTATGGAGAGGCATTCGACGGTTGTGGGAGATGGTCAAACGAGGGACTCAAGTTAATATCCAAAGTGGACGAGACACTATCTTCTAGTATGACTCTTGGATCGATAACGGGATCCGACTTATCGATTTTGTGACGAATGATAGTATTCAACACACTGATATATTCGAAGTTAGAGATATGACCACTAATCATGGCGAGTGGATTTGGGTGCTCCATCGATCATTACTTCCTCTTACGGCCTAAGCCTTAGTGGGGAATGTCTACTTTTCAAAGCAATACATACGATTCTCTTATGAGGGGACCGTATCGTAAGGGTTTGTTCTCTATAACAAGTGTTTATAACGTACTAGCCAACATTCACCCGGCTAATGATCAACAAATTTGGCGCAAGCTTTGGAGATGGAAAAGACCGAGTAGAATAATGCATTTTTGTGGCTGACTCTTTAAAATAAGTTGATGAAAAATCATGAACGTGTGAGACCACATATTTCCACATCGCCGACCCGCAATATTTGTAATCAAGAGGATGAATCAATTCTACATATCCTGAAGGATCGGTTTTACAACCGAGTGGAATTGCGGCTGGGGCAGTGGCGAAGCTGGGGTGGGGTTCCTCGGGCTCCCAGCCATCCCACTTTTGGGTCGAGAGTTATCTAATTATTAGTGTTTTTGTATATTTAAGTGGTTGACCTAGTGATTTGTCAAATGAGCCCAGTGATTTTGTAAAATTGGTCCAATCTCTTATTTTCAAATTAATTTTTATTAGGACCCATTGCTCTATTTTGTCCTGTCTCCGCCTATGAGTTGGGGGTGGTATTATCCGCAATCCCCAGGGTACTTGTCTCATGGCTTTCGCTGCAAATTTGGGAGTCTGTACAATTACTATAGCAGAGCTTCGTGTAGCTATCCACGGGCTTCGTCTTGCTTGAGATAGTGATTACTGGAAAGTTAACCTGCAGGTTGATTTAGTGGTCGTCGTCGCCTATGCTTTTAAGGACTCCATTGGCAATGGCCGACACTCAGCAAACATTACAGAGCTGATGCTCGTCCTTCATCGAGAATCAGATGTTCAGGTCACACACACTTTTAGAGAAGGTAATCGAGTTGTCGATCTTCTTGCCCATCTTGGACACTCTCTTCCTTTCAATTTTCATCCGATTACTTTTTTTTCCTCTATTTTACATGAGTGTATCCAAGCAGACTCTATTGATATTTCATTCTCTCGATTTATTTCAAATTAATAAAATTGAACATAAATCCATATTTCTATAAAAAAAAACATAAACACTCACAAGATCTCGCCGTGTCAAGTGACCGTTCTACTTTTCCTGAAGTTTCAATATGAAAGAAATTCCAAAGGGGGGACAAAGCACAACACTTAAAAAACTTGTAAATAAAACACTTGTGTCCCTGTCTCAAAATATTAATTAGCGACGCAGAGAGCACTAAACCCTATGCATCTATTTCTCCCTCTCCCTTGTTGTTTTCTTGACTCTCTCCCTTCATTGACTCTCCACCCATTTTCCAGAAGCCTTTTTATTAGCTGACTCACCCAAGCTCAAACTCCCAAAACCAAAACACACACCAATTCCTCCATACCTTTTTTGTTTTTTCTTTTTCTGTTCTTCTAAAAGTTTTGTTTTTTCCTTTTTAATAATAAGAATTCATATAACAGAAAAATCAGAAAAACAAACATCAAAGGCAAGAAATTAAACCACCCCACTACTCAGTACTCCCTACTTCACTCACTCTCTTGCTTCCTCTCATTCCCTCAACTATCATTCTTTTCACCTCTACCCTTCTTCTTCTTCCTTAGTAAGACCAAGCAAAAAGTCTCTACCTTTCCAACCCAGATCCAAAAAAAGAAGCCCCCTTTTTGGGTACCTTTCCATCAGACTCTTCTCCTTCTTCTTCTCATTCTCCTTCTTCTTGTTGTTGTTGTTGTTTGTGAAAGGTGGTTTCTTTTTATGATCAAAACATATTAACTAGAGATCAATGGGAGGAATAAGAGTAAGGAAAATAGAGCCCATTTTGCTACTTGTTCTTCTCTTCTTAGTGTTACCAACTCCTTCATTATCTTCAGTCCATAATGAAAAGTCAAGAAGATTTGCAAGTTACTTTAGGATAAGTAGATCATCATCAGTAGCAGCAGCTTCTTCTTCTTCTTCTCCATCAGCATCAGCATCAGCAATGGCGGCGGCGGCAGCGGTTTCTTCATCTCCTTCTACCCATCACATGATGGAAGTTGGAGGAGGAAGAAGAACAAACGGTGACGTTTTGGGTGCTGAGAAGAGGAAAATCTATACAGGTCCAAACCCTTTACACAATAGATAGAATTAGAGAGCTCTCTCTCTAGCTCTTCATTTTTATTATTTGTTCTTTGTAATTTGTTTTTTTGTTTTATTTTTGTCAATCCCTATATGATGATGATGATGAGGAAGATGGAGGAGCTGCTTGCTGCTGCTGTGAGATTTTTCTTTTCTTTTCTTTTCTTTTCTTTTCTTTTCTTTTTATGCCCCTTCTTTTTCTTCTTTCTTTGATTGTTAATGATATTGCCGCTTGACTTTCTGCATTTGTATCTTCAAAAGTTAGCTAGCTTTAATTAGCTACAATTTTTTGTCACAATTGCATATACATTTTTTAACCTCTTTTGCACCCACCTTTTATTAGTGATATCGCAACAGAGCTTATTTGAGATTTTAATTTAATTACGTTGTTTTAATGACATCTAAGCATAGGATTAGGAGTTGTCTCTTAACACCTGTGCAACCTAATAAATAAGAACATATGATGTCCTGTCAATGAACAGGAACAACAAAATAAACGTTGAGCGATTCGAAACAGAAACATAAATAAGGGTGAGAAATATAGGTGGGCATTAATGTGAGGTGTTGTCGGTGTTTGTTGGTTATTTCACAAGTAGCTGACACTATATTTATGGCCACTTTCTTTTTCTCGTTTTTTTTTTTTTTTGGGTTTGTTTAAGCTAGTGGACTCATAAATGAGAGATGGAGGAATTTAAAAATTTATTTTCATAAACACGTTTTAATACAAAAATACTAATTTAAATATTCATCAAAATGAATTATAAAATAAAATAATTATCGGACCGAATACAGCGCCGGGCTACCTACTATGCGCGGCACAGTATACCAGTTCATCTCCTTCAAATTTGGCCACCGCTTCATAAAACCAATCAATCAAGGAATTTTTTCAAACCCCACGATTTTGTTAATTACACTTTAGTCATTCAATTATTTTAGTACGTTGAAGTATCAAACAAACGGAGGAAATTTAAAGGATTCTATAATAGTAACTCAACCTATTTTGAATTTGCTCAAATGAGAACCATGCCCGCGTCTGAGTTGAATTCAGGTTAACCGTAACAGATTTGAAGTGGACCGATTATGAATTCAGCTCACATTTTACCTGGTTAAGCGCATTTTAATTGATTTCGTAACCAATTTCAGTCAATAAAAAATCGAGTGTCGGTTGATTGCAGTTCATTAACTAATTGAGTGACTGAAGTGTAATTAACAAATTCGAGTGTCAGTTCATAATTAAGTAAGTTCATGAATGTAGTAGTAATTGGTCATACAGGGTTAAAGCTCCACGAGCAGTGTAATTTCTCAAATTAATATGCAGTAAGCATGATGGCAATAATTAATTTAGACGGTTGGTTTGATGGTAAGCCACTAATTATTGATGAAGCTGTCACCTATATATATATATATATATATATAACTTGGGGGACTCTGGAGTTGTTACTTGGTTAATCATTATGACTAATGCTCATCATAGGCTTTTGTTTTCTCAATAATTACTTTGTCCATTGTCTACCCGTAACAAGAAAAGGAACATGAATCAATAGTTAGTTCTTGATTCATTTCCACGCTTCAGATTAAACCTAAAGATATCCTATCACAAGAGTACTAATGCTACTGAAGGATAACAAATATTGTATTTGGAGTTCCTTGGATGCTATGGATATGAATGATTCAATCTATACAGCAGTGCTATATGTTGGATTTATAAGATACATAATTAAATTTTTTTCAACCGTTCATACATGTTATCAGAGTTTAGTTTGACAAAATGGTTGGATATTCTAATCTTCAAAATCCAGAATATTAATAATTAATTTAAGCACAAGATATCGTGGGTATGCGCACTCCAAGCCCATGAGTTGGCTTTCGTTTAAGAAATGTGCAAAAAAATTGTATAAAATCCCTAATTAACCTTTTCCCAATAACTCGAGTCATTTGGATACAATGGTTCATGACATAACTATCTAATAAACTCTTTTTGTAGACAGTTTAACATAATGAAAATACAGCCTCAATTGGCTTGTAAACAAATCTTCAAAGATGATCATGTTATATAAATTATTTTTAAGTTTAATGAATTATCTCATTCAATGACTCAACTTTATTAGTATTCTAAATTGGTAAAAAAATAATAACTCATAGCCCAATTAACTAACGAAAATATAACATCAATTAACCGATTAAAAGAATCATGAATGGAATTATATGAACTTATTGTTTAATAGCTATATTCAATTAGGTTTGGAAATCCGAACCGCTTAACCGACCATAACCTCATCGAATTTGACTATTATTAACCGTATTGACCGGGTATTTTGAGGTTACAATGATAACGTTAACCGTTATAAATAAGTAAAATTAAGTTATAAATTATATAATAACCGCACAATCATTATAACCATATATCATAACCATCTTCGTAACCCAATGTTACAAGGAAGAATTACTGTCACTGCCAATTGACGCCAGCTCCGTCGTGTGTTTCTGTAGTTTTGAATACGGCTGGCTAACAAATCAAGCCGCTCGCGAGAGCTCGTTGCACGTTGGATTCTAGGTTATTTCAGTCTTAAAACAATGTTGGATTTCCACCGGCATGGAGTTCCTTGTAAATTTCCAGATGTAGTTTAAAATTGAAGCCGTCGTCTCCATCTTCATACGCATTAAACTGTACATCGCATTTTACTATAAAATCAAACTATTCAACATGGAAGGAAACTGTAGATGGAAGGAAACCGTGGCTGTTGGCCATCACCTTGGTTAAAATTACTAAAACAAGGCCAACCGCCAGTAAACGCAAGAGCGGTAGAACAAATACTAACGCAACAACACAGCAAAAACTGTTCGTTTCCACTACGGGTAAAAACAATTGATCAGAGTTTTCAACCATCTTCTGTTTCAAACCAGAATTCTTTGTTCCTTACAATTCAACTTAATTTATAAAACCCACGAAATATCCTAACTTCGGAGGCTTGTGTACTCAAGCATCCCACAGCTTGTGTACTCTGCATCACTCGTGAAGAGTTCCAAGAATGTCCTCATCCCGGAACAGATGGTACCTGTAACAGTGACCAAAACCACAATGCCTCGTTTGTTAGTTAGTTTGTTCATCATGCCATGCGACTTCACAAGCATTGCTTAGCCGACAGGCAAGTTCAAATCTTTAGTGCCATACATACAAATCAAAATCTAGCCAAAAGAAGTATTGATCACCAGAAACAGAGAAGAAAGTAACCCATTCACTAATTCAACTGCTATCACTTCACAAATAAGAAAAATATGCATCAAGATGGAATGATTACTTTCCAATCCATACAAGGTTTTTAGTAAGCTTACTCCATAGAGCATCTGACCAGTTAGTAAGAATACCATACAGTCCACAACAAGGTGAAGTTATCTTAGAGACATAAAGCCAGGGTCGTATATAACATTGCACAGCTTAAGACAGCAATCTAGCAATTTACCAGCCAATCAACTATAATACCAATCATTTCATTCGAGGGCATCCGAACAAAAGGAATGCATTCAAGAACTCGCAATGAAACAAGAGAGGAACCAAGCACATTTCTACCAGACATAAAAGCAGCACTACAGATATAGATATATGGAAAACAATTTCGGGACGTTCTGAAACCATATGATAAAAAGTGTGATTATGCAGAGGGGGGACTAGAGCTCACTCTTTATCAGCGAGCTTCACTTCCATGCCACCATACTCGGGCAAAAGAACAGTGTCTCCTTCCTTCACAGCCACAGGGATGTGGTGTCCCTCCTTGTCACGAATCCCAGGTCCAACTGCAATTACTTTGCCAGAGTTGAGCTGCGATTGCCAACAATTAGAATCACAAACAATTAAAAACATATTCAAGAAAAATAATCAAATAAACCAACACGGCATTGCTTTAAAGCAATTTTACTATAGGGCTGAATCGTAACCTAACCCTAAAATTGTACCCAGATACAGCAACAACAGCATCATTATCACCTGAACTGCACTGTATAAATTTGGTCGTTACCACTCTCACATAAATCTTAGAATGAAATCCCCTGCCATATTCATGGGACCTCAGGCTAAAAATATACAGCGAGAAGTAGCCACTGCACAAATCTGAAGCTCCCCCGGAATTTAACAACGAAACGAAGCAGAAGACCACGTGTACAATCAGTACGGAAGCACAAAAAGTAATCCCTAGATCAGATCGCGAGCTAAAAGGATAAGCTAATATCGAGCAGCTGTTATGCATCAACCAACATCGAGGTTGAAGAGAGGTATGGAGCAAGAAGAGAGACACGGGTACCTTGGAAGTCTTTTCCGGGAGAAGGATTCCAGCAGTGGTTTTGGAAGGAGGAACAATCTTCTCGATCAAAACCCGATTCAAGGCCGGAATCAAACGCTTCGCCATTTCTGCGTGTCTTGTAAACGGAGTTATTAGCTGGGATTGCAATTTCAGCTATGAAAGAAACTCGGGTGATGGGGTTTTAAGATACTTGGAAAATTCCAGATGGTTAGGGTTTTTGGAGAAGGGGATACTAGAAGCTTCTTAAACCCTACTGCTGGCTTAGTGACTATGCGGCTATGGGAATGGGCGCAGCCTGCCGTGTTGGTCACTCCCACAGACGATAAAATCGCTTGATGGGCCGGACTTAAAACATTCGGGCTGATTTTAGGGTCTAATTTTATATCACCGAGCATCATAACCCCAAATATGGGGAAACGAGAAACAAGAGTACATGCAACACAGAAAACTTGCAGCCCTGTCCGACAAGTTCTTTTAATCCGTCCAGCCCAGTTCGATCCGTAACATGTTTGACTAAAAAGTTAATAACTCGAAATTCATTTAATTCGTGATTCGACGAATCTGTGACCCAATTAACCTATAACCAGATAAATCCGTGACTAATTAACTCGTGACCCGATGAATCTGTAACCCGATAAACCTGTGACTGATTAACTCATGACCCAATTAACCTGTAACCCGATTAGCCGGTAACCCAACTAACCCGTGACATGCCCAGCCCGTAACCCGACTAACCCGTGACCCCCGCCCAGCCCATAACCCGACTAACCCGTGACCCTTCCAGCTCGTAACCCGACTAACTCATGACCCGTCCAACCCGCCTGTTTAACCCGTCATATCATCCAAAAAAAAAATAAAGTTGTCTCCCAAGTACAGTTTATCATAAATTTTAATAGATAATTATTTCATAATCTCAATTTAGTTTGATTGCGTTTGCTTCAAAAATAATTATTTCATTTTAAATAAATATTCATAAAAGAAAACTTTTTGTATCCAAGACAACATGATATTATTGTTGAATGCTCACTTGCAAGTTGAGAATCATATTTCTTCAAAAAAAAGTTGATAATATCAATTAGTTTACAGACAACACATTCAATATTGATAACATAAACTAAGAACCAAATTGAGGTACTTTCCCTCTGAAGTTGGGTACTTGGATTTAACATTATGTCCTGTTTATTGTTTAGTTACTAGTATGAACAAAAAAAATAGTAGGAGCTAACCAAGTTTTGTGATTTATAAAAAAAATAATGAGAGAAGAAAAGACACAATATCAATAACACAAGAATGAAAAATCTTAATTATTTTTGGAGGTTTTTTTCATCTGAAAATTTTTCAAATTCTCAAAATTATAAAATGACCGCCGATCTTTGGATGATTTTTTACTTCTTTTCATCATTCATTTCATAATCCTAAAATTAAGATTCAATTTGTAATTTAGTTTCTAGTTTCTACAATTCTATTACTATTTTAGAATTCAAATTGTAATTTCAATTTTTTTAAAATTTAAATAAAACAAAATGATTATTAAATCTAAATTCTATTTTTTATTATCTAAATAAAATTTATGTGTTATATGTTGTAAATTGATTGTAGTTTGATGGCCCGATGAAAAACCCGAGACAACCGGTGATCCGCCCGACCCTAAACCCGATGAATCTGTGATCCGATGAACTCGTGATCTGATGAATTCATAACCCGATTAACCCGCAACCCAAAAACCCATGGCCCGACGAACCCGTGGCCCGACGAACCCGTGGCCCGACAAACCCGTAGCCCGACAAACCCGTGGCCCGACAGACTCGTGGCCCGCGAACCCGTGATTGAATAACATGTAACCCGACTAACCTGACATGTGGCTCGTTCAAACCGCCCGTTTGACAACTCTATGTGCAAACTATCTACAGAGAAGACATATCCTCAAAGGGGAATTAATGCAAAACAAAGAAAATCTCTCTACGAATATGGTGAGCTAGCTCCGCAAAAGATCGCCCGTGCTCCCTCACATTCCGCCTACACCTCTCGTACCAGACATTGCAAAGGATGGCTCTCCAAAGGAGCCTTTCGTCGTCTTCATTTAGATAATTTATTTTGAAACAAAATGATCTGAAAATGTGGTATTTTTGAATTTCAAATACCACTACATACCTAAGATTTAAAATACTATCAATTTTTATTTTAGATGACAAATAAAATAATTTAACCTAAATAATTATTTTGACCAAAACATCTCATAAAAAATAATTTAAAACAGTTTTTCCAACCTAGTTCGCAGGATAACACAAGGACAAAATATCACATTTCCCAACTTCAGTCATCGTAGCAAAGCATACAGTCAACTAGATATTCTGGAACCATTTTACAGGTATTCATACACAAGGAACGAAAGACTTGATTCTCTTCAAGGATGACAGTATCACGACTTCAACAACCTTCGTGCTGCGTCCAATTTAATATCTTCATATACCTGCACCAAGGAAGACCATAAATTTTCTCACATCTGCTTATTCGAATTTCACAACTTTTCTGTGGAGTGTACTGATGGAGTAGTTGGCATGCATACAAGTTTTCTGTGAACTTGTTGAAACGCCTTGCAAAATCTCTTGGCATCCGCTGCACCAACCTGTTTCCCCATTTGTTACAGATTATCGAAACACACGGATACATCATTATAGATATATAACATTCCATCTCAGTGCAAGTAGCAAGCTGAATAACTTTTATAACTTCGATGGTTTAACATACTTGTATTAATCACCCTCATTCAACATTATTGAAGACAAAACTTCCTAACCAATCCACTAAGTGCATCCATACCACAGAACAAGTTCTCATAAACTTTGCCAAGTATGCTACTTTAAAATATGTCTAGAAAGAAACAAGCTATGCATTTGTTACGGTCTTGCATTGTTCGGTTCTTGGATGAGGAAATCAAATCACACAGCATATGTATCTGTAACTGTAAGTGTTCTATTTAATTTTTTGTACTGACTACATAGAGTCAGAAAGTAACCATCGAATATACTATCTATGACTGTATGACAAGGCCCATTCTTTCAAGCAGTAAAGACCCTCAACAGCTAAGGCCTAAGGGTCTAAACCAAGCTAACAAGAGTTTCATGTTATCGACTGAACCCGTGCATAGATTCCCTGTTTCAACCAACAAAACCTTCGATATTTCCTCAACTTTTGCATTGACATTCAAGTTTAGAGGACTGGAAACTAGTGTACAGTCTTGGATGTATGATGCCACAGAAGAAATGGACTCACAATGATTCTTAATGATGATAAGACATCCAGAAACAATACCTTCTTTTCTGCAGCCAACTTGAGCTTCTCCCAGAAAGGATCTGTTGAAATAAATAAAACAGACATTGATGATTACGTTGCTTGAACTTCTATTAGCCAATCCACGGGAAAAAATGAGAAATAAAAAAGGATTAGTAATGATGCTGAATCCATAGAGGCAAAATTACTATCCCACCAAAGAAAAGTAGGACGACGACACTTGATACTATCAAGAAATAGATCACTGAGATGATGATCATGATGCGAAGAAGAGTCACTAGCTTCCCATGAAATCAGAGAGAAAGTTAAGTAACAACATACCACGAGTATCAAAAGCTTGATCCTCTAATTCCAGTTCATCTCCTTGCTCCACCCGAGCACCCTGCAATTCCCTGCCCTGTTGATCCATCATAGTATAGAAAATTATGTTGAAAGCCAGCAAAATAGTTTGAAGCTAATTCAGTGAGCTAATACCTTCTCAATGGGCTGTGGGCGCCTTAAAGAATTCGACTGCCTGGATGGGTCTGAATCAATCTGAAATAGAAAACAGCAAAGCATTCTGCTATGAACAGCTACAATAACGCACAGAACGTTGACAAAGACGTAACAAAAACAAGCCAGGCCAGCTCTTGAATCATAACTCTTTTTGCCCCCTTTTCGATACGATTCACTCAAAAACTCCAGACATAGCATTCAATCCCTGATACAAAAACGGAATAGGACAAGAAATGAAAGGAAGACGTAAAGACGAATTACATGATAATCTGGGGAACGGAAGACAGGAAAGAGTTCAAGGTGGCGGCGGAATTCCTCTTCATCCATTTTGATTGTTGGAATTGAGCGGAAGGAAAATATCCGGCGACCGGCAAGCAAATTTGGTGTATGTGTAAACTCCCAGTTCGATCCAGCGGTGAAGTTAGTTTACACGTCCCGTAACGTAGAGCTAGTCTCAATTTAGTCCTTTAAGTTCTTCGATCATACTAATTGAGTCCACTTCATGTCTTTGGTTAGTGGAGGAGCATTGACTCTATAAAATGTTCGGGTTCAAATTTTTTATATATGAACAAGTAAAATATGGTAGTGTGACATTTTTGTCGAATCAATTTAATCGCTAAAAAATTGAAGAACTCGTCGTCATCTTCCATGCAACATTCATAATTCGAGTACAACTTTTTTTTAAGTGAAAATGATACTTTTGTGATCATTAATTACTATCTTAATACTTAATAGACTGGCCACTATCATTGTATACTCTTGTCCGGGAAAGAAGAGAGATAAAGATTCAGTAATTAGCCTTCGACTTCACATCAGAGGGAATCGTCAACTTGCATTTTGACTGCCGTGGCTAGCTGGTTGAATTGGCACATCGACTAGATGACCTTCATGAGAGATTACTCTGACCCTAATCTGCCACTCGACGATGGAATTTATGGATTGCGCAAGACTCGGGGAAGAATAAGTTACGACTTTACTTTTATTCTTATTTGTGTTCTTTTTCTTAGTTATCATGTCAATAATGACATTAATTCATAATCTATGTTAAAGCTCTCGGTTATATTTCATCTCTTTCGTGTTTTGTTTGCATGTGATGTGTATCGTAAGGGTTAATTTTAAAATCACAAGAAGACGCGGAAGCAGTGGCGACTCACATACTCGCCGCCGGCCACACCAATTTGGCAAACGGAGACTCTATCATTCAAATTATCTGTCAACTGCTCGCATTCTTGTCCGAGATCCAGCTTCAGACAGTTTGACTATTAGGTAACGGAGCTGGCCATTACACGACACACGAGCCTCTTAAATATCTCTTGGAAGTGTTGCTGGTAGTCCTCACTCCTTAAGTTAATTGTGTGTACTTGCTATCTTCTTATCTCCGTAAAGAGCTTTTAACAACTGGATTTACCCTTTGCACAGTCATACTACAACTTTTAACAATCTAGTCCTCCAATTAGCTTTGTTAAAAAGTGCCCAATCAGCTTGAAGATTTGATATATAAGCTACAGGCCCATGTTAATTCATCTTTTAAACTGCAAACCAAAACAGCATCTTCAAATTGGTGCCAAGGTATGGGAAATAATGCCAATTCACAAATACAAGTTCGAAAAAGATGTGAGCTTGATCTTCATTCTCAATCAACCAGTATACATAGAAACCATACAAGTATGCCATGCGAACCACCTAAAACGAAAGACTGTCAAACTAATTCAACTTCTTCTCAAAATTTGCTTCTGCATCAAACTGTATCAATGTCTCTTCTTACCTTTACCTTTACCCTTACCCTTACCCTTGCCATGTTTCTTCTTTTTCCCACCTCCACTCTTCTGTTTCATCCCTCTGTCCATCATCTTAGGACAGTCAGAAAAACGGCCTTCAGATGATGATGGACCACCTGACTTCAAAAGATCCTTCACGTCCAGTACACCGTTCTTGAAGAACCCCTCGGTAGATTTAAGCACCCGATTCTCAGGTTTTCGATTGTCTCCGAATTTACAAGCACCGCCCCTGGTCTTACTCTTGAACCGCCCAAGAGCCAAATCCTAAGACCAAATATTGGATAACAAGTTTAGAACTTTAATCTTGAGCGTGGCTGCTAACAATTTTAGAGAGGTGTTGAGAATTGAGGAGCGGGAAGTAAAGGATAACCTCTGCGAGCAGTTTTTCATCCCTTTTCTTCTGATTCTTCATTTGAAGGCGAGCCACACTTAAAGGGAGCCTTTGCTTCTTGACAGGCTGTGTTCATAGCATCATCCGTTGCAGGACATTACAGAGCTTCCAAATAAGTTAATAGGAACAAAAGCTCGAAAAGAAGAGTTGAGAAATTTAACAAACAGAGTAGTTACCTTGCCACCAAGTCCAACAACTTTCTGGTTTTCCATATGCTTCCTTTCTTTCCATGTAAAAACACCTACATTCAAAAAAATCAGGACAAGTACTTGTAAGGAGCAGAGTAAAAGGTGCATCAAGACGCTGCGCATACATTTTATAGCCCAAACAAAAGCAGCTAAGAAGCATGCTGAGTCCTAGTAAGACTCATGATAGTTGCAAGTGTATGGCGTGATTTGGCCGGTGGAAAGTTGGACGAAATTTTGAGAATTTCTCCGGCCGGACAACAAAATTAGATCCCAAATAGAGTAATTTTGGGAACAAACTTTCTTGTTGCGATCTAAATTCTATCTAACATATATTTCCAACGCATTTCCAGAGTTCTCAACAGAAAGCAAGGAACTTCAATGTTCAAACACACACAAGAAGATATTCATAATCAGCAATAGGTATTACTCAACCTGCAATTATTTGGAATATGAAACACAATCTCACAATGGAAAGAGTACGAAGCTAGTATTTATTGGCCCTTGAGAACCCTAAAACTAGTGAATCAACCCGACTTCAAAAAAGAAAAGAAAAGCAAAGAAGAATGAAGAAGCAAAGATGCATTGAGTGTACCAATGCACCCCATACATGTTGCTTATTTAAGTGATGTTAGGCGTTGATCTAATTTTTATAAATTAATTATATTTTAATGGTTAGATAAATTCTCAATATTTTTATGTATCTTTTAATCCATATACTTTAAACTATAACGAATTATATCTCTATTTATCACGTATACCCAATTCAATCATTTAAAGATCATAATCAAAAAAGACCATTAATTATTCGGACTGATTATCATTTCGATTTTCAATCTCTTACACACTAAACATTAAAAATCTAAGTCGCTCCAGTATTGCTACTGCATTTGATGAACTGTTCCACTGTATTTGATGAACTGTTCCTTTATTTCTTTTTCTCTCTCTTACGTCAATTATCGTACCACTCTCTACCTCACCCAAGAAGGATTCTATGGTTTCTGAAACTGATTAGATTACGAGAGCTGGTATTTGATGAACTGTTTCTCGGTTGGATTGTCGACGAGACTCTCTATCCGAGGCTGATGGTCACCGCCGCACTGATCTACTGGACTCTCCGGTTCGCCGTCCACATCCTGAAAGATTTGATCTATCTTTTTTTTCTCTATTTTTTCTTCCTTCTTGATTATCTTTCTTTTCTTCTCTGTTGCTCTTTCTCCGTCAACAAACTCGAAAATAAGAGAAGCTGAGATTTTTACCATTCTCCCTTCCACTCGTGTTTTATTTTGAGCTAGTGTTTTGATGTGATGAGTAAAAGTAGGTTGATGTGCAAGTGTTGGAAGCGCGTCTTAGAGTTGATAGATGAGCGCATAAACATTATTCCTAAACACTTTGAGTGAGTGCGGTCGGCTTCATCTTTGAGCTGTTTTTCTTTTGAGAATAAGACTAGACGGGTGGTATGACATGCATGATGATCTGTGACAAGTTGGAGAACTTCTTGTGAGACATTTACTTCCTATTTCGGCTTCGTTTAATAAGTTAACTTGTGTGTTAAGTAATTTAGGGGTGCATTGAGGAATATGAGTTTTCTTTGCCATGCTAGTATCTTGATTCAATTGTAGGTGTTTTCCATAGCTTTTATCAGTTTTTTGCGTGACAACACACAAAGATTAAGTGTGGGGTTATTTGATGACGTTCGATTTACCGAGTTGATCACCCAAATTTAAGTGACATTCCGTGCATAATTGTATAACTTTGGGTAGAAGTTTAGAGTATTTCTTGCATTTTAAGCTTTTATCCCTATTTAGCGTCTTAGACCCGGTCGGGGTCCATTTAATGTCGTTCGGAGGGTTTTTGATAGATTTCAGGTAAATGACGATTTTATATATATGAAATTGTTCCGTTTACCCTTTTATAATTTTTTATATATATATATTCTAGAAGGACGGCCCCGCCGTCCGTCTGATTTAAATTTTTTTTTAAAACAAGCATTATTGAGGGTTACCTGATTGGAAACCCGTCGATCTTGAAGCTCGGAATTTCAATTTTTCGTCGAATCTTCGAGTTAGCATCTTCAACTTCTTGTCGACTTTGAGATTTCGTGTTTTAGAATGAATGTGTTTGTGGAAGATTGAACTTCTTATAAATTTTCGATGTTTACGGAAGGATAATTTAGTAATTTATTATTTTAAGGCGTCGTTTTATTCGAAAACTAGGATATCGTGTAGGAATTTAGATTTGAATTATTGAGAGATTATTTTCATGACGCGCACCCCATTATTAGAGGGTTTCAATTTCTAACTAAGACAAATGGTTCCTTTGCCCATTCCAATAATCAATTGCGCTCTTATTAATTCAAATCTTTTTCTGGGATAATCAAGGACCAAACAATAGAGATCAAGGGAAAATAGACTCGAAAGGTTAGGACATGAAATCCGAATAGGGCATCCTAAATAGGAGGGGCCAACATGCCTCTAGGTCTCAGTTAAGTACCGGAAATCCCTACCATATAGCCTTATGGGCCGAGAGAGTTAGCCACAACGCTCCAAAGAACAGGTTAACTGGAGCTGACCAGTAACCCAGAATAGGTGCATAACCAGACAGTTATACCTAAGGGTGCGCAACTCGGCGGTACCAATATAGGTCGTCGTCATTTATCACAAACTATAAGACAGCCAATCAGAAGGCTAGCACAAGTTCTTAAGATTTTACTGCAAATTAATACAGCTCCAGATACCATAAATCATTGGGATATACAACATGCATGTACATGTACAGATCATCACGCAATGAATGAATGAATCAACCACGGGGCAAGGGAGGCCTTTCGTGTACCAACAATACGCCCCCGCCTGATTTTGATTGCCGCCGGAATACCTTCATCGGGCTGGGGAAATGCCACCCTCTACTCGACTGATGATCAGATCTCCCTGAATCTAACGCCGTCACCGCCACCGACCTCGATTTCCGCATCATCACCATCCGCGGCACCTCTTTGATCTCATCATCATTAATCTTGATTACATCCTCTGATTGCTTCTTCCTGCTTCCTTTCAAAACGGACCAAATCGACGGTGTCGGAGACGGAGTCTTCTTCACGGAATTACCTGATGGATGACGGCTCGACGATCTCAGGAAAGGAATCGCCAAGGATCTCGACCGCCGCAACGATGGCTCGGCGCCCTCCGTCGAGGATGAGCACGAGCAAGGGCGGACGTCGGCACAGTCAGGGCAGAGAGCCGTCAGACGATCCCTGAGGCAGCGGTGGCAGATTCCAGTACGGCGTGGCCTCGACGGATGGGTGGCGCATTTCCAGACTTGCTCCTCGTCAACGTAGGCGGCAGCCATCAATTCTTATGAAGACTCTGTTTCAGAGTTTCTGGTTTTGGGGTTTGATTGAATTGAATGGATGATATGATATAATGGTGGTGGTGGTGGATTTTTAAAGTTTGATTAAACGCTTAAAATAATTGCCGAGTGATGGGCCCCATTTAACGCTATTAGACTAGACAAGTCGTCCGTCAAGAGTTTTCAGTACCCCTATCCGACACCGTTTTCAATGAGAGCTTATTGATAAGGCCTAAAAATATTTCTGTCTGGACGGAACATTAATATTGACTTTCAACTTTCAAGGTTCCGTGAGAATTAGCGCGTGTTTTGAGGTGACGAGTTGCGAAGTTCGTGTTGGAATAAATCAGACGGCGTTATATACATAACGGGGATTTTATTCGGAATTGGAAGATGGATAGCAGAGTCCGTTCATTGGTGATGGGAGTAGATCAGTCAACGGCGGTGGTTGTCAAATCTCACGTGCGGAGTTGGTTCAATGAGTTGTAAATCTAATGATTAATTAAAATGCCACATTCTTCGTATAGGTTGGATGAGGTTGTACTTTTATAAACCGTCAACTATCATCAGGTGATTAAATATACAAGGAAGTCTTACTCAACGTTAAATTTAAAAAATGACACAAATTTATTAAAAATGTTACTTTTGACCCCGAAGTCAAATCTCTATTGACACAGTCAATCTCTGTTAACTCCATCAAGTTTTGTTTCCCGACGTAGACAGTAGGCAATATAAACCGCCGCTTGACGTGGGAGCGCAGAGAAACCCTAGCCGTGGGCGCAAAAAACCCTTAGATATTAGGGAACCCTTAAACTTGGGAAAAAACTTTAGTATCTGTCGTAAACTTGATATAATAATAACATAACAAGATGTAATAATGACGTAACATGGATATAACAATTTACATATGAAGTCTGCATGCTGAGTCTATTAAAAGGAAATAATAAAAAACGTATAACAGACTCGTAAGGTGTATATATCACCGACTTAAAAGAGTGGTAAACTGAACATAAAGATGATGCATTCAACTACTCGTAAGGTGGACGTAACAAATGGTCGTATTAGCGACATAACATGCTCGTACAATGACCACGCTAATGTGATTTTTTTTTTCCAATTTTTTGTTCTGAAACTACCCACATTCAAGTCAATTCTTTTGACTCATTTCAGCCGTTGTTGACCCGAAAGTAACTTGATCCAACGACCCACGATATGTCGGAACAATATCTTGGAACCGCCTCTCAGAACGATAGCTGGGTTGCATGCTAACCTTATATTTTATCTATCCCCACGTATTCTAATACAACTTATGCCCTTAGGCATCACACCTCTCTTATTACTTTCCTTTGTAGGCCTTACGAAGAATCCGACTCTTAAGACTCGCAAACGTTCCATTGAGGAAGACCCACATTTCTCACTCGAACTCACTCAACCATTTAGTGAAACCAAGTATATATTAATAGGTGCCCTTCTAGTTTCTAGAACCACATATATTAATGGGTGCCCAAAAATCTTGATTATATTGGGTAGTTACAATAATGAAGCAAATAATGGATGAATCGCAAGTCGCCGCCACGAACGGTCCCAACGCGAGAAGAAGAGTTTCTTTTTGAGTAATAAATAGGATTACTAGGTTATAAATCTTCATCACACCATGTGCAGTACTAATAATAATGAAGAATTCTTTAGGTTATCGCCCGCAAAATTTATTGAGTAATTCCCACATAAGTAATTTTAAAAATTCATTAAATAAACAATTTGAAGTCATCTTTATTCATAATAATTTCTATTCATTTTTATATCTTTATTAATAATATTTTTTCATCAATAAAAAATACATTATTCATAATATAAGTCCAAATCATAAATGTTATTTTCTTAAAAAGTGGTCTATTTGTCTATGTAACATTGTTAATTGACTTTCTAATTTATAAAGCCTGCTAATTTATCAAGCCTATGTGGAGTCATATTAATCGTTAATTAGGCGTCACCTTACCTGCCACATCATTTTAGCAATAACTAAAATTTTGGATGGAAATATCCTTAAGAGCATCTCCATTCCTAGTTTTTAGCAATTGCTAAGTGATGTAGAGAATGATCTCGCACTCAACAAGCAATTGCTAGGGATGGAGAAGTGTTTTCTAACTTAGCGAGATTGCTAATTTAGAAAGTCAATTAACAATGCCACATAAACAAATTGCTACAAGTTTCAACAAATACATTTGTGAATAGAAAATAAATTGAAAATAAATAATATCTAGAGCATGTTTGGTATGGGTGATATTGGTATTCAATATCATCCAATAGCTAGCTCTTCGAGATACCTCCGTGTTTCGGAGTGTGAATAGCTAGCTATTCAGTGATATTGAATATCGCAATATTTTTTTATATTCAATATTCACCTAAATGAGGTGATATTCAATATCTTTTTGATGGACATAATTGCCCCAAGACAATTTAATAGTTACAAGCAACTAATGGTTATAATGGCAATTTTCTTTGTCTTTATTATTACAAATCAGGACTCACATCATGTATAATCATTCCCAAACCCTACCATTCAATATCTTATACCAAACAAGAATATTCATACTTTTTGGATTCAATATCAATCTCACACAATATCATGATATCTCGAATAGCTAGTTATTCGAGATATCACGTACCAAACGAGACCCTAATAATTTTTATTGGTTCATTTTTATTGTGGTTGTTTGTAAAAATGATGATTAAAAATTGTTAATCAATTGTTAGGATGGAGAAGGTTAAAAGTTGCGGGATTAAAGTTGTTTATATGACAATAAAATTTCGATTAGAAATTATTAATTAATTTTTGGATGGAGATAATCTTAAGAGAATAATTTCATGAATACTGTTGCAGATTATCGACATCAGATCATTAATTCATTTTCCAATGATTAATTAATTAATGAATTGGGAATAGCGATGATTGTGGAGGTAAGGAGGAACCGCAAAACTTGAGATGAGTTCCCAAACGAATCATATATATGGGAACATGAGAATTTTGACATTCTCTTAATCTGACTTCCAAATTCAACTAACCAACATTGGTTTTGTCTTCATTTGTTCCTATAGTGGGTGTGTACGTAGCACATGTTAGCTAAGCTCATGATCAATTTTTTATATGGCTAATTAATTAAGTACCCAATAAATTTAGTAACCTAAGGTCATGATGATCCATAGGCAAGGGTTTTTTTTGGCAGAGATATTCCACAATGAGAAATTAAGATAGCATGAATACAATAAAATTAAATATCGATCTAAATAGTGAAATTGATTTTGTTATGTTTGTAGCGACCATTCAAAGATAACATAGTTATTGAAATAATTAGTGTAGAATTTTTTAGAGTCTCAAAGTTGTGTTTTATTCGAAGTTGTGAAAAATGTCAAATCGATTTAATAAGTTTGTGATTTGGGTTCCACAATTATCAATCCCTCAATTAAAACTACAAATGATAAGAAAATAAAACAAGGTTGTAGGACTGCAAGATAGAGGGTTAAACTTCAAACTCTCTAGGCTATCCAAATTCACAAATGATATTCAATTTCTACAATTTATGCAAAACATAATAAATTTAATTCACCGTCGCAATTCTTCTCTAATCAGATCACGCCCTTTCGGGTATGCTAACTTGCTACCTATCTAGTATCTCAATCCTCTCTTTCAAGACGAAGAGCTGAAATCTGCTAGGCAGTAAAATAAGCGAGAACTGCTCAAACGACAGACTAGTCTATTCGCTCCCTTCTGTGGGCTAAAGACCAACCTAGTTGCTTATTTTTGGTATTCTAGATATATGCAAGCTCGTTCGAGACGACCACAAATCTAACAAGATTCTATTCGATTAG
The DNA here is from genome assembly GCA_030674075.2 of Linum usitatissimum. Lineage (NCBI taxonomy): Eukaryota > Viridiplantae > Streptophyta > Magnoliopsida > Malpighiales > Linaceae > Linum > Linum usitatissimum. The sequence goes on from JAUJYP020001374.1 coordinate 4,485,096, forward strand.
AAAAGAACAGAAACGAAATCAAAATAAAACATAAATCCACATCCATCCAACTCGCATAAATCATCAAAATCAAACAATCATCTTTCAGAATGAATTACCTAGGGTTCATCTAATCTAAACTTGAGGAGTTTACTTACTCATAACTTCGAAAAACAAATCAGAACTATTAGAGGAAAATATTGGAATTAGGTTTACAAGAGAAATCTCTAAACCTAATTTCGCCGAAGATCTTGGAAGAACGGGATTCGGTAATCTTGATTATGGCTTCCGATCCCAACTCCTTAAAGTCGTTGTCTTCCTGTTACTCGAAAGTCTCTAAACTATGCTCTGAATTTCGTCTGAAAATGTGTCTCTTGGAATGAGGAGGAACTGGGATTTTATAGGAGAGGAATCTAAAACTCCGTCGGTTGGCATAATATGCGCCATAAGTTGGTTTAATATGCACCCCACATTATGCCTGTTTAGGCGCATATTACACCTGAAGAAACAGAGACTTCTACGATTTTCCGTATAATATGCTCTATAGGTGAGTCTAATATGAGACACACGTTACACCCATCTTAGGCGTATCACACCTGTCTCCAAAACTTGGTGAAATCTTCATTCCTCGATGCATCTAACTCTTCCACGCACGTCATACTATTCCAATTAATGCTCCGATATTATTATGTACATGAAATCGTTAAAAAAAATTCAAAATGACATTAAATGGACCCTAAATGGGTCCAAAATATTAAATTGATATAAAAGGTAGAAATGCACGAAACACTCTAATATTTTACCCAAAACTATATAATTATGCATGAAATGTCATTTAAAAGAGGACGATGAACACGATAAACCCCACTTAAGGGGCCATTTACTATCCATTTCAATCTGATTTCCAAACCTACCCAAAGTAGAAACTAAAAATAGAAACTTTGGTTGGTTGACAATCTTGAAAAATTATGAAATTCATGTTTATGACAATTATATAAGAGATTCCTTGTTTCATCAATAATAAAATCTAGTTCAATCTACTAATTTATATATGAAGCTTGATCAAACCAATCAAGTATTTTGATAATCATTCCACATCTGATTTGCGATTAAATCACATCTTTCGGCCATTTGTCGGTAGGGCTGAAATTTGGTACGATAATGATATTATCGATCCATTAGCGAATAATGAATAGCGAAAATATATTCATTTTGAAAATCATTACTGAACTGAAAAATATCGATAATTACCGTTATCGATACCAAAAATTTCGATACGGTATCGATAATTACCGAAATACCGAACAATGACGTTTTTTTCGTGATTGACTACCAAAAATCGATCAAAAACCAACAAATACCGAAAAGAATGAAAATTTATAGGGAAAAAAACAAAAATAAAAAAACTAGCAACTGTATACGTTCCATTCTAATTGTTTAGGTTCTGGAAAGAATATACAACTCTAATTCTCTAAACAAGGTGATACAAATACTGGAAATTTGAAATACACAATCTGTAATTTACTAATTAACAGGTTTTTTTTCCTGAATTTTATATATTCTTTTTCGGCAATTCGGTAATACTGAAAACTGAACCGATGGACGAAAATTACTATAATATACCGAAAATATACTAAAAACCAGAACTATTATCGTTACCAAAATTATTATTTTGGTCTTTGGTTTACCGAATATCGGAAAAGTTCGGTTTGGTTTCGCTAATTACCATTTTCGCAAGTGCGGATTGAACTTGGTATTTTCAGATATTCTGGCCGGTACATCATTGAAGTTTGGTGGCAGAACAAATCTATTGAACGCTTTCAAGACAATGGCAAAGTACTTTGATATAGTAGTAATTGAATGTTGAAATATTTGAGCATTATCTCTAATATCCTCTATGTGAGTAATGGCCCTTAAAAAATTAGAACCTGCTCTTCAACTATGGCATTTTTAGTGGAATTTAGTCCATAATGCTTAGTATTATGCAAATGCCAGATTAACAACCAACATCGAAAACCACTCAAACAATTTTTAAAAAAGTCTACAAATGTTGTAAACTATCCTATATTACAAATGGATTTTAGGTCTCACGTTATCTTGTTAGATGGTATATCGTTAACATGCATGTCTGATAATCCTCAAGTTGGAGAGTCTGTGCTACTATGAATTAATCAAAGTAACTCTAAAGAACGAATCAATAGACTTTGACCACTGACCTAAATTCCTATCAAATATAGGTTCACAAAGCAAGTAAGCAGTTTAAGTCAGCATATCATTGGGAAGTTCACTACGCATGCCAAGTAATTGATTCAAAGATGCTTCCACTAAGCTTGAGTTTAGGACTCACATCTAGACACAACGACCCAACAAGACTAGCTAACTACCATCCTATGCAGACCCACCCACACTTAGTTTGGATTGTGTCCTCACTAAATAAATAAAAATAGCATAGGAATACCTAGAAACTGTGAGAAGCCGAAGAAGCAAGAGGCATGATCCATGAATTTTGAGCTCTGCGTAGACACTAACTCCGAAAAAAGACACAAACACACAAAACCAAAAATAAAAGTAAAAAGAAACAAGAACAACTGTCCAAGTTCCACCCAAATAAAATGGATTTAAGATCTGAAAAGAAAGAAAGAAAAACACTAAGAAACAGATGAAACTTGTCACTGGTCATGCCAAGGAGGGGATGGAGTTTGAAAAGAAGTGCCATTATTTTGGAAAGGTGAGAAGAAATCCAGACTTTTGGGGTAATATACCCTATAAGGTTGGTGTATTGCATGTCCAATTTCTGGAGTTAGCTGCACGATTAGCAAAATGGACCAGAGCTACAACGGGAGTCAGACATTTAACATATCTGTAAGCGAATTGATTAACTAGCATTGTTGTCTGTCGATCCATGTTCCTAATGAAGATGGCCGCATGGGAATTGGTGTATCCATGATGTGGGCATTTAGCAAGTAACTCTTATAATTTGTTCCATAGATCATAAAGAGTTTCACCATCTCTTTGTTAGATTCTTGAAATGGAATCTCGAACTGCTGTCTTTGGGGTGAGTAATATTCTTCCACGAATTCTTGGGAAAGATTATTCCACGTTGTGAATGTGCTGCCCAGGTGGTTAGCTAACCACCTCATTTTTGCTCCCTTGAGTGATCATTTAAAATGCTTCAGTTGGATACAGTCATCACTGACTCCACTAAGCTTTAAAGTGTCACTGTATGAAATGAAATACACAAGGTGAGTGCATGGATTCTCATTCGATTTCCATTCAAACTTCAAATTTTGCTGGATTAGGGTGATGAGGTTTCCTAGCAGTTTGAAGGAATCCGCATCTTGTTGAGGGGGTGCGACACTTGAAGTGGACCCAGTAGCACTTGACTTGGTGAAGTCGGTGAGAGTTCGGTTCGCCTATGGATATTGCAGAGGAGAAAGAGTTGATTTGTAACTGTGATCCGAGTCTGAGTTCGAGTTCAAGGTGCTTGTTAAAGCCCTATTGCTTGAAGAACCGGCGTTCCTTCCCCAAAGGCGGAGAAGTGATTCAGAAAAATCCTGGTCTGCTTATGAGTTGGATGCTTGTAATGACTTAGATCTAGTCACCACTGGTGACATGCAATGTAAGCACATCTACACAAAGAAAAATAATGAAAACCATGAATAGTAACCATGGAAGCAAAAATTTAAAAACGGAAGTGAATGATTAACACTAATCGACTCGTTTCAAACACAACAAAGATTCCCTACAATGGCGCCAAAATTTGACATGCTTATAGCGAGCGTTCAAAGATAACCTAGTTATCGAAATAACTAGGGTTGAATTCCCTAGGATCTCAAAGTTGTATTCTACTCGAAGTTGTGAAAATTGTCAATCGATTTAACGCATTTGTGGTTTGGGCTCCACAATTATCAATTTATCAATTAAAACTGAAACTAAAAAGAAAATAAAACAAGGTTGTAGGATTACACGATAGAGGGTTTGACCAAATATGATGAAACTGCTTAGACTTCGAATTCCACTAGGCTATCCAAATTCACAAATAAGAATTCCACTAGGCTATCGAAATTCACAAATTACATTCAACTTCTATAATTTATCCAAAACAAAATAAATTCACTTCATCGCCACAATACTTCTCTAAAAAAAACATGCATGTCAAATATTAGCCTATTTGAAAATTTGAAAATTTTCATGTGAAAATGCTTCATTTCCGTAGGTTAACCCCTTTAAAAATCGACAAATTTTGAGGGGAAAATTTAAAATTTTTAAATGGGCTAATACTTGATGTGTATGTTGGGAATGGCTAAAATTTGAGGTTTCACCATGTTAAGCCCTTCAAAAAATAGGCAAATGAAGTTAAAAATATTTCTTAACACTCTAAAACAATATCGAGTAAAATTGACTTTTAAATCTACTTTACCATTATTTACATGGGTTACCATGATGAAGCTTGAATTTCTAGCCATTTCCGACATGCATGTCAAATATAAGCAGATTTGAAAATTTTAAAATTTTCTTGTCAAAATGGTTCATTTCCATAGGTTAACAACCCTTTTGGATATTGACAAATTTTGAGGTCAAAATAGAAATTTTTTAAATGGGCTAATATTTGACGTGTATTTTGGGAATAGGTAAAAATTGAGGTTTCACCATGTTAAGCCCTTCAAATAATTGGCAAATGAAGATAGAATATATTTCTTAACACGCTAAAACAATATTGAGTAAAATTGATTTTTAAATCCAATTAACCATTATTTATAGTGGTTACCATGATGAAGCTTACAATTTTAGCCATTTCCGACATGCATGTCAAATATTAGCCGATTTGAACATTTGATATTTTCTTGTCAAAATGCTTCATTTCCATAGGTTAACCCCTTTGGATATTGACAATTTTTTAGGTGAAAATTGAAAATTTTTAAATAGGCTAATATATGACGTGTATTTTTGGAATGGCTAAAAATTAAGGTTTCTTCATGTTAAGTCCTTAAAATAATAGGCAAATGAAGTTAAAAATATTTCTCAACACGACAAAACAATATCGAGTAAAATTGATTTTTAAGTCCAATTGACCGTTATTTAAATAGGTTACTATAATGAAGCTTGACATTTTAGACATTTTCGACATGCATGTCAAATATTAGCCTATTTGAAAATTTGAAATTTTTTATGTCAAAATGCTTCATTTCCATAGGTTAACCCCCTTTAAAAATAGACAAATTTTGAGGAGAAAATTAAAATTTTTTAAATGGCCTAATACTTGACGTGTATTTTAGGAATAGGTAAAAATTGATGTTTCACCATGTTAAGCCCTTCAAATAATAGGCAAATGAAGTTAAATTTATTTCTTAACACGCTCAAACAATGTAGAGTAAAATTGATTTTTAAATCCAATTGACCGTTATTTAAATGGGTTACCATAATGAAGCTTGAAATTTTAGACATTTCCGACATGCATGTCACATATTAGCCTATTTGAAAATTTGAAAATTTTCATGTCAAAATGCTTCATTTCCATAGGTGTTACCCTTTAAAAATCGACAAATTTTGAGGAGAAAATTTATAATTTTTAAATGGGCTAATACTTGACGTGTATATTGGGAATGGCTAAAATTTGAGGTTTCACAATGTTAAACCCTTCAAAAAATAGGCAAATGAAATTAAAAATATTTCTTAACATGCTAAAACAATATCGAGTAAACTTGATTTTCAAATCCATTTCACTGTTATTTACATGGGTTACCATGATGAGCTTGAATTTTTAGCCATTTCAAATATAAGCAGATTTGAAAATTTTGAAATTTTCCTGTCAAAATGGTTCATTTCCAAAGGTTACCCCGTTTGGAAATCGACAAATTTTGAGGTCAAAATTGAAATTTTTTAAATGGGCTAATATTTGACGTGTATTTTGGGAATAGGTAAAAATTGTGGTTTCACCATGTTAAGCCCTTCAAATAATTCGCAAATGAAGATAAAATATATTTCTTAACACGCTAAAATAATATTGAGTAAAATTGATTTTTGAATCCAACTGACCATTATTTATAGTGGTTACCATGATGAAGCTAGAAATTTTAGCCATTTCCGACATGCATGTCAAATATTAGCCGATTTGAAAATTTTGATATTTTCTTGTCAAAATGCTTCATTTCCATAGGTTAACCCCTTTGGATATTGACAATTTTTTAGATGAAAATTGAAGAATTTTAAATAGGATAATATATGATGTTTATTTTTGAAATGGCTATATATTAAGGTTTCAACATGTTAAGTCCTTAAAATAATAGGAAAAAGAAGTTAAAAATATTTCTTAACACGGCAAAACAATATCTAGTAAAATTGATTTTTAAATCCAATTGACCGTTATTTAAATGGGTTACCATAATGAAGCTGGACATTTCCGACATTCATGTCAAATATTAGCCCATTTGAAAATTTGAAAAATTTTATGTCAAAATGCTTCATATCCATAGGTTACTTCTTTAAAAATCAACAAATTTTGAGGAGAAAATTTAAATTTTTAAATGGGCTAATACTTGACGTGTAAGTTGGGAATGACTAAAATTTGAGGTTTCACCATGTTAAACCCTTCAAAAATAGGCAAATGAAGTTAAAAATATTTCTTAACACGCTAAAACAATATCGAGTAAAATTGATTTTTAAATCCATTTTACCGTTATTTACATGGGTTACCAAGATGAAGCTTGAGTTTTAAGCAATTTCCGACAAGCATGTTAAATATAAGCAGATTTAAAAAAATATGCAATTTTCCTGTCAAAATGGTTCATTTCCAAAGGTTAACCTATTTGGAAATCGACAAATTTTGAGGTCAAAATTAAAAAATTTTAAATGGGCTAATATTTGACGTGTATTTTGGGAATAGGTAAAAATTGAGGTTTCACAATGTTAAGCCCTTCAAATAATAGGCATATGAATTTAAAATATATTTCTTAACACGCTAAAACAATATCAAGTAAAATTAATTTTTAAATCCATTTTACCGTTATTTACATGGGTTACCATGATGAAGCTTGACTTTTTAGCCATTTCCGACATGCATGTCAAATATTAGCCGATTTGAAAATTTTAATATTTTCTTGTCAAAATGCTTCATTTCCATAGGTTAACCGCTTTGGATATTGACAATTTTTTAGGTGAAAATTGAATTTTTTTAAATAGCCTAATATATGACGTGTATTTTTGGAATGGCTAAAAATTAAGGTTTCATCATGTTTTGTCCTTAAAATAATAGGCAAAGAAGTTAAAAATATTTCTTAACACGGCAAAACAATATCTAGTAAAATTGATTTTTAAATCCAATTGACCGTTATTTAAATGGGTTACCATAATGAAGCTGGACATTTCCGACATTCATGTCAAATATTAGCCCATTTGAAAATTTGAAAAATTTTATGTCAAAATGCTTCATATCCATAGGTTACTTCTTTAAAAATCAACAAATTTTGAGGAGAAAATTTAAACTTTTTAAATGGGCTAATACTTGACGTGTATGTTAGGAATGGCTAAAATTTGCGGTTTCACCATTTTAAGCCCTTCAAAAAATAGGCAAATGAAGTTAAAAATATTTCTTAACACGCTAAAACAATATCGAGTAAAATTGATTTTTAAATCCATTTTACCGTTATTTACATGGGTTACCAAGATGAAGCTTGAGTTTTAAGCAATTTCCGACAAGCATGTTAAATATAAGCAGATTTAAAAAAATATGCAATTTTCCTGTCAAAATGGTTCATTTCCAAAGGTTAACCTATTTGGAAATCGACAAATTTTGAGGTCAAAATTAAAAAATTTTAAATGGGCTAATATTTGACGTGTATTTTGGGAATAGGTAAAAATTGAGGTTTCACAATGTTAAGCCCTTCAAATAATAGACATATGAATTTAAAATATATTTCTTAACACGCTAAAACAATATCAAGTAAAATTAATTTTTAAATCCATTTTACCGTTATTTACATGGGTTACCATGATGAAGCTTGACTTTTTAGCCATTTCCGACATGCATGTCAAATATTAGCCGATTTGAAAATTTTAATATTTTCTTGTCAAAATGCTTCATTTCCATAGGTTAACCGCTTTGGATATTGACAATTTTTTAGGTGAAAATTGAATTTTTTTAAATAGCCTAATATATGACGTGTATTTTTGGAATGGCTAAAAATTAAGGTTTCATCATGTTTTGTCCTTAAAATAATAGGCAAAGAAGTTAAAAATATTTCTTAACACGGCAAAACAATATCGAGTAAAATTGATTTTTAAATCCAATTGACCGTTAATCAAATGGGGTACGATAATGAAGCTTGACATTTTAGACATTTCCGACATGCATGTCAAATATTAACCTATTTGATAATTTGAAAAATTTTATGTCAAAATACTTCATTTCCATAGGTTACTTCTTTAAAAATCAACAAATTTTGAGGAGAAAATTTAAACTTTTTAAATGGGCTAATACTTGACGTGTATGTTGGGAATGGCTAAAATTTACGGTTTCACCATGTTAAGCCCTTCAAAAAATAGGCAAATGAAGTTAAAAATATTTCTTAACACGCTAAAATATATCGAGTAAAATTGATTTTTAAATCCATTTTACCGTTATTTACATGGGTTACCAAGATGAAGCTTGACTTTTAAGCAATTTCCGACAAGTATGTTAAATATAAGCAGATTTAAAAAAATATGCAATTTTCCTGTCAAAATGGTTCATTTCCAAAGGTTAACCTTTTTGGAAATCGACAAATTTTGAGGTCAAAATTAAAAAATTTTAAATGGGCTAATATTTGACGTGTATTTTGGGAATAGGTAAAAATTGAGGTTGCACAATGTTAAGCCCTTCAAATAATAGGCATATGAATTTAAAATATATTTCTTAACACGCTAAAACAATATCAAGTAAAATTAATTTTTAAATCCATTTTACCGTTATTTACATGGGTTACCATGATGAAGCTTCACTTTTTAGCCATTTCCGACATGCAAGTCAAATATTAGCCGATTTGAAAATTTTAATATTTTCTTGTCAAAATGCTTCATTTCCATAGGTTAACCGCTTTGGATATTGACAATTTTTTAGGTGAAAATTGAATTTTTTTAAATAGCCTAATATATGACGTGTATTTTTTGAATGGCTAAAAATTAAGGTTTCATCATGTTTTGTCCTTAAAATAATAGGCAAAGAAGTTAAAAATATTTCTTAACACGACAAAACAATATCGAGTAAAATTGATTTTTAAATCCAATTGACCGTTATTCAAATGGGGTACGATAATGAAGCTTGAACTTTTAGACATTTCCGACATGCATGTAAAATATTAACACCTATTTGATAATTTGAAAAATTTTATATCAAAATACTTCATTTCCATAGGTTACATCTTTAAAAATCAACAAATTTTGAGGAGAAAATTTAAACTTTTTAAATGGGCTAATACTTGACATGTATGTTGGGAATGGCTAAAATTTGCGGTTTCACCATGTTAAGCCCTTCAAAAAATAGGCAAATGAAGTTAAAAATATTTCTTAACACGCTAAAACAATATCGAGTAAAATTGATTTTTAAATCCATTTTACCGTTATTTACATGGGTTACCAAGATGAAGCTTGACTTTTAAGCAATTTCCGACAAGCATGTTAAATATAAGCAGATTTAAAAAAATATGCAATTTTCCTGTCAAAATGGTTCATTTCCAAAGGTTAACCTTTTTGGAAATCGACAAATTTTGAGGTCAAAATTAAAAAAATTTAAATGGGCTAATATTTGACGTGTATTTTGGGAATAGGTAAAAATTGAGGTTTCAAAATGTTAAGCCCTTCAAATAATAGGCATATGAATTTAAAATATATTTCTTAACACGCTAAAACAATATCAAGTAAAATTAATTTTTAAATCCATTTTACCGTTATTTACATGGGTTACCATGATGAAGCTTGACTTTTTAGCCATTTCCGACATGCATGTCAAATATTAGCCGATTTGAATATTTTAATATTTTCTTGTCAAAATGCTTCATTTCCATAGGTTAACCGCTTTGGATATTGACAATTTTTTAGGTGAAAATTGAATTTTTTTAAATACCCTAATATATGACGTGTATTTTTGGAATGGCTAAAAATTAAGGTTTCATCATGTTTTTTCCTTAAAATAATAGGCAAAGAAGTTAAAAATATTTCTTAACACGACAAAACAATATCGAGTAAAATTTATTTTTAAATCCAATTGACCGTTATTCAAATGGGGTACGATAATGAAGCTTGAACTTTTAGACATTTCCGACATGCATGTCAAATATTAACCTATTTGATAATTTGAAAAATTTTATATCAAAATACTTCATTTCCATAGGTTACATCTTTAAAAATCAACAAATTTTGAGGAGAAAATTTAAACTTTTTAAATGGGCTAATACTTGACGTGTATGTTAGGAATGGCTAAAATTTGCGGTTTCACCATTTTAAGCCCTTCAAAAAATAGGCAAATGAAGTTAAAAATATTTCTTAACACGCTAAAACAATATCGAGTAAAATAGATTTTTAAATCCATTTTACCGTTATTTACATGGGTTACCATGATGAAGCTTAACTTTTTAGCCATTTCCGACATGCATTTCAAATATAAACAGATTTAAATTTTTTTGAAATTTTCCTGTCAAAATGGTTCATTTCCAAAGGGTAACCCGTTTGGAAATCGACAAATTTTGAGGTCAAAATTGAAATTTTTTAAATGAGCTAATATTTGACGTGTATTTTGGGAATAGCTAAAAATTCAGGTTTCACCATGTTAAGCCCTTCAAATAAAAGGCAAATGAAGTTAAAATATATTTCTTAACACGCTAAAACAATATCAAGTAAAACTGATTTTTAAATCCAATTGACCGTTATTTAAATGGGTTACCATAATGAAGCTTGAAATTTTAGACATTTCCGACATGCATGTCAAATATTAGCCTATTTGAAAATTTAAAAATTTTCATGTCAAAATGCTTCTTTTCCATAGGTTAACCCCTTCAAAAATCGATAAATTTTGAGGAGAAAATTTATAATTATTAAACGGGCTAATCTTTGGACGTGTATATTGGGAATGGCAAAAACATGAAGTTTCATCATGTTAAGCCCTACAAAAAATAGGCAAATGAAGTTAAAAATATTTCTTAACACGCTTACACAATATCGAGTAAAATTGATTTTTAAATCCATTTTACCATTATTTACATGGGTTACCATGATCAAACTTGAATTTTTAGCCATTTCCGACATGCATGTAAAAAATAAGCAGATTTTAAAAAAATTGAAATTTTCCTGTCAAAATGGTTCATTTCCAAAGGTTAACCCGTTTGGAAATCGACAAAGTTTGAGGTCAAACTTGAAATTTTTTAAATGGGCAAATATTTGACGTGTAATTTGGGAATAGGTAAAAATTGAGGTTTCATCATTTTAAGCCTTTCAAATAATAGGCAAATAAAGTTAAAATATATTTCTTAACACGCTAAAACAATATCGAGTAAAACTAATTTTTAAATCCAATTGACCGTTATTTAAATGGGTTACCATAATGAAGCTTGAAATTTTAGACATTTCCGACATGCATGTCAAATATTAGCCTATTTGAAAATTTAAAAATTTTCATGTCAAAATGCTTCTTTTCCATAGGTTAACCCCTTCAAAAATCGATAAATTTTGAGGAGAAAATTTATAATTTTTAAACGGGCTAATACTTGACGTGTATATTGGGAATGGCAAAAATATGAAGTTTCATCATGTTAAGCCCTTCAAAAAATAGGCAAATTAAGTTAAAAATATTTCTTAACACGGCAAAACAATATCGAGTAAAATTGATTTTTAAATCCAATTGCCCGTTATTCAAATGGGGTACGATAATGAAGCTTGACATTTTAGACATTTCCGACATGCATGTCAAATATTAACCTATTTGATAATTTGAAAATTTTTATGTCAAAATACTTCATTTCCATAGGTTACTTCTTTAAAAATCAACAAATTTTGAGGAGAAAATTTAAACTTTTTAAATGGGCTAATACTTGACGTGTATGTTCGGAATGGCTAAAATTTGCGGTTTCACCATGTTAAGCCCTTCAAAAAATAGGCAAATGAAGTTAAAATATTTCTTAACATGCTAAAACAATATCGAGTATAATAGATTTTTAAATCCATTTTACCGTTATTTACATGGGTTACCATGATGAAGCTTAACTTTTTAGCCATTTCCGACATGCATTTCAAATATAAACAGATTTAAATTTTTTTGAAATTTTCCTGTCAAAATGGTTCATTTCCAAAGGTTAACCCGTTTGGAAATCGACAAATTTTGAGGTCAAAATTGAAATTTTTTAAATGAGCTAATATTTGACGTGTATTTTGGGAATAGCTAAAACTTCAGGTTTCACCATGTTAAGCCCTTCAAATAAAAGGCAAATGAAGTAAAAAATATTTCTTAGCACGCTAAAAAATATCGAGTAAAATTGATTTTTTAAATCCATTTTACAGTTATTTACATGGGTTACCATGATGAAGTGTGACTTTTTAACCATTTCCGACATGCATGTCAAATATAAGCAAATTTAATTTTTTTTGAAATTTTCCTGTCAAAATGGTTCATTTCCAAAGGTTAACCCGTTTGGAAATCGACAAATTTTGATGTCAAAATTGAAATTTTTTAATTGGGCTAATATTTGACGTGTATTTTGGGTATAGCGAAAAATTGAGGTTTCACCATGTTAAGCCCTTCAAATAATAGGCAAATGAAGTTAAAAATATTTCTTAACACGCTAAAACAATATCGAGTAAAATTGATTTTTAAATCCATTTTACCGTTATTTACATGGGTTACCATGATGAAGATTGACTTTTTAGCCATTTCCGGCATGCATGTCATATATAAGAAGATTTGAAAATTTTGAAATTTTCCTGTCAAAATGGTTCATTTCCAAAGGTTAACCCCTTTGGAAATCGATAAATTTTGAGGTCAAAATTGAAAATTTTTAAATGGGCTAATATTTGACGTGTATTTTGGGAATAGGTAAAAATTGAGGTTTCACCATGTTAAACCCTTCAAATAATTGGCAAATGAAGATAAAATATATTTCTTAACACGCTAAAACAATATTGAGTAAAATTGATTTTTGAATCCAATTGACCATTATTTATAGTGGTTACCATGATGAAGCTTGAAATTATAGTCATTTCCGACATGCATGTCCAATTTTAGCCGATTTGAAAATTTTGATATTTGCTTGTCAAAATGCTTCATTTCCATAAGTTAACCCCTTTGGATATTGACAATTTTTGAGGTGAAAATTGAAACATTTTAAATAGGCTAATATATGACGTGTATTTTTGGAATAGCTAAAAATTAAGGTTTCATAATGTTAAGTCCTTAAAATAATAGGCAAATTAAGTTAAAAATATTTCTTAACACGGCAAAACAATATCGAGTAAAATTGATTTTTAAATCCATTTGACCGTTATTTAAATGGGTTACCATAATGAAGCTTGACATTTTAGCCATTTCCGCCATGCATGTCAAATATTAGCCTATTTGAAAATTTAAAATTTTTTATGTGAAAATGCTTCATTTCCATAGGTTACCCCTTTAAAAATCAACAAATTTTGAGGAGAAATTTTACAATTTTAAAATGGGCTAATACTTGACGTGTATGTTGGGAATGGCTAAAATTTTAGGTTTCACCATGTTAAGCCCTTCAAAAAATAGGCAAATGAAGTCAAAAATATTTCTTAACACGCTAAACCAATATCGAGTAAAATTGATTGTCAAATCCATTTTACCGTTATTTACTTGGGTTACCATGATGAAGATTGACTTTTTAGCTATTTCCGGCATGCATGTCGTATATAAGAAGATTTGAAAATTTTGAAATTTTCCTGCCAAAATGGTTCATTTCCAAAGGTTAACCCGTTTGGAAATCGACAAATTTTGAGTAGAAAATTGAAACTTTTTAAATGAGCTAATACTTGACGTGTATGTTGGGAATGGCTAAAATTTGAAGTTTCACCATGTTAAGCCCTTCAAATAATTGGCAAATGAAGTTAAAAATATTTCTTAACACGGTAAAACAATATCGAGTAAAATTGATTTTTAAATCCATTTTACCGTTATTTACATGGGTTACCATGATGGAGCTTGGCTTTTTAGCCATTTCCGACATGCATGTCAAATATAAGCAAATTTGAAAATTTTGAATTTTTCCTATCAAAATGGTTCATTTCCAAAGGTTAACCCCTTTGGAAATCGACAAATTTCGAGGTCAAAATTAAAATTTTTTAAATGGGCTAATATTTGGCGTGTATTTTGGGAATAGGTAAAAATTGAGGTTTCACCATGTTAAACCCTTCAAATAATTGGCAAATGAAGATAAAATATATTTCTTAACACGCTAAAACAATATTGAGTAAAATTGATTCTTGAATCCAATTGACCATTATTTATAGTGGTTACCATGATGAAGCTTGAAATTATAGCCATTTCCGACATGCATGTCAAATATTAGCCGATTTGAAATTTTTTATATTTGCTTGTCAAAATGCTTCATTTCCATAGGTTAACCCCTTTGGAAATTGACAAATTTTGAGTAGAAAATTGAAATTTTTAAATGAGCTAATATATGACGTGTATTTTTGGAATAGCTAAAAATTAAGGTTTCATCATGTTAAGTCCTTAAAATAATAGGCAAATGAAGTTAAAAATATTTCTTAACACGACAAAACAATATCGAGTAAAATTTATTTATAAATCCATTTGACCGTTATTTAAATGGGTTACGATAATGAAGCTTGACATTTTAGACATTTCCGACATGCATGTCAAATATTAGCCTATTTGAAATTTTTTATGTGAAAATGCTTCATTTCCATCGGTTACCCCTTTAAAAATCGACAAATTTTGATGAGAAATTTTAAAATTTTAAAATGGACTAATACTTGACGTGTATGTTGGGAATGGCTAAAATTTTAGGTTTCACCATGTTAAGCCCTTCAAAAAATAGGCAAATGAAGTTAAAAATATTTCTTAACACGCTAAACCACTATCGAGTAAAATTAATTTTCAAATCCATTTTACCGTTATTTACATGGGTTACCATGATGAAGCTTGACTTTTTAGTCCTTTCCAGCATGCATGCCAAATATAAGAAGATTTGAAAATTTTGAAATTTTACTATCAAAATGGTTCATTTCCAAAGGTTAACCCGTTTGGAAATCGACAAATTTGAGTAGAAAATTGAAACTTTTTAAACGAGCTAATACTTGACGTGTTTGTTGGAACGGCTAAAATTTAAGGTTTCACCATGTTAAGCTCTTCAAATAATTGGCAAATAAAGTTAAAAATATTTTTTAACACGCTAAAAAAATATCGAGTAAAATAGATTTTTAAATCCATTTTACCGTTATTTACATGGGTTACCATGATGAAGCTTGGCTTTTTATCCATTTCCGACATGCATGTCAAATATAAGAAGATTTGAAAATTTTGAAATTTTCCTGTCAAAATAGTTCATTTCCAAAGGTTAACCCATTTGGAAATCGACAAATTTTGAGTAGAAAATTGAAATTTTTAAATGAGCTAATACTTGACGTGTATGTTGGGAATCGCTAAAATTTGAGATTTCACCATGTTAAGCCCTTCAAATAATTCGCAAATGAAGTTAAAAATATTTCTTAACACGGCAAAACAATATCGAGTAAAATTGATTTTTAAATCCAATTGACCGTTATATAAATGGGTTACCATAATGAAGCTTGACATTTTAGACATTTCCGACATGCATGTCAAATATAAGATTATTTGAAAATTTGAAATTTGTTATGTAAAAATGCTTCATTTCCATAGATTACCCCTTTAAAAATCGACAAATTTTGAGAAGAAATTTTTAAAATTTAAAATGGGCTAATACTTGACGTGTATGTTGGGAATGGCTAAAATTTTAGGTTTCACCATGTTAAGCCCTTCAAAAAATAGGCAAATGAAGTTAAAAATATTTTTAACACGCGAAAATAATATCGAGTAAAATTAATTTTTAAATCCATTTTACCGTTAGTTACATGGGTTACTATGATGAAGCTTGGCTTTTTAGCCATTTCCGACATGCATGTCAAATATAAGCAGATTTTAAAATTTTGAAATTTTCCTATCAAAATGGTTTATTTGCAAAGGTTAACCCCTTTGGAAATCGACAAATTTTGAGGTCAAAATTGAAATTTTTTAAATGGGTTAATATTTGACGTGTATGTTGGGAATAGGTAAAAATTGAGGTTTCACCATGTTAAACCCTTCAAATAATTGGCAAATGAAGATAAAAAATATTTCATAACACGGCAAAACAATATCGAGTAAAATTGATTTTTTAATCCATTTGACCGTTATTTAAATGGGTTACCATAATGATGCTTGACATTTTAGACATTTCCGACATGCATGTCAAATATTAGATTATTTGAAAATTTTATGTGAAAATGCTTCATTTCCATAGGTTACCCCTTTAAAAATCGACAAATTTTGAGGAGAAATTTTAAACTTTTAAAATGGGCTAATACTAGACGTGTATTTTGGGAATGGCTAAAATTTTAGGTTTCACCATGTTAAGCCCTTCAAAAATAGGCAAATGAAGTTAAAAATATTTCTTAACACGCTAAAACAATATCGTGTAAAATTGATTTTTAAATCCATTTTACCATTAGGTACATGGGTTACCATGATAAAGCTTGACTTTTTAGCCATTTCCGACATGCATGTCAAATATAAACGATTTGAAAATTTTGAAATTTTCCTCTCAAAATGCTTCGTTTCCAAAATTTAACCCCGTTGGATATCGACAAATTTTGAGGTCAAAATTGAAATTTTTTAAATGGGCTAATATTTGACGAGTATTTTGGGAATAGGTAAAAATTGAGGTTTCACCAAGTTAAGCTCTTCAAATAAAAGGCAAATGAAGTTAAAAATATTTCTTAACACGTTAAAACAATATCGAGTAAAATTGATTTTTAAATCCATTTTACCGTTACTTACATGGGTTACCATGATGGAGCTTGGCTTTTTAGCCATTTCCGACATGCATGTCAAATATAAGCAGATTTGAAAATTTTGAAATTTTCCTATCAAAATGATTCATTTGCAAAGGTTAACCCCTTTGGAAATCGACAAATTTTGAGGTCAAAATTGAAAATTTTTAAATGGGCTAATATTTGACGTGTATGTTGGGAATAGGTAAAAATTGAGGTTTCACCATGTTAAACCCTTCAAATAATTGGCAAATGAAGATAAAAAATATTTCTTAACACGGCAAAACAATATCGAGTAAAATTGATTTTTTAATCCATTTGACCGTTATTTAAATGGGTTACCATAATGATGCTTGATATTTTAGACATTTACGACATGCAAGTCAAATATTAGATTATTTGAAAAATTTTATGTGAAAATGCTTCATTTCCATAGGTTACCCCTTTAAAAATCGACAAATTTTGAGGAGAAATTTTAAAATTTTAAAATGGGCTAATACTTGACGTGTATGTTGGGAATAGGTAAAAATTGAGGTTTCACCATGTTAAACCCTTCAAATAATTGGCAAATGAAGATAAAAAATATTTCTTAACACGGCAAAACAATATCGAGTAAAATTGATTTTTTAATCCATTTGACCGTTATTTAAATGGGTTACCATAATGATGCTTGATATTTTAGACATTTACGACATG
Source organism: Linum usitatissimum (assembly GCA_030674075.2). NCBI lineage: Eukaryota > Viridiplantae > Streptophyta > Magnoliopsida > Malpighiales > Linaceae > Linum > Linum usitatissimum. The sequence continues at coordinate 4,502,820 of JAUJYP020001374.1, forward strand.
CAAGTCAAATATTAGATTATTTGAAAAATTTTATGTGAAAATGCTTCATTTCCATAGGTTACCCCTTTAAAAATCGACAAATTTTGAGGAGAAATTTTAAAATTTTAAAATGGGCTAATACTTGACTTGTATTTTGGGAATAGGTAAAAATTGAGGTTTCACCATGTTAAACCCTTCAAATAATTGGCAAATGAAGATAAAAAATATTTCATAACACGGCAAAACAATATCGAGTAAAATTGATTTTTTAATCCATTTGACCGTTATTTAAATGGGTTACCATAATGATGCTTGACATTTCTGACATTTCCGACATGCATGTCAAATATTAAATTATTTGAAAATTTTTATGTGAAAATGCTTTTTTTCCATAGGTTACCGCTTTAAAAATCGACAAATTTTGAGGAGAAATTTTAAAATTTTAAAATGGGCTAATACTTGACGTGTATTTTGGGAATAGGTAAAAATTAAGGTTTCACCATGTTAAACCCTTCATATAATTGGCAAATGAAGATAAAAAATATTTCTTAACACGGCAAAACAATATCGAGTAAAATTGATTTTTTAATCCATTTGACCATTATTTAAATGGGTTACCATAATGATGCTTGACATTTTAGACATTTCCGACATGCATGTCAAATATTAAATTATTTGAAAAATTTTATGTGAAAATTCTTCATTTCCATAGGTTACCCCTTTAAAAATCGACAAATTTTGAGGAGAAATTTTAAACTTTTAAAATAGGCTAATACTTGACGTGTATTTTGGGAATGGCTAAAATTTTAGGTTTCACCATGTTAAGCCCTTCAAAAATAGGTAAATGAAGTTAAAAATATTTCTTAACACGCTAAAACAATATCGAGTAAAATTGATTTTTAAATCCATTTTACCATTAGGTACATGGGTTACCATGATAAAGCTTGACTTTTTAGCCATTTCCGACATGCATGTCAAATATAAATAGATTTGAAAATTTTGAAATTTTCCTCTCAAAATGCTTCGTTTCCAAAATTTAACCCCGTTGGATATCGACAAATTTTGAGGTCAAAATTGAAATTTTTTAAATGGGCTAATATTTGACGTGTATTTTAGGAATAGGTAAAAATTGAGGTTTCACCAAGTTAAGCCCTTCAAATAAAAGGCAAATGAAGTTAAAATTATTTCTTAACACGCTAAAACAATATCGAGTAAAATTGATTTTTAAATCCATTTTACCGTTATTTACATGGGTTACCATGATGGAGCTTGGCTTTTTAGCCATTTCCGACATGCATGTCAAATATAAGCGGATTTGAAAATTTTGAAATTTTCCTATCAAAATGATTCATTTGCAAAGGTTAACCCCTTTGGAAATCGACAAATTTTGAGGTCAAAATTGAAATTTTTTAAATGGGCTAATATTTGACGTGTATGTTGGGAATAGTTAAAAATTGAGGTTTCACCATGTTAAACCCTTCAAATAATTGGCAAATGAAGATAAAAAATATTTCTTAACACGGCAAAACAATATCGAGTAAAATTGATTTTGTAATCCATTTGACCGTTATTTAAATGGGTTACCATAATTATGCTTGACATTTTAGACATTTACGACATGCATGTCAAATATTAGATTATTTGAAAAATTTTATGTGAAAATGCTTCATTTCCATAGGTTACCCCTTTCAAAATCGACAAATTTTGAGGAGAAATTTTAAAATTTTAAAATGGGGTAATATTTGACTTGTATGTTGGGAATGGCTAAAATTTTAGGTTTCACCATGTTAAACCCTTCAAATAATTGGCAAATGAAGATAAAAAATATTTCTTAACACGGCAAAACAATATCGAGTAAAATTGATTTTTTAATCCATTTGACCATTATTTAAATGGGTTACCATAATGATGCTTGACATTTTAGACATTTCCGACATGCATGTCAAATATTAAATTATTTGAAAAATTTTATGTGAAAATGCTTCATTTCCATAGGTTACCCCATTAAAAATCGACAAATTTTGAGGAGAAATTTTAAACTTTTAAAATGGGCTAATACTTGACGTGTATTTTGGGAATGGCTAAAATTTTAGGTTTCACCATGTTAAGCCCTTCAAAAATAGGTATATGAAGTTAAAAATATTTCTTAACACGCTAAAACAATATCGAGTAAAATTGATTTTTAAATCCATTTTACCATTAGGTACATGGGTTACCATGATAAAGCTTGACTTTTTAGCCATTTCCGACATGCATGTCAAATATAAACAGATTTGAAAATTTTGAAATTTTCCTCTCAAAATGCTTCGTTTCCAAAATTTAACCCCGTTGGATATCGACAAATTTTGAGGTCAAAATTGAAATTTTTTAAATGGGCTAATATTTGACGTGTATTTTGGGAATAGGTAAAAATTGAGGTTTCACCAAGTTAAGCTCTTCAAATAAAAGGCAAATGAAGTTAAAAATATTTCTTAACACGCTAAAACAATATCGAGTAAAATTGATTTTTAAATCCATTTTACCATTAGGTACATGGGTTACCATGATAAAGCTTGACTTTTTAGCCATTTCCGACATGCATGTCAAATATAAACAGATTTGAAAATTTTGAAATTTTCCTCTCAAAATGCTTCGTTTCCAAAATTTAACCCCGTTGGATATCGACAAATTTTGAGGTCAAAATTGAAATTTTTTAAATGGGCTAATATTTGACGTGTATTTTGGGAATAGGTAAAAATTGAGGTTTCACCAAGTTAAGCTCTTCAAATAAAAGGCAAATGAAGTTAAAAATATTTCTTAACACGCTAAAACAATATCGAGTAAAATTGATTTTTAAATCCATTTTACCGTTATTTACATGGGTTACCATGATGGAGCTTGGCTTTTTAGCCATTTCCGACATGCATGTCAAATATAAGCAGATTTGAAAATTTTGAAATTTTCCTATCAAAATGATTCATTTGCAAAGGTTAACCCCTTTGGAGATCGACAAATTTTGAGGTCAAAATTGAAATTTTTTAAATGGGCTAATATTTGACGTGTATGTTGGGAATAGGTAAAAATTGAGGTTTCACCATGTTAAACCCTTCAAATAATTGGCAAATGAAGATAAAAAATATTTCTTAACACGGCAAAACAATATCGAGTAAAATTGATTTTTTAATCCATTTGACCGTTATTTAAATGGGTTACCATAATTATGCTTGACATTTTAGACATTTCCGACATGCATGTCAAATATTAGATTATTTGAAAATTTTTATGTGAAAATGCTTCATTTCCATAGGTTACCCCTTTCAAAATCGACAAATTTTGAGGAGAAATTTTAAAATTTTAAAATGGGGTAATATTTGACGTGTATGTTGGGAATGGCTAAAATTTTAGGTTTCACCATGTTAAGCCCTTCAAAAAATAGGCAAATGAAGTTAAAAATATTGTTAACACGCTAAAACAATATCGAGTAAAATTAATTTATAAATCCATTTTACCGTTAGTTACATGGGTTACTATGATGAAGCTTGGCTTTTTAGCCATTTTCGACATGCATGTCAAATATAAGCAGATTTGAAAATTTTTAAATTTTCCAATCAAAATGGTTCATTTGCAATGGTTAACCCCTTTGGAATCAACAAATTTTGAGGTCAAAATGGAAATTTTTTAAATGGGCTAATATTTGACGTGTATGTTGGGAATAGGTAAAAATTGAGGTTTCACCATGTTAAACCCTTCAAATAATTGGCAAATGAAGATAAAAAATATTTCTTAACACGGCAAAACAATATCGAGTAAAATTGATTTTTTAATCCATTTGACCGTTATTTAAATGGGTTACCATAATGAAGCTTGACATTTTAGACATTTCCGACATGCATGTCAAATATAAGATTATTTGAAAATTTGAAATTTGTTATGTCAAAATGCTTCATTTCCATAGATTACCCCTTTAAAAATCGACAAATTTTGAGAAGAAATTTTAAAAATTTAAAATGGGTAATACTTGACGTGTATGTTGGGAATGGCTAAAATTTTAGGTTTCACCATGTTAAGCCCTTCAAAAAATAGGCAAATGAAGTTAAAAATATTTTTAACACGCGAAAATAATATCGAGTAAAATTAATTTTTAAATCCATTTTACCGTTAGTTACATGGGTTACTATGATGAAGCTTGGCTTTTTAGCCATTTCCGACATGCATGTCAAATATAAGCTGCATTTTAAAATTTTGAAATTTTCCTATCAAAATGGTTTATTTGCAAAGGTTAACCCCTTTGGGAATCGACAAATTTTGAGGTCAAAATTGAAATTTTTTAAATGGGCTAATATTTGACGTGTATTTTGGGAATAGGTAAAAATTGAGATTTCACCAAGTTAAGCCCTTCAAATAAAAGGCAAATGAAGTTATAAATATTTCTTAACACGCTAAAACAATATCGAGTAAAATTGATTTTTAAATCCATTTTACCATTAATTACATGGGTTACCATGATGGAGCTTGGCTTTTTAGCCATTTCCGACATGCATGTCAAATATAAGCGATTTGAAAATTTTGAAATTTTCCTATCAAAATGATTCATTTGCAAAGGTTAACCCCTTTGGAGATCGACAAATTTTGAGGTCAAAATTGAAATTTTTTAAATGGGCTAATATTTGACGTGTATGTTGGGAATAGGTAAAAATTGAGGTTTCACCATGTTAAACCCTTCAAATAATTGGCAAATGAAGATAAAAAATATTTCTTAACACGGCAAAACAATATCGAGTAAAATTGATTTTTTAATCCATTTGACCGTTATTTAAATGGGTTACCATAATGAAGCTTGACATTTTAGACATTTCCGACATGCATGTCAAATATAAGATTATTTGAAAATTTGAAATTTGTTATGTCAAAATGCTTCATTTCCATAGATTACCCCTTTAAAAATCGACAAATTTTGAGAAGAAATTTTAAAAATTTAAAATGGGCTAATACTTGACGTGTATGTTGGGAATGGCTAAAATTTTAGGTTTCACCATGTTAAGCCCTTCAAAAAATAGGCAAATGAAGTTAAAAATATTTTTAACACGCGAAAATAATATCGAGTAAAATTAATTTTTAAATCCATTTTACCGTTAGTTACATGGGTTACTATGATGAAGCTTGGCTTTTTAGCCATTTCCGACATGCATGTCAAATATAAGCAGATTTTAAAATTTTGAAATTTTCCTATCAAAATGGTTTATTTGCAAAGGTTAACCCCTTTGGAAATCGACAAATTTTGAGGTCAAAATTGAAATTTTTTAAATGGGCTAATATTTGACGTGTATTTTGGGAATAGGTAAAAATTGAGATTTCACCAAGTTAAGCCCTTCAAATAAAAGGCAAATGAAGTTAAAAATATTTCTTAACACGCTAAAACAATATCGAGTAAAATTGATTTTTAAATCCATTTTACCATTATTTACATGGGTTACCATGATGGAGCTTGGCTTTTTAGCCATTTCCGACATGCATGTCAAATATAAGCAGATTTGAAAATTTTGAAATTTTCCTATCAAAATGATTCATTTGCAAAGGTTAACCCCTTTGGAAATCGACAAATTTTGAGGTCAAAATTGAAATTTTTTAAATGGGCTAATATTTGACGTGTATTTTGGGAATAGGTAAAAATTGAGGTTTCACCAAGTTAAGCCCTTCAAATAAAAGGCAAATGAAGTTAAAAATATTTCTTAACACGCTAAAACAATATCGAGTAAAATTGATTTTTAAATCCATTTTACCGTTATTTACATGGGTTACCATGATGGAGCTTGGCTTTTTAGCCATTTCCGACATGCATGTCAAATATAAGCGATTTGAAAATTTTGAAATTTTCCTATCAAAATGATTCATTTGCAAAGGTTAACCCCTTTGGAGATCGACAAATTTTGAGGTCAAAATTGAAATTTTTTAAATGGGCTAATATTTGACGTGTATGTTGGGAATAGGTAAAAATTGAGGTTTCACCATGTTAAACCCTTCAAATAATTGGCAAATGAAGATAAAAAATATTTCTTAACACGGCAAAACAATATCGAGTAAAATTGATTTTTTAATCCATTTGACCGTTATTTAAATGGGTTACCATAATGAAGCTTGACATTTTAGACATTTCCGACATGCATGTCAAATATAAGATTATTTGAAAATTTGAAATTTGTTATGTCAAAATGCTTCATTTCCATAGATTACCCCTTTAAAAATCGACAAATTTTGAGAAGAAATTTTAAAAATTTAAAATGGGCTAATACTTGACGTGTATGTTGGGAATGGCTAAAATTTTAGGTTTCACCATGTTAAGCCCTTCAAAAAATAGGCAAATGAAGTTAAAAATATTTTTAACACGCGAAAATAATATCGAGTAAAATTAATTTTTAAATCCATTTTACCGTTAGTTACATGGGTTACTATGATGAAGCTTGGCTTTTTAGCCATTTCCGACATGCATGTCAAATATATGCTGATTTTAAAATTTTGAAATTTTCCTATCAAAATGGTTTATTTGCAAAGGTTAACCCCTTTGGAAATCGACAAATTTTGAGGTCAAAATTGAAATTTTTTAAATGGGCTAATATTTGACGTGTATTTTGGGAATAGGTAAAAATTGAGATTTCACCAAGTTAAGCCCTTCAAATAAAAGGCAAATGAAGTTAAAAATATTTCTTAACACGCTAAAACAATATCGAGTAAAATTGATTTTTAAATCCATTTTACCATTATTTACATGGGTTACCATGATGGAGCTTGGCTTTTTAGCCATTTCCGACATGCATGTCAAATATAAGCGTATTTGAAAATTTTGAAATTTTCCTATCAAAATGATTCATTTGCAAAGGTTAACCCCTTTGGAAATCGACAAATTTTGAGGTCAAAATTGAAATTTTTTAAATGGGCTAATATTTGACGTGTATTTTGGGAATAGGTAAAAATTGAGGTTTCACCAAGTTAAGCCCTTCAAATAAAAGGCAAATGAAGTTAAAAATATTTCTTAACACGCTAAAACAATATCGAGTAAAATTGATTTTTAAATCCATTTTACCGTTATTTACATGGGTTACCATGATGGAGCTTGGCTTTTTAGCCATTTCCGACATGCATGTCAAATATAAGCAGATTTGAAAATTTTGAAATTTTCCTATCAAAATGATTCATTTGCAAAGGTTAACCCCTTTGGAAATCGACAAATTTTGAGGTCAAAATTGAAATTTTTTAAATGGGCTAATATTTGACGTGTATGTTGGGAATAGGTAAAAATTGAGGTTTCACCATGTTAAACCCTTCAAATAATTGGCAAATGAAGATAAAAAATATTTCTTAACACGGCAAAACAATATCGAGTAAAATTGATTTTTTAATCCATTTGACCGTTATTTAAATGGGTTACCATAATGAAGCTTGACATTTTAGACATTTCCGACATGCATGTCAAATATAAGATTATTTGAAAATTTGAAATTTGTTATGTCAAAATGCTTCATTTCCATAGATTACCCCTTTAAAAATCGACAAATTTTGAGAAGAAATTTTAAAAATTTAAAATGGGCTAATACTTGACGTGTATGTTGGGAATGGCTAAAATTTTAGGTTTCACCATGTTAAGCCCTTCAAAAAATAGGCAAATGAAGTTAAAAATATTTTTAACACGCGAAAATAATATCGAGTAAAATTAATTTTTAAATCCATTTTACCGTTAGTTACATGGGTTACTATGATGAAGCTTGGCTTTTTAGCCATTTCCGACATGCATGTCAAATATAAGCAGATTTTAAAATTTTGAAATTTTCCTATCAAAATGGTTTATTTGCAAAGGTTAACCCCTTTGGAAATCGACAAATTTTGAGGTCAAAATTGAAATTTTTTAAATGGGCTAATATTTGACGTGTATTTTGGGAATAGGTAAAAATTGAGATTTCACCAAGTTAAGCCCTTCAAATAAAAGGCAAATGAAGTTAAAAATATTTCTTAACACGCTAAAACAATATCGAGTAAAATTGATTTTTAAATCCATTTTACCATTATTTACATGGGTTACCATGATGGAGCTTGGCTTTTTAGCCATTTCCGACATGCATGTCAAATATAAGCAAACATTTGAAAATTTTGAAATTTTCCTATCAAAATGATTCATTTGCAAAGGTTAACCCCTTTGGAAATCGACAAATTTTGAGGTCAAAATTGAAATTTTTTAAATGGGCTAATATTTGACGTGTATTTTGGGAATAGGTAAAAATTGAGGTTTCACCAAGTTAAGCCCTTCAAATAAAAGGCAAATGAAGTTAAAAATATTTCTTAACACGCTAAAACAATATCGAGTAAAATTGATTTTTAAATCCATTTTACCGTTATTTACATGGGTTACCATGATGGAGCTTGGCTTTTTAGCCATTTCCGACATGCATGTCAAATATAAGCGATTTGAAAATTTTGAAATTTTCCTATCAAAATGATTCATTTGCAAAGGTTAACCCCTTTGGAAATCGACAAATTTTGAGGTCAAAATTGAAATTTTTTAAATGGGCTAATATTTGACGTGTATGTTGGGAATAGGTAAAAATTGAGGTTTCACCATGTTAAACCCTTCAAATAATTGGCAAATGAAGATAAAAAATATTTCTTAACACGGCAAAACAATATCGAGTAAAATTGTTTTTTTAATCCATTTGACCGTTATTTAAATGGGTTACCATAATGAAGCTTGACATTTTAGACATTTCCGACATGCATGTCAAATATAAGATTATTTGAAAATTTGAAATTTGTTATGTCAAAATGCTTCATTTCCATAGATTACCCCTTTAAAAATCGACAAATTTTGAGAAGAAATTTTAAAAATTTAAAATGGGCTAATACTTGACGTGTATGTTGGGAATGGCTAAAATTTTAGGTTTCACCATGTTAAGCCCTTCAAAAAATAGGCAAATGAAGTTAAAAATATTTTTAACACGCGAAAATAATATCGAGTAAAATTAATTTTTAAATCCATTTTACCGTTAGTTACATGGGTTACTATGATGAAGCTTGGCTTTTTAGCCATTTCCGACATGCATGTCAAATATAAGCAGATTTTAAAATTTTGAAATTTTCCTATCAAAATGGTTTATTTGCAAAGGTTAACCCCTTTGGAAATCGACAAATTTTGAGGTCAAAATTGAAATTTTTTAAATAGGCTAATATTTGACGTGTATTTTGGGAATAGGTAAAAATTGAGATTTCACCAAGTTAAGCCCTTCAAATAAAAGGCAAATGAAGTTAAAAATATTTCTTAACACGCTAAAACAATATCGAGTAAAATTGATTTTTAAATCCATTTTACCATTATTTACATGGGTTACCATGATGGAGCTTGGCTTTTTAGCCATTTCCGACATGCATGTCAAATATAAGCGGATTTGAAAATTTTGAAATTTTCCTATCAAAATGATTCATTTGCAAAGGTTAACCCCTTTGGAAATCGACAAATTTTGAGGTCAAAATTGAAATTTTTTAAATGGGCTAATATTTGACGTGTATTTTGGGAATAGGTAAAAATTGAGGTTTCACCAAGTTAAGCCCTTCAAATAAAAGGCAAATGAAGTTAAAAATATTTCTTAACACGCTAAAACAATATCGAGTAAAATTGATTTTTAAATCCATTTTACCGTTATTTACATGGGTTACCATGATGGAGCTTGGCTTTTTAGCCATTTCCGACATGCATGTCAAATATAAGCAGATTTGAAAATTTTGAAATTTTCCTATCAAAATGATTCATTTGCAAAGGTTAACCCCTTTGGAAATCGACAAATTTTGAGGTCAAAATTGAAATTTTTTAAATGGGCTAATATTTGACGTGTATGTTGGGAATAGGTAAAAATTGAGGTTTCACCATGTTAAACCCTTCAAATAATTGGCAAATGAAGATAAAAAATATTTCTTAACACGGCAAAACAATATCGAGTAAAATTGATTTTTTAATCCATTTGACCGTTATTTAAATGGGTTACCATAATGAAGCTTGACATTTTAGACATTTCCGACATGCATGTCAAATATAAGATTATTTGAAAATTTGAAATTTGTTATGTCAAAATGCTTCATTTCCATAGATTACCCCTTTAAAAATCGACAAATTTTGAGAAGAAATTTTAAAAATTTAAAATGGGCTAATACTTGACGTGTATGTTGGGAATGGCTAAAATTTTAGGTTTCACCATGTTAAGCCCTTCAAAAAATAGGCAAATGAAGTTAAAAATATTTTTAACACGCGAAAATAATATCGAGTAAAATTAATTTTTAAATCCATTTTACCGTTAGTTACATGGGTTACTATGATGAAGCTTGGCTTTTTAGCCATTTCCGACATGCATGTCAAATATAAGCAGATTTTAAAATTTTGAAATTTTCCTATCAAAATGGTTTATTTGCAAAGGTTAACCCCTTTGGAAATCGACAAATTTTGAGGTCAAAATTGAAATTTTTTAAATAGGCTAATATTTGACGTGTATTTTGGGAATAGGTAAAAATTGAGATTTCACCAAGTTAAGCCCTTCAAATAAAAGGCAAATGAAGTTAAAAATATTTCTTAACACGCTAAAACAATATCGAGTAAAATTGATTTTTAAATCCATTTTACCATTATTTACATGGGTTACCATGATGGAGCTTGGCTTTTTAGCCATTTCCGACATGCATGTCAAATATAAAAGATTTGAAAATTTTGAAATTTTCCTATCAAAATGATTCATTTGCAAAGGTTAACCCCTTTGGAAATCGACAAATTTTGAGGTCAAAATTGAAATTTTTTAAATGGGCTAATATTTGACGTGTATTTTGGGAATAGGTAAAAATTGAGGTTTCACCAAGTTAAGCCCTTCAAATAAAAGGCAAATGAAGTTAAAAATATTTCTTAACACGCTAAAACAATATCGAGTAAAATTGATTTTTAAATCCATTTTACCGTTATTTACATGGGTTACCATGATGGAGCTTGGCTTTTTAGCCATTTCCGACATGCATGTCAAATATAAGCGGATTTGAAAATTTTGAAATTTTCCTATCAAAATGATTCATTTGCAAAGGTTAACCCCTTTGGAAATCGACAAATTTTGAGGTCAAAATTGAAATTTTTTAAATGGGCTAATATTTGACGTGTATGTTGGGAATAGGTAAAAATTGAGGTTTCACCATGTTAAACCCTTCAAATAATTGGCAAATGAAGATAAAAAATATTTCTTAACACGGCAAAACAATATCGAGTAAAATTGATTTTTTAATCCATTTGACCGTTATTTAAATGGGTTACCATAATTATGCTTGACATTTTAGACATTTCCGACATGCATGTCAAATATTAGATTATTTGAAAATTTTTATGTGAAAATGCTTCATTTCCATAGGTTACCCCTTTCAAAATCGACAAATTTTGAGGAGAAATTTTAAAATTTTAAAATGGGGTAATATTTGACGTGTATGTTGGGAATGGCTAAAATTTTAGGTTTCACCATGTTAAGCCCTTCAAAAAATAGGCAAATGAAGTTAAAAATATTGTTAACACGCTAAAACAATATCGAGTAAAATTAATTTATAAATCCATTTTACCGTTAGTTACATGGGTTACTATGATGAAGCTTGGCTTTTTAGCCATTTTCGACATGCATGTCAAATATAAGCAGATTTGAAAATTTTTAAATTTTCCAATCAAAATGGTTCATTTGCAATGGTTAACCCCTTTGGAAATCAACAAATTTTGAGGTCAAAATGGAAATTTTTTAAATGGGCTAATATTTGACGTGTATGTTGGGAATAGGTAAAAATTGAGGTTTCACCATGTTAAACCCTTCAAATAATTGGCAAATGAAGATAAAAAATATTTCTTAACACGGCAAAACAATATCGAGTAAAATTGATTTTTTAATCCATTTGACCGTTATTTAAATGGGTTACCATAATGATGCTTGACATTTCCGACATTTCCGACATGCATGTCAAATATTAAATTATTTGAAAAATTTTATGTGAAAATGCTTTATTTCCATAGGTTACCCCTTTAAAAATCGACAAATTTTGAGGAGAAATTTTAAAATTTTAAAATGGGCTAATACTTGACGTGTATTTTGGGAATAGGTAAAAATTGAGGTTTCACCATGTTAAACCCTTCAAATAATTGGCAAATGAAGATAAAAAATATTTCTTAACACGGCAAAACAATATCGAGTAAAATTGATTTTTTAATCCATTTGACCATTATTTAAATGGGTTACCATAATGATGCTTGACATTTTAGACATTTCCGACATGCATGTCAAATATTAAATTATTTGAAAAATTTTATGTGAAAATGCTTCATTTCCATAGGTTACCCCTATAAAAATCGACAAATTTTGAGGAGAAATTTTAAAATTTTAAAATGGGCTCATACTTGACGTGTATTTTAGGAATAGGTAAAAATTGAGGTTTCACCATGTTAAACCCTTCAAATAATTGGCAAATAAAGATAAAATATATTTCTTATCATGCTAAAACAATATTGAGTAAAATTGATTTCTGAATCCAATTGACCGTTATTTAAATGGGTTACCATAATGAAGCTTAACATTTTAGACATTTCCGACATGCATGTCAAATATTAGCCTATTTAAACATTTGAAAATTTTTATGTCAAAATGCTTCATTTCCATAGGTTAACCCCTTTAAAAATAGACAAATTTTGAGGACAAAATTTATAATTTTTAAATGGGCTAATACTTAACGTGTATATTGGGAATGGTTAAAATTTGAGGTTTCATCATGTTAAGCCCTTCAAAAAACAGGCAAATGAAGTTAAAAATATTTCTTAACACGCTAAAACAATATCGAGTAAAATTGATTTTTAAATCCATTTTACCGTTATTTACATGGGTTACCATGATGGAGCTTGGCTTTTTAGCCATTTCCGACATGCATGTCAAATATAAGCAGATTTGAAAATTTTGAAATTTGCCTATCAAAATGGTTCATTTCCAAAGGTGTTACCCTTTGGAAATCGACAAATTTCGAGGTCAAAATTGAAATTTTTTAAATGGGCTAATATTTGACGTGTATTTTGGGAATAGGTAAAAATTGAGGTTTCACCATGTTAAACCCTTCAAATAATTGGCAAATGAAGATAAACTAAATTTCTTAACACGCTAAAACATATATTGAGTAAAATTGATTTTTGAATCCAATTGACCATTATTTATAATGGTTACCATGATGAAGCTTGAAATTATAGCCATTTCCGACAAGCATGTCCAATTTTAGCCGATTTGAAAATTTTGATATTTGCTTGTGAAAATGCTTCATTTCCAAAGGTTAACCCCTTTGGATATTGACAATTTTTGAGGTGAAAATTGAAATAATTTAAATAGGCTAATATATGAAGTTTATTTTTGGAATGGCTAAAAATTAAGGATTCATAATGTTAAGTCCTTAAAATAATAGGCAATTGAAGTTAAAAATATTTCTTAACATGGCAAAACAATATTGAGTAAAATTGATTTTTAAATCTAATCGACCGTTATTTAAATAGGTTACCATAATGAAGCTTGATATTTTAGACATTTCCGACATGCATGTCAAATATTAGCCTATTTAAACATTTGAAAAGTTTTATGTCAAAATGCTTCATTTCCATAGGTTAACCCCTTTAAAAATAGACAAATTTTGAGGAGAAAATTTAAAATTTTTAAATGGGCTAATACTCGACATGTATATTGGGAATGGTTAAAATTTGAGGTTTCACCATGTTAGCCCTTCAAAAAACAGGCAAATGAAGTTAAAAATATTTCTTAACACGCTAAAACAATATCGAGTAAAATTGATTTCTAAATCCATTTTACCATTAGGTACATGGGTTACCATGATGAAGCTTGACTTTTTAGCCATTTCCCACATGCATGTCAAATATAAGCAGATTTGAAAATTTTGAAATTTTCTTCTCAAAATGCTTCGTTTCCAAAGGTTAACCCATTTGGATATCGACAAATTTTGAGGTCAAAATTGAAATTTTTTAAATGGGCTAATATTTGACGTGTATTTTGGGAATAGGTAAAAATTGAGGTTTCACCATGTTAAGCCCTTCAAATAATAGGCAAATGAAGTTAAAAATATTTCTTAACACGCTAAAACAATATCGAGTAAAATTGATTTTTAAATCCATTTTACCGTTATTTACATGGGTTACCATGATGGAGCTTGGCTTTTTAGTCATTTCCGACATGCATGTCAAATATAAGCAAATTTGAAAATATTGAAATTTTCCTATCAAAATGGTTCATTTCCAAAGGATAACCCCTTTGGAAATCGACAAATTTCAAAGTCAAAATTGAAATTTTTTAAATGGGCTAATATTTGACGTGTATTTTGGAATAGGTAAAAATTGAGGTTTCACCATGTTAAACCCTTCAAATAATTGGCAAATGAAGATAAAATAAATTTCTTAACACGCTAAAACAATATTGAGTAAAATTGATTTTTGAATCCAATTGACCATTATTTATAATAGTTACCGTGATGAAGCTTGAAATTATAGCCATTTCCGACAAGCATGTCCAATTTTAGCCGATTTGAAAATTTTGATATTTGCTTGTGAAAATGCTTCATTTCCAAAGGTTAACCCCTTTGGATATTGACAATTTTTGAGGTGAAAATTGAAATAATTTAAATAGGCTAATATATGAAGTTTATTTTTGGAATGGCTAAAAATTAAGGATTCATAATGTTAAGTCCTTAAAATAATAGGCAATTGAAGTTAAAAATATTTCTTAACATGGCAAAACAATATTGAGTAAAATTGATTTTTAAATCTAATCGACCGTTATTTAAATAGGTTACCATAATGAAGCTTGATATTTTAGACATTTCCGACATGCATGTCAAATATTAGCCTATTTAAACATTTGAAAAGTTTTATGTCAAAATGCTTCATTTCCATAGGTTAACCCCTTTAAAAATAGACAAATTTTGAGGAGAAAATTTAAAATTTTTAAATGGGCTAATACTCGACATGTATATTGGGAATGGTTAAAATTTGAGGTTTCACCATGTTAGCCCTTCAAAAAAGAGCAAATGAAGTTAAAAATATTTCTTAACACGCTAAAACAATATCGAGTAAAATTGATTTCTAAATCCATTTTACCATTAGGTACATGGGTTACCATGATGAAGCTTGACTTTTTAGCCATTTCCCACATGCATGTCAAATATAAGCAGATTTGAAAATTTTGAAATTTTCCTCTCAAAATGGTTCGTTTCCAAAGGTTAACCCATTTGGATATCGACAAATTTTGAGGTCAAAATTGAAATTTTTTAAATGGGCTAATATTTGACGTGTATTTTGGGAATAGGTAAAAATTGAGGTTTCACCATGTTAAGCCCTTCAAATAATAGGCAAATGAAGTTAAAAATATTTCTTAACACGCTAAAACAATATCGAGTAAAATTGATTTTTAAATCCATTTTACCGTTATTTACATGGGTTACCATGATGGAGCTTGGCTTTTTAGTCATTTCCGACATGCATGTCAAATATAAGCAAATTTGAAAATTTTGAAATTTTCCTATCAAAATGGTTCATTTCCAAAGGATAACCCCTTTGGAAATCGACAAATTTCAAAGTCAAAATTGAAATTTTTTAAATGGGCTAATATTTGACGTGTATTTTGGAATAGGTAAAAATTGAGGTTTCACCATGTTAAACCCTTCAAATAATTGGCAAATGAAGATAAAATAAATTTCTTAACACGCTAAAACAATATTGAGTAAAATTGATTTTTGAATCCAATTGACCATTATTTATAATGGTTACCATGATGAAGCTTGAAATTATAGCCATTTCCGACAAGCATGTCCAATTTTAGCCGATTTGAAAATTTTGATATTTGCTTGTGAAAATGCTTCATTTCCAAAGGTTAACCCCTTTGGATATTGACAATTTTTGAGGTGAAAATTGAAAAAATTTAAATAGGCTACTATATGACGTGTATTTTTGGAATAGCTAAAAATTATGGTTTCATCATGTTAAGTCCTTAAAATAATAGGCAAATGAAGTTAAAAATATTTCTTAACACGGCAAAACAATATAGAGTAAAATTTATTTTTAAATCCAATTGACCGTTATTTAAATGGGTTACCATAATGAAGCTTGACATTTTAGACATTTCCGACATGCATGTCAAATAACAGCCTATTTAAACATTTGAAAAGTTTTATGTCAAAATGCTTCATTTCCATAGGTTAACCCCTTTAAAAATAGACAAATTTTGAGGAGAAAATTTAAAATTTTTAAATGGGCTAATACTCGACATGTATATTGGGAATGGTTAAAATTTGAGGTTTCACCATGTTAGCCCTTCAAAAAACAGCAAATGAAGTTAAAAATATTTCTTAACATGCTAAAACAATATCGAGTAAAATTGATTTCTAAATCCATTTTACCATTAGGTACATGGGTTACCATGATGAAGCTTGACTTTTTAGCCGTTTCCGACATGCATGTCAAATATAAGCAGATTTTAAAATTTTGAAATTTTCCTCTTAAAATGCTTCGTTTCCAAAGGTTAACCCATTTGGATATCGACAAATTTTGAGGTAAAAATTGAAATTTTTTAATTGGGCTAATATTTGACGTGTATTTTGGGAAGAGGTAAAAATTGAGGTTTCACCATGTTAAGCCTTTCAAATAATTGGCAAATGAAGATAAAATAAATTTTTAACACACTAAAACAATATCGAGTGAAATTGATTTTTAAATCCAATTGACTGTTATTTAAATGGGTTACCATAATGAAGCTTGAAATTTTAGACATTTCCGACATGCATGTCAAATATTAGTCCATTTGAAAATTTTGATATTTTCTTGTCAAAATGTTTCATTTCCATAGGTTAACCCCTTTAGATATTGACAATATTATTGGTGAAAATTGAAAATTTTTAAATAGGCTAATATATGAAGTTTATTTTTGGAATGGCTAAAAATTAAGGATTCATAATGTTAAGTCCTTAAAATAATAGGCAATTGAAGTTAAAAATATTTCTTAACATGGCAAAACAATATTGAGTAAAATTGATTTTT
This sequence comes from Linum usitatissimum, assembly GCA_030674075.2. NCBI lineage: Eukaryota > Viridiplantae > Streptophyta > Magnoliopsida > Malpighiales > Linaceae > Linum > Linum usitatissimum. The sequence continues at coordinate 4,519,888 of JAUJYP020001374.1, forward strand.
AAATCCAATCGACCGTTATTTAAATAGGTTACCATAATGAAGCTTGAGATTTTAGACATTTCCGACATGCATGTCAAATATTAGCCTATTTAAACATTTGAAAAGTTTTATGTCAAAATGCTTCATTTCCATAGGTTAACCCCTTTAAAAATAGACAAATTTTGAGGAGAAAATTTAAAATTTTTAAATGGGCTAATACTCGACATGTATATTGGGAATGGTTAAAATTTGAGGTTTCACCATGATAGCCCTTCAAAAAACAGGCAAATGAAGTTAAAAATATTTCTTAACACGCTAAAACAATATCGAGTAAAATTGATTTCTAAATCCATTTTACCATTAGGTACATGGGTTACCATGATGAAGCTTGACTTTTTTGCCATTTCCGACATGCATGTCAAATACAAGCAGATTTGAAAATTTGAAATTTTCCTGTCAAAATGCTTCGTTTCCAAAGGTTAACCCCTTTGGATATCGACTAATTTTGAGGTCAAAATTGAAATTTTTTAAATGGGCTAATATTTGACGTGTATTTTGGGAATAGGTAAAAATTGAGGTTTCACCATGTTAAACCCTTCAAATAATTGGCAAATGAAGATAAAATATATTTATTAACACGCTAAAACAATATTGAGTAAAATTGATTTTTGAATCCTATTGACCATTATTTATAGTGGTTACCATGATGAAGCTTGAAATTATAGCCATTTCCGACATGCATGTCCAATTTTAGCCGATTTGAAAATTTTGATATTTCCTTGTGAAAATGCTTCATTTCCAAAGGTTAACCCCTTTGGATATTGACAATTTTTTAGGTGAAAATTGAAAAAATTTAAATAGTCTAATATATGACGTGTATTTTTGGAATAGCTAAAAATTAAGGTTTCATCATGTTAAGTCCTTAAAATAATAGGCAAATGAAGTTGAAAATATTTCTTAACACGGCAAAACAATATCGAGTAAAATTTATTTTTCTATCCAATTGACCGTTATTTAAATGGGTTACCATAATGAAGCTTGATATTTTAGACATTTCCGACATGCATGTCAAATATTAGCCTATTTGAACATTTGAAAATTTTCATGCCAAAATGCTTCATTTCCATAGGTTACCCCTTTAAAAATCGACAATTTTCGTGGAGAAAATTTATAATTTTTAAATGGGCTAATACTTGACGTGTAAGTTGGGAATGGCTAAAATTTGAGTTTTCACCATGTTAAGCCCTTCAAAAAATAGGCAAATAAAGTTCAAATTATTTCATAACACTCTAAAACAATATCGAGTAAAATTGATATTTAAATCCATTTTACCATTAGGTACATGGGTTACCATGATGAAGCTTGACTTTTTAGCCATTTCCGACATGCATGTCAAATATAAGCAGATTTGAAAATTTTGAAATTTTCCTCTCAAAATGCTTCATTTCCAAAGGTTAACCCCTTTGGATATCGACAAATTTTGAGGTCAAAATTGAAATTTTTTAAATGGGCTAGTATTTGACGTGTATTTTTTGAATAGGTAAAAATTGAGGTTTCACCATGTTAAGCCCTTCAAATAATAGGCAAATGGAGTTAAAAATATTTCTTAACACGCTAAAACAATATGGAGTAAAATTGATTTTTAAATCCATTTTACCGTTATTTAAATGGGTTACTATGATGAATCTTGACTTTTTACCCATTTCCGACATGCATGTCAAATATAAGAAGATTTGAAAATTTTAAAATTTTCCTCTCAAAATGCTTCGTTTCCAAAGGTTAACCCCTTTGGATATCGACAAATTTTGATGTCAAAATTGAAATTTTTTAAACGGACTAATATTTGACGTGTATTTTGGGAATAGGTAAAAATTGAGGTTTCACCATGTTAAGCCCTTCAAATAATTGGCAAATGAAGATAAAATTTATTTTTTAACACGCTAAAACAATATCGAGTGAAATTGATTTTTAAATCCAATGGACTGTTATTTAAATGGGTTACCATAATGAAGCTTGAAATTTTAGACATTTCCGACATGCATGTTATATATTAGTCCATTTGAAAATTTTGATATTTTCTTGTCAAAATGTTTCATTTCCATAGGTTAACCCCTGTAGATATTGACAATATTATTGGTGAAAATTGAAAATTTATAAATAGGCTAATATATGAAGTGTATTTTCGAAATGGCTCAAAATTAATGACTCATAATGTTAAGTCTTTAAAATAATAGGCAAATGAAGTTAAAAATATTTCTTAACACGGCAAAACAATATCGAGTAAAATTGATTTTTAAATCCAATTGACCGTTATTTAAATGGGTTACCATAATGTAGCTTGACATTTTAGACATTTTCGACATGCATGTCAAATATTAGCCTATTTGAACATTTGAAAATTTTTATGTCAAAATGCTTCATTTCCATAGGTTAACCCCTTTAAAAATAGACAAATTTTGAGGAGAAAACATAAAATTTTTAAATGGGCTAATTCTTGACGAGTATGTTGGGAAGAGTTAAAATTTAAGTTTTCACAATGTTAAGCCCTTCAAAAAATAGGCAAATGAAGTTAAAAATATTTCTTAACACGCTAAAACAATATCAAATAAATTGATTTTTAAATCCATTTTACCATTAGGTACATGGGTAACCATGATGAAGCTTGACTTTTTAGCCATTTCCCACATGCATGTCAAATATAAGCAGATTTGAAAATTTTGAAATTTTCCTCTCAAAATACTTCGTTTCCAAAGTTTAACCCCTTTGAATATCGACAAATTTTGAGGTCAAAATTGAAATTTTTTAAATGGGCTAATATTTGACGTGTATTTTGGGAATAGGTAAAAATTGAGGTTTCACCATGTTAAACCCTTCAAATAATTGGCAAATGAAGATAAAATATATTTCTTAACACGCTAAAACAATATTGAGTAAAATTGATTTTTGAATCCTATTGACCATTATTTATAGTTGTTACCATGATGAAGCTTGAAATTATAGCCATTTCCGACATGCATGTCCAATTTTAGCCGATTTGAAAATTTTGATATTTGCTTGTGAAAATGCTTCATTTCCAAAGGTTAGCCCCTTTGGATATTGACAATTTTTGAGGTGAGAATTGAAAAAATTTAAATAGGCTAATATATGACGTGTATTTTTGGAATAGCTAAAAATTAAGGTTTCATCATGTTAAGTTCTTAAAATAATAGGCAAATGAAGTTAAAAATATTTCTTAACACAGCAAAACAATATCGAGTAAAATTTATTTTTAAATCCAATTGACCGTTATTTAAATGGGTTACCATAATAAAGCTTGATATTTTAGACATTTCCGACATGCATGTGAAATATTAGCCTATTTAAACATTTGAAAATTTTTATGTCAAAATGTTTCATTTCCATAGGTTAACCCCTTTAAAAATTGACAAATTTTGAGGAGAAAATTTAAAATTTTTAAATGGGCTAATACTTGACGAGTATGTTGGGAACAGCTAAAATTTGAGGTTTCACAATGTTAAGCCCTTCAAAAAATAGGCAAATGTAGTTAAAAATATTTCATAACACGCTAAAACAATACTGAGTAAAATTGATTTTTAAATTCATTTTACCATTAGTTACATGGGTTACCATGATGAACCTTGACTCTTTAGCCATTTCCGACATGCATGTCAAATATAAGCAGATTTTAAAATTTTAAAATTTTCCTCTCAAAATGCTTCGTTTCCAAAGGTTAACTCCTTTGGATATCGACAAATTTTAAGGTCATAATTGAAATTTTTTAAATGGGCTAATATTTGACGTGTATTTTAGGAATAGGTAAAAATTGAGGTTTCACCATGTTAAGCCCTTCAAAAAATAGGTTAATGAAGTTAAAAATATTTCGTAACACGCTAAATCAATATCGAGTAAAATTGATTTTTAAATCCATTTTACCATTAGGTACATGGGTTACCATGATGAACCTTGACTTTTTAGCCATTTCCGACATGCATGTCAAATATAAGCAGATTTGAAAATTTTGAAATTTTCCTCTCAAAATGCTTCGATTCCTAAGGTTAACCCCTTTGGAAATCGACAAATTTCGAGGTCAAAATTGAAATTTTTTAAATGGGCTAATATTTGACGTGTATTTTGGGAATAGGTAAAAATTGAGGTTTCACCATGTTAAACCCTTCAAATAATTGGCAAATGAAGATAAAATATATTTCTTAACACGCTAAAACAATATTGAGTAAAATTGATTTTTGAATCCAATTGATCATTATTTATAGTGGTTACCATGATGAAGCTTGAAATTATATCCATTTCCGACATGCATGTCCAATTTTAGCCGATTTGAAAATTTTGATATTTGCTTGTCAAAATGCTTTATTTCCAAAGGTTAACCCCTTTGGATATTGACAATTTTTGAGGTGAAAATGGAAAAATTTTAAATAGGCTAATATATGACGTGTATTTTTGGAATAGCTAAAAATTAAGGTTTCATCATGTTAAGTCCTTAAAATAATAGGCAAATGAAGTTAAAAATATTTCTTAACATGGCAAAACAATATCGAGTAAAATTTATTTTTAAATCCAATTGACCGTTATTTAAATGGGTTACCATAATGAAGCTTGACATTTTAGACATTTCCGACATGCATGTCAAATATTAGCCTATTTAAACATTTGCAAATTTTTATGTCAAAATGCTTCATTTCCATAGGTTAACCCCTTTAAAAATAGATAAATTTTGAGGAGAAAATTTTAAATTTTTAAATGGGCTAATACTTGACGTGTATGTTGGGAATGGTTAAAATTTTAGGTTTCACCATGTTAAGCCCTTCAAAAAACAGGCAAATGAAGTTAAAAATATTTCTTAACACGCTAAAACAATATCGAGTAAAATTGATTTTTAAATCCATTTTACCATTAGGTACATGGGTTACCATGATGAAGCTTGACTTTTTAGCCATTTCCCACATGCATGTCAAATATAAGCAGATTTGAAAATTTTGAAATTTTCCTCTCAAAATGCTTCGTTTCCAAAGCTTAACAACTTTGAATATCGACAAATTTTGAGGTCAAAATTGAAATTTTTTAAATGAGCTAATAATTGACGTGTATTTTGGGAATAGGTAAAAATGGAGGTTTCACCATGTTAAGCCCTTCAAATAATTGGCAAATGAAGATAAAATTTATTTCTTAACACGCTAAAACAATATCGAGTGAAATTGATTTTTAAATCCAATGGACTGTTATTTAAATGGGTTACCATAATGAAGCTTGAAATTTTAAACATTTCCGACATGCATGTTATATATTAGTCCATTTGAAAATTTTGATATTTTCTTGTCAAAATGTTTCATTTCCATAGGTTAACCCCTGTAGATATTGACAATATTATTGGTGAAAATTGAAAATTTATAAATAGGCTAATATATGAAGTGTATTTTCGAAATGGCTCAAAATTAAGGACTCATAATGTTAAGTCTTTAAAATAATAGGCAAATGAAGTTAAAAATATTTCTTAACACGGCAAAACAATATCGAGTAAAATTGATTTTTAAATCCAATTGACCGTTATTTAAATGGGTTACCATAATGTAGCTTGACATTTTAGACATTTTCGACATGCATGTCAAATATTAGCCTATTTGAACATTTGAAAATTTTTATGTCAAAATGCTTCATTTCCATAGGTTAACCCCTTTAAAAATTGACAAATTTTAAGGAGAAAACATAAAATTTTTAAATGGGCTAATTCTTGACGAGTATGTTGGGAAGAGTTAAAATTTAAGTTTTCACAATGTTAAGCCCTTCAAAAAATAGGCAAATGAAGTTAAAAATATTTCTTAACACGCTAAAACAATATCAAATAAATTGATTTTTAAATCCATTTTACCATTAGGTACATGGGTTACCATGATGAAGCTTGACTTTTTAGCCATTTCCCACATGCATGTCAAATATAAGCAGATTTGAAAATTTTGAAATTTTCCTCTCAAAATACTTCGTTTCCAAAGTTTAACCCCTTTGAATATCGACAAATTTTGAGGTCAAAATTGAAATTTTTTAAATGGGCTAATATTTGACGTGTATTTTGGGAATTGGTAAAAATTGAGGTTTCACCATGTTAAGCCCTTCAAATAATTTGCAAATGAAGATAAAATTTATTTCTTAACACGCTAAAACAATATCGAGTGAAATTGATTTTTAAATCCAATGGACTGTTATTTAAATGGGTTACCATAATGAAGCTTGAAATTTTAGATATTTCCGACATGCATGTTATATATTAGTCCATTTGAAAATTTTGATATTTTCTTGTCAAAATGTTTCATTTCCATAGGTTAACCCTTGTAGATATTGACAATATTATTGGTGAAAATTGAAAATTTATAAATAGGCTAATATATGAAGTGTATTTTCGGAATGGCCAAAAATTAAGGACTCATAATGTTAAGTCTTTAAAATAATAGGCAAATGAAGTTAAAAATATTTCTTAACACGGCAAAACAATATCGAGTAACATTGATTTTTAAATCCAATTGACCGTTATTTAAATGGGTTACCATAATGTAGCTTGACATTTTAGACATTTTAGACATGCATGTCAAATATTAGCCTATTTGAACATTTGAAAATTTTTATGTCAAAATGCTTCATTTCCATAGGTTAACCCCTTTAAAAATTGACAAATTTTAAGGAGAAAAGATAAAATTTTTAAATGGGCTAATTCTTGACGAGTATGTTGGGAACAGTTAAAATTTAAGTTTTCACAATGTTAAGCCCTTCAAAAAATAGGCAAATGAAGTTAAAAATATTTCTTAACACGCTAAAACAATATCAAGTAAAATTGATTTTTAAATCCATTTTACCATTAGGTACATGGGTTACCATGATGAACCTTGACTTTTTAGCCATTTCCGACATGCATGTCAAATATAAGCAGATTTGAAAATTTTGAAATTTTCCTCTCAAAATGCTTCGATTCCTAAGGTTAACCCCTTTGGAAATCGACAAATTTCGAGGTCAAAATTGAAATTTTTTAAATGGGCTAATATTTGACGTGTATTTTGGGAATAGGTAAAAATTGAGGTTTCACCATGTTAAACCCTTCAAATAATTGGCAAATGAAGATAAAATATATTTCTTAACACGCTAAAACAATATTGAGTAAAATTGATTTTTGAATCCAATTGATCATTATTTATAGTGGTTACCATGATGAAGCTTGAAATTATATCCATTTCCGACATGCATGTCCAATTTTAGCCGATTTGAAAATTTTGATATTTGCTTGTCAAAATGCTTTATTTCCAAAGGTTAACCCCTTTGGATATTGACAATTTTTGAGGTGAAAATGGAAAAATTTTAAATAGGCTAATATATGACGTGTATTTTTGGAATAGCTAAAAATTAAGGTTTCATCATGTTAAGTCCTTAAAATAATAGGCAAATGAAGTTAAAAATATTTCTTAACATGGCAAAACAATATCGAGTAAAATTTATTTTTAAATCCAATTGACCGTTATTTAAATGGGTTACCATAATGAAGCTTGACATTTTAGACATTTCCGACATGCATGTCAAATATTAGCCTATTTAAACATTTGCAAATTTTTATGTCAAAATGCTTCATTTCCATAGGTTAACCCCTTTAAAAATAGATAAATTTTGAGGAGAAAATTTTAAATTTTTAAATGGGCTAATACTTGACGTGTATGTTGGGAATGGTTAAAATTGAGGTTTCACCATGTTAAGCCCTTCAAATAATTGGCAAATGAAGATAAAATTTATTTCTTAACACGCTAAAATAATATCGAATGAAATTGATTTTTAAATCCAATGGACTATTATTTAAATGGGTTACCATAATGAAGCTTGAAATTTTAGACATTTTCGACATGCATTTTATATATTAGTCCATTTGAAAATTTTGATATTTTCTTGTCAAAATATTTCATTTCCATAGATTAACCCCTGTAGATATTGACAATATTATTGGTGAAAATTGAAAATTTATAAATAGGCTAATATATGAAGTGTATTTTTGGAATGGCTAAAAATTAAGGACTCTAAATGTTAAGTCTTTAAAATAATAGGCAAATGAAGTTAAAAATATTTCTTAATACGGCAAAACAATATCGAGTAAAATTGATTTTTAAATCCAATTGACCGTTATTTAAATGGGTTGCCATAATGTAGCTTGACATTTTAGACATTTTCGACATGCATGTCAAATATTAGCCTATTTGAACATTTAAAAATTTTTAAGTCAAAATGCTTCATTTCCATAGGTAACCCCTTTAAAAATTGACAAATTTTAAGGAGAAAATATAAAATTTTTAAATGGGCTAATACTTGACGAGTATGTTGGGAACAGTTAAAATTTAAGGTTTCACAATGTTAAGCCCTTCAAAAAATAGGCAAATCAAGTTAAAAATATTTCTTAACACGCTAAAACAATATCAAGTAAAATTAATTTTTAAATTCATTTTACCATTAGGTATATAGGTTACCATGATGAAGCTTGACTTTTTAGTCATTTCCCACATGCATGTCAAATATAAGCAGATTTGAAAATTTTGAAATTTTCCTCTCAAAATGCTTCGTTTCCAAAGGTTAACCCCTTTGGATATCGACAAATTTTGAGGTCAAAATTGAAATTTTTTAAATGGGCTAATATTTGACGTGTATTTTGGGAATAGGTAAAAATTGAGATTTCACCATTTTAAGCCCTTCAAAAAATAGGCAAATGAAGTTAAAAATATTTCATAACACGCTAAAACAATATCGAGTAAAATTGATTTTTAAATTGATTTTACCATTAGTTACATGGGTCACCATGATGAAGCTTGACTTTTAAGCCATTTCCGACATGCATGTCAAATATAAGCAGATTTGAAAATTTTGAAATTTTCCTGTCAAAATGCGTCATATCCATAGTTTAACCCATTTGGATATTGACAAATTTTGAGGTCAAAATTGAAATTTTTTAAATTGGCTAATATTTGACATGTATTTTTAGAATAGGTAAAAATTGAGGTTTCATCATGTTAAACCCTTCAAATAATAGGCAAATGAAGTTAAAATATATTTCTGAACACGGTAAAACAATATCGAGTAAAATTGATTTTTAAATCCAATTGACGTTATTTAAATGGGTTACCATAATGAATCTTGAAATTTTAGACATTTCTGACATGCATGTCAAATATTAGCCAGTTTAAAAATTTAAAAATTTTCATGTCAAACTGCTTCATTTCCATAAGTTAACCCCTTTGGATATTCACAAATTTTTAGGTGAAAATTGAAAAATTTTAAATAGGCTAATTATAGGGGTTACCATGCATGTCAAATATTAGGCGATTTGAAAATTTTGATATTTTCTTGTTAAAATGCTTTATTTGCATAGGTTAACCCTTTTGGATATCGACAAATTTTGAGGTGGAAATTGATAATTTTTAAATGGGCTAATATTTGACGTGTATGTTGGGAATGGCCAAAAATTGAGATTTCATCATGTTAAGTCTTTCAAATAATAGGCAAATAAAGTTAAAAATATTTCTTAACATGATAAAACAATATCGAGTAAAATTTATTTTTAAATCCAATTGACCATTATTTAAATGGGTTACTATGATGAAGCTTGACATTTTAGACATTTTCAAAATGCATGTCAAATATTAGCCTATTTAAAATTTGATATTTTCCTGTCAAAATGCTTCATTTACATAGGTAAACTTTTTTGAAATCGACAAATTATGAGATAAAAATTGAAAATTTTTAAATGGGCTAATATTTGACGTGTATGTTGGGTATGGACCTAAATGGAAAGATAAAGGACGAAAAAAAGGATTTGGAAACAACACAAAATAGACCTAAAAACAAAAGAAACACATAATGAAACATAACAAAATATGATGTATCCATAATCTCAAACATCCCTCGTCAAAAGCATCCTTAACAAAATATGAGAACAAAGAAACAACACAACACAAGAGTCTGAATTAGGAAAACGAAAGGAGGTGGTTGTTAGTAGTAGTGTTGATACTATCCATCATCTCTAAGGTAGGGAAAGTACATATGGTATTGAGCTGCAACATCCTGAAACGGGTGCGAATGAGGGGGAGGATACTCTGGATACAAAGGATACTTGTAGCTGGAGTAAGAGTCCAGGTAGTATACCATATGCCTGTTCTGCCAATCCTGTGTCTGATGTATCCAATGTGTCTTGGTATGTACAACATGTACCTGCTCTTTAAGATGCTAACAAGAGTTAGTTGCCTCGCCTCTGAAAGTAGTAAGCTTATCCCTAATATCTCTAATATCATCCCAAGTACCCCTCATCTTTTGTCGAACGCAGGGGAACTGGCCAACCAAATCCAATCTATGTCCAATGTGGCGAAGAACTCCCTCACGTCATCAGGATAAGAATAGTCACAAACCGTCATCACGTTCCAAAAGTTCCACGACCGACAACAGTAGGTGTGAAATAGGGCAAGCCATTTCCTCATGAGGTTCTCAAGTCCTAACCTCCCCTAAAGAGCAACAAGGAGGTGATGAAGGGTCTGGTAACATCTCCAAACTGTGGAACCCGACACAACATCAAAGCACTTCTCATGGAGATGCAGAGAGGGAGGGAGGCATCATGTTGATTAGGATAGAGACAGTTAACCTGACTAGAAGAAGCGGAAGAAGGAGAGACTTAAGAAGAGGAAGCATCATTCCTTTCCTCTTTTGGTAGTCTGGGGTTTCGCTCGAGGAGACACCCTGAAATGAAAATAGAATGATCATCCCAAACAAACAAAATGGACTCCAAATGATCATCCAAACTCAATGCACCAGTTCTAGCAAGAAATGTCACAAAAGTTGAGAAAAGGAAACAAATAAACTCATGGTGTAGAAAGCAACCAAACTACTTAGGCAAAGATGCGTACAAAATCTCTCAACTTGATATGACATTGGCAAGATGCAAAAGATAGGCAAAAATAAATGAAAATACAACTAGTTAGTCTCAAACAAGACTAACTAGCAATCCACAACAAAAGCATCCTATGATTCATAAAAGTTATGGAATCAAGCTTAACTTATTTAGCATAAATTGCCACAAAGAAATCATCACAAAGGTGTACCAAGTTTAGTGAACAATAATGAGCAAAAAGACCGTATCCAAAACATCAAGTGACAAAGTAGGCATCATTCAAGCTATATCAAAAGGTGGGCTTATAAATATATGATTAGAGGAACCAACAGATTAGCTATATGCATCATGCTTCTTTGAACCATTAACCAAAAATAGTGAGCAACAAATGAATCATCAAGAGTAATGATATGACAAAATATGAGCAATGAAAGCAGTTGACCATACGTACAATATCAAATTGCCAATTGGAAGCATCAAAAGCACCTAAAAACAACCTAGGTACAAATATACAAGTGAGCACAATGATACCGTTCCAAGTTCTCCTCACAATGTTACAGTTCCAAGTTCTCCTCACAATGATTCCATTATCAACATCATTTTATCTAACAACATCACATGACAAATCTAGACAATCCAAGTGTGAAAAACTTTCTCCAAAAACTGGCATTTGCAATATTCAAATCAGCATAATTCATGAAATTAATCCAATTTTTACCATCACCAAAACTAATTCAACACATCAATCAATCAGCGCAAATGAAACTTCCCACCTCACACTTGAAAGATTTGTATCACTGCAAATGATAGAACACAAAAATTTCAAGCATAAAGGTACAAGTTTGACCACTTTCATCAAGTTCATCAACAGTTACCAAACAAGATCATGCATCATAGATAGCAATGAAAACAAGTACATGCAGTAGTAGACAGCTCATGAAGTCAAACATCATCACAAAAAACACAACTATCACTCAATAATAAAAGACACTATAACGCCAAAGTGTGAGTTGCAAATCAAAGAGGACTGTCAATTTAGTTCTTCGTAATGAACAACAAAAGCAGAATCTCATCTCGTAGTCAAAGAAATTAGTGAATTTCGACAACAAGAACAAGGTAAAACGTAAAGACGACTATATATAATATTTCGCCAAGCAATGAACACAACCTTGGTAAAAAATGTGAGGGAATCATCAAACGAAACAAGCTCATTGCATGATCAGAAAAATTTCATCAATAATAATGCAATTAGTCACCCTAAATTGGATACGTTGACAGCAACCTGCAAAATTAACAGATTCTCAGAATTCGACAAAATTTGAAACTTCGACAACTTCAGGGAAAAAAAATTCATAGCAAGAGTTGGATTTTGATCAAACAAGAAGTATCATGGGCATATAAAATGACATTCAATCAATGCAGCACCTGAAAATCAGTAAGAAGAACTCAAACTCGCACATTCCTCCGCTTTTTGTACGAAATTTATCAATCAAAGCAAGAGCATAATTCTCATAAAAAACGCAACATAGGCATCAGCGATGTTAAACAACCATATGAAGTACTTAGAACTCAGTAGAAAGCTTCAAATTTCAGATTCAAAAAAATGGGCACAACTTTAAAATATTTACGATTTCGATGAAAATGAAAAGTCAAGCGAACAACAAGTTCATAACAAGTAGAAACATCCAAGGAACTCATACACGACATTGGAGCACAAAAATCTACAAAGATTTTGACCTAATTAGTGTAATTTTAGAAATTGAAATTTCGAGACCTAATTTCGAAAACCGGACTAAAATTTGGCATAGAGTCGAAGATGGAGCTCTTGTTTGGGTGGTGGTCGTTGCTGGGCAGAGAAGAAGCTCCTGCGAAGCTGGCCGGAGCAGAAATGGGGGGTAGGACTGATGGGGTGGTGGTGGCGGAGTTTGGTGGTAGTGATGGTTTGCAAGATGGGAGAGAGAAGATGGAAGAGGGTGATGGTGGTGGTGACCGCGGTGGGGTGACGAACAGAGGAGGAGGGGCTAGGAAGTGGCGATGATGGAAGAATATGAGGAAGAGGAGAGTTGGGGGAGAAAGTGAGGGTTTTGTGCAAGTTTTGGCCGAGTTGACAACCGAATCAACTCGGTCCATTTTGAATTGTTGTGGTTAAATCTAATCATCAGTTGAGTCGGATGGGTCGACGGTCAAACTAAACGGTCAATAATTAATAGTCAGTTTGGTTCGGTCAAAAACCAATTTAGTTTGGGCATAAAACACACAGCATGGCATGTGAATGGCCAATTTTCACACGCCATGAACAAAATTTCCGAAATGTAAGGTCACATGACTTGTGACCTTGCAAAAGCTCAATTTTCCGAAAGATATCCAACTTCTAAGAGAATTCAAGCAAATTTTGAGCATCAAGCGAACATTGATTTCGACGAAAATTACTACCAAGCATTCTCAATCAACGATGGGTAATGCAACTCTCGGGATACTCTTGCTCTCGACTTGAAAATCACAAAAATAAAAAAATTGAAGACACGAACAAACACGACAAACACACAAACAGTCAGAAATATTATTCAACTACTCCTATTCCTAAGCTACAAAAGGCACGTCATCACATCACCGGGACTCACACACCACCCCATCGATGGCACCATTGGTGTCACCAACTCGGTAGTGCTTGAGATGATGGCCATACACGGTAAAAGGATCGGGGTGAGATGAATACTTTACCTCGATTTCCCCATATTGAAGTACTTTGGTTACCGTTAATGGACCGAACCACCTCGACATGAGCTTTCTCAAGAAGAGCTTGAGACGAGAGTTGTAGAGGAGCACTTGATCTCCTTCCTTGAACTCTTGGATCATGCAGAGATGAGCATCGTGAATCCTCTTTGTCTTTTTCTTGTACTTGGAGCTTTCATATGCATGGTAGCGGAACTCTTCAAGTTCATGCATTTGGAACTATCGCTCTTCACCTACAACAATCAAGTTAAAATGTAGAGTCTTAAGTGCCCAAAATGCTCGATCCTCAAGCTCTACCATAAGGTTGAAAGCCTTCCCAAAGAATAACCTGTATGGCATAGTACCGATAAGAGTATTATAGGCTGTCAGGTAGTCCCACAAAGCATGTTCGAGCTTAGTTGACCAATCCTTTCTTGAGCTCAGTCTACCAATCCTTTCGTGAGCTAAGTCGACCAATCCTTTCACCTCTCGATGGCACAGCCTATCGAATTGACCTTGGAAGTGAGTACCTCGATCACTAATGATCGCTTGAGGGCTTCAAACTGGGAAAAAACTTGACAAGAAACTTTCCGACGGTGCAGGGATCATTAGTGGGGAGAGTTATAGCCTCCGCCACTTGGACACATAGTCCACCGCCATAAGGATGTATTTGTGTCCTTGAGATGGTGGAAATGGTCCCATGAAGTCTATACCCCAAATATAAAAAATCTCACAAACGATCGAAAAATGTTGGGGCATCTCATTAAGGTGAGAGATGTTGCCCGCCCTTTGGCATTTATCAAAAGATTTCTCAAAATAAAAACTATCCTTATAAATGCTAGGCGATCCGCTCCATGATGGCCACCAACAGATCAGGAATGAAAATTTTTCAAGATCGCGTGGGCTTCGCTCAAGGGCACACATCTTTAGATCACCTTGTCCACACCGATACGGAAGAGGAAGGGGTCCTCCCACAAGTAATGATTGGCGTCATTCAAGATGCGCTGCTTTTGTTGTTGAAGGAGATCCTTTCGGAAGGTCTTGCTTGTGAGATAGTTGGTTATGTTCGTATACCATGGTTCTTCGATTTCATTAGCCAAGACATAGATAGCTTTTCATCAATCGGACCGTCTTCTGTGTGCACCATTTCACTCTCAACCAACCGAGAGAGGTGGCCAGCCGTTACAAATTTTTTAGAGCCCTTCTTGTCTTCAATCTCAATGACCAACTCTTGTAGCAACAGATTCCACCTAATCAACCCTGGCTTTGCATCCATTTTCCACATGAGATACTTGATGGCGGCATGTTTCGTGAATACCTTAGTATGAGAGAGAACTATGTAAGAATGGAACTTGTAACAGTGACAAGCATCATTATGAGTGTTGATTGCATAGTAGATCAGATGAAACTGGTTCTCTATTCTTTATCCTAAAACCGCTCCAACAGCATAGTTACTCGAAACACATTAGCTCAAATGGAAGAGTTCACTAGTGAGCTTCACCTTGAGAAGGTCAAAGGCAAGCAAGCACTCTTGCTTGAAGTTGAAAGGAACATCTGTGACAACCCAATTTTAGGTTGAGTGTTGGTTCTGGTTTTAGTCTGAGTTGCTGGGTTCTGGGAATTACCTAATGATCGTGTTTGCCAGATCAATCATGGTCGTCGTCAACAGTACATCACGAGCGTGACCACCAGTTCATCACGACCGTGACCATCAGTAAATTACGGGCGCGATCCTCAAGGAGTCACAGACATGGCTATAAGTTTGCCACGGGCGTGATGGACTTATTATAAAACCAAGTCCGCGACCTGGAACTCATAATTTATAGAAACTAAAAACTAAAAACTCCCAGACGAACGGTGCTCTCTTCTCAACAGGTGGAGCTAATCAATCCTAAATCATTTATATAAGGATTGAGAGGCTAGGAGAAGCGTCAGAAGGTAACCAATGTTCTTCTGCTCTTTCAATCCTACTAGTTTGAAACTCACGTAGTAAAATCCTGATAGTTAAGGGATTTGGGGTTTCAATCCTTTGATTAATCTCTTCAGGTCTATCAGGACAGGAGGCTTGAGCATCTGGAAGATAGTTACAGTTCAGACTCTATCATGAAGTTATTTAGAGGTGGGGGATTAGGATTACTGTAAAACCCCACCCCGTGAGTCATGGTCAAACCACTAGTTCTACCAAAGAGTCCTACATGGGTTTCAACCTGAGCCATACTCAAAACTCAACTACTAATAGAAGAGTAAAAACAAGCTTTAAAAGCTAAACTACAATACTTCAATTAATTGACCAACTAGGATCCCGGATCCCAAAACACGACAAGTCAAAAGAGGTACAACTCTGTTCTGAAAACACATCAAAATGATATCCAAAGATATCAAAACTCCAACCAACTTTCTCTCCACCATCAACTCCAGTTATTATGACTGAACACATAGACACACTGAGGAAAACAATATCTAATGGGGTCAGTGATAAACATTGAGTTGCTATCTAGACTTGCGTAGAACTGAGACTGTACTAAGAATATATTGAGATTATACTGAGACTATACTGAAGATAGAACGAAGAAGTCTATCTAAACACTGAATCTAGTAATGTGACCATGTGGTCCTGTAGGCATCAACCTATCATCAGCCACCCCTGGATGTGTGTGTGGATGGCCTTATGGTGGATCGGACCATGAAACCACCCTGAATACCGGGTGAGCAGCATTTATAGCATACTAAGCATGTCCTGCCTAAGCCTGACTATAACCTGGGCGATTGCACAATCCATGGATGGGTGACCAACACATCATAATCGGTAGCTAGTCTAACTAGGCCTAATTATGTCCTATCATGAACTATGAATCACACGCCATGGTCCAAACGACGTGAGCTTATGTTGAAACTAGAATTTTTTCCTATACAGTAGACCACATGCTACTGTATTTTCCTAAGAGCCCTGCTCTATATCACATCATAATACATGTACAGTAGATCACACACTACTGTACAGTCTTGAGATCCCTGCTCTGAATCACATCATAATACATGTACAGTAGATCACATGCTACTATAAAGTCCTAAGGCCTTACTCTGAATCATATCACATCCATTGTACAGTAGATCACATGCCACTGTACAGTCTTGAGAGCCATCATTCTAATCACATGCATAATCCAATCATTGATATCCTGATAACCTATTACAATTCTACGCTTAAAGCAGAAAAGGCAGAAAATTAATCTTAACCCCCCCCCCCCCACCTCTGATAGATTCCTGGTAGATTCTGTTTCTTGGCTTCCTTCCCAAACTGCATGTTGGGGAACGTTGTTGAACCTCGTGAGATCAACAATATTGAAGAAGTTCTTGAGATGTTGACTCGAACACTCATGTTCGAGGCTACTATAGGCGTGTTGTTGCGTCATTTGAATGTATTGAATATTCAACTCAAAGTCTTGGTTATCGATGGGAGGGCGCACAAAACTTGATAAAGTGCTTTTGAGGGTCGGCTTCCCATAGTTCCCAAGAGTCTGTTGTGGTTGAGACATTCAAAAGATGTTCTCAAATAATTCTGGTTCACCTTCAGAACTTGACTCAGCACTTGAAGCTTCTCTTCACTTGGTTGTAGAGTCCTTCTCAAATAATGGACCGAAGGGATTCTCAAAAGTGTCCTCTTCACCTCCGAAACTCGAACCAATACTCGAGTTCTTACTTGACTCGGGAGTAGGAACCTCTTCACTAGGTGGAGGAGAAGGAGTCAATACTCAGGAGTAGGAACCTCTTCACTAGGTGGAGGAGAAGGAGTCAATAAAACTCTTTGGGCTGGGCACCGGATTCTCCTCGAACTTCTCATACACCGTGATGATCTTAAGCGGCGGTCTTAATGGTCTTTGAAAGGGGTGAGAACAATTCCCCAATAACGGCGTCAAAAATTTAAGCACTAAGAAAGGTGTGTTAAAAAACTCCTAACGAAGCAAATGTCGATATGTTCCTAGGTTCCATTCACCATGCTTCTACTCAACCTTTACGATCCACCGTTTAGACGATAAAGAGTTAAAAAGGATTTCTATCTTGACTAGCTAGGTTTAACTAGCAACTAATGACAAAAGATAATCAGTTAAGTATATAAAACTAGAGGGGAAATAAGAGTTAACTATGGAGAAGAGAAGTTGCTAGATTTTGAGACAAGTCGATGCTTAAATCCTTTGGACAAATTAATTTGGACACACAAGACACTGGTTATGACCCTTAAGTGGTTGCATTTGGAAGGCAAGGAATATGATGGTGTTTGAGTTAACAGTTCATTCCTCTGTTGCTTCTTCTCCAGTTCCTCATGTGGTGTCAAAAATCCATATGATGTTTCCTCCTCTTGCCCCGGTTCGTTTTTGCCTTCATGAACATGATATTTCATGAATGCGCACAAAATTACTATTTATTAATTACCTTAATGAACTATGTATTTCATGATTGATACCTAAACAAGTTTGTGCCAAGCGTAGAATTTATACATAGGTCGTTTATTTTATTCTTTATAAAATCTATAAGATTCTGAACTTCTTGACTATCATTAGGTCAGTTTTTATTTTCTATTAGTTATTTTATTTTTATTTTTATTTTTCTATGCTACATGGTGGTTTGTTATGTATTGTGACTTAAAGAACGTGTGAATTTAAAGTAGTCTGTTAGTAGTTGGTAATATGATTTTTGTAGGGCTAGCTCTTAAGACATGTAATGCAATGGTTGTACATGTGATTATCGTAATGGTAAGAATTTTTGTAAAAAAAATCAACCCTTCTTAATCTTATTTAATTATAACAAAAAATGACTTATTCAAAATTAATTAAACGATAATGAATCCGACATTTTTTCACCACCTATCTTCCTTCATACCAACCTAAACAAAGTTCCAAAAACAAACGAAACATCCTACTTTCTCTCTCTAAACACGCATATTTCTCTCTCTCTCTCTCTAACCTCCAATCTCTCAATCTTCCCTCTTTCATCTATAGTTTTGATCATGAATTGAACACCTTTTCTTTGCCACCATATACCCACAAGCCACCCCTCCAAAAAAAACACAAGAAAAACTAAAAAAAGAAACTCATCACCCTTTCCCCTCTCTCCCTATCTCTCTCTTCTCTCCCTTTTCCCCAAAATTCCCATTTGAAACAAAAATGGGGAATTGTTGCTCTAGGGGCAACGAAGGAGATGAAGCCTCCAACGATGGAAAGGGAGAAGACGCACAACAACAGGGAGGAGGTAGTAGTAATCCAGGTAGGGTGCACATTCTATTACTGTAAACCGTTAAAAACTCGATTAATTAATCAGCTGACTTTAGGGTAGAGACATAAGGGAGTCGGGGTGAGTCCTGACTCATCTAACTTTCGTTCCTAAGCATTAAAATTGTGTATATAATTGTGGCTCAATACATTTTTTCAAATTGGCGACTCAGTATTTGGTTAGTGCATATTTCAATTTTAGTTATGCTACCTGCACAGGATCATCCAAGATGGCCCCACCTGCTTCTCCTGGGCCATCCAAGCCTTCCAAAAATTCCCCCATCGGCCCCGTCCTAGGGAGGCCGATGGAGGACATCAAGTCAACCTACTCCGTCGGCAAGGAATTGGGTCGGGGCCAGTTCGGGGTCACACATTTGTGCACCCACAAGGCGAGCGGGGAGCAATTCGCATGCAAGACCATAGCCAAGAGGAAGCTGGTCAACAAGGAGGATTTGGACGATGTGCGCCGAGAGGTTCAGATCATGCACCACTTGACCGGTCAGCTGAACATCGTGGAGCTCAAAGGTGCTTTCGAGGACAAGCACTCGGTGCATTTGGTGATGGAGTTGTGTGCCGGTGGAGAGCTCTTCGATCGTATCATTGCGAAAGGTCACTATAGCGAGCGAGCTGCGGCTTCTTTGCTTAGAACCATTGTTCAGATTGTGCACACTTGCCATTCCATGGGGGTCATTCATAGAGATCTTAAACCTGAGAACTTCTTGCTCCTTAATAAAGACGAGAGTTCTCCCCTTAAGGCTACAGATTTCGGGCTTTCTGTGTTCTACAAGCCCGGAGAAGTGTTCAAGGACATCGTCGGAAGTGCATACTACATTGCGCCGGAAGTGTTGAAACGGAAGTATGGCCCGGAAGCTGATATTTGGAGTATTGGAGTTATGTTGTACATTCTGTTATCAGGCGTTCCTCCTTTCTGGGCAGGTAATTATGTTTTTTCCTTCATTATATAGTATTTTTTCATTTTCTACGTAACAAAATTTACATGTTAAAATAATGAGTATTTGTTTGCTTTTGTTCATCATGTACTACAGAATCCGAGCATGGCATTTTCAACGCGATTTTACGTGGACATTGTGATTTTACAAGTGATCCATGGCCGTCGATTTCACCTCAAGCCAAGGATCTTGTACGAAAGATGCTCAACTCAGATCCTAAACAAAGGTTAACGGCTTCTCAAGTTCTAAGTAAGTATATCCCTAAAAGCAACTATTATTATTCTTTGGTGACATTTTTCCGGTAAGAATTGGAGCCAAAATCGGGGCTCAATTTGACCCAATTTCGCTAAATACGTTCTAAACACAAAAAAATGGTTGAGTCCAATTCTGTCAAAAAATAAGGTTTAATTTTAACTGATTTTGGCTCCTTGTCTCCGTTCTGATTTAGACGGAATTGCCTACTCCAGTTAATTCCAACTTGAATGCAAATTCTCGATTAGAATTGAAAACGACACATTAATCTTTGAGAGCTATATGAGAAATTAGTAAGAGACAAATTTCATAATATTAATATTCATCAAAACTAAACAAATTCAATTGTTGTCGTCAAAATTTCATTTTTTCATCCCAATGAACTAAAAAGAATTTCAATTCATGATTCCTCTTCTATTAGTAGCTCAATTTTGACATTCAAATGAAATTTATACGAAATGGGGTCTAAGTTGTTCACTTTTATTTCGATTATGCAATGTAGATCATCCATGGATCAAGGAAGATGGAGAAGCACCAGATGTTCCTCTTGACAATGCTGTATTGGGTAGACTAAAACAATTCAAAGCAATGAACAAGTTCAAGAAAGTTGCTCTAAGGGTAAATTAATTAATTACCCAATTCACTATTATTTTTCATCTAACTTAAAATTATAAGCAGCATCCATTATATATATTAAAAGTTGAATTTGATTAAAATAAATAAATAATGAGACAGGTTATTGCTGGATGCTTGTCGGAGGAAGAAATCATGGGACTAAAGGAGATGTTCAAAGGAATGGACACAGACAACAGTGGAACAATCACACTCGAGGAACTAAAGCTTGGGCTTGCTAAGCAAGGAACTAAGCTTACCGAAGCTGAAGTTAAACAATTGATGGAAGCAGTAAGTTTTGACAGAGCGAGAAATCACATCATATTATTAAAAAACAACAATTAATGTTACTACTGATGAACAGTCTGTTAATTAACTGTCTCTCTGTTGGTTGTTTGTATAGGCGGATGCAGATGGAAATGGAACCATTGACTACGAGGAGTTCATCACGGCCACAATGCATATGAACAAGATGGATAGAGACGAGCATCTTTACACAGCTTTCCAACATTTCGACAAAGATAATAGCGGGTACTTGATTTTTAACCTATTTCATGGACAATGAGATTTTTCAAATCTTAAGTGATTTAAGTAGAAAGTGACTAAATTTTCATGTTGAGTTTTAAGAGAATTAAATAAGTTAGGGGTATATTAGTCATTTACAAAATTAAAATTTTTCGTTTAATTTTAAAAAATCTCACGAAACAAATGAGATATTTACCGAAATCACTTGCATATTTCAAATCCCCCTAATATTTGAAATCACTTTCGATCAAATCAAACGATGGATTATATCACAGTACTGAAATTGAAACTATGTTATGAGATGATTCAGGTACATAACAACAGAAGAGCTTCAACAAGCCCTAAGGAGCTTTGGTATAAATGATGATAACGAGCTCAAAGATATTCTCTCTGAAGTTGACAGCGATCACGATGACAGAATAAACTACGATGAATTTGTTGCAATGATGAAAAAAGGAAACCCTGAAGCCAATCCAAAAAAACGACGCGACACCGTATTTGTCTGAACATACGTGCATACATACATAGAGTTGAGACTTAATTAAGCATATGCATCATGGGCATTATGGGAACACAAACGCAAGTAATGATTGATCATCAACTTTTAAAAAAAGATATATGGAATGTGTGTATTTGTACAACAAACGTATAATTATACCAGCTGGCTGGCCGTATGTGTGTGTATTTTTACGTATTAAGTCGTCGTCTATGTATCTTTGTGGGTGGGGGGTACTGTGTGTGTGTGCGCGCGCAAGCTGGAGAGAGGTTAGGGAGGGTGATATTCTTTTAACAGTGTATAGTATTCTTTTTTTTTTCTCACACATCGATCCTTAATTGTAAGAAGGCCAAAAACAAAAACAAGAACAAAAGTGGTGGTGGTGGTTATATTGTTTTAGTGGTGGTCTTGAGTGAAAGTTTGGTGATGGGTATTATCCAAAACAAAGTTTTGATTCTTTTCTATTTTGTGTGTTTGTTGACATACAGATCAGTACTTCTGAAGATTTATTCATGATGAAAACAAAGAAGTGAGATGATGAATTCTCATAATTGATTAATATATTGTTTGACATATATATAATTTTATTTGAAAACCCTGATTTTTCCAGGGATGAACTGTAATCAATTAGTAAGATGACACCAATTCATGTATGTCCTTTAGACGTCAGGTTTTCTCCTGAACTTTCCACTGTGATTTTTCGTTATATCTGCGATGCACATGAACCTCATAATCAATGGAGATGGAGATTGGCTCTGAACCATCAAGAGCAATTGACACACCCCAAGGACTGTCAGTATCTTTAGACATCAGAACACAGGTTTGACATAAACTAACCAATCCACAGAAAATGTTTGTATGTCCATTTGAACAGGAACTCCCGCCATCCTCACCACAGCATTGAGCCATTCCTTAGAAAATAACAGAGGAGGGCTGCCGGTCAAAGAATATTTTTAGTGGTTATTAATTCCACTTAGGTGTTTTTCTAGTTTAGTAAATGCCTTGTATTCGGGTTGACAATTCAACTCCAAAAACAATGTTATTATTGTATTATAGTAGTTAGTATCCTCGCCTGCCACGCAAGTGATTTCGAATGGGGGCTTATTCGTCAATTAGACTGATTGTGATTGGTATGTAAGCTCAAATGTAATGAGAGGGCATCCTCAGGTTGCATGCTAATTATTTAACTTCATTGTAATTTACAGATTTTGTTTTCCCTTAACCAAGTCTATGCAAGTCTTAAATTAAAGATGGGCTTTGTCTTATGTAACTCTCGTGGCGTGGAAAAAAAATTCCAATCCATATACTGTTAAGTAACCAGATTCTAACATTGGAATGAAGAACAACAGGGCCAAGGATAAAAACGAACCCAAGTGGAGATTTCGATACATATGTGTATAATGTACATTTAACATTAAAAATATTTATTTCAAAAATTTAAAACTGAAACAATAAATTCTAAACATATTACATGTAACCCTAGACACTAAATGATAATGCTACCTCTAAACACTAAATTCTAACCCTCAAACATTATATCATGAACCAAATTCTTAATCGTACTCCAAACTCTAATTTTTGACCATAAATCTAAATTAACCAATCATAAAACTCTTAATTAGACTCTAAACACTTACCACTATGTCCTAAACCATAAACACTAAACAAGAACCTCAAAACTCGTAGTTTTAAACATAATATATAAAAAAATATGATAAAATATAGCATATACAAATATATACCAGAATCTTTTCCTTCAATTATATATATATTTTCAAAGGTCATATTTCCTTTTTTACTTCTTGAGTTTAGGCAAAATAAAATTTCCACAATTCGCACATAACCTCTCATTTTTCTAATTATTTCATTAATTATTTTTTTTATCATTACAATATTATAAACTCTTTCTCCCTTCTTTACTACCTTTTATTTAATTTTTCGTTCATAACTTTTCATATACGTTTCAGAATATATTTTACTCTTCACAAATAATGTATGTTATAATTTTACGAGTCCAATGACATCAATTTAATAAGTTTGACTCAATGTTTAAGGAAGATGGTTCATAATGCATTTAAAATCTCAAATCATTGTAAACTACTTTAGACCAATTCAGAACACTAATCAGATTGAGTCAGTTTGAATTAGACATATCCATCAAACATAAACATAGTCCATATAACACGATCTTTATTTCAAAAAAAATTTAACAGGTCAATTAAAATTATATTCTCTTAAATTAATTAGATTACAAAACATTAACTTGACTATATTTCATAATTTAAAACTTATTTCACATTTTAGGGTGGATAGTTAGCAAATGATTTTTTTAATGCTTAGCTATTAAATCATGTATAAATTCTTACATTTTATTACCTACACTAATAATTATACCATATTTAATATTCAAAACGTTCATATGACTTTGAAAGATCACATTAAAATAATAAAATATGCTCATCTCATTTTTTGTATTTTTGTTGAATTGTTGATTGTAAGGAAAAAGAAATCAAAGAGATGATAGTATATAGAACCCCACTTTCATAATATGTAAATTTCCTCATTTACATATCTTGACCATATATATTCAAATCTAAATCAAGGGATCACTTATCATAAATACAATTTTAATAAATTATTTTTAAGTTTGCAATGTATTACTTTTTCACATATATAAATATACATTACTGGACTTGATAATGTGTCAAGGCCACTGCATCCGGCATTAGAATTTAGAATAGTATTATCTAAATTTTTTTGTGAGGGTCAATTCCAATGACAAATGGATTAGAAGTTACCACAGTAGAGCGAGTGTACTGCCAGAATCATTTCTTCTCCTGAATTATTTGTAAGTATATAGTTAATATAATATATATCTGGAGTAGATATTGAGAATATGAATTATCATCGGGTTAGGGCATCTCCATCCCAAAATTTTAGTAATTAATAAATTGATGTGGAGGGTGAGGTGGCACCTATTTAACAATAAATATGGCTCCACATAAGCGTGATAAATTAACAAGTTTTCTAAATTTAGAAAGTCAATTAGCAATGCCACATAAATAAATGAACCACTTTTTAAGAAAATAATATTAACGATTTGGATTATATTATGAATGATATATTTTTATTGGTGGAAAGTTTTGTTAATGAAGATATAATGATGAATAAAAATTGTTAGGGATGAGGTGACTCGAAATTGTTCATTAAATGAATTGTTTGAACATAATTAGAAATTGTTAAATAAATTTTGCTACGGAGATGACCGAACAAGTAAATTAATTGAATGGGATCTAAAGCTCTTATAGTTAATCATATGGTTAAGAATACCGGATCGGACTGAGCGGGTTGATCGGTTCGACCGTAACCCGATCATTTATCGATACCGATTCGCCGTTGATAAAAATGGTTAAAACCGGCCGTTAACCCGATTTGACTAGTAAAACCGGAGAGAGGGAAAGGAGTTAAGACTTTGGAGCATATACACAGTAGAGATAGAAACTCAGAAAGAGAGAGGAGAAGGGAATTTAGTTTAGCGGCGGACAAGTGAGGAATAGATTAGTATTTTGCTATATATATATGATGGTTTATTCTTATTTTTGCACTTTTAAATTTTTAATTTTATATAAAGTCTTAAATTTGGTTGATTATTGTTTTTAGATCACCATTTTTAGCAAGTTAAGTTTGTATATGTTGTTGTTTTTAATTTTTTACTTAAAATGTTCAATATATTATGTTTTTAGAAGATTATATTTGAAAATTTGACTTTATATACTGTCGGTTCGATTCGACTCAAATTAAAATCTATCCGGCCAGGCTTAACTATATTTAATTATTTAATTATTTAACAATCCAACCCGATTTAGAAAACGGTCCAACCCTCGGTCAAACAATCAAACCTTGAACCCCCAGCCTCACCGGTTCAATGTCCGATCTGATTTTCGGAACCTTAGTTAATCATCCAAAGCAAAATCAACCTAACTGGGTAGGAGTTTGGCTAGACAACTAACCAACCTTCCGGCCTTTTCCGGCCGAGACTCATTCTTTTCCCAAAATGCCCAAGCGAGCTTGACAGAGTGGCGGGCAATGGCCCAACTCTGAGAGATAGTTGGCCCAAACAGGCACCGCATATTTAATTACAAATGATTGTATGTTATCACTCTTCCTATGTGAGGGTTTTTTGCGGAAGCGATTTTTCTTTAACGGCGTGCGCCTGTATCTCTGTGCATTAGGGTTCGGTTGGAAGGAGATTGTGACGGAGCTAGTAGGAGATGGGTGACTTAGAACAAGAGTTGAATCAATTAATGTTGGAAGAAGAGGAGGAGGATCTTGGAACCGAAATTCCGGAGTTGGAGGATGTCGAGGACGACGATGAGTTTCCTTTGTGTGTTGTTCGCAAGGTCCATACAGACAAGGAGGTCAACTTCACTTTGTTCCAAAATAGAATGGCGGATTTGTGGAGACCGTACTACGGAATCAAAATCGAAGAGCTAGAGGAGAAGAGGATTTTATTCCGCTCCTATCACGAGTTGGATTTACGATGGGTCGTAGACAATGGTCCATGGCCGTTCGAATCAAGTCTGGTGAGGATGTTGGAAATAGGGAGGGGACAGCACCCCTCGCAGGTGAGCCTTAATGTTGCGGAGTTTTGGGTACATGGTTGTGAGATGTCGGCTAGCTTTTGCACAGCAACTGTGAGAAAAGTGATCGGTGATTATGCTGGAATTTTTTTTAGGATCGATGAGGAACATAAATACACTAAAGAGGAGCCTTACTTGAGAGTCCGCATCAGGTTGGATATAAGGAAACCGTTAAAGCAGGAGAAGAAAATACGCAAACCTGGAGGAGCATGGGTGACGGTTATGCTTCAATTAATCGAGAAGCTACCGACCTTTTGTTTTATGTGCGGGCGAATGGGACATGTGGATCGGAGCTGTGGTCTACGATTCCAGGCAGGCAATAAAGATATATCCTGCAACGTTGGACGTCAGCGTTGAGAGCACCACCTCGGAAGAAGAAACAGAGGGAAAGATCTAAATATTTGGTGGAGGATACGACAACTGAAGAGGAGTTGGGGAAAGCAGGCAATCAGCGTAACCTAGTGTTGGGTAGTAGCAGTAAAGTGTGGGGGAGAAAGGAGGAGGAGTTAAGAAGGGCACATGTGAGGACGTGGGGATGGATGAAGAAGATGAGGGGATGAAGATAGGGGAAGATAAAAATAAAAGGAGATGAGGTGGTGAAGAGACAGGTACAGGGAAGGAGTCGGGTGGTCAAATAGGGATGGGAAGGAAATTTGGGCTAGATATCACAAACAATGGAGGTCGTGATGCAAAAACCATGGTGCAGGGAGGCCTGGGGACCAGGATCTACCAATCATCGTGATTATCATGAGTTGGAGCTTCCGGGGCATGGCCCAACCTCGAGCGGTTCAGGTGTTAGGTGAGTTAATTAAGACTCATTGGCCAGGTGTGATTATTTTACTTGAGACTTTTGCTAATAGAAGTAGAATGGAAGAGATCCGGGTATAATTGAAGCTTGAATGGTGTTTTGCGGTAGATGCGGCAAGACATAGCGGGAGAATTTGTGTACTTTGACAGGAGGGGGAGAATGTGAAGGTGATCGAGTTTAGGCGGAATATAATTACCATGGAGATTCAGGAAGGAGTGGCTCCGTTTATATTGACAGGATATTACGGATATCCATAAAGGACTAGGCGAAGGGCGGCGTGGGATTTGCTACGTAATATAGAAAGATCGGGTCAGGAACCATGATGTTTCATGGGATACTTTAGTGACTTATTGAGTAGCGATGAGAAGCGTTGTTTAAGAGACCATCTAGAGGCATTGATTGAGGAAATGTTGGATAGGGCGATGGTTAATGGTGCATGGGCGCAATTGTATCCGGGTGCTACGTTGAAGAACCTCGTTGCGCCAATCTCATGTCATTCACCACTCCTATTGATCATGAGATCAGGTGGTTACAGGAGGAGGATAATGCGGTTTCGGTTTGAAAACAAGTGGTGTGAGGACAATCAATTAAACCTTTAATTACTAGTAAATGGGCGGAGACCGAAGGGATTTAAGGAGTCTGTTGGAGGCTTGCGCAATGGAGTTGACTAGTTCAGGCAAAGAGATCTATGTACAATTCCATAAAAAGAAGCTTGACCTTGATAAGAGAATGGAGGAGCTAAGACAAAGAATAGATAGTGGATCATGTGATGAGTGGAGGAAGTGTAGAACGGAGAAGTTGATGTTATTACAGCAAGAGGATTCATATTGGAAACAGAGAGCTAAGCAATTTTTTTTACAATTTGGTGATATGAATACTAAGTTCTTTTATGCAGTTGCAAATGGCAGGAGACGAAAGAAGGTTATGAAATATTTGCTTGCGGAGGATGGTACGTGGCGTGATAATGTGGGAGATATGGCGGAGATGGTGCGATAATATTTTGGCAACTTATTCAGAGAAACAGTTAGTGAGTGGAAGTAGTCACGTATGTGGAAAGTAGGGTTATAGATTATGATAACCAATTCTTGCTAGCACCGTTTACTGACGGGGAAAGTAAAAAGGCGATGTTTTCGATGAATCTAGATAAGGCCTCGGGACCCAACGGATTCAATACGGGGTTTTATTAGAAGTTTTGGCTTGTGGTTGGTGAGCATGTTTCGGCGTGTTGTAGAGATTGGTTGAGAGAGGAGAATTGCCACATTTTTTATAGGATACGACGATTGTTCTACTACCGAAGGACAACCTTTCACAAACTATGAAGGATTGGCGCCCAATATCTCTTTGTAATGTTCTTTATAGGTTGGTGGCAAAAGTGGTGGTGAACCATTTGAGAAGAGTGATGTCGGATTTGGTGCCGGAGGAACAGTCTGCGTGCGTGCAGGGAAGGTCAATTACTGACAATATTCTAATTGCTTTCGAGACACTCCATGGTATGAAGATGAGACGGCGGGCTAAACATGGAGAAGTGGCGATAAAAATTGATATTTCTAAGGCCTATGACAGAGTTGATTGGCGATATTTGTAGGAAGTTCTGAGAAAGATTGGGTTTCCAAAACGGTGGGTGGGTCTAATGAAGATATGTGTGGAGTCGTTGGAGTACCAGGTTGAGATGAATGATGTTATGGTTGGACTTATTGTTCCGGAGAGGGGGTTTAAGGCAGGGCTGCCCGCTTTCACCTTTTCTTTTTGTGTTATGCATAGAAGGATTATCTGCGTTGATACGACGGGAAAACGAGGCGGTACGGATCCATGGATCCTGGGTTTGTCGGAGAGCTCCGGCTATGCCACATTTTTATTTGCATATGACGGTTTTTTCTTTTGCAGAGAAGAAATTGAGGAGGTACGAAGAGGTACGAAGATTGAAGAGAATGTTTGAGGTGTATGAAAATGCTTCTGGTGAGTCAATCAATTACGCGAAGTCTTGGGGTGTTTTTTAGCCCTAATAGGCACACTATGCTAAGGGAATGGGTGAGACATATATTGGTCATCCAAGCTTCATTAGATACAGGTCGATATTTATGAATGCTTTCTTTGGTGGGGAGGAATAAGAGGGCTACTTTAACTATTTAAAAGAGAGAGTTTGGAAGAAAATTCAGAGTTGGAGGAGTAAACCAATCTCAAAAGGAGATAAAGAGATACTTATCAAAGCAGTAGCTCAAGCATTACTGATTTATCTTATGAATGTGTTTCTAATGCCTATGACCCTGCTGGAGGAGATTGAGAATATGTATAACAGTTATTGGTGGGGAACGAAGGGCGCATGGGTAGAGGAATAGCGTAGATGAGGTGGGAGAGGTTATGTGTGAGGAAGGATTTTGGTGGAATGGGTTTTAGGGATCTATATGGTTTTAATCTTGCGATGCTCGGTAAGCAGGGTTGGCAGTTATTTACTAATCCAACGTCGTTGGTGAGCAGAATACTCAAAGCTAAATATTACCAAAATGGGAATTTTTTGTCGGCTAATTTTGTCTCAAATCTAAGTCTCACATGGTGTAGTATAGTAGAGGCAAAGCTAGCTGTGACTGAAGGGTATCGTTGGAAGATTGGAAACGGAACACAAGTTAGGGTTTGGAGTGACCCGTGGATTCAAAGGGAGGGTAATTTCTATGCGGAATCGGTTAGTCCGATTCCATATTGGGATCTAAGAGTTTCTTCACTCATTATGCCAAATGGAGTTACCTGGGATAAGAGTTTCTTCACTCATTAAGAAGTTTATTTCATCTAAGGGAGGCGGAGGAGATTCT
The DNA here is from genome assembly GCA_030674075.2 of Linum usitatissimum. NCBI lineage: Eukaryota > Viridiplantae > Streptophyta > Magnoliopsida > Malpighiales > Linaceae > Linum > Linum usitatissimum. Next base: position 4,549,842 of record JAUJYP020001374.1, read on the forward strand.
GGCTATGCCATTAGTTGGAAGTGAAATGGATGAAGTGGTGTGGCCCTATAGTAAGTATGGTATATACACGGTACGGTCAGCGTATAGGTTGTTGATTGAAGGGTGTATTGATACGAACGAGATGAGAGTGAATGGAAATTAGAAGAAGCTATGGGCGTTAAAAGTGCCACCCAAATTAAAACATTTTTTTGTGGAGAGCTAGCAGAGATGGACTATCGACAAGGTTTCGACTACAAGAACGCCATGCTCTTGCTCTGGTGCCATGGGAGTGCGGGCCATGCTCCACGAAGATTGAGACAGCGTGACACTTATTCTTAGAATGCACGTTTGCATGGGAATGTTGGGAGGAAGTGGGATTGAGAATGATTGTTGAGCAGACTCGAGATCGTAGCGATTCCTTTAATGAATGGATTATGTGTGTATTAGGGGAGCTAAATATGGAGCAATGCAGGAAGATAACCACGGTGTTGTGGGCTTTGTGGAGGGAACGAAATGAGAGAGTTTGGAAGTCTTCTTCTAAAATTATATGCTAAGTGTGTGGTAGAGGCAGCAATAGATACAATTGGATCATGGGAGAAGGCCCAGCACAAGCAACAATGCAATGGGAGTGGCAGCAGCGTCGGTAGCTGCATGAAATGGCACGTTCCAGCTCTGCCAACGGTTGAATGCAATGTCAACGCAACCTATTTTTCAGATCGAAGAGAAGTAGGGATTGGAGCATGCTTACGTGATGGTATGGGCAGGATCATTACATACAAAATGAATTGGTGACATGGAGGAGGATGCAGTAAAGAAAGTGAAGCCATGGCGTTAATGGAAGCTATGCAGTGGTGTGTGGAGTTACAGTTGTATGATGTATGTTTTGAATCTGATGCCCAGATGGTGGTCAATGTGTAATAAAGGGAGAAGATATGAATGACCGTATAGAGTCTGGATATATTATTATTGTTGCAGGTCCATTCTTTCATCAAAACCGGGGTTTACAGTTAGTTATGTGAGGAGAGATAGTAACAAGGCTGCCCATTCGTTTGCACATCAGTCAAAGTTTTGCGAGTCGCCTACTGTTAGGAAGGCTCCTACATAGTTTTTAGTTCCGTTCCTGAATGATGTTTGTTTCGAGATTCATAATTAATAAATAAGTATCCATTTTATTCAAAAGAAAATCACTCTACCTATGTGCTTAGATTTCATGCATCAAACACACGATTATTGGCATTTTAACCATCTAGTTTATATAGACATCATTTTCGAAAACAATCTTACAAAATCATCAACTATAAGGGCAACTTAAAAAATACGATATAAACCATCTCGACCAACGGGCCGGCAATTATCTAGTATTGATATAGCTGTAATCCTAGACATTCATCCCAGAAACATTCAAAACTAGGAAGAGATTGGTACGATGTCATCATACCACATCTAATCTCCACAAGAACAATCGATCAGCTGTTTGCAACATCAGGGTAAACGCTCAATCGTTACTTCCCACCTACATGGTTTCTTCTTCCTAATTTGGATGTCTAGGCCAGCATCATTAAGAGATTGATTAAAAAAATACTTCAAGTACTTATCCAGAGCCATGCAAGGTATCTCTGCTTCGAACGCATACTCCAAATTTAACTTCTTCAATTTCGTAAAAGGCGAAGGTTGTTCATCTAGAGAACCTGGAATTTCACACATGGCCTGCACAAAAATAGAATCCAAATCAATACAGTGGAAATAAATCCGCAAGTAAAAGTAAATCATACAAATGTATTTAGTATTTACCATGCTGATAGCAATGGATAGCCTCAGAAACTCTACGTTACGTAGAGCACGAAACAAGAAGCCAAGAGATACTTGGTCATAATAATCACCCCCATAAAAAGATTCCAAACAATCACCTCGAACATAAGCATGAATAAGGGACGGACGGGTAAGCATGAATAAGGGACGGATGCCTTAGTTCTGAAATTTCCATGGAATCAGCAAAATCCAATTTGAAATATTTGAGTTTGGGTGCAGATATTTCCAACCGCCGCACAGTAATATCTGAGAGGGTCAAGTTGACCAGATTAGTCCGAAAATCCTCAATGTCACAGTTCGGTCATCACCACCGTGTCCAGTCACCCACCAGCAACCTTGCTAACGGGAAGCGGATGGCGAAAGGACAAGACTTTGTCAACAAACTTTTTGTACCTGGAGTGTGCATCGAATTCCAGCTCCAGATTGAGAGAATGAACATTTTTCCAGGCTGATTCCCACTGTTTGGACAATACACAAGTTTGAACGGAAGATTTTGTGTCGAGGAAGGAGAGGATGTGGTGAAGAATGGAGTCTGGGAGATTGCTTATTCAGTCAACTCTCGGAGAATTGGATTTCCAAGAGACTAGAGATCAGATCAGCCATTTTCCAATGTTCCTACTTTCATAGGGTTTACATGGAGTTGCTTCTTCCCTTTGTGCTCACTACTATCCTCCATTGGAGCTCAAGCTTGGAGTTATGTAATGTTCCTGGTTCTTCAGAAAACGGCTAAAGTTGTTATGGGCTGCACTATTTGTGTCAGCTCGGTGGTAGTGTCGAAGAATCCATGGTGTTCCTCCCTCCTGTAAAAGCAAATTTCTTTGTTACATCCATTAGGAAGAATTTTGTATATCTTACGAAGCGTAATGAGCTTATTAACTCGTCTGCAAGAAAAATAGGTTTTCTGATTTACAGTTAGTATTTTAGCTTGAGGGTTGTACATGATAGCTTGCTGCACTGCACCGTCCAAAGTTAAAGAAAAGCGACTAAAAGAGTGTTCCAAAGAAAACTTTAAAGAAAGACGATGGTGTGGCCACCTAGAGAGAACGGGTGTTTTCTTTTCTATTTTCAGATTTCTCGAATAGTCGAATTCGATCCCGAATTCCACTACGCTAATGAAGTCAATGTGTTACTTACAGTGCCCAGGGGATACAATGACCAAAACTGCAGTTACATTCAACCAACAACACTAGACTACTTTTCCTTACCTATTCTTATTATTTTCTGCAATCTTCACTTTCTAATAACTCGCCCTCCGGAAGCAACATTTTTGCTACGCCGAGACTCCATTTTCTGAGGTTGAAAATGGAAATGGGAACAACTTAAATCGACTGTCGTCTCATATTCACCACCCAAAAAGAATGTACCATCTTGGACACATCATATCAGCTGCTAGTAGTAGAAGAAGGTGCTGAGGGAGGCTGAGTGGTCTGACGAGCACCGGGGGTCCAAGAATATACGAGCAACCCTAAAACCAAGATGATGGCTCCTCCAACAAATCCCTTTGGAAGGGTGGATGCTACTCCAATATAAGGCAGTGGAAGTGTGAACGTGTATACCGCTATCGGCACTTCATACACAAGAACAATAACACCAAGTCATAATCAGCAAAAGTACATACGTTGAGATCCATGAAAAGTGAGACAAAATCGAATGGATCTAGTACCCGAAAATGTGGAAGCAAGGGAGGACACAACAGCAGAAGAAATCTTGAGCAAGTGCAGCAACGATATGTTGAACCCCATGTTTACGAGAATGAACAGCAGAGGTAGAACTGGTGCACCTTCACATCCTTTCCAACATAAAAGTAGAGTCCGAGTTTAATAAGTGACTAGAGTATATGTCAATACATCCCAACTTAAATTATGAAGAAGCCAGTTAAAAACTCTGGGAAACATATCCGTTGCTTACTTGCTGTGAATAACTTAAGGCCATGCATGAATTGATAGACCAAGATAACCAAGTGACAGAACGTCAATATTGATACTTGGGTGAGTTTCTTTTCTCTCCTTACAATGCAATCGGTCGTAAGTTATGTCAAGCTCAACGACTTACTGAAAGCGCAAACTCAAAAGTCAATGGTCTAGTTATCGATAGCTTACCACTTGACAAAGTACCGATGTTTAGAAAGCAAGCTGCCCCATCTTTAAGATAGCTTGGAAGCTGACTGAATGGTATTCCCCACAACTTAGACATAAACGGCACAAGTAGGCAGATGAATAATGCCTGCAAACAACGCAGATTAAGCAAATAATTTTATGCATTTTGAACTTTGTTCACTTAAATGGGGGCAAACATCTGTAACCAAGAACAGAACACTCACTTGGTATGCAGATCCAAAGGAGTTCACAACAAAAATATCTAGTGACCCTCCCTGCAGTATTCATTGAACAGTATCAGCAAAAATACAATATCACACACAAAAAAGAGATTGATGGTCTGGCTGAACATGCTTATTCCAGATTATCCTTTCCACTTAGTAAGATGTTGACTGTTACGGGAATAGGGGACTATATATAGGGAGAACCAAAGAGCTCGGCAGTCACAGGCTCCACTCAGTTAGAGGAACATACCTTTAACCGATTCCTAGCTTTCAGGAAAATTATTTCCTACATATAGGAAAAATTGCATCTATTATTCATCGGATGAAAAAAAAACTTGCATCCACTAAACCAAGACACGAACTTAAGCAGTTGGTCAAAGAGACTTGAAGATGTAATACTAACCTTGAGTACTGTATCCGCAGCTTGAAACAGAAACGACAAGATCATTAAAAGACTCCAAAAGATAGCAGCTGGTTTCAGCGAATTACCAGCACTAGATCCACTACAACAAGGAGAAATGCAATCGTTACCACCATTTTTTCAAACAATCGGCCCATTCTTAGAATTTTGAGGGACTTGATGAAACTATGATATCCTTTAGTCAAAATCAAACTGAGACTTTGTTTAGATACATCAGATTCATTGTCAATAACTCATTTCATTTCATTCATTTCATCATATCATTTCATTCGGACAAAAATACCTCCACTTTTTCCTCTCCATAAGGGCTATAATGATAAAGTAAAATCATTCATCATTACATTTTCCACTTTCCTCTCCACTATAATCATTGCGTGATTTTTTTTTAAAACTATACCAAACAAGATTTTAACATTTCCTCCTATCAATATCAATCACACCCAATATCATGATATGTCGAATATCATGGTATTCGAGATATCGCATACCAAACGAGGCCATAAATGAAATCCAGCATGAAAGTATAGTTTAAAATCCATCAAGAGCACTAAAGACTTTCCTTGACATATCATCTGTTAATATATTTGTTCATTCAAATATACAACTATTCTGTTGAACAAGGAGGCTGAGTTTTCGTGTTCAGCTAAATGTTTTTATTTACTTTAATTAGGTTCAGCTGATTCCTTACTTTGTGTGGGGGAGAGGTGAGGCTGGGTCTGGAGTAGGGGTAAGGATACCCAGGTTGGGTGTAAAACACTTCTAAGCTTTCATCTTATTTTGAGATATTGGCTAGCTACTTCTTGAGAAATGAGTTTAGACTGTACCTGGCTACCGTTATAATCACTCCAACAGCAACAAGAAAACATCCCATCAACTGATTGACTTTGTATCTCCTTCCTAGGAAGACAAATGACATAAGAATCTGCCACACGAGGAAGGTCTACAGAACAAGTAGAAGTCAGATTGGCAGTAGTACAGTATTGATAACTTCTCTACCAAGAAATTGCATATTGGTGTCCAACAATTTTAGGTGGGAGATTTTCTCCCAAAAAATAAGTATATTAACAAAAAACTATATGTAACACATTGTTGAGCTGTATAACAGCCAAATAGCTGAATCATATAACTATTTTGTTATTCAGTGAGAAGCCGGGGGCAAATAGAGACGTGTGTTCTATGACCAAAGACAATCTCAGAAGTTAGAAGGAGCACATCCTAATAATAGCTTTACTGTACTGCAAATACTGAGTACTAAAGTAGATAATTATACCTTACTCCTGATAAGATGGATAGATGTTAACAAGCAATGGAAAACCAAGGGTTCCCTACACTAGTACAAGATATCTTCTTTTGATCAACTCCTCCAAGATTCAGAATATCTTAATAATGATTTATTTCATGTTTCAGAGTCAGCCTTCTACCGCTACTTTTGAGTCTTACATTAGAGACACAAGTTTTAAACACTTTTGAGCACAATTAGTTAATTGTACATTTGTACTTCTACGAATCTGAACTACTCCTCCAGATTGACATGTTTAAGAGCTTTAGAAAAGGATTAAGTTGTTGCAAAGGAACCATATAGCACACGTCCACCAATAAGGACTTAGGAAGGAGAGAAGAAATTGAAGACGACAAAAAATAATACAATTCTAAGTTGAATGCATATTTACCTGAGATAAAACTGGAATGGATGCTCCGGAGAGGTTTGCTGATTCAAAAAGACAGCAAAACAGATTAACATTTTGAAGACTACGTGATACTTTCTAGATGGATAACTATACTGCCATAAATAAAACTCCATTCTAATTTGCAACAAGGACCACCTACTCTTTCAACAATAGAGCATATACCACTGCAATAGCAATTTTTATGCACCTGAAGACCCTAAGCCCACGATCAACAGAAAGCATTCAAGAAAATAAGGGAAGAAGAGGACAAGAACAGACATTATGCTTATTGAGTCGGCAAGATAGAAGCAACAACATTGTAGATTCAACGAAAACCAATGAGCAGCTCTCCAAATAATAACATCAAATTCATTTATCACAAAAAACTGGTGGCAGCAGCAAGCAAATGTCGAGTTTTAGTTGAATACCAAACTTTGGAGGTGAATAGCAAGAAGATGAGCATCCAAAATCCAAACCAATCAAGAGTACATCAACCATAAGAAACAGATCTGCAAATTCTGAAGTGCAAACCGTTCCCAATAAAATCACCTCCTTAAACGACATGTTATTTATCTAATGGTACAACCGTACAAGTGGCCATATGATAATTCATTAAGTTGATCATTAACCAGGACAGCAACCATTAATCAGTACCTGCTTAACATACAAGGAAGCAATGCAACAGGAAGGAGAGAAGTGATCGCATCTGTTACCTCCTGCTGCCATCCCAGCAGCAGCTCCAAGAGCCTCCAATATTCCAACAAGAACAAAGGGACCTTTTGGCAGCGAAAGCATCTCATTGGTGATGATTCCAGCTTGGTGCCGGAAATGCAATATCGAAAAGTACACAAGGACATACCTGAGATACAACATTTACACATTACCAGTCAAGTCACAAAGGAAGCCATTTGAGTTTTGAGTAGCCCAAAAAAGCGTGCCAATTTACCAGGCATAGTTGTACATGAATGCATTATAAAGTGAGGGGAAAAGCATTCTAAGCAGGCTGTTCTGGGTAAGTAAATTAAAATCATTCAGATTTATCAAAAGAAAGCCTGCATCAGAATGTTAATCTTGATATTTCAAGTTGACCATCAGGATGTTAAAAATGTTCAACAGAGAGCAACAACGACAGAGTTGCATTTCTTCTGTTCTCTTAATGCTTGTCGCTTTCTAGTTGGAGTCGTGGTGAGTATAATAACAAAACAAAGGCATTCAGATCAAAACTTTGCATCAGATCTTTGCAGTCGAAAAGGTTATTCTTATCCACCATGGGGACCTCAAAGCAAAATCGATTTCTACAAATGGTGTACGAATGTATTTTACCAAACTGAAAGAGCACTTGCGCAAACAATGACAGAATTAAGATGTGGCATATGAACTGTGTTGATTAATAACAAGAAAGCAAAGAAAGCTAATGATTGAATACCCTGGGATATTTTATCAACATTTGTTCAGCTTGCACCTGAATGAAATTACTACTTTCTTTCTGAAAGTGAACATTTACAAAAGTGGTGATATATAGCCATCAGTAAATCATAGAATATAATTGCAGCAAAAAAAAAAGAATATAAGAAACTATATAAGAGATCGCAGGCTGAGGCGTGTTTGACTGGTGCTTGTGAGGCAACAAATGAGTCTGAGGACCCAGCAACTAAGAGAGGTGCTCAAGTTCCACTTTTTCATTTACTCTGTAGTCCGTCCAATTCCACTTTTTTATTCATATATAATTTTTAATCCAACAGTGGCTTCCCTAGATACCCAAAACTTGTCGAGTTCCTTTTGATAAGATTGTCAAGAAACACCTTTTTACTTGATATCAAATTTGATCATGAACATCCAGTTGAAAAAGAGACATTACTTAACACGCAAAAAGAAAAGACATTTGAAGGAACTTGAAAGAAACTTCCAACAGCGCTTTCACAAATCCAAAAGCATATTCTCAATTATATCCAAAGTACAGCAAAACCGGAGAAAAGGATGGCTCAAATCATAAAAAATAAGAATAAGTAGAGGATGAACATGCTGCCAGCAATTTCCTAGGAGGCAGACGCAGTAATTCATCTTAGAAAACTACTTCAGGGAATGATCCGTTACTAAAATTACGGTCCAAAAGCAATGAGGCGTTAGATCTCATCTCACTTATTTATGAATAATGACGACTTTGTACCGGATAGCAATCACATGGAGAATGCCCCCAGATAAAAGCATCCAAGATCCAGTAATAGGAGTATCCAGCCTTCGCAAAATTCCAGCGGGGTCCGATTTAGTTGTGGAGCTACTAGTACTAGTGGACACGCGTGCCAGACATTTCAACAGATCTACATACTAATAAACAAATTAGAGTAACTATGATTCAGCCACATGATCTTCACCACCGCGATGCAAAAATTTCTGCTCTTATTTAAAAAGATCTAATACTATCAGGTTGATGATGTGCTTGACATAAGAGTGCCAACGAATTTACAAAAAACAAAAATGAATTGATAAGAGAAAGGAAATATATAAGATGAGGTAGGTAAGTTTTTGTTTTGGTTATAAGTAGCTTCAGGAGAAGAGGAACAGATAAAAAAGAGTAATTATGATTTAGTCACATGAACTTCACCGGATACAAAAATTTCTGCTCTTATTTAAAAAGATCTAATACTATCAGGTTGATGATGTGTTTGACATAAGAAGTGCCAACAAATAAAAACGAAGATAAAGTTAAGCATTAGCTCGGGTTATGAGATCGATCTCAACGTAATTCGGGAGATATAAAAGAGCTTGACGGACCACTTTATGGGCAACTCTGTTAACGGCCTGGCGCCACCGAGATCCGAAGGCGGGGACAGCTGTAAAAAAGGAGAGAATCTCTGCGATGAAATCCTCGCGATGAATCCTCACTGGCAACGTTTCGTGTGCACGGGGCACCACCAAGATCCGACGGCGGGACAACCGTAAAAAAGGAGAAACTCTGCTATGAAATCCCCACCAACAACGTATCGGATGCGAGAAATACGGGAAAGCATAGACTCACCCCGAGGTAGGTAAGCCTTTGTTCCATCAAACTCTCAGAAAAATAATATTTACGAAAAAAGGGTAATGAAATGCTAACTGCTTTGGCATTCGTCAACGTACCTCTTCAGATGAAATACAGAAACAAATAATGGTTTTGATAAATACGATCTTCAACAAACATTTCGCGTCATAAAAAATGCGGTTAAGCGAACAGAGAGTAGAAAGGATAGGAAGAGATGTGGAAAATAGTAAGAACATAGTGTCCAGTAAAATGCCAATCCAATGGCGCACAGGGGGAAACAAATAAACAACTATCGGTATTCGAGAATTTACCCGAAAGTAGCGAGCTGAGCGAGAAAGAAGGGGTACTGCTTGAGAGGAACCAGAGCCAGCTTATACAACACCCGGTTCCCCACCCCTAGCACCACCGTCGCTGCAGCTGCAATCGCAACCTCCACAGACCGATTCTCTCCGCTCGAACTCGCAATCCTCTTGTCATCCACCGCCTCCGCCACGTCGTCGCCCAGATCTCTGTATTCACTCCTCTCAACCGCATCGACAGACTCGGAGAGAGAAACCGACGAGTTGTCCGGCTCGCTTCCTCCGTCCGATCGTTCCCTCACATCGCTGTGGCCACCGACCGCTGTATGGACGATGAACAATTTGGAATGTCTCGAGGCTGCTCTCAGCGAAATTCCGCGTTGCAGCTGATAGTTACGAATTCGTCTCTCAGGAAGGGAGACGACTTCCACTGTCGCCGAGGAGCGAGAGTGGTGGCGACGGAGGAATTCTGCCGGGGCTGAGGAGGCGGTCAACCGCCGGCAAAATGACGTCATAATACGGAATCTGTTTCTCCTGGATGAAACCGTTTAAAGCTGTGAGGGAGAGGGCGACAGAGAGAGGGAAAGGAAGAATGAAATTGATTTGCATTTATATATAAGTGGGAGGAAATGAAGTCCACGTCACCCCTCATGGTTTCAAATGGAGCAGCAGCCGCAGTCGGTAAACAAAACCATGGTTAATTTGTTATGAAGCTACTATTCGACGGCCTAACTTTCGAATTAAACGACGCTCTAAACTTCGTAATGACGAAACTATCCAAATTTACTAATTCGAAAAACTTAGTATCGACAAAACTATCAAAACGTATAATTCGAGAAACTTTGTACCGACGAAACTATCAAAATACTTATTTCGAAAACCTCTCACGGTACGTTTTTCGTTAAAATTCGGTGAACACAAATCGGGATGAATCGAAAAAATCGCCACAAGAGGGCCCGACCGGAAGCTCGTTTCGGCCGGAAAGGGCCTCGGCCGGGCCCCCTCCGGCCGAAACGAGCTTCCGGCCGGGGCCTCTTGCGGCCGATTTTTTCGATCGAGCCCGCCGGGTGGTCCTCCGTCGGAACTTTAGTATATGCCGAAATTTTAAAATCCTAAACCCTAAATTCTAAACTCTAAAATCATATAACCCTAAACCCTTAAACTCTAAACCCTAAATTCTAAAACTCAGAACTCTTAGCCTTAAAATCCTAAACCAGCAACCCTAAACCCTAAATTCTAAAACGCTAAACCCTTACTTTAGAACCCTAAATTATCAAACCCAAAATCCTAAATTCTGAAACCCTAAACCCTTGATCCTAAAATTCTAAACCATCAAACGCTAAACCCTAAATTTTGAAACCCTTAAACCTATAATCCTAAACCATCAAACCCTAAACTCTAAATTCTAAAACCCTAAACCATTAACTCTAAAACCCTAAATCATAAAACGGTAAACCCTAAACCCTTAACCCTAGAACTCTAAATCATAAAACGCTTATCCTTAAACTCTAAACGCTAAACCCTAAATTTAGTATCCTAAATCATCAAACCCTAAACCCTAAATTCTAAAACCCTAAACCCTTAATCCTAGAATTCTAAACCATCAAATGCTAAACCCTAAATTTTAAAACCCTTAACACTAGAATCCTAAACCATCAAATCCAAAACTCTAAATTCTAAAACCCTAAATCATTAACTCTAAAACCCTAAATCATAAAACGCTAAACCCTAAATTTTAAAAATCACGTCCGTAGTCGAGGCGTCCCGAAAAATTAGGTATCGGAAGGCCTCGGTGCCTTTCGAAAGTTTTTTTTCGGAAGGGCCGAGGCCTTCCGATACCTAATTTTCGGAAGGGCGGAGGCCTTCCGATACCTAATTTTCGGAAGGGCCGAGGCCTTCCGAAACCTAATTTGGGGAAGGGCCGAGGCCTTCCGAAACCTAATTTTCGGAAGGCACCGAGGCCTTCCGAAACCTAATGTTCGGAAGGCACCGAGGCCTTCCGAAACCTAATTATCAAACCCTAAACCCTAAATTGTAAAACCCTAAACCCTTAACCCTAGAACTCTAAATCATAAAACGCTTATCGTTAAACTCTAAATGTTAAACCCTAACTTTAGTATTCTAAATAATCAAACCCTAAACCCTAAATTCTAAAACCCTAAACCCTTAATCCTAGAATTCTAAACCATCAAACGCTAAACCCTAAATTTTAAAACCCTTAACCCTAGAATCCTAAACCATCAAACCCTAAACTCTAAATTCTAAAACCCTAAACCATTAACTCTAAAACCCTAAATCATAAAATGCTAAACCTTGAATTCTAAAACCCTAAACCCTTAACCCTAGAACTCTAAATCATAAAACGCTTATCCTTAAACTCTAAACGCTAAACCCTAACTTTAGTATCCTAAATAACCAAACCCTAAACCCTTAACCCTAGAACTTTAAATGATAAAACGCTTAACCTTAAACTCTATACGTTAAACCCTAACTTTAGTATCCTAAATAATCAAACCCTAAACCCTAAATTCTAAAACCCTAAACCCTAAACCCTTAGAACCCTAAATCCTAAACCTTAAACTCTAAAATCTAAACCCTTAACTATCAACCTAAACCCCTAAAACTCCAAACTAAACAAAACCGACAACTCGTAAATACTAAATCCTAAACTCTAACCCCTAAACCTTAGAATCCTAAACTTTATTTAGGGCGTCGTTTAATTCGAATAGTAGGGCGTCAAATAAGGATACAGTTTGTTATTGGTAAATTACAAATTCACCCCGAAGTCTGGATAAGTGATAAATTGAAGTTGGACTTGTTTCTAAAATTGATAAAAGAAGATTGAAGACATTAGAGGGTCGGTGGATGGTACAATGCATTTGTAGATCCATTTCTAATTTTTCAATGTTTGCTCTGGCGTCTGAAGTGAGTAGTTGAAATTTGATATGTGGAGGAGCTGTTAATACTTGAAAATGTAGTGAGGAAGTCCAAAGTGAACAACCTATTCGGATTTCGGAGTTGATGTAATGCAAGCTTGAGAGCTGTTCATCAGTTGCAAGCTCAACAAGCATGTGTACATTGATTGACACTATGGTCTCCGTAAGATGATGAGCCACTCATTGACACTTCTGTCTACGATCATATCCTGATACCTTTGGGGGAAAACACTTGTGAAAGCACCTTGCATCTCACGTTTCGTTTGTTTAGAAGTATGTTAATAGCGAAGAAAATTGTATCCCTTTGGCAATTTGAAAATACCCTGTGAGAACAAATTCAAACCCCGATGGACAAGGTTTAATTATCTAGCACCAAATCTGAAGCTGTAATAAAACAGAAATCCGGATTCGATGGCAGTTACAGTTACATTCAACCAAAAATCAGTTAGCTGAATAGGAATTGTTAGATAAATCAACATACCATCTGCTTTGACAATGACAGTAGAATAGTGGTCGTAACCAGTGAGGAATCTCCTATAACATCATGGCTCGCCTCCCCTCCGATATAATTAATTAGGACCATTACTTAAACCACACAATGACAATTGACAACTAGCCATCCATGCAAATGCGAGCAAATTCAAAAAGGAAAAGGCACTGGCAACTGCATTAGTAGATCGCAACCTGTAAGATTGCAGATGATCTAATGAGTGGATTTAGAATAGAATAGTTTGGTGGCAAACCCTTCACATTGCGCATCTTCTGGCGTTTATCAATTCTTAGGAGTTGCCTCAAGTATCTACATCTCATGGATGAGCATGTAATATGCTTAGCATGTTGTGCCGTGATCATGGAACCGATTGACTTCCTTCTCCAAAGTCGTTGGAAACATCTTGCTAAAGAGTAGATGTCTAAATCAATTTCACCAACATCAACAATCAATCATAGTCGCTTTCCCTTTGAGATTCTTCATCGTCAAACAGATCCTCAGCTGGATCGTAGACAATCATGCTAGGAAAAAGCTCCAAGAAATCATCTTTCACTTTCTCCCTTAACTCCGGATACGGAATTAGCCCTTTCAAGATCACTCGGAAGGGCAGAGACAGTGGTGGATCAGGTGACTGTCTCATTTCCTCATATATCTGCATCGCTTCAGCTGGCAAACCATTGTCCAGAAAGGCTCTCATGATGTCTCCGAATGTATGCTGATCGAACAAAACTTGCTCTCTCTTCAAATCTCGCCAAACTTTTTCTGCTTCATCAACTTTCTTGTTCCTTGCAAGCATCATAAGCATGTCCCTGTAAAAGAACATGTCCGGCTTATACCATATCTCTTTGCGTATCACGTCATATAACTGCAGCAGAAAATGGTGAAAGATATTGCTTAGCTTTCAAGAGCTTCAGTAATCCCCCCCCCCCCCCCCCCCCCCCCCCCCCTCCCTCTTTCTCTTCAACATGATAATTCATTGGGGTGGCTGGAAACAAGAGTCAAAGTCGCTAGTGCCAGAACTGTGGCACTATCTTACTTTCAATCCTGGACTATAGAATTCAATTCCACATATTGCCGAAAAGTTTTCATACCCATCGGAAGGTCGAACATTCAATCAATTGGTTAATTCAGCTGCTTCCTTAAAGCAGCAGTCAAACCGATCAACATAGACTTAAACGTGCGAAAGTACAACATCTATTGTGAACTGTCGTCAAATGTGGAGAAGAATTTTCCAAGTTATCTATATCGTATTTTAACAGATGATTCTTTCCCTCAACGTAAAAGACGGCGAGACTAAGTACCAGAAACTCCAAACCCTCCCAAGTTAAGTAACAGCAGAGATCGATCGTGCAAGAAGCAACGTTACGACAGTCGTAAACCCATTACTGACTGACAAGATAGCAGAATGAAACAAAAAAAGGCAAGGAGAACGAACCTTCATGCAGAGGAAGACCTGATCTTGGCGCTGGAACTCAGCTAGCACAGCTACGAGATCAGACTTGAGTAGGCGAGAGACGTGGGAATGGATGAAACGGTCGAGGCGCGAGGGATTTGATTGGAGACGTTTCAGCTCCTTCGCAGCAAAAAGGCCTTCTTTCCCCATCTCTTTCTTCCGCCTCCATATCGACAAGCTCGGCCTTGTCCTGGAAGCCAAATTAGAGAAGTTTTCAGCCAGCAGGAGTCGCGGAGCCGACGAGGAGTTGCGGAGTAGGAGAACGAAATTCGACATCAAACGCGACATTTGATCGAACACCTTGTGTGCATGTGACACGCCCTTCCCCGGTTCTCTCTTTCGGGGGTTTCTTAACGTGAGCTTGAAAATGTGATGGGCCCCCCAACTCAAAATGTACAGAGAGGAAAGAGTTGTTAGCGTGTGGTGTGTTCAGAGAGACTGAAAGAGGGATTTTTCACAGTAAATATGGAGCAACCAGCAAGCAACAGCCTATACACAAATCGAAAATATACAGAGAAAAACCAACCTTCAATGTCGGACTTCAGCGTTTGGAGAGCTGGAGATGAGAAGCTTGGTGGAGATCGTCAGTTTGTCACTGTCGGAAATCCGAAGCCCGATTGGCCGAACGATGCTGGTCGACACTTAGGAGGGGAGAGTGGAGTTTGGGGAAATAGAAATTAGGTTAGAAAATAGGAAATAGGATTTTTTTTCTTTTGAATAATTAGGGATTTTATATCGTAAAATAAATTTCATTGAGAGCCGTTACAAAGGAAATCGAGTCCGATATAGGGTTTCTCTCCCCCATGAGCGCCGCTGCAACCCAGCACCAGGCCTAGTCTCGCTGAAATCTTTTGATACCCTTAGATTTCAATCCTAATCCTTCGTTTATCATAGTTATAAGTAGTTGGTAGTTGTCGTCTATGATTCGTCGAATGAGAGCCGATACTAAGAAAAATAACAAACAAGCCTTGCTAGTAACCTCCCCGCCGACTCCCGTTCACAAACCGGCGGTGCCAACGCCCTCCCTGATGGCGACGTCATCAGCTGCTGCTGCAACTACGGTGGAGCAACAAGTCGAGAATCTATCTCTCGACAATGAAGAAGAGGAGATGCATCTCGCAATGCTCGTGTCGACTCCTCCAAAGTGGGAGTACGAGTTTTGCATCGACTCTTTCTTAACGAAGAGGAATATCAATTTCTCAGCGATGGTCGAGAAGCTATCCCAACTCTGGGAACCGAGACGTGGGGTGGAGATCGACAATTAAGGTAATCAACTAATCCTCTTTTGATTTTTTCATGAGCACGATGTCCGCAGTATGGTCGATTTCGGTCTATGAAAGTATGATGGCCTACTCATGTTTGTACGCGAGCTGCCTGATAAGGCTAGAATTTGTAGCAATTATCTATCCTTATATGCATGTTTTTTTGAGTAATTATTAGTTTGTTCGAACTTCATACTCGTGTGATTTCATGTGTTTGGCATTATGTGCCTAGACCCGTTCATTTGGACCATTTCGGTCCATTTGATGTGTTTCTTTGTATTATTAGTTGTCCACAGGTACTCTAGAGATAGGTGGTCTGGTTATGAAGCTATGGACATGAAGTAAAGCACTGTTGGAGCTCGAACGGAAGATCGAGAAATGAAATAGAAGCAGAGGGGTTGCACGCCATGCATCTATGCACGTCGTGCAACCCTAGAATGGTTTAAAATCACGGCCCTAAAACAGGGGAACGTTGTGCACCCCTGCAAGCCGTTCCTCCCTTTCAGCTACGCGAAATTTTGAAAATAAGGAGATGCACGACGTGCACCCTCCGGTTTCAGCAGCTTCATATAAAAGGGCAGATTTTGAGGAAAGAGAGGGATTCTTCCCCAAATTCTAATTCTCTCGATTTTTTTCCCGACTCCTCTCTGCGAAAACCAACATAAATCCTTCCCTAGAAGCTCAATTGAAAATCCAAAGGTGTTCCTATTAAAGATTAAAACTAGGATTGAAGCTAGTAGATTACAAGCGACGATTGGAGGAAGAACAAGCCGTTATCTCTTCAACAAAATGATGGTCAGGGTTTCTTTTGATTTTTTCTTCTTCTCGAGTAATGAGTAGCTAAGTCTTTGAGTTTCTTGGTTGAGATGTAGGATTTGAGCCATGATACTTATCTTGAACGTTTAGAAGCGACAATTGTGGATAATTGGATGTGAATGACAGTTTGCTTTGATTGTTGAGCTTTTCAACCTAATTCTTGTTACGACAATAATTAGGTCAAATCTATGAGTTTCTCTATTTGATTGACTTAGGAATTCATAAGATTAGCGGTCAAAGATAGATGAAAGTTATCGGTGGGGTAAGCCGATAACCGAATTCTACCTTTTGTGTTTCTTCTAGTTTTAAAAGTTATTCATCTTATAATTGGCGGGCGCTCTGGATTGCACCCAATGGACCAAGTTGGGCGTAGCTATCAGTAGCTTAGGCGTTGATGGACCAATTTAATGCTATTTTCGATTACTCGTGATTTTTTTAATTCCGGAAAAACACCTTATCACTTTGTAGAACTTCTAAGTGTTCATTATCGGCTAGCCTGATTAAGGTTATTTCTACCTTAGTTGGGAAGCTAGTAATGGTAATCCGCATGCATGATCGTGCCACGGATTCATACCAGTGATATGAGGATTCATTTTATTCAATCCAAGTCCAACATTTGTTCGGTTTGAATGCGTTTTGGAAGTTAAGCTTGATGAATTATCTCTTCCAAGAACTTGTTTTCTCCCTTTGAATCAACCTTTAAACTGTTAGTTTTAATTAACCATTAGAGTAACTAAAATCTAAAAGGTAGATAAATGCTTGGGTTTTGTGGATTTTTTTTGGATGTATGGGATTCTTTAGCCTTGCTTGGGTTTTGTCGATTCTTTTGGATGTATGGGATTCTTTAATCTCCGTGAATAGCTAGGGTTTCTTTTCTTGTTTGGGTTTTGTGGATTCTTTTGGATGTATGAGATTGTGCTTGTGTGTATTGATAGGATTGTGGATGCATGATGGTTGATGGTATGTTTTGTTATCTTATCATTTCTTTTATCCTGATTCTACGTGATTTGCAGTTTTCTCTAGTTTTCCTATTTTTGGTTTTCTATTGAGATTAATTGTTGAGTTGTTTGTTCAATGAATGTTAGGAACTGTTACAGGTGGTTTTACATCGTTATGTTGATAGACCTGATCTTAATGACCTGAAACATGTTATTATTCATGTCCTGTCTATTTTGATGTTGTATTGTTTCAAATAGTTCTTAGGATGATACAAACCCAAGTAAGGCCTTTTGCACTGTCAATTTCACCCTTAGATCTATCCAGTGCATTTTAGTATTCTTGTATGAATCTCGTCTAGCTATTATTCTCTTTACGTTTTTAGTTGTTCTATTTCATTCTCTAGTCTAGTACAAACCATCCCAATTTTGATTTGACTGACCAGCCAATCGAGACTGAGTAGTAAAGGTCAAGTAGTCCCGTGGTAATATGACCATGAGGTATCTCAGGATTTCTTAATTGTTAGGACCTAAAAAAATCCCTCGATCACCTTCCTAGACAATTGATCCCCTAAAGATGGGACTTCTAAGGAACCTATCAACCTTAGCAGTTTGTCCTCCTTGCCACCGGTTTCTGTTTTATGTTTGCGTTGGATTGGTTTTCTTTTGTTCAAACGATGTTGGTTATGATTTTCTTGTTAGCTTTGCTCCAATTTTCTTGTGTTTCATAGCTTGTTTCTTCAATTTCTTTGTTAGATGTCTTTCTCCTGAGTTCCACATGATTGTAACACCTTGAAGGAGATTAAGGAGTAGAGTGTCTTGCTTATATAGGAACCTCAGCACCATGCGGCCTGTTTTAGGTCTGCACCTCCTGTTAGGTGAGTGTTGATTTGTAATAGTCGAATGACCTTACTTCAGATAAATGGAATGAGTATATTTTGGAGTAAAAAAAGACTAGACAATGAGACAAACGACCCTAAGGGGCTTGGTGAATTGTTCATTTAAAGGAAGCTTTGTCTTCATTATCAAGCCACAAATCAGTAGGACTGGACAACAAGTAACATGTATTTAGAAATACCTCATACCCGTCATTTTTTTAGGTAACGAAAACCAATAATACCTGTAATATTTATATGGGATGGGATTTAGGATCATAAATTATTGTTTGGGTTCCCGTAGGATACCTGCAAATCTCGTTTGAGTAGTATGGGTACCCGTAATACCCATTAATCTATCGAGTTATCATAAATTTGAATTGACAAAAATTATCTGTAATTAATTGTACCATTACCGCTGATTTTTTAGACACAATTTAATACGAAATAACCTTCAAAGACAGATTGAAACTGAAATAACACTGCATGGCCATTCACATGACCTGCACAGTGCGGCGCTGTGCAAGGTTCCAACGGCTACTTCTGCAATAAATGGTCAAACACTCCAGTCAATGGTCAAAAGTGATGAATAATACGACACAAATTTGCTCGAATCTCTTTCCCATTATGGTTATCCTAATTGTAGATAGTTGTTTTTAAGTATAGTAATTCATTATTGGTACTTTATTTTTGAAAAGATGCTGGAATTTTACTAATGCTCTGAATAGAAAACTGGAGAAACAAAATCACGTAACCCTAAAGGAGTAGCTATCCCGGTAAAGGGAGAAACTATGAAACACGGGCGGCGAGCTAACTCGTGAGCTGCTCGATTTTGATTTCTCCTAACGAAGACCACTTCACAAGTGGGATTAAAGGATAGAAACTGAAAACAAAGACGAGCTAGACGACCTTTCTCAGTAACATCAACAGAGCAGTTCCGAATCGCAGTGCAGGCAGCCTAGCAATCTGTTTCAAATATAACATGCTTAAGGCTCTTGTTTGTGGCCCAAGCCATAGCCAAGAAGAGAGCATATAGTTCGCCTTCAATAAAAGAGAGCTTACACGGCAGGTAGTGCTCTAAAATCCAAGCACCTGGCCTGTGAAGTTTTAGAGAAGGAGACTGAAATCGCAAAGCCTGGCTGGTGGAAAATAGCAAAATCAGTGTTGATCTTCTACTGCCCAATTTTGGCGGATGCCAATTCGAACAAGGTGATGATGAAGGACCATGAACTTGAGAAGGAGGTTATCTTGCAAGTTTCCATTCTTTAAGTTGGTCGAGATTGAGCTGCACAATCAGTTTGGAGTGTGAGAGGACGAGTTTGGGAAGGACTATTTCATCGTTTGATATATTTATGAGTATTTTACCCGAATTTAAATAACAAGAGTTTAAAGTGGCTAATCTACCCCCAATTTTAAAGAAAGTCAAAGCCTTCAATATTGTTATGTGACCAACTAAAGCATAGGTTTATAAGAATTAAAACACATAGGAGATGTTGAATAAGGGGGGATTAAAGTAAGTAGGTTTATCCATGTGGAGACTCTCAAGAATATCTGAATCACGATAGATTCACGTTATATTTGTTATTCCAAACTCTGAAGATGATCATATGATAGGTTGTCATGTCGTATACTTTCTTCATAGTGCATGTGGTGTATTACATAGTATAACTCGCTACACAAATTTTGTATCGATTGTAAATCATTCAAGTCATCTTTAGGGTTAGTTAATTAAAAAGTCACCTAAAGACTTCCAACTTGAAACATTTTTTGTTAATAAACAGTTGGAAATCATAATAAAAAGGAGGTATGTTAAGCATATTTCCTATCATTGACTAAATGCATCCACACAGGTTTGTGTTATTGGCGATTGGAAAGCCATTGACTTTACTCTCATAAATGCAACAACTTCAACACCAAGCTGCACACATGAACTTCTTTGCCACTGCTACAACAATGTACTCGGTTAATTGTGGATAGACAATTGATTTGTAAACATACACATCCCACTTTGAGAAGATCGTGTTCTCTTCTTATATATCATATCTCAAAATCTCTTATCAAATTTGGCAACAGTTCATTTACGCTCTTCATAACAATCAGTATGAATAGACATAATTTGTCATTATATAACTGTTGCAAGAGCTTGTCCGAAGTGTGCATATGCATTTTAATTTATAATAAATGAACACAAACAATTAATGAAATTAGAGATGAACCTAAACAAGTATCATGTTGACTACATATGACGCGGCTTGAACATATTGTCCAATATTTCTACAAAGATGTAAAAATTCAACAGCTCCAAGCTTGTAAGTTGAATTGTCATCAGGTTGAATCTTGAAAATAATAGAACACAGTCTCAGATATTCATCATTTCGAAAATACGCTTCGCAACTCATGGTTCTTAAGTTCATAGTAATTTACGAGATTATTAAGTAAGTTATGTTCAGTCACTCCTCGATAAACACTGTCCAAATACGTCCACTTTTAGAAAGATTTTTTTTAATTAAGATGCCTCATATAAACCTTGACAACCAAACTCCCTAAAACAATGGGATTACCTATAGTAAATCATCTCTAATCTAGATGATTTGATATGTACCATAGATTTATAGTGCTTATATGGTCTGAAAACCCTAGCTGTCTCTTTCATCTTTTTTGTGTGGAAATCTACTACCACCCCTCTCTGGTCGTTATTTTTGCATGAACTAGGTCTCGCCGATGAAGACCACGACGACGATTCAATAGGCTACGGTTTTGGGAACGAAGACTAAAGCGGCGGGGGAATCTTCGTGTTCGGCTGGTGCGAAAGGAATCACCGAGTGCGGCTGGAAAGCATCGGGGTCGGTGAGGAATCCATCGGATCTAGCTTCCCGAAATTGGTTCTGGATTTCCACTGTCCAATAGATTAGATTCTGGGTTTACAAGGTCAGATTTAGATTCCCAAAATCATGAGGTCGAAGGAATGGAGAGTTAAGGTTTCGAAGGTTTGTCTTCCATTAGAACAATTTCTGATTTGGGTTTCAATTATCTCTAATATTCATCTTCCCTAATGTTGCAGATAGGTCTTTCCATTGAAAGAGTTTGGAGGATTCGACAGCTACTGAATCACAGGTTTGTCTCTGAATTGAACGATTTCCGATTTGGTTTTCATGCATCCTTAATATTCAAACTAATTTTCCAGGTCTAGCTTTCAATTGAACGAGTTCGGAGGAATCGACAACTAAGGAATCGCATGTTTGACTTTCATTTCAACGAATTCTGATTTTGGTTTCATTCAACCCTATTTTTCAACCAAATAATGTAGTAGCTGTTGCGTTGCATTAGGAAGTTTTATGTAATCCAGTAGATGTTGCGTTGCGTTATATTTATTTATTTATTTGTCAAGTTTTATGTAATCCAAGGCTGTTGTTTGATGCTTCGTTGCGTTACTATGGAACTTGACTTGTAATTGACAGAACCAGTTATGTAGTAGTAGCATTTTTATAATTGTTCATATAATCATACATTCTGATATATCTCTGGATGTAATGACAACACTACTACTTGGATGGATTATTATTTTCTTGATTGTAATAAATAGTTCTATTTGTGCGGCTATGGATTGTAGATGTTTGAACTAGATTAAGATTCATTATGTTTATGTATTATTCTGATAAAGTTCTGTTGCAGGAAAACCTGGACAGAGAAAATGGCTGAGATTGGAAAGTTAGCATCCATGCTACCCGATGCAGCCCAAATAGGATTTTGACGATGATGGGCATTCCTCCAAGCAACAAATAACTAGAAGCCTTTAAAAAACATGATGCTGTCGATTTAGTATAAAGTTACAATGGAGGGAGAAACTGATGAAGAATGGATCGATACTCCTTTCCATGGGTGTGTCCTGGCCAAATGCGATGGTTTAGTTGATTGGTAATCAGTGCATCCTTGAAAGAGATGTTTCGGAATATGCTTTTTTGTGTGGTGTTGTTGTGTTTGTTAATACTTACTGCAGGCTTCTACATTACATCAGATGTTTTTGCACAAACATCCCTATTTTCGATCATTCACATGTCACTCATATTTTCAGCTCACGCATATAAATATGTTTGTTATGCTATGTTGTTTAAAGCCAGTTTTAAATGAATGAATGATCCATCTTAACAAATAATGGACTAAACAATAAAATAAACATACTTAAACAAATAAAAGTTATTGGAACTTACATTTCACAAGAGATTAAAAGACCATCTATCATCAGTTTCACACCATTTACGCCAAGAACTCACAATATAGTTCTGAAATCGAGCTAAAAATATATTTTTCTATTAAACATCATTGCTGGAATTTTATCAAGGATGACAAAATAATTAAATTTTCAAGCAAATGGGTAGTTTTTAGGGTGTCCGGATTACTAAGTTCATCTTAACAACAAAATAGTCAAGTTTTATTTGTTTCAAGTGACCTAATCAACAACAGAACTACCATCATCTACCAAGCAAAATAAGAACATATTGAGACTAATTGTTTTACCTTCCAGAGACAATCTTTTCCCTTTCCTCCTGATTTTCTAGAGCAAGTCGGTTCTACCCATTTTCGTAGACATGAAAAAATCAAAAAAATCGTCATTCAGTTTCGTTATCAACTAAACAGAGATTAATAAAAAGAAACATGGCATAATTTTTTTTACCTAACACTCTTTCTCTCTGTCTGTCTCTTCATCGCCGCTGACGGTGGGGTCTTTTTCTCCCTGTCCACCAGCATCCTCCGATGCATGCTAGCCCGGATCCGTTCAAAATTGAGAAAATAAAAGAGTGGGGGGGGGGGGGGACAGATCGGAGTGGTTACCTTGGTTTCTTTCCATTACCTTCGAGGAAGAGACGACGACGGCGCCGTTGCCGCCACCGCTGTGAGTGGCAAGTGAAGAGCAGAGAAGGGGAAGGGGTGAGCCAAAACAGAAAAAGAGGGAAACAAAGAGGGGGAAGAAGAAGAAAAAAAAGAGGAAAAAGAGGAGTGGCGAAACTGAGGGGGAAGTTGAGGGAAGCAGAGAAGAGAAAAGGAGGTGGAGAGGAGAAAGAGAAGGAGAGGAGAAGAAGAACAAGAGAAAAAAAGAAAGGGGAGAGAGGAGTGGCGCCGCTCACCCGGCGAAAGGCGGGAGGAAAAGAATGAGAAGAAGGAGAAGAAGGAGGAGAGGAGGAGAAGAAGGAGAGGAGAAGAAAAAAAAGGAAAGAAGGAAAAGAAGAGCGGTGACAGAATAGAGGAGGGGAAGAGGAGGAGAAGTGGAGGAGAGGAAGAGAGCTAGGGCCCAATTCAATCAGAAGGCCAAACCTTTAGTATGAGTTATGTAGATTAGTGTTTCATTAAACTTAGATTAAGCGTAGAATAAAACTATATGTGCAGATTAATTACAAAATAAAAGTCTTAACTTCTTTATTTCTACTTGATATTTATAAGTTGAAGTCGTAAACTTAAAAAGCTCGAACTTTCCGATTATTCGAATCGACTTAACATTTTAATTAACGTTAACATAACGACCATAGAATTACCAAATCACCAAAAATATTTGTGATGTAACTAAGCCTAAAATATAAGTTTGTTACCTGTCATGTAATGTGCTTTTAATTATGTCAAATCAAGTTAATGGATATAAACCAAATAATTTGTCAGTGAAAATTCCTTAAATGTTAATCCTTTAAAAATATTATAGCAACGTTATACGAATTTCGTATCCGTGACAAGAATTTCGGATGTTGCAAAATTATTAGTCAATCAAAAGTGGAACAAATAAGTATTCAAATTACAAATCATTACTACTCCTACAAACCTTATAAATAACAATCATTTAATTACGAATTAAGAGGTTCATAAGTAAGCACTTTATAACGTGTATTCCTCATTCATTGATCAACATATAAGCATCATCGGTTTGATCAACATGAGAATATCCTTTTTCTAAAAGGCTAAATCCAATAAAATCGGGTCGAGATCGAACGGGTATTCGGAATTCCAGATAAATATGCCAAGCCTACTTATCGTCGGAGAGAATAGGAGTAATAACTCAATGCTCCGTTGGCAAACGAAAACAAAGATATTATTATTAAATTAGAAGTTTCAAATTTGGGTGGCAACTGGCAACTGATTTGAGGGTAGAAAATGGCCGGTTCGAGTACATGTTGATGGTAGTATCAGACCGTTCAAGTGAAACAATACTTGGACTTGACTGCAAGTGACCGCAGACTACTGGACCCTACTCACCTTATAGTTTCCATCACAAGCCTCTCCTCCTTCTTCTTCTTCTTCAACCTCTTCTTTTTTTTGCTTAATTTTCCAGATTAATTTTCAATTTTTATTCCAGAGAGCAGTAGGTGAAAAGCAAAGGTCCTCACAGTCCCCACTTTCTCTCACTTTCCTTTGCTTAGGAATAGAGAGAAGAGATAGAAGAAAAGAGAGTATTGAGCCAAAGACATCCAACCCACTACCATTCCTCATCACCCCACCTAATCCCCCATCCCGCTCCCAACCAAAAGCTAAGAGCTACCACGAGATAATTAGGGCTTCCCCTAAAGGAAACTGCAGCTGCAAACCGAATTCTGATGGTTGCAACAAAACCCTAACTGCAACAGGCATCGGAGGTTGGATTCTGTCTCGCTTCTGCTTTTCCTTTCTAGGATCCTCATAACTCTTGTGCTTTACCAGTTCAGATCCTCCGATCTGTTCGAGTCGAACTGCAATGGGCGGTTCGGCGGCACGCGGTTTGGAGTACTACTTAAACAGACTTTGCTAGACTTCGCGATTGGTGGTCGCTGTTGATCCGTGTCAATGTCTGCTTCTTTAGCTGCTTTTGAGCGCCCTAGACCTGCTGCTTCA
The DNA here is from genome assembly GCA_030674075.2 of Linum usitatissimum. Taxonomy (NCBI): domain Eukaryota; kingdom Viridiplantae; phylum Streptophyta; class Magnoliopsida; order Malpighiales; family Linaceae; genus Linum; species Linum usitatissimum. Next base: position 4,574,972 of record JAUJYP020001374.1, read on the forward strand.
AACACGGTGCTGCATTCCCTTCACTTCCTGTCTTTTCCCTACTTTGATTGGAATGTCTGTGGCCATTGGTCATGTTTAATCTATTTGGATCTTATTTAATACTACTGGTCTATGATGAATGCGTCTTTTCTTCTATGGTTTTTTTTTTCCTGCAGTAAATTGTGTGGATGGCTTTTATTGTATGAAATGAGATGTCTAATTTCTGAATTCTGCAGAAATTTTGGAGCCGCTCCGTTGACTGCATTTTCTTAATAAATTGTTCCCGATTTCTTTTGGATGTTTAGAATTCGCCAATTTAAGCAGCGATATAATAACATTCATTTTGCGGCTTTTGCCATCCTGCATTATAAGTTTGGCTTGATATAGAGCTCGATTGGGAAACAGATTTGATCTATGTTCTTGGTAGTGCTGTTCGTAATTTCTGACGCACATTGAATTGTAAGTAATCCTAGCTTCCCTTTGTTGGCCTTAACATAGAATGCATTTTCAGACATTGCATGGATGAGATACCATTCTCTTGTTAATCAAGATGAGGGGAGTTGAGCTGTCAACTGATGAATAGGTTTACATAAATGTGAACACAATGCAATATAATTTCTGCGGCAGGTTCAGTTAATTTTTTGTTCCTGTGTGGAATGAATGCGAATCTAAGTGGTCATGTTTTCCTTTTAGAATGTAACCCATACATTAGAAGAAGATGCTAATCATGGCATTATTACTTCATGATTAAGTTACCTTTTCCAATTTCCTTAGAGCAAGAACAAAGTACTTATTCGAAGGGCAACTCCATTGTTTAAATTGCCTCAAGTCAATTAATTAAGTTTCCGAATACCCACAGGAATTGTTAAATCAGTATTTATCCGTAAATTATTATGATCTAAGTACAATGCTCGTCATTTTCCTTATGAAAACTACAGTTTACTGACTTATGTTTGCTTACTTCATGTGATTGATTGTTTGTACATGCCATTAATGCGTGCTAACTGTACCCAATCTGACAGGTTTTTAGAAGTGGGCCACTGTTCATATCTACCAAAGGTTAGTGCGAGCTCCTTCTTGTTAGCAGTTGTTCTCACTTTATATTAATTCAACATTCTGCTGTCTGTGTCACTGATTTTAAGTTCATATAGCTGGTCTTGCTTTTATCTTAGTTGGGGTTAAAGTTTACGTGAGACTGCACACTTCATGCCAGATAATAGTAGTTTATTAATGATTTTCAGTGGATTAAGATCCTATGATTTGTAATCGAAACTCATTGATGCTTTTCTTGTTCGATATTCTCTTTATTTGGCCAGGGTGGGTAGGAAAGAGTTAAGGTTTGTAAGGGTAGGTTGGAGAGAGTATGAACCAGCAAACTTTCTGTTTTCTTGGCAACAAACTTAGTGTCATAATACTGAAATAGAAATCGATATGAGTAACAAATGATTAAAAAGTGCAGATATTGGGAAATTCAATATTTGGAACTTGAGGAACTAACATTTTAATTTTAAATAATCTTTCAAAAGAGCAGGCTTAGGTTTCTTTATTTTCCAGACTCGAGTGGCTGTATGCAAGTATATGGAATGTAATAATTTGTTTTTGTTTGCATGAATTAAGTCAACGAGAGTCTCGTCTTGTGCTTATAAGCATTTATGACTTCATGTAGGACTAGGTTGGAAGTCGTGGAAGAAGCGGTGGTTTATCCTCACGCGTACATCCTTGGTCTTCTTTAAAAATGATCCTGTAAGTATATTCCTGTTAACTGTCTTTACTTCGTCACTATCAGGTGGACTATAACTTTCTAATGTTTCTTAAGGAATTTATAAATCCATATTGAGATGCAATAGTTCTTCACATGCTATTGGAGCCTTAACTAAGAGGTCCTGACATTGAGTCCTGCTAGCTTCCAATATTATGATTTCATCTGCACAAGCTTTGATTGACCTGCGGAAACATCAAACAAATTTCCCTAGCTTTCATTTGCGAGAATTTTTAAGGAACGTTGTGTTGTTCGTTCTGAAATCCCGACAATTTAAGTCATTGGGATGCAATATATTTCACAGCTCTGGTAGATATGATTTTTATCATCCCATTCTTCTTTTTCTTGGCTCTAGCCATAACATTTTCCCATACTAATCCTACATTAGTGCAACTTTAAAAAAATCATTTTGTTCGTTGAGAAGCTTTTACTTTGGTCTTTGTGCCACAATCTCTTTACTGGTTCTTCAGATAACTTATGCAAGAATGAACTATGATTTTCTGCAGAGTGCCTTACCACAAAAGGGCGGTGAAGTGAACCTAACGTTAGGAGGAATTGATTTAAATAATTCAGGGAGGTATGCATGATTACTTCTTTGCACTCTAGGAGCTCACTGGTTGGATTTATTTGACATTTTTTTCCTCTCTGTAGTGTGGTTGTAAGAGAAGATAAGAAGTTGTTGACTGTTCTATTTCCCGATGGCCGTGATGGACGAGCATTTACACTTAAGGTACATGCTGGGTTCTTAGTTTCAACCATTGATTCCTTTATGTGACATATATTATTCGAGACTAGTTGCTTGATATCTCGCTGGCATCTTATTCCACTTTGCATGTGAAACAACATGTATCACACGCACGCACACACATAGAGAGAGACACACACACATAGAGAGAGACACACACATAGAGAGAGACACACACACATAGAGAGAGACACACACACATAGAGAGAGAGACACACACAAATGCTTGCTGTAATGATAGCTGTCTTATCTGTGGAATTTCAGGCTGAAACATCAGAAGATTTGTCTGAGTGGAAGGCTGCCCTTGAGCTTGCCCTTGCACAAGCTCCAAGTGCTGCCCTTGTTATGGGGCATAATGGGATTTTTCGAAGCGACACTAACGATGCAATTGACGGTTCTTTCCATCAATGTTTGTACTTAACTGAAGTCTTACACTTACTTTCTCCTGTTAAAGATGATTTATATCGAGCTACATATGAAGGTTCTTTCCCTGGTGTTTCAAACTCACTAGTCAACAATTTTGTTCAGGGAGGGATAAGCGCCCTGTGAAATCATTAGTTGTTGGAAGACCAATTTTGCTTGCTCTTGAAGATATTGATGGAAGTCCATCTTTTCTTGAGAAAGGTCTTCGATTTCTTGAAAAATATGGTGAGTCTAGTAGCATTATTTTTTGCTCTTTGGATGTACTTCTAATTTTCTTGAAGTATGACCAATTCGTAGTGTTGTCTTTTCAATTCTCTATAGATGCACAGTTCACTGTTTCTGATCTTGCAGACAATATAGGATAGTGCATTCTATGATTGCAATATCTTGGGCCGTGGCAAGTTGGTCACCCGCCTTGATGATTGATTTGAGAAAAAGTTAATCTGAATATTGTGGTTATGGTGATCGTTACAAAAGTTCAGTTTTGTAAGTTTAAGGCTTCATTAAATGGTATATACTGAGTGCTGGTAGATGACTACTATAAATTGCATTGGCTTGGTTCTTACCTTGTTGGTTCCGGCAGCTTCTAATGTAAGTAGTGATAATTTGTTGGTTTCTTATGATTTTATAAAGTGTTTGGTTGATTGGAGACGTAATAGTAGGTACTACATAACATAAATGTCATATTGTGAAGCTGTGAACTAAAAAATGATACTTCATTAATTGTACAACGTATGGTAACTGTTCTAGGTAACTGACTACCAAAACTGATGACTCTTGGGAACGGTGTTCACCCAGCTAAATAATAAATTACTCATTCTAATACATAAAATTGTATATAATGATTTAATGACAAAGATCTGGAACATGTTTATCTGTAATAAACTTTGGCGTATTAGAAAAAGTAACATCAAGTGACTTCAGTTTGCTTCCTGAGGATTTCATTAGGCGTAATAATATCGAACAGGATTTGCCAACCGTTACTTTTCTCGACTCTCTCACAATTACGGGGATCATAACAATTGAGAATTGAATGTGGTTAGAATGTCAAACTTCCAAGTGCTGGAAACGTTCTGTTAGTTTGCATAGCAGACAGAATCTTGTGAGAAATGTTACTTGTATTATATAGTGGAGTTCTATTTCTGTTCTTAAAGAAACAAACTTTCCCATTTACGGTTGCGTATATTTCTTGAATATGAATATATTCATTTCCTAGTAATATTCTTTGTCCTCAACGGTCTTGGTTTCTTCAGTTTCGTAGGAGTTTGGGCTACAGGTCTCATCTTCTGCGATCATATTTAACAGGTACTAAAGTAGAGGGAATCCTAAGACAGTCGGCTGATGTTGAGGAGGTCGATAGAAGAGTTCAAGAATATGAGCAAGGTACTTATATGAATATTGGAACATTCTTCAATTTCTCTAGGCCTTTGGGGTTTCTATTCCTCATGCTACTTTACTAGAGTTTCTCCTGAACTGTAAGTTTTCTCCCTCTGGTTTAGTTGGAGGAGATACTAAAGTTTCGTGTACATCATGGTCTTTATAGGTAAAATTGAATTTGAGCCAGACGAGGATGCTCATGTTGTTGGTGATTGTGTGAAGGTAGTGTATGGAACTTTAAGAGCTCATTTGAAAAATGGAATCAGTAATATATTTACCTAACTTTCTACCTGCAGCATGTTCTGAGGGAGCTTCCTTCCTCCCCAGTTCCTGCATCTTGCTGTACCGCATTGTTGGAGGCCTACAGTGAGTACATTTGTGTGTTTTCTCTTACTTTATCTGAATTGTTTTTAAATTTTCCATCTTTCTGTGTTAGTATCTGTGGTTTTGTTAATTCTCTTGGCACAATGAACATCTTTTGAGTTACTCAAAGCGTTACCTGATTTCCAAATGAAAATCCAGATAATTAATCATGCAAAAATTGGATTTTGGTCTTTTCATGATCCCAGAAGGAATACTGTGTATAGTTTGGAAGCATTTGACCATCGTGTTTCATCACGTGTCCTTAAAGGGAGTTGGTTGACCAACTCATAGTGCATGCGTGCATATAAGTTAGATGTTGTCTATATTTTATTGGATGGTCGAGAATATAGGTAAGACATAAGTGTATCTGATTGCTTATGACCCTGAAGTGATTGTATCATTATAAATCATCTAAAATATATACTGTTATCACCAATCTTTCAACTTTTTCAGCTTTTTATGGCCAACTCATTGTGCAAACGTGCTTATTCGTCAAATATTGTCTTCATTTTTGTTGGATGGTTGGGAGTATAGAGAAACATAACGTATCAGAGTCCTTATGACCCTGAAATGTCTGTCGTCATAATCGATCTAAAATGATGCCTTCTTCATCGATCTTCGAAACGTTTCTGCTTTGCATCTACGACATGTATTGTGGTCAATGTTTATTGTACTCAATCCAACTGAATTGCTGAATGTTAATTTTATTATTGTCTTATTGGATCAGAAATTGATCCGAAGGAAACTCGAATACCGGCTATGCGGTCTGCGATCGTGGAAACATTTCCTGAACCAAACCGGCGGTTGTTACAGAGGTGATTTGATTCTGTTTCATTAGTTTCTATCTCTCAAATATTTATTTTGTGCTCGTCTATTTTCACTAGGTTATGATGTACGGATCGTAATTATATGATGAGAAGCAAATTTGCAAAAGGATTTAGTTTACCATGTCAATCATGTTACCCATTTTCAAACCTGGATTATATAGTTATTAGCATACAACTGAACATGGCTAGCATGTCTGGAACATGGCAAATATGTTGGGCATGTTTCAACTAAAAAGTTAAACAGTTGTCTGATAATGCGAATTTCCGAATAAGAGAAATTCGTATCGGTCCATATCAAGAATTGTTCGATCTCTACCTGTAACTGTTCATAATAACTACTTTTACCTGCTTCTAACTAGTATAAGAAGTCTGGTGGTATGATTAACCGGAACTAATCGCCCTCAATCTTTTGCCCCCGTGGTATTCCTGAAAATCTAAATGATCAAATCCTGGGTTTTATGGTAATTTCATGTGAAATTGAGTTTGTGGCTAGTTTTCTGCTTGTTCTGTCTGGATAGATTGGTTAATTGGCAAGAAATAAATGCATCATTGTGCACCAGAAAACGATCCCTTTGACTTCAGATTGCCAAGTTTAGTTTAATATAAACGAACCAGTTTTTAGCTTCCTACTACCAAAGATCTGGGGTCTCTGTGGGAGTGGTCGCTTATCTGTCAGCAATCTTTGGAGCTTTGAGACTAACTAGTAGTTCGCTATTTAGAAATGCTTATTATCTAATGCTATCTTGTGATTGCTATTTCTGAATGTCCATCTTTTACTGGATTGTGTTGGTGGTATTTACAGAATTCTGAAGATGATGCATACAGTTTCATCTTGTGCTCATGAGAATCGGATGAATCCATCTGCTGTTGCTGCTTGCATGGCACCCTTGCTATTGCGTCCTTTATTAGCTGGTGAATGCGAGTTGGAGGATGACTTTGATGGTAGTGGTGACAATTCTGCTCAGCTTCTTGCTGCTGCAAATGCAGCCAATAATGCTCAGGCCATCATTACAACTCTTCTTGAGGAGTATGACAATATTTTTGACGTGAGATATTTTCATTCTCTGTTTATAATAACACAGTTTTCATTTTTACTGTTGGTTTTAGATTCACAGTTTAGCATGAACTTGATTTTGTTTCATTTCAACTGTGATTGCCCTTTCTTGCTGAGATTTGCTATAAAATTGCTTTAACGAGGAAGATAGTTGAATTTTCATTGATATCTCCAGTTTTCTGAATGCATTATCATGTAATGTTTTCTATTTGTCATCTTTGAGAGTTCAACGCACAAGACGAGCACTAGATTGGTTGATGAGATGTGTATTCTTTGGGATAAATAGTAAGTTCACAAGTATAGTTTCATTTTTCCAAGCATGGTTATGGCACCCTCCCAAATGCAATAACGTTGGATAATCTATTTGGTTCCATAAACAAGACACATTCCTTTTTAGCCACGTCTCCTTGTTGTTTATGAACGTTGTCAAACTTCTTGCACCAAATTGGAAACTACTTGAAACTATAGATCCAATAATGTAACATGGATTTCTACTAGATGCCAAATCATAATATCTCAATAGTACTAGCTCAATCCATTTCTGAAAATAAGTTTTGATATATTCCTGAATGAGATATCTTAAGTAATGCCTGTTTGTCCCTGTCGTGGCAATCACTTTTGTTTGGGCATGAGCTTTGTGTTATTCGGCTCTCTCCTAATCTTGTAATAAAATCTTGTAACCTTCATTGGTTGAGGATGTCATGGGTTCGTGAAATAATAATTTCTAACTTTTTATGGTGTTTGACGATTTTTTATTTTCAAACGTATTCGGTTTGATTTGAAGAGAATTTAGTTTAATACAGTGCTCTGTTGCAGGATGAAAATCTACAGAGATGCTCTATATCAGCAGATTCTCAAATGGGAAATAGTGGAACTGAAGATTCTAGTGATGATGAAACTACAAATATGAAAAATAATGGCTACCATGATACAGAAAATGAAGTAGACCAAGAAACAGATGGTGATGCTGAACGAGTGCTTAGTGGGAAATTGAGTGAAACCAGTGGTTCTGCCGGCAGTGATCTTTATGATTATAAGGTTCGTTCTAAATCACTTCCCTGTTTTCTCAGTTCTCGTCTTTTGCTCGTCAAATGCGACTACTGAAACCCTATTGTTGTCTTGTACATGCTATCGCCCACTGGGTTATTTTCTGGTAAACAGTTGTTTCTAAGCTAACATGGTGCAAGCATTCACAAAGTTACTCAGCATGACATCTTAAATAACCACCCTGCACTCCTCCTAACCTATACCTAAAGGATGATAAACAAAGAACACAAAAAGCTACCATTTCTTTCCATGGTCTTGAAAATTACGTGCAAAACACATAGGAGATGTGATATTATCTGAAGACTGGTGGTTTCTGCTGTTCATTTGTGATTGAAATAGAGGGATTCATTTCTGTTTGTTGACTGAAAACATTTTTTCTTGTCCTGTTTGGGACCGTCTTTAACTATCCTTCCCCTCTCAAGCTTTCTGGTTGCCATTTTGATTGACAGCCATCCCAATAATCTTCGTAGCTAGTCTATGGTAGCTCTTATGTTTTATTAATTGGAATGGAGGGCTGAGGTATTGTTAAGTTAAGATACCATAATTGAGGCAACCTTGGTTGTTGGGGACTTTCTACTAATACACGAAATTGCCAGATGTCCTATGTAATGGTCTTTTTGTCACATTGATTGTGGCAAGGAGGTAAATTATGTTTATCAAGGAAATCATAAATCGCTAATGTGTGATCAGTTGTGTTTTGTTCTAATGGTTGTTACTAACATGAAATCTTTCCATGGAGATGCAGGCTTTTGCTGGTGATGACTTAGATCTTGGATCACCTAGAGGCAATCAAGCTGCTGTTGAGAGTTCAAATTTGGTTGTTGAACCTCCACAGATGAGAGATCCTGGTGTGCAATTACTGGAGCTAGGAAAAAATAGGAAAGGAAATGAAAATTCAAGTAATGGAACAGATCCTTTGAGTATTGTACCTCCTGGCGAATCTTACCGTTCAATGGGAGATATCCTGTCGTCAATAGATGTTGAGCCCCAGGTACCTATGTCTCCTGTTGATTCATGTAAAGAGAAGTCAGCTGGTAAGGCTACACCTTCCAATGGCAATGGAAAGAGGTCAACATTTTGGGGAAGAAGCAATGTAAGTTTGACATGGATTTCTGTTTATCATCTTTCTTGGAATGTCCTTCTTGCTACTATGATTAAATCCAGGTCTGCACATACTTTGTTGTTGTTGGGCTTTCCAGTCGGGCAATTCTCCATTAACTTTGTATTGTTTCTACTTGTTTTCTATTAAATACTAAAGCGTTCCGGTCAGTAACTTCAGAAAGAGCTAGGACGATGGAAGTATTAGTTTGCCTAGGGGAATTCGAGGCATGGGTGCACTGAATGTGATAGAGTGTAAAGCATGCGCCTGTCAAAGTCTTGTCCTACTATTGACTAGTTTATCTTGCTTCAGACTATGGTGGGTGATTATTATGGTTGGGAAACTTGGGTCATTATCTTCTGTTTATAACATTGCCAGACCACTTTATGTTCATAACGTTTTGTGAACCCAATTGACTGGTATGCTGAGGTTAGAGCAGGAGTAATATTTCAGTGTCCTAGCTAGAATAGCATATAAAGTCGCTCCATAATGGGAATAGAAAGACTTAACCAGTAGATATGTACATTTTATCTATGAATAAACATAGAAATTCCCCAGATTTACATTTTGCATACCATGTTAGTTCTCTGAATTTCTTGTGCTTCCTTACAGGCCAGAAAGACACCCTCAATGGAATCAGTTGGTTCTTCCGAAGAAGAGTAAGATTTTCACTGCATTTGTGTATAGATTGGTAATGTTTTGGTTGTACCTTCATAACCTGTAAGCATGCAGGTGTTGCATTTAGTAAGAAGTTGGCTAAGAGAAACAAAAACTTCTGTGGATTGCCTTTTGCAATTATGGTTTTCATTTTTGCTAATCTTTATCTGGTGGTAACTCTTTGAACTGATATAACTGGTTTATTATATGCTTGCACTTACAAATAGTAAAGTGGTAGCTCTATATAGTTCATTAAATAAGCAGTGTACTGGTTTTATCTATTCTTGTTGGGGTTCTTTTGTATGTGTCTGGTAATTGGATATGACAGTACGAGTGAAACTTGCCACTTCATTGTTGGGTTTTCATAAATTTTAGCCCTATTTGGGTCTCATGGGAGACTATCTGGTCTTCAACTTCAAAGTTCTTGACTTGGTTACCGAATCAATCTATTTTGGACTTTTAGTTTTAAAGAGAAGTAGTGCTGCTTTGAGCTCCAACGTTGTTGCTATGGTTGAATTTGGTAGAAAGTTTGCAGTACTTATCAGATATCTTTTTTCAAATTTCGATAATCTTTATTTCCATCTTAATTAGTGTTTGTGGCTCACTTTCTGACCTTTTGAACACCGATGTGAGAGGCTGAGCATGAAATGTTTTCACGGTGAACTCTTGGAAAGATATGCTGGTTACACGCTGCTAAAGGAATAACGTGCTTGTTAGTAGGACAAATTGTATTCAAAATCCATATAGCTGATTCCACTTGGTTGGTAGAGGTTTGACTGTTGGTTGTGATGATTTTCTTAAATGTAGCTTCCCCAGACTCACATAAATGAAATTGTAACTTGACAGGCTTGCGATTCAGCGGCTTGAAATCACAAAAAATGACTTGAGGCACAGGATAGCGAAGGAGGTCTGGAGCCTTTTTTAAATCAGCTTTATTATTAAATTTGAATTAGTAAAATTCTAGCCTGATGAGATTTGCGATACTTTAATGCAGGCTAGAGGTAATGCGATTCTTCAGGCCAGCTTAGAGAGAAGGAAACAAGCTTTGCATGAGCGTCGCTTGGCACTTGAACAAGATGTATTTATTTCTATCTACTTGTGTCTTTTCCCTTTCTGAACCATTTTATGTTTCAGCTCTGGATTTTGGTAAGCAAATGCAAAATTTATCGAGCCAGTTTCACCAGATGTAGGCCCATAAATTGGATATGCTGTTTCTGCTATCCATTGTATTGGCTGTTAATACACAGCAGTAGCTCCTGAATCCACTTATTCTGATCTTTCAACAGTCAACTATCTATATTGTTTTCTGTCTATATTACTGGATTACATACACTTTGGGTCTTCTATTTACACCTGACAGATATACTACGATCCTTGGTTAATTTCTCTATAGGTATCAAGACTGCAAGAGCAGCTGCAAGCTGAAAGAGATCTTAGAGCCGCCTTGGAAGTTGGTTTGAGCATGTCTTCTGGGCAGTTATCAAGTTCACGGGGCATGGACTCAAAAGTTCGTACTTGCCTGCTGTGGTTTTTATTTGTATTGCATTCAAATTCATGTGAATTTAGAAATAATTGATATTTTAATTTGTGCTTAAATGAAGACAAGGGCAGAGCTTGAGGAAATTGCTCTTGCTGAAGCAGATGTGGCCAGGTTAAAGCAGAAAGTAGCAGAACTCCATCATCAGCTTAATCAGCAGAGGCAGCATCATTATGGTTCTGCAACTGATGATCGGCATCAGCATATCCCAAACCATAATCCTCAGCAGTGAGTCTGCATAATCTTAGTGTCACTTTGCATATATTGTTGATAAGTTATATTGGGTTTTGAGGTAAGAGGGCAGAGTTGACAAGATCATTGTGGGGAAGGAGGTTGTCTTTGAATGTGTTTATGATTTGTTATGGACTTCGGTGATAGCCTTTTGATCTCAGCTGCGTCTCATAAGTCAAGGTGTAGTCTTACTATTTACTATCTCAAGGTTTGGTTAGGTAGGATCCTAGGACTGCTTTGAACAGAATTAGAGGTCGTTTATGGTACAATTGCTCTTTGAAGAAGAACAGTTTTAAGATATTGATTATTGCAACACAATGAACTTCTGTGATTCTTCTTCTGTCATTGGTTCTTTTTATCAGCCTACTGACTCCTTATGAAAGTAAAGAATGGCTTCAGTTGTATAGGTTTGACAACTGGAAGGTTGCAAGTCATAACATTATTAATTACTTATTCTCTGATTCACAGGAGATTTCTTCAGCAAGATTTTGATACTACCCTTGCTTATGTAAATCACGAGAGAAAACAGAGACATGAGGTACTTCTAGTTTTTATCTCTCAATTCTTTTTGATGATGTAAATTTGCAAGCAGGGAGGGCATGCACTGAGATCATCACTACACCATCTTTCTATTACCTTTCATTTGTGAACATTTGTTGATTCCTTGTTCAACATTCTTGTTTCCCGTGAATTCAAATATCTATCATTTTTATTCTCCAGGTTGTGTTATTGGGATATATGCTTTTTTCTGGTGCTTGGCTTGATACTATGAGCTGCTCCTAGACTATATACATACTAGACAAGAGTTGATGCATCCTGGCCATCTTTTTATTTGCAGACATCAGTGTCTTCTTTCCAATCTCGTGTACTGTGTTGCAGGAGGGTTTATCAGGAGGAGCTGACTGGAGGAATAATGCTAAAGGAGTGGGACAGTTACCTGGAAGCAGTAGCAGACAGGGCAACAGAAAGCAGTATATAGAATCTACAAGCCTCAGCGACTCTAAAAGTACAGAGGCTTCTACCAATTGGTCGGTGGACGAGCTTTGTGGTGCTGTTGATTCAGCGCCATCAACTTCAAGACCTGTAGAGGTAAGTTATTGAGCTGCTTCAGTTGCAAACAATGCTTTAACATGTTATTAAGATGGTGTGGTGTGGGTGGGTGCAGGTTACTGATTACCCAAGACATCCGTCAGCACCGTCTTCTGCATTAGTAGAATTGACGACAAGGCTGGATTTCTTCAAGGAAAGGCGGTCTCAGCTGATGGAACAGCTCCACAATCTTGATTTGAACTACGGCACAACGACGACTAATTCTCAGGATTTTGTTTATAGGCCATCTTCCCCACCATGGAACTGATCTGAAGGGAGGACCTCGGAAGCTAAAGAGTTCTGTGATGTTGTACATTCTATACCTTTGTAGTATTTTGCTTGCGTATATAGTGTGGTATTGTCGTCATTGTATCCTTGTTGGTCATAGATTTCTATAGAGGCACTTCCTTCCTTTCTTTATGGGGTATGATTTCTTGTTCAGAGTCTTGTTGTGCTTTTGTTTAATTTTTTAATTGGTTTGGTGCTGCCAGTAATACAGCTGCAGTGGTGAGGGCAGAGTGACTGATTCTGTATAAGTAACTACCAGAGTGAGGGACGAACGGTTGTGCGGATTAAAGTGAGTGATGATGATCGGTTACAGCGAAACTTGAAAGACTACTGTTTACTGTTCTTCTTTCTTTCCACATTTTCTATTTGATCCCTGTAACTACATCCCTAGTCTAATTGAACTGCACAACCAGTTATTTGGTCGTAGAACTACTTTTTTAGACAATTCTGTATTTCTATATACAAAAGCATTATATGAATCACTATTAAATGAATAGTGTTTGATTCTTTTATGATGGTTTCAATTTGAGCTTATTATAGCTTTACTTTGAGTTCACATATTATCATTTATAGGTCTTGTGGTATTTTTCATTTGATATGATTTAAATTGTCTCTTGCTTTTATTTGCTAATTGCAAACTTATTTGTTAATACGTTTTCCGTAAAAATAATGTTTATCTATTTTCATTTATTCTATAAAACCTTTTGTTGCATCGCTCGAATATTTCTAGTTTATACATAAAAGCACAAGGGAGTTACTATTGCAATAATGGAGATCGATTCCCTAAAGTCATTCTACCATAAGCTCCATGTGAATGTCTTTGGGTTTTGAAGAAAAAGCATGTATTGCATCATTGCTTCTTGAATTTGATGGATGATATTAATATTAGATTCCATAATCGTTATTGTTTATTAATTTAACTTTATATATGTTATTTTTGTCAAAGAAATGTATGTTTTATTAGGTTTCGCAATATCGCGTGAGATATTTCTAGTTATTCATAAAAGAAGAAACTACTAAAAAACAAAGTTAATTAGTTATGAAAAATAATAATTAGCTATTATCGTTGTTACATATGATTATATAACTAATTATTAGGTTGTATAATTAGTTATTAAACTTGATACAAAGGTCGCTGAAGATCTGTTGAAAAAGGACTTGTGGGAGAAGTCACCGAGACTTGCGGAGGGTAGGATTATTTGAAAAGAAATGAAGGGCCTAACTACTCCTTTTAGTCAAAGTTTCTAATGGTTTCCCGGTAGTCCTTGGAACTAAAATGACTACTTCAAAGTGTTAGTGCTGTTGTGTATTTGGTGATAATAGTTAATCAAATAAATGTTACCTATGGCAATGCGTATTTATTTATTTTACAATAATTATGGGCTGCTGAATGGATGAAGGAGTGGAGCAATGTCATAGAAAAAGAGAGTAAATCAAAACAACTAAGTAGCTGTAAGAAGGATGAGTAGAAGGTGGTTGGAAAAACATGACATTATAAACTGCCTAGCTGTGCAACTTCAACTAACTGGGTTGATGTCACGAGATTCCTCATCCTGCACCGCAGCTTCAATTTTTGTGTTCTCTTCAGAGTGCTTTTTAATTGACATGTGGGAAAGGAACCACTAAATATATAGCTGATACATAGTTCCCAACCAATGACAAACATAAGAAGTAATAATGGATGTACATAGTTAGTTAGTAAGCTAGCTGCAGGTGGTTACATTATGACATTCACACCCAACAGAAGGCCAAAAGCAGCACTGCTGCTGGTACTGCTGGTTAATTATATTAACATAATCTAATGAATTCAATAAATGGAGATCCATAGTATAAATAGCAAGGCTGCATGCTTCCACGCATTGCAATGTACACAGAATAATTAATCCAGATGAGTTTCAGCAATCGGATGTTGATGTTGGCTGTGATAGTAATAGTGTTTGGAATTATAATGGGAGGGGAGGCTCAAGTGGTGCAACCAGAAGCCCAAGTTCCATGTTTCTTCATTTTTGGTGATTCCTTAGTGGACAATGGGAACAACAACGGGATGCTGACGCTGGCCAGGGCCAACTACAGGCCTTACGGCATCGACTTCCCGTTGGGTCCCACTGGCCGATTCACCAACGGCCAGACTTACGTCGACGCTCTCGCCCGTCTTCTCGGCTTCCAAGCCTTCATTCCACCATTCTCCCGAGCAAGAGGCCGAGAATTGTTGAGGGGAGTCAATTTCGCCTCCGGTGCTGCTGGCATCCGTGACGAAACCGGCAACAATTTGGTACGTATGAACAGTTTGTAATTAAAACCTGTGTATCTTAACTAGATAATTAAAAATGATTGGTGGTGGTGATCATGATATACTGCAGGGAGATCATGCGTCGATGAACCAACAAATAATAAATTTCGGGAGGACCGTGGAGTTCATGCAAAGGTACTTCAGAGGGGACACTTCCCTTCTAAAATCGTACCTTGGTCATTGCATCTACTTCTCCGGAATGGGAAGTAACGACTACCTCAACAACTATTTCATGTCGACTTTCTACACCACTTCCTCCGATTACACCCCTAAGGCCTTCGCTTCCATCCTCCTCAAAGACTATGCCAACCAACTTGCCGTACGTACCCAATAATATATATATATATCTTCGATCCGCTACCTGCCTAGCTTAGTTTGATAAGTTGAAAATTGAATGGAGTTTGTGAGTAATTTTTCAGTCGGATAGAAAATTTAGATTCAGCGAAATGATTTTGGAAAATGAATTTTTCTGTTGCCGTTCAAATTCCATATCAAATTCCACCTGCCCAACTAAACTTTTTACGGGCCATTTGTTTTTTGGATTTGAAGAATATTTTTGTGAGTCTGAGTGATTTGGTCAAAATAAGACATTTGAATATAAAAGAATAAATGAAATCACTTCGTTGTAGTTCTCTAAGTGATTCATGAGTTAATTTCAAATCCACTTCATCCACAAGAGATTTGTCAAATTACCTCATTGAATTTAGGAGAACGTGATAAACTACGGGTGCATTAGTCAACAAACTATAGTTTGATACTATAAGTATTATGAGATTTATTTTATAATACAAGATAAATTGGGCGTTCAAATGAAATTAAACGCGGGCAACAATGCATTTTTTTTGAAAAAAAAAATTTCTTTAATTTTTTAAGACTACTAAACAAACGAGATATTTTCATACTAAACAAACGAGATATTTACGAAATCGCTTGACCATTTCTTCGATTAATTAAAAACAGTTGTACTTATGCGATGATGACAGAAACTATACAGCATGGGAGCAAGGAAGGTGATTGTGACGTCGGTAGGCCAAATCGGATGCATCCCATACCAACTAGCTAGATATACCAACAACAATAACACCAGCAGCAGAAACAACAATACCAACAAGAATAGTAGGTGCAATGAGAACATAAACAAAGCCATCTCCATCTTCAACACAGGACTCCGGAAGCTAGTCCAGCGGTTCAACGGCGGTGCTGAACTTCCCGGAGCCAAGTTCGTCTTCCTTGACTTCTACAAGAGCACCAGCGACTTATATCTTAACTCCACCGCTTATGGTACGTATATGAATACTTCTCTTTATAAAACAAAACTGAGGCTACATTTTCCACAACCATATTTGGGGCTGATTTGTCCGGATTTGACAAATCTGGACTACTCCAAACGAAATTCAAAAGTTGAAATAAGGTGGAATTAAGCCCCTCAAATCTGACAGAACTAGTGATATTGTTACATTGTGTCCAAGGAAAATGCATTGATAGAATTGGTTGGGCGTATGGAATTGACCCCAAATCCAGCCAATTCCACCCCTAAACTAGCACAAAAGACAATGCCTAAGGCTACGTTTCCTACCTTTGAATTAGGGGGATTTAAGGGTCAATTTCGGAGGTTGGACCAAATTCTGTCGGATATGTTTTTCGCGACCATAAAGCGATATCCTCAGTTCTGTTAGATTTTGAGTTTAATTCAGCCTAATTCCAGTCACCATATCCCATTTGAAGAGATTATGATTTGCCAAATCCCTTACATATGAATTTCGGCAGCTTTGAGAATTCGAGACGGAATTGACACCCTACGTAGAAAATTCAGTTGGCTACATTTTACACGCCGAAATTGGTTGAATTTGGTGGGTAAATTGAGTAAGATACATTTTCCGCCACCACAAAGCAATAAATGAACAAATCCACAATTCCCTGAATTCTGTTTTGAGAGGTCGAAAATTGCCAAATCCGGCGGCTTTTCTGTTAAGTCCGAATTTCTGCCAATTTGGGAATTTAATGCCAATCTGGTATACGTACGCACGTACATGGATGCATGCATGCAGGGTTTGAAGTGGTAGACAAAGGGTGTTGTGGAGTTGGGAGGAACAACGGGCAAATAACATGTCTGCCGTTGCAGCAGGCTTGCCAGGATCGTCGAAAGTACTTGTTCTGGGATGCATTCCATCCCACGGAAGTTGCAAATGTGATGTTCGCTCAATCCTCTTTCTCTACCAACTCCTTCACTTATCCCATCAACATTCAACAGCTGGCTATGTCCTGACTACCTACTCTATACGTACTACTACAACTACTAATCTCCTTCTCTTTCTACGAATTACGATCCCCTTCCTAATAAAACTAATGTAATTATGCATGCATGCAAGTTATTTCATTATGTATTTCGAATTATGAGGTGGAATAATTGATAAACTTGCGACTGTTAGTTGTTTAATAAGAGGCGGAGCCAAGGGGCTAATGGCTTCAAAAATAATTCAAAATCTCATGTATAATTTTAGATAAGTTCTTCCGTATTCTCGGCATATCACTACTTTCAAATATAAAAGATGATAATTGGCCGAGCGTTTATGAGCTTAAATTTGAGCCGTTAATTTTTTTTTACGAAATTGATTTAAATTAAAAATTTAAATTCTTATTTGTCACTTGACTTAATTCCAATTAATATTAAGTTATGTTTATTTTTATCTGTCAATTTTGATATTCAGTATTGATTTATTCATATTTGAACATCTAAATATTAACACTGCACAAATTAGTCATTGTAATTTTGCTGTTCCGCCTTCAGTGGGTAACGAATTTGCATCGTTTTCAGTCAAATTTGCACCTACAATTTTCTTCCTCATAACTAAACCAACCTAGCAATGGTCTGTATCGTCCAAAACTTTCATATTTTGCATAGCTTCTTTGAGAACATCACATAACAATTGTGCATCTGGGCCAAACCGCACACCATTGTAACGTATTCAAAAAACGTTAGTACAACAGCTTTTCGTAAGGCTTAATATAAACAAACAATGCATGCGAGCATGATCTTTTACCTCTTCCAATGTGATTCCAAAACACGAAATCATATAGGAATGAATCTCGAACCAACTAATAATCCCTCAAAAAGTATGCATAAAAGGATAAATAATTGCTATAAATTCTATCCTTATCAAATATCTACATACATCGACATCAATCTATCAACAATATGTCATTTGGTAGTTGTCCTCAAGATCTGGTTCTTCACCGTCCCACATGTTTAGTAGTCGAAGCATAATAGAGCAAACAGGTTTGTGTTGTTCCATTTAGGCTACTGTTGTTGTTCCATCGGTCATGTCTGTATAGAGTTACGCTGTTAATTTGTATATTGAAATCAAACACTCTAATAATGTACTGAGTAACATCTCATCACAAATATTTCTACCCATTGGTCTTCTTTCTTTGTTGTGAATCTGTGGAAATGCAATATTTCCCTCCATATTCATCAACCGTCTTGCATTTTGAAACATATAATGTGTCAGATAATTTCATTATACATTGCAAATTGTGTCAGTGCTTACATGGTAAATGTTGGCTTACAATGTCTCCCGACGTTTACTGTTGTAATAATTCGGCCTAATAAAATATAGGGGGAATGATTTTGGAATAGGAGGTTCTATTTTGGTAGTTATGAAGTGTTGTCTGTTTCTTGCAAAATTAAGTTTGGAGAATTTAATCTTCCAATGTCCCAATATATAGTATTTTATCATGGTTTCAATTGTTGACACGTAAACAAATAAAAAAAACCATATGATACGCCTAATAGCTACTCAAAGTCCAACCACCCCTAATATTATGGAAATTTACTAACTATTCATCCAAAAAACAATAAAATTTTTTATCATCAACAATCGTTTCACTTAGTTTTTTCATAAGTAGCAGATTTTTATTCGTACGTCTATAAACGTGGTTGTATGGTTTTTTTTCTTTTTGGGTAGTCATTTTATTAACTTAAATGCCACATGCATTACTATTAACATGAAATCAATTGTTTACAAATCCTCAATGTATTAAACTTTATTTCACTAAAACAAACTAGTAATATAGTTACTTAAATGTAAAATCGTGTTACAAATTAGGTTGGTGGGGAACTACATGAAGTTCGGTGTGTGAGTCACCCCCACGTTGAAGTACATAATTTAAAAACATTTTCCCAAAAATTCAAGCTGCAAAAATCACGGATTAGATAATGACCTGTCTCCGAAATTTGAAGGTTTATCAGTATATCATGATTCATCATAGTTAACCTCATTGACAATTCACCCACCATTTACCTTATTGATGTCCAACATGATAAGAGGCTACTTTTGTCCGGTAACGAATCAATCATTTGTACGTCCATCTTGCTCATTATGATAACAGCAAGGAATCAATGGTTGTTTCCTTCATTAATGGGCACGTATAACTGCAGTGGATCGAAACAGCGTTTGAATCACGTACTAAACAAATAGACAACAATGTCGACGATAGGTGGGACATTATATTACAACTTGCCCTAATGAATATAACAGAGATGATAGTGTGTTAGCCGATGTCTATGATGAATTCAACGATATAAAAGTAGATGAGGAAAAAGCCCACAATGAAGAGGAGGAAAAGTCATCTTGTGTCAACGGAGTTTCTAATGATGCAGATATTGATATGGAACCTCATTCACGAGAACCAACTAAATTGACGCAAGAAGAGGTTGATCAGTTGATATTCGACAGTCATGATGCATCATTACATTGATGTAAGAAGATTGCTATTGTCGATGGTTAAGGCATCTGACAAGGAAAACAAAAATTTGACGACAACAAAGGGGTTAAAACTTGAGTATACCGATGCATGCGTGAAGGTATACATCATAAATCCAAGAAAAAACAAAAGAGAAAACCAACACAAGAAGTTAGATGTCGATGAAAGGCATTTCTAAGGATAACGTTGAACAATGTCACTTCGAAGTGGCGTGCGGCAAACTTAAACAATGTTCATTCACATCCTATGCAGTTACAATATCTCACGCGTAATATTCCAACTTATCGCCGCATAACACCAAACCAAGCCACATTAATTGATTTCCAAGAGCAGTCCGGAATGAGACCGGGGTCGATACAACACCTTTACATTTTGGAATGCGGCAGGTGCAACCATGTTGGATATACTAGAAGGGATATCTATAATTATTCTTATAGAACCCGTAGACAGCAGCGTGTTGTAAATGGCGACGCTTCAACTGCAATACTACATTTGGAATCAAAGAAAACCGATAATAACCAGTTCTTTGCGTAATATAGTACAAGTCAATGTGATATATTGAAGAACATTATGTGGGTTGACAGTATTTGTATAGCTAACTTTTCCCTCTTCGGTGAAGTATTAGCGTTCGATACAACGTATAAAAAGAATAAATATCGAATGCCATTTGTGATTTTCACTGGTATGTTGTTCTATGTGTACAAATTGATGACTGTCGTTCATTGATGATTCCAATTATCTTTCATTATTCATTTATTATGATTCCTTTAAATGAAGTTCATGATATGACAACATTGGTTCATGTTTGATCCATCTTGTGTAGGGGTTAATCTCATCACTGCCAAACGTGTTTATTTGGAAACGTATGTATGGGCGTCGGAAAGAGAAACCAAAGCCATGGGGGGGGGGGGGGAAGAAAAGCACAACCAGTGATCATGGATGCAGGCATGGAAATGTTGAAAGCCCTAAACGACAATAACCACCCATCGTCATTGTGCATGGAATTTTGATCATAACGTAAAAGGGAAAATTTCTGATGCCCATTTTCTCAAATATTGGAGAAAATTCATGAAGGCCGAATTAGAGGAAGACGAGTTCAAGGAACAGTGGGGAGAATTGACGAAGAATGTAATTGGAGAACAATAAAGAAGTCCAAAGTTTACACGATAAGCGAAAAGAATGGGCTCCACATACTTACTATCAAACTTCTTTAAAGGATATACAACCACATCTAGGTGCGAAGGAATAACTTCATATATTGGAAAGTACATAAACTGCACCGACAATCTCTTTTTGAGTTTTTAACCCATTACTTCCTGTGGATGAGAGATTTGAGGGAAACAGAGGTAAACGATGATTACCGTACATACCGTGGTATACTAGTAGTGAGAAACCCCCTATTTCGTGGACTTGAAATGAGTGTAGCACAAAGTTATAGTAGAGAAGTTTTGGAAAAATTTCTAAATGTGAAGGACCCACCAGTTGCTAAAACAAAGGGGGGGGGAAGAGAACTGGTACCAATGTTCAGAGGTGTGAACACGATTCTCGAACACTAAGCGAAGCGGAGCGTGACGAGGCGGAACCGAGAAAAAAGGTTTGGATTTTGGTAGTATAATGTAGTCATTAAAAACTAATAACCTTAGTTATGCCTATTAATTATCTTATTATAAATGCAGGATGGAACAAATGGGGACAATTCCAACCATGCTGAAACTAAGGGATCAAAAAATAAGTGAAAGGTATATTTGTGATTGAAACTCATAATTGGTTTTGAAATTGGGAGTGGGAATTTTAGACGCTTTTAAGCATTCCCCTTTTTCAGAGGGTGATCCAAACCCAACCTGTTAAGGACGATGAATCTGAAGAAGTCGAAATAATCGAGGAATCGGAAAAAGATTTGTTATTATTCACAGTCCGAGCGGTTCAAATCTTAGTCACCATACATCCTATTCAGCAATAGCCCGATTTCTTTCTGGACAGCTTTGCCTGTTGTGACTCGGGTATGAGCAAATTGTGCATGACCTTGGCGGTGTCCCATGTTGAGAAGCGGATGCACTGCCCTCTTCATGAAGGTCACTAAGGGGTAGCCCTTCAAATAAGATAGTAATCCGACCAGACTTTCTAGCATCCACCATGGGTCTAACATCTGTGTCATCTGTAAACCAAAGAAGCCCCGTGATTGAGTAAGGAACCACAGGGTAAAAACCAATTCGTCAAAGAGATGTGTAGTTTAATTGCTCGAAGGCCAGCTGACGTAAGTAGTAGTATCCAAGTATTTCCGGATATAGATGACCTATAGTCTGGATTCCCCCAAAACATTCTCGGTCGCCATTCCTCTCTAACATCTGGCCCCCATACCGTAGTGCGTAATCTACCTTATTATCCATAGAATCATGGCTTGGTAATTAGATCCACATACAACAGAATTAGCTCATATGTGAAATAAAGTAATAAAAGCATAATCTACCAACAATAAATTGATTGCTGAACTGCAACTGGGCCGATAACTCGACAAACATACTAAAAAACCCGAACAACAACAATCATAACCATAGTGTTAGGGTCCTTCTCGGGGATTAAAGAAACGGGAAATGAAATATGACTTTCAAGGTTATACATGGGATAAATTGAAATCATGAATTAGTATTGAGGAACGTAAATCTAGAAATCATGAGATATTGGGTAGAAAAAATAGTTACATACCTACCGGGTAGAAGATTGTCTGTTGAACTCAACAAACCTACAAGCAATGAAAATCAACCATATTTCTTGTTCACATTCTGTTTTGAATCTTCTCTTAACCTTTCAATTTAGGTCAATCTTTGAATTTGGAGAAGAAAAAGGGTGGAAAAATTATTAATTTTAATTTTGAATAATAACTGGAAATAATAGGATAGAGAAATACGAGTTATTCTTGGTAGGCTTTTAACCGTTGGATTTGAAATTAATAAGGAATATTTGTTGACCGTTGGATTTGAAATTAATCAACGGAAAATAAGATGAAATAATAGTCATTCGTGTCAAATGGTATCAACCAATTAAATTCCAAACACAACTATTTCAAGATTTTGGTCTCCGAAACGTGCAATATACCAGTAAACTGTGAATGCTCCACACTATAATAGTAGAATAAATGGCATTGGCTATGAAAATTACATATGCACATTATAGATATATTTGAAATGAAGAATTAATTACATGAAGTACCGACATAGTAGCACTTTACTTGAGTGTTTGTTAGACGTACAATAAAGAGGCGTTCATATGAGGATGTTGTAATAAAGAAATACACTATAATCTTTGTAAAAGTTAGACGATGAAAATATATAATAGTAATAAAAAATTAAATGAACATGAATGGTATTTGGTAACCACATACAATGTATTAATTTTTGACCACAATTATGTACGAAACCTATAATTGAAATTTATAATCGTGATATGTTTAGGCAAGAAATCCATTGCATACAGCGTATAAATTTATGACCATAAGTTACAATGAATTTCATAATGAAGTTCGTTATCTTGATATTTATTAAACGTTAAGACATTAGATAAGGGGAAGCACATATTAGTAACTAACCCACTATTACTATGCGATAACAAATTTATAGTGATGCACCAAGTTTGCATAAACATCTGGTAACATATGGCCTTGATGGTGAGATGACGAACAATAGTTACTCTTGACGTAGTAACTGTGGACCGTTTGGTTAGAGTTTGGTTGACACATGACGCAATAGGCGTCATGAAACATGATACGTTGTATGGTCATATTAACTTTACATGTTTATGATTGGATTCATCATCTTTAGCATTTTTAGGGGTAGTTAGCGAAACTAATATTCTACAAGTTGTTGGCTATAAATTAACATCGAAACCGTCTTTACTCTTTGCACACGTTATACAGATTCACAACATTCATCCCATTGAAAGTTAGAACATAATTGCAGATCTCATTGTAATTCACGACTTAGTTCCTAGCAATAGTCTTTAGAGATTCATAGAGTTTTGTTGATAGCTAAATTGTGAGTCATTAGAAATCATTTACAAATCATATAGAGTACATAAACACGCTATAATGTAATAGCATACTACGTTATATTTTGGTATTCCTTATACGTAATAAGTTATGGAACACCAAACTGACATGGTTTTGTTTGTCCCACCAAGTTACTTTCTACGTTGTGTCTTATTTACTTTTAAGTACATACAACATTCCAAACTATATACTACCTTTTCCATTACGGATGGGGAACTGAATCGTTTATTCCTAAACCGTATTTAACGTTACAAATGCAAGGGTCGAACTTGCAAGACTTATTAATTAATGTGCCGGACCATACATTAATTATTATTATTTTTTAAACTAGGCGGGTCAGCTCAATTTAGGCCCATAACCGAAATATGAGTATTTCTCCGGCCGAATTCGAGAATTTAAAAATTCCTAATTCAATTCCCAGACTCTGCTAGGTTATTGTTCATACCTTCACCAAAAATTAAAATTTCTAGAATCTGTTTTTTTGTTGCCAACTCCCTCAAACATCTAGAATCCCGCCCATTATGCGATTCAGTAGTTTTTGTTCACTTTCTAATCTGCAGAAACCCGCCTTTTAGGAAGATCGACTACAAAGGCCCTCGTTTTGAAGAATCTGTCTCGTATCGAAGAACTGCTTATCGGTGGCAAAGAACTCGAGTTGCAAGGTCGTTTAGTTTGATATTTTAGTAGTAATAATTACTAGTTTACTGTTTTTAATGCATGCATTGGGTTTAATTAGTTTGTATACAAAGCGTTATTTACCCCCAATCGTTTTAAAAGCTTATTTGGAAATTTGCCATGGCACAAAAGAGGAAAGCTAACATGGAAAATCATACCCTAATAAGCGACCTTTTTTATTGGTATCTGTTGTGGAATGCTAAATGATGTTTCTATTCCCTTTCCGCGACCTTGACCCTTAATTTTTTTAGATGAAAGTTAGTCCTAATTTGGTTCTACAAGATGTATTGAGTTTGTAATTCTAGATCTTATAGGACTCATGCTGAATTTCATGCCAATAATGTCCATATTGTTGTTTCGAGGCGGTTTATGTATTTGGTTATCAAAGCTCTAATCCATTATGAGGGTTGTACAAGTGGGAGCAGTTACTATCAATTGCCTTTGCAATTATACTATACAGAGTGATATATATTGGTTTGACGTATACCTCTGTATGCAGATGAAAAAGAACAGAAGTTGTGCTAAACGGGAAAGAAAACTGAGTCCGTTATTTACATCATTCAGATGTAAAACTACGAGAGTAAGAGACATGAACTTGTTAATCCGAGCAATGAAGAGTGGATCACTTGTAATGAAGCTATTTCAAGAAGCAAGGTTTCAAGGATTCCTAGACATAGATTTGAAACACATCAACCTCGATGTTGTCTACGTTCTGTTAAAGGCTTACAATCCAATGACCAAGGAGTTTGACAGTGAGGATGAGAAGTCATAGACAATGAATGCCACAGACGTTTGTAGGGTTTATAGCTTACCTTGCTCTGGGACGGTTATCAACATCTCACAGTGTTCCGCCAACTCCATTGACAGTTACCATCGACTAAAAAAGTTGCCAGGCAACACAGGGAAATTGATTACCTTTCCGGAACTAAAAGAATGGTTGAAAGACGCAACTGATCCTACTGCATTTCAAGGTTATGTATCTTTCTGTGTATTAGAGTGATACTAGTGCCTTGGAGTTCAGATAGATTGTCATTGAAATACGGCTACTACTTGTAAGGAAATTTCGCTAACATGAAGAAATTCAACTGGTCCAAACTTGTTATGGACACATTGCACGCGGGCTGGCATATTGGAAATCTTAAAATAGAAACGACTATCCAAGGGGTTACATGAATTTCTTAATGGTTAGTTCTTAATTGATGTTTTGTGTGAATTTCGGATGCTTTGGAAGGAGGTTTACGTTATATAAAAATTGTGTTGTGATTCAATAACTTTTCACCTGAAGTTGTATGTCATGCAGATGCACGACCTAGACTCATTGTAGCTCCACAATGTACAAGCAACAATCAAACCAACATGCGGGCACTGGAATGATAGCAAAGTCACGTTGGCAGTGGAAAGTATGAGACAAGAGGACGGTGGATTGTCCCTGCTTTTCAAGGACCAACAAAACTTAGGAAAGAATCTACAAGAATAGCTTGGTTGCCAAACGAAGTTGAGGTCCATGACGATGCTGCTAAAAACACTATGGAGCAGGATCATCTTCAAACAACCAACACAAACGGTGCTTCAGAGGATCTAGGTGTTCAACTAGGCGATAGATTAACGTCACTTGACCAGGTTATCTTACATTTAAGTCATTGCCGATTAATGTGCGATGTCTGTTATTTAAATTCTTTCCAACTGCGTTAGCATGGTTTTCTTTGTCTAACTATTTGTATAATTTTTCACTAAATTTGTTTGTAGATGGAGAAATTGAGAAACCTAACCACAAGACAATTGCCCGAACGGAAAGCGAGCATCGCAACCACCACATTGGATGTTTATGCTCAACAGGCAGCGTTAAAAGTGCAGCAAACAACATTGTTTGCAAGAAACAACCCTTCAGAAGGAAATGAAGGAAGTACCGAACTTGGAAGGGGAGATGACAAACATCAAGAACATGATATCGGCGCACGTGGAAAGTACAAGCAAAGTCAATGATAAGGATGAGGCCTTCGAGAAAGGGAAGGAATATGTGGAATGTTATCTTCGGATGACGAAGACGAAATAGATGCAACAAAGAGGAGCACAATGAAACAATGTAATATCGAAAGTGATCGATGCATACTGAAAACGCATGAAGCCAATGAAGGAGGAGTTACAGTCTCTAACAATGACGAAGGAGGAACCTGCACCAAAGGACAAAACCATAAACTAATAAAAATAACATAAACAAGGTGTTGTTGGTCAGACATTAAGGGATGGAAGAAAGGGGGATGACCATTCCTTCAATGATCGTGGTCGTGGAAAACAGAAAGAAGACGGAGTTGGTGTAAATTTGGGTAATTTCAAGGGTGTTAACGAGGTCAGACCTCAACAATTAGAAAGGATGGAGATAATCATCTATGGCGGTCCCAAAGATTACACTCAAGCATTCGACTCAGCTAAAAGACCACCGATCCCCAACATACTCAAAGATGATCAACAAAATTTCGTGGAATACGTGCACAGAGGACGTTGTTGGAAGCTGTAAGTACATTATTTTACCTGCGTTACAATTTATTAAAATGAAAGTAGGTGTTGTGATTATGGTTACGTTATCCGCACAATTCAGTGAAATCTTGGGGGAAATTAATTTGCCGTCAGATTTAAATTGCCTTTAGAACTTATATTTTCCAGCGAAATAAGGCCTTGTTTTCCATCTTACTAAGGCCCAATTTTTTGCCTGATTTGTGTTTAATTCAAAAAAACAAAACCAAATTCGGGGGAGAATAGTATTTCCCACACCCTTCATGCTGGCAATTAAATATTGGTACATACCGAATTTCGGCCCATAACGGCAATTTATCACTGCCGGAAATTAATGGGCTTCTTGGGTGCGGAAAACATGAAGTTTAATTTTTCCGCCAAATTTAATGAAATCCGGCCAAAAGTCCTGCACGGAAAACAGACTCTATATCAGTTAATTGGTGCCTTTTTTGTTTACAGAGACACTTTGGTTTGTGATTTCATGGAACACCTCAATAAATTGTACAAGAATGACTTTGACAGCTTGAAATCAAGGCAGTACATAACCACATCCATGTTGGATTTATTTGTGCATTTAATCAACAGGGAGACGGTCCAAAAGCATCAAAACTTGACACAATTCTGCTTCCCTTAATAGTCCTTATAAGTTTCCATACTCATACTTCATATAAGCATATAATTCTTCTAAAATTGATCTCTTCAGTTTTATGGAAACGTGATGATGTTTGACTGTCATGTAGAATGCAGTTAGGTCAGAGGTGCTTGGTATAGGAGTCAGGGATGTAAAGAAGCTTCTCAATATATGGATTGATCGGGATAATTTCCCATAAATTAGTGACAAGGATTTCTAGCATTGTGACTATGTAAGAATTCTCATAAAACTCATAAGTCATTACATAATGGCCGGTTATTCTTCCTACTTACTCAATACTAAGTTACTGATTTGTATGACAAGAATTTGTTCTGGATTCATGTTAGCTTCCTACATGTTTATTCGTTTTACATATCTTTTTCCCGGTCTATGGTGGTAGTCTTCGTGATAATCACTACTACGTTTTCGTCATCGACTTCAAGAACAAGTAGAAGGTATTGTTGAACAGCTTAGACGTAAGGAAGTGTTACGAGAGCGACCCCATCTACCATGA
Organism: Linum usitatissimum; assembly: GCA_030674075.2. Taxonomy (NCBI): domain Eukaryota; kingdom Viridiplantae; phylum Streptophyta; class Magnoliopsida; order Malpighiales; family Linaceae; genus Linum; species Linum usitatissimum. The sequence continues at coordinate 4,602,874 of JAUJYP020001374.1, forward strand.
AACTTTTAAGAAGTTGATTGAGTACGTCGAGCTGTTTCTCAAGGGAATGAAATGTAAGGACATAAGTGATTTCAAATGGAGGGTGTTCGATGCTCCTCGTCAACCCGACATCCATAGCTGTGGATTGTTTGTGGTATACTTCCTGTAGCACTACAATGGCGGATTCACATAGGAGCAAAGGGGGCTATGGAATCAAATGAGGGTTCTCGAAGCTTACTGATCGTACTTCACATATCGCTTGGTTAGCGACATGACCAATCGAGAGCGTGGTTTCATGTTAAGCTCGGATGGTGAAAGTTCCCCAGAAAAGAATCCTGCTGAAAGTTCCCGTAAAAGAAGCCTACTGACATTCACCCAAAGAGGAAGCATGGACGTCCAAAGATACACACCCAACAGGTTGTCTCATAAGTAGCTTTGTAATTTAGTTGTTCTCTTTGTACTGTGGAATAGTACCATGGATTGCGACTGTAGTATTTTGTACCCGGTTATGATAAGTTAATACTTTGAACCACGCTGCTAGTAATTGTAGTATTTTTACCCGGTTATGACCGATTAATACTTTCAACCACACTGCTAGTAACTGTAGTATTTTGTACTTAGTTTTGACTAGTTAATACTTTGAAGAACGCCTAGTAGAAAATATTTTGATCGACCTTAACCATGTTTTAATATATGTGTTATTATATGCAATACAATTTAGATCCTTGAAAATAAGCTAATTCATTTAAATAACCTACCATAGTTGAATTAACTAATATAACATATTAATTAAACAGTGTTATGAATATTATAATTATGTGTATGAATGCCCATTTGTAACTCCTACCTTTGTAATTCATATACATTGAACATGAGAATGAATATCCTATTTAAGTGTAGTTATAGTAGTGATGTATAGGTTATGAATTCTAGAGCCTATAAATAGTGCTCTCTTATACAATCTTTACACATCAATAAGAATACTTTTCTCCTCCCATATTCTTGCTCTTCTTCATTTTAGTTTTATAACACGTTATCAGCACGAAGTTCTGCCGTCGAGCAATCTCTTGTAATCATACAATGAGAGATTACTTTTAATTTTGGGATGAGCCGGTGTATGCGGAACAATACAATTCCGCCCGCCATATGGCTAATAAAATTTACGCCTTTGATGCCCATGATATGGCCAGCGAGATTATTCTCCTGATGCCCGTTTTGATTTATATGTGATTTCAATGGCTTAGTACCATGGCTGCATTAGCATATATATTTCATGGCTTAGTACCATATCAAAAAACTTATCTTACTGTTTGTTTGAAGATTATTCTTTTGAAAATTTATTGATCATATCGTCTAATCTATCGGCTAGTCTTTTTTTTTCTTCGTAGCATGGTAATATTAGTATTGTTTAGGTTCATTGTCTTTCATTTGTATATAAATTTCTATGCCGTATTATGATTCATTATAATGTTATAATTTTAGGTTCTCTTCATTTCTTCACAAGATATAATGCTTTGGAGACAAGAATAGAGGGATCGTTAAAGCTTGCAAAATAGGTTTTATGTGCATATTCTAGTTTTTATATATTTTCAAACATGTATTAATATTTAAAGTAAAATTATGTAAATTTTATATTGCTAACCGAATATTAACAGGATTATTTATTTATATATATTATCTTGTGTTTAGCACCGTTTCAAAATTTAAAGTTCAAAATCTGACAATATCTTTATTTAAATTATCAAATTGTTAATTGTCTCATTTATATCATTTTCATGTGGGTAACGGTTTTGACAATTATTATATACATGTGTTAATTATTAAATAAAAATGGGATAAGATTTCAAATATATAATGAAGCAGAAAATAAATACATACTAATCTACTCAAGAAGGTATCGAACAGAGGGACTAGTCCACTTGTGGGAAATGACGTATCCTTTGAACCTTATGCCGATTTTATGGAGGAAGTGCGTATTCAAGGCACGATAAGGGAAATAATCCTCAACATAATCACCACCAGGTGCTGATTTGATCATATGGATGCACATGAGATCAGAGAGGCTAATCCCAACGCCTTTTACTGCACTGGCCATTATGAATACATCAAGCCACATAATGGAAGATTGTTGGGCTCTCCTAGGAAGGAAGAAATGGGTGATAAGCCAGTGAAGAACTCGTAGGTCCCTGGGAAGTGATTCAATAGTCGGAGGCGCGTCAGGATCCCTGGTTAGAGCGGCGAGTTCAACAACAATGTTGAAGTCCAATAAGGAGGAGAGTCGGGACTCGTCCATAAGTTTCAAACTGTTGTTAGTCAACCCTATGAGTCTTGAAAAAGATTATGGAGTGAACGAAACGCTATAACAATGGAAGATAGAGGTAAGGTCGGCATTTGTGGGAAGGTACCTCTTAAGCTTAAGGAAGAAAGCTTTGATAAGAAAAGGGCAGTGATTCAGATTGAATTGATTGTGCTAATAGAAAAGACCATCCACCCAAGATTTCCAACCAAACTAACAACCCATATAGGGAAATCTTACACACTATAGAACTTGATTACAGAAGAGATGGATGAGAGAATCCAGTAGTGAGAAACACACCTAGATTAGTGGTATTGGGACATAGCTTGTTGGAGGTCCAATGACCTTCGCCGACTTCAACTTTGTGCTCCTCTATTCTGGCAGAAATTGCTACAGTGTAAGGCTAAAATTTAACTGCAAAAAAGCAAATTAAAAAGGTGTAAGCAGTAAGGAGAAATAACGGTGAGCATGACAATGGGGGAGAGGGGTTCATTGAATAGAAAACTCTCAAATGGTTAATGATTTGAAAGGAAGCGACTGTTCGGTTCAAAATTACATTTAAAATATTTTATTAAAAAATAGATTAAATTTGAAGATAGGCAATTGCGAATATAAAAAGGAACGTGGTGAAGTCCATGCATGGTAAATATATTAACTAACCTTAAATAGATGTATGGATATTCATGATTGCAAATAAAAAATTGTCTCCAACAATGTATTCGGCGTGCGGAAACCTAAAAGTAAGGCATTAACTGCTAGTAGTTGGATTACTATTTCAACAATGGATAAGGTCTGTTTCATTATCAATTCACTTAATCAATACTATAAGTTCTAAACGTCATATATTAATTACCTATTTCATAAACTATAATATACCCTTAAAACGAATCAGTATAGATCAACGGACTTGCTACCACAATTTATTAAGTAACTTGTAATTGTAACAGTAACATAATATAAATTGAATCAAAGTGTGCATTCAAACCATTACCAATAGAAATGCAAAATGAGTGCATACCACAATCATACACAAACCCTTACATTGAAAATATGATGCATATTGATAGATTTCTTTTCACAAAATTGTTTGTAATGTATTTATCAAATGATATCAAGCAGGCTTTGTTCAAACCATGGTTGCAATTACAAGTCGACAGAATTTCATACTATTTCAGTCGGCTGAAATAGCACATGGATGCTAAGCATTCTCTAATCACGGGAGGGCCAACATCAAGGTCTCCGGATAAACCATTCATACGAACTCGTGAACTACACATCCACCTAGATCTTCGATCCAAATAGAACGAAGATCACCAAAACAAAAATGATTGATTCATGAGCAACGTAACATTGATACCGACTGTAGTGTCAATGATTAATACAAACGTTAAACTAGTAATTCAATTGAAATGTATTATAGTTAACTGATGTCCTTAAAAAAATATTTGCTTTAAAAATTAAGGCCTTAAAGAAATCAGTTGCTTAAAAAAATAAAATATATTTTAGTTAACTGATAGTGCAAATATTTGCAAACATAATACATAAGTGACTGGAAGATTCAATATTTATTTTAACGGGTTCTATATATTAATTTAATAGTCAAAGTATCAAAAAAGAAAACTATAAAATTTCAGAACATGGGAGGTTATGGAAAATAATATACGTGTGACCAGGAATTTGATAAAAGTTTTTTTTAATCAGAAATTAGAGAAAGAAGGACGGTCGAGATTAAACTCCATAAACTGGTGGCCTAGATTAAATTTTGTTGATGGGAGTATCGGTATTTTGGGAATACTGAAGAATTTTCTATAATTTTATTAGGTTACAGATTAGATTCAAACTTTGGGCACCACTTGAAACTCTTATCACTCTATTATAATAATAGATTTTTGAGATATATATTATCTCAACTTAAATATATAAAACCATTATTGAGAGAGTATTTTTTATAACTACTTATGTCAAGAACAAGTTTTACAATCGAATAGGAGATGAATTGTTGAATGATTGTCTAGTCGTGTATATCGAGAAATATGTCGTTTGTAGTTTCGACCAAGAACGTATTGCATAATCTTTTTAGAACGTGAAAACTCGTCGTTAGGTATTATAAAAAATGAAATATTTGATTTAATTTTTTATCGTCATATATATATACGAAGACCACTTGACTTAATTCCTGACTACACCTACTTAAGTATCGGATGTTTAGCCACAAATTATCTTAAATAGGCTAGAAATATATGGATAGTGATAGCCGCCGCCTCGCTAAACGATGGATATGTGTACGTGTTTCATTTACTCGGTCAAGCTGATATATTAGACTGGTTTCATTGCGTATTATGAAACTGTGAGATTATTAAGAAAATTCGGGTTCACCTAGACCGGATCTAGTTAAGATTGGCTTTGAATAACCCGAAAGTATGTATTAAATATGATAGGATTGGTTACGGGAAATATCAGAGATTCAAAATTTTGAATTTTTTGGATAAATCTTAGAAATAGCTGGTTCAATCCAGACCTGAACTGAAAAACAACAATTAATACAAAACCCAAATTTTTAGTCGGCCATAAAAGAAAATTCCATTAACAAAATAGCCTTACCATCACACCCGGCGGCGGATCCAGAATTTGAGTTTAGTGATGTCGATTGATAAAATATATATATATATATATATAATTGTATTTTGTAGGTGGGTTTTTATGGCCAACATGCAAGATGTTGCAAGTTTGTAACACCCTGTTTGTCTTTGGTTTGGTTTGGAAATTTTTGGCTTTATTGTGTATTGGGAACATCATGCTATATTTTGTTGTGACACTCCTCAACATATATTGACTTCTCCATTGATCATATCTCGAATGAAAGTTTGAAACCATCATGATAAACTTTGTATTTTGCAAGTGGGTTTTTTATACCGAACATGCAAGATGTTGTAAGTTTGTAACATCCCATTTGTCTTTGGTTTGGTTTGGAATTTTTTTTCGATTTTATTAGTGGTTTAAGGTCCAATTAGATTGGTTTAATGAATTGGAGTTTTGGAATTGGGTTTTGCTGCTGAATCACTATGTCGACAGCCTATAACTCGAGGTTTGTGTCCTGTGCTCCTTTACCTAAAAGCATTCAACACCTCAAGTGTAATGGAGACTCAAGTAATTGACATTTTTTCGCCATTTCCAAAAGGAAGCATCAGAAGCGGAAAAAAGAATTTTTGCTTTATTAAAGCATCCAAAGTCATGGTAGAGAAATTGTTTTTTTTTATTTAAATATATTTTTTGTCGAGGCGTAGAAAACGACTTAGGAATGATTTGATTTTGTGATTTGGTCAAAAGTGATTTTAAATAACAAAAAATTTAAAATAAAAGGGATCTCAAATATGTAAGTAATTTTATAAATATCTCGTTAAATTAGTGAAGATTTACAAATTACAAAAAAAAATTAATTTTGCAAATCACTAATACATCCTTCACTTATTTCATTCTCTTAAACTCAATAAGGCAATTTGATCATTTCCAACCCAAATTCTATTCTATAGTTAGATTTGGTTTATTGTTTTGCAGTTGAAACTGCAACGGACCATTTGCGACGCGGTTTTAAATAGATAGGCGCAAACATTCCTGATAATGTTGAGTGAGAATAATACAGAGCATAAAGCGTCACAGTTGCAGAAGTACTTACTTGTTCTTCCTAGATCTAATAATAAGCAACGGAATTACAACTTCCCATTTCAATTAGTTCCTACTTTCTATCACTCATTAGACATCTCTGGTGATGGTGACCTTCATGGAGACGCTAGGCAATTCCTTGATGAGCTCGAAGGTGCAAACATCACCAGTTTTGAGTGAGTTATCTTCCACAAAGCTCTTCCAGCCCCTAGCAAACTTTACATACCTTCTGCATTGGAGATTCACTGGCCAAGCCTTGTCCCCAACCTCCAGCTCCACATGTTTCTCACCTTGGAAAGCTCTCTGCTGACTCGTAAACCATAGAGGTATATGCTGCATACAAAATCAAGCGAGAAATTCAACAGTTTATCAACACATTCAAAGCTCTCTCTCTCTCTCTATGTATACATGTATTAGATGTGTATTCAACTAGACACAGTACCACAAAGTATTGTTTGGCATAAGTTGGAGTGATTCTGATAGTGAAGAAGGGATTCTCTGATGTGAATTCTTCTTCTTTAGCTACGGGGATGAGTTCCCTCTTCCAGCACGATTTTGGCTTTCCAGCTGAAGCATCATTCTCACCCAGGTTTGAAACTACTTTCAATTCATGCTTCACTGTCATTGTTCACAGTTGCATCATCAATGATATGTATATATATAAATACAACATCCAACCTATTTACATACAAAGCAGGGGTGAGTATAGGGGGAGCCTGGACTCCACTTTTGGTTCCGAGCATTAAAACCAGGGATATTTTTGTAGTATTTTCGAATCCAGCTTGGTGCATTTTAATTTCGGCTTAGTGCTAGGAAAGTAGGTTTAGTAAAGTGATCTATAAAGATTTTCAATTTTCGATTGAAATCTGACTCAATACAGGTTATAATCATAGTGACGCCCCCCTAATCTCAAACATATATAAGTGACATCCTCAAAGCAAACAGAAGCTAACCTGCAGAACAAGGATTCCATTCCCAGATTAAATTGCACCTCTGCCTCTTCATTTGGCTAACTTGAGCAACACCATCAGTTGGTGGCACCACCATAGGACATTTTCCTTTAGCATCATCAGTAGGTGACACTATAGGAGATTTGTCTTCCTCCTTGGAAACATAATCTTCTTCCTTGACCTTAGGTGGTTGTGCAGCAGCTTCATTAGCTTTGGTGGTGACTGGGTACTGAATCTCCGTAGCAGTGGTGTCGCATATGACTATGGAGAAAGTGGAGTCACCCTTGTACTCGAAAAACAAGAAATGACCATACTTCAAAGAGTAAAACTCAGCAAATCTCTGCCATCCATCGTTGCAGAACCAAACCCCTTTCTTGTCATCCGTTACTAACTCCACCTCCCATTTGTCTTCACCAACGGGAACTTGCAAAGTTGCAGATCTCCATACTTTGCTTCCGTAGCTGCTGATGAACTTCCTAGGAATCATCTACAACAATTGAAATATACTCCAAAATTATGAAGTTATGACACCTCGGAAAGTTGGAAAAAGCGTGAGAAAAGGAGTTTTGAGTTTACTAATTACCAGCTTCTTGTCACGAATGGTGGAGTGGAGGATGATTTTGAAGAAACGGGTTATCGCTCCCTGCTGGTTCAAGTTGCTCTCATTTCCATGCTGAGGCTTGCCTAGAGAAGCCATGTTCCTCTCTTCTCTCTCTTCTTAGTTTCTTGGACCCATATGAATCAGTTGGTAAAGTAGGTACAAAATACTATTGGTAAAGGAGGTAAAATAGTTGTACGTTATTCATAAAAAAATGGAACTTTCACGTGTAAAGTTTTGCTCAAGTAACACAATGGTCACTTATCTTATAAAATCTACCAAAACTAACAATGCGGTACGACTTCTTTCTGTTATATTTTTCGCTAAAACTGTCATCTTGGCAAACCATGTTATCCGAATTCGGCGATCTATCTTAAGATATAAAGGTCTAACTGACTGGCGAGAGCGTGCCCGGCGCGTGAAATTCTCTCAAACTGAGTGAGATTTTGCGATTGCTTGATCACCGTTTCGGTGAGCTTTCCACTGGGGGTGCGCTCCTTTGGGGCTCACAGTGGCTGGCGGATTGTCAACGAATCTTTAGATCTCCGGCTTTTTTTGTGCTCGTTTGCTTGTTTTCTTCCCTTTATGTCTGCTCGATCTCACTTATGCTTTCTCCTTCTTCTTCCTCGGCTTCTGGCTCATTGGCGAAGACTGATCCGATAGTCCCGCTTTCTTCTGAGATCTGTTCTTTGAAACCAATAGAAGTTTTAGAAGTTGGATCAGGTGCGGGTGAAGGTAAATCTCTGGTTGTTGTTTCTCAGCCCTCTTGGGCTGGGATTGTTAGCAAAGGATCGGAAGATCTGAAGTATTATGAGATTCCTGATTCTGCTGTGGTTGATCGGGTTTTGACAGTGCCGAAAGAGATTCTTGACATCGGTTTAAAGAAGATGAAGTCGGCGTTGGTAGCTCAATTCTTGGGTTTGGTTCCTCCGATGAGAGTTTTTGCGAACATGATAAATCGTATTTGGGGATTTGAAGGAGAGGTTATCTTTTCCATGATTTCCGATGGTTTCTTCTTAATTGAGTTACCTTCGATTAAGCTGTGCAATTGGATCCTTCAACGATCGTGGCATATTCATCATTCGCCTATGGTGCTTCGATAGTGGAAGCCTGATATTATGCCCTTGGATTTTGATTCTAAATTTGTTCCCACCTTGATTACTCTACGGGAGTTCCTCCTCATCTCATCACTAAGGAAGGAATTGGTTGGATACTTAGTCGACATGGTAAACCGCTAAATCAATTTGTTCGTATGGGTCTTATAGTCAAGGTTTGCATTTTGATGGCAAAGAATACTGCATGCCCTACGATTCTACATCTCTGTTTGGATGGAGTTTAGGTTGATGTCAAGGTTGAGAAGTCTCAAATATGCAATTATAAATAAAGAGAGCAACCTGCAAAGCCATATTGGTGTGAAGTTGGAGTTAAATCCCAGTCATCTGATATTGTGATTCGTGATCCTCTTGTAGACAAGATAACTGAACCTTCATAAGAAGGGCAGGCTGATTTATCTACTACGGTCATGGATTCACCGGCTGGAGGGGGAATGGTGGCTCCTGTTCAGGTTTCTCTACAAGCACAAACAGATACTATCATCCAATAGCTTGAAAGCCTGAACTTCCTAAGGGAAGAGAGAGTAGTTCACTGAGACCTAGAAGTATTGAAAAGCTAGAGAAAATTACCAAGAAATTAGCATCTATTGTTAATGATGTTCTGCAAGAGGGATCGGAAAATTCATAGGAAGATGAGGAAGAAATTATTATTGAGGAATTATCTGCTACACCGATGAAGCCAACCCTGAGTGATTTCATGCCCGCTGCTACTATGAAATGCCCTGGTCATAAAGCCAGGAAAGAGAAAAAATGGTGATGAAGGTTCTAGTTTGAAACCAAAAGGGGTTTAGATCATCTTCTAAACATAGTTCTCTTAATAGTTATCTAAATAAATACAATATAGATTTAGTTGGTATTCTAGAAACTAGAGTCAGACAGAATAAAGTTCAGAAAATTTTTGATTCTATTTTAATGGTTGGAAGAGTTTTACAAACTTTGATACCAGTCCTTTGGGCAAAATCTGGATCTTATGGAGACATTGAATTTCTCTTAAAGTTCTCAATTACTCAGCTCAGTATGTGGTTATGGAGGTTGGAGGTAGCTCTTTGTTTCATCTTTATATGGTTTATGGTGCAAATCACAGCAGTGAACGTCAACAAATGTATACTCAGACTATTGGGAAGTTAAATGTTGGTCATCCTCTGGTGGTTATGGGAGATTTTAACGCAATTTCCTCTCCCTTAAAAGGTTCAAATCAGGTTGGTATCTCCTCTTGCATGAGAGATTTTTGCAGTTGGATTTATAGCAATGATATGGTCGAACACCCTTCTGCTAGATCCTTTTTTTTACATGGCGTAATAATCAAGTTGATGCTCCAATTGCTAGAAAATTAGATAAATGTTTGATCAATTCAAATTGGTTTTCAATTTTTTCCCACGAGTAAGATTGAAATGTGGAGTCTGGGGATGTCTGATCATTATGGTGTTTATTTGGATGCTATTGTCCAAATTGGTTTTTTGCCAAAACCATTTAAATTCTTTAATTTTTGGAAAACTAGAAAAGGGTACATGGATGTGGTTGAGAAAGCTTGAAATACTGATGAGGCTAGTAAACACAAGGTTGGTTTCAAGAGAGTTTATGCAAGACTCAGTCAGGTTAAAATGGCTTTGAAGGAGTTTAATTTGAAGCATTTTCTTACTTGAGTAGAAGAGTCCATATTGCTGGAAATTTCTTAAAAGCAGCTCAAGATCTTGCTCTTAAATCTCCCACTGCTGAAACGATTGAAAAGAAAAAATGTTTTAGAAAGTAATGGGATGATCTGCGTACTGCTGAAGAGAGTTTATATTAACAAAAAGCTCATGAGAACTGACTGAAATTGGGAGATCTTAATGCCTCCTTTTTTCATTGTGCTGTTAATATAAAAAAATTCAAGGAAACAAATCACTCAACTGGAGGATGTGAATGGTACTATAGTCACAATCATTTCATATGTCTTTGATATCATTGTTACCTTTTATCAACAGATGCTTGGATTTGTTAATTTTGATGTTAAGAAAAATTCCCTTGAAGATTTGAGAGGTCTTGTTAGCAAAAAGCTCTCTTATGTAAATGTTGCTTTACTTTATGCCCCAATTACTCTAGAAGAAATCCTCCTGATTTTATCCTCCATTTTAAATGATAAAGCTCCTGGTTTGGATGGATTTTCTGTTTTTCTCTTTGAGTCTACGTGGCCTATTATTTCTGATGAAGTGATTCTTGTTGTTTCTTAATCTTTTGAGAAAGGAGAATTTCCTGGAGTTGTCAACTCCACCTTGCTAGCTTTGGCTCCAAAGAAGATTAATGCAACAAGTATTTTAGATTACACACTCATTGTCTATTGCAATGTGCTCTATAAATGTATCACAAAATTCTAATAGTGCTTTTAAATCCTTGTCTTTTGGAGATTATAAGTGACAACCAATCTGCTTTTGTACCTGGCAGACAGATTGGGGACACTATATTGATGAGTCATGAGCTTTTAAATTCATCCATCTAAAGTATATCACTCCTAGGTGTACGGATAAAGTTGATCTTAGATTTTCTTAACTTCAGTTCATTACAACATTGGCTTAAATGGTGGCATGGTGGGTTACTTTAAAAGAAAAAAGGATTACGACAAGGTGATTCTCTTTTTCCTTCTCTTTTTGTCATTGTTATGAAGTTATTTCACTATATTATGCAGCAAGCTGCAAGTTCAGGAGTTGTTCTTTTTCATCCTAAGTGCAAAAAGCTAAGGGTCATACATTTATGTTTTATTAATGACCTTTTGGTCTTCACAAATGATGACCTTTTGGCATTTGTGAAGTGTTTAAGCAGTTCTACACTTAAGACACGTTTGCTGATTAATCCCTCAAAAACTAAAGTTTTCTTCTCAAATTTTGTGACTTCTTCCACTCGTGAATCAATTGTTGCTTGTACTGGGTTAGAAGAAGCATTTTTGTCAGTTAGATACTTGGTAGTACTAGTAATTTCAGGTAAATTTTCGAGTAAGGAGTGTGATGTGCTTGATGATAGAATCACTTCTCAGATTTTTAGTTGGCGTTCACATGCACTTAATTATGGTGGTCATTTGTAGTTGTGGTATTGACTGCTATGAGTCAATTTTGGCTTTTTGTTTTCTTATGACCAAAGAATGTTATTCATAACGTGAAAAAATTATGTAGTGATTACATGTGGGGAGTGAAAGAAGGGGGCAAAAAAGAGTAAAAGTTGATTGAAAGAAAGTTGCGATCCCAAAAAAGGAAGGTGGTTTAGATATTCGTGAGTTGAGAAATCTGGAGCCAAGCTTGTGTTTCTAGGCATATCTGGAACATTCTTATAAATCTGAATTCTTATGGATAGCATGGATTTTGCAATATAGAGTTAAGAGAAGATCTATTTGGAATTGCAAAGGGGCCTCATATCATCCATGGATTTGGAGAGAAATCTTGCGGGTTCGAGATGTGATTCATGATCATATTTCGTTTGACTCTAATGGTTCTTCGTAATGTTTGAAGAATTATATGGCAAAGTACTCAGTTTCAAATGTTTGTGAAGCAAATAGACCCTCTCAGACTGCTGTTGAATGGCATGATCTGGTCTGAAAAAACCTAGGTATCCCAAAATATTCCTTTATTATGTGACTAGCTATGCATGACAGGCTTGTTACAAATGATCATATATCACGAAAAGGGATTAGTATTGATATTCGTGCTACCTCTGTGATGTTGGAGTGGACTCAATGGATCATATTATGGGGGACTGTGGATTTGTTAATCGCATTTGGTCATACTGCTTTGGAAAACCTAGTGGAGTTACAAGTTGGCAGCAAAGGGTTCAACATGCCTTGAATGATCTCTCAAATCATGTGACTGATATCAAAGGGAGACGACTAATTTGGATATCAATCACTAGCATCGTGTAGAAGAAGAGAAGGGGGAAATCCTAGAGTTGGGGTGCAGTTGGGCGTGAGAAATCGGTAAAGACACATATATAGTTCAAAAGTAGTTTCTGTTTGTAAAGTTCTGTTAGATGTTTCTATTTTACTGTTTTCTCTTTGTAAACATATTATGTCTTGTTCCTGATCTGGCGAGGTGCTGCTTTGGCAAACCTTACATTTTTTATGAATAAAATAACCTAATATTCATCGAAAAATAAAGGTCTAACTTAAAGGGTATAAACATCATTCTGATATTTGATATTTGATTTAGTGATTGTTTATAGTGGTCGGAGCTTCAATAATGGTTGATAGAACCTTATGGTTATAACATATCCAATAAAAAGGTATTAGTCTCGGTAGAGTTTCTTCGGAAAGTCCTAGGATAGTGGCTAAAGCTTCGTCGACGACTGTAGAGTCTTCATGCCAGGTTATATAGCCTAGCACTGTTTATTGATAACAACGATAAACAATACACGAACAATGTAGGTTTACGTGATTTTTAATCAGATTGATTAACTAGTCCATATGAGAATGGACAATTTTTATTAAGATTTATCTGGAGGGATAATCGGTTAAAAGTCTATGGAGACTTGCTAGAAGGGGCTAATGATGAATGTATGACATTTTGTTTTAAAATTTATACATGGATAATTGATAAATAAACAAACCAAGACTCAAATATCCTAACTTAATTAGTCAAACCATAACTTTATTAGGTTTGGAAAGTTGCGAGAGGTGAATGGGTGAACTCAAGTATCCTAACGTATAAATGATTTTGGTCAAACTATTACTTAAATAGGTTTGGAAAGTTGTGAGGTGAATGGGATACGAAGCTGTGTCAGTTCAGTACAACTGAAATGGCAGATGTGCATTAATGGAAGATCAGACTTAAAGATTCCTCCTATAGTTCAGCCTCTCTCCTTAGTCTCTATGGTAAAAAAAACTGAACTCCCATTTCTTTCTAGGGTAGGCACCAAACTGGTTTATTCACACCACACCAAACTGTAATTTATACGTAGCACGTCATATTCCAGTTTAATATATGATACGGTCTTCTTTCAATTAACTGTTTGTGGTGTGGTCTGGATTACAACTGAGATTTGTGGTTTAAAACCGTAAACCGTATTTGAAAACCCTCTGTGAAATTATTGGTTAATTTCTCATATTTAATTCTACCACAGCCCGACTGAAATTGAATCGAGAAATCAACAACTCGACGGCTTGATTTTCACCACCACTATCGAGTATTGACGATTGACAATTCCATTTCTATCGAGTGAATGACTACTCGAGTTCCATTTCTACTGTGTCCAGCTTGTCATTCAACTCGTCATAGCTCTTGTTTAAACCCTCCACTTTTTCAACTCTCTGATGCTTACCTCCAGCAAGTTCGGTTGGCTCCTGTAACTTGAATTGCTTTCTTCCAATACTGTAACATGAATTGATTTAATTTTAACCTTAAACGAACTTGAATTACCTTTAAATAGGTGACGTTAGTTTGTTAATTTATATGATTATGGGGTTTACGGTTTAGCGGTTTAAACCACATTAAAATTGCAAATCGATGCGGTGTGGTTAAACTGCACTGATATTTTAGGCGGTGCGGTTACAGTGTGGTCTTAAATCCATTTTACGGTGTGATTTTTTTACATCATCACAATGCGGTGCGATTCGATCCGCACCGTGCCCATCCCTAAATCCTAAGTTGAAAGTTTGAATTATAAAATGAAAGTTTGATTGATGTTTTGTCCATGTAAGTGACAAATTGCGATACAGAACCAATTCTGCAAAGATATGAAAGTGCATATTTTTAATTGCTTCCTTTCAATGAAATCTCTTTGGACTTTGGGAACCAACTCTGCATAAACTAACTAAATTAATAATATGGTTCAACAAAATTTAGGCTTATTAATTCCAAGTAAACACTATATAGCTAGCTAGCATAGTACCAACACTTTTTTTACTAGAGAAACTGCTTGACGTTAGTGCCTATGAAGGGATGCCACCCAACAGGGTAAAAGGTACCTGCGTTGGCGGAAGTAGCTACCCAGTTAGCGCTACAGTTTTCGGCTCGGGGTGTGAAGCCCACCAAGAGTTCCGGATTAGTGGCAAGGGCCGAGCAAATTCTTTGGATGGTGCCATGGCAGGCCCATGGCCATTGATTTTGAGGCCCATTGATAGCTGAGATAATGGGTAGGAAATCCGAGAGGATATTGATGGTCCCCGTCAGGGTTTGGGTGAACAAGGCTTCCGCTTCCATCGGTGTCAAGCAGTGGATTCTCCCCACCCTCCCATCCCAGATCTGACCTCTGGAGTTTGATAAGATGAATTCGTAGGCCGCCTTAAGGGTCTCTTTCCGGAAAGAGCCATCGCAGTGAAGAGCCCAAATGGCCCTCTGTGGCGGTGATCTGATCGGGGTTGAGGGCGAAGTGGTATGGGAAAGATGGTTAAGGGTGGCGGTTGTGTGTGACCAGCTTCTAAGGTCCTATTCAATTGCCTCCTTAGTGGATTGTGGGTTTGGAATCTGCTTGTTAAGGATGTAAGATTTTCGCACATTCCAAATGTTCCAGTAAGAAGCCGCCTTCCACAAGGAGAGGGATGAGCTCTATGGCACTGGAGCCTTGAGCCAAGCGAGAAGAGATCCTTGGGGTGGTAGGTGGGAGGCCCGGTGAGGGGCAAGACTCCTGACAAGGCTGTAGTATGGGGGCACATGAAAAGGCATGATGGATTCCTCCCCATTCCTACAGACAGGGCCAACCGATGTATCCCTATAGTTTCAACACAAGAGATTATGTCACGTGGCTAGGAAATTGCTGGCCATTCACCACAGGAAGTGTCGAATCCTTGGGGTGGGGGATTATGGCGTTCCACAACCTTTTCCAGCTGGTGATGAGATCCTCTTAGGCCCCGAGGAGAGGGGGAGATCTTGTATGGGCCGCATGATACACAGACTTGACACTGAATCTACCATTCGTGGTGAGGCGCCATCTCCAAGGGTCTTTCCAGTGCACGTCCCAATCGGGATGCGTTTGATGATGTCAGTTTGATCTTTGTTACACAAGTGGACGAAATCCTCATCCTTCCAAGCCTTGGATTCCATGTCAATTCGAGAGCCCGGAGTATCTCGTCCACCGAACGGGGTGCACATGATCATTTCCTCGGAGAGTGGTATCCAGGGATCACATGCGTCACGGATGGAGGATCCACTCCCTATGGCCATGAATGCACCCTTACGAAGTAAGTCTCCGGCTATGATAAGGCTGGACCAGATCCAGAAGGGGGCGTCTCCCCAACTTTGCTTCTAGAAAGGAGGAATTTCGGAAGTATCTCGCTTTGAGAACTCTCCCCCAAAAGCTTTCTGGGCAAGAGAGGAGTCTCTAGGTCTACTTGGAACTAGGGAGATATTGAAGTGTTTGAAGTCACGGAATCCAAGGCCCCCCCAAAACTTAGAGATGCATAGTCGGTCTCTGCTGCACCAGTGAATGATGGTTCTTTTTTCGGGTATCCTGTCCAGAAGAAGGCTCTAAAAATTGTGTTCATCCTATTGGTTAACATTCTTTGGCATCATGAAAAACCCATCACATAAGAGGGATAGCTTGGAGGACTGATTTATTTAAGATTTTCCTTCTGATTTGATTAAGATGAAAAACAATATTCAGATCAACCCGAATTTTCAAGTATGAGCTTTCTCAAACATTCTTTCCATCAGGTAACCAAAGGTGTCCTTCTTGGAACATTCCCATTCTGTTGGTATCCCAAGGTACGCAGACTTTTGTTGGGTAAGAGAGATGCCTAACCTAAGGGAAATCTCCTCTTTGATGTTGGTAGAGGTATAAACACTAAAGTAGATGGAAGATTTCTCGCGATTGAGCTCTTGCCCTGAAATGAGCTCTTGCCCTGAAAGTAGATGCAAGACATGATCCAGCTGATCCATCGGGGATGGAAGCCGTAGGCCAAAAACATTTTATCGAGGCTCTTCCAGTCAACTAGGTCGCATGCCTTGCACATATCGTATCGGTGACCGTTTTTACTTTTTTTGAAGCGATATTGGGTTTCATGGACAAGAATGATATTACCTTGTATGAGGCGTCCTCCTGTAAAGGAAGCTTTCATTTCGCTTTTCCATCCATCTAGGGTGCAATCCTAGTAGTGATTAGCTTTTAGATGATTTTGTATCTGAAGTTGCAGTAGCTGATTGATCTGAAATCCTTCTTGGATTGTGGCGATGGAAATTTGGGTATGAGAATGATATGGGTATCACTAAACCTTTTTGGCATAACTCTGGTGAGGAAGAACTGCTGGACCTCAGCGCAAATATCCGGGCCCACCAGGGGCCAGAATCTCCAAAAAAAATTACCTTGAAAGCCGTTTGTGCCTCGGGCCTATTTTGGGCCCAGGGAGAATGTAGCCTTCTGGATTTCCTCGTTGGTCACATGTCTGGTTAGCGCCTAATTTATATCGCATGTGATAATAGTTGGGATGCATGAAATATCGGGATCAATAGCATGGCTCTCCCTTGCCGTGACAAGTTCCTTGAAAAGGAGGATGTGACATGCGTCAAGTCTGCCTGGTTAGAGATCCAACCCCGGTTTGGTTCGTTAAGGCGATTGATCTTATTTTGGTGTTTCTTGAAAACAGTAGTGGCATGGAAGAATGTTGTGTTTTGGTCGCCCTGGGCATCCCATTTAATTCTGGCTGTTTGGTGGCAAAGCGACCCTTTAATTTTTTTCTTCCATAGCTCCTCAAGATCATGTTTAAGGTTTCGTTGCTCCATTATCCCTTGTTCGCAGGCAGGCATTAATGGTATCAAGCTATCTTAGAATACTATCCTCATTAGCGCGCTCCTCCTTAATTTTGGGTTTTGACCACACTCTGAGATCATCTGCACAATCAACAAGGTTGGAGGCCACCGGCTTGGCATGGGTCAAGGTATTCTCCATAATAGATGTGGCTTCGGGGTCCGAGAGCCAACGTTCGTCAAACCTAAATGGAGGGGAAGTGAAATGGGATCGAGGCTCCAAATCAAGGAGGAGGGTTTGTGGTCGAATCCTATAGGCCTCTCGACTCTGATGATATCATTCATATAGGAGGTTCTCTAGGTGCGGATGCATAAGCCATGGTCAAGGCCACAACGGATTAGGTTGGGGTCCACTTAATGGTTGCTCTAGGTGAAGCAATCTCCTAGGGATCCTAGATCTATAAGTCCATCCCTGTTCATAAAATCTCTAAATGGTGCCAGGGATGATTAGCTAGGAGGAATTCCCCCTAAGATATATGACAACCAAAATCCATAACAAATACAAGGATGATTAGCTAGGAGGAAAACAAACAAAACAACAAACCATAACAAATTTACAATAATAGAACTACAAAATTATAAACACTAAATACCAGCCCAATGGGAGGGCAAAAAGTTAAGTAGGAACAGCTTTAAATGAAAATAAAACGCTAACATCACATCACACTCTGACTAAGTGACTCTACTCCCTACTCAAATCGGCTAACCATCACACTCTCCCTACTCAAACCAACTAACCAAGGCCAACAAGTCTTCTCTGTTAGACTGAGGGTTAGTTTCATAGGCGGTGCCAGGATGGATTCGAGCCATGGGCCCAATCGCAAAACAAATATTATAATACTGACATAAATAAAAAATAATCGAATGTTTTACTGAAAAATGAGTTGTATACATCGGTTTTTTACTTTCACAAACACATCTATAATACAATCTTTATCTAAATCTATCCCTCTCAAAACAGTTATAAGAAATTTTAACAAATACATAGCTAAGTTATCTTCAAGAAAATAATTAAGAAATTTTTAAGAAATTCATATGTTTTGTTATGAATTTATAATTAGATTGTGAAAAAACTTAGGTACTCCCGGCTTATTCTATACTCTCACTATTACAATCATATCTTGACCGTTCATTTTGGTGAATGAATCTGAGTCATTTATTATTATTTTACTGAATTTCTTTTTTTTATAAAACAAATTCCTTAATGGCCACGTGATTTAATTGTAATTAATATTAGACACCATTAAATTATTTACTTCACACGTTGGAAACCGGATAGGTAGCTATGAAGGGGGGTTATTTGCTCCTAGCAAACAAATCTTGTTCGTTGTTTTTTAATTTCAATCCAGCAACTGTTCATCTTGGTAGGGGCAATTTAGTCCAAAATTCAAAACCTCAAAATCCAAAACCTCAAAATCTAAAATCCAAAATTGAAACACCAATACTCTAAATCCTAAACCTCAAAATTCAAAAATTCAAAATCTAAAATCCAAAATTGAAAACCCAATACTCTAGATCCTAAACCTCAAAACTAAAAAAACTCAAAATCTAAAATCCAAAATTGAAAATCCAATACTCTAGACCCTAGATCTCAAAATCTAAAATCCAAAATTGAAACTCAAAATTGAAAATCCAAAATAGAAACTTAAATGAAACCATCAATGATAATTAAATAGAGAAAGAAAGGCCTGAAGAGAAAAAAAATGAAATGACAGACACACCCCCGTTGGCCATATCACCAGTCAGATCTTATGCCTAGAATGGACGGCCAGGATCTTTCCTTGGTGTCAGCAAATAAACTATTTTCCCTATAGTTTGTATGCAAACATGGTAAAATATTATGTACGCGCCTGATCATTAATAATTCACTTACTAGTCACTATAATTTTTGAAATTGGAAATTTATGTTCATTAACGTAACGTCATCCAATTCTTGATTTTATTGATCCGAGTAATTCCTTTCAGTTTATTTATCAATTCATTTGTTGTGTTTACAATTTTCTATGAGCGATTATCCATTATTCATAAAATATGCAAAGGCTGCCACTTTATGCTAATCTAAACTTCAAGATGAACAATTGAAATCTATATTACTCAAAGGCTATCCATTAGGCAATACTACATATGTAAAGATTCATACAAATGAAGTTATCTAACTCAATAGCAGTCATGGATTTGCCTCCTTGTCTGTTTTCGCGAGTGCTCATACCACACATTAGTAATTACAACCCTCCACTTCAACCAAAAACAATAATACTATACCATAATATGTGTACACTAAGTAGCCATGAATCAAGGTTCATGTTGTCCCATCAATTGATTCATTGAGTAACAAGTGAAGATTTCGTCTATCTAGACACCAAAACCCACCAGAATTTAACACCGTTAAACATGTTTGTTACCTCTCCTGGCTCTCCATCTTGACGTTGAGCCTATGAAGAATCGGTGAGTTGACCTTGCTGGTGATGAGTATAAGAGATGATTTGACAATAACAATTAACAGAAATCACTATACCAAGAGATGAGTATAAGAGGGGGGAAATCTGTAGAAGAAGAGATGATTAGAACAACCATCCCTTGTCATTAGCTCTCAATATTCTAGCTTTTATCTCTCTTAGCTCCAAGTTCATCTCGATTCCATAAGATGATGACGAAGTTACTGAAGAAAATCTGCACCTCTTCTAATTCCTCCTTGAAACCTACCAATTCTCCCATGGAGAAGGTCGATTACGTGGTGATCGGATCAGGCGTAGTAGGGATAGCAGTAACTAGAGCGCTTGACCCTGTTCGTTTGAATCTTTAAGTAATTGATAAATGAAAAGTCCACATGATAAACATAAATTCATAAATCTGTTCTTAAGAATGAAAAGTCTACCAGTGAAGAAGAATTGAAATATGGAAGGGTGATGTTAGGTTCATCCATCCATAAATTCAATTCACAAACTTAAAGTGCTTCGTAAGTGCAATATTAATATTAAGATGTTCACATGTGAAAAAAACAAAGACGAAATATCAAACTGTAAAGATAAAAGTAAAGTGTACTGCATTTTAATTGGAATTAAGTCAAGTGGCCCTTGATGAATTTATTTTTCGAAATAACTTAAATTTGGAAATTAAATTAAACCAACGCTTGATATTTAATCTTATCAATTAATGGCCGAGATCAATTTCTAATAGTTGGAGTATTCAATAAGCTGGGAGTACCGAAGTATTCACCTTAGATTATATATAGGATAATTTAAGAAAATAATTAAGAAATTTTTAAGAAATTAATATGTTTTTTATGAATTTATAATTATATTATATATGGGCTAATTAAATTACATATTGATCAAAATTTACAGAATTATAAGGTCAAATCACTCGGATATGCGAGAATACATATAATTTGGTGGATTTAGACTCAAAATTAGGCTGAACCAGAGCCCGATGAACCCCATCTCCAACTCCGCCTTTGAAGTGAAGAGAAAAGGCAATATTTTTAGAGCTCTTGAACAACCTTTGAGCTTTCTAGTAACCATTTTGGAGGAAATAAGGTTGTTGAGATTGAAAACAAAATTACTTCCAAAACAATTATGTTCACTTCCCAAACAACTAGTCAAAATGTTTTAGAGTAGCGCTTCAAAGTGTCTTAGAGTAGGGCTTCAGACACATGGCAAAAAGATACCCTTGTCACTCTCCATGGTTAACTTCTCATTTTGATCACTTCTTGATGCTTCAAAACTCAACTTATACAGATCTGCATTCAGAACCAGAAACTGAAACCGAAGTAGATAGAAACAGATGTAGACAGAACCAGAAACACAACAGACAAAACTTGATTCTTTTCAATCAATCTTGACTTGGAAATCCTAATCTAAATCCACTTTGTACACGAAAAAGTAATCTGCTCACAATCTACACCGTTCAAAGAGAATTCATTCTTATATGGTTAACTCGAGTGAAACCTATACCTTTCATTGTTGTCCATTGCTGAAACCAGCAAAAGCTTCTTCTAATAAGATTCATTCTCGGATTCTTCATCCACAACTTCTCCCTCATCTTCCTCAACCAGGATCTAGAAGAGATTGATCTCCATGTCGAATTTCTGTCTTGGCTGAGTGTCGAGTGTAGCCAACACTTGATGTAGAGGCTGAAACTGTAACTCCTGTGCTTCTAACTGTAGAAGAAGTTGTACACGCCTGTCATTTGACACGAACTCCTCCCGATAATATTCGCATATGAAGTTACCCTTCCAATTCTTAGGCAATATGAAAGAATCTTCCAAGGATGCTCTAATAAAGAAAAAAAGAAACTTAATCCCAACATAACAAACGAGACAGAAATGTAGATTTGGATTAGTAATTACCTACCTTGATCCGCATTGGCATTTATACTGAAGATATTTGTCTTCAAGATTTATCACAACCATGATACACCCGGTGTTTTGTTCCATCCGAGGCCTGGCAATAGAGTAGATATGCTCGTAAAGTAAACATTATAATATTGATAAAAATAAACAAGAATTGAAATTTTAATTGAAAAGTGAGTTGTATACATTGGTTTTTTACTTTTGCAAACTCATTTATAATACAATCTTTATCTAAATCTAAGACATATTCCTCTACAAAACAATTATAAGAAATTTTCAAGAAATTTATAGCTAAGTTATTTTCAAGAAAATAATTAAGCAATTCATATGTTTGGTATGAATTTATAATGAGATTAATATGGGCTAATTAAAAACAAATGATTAAGAAATTTATATGTTTTGTTAAGAATTTATAATTAAATTATATATGGGCTAATTTAAGAAAATAATTAAGAAATTATTATGTTTTTTATGAATTTATGATTAGATTATATATGGGATAACTAAATTACATTTTGGGCCAACTTTATAAAATTATTAGCACAAATCACCCATATATACGAAAATACATATGATTTGGTGGATTTAGACTCGAAATTGGGTTGAGCCTAAGCCTGAGAAACGCCACCCAAAACTCCGCCTATGGGTAGTTTGGACCACCCATATCACTCATTCGGTCATTAAAAATATTGGAGTTAATTCAACTCACAACAAATTAAAGAGTAGAATTTTTTATAGAAATATACCATGCTCATAAAATTACTGTTTATCAAGAATGATGCATTCTTTTGAACGATGCATATGTTTAGCAGTCATGAGCCAAATAGGAAAAGCATACTTTATAAAAAATGGAAAAAAATAAATTAGGGTGAATTGATAGAATTTTGGTGTTGGTTTTTTTATAGAAAAATGTCCTCTTCATGATATTATTGATGATCAGAACGATATATTTTTTTGCTTTTTCTTCTTCTTCTTCATATTAAAGTTGATACAACCATCAATTTTATTTTGATGATCATATCCAAATGATGTTCTTTTAGCCCTCAAAGTGAATATACAAAGACATATATGTTACACTATTTTTGAAAGCACAAGTAACAAGATATGATCATTATTCCTCTAAGGAACTTTTTCATTCATATGTGCATAACAATTGTGGTTGTACGAGTATTAATGATCCATTAATTGTTGACATGAATGATTGAGAAATATCTCTATTTATCATTTAAACTATGCATCATTCTCATGACAAAAATGAGTAACTCTATGATGAGAATCCACATAATACACTGTGATATAAATTTCATCTATGATGCATCACATATTGAGTAGTACAAAATTTATCTCTAGCTCTAGAAGAGCTATTGTATATTGTTCACGAAAAATAAAATCCTTATTCCATTTTATTGATGCTTACAATGGAGGAACAATAATGTGGTCTATGAACATCAAATTATTAGATCGATAATGCTATCCTCCAATTTATACTACACATATGCTATTATGATTGAGATACATATAAACATAAACTATAAGTTTACTTGTCCAGACAACTAGTATTTGGCATAATCGGTTAGACCATCTCGGTTCAATCATAATGCAAATTGCGAACCTATATGGTCAATTTCTATGATTCCATAATCTAAAGAGTAGGTTCTCACGAACATTGTTTTGCACTGAGGTCTCAACTTGGGTATTGCAAAGAAATTATTCCTAAGGTTATAGGGATTTAAGTAGTCCTTGTGACTCCCCTACTTCCAGGGAACACAATTTGTTTTCTGTCAACAAGCTTTCGTTTCTAAGAGAGCTTCATAGTCTCTCCATTACCCATTGTTGAGTGAAATCTCTAAATAACTCATTTTTGGGTTGCTTGTTCTCAAATAGAGTTGATTGTTGGATAATCATCAACTAAAGTAAGATCGTTTCTCTTACACACAAAAAGTAAGGGTGATATTTATAGATCCATACACCCGACATGTTGACCAATTATCTTAATTGATGCATCAACTAGATGACCACATGTATCTAGAAATCAAGAGTTTCCAAGATTACTAGCTCAACTATTTTGGTTATGAGCATATTTTCATGATTATCCAATAACGAAAATGCATCATTGAGAACCAATTTATTATTGTGAACATGTCATTTACATGCACAACACAAATTCACATTATGTCAAGAAATTATCATGAATTCCTCCATTATATTTGAGTTTTGGGTCCGAACCACACATTGCCTATCAGTGCATATATGGATATACACATCCGAATTGCTCTACCACAATTTATTATGATGGGTTCTCAACGTAGATTGAGAAATTATTTTGATTATGAGTTCATCGATGGTAAAATATCACATCGTTGTCAGGAGAATTTGATGACTCGTTGGAGGTCTATATTCAAACTTTCCAACATTAGGGGGGAAACCAAAGGTTGGCCAAGAAATTAGATGAATGATTATCATTTCGATCCTCACGTTAAAAGAAATATGAACTTGAAGTTCAAAAGTATAATTCATCAGTAAAGTTGAATTCATCAACTACTAGACGCATTTAACGACCCAAATAGAGTAAAGTTCTCATGTGCCAACTACAAATGCTCCAATAAATATGATGTCGATACGGGGAAATCTCTTATTACAAATGTGTCTAAAACATGCATGAGGCATGAT
The DNA here is from genome assembly GCA_030674075.2 of Linum usitatissimum. Taxonomy (NCBI): domain Eukaryota; kingdom Viridiplantae; phylum Streptophyta; class Magnoliopsida; order Malpighiales; family Linaceae; genus Linum; species Linum usitatissimum. The sequence continues at coordinate 4,627,186 of JAUJYP020001374.1, forward strand.
AGACCACTTGGTTCAAAAAATAAAAATCCTCAAAACTGGAATGGAGCTATATATCAAGATGGTCAAAATGTGGTTAAATTATTTAAGTAACGCCACCAAGAGAAATAAATAATGTGCTCAAGAAGAGTCTCAGGTACCTCAAAGATATAAACATTGATATCTTAATTATCTATATCTTGGATGGAAAATACTGGAATCGCAATGAAGTCAACGTCGACGAAATTTTTGCGTATAGTGCAACGCCAAAATGATAGTTGAAAATGCGGATCATGAGCCAAAATGCATGCAAAGAAAGAAATTATTGGCTGAAAAATTTCAATTTGGGGCAAAATCAAATTCCCAAGATAAATGAAAAGCTTTAAGACATTAAGTCTTTATACATTGTGATGTAAAGTATGAGTATGAGAAGCTATGAAATATCTCATTTTTGAAAGATTTTGTACAAAAAATCTATAATATTTTGATTATGAGAAAACATATTCTCATGTGGTGGATGCAACTACGTTTTATTATTCGATTAGTCTGGCAATTTGTGATGGGAAGGACCTAATGGATGTCCTTGCAACCTATATGTATGGTTTACATAATTAGAATACACATGTGTATATGAAATTCCCTCGAGGATTTATTTTGCTATAAGCAAACAATTCAAGTTCACGTGAACAATATCAAATTATATCCAATTGACGTTATATGGATTGAATGATTGAGAGAAGTGGTCCATTCAGCATATCATACATTTCTTTATGTATACAATTCGATTTCTTTTCAATGTTGAGTTGAATTTTGAATGATGAAACATCACCTTTGAAATATTTTCTTCATTGTTTCTTACCAAAATTTTCCTGATTTTATTTTGTATTTAAAATGCATTTCTTTTGTTTGTTAGCTTTTAAATGTCATCATCATTAATATGATATTTGTGTTGGTCGACCATCAGTTGGCCTCATGAGGCAATACTACCACTTGGTGGGTTGTGAAACAAACTTATAAAGCCACACCACCATTAAAAGACATGATCCTCGAGTTGCATGTATCTTTGAGTTTAAAGAAGACTATGTTAGATATGTTATGTCTAGGTGCACAATTGCACAAATGCGTTAGAAAGCCACGCTTTACCAAACAATTTGCTCACCAAATGAATTCCAAGAGAATGGTGAAACATGATGTGATGATTATGTATTTTTTCCTTCACTAGGTTTTAATCCTATTTAGATTTCCTAGTAACGTTTTAATGAGGCATATTCTCATGAAATGGTCATCCAAGGGGAGCGTATTGGAACTATTGATAATGGATGATCATTGCTCATATTACATTCATACATTAGATGCAAAAACTCCAATCAGTTGGAAGAATATTTGGATGAGCTGACATACTCTATAAACAAGTGCGCTCAAGCGATAATTAACTTGACTAATTTAATCACCAAGTCTTCTTACCTCAACTTTTTGAGAAGATAATCTGAAAAATTGGAGTTCAATGGCTGAAGAATCTCTATTAATATCATGATGAGGGGAAATCGGTATAATCATTAAGGGGAGTCGATACGTACTGCACTCTTTTTTCCTTAACCATCGTTTTTCCCACTGGGTTTTCCTGATAAGATTTTTAACAAGGTAGTATCAATAGCGTAGTCAAACAATATAATACATATTCTTATCCAATGGTCATTCAAGCGGGAGTGTTATGAATATTGTTATTATGGTGCATGAATGCCCATTGTGTAACCTATCCATTAACCATGAGAATCAATACCATTATCTCATATTCAAGTGTAGTTATGTTACTCATTAGGGGTTATGTATCACGAGCTTATAAATAGTGCTCACTCTTGTATGTTTGATACACATCAATAAGAAAGTTTCTCTCTCTCCACTCTTGTGTTGTCTTCTCTTTACTTAATTTTATAACACTTATAATATTCTAATAACAATAATACTAACCTAATTATCTTAAAGATCCCTAAAAATAGGCACGTAACACAATAATGCATGCTTGAAAGTTGATACGGTTCGTTGTTTTAGCTGTTACTATTTTGGAACTTCTTGTATGTGCTTTTGTCTATTGCCCGTTTAGGCAATTCACTGATTCCAAACTGATGGATGGAAAAAAAAATTAAGTCAATTATTTACCAAATCACATCGCTTTGAATTTTATTAAAGTTGTTTCAATTTGTTTGTCACTGAAGTTTTTTTTCTTTATTTCATTCTTGCCTTTGAGGTTTCTATTCTGACATTCCAAATATCTTAGATATGGATGCAAAAACGGTTACTGAGTCAAACCTTGACTCAATTGTTGTTATGTCGTTCAGTAGCCTGACAGAGCAGCAAAAAAGCGACAAGGGTTTCGGTATCAGGCTCTGGGGATGGTCCTTCTTTTTAATCATACCTTTGGCCATCACTTCTAATCATAAGATGGAAAGAACAACTACCATAAACAGAAAGTTGAAGAGGCGTGGCAGGTATCCAGATCGAGTTGTTTACAGTGGTGGTACGAGGGGTAATAACCCTCTGCGCTTCAGACCTTATGTGTCCAAGGTTCCATGATATACTGGCCAAGAGCCTTCCTTTCTCATTTATTCCCCCACTACGGGCACTACTGTGGCCCTAACTGGTCGAGCAGGAAAGACCTGGGTTCTCTCTTATGGGATACTGCTACTGCTATGATATGGGTTATGACACTCACGACCAAGCTAAGCTTTTGAAGGCAGACTTGAAGTTTCTAGAATGCTTAGAGAGACCATATATGGTGACCAGAGGCGACTCTCATGTCGCACATTTATACAAGACCATGTCTATCACAGGTAAGGTAACAACCTGAAGAAATTATGTTGCTGTTACAGAATTCTATACTAGATGGTTATTTTTGTTTTTTCATGAACCATGATGCATATCAGGACAGAAGAATATACTAATACGGTACAGAATACACCTAGTGAAGCAGCAATCCGGGTTTTCTGAAATAAATTTTGGATGGTTGAGCAATGTAAACCTTAGAGGGTGGAAATTTTGCAAAATACAAGGTAACCAACAGTAGATACCAATGGCTTTTCTCTCTAAAAAGAGGAGATGAGATGCATGGAGCAGCAGAGCTCGTGGTCTTTTTGCTTTCACTCTTTTAGAGAATCCATCTTGTCCATAGGCATAGGTTAAGGCATCTAGAGATGGAATGTAGATAAATGAAGTTGTACATAACATAGGGCTATGTTGTTAGGAAAAAGAAAAGAAAATTGTAGTTCATAGATAATGATCAAGAATGTTACAATAACAATTTAGAGGGTCTAAGTTGTCTTTTATCTGTACAATCTGCAACTTTTGTCATCTTATTAACCAATCGTCATTCAGTTTTTTTTGAATAGCATGCTATAAGAGAGAGAGAGAGCCATTTTGTTATTATTTTACTCAGAATGCTTCATCCTCCCAAAATGTTTGATATTTTGTATCTATTTTTTTACGCCATTGTCAAAAGACAGGTCATAAAGCAATTCTACACCTAACTTGACATATGCTTGTTTTCTTAGTATCTTATTATACATAACTTAAACAACTTATATGAGCTTCTATAACTAGTTCGTCACTTAGTGAATAGTGTTGTGATGTGCAAATAGATGCATTCTTAGTTAAAATCTAGAAGATTGCTCTTTTGGAACCGTATTCAGGTTTCCTAATTTCTATTACATACTCAACTTAGATGGTTCACTTGTAACTGAAATTGGTTTTGAATTATTAATCTAATTTATCAATCTAACTAACTAAAGTAACCAAATTAAATCATAGATGACAAGAGTTGTCAAGAATGAGAATGAGGAGTTTGCCTAGACTCGAATCCACTCTAGCGGACAATGCATGATAAATAACATGCATGCAATCTCAAATGTTTATGTATGATGACTAGCAATTCCTTAATTAACTCTAAGGAGCTCCCACACCTCTAGAATACTATCCTACGATCATTAGAACTCCTCACGCTGGAACTAATTCACACCAATGAAGAATGCACTAGACCTATTCAATAAAATACAATAATGAGAACGTCATAAATAGCTTAACTAGACTGTTTCTCTCTTGAACTAATGTGATAACTAAAGTTCTTCCTATGGGTCATATTGATAAGCGATCCCCTTGTACTTGTAAAAATTCGCCTTATGTATTCGAAAGAACACATCAATGATATGAATAACTTCAACTACATTAAATGATCAAAAACCCGCAATCATCTAATCTAGAGAACACGAAAAAGTTTAGCTAGACATGGTTTCAAAAAGAAAAGATGAAGAAAACTAGAGAAGAAGACGTCTTAATTGTGTCAGTGTAATCCAAACTCTGAGTTGGTTTAGCTTTGAGCGTGTTTTCTTGCAATCTCGATGAAGAACTCTATAAAAAAACCTTTTTCTCCTATTTCCTAGGTTCTACTATATGTCGTCTGTAGGGTCAAAATGTGCCCGAACACTACATTGGCGGATAGAAGACAATAGTGTGGGCCTCCAAAGCTTAAATATTTCATTTGGGATCTAGCCATGCATGTCATTTTGACTCAGAATGTTGTACGGTGTCGGCAGGTTCATGAGTTGAAGGAGTGCATCGTATGTGGACTCGACAATGAATATTTTGACACCTTTTTTTCCTCCGCCCCATTGTTGAAGAATACAGAAAATTGGTGGGCTTCCTGATCCTCAGGAGTTAGCTTTAAGGATTAGATGGTGCAATTCTTAGACTCTTGGGAAGATGACAAAAATGAGCTTTTGGTGGTTGTTATATGTTCATTATGGAGTGATCGAAGTATAAGAGTGTGACATCACTACTCACCGACAACTATGAGGGTGGTGACAGGGGTATGGAAACAGTTAAGAAGTGGCAATTAGTGTGCCAACCCAGCAGAACCAAAATCGTGGCCAGCTAAAGGATGGTTCACTGTCCTAAATGGCACCCTCCTCTGCCATCTTCGCTCAAGTGTAATCACGATGTCGGTTTCAAATCTTCAGAGCACCGTTTGGGGTTGCAATATAATTGTGAGAGACCATGTGGATTCGTCCATCGCATGCATTGTGTCCCAATTGACGGGCATCCTTGAGGTTCAAGCGGGTGAAGCCCTAGCGCTTCATGAGGCCATGAATTGGCCAGATCTCTACGGACACTCGGATTTAATCTTCAAAATTGATTCCACTGAGCTAGTGACAGCAGTGCAAAGAGCTCGTGAGACACTACGAAGTTCAACCATATCATTGCCTCATGTGGTTCCTTTTTGCTCGAAATGTGTATGTTATATGTGATTAATGTTAGGAGATACAAGAACTAAGTTATCCATGAGTTAGCTCAACGATTCTTTTTGTTAACACCGTCTTTTTATTTATCATGCATATCTTTTTTGGCTCGAACTATAATCTCAATGAAATTAATAAATATGAACATGACAATTCAAAAAAGAAAAAATAGACCACCCGGGGCCGGTAATACCCTTGGGCCTTGGAGGACGCGTAGTCAAACGCTTCTGGACGACGTCGTATGTGAAGAGGCAGCCGCCTGCCTAGCTTCGGGAGGAAGGCGGATGCAATTGGGAAAAAAAAAAGAAATATCGTTGAATCGGTAGAAAAAAGAAAAACCTCATCCTCCCCGCCCCAAATACTTATTCATTCCCATACGCTCCTTTTCTCTCTCTATTTTCCTTCACCACCAAACAGACTTAAAACGAACTAACCCTAACCTTTCCCCCCTTTCGCTCTCCCGATGATTTGATCTCTGTGGAAACAAATCCCTATTGGTTCTGGTTGTCCTCCGGTGCGTCCTCTTCTTCTTCTCTTTTCTCTTCAGAATTTTGTTTTCCTTTCCGTCTTGCTGAATGTCCTACTTGTCATAATTGACCGTTTTCTTCCCCTTGCTGCTGATTGATTTTAATGGTACATGAGGAGATACGATGTGTTGGTGTTTTGGTCAGCGGATCCGCTGCCGATTTGATATTCTGCAGCTCCTTTTTGTTCTTCCCCCCTGAAAAAATAGATTTCCTGTTTGGATAGCGAGAAACCTTTGGCGATGCTAAATATGTCGACGATTCAATCGGAATGGGGAGTTCTTTTTATTTTCCTTTTGTTTTTTTCGTACCTCGCTGGGTTCAATATACTCGTTCTGCTCTGCTGCGTTGACATGCTAAGAATTGGATATTCTATTTGGAGGATGTGGTGTGTTCAACGCCTATATACACTATCCTTAACGTGTCGGTAGAGGATCAACTTTGGGAGTTCAGGTCATGGTTCCAGTTTGGATTGCAAAGGCTATAAAATTGACTTACATATATTGTTTTCATGTCAAGTGCCTTTATATTGGAATCTTAACTGTGAAGTGTTTTTGTTTCGTTTTGGAAGGGAGGTGGACTTCGACTTTATTTTCTTAATTTGTTTCCTTATTCTTTGCTTTGGTAGCAAGCTCTCTGCATTACCGTATTTTCTGTGATTTGCAAGAACCAGTGAATACCTCGTTGTTTGATGCATACTTTGATATGGTTGGTTGTTTTGGCTGTAACTGTTCTGGAATATCTTATGTGTTCACTTTGTGTCATCTGGCTCTGATCTATTTGGCTGTTTAGGAAATTTGAACTTCACTGGTTTGAAACTCATGGATAGATACTGTTTTAAATTAGTTATAGACCTCTTTTGGTGATTTTTATGGATTTTCTTCAGATTGAAGGCAATGTAAAGTGGTCACCTATAATTGATGGACGATGATTGTGCAGATGGATAAAATGTCTGCTCCTTCTTCCCGGGAGCGTGCACAACGTCTATATGAAAAGGTAGGCTAGTCTATTTGTTATATGTTCTACTTCTGATTTTTGAATAGCGTTGTGTTCGGTTTTGAGCCTGCTTAATTTTTCAGAACATTGAGCTGGAGAATAAACGTAGGAGGTCAGCTCAGGCACGTGTTCCGTCTGATCCGAATGCCTGGCAACAGATCCGTGAGAACTATGAGTCCATAATTCTCGAGGATCATGGTTTTTCTGAACAGCATAACATAGAATATGCTTTATGGCAATTACATTATAGGCGTATTGAGGAGTTGAGAGCTCACCTTAGTGGCGCTCTTAATTCTGCTGCCTCAAATTCATCTCAGGCTCCTGCTCGTCCTGATCGCATCCAAAAGATACGATCACAATTCAAAACTTTTCTTTCTGAGGCAACTGGGTTTTATCATGATCTGATTCTGAAAATCAGAGCCAAATATGGGCTTCCTCTGGGGTTCTTCACAGATGGTTCCAATGATAGAGTTGTTATGGAGAAAGATGATAAGAAATCGGCTGACATCAAGAAAGGACTGATTTCCTGCCATCGTTGTTTGATATACTTGGGTGACCTTGTAAGGTACAAAGGTCTTTATGGGGAAGGGGACTCTAAGACACGAGAGTATGCAGCAGCTTCTAGTTACTACTTACAGGCTGCTTCTCTTTGGCCATCAAGTGGGAATCCTCATCATCAGGTTAAATTTGGATGTGACTGTTTATAGTATTTGTGATTATGTCATGCAATGTCTTAACTATTGTTCTTCCGGGTCTGACTGACAGTTTAACATGTTTCAGCTCGCTATTTTAGCCTCATATTCTGGCAATGAGCTGGTGGCAGTGTACAGGTATTTTAGGAGCTTGGCTGTGGATAATCCCTTTATGACAGCACGGGATAATTTGATTGTTGCTTTTGAGAAGGTACCCTTGTTTTCTTCATGACTACAACTATCTTCCTTAACTTTGGTCAACTTCAGCCTAAGCTCTGGGCTTCACACCATCTCGTGTTGTGTGCCCGCTTAGTTGTGGTTTCTGGTGCATGTTAAATGTGCATGTAGCTGGAAAAGTCTCTAATTGATTGATTCTCTTTTGGCAGAACCGGCAGAGTTACTCTCAGTTGGTTGGAGATGTCAAAGCTTCTCCAGTTAAGGAGTCAGGAGTTCGGGGGAACGGCAGAGGAAGAGGAAAAGCGGAGGCCAAAGGCGCAACTAAAAACCTAAACCTTGGAGCTGATGGTGCCAAGGAGAAGACAATTGATATTAAGGAGATCCGCAAATCATTTTGCACTCGATTTGTGCGTCTGAATGGCATTCTATTCACACGCACAAGGTACCTTACTATTGTATATTCATCAATTGCCTTCTTTATCTGTTAGCTGTTGTAGTTTGCTAATTAGTTTGTTGCGGAACCTCATCTGTAGCCTGGAGATGTTTGCTGAACTTCTTGCATCAGTCAGCTGTACTTTCTGTGAGCTTCTTTCTGCTGGCCCTGAAGAGACGCTAAATTTTGGATCAGATGCTGATGAAAATGGACATTTTATTGTTCACCTAATCTCAATTCTTGTATTCACTGTTCACAATGTTAAGAAAGAGGCTGAAGGCCAGACATATGCAGAGATTGTGCAGCGGGCTGTTGTTCTTCAACATGCTTTTACTTCAGCTTTTGAGCTAATGGGACATCTATTAGAGAGGTGTGGGCAGCTAAATGATCCTTCATCGAGTTACCTTTTGCCTGGAATTCTGGTTTTTGTGGAGTGGTTGGCCTGTTGTCCTGACGTTGCTGCAGTTGGTGATGCGGATGAGAAACAGGTTGCTGTAAGGGCAAACTTTTGGAGGTGCTGTATAGCTTTCATGAACAAGATCTTGACCTTCCGGTCCATGTCCCTTGGTGATAATGAAGATGATACATGTTTTAATAACATGAGTCGCTATGAAGAAGGGGAAACTGAGAACAGGCTCGCCTTATGGGAAGACTTTGAGCTCAGAGGATTTTTGCCACTGGTACCTGCTCAGATGATTTTGGACTTCTCTAGAAAACACTCCTTTGGAACTGAGGGTACTAAGGAAAGGATGGCACGCTTTAAACGAATTATTGGTGCAGGGAAAGCCTTAGCAAACATTGTTAAGGTTGATGAGAAACCAGTTTCCTTTGATTCTAAAATGAAGAAATTTGTTATTGGTGCTGTCCGTGTTGCTAGTGGTGAAAGGTTCAATTCTGATTTGGAACTTTCGAAAGCAAGTAACTTCGTTCATGAACTCAAGCCAGAGGAAGCTGCCACTTTTGGAGTCTTGAATACTAACCTCCAAACATATGTGGAAGGGGATGAGGACGATGAAGTTATCGTCTTCAAGCCTCTGGTTGCTGAGAAGCAAGATGATGGACTACATCTGAAGCATGGTCCTTATGAAAGTTTAAGACTCAGCTACCCTTCTTCTGCCGATCCTCAATTCTATGGTGGTTCTGTTTCTGGTGCTCTGGATGATCATCTCCTTCCGGCTGCTTTCAACGGACATCCAATAAAATCACCACCTCCTGGTATTGTGGGTACTCAACATCAACTGGCAATCCAACCTCCCTCTTCAAAATGGCTAATGGAAGAAGCTGCTTTGATTGCTAATAGTCTGAAAAGTGTCAGGTTTGTGGAAACTGCGCATGCAACTGACCATGGAATGAAGGAAGATTTTGGGGTTGCTCAGTTGGCTCCATCTTCTGTTTCAAGTCAACAGCCATCTGTCAGTATTAGTGCTACTGGTATGTTCTATAATCAAATGAAGGTTCCGGACACCTTGGTTCCATCCAAGGTTGACGCTGTGGCTTCTTCGGGGGTATTCGGTGAAAGCCTGGGATCACAGACAGCATCAGCTACTCCAGCTAGTTTTAGGAGGAGTCCTGTTAGCCGGCCTGTGAGACATCTTGGCCCTCCTCCAGGTTTTACTCCTGTTCCGCAGAAGCAGGTGACTGAACCTATTTCTGGCTCAGATATGATTAACGAGAATCCTCTAGCAGATGACTATAGCTGGTTGGATGGGTATCAGTTGCCATCGTCAACCAAAGCCTCTATGTTCAGTGCTTCAAGCAATATCTCCTCAAACTCAACTCTTCAATATGCCAGTAACAACAACGGGTTTACAGGAACAGGAAGCTTTCCATTCCCTGGAAAACAATTGTCTACATCTCATGTGCAGTTAGAGAAGGAAAGAGGATGGGAGAATTATCAGGCTTTTGAGAATCTACGAGCACAGGAGCAGCTTCTGCAGCAGCAGCAGCAGCAGCAACAACAACAACTCTTGAATGGAAATCAGCAAATCACGCCTGAGCAATTTCAGGGACAGTCCATCTGGAATGGGCGTTATATCGTGTGAGGTTGGTGTTAAGCATGGATGTTAAGATGAGAAGGTTCTGAACGCTCGCTGTGGATGCCTATGGGGTTTTATGGGCTTTCCATTTGGAAGTTGTTTTGAACTAATCTCTTTTTCTTAAGGGTCTAAGAATCACTTCGGTGAATGTGCGGCGTTCTTTTGGTACCAAGTATGCGCTCCAACTTTGCATCCTCTATCAAATATAAAATTTCACTTTTTGTTGGAGGGTGGTGGCCTTGGCTCCTTGCGGGCTCTTGCCATTGGACAGGTATGCAATATTTGATTTAGTCTGTGGTGCATAGTGCAAAATGATATTGTAGGATTAGGATTTACATTTGGGAAATTAATGTGGGTATACACAGTGGTTGGTTTCTATTTTAGCTTTGTTGTTGTAACTGGTTCCAAATGCACAAAAGGAGTAGACACTTGCATTGCTCCTGCTTCGATGTGTTAGTATTGTAATGGTTGTAATGGTAGAATGAAATATGGGTTATATTAATGTTGTGCTGTTATGGGGTTGGTGCAGATTCCGTGGATGGATCTACTGCTATGCTATGAGAAGAGGCAACACTTGAGAGAAGTAAAAACTCCGTAATTGACAGAATTGGAAATGAGATGTGTGCTGTTGTGAGAGGTGATGGTATGATGATCATCAGTGGAAGTGGGGGTGGAATGAATGAAGAAAGAAGGTGGAGCGGAATCCATGGCATGTAGCCTTTGAGAGAGCTTTATTAATCCTGGATGGGCGGGGGGGTTGGTTGCTTGCTTAGTAGGGTAGAAAAAGGTCCTCAGTTTGAGAAGTCTGTCTGTAAGCCGAGCCAACATGGTAATGTCATTGGTGAGGTTGAAGCTTCTTCTTGTACGGTGTATTCCGGAGTTTGATGTTATGTTTGAGGGAGATTATGCATAATAAGTAGTAGGGTATTTTGCATTTTGAATTGGGTTTTAGGGAAGTCGTTGTGGGAGGTACGGGAGAGTGTAGTGCTTGAATAAAGATAGATGTCAGGGAGATGAGATGAGATGCTTCTTCTCTCTTCTGGTCTCTGCAGTGTCATTGACTTGTTGGGTCTACTTTTCCTTTCTTATGTCCAGTTTACTATGGCAAAAGCTATATATATTTGGTATTTTTATTTACTGGTTTATATTTTTATATAATTCGCTCGCTGGTTCTTTCCGATTCCCCCTGACTGCTGTTTTGGGTGGGGGGTTATCGGTCGGTTGCTTTGTGTGAAGGCTAACTCTGGCAAGCATTTGATTTGTTACAAGTAACACAAAGTTGGGGGTACTGGTTGGTTCATTCTGAAAGTGAATAAAAAAGCTAGCTATCACCTTATAGAACCTGCAGGAGAGCTTGAGACATGATACTTTCCAATCCATTTGATCTCGTCCTAATGGATGAATTGCCTGATTCAATTATTTGCTTGATGACCGAGTTTTTATAGATAAAGAGTTAATTGAGGAGTTCAGGTTTGTGCTCCGAAGGGCCTCCTTGTCTAAAAATAAAATTTTAAAAAAAACATCAGATTAAAGAGTCATCAATCAATCTTGTTTTGTGCTGGACTAGTAACGGATTAATGGTAGACGGTGTGCGAAATTTTCAGGCTTTCTTGAGCCAAGCCTCCAGTGACCTGTAATGTTGTTACAAACAAATGGCTGTGGCTGCCTGGCAATGAGATCGGCCACAGACGATCCTCTGTTGCCGTGTTAAACGTAAGAATCCATCATGATCTCTAACTCACTTCTAATGGACATTTTCCAAACTCCGTAAAACATAAGGATTTCAAGGCCAAATGCACAATATTATGGCTTCTCATAAAGCTAGTGCTCCAATAATGAATGGATAAAAAATTCCTTCAAAACTTTTGCCCCTCTGAATAAAATACCCCCTTGATGATTTTGAATATCAAAATCTATAGTTCCCCCCGATGGAGTTTTTAGTTGGTCCATCCACCGAAGCACTTAAACGATTCGTAGATATTTGAACCGTTGGAGGCAATCGAATGGGATCTTGTGAAATTACAGGTTGCGCTACTAATCTTCTAATGCAAGTTATTTAATGGAGTATGTCTAGACAATGCAACGAAACTGTTTAGACATTACCACCAACCCATCGTGACAAAGAAAGGATATAAAGAGTTATTTAGCAATTGGTCGGATACAAGGCAAATACCCCCTTATCCGTTGCCCGGTAATTATGCCAGCGGGTTTTACCCTTCCCCGACCCATCAAACTTGATGGGTATAAATTTTGTACCAAACTCATTTTGTGACGGGTTCGGATAAACCCGTGAAAGTTGGTTAAACCCAACAAGAATAAAAACATAGATTTGAATCATTATCCAACAAATCTAAATCCAAAAATAAGAACATGAATAAGAACAATCCAAAAATAGGAACCACTATTTAGGAACTAAATCCAACACTAAGATCAACTTAGAAATCTAGAAAATCGACCCAAAAATAGGAAAACGAACTCATATACACATAATTCAGATACATGAAATGGAAATAAGAAAAAACGTTCACAAAAATCCCAAAAACATGTATCTTAGAAAGACAGAAACCATAAAAATTCGAACGGTAAATTGTGGTAGACTGGTAGTTCAGAAATTTAAACAAAGTACTAATGAAATGTAAAATTTTGCGTTCCAATCTTTCGTCAAATCATCAGATTCATTCATCACTCCAAACTTAATTGAAAGACCATATCTGCAAAATAATCATGGTTCCTTATAAGTTCGACTTTGACCTATATACGCTATAAGATAACCATTAAAAATACTGAGTTACAAGACAAACCTCAAACTAATCGTCAAGGTTTGTATGGAGGGATTAAGGAAGGCAAGAATCGACAACTTATCTCGATTAAGGAAGAAATCCTCTGCATGCATGATTCCAAGTTGATTTGTTTGGATTGAGGCATTATCGGTGATTAGAGGATTAATTACGGGTAAGTTATGAGAATATTGACGATGGATTTGAAGATTTCCGAGAGGAAATTGCTAGAATCGAGGAGAAATTGTAGGAATGGAATGGTTTGTGTTGCTGGATCGACATGTTTTAGTGAATTTGGGAGAACAAATCGAGATGGAATTCTTAAGGACTGAAAGTGGTGGCCGGCAGAAACCCTAATCCTACCCGGATCACACCTGTGGGACGTGGACAGCCAGGCTCTTTCCGGGCGGGCCCCAGTGTGTATCTGAAACCCGTGGACTCATTGCCAAGCCTACCGATTACTGTCTCTATTGACGAGCGGACCTAGCTAGAAGCATGTTAAAGAATATCATGCATTAAAGCTTTCTATTTTTGAAGCAACCGTTAAGATATATAAGCTAAATCTCTAACGACGCCCTAGAATCGAATTGAACGACGTTCTAGACTATACAAAGACTGAATCATCCTTATCGTAAATATACGGAGAACATACTAATTTCATTCAATTGGACTATTTTAAGTATGTTTTAGTTGATCGACTTGCCCGACAAAACTCAGCCGATCCAATCTAGGAAAAAGTTTGAAAATTTTCGAAGAACCAATCTACCGATTGACCGGATGGACAGACCGAATGGAGGGGATTTCCGTTCGGCGAGACTAACCAGACCAACGGGATTTTCGTCTGGCCCGGCCCGCCGGACGGACACACCGTTCGTTCGGTGAACATACCAGACAGACGGTGTATCCGTCCGACGAGTTAGGCCAGACGGAAAACCCGCCAGTCTGGTTAGTCTTGCCGAAATTTAGCCTCGACAGAAACAAGAAAGTTGTAGCCAATCGAACAAGCTTTCCAACTTCGCCAGTCTTGCATCAATCGGACGTCCGAGCGATGAGTTATGTCAAAAACACTAAACTGCGACGTTTTCCGACCAACTCGACGAGTTGGGTCATGCGGAAATCCCATCCTCCTGACATGATATCGCCAAAATTTGGCCTTGACATGAACATGAAAAATGTAGACAATAGGACTAGAGTTTCAACACCGTCGGTTTTGCATCAATCGGAGTTGAAGACGATGAGTTATGTAAAAAATACTAAACTGAGACGTTTTCTGATCAAGTCAACCGTTCTAAATTGTTCCAACCTCTATGGCCCTATCATGCTATTTAGTAAAAATATGAGATTAAATAGTTATGTAACATAATTGCGTACTTCAAGCGTTCGTTAACAACAAGTATGAGATCACTAAGTAGAACAATGTCATCTAGGAACGCGGTTGGACTAACTTAACATACTTTACATGTCACCTCGATATAGAGTGTCCTCCCAAGCCTCTCTGGCCCTATCATCGATCCTGTACCTCCACATCATGTTCGTCATCATAATTGGTATCACCCCATTTGTGGACATAAACCCTAAACCCTAAACGCTAAACACTAAATGCTAAAACCTAAATACTAAACCCTAAAACCTAAACATTAAATCCTAAACTCTAAACCCTAAACTCTAAACCCTAATCGCTGAGAACGTCAAACACATTGTTGAGCAGCCCATGTAGTATGGCGGGAGTATAGGGGAAAGATGATTGCACTAAAACTAAAGAGGTGCAAGAAATTGTGGTATGGTCTCAACTCATCTTCATGCTCTTCCGTAGAGTCGAGTCTATATGTACACGAGATTCCATATGTATCATCAATCACACAATCGCATCATGTAACCTTGGAGAGCTCCTCATTCAACAACTCAATCGCCCATAAGCTGTCATGGTTATTCAGATACTTAAGCGGTTGTGCATATTTGGTTCCCCCTTAATCCCTTGGGCCGTTTTATATTTTTTTCATGTTTTATGTGCATTTCTGGTGTCATACGACGTCTTGAGATGAACTAAACCATAACAGGGAGGTTGGAACAACTCAGAACGATCGACTTGGTCAAAAAACGTCACAGGTTAGTATTTTTGAAAGAACTCATCACTCAGACGTGCGATTGATGCAAGACTGACGGTGTTAATCAAGGCGGTCATCCAAGCGCTGCCTACTTATCATATGAATATCTTTATGTTACCGGATCAATTCACCAAGGAGTTAAAAAAATTATAAATGCCTTCTGGTGGGACTCCAAGAGTTGCAACAAAAAGGAGATTCCATGGATGAAATGGGAGAGGTTGGCGAACGGTTCAATTTTAAGGAAGGAGCACAGAGGCATGAGATTCTGAGTACTTTCCGAACGGTTCAATTTTGGAGGCGGACTTGGGCGCTCACCTGAGCTTCGCCTTGAGAAGCCTATGGAATTCAATTACATTGATACTGAAGGGAGAACGATGGCGCATTGGTGATGGTAATGCAGTTAGGGCTTGGATGGATCCGTGGTTACCGGACGGTAATAACCGGCATGTTGAGACTGCCCCAATCTGAAGCTTGCACTGTTGGGATACTTCGAAGTTAAATCAATTGTTTGCTGAGAGAGATATAAATTTAATCTTGCCCATACCGGTGTTCGCAGCGTCGGGAACTGACAAACGTTTATGGCACACCAATAAAGACGGCTAGTATACGGTTCGATCCGCATACTGTCTATACATGGAACAGATCATCAATCGAACTCGACACCGGAGAGAAGGCAACTGGAATGCACTGTGGGATATTGAGGCCCCTACCAAAATGGTTCACTGTATTTGGTGGTTAGCTTGAGACGTACTCCTGACTAGAGGCCGCTTACGGTGCCAGGCTCATGTGGATTATGTGACCAACAGTATGAAGAAAATTGGCATTTATTTATCGAATGTCCTTGGTCAAGAGATTTGTGGAGAGTTGCAGGCCTCCTGACGATTACGGAGAGGGAAGCGGTTAAGGTGAATGAAGTCGATGAGTGGATGTGGGGAATGATCGAAGCTTTGGATGGTAAATCGAGAAGTAAATGGTGTGCATGCTTATGGGCGATCTGGCGAGAAAGAAATAACTGGGTCTGGACGAGAAATCATTGAACGACAGATGTGACTTTTCGGTTATGCACACATGAATTAGAGGATTGGAAACATTGGATTTCATCATCCTCTCCGTCAACATCTCGTAAGGTGTCTCCGTATTGTGATGATTGGTACCCTCCGTTGGAAGGTTTTGTCAAGTATAATGTGGACATCTCTCTTCGCCATATCCATCTCCAAACAGGTTTCAACATGTGCATCCGAGATCATGGAGGCAGGTTGCTTAACTTTTGCACCTTTGCATATCTGAGTTTGTTGGACATGAAGATCGGCGATGCAGTGGTATTGGTGGAAGCTATGCGTTGGATAATCACGCTGGGATACACCAAAGTTCAATTCAAAAGAGACTCTCATGTAGTTTACACGACATTGCAGGAGACGACGATTGACAAAACAGAGTCTGGGATGGCTATTTTTACTAGCGGGAGTTTGATAAATTTTAACAAATACTTTTCCTGTCATTGTGTTAGGAAAGTGAAAAATGTGGTTGCCCATTTGTTTGTAGAGAACTTTTTTTCCCTATAACTTTGTCAGAAGGACCTAACCCTTTGAATTGGCTCAAAGTTTTATTTGGCAGTTGCTATCGCTGGATTGAGCACTAAGTTATAAATGATTACATTGCATTGGAAATTTTTTTTGATAATTAACATAAAAATATAATATTTGCATATGAATAATAAGTCTCATGTAAAACAATAAACTTTTCTCCCAATCGCTAATATTATATGCATTCCCTAACTAACTAACTAATTAACCAATGAAATATTTGCATAGGTGGTTTGCGTCGGTGCCGGCGTCGACGCAGCCGAACCGGCTGTACGTGCACTCGGGGACGTCAAATGGGGCGACGAGCAACATTCCGGCGTTACTGGTGAAGGGATACCCGCAGAGGACCATATTCGAGAACATAGACGACGCCGGGCTGAACTGGGGAATCTACTATCAGAATATTCCGGCGATCCTGTTCTACCGGAACTTGAGGAAGATCAAGTACGTGACGAATTTCCGGCCATACGACTTGATGTTCAAGAGCCACGCCAAGCAAGGGAAGCTCCCTAATTACGTGGTGGTGGAGCAGCGCTACACCGACATGAAAATCGCTCCGGCCAACGACGACCATCCTTCCCACGACGTCCACCATGGCCAGATGTTCGTCAAAGAGGTACTGACTTCTGCTTATACAGCGTGTATTAATTATTTCAGATTCAATCTAGTTTTTGGAAAAATTATTAAAGGAGTTGACTTTATTAATTACGGGAAACAATGATATGTTCTTATGAAACGAATATGCTTGTTGATCTGTTTAATGCTGTTTCAAAAAATCATGTATGGGAATTTTTTATTTAATGGGTGAGAAACAAAAAGCTTATCATAATAACTTTCTGCGAGTAATGTTCCTTAAATCATTTTGCTCCATCTACTTGGATCATGTTTGGTTTGATGTTTTGAGATTCGGTAATTTTTATTGAAATGACCGTATTAGAAACAACATATTTATATTCTTTAAGAGTTTTCAAATTTACATTTGCATGGAACCTATAATTTTATCCAAAATCATTTTCTTTTGTGAAATTAAGGTGTACGAGACGTTAAAGGCAAGCCCGCAATGGAACTAGACGGTGTTAATAATAACATATGACGAGCATGGTGAATTCTACGACCACGTATCCACACCGGTTGAAGCCCTGACGTGATAGTTGGTCCCGACTCATTCAGCTTTACTTTTAATCGATTTAGAGTGAGAGTCCCTATTATTGTAATCTTCCCTTGAATCAATAAGGCCACCAGTAAGCTAAGTTTCCTTCAACTTATTCCATCTCTGGTTTAGTTAGTCGCTGAATTTGAAGTTTGGACGACAAGTAAAAGAAGAATGAAGGATTCAAGCTAAGTTAGTATTGGTGTGAAAATGATCCATACAGATAAGTGATAACTTTTTCAATAAGCACCACATGTTATTTGCTCAACTTTGTCAAGGGGACAAATGTGAAAACTCTTGTGTGAATTTGAGGTCTTATTTCTTTCTCTGAAAGTAAGTGGGGCTAGGGGGTGGTAGCTTAATGATAAACTATATGAAAATTCTGTAACAGCATCGATGAAATTAGGCACCTCTTTGTTTTTGGTTAATAAGATGGTAACCTTTTATGTTTAACTGAAATTTAACTACTTGGTATAATATTCTAGTTGTGCATGGGCCCGAGGGTCAACCAACCCTCAATTCCGGCCACCGTCAAGGAGATTTTCAACCTCCCATCTTTCCTTACTCAAAGAGACCGATGGGCTGGAACCTTTGAATCCATTCTCCAATCTAGAACTCAACCCAGAACTGATTGCCCAGGTAAATTAAATTAACCTTTTCTCCCTAAATCATCATATACTATTCTACACTACCCTCGTATTCTTCCATAAGAAAGAAACAATTTACTATGTGTTGATCACTGGACAGAGCAACTGCCAACTCCAATGAAGATCAGGCAAGGTGAGGCTAACGAAGAAGCAAACCTCAAGCAAATTCCAACCGGAAATGCTGCAGCTAGCAGCTGTTCTGAAGAGAGACAACCTTCTTTCCAGTTACCCCAATCAGATTGGGGAAAAAATGACTGTGAAGCAAGGCACTGTTTACATGGAAGATGCTGTTCAAGGCTTCTTTCAGGCCGGTGTTTTCGCTAAGAAGATAGGCGTCGATGACAAACAGATTGTACAGATGAAGCCTTCCTTAACTACAAGACCAGCTCCCATCACCAACAATTACCCTTGATGGAAAAGCAAATAGCATCACAACACGGCATTTGATATGTATATGTGTATTATTTATTCATCACTAGCAGCAGAAACTTCTGATGAAAATCATAAAAAGCCACTACATTACAAATTTACTCATGAAAATAGAAAAGAATGGGTTATTTTGATTGTGTACGTACACGTTCCTTCTAAATCCATAAACAGACTTACAGAGCATTGGAACAATATTGTACCTCTGCAATTCTATCTACCAGATTCGAGTTCCTGCATCGTTAGTTCCTGTGGCAAGAGAGGTATGTTGCTGCACAACCGAATAAATCCTGCTTCGGGTAAAAACAGAATCATTATTGATGTCAAATGGATCCGCTCAACAGTGAAACCAAGATGGTCGGAGACCCTGGATGTAATTTTACTTTCGAGGTGAGTTTGAAAGCAAACCGAGTGAAATTCGAAAAATTTCAAATTCAAAAAATTTATACTAGGCACGCCCATTCCTGATTGTGCACTGGATCTGCTAAAAAAAGGGTTTCAGGAAACATGAATAAAGGGGATGATCATTTATTTGCAAGATGTCTGCAGCAGCAAATGCAAACAAAGTTACTGAAACCCTACCATGGATTGGCTGGCATCTTCACAAAATGACATTAATATCTCAATCTACATGTCCAAACAAAGAATTCTGGGGGTCCTCTACAATTAGTTCACTGATTGATATACCAAAACATTCTATCCATAGCTTGTAAACATTCTCTTATCTATCTTTTCATCTATCTGTACCACCTTTTTGTCACTGTGTGTACAATGTCATCAATATCTTGTCTTTGGTGGACGCTGACGCAATCTTTTCACCATGTGATCCATCAAATCAAATACACTTCACCTCTCCCAACCTGCTATATTCGCCGTTGCTTCGTTTACCATTTTTACCAATCTCACCTGCAGAAAATTTCACTATGAAAATGTCCATTTATTGACAGGAGGCGTTTGTGTAAAACAGCTGATTGCAGAAGAAGCATTATTGGGCATACCACACTTTCTGGAACTCCTGGTGGAGGCAATGAGAGATTCCTTGGTGGAGGACCACTAAGATAGGATCTTTTGTCGAAACGCCATTCCCCAATCTTCCCATAAGTTAATTCTCCCTGACCCATTTCAAAAACTCATTCGTTTACAATAAAGCTAAAAGTCACAGTGAAGATTCGAACAACAAAAACGATGCAAGACGTGAATTCACGATGTACCTTTAAGTTGTAGTCGCAACCATAAGTATAATGAATAATAAAGGTCTTCCCAACTTCCAAATCCCATGGTGGCTGAAACATAATAAATAGTTATATGTAAGTAACCAACCATTGAGAACAATAACCGAGTAAAAACAGCTGTTTTTATTATATAAAGGAGATACCTGTATCATGAAGTCTTTTCGAAGTATATGATGAACACCATGTAAAGCTGACGCTACAGCATAAGCATACCTGAGTTCCACAGAAAGACGTCAGCAAAACTTGCAAGACAGTTCAGGAAATTGAGATTGATCAGCAAGGATGGATGTTCTTCAATTTCACTCACATTTCTAGCACCCAACCAAATGCTTTATCCGTCTCTGGATCATCTTTCATCCTCAATGATACATTGACCCAAGTTGGTGAAATTTCCTCCAGGATGGTCTGAATAATGATGGTTTAAGTCAGCTGATTGAATGAGATGATATAATAAAAGATGTTCACATACATTTATTTACATTGTGCAGCAGGTTCACATTGCTAATTGCAGACTCATACCAAATTGGACATTGCTAACTGAATAACAGACAACAATACCAACAAAACATTACCTTCTTAATGATCACAGGAGAATTTCCAATAGGATCCACATCCGTTACTGGACCCTTCTCCTTGGGATAAAACTTTCTGACTACGTTCTCATGTTCTGCTGGTTTAATGTAGAAGAAGGGAAATGCTGCTGGATTGCCTCCGTGTGACAGGTTAGGCAAAGGATTAACAAATAGGTGATCTGGCTCAGCCATTAGGATGTAACTGCGTATAACCTTGGTAAGATTCAGAAAACATTGAGACAAAGCAAACAAGTATCAGAGCAACTTTATAAACTCACTCTTCCTCAATGGTTGCCTTTTCCAGCCACTGAACGAAGGCCCACGGTCTGTTTAAGACGATATACCCCTGCATTGATCAAGAAGATGGTAGTTATGTCAGATATTGACGAGCAACCATTTTTTAGTGTCCCATTTCTATTGAACAATTGTGATCTGATCATCTGAATAACATTTTAACATTCACACTACTGAAATGATGAACACCCTACTCCAATGAAATGCAATACCACATCAATTTGGACAGTAATTTCTCTTACATACAAGTTTGAGCATGATTGCTTTTGTCCTGTCTAAGATGATAATGTAAACCGTTTAGGGAGTCTACGAGAATAACCTAGATATAAAAACCCTCAAACTACGCAAAAGTGCAACTATATCTAGCTGCATTTCCCAAAACAATATTCCTAACACCTTAAACCCTGACGGAAGAGCCAACAAATAGCAAAAAGGTAAAGAAATTCAATAGACTAACACTCTTCACTATGCGCACAGGCCATTATCTGCTGGATATAAGCATCGATTCTACTTGTGCACGACGGATTCAAATATGGACAGTAACTTGAAAACCTACTTTCAATTTATTTGTATTGAGATCGATTCGAGATATACAGTAAGCTTATATACATCTACAAGGGACAAAGTGATCTCAAGTTATTCCTTACAATAGAAATTCACCGCATAAACTAAACAGAGGACCATCAAGAAAGTAATCATAGAAACATACCCGATCCAAACCCTCTGGCAGAGGATCAACAATGAAAGTAGGGATTTCGTCCATAAGATTATCGGCCTTCCCGGAATGCAAAACTCGCGTGAACTTTCCCATGTCTGATCCGGGGGCATCTTTCATCCTCCTATACCAGTAGTACATAATCCGGCATTGCCATTGACTATAAGGAGCATCAGTTGCGGTAAGCGCCACATGATACTTCAAATTCGGGTTCCCTAATTTCCTCACCCTCTGAGGCATCGTAGCAATGGGATCAGAAAAACCACCTGATCCATCTCCTGAGTTGGTGGCCTTGTAGTTGATTATCAACGTTAATAAGTTATAGGTTGCAAAGGCAAACCCAAATGCCAAAAGCACCAGTAGCAAAGGTGACACCCTCCCCATTTTTTTCCTCTCAATCATATCCGTCCTCTGGATTCGAAATGTAAATCCCGAATCAAAAGAATCTCATTGGAAACAATTAAAAATTAAGAATTAACACATCGATTGACACTGAAGAATCCCCAATTTAGCAAACCTCGCGAGCCAAACCCACACAAGAATCCCAATTTTACACCAAATCACAGTTTGTAATACAAATTGGTGTAAACTAACATCACCGTATGCCCCTTTCTTGCTGGGTCAACGAGGAAATCAAACGCCTACTAACTGCAGCAAGAAAAAAGGTAGAAATTGAGACAAAAAAAGTAAGGATCGGGTGGAAGAAAGGATTAAATGGGGTCTCAATAACTAGAGAGAAAGCATTCATCTTTAGTAACCATAGTTGTAAATTAAGTAGAACTAGGAAAATGGCAGCGATGATTCTGATCCAGCACACAGAATTAGAAAGGTGGAACTATAAATCGAATAAAAACATGCACATGCGGATCTGAGAAACAGACAGCAATCAGCCTACTGATACCAACCGTTGACCAATGAGATGATGGAAAATAGAAAGTTGGAAAATGATGAACCGACGACCGCGAAGCAGAATCAATGGGAGATGAGGGGGAAGTGAATTACTACAGAGGAGATTGTTTTACCGTAGGTAGGGCGAGGTTTGTTGGGGGCGGACGGAGATAGAGAGAAAAAAGTATAAAAAAGCGAGAGCTGAGAAGACACTTGATTTGATGACTTGGTATGTCAACGAAGTGATTGAGAGACGATGATGACGACGACGCGGCTTTGCTGAGCTGACAGACGTTTTGGGGAGATCAGCGCCTGCTGCTGGAATGAAACTGTCGCCGGATAAACTGTTTTGCATTCAACACATGTTTCTCGTTTCGTTTGGTTGGCAGCGATTTTATTTTTGTTTTTAATTTTGACAAAATACCTTAGAATATCACGAATTTTGGATATATGTTGAAAATTGTCACGATTTTGATATAAATTTGCTGTCACGAAGTATTAAGTTTCATGCCAAAAATATATTGCCGTTAATTTGTGTTGTATTGCATGCCACGTGGCCTTGACGACCTTAATTTCATGTAGATTTTAAATGTTATAAAGGTAAATAGGTGGATTTAATGGACACCCTTCTTCATATTTAAAGGTCCTCCACATCAGAACCCTACATTACTTCTTCTATTTTTTTTTCGCAGTCCGTCATTTTTCTTCTTCTTTGAATATGTAGGTCCATCTATGGGGTCTTTATTCTCCCAGAACGAAAGGAACAGCAGGAGGTCGGGTAACGTCACCATCACATCCAGTTCGGTGAAGTGTTCCCACGATGTAGAAGCAGTCCTTAAGGTGGCCACCACTAAAAAGAATAGAGGTCGACCATTCTTTCGTTGCCCATTTTGGTGGACCTCCAATTGCGGATTCTTCGTGTGGGAGTCCGATTACCATAGATCTACATAGGAAGATCTAGTTGCAGGCAAATGTTGGAGGAGACTTGAAGACCCAACGTCAAATCTGCAGTTCGAGTTATTGCTACATGAGATTAGGAGTGTTAGGAACAAGATCGAAGGCTTTGACAACAGAATCACGCTTGTCCTTGGTAGTATGTGGGTTGTTGTATTATTGGTTGCCATTTGTTGCACTGTTCGTTAATCCAACTTGAATGTATTTTTTGGCATTGTGTGGTTGTTTGGAGTATTATAATGTCTATGAATTTTCTGTCTTCATCATGTTGTAACATGGGAACCTTCCAACCTTGTAACATGGAACATTTACAAATACTTCCCATTTTGTATACCACAGTTACCAAAACAAAAGTTTCTAACTAACATCCATCCTTGTCATAGCACATTATACAAAATAGAAACTTAATAACATTCATCCTTGACTTAGCACATTACACAAAATAGGAACATAATAACAACCTTCCAACCTTGTACCATGGAACATTTACAAATACTTCCCATGTTGTATACCGTAGTTACCAAAGCAAAAGCTACTAACTAACATCCATCCTTGTCATAGCACATTACACAAAATAGAAACTTAACATCATCCATCCTTGTCCTAGCACATTACACAAAATAGGAACTAACTAACATCCATCCTTGTCATATTACATTACACAAAATAGCTACTCAATAACATTCGTCCTAGTTAACATTCACATTACACAAAATAGCTATTGAATAACATCCATATCCTTCATGCTTAACATCCTTTATGGGAATGCATGAACATCCACAAACACAAATGATGAGCTACAAAATACTGGTGATCCCTCATTGCTCTGATTGTTGCGACTATGGTGGTTGTGAGCCCTTTAGTTGCTATTCTTCTTGGTTGTTGAGAGCTGTCCTCCTAATCTGAATCTTGGCTCCTAGATTGTGTAAACCCTGCAACACAAACCATGAATGTGACCAAACCTACCAACATGTGTATATCACCATATAAGTGTGGAAAAGTATTTACCTGAGGACAAAGTGTCGGTAGGCAGCGGAGAGCATTATGGCCTTTATTCCCGCATTTGCTGCATGTCACAATCTGCTTAACAAGCCTACTTTTTCACTTCCTGTGACCTATCCCTCATTCTCCTTGCAGCTCTTGTCCCATCACCTTGCCCCATTCATTGTTCCCTTTGGCCTTCACCTTCTTCATTCACTTCTGCTCAAACTCTAATATCACAGTTACAAGCATTATGACCTCTGATACCACATCTATCGCAGTGCATACATATCTCTTTCCTTCCTAGCACTGTTCCTATCCCGTTTTGGCTGGCCAAACTTCCAATTCTTGATCTTTCTTACATCTAGTCTTCTTAGGTCTGTCTGGTAGAATCCTTGTAGTTGGAGGGTGGATCACATAATTAGTAGCCACTTCCCAAGCCTGTTTTCTAGGTAATGCTGGTATGCCACCATAGCCATAGGCCTTTCGAGCATAATGTGAAGTGAAGTGTTCTATGGTGTATGTGTACACATCCTTGCGCATGAATAACATACTGCTATGGAATGCAAACACGAGATACCAGACACGTCCCAATATCCATAAATAATTGTACGCTTTACAAGATCGACAACATAACTGAAATCATTCAGTTCACATTCAGCTACCAATTCCAAAATCTGCCTTACCACACAATGTATATCAATTAGCTTTCCCTTCTCGATTTGCCTGCTATCCTAGGACATATGACCATCTCCTTAGTGTTTTGTAACACCTTGACCTTGTCCACTAGATGTTTCATCATGTACATACAGATTCCCTCTTTCATATTAATGATTTTAAGCCCTCTCCATTTCACTATACAACCATTGACTATTTCACAAATGTTGCTCTCAATAGAATCACTCTTAGGGACTCTAGACACAAAAGCACATGAAAAGGTTCTAGGGTTTACACTCACAAAGTTAGTATGGCATATGGGATCTTCACCTGAGTCTTGTAGACGCTTTAGAGTGGCCAGGTGAATGTTGAATTCGACTTCATTGCACAAATACACACAATTTCAGAAAGCTTCTCTACTGGCTCAAGACTTATGTTTGATAATCTGTACCTGAAGCTGAAGATCAAACTGTCATCCAATCCATCACACTTGATCTGTTCGATGTCCAAGCTCAACAACCAACTCATCCATGGACAAACTTTGATGGTGCTTCTGATTTTGTCCCTAGTCCGAGTCCGGATGACCTTGTCGATTACTTTTGAGTTCTTTACTATCATTGTGTTGGTACAATTTTTGGATGTAGCTGCGTATGCATTCTTTTTCTTAGACTTTCTCACTCAGTTCTACCAGAATTTATATTTGAACTCGTCTTGTCTTGGAGGTTATCGATTTTGTTTCTTTAGCAGGAACCTTCTTTACATCTCAATAGATCTTGAAGAGATCCGTTCACAGACTTAGGTGTGGGGTGGGGGGAGAGAATGTTGTAATGCCACAGTGTAAATCTGGTTTCGGTAATTGAAGTAAGTATTTTATTTAATTGATTATTAATATTTTATTTTATTTTATTTGATACAGAGAGAGATCTATCTCTCACAAAAGGAAAGAAAAGAGCACAAAATTAAAATTTACCTTACAAGAGTTGTTGACCGTTGCAAAACTCTCCTATAAATTGATAAGCTTCTTAGTGTGTTGAGTTTATCGATTGAAAGAGTTAAAGTACTGAGTGAAGGAGCAATTTAGCTTACGGGGAATTGTGAGTTTGAGTTGTTGTGTTCGAAAGTAGAGGCAATCTAGCGGGGAGCTTGGATTAGTGTATTGCGGGGAGTAATAAATTCATCTACCATTTATATCCTTTGTTTTTAGTATTTAGTGAAACATCTTAGTAAGGATTGACACCGAACTATAAATTTAATAGGTGGAACCACGTTAAAATGTACGTGTATCCTTTATCGCTTTTCAATCCTTATTTCCTCATCATCATTACAGTTCGAATCAGTAACCGGCAAACTAACAAGCTTATAATCAATTTACATCAACTTAATAGGCTTACGTTAAAGCCCACCTTCTTTCTTTGCTTAGTAAAAACGCAAACTCATCTGTTTTCTTCTTCTTTACGTATTTTGTAAGATTTCAATCAGATCATCTGATCTGATTCTGTGTCAAGCAATCAGAAAATCAGAGGGTTCAATTTCATCAAAGGGTGGATGTCTACGTACGGGTTGATGCCTTGGGAGGCGGGTCACGGGATAAACCGATGGTTCAAGAGCTTCTCGTCGATGCTCTGGGGTGGGGGCGTGGGGCGTGGGGAGAAAGGAATGTTGGGACTGAGTGCGACCCGTTGTAAGTATAGAGGAGAGAAGTTGATAGTTCAGAATTTAGGGTGTGAGGCGTGAAGTTGAGAGATTTGAGATACAAAAGGACGGCTTGTAGGGAGAAATCAAGGCACAAGAATGTCAGGGAGAAGGTGGAACGAAGCACAGAAGAGGAAGGTACTTTGGGTGGGGAGAGTTTGATAGGCAGGGGAGAGGCCTCAATAGATTTGATGGGAGGGGGTTTGCTGAGAAGGATCTAAGATCTTATTTAATTTATGTGGAAGACATGCGGTGATGGTGATTCTAGAATCTGTTGCTGATGGTTTTCCTTAGTGTTTAGTGAATTTTTATGGTCCTTGCGATAGAACCTTAAAGGCTGGGTTTATTGAAGAGTTTAAAGGAATCATTTAATGGTGGCAATTACTTTTGGTCTTGTTATGGGATTTCAACATGGTGAGGTATTTGGAGGAGATATTAGGTGAGGGATAGAAGTAGCAGTGAGATGGAGATGTTCAATGATTTCTTTACGAAAATGGAGCTAGTGGATCTGCCTTTGACTGGTGGAAACTTCACGTGGACTAACTTCCAACAATAGCCCACCTTGTCTAGGTTAGATAGAGTGACTATTTCTTCAGCTTGGGAAGAAATATTTTCGGATTGCAAGGTGAAGGTACTTCCGAGGGTTTAGTCCAAATATAACCCTTTGATGCTTTCAGCAGGCCACATGCCCTCTCTCAAACGGCCATGACAGTTTGAGATGATGTTAATGGAGCATAATGCTTTTAATTTTTTTTGTCAAGTGGTATGGAGCGAGGAGGTAGGGGGTTTCGGTGGTCTGTTTGTGTTGGCTAAGCGGATGAGATTGTTGAAGGAGAAGTTGAAGGAATGGAAGAAAGTTGTTTCTAAATGTAATGAGGTTGAAAGTGAAAGATGCTTGGAGGTGATTGTTGGGGTTTGGATAGACAGGAGGAGAGAAAGTGATAAGAGGCCATAGATGCATGCTGGAACTTGAATTGGATAAGTACTGGAAGAGAAAAGAAATTAATTGGAGGTAGAAGGCAAGAGAAACCAATGTGAAACTTGGGGACCGCAACACAATATTTTTTTACAAGATCGCGAACCAAAACAAGAGACGGAGCTTTGTGGAGAGTATTATAGTAGACATGCTTGTATATGAGCGGTAGTTGGAGGTGGCGCAAGTGGTGGTGAGTTTCTATACTATACTATATACGGAGGAGATTCGGGTACGACTTTTTCCGGGCGGAGTTCATTGGGGAAATATTAGTGGAGAGGAAGGATAAGTTTTTATTATGCCGTTCGCGGAGGACAAGGTGCGAAGGGCGGTAATGAGTGTTGCGGGAAACAAGACTCCCGACCCGGATGGTTTAAATTTGGACTTCTATAAACAAAATTGGGATTTGGTTAAGGAGCAAGTGATGAGCGCAATGAGGGATTTTCATTCTCGTGGGCTTCTTCCGGATATGATGAGCTCTACCTTTGTTTCTCTAATCACTAAGGAGTCGGTTGAAAATGTGAAAGATTTTTGGCCTATCAGTTTAACGGGTAGTGTGTACAATATCATTTCAAAAATTCTTATGGAGCGGCTCAGAGGTGTTATGCCTATCATTTCGTAACATTAATGTGCCTTTGTTCATGGTCGCCAAATGCTTGATGCCTCCTTAATTTCCAATGAGTTGATTGATTCAAGGAAGCGAAGTGGGAGACCGGGGTTGATTATTAAGTTAGATATTGAAAAGGCTTACGACCATGTGAACTGACATTTCCTTTTTGAAAATTTTTATAGGATGGGGTTTCCGAGAAAGTGGATTGATTGGATGAAGGGGTGTATCACTTTTCTTAGGTTCTCAGTCCTAGTTAATGAGGAAGCTTTCGGGTATTTTAAGAGTTTGAGAGGATTGCGTGAAGGGGACTCGTTATCTCCTTTCTATTTATTTTGGTGATGGATGTGTTGACTGCTATCTTCGGAGTTTTGAGAGATAACAACATCATTGAGGGCTTTTTTACATGAATGAGATGGACAGAGAAGGGGAGGTGACACATTTTCTATATGTTGATGATACAATTATATTTTGTAGAGCTTCCAAGAGTCAGGGCAGAGGGTAGCTTGCGGCTTTGATTGTATTTCAGTCAATCACTAGGCTGAAAGTTAACCTGGATAAGTGTAGTATCTCTCCGGTGGGGCAAGTCAAGAATTCCCAAGCGATGACAGATGTTTTGGGATACGTGAAGCATGACTTCCCAAGCACGTATCTTGGCCTGCCTTTGGGTCCCATGGCGATTAGTGATTTAATTTGGGGTCCAATGGTGACGATAGTGCGTAAGAGGCTTGAAACATGGAAGGCAAGACATCTGTCTTTTGGTGGGCGACTCACTTTGATCAAAAGTGTGTTGTCTAGCCTTCCAATTTACTACCTTTCTTTGATTCGGGCATCTATCTTGGTCATCACGGTCATCGAGAAGATCCAGAGTGACTTCCATTGGACGGGCATCTCTGAGACTAGAAGTATCACATGTTTAGTTGGGATAGGGTGAAGATTCCTAAGGACTAGGGAGGGTTCAGAATTATGGATTTGAGGAGTATGAACAAAGCTTTACACGGTAAGTTTTTATGGAGGTAAGAGGTGGAAAGAGGTGTGTGGTGGAGAACGGTCATCGAGGTTTAAGTTTGGTTTGGACAAAGGTTCGGAGTGGCAGTCAGCCTGTGAATTTAGTTCGTCTGGGTGGTCTGTCTGGTTCAGGATTAGGAAGGAGAGCGTTGAGTTCTGGGAGTTTGCTTTCGTCGATCTTGGGGAGGGGAGTGGGTTAGGTTTTGGCATGATATTTGGATGCCTGGGAAACACTTGATGAGAGACTTTTCGCGGTTGCGGCCGTTGCGCAAACCCCATATGCTTTTATTACTAACATGGTTGTGGTGAATGACAGGTACGAATGGAAAATTGAGCTCAATGGTGTTTTGAGAGGGGGGCACTCTTGGGGAACTTTATAGGCTGCATGACCTTTTGCGCCACTTACCGTCGGATGCCCTCTCGGTCGGCCCGCCTCGGTTCAGATGGAGTTAGATCGATGAGGTGTTCGGTCAAATCCTTTAAGTCTGAAATTCCGTGTACCAAGTGTTTGGGATGTGCTGATTTTCCATATGATGTTATTTGGTTGTCGCCAGTTCCAACGAGGTTACCTGTTTTGTGTGGTCGGCGTGCTTAAATTCCATAGCAACCATGGACAATTTGAGAAGGAGGGGAGTCATTGCTTCTAATAGGTGTGTAATGTGCTGTCAAGGGGAGGAATCTGTTAGTCACTTGTTGATGCATTGTCAGTTTGCATGCTCGGTGTGGAGCTGGCTCTTACTAGCAATGGGGAGGATTGGTCCATTTTCTGGTGAGGTTTGAGGGCTGCTGGATGAATGGAATGAATCGAAAAGGTTTCCCCGATTTGGGAGATTTAGGAAGGTGGTTCATTAAGCGGTTATGTGGTATTTGAAAGACTATTCGGCGTGGTTGAATGTGATTTTTCACCCGCAATGATTTGGGTTTCGGGTTTTGAGATGTTCGATGCAGTTTCGATCTTTGCCTTTTTATTTTGCTGTTTGCAGGTGGTAGTAAGGTCTGGTTTTGTTTCACTGGTCTTTTATTGTTTTTATGGTTTCCATTATGGCCTTGCAGGGATGCAATTCGAGACCTCTTCGTCTCATCACGTTTCCTCTCTTTTGTTTTGGGAGCAGATGTGGCAGCTGCTTTCCTTTGGTTTGTACCCCTCTTTTGTGCTTCGAAACAGAGTTTTGGGTGTTTTTGGTCTTGTGGTGGGTTGTGGTCTCGGTTTTTGCTTTTGTTTGGCTTTCTTTGCTTGCCTAGATTACCTTAACTTTTGCGTTATTTTCTGTTATTTTGTTTATGTTCTTGTAGCTGAGTTTTGTTCTACTAGTTGTAGGACATGGTTGTTAAAAATATATAACGCAAGAAGGCCCATTATTATTTATTAAGGGATTTTTTATAGTTGGATTTTAATTATTATTAGGCAAAGGATCAAACATTAACAATTCAGACATGAGGCTTTGAGGGTCATTGCTCACATCTAAAATTATAATAACGTGATATTTGGAAGCCTTTTCATATATTCAATTCAAGAAGTCCCTCCACTATTCATTAGTTGGAAAATTTACATGTTCCCCTCTTATAATTCCATATTCATTAGTTATGAAGGGTTTTGTTTTACTCTTTATTTTGTGGTGCCAACATACCTTTGGGATTTTTTTAAAGTTCATTTCTAAGGGTATTCAATTAATTTCTAATGTTAATATTTTTAATTTTGGGGGTTATTATTCGATGTTTAAGAGTTTTTCAAAAATCTTTCTAACAATTATAAATGGCTTAATTTTCTATTATTAAACACATAAACTCGAAATTTAAATTTTTCTTTTTTTCCAAATGAATCACCGACGATCATCTACCAATCCAACCATCGTCGTCGGATTATCATCGGTCGCCGGCTAACATTGATGGTCAGTTTTTTTAAAAAAACAATATCCCATACACCGTTGGGTAGATGACCAGGCTGTTTATGCGGGGATGATCTCGTGCTGATTTTGTTTGGTATTTACTATATGTCGTTCAGTTGGTGGTTTTTTTTAGTACTGCAATTGATCATTGTCTTCAACAAAAATTTCCAAGGTTTCTAATGGAAAAACTCTACATGATTAAACATATATGTATAACAACAATTTTAGCAGTAACTCAAAATTCATGTATTTTCTACTATTTTGTAATATCACATAGTTCCAAGGAAGTGGATTAATGTACTTTATATAACCTAATTTTATTAGTGAGAAATTGAACTAAATATATAATCTAACTTACATTACCTACTTTATATACATCACTATGTATATACAGGTGAACAAACATATCGACATACTAACTAATTAATAAGCGACACCGTCTGATAAAAAAGCTAGTTATCTTTATTAATAAAATATCATCATTCATCCAAAAAATGTAGATTGTAATGGCAGACGCAGTTGCCTACTTAGTATACAGATGAAAAAAATCTCTATTTTAACCGATTTCTACATACAGTCTTACTTTTATTTTATGTAATTTGTAAAATTTACAAATGACTATTATATTTTTAATAAAATACATATTTATTATTTTACTAAAATAACTCGAATTATATTAATTATCAATGGTGATTACAAGATTCTTTCATTTTTCAGAAAATTTATTAGTTTTGCAATAGTGTTTTCAAAAATCTCTGTCTTCGTTGATTCACATTTCATAATACTTTTATTGTATTGATAACTAATATAAAAAGAATTATTTTAGTAAAATATTAAATAAATATTTTATTACGAACATATTAATCCATTTATATAAACGACATAAAATAAAATATATACCTAAAGAAAGATGATGGAAGAGGAAAAAGGCATTGTAATGGGAATAGTGTTGAAACATACAAAATGAAAAAGGAGATTGAGGAGTTGATTAATCATGATTGAGGAGTTGGCTATGTATGAAAAGCTTAAATTTGGGAGAATCATCTTTGTGGGAAGGGGGTGGATGAAATTGAAAGCCAAGATTGTGGTATGTGGTGGTGGAGTACAGTAGCCGATGGAAGCTGCATTGTCAAGCAAAGCAATCCACAAATATTTTCTTCACCCAAAAGTCCCTCTTCCTCACTCACCATTCAAACTTGCCATTGCTCTTCCCCACCACTAACTATTCTCTCAAACCCAAATCTGAAACACAACAAAACTCAATGGCAAACCATATCATGAATTAGTATTTGGCAACTCATGTTTCTATATCCTCTCATTATTCGCTAATTCATGGCTTATATACTTATTAATAACCTAGTATTTTACCCGGTTTGGCCGGATACATATGATTTATATTTTTTTTTAAATATGATTATGAGGTTTAATTTTAATAAACCAAGGGAATATAAGTGTTTATAATCAATCATCTAATTTAATGTTACAATATATACAATAAAGTATTTTAATTTACTTAGTTTTAGTGGGACAATACCTGATTATAGTAAAAGTTAATGTCTCACTTTGGATTTTTCAAATATTTATAATATATGATAAAATATTATAGGTGAATTCTTCGGTATACCTGGTATACTGAAAGTTTTGGTATGCCTAGTTTTTTTGTAAATAACGTAGACCATCATAAACGTCCATTTTAAATAATCGATCTTGACGGTTAATAAATATAATTTTAAAAATTAATCACACATATAGTTTTATGGTCTTGATCTTAAAATACTTTTACAAACTCATATTTTAATGTTTCGGTATTTCGTATTGATTTGAGTGTTTATTTTATCATTAAAGTACATACGGTAACGGTTTGACAAACGTCTAGTTTCGCCATGAACTCTTCTTTATCAAACAAAAATTCAAACCTTGCAGCGACGCGACAGCGTTGGCTAATCAAACCCCATCACCGGCGACACTGCTATTATTCAAACTCTTCTTTATTTTTGTCAGCTAAATATATAAATGTATAAGGTGTTTTCGCCGTCTATAGACCGGAGCAAAGCCATACCTTCTTCCTCATGGCCCTGACACACCACTACGATGTCGCGGACGTAGTTCGATACCAGGTGACGCACCGGGCTGGGAACATTAAACTGGCGAGCCCTGATTCAATAAGGGGAAGGCCACTAACAAGACCCTCCGCTTTGACTCCATTACGGTCGATGATGTATACATATCGTAGCCTTGGTATCTACCTAGGTTGCTTTCTTGAACCTTGTTTCTTCTTCCGGGTGAAATTTTGTTGATTAATTAGCTCGTGTATTCTGCTTAGCAATTGAACAACAGCCTAGAAAGGGATCCTGAGCGTAATTGAACAACGGCCTAGTTAGTGTATTCTAATTAGTTACCCTGCTTTAATTACAATACGAACCATCATTTTTTCTAAATGATCCAATGCATTCAAATACTCTACAATTTAACTGGAGTTTCTTTCAACTAGTGATGTTACAACTGCTAGCTGCATCTTATATTTGGCTTTTTTCTAGTGCTAGAATTATTGCTTTCTGAAAATTCATTCCCATCCGACGATATGATGTCCGCCGAAGATTTTGAAGGCCATGTTTGATTTTTGTGCATACTGTGTTAAGGATTAAGAGATCATTTGCAGAAATGGATCATGTTATTATTCCAGTGTTCTTGCACAGTTTTGTTTGTTTGTCTTATTTCTCTGCATTCAATGAATATTTGCAACCAAGTTGCAAAGTACCTGGTTGATATTCTGATTTGTTGTCTTTGATGATTCTATACAGTGTAATAATGGGAGGAAGACGATGGAAGAATTTATGGCATTTTTTTTTATAAAGAAGAGTTTATGGTGATTTAAATTAGTGCTTGATTCAAGCCATTAACATATATACTTATACCAATAAACACTCATTGGTCGATGAGAAATTCTGAAACACTAGAATGACGAATTTGTAAAAGTATTTGAAGTTTAAGACCATTAACGATATGTGTAATTAAGTTTTAAAATTATATTTATTATCAACCATCAAGATCGATCATTTAAAATGAACGTTCATGATGATTTACGCTACCCATAAAAAACTAGCACACCAAAACTTTCAGTATACCAAGTATATTGAAGAATTTTCACCATTATTATATATAAATTTTGATAAACTTTATTTCATGCGCTTGTTATTGCTAACATAATGTATCTTTATTGTTCGTAAATGGATATCGATGGGTTATAATTTTCGATAAGGCATTCTTATCATTACAAATAGAAATAGTAAGTTTATGAAAATATTGAACCTTTATCCGATAAGTATCTAGTATCATAATATCAAGTGTTCAATTATTTAGCACTCATACTCGATAAGCATATATATGTTAAAAGTTAGATGAAAAAATTTATGAAAATAATATATAACACGTAGACCCGATAAGCATATATATGTAACATATAGATTTGATAAACATATATATATGTGACGCATATACCCGAATATATATATGTAGAAATAAAGAATTTTAATTTACAACCAATCGGTTGGTTACCGTGGAGCGGTAATAATATTACATTACCTTTTTCCTATTTTATAATCAGTTGGTTGGAGTGGAGCGGTAATTTCGCGTTGAAGACTTTGTATTACGGTGAGTATAGGAATACGGGTCCTAGAGCCCCGATCGGTGGGCGAGTGAAATGGGCCGGGTATTTTAACATTATTTTTTCCTATTATTGTAAAATAATCAGGTTATTAAAATAAAAGGAATATTAAAATAAAATTTGATTGGTTAGAATTTTAAAAATATAAATTAAAAATTTATATAGCAGGAAAAATCTAAAATATAAAATACATATGGTAGATATATAGGAAATGAGATAGAACTTATACTTGAACTCCAATCGTAATTAACTCCAGAAAACCACAGCTGAAAATCTCCTTCAAAATCCACCTATAAAAAACGAGTACAATTTTGCGGCTAGGGACATTGTTTAATTTTTATCTTTAAATTTTCATCTGATTTAAGAGTTAAAAGTAATTAGAAGCAATATAGTTTTGTTTTTTTTAATATTTTAATTGGATCAGAATTCTATCATTTTTTTTATTACCGGATCATTCCCGTTAGGATTGGGAATTTCGGTTCTGGGTATACGATCGAACTTGTAATCTGATCGGTCAAACCCAGGTCCGGACCGGATCCCAGGCCTATCTTACGTCACCAAAAAGTTTCCCGATCGATTTCCTATAGATTCCAACCACCGTCGACGAAATAATTTACATTTACGTGATTATCGTCTTCGACTCCATGTTTATAAAAGAAAAAATAATTTTCTAAAAATATTTTCTAACAATCATTTTTACTATTTTATATGAATCATATAAATATGTATTGGTTTGTACAAACTCATACAAAAATATACACACATTTATAACTTTTGTACAAAGTATAATACTACGTTTTTCTCCTACAAAAAAGTATAAATACTAATTAGTCTAATACATAACATATATGTGAAACGCGAATTTTGGCCCATGTTTACAACTATTAGATGTAGAGCACAAATTTTAGACTGTCAAATTGAAGTTTCATTTGTCCAACTCCAAATTCGATATCTATCAGCAGTAAGCTTTATATTGGTGGGAAAAATGAAATTTTTAATCATCGCCCAAGAAGAACATTACATAGCTATCATCATCATCATCATCTCCTTGTTATTCGTCAGTTTTTCATTCTTGACTTTATTCTCCGTAGCTCGTCATTGTCACCTACTCTTTTATCCCACACTTCAACAGAAAACCAAAGCAAACCCAAAAGCTCTTCCACACGATACACCAAAAGTCTTCTTCTTCTTCTTCCCCCTTCCCTCCCCTGCACCTACCAACCAAACCACTCTTTACTTCTCCTTCCAATAATTCATGGATCCTTACAACCCGACCCGAATGTACGACGGCGTCCTCGAAATCTACGTCCACCACGCCACAAACATCCACAACATCTGCATCTACGACAACCAAGACGTGTACGCCAAATTCTCGCTGACCTACAACCCGGACGACGCCGTATCCACCCGGATCGTCAACGGCGGCGGGAGGAACCCGGAATTCAACGAGAAGATCGCCGTCAAAGTCTCCCAAGTCCTCGACGCTGTCGTTAAATGCGAGATCTGGATGTTCAGCAGGGCTAGAAACTTGATGGAGGATCAGCTCCTCGGATTCGCTCTCGTCCCTGTTTCTCAGGTGATCGGGAAAGGGGAAGTCTCGCGAGATTATACACTCTCCTCCACCGATCTCTTCCATTCCCCTGCCGGAACCGTCAAATTGACCCTCTGTTTAACGCCGTTAACGTTATCTCTTCCTTCCACCTCCGCCGTTAATTCCTCGATTTCGTCCGAGGTAGTTCTGCTCGATCATAGGAAGATGGACCCGGTGGAGTATTCTAGAATCGAATTTCCCGATTTCAACGTCGCGCACCAGAATCAGCAAATGGTTTCCGAGTATTTCGATCGGAAACTCGGTTCCTTCCTCCATTTAGGAAATCTTCCTCCTCTCCCCACCGATTGCGGAGGTGGTTCGGTTTCTCCCGGCGGAAGCTTCAGGACATCATCCGGGTTCATTAGCTCCTCCACTACTACAAGCTTCACCGACGAGAAGAAGAGCTGGCGATCGTCACCCTCCGCCACCTCCCTGAACGTCTCTGTTTCCGGCGAAGGAAATCAGAGCTTGTCGTCTTCCTCCGGCGGGTGTCCGGACACTCCGACGTCAAGGAAAGGGAGCGTAATCAGAGACGAGAAAGACGGGAGGAAAGAAGAGGGAAACGGGAACAAGTTGATCGACGGCGGGAAGTACGGCGAAATCTTCGCGGCGGGTACTCTACCGCCGGTAATTCCGAAGATGAATTCGGAGGCGGAGGAATCGGCTATGCAGCAGCAGATAGTGGATATGTACATGAGGAGTATGCAGCAGTTTACTGAGTCGCTTGCTAAAATGAAGCTTCCGATGGATTTTGACAAACCCGGAGGAGGAGGAGATTTGATTCAAGCAATTCATGGGAATGGTGGTAATGATCATAAGCAGGAGGATGAAATTGATGATCACCAACAACAGCAGCAGAAGAAGAAAAAGGATGGATCAAGGGTGTTTTATGGGAGCCGAGCCTTCTTCTAGACCAGTTACTGATGTACGTCACCATTCATAACTGTAGATTAACTCTGGTTTATTTCTTCTTTGATGGAATTGGTATGAATTTAATTGTATCATTCTCCTTATTTTCTTTCCTGAGGAATTGTCGTGCCTATGAAATGAAATGAGGCGAGAACCCTTGCATTTGTGTTCCTTGATTCTGCCAATGTTCTTTCTTATCGTCTTTTTTTTTTCTTTTCACTCAGGAACCTGTATGCTTGCACAGCATAGGAAGGATTAATATTATTGATCTCAATTAAGTATTATATCATATAACAAAATTTCATCTATTAGAAAAAATCGGGGTTTATCCATCCACGTAATAGGAGAATTCTAATGTGTTGTATTGTGTGCCATAATATGCACGGCGTGGTTGATATATCGCCTACAAAACTGCCAGTTTCCAACATCAAACTTCTCGAGGAGACTACGAATATTGCGATATAAAATACCCAACTTAGCGTCATTATCTTCAGGCGGTGAAGACCATCAAGATCATACTATCACTCTCAACAAACACTTTATGTTTCCAAGCAAGCTGAAGACCAAATTCCACAGCAGAGGCCTCTGCCAATTCCGGAGTCCAGCAACCTTCTCCTCTTTGCACTGCAGCAACCACAAAGAGACCGTCCTTGTCACGAATTACAACGCCAAATCCCACGTCGGTATCCCCAAAAATTGCAGCATTAGTGTTGATTTTCAAAAAACTAGAAAGCGGGCGTGACCGCTTAGGAATAACATCACTGGAAGTCGGGGCTGAAACATTACTCTAATTATATTGGTAGCTGTGAAATCCCACCCTATGAGTTCCAAGTGAACCACTGGTTCAATCAAAGAGTCCTACTCGGATTTCAACCTGAGACATACTCAATACTCCACTACTAATAAATGCGTAAAAATAAACAGTAAAACCAAACCGAAATACTTAAATAAATTGACCAACTAGGATCCCGGATCCAAAACATAACAAGTCAAAGGAGATACAACTTCAGTTATGAAAATAATAAAAACTATAGCATCTGATATCAAAACCTCGACCAGCTCTCTCCCCACCATCAGTTCCAGTACATGTGACTGAACATACACAAATACACCAAGGAAACAAAATCTACCGAGGTCAGTGATAAGCACTGCATGACTGACTAGTCCTGGTAGAACTGAAACATAAACTAAGATTTTACTGAGCCTTTACTTAGACTTTATTAAGCCTGAACTGAAGATAGAACAAGAAGTCTATCTAAATACTACATCTAGTAATGTGGCCACGTGGCCCTGTAGGCGTCAACCTATCATCAGCCACCCCTAGATGTGAGCAAACAACCTCATAGTGGAACAGACAATGAAACTACCCTGAATACCGTGATAGCAGCAACTGAAGGCATACTCTTCACCTCCTGCTTGAGCCTGATTATAACCTTGGGGATTGCGCAATCCATGGGTGGGTGACCAACACATAACGAAAGCTAGTCTAGCTAATCCAGAATCATGCCCTAAGCATGACCTGTGGAACACTCGCCACAGTCCAATCGCCAAGAGCCTATGCTCCAAAAAAATATAACTATCTGTACAATAAATCACACGGTCCTGTATAACCTGAGATCCCTGCCTTGAAATACAACATATGTATAGTAGATCACACGCTACTATACAGTCCTGAGAGTCCAATCATTGGATTCCTAACCGCCTAATTACAGTTCTACGCTTAAAGCAGAAAAGTAATCCTATAACCCTCAACTGGTATGAAGAGCTGACACCTCTGATTCTGAGTTGACATGATTCCTCTCGCTGCCACGAGTTTGTAGCTTATGACCGTGCGTCATTTGGAGATCAAACGATCAAGTTATGCTCCATTTACTTCTTGGCAACATCCTGAAACTTGCTAGAACAGATACGTTGCGCTAGTCATCCAACTGCCTCCGTTACACTAACTGAACCGAAACTTCTAGACGTTGAAAAATCTGACCTGGGTCCTTAACTGTGAACCGTTCATAAGTTTAGAACTACGGAAGCAAGATTTAAGAATAACTAAATTCCAGATTAGTCACTTAACTTTCAAACTTTGTAAACAGATCCCTCTTCTTTTCTGACGGACTGGGGTTGCCACAGACGAGCTCTGCCCAGTTCTAGGCGAGCTCCCATCTTATTCAAAAATGATAGACAAATTCAACGATTTAAGCAAAACAAGAGAGATTCAATTTACCACAGTATCGGTAGTCTTGGCCCCGATGGCTGAGTTTATCATGGCGGTAATGGAGGGTTGATGGTTTGGTGAGGCGGTGGAGTTGATGTTTCGGTGCGGCAACTCAGTGGATGACGGTTTGGTGATGGTGTTCATGGGTGTTTGATGGTAACGATGGATGCTTGAGTGGTAGCGGCAATGTTGGCGATCTACAGGATGCCGAGATGTCCTAAAATAGGGAGAAAAAGCCCTAGGGTTGGGAGAGGCTAATGCCATATTTTAATTAGAAAGGAAATTAAATTTAGTGTCTTTCAAACTGTATGGCCGCGAATTTAAATTGTGTTTTTCAAATATTATGGCAACCTTTTGTGATTGTTTTTAAATGATTTTTTTTATATGAGGAAAGTATTCGCAATTCCCTCTCGTTAAACACTCCCCTAATTATTTGGGTTAGTAATTTTAAACATTTTGTATATTGAAAGTAAATAATCATTATACGTCGCAATAATATACTTTCCTTATGTGTTTTGAGATAGGATTTGAAAAGTTGTTAATTCCCTATTTTAAAATTGATTAAATTGTACTCCATAAATGTAAATTAAGGTCAGATTAGTAACTGCATTACTACACACGTTTTTACCAAAAAAAAAATACTGCACCACGCATTTTTAGGGATGTTTGTGAAATGTGTTGATATTGCTTGAAATTTCAACTACTCAAGCAGCTTAAAAGTAGGTGTCTGTTTGTTAATTTAATCTGAATTAAAACACCAAGCTAATGTTTACCAAAACAACACCATGCTAATGTAATCCAATTTAAAACATCTAAACACAGTATTCAAAGACTGGAAAAGTCACCGGTATATGACAATTGGTTTAATGACTAGATTTC
This sequence comes from Linum usitatissimum, assembly GCA_030674075.2. NCBI lineage: Eukaryota > Viridiplantae > Streptophyta > Magnoliopsida > Malpighiales > Linaceae > Linum > Linum usitatissimum. The sequence goes on from JAUJYP020001374.1 coordinate 4,667,704, forward strand.
TTTTGGAGACATCGTAATGAGTTTACTTTTAGTAATGTATTTGTTTTTTGCGATCATCTTCGCTTACGAGATTTTTTATTGAATTGTCACGATTTGGGAGACAATGAGAATAAGAGATTCGATGCTTGCTAGTACTAAATCTCAATGAGTAGAAGAACTTTTGGGCTGGTCGAGCCGCACTGATGTTGAGGTGATTCTTAATACCGATGGTTCGGTTATTTAAGCCACGAACAGTTCAGCGAGGGGTGGCATTTTGCGAGATCCAATGGGAAGTTGTACAACAGCCTTTGCTACGAACTTTGGGGACTGTACAATAACTCGTGCTGAACTCCGGACTGCCATACGCCTTCGCTTGGCATGGGAAATGGGCTATAGAAGAGTCAACTCACAGACTGATTCCATGGTGATAGCCTCTTATGCGCATAATTCTAAGACCGCCGATCTGCGACATCATGCGTGCATCCAAGAGATGCACCAACTCTTACAACGCACCTAGACATTCATTGTTACTCATACTTATCGGGAGGGTAATTGTGTGGCCGACCTGCTTACACATTATGGTCACTCCCTTCATTTGGGGGTGTATCGATTTCTTTCATTTTCTCGAGAAATTATTGATTGTATTCGTGCTGATATGATCGGAGTTTCGTTCCCTCGTACTACTATTATGAATAATTAGGACCTTGAGTCCACCCTTTCTACCAAAATAAATTGGTTAATGAGCACGTAATGTACGGATCGTTTAAATGAGGTATTTTGGATATGTGGAATTTTGGAACAAAATAGTGGGTTATTTGAGAATGTTGTATTTATGTGGTACAAAAGACTTATAGTATGAAAATTATCGTGTTTGGGTAATTCAAAATAATATGCTATGCACATGTGGTATTTGATGAATAAAAAGGTTTATTATTATACTACCCTCATAAAGCTAAATCCCTAATGAATACAATGACCGTGTTTGTGAGATTATTTTGTTATGTGTTTCACCGTTCAATGATGTTTTATGTTTTAAAGTCTTTTAAAGTTGGATTATGTGTTTCACGGTAAAATAACTTTTTTGTTCTAAATATGAACTTCTCAATATGGGTGTTTCTTCATTTCGATTCCTTCCATCTTCGACCACTACCATGAAACTATCCTCTGATGCAAATATAAATTTTGGAGTTGGGTTTCATGCTTAAGTATATGAATCATCTCCAAGGATTATGGATGACTATGAGGGTGGAGATGGACTCCTCGACGTTCTCCATCTACCGGAACTAAAAATGTACGATTTGTGTTCATTTTTCCATATATAATTTCTTTTATATATTTTCGGCATAAATCTAGTTTTTTCCTAGATCCGTTCATTTTTAATTTTCTTACTTGTCTTTTCTTTTTTTCTATTTCAGATCTGATTAGGGTCAGGAAATCAAGCATGACAAATCGGAAGTTGAGCCGCCCGGTTAAACATGCAATGAGAAGAACAAAGATCACGATTTTTTTTTAGTCTAACGGATGTTTCTTAACAACAATGAGAAGAACAAAGATCACGATTGCACTTGTTTTTGGATGTTTTAAGTTACTCTATTCTGATCTCTTCATGCTTGTAATTTGCTGGTACATACTAAAGTTTCCTTTCCTTCTCTTTTTTGCTGCTGCTGTCCTACTAAATTTCCAGGTACGAGTGAGACACAGGTTTTCGACGTGAGTAGTCCATTTGGAAATGACTATTTGGCTGGGGTAACACATGTAGTTTAGCAAATTACTTGTAACTTTCCGGTTTTGCATTTTGTGGCCGGTTTAGTTGTGGTACTCAATATTTAGCATGTCTATTCTGCTTGGTCGTCTTGTATGTACAGGTGTGTAGAGAATGGGATGCAACGGCATTCTAAGTAAACAAGGATGTGAGAATAGCTCTTGTTCGCATTGCCGTTGTTCTGGGGAAAGACGGAGGTGCTTTGGGTATGATAACTACATCAACTTCAAATCTGTGTGAAGTTCAGCTTCTGATTGGCTTTGGACCTTCTGTTTAAATACTTCTGATCTGATTCTTCTGAATCATTTTTCAAGCCAAGATGATCCCTCTCTTCAAGATGTTTGCTGGAGGACCTTTGGGCTCTGGACAACAATGGTACGTCACTATTAGAACAAGACAGCAATATTGCAAGGCTTAATTTTATTTTATTGTGTGTATATGGCGCCTGATCGAACTTTCAATTTCCATTCGCTGTTCTGCTTGCTTAATCAAGTTATGTAAACTGGTTTGAGTTGGATTTCAGGTTCAAATATCCCTACGTGAAAGATGCTCTTAAAACCATCCTGTGATCCTATAAGACTGCTACAGAGATACATGTTATATATTTGGTTCATGCTTATTCTTTAAAGTGGAGGGTGAAGCTCCTGCATGAAAAAAGAGATGAGAGAGAGACTGGAAATGTTACCCATAGGCTGCTGATGTGACAGAAGGTTTATCTTCTAAATGTTCAGTTGGATTGTATGATTCATATGGAAGGAAGTTGGGATTTGTTGCCCTGGTCCGAAAACAAGCTTTTGGAGTATCAAGTGTTTGAGCAGCTGAATCATAAGATTCATACGTCTACCTGTTGATGAGTACTGTGTGAGCTTTATATGATCCCTCAGCCATATGCGAATCATAATTTACCGCTATAACAACACTCAAATTTTCGAAGACAGTCGTTTTCATATATATCTTTTGAATGTTCATCAGATAAACATAGAAAGACTCAAACAGCTCAGTAGTACTTTTCTAGGATATCTGTAATTGTAGATCAACCCACATACTAGAACGAAAGTAATAAGGAAAAGCAATGCCAAAGAATATCTGTACTATTAATTTCAATGTGGGAATAAAATATATGCAAAACAAATCTGGACTTTTTACAGAGAATAGAATAGAAAGGTTCTGTTCTAATCTTCCAGAATACAATCAATGGCTAAGAACATATACACATCTACCTAACTGCTAGTTTTAACCAGAGTAGTGCAAAAAAGCTAAGATTGTTCACAATCTCAGTGACAAATCAAGATCAGAGAAGCAACAGGTGTTGGTAGATGAAATCTGAACAGAGTGTTCTTCGTGGTGGGTGAGAGTGCTGATGTTGCTGCTGATCTCCATTGGTATTCCTCCAACTTCTGCTTTTCTTGCGTCCACAGAAAAAGTGCACCGTACGAAACATAGCTTCCCTGACGTAATCCTAACGCTCCATGGCCGTCGGGCTGGTTCAGAGGCATCATTGAGCGGTGGAAAATTGGCCGCCGTTGGTGGAGAAGGGCGACGATGCCGGCGGCGCTTCAAAGATGACGACTTTCTGCTTTTGGTACTGGAACGAGGGTGATGAAACAGAGAATGATGGATTTTCAGAAACGCTTCTTTCTTCTTAACGACGGTGGAGAAACAAGTAGCCGGGTCGGAGTGACGGCAGAAGTACCGATTGCATTCTTTCACTGTAACGCCCGTTTCAGCCAGCATGAACAAATTGTCGCATCCGCTTCCGCTGCTCCCCGATCGGCGTCCTCGAACGGCACCATCTCCAACCGTCTTCTTCATCACCATTGTGGAAACGGAACAAAGAACAACAACCGAAACAGATGAGAGATGGGCTAAGATTCGAACAACAACAACGACAAGAACAGAAAATTTCAGTAGCGTTAGTAAGAAAAGGAAGAACAGATTGTAGAAAGGAAGAAGATTTGAGTCAACAGAAAAGAACAGAGCTTCTAAAAATTCGAACAACAAGAACAAGAACAGCAATTTTTCAGGAGCGCTAGTAAGAAACAAAGAACAGAGATTGTAGAAAGGAAGATGAATGAGTCAACAGAAGAGGTGGTCGATCAACGGCTAGTTAGTACCAATTTATATATGGAAACCCTAAATCACACAAATGAAACCCACCGGCGAAAGAAGTAGCAGTTGCGAAGAGGCTTATCCTGGCGATTTTGAACATCCGCCAAGGTGCGCATGTGATGTGCCCCTTCCAGTGAAAACTAGCCGTTGGAACGCGCTTTCTACAGCGACCTCGTTGACTTTTTCCGTCGCCCTTCCGGCATCTTGAGTCGCTACCCAACCTGCTTTTTATTTTTTACGCTTAACGAGGCCGTATGGCCCTGTTTTATTTATTTATTACTATTTTCTATAATTTTGGAGTTCTTTTATTATTTAATTAATTTTTTTATTTTTTTGTCAAAATAGACCGAAACTCCGCGTCAATATAAGATAGAAAAAAGAAATAAATATTATATTAATATTTATTTTATGGGTTATCTTTGAATTTGAACCGTAGATTTCAAGGTCATCAGACACATCTTCCACTATTGGAGCACTCTAGCACCGCTACTAAGGAATGGATGGCTATTTACTATTTAGTCTTATTCTCCTTTCTTTTAGTTCACAAGTTTTAAGTTGGTTACGGTCAATATCGACACTAAAATGTTCCTCTCTGAGCTTAGAGCCGAGAAAGATAGGGTTACTCGTTTACTTTGTTCGTTAGGATACCCATGTAATAATAAATATTATTGTATAATGTAATTCAGATTAGGGAGGTGGGCTAACTCTTACGTGGCTGGAAGATTATTCTTGCACTATAGTGTTTGTTTCTAATTTCTTAATTGATGTAAAGGCAGTAGGGGCGGAGTTAGGATTTTTGTCAAAATGTGTTTTTTAGTTGTATATAAAAAATTGGAAACGAAATGTACCGTACCGGTATGTGGTTCAATTAATTTGGCCGGCCAATACGGTTCAGTTTTCAACATACTGGTTTCGCCCATTATGAATCTCTAGAATAATTTAAAATTACTTTTTTGTGATTGCGAACCCTAGAATAATAACCAAAGTATTTTGACTTTATTGTTTTTATGTTTCTATCTTATTCTTAGTAAGTTTTGTGAGGTTAGAGGATTTCGGATTTATTGAGGTCAGGTGTTCATTTTTTCTTTGTGACTTCCTTCGACTAGATATTTAAAATTTCCCTCTTGTTTACGTGAATGATCTAACTATATACTCCGCATACATTTATCCGTCTACATCATAAAATTATTTTATTAAAAATGAAAAAAGTTAAAATCAATAATAAATATTAAATATTTTCAAATTTTAAATTTTACCATCTCAACATAACTATTATCTAAACCATCAATCCATATTTCTCAAATTCCATTAAAAACTTATTTTAATATCTCTTATTTTAATAATCCTCTTTGATTGATTGAAAAATTGCTATCGATAAATTTCATATTTAATTTATTTGTGGCCAACAATTATGATCAGAATGTTTCGAACCAACCAGACGAAATACAAATGACACTAATAATCGAGCTAGTGAAACTACACAACATCTTTACATCTCTTTCACTCATAATTACTTTGTTACTAATTCATTCATTGCTTTCAAATAGAGATTAACAGAACAATTTTTCCACCACAAAAATACTAATTAGGAATAACAACAGAACAACGTATGAAGGTATGTTGTTGCTTTTTCACTTTTTCTTTTACTAACTACAATCTCCTATGACATATATAACTGCATATATTCGAACAGGTTTTCAAAAAAATTAGAAATTATATTAATCAATACAATCAACAAAATATATGTGGTGTTCAGAAAAAAAGACGATTAAAATTAGCACATAAATGAAAAAATCATGTTCATCCTTACTTTAATGTATTCAGGTGCTATGTAATACCTCATATTTTTTTAACAAGATATTGTTCGTTTTGAGCATAACTAATCCTTCACGGATTTAATTTCGGGCGCATAACAACAACTTCCTAGAAGATCATTTATTTCTGCACTGCTCTCATTCGAGCACGATTAACTTTAGAGTTCTTTGCAGAACTCCTCCATCTCACTCTAAAAATGCGCTTTGTCAGTTAGAGACGGATTCTTACTTATAGCTCATAAATCTCTCTCATACTTTATCGATGTGAGATTTGCCTAACATGTTACATGCTATACATTTTCGCTTTACTTTCTACAATTCATTTTAACATACAAGCTAACTGAGATAGCCTTATCAATTTATTGCAGGATTGGATCCTTAGTACTCGACTTCGACTAAAATGATATTGAATCTTACGTAAGATTAAGTTACAGAACCGTGAAATACGAATACAGCGACGAGGTATTTAAATTATCCATCACATCTTTTCTCTAAGAAGTTAAAATAAATATATGTAATACCAATTACGTCCGCGTCCGTGAATATATATAAAAATCCACATTTTCAAAGTACCAATTATGTCTGCGTCCGTGAAACATTCTTCGGTGCATCCGGTGCACCAAGTACACCTACTTTTTATATTAGATTTCGACTGCTTATTATATGGCACGAATCTCAGGTGTCCATAATTATTATTTTTCGAATGTTTAATATTTTACAAAAGAATTACAAAAATGATCACTCCACTTAATTCCAACTAACATTAAGTCTTGATCTATTTTATCTTGTCATAATTAAATTTGGTTATGGTAAATTCACATCCGATCATCGTAACATTAATAATGCATTGACCAATCACTTTCAATTTCATAAATTTAATTATTTGATTAATAAACATTTAACCTAATCTTATCTTCAATTATCAAACTCAAATCAATTTTTTCTCCAGAAAGCTTTTTGGTTTACCCTCCTCTTTCAACCTCATGTTTTCTCTTTCTACAAAAACAACTAAAAGAGAACTAATAACATCTTAGATGAAGAAGTTTGAACCTTCATCCCCCTACTAGCTTATCTACAATGGACGTTGCGGCCTCTTTTTTTCAAGAGGCAGTTTCAAGTCATCATTTGAGGACCACCACAGAAGGCTTCTTGTCTGTCACCGTTCCGATTGGATGTGCAAGCTTTATCCGTTTGGCTCTTCCTCCATTCTCTGTTCAATCCCCTACAACTACGAACCCAGCTGCAAAATATAAATAGACCTTTCCCGGCTTTCTTCTTCCCCAATTGGTTTTTATGATTTTTTAGATCTGTTTTGGGATTGTACCTTTTTATTTATCTGAGCTAGAGTCGTAGCTGAGCCGCTGATTAGAATCCCGTCGGCAGAGTGAGTAAACGACGACCCACTAAATCGGGTGAAACAGCCATGGATAACTCGTTTTCAAGGCCGGAGGTAAGATTTCTTCAATATTCGTACATTTTCATGTTTTTCGATTTCACCCAACTTATATAGTTGATTGGTCGTTTGTTAGGCTTGGCAATTGGACTTCGGGTTTTGGATATCCGCATGAGCCAGCCCGAATTTATTAGGTTGAAACCCGTGAGAAATGAATTAGCGGATTCGGGTTAACCCGCAACCCGAAAGACTCGGGCGACAACCGAATATATCGATATCCGTATCCGCCCTTCGTCCGAGTCTGTCGGGTCACGGGTTAACCTGAATCCCCTAATACATCATCGTGTATTGGGGAGTATAAAAAACCAAAATTTTAGGGTCAGGGTAGCAACCACCATCATTTTACAGCTTCCATCTAATCTGTTCTCTCAAACCTTACGAAATTCTCTCAATTTTACGAATCACAGCCGCCGAAACCCTCAATTCCTTCCTAATCTCTCTTAAAAATTTAGAACTGATCATCAATATCATCATATCAACTCCTAAATTGACATGCAATCACCAAAAATGCCTTAATCGTTAAAAATCTTCATGAAATCGTGCATCAAAAAAAGTTCTATCCACAATCAAGATAAGCTTCAATTCTGTATTTCCTTCATGATTTCATACTTCTATTCGTATACATAAGTGATTAATTTAAGTATTTGATTCATCTTGTTCATCTGCATTTCATATGTTCATCAATGATCTCTCAACTTTTTCGAATCCAGAAATTTTAATCGGCCAAATTCGAAATTTCACCCTTATCAGTAAGTTACATTGCCATGTTTAGGTGTTTCTAGTGTATTTTTTTCATCTGATTCAGACATGCAGTAGGATTTTTGTTGCATATTACAGTTCACGACTGATTTCTTATTTTTTTTATAAGTTATTGAACCTTATTAAAGAATTAAAAATCCACCATTAGTGGAAGCTACAAGAAAAGACAGGAGAATGTACAAAGGAAAGAGCAACAGAACAAGCTATAAATTACAACAACATCAAGACTAACAAATGAGCAACCAACAAAAGAACATGTTTTTGGGTTCATGTTTTCTGGATTTGGGTTTATGCTACTTGGTTGATGCCTGAATGTTTCTGGGTTCATATTTTTAAGGATGTTTTTTTTAACAATGATATGAATGCATAACAGATAATTTTAGTTTGGTAACTTTTTCCCTTTTGATTTGTAACAGGTGAAACCCGTTTATTCGGATAAATCCTGTTACATCCCAATTTTAGCGATATAAATTTAATTTAAGAATTTCTAAATTACCCCTAATAAAATTTTAAGAGAAATGGGGTTTATGGTGATTATGATTATTATTGTAATTATTTCAAGCTTAAGATAGAATATGATTTATATGTTGTCTCTAGTAGATTAGGAAATTATTTGGGTTGGTTAACCAACTAACCTCTAACTGATCTAATAAGATAACAGAAACTGCTATGATAGAATTTAAAAGTTCTAGACGGATTCAAATCCTGAAACGAGTAATAGCGCAGGGGACAGCGCATTACTCTCGTACGTTGGAGTTTAAGAGTTCAATCCCCAGCTTCAGCCTTCAGGATTTTCTTTTCATTCAGCTTCCTTCTCATGAAACGACGTAGTTTGGATCAGTGTTGCTGACTGGGCAGTGAGTCTACCATTCGCCTATCTAAGTGTGACATGTGGCGCTGGTGCTGACGTGGAGACGACATCATCATCTTCACCTTTCTTTTCCGGCGACAATCCTCATCATTTTTGCGTCTCATTTTGATTCTTCCCCAATCCCACCCTATAAAAATCCTAATCTTATAACCCTAAATTCTCATGAATGATCCGCCTCCAAGTTGAGTAGCCACAACAGTCACGAACAATCGACGATAAGCTTCAATCTTCGACAGTGAGGTTTCCCCCGATCCGACGACATCAAAATCTCATCCCTCTCTCGTTTATGTTATGTAAGAAGCTAACCTCTAGTAGTTCCAAACTTCTACGATTCTATGAACTATAAATTTAAGCCATGTTAACAGTTTGAATAGTTTCTGGAAGCAAGAACAACTTGCCGGCGATTCTTCCTTGCCGATCGGATCTCCAGTCGCCTTCATGTTGGTCCCGGGAAACTGCTTCCCAATAAAATAACTCCACCGCCAATATTAAGTGACCACAAAATTGGTTGGGAGTTGACTTCAACGTCAATTGGTTGCCAACCAATTGGCTTAAATTCCTCTCCTTTAAAATTGTGTATAAAATGGAGGAAGTAGCCTTCATTTGAATCATCCTTTACTCACTCTCATTATCTTCTCTAGATGTCTCTCTCTTTCTTTTTTTTTTGAAATTCTTTACTTGTTTTATAATTGAGATAAGTTATCTCAATTGTTGGGTAGATAGGTAAGCGGTAAAAAGTCTCAGTAAATGTTTTATCGTGGTAGGAATACTTTTTTGTGAGCGACAAAAATAGTGAGTAGTTGTTTTGAGGTTGGGAAACACTTGAGAGACACTATTTTTTGATCGATTCGGATAGTCTTGTAGCTACCTTGTTCTAGTGAAGTGCTTGTAGCTGTCGCTGCTACCATAGATGTACTCTCCGCATTGGAGGGGAACTACGTAAATCCCGGTGTTATTTACTTACCGTTTTATGATTATCAATTTCGAGAATATTTGTTGTATATTGCATAATTAATATTACCACAGTAAATTGTTCTAAGGAGGTTGGCTTAATTATCGTCATTATGGTAATCATTCATCCATAGTGATTTTAAGTGTGGTGGACTACCGCCACTTCCAACCTGTCTGGGAAATATTTACGGTGTGTGGTTTATTAGTGCAATATATTTACTCTATTCTTGTCTGTTGCGCCCCAACATTTCAAACCATCCAGATGTGTGGATTAGCTTCATAGCGAGGTTAGAAACCTTTTGCCTATCGTTGGTTTCGGTTTAGTTAGGTCGTGGCGAAAACCCAGGCTCGCCGGAGTCGGGACGCGTTCGCCAGGAGTCTCCGTCAATTCCTAAATTCTAGGAAGAAGATGTCTTTGGGAAATTTTCGTAGCAGCGCTTGGGAGTTCGGTGGTCACAGTTTGGTCAAACTTCCGGTAAATATAATCAATACTCATGCTTTTAGAAACTATGTTACGTATGCAGAACTTTTAGATTCTAATAGTTCAGTCCACAATTGTTAGTTTTCACTGCCGCGACCTGTAACTTTCATATTGTAACGGAATGTACCCAAATAATTTGCTAAGCAAGTTCAACCTAGGATAATTATTTATTGTAGATTATTAGATTATAGAATTGATGCCTACTAGGTTTAAACATGTAGTTCATGATAAATTGTTGAGTATGAAATTTATTACTTGCTAGAAATGAATAATTATTCATAATAATTGATAATATAATAGATTTAAAATAAGAATTAGTTATTACTAGTTGATATAATGTAGATTTTATATTTCATGAATTAGACATGATCAATATTCCAGTTCTTATATGATAATCAATTAGACCATAAGATCAAATACTAATATGATTAAGATTAAAATAATGAGTAGACAATAATCATTAGTAGTGAATTCGGTTTGTCACACTTCACGACCGACCATGAAGTGGTTTCTTCCCAAGTCGTCGAATAGTCGCCCTAATCAGCTCCAGTCTTGTTGGATCATAGTATCATATTACTCTCGTCTTTAGGTTCCTAAAGATCATCCAGTCCCCAGGTTTTATCGTCATTCCTCGTAGGGACCATCACCGTTGGATTTTAAGGTGGGTGGTTTAAAAGGGTAAATTCGTATCGTTGCTATAGTTAGGTTATGCATGTTTTATGGTATGTTTAATTATGCAGTTAAATTTGTTTATGTTTATGTATTTATTTTATTCTTATGATGCTCTTATGTACCTATATGACTAAGTTAGCTAGAAGATTATATGCTTAGCTAGTTAGTGAACAAGAAAGAACTACCCTTAGTAGACGACCTAGTAGTCAAGTGATATAGCAGAACGTAGCTCTCTAGTTAGACCCACAGTCCAGAATGTCGGCGTATGACCTTAGACCACTAGAGATCCAAGACTTAGCTAATTGGGCTACTAGAGACCCACTGTTATCAATTGGACCACTAAAGATCCCATGTAAACATTTTGGACCACTAGAGATCCATTATTAGCTATTGGGTCACTAGAGTCTCACATGATAGTCCTGGGCCACCAGAGACCCATAGTGTTATCTTCAGTCCGACAAATGGATGGTAGGTCTAGTTAGATGAGTTCAGGGGATGTCCTATAGTTATGATATACTAGATGGATGATGCTAGTAGAAGTTAGACAACCTTAGTAGTGGTTGCATAGTAGGAGAAATGAATTTTAGCTATTTATGATAAGATGAAGTTTAATGTGAATAATGTGTTAGTAGTGTCTTCATATTAATTGTTAAGATTAGAGCACGAAAGACTGACCCCAAAACCACCCACCAAGGTGTTTTGATAGTTGAGGTAGGAGCAGAGTGGAGCTGATTCGGGATGTGGAGTGATGGACTTAATCATTATATACGATTATTTATTTTAAAGTGTTTTATGAGACTTAATTTCATTTTCATGTTGACCTTAAGTTATAGTAGTTTCCGATGTTTGTTAAAATATTTAAGTTTGTTTTTACATTATTGTCTTTATGTATTCAAATTCATTTTTAATTCCTTTTCTAAGAGTCTCAGTCGGGCAATTTAGTCATTTAATAAATGCTAAAAGTTTAGGGTGTTTCATTTGATACCAAAATATAACACCTTAGACAAATCCCACATCGACAAAGCAAAGGGCTATAAGTAAGAATTAGTCTCTAACTCACAAGGCGCGTTTTTTAGGTGAAATGGAGTTCTTTCTAAGAACTCTTAAGTTAATCATGCTCAGGTGGGAGCAGTGCATAAATGGGTGACCTCATGGGAAGTCATTGTTCTGTGCCCGAAAATATATCCGTGAGGGATTAGATATGCCGAAAGCAGACAATATCTTGTCGGAAAAGGTCGGGGTGTTACAAGTGGTATCAAAGTCTCTCTGAGTCCCTCTTGAACGATGGTGGGGCAAACCTCAATGAGAACGTTGAGTCCCAACGGGGTGTAATGTAACACTTTAGGCAAATCCCACACCGATAGAACACAGGAGAAATTCATGGGCTATAAGTAAGACTATGTCCCTAACTGACAATACGCGTTTTTAGGGTGAAATGAAGGAGTATTTTCTAAGAACTCAAAAATTAATCGTGCTCAGGTGGGAGCAGTGCAGAAATGAGTAACCTCTTGGGAAGTCACTATTTTGTACACAAAAATAAATCCGTGAGGGATTAGCTATGCCTAAAGCGGACAATATCTTGTCGGAAAAGGTCGGGTGTTATAAACCCGCCACCCGATAGTTAGCGGTGATGATTTGAGTATAGTGCTATAAACACTAATGGGTCGGTGACGGATAAAATTCGTGGGCATAATTCATTAGCAACGGATAGGGGGTATCCGCTCCGTATCCAACCCATTGTCAAATCTATCGTTTGGTGCTTAAACGGAGAAATAAGTACTAATGGTAGTTTTTGCATGCCGAATCAGAACTTATATTGTTGTGGGTTTGTTCGGTACCCATTCATTTTTTGATTGGGACCAATCAAAAAATTAATGTTTATAGCCATTGTGTTTTAAGGTTCATCTTTCCCATTGTTAAACTTAATCAATTCAGCATGGCTAGGAAGTATATGACAGAATGATAAGGTTTCTTTGAATGGTTTTATATAAGAATTACTAATGAAAACAGAAGTTGATGAGAAATAGTGGAGACAGTTTCGCTGTTAGTAGGTCTAAAGGTTCGTTAGAGAGATAGAATTGCTATTCTGAGATGGAACCATAAGAGCAGCTGGCTGATTTCTCAAGTATGTAAGCTCTTTAGCTTTTTGTATTTTTTAATCGAATGTTGAGTAATCATGTTATGACCAACTGATCTCGTCCTAAGTTGGTAAATCAAGAACAAATCATTGAATGGAAACACTAGGTGGTGCCTGTAAGGGAATCCATTCAGACCATTTGAATGGAATGCGAAATTGATAAGATTTGATACAAACAGAAAATCAAAAAATTACAATGATGGATAGTGTTTAGTTGTTGATATCCAAATATAAACATAAACTTTATGTGATGCAGTAAGTCCTATGAAGATGTATGGATGATTTAAATCAAATTCCCCAAGGTTAATTCTCTATTTGACAAACTTGAAAATTTGTAGTCCAATTAATTACTATATTTAAGTAGAATGGCTATTTGTAAGTTGTAGACCTATTAATTATTATAGCGTCAATGTTGACATTTCGAGATTAAAAGGATTTTTTGGAACTCCTATTTAAAGCCCGGTTCTCCCTCATTCAAAGACAGACTTCTCTGGATGAAATTGAGAGCTTTATTGTGAGATTTGAGAGCAACTTAAAGAAAACTTCAAGAGCTCGGAATTGCCGAAGCAATCAAGACGGTGAATCAAGTTCTTCGGGAAGATCGGCGAAATTAAGGATTTTTTGGAACTCCTATTTAAAGCCCGGTTCTCACTCATTCAAAGACAGACTTCTCTTGATGAAATTGAGAGGTTTATTGTGAGATTTGAGAGCAACTTAAAGAAAACTTCAAGAGCTCGGAATTGCCGAAGTAATCAAGATGGTGAATCAAGCTCTTCGGGAAGATCAGCGAAATTAAGTTTTTCATAATTTTTTGTTTAAACCTAGATTCAATGTCTTCCTCTTCTGATTTTGATTTTGTCTCTTGAGATTATGAGCAGCTATACTTCTCTTCCTTAGATTAGATGAACCCCAGGTTAATTCCTATGAACGAATGATTTGATACATTTGACGATTTGTGCGAGTTGGATGAATTTCATTGCATATTTGATTACATTTTTTTATTTGTTCTTGTCTGATCAACTTGAATGAATCTCTGTTAGATTTGTCTTAGACTCGTGAGAGCTTGCATATCTAGAACGCCGAAATCAAATAACTAGATTAGACCTTAACCCACATCCGGGGGCGAATGAACTAATAAATCGTGTGAGCAATTCTAAATCGGCAAATCATCTAGCGGATTTTAGATCTTTGTCTCGAAAGAGTGGACTAAAATACTAGATAGGTAGCAAATTAGCGAACCCAAAAGGGCGTGATTTGATTTGAGAAGAATTGAGACAGTGTAATGCATCTATCATGTTTTGTTTAAATCATGAAATTTGTATGTCATTTGTGAATTAGAATTTCCTAAGGGGATTGGACATCTAAGCAGTTTCATCTTAGTTTGTCTACAACCTTATATCGTGCCGTCTTGTAACCTTTTACTTTAAAGCTATTTTTATTTTCACTTTGATTGATTGATTGATCCTCATGGCACCTAAACCACATTCATTGGTACCTCGACTGATATTAATTATAACTTTGAGTAAGATATTAAAAGAGACCCTAGAAAGATTCGACTCGGTTAATTTATTAACCAATTATTTTAATAAACACCTAAAAATGTTCATCATGTTCAACCAAGATCATGCCTCCGAAACAACATCAACAAATCAGGCCAAGCAAGACCAGAACCAGGAGTGAGCCAGACAAACAGATCGTGACCGCTAATGAGGCCCGCATTACGGATGATGATCAAAACCTCGTGCAATACAGGTCCAAGGTTTATTGTTGTGGGACAACGATGACGAGGAATGGTCGTTGAGGAGATTGCACCGCCAGCGCCATCACACATATACCTCCTTTGTTTGGTAGGTCATTTCTTGGGAGAGAAAAAATTAACTACCAAGGCATGAAACGAACCCTTGCTCTTGCCTGAAAGTGGGGTCGTTAGATGCTGATTTCCATCCTTGGAGAAGGGCGATATTTCTTCTGGTTTCAGCATGAAATTGACCTTCACCGTATCGTTACGGATGGACCATGGAACTTTGATGGAAGTCTCGTAATTCTACACGAACTGGGTATCAGACAAGATCCAAAACTGGTTCCACTCACCCACGTATCATTTTGGATACAGATACAAGAGCTACCGTCAGACTACCATGGAGGTTGTAGAAAAGGTTCTAGGCGATTATGCAAGAAGTTTTCTAGCTTATGACCTGGCTAGTGACGATCAGGAGGGTGAGGGGCACTACATGTGTGTCCAAGTACAGCTCGACAATCGGAGACCTTTACGGCGTGGTAAGCTTGTCCACTTACATGGAGATGCTAGAGTCAAATGCCAATTTCGATATGAGAGGTTAGATAAGTTTTGTCATATTTGTGGAATCCTTGGCCACACGAACAAATATTATGAACTCTATTCCATATTCCACTAGATCAGATCATTCACAAATGCGATGACTCCGCCCTGGTGAAACCAAGGAATGCATTGGATGCCACGACAACCAAATATCTACAAGACAATACCTCGAGCATGACCAATGTTGCAAAACAGTCAAGGCCCACACGAAAACTGCAAATTGTGCCGAGAACTCTGGCAAACGACCGGAAAGGAGGCGAACATGGCACTGGTCATTAACTCCCTCTTTGGATCATCAAGCATCACCATGGAAATCCTGGATGAAGAAGAAGATGTGATGGATGTAACAGCGAACCGTAACGACGACGGGAAGAGGTCTCGAAGGAGAGCATGGTGGCGGAGCATCAAGGCCTGAAACCTTCCAAATCTCCCAAAAAAGATGGCATCGGCGGTATACAGCTCAACCAGGCGGGACACATTAGTGTCCATCGGCATAAAGCACTACCAGGGGTTGCGGAGCAGCCTCTCGCTACAGCAACATCTTCCCCTCGTGGATGATTGGCAATCAGACATTCTAGTTTTTCTTACTTTCAGTCGTTTTTTTATTTTCGGATGTTTGTTTAGTACTTTCGTTTCATTTTATTGCGTGTCAGGATCTGTAGGGTCGGTGTTATGGCTTGGACCTCTGGTTACCTTTAGTTTTCTAAAGTAGTTGTGTCTTGTGTCTTGAGATCTGACGGCTTTGGTATTGAGGAGAGCTTAAATTATTGCAACCTCCCTTGTAACTCGTTTTTTGTTACACCCCCGGTTTACCGCCAATACGTTTGTATGTGTACTTCGTTCGAGATTTTAATGAAATCCACGTATGTCACTTCATAAAAAAATGAATCCAAATAATTATTTTCCAACCCCGATTAACGAAATTAATTAAGCATTATCTATGTCTAATGAATTGTAGTAAATTTATTATTTTCTCATAATATTAATGGCATTAACTATTGGTTATGTTCAATGAAGGTTAGTAATTTTGTTGTTTTTTACAAGAATTATCGTACTAAGTGGTATATTAACTTTATTCTAACAGCCAATACTTCGTACCCTAGTTTGTTATTTACTCATAAGATTATCTGGTAGTTTGAAACATCAAGTTCGTTAACTTATTATTTATATTAAAAAATCAATTGTTTATCATAAGATTATCGAGATTAAGCATTATGTTCAACAAAGTTTAATATTTTTTTTGTTTTTTCATAAGATTATTAAGTTTAAGTGCTACATCAACTGAAAAATAATTTGATATAGACACATCATGTTTGTTAACTTATTATTTAGATTTAAACTATGTTATAATTATGATGCCCTCTCGAAATAGCCCGATTTAATTAGTTGAAACTAAACCGACCAACGGGCGAGTGGTTACTCTAGTATCCATTATGTATTTGTCATTTTTTAAAGATAGAAAGAGAGTGTCCCAGTGGTAGGACAAGGAGATTGTAAATCACGGTAACGTATGTTCGTTCCATCGCTCCGCTGAAAATTTCCTCTGAGACATTTACATCCGACTTCGACTAAGTAAACAAACCAGTGCACCCCAAAATTTAACCCGAATCTTACATCACTATAACCAAATAGAATATTTCACTTCCGCCACCTCCGCCCCTAAAATTTATTCTTCAGGTTCTTTCCCGGTATTGATTCCTTTTTATTTAAATTTAAAACCACGTGATGTGATACCTCCTCTGTGATGTTGACCTAATCTTTGACCTGAATCCTTCATCTACTGAACTCCAAAAGATAATACCCAGACAAATTATTTTTCAATTTTCCTCGTGCTTTTTTATCCCCAAAGTTTATTGGCCGGCTTAGGATGCAAAATTATGTTGCCCTGACATTTTAATATGACTGAAATATCCTTGTTGTTATAATATTTGAATATAATTAACCCAACAAAAACACGACGTTCATTCCTCTCTCGTTCAGCGTTCTTAATTTTGACGGAAATAAACAAACAAATTAAGTTAAAAGAAAAGTAACAAAGGAGAAACCAAATCTCAATCTTATCCGGCGGTGTACTGCTCACCCGATAATAGCCGACGTAAGAATGAGTTATATTAATTAGATCCCCGCCGACGTAACTGCTCTCTGAAGTCTTATCACCTCCTCCGGTCACGCCGCCAGCCAGGCGAGGATTGGACTCCAAACGGACGTCGAACTCGTCGCCATCGAGGTCCAAACTGACAGCGAATCGGTTTCCGGCGAAATCCAAACAAATTGGTCGCCCGTTTGGCCTGGCTAGGAACGGGTCCGCCGCCTGTTTCATAAGTTACCATACTTCTCTAGATCTTAAATTAATTTCTTAATTACCATATTTGTCTTTTTCAAAATTGGAAATTGCCATAAATTAAAGAGTCAAAATTAATTAATAGAAAACCCAAAATTAAGAAACTTATTTATCACTAAAATTAATTAATGAAAGGGAAATCTAATAATTTCAAATGAGTAATGTTTAGTAGAAAAAAATTTGATGATTCAACTGTGATTTTATATCGATTTAAATGTATGTAATATTAAATAATTAATAAATAAATTTTGATGGTTTAACTATTGATAGATGGTAAGTCGAAGTATTCTGACATAGTAAAAACTAAATCTCCTAGAAAACGATCATTTATTAAATCAAATTTTGTTACAAAATACAATCAACCTAGTTTAAGTTGGTTTCAGATGAATCAAATACAAAATCGTCAATGCTCAGTAACTTCACCTAAAGAGATAAGAATCTTGCACAGTAATTTTCTTTTTGGATGAATGAATCTGGGGAGTACAATAATTGAATCGACCTGTACGTGCAGAAGTCACTCACTTGAATTGCAAAATTCTGGTTAGCTACAAACAAACAATTTATCCACACAGTGAATGAACTCATATAATTGTTTGCGCTCGACCTGCATTACAACAACCTTGAGCCCTTGCCCAGAAAGACAAGTTTTCATAACTGCTAAATGATTGATTCAATGAAAAGTTGCACATGAATGTACAACAAGTTGGTGAGCAAATCTGCAGAACAAATTATTGTACATGCACTCTTTGTGTTTGTCATCTCATTGTTTGTGTGTTTTGACGGTTGTAAGAAACTTTTTAAAATCAAAGTTGAACTACCAACTGGATTCAGATAAGAACAGAGTTACACCAACCAACTCACAAACGTTAAAGAAACTAGAATACTAAGAAACTGATAAGGAGAGAGGGTGGAACAGTACATTGAACTTAAAATAAAATAAAAACAGAGCAAGACAGAGCAGAGTCTAATCAGTTCCAAATTTCTTGGACACAAAAACATGGGTTTAGCTACTTATTGTTGGGGGTGGCTGGTGAAGCTGCTTGTGAAGCTGAGGATTCTTCATTCTCTTCCTTATTCTTCTGCTTCTGCTGCTGCTGCTGCTTGCTGATCTTGGGAGGCTTATTGGTGGGTTTCTCATCGGCTGTCTGCTGCTGAACACCGATGACGGAGTCAATGATAAGATCCTCTTCGGCGAGAATCTCCGGTGGGAGGACTTGGGACGCTTGCCTTCTGTGACGAGACATTGGGAATGGCGAGTTATCTTCTTGGTTTTTGAGAGAGGGAGGGACCAAGACAGGAACAGAGGAGAAAGAGGAGGAAGTAATTCTTTTTTTTGGGGGGTTTGGAGTAACTGTAGAGAAAGAAAGGGATTGTTGTAATTTAAAAGGGTTTGGCTTGGGAGGGCCTCATGAGTAATGAGGGATTGAGGTCTTTTTTTTAAGTGCATTTCGTGTTGATGAACAATATCGAGATGACGTTGATTGTTTTGCTTTACGAGGGCTTCATGATGAATTATGAGCATTTCTTGATGTTCATGTTTAAGTTGACATTTATAGTCTTGTTGTCCTTTATCAGCTTTTTTACCGGGAGGGTTTATGATATAGAAAGAGTTGCGAAAATTAACAAGTGAGAAATGTTGAATGTCATGATAAGATAAAATTGAAGAGGGTGTATCGATTTATTTATAAAAAAAATTATAAAATAGATAAGCAGTTGAAGTTACAATTTACTATGAAGTTATTTGAATGGTTGATATTAAAGTTAATATGATTAATTGATGTTACAACTCTATTAAAGTTGAATAAACCATTGTTGTTATAAGTGGATAAGATTAAAGTTAGAATCATTTTCTCCAACATATTGACAATGTGACCTGTCTATACAAATAGTTGAATTTATACTGTTGATAGAGTTCTCTTTAGTGAGAAAAAAACTATGTCAACAAAGTGTTTGTTTTATATAACCCGTACAAATATATTGAACAAATAACTTAGGCAAAATCTCTAGTATGGGGGATTGAGTTTGTTTTTTAAGTGGTTTTCATGTTGATGAACGATGTCGAGATAACGTTGCTCGTTGTTGCATTATGAGAGTTCAGTACATTATGAACTTTTCTTAACATTCACGTTCAAGCTAACATTCATTTTCTTTTTGTTTTGTTTTCTATGGGAGAGCTTATGATATAGAAAGAGGTGCGGAATTTGAGAAAGTGAGCAATAGTGAAGGATGCGGTAAGGTAAAATTGAGGAGGGTGTATTGATTTATACAAAAACCTCAAGATTCCTTGTGCAATGTTACCAAGTATTATGATTAAAGTGAGATGAACAAATGATGTTGCAATTTAGACTAAATCCCCCATATGTCACATATTATGTCATAAATATTATTTTACCATCGTACTTTTCACTATAACTTGGGGGTTATGTATTATTGAAATTTAGCTCCGATTGTCAACCCAAAAAAATTTCGACGAGAAAATCGCCACATGATTGGTCGGAGTTTGCCCAGTCGACTTTTTGCCGACGTGGTCAATATATGGTGTGTGTCTCGCTGACGTATAAAGTTAGTGCCGGAAGAAAAAAATTACGAAAATCGAAAATTGAAAATCGCGACACCCTCTCTCCCCTCATTTCCACCTTTATTTCCCCCCCCCCCTCTCTCTCCTCCCCTTATCTCCATTATGGTTCGAGAAAATCACCACTTCTTCATTTTTTCTTCTCGTCTCATCCAACCCACCATTTCTCATCTCATCCAACCCACCATTTCTACACTTCTCCATCGACATTTTTTCTCATCTCATCCTACCCACCCATTTAAGTTTCTTCTCATCTCATCCACTCCCCTTCTCCTTAATCGGTGTTCCCATTAGTGGTTTATCAGACAATGGATTCACTGACAAGTTCGGGAAAGAGCATTTCATCCACATATCATCAACCAGTGGTTGGCTCGAAAGTAAGGTGTTCATAATGTACCATGTGAATAGAACAGCACAGATCCTTATTCATGTACATTAATCAGCAGCCTAACTAAGTAATGGATGCAATAAATAATAGTTTCTAACCCTAGTACATGTTACCGGTGTTGGGGTTGATGTACACACCCACACTTGTCATTGATACCTCAACCTCAGCTCGTTGTTGTGCCCTGCTGGTTCCCGGATTAACGTTGGCATTTTTACCATACAAGTAATGATAAGCACCTCCATCAACTGAAGTTAGCACCTCATACAGAACATCACAAGTAAAAGATAAGTGTTTCTATACCTCAATCCCATTTCTTCGAAGACAAGTCCTTCCATCCGGACCCTCCACAAACACGGCATGTTGTTGTCCTAGCTCTAGTTGCCCTTTCAGTTTCAGGAGACCCAGCTTTAACCCTTCTTGATGCTCTAGTTGGTCTTGCAGTACTTCCTTCATCTTCTTTTGGCCTATGTGAACAAGTTCTGACGTTATGATTGTTCCGCTTATAAAGTTTGCAGTGCATCACTACCCATTTCCTACCTAAAACCGTCCCTTTACCATCCTTCAATTGGCGCACTTCTGCTTCTTGAGGCTCTTTAGCACGTGTCTTTTTTGGCGTCCAAACATGACTCTTCAGGTGGCTTTATTACCAACTTGTTCCCACGCTTGCTGATCTGGTAGTGTTGGAATCCCACCAAAACCGTAGTCTTCTTGTGCGAACCTCGGATGGTAGTACTCATTGACCCACAAATATATATCTTTACGCAAGTACGAAGCAATGACAATTGCATGGGTGTAAGGTATGCCACCCAAAGCAAAATATCCACAAGTACATGTATAGTTCTACAACATAACCTCCTTCACCGACATGACACTCACAGACAAGTTCAAGGGTTTGCCTAATATCATAGTTCCTAGCAACTAGATGTTGAACACTGTCACCTTTTGAGTTAGGGTTACTATTTTTAGGAAGAACTTATTCACTTGCTCTACTTCGTATCCATCGTCATAATGCGTGGTTTTGGCTCTCCTCCTCCTAGTCACACCCAGGTTGACCATAGCTTCCAGAAATTCGGGGTCGGAAGTGCGGCCGGAGTCATCAACAAGATGGAAAACCCCAACGCTAGCTAGAACGTTGGACTCATCGAAGTCTTGAATTTTGTTGTGTTCCCCATTATTGTCTACATCCTCATTGTCTCCATGGACGCTCCCATTCTTGTACCCTTCCATGAACTGTGTGGCGATGTTTCTCTTCCCCACTTTACCAATAAACTGAGCATCGTTGTCATTGAGTATCTGGATCAGACCATCGGCCATTCCCATCCCTAGTCTGAGGAACCATATACTGTCAACGGAGTTAGACTGGAGGTCTTCTTTTGAAATCTCGAGTAGCATGAAGTAGCCTAGGTAATCCGGATCCAAACGGAACTCATCAGCCGTTTCGCCAACATATTCAAGGTCGATCTCTATCATGACCATCTTCCCTCCATGTTGAATCATGAGCTCTAGTCTTCTAACCATCCTGCATGTTATGGAAGATAAAGAACACGTTACTATTTAATGTTTTGTATGTACTATAAGGATTTAATAATGGTACACCAAGATTCCAGATCTGGAAAACGTGAAAATCCAAATATTCTAATAAAAAAAAGGTGACTCGAACAAAAATAAGGATTTCAAAAAGAGCTTTCAATACTTCCAAAAAACGATTTGTATATAAGCCATTTAAGTCAACAGGGCTTTCTCAACACTAGCAGGATCACGAAACTTTACTGTAAAAGGCATATGATTTAGTACCTTGATTGTGTTAGTGAATCGGCTTGAGATGCACTCGAATCCGCCTTTATGAAGCTTAACCACTAGCAAGAGGAAAATTTTCCAGCACACCTAGGGAACCACGAGACTCACTAAACCTTAAAAGTCTATAAACTCTACCCAAGATCGATAACTTGGAAGAAATTCATTGTTTTGGAGTTTGGTGTAGAACGACGAGTTGGATAAGTGGTTTAAATGGCAAAAAGAAGGTTTTCAGAGGTTGTTTCAATGGTGTTTCAATGGAGTTTCAATGGGGAGAGGAAGGTTTAGAGAAGAAGGAGGGAGAGATAAGGTCTGACGATTATCTACGCGTGTGGCTGTTTGGGCGTCTCGATTTTTGAATTTTGATTTTCGTAAATTTTTTTCCGGCACTAACTTTACACATCAGCGAGACACACACCATTCATTGGCCTCGTCGGCAAAAAGCTGACTAGGCAAACTCCGGCAGACCAGGTGGTGATTTTCTCGTCGGAAAATTTTTGGGCTGACAATCGGGGCTAATTTCAATAGTACATGACGCCTAATTTATAGTGAAAATTACGATGCTAAAAAGATATTTATGTGATAGTACGTGACATACGGGGGATTTAGCCTACAATTTAATATGAAGTTTTTTGAATGGTACATATTACAACTAAATATGCTTCAAATTGGATGAATAATTAATGTTACAACTCGACATGATTAAATTGAAGAACAATTGATGTTACAATTCAACATAACTAAAATTTGATGGACAGTTGATGCTACCACTTAATATGCTTAAAGTTGGGTAAACCGTTTATGTTACAAGTCCATAGGATTAAAGTTGAATATTATTTTTCTGACATATAATAATGTAACATGTATATATAAATAGCTGAATTTATACCATTGATAAAGTCATCTTTAGTAAGAAAAAACTATGTCTAAAAAGTGTCTGTTTGCTATAACTCATATGACTTGTATAAAAATACTCAATAATTGATTTAGGTAAATATCTATTGGATACGTAGCGAACTTTCAGCTTATTATTCAAGTATACATGTCTACTTACATTACTTTTTATATCATGACCTATTTCAAAATATAAAAATTTTATTATACCGTTACCTCCCGTTAAGTTGACTTCGTGAACCAGGTTAGGTGGCCTTGCGATGTACACAATCTAAACGATCGATGCTTGTGACGGCGAAGTATTTCGATAAAGTGATAATCGAGTTCCATGGTCGTTGTTCCGACGAACGGCCAACTGTGAACAAGACTTGCGAAGCAGGGGGGACTCTTGGTGATCATCTAGAAGCCATATTTGTTCGTATCTGCATTTTTTTTAATTTGTTTTTCTTTGTTTTAGAAAATAGGGTTAGTCTTTAGGGTTTTGGACTTCGTCGTTTGAACGGAATGACATATTGACTACATATTATTTGCATGCAGGATACCGGACTGTGACGAGTTTGAAGACATTGAAGTTTTTGTACATTGATGGCGTTCGATTTATCGTGTTCATTTAATCATCTTCTCTCTTTGGGTTATTTTATGTAGAAGTTTGAGGTGTTTTATTACCTTTTAGGTATATATTTTGTTTTAGTGTACCAAACTTATTTGATGTCCATTTGATGTTGTTTTGATATTTTTTTTAATAGATTTTTAAGTATTAGACGTTAATGGAACATTAAGACAAAATGGCACTGCATGTATGGGTGGTCTAGGACGCAACTTGAGAGGACCGAAATTATAAGGGCTGGAAAAAGTCAAATGTGACGGTGTACAAAAAGACCACCTTTAGCGCACATAACCTCAAAATTTTGAGGATGTCTCTTATTTTTTAATGCAAAAGTGTGCCTAAGCCCAACTTTTTTATGGCGCATTTTAACACTTTCGACATTAAGGATTTGTCTCCTATTTAAAGACCAGACTACTTCATATCTAAATAGGCACTCGCATGCGTTTATAGAGCGATCTTTGAAGAGTTTGAGTCGACGAAACTTCTTCGACGACAGTGTTTCAAAATCAGGGAATCGAAGAAGGTGGTGTTTCCGGCAGAATTAGGTTTTTGCTGTTTTCTTCTTGTAAAAACCTAATTTGATGGATTCCTTCATAGCTTTTGATTTTTTATCATAAAAATGAATATTTAAACTTTATATACTTAAATTAGATGAACCTTGAGTGATTTGGAATTATCGAATAACGTTTTGGTCATTTAAATTTATGCAATGCATGAGGTATTTCAGTTCGTAATAGATTTTGAGTATTATCTTGTTATTTTCTGATCAACTTGAATAGGATCATGTTAGATTTGAGTTCATCTCGAAAGAGCATTCTTATCTTGAAACACCAAAACCGCTAGCTAGGTTAGTCGGTATCACTCGAGACAGGGGACCCGATTAGGTTAGTCTATCATAGGAACAATTCTAGACTGATAAATCGTATAGATCTTAAATGTATGACCCGAGAGGAGGGTCGAACTCTCTAGAATTGGTAGTAGGTTAGCAAGATTCAAAAGGGCGAGACCTAACTGAAGAAAAACTACGACGACAGACTGTTTATCACATTTTTTTGCATGAATAGATTTGATTGATTGTTTGAAGTTGGTCTTGATAGCCTAGAGGGGATTCGAAATCTAAGAAAATTTCTTCCATTTATTGAACATCAATATTATTTGCACCCTTGCAACCATTTTATTTATTATTTGAATTTTCATTTTAATTGATAGTTTTAACAATCGTGGAACCTACACCAAAAATTTAATTTATTCAATTAGCATTTCTTAGCATAGATTTAGACTATATAGATTCGACCATAATTACCCAAATAATTAAATTATGTTTGGCGTGTACTGCAAACGTGCCATACACCCATGGAGGGGGAAAAAAATTATAGGCACAATTAAATTGAAAATTACGTAAACAGTCAAATCGAAATCTAAATAAAAAAAATGGCAATTCCCAAAATTTACGACGTGTCGCGCATCTGCGTGGCGCACTGATAGCATTCACTAGTGCATTATTTGATTTATTTGGACAAACTCAGATTTGTACTGTAACGTCTAAACTTTTGTGTAATTACATTTTAATCACTTATTTAGTTTGTGAAGTGCATTTAATTGAAACTTCATTTTAATGAGTTAGATTAATGTCAGTTGGTTAATATCCACAATCGTTCAATTTAAAATTTATTAAGTTTATATTATTATTATTATTATTATTATTGTGACTCGAAGCGTGGGAAGCTTCGGGGTGGGAGGAGGATTTGCTAGAGTTGAAGGAGCACATGTGAAGAGCTTTACCTCTATAGAGACTCAAAATGGGGCAAGGATTAAAACCTGGGAGGTAATTCAATTAATTACTTATTGTTATAATTCTATATACAATTAAAGTAAGATAAATAAATTAATATGTGGGTTGGTTGGTTACGTTGTGAGGATAAAATGCAGGCGGATGTGTAAAGAATATAACTTTTGAAGACATTATACTTATTGGGGCTCGCAATCCAATCATCATTAGTCAGTTCTACTGCACTAATTGCATAGCAGCGGTAATTTTCTAAAGAATTAAACACTTAAAAGCTTATAACTTTTTTGTTAGCTTTAACCTATTTAAAAAAGCAACAAACAATATACAAGATTGTCTGTCTCATATATATGTTATTTTTGTATGCAGAATGTCGTGGGAATAGAAGGGATAACATATAAAGGTTTCAGGGGGGACGTCGACAGTTACAAATATGATTAACTGGTTATGCTCAAAATCAAAGAGCCGCACAAATCTACTATTCCAACACATTAACATCGCTACTACTGCTCCTCCTCTTAAGCCTTTCACCAATTGCAGTAACGTCCATCGCAAATCTTTCGACGCTTCTCCACCGATCAACTGCTTACTCCTCTGATTCATTCAGAGCTAGGAATTTTCTGATAGATCAAGTTATAGTATATAAATTATAAGGTTTGAGCCCCATGTTATGGAAGAGTGGCTTTCTTATTATTCTTATACATAATTATAACTAGTTATGATCGTAAATGAAGGATCTATTATGATAATAAAAGAATTGAGTCCAATTACTTGATTTTTCTTTCAACTTCCCTGCGGTGGTCATTTAATTTTGCCTATGCCTTGGTTGATAATAAATGAATTGAAGTACTGACGAGAAACCACATTAATCCGTGTTCATCCCTTAGCTAATTCACAGGGGTAAAACGAACAAACCGTACCCCTGCATGAAAGGTCATCGCGAAGACCAAAGATCATAATAACTTTGTCATGTAGAATCATTGGTCTTAGTTTTGGCAATTTTACAAGCAAATTAAGCTGCACCAGATTGAAATTAGTTGTGCTAGTGATATCCTTTACGTGACAGTCCACGAGATTAAAATTTTGTACACTTTCACTAGATGGTTCTTCAAGCATTTGGGTCTCTCTGTAATTGTTGGTTCCTCGATTTCAGAAAAGTCCCTCATTGTGTTGCGGTTTTCTTGTTTTGAACGGTCCACGTTAGCACAAATCTGACTCCCCTTAACAACACATGAAAAGATGGCTGGCTTCATTAACTGCTTACAATCACGAATGATAGTCTCGAGTTCCGTGTTGCTAGCTTCGACTTTTGGCCATCGCCAAGGGGAACCCTTAGTGACATAAGTTCCGTCTGCAGTTAATAAAAGTCTAGAATGTGAGAAACTGTCAGCTTCAAAAATCCGACATCAAAGGAGGTTTGGCACGACGACAGTTGGACCTCAGTTACTCTCATAATTCTTCCATCAGCGAAAGTCTAGCGACGGTAAAAAAAAGACCGGCATCAATGGCAAAAGTTTGGGGACATTGGAAGTGTAAAGGGGAAGAAGGCAGAAGCCTTGCAATTGCGAAGGTCTCATGGTGGTTGTGGAAGTCCGAAACCGAAGGAACCGCAGCGAAAGTAAAGATTGGAGGTCTAGTGCCGGAGGATTTGTCGAGGAGAATAATTGTTATAATCTTGAAATGGAATCTTCCTGGCCTTTTAGCCTACGAATGTCTGTTCCTATTAGACAATAATTTCTTTATACTGACAAGGAATTTTAATTCCACTTGGATGTCGAATTCCAACGAGTCTTTGGATGATTGGGAGACTGGATACGAAACCGGGGGCATGTAACCCTTAATGGGGGCTACAGAGAAAAGTAGAATTAAGAAACAAAAGTGAGTCGTCGCCAGGAATTATAAACCCTGGTCAATATCAGACCCTTTTAACTATCATGGAAACAAACTTGTTGAAATGTACATTAGTCAATTCCATCCACCTAAACCTCTCCATGGGTTCTTTTGTCCCCGCCCATTATTTCATAGTTAAAACAACAAATTAAGAAACAAACAGAGAAAAACCAAACAAACTTGGATTAGGAACTGTACAATGACCAAGGTCGGTCGGTCGGTGTTTCTGGTGTATCCAACGACGATTCACTGGCGCCCCAGCCTTGCCAAATGCTGCTGATGTTTCACAGCAGCTGCCTTGTCAGCAGCTTCACGCTTCAGTGTTCTTTTCGCACGCCGCCCTGTCTTATCCTTTACGGCCTCCTTCCTGGGTTCACGAGACGACGATGAGCCTGCTCCAGAATCATGGTTGCCCGGCCTATTCACCGGCCTAGGCCTTGCCTCTTGATGGCCTGCTCTAACGTACCCATTGTCCCCCCACCTTCTGTTGCCAATCCGAATGACAGATGAACTGCTGAAGTATGCATCATCCAGTTCATCTTCTTCGTCCTCGTACCCATACCCATATTCATATTGATCATATGGAAACAACTCATCTGGATCTTCATACACAGTGCTGTGACTTTCCACTACCAACGGTTTAAACCACGAGGCTCTGAGCAGAAGGCACACGTTTTCCTCAAACATGTAATCATGGATGCTGTTCAAATATGGATATATCCAGATCAATTGAAAGCGCAAGAAAGAGTGAACAGAAATGAATAATTTAGAGTACCGTACCTGCCATCGAGGGAGCGATGGACATTTAGAGATTCAAATGGATGTTTGCATTGTGGGCAATTTTGATTCTTACTGTACATTGCCCACCGGAGGATGCAAGTCACACTGCAAGTACCAATAACAGAGGAGTTACCTAAACTGTTGCATGAGATTGTAATGGAGAGAACCATGAATTCGGAAAACCAATATAATTCATAATTGATCTGATGAGTAATCACTTATAAGACCATATTATCAAATTTTTACATAAGGAGATGCGCATCAAGAATGGCAAAGGAAATGAGTTCCCAATGGATTATGTTAACGGATAGACAAAAATGTAACATGCCAATTATGTAACAGGTTAATACATATCATACACATATGTGGTCCAAAAGAAGGATTCGAAAAGTATTTTCAAGAGACAAGGCATGCTGTTCTCACTTGAAGAACATTTTATGATAAGAAGATTGAACAAAGATATGTACGTTATTGTAAAGAGTGCTGTTCTTATTTCTACCTGTCCCAAGAAGATTAAAGTTAACGTACCTCAGACAATTAAGTGGACCAACCTGCTCAGAACTATATTAAACCATCATCGCTAAAGGCAAGAAGAAAGCAATGGTGTTTTGATATTTACGCCTGAACATGAGGTACGAGTTAACGCTCATGAGATATAGATGCAAGTGACCATAATTCTCAGTCACGAGGATGAGAGGCAAAAGCAAACAAAATCAACAAATCAGCACGATTTTTATTCTATACGAGAATTTTGCAAACAGTGAAGAACTATAACATCAAGTGAAATGGAAACGAGGAAAAACCAATATTAGATAGCAGGGAAGTCAAATGCTCAGGTACCAGACTAGACTCTCCATATCTACTACTAATGTCGTAAAATTTGCTTGGGCCAACAAAACCGAAAATGGCGAGTCAAAAACTATTAAGTTATAAACAGCAACGCTAAATGTGGAAGATAAGGGGGCATCAAGACATGAACATGAGAAGAGATATTCCAAATGCCGCCTCCACTGAAAACTAGAACAATATCCTCAAAAGTTTTGTTCGTCAACCATGGAAATTCTACTTAGCAGTTGGAGAGCAGAAGGGATTTATGAGACTAACCAGTAAGCATGCTCACAACCCTTAATAAGGGCAGTCTCCTCCAGGACAATCTTATCCAAGCAAATCGCACAAATCCCACCATGACCACCAGAGGCCTTTCCAGAGGATTCAGCCTTATTCTCAATTTCGCCATGATTAGCCAAAACCTAAATCAATTCATTCCAAATGGACCTTCACACATCCATCTCATCAAAAATACAAATGGCGATAAAAAAAATCAAGTAGCCAATAAAAAAACACATCAGATCTGCAGCGTAAATATTCAGCCTAACCAGAAGCACAATAGCCCCCAACCCAATTCACCGCACAAAACATGGATCTGATTCAACCAGCTCCAAAAGATGTAATAATAAAATACCTGATCGTGAACAGAAACGCAGGCCAGAGCGTCAACCAAGATCTCGGCGTTGATGCTGATGACTGAAGAAGACATGATAGATAAACCAGAAATACCAACAAATGAACAAATTTTTAATTTTTTTTCTTCCTGTTTTGGGGTTTTCTTCTACGTGATCTGCTTTCTAAATAAACTCTACCCTAGAATCAAAATTTGTACAGGAAGAGGCTAAAATAAAATTGAAAAAAAGAGGAGAAGAGAAACGAAAAAGAAATGCCTTGATCCTAAAGGAATAAACCTAGACAGAAATCCAGAGACGGACAGAAAAAAAATAGAGATGAAGGAAGATTGGAGAAGGGCGTAGGAGGAGGACCCGTTTGGTCCCAACTGGGGAGGAGGAGAGAGGGCTTCCGAATAGCGAGGGTTGGATTTGTGGATTGGAAACTATATAAGCCCCACAAAATATGGAGGAATCACTTATTACTATTATTTTATTTGTTCTTTTTCTTCGGCGAATATTTAAAAGGATGAGGATGAGAACGACGGCGGGGAGGCGGTGGCTCCGGCGCCAACAGCCGCTCTCAAATGCCATCACACCCACTGGATCACGGCTTCTGCTAGGAGCTCGACACGTCTACTGTTCACGGACACTTTAACCCTTTTCCGTTAAGAAAATATATCTTTCGTTAAAAGAGATGATTATTGGGACGACTTGATGAGGTTAGTTGAAATTAAAAAAGGTTTTAGGCTGAGTTTGCATATTGAGTTAGAGAAATGGTTTTTGAAATTGATTTAGAAAATTTGTATTAATTTCAGTTGTTTAAAAATAATAATTTAGATTTAAAGATTAAAAATATAAGGGCAAAATTAATATTTTATAATCATATAAATGTATACTAAGTTTTATATTAACTATTATATAGTGGAGTTGTACTAAAAACAATATAAATGTTTATACAAATCTATGCACATTTGTATAATTCGTACAACTCTCCCTATAAAGTTATACGTCCGGTCGTCGGAAAATATTTTCAGGAAATAATATTTTTTCCCTCGAAACTTACATAGCTGATTATGATCACGTGGGTGTAACAGTTTTCGTCAACAAAGGTCGGAATCATCGTGAAATTGATTATGAAACTTTTTAGTGACCATAGATGGCGACGATCGGAGATGGTTGGGTTATGGTCTAACAAAAATATTTAAGTAATATCACCATACATAATGGTTTTGTCCCGAACAAGGAGGCTTTTGATAACATTATCATTACCCATGAAGTGATGCATTATCACGTTGTAAAACAAAAGGTAAACCAAATTTTATAGCTTTGAAACTTGATATGAAGAAAGCTTACGATCGCATTGAATGACCCTTCCTGTTCGGGGTAATGACCTCGCTTGGGTTTTCAATGCAATGGCATGGATACGAGAACGCCTGTCAATGGCCTCTTTTCTATTCTTATCAGCGGACGGCCTTCGGCGACTTTCACTCCATCTCGTGGATTCCGTCAAGGAGATCCATTATCCACCCTATTATTTGCAATTTGTACTGAAGGGTTTATCTCCTTTATCAATGGTGCCATTGCTCGAAAAGTTCTCACGTGTATTAAATTAAACCTTCGTTCTATTTATTGATGACAGCTATCTCTGCTTAAAAGCTTCCTCTCAGGATTATATTGCTTTAATGGAGCTTCAGGCTAGTGGCCAACGTGTGAGTCTAGTGAAGTTAGCTCTCTATTTTAGTTAGAATACATCGATTACTAATCAAGCTTGTATGGGGGAGATTCTCCAGGTCTCTAACATTGGGCTAACTGATAAGCATCTCGGTTTACCAACTCATGTTCATCGGTGTGACTGTGTTTTGGTATATGAAGGACCGTATTTCTCATCGTATTCAAGGATGGAAGTCTCAGTGTCTATCTCCGGCCGGTATGGAGGTGCTTTTAAAATTAATAATTTCAGCTATCCCTTGTTATGCTACACCGGTCTTTCAATTTCCTACAACCTTATGTACTAGACTCAATAAACTAGATGTTCATTTTTTGTGGGAAAACTCTAGTTCAGCCTGTAGAATGCACTGGAAATCATGGACTTACCCGTGCCAACCAAAGCTGGATGCAGGTCTTGGCTTTTCAGATTTTACGTATGTTACTCAAGCATTATTAGCAGGCCTGGCCTGGCGCCATCATTCCAAATCTTTGAGTTTAGTGACGGAAGTTCTCAAAGCTCTCGTTACTATCATAACGGGGAGTTATTAAAAGCAGGTAAAGGGTCCAGACCATCATGGGGTTGGCCGAGCATTCTATTTGCGCGATATCTTTTGTTGAATGGGTCACGCTGGTTAGTAGGGACTGATGAGTCAATTGCAACAACATCGGATAATTGGCTCCGTACAACCCCTCCCTCTGCACGATTACCCTTCTCAACAACAATATCTTCCGGTAAACTCCCATCGACGTTGGCCGGTATGCTTAATGTGGGTGCTTGGAATGTGCCTTTAATTTCATCTCTTTTCCCACAATCTACGGTTAACATTATAGTCTCAATTCCAGTTCCTATTTCTGGTTCGGTTGTTGATTCCTTGGCATGGCACTATGGTGTCTCCGACATTTATAATGTTTCGTCGTGATATCGATTTGCTCGTTCATCAATGAAATCCCTGACAGTTCTGAACAAAGGTCCACAACTTGTTCATGCAGCTCTTGGGACACGATTATAGTCGTTACCAATGGTACCTAAACTAAAACTCTTTATGTGGGAAGTTTTCCATGACATTCTACCTATCACAACCATCTTACGCTTGCGTCGAGTTGAGATTGATGCTCGTTATCCAGCCTGTGGCCTAGAAGATGAATCTATCCATCTCATATTTGTTAAATGTCCCGTGGCTATCTTTTTTTTCAGAAGAATCAAACTGTCATACTTTCATGTCACTTTCTTATCACCTGGTTACTTTTTGGCGTATGCTAAATAAGGTGAATGTGTTTAAATCAATTAAGCTTGTTCACTATTGGTGGCGGTTGTGAAAGTCGCATAATACGATGGTCTTTTCGAACTACCATATATCAATTCCAGCGCTTGCTCGTCAATTCGCAAGCCATTGGGTCGAAGGTTCCACTTTAGCACAAGAGCATTCATCGTCCTCTCCGACGACAAGTATTTAATCGACTATAGGGTCATTAATCTCCAATCCTTCTTCACTTTTCTTGTCGACACAACTGTCATCCTCAGCTCCGCTTCATCTCCTACGTTTCGCTCCATTGATGTGGTATGCTACGATAGTTGGGAATCGTTGGGAAAGGTGGAAAGAAGGGTCTATCCTCATTATTCGGATCTGATGACCCTGTAACTTTTGGTAACCAGACATGCTATCTTAAAGGCCGCTCAACTACTTCAACCTTTTTCTGTAATTCATACGGATTGTGTGGAGGTGGCGCGACTGTTGAATTCTTCAACTCCATATTTTGATGAACGTTTTTAGGCGTTATCAAAATAAACCTAGTTAACGATTTAACTAGAGTCGAATCTACCAAGAGTCTCAATGTCGTGACTACTCAAAGTTAAGAAAAGTGCTAATCGATTAAACAGCTTTGTGGTGTAGGTTCCATGAATTTCTAAGTCTAGTAATAATGCAAATGATAGGGAAAATAACACAAGGCTGCAAGACTGTACGATATAAGGTTTGAACCAAATGGGAGAAAACTGCTTAGACGTTGGATCCCCCTAGACTATCCAAATTCACCAATGACAGAAAAATACCACAATTTAAACAAACAAGACAGATTCAATTTACCGTCGCAGTTCTTCTCTAATCAAGTCACGCCCTTTTGGGTCTTCTAATATGCTACCTATCTATTATCCCAGTCTGCTCTTTCGAGACAAAGATCTAGAATCCGCTAGGCAACAAAACAAATGAGAACTTTTCACACGACAGACTTGTTTATTCACTCCCGGATG
The DNA here is from genome assembly GCA_030674075.2 of Linum usitatissimum. NCBI lineage: Eukaryota > Viridiplantae > Streptophyta > Magnoliopsida > Malpighiales > Linaceae > Linum > Linum usitatissimum. Next base: position 4,701,482 of record JAUJYP020001374.1, read on the forward strand.
AGGGTTAATGCCTAACCTAGTTGATTAATTTCGATGTTCTAGATATAAAAGCTCTTTCGAGACAGAAAAATCTAACAAGGTCCTATTCAATACGGCCAAGTAAGAATAAGAATGGAAACAAAATTAAACATAAAACAAAATGAATCCAAGTCGCATAAATCATCAAAGTCGAACAATTACCCGTTCATAAGAAATTACCTAAGGTTCATCTAATCTAAGTATGAGGAGTTTAGCTACTCATAATCATGAAGAACATATCAAAATCAACAAAGGAAAACATTGGAATTATGTTTACAAGAAGAAATCCGAAAAACCTAATTTCGCCGAAACCGTCGAAGAAATCGATCAGTCAATCTTGATTATGTCTTCCGATCCGAACTCCTTGAAGTCGATGTCTTCTCGTCGCTCCGAAGTCTTTGAAGTCCTCTCTAATTTCCGTCCCCCAAGGTATGTGTATTATATGAGAGAGCTGGATTTTTATAGAGAAGGATTCCTTAAACCCGACGGAATACCAAAAGTGCGTTGTACACGGACCAAAAGTGTGTTGTACACGGACTAAAAGTGCGCCGCACACTTCTGGCCTATTTACGGCGCACTTTTGGTCTAATTTACAGAGACCTCTAAACTTCAAAGTTGTTAAAAATTGAACTATCTTCCCAATGGCACCAGCCTTGCATCAATCATACTTCTGAGATAGAAGATATGTCCAAAATACAAAACTGCGACGTTTTCCGATGAAGTCTAAATCCAAACTCCTTAAAAATTCAAAATGCTTCCTATTGCTTGTCTTAGACCATGCACACACACCATATCGCTCCGACTAATGCTTCGATATCGTTGTGTACTTGAAATCTATCAAAAACACTCCAAAACAACATCAAATGGACCCCAAATGGATCTGAGACACTAAATCGATATAGATGTTAGAAATGCACGAAACATCCTAAACTTCTACCCAAAAATATAAGAATGTGCATGAAATATCGCTTAAATGAGGATGATGAACATGACAAATCGAGTGTCATCAGATATTATATTTGGTTTACTCCTCACAGAGACTAGGCAATTATTACTTACACATCCTCACCTGTCTGTCAAGTTCATCCCTCACTGGGATAATATAGCTGCACACTATGTGGCACGTGAAGCTCTAAGCTACCCTGATTTAAATTTGCGGCCACTTGACTTGGGTTACTATTTGTAGTTTTTGTTGGCCTTTTTGACACCCTGATTTTGAGTCAACTGTTGGTCCGGGTTTTGGTTTGAATCCGCTGAGTTTTGGTATGATAGGTGGGTTATCATGGGTGTGACCAATAGTCTCTCACGGGTGTGGTTGTCAGACTGACCACGGTCGTGGTCAGCAGTCAGTCACGAGCATGACCAACAGGAGATCATGATCGTGACCATCAATAGGTCACGGGCACAATGATAAGGCAGTCACGGTGTTGTGGTAAGTCCGTCATGGGCGTGGTGGACTTATTATAAAAGTCAGAATCGCGACCTACAACTCAGAAAACATAGAAACATAAAAACCTACGGATGGGGGCTCTCGCCCGAGAGATGAAGGATATCGATCAAGGATATAAGGCAGAGCTGATCAATTCCATATCATTAGTAGAAGATTAGAGGGCGTAGAGGAAGCTTCAAAAGATTCAATCCTTGATTGATCTCTTCAGGTCTATCAGGACAGGAGGCTTGAGCTTCAGGAATGAAGCCACAAATCAGACTCTACCAGAAAGCTAATCAGAGGTGAGGGGTTATGATTACTTTTCTACTTTAAGCATAGAACTGTAATAGGTTGTCAAGAATCCAATGATTGGGTTCTCAGGATTGTACAGTAGCGTGTGATCTACTGTACATGTGTTGTTATTTAGAGCAGGGCTCTCAGGTTGTATAGTAGCGTGTGATCTACTGTATAGACAGTTATTAAAATTAGAGCATAAGCTCTTTGCGTTGAACTATGGTGTGTGATTCACAGTTCATAATAGGACATGATTAGGCTTAGCTAGATTAGCTCCCGATTACGATGCGGTGGTCACCCACCCATGGATGTGCAATCCCTCAGGTTATAATCAGACTCAGGCAGGACGTGTTGAGTATGTCTATAGATGCTTCTCACACGGCATTCAGAGGTGGTTTCATGGTCTGATCCATCATGAGGCTATCTACACACAGTTAGGGGTGGTTGATGCTAGGTAGATGCCTACAGGAACCAAAGGTTCACATTTCTAGATAGTGATTAGATAGACTTCTTGTTCTAATCTCAGTACAATCTCAGTATAATAATCTCAATATAAGCTCAGTATAGTATCAGTTCTGCGCGAGTCTAGATAGCCACTCAGTGCTTATCATTGATCCCATTAGATATTGTTTTCCTTGGTGTATTTGTGTGTTCAGTCACAGAAAGTGGAGCTGATGGTGGGGAGAGAGCTAGTCGGAGTTTTGATATCATATGATATCGTTTTTGTTGTATTGTCAGATCCGGAGTTACTCCTTTTGTTGTGTTGTGATTTGGGATCCGAAATCTTTTTTCTGAGTGTTATTTAAGTATTTCAGTTCAGTTATTAAAGCGTGTTTTTACTCTTTTATTAGTAGTTAAGAGTTGAGTGTGGTTCAAGTTGAAATCCGAGTCGGACTCCTCAGTTGAATCAGTGATTCGATCAAGACTCTTAGGGTGGAGTTTCGCAGCCTTTTCAGGAAAATTGAGCTGCCTTTATACGACACAAAGCTCTTCATTTTTCTTATACGGGCTTTCCGATGCTTGTTCTGTGTTTTTTTATTTTTTATTTCGTGTGTATACTGTGTGATATTTTGGACAAGAAAAACCTCTAGTTAATATTAACTGAGATTCTTGAGAAAATCCAAAAACTCAGATTGTTCCTGGATTGGATTCAGGAATCAGACTAGTTTTAGGCCATGGAAAAGGAACTGACCCACGCCCAATGGGCAATTTGGGTTTACCACCAAACCAACGGAAGCCCATGTAAAATAAAAGTTGGTAACCAGACGGTTTTCACTCGGCTCGGTCCAAGAAGGGAATAGTGGCTACACTTTCTGTAACTGCTCTATTCTGGGTGTCAACTGTTTCATTTTCTCAGTCAAAATAGGTCGTCTTCGATCGAGTTGAGTGCGTCTATCAGTTGAAGAGTTCAAATGACGGGAGAGTTGAATCAGCTGCAGCAACAACAGTCTGGCGCCAGAATGTTGCAGATTACGGAGGAGACCGTCGACGCCCTCCTTGATGTATTTTATATTTTCTTCATGTATATTTGCAGTTCTTCATCCGTCTTTGTTTACATTTTGAAACTAGGGTTCCCCTCTCCTTTTCGTTATAGGCCGCCAGGTACGATGATATTGATGACATCAAGAGCTTAGTGTCTTCTGGAGTTCCTCTCAATTCTAAGGACTCATTTGGAAGGACAGGTTGGTATGCCCTCCTCGGAGTTTGTTTCTGTGTCCATGTTTGTTTTCTTTTTAAAAGTATTATTGCCTGCAGAACTGCATGAATGGCATGTGTATGTTATAACAACAGGTACTTGTGTCTTTTGGCTTACATTTTTCTTACGCGCAAAGTTATCTGTCCGTGATGTAGGCTAAAATTTGGAGCAATTATTAGATTACAGAAGTCCGTCGATGGAGGTTATTGTTTGATTTTGTAATCCACATGTTAGTTAGAAATAAGGTTTGAGTTGATTAAGGTATATGAAAAAATCAGTAGATTAGCAAGGATTCTATCAGGGACAATTGCCCAGTTGAAATTCCATGAAGTGCTTCTGTCTTTGAAAACGTGTGGTTAGTGTATCTTCCTATGGTAAATTTGGTTGGGTTGACCATAGGGAGTGCATTAGGATATCTTCCCAATATATTCTGAGTTGAAATTTCGGACGCAAAGTTCAACTTTGGAGGCATTGGTCCGTTGGCAGGCCGTTAGCCCAATTCTATAAAGGGGGTCAGCTGACCTCTTCTTAGTTGTTATGCTCTAGTCCTGTTCATTCACAGTATAGTATTCTGATAGATGCGGCCAATATGTTTTTCTTACTGTAAGTCTCCCGTTAACTGAAGCTGATAGTGAATTGCTTATTGTATTATCCAACTTGAGAAATTTCGAACAAATTGTTAATTGTCTAGAAGCAACCAGTATTGATTTGCATTACACAGAGTTAATAGATGCTGATGTCTAGGATGATTTGCATGTTCCTTGTGTATCTACCTTCAATGGGCAAGATACTACATACAAGAGGTCTGAGAATAACATGGCCCTTTAACTTCACTTGCCATGAAATAGATTTGTGTATCAGGGAGGAACTTGAGCTCCGCTCTGCTATTTGTCATCAACAATAACATTTTCTGTAGAATTTAACATTGTTAAAGAGCAGGCGACAGCAGTAACTATTCCACACAAAAAAGTGAAGTAGTTACTGATAAATTCATTACTTGTCCGGCTCTCTATTGAATTCATTGACATTGTGTTCCATGTGTCTTGCTTTAGACCTTGGATACTGTTTCAACATTTTTGCTTACGTTATCTTAGGCCAAAACTTTAGCATCATTCTTTTTATTATCTCTAGACGGTTTAACGATTCTAACCCTGTGTTTATATTGTGTTGCAGCACTTCACATGGCTTCTGCTAATGGACATCTTAATATTGTCCAGTATCTGATTGATCATGGAGTGGTACGTTGTCTACTTGTCTATCTTAAACTCCGTCTGACTAATTTGCTAAATTTCTTACATCCTGTTTCACTTTTACAATCCTTTTCTTTCCTTTATCCTGAAGGTCCATGTTTTGGAATATTTCTGTTTGGTATATGCATGAAATAACTCTCACAACTGAAGCTTTTATGATTAACCAATAGGCCAACTCGTGTTGGCCAACATACTAACATTTATGTTTGTTGTAATCACTTTTCTTCCGCAGTTACTTATCCTATATATTCGAGCTAAACCATTCTCATTTACTTGATTCTGTAAATCCAGAACATATGGCATGTGGCTTAAATGGGCCAAATCTTTAACTTGGTTGTGTCAACGTTGTGTAACTGAGATAGAATGATCTGGAACCTTGGACTTGGTGTTGCTAAGCCTTTGTTTGATTCATACAAGGCTGAAAAACCTAAAATCCTCTTTCCATTTTACTAAGCACAACCGTAAGTGAAAAGCCACTCCATAACCTGGAAGTACAAAGGGTAAGCCAGCCCATTTGCTTACAGTTTATCCCAGGGGACCGATGTCCAATGAAACTAAGCTCGTGAAGGTCTACACAGTGTCTGCTGGGTGCCACATTACAACAAGTTCCACTGTCTGAACTTGTTTGCATGACTAGATGGAACGACAAATTTCAATTGTTTCCTTGTCCCACCTTAAACGTTTCATGAGGCTGTTGGCTGCCTAAAATTTTGAATTCACTCCATGGTTTCGTTGCCCGTTCAATGCATTTCACCTCGCATATCCGTTCCTGTTCTTATGGTCACTCATTTATCATGGTTCGGTTTCCTGTTAGAAAATATGATGTTTAGATGCAGGTTCTTTCGTGCAGGATCTGAACGCTTCCAATGAGGAGAAGAATACGGCTCTTCACTGGGCTTGCCTGAATGGTCACAGTGAGGTAATTATCTTAATTTTACTACATGCAATTGTCGTACTGTTTTTGGTACTCTGATTCATTGTACTATATTTTACAGGTGGTTAAGAAATTGATCCTAGCCGGAGCTAGTTTATGCACTCTCAACAGGTTGGTTTATTCATGTCCGAATCCCTTATCCATCTCTCTTGTTCTATTGTTTGTCAACAGATGTTTTTTTGTGACGAGAGATGTTTCCTTGTGGATCAATTATCAGCCATGAGAGAACTCCTATGGACGAAGCTGTTACTCGGGGCAAAACGGATGTTATCGATGCAATTAACGCAGCTGTAGCACAACTGGAACTTGCTGGTGTCACAGTTTCCTAATGAATAAGGCATGTTTCCTTTTCTCTTCTAATCGAAGCATTCTTAATTACAGCAAATGAATGAGTTTGCATCTTTTGATTCCCTGCCTTCATATTTGTCAGTGGACTTATGCACACATTCATCAAGTTCTAGAATGTCAACGATGGATAAATAAATTGCTTCCTCTTTACCTCGAGAGAACTTCCTGGTGCAGTTTTTCTGAAACTTTGAAGTCATAAGATAATGCTAATGGATGAAAAAGGAGAAAATATTCTCACATTTCACTTCCTTTTGAAGATTCACCTGTATAGACATTTATTGGCTCTGCTTAATGTCGTGATGCACAGCAGTATCTAAATGCGAAAACGAGCTATGTTATTGAGAGCACATACGACATACTTATGTTTTAAGCATAAAGGTATGATATTCATGGAAAAAGCACTTACCCGTATTGTTCTCGGTACCTTTCACTTTAGAACTTATGGTAGTTTCTTTCCTAATCTGAAACTCTGCTTCTGGTTAGTGGAGCTTTTGGATTTCAGTGACATTAAAGAACCTGCTTTTCTTCTGTCAGCATGCAGAAACTGTTTTTTCAATTCATTTTCAAATCCAGGTTCCAAGTACTGGAAATATGTTCTTATAATTTCATAGTGGACGTATCACTGTTCGTGACTATGTTGTCATTTCTTTTCGAAGCTAAAAAGTTGTCAGTTCCACCAGCGGCAGGGCTAACTGGAGATATAGTTATTTGCTTTCTTATATGCTTTCTGGGTAACGATGAATTCATTGCATTTTGACAAGTTTGCCTCAATGTGAAACGCAGCTGGAGATGTATGAATGGGCAAAAGTCGAGAGGCAACACGGTTGTAAAAATTACAGCTCCGGGCAAGATGCCATTGTTGGCGTTTGGTTGGTTTGAGTTGGCAGTGGAACTGATGATAAGTTATGAACTTAGTCAAACTGTTGGGTTATGGAGCTTGAAGATTTTTGGGTTTGGTCCCGTTAGTTTGTTTAGTTTGAAAAAAGTAGAATTAATTTTGTTTATTCTATATAGGATTATGATTAATCTTTTTTATTCTATATAAGATAAGATTAATTTGGTAGCTTTTTATAAATAACCTAGTCTTGTCATTGTATTTTGTATTCTAAATATAGTAGTTGAAATCCTGACTTGGGAGTGCAACCAGATGTACTCTTCTCACGAAGGAAAACTGGGTTAACAAATTTCGGTGTTTTATATTTTTAGTTTTTCAGTTTGTGATTGTGTTTAATTCCTTTCAACTGGTATTAGAGCTCCGGTTCGGATCGAGGATTAGATGACAATTACGATGGACGGAAAATGGTCGGTGGAGAAATTCGTTGGAGTCGATTTCGGGTTCTGGAAGATGCAGATCGAAGATTACCTGTACGGTAAAGAACTGCACCTACCATTACAAGGAACGAAACTGGAGGGCACGAAGGACGAATATTGGAAGCTTCTAGACAGGAAGGCGATGAGCGTGATGCGTTTATCGTTGTCTAGGAAGATCGCGCTACAAACACAAAAGATGAAAACGACGAAGAAGATGCTGGATCTGTTATCTAGGATTTACAAGAAGCCATCTGCAGCAAATAAAGTCCAATCCGATGCGACAACTGTTTAATTTGCGAATGGGAGAAGACACAGATGTTGGTGATCACTTGGATGAGTTCAGCGTTGCAATATCAAAGTTGAGTTCTATCGATATCGCTTGGACATGTCTTGAAGCACATGAGAATACTATTTTGGTGATATTATCATCGGCATTCGGTACTAGCCTTGGCATTATAATCAGGAATTTTGCATACCCGTTCGACCCCAACCTGGGTTGACCGGATTTCATATGTTTGGCCGGACTATTAACCGTGGCCGGGTAAACCCGCTACCTGGGCTCAGCGGGCATGGGTAGGATACCGATAATCCAATATCCACCCCGGAGACTTATCATATATAATATTATTTAGATTTTCGAAGTTATAAAAAAATAGAATATCTAGAAATAACAACCAAAATAATGTTTGTAGAGTATAGAGAAATTTCTCGACTACCAACTGTTGCTATTGGGGACTCCAACTGTCCTCCAATGATCCAATTCTAGCCATTGTTTCATTTCAGTTTCTCAATCTCTGACTAAATACATTAATTTTCAATACTTATCTCTTTGAGATGGAGAACCCGATCAGAATTAATATGTTAAGTTGATGCAGAACAAAGCGCCATCTCTTGTGGCCATATTGCAGCGATGAGTGATTGGTTTCTGCCATTGGAGAGAACTGGACTCTCGCCTTCATCTTCTTCCGGAGCTTGATCGCCACATCGGACGCTGGAGTCTCGAATCGTATTCATTATAAAATTACATTATCATTATTATGACAATGAGAGTGGCTCTCCTTGTTTTCCAATGATTAATCCATCATATTATGCCCATAAGAAAAAGAGTAAGAAAAAGATTTCATGCAAGTGTTCTCAGTGGACCAAATCAATGAGACAAAGCCGAAAGGCAAACATATTACAATCCGTCTCATCATGATCAGATCCATTAAGTTTGTCCAAAGCTTCAATTGTAATTAATTAATATAATAAAAGATCAAGAAATGATGTGCCTACCAGGCAAGTACTAAATTATAACTCAAATTTAAATTTGGTAATATTTTAACTTATTATTATTATTATGTATCAAAGAATATATTCGTCAATTAATTACTCGATATATATACAAAACTTTAATTGAAATCCAATTTAGAGTAGCTAGGAAGATGCCCTAATTAAAAGAGTAGCAAGGAAAGCAAAAAAAAACTTGCTGCAAAATAAAGGAGACGAACAAACAAACAAAGAACAAGTGAAAGAGTTTGTAAATCATAAAAAAGTTGAAAAGTATGGAGGAGAAGTGGCCTCCTCTCCTCTCTAGCTAAAGCCCCAGAATCTTTTAGCGCATTGTAAAGCATCCAGCCTAGCAAGTAATAGGCGTCAATGATTGAACACAACTAGTTGAGATGAAACTGGAATCATGTGTGTGGTTTTAGCTACACTACTTGTGATCAGTTACACCACACTTCTTTTTCTCTCTGCTTGAATATTTGGTCCATGCTTACATTATTATTGTTACCTCATCTGTAAACTGAATTGCATGCAGAAACAAAGAGGGGTTTTCCCTCTTATCAATAGAAGTAAATTTGGAATGTGTTTGCAATGCCTAAATTGATTTCCAGTGCAGGACCATGTCATCATACGTAAAACTAAGTGCTCGGCATTTTTTTCCCTACTTTGGGAATAGAGTGTTTTAATATTAAAGAATCTCAACATGACATTAGGAGCTGAATCATTTCTCAGTCCCAGTTGGAGTTAATTCTGTTACTCAAGTCTGTGCTGAAGCTTTTTCTAAGTTGGGAAACGTATTGATTTGACGGCCGAGAAAGAAACCGCGCTACCAATATTTAAATTAATATCGACGTCTGTTGTCATTAATTTCGAATTTGAAATTAATGTCTCTGATTCTCTCCCCCCTCCTAAATTTTCCCATTTACATACGAAATTGAAGCTCGCCATTTACTTACGGAATTGAAGCTCGCTGGCGAGATGTCGCCTAAAATGCCGCCGCCCTCACAGCATACGTCATCAGATCTCGTTCCTGGTTAGTGCTTTCCTATCTATGACTCTAGCGTTGCATTTTTTGTGGTTTTCAAAACTTTCTCGAATACTTTTCTATAATTTCTTGTGTTTTTGAGTTTCTGTTCCTCGTCCGGGTTTCACGTTCCACCGGAACGAAACCATACGGACGTCCATTTATTTCACGCAACAACGAAACAACACAAAACGTTGTCTGATTTCACGTGCCACCGACACATTCTTCATTTGTTACTATTGCTTACCGTTTGTAACATGTTCTTGTTGGTCGACAACTTCGTTTTCTATATTAATCCTTCCATGTTGATCCATTGTTTCGTTGCCTACATCATCCGTTCGTAATTTTCAGTCCAACAGGCACGTTTGCACATCATCTTTAGTTACACGTTCGTCTTTAAAAAACGGGTTCATTGACTAAATTCATATGTTCGTATTCGTCACCCTAACACCGACGCCCGTTTGTTTCACGAAACAACACGAAACGTTCTCTAATTTCACGGGCCACTGGCACATTCTTCTTTTGTTACCGTTTGTGACATGTTTGTTTTGGTCGATGGTTTCGTTGCCTTCATTATCCATTCGTAATCTTCAGCTTAACAGGAGCGTTTGCACCTTGTTAGTTACAAGTTTGTTTTGAATAAATGCTCGTTATAAAAATTCATCCGCTCGTAATCTTCAGTCTAACATTTGCGTACGTATGGCCATTAGTAACAAGTCTGTGTTGTAATGTTTATTTCCGGGATGTGTACGTTCGTAACTCTCAGCCTTATATGATACGGACGTAACATTCAGCCGTACAGGCGCGACTGTTCCTTGTTATGTACACGGCCATGTAGATCGTCAAACGTTGCTCCTACTCATCCGCTCGTCAGCACCCCGTTAGTCACATGTTCATTTTAAATAAAGGGTTCGTTGCCAAAATTCATCCATTCGTAATCTTCAGCCTAACAGTTGCGTACGTATGGCCATTAGTACATCTGTTTTGGTCGTTCTTAGGAAGTTATAGGAAACGGGCGTAGCCGACAGCATTACGGGGTTATTTTTGTTACGTTAATTATCTTCGTCATGTTTACATGGTTTGTATCCAACTTATTGACGTTCATTTAATTTGTGACAGATGTTGGTCCTTCGTTTGATACGAAGCAAGAAGCTTACAACTACTATCAAGTATATGCTACATTAAAGGGGTTTGACACAAGAATTGGTTACCAACATACCAAAAATTTGAAAAATGAAAAACACCAAGCCCTAGCCGTAGATGGGGAACTATAGTGTTATTATCTATCATACATCTGTGTCAGGGAAGGATTCCGACCACAAAAATGAGTTTGATAAGAAGAACAATGGAGAACTCGATGATATTCCGTGTAAAAGAGAACGGTCAGCAGAAAGAATTGGCTGTAAAGCAAATATAAAAATGCATTGGGATAGTTACATCAAGAAGTTCTTTATAAGTGAATGGATAAACAAAAACAACCATGTAATGGTTCCAGACAAGTATAAGCCATCTTCACCGTTCGAGAAGAAGCATAAACAATACAAAGTTCAAACTTGTCAAAATTCATAAGTTCGCCGGAGTCCCATCTCGATGATCGTTTTGCGCATTGCAACATTGCAAATCTCATTTTATCTTTTCCACAGCCAACCAACATTCAATGAACTGGATTTTTCTCAAACCCCCCAAAAATTTGGTAATTATACTTTAGTCGCCCAATTAGTTAATGAAGTGCATCAACTGACACTCCATTTTTGGTGAATTCGATTAATTGGAATTAGTTACAAAATCGGTTACAATACACTAAATCAGTTAAAATGCGAGTTTAATTCACAATCGATCAATTCAAAATCTATTGCGATGAACCGAATTCAACTTGAACGTGGGCATGATTATGATTTTGAGAGAAATTCAAAATTGGTGCGTTACTATTATAGAGCCATCTAAATTTTGTTAGTTTGTTTTAAGCACTAAAATTAATAAGTGACTAAAGTATAATTACCAAAAATTTGGGGGTTTGATAAAAAATCCCACCACTGAATGTTGTTTGGGTGTGGAAGATAAAATATGGGATTTGCAATGTTGCAGTGCGCAGTGCATCGTAGGATGCGCGGCGCGGTGTACGACTCGGTAATTGCCTAGTTTTTGTAATTTAGGTTTCAACTCGATTGTCTACATAATTTCTGATTTACTTGTGCATAAAAAAAAGATCTCGGAGGAGTAGTACATGCCAGATTTACAGTGGAAGATCTCAGGAACCACCTACGACCCCCTATCTCAGCCTATTGAAATGGAAAGAAGATTCCATGATGCATAAATATTTTAAAGAAATGGCTATGTGTGAGAGAATGGGGAAATCCTTAATGTATTCTGGTCAGATGAATGAGAGCTGAATTTTCAGTATTTGCGATTCAATCAATTTCGACACTAAATACGAGACCAATAAGGATTACAGACCACTCAGTGAGATTCTTGTACTACATATCCTGATAGTGATTACATTCGTTACATTCGTTCTACCTATTTTATTTTGCATTACGCGAGTATTCAAAAGTATAATAACACTGAAGTTTCGTTCACATGGCTCAAAAGCACGTACGTTTCTTTGCGTTTTAATTTATTCCTTACATACATTCTTGATAATCAAACGGACACATGGTTTTGTTCTATGCGGCCATCTTATTGGGATACAATAATCACCGTGAGCTGGTTATATTTGGCGTAGCTCTCCTATTTGACGAGAAAACATCCTCATTCGACTAGTTGTTCCAAACTATCAAAAAATGTATGGGCGGAAAAATTTCAAAAAGCATCTTCACAAACCAACATGTAGCGATTGTTGCAAGCATTAGATCACAACTTCCAATGCCAACAAGGTATCATGAATTGTGTACGTACTACATAATGAACAATGCTACAAGAAATTTGGGGTTGTTGTGCAATATGGAGTTTGTGGACAAACTAAACTATCTCATGTTTGGGGTAGATGACAAAAACGAATTTGAAGAAAACTGGATAAGGATGATACACGTTTGTTTCAAGGGTAAAGGGGAAGAAAGACATTCGTGGCTAACATAAATATACGCAAAGAGAACTCAATGGTCAAAGGTTTGGAAGGAAATCACTTTACTTGCGGAATGCGAAGTTCACAACTAAGCGGGGCTTGCAATGCTAAGTTGAAGGAAGACTTGAAACCGAGTCTCCACCTCGCTGACTTCTTCCCTCAATTCATTCGATTAGGAGAAAATAAGAGGGAGGCGGAGTTGAAAAGGGATTTCAAAATGCATGATATTGTCCCCCTAAATGGATTTAACGACAATACATTAACACAACAATTGGCCTTCGTGTACACATCAAAGGTATTCAAGAAGTGGCTGAAAGAATACACTCCAATATTTTCACATGGAATAGTACGTATCCATCAACCAAACGAATCAATCAGAGCATTCAATGTGTTCAAGACAAAAATGGACGATACCAAAACAAATGAGCGGATTGTGTTTGTAAGTGCGAACGGACTCATAATAAGGTGTGTTGCGGTATGTATGCAATGGAAGGGCTCATTTGCAGGAATCTTATTAGAGTGAGGGAGTTGTTGGGACACAATAGAGAGCCACACTTCCTAACTATCCCACAAGATCTCATACTGAGGAGGTTTCCTATATCCTGACATCCGTAAGCTTAGTCATTGTAACATGTACGTTTGTTACATTATATTCGTGCATTGCTTTTGCGTAGGCATACACAAAATGCAAAGAAAGGACTAGACCTCGGGGGGTTCGATTGTTGAGGTGGCACATGCAGATATTGAAAAATATGCCCCCCAAACAACTTAAGAAGAGAAAAGAGACATACAAACCAAGGAAAAGAACACATCCAGACCATGAGAGATTCTTCCACGCCAATAAGAAGAAAAAGAAGGAAGAAATGAGGATTCATGCGCTAGGAGGCACAGATCTACATCTTTGAACTACTTTACTAAAGGCAAATATTTTGTCAACACGAAACAAAGAAGATTTCCTTCTTTGTAACGTGTTGCCAAACATTTTGTGATCGTGTAACTCATTATAGAGTGTATGTATAGTTTATGAATACATACATTTTAACAACTTGTTATTGATGAAATCCCTTCTTTGCAACCGGTTTCCAAAATCATTTTGTGGCCATTCGTATCTCCATATAAAGAGTACGTTAAATTTATTTGTATATCGATTATTAATCATTTCTATTCTATCGTATATCATTTTGCTTAAAAAATTGGTACCTTCCGTTGAAAAATATATATGTTTTTGTTAATGGTAAGACATTATGTGTATATTATTTATTTATATGCTAATGCTAAACCCTGTTACTAAATATTAACTTTTACAAAAGGAAACTAAAAATATATTAATCCATTCTTCTCAAATTATGAACAGCAAGAAATAAAATATGAATTACAATAACAACACACTTTAATTTTAGTTTATTAGTTTGTAATTTTATTTTGTTCACTCACAGTCTTCTCTCTCCAACTCCCTTTCTTCACTTTAAAGCCAAAGTTAAGAAAGAGAGAGAGAAAGGAAACCCAAATGTAATACAACATTACAATAATACACCCCCTTTTTGCAGCTCTGCTCTTCCCCCAAATCCAGTCCAGTCCCCCACCATTCCCTCCCTCCCAAACCCTCTGTAAAGCAATTGATTTGCAGCAGAGATATAATCAAAGAGAGAGACAAAGAAACGCGTCAGAGAAAGAAGCCCTATCTTCAGCAGCAGCAGCAGCAGCAGCCATAGCAGTGCAGTCCTACTTCTTACTTACTGCTGCAACTACACAAGAATACGAACAAACATCAAACCCCAAAACCCCCCCAACTGTTACTCCCCCTCTCTTTTCCTTTCACTGTAAACTCTTCTTCTTCCTGCTCTCATCATCATCATCTTCTTCCTTCCCTTCTTCTGATACAATTTCAGAGCTATCTCTTTTTCGACCCCACATACATAATAACACCCACATCCTAGATTTCCTTCCTTTCCTCTCTTCCCTTTTTTCTTCTTCTTCTTCTTCTCTTTCCTCTATAATCGTCTGCCTCTCTTCTTTTCTCTGTGGTTGGTTGGGGGCTTCATTTCTTCTTTGTCCGTTTCCTCACCCTAGATTTCATTTCTCCCATAAGAGACAAGAGATTGAGATAGAGAAGAAAGGGATAAGTGCAGAAAACCTAATTAGTTGTGGCTACCTCAAGGAGCAGGCAGGTCTTGTCAGATTCTGGAGCTTTCGCTGACTGGGCGGCAGCAGCAGCAACCACCACCGCTTCTTCCTCCATCCGCTCCGACGATCTCTCCCTCGGCTTCAATGCCGCTCCCTCCACCGCCGCCGCCACCTCCGTCACTGGCGCCACCTGGTCCAATTCTTCTAGCCTCCGCAACAACAATCTCAACTACGGTATTAATATTCCTCCCGAAATGGGCATGTTTGTAGTTGCTCCTTACCACCACCACCATGACGCCGTCACTCTCGCATCTAATTCTTCCGGTCATCATATCAACAACCCCACCGCCCTCGGTGTTGGAATGATGCCCCTCCTCACCGCTGCCCCTCCGCAACATATGGACGGAGGAGACCACGATCATCACCACAATCTGTTTCAACGGAAGATTGGTAGCAGCAACAGTAGCGGGATTCAATTCTGGCAGCACTATAACAACAGCATCAAGAAGACTAATCCTCCCTCTTCTTCAATTCTCGATCCAAACAATAATGCTAACAACAATAACAACAACAATAATAATAATCCGCCGCAAAGTGGAGGAGTGGTGATGAATTCGATGATGGCGACGACGAGCTCTTCATCGACGGCGACATGTCAGGACTGCGGGAACCAGGCGAAGAAAGACTGTCCGCATAGGCGGTGTAGGACTTGCTGCAAGAGCCGCGGATTCGACTGTGCAACTCACGTGAAGAGTACGTGGGTCCCTTCCGCTAGGAGGAGGGAGCGCCAGCTCATGACGGCGACTACTGCTGCTGCCGGTGGTGGTGGTGGCTGCTCCTCCGCCTCTACTTCCGGCATAAAGAAGCCTAGGCTCATCGGTTCCCAGACTACAGCAACCACTACTTCCCACACTTCCACTTCCAACACCACTCCTTCTAGAAGCTACGACACCACCTCTAGCCATCATCATCAAGGTTTGATTTTGTGCAAATTTTTATGTGATTTATGTTAAATTGTGTGCATTTTTTTATTGGTTGAATAATTTTGTGTTGGGTAAGTAGATGCGGGGTTTAGGGAGACGTTGCCGGGGCAAGTGAGGGCGGCGGCGGTGTTCAAGTGTGTGAGGGTGACGGCGGTGGATGATGGGGAGGACGAGTACGCGTATCAGGCGGCTGTGAAGATTGGCGGACATTTGTTCAAGGGAGTTCTATATGACCAAGGCGTTGAAGGGAGAGGAGCAGATGGTAATTTCCCCAACTTCTCCGACTTGCACTTGGGTGGTGGAGGTGGAGGAAATGGTGGTGGTGGGTC
Source organism: Linum usitatissimum (assembly GCA_030674075.2). Classification (NCBI taxonomy): domain Eukaryota; kingdom Viridiplantae; phylum Streptophyta; class Magnoliopsida; order Malpighiales; family Linaceae; genus Linum; species Linum usitatissimum. The sequence continues at coordinate 4,717,549 of JAUJYP020001374.1, forward strand.
GTCTTCTTCGCCCATTCTAGATGCATCGGATGTTTACGGTGGTGGTTCTGGTGGCGGTGGTGGGTTCCTTGGAGGATCAAGCTATGGTAATCCAATGAATTGACGACGACGATGATGATGATGATTGAAGCAAAGAGAATAATGGCCGGGCGCCCAGATTATTTGCAATCTCTGGTACTACTGATTAATTTGTTAGGCACCGCACCGCATGATGATGAATAATATTATTATTATGGGTGTAACTTAATATTTAAAACGTAAACAGTTCCTAATATAATTGGGATGTTTGAACTGTTGAAAATTTGCATGCCTGGTCAGATCAATATATGTTATTATTATAATTGGCTAGCTCCCTTAGATAGATAGCTTCATTCATTCATAGCTCATTAGCTGCACTGCACTGCACTGTAGAAGTAGCTAGATACATAGATGAGGGCCAGCCATCAATATATATGTTTTCAAAAATACACACAAGAAAGAAACGGCGTCTTGTCTGTCAGTCAGTCTATCTTCATATAAAAAACTAGTAGCTAGCTACTGTGGCCTGTGGGTTTATATTTTCTTTCTATCCGCATGTGCTCTGGGAGAACAGTGGAATGAAGTTGATATTTTGTTCTCTACTCAGACCCTCCCTCATTGCGTTGCGTCCTGTTATCCTTTGTTTTCTGCTATACTAGATTACAATCTTCTTATGAACATTTCAGTCTGTTGAAATTTGCTGGTAAGATTCTTCTTATTATTATTTCATAAAGCTATAGGATATAGTTTTGGCGTGGTATCATGGGAATTATTGCCTTTGATTTGTTTGATTTCTTTGTTTTTACCCTATCTATCTTGTCATTGTTGAACTACAGTTGAGCCATTGACAAAAGTGACTATACTATAGTGAGTGTGTATTTCCTGCAATCCAATCCAATCCAAATCCCAGCATAAATGAGAGAGCCAAATCTTTCAACACATAATTTTAGGAGGTAGCTCGCCACCAGCCCACCACCAGTCACCACCGCCCACTACTGCTATCTCTGGCATCATTCTTATCGGCAGTGCTCTGGTATCTGATGTAACAAAAATCTGTGGCAAACCAGCCAAGTTTGTATATATGCTTTCTTGTTTGATATTAGTCTCTGATTCATTGATGTTGCTGCACTGTGTATATATATAGGAGAAAGAAAGTGAAGTAAAAGGGGAAAACTGAAGATATATATATATATATATATGCACAGATTGTCAATGTCATTGCAGAAAGGAATGCACTAGCTTAGCTAGGAGTCTCGTGAAGTAGTTGCAATGTCTCTTTCATTTATTGAGAGGGAGAAGGGGGAAAAAAGGAAGAAGCAAATTCTCATTCCCTTTGGAACATCTCTCTACTACTATTAGTGTAACATAATTTTGCATGTTTCATGGGTCAAGGCTAAGTGTGTCACACTGGTCATGTTCAGTCAGCCTAGAATCAATAATAGAGGACTAAATGGTGTTATTATTTTAAACAAAAAATGAAGACAAGTTTGGTGCATGAACTTGGGTTATATATGAGTGTCTTTATTAATTTCGGTTTGTTCCCTGCATTGGATCTCTAGTGAGAGAGGAACACATATAGATTGTGTCATGTGGGTTATGTTATGAGTAGTAATAAATTCTCTCTACAAATGGCTAATAAATAAATAGAGAAGTGCAATATCATGTGTGTAATCATGTAGTCTATTGGCCGGCAGATACAAAACATAGATTGTGTGTCTGCTTGCTTGAGGTTACAATTATTATTATTATTATTATTATTTGGTTAGATATAATAAATAAAATTGGGAGAGGATGCTTTAAATTAGGCACATCTCCACTCCCAGCCGCAGTTTGCCCAAAAGTGTGGCTCTCATTATAATATGATTAATTCCATGCCTCCTTCCTTAGTCCTTACTTTACAGCATGATGTTGGGTTTCTAGTTGGCATCTTCTGCGGGGCTCCAAGTCTGTTAATTAGGCCGCCGGAATCATGAATTTTTTTTTATGTTATTATAATTTGGTTGGTTGTTCTTTGCTTTTTTTTTCCCATCTTTTCTCTCTGCGTTGCAAATGCAAATAATATATAAATTTGTCTTTTCTTTTGAGATCTGTTATGATAAATACGTTTCCATTCATTGGTCTCTACAACTAGTGCAGTTTGATTTCTTGCCTGGTTGATGCCTCATTTGCCACTTCAGTTTGGTCTTATAATTTGCATGTGTCAGCAGTCCGAATTATTTCATTCCCATGCACATATAACACAACAAAACTAGTTAGTTTAGTTCCCAACCAAGTCATTCGCATCATCATCGTCACACCTTTTGTACTTGGACAAGGGAATGAATGTGTTCATTGGTTTATCATTATGAGCCGGGTAGTCTACTACGTACATATGTAACACATTAATTCTCGTCCAATTCCGTAGGATCTTATACAATGCTTAATATATTGTTGCCTCTTTGGTGTTCATATTAAGGAATAAATATTTCAAAAAGCCCACCAACCTATGCTCAGTTTTCAAAATATGACACCACTTACGGAGAATACGAATTCTGGCAGAGCAAATTTTTTACGTTACCTTCGTTAAGTTAGATTTGACGGAAAATTTAATATCATCCGTCGTGGCGGACGAAAGTTTGACGTGGCAAAAAGAGGCGACTTAAAGGCACAGTCCGCAAGAATTATCTCCTGGTTGAAGTTTGACAATATGTTGTTCATCTTTCCCTCTTAACCTTTCCGGTGACGTTTTCCTTTTCTCTACTCCTCCTTGTCGACTACTCACTCTTTCAAGACCTTGGGCGACGGCGAGTTATTGGAGATCAACACCTACTCCTTCCATAACATAAGAGCTTCCCCTGGATTTTTAAATTCTATTTGCTAGACTCACATCTGGATAAGACCCACTCCCATTCATCTTCTTTACAAATCAACTCTTAAGAAATCACGGAAGAAGATAGATTGGTAATATTATGAGCTCATTTTCTAAACAAACCAAGAATTCATGTGAATCGTAGTTTGATCATAATCGGCCAGTACAACTACGAATCAGTGCTTCAACTAGATGTGTCGGTCGGTATGCTCATATTATCGAACTATTGTATATAGGATCGGTTGATTGACCGGTTTGCGGTTGAACCGGCCGGTCTAGTACAGTTTTCAAAACACTGATAAATCATAAATATAATATAAATGTCGATCTACAGACCATTAGTAAATGTTGGAAGAAGTTATTGGCTTGGACGACATTTACATGCGTCATTACTATTCCAATTAAATATTACGAATGTATATTTAAGTGACATATATAAGTGTCGGGAGGTTTTGTGATACATATATACGTCATTTTGAATGTCACAGAAGAAACTCACCAACATTTGTATAAACGTCATAAAAACGTATAACAACATTTTTCCGACATTAAAAAAAAACATCGAGGCAAACCTCTAACGACGTATTATACCCCTTGAAGACAAATTAAAACGCCACAACAACCTATTTTTGTTGTAGTGAGGTTTGATTGAAAGGCCATATAATTGTTGATGTGGCTATTTAGACTATGTGGCGATCCAATTTACCATCGTTATAACTAGTCAATGTTTTCTATCAGATTTAACGATCAACACTATCATTGACCAATTTCGGTTAAAAGTCATTTAAAAATTGTGCCAAAATTTATATTTCTCATGAGTGCTGTCATACTTTCGAAATGCCTATAAATGGGCTTTCTTAGGTATGTATTCCTCATATTAATGAAGGTTATCTTATTAAAGAAAAAAGTTGTACCAGAAGGTCAGAATATATAGAAAGAGAAAAAAGAAATCTAACAAATTGCATACTACAAGTCGATTTCTTTATTGCCTCTAACCCCATTCAAACGGACCGAAGCTGAACCAAAAATTTAACTCAAGATGTGTGATAATTTATGATTTTTACAATAAAATAACCAATTATTCCATTTTTGCAATATTCAAGTTCACTAATCAACATATAACAATAACGTACAACAGTTAATAAACAAAACATAGTTTTATTGTTTTTGTACTTGGAATGTAGATCATCCCTATTTTCAGAATTTTTAATATTACATTTATTCAGAGATAGAAAAATAAAATAATAATAATTATCATCCATCAAACTGAAACATTACTCGCTAAAATAGAAAATAAATCAAACAAAACAAATATTAGTATTCAAGTTAACTTAATTTAGCTTGATTGATAAACAATAATTTTAATTATCTTCTATAAGACAATCAGTTGGATTTATTAAAAAAATTAGCATTTGGGTTTTAGGGATTTGGAGAGTCTTTTAAAATTTAGGATAATTAATAAGACATAATAAAACCAAAATTTCTAAAAAAAGAAATGAATTGTTTGCTAATGGAATCGAACCCTCATTTTCACATAGGTAATTTAGAGTATTTCCACTTAGATACAAAATATGTTTATGATTTCTGTTGCCTTGACAATTATTTATCCAAAATTAGTATTGTGGCAACTATTAATCTATCGAAGGCCGGGAGCCCACCCCAAATAACACTCAATTCTGCCTCTGCAAACGGATTGGCTAGAAACATTGAGCATGACATGTACTCCAGTTCGTCGACCTCAAAAAGAGAAATGATAAAAGGCACACAAACAAGCATACTAAAGACCAGAATACAAAGTTCAAGGTGGTTTCCTCATAATAAAGTTATGAAACCACCTTCTACAATCTAGCGACGACACAAAATTATTTGAGGTATTCCCCAATAGTATACCATATTCGATTGATGATTCCACAAAGATTAGAAGCCTTACATCTAAAAATCTAGTGTTTCCTTCAGACCAAATCTTCCAAAAGATAGCATGGTGAAGGTAATTGAGGAAACGAGAATTTTTTGTTTGAGAAAGATTCTAACTTTGAATCAAGTCCGCAAGCCCTCGGAAAAATCATATGGGGTTGAGAAATGGAGTGCCAAACCTTATATGTGAGAGAGAGGAGATGAGGAGGTGAAAAGAGAATTCTTCACTATATTCGCAAAGGTAAAAACTGTTGGAAATGGAACATCCTTTTTTTAAAAAACGTTTAAAACTTCAAAAAAGTATGAATTATCGCGTAATTTCACATTTGTATATGAACTTTTGCGAATTTCAGGAATGACATGAAGTATCAAAACTTAAAAAACTCGTGGTATGACGTTACAATCCGTCCATTTTCGTATACTGAAGTTAATTTCGTTGCCATGGTGGATGCCAGGTCGCACATTGACCACAAACTTTGAATTTGACCAGAATTGAAATTATATATATTTTTAAATCTGAAAAAAGAATAATGAAAAAACATTACATACCCCCTTATTTTTATACGAAACAAACTTAACTTTTCTGAAATTAACTTCAAAAAGCAACTTCAGAAAGTCACTTTGCCCCTTCCCATCATTATCATAGAGATACAAAATCGAGAGAACCCTTAATCCAAATTAGGCTTGGCATTTTAAATTATTGAATCGGGTTTTACCCGGACCCGCCCAGTCAAGCCCATTAAAAAACCCATTTGATTCGGACTTCGGACGGGGCCGGGTAGACCCGGATGTGGTGATTAAACGGGGATGGGTCGGAGCCGGATTTCAGATTATCCATCTCGTCCCCATCCGGATAGCAACCCTTCAAACAAAAATTTCTCCCCAATTGAATCAAAATCTTCTAGTGTCCTTCAATTCACAGAATCTCTCACCAAAACTTTCTCTCGCACGAACGCATTGAATTCATTTCGTCTTTCCCCATCCCCAAACATCGATCAATCTCCAATCCTTCAATCTCTCCTTCAATCTCTGCCCAATGAAAACCATAATTCCAAAAAAACTCTTCGATTTTTTCGTTTGGTGTGGCTTTGGGAGAAGCAGATTCAGTGTTTCTATGCTTGCATGGCTGGATTTAGGGCTTTTAACCCTAACATAGGCTATAAATATGGCCTTCGAAAACCCATGCGAGCTCCCTCCTCTATCTATGCTCTATTCTCCTTCACAATCGAATCATCGAGTCAGGCTTTCATCATCAGAAGAGTTCTGTCAAGCATCCTTGGTGAGTTCTTATGATAAGGGTTGATGTTTTGATGTTAGGGTGACAATTGTATTTCTGTCAAGTTGATGTGTTGATGCTTCCAAATTCTGTATTATAATTGCAGTATCCTTTATTCTTAATTGATATGTTGTTTTTTCATATAGGAACAATGGAGAACAATCAAAATGGTGATGGGATTCAAGCCGTTCAAGCCTTTGCAGGATGATGTTGCTGTTCCTGCTCTAGTTGGTGCTCTTGCACCTCAAGTTGCTGCCGATGTTGACCCCAATGGTAATGATGATGAGGTTATTGAGACCGGTAGGTTAAAGTCTGAGGTATGGAACCACTTCACTAGGATCAAAGTCAATGATTTGCTTAAGGCTAAATGCAAATACTGTAGAAAGCTATTATGCGGTGAATCCAAAGACGGCACTTCACATTTAAAAAATCATATGCGCACTTGTTTGCAAAAACGAATTGGAGATAGGACTCAGAAGGTTCTTGGTGCTAGCTTTTCGACGATTGGAAAAAGAGATTTGGTAGTTAGTGCCTATAATTCTGATGTTTGTAAAAGGGAACTTGCTGCTGCGATCTTGGTACACGAGTATCCACTTTCAATGGTGGATCACTTGTATTTCAAGAGGTTCATTTGTTCTCTACAATCTCTGTTTACTGTCCCATCTCGTAATACCATTAAGAAAGAGATTTTGAAACTGTATGAGTCTGAATGTAGTAGGATTCAGAAGGTTATTGATGACAATAAGGGAAGAGTGGCACTCACAACTGATATGTGGACAACCACAACTCAAAAGAAGGGTTATATGGCTGTCACTGCACACTACATTGACAATTCGTGGAAACTAAGAAGCCATATGTTAAGGTAAACTTGTTTTGTTGAATTCTGATTTATTCAATTTTGATTTTGATATGGTTCTAATGTACTTTTGTTGCTACCTTATGTTTTTAGGTTCATGTATGTCCCTGAACCACATACAAGTGAGAGGTTAGCCACAGTCATGGCAGACTGTATGATGGATTGGAATGTCGATTCAAAGGTATCGACTATTACTCTAGATAATTGCAGTACCAATGACTCTATGATTGACAAAATTAAGCAGAAACTTATGCTTTCATACTTGATGCTAAATGGTTCGATGTTACATATGAGGTGCTCGGCTCATATTTTGAACTTAATTGTCAAAGATGGATTATCACTTTTGAAAGATGGGATAGAAAGGATTAGGGACTCTGTTGTGTACTGGTCTGCAACTCCAAAGAGGAAAGAGTTATTTGAAGAAACTGCTAGGCAATTAAGGATTAATTGTGATAGGCATCTAGTGCTTGACTGTCCAATTAGATGGAATTCAACATATGACATGCTTGATGCTGCTACACCTTATAAAGATGTTTTCTCTCGTCTTAAATAAAGGGATTCTCAGTATACTTGCCTGCCTACTCATTCTGATTGGCAATTCTCATCTATTGTGTGTTCAAAGTTAGAAATCTTCAAAGAAATTACTGAGTTATTTTCTGGAGAACACTATCCTACTGCCAATCTTTTTCCCCAGTAGTTTGTGACTTGAAGATGAAATTGAGTGCATGGCTTCTTGACTCGGATGTTGTCATAAAAAAATGACTTCTTCAATGTGGTTGAAATTTATGAAATATTGGGATGACATTCATGAACTGTTGGCTGTAGCAATTGTACTTGATCCAAGATACAAGATAGATATTATATCTTATTATTCTGCTAAGTTTAGTTGTGGTGACATTGAAAGTTCATTGGATTGTGGCAAGATTAAGGCAATCTTGGTTGATTTGTATCATGAATACACAACAAAGAAGGAGATGGATTCTCCTACTGTTGTAAATGCTAATCCAGCCCCTAGTAGATCTGAAATTGATCTGGATTTTCAGTTTTATGTGAGTCAGAGAAAAAAAGCCAAAATAGTTGCATATCAATCCGAGTTGGACAGGTATTTGAGTGAGGAAGTGGAACCTTTCTCTGCTGAATTTGAAATACTAAGTTGGTGGCAACAGAATGGAATAAAATACCATGTGCTGCAAGAAATAGCTAGAGATGTACTTGCGGTTCCTTTAACTTCTGTAGCATCAGAAAGTGCTTTAAGTTTTGGTGGGCGTCTTTTAGACCCTCACCGTAGTAGATTACTGTCTACTACTGTTGAGGCAATGATGTGTGCAAGGAGTTGGTTGAAAGCTGAGGTGATCAAAGGTAAAAAATTTCTTTCCATAGTTGAATTATGAGTTTCAATCTAATAACAATATCATTACTTACTAATTTTATGTTTCTGCACTTGTATTTCAGATAATACGAAGGCTGCTACTGCTTTGGAAGGGTGTTTCACTATGCTGAATCTGGATGGGTACGAGGATGAGAATGACACCGAAGGATGCTGAATCTACTGTTGTTAGGTGGATGTTGAATGTTGTCTGCTGTCTTCTTTATTCTTTATTCTGTTGTCTTGCCGCTTTGAAGGTTGTTATCGTTGTCTTCTTTATTCTTTGTCTTCTTCTTCGTTGTCTTGTTGTATTCTTCTTTCGTTGTTAGGTTGTCTCTATGTATTGTTGCTGCTGCTGTAGTGCTGTTACGTTGAATTGCTTTGTTTTTGTCCTGCTGTATTGCTGCTGCTGTCTTGCACAATGCTTATGTTTTGAACAATGCCAACCTTTCAATGACATTCACATGGTTTTGTTTTACATTAAATTTTAGTTAAATTTGATTTGATGTCAAAAAAAGATTCATTGTGACGGGTAAAACCCGGGACATTGGATAATATCCAAACTCGGATGAATACAGGGATGGATAGTGATTCGGTATCCATTACTTACTCCGGACGGGGGACGGGTAATACCCGGTTGTAATTGCGGGCGAGGTTCGGGGAATAACCATCCGACCCCATACCCACCCGTTGCCAAGCCTAGGTTTTCACCATTGTTTTTACTACTTTCAGTTTTAATCTTAGACTTTTTAGGTTTCCACTTTCCCTTACCTTTAACCATAAGGGCTTCAAACTTATTATCAGGTTTAGATTCACTATTTTCCCTTACTCTTAGATTTAAACACTTTAAGAACCTCATATTTCTATATTATAGCCTGAGAGATTTGAGTAATAGTGAGATCATCACGCTCATATTGAATAACATCTTTTAAGGTATCAAATTGACCAGACAGGGAATTTAGAAGAATTACCGCCTGATCAGTTTGCTAGATTTTATCACCACAATGGTCCAAGTCTTGAGTCATTTTTAAGAATGAGTATAAGTTTTCACCAACATCCATATTAACATCCATTTTGAATGGAATATAAAAATGAATAAAGGTAAAGAACCTACTCAGCAACGATATGAGAACGGGGAGGGACTTAGACAAGAACAAGGTATTCCAAAAGATCTAAGGGATTAGTAACACTCACAACTTGAAGAGCAACATTGTCTGACAGCCGAATCATTATCTCTGAATGGGCTATATCCCTTATCTCTTTTTTTCTAGATCGCTTGTTTCTGCTGGCCAATCCGTAGACACAACAGTATATCACTTCTCCTTAATGAGAATAGCTTTCATCTTTACCTTCCAGATGGAATAATCCTAGGTTCCATCAAAAGGCATCAATCTTATACCGCCTGCCATTGAGAGATCCCTCGTAGAACAAAGAACGAGGTTAGAGATCTGTAAATGAAAACAGAAACAACCAAGAAGCACACCAAGATTCAGATCAGCGGACACTGCAACAATAAACCCTATATCTAACTAGAGCAAGTCAGATTATCGAGATCTGAAGCAAACAAGGCAAGAACAACACAAGAAGCAACAAGACAGTCGAACCCTAATAACATCCAAAGGCACATAGCAACCAAACTCTGATACCAACTTGATATCAATCGTAGTGGCAGATGAACGAGTCTAAACATAGATCTACAAGAAGTTTTGACTCGCAAGAGTTGAACATAAATATAAACGCTGAAAGTAAAAGACACAGAGAATTGTTGGCGCTGTTCGGAGAAATCTCCTACTCAGCGGAGCCTCAGAGAGGGCAGACACAATCCATAATCTACTATCAGCCGAGAGCACTCAAGTACATATTACATAACAAGAAAACTCCCAAAACCTAAACCCTAGAACAGCCAAAGAACTCAATCAATCTAACAACGATACAAAGAAGACTCGAAGAAATTCGGCCCCCTTTTAGGCTGAGGAACTTCTCTCAAAAGTTCCCTGAGTAGTGATCGGAGCACAGACCAACATCGGAGATCTTCATATCACCTTGAGCGCTTTGTCTTCTTCTTCTGAAGTTGAGAGGATGAGAGAGAGAGAGCTAGGGTTTAGAGGAGAGGAATCAATAAATTGAATTACGCTGAAGAGTACCTCCGTCACTTTATATATTTAGTGACTTAGCATGAAACATATCGTTTCATTGTCCTGCAAACAAATTCAAAACAGAACAAAACCGGGTGGAGAAGGTAATCAACTCTGTTTGGTTGATTGCTAATAGGATTATAACATTAAACATGCATACCTCCAACTCCATTTTGCAATGAGGGAAGTATTCATCGTTCTCAGATCGAGCATTCCAAACTCCCATATGACTAGAAGTTTTTACATGTCTCAATTGACCGCATGATATTTGCAGATAGTATGGGTACCGTGCCAAAGCAAATCTCTTTCAATCTCTTCGACTTTGTTGATGAAACTACAAGGCGCTCTGAGAAGAGACATTTGGTACATAGATATTATGTTCAAAACATGTTTCACTAAAACTATTCTACCACCAAAAGCAGACAAACAGGGCGGGGAAAGTCATAGACACACGATCTCTTGTTCTTCTTGAGCTCCACCTTTCTCCGCTTCAAAGCAGTAGTCTCCCGCTTTTCAAGCCTATTCGACATATTGATTTGCTTGTCTATCCATTACATTTTTCTGATACCATCCATCTCTTCTTTCGTCGGATCACTACTGTATTGCCTACCTCCCTTTTGTCTTCACCTTTTATTAACAAATTATATTTAACAAAATTAAACTCTATTTAATTAGATATCATCAATATAATTTTATTTATTTAGCATGTAATATATTATACTAATGGAATATAAATTATATTAAACTACTTACTAACTAATTAAGGAAATTTTTTTAGTATTTTTGGAATACCAATGCTCCCATTTAGAAAATTTCATCCGAACCGTCCGTTTTTTGAGATTTCTACTCCACCGTCCCTTTTTTAGTTTTTGTTAAAAATCTTTAATAAAATTACCCAATGGTCACATGTCTTAATTACTATAACATCCTGTGTTCAAATTTTTTTAGTTTTCTTGTTTGGTATTCCGGCCTGTCAAATTAATATATGAACACATTGAAATTAGTATTGCACCTACCGGTCAATTTTGTTTTGTGTTTGCAAATATTTGCACTTTAAGCTTTCATCAATGACCATCGGCTAGACAAACCGGTTTCCAAATTATTTAAGTCAAGTAACAATTGAGCTTTTTAGTTTTTAAATTAATTCAATTTTGGAAAATAATTATCATGAACGGCTGAGATTCCCGCTCAGAAATGAGCGGCCCGGATCAATTTCTATAGATGAGAGTATTGGTATTTCGGGAATACCGAAGACCTCACCTTAAACAATTCTACTAATTACTAACTTAATTACACAATTTCACTAATTAATGACTAATTACACCATTACACTATTAATTATTTAATAAAAAATTTAATTCGGCGAGACGGACAGACAAATTTTCCATTCGCCACCATCGACTAGACGAACCGGTTTCCGTATGGACAGATGCGGAAAACCCGTGCCACGGTTTGCTAGAGCGATGAATTTTCCATCCGCCACCTGTCATCCGGATGAAAATTGGTTCCGTCTAGCTAGCGACGGACGAGAAATTCTTCCATCTCGAAATTCATGGCAGATGGAAAATCCTCCTAATTTTACGATCAATTTTGTTTTCAAATCGTACATGATTTGGAGAGTCGCCAAATCATTACTCTCTTGTTCGGATCTTTGCTTTTTTGTTAGACTTATGAATTTCGAGTTTAAGTTTGTTTGAGTTCGTCTAAAATGGAACTTTTTATATGGTTAAATTTTGTTGTTTGAAATTTACGAAATGCAAACTATGGCATGGTTTAGAAATTTAGGTATTTAAATAGGACTCTTAATTTGTGTTTTGCATGTTGTATATATTGGTTAATAGAAGGAAAAGAGAAAGGAAAAAGTGATAATAGAACTTAGATGAAAGGGTGGGATCCACATTTATTTGTACGGAAATGAGTGAGAATCGGAAGAAGGAGGAGGCTGGCTGGCTGGGTTTGGTTGGCTGAGCATGGGAGAGAGGAGACAGTACGCCACCTCCGTTAATTTAAGTAGAGTTGTCCCCCAAGCCCCGCCCGCCTTATTATTCCTCCTTCGAGCACCGTGCCTGCCCCCACTCCCGCTCTTCTGACTCACCCCTTCTGCTCACCACACCTATTAATTAATAGTTACTAATAATCAATACTAGATAGAGTTTGCATATTATATCTAGGCGATCGAAGCTCAGCTAGATTGCTTAGAGCCCAACCTATTTGTGATGTGAGCTTACATGTGGTTTCCAATTGGGCCCAAAGCATTTTAAAAGCCCAAGGGATTTGAAATGGCTTATGTAAAATTATCAATTGACTCAATAATCCTGAAATTCCCTAAGTTCCAACGACACCATTCTTTACTCCATGTTTGATGTGTACATTCGAAAAATCTCCAGCTGAAACCATTACGGAGCGACTGCATTGTCCAATGCTCTTCGAGGAAATCGTTAGACTTCACCAATAGAAACATTAAGAAAAACAAAAAACAAAATTAGCCTGCTAAGTCATGAGCTAGTGATAGCTTAACGATATCAATCTCATCATACTTTGAACTGGATGCAACGCTCTTCAGATCAAACCAGTAGCTTTCGAATAAAAATGCACTAACATTTGAATTCTTTGAGTATAATTACGCGAATTCCTTTTGACCTTAATGTTTAAATACACACACGACCTAACTCGAAACAAATTCATGACTTAACTCGAAACTCTCATCTCTCTCACTTCCATCTCCTTCTCCTAACAGTCCAGTCGCCCCCGCGGCGGCCATTTGCTCGCCGGTGCCACCGTCTGCTCATCATTGGAGCTATGCCGCAACCCAATTCCTCCTCACCGTCGGCGAGCCGCCGTCAGCAATCCCTCCATTGCCCTAATCCGCCGCTGTAAACTACCTCCGTTGCCCAGATCCGCCATCATAGGTTAGATAATAAATTTAATTTTTGGCGGTGGCGCCATTTACGTGCGCCAACACCACTACCGCCGGTGACATTTTATGGGCAGCTCTGTTGGCTGTCACTTTGTATTGGTTTCAGCTGTCTCAACAAGCGAAGCATCAACCCAAGCCGTGAGATCTGTCTCAACACGACATGAGATATATAAAAGAGCATGGTCATCCACTTTATGGGCAGCTTCGTTGGCTGTAAGCCGGACCACCTAGACTTAAATGTGAGGGAAACCAGCTAGAAAGGAGAGGATGTCGGCAACCATTGGCCCACCAGCGACACATCGCGTGCTTCTCTATGAAAGCCTCGAAAGGACTGATTCGACATCCCCTTCAATGTAACCTGCCAAACACCATGCTACAAACACCAATTGCACGCGTAGCAGATGACCAGGAGCTCTAGGACATAAGGATCAAGGAGCCTTGGATACGTCCACCCAACTCCTTGCAAAATAGTACCTAAGGCACTACAGACAACTAGAACCACCGTGCCATCGGTAGGGTCTGCCACTGCGCCATCCATATTAATCTTAATGCGGGGGGGGGGGGGGGGGGGGGGGGGGCGAGTGGGGGTACCTAGGAGGCCAAACAACCTGCCCTGGGAGGGACCGCAACAGGAGCAATCGACTGTGGGAGTAAGGATAACTCGGCCGACTGCCTGAGAAATTGTCGAAGGAGGACTTATGGTTGGAGTTGTTTATTCGAAAAGACCACCAAATTATGTCCCTTCGATAATCACCACCAAAGCAGAGTATAAGTCGGCCCAAGATGTGTTTGAGAGCGCAAAAGCTCCTGCCAGACAATGGAAAGATGTAAAATAACAGAATCAAGAATTTAAAGACCAGCCAAGTACGTAACCCTCACCGCGATAGGGAACTCGAGTAAAAGATGCTCAACAGTCTCTTCCGGCTCCCAGCAGACGGGACAGCAAATATCCTGGATCGGAACGTGGTGTCGCACAAGAGCCTCTCTGCTAGGGACAATCCGGTGGAACAACCGCCATAGAAAAAGCAAAGTTTTAGAAGGACTGGTATGTGCCAAACCGAGTGCCAGATGCGGGAAACTAATGGGTCAGCAGTGGGATTGTGGTCATAGGGTTTGGAAGCTAACCAAGTAAACATGCTGAAGATGTAGAAAAGACACTAGAGGGTGAGTACAGTCAGATCCAATGATCATTCTATGGGGATAAGAGCAGCGGTATAGACATTATACGAGTCATTGAGGTTGGAGTGAAATTCAGGTGGAGGATCCCATCCCGCTAATGACCATTGGATATGAAAGCACTCACCTGCCTGGGCCCAACATAAGGGGGGAGCCATACGAGGAGTAGGGTGCCCAGGATCAGGACCAGGAAGCCAAGGTTTTCAAAGGGTGGGGATGGAGCGCCCATTACTCACTTACCACCTCAAACCTTGGATAAGAAGGTCCTGACCATGGAGGATGATTTGCCAACCCCTAGATGGGCGTGAACTAGCGGTAGTACCCAGGAAATCACCAAACCAAAAAAATGGGCCAGGAGAACCCGCACAAGGAGGCTTTCTGGGGTAACTAACCGTCGCCAACATTGATTGGCCAGCAAGGCTTGGTTGAAGGTTTTATAGTTTTGAAAGCCCTACCCGCCATCTACCTGATTCATGCTGAGTAGTTGTCATGGAAGCCAGTGAACAGTGCGCGGATCCCCAACATTACCCCATAAGAAATCAATCATTTATTTGTTAAGGCGCCGACAGAGGTCAACTGGTAAGTGGAAACAGGACATGGCGTAGATAGGAATTCCGCATATGACTGATCAAAGGAGAGTATGTATGCCTTTCGGGGAGAGGCAATCTCGTTTCCAAGTTTGTAGTTGATGTGAGATATTTCCTTCAAGAAATCCAAATGTAGCAACCTTGAGTGAAGAATAATTGAAGGAAGACCTAAGTATTGGTCGGAGTCTATGGCTAAAGGTGTTTCCAGAAGGCTGGAGTAGACCTACTGTGTCGAAAGAGACACATTACTTCTAAAGTGTACCGTTGATTTTTTAAGATTAACTTGGGAAACCCCATCCATTCACCTGGGAAACCCTATCCATTAACCGAAACTGTTTCCAAGGACAAACATTCCCTAATGAGTCCTCTCCATTAACCTGGGAAACCGAGTGGTTCAAGTAATGGAAATAGAAAATCCCATTCCCCGCGATCATATGCCTTTTCCATGTCTACTTTAAGGGCCATGAAATGCCCCCCATAGGTGTGGAGCTTGAGATGATGCATAAGCTCATGGACGGGGAGAACATTATCAACAATGGAGCACCGCTGAAAAAACCCGTTCTGATTAATGCTGAAAATAGTGGGCAGGATCACACCCAGCCTGGCCGTGAAAATTTTGGATATGATTTTATAGAAGACTATGCAAAGTCCAATCGGCCGGAGCTTGCGTATGGAATCAGTTCCATCCACCTTAGGAAGGAGCGTGAGCCATGAACGACTAAGGAGGCGCCAGATGTGAAAAATTCTTGAACTGTCGTAACGATATCAGACCCGACATTGGCCCAGAAGCGTTGGAAGAACAGTCCTGTGCACCCATCAGGACCGGGAGCTTGGGTTGGACCAATGGCAAAAAACAACATAGTAAATTTCCGCTGCGGAGACTGTTGTCAGTAGAGAACCGTCCATTCGAGCAGTGACAACAGGCTGGATATCCAAGACGCTAATGTTTGGGGGTCCTAAGAGTTGAGAATGGAACAGGTGGTGGGAAAAACTAACTGCAAGAGAACCCTTATATGATTCAAGAGAATACCGCACTCTAGTGTCCGACACCAAATCACCAAGACGATTGTGTTTCCTGAAGTCTTGAACAGAGCAATGAAAGAATGTAGTATTGCGATCCCCATGCTAGTACCAATCAAACCAACCCTTTTGTCGCCAGTACTTGTCTTCCTGGTGACGAGCTAAATCTAGGTCTGTCACCAATCTACGCACCTCATCCCATGGAATGGGGCGCATACCTAAACCCGTTCAACGAGCCTCTTCGAGCTCCCACATAACAGCGGCAGAGTTAGAGGTGCCGACACGACACCAATCAAACATCGCATGATGCAAAATTTTGAGCTTGTGATGCTTGAAGGAACATGATTGTTCTTGGAGGGGGAGGCAGGGCCCAAAATAGTCGAACAGACCGGAAACCTCAAGGTTATCGGACCACTGGCAATCAACATGGAAGAGACGCTTGGCTCGCAACATGGGCTATATTGTAGTTAAATAAATTGGAGTATGGTCCGAAGAGACTAGAAGAAGATGGCGAACCGTTGCTTCGGGCCAAATATCAAGCCAAGAAACTGAGGAAAGGTAGCATTGTAAGCGATATGGACCTCAGCCTAGGCCTGACGGTGATTTGACCAAGTGAAATCAGCGCCTTGATAGCCCAAGTCAACCGATCCATGCGGGCCGGTACAGGAGGAATGCCTCCTTGTTTCTCAGCAAAGGAAAATATGTCATTAAAATCCCAAAACAAAGTAGCGGACCATCAAGAGTGGATAAGGCAGACTCGAGTGAGGCGTATTGAGTGTCCCTGATTTGGAAGTCAGTGGAGAAATAGAGTCCAATCAAGTAGACAAACTTTAATGGTTTGTATTCATAGCAAATGCATAAAACAAATGATGTGGAAAACATTGCAATACAAGAAGAGGGAAACAAACTTGCTAAGGCCAGACCATCAGTTCCAAGCAAGGATGATCATAGCGCTGAGGCAGGCTCGATACCAGTGAGCCCGCCATCAAAGACAATCGAGTTTGACAGTGAACTGCCGTCCGGAGTAGAGGTAGTGGGACGCGAGGTCCAAGTTGATGAAGCTGCAGATTCCATGGAATTGGTCAGAGAAATGATGGGACCAGAAGTGCGGAGTCGTTTGGGCCGGTGGTGTTTGGCCACGCCGGTGTCAAGAAGACGGTCAGAGGAAGCATGAGCAAAAGCAGCTGAAACATGAGCCAAAGTAGTGACATTTGTTCGTGGTGGATCCGTCCAGAAACCAGAGTTAGTGGGAGGCAGCACTTGAGTCGGTGAACTTGCTTCCTGGGCCATGAAACGCATAATTGAAACTTGGGAAAGTTGCAGAGGTGGTAGTGGCGCAGTAGGCCCGTGACAGTGGCAGTGATGTTGTGAGCCCATTCATTGGTATAGAGGACTGGAGTCGGCCCACCTTGGAGGCTGAAAGTTGATTGTGAGCCACAGATCTCCTTGACCCGCCAAGACCGCCCACCTCAGCTTGCGCGTGAACCTGCAAAAGAGTCATAAGCAGGATTTTAAACAAGCGTGGGCCACCATATGAAAAATATGGATAGGGGTTGAAGCACCTAGCCGCCCAAGTTACAAATGTGACTAGGAAAAAGACGGATATGGTTTGAAGCACCTAGCCGCCATCGAAAAACCAAACAGAGAACTGATTGTACCTTGCAAATTGAGAGAGCTAAGAGACAGATTGGCAAGAGGTCGCCTGGGAAAAGGCACTAGACTGAAGAGGCTACAAGGGGAGCAAAGGAGGAGGTGGAAGAATAGAGGACGAGCCTCCGCGGATCCACTACAATGTATCAGGGTCCAAACGGCGCCACTATTGAATCAGGGAGGTCATCCACGAACCTCGATCAACCAGAGGAACCGTGGAATCCGATGATGGGCACAACTTGAGAGGGTGACCAATATATCCGCACCCGAAGCAGACCTGAGGGAGGCCTTCGAATTGGAACCGAACCCAATTACACCTATCGTGGCCACCTTTGGAGATTTGAGAAGCAGTACCATCCCTCAGTTCCCGGAGGCCATGGAATGTCTCTTTCATGCATGTTAACCCGCACCAGATAGCGGAAAAAGTAATCGTAAGAGCCCGCAAGATCAAAAAGATCGGCGTGCAGCACCTAGCCGAGGATGGAGCAAAGTCCGACAATGATATCAGGGGAATGATAGTTTTTAGGGAGGTGATGAATGCACACCCAAAAATTGACAAATCAGAGGTCCATGAAGAATGTGGTACAAGGAGACTCCCAAGGGATGGCGCTAGTCAAGTGCGTGTCAAAGGCCAACGACCATTTACTAAGAAAAATTCGAAAAGGCCATGCTCTTCAGGGGAGATCCAAAGCGATCCATGGAGATGCCATTTGTTGGCTAGTGTTTCCAGGACCAGCTGAAGTGATTGACCTTTCAGCCATAAAATCTGAGCTAGCAAACTTTGGTCCTTTTGCCAATCAGCAGAAGCCAGGTCATTAGCAGTGAGCATAAACGCAGGTCCAGACATTGCGAGTAGGAGAAAGGGTTTGAGAGTGTGAAGGAAGTACAATGGGAATCCATCCATAGTTATAATGTGGAGACGTGAAGTAACCGATATAGAGGAAAGCCAAAGGTTCACATCAAGATGTTATAACGGAAGAACATGAATGCCCCAAAAATGGGAGAATTGAATGGAGAAATGTGAGGAGGAAAATTGAAGTAACGGAACAACGAGGCAACAAAGAAGGCGATTGAGCAGGCCTCCAACGGCGACGGTAACGACAACCCCCTAGAAAGAATCCCTCTGGGGACAAATCCTACCTATTTGGGAACCAACTTGAGAATCAAAGGACAGGGAGTCAACGACACCCAATAAAGGTCATATGTCTGTCATGCCATGATCTAGAACCTAGTTGAATATAGATTATCCTTTTACAAGTGAAGTTTTGACTCTCAAAAGCGGGAGATGTGACTGTAGTTGAATATAGGTTATCCTTGTACAGGTGAAGGTTTAACTCTCGAAAGCCGGAGAGGTTAGTGGTCAATACTAGTTTTGCACTTGCCAAATTGCTTAACTATGCTTTCACCACGGTATGAGATCATAATTGTGTACAGAAGAGGGATGTAATCCCAAGACCTTAAGGTCAGCCTGCACGAGCAAAATTCAACTGCAGTGACGGTAACGTCGACGTCGGTCACAACATAAAAATTGATCATTTTTACATTGTCAATATATTAAAAACAAGTGAATATAGTTATAGCAATATTGAGGAAATTTTTAATTGCCAAGGAGGCTGCAAAGCACCCCTTACTTCTCATGTGGCTCCCCCATGGCTTAAGAGTCTTTGCGGACGGTTTTTTGTAAGGCATATAAGAGAAAGTAGTAAGATTAGGAGGTTGATGTAAGGGGATAGAATGTATGAAAGTATTTAGGAGATAAAGAAGTATCAGAGTTGTGTCTGAAGGCATATGATAAACCATAGGCATATAGGATAGGTTAGGGTATACTTTAGGCATGTAAAGTTGGTGTAGATGATATGTCATAAATGCAGTGACCGACGTGCCTTATATATAGTCCTCTTGAGATATGAGTCTGGTTACTATAATGCACGTGACAGACGATAGTTGGTGACTAACCTAATATAGATCCTGGCCGTTGATAATGAAGGAGGGTAAAAATGGAAATAGTTAGGTCTATTACGGCGACGAATGCCTTGTCCCGTGGGTCAATTTGACAAAAAATAGAATTCAAACATTAGATCATCACATCCTAAATGTATGATTGTTTGAGCCTTATGGGCCGGTTGATGTTCGGTTGCAAGGTGGTTTGGCCAGCGGGCCATCGCTAATAAAGTTGTTATGTATAAGTATAAGTTAACCAAACAAAATAATTCAGACTACTTCAAACGATAATAATCACGTGTACATTACGTACCAACCAATGCCTTTAATATTTCCAGAAAGAAAAAGCTACGTACGTACGCGTCTAATTAATATACATACAACTGCTGCTATTTTTATACATCTACATATGACTAAATCCAACTGCAACCAACCATCCTACCTACTAATTAATATATATGAAGTTTCTATACATTTTCTTCCACTATTATCATTGACAATAATTCCGCAAAATGCCGGAAAATTAAATGTCAAAACCGAGAAAAAAAAAACAAAAAACAAATACTAATAAAATATCACCGGCCATGCAATGATCATACTCATTGTTCTTCTTTCTGTTTCCACTCCAACCCGATAAACCGGCAGGGAGAGTAGCGAACTCTATACTCCGAAATCGTCTCCAGCTTCGGCGACCACGTCTGCTCTCTACACCCAACCAGCTGCTCGTAATGCTTCTTTAGCTCCGGAGTGCTACAAAGGAATATCCCCTCACCACCATCATTGTTACCATCATTGCCATTCCCTTCTTCTTCTTCTTCTTCTTCCGATCTCCCACTTTTCACAAGCTTGATCAAAAACTCCGGCGCCACTTTAATCAAAACCCTACCGTTCGAACCCTTAAGGTACTCGAACGGCTGGCATCCCCCGAAGTTGATCACCGGCTTAGCATTCGAACTGGCACTACTACTTCTTGTTGTGGCCAAGGAGGCGAGGAAGGAAGCAGATAGGGTTTTACAAGCGAATTGGTCAATGGGGAGGATGAAGTAGGTTTGACCGGGCAAGAGCTGGTCGTGGATAGATAGGGCCGGGATCGGGTGGCCGATGTAGAAGGAGTCCGCGTGGCACACCACCTTGTCGGGATTATTTACCATTATCTCCCCGGCAATCAGCTTGGTTTTGGTCGTGGCTGTGGTTGTGGTTCCGTCCCAAAAGATGAGTGAGACCAACTTTGGCGAGCATGGACGGAAGCAACGATAAGGGGAGATTGCGTTTCCCATGATGATGAGGATGTTTTGTGATTTTGGTAAGAAGGATCGATAGATTTGGGGGGTGAGACGACCTTGCTTACATATATATAAAGAGGCGGAGAAAGTCCACGTCGCCTATGAAGTAAAAGGTCTTATTTTGGGAGTTGGGTGTTTGGTTTTGGATTGTTATGAGCATTTTTTTATATCACTAATAATGAAATAAAACAATGATTTTGTTTACAAGTAGATGTCGTCTCGTGAGGAAAAGGTGCTCCGTGGGGCCCAGTCGGTGGTCAGCGTTGGCGGCCTTGATTTTTATGGACAAAAAGCTCCTCTCAGTGTATACTTTGCGTTGCTGACGTGTGAGATCACATTTAAACTCTGGTTTCTCGTATTAGTTAATTAAATAAATCATGCTACTTAATTGGTTAGGGATTAAATACTTGTGTTGTTGTGGTCTTGTGGATGGATCGGGACAAAGTCAATTCGCCAGTCCATGCCGTTCAAATTGAGGGAAAATGTTTTAGTTTTGATGCGTGATTGATGCTTTGTATTATATACTATCTTGGAATGGAGGATTTTACCAAACTCCGTAGTGGTTAATTATGGTTTCGTACTATTCAATCATAAATTTGGGTTATAAAAGATTATGAGCTCCTTTGGTACGTGACATTTTAAATAATTAGTTATTGGAGCTATTAAAGATATTGAATATATAAAGTATAAATATTTATATTTGGGATAGGATATTAAATGGTAGAGTAGGGAAGAAGAAAGTGATGTGGGTCCTAAACTGTAATAATAAAGGCTGAAAAATTAACACAAAAATGAGTTATCGAAAGTTCTCCTAAAATGGAGAACTTTGAAATGGCAGTCAATAATACGATTTTCAGACAAAAATACCCTTGATGACATTCAGTTATTACATTGCCCATCACCTCTTTTTTTTTTAATTTTTACAGACTTATGCAATTTCTCTCCCCTCATTAATTCTTTCCCTGCTTTTTCTCTCTTTCCTCCTTGCCTCTTCCCTCTTCTTCTTTTTTCCGCTATTGTCGTTTCAGACACAATTTTCCTTCCCAGCGGGATACAGTACGAGGTATGAAGGAAAATAAGGCATCGATGGACAGACGAGACATGTGGGTATAGGGTACAGTGTTGAGTTTCTTCAATTTTGTATAGTATTGTGCTTTATTGAGAGTTTTGAATTTGAGGACAATACTCTCCTATATATTAATGGTTGTGAAATTTATATTTAGCCATTATTAAAATTTAAGTGAAAGAAAGATGGAAGCTACAAAATTTTCCATTATTTAGTTGGGTCGGAAGTTCAATGAATTGAAAAGAATAAAGGTTGGAGAAGATGAGGGCAATTTTCTAAAATCAAAATTTTGTCAAATGTGAAATTTCATCCTAGAAGTTCCGGTCGAATCACTGGTTCTACAAAAAAATCTTACTCGGGTTCCAACCTAAACCATCCTTGACTCAAAACGTCTAATAAAAGCATCAGAACAAGCATTAAAAGTTGAGCTGAAATACTTTAAATAACCGACCAACAAGGATTTCGAATCCCAATTGACAATACAACAAAAGGAGATACAACTCCAGTTCTAAATACATCGATATCATTTGATATGAAAACCCCGATCAGATCTCTGCCTACCATCAGCTCCAGTAACTATGACTGAATACAAAGATACACCAGGGAAAACAATATCTAATGGGGCCAGTGATAAAAACTGAGTGGCTATCTAGACTCGCGTAGAACTGAGAATGAAACTGAACGAAGGATAGAACAGAGATTGAAACCTGTACAGTAGATCACACGCTATTGTACAGCCTGAGAGCCCTACTTTGTTTCATCACACCTGTACAGTAGATCACACGCTACTACATAGTCCTAAGAACCTGGCTCTGAATCACAACACCTGTATAATAGATCACACGCTACTGTACAGCCCTGGGAGCCCGGCTCCAAAATACAATACCTGTACAATAGATCACACGGTACTGTATAGTTCTAAGAATCCAATCACTGAATTCCTGAAAACCTAATTATAGTTGTATGCTTAAAGCAGAAAAGTAATCATATCCCCCCACTTTTGATTAGCTTCTTGGTAGAGTCTGATTTGTGGCTTCCTTCCCAAAGCTCAAATCTCCTGTCATGATATACTTGAATAGACCAATCGAGTATTGAATCTCCAAAAACCATGAGTATCAGGTTTTCCTATGTGGGTTTCAATCTATAGGATTTAAGAGAGAAAGAAAAGGATTGATTTCGTTTTCATGAATCTCTCAACCTCTCTAATCCTTGATTCTTGATCCAGGACCGATCAACTCTATCTTCTCTCCTTGATCTCCCTCATCTTCTAGGAAGAAACTGTCGCATGAAGGTCTCTCTTTTGTTTTCTGGGTTTCCTGAATTATTGGTCGTGATTCTGACTTATATAATAAGTCCACCATGCTCGTGGCTGTCTTACCACCATGCCCATGACTGCCTAAGCATCACCTTCGTGACCTTCTGATTTTCACGATTGTGATCTACTGATGGTCACGTCAGTGACTAACTTATGACCACGCCCTTGGCAGACTACTAGTCACACCCGTTGATAGTAATAGGATTGTTAGTGATTATATATCCCTATCTACATGCTTTTTGAGTGATTACTAGCTCATTTGTGCTTCAATCTCGCTGTGCATGCCCTTAAATTAAAGAAGCTCTCGTCCAATAAGGGATGCACGCCTTGCGGGCATTAAAAGTGAAAATGACCTCGTAGGAAAAAGGGGTCCCTATTCCACCACGTGCCATATAAAAGAGCGATTTTAAGGAAAGAGAAAAACAATTCATCTTCAACAATTCCCTGCGATTTTTTCCGTGAGTTCTCTCTGCAACACCACTATGTTTCCATCCCTAGAAGTCCGATTGAAGATCCGAAGGAGTTTTCATTGAAGATTGAAGATATGATTGAAGCTAGAAGGCCAAAAGGGAAGGTTGGAGCGAGTCTGATTCATTATCTCTTCAACAAGATGGTGGTTAGGTCTTTTTCTGTTTTCTCTTCTTCTTGTGATATGAATAGCTAAATCCCTAGAGTTTTTGATTGGGTTGTAGGAATTGAGCCATGATACTCTCCCTAAAAATATAGGATTGGCAATTGTTGGATATTTGGATTTGAATGAAAGATTGCTTTGATTGTTGCTGTTCAACCTTGTTCTTGTTACGACTTGCATTAGGTCAAATCTACAAAATCCTTTATTTTATCAAAGTTGGTAAATCATAAGATAGAAGGAAGTTATCGGTGGAGTAAGCCAATAGCTCGAGTCTACCTTTCGTGTTTCTTTTGGTTTTAACAATTGTTCATCGAGTAATTGGCGGCGCTCTGGTTTGCACCTAATGCACCAAGTTGGGTGTAGTTATTAGTAGCTTAGGTGTTGATGGGAAAAGTTAACACTATTCCAATTGCTTGTGATTTTCTTTAATTCAAAGAGAGCATCTTATCACTTTGTAGAACTTCTCGGTGTTCATTACTAGTTAGCCTAGTTGTGGTAATTCTGGCCTTGATTGGGAAGCTAGTAGTGGTAATCTGCATGCATGATCGCGTCGCAGATTCATACGAGTGATAAGAAGAGTTATATTATTCAGTCCTAGTCCAACGTTTGTGTGATCCGATTACTAATAGGAAGTTGAGCTTGATGAATCATCCCTTCCAAGAACTTTTCTTCTCCTTATGTTCAAATCTAGTTCTTAGTTTAAAATATTAGTATTAAATGAATTAGTAGTATAATCGGAAACTATTCTCAATTTGTTAAGTCTAGACCGTGTTGATAAGTTTGAGTAAAAGCATAACGAGAGGAACCTTTGGACACACGACACTTGTGTTGTCGAGATAACTTCACAGTTATTTTGGCGACCACCCGTGATGGTCCACCTATCCACTCTTACGAGACGGGCCCAATGTCAATTACAACCGTGTCCTAGAAAAGTGTCGACTATGCTCAATACAGAGTTGACTTGTCACAATAGCTAACCGTCAAGTACCGCTACCTGGTAGCCTTCATAGATGCTACTAAACGACCCTAATCGAATCATCACTTTCACTATTTCCGTCCCAACTCATCTCTGAGTCATCCCAGAATTAACTATGTGCATCCTCTAGCAGTCTGCACAAGACCAAGTCTCCTGTAAGGATGACACTCTATCTGTATGCCTGATCATGTACCCCACTCAGCCGACTACATCACTATTCACGTGTGTAGCCCCTCGGCACTCCATGCCCATTGTCAATAGGCCCGCCACCTTGGTGGTTAGCACACGCTACTCTCGTGGCTAGCATAGCACCACACCCGTGGCTTGCCATCCGTCCATGATATGTCTGTCACACAACTCATATTATCTCTATTTCCTATCGACAACCTGACCTCATGTTTCCCCATGGTCTATAACGTTACTGACTACCACCCTGGTGGGTTCCACACTTGCCCTGCTCATAATCCAATGGTCCATGCTTGTGCTAGTTCTTTAACCGTGCCTGTGGCTCATGCTGTCGCATCCGAGATTAACATATCATCCATGACTGTGCCCCCACGAATCACGCGGTAGAGACTCCCAACTGAGGGTCATTTCTCTACCCTGCCAACGCATAACTCCTTACAGAGGACTACTTAACGGGAAACTTTTCCTTGTTTTTTTAAAGTTAACATTCTAAGTTTCTTGTCTAAATACTGCTCTTGCCGACTTTGTGTCATTCCCAGCTATGCCCTAATTGCTTGACCCTGAGAGGTCCTCTCCTTAACTTGTTATGGTTCATTCATCTACCTAACCCTTCCTTCGTCTCAGAAGGGGGAGCTCCCCGATTCCTTTGCCGTTTGGGGTCTCTAACTAAGCTACCCGTTACGGTGATGATGTCACCAACTGTAGGCGGTCCCCTTTGTCGAGTCCTTACACCCAATCCCCTTGGCAGTCTTATGAAAATAGACCATTAGAATGGTACTATCACACCCGCTTCAGGCTCTTATATCTATGGATCAAGCCCACTTCATCAATTCCCTATAACCTAGTTGGGTTGGTTTGGCCCATTATTCCGACCCAACCTTATGGCCAAGACCGGTGGTCCTTCTCACCATGCCCGTGGTGGACTGGTCGCCATGCCTGTGGTGATCCGGTCAGCCATGCTTGTGACATAATGTTGGCCACGCCCGTGGTCAATACTTTATAAGAAAATCTGATCCCCAATTTTGAATCCCTAATTGTTCAGTCTTCCCAATTTCCCGAATTTCCTCATAATTCCTCTCACGATCGTTTTCGACCATTCCTTTCCTCATTACTTCCTTCGACTTTCGGTAAGTTCTATTCTTCTCTTCTCCCTTGATTCCATTTGGTTCATGCATCGAGATGCCTAATTCACCTTCTCCTGTAGACTCCTCCACCACCGACGCCGCCCATGTTCTCTCCTCCATCCTCTCTTCTCCGACTTCTCAACTAATGGTAAGTTTCTATTCCTCCCCATTGCTTCCCGTTTCAGAACTTAGACTTATAATTCCTCTTGCTAGGGTTGTGAATTCACTTGCTAGTTAGGATTTGTGAAGGAAATAGAATTTCTACTCCGCCGATTGACTCTAGGTCATCGGTGCTGTTTCTGGTTCCATGGTTCAGTCACACCCGTGGTGGAAAGTATGCCATGCCCGTGGCTATTCCTCTCATCGTGGCCAAGATGGTCTATCCATCACGCCCATGATGACCTGTTCCCCACGCCCGTGGTAGTATGAACACCACACCTGTGGTGACGTGTCACCTACGCCCGTGGTCATATATACACCACGCTCATGGTCGACAATTGCAGTCATTGATTTCTGTGTGCAGATGTCCGGTGAAGGATCATGTTCCCAACACTTGGTGCACCCGAGACCCAATCGTACTCGGTGTCGTGCATGAAAAGCTCCTTGCCTCCTCAATGTAATCACTCTCAAAGAGTGAAACATCACCCGAACTCTGGATTCTTTCCCGCTACGGTTCTAGAAACCTTTCCTTACTAATGGATTTATTAAAGAGTTCCACCAGATTTGACTCACAGAGTCCATCCACTTGTATCTCTTATCACTACCCCTCATCTTATTGAAACTCTTAAAGTTCTACAACAAGCCTCTGGATCAAGAAAGCAAGGACTCTGCCCCTTGGTTCCTCAATTCCCTTCTTTTGTTTTCCTGGAGCTGGTGGAAGAGTGGTCGTTCAAATCTAAAAAAACTGGAAAAATGTTTCCTTTTTGAAATACCTAATCCTTAAAAACCCTTTCTTAAAAAATATTTTGAAAAGACTGACTTACCACATCATGACGCTCCTAAACACATATCTACAGCCCCCATGGAAATCTAGTACCATTACAAGTGTGGACTCACCTTCTATCCTCTGAGGTTCGCTATGCCTTTGGGAAGCAGGTATCATACTAGTAGGGGTAGAAGATAACCAGGCTTTGATACCATTTGTGAAACCCCACCGTAGGAGTCTCGATCGAACCACTAGCTCAACTCGGGTTCCAACCAGAACCAACCTTGACTCGAGAAAACCTCTATTAAAAGTATTAGAACAAGCATTAAAAGTTGAACTAAAATACTTTAAATAATTGACCAACAAGGATCTCGGATCCCAAATGAAAACACAGCAAAAGGAGATACAACTCCAATTCTGAAATACATCGAAAAGCATATATCTTATATCAAAACCCCGAATATCTCTCTCCCCACTATCAGCTCTAGTACCTGTGACTGAAGACACAGATACACCAGGGAAAACAATATTTAATGGGGTATGTGATGAGTACTGAGTGGGCATCGAGACTCACGTACAACTGAGGCTGAAATTGAACAAAGGATAGAACATAGAAGTCAACCTAGCATCAACCACCCTTTGTTGTGTGTGGACGACCTAATGGTGGATCTGACCATGAAACCACCCTAAATACCATGTGAGCAGATTATGTAGGCATACTCGTCACATCCTGCATGAGCCTGATTATAACATGAGGGATTGCTCAATCCATGGGTGGCTGACCAACGCATAATCTGGAGCTACTCTAACTAAGCCTGATCATGTCCTAACATGAACTTGCATAGTTCAATCACAATGAGCTTATGCTCGAAATTGAACAACTACATGTATAGTAGATCACATGCTACTCTACAGCCTAAGAGCTCTACTCTATTTCACCACACCTATATAGTAGATCACAAGCTATTGCACATTCCAAAGAGCCCGACTCTGAATCAAAACACATGTATAGTAGATCACACGCTATTGTACAACCTTAGGAGCCCGGCTTCAACATCGAACACATGTATAGTATATCACACACTACTATACAGTTTTGAGAATCCGGTCATTAGATTTCTGATAAACTAATTACAGTTCTATGCTTAAAGCATAAAAGTAATCGTAACCCCCACCTCTGATTGGCTTCCTGGTAGAGTCTGATTCGCGGCTTCCTTCGTAAAGCTCAATTCTCTTGTCCTGAAATAACAGAAGAGACCAATTGAGGATTGAATCTTTAAAAACTCTAACTGTCAGGTTTTCATACGTGGGTTTCAATCTATAGGATTTAAGAGAGAAAGAAAAGGATTGATTACTTTCTCATGAATCTCCTAGGCTCTCTAATCCTTGATTCCTGATCTTGGACCAATCAGCTTTATTTTCTCAATTGTTTGAATTACCAATCGTGATTTTTACTTATATAATAAGTCCACCACTCTTGTGGCAGTCTTACCACCACACCTGTGACTGCCTAATCCCAACGCGCATGAATTTTTGATTGTCACGATTGTGATCTACTTATTTTCATGTTTGTGACCGACTGATGACCACGATCGTGATCAGTCTGGCAACCACGCCCATGACAGACTACTAGTCATGCCCGTGAAGGTCCACCTATCAGACCAAAACTCAATTAGTTCAACCCCTAAACTCGAACTAACAGTTAACCCAAATTCGGAGTGTCATACCCAATATGTTACTCCAAACAACAAATTTCATCAAATATCATTAGCAGCCAATATCGAAACACCTCGAATATCATGATATTCAATAGCACCCTTACCATGCGACCCCTCTATGTTTGGTATTCCAAAATTGGGTTGATATTTCAATATCTTCACCTAAATGGGGTGGTATTCCAATATTTTTTTTGACATAATTGCCCCCAAGGTAATTTAATAGCTACATGTAATTGAAGGTCACATTGGTAATTTTATTTTCTCTGCCCTCATTATTACAAGCCAGGACCCACACTTTATGTTCTTCTTCCAAACCTCTACCACTCAATATCCTAAACCAAACAAGAATATTCACTTTTTGGATCCAATATCAATCTCATCCAATATTGTCATATCTTGATAGCTAGTTATTCGAGATATCACGTACAAAATGAGGCCTTTATTCAATATCACCTATACCAAACATGTCCTATATAAAACAATCATTGAGTCCCTCGTGTTTTTTTTGGGAGTGAAGCTGGTTAGGAAGAACTTCAACATTGGGTTGGCCCTTCTTGAAGATGAAACAAAGGAGTCAGACGCTTGGGTTCTTAGTCATTTGCAGTTTGTAATTGCTTGACGGGTTCCAAATGTCTTTGTTACAGATAAAGAGAGAGGTAGGGTTTGCAATGAAAGATATATTCCTTCTTCGAAACATTTTCTATCTGTATGGCACATGAAGAGGAATATTGAAGGAAAAGTAACCAAATTGTACAATAGAGATACATCTGAGTCTTTGATACTTGTTCCGTGGGGATAAGTGTTGAATGCTACAACAAGCCAAATGTTTTCACCAAATGGTACGATTTGGTAAATGGTGGCTGGAGAACAGAGCTGTTGGAGTACTTAACAGCGGAATGGCTACCTTCCAAGCGTAAGTGAGCTCATTGTGACACGAATAAAGTATTCCATCTCGGTATAACAAGCACAAATAGAATGGAATCGGCTCACACTTCCTTGAAAACGTGGCTTCACACTTTGATAACACAAACTGAATGGACTTTACCATGCATAACATCGACTTATGTTGGGTCAAGTCCCAGAGATCAGGAAGTTGTTATAGAACTCACGAAAGAAGGTAGTTTACTTTCAATGTTACTTTTATAATTTTTCACGACATGTTTACTAACATAATCTGTTGCTAATAGGTGTTTATCATTTGGGAGCAACCTTACGGAATCGATGTTGAACATGGAGGTTAGCTTATGGGCGATTCAGTGGAGGATCGAAAATTGGCGAAGTCATGCACGTGTGTGCTGCGGAATACTAGGGGGCTTCCTTGCAGATGTGAAGTGTGGCGCTTTATAGAGGAGGACAAGTTGCGGCATAGACGACTCTAACATCGCTTTTGGGCTATTGTTGGACTGTATGAATCCTCCCGACCGTGCAAAGTGGGAAGATGAAGCCCTTGCTGAGCGCGACATTTGATATAAAACTGTGGAAGAAGTCGTGAGTCTAGGAGAAGTAGCAATCTGATCTTACACTCGGCTAATTCACTCTCAGATACATCCCGAGGCCAAGGATGTTCAGGATCCAAAATTACCAGTCTCGGCAGTTATGGCCTGTGCGTACCAGTTCTAGATGATCCAACCTGATGCGTAGCATTTCTCCCTCAAATCGTTCTTGGTGGTATCAAGTATGGACGCAACCCTTGTTACTTCTTATCACCATTGAAACTAAGTTGTCTTCCTTAATAGGAATATGGAGGAGGTAAAGAACATCGTGCAACGTAATCGCCATCTCTCCAAATGGCATGTGGAAGGTGTAGTGTCTGGTTCCCACCTCTCAACAAATGCCAACAACAGAAGAATGCCCAATCCGGACGACATAATGGAACCGAGGTACGACAATCTATTGGCCTCTGTTTCACAGCTCGGTTTCTTCCACTGACGTGTAATTCCAAGTAAGAGCGGATGAAATGCATGATCAAGTGCATCATGCTCAGACTGGTCTCTGTCAGAAGAAATCTGGTGCTCTAAGTTTTCTGAGTCTAGGGGGTTTATATATACGGGTTCGTGGATGTGGAATTGCGCACTCGACTCACCACCTCCACCAAACTTTGTTTCTTTTCCTTCGCTTTTGGTTCTTGTTCTCTTCGATTTGAGGAAAAAATTGGATGGTTGTTAAACCCTTGCAACGAATCGTTATATGTTACCGATATCTACACCAACTATATATAAAATTTAAATCGTAACTACTAATTAGAAATGAACACTTGCCTTAATTATAGCATTTTAATCCAAAATATTATATGAATATAAAATTAACTAATTAAGTATTATATTCATCTTGTTAACTACTAATAATGACTAATTACCAAATATTCAAATAGTAATTACTACGTATTATATTCATCTACTAAACTACTAATCCTGACTAATTACCATGGTTAATAATGCCAGATCGGACTGTCCAGTCCAACCGAGTCGCCCCACAAATCGGCCAAAGAGCTGAAAGCAAGTCGCCGATCGATGAAAATGGTCAAAACCGGGCATTGACCCATTTTGACCGTGAAATTTGGCCAGTTCGACTAAAATTGTTTGTCCGTGGGACCCGATTATTATGACTACACTTTTTATTTTTCAAAAATGTGGGAGTGAGATTCAAACCCATGGTCTCTCAAGTAGAGAGGATAAGAGATTACCATATCTAGTAATATCACAATTTGATTAAAATATGCATTTATTTGATAATAATAAGAATTATGACAGCTAATTAATACTAAAAATGTAGTCTATTACTATAAATTAAGTAAATGGTACATTAGATTTGAATTATTTGATTATTAAAACTTAAATCGTGTATATAATTTGAAAATTTTTAAAAATGATTCAATAACTATATTTTTTACAAGTTAGATTATGATATTGAACTCCCTATATTATCGGTTTGATCCAGCTCAATCAAAAAAATCATATGATCCGGCTTAACTATATTTATTTAATAATTAAAATAGTCCAATCCGGTTTCGAAAACGATCGGACCCCGGTCGAACTATCAAACCTTGAACCCTAACCTCATCGATTCAATCTCCAATTTGATTTTCAAAACCCAAGTATGCAAATAATAATTAACTAGTTAACAAATATTTAATTACCAAATATTTATTTACTAATTCACCTAAATAACCTTAATAAAAAATTCACCTAAGCAACCATAATCTGAAATTCACTTAAACAACTCTAAATTAATTAAATGATAAATTAAATATAAAAAAGTGGTGCACTGTTTGTGCGCCAACACCACCAACAACGTATTTTAAACTTTAAACCCTAAACACCACTAACAACCTATCTATTTTGTGCGCCAGCAAAGCTAGGGCTTTCGGGGTGGAGCTAAAGCAGTAGCGGAAGATCAGTTGCGAGATTGGAGATTAAGTTCGGGAAACGGCAAAGTGATGGCAGCGGTGAAAGTGGTACGTCGTAGGAGCTAAGGAAGGCGGGTAGGAGATTGGGCAGCGATGAAAAAGGCCTGTCGGTGGAGATTGGGCGGTGGCGGTGGTTAGAGCTTGGAGGAGAAGGAGATGAAGGTGAGGGAGATGTGGGTTTCGAGTTAGGTCATTAATTTTTTTCGAGTATTTAAACATTAATCTCAAAAGGCATTTGTATATTTGTAGTCATGAAATTCAAATTTTAAATCGTTTTTTTCTCAAAAAGTAGGGCGTGATATAGCAATCCATTATAGAATGTAAAGTGTTGATCAGTATTGCTTTTCCATCATCAAGCTTGATTGGTTGTAGCTCAGCAAGATCAAAGAAAAGATGATGCCTAGCTCCTCTAGCTTACAATTAGGTGAAGACAAGAGATCAGTAAGGCCGGTGATCGAGTTAAACCATTTACTCTATATATTCGAAGCAACTGCACTGATTTCAACCCCAAATGGTTACAAAGAGTTCGACACTTGCTCATCTCTAGACGAGTCAAATTCCCCAGATTCACTAGATGTGGGAGCCATACATGACTCTTCTCGATTTCAACAGGGGTCACCAACGATGGTTACTACCAGCAGTGTCATCGTTGATCTTTGTTTGTGTGAGCGATAAAGTATTCAACTTGGAAACCTTCCACCATAGGGAAGGGATGTCGAGTCCATGCTTACAATCCTCAACTTCCAACACCTCCAACTCGGACATGTCTGCGAGATTCAAAATCCGGGATGAAGTGTACAACTCCTTTAAACCTGTAGGTGTCTTATAGTCCACCACAATAGCTCCCATCGTGCTCTAGAATTTAAGAGACGACAACTCACCAACATCCGCGATAATCTCTCTCAAGTTCTCACAATTGAAGTAACATAGATCGAGCTCTCGGAGTCCCTTCAACATACCAAAAGTTTCTATGCTTATCTTTCGTATATTGATGTATCTGAGTTCCAACACCTTTAGATTCTTCAGCTCTCCAATATCCAGTTCCGTAACTTGTTCTTTATTGTAACTTACCCTGAATATCTCTAGACTTTTGGGCAAGTAGGGGAGTCTTGTAAGTTTAAAATAGTAGTCCGTAACTATTATTATCAGTATCTAAGCCAATATATGTACCGATTCAGTTAGCATTAATCAACAGAATCAAGAGAACGAAGTTCAAAGTTGCATAAGTAAAACCTACTATGATGAGGATCCAATAACCTCCCACTAGAACTGACTGCAGACTCAGATGCAACATATATTATTGATATAGCTAATAAATTCGTCGCTATTTCTTGCAAAGTAGGGTACTTTGCACCATTAAGTTTCTACCACATAAGAAGATCGAAGTCTGCAGTCCTAGGAAAAACATCTTCAGCCAAGTAGTGGTCAAGCTAAGTTGTTACCAATGTGGTTCTCGACCTTTTCCTTTAACTTAAATATAAGTAGAAGTCAAGATCCGTAGCAGGGCTAGTAGTAACATTGGCAGACGACCCTAATTTAGACCCATTAGCTGGCCTACTCTCAAACTCTCGTTGGCGATGTAATGAAATTGTAGATTCCACGTAAAATTGAAAATATGGGTAAAATCGAAATTGTACGAACGAATCGTAAAATCGTAAGATTTTACGTACCACCCATGGATTAAAATAGACAACGAAAAGTACATAGTTTACGATACAAAACTTATAAAATCATAAGTACGCAACACAAAGTACACATTCTTTAAACGATTTTACGATTTCACCATGTTTTCTCCGATTTCATACGATTTTGATGTCCATCGATTTTACAGTGAAATCAAGATCGAACTCCTACTGTGAAATCGAAAAATCGTACGATTTTGCGATTTAAATTGTGATTTTGACTACCTGTTCGTTGGTGCTCAAACACTAAATCACAACCCACAATATCAATGTTCATACTGCTAAACTTTGCAGCATATTACTCGATGAAATGTAGCTTATATCGCATATCCAAAACAACATATATAGCCAAGACTAAATGAATGTCATCCCAATATTTAACAAATTTGTTTCACATTTTTCCAGCCATGTCACAAATGAGAGGGTTAGGATCATAAAGACCATTCAATTAGTTTCATTCTTAGTTCACAAACCCTTGGGAAAAGGAGGTTGGTAGTTGGGTAGTCTGAATCAAAGAAGACATAAGTTATATTGTTGAAAATCTCAAGCTTCTCACAAACAACATATGCAAAAGTCCCAATCCTTATTACTAGGCAAGGAGGTGTATTGAGCGTCACAGTGCCTCAAACGAAAAAAACCATCTTTGTATTGAATTGCAACAGAAAGCATTTGATTGATAGAATTCCATCTAGTAGGACCGTCCAAAACCAAATTATTTATCTAAAGTTATCTTCAATTGCTTAGCAATTTCATGAAATATTTCAATTCTTTTAGATATCCAAGTCCAATAAAAACCATTGCTCCTAATTTTCTCAATCCCATCCTCAAGGACATCAAATATATCCTTCACAATTAGATAGCACATGCACAGAATACCTCATGTGTACTAGTGATCCATCTTTAATCAAATCAATCAAAACTAGTTTCTTTTTTTAAAAATCTATCAAGCAAAGCTTATAGTGGAGTTGTCAAGAGTGATGGTAGACAATTTACTGTCGATGTTCCAGTCCAAAAGACACGATGAGATTCTTGTTGCCAGCCTCTCAGCGATATGTGGAGCAGACACATAAAAAAACTAGTGAAAGCAAAAAAAAAATGAAGAATTTAATTAACCGTAAGTCAACATCAAAGATTCAACTACAATCGTGATTACCTTAATAGATATGTGGAGCAGGCTTCTAATGTTTCATGCATTGTCTATATAATGGGCGGTTACAACAATTTGCCTCTTTTTTATTGGTTGATCTACACATATTAGTAGTTATCGCTATTCTACCTTTTTTCCCATCCAACCCCTTCAATATTCTACTTTTCTCAACCTCATACATACCCATAATTTCTTTCTTCATAGTATTCCTAGATGGAACCTTGATCAACGATTTTAATGAACAACAACAATTTTTGAAATATAAGTGTTCAACCATAGCAATGGAATATTCATGGATTAGAATCATGATTCTCAGTTCCTTCTTAGACACCTAACTATTAGACTTACTCATCGAAATATCTAGTTTACCCTTTTTTCATAAATTTAGGTCCAAGTATTTTCTGCCTACCATCATGGATTTTCTTTTGAATACACCTATTCCCATGGTTCCTTAGATGTGTAGTACCATTAGTAAAATGCCCAAGTAGCATTTTATGACGGTAGATACACTTACTTTCAATTTCTCGTTTATAATAAGTCTCTGAAAATTAGGCTTGACATATGAATTCAACTGCCTACCAATTGGAATAAATTCTTGATTCGGCTGTCCACCTTGAGAATCAACATGACCAACAGTAGCAACGTGGTTTCGTGATCCTATGACAACAGCTTCAGTGGAAGACTGAGCAGTCGAACCAACATCATCATTAGGTACAGCTTGTGTTGGTGCATGTACTATAAGGATTTAAGAGTCACCTCAATGGGCAAGAAACATTCATGCCCATATGTAAAGAAAAATGAGGTTACCTTTGTGCTACTTCGTGGCGACATCTTGTATGCTCATTAAGCTTTACATAAAATGATGTGCCATTCTCTGGGGTTGTATTCTATCATCTTAGACAATATTCCCTTCACCATTTTGTTAGATGCTTTAGTTTGGCCATTAGTTTGGGACTAAAATGGAATGAAATTTATTATATTGATAACATATTGGCGAAGGCCATCACTTGGTCTCCTCGAAGGATTGTTCCTTGATTTGCTATTATAGTGGCTGGAAAACGAAATCGATGAATCATATGCTCTTTGATAAAGCTAATCCCTTCTTCTTGATTTACAACTTTCATTGGCTTGGCTTCTACCTATTTGGTAAAATAATCTGTTAACAATATGATAAATGTATATTTTTTAGAGGATGGTGGATAAATTTTCCCAATTAAATTCATTGCCCAACCAAAGAAAGGTTATGGCTTGATGATAGACTTTAAGTCAATAATAGGAGCCCTCACATTGGGTCATAGCGTTTACATGCCTAGCAGCCTTTAGCATATGCACCACAGTCCTTGTTAATGGATGAAAAATAGTATCCATATCAATGAAGTATCCATCTCATCGAAGGACCAGCATAATGAGATACACATATACCCTCTCATGTACTTTCAGCCATAGCTTGTAACTCCTTATTGCCCCTCAAACATTTCAGCAGCAAACCATTTGGCCTCTTTTTGATCAAGGTCCCATCCATCATTACATAGTTTCTTGCCTTGAACTTGATAGAGTGATCAGCATCCTTGGTCGATTTCCTTAGGTACACCATTAAGGGAATTCGTCAATCATTGGCATCCTTTTTATTTATGGTGAACACCTCTACTCCCTGCTTTAAACATTCACATAATGGGTTAAGTGTTTATACATGAATTTGTTCTCCTTGTGCATGGTGAAACTCTCTAAAGCCGGAAGCTAGTTGTGCTAAGTAGTTTGGCTTGCTATTCTCTTGGCGAGGGACTTACTTGATAAAGACATTGTCAAAGTGATAGAGCAACATTTGAACATAGTCAAGTTATGTGTCCAATACATAATTTATACAACAAAATTCACCAAGTACTTGATAGGCCACTAGTTGGGAGTCCCCTTTAATATTAACACTCCTAGCTTTCAAATCAATAAGTATTTGCATCCCAACCATTAATTCCTCGTATTTGGCTTGGTTAGTGGTGCATGGAAAATCAAGGGTAAAAGAAAAATGTAAGGCATGCCCTGATGGGGATGTGAGAACCACTCCGACACCAACGCCCATACGAGGTTTTGAACTGTCAAAGTAAAAAGTCGATGGGACATCACCAACCATACCTATCTCCACTTACTTAGGAAACACATCCACACAAGGGTGGTCTACCAAGAAGTAAACAAAAGGTTGGCCCTTTATTGTTTTTTGGGACACATACTGCAAATTGAACTCAAATAGATCAAGTGTCCACATATCAATCCTCACATGGATTATTGGTCGGAACAATATGTATTTTATTAAATCTGTCTTACAAAGGAGTTAGACTCGAATAGGCATCAAGTAATACTTTTAGCTTTGTAAATGAGATATATAAAGTTAAACACGACTTCTCTATGGGAGAATATCTCAGTGCAGCCCTATTTAGTAATCTACTTACGTAATAGAAAACATGTTCAAGGCCAGAGTCATTGTCTTGAGCCAATAAAAATGTTGTAAAGGTGTTAGTGGCAGAGAGATATAACTCCAAAGGACGATGTGGGATTGGAGAATAAATTACTAGCGGGCTCACCAAGTATCTCTTAATGTCATTAAAATATTGTTGATGCTCGTGACGCCATGCAAACTCTTCTTGCGAAACCCCATCCTAGGAGTCCCGGTCAAACCTCTGGTTCAACCGAGGAATCCTACTCGGGTTCCAACCTAAACCAAAATCGACTGACAACTACTAATTAATGCATTAAAACAAGCATTAAAAACTAAATTGAAACTTTTATAGAACTTGGAAACTTGACAAGACAAGAATCATGGTATCTTAAATACATGCTTAAAAAAAGACAAGTGGAGATACAACTCCAGTTCTCAAAATGAAACAACACAAATATCAAAACTCCGACTAGCTCTCTCTCCACCATCAGCTCCAATACATGTGACTGAAATACACAGATACAGCAGGGAAAACAAATATATGACAGGGTCAGTGATAACCACTGAGTGGCTATCTAGAGACTGAAATTGAGGATAGAACATACAAGTAATCCTAGTGGTCCTATAGTCAGCCAACCCTAACGATGTGTGGATAGCCTCATGGTGGATCATACCATGATACCACCCTGTATACCGTGTGAGCAGCATCTAAGGCATACTCTACACATCCTGCCTGATACATGACTTTCCTACGAGATTGCACAATTCATGGGTGGGTGACCGACGCATCATAATCGTGGGCTAGTCTAGCTAGGCCTATCTTGTCCTAACATGAACTGTGAATCACACACAACAGTTCAAATGCCATGAGCTTATGCTCGAAATATAATAACTGCCTATATAGTAGATCACACGCTACTATACAGCCTGAGAGCCCTCGCTCTAAATCACATCACAACATTTGTACAGTAGATCACACTCTACCATATAGTCCTGAGAGCCCTTGCTCTGAATCACATGAAGAATCTATCATTGGATTCCTAACAACCTATTACAGTTTTTCGCTTATAAGCTGAATGTGATCCTAAACCCCCACCTCTACTCAGCTTCCTGGTAGAGTCTGATTCATAGCTTTATTCTCAAAACTCAATCCTCCTGTCCTGATAGACCTAAAGAGACCAATCAAGGATTGAATCTCCAAAAGCACATGTTGTCAGATTTTCCTACGTGAGTTTCAAGCTGTGGGATTAAGAGAGAAGAAGAGGATTGATTCCCTCCCCATGCCTCTCCTAGCCTTTCTAACCCTCTATCCCTAACTCTAGACCTATCAGCTCTGACTTCTCTCCCGGATCGATCTCCTTCATCTCTTGGAAGAGAATATCCGCTCATAAATTTTATGTTTATGGAATTCTGAGTTGCAGGTCGAGACTCTAGCTTTTATAATAAGTCCACCACACTCGTGATGGACTAACCACAATGCCCGTGGTTGCCTAACAACCACGTCTGTGGCCTACTAATGGTCACGACCATGATCTTCTGATGGTCACGCTCGTGACTGACTACTGACCACTATCGTGGTTGGTCTGTTAACCATGCTCGTGATTGGCCATCTGTCAGACTGAAACCTAGCCGGTTCAACCCAAAACCCGAACCGACAGTTGATCCAAAATTAGGGTGTCACACTTCTTCTTTCTTTAATTTCAACAAGGGGTAAAAATTAGGTTCGACCATCAAAATTCAAAATAAAGTGTCGAATGTAGTTGACTTGGCCTAGGAACCTTTGTAGCTCCTTCATTGAAATCCCAAATCCTAACCTGTTTGGATTTTCCCACATAGGATTCAAATTAAGGAATTGAGAAGGGAGTCAGAAGATAGATTACCTTATGAAGCTTCCTAAAAAATCTCTAAGCCTCCCCTACTGATCTGGGATCGATCGACTTAGTCCTCTTCTCTTTCTGAAATCGATCCCCATTGCAGAGAAGTTCTAAATTGGGGTTTTTGTAATTCTGAGTTTGCAGATCGCGACTCTGTTTATATAATAAGTCTATCACGCTCGTGACCGACTTACCACCATGCATGTGACTGCATGGCAACAACGCATTTGGTCCACTGATGGTCACATTCGTGATCTCCTGTTGGTCACCATCATGACTGATGCTGACCACGACTGTGGTCTGTCTGATAACCACGCCCGTTACACATTGACGGTCACGCCCGTGAATGTCAGTTCTTCAGCCGATTCCAAGAATTCCCAGAATTCATATTAAAACCCATAATCGAATGTCAACCCGAAACCAGGTTCTCACATCCATCATGATGCTATCAACTATTAGCTAGGGCTGACTAATGATAGGATGATGCATATTGGATCACACGGTGACTTGATTAGATGTCTAGCTCAATTCTATGTGAGTCTAGTTAGGCCAATCAATGTTTATCACTGACCCCATCTATGTTTTCTATGCCTGATAAACTATGGAATCTCAGGAGCAAATACTGTCTAAGGGAGCTAGATGAGCAGCGACACCTCGACCGAGTGGCTTTTCTAGTCATAGAGAGAGGTACCTTTGAGGACCTCAAGTTATACCTTTTTTATGTTTTCAAACATTTCTATGTTTTCAGCTATTTGATAGACTTATCTTTGGATGTTGAGTTCTCCTATTTTGGGATGATTTTCATTGTCGTTTAGTATTTGATTGTGAGCCTTAGATGCTCTATTTTCATTTTCGCTGCCACTTTTATGATATGAGATATTTCAGTTCAGTTATTCATGTGTTTCTCATGATTACTTATGTGGTGAGTGAACCCTTGAGTAATGCATGGGTCGAACCGCGTGGTTTGATCGGATTATCTATGGGTGGATTTTACAGCTCTAATTAAAAGCTACAACTACTAGAAAGAATATTACATAGAAAGTTAAATTTTGGCAGAGTGTCTAGTTAGTGCGATTTGTCTGTTCCCTTTCTTTGTTGATTGCATCTTGTATATATAGGATGTCGTGAGGAGTCAACTATCATGGAAATTACCTCCCACGACCTGAATGTGGGCGTGATTTTTTCTCTTTCCCAATTGCTCTAGATTGTGGTTTTGACGGTTTCTTCTTTTCCAACGAATTTGGTGTTCTCTTGTTGGTGAGGTCCTCTAGAGTTGTGGATATGACAGAGGTCGTTGACACGATATAAGTACTGGAAGGTTGTACGGAGATGGCATGATGGCAGTAGTCGTAATTATGGCATGACCGAGATTGGAGTGGATGACTG
Source organism: Linum usitatissimum (assembly GCA_030674075.2). Taxonomy (NCBI): domain Eukaryota; kingdom Viridiplantae; phylum Streptophyta; class Magnoliopsida; order Malpighiales; family Linaceae; genus Linum; species Linum usitatissimum. The sequence continues at coordinate 4,758,400 of JAUJYP020001374.1, forward strand.
TCATTAGAAGTCTATCAATTTATTGAAGACAGATAAACAATCGATAGGTAATTGGATGGCAGTACTAAAATGCAGTACTGGATGGCCATATTGGATGGTAGTACTGGAAAATAGCAGTTGTTATATAATTTTTTTGTATAAATAGATAAAGAAGAGCCTCACTGAATATAGGCGACCTAATTATCCTTACGAGGGACAAACTGAAAAGTAGCCAGTGAAAGTAACCGGATGAGGCCTGGCCACGGTATTCTTGGAGTAGTTATCTCAGGCGGGTGTCATCTCCTGATCCATTGATGAGATGGACAGCTTATGTCGAATCAGATCACGATGGAGAATGTGTATCTTGACGCCGGTCGCCAGTTGCTAGGAGTAATTGGGAGATGGTCATGGATTCGAGAGAGAGGGGATCGACAATGAAAGGAATCACTAATATCGAACGGTCCAAATTTGAAGGATAAATACTGTAACTTATTATAATTTTATGGATAATCCGAAGTGATAAGAAACCTAAAAGGATGCTTCCTTTGGATTTCTAGCAACATACAGATTCTTTTCAAGCCGGAAGGACAACAGATACTTGATCCATACTACGTACGTACTGCATCTGCATGAATGGTGCATGCAATGTAACCTTTACTACATACTGGCCTTGCAAATCCTCAAGCTTCCTTTTTGCATAAATTCTTTTCTTTTGAGGTTCAGAATCGCATGAATATTTCATACATGATGGAAAACATCTCAAAACGAGAAGATTAATCCTAATCGTTAATTTTTGTTTCTTATTAATGGTGAATTCGTTAGTATACTTGGTGTACCCAAAGTTTTTATCATGGATGTCCATTTGTAAACGATCAATCTTTACGGTTAAAAATAAATTTAATTTTAAAACTTTATTAAACATATCCAATATAGTCTTAAATTCATTTTAATGTACAAAAGAATCACTCTCTTTACTTAGCAGAATCTATTAACTTAAACCGTAGAACAACCACAATGTCTACCTCTGTTATGCTCGTCAGTTCAGAGTCATCGAATGGAAGCATCTTATGGAACTTAACTCCTATGGAAGAAGAAGCTTAATCAAATGGTAACCTAATCAGCAGTAAGCAGAAGGAAATCCAACAACATAATCCAAGCTAATTACCGCCAGTTATGAATCTATAAGCTACAAAAAGGTGCGATAAATGAAGAAATTCACTTCCCGGGAAGGTGATGTCGAAGGGCGTGCATGAACAGGATACGTCTCAAATTCCAACATCAATCAAATTAATAAAGGAGCCGATGGCAACGAAAGGTAAAGATGATAAGAAGAGAAACGAGAAAATGACAATAAAGGAGAATCAAAAGTCAAACCCAAAGGCCCAATCACTAGGGATGTGTGGAAGCAATTTGATCGGAGCTAAATCGCTTATGAAATTAGGCCATTATTCGGCTTCTACGAGAAGGTAGATATTAATTATCACTTGTATCCGCCGCCGGTTGAAGGTTATTTGTGGTCGACATCAAAGGACGGCGGCAGGGCAATCCTTGTATATCATTTTTGTCCGAAATTACTTTACAAACGTCTTGACCAACATACGTTGCGCCATTCCTCGAGCTTCAAATTAAATCTAACGCGGCAATGAGCTTATGAGTTATTACTGTCAGCGCGCACCGGATGTGACAGCTCATACATTGCTGGGTACCACATGAGTTCATATGAACGGACAATAAATTAGTGTTGGAAAAATGAAACGTAGATGATGAATTCATAGAAGTTTATATGAAATTTTAATGAAAATGTTAAGTGGACCAATTTACTAAATGACACAGAGAAGAGGTTTAATGAAGGCAGAAAGAAAATGTTGTTAGTATTATGAACCGAAGAAGATGGGCTTTGGATTAGAATTATATTCAGTTAAAAAGGTTAATTGGGATTTACTGATAAACGTTGAATGGAGACATTAGAATGCTATAGTAAGAATGTGAGGGATTCATTTCTAAGTTAAAATAAATTTTGAGAGCAAATTGGATATATTTAATTAAGTTTTAAAATTATATTTACTTTTAACCGTCGAAATTAATCGCGTAAATATGAACGTTCATGATGAATTTACATTACTCATCAAAAAGTGAGTGTACTGAAATTTTCGGTATAACAAGTATATTAAGGAATTCTCCCTTATTAAGTATTTAGACCATAATAGTCATTAATTTATTGCTGATCATTAAAAGTCACTAATAATCATTTTAGTCCGTGAGAAATCATTTTCTCGAAAAACATAACTTCCAATGACAAACCAATATGTTTTAAAAAAAACCTATTTATAGTATTCTACGGCCAAGGTTTATCAAGCTTTTCTTTCGTTTTTTATAATTATTATAATATACTGTATGGATGAGATTCATCTTTAACTGGGCTCTATTAGACTCAAACAGTCAAATATATTTAAACAGTCAATCCAATAACGTAAACTCTTATCAACTGAAGTGCGTTACATATACCTTTTAGCCGGTATGAATAGGTAAAGACTAAAGGTTATATGCTACAAAAAGATACTTATTTGATTTCTTGGTCTTGAAACCGAAGAATGAATGCCCACTTACTTATTTCTTTCGTTACTATGGTTGTCATGGAGTTGGTGATCAATTGATTTGATTTGCCTCCCAACACTAAGAGAATCCGTGTTGTTGCTAAAAATGCCAAGGAAAATAAAATTCCTTTAGATTAGAACTCTGTAAATATAGTTGAAGAGTAAATATAGGATTATGGGATTATGGCAATGCCTAGTATTCATTATTTTTATTTCCCAAGTGAATTATAAATTGTCATCTAATGAAATATTTGATTATGGCAATGCCTAGCTGATTTGGCTCTCCTACATGGCGTAATGTCACCAGACGACAAAATGGTATGACTGGATAAATGATAACGTAGGTAAAATTATCGCCAGCAACGTCATACATGCATTCCAAATGTAATGCCGATGAAGGATCCTAGTCAGCAAAACACCACCGGAATTGGAATTCAATTGACGAGCAACTCAATCTTTTCCTGGAATTGATATAAAAATCCATGTCGACGGGCGAACTATGGCGCTGTTTTAGAATCCAAAATGATTTCTTCGTTTCTGTTGTTTGCTTTTTACTTCATAGACTTCAACTCCCTTGAAATGTGGACAAATCATGAATCCAAAGCAATTATTTATCATAATATGAGATGTTTAGAAGGAAATTACGAATTTAACGCATCATCAAACAAACCGATAAGGGGAAGACCAGGTCACTAATAAAGTAATAAAGTCAAACACGGCACGATTGCCTCGTGATCAATTGAATCTAAATACATAATAATAGGCTAGTTTGTTTATTCATAACTCGGTTTTTCCTAAACCCCAACAACTCACATAATTTTAATAATATTCTCTAGCAGCACACACACAGCAGCTACCGTGACAACCCTTTTCTTTTGAATGGCGGACTCAAAATAGAAAATTAATTTGGATTTAAATTAAAAATTTGTATGTATTTTTTTATACATAAAATGGTAAATATTTCAGTGATGAAATTTTTTTTATTATAATCTGGTGTTTGAGAGTTGCTACCTACATATAGACAGCAAGGGAGAAATATATAATATTTCCCATCCTCAATCTTTTAACAACTGTTCTCGATCAGACTCATCACGACCTATCTTAAAAAATTTCGGAAGCAAGCACCGTAAACAAAAGAAAGCAACAACCTACCTTGAAAAAATGCAAACAAATTAAAAAGGGTTCCATTCGAAAAAACTAACAAAGAAGACAAAACAACAAGGGGTAGCCTAGCCATAATTCTGGTGTTGATGGAGCAGACAAGAGCACCATCCACCACCTAGGCATCACTCCCGATGGCGGGCTGTCAACGGCAGACCCACCAAATATTCGAAGCCAGGATGCAATTTTTTGGGATTGTACCATCGGTCTTGGAGATGATGCGACGGAACAATCTTTCTGTTGCTCTGAAGTATACGCTCCAGCCATGGCATGTCGCGCACCGGATTTCCCCGCAACGGCATCTCGACGAGGCTAGCCGCACTCATCGATGGTTGGCGCGTTCGTCCCATTGACGTTGAACTCCTCTCATTTCCCTTCTTGTGCTTCGCCAGTGAATTCTGGTCCCGAACCTCGATCGTCACCAGGAAGAACGATGAAAGCCCATCGTCACCCATGCCTAAAGCTGGCAGCGTGATCGATCAAGACGGTGAGGAGAGTGGGGCCGAGAAAGCATCGACCGTCGGTGGGAGCCGGGGTGAGTGCGTCGAGGAGGCCACTTAGTTCGGAGTTGCAAGTCGTTAACGGTCGGTCTTTGGTGGCATAGTGGTGAAAACATGCTAGAGCGGCGGCATCAGTGATGTATTTGGAGGGAGTTTCGACGGTGATGATGGTGATTTCGGTGAAAACTCTAACTTTAGAGGGAGAGAGTAAACCCTAAATATATGTATAGAATAGAATAACTAAATGATAAATAAATTCTTTTCTGTTATGAAACTAAGAACAAAAGAGAACAAGAACATGGGAGGAGAAGTACTTTCTTATTGAGGTGTCAAAATGGTACAAGAGAGAGCACTATTTATAGGCTCTAGAATTCATAACCTATACATCACTAGTATAACTACACTTAAATAGGATATTCATTTTCATGTTCAATGTATAGAAGTTACAAAGGTAGGAGTTACAAATGGGCATTCATACACATAATTATAATATTCATAACACTCCCCCTTGAATGACCATTAGTTAAAAATATTCATTATTCTTCGAATACGCTTTTGATACTTGCCTCATTAAAAACCTTACAAGGAAAACCCAATGGGAAAAACCATAGTTAAGGAAAAAAGAGCGAAGTGCGTATTGACTCCCCCTCATCATGAAATCAATTAAGATCCTTCATTCGTCGAACTATAATTATTGTAATAACTTCTCCAAAATTGATGTATGGAGAGCCTTGGTGATTAAATCAACCAAATTATCGTTTAAGCGCACTTGTTTATAGAGTATGTCAACTCATGAAAATATTCTTCCAACTCATTGGAGTTTTTGAATATAATGTATGCATGTAATATGATCAATGGTCATACATAATCAATATTTATAATACGCTCCCCTTGGATGACCATTTGATGAAAATATGCCTCATTAAAACCTTACTAGGAAAACCCTATGGGATAAAAACCTAGTGAAGGAAAAAGAGTACATAATCATCACATCACGTTGCAACATTTTCTTGCAACTCAAGGATATATGCAAAAGAAATATCATGCATGATTTATAGGATCAGATCTTGAAATGGTGGTGTAGCTTTATAAGTTGGTTTCACAGCCCACCAAGTGGTAAAATTATCACATGAGACCAATTTATGGTCAACCAACACAAATATGACCAAGATTACTACTTCAAAACCGAGTACATCTTGTGTTTTAATAAAGGTCGATTAAACTCGACATAGAGTCACATAGTGATCTGACTACCATCCGAGCATCGATAGCCATGTCATATCCATATAACTTTTTGTTGGATATAATTAGTATATCATTGATGATATACGAAAATCATGTTCGAGAGAGATGCACGGTTGGCAAGTTAGTGGTAATCTTCCACATCTTTCATCTCGAACTCTATAGCTAATCAATAGTTGATTGCTTTGAGAAACTCTTTACGAGCTCAATAAAGTGTATGTCATCTATGTAACAAAAGATGATCACATCTAATTATGTCAAAATAAATGAAACACATTTTAAAATATAAAATTAAATTAAGAAAATTTTGGTAAGAATTTTGAAACCATAAAATATGACAAAGATGATTTTTCAAAAAATCAACTTGAAATGAAGAAGAAATTATATGCATAAAGAAATGTATGATATGCTAAATGTACCATGCCTCGCAATCTTTCAATTCATATGACGTCAATTGGATATAATTGAATATCGTTCACGCGAACTTGAATTGTTTGCTTATAGCAAAATAAATCCTCGAGGGAATTTCATATACACATGTGTATTCTAATTATGCAAACCATACATATAGGTTGCAAGGATATCCATTAGGGGCAAACTCTTTCCCTTCATAAATTGCCAGACTAATCGAATAATGAAAAGTAATTGCAACCACCACATGAGAATATATTTTCTTATAATTAAAATATTATAGGTTTGTTGGATAGAACCTTTCAAAATGAGATGTCTCATAAGACTTATAATGAGATAAACATGTGTCTCATTTGCTTGGCATCTTCATATAAAGACTTTATGTCTTAAAACTTTTCATTTTTCTTGGGAATTTTGTTTTGCCTCAATTGAAAAATTTTCAGCCAATCATTTCTTTCTTTGCATGCATTTTGGCTCACGATCCTCATTTTCAACTATCATATTTAGCGTTGCACTATACGCAAAAATTTCGTCGACGTTGACTTCATTGGGGTTCCAATATTTTCCATCCAAGATATAGATAATTGAGATATATATTCATATCTTTCAGGTACCTGAGACTCTTCTTGAGCACATTATTTGTTTCTCTTGGTGGTGTTTGCTTAAATAATCTTGTACCACATTATTTAATAGTTTCATGGTCATATACCACATTATCGTTCCTCTCCCTTGTGATCATCAATATATAAATCAAAAGGATCTTGTTCCTTCTTGAATAATGCAATAGCTCTACTAAAGCTTCTGAGTGATTTTGTACTACTCGTTATATGGTGCACTATCGATGAGTTATATATCACAATGTATTATGTCGTTTCTCATCATGGCAATACTCATTTTGCAAGAGAATGATGAATAGCACAAATGATAAATAGAGATACTCCATCATAGTCGTCTTAACCATCCATGTCACCAATTATGGGATGAATAATCTTCACAATATAAATGTACAACCACCAAGGAAAAGGTTCCATATAGAAACAACAATAATAACTTGTTCCATGTGCTAAAAAAATGTAACAAATAAGTCTTTGCACATTTGATGGCTTATGAAGCAATATCATTTGTATATGATCATCAAAATAAAATTGATGGATGTATCCCCTTTTATGTGATTGAAATTGTTCAACATGAATTTACAACTCTCTTTCATATAAAAGATGTATTTCTCAAAATTCATGACCATACCAAATAATAGATCTTTTCCTCCACAATCGTGTATTGGTGTTTACACTTGTGGGAATGTATGTATGTATATATTTGTCACTTTGTGGATATATGAATATAATAATTCACTTCATGGAGTGATATGGTGTCTCATTGGACCACCAAACATTTGAGACATATAAGATATTCGATCTTTTCCTTGGAATATTTGTCTCTTGGTACTTTAATCGTATCATACTTTAAGAAAATTTGCCACTTGAGGTGGTCATACATGGCTTTGACATTACGCCACAAGATACATGAGTCGTTGCTCATTTTTTTTGTCAACCATTCATGAAGATTATGGCGAATAAGATTAAAGCTATGGCTTTATCTTGAGAAGATGTTTTATTATCGTGTTTGATGGTTTCACGAATATCATTATAAATGAATTTTAGCTTCCAATGCCAATGAATGGTGAAGCTTGCCCGAAATATGGAGGGGCTCAAATTACAAAATATTCAATATATTATAAGAAATAAATAAAATATCATTAATTTGATAATAAACTCATATAAAATTAGTAATAAACCATTAACTAATAATAAGTATAACGGCTATTTGATAACATAAATATCAATATAATATAGCCATAAATTTGAAAAGTCGCAACAAGTGAATAATTATGATTGTAAGGAAGAAAATGTTAACTCATATTAAAAAAAATATAGTAAGGTCATAAATTTAATAATAAGGTCATATAAAGAAAATAAAAACATAAAGCGACAATAAAGTAGAAATCAATGAAGAATTATTCGGCCATACTATTCAAATGGTAAGCAACCCATAAATAGGAAATTAAATTATATTAAACTAGTAGTAATGTAAGTGATTGATGTGCATGATGATAAAGAACAATGACTCCGATTGTTGAAAATAAGTATGAGAAATATTATAGAAAAATGAACAATAACGCCGGCATGTATTATGCAAATTTCATGCACCCGAAAGTAAACCGCAACCCACGCATATACCAAATAGGCAAATAATAAATTTTCAAAACGCGAGTATCATGAGTGTAAATCTCATTAGCCATATCGTGGGCATCAAGAGCATAAATCTCATTGGCCATATCACGGGCATCAAAAGCGTAAATCTTACTAGCCATATGGCGGGCGAATTGTATTGTTCCGCGTGCACCGCTTATCTCACGATTAAAAGTAATCTCTCATTGTATGATTACAAGAGATTGCTCGACGGCAGAACTTCGTGCTGATAACGTGTTATGAAACTAAGAACAAAAGAGAACAAGAACATGGGAGGAGAAGTACTTTCTTATTGAGGTGTCAAAATGGTACAAGAGAGAGCACTATTTATAGGCTCTAGAATTCATAACCTATACATCACTAGTATAACTACACTTAAATAGGATATTCATTTTCATGTTCAATGTATAGAAGTTACAAAGGTAGGAGTTACAAATGGGCATTCATACACATAATTATAATATTCATAACATTTTCAATATAATCAGTTAAAATATAAACAAATATTTGTTTTATTGATTTTGGTTAAAACAATATTATATGTGCTACTAACAAAATTTATGATGATTACTTACCTATTAATAGGTTTGTTATAACATATAAGTTTAAATTTAATTAATTATTTAGTCTATACAAATAAATATAGGAGCATAATTTCAAATTCTATATGTTGAACTACGAAATTATCTAAACTTTCCATATAATTTAGTACTCAAGATCAAGATTTTGAAAACCGGACCGGAGATTGAACCGGTGAGGTTAGGAGTTTAGGGTTTGATAGTTCGACCGGGGTATGACCGTTTTCAAAACCGGGTTGGACCATTTTAATTATTAATAAATAAATATAGCTAAGCCGGATTGGACCATTTTTTGATTGAACCGGATCAAATCGGTAGTATAGACCTCTTTCAGAATCTAGATTATAATATTGAACTCTCTATACTACCGGTTTGATCAAGTTCAATCAAAATATTGTCCAGTACGGCTTAACTATATTTATTTATTTAATTAATAATTAAACGGTCCAACCCGGTTTTGAAACTTTCGGACCTTGGTCGAACCATCAAACTCTAAACCCCTAACCTCACTGGTTCAATCTCCGGTCTAGTTTTCAAAACCTTAGTTTTTCTTCAACATATGAATACAAATGAACACATGTTATAAATATTAATATTATGGTTTATGAATGCCCATTTTGTAACTCCTATATTAATGTTATTGATTGTATTTTATGTCTCCATTTAGTGTAATTACATGGTCATGGAAGAGTTGTATCTTGAGCCTATAAATAGTATTCTAAACATTATAAAAGACACACATCAATAAGAATCATTCTCCTCTCTTTCTCTCTGGTTTTCCTCTCGTTAATTAATTTCATAACATGTTACCAGAACGAAACTCTACGGCCTTAAAAGTTACTCACTGCTATAACCGGAATTGAGTAGTCTAGTGTAATCATGCAAGAGAAGATTACATGTATAAAGAAGTATAGGCGAAGGCATAACCTCACTGGAAAAGGCATAGCCCCTTTTATTTGTGGGGAACAATACAATTTCGTTCGAGTGAGATTTATACTTTGATGCTCGCAATGTTTTTTCAAAACTAAATTGAGTTTGCTAACTAATATAATATGCTTTTAATTATTTTGTTATCTTTCATTTATGTATGAGTTTTTTTATTGTACTTTAGAAGTTATACAGTTGTTTTTGTTCATTCGCTCATGATAAAGTCTCCGTATTATGTTTCATACATTTATTTTTATTTATCTCTAATTTTTCGAAGTTCATAATGAGGTGCAAGTTTTTCGTTAATATTTAACATATACATGTTACATTTTTTTGATAAAACAAGCAGAATAGCTTTATTGATGGAAGATAAGAACATTCCAACACTATGCAGGTTGAAACTGGGAGTTGCTTTCACAAATGGATAGCAAGGGAGAAACATGTGACATATAGTTCATATCCTTCGCGTCCTTAAACTCCTCAAACCCATATTTTACACATCTGTCATCGACTCGAATGAGACTTCTACTAACCGACATAAAACGAGAAAATACTACCTTCAAAATATTAAGAAAGTTTAATCCTCGATTACTCCTAAACCAAATTGGTTCTAGACGTAAAGCAAAACAATACAAAAGCATATGTAAAACTTATATCCCTGACACAATACCATGCACGTTTAAAACAAAATTGTAAGGAAATCGATTCTCATGTCCTGAACTAGAAACTCTGACAGAAAACTAAGGGAAAAAAAACACACAAGTAGGGTAGCCGGTCTTTTATTGCTATATGGAGTTGAGCGGAGCTCCACCAAAATCAATTTCTACGGAGCTGGGCGAGTCACCACAAGCCGACTCGCCTGAAATTAGAATCGCGATGGAATGCACATTGAAGGTACCAGCGCCTTAGACGGAGCTATCAGCGAAGTTGGAACCAGGGTATTTCTCAACGGGCGCCAACGAGGAGTTGGGCCTAACCTGTTCTAGGATATCGGTTAGATGCTAAGTTGTTGGTGGTGCAACTCTCCAAACCATCAGGGTCTTGCCACGGTTTGGAGCTCCCATCGATCTTGGCTCCATAGCTTGGGTGGATCGGTGTGTTGGCTTGGTAGCCTCGGCCCCGATGGTTGAGTTGGTCATGGCGGTAGTGAAGGGTTGGTGGTTCGGCGCGACGGTGGAGCTGGTGGTTCGGCACTGCTGCTCGGCGAATGTCGGTTTGGTGTTGGCGTTCATAGATGGTATATGGTGATGATGGACAACTTGAGTGTAAGGAGGCGGTGTTGGCGACCTAGAAGAGGTAAGGAGCCCTACCGATCGACGTCCCATGACGGGGAGGATGCAAAAGCCCTTAGAGTTGGGTGAAGAAACGGCCAGGTACACCGGTTACATATATGAAGTTCCTATTATGTTAAATTATAATTTAGAGAATTAGTTAATATATTCTTTAAAGATATTAATGGTTATTGTTACAAATTTACAGTTTTGAATCTCCAATTCTTGGTATGGTCTATGGTATGCGATTTCAATTATAATCGTCCAAGAAAATAAGTGGTTATTAGTTTTCTACTTATTTTATTATTTATTATTTTAAAGTTTATAATATGGTATGAATGTGTTTAATTTTAACATTCTTGTTCACATACATACGCTATTTTATATTTATTATTATTCATAAATTGACATTTTGATTATATATACTATTTCATTTTCAGATATTATATTTATGTTTGTCTACAATGCATTCTAATAGCAAGTGGTCATCATATTACTATTTCAAAAACGACTCTTCATATATATGTTATATCTATGTTAATGTACGCAATAATATATATTAATATCGTTATTCTACTTCTTCTATAGTATGACGAAAATCTCAAAATTTGAGATTGTAGCCCATGATGTTTTGGGCAAACATTACTCTTCATTTGCTTGAAAGTTAAAATCCATTTATAAAGGTCTTCGTGAAACCATCAACGACGATAATGAAATATCTTTCCAAAACAAAATTATAGCTTTGATTTTATTCGCCATCGCCTCCATGAACGGTTGAAAAATAAGTATAACAAGGTCATCTATCATATCAACACAGAACAAATGTTTTGATCTTTACTTGCCATCATCTCAAAGAAAGGCTGAAAGATGAGTACCATGAAACACAAGTTATCGAAAGGAAAAAGCTATAAAGCCACATTATATATCTCAAATATTAACGATCGACGAGATAAAATATTATTCTTTGAAGTGGATTACTGTACTCATAAAAGTCTGATATGGTTGAATGCCTAATGAGACACATAACTTAAGGAATGGGTAATCTTATATATGTGAAATGTTAGTAGTCTAATGAAACACAATATCACTTCATGAAATGAATGGTTATAATCATATGTCCCCAAAGTGACAAACACTACAATGTTCTAAAAAATTTGTGGCAGACAAATTAAAAATATGTCACAGGCAATGCCTCCGATAAAGCTATATATATATATATATATATTCTAGTCATATATTCATGTTGAGATTATTAATTGTTGGCGAGCCTTACTCGATGGAGCTATTGAATTTTCTCATTGATTAACAACGGTAATGGTTGGGATAGTGAATGACCTTTGGGAGCTGGTAGGAGTTTCGGGTTCATGTGCTCAATGAGGGGCAATTATGTTATTCGGGATAATGAATATTACTCACGAAAACTATACCTACTCCGCCTCTGAGGAATGGTTATCTCAAGACTACTCATCTTATTTCATAAATCATATAACTTTACCTCCGTACATGCACATAGTGGTAGGACCTTTTGAAAACTTCCAAAATGACAAAACCTATGTATCAGAGTGATATAATCTACCGATCTATGAGATAAGAGCTGCATCCAAAATCAACACTCACCGTCGATTTCACTGTCTTACCTAGAACACACCACTCAATGCTCTCTTCCTCTCGAACACTACCTACACACATTCCATAAAAAAACTTGCAGTGACAATTCGCAGTATTGCAAACTTGAGCTTTCTTTGCTATTTCGCAATGATTGTATTGCTCTTCATTCTCTATATATAGGTTGTATTCGGTTTCCATCTTTGCTCTTCTGGTGAATCAATCTTGAAGGATATGACTTTGATTTTGTAGCTGTTTAAAATATCTTCATTGATTTCTTTTCCTATTTATAGCTTTTGTGTGTAGCTCAAAACAGAGATGCCAGCACAGCAAGTTCCCTTGTTAAGCTTTATACTTACACATTCTACCATCCATGGAAGTCGGATTATGGTTAATATTTTTTTATAGACAAAATATTTTTTTGAAAAGATATTCAAATAGCACATCAACTTAAACTAACAAACCAATCTAATCTAATAAGAGAGGGGAAGAAGAGGAGGGGTTAGAAAGGGAGGGGTTAGAAAGGGAGGGGATGGAGAGGAGGAATAAAAGTGTCGGAAAAGTAATAAATTATTGTCAAAGAAATTCTAAAAATGATAAATTGCAGAGAGTGGAAAAGACTATTAAAAATTGCAGGGAAAATATGGAAACCACTACTAGTTGGAAACTGAAACACATTATTTCAACAACGTTGTGGGTACTATTATGAAAACTAATTTGTGTAATGGGGAATTGAATTGGGTAACTTTCTTATGTGGAAAAATGAAATTAAACCATATAATTTTTTTATTTAAAATCACATGAAATTTTAATTTTGAATATATATAACTCGGTTATTTCACAGCATCACGTTTCCTATTTATAAAATATGGACAAAACATTATTTTCCCTTGTATCGTAGATAATAACTCATTTTTTTAAAATTGCAATTCCATATCTAACACATATATATATAAGTAAATATAATTTTTGGGGCTTACCACGTAAGTTCTTGTAGGGCTCTACTTAAGTTTTAGGGAAAAAAATTTAAAAATTACTATTTCATTTAAACATAACCCACTTTCCATTGCGGAAAAACAAATTCTTATTAACTTTTTTTTATTTAAATTAGTTTTTTTTCACAATGTTTTATATGTTATTGTGTATTTTTTTTCACAAATGTGGTATGTTATAATTTTTTAAGTTAAATGACATCAATTTTGATATGTTTTATTAAATTATTTAGGAAAATAATTCAAAAATGTTGAGATACTCGAACGGAAGGGGAGAATCATCAATAGGCTCGGAGGAAAGGAAGAAGTAGCTTCCTTTCTACATAATATATGAAATGAGGTTTTGTGGAAATTTTTCATTTTGGAGAGCTTTCTAAGTAGATTAACATATATTACGACAAGACTTGACACAACCGAATTTTGAAAAATCACTGCAAGAATCCATGGAATGTGATCGCGGTAGTTGTAGGTACTCTTATGGTTCTCTTAACAATAGCTCAAATTGTATACACTGTAATTTCTTACTACAAATAAGATCGATAATCTCAGTAAGAAATAAGAAATCATAGTGTATACGGTTTGAGCAATTTTCAAGAATATGAAACTTGGTCGTATATTTTTGTCAAGTCTTGTTATTTTTCATGATAAAATGGGTGGCCAAATTATATCAAACTTATTTTTGTCAACCCTAGCATGGTCTAGCATATAATCTTCAATGATGACCTTGATGGCAAACAACTATGTCTATTCTCAAACAATATTGGAATGACACGACTCCCTTGGTGCTTGGGTTTTTACCTCCCTCTCCAAAATTTCGGAGCCACTACCCTCATAGTAGGGTTTAATACTACCCCAACCCTGCTCTCCCATCCGCATAAAAATCAACCCACACACGCCAAACACTCCTACCATGCCATCCTTCCAAGCAAAACTCCCATCTCGACCGACGAAATTCACCATGCCCCCAAAACCCAACAACCAAATCGGCCCGGTCAAACCTAGGACCGACATATCGCGCACATAATCAAAGGCAGAGGTGATGGAGCAGTACGAGCCAAGCACGACATCGAAAAATATTTCCTCCATGGAAGCAAACCCGTGCCTTCTTACGGTACAAGTCCAAGGACTATCCCTCAGGGATAGTGATGATGAGGAGCTCTCGCTGAAGGAAATAACACCATCGCCGCCTTCAAATAAGTATCTCCTTTGTTTAGTTGGTCAATATGGTGATATCAAATATCGGTGATGATCGATATTTGTTTTGCTTTCAACATGAGATCGACCTCTGTCGCATAGTTACAGATGGGTCGTGGAACTACGATGGGAGCCTCCTGAACCTGCATGAACTAGGTATTGTGGAGAACCCAAAATTTGTACCTCTCAATCTCGTGCCATTCTGGATACAAGTACACGAACTACCTTCAGAATACTTCCTTGAAGCCACAGGGAAAGTGCTAGGAGACTACACCGGAAGCTACCTGGCGTATGACACGGCGGATGATAACCACAAAGGGGAAGGACACTACATGCAGGTTCGAGTGCAGCTAGACACTAGAGTCAAGTTGGTCCATCTACATGGAGACGCTGGAATCAAATGCCAGTTTAGGTACAAAATATTGGAAATTTTTGTTACATATGTTGAGTCATGGGCCAAATGGACAAGTATTGTGAGTTTCTCTTTCAAATTCCAGCTGATTACATCACCCGTAAATGAGATGACTCTATCCGGGTGAAACCACAAAATGTGTTGGATGCCAAGGTAGCAAAATATCTCCAGGACAATATCCCAACCAAGGCAGGGGGGACCTTAAAGTCGGGACCGGTTAAGAGGCCATAAACCGTACCCGGGGGACACCTCAAAACGCCACCATCGACGGGAGTGGCAGGGACCTCATCACATGCAATGTTTCTCTTCAAGGGAGCGGAGAGCATTAAGATGGAGGTCCTTAATGAGGATGAAGACATGGTGGACGTCCAGGCAGATCACAAAAGCCGTCGGAAGGAAGTCTCGCTCAAAGGAGGCACACTGGTGGATCATCAAGGTAGTAGACTCTCCAAATCACCAAAGAAGGACGGTCTCGAGAAATCACATGTCATATAGGTGAGCCACATGAATGTGACCCGCCTATTAGCATAACTCGATTCGGAGGGCTGCAGAGTAGCTTCTCGCTCTGGCAACATCTCCACGCGATGAAGAATAGCAAGCTAACCTGCAGTCTTTTCTTGGTATTTTCTTTTTTCGTCATGGATATTGGTTGTTTAGCCTTTTTGTTCGTACTTTGTTTCTTTCTTTCGGGTTAGAATCACGGTCTGCAGGGTCGGCCTTTAGTGCTTTGCCCTTCGGCCATCGTTAGTAGTAGAGGTCCGAGTCTAAATTTTTTATCTGAATAGCTTTGGTATTGAGGAGAGTTTTGATGTGGTGTATATGATCTATGATCAGTACAACCCCCCTTATAAGCCACCTGTGGGCTACACCTCCCAGTTTACTATCAATACGTTGTATGTGAGCTTGACCAAGATGTTAATGAGTTACGTATATGCCGATCTGTCAAAAAAACCTATTGTCATATTTCACTTTTCAATAGTTGGCATTTTTTCCAATGAGCACTCATGTCTTGCTCCCAATAATTGTAGTCCATAGATGGTGTCCCTATAGATAGGAGTATAAGACTCTAAACATGTCGTCCATGTACTTTAATTTCAATTATGTAAGCCTAATGATGCTCCCAACGAACTCCATCTTCACACTATTGCGAAATACTTGCTCAATCTCATAGCTATTAATTTATAGTCTACGATGAGTCCCCTTAAAAACTCACCAAATTTGGATTGGCACCATGACTATGTCCTAAACTATATTAACTTTTTTAAAAATTTTTGATGTTCGATCACTTGCCGACTAATTCAGTTGAGAAAATATTCCGGGGTTAAGGTTTTACTTCTCTTCCAATGTTATTGCGGGAATTCAAACTTTAATTCGCCTTTCCAAATACAGCCACTAACACCACTGTACCAACAACTTGTTAGATTAAATTAGGTGGATATCAAGTGATAATTGATGGGTCCTAACCATACGAACCAATGAGCACACCCCAAGCTCAACAACCAGCCAACCTTAGATTAAGTTAGGCCCAATCCCAAGAGATTGGCTAGGGTGAAATTAAAAAGGGAACATTAGTGATACCGGGTGGAATAGACAAAGTTTAGTGGGGTAGGTTTTTAAAAGTTGAGTGATATTTGGTGTAATTAATTTGAGGCGATAAGTGAGAGTAGTGTGGAATTAGATCTTCATTTTCTTCGCTGCTTCCTACGATTTCTAACTTGGTGAAATCGAGGAACTTGGGAGCTAATGATCGTAAATCTCATCAATCGGTTTCATGATAAAAAAATCAATCAATGAAGGAGAAGACGAGGCGAGAGAGGAAAATGATGGAATTTTATTTAATTTTTGTAAAATTTATTTAATTTTTTATAAAATTTTCCATAATAATTGATAATAGGAGTAAGCATTGGTTGGGTTAGGTTTAACCTCAAAACCAACCAACCCCTTAATTAGTGAGTGACTGTTTGGACGACTTACACACACCCATTTATTGACGATGGGTGGGTTCGGGTTGGTAATGATGGATGATGGGTGGGGTTGGGTTGGTTAGTGAGTTGGTATAAAATGAATCATCTATCAAGTAGTGTAGCCATAATTTGAGTCAAGTGGGGTCCTTACTCTAATTAATAACTCTACGTATAGTTTTTTTGTTATGAAAGTACTGGATAATACATTTTTTTGTTCACTTCGAATGACAAAGCCGGAAATAGAGTCAAGTGGGGTCCTTACTCTAATTAATAACTCTACATCGAATTTTTTTTATTATGAGAGTACTCGATAATACATTTTTTGTTCACTTCGAGCAACATGTTTTTGATACATCAAATTTTAATTTGATAAGCTTGTTTTATTAGTTAATTAGATTTGTGCCCAGTCTATTGACCGAATAAATTACCCTGCTTTTTCTAGTTAAAAACATTAACGATTAGTTTGCATATCCAAATTCAAGGTGATATTCATCTTTGCCTTTACTCATAGACCTATATTTATTTTTTATAGTTAATTTTAAATTGATAATCTTATTCTTATTTATAAATTTGATTGTGACAGGCGGGAAATTATTGACACGGCAAACTCGAAATTTGATGAAAGTACATCTTGATAAATCTACGACCTTATGCACACGCAATTCGAAAAATCTGCAACCTAATGAACCAGTGACCCGACAAATCCATGACTCAAAGAAATCTGCAACCCGATTAACTTGACTCGTGATCTGGCCAGCCCGTCCATTTGATAGGCTTATGGTCCCTACACTAAATTTAGCTAAGATTTCTTAGAATAAGAGACCACAAATAGTTAATTTAAAAATATTTTTAGTACAAAGAAGCATGCTAGAAAATTTTTAATTGTTAGCCCTACATATATCAAATAATTTATAGATTTATTGTCACATGATGGGCAATACATGTCAATTCGGTGACTCACCCAACCCGAGACCCAATGTGCCCACAACTTGATATACTCACGACCCCTGATGGACCCGCAACCCGATGAACCTGTAACTCAATAGCCATGTGAACCGACAAACTATAACCCAAAAAATCTACAACTAAACAAATCTGTAATTCAACTTACCTGATCCGCGATCTGCACAACCCGCTTGCTTGAATGAAATTAGCCCAACTTTCATAAAATAAGCAACTATAAATAGCTAATTTCAAAATATAATACTTTAAGTACAAAAAGTATTGTCAAAAATTTTAATCGTCAACTTTATATTGGCACTTTAAATTACACCCTTGATTTTGTATTTATTGAATTACAAACTTTTATTCTCATTTTTTGTGATTGAAGGATGTATTAGTAATCATTATTTTCAAAAATAAAAAATAATTTATGAAGGATCAGCTTCTAGTAAATAATCTGGCATTACGGAAACCGCATCGCAAAACTATATTTCACATTAGGCTCAATTTTTTGCTTCTTTTTTAAAATTATGGATAATTATATGTTATATTTAATTTAGCATGAAATTATTATTGATTTTTAAACTCATGTTATATATCATATCTTATTTTATATTGGGGTTTTTATATAAAATTTAAATATTGATTTTGTTAAAGATATATTATTAATATGAGAGCATGTAATAGAGTAGAGATGGTGTTTAAATTTTGATTTAAAATTAAGTGATAATGTGAAAATTTGAGAGAAGAATAAAAGTTTATGTGGCAAACTCAATTTTAAGAATTGCTTTATTATAGGTTAAGATTAGTTAAAGAATGGGGTTGAGTGAAAAAAACTCATATCAAACATGCACTGAGACGATTTTGAATAGAAAATATGTATATCGAAAAATCAATTAACCAATATAGTGTTTCAAATCTAAGGATATATTGTTTTGAGTTAAAAAAAAATTAAATTTGCCACAAGAAATTTGTTTTTCTATAATCGCGATGTGGCTCTAGCTAGCCCCAATTTATATGAATTTTGTTACGAAAGTAATTTTTATTATTTTTCAAGTATTAAAAACTAACATAATAATTCTAAAATAAACTTTCATCATGTATTCCTTAATATATGTACATATATAAAATATCTATTAAATTTACATCAATACTTTTTATGTATAAAAAATAATTTTTCATCTATTACTTCTATTTTTATTGTTATACAAAATATGCTCGTAAAAAATAACATCAAAAAATTGACCAACTTTATGTGTTGTTTGTTATCTTAAAACATGACGTATGATCAAATACAATTTTTATTTTTTTACACAAAAAAGAGATATCAAGGCAAAAACAACATATAAAGTCTTAATTAAGAACTAGAAGGGCTTTTCGACTCTCTCATCTCATTATTTACTTATTTGATTTCTATCTTCCGTCTAAACGTCCTTCGAAAGAGCATGCTACAAGTCTTCGATTCATAGTTGTGGTGGTCTAACTAAATTAGAGAAAAAAAGCATGTTTTCTCTTCTATCAATCCAATCAACTCTATTCTGCATTTTTGAACAACATCATCCTCATCTTCACACCCTATAAAACTCTCATCTAACATCTCCAAATACCCCGTATATATAGTAGCTCAACAAATATATATTATATATTTTAGTAAAATATATATAATTTTTACGTTGCAATGGAGAAGCAAATGAGAAGAAGGGCGACGATGAAGTAAAAGGCTCCGAACTAGACTAAGGCTTAGTCTGGTTCGGCGAGGACATATAGGTCGGTAAGGATGGCATGGTAGTGTGTTCCCGTATTAGCTAAAATCATCTCTATTTCTCGACTTTGCATCATATTTTTGTGCTGCATAACTATCAGAAAAGAGGAGAGTTTGAAAAGTCAAAATGGTTGATGAGACTCGAAGAATAGATGCTTTTAATGAAATTAATTGAAATCTCGGTCTCCTTTTCAATTTGGAATTTTGTGATTATGAAACAATTCCACATTTGATTTTGAAATTTATTTTAGGTGATTCATTCTAACCAAAGAAAGTTTCTTTTTTAATTTGAAATCATATAAAAAAATATCTATAGGGCCTTTTACAACCTAACTAAAATAACATAATCTTTAATAGAATTTCTAAATTAAACAAAAAAAAATGTATAACATATATTTGTCTGAGATACTATGTATACGGTGTACTTTGAGATGTTAAATAAGAGCTTTATTGGGTGTCAAGATGAGGATGATGTTGTTGATAAATGTATAATAGAGTTGATTGGATTGATATAAGAGAAAGAAGGCTCTTTTTCTCTAATTTAGTTTGGCCACCACAACCCTGAACTAAAGACTTTTTAGCATGCTCTTTCGAGGGGCGTTTTGATTCAAGAATATGAGAGAGATAAGAAAGCCTTTCTAGTTCTTATTGAACTTATTTGATGTGGTAGTATAAGGCGATTTTTCATTCTTTAACTACGTCATGTATTAAGATAACATATCAACATATAAATCTGGTTAGTTTTTAATGTTATTTTCTTCAACAATATATTATATATAACAATTATAAATAGAAATAATAAATGAAAATACAAGTTTTTTTTATTTGACGAATAAATACAAGTTTTGATATAAATTTTATAGATATTTTTATGTTTCCTATTTAGTGTCATATATTAATTATTTCAATACGACGCAGTTCTCTACTGTATCGAGGAATGCTGCCGCTGAGGTAGGCAATTAAAATTCCATTTGCCAAGAAGATGAGAATAACAATTAAGATGAGGCATATGATGACTCCAAACGAGACTCACAGGTTGCATAATGTTGAGTACATATATTTATGATGATAAGATCATGTTCAATACAAGTGGCTAAAGTCCTAAAACACCCATTTATAGGACTGACATGCCCTGCAATGATTGTCCTATAAATGCATAATCCTAAATTTTGGGACTTTTGGGCATTAGTTAGCTAACCAAAATGCCAAATTTAGATCATTGATACAACGGTCAGCATTCACAAAAAAGGTTTATGGGAATTTGCGATTCATCCACTCCTGATCAACTTGTCTTCCCTCAAGGCAAAAAGAAAAGGGTGCCACGATGCTCTCGTCCCTATGTCCCAGAAATCACTACATCCTCCTTCCCATACGTCAAACCTTCTCCTTACAGTCAACTAAGGCTCCATGCTACTTCAATTAGTCCATTTCCAGAATCACATCGAAGACATCATAAGGTAGGACGATGAGACTAGCCATCAACTCCCTACGCTCACAGAGCATAACTACTCCCTCTACACAAGACTCCATCAGTAGAGTCTTCCCTACTGTGGTACTCACTCTAAAAGGTCTACCCATCTTAACATGCATAGATGAAAGAGTGTGAAGCACCCGTATAAAAGAAAGTGCACAAGGATGTGCCAGAAATGATAACTATACCCATAATAGTATCCGGAGCAACCTCTGCCTCAGCTCTGGTAGCATACACCCTACTATGTGCCTCGGTATTCCTCCTTGCGGCATCCCCTATCCCATGGGCACCGTGTTAGCTCTTCAAAGTGGAGTTTTGAAGCCTCCTCCTCTCATCTGACTCCCAGACAGAGCCCGAACCTGCAGTATTTTCGCCTCCGACACTACTAGTTTACCTAGATCAAGACAATCCCGAGAAAAATGACCCGGCTGGCCACATCTGAGCAGGCCCCAAACTTCCCAGTGTTGCATCTCGCTTTCTCGATAAAGAGGTGTTGGCTATGAGGTTCCAATAGCAATCGTTCGAGTGTAGATAGAAGAAGAGATCTAGGATTAAGACAGAATCGTGGGCACCACTTTCCGAAAAGAGTATTTCCACCCTAACAAGCCTTGGGTATCAGGAAATCCCTTCCGAGGATAAGACCTGTCTCACTCAAGTTCTTAGGCTTCAGATACTTGATTCACTCTCAGATTTCGTAGGCAAGGATAGATGTTAGTTTCTGTACACTTATTGCCTCTCTTATATAGGCAAAGGGGGGCAAGGACGAGTAGGTGTGAGTACCTAGCACCAAAAGGTGTCATTATCCCCAAGGATAGATTTTAGGCAACAGCCAATCAGTTCCCTACGGGTTTGGAGGGAAAACAATTCAGATATAGTTCGAATCACACGAAAGGGTGTGTGCCCATTCGTCCTAGGTGGGAGTGTTACCACTCCTGGTACCTAGCTTCCCACCTTCACTCCAGCTCGGTGAGTATCTCGGCTAGTGACACTATCAACCGGCTCAAGTTTGAGCCGGACGAGTTTCGGTGTCGGTCCCTAGCTTCGCACTTAGCTCAACGAAGAGCTTGAAGCTAGCTAGTTCAGCTAGTTCCCGAGCTAAGTGAGGTTTCCCTTCAACTCACATTTCTATCCTATCTTTGGGATCACACCAAGGTCGAATCCTTGGTGCATATTTCCAACATTCCTCCCCCATTTTAGTGAAGTCTGTGATTTCGCTAAAATTACAACAAATATCCAACCGAAACACTTGCATCAATGAAAATGTCACGAAGATTGAATTTTCATCTAGTACATTACACATTCCAAAATACTCGAATATAGGGGTGTCTCTATGGATTGAACCCCTGTCTACTCATTTGAGTATCTGAAGATAATATACACAAGAGTTTCTCCTATCTATTCCAAGATATCCCGACACTATTAACCGCCATATGTCCCAATCCTTTCACGAGCGCACACGAAACCAAGTCCAAGTTTCTTGAAGCGGCTACACTTCATGCCCGCATAGGTCAATTCCTTCCTCGTGTACTGCGTATACACTTTGTCAAGGAATCAATTAAGAAGTTTAAACTTCACCCTCTATCACTCGCGAGTTCGGAGCACATACCTTCGGGATGGTGCAAACCTTGTGCTCCGGCTTTCCATTCGTAGGCTTTCCGCATTGAATTTCGCCTCTAACGTTGTATTAGAGGGAAATTGGGTGTCCTACGTTTGGAGAACTATATGGACTTGAGTCCCACCCCTCCCTGCCGATTTGGCAACCAAATCCCTTGCTAATCCCTTCGTCAAGTGATCAGCCAGATTTTGCTCAGACCGAACGTATTGCACCGTGATCATTCCGTGAGTGATCAGTTCACGAACAGCACTATGCCTCACCCCTAAATGACGTGATTTGCCATTATAGACCCGACTATAAGCCCTAGCCAGAGTCGCATTGCTATCACACAAGATAGAAATCGGTGAGATAGGTTTCGGCCATAATGGAATCTCATAGATAAGGTCCCTTAGCCATTCTGCTTCCTTGCCAGCAGCCGCTAATGCTATGAATTCAGATTCCATGGTGGAGGTCGTGATGCAAGTCTGCTTCTTAGAAGCCCACGATATTGCTCCTCCTCCAAGCAGGAATACCCATCCAGTGGTGGAGGTGTGATCCTCCATGTTGGATATCCAGCTTGCGTCCGAGTACCCTTCAATAACCGATGGACACCCCTTATACGTTAAACCGTAATCCATGGTTCCTTTAAGGTAACCAAGTACTCGTCTGATTGCATGCCAATGATGAGTACTAGGATTACTCGTATATCTACTCAACTTGCCAACCGCAAAAGCAATATTAGGCCTTGTGCTTGTCATGGCATACATCAAGCAGCCAAGCACTTGCGAGTACTTGAGTTGAGACACTGCCATTCCTGTGTTGGGCATCAATTTCACACTAGGGTCAAATGGAGTCCTCA
Organism: Linum usitatissimum; assembly: GCA_030674075.2. Classification (NCBI taxonomy): domain Eukaryota; kingdom Viridiplantae; phylum Streptophyta; class Magnoliopsida; order Malpighiales; family Linaceae; genus Linum; species Linum usitatissimum. Next base: position 4,782,107 of record JAUJYP020001374.1, read on the forward strand.
ATTCTCGACATCCCTTGCCACTAAACTTGGCAAGTACCTTCTCAATGTAATGACATTGACTTAACGAAATTTCCTTCCCATTTCGTTTGATCCTAATCCCGAGGATCACATCTGCCTCCCCCATGTCTTTCATGGAGAACTTGGAAGACAAGAATTCCTTGGTACTATCAACCTGTTCTTGATCAGTTCCAAAGATGAGCATGTCATCTACATACAAACAGATGATCACTCCCTTGCCGAGTTCATCGAATTTTGTATACACACACTTGTCCGCTCGGTTTAAACGAAAACCATGTGACAAAACAACATCATCAAACTTCTGATGCCACTGTTTAGGTGCTTGCTTCAGTCCATACAAGGACTTGATCAGTTTGCACACCTTATGCTCATTTCTAGGCATAACAAAACCTTCCGGTTGTTGCATGTATACCTCCTCATCGAGATCTCCATTCAAGAACGCAGTCTTGACATCCATTTGATGGATCACTAGATCATGGATCGATGCTAGCGCTATTAGTAATCTAATAGTTGAGATCCGAGCCACAGGAGCATAGGTATCGAAGTAATCAACACCATGCCGTTGTTTAAAGCCCTGAATCACCAACCGAGCTTTAAACTTATCGATAGTGCCATCGACTTTCATCTTCCTTTTGAAGATCCACTTGCTGCCCAACGCTTTACATCCCACAGGGAGATCCGTTAACAGCCAAGTGTTATTTCCCGAGATGGAATCCTTTTCCTCATCGATCGCCTCCTTCCAAAAGGCAGCGTCTTGCGATCGCATAGCCTCTTCATATGTACTAGGGTCATCGTCAACATTGTGGCAGTACAAGTGTTGCGATCCTAGTTCCATTCTGGATCCCTCGATCAGATATACGTTGAAGTTGGTATTCAACGAACTCTTCAAGGCCAGCCTTTGACTTCTACGAGGCAAAGCCTGCTCGTCCACAGGGACAGGCAGTATATCATTTGATGACGGCATCAAATCCTTGGGTCTTAGGATTGATGAAAAGTGATTTTCATCGAAGATGGCATCCCTAGACTCAATTACCGAATGCACAGCGTGTGCATCGTTAGATTCTATAACATAGAACCTATATGCCTTCGAATTTTCAGCATATCCCACAAAGATGCAATCAATGCCTCTTTCTCCTAAAGTCTTCCGTTTAGGATCAGTGAGCTTTACAACAGCCCTACAGCCCCAAACTCGTAGGTAACTCAAGTTTGGTTTCCGCTTATACCACAGTTCGTATGGGGTGGTTCTGTTCCGTTTATTAGGAACCCGGTTTAGTAGATAACAAGCCGTAAGCATGGCTTCACCCCAAAACCCATTACTTAAACCTGAGTATGACAGCATCGAATTAACCATCTCTTTCAATGTTCGATTTTTCCTCTCGCCCACACCATTCTGCTGTGGTCTGTATGGAGCAGTGGTTTCATGAATGATCCCCATACTTTGAAAGTATATTGGATCATAGAACTCCCCTCCTCGATCAGTACGAAACACTTTGATCGAGATGCCTTGTTGCAATTCAACTTCGGTTTTAAACACACGAAATTTTTCAAGGGCTTCATCCTTCGAATTCAACAAGTAAGTATAGCAATACCGAGAGTAGTCATCAATGAAGTTGATGACATACCTCTTACCTCCGATAGTCGGAGTGCTATGTAAGTCACACAAATCGCTGTGTATCAACTCAAGCATCACTGATTTCCGTTGGATACTAGTGAAAGGCTGACGAGTAATCTTAGTGAGCATACACGTTTTACATCGTTCAGCAAAGACATCAAAGGAGGGCAGAATCCCTTCTTTCGACATTTCAGTTAGACGTTTATAGTTAACGTGCCCTAACCGCGCATGCCATAAGGAGAAGTCAGAGTTACCAACCAAGAAAGCATTATCGTTAATAATAATATTATTAACATTCAAAGCATAAACATGCCATTGTTATAGTGACCGAAGCCTACAAACACACCACCCTTAGATAATACATATCTATCGATTCGTACACTTGTTTGTAGCCATATCTATTAAGCATACTGCCCGATACTAAGTTCTTCCTAATCTTAGGGACATGAAGTACATCTCTAAGCTCTAGGCTTTTTCCAGAACTAAGTTCCAACACCACCAATCCACGTCCAACAATAGGCGCCGTTGACTCATTGCCCATGTGAAGTACAACATCATCATCCGATGCCTTGTATGTTTTGAACCAGTGACGATCCTTGCATACATGTCTGTTAGCACCTGAGTCAATCCACCATGCCACTTCATCATCCCGCACATAGAATGCTTCCGATATTAGTGAAACGAGAATTCACAAGCAATATCTAAATTAAGGTCTAAGAACCGACCTTTCGAAGTGGAAGTCCCTTGATCTTTCGATCCGGACTTGTGACGCCGTTTGTCGTGATTCGGACTCTTGTTCGTGGGACGATCACGTTTGTAGTGCCCAGCTTTCCCACATATCCAACAAGAAACTTTCGTTTTCTTGTTCGAGTCTCCTTTGGTGTTTCTCCAAGGGCGTTTCCTGCCCTTCCGTCGAGCAGACGGCTCCTCTTCTTCTGTCAAATGAACTGACGAAGAATCCTTCGGTTTCCCACTTTCTTGCAACCGTAGAGCTTCCTCTATCCGCAAGTGGCTTCCTAGTTGGATCAGGGACAGTTCCTCCTTCCCATGCTTAAGCGTGTGCTTAAAGTCCTTCCATGAATAAGGAAGCTTGTCGATAATGCACGACACCGAGATGGCCTCATCCATCTTCATATCATGTTGGGCAAAGCGTCCCAAAATCCGGAGCATCTCGTTGTATCGCTCCATAACCGGTCTAGTCTCGACCATCTTGTAATTTATGAAATTACTCACCGGGAACTTCGTACTCGAAGCATCCTCGACCAAATACTTTGACTCCGGCGCATCCCACAACTCGTGGGCTGATTCATAATATTGATAGATATCAAATAATGAATCCGCCATGCCATTCGATATATGGCCACGACATATGTAGTCGTCGTTGTCCCACTTTCTCTTGCTTCCGTACTCGTTCCTCCTTCATCTTCTCATCCGTCCGCGCCTCCTCCTCAAGGTCCGGAGGATAAGGTGTAGAGAGAACGTACACAACCTTCAAGGTAGTCGAAGGAAGTGCATCTTCTTTCGCCACCTTCGGAAATCTACTCCCTCAAATTTCTCGAGCTTGCCGAATGACGATGTCATTTCCTTGATTGCGGCGACCTTGGACATGGTAAAATACTCTTTTCGATTGTTGGCTATGAGGTTCCAAGTAGCAATCGTTCGAGTGTAGATAGAAGAAGAGATCTAGGATTAAGACAGAATCGTGGGCACCACTTTCCGAAAAGAGTATTTCCACCCTAACAAGCCTTGGGTATCAGGAAATCCCTTCCGAGGATAAGACTGTCTCACTCAAGTTCTTAGGCTTCAGATACTTGATTCACTCTCAGATTTCGTAGGCAAGGATAGATGTTAGTTTCTGTACACTTATTGCCTCTCTTATATAGGCAAAGGGGGGCAAGGACGAGTAGGTGTGAGTACCTAGCACCAAAAGGTGTCATTATCCCCAAGGATAGATTTTAGGCAAATGCCAATCGGTTCCCTACGGGTTTGGAGGGAAAACAATTCAGATATAGTTCGAATCACACGAAAGGGTGTGTGCCCATTCGTCCTAGGTGGGAGTGTTACCACTCCGCTACCTAGCTTCCCACCTTCACTCCAGCTCAGCTGAGTATCTCAGCTAGTGACACTATCAACCAGCTCAAGTTTGAGCTGGACGAGTTTCAGTGTCAGTCCCTAGCTTCAGCTTAGCTCAACGAAGAGCTTGAAGCTAGCTAGTTCAGCTAGTTCCCGAGCTAAGTGAGGTTTCCCTTCAACTCACATTTCTATCCTATCTTTGGGATCACACCAAGGTCGAATCCTTGGTGCATATTTCCAACAAGAGGGCGGTCATATCCTATAATGGACTACCTCTGCTGCACTTTCGGGTGACAAAAGCAATAAAGTTAGCCAGATGTGTGAGAATAACACTATGTGTGTCCCTCCTCCTCTCAGGTGTTGGCGACACCGACACCCCACCTGAGGCTGCTACCTTCCTCTTCTTCTCCTCTTGCCAAGCATGGCGTTCTCCCTTCCTCATACACTCCAGGTGATCAGCCCTCAAGGTTGTTACCTTGATATCCGCCAAGGTACCAAATTCACTGCTCGAGACCCCAATTTGAATGTGAGCTCTAAGACCATCTAGAAACATATGCTTAATGTCCTCCACTTTCTGCTCTGTTGAGCTCTTGTACAAATTGCTTAACTTGGTGAAGGTGTTATGGTAATCAACCACCTTCATCTCCCTTGCTTGAGATTGATGAACTCAACCCTCTTATTCTTCTGTCACTACTCTGGCATAAACTCCTTGAAAAAGACTAGGCACTCCTTCCTATCCTTCTCAACGGGATCCTCCTCAACTTCCACTCCTTTACTGCTCCTCTTAGCAAGTAGGCAGCGCACATCACCCTCGGCTCTGGCACAGACTTCAAATACCTAAACGCATTGGTCAACTCTTTAAACCAGTTGACTGCCAACTGAGGAGCCGTAGACTCCCCATCAAAAGTGATGGTGCCTACTAGAGCCAGCTCCCTAAATCCAGCCTAGGTAAAGGCGGATCCCTCGTCATGTTGACTGATTCTTCGTGATCACTACATACAGGAGAATAACGTTATACATACCTTTAAAAACCTTTTTCTCTGATTCTGGAAAACTCGTTGAAAACTTTGTTCGAAATTCACCCCTAGACGACCCGGCCGAACCATCCGGTTTGACCCATGCATACAACTCACGGGTTCCACTCATAACATCACATAGCATTTATCACATTCAAGACACAAAACTAACTCATGAAATACTCCTAAAAATATAATGAAACAACAGTGTAAAAACATAGCATCAAAGGCTCAACACACATCTCATAATCATCCAACATCTACATAGAAAAAAATCCCAAAATGAAAGGGGAACTTCCAAATGTGAAAACAACTAAAACCATGCCAAAATCCTCTAAACAAAGGGGTAGAAAGGTCCTCCATAGTGCCTCTTCATGCGACTCTCTGAGCTACTCGGCCGAGGTGTCAAGGCTGCTTGTGTCGCTCTTTTAGGAGGCATTGGCTCCTGTTGTTCCATAACAGTACATACATAAAAGATAGAGACTAGGGTCTGTGATAAACATTGAGTGACTATCTAGACTTGCGTAGAAATGAGACTGTAACCATGGATAGAATATAAAAGTTTATCTAGTCACTACTCTAGTAATGTGACCCTGTGATCCTACATGCATCTACCTAGCATCAACCACTCCTAACATCATGCAGATAGCCTCATGGTGAATCAGACTATGAAACCACCTTGAATCTCTGTGTGAGCAGTGATAGCTTGATTATTGGTAACCATTTCGACCCCATCTTGACTGATTTTTGACTCGGTTTGACCGGTTTTTTAGTCTCTTGTAAGCTTGGTTAGAAGAAACAAGAGTTTTGTGTTGCATCTTCTCGAACGGACCGTTTCAGTTCGTTTGACTTACTTTCTCAGTTTTTTATTGAGCTTGCAGGTATCCAATGGATAGAAGACGACGAGAAAATTCCAACAAGACCAACCAGAGCTAAAATGGAGGTCGGACGAGGGAGATCGTGTAATCAAAGAATAAAGTCACGGGTTGGAAATAAAGCTACACGACGTGTGGATCCCGTGTGAGTCCACACGACGTGTGGATGGTGCAAATAGGACTTTAGAAGACTTTTTTGGAGGAGAGAGGAAGCATAATTCCAACTACAGTCATAACAATTGTTCATACCTGATTCTCCTCTCAACTCTCTCTCAATTAGAATACCTAGAAGAAGTATTGGTGCTAGAGAAGACCAAGGATTGACGACATTTGGAGTGCTAGAGCTTAGAGGAAGGATCCTACTCTGATCACCTTCTTCATACTTGTATATGATGGTGATTGTACCCATTTCCCTTAGTTTTAGTAGCATGATGATTGGGTAAGCTATTAGAGTTGTTAGATTAAGGTGTTGTGATGTGCTAGGATGATCCCCTCATCATGAGGGGTTGGATACACTTAGATACTAATTATGGTTATGAGTATTGCTTGGATTTTGGTGTTTCAACCTAGATTATGTCGTGGTTTGATTTAGGGCACATGGGCTCTTTCCTTTGCTTAATTATGATTGAATTGAGTATGAATGTTAATCCAAGATTGAAGTAAGGTGTGTGTGGACCATGCCACATCCCAATTCAACCTTTAGTGTGACGATTCCGTTAGGGACATTTCATCGAACACTTAGAGCGCATTCTGGTAATCACTTAGGTAGTGACAACTTGAGTGATTGGGATGTTTGGGGGTGTCAATAAGGTGACTAGCACCCCTTGCTTGGTGGTCACTACCAGTTGGCTTGATCACTTATGAATTGGTACTGGTAATCCATTACAAGACCTTGTCTTGGATTCCTTCAAGTGTCTACAGGAGTATCAAACCATAACTCGTGCCCAAAGTGTCCAATTTCCCTAATGAGTCAAATTTGAGCATAATCCAACACCCGAAGTCTAACAACCCTCCTCTTTTTGTTTGACCTTCTCGCTCGCTTTCTTTGATTAGTTCATTTGCTTAAATTTGTTTCAATACTCCTAGTGAATGCTTACTACCCTAGTTTATAACTTAGTGAACTCCACTATTGAATCATTGGTAGCTTAGACCGTGTTTTAAGGGTTGAGAAGAGGTTAGTGAACTGTTCCTCGTGGAATACGCCACTTATACCTAAGAATTGGGATAACTCCCTTTCGTTGATGATTAAGCAACATTTATAGGCAAACTCGATGTTACATGAATTCCTATGGGATTGCGCAATCTGAGGGTGGGTAACCAATGCAACATAATCATGATCTATCACAACATCTATATGCATAGTCGACACGTCCTAAGCATGTTACATGAATTCCTATGGTATTGCACGATCTGAGGGTGGTGACCAATGTAGCATAATTGTGATCTAGTCTAGCTAGGCCTATCTTGTCCTAGCATGAACTATGGATCACAAGCCACAACTCATCCCTTAAAAGCTTAGAACCCAAATTATGTTACATCTTATTTACAACAGATCATACGCTACTGCACAGCCTCTGAGCCCTTGCTCAACATTGTGTTACATCACATTAGGAATCCTTTCAAAGGATTTCCCAATCATCCTATTATAGTTCTACGCTTATAAGGCAGAAAGTAATCATAATCCCTCACCTCTGATTACCTTCCTATAGATTCTAAAGTCGAAGCTATCTTCTCGAAGCTCAGCCTCCTATCCTGATAGACCTGAAGAGATCAATCAAAGGATTGATTCCCCAAATCCCAATTATAAGGATTTCTACGTAGGTTTTTCTAACTGTAGGATTAAGAGGAAAGAAGGAGATTTATTACCTTCCGATGTTTCTCCTAGCCTCTGTAACCATATAGCAGTAATTAGAGATCGATCAGCTTTGCATTCTCCCCTTGATAGATCTTCTCCTCTTCTTGAGATGAGAGTGCCACTCATTATAAGTTTTAAGGTTTTGATTTCTGTGTTTTCTCAGTTCTTAGCCTGCGAAAAGGCTTTCATAATAAGTCCACCATGCCAATGATGAACTTACCACCACACCTGTGGTTCAATCACGATCATGCCCATGATCTACTGATGGTCACAATTGTGATGTGCTGGTGGTCACCCATGTGATGTAGTACTGACCACGATCGTGATTACACTCGTAACCACGCCCGTGACAAACCCACTGTCACGTCTATGATCGTCCACCCGTCAGAAAACTTTCCAGAACTCAACCCAACTCAAGAATCGATAGTCAACCCAAAATCTAGAAAATGTCATGTTGTAATTTCCTCTAGTAGGACGCTTTGCAACATCAGGTTCTATCCAGCGCTCCAGTTTCACCTAAACATACCCAAACTGTCATAGGATGAGAGTGGGATCGTAGGACTCAGCGACATCACTAAATCGTATCTACCACAAAAAACGAATCAAGCTCATCAAGATGAGGATTCTTGTGGATAGGGAGCCAAGTGACAAAACCAGCATCTAACTCATCCAAGGTACGAAGATAGTGTTCCAACCTCTACGTGAAACCCTCGAGACCAACGTTAGTGACACCATCCCATCGTGTAACGGGATTGTGATCTCTCTGAATCTGGAGTGTGTATAAAACATCGTGTAATGGGATTGTGATCTCTCTGAATGGCAAGTGAGAAGTGTTAGTGTCCGGCTACCACCTCTCTAAAAAAGCATCCGATAGACCGTAATCAAGGTTGCATAACATATTGTATGCTAACTGGGACAATCCTGATGCACGAACTATTTTTTATGCATGTAAGGACAATTTCCTAAGCTTCATCCTCATTTCCTACATTGCTTTAAAATGAGTTCTGAACCTAAATTTGGATTTGATACGATATTCCAAACCATAGTCATCCCACATAAAGGAAGCTATCTGACCCCATAATTAGGGATCAAGTCGATATTCTTTAGTCCTTGGAGCTTCCTTCTTGAGATACCAAGAATCATTTGGAACCAACACTACAAGGCCGAAAATGTATTATCTTCATCCCGCTCATAATCATCATCCTGATAGCCGTACTCCTCATCTATATCATCATCCTCATAATCATCATCCACCACCTCATCAATATACATGTACTTCCCATTCGGCGATCTAGAACTAGTAATAGGGGGCAAATTCGGTGGTGGGGATAAGTCAAGTGTTCTTCGTCACGTGCCATCTGCTTTCCGTTTCGTTGATGCAGAAATACTACGTCCATCCATAGTATCACTCTAAAATTGCACAAAACAAATTTCTACGTTTAATAATTCACTTCATAAGTTTTAACAAATCAGTATCAACTATGATCGCTAATGTTAAAGCATATTCGTAAATTTTAAGTAATTTGATTAACTTTAGTATTCTCTAATTCTATTATTGTTACATTAAGAATGTATTTAATTGAAAAATTTTAGACTAATTTATATATTTAACTTTTAATTAGATTAATTTTACCACAATTAATGATAATTTAACTAATAGATTAAAAATATAATGCTTCAATAAATAAAATAAAATTTGAATATTAAAATGAATCTAAAAGTAATTAATAAAAAATATTACTTTAAGAAAAATGGAAATATTAAATTGGAAAAACATAAATACTTATCTTTATATGTTAATTATAAAATATATAATTGAGATATGAAATAATTATAAGGTAATATAATCAGAACATGAAATAATTCTAAGGTAATGAGGAAATAATTATAATCGTTACATGATATAATATATAATTGGAATAAAAGCATTAGATTCTCCCTAAAGTTTAAGGGATTCAGAGACTAGGGTTTTCTTGCAGCGGCGATGGGCATTCACATATGGGCTCCCAAAACTACGGAACGTAACTATTGTTTTGTGTGTGGGGGTGCTTGGCGATGTGGAACGTACTTGTGATATCAGGTTTGAGAACCAGGATGGCAACGTTCCCAAACCGTGGGACATGAAGCTACGAGCCCCTCGATGAATATCATTGCGGCCATGTGAGGGCAACCACTACATAGTGGAGGAACCATATGGAGGGCTCCGTCTCGCTGAATCGGGTTTCGACACACAACACGTGAACCGACCAATGATGCACAACCCACAACTAGTGGTTGGCATTATGGCAGCATAGGCAAGTAAGCTCACCTGATGGAGATAGGCATGGACAAAAGGCATCGTATGGGGGAAGGTGACACAACTAGGGGTCGGATTGATAGTATAATGAGTAGTCCTCCAAAGAAGCAGACAAGTGAGGTCTCCGCCTAAAAAAATAGAGTTCCAGCTGGTCGGGGTGCATCCTCGATCGATACTATATCAATGTAGACATTGAGGATGAGACCATATTTCATCTTGTTTAACTTTGAAATTACGGACAACTCGAGGCAGGTGGAGTCTTGGAACTTGCTATGTAGCTTGGCAATATCAATAGGAGGACCATGGTGTGTGGTATGGGACTTTAACGAAATTCTAAGCGCGAACAACAAACGGGGTCAGTCAAATCCGACCCTAAAAGACTTTGATTGAACCGTTGGTTCAACCAATGAAAGCTACTCGGGTCCCTACTAGACCAACTTTGACCCACATCTACCAATAAATACACATGAGCATGCCTTATAGACAAGAACATAAACCTTTATTAAATCTTTGGAAATCAGACAAAACATGGATCTCGGATCCTGAAATACAAGTCATAACAAAGACAAGTGGAGATGCAACTGCAAGTTCTTAAAATAACAAAACGATATCTATTGATATCAAAATTGACTAGCTCTCTTCCCACCATCGACTCTAGTACTTGTGACAGAAACACATTGATACGTACAAAAATACAATATCCAAATGGGGTCACTACTAATCACTAAGTGCTTAAACGTCATCTAAGGCGGGACTATGTCCGAAACAAAGGAAAGGGAAACTATCATAGAAGACAACACATTAGTTACTCAAGTCTATACTAGTAATGTGACACTACTGGTCGGTAATCATACTACCTAGCATCAGCCACCCCTAACATCCTGCAGATAGCCTTATAATGGATCTGATCATGAAACCACCCTAAACCATATAAGCAGAATTTGTAGGCATACTCGACACGTCTTGAACCTTTTCCTTTGTATTTCTAACGGATTGCGCAATCCTGGGGCAGGTGACCCACACATTCGCAAAAACAATATCTAATCTAACTACGCCTATATTATCCTATATATTATGTATTATGGATCACACGCCAATGTACAATAATCAAGAGCTTCATGCTCAACATCATTAGCACATTTTGTATAGTAGATCACACACTACTATACATCGAGAAGACCATACGAGAGAAAGGAAGGAAAATAGTGTTTATTCATGTGTATCTCAAACATACATGAAGAGTACTATTTATAGGCTAATGATATCAGAACCTACTTATTATAGGATTAATACAAATCAATGAGAGTAATTAAGTATATTCATTCACATGATGATTAATGTATGATGGGAGTTACAATGGACATTCAAATACTATAACTAATATATTAATATTAATAATCGGAATATGAAATTTATCAGGTAATAATCTTCATTAAAAACCGAAATATGACAACAAAACTAAATAATTAATAAAAAAGAATAATATAAAATTTAAGAGATAATTAAAGTATGCATAAAAACAAAGACAATTACAATATATTCCTTAATTAACTAACCCTAACCATAAATATATTATTTAATAAATAAACCGCAAACCCTAACGGACTAAATCTACATTAACTATAGAAAAATAGCTAATTATAGTTTGACTGCCGGCGAACAGTAGGCCATACCGTAGCTAGCCATACCCAAACGGTTTGATTGTCCGTTTGGTTCTAATCGACGACGGTATGGCCCATAGTTTGCAGGTGACAGGAGACAATAATTTTGTTTAAAATAGAAAATCTAACCGATGACTAAAGGTTGGTAAGCCCGTTTCGGCTAGACTGAAACGGGTTGATTCTCCAATCCACCCATTAATTAGTGGGTGACCAATTATACAACCCACATTCACCCATTTTTAAATGGGTTGGGTTACGATATATCGATTGAAGTGGATTTAGTGAGTGACCCGACTCAATACTCACTTCTAATTTCCATGCTACATAATCCATATAATTAGTAATCAATTAATGGTGCACGCTTTGGTGCACTCGGGGTACATCAGTACACCCTCCATGTGGCACTTACATGTGATATTACGAGACAATGACTGAACATCCATATAATATCATAATTTTATTATATTTGAAACACCTAATTTTTGGTTTATTTATATTTTAGTCACTACATATTAATTTCTATCAATACCTCATCCTATTTTCCCGTATATTTAATTTTCCCATCGTTTGAAGTTGAGAACCAAAACGTTTCCAGTTAACTACAAATAAGAAAGATTTTTCAATTGCTCTTGAAATCAATGACTTCCTCCACCTCCTCTTGCTCTTGTGTCCATCATTTCTCATTGACGATATCTTTCAAATCGGTATCATATAATCTACATTGCTTATTATTAAAAAAATCTACATTAATCCATTGGTTCGACATTGTAGTTATTGTTTGGCAAAAAATTTTAAAATGTCACAAAGTTTGGGCATATATCGAAAAATATCATTAGGATTTCGACTTAAATTTTCTTTTATGAACTATCGACTTTTGAACGAAAAATGTCCGACCATTAATTTTCGCTAAATGTCGTTCCACGTGAACTTAAAGACGTGAAGTGAGTTAGTGGATCCTAATTTAAAATCCACATAGATTATATTTACTATCGGATTCAAAAGATTTCAGTGAGCTCAAAACTCCTCCAACAATGGTGCTCGCTCTCTCCTCCAACCCTTTACTCTCTTCCACAATCTTCTGCAGAACTCACATCCTAATTTCCCCTCCAACTCCCAAAACCACCAAATCCACATTCCATCTCCCACCAAAATCTCGGCATTGCCGCGCTATATTGAGCAAGCAATCCGATTCCAAATCCATTTCAGCCTCAAATTTATTCCCTTCCTGAGTTACACTAGTTGCTGCTCTCTTCTTCTCTTCACTAACCCCACAAGCTCTCACCCTCGACAACTCTCCTCCATCTCTGACTCAGCCAATCGTAACCAAAGCTTAGTCCACTAAACCTACTTCCCCAAATTCTAGCGTCTCCCAAAACCTCCTCCTCACAGCTCCAAAGCCTCAATCCCAACCAGTATCTGACCTCCCCAAGGGAACCCAATGGCGCTACACCGAGTTCCTGAACGCGTTCAAGAAATCTCTGAACGACTAAATGGTGCCAAGCTCTCTGAACAATGGATTCAGATTCAAAGTTGAATAGAAATCTCTCTCTGATTACTCTGGTTTCAAGTTGAACAACATCATATGGTTGATGTCGATCTTGACTTGGAGGATCTGTCTCTCTCGGCCGCATCGACAGGTACAACATGGTCAGATCGACTCCATCCACCTCTCGTCGATCTCATCTCCCTTACTAGTCCGTTTCTCCGATCGATCTTAGTAGCGATCTCTATGATTTCTACCACCACCAGCCTCATTCTTTTATGGACACCATTAACGCATTGACCAGCGGCGGTGGTAGAGGGTTTCTTGGACAACAACATCATCGTCGTCAGCCTTCCCCTTCGTCATCTTCGTCGATGATGATGAGATCGCGTACGAGGTTCATGTCGACATACCCAGGAAAGAGAAGCATGAGAGCTCCGCTGCCGTTGTTGTCATTGTTTAATCCATCGAGTGGATCCAGTGAGCTTAGGGAAGAAGATATAATTTGTTTATTTTATAATCAATATATATTTTTATTATAAAATAACTAATGTTGTAGCATTTCAATTTGGTATGTGATATGGTAATATATATGTCACATAAGAGAGTTAAGGTCCAGTTTGAAAGCGATAAACTAATGAAAGATGGAGCAAAGTAACGGCGATACATTTTTGGCGAAAAACTCGATAGTCCGTGACACAAAAACTAATTCGAAATCATGGTAATATTTTTAGACATATATCCAAACTTCATAACATTTTAAAGTTTTTCGCCTTATTGTTTTGTTGTCTTTTTTATTTATAATTTTACTGATGGTTGACATTTGGCAAAATCCAATAGAACCCAGGAGATAAACATCACATTTACCTGGGATTTGAAGATCCACACTCGAAAATAGGACTTTTGATCACATGATTAAGTTTAGAATGAGACTAAATCTCATTCAAAACCATGGTTCTGATTTTTTGTTTGATTTAGTCTCTTTTCTTTATGCTGATTCTTCATCTTTTGGCGTCCAATTCTTTGTGTCTCCTAACTCAAGGAAACCAGCAATGTTTGAATTTGTTTTAATTTTGCAACTGCTTTCATGAAAACAAACCTCAATTTCCATGGCAACATACTTTGTGATGAGAAGAGAAAGTAATTATTTGCAGTTGCAGAATCACAGAAAAGCTTATTTGGTGGTTCCTGCCCAGCGGCTATATCATTATTGTGATTCAAGAACAAATTCCAGAAATAAAATAAATAAGAATTAGTTAATCCAAGAATTAACAAAATAGAACAACTTGTTCTATCAACACAAGAAAAAAAACCAATCGCCTAACCACAGTAACACCAATCAAGTACCTCCATCCTTATTCTCTACCGTCTTTGTTGTTAGTGCAACCAATCTTTGCCAATCAACTCGTGCAACAAGTTGTTCTAATTACAGAGTGTGATGCCCAAGGCATCCTAGTGGCGGCATCCATCGCCTCCCTCATTTCGAAACCTCCTACTTACAATTCACATCTTAGGCTGTCAACTATTTCCGTTGTCGGGGCGCTTCTATATCCTTATACAAGGAAAATCTCTGGAAGACAGTTGCAGAATTTTGAAAGAACAGTTACAGAATTCGTCAGAACTATAAAAATCATCAATCTGTTGGAAATTGACGCTATCTCTATTGACAATACGGCAACGCCTTAATCTCTTCTCTACGCTCTTGAAGGATTCTCCAAAACACTCAGAATTTCAAGAAGTAGACTATGTTTGAGCATCTCAAGAGTTTACGAATGATGATTGGTTTGATGGAATGGTCATAATTAATTACCCATTAGGTGAATGAGATTATGTGATTGATTTCAATATGATGTATAAAATTATATGTCCAAAATTAAATTAGTGAATAATTAAAAAAGTAACAAAAACTAAACACTAAACAAAATATCTAAATAAATTAGAGGACCCTAACAAAAATTAATTATCTCAAAATCCACAATGCTTAGTCGTCACCAAGTAACATGACACTTAAGCACCACATGGGGTGCACCAGAGAATTATCCTTCATTCAATACCATGTCCGAAATGAAAATAAATTTATTTACGCATCATTTGATATCAAATAAATCAGAAATTCAAATTATAGTAAAAAAATCATAGTCGCCAAAGAACCCTAGCCATCATACCTTGTCTTTCTCCTGTCCCTCCTCAATTCCGATTGTTTTTACCCGTTGTTAGGGTTTTGTTCACTAACCTCGAGTAGAGTTTGTTCTCCCCTCGAGTAGCACTACAAGAAAATTAGTTTTGGCAAGGTTTATTTGTCAGTTAACAGCGGTTAAAACCCCTGTCAATCCGTTTAATAACACTTTTAGATCCGTTGTTAAATCAAGTACTGTTAAGCGGAATAACAACAGTTTTAAACCCCTGCAAACCTTTGATTCAAACCTAGTGTTTTATTTCCAACTAAAATATTGTTTTCGATCCAATTTGTATCCAACTTCTATATTGTGTTTTATCCAATTTATTTCTAGCTTTGATATTGTTTTCGATCCAAATTGTTTCCAGTTATAAACCCCTGCCAACCTTTGTTTAAACATGCAAGTTTCAAACAATGATAGTTACAAAAAAACAATTCATACTGTTTACAAGTTATAAAACACAACAATTATGGTGCTAGTGAAGTGTAGAAAGAAGAGTCAGGTACACTCCTTATCCTTCAAGTTTTGACCTTCCTCTTCATCCATCTTTATGAAGGAGGATACCAATTGGTGGATGTGCGATGTAGGTCTTTTGATGTAATTGAACATTCCGTAGAAATCGTTCTCCTCTTTCTTTGTTTGTTGCAATAGAAGGTTGGGATACAGATATTTCGACCTAAAGCTACTAGTCCGTACCATAACAGTTTGTTTGGTGATGTTATGTAAGGTTGTCTGAATTCTTCTTCCTTCTATGGATCACAGAAAAACTGTTATGTAAGGTCGAAACTCCAAAATCAGCCAAATCCCCAACAAAGAGAGAGGAATAAACAAGTGTTAAAATCAATCAAAACAAATAATCCATCAAAACCCTAAAATTTCATATATCCCCAAATTGAAAATGCTAAAGGATAAAACTACATATCTGCACAAAATTGGATAAACAACAAGTAGAGAAGATGTGGAGGACTATCCTTCATAGCCAACGAACTAAACCTTAGCCGGAGAAGGAATTGATGGGGGATTTGACCTAATTTTTTTAAATAGAGAGAAAAGGATGGGGGAGCCATACTTGCTGTTGTACACATTGGTCAGCGGGAGCTTCACCACCGGATACGTACACCGATGGCTTTACAACCACGAAGACAAAATCAGCCATAACCCTAGATCGAGCCAAAGATGACGAAACCAAAAAAATTAGATATGTTGCCTAGATGACGCCGATTGCCGAGGACGTTGTCAGTGGCGTAGGAAGCCGATTGAAGCAGCTCGTCTGGTAACTACCAAAAAGAGGAGAATAAATCCAAAAAAAAGAAAGAATGTGGAAGAAGAAGGAGGTCGCGTTTTTTATACGCTACGATTAACAGCGATTTTACAATAAAACCCTATTAGCCGAACCATTTAAATAGACGCTGCGTTTTGGTCTCTGGTCGACAAGGGTTATAAATTCCTGCTAAACGGAGGCCCATATAACAGGGGTTATAAACCCCTTTTAAATGAACCTAATTTGGCAGGGGTTAAAACCCATGTTAAACAGGCCTCGATTGGCCGCCGTTCGTATTTGCTGTTAAACTACCGTAATTTAATAAGATTTTCAGGATTTTCAACTGCTAAAAACTGTTTTTTTGTAGTGTGGGGTTTTATTTCTATCATTGTGTAGGGTTGTTTTAGCTTCTTCAACCATGAAGGTAGCTCTGCTTTCCCGATAAACATCCACGATCCAGCCAATGGAACGTAAAGAAGTCTATGGTCAGAAATCGTTGAAATCAACGAAGAATAGACGCCATGATCCAATAAACATACTGCACGCGGGTCAGCTAGAGGCAGCCGCCCAACTACGAGGGAATTTCGGATCAATAAAGTCTCCGGAAACTGTCATCGGAATGGATCATTTCTCTGCAATTTTCATTGTAGTGGTGATTTCTTTTCATATTTTGCTTGTGTTGGTTAAGTTATGTTATGTTAGGTAGTCGGGGGTAGTGCTAGTCGAGTGTCGTTTATTCTTTTGTCGAACCTAGAGCCGATCTTGGTCGAGGAGATTGAGGATGCAAAACAAAGTATCTACAATAGTTATCTGCTTTTGCCTTGCAACCTATCTTAGAAAGTTTCTCCTGGTAGCACTATTGTACTCACTTATATCTTTGTGCTATCAATGAATGATAATCTATTTGATTTATAATAAAAAAAATTCAGAAACTCATTTCATTTCAAAATAAATTACTTGTATTGAATTCATTCTCAAATGAGTTCCTATGTTTGAAATGTCATATTTAATGCTTAAAAATAAATTAAATTGACTTCTCAAATAATGTTTGGTATACTATTCAAAATCAAATTAAATTAAAAGTTTTCACATATACCATTTCAGGAGGTAGGACAGTACTATCACTTACTGAGTGGAAGAGCTTATTGAATTAACAATTACGCAACTTAACCGACCTACCAAAAAAGCAATAATAATTAACAAAGAATGAAGACATATGTTGGCAGTTATAACAATTAATAATTAGAAAATACGTTGGTTATTGAAGCAAGAAGAAGAAAGGAGGTATCAAACCTCTTTTAAATTGGTGCTTTGTTGTCGACAGCAAGAATGAGAAGGTTTCTACAAACAGAGGGTCAATCACCTCTAATTATATATATATATATTAGGTTTGATAGGTAGGGTGTTAATTAAATTATTAATTGAGGGTAGATAAGTCATTTTAATGTAATTAGTAAATTTTTGTAGAATTCATTTTTAAATACCTACTCAATTTTACGGAATTGGTAAACTAGCTACAATTTTGCAGAATTCAAAACTTAGAATTGCAAATGAATTTTTATACATACCAAACACAAAACATTTATTGGAAAATGAATTCCATAAGTTTTGGAGGAATTCATTTATACCAATTAGAGTGTTAAAGAAGACCATGGTTGTGCCATATTTGAAATTTCCAAACAGCTGTGTTATTTTTCTGAAGAGACGGAAACAATAGGCCTTCTGAAGACATTTACCCTTTAAATAAAACCAATAAAGTGCACAAAAAAATGCGGAAATTTTCTTTTTCTAGGCAAGATTAATCGAAAATTACGTAGATAATCAACTCGAAATCTAAATTATATGAAATGTCCATTACCAGCACTACAACTCACGGCGCATCCTACGACGCACGGCCGTAAACTAGCTGTTACAGGCCACCTACAACGCGTCGCGTGCCGTAGGATGCGCCGCGCGTCTTAGGGCACGCCACGCATTGAAGGTGATCTCCAACGGATTCTATAAATACCCTCATCCCCTTCTTAATTCCCCACACATTCACAATTCACATCAACTCCCTTCTTTGGTTTAGTGATACCGACATGCAAATTCTTGTTTCGCAATAAACTAGTCGGTAATATTAGTATTTTTTTAGTAATTTTCTCAATTAGTTGCCTACTTATATTTGTTTTTGTTGTAGGATGGATTACTTGTATGGACCACAACCGACATCGAGTTCTCAGCCAACACCACTTCCAACTTCTTCTCGAACCTACACTTATAAATAGGACAATTGAAGTATTTCTCGAATTTCAGCGTCATCAGTCTCGCTGTACGAAATCCGCAATCGCACTTCACTTCTTCTCATAAAAAGGTGAACAAATCATTTGACTCATCGGGGCGGTGAAACATGTTCATAACATTCTCGTTGGACTTGGTTGAAGACATTTTGACGAAGTGTAGGAGAAAGTGAGGAGTAAAGAAATTAGTACGATAGATGAGTTCTTACACCATAAAATGCACGCTTTTTATAGAGGGTTAAAAAAGTAGCTGTTGGAGGTGCGTTGTACGTAGTCTCGAACGGCTAATTTTCTAACTGTCGTTAGAGGTTACCTACAACTCGCCGGGAGTCGTAGGATGCCCCGCACGTCCTACGACGCGCGGAACATTATAACTGTCTGGAATTTTCATTTTACGTAATTAAGATTTCAAGTTGATTATCTACGTAATTTTTGATTTAATTTTATCTAATTTTTTTTTTCAAAACGCTATCCGGACGCTTTCACCATAGTTGACGGAAAGAGGAAAACAAAATAAATAGAAAAAATTAAAAATTAGCGTAGTAGTCTGAGTCTCTACTCTCTCTCTCTCTCCCGCAGGACCTTGCGGCATCTCCACCTTTCTCTCTCATCGTCTCTTTTCTTTCTGCACATAAACTAAAAATTATTTTGTTTACTTGCTGCTGCGACTCGGATCATTTCCCGTCGTTTAGCTTCCTGGATTCTGCGGTCTTCTCTCAGTTTCCTTCTCCCTTCTTCCAGCACCAAACCAACAGCTCCCGCTTGGACCTTTTTTTCTCCTCCACCTCCGCAGTTTTCGGAGTTCAACTGTGACCACCACCAAACCGACTACCGGATTGGATTCCCTGCTTCTCTGCTTCCTTCTCCCCGATTCCTCAGCTGCTCTTAGTATTCAGCTCAGTTCTTGCTTCTGTGCTTTGCTCTAACTTCATAATTGAAGTACGGCGGGAGGTGGAATCGGATTTCCTACAGTGGAATCAATCAGTAGTGTTCTTTTGATTCCGGCGGCGGACTTCAATTGCCAGCTGTTTTCCATCGCCTTTTTTCACTCAGTAGCTGTCCGGATTCGCTAGCTTATTGGTCTGGTGAATGGAAGAGGTTTCCGGCTTCGTCGAGAATGTGTGTGGCACCTACAGTGATCTTGCTACTGTATAGCTTTGTCGGAATCAGTCGGAATGTCGCGTACTGATAGGATGGTTGCGGATCTCAGTAGACCGGGTCCTGCAGAAAGGGACATTGAGCAGGTATTCTTTTTCTTCAATCTCTTCCCTGCTTTGCTTAGATATGCTCTCTATGCCGATTTCCTTTCTTTCCTGGAATGCTATATTCCGCTCATTTAATTTTCGAGCCAGATTAGACTCTCAGGAAGAATCGTGTGTCCTGTTACTATTTCTTGTTTCGATTATTTGCGTGCATATTTGGCCTATTATTGTCTTAGACTCTGCATGTTTTGAGATTATTCGTTTAGTTGGAGGTATATAGTCAAACTTGGATGTTCAGTGGTTGAACTGTTATTAACGATGGACAGGACTGATCTATTTTGAACGGACAAGATACAGATGTTGTAAATGATTGAAATGTTGGGCAGATATTATACCATAGCTGGTGTATCGATACGGAAATTCTTCCTTATCAATCATACTATTACTTTTAACTGAGTCTGTTTTCCGTTACTGGATTATGGTTAGATGGAAATGATGTGAAACATAATAATTTGCTTACACAATGTGCTGGACTGATGGTAAGTACTTGCAATTGCCATATTGTTTATAAGATTGTGGCAATCGTCATTTTGTTGGGGGTGTCAACAGTGGTTAACGGTTTGCAGGTAAGGGTGAGTTTTGCTTTAGCGTTCTGTAAATAGGTCATGTATGAATGAATTGGCTGGTCGATGGCACAGCCGTAGTGCTGTACATAGCAGAAATGGGCGGGTGGCAGAAGAAAAACCGAAAAAACTTATTTAGTCTTGAGGGTATGCAGCTAGAGAGTTATAGGAAATTGAACTCTGGATCTTTTCTGCTCTGTGTCTGGTTGATGATTTCATCATATTCCCAAGTAGGCCATCCAGCTTAAAATGAAATGTTGAGCGGAAAGAAAGTTTCCCAGTTTATGACTGATCTTTGATGCATTAGCCTTTCACTTGAACTTCCTGAAAATGTGGAAACGATCTGTTGGCTTTCTAACAATTCTATGCTCATTCGACAATATTCAGATTGATGGGTGGTTTAACTTGTTGTAATCCCTAACCTCGCCATTGTTGGAAATAGAAAGTCTGATTTTATAGTACAGGAGAAAACACTCTCCGAATAATAATCAACATTCAATAGAATAGTCGATTCAAAGAAAGCTTCATCATTCACCGTCACTAACTATTGTACTTGTCAGCAGGCAATGTTTAGATCTAAACTCTAGTAAGAGAATCCATTGAAATTAGATTGTTGTATCTTCCTACAAAGTTAAAGTAATTCGTTGCATGTAAGTGTTCTTATCTGTTCTTTTTTCCTACTTATGAAGTACTAACATTGATATGTCGTTTGATTTTTAAAACAGGCCATGACTGCTCTAAAGAAAGGCGCTTATTTGCTGAAGTATGGAAGAAGGGGAAAGCCAAAATTTTGTCCCTTTCGTCTTTCAAACGTAAACTATCCATCTTTTTATATATTACACCAATTATGCTTTTTGAGTTGTTATTTTAGATTTCCAGCAAAATGTCATCTGTGCATATTGTCCTAATATACTAAAACCTACTCTATTGTCATCAATCATTTCAACCTGCAGCTACAAGAACAGAAAAATGTTTTTCCACCTTCAGTCAAATTATAGTAACTATCAAAGTTAATTTTTATACATTTGAGTGGTTTATTGATATTTGGATCGAGTGTAACAGCAGCATTTCATGCTTAAATGTAATTGCCTGGTCTATGCATACTGGCTGCCGATCTGTGCTTTATGTAATTATGAGAGTTGACTGTGGTGATGCAGTTGTTGATGGAATGTATATAGCAGCTAACAGAACTGATATTTTATTTGTTTCAGGATGAGTCTGTTTTGATTTGGTTCTCAGGGAAAGAGGAAAAACATCTCAGATTAAGTCACATATCTAGAATTATCTCTGGCCAACGCACTGTGAGTGTTAATTTTGCTGAAGTTTTTTTTTCTGTATACTGATAGTTTCAGGACTTGCTGCGCTAGACCTATTTGTAGCAGACCCCAGATGTTAGGTCTTGATTTCTTGTTTTGTCACAGTGTACAATTAGTCCTTGTAGTATATGAAGCCTTTCCTTTTTTCCATCCATGACTCCATGAGTATCCTCCTCAAGTATCTATTTACTTGGTATGTTAGCCTTGAAGAAAGTTCTCTAACGAGTGATCCAAGTCCCTTGTTTCTAAAGCTTTCTTTAGTTTAGTCATCTTTGGCATCATTTGTTTTGTTGGTTATGTCTGTACAATAGAAAAGGAATGAACATGTTGAATGCCATCTTTTTGGTGCCCACTGACTAGGGTAACTTTTGCAGCCAATCTTTCAGAGGCATCCACGTCCTGAGAAGGAATACCAATCATTTTCTCTTATATATAATGACAGGTCTCTGGATTTGGTAAGCTTCTTTGCCGCTGTTCCACTTATGTGTACACATCTTTAGGAGTTGATTGTTGAGGATGATGTTTACATTTTCCACTTGATAACATGCACATTATGCCCAGAAAATACTTATGAAATGTATGGTGATCTCTTTTTAGATTTGCAAAGATAAAGATGAAGCTGAGGTGTGGTTTAGTGGGTTGAAAGCATTAATCTCACGCAGCCATAACCGGAAAGGTAGATCAGAAACAAGAAGTGATGGAAGTCCATCTGAGCTAAGCAGTCCTAGGACATATACTCGTAGAAGTTCTCCCTTGAATTATCCATATGGAAGTAATGAGAGTTTCCAAAAGGTATGGGCTCCTATTGTATATATTTCTTCTCCCTTGAATGCGTCACAACTGCATCCTCTTCCCTACCTTATGTTTATGTATGACTTTCATTAGAGGATTCCTGTGTCTCCATTCAGGATGGAGATAACCTTCGTCTTCATAGTCCATATGGAAGTCCGCCGAAGAATGGACTAGAGAAGTCTTTCTCCGATGTGATCTTTTATGCTGTTCAGCCAAAAGGGGTGTTTCCGTCAGATTCAGCTAGTGGGTCGGTTCATTCATTATCATCTGGGGGCTCAGATAGTATGCATGGTCATACAAAGGGAATGGGAATGGATGCTTTTAGAGTTAGCCTATCAAGTGCTGTCAGCTCATCAAGCCAAGGTTCTGGTCATGATGATGGTGATGCCCTAGGGGATGTTTTCATTTGGGGTGAAGGAACAGGAGAAGGTGTCCTAGGTGGAGGAGGTCATAAAGTTGAGAACTGTATCGGAGTAAAAATGGATTCATTGTTGCCTAAACCTTTAGAATCTACAGTTGTACTTGATGTCCAGAACATTGCTTGTGGCAGCCGTCATGCAGCATTAGTGACCAAGCAAGGTGAGATTTTCTCCTGGGGGGAGGAATCAGGAGGCCGACTTGGGCATGGTGTTGATGCCGATGTCATGCATCCGAAACTCTTAGATGCTCTTAGCAATGCAAACATTGAACTGGTGGCTTGTGGTGAATATCATAGTTGTGCTGTAACACTTTCTGGTGATTTGTATACATGGGGTGATGGAACATACAATTTTGGCCTTCTTGGACATGGAAATGTCGTTAGTCACTGGGTTCCAAAGAGAGTTAGTGGACCCTTAGAAGGCATACATGTATCGTCAATCTCCTGTGGACCATGGCATACAGCAATCGTAACTTCTTCTGGGCAATTATTTACATTTGGTGATGGAACGTTTGGAGTTCTAGGTCATGGAGACCGGAAAAGTGTTTCGTTGCCGAGGGAAATAGAATCCCTCAAAGGGCTCAGAACTGTACGAGCAGCATGTGGTGTTTGGCATACGGCTGCAGTTGTAGAAGTCATGGTCGGTAATTCGAGTTCTAGCAATTGTTCTTCAGGTAAGTTGTTTACTTGGGGAGATGGAGATAAGGGAAGACTTGGGCATGGTGACAAGGACACCAAACTTGTTCCTACTTGTGTTGCTGCTCTGGTTGACCCCAACTTTTGTCAAGTTGCATGCGGGCATAGTCTGACTGTTGCACTTACAACCTCGGGTCATGTCTACACTATGGGTAGTCCTGTTTACGGTCAACTAGGGAACCCAGAAGCTGAAGGGAAGCTCCCTACCCGTGTGGTAGGGAAACTCTCAAAGAATTTTGTTGAGGAGATTGCTTGTGGTGCTTATCATATTGCAGTTTTGACTTCCAAAACTGAAGTTTATACTTGGGGCAAGGGAGCCAACGGTAGATTGGGTCATGGAGATATGGATGACAGAAATTCTCCAACGCTGGTGGAAGCCTTAAAAGACAAGCAAGTCAAGAGCATTGCGTGTGGTGCTAATTTTACTGCAGCTATTTGCCTTCATAAATGGGTGTCAGGTATTGACCAGTCTATGTGTTCTGGTTGTCGGCTTCCATTTAACTTCAAGAGAAAACGGCACAATTGCTATAATTGTGGACTAGTTTTCTGCCATTCATGCAGCAGCAAGAAATCTCTTAAAGCTTCTATGGCACCAAATCCACACAAACCTTATCGTGTATGTGATAATTGCCTTAACAAAATTAGGAAAGCCATGGATACTGATGCATCATCTCATTCCTCAATGAGTAGAAGAGGTAGTATAAATCATGGGTCTAATGAGTTTACTGAGAAAGATGAGAAGTTGGATTCAAGGTCTCGAGCCCAGCTAGGTAGGTTTTTATCAATGGAGTCTTTGAAGCAAGCAGACGCTCAAACCAAGAGAAACAAGAAATTTGAATTCAACAGTAGCCGTGTATCGCCGATACAAAATGGCGGTTCTCAGTGGGGAGGACTTAACATTTCTAAATCTTTAAATCCAATGTTCAGTTCATCCAAGAAATTCTTCTCTGCCTCAGTTCCTGGTTCAAGAATTGTTTCTCGAGCAACATCACCCATCTCCAGACGACCTAGTCCACCTCGCTCAACGACACCGACACCAACCTTGGGTGGTCTCACTTCACCCAAAATAGTCGTTGATGATGTTAAAAAAGCAAATGAAAGTCTCAGCCAGGAGGTTATTAAATTAAGAGCACAGGTAATGATCCTTACTTAGTGACTTGACCATTAAAATCTAGCTCATATTTGGGATAAACAGATCCTTTAAGTTGCTGGGATATTAGTATGTGAAGAGTGCAATTTTTCTTTTTTGTGCATGTCTATTATCATTATCTTTACTTCTTGAGTAGATTTGTATTGAGGTACACAAAAGTAGTGTTGCTAATCGTCTGGATGTATCACTCAGGTAGAAAATTTAACTCGCAAAGCTCAGCTTCAAGAAACTGAGCTAGAACGAACAACTAAACAGCTGAAGGAAGCGATAGCAATTGCAGGAGAGGAAACTGCAAAATGCAAAGCATCAAAGGAAGTAATCAAGTCACTCACTGCTCAAGTACGTCAAGTTTGCTCATATTATGAAACTAACCATCGTCATTGTAGCATGAGGAATTGTATTTAGATTTTGTCTGACGTGAGTTTTTGTTTAATAGCTGCAAGACATGGCGGAAAGACTACCCGTGGGAGCAGCAAAGAATTTGAAGTCAACTTCGTTTACTGCTTTTGGATACAGTCCTACGAATGAGACGCCAACCACCGATGCTGCTTCCGTGGAGCACTCGAATGGCCAATTTCCACCCCAAGAAACGGACACACATGGGCTAAATAATAACCAAATAATACCCAGAGGTGGCAGCACAACGAGTAGCTATAGTTCTGGTTACACCAATAAACAAGTAGACCCAACACTGAGAAACGGCGGAAGAACAAAAGATGGCGATGGAGCCGAATGGGTTGAACAAGATGAGGCTGGTGTTTATATTACACTAACCTCTTTGCCAGGCGGAGGCAAGGATCTCAAGCGTGTGCGCTTCAGGTGCGTTCTTTACGTTGAAAACTGAAATTAGGGGGGACATTAACGGTTAACTCGGTTAAGGATTTGATATTCTTTTTAACCAAAATAAATTATTAACAGACTCTTCATATTTATACCTAATTTTAACTTAAAACCAACCATAATGGAGCTACTTTGGTCGATTAATTAGAGGTTAATTAGCATTACTATGTCAGGGTCGGTTAATTGGTTAACCTAATTTTTATATAATCCGAATTAACAGACCGAATGTGGTTAGTTATTAACCACCCTGGCCGATTCTCACCCAAGTACTGAATTATCACTGAAACCCAACCCTTTTAACAGTTGCTAAAGATTAAGAAAATGAACGTTCGTCTTAAATTCTGACAACCCAATTATGTAAGGAAGGAATTTGAACTCTAGTGTCTTTCATTTCCCCTCTTGTGTGGTGTGTCTGAAGGAAGGTCTGTGTGTGGAAATTTTTGCAGTCGGAAAAGATTCACAGAAAAACAGGCAGAGCAGTGGTGGGCTGAGAACAGAGCAAGAGTATATGAACAGTACAATGTGAAAATGGTTGATAAGTCGAGTGTTAGTGTTGGTGGCGCAGATTTGCCACGCTAGCTTTTTTCGATTTTTTTGCGTCCTGGTTGGTTTCAGCTCCACCCTTTCTGACGACGGAGGAGGCTATCGTTTCCATATATAACCACGGCAGCGCCTTGGATTCAACTCATTATCTATGGCGTCAGTCTGTCAAAGGTGAATGATAAAGAGTTATGATTTTTTTAACCGTTGTCTAACTGTCTAATTTCATTTGTTTCTGTTGCCAATTTTCCACCCCCTCTATATGTACGTGGTGTGGGTTGAAGGGTGGAATGTAAATTCTTAGTAGATTGCTGGCTGGCTCTTGTTTGATGGAGGGGGGAAGCAAGAACTGCCTTTGTAAATTCATAAAAAAGGAAAGGAAACGCATTGGCCGAGTTGTGTGGTCTGTGAATCGGCTCAAGTCACGACCTTGGTTGGTTGGTTGGTTTTGCATGAGATGGGTTTCTGTTTGTCAATTCACCCTGCTACTAATCCTATCTGCCAATTTTTCTATTTGGATTCGGCAGAGAAAAGGTATTTATCCCTCGGCGAAGTCCTCATCGATGTCTCGAGTCATCGAAGGAAAAATGAAGCTAGCCATAGGATGATGAAATATGGAAAAATAAGGTCACGATGTTTGAAGTAGTTGTGGTATCGTCTTGATGAGCAACGCCCTCCTTTTTCGATTGGACCTAATAAGGGTGGGATCGGAGTTAGGGACTTGCTCTGTGTCAGCATCACCTTGATCGCCAGTTTGACCTTGCTCAACGGTATTTTGGATCGGTCCAGGGCTTGTGAGAGGGCCAAATTCCTTTCCAAGGAAGCGCCTCGATAATAATGGAGTGAAAGTTGAGTCGTGGAAGATAGAGGCATGGTTGCTTGAGGGACTGTCTTGAAAATTATTAGGTGCTATTACTCCGCTTGAGATTATTGAACTCATAAAAATTTTGTGAGGTTGATACACTACCGTACCTTTTAGGGTCATTCAGATCGGATCTAATACTATTAGAACACCCCTTGAATGTCCTAATGGTTAAAACACTGTTGATAACTTACTGAACATAATTTAATGGTTCAGATTAAAAACTTGTTAGTGGGGTTGATTTGTTCCAACTCTAATCAAATTTGAAAAATTTGAAAACAAATAAATACATATCCCAGAAATCACGGTTATTTCCCACAAATTATTCTCCACTCTGTTTTTCTCTCATGATGGAAAAACCTTCATTTTTCTTTTATTTTTTTTACCCAATCGGCATAGACAGAAAAGTAGAGATTAACGACCGACCTTTGTTCCTCATTGAACTCTAACAACTCATTATTATTTCATGGGAGAAATTTGATTGCCAGCGACCGCCCATTCTTTCTCACTTTCGTCGTCGTTGTCCTGCTGACTGCTAATTCTTCCTCACTTTAGGGTATCATTGACGACCTCCCATTCCACCTCAACAACAGTCGCCTTCGAATATGCCACCCTCTGCCTGCTCCTCCCTAGACGACACACTGTCGTTCTGGAAAAAAACCGTCGGCGACGAATAGATCGATGGTTGCAAATCCTTCTCGCAATGTGAACAATCGAAGGAATGGAACCAACAAGCAGCAGTCTGATTCAAGTGCAGAGATTAGTTTACATTCTTAATTATCGATTCTTACTTATTATACTTGTTCTTTCTAGAAATCTGCCTTAACACGATTTTGCCAATAGCGAAAGCTCATTCTGATTCTTGTTCTTCAGTGTGGACATGTTTTTTTTCTGTATACCTATTTATCATACCGTTGCAAGTTGTTCCTTTTTTTATTTTGTTACACTGCAAACTTCCAATTTATTCACAATTGAGTTTTTTCAACTAAAAGATTTTAGTGATTGCCATTATAGATGGACACTAATTTTTTAGCAATCTGAAACTGGTACATGTTATTAGTAATGAATCAGTAGGATTTTATGGGGAATAATGTGTGCTTAAAATTTATTTGTGGAACAAATAGTGACATGATGCGTACAGGTTGGTTCAGAACATGGCGTATTCACAAAATTTATATTGGAATTTGGTGATTGGAGATTTAAAAAGCGAACCTTGTATGCAGTAACAATTAAATTGTTTAAAAAATGTTGCAGGTTCTAAGACTAGGGTACGTGAGAGATTATATAACGTCGATGTGGTGTGACGGAGCTTATAGTAAGAACTGGAGGAATGCTATATGTCTTCAACCGATATCTTGGGAGATCAACAACAAATTTGAGGAGGTTTAAAAGAAGGCAAAGAAGTGGGGTGTCCGACGGACGACTCTTTTGTCGTGGTAATGCGTGCATTAGATGAGAGATGAGGTGTTTCTATGATGTATTCAAGTTTGTAATTGGTGACAGTTTATTATAAATTTTGCTGGTATGAGATTATGGTAGACAATTTAAATTTTGAAAAAATAATGTAGTACGTACTTAGAAGTAATGATGGTTTTCTGAATAGATTTTTTCTCTGTTTTTCATGTTTTACTACTTGATATGCTAATTAGGTGTCACGAGTATTTAAACATTTGTCAAGGTTTTGAGAATGTTTTGTTGTCATGTTTTTATCATCAGCTTAAAAACAAGTACAAAACAAAGGAGTTGCAGGTGGTTGCTTGGGTATTCCAAAACAAATACTCTTTTAAACAATAGTGGGTTACTTCTCATTGAAAAAATAAAATAAATACAATAATAAAAATATTTAGTACAACTTATATCAACCAAAATGTGTAGTACCAAAATTAACTTATATGTAGTTGGAATCCGCCACTGAAAAAAATTAAAATCTAAAATTGAAAAGAATTAATTGATTAATAAAAAAGACAGAGTGGATTAAGGCAAATCACCAACTCTACATAATTACAAAAATCAAGAAAAAAAATCGTTTTTGGAGAATGGATATCTAATTTTAAATATTTTAATAATTTATATTCAGTTTCTCGCTTGTATGGTTCAAAATGCTAATAAAAAACTAATATGAATCAATAAATAATTATAAAAAAATATAACAGGGCTAAAATGTCTTAACTATTAAAATATATAAAAAAAGGTGTGTTAGAAAAATTGCATTTAGGCTGGCTGGCCACTTTGATTTTAATTTGGGATGATACTTTATTTCCTCTATTATACTTAGTCAACAAATATTTCCAAGCCCGTGGAATGTGGGTTTGGGCTGGTAATGGGCTTCAATAAGCTTAAGTTGTTTGCTCAAGAACGCCCATTTGCTCATCAATACTCCTGCCGACTAAATTTTGTTAAGAGTCTGACGGCTAATACGTAACAGCTAGCTTTCATTGACTCAGTTCGTAAGGTGATCGCGTTCGCTCAACATGAAGGAACGGACGAGCTTCTGAATTTTGTTTCGCTGCCTGGGTTCTATAATACTTCAAATACTAACATGATTATTCTCGTACTTTGTCTTTTGGATTATATCCCAGGTCGCAGGCAGCAATGCATTTTTAATATTAGAGTCGGATGGACACAAATTCATTGTTGATAGAGACCATCATCCTTCTTGAATGACCATCCAGAAGTTAATCGTTCTTTTGAAAAATTGCAATGGTTCCAAATCTCTCCTACAAGCCAAACTCATCCACCAAAAGATCCTGACCTTAGGCCTGCAGAACAACATTGTTCTGTGTAAAAGCCTGATCAATCTCTATTCTTCTTGCTCTTGTTATGGCTTTGCCGGACTTGTTTTCCGAAGTATTGAAAACCCATTGGACATCTCCTTGTGGAATTGCCTCATGGCTGCGTATACAAAAAACCACATGTACTCTGAAGCCATAGGGCTCTTCAAAACTTTACTGCACTGCCCGTGTGTGAAGCCCGATTGTTTCACTTACCCCAATGTGTTGAAGGCCTGCGGTGCATTGAATTGGATTCTTCCCGGGAGAGTGATGCATGGCCAATTTGTGAAATCTGGGTATGTATTTGATGTTGTGATTGCGAGTTCTCTTGTTAGGTTGTATGCTAAATGTGGTTTCTTCAAGTGTGCTGTTCAGCTGTTTGATGAAATGCCTGACAGAGATGTAGCGAGTTGGAACACCGTCATATCTTGTTATTATCAAGATGGTAAAGCTGAGAGGGCGTTGGATTTATTTGAGAGGATGAGGGGACTTGCAATTGATCCGAACTATGTTACGTTAACCATTGTTATTTCTGCCTGTGCTAGACTTTTAGATTTGGATATGGGGAAGCGAATTCATATGGAATTGATGAGGACTGGGTTTGTGTTTGATGATTTGGTGAGTGCTGCTCTGGTTGAATTGTATGGAAAATGTGGTTGCTTGGAGATGGCCAAAACTGTTTTTCAGCAGATGCCCAAGAAGACCGTAGTTGCTTGGGATTCCTTGATTTCAGCACATGGCTTAACAGGTGACTGTAATCAATGTATTGAACTTCTCAGGATGATGATTGAGGAAGGTGTTAGACCGACTCTGTCCACTTTGAGTACCATCTTGATGGCCTGTTCAAGATCATCACAACTTCAACTTGGATCATTTGTCCATGGATACATATTACGGAATGGAATTGTTGGTGATGAGTTCATCAATAGTGCCCTTATTGATCTATATTTCAAATGTGGAAAACCTCACTTCGCTGAAACTGTATTCAGATTCATGTCAAGGCCGGAAATAGTCCACTGGAATGTGATGATTTCCGGGTATGTGACAGTTGGAAGGTATTTTGAAGCTCTTAACATTTACAGTCAAATGAATGTGGCAGGCGTGAAGCCAGATGCTATGACATTTTCAAGCACTTTATCAGCTTGTGCACAGTTAGCAGCCTTGGAACAGGGCAAATATATCCATGGTTCCGTTGTTGAGAATGGACTGGAAAACAATGAAGTAGTTATGGGGGCCCTGATGGACATGTATTCTAAATGTGGCGAAATAAATGAAGCTTTCAACATATTTCGCAAGTTGCCAGCCAGGGACCTGATATCTTGGACTTCCATGATTACTGCGTATGGTTCACACGGGCAAGCTAGAGAGGCTCTAAAGCTCTTCAATGAAATGGAGTTGGCTAATGTGAAGCCAGATGGAGTTACTTTCCTTGCAGTTTTATCAGCCTGTAGCCATGCAGGATTAGTTGACCAGGGTTTCTATTATTTCAGACGAATGATCAATGAATACAATCTCCAGCCCAAGTATGAACATTACTCATGCTTGATTGATCTTCTTGGGCGGGTTGGGAAGGTGCATGAAGCTTATCATGTTCTCCAAACAAATCCAGAAATTAGAGATGATGTTGAACTGTTAAGTTCAATATTCTCAGCCTGTTGCTTGCACAAGGAAGTTGAACTGAAAGAAGAAATCACAAAGCTCCTTATTGAAAAGGATCCTGATGATCCCTCGACGTATATTTCATTGTCCAACATGTATGCCTCTTCAAGCAAATGGAACGACATGCGAAACATGAGACTAAGGATGAAGGAGTTGAGCATGAGAAAGAATCCTGGGTGTAGCTGGATTGACATTGATAACCGTATCACGATGTTCTTCGTGGAAGATATGGCTCATTGCAAATCAGAAATTGTGCGTGAATGTCTCAGACATCTTTACTGTCATATGGAAAAGGATGAAAAGCTACAATATTCAGAGACCATACTGAACTAGCTCTTTGGAGAAATTTTATCGATGAATGTATTAATTGGACAGGTATAGGAGAATTTTTATATATATTCATTGTTGTACAAGACTCTTCTTATATAGAAGAGTCAGACGAGACCTACCTTATTTAGGAGAGCTAATTTAGGAATATTAGCTAATTAAGAAAATATATAAATAAACTAAAATCCTATACAAACTAGGTAACTGTATATACGTATCTTCAACACTCCCCTTCAAGTTTGGTGGTGTAAATATCATACATCCCAAACTTAAAGATCATCTTCTCAAATGTGTCTCTGGGCCGTGCTTTGGTGAAGATGTCAGCAGTTTGTTGACTGGAAGGAACATAGTTAATCTTCACCTTTTCCCCAATGATCTTTTTTGTTATAAAATGACGATCTACATCGACATGTTTTGTTCTCTCATGGTGAATCGAATTCTTGACAATAGCAATGGCTGATTGATTATCACAAAACATAGTAGCAGGACCTTTTAGCTGAATCTTCAATTCTTCTAGAACTCTTCTGAGCCAGATACCTTCACATATCCCATGAGCAACTGCTCTATATTCAGCCTCGGAACTGCTTCGTGATATGTCAAGACGCGTGTGAGCAAGATAAATTATCTTGCCAACAAGTCTCTGATAGCTTCCCTTGTCTACGAGTTCAACTTCTTGGTCTCTACAAAACTGCTTGTTAGTCTCCATGGGTGTGTACATAGGCTTACAACCTAGCATCGCTATTTTATTGAGAAGATCTAATACATACTTCCTCTGAGATAAATAGATTCCTTTTTGTGATCTAGCAACTTCCATTCCCAGAAAATATTTCAAGTCACCAAGATCCTTTAGATCAAAGTCATCAGCCAACCTTTTCTTCAACTCATCAATTTCCTTTGAGTCATCACCAGTAATCACAATATCATCTACATACACGATTAGGATGGCAATCTACCCTTAAGCTGCATGTTTTACGAATAAAGTGTGATATGTCTGACATTGATAATATCCTCCTACTTTTACTGTTTTGGCAACTCTGTCAAACCAAGCTCTTGGAGATTGCTTTAGTCCATACAGAGCTTTGATGAGTTTGCACACTGTCTCACTACTACTAGAACTTTCCATACCCGGAGGAGGATTCATGTACACTTCCTCTTCTAATTCCCCGTTTAAAAACGCATTCCTTACATCAAGCTGATGCAATGGCCAGTCAAGGTTTCTTGCAAGAGACAGAAGAACTATGATGGTCTTGAGCTTTGCTACAGGTGCAAACGTTTATTCATAGTTAATTTCGTGAGTTTGAGTGAAGCAACGAGCCACAAGTCTTGCCTTGAATCGTTCTATACTGCGATCAGATTTATATTTCACAGTAAATATCCATTTGCAATCAACAGTTCTCTTTCCTGGAGGAAGTCTAACCATTTTCCAAGTCTGATTTTTTTCTAGTGCCTAGAGTTCATCCAACACAGCTTGTTTCCACCTTGGATCTTGTAGAGCCTTCTCGACATTTTGTGGGATTGCAATGGAATCAAGGCTTGCAACAAAGCCATGATAGGTACTGCTCAACCCCTTATAGTTTAAGTGTTGGTGAATAGGACGTTGATTGCAGCTTCTTACACCTCTCTGATGAGCAATTGGAATGTCCAATTCCACCTGTAAGTTCGGGGCTGCCTCAACTTCAGTATCGACATCCTCCTAGGGGGAGCTGTCAACATTCGGACGGTCAAAGACAGCCTTATGGCGTCTCTGTTACACCTTTAATTCCAGCTATTCCCTCTCCCCCTGAACTTCAATATATTCTGCTCACCCACATTCGAGACTGGTGGAGGAGGTGAAGGTAACAACATTTCAAGAGCAATTAAATCATCCCAATACTGAGATTCTGCAGTTGGAGATGACACCCCCTGCAAATCAGTATTGGTAAAATAGGGTTGATGCTCGAAGAAGGACACATCACGAGTGTTATAGACCTTGTGAGTAACCGACGAATAACACCTATACCCCTTTTGATTCGAAGAATACCCCAAAAAGACGCACTTAACAGAGCGGGGATCCAACTTTCTTCGCTGAACTAGAAAAAAGTGAACAAAGGCAATGCACCCAAAGATTCGAGGGGCATATCAGATGTAAAGCTGGCAAGTTGGGGATAAACTACTAGAAGAATCTGGTGAGGAGTTTGGAATTTGAGTAATCAGCTAGGCATCCTATTTATTAAGTAGGTGGCTGTCAAGACTGCCTCACCCAACAAATATTTGGGAATATTATGAGCAAACATGCAGGCCCTAACAACTTTCAATAAGTGTCGATTCTTCCGTTCAACAATGCCGTTCTGTTGAGGGGTTTCAACACAAGAACTCACATGAACGATTCCATGTTGAATCAGAAATGAGCTAAGAACACTGTTGAAGTAATCCTTTGCGTTGTCAGTTTTCAAAACTTGAATTTTAGTCTGGAACTGAGTATGGACCATCTCATAAAAATGCTGAAACATTTGACTACTCTCAGATTTATCTTTCATCAAGAACGTCCAAGTCATGCGAGTATGCTCGTCAATGAAAGTAACAAACCACTTGGTGCCATTAATATTCTTAATCCGCATTGGTCCCCATATATCATTGTGGATCACGGAGAAAGGTTTAGTAGGACGATACCCGAGGCTGGAATAAGTGGTATAGGTATGTTTCGCAAGCTGGCACACTTCACAAGTAAAAAACTTGACCTTTTTATTGCGAAACAAATGTGGCAAAATGTGCTCCAAATACACAAAACTAGGGTGTCCCAAACGAAAATGCCACAAAAGAACTTCACTATCATAATTATCTATGGTTGTAGCTACATGTGCTCGACTAAGCGAATCCTTCAATCTCTGAGTTCCCTCCATGCTTTCAGTCCGTAGCACATATAAGCCCTCATCCACATCAAGTTTTCCAATCGTCCTTCCGGATCCCACCTCCTGCACCAAGCAACCAGTAGATCCAAATTTAGCTTCACAGTTGAGGTTGGAGGTGAGTAGGCTGATGAGAGAAGGTTACAATGCAGGTTGGGAACATATAGGACAGGAAAAATGGTGATTTGAGGTGAGAGCTTAACCCAGCCAAACCCTTTAATGGTGGCAAGTGTTCCATCAACTACTCTAACACTGGCAAGTTTCAGATAGGGTTGTAGATCGTGTATTAACTCCTTACAACCATTCATAGTATCCAAAGCTCCCGAATCCAAAATCCAAACACGCTGGGAAGTATTATGCATAAGATAGGCTTTAGGAATCATACCATTATTAGCAAATAGGCCAGAGAAGCCCGCTGAGATGGAAGTAGACCCTTTAGCCCCTTGAACAGCTTGAATCACCAATTACAGAAGCGCCTCGAGCTGTCCAGGAGAAAACTGAGTATTTGCACTAGCTCCAGCAGAAGCAGCTGGTGGTGAAGCAACCAAAGTGATAGTATTGACCGGCCTTGGAGCTGTCTAACAGCAATGTGACGAAGCTCCGATTTCGACTTCCAGCCTTTGGGCTTTCCACCAAGAAACTTGAAGCATTCCACCTTGGTGTGCCACGGTTTGCCGCAGAATTCACAAATGACCGTGGGAGTCTCATTTGTGTTGGATGGGTTCGATTTTGAGTAGAGAGTAGTGGTTTCTGCCTTGACTTGCAGCGCAGAACCTTCCAGACCGATCTTTGACCCGGCCCGCATGACATGGCGGCGGAGTTCCTCGCTTCGAATCGAAGCGACAGCTTCTTCTTGAGCAGGAAAAGGTGTAGTCGCTATAATACGACCCTTGGCATTATCCAGATCGCGGTTCAGTCCGAGTAAGAAGTGAAGGGTCCTCCTCTTCTCGATAGCTTTCCTATAAGTCTCGGCATCGTTTGTAGTGTCCCACGTGCACACCTCATAGAGGTCCAACTGCAGCCAGGCGTGGGACAAGGCATTGTAGTATTTGTTTACCGTCAGTCCCCTTGTTTGAGTTGAAAAATCTCGGTTTCCAACTCCAGCAAAGCAGAGGGACTATTCGTTGTGGAATAAGTCTTTCACACTCAGATGGAGGAGGTAATTGTTGCCGATCCTGGGATCCATCGTTGTGATTAACCAAAATCGCACTTGATTATCATCATTATTCCATTGTTCATAGGAAGCGTCTGTTGTCGCCGGTTTTTTCTTAGTACCGGTAAGATAGCCTCCTTTGGATTTTCCGGTGATGATTATCTCAATCGAACGGGACCATTGAAGGTAATTCCGTTCGTTAAGTTTCGGAACAGCAAGACCACCAATATTGATGTCTTGATTAGACGCCATAGACTCTGTCACGGTCGGTGAAGAGGTGGCTAAAGAACTAGTGTTTGAGAGAGGTTTTGTATATTCAGAATCACTGTTAGTCATGACAGTGATGATTTAGGCAGAAGAAGAAGAACAGCTGACGGTTGGGTAAATCGGGGCTTTGATACGATATTAATCGGACAGGTATAGGAGAATTTTCGTAAATATTCATTACTGTACAAGACTCTTCTTATATAGAGGAGTCAGACGAGACCTACCTTATTTAGGAGAGCTAATTTAGGAATATTAGCTAATTAGAAAAAGATACGACTGAACTAAAATCCTATACAAAATAGGTAACTGTATATACGTATCTTCAACAAAATGATATGCCAATTCTTCGATTAAAACTATTTTTGTGTCGGGATGCATTAAGCCAATAAAAATATTATTTCAGACTCGTTCCTTGCATATTATTCTATCAGCTTTATTTTATGTACTGTTTATCTGTTAATTAGTAATTGCATACTATTTTCTGAACAGTGCATATAATAGTCAAAATTTAAGAAAAAACTGAAGTATGCCGCCAGGATACTTCCACAAGAACAAGACAAGGAGGGTACTGAAAATATCCGCACATAGATTGTGGTGTGTGAGTATTGACTTTTATCCGTGAATTAATTATTGTGGTCCAATTGTCCCTCCTAACTCCTGGCCCAACATGCTCCTGCATCATCGACTCCACTGACCACTGGTCTTTCTTTTCCCAACTATTATGAACAAACTATACTAACATCTGGAAAACAACTATAATTTCCAGGCAGTCGCAGAGAATACGCTGAAACACAGCCATTAGTCCTTGCTCGGCATCTGAAAGCATATAAGAGGATATAGCATGATCATGAACGACGAAGTAACAACATGGCCCACAACCAGAAGCATCCTGCTTTTCTACATATATCTGAATTGGGGATTACTGATCAAGACAGCAGCTTCTGACCCAGGAATCAATCTGCTGAGTGTCGGATGTAGCCAATATAAAGTTGGCGACTTGCGTATTTCTAGAGACAACCTGAACTCGAGCTTCTCTGAGCTCAGAGCTAAGTTGAATGGTAGTAGCAGCGAGTATTTCGCAACAGCACATCGAACTTCTGGTCAAGAACCCGTTTACACGATGGGTCAGTGCAGGAATTACATGTCCAAACCCGATTGCCTTGCTTGCTTTGACGACGCTGTTGCCAGAATCCTCAATTGCTCTTCTTACAATGGTGCCCGCGTGATCTTGGATGGTTGCTTCCTCAGGTAATCGAATAGAAATGTTTTATACAAAAAGAATTTGGTTTTTGAGTTCTGTTTCTCATTTGTTGCTGTCTCAGACTTTCGTGGGTTGCTGAGTTGTGTTTCTCATTTGTTGAGGTATGAGAGGAACCCTTTCTATGACCAGAGCACTCAGGATGGCCACAGTGCGGTTTGTGGGAACCAGACCATATCCACGCAGGATAAAAATTATGGCACAGCTCTGGAAGATCTTCTGTCGAATCTTGTGATTGCCACACCCAAGCTGAATGGATTTTATGCAGCAAGCAAAAAGGAAGTGGTAGCTGCTGGTGGTGGTAATAATGCCACAGTTTATGCTGTGGCACAGTGTGTTAAAACTGTCGGCCAGATTGGTTGCCAGGATTGCTTGAATCTTGCATATGCTGATTTGCAGAGATGCTTTTCCAACACTTATGCTAGTTCAATCAATGTGGGATGTTTCGTGAGGTTCTCCAATACAACTTTCATTGGAGCTAATCAAACAACTGATATTTTCTCCTTATTGGGAAAGAATGGTTGGTTCATTTTCCCACCCAGATCTACTGACTTTTGCTTGATGGAGACTGTTCCTAGTTGGGAATTTGAGCTTATTGTGAGTAATTTGATTTCAGGAAGCTCTCCTAGCAAGAAGAAAATAATTGCTGGGGTGGTTGGAGGAATAGGCGGTATCCTATTTCTTGCTGCTGCTATAGCTATATGCTTTAAGCTGACTGGAAGATGGAAGACTTCTTCAAAAGGTCGGTTCTGAAATGTAGTGATTGCCAACAGAAGTCAGGGTTCTTAGATTAAATGTTAGTCAAACATACCTAAATGTTATTTTTTTGTCACGTTTCAGGAACTGGTGATGACATATTGGGAGCAACCGAATTGCAAGGTCCAGTAATCTACAGCTACAAGGACCTGAAATCAGCAACCAAGAACTTTAGCGTGGAGCATAAGCTCGGAGAAGGTGGATTTGGCGAGGTTTTCAAGGTCAGGAATGGTTTACATGATTCTAAATGCATTTTACTGTCATAAAGGAGAAGTTAATAATGTGTCTTATGATTGCTGATAACTTTGGGTTTATTGAAGAATGGTAAAACTGTGGCAGTTAAGAAGCTTGTCATAGGCCGAAGTCATAAAGCAAAGATGGAATTTCAAAGTGAAGTAAAGATCATTAGCAATGTCCACCATCGGAATCTAGTCCGCCTTCTCGGTTGCTGCAACAGTGGACCTGAGCCTCTCCTTGTATATGAATACATGGCCAACAGTAGCCTTGACAAGTTCTTATTTGGTATATATCTATGTCCAACTTATTAATATATTGCTGTCATAAGATTATACATCTCCAATAGAAAAGGGTAATTGCTTCGATTTCATTGTGGAATGTAGGTGACAAACGAGGCTCCCTCAGCTGGAAACAAAGGGTTGATATAATCCTGGGGACAGCAAGGGGTCTGGCCTATTTGCATGAAGATTTCCATCAATGCATTATACACAGGGACATCAAAACGAGCAACATTCTTCTTGACGACGATTTTCAGCCTAAGATAGCGGATTTTGGGTTGGCAAGGCTTCTACCTGAGAGTCAGACTCATCTCGATACGAGATTTGCAGGCACTTTGTATGTTTGAAGCAGCTCATCTTCTAAATTGCATAGCCTTGAAAAATGCATAACACCTTTTGATCCATTTTACAGGGGATACACGTCACCTGAATATGCATTATATGGTCAGTTGTCAGAAAAGGCTGACACGTACAGCTATGGAATTGTAGTTCTGGAAATTATCAGTGGCCAAAAAAGTGGTGAATTAAGACAAGACCAAATGGCCGAGTATCTTCTGAAGAGGGTAAGTCAGTCAGTCAGTCAGTCAGAACCCTGTGTGATTCATCTCTTGAAATCTCATGCCTTGTACTTGAAATAGGCCTGGAAACTGTATGAAAGCGGAATGCACAAGGAACTGGTTGACAAAACGATACACTTTGACGAGTACACAGAAGAAGAAGCAAAGAAAGTGGTGGAAATAGCTTTGATGTGCATTCAACTTTCACCCTCAATGAGGCCGACAATGTCCGAAATAGTTGTGTTGCTGAGAAGCAAGGGATCAATACAGCTCAATCAGTCGCTAGAAAAGCCTGCATTTGCCGATTCCTATCCTAACTTTCTTCCGGACACGTCCAGCTCAATTGGTTACAACACATCCAACGCCACTGTCTCCATCTCCAGAGTCTCCGGTAGGTAGGTAAGTAGTTGCTTGCACAATCTGGTTAACTTGTAAATGAAGAAAGTATTTTCGGTACAGAAAAACTCGTGTACTAGATAAGAATGCTAATCACTGTGAGCTTTGTATTCCAAAGTACAATAAGATTAAATGCTGGTATAAACTATGTTGTACAAGACTCCCTTTCCTCGTTACGAACCGGTTGCAGCATGATGCAATTGAACTTTGTCTCAGAGGTTGCTGGACACAGATTGAAACAGATGAAGCATGACTTTTGTTCTAACTTGATCTCTTCTTATCTTTCCCGTTGACGTACACGGAAAATGATCCCTCCACCAGATAAATTTTCTTGGTACTTTAAACCTTCATCACAAATAATTAATGCATCTCTCTAATTAGCTGCTTCAGGAAACTAAAAAGGCTTGAAAATCAGAGAAGTTGCCCAGTTAAATTCTTTGCTCTGCATTGCTTCTTCAAAGCCTCGCTACATATCTCTTCCTTACTTTCACCCTGTCCTGCACAACAGTGATCGGACCATTGCCAGCTTTCTCGTAATTGAATACAACCAACGACCTGCTCTCCCAACCGAACATCCGGAATTCCCACAACCACGACACGGATAACTCCCGGATGCTGTAAGAGGACGGCCTCTATCTGTATCATTACAAAAATTTCTCAGATCTCAGAGATAATAATTCTGGTTCATCTGGAAAAGTCAATTACATCTTTATGGTGGTTTACCTCGGTAGGGTAAACATTCTCACCACCACTCTTTATTCGATCATTCATGCGTCCAAGGAGCCACAGATTGCCACTTTGATCAATGGAACCAACGTCTCTAGTGTCAAGCCAAACATCGTTGGTAGAATGCAATTCCTTGGAAGTGTATTGATCCCAATATCCCATCATAACGTGAGGGCCTCTGGTTAAAATTGTTCCACTCGCGGAGGAGCCACACTGACGTACACTTAACTCGACATGTGGAGCGGGGTTGCCAACGCAGACACCTTGTGGTTCCGTCTCCCCGGATATTGCATATGCTGATGAGAGGTCTGAAGCGACGGATTGTAGAGTCATGAACGTTAATGACGAAGAGGTCTCTGTCATTCCTACATACAGAAAAACGCTTGTTGAATGATTTATGAGCAAGTATATTGCACTATGCAATAAATATGGTTCCCAGAAAAAAGTTATCATTTTGGAGATGGTGCGCTATCAAAAGGTATAGAACCAGTGCTGCTGAATATTGCTTCTCACGAAGCAACAAACGAGTTCGAATCTTTGTTAAGGCAAGCTTTCAAGGAGGTTCAATCGAATCTAAGGCCGCCATTTTCTATAACAATCCCAACTCTGTCTGAATACTCCCAACTCAATTATGCTATTCTTTACGGGGTCTTAACCGAACCACAGCTTGCCAAAATTCATATCAAGCATCTTCACGGCATTGTCTCCGATGGTCAATCTCTTCTTGGAAAAATTCGATTCTTTACTTGAAGAAGAACCGTTGGTGTTGACGAGCACATTGTATGTGTATCTTCTTTTGCTGGCTGATCAATGTAGGGTTTCAGACAATATGATTTATACTTGTTGAAGCTATTAGAAATTGAGTTCTGCATCAAGATGTTGAGACAGCATTTCCAGTTGAGTATGAAGATTGGGAGGGACCTTGTTAGGTTGTGTTGAGATACGACAGAATAGTTATTATTATTATTCGTTCTTTCCTAACATGTCTTGATTAGGAAGTTATTACCTACAGATATCGGGGTTCAGGAAGTTATTTCAAGTTTGGTCATCACAAGCGGTATCAATTGTGGTTTGCAAAGAAGTTTCTCTCGGGGCAAGATAGAGAGACTCTTGTAGTTGATATCATCCGTTTCATATGTTGTGCATATCACCCATCTAACGAAATTCTTCAATCTGAAGTAATACCAAGATGGGCTGTTTTAGGTTGGCTTCTAAGCTCTTGTAGGAAGAGATATGTTGAAGCCAATGCAAAGCTGGCCTTATTTTACGATTGGCTTTTCTTTGACGAAAGAGGGGATAATGTGATGAATATTGAGCCTGCAATGTTGTTGATGGTGTGTTCCTTGGCACAGTATATTGGCATGACTCAATCAGTTTTGGAAATTTTGTTGCTTCTTGTTGACAATTATGATCCGCGTATTCATATTGTTGCGAAGGGAGTTTCAACAGCTTTCAGTAGTCTTGTTCAGAAAGGTGTTGTACGTTCTATGAATGTTCTGACATCTTGTGATGCCCTGGCACCCTTTTTGAAAGAAAGACTTAAAAGGTTACTGTTGAGAGTAAATGAGGCTGGCCCTTATCAGTTACATCCATGCCGTCTTCCTAATTCTTCTGTGGTGGCTTTGAATCTATCCCATGTTTCTCATCTGGACACTTCGACATCATCTGTAGAGCATGAACCTGCAAGTGTGTTAGAGCCAAGATGTTGCAAAATTGGTACTGACTCAGAACCAGTTAATTCTACTTGTTCCACTTTTCTAGTTTCAAACATGCAAACTACTTCAGCTTTGTAGACCCTACACCATCCCCTAAACATCAACCTTCGCAATTAGTTGTTGCTGCTGAAAGCCAGTCAGATCCTGATGCCATTGAAAATTTGTTACAACATTGGATAGATGCTATAAAGAACTCCAGTGGATCATGCACTCAGATTTTCGAGGCAATACTTCTTTCACTTGGAAATGTTGAAGAAGCAGAAGAAATGCCTGGATCTGGTTCAGTATCTCCGGAAATTTTGTGCACAAGGCTAGACGATGCATTGCAATCAGTTGATTACAGTTTTTTTAATCCCCTTAATGTAGATGCTGCTATTCCTTGTGATGACAATGATATTAAATCTTTAACTCTCACTGTGCGTAGCTTCATACTTTTCGGCATGTAAAGCTACGAAGGATGCTTATGTTCTGGTCAAGGAAGGGTGCCCCTGTAGGTGCACATATACTGTTCTATGCGTCCCAATTAGCATATGAGGCTCGTATAGCTGCCCACTCGGAGAATGGCTTGATTGATTTAGGATGTCATCCAGGGACATCATTATTAAACTTTCATCTCAACGGCCTAGATTGCAGAAAACAGAATTCTTCGCAGGTTTCTCTGTCTCCTTCTAAACCTGATAGAAACTTGATTGAGGGGTTGGTAGGAAAGGCTTTTGTTGCATACAAATGTTTCCGAATGTGTTCAAAAGACCTCTTGTCAGATATAGTGATGTGCTTGGGCTGGGGATGGAAAAGAGCGAAGCCGTTATTTTCAAACATTTTTCATCATCTAGCTGATATATGTGTTTGTGCAGTGGATATTGCCAGGTTACTTGTAACTCAGTTGGATCATGTCGATCTTGTTAATCTGCTGTTAGAGATTGGGTTAAAGAAAATATCTTTGTTTGGGGAGGATGTTCCGTCTATAGTCAACTTGATAAAGGAGTTTCTCACTTGGGATCACTTGGAGCAGCATAAGTTGTGGGGCCTAATAAGATCAGAACTTGCAGTGTCCAAAGTTCAAGTTGCGAATATCATCTTAGCTTTCTTTTTCTGCAGCGAATTGGATCTTGATACTGCTGCAGTAGCTGGTGGAGGCCTTCTTGCACTGTGTAGTTCTCTTGCACCCACACCAGAGCTTGTAGGTGCAATTATGTTGCTTCCTGATAGTGTGTTCCCAGAATTTTCTGCTGCAGCTTTATGTTAGCTGTCAGATATCTATCATATCATTAGAGATGTAGAGTATATTGTAGATATATTATGGGAGATACTGCTGATATTGCAGATCGTGTAAATTAACCTAGTAGGAGTAAAATATGGTAGGAGATATGATTCCCTATCAAAGGGAATCGTTACCTAATAGGTTAGTACACTGTAATCCTAGTCCTATATATACCTGTGTTAGTTCGACCTATAAAAATATAATAAATATATTACCTCTGTAAGCCTTTACTTTATCAACTTGGGCTGCATCTAGTTCGTCAATGCTCATTGATAGCTTAACCATGTTTATAGAGAGATCTGAGAACAAGAACAAGAATGAAATCAGTTCAGCTAGAACTGAATTTAACCAATCTGCCATTCTATGGGTACTGAACTATTTTAGTGCACGAGGGATAGATGCATCCAGTGCTTTTAGTATCTTTTCGCTCGAGGGCCCTTGCAAGAAAGGATTATA
Organism: Linum usitatissimum; assembly: GCA_030674075.2. NCBI lineage: Eukaryota > Viridiplantae > Streptophyta > Magnoliopsida > Malpighiales > Linaceae > Linum > Linum usitatissimum. The sequence goes on from JAUJYP020001374.1 coordinate 4,825,854, forward strand.
GACATCAATATGAAATGACTAAAGCAGCATGAATAATACAATTTAGTATTTTACACCACAGTAAGCTGGTTGCATTACACTGATGGTTTACAATCTCATTTCTCCTCTCGTGTGAGTTAGTGTGAATTCCGCCCAGGTTCTTCTACTATATGTAAGTTTGTGTTTTATGCATTCACTAATTGTTTGTAGCACAAATATTTAATATTCAGGAGGTGGGTCTTTAGAAGCAGCAACATTACAGTAAAGATGTGTCGTAACAGAATGATTGCATGAAAAGGTAGGTCATAACTCATTAATATAAAATTGATACAATTCATACTGCCAAAGAGTTACAGATTGTAGGCTCTTTGTTTCTTTCAAAGAGAAATTAAGAGATGGTTTGTGTAGATGAATTCGTAAGAAGAGAATTTAAATAGTTAGAAAATATGAGGGACATGCTATTTGAAGAAATAGAATGTTTGGATATGTCATTTTTAGAATTAAAGAATTAAAAAATGAGGTGAAATGGAATAAATTCTCTCAAAATCTCCTCTTCAAACCAGTAATTTCAATATAAGCTCAAAATCTTTAAAGGCCCAAACAAAAAATTCAATTTCCTAACATTCTCTCCTAATTAATTATAATCCAAAAAATCTATTTAGCAAAATCTCTAGTTTAAAGATTTTAGAATCCAAATCACCCAAAATCACCTACTCAATTCCCCAATAGCTTTCAGGCTGATATCTTTATTTTATCCCAGACCTCCCAAGAGGAGCTTGTTGTCTTCTTGCATCTTGCAGAAACCCACATACTTCATTAGAAGCATTCAACCTTGTTGAACTGTTCCCTCTTGTAACATGTGTGCACATACATTTTCCCATGTTTTAGCTGGCCTTTTTAGTACCTTTGTAGCCTACATATCTCATTGAGATGTATGATGCTCTCATTTAGAGATGACTAGTCATCTTTTAAGCGGTGCCATGACTAGATAATGAAACTCTTTATTTGTGATTGCTGCTATTCCAAATTATGCTTCAATACTTCGACCGATACATAAAGTGTTCTTGAACCAATGATCCAATGACAGTAGTCAGTAAGTTCTCAATGGGCTCCTTGCATTAAGCTTGTTTGCATCTGCATTCTCAGTCTTGTAGTCGTATTGTGAATCATCAAACCACTGAGAAGGGAGTTCATATGAGAAGTGGTATTGGGTTGTGGTTGCATGGTCTGTAGCAGTCAACTGTATAAATCTCAATTATGTTACCGTTTCACTTTGAATTCGCTGTCGTTTCTCATGAAACTTATATACTGTCCTACTGCACATGTAAGTCAGTGTGTTTTTCACTGGTAGTAATAATAAGTTTTGTCCTTCTGAATCTCGGGTATTATTTTTGTCATGCGCATGTTAGATCTTGAAATAGGCTTTGCTCAAAGTTCGGCTTAACTTCTGCTCGCTCCATTCCTCTCTTTCTCTCTCTCTCCTGCGATTGATAAGTAGAAAGTAAATTAAAGGGGATACTTTGTAGGAAGCTGAGACTCTATCGTGTATATAGTAATGAATCATGAATCATTATCCATAATTTTCGAAGTGTTGACTTGTTTTCTGACATTGCAGCCACTGGATGAAAACTATGGCAGTCGCAGTCTTATGTTGAACCAGGATATCGATTGGGGTTTTCTTTTGTCTTCTTTTGTGTGGTGTGTTTCCCGCCCTCCCCTCTTTTTCTTTCCCAAACGACACCTGCAGTTTGAGAATTCGTGGCTGTCCAATCAAAGTTTTTTCCGTCGCAATGGATAATTATCATGACCATTCCGCTAGCGGTTACCGTCCACGTTTCTCCTTGTTGTTGGGGTGATCAAATGAAGCGTCACAACGAGCGGTGTGAAGGGCATTTCAAAATCGACCGCCCTCGTCTATATAAACCTACCGTTATAAGAATCCCCTTTTCGCACTTTCGTTCTTTTGGTGATTATATATTTGCAGTAATTGTAACGAACATTTTATTTCCTACGCAAAGAAAATGGAAGTGGTCGAACATGTGGGTCAAAATCCGAAGGAACAATGGCGATGCAGTTCACGAAGGATGGTTATTTTTTGGAAAACCACGAGTGTTGAGAGGAAGAACTTTTGCTGCCGTAGAGGGTTCGGTTTTGTCGAGCATCTCAGGGTGATTCAGTTGAGGGAGGATGTGATGAGTTCATCATAAGGAATTTCAAATCAGAGGCGCTCACAATGAAGATCGCTGAAGGGAAGGAGGTAGTGTTTACTGAAGACGGTGTTGCACGCATATACTATCTTCGTCGTGGTCCGACATCGGTTTTTGACTACCAGCAGAACGAGTTGTCAGATATCAGATTTTGGGCAAGTGAGTTGAAGTTGCCTTGTAGCAATAGATCGAATATGAAGTTAGCTGATTTGGAAGTGAGGTTAGGTGTTGAGGTTGATGTTGGTTTTAGCTGTTCGTGTTGGTTGTTGGTTGTATGTTTGTGTCACAAGCGGGTTTAAATATGAATGGAAACTACCATGGTATTTTTTCGTAAAGATGCACCTGTTTTTGAGGATTTGAACTGGTGTGAACACCTTTTGCAAGTCATCTATATAGCAGGGATCGGTTTGAAAGGTTATGCGGAAGTGGATCTCAACATGTTATTGGTACGTGTGTTCTTGTTATATATGTTCGTTACCGTCAGTATTTTTCATTACGTACGTGATTATAATCAGAATAATATGCTTAACTAAACGTTTGTGTTGTCAGATTTTCATGTTGGACCGTGTTGGACTATCTGCCGGTGATCGTGTTCCACGACCAAGGCCAATTGTTCTATACTGGAGCAGTGTTGTACTGAAGCGTCGATTGAGTGAGTTTGATGCAATCGGTGGTATCCTGAATGGGTTTATTATTGATTGGGATTCAGAGAATGATAATGGAGTTTTGTTTGTCTGTAGAGAACTGAGGGTTGGGAAAGTATCAAGCAAAGAAGGGGTTTTATCGCATTTAGAACGAGGTAACAAATATGTTCCCTCATCTGTCACTGCTAGTGAACGTCGCCTACCGTTGATGGGTGTGAAGATTAAAAAAGAGGCAGCACCAACCGTCAAGCCAACAAATGTCAAAGTAAGGAGCACGACAAGTGAACCCGACAAACCTGCAGGAAGTAAGGGATGTAGTCAGGAAGGCTTTATTGTTGCTGGTTTTCCACCTACAAGGTTGGCACTCGAACACCTCAGTGCTTACGAGGTGCGTTTTGTTAGTTTGTTCTGGACGTTTTTATTTATTACAATTTGAGTATATTGAAACGTTTGTACTATTTCTGCAGGCTGAGGAGAGGTCTATGTGGATTGAGGACTGCATACGTTCTCTTAATCTTCAGATAAGTGCATTGCATTATCTGAAGGAGCAATGCGACGACCAAGTCCGAATTACTCGTCAATTGCATGGAACTCAAGATTATGTTAAGAATTCAAGCAAGGTTTTAAGGAAGAAGGAGAGGAAGAGACGTAGATTGATTTTGGAGGAAGAGGAGGAATAGAAAAAACTGAATCTCAATAGTCCAAATAAGGTCTTGGAGAAGGATGTGGGAAAAGCGTTGGTCGCTCATAGTTCAAGTCAGGCTTTTGAAAACTTTAGTAATATTGCTGACATTGGAGTGAGTGCAATTAATCTTGCACCGAGTGATGATCCTTCGAACGAAGGTCACACAGATCAAAGCATGAAAGCTACTGATCAGGTAATGATTTGTTCTTTTTATTTCCTTATTCGTTAAATCCGATGTGATATTTCTGTTATTTAATGTATGTTAGAATTCTTTATAGTCACAATCGGAGAAGTCTACGGATAAGAAATGTAACAAGGGGGATGAAGATGAAACCAGCCAGGATGTCGCCCTGATTTCTGTGAATGTTGGCCATTTGGAAAGTAAGGAAGGGAAAGCAGATGAGGAGGAGGTGGTTATTATAAGTCAAGAGGAAACATGTAAGTATTTCTTAAAATCCCCTTAACTTTCAAGTTTGTGTTTGTTATGACTGTTGGATACGTTAGTTATTGTGTTTCCAATTGACAGTCTCTAACCTAACGTTCGTGTCATAAAAGGTATCTGCGTTGTTGAGGGATAGTTTCTTACGGTATGGTTATAAGATGACCAAACACGAGTCTAGTTCTTTGAAATCTCCTGTTACCAGGTTACAAAAGAAGAAAAGACTGGGTGCGAAGACGAAGAAACAAGGTGAAGTGTTGGAGGGCAATAATAAGAAGGATGAGGACTAAGTCAACGAACCTGAAACTGGAGTGTTAGTAGACAAGGCTAAGGAGGACCATGTCGAAAAGAACGAACTTGAGGTTTAAGAGAGTGTTTTTCCGAACATTCCTTCCTTTATGATGGAGCTTGCACTCAGGAGTTTGTTAGAAAAGTTGAAGCACTGGAGGAGTTTACTAACGACGTATTTAGTGATGCACCAAAGGTCACTTCAGTTCTACGTTACATATGGAGCAAGGAGTTGCCCCCATTACGTATTGCATTTTTGTGTGTTTAATTTTTTTTTTCCTAATGTTCAGTTTTATATTTTAATTATATTTATTACAAGGGAGAACTTCTTTATCAATTGGAGAACAGGGAGTTCAAGTTAAGCAAGGAGAATTTCAGGGGGTGTTGTCCTGAAGGTAAGGTGTCGAATTTCTCATTGATGCCTTTGGGGATATGCTTGTAAGTGTAATGGCAACTGTGGACTACAAAATAGATCGTTAGTTTTTCCCTAAAGAAGTTGCGGTATGTAGTCTGAGTTACAAGAACGTATGTATTTCACGTCTTACATTTACGTTCGTTTCATTTAATGTTTGTTATTTTTATTATTTTGGTAGTCACTTTGTGGAAGCGGATGGGATAGTAGCACCATTGAATATGTTATTGACAACCTATTCGGCAAGCAATGGACTGGTAACCTCAATTGGACTAAATGCAACTTCGTAAGTGGTTATTTCTTTGTTCTTTTTTGTTTTGCCTTTCGTGGATGATTGCTAACCTAACCTAAGTTCGTCTGTGAATCTATGATTGTTGTGGTTTTTTCCTTATTTCTAGGACGATCATTGGGTATTATACTATATCAATTTGGAGCATAAAAGGTTTGAATATCTGGATAGTCTCGATATGGATATTGCCCCCCTCCCCCCTCAAATTTCATCAAGTTGGGAAGCAACACTACAAGAAAAAAGGTATATCGCGACATTCTTTTAAAGACACATAAATAAATGTCACAAAAAAGAGACTAAATGTGGTTTGTACGACATCTTTCCAAATGTCGCTAGTTATTAATTTACTACGACAATTTGATATGTCGGAAGAAGTTTACATTTGTTCTGTCATTTTATTTTACTTAAAACGACACATGGCTCTATGTCGTTCTAAACTTGTCCAACTCTACATTGTTGTGATGTTTACAATGACATTTGTATATGTTGGTGGAAGTTTAAGTTTTTTACGACATTTTACTGTGTCATTTGTATATGTCGGTTGAAGTTTACATTTGTTGTGTCATTTTATTTTACTTAAAACAACACATGGATATATGTTGTTCTAAACTCGTCTAACCCTACATTGTTGTGATGTTTACAGTGATATTTGTATATGTTGGTGGAAGTTTAAGTTTTTTGCGATATTTTACTGTGTCATTTGTATATGTAGGTAAAAATTTACATTTGTTGCGTCATTTTATTTTACTTAAAACGACATATGGCTATATGTTGTTCTAAACTCGTCCAACATTTCAAAATAGTTCAACATTAATTTGGCATCATATGAAATTTGAAACGGCTATAAAAATCCAACATCCATTTTATTTCTTTAAAAAACGAACGGAGTAATGAAAATAAAACATTACTTGTTATTGTAACACTAAGCAATAAAATCATAAAAACCCCTTCTTTGAAATAAAATAATAATAAATAATGAAGATAATTACATATATTATGATTCAAGGATTAACAATATATAATGATAATCCAATGGAAATAAAACAATTATGAGAATTGAACAAGAAATAGAAACTTTTTGTTTTGTTATCTTTGTTTAAACAAACAATAGACAAAAAGAATTAAAAATATGAGCAATATTCATAACAAAGTTTAAGAATGACCACAATTTACAAATAACCAAAAAGACAAAAAAATGAAGAAACCATAATTAGTAACCGATACCAATAACATTAGGAACATATAAATAGAGGGATACTAGTAATCAGAAAGATAATTCCATAATGACACATGAGAATAAATCATTTGTAAAGAGGAAAAGACAAAATAGTAGTCAATAACTATATGAAACTGACTAATAAATCATTAGTACGAACTAAAAGAAAAATAAAACTGAAAGTAATTAAAGACTATAACATAATCCTCTTAGTAAAAATCGTTCAGTCTACAAAACAATAGACAGACAAATATTTTCTTATCCCAAAATATATAGTAAATTATTAAGGGTTAAAATAACTGAACTATTATAAAACGCCCTAATTTTTACTACTCAACGCCCTATCATTTAAATTCAACAAGTAAAATTACACGAACGCCCCTCGAACCTAATCTTTAAATACACATCTCTAAAATCACTCACCGCCGTCGCCACCCTCCGCCACCGCCACCGACCCCCTCCGCCGTCGCCGTCGCTGACCTTCGCCGCCGCCGCGGCAACAGGTACTCCAAAAAAAAAATTGAAGTAGTCGGCACGCCGACAGTCCCTTCTGACGGTCGGGGTGCCGACTGTTTCAATTAATTATTATTATTTTTTAAAAATTTTATGAATTAGTAATTACTTAATTTTTAATTAGTGAATTAGTAATTAATGAATTTTTAATTAATTAATTAGTAATTAATAAATTTATAATTAATGAATTAGCAATAAACGATTATAATAGTTAATAATTAAATAATAATTAGGGTTTTATTAATAAAAATTAGGAATTAATTTAATTAAATTTATTTATTATTCGGGGAAAATTTAAAACTATTTTACTAATTACGAAATATTAATTAGGGTATAATTAATTAAATCATAAAAATTAACATCGAAATTACCAAATTAATAAATTTGGTAATAAATAATAAGTAATTAATAATTACTTATACTAATTTAGTTAGGGTTTAGGGTTTAGGGTTTAGAATTTAGAAATAAGATTTAGGATTTAGAATTTAGAAATAGGATTTAGGATTTAGGGTATAGCGGTTAGGGTTTCATCATTTCACCGCTACACCCTAAACTATACATTTCACTCCATTTACATGCATGCCCCATGCAATACACTCCAAACATGTCTCATGCATATCTCGTGCAAATTACTTCTACCTTCATAATACTAATTAAGATATTTATTAATATGCATGTGTCATGATACTTAATTTGCATTGAATATGAATGGGTTTAGGGTTTAAGGGTTTAGCGGTTAGGGTTTAGATGGGTTAGGGTTTAAAATTTAGGGTTTAGGGTTTAGCGGTTAGGGTTTATTTTGGGTTAGGGTTTAAAATTAAGGTTTAGGGTTTAAGGGTTTAGCGGTTAGGGTTTAGATGGGTTAGGGTTTAGGGTTTGAGGGTTTAGCGGTTAGGGTTTAGATGGGTTAGGGTTTAAAATTTAGGGTTTAGGGTTTAAGGGTTTAGCGGTTAGGGTTTATTTACGGTTAGGGTTTAAAATTAAGGTTTAGGGTTTAAGGGTTTAGCGGTTAGGGTTTAGATGGGTTAGGGTTTAAAATTTAGGGTTTAGGGTTTATGGGTTTAGATTGTTTAGGGTTTAAAATTTAGGGTTTAGGGTTTAAGGGTTTAGCGGTTAGGGTGTAAATGGGTTAGGGTTTAAAATTTAGGGTTTAGGGTTTAAGGGTTTAGCGGTTAGGGTTTAGATGGGTTAGGGTTTAGGTTTTAAGGGTTTAGCGGTTAGGGTTTAGATGGGTTAGGGTTTAAAATTTAGGGTTTAGGGTTTAAGGGTTTAGCGGTTAGGATTTAGATGGGTTAGGGTTTAAAATTTAGGGTTTAGGGTTTAAGGGTTTAAGGGTTTGGCGGTTAGGGTTTATTTAGGGTTAGGGTTTAAGGGTTTAGCTGTTAGGGTTTATTTAGGGTTAGGGTTTAAAATTATGGTTTAGGGTTTAAGAATTTAGCGGTTAGAGTTTAAAATTTAGGGTTTAGGGTTTAAGGGTTTAGCGGTTAGGGTTTAGATGGATTAGGGTTTAAAATTTAGGGTTTAGGGTTTAAAATTTGGGGGTCGGCGGCGGCGGCGGCGACGACGGTGGCGGCGGCGGCGACGACGGTGGCGGCGGCGGCGGGGGAGGTTGTCCGGCGGTAGGGCTACGGCGACGACGATTTTCAGTTTACGATTCAAAGGGCGTTTACGTCATTTTTATTACCGAACTCAAATATTGCGACGATGTTAGGGCGTTTGATAGTGAAGTGTAGGACGTTTTTTAACAATCCCCTAAAATAACCATAAAATGATAGCACAATAATAAATTGTCAAAAACAGGCATCAAGAGCATAAATCTCACCGGCTATACAATGTGCATCAGGAGCATAAATCTCATTGGCCATATCACAGAATCCTTCATTGCATACTTACAAGAGAATGCTCAACAGTAGAACTATCATGCTCATAACCTGTTATAAAACTAAGAAAGAATAACATAAAAATATGGAGAAGATAATGTATCTTATTAAGGTGTCAAGAATGATACAAGTAAGAGTTCTATTTATAGGCACAAGAGATTGTACCCTATACAACCTAACATTATTACAATATAATGAAAATAATAAAATACCTGATGAATGCATAGGAGTTACACAATAACATTCAAATACATAAATGTGAAATATTCATAACATCTAATAATCTAATTATTCTATCATGGATAATTGTAGGTCTCAAATATTGAAGCATTATTCAATAGTTAGTCTTCAAGTACCAATCAATCAAATGATTCAATGCTAACCATGTTTCTACCTAATTTTCAGGTTTATATTAATTTATTTCCGAACAATCGTAATATTATGCAATTTACATTTATAATTTTTGTGATATTATTTTTTTGTTTCATATATCCAGGAGACATGACATAAATATGGAAGAGAAGATGAGTGTTATTATTTCAATTAGAATTTTAGATGATAATATTTGTAATTTTTCTACATTAGTACAATATCATTTTATGGTATTTAATTTTGTATATGACAGTATTATGATACCATATGAGAATTATTGAATTGTGTTTTTGAATTTATTGGCTATTTACATTATTAATGAATATTTAATTATGTCGAAAGAAATTATGATTTATGATACATAATATGTCGTTGTAAATGTTGGTAAATCAGCTTTACCGGCACATATAAATTTTGTTTACAAACTTATACTGACGCTTATAAGTCGTACAATATATGTATGCGACATAAAAATGTCGAAACAACTATGGTTTGAAATACATAATTTGTCGCTGAAAGCGTGGTAAAGGAGCTTTACCGGCAAATACAAATCTCGCTCTAAAAATGATACATGCGGGCATATATGTGGTAAAAAGCACGTTAACATGACATTTTCACAATGTCGCAACAAACTATCGTTTGCGACACATAAAATGTCGCTGCAAACGTCAGCAAAGAAACTTTAGCAACAGATACAATTGTTACTCCAAAACTGGTATCGACGAGTATATATGTCGTAAAAGACACACTTATGTGACGTAAAAAATGTCGCAAAAAACTATCATTTGCGATACATTAATATATCGCTACGAACGTCGGCAAAGAAACTTTACCAATGGATACAAATGTTGCTGCAAAAATGATAGCGACGTGTATATAAGTCGTAAAAGATACACTTACATGACATAAAAAACGTCTCAAGAAACTATCGCTTGCAATACATAATATGTCGTTAAAAATGTCGGTAAAGAAACTTTGCTAGCACATATAAGTGTAGCTTCAAAACCGATAGCAATGAGATATATGTCGTAAAAGATACACTTATGTGACATAAACAAATGTCACAAGAAACTATCATTTGTGACACATAATATGTCACTGCAAACGTCGATAAATAAAATTTTCCAACACATAGAAAGGTAGCTCTGAAACCGATAGCGACGTGACATATGTCGTAAAAGATACACTTATGTGACATAAACAAACGTCGCAAGTAACTATCGTTTGCGACACATAATATGTTGCTGCAAACGTCGTAAGAACATGTCACCAACGTTTGAGTATGTGTCGGTTAAAACATCAAACGATGTTGATTTAAATGACATTTAAGCGACACATCATTATGTGTCGGGGCAAACATTTTCTTCTCTCTTTTACTTTCTCTCTCTTCTTTCTCTCGCTTCTCCTTCCTCTCGCTTCTCCTTCCTCCGTCTTCTCTATCTTTGATTTAGGTTCTGGGTTTTCTTAAATATGAGAGGAGTCTCCAGTCACTCTACTTCTTCCACCACATTCGAGTCAGTTATAGTTTGCATGCATTGGAAATCTGCGATTACGAACGTTTCTACAACTGGGCGCAACCTTGGAAGAGAGTTTTACAGATGCCAATGCTGGAAGAAGAAAGGTAGAGATTGCAATTTTTTCAAGTGGGTGGATGAAGTTTCTTCCGTTGTCGGATCACAACTGCCAATTATAGTGGAAGATTTGAAATCCAAGTTATTGGATTGTGAACTAAGGCTGAGTGCGTTGCAGGACAAAGGTTTAAGAAGGAAGGGTCAAATAAATCGGTTCAAATCTTGTGTTTATGAAAGAAGATCCATTTTGGGTGAGATTTGGGAGATTAAGTTACGTGTATGTGCAATAGAAATAGGGTTTTGATGTTTGATAATTTTTGCATTCATGTCCGTACTGATTGTATCTTTCTTTAAGTAATAGTTGTTAACCTTGACTTATGTGCAAATCAAGTGGCATATGTAGTAACATGTTTTAGCATTAGTAGAAAAATAGATAATACGTGTCTTGGAATTAAAAAAAACATACGTGTTTTTAAACATAACATTTTAGTTCTTAAACAAAACAAAATGATAAACTTAACATACTCTCTATATAGAGATACGAATGGCCACAAATGATTTTGAGAACCCGTTGCAAAGAAATTTTTCATCTGTAACGGGTGCCAAAACATACTCGTACACTATACAATGAGTTACGAAAAGCCATGAAATATTTGGCAATACGTTACAAAGAAAGGAATGTTCTCTGTTCCGTGGTTACAAAATACCTGCATTTGCTAAAGTAGTTCAGAGGTGTAGATCAGTGCCTCCTAGATCATGAATCTTTATTTCTTCTTTCTTTTTCTTTCTATTGGCGTGGATGAACCTCTCATGGTACAAACCTAGCCTTTTACGTGATTTGTATGCCTCTGTCTTTTTCTTGACTTGTTTTGGAGACATGCTCACATTTGTTTACACATTGACTGAGTTTGTTGGTGTTGTGTTGTGGTTTTTGTTGGTGAAACTTGCTTTTTCAAGTCGAGTAGGGTATGTATCCTCAAATTCGCCCGCAATTCATCACCATTAACTTGATTGTACTAATATTGGTTACGTTTGTATCATCACAGAAAATGGAATCATCTTTACAGTTATGTACGTACCAACTCTCGTAGATTCGCCATCAAAATATTAATCTCTTCATACTTTGCAATATCCATGTGTGCCACCTCAACAATCGACACCCCCAAGTCCAGTCCCTCCTTTGCATTTCGTGTATACCTATGCAAGAAATTAACGAATACAGTGTAACAAATGTGCCGAATAAGGTGACTAACTATACGGACGTCACGAAATAGCTAACCTTCATAGTATTAGATCTTGCGGGATAGTCTGGAAGTGTGATTCTCCATTGTGTCCCAGCAACTCCCGAACTCTAATAAGATGCCTGCAAATGAGCCCTTCCATCTCATATATACCACAAGCGCACTTCATTCTGAGTTCATTCGCACTTACAAACACAATCCACTCATTTGTTTTGGTGTCGTCCATTTCTGTCTTGAATACATTGAATGCTCTAATTGATTCATTTGGTTAATGGATACGTACCATTCCATATGACAATGTATGAGCGTATTCTTCCGTCCATTTCTTGAATACCTTTGGTGTGTACACTAGGGCTAGGTTTTTTGTTAATGTACTGTCGTTGAATCTATTTAGGGGTACCGTAGTATGCATCTTGAAATCCCTTTTCAACTTCGACTCTCTCTTGTTTTCCACCAATCCGATGAATTGAGAGAAGAAGACAGTGATATTGAGACTCGGTTTTAGGCCTTCCTTCAAGCTACTATTGCAAGCCTCACTTAGTTGGGAACTTCGCATTCCGCAAGTAAAGTGATAACACTGCCATGCCCGTGACCATTGAGCTCTCTTTGTATATATTTGTGTCAACCACATATGTCCTTCTTCCCCTCTGCCCTTCAAACAAACGTGTTTCATCCTTTGCCAGTTTTCTTCAAATCGTTTCCGTCATCTACCCCAAACATCAGATATTTTAGTTCGTCCACAAACTCCTTAGTGCACAATGAGCCCAAATTACTTGTAGCATTGTTCATTATGTGGTACGTACATAATTCATGATATGTTTCTGGCATTCGAAGTTGTGATCTAATGCCTGATGCAATTGTTACATCGTGGTCAGTGAAGATGCTTTTTGGAATTTTTCCTCTTGTACATTTTTTGAAAGTTTGGAACAACCAGTCGAATGAGAATGTTTTCTCACCAAACAGGAGACCTGTGCCAAACATAACCAGCTCATGATGATGATTGTACTCCACAAAGATTGTTGCATAGAACAAACCACTCGTTTGTGTTGTTATCCAGAACACATGTAAGGAACAAATGAAAAATGAAACATATGTGCTATTAGGAAATGTAAACGAAACTTTCGTGTTATTGGAATATTGAATACAAACGTAGTGACGAATACAATAAATAATACAAGAATCTCACTGAGGGGTCTGTAATTGTTATTGGTCTCATATGTAGTGTCAAAACTAATTGAATCGCCAAATATTGAATACTCAGCTCTCATTCTGCCATCTGACCAGAATACATTAAGGATTTTCCCATTTTATCTTCGAGCATTTCATGGAAGAATTGTTTGTCACCTTTAGCCCTTTCTATAAAATGTTTATACATCATGGAATCTTCTTTGAGTTTCAGCAGGCTGAGATAGGGTGTCGTAGGTGGTTCCTCAGATCTTTAAGTGTAAACCCGACATGTGATGCTCCTCCTGTTGTTTGTCGCATTATATTAAACGATCGTCGAGGTGGGACTGCAGCAAACTTATGAATTTTGGAAAGTTTGGAGTTTGTACTATTTATGCTTCTCCTCGAGCGGTGAAGATGGTTGTACTTGCATGGAACCATCACATGATTGTGTTTGTCTACTCATTCGCTTATAAATAACTTATTGATGTCACCGTCCCAATGCATTTTTATAATTGCTTCACAGCCAATTCTATCCTCTGACTGTTCTCTTTTATGCGGAGTTTGATCGAGTGCTCCATTGTTCTTCTTATTCAGCTCGCTTTTTGGTCGGAATCCCTCTCTGGAACAAATGTAGCATAGATAATAGCACTGTAGTTCTCCATCTGAGGCTAAGATTTTTTTTTGTTTTGAAAAATTTTGGTCTGTTCGTAACTAATTCTTGTGTCGAACCCTTTTGATGTAGCGTATGCTTGGTAGTAGTTGTAGGCTTCTCGCTTCATATCAAACAAAGGACCTCTATAACCTCTAGCTGTCACAAATTACATGAACGTCAATATGTTGGATACCTAACGAAGGAAATTAGCTTAACAAACAAACAAATTGAATGCACATCATGAAACGTATGTTCACCACGAACGTATAATTCATGACGGGATGTAACGAACATAAGAACGTCTGATTATGGACTGAAATTCATGGAAGGATAATTTTTCCTGACGGAAGTGATGAACGTAAAGATAAAGCCAATGAGCTCTTGAAAATCACGAACGTTTTGGTAATGTCTGTCAATGTCACGAAAGAATAATTATGATGCCAAATGGAACGAACGAACGTGTCCATGAAGAACATTAATTTAACGTGGTACAAACATGCTGGTCAGGCTTACCGTAATGATGGTAATTATCTTACCAAACGAATTAATGGAACGAACGTCATGAAACGTTTTGTTCATCACAAATGTATAATTCGTGAAGGAATGTCACGAACATGCGAACGTGTGAATACAGATTGAATGTCACGAGCATACGAACGAATGAATACGGTTTGAACGTCACGAAAGGATAATTGTTCTTTACGCAAGCCACAAATGTAAAGCTGTCGAAGCTACGAACGTGTAAGTGAAGTCTGAGTGACACGGAAGGATAATGATGATGTCGAATGGAATGAACAGACGTGTTCATGATGAACGTTAATCTCACGTGTCACTAACATACAAACGTGTGATTACGGACTGAATGTAGCGCATACAATGAACTTAAAGCTAAAGCCAACGAGTTGTTAAAAACCACGGACGTGTAAGTAAAGCCTGAATGACACGAAATGATAATAATGGCACCGTTGATCATTATGTAAGTTCACGAAAATATGATGAAGCCAACGAACCCTGCACAAATTAGTACACTTACGAGTGCTCGAATGGCAACAACAGCATCGAATGGTTGATGAAACATTACGAACGATACAACACAATACATTGAGTCTTTAATTACAACTGAAAAACAACACAAAAATCACGAAAACCACAAAAACTGCATCACGATAGTCATAGATACGGGAGCAACATGAAAATGGTGAAATGGACGTCCATGTGAAACTAGGACACTGAACAACAACACGAAAATCACGAAATCACAAAAACTACATCACGATAGTCATAGGTACAGGAGCAGTAACCAGGAATGAGATGTGATGCCATATTCTACGAGGGCGGTGGTGTTTCAGGCGGCATCTCGCCGGCGAGCTTCAATTCCGTACGTAAATGGCGGAATAAATTGGGAGAATTTCAAGGGGGAGAAGAGAGAGAAATAGAGCAATAAATTCAAATTTATAATTAATGATATCAGGCGCCAGTATAATTAAAATATTGGCGCCGCCGTTTCTGTCCAATCATCACGAACCTGCATTCGTCAAATCAACATCCAAAATTGTGCCCCTGTACCCTTTTCCGCTTCCCATAATACCCTACATTGAAAAACATACGAACGTACGTTTGTCCACTCCGCGTTTCCCAATATATAATCTGACGACTAAAAGGCGCTTCAGCACTAATCTGTATAGATGTTGAAGCCCAATTCAGCAATAGAATACACCCTGTGCTGGCCCTACTGGCTACTATCCTTGTTCTCTGTGATATCTAATTTCTTGTAACTTGGTAAAGTTTCGGATATCCTCCTCACCAACTTCTCCAACTATATCAAAGGCTCCCGCTTCCACAACGTCCTCGACGACGGTATCTCCAACGCCGACGGCCACATCTGAACCTTCCCAGAGGAAGATTGTCAGTCATGAGTTCAACACCAGGTCTATCAAACTCTTCACCTCGGACGTCGTCCATTCTGGTTACAAATCTATTTCCATTTCCCCCAAATCCATGGCAATTGTACATACATCGTGGTTACAAATCTATTTCTATTTTCCCAAATCCATGATCTACCTATTGAAACTGTAATAACCTGAAAAAGTTATTTAGTATATAATACATACATAGTAATTACTTATTTAGTATATACCTTTAATGAAAAAGTTATTCTGCTTGTGAGGTATGTACCTTTAATGACTACACTTAATTGTTGTATTGATATTTTATCGATCATATCGAATGAATGAATATTGCTTTTGTAAAAAAAACAAAAAAAAAACTATTTTGTACTAGTTTTGCTGACTATGAAAAAGTTTTGGACAGGAAATAATTAGAGCGATCACCTTATTACTACTTCCGTAGGTAAACTATGGATATGAGGGGAAAATACACTTTGTGACTACTACAATACACCGTGGCAAAATTGACACAAAGGTCGTCGAATTGACACATGTTTCACGGCCTGGTCTGCCCGTCCAATTCTAACGTCACAGGTGGTGGCTTAAATCATTCTAAGCCTTCTTCTAGTATCTGTTTGCCCATGCTCAAATTGATCGTCCGAGTATGGGTAGCCAGCTTATAAAAGACAAAAAAGAATGAAAATGAACATATGAAGTAGGGAGGGCTGCTCTCATCCTCTAATGATAAACCCAAACAACAACCTTGTAGCAAATCCCCCCAGGATATACATTCGTTTGGAAACTAAGAAATATCTATTATCCATTCAGCAAAGCAGATGAGAAAATAAAGTAGTGAGCTCTGTAGTAAGCAAGCATTCAACAGGTAAGGTAAAGTCAGTTCCTCCGCGCCAAGGCAGCAGCAATCCCACCAGCAACCAATCCAACTGCAGTAGCAGCAATTCCTATCCCGATCACACCATCTGCATCATACAAACCCAACAAAATTAAGCAACTCATTTGCTTAGTTTACATCAATGCACCCACCCACTGTGGTTCATTACCTTTTGTGACCCGATCTTCAATGGCTTTCTTCAGCGTCTGTGCCTGCCTCCATTCTGGTTCGATCTATATGCATAAGAGGTCCACTCATCACAAAGTTTCACTATACTTTTCATTTCACAATGCAACTCCTCTCTTTCGAGAACACACATCCTAAGATTTGGTGCAACAACAAAATATTTAAACCGACTAAACCCAGCAGCTTTTCAGGATTTGGTGAGGAACAACAAAATATTTAAACCAATTGTCCTAGTATGATGAGAAACGACTAGACATGATGAAGAACATACCAGAAAACCCAAATAACATAACATGGCCAGATAGAAAGACTATACCTTCAAACATTCTTCCACCACCTCCCTGCTCCTCGAGTACTCACTGCTCCTGAAGTACCCAATAGCCAGAAGATACAGCTTCTCCCTCTGTTTCAAAGGGCTGGTGGAATTTCCTAGGGAAGCTGTAAGTGCGGCCAACACATCTTTAATCAATAACAATAAACAATAAAAGAATACTAACGAAGCGATAACCCTCTAGTTACAGAAAACTGAAAATAAATGATAAATCACAGTTGAGCTCTCCAGATGCATTAATTAACATTCATTTCAATAGGGGAAAAGAAAATAGCATTATAAATCTGTACATTACATTCAAGCATAGCTATGCCGCGTTGAACATCTTCTGGTTGCTTCGAGTGAACCAGAGCCCATGATAAACGCATGATGCATTCATTCTTCAGTTCCTCATCGGAACCCTTTTGAGCTTCAACAACCTCTTGCTCGCAACCCTGTGGATGCACAAGTTAAATGCAAGATTCATTATTAAGGGAGGCATGTAATTAATGTGGAAAGTTGAGAAATAATAACCAAGCATGAAAAAGAAACTCAAATTTCTAAGAATCAGGTGCAACGGCTATTTTGCCAACACAATTCTTTAAAAGGTAAGAGAATGAAAGGCCAACCAATCGTTGGATGGGAAAGCTGTCTAACAGCTTCAATCTACGGCTAGAAGAACTGCCAACCAGCTCCTAGACATGGAGTTATCGATTTGCAAACAGTAGGCCTGTCAAATCAGAATAGCACACATCTTGTCTACAGGATATAAAGGGTCACGCTAGAATATAACGCAGTTCTACCCCAAAATCAACCTCATGCAGACAAAATATATCAACATACATACACAAAACATAGCAGTAATGAAAGGAAGGCACCATCCTTGAATTTAACAGCCGTAATGAACGCTATCTCGAAAGGATGGAAGCCATTTCCACTCAGAAGCACGACGATAGTGTAGGCTACTAGCTACATACCCAACTCACACTAGAAGAGCAACGCACTTGAAGAACACAATGAAAAAAAAAAGAGCGGAGTTAGAGAAGCAGGGAGATGTTTCTGATACTCCAAGCTCCACTAACTCATCTACGGATCACAGCTTGTTATCGTCAAATCAGAACCAAGAATTATTCAAGAACCTGCGTATTAACTTAAACCCCAGATATATACACGCACCAGCTCAATCGTTACAGCTGCTAATCAAATTTTCATCCAAACTCGAGATAATTTCACATCCACTTCTTTGCGATTCATACCGCGAAAGTATACAACGGTTTACAGAAAGATGCGATAACTCACGCGAATCGCGACGAAGACGGAAGAAGGAAAGAACGGAAAGAGAACTTACGGCCACGATGTCACGGTCGCACCAGGGGATCTGATCGCCACCGGAGAAGAAGTTAGTGACGGACTCGAAGAACTTGCCGAGCTTGGCTTCCATGGCTAGTATGCGCGTTGATCTTTCTTTTCGTACTGGTGAAGGATGGAGTGAATGAAGGAAAGAAATGGAGAAGGAAAAATGAAGAAATATATAAAGAGGGTGGGCACTAGCAGATACCTGTGGGCTGTGGGCTGTGGGCTGTGTTTTGTTGGCAGTTACAATCTTGTGACAAAAGATATGGTTAAATGGGCTTACTGGGCCCAGGTCTCCACTGTTTTCAATTTGGCCTTCCTTGGCCCCAATTCGGGTTTCTGTGAGGTTTGGTAGGTGATTTTATTGTTTTTTTGTTGTTGTTTGAATACGAAAACAAAGTAAGAATTATGAAGGCGATGGGATGAGACTGGTGGTACTAGACGAGGTTGGATAGGTGAAGCAACTCGTCGATATACAAAATATATCAAAGTAAAATAATAATTATAGACACATTTTAGCAGTTATTAAGTCAAAGTTAATCGTGTAATTAATTATTAAATCGTATAATTACTTATACACGATTATAGATTTTGGGGAGTGGAAATCCGCGGCAAATAAATTCCACTGGGGCAAAACTGTCCGAGCATATACGTACTCCTGCACGTAACTACTTTATCTCTATTCTATTAAAATACTACTCATGCAAATTAACCAACACAAACCAAAGGATAATATAGAGGGTTTAGGATAAGCAACTCAACTCAAGTACGTACATGCATGTACACAACAATACAAACAGTTAATATTATAGTGGTGAAAATATGAATACATGAGTGTGTACACGAATTCGTACTATACAAGAGTACAAACACAAATACACCCATTTATACCGATTTATGTACTCGAGTTTCTTGTCTTGTACTAAATAAAAATGAAGTATAACAAAATTAATACAAAAATCAAGTACAAATGAAACGAGTATGCAACCCACAACAATAACAAAAAACCAAGTAAAGATCCATAACTGAAACCTTAAACCGAGTACGAAAAGCAAGTAAAACAAATCTAACACTAAAAATCAAGTACAAGCAAAACAAGTACACAAATTGAGTACAAAATCAAGTACAACAAACCTAGTACTAAAAATCAAGTACAAGCCAAACGAGTACACAACCCACAGCAATAAACAAATTCCCAATTACATAACCCTAACTCGAACCCTAAACCAAGAACGAAAACCAAGTACAACAAACCTAACACTAAAAAACAAGTACAAGCAAAACAAGTACACAACTCACAACAGCACAAAATCAAGTACATGACCCTAGCAATAAACCGAGTATAGAAAACCCAATACAACAAAACTAACACTAAAATCAAAGTACAAGCAAAACGAGTACACAACCCACAACATAAAAAATCAAGTACATAACCCTAATCATAAACCGAGTACAAACACCAAGTACAACAAACCGAACACTAAAAATATCTCGATTTTATTTGATGTACTTATCGTTTATTGACTTTGCACTCGCCCGTACTTGATTTTTACTTTATTATACTCGATTCTGGTAATCAAATAGTCATTTTTTCGAGTTGTTCTTTAGTACTTGTTTATGTTGTTTTGTACTCGCTCTTTATGTACTTATTGGCGTGTTCTTATAGTACTAGATTTTTATATGTAGGCTGAATCGTACGATGATGACTGGAGTGAATTTTGACTCAGGTACAACGGCTACGACCATATTGACGACGAACTGTGGACCGAAATATATAAGTTGTGTGTATAATTCTTGAACAATGGAATGGAATCAATTAAAACATAATTTTTTTACAAACATTAAAGAATATAATCAATTTTAAAAACATTCCGTTTAAAATAGAAATCAGAAAAAAAAAATTGAAATCAGAAATGTCAATTTTATCCTAACTTAAAATAATTGTCATCACTGTCAGATCTGAAACAAGCAACGGACGGTAGAGATCTTTCCTTGCTGCTGACCCTGGCTCGCTTTCAGGCATGTCTTGTTCGACTTGGATAATCAATTGATGGTGACAACGTTTAATGGACGAGGAGCAGATAGATCGGAGTTTGACATCACGGCTAGTTAGTGTCAAAACATGCTTATTATGACTTAAGAGTACCATTAGAAATGCATTTGCAAATGAGCTCGTCCATCGCTCATATGATCGATCTGTTTCGGGGAGATGTCTTCTGTTGGTGTGATGAGGTTGAAGACTCTTTTGATAGAATCTTCAACAAAATGGAGATCTTAAAAGAACATTATTCCACTAATTATATTGCAATACCGATACTCCTATGTGCGGCTAAATTTTGGTGATGGTCAAATTTTAGAAAATTAAGCATTATTTTGGGAGGAAATGGAGATTCTACAAGGGTACAAACTCACATGACAAAGAAGTTGAATGGAAAGAGAGCCTTAACAGAAACAATAAAGCATATTAATGACGACAATGTTCTGATTTCCAGATCATAAGAGTCACCAGCAAAAACCAACATCCAAGACGGACCAACCAAATCCACCATAAACTTGAATAAGCAAACCAAAAAAAGCATAAAGAGACCTAAACCATCAGTTCAAGGAAAAGCAAGCTGCTTGCTCAGAAACCACCACGAAGGCGAAGGACAAGGTGCAGAGTCGACTCCTTCTGGATATTATAGTCCGCAAGAGTGCGTCCATCTTCCAACTGCTTCCCTGCAAAAATCAATCTCTGTTGGTCTGGCGGGATACCCTCCTTGTCTTGAATTTTAGCCTTCACGTTGTCAATTGTGTCCGAGCTCTCCACCTCCAAAGTTATTGTTTTCCCAGTCAATGTCTTCACAAATATCTGCATCCCTCCTCGAAGACGTAGCACCAAGTGGAGGGTCGACTCTTTCTGTATGTTGTAGTCTGCCAATGTCCTCCCATCTTCAAGCTGTTTCCCGGCAAAAATCAACCTCTGCTGGTCTGGTGGGATACCCTCCTTGTCTTGTATCTTTGCCTTCACATTATCGATGGTATCTGAACTCTCAACCTCCAAAGTTATGGTTTTCCCTGTCAGAGTCTTCACAAAGATTTGCATACCACCACGAAGGCGGAGGACCAAGTGAAGGGTCGACTCCTTCTGGATGTTATAGTCTGCCAGGGTCCTCCCATCCTCGAGCTGCTTCCCAGCAAAGATAAGACGTTGTTGATCTGGAGGAATGCCCTCTTTGTCTTGTATCTTGGCCTTGACATTGTCAATAGTGTCGGAGCTCTCTACCTCAAGGGTGATTGTTTTCCCAGTTAAGGTCTTGACAAAGATTTGCATACCGCCCCTGAGTCGGAGAACCAAGTGAAGGGTCGACTCCTTCTGGATGTTATAGTCTGCCAGGGTCCTCCCATCCTCGAGCTGCTTTCCTGCAAAGATCAGCCGTTGTTGATCTGGGGGAATGCCCTCCTTGTCTTGTATCTTGGCCTTGACATTGTCAATTGTGTCAGAGCTCTCAACCTCCAAGGTAATGGTCTTTCCGGTCAGAGTTTTCACAAAGATTTGCATGCCACCCCTAAGACGGAGCACCAAGTGGAGGGTGGACTCCTTCTGAATGTTGTAGTCAGCAAGGGTGCGCCCATCCTCTAGCTGTTTTCCAGCAAAAATCAACCTCTGCTGGTCAGGTGGGATGCCTTCCTTATCCTGTATCTTAGCCTTCACATTATCAATGGTGTCAGAGCTTTCCACCTCAAGGGTGATTGTCTTTCCGGTGAGAGTTTTCACGAAAATTTGCATCTGAGAGTATGCGGAAACAATAAATTAGAAACCATTCAGGCAACCATAAAAGTTAATACTACATCAGGCTATTATTTGGAAGCAAACGTATTATCAAATAAACGCTACTCTCAAGCTTATTTCTCAATTAGCAGCAAGACTACATATCACATTCAACATCATGACGCCATGACCATTAACATCTAAAATACATCTAGATAAACTGCTACACCTCACAACAAGGGTCAAGGCAAGGATCAATTCAACCCAGATTTTCATGTGGATAAAACAACCGAATAACATAGCACGGAAAACAGTGGATTTCAGCTGCGAATGAAGCAAAAACCTAAAAATAATCAAAATCATCGGAAAAGAAACAGAAACAAGGATTTAATGAAATCAATGGAAAGGTCATTATCTAGCCGAAACCAGTATCCCCACAATCACAACAAATCAAAAGATTGAATACCACAAACATTTCAATAGACTGGCCCCGATTATTAACATATTTTTGACAGGTAACGAAAATCACGAACGCTCAACCCTGATTTAAAAAAACTGAGTCTTAACAATAGATCAAAAGAGGTGTTTTGGTAGCGGAGGGAGCGAAACCCTAAAATTCAATCAAAAGTTGAAATCAAAGTATAGTTACATGCCTAGTAAAATTAGTCTCTGCCGGAATCAAGTCGACGAAGCATAAAACTAGGACCATTCAATACGATTCGATATCTGAACCGTAACAAGCGCGAAATCAAGGAGTCAAGAAACAAGAAATCATAAGCAGATTTTACGGTACGAAAAGAAGAAAAAGGAAGAAAGGGCGTGGAAACTCTGGACGTACCTTGTCGTCGTTGGATGAGAATTGGCCCAGGCTCTGCAATTCGTTTCTATTTGATCAGAATTATGATCTGCGGTAGGAATGGAAACGAAAGAGAGCTCGTCAATTTATAGTGCAGATTTTCTTGTAAATGACTTAAATGCCCTTCAACGTTACCGATACGGGACGGAATACAATGAAGCCCTAGCTAGGGTTTTACGCTGTCAATTTTGTTCTACCCTTTATCCTCCCCAGTCCCGGTGGATTCTTGTCCACTTTCTCTTCCGCCTGGCCGCCTTCCCGCCTTCTTCTCGTAGTCGTCTGCCCAACCGTACCGTTCCCGCTCCGAGTTTGCAGTTTTTATCAATTCGTTCACCAAATTTTTTAGGTACCGTTCTGTTCTTAGCAAGTTCAAATGACATTTTCCGTTCCCAGCTTTTACTTTAATCTCACAACTGTGTGTTTTAACATTGGTCTATTTTCACACTGGATTGAAATTTATGCTACTCATATTCTTCGAGTTGTAGCTTTTCCCACCGACTGCTTACTAGCCTGAGGCATCAATGGATTCTCGGTTGGCTAATACCTGGCGCCTGACTGTTAACGAGAAGAAATTTATCAAGACTGCTTTGGCTTCCGATTTGAGAATTGACGGCCGCAATCCCCTTGAGTATCGGAAACTGACAATCAAATTTGGAAGGCAGGTTTTTGTTGTCTCTTCCCCTAAATACAGTGATTTTCATCCCCTTTTCTTACTTTTCTGGTGGTTTCCACAGTCAGTTCTGGATATACTGCTTACATTTGCCTTCAGAGGCTGGATAATATGTAGCTATTCGTAACAAATGTGGCTCCATAAAGCCTAGCTTATGTCTATACTTGTGGAGTTAGGGTTTTGTATGTCATTGCCGAGAGGGGTATTTGACCTCATAGTCTGTTCATTGCTTCAATTGAAAGGAGGTAGTACGTATTTTGTCTTGGTTGGTGGCATGCGAATAATTATAAGGCAGTGAAATTTCCAAGGGAAGTTGACTTCCTTTTACTTCCTGGTGTGCTATGAGGAGACATTGCTGAATATCAAGTTGTGTATTATGATTTTCAGGGAGGATGGGTCGTCAGAGGTGCAACTAGGTCATACTCATGTAATGGGTTTTGTTTCTAGTCAACTTGTTCAGCCTTACCGCGACAGGCCAAATGAGGGAACAATGTCAATTTTTACCGAGTTTTCTCCAATGGCTGATCCATCTTTTGAGTTAGGCCGTCCTGGAGAATCTGCAATAGAGTTGGGCCGCATAATCGATCGAGGCTTAAGGTAATAGCTTTCTTTTAGTCAAGCCAATTATAACCGGTAGCAATTATTATTTTCAAATTCCAAGTCAACCATTTTTTTAGTACAAGTACCTCTGTGTCTTTAGTCCATACATGGTTGCATTACAACATTCAAGATGCAACTGTTATTTCCAGGTCTCTGGTTAGTAGAAATGTAGAATTCTAACCTCTTTCTGTGCAATGCTGATTATTTTTAAATTTTGTAGTGAATTTTAATCTTGGGGTAATAAAAAGGTTATGGGCTACCGGTGTATTATTCTTAAAGGCTGGTGATATTAATACTATTCTTGGTGTCTATATCAAGGATCATTATATAGAAAAACCAATGTTCAGGAAGGCGTAAGGCGTAAATAAGGCGGTGAGGTCTTGCCTCACGCCTTGGATGATTAGTCGTTGTCTAAGTGCGATTAGGCGTTTAAAAAAATGCATTAGATTTTAAGTTTAGTGTGCAAGATCAAACATAACTGTTTATAAGTTCACATAGTTGTAGTTATGTAACTAACAAAGTTCAAGATAGCCAATGTTCAAGTTCTCATATATACATAACATACATAACAAAATAATAAGATAAGCCATAAAGACGATGTCAAACTCGTAGGTTCCTAGGTGATCACACAAAATCTTTCAATTTAGGGCGAACTATGTGTTTTTTATTCTTAGTTTTAACCCCTAATAGCAGATTTCGCCGCCTCGGCGTCGCGGAAATCGATTCCTCATCGATTTCGCGTGATTCCTTAATGATTCCTCGGTCGGCCGCCTTATTTCATCGCCTTGCCCGAGGCGAGGCGTTTTGCCGGTGCCTTGGGGTTTTTAATAACACTGAAAAAAACATGTTGGATAATATGATTAGTTTTGCAGGGAAAGCAGGGCTGTCGATATGGAATCACTTTGTGTTTTGGCGGGGAAGTTAGTTTGGGCCATCCGAATTGATATCCACATCCTAGATAATGGAGGGTTAGCACTTTTCCCTTTACTTTCTAGTTTGGTCCCTTGCTTTTATCAATTTTTAGCTTGGGGATTGCATATGTTGTTAGTTATGACAATATCCTCCAATCTTGTCTTTGTCAACAGTAATCTTGTTGATGCTGCTAACGTTGCAGCTTTAGCTGCCCTGTTGACCTTTCGGAGACCAGAATGTTCATTATGTGGAGAAAATGGACAAGAAGTAGTTGTGCATCCACCTGAGGTTTAAACATCTACTAGTTCTCCTAGACTAAAAATATGCTTATGTTCACACCTGTATGTGACTGATATGGGTTCTACTTGGATATAACTAATAAGTCTAGTGTTCGGCTATTTACTTTGTTTGGACGAATATTCTGAATAATGCTTGTAGGTCGAGCAGTAATAATAAAATTGGTGACTCTTCTAGGCTGCAAGTTTATGTTTGTTTTTTCTGTATTCCTCATCGATGCTGATTGCAGCCATTGCCTGTTTAATATTTTGAATTGTCTGTTCATTGTGGTTCTTGCACTCTGCAGGTTAAGGAGCCACTTCCTTTGATAGTACATCATATTCCTATAGCTGTAACGTTTGCGTTTTTCGGCACTGAGCACACTGTGGTATGCATGTTTGTATGTAGTATTTATTTGACATTGTGAAATTGTGGTTTTTGGGTTGGATGTCTGTGTCAACTAATAAATTCAATCATTTTCATTTGTTCAATTCCATGTAGGCAGTGGATCCAACCCATAGCGAAGAGGCTGTTATGGGGGGCCGTATGACAGTAACGGTTAATGCAAGTGGCGATGTTTGTGCCATTCAAAAAGCTGGAGGACTGGGTGTGCCGCATAGTGACATTATGCGTTGCTTACGACTTGCTTCCCGCAATGCTGAGTCTATTACAAAAAAGATAAAAGATGCAGTAAGTTTCTAGGGTACCAGTGACTACTCTTATACAGCTTTTTTGGATTATGTCCTTGTCGTGTGTTTCCTTTAAACTTGTTTTTGTGGTATAGAGTTTCTAGCGAGATGATCAGATGAAATAGCCTTATGTGTTTGTATCTGCTATTAATTGATGAAGAATCCTTAATCTGGAAACTTCCTTTCTTACTCTTTCCTGGTCTTGAAATGTGGTATCGTAAAGGTCTGTAAAAATTATCTGTCCCAATTAGTGTACCTGGTTTTAGTATGTTGCTGTAGATTGGAGAATACAACACAGAGAGAGCATCATATTTCCTAGCTTAATAAGATTCTATTTGTTCCAATATGTTCCAATAGTGTACCTGATTTAGGTGTTCTTATTACAGGTTGAATCATACAACACAGAGAGAGCATTACGCAAAATAAAGAGACATTCTACTTCTGTTGCCGGCAATGTTTATGTAGAAAATGATACTGTCAAGGAGCAAAATAACAAACTTCCTGCGGAAAGTCTACATGAGTTTTCAACAGCCCAGATGGAGAAAGTGAAGTTAAAATCTGAGGAAAATTCCATCAATGAAGACGATTTCGATCACCATACTAGATCATCTGAACAAGTTGGAAGTCGGGGCGGGGAGGGAAATGCTTCTGTTTTTCTTGGAGGGCCTTCATGCTGGTAAGCTTTACCAATGCTATTTCCATTAGAATTTTTTTTATGCACTACAAAGCCATAATGAATCCGAAAAGAATATCTTCTCTGATTCTGCATTTTAAATGCTTCATTTATTCCTTTTAGAGTATGTTGTAGTTCTGTTCGGAAAATAGTGACTAGGGTAGTCATGAATCAGCATATGCTTTTTTCTCCATTGTAGACTCATTGACTCCAAAATTGGATCTTTCTCTTCAGGGATTCTCACACGCAAGGTGTTGATCCAGACTTCCTGAAAGTTTCTCTTGCTTCACAAGGTAGGTCGCTTATTGACCTGTAAATTTTTAACGAATACTCAGGATGGTAGAAGCTTAAAGCTTTATTTTTGTATTCTATTTATCTGTGGGCTGTACATGTCCACACTAATGTCAATATTGAAGTGAATAGTTTCAAAGTTTATAGATGCTGAATCTTTGTCATCAAAGTCATATTTTCATATCATGTTTTTTATTTCTGATTAGTTGGGCTTAAAGTTGTACAACTAATGAAGACGTAGGAAAATGGCTGCTTGTTCGAGCAATAACTGCTGGTTATAGTCTGATATTTTTCTTCTTCTCTTCTTTGGTATTGTGTCTTATAATTAAAATTAGAAGCAGATTCAGGGTATTGTGTCTTATAATTAGAATTAGAATGCAGATTCTTCCTGCGGGTTTCTATATTACGTAGAAGTAGATGTTGCGCTGTTTGATATCTTGATTATGCATATTAAACATGCAGGAAAATCCGACTCCAAAGCCGAACAAAATAGTGAAGATAGCGATAATGACGTCCTAATGCAGGAAAAGCCATCTGAAGATGCTAAACCTTCTAGCTTAGCATCAGATTCATCCGAACCAGTAGCACAAACCAGCAGAGTGAAGACTCTCAAGGATGCCGTCAAGCCAAAGAACAAGAGAAGAAAGAGGGCCAACTCCAACATGAATGCCAGTTAGATGCATTAGCAAGTAACATAATCTATTGAATTAGGTGTGTTTCAACCTAGCTATTTCTTTTAGCTGTTTCATCGTACATTTTACCATTACAGAAATAGAAAGGTTCCTGGAAAGACCAATTCTTCTTTTGGGAAGTTGCTGTCGAGCAATAGTAGTTGTCATCAAACTTGTTTTTTCCGGCAGATGCAAATATTGATTTAACCCTTGTGTTTCTTTTCTTGTGCAGTAGCAGGTCCAAGTTTACTGCTTTTTCCTCGTGCCCAACATGAATGATCGTCTTGAAAGTACGTAGACCTGATTCAAACCCAGTAAAGATGTGCAACAACTCAACGGGTACCTTTTCCTGCTGCTGCTCCTAGAACCCTGATTCGCAAGAGGCTGACTGCGAAGTAAGCTTCAGATTTGTCGGTTACGCAGTTTCCTTCTTATCCGTAGACAATGTAGATGACTCGCTTGTGTTCATCATCGCCACTGCTTGTTTTTAGATAGAGAGACAGGAGAACACATTGAATCTTCAATTGAAGATTTCTATAATGTGTTTTTTTTGCTTTGTAACACTATTTGTATCTAGCCGTAGGAGATCTTAGGTTATTGGAATTATGATTTTTAAAAAAATTGAATTAATTGAGGTTAAAAAGAATCAAGAAAAAAATGTTAGATTCAAAAAGTATGAAAGATTTTAATTTTTTATTTATTTAAGTTTTGATCTCTTTCTTTTGTTGGTTTGTGTATTACTTCCTGCATCCGTTTTGGTTGCCTCAGTTCCTCCATATGTGACCCATAAAGAAAGAATAAAGGACCTGCATGTTTGTCTGATTTCATACCTTAGATGAGATTGAAGTACCGGGTGGATCAATGGATAAAACCAGAAGTGGTAGAGCTCAAGGAGAATGTGAGAGTGAAATCTGTGTAAAATGTGGTGCAGCGATCAAATAATGAAGCTCGAGGCTGTGGAGAGAAACAAAGAGATTCGGAAAATCCCAACAGCTTACTCATGGCTTCTTCTAATTACTAGTTTCACTAAATCTACTTCGATAAGTTGTTCATCTCAGTTCCGTAGAAATAACAGATGGGATCAACTCAACTAGCTTATCTCGCAATCTGCACATTTTGTTCCTCAATGCCCCACAGCAACTTAGATCTTCAGGAGCTAGCATCTCCTCTTTCTTTAAAGCATGATGCTGCGCTTCCAAAATAATTCTGTGACATTAATCACGCTGAGAGACTCGTTTGTGTGCATGAACTTCGTAACGAGGAGCCCAGCCAAGAGATGCTGATTGGCACGAGCTGAGAGATCGTCAGGGTGGTTTTCAGTTTTGCAGAGAAAATGTTCAGAGA
This sequence comes from Linum usitatissimum, assembly GCA_030674075.2. Classification (NCBI taxonomy): domain Eukaryota; kingdom Viridiplantae; phylum Streptophyta; class Magnoliopsida; order Malpighiales; family Linaceae; genus Linum; species Linum usitatissimum. The sequence continues at coordinate 4,854,769 of JAUJYP020001374.1, forward strand.
ATAGAAGAGAATTTTCAAGAATAGTTGCAGACCTCTGGCTGCTTTTCTCATTTAAATACTAGCGATAAGTTTTAAGTTTTACTGTTACCGTTTAACTACTAACGATAACAAATTATTACAGAATTAAACAAAACGACAAAGTTACATTGAAAGCTTCTGTTTCGTCTTAGTCCTCTATCTTCTCAATTCTTTCCAATTTGATCATCAAGCTCTTCCAAGTCACTTGTTTCTGATTCCTCAACATCTGCAGTAGCTGATGCCTTATCATTTCCTGGTGATTCATTTGATAGAGATTTCCATACTGGGAGAAATCGCTGACATGAGCTTGGATGATTTTAGGGCAACCAAAGTGCTCGTGAGCCTGCTAGAATTATCTGGACGATCTGGCAGCCTGAGGTTTCCAGTAGACTCATTCGTACTACTTTTGAGCAATACATGCCAGCCTTCCCATGGCAAGACATTAGACTGAAGCTTTGAGGAGAAACCAAACCCGTTGTCTGTACTCTCATGTGTTCAATATTTACTTTAGTTCCAGCATTTGTCCTTTTCTGATCAACGTCTTCTGCGAACCTTACAAGGCATCCATGGAATGCACAGTTGTAATGGCAGGGACATTTCTGCAGTAAAAGTCAAAATTTAACCAATTTCTCTATAGCTCGATAGTAAACGTAAATGGAAAGAACAAATAAAGAGTAGCTGGAACATGGCATGTTAATAGTCCTATCCATCTGTGGTATGTTTTTTTCCTCAAATTGGTTCTCTCTAAGAAACCTGGATTCATGGCTACATATTCGAGAAGAGTTGTATTTTGGTGTGGGAGTCTGTCTCTTCTCACATACAATTCCTACAGCTGGTTATATTCACCTTGTGATGCAATACCTTCATATTTCTTCCTCTACTACAAGCATCAATTTTATTGGATTGTGTTTGGCTTTGGATGTGGATGGATATCTTCTTATTCACCATGTTCCATATATCACATTGGCTAATGAAACATAGAACAAAGTCCTTACGAGTATTAAAAAGGAAGGCAATGCAACGTTGAAACCTGCTTACCTGGATGGGGTCAATCGCTGATCAAGAAGGATCATGGCCTAGAGTGGTGACCTTCATTGCACATACTGGAGGGTGCTACTCTAAGGTCTCCTCAAAGTAGGAGAGCCTACATCATAATTTGTTGTTGTGGGGGCATGCGTTGGCGAGGCCCCTATCCAATTCCTAGTTTAAGCATGTTGTTATTTCCTTTTGTTATGGCTTGGAAAAATAAGCTTTGGTTTTTTTGTTTAACTAACTAGATTTCTAATAATCTAAAACTTCATATGCAAGTGGCTTTCGAGGAAGAGACTTAGCATCCCACAATTCAGTTGTACCCTCCGAAATTTTCCTAGTTGAATGCACAGCACAACTAAACCCAGATTGCCTAGTTGAATGCAACACAACTAAACCCAGATTTCATATCGTCTAACTCATTTTTCTTCGCGAATTGTGATTCCTCTTGCATCTAACTATCCAACTCAGCTGCCGCGTACTTTCTCGAAGGTTTCATCCATGATCATTAGGAGCTCTTTTCCAAACTTGAAAATTTGAGGTCCGGCACAAGTTTTGGCATCAATTAGTGTAAATACATTAGCTTACATTGGATCTCTAGAACAAATTTCTGCAAGAGTTAGCTACTTCTGAATGATTTTATGCCTTCTCATCTAGCTGCAGGGTTGCAAGTGTTATTACATAATTCTGAATTTGGAAAATCGGTCGGTAGTTGCACTACATTTCTCAACTGTAATCAGGGTTTGAGGTGTGCTTTGTGAGAGGGGGGGGGGGGGGGGGGGGTTCAGAATGGACTCGCCCATACGCATATGCAAGTAGTTTTGATAACCAACTACCTTTTTTCTTCTTCTTATGATCGAGCAGTTTGTTCCTCGATATTATTTGCAATCATACATTAAATTAAATACAGACAGACACTCACATATTGTGGCGCTTCATGAAGTGAATGAAAAGAAAACTGAGGTGCATGCGGTGTATGGATCGGTGTGACATGAATATTAGATGAATCATATCATCAGGGCGGATGATTTCAAGTCTAAAAATCAACTAATATAAAAACTTCAATTTGATTCCATTGTTCTGAAACGGAGAACTCTAAGCGGAGGCCTGAGTTTGCCATTTAGCATAACATTTTCATATGAACCCTTTGGTTCTCGAGTCTCGATCACCATTCTTACTCGAAATCCTTATTATTTCAGTACTGATTCTTCTTCTGACTGTATGTATACCTATCATTTAAGGTAGGTATACATGTTGCTTGTGTCTCCTTCTTGCCCTTACAACAATGCCAAAAATAGCAGCAAACATAACAACACATTAAATACCACATCTATGAACAGGAACACTCTTTTTCTCTATATAAACTTCAGAGACCATATTTCTGAGCACAACCTTACTCGAACAGGGTCTGTTCTATGGGATCATACCTTTGCGTCCTTTAGCTCTAAGTAGACCAAAACTAAAGTGTGGTGGATGAATGATATTCACTTGATCAAAGCTTGATTATTATCTATGGATGATTATGGCTGTAGATCTTGGCAGATGGTCGTCTGTCTTTCTGACAGAGTTCAAATCCCCTTTTTTGCTTCATTTTTACTGCAGGCTCACCATTTTTTAAGTTACAGTTTGAACATGTACACAATCAAATGTAAGCCTGTGTTGGCATTGAATTTTTGAAGTTGGAAGAACATGAACAAACTCGTTTTTCCATGCTTCCAACGGCCTAGCTGGTCTTCAAATGATCCATTAAGCATCTGGTCCAGAGATGGTACGGGCAAAGTCCTCTTGTTTGGGCCAGGGTGCGATTTGGTGCAATCCTCAGAAATTGGTGGACTCAATTTCGAGCAACTTCGCACCTTCAAATCCAATTGTGCCCCGAATGCTCCTAGACTCAGGGACACGTCTCTTCTCATCATTCCACACGTCTGCTCCAAGAATAATGCGGGCAAAGTCGGCCCGAACGTTCGTTCTTGCGGATCTTGATTTTTTGGTGCGGCCGTAATGTTGACGTTGATGTCGATGCTAGCATCAATGCCTTGGGCTGTCTTCTTAGCTCCTTAGTAAATTGCAAATTCTTCAAGTATGAATTTGTCTTCATTGATCCTCCTTGTATCCTTCTTAAAGATCTCCAGTTCAAAATGCTTGAATTGACTCATTGATTCCACAAAATTAATGGCATTTTTGTTGAATGCCTTCGAGGGGTCTTGAATGTTTGGAATTTTGAAACCTTTGTTAGGGTCCTCTGAGATGCCCTCATCAGAAGGTTTTAGACCGGTTTAGTTGAGGAAGCTAACATCATCCTTACAAGAACCGAATAATAGTCCAACACAATGTTTAGAAAAGAACACAACAAAATCTCATATTCTAAATACGTTTATGATGATCGGTCGACACTATCCCATGCCAAATTGCTTCATCATCACCATGCCAAAAAAAAGCAGGAAACACTTGAAGTTTATGATAGTTAGATCAAGAGCTGAGGAACTTCTTAAAGGCATAGAAAGCTACTTACGAATAATGGACGGGAAGCTTAGCATCGAGTATGAACAGAAAACACGGCCAATATGGGTTTTTGGTGACTAAAGATGGTCCGGTTACTCGAAATAAATGATTTATGGTTCAATAAAATTATTTAAATACAACGTGCCCATATTTCTTGGATTCCATCAGGATAAGGATGGAGAAAGCCGGGATGCTTCACGCATTTGGGATCACTTGGATCTGGTAATTCTTGAGAAACCCATACTGGCCACAACAGTCTCAGTCTGATTCCAGAATCCATCACTGTTCACTGGATAGATTTTCCCAAGAGGGAATCCCGGGGAAAAAGAAAGTCAACACAATTCCAAAATAAATGAATTGACTGCACAGAGAGGAGGGCTACAAATTTCATGGTCATATAAGATGAGTAGCATTATCATAACCAAATTTGGAAGCATATTGTACAGAGAATTCCCATCAGACATTGAACAGTAATAATGAAAGAAACAGCAGTAGTAAAGTAATTACAAGGCCACTAGACTTTTAGCAGTACTCGTGTAGTTTGTTTCCCCATTCTTTTCAGATAAATCAAATCCTGGAAGGAATCATAGGAATGTTGTTCTGCAAGTAGGAACTTGCTGCTGCCACTCCACTTCCTAACTTCACTGGGTACCCAACATCCTTCAGTAACATCTCCACTCCAGCAAGGCATCCCAGAAGTTGCAGCTGATCCATTACAAACAACAACAACAACAAGGTATCCAAAACATTCATCAATGAGGTCTTAAAATTCAAAATTAACAAGACTTGGGGGCCGTTTGGAAGAGTTATTTTGCACGTGTAGTATTTTTTGGAGCAAATTTAAAAAATGTGTAGTTGTTTTTAGATACGAAACAGGATATTTTGATCAAAATACCCCATCCAAATAACCAGTTATATATGATGTCAATGTAAGAAGAGTAGAAAAGAGAGCAGCTTTGTTGTTTGTTATACCTCGTTCAAGTTGCCCAGATGCCCTATTCTGAATACCTTGCCAGCAACCTTGTTAAGACCCAAACCTAAGCTGAGGTTGTATCTTTTCCACCCCCTCCTCACTATCTCAGCACTGTCAATGTAAGGAGGAACCAACACAGCAGTTACAGTGTCGCTAACCCATTCCTCTTTCTGTGTGCAGTTCTTCAACCCCCATGCCTCTACAGCAAGCCTGCATTTATATAATCCATCCACACAATGAATCATCTCACTCTCCCCAATTGCTGATGATATATCATCATCAACTATAGAAACAAACAAACAAACATCAGTTTTCACCTTGTTGCTTTGCCCAACCGGGAGTGCCTGGCGATGACATTGTCAAGGCCTTCCTCAAAGATGAGGTCCAGAGCTGCTCTCAATCCATAGAGCAGCTGGATTGAAGGTGTGTACGGCCAGTAAGTTCCAAGCTTGTAGAACTTCAAGTAGTCATTCCAATCAAAGAAGACCCTGTTGGATTTAGCAGTCTTGGAGGCCTCAAGAGCTTTGGGGCTTGCACACACAATTCCCAGCCCAGTGGGGAGGGAAAGAGCCTTCTGAGAGCCAGTCAAAGCCACATCTACACCCCACTCATCCATACGGAAATCAAGAGCACAGATTGAAGAGACCCCATCCACTAGAAGCAGAGCAGGATGACGATAGTCATCTACAAGTAGTAGAATTGTGTCAATCATCATAAAACTCAAAGATAAGGTTTGCATCTAGAATCATGTTTCCTATAAAAGTTGATTTGAAATTAGTAAAAACAAGTTGAGTTGAGGTTGAGAGGACTCGTGGAAGGAAAAATGTTTCTAAGTGATATACATGATGGATTTATAGGAAAATTTCATTTCCACGCGATTAGTTTAGGAAACCCAATTTCACTTTGAACCTCTTATATCAATCTATTCAACCATCCTCCGACAACTTTTTCCAACCTCAATTCAACCTTTTTTCAACTATTTTCAACGCAACTCTCCTAAAAATTATGATTCGTGTTGTCAAACCTACCACAAAGTTGTATATTATTACGAGGAACAGGGAGAATGATGATGATGATGATGACTTACCAAGTATGTTTCTGACCTTGGCGAGGTTGTTGGTGACACCAGTGGCAGTCTCATTATGAACAATGCAGACTGCCTTGATGGTATGCGCAGAGTCAGCAGCAAGCTTAGCAGCGAGAACATCGAGCTTGGCACCTTCACCCCAATCACTCTCCACAACATCAACATCGAAGCCAAGACGTTTCTGCTGGTCAACCCACAACAAACTGAACTGACCAATCAGGAATGAAACCGTCTTGTCCCCAGGTGACAGAGTGTTTGTGAGGGCACTCTCCCATGCACCAGTACCTAATTAATTATCATTAAACAAAAACAAATTAAAAGACGGTTCAGATATGAATCAAATCAGGGAGTAGTGTTTGGTTATAAGTTAGAGATGATGTATTATATTTAGTACGTACCGGTGGTGGGGAAGATGAAGGGAGTTCCGGAAGTAGTTTTGAAAATCTTCTTGACATCTTCGAGGAGAGTCTTGGTGAGAGCAGGAATGGCGGGAGAGCGGTAATCTTCGTTGTTTCGGTTCATAGCACGAAGGACCTGCTCTGGTATATTAACAGGGCCAGGGACGAACAGGTGGTTCCTTCCAGGTCCATATACGTAATCCATCTTTCACTCAGTAATTTCAACAAACACCTTGCCTGCAATTCAAACCCAGAACCAACGGCAAATCCATTGATAAACTGTGCGTAAGGACTGTTGCTCGGAATTCACTCCGTAGTATGCATTTAGTGTACCAAACCATTTCTGACAACATTCTGTTTTTTTCCTTCTAATTTGGATTTTTTTTTTTGCATGGTCTGACTTGTCTTATGCTAGTTCGTTATTATTTTTTATAAAATTATAAGAATTCACTTCGATACGTGGATCATGTCTACAGTTGCCAAATCAGCACCTCTATCCATGTTTTTTCTCAACTACCAATAAAATTAGGTTTCTAATTTTCATTATTGAAATTGAAACATTTGATAATAAAAGCAACAGGCTTGTAACTTCCCAAAGAAAAAAAGTGGCAAGTTAAAAATTTGTTTAATCGTGAGAAGTTTTTTAAAAATAATGCAATTTTTTTTGTCCCCATAAATTAATGCGATTAATTGCATTGTGTGGTTGGAAAATTAAAAATATTAGATTCGCATAATGTTTATATATGCTGCACCTATATAATATTTATTTTATTTTTCTCTTGTAAGGACAATTTCGTTAATCTATCTAAGTTTGATTATTTTTTCAATTTATTAATTTATTTATGAAATCGGTCATTTCAACAAACATACTATAATATTTCGTAAACTTAATTTGACAATCATAGATGGTTATTAATGATAAAAAATATGATTTAATTTGACAAGTTTCCGCATAAATATATACGATTTTTTCTCATAAAAAAGGATTTCCAGGTGAAGAATTGATGACTCCAAAATATATATTGATTTGACATAATTATTTCTTTCTTTATATAACTCATAGTAAGCGGATATAATCTCAATTTTCGTGATCAAGGAAGGAATTAACTCAATGATTCGATTAGCTGTTTTTTAATTAAAAATATTTGAATATTGAATCATATAATAAACAAGTAAAATTGACCAACGAGCCAAACAACTCGAATACAATCAATCAGATGCATCAAAAACTCTTAAAAGTGAACCATTACATCAATAACCAAATTGGGGGCGAGGTGGTATCCGTCTTCTCCCATTCCTCCGGAGCTACGAAACTCCGCGAAAGGTCGTGTAACATACTTATGATCGAATTTCAGGTTTTTGAAGTAGTTGATTATAAAGTCTAAGACTTTGATTGTAAAGTTTCTTAAGAGCATCTACCACCCTTCCATTTTGCAAATAGAAATTGGAAGGAATGGATGGAAAACACCAAGTTAAAATAACAACAAGCTAGGCGGTCGGCCAGTCGAAATCATAGTAATTAATGATGATATATTAGAAACAAAGTTAAGGCTATCGATCGGAAGGAGGAGGAGGAGGAGGAGGATAAACATACCAGAATGGTGTGGAGAAAATAGTTTCTCCGGCCGCTCCGGTGAACAAAGTACGTCGACAACTTGAGAAAAGAAAAAACGGGAGGGAGTGATAATATATAAACCAGGAGAGAAAGAAAGATGAAGGTGGATTCTGTATCTCGGGTGGGTCCCTCTGCCTTTCACTTGTTGGGACGACATGCTTTGTTGGCGGATAAGAATTTACCCCTCCCCACCTTCAACTTAATTGGGAGGCTACCAGCCCTCCTCCTCATGAGCGGATTCCTTTAAATTATGTTATTGAGATAATTTACCGTTGTATATGTACATATTACGGTCGGTTCAATTCTCTCAGTTACAAGCTAGATTGGCTGGGTTGACGAAACAGTAACTTGAGATGTATCAAAGTCATAATTTTTATTATTTTCATTCAAAGAACCCTTTCGATTTTAGTGAGGTAGCCCCTTTGTCAGGTAAACTCCGAGGCTGTAGCCCGTTAACCTACCATCACAAACAGTGTCGAAACGAACCACTTGACTACAACTTATTTGGCGTAAAAAATCATAATTTTGGTGAAAGATCTGGAAACACGTTGGCTTAGCATTATAAAAAAATGAACTATGATAGCTTATGTTAATACATCAATCATTTTGGCAGAGTCTGGTTTAAGCAGGCAGCATATGGCCCAAAGCAGTAGGGAGTTGGGAGTGGTAGAAGCAGGCAGAAGGAAGGGAGGACATAAGAGGTTGAGAGAGCACATTAGAGAAGATAATGAGGATAACGGTGTAAGTGTGTAACTGACTAACAGCCACACTCTCCTTTACCAAATTAGCACCACACATAACACACAAAACGACACCGCACTACCAGCCACCACTTACGCTTAGCGTCTCCTTTGATATTTTTTTCTGTTTCTTTCCCGGACGACTGTTATCCACCTTTCTTCCTCCTCGGCGTGGCACCTTCTTCGACACTAACAATATAATCACTTAAAAATAGATAAAATGTTATACCGCTAAACACTAATTCTACTCTTAAAACACTACACTACAAGGATCCAAACTCTACATCGTATTCCAATCTCCACCTTTTAAAGACCATTAATTAATAAATTATAACCCCCCAAAATTAAACTCTAAACCCTAACATATGTATAGCTTCTAATTATACAGCAAAAAGTTACCTAATTCATCCCGATCGAACAACCAACCCCCATCATATCATCACCAACCACAGCAACCAGCAATTCCAATAACACAACACAAACATGTTATTTATTTGACTCTCACATCAACAATCCAATAACAACACTAGCTTGTTCATTAGAATTTCAATCAAGGTATGTCGCCTACTAAAAGGGTTTGTCATCTTCTTTTTTACATTATTATTATGCAAACTCGTCTAAATAGATATAACTGAACTTGATGTGACAAAGGGGTACGTACCTCTTTCTTTCTTTAGTAGCCAATATCCCAACGCCTTCACAAACCACACTACACAAAACACATTCACCAGCACCGCAGCATCTGCGGCATCACAATTTTGACGGCACCCCCTTGGCCTCCACCCCCTACCATTAAATACACAAAGCACAAATGTAAGCAAACAGTCAGCTACTCCTTTCATACAACACATACAAGAGACCTTAAGAGGTTGACGTCAAGATTACATTCACCGCTCCATTCACCCAAGTTCATTGAGAGAGTAGAACTACTCTTCCAAATACCACAAACACTGATAAATGTACAACTTATCTCATCATACATATAAACTGTTTGTTCATTCCCCCTCACTTGGGTTTGTGTCCAGATCAAGTGAGGGCCTAATCTCTTTTACTAACTCTTCACTATGTATGTAAAACAAAGCAATGCCAACTCGTTTCTCTAACCAAAACTAGAAAATTGTGCAAAGACCAACTATGTCTTGCTTATGTTAAACCCACTATCTACTTTCTTCCCCACTCAAGCTGCTCCTTCTGCAAATCCCCCCATCTGGCTGATAGTTTTGGATCTTCCACACAAGAACACAAGTTGTGATCTCCAACCCTTATTTTCACTTTGAGAAAGAATTGCCACTCCCCAATTGCTAAAGCAGTGTCTCCAGTGGCTGAGCTTTTTGAAATGTCTGGCCAAAGGAATGTCATGAGGGCCTCCACTCAGAACTCTGCCTTTCTCCCTCATCAAGCTCTTAGTCTTACATCAAAGCTGAGGAAACTTCTATCTCGGAGGAAAACCAGCTTGACGCATCCTGTAAGGCCTCCCATTACTGAACTGTCTAGAATCAGACGGGGCAGCACCAAGGATCCCCAATGAATTAGGATCGACCACACGGTTGGCATTATTATGCATCACCCGTGGTGCCGGAGGTTGAGCTTGGGGAAGCGTATGTGTTTGAAACGGTATTTCAGCTTCAGCTCTTCTCCGTCTTTTCCATGCTTCAAATTTACCTGTATCAAGGCCTTTCTGAATTGGATCTGACAATGGAAAACCAGAAGCATTTTTGTACCCTCTTTGTCTCTCAGCATGACCTGAAAGTTGAGGGAAATAACTTGAATCCCCATCTCCATTCACATAGGAGGGACCAACCCCTGCCTCCTCATCCAGCTCCTTTTTCAATTTTGAGTATGTTTGTTTAAGCTTCTCCCCGGATAAATTTGAATAGGTCGAAACATACTTCCACAGCCGCATTCCTAACTCTGAAAAGATAACTTCGAATGTAACGGATGACAAACCATAATAACTGAAGTTTTGACAACAAATATGCACAAGCATAGCAAAGACATACTATCTGGCTTATAAAGGTCTTCATATTCTGAGATAATCTGGTCTATTCTTCTCCCAATAAGCAGTAGGTAGGTCCGAATCTTTGAGAGTACCTGATTATAGATGTTGTAGGTCAAGCATATTGTGTTGAAATAAGTCTTCCCATAAATTAGAGCTAAGGATAATCCTGCTCACCTTCTCCTTTGGGAGATCAGCACTGGTAGTCTGAAGCCTATTGAGACGTTTAAGTGTTTTAATCTCCTCAACCATGACATCATGACACCATTCCGTCCATTTCATTTGCTTGAATTGGACGCTCAATTCTTCATTATCTGACATCTCACCTTCCTCTTTCACTAGCTGTTCAACTCTCGGGGGTTTCTGATGTCGGTTTCTGCTGCTCTGGGTATTAACCATCCCTAAATTAGATTTCATCTTCTTGGCCCTCATCCGAAATGCAGCATCATCATTGACAATAGGTCCAGTCTCCTTTTTAGAAGCTTTTCGACCTGCCCTGACCTTGGAATTCTTGCCACCAGCAACTGTAAGTTCCTGATAAGGACAGAAAGCAGAAACTCAAATATTTCCATTATACAAGCAATTCGTGACAATGCAAACATCATAACATAACATTTGTGCAGTTTCAAACGATAGTGACAGCAGCTCCAGTCTTAAACGATAGAGAATGCACTACCGGGACACCATTACACATTCCAACCTCAAGTGGTGAAAACAAGCCTTCATTATTGATTATCTAAAGCGCAAATCACAGTAACAAAAATGCTATGAGAAAAGAACATGGAACAAAAATTAGATGGATCAATAAAGTACAACATGCATGACAAAAAAAGTTTCAGAAACCAAACAAGTTAAAAACATAGATGTATATAGAAAGCTTGCTCATCAAGAAAAGAACAGTTATATTGCACAGCTGAAAGTTTGCAGGACTCACCATTTCTAAGAGAGCATTAGCCCGGTCCCTCAAATTTGGGGCCCGTGGTAGAAATGTCTCATGATGCTGGAGTTCTACTGGGGCAATCTTCTTTGAGAGGCAAAGCCTTTCATCTAACCTTATCTTTTCCCAATTACCAAATCCATGGTAATATATGCCCAGAAGTAATCGTGCATCATCAACTGAAGAAAAGATGACCCAAATTAGACCCCCTACAAGACCAAGCACTTGGTACTTGATAAAAGTGTAATGTCAATAAAGCGCATACTCATATTCCACCCACAACCCTTAGACCAATTCGAAGGTTTGAGGTCTGACAATACACGGAACTGTGCAACGGGATTCTCATAGCGACTAATTCGTTTTTCCAGTAGCTGAAGCTCTTGAACACGATTGAGCAAATCATTAGCCTTAACAGGAACGCCAAAAAAATCTAACAATGGGCCCTGCAGGAGATTCAAATGACAGTGTTAACCCAGCATTCCAAAATGAATCAGAGCAAACAGCAGGCGATGCACAAACAGTGGGGATAAGCTGGGATTGCCAAAATAAAAGGACGGAATTGCCTCAGAAGTAACCAACCTTTGGGTCCATATGTTCTACTTCAGTAGCTTCTTTACAACCCTCTACCAAGGCATCAAAAAGCTCAATCTGTGCATCTGGTTGAGCTGCTGCAATAGCTCCACCGACGTCAGCAGCTATCAAATCAAGTTGGCTCGGATTTCCAAACTTCATTACCTGTTTAGTTAAAAATCATTTAGCTTAGCATTCTGAGATAAACTGTCTAGATAGAAACTCCACAAACAGATAAGGCCAATAGCAAGATCAAGGTGCTAGAGACTGTACAACTTGCTGGAGATGTACCGTCCAATAACCCAAAGTCCAAAAAAAAACAAATGTATGAGATATCAGTTGCAACAGTTCCTACTCCTAGTCTTAGATAGACATTTCTGGGTCTCCAATAAGTCATAAAACAAAATACCTTCAATAACTCTCGACTGTAGACTTCAATAACTTTTATTTTCTTACAATCAGCAAAGACCAAAATTAGGGTGCATTAGATGGATTTCCAAGATACCACAGAACTATATATTGTACTGCCGAATCAAGTCATGTACAGCAATAACTAACTTGAAGCTGTTTTCTTCAAGCTTATTTGCAGTCTAACAAAATATCATAGTTCAAGCTTATTCAATGATTGTACTTATTACTAATTTGACTGAAACAAATTCTCAAGTCACCAAACATTTGTTTGTCATATAGCATACGGAATCAGAATCAGCATACATAGTATAGCACATATAAAATGTTCCCAAAGAAAATGAGCATACCGCACGAGAAAAGCGCAAGGCATCTCTCTTAGACAGATTCCCATACGACCAATCTCTTACTTGGGCAGAAGCTCCATCAATCATAGATACTAACGGGGTAGAGTTCTCTGCCGCTTTTCTACGCTTCTGCACTCTCTCCTGAGGTTCAGATGGCTCAGAACCTTTCTTTTTTCGTTTCGCACCTCTCCCTGCTGGATCTGTCTCAGCATAGCTCTTCGTATTTCTTGCTGAACGGGGAGCTAAATGGTTCTAAAAATCAATGAAAATAAAGGGACTCTTTAACATTTTCCTTCAGCAACAAAGACACCACGAAAAATTCCCACGAAAGACAAATGCATGTAAAAGGAACAGAAATTTGAGAGGGTCATACTTCAGCATCAGCTACAGCTTCTGGTTTTATCCACCGGCTCCAGAAACTTGTATCATCTTCAGCACTACCAAAATTTGCAACCTGGGATTATCAACAGAAAAATTAGGAGATGCTGACAATTTTCTAATCTTAATTAGACAGACGTACAAAACTAAACACTATAGTCATGCACGGAAAACAGAATTGCATGAAACTATGTTGGATATAAAGACTTGCCTTAAATGCACTTAACAATTCATGCCCTTCCTCTTGTGCACCTTCCTTTTCTTCAACCTTCTCTGCTCTTTCCAGGATTTCATCTATATCCATGCTTAAGAGCCGTTTCTTGTTTTCTTCATCACTTCTTTCATCTTTAAAGAGTTCCTCTGCCCCAAACCGCAAAATTGCAGACAGTTCATTCTGCAGATATGAAAAAAGAACTTGTTAACGTTAAAAGACAGATACTAACCATGCAAGTTTGTTGCACATGGGAAACAAAGTTCAAACATCAGCTGAATTTGATTCATCTCTAGGGGAGGGACTATCCAACTGTCTCCTTACTTTGTCAAAACAACTCCCCTTCTTTGCTTCTTTCTTTTCTAATCTCCCCTCTGCATTCAACTTCTGGATCACCAAATGGTCAAGAACCTACAAATGATATCGTATGACCTTCATAAGATGGTGAACCGCAAAAATAAACATTGGCAATGCATATGCATTAATTGAAGAGATTACGAAAAAGGAAATCGACAGTTATAATGGAACATATTATAAGCACAATACCATTTTCTTTTTAGCTCGTTCCAGGATATCCTCCTCGACGCTTTTGCTCGTCACAAATCTATAGATGTTAACAACTTCTTGTTGTCCAATTCTATGAGCTCTACTCATAGCCTGTGACATATAAAGAAGTAACAAGCCATTCAGAAAAAATTATTAAGAAGAATATCGACAGCACAACATCTAAAAGGAAAAAGATAAATATTTGAGACGACATCCAATTCTAACCTGAAGGTCATTTTGTGGATTCCAATCTGAATCAAATATTATAACCGTGTCGGCTGTTGCAAGGTTTATACCAAGACCACCCGCCCTAGTTGATAGAAGAAAGCAAAAATCATCACTCCCAGGTGCATTAAAATGTTCCATAGCCTGATGACGCATCTCAGCCTTTGTACTACCATCAAGCCTCTGAAACTGAAACCCTCTGAGTTTCATATACTCTGCCAGTATGTCCAGCATTCTAACCATCTGCAACAGCTCAATCAACACTCAAGTCATCATTTGGGAAGGTACAAATTAGGATCAACAGTAAATTACTAATAAGCATAATCAACCATTTTAAAATAGCTAAACACCGCATCCCACAAATTTTCCAACTGATGAAGATAATGGAAAGAAAGGCAGGACATCGCAAGAAACAATGCATAGATAATAGGCAGGAATATGACAGCAATGGATACAGGTACAGTGCAAAGAGCTAGTAGCAGAAAATATTAACGCCATTAGAAACAAACCTGTGAGAAAATAAGAACGCGATGTTTTGTCTCGTGCAATCGTACAAGTAATTTGTCAAGTATTACTAGCTTTCCACTGCTCAAGATAACTCTCTCCAATTTGCTTCCATCATCAAAGGTCTCCCCTCCATAACCATGGTCCGCACTTTCAAAGAGAAAGGGATGATTACAACACTTCTTGAGCTCTACCACAATGTTAAGAAGTGACACCTACAGGTACAAACACAAATCAAGTCAAATCATCAGCGGCAAGATTTAGGATGAAAACTACTTTTCAGAAGCATATCACATTGTGGTAAGGTTTTTGAATAAGCCATTATAGGGTAGCACTAGAATAACTGCATATAGTTACCATCATAAGATATTATAATCCCATGGGATAAGCACAAGTATAAATGATAACAGACTTTCCTTGCAAGTATTAAGCTTAACACACAAGAAAAATGAGGAAATAGAGACCTGATTTCCACGAACTCCTTTGTTTAAGTCATGGAAGTTGCGTTCCAAGATCCACTTATAGTACCTAAACAGCACCCAGCAGAGGAAATCATAAATTACGCTTGCATGCAATTTTATAACTCTCAAGATAGCGGTACTCACTGCTTCTGTAAAGGAGACATTTCAACCCTCAAAATACGCTCAATTTTGGGAGGCAACGATTTCTCCACATCTTTAATGACTCTTCTTAAAATATGAGGCCTCAACTCCATATGCAGATTAGCAAGCTACAAATACATGGGTTAGAATCCACAAATAAAGGAGCTGATCGATCATTGCATTCAGATCAATGACACATAACCAGAGGAAAAAACTAGATACATGCATTCATACCTCGTTTTCATTGAATGAGCTAAGATTCTTGTAGTTCTGGACAAAATAATCTTTGTTCTTGAACTTTTCCGGATCGAGAAAATGCAGCAAAGCCCTA
The DNA here is from genome assembly GCA_030674075.2 of Linum usitatissimum. Classification (NCBI taxonomy): domain Eukaryota; kingdom Viridiplantae; phylum Streptophyta; class Magnoliopsida; order Malpighiales; family Linaceae; genus Linum; species Linum usitatissimum. The sequence goes on from JAUJYP020001374.1 coordinate 4,870,186, forward strand.
ATATATTGAGAAACCAAGTCAATATAATTACAAAACTGCAGACATGTTGGCTATGGAAACCAGAGAAACAAAACCGCAATGTATATTTCTTAACCAAAAACTAAGCAAATAGATGAGATTATCTCACAGAAGGACAACATGCCTCACAATTAACACGATCATCTTTCATAAAATCAAAGTTCACTGACAAATTTTCACATATAAGTTGTGTGAAAGCTGCAGATAAAATGCATTCAGCAAAAGAAGTCAATACCATAGTTCTTCAACGCTGTTTTGCAGAGGAGTGCCGGTTATCAGCAATTTGTTCTTGGTACTGAATTCCTGAAGTAAGAAAATCATCCATCATGACATGAACCAACAAGCCAGCAACAGACACTTCAATGTAATATTTAGTTATTCGGAAGTTGGCATTACACAGAGAGTCGTGTACAGCTGTGCTTCACTGTTTTTTAACCTGTGAGCTTCATCAACCATCAAATAATTCCATTTGATCTTTGACAGTACAGCCTTGTCCTTCAGAACAACTTCATATGTAGTCAACAATGCATTGAACTTTACCGGCCTACCAACTTTTTTCTCATTGTAGAATTCATATTGCTGGCAAACCTGTATAAATAAGAAAATATCAGGAAGAAATTGCAAAGAAAACCATGATCTTGATCTTCATCAGGAAGAAAACTCCAGTTAACTAGAAGAGACAGCAACACGTGAAAGTACCTCCCGGCTGGCACGGGTACCAACATACACTATAATATTCATATCCGGAATCCATTTTCTAAACTCTTTCGCCCAGTTGGATAGTGTGGACAATGGCACAACAACAAGAAATGGCCCAGGGACCTGTTGAGCAAACTGCAGAACCAAAAGAGATAGCAACAGCGTAAATAAATGTGCATATTATGGAGGTAGTGAAGAAGCCGATTGAGAGAAGTACCTGTAGAAAACCAAGCATTGAAACTGATTGCACTGTTTTCCCAAGACCCATCTCATCAGCTAAAATGACATTCGTGTCATTTCTCCAGCTGTTATGGCATAATGGAGTAATTCAAGATGTATGAAAGTGAAAACCCCTTCAACTTAATGTTCTACCTGATCCAACAATATAAATATGCAAACCTGTTCACAAGAAAATTCAAGCCCTCTAGCTGATAATCACGAAGCTTTCCTCCTTTGATCCACTCAGGCTGCTCATCAAGCTTTCTCAAACTTGCTAAACAGGACATATGAATCATATATATAATGTTAAGATGGAGAAGATCATCAGTGGCTATCACTTACAAATGTGGAAAGGTGTAGGAAATGAAACATTAAGAACATCAAAACGTAAGAGATAGTTGTGCCAGCATATAGGACTCGGGTATAAGGGAAGATTTTATACATGTCATTGCATACCTTTGCTTTTCTTTCGCTGCAAATCCAATGTTTTTCCTTGTACGGCAATTTCAGCCTCACGTGCCTGCACAACAAAGGAGAATCAGTAGAGTCAACTGCTTCATCGAATTAAAAGGGAGATGTAATGGAACCAGTCTCTGAAACAATGTTAGAAGAAACACCATACCTTAAATTCATCTATTGCATCTTGAGCAAAAGCAATATCAACATCCTTTTCCCTGCAATGCAAGGATGTCCTCATCCAGTTAAGAATCAACAGTAGTATTTTAAAAAATAGATCATCAGAACAGTAGACAATTTAATTTTTATTCCATTGTCGTACAACAGTTTTCTTGATCACTGATCAAAATTACATTTTACAGTTGAGTAATTTGCACAGTAGTCGACAAAAAATTGTAACAGGACACTGTAAGAATGCTATACGGCAGTAACATTAAACTTTAACACTATTTACCAGGTTGCCTCAGCATAAGAGAGTCCTTGCCACTTGACTAGATACTCGGGGATAATATTACCGGAACTATCCTTGCCAATTCGGTCAGCAACAACTCTTTCCACCTAACACGATGAAAAGAAAACAATAGAGCTGAAGTCAGCAACTTTTAATGCGACAACAAAGAAATTGTTGAATACTCATTACTAATCAAACCTGGCTATTTTGTTTGATAAGATCCAAATCCATTTCCCTGCTCACATCATTGACCTCAATCTGAAAATACAAAATTGGAAAGGAGTTCATCATCAAGAAACCAATGTAGCAATCTTTAGGAGAAGTACAAACAACAGAAACTCAAGCTAGGCAGCTCGTAAAGAGGGGCCATATAATTTGCAAGAGTACTACACATCAATATAACTACATCACTCTCTTTCCCTGTAGCTCTATGGAGTCAATATAACAAGAAAGAAGACCTCACAGTCACCACAAAGAAGATACATAAAATATACTATTTCCATAAGCTAAAATCTAGAGGATTCCAGAAGAAGAAGGATGTGCGGCAAGATATTGAACCATGACAAATTATTTACTATGAAAAGTACAAAACTGCACCTTGTTGAGATTTTGTTTTTGCTCCTACCACTACTGTGTTCCAGTATAACTTGGATTAAAATCATAAGAAACAAAATCAGGTAAGATTTCATTCCCACTATCAACTATATTTCTCATGATTTTACATCTATGTTCCTAGTTTTTGTTTCATCTATGTTTTAGTTTTTACAACTATAATTGTTCTACTTTTTACTTGTACATGGATGTATTTCTCTTTTCTATATTTGAAGTTCAAATATATAGAAGAATATTATAGCCATTATGTTTGCTACAGGTGCATGCCCGGTACATTCATTATTTAAAACAAATGTGTTAGTAAACACACAAAACACGCCATAAAATTATACCTCTTCACGAGTGAGCATCCTCCGGTACCTCATATCTTCTACTACTTTTTTGGTATAGTTCAGCACCTTCTTAAAACCGCTCAGCTGAAAATCCAAAATACCAAGCAAGAAAGTAAAGTGACGGACTTACAGTAATATATAACCAAAACGGCTCAATTGGATAGCTAATAAAATGACGTACATTTTGTAGTTCAGAGAAAGATTTCCACTGACAGTGCAAATGTGACTGGCCTTTCCACTTTATCAAGAATTCCACAGCATTCCAATCTGGCTCCAAATCATAAATGTGAGTAGATAGAACAGGTTCTGCTGATTTATCGTTCTTAACAGCTTCTTCAGCCATGCCCTTTGGCTGATGCCACAACACCTTTTCTATAGAATCTCCATCATCATCCTCCATTTCTTCCTAGAATTTAGTACATACAGAAAGAAGTCGTAATAAGAGATTCCACACAAAATAAAATCCAAAAATTCAGAGTTACCGAAAGGTCAGCAGGTAAAAATTAACACAACAAAAGAGAACTAAGAATTAAGACTGCTTCAAGCACACGCAAGCTTTTCTATTTTACAAATATCAGATACCGACACTTTTGGTTCAAAAAGACTGCATGAACAAGAAAAGTAACCAACCTTTTGAGACTTCTTCTTCTTTGTCTCATCAATTTCTTCACTTTCGTCACTTTCAACATAGGATACCTTCCGGACTGACCTACCTGAACTGCGAACTTCATTATTTCTCCCACTGGTATGTGTTAATGAGCGAGCATTAGACTTCCGAAGGTTCGTTCCTCTACGAGTCATACTTTTAAATTCTTCATCACTCTCACTCTCTGAATCCTCAGCGGAGAACACATTATCTTCATATGATGTCTTGCCTCTGCTTTGCCGTGCTTGAGAATTTGAGGGCTTGCGCTCTCTATCAGATTTTGTGTTACGGCCACCGTTAACCCGCTGTCTTCCCTTCGGTTTTTTTGTGTAATAAAAATCATCATCATCATCTAAGGCATCCAAATCATCAGCAGCATCGTCAGAGTCTGCAGCACCCCAGTCTTTAACCTAGAATCACCAGAAAATACATAATTACCACAGAGAAAAAGATTTTACAGATCAAAACAACAATATAAGGTATACCGGTTTCAACCAGAAAATAGCAATAAATTAAGCACAAGGTCCATAAAAGAAAAACGATAGTCCTGATCTAATAATAAAAGCACATGTTTGGCAAAAGTAATAAAGTAGGCATATACCACACTGATCTACTTCTGACCAATCACAATAATAACAGTGTGGCTCATTCTGAGTGTTTCCTTAACCTCCAACTTAAATTTAAAGTTGGGGAATGATGTATCATCAACATCAAATCCTTTTCTCCCAGCGGAGGTTATAGGGACTCCATAAACACTGCTAATTACTTTTCAGCATGGCGAGCTAATATGATGTGTGATGACTTCAACAAACTTTCAACCATGGCGCCTAAACTGCTCTCGCTTATAATGAATGTTTACAGTTTTTCAACCAACGTTCTGATTCAGTCATTAGTCTCCATTATTCAAATCTAAAGAACTAAGATACCACAACCACACTCTAGATTACACAGCTACTAATTAAGCCGTAACTCGAGGAGTCCATTACTAGAATCCATTAGTTTTTTTACCAATGTTCTGATTCAGTCATTAGTCTCCATTAAACAAAAATGCTTCTAATAGATTTGTTGTGCTGTTAAAACATTTGCAAGATGATCAGGTATCCAATAAACACAATTTCTCACGAAGTATGAACCAAATGCAAATAGGTAGGACGGAAATGATGATGACCTTATGGCCTGGACGAAAACTAGTGCCACCGTATTCTGGGTCAAAGTCAGCATCATCTGGGTCATCTTCTGCAAACAAAATTCAGAGTGTTAGTATTCACAAACTCCACAAAACCATAACCTTGAGCAGAATTTTGCATGATAACCTCAGCAGAATAACAAGAGAAATGAAGCAGTTACCATCCTCCTCCTCTTCCTCATAATCAGCATCGCCATCACCATCATCGTCATCATCTTTACTATTCCGCAGGGCCCTTGATCTCCTAGACAAACTGTTATTTGCTGACACAGCATTTGACTGATGCCTAGAATTCAGTCCAACTGAATTACTAAAACCCTTGTAGTGAGTCAAATCAGTGGGATCTTCTCCATCCTGCTCGTAATATTCATCCGACAACATCTCATCAGCAGGAACATCAGAATGTCCCTTCAACTCTTTATGTGATTCTTTTGCCTCTTCATCATACTCTGATTCTAATCTGTCATCTTGGCCATCTGATAAATTATTTTCCGAACCTTCAACAACTTTAAAATCCGATTTTGAGTCCTGTCCAGAATCAGATGCACCCTGAGGACCCATAGGTCGGCAATCTTTCCAAAAATTTGAACCCCATTTTCCAGACACATTTCTCTTTCCAGAAGGCTGAAAATGTGAATTACTCGCACTAGCTTCATGATCAGGAACTCCATCATTTTGCATCCTACTATCCCCTAGTTCACCCTCACTTTCATATCGGGCGTCAATATTCATATCAAATTCTCTTTCACTGGACGTCATGTCAACATCTTCACTTCCAACCATTCTACCAAGATTCTGACCCTTCTCTTCTGGTGCACTGTTAGAGATAGTTTCTGGAGAATAGTTCCTAAAGAAAGCCATGGTGGAACATGGATCTTATATGATAGTTACTCAGCGTGAGTTTCACTCTCAAAGAGACCAAAACCTGAGCAGCGAATAAAAGAATTACAATCAGGAGACAATGAACAGAAGAAGGGAAGATAAACTGCGTTTATTGCTTAACTTAAAGCCACCATTTTAGGTGATGAATGAAACTTTTACAGTTCACAAAAGCAACAGCTAGGAGGGGATTGGCAGGAAAAGGGTGACCCTGAAGAACCAAAAGAAGAGCATGAAGAGAAATTACGAACTGTAAATCACTTTTATTCCGTTGCTTAAGGTATCAGAAGAAACAAAGTTAGTAGACAACTCTGTTCCAGCAGGAACGTTGATGCTGGCAAAGTTCAGGATAAATTCAATGCGAAAAACAAAAGTTAGGATGGACATTGACTTTCTGAAATCAAAATCAAGCAACAGACTAGTAAACCCCTTTTAGAAGTGCTTGAGAAGAGGAAACGAAGTGAGAACTAAAGCAAGCGTGGCATCTTACTCTACTACACACTGTCAACTGAATTGACGAAGAATTCATTCGCAATATGAATCAAATCGCGTCAAATGAACAAAAGACTCGCTGATGTATTACAGAGACGAGAACATCACATCAAGGACAGCACGCTGCAGATCCAGCAGCTAAGACGCCATTTCAAAATGATGAAAACAACTGGGAGCCTAAAAACCCAATCCAGAAACCCTAATGCGTAAAACGGACTCTAAATTTGAAATCGGAAACCCTAAATTAACGACAATCGGCACAAAAATGCAAAAAGTCCGATACCCAACACGCAAGCTGATGATAAACAAGAGGCTGCTATTCCTCGCATAAGAAAAGGGGACGAGGCTTCATAATTAAGTCCAAGGACTCCTGGAAAAGCGAGAGAGTGTACGGCAGATTTTCATGATCGCACACCTTGGAAATCGCCGGTGAGACAATCGGCCCGCAGGTGAGGAATCGGGAAACAGGGGTTGTAAACGACGTCGCCTTTAAGAGTTTATGTCTGGTGTCCGAGTTTCGTTAGGAAAAAGACCTCTTCACGGGTATCGATATCGGGGATCGGGTTTGTGAATCGGTGGAAACGGTGGTGCGGGTCGATATTGGCCGCCGGAGGGTGACGTTGACAATGTTTTTTTCCGGTTAGTGGAGGAAGAAGAAGAGAAGCGATTTCGGGTTAATCGTGATTGGCAGAGGGAAGGAGGAAAATACGGGGAAAATACGAAAAAATAACTAGAAATAAGAGGGGAGGGGGGGGGGGGGGGGAATTGTTGTGTATTTCCACTAGAGGGAGGGAGAATAGTTTTCTTTTCTTTTTTCCTATCGGATCAAAAGAGCAAAAATTACGGTGACGGGCCGTTTTCCTTTTTTGATAGATCTAATGGTTTATATCAAAAAGGATATTTAAATCTTTCCACAAACCATATTAATTTATTAAATTCATATTTATAAAATAATTATAATCGTAATTAAAAAGTCACTACCACGTTATCGTCGCCGACGATACTCTGGGTGATCTATTGTACAGGTGTTATGATATAATACAGAGCAGGGATCTCAGAACTGTACGGTAGCGTGTAATCTACTGTACATATGTTATGATGTGTTATAAAGCGTGTGGCTCTGTGACTGTATAGTAGCGCGTGTCTACTCTACATGCAGTAGTTCTAGCTCAAGCATAAGCTCAGGGTGTTTGAATTGTGGCATGTGATTCATAGTTCATTATATGACATGATTAGGCTTAGCTAGACTAGCTCTCGAATATGATGCGTTGGTCATCCACCAATGGAGTACGCAATCCTCCATGTTGTAATCAGGCTCAGGCATGACGTGTTGAGTATGTCTACAGATGCTGCTCGCATGATATTCAGGGGTGGTTTCATGGTTTGATCCACCATGAAGTCGTCCACTGACACTAGGGTGGCTAATGTTAGGATGATGCCTACAGGACCATAGGGTCACATTACTAGATGTTAGTTTAGTTCTACGCGAGTCTAGTTTAGCCACTCAGTGCTTATCACTGACCCCGTTCTTTCTTCTTGTATGAAAAACTATGGAACTTCAGAAACAAATTCCGCCTAAGAGAGCTATATGAGCAGTAGCGACACCTCGACCGAGTGGCTCCGGGAGTCATAGAGAGAGAGGTACCTTAGAGGACCTCATTTATCCCTTTTCATGTTTTCAGTACTTATCTCTAGATTTTGAGTTCCCCTGTTTTGGGATTTTTTCATGGTTGTTTATTACTTGATTTCGAGCCTTGATGCTTTATTTTCATATGTAGTCATTTATTACGTTATGAGGAGTTTTAGGATTCAGTTATTATGTGTATGTTTTTTATGATTTCTTTAATGAGTGAACCCGCGAGTAGTTGCATGGATCGAACCGCGTGGTTCGATTGGGTCGTCTAGGGGCGAGATTCACAACGGGTATCAAAGCCCGGTTGTTCTCTACTGCGTGATTGTGCTTGCTGGTACCGAGGCGGCATGAACCTCCAAGCGACCAGTGGTCACAGTAGCTCAGTACTGAACAATCTGGAGAGATGATTCTATTTGGTGTTAGGCATCTGTAAATTTTTTGTTTCGGTGATTTTCAAATAGAGGAGTCAGCCACGAGTGTGGCGGCAGTACATCACGGGTATGATGGACAGACCACCACGAGCAGGGCTAGTAATGGGCAACAATCTTGACTTAGTGACGACCACGGGCGTGGTCATATGTATACCACGGGCGTGGTGATACTTGTCACGGGCGTGGTCAATTGTATGCCACAGGCGTGACCGAGGATACACCACGGGCGTGGCCGAGTTTTGAACCGTTTGAAAATGAATTTTCCAAAGAATAGAGATATGTTTTAAATGAAAAAGGATGTTGAATAGTACCTTCATGTGTGTAGTGATCACGAGGAATCGATCGAGATGATGAGGGATCTGCCTGTGTCTAGACTATATTTCAAGGAGCTGACTCGTGTGTGTGCCATTACTTTTGATGGGGAGACTACATATTCTCAGGTAGCAGTTGATTGACGGAGACAGTTGACAGACGTTCAAGTATCTGAAACCTACGCCAGAGCAGAGAGTGTTGTATGATGCCTACCTACTGAGAGGTGCAACAAAGGAGTGGTGGAGTAATCAGTTGGAGGTTGAGGATGACCTATTTGGGCAGGACTGGGAGGAATTTGTAGTCTTTTAAAAAAAGAGTTCATGCCAGAGCAGTGGCAGAAGAACAAGAGGGCTGAGTTTATCAACCTCAGGCAGAGGGATATGAAGGCGGTTGATTACTACAACGCCTTAATCAAGTTGAGCAGGTAGTACAAGGGCTCCCCTGAGCAGAAGGTGTAGGACGTGAAGTAGATATTTCTGGATGGGCTAAGAGCTCATATTCAGATCGGGCTAACCAACAATGACATAGATACCCTGACAGAGATCAAAGCAGCAGCCTTGAGGGCTGAAAACCTTAAGAGTGTGAGGAAGCTAGAGCGCCAGGCTTGATAAGAGGAGAAGAAAAGGAAGGTGGTTTCAGGTGGGTCATCACATCGCCAGCACCTTAGAGGAGGAGGGGGGATACGCATCTAATACTCCTACACCACATACTCACTTCTCTGCCTATCACCCCGATGGCACAGCTGAAGCATTCAACTCTAGGATTTGATCGCCCTCTTTGCCCGGAGTGTGGGATGCGACCTTTGGGTAAAGTGTCTGAACAAAGTAGGGGTTTTATTCTGGTGCGGGCAGCCAGGCCATTATGCTTGGGGGTGCACCGGGCTGAGCAAGGTAGCAGTGTAGGAGGCGATGGTACAGGATGAGAGGTGGAGACTCTAAGGCTTCGGTTACGGGCGCTAATGCAATTCCTTTGGAACATGGGACGTTACAAGGGAGGAACGGAAAGGCGCAGAGCAAGGTATACGCCATTAGAGCTGAGGTAGAGGTTGCCTCGGATACCAACACATATATGATTGTCATTTCTGGTAAATCTTTTCATGCATTGTTTTTTATACAGGTGCTTCACACTCTGTCATCTTTTTCATTGTCGTTCGACTTTTGCCCTTTTTTCCTGCTAGCATGAGTAGACCTTTAGAGTGAGTACCCCAGTAGGGAAGATTCTACTCATAGAGTCTTGAGTAGAGGGAGCACTTATGCTCTTTGAGGATAGAGAGTTCATAGAGAACCTCATCGTCCTTCCTTTTGATGAGTTTGATGTGATCTTGGGGATGGACTGGTTGGAGCACCATGGAGCCATGGTGGACTGTAAAAAGAAGACGATTGGGTTCTCTACACCTGAGACGGAGGATGTAGTAATCACTGGGACTCCGAGGCGGGAGCACAGTGGATGTCTTTTCATTTCTGCCTTAAAGGTTGACAGGTGATGGGCGGAATTTACCCCGCTTTCAAATACCCACTAGATTGCTCTAGTGGGATCGTAATTCTCCCTAGGGTCTTTCTATTCTTATTACTCAAGTTCATGTTCAAACTAAACCAAGTAACAGGTTGAAATTGTTTGTTTGATTGTTTCGATATCCAATTACGAACTAATGACTGAAATAAAACAAATCAAAATGCAAGGAATCGAGTTTCAAAGATAAGATGAAGGTTGCTCGGATTCAAATCCACTAAAGCTAGCAATGTATGAATGAATGATAAATGATCTCGGTTATTCAGGTTATAACGGCTCGGCAATTTCCTAATGTAGTCTTAGATCACTCTCGCGCCTCTAAGGATCTATTCCGTCTAACTGTAGATTCCTCTCTCGAGCTAATCTACACCTAAACAAAAACGCATTAATTATGTTCGATGAAATGCCACAACGATAAACATGCAAAGAGCCTAAACGATTCGCTCCTCTCTCGAGCTAACGAATAATCTAGGGTTCTTCCTAAGCGACCTATCAACCTATGTTCCTCTCGGACCGACAAATCAATGTCGATGACTCAATCAAGATGATCAGACAATAAAGAATCTAAAATTAGGTTTTAGGAAGAACGCATCATAAGTCTGAATAAACCTCAATAACAAATCAAATCATCCATACAAAGCTTAGCTAAAGCTTCATCTCATCCGAACAACATAGAAAGTTTAGCTACTCATGGTACCGGAAAATAAATCACAAGAGAAGAGAAGAAAAACCGGAGAAGACGACATGTTCTTTATGGAAATCCCAATCTTCGACTTGATGATTTGCCCTTCGCCAGTTGTGGTTGATCCTCTCGCTTCAATCGTCTCTCTGGAACTCTAGCTCTCTCCAAGAGCTCGAAAATATGTGTATAATGAAGTATATCCCGTCCTCGGGGGTCTCTGGGGTATTTATAGGCTTCTGGACCATGTTGGAGAAGGAAAAAGACTTGAAAACCCGTCTGGGGGTGGTACACGGCGTGCTCCATATGGAACACGCCGTGTTCCATGGACACGGCCGTGTTCCTGGCCGTGTTCGGCCCCTGTAACTTTCTCGGGCAATTTCAGTTGAAGAACACGCCGTGTTCCATTTGGAACACGCTATGTTCCTTCATTATACGGAATTTGACCATAGTATCAACATCAAAGTTGTAGACAATCAAATTATCTTTCCAACGCCGCTGACCTTGCATCAATTGGACTTCGGAGCGATGAGTTATGCTCAAAATACTAACCAGTGACGCTTTCTTCCAAAGTCGAACGCTTTGAGTTGTTCCGGCCTCCCCATCATGTCTTGGTTTATCTCCAAACGTCATATGACACCTGAAACATACCAAACACCATAGTACCGCCCCGAGGGGCAAGAGAACCAAACATGTACTCAAAACCCAAATTTGAATACATTTCGACACACAAAAATATAGTTTATAACGAGAAAAGGTGTGTCGAAAATACATCACATCAACAGGCTGATCAGAAGCGAATGTGACACTTTCCTAGCTGATATCCTCCTTGATTTTGAGGGTCGTAGAGGATGTGCCAGTAGTTCAGGAGTACCCTATCGAATGGTGTCGGTAAAGTTGAAGGAGCTCAAAGAGCAGTTGTAGAAGTTGTTGGAGAAGGGTTTCATTCGCCCTAGTGTATCACCCTGGGGTGCGCTAGTGTTGTTTGAGAAAAATAAGGATGGGTCTATACGGATGTGCATAGACTACAAGAGGCTAAACTAGGTGATTGTCAAGAACATATATCTTCTACCTTGTATAGATGATATGTTATATCAGCTTAAGGTTGTAGCTATTTTCATGGCTATGATGAACAAAGTGTTTCATGGGTAATTGGACAAGTTTGACATAGTATTCATTAATGACATCTTGGTCTACTCCATGAGAGAGAGGAGCATGCAAAGAACTTGAGAGCAATCTTGGCTACCTTGAGAAGGAAGCGATTGTATGCCAAGTTCTCCAAGTGTGAGTGCTGGCTGAGAGGTGTTTTTTTGGGAGACATTACTTGTATGGTGAGACTTTTAGGATCAAGACTGATCGGTAGGCTGCATCTTGATGCAAGATGACAAAGTTGTGGCATATACATCTCACCAGCTGAAGGAGCATGAGGTGAATTACCCAGTTCATGATTTGGAGCTGGCAACAGTGGTTTTCACACTGAAGTTGTAGAGACATTACTTGTGTGGTGAGACTTTTAGGATCAAGACTGATCACAAGTCTCAAATACTTGATGGAGCATAAGGAGTTGAACAGCAGACAGAGACGCTGGGTAGAGTTGGTCAAGCATTATGACTATATGATAGATTATCACCTAGGAAAGGCCAATATGGTGGCAGATGCCTTAAGTAGGAAAGAGAGGTTGACCGAGTTGGTAGAGATTAGGAGCATGAGCATTGAGTTGGAGGTCGATCCAGTCAATGGGTTACTAGCGGGACTAATAATATGACCCTTGTTGCTGGATCAGATTTCTAAGACTCAGGCGATATATGGATTGGCTGTGGAGGCTCAGCAACTGGTGTCGGCAAGCAAGGCTACGCCCTACACCTGGAACGATGGCGTGATGTTTTCTAGGAAAGTGTGTATGTATCTTATGGGTCTAGCCTGAGAGAGGATATTCTAGATGAGGCGCATTCATCCGCTACTATGCATCTAAGTGAGACAAAGATATATCGAACACTCCGTCCTCACTACTGATCGTTAGACATGAAGAAGTAGGTGATGCAACATGTGGCTAGTTGTGTGGCCTGCCAGAATGTGAAGTTCGATTATCAGGCATTGAGAGGGTTGTTTCATCTCCTACCAATACCAGTGTGAAATTTTGAGGATATCATGATGTACTTCGTTAGTGGTTTTCCCTTGGTCAACAAGAAAGATGCAGTTTGGGTCATAGTGGAGCATTTGACCAAGGTTACTAATTTTATTCCCATTCGGCTTAAACCATATGTGGAAGAGTTGACAGGTTTGTATGTGGAGCAGATTGTGAGGTTGCACGGAGTATCAAGGACGATTGTATTAGATCAGGACCCCAAATTTACCTCGCATTTCTGGAAGGGCTTACATGTAGCTGTGGGAACGAAGCTGAATTTCTCTGACCTATCACCCACATACGAATGGTCAGTTGGAGCGAACCATTCTGACCTTGGAGGAATTTCTACGCGCATTTGTACTTGAGTTTCAGGACCCTTGGTTGAAGTTCTTATCGATGGTTGAGTTTGCTTATAACAACTCCTATCATCATAACATCGGGGTAGACCCATTTGATGCCATGTATGGAATGAAGTATAAGACCCTCTCTTCTGGAATAGAGAGGGAGCAAATTTGTTTAATGGACTTTGGATGGTTCAAGAAACGGCCTCTCGAGTTTTAGTGATTCGAGCACAGCTGGGGGTGGCTCAGAATCGGTTGAAGCAATATGCAGACAGGAAGCCTAGAGAGGTTAGCTTCAAGGAATGGGACAAGGTCTTCCTTCGAGTATCTCCTTGGAAGGGAGTGATGAGGTTTGGAAGGAAGGAGAAGTTGCCTCCTTGGTTCATTAGTCCTTACAATATCCTTCCGAGGATAGGACTAGTGGCTTATGAGTTGGCTTTTCCTGTTGAGTTGGATTGGATACATAATGTATTCCATGTGGGTGTACATTGGTAGGCCGAATCAGGTGATCCTCCTAGATGAGTCAAGTTGGAGAGAGACTTGACCTTTATGGAGCAACCAACTCGGATTGTGGACAGAAAGGTCTGCACGCTGGGGAGCACGGAAACGCCTATGCTGAAGATCATCTAGCGAAATCAAGATGTCGAGACTGCGACATAGGAGATCGAGGCTAGCATGCAGGAGCGTTTCTTGGAGCTCTTACCTAGCAGGTAAAATCCTTTTACCTTGTTAATCTTTTTAAATTCAGGTTTTGGGACAAAACCTTTTGTAGGCGGTTAGAGTTGTGACACCCCAATTTTGGGTTGATTGTCAATTCTAGGTTTTATGTGAATTCTAGAAATTGGCTTATGGTTGGACCGTCACGGGCGTGACTGTGTCAGTCACGGGCTTGGTTGTCAGATCAATCATGGACGTGGTCAGCATTAAGTCCCGAGTGTGACCATCAAAAGATCATGACCTTACAATTAGTAGGTCACAAGCGTGGTTGCTAGTTAGTCATGAGCGTGGTGGTAAGTCCGCCATTATAAAAAAGAGTCGCAACCTGTAACTCAAAATTTACAGAAACATAAACCTATGAAGTTCTCTGATGAACGACGATCACTTTCAGGAGGTGGAGAAAGCAGAGTAGATTGATCCCATTTCATAGGCAGAGGATTACAGAGCATAGATGAAGCTTGTGAAGGTAATCAATCTCCTTCCTCCCTCCTAATCCTTTTGATTGAAAATCCATGTAGGAAAATCCTGATAGTTTGGGATTTGGGGTTTTTGGATTTCAATCCTATGATTGATCTCTACAGGTCATATGAAATAGAAGACTTGAGTTCTAGGAAGGCAAATTCAGATCAGACTCTACTAGGAAAGCATATCAGAGGTGGGGGTTAGACATACTTTTGGCTTTAAGCGCAGAACTGTAACAGGTTGTCAAGAATCCATGATTGGTTTATTCATGTGAAATAGAGTGATGGCTCACAGAACTATAGTGGCGTGTGATTTGCTTTACAGTTGATGTGATATGATTTATATATGATTTACTGTACAATTGATGTTATGATAAGAAACAACGTAAGGCTCTCAAGACTATACAATAGTGTGTGATCTACTGTACGTGTAGTATGATGTAATATAAAGCAAGGCTCTTGGGCTAAACAGTAGCGTGTGAACTACTATACAGGGTGTGATATTCTGATTTTGGGTCAACAGTTGAATTACGAGTTATGGTTTAACCGATCGAGTTATGGGTTAATAATGGGATCATAACAGGCATGACCAGTAGTCGGTCACATGTTTGGTTGCCAGAGCAAACACGGTCGTGGTCAGCAAGCAGTCATGGGTGTTACCAGTAAAAGGCCACGGTCGTGACCAGCATTAGGTCACAGGCGTAATGAGTTTGCGTCACGGGGTGACATGGTGAGTTATCTACGGGCATGGTGAACTTGTTATATAAATTAAAATCATGACCTCTAGTTCAGAAAGAAACAGAGAGAATAATAATACCTTGAGTGGCGTTCTGCCTAGAAGAGGAGGGAGTTCAAGACAAAGAATAGACTTATCCAATCAGCTCCAGGTCTGGAATGGAGGACTACAATGGCTAGGGGATTCCTGAGAAGGTAATCAACCCTCTCTTTTCTTTCTAAATTCCTCATATTGGATTTACGTAAGGAAGACCTAACAATCTAAGGAGATTTGTTTTCATTGCCGGTCACTTCGGATATAAGGAATGGGAGACTGAACTCCAAGAAGGTTACTACAGAACAGACTCTACCAGGAAAGTGTATCTAAGGTGGGAGTTTAAATTACTTTTTTGCTTTAAGCGCAAAACATTAATTAGGATCGTCAGGAATCTGATGAATGGATTCGGAGGATGGTGTCGTGGCGTGCGATCCAATATACCAATGTTGTCTGTTCAAATATGGGCTCCTTGGACTGTGTAGTAGTGTGTGATCTACTACATAGTTGTTCTACGGGTATGAAGTACAATAGCGTGTTCTACTATATCGGCGATTATATTCGAGCATAAGCTCATGGCATTTGAATTGTAATTTGCAGTTTATGATTAGGACATGATTCAGTTTTAGCTAGATTAGCTACCGATATGCGTTGGTCACCTACCCTTGCATTACGCAATCCCTCAAGATGTTCTACGACTTCGAAGTACTTGTCGAGTATGCTTATTGGTGCTGCTCATCCAGCGTCTCTGGTCTACAGGGTAGCTTTCATGGTCTGATCCACTATTTGCTATCGACTCTAGCTAGGGGTGACTGATGATTGTATGATGCCTATGGGACTACATAGTAACTTTATTAGTGTAGTGACGAGGATGAATTTCTTGTTCTATCCCCAGTTTCAGTTTGAATAGACTCTCAGTACAGTCTCGGTTCTATGCGAGTACTGTTAGCCACTTGGTGCTTATCATTAACCCCGTTAGATATTGTTTTTCTTGGCATATCTATGTTGGATCATAGGTAGTAGAGCTGATGGTAGAGAGAGATCTGTTTAGGGTTTTGACATCAAACGATATCGGTTTTTATGTATTTTCATACTCGAGTTACATCTCCTTTGTTTCGTTGTGTTTTGGGATCCAAGATCTGAGTTAGTCAGTTTTAATAAAGTAATCCTGTGAAACCCCACCCTAGGAGTCCTGATCGAACCACTAATTCAACCACAGAATCCTACTCGGTTTCCGAACTGAACTAAACTCAACCCATGATTACTAAACAAAACATAAAGCGAGCCTTAAAAACTGAACATGAGACCATTTATTAAACTTTTTCATACCGACAGACAAGGATTATGAATCCTAAAACAAATCTTTGAAGCAAGACAACTAGAGATGCAATTCCAGTATGAAAAATATAAAAACAATATCATTTGATATCAAAACCTCAACCAGCTCCCTCTCCACCATCATATGTAGTACATGTGTTGAACACACCGATACACCAAGGAAAACAATTTCTAACGGGGTCAGTAATTAGCACTAAGTGGCTAAACTAGTCTTGTGTAGAACTTAACTGAACTGAGATTTTATTGCGCATGTTTTGAAACTTTACTCTGCCTGTACTAAGACTTTACTCTGCATGTACTGAGACTTTATTGAGGATAGACCAAGAAGTCTATCTAAACACTAAATCTAACAATGTGATGTGGTCCTTTAGGCATCATCCCAGCGTCAGCCACCCTTAGCTATGAGCGGATAGCCTCGTGGTGGATCAGACCATGAAACCATCCTTACAAGCCATGAGAGCAGCACGAAAGGTTAACTCATCATGTCCTGTATGAACCTGAATGAATTCTGGGGGATTGTGCAATCTAAAGGATGGGCGACCAACATATAATGGGAGCCAATCTACCTAAGCCTAATCATGTCCAAAGCTGAAATGTGAATCACACACCACAGATTAATCGCCAAGAGTTTAAGCTCGAAATTATACAACTATCTTTACAGCCTGAGAACCCTACTCTAAAATAAAACAATTGTATAGTAGATCACACGCTTCCGTATAGTCCCGATACTCCAATCATTCTATTCCTAACAACCTAATTACAGTGAACCCTTAAAGCAGAAAAGTAATCTTAAACCCCCACCTATGATTGCTTCCTGGTAGAGTCTGATTCGTGGCTTCCTTCCCCAAGCTCAATTCTCCTGTCCAAATATACCTGAAAAGACCAATCAAGGACTGAATCTCCAAAACCCAATCTGTTAGGTTTTCCTATGAGAGCTTCAAACTATAGGAGGAAGAGAGAAGAAGAGGATTGATTACCTCCTCACAAATTCCCTGGCCTCTCTAATCCTCTACCCTTGATCCTGAACTAATTGGATCTGATCTAACGCCTTGATCAATTTCCTCTTCTTCTGGGAGGCAGTCGCCGCTCAAAGGATTTTCTTTCTATTTCTCTGATTCTGAGTTGCTAGTCATGACTCTGACTTATATAATAAGCCCGCTACGCCTGTGGTAGACTTCCCACCACGCCCATGATTGCCTAGTCACCAGCCCCGTGGCCTACTAACGCTCACAACCATGATCTCTTGATGACCACGCTCGTGACCAACTACTGACCACGACTGTGGTTTTTCTGCCAGCCACGCCCATGACAGACTATTAGTCACCCCGTGATGACCTTATTATCAGACCAAAACTCAGTTGGTTCAACTCCAAATTTGTACTACCAGTCGACCCGAAGTCGTGGTATCACAATTCCAGTTCAACCTTTATTGCTTGGTTTTAATGCTTGGTTAGTAGATTGGAGTTGATTTGCGGTTCAGGTTGAAACCCAAGTAAGATTCTTTGGTTGAACCAGCAATTTGACCGAGACTCCTAGGGTGGGGTTTCACACAGGCATTGTATATGATTCGAACATAAGCTCATGATGTCTGAACTATGATTCATAGTTTATGACAGGACAAGATTAGGCCTAGTTAGACTAGCTCCCAATTATGATGCTTTGGTCACCCACCGATGGATTGTGCAATCTCGCGGGTTATAATTAGGCTAGGGCATGACGTCTTGAGTTTTCCTACATATGCTTCTCACACGATATTCATGGCTGCTTTCATGGTCTGGTCCACCATGAGGCCATCCACTCATAGGTAGGGATGACTAATGTTAGGATGATTGCTACAGGACCACATGGTCACATTACTAGATGTCAGTTCAGTTCGACGCGAGTCTAGTTTAGCCACTTAGTGTTTCTCACTAACCCCGCCTCTTTCTTCTTGTATGAATGACTATTGAACCTCACTAGTTAATTCCGCCTAAGAGAGCTACACGAGCAGCAGCGATGCCTCGACCGAGAGGCTCTAGGAGTCGTAGAGAGAGGTACCTTGGAGGACCTCATTTATCCCTTTTCATGTTTTCATGATTTTAGTACTTAAATCGTTTTCAGGATTTAGGTTTTCTCAGTACTTATCTATGAATGTTGGGTTACCCTATTTTGGGGATGTTTTAAATTGTTGTTTAGTACTTGATTTCGAGCCTTGATGCTCTATTTTCATATGTTGTCATTATTCATGTTATGAGGAGTTATTCATGTTTAGTTTCTTTGTGTAAGATATATAAGAAATGATTGATGAGTGAACCCGCGATTAGTTACATGGGTCAAACTGCATGGTTCGATCGGGGCATCTAGGGGCAGGTTTGACACTGAGCCTGGAGTGCCACATGTCAAAATTGGAAACTACAACATTACCGCATTGTGGAGACATAGTGAAGCAATAGAGGACCTTGATATGATCAGTTATGCCAATCGTCTAAAAGGTGGATTGATCTGAATATAAGAGTGATAAGATGTGAAATTCTAAACACAAGGCATAGAGGTAGTAAGGCAACTACCAGATAGAAGATTCAAGCTAAAGGTGGTGGTGGCCATAACATCATGCAATAAAATCTGATTTGTTAAGCGAATAGTTCTTATATGAGTAACTGAGACCTGTTGCCCATTTAGAAGGGAAAGAAACATGGCAGACACAACATGAATTGTACTTAACAGAGCTATACTGCATGTAACCTGTGTGGTGGCACCAGTGTCTATAAGCCACATATAGGAATGGGATGGAGAAGAATGGACATCATTAACAAAACTATCCGGAGAACCAGACGGCTGATGTTGAGTGGAAACAAAATAGCTGGACTAACCAACCTCAAAAGTCAAGTGATGAGGTGAATACAGAGGATGAGCAGTCATACCAAAATGAGAGAGGTGCCCGGTTGGCTAAGAGGTGGTGGTCGGAGTCTGAGATCAAACCCGATCAGTGAGGCTAGGACCACGAGTGGTCTTAGCCGAAATGCGAGAGTGCGAGCCTATGTAGTGAACAGCTCCATCAGAGGGACTAGATATCTGGGTGCAGATTGCTTTAAAAATCTGTGGAGTGCTTGATATTGTTGATGGGAAATCATCACACCGCCCGACATCGGAGAATCAACATTAGGGGAATACCCAATTTTCTTATAACATGAGACAATAGCATTGAGCGACCTCTACTTGCTTTTGGTCCTATAGCCAGGGGGATACCCAATTTTCTTATAGCACTTCGGAACCATATAGCCAATAAACCACAAAAAGTGCAATACCCTTGAAGAGCATGTAACCACAAACTTTGGAAAGCGCATCACATGAGCATGAAGGTGTACAAAAACAAGAAAGGGACCAGCTGGTAAATGACGTACTCATCCCAGAGGACTTTAAAACGAGTGTAATACCATGACATTGTCAAAGATCCTTGACGAAGAGAAGAGATATGATCGTGCAGAGTACTCACATGAACAAGACTTGAATGATTGAAGCGAGCCTGCAGATCAAGCCAAACATCCCGAGCAGAGTCCAACCACAAGATTGACTATGCTATCTCAAGAGACATAGATCGATGGATCCAGCTTAAAACAAGAACATTCGCCCGCTCCCAGACGGAGTACAGAGCTTCGATCATGGTCGGTGGAGTGAGAGTCCCGTTGATGAAGCCGATTTTGTTTTTTCTGAGAAGCGCCATGTGGAAAGATCACACCCAATAATGGTAATCGGCGGCGAAGGAGAGTGGAATCGACACTAGCTATGTACTGGGACTGTCGCCTGAGGTGATGAAATAAGGATGATCCGAAGTGATAGCAGGCTAGACTAGTGCAATCACGCCATGAGGAGGCGGTGGTGGCGGAGGAACACCGTCATTGGAAAGATTGCCGCTCTGAGTGGGTGTAACGCGCGGTGCAATAAGAATGGAGGTAACAAAAAAGCGGAAATAGTGGGAGTTTGTTATCTGATACCAAGTCAGAATCAGAGAGAGAGTTTAGAAAGAGGCAAAACGTTTTTTGTATTAGACCATCCACAATGGTGAGCTAAAATGCTAAAAAACTATACTTCGCTCTAGCATGCTCTACAATGCTGAGCTAAAAAGCTAAAATATGCATAAATGCTAAAATTAAGAGCTAAATGTAACAAGAGATTTGGCAAAATACTAAATTTTAGCTAAATAATCCAATTACCATCAATTGTAGAGAGGAATCTTGGGATCTGCGATTCGTTTTCATTTTCTCCATCTTTTTTATTTCATCGTAACTTTTTCATTTTTATTTCGATTTAAATGATTTTCATACCAAAATTCTTATCTTTCAAAGATGAATATAATAAGTCCAGTTTTGATGGTATCTCAAAATATTAAAAAGTATGTAAAAATAAACAATTTAAAAAAATAAAAAAATTTCATCAAAATATTCATTTTAATTAACTAATAGTACATCTATAAAGATTAATGAACGGATTTTACTCGTTTTCAAAATAAACCGGTTAATAAATTAACCGAGTCGAATCTCCCCTAGGTTCTCTTCAAGTATCTTACTCAAATTTGTAATTAGTATTAATCGAAATATCAATGAATGTGGTTTAGGTGCCACGAACATCAATCAAACTATCAAAAAGCAATATGAAAATTGCTTTAAAGTAAACGGGTTGCAAGACTGCATGATATAAGAGTTGAAACAAACAAAGATGAAACTGCTTAGATGTCAAATCTCCCTAGGCAATTTTAATTCACAAATGAATGACAAATTCTACGATTTAAACGAAACATGATAGATGCATTACACTACCACAATTCTTCTCTAATCAAATCATGCCCTTTTGGTTATGCTAATTTGCTACCTATCTAGTATACTAGTCCGTTCTTTCGTGATAAAGATCTAAAACCCGCTAGGCCATTTATCGATTTAGAATTGGTCACACGACAGACTAATTCAGTCGCTCCCGGATGAGGGTTAACGTCTAACCTTGTTATTTGATTTTCGTGTTCTAGATATGCAAGCTCTTTCGAGTCTAAGAAAAATCTAATAAAGATTTAATTTAAGTTGATAAGGCAAGAACAAATCAAAAACGAAATCAAATATGCAATGAAATCCATCCGAGTCCATAAATTATCAAATGTATCAAATCATTCGTTCTAGAAATTAACCTAGGGTTCATCTAATTTAAGCAAGAGAAATTTAGTCGCTCATAATCTCGATAGACAAATCAAAATTCAAAGAGGAAGAGATTGAATCTAGGTTTACACAAAGTATTATGACAAAGCTAATTTCGCTGATCTTCTCGAGAACTTGATTCGTCGTCTTGATTATTTTGTTCATCCTGAGCTCATTGAAGTCGCCTTCTTTTGCTCTTGAATCTCTCTCTAAAGCTCTCAATTCGTTCCAGGGAAGCATGTCTTCGAATGAGGGAGGACCGAGCTTTAAATAGAGGTTCCCCAAAAATCCTTTAAGTTTCCGGAATGTCAACTTTACTGCTATGGTTGGTCAATCTTGCCGCTATGTGCATAGCGGCAAGATTGAAACATCCATAGCGGCAATCTTGACCTGTTTCCAGAGAGAGTTAAGTTTGCCGCTATGAAATGTCACATAGCGGCAAATGTAACAGACCCATAGCTGCAATCTTTACATAACTCCCCCATCAAAGTTGTAGAAAAGTGAACGAGTTTTCCAATGCCTCCTGTCTTGCATCAATCGGACTTCTGAGCTAGAAGATATGTTCAAATATGACACTGCGACGTTTCCCGACCAAGTCACGATCCAAACTCCTTGAAGATGCCAAAATCCTTCCTATTTCATGTCCTAGACCATTAACACACATTTTGTCGCCCCGATTAATGCCTTGATGTCGTTATGTACCTGAAATCAATAGAAAACACTTCGAAACTATATCAAATGGACCCCGGCCGGGTGCGAGACACTAAATCGAGACAAAAGATTAAAATGCATAAAACATCCCGAACTTCTATCTAAAGCAATACAATTATGCATGAAATGTCGCTTAAATGAGGATGATGAATATGAAAAATTGAGTGTCATCAGATACCCTCACACTTAAGCTTTGATTGTCGTCAAGCAAAACGTTGATAAAAGCTATGGAACACATCTACAACCTAATCAAATACTAACAAAGCAAAGAAAATCCATAATCCTTAATGCATCCCTAAATTTCTCAACAAACAAGCGAACATGTAAATAAACCGAAGTAGGATGTAAAGGCCTCACAAGAAGTTTCCCAACTTGCCACACATCATCATACACGTTACACCAACCATATGGACTTACTCTCAAGGGAAATAGGATCAAAGATGAAGCCAATAATGAACTCACTCACAGTGTTTCAAGGATAGTGTTTATGCACTCATCATCATCTTTGAAGTGCACTTCCAACACTTGCACATCAACCTACTTGTACTCATCACATCAAGGCACTTGATGCACTAATGCAGAGGTATTTTATTTGGCTTTATAATGTGGTCAGAATAGAGGAGAAGGTGAAAAGACTTTGGTGGTGGATGTACATAGTGGTGAACGACTCGATCTACTCTAATACGGAGTTAAGTTACTACTTAAAAACAGCGTTACGCAAGGATAAAATTCAACCAAGAGCTTTAAACTAGCTCGTCTATCCCTTATGCAAAAACTACTACTTCGAGCTTTGGTGCTAGTTATTTTTATCTAACTTGACCTTTTGGCCTTCTATTCGACTTTTCTATTTTTCTTATCTTGAGACAGGTTTTTTTCGCTTGTCTCCTTTCTTTTTTAATATTTTCAATATTTTTGTTCTTTTTCTCCCTTTTCATGAAATTCTACATGCACATCAAGCTGAACAAGGGAGACTATGTAATCCTGCATTGTTCAAAACTTAGCAACTTTGACTCCTATACTCGACCGTGTTACATGTCACTAATGTACATATGATAAAATGAAGGCTTGAAAGAATAGGGATATTATATTATGAGGGGTTATGGAAAAGGCTTTTTGGCTATGATTGGCCGTGAGAAATCCGAGAGGCTCGATACATGATTCTTGAAGTTCAAACTTGGCGGTCAACTAACTCCTGAAACACACTCAAACACAAACATACAAAACCAAAAATAAAAGTAAAAAGAAACTAGGATAAGTTTCCAAATCCCACACATAACAAAGGTGGATTTAAAATCCAAATGGCAAGAAAATAAAAAGTCTAAAGTAGAACGACTAACACTTAAGCATGCAATTTGACTTAAATAAAATGCAAAAGACTGACTCCAGACATAGGCTTCCTCACATGAAGCGATCTTTCTTTAATGTCTTGGAGCTAGATGATACCTGGATGATTAAGTTGGGGTAACCCAGCTCCGAACTTCTTTTCGACTAGTATCGTTATTTTTTACAT
Source organism: Linum usitatissimum (assembly GCA_030674075.2). Lineage (NCBI taxonomy): Eukaryota > Viridiplantae > Streptophyta > Magnoliopsida > Malpighiales > Linaceae > Linum > Linum usitatissimum. The sequence continues at coordinate 4,893,871 of JAUJYP020001374.1, forward strand.
ACAGCTTATATGATCCACTCCGAAGTAGCCACTTTCTCAGTCCAACATAAAGAAGTTCCACGTGCCATCATCTCTGACACCGATGTCTTCAAACGGTCTTAACAACTCATCTTTGACTACGTTATCATCAATGGGCTTGGTTGGTTTCCTCATCTCTCCCCGTTTCGGCTTCCCCTTTTCATTGGTGGAGATCATCTCTCGATTAACCTATTCTTTGGCTCACTTTCTACTCAAAGGATGGGTCAGTAGGCAAAAAAAATCGAGAGTGACAACATTCACTTTAGCAAGGTGTGTTTCATTTCATTTAAGCTTAGAGGATGCAATCATGCTCGAGGTGGAACTAGATATCTCAAGGACAATCTTCTCTCCTCCCATCCTCAAAGTCATCCGTCTTGCCTGCACATCTATGATGGCACCAAAAGTAGCTTAGAATGGTCAACTGAGGATGAGAGGAGTTTTATTATCCTCTCTGATATCCATTACCACAAAATCAACAGGGAAATAACTATCATGCACATTCACTAGCACATTCTCTACCATCCCTAAAGGCTGCTTGACAGACCTATTAACAAATTGGACATTCATATCAATTGGAATTAACTTAGACAGTCCTAAACCCTTAACAAGGGATATAGAATGATGTTAATACTAGCACCTAAATCAGCTAATGCTATATCAACATGATGATTATTAATAATACAAGAGATTGAAAACCTCTTTGGGTCTTTTTGCTTGGGTGCCACCTTAGCCTGCAAGATCGTTGATCATTTTCACCAAGTGTTGTTGTCAGGGCGACCACTTTTTCTTCTTCCCAAGCAGTAACTTCGTCAAAATTTTGAAGATGTTGGGATTTTGGTGACGGCCTCCAAGAAGGGGAGACAAACTCCCTGGTTGCGGAGTAGTTCCGCAGATTTCTCATCGTCTTTTGGCAAGCTCTTTCTTCTCGGGGTTAAGGGGTAATGAGGCTTTGGCCTATATATGTCTCTCTCCTCTGGTGTGAAGATAAAGTTTGTGTTTTCCGGTAATCGGGCCTTTCGAGGTGGGGTGCTCCTCTCGATCGGAGCTTCCTGCTTTAGCTGACAACTTGGTAGGCATCTTCAATTCCATCATACCTATCCCATATGGAGATGGCATGTGCTCCCTCTATATGTGCTTTTCCCGGACACTTATGATTTTTGGGGTTTTGCTCAATGTTCCCTAGGAGATGCCATTGAGGCCTCTGATCAACCTTTTGTGATAAAGCCGTGTATGATGCTTTTATACCTTTTATCACAACTTGTTAACTTTCAAAATAGCATTCCGAGTAACTAATTGCGCCTCAATTCTCCATAACATTTTTTGTAAAGGCATTAGTGGACCCCCCAGTAATGGTCAAATGTTGTTGCTCAGGTGGCTTATCTGGAAATCCCGACGGTCCTTGGTTGCTCGAATTCTCTTATAGAGTGGTATTGTAGTTAATGTTGTAATACTCAACTCTAGGGTTGTAAAAATCAGCACGAAGATATGAATTTTTTAATTGTCGGCCTCCGACATTCTTTGCTCTGAAGTCTTGAGATCCCTACTGATTGAAAGGATAGCCTCCTCGCACAAAATCTATTTCTTCCACAGTCATTGGTTTGTCGTAAAAGTTTTCACATTCCCCCTGACTATCACAAATACCACACGAAACACAAGTCTAAACAAATGTAACAGGGGGATTAACAACCTTTAAAGTATCAATCATCTTCTCTAATGCCTTAACTTGAGCTCTCAAGGCAATATTATCTGCAATGTCAGAAGCAACTCCATGCGCTGGCTAAATTGTACTCCTTGACCAATTTCTAGATTTGGTAGCCGATGAAGCAAAGTGTGCTAAAGCAGCTTCAGGAGTGAGGGCAATAACATCACCATCTGCTAGTTGATGTACTAGCATTGAGGTAGCTCGGTCTAATCATCTACTGAACATGTCTGCCAGCTGACTGTCTGTATAACCATGGTAAAGGCAGTCAGATAAAAGCTCCTGAAATCAGTTCCACAAGTCAATATAAGCTTTCTCCTTATGTTTGATAAATTCAAGAGATTGATTCATGAATAGCAGCTGTCTTCGTTGGTGGATAATACTCGTCTACAAAAGCTTGAGCTAGAGTATCCCAGTCTCTGAATATGCCTTCGGGTTGATTAGTCAACCTTCTTCTTGCTGCTCCTCGGAGAGACCACTTGAAGAGCTTTAGCTTCATTGCATCCTTGGACAGGCCCCAAAGTTTAACAGTCTCAAAATAAGCATAGAAATCCCCTAGATAACAAGGATTTTCATTAGTTTCCCTTCAAACTGCAAATTCTGTTGAATTAAGGAGATAAGATTCCCCTTGATCTCATAATTGGCATCCTCCTACTCAGGAGGAATCAAACTAGATATGGAGTTTGCAACACTAGGCTTCGTGTAATTAGAAAGAGTTCTTCTTTGCCGCCATTGGTTCAGTAACCTGGACGTGTAACTAGGGTTAGTGGGAGTGATTGATCAATCTGAGTCTGAAGAATTTTTTAGCCTAGATTCTTTGTCACTTCTTCTGTCAATGAACATGAATCATAATGAGAACTTTGACATGATTTTGGTCGTGTCACTACCGGTAACATGCAATGGGTTCTCAACTGCATAAAGAAAAACAATAACACTCGTGAAAAGTAACTGTGAATGCAAAAAATTTAAAGCGCGAATGATGATTAATACTAATCTAACGACTTTCAGATACTAGAAAGAAATCCCCGGCAACGACGTTAATTTGATGAACGGATTTTACTTGTTCTCAAAATAAACCGGTTAATGAATTAACCGAATCGAATCTCCCTAGGGTCTCTTGAAGTATCTTATTCAAAGTTGTAATTAGTACTAATCGAAATATCAATGAATGTGGTTTAGGTGCCACGGAGATCAATCAAACAATCAAAAAGAAATATGAAAATTGCTTTAAAGTAAACGGGTTGCAAGACTGCATGATATAAGAGTTGAAACAAACAAAGATGAAACTGGTTACATGTCAAATCCCCCTAGGCAATTCTAGTTCACAAATGACAGAAAAATTCCATAATTTAAACGGAAGATAGATGCATTACACTGTCGCAATTCTTCTCTAATCAAATCACGCCCTTCCGGGTCTGCTAGTTTGCTACCTATCTAGTATTCTAGTATGCTCTTTCGAGAGAAAGATCTAAAGTCCGCTAGGCCATTTACCGATTTAGAATTGCTCACACGATAGGATTGACACATCCATAATGACAATCTTGACCTGTTTCTACAGAGAGTTGTCAACTTTGCCTCTATGAAATGTCAATTTTTCCGCTATGCGCATAGAGGAAAATTTGACAGAACTATAGTGGCAATCGTGACATAACACCCCATCAAAGTTTTAGGAAATTGAACGAGCTTTCCAACGTCGCCGGCCTTGCATCAATCGGACTTCTGAGCTAGGAGATATGTCTAAAATATGAAACTGTGACGTTTCCCGACCAAGTCGCGATCCAAGCTCCTTGAAGATGTCAAAATGCTTCCTATTGCCTCTCCTATACCATCAACACACACCGTATCGCCCGATTAATTCCTCGCTGTCGTTATGTACCTGAAATCTATAAAAGACACTCTAACGACATCAAATGGACCCCGGCCGGGTCCGAGACACTAAATCGAGAAAAAGCTTAAAATGCATAAAACATCCTAAATTTCTACTTAAACAATACAATTATGCATGAAATGGCGTTTAAATGAGGATGATGAACATGGCCAATCGAGTGTCATCAAAGATCATGAAAAAATTATCGAACTAAAGTTATAAAATCAACACTTAGTTATTTTCGGATATGTAATTAAATGGCTTTAGCTCTCTCACCATTATAGCAAAACCACTTTTATAAAGCTAACTAAGCCAAGTTTGGCAAGAAATTTAGCTTTTTAGCTATATCATTGTGGATGGTCTTACTCAGGCTTGCAAGTGGTTTGGTTAGTGGCTAACCGAACCGTAATTAGTGATTAATTGAACCAAAAATCCTATAAATTCTTTACCGAAAAGCACACCTGTGCAGTTTTGTGGTTAACCACCAACCGATTTTTGGTTTGCGGGTTATTGGTTAGCCGCAAAACCATATTGTTTCAAATTTTCAACAAAAAACGAAATACTCTCTAGCATGAATAAAAAAAAATTCCAGCACAATTTGAAATAATTCTCAACATAACAAGTGTAATAATCTCAAATTCTTAATCTAAAAATAAGATGAAATGACAACAAGTTCAAAGTTCCAACTCTTCTTTAATCCATATCTCATGACTCGTGAAAATCATAAATCTTCAATAGCTCAATCCAAACGAGTTGAGAACTGCAACAAGTAAACGAAATAACAAACAATTAGTCTACAACATACTGACACAACCAACCTACTACAAATCTACAATGGCAAATATCAAATATGTAATCAATATCCAGCAACCTACATAATTTCATAGTCATAGATACTAGATTCATTATAAACATAGAGTACAACCAATCTTCAATCATAATCAATCTTCATTATCAACAGCCTACCTAATCAAATAATCTAGCATAATGCCAATCTCAATGCCAATAATAAGTTAGTAAGTCAATAAGTCAAACAACTTATTAATAAACCTACATATTGATTCATCTATACATACATTCATCTATCATTATCAACAAATTAGTTACTAAGTCAGTAAATATTATCCTACATACATTCATCTATCATTATCAACAAACAGCCTACTAATATAATATTAATTCCATTCATAATAGAAATTGAAGTGAATAAAACTTACTCATTTCATACTCTTTGTCTTGTTCGTCGTCCGTTGATTCCTCTACATCGGTAACGAATGTCAAAACTGGACTACTCCTTAGTTCTAAAATCGTTTAGCACACGCCCGCCAGTGCTAACTGCTTACTGGAAACAACAGTTGATATTGGAATATCCAAAATGTCCCTAGCCATCTCCGACAAAATAGGGAAGCGCTTGCTATGGTGTGAAGACCGCCAACTTAGTATGTAAAACTTGTCTAAAAACAGAGTTTTCGTTCTCTTTCCGATTTGCCTCCTTAAACTACTTCTCTGCGAAGTACAAATCCAATTCGGATGTTTTACCTTCTGCATCATCTTCATCGATATCATCTTGGAAAGTACTACATGAGCCTCTAACAACTGTCTCCAGGTTATCATTGTCATTGTCATTCCAACCTAATTCGATAGTCAACATCCTTGAATTAGAATTTGAGGTTGCTGATGGAGTACGTGCAACCTAGGGGTCTGATTCTGTAGTTGATCGCCCTCGATGCGAATTGTGCGATTTATTCAAACTTCAAATAGAATGCGACACGCACGATTTGATGATAACATTTGATAGTTACACACGTGGGGAATGAATAATTGAATATAGTTTATTGTTTTTTCGGTTTCTTCTTTTTATCTTTAGTTAACCAAACGGTTTGCGGTTACACAGCAAACCACAAACGCACTAAATTGACTGTCGAAAACCACACCACTAACCGAGTTTGTGATTAGTGGTTAATCGGAAACTGAAAACCACGATTCGGTTAGCGATTCTAACCGCAAACCAATTTCCACCCCTAGTCTTATTGATTGAGTAAAGATATATATATAGACAAAATACAAACTAAGGGGAAAGGCAGAATGGTCCTTTTAGTAATCTAAATCTCTAAACGACGCCCTAACTTTCAAATTAAACAACACCCTAAATTGAGTAAATTACATAATTGTCTTTTTGGAAAATCAAAATACATATAAGAAGTTGTGTATATTGACTAAGTTAAATACTCACAAACACTCTCAAACGAAGATCCGGAGTATCAGTTCAGGTAAGAAATAAAAAAAGGGGATTATGGGCTGGCTAGCCGCCTCTGCTGGAAACCCACATAGCCGGCTGCCGATTTCGGCCGAGGCAGTGCCCAGTCGGAACGGCTTCCCCTCTGGCAGCTTGCTTCGGTCAAAACCAGCGGCCGGCCAGCCCATATCCTCCTTTTTAAAATTTTAATTATCTGAATTGAAGTAATTAATTAGTATAATTGTTAGCGAGTGATTAATATAATTATTAGTAATTGTTACTAATTAATTAGTGTAATTTTTAGTGATTTGTTACTTAAATTAATGAAGGAATTAGTAATTGGATTAGTTAGTAATTATTTTAGTAATGAATTGATAAATTTAGATTCTAATAATGTGATTACTAATAATTGATTTTGTTAAGAAACTATATAATAAGTGAACTTAGTTTAGCAGAATGTGAATTTTATTCAAAATAAACTACATCAGAACATTAATGTGTAATTAACTAGTGTTTAACTTAGTTAAATATAGTTTGTTCAAAAAAAATGACGAAGACAAAGGGTGGAGGTAAATTGTACAATACTGATCCGGTTTAAGAAGAAACAGATGGAATCCAAAAAATGAGAGGTAAAGGCAAGCAAGCGGTCACTTTAGATTTGGTGAAAGAGCGACAGATCATCGCTTCGAAGCGAAAAGAGGTAGATGTCTCGAAGAAGAACAAGTAGATGAAAATCTACGGCTCCCCTAACCGATACCCTCCAGTTACGTACCTCGGTTAGAACCTTTCCTCTGGATGATGATGATGATGAGGTCCCACCGCCCTCCTTTGAGTACGAGGATGTACCAGCCCATCCACACATGACTTCTCTGCACATGGCTTTTCCGCACATGACTTCTCCAAACTTGGCTTCTCCGCACTTGGCTTCTATAGACTCATCTCATGCCTTCGTGAGTGTTGGAGTTAGAGGAGGGAAACCTAGCCGACTTGCACGGGTATAGTAAGAGGAGGAGGTCACCACTGGACTATACGACAAGGGACTCAGTCTTACTTGGGAGCTTACTGTGGGGCTTCCAAATGGTGGACTGACAAAGACGACAATGATCCCCAGTTTGGCGGTCACATTGCTCATTACCTGTGGGAGACCACATAGAGATACAGAGATTTGAAGAGCTCAGTACTTCATGGGGGCAGCGAGATACCAGAGTACCCTTCGGCTGCTGGTACGTTAGCTTGGTTGTACCGCGAGCTTGGCAAGGCTAGTCATGCAGATGCGAAGGGGATGAGAGGTTGTATTACGTTGCTCCAGTCCTAGATTTACGAGTACTATCCTAGTGTTAGGCCTTCTAGGATGGTGCGACGGAAGCGTAGAGCGGATGAGGCATTAGCTGGCAGATGGGATAGTGCCGAGGCATCTAATAGCACTGCGGAGTCCTACGGGAGACGCTGGACTACTACCACCGCCTCCTTGATGATTTGGATCCTTGTGATGTGACTTGGCTTCCGTTTGGTCCCTACCCCGACGTCAAGTTTCCTGCGACAACTTTCCGTGGAAGTTTACGAATCACAGATGTTTATGAATTATTACGAATCACAACTATATACTCGTATTAAGCAGAGGAGCAGAGGAAAGGAAGAAGAGAGCGTTGGTATATTGATAAAAAGAGAAGTAGAGGAGAGGAAGAAGAGAAGGCTAAGATTAAATAGAGAAACATATAGAGGAGCATCAATTTAAATAGGGAAGGATGAGGTTCGAGCTGCTGCGTTGCTGTCATCGGAATAGATAAGTTGCGCCACCGGAAGAGACCGAAAGAAGGAGGAGAGGAGGGCTAATGACGCCAAAGAAGGAAGGAGGAGGAGCTGTCGTCACCAAAGGAGGAAGGAGGAGTTGCCGTTGCCTAATGCCGCCGTCGAGCGATGGAAGGAGGAGAGGAGAGGAAGGAATCGACAGCGGAAGAAGGAGGACATGAGAGGAAGAGCGCGGCTGTGATTGATGATGGAAGAGGAAAGGAGACGATTGAATGAGAAGATAAGTTTAGGGTTGTGTTCTCAATTCTCAAAAAACAGTGACGTTTTGACTTTTCTTAACAAAGTTAATCGCATATGGGCGTTTTCCGCCGCGATTAATTGTGCCTCCACTCTATTGTTCGCCGCGAGTAATCGTGCCTCCACTCTATTCTATTGAATCATGTTGGTTTGCTGGCTTAGGTCTACAGTTTCATTAGTTACGACATGATAGGAAGCTTCAAATACTTTTCTTTTCCCTTCAGAAAAACGAGTCTGGCATAAATATGCAGTAGGGAATCTGAGTTGCCTATGCTCTCCTGTTCCGTAGTATGTAATGTTAGTAGGTTTGATGTGAGGAAATGAGCAATGTGTAGTGAGATCACATTCTGGAGTTGGTAATTTGCCATGTGTGGGTGCTTGAACTATATCTGTTTGTTTGTGTTTGAAATGTTGAGCAATGCCGTGAAGAGCATAGAAAGAGATTTTAGGCTTTTCCTAACTCATTTTGTTTTAGTCTCAGGTATCTACGGTGAAACTCTTAGCTGGATGTATGTGGAATCATCCATATAGACGGTGACAGTGACGGTGTTGGTGATATGAAAGAGTAATCTGCTGCCAAGAATATACTGTAATCCAGATTAATATCTTTTGTTTCATTTTGTATGATTCTATTATATCCTTTTTATATGTTTTTTATTTCTAATTATTTCATGAGTATTCGGATAGTATTATAATTATTATAAATCGGATACTTAGAGATATTAGATGACTAATTATACATAATTTATTTTATAAATAAAATATTCACACAACCAAGATTGATATATGATATATGAGCTTCCTCTAATTTCTATAAATATCATTATAAAAAAAATATCCTTCAAATTATCATCGTCCAACACTGGGGCAGCTTCCTCTTTCTTGGACTAGCAGAAAAGCGACTCCAGGTACTTACTCTCTACAATCATCTGCACTATTATAATTTGTGAAGTTTTTTTTAAGAAATGGAGCATGTAGCTTAGTTAAACCACATGCGACTCTCAAACATTTACCAGTGCAAATCCCAACTCACCTTGTATTATTGTTAAAGAAATCAGCAATGATACTCTAGTTAGCAACTCCCATTTTATGCTCAGCAGAAGCTCTCACTTGTTCCTTGACAGTTTGTGCCTGAAGACATGAAAACAATAAAACCTAATACTTGGATACATTTAAGCACATTTTTGTTTGTTGAGGTGGTACCATAGTGGGGATATACATCTTGAAATCTCAGAACGAGAACGTCCTTTTCCTGGCCAATCCTGTGAGCCCTAGTATGTGCTTGAAGATCCACCTAAAATAGAATGCTCTGAAAACAAAATAAAGTCTACTCGCTAAAAGAAAACGCGCCTGTATTAGGGTTCTGTTGTGAGGGTTAAACAATTGCCACAATTGATTCTGATTCGCGTGTTCTTTTTCGTGGTTATTAGGAAATGCCAAAATGGAATCGCCAAAATGGGGTTTAATTTTTTTTAAAACATTAGCCGGTTACGGTGTGCAGGTTCTCTTAAATATTTCCGTTATCTTGCTTTCCATTCTAACAGTTCGGAACCGTGAAAATGGAACTGCGGCAACGGTAATTCATCTGCCACCACAAATAGAAAACACAATTACAATCCAATGACCCAGATATAAGATAATCTATCAATTCATGTCATATTGTGTGTTTAGCTAGCTGTTAGTTAGCTTGGCTTCGTTGAGTAGTTTATAAAAAAATTTGTAAAGAACTTAACGGCTTTTTTGATAAAATAAAACTTTAATTCATAAAAAAAATCAACCAACGATACTCAACTTCTTCGGTTTATGCAAGACAAAACGAATACAATTCATCATCACAATTATTCTCTACTTAAAGTCACGCTCTTGCGGGTCCGCTAACCTACTATTGTCCTAGTATCCCAATCCGCTCTCTCAGGATGAAGATCTGAAACTTATACGGTGATAAATCAAACAAGAATTGCACTCATGAAGGACGAGTCTACTCGCTCCCTTCTAAGGGTTAACGACTAACCTAGATGATTAATTTTGATGTTATAGATATGGAACCTCTTTCGAGCTGATCAGACAAGAACAAGAATGGAAACGAAATTAAACACAAACTGAAATCCATCTAACTTGCATAAATTGCCAAAGTCAAATAATCATTCGTTCATAAGGAATTAGGTAGGGTTCATCAAATCTAAGCAAGAGGAGTTTAGCTACTCATAAATTCGAAGATAAATCCAAATCAATAAAGGAAAACATTGGAATTAGGTTTAAAAGAAAAAATCTCAAAAGCCTAGTTTTGCCGAAGAACTTCGAAGAACGGGAGTCACCAATCTTGATTATGTCTTTTGATCCGAGCCCCTCAAAGTTGATGCCTTCTCGTTGCTCAAAAGTCTCTAAACTCTGTTGTCAATTTCGTCCAAAAGGGTTTCCATAGGAATGAGGGAGGATCGGTCTTTAAATAGCACTTGAATTCCTTCTTCCAGCCAGATTTGTCAAGCATTGCACCTAAGCCTTGTTAATTATTAACCAAGGCGCAATTATTGACAAGTTAAGGCGCAAATCTTGACAGAGTCTGGACGAGAGCTTTGTCAACAATTACACCCTAACCTGTCAAAAACGCGCGACAGTTTATGAACTGTCTTAGGCACAAAATGGATAAAACTTGGCATTTTATTTTTTCGAATTCTCGGTATGTCCTAACTCATCCATGCATGATGGTATCACTCCAAATAATGCCTAGATGTCATCATGTACCTGCAATCTATTAAAAGGACTCCAAACGACATCAAATGGATCATGAATGGGTATGAGATACTAAACCGAGATAGAAGCTAGAAATGCACGAAACGTCCTAATTTCTACCTAAACTATACAATTATGCATGAAATATCGCTGAAAGGAGGGCGATGAACGCCCGGTAAATGGAATGTCATCAACTTGCAATAATGATTTTGATGCATGCGTATCCACTAGGAATGTCAGATCACTTATACTTCAAAATTTCCAGTAACTCTCTACAGCCCTTGTTCAAAGTTCCTAATAGAAACACCACTAAGAAGGATATTATGAAACCCCACCCTAGGAGTCCCGATCAAACCACTGGTTCAACCAAGAAATCCTACTCGGGTTCCAACCTGAACCAAACTTGACTCTCATCTACTAACCAATGCACAAAGACAAGCATTAAAAACTAAACTGAAATACTTAATTAACCTTTTGAAATCTGACAGACAAGGATCTCATATCCCAAAACACAACACAATAAAAGGAGATACACTTCCAGTTCTGAAAATACACCAAGAAACTCCGACCAGCTCTCTCCCCATAATCAGCTCTATTACATGTGACTGAAATACACAGATTCACCAGGAAAAACAACATCTAATGGGTCAGTGATAAGCACTGAGTGGCTATCAAGACTCGCGTAGAACTGAGACTGAAACTGAGGATAGAACATAGAAGTCTACCAAGTCACTCCATCTAGTAATTTGACATGTGGTCCTATAGGCATCTCCCTAGCATAAACCACCCCTATCTATGTGGGCAGCCTCATGGTGATCAGACCATGAAAGCATCTTGAATATTTGTGTGAGAAACATTTATAGGCAGGCATACTCTACACGTCCTGCCTAAAAACTGAATATCACTTGGGAGATTGCGGAATCCATGAGTAGGTGACCGAAACATAAAAACTTTGAGCTATTCTAGCTAGGCCTATCCTAACGGCCATACCACTCGGTCCCCGATGGCTAGCGGGGGATTCAGTATAGCAGCTCACATTCGTTTGCGATGCGCCTTCCCGTTGGACTGGACCCGTCTTAGCTGTAGGAAGTATGGTTCCGAAAGTGACTTCGGTTCGCCAGTTCAGGCTCAACTCCTCGCTTTACGTTAGCGGATCTACAGGTCGGGCAGGGGCTCTGCGCGCTTTCTTTTTGTGTGGGATGATGCCGAGGAGAGAGGGGAATGCGTCGAGGTGGCGAACAACAACAAAACAAAGAATTTTTTTATTTTCCCTCCATGAGATGAGCCCAGTGCATTGAACCAATGGATAAGAGAACATGACTGGCCCAAAAAGCGCTTAGGCGCTCTACGTACGATGTAGACTCCATCAGATACATATCGATTTCTTTCTGATGGATAAAAAAAAGAGAGTTATCTCATTAATAGATAAAAATAGGTTACGCACCTTTGATAGATTACCTCTCTATCCATTCCTACTCTTCTATCAGGATGGAAAATAGGAAAGAGCTCGACCAATAGGGTTCAGAGGGAAGGTCCCGATTTGAAAATAGCACGGTCATATCGTTGCTTTTCGCCACGCCAACATAGCCATCATAATAAGAAGTAGATAGAAGCGCTCACTTCTAGCCCTTTCATTCTTATTCATGAATGAATTGGGAAAGCCAACAGAGAGATTTGATTCTTACTTCGTGGGGCCGATGCTGCTGTTGCCTACGCGTGGGGCTGTCCTACACTCCCGTCCTGTGGATCGCACGCAACAGTTCAAATGCCAAGAGCTTATGCTTGAAATATAATAACTACATGTACTATAGATAACACGTTACTGTACAGTCTAAGAGCCCTTGCTCAAAATCATGTCAAAACATCTGTACATTAGATCACAAACTACTGTACAGTCTGAGAGCCCTTGCTCCGAATCACACCACAACTTCTGTACAGTAGATCACCCGCTATTGTATAGCCTACAATCCCTTGCTCCGAATCACATGGAGAATCCAATCATTGAATTTCCCAAAAACCTACGACAGTTCTATACATATAAGTAGAATGTAATCCTAAACCCCCACCTCTGATTAGCTTCCTAGTAGAGTCTGATTTATGCCTTCCTTCCCGAAGCTCAAGCCTACTGTCCTAATAGACCTGAAGTACCAATTAAGGATTTCCTATGTGGGTTCAAATTATAGGATTAAGAGAGAAAGAAAAGGATTGAAGTACCACTGAAGAATCTTCAAAAACCCTTACTGTCAGGATTTCCTACGTGGGTTCAAATTATAGGATTAAGAGAGAAAGAAAAGGATTAATTACCTTCCTATGCCTCTCCTAGTCTCACTAACCCTCTATTGATGATCCTGGACCGATTTTCTTTGTCTTCTCTCCTTGTTTGATCTTCTTCGCCTTTTGAGAAGAGAGTGTCGTCAGTAGGTTTTCATTTATATAATTCTGAGTTGCAAGTCGTGGATTTGGCTTTTATAATAAGTCTTCCACGCCCATAATGGACTTAACACCATGCACATGACTGGCTAATGACCACGCCTGTGATCTACTGATGGTCACAACTGTTATCTACTTGTAGTCACGCTCGTGACTGACAGCTGACCACGATCGTGGTTGATTTAGCAAAGATTACCGTGACAGACTCACGGTCATGCCCGTGATCGTCAACCCGTCAGATCAAAACCCAGCTGACTGAAACCTAAAACCCAAACCGACAGCTGACCCGAATTCAGAGTGTCATAGATACTCTTGCAATGTATGAAATTGAGAGGAAAAAATTTAAAAGGTGATTAATGGGAGCAAAGGTAGAATTGTGGTTATAATGGATATGTGAACAAGTAATCGGAAGAGGAGTTACATGGCTGTAATGCTCATTATGTTGAAAATCACTGGAACCTTCTAAGCCACTTGTTAAGGTAATTGAACAATTTCATAAGTTTACAAATTTAATGCCAATTGACAAGTTTTCTTTGTTACTTGAAGTGTAATGAATTTGTTTTATCTGTTGCATGTTGTATACCTCGAATTTCTCTATGTTCCTTTGTCTCGCATACTAGTGAGAAACTTGCAATTGTGCTTTGTGATTTTCTCATGTCCTGGAATGTGGATTGAAAGTTATCCACTATCACTCTTGACAATTGTGCTACAAATGATGTCATGATAGATAAGATTAAGAGGAAATTGGTTTTTTCGAGTTGATGAATGGTTTGTTGCTACAAACGAGATGTTTTGCTCATGTGCTTAACTTGATTGCTAAAGATGGATTGGATATTATCAAATATGGGATTGAAAAGATTAGGAATAGTATGGTATATTGGACTAAAACTCCAAAGAGAGCTGAGTTCTTTGAAGAGACTTCTAATCACAGAAATGTTGAATTGATACAAAGCTTTGCACTAAATTGCTTACTAGTTGGAATTCCACATTCACAATGCTTGAATCTACAATTCCATACAAAGATATGTTTACTCATTTGAGTCAGAGAGAACCTAAATGTACTTTCTTCCCGAACAGTAATGATTAGATGTTTGCTACGGTTGTCAACAAAAAACTTGAGAATTTCAAAACTATTTCTGAGCTTTTTTCTGGAAAAAAATATCCTACAAGTAATTTATTCTTTCCAAGGATTTGTGACCTGAACCTAACACTCATTGAGTGAAAAGTTGATTATGATGAGATTATTGTTGCGATGGCTGAAAGAATGTGGGCCAAGTTCAACAAATATTAGATTGATATTCATTTTTTGCTTATTGTGGTTGTTGTTCTTGATCCTGCATACAAGCTTGAGTTGACTGATTACTCTTGACCCTAAAAATGTTAAGGCTACTATTTATAATGTGGTCTGCGAGTATGAATTGAAACAAAACAAAAACAACAAGGATGAGTCTTCTAATTCTGGTAATGGTGTTGGATCTGCTCGTATCTCAAAAGTTGACCTTAACTTCGAGCTATACTTAAGCCAAAGGAAAAAGTCCAAAAAACTTCTCTTTATTCTGAGTTAGACCATTATTTGAGTAAAGATGTCAGTACTCAAGATGGTAATGTTGGGGTTTTGGATTGGTGGAGAGTCAATTCTAGAAAGTATCCCTGTCGTAGGCAGTAGCAAGGGATCTACTTGTTTTACTGATAACTTATGTATCCACGGAGTCGACATTCAACTCTGGTGGAAGACTGTTAGATCCTCACCGGAGCAGGCTACACTTTAGAACTATTGAGGCACTCATGTACACCCATAGTTGAATTAAGGATGACATGTGCAAAGGTAAAGATGAGAGCCGTTTATTTTAGTTTCAATCTTTATTTAATGTGTATGATATTAAGTGTATGGTTGAACTCACTGCTATAAGCTGCCTACAGATGCTGGAAAGGTTGAAGTTGAAGGTTTAGATAGCTGCTTCTCAGTGATGACAATGAAGAATCCTAGTTATGAAGAATTTGAAAAAGAAGGTCGCTGAATATTACAAACACTAGCATATAGTTACTTAACATAAGTAGAACAGTAATTATTAGTTTGAATATACTAATCTGCTTGTATGATACTTGCTCACAAATCTTCAAGGTGAAGGTAGTAGAGTGGTACACACTTGGACTTTAAAGATTAAACAAGTTTGATGTTGTTTGGCCTTGCAGACAGGCAAAGATGTTTCTGCAATTCTGCTTGAAGTTTGATACTGCTTGGGAACTATTACACAGTCTGTTACTTTATTATGGTTTATGAATTTTGGATGCATCATTGATGCTTTTATTTCCTTTCTACGTATTCTAGTTTTATTGGAAGTTGGAACTTTGAACACTCATCTTGGAATGAGTCTCTATTTCTATTATTTTCGGAGCTGTTGGTTGACACATGTTTGAATTCAACAGTTCAAAATAGTGCATTTTTTTCAATTACTAGTTTCTATTTATTTTTTATTCTTTTTTTATATTAACGGTTTCAATCCGTATTGGCATATCCTACCCGGTACCCATTAGATTCGGGGATGGGACTGGATCTGGACCTGATACTAGTGGTGGGGCAGATTCAGGAAAACGCAGGATGGGTAGCGGGTGGTTCCCGGATAGGGTTACCCGGTCCCGATCTGATCCGTTGACACGACTACTTAAGATGGGTGCCCTCCAAGTGAATAACAACTTTAAATGAGATTCGTATATAAGGATCACAGTATCCTACTTGCAAATCGTAAATACTCTACTACACTGCTACACATTTTCCTCCAAACACATCTAACTACCATACACTTGCATTTAACCACAATACGTTTACCCTTCCAGTTAGAAACTGCAGCTTGAACACACAACTCTCTCATGCGACAAACAGGGGATAGCATGAAGAGAAGATCGGATAGAACTCCAAACCCTCATAACAAAGAATCAACAATTGGAGAACCATCCAAACAAACCCCAACTACATCCACCAAAATAACAGACACAACGTCACAAAGTTTTATCGCCCTTTTCCAAATCGACGAGCCATAGGACGCCTTCGCAGTCCAAACATTCCTTTTGTACTAATACAGCCAGGTGATCCACAATGAAACACCCCCCCCCCCTTAGCTCCCTCGAAGATCGTGGGTTGTTGTTGATGTTAGTGTAATGACTGTTGCTAAGACAACGACTGTTGCTCCTTATGCAGTCAGCAGTCGTTGGTTAGATGGCGGTTGCTGCCTACATTTGAGGCAACGAGTGTTATGTTGATAACAGTCGTGACATGTTTAATTATGTAAACACAACTCTATCAACAGAAACATGAATTTCATATTTCCACCTCTTTGCTCGTAATGTAGTTGTGGTTTTCCATCATCAATCTGACCACTAGACCATAAGTCTTTGTTGATTCGAGGTAATCGTTGGTTTAATTTACGGTTCTTAAAACTTGAGAATTAGGGTTTCTATTTGGAGTTTCTCCTTTTAATGTTGTAACCCTCAATGAGGAATGATTGGCGATGTTAGAGCTTGGGATCGTGCTAGTGCTAGAGTAGAGGGAGGATTCCTCACCAGTCTTGACAGCTGTGACTCGAGGTAGGGGTTTTATAGTACGAAATTATCTTCTGACAATTATTTTAAGTCTACAGATTATAGTTACAGTTTGAATAATAAGGATCCCCTTGTGGTGATCTTGCTTCATAGTCATGGCTCTGATGGCTCTTCACAGTCAACGGTGAAACAGTCTGACTAATTTCGGCGGCTAAAAGACCTCTTAAATCTGATGTAGAGGAGTACATTCATCTCTAGCATCTCATAATGACAATGAAACTATGTCACAGGAAGGCTATTCCTTACGAAGGCAAGGCTACTACTAAGTAAAGTTATTATTGATATTAACCTAATAATTTTAATCGGAATTTCGAAAGACTGTATTTATTCTAGCTTATGACGAATTCTCCCCTCGAATCCCAAGGGCGGCTTTCAAACGACTTCCCAATCATGCTACGCTTCTCGTTGACAGACCCGTCGTCGCAGCGGTACTCCGGGAAGTAATCAAGAAACCCTTTGCTTCCCATATCCTTAATCCCGTCGAAGAGGAAGTTCCTCACTAATTCCTGCGCTTACATTTCAGCACTTAATTCATCACATGTGTTGCCCTTCAACCAACTTGAGAAATAAAATATCGACACAGGTTCAAAGGTTGTACCTTTCCGCTCATTTCCCCTATCAACTTCTTCAGAATCCCATGTCCCGGGTCCTGCCATTGCAATGTAGCCGAAAAACGGTTCATAAACTAGCAGTAAAAAGCCCTGTCAAAATTCTATGTCCTTGGAAAGAAACATAACACGTTGGTAAGGTTTGACATCTAGAACCATGTTTTCTAGAAAAGTAGAATTGAGAATTAGTAGAAGAAAGTTGAGTCGAGGTTGAGAAGACTTTGTAGAAAAAAAGTTGAGTTATCTCACTACTCTATTCAACCTTCTTAGGAATGTTTAATTTCCATTTAAGTAGCTTGGGAAACACAATTCCACTTGGAATCTCTTATACCACTCTATTCATCCTTCCTCTTCCAACCTCAACTCAACTTTCTTCAACTAATTGCAATGCAACATTTTTAAGAAACATGATTCTAAATGTCAAACATTAACCATTATTATGGAAGTTGAATAGTAAGGTTATCACCTTTTCTGCTCTCCAAGTAAGATAACGGTGTTGCGCGTCACGGTTGCACGAAACTTGAACTTCATCTGTTTCCTCTTCAGCATCGTCAATTAGGTGAAGCCAAGCCTAAACAAGCAAAACATAACGATCATGACTCCAAAGATTCCAGAACCTGGATTTTGCCATGGTGTTTGATTTCCATGCAAAATTCATACCTTGTAGTAGTCTGAGAATGCAGAATACAAACCATCGTACATGCATTCCTCTGAGGGAGGAAACTTGGTCCATATCACAATTGGGGAGAAGAACTTCAAAGACTCACTGGTCAGCTTACCTCCCCATGGGAAAAGCTGCACGAAATCTGGGTTTCAGCAGTCACCCATCATGAACTCAACTCTTAGGATCGATCCCACTATGAAACAATCCAACGCCACACACACACACACACACATATATATATATACTCAAATGTACATAATGTTGAATTCTTGCTCACCTCTGCATACCTAAGACCTAAGGCCATTAATTTAGTATAGTACTTCTCCTTGTAATCTTTTCGATCTACAATGTCATGCAAAGGGTTGAGGTCTCTACAAATAAGCAAACAACATACTTAAAACACAATGATAAAAGCCACTTAAGACAAGAACTAAATAGCTTTGACTTAATCAAAGAAGATATCTTTAACGTACAATACTATGATGTTTATGTTGGAAGTGGTGAAGAAGTTGGCACAGAATATGGGAACATCAAATTCTGGTCTGGCAAATCCAGCAAAGTCCAAAACCTGGATTTTGCACAAAGCTGTTAATCCCAAGGAAACAAAACCCTTTTACAAATTAGATCTGCTGAGCAGTAAGCCCCAAGGAACTTTTAGCTACAAAATCGTTACTAATTCGGAAGCTATTAAACTCAAAGAGTACAAGTCAGCCTGCTGATCACCAATTCATCATAATGAACCATATTATTCTAATGTGGGAACATGCAAACCTACCTAATGAAGGAAAATTGAATCAAGGTGTTTAAAAGATATCTAGGAAAGTTTAATTTTCACTCAAGAGTAATTTGGGAAACACAATTCCAATTAAAATCTCATCTATTCAACTTTTCTTCCACAACCTCTTTCAACATCAACTCAACTATCCTAAATTCAACTGCTCCTAGGAAACATAATCCTAAAAGGCCAAACTCACCTAAATGCCACAAACATTCATAATCTTCATAATATCAACATTAGGGAAAACAAAAAAGAAGAGTAATTTGGCACATTACCTGCATGGTTTCATTCTCTATGCTCAAACTTCGGAGTAGCCTAATCTTTGGAGATTGAAATGACATCATTTGAAGTTGTGTTCTTCCATCTATTGCAGTAAGTGAATTGTACTTTTCCTGGGAAAGATGAGTACTTATTTACCTTCCCATCTATGGCAATTAAAACAAAATACAAACTACCTACCAAATTTGTTCATGTTTAAATAAATGATATGTAAAAAGCAGAAGTACCTACCTGGAGGGGAGATGGGAGCAAACGGGTCTGGCGTTCAGTTTCAGTAAGGGCGAACTGAATGAATTTCCCATATGAGAAAGATGAAGAAGAAAGAGAAGGAGAAGGAGATAAAGAGGCAGAGAGTGGAAGTGGGTGGTGAGGCTTGCGCCAACCGCCATAGCTGCTGGAAGGACAAGGAGCGGAAGAGGGAAAAGAAGAAGCCATGGGTCTGGCTGGTGGATGGAACCAAAAGGGGGTTTAGAAGGTTTTATCGCAGAGAAGAGCTCATTACTGAATGTTTCTTTGGGACTGATGCCCTGTCCATCCCTACCGGCCACACATTACGCTTGGTCGGATCAGTCACTCCTGTCTGGATCAACTCATAAGGTTAATTCGGAATAATTTATAGGAAATTATTTTTAATTTAGATGATTAATTTATTGATTTTATTATTTGTAGGTGGGAAATTAATTATTTATCATTTAATTTATTTATTTTTATTAAATTAACATTTATCTTTGAAAGAACTTTTTTTTATTAGGAATTATAACCCAAAGGCTCAATCTATAACCTCTTTGTAAAAAATGGCAATACTTTTTCAAAATACAAATTATGACATATTTTTGAACGAAAAATAATTTTCACAAAGGTTGATTGTTAATTTAGATGAAATTTATAACGCCATCATAATGATTTCCAGCTCAACAGTCCACATCAACAAGTGTATAATCCAATAGAAAAGATAAGTGTACACTCAGCATAATATCTTTCATCTGAATTCACTTTTTCACTTTCTGTGTCCTCCGTCCAATTTTTTCAATTCATGTTACCCCTTTTATCTGAATCTTTATTTCACCCCTCAATATTGGAACTAAACGACGCTCTAATTTGAGTAAATTATAATATTGTTCTTTCGTAATATCGAAATCCATATAAGAAGTTGTGTATATTAACTAACTCGGACACTCACAAACACTCTCAAACGAAGATCAGAAAAAGAAATAGAAAATCGAAAGCGACTATTTCATGTACGAAATCGAAAAAATAGATAGGAGGCCCCAGCCGACCGCCCGACCGGCCGTCAGTTTTGGCCGAGGCAAATAGCCAGCCGGAACGAGTTTCTCACGTCACTGGCGTATTGTTGGGCCTATGGCAGGCCGAAACGACCGGCCAGCCGACCCATAGTGCTGGCCGAAATGACCGGCCGACCGGCCCATATTACCGGCCAAAACGACCGGCTGGCCGGCACTATGATTGGGCGAAAAGGGAGCTTCATAATTCCTTATTTATTTATTTTGTTAGTTTTATCAAGTGGGGTTAAGTTAGGATAATTAAGTAATTTCAGTTTAATATTAATTTCATCTTACCAAACAAAAATTTCTTCAAAACCACAAATCAATAATAATCTCACCTAATATCGCAATGGGTTGTTTGTATAAGAGAACTGAATGAGAGATTTTAAGTGTTTTGATTCTCAAATCTTCACTTTAAAGAATTGATTTGAAATAAAATATTTGAATTATATGAAAAAAATAAGAAATTTTGAAGAAATTGAAATATTTCATAATGGGCCCAAATGATTTAGAAATTAAAATAAATTCCCTCTAGATTATAAAAAATTTTAAGTGATATAATTGTTATTTCCTAATATGCTCTTATCTTATTTCAAAAATCACAATGACTTGACTAAATTTATTTTTCTTACCTATGAACATTTGTGTCATTTTTTATTTTCTATTTAATTATTGTTAGATTTATTATCCAAATTAAAATCTCTCTAAATGAGTCATCCAAATATTCTATTTCTTAAAATAGAAATACCCATAAATTCTCTACTTATGTGAATTCGCTCGCACAAATGATCTTCTTATTTGAATTTGATTTGAAATAGCTAGTGATTTAAATTCATTAGTGATTTCAAATATCTAACAATTTAATATATATTTTATATTTTTTCAAAATTGAGAGTGATTTTATTGTTTAAAAATTTAATTTATTTAAACACTAAAATGCCATTTAGTTCTTAGTTTGAAAAGTATGAATTGCCATTTAGTTCTTAGTTTGAAAAGTATGAATTACCATTTATACTTCAAGTGGTATTTATTATAATTTTTTAGTTTTAACTAGGTGAATATGTTATGTTGTGTCCAAATTACTTTAAGATTTTAAAATTTCATTAAGAATATGCTAATTTTAAATCTCACTTTAAATTATCATAAGATTATATATGGTGATTTCAAATCTTCATTTTTTAAAAAAATCAAATAAGAAATTTTGTCCAAATTATTTGGGTCCACCAATTCCCTCCCAAATCCCCTTCCAAATCCAAAATTCATAATTCAAAAGTGAATCAGACAATCAATCTTCGAGGTCAAATGATGATTTCAGCCCAACAATTCTTGAGCTAAATTTTTTCTTATGTGGGATAGCTCAATTGGCAGAGCTGTGTGATTAATAACCTAAATGTATTGGGTTCGAATCTAGTCGCACCACACACTGGACACTTATACATTCTCTCTTCTAGAGTGAATCTATCGGCCATTGTGCCTCATTGGGTCCTCGTTCCTATCAACATGACTTATCAGGGTGGAACAAACATACTAAGAGCTCCTTGACCTCTATGTCTTGAAGCTCTGGATGTTCGGGATGTTTGTGTTCTATAGGTATTTGACAGGTGAATATGAAAGGCAATGCTAAGGTGATTCTCTCCTAATTCGCTTGCTAAAGAAAGTGTTGTGAAACCAACGATGTTATCACTTTGTAAGTCCTGGCCTCCCTAACTACTTATTCTCGGTTCCATCTGCAGGTTGACTTCACTTTAATAAAAGCATCTAAAATCTTGAATTTAACCAATGTAGTACAAATACTATTTTTTGTATAAACAATTCTACACAAAAGCAAAAACATGGATTAAAATGTCAAACTCATATAAGAACTAGACAAATTGAATAGCGCAAGGTCTAAAATCTAAATGAATTCTACTATATCCCCTCTACCCGCATTTAACAATTAGCAAACTTTTTTCTAAAATAAACTGTAATTAATAAACTTTAAATATGAAGACACTATCGGAGTGTTTCACTGAAGCGGTAAAAATGGTACGAGTTTTGGATATTAGGCAAAACCGTGAGCAGTGAGCTTATCCAACTTTGTGTCGTCCTTATCTGAAATCTGACTGTTATCTCCATAAAACAAAACAAAAGTAAGCTTGACTTTCTTTCTTTAAACGACTTCCTATGAATTATGATATTATTATTTTCCGGAAATTATCAATACTTAGCTAGTTTTTTACGATTTTGTGACTGTATTAATAATTGTTTTAAGATTTGAGAAGATGTCGAAAATAATAATAATTGATTTGAGAAAACACAATTCTTTGTTTTGTCACTTTATGAAACAATTTGGCTTCCGCGGAAGGAGGGGTATCAAAAGCTGATTCAAGTATAATATATTTTTTTAATTTTCCAAATTGTTAAATTAGCATTTTATTATTTAAATATTAATTTTGTTTTAATAATTATTACTCTAATATTATTATATAATGTAGCGAACAGTTATTCACGTGATAACAAAAAAAATCAACCCATTAATTTTTATGATAATTTTCAACCATTAGATTAGAAAGGGTCCATACAGACCGGAGGCCATCCGACGCCATCTATGAAAAATTTCGTTACAAGGGTCCCACTCCGGCACACTGCAGTAGGTCCAAGGTTTCTGTCAATCAACCTCCGCTGGTTGCAGAAATTGTAGGCCTTTCTGTGATTGTGATTAAAACTTCAAATAAAAAGAACACGTACTTCCAGTAGATTTACAGATTTAGCCTTTTTTTTCGAAAAAGAGATTGAGCCTTTTGATTTCGTGTTTTTTATTTTATTTTATTTTGTGTGATTGAATTCAATCAAACTATACAGATTTTGGAATCCGGTTGACTTCAATGTATCCTTGAAGTGGATAAAAACAAAAACAGCAGCATAATCTTCTCCCAGCAGCATTTCCTAATTTCTCGTGCAAATTATAAAACTATTTGTAGACTATATATTCCGCACCAACGACGTCCATCCGTTGACTCAGTTGAGCCTCTCCACAGAGAAGAAGAAGAAGAAGAAAAGCCAACAATGGCCGGCGGAGGAGCAACCGGGAATGCGAGCCTCAAACGTGCTCATCTATACGAGTACAAAATCACAGGCTACTTCATATTCGCCTGTGTCGTTGGAGCCATCGGCGGCTCCCTCTTCGGCGTCGATCTTGGCGTTTCCGGTGAGTTCATTCATCGATCTTAACCAGATTTGAGCTGTCACATACATGTTAACTAAAAACAAAATAATGGAGTATACTTTTTCATTTCAGGGGGAGTTACTTCCATGGATGATTTCTTGAAGGAGTTTTTCCCAAAAGTGTACAGAAGAAAACAGGCGCATCTGAACGAGACGGATTACTGTAAATACGACAACCAGGTGCTCACTCTCTTCACTTCTTCACTCTACTTCGCCGCCTTAATCTCCACATTTGGCGCATCCTATGTTACAAGGAACAAGGGCCGGCGAGCCAGCATCCTCTGCGGGTCAGTCAGCTTCTTCCTCGGCGCCGTTGTCAATGCCTCCGCCGTCAACATCCTTATGCTCATCATCGGCCGCGTTTTCCTCGGCATCGGCATTGGCTTCAGCAATCAGGTAAACTACTCTCTCTCACTCCATCACAAATCCCTCTATTATTATTTTGTTTTCTGTTGAAAGTTGACTTTTGACCACTTGATTCGATTTGCAGGCAGTGCCGCTGTACCTGTCGGAAATGGCGCCTGCGAAAATTAGGGGAATGGTCAACCAACTGTTCCAGCTAACGACGTGTTTGGGGATCTTAATAGCCAACCTGATCAACTACGGAACGGAGAAGATCCACCCGTGGGGATGGCGGGTGTCGCTGGGGTTCGCGGCGGTACCGGCAGTGATGATGTTCATCGGCGGGGTGTTCATGCCGGAATCCCCCAACAGCCTGGTGGAGCAAGGCAGGGACAAAGAAGCAAGAGAAGTACTGGAGAGAGTGAGAGGCACCAAAAACGTGGACGCGGAGTTTCTCGACATGAAAGAAGCCAGCGAAGAAGCTCGAGCAGTGAAAAACCCCTTCAGGAATCTTCTCAAGCGGAAGAACCGGCCTCAGCTCGTGATCGGAGCGATCGGAATCCCTATGTTCCAGCAACTCACGGGGAACAACTCAATCCTCTTCTACGCCCCTGTGTTTTTCCAGACCATGGGATTTGGATCCGGAACTTCTCTATACTCCTCCATCATAACAAACGCTGGCCTCGTCGTCGGAGCTCTCATGTCGATGGTTTTGGTCGATAGAGTAGGCCGGCGAGCACTCTTCCTCGAAGCTGGCGTGGAAATGATCTGTTACATGGTATTGGTGGGCGTGACATTAGGTTACAAGTTCGGAGACGGAGTGGCGCTATCAAAAGGATACTCGATTCTGCTCGTGATAGTGATTTGCTTGTTTGTGACGGCTTTCGGGAGATCTTGGGGGCCATTAGGGTGGCTGGTTCCGAGCGAGCTGTTTCCATTGGAGACGAGATCTGCAGGGCAGAGTGTGGTTGTCTGTGTGAATATGATCTTCACTGCTCTGATTGCTCAGTGCTTTCTGGTGTCGCTCTGCCATCTCCGCTTCGGGATATTCTTGCTCTTTGCTGGTCTCATCTTGATCATGACAGTCTTCATTGCGCTGTTGCTCCCTGAAACCAAGCAAGTTCCTATTGAGGAAGTTTACCTTCTATTTGAGAACCACTGGTTCTGGAAGAACATAGTTGGTAAGCGCAGGGAGGATAAAGAACTGGAAGAAGTTAAGCTCTCAACTCAGCAGTCGTGAATCAAAAGCTAGGCTGCCGAGTTTTTACTAGATTATTACTATTAATATTGTTTAAAAGTGGGATGTAAAGTAATAATTTGGTGTTCTTAGTTACACTATATTAGACAAACTTTTGGAATGAATGAAACAAGGTGATTTCAATCTTTAGCATGGTTTTTACTCTACAGACATTCATTAGTCGTCTTGGACTGCTTTGAATAAGTCCCTCCATTTTTGTGGATCACTACCAGGACCTTCCCCCTGCAGCAAAAAAAATCAAATTCATTACAATTAACCGGTCACTTACTGCGGCTTTACTGATTCGAAATCATAATCGTGAACTCACCACAACTGAATTGATCTCGTAGGCTTTGCCTTGAGTAAAGTCTATGTCCAATGCCTGAATGCAAGCTTCAGCTATTACAAGCCTGCTGACTTCTCCAGTGAGTTTATCTCCTGATATAAACCAGAAAGGGGCAGCCACAAATCAAGCACTACCATTCTCGATTGCATGCCAATCCGAATGATTGCTGTACGGATTTACCTTGGCCAATGATGACGGCACGTCGCTCACCAGCAGTGGCTTTTAGGAGAGTGTTCAAATCATATGATGTGTATGGTCCGTCTGTTAATCTCCCGGGCCTTGGATATACAAGTGTTTCTTGTAAGTAAAAAGCTTTTGTAGCAGAGAGCCGGAGAAGATGAATCTTCCTTGAGAAGATAAATAATCTGCTTACCTGATTATGGTAAATGGAAGGCCGGATTGGCAAACAAAGTCTTCCCCCATCTTCTTGTACTTGAGCACACCAAACAGATTCATAATACTGGAAACAACGCACACACACACAAAGTATCAGGGAGATGAAGTTAAAATGATCATGCAGTAGAATGTTCTTTGAGCACAGCTTTCATGATCACAGGCAATCTCAAGTCAAGCAAAGATGGGAGTTTCAATCTTTCTGTCTCAAACTCATGTGCCTCAGGTATACGCAACCATCACTGGGGAATTTTCAATAAGCTGAAACTTATATCAGACAGAAAACTTTGGAGTACATAAGCAGGGCCAAATTACCTCCAAGGTAGTTCATTGAACTTGGTTACACCAACTGAAGAAACCAGAACAAGCCTCTTCATTGATGGTGGCAGAGTAGAAACAAGATTCCTAACACCTTCCCAATCTTCATCCCATGAAGAGAAAAAAACAGAATATAGTTAAAAAGTGAAGGTGGTTTCATGTTTTAATCGTAAAAAAGGAGTTCAGCCATTGAAGTATGCACGTGTCGCTTCTCAAATAAACATAATGTAGATCAGTAATGGCCCGGGATGTTCTACTTTCTTCATGAGAGAAGCAAAGTGCTTCAGACTTCAAGAGGGGAAACAATTTTATCTCCATTCCACATAACATAAGAGAGTATGAATGACGAAAATCAGAATTTATCATATGGGAAGATAAAATTTTGTCATGAGAGAAGCAAAGAACCCGACCTACTCTTTCTGGTGTATTATCTCCATCCCATCGTCTCGAAGGAAAGGCAGTTGTCCCTGTGCAACATATCACATGTGTGACTCCCTTCAAAAGATGAGTAAATGATGTGAGCAAGTGAACTAAACTCTACAAAAAAATACAGTAGATATATTAGCCAATTAACAAGTACAGACCTCAAACATGGATGGATCTAGATCCCCGGAATTCCTAGTGTCTGCCTTGAGTACCTAGTAATATAACAAGCATAAAGCAGAAACCTAAGGGAAAACGGGATACATAGCTGCTAATAGTTGATGAACGATGATACATTCTTAGATCAAATGAGTACCTCCAGTATCTCATCATCTTGATCGCCAAAAAGTGCAGTTGCTTTCTCAGGATCTCGTAGTAACAATCGCGACTTAATCTTCCTGCTAAGCAATGATGCTACCACCAGCTGCCCTGAAGTCCATGAAATGTGGAATCATACTATTGACAGCACACATCAAAATAAGGCCAACTAAAGTCTTAAAAACACTGAAAGTCTAACATCAACGGGGAAATTATTTTGCTAGCTGATGTTTGAACAAGTAGAGAGCGAGAACTAAAAGTAATCAATCGATTAGAAAGAGGAGGACGTACCAACACCACCGGTGCCCCCAACGACGAGAACAAGCTTAGAGGAAGAGAGAGATGTGGTCATGGAATCGGTAAAATTTTCCGAGTTCAATGACTCCAGCACGTCTTCCTTCAGAGCATGAACTTTCACCGCTGCTGGTGCTGCTGCTCCTCCGACTTTGAGATAACATTGTCTGGCAGAAAGATTCAGCGGGTGGAAGGGGATTTTTTGTCGGAATTGCGCCAAGTTCTCAAGTCTTGAAGGGAAATTATGGATTGGAGTGAAGCAGACTTTGGTAGCCATGGACGGAATTCTCCGAGGACTGAAGCGGTTGTGTAGAGTCCAGACCCCGAATCCCCAATACTCCGATAGCAGGAAAATAAAAGGAAAATACGAAATAAAATGAGCTGTGGTTGTTATATTTCCCGCTGAAATAATTGTTAAAAATTTGATAATTTGTGATCAATTTTAAAAAAAAATTCTGGAGCTCCCTCCGTGTACTATTTTTTTTATCAAATTGATTTGTAATATACGTTTGTTAATTTATTTGTTATATTAATATATATAAATTTGACAATGTAAATTAGATTATATATTTATTAATAACTTAGCGCAAATAGAATACATCAATTTTGCTTTTATGAAACTACATGATATTACAATCTAGCAGAAACTATATGGGTTTTGAGTTTAAGTATAATTGTTGCTATGTATATATTTTTTATCATGTGAAGTTTACATTTTGTTAGAGATATTCAAATTTTTTGTTGTAGACAATGAGTAATTGCAACATCAAAAGAAATCACCAGCTGACCGACATATATGGTAAATACCAAACGAAGCCACCGCGGGATTGTCCCCGTGAGATTCAGATGGGACGATAGCGTATCTAAATCCCGCAGAGACAGTCTGGTCACCCATTCATCGGTGCCGACAACATAACTCTCTCTTTTAAACTGACCCGAGTGATGGCGGTCGCGACCTGTGATAATCCAGAGGCAATGGTTGCATTGGCGGATGATTGTCAGAGATTCGTTCGGAAAAAAATTGAGAGAATTAAATTCTGATTTTATTTGCTTAATGGTAAGCAATCAAACCATTTATAATAGGTAGGGTGATTTTGAAAAACAATAGAAAACTGAATGATCTGTTAAAAATCTTAAAAAATATCGTTGTAGGTCATGGGCAATTGCTGCAACAAAAGAAATCGCCTGCTGGTCTACATAGTAAAATACCAAATGAAGCCACCCTGAGATCGTCCTGTGGGGTTCTGATGGGACGGAATTTTGTCTGAACCCCGTAGAGAGGGTCCGGACATCCATTTACTGTTGTTGGCGACATAACTTTTCTTTTAAGAAAACTGACTCGAGTGATGGTGGTCGGCGACCGAACGATAATACAGCAACGATGATGGATTGATAGATGATTGTCGAAGATTTGTTTGGAAAACAATTAAGTGAATTAGATTTCGAGTTTATATGTTTAATGGTAGACAATTAAACCATTTATAATAGTTAAAACGGTTTTTAAAAAATTATAGGACATCGAATAATAAATTATATTAGATATTAATTGAATACTTTTAGAAGTTAATTTAAAAAAAAACTCTGAAGGTGTGTGGGCTCTACAAAATGGAGTGCAAAATAAATCTCAACCTTTGATAATGAAGTAAAAAAAATCTGAAACCCTCGATAACTAATGAATATGGAGTTGCAACAACTAAAAATAGGATTAGAAACATTAAAGTCATCCCACTAACAATTAGTGGATAACCTTCTTGCTTTATATATTTTTAATATATGATGCTTAAATTCACTAAAACCATTTACATCAATGAGATCCATTCTCATTTGTAAAATGAGTTTTACTTCTATTTTATTTTGTTTTATAATTTTGCATCCTTCACTATCGTATCATTCTCATTAATATAATTCAAAAAAATTTACAAAAATGGATCTATATGAATAAAATAATCATATATTTTGTTGTAATGGTGAATACTCTAGTAGAAACATGTACCAAGTGCAAATGCAATGTCACAATATACTATTATGTGGTTTTAATATTTTATTAAAATATATTGATTTAGCCCTTGAAAATGAAATAACCTGCAAATCAATCACAAATAATTTATAGTTGTTTTAAATTCTATCAATCGTTTATTTAATAATTTACCATGTATTATAAACGGTAAATTGTACAAAAGAAAACAAAGCAAAAATATGTACAAGGGTGGAGCATCCTCCATTAGACCGAGAAACTGAGATATCAAAATAAACCCAGCAATAAACGACCAACCAACATCTGCTAGCAGCCGACCAGACTACAAACCCCCAAACCCCTAATCTGGTTCCAATACAAAATTGCATCTCTAATCCAATAGGTAGTCTCCTGAACGGAGAACCAACCAGCCACTTTCAACAAAGTTCCAATCGCCAAAGACATTTTATAAACGACCTGAATTTCGGAACTCACGATATCTCAAAAAATCTATCAATCGTTAACCTCTTCTTCTTTTTCCTATTTAATATTTTCTTCTCTTATCTTCTCCTCTTCTTCTTCTTCTTCTTAAGAAATTGCAGAAATCACAGGACTTCCACCATTAAAATTGCATAGGCCTCCACCTTTTTTTGTAGATACATCTCTCCCATTACAAATTTGGAGATTCATTTCGTAGCAACGGTTAAACCTAATACAAACAAAACCGGTGATTGATTTCAGATCTGATTATTTGTTCACTTCCGTCTTCCATCTGCAATCCATCGGCAGCAATCAGAGCCGCTCCTAAACCTCCACCACTGCCGACTTCTTCTCTGCCGTCTTCCATCGTCAATCCACCAACTTTTTGAAAACGGTCATCTTATAAATTGATTTCAGGCTGAAGAACATATTTTTGAATTTCCTTCGCATCCCGTTGTCAGGCTGTTATCTTATTAGTTGCTGTAATTTCTAACAAAATCAACTAATGAAGGCATATATTGGTATTCTCAAGGATTATTTCTGGTGACGGTCTCCTGCGTATCCGACCGGGTTAGACGTTCCATTATGAGTTTATTATTATTAAGGTTATATGCATGATAGAGTAATGTCCGTTTAATCTTAAGATTTTATATGCTTCTTTACCATATTTATTACTTAATATGATACATGTTCTGTTACTTTTCTGATATATCTAATTTAATATATGTATTAATATGAGCTGTAGCTATTACTGATTATTGAATAAATCTGATAATTGATTGATCACCTATTTAGGGCCCGTATGCTGGCGATTGTGCTTATTGCACTTCTGTTACACGGTGGGCCTTGGTAAGCGCCACAACTAACTATTGATGTGGGCTTTGATAAGCGCCACACTAACTCTACGTGGGTCGTCAGCATATGTGAGCCGAGATCCCAAATAAAATATGGTTATAAACTAGATTATAGAATTAGCCTTATGTGTTATATGCTATATACTTTCTATATGATTATTTATACCTTAGAGTGACTAGGACAGAGATCCTCAATCAGTGATTAGCACTGTCCCTTACTTTTCATTTCAGAGCGTCAGTAGGCTTTACTGGTTCACACACTACAAAATGGTGTCATCGAGCTCCGGGGTCGGTCATCATGGTGACGACGCCAGGTAGATATTGAATATTGTGTCTTGATCCTCGTTTTGTGTTTAAGAATCGTTTGAGACTCTTACTTTCATCATGTGCATATGTGATGAGTGGTTGTGTACTAGTATAATGTGAGATATGGTTTTGTAAATATAGTGGCCTTGAGGGCAAGTATATGGTTACTCTGGTCCGAACTTGTGAAGCTCGAGACTTCTGCTCTATATGTATACGTGTCCTGCTGGACTTCTGGTATAGTGTACTGTATTGTGAAAAATCAATAAGTCATATATGACATCGTGAGCAGTTTTTATGTTGACGAATTAATTAGTTAAGTACGTTTAAGCACAATCATAAATTATGATGAAGGAATTAATTGCATGAGTGTAAACATTAAATGATATATACGGTATAAGTAGCGTAGCACCCTATTATTGTTTCGTTGTTTTATTTTTACACGAACTTGTTAGTAGTATGGGTGTTACAAGGGCTCCGCTCCCCACTCACTCGTCGAACCGTCTCGTCCAATTCCGATATGTAGCTCGAGCAGCGATGAGATTCATTTACTTTGTAGACATTGTGGCTGATGCACCAAACTGATGAACCCCAAAACTCAGATGTTATTCTTGTCTGTTTGGCTTCTCATTTCACTGTTGTTAGGTTTGGATTGGGTATGTTAGTGTGTTGGTTGGTTTTTTATTTTCTTTTTTGGGGTTTTCTTTTTTTATTATCTAACATTTATGTTTTCGTTGAATTCGACTACTTTATATTTATGTTTCTGTTTTGGGTTTATATTCATATATTTATCTAACTAGATTGTGTTTCGCCCGTTGGTCAATTTGGAATTCTTTGTTTGTGTCATTATTGATAATTTATATTAGTTTTAGTATAATTGTCAATATTTTTTCCTACAAATGATCATTATCGTTGTTATGACCTTAAGGCATCTAAACTCACTTAACGTTTAAGTTCTTTCAACACGTCGATTGTTGAAGGAATGCTAAAGAAATATATCAACCTTCAAATATTTAACTGTCAAATTCAAAAAATGAAATATTTTTAACGAACCTTATATTTGAAATGAACAATAAATATGCATGCATTAATGTATATATTTATTTCAAAAGCTCAATGTATCTCTAAACATTCAACATGAGAAATCTTAAAATAGAACATTCTAATTGATCTTTATATTTGAAAGGAGCATGGACATGCATGCATAATGCAAAAGCCTAATGTATATTTAGATACCTATATGAGAATTCAAAAACAAAACACTCTAATTGAAATTTACATTGAAAGAAAAAAAATAAAAATATGAACTCAAGCTAATGTGTATATTGGACTGTAAACAAGAAGAGATCCTTGATAGATCGAGATTACATAAAATTTACTTTAATTGTATAGTTAAGAATTAACTTTTTGAAAATAGGTACCCAACATTTTAATTCCAAGTTGGAAATATGTAACCGTTTAAAAATGCTAATTAGAGTATCTCCAATTTCAACCAAATCAGTATCTAAATTGGTTAAGAGATAACGATCGTAACCCGATTAACTTACAAAAATATGACCTCAAGTGGCCCGTTAAGAAATTATTAAAAGAAGGATCACGTTATGAGTTATGCTAATTCAGGAAAAAATATTTTGAGTTATTCTTAGGTGCAATTGATATATTGAATGCAAGCCAACTCAACCCTATTGGTGTTCTGAATGATTCACAAGTCCGTAACATGATTAATTTAAGAGGATATAACCTCAATTGGTCCGTTAAAAGAATCTTGAAATAATGATCATATTATATGGACTATGCTTAGGTTTGATGGATATTTCTTATGCAAACCAACTCAATCCAATTAGTGTTCTCAATTGGCCTAAAGTAGTTTAAAACGATTTCAGAATTTGAATACATCTTGAACTATCTTTCTCAAAAATTGAGTCAAACTTATGAATATTGATGTTATTGGATTCAAAAAATTATAATAACAAATATTTGTGAAAACTAAAATATATTATGAGTAGTATATAAAAAGTTAAGAACGAAAAATTAATTAAAAAGAGTAAAAAGAAGGGAGAAAGAGTTAAAATATTGTACTGATAAACAAATAACTTATAAAAAATGGTTAGAAGGTAGGGGCAGTATGCGCTATAAAAAATGTTCTTTTACCTAAATTCAATGGGTAAAATGGAGAAACGAATTTTGAAAACATATGCATAATTGTGGATAGATCTTTGGTGCATTAGTTTACCGGTCTAATACACGTACACGTGACAAGTTGTTATTAGCTACTATAAATTCATTATGCAAATATGAAGGCCGGACACTTAAATATTGACTAATTATATTTATAATCATCAATAATAATTTTTAACATCTACATTTAACCGACTCACACTTCCACCTTATTTAATGTTTTATCAATTAGCTTCTTAATTTTTATCTCTATTCACAGGACAATAGTTTCCAACAAGATCATCGAAGGAACATCAGAATTTTAAAGCTGAAATTGCTTCAAGGAAGAAGGTAAGCACCTAATGCAGGAACATTCTTGTTCGTGAAATATTTCTCCGGAAACAGACCTTTGGTGTAGCTGATATTGAATATTGCAATCCGCAGTAGGTTTCTAGTCTCATTAAAAGTGAAGATCAACAGACAGATCAAATAAACTTTAGCAAGAATTATCGTAACGGACGCATGGAGTCAACCAGCATCTGTAAAAAGTAGCACCAGCTGCTTAAGCCACATAATGCAGAAGCGCATATTTCAAGCAAAAAAATCACCGATGCATCGCTAGAAAGCTACAGCCCAAGGAATAAATATTAATCAAAGCGAGATCTCTAGACTTGGTAAACGAAGCTCTACTTTTCACTTCGAGACGACGAAGAAAACAGCGAGCTGAAGGATCAGAATCTGTTACCAGTAGAAGCGAATCCTGCTCTGTGATCTCCGCTTCCTTCACTTTCTGAGCGACCACTTGAAACGGGAAATCGAAGAAGCGAAGTGAGCTGACGAGCTCGAGCGATTTGAGTAAACAGATATTATAGTCAATATGCATGAACAATTAAACAAAATTTCTCTGAGCTAACCATGATTATGAGAAAAAGAGATTCGCAATTTACGTGAAGAACAATAGTCAATATGAAAACAAGAGATTCGTCGTCCAGTCCAGAAGAAGTTTTCGATTTATTAAGTAACTTTATAGTGTTTTAATATTTTAATTATCCGGTCAATAAACAAATACCACGTGATATGTGTATTCGACGCATGTATATATCAGAGTTTTCACCATATAATTGTTTGGATATTTATGTTTCCGTTGCACAATATATTAGTTTATCATCAGGGAGATTTTACCTTGTTAATTGAATTTGGACCACGGGTTTGAGTTGATAATCTCACCCGAACTGCCATTCACCTACTTCTTAGAAGCTTGCGGAAGCGTGCTAGGCGACTACACGGGTAAGTTCTTGGATTATGACCCGGTCAATCATAACAACTCTTTGGTGAATCAATATATGCATATATGGGTCGAATTGGATGTGAGCAAGCTGCTCCTTCATTGAAACGTCGGGATTAAATACCAGTTTAAGTATGAACGGCTTGAGTATTTTTGCTATATTTGCGGTATCAAGGGACATACTGACAAGTATTATGATATACTTATTTAAAATCCCAACCAAACTTATCGTCCGAAAATGGGACGATTCCATCCGTGTTACACCTCGAAACATCAAACAACAACTTGCTGCCAAATACCTTCGCAAGTTGGAGGAACCTGTGCCTATACCAGTAACCACCACTCCGTCCAGCACCCCTGATCAACCTAAAGAGCCGGCGAACCCCACTCCACCATGCAACAAGAAACTCCGGTCAATGCGATTGACTAGCACCTGAGCTCATACCAGCCCAAAGGAATCTGCAAAATGAGTAATCGATGAAGATGACATACTGATAGAAACTCGGGAGGACAGGAAGCGGAATCGGGATAGTGAATCGGAAAGTGATTTGAGCCCGACACTTGACCTCAATGGGAAACCGACTAAATCACCAAGGAAAACAACCCTTGTAAATGCCCGAGCGGTACATGCATGTCTATCCAAGGGGACCCGTCCAACACCATAACAACTTCGTGGGGGTTCTGGAGTCCCGACCAGCTCCAACAGCAAATCGTCCCCTGTTGCTAGGTCACTAGCCTTGCTATGGCCTTTTAGTATGCAAATCTCGTGTTTTCGAGTGCTTTTGAGTAATTTTCATTCAATTCGTTGGAGTTTAATTTTGTTTTACCGCTTTAGAGTTGAATCCTGTAGTCTATCATAAGAGTTTTATCCTTTGAATTTTTGACGTTTTTCACAATATCGAAAAGCGATAGGCTGTCAAGTTAATTAATTTTTGGGTTAGATTCTTCTCCCATTTGATTTTTCATTATCAAATTCAATTATCCATATGTACACTTATTTAGTTTAAGGGAAAATTAGAAATGGTGAGGGTCAAATTTGACTATTGTTGGGTTGGAGCAAATCAAGAGCTAAATTTGATAAATTTGTATTTTAGTGGTCTCAAATTGACATTTTAGTTTATTGGGTTGGAGATGGTCTTAACCGAGTTTTTAATGAAAAATTGTTGGAATGATGAAGTTGTTATAATAAAATAGGTTAGTGCTTGTAACTTAAATTTTAAAGTTGTTGACTACGTGTAATAAACCCACTAGGTTGATGACACAATTCATATTAAGCGCCGGTTCGCAGGTCCTGGTTGAAGAAACTAACGTAGTCTTGTCGGCGCCGGTGGCCGCTACTTCACTCTTCTCTGTTACTTCACCGTAGAATCAAATGGCTTCTTCTTCAGCACTATCTAGACTATCCAATCTCCACAATCACCTTCATCCTTTGGATCCCAACTCTAAGGCAAGCACCTTCATCCTTTAAACTTGATCTTCCCTTCTCCTTTTTCAACTGCGGCAATCTCGATACTTTTCTCATCTCTCCTTTGATGGGTTTTTTTTCCATTCTTTTCCCCTTTCAGATAGAAGGCCTGGTCAGATTATCTCAAGAAGTTTCTCAGGCTTTGTCTATTGGGCATGCCGTTGTTGCCCTTGAATCCACCATAATCTCCCATGGTACTGTTGCATCATTCAATTTTTATTATGCCCTTTTGATAGTCCTTTGGATTTGACGAATGCTTCTTTAACTGTGTTGTACTTTGTCTGTGTAGGGATGCCGTACCCTCAAAATTTGACGACAGCCAAGGAAGTGGAAGACATAGTGAGAAAGAATGGAGCTGTGCCTGCTACAGTTGCAATTCTAGATGGCGTTCCTTGTGTAGGTAATAGTAATTTGTTTACAACTATGATGATGTTGCAATATATACTGAAAACACAGTCCTTTCATGTATTTTGATACACAATTACCAAATGTAATGCACTATGGCTTTGGCAAAAAGAATCATGCAGTTAAGACTAGTGGAAAAATATTTGAGTGAGGTTGAGAGGGGCTGTGAAAGGAATGTTAAATCAAGGGATATAAAGGATTCCTAGAAAAGTTTAATGTCCCTTTGTGTAGATTGGGAAACACAATTCCACTTGGAATTCTTATATCCCTTAATCAAGTTTGCTTCCACTTTGTCTCCCAACTCTAACTCAACTTTCTTACACTATTCTCAACTCAACTATAGTAGGAATCATGATTCTTGTTTCCAAACCAAAATTATGTATTGCTCAGTTTCACTAAGCTCTCTAGGTGATCAGGTTTAAGTGCAGAACAACTGGAGCGGCTCGCAACTCTTGGTACCAGAGCTCAGAAAACAGCTCGGAGGGATATTGCATATGTTGTAAGTACATGCTGATTTGTTCACCCAATAAAACTTTCATTAGTAACTTAAGGGGGTTAACCTTATGGTAAAATGGAGATGTGTAAACATCCATCACACTTGAGTCAGAAAATTAGGTGCCAACGTCATCAATTAAAAGAGAAAGAAGCAACATCACATCAATGATACCTTTTTTGTCCTAGTTTTGCCAGTTATCTACTTTCTAATCTTTCTTTATAGGTTGCCAGTAGACGGAATGGTGCCACAACTGTTTCAGCAACCATGTTTTTTGCTTCTATGGTACGTAATCGTTACTTAAATGGCAACAACTTGTTTGGTTGGCCACGAAACCTGTCAAGGACTAGTTTGCTAAACTTTCTCAGGTTGGTATCCATGTGTTTGTAACCGGAGGCATTGGAGGTGTTCATAGGCATGGAGAGCAAAGTAAGTGTAAATTTTTTGGGATTAGCTTGTACATCTTTCATTCTTACAATTATCACTCACTAAATTTACTTGAAGATATTTTTGTTTCTTCATGATAGCGATGGATGTATCCTCTGATCTAACTGAGCTTGGAAGAACCCCAGTAGCAGTTATCTCAGCAGGAGTCAAATCAATATTAGATATTCCGAAAACCCTTGAATATTTGGTAAACTCATTTGTTATCCTCAGAAGTATTTCCAAGTAATTCCAGATTCTTATGACTTAAGGTCACCACACTCGTTTTCCATTTTGGTATCAGTACAGGAAACACAAGGAGTTTGTGTCATTGGCTATAAGACTAATGAATTCCCTGCGTTTTTCACAGACACCAGTGGCTGTAAGGTAGTGACTAGCCACAATCTCACTGAGGCAATTTTTATCATCTAGCCACATTCTATTTTCTGTTAGAGTAACATCTACAGTTGCATGCAAAGCTTTATATAAAGAAGAAAAAACCTCTCTTTGAATTATGCGGCACTAATTTAGCCTTTTCTGTTGAGACTGGACTAGGCTCCTTGCCGAATGGACACCCCAGAGGAGTGTGCTCAGCTGATAGGCAAGTGATGCAGTCAGTTAATGCAAACTTATATGTTTCTACCTGAAAAGGTAGTTAGAATGATTGTGCTTATTATTATTTTTCTGTCCATTCCAGATGCTACCACAAAGCTGAAGCTTGGGAATGGGATTCTAATAGGAGTTCCAATCCCGAAGGAACAATCAGCATCTGGAAGTATGATTGAATCTGCAATCCAGAAAGCCCTTAAAGAAGCAAGGTTGCAAAATGGTTCCTGTTCTCATAAATTTCGTCAATCATGCCAAAATGGAAACAAACGCCTTAATGTTCACTTCTGAATTGGATTACAGGGAGAAGAATATAAGTGGAAGTGCTGAAACTCCTTTCTTGCTAGCAAGAGTGAATGAACTAACCGGAGGAGCTTCCTTGTCTGCAAGTATCCTTTGAAAAATGCCTCAATCTGATATTTTTTGAAAGCTTAAAGCTGACAATGGAAAGCTGCAACTATCTCTCCTTTTCCCTATAAAACTCAGTTCCATGTATCGTCATTCTTCAGGCATCACGAGATGTGATGTTGACTTCTTTTCTTACTACTGTTGGTTCCTCAGCCAAGTGATAGACATTGCACTGGTGAAGAATAATGCTCTTGTTGGTGCTAAGATCGCTGTGGCACTTGCGCAGCTCCGAGAGCACTGAAGCCAAACGTAAGCTTGTTTGATTAGCGAATAAGATAGTAGTAGAAAGCACTATTGCTTTTAGATTTGCCTCTAGCTGTGAATCATTTTAACAAGGAGAACTGATGTCTATATTTCTTGTAGGCGATGTGGACTAGGGATCATATGAGGAAAACTCTCCCCATAATTGGTAGGTTACATGTTGAACTTCAGAGGTCTGCAAGTATTTGGATGATCTTGGTAGTTACAATGGCAACATAAGTTTGTTTGCTTGTTGGTTGAAATTGATGTTGTATTGTCACAGTTTTGCTTGATTTTTAGTGTGGATTAAGATTTAAGATTGGATGTTAATCATGGGTTGATCGGATCACTGTCTGTAGCGACCATACTGAAATGAATCCAATATTTTTTTTTCCAGTTAGAACTTATACAGATAGCACTCTCAGAGTTTGGAACTGTTAGAGTAGGTGGGCTTTGTTGGATTCCTTTGTCTCGATTCAAACAAGACGCCAACTACGACTCCAGGAATAGAAGAGATGTGGTTATGTTTCTTGTTTGTATTGTTCAATGGCAATGAGTCATATCCAAACAAGGAGAGACAACCAAGTTGAACAAGTAAACTCCAAATACTACTTCCCAGCTTTGCACGCCTACTCCCCTTTTAACCTTTGGTTTCATATTCATTTTTGTCCCTTTTAATACTCAAATATCATTAAGCCAAAATTAGATTAGTTGACGAATAGAGCTTGAGCCGAATTTAATCATATTCAAACTTTGGCTTGTTCATTTTTGTCGAGCTTGAATTTGAATTCGAGTTGGAAAATTTTGGTTTGTGTTCAATTCGAGCCTATTCAAGTTTGGTTTGTTAACTACCATTTTACGAGCCAAATATTAGCTCAAGTCGAACTTCGCTCATCAAAACCTACGATGAGAAATTAATTTGAGTTGAATTTGAAGTTTGTATGCTAAAAACTATCTACAAGTCAAGCTAAAAAAACAAGTTGTCCTAAAATTTATAAGTTTTCTACACATGTTCTAATGAGCCATATTATTGAGTTAGTATTCAAGTTGACTTTCGAGTTCGAACCAGTTCACGAGCCTATCGAATCGAACATATGTTGACTCAACCGTAGCTTGTTTAAAATCGAATTAAATCCCGAACAAAAACCAAACATCGGGCTGCTTGCAAAAGCATGCTTTCAAATCGCCAACTGTTGAAAGAACTCTTAACCCATTAAATCTCACCGTAACTTCCTTGCGATTGAAGTGGAAACCCACTAGTAAACAAGACTCGACGGTGAAGCAACGTTTTGTGTTAGTTGGGACATGCTTGGACTTTTCTCTGGCTAAAGGAACGATGACAAACTCGTTTTCACACCAAATTTAAAAAATCCCAAAGAAGCTACTTGTTTCGGATTGTATTTATTAGGCCACCATGATTCCCGTCCTCTCTAAGCCACGACAAAACCCAACAGTCCACCTTTTTTCCACATTCATTCTACAAAGAGAAACAAACTAGAAAGAAAGAGACAAATTTTATGTTGCCTTGTGAAGAAAAAGAGAAATGTCCCCTCCCTCCCTTGTTTTGTCTGATAGAGAGAGAGAGAGAGAGGGGGAGGGCAAAATGGCTAGCATACTGACGCCTTAAACCTCCCTCCACTGCGGACGGCTCATCCAACGGCACACGTTTCATCCAAGAAAATCAATGATTGAGGATGAATTTGAGTAGAAATTTAGGCTTCAACTGAATCAGGAGTTTTTTAATTTTGGATTTTAATATCAGATTTGGATTTAAATTTTGGGTTTAGAGTTTGATATAGAGTTTGGATTTGGATTTGGATTTGAATTTGGATTTTGGGTTTAGGGTTTCAAATTTTTTATTTTGGTTTTGGTTTTGGTTTTAGTTTGCATCAAATTATGTGAAGAACAAATAGAGTTAACTCAAAGTCCATCAGTCAAAGCAACGGAAGTGATTGAAACATTGTGTTTTACTTTTCACTTTTTTATTCCGCTGGGGTGAAACTTGCTACTGTTTTTATCTCATTGTATTTTCGTTTTTACTGTTTGCTTTATTACTGTTGGAGTTGATATATAAACTCTAACCGATTGAATAAAACACGAAGGTTTTGAGCTCCATTTTCTCAACTTCTATTTTTCTCTCAACTCTTCCTTTCAAATTCAATCTTCAATCTAAGTTGATATGGTATTAGAGCGTTAATCCAAGGATCTAATCGCTCACGATAAGTCGCAGTGGTTCTCAGAATGAGGATGGTGATGAAGATGATCCAGATCCAGAACAACGGAGCCTTGGACTCACGTTTGGGACTAACAATCCGAATTAGAATGGATCTTCGTCAAAATTCTTCAATCTCACTTTCGGTAATTCCTATTATCTCAATCTGAATGAAAACTTAGCTCAGTCAATCGTCAGTACTATTCTGGATGGATCAAATTTTCAAATGTGGAGTAGATCAGTTCGCTTTGGAAACTAAGCACAAACTTGGATTTATCGATGGTACTATTCTACCTCCTCCGATTGCTAGTGAGAAATATCCATTTTGGGATGCATGTAATATGATGGTGTTATCTTTGGATTTCTAATTCCTTACATCCTGAGATCCGTAGGAGTATATTAAACCATGAGAATGCAAGATCTTATGGCAAGAGCTTAAGCGTAGATTTGGACAAGCGAATGCTCTGAAAATGGCTAATCAACTTGATGAAATACATGCATGTAACAAGGAAATCTGTCTGTGACTCAGTATTATACTACTACAAAGGAATATGGGAAGAATATAGTCAATTCTCTCTCATAGTGCCTTGTGTTTGTGCTCCAGGGAATGCTGTACCTAGTGCTACGGTTGTTGCCTTTCAGGAGAAGCAAGATACCGACTACCTTATTCGCTTTCTTAGAGGATTGAACAATGACTTTGAAGTTGTAAAAACACAGCTACTGATGATGTCACATCTGCCTTCTGTAAATACTGCTTATGACCATGCTATTCAACATCAGGAGAAATTGAAAGGAGGAATGATGATAGGCAAAAAACACACACCTCCAGCGGTGGCATTTACAGTTCCGTCAGCTGGTGATTCTAAGATGGCAACAACAGCAAGCACTGGAAATTCAAGAGACTACACTAATGCAGGAAAGAAATTCTGCAGATACTGCAAGAAGGAAGGGCATATACTGGATGAATGTAAGAAGTTAAAGTGGAAGAAACAACATGAGCAGAATGCAACAAATTCTATCACTTCGACTCGTTTTGCAAGCTTTGTGGAGCAACAGCAGCATGAAGTCCCCACAATTACAGCTGCTCTCTCTCTGATCGACTATGAACTTCCTCAACTCAAGCAGCTATTACAAATAGTCCAGGAACCTAAAGTCTCCACAATAGGGTCAAAGGTTCCAACTCTTCCTAACTTCTCAAGTAAGTTGGTTATGTATGGTGGTTGTTGTTCTTATTTAGCTGACTAGTGAATTTTGGATAATAGAACTTCTAATCATATCACTTGTTCTCTTAAACATTACATTTCTTATAAATATATCATAGGAATTAATATATATCTTCCTGATTTCACCCCATGTCAGTTAGCCATATAGGAAGTATCAAATTGTCGCATGGTTTAGTTATTCATGACGTTCTGTATGTTCCAAAATTCCAATTCAATCTTGTCTTTGCCAGTAAACTGACTTCTAATCTTCCAATCTCCCTAACTTTTCAATCAAACAAATATCATCTCCAGGACGTTACAAACGGAAAGACGATTGGTTTAGCAACTCAGACTAGAGGCCTATATCATATTCAACCCAATGACAAAGACCTTTTACAATCTTCACAATACATATCCCACGTAGCCGTTAGTCACAATTTCCATCCTAAAGAAATCAGTCCCTGGCGAATGGGGCATCCCAGTGCAGAGAAACATAAACTTCTGAATAGTCTAGACAAAAAAGTTGTTTCAGAAATAGTTAATCATTGTGTTGTTTGTCATCTTTTCAAACATAAACGTATTTCTTTCCGTAGCAGTCAAACTCATGTTGCTTCTATGTTTGATCTTATTCATGTAGACATTTGGGGCCCTTGTCAACTGAATCTTATGATGGTTATAAATATTTTCTTACTATACTTGATGACTATTATCGTGGAGTTTAGATTTATTTGATGAAGTCCAAATCTGAAACCAGAACCCTATTACAATCTTTCTGTAATATGGTGCAAACTCAATTCCAGACTAAAGTTAAAATGATTCGTAGTGATCAAGGGAAAGAGTTCCATATGTCTGACTACTATGCTGAACATGGTATAATCCATAAAATGTCTTGTGTCCAAACACCTCAACAAAATTCCAAAGTAGAAAGAAAGCATCAACATTTTCTCAATATAGCTAGAGTTTTACAATTTCAATCTGGCCTTCCTCTTCTTTACTGTAGTGATTTTATGCTGCACTCAGTTTAATAAAACTCCTTATTAATAGAACTCCTTCCTCTGTGTATCAAAACAAGACTCCTTATGAAATGCTGTACAAGTCTCCTCATAATCTAGATCATATTAGAGCCTTTGGATGTCTTGCTTATGATGCTACTCTTACTCACAATCGAACCAAATTTCAACCTCGTGCTAAACAATGCATTCTTCTAGGTATTCCTCCTAATATCAAAGGATACAAACTTCTTGACATTGAAACTTCTCAAGTCTATATTTCTAGAGATGTAAGTTTCAATGAAAACAATTTTCCCTATAAATCTACTGAAATATCTGGCATTGCTCCGCTAGAAACAAAAATCTTACTCTCTCCTGAAAATGACATTGTCTCACTTCCTAATCCTCCCTTATAGAAACATTACTCTCATGATATTCCTCCAAGTTCTTCTAATCAATCTAAATCTCATGAATCAGTTGCTCCAGATACAAATTCACATGTCACTAATCAATCATCCCAGCTGCTGGACTCACTTTTTGACTGTGAATAAGAGGACGGATCTGAGGATCCTGAATTTCATCCAACAGGGGAGAGAATGTAGTCTGTTCTGCTAGATGTTAGGCACTTTACAAGGTCAAGACGTTTATCTGTTCATCTTGCAGATTATCACCCGAATGCTAATGTTACTAGACATTCTTTCGCACCAGTTGTTTCTTATAGTGGTTTGTCTGATATGTTTAGAAGTTATGCCTTGAGTGTAATTGTTCAACAAGAGCCATGTAACTTTGAAGAAGCTAGGCTTGACCCAAAGTGGAATGATGCTGTCAAAAATGAACTTGGAGCACTAGATGAAAATCACACATGGGACGTGGTTCCAGACTCAGATGAGTATCACAAAGTTGGAATTATATGGATTTTTAAGCTAAAGTTGAAGTTTGATGGAAATGTAGAAAGACACAAAGCAAGATTGGTTGCTCAAGGATTTAAACAAATACATGAAGTTGATTTCCTTGACACATTTTCCCTATTGTAAAGATTAACACAGTTAAGATATTGCTATATTGGTTGCTATAGCAGCAGCTCAGAATATGCACTTGGAACAAATGGATGTATCCAATTCTTTTCTGCTTGGAGATTTGATAGAAGAAGTGTACATGAAGATTCCAGAAGGACTTGAAGCACTACTAGGTACTTGTTTGAGGTTAAAAAAGTCACTTTATGGATTGAAACTGACCAGTAGACAGTGGTTTGCTAAGCTGACTAATTCCTTGTTACAACATGGATTCAGAAAAACTCATTCTGATTATTCATTGTTCATTAAAGACATTGGTCAGTCACATGTGATATTGCTTGTTTATGTTTATGACATAATACTTGTTGGGAAGGATATGTCTACGATTGAAGAAGTCAAGAATTATTTGCATTAGTAGTTCAAAATTAAAGACCTTAGAGAACTCAGATACTTCCTTGGTCAGGAGATAGCTCGCTCCAAGAAAGAGATTGTTGTAAATGAAAGGAAATATTGCATTGAACTGCTTACAGATACTGGATTCTTGGAAGCGAAAGGAAGTGAAGTCCAATGGAAGTTAATTCAAAATTGAGTATGAAGCCAGGAACTACTTAAAGATCCGTCTGTTTACCGAAACTTGGTAGGATGATTACATTATCTGACCATACCAAGGCCAGACATCATCTTTGCTGTTCAACGACTTAGTCAGTTCCAGAATGAACCCTATAACACTCATCTAGAAGCGACTCCCCGTGTTTTAAGATATAAACTCTAACTGACTGAATAAAACACGAAGCCTTTGAGCTCCATTTTCCCAGCTGCTATTTTCTCTCAACTCTTCCTTTCAAATTCAATCTTCGATCTAAGTTGATAGTTTGGGTTTAGGGTTTAAATTTTTGAATTTAGGTTTTGAATTTTATGTTTGGGAGGATCCTGAACCCATATCTAAAATAAAAAAACTCAAAATCTAAAACTTAAAAACCTTGCCCTCAAAATTCAAAATCAAACTCAAAAGTAAAATTCAAATCATAACAAATTAAAAAATGAATATGATTAAAACTAAATAACCACTTGATTCATTTCGAAAAAAAACCACTTGATTAAATCT
Organism: Linum usitatissimum; assembly: GCA_030674075.2. Classification (NCBI taxonomy): domain Eukaryota; kingdom Viridiplantae; phylum Streptophyta; class Magnoliopsida; order Malpighiales; family Linaceae; genus Linum; species Linum usitatissimum. The sequence continues at coordinate 4,938,575 of JAUJYP020001374.1, forward strand.
GGAACGTAGGTTTTTGGATGTCCAATCCGGGCCGTTGATTGCCGAGCGTCCGCCTTGCCGACTAATTAAGCCGTGCGTATGCTAGCCGAACTGGGGAAGGAAAAAGCCAAGAGAAGGGGCTCGTCTTCTAATAAATTCCATATTCCACTGATGCGAAGAACGACAACAAATCGTAAAACGACAAAAGAACAGTAACAGCTCCCCTTAACGCATTGTCGATGAGAAGGACAAAGCGAGGGGGGGTTTGGTTTGGTTTTAGTCATGAAACAGCAACCAAATGTTGACAAAAATCTCTCGGCTGTGCTGGGTGTGAGACAGAGTGCTGCTTACCTTGCTACCTTTTTATTCCAAATCCACCACCCAATTGAATTTCAGAGGCCACACTGCACAAACAAGATAAACGAGTGAACAACCAACTCCCTGAATAAAATCGTCTCTTCTATCATAGGTTCTGGAGATAACTCCGTGGAATATTCATCCTGTTTTTTTGTGAGCTATCCCTTTTCTGATTCAGTAGTTACTCTGTCTCTCTTCTGAAATTCATCATTTAAGTTTCTAAACCCGTCTGTTGCACCAAAGTATCTTCTTGATTAACCAACCCCATTCAGCATCCTCTGGACTGAGATTCTCCAATTTCTCGTCGTTGTTTCATCCTGTTTCTTTCTGGGGTTTTTTTTATCATTTTCAAAACTCAGTAAGGATCTTTTACTGTTTAAATTCTCCATTGGAAATTTTGTTCCTTTGTTGGGTTTCTTTGTGCAATTGGAATCTTCACTATTTTGCTTCAATTCTTTCCTTTTTCCGAGCTACCCTTTTTCTGACTTAGTAGTTACTCTGCCTCTGTACTAGCAAGTTATCTTCTTGAACTGAGATTCTCAATTTCTTGTTGTTGCTCATCGTCTAAACCTCGTCCAAATGTTTCAAGACGATGGATCGTCCTCGGCCACGTCATCACCTCTCCAATACTTCTCCATGATGCCAATCTCCCCTAATCTTAATTCACCCTATCCATCATGGTTGAGAGAGCTCAAATCCGAAGAGAGAGGGCTCTACTTGATCCATCTCTTGCTCACCTGTGCCAACCATGTAGCATCCGGCAGCCTTTCAAATGCAGAGATTGCCCTTTCCCAGATCTCCCAACTATCCGCACCAGATGGAGATACTATGCAGCGCATATCAGCCTATTTCACACAGGCACTTGCTGACAGGATCATTAAGTCCTGGCCTGGCGTTCACAGCGCCCTCAACGCTGCCAAATTAGCCATCCCTTCTGAGGAATTCCTGGTCAAGAAATATTTCTATGACATGTTCCCCTTCTTGAAAGTTGCATTTGTGCTCACCAACCAGGCCATAATGGATGCCATGGAAGGTGAAAAAATGGTTCATGTAATCGATCTTCACGCATCCGAATCTGCACAGTGGATTGCGCTTCTCCAGAGTTTGAGCACTCGACAACCTGACGGTCCACCACATTTGAGGATTACAGGGATTCATCAGCAGAAGGAGGTTTTGGATCGAATGAGTCGCGAACTAATCGAAGAAGCAGAAAGGTTAGACATTCCGTTTCAGTTCATACCAATTTTGAGCAGTTTGGAGAATCTTGATGTTGAGAAATTGCGTGTCAAAACCGGTGAAGCACTGGCGATAAGCTCTGCTCTCCAGTTGCATCCTTTCCTTGCCTCTGATGATAGTAACGAATCCTCAAGGAAGCTATCGAACTCGAACTCTCATTTCCAAAGGCTGTTTCAGATGAGACAGCAAGGCACATTGGGGGAGTTGCTTGAGAAGGACATTGTTGTTGATGGGTACAGCCCGAGTTCTGATTCAGCTTCATCATCACCACTCTGTAATAGTAATTCGAAGATGGATAGCTTTCTTAATGTCCTGTGGAGTTTGTCGCCTAAGGTGATGGTGGTGACTGAGCAAGACTCGAACCATAATGGGGTGACGTTGATGGAGAGGCTACTAGAGGCACTCCATTCGTATGCGGCTTTGTTCGACTGTCTGGAATCGAACATGCCAAGAACTTCAGTGGAAAGGCTGAAGGTGGAGAGGATGCTGTTTGGGGAGCAGATCAAGAACATTGTTGCTTGCGAGGGAAGCGAGAGGAAGGAAAGGCACGAGAAATTGGAGAAGTGGATTCAAAGGCTTGAAATTGCTGGGTTTGGTAATGTTGGTTTGAGCTATTATGGGATGGTGCAGGGTAAGAGATTGCTGCAGACTTATGGATGTGATGGTTATAGGATGAAGGAAGAGAATGGATGTGTAGTTATTGGATGGCAAGATAGGCCTCTTTTCTCCGTCTCAGCATGGAGGTGTAGGAAGTGAAATTAAAGACGACTTTGTAACCTAAGAAATTTTGTTTAATCTTGCAACTGTGTACCATTAGGATGAACCTGAAACAATTGGAATGGAATGATCTGCAAAGGCAGTCTTTTTTTGTGTATAATCACTGTTGTTGCTGCTGCATAATTATACTTCTCTGTCGAAAGTATCATGAAGCTAAGTACTTCGTCGTAAAATATAACTAGTCACAACACATTACAAGAGCACAACTTCCCTCAAATGAGTAACTCTGTAATTTATAACAAGTTACAATACATTAGGCTGCAGTATCAGGAAAATCAAAGCAACCACAAGAATGGATTTTTATTCGGTTCCTAACTGTAACTCTGTCAATTAGTAAAGTATGCTTTCATCCACCAACTTGTAACGAGCAGGTTGGCAATTCCATGTACATCTCTCTGCTCAGTCTTCTGTAGTTATCACCACTGAGCAGGTTGGCAATTCCATATCCATTGGGTCTTGGTTGAATATCTGCAAGTATACAGTCATTAATTGTTTTGTTTTTCTTTCTTTTTTTCTACACGGAGTCAGGTCCTTTCTGCAAGAATTTCTTTACAACAGCTTCCTTGATAGCTTTGAGAGAATCTTCAATGTCATCGCAGAGTACATGAGGATCAGGAATCACTCCTGGATCTACTGCCAGGGAAATGGTCATCTTGTTGCAGTAACTCTGGAAATGGATGGTCAAGGCCTGCAGGTAATAAAGAGATCAGATAAGTTAAAATTGGAAACTTGTCAACATTGCACTTTGGCAAGCGCAGAAAAAATACACCTGAAAACTACTATTTACCAAGATCTTTAGAACCGGACCAGAGTTCCAATCGTTGAGATTAAGGGTTTAGTAGTTCAGCTGGGTTCAGACGGTTAGTGTTTTTGGATCTGACCGTTTTTAATTATTAATTAAAATTATTAAACCGGATCAAGCTCATAGTATAAAGAGTTTATTATCAAAATTTAACTAGTTAAAAACATAACCTATTAGTTCCTTTTTAATATAAAGTTTCAAAATGTAAACAAATTTGAAAATATATCGAATTAAATTTCGTATGTACTTCAATTTATAATCCACATCAATTTATGGTAATATAGTATTTTTAGAGACGGTAGTTACACCATATTTACATTTGGGAGACTAGGAAACAACCACCAATTTTACCTCCCCACTCAAGCCGCCGTGCTGGTTTCAATGGTTCATGGTCTGACCTGCTAGTCCGATCCGGTTTTACCAATAATGCTATTTACAGCATTCCAAGTTGTGCAAGTACACAGTTGAGAGAAGCATACTTACGTGGGGATGTCCATAGACGCTTGGAGCAAGATAAGAGACCGGATGACCATAAAAGCTAATTTCTTCAACTGGACCGACCATATTCGAAAAGGCTAACGTAGTGTTGAAAAGAACTCTACTGGCAATCCAGGAAGCCACCTGTTCCCAATGTTCAGTCAGTAGTGAAACATATTTGCTCAGATTTACTACTCACTTCACTTGTGATGAATCTTTCTTACCTTCACTCCCAACGTCTGGATGACTACCCTAGCGCCTAGACATGTGAAAACCGGTTCCAACGACAGCTTCTTTCGATCGTCTACCGACTTAGCACCTCGAATATGGTCCAAAGGATCGTCTTGTAGAGCAATGGTGAGAGGAAGCATTAGGTATCCTATCCAGTTTCCCCATCCCCATTTCGCTTTGGGTCCCTTCGCCATCAAATCAGCCAAATCCTGCTCATGACAGTAACGTTAAAGAGGTACCAGAAATGTGCTCTTCAACAGAATGTCTGAAAAGGAAATGACAGAACTTTGTTTCCCCGGTTCATACCTGGATCCCTCTTGCTGGTCTCAAGTTAACCAGAACACATGCTCTAAGGCGCATGTTTCTTGGAAGATTCTTACTTTCTGTTTCATTAGGCTTCCCATTCTCACCTGCCAAATCAAGGATGATAGCTTATTAGTACCGTGTCATCTGCGCTTGTGAATACTCGATTGACATAAAGGCAAGGCTAAACTTCTTTATCTTGAAAGTAATGCTTCTCAGCATGAAAAAAAAAGAGAGGAATATACAACAAAGACGGGACAAAACCCACCATATTTTCTATAGAGATATTGCGAGAGACCAGCTTGTGTCCCTCCAAGTACAACATCATTGATGGTCTACTAGAGTCAGCATAACAAATTCAGAAATTAGCGCAAAAGAAAGAAAAACACAGTAATTGGAATGACTTCAGTTGCCATTACGCAGTACTTTCTGCTATACTTGATAGGACAGTACTTTCATTAAATTCTTTACCAGCTTAATATCATCCAAGCTAACTAGTTATAATCATCTGTACGTCGTTACAGACACTATAACTAGTTACATAAGGTGTCTGTAACTAGTTACACGACTTTATAGCAGCATGTTTCGCAAATTTTGGTATTAGCAGAACAAGTCGAAGATATTCATACCGTATTCATTGTATTCTTGACCAGCTTAATGTCATCCAAGCTAACAGTGCGATGCACAAACCGCCTGGGCTTCTGTCCCTCCCGGGTTGGAGCTTTGAGAGGAGTCTTGGTGTCTGTCAAAAACAACATTGTTGCTGCTAACAGAAACATATCCACCAAAGTGTTCCACGTCAATTTCAGCAGCATCCAAACGATCCACCAAAATCCACCACTGGAGACATTAGCTCGAGTCCTCCTGCGATTGCGAATGGGAAGAGTAGGCAATACTTCAGGGTCCGACGAGTTTCGAGTACAAGCTAGAAGAAGAGACACCAACGATGCACCATCGCCTACTGAATGATGGATCTTGAACACTCCGACAGCTTCCGCATCAGATGTTCTGACGTTTAGCAGGTGCAGCTCCCATAATGGCTTAGAGGAGTCCAATGGGAATGTACTAAGATGAGAAACATAGTCTTCCACGAATTCGTCAGGGTTCTCCACAGTACTGCCATCGCCTAGATTCGGAATAACGATGTGCTCGTCCAGATTGACTATAGTCTTCTCCCATTTCATTTTTCTGCCTTTGTAACCATCTACCACCTACAACATTTCGGACAAGAACAATGTGCCTAAAGGCTAAAACGACTGCATATGTCAACCTTGCACTACAAACTCAGTCGGTCTTAGGTAAGGTCTGGCTTCTAGAATCATGTTTTTTAAAAAGTTGACTTGAGATTAGTAAAAGGAAATTAGGAATAAAAAAGATTCTTAAAAAAGTTTAACTTCCATTTGAGTAACTTGAAAAATACAATTTCACTAAAAATCTCTTATATCTCTCTATTCAACTTTCTTCTCTTAACTTCTTACAATCTCAAATCAACTTTCTTCAACTTTCCCAGCAAAGATAATTTCTAAGAAAGTTTAATTTTCACTTCATTAGTTTAAGAAACATAATTACACTTAGAATTTTTTATATCACTCTATTTAACCTTCTTCCCACAACTTCTTCCGACTTTAACTTAACTTTCTTCAACTACCCTCAATTCAATTTTTCTAAAAAACTAAATTCTAGATGCCAACCCTTACCGATAATTATTAGGAAAAAAAACCAATTGTAGTGTATTAATTACATTGATATTGATGTCAAATAACTGAACAAGAATATTTTAATGTCACCTACCTAGACAATAAAACTAACGTCGCAATCTATTCTCACGGTAAATGACAAAAAATGGACCTAACTGATGAAACTTTTCTCAAAATATAGTTTCCAATCATATCAATAATGATAATAGAAAAGAGAGAAATAGAGATTAATCAAACTAGTAAACTTCTCTGTATACGACACCTAGAAGAAAGATTATTTTATCATACGATCAATGAGCAGGAAAATGAAGAAAATATCAATGGAAAACTGCAGAAGCAGAGATCAAAACGAACAACAGAAGACGCATTGACCAATTTCAAGAAACAGAGAGGGGATTGATTGATGATGGGGATTCTGACCAGTTTGCTTGAGAAACGAGGGTGTTTGATCAAAGTGCGCTCCAGCCCAGACTTTATTGCAGCAGGATTGATCTTAATCTTGTAACCCATGATCGCCACGATATAACAGTTGAACTTGGGCGAATGGAACAAACGGGCAGCTGGGCTCAACGCCTCCGCTCCAATTGCTGTGGTGGTAAAGGTGGATGTTTTAGCCTTGATATTTGCTGTCACCGCCACTTCTTCAATCAATCCTCCCGCTTTAACCTCGCCCGCCATTAATTAGTCCTATATCCTAACTGGGGTTTGATTTTCTCAGCTATTTCACCTCACCTTCTGCTGGTTTTGTTAATTGGGGTGGTGATTACATGAGGGGGGGAGTTGGGCCGCCGGCGACAGTGGATGTGGCGGCTCCGGCGTGTTGGAGGGAAGGGTAATGACGGATGATTTGGGCTTTTTGAAAATTTGAGGAATGGGTGGAGATATTTCAGCTTTGCCGGCTTTATTTTACACCTCCCCTCATTTTGCCTTTTCCTAGGCCAACCAACCAAGGAACCATATACCAAATTGCCGACCAACGATTTTCAACGTTTTGTGACACTTATATCTAAGTGGTTCACTAACCCTTTCTTTGAACTTCAATTGTTTACAACCAATAACCAATAAGTCCAAATGACCAAACAAGTACATAATAAAATCTCCCAACGGTCCCCTAGTGGTATAACAACAAAAACGGCTTCTTTTCTTTTACCAAAAAAGGGTTAGACTTCAAGCTAGTATCATGGTGATCAGTACATCTCTTCGAGCTCTATTAGACGATATGATGTTCCGATGTCCAATCCAAGTATATAAAAAGAGAAATTCAAAAATAAATGGGCCAGGTTAACAAAGCATTGAGTGACTACAATCTGAGCATACACTAAGATCGATCGTTGGCCATGCCACAAAAGGGTCCGATTTGATCATCGAGATTACTGGTTGGCCACAAAGGCCCCGATTAGATTATCGAGATTATTGATTGGCAACAAAGGTCCCGATTTGGTCTACAGACCGTTAATCATCCCAGGGGTTCCGCACCCCATGGTGGTGGGCCACCAGCACAAACATCTCTATACTACTAGTCTAATAGAGTTAGATAACAAGTTAAAATGAGTTTTTATTGAATCTCGATATCCTATCTTTATTTCATTAACCCTTAATTGGTTATAACTATTACTAGTCAGATTCGGCAAAAGAACTCTTATAAGGTGAAATCACGAAACAGCTTGATCTCAAAACACTGACTAAATGATCAAATTGCCGCAAGAACAGTAAAATTCCTCACCTTACAAAAACCGAATCTTGAAACGTATAGAAAATAACAATCCTGGCCCTCGCAGCCTTCCGTTCCGCACTAGAAACCCCAATCCATAACAATAAAATCCTAATTTATCCTCCAATATGGATTTGATCAACTTCTTCATACAAACTTTCATGATCACTAGTTTGCTTAATAGCGGCATGAAATTTTGAATAAAAGTTAGTAATACATTGCTCACTTGTAATTCTAAATAGTTATATAACTATAAATATATGAGGGTATAATTAGATAGCATAGAAGCATATAATTAAATAAAATTAAAGGATTTATATCTACATGTCTTCAAATTAATACATTCATAACTATTTTAAACTTCACACATCTCTTAATGTTGAGGTCAAATACCTAATTGGTCCCTAAATTTGGGTCATATTATGCAGTGGTTTCAAGACTTTCAAATCGACTGCAACATTATCGAAATAATTTTTTATAAAAAAATCTTAGGTCTTGTTAGGCTGTAACCATCAATCACATGGATATTGAGATAACTTTTTTCAGTTGTTTTCCCATGAAGAATTTTATGTATGTGTTTAGAAATAGAAATCTCGAAATTGATGAACAAAAAACTATTTTAAACTTGATACATATATTCAGATAGTTAATACTTAATATCCATTTCCCACCCGTCATAATTTTCAATTTGAATACATATAATTGAAACCATATAAATACCCATGAACCTTAGACAGTTTTCAATTATAACCATAAGTGAAAAAAATTAACTGCTAAGAAAAAAAAGTTACAAAGTTCATTACTTATTGAGCATTTTAAATTTTATATATCACTATAAATAATAGTCCAATTACATAATGAGAATATTTTAGTACTCTATACTTAATACCCAAAAAAATAAAATAATAACCTTTTTTGAACATAAAAATATCTCATGAGAAAAATATTTTGTATAGGAGCTAGACTATTCAGTTTCAGTACAGGTACTTCCATATCCATACATATGTACTCAATCATAACAATTTCACTAGTAATTATCAATAGCTATATAACTATAAATATATGAGTGTATAATTAGATAAATGGATTTAAATAACGCTACAGTGCCTCCACCAAACTGGGGTGATAGTTACCTCCATTGATGTTTAACCTATATGCCGCAATTTTTTTGCTTAACCGAATATTGGAATCAATATATATAATCTTATTAAGTCTAAATTAAGTTGCGTTGAAATTTTTAGTCATCATGATATAAGATTACACCCGTTGTTCTTCAAGTTTTCTCCCATCGATACATTTTTAACTAAACTGAAGGATAATCATCTCTATCGAATTAGTTTTTTGCTCAAATCGCTGCATCTGTTCTTTTATGATGTGTGGATTCATATCCTCAAAAAATTAAGTTTTAAAGGCATTTTTATTCATTACCCTAACCTTTGATGGAGGCACCATAACGCTTGCCAATTTAAATATATGAGTGTAGTCATTAGATAAAGTGAAAGAATTATATATATGTTTCCAAATTAATGGATTAACAACTATTTTAAACTTAATGTGTCTATTATGATTGGGGGAAATAATACTCACTTTTAGTAGGAGGCACCGTAGTACTTCTCCTGTAAATAATAGTCCAGTTACATAATATAACATTTGACTATTCCATACCTATAAAAATGTAAAAATAATTACATTTTCTAAACATAAAATATCTCATGATAAAAGTAATTTTTTAAAGAGTTTTTAGACTATTCAATTTTGGTACAGATACTTTAATATTCATACCATGTGTACTTAATTATCATGGTTTCATATTTGGTCAACTCAACTTTTATCTTGTTTATTTTAATTTTACTTTCACAAATATTGTTATTCCAAATTTTTCGTGTCAAAGTTGCTCAGTTAATAGGTTCCAACCTCTAGCAATGTCTGAATGCCTACCTATATAGATTGTATCACAATACGTATATAACAATTACATTATCTATTTCACATATATATATATAAATTATCGATGGCATACCAATTGTATAAAACATTGTTATATTGATGTTATCCTAATTTATATAGTATTATCAAATTAAATTGTAACACAATGTGACATTATAATCATTTTTTTGAAAAGATCAATAAAACATATTATAATTGATATTATTGAAATTGAAAAAATATAACAAATAATATTTGTGACTTAAAAATATTTTTTAAATATTTTATAGAAAATTATATACATAAAAATTAAAAGTAGAGAAGAAAAAGTAAGGATGAGATTATAATGAGCTGCTATATGGGCACCAATTGAATTGTAAGGAAATAGAAGTACTTAGATGAGAACTACTTGTTCCATAAGAAAGGAATAAGATTGAAAAATTAAATGGGGAGTCCCCCTATCTTTTTTATTCTTAACTAGGTTTGATGATTGCACGATATTATTAAATTTTAAATTAAAATTAGTGTGATATTGCATACATATAAATCTAAAAATTTTATATACATTTTCAAAAGATTTAGCAACTTGACATAAAGTTTTAAACAATAATTTAGTAACGTCATATAAATTAAATTTTCCCCCTAACTTTCTTACTAAAATTTCCCTAACTTTATTATTTAATTAATCTCTTTTACATATAAACTCGAATTGGAATAAATTTTACACCGACATCTTAGTTTCTCAAAAACGATTAAAACTAGTATAGTCTTAATATATTTTGACCAATTATCTTTTAATGTCAAACTAATTATTTGAGTGCCTCAAAACTAGACTTCACATGTGAGGTAGTTATTAGTAATTTAGATGTATGTATCTTCACTCGAGAAGCAGAGCCGAAAGAATTGAAGTTTTTATTTCAATATAATGTTCCATTAAGTTCTTTCTTTTCGAGATTTATCATTTAAGCATTTAAAGGTATATTGGGCTTTTCAAGTGAACGATACATTGAAGCATTCATATTTATTGTTACTTTCAAATATATAGTTTAGATAGAATGTTTTATTTAAATTCATATATTTCTATGTCAAATGTTTAAAGTTATATAGGGGTTTGAAGTAAATAATACATTGATGCATGTATATCTATGGTTAGTTTTAAATAAAAAATTTCATTATAATGTTTAATTTTTTGGATTTATTACGTAAAATATTTAAAGAAACATTAGACTTTTAAAGTAACTAAGTAATATATGTTGATGCATAATTTTTTGTGGATTTTGTTCACGACACAAATTGATATATAACATTCATCCAAGTTTATTGATGCATAATTTATTGTGGATTTTTTTCATGACACAGATTGATATATAACATTCATCTAAGTTTACATGTAATGACCAATTTGCCATTAAAATAGGGAAATTTAAAAACTTGATAAGGGTGTTATAGACCTTTTAACATATCTTGACTATTTATTAAAATGTCCTTACCAGGGTACTTTCAAATAAAATAAAAAGAATAAATAGCTTGGTAAAAACTTTAATTAACACTACTATAAGTAACTATATTATAAATGGTGGAAACAAGTCTCATAACATTTTAAATGATCCTTTTCCTAAATCCATGTCCACAATGACACATTCTGAATCAGAATCACTCTGCTCCTACAACAACTACCAACACCTTGGTGGGTGGTTTGGGGTCAATCCTTCGTGCTATATGTATAATAATGATTCCAAATATATATTGGAATATAAGACATATTATTTCATAACATTTATCAACATTATCTTAACCGTCATATCACATAAAGAAATCATCTTTACATAATCCTAGCATAAATACAAAATTTAATCATAACATGTAATAAGTAACCATCAACAAAGATTGTAACACAACTCAATCAAGTTAGGTACATTATGAATGGTAATATCGTAGTTCTTAAATCATTCATATGATAGTTTTCGTAATCATAATGCAAACTCTTATACTAATTCTCAAACGTATCTTAATTTGTATGGGGCGTCCCCCAACTCAACTAACTAGCCCTACCGCCCATTCGTAAGATACGTAAATGTCTCGGAGCACGTATCCATCGGACAATAATTCATAAGGGCAATTCAAGCCCGATTCATAATTCATAAAGGCATTACCGACCAAATTTATAATTCGTAAGGGCAACTGCGACCCGAGTTATATAGGTGATAGTCTAGATAGTGAGCCACATTTTAATCCAGGAAATTTGTTCAGGCACAATTAATCGAAAATTATGTAGACAGTCAAGTGGAAACGTAAATTACACAATTTGGCCATTGTCAACACCTAGAGTGCGCGGCACAGAGTAGCATGTGCGGCGTTGAGTAGCATGTGTGGTGCATCGTATGTACTTATCCAATGGTTATTTTCAAATGGTCGTTACATGACCATTTGAATATAGTCTTAGGATCACCCTAGGGCGCGTCGCGCATCCTATAATCCGTTGCGCACTGTAGGACTGATCAAACGGCAATTTTCCATTCCTATATATAATTTGTGCAGTTTGGGATGAAACAACTCACCCCTCCTACTAATTCTGTATTCCTCTAACTTGAGGATTACCAAGAATGCAAGTTATCGATATACCATCTAGCAAACAACGCGATGCCTTAAATCCATTTGTAGTATAGGAAAGTTTTCAACATTTGTAGACTAATTCTTATAAATATTTTTGAGTGGTCTTCACTGTTTGGCTATTAATTCGGTGCTTACATGATACAGAACTGAATTTGCACGACACTGATTCACTAGAATGATAGAGGCATTTAGAAAAAACTCCACCACAAAATATCCATCCCGTCCCTAAATTTCCCCTAGGTATAACTCAAACATAACCAAAAAGCCTTTTTCATGTCCCCCATAATATCGTATCCCCTTTCTTTCAAGCCTTCATTTGATCATGTGTACATAGGGGTATGTAACTCGGTTGAGTTTAGGAGGAGTTTAGGAGTCAATAAAGTTGTTAAGTTGAATAATTGTATGGTTATCTAGTCTCGCTAAGTATTAGTTTGTGTATAGTTTTTTCTTATTTAGAAAAAAGAGTAAAAAAAATCTCGAAAAAAGGAAGGAGACAAAAAAAGATCCAGTCTCTAAGATAAAAAAAATGAAACAAAAAGAAGAAAAAAAAATCAAAAATACGAAGAGAAGACCAAAAAGGTCTCGAGTTAGTGGAATAAGCGAGCAAAGAAGCTCGAAATAGTTTACACTAGGGATAGACGAGCTAGTTTGAAGCTCTTGTTGAAAGTTGAATCCTTCCATCATGTTAGTTGTCTTAGTAGTTTAGCTCCATATTAGATTAAACCGAGTCGTCCGCCACTGTGTACAACTACTACCAAATTCATTTCACCTTCTTTTCTCTTTTCTGACCACAGTACAACTCAAATAAAGTCCTTTTGACTAGTGTTTAATGTGCCTTGATATGATGACTAGTGTTTACGATGTTTTGTGCATTTATATCTTCTATCTCAATTTACTATCTCAAAGCCATCTAAGGTCCATTTGATGTCATTTTGGAGTTTTTTTCTATACATTTCAGGTACGAGACTATATCAAGGCACTATTCAGAGAAATACATACATGCATAGACGAGACAGGATGAACGAAAGAGTCGAAGAAAGCAAATTCTGGATGTTGTCAAGAATGGCACCTTAGTTTTGTCAATAATTGTATCTAGGCTTAGGGGCAATATTTGATAAGGTTAGGCGTCATATGTAACAACATCCCCTGGAAAGTTAGTTAAAGATTGCGCCTTAGACTTGTCAATAATTGTGCCTTGCTTAGGTGCAATCTTTGACAACCCTTAGGCGCAATATGTGACAAATCTGGCAGAATTTGGGAATTGAAAATCCTATTTAATAAAGGTCGTCTCTCCTTCATTCAAGGGAAGACTTTTTTTGGGCGAAATTCATAGCAAAGTTTAGAGAATTCGGAGCAACTAGAAGACAACGACTTCAAGGAGCTCGAATCGGCAACGACGAATCAAGTTCTCGACGGGAATCTGTGAAATTAGTTTTTTAATAGTTCTCTATATAAACTTAGAATCAATGATTTTCTTTGTTGATTTTGATTGGTTCTTCGAGATAATGAGTAGCTAAAATCCTCGTGCTTATATTAGATGAACCCTATGTGATTTCCTTAAACCACTGTTAAATGACCTAACATCGGATATATTTCGCTGTACATTACTATTCATAAAAATAGTTAATTTCCCCCAACTTTTTATGATTTAATTTGTAACTAGTTTGTATTGTCGCGCCATGCCGCATAACATAAAATTGATCGTGTTTAGATTTTACGCGCCCGTAGAACATGATATAAATTGAGGGATTTCTCCGGAAAATGTTAGAAACTTTACGACAATAGGTAATGAATAGTTGACAAAATTTTTTGAACAATAATCAACTCATTCAAAACATTAATAATGATGCATAATTAAACAGTTACATGAGTTGTAAATGTGTAGTCAAATGACATCTTGATTGGTTGATAACTTGTATTGTCATAAACCGTCATAAACCATGCTGATATGCAATATATCAACACCAATTTTCTTCCCTCGAGCAAAGTTGACTTGTTCTGATTTATTACCACTATGATCGCCAAAATAACAGCGAAGTTATCTCGACAATACAAGTGTCGTATGTGTCCAAAGGTTTCTCTTGATATGCTTGTACTCAAACTCGTCAACACGGTTTAGACTAAAAGAGTTGGTTTTGGTTTGTAATGATTCTTAAAACTAACAACTTAATGTTTGATCAAAGGGAGAAAACAAGCTCTTGGATGAGATGATTCATCAAGCTCAATTTCCTGAATGCAATCAAATCGAGCAAATATTGGACTTGGATTAAACAAAACGATTCCTCTTATCACTCGTGTGAATCCACGACACGATCATGCACGCGTAAAAGTGGTAAGGTGCTCTTTCAGAATTAAAGAAAATCATGAGTAATCGGAATTAGTACTAACTTAGTAATCGGAATTAGTACTAACTTAGTCCATCAACATCTAAGCTACTGATAACTACACCCAACTTGGTCCATTGAATGCAAACTAGAACGGCCGCCGATTACAAGATAAACAACCTCTAAAACTAAAAGAAACACAAAAGGTAGAATCCAGTTATTGGCTTACCCCACCGATAACTTTCATCTATCATAGATTGTTAATCATATGATTTCCTAAGTCTATTAAATAAATGATTTCATAAATTTGACCTAATTCAAGCCATAACAAGGACTAGGTTGAAAACCCAACAATCAAAGCAATCTTCTATTAAAATCCAATAATCCAACAATTGTCAACTCTATACTTTTAGGAAGAGTATCATAGCTTAAATCCTACATCTCAACCAAGAAACTCTCAAGAATTAACTACTCATGATTCTAGGGGAAGACAAATCAAAATTTGACCTAACCATCATCTTTACGAGGAGACGACAAATCAGAATTTGACTTAACCAATCGTTGCCTTTAGTCTTCTAGCTTCAATCCTAACTTCAATCTTCGATGTGGACTCCTTTAGATCTTCAATTGGACTTCTAGGGATGGATAATTCTGTTTTTTGCAGAGAAGAAGTCGTGAAAAATTCGAAGGAATTCAATTTGGGGAAGTCTCCCCCTCTTTCCTCAAAATCTACCCTTTTATAGGAAGTTGGCAAAACTGGAGGGTGTCGTGCACCTTCTTGCCTTCAGAATTCTGCGTAGCTAAATGGAAGGAACGACATGTAAGGGTGCACGCAGTTTCCCTGTTTTAGGGCCGTGATTTTCAACAATCTCAGGTCTGCACGACGTGCAATCCTTCTGTTTCTCCATTCCCTTCATCGATCTTCCGTTCAAGCTCCAACCAGACCACCTCTTTCTAGAATATCTGCGGATAACAAATACTACAAAAAAACACATTAAATGAACCGAAACGGTCCAAGTGAATGGGTCTATGCACATACTGCTAAAACATAAAATCACACGGGAATGAAGTTTGAACAAGCTAATATTCACTCAAAAAGCTTGCAGATAAGGATAGATAATTACTACAAATCCTAGCACTATCACCCAACATTCCATTGATTTTCTTGCATCACTAGTTCTATATGAAGAAACAAATTTAGGCGTAAGGTGACACACTAAACATTAAAGCTCACAAGCAATGAGCAATAGCACAACTCACAATTACCATAAAAATGAAGGCACAAGTAGGGCAATAAGTCAATCAGATACTTATTTCGAATGAAGAGATGCTACAGGAAACATGTCCAAACCACCATGAAGTTATCATAAGTGCCAAGTTTATTATAATGAAAAACCCGCATACTTCAAAGCACTCGATTAAGTTGCCGGAATGTCGATCTAGAGTTCCTATAAATAACTCTAGGCCACCTCTCTTCATTGCACATATTTGCAACAATAGCAAAAAATCCAGCATATCAGACTCACCCTATTCAGAAATTGCAAAGAGAGGGGTAACAATAGTTGCTTGGTTAATTCATTAATAGCCTGAAACATGGCTCTAGATGATCTCTTGCGCTCTCAATGGATTGGCTACTTACACCAGGTAATCCAACCAAATTCCCCCAACAGCTAGCTTTAATTCCACAAGGTTTCTTATATCAACTATAACAAAATCTAAAGATAAGCGATTCATAATAAATAACTGCATTATCTGCAAGAATACCAATAGGATGCCATATAGTCCTCACTATATATGCAACCTTTAGTTAAGAGTCAAACTAACATTTCTTGAAAGCAAAAACTAAACAAACTCTATATTTACTCAGCAACTTTAAAAAAGTCATCGAGACCTTCTAAGAAGAGCAACACAATATAAATCATATATACACATAATGAAGATTGGTTCCAAAGAAGAGATGGGCTTGTTCACTGTTTAGACATGAAAACTCCATTTGTGGTTAGTATAACATTGCATATATCAATTGCAACGTTTTCACTACTTCCATATGCAATAAAATAAATAGGTTAATCATTGATGCAATCTCAGTATAGGAGCAAATTTTTTCAACATAGAAAAAGATAACTTACTTGGAGGAGCAGTAAACATCATGAATTTGAATAATATCAAACCTCCCATACCTAAATGGGTCGTTATGCTCTACCCGTCAGCACCACCGTTCATTTAAACCTGAAAATATATGAATATTCACCTGCTTTTAATCCGTAGATATGGGATGTGAGTCACAAATTGAAAATCCCTGGAATGCTACAACATCAACTCTAAAAATAATATAAAATGGGATGAACACACATATCCAGTTCCTTTCCTCAAGAAAATGAAGAGCTTGCGTAGGAGACAACATACACATAACACAAAAGCAGATCAAGCTTTCATGTCCTCATTTTGTTTTATCCAACCTCCAAACTTGATTAACTTAGAGAAGAGTATGAAATCAAGTAAGAAATCAGATAGTAATATTTTTTGGTAAAGAATCATATACTAATCTGCTTCCATAAAATAGAAAATCAACTAAGAATGCATCCATAAAATGAAAACCCGCTCAATAAGGGATGAAGTAGGGGATAAGACCTCTCTTTGAACCCGACACAACTCCGGCAAGAATCAGCCAAACTTCTCTGCTGAAACCACTCCGTGTCCACCTTCTTTCTCTGCCGAACCTACAAATAACACTCTCTGAAGTTCAAATCAAGCCAAATCACAACCCACTAAGACAAAATCACCGAGCAATTCACAAACTCGGTACCCAATCAGTGTTGAAGATTAATCTACAATTCTCTAGATTAGTCTCTATAACTCTTACAAAAATATCTCCACTCCTAACTACCAAATTAATTAAGATGTGATATGTTAAAATAATTAAAATTTTACAAACCACAAATTCTACCTACTACTTGTATCACGGCTATTATAAATAGCCTCATTTATAACAAAGTGGAGTATGAGTTGAAGAAATAAGAAAGAAGAAGTAGAAAGATATTTGTGAGTGGTGAGAGTAAAGGTCCAAGTGACCAAATTGTAATATCCACAAATTTGAGTGATCAATTGAGTGAGTTATCAAAATACTATTTTTTTGATCCTAAATTTCCACTACATTTCCGCTAGCGCCCCAACAAATTTGGTATCAGAGCTAAAGTTACACTGAGTATGCTCTGTGGTTGCGGTTTTAATAACTGATCTTGCACATCAGAAAAGTTACACTTTAGTACTTTGATAACCTACCCTCACAAAACCCTTTCAAAAACTCTACCAAAAGAATCCCCTCAAAATCCTATGGCAGCACCATCGTCAAGTTCCATGTTCGCCAACTCTCCAAATCAAATCCCAATTTTGATGGAGAATTGTAGGAATACTGAAAAGCACAAATGGAGACTATCTTCATTTCTCAAGACTTGTGGGATATTGTTCAAGAAGGCATCGAACAATCACAAGAGAACGATTCCACATCAATAGGAAAAAAGGTGGAATCGACAAAAGATGACGATCCCAAAACAAGTAGGACGAAGATGGAGGAACATAAGGAGAATGTCAAGAGGAACGCCAGCGCATTGAGGATAATTCAGCAAGCTGTGAGCAAAACAATATTTCTAAGAATTTTTGGCATAAAATCAGCCAAGGAAGCTTGGGAAGTCCTGAAGAACGAATTTCAAGGTTCCGAGAAGGCAATCTCCATAAAACGCCAAAATCTATGGCGTCAATTTGACAACCTGGTGATGAAAGAAGGCGAAAGCTTCAAAGACTTTAATTCTCGTGTTCCACACATAGTGAACCAGATCAAAGTCACTGGAGAGATTATCAACGAGAAGAAGATCGTGGAGAGGATCCTTCGCTGTCTAACACCGAAGTTCGAGCACGTCGTCGGTGTCATAGAAGAAACCAAAGATCTTGGAAAATTACCCATGACGGAGCTTATGAGATCAATTGTAGCTCACGAGCAGAGATTGAGTCGGTTTACTAACCAACAACTTGAACAAGCTTTTCAATCCAAGGTCGACATCAAAGGAGAGCAGAACCGCAGAGGGGGAAACTTCCAAAAGAAAGAAGAAAAACCGAATTTCAAGAAAAGTAGCAACTGGAGCCAAAATCAGGAGAAACCAAACAACTCCAACGGCGGATGCAAAATTTGCAAAAAATCTAACCATGCTACCAAAGAATGTAGGTTCAGGTGCACCAAGTGAAAAATTTAAAATCACTCTCAAAGAGATTGCTGGTACCAAAACAAGAAAGAAGAAGGCGAATCAAGCTTCGCACAAAAGGATGAAGAAAAACTGGTCGCATACACTTGCTTCAAAGCCGAGCAAAGATCTCAACTTTCATGGGTGGTGGACAGCGGTTGCAGTAATCACATGACTAGAGATCGGGAGTCCTTCACTAAGATGGATGATACATATAAGTCCCACGTGAAGATTGGAGACGGTAAAAAGCTGGAAGTTGAAGGAAAGGGTACAATCATCGTACAAGGAAAGGGAGGTAACAAAACTCTAATTCAAGAAGTTTTTGTTCGTTCCTGAAGTTATTGTTTGATAACGGAGAATGTGAGATTATCAACAAATCCAATAACTCGAACGTGGCGAAAATTCCGATGACTTCCAATAGGATGTTTCCTCTCACAATGTCGAGGAATGAAGAGCCAAAGCATGGATGAATCTTTCCTATGGCATCTTCGATATGGACACCTAAACTACAAAGGCCTCAAACAGTTGAAGCATAAAAATATGGTGGTTGGTCTTCCCCAAATCAACAGAGAAGACAAGGTCTGTGAAGGATGTATATATGGCAAAATGCATCGCTTGCCATTTCCAAAAACTACTTGGAGAGCAAAAGCACCACTAGAGTTGGTACACGCTGATATTTGCGGACCAACTAGAACAACATCCATAGGTGGTAAGAGATACTTTCTACTATTTCTTGATGATCATACTAGAATGATGTGGGTATTCTTTCTTGAGCAAAAGTCAGAAGCTTTCTCCAAATTCCTTCAATTCAAAGCAACAACTGAGAAGGAAAGCGGACATCAAATCAAGACACCCCGAACAGATCGTGGTGGAGAGTTCATCTACAAACCTTTCATGGAGTACTATTACACCAACGGAATCAAGAGACAGTTGACAATGCGATACACACCACAACAAAATGGCGTAGCTGAATGAAAGATCCGTACAATTGTGGAGATGTCAAGAAGCATGATGACTGCTAAGAAAATTCCCAACCAACTATGGGCAGAAGCGGTCAATACAACAATCTATATCCTCAATAGATCGCCAATCAAAGCAGTGATGAACAAAACAACTTTTCAAGCATGGCACCACAAAAGGCCGCAAGTGGATCACCTCAAAGTATTTGGATGCATAGCATATGCACACATCTCTACCCCAAATCGAGACAAGTTCGACCAGAAGGGAGAGAAGCTCATCTTCATCAGATATAGTGATGAATCCAAAGGTTATTAGGCTCTACAATCCATTGAAGAACGAGGTGGTGATTTCACGAGACGTTATCTTCGACGAAATGGCCGAGTGGAGCTGGGAAACTCAGGATACTCAACCTCCATCAACAAATGAGATCCTGGAGAATCCAACAACTACACCAACAACACCAAACGAGGCTGATCAAAATTCAAGCCAAGGAAGAAGTCCAACAACGAGTCCAACAAGAGACAACTTAAGAGATGTCATGACAGATTCAGACTCACCTCCATTAAAGGTCAGATCCTTAAGAGAAATTTATGAATCAAGTCACGTAGCATATTTTTCTTGTGAACCCTATACATTTGATGAAGCAGCAAAAGATAAAGTCTTGATAGAAGAAATGGACACGGAGATCACAATGATCGAGAAGAACAAGACTTGGGAGCTCATGTAAAAACCAAAAGACAAACCTGTCATAGGTCTAAAATGGATATACAAGACCAAATTTAACGAAGACGGTTCCATCTAGAAACACAAAGCGAGATTGGTGGCAAAAGGCTATTCACAACAGCCTGACATCGATTTTCACGAAACCTACGCACCTGTAGCGCGGATAGAGACCATCAGAATAGTCATAGCTCTAGCAGCTCAAATGGAGTTACCAATATTCCAGCTAGAAGTCAAGTCAGCATTCCTCAATGGAACACTAGAAGAAGAAGTCTATGTGGAACAACAACGAGGATACGAGAACAAAGGAAAAGAAGACAAAGTCTATCGACTCAAAAAGGCGCTCTATGGACTCAAACAAGCACCTTGAGCATGGAACAAAAGAATTGATCGATACTTTCAAGACAACAAATTTCAAAGAAGTCCAAGTGAAGCATCTCTCTACATCAAAAAGGGAGAAAACAAAAACTTTCTTATTTTGTGCTTATATGTTGATGACTTAATCTATACAGGCACAAGTCCACAAATGATTGAAGAATTCAAAAGGGCAATGATGTGAGAGTTCGAGATGACAGACTTAGGACTCATGAAGTATTTCTTGGGAATTCAAGTAAAATAAAAACCTGGAGAAATATTCATCTCTCAAGAGAAGTATACTAAAGACATGTTAAAGAGATTTCACATGGCATCGTGCAAGCCCATAGCAACACCAATGGCATTGAACGAGAAGTTGCAATAAGAAGATGGAGCATAAAAAATCGACGGGAAAATTTATAGAACCCTAGTCGGATTGCTCATATATCTGACACACACAAGACCAGATATATGTCACTCGGTAAGTCTCATTTCAAGATTTATGAGTGAGCCTAGCAAACTTCATTTTGCAGCAGCGAAGAGAATCTTACGATACCTCCAAGGTACTAAACAATTGGGTCTAAGGTACAAGAAGGAAGAAGGAAGCAAGCTAATCGGATACACTGATAGTGAGTGGGCAGGATCACTAGATGACCGAAAGAGTACATCTGGCTACATATTTTGCCTAGGTATAAAACCAATTTCCTGGAGCTCAAAGAAGCAGAAGACTGTGGTATTATCATCAGCGGAAGCAGAATATATTGCAGCTACAGATGCAACATGCGAGGCAGTATGGCTAAAAAGATTAATTGAAGACTTACAACAAGGTGATAATGACCCAACCATTATTCACTGTGACAACATGTCAGCCATAGCCATGACGAAGAATCTAGTATTTCACGCAAGGTCGAAGCATATCGAGTTACGACATCATTTCATATGAGATCTAGTCAACAACGAAGAAATCACAATGGAATTCATCAACACGGATGATCAGCCGGCAGATATCATGACGAAGGCAGTTACGAAGGACAAACTCGAGAAGTTCAAACACTTACTCCGAATTGCAGATTAAGAGGGGGTGTTGAAGATTAATCTACAATTCTCTAGATTAGTCTCTACAACTCTTACAAACATATCTCAACTCCTAACTACCAAATTAATTAAGATGTGATATGTTAAAATAATTAAAATTTTACAAACCACAAATTCTACCTACTACTTGTATCATGGCTATTATAAATAGCCTCATTTGTAACAAAGTGGAGTATGAGTTGAAGAAATAAGAAAGAAGAAGTAGAAAGATATTTGTGAGTGGTGAGAGTAAAGGTCCAAGTGACCAAATTATAATATCCATAAATTTGAGTGATCAATTGAGTGAGTTATCAATAAGGAGGTGTGAGGTCGGCGATCCCCAATGAAACATGAATCACATACCCCGACATAGCTAGAAAATATCAATAGAACCTTAATGGTACAAAAGGTCACCTCCATAGAGAGACTACAAGCACCCACCATGTAAGAAAGCATAAGCTCAAGATTAAGGTCCTTGAGTTAGCCCTGGGGTTGTGGAAACTCGCGGTTGACGTCGGCCTTCAGAGTATAGAGGGGGGGGGGGGGGGGGTCGGTTCCTTTTTCAAATTTGATTCCATCAGATGTGTCGCTCACCATCAAGATCTAGGCCAACATGTCGTCAAGCTTATCGTGACGGAGCCTGAAGATGATGATTGCAGCATTCACGGGATCCA
Organism: Linum usitatissimum; assembly: GCA_030674075.2. Classification (NCBI taxonomy): domain Eukaryota; kingdom Viridiplantae; phylum Streptophyta; class Magnoliopsida; order Malpighiales; family Linaceae; genus Linum; species Linum usitatissimum. The sequence goes on from JAUJYP020001374.1 coordinate 4,961,025, forward strand.
TTATTTGTAGAGGAAATAGTTTGGAATCACAGTAGAGAGACAAAGACAAAGAAGAAAGTAAAAAATAGGAGTGCTATCGTTCGACGTCAAAGAAAATTATAGATAGGGAGGAACTGAATTGGTGACTGTTCAGTGATGAAATCACTGTTCTTAAGCTACAGTGGGCTAGGGCTGGTTGGGCCCTAGCTTTTTATACTTTAATTAGAATCTTTTGTGTTATTTGATTAACATTGGTGATTTTGCCATGCCTTTTCTCTAAATTATAGGGTTTTACATATTTGCTGTTATATATGATGTTGGTGTGCTTGGTGTTATATGTTTTTTTTTGTGAAGTGTTATAAGTTCTTGCAACCTACTTGATGTTATGATCTACTTGATGTTATGATATGATTTAGGTAAAATGACAAGTCTATGCATGATTGGCTAGGGTTTCATTTGTGATTATTTAAGGATTGAAAGAAGGGTGTGAGTGGACCAAATTATATTTCAATTCAACCATTTATACTAAGATTGCCTCTAAGAACTTTTATCGAATACTCAACGAGCATTCAGTTTTACACTTAATCAATCCAATTAGCTTTAATCCGAGTGGTGGGAATATCACCATATTGTAGGCCAAGCTAGGTGCTTATAGAATTGTTAAAGCAATATTGTCGCTTAGCAATTTATCGAACACCGATCACCATCAACTTGCATTGATCGAGTATGGACAAAAGGGTAATTAGTGGTGGTAATTTGTATCCATAACCGTGCCACAAATCCTTTTGATTTTTAAGTGGAAATTCATCATTAAATCGGTGTCATTTGTGTTCAACTTGCCGTTTTAGGATAAATCGAGCATGATTCCTTCCTTTCCAAGTAACATAGCCTCTCCAATTGTAGACTCAGTGTTGTTTTTCGATTGCTTTGTTTAGCTCAATTGTCAATCTTGCATGTTAATTAGTAATAGTCTTAGTTGTAGAAATCTTTCAAACTTGTATTGCATAATACCGTAATCTGACAGGTTAAGCAGAAATTTTTTGATCGGATATTTTTTGCAGTGATACAAAATGATGGTCCCGAGAGACAATAGTAATCCACTAGCTGGAGATAATTTGATTCCGATCCAACAAACTTATTTAAATACATCATAATTCTATTCTTCCCATAAATTTAGTCTCTTAGATCATTGTGAAAATTGGACTCACCAATAGTATTGAACCTTCTCATCCGAATATTTTCATCTGGTCTTTCTCAATTCATTGTTTCCCTCTTATTCTACGTTTTTCTTCTTTCTCTACCATCATTTTCATCCTTCGTCTAGTTTTTCTTTCATCTCTAAACCCTGCAAATGAAAAACAGAAAAATTCCATCAATTTATCAATTTACAAATCCAACAAACCCTAAACAAGAAGAGGTGGCTTTGACGAATCTCTGCACTAATTCTACATTGCACCATCCCCAAAACCTCTGACGACGATCAGAATATGGGCGGTAGCTTCTTGTAATTATCAGATATTAGGGCTCTGGTTTCAGATTTACCGATAAAAGGTAAGAAATCTATTCAACAAAATCCCCCCCCCCCCCCCCCTCCATTTTCGATTTCATGAATTTGGTTCTGAATTATGTGTTCGTGGGTTGATAAACTTTGAGCTCTGCATTTCGTTAGGATTGGGTGAATGAATCATTCACGTTACGAGGGATAGAATTGGCTTTCTCTTTTATCTTCTGTGTTCCTCGCTTTCTCAATTTCTTATGCATTACCATGCATGTTGGTGTTTGTGCATCAGATTCCCTATGATAAGATGGGAGGAAAGGAAGAAGGAAAAGAGGAATCAGTCCTATCTAAGAGGGAAATCTTCGACATCTCAGGACCATTGCATCTCACGGAGATTGACTGGTAAAGTTTTATGAAACAAACACAGTAATTTATTGCAGTTGCAGGCCTCTTCTAGTTATGCAAATTGGGTTCAATCAAGAGTTTTATTCTGAAGCCAGATACATTGCTTTCGAAATCTGATCCAGGAGAAATTTAAGCCCTTACATCTCCACATGTTCTCCACATGTTCTAAGGGTCAAGATTATTCCGTTGTTTGACAAGAACCCAATTATTTTCGATCGCCGGATCATTGTCCTCGGTAACCAGACCACTATCTTCGGTCACCGATAATTTCCCCCTAACGAAATCACTGTTCGCCGTCTCTAAATATCTGGACAAAATATATTTTTTCTAAAAATCATTTTCGACGAAGGAGCGTATAAATTTTGTATGAAAATTTGTACAGATCATACAAATATGTATAGATTTATACAAATCCGTGCAAAAATGTATACACATTGATATGGTTTTTATATAATATAATATTAAGTACTATAATAAATTTTATACTAGGTACTGAACTAAGTGTCAGTGTTATATTAAATAGTATGATATTTAGTACAATATCTAGTTTAAACATTTGTATGGCTGTAAAATATTTATTTTGTTCTTATATTTTTAGCCGTTAGATCTAGGATACAATTTTTAAATGGCTGAAATTTGTGCGGGGTTTTTGGATCGGATCCAGAAACCATTCAGACTCTTCAATCAATGCTTGATTTTGATTATGACAGGAGCAATACTGATCACAGACGATCAATCGCAGCATCTTTAGTTCAAGGAGTGTCTGTGAAAGAGAGGGATCGCCAGAAGAAGCGGCAAGGTCCAGAAGCTCAGGCGATCCATTGGTGGACTTTCTTCAATTTCCAACTGGTCAATCTTCTTTTAGACAACAATGATAAGTCTATCTTTGGTGCCATCTTTGAATACAAGTCCATTAAACCAAAAACAAACCCTGAGACTCCTCCTGGCAAAACCGCCCCAAGTTACGTGATTGCTTTCCGCGGCACGTTGAACAAGCCAGACTCTATCTCCAGGGACATTGAGCTGGACCTTCTCTGCATCCGCCACAAACTTCACAAGAGTTCTCGTTTCCGAGTCGCAATGGAGGCAGTCCACGACGTGATTAGCGTAGCCGGCTCCGATAACCTCTGGATAGCTGGCCATTCTTTGGGGTCAGCCATTGCATTGCTTGCAGGTAGATAGTAATAATTAATTTATTGGTTGTATTGATTAATTGATTAACCAAACCGAATATAGTAATAATTAGTTTGATTATGATTTGCCTTTATTTGGTTAATTTGGTGGATGATCTTACTTTCATGGTTGATATGTTTTACAAGTTAAATTGTTTAGTTATACTAAGTTAACCAATTTGACAACCCTACTCTCGCAGGAAAGAAGATGGCCAAAGGGGGGACTCTCATAGAAACTTACCTTTTCAACCCGCCATTCTTGTCCGCTCCGATCGAGAGAATAAAGAACAAGAAACTGAAGCAAGGAATGCGCTTTACGAGTGGTGTTGTCAAGGCCGGACTGGTGGCGACAGAGAGCCAAGACCGGAAGACACGAAAAGAATCAGAGTTCGCGGTGTTGTCCACTTGGATGCCTTACATGTTCTTGAATCCTAACGACCATATATGTGCTGGGTACATAGGCTACTTTGAACACAGGAGGAGAATGGAAGAGAGAGGTGCTGGAAAGATTGAACAAATCGCCGTGACGACCTCTGTTGCTGGGCTGCTTTCGGGAAGTTATTCGGAGCCGTTGCATCTTGTTCCTTCAGCACATTTGACTGTAAATTCGAGTCAGATTACTACTTTCAAAAAAGCACATGGAATACACCAGTGGTGGAATCCTGAACATTGTTTTTGTTCTGCTGCATTCCGATTTACGTAGTAATATCAGTACTTAATTTCTTCCAACACTCTTATTCTGTTTCCTTAAAGTTTTTGTACATAATGTATGAAGAGACTGTTGGGGCGCAACGGACGAGAATAGAGTAAATATATTGTACTAATAAACCACACACCGTAAATATTTTCCAGACAGATTGAAAGTGACGGTAGTCCGCCATACTTAAAATCACTATGGATGGATAATTATCACTGCAATATCATAATAACGATAATTAAGCCAACCTCCTTAGACCAATTTACTATGGTAATATTAATAATGCAATATACATGAATATTTTTGAAATTGCCAAACACAAACGGTAAGTAAATAACACCAGGATTTACGTAGTTCCCCTCCAATGCGGAGAGTACATCTAAGGCAGCAGCGACAGCTACGAGCACTTCTTCACTATAACAAGGTAGCTACAAGGTGACCCGAGTCGATCCAAAAATAGTGTCTCTCAAGTGTTTCCCAACCCCGAAACAACTTCTTACTATTTTATTGTTTCACAAGAAAGTATTCCTACCACGGTAAAACATTTATCGGGACTTTCTACCACTCACCTATCTACCCAATTGAGATAACTTATCTCAATTATTAAACAAGTGAAAACTGCTACACTACAACACTATTAAAAGAAAAAAGTACAGAGAAGTGAGAAAGGAAGAAAAGAGGGATGAAATTTCACAATGCATCCTCTACATCCTTTTATAGCCAAATGAAAGGAAACCATATAAATAAGGTAGTTGGGGATTCAATTAATTGGTTAGAGATTCAACTAATTTTGTTGTGCTTTAATATTGGTGGGAATTCAATTAGTTGGTTAGAGATCCAACTAATTTGTGTTGCTCTAATATTGATGGTGCATATTTTTATTTGCACATCAATTATCCAGGACCAACAGAAGTGAAATCAGGAAATTCACTAAAAAAATACTTTTTCATATCATAAAAAAAGTCAACTACATAATAAAATAATCAACTCTAAATAAAATAAAAAACCCACAATATAAAATTTATAAGCCCTTGCATCATAATCTACTGCTTATACTTATACTATGAGCATGATTGATTGTCTTCTTAAGTAAAAATAAGATGAAATTTTGTTTTTTTTGGGTAACCCGACTTTTATCGACAATAAAGGTCGGGATCGGTAGATGATCGTAAGGAGCTCATCAAAATTTTGTCGGTAATGCGTTTAGAGAATAAGGTTTAGGGTTTATATGTTTGATGAAAGGGCAATTATGTTATTTATAATAATTAGGACGTGTTTTTCAAAAATCATATGGTGACCAATAACACCCAAACAAACATATACGGTATATTCATTTTTATATTTAGACGTGTAAGATGTTGGGGATTCAAAATTCATTCATTGAGACTTTGGTATTCAGAAGCCGATCTTATAAACTACATTACAAGTGAATGCATATATATACTACGTGATACTTGTAGCGCAGATGGTAGTGATGGCTATTTGAACACAGCATGTCAAAGATTCGATTTGATTCTATTTTGCTGACAGACTTGGTAATATTTTTTCATTCTTCTTGCACATCCCCCTTAGTTACATGTAGCTCCGGCTTGTAGGCGCATGTACCTATCTTACTCAACTACTTGTTAGATTTCCTTGAGGGATTACTGCACAATTGCTTTCTGCGACGTTAAAAAATAACGAGATAACGAGTTTTAACGTGGAAAACAGAAAGAAAATTAGAGTATCATGAATGCAAGCGACAATTCACTATAAGAATCTGCCATTTTAACAACACATGTTTGATAGCGGACTGATAACCGCTATTAAACGTATTATTTAATGGCGAATTTGTTCTAATATTATCGCGAATTCGGAACCGCTGTAAAAAACATTTAACAGCGGATAATATCTGTCGTTAGGTTTTACCGCGGATTATATGTGCTGTTAAATTAGGTCGGAAAAATCCCCACCTTCACAAACGCGCAAAAAGTCCCAGCAAGGGAGAACGATGGCGTATACTTACTAATATCTGTTGTTAAACTATCTGTCGTTATGTTATTTAACAACGGGTTATAACCGCTGGTAAAATGTCACGATAGTAGCAGCTGCATAACCTTTCTTCCTCATTTGCTTTCTTTTCCTCTTCTCTTTTCTTCTGCGCTCTATGCTGAAATCACCGCTTCTCCTCTCTTCCTCCACGGTCGCCGTTCGCCCTCGCCGGTGGCCGGTTGTTGGTCGCTGGTCGTGGGTGCTCCTCCATCAAACTCCTGCATTTGGATTCCCTACTCAATCATGTAAATTTGGTCAAAATTAGGTTAGATGTTAAAAATTGGGGGGGGGGGGGGTATGTATGTTAGAAATATGGGGTTTAATTCAATGTTATGAGCACTACAATTTCTAGGATTTAGTGTTTAGTGTTGTTATTATGATTTCTAATAGAAATTTAGAGTTTTAGTTTAGGGGTTATTAGTTAGGGTTCTTAGAAATTTTAGGGTTATTAGTATTATAGTTCTTAGAATTGCTAATGAGTGATAATGATGCATTGTGCAGGAGTTATTCTAGAGAAATCGAGCACACTTTGACTTCTATGGCATCGTGAGGATCTAATTCGGGGTTGGTATATATGGAAATTTTGGGTTTTGTGTTCTATGTTCGATTTTCTTCTACTTAGAGGTTGGTAGTCAAATACCTTAAACCATGTATGGAAATATGGTAATGTGGTATGTGTAGAAATACGTTTGCTTTAAAATGTAGTAAAGTGCTTTGTTAATTAACATATGTGTTATAATTGTATAATTGATATGGAAACTAGAATTTTGTAGCTTGATAATGTAATGTGCCTAAAATGAGTTTGCTTACAAAAGTAGTAGTAGGTAGCGTGCCTGATTCGAAATGTGATTGCTTAGAAACTAGTTTAGTGAAGATATTAGAAACTAGTTTAATGAAATATTGTTTTTGTAGATTGAAGAGTATGAGTATACAAGTATAAATGAACAGGTCATGCTGAAATGTTCAAAAATACTATCATACACATACTCTGTAATTAAAGATAGATAATCATGAGTACTTGTTATTAATTTAACTAAAGACAGTTCTTTAGGATAAAAAATGGATAATTCTTGGATGCATATATCGCGGAACACTCCAAAATATATACGAGTAGAGAATTTAGATTTTGCATATGCACATGCTCGGCCAGGTGTTCAATCAATTTGTTGTCCTTATCCTGGCTGGTGCTGCAATAAAAAGCTAATATGAGACAAGGTATTTGATCACTTATTCCGTCGGTCATTCCATGTTCAATAACAAATTTGGGATATCAAAGGAGAGAAGCGTGGAGATGGGGGGATCATCGAGTCATCATACGATAGTGGCAAGTAGTGCTTCAAACCCAAGTGTAGCCAACGATTCTGATCAAGGTCGTCATGTAGAAGCGATGCATGATATGTTGCATTATGCATTAAGTGTTGCTAGACAAGAAGGTGCAAAATTAGAGGATGTTGTGGGTATGGGTGTATCCCGATCAAATACTATACCAGTGGATCCAAAACATCTCGAGTTCATCCGTCTAATGAAAGATGGAGAAGAGAAGGTATACCCAAGGTGAAAGTTCACTAAAATGTCATTTCTAGTGAGGTTGTACCACATTAAGTACATGCACAAAATAAGTGACAAGGATATATCTAGCATACCGAAGTTATTGCTGGAGGCATTTGATTTTGCTCTCATTTCGAAATCTGGATATGAAGCGAAGAAAATAGTTTAAAAGCATTAGGGTTCACGTATAACAAAATAGATGCATGTTCTAATGACTACATGTTATATTGGGAAGGTTCCATAAATGATCGGAGTTGTAGAGTTAATAATGAACGTACGTTCAAGACTCCAGCCGAGTAAGCAGGGAATTACAATGATGCAGAAGAGGAAGCTAATTGCAAATAAGGTTTTCCGTTATTTCCTGAACATTCCACGTTTGAAGAGGTTGTTCATGGTTTCTAAATCTTTAGAGGATATGATTTGGCACTCAACCGAGAAAAATACTGATTGCATTCTCAGACATCCGCTGGATTCAAAATCTTGTAAGGATTTTGATATGAAGTACCCTAAGTTTGCAAGTGAACCAAGGAACATATGATTTCGACTTGCTAGTGATGGTTTCAATCCTTTTGGTACTATGAGTACCAACCATAGCACTTGGGCTATACTTCTGTTTCTGTACAACACAACTCCATGGTTGTGCATGAGGCAGACTAGTATTATGATTTCTAGTATTATTCCTGGAGAGAAGCAACTTGGTAATCAAGATAGTCAAAATCACAATTTAAATCGCAAAATCATACGATTTTACGATTTCACTATAGGAGTTCAATCTTGATTTCACTGTAAAATCGATGGACATCAAAATTGTATGAAATCGGGAGGAAAACGATGAAATTGTAAAATCATATGAGGTAAAATCGTAAGAGTAAAATCGTTTAAAGAATATGCATTTTGTGTTGCGTACTTATGATTTTATAAACTTTGTACCGTAAACTATGTACTTTTAGTTCTTTATTTAAACTATGGTCGGTACTTAAAATCTTACAATTTTATGATTCAATCATACGATTCCGATTTTACCCATGTTTTCGATTGTACTCGAAATCCATGATTGCACTACCTTGCTGGTAATGACATCGATGTGTACCTAAGTCCACTAATTGATGAGTTAAAAACTTTGTGGGAAGGGGTACGTACTTTTGATGTTAGTAAAAATGAAACATTCACACTAAGTGCTTCATTTATGTGGACAGTTAGTGATTTTTCAAGTTTGGAAATACTATCTCGATGAAATACTCATACTGGTCAGGAATGTCCAACTTGCAATTTTGACTCACTTCCCTTACATCTCCCCGTTAGTGGAATTTTTTTTATGGGGAGTCATCGGTTCTTACCAATAACTCATCGTTTCAGACAATAACGAACTGGATTTGATGGTAATACTGAACTGAGGCATCCACCTACTATGAAATGTGGTTCTGAGATTTTAGGACAAGTGGATAATGTGAATGTAATATTCTGATAGATTGAAGATCCTAAGACTGGAACAAGAGATCTCGTGATAGTGATAAAAAGGTGAATCAATGGAAGAAGCAAAGCATATTCTTTAAACTCCCTTGTTGGGCATTCAATCTCATGCGATAGAATCTTGATGTAATGCATATTTAGAAGAATGTTTGTGACAACTTGCTCTACAAATTGCTAATGACAAAGAGAAACGAAAAGATCATCTGGCAGCACGTCAGGATTTAGTAAGTATTTAAATTAAAAGTGAATTATGGCCGAACGAGAATGGTAGATGCCCTGCAGCCTTATTTACTTTGCCTACGCAAGAGATTAACACAATCCTACAGCCCCTCAAGGGTTTTTCATTTCTGAAAGGATATGCTAGTAACATTTATCATTGTGTCCACTTCAACCAACAAAGGATGTTCGCAATGAAGACTCATGATGCACACATTTTATTAAACGAAATGTTACATGTGGTAGTAAGGAAAGTATTACCAAACAAATGGTTGCTATGATTATTTAATTTAGTCAATGCACTAAGGTGCTATCTGCATGAGTTGTCGATTGCAAGGAACTAGATACTATACTGGAACGACTTATCCTCGCCATGTGTCACTTGGAAGTGATTTTTCTACCATCCTTTTTCACTGTGATGGTACATCTTGACTCCATCTAGTTGAGGAAGTTTGACAGTCTAGTCCAATATAGGTGGATGTATCCGGTAGAGAGGTATATCTCTCATCTTTTCACATTTATATTTAAGAATGTTTTAATTTGAACACGAATTGAAAAATTAATTCACATTTCAAAGGGTTTGTTGACAATAGAGAAAAATCAAAAGGATCAATTGCTGAAGGTTGGATATCATATGAAATATTCACCTTATGCGCGTTGTACCTAGACAGTCATGTTGAGTCATGATTGAATTGTGAAAGACGGGTCCATAAACCAGAGGAAGAGAAATCAATGATATCTTCAGAGATTTTTCCAGTAGTTGGCAAAGTAGTAGGGAGTGGAAAGCCGTACAAGTTAAAAGAGCATGAGATGCTACAAGCACATCAATATGTGTTGTTCAACTGTGAAAGTGTTGGACCATTTATTGAGGAGTACAAATTTATTATAAAGGGGAAGTGTCGAGGAATGAGAACATAATGGAGAGCAGCCTAAAAATACAGAAAACTGTGCATCTTGAATTTCAAAACTGGTTTAGATGGCAGGTAAGTCTTGTCAGTAGTTTTCATACGGAATGTTACCTACACTATGGTTAATTAGCTACTAACATTGAATTTTAAATTTGATGAAGATCATCAATGGTACATATGCAACTCATTCAGCTGATTTCAAATTTCGGGCAAGAGGTCCTTTCAGAGAAGCTACCAAGTTTTCAACATTTGATGTGAATGGCTACTGATTCCGCACTTTGGAACAGGAGAGGATGCTAAAAACACAGAACAATGGAGTTTTTGTTAATTTTGATACTGAAAGTTATGCTAGTTCAATAAACATTAACCTGATGGATGGTTCAGTCCCATATTATTAGAAATTGGAAGACATCATTCAATTGAATTACTATTGATAATTAGTCATAATATTCAAATGTAAGTGCCGAATACTCTAACAAATAAGGGCTACAGGAAAGATGATATGGGATCTGAATGCGTTAACTTCTCCCATGTAATACACACCTGGAGATGAGCCATATGTGGCATCAAGTCTCGCCAAGATGGTTTACTATGTTACTGATGTGAAAGAGCCAGATTGGTGTGTTCTAATTCATATTAAACCGAGGGACTTGTATGAAATGGGCGACGAAAGCAATTTTGGACATGTATTTGAGCCATTCCAATGCCAAGAGTTGCCTAATATTGATCATGGTTTAAACTAGTCTCTCTCACCGTTTGGTGTGGAGGCATAATTTGATTGAGGCATTATACCTTTTCCAACATGGTTGTTCAAATACATACATTTTATTTATGACAAATTCTATGGTGCACTCGAGTGAACGGGTGCTCCCCTACAAGGCTTTTATGTGGCGCATTACATGATGATGACTGAGCATCCTACATAGATTTTGAAGTTGTTAATATTCATTTTCCTCTTAAATTATTTTATTTATAAATTTTAGTCCTTCATTTATTTTATCTCAATCGATTTTATCCTCATGATGGATCAATTAACATGAACATTTCATCATACTATTAATCAACAACAACAAATATCATAACTGCAATTTTTTGTTGTTCATAAAATTGAAGTTTGTATAAATATAAACAAATATACGAAAGAGACACAAAGGGGCGTTGGTCTCCAATTGAACCCAAATCAAAGCAGAAATTGAATCCAAATAAAAATATTCACACAACAACCCAACCCAGAAACAAAATCAGAACAACATCCAATGGGGAAAAAAACTTGATGTCCTCCCCCAACACAGCAGACATGCTGTCAAAACAAATAGCAAACAATATGGTGTCAAACCCCATTAACCACACAAAGACCCAAACCAAAAATCCACCATCTTATCTTGAGTTATCAAAGAGAAAACAATTTTATTGAATTTGTTTATCGGCAAAGAAAACACATGCCGCTCCTAACCAATTTCTGACACAATTAAGGATTTTACAAAACACCTATCGAACAAAACACGCTTCACAACTGTAACTTTGCTTTCATCTGCTTGTCATGAAATCATTAATCATAAAAACCAATCTCCTAACTGGAATTTTACTTTCAGCTCACTCACACTCTCCTTCCAGTTCTCTGAATTCTTATACAACTCAAGTTCATAGTCTTCTCTTCCCTTAGCGGCCACCGGAGTCGGGTAGCATCCAGAGTCGGCCACCGAGCTCGACCCGATGTCGTCTTCTCACCCCTTCGAATCGATATCCTCTAATCGGAGATTGTTGTACTACGAACGACTTAACCTCGGCCAAGATGACCGGAGCCGGTCCTCAAGCTCACATAGTCTGCCTGAATCGCCTTATTGTGGATCTGTATAACTTTATTCTTCTTCAACATTCTCTTTTTTCCAATAGTTGCATCCTCATTTCGCCTTCTTCTGTACAAATCGTTTCCCCCTCATTTCCAATGTAGCCTTCAGGGTTTCTTGTCATGGGATTGTGGTTCGTTGATTTGTAAATGTGGATTCTATAATTATGATCAAGATAGAAAGTGGGCTCTGTTTTGTTTCTCTGATGTCATCCGTTGTGAAATCAATGTCCAATTCGCCGGCTCCCAGTACCCAATTAAAACCTTGTGCATCTAAGATCGTTGGTCTCGGAATTTGGAATGATTTCATGAAAGTAGTTGTATAGTTGATTATATTACACAAGCATAAAGAAGTTAAGATTATTTGTTGCAACGTTCAGAGAAAGTTATTTCTGAAGTTGTAGTGCTGTTTTTTCATCCACAAAGAAAGTTTAGACGAAGCTCAAGTGCCCAATCTATGAATCCTTAGAGAGTCTATCCTCGTCCTATGTAACTTTTATGTTTCTCCGAATTGTGACTCTTGCTAACTTTTGGTTTGTATTTCTAGAGATAGTTTGGAAAACTTACACTGATGCACTTAAACCATTTTGTTACCCGATGGAAAATTTTGTAGTTGAAAATAAATCAGACTAATGTAATTAGCCTGCATACCTAGCTACTACTGAGATGGAGAGGGAAGTAACCCGATATTCATACACTAAAGGAGAGGACGAATATAATTACCTTTAATTTCAGCAACGGGAAGAAAACTAATGAACTAGACATGAAAACCTTAAAGACGGAGAAGGGTGAAGAATGAATCTAGACTTTCTGAGATGGTATTGAATTGATTGGTTGAGTTGATGAATAGAATTGAATGTGAATGTGAATGATGAATAGAATTTAGTAATGGATTAGGATAAAAACAATAAAGTTAAGGACTAATCTTATATCCAAATTAATATAGGGGGAAAATATAAATTAATTCTCTAAATCCATATAGACAGCTTATTTATTGCCTCGTTGTACGATACATATGCGCCAAGTAAGGGGTGCATCGGTGCACCAGGGCGAGCACCTTTATTTATAGTCATTAGTTTCTGATGTTTTTATATGAATTGAGTCATAGAAGACGTTATGGGAGGTAACAACGTTGGAGGGAATGGAGGTGATGATGATGATCAGTGATGCGAAGAAGGAAGCTTCAAAGTGGTATGTGGGCTGCATGTATGGTATATATACTTTCTCTCGAAACTATGTATCATGTATTATGTATATGTGTGTGTTTTTAAAATGATATATTGATTGTTTAGTGAAAATGGTAACCCGTCTGAGGAAAAGTGGACGGTTCGAGAGTGAAGTAACGTTGGGCAGGATGGGAGGAAGATTTTTATCGAGTTGGATGTGGGTCGAGTGCCTTACAAATGATTAGACAGTACCTATGACAGGTGCTTAGGAAGATCATCAAACTAGAACGCTTCACATTCGACCACGAAAATTTAAGATATGTGATCGATTTGGAGAATTCCTCTCTTATTTAGGATTTAGGGTAAGTTTTATATCATAGTTAGAGTATTCGATATCTCTTATTAATGGTTTGTTATATCAATTTATATCAATGTAGACTAACTTTTGTTGGAGGCCCGAGGATGATAAATATGTACAAAAGTATATCTTCTAAGATCTAGTGAAGAAGTGGAGAGAGCATCGTGGGGCAATTTGAAAGAATGTCCAAGACCGAAAAAATCCTAAGATTGTACCTGAGTATGTAGCAGCGAAGCCTAATCCCAACTATAAAGTTCACGATTGGGAGAGGTTTGTGAAGTACAAGACGGGAAGGAAAGGAGTGAGGAGATCGACGATTAATAATGACAACAAAAGAAACAGTCAATCTATCATACAACGGGGTCAAAACCATTCAACATAACGCAATAGCAACTTGTATGAATTAAATTAGCAAGTTCATTACTTTTCCTAAATTTCAAAGCTAAACTTCATGTGTACATGGTTTCATAGGAGGAAAATAAAGGAGGGCCAATTAGTAGCAAAGACCTCTTCCTAGAAACTCAGAAACCGGATAGGAAGAAGAAGAAGTTCTCCAATAATGCGACAAAGGAGATGTATGTAAGTATTCAAGTACCCTAAACTTTGTATGAACTTTGTATGTTCTTTCTATATATATGCATGGTGGAAGTACATAACTTTGCATGGTTCTTTCTTTGTGTATGCAACAACAAGTGGAAAGGAATATCAATGATCCAACTATTGATAATTCTCATAGTGGTCCGAATGATGTTGTGGCCGGGAGATGCGATGATGGAAAAGAGAAGATGCAAAGAGTGCATCATATGAGATTTGCCAAGAAGCCTTCGGTGGTAAGTTTACTAAAACCATCTGTATTTGTAGTTAGAAGAAAAATATAGTCTAGTCAACTTGACATGGCTTCTTAGATGTGTTAGTGAACATGTTATGTGATTGTTAGCTTGTTTGTGAATTTGGCATGTACTTCGTTTGCTAATTTTGCAGTTCGAAGAGTATGTGTTAGTAGTATATATACAGATTTGTCATATCCAATTTTCTATAAAATTAATCATCTTGTGTTCATTTTAAGGTGTTTGGTCCGAGTTCAACCAACAAACAAAGTCATTTCCCTTATAGAGTTCAAGTTGAGGACACCGTCTCATGTGACAATTTGCGAAACTTATGCTTTCAGAGTTTCAAACGTAAAGTGTTACTCTCTCCCTTGAGTTACAGACGATGTCTTGAGTCTTAGAAGGTTCTGGAAATGTATTGAGGTCATCTGGATATGTACCCTCCTCTTCCGGATCATCGGGGGCTTCCAAAGAAAAGAGACATGCCGATAGTAGCCCACCAGCTGAGGAGAAGGAGGGGGAGGATGAAGACGAGTAGGTCAGTAGGTTGTAGGCTGCTATGTTATTATTATTGTCTTTTCTAATGATGTAGTAAGAATATTTCACTTTCAAATGATGTAGTAACGGTAGAGTTTGAATGATATAGAACTACATTTGTTCAATTCTACATTTGTATTGGCAACTAGAATTCTGATTGTTGAAATTGTAATTTGGAAATTGGAGGACTACATCCTGGAAACTGAGGGTGCTGCTGCTGGAAATTGATTTCTGTAATTTAATAGTGGATTATAACCGATGTTAGGTATAACAGCGGATATATCCGTCGTAGGTTTTAAGTGGTTATATCCACTGTTAGGTTTAACAGCAATTATAATCCGTTGTTAGTTTAACATGCCCTTATAAGAGAGAAGGAAATTATAAACTATATAAGCGTGTATTTACACAAATGGACTATTCCCTTTAGCTCTAATCTCCTCATACTGACGTCTCTACACTCCTTACTAGAGAACACCGAGTAGACTTCAATGAGGCCAATCTAAAGACGTCCATTCAACCCATTCTCTATTAGGGAACTAACTCATTGGTTTGGACCCAATGGGACTTAGACCGATCAATAAGGTATATGGGTTGAAAGGTGATTTCAAATATACATATGGGTATATAGGGCGAGGGTACTTAAATCCAATCCTGATCTGTCCCTATTTTTGTTTTTGTGGATAGTCCACATACCCACCCCATTATCCCGTTCAATGTGGTATTACCCTCTTTGATTGAATCATATAAGATGGAAATACCCGCATGGTAGAATATTTGGTCATGCCTACACACATTAAGCCCCTTTCTTATTGATACACACATTAGTTTAAGGCGGACACTTTGGTGTAAACGAATCCGGTACAAATTGGTGTCACGTTTCACCTAAAGTGAGTGAAATCCATGTTTACATTTTAAAATCTTACGATTTTACGATTTTAGTGGTATCTAATGATTTTGATTCCATTCATAATTAATAGTTATTGAAATCAAGTAAAATCTCGATTTACATCTTAAAATTTTGTAAAATTAACAATTTTTCATGTATGTAGCAAATGTTTTGATTTTTTCCGTCTCTCTTCCTTAAAAAATCTCTGACCTCTCTCAAGAACCTCTTTACAACTCTCGTGTTTCTGCTGCCGGCTGCCTCTCTGACGCCGGTGGCAGGCCTTTTTCATTCATTTCGTTTCATTTTTTTGCTATATTTCATTTTCTGCTTCACTGGTTTATTGTTCCGGTTTTTTCATTTTGGTGGCTTCTACTGTTCGGTGTTCTTTGGTTATTGTTTATGGATCTGGGTTTGAGTATGTACCTAGTTTTGAAGTGGATATGGTTTTGACGATTTCTCCGATGTGCAAATGGATCTGGGTTTGGCGGTTTCTTCGGTGTGCAACTGGATCTGTGTTTGACGATTTCTGCGGTGTGCAAGTGGATCTGGGTTAACGGTGTGACGATGTGTCGGTGTTGTTGTTCCTTTGTTGGCGTTTCTCGATGTCGCTGACGGGTTTTGGAGTTGACGGCGGCGTGCTCCAGTTTGCGTTTGGCAGTTTTAGTAGTTTGGATCTTTTCTTTGGCCGATGTTGGGATGGTTTCTTGACAGATGGATGTGCTCTTGTTTAGTGTTTAGTGGGTTTGGATGTGTTCTTGTTTTGGTTTTCTAGGCGTGGTTGTCCGAATCTGGGTGATGTGTGGAGGTTTGAGACTTGCGGCGACAATGTTGACGGCAACGCGCTCGGTGGTGCAGCATCAGTGGAGGCGTTGTTGCTGGTTGTGTCCGTTCTTGATGTGTTGCTGGTTGTGCAAATGAAATCGTTAATTTAACTTGAGATGGAAAAGTGATGTAAAATCGTAAAATGAAATTGTAAAATTTCACGACTTTCTATAATAGAAAATTTTTAAAAGAAAATGTTCTAATTGTTATTATATTTTTACTTATGAATGAGGAGAGTGTCCCTCCAGTTGGTAAAAGCTCCGGTGTAGAGATCGAAGTTGCTGTCGTAAATGATCTTTTTGTTAACAGCGTCACGAGTATAGAATTGCTTCTTCGCCTCGACATCCTGCGGCCTTCATCTCATCCAACACGCTCAGTGGAATTCCGTGATTCACCACCTGGAAAAATCTCCAGTTGGAAGATGCTTCTTTCACTTTCTGAACAATTTGCTTTCGCTTACCAGGGTCGTCTTGGGCCGCCATACCTTCCAGGTCTATGGTCGGGAAAATGAAGTCCGGGTCTTGGTGTGAGAAATTAGTTGGTGCTTTCTTAATGTTGTTGTCTAGAAGATGAGGTGGTGCCTTGAAGATGCGAGGGAGGTCAGTCACTCCAGCGTCGACTAGGCCTTTGACTCCGGCTTTGGTTTCGTTGAATGCCTTCAGTTCAGCCAGCCTATCGTAAGCTGCTGCCATTGTGTTATCCTTTTATCTACGCATAGGGCCGCTTGCGTCTAAAATTTGAACTTCGATTCTTAACTTCAAAAGACTTGTTCACCGGAGCCATTAATGGCAATGACTGAAGGCGGTGGAAGGGTCAATCCGCCACGATTGACGAAATTGCATGCCCGGCGATTTGTCTACGCTGGGGCAATCGATTATCTACGATATGATCATATGAGGTACAAAATTACGGCGGGTCCACCTTACAAGAAAACCAGTGTGTTGATGTACTGATCAATCGACATCCTATATCACAAACATTTTATTTTCTAATTTTATTATAAAGACGGGGTATGGTTTTGTTTGGTCTTTGGAGTGACATGGAATCATTTATTATTCGCCTCTTTATTTATAGGGTTAGCATTAGATTAATCCCGGCTGGTCAACGGTAAAACATCATTGAAAACAATGTACAATTTTATTTGGATATGTGATTTAAAATATAATAGATTTAAAATTGTTAAATAAAAATTTAAAATAGAAAATATTTGAATGGAACTTATTATTAAAAAAGTAAAGGATAATTTTTGTTAAAATTTTTAAATCTCCCTCATCTTATTTGAAATCCAAACACCATGTTAATCATAAGGTAACTAAAAAAATCGACTTAAATACACCAGATACCACTAAATTATTTATAACTCGCCATGCTAACAACCAAACTTTATTTGTTCACTAGATACTACTAATCTTGTTTAATGTTTACCACACACCACTTTGGCCAAATTTTGACCAGAAAAATGACATTGATCGATCGGAGATAGCCTAATCACCATTATTTGCGGACATGACATTCTACGGTGGACTAAAATGAGTTTTATTATTATAAAAAATTGGCGCTCATATTTTATCCTGTAAAATTAATAGTAGGTTTGCAAAGTGAAATGCGAAATGAAATTTTGAACATTTTCTTATTCGAACGGGAAGTACATATCTTAACGAAATGTGTTTTGTAATCTAATTTTGCCATTCTCATCCAATTCCACATGTGAAATGAATCAACATATATTCAATGGTGTTATATATTCTAAATATAAATCTACACAATAAATTAAAAAAATAATGCCTTTCCAGTAAATAAAAAACATAATGCGTTTTCGTAGTCCTAAGTGCCAAATAAATAATTAAGATATAACACTCTGACATTCATGGTTAGAGATGGTGTTATGACTTATTGATGAGGTCATGAATGAACGAAGCAGAGGAGATATGTTTTCAAAACACCGAATCTAATAGAAAATTACTAAACATAGTATATGTTCATAGATCTAATCTGGGTCAACTTACTTTCCTTCCCGTCACAACAAATTAAAGTTGTACACATCGGAATAGCTGTTTGGTGTTTATTTTTTGGAGAAATTTGGTCTCCAGATTCCTTTTTCGGCCAAAATAATCCCCTTTGTTTTGCCGATCCAACCAAAGTAAGCCTTGACTATAATTAAAGAAACCTATCAGTAAGACAGAGGTCAAACCTCAACCCATCATTATTTCCATTACTACGTACAATGTTCCATCCCGGAAACCCACCGCCGGAAACATAACAAGACGGTGATGATCAAACATTCATAACATTCGGAGAAACGAAGCAGCAAGCCATGTTCTCTCCGGCTTCAGTCGAGCTGCTGAGAAGCTGTGTCAAAGAAACCATGATTCGAAAAGCAAGAGAACCAACTTCACAAAAAATGTCACTACCGGACATCATCCGAACTGCATCGGTCAAGTTCATCAATAATCCTTCTTCTCCCTCCGAATCCGATCTCATTCCATCGAACCAAGAGGAGGAGGCAATCACGAAGCAGATT
Source organism: Linum usitatissimum (assembly GCA_030674075.2). Taxonomy (NCBI): domain Eukaryota; kingdom Viridiplantae; phylum Streptophyta; class Magnoliopsida; order Malpighiales; family Linaceae; genus Linum; species Linum usitatissimum. The sequence goes on from JAUJYP020001374.1 coordinate 4,979,912, forward strand.
GGACTGTTGCACCACCTTCTAAGTGCTGCTGAGGAAATGGACCGTCAAGACTACGAGCAAGCAATCAGCTTGCTCGATGTTTGTGATTCCCTGTCCTCCCGGACAGGAAACCTCACCGAGAGAGTTGTCCACTACATTACGCATGCTCTTCGCGAGAGAGTTTACAACGAATCCGGGGTGAAAATATCGAGTCTTGGGGAGGAAATAGAGAAGCTGAACGTTGAAGAAGCCATGACAGCTCCGTCTCCTATAGTGGCATCTATCTACGCGAAAATTCCGTTCTACCAAGTTGGGCAGCTGGCCGGAGTACAGGCTATAGTGGAGAGTGTCGAGAAGTCGAAGAGGGTTCATATCATCGACCTCAAAATCAGAAACGGCATGCAGTGGACGGCCCTGATGCAAGCTTTAGCGTCAAGAAGGAAACGAGATCTCGAGATTCTGAAGATCACAGCACTTGTGAGTTGTGGTTCTGCAGATTTAATACGTGAGACTGGGGAAAGGCTAGTGAAGTTCGCCAAGTCGATAAACATACCCTTAGCTTTTAGAACAGTAGTGGTAACAAACATGGTCCAAATAGACAAGAAGCGACTTGACCTCGACCCAAAAGATGTGGTAGCAATCTTCTCTGAGTATGCACTGCAACACCTCATTGGGAAACCAAATCAACTGGACGCATTGATGACTGTAATCAGGTACACATGTGCTCACCCCGGTTTTCATAATTCGTTGCAGCTTAGTTCTACTCACAATTACGACTCATAATCAATATATTGATAACGAATAATCATGCAATATTTAATCAAAATAAACCAAATTTAGAATAAATAAATCACCGCTAGCATATTGAAATTGTTTTAACTAAAAAAGACAGTGAATAATTGTTTATCTACATAAACTTTATATATGCTTTAATTGATACTAAACACAATTTTGGTTCGAGTTTGTGAAAAAAATAAAAATAAAAATAAAAATAGAAAATTATAAATCGGAATAGATACTAAACGGGCCCTTAGGTTTGAAAAATCCAATAGTTAATAGAAACGTTTTGATTTAAATTCGGGCCAATGTATGTTTTTATGATGAACTATTGCATTTCAATAACTCGAGTTGTTGGGAAAGTGTTCAGATTGACTTTTATATTATTCATTAACATGTCCCATCAAAGAAAAACCCTCAAAAGAGATGAGATTTACAAAACTTCTCTAAGTCATGTGTATGGATTGGGTGCTACCGGAATTCGAAACGGAGACATTTCGGTTTTTTCAAGCTATACCATAAATTCATATCATTAACCATTGTATTCCAATAATTTAGGTTGTTAAGAGAGGATTCAAATTGACTTTTATATTATTCATTAAAAACACCCATGCTGCAGGTACATTCGTCCAATGGTAATGGTGGTAATTGAAACAGAGGCTAACTTCAGCTCTTTGGACTTCTCTCACCGGTTCGTTGAAGAGCTCTTTCACTATGCTGCATACTTTGATTGCGTAGATACTTGTTTCGACAACGACGAAGCGAACAAGATGATACTTGAGTCGATGTTTCTGAGTGAACAACTGAATGGTATCCTGGTAAAGGAGGAAAAGGAAATGACGAGGAGTGTGACTATTGATGTGTGGAGGAAATTCTTCAGTCAATTTTGGATGTTGGAGGCTGGCTTGAGTCCCACAACAATGGAGACGGTGAACCAGCTACTGGGCAGGTTCTCGAGCGGAGAGTACTGTACAGTGAATATGGATGGGAGAAGTTTGCTTCTTGGGTGGAAAGGGACACCTATGTGTTCGCTTTCGGCTTGGAAGTTCCTACTTGCCAAGCCGCTGAAACAAACCTATAAAAAGAAGCGAATAATGGATATTCTCGACTTCTCAATTGGTTAAAAGATAATAATTTGTTATTAGATTAAGTTATAAAAATATAATATTAATTGATCCGTTAAAAGAATAAAAGAATGTCGTTAATTGAAGGATTATGTTATAAGAGTTTATGTTTGATGGATATATGTTCAATTCAAAAAAACTCAACCTGCTTAATGTCATAAAATAATGACTCTAATCCGAACTTTTATATTTGAAAGGAACAAAAAGTATTTATACACACATTATTTATTATTAACGTCTTATATATCTTTAAATATTGTTATCCCGAATTATCCCCTAAAAACATTTCCATCCCAAAGATTTAGCAATTGCTAAAATGTGGTGTAGAGTTTGATGTGACACTCTTTTCGTCATTGTTAGAGATGAACGAGTAATTGCTAATTTAGAAATTTTGCTTGCAATGCCGCATTAGTTATATTGATCAATTTTGTAAGCAAAACATTTAAATAGAATTAATTTTGTTAAGATAAATTAATAAAATAAAAACTTTTAAAGGTAAATTATAGTATGTGGTTGTTTACTGGCGCGTGGGCGCGTGAGTTTCCTCTGAATTCCAGCACCGTTCCATTGGTTTCCGCTTGACTTTTCGTCTCGCCGGCGGCGCGGCACGTCTGTGGTTTCTACGTTTCTCTTCTCTTTGATAGACTTGGTAATCCAAACCGCTTTACAGCTTAACCGACCATAACCTCACCGTATTTGACGGTTATTAACCGTCTTGACCTCGGTATTTTGTAGTTACGGTGATAACGTTAACCGCTAGGAATGGGTAAGGTTAGGTTATGAGTTTTGTAATAACCGCACCATCACCATAACCATATTCATAACCATCCCCGACCCATTGTATAACCTGCATTTGCCACCTAATACATGACTCCATATGCCCACTACCTAACCCAAATATACATAAAATTTATCTTAAAAACTAAACATAATCTATTTACTCATTATTCCTCGAAAATATTCCATACACTACTCTTTAACTTCAACAATATCTATTCATCTTCTACAAAACTCAATCATTATAATTTCATTAAAAATATCTGATCCACCTTCTGCTTTACAATGTTCTCGACGTGTGACTGTCTCCTTCCCAGACCCAAGTAGCAGAAGCCTTCTCCCTATGGGCAGTAGTCTTAGCTTTCTTTAGGGCTTCAATCTGCACAACTTCCTCGTTAGCTATGAAAAGTTGTCAGCAATAGGAGACGTAAAAGCAACAGATTGAGCTTTTGTTGTTTGATAATGATTACATGGAAGTACGCACATGTACTGTTCGATTGGGCTTTCTTTGGTCAAATTATAATCATTATAACAGGTTAGATTGGGATTATTTGTTTGAAGTACCCACATACATGCAATGTTATTAATCATTATAATTATGAGCTTTCGTTGTTTGTTATTGGGCTATTTTAATATATGCCCGTTTTGATGTTAGGGTTTGTTGGCCTAGTTTTTGTTTTATGACATGTAGCCATCAACTCCATCATTGATTCTCGTTTGCTAATTTTTTCTGTATCATTTTAAATTTATCAAATGTTTTATCAAAAAAATTTATCGCATATCCCTAAAGAAGGTTCAAGATAGATTTGGTATAGTATTTGTATTTTGACGAGTCTCTAAGATTGGAGCAGTTTAAAACGTTTTGTTTCGGGGTGTCTAGGATATCTAAGTCGAATGGGTATTTTTGATAGTATAAAATATTTTATTTATTTATGTTTCTTATTTTTGTTTGTTCTTCGAAGCTTTGTCATCGCATCCATGGCGGATACTTCGGTGGTGACAACCTGCCCCTTCCAATCTATATTCATATTGGATCAGCCAGCGCCGATATCATACTGTTGTGGATCTGAATTGATTGGAGAACGAAGTAGAGATGAAGATCCATAGATTAGATCGCGCAAGAGATCTGGCGCCTGATAACCCTTGAAAACCTCTAAACTTTCGAGTGAGTTTTCCTGCGTGTTTCCAAAGCTTGTCGTTGGCGGAGCTTCCTCAGTGGGTGCACTCTTCTGGAGCTCCCTCGGTGACTGATCTTTGCCAGCGGATCTCTGAGATCTCAGAGACTTCCATTTGACTGATCTTTGATTGACCTCTTCTCTATGTCTGATGATCAAATCTGCCACGAACAATCGCCTCCACCTGCTCAATTCTTCCCACCACCAAGTCCGTCGAATCCTCCTCCTCGCTTCCCCCTAAGACCTGGGCATCGTTGCTAGATTGTCTTGAGTTGCTGAATCGTATGGATCTGATAACCGATTGCCTTTATGATGTTGCGTTGAAGATACCAAAAGAAGTTTTGCATCATGGACTATTGAGGATGCAGGCAGCGCTTGTTGCATAATTTGTTGGCTAGAGTCCACCGATGAGACTCTTCGCCTCTATGGTGAATGGGCTATGGTGTTATGAAGGTTCTATAACTATCTCGGTCCTTTCTCCTGGGATTTTTCTTCTGGAATTCCCCTCTAAAAACTGTGTGATTGGGTTCTTAGGTGTATGTGGCACATTCATCATACTACTCTTGTCCTGCGTTGATGGTTTAAGGGCATCCATCATCTAGATCTTTCACCTAAGGAAAAACTGGTATGGGTTACAGTTCATTCTCTTCCTCCGTAACTTCTGTATCCCAGAGGAGTTAAATGGGTAGTGGCACAAATTGGCCAGCCAATTCAAAGGTGTATGCGAGATGGGTTAGATATCAAGGTTTGTCTATTGCTTTATAAGTCTGAATGCCCAAAATCTATATCAGTTATTTTAGAAGATGGTGCAAGAGTCAAGTTATCAGTCAGCTGTTCTATAACTCAAGCTTATAAGGCTAAAAAACCTACATGGAGGAAAAAGTTGTTGCATGTCAGTGATGCTCCTGAGAAAGAGCTAGCTCAGGAAGGAAAAACTGAGGATAAGGCTAATGAAGAAAGTGTCATTAATAGCATTGAGCTGATTAAAACTATGAATAATGTTGATGATCTGTTAGTGGAAATAAATTCACATCCTAATGGTTTTGAGGTACTTGAAGAAGTAATTGAGAAAGAAGTTGAAATTGAGGAAGAAGTGAAGATACCCCCTATGATGGAAGTTGTAATTGAGACTATTACAGATACAACATTGGTTAATGTGGAAACCCCAATGGAGGTGAAAGTCAAGCTTTAGAAGTGACTCAAAATATGGAAGTTCCAACCCTAGAGAAAAACTAAAGACAAGGATGAGTTAAGAGTATGAAAAATCAATGGTAGTCACCCTTGGAGGTTATCTCTCCTATGGAAGAAGTGTGATTAAGAATAAGAGAGGTAAGATGAACGGAAGGGATGATGGTGTGGGGGGGGGGGGGTGGGTGGGGAGGAATTTACTCGTAACTGAAATTTTGGACCTGGAATGTTAGAGGTTTTAATAAAACTAGTGAATACAATGAGTTAGTTACTTATCTTTAGAAGTATAGTGTTGATATTAAAAGAAATTTAGAGCCTAAAATAAAGCGGATGCATATGGATAGTTTTTTTGTCACTCGTTTCACTGGTTGGTCTTATGGGTTCTGTTTTGATGGAAACCTTGCAAAAAATTGGTTAGTTTGGAAAAAAGGCATTCCCCTAAGAGTTTTTTCGATTTATAGTCAATGCATACATGTCAGGATTGATCTTCCCTCCCCAAATGTACTACACTTTTGTATATGCTTCTACCTTAAGGGGGAATGAAAAACACTGTGTAGATATTGAAAGATTGAAGCACCAAAGTATTCCTTAGGCTTTTGTAGGAGATTTCAATGCAATTTTGAGGCTCTCTGAAGCTTCTAAGACCCCTTCTAATGGAGCATCAATGGAAGATTTTAAGGATTTTGTCAGAGATTGTGAGCTGCTTGAATATCCTGTTCAGGGACCTGATAACACTTGGATTAATAACAGAGAGGATGACTCTATTGCACGTAGACTTGACAGAGTTCTCATTAATAGCTCGTGGCATAACAGATTCATTGGAAGTAAGGTAACAATCATCACGAAGACCATTAAATTCTTCAATTACTAGATGAAGCAGAAGAATTTTGATAATATTCTAACTGAAGTTTGGAGGAAGTAAAGCACTCACCGTCCTTTCCATCACTTGTATGGAAAACTTAAGAACCTGAAGTATGAATTAAAGAATCTCAATTGTGAGCACTTCTCGGATATTGATAAGGCTAGAATTTGTAGCAATTATCTATCCTTATATGCATGCTTTTTGAGTGATTATTAGTGTGTTCGAGCTTCATTCTCATGTGATTTCATGTTTTGGAATTATGTGCCTAGACCCGTTTTGGTCCATTTGATGTGTTTCTTTGTAGTATTGGTTGTCCACGGGTACTCCAGAGATAGGTGGTTTGGTTATGAAGCTATGGACGTGAAGTAGAGCACGGTTGGAGCTCTAATGGAAGATCGAGAAATGAAATGGAGGAGCTGAGGGGCTGCACGCCGTGCAGCCCTAGGATGGTGTAAAATCACAGCCCTTAAGCAGGGGAATCTCGTGTACCCCTGCATGGCATTCCTCCCATTCAAATATGAAAAATTTTGAAAAAAAGGAGGTGCACGCCGTGCACCCCCCAGTTTCAGCAGCTTCCTATAAAAGGGCTGATTTTGAGGAAAGAGAAGACAACTTCCCCAACTTCTTTTTCCATGATTTTTCCCGAGTTCCTCCTGTAAAAACCAGCACAAACCTCCATTAGAAGCTCGATTGAAGATCCAAAGGAGTTTCCCTCAAGGATTGAAGTTAGGATTGAATATAGAAGACAAAAAGCATCGATTGGAAGAAGAACAAGCCGATATTTCTTCGCAAGATGATGGTTAGGGTTTCTTTTCAATTGCTTTCTTCTAGAAGTATGAGTAGCTAAATACTTAGGGATTCTTGGTTGAGATGTAGGAATTAAGATATGAAACCTGTCTTGAATGTGTAAGATCGACGTTTGTGGATGATTGAATTGCAATGAAAGTTTGTCTTGATTGTTTGGTGTTCAACGTAATTCTTGTTACAGCTAGAATTAGGTCAAATTCATGAAATCCTTTGTTCGTGAAAGACTTAGGAATTCGTTAGATTGACAATCAATAATAGAATTAAGTTATCGGTGGGGTAAACCGATTCGATAAGTCCTTAACAAAATAAGAACCCAAAATTCCCAGTTTTCAATCTTTGTTTAAAGGTTCGATGAGCTCGATGGCGGCCATGGAAGCACCAATTTTATCTCATTGCAGTCCGTTTGCTTCATCCAAGAAGGTAAGGAATACCCCTACTAGCCCAATTGAATAATTATTCGTTCTAACGATCAATCCAAACTCACCAATCTATTTCTCCGATCAAACCTCCGATGAGGGCTTGCGTCCAACTGTTGCAGACATGCCCAAGCCTCAACAGCTCATTCGATTCATAGCGATCCATGGAATCTAACCGTGTCTTCCATCTTTATTTTTGAGCGGGTACGTAGCAGATTTAAGCTTGCCGGAAGACGAGTGTTCCGCCGGAGCTACTCCCTGTAAATTGGAGAAGATGGTAAACTACATTTTAGTTCCCTAAGTTTATTTTCTAGTTTAGTCCTCCTAGTTTCGGTAATCTCCCGTGTAACCCGTAACTGTTAAATATGGAAAGCTATGGCCTATATCCTTTCCAGCCATTACAGTTTAGCGCAGACAGTTACAAAAATGAAGTAATTGACCGATTCTTGGACCGTGGACGCATAGTTTGAACCGAATGTGATTCACCCAAGGTGGGTTGGTTTAATGGGGTAAATTCCATTTTGAATAATTAATTTACTGATTGATTATATCAATTATGCTTTCGTTGATATCCATAAAATGTAAATTGGATGAGTGTTAAGTGGAAACATGAAAGCCTCATGATGTGTGCAAGATTTATCAACCATGTGCTCTGATGAATGTGGTGTTACACCTGACTGGTATGATATGTGTTATATGATTTGTTATTCAATCATTGTTCATCAGGTCACAATAATATGTTAATGGTATAATAATGAGAATTGTTTGATCACCTAGACTAGGGCCCGTATGCTGGCGATCTACGTGTGTGCATATTATACTACTACTACGTATATATGACCCCAAATGGGTGCGAATAATGGGCCCTTGATGGTGCCACCAATGCTACATTAATATGACCCCGAACGGGTACCATTGTATCAACTATGTGTATATGGGCCCTTAATGGTGCCATCAATGATAAGTGAAAGCCCGTGAATCGTTAACATACGTGGGCCAGGGATCCTAACTTAAATATGGAAAGAGTCTGAGTCATATTGCTTATGTGTTTGATGATTGTAATCTTTATTGTGATTTATAAGGACTAACCTCTAGCCACCCACCAGATGTTTACAGGTTACCAAGGGCTAGCTATAATCGATCGACGCTGTTTGTGTGGCCAAGCTAAAGTTAACTAGGACTGAGAGATTGTGTGATTTGAAACTTGGTTCTGACATTGGTTTTAAATGCATGTGAGGGACAGCTTCTGAAATAGTATTCATAATGTATTTAATTGTTTCTTTTTGTTTTGGTGCAAGATGGCTATTTATATTTGAATTGAAGGAGTAACTACCCCTTACAAAAATAAGAGTCCGTCCTAAGACAATTTATTTACCTTTATTTTCAGTTATAAGAGTTTGGTGACACACATATTATAAGGTAGTATAGGGAACCAGCTTAGTTGTTTCTAAACCTAATCTCCAATGTCTAATTCAAAGGAAGCTTACAGATGCACATAGAGATAAAATAGTAGAACAAGTAACTCGAAATGAAGTTAAGTAGGATTTCTTTGATAGGAATGTGGACAAAGCCCCTAGTCCTGATGGGTAAAATATAGGGTTCTTCAAAGCTTGCCGGAAAACGGTTGGAGAAGATGCAACTAATGTAGGTTTGTACTTCTTTGAGGGAGGAAAGCTTCCAAACTTTGTCAATTCGGTTAGTATGGTTTTACTCCTAAAAACGTTGAATGCTACTAAAGCTTAAGATTATAGACCAATATAGGTTAAAATATACTTATGGCTCATGAACTTCTTCACACTTATGGAAAGTCTACATTCACTCCGCGTTGTGCACCGAGGATTTGATCTCACGAAAGCCTTCGATTCTATCAAATGGGAGTTCTTGTTTGATGTTTTAAATGTGATGCAATTCCCTATAAGATTCATTTAGTGATTAAAAGCTGTCTTGAGATAGCGAAGCTCTCTGTTTGCGTCGATGATTCTCTGAGTGGTTACTTTAATGCTTGTAAAGGGTTGAAGCAGGGAGATCCAATCTCCCCATACTTATTTGTCATCTGTATGGACGATCTATCATGCATCCGTAATGTGCATGTATGAAAATCACCCATCTTGGGTTTGCTAATGACCTCATTGTTTTTACAAAAGCAACAATTGGCGGTATACAGGGGGTTGTCGATCTTCTTTCTCAGTTTCAGACAATTTTAAGTCTGAAAATAAATCCTGAGCAAAGTGAAACATTCCTTGTTGGGGTTCATAATGATGATGCTGCGAAATTGATTGATATCTCTGGCTTTCATGCTGGTATTCTTCCCTTATCTGGGTGTTCCTTACACATCTGGTAAACTTATGATTATGATTGTAAGGTTCTATTTGACAAAATCACTTCTAGAATTACTGACCGGAAGACTAGAAGTTTATCATATCCTGGCAAAATTTAGCTCATCTCTTCAGTAATTGGAGGTATCCTCGAATACTGGATGTTTGTGTTCTTACTCCCTAAGGCTCTTCTGAAGGGCATTGAGAAGTTATTTATTCGTTTCTTGTGGGAAACGTTGGATGGAGGTAAGTGTAAAGTTGCTTGGCAATTCTTGACTTATCTGAAAAAAGAAGGTGGTGTATGTCTAACGGAAATGTATTCTTGGAATGCTGCTAACACACTTAGACATCTTTGGGGTTTGATCGTTCGTGGAGATTCATTATGGGTAGCTTGGGTGTGTAGATACCACATTAAGAATAAAGATATTTGTTCTTTGAAGGTTTCAACTGGATCATGGATTTGGAGAAGAATCCTTAAAGTTAGAGAAATGGCTAAGACTCATATCTCGGTTGATGTTGCAAGTAATTGTTTATGGGATGGAAGCCTCATGCCTCGATATAATTTCAGAAGAGTATGGATGGAATTAGACCAAAACAAGTAGCCATTAAGTAGGCTAATCTGGTGTGGAATGGATGGCAAGTACTAGTATAATATGTTGGATGGTGTTAAAAATAGGCTTGCTATGAAAGAGAGACTTGCAAACTGGATGATTACGATTGATGTTTCCTGTGTTATGTGCAGTTCTGGTGTTGATACGAGAGAGCATTTGTTCTTCCGTTGTAGCTACTCTCAGAAGATTACTAATACTCTTCTATCAAAACTTACAAATTGTGATGATTGGGAGAACAATGTTGCTTTGGCCTGCAGTTTGTGGAAAGGTAAATCGAAGAATCACAAAGCTAAATGTTAGATTTGGTGCCTTATTGTCTCATCCATTTGGAAGGAACAATGCAAGCGAGTCTTTGAGAATGGTCATATATCATCTAATGAAATGATTTGCACCATCACAGATTGTGTTAGAGCCAAGATCAATTCAAGAATTGATGTGGAAGAGCTTCTGAACTTTAATATGCAATCCGATTAATTTTTACAATTTCTAGAGTTGTGTAGGTTTTCAGTTCCTCCTTGGAGGGTTAAGCTGATATGGTCTCTTGTATAGTGGATAGATTTTGTAAGGCTTGGTTTCTTTTTGATGAAATCAAGCTTCAATTATTCATAAAAATATGCAAAGATTCGTCCACATCGACGGCACCGGCCGATTGTTCGTTTGAAGCTGATTGCTTTATGATTTGAGTAATTCGAGCTCTTGAAGTACTACAGAATTGAATATCTCAATCGATTGAAGAAATGAAGTAGAGAGGATGCGCGGAAGAAAGTTGGTCAAACATGCCTGGAAATTTGTGGAAGACGACTAATTAATATCCATCTGGGTACCCAAAACTTTTTAAGACTAAACAATGAATTCTAAACGTTTATTAACTAACGACATGGTCTTTAATTTCTCATACGTTAACATCAATGACCAAGATACTTTTCCAGTTACAATCAACAGAACCGATTGGTTACAAACTATTTATTTTATATTTAATGAGTTATTTAAGATTATAATTAATTATTTTTCTTTTATAACCGATATATTTTATAACCAATTACATTTAGAATATAACTGGTTATAATTAGTGATGATAACTAATTATAATTGGTTATAATTATGATTAGCTATCAAAATATATCTGGTTATAATTTAAAAGATATAATTGGTTATGATTAGTGATTATAACCAGCTATATTACTAGTTATTAAAAATGTAACTCGTAATAATTTAAAAATATAACATATAATTTTTTGTCGAAAACATCGTCGAAGTCGTGCCGGAAAGTCGACGACAGGTCATCGAGTCTCGTTGGAAATTCGTTAGTAGGTCCATGAAGTCTCGCTGGAAAGTGGTCGGTCAGTCACCGAAATCTCATCGAAAAGTCGTTCACTGGTCAACAGAGACTCAATAGTGCGATGTGGTGGCAGTATCGCTTTAAAAGAAATAATAAATTAAAATAATTTTGAAAAAATTACATTTATGCTCTTTCTGTGAAGACGATTAGATCAATTAAAAAAATAAAATTTTAAAATGTGACGATCTAAAATTATCCTAAACATCCCGTAATAAATAGAATTCGGGAATTTAACCCACTCCTTCTAAAATCTGTTCTTCTTTTCTGTTAATTCACTTGTTGTGTATCACTAATTATTCATTTCCCGGCAAGGATTTTAAATGAGCTATTATAAACATAGTAATCATGCGCCACTTATTCTTTTTTAATTTTCAAATATTTTTCTTTTTCATATATCCCTAATTCACAAATTCTTTCTTCCCTCCTCCTTTTTTTTCTTCTTAAATTTTAACAATTTTTTATCACATGAATAACCAAAAATCGCCAAAAAACTTACGAATACGGTATGACATATACTACCCGTTAGGTTATATTGGACAGATATTATCAGAACCCAAAACTACGACCTAAGTGACGGATATCAACTATCAGAACCTAAACCCAACCCTCGTTAAGCATATCCTCCCAACAATTTTAATTTTACTTCTAATTCCCTTTATACAGTTTTTAAAATATATATTTCCAATAACAAATCTTGCTTACTTAAATTATTCGAGTGAAATTATATGAATATTAATATATTTTATTTAATTTTCTAAGAATAAATTAAACATGTATGTACATATTACAACAATACGTTGTGACTTGTTAACGCTCTTACGAGACCAAATAAGTATTCGACCATAATTTTAACGGATTTGTTAAGTTTAAAATAATTTTTAATGTACCCCTTTAAAGACCTCAATTTTGAGGCACGTAGATAATTCTTTACCCTTTTCTTTGTTAGATTCATATATTTATCTAATTATACTCCATTTTTGTATGAAAAATTTATTATTGTTTTAACTTCATTTAATTTTTTGTTCACCATCGTATATTATAATTATATAACTTTTATGTGCAACACCATATCTATTTTAATTTAAAATTTTGAGGCCATCAATCGTTAAATAAGTTTAGATAACACCCATTTACAAATATAGTTTACTACTAATTGAAGATAGTTTTTATAGAAGTAAAAGCAAGCAAATTACATAATACCAAATACATAATATACCCTTATACAACATACATTAACTTATATTATACCCTTATACAACTTACATTATACTTAAAGTTATATGGTAGGAAAGCATCATATCATGAAAATATTCTCGTACATGAAAAGACTTCCTAAATCTCATGTAACAGGTTGTAACCACAAAAAGTGTGATAGGAGGTGCTCAAAGTAGAATCGATTGGCTACTATTTTTTATATGAATAATCTTTTTTATGGAAATTACAATTAATGATGCCATCATAAAGTAAATTTCGGAACGGTTGACAATTACAGGGGCGTCGACATGATTGTTCAGCCATTCGACTAGCTACAACCTGTGTGGGAATCATTCGGCTACTATCGGTTCTCTGATGACGAGGGTTTTGCTTGGAGGAAGTTCCAAGCCGAAAGAGAGAAGATAGGTGTCCCTTTCCATCCCATGACCAAACATCTTCCATCCTTATCCACTGTACAACACTTTCCATTCGCAAATCTGCACAGTAACAGATTCACAGTCTCCATAGTTGTCGGACTCAAATCATCCTCCACCATCCAAAACCGACCAAAGAATTTCCTCCACACCTCAATTGTCGCAGTCCTCTTCATTTCCTCCACCAACACGGCATTCACTTGCTCACCCAAAAACACGGACTCCATAGCCATCTTGTCGTCCTTTGTGCCCAAACAAGAATCGACGCAATCAAAATAGGCACCGTAATGGAAGAGAGCTTCGACGAACCTGTGGCCGAAGTTCAAACCATTGAGTTTGGCTTCTATTTCAATCACCACCATCACTGTAGGTTTGACGTCCCTCATCACAAGCATGAATGCATCTAGTTGAGTTTGGTTGGGGATGAGGTCGTGTAATGCGTACTCGGAGAAGATGGCTACTGCATCTCCAGGATCGAGGTCGAACTGCTTCCTGTCTATTTCCAGCATGTTTGGTACCACTGCCATTCTAAACGCGAAGGGTATGTTCAATGACTCTGCGAACTTAGCTAGCCGCTCCCCAGTTTCACGTACTAATTTGCTTGCACTGGAAGTCACAATGGCTGTTATCTTCAACATCTCTGGAGTTCGTTTCCTCCGCGAGGCTAGAGCTTGCATCAGGGCTGTCCACTGCATACCGTTTCTGATTCTGAGGTCAATGATATGAATCCTCTTTGCTTTCTTTACACTCTCCACTATTGCCTGAACTCCAGCTAACTGTCCAACTTGGTAAAACGGAATTTTCGCGTAAATAACTCCGAGAATAGGAGATGGAGCTGTGACAGCCTCTTCAATGTTCAACTTCTCTAATTCTTCCACGAGACTAGATATTTTCACTCTAGATTCGTTGTAAACCCTTTCGCGAAGAGCATTTGAGAAATAGTAGACAAGTCTCTGAATGAGGTTCCCTGTCCTAGAGGACAGAGAATCACAAACATCGAGCAAGCTGATTGCTTGCTCGAAGTTACGGCATCCCACTTTCTCAGCAGCGCTCATAAGGTACTGAAAATGTTGTACCTTCTTCGTCACATCCTCGTTATATGACGAGAAATTAAGATCGAGAAAGGGTGCACAGTCATCACCTGCAGGAGGTTTCGATGAAGATTTGATAAATGCTGCTGCTGCGATTCTGATGATTTCAGTTAGTGACGGTTCTTCATGATCAGGGGTACTATAATCATCATCTGCTGCTATTCTGTGGTGATTACGTATGAAAGATTTTCGGACACTGCTTCGAATCAGCTCAAGTGACGACGACGAAAACAAGGGTTGCTGATGATCATGTTGGAGGGAGTGATGATCAACAGAACAAGGTTGGGGATGATGATCATCAGGAAGCATGGTGGCTAACCAATGGTGTTGGAGAAGGGCATTGAGATCCACCAACATTGTTTCATCATCATCATCATCATCTGTTGTTTCCCATGCTGTGTTTCCGGCGTGGAACATCGCGGGGGGACAAGATTGGAGATGGTTGGTAGCTTAATTAAAAAATATGGACTCTGGCTAATTTATGTTTTGAGTTGGGACTAGTAGTTAACTTGATATAATCTGTCTGTTGTTGCGTTTCTTGTAGGCAAAAGTCCCACAAGAGACAAGCCTTTATGGAAATTATAAATACCTAGAACACATGTTGTTTCAATCTTCTTCAATGACGTACGTTTCAAAGCTTATGGACTTGGTCAGTTTTAAATTTGTTGTGATAGCAAATATACGCTAGCATGACGCTGTCAAAAATATCCCATGAATGGAAACCGTTATAATATATATTTAACTTGGTGATAATGTCATAATAAAAATATAATATAAAATATATCTGGATTGTTTTAGTGGGGGAGTTATGTGCTGGTGACCCAAAGGTCTCGGGTTCGAATCCAACACATCTCATGAACGGATACCGTTGTAATTTTTATTGCTCCTACTATCTTGTATTCACCGAAAGGTCTACTTTGAAAAAATTTATCAAAATTGATGTCATTCAACTCAAGAAATTAAAATAAACAACATTAATGAAACGATCTATATATGAAAAGATCTCAATAAAAATATTTTAATGGAAACTTAATTAAACGGCTCAGGTTCGGTTCTTATACTTTAATATCCAAAAACTACCTATATCCACACATATCCCTTTTTTGGGTTTACCCATACCTTAAAAATATACGATCAACTCGAATTTTACCTTGTTTGGTCGGGTTGGATTCAATAGGATACTCATATAGGCCGTTACGGATTCTATCCTTAAACAAAACATATTAAAATTGATGTTGTTGGATTGTGAAATTAAAACTAATAATATTACTTAAAATATCATATCAACTCGAATTTTACTTTATTCAACCGGGTCAGATATCGTCGGATACCCGTATAGGCATTCATGAATTTCATCCTCAAATACTGAATTTGAAAAAATAAAATTAATAAAATTAGTGAAGGAAATATTATGCTTTAGGTACTTTATAAATAATGAAATCATAAAAGTTTTAAAAAGAACAAACAGAGTCCATGTAACAACTCGTCCAGGACGGGCATTGCGCCCATCTTGACCAATTTAGGAACTTAATGAGGGCTAATTCAGTTTAAATAATACAGATTCTTAAAATCTAAATATAATTTCATATCATATGTTGATTCTTTTTAAAAAAATTATGGATCTTGAGAAACTTTCAATTGGTAATATCCGTTACGTATAAGCATATATAATTCATGGAACATGGCCTAATTACAGTTGATGTTACATTTTCTTCAAGGCTTTGCCATGAGATGAATAAGACCACGCCAACAAACGAGCAAACATCTAGTACTATCAATGTCCATTTCTCATTGTTTTACTTTCGATGTCATTTTTGTTTTTAGTCATTACAGTGAAATTAATGCAATGGTAATTCCTTACCTGGGAATTCTGGTTTGGATCAAGTCTTTGAATCCTTCAGTTGTTCAGAAATGGCATCGATTGATTGTCGATAATTATTAAAACATGAATTTATAATGTCTAATTATTATAAAAATTGGTTCACAGCATCGTGAAGCGATCGAAACTAATTTATAAATAAAAGCTAGTTAAAAGATGCGGTAATTATAAATGCTCATATAGATATAATAATATCTCAAATCGGCCATCGTACCAACAAAAATCTTGTAGTATGTTCGGGAAAATAAATAAACAAATGCACCATGATGAGTTCAATATTATTTCCTACCAGCTATTGGCGCAGCCCAAAAATATTCCCTGCCGACTACAAAAATGTGAACATAAAGTTTGGAAATATATCAAGGATTTTGAACCAAACATACTTCCTGCGTTGGAAGAATAGTTCAGACAATCACTGTCAGGGGAAGCTGTATTTTGTGTTTGTTTCCTGTTTGGAAAAACGTTGGACTGCAGATCTCCTTTCGGCCTATACATTGTCTGTTTCTAAATCCAAAGTTGCATTGTTTTATCGACTAAATCAGAGTGAACCTTGAAAAACAAAATCATTTACAAAACACCACTTTTACAATCATTACGTGTGATTGTTGCATGGCTAACATATATGTAGCTTGGCTGCTGTCTTGGCCTGTTTCTGTTTCTGTCTTGTAATCGCATTTCTGACCTGTTTGGTTCGACTCCGCCGTTTGATTAATGATACCAAGTCCTCCTTATAAATAAAAAGAATCATTGTACTACGACGTAACGCCAATTGCAACGTTATGCAGAATGAGAGTGCGTACTACGTATACGTAATCATAGTAGGTGGTCGATTAATTAACTACCACATTTCATAATTAATCGTGCGATTCGCTTAGTATTCGATAACTTTGGGGAACTAGGGTGTTTTCCGGCGATTTTTGTGTGTTTGTTTGATTGCCGCTACGGCGTCGCCTTATGGGCCGGCGCAACCACTTTCAAACGTTCCGTACCTTTGCAGCGGGAGTCGTAGGCCTCCGCCTGCCTCTTCTTCTCCGTCTGGCAAAGGCGATCGTGATTCTCAGCAGGTCAAGAAGAAGTGTCGACCACTGGAGATTAACCAAGCTGCTGGTATGGATGAGGAGATTCTTGTTGAAGATGTTACTAATGAGTCCTTTGAGAACCATATGGGTCAGGACGAGGTTACGAGGGATTCTGTTAGTCCACCAAATGCGTGGACTGATCATCAAAATAATTGTGAAGTTATCTCGACAACACAAGTGTTGTATGTGTCTAAAGATTCCTCTCGTTATATTTTTACTCAAACTTATCAACATAGTCTAGACTTAAAAATTTGAGAAAGGTTTCTAATTAATCTATTGATTCCTCTCGTTATACTTTTACTCAAACTTATCAGCACAGTCTAGACTTAAAAATTTGGGAAAGGTTTCTAATTAATCTATTGATTCAATTAAAACTAAGAATTAAGGTTTCATCAAAAGTAGAAAACAAGTTCTTCAAAGGGATGATTCATCAAGCTCAACTTCCTAATAGTAGTCGAATCGAGAAAACATTGGACTTGGATTGAATATTATTATTCCTCTTATCACTCTTATGAATCTGCGGCACAATCATGCACGCGGATTACCACTACCAGTTTTCCAATCAAGGTTAGAATAACCTTAACTAGGCTAACCAGTAATCAACACTGAAAAGTTCTACAAAGTGATAAAGTGCTCTGTTTGAATTAAAGGAAATCACAAGCAATTGGAATCACTATTAACTTAGTCCACCAACACCTAAACTACTAATAACTACACCCAACTTGGTCCATTAGGTGCAAATCAGAGCGCTCGCCAATTAATTGATGAACAACCTTTAAGCCCAAAAGAAGCACGAAAGGAAGAATCGAGCTATTGGCTAAGTTGATCAACCAGGTGATTTCATAGATTTGACCTAATTTAAGTCATAAGAAGAACAAGGTTGAAATACCAACAATCAAAGCAATCTTTCATTCAATTGCATCAGAATTATGCTAACATTTTTTGACATAGCTTGTTTGAGTCGGTTGGTGGTTTGATTGATGAAAGATTTCTGAAATGTCGTCAACGACTCGATAATTGGATCAGAGTTACTATTTCTAATTTTTTGGTCCAACACACTAAAATCCAAAAATCAGGGGTTGTTGATAAGGCTAAAATTTGTAGCAATTATCTATCCTTATATGCATGATTTTTGAGTGATTATTAGTTTGTTCGAGCTTCATTATCGTGTCATTTCGTGTTTTGGTATTATGTGCCTAGACCCGTTCGACCGTTTCGGTCCATTTGATGTGTTTTGTTAGAGTATTTATCTTCCACAGGTACTCTAGAGATAGGTGGTCTGGTTATGAAGCTTTGGACGTGAAGTAGAGCACGGTTGGAGCTCGAATTGATGATCAAGAAATGAAATGGAGGAGCAAAGGGGTTGCACGTCGTGCAGCCCTAGGATGGTTTAAAATCTCGGCCCTAAAATGGGGGAACGTCATGCACTCCTGCACATCGTTCCTTCCATTCAACTACGTGAAATTTTGAAAATAAGGAGGTGCACGGTGTGCACCCTCCAGTTTCGGCAACTTCCTATAAAGGGGCAGATTTTGAGGAAAGAGGGTGATAATTCCCCAAACTCATTTTCTCTCGATTTTCCCGACTTTTCTCTACAAAAACCAGCATAAAACCTTCCCTAGAAGATCAATTGAAGATCCAAACGAGTTCCTATCAAAGATGAAGTTAGGATTGAAGGTAGAAGACTAAAAGCAACGATTGGAGGAAGAACAAGTCGTTATCTTTTCAACAAGATGATGGTTAGAGTTTCTTTTGATTTGTCCTCCTCTAGAGTTATGAGTAGATAAGTCTGTAGAGTTTCTTCGTTGAGATGTAGGATTTGAACCATGATACCTGTCTTGAACGTTTAGAAACGACGATTGTGGATAATTGGATTTTAATGAAAGTTTGCTTCGTCAGTTGGATTTTCAACCTAATTCTTGTTATGGTTTGAATTAGGTCAAATCTATGAAATTCTTTTCTTGATCGACTTAGAAATTCATAAGATTAACAGTCAAAGATAGATGAAATTTATCGGTGGGGTAAGTCGATAACCCAATTCTACCTTTTGTGTTTCTTCTAGTTTTAAAAGTTATTCATCTTGTAATTGGCGGGCGCTCTGGTTTGCACCCAATGGACCAAGTTGGGTGTAGTTATCAGTAGATTAGGCATTGATGGACCAAGTTAACGCTATTTCCGATTACTCGTGATTTCTTTTAATTCCGGAAGAACATCTTATCACTTTGTAGAACTTCTCGGTGTTCATTACCGGCTAGCTTGATTAAGGTTATTTGTACCTTAGTTGGGAAGCTAGTAATGGTAATCCACGTGCATAATCGTGCCGTAGATTCATATGAGTGATAGGACGATTCATTTTATTCAATTCAAGTCCGACATTTGTTCGTTTCGAATACGTTTAGGAAGTTGAGCTTGATGACTCATCTCTTCCAACAACTTGTTTTCTCCCTTTAAATCAACTTTTGAACTGTTAGTTTTAATTAACCTTATAATCATTAGCAACCAAAATCAATCCTTTTATTCTAAACCGTGTTGACAAGTTTAAGTAAAAGAATAACAAAAGGGGCCTTGAGTTGTCGAAATAACTTCGCAGTAATTTTGGGGATTAATTACCCCTTCACACGCCCCATTCTCGATGCACTGGTGCCTAAAGTTACCTCTCCAGATAATGCTTCCCTTTCTAAGTCGTTCACAAGGGAAGAAGTTGTGACCGCGTGGAAGCAAACGGGTGCTCTTAAATCTCTAAGGGCATATGAGATGTTTGTCTTCTTTATCAGACAGTATTGGAATATTATTAGAGATGAAGTTGTTGTTGTTGTTTTGCAATTTCTTGAGAGGGGTGCTGCCAAGTGATTTGAACTTTACTCTAATAGTTCTTATCCCAAAGATTAACTCTCTCGAATCTACGAAGGATTTCTTGCCTATTAGCCTTTTTAATGTTCTTTACAAGTTGGTTGCAAAAACATTAGCTAATCGTCTCAAGGTGATTCTTAATAAGATTATTTCCTATGAGCAGAGTATTTTTGTTCCAGGACATTTTATTACAAACAATATGATGGCAGCATTCGTGAACTTCCATACTATGAAGAAAGCTACTAAAGCTATAAGGGGCTTTTTTGCGGTTAAGGTGGTTATGGCCAAAGCATATGATAGGGTGGAATGACTGTTCTTGGAGAGAATTATGAGGCATTTGGGTTTTCATGAAGATTGGATTTCGCGCAATATAATGTTTGTGAGAACATTCTCATTCTCAATTCTCATGAATGGACATTGGACTGAACGTTTTTTTCATGAGTGTGGTCTTTGGCAAGGAGATCCTTTATCTCCTTACTTATTCCTATTATGCGCGAAAGGCCTTTCAATAACATTTTTTATTGTTGCCGAAACTGAGCAAACTCATGGTATTTCAAGCGGCAAGAAGTGCCCCTGAAGTTTCTCACCTTTTCTTTGTCGATGATAGCATTTTCTTTGCTAGAGCTACAGTGTAGGAAACTATAGCTGTCAAGGAAATTCTTAAGAACTACGAATTAGAATTAAGGCAGTTGATTAATTTCAACAAATCTGAATTTTCTTTGAGCAGGAATGTTACTAATCATACCAAATTGCATATCATTGGTGTTCTGGGATGAGGATTATGGATAAGCATGATAAATACTTAGGCCTGGCAATTGAGATGGATCGTTCTAAAGAGCAGCTGAAAAGATGGAATGAGAAAATTTGTCAGTAACGGGTTGTAAGGTTTTTATTAAAGCGGTGTCTGAAGCTCAACTTTCTTAGCTATGACAGTGTGTTCAAAGTTCCCGATGGAATTATTGACGATATTCAAAGAATGATTATTAATTTCTGGTGGGGCCAACGAGGGACAGACAGGCGCATTCATTGACTGAAACGTGAAGATTTTCTTCTTGATGGGATGGGTTTTCGCGATATGCAGTGTTTTAATATGGCTCTCCTTGCTAAGCTGTTGTGGACTTTGCATCTGAGGCTGACCTTTTGAACGATTTTAGCGAGCAAGGTAGTGGAACAATGAAAACCCTAATCGCAGCAAGAAATCGAACGAAAGCTAAACAACCACGATAACAGAATTGATGACGTAGTTCAGGTCACCAAGACCCTACTCTGCGGAGTCTCAGGAGGGGTGACTCAGCCCGAAAATCCACTAGATCACAATAAGAGGAATCCGAGTACAAGAGGAAAACCCGCAAAGGATCAACCCAGAACCAACATGCAACAACACAAGAAGGTAATATAGAGTAAGGAAGCACATGCATTTCTCCAAAAAAACCCTTTCTTCTCCCTTCTCTCGTTGTTCACAGGCGATAATGCGCCGTTCCCACAATCTCTAGCTTATGTAGCTGGGCCACGAGTCACCCGCTGGACTGATCCATCCAATGAGTTGACCGAACTGACGATTTTGAATATTGGGCCTGGGTCAGAAGGTCAACATCCGTCTTATTGCTCGCATCATAAAAGCTAAGTACTTTAAACATTCTTCTATCTTTGAAGCAGAATTGGGTAGTAGGCCAAGTATTATCTGTCGCAGTTTGTTATGTGCCCACGAGTTCCTTTCAAATGGACTTAGATGGAGGGTTGGAAAAGGAGTCTATGTTCGTATTTGGGGTGACCAATGGATTTCGACAGAGCATGGTTACTTTATTTCTTCGGCACTGAATATTCTTGCTGTTAATTTTACAATGCGGGAGTTGGTGAACCTGACCGTCTTATCTGGAGCTCATGTAAATTAGATACTTATAGCACTCTTGATAGTTACTTCCAGTACTGGTTCTCCAATTTCAAAATTGAAATGGTATCACTCTTACGGGTACGGCTGAGATTTGGAAGTATGCTCGGAGGCTAAATATCCCGCCAAAAATTAGATAGTTTCTCTCGAAGTTTTTGCACCATATTCTTCCTACAGGTGTTAACATCTGTAAGCGTAATCCTCGATATGGTGATTTATGCCCTTTTGGCGGACTGGAGGACTCGCAGGCCCATTGTTTCCGCGACTGCCAATGGAGTAGGTGAATCTGGCAAACTTCGGAGTGTTGCTTGCTTTGATTCGGATAATTGCATGGGATGGTTCTCTTGTATGAAGGAAAAACTTACGATTACGGAGATGCAGAAGGTAAGCTACTTATGGCTTGGCGTCACAACTAAGGTAAGGTTTTCCTGGAGAGTGATAGCCTACATCTGATGCAGGGGTTGAATAGAGTGGAAAATACTCATACTGAGTTGGGGATTTTATTAAGGAGTATCTGTGATCTCTTGGCCAAGTTCGATGGTGGTAGTTGGCGTTTTAGTAGAAGGGATGTTAATCAGGCCACCGGCCACCCATATCATGCATCACAGCAATGTACTTTGGAATTCTCTGATTATTTAGATGAATAGAACTTTTATATTTTTGATTGTCCAACTGAAATTGGATAATGTAATATTTAATTGAGATTAATAATATTTTATATATTTTGTGTCAAAATAATTGGTATGATTCGATCCACCAATAAAAATTTTTTCTTATTCCATGTTCGCCGTTGGGATTGTCAAGTTACCAATGCTCCTATTTTTTGCATATAAGGCTCTTTATTATTCTAACACATACTAATATTATGCAAAGTCGAGCCAATTCAAATCCTATTTCATATGAGGTTTGAAGGAGAAGAGCGCGGAGCTACTTGGAGGCTGGGAGGGATCATGCCCCCTAGAATTCAATTAATTTGCAAATCACATGACAAAAACATGAATTGCTTAGTTGTATAGTGGTTAAGATCAATTTAAAGGATGACTACAAATTTTTTTTGGCAAAGTTTGTATTTAATCACTCATTTTTAACATATGTATATATTTTTATAATTATTGATCATTACTATTATATTAAAAAAATTTACAAATATCCACCTTCCCAGCTAAAATTCATGACTTCATACCTCGTTTCAACTTAAAGTCCTATTTGACTAGGTTAAGTCGGGCTAAGTCTGATAGGATTTTCCACTATAAAATGACTAAAATACATCGTTGAAGTAAATTGTACATGTTTGATTTTTGTATATACTACAACTCATGCAATACTTCAAAACAAATTTATATAAAATACTGCAATATGTCGTTAATTCTTTTTATAGCATGCACCTTAATATTCTTACTAGACTAATGAAGAAAAGTTCATTAAAATATAATTTTCATATAAGGTAATAACTCTATAATGATAATCTGATAATTCTTATATGTGTTTTATCGTTCAGGTCTAGGTCAGGCTTATATTATATAGACCTACCTTTGATCCGATTTTATTTAGTTCAGACTTTTAAATTATTTGAAACTCGGTTGACTGAGTTGGACTAATTCCAATTATATCCCAACCTAATTTCCATTTCTAAGTCCATCCCATCATCACAATATATGCTACTTTATGTAACAAATTAAACTAATACAAAAAGCTAAAGTAAACTAACAAACTAAAGAAATTCAACATGATTAAACTAATACAAAAAGCTAAAGTAAACTGACAAATTAAAGAAATTCAACATGAACTAAACTGTCAGAAAATGGGGATGGCTGCATATCCCTAACATTTGAAATTCGTAGGTAATATTAAGAGAAGGCCTTTCAAAACTAATGTTTAAATACACATGATTTAATTTGGAATAAATTCATGACCTAACTCCACCCGTTCGGTTATTGTCATTGCTGCATTTGCGGTCGTTAAATCGCCGTCATTACCGCATCCGCCGGAAAAAAAATAGTTGGCGTTTATGGCGTCAACCATTTTTCTTTATTATTAATTATTATACTTACTCAATTATTATAATAATCAAATACTAATTATTAAACTTTAATATTAATTATTAAATTGTAATTAGTATACTATGTTAATATGATTCTTTTTTATTAATCAATTATCAAACTATAATTACTATATTTTTTTGTTTGTCACGAGTTCGAGCCTATTCGAGCCTGACTTGTTAACTATCTTTGACAAGGCAAACTCGAGTTCAACTCAAATTCTGTATCATTAAAATCGAACCGAATCACAAACGAGTTTTTACTAAACCGAACGTCGAACTGCTTACAAGCGACTTACAAGCTGCTTGGTTCGTCAACAACCCTAACTGTACATTCATTTCATTTCATGCATCCCCACAAACATTATTATACGAACATTACTATGCATTCATGTTTTACCACATTATTATGCATGCATGTTTTACCACATTACTATGCATATTTTACATACCATATTATTATGCAATTGTTAGATTTATACAATTAGGTTCATGCAATTGTTAAGCAACCACATTACTACAAGACATTCATCTATTTCACATACGACCCGTGACATTCATCTATTTCACATACGACCCGTCATACTACGAGACATTCAATTTTCACGTTAAGTACGGATTAGAAGATGACTTTTTTACGAACATCCAAAGACGACTACATCGAGAAAGGGGTCTATATATGATCAAAACTTTTCAATAACTGAAAGATGAATGCATGTCCCGAACGTTACAACAAACCATGATTGGCCGTCATGATCTTGTTCATGTTGGATTGATTATCAATGGTGCTGAAGTTTGGAATTCTTGTTAAAGAAATTTATTTTTCATGACTTGTAGAACTCCGAACACCCTCTAAGGCATGGGAATTTGTACATCTGTGGACGTCCCCCGAAATTCTTTGCCATGTAATCTGCATATCCTTGTTGATTGAAAGGGAAGTCTTGGCGGACAAAATCCACTTCTTTGATTGTCATGAAGTTATTGATGAGGAAATTTAAGCACTCTCATGACTATCACAAGCACCACAACAAGCACAAGTGTAAATAGAAGCAACAGGGGTTATCAGTCTTAATAGTAACATAACCTCTTTTCTAATTCCTTAACATGAGCTCTTAACGTAATGTTATTTAAATTATCTAAGAATACTGAATTTTCTGGATGAATCACGTTTCGTTCCTAGTTTTTAAATATAAAGCAAAGTGTAGTAGGACAATTGCACTTGTAAGGACAGTGCTATATCAATTTACTAGTGGATGTACTAACATTTTTGTTCCTCAATCCAAGGACCCGCTGAACATGTCTGCCAGTTGACTGTCGGTTTATCCATGACGAGGATAGTCAATTAACAGCTCCTAAAATCGATCCCACAAATTATATAAGCTCTCTCCATCTCTCTGATGAATCTGAGAGATTGATTCTCTAATGGATGCAGTCTTCGTCGATGGGTAATATTCTTCCACAAAAGCTTAGGATAGATCTCCCAGTTTGAAATGTACCACTAGGTTGAATGGTAAACTATCTTTTTGCTGCTCCTTTGAGAGACCATTTGAACAACTTGAGTTTGACTGCTTCATCAAACAAATCTCACAGTTTGACAGTTTTGTAGTAAGCATAAAAGTCTACAAAATGAGCACATGAGTTCTCATTTGTCCTCCCCTCGAACTTCAGATTCTGCGGAATTAAACTGATGAAATTCCCTTTGATCTCATATTTAGCATCGTCCTGATCGGGTGGAGCTACACTTGATGAGGAATTTGTTGCACTAGGCTTGGTGTAATCAGCTACAGTCGAGCCGCCATTGGTGGTACTGGTTCAGAAAGACGGGAAGTGTAGCTGTGATCTGAATCTAACTCTGAAGATTCTTCATGTCCAGATCCTTCTTCGCTTCCTACTAAATCTCATAATGATTCAACATACTCTCATTCTTCTTTCATGCTCGAGTCTTGATGAGATTCTTGATTTGATATGGACCATGTCACTACCGGTGACATGCAATGAAATCTCACCTATACAAAGAAAAACAATAAAGAACGTAAAAAGTAATTGTGAAAAGAAAAATTTTAAGTGGAAGTGAATGACTAACACTAATCGAACTGCTTTCAAATACAATAAAGAAGTCCCCGGCACCAGCGCCAATTTGATTAAAACTTTTTACACGTCTCAAAATAAATATATTCTTTTAGGGATGAATAGATGAAGGTTTTTGCAAAGAGAACTCGGGAAAAATTCTGAGAATTGTTGAAGAAGAACTTTTTTCTCTTTCCTCAAACGGCTCCTTTTATATGGCAATTTCCAGAATAGGGGGTGCGGGGCGCGTATGCATGCACGGCATGCACCTTTTTTTCTTGTGAGATTTTTCAAGTTTAGGGCATGCACGGCGTGCATTGATGCACAGCTAGTATAAAAGATTCGCTATTATATGTTGCCAAAAACGACAACATAATATGGTCCACAATTAACAGAGGATTTAGATGGTCGTTGTTAAATTAATTGATTTAGCTGCGGCCATTTCGGTACCGCTGTTAAATTAATTTATTTTAACTGCGGCTGCATAGTCGTTGTTGAATTCTGAATGCCCGTTCAGTTTAACAACGGCTGGCTGGCCGCTGTTATTTTTCCCCTCTTAAATTAGCGGTTTCTTGTAGTGCCCACATTGAATTTCTTACAAACATAAATATTAAATAAAAAATTATATAATAATTATGGTACTAAAACAATTGAACTTACAAATATTTCATCGAAGGCAACAACCAAACAAAACACATGACAAAGCAATCAGATATAAAATATCTTATACTATTTTTCTTAAAGAATATTTTCTTAACATGTACTTTCATTGTACTCCATATGAAAGAGTAATTCATGAAATATAATGTTTAATTTATAGGTTTACATACAATTAGTGAGCTTCAAAGAGGGTTGTCCGCCTTCAACTTGGTCACATATCGAGCAGTAACATTTCTATTAAATATTAGGCTATCAGGAGTCTCCATGATCAAAATCTTGACAATGGGTTCATTTTAAGAAATTAATGCGTCTTATTAGAAACTCGGATTTGAAACTTCTTAACCAAATTAACCTTCACTCTGGAATACAAGGCTACAATCAGAGTCTTGAAAGTATTCTTGTTAGTGTTCCCTCCATGCAAAACAAATGGAGTCGTTGCTTAGCCAAACGAAGCACGTGACATGTTATTCGGGAGGTAGAAAACTGATAACGATAGGAAGGAACAAGTAATGGAGGAAGCGACTATAAGAATATAATCTTTTATCTTAGACAAAAAAAAAGAATATAATTCTGATATAAAAATTGTAGGTTTATAAATTTAATTCTTTAAAAAAATTTATTATACTAAGAAAATAATTTCTATTTTAAGATAATTTACAGTTTTGACATTATAAATCCCGGCTGGTATGATTTTGAAAAGTCTCAACCCATATCTAGTTAATAGTTCAAACATGATTATATTAAACTCAAACACATTTATCAAAGTTTATTAGGCGATTAAAATGGATTTCATGGATACAAATAAAAAAATTTAAATTAGCTAATGGTCAATTTTATGTACGCTTAACCACAAATGGTCCATAAAATAGTCATGTGATCTTATTCATAAAAAACCATGATCTTCACGTGACTTGGTCAAGTACGCACTTCACATATTGGATTAATCAATGTGAAAATTAATTTATTAATGTGATAAATATTTTTTTCAATTTATATCACCAATCAAGTTGGGTTGGGTTAGACTTTTAACAACTAATTGTATAAATGTTTTTATCTATTTTTATGTATTGGTGAAAGAAATGTAGCAATAAAATTTGATGGGAGTGGGCGGGGTAAGCTTGCCCATCCATCCATAGTTGACCTCAATTTTGATTTATTATACTCTCTTATATGATAGCAAATGTACTAACTATTCAAAGGAGAGCAATTCTAAACTTTCTAAAAGAAAACTGCCAAGAAAATATTTTTCCATCTTGACATTCAAGAATTCTTGAAAATGTGCATTGATTTGCCTCATCAAACTTTACAAATGAGCATGATCTCCAAAGTGTTCAAGAATTCTTGAAAATGTGCATCCTAATAATATGTTTTATTATTATTTCAAATCAAAGTATAAAAGCTAGGGCACAATCATATATATGCTACCGTAACTAAGGAATAGTTTTTTTCACTTAAAAATATACCTTTTTCATTAGTTTTGTTTAGGTGTGACTGAAAGTCCTTTCATTTTCTTCAAAAGTCAATGGGATGTCTCTTTTATTCTTTCCTTTCTTGCTTTAATGTATCTATTTTCATATTCTATCTCTGAGTGTCAGATTTCTCACGTTTATCTTCTCTCCTTTACTTCAAATTTACCATTTTTATTGATTTCTTCAACTTTTCCTCCATGCTGAATAGCTAATAAGAAGATGGGAGGAGGTTGAAGAATTTAACTCCAATTCTCTTTCTCTGAAAATGTAAAATTTTTATGTGAATAATTCTAAAGGATTGAGGCTGAGTTCTTCACCAAATTCTCAACACTTAGATTTTGTCTTAAAGCTTCTGATATTACCACCAATTATCATCATTTTGGAAGTAGATATTGGTGCAGACAATTTCAATTGTCGATGTGATAATACTACCTATATTATATGATAAAACCACCAAACCATGCCAACAACCTCGATTTTGTTTGCCTTTGTTATGACTTTTAGTTCTTTTTATTGCAGTATATGATGCTAGAGGGAATGATGTTGATCTCATAACTTTGATTGTTAATAATGCCACCTTCAAATAGTCCTTTCCCAATTTGTCACCAATGGTTAGTTGTGTCAAAATCTATATGGAAAGCTAGTGGAAATTTACTATATATTAATGGCCTGTTAATTTTATTGAAATGACTTAACCAGTTTGAATTACACTGAACTGTACAAGAAATACAAGGACAGTTTTTCTCTCTACCCTTTCTTTTCATATTTTTGTGATTTATCTTCTCCAATGTTATTGCCACAATCGTAGTGGAAAATAGTCTTCTGAACTGGATGCATCCATGATTTAGTACTTCCTTTACTCTTGATGTTTGATTATATGTTATGGGAAAGTATCTTTCGAGTTTTATGTATTCATAACCTTCTATAACATGTACGATTGTCTAATTTGAATGGAGGTTGAAATTTTCTATGTGGTTATATGATTCAACATAGTCTAGACTACATGCACTCCAAATTTTTAGTTGTTATCAGTAGTTTCAATCCACTTAGCTTATCTTCGAGTTACTTGATGACTTAAGTTCTTCTTCACATTGGTGTATAATGATGTTGTGTTCTCTAGCGGCAGCGAGGTAAAAATATGATCAGACCAATTGTAAAACAGAACACTCCAAGAAAATCTCTATACTTCCAGTCCACTGAAGAAATTTCTGTTCTAATGGTTACGGAGTAATGCTACTAACTTCTTTTTTCTTCCCTTTTATAGTTCTTAAACAACTCTTACAACTTCTTTAACTTTAAGATAAAAAAAGGGGAAAATTATGCTAAACCGGGAGATGCAACTGACAGGTGGGTTACATGAGAGTTGTTACGATCAAATGAATCATATACATCACGTAAAAACTCTACTTAATACTAAGGCCACTATTTAAAAAACAATTGACTCAAACTAAAACGCAAAATACTAACACGGCTGATTTTTTAGGACCAAAGCAAGCATTGCCCACCCATCACAATCGAAACACAAACTGAATTCAACTGCAAGTAAAAGATACTAGAAACCAGAAGTAAATGAAAGGAAAAGCCATGTCGCCTGGGTAAACCATGCATACGGAGGCGGGGTTGAAGTTTTTTTCGGAGTCGCTTTCACTCTGCAATGCCCCTCTCTGAATTATGTCGACGGCTAGGTCCCGCTCGAGTGACCCACTTGGACCACTTGTGTGGTAATGAGATCGTCTTACTTCAGTGACTACAAAGGCTTGCAGCCTTGAGATTCTTCCATGCTTCTATCCAGAGTTCATCCCTCTGCACGTAGACGCTTGCGATCCGTCGACACCTCCTACATGACCTCGTCTACCTCCTGACTGCTCATGAAGGTGTGATGTGGTTCCCGCACTAAGTAGACCGCTAGGTTCACATTCTCCCGCACACCTCTTTGGGAGAAACTGTTACTCGGTTTATCAGCTGGCCTGGTTAATTGCTTCTTGGGACCCGGAGATGACTGCAACCTTTCCTTGGTAGTAACGGTCTCCTGGAGGGATTTTGCAGCCTAACATCGAGTGCAATTTGCGGTTTCACGCGGATGAAACCATCCCAATTCAGGGTGATTTTTTCTGCTGGAAGTTAAAAGAGAAGCTCGCAATATTTGTCAGTGTGGCCCGTAATCCCATAAATATAGAAAAATTTGTCCAATCGTTCATATTTTAATTGACATCTGATACCAGCATCATCATGCAACGTCACTAGCTTTCCCCAGCGTTCTGATACCAGCATCATCATGTAGTGTCACTAGCTTGCCCCAGCGTAATGGTTTGCGCACATCAAGCTTTACCTAGAGACGCATATAGTCGCCTTCTTCGACTTGATTGTCATTCACATGATTATAAGCCGCAAACTGCCCTGGATAGTCCCCCGAGTATGGGTCCCATGGCTTCAAGGAAATAATCTGATGGCAACTCATGAACCTGTATTCAAAAAAGAACATGATTGAGTGGGATCGATTTCGGATCCTCTCCTGAGGCCAGTTCATGTAGGATGAAGAGGCTTCCGTCGTAATGCCATGGACCATCCATGGTGTAAATCCACTTCATGCTCGAAGTGATACAGATTGCGCCCCTCCTTGAGATCCGAAACAACCATCTTACGTCCCGGTTTCAAAGCCAATGCTAGGGCTCGCTTCATACCCTGTAAGTTGATATGTTTGTCACCCAGGAAACCTCCCACCAAGCATATAGAGTATTTGAACGTAAGGGGTTGTGGGTTTATCGCTTTAAGAGATAGTTCTTCTTCATCAATATCCTAGAGGGACATCCGTTGAATCTGGATTGTGACTAAATTCGGGTTCAGCTTTGGCTTCACGGTCTCGATATCAATATGTGGTATTCTAGTAGCAATCGCAGTAGCTGTTGTCGGATCCAGCTCCGGCGCCGTGATGGTTTCCCGGATGCGCCTGATGATTTAGTTGTACCCTGGTCAATAATCCCTTAGGCGGCATGGTCAGCGCGTGTCGGGGCAAGGTCGGTAGATTGGGGAGGTCTTGTGTAGAATGGTATGCGGACGTAGGAAATTTTTGGTGTCGTGTGTAGTATAGTGTGAGGACGGGTGGGATTAAGAGGTTGTAGGCAGTTTCATGTATTGAGCTAGATAAAAAAAACTCTACAGCGATGGGAGAGCTCCTACAGTAGGGAGAAGAAACAAACCCTAGTGCCATGGCAGTTCTAATTTTTTATACTTCAGATTCGTATATTTGGAGAGAGCTTTTTTTCTTGATATTTTTTATTAGAAAGTCGATATAATAACAATATAATGACATTTTATAGTATATTATCCCAATTTACATATAATTATCAAACTTCATCTCATTATCATCGATTATATATCTATCGAATAGCTTATCATCAGCAACTCATTACTCATTTCCTATTTTAAGATGCTCCTTCTGATACAATTTGGCTAGCATGTTTCATTATTTGTAGGTGTAAAGTCATTCCAAGTTAAAAACAACGTCTTTGACATCTCATTATGTTTATAACTTCAATATACCATGATGTTTATAATACTATTATTACTGCTCCATACCAAAAAAATGGATCGAATGTTAACACAGTAACACAGTAAACTCCCAGAGCCAGTTTGGAAAAGCATCTCCTACAGTAGGCAACACAGGAGAAAACAAGCAGCGAGCAACCTCATGGGCCGCACGGTTAATTGGGATAAATGACATATAAATCATATGATTAGAGATATTAAAATCTTTAAGGCATATTGCAATTACCGTATAACCTACAAATGAGTATACTCATACCAAGTTTGAATAAAGTATCTGCAACATCATCAAACCTAGTGAAGAATTAAAATGGAACCATGACCAAAATACTAAGGTCATGTATGGTTTTGGTGTTTTGTGTTTGTGTTTTGGATGAAATGGCAGTTTCTTAAGATTCCCTCATTTCTTTGCGGCAATAAATTCGAGTTTTGTGTTTTTGGGAGAAAATTTAAGTTCCAAAACATCAAAAACAAAACACAACAAAAATATGAGTTCTGTGGGTGAAATTGGATTTTGTCTACCTATTTAAAATTTTAATACTATCCTTGTTTTTATAAATTTTACAATTGAATTTTTATGAAACAAAGGATAATCATGTGAGAAATTGCAACAGATGTAGCAAATGTTTCTATAATCAACTCAATTACTGCAAAGCATATTGGAAATGTCGACTGTAATCATCCAATTTACAAGCTTCTCATGAACTGCAAGATGATCATTAAGAACAAGCCAGCAAATAACACTGAAACTGGGAATCTGCCACCCATTCCATATGAGATTTTCCAAGGGCACCAAGACCTAAATTGGTCTAATGACATCCCAGACACGACGAATACTAAACCGGGGCATAATAGCATCATCCCAAAGAACCACATTATCATCATTAACTGTAATATGAGATCTAGCAATCTTACGCATTTTCAGAATCCTACACCAAATCCAAGATCCAGTTGACACCTTGAGGGACCACAAATCCTTGCTCTTAATTATGTATTTATAAATCCAGGCCACCCAAAGGGAGCCTCCACGAAAAATGAACTGCCAAAGATGCAGCACGACGAATAGAGGAAAGACCAATCCTCCCCCCCCCCCCTTCTGCTTTGGGAAAAGTTAAAAATTGCCAAGCTACTTTGCAATGCCAAGCTTTCCCCCTAAAAATTTATTACATAGGTGCTAAATACCTTCAAGAATCGAAGAAGTAAGTTGAAGTTTATCAGCATAAGTCAAACTCTTTACCTTCCAATCTATAATTTTATCAAACAAAATTTTGCAATCAACATCTTTAAACTTACCATAAATAAGCGACACACCAGGATAAAAAAAAAGGGAGCACATCATTCCTAAAACCAGAGCCAATAGCCAATTGCTCAGCAGCATCAAAAGACACACCGGCAAAAAAACATTTCACCCTTTTCTTTGAATTTCAAACCTGAAATGTTTTGAAAGCACTCAAGAACCTTAAAAAACTCTTTAATCCCACCCTATGTCGCCTTAGTGAAAACCACCAAGTCATCTGCAAAACCAAGATGCAAAATTTTGGTCCATGAACACTGGGGATAAAACTGAAAGTCCCCTTTTTTGTAGCATTATCAAAAAGACACGATAAAGCCTCCATACAAATCACCAAAAAGTAAGGAGAAACAGGATCTTCTTTTCTAAGACCCTTTCAAGCACTCACATATCCACATAAAGTACCATTAAGACAGATAAAGAGCTTAACAAAGGCAAGGAAATTTCTGATCCAACCAATTAACATGCCAGGGAATCTCATAGCAGCAAGAACATCAAAGAGAAAGCTCCACTAAATAGAGTCACACGCTTTCATCAGATCAATCTTAAGAGTATAACTTAGGGCAACATTTGATCTGTTATATTTTGAAGGAGCTGATGAGCAAGAAGTATATTGTCCCTAATACTCCTACCTTTGATAAATGTCGTTTCAGCTGGACTAATAATATCAGGCAAGGCTCTTTTGAGCCAATTCAAGATGAATTTCGAAATGATTTTATAGATAACATTGTAGCAAGAAATTGGATGAAAGTTCTTAGCATCAGCAGCATTTATCTTCTTATGAATCAAATCCATACTTACCAAATTCACAAAACTTGACAACTTTCCCCCCTTCAAAGAAGTAGATAACTGCATCAGTAACATCATCAGCAACATTCAGCCGGCAGCTTTTAAAAAACCCTGCATTATATCCATTAGGTCCAGGAGATTTATAACAATTCATATAAAAAAGGGCTTGCTTCACCCCCTTCCTAGAACCGATTCCACCAACTTATCTCCCTGCTCCTCAGTGAGCATACGTTGAATAAGATTGTGAAGGTAAACTTTGCCAACAACTGAACTCATTCCCACCAAAGCGTTGAAAAACTATTAAGCTTTCTTAACTTAATCTTAAGGCTTTTCAGCTTACCATACAACTTATGGAAGGGACTGTGTTTACTATTATGATGCCAAACAGCTTTAATCAACTCATCAATTCCCTGATTCTTCATTTTCATGGCTTCATGATAAAGTTGTTGAATAAAACGGACACTACCTGTAACGGTGACGCCGCAAATGGTAAGTAACAGCATACTCAAACACCTACATCAAAGGTATGTTGTTAAAGGAAAAGCCATGGAGTTCGTACCTGTGAAGCTCGAAGGGTTGATTATACGGCCAACATTGCTACCTTCAACATCACCGTGATGTAGTGCATCATGCAAGCCTTTATATAAATCGGCGTGCAATTTTGTTTGGTTTAAGCGGAGGTATGTTAGTCGTCTTTGTTCAATCGTTGTGAACGCATCAATGCAGTAGTGTTGAAGTGCCTTTCCCCCACGACTAAGTGTGGTTCCTTCGTTCAACCGGTATTGCAAGCGAAAACAGTGGTATTCACGTTGCTTGATGTATTTTCATTTCTACTCAGGGTCTGTGTATAGTGGATTATATCAAATCCGATTATGGAAGCCGTCATTGCCATACGGGAGCAATAGCAGAAAATGTAAGGAATCAACAAACAGATTCAGGCTGGTTATTCAACTTAGGCTAGTGGATTTGCTATTGACAATGATATCAAGATCATCATTGTCAGGTGTGAAATTCCCCGGTATATGACCGGCTAGTTCTGTGCCTGTAGAAAGTTTGTAGACGCGGTTATTTTCAACCCGGTTTCCAGCAATGCGAAGGCACAGATTTTTGTTTTCCAATTGTTGCAGGGCTTCTCGAACGCGATGGAAGCTTTGAGTTAGCACATTATGTGTGTCTAGCATCTCTTGGAGTTGGGAAATGAGGTTTGAATTAAGGGTACCAGAGCCACTAGCGAGAT
Source organism: Linum usitatissimum (assembly GCA_030674075.2). NCBI lineage: Eukaryota > Viridiplantae > Streptophyta > Magnoliopsida > Malpighiales > Linaceae > Linum > Linum usitatissimum. The sequence goes on from JAUJYP020001374.1 coordinate 5,014,791, forward strand.
TAGACATACGGTCGGCAACCTCCGAGGTGGGATCGTGAACATATAGCTGGTATAGCGCGGGCGTTGTCCTTCAGGAGGGAGTACCGAGCCCATGTAATGGTAATTTTCTCCCGATAGAACCAGGGAGTATGGACCATGGAAATTTAGTAAGAGAGGATACAATTTCGCCCCAAATGATGTCCAAGAGAATGATGCATTGTATGTTCGTATCTTATCTCGGAAATGTTTAGATAGAGAATCGCCATTGATATCTAGGAGCCAATCGAAGACTGTGGGTAATTCGCGCAAGAGGGTAATGGCCATCTTTCCAAGTTGGCAGCAAAGGAGGATCTGCGGGTGTGACCGGCGTCGTGCTCGGTTGAGTGCTTCATGTTGCCAAAACATGGCACCACTGTAGATGCATGATAGGGTTGGGAGATCGAGGTCCAAGACGTCATTGAGAATTTTATGTGGGCTGGTGTTCGAGGCGGTGGCTGGCCGGCGTGCCCGTAACGATCTAACTCGTTGTGTTGGGGTAGTGGTGTACACTCCATCAGGGTTCACGGTTGTGTTAGAAACGAAATGTGGTGGTGTTGCAGCACCGGCTCTAATGTTCAAAGGTGTTTCAGCGGGTGGTATCATGTGAAGAAACCTGGTGCGTTTGCCCGGAGATTTCCTTTTTTTCTAGGAGCATTGAGTTCAAGGGCAGGAGCTGTTTTTTTCCGGGGCATATCTGCATCCAGCGAAAGGAAAGTATGCAACATAAGCAAACCAACAACAATAATGAAACAAATGTTATGAACAGGGGAAAGTGAATGCATTAAGCTATATTTATGATTGTACATGAACACTGAATGAATACGTTTCAGATAATAAATATTTTGTGTGACGCCAATGGATTTTGGGCGAGGGATATATTTGTGGTTGGTGCCGTTTGAACAACGTGAGAGTGATCTGGGAGTTGGAAGCTTATATTCACTGGCATGTAGGGTAAAATTGGGATCATGACCATAGCAGGTTTTGTTGCGGTAAGTGCACACGGGAGACGGAGGGAATGAAATTGTTTTAGGATGTATCTGTTGTTGGACCTCGGCTAAATGACATATAGCAAGAATAATGACATATGAAGGTAGTGGGGAATGTAAATAGGAATGCAGCTATGGTGGTAGTAGACGTATGGGTCGGCAAGAAAGGCATGGTAATGCATCAGTTATTGAATTACTTGTAGGCACGACCAAAGTAAGATTGCAGTTATGGCGTTTGGAAATGGTGGTTTAGAGCGTAATAGTGAGAGTAGTAATGGCAAAGGTGGGTGTGAGTTGTAATGATGGAGTTGGGGTAAAGATTAAGCAGATCAGTATTGCTAATCATGTGGTTAAGGGAGCTTCACTTAACGATTAGGCCAGAAATTAGGGGGAAGCGGGAAATGGCAAAGTATCTTGGGGCAATGGCCAGGCATTAATAAAGAACCTGCTGAGTAATAATTGAGAACTGACGACTGGCAGCGGACCCAATGACGAATTGGAGCAGCGTTTAGTCAGTTGGGAGGAATGCGCTAATGGGCCTTGGTAGGCGAACTGGATAGTATTAAGATTCAGCAGAAAAGCAGCATATGTCGTATATCGAACACGTATATGAAAAGTTGTTACAGTTTGGAGTTAAAAAATAAAATGGTGGGGTCGCTGTAAGATCCAAAGGTTAAAATGAAGGCATAGCCAAGGGGCATGGGAAGCTGTGTGTACCAATATCCAAAACAACAGAATTCATAAGCATAGTAGGTGGCAAATAGAAGGGAAAAGAAATAAAGAACATGCAACTAATCCCAGTCACCATTGACAACATAATATGATTCATCTTGTGCAAAGTTTGGGATAGGTTGCAATTCGACAGTGAAAAAGCAGTCTTGGATATAATCCAGTAGGTGTTCCTGTTCAGCCTGGTGTGAGTGATGTGCTGTATTTTTGGCCCATTTTTTTTTGTTATAAACTATAGTTTTGTGTGTCGAAATGTATTCAAATTCCGGATTTTGAATACATGTTTGGTTCTCGTGCCCCTCGGGGCCTTATTATGAAGTTTGGTATGTTTTTGGTACATTTTAGGTGTCATATGACGTTTAGAGATGAACCAAGCCATGACGGGAGGCCGGAACAACTCAAAACGTTCGCCTTGAAAAGAAAACGTCACTGTTTAGTAGTTTCAGCATAACTCATCACTCGAAAGTCCAATTCATGCAAGGTCAGCAGCGTTAGAAAAAAAATTCAATTTTCTACAACTTTTATGTTGATGCCATTGTCAAATTCTGTATACTTAAGGAACAAGGCCGTGTCCTTTTCTCTGGACAGCAACCCGAGAGCCTCTGTTGGGAGGAACACGCTCGTGTCCTTTTGGAACACGACGTGTTCCTCGAAACACAGAGTGTTCTTCTAGGACACGGTGTGTCCCTCCTTCATACGGGTTTTTTTCATGCTTTTCCTTCTCCAATTCGAAAGAGAAGTCTATGAATACCCCCGAAACCCCCTATGGACGAAATATACTTCATTGTACACAACCCGAGAGCCTCTGTTGGGAGGAACACGCTCGTGTCCTTTTGGAACACGACGTGTTCCTCGGAACACAGAGTGCTCTTCTAGGACACGGTGTGTCCCTCCTTCATACGGGTTTTTTCATGCTTTTCCTTCTCCAATTCGAAAGAGAAGCCTATGAATACCCCCGAAACCCCCTATGGACGAAATATACTTCATTGTACACATATTTTCGAGCTCTTAGAGAGAGCTAGAGTTCCAGAGAGACGAGTGAAGCGAGAGGATCAACCACGATTGGCGAACGGAAAATCTTCAAGTCGACGATTGGGATTTCCAAGAAGAACATGCCATCTTCTCCGGTTTTTCTTTTCTTCCCTTCTGATTTATTTTCCGAAATCATGAGGTGCTAAACTCTTTGTGTTGTTTGCATGCAGACGTGAGCACCGACTATAAACCGGTCGTGGGCATGCAGACCGGATCAGCAAAGCCGAGTAAGTGAAGTGGGCAGCAGTTAGGGGAGTAAGAACATCATTTAATAGGGGAGTAAGAACAACATATAATAGGAGAGTCAAAACAGCATATAATAGGGGAGTAAGAACAACATATAATACAACCAATATACAACCATGTTAGTAAATGAATTGGTCACAAGCGTTTGGGGCGGGGGGGGGGGGGGGGGGGGGGGGGGGGGGTTCGTTGACAGAATAAGTATTTTATAGCAACGAAAGCGAGGAGGAGTGGTAACCTAAAAAGGCCCTTAAGGCAGGAGGGAAAATGGGTCATGGGGAGAAGCATATATAAGCACTCCATGACTTGGGCCAACAAAAATCCTAGAGCCCAAGACTAAGCATCGAATAGGCGACGTTTGATCTGAGGTCCACCCAGCGTAGAGACAGATGGTTCAACAGAGGTTCCCTCCGGTTCCTAGACCTTCACGCGAACCAGGGTTGCCCTCGCTGCAAGTTTCTCCTGCTTGACGGTGGCCATGGGAGAGGCAACTCTGAACAGTAATAGGGAAGTTAGGGAACAAAAGTGGAAATGGTGGAATAACATAAGAGGTACAATAAAGGCTTACAAAGTCGCTGAGAGGGCCTGTGCATGGAGTGTCAGTAGTCTGAGGGGGTAGAGGATGGTGTCTGTTTGGCCTTTTTGACCGGAGGATAGCTGCAAGCACGACTTCATCGGAGAAAATAAGGTGGAGTCGCTATAAGATCAGGCTGTCTTGCACTGGAAATAAAAGGTACATAGGGAAAGGAATTACTGGGGGGTGATATAGCTGGTTAGAATGGAAAGTTTTGGTGTATCATATGGCTAGAACGTCATCATACACTGTCGGCGGCTGGGGCTGGAGCACCGGGCCAACAATAACAGGGGGGGTCACAGGTAAAGGTGAAACTGGTATGGAAGGGAAGTCCGACTTCGGCATGCTGGAGGCAGCGAAACGGGTTAGCAAATGCCAGGGAACGACAAAGAGTTGGGGAGTGCATTAATAAAAAAGGAGGTGTGCTGATCAATACCTCTTCGGAGGAGGGGTTACAACAGCAGGAAGTGTAGCACTAACTGGGGTTCTAGGTAAGTTGTTGGAGATGTAGGATGCATTGGCACTAGAGGGACATAAGCTGGGTCAGGCGGAATCGGTGTATCGTGGCGCGAAGCCGGGCTGTAAGAGGACCATGAGACAATAAGAGGGCGGGTGGAATCCATGGTGTGATCAAAGGCAATTTATGGGAGGGAAACTAAGAAGGATAGTGAGGGCAACAAACCTGGGAGTGCGAGCAGGAGGGGTAGGAATTGGGTCAGCAGCTGGCTGCGAGACGCCACCAAACCCCAACTACGGGTCACCCTAAAATCGTTGTATGTATTTGCTTGAACATTCCGTGGGAGTTGGACGTTGAATGTAACACGTTGGCCCATAAAGACTTTAATCGGAGGGGGCAAATCGCCATAATCTTTGAGGTAGGCAACAGAAAGTTCTTGCGCAGTTATGGGCAAGATGTGATCAACAATTTCGCCGAGCAGAACGAAAGTTGTTTCAGTTGTGGGGTCAGAGACGGCAAGTTTAAGGCGGTACCTAGCATGCCAATGAATGTCTAGGAATAATGATGAGGTTAAGAGAAGAATTAAAAGGTACTATTTAGGGGGTCTTGGATGTACTTAAAAGTTGTCTACGTAGGTAGGGAACTCACAGAATCGACAACAGTAGTGTAAAGGGCCAATAGCTTATGGATTGTGCGGTATGAAGCGGCAACATGCTGTTTGAGTTTCTCTGGGGTGGCGAACTTAAGTGGCACATACTCCATTGGGTGTGGGTTGGCCAGGAACATGGTGTGAGAGGGGACAGTGTGTGACAAGGTGGGCCAAACAGTTAGTGACAAGAGGCGGATGTGGGAAAGGGAACCACGAGGAGATGAGAATGGGAAAACAATGGAAAAAACCAACGGGACGGACGAACTAAGTTTTGAGTTCAGCAACTGTCAAGTGTCACGTATAGAGGATAACAAAGCTCGTTGTGTAGCTGGACGCGATAATATCACCTGCGGGAATGAAGAAATCAGCGAAGTAGATAGCGCTGTAAATGGGGGAGGGGGAAACAATTAGGAGTAGAATATCAATGGCTATGGAACTTACCGATGAAGGTATCTATCTGGAAAGCAGACAAGCCCAGGAGAACAGGCTCGTGCCGGTCGAACAAAAGCAAAGTGTCAATGTCTAAAACCTCAGATAGCTTGAACCATAGGGACACAAAAATTTTGGTCCCGCTGTAGGTGGGCGCCCAGGCAAGAATTAGGAATGGCACTGCAGCGAACAAATAAGGGAAGCGGCGGTGAGATGTGTTCTTGAATACCTTCAATCGACGATGGTAAGATTCTGGACTAGTTCGACAACAGAGCAACGCTTAACATGATTTGGGTGGTGATTTTGATGACCTAGTCGATCAGGTCTTGCGATGGGCAGGAAATGTCAGACGGGTATGAATCAAATGGAAGCAAGTTGGAGGAAAACAAAAAAGATGCACACCTGAGAGGAAAGGGTATGGGTGTTTTCGCTTATGCAACAAGGGGAGGGGTATGAAGTCGTAAGCTTCAGTGACGAATGGCGGGGGTCAGACTAAGGTTCCAGCTCGAACTTTGTTGCGGGTGTCAGCTCTAGCCAATGGGAGGAAGGCGTTGCAAAACATGGGGCGGTGACACCGGCGAGAGTAGCCGGAGACCCTATAGAGCGCCCCAACGGAAATGCGCTTCTTAATAAGAGCAGCGAACTTCCGGTTTGTATCGCCTTGGATCCGTATGTTGGAAATATGCACCAGAGTTCAACCTTGGTGTGATAGAAGCACCATGGACGTGACCTTGGTGTGATGTCGGAGTTGGGACGAATGTGTGAACTCACGGGAAACCTCACATTAGCTCAGAGCAAGCTGGAACTAGCTGGCATCAGCTCCTCTATGAGCTAGATGATGCTAGGGACTGACACTGAAGCTCGTCCAGCTCAACCTTGAACTGGATGTTAGTGCCACTAGCTGTGGCGCTGAGCTGAGCTACAATGATGGTAGGGAGTTCGGTAGTTGGGGTGGTTACTCCTTCTCCTAGGACCAATAGGTACACACCTCTTTGTGAGATTCGAACTCATCTCTTAGTTGTTTTCCCACCAAACCCATAGGTCTTCAAGGTGGTTACCTTTAAGTCTATCCATGTGGATAATGACTCCTCTTGGTGCATGGATTCGTACCCCTTCAGTCATGGACCTCTTTGCCTATATAAAGGAGGCAGTAGTGTGGGAGAATACACACAAAAATGATCTATCCTAGTCTACAATTCTAAGTGACTCTAGTATCTAAAGCCTAAGAACTTGAGTGAAGACGGTCTTATCCTTGGGCGGGATTTCTTAATTCCCAAAACTTGTAGGGTGGAAATACTCTTTTCGGAAAGTCGTACCCACAATTCCGTCTTAATTCTAGATCTCATCACCTATCAAAACTCAAAGCATTGCAACTTGGAACCTCCTGATCTAACACCGTATACCCTAGCAGAGATTACTAGAAAAAGATGGAGTTAGGCTGGGATCGGAGTGTCCTTTACGTTCGGGAAACGAAACGAGAGGCGTATTGACGAGAAAGGGAGACAAGGGAACGAACCTCTGCATCCACCCAAAGGGTCCAGAGGGCGAAATACTCAAGCGGCTTGGCAGGGTTCCCGAGCTTCCAGACGTGTAGCAAGAGTAATTGGAGGAACTCCGGGGGGTTTCAGGCGAGAGGCTCCAGAGCAACATTTTTGGCGGGAAGTGCAAGAAGAGGTGAAACGCGGTACTATGAGTGGGAGGAAAGAGAAAGTCGACATTTTTGGTGGGCGACTGCTATTGGAGAGGATAAGATAATAATATCTAAGATAACAAAAGCAAATTTGATTTCTCCTCACAACCAAAGGCAGACACGTGGGCTCAAGGTTGTGTGACTAAAAGGCCTGATCGAACTGAACTGGAACCCAACAGGTAGGGAGGGCAACAAATACGGACGTGGGCAATTGGAGAACAAATATTCCGGATCGAACTGAATGCGACGGAAAAAACGAAAACAGAATCTGATTTCAGCTAAGGTACCCGCTCATAAGCAACAGCGCAGTACCTTCGGGCCTTTATAACTCATCTTATTGAAGTCTCAAAAGGAAAAGGTACATGGGACAATCATCTTATTTTTTTATGGGAGCCTAACAAGTGTTCATTTTCTCCTTGTTCTTGGCTGGCTTATGTGGTTTTGCACGGAGGAACTTCCATGTAGAAAGTGAAAAGATTGGTGTGTCTTTCCATCCAACCACCAAACTTCTCCGATTCATATCTACCGTACAACAACTTCCCCCCAAAAAACTATTAAGCAACACATTCACCGTATCCATTGCCCTCGGACTCAAAGTAGCTTCCACCATCCAAAACCGACCAAAAAATTTCCTCCACACATCAATTGTCACACTCCTCCTCATTGCCTTCTCCTTCACCAAAATTCCATTCACTTGAGCATTCAAAAACATCGACTCCACAACCATCTTGTTCTTGTCATTGGAGTCCAAACAAGTATCTATGCAATCAAAGTATGCAGCGTAGTAAAACAGAACCTCAACAAACCTGCAAATGAATAGGTTATACTTAAGTGATTGTTAGGAGTGTAAATTTAACCCATAAACCCATTAACTCAATTTAATTCAACTCAACTCAGATGAGTTAGATTGGATCCATAATAATATAAGTTAGAATGAATTAGGTTTTTCTATGAATTATTTAACTGGAACCAAAACAATCAGTCATGGTGGGAGTTGTTGGAAAAATGTTTTAACTTTGTACAAATTCAACTCACCCAATTATAAATACCTTTAATAGTTGTAACACCTAATTTTATTCCCTGATATTATGGGTTTGAAGCCCGGAATGTATAATTATTAATTTCGGCGCTCATTTGATGGCATATCGGTCTCACATCGGCTCACCGTACCGATGATAATCTCGGAGTTTACCTGACGGCTACATCACTAAATGTGGCGTCCGTTCAAAGATTTTTTTTATAAAACAAAAAACAACAAAAAAAACAAAACAAACCTGTGAGCAAAGCTCGAAGAGTTGAGGTTGGCCTCTTTTTCAATCACCACCATTATTGCTGGATGGATGTTCCTAATAACAATCATGAGTGCTTCCAGCTGAATTTGATCAGGAATGAGTCCGTGCAACGCGTACTCGGAGAATATAACTACCTCTTCTCGGGGATCAAGATCGAACCGGCTCTGGTCGATTTCGAGAATGCTTGTAACCACTACAGTTTTGAAAGAGAAGGGTATATTCATTGACTTGGCTAACCTCGACAGCCTTTCCCCAGTTTCATTGACTAAATCCTCACAACTAGTCACGATCGCTGTGATCTTCAGCACCAAGAGATCTCTCCTGCTTCGCGTGATTAGAGCTTGCATCAAAGCTGGCCACTGCATACCATTTCTGATTCTGAGGTCAATGATATGAATCCTCTTTGATTTCTTGACACTGTCCACTATGGCTTGGACTCCGACTAGCTGACCGACTTGGTAGAATGGAATTTTGGAGTAAATGAGTCCCACTATAGGGGATGGAGCCGTGACAGCCTCTTCAACGTTCAGCTGCTCGAATCCCTCCACGACACTCGACAAGGGCACTCCTCCGGATTTGTTATACACCCTTGTACGAAGTGCTTGTGCAAAGTAGTGCACAAGTCTCTCGGTGAGATTTCCGGTCTTGGAAGATGAGGAATCGCAGATATCCAGCGAGCGGATTGATTGGTCGTACTTCTCATGGTCCATTTCGTTGGCTGCATTCAGAAGGCACTGTACGAGTTCGACTTCCTTTGTCACCACTTTGTTAGAGGGGGGAAGATCAGGTGGTTCGGACGAAGAGCCGATAAACCTTGCTGCTGCAATCCTGATGATGTCCGGTAGCGAGATGTCTTGCTCCGATGTCGTTCGGATTCGTTCTACTACTTTCCTGAGCAGCTCAACCGAGACTGGAGAAAACAAGGATTGGTTTCCAAGTGTTTGATCATCTGTTTCAGTTGGCAGATTTGGAGAATGGAACATGATGGGAACTAATTAAGATGAATAGCTGATGGGTGGTGGGGTTGTAGATAACAATGAATATGGAGTCTTGTATATATGCTGTGTTACTTATATTATTATTAGGTTAAGACTTTGGTTTTGATGGGGACAATTGGTAGGAGTTTGACTAAGACCAACAATGTAAACAGCTATGGTGTATTCACTTGACTACATAATATGAAACATCCTGTGTTTTTTATTTGTTTTTGGATTCCTTATTATTGAACAGGACAAAGCTTTTAAGAAAAAAAAGATTAGTCGATATTTTCTAACTCATCGAAGAAGAAGAAGAAGAAGAAGAAGAAAGAATACTTTCATCTAATTGTATACTAGTTACAATTATTTTATTTATTTATTTGAGATTCTACATTTTATATTTTAAAATTATTTTTTTATTAAAAGTGAATGAGCGAAACAAAAAATCACTAACCAAATATCTTAAAATCACAGCTACCATATCAATAAAACAATTAATAATAATATTTTCCTTACTTTTTTGTAAACTAGTTTAGAAAACCAGGCGATGACGCAAAAATTTTAATTCAAGTTGGTATAAATAATAAATAATTACATAATTGTAAATATAAGATGATAAACAAAAGACTCGATGAATTTTGAAATGATAATAAATAGCTACGTAATTATGTATATATATAAAGCAAATAAAAAAGAGTGAAAAATTATATTTATATGTCTCAAAATTAAATTCTCCAAATTAGTATATTTAAAAAATATAAACTATTCTAATTATTTTTCAATTGAGCCCTTTTCTTTTCAACTAGCATTTGGTATTTGAGTTATAATATAATAAGCAAACCAATTAAATAATAAAGAAAGGTTAAGGGGTAGTACTATTCACCATGAATAGTAAGCTACATTGTTGCCCCTTATTTTTTTATATTAATTAATAACTCTTTAAAAAATGTAAAAGTAGTAACTAAAATAAAAAATGAATACATTAAGTTTTTTTTATAATTGATAAGTTTTATTGATAAAAGAAAATGATTACAGAAAATGGAACAAAAAGCCAAAAAGAAGACAAACCCCACCTACAACTAAAATTATGCATCACAAGGCCAACATGCCAATAAACATCACAAAACAAAGGGCAACGGCCAAACAAACTGCACATAATGACCAAGCAACTCAAACTCTAGGAAGACAACATCATTTCGAAGCGCAACCTGTCAAAACACAGGCAAGAGAAGCTGCACGAACATATCACCAACCATACCTCAGAAAGTCGTCGTTGGTGAAACAAGAGCCAAGACCAATCCCCACTCGATTTCATCGCCACCACAAACCACAAGAGCCTCGAACAAGACCAGAAGCGGAAACCAAACCAAAGACACCCAACAACTCACCAACGACAGCATTCATCTGAACATCGGAATAGCAGCAGCAAATTGGGCAGATCAAACCTACCTCCGTACAGAAAAATTCGACCAATCCATCAAAAGTGACATCAGAAGCACCAAACAAACCCAAACCTCCGCTGCATGCACTGTTGCCGGCCAGACTTGAAGACATCCCCATCGTAGCCGCCAAAACCTCCACAGCCTCCGTATGAGGCTACAACATCCTTAGAACAGAGCCGCAAGAGACAAACAAACCCACCTTCCAAGCAAGACATGCAAACCATTAGAAATATCAACCCAACCACAACATCTGATTTGAAACCTTCACATCACAATCCACCACAAAACCACCAAAACTCTCATGAGAAGGGGGTAAACGGAAATATACGGATGGTAATTGTTACTATGGTTATACGCTCGAACTGAAATCAGGTCAAAAAAAATAAAATTCACATTTATTATATTTTTAGCATATGGTAAGATCAATAATCATATAGGTAAGCCCAAAAATTATACGTTCTAAGAAGATCGTGTCTATATTAACTCACTCGGTCGATGGACGGACAATAATCTAGTTATATATTATAAATTTAATATTTAAATCTAATAAAGTTGCAAATACAATGCTTCAAATAAGAAAAAGATGTATGAAGCGAAAATCATCTCATTCATATGAAGACCATACCAAGACTAGATTTCACGGGAGCTCATTCTCAGTTCTCACCACCACAAGTACCCAATTTCATCTTTTTATTCACGCGTTTCAGTGGCTTGACAAGAAGGAACTTCCAAGTCGAAAGCGAAAATATTGGCGTCTCTTTCCATCCCACCACCATACTTCTCCCATTCATATCCACATTACAAAACTTCCCTTCCGAAAATCTGTCAAGTAACAAATTCACCGTCTCCATCGTCGTCGGACTCAACCTAGCCTCTGCCATCCAAAACCGACTGAAGAACTTTCTCCACACGTCGATCGTCGTAGTCGTCGTCATTTCTTTTCCCTCCTTCGCCAATAGAGCATTCACTTGATCCCTCAAAAACACGGATTCCATAACCATCTTGTTCCCTTGGTCCGAGCCCAAACAAGCATCAATGCAATCGAAGTACGCACCGTAGTGGAACAGAACTTCAACGAACCTGTGCGCGAAGTTCGTAGAGTTGAAATTCGCCTCCCTTTCAGTGACCACCATTACTTTCGGACGGATGTTCCTGACGACACCCATAAAGGCTTCTATTTGGTCCGGCTTTTGGATGAGCTTGTGCAACGAGTTCTCGCAGTAGATAGCTACCACTTCTCTCAGGTCGAGTTCGAATTCCTTCTTCCGGATTTCGAGCATGTTCGGTACCGCTAGAGTTTTGAAAACGAAGGGTATGTTCATTGACTTAGCGAATCTAGCTAGCCTCTTCCCTGTTTCAACGACTGTGTTTTCAACGTCACTTGTCACAGCAATGGCTGTGATCTTCAGAATTACGACGAGAGCTCCTTTCTTTCGTGACGCTAAAGCTTGCATCAGGGCGGTCCACTGCATACCGTTTCTGATTCTGAGGTCAATTATATGAATCCTCTTTGCTTTCTCCACACTCTCAACTATTGCTTGAACTCCGGCTAGCTGCCGAACCTGGTAGAAGGGGATTTTCTCGTAAATTACTCCGAGGATTGGAGATGGACCTGCTACAGCCTCCACGCAGCTCTTCATCCCCATCTCTAAGTTCTCCTCAGAAAGAGGAGCATTAGATATGTGCTTCCCCGATTTGTTACGAACTCGTTGGCAGAGGGCTTGACTGAAGTAGTAGACGAGCCTCTCGGTTAGATTATTGCTCGTCTTGGAAGATGATGAGTTACATAGGTCGAGCAAGAAGATTGCTTGGTCGTAGTTGCAGTGGTCAACTTCTTCGGCAGCGTTAAGAAGGCACTGGACAAGTGTGACCTCTTTATTATATGGTGGAAGTTGGAATATTGTGGACTGATGATGAGAAGAATGGATCAACCCAAGTGCTGCAATCCTTATGATATCCAGTAGTGACGGTTCTTGTGATGTAAACGGTGGCGTTCTACGGTCCAGTACTGTCGAAGAAGAATTCTCCATAATTCTTCTATTCGATGCTGAAGAAGAAAGGGATAGCTCTGTTTCTCTGAGTGGTGTTTCAGTTTTCGAATGGAACATGGTGGTCGGAGAGCAGATTAGAGGATCAAAATGACAGCAGAGAGCGTTTGGTTTTATTTTGGGACTTGTTGGAGGTTTTGCTTTGGTTTGATCGGGAAAATTTGTTATGGAAACACAAAATGGATGTTTTTATTGCCGAAAGGGGATAATGAGTCCAATATGTAAATACAAAATACTGAAATAGGTTTCCTAGTGATGTTGATTGTTTGTATGGTGACTTCGCCATATAAAATGTGTTCAATCCAAGATGAAGGTGTGCATACAAACAAGTCTTTTTTTTCCTGTCTTCATCTAGTTTTTTTAATGCTTTTAAGGATTAACATAATCCCGAATTTAAAGTAAAAGAAATAATTTTTTAATTCAATCCATAAAATTATATGATTGATTTTTTTAAAATATTATTACAAAATAACATAAAACCGATAACGGTGAAGAATCTAGTGTGCCCTAAGGCCACCAGTAGAGGGCACTACTTCCTCTGCAGCTCTCCCTCTAACCATTTTCCTCTCTTTGTTGTTTTTTTATATTCCAACTCCACATGATAAGGTTAATCCAATGTCTTTACAGAAACAAACTGACGTCTTTTTTCACGAAACGTGTCATTGGCCAGGGTTTCTTTTGGACGTCTATGACCAACAAAAAGATTCTTTTGGACATTAGTCCGTAGGGAATAATTTTGAGCCAAAAAAAAGTTACACACGAGTGACGTCGAATTTTCATCCAATTTTATCTCAACTCTTATAGAGCTGCTACATATGAATGGACTATTATGATTTTAATTTGTACAATCTGAATTGTACGTTTTTTTATTTTATGTAGTTCGTTTTTATTACGAATATTTTATTTTAAAAATGTAAAAAAAATTTACTAATAATTTTTTATGAATATAGAACCATAATGCTATTAAAATTATTATTTTTAAATGAAAGAACTAATCCTCTTGCTCGTACATGTGGGTCAAGGGTTCGAGTGAGGCAAAAAAAAACTGAGGTTGCTCTGTTCTTGGAGGGTGAAAAAGATGTCTTTTAATAAAGGGGGGAAATAACTAAAATAAGACAAAAACATCTTACAACCAAAGATTACACAGGAAACCCAAAAGACTCTTCTTGACATTAGAATGCATCAGCTAAAAAAACAGTCACCAACACTATCAGGAACTTCACCGTCGAGCTAACCAAGCCTCCACGAACTAAACGAAAAAGATGGAGAACGCCGGATTAAGAGAGGAGGTGAAGGTAGATGCACTTTTGGATGATTTTTTTCACAAACGCATCAAAATTATGCATCCGGGTTCATAAGAGAAACCATAATATTTTCGAAATACCAATGTAATGGATAAAATTAAGAAGTAGATGACTACAAAAAAAGAACTTCATTTAAATCCAAAGTTAAAAAGGGTTAGGTTCCATAAAGAAAAGGAAAAAGCTCTATAAAGAAAATACGAAAGATCCATAAAGAAGAGCCACAAAGCACTCGATCTGAAAAGAAAATTTGAAAGAAAAAGCAAAATCAAAACACAAAGAAACTGCTGAGATCCATGGCAAAGGGTGAAAAAGATGTTAATCCTAGTGGTACAGGAGATTATCAGCTTCACGTGAGTCTGAATGTTGTTGCCATTTCCGTCACTTTCAATCAATTCCCGAGGGTGAATTGCAATTTGCTATCTGGTCCTCCAATCGTTGAGGGTTTGTAAGAGTTTCAATCAATCAAATCAATTGATTGTTATTTTTTATAACTCGTTTGGGTTGGTTATTTGGACTGTTGATTTGAGGTTGGCTTGAATCTCGGTAGAAATTTGGCCTCAAATCAATCGTTCGGATGCTTAAATCAGAAGACATTTTGGGTGATTTGAGATTTTCTTGTGGGTCCGAAAAAAATTTTAAGAGTAATTTCAAATCACCTCAAAGAGGTAAAAATTTTGGAAAAGAAAGGGGAGATTTAAAACCTTTTATCCAAATTATCCTCAAAATCACTTTTTAATTTTTGGTATAAGGCTTATTTTAGTAGTTTTTATTTCACATTTAAATTTAATTTTTTTATTATGTAGTAATTGTATTCAAAATCACATACAATCCAAATCTCTTCTATTTTAAATTTTTAACTATTTCAAATCTCTTTTATTTTAAATCATCAACTCAAACGAGCTATCACCGATTTCAATACTTTTTGGGTATATGTTCTGAGTTTAGGTTTTGAGTTTGAATTTTGGGTTTGGGTTTTAGTTTTTTGTACTAGGTTTCAGTTTTGGGTATTGGGTTTGGAGTTTTGGGTTTTGGATTTTTGGGTTTCAATTTTGAGATTGGTTTTGGGTAAACTAATCAAAAACCTAAAACTCAAAATCTAAAATCCAAAATTAAAAAACCAATACTCTAGACCCTAAACCTTAAATCGAAAACCAAACTCAAAATTCAAACTCAAAATTTAAAATTCAATTGAAAAATTAATACTCTAGACCATAATTTTTAAATGTAAACCAAACCCAAAACTCAACCAAAACCTAAAAACTACTGAAAGAAATACAAGAGAATATAGGGGGGGGGGAAGAGTTTCTTATTGAGGTGTGAATAATGTTACAATTGAAAGTTCTATTTATAGGCTAATGAAATCATAACTTATACTCTCTAATATTATTACACATAAAAGAGGGGCATTCAATACATTGAATCATAGAATAAGGAGTTACACAATTGGGCATTCAATATTGTAATTATCTTCATAACAGTCCCTCTTGAATGTCCATTGGTTAACGATATACATGATTCTTCGAATACGTTTTTGATACTACATCGTTAAAAACCTTATCAGGAAAATCTATTGGAAAAAACCATGATTAAGGGAAAAAGAGTAAAGTGTGTATCGACTCCCCATGATGATGATATCAATTGAAATCTTTCGGTCGCCGAACTCCAATTTTGTGAACTAGTTTCTCAAACGTTGATGTCGGAAGAGCTTTGGTGAATAAGTCAGCCAAGTTATCGCTTGAGCGTACCTGATTGACAGTGATTTCACCATCCTTTTGAAGGTCGTGAGTGAAAAATAATTTAGGAGAGATATGTTTCATTCTATCTCCTTTGATGTATTTCTCTTTCAATTGTACTATGCATGCAACATTATCTTTTTAGAAAGGTGTAGGGCCATCTTTTCAGAAGTTAATCTAAACGAGCTTTGAATATGTCGAATGATAGACCTCAACCAAACACATTCACGACTAGCCTCATGTATTACTAAAATCTCAGTATGGTTAGATGATGGCGGTAAGTGTTTGTTTCACCGATCGCCAAGAAAGTGAAGTGTCACCACATGTGAACAAATAACCAGATCACTACTAAAGTGTTGAGATACTATCCAACATATGCATATCCTACCAAATCTGCTTTCGATTCATTCGAGAAAAATAATCTCATATCTTGTGTTTCTTTCAAGTAGCAAAGTATATATTTGGCACCATTCCAATGCCTTCGAGTGGGATAAGAACTATATCTTGCTAATAAATTAACGGAAAATAATATGACGGGTCTTGTATGACCGACAAGATACATTAGTGCGTCGATTGCACTAAGATAAGGTACTTCATGACCAAGTAGTTCTTCCTCACTTTGTCGTGGCCAGAAGGGATATTTGGAAGGGATCTTTTTCACATTTAGTGATTTGACAACCATCGGAGGTACTCAATGGATGTGATTTATCCATGTAAAACTATTTCAACACTTTAGTAGTGTATCCTTCTTGATCCACAAGAATACCATTTGGTAGATGCTCAACTTGCAAACCAAGACAATATTTTTTCCTTCCCAAATCTTTCATCTCAAATTCATTTTTCAAGTAGGTGATTGCGTTTGTAAGCTCATTGGGAGTCCCAATTATATTTAAGCCATCAACATAAAACGTAATGATGACGAACTCGATTTCGATTACTTTTAGGAAAACACATGGACATATAGGACCATTTGTGTATCCTTCTTTGATCAACTATTCACTAAGGTGTTATACTACATTCTGGCAAATTGTATCAATTCATATAAGGATTTGTTAAATTTGATCAAATAACATTCTTGAGAACTTAATTTGTAACCTTCAAGAAGATGAAATCCTTTAGGGATTTTCATATAGATGTTGTTATCAAGTGATCCATATAAATAGGCAGTTACGGCATCCATGAGATGCAAATCTAACCCCTCTCACATTGCAAGACAGATTCAATAACAAAAAGTAGTTGCAGCCACCATTGGAAAATATGTTTCCCCATAGTCAATTTCGGATCTTTGTGGAAATTCTTGGGCAACAAGGTGTGCCTTATACATCATAATTTCACTATTTTAATTACGCTTTCTTACAAATACCCATGTGTATCGACTGGTTGACACCATAAGGTGTAAGGACCAAAGGTCCAAAAACTTTTTGATTTTTGAGAGAATGTAATCTGACATAACAATGTGTTGTCCTATTTCGGTCAATCATTTGGTTGTCTACATGCATTCATGGATTTTGGCTCATGATCCTCATTTTCATCAATAACATTCAACGATATAATATAAGCATAAAACTTCATCGACCTTAATTGTATTGTGGTTCCATTGTTTACCATCCAAGACATAATTGATTGAGATCTCATTATTTTTAATATGTTAAGGTACCTGATACTCTTCTTGGGAAGATATATCAGTGATGCTTGATGGCTTATCCTCGGTTGGACCATCTTGATTTACAACTCCTTTTTTTTCGAGGATTTTTATCTTTGGAACTAATAGGTCTACCACACTCCAGTAGTGCTTTCGACTCATTTGTATTCATGATGTCCAATATAGACATCCACTTTTGATGGAGCATTCATTACTGGAACATTAGATTTAGTTACTCGATGTGGGTGAATAAAAGCATCTAACAGTTAATTTGATAAATTTTGTAAATGAATTATCTTTTAAACTTCTAATTCACATTATCTCGTGCAAGGATCAAAATGAGATAATGGTAATTCATTCCAACTGATCTCTCTGTCCAGCTTGTTATTTTCTGCTCCTAATATTGGGAAAATGAGCAATGAATAGATCTCCTATCATTGGTTCTAAATATTTTATAATCAAGGGGGACTCATACTGTGACACCCCTCTTTTGGATTGATTGTTGATTATGGGTTTTTACATGAATTCTGAAATTGGCTGACGGATGGACAATCACGGGGGTGACTGCTAGTCTGTCATGGGCGTGGTTGTCAGATCGACCACGGTCATGGTTAACAGCTAGTCACAAGCGTGACCATTAGAAGATCACGGTCGTGGCCATTACTAGGTCACGAGTGTGGTTCTCAAGCAGTCATGCGCGTTGTGGTAAGTCTGTCACGGGCGTCGTTGACTTATTATAAAACAAGAGTCGTAACCTACAACTCATAACACATAAATAAAAACTTAAAAAATTCTCTAATGAACGACGTTCTCTATCAGGAGGTGGAGAAGGCAAAGCTGATCAATCTCATATCATTGATAATGGATTGGAGAGCATAGAATAAGCTTCGGAAGGTCATTTAGGATAGGACACTTGAGCTTTGGGAAGGCGGCTTCAAATCAGACTCTACCGGGAAAGCTAATCAAAGGTGGGGGTTTAGGATTACATTTTTCTTATAAGCGTAGAGCTGTAACAGGTTGTCAGGAACCGAATGATTGGATTCTCGATATGATTCGGAGCAAGGGCTTTTAGGACTGTATAATAGCGTGTGATCTACTATAAAGATATTGTGATGTGATTTAAAGCGAGGGCCCTTATGTTGTACAGTAGCGTGTAATCTACTGTACATGCAATTATTATTTTAGTTTGAGCATAAGCTCGTCGCATTTGAACTGTGGCGTGTGATTCACAGTTCTGTTAGGATAGGATAGGTCTAGCTATCACGATGATTATGCGTCAGTCACCCACCTCGGATTCCAACACCATCCTATTAAATTTAATGGGCATAAATTTAATGGAAATAAAAAGAAAAAGAAGTAAATGGTGGACATAATTTAACTAACGGCAAAATTATAGTGACTCATTTGGAAGTTTCCATATTTGGAAGGGTACAATAATATTTTTGGATTAAAAATAAAAATCATCATGGCGTTTGTATCGGGTGCATGTTTCCACCGTAGTGTTACCCTTAAATAAATTGATTGTAAAATAAACTGATTAAATAAATATAGATTCATATATATTTTTAATTGATTTAAAAAAAACTTTTAACGCAAAACAAAAACAGATCAGCACTGTATAAACGGAGAAACGGGCTTTCTAAATCCGATTGGAAAGCTATTTCTCTGGCTGCCGATTCAAAATCTTAACGCGTATACTGTATGATATTTGAGATTGAAAAATGTTGAGTCTTGCTGGAAGCATGGTAAACGTGTTTACGACTGTCCCTGACATTTTACCGACAAAACCACAACCAGCTCACAACAACATCACGGTGGGAAGGTGGGTTTACAGCATCAATAAGATCCAAAATGCTGCCCTTTCCACTCCCCTCGCCATCCCCATGTTGTACGGGATTGATGCTGTCCATGGCCACAACTATGCCTACAAAGCCCCCATCTTCCCTCACAACATCGGCCTTGGTGTCACTAGGTAATACCTAACCTACCTCATATATATATATATATAGTTGCTTTAGTACTCTCTCTTGGGATCAAACTTATTTATGACTACGGCTTGGTGTCATCAGGGACTCGGACCTTGTCAAAAGGATTGGAGCTGCCACTGCCGCTGAAATTAGGGCCACCGGGGTCCATTACGCCTTCTCCCCCACCATCGTTGTATGAGACTAATATGGATCATTTAAGGTTTAATTATGAGAGTTAGATGAAGTTTTGAGTATTTTTCAATTTGAATGAAAACACTTTGTTTCAATTTAAGATTTGGAAGGAGGCGATTTGAAATCACTAATTGCGATTTCATAAATCCTTCATTTTTTTTCAAAAATTGAAAATGATTCTAATATTATTATAGAAAAAGTTAAATTAACTTCTTATTTAGAAAAAACACTTGATTGTCCGCTAGTTCTAATATTAGACTTTCTAATATATATTTCATACTTCATGTTGCATTTTCTAATAATTTCTCGATTTTAATTAGGCCAATCTGCTATTTTCTGACCAAATATCATTATAGGGACTTTCAAATCCCACTAAACTCCTTTTATAAAAAAATCCCACTAAACTCATGATTTCAAATTAGACTCTAATCATCATGGACCTACATGTCGTGATTTCAAATCTCCACCTTTTTAAAAAAATTAAACAATAAAATTTTGTCAAAATCAGTTAGGCCTACTAATTCCTTCTTAAATCACTCTCCAAATTTAAAAATTAAACTACCTATTAAATTCCATCCAACATTCCACCGGCCAAACCAAATCCATATTCTCGACTTTGTTACCTGTTTGACTCTTCGTTACGTAGGTTTGTAGAGACCCGAGGTGGGGTCGGTGCTTCGAAAGCTACAGCGAGGACCCAAGCATCGTGACGCAAATGACAGAGATCATCCCGGGGTTGCAAGGCGAAATTCCACCAAACTCCAACCACGGTGTTCCCTTCGTTAATGCTCGTGACAAGTAAGATCATGATGACAATTCCTCGCTAGTTTAGTGAATTGCTGAAACCATCCTAGTTGAAATGCAGGACAAAAATGGCAGCCTGCGCCAAACATTACGTGGGAGACGGTGGAACAGTGAAGGGTATTGACAGGAACAACACAGTGATCCCTTGGGATGGACTGATGAAGACCCATATGCTGCCATATCTGGATGCTATCTACAAAGGAGTGTCCACCGTAATGGTATCCTACTCCAGTTGGAACGGTAAGAAGATGCATGCCAACCGTAAACTCATCACTTCCTTCCTCAAGAATAAACTCAAATTCAGGGTATGTAAGTACTTAAGCTAGCTAGGTTGGCGTTAACATTCAACTGATTCCAAACTCAACCGGATTGATGCGATGTTGGTGTATGTGTTGCAGGGCTTTGTGGTCTCGGATTGGCTGGGGGTTGAGAGGATTACTACTCCTGAACATGCAAACTATTCCAACTCCATTCAGGCTGCATTGAAAGCAGGGATTGACATGGTAACGTAGCTAGTATTAACTAATCATCTTTGTATTGCTTGGGTGCTTTGATGTTATTGTTATACATTCTATCTGTATATATATTTGCAGGTGATGGTTCCATATGGGTTAAGGGAATTCATCAAGGACCTCACATACAAAGTAGAGAATCACATAATCCCATGTCGACGATAGATGATGCTGTGTCCAGAATTCTTAGAGTCAAGTTCACCATGGGGTTGTTCGAGACACCCCTCGCTGATCATACCATGGCCAGTGAGCTAGGCAAGAAGGTAGGTAACATACATCTTGTGTGTGACATGATGTGATTTAAGTACTGTACTTATCATCAACATAATAAATCATTGTGTAGTCTGATTCAAATAGCAACCTTCATTTGCAAAATTAAAAGGAGCACAGAGAGTTGGCAAGAGAGGCTGTGAGGAAGTCTCTTGTTCTGTTGAAGAATGGAAAATCCGGCGAGGAGCCCCTGCTTCCACTTCAGAAGAAGGGTGCTCCCAAGATTCTGGTGGCTGGGTCTCATGCACACAACTTGGGTTTACAATGTGGTGGATGGACAATTACCTGGCAAGGTCAATTTGGCAACAACCTCACAACTGGTAATTTTAAACCCCAAAATAGTATATGTCGTGAATGATGTGATAGGATTCGAGTGGAAATTGGGCGCGATTTCAACCAGAATTAGTCTAAATGGGATCCGGTCGAGTTCAAGTGTACATAATACAGAGATTTGAATTTTAAAACTTTTCAGATAAAATTCGGCTAGACCCGGACCCAAACGGGAAAAAAACACATCAGAACCTAGTTATTAATTAATGCTTCTTGAACTACATTGTTAGAAACCGAACAAATAAAATAGGATTATCGAAGGATATGACTAAGTTGCGAATTTGATCGCTCTTTTAAATTAAGTTGTTTATAACACTATCTCAACTCGCGCATGATAGACTATCAATTGGTAGCCTCTAACATAAACAACCACTCTCAAATCCTCCTTGAGTCCTTGTTCGTGTGAAAAATAAGAAGACTCACTAATATTCAAAATTTCTTCAACAAATATATATCACATAATTTATGTAAATGAGATCATCTCCTTTCCTAAATTCTCGTCAGTTACGACCATCCTCGAAGGAGTGAGCAACACAGTCGATCCCAGTACTGAAGTTGTGTACAAGGAGAGCCCCAATGTGAATTTCACCACATCAAACAACTTCTCCTACGGCATCGTGGTAGTTGGGGAGCAAAACTACGCGGAATACTTTGGGGACAGCTTCAACTTGACAATTCCAGATGATGGATGGCCTCGCCGCAATTGACAATGTGTGTGGAGTTGTGAGGTGTGTAGTCATTCCTCGAAACTGGGCAGCCAGCGGTGATCCAGCCCCACGTAGCCAATATTGATGCCCTCGTAGCTGCTTGGCTCCCTGGTACTGAAGGCTGCCAAGGTGTTGCCGATGTCTTGTTTGGTGATTATGGTTTCACTGGACAGCTGGCCAGGACATGGTTCAAGTCAGTCGATCAACTCCCAGTTGAAAAGTCGAGAATAGTTGCCATTAGTTTCGCTTTAATTTCCTTTCAAGTGATTTCATTCCATCTTAATCACATCTCTGCATGTTAACTTGATTTCAATTTATCCCCTACCTCTTTCTTCCTTCTTCTCTAATGTAAACCTCTCCCTCTCATCTACAGTCATTTACCACACCACATTCTCTACTTCCTTGTCACACAAGAAATTTGCCCCCTCCCTCCTTCAATCCTTCATAAACCTTGGATTGTAGGTCAATTTAGGCTAATATTGCCGAAATTAGTATGGCTAGGAACATGAGCCTTTCATTTGCTTTGTTATCCAATCACTATTTCCACCAAATTTTCAATTTAATGTATATTTGGAGAAAATAGATATATAAGTGAGAGAATGTCTCCATTGGCGATAATGCCAAATAGACGAAGTTGAGAGCTTTCGTTTGTAGAGCTGATGAAGATAAATCTAATAAATTGATTTACGTGATTTCCAATCAAAATAATAGTTAAAATATTAATTTTAATTGTGAAATTTTATGATTTTGTTAATGTTTTAATGATTTTTATTTCATTAAAAATTGATGGTTCGTGGAATCAGGTAATCTCGATTAAAATCTTATAACTTTATAAAATCAAAAAAATTTCATATATTTTACTCTATTTTCTAAATCTGCCCCATTGCTAGGCATAGCTATGAAAAGGAAGAAAAAATTAAAAGTTAGTTTGGGGTTTAAAAAAAATGAAGTGTTATGAAACCCATTAATTCAAATATCATCCCTCAATCCAAGTATTTCAAATAGTATCAAAACCCACTATTTCAAATACTTAGTGTCAAAATATTACAAATTTTGTTTTCGAAAACAAACATGGTATTTTGGCTCAAATAACTAAATACCTCATCCAAACGACCTATTAGTAAAAATTGTCCATTTCCATTTTATTCAATTTGGTTTAGAAGCAGTGACAAAGTCGGGATTTTGTCCAAATGGGTGCATTTCATCGTAAACAAAATTAACTATATAATAAAAAAATCAACTTTCAAAGAAATATAAAATCAACTATCAACGAAATATAAAATCAACATTAAATATTTGTAAAACTAATAAATTATAGTTCAAAACATTCCGCTTCAACCGTAATACAATTTCATATTCTGAAAGCCCAAACCACAACTGTTGTTGCTGCTGTTGAAGCTTGAAGATGAACTCTGGACTCTGGGCGGTGGGAGGCGACTAGATAGTTTTGAAATTGGAATAAACCCTTTAAATCTGAAAGATGGACATACACATTTAAATAAAATCATGGGATAATAGCATTTTTGTTCATTTTATTTTATCAAGTTAATAACAATATTTTTTTATTATTAAATATTATTTTCACCCTTTTATTTACCCAACTTGTTAAACGTCTTTTTTTGTTACTCTATCAATTATTTTGCCGTTATTTTTTGCCTAATCGACATTGTAATGTCATCCAGCATGACAGGTGATTTTTTAGTATGATAATTATACTTTGTTTAATTTTATTTCTTATAATAATTTTCAGTGGGCAAGATTTACCCAAATATGCATATTTCTCCTTCATCTCCGGGCAATTCATCTTTCTACTTAAAATGCAGCCGCAACCGCAACCGCAACCTCTCAGCCCAAGACCAGAGAGGCGGCGACCGTTCATCCTTTCATTCAGTTGAAGTCATATTCCTTCTCCACTAATTCCTTCTTCATCTATAGTTGAATATAAGCATCTTCCTTCTTCAAGTTGAATGTAATTATCTTATCCTTCATACCAGTAGAATTAGTTATGTCGTCAACCATCAACCAGTTTGATTCCACTCACCTTCAATATTAATGCGCTCGTCGGCATCCACAAAAGCCATGCTCTATTTCGAAAATCGACTCAAAATAGTTTTGTTGACTCCAATGTTTGGAGCTACCCAATTAATCAAATGGTGAAACCCTTTATGCAACTTTCCCTCCATGAACGATTGTTACGATAAGGGGTTAAATATTATGGTTTCTTTGTGTGAGGAGATTTCTCCGATTCGACCAAAATCTTGGAAAGGTTAAGGATCCGAGAAAGATGAAAACGAATATGGAGCTCGTAAAAAATTTGAAAGGTTATAGATTTGATTGAATGAGGATAGATGGTAGAGAATGAGTGGGATAGAGGGTAGAAGGCTGATTCCAAAGTAAAATGAAGTCGGAGGCAGACAGGAGGTGAAACACAGACGGTGAGAATGAGACACCGGAAGGGAGAGAATGGTACATAATCTGATAAGGTAACTTTACATTAGGGTTAAAATAGTAATAGCCGCAAAAATAAATTTTTAATTAAAAATTAACAAGGTTAATTATCACATTCATTAGCCACGTGTCATCAGTATGATGTGTGACAATGCTGATTAGGCGAAAAATAATGGCAAAACAACGGATGGAGTAACGGAAGGAGATGTTTAGCAAGTTGGTAAGTAGGAGGGGAAAAACAGTTTTTAATAGTAGAAAAATCTCTTTGTTAAGTTAGTAAAGTAGAGGGGGTAAAAATATGATAATCTCTAAAATCATATACCTATAATATAAAGAAGCAACTTTAGCGGAGATGGTAAGTATGATGGCCGTTGGGAAGGAGGTCAGGGGTTTGAAATACTGGTGCGGCCCCATACCTACTAAACCCCCTACTGTCCATATAGTTCTGCCAAGTCTTCGAATTTTAATTTTACGTCACTTTTCAAGTTTTTGTGCTTTTATGATTTATCTTTACGACTATAATTCTACGTCACTTTTCAATTTGATGTGAAATCTGCAATTTGACTACATCAGCATAACTAATAAGCGGGGAAATGAATTACAAAAAATTGACCCGACCGGTTGAACCAAGACATCATGTGAAATGGATAGTCCAGTTGGGTAGATGTTTCCCGGCATCCATTGAAAAAAAAAATTTAAAGCACATGGATTTGTCACTTTTTGATGGGAAATCGAAGAAGATTAGATGTGCCATCTCCTTCGTCTCTTGTTTTCTTTGCCGTCATGTCTCTCTCTCTCTGGTTTTGGTCAACAGCTGTTTTGTACTTTAGACAGACATTTTGTCCCTGTGATTAATTAGTCTACTCTGCTAATTTCCACCATGACATTATTATTATAATTATGAAAACGGCAGCGTTTGTTCTTTTGCATCCTCAAGCTATGTAAGTAATTTCATAATTCACATATCATGTTGTCGTTTGGTAGTTGTAAGTTTCCTAACGCCCATCGATCACAGTGAAGAACGTTGGCTTCCCAACATCCACTATGGAATTAGTTATTAATAATGATTAATGACCCGATCGGGTTGATAAGGTTGCCATGTACGCATAATGTTTAGATTAAGTTAAGAGATTCCATTACATAAAGAAATGCCAAGTTTCCCAACTAGCGTGCATGTTAAATAGAAGGATCCAATTAGGATCTTAACCCAAAACAGATGGAATCAATTCACAGAATGACGTTGTGTGAGTGTGACGCAAGAGAAAGGATCCAATTAGGATTTTATATAATTCGATCAAGTACACTTAACCGTTATAAATCCGCAGGTAGGAAGGAGTGATGCAGCAGAGACAAATTAGTTTTTAGGTTGGGATTGTAATTGTGAATTGTGGGGCTATGTTTGGGGCTTGCTTTCTGTGGGAAGTCGACTACAGCTCATCTCAATACTCTCACGATATCGACTGCATACCAACCTTGTTCATGTCATCCATCCATTTCTCTCCACTGTGGCCAATCAGACTTCTTTTATGTTTACTGTTTGTAAAATAAAATTAAGGAACTATATATCTTACAGGCGGCTTAGTAAGGTTCCTTCTCTGTTGACTCATCTGCTACCATCAAAGGTAGCTTTTTCTACATGCTTGTGCTTTAAAGATCAAACATAATGTTACGACGGTTGTATACCAATTAATAACTAAAGTTGTTGCGAGATACTTTCCCTCAAACAAAAGCCATTATAAATTTGTAATCATATATGATAGTGTTAGGATGGATAGCAATCACACTCCCACGCACACCACCCAATTGTTTCCCTCATCCCCCTCCCCCCCTCTCACTCACTCATAAACAATGGACAGAGTCAAACTAGACTACGGCCGCCTCGCCCCCGCCGACCACACTATCTCCGGCACCACCACCGCCTCACATCATCCTCCTCCTCCCTCCACCCGTAAACGCAAACTCATCATCCTCTCCCTCCTCTCCCTCTCACTAATCATCGCCTCCGCCATTTCCGCCGCCTTTCTCGTCACCTCCCGCTCCCGAGGTACGGGCCATCTAGATCCGACCCGACACCGCAGGCCCTCCCAGGCCATATCCCGGACCTGCACCAAAACCCGTTACCCGACCCTCTGCCTGAACTCCCTAACCGAATTCCCCGGCTCCCTGACTGCCAATGAGGATGATCTCGTCCACATTTCCTTTAACATGACCCTGCAGCACCTGAACCGGGCCCTCTACCTCTCCTCCTCCATGAGCAGCTCCCTCCCCACCGACGACGAACTTGCCCGCTCTGCTTACGACGACTGCCTCGAGCTCCTCGACGACTCCATTGACGCCCTCTCTCAGTCCCTGTCCGCCGTAGGCGGCGGCAGCGGAGGAGGAGGATCAGCGACAACGACGGACGTGTCCACGTGGCTGAGTGCGGCGCTGACGAATCAGGACACGTGCGCAGAGGGGCTAGCGGACGTTAAGCCCGGGGCGGCGAAGATGGAGATGGAAAGGAAGCTTAAGGATCTGACTGAGCTGATCAGCAATTGCCTCTCGATATTTTCGGCGACGGACAATGGGGATTTCGCCGGAGTGCCGATCCAAAACAGGCGGCTGCTTGAGTCTGCCACGGCGGCGGAAGAGGAGGAGGAGGAGGGGGAAGTAGAGTTTCCGAATTGGGTTGGGAGGAAGGAGAGGAGGCTGCTGAGTCTTCCGCCGTCGGCAATTAAGGCGGATATAATCGTGTCGGCAGACGGGAATGGGACTTTCAAGACGATCGGAGAGGCGATTAAGAAGGCCCCGGAGCTCAGCAACCGGCGGACCGTAATTTACGTCAGGGCAGGAAGGTAAATAAAGAAATAACTCTTTTTCTATTGAGTGGGAGATAGCAGAAAAGTCCCTTTTTCAAATGCACTTTTTCGTTCACGTGTCGGCTGCTTAAAGAAATTCTTATCTTAATGGGGTAAAGGACGTAAAAGCCCCCCCCTATTTATTCTGAGATTCGCTTTTTGGAATTTTCTTCCTTTCTATAAAAAATGTATTGTTGAAAATCATGGTAGTAGGAATTACTGAGATATGATGATATGTATGCATCCTTTATGGGTCTGGAGTCATAATTACACCTTTTGAATTTGATATTTTTGGAACCTTTTTGAGTGAAGTGTTTATATAACTAGTTATTATTGCATCAAAAATAGAAAAGCCAAATACAATACGACCGACTGTTTTGACGGTGCAGGTACGAGGAGAACAACCTGAAAGTGGGGAGGAAGAAATGGAACCTGATGTTCATAGGAGACGGGAAGGGCAAAACGGTCATAACGGGAAAGAAGAGCGTTTTCGACAAGTTGACGACATTCCACACCGCTTCCTTCGGTACATAACCTTTCCTAATAAATTAAATTCCTGCTCCTTTTTTTTTTCTTTTGGTTTTCTTTTCTATATTCGTTGCTTATTGTTTTGATATAATTTAATAGTATTTGATAAAGATAACTTAATTTAATGTAATTACAAAATAAAATTTAATAATATCTGCCAGTGTAGATTTCGCTGGTGAAAGTTAAAACAGAGGTGGAACATGTCCTTAACTAATTACTACGTGGGACCGCCCTATTCGTTTGGTACGTTGACGTTGCATCATCTGTCTATTTTCCACCCAAACTATTTTGTCCTTTTGTCACTTTGATGTGATTCATTACTACCCACCCAGCCCATCATCATCATTCTCTGCTTTCGATCGGTGCATTTATGCAGCGAGCTTAATTTCCAGATCTAAATCATCCAACTCCAATTTTGAACCAGTTTACAGTTCAAACTAACCAGTTTGTTGAGTAAGCTTTAATGGAGAAAATGCCTTTCTCAGTATTCCACTTTGGCAAATTGAAAGCATCCAATGTCAGAAAGAATAGAGATTTCTACTCCTCTGTTCATTCCCAGCCGTCTTGTGCACTGCACTCGGACTTTTTCTCTTCAATTCTTTCCCAAAAGCGCACTCTGGTGATGGGTTGTCATCAAATTTCAGCTTTGTTGCCGACCAAAAAACAAAACAATAATCTGCATTAGGTACATATTTGGTAATTAACTGATCAATAGTAAGCGCCACTTTGACAACAACAATGAACAAACAATATGTGATATTGGAATGCCGGCCACTAGTTTTGTTTCTTCAACTTTAGGGACCACTACTACACTAATTAACAAACACTATGCATTACAAAGCAGAGGTTACGTACCCAAATTTCTTTGGGAGAGATCCTAGCTACTACTCTAGTTATGGGTCAATATCACAAGAGGGGAACACGTCACATGACTAAACACCAATCAATTTTCTCTATATGTAATTATTTACCCTTTGTTCCGTATTCACTACTACAATAATTACGTAGCTGGTAACATTATATTGCCTACTTAAATTTGAATCTAATTATCTATGTTATTGACAAAAATCGTTTTTATTTACAGCGGCAACCGGGGCTGGGTTCATAGCCAGAGACATGACATTCGAGAACACCGCCGGTCCGGCAAAGCACCAAGCGGTGGCACTCCGGATAGGAGCAGACCACGCGGTTATCTACCGCTGCAATGTGATCGGCTACCAAGACACCCTCTACGTCCATTCCAACCGACAGTTCTACCGGGAGTGCGACATCTACGGCACCGTCGACTTTGTCTTCGGAAACGCCGCCGTTGTTCTCCAGAACTGTAGCTTCTACGCCCGGAAGCCCATGGACATGCAGAAGAACACGGTGACTGCCCAGAACCGGAAGGACCCGAACCAGAACACGGGAATTTCGATCCACGCTTCGAGGATACTAGCAACACCTGACCTCCAGGCGTCCAAGGGAAGCTTCCAGACTTACCTTGGCCGGCCGTGGAAGCTCTACTCGAGGACGGTCGTAATGGTGACGTATATTGGGGACCACGTTCATCCGAAGGGGTGGCTAGAGTGGAATGCCACGTTCGCACTTGACACGTTGTATTATGGAGAGTACATGAATTATGGGCCCGGTGCGGGTGTGGGCCAACGGGTGACATGGCCTGGGTATCGGGTTATCAAGTCGACGGTGGAGGCGAGCCGGTTCACGGTGGGTCAGTTTATATTCGGATCGTCGTGGTTGCCTTCGACTGGGGTGGCGTTTCTATCTGGACTCTCCACTTAAATTTATATATGTGTTTTTGTTATATACATAATATTGAAAGAGAAAAGGAATCATATAATTCTGATATAGGGTTCAATTGTATGAACAGAACTGAAATTATCAGGATGTATTCAATTCGTCCACATAATAATATGCTTCCACAATTGTATTCTCAATTCTTTATAATAATAAAAAAACAATTGTGAGAGCAGGTTAAGACCGAGAAGTATCCCAGCTTTTTCGGGCCCTACAGTGTTTGGTTTGTGGGGAATGGTTCTTAAGAGTAAATGTGGCAAAGCAGAATCGGTCGTTCTATCAACGGTGGGAACTGGGAATGATTACAACCATCCATTCTTTCTTGGTGGAAGCATTGATCCAACTTCAGCGCATTGTAAACTTGAACTAGATTACACTTTTCAACAAAGTGAATACGGTGGTCTACACGATATGCTGGTTTAGTTTGTTATGAAGAGCAAAACTGAAATCATGGTTGAGTGATGGGCGACGATGAGTACCGACGAAATTCGAGGGATTTACCAACCTTCGAGTTGAGTTCAACTTAGAGTCGTTAAGAGTAGTCTCCAGGTGTTGTTTCTTTTATATCTGCTTCCATGTAATTTATAAGAGGACACGCTACAAGGGATATGAGGGAGAGCTTCATACTAATCAAACTACATTCTCTTTCTGGATGTAGTTTGTTTGGAAACATCTTACATATTTACACGTTCACCGAGAAGCCGTTCGAGCCTGTAATCCATGATCTGGGAAACGCATTCCATAAATGCAGGCTCGCTGCTTCCTGGGAGAACAGAGTCCTGTGCTTCCTGCACGATCTGCTCGATTTCTGATTCCTTCTTTACGGTCTCGCGACACATAATGCTTCCGATGGCATAAGGGGTAAGTCCCTTCTCTACCCCTTTCTTCAGAAGCATTGTCGAAATACGCAATGTGCGTGCACATGCCGATGGTAAGTCCCATCCGTGGAACCTCAAAAGTGCAATATCCTGCTCTGCATCAAGAGCTTTGATGTATGCACTGGTATCGGCCGAGTATGGCTGCTTGGCCTGCGGCCAGTAAAGCCATTCAAATGTGCAATCCTCAAACTGTAATAAAGAGAGCAGCAAAGGTAAAGCCTTGTCCAGTGACTCTAATTAGAACATAACGAAGTGAGGGTTTATAAACAAAAGATAACAGAAAATGATTAAATGCAGAGAACACAAATCTCATAAATCACAATAATATATACCGAGTAAGCACCAATTTATAGTCTTCATGTTCTAAGTATATGATTATATGAATTATGAATACCCAAAGAAAGTTTGATCAATAACATGATAAACTTCTGTTCTAATTCTTAGCTGTATGCAAACAGAGTAAGCTTAAAAATGACAAAAACCAAATTGAAGACTCACTACTACTTGATAGCCTGATAGATAACCAGCTAGGAAAAGCCACACTACTTTCACGTGATGATAGCTACAGCGGAAACACGACATGCCGGACAAAGGATAGTGTACTATATGAAGCAACCATAACGCCAGTTATGCAATTGAAGGATGGTAGACGAAAATAAGGTACTTACATTTTCAGGTAGGCAGTAGCCGTGATCAATTGGAATAAGCTCAATTTGTGCTTTCTTAGAATCTCTGCTCATTAAGATATTTCCAGCATGCCTGTCTGCATTTGCCAATCTGATGTCTAGTACAGAAATCTTGTGAACTTCATCTACAGGAAAAGCATTGGGACCAATATCTTCACAACTCCCATTGTTCTTCATGAACATTTGCAATGAGCCAAATTTCACACTTCTTTCAGTACCATCGTACCCTTCTGGATGATTGAAACCACTGTGCAAGCACTTGACCATTACTGTGGGTGGAACCCCAGAAAAACCCTTCTGCTTCTTGTTTAATGAGCACGGTCCACTTGTTGGATAATCCAAAATGTAAGCTGCAACTTCTCGTATTGCCCCTTCTCCAACACGAGTTCCTTTCTTCAAACCTTCACCATCAAGTGACAAGGGCAAACCTTGAGGGTTATTCACAGCCATTGGCTCCTCATCAATTGGCTTAAAAACAGACACATATTTCAAACCAGATGCATCCTGCATGAAATATGCTCCTCCAGATCCCTCAGAAGATCTAATTGGTTCCTTTCCACTCTCCAAGCCATTCAATGTAGAGTTGATTAGCTCTCTGATCACTGCTGGGAATTCAGTTTCCGAGTTAACAATCAGAGGTTCAATAAAAGTTTCCCTAAATAGCTGCTTCCTGCATACAAACCGGTTATCCACAGATAAAGTTTTCTTCTCTGCTCCAAGCTTAGTCCCTTTCTCAGCGAGATCCAGTGCCTCAATGCTCAACTCTAGACCTTTCTCAACAGGTGTTGCTCTTACTTTTGCTGACTTACGACTAATCAAGTGAACCACAGCATCATTATTTTTGCATATGTCAGTAATAAGCCTCTGGTCATCAAGAGTCTCACCTTCACAAGTCAACTCTTGATCAAGAAGAACAAAATCTTTCCCCTTCTTTGCAATTTGTTGCTTAACATAACCAACATTTCTACCCCTTTCCACGTGGAACTGAAACTCCTTCCCACAGGCAGTCCTAACTATTATAGTTTGGACATCGGATAGCCTGACCACCAAATGCAGTAGATTCCCATCCGTAACACCATAATCCGTCACAAGTGAGTTGTTATTAGCCAGTTCCCTGCCACTGAAAACCAGCTTCTGCTTCTTCACGAAAAAACCACGGGAAGCTTGAATTCTCATCTTTACAGAAGCAATCGAGTCCGAATGCATCACGTGCATAGGGATGAGAGAACCAACAACAGAAAGGAATATTAAGATGGAGTCCCTTGAACGTAGACCATGCTTAAGAGGCGAACTCTCCCAAAACTTGGAGGACTCCTCCTGAATAGGACTAAGAGCGACACTTGCTACTGACATAGCCGCCGCCTAGAACTTTATCTCCTGAACATTCACTTCTGAAAACCAACCCATATTTGTCAAAAACAAAAAACTTGTTGGATGAACACAGCTAATCTACGTCCACCAACAAACGCAACCCAAAAGCTCTTCAGCACCAAAACTAAAGGGTTGCTATCCTCAAATCGGTCACATCTTTTACAAAGTTTAGTGAGCTTCTCCGAAAACAAACAACTCCAGAAATACAAAACCAGCCAGTACCCAGGCCTACAATGAATAACTTCTTTGGTGAAGAAATTCAGCACAATGATCCTGCAACCGAAAAAAGAATAGCTTTTAAATTAGACAGCAGGGAGAAAAGTAAAGAAATGCAACCTATGGCCTAAAACCCTAAGCCATACTTTGCATAGAAGCAATTGAAAATTATGCGAATTAACAGGGGCCTGTGGATCCTTCGTCCACTCTATTACTCAACGTTAACAAACAAGAAGGAGAGAAAAGAAAACAAGAAATGAAATTTGATTCAAAGAGATTCAATCGATCACGAGTTCCAGTTAACATGGAGAACTCGATTCTAACTATTGTCCAATCAATGAATGCAGACCGTTTATAGAAACCGGTCGAAACTAAAACGAAGGGATCATCCTCGGCTAATTTGAATCAAGATTCAAGACTAGTTTGGATCAACAATCTTTGAGAGAGGAAACGGATCAGCAGAAAGGTACAAGTTGGAAAGAAAATGGGCGTTGCTTGGAATTACCTGGAGCGAGAGATCAATATGACGGAGGAAGCAACAAGTGGAAGTTAATGGAGGAATGGAGCCAAGAAATCGGCCAAAATCTTCCGGTCATGGCTCCCATTGGCAGGCATTCAGAGAACCAGAGACTAGAAGTTTCGGAATAGAGAAATGGCGGAGTGAAAAAGTGAAGACGGAGAAATTCAAAGTAGGAGAAGCGGAAAAAGCAAAGAGAAGGAAGGGAAGGGGAGAAAAGGAAGAAGCAGGGAGTGAAACAAATACTTAAGTAATGGTCAGCATTCATGCATAATATTAATAATAATAATAATAATTACCAAGTAATAATAATTAAAATTATGAAACGGGGTCAGAATGTGTAGAGTCTGACTGGCTTAGAGCTAGCGGTTATGTGCATCCTAATAATTACTTTGGATGCTTTGTTGACGGTGTTAGTAATCATTTTATTCTTAATACCATTTGGGGTTAATTTTCGAGTGCGGTAAATTCAAGATAATTCAATATATTAGGTTGAACGTATAAAAATTAAAATACACGAGATTTTATATAAAAGATATACTAATTAATTTATAAATATATAAAAAATTATATGATGTAGGAGTTTAAAATTCAAAAATTGGAAGAGTCGTGGTTTAAGGGTATTAATTTATACTTATCGAATGAAGCCCTAAACTCTAAAGTTTTAATTTTGCTCTCAATTCAAATGTGAAATCTACCGTTTAGTCGGAGCAATTATAAAAATTATTGTGTTAGGGATTAGGGGTTATGGGGATGAAACAAGGAAATAAAATAAGAAATAGAATATAAGTAAGGAGTTAGAAGGGGATTACATTACAGTTGTAGAAGTAAACTATGAAACAACAAAATTACAAAACCACATTATTAACCGATGAAAGCGGTTGTGGGACAAAGCTACAGCCCATGGTAATCAAGATTAAGAAGAATAATAAAACAAAAGTAAGAATCCTGCTTCCCAAATTTCAACCAACTGTAACAAAGTTGAAATTAATAGGTGAACCCTACATTTCAAACGGTCGTCTCCTGGGAACCCATAACTGCCCATGTCCCGGGAGCGCACCGCATCCTCTTTATTCTTCTTTTTAAATCTCGTTATATGTTTCTACTTCGGATTTCGAATTTGGTTCGGGATTTTAAATCAAGATCGGAAATTCAAATTCGGAACTTGGGGTTCCTGATTAGATTATTTTTCCAGAAATGCATGTTTCACCAACACTATACATATTCTTATTCCAAATTGCAGCTACAGGAGACTCATAATCTTTACGCTTTCCGATGTTTGGAAGTTAGCAAAAGCAGACAAGATTTCCTTTCTCCTGCGAAGTTGAGGCTGCTCCAGCAGACAAGAGTTCACATCGTTCCTAACAAGCTGCTAGCTTTGCTGATCTGGAGAGGCTTCTGAACACCCAACTGAAATCCCATGCATTTAGCTTACAGATGCTTAGCCCCTCCATCATAGATTCAGATCCGTTACTCCCAAGATGAGAGTCAGCCTCTTGAATTGATGTTTGTTTACATCACCCTTCGTGACTACAACATCAGTTCATTATGAGGGAGTAGTGGTAGAAAGAGCAAGGGGGCATGAAAATAGAGGATTCACCATTGTCTTGGTTGACGTTATGCTCGAAATCTGGAGAGGGTTTACACTTACACAATTGAATAGTATAAAAAAAACAACTACATTACTCACCGATTCCCAGATGGGTCAGCAGAAAAAAGTTTAGTATTTGATGCCAAGAACATCCTTAGCGCTAGAAAGATTCATAATGAACCTCAAGGCAAGCGAGACAATGGAAGTAGGGATGTTAGTTGGCAAGATACGATTTCTACGGTCAAAATACATTTCTGAACTTAAAACTCAATACACAGAGAAAACAACGAGGTGCTGACAGGACAACCAACTCCGATGAAATAAATAATAAGGTCCAATCAATACAGTACACCTTATTTCAAAACTAAGCCACAACATGAAGCAAGAAGTTACACAGACAAGAATTAGAACACCCCTGGCTTTAAATTATCCTGAAACATGTAGTCACATATGTTCTCTAAAAAGACATGATGAAACTCTTTATATGATGTTGGCATTCTTGTGGAATTAATTAACATGACTGGTAGGCATTGAAATTTGCAACTCACTTACAACCCAAGAATGCTACCCTGCAAGACGAGACGATCTCTACGTTCAGATGGTACATAGAAAGAAGTACAATCAACAAACAACATGCAAGATATTCAAAAATGAAGAAGCATGTATCTACTCTGCAAGCACTACGCATCCAAGTTTTGAACCAATACTGGATACAGAGCCACAGACTCTTAACCGGTCTTGGCCATTCGTAACCATAAAATTCACATCGACAAGACCGTTCCAAACATTTATCATTAACTCTGGATACCAAATACAGAAACCTAGAGACATCCAAATCGAAAAGCCTATTCCTTTTATGTCACTGCAAAATGTAACACGGCAGAAAGCAACGATACTCTTCAAGCCAATTCAATTGGGAAATGAATAACCATACACATGCATGAAACCGTGAGGCAGAAGAGTTCAATACTGGAAGCACTTCTAATTCGAAAAACCATTATCTGCATACATTAACCCCGGGCCAGTAATAGCTTAACATATAAGGTAATAGCTTATTGAAATGAATGACAGAGATCCCAGCAACATTAACAACGCTTAAAAGCTACACGCCTTTACTCTTAGGAGTTCTCCAACCCAATGAATGAAATTCACAGCATTTCCTCAACAATATTAAGCTTAGACAGGAAGATAACATCTTCCTATTATCTTATATCAGATCAGATCAAAGCATTCGTATGAAGGAAGCTCATATATCAATCCAAGGAATTCGTTGGTCCATTAGAGAAAGTATGAAACACAATTTGATAAAGAATGATCAGATTTCTTTTGTTTTCTTTTCCTTTCAACACTTACAAAAAGAAAGATCGTAGCACGATTCAACCACAGCGGCCGTCATTGGAAGAACAGCAGTTATCAGAAGGATGATCGTGATGATGATGATCCGGATCATGATTTTCATCTTCGTCGCTGTCGTCTTCGTCAAAGGGCTTCTGCTTGTGGAAGATGCAGCACTTCTTAGAGCTCTTCTTCTGCATGAATTCGTTGTCTACCGTACCTTCTTTCCAAGAAACCTTCTTCTTCGGCCGACTCAGCCGCAGAACTAGGGTTTGCGGTGGGGGTTGCTGTTGACGCTGGGATGGGTTGTCAAGGACTATGGTTTCGGTGGACGTTGCTCCGGAGGAAGACGCCGCAGATGAAGTGGCTGTTCGTCTCATCGTATCGGCTGGCGGTTGCGCGTCGCGCTGGTCGTGAGAATGACCGGCAAGATACGTTTTGGGGATTTTGGCGAAATGGGCAGAAGAGGGATAGGAGGGGCTCGGGAGGGAAGTTTAGAAGGAAGTTTACTACGGTTGTGTCCTTCGGTGGGCCTTGTATCTGTAATTCTCAACGATGGACATTGGCCCACTAGAGCTGGGGTGTCATGTAGCAGAGCCGGGCCCATTTTAGCCGGAATCGAGTTGGAAAAGTCGCTAATATATCATGGCTGAATCACGATGGAAAATGCAATCAGTCACGTTTGAATAAAAAATTTGTATGTATATTGAAAAATCAAATGACGAAGGTAAATAACAATAACAAGTTTCCAGGCGCTAGGGTTGCTCTCTCCCTCTTCTCGAGTTGGAGCTCTACCCTCAACCCGTAGGGTTTCACTTCAACTCACCCTCACGCCCCTCTCGTATTACCTTCCTCCACCGTCACCACCATATAAACCCTTGAACCATATCCTCTCCGCCAAACCTCTACAACGCCACTGTATCCCTCCCAACCTCTACACCGCAAGCGTCCCTCGCCATGCCCTCGAAGCAACATCAGCAAATCAGGTCCGACTAAAGCTGGAACTGCCGAGACACGCGGAGGTCCGGAACCGGTGGATAGCATGCTGAACAAGAAACACTCGATCGCAAAACAAGGTCTCATTTGCCGATGCTGATCCCCACCTCGTCACAGCACAAGTCCAAGGCCTTTCGCTCTGGGATAGTGAGGACGAGGAACTATCGCTGAAGGAGGTTGCACCACTGCGGCCATCACAAAAAAACCTTATGTGCTTGGCAGGTTGTTTCCTAGGAGACAAACAAATCAACTGCCAGGCCATGAAACAAACTTTGACACTCGCCTGGAAGCCGGGTCGTAAGACGGTGATATCTAGCCTTGGTGAAGTATTAGAAATGGAGAGGACGATCGAGAGAGAGAGGTAGACGAAGGAAGAAGAAGAAAGTTTCTGGAAAAGCTTTAGTTTATTCTCATCCTCGTCCCCTGTTTTATCCTTACATTATTTTACCGTTTTACTGTGCATAACAGCTTCAATGGTAATAAACAAAACTTGCCACGTGTTTTACT
This sequence comes from Linum usitatissimum, assembly GCA_030674075.2. Lineage (NCBI taxonomy): Eukaryota > Viridiplantae > Streptophyta > Magnoliopsida > Malpighiales > Linaceae > Linum > Linum usitatissimum. The sequence goes on from JAUJYP020001374.1 coordinate 5,052,525, forward strand.
TATTACATAAACGGGAAATCAAAACGACATAGCTTCATAACATAATATTTCCAACTTGCACTTTCGATCACTGTCCATTGCGAATTGGTCACTCTGTGCATCTTTCTCCAACGGTAATGAGTCTTCTTCATTTCCTTCTCTGGACGCTGCACAGCTCACGTCCTTCTTCTCCTCTTCTGATATGAAGGGCGATATCTCTTTCCATTTCAACACGAGATTGATCTCCACCGTATTGTCACGAACAGACCATGGAATTACGACAGAAACCTCCTAGTTCTACAAGAATTAGGTATAGGGGAAGATCTGAAACCGATTCCTCTCAACCATGTGTCATTCTGGATACAGGTATATGAGCTGCCGTAAGATTATTTCCTCGGGGCTGTGGGCAAGGTGCCAGGTGACTATGCAGGGAGCTTCCTTGTTTATGATCCGGCCAATGAAATGTCGTCAGCCATCGTTTAACCTTGCAAGAAAAACAGATGGTTAGAGATCGGAGACAAACGATAAACAAGCACCCATGATTGGTCAGACAAATTTTTGGACAAGTAAATCAACAACCCTAGGTAGAACAAGATCAACAAGTCGAAGATCTACAGGGATATTGAACCAATAACCCTAATTAGCAATCCAAGAGATTGATAACAGATAACCAGGCTCTGATACCACTTTGATATCAGACTCGATCTCACACGTAGAAGAATCAAGCGAACAAACTCTCAAAGGCTCTCAGAATGCTCACAAATCGAACGTGCAAGAGACGATGAAGCGAGAAACTTAAAGAGACACAAGGTTTGTTAAAGTTATTTGGAGTTAATTTTCCTATTTAGCGGAGCCTCGAAGAGGAAAGGCTCAAGCAGGAAATCGCACTAATAAGAAGAAAGGTTACAACATGATTACAGGATCGACTGAGCTTCAAATGAACCCTAATCAGAACAGGAAAAACTACAACATTAAGCAAACAAGAGAAAGTGGAGCTGATCTTCCAGGCTGTGGAACGAAGTCAGAAGTTCCAAGACGAGATTAGATTGTTGAGATGAAAGGCTGATCGTTGGTGGCTTCTAGATCTCCGGTGGCTGTTGAGAGAGTATGGCCTATTAGGATTTTGGAGGAACATGAGATCTTATCTCTTCTCTGATGTTAAAGGCCTCTTACATAGTTAGTAGGGAAACTCTAAAACTCTCCGTTTTTGCGAACCTACAACAAAACCAACCAAACAAACAGATCGGGTAGTGTGGGCTTTGAGTTTCATTTTCGGTTGAACAGGGATCGTTAACAAGTAGAAAAATCTTGTACGTACAATAAAAAAGCTAGTACATAGAAACAGGAGAAAGATCTAATACATACACTAAAAAAACGACAACAAATAATATTAAGTACAACACAACAATTAAGTATAAAAAATATAGTATGTACATTGATACAAAGTTTGGCCCATAGAATTACCTTCGTTGAAACTATTTTCTGGGAGTTTTTTTGTTGGCATGTTGTACTTAATTTTTTTCCGGTATTAGTTATTTTGAAATTATACTCATTCAAACATGAGGCTGGAATCAAAGTTTGTATTCGTTTTTTCAGCCACTCGAGCTCCATTTCAAAAAAACAGTGCATGAAATTTAATAAAACAAGTACAAAAAAATAAACCAAAACGACACTTAAAATAAACCCGAGTACATGAAAAAAATTAGTACAATACAAAGACAAAAAACTCGAGTACGGTGTTGAGTACAAAGTAAAAAAATAACATGTACGGTTGCGAATAAAAACTTTTACTAGTTTTGTATTCATGTACATGGATCGTATATGCTTTTTGTACACGTGTAAGTGTCTTGGTATTCGTTTTTTATATTGTAGACATTTCACATTTGTACTACTTAGCACTGTACTTGTTTTTGTACTCGTATTTTTACAGTGTATACATTTTTTATAGGTAGTGTTGTACATGAATATATGTTTTTGTACTCGAGTTTTTATATGTACTCATTTTTATATGGTACACACTCTTGTACTTATTTTTTAGATTGTATGCATTGTTGTACGTACTTGTATGTATATTTTGTGCTAATTTTTTAAAAATAGCGTTTCTCATACAATATCCATTTCATATAATGATGTGTTGGATTAACCGAAACTTGCATATCGCTACTTTATCTAATGTTTATTAACAAAACAATATCTTAATTAATGAAGTCAGTATAAAAAATAGATTCAAAACTGAAGTAGATAATTCCTAGTATAAAAAAAAATCCAATTTCCACCAATTTTTTTCCACAAGTAAAACTTTATTTTATTAGAATGACGATTTTACTCCTGTTAGGAGTTTATTTGCCGCGACAAAGACTCACAAGAAAATAAGTTAGTTAATACAATTTATTAATATGCATAAAAACCCTAAACTCATATAATCGACATCATTGATCGATTCCAGTCACGGGAACTAAACTCTCCACATAATTTACAACACCATAAAACCTAATTGAGATGTCGTCAAGCAAACGAACCACATTACTTCTTGGACAAAACAAGTAAAGATAACTCCTGTAACTCCCTCGCCTCCTTATAACTTGAAGTCCATTCCAATACCCACCATAATCATAATACCCATCAAAGCACCCATAACTCCATAGCTTCTCCCAATCCGTACCTTCTACTCTCGCCCCGTTCTCACTCATCACCAACACCTCGAAATCATCGTCATTGTCTTCCGTCAAACCCATCAGGCAACTTTTGAACACTGCAACTCTCGTCTCCATATCCAACCTGTACATGTTTTGATCGTCCGACGTCGTCGTCGTTGTCCACTCAATCGTACGGAATGAATCGCTGACCAAATCGAACGCGAGCACGAAATCCCTCATTCCGTCTCGAGATCCGATCCAGTACAAATGGCCATTGGCGGCCACTTGGTTGTCATAGGTGGCAGCAGGGATATTATGGGTATTTTTCAGTACTTTCCAAGACCAAGTTTTCCAAGAGAACACTACGGCTTTCACTTCTAGAACATCGTCCCATATCGCCTGATCCTCTGCTCTCCAATCCTTGTAGTAGAACATCGCGAATTTCACCAGCTTGTAATCTCCGATCTCGGAATTGAATCCGAAACCAGGGCACTCACCGATCGAGACGAACCTCGTTGTCAAGTGGGTGAATTGAGATCTAAGATTGAAGCTTGGTACCTGTTGGATGAATGTGAATAGTTGTAAATATTAACGCGTCGTTTGATTTTGTGATCCGGTAGAAATGATTTCAAATGGTAAGAGATTTAAAATAAGAGGGATTTCAAATATGCAAATGATTTTGTAAATTCGATTGGTATAAATGAATTTCTCAAAAACTTATGGCTATCATTTTGAAATAAATATTTTTGTGTTTGCTATGTAAAAGAATTTATTTTCAATTTTAAATTTTGAATTCTGCGGAATTAAGGCTAGTGTTAGCAATTTGTGGAATTGAACAGGAATTTCGAAATGAATTTCACAAACATTTGTCAATTACATTAAAATGACTTATCTCCCCTCAATTAATAATTAAATTGACATCATATCCACCAAACCTAATATATATAATTAAAATCGGTCGGCTCTCTGTTTGTTCAAACATTCTTCTTCTTTTTGTGGACAACAGAGCACCAATTTGAAACATGTTAAATACATCATTTCTTTTTTTTACATTCAATAACATATTATTCATTATTATGGTTGCCATCATATGCATTCGTTTTTTGTTAATTGTTATTATTTTTTTATTTAATATGTTGGTTAAAGTAATATAGTTGCTAATTCAATAAGCTTTTTCACTCAATGAATAATATCAACATCCTGTTTGTTGAAAGGGTATATGTGAAAACTATTAATTTAATTTTGAATGATATATCAAACATAATTTTGAAATTCAATTCAATTTATTTTTACAAATTGAATATGATATTCCAAATATAAGAATTTATTTTGAAATGAAATGAATTCATTATTCATTTAATAGTCAAATTTGAGTAATTAAATGAGAATTTATAATTTTGAAAGTAACTAACATACCCTATAATTTATCACACTCTACTGAATTCAATACGGGTAATTATGTCATTTTCCATACAACTTGAGATTCGATAAATCTCTTATCTATAAAATAAATTTAAAATCACCTCTTAAATCATTTTAGGGACCACATGTGATTCAAACGTGATATTTTAATCATGCACCCTATCCTCAAAATCACTCTGAAAATCCAAAAAACAAACAAACCCTAAAGAAGTCTGAAATAGCAGTAGTTTCTAACGGTACCTGTCGCGACGACTTGGTGGCGGGATTCCAGAACAGGATGTTGTCAGAGCAGAATTCGATGCAGAGCAAGCCGTTGCAGGACCCGATAATTGATGGGGAACGATCGTCGAGTCGATTTTCGGGTACCGATAAACTGCGGTAAAGGGTTGCGAGATTGACGTCGAAGACTGAGGTTGTGAGATTTCCAAGAGAGGTCCCATGGCGGACGATTAACAGAGAGCTGGTTGATGAGGAGGAAGAATGATGGTGGAGGTGGGCGGCGCTGAAATGACGATCGGTTAAGAGACTATACCAGTGCTTTGACACGGACTTGAATCGGAGAATTGATTTAACTGGTAACCGTATGAGGATTTCGGTTATGATTTCTTCAGGGAGAGATTTTGTGTTCATTGTAGATGGAGTAGACATGATCATCTCCAATGTTCAAACTAATTAGCATTCCAAGTGTTAATATAATAAAAAATAGGGGTCGGTAGGGTAGTGGAGCAAAATAATAAAATTGTGTTTGGATAAGTTTATTTGTATACTGGTGTTTTAAATTTTTGTATTTGAAATTTATTTGTTTTGGAATTTTCTTCGATATGTGTGTGATTGTTAAGTTATTTTATGTAAATTTCAAATATAAAATACGGTTATTATTATTTTACAGTTAAGGTGATAAACTATTTTTTCTCAGTAGTGAAATTCCAAAAATACAATATCTTATATCTCTTTTGAATATTCTAATAAAAACTTTTTAAAGTTTGGCTCAGGTATTCTAACAAAAAATTATTCAATATTTCACTTAAGTTGTATATGATTTTTAGTTATCCTTCAAATCTCAACAATTCATTATTATTTTGATGAAGTAAAACCCAGCAGCAAAAAGTAAAAAATAGACAACATAAAGATTACATTAACAAAAATAGATTATATGAAGTAAAACCAAACAAATTACATAGAGTAAAAATAGACCACATAAGTAAAAACGGATCACACCAAAATAAAAATGAATAGTGAAATGTAAAAATAGACTACATAATAATATTTTTCTTAAAATTATATTATTCTATTAATGTTAAAATACATAATGTGTAGTAAAATTAAAAAAAATTAAAAACGGACTACATATAATAATATTCGAACAATGGATCAAAGGTCTATCGGGAGCGGGGAGTTCGGTCGCTCTGCCGCTACCTCTCCCGCGTCTTTAATCCATTGTTTCGTTGTTTCTCGTTCTTTATTTATAGTTTCATATAGTACTTTAAAGGTTGTGCGTTGATTTTCGTGGTTGCTGTTCTTTCCTTTGAGGGTAGGTAGCCTTAATTTTTTGCAATTAGGGAACTTATTTAATTTAGTGGAAATGGAGATTGCGAAATATAATAATCTCTAAATTAATTATTTCTCTTTGTTATCCGTTTATGGACCAAACCACCTAATACCTATTTGTCAAGTTATGGCTCTAATTTTATTAATAAATCATGATTTAACAAAAATTGAGGACAAGTATAACAAAAAAAAACTTTTAGTAAATTATCCTTACACCTTTGGCGTTACCGATGTTCTTAGTGTACTGAGATGAAAAAACTAAAAAAGATTGTCCGGCCGGCCTGCCAACAGGTAAAGCTAATGAAAACTAAAATAGACGTCAAATATGAGGATGGCAATTACAACGGTAAAGCGTTACAAACTATGTTAAGGATGGCAAACCCAACCTAGAACTTGAGTATTTATTCGAAATTCATCCATCACGGGATGGAATTATCCGGTCAATGAATTCTTGTTGACGGGTATGGTACACCCGAAATTTAAAATTATTGGGTAGCGGGAGGGGACGAACTTAAGTAGTATCGGTCTCGATACCCACCCGACGGATAACCCGAAAATATATTATGTCGTTTATCCTCAAAATATTTTATCTTAATTTCAAATTTTCAATTATTAGATTCAACTCCAACTCTGTGATAAGGGTTATATCGATAAATTGTGTTCTTGAACGCATTTTTTTTCCTTATCTTTCTACAAATTGAGGAATGTATGGGTATGTTTTCCTTCAATTTTCATATAATCTGAAAATATTAACAATTTTTTACTTTTTTTTTGGAATAAAAAAATTTATAGTTAGTCATCGGATTTTACCCGATTAAACAGGTAAATCCAAAACCCGTTAACGGGTGAGTAAGATTTATAATTTATGTCCGTTTATGGCACCATCCTTCAACTATGTAGACATCTAATAAACTAATTTTCATTAAATCCAATAAGATGATGCCAAAAAGCCTGCAAGATTAACATTAGTCAACCCGAACAAACAAACATAAACCAAGACAAACAGTCGCCTACCAAATTAATGAACACAAACACTGAGGAATCAATTATGCCTTCTGCAACTAGTATGAAATCTCCTTCCGTGGACATCGTACGAAAAAATTTAATTACATCATAAAAAAAAATTAATTTTAAACAAAATAAAAAGTCAGCAATATATAATATTTAACATTCGGAATGAATAAATTAGAAATTAAAAATTCAAATAAGGAATTTGAATTTTGAGAATGAAGGATAATTTATTCTTATAAAATAATGTACGTGTATGCCTAATAAATCTCCAAACTTATTCATTGGAGATAGTAGGTGTGCTGATTATAATTAAGTTTAGTATGCATAGATAGCGTTTAAATGAAAGTGTATGCATATTAATATTATAGCTATTATCAGGGGATAGATACATAGAGAGCCCGGGGAGCCACAACTCAGGGCATGTGACATCCTGTTTTCATATGATTTAATAATTGATAAAAAGCCCTTAAAGCAGCAGAAAATTCAAAATCAAATGAGGATTTTACGGTTCTTAACAACATCTTAACTATTTATAAAAATGCCCTGATCATGGTACTTTAAAATAAAATTAAATAAGAAAGAGAACTGACAAACAAACTTCTGCTGCGGCAATGGCGAGTGCACTATATTCCGCCCCGGTACTAGACCGAGCCACTGTCGGTTGCTTCTTAGTAAGCGTCTTTATTTAAACTTAAAAATGAAGAAAGCTAAAATCTTAGAATACAAATAAAATTAGAAAGGCCATCATTAGTGCAAACAAAGCAATAGCTTCGGTTAGAGCAAATCCCAAAATAGCATAACCAAATAATTGTTTTGCTAATGAATAAAAGCCTGACTAAAAACTACTACAATTAAATGACGAAGTTTATGAAAACAAGTCTTGTCAAACATCCATAAATACAATTAAAATCCAAGTCCAACATACTACATCCTCAATTTCTAATAATAAATATCCAAATAAACATTAGAATATAAAACATGTTATTTCATAACATTTATCAATATTCTCTAAATAGACATATCACATAAAAAAATCATATTTACGTAGCCATAGCATAATTACAAATCTTAATCATGACATGTAACAAGTATGCATCAACATGGATTGAAACGCAACCCAATCATGTTAGGTACATTATGAATAGTAATATCATAGTTCTTAAATAATTCATATGATAGTTTTCGTAATCATAACGCAAACTCTTACGTTTATTCTTAACCTTATCCAAGGTATCTTAATTCTTATGGGGCGTCCCCCAACTCAACTAACTAGCTCACCACCCTAGCGTTAAAATCATAGAGGTCTGGGAGTACGTATCCATCAGACGGTATCATAAATCATAGAGGCCAAACTGTGCCTCGTAAATCACGAGGACAAAACGCAGCCCGTAAATCATAGTGGGCAAAACTGTGGCCCGAATCATAAGGGGCGGTGGTCTAGCTAGTGAGTTTCATGTTTTAAATCCACCATTTACATCTCTAGGTGAGGTGTTCTCTCATGTTGACCCGTCATCTAACCTTATCATAATCTAACACTATCATAATCTAAAATACATGTCATCTAAGCATCATGATCGAAATAACCATAACTAACTTAAATAGCTACAATACGATTCATAACATATAGGAATTACTAAATCACAATTCAGAAATCATAAAATATAAATTCATAAATTATAAACATGAATCATAAATCATAAAATATAAACCCTAAATCACAGATCATAAAACATGAATCATAATCATAAATAATAAAACATAAATCATAAACCATAAATCATAAATCACAAATCATAAAACATGAATTATAAATCATGTAAATAAGTCAATTTAATAAAACCCAACCTAAGTATCATAAAGAATTTACCCTCTTAAACCAACCCACCTTTTAAAACGACGGTGAAAGTCCAATACAAGATATTGAGATTTAATCCAAAAAATCTTAAACGTCTTTATGAACCTAAAGACGAGGAAATTCGATCAAACTAAATTCTATCAGAAATTGAACGAGCTTAGGGAAAAGACATGACGACTAGGGGAAGACCACTTTATAATCGATTAATGAAGTGAGAAACGTATTCGATTTAATCTATCAACTTACATGCAGGTAACTTCTACTTTTTATATAGCACCAACATAAAAATATGGTCAACCGGACATAACGATGATGAATTCAACTACTCGTAAGGTGGACGTAACAGCGAGATACCGAGCCTGTAAAACAGACGTATTAACGACTTAACATGCTCGTACAATGACCCACACCCATGTGATTTTTCCCAATTTTTATATTCCGAAACTACTACATTTAAATCAATTCGTTTAACTAATTTTTAGCCGATGAAAGCTGGCCAAAAATGGCCTAAACGACTAGAATCTGTCCAGATGTATATCTTGGATCAATAGCCTCGTTGAGTAATATAGAGCATTAGTTCGGGTTATTAGTCTTAGCTAGGGTCCTATACGTATAGATTTTGTATAAAACTCTTTTTTATCTATGAAAATCAATCGATGCATCCCACATAATTTTATTTTAGTTATTATTATTTCAACACTAAACCGTCCGATCGCAAAACACATCTAATTATTAGAGATTTTTAGGGTACAACATGTTCTCGTTGTCTCCACAGAGGACATTGTGGCCAGCAGCACAATTCTATCCCAATGTCTGCTAGCTCGATTCTTTTGGCCAGAGCCGCGGAAGCTCTGGAAGCTCAAGGGATCCCTCCGAAGTGCGGGAAGATCAAGGGATCCCTCCGAATTTCTTGTGAAGAACATGATATGTACCAGTTGTTCTTCAGCGACAAATCGGACATGGGTCGTGTCCTTGCTCAACGTCCGCTCTCCTATGGGGACATCCATGTTGGTGTCCGGCGTTGGGCTACTCCTTCTCTGGTGGTGCATAGTCAACTGAGGTTCATCAAGTTCTCGGTCCGCTTGCTGGATTTACCGAAGAGTGCTCGTTCTTTGGCGATCGGGCAAGGCGTTGCATCTGTCATTGGGAAAGTCCTGTATGCAGGCATCTTCGATTCCGCCGCAGAACCGGACTATCTCGTATGTTGCCTGGTTCGCATCGACGTCCTCGAGCCTCTCTTCGGCTGTCGAGTGATTCAATTTGGGAAAGGGCATCAAATTTGTTTGATTTTAGTATGAATGGCTGATGCAAGTGTAACACCTTAAGCAAATCTCACATCGACAAAGCACGGAAAAAATTCATCGGCTATAAGTAAGAATCCGTCCCTAACTGACAAGACGCATTTTTCGGGTGAAATTGAGTTCTTTTTATGAAATCTGAAATTAATCGTGCTCAGTTGGGAACAGTGCATAAATGGGTGACCTCTTGGGAAGTCACTATTCTGCACCCAAAATCAAATCCGTGAGGGATTAGTTATGCTCAAAGCGGACAATATCTTATCGGAAAAAATCGAGGTGTTACAGCAAGTCTACTACAGATGTGGAATGGTGGACCATTTCTTTGAGTTATCCCCTCGATCCCATGTCCCTGCTAGTGACCTGGCGGGTCGCAACTCCTGGATGGTCACGGATCAGTTGAAGTATAGCCGTTTAAACCGTTGGATAATTGGCGACGGTGTGCACACCTAGACCCTTTCTTCGAATTGGTTGCCGGCATCTTCTTCTTCTACTCCACTCCTTTTTCCGGCAATCTCGTCGGAATCGGTTCCGCTCGTCACTCTTCACGTCTGGTTCGGTGTAGGCTATTCTTTCTCTACCATTGCCAATTTGTGCGATACCTGATAAATTAATCTGGCAGCCGGCTCCCTCTGGTATCCATTCCGTCAAATCAGGGTATAGGCACAATCCTTTCAAAATCCTTCGCCGACTTTGGCTTTTGGTCCAAGTCTAGTTGATTACTAGCTGGACCGTTTATGTGCTTTACCATAACAACCCAAGCTTAAATTTTTTGCCTGAAAAATCTCCCATGATATATTGCTGTGAATCTACGCTTTAGAACATGGATATCGCACTGAGTTTGTGGATTTGCTCACGAGACAACTCACCATTTATTTTTTAATTGCCCGACGGCGATTTAGCTTGTCGACGCTTGTGGTTGCATCACTTTTTCTTGTACTTCTTATCATCCGATGACCTTTTGCGTATTGTTAACGTCGCTGATCAGCAAGAATCTGTTCGACTCATCTATTTTTTGTGGAGATTGTGAAAATCTAGAAATATTGTTGTGTTCACTAATACCCAGCCAATTTCAACAACATTGGGCGGCGGCTCATTCGCCTTGGGTCTTAGCTTCCTCCTCTCATTCTCAATCTCCTCCTCATCAAGCTTGGTGTTTTTTTGTTGATGTTGCTGTCCGATCGGCCGCTGGTGTGCAACAAAGCTATGGTTCCGTTGGTTTGGTTCTGTTTGATCAATTCGGGTCTTTGGTGATTGGAAGGGGAGAGGTATTTTCATCCTTTGCAGATCCTTTTCACTCTGGAGATGCTTGCTTTGCGGTATGCTTTGATTTTTGCATCTCCGTATGGACATTCTCCTATTATTTATTACTCGGATTCGACAAAGACGGTTCGTTTTGTCAACTTCTCAGCCCCTGATATTCGGACATGACTTTTTTTGGAAGATTGTCGACTACTTTTTGGGACCTCGTCCTCTTTTTTTGTTTTGCATTTGCTGTGTAAGAATAATAGTGTCACCCATACAAGAGAGGCTCTAAATTACTCTTTTGTAGCTCGTTTTTTAGATTTACATTACTATATTTTGTAGTTCTTTCTAGTTGTATTTTCTAACTCTTGTGTGTCATTTATGATATCTCAGCCAAAAAAAAAATTCATTTTCAATATTTTTAAATTGTCAATCTCATAATTTTCGCTACATCATCCATTGTCTCCATAATCTTTTTGGATTTTGATTTTAATATTGTTAGTGTGCTCACTTCGTTAGAGTTATGTATTTGGGTTTAAGGTTAAGTTGTTAGGCTTAAGTACTCATTTTTTAAAGTTATGTACTCATTTTGTTTGTACTTGATTTTCAATGTTAGCTTCGTTGTACTTGCTTTTTGTACTGGGTTTAGGGATAGAGTAATGTACTTGATTTTTGTTATTGTTTTTATTGTGGGTTGTATACTCATTTACCTTGTACTTGAATTTTAGTGTTAGGTTTGTTGTACTTGGTTTTCGTACTCAGTTTAGAGTTCAAATTAGGGATTATGTACTTGATTTTTTGTTATTGTTGTGGGTTGTATACTCGTTTGGCTTATATTTGATTTTAAGTACTAGGTTTGTTGTACTTGATTTTGTACTTGATTTAGGGGTAGGGTTATATATTGATTTTGTACTTGATTTAGGGGTAGGGTTATATACTTGATTTTGTGTACATATTATAACTCAAATATGTCTTACTTAAAGTCGAGTTGGATCATGAATGAGTTTTTGTTTGAACCAAATATCAAGTGGATCTCGAATGGCTAGACTTGTCAACCACCCTTGATGGATTGACAGATCAGACTTATATGTTAGAAGTGGGATAGAAGGAAGTTCAATTGGAGACTATTTGTTTTGTTGTATCTTTTGATGGTCATAGAGGTGGAGTAGCAGCTGAATTTTCTGAAGGAATTGAATTCCCCCATCGCAGCTGAAGAAATATTGCAAAGAAAAATTGACATCATGGTTGCACTGCTATTGCTTGTTTGCTAATTGCTCGTTGAAAATAAACTGTTGGATTTGTTTGTCGGGGCAAACAACGGAACCCCTCCCTGGCCGGGGATCCGGACTCCTTAGACATGTCTCTCAAAGACAACTTCCTAGTCGGCAATGCAAACCGCGTTATGTGACGTGTAATGTTATATACCCAGTCCTAGCTAGTGATGAAGGAAATTACGTTTGTCTAATTTACGGTCGCAGTGGTTTGTAACAGCCACCAAGGTCAAGGTGGTGTGTAATTTCTTATGGTCTAGGGACGTCAAATAGACCATTCATTTATAGGAAGTTTGTGTAAGACTAAGACTAACAAAATCAAAGTATATATAGATAGGAAGCTTCGCCAGTTTGCATCAACGCTGCTCGGACTTTGATTGGTCAGTTGCGTTATTCCTAACAAATTTTCGTTTTTTATCATGGAATTTGATGATGCAGAGGACAACTGCAGCATTGGAGCCTGCGGAAACCCCTATGCTCCTTTTCCCCTAAACAATGCTGAAATTTCCGTCAACCGAATCAAACCTTGGCAAGGATTCTACATTTAGCTTATCAACAACCACCAATCTTTAGCATTCCGGTAACAGTAATGAAATAACTCTTCAGTTTTCAACTTCCACTACAACTAACCATCTTTTTGTTAACAGCAAATCGAAAAAAAAAATGAGGGCAGACTTATTTTAAAATATTAAGAAATATTAGGCAACTGTGAGATGGTACATATGAACACTAAACCCTCTGCACTTCACAGATTCCTCTGCATGAATTCCCAGATTCTCTCTTCCATGTATACCCTGTCCTTATGTCCCCTAGGCATGTGTCGTTCATCCGGGAATATCAACAGCTCATACTGCTTTCTCGCTGCTATCAACGCATTCACAAGCCTTGCCGTGTGCCTGAAATGAACATTCTCGTCGATCATTCCATGCACCAGCATCAACCTCCCTCTTAGCATATGGACATGATGCATCACCGAGCCATAGTCATATGCTTTGGCGTCTTCTTCAGGCAGTCCCATATACTTCTCCGTATAAAACGTGTCGTACCCGTCCCACGAAGTGACTGGAGCACCCGCTACAGCACAGCAGAAAGTGTTGTGAAACCTCGCCAAGATCATCGATGACATGTACCCACCATAGCTCCATCCATACAACCCAATGTGGCCGGCTTGTGCCAGCCCTTGTTTAATGAGCCATTCTGCTCCTGCCAGCTGGTCGTCTGCATCAATTCTGCCAGCATTGCATTTGATCACACCTTCAAACTTAAGCCCCCTTCGAGATGTTCCTCTGTTATCCAACTGCAAGATTTTGTAAGCAACCCAATTGTATCATCACAATAGAAAAAATGACATTCCTATAAGCTGTTCCAAAACATAGACCAATATTGGGTGTGGCAACAAGAATGAAGATATCTAAGAAAGAGGCTGGGAATTGTTGTGAAAAAAAATGTTTAATCAAAAAGGATATAAAAGATTCCCAGTAAAGTTTATCCTCTATTTGAGTTGATTGGTTAATACAATTACATTTAGAATCCTTATATTCCTTTATTCAAGTTTCCTTCCACAACCTCTCTATTCCAAGTCAACTTTTTACAATAGTCTCAACTCAACTTTGCTAGAAATCATGATTCTTGTTTCCAAACCTAGCCCAAATGAATCAATTTGCATATGTTGTTCCAGAACTTCTCAACATCCAGATTTTATTCAAACATCTAAACATGAGGGCATGTGAAAACATGCATGGAATGACTCAGCAGTATTGCTTTCTGTTGAAGCCAAAATCTTAATGACAAATAATAATTTAGCATCAACAAGTGAATTAAAATCCAGAAGGCATCATTACATCCAACTGAATGGGACAAACAAAGAACATAAACAGGAAACACAGCTGAAAAGAAAATTTTACAGCAAGATATTGAGTGAATAGTTTGAGTCTTTAGTTAGAGCTTACTGACCTTCCATACTAAGATGCCTTTGCTCCGAAAGTACTGTGCTCTCATATCGACTGTATTTATCCAAGAATCATAGACACACTGCACACCAGGACCACCATACACACTTATTACAGTTTTGTATGGTGGGGGTCCAAATCTAACGGGATCAGGTTTATACAAAGCTCCATACAAAATAGTCCCATCATTCGCCTGTATCTGAACAAACTCTGGACGCTCAAGTTCAAGCCTAGTAAATCTTGGAATGTTGAGCGGATGCTCAAAGAGCAACGTTATCAAACTTCCATCCAGCAAGGAGCAAAGTAGAAGCCTAGGGGGGGAATCAATGGAATCATGAACATCAATAAAATTCCTCATATGGTGATCAAGCACAACCACATGCTTCCCCTTACCATGTGTTAACCTGACAGGAGCCTCAGAGATTTGGTTGCCATCCTGATACAATTTCGCACGGTACAGATTTGATTCCAAGGGACTATCGAGGGTTGCCGTCAAATAAATGAATCCTGCAGCCTCATTTACTCCAGCAATCTGCTCAACCATCCACTGGCCTTCTGTAATAGGTCCTAAGCAAGTTCCATCTACATCGTGCAGATATAGATGTCTGTATCCAGTTTTCTCACTAGCCCAAATGAAACCTCCACCCTTATCCAAGGGAGTGAAGCAGTCATGTAAATTGATCCAGGGCTCTTGATTTTCCTCCATTATGACTTCTCTTTCCCCTGTCTTGATATCAAACTTCAGGATCTTCAAATTGGTGTGCGACCTGTTCAAAACCTGAGCTACGAGCACATTATCATGCATCCAATTCACCCGGGCCAAGTATTCCTCGTCATTGGATCTATCTGATCCACCACACAATAGGTCCATCCAAGTGATAGGACCACCAACAACAGAGACAACCCCAAGACGAACTTTAACATTTGAAGCGCCTGCAAAGGGATAAGCATGGTCTTCCTGTGCCTCGGAACCAACACAGTCTTTCCCTTGGTGCATAATTCTAAAAAGTGGTATTTCAGATGAATCAACCTGTGTTAACGCTATGAATTTGCTATCAAGGGACCACCAGTATCCATTTTTCCTGTCCATTTCCTCCTGTAATCATTAAAACCAGTGCCCTCAGGAGAATATTGTTCAAACCTGCTTAAGACTTTGAACCATTTAAGAAATAAACAAATACATTAAATTAAGCATTGGATGATTCCTTACCTGAGCAATGTATTCTGCAAGACCATGCGTCTGAACAAAGAAATGAGAAAACTGTGACCACCGATTATTAGAAGTAAATTAACAGAATGGCACAAGCCAATCCAACAAGAAAAAGTCAACACCAATGGCATTTGTGGTGTCCATACATGACTTAAGATGTGAGAAACTAGGGATGGGGAAAATTTAATTGTTTCAGCACTGTTTAGGGGAAAACATCCCCGTGGCGATGAAGACGACGAGTGTAAACGAGTGATTTATGCATTTATTTCACACAACTGAACTGACACTCTTCTGATCTTCAATTTGAAATCGATCATAAATAGAAGGGCTTACCAGTTCACTGCCCTTGGCACCAGAAGTTAGCTGTTTTGATTCATTAGACAAGATACTTAGAACATGTAGTTCACTGTCTTTTACATAAGCCAGCATGGAACCGTCTGGGGAGAGATGAGGATCAATGATGGGCGAAGTTGATGAGCTTGGAAGCTTGAGTTGAGGCTTTGAAGAAGACAGTTCTTGGAAATAGATCTGCAACCAATTTGAAGATCAAACATCAGCACCTAAAGGGTAACATAAACACTAATGTCCAAACCAAAATACTAAGGAAAGATAGTTCGGTGACAAGCATTCTGTTGTGGATTTAACTACATCAACCATTCGATGTACTAATGTTGGTAATAAAACAATGATCCACCAAATCAAAGCATGTTGCATACTTCCATTCATGCGCAGGTATTATGTACATGATTCATAACAAACAATCGAACATAGATGAAAAATTATTATAACGCTCCATCTCATAATAACCTCAGAGCAAAACCTACAAAGAAGAGTAAATGGCATTACTTGCTGAAAATTATGAATGCAGGAGATGAATAGAGAGTCTACCCACCCCGGCGGGCAATGGCACCATGATGGTCTTCTTTTTGGAGCTCGTCTTGGCCCATTCGTACCGAGTCACCCCTAACCCACGCTCCCTCAGACGCTCCCTCCTCAATTTTTCTTCTGCTGATAAGTTACTCTCATCAAGTCCACCATCTGGTGGGGCAAACAGCAAATCCTGGTTCCCAGTCTTGAGATCCAACGTATAGACCTTCTTAGTGAGGGTGTGATCAGGACTATACAAGAATGCAATCAAGGAATCATCGGGGCTGAAGCTTATAACTGTGGGAGCTACATATCCTGGTAATGGAGATTGAACAATCTCTTCAACCGGGAAGAAAATGGAGTCATGATCCACATTTTGTGGACTGGTACTGTCCGTTGTAGGCATGTCTTCGTCTGATGATCTCTTCAACTTCTTGTTATCACTCTCATCAACTGATTGCATCCCAATTTACACTCTCTGCAATTTCTGTACAATCTATCGGCAAAAGAAAAGGATAGCCAGCCGCATGTCAAAATCAGTGATGTTGTTAGTCAACAGTTGAGAGAAAAGAAACAAAGAGCAGAATTCAAAGAAAAACCCACCCACTAGGTCAGTTAGGCAAGAATAAGAATGCTCAGAGCACGTAATGGATCCGATAAAAGGGCTTAACCAAGCAGCACCACCAAGAGAAAAAAGAAGTGAAAGATGAGGACTTTTTAGCTTATCCAATCGAGGGATTAGAAAACCCTTTTTCCAAGGAACTGGATTCCCAATGAAAAGGAAATCAAGAACGAATTGAAAGAAGTGGGGATGAGGCAGATACGGGATTCATGGGAGAGATTGAAGAGGATGAAGTGGGCGAGGAATTGGATTCTGATACTGGGAAGAAATCCAAATCAGGTTTGACATAAAGCTGTGAGGAGCAGCATTGTTACGGATCTTTGATTTTGTTTTGTGGAAATTGAAATGTCGGCCTGGAAATTATGGGAATGGATGGACGGAGTTTTTGTCCGTCTCTGGGGGAAATTGGTCCACATCGAATCAAAGTTGAGATCTTGGAGCGTGCAGAAGACGCACCCCATTAGTCACGTGACCACGAATGACCGTGGAGCATTGGGCCGCTGGACTTTTTGCATTGGCGGACTTGGTGGCTTTCGTGGTTGACCGTATCAAAGTGTATGATTCTTATATTATAGTATTTTATTTTATTTGGCAGGATAAATATAATTTATATTTTTAAAAAAATTAATTATAAAATTTAATTTTAATAAATTAAGAAAATATAAATATTTATAATTAATCACCTAATTTAATATTATAATATATATAATAATTTATTTTAATTTATTTAGTTTTAATGGGGCAAAATCATATTGTAGAGTAAAAATTAATGTGTCACTTTTAATTTTTTCAATATTTATAAAATATTTTATATAAATTTTGATAAATTCTATTTCGTGTGTTTGGTATTGCTAACGTGATGTATCTTTATTGTTCGTAAATAGATCTTGATGAGGTATAATTTTCGATAGGACATTCCTATCATTAAAAATAGAAATAGTAAGTTTATGAAAATACTGAATTTTTAATTGATATATATCTAGTATCATAATGTTAAGCGTTCAATTATTTAACATTTAGACCCGATAAGCATATATATGTAACACATAAACTCGATAAGCATATATATGTAATACATAGACCCGATAAGCATGTATATATAGAAAAATAAAGAGGATTAGACATAGTTAATAATAAATCCTGTATATATTATTGATCGTTGATTTTGATATTAGATTATTTTTTTATTAAAGTGGAAATATATTAAACAACATTTAAAAAATAAAGGTAGAAATGGTTACATTTACCAAAAAAATGTTTGTTACTTTCAAAGAACGGAGAAGGAGCGGTTAATATTTCAAAAGCTTAAGTTTTTTAATGTAAAATTAATAAAAGCATTTTAGAGGCTAATTTCTTAAATTTAAGGGAAATAGTGGAAAAGGGGGGAAAAATTCTCGTGGCATAAGCAAAAAATTAAAAATACATAATATATATGATGCATAGTGTATTATATTAAAGAACATAGTGTATTATATTAAGAGGCATGGTATATGATAAAAGTGTATTGTATTAATATGCATAGAATATATAATATAGGTTAAAAGTGCACCGTTTAAAGGTACACAGTGTAAGATATTTATCGAGCAAAAAAAATAGAGTTGGATGGTTTTGTTTTTTAAGAATGTCTCTTGTCTCGCAGAACCACTCCACTTTATAAAAAGTTGTGAAATTTTGATTCGTTAAATGAAAGAAATGTCAGTATTTATACACGAAAAATAGCAGCATGAAAAATTAAATTGTGTGAATGAATAAGAATAATATGTAAATAATTAATAATTTACGTGAAAATGTAATATATGTATATAAATTGATCGTAACTGATGTGACAAATAATTTTATCTCACTAATGAGATAAGAAACCTTTTCACCGCGATTACAAAAAATCCAACATATATTATTATTTTGTAGTCTAATGTTCTTTGACAAGTAGTAGCCACTTTCAACCATTGGGATCTCGCCGAGGACCGGAGTCCCAAAGACTTCCGGCCGGCCAGTGATTTTTTTGGTTGCTCGAGTTTTGATTTGAAAAACAAATCTGCCCATCGGAACATCGCCGCCATAGCTACTTTTCAGGAAATTTATTTTTAGGATTTTTGCCACATACTCATTATGCTTATTGTACACATTATGTACATGTGAACAGCGTATTGATGTTTTTTCTACATACTGATTATGTTTATTCATACCGTTGAAGTTGAGTTGAAACTAGAGTTGAAAGCTATAAGAGGAACAAATAGAAGCAACAACAAGCTGTCAAGCAGACCATTGGCAACTCGGGAGATATTACAGTATCGACAATCCTAATATACAACAAAATTGCTCCAACTGCAGCACAACATTCATAGCCCCCAAAACCATGTTATTTACACTTATGCATTGCCCTCCTACCTCGAATCATAAAGTGTCATTCCTAAACTTTAACAGCATGCTTGCTCAGAGTTATATTTCTGAATCTTCCACTTCAGAACTCAGTATAAAGCTCGGAAACGCCAGCGTTATATCTCTGCCAACACCAAATAAAAACAACCCCCATTGGAAAACGTTCATATGACATGACTGGCCAAAATCAAAGCTTTTTATGGTGCAAAACTTTTATCTGGGACTAAGAGCTGCTCACTTTAAGTATGGTAAAGTCATGTTCTTTATGAGAGATGGATTCTTCTTCACAAACTGTTTCCATTCTTCCGTGTCGATTCTCCCATCGGCTTTCAAGTCTGCATCCTCAAACGTCTGTGGTCAGTGCCAGAGAGAAACAACACATCAGGCAGGTAGCATCAGCATTTCGGCCAAACATAAGATTGAAATCTGAAACTAACGCCATGGCTTTTTTTAGCATGGTTGATTGTATACTTTGTTGTACCTTATCAACAATTAATTCCACAACATCGTCGGATAGCCTTAGATCTGACTCATGCAGAAGAGCCACAACCATCTCCTTTAGCTGCCAATTGATTTGGGGGTCAATACAGTTAAGAATCAATTACAAAAAGTAATATACTGAAGACACTACAGGAAAAAAGATGTGGGGAGACATCAACATTGCTCTAAAGTACTGACCTCTTCTCGCTCGATGAAACCGGTTTGCCTGAGATCATACAGTCTAAAAGCAACTGCAGAAAGAGCTCACAAGCTTAGTTTGTAATCAGGATTTCCATATAGTCAGCTAATGGTTTTCTTATAATGTGCAGACTAACATGAAATCTTGTCTTCAACTGGTGCATCTGGATGAAAGACGCCAAGAGATCGAACAAACTCTCCAAACTCAATAACCCCATTGCGCTTGACATCAAATAAATCAAATACCTACGATGAAAAGAAGGAACAACTCAGAAAAATAAAGAAACAACATCATTATTTCATTGTGGAAAGTAACTAATTTTTCTTCTGTTTTTCTCCAGGAGTATCAGTGTCATCAAGTAATGTGTAAGGAATGGTCCATTGTTACTACAAATAAGCAGAAAACGCAGAATATTAATTTCGGACATCAGAAGAGAAGGGAAAGTTTTAAGTGGCATACCCTGTCTGCAAAAAGGTTCCTTCTGTTTCTGTTTCTGAAGAGCGCAAACTGAAACTCTTCCTATTCAAGAAGAGAACGAATCCACATTAGAGCTATATATCCCAAAATAATATTGGTTTGCGAGTATAATCTACGAATCTGCATGTACAACTAAACATAAAAAGACAGCAACGTGAAAAAGCTCTCACCTTGTGAATCAGACCGTCATCAATTATCGAACTGCTTAACTTCTTGAAGAGCTGATACAATGCCTCAACTTCGCTCACTGTAACTGGAGATCATAAACATTTCAGATGTCAAGTCTACAATTTCACCTTGAAAAAATCAGGATCTGACTAAAATTCTAGGGTCAGCAAAATAGAATCTGAAAGATGTGTAGAATTTGAACTCACAATGTGTTTCAGCAGCGAGAACAATGGGCTCTTCGTAACCGGGAGTTCGTTTAGTCGTCTTCGACTGGAAACAACCCATCAAAGACGCTCATTAAACTTCTAAGAATAGATAATGAACCTGCAATTACAAGTTACTGGATTATAACATAGAAAAGCAATGAATTTGACAGCTGATCATCATAGCTAGCTAGTTACTTGCTGAATAATTATATTTGAGCATCAGAAATTTGTGACAAGACTAATACTAAAGCTGCAAGAACATTGGCTCTCACCAGATGGCAACAACTATACACTGATATAAGGATTCAAAAACGAGTAATGAAGCAGCATCCCTAAGTGCATATGAAAATATCTTATCAACCAAATGATTTGGTCAACTTCACTGTAAAGCTACAGCTACCAATCTCTTAATAATTGGCTAAAATCATGGTCCCGGTGGTTGTACATTATTTAGCTACAAGACTCCCACAAATACATAAGTTTTCACCATATGCAGAAAAGGACTAGTCCTATAACCGTAAGGCCTGGATCCAAACCCAAAAGCAGAAAAGGAAAGCAAACTGTTGAAGAAAAGATTATGCAACATGAAACCTGGACCAAGAAACCATTACTACACATCTTAAAAGCTTGGTAATGACCAGGAGCATCAGCACAAAAAAAGGTAAGGGAAGAAAATTGCCACAACGTTCCAAAAACATCGCTGAGGGCTTAATTAATAGAATCATCACATCATAGCTGATGTAACAAGATTTGTCCCTACGTAAATTTAGTAATCAAAAGGCGAATCCATAAGAGGGTAGTTGTCCACATTACATTTATTGAACTCAAAAACAAAACTATAAAATATGGTTTGAAGGTACTGTCAAAGTTAAGTAATTGTGGATGAAAAAAGGTTCCCCAAATTTGCAGGAAGAGAGGGAACCAAAGAAGATTATGAACCCACACAAAAGATGTACGTTATCCTCTGCAGTATCCTCCGGCATGGCACAGAAAATAAGAGGGGAGGTGGCTGTCTGATCGATCATGGTTATGGACGATGGCAACAATTGACAAAAAAAGTAGTGAAAGGGAAAGAAAGATGGAGACTTTGTACCAACAGGGACCACCCAAGCAAGCAATGAATTTCCCAACCAAGTTGCACCCTTTTAAATTGGGTTTCCATGTTTTTTTAGATCACTTGGGAAAATAAAATGTCAAATGCCTTCCTTTTTCCCCAAAATTTCCCAGGTCAAAATAAGGCAGCTAGCTAGCTATTTCACGTTGGCCACCGAAAGAAAACCCTTCTGGGTTGGCACATAAAATCCCAAAACAAACAGCCCTACATTTGCAGCTAGGATAGAAAGTTAACCAAGCAAACCTTAAAGATATAAGCACAGCAAATCGATCGAGATTGAGAGTACCTGGAGTAGCTAGCTAGGGCGATGAATTGGAGGTTGTTGTGGATAAAGACGGGAAATGAGGAGAGAATGGCTAAGATTTAGGATCTTTTCTTTGAAAACCAGAGACAGAGTGATAACTGCAAACAAAATGGTTGCTCTCTGTATACAACTTTGGTGTAGTTTTTTTCTTCTCCCCTTCACTTTTACACTTCTCTTTGACGATGATACACCTCCGGCTTCCCCGTTTCCTTTATGGCTTTATTAATTACCCTGTCACAAGGCGGGGCGATTTATATAGTATCTCACGGCAGCTGGACCAACAGGGAAAGCGAAATTTCAGATATTGTTTTATTATTTCTATAATTTCTTTCTTTTTCTTTAATTTTTCTTAATTGTAATTTAATCACTTTAACTATTTATATCATATTTAAAATAAAATTTTCACTTCACAAATGTTATTTATTTTAATTTTTTAAGTCTAATGAGAACAAGACTCACATATGGGGAATTATATAGTATCTCATATTTTATTATTTCTATAATTTCTTAATTTTTCTTAATTTTTCCTAAATGTATTTTAATCACGTTAACTACTTATATAATGTTTAGAATAAAATGTTCACTTCACATATATTGTTCATTTTAATTTTTTGAGTCTAATGAGAACAATTTTGATATATTTTATGAGAAATCAAAATTTCAATATCTAAGATTATGTTGTGTTATGTTTTCTCGAATAATTATAACACATTTTTATACAGGACAATTATGTCAGAATTATATCACTGTTGTGTTCGTTTTGTAAGTCCATAATATCACATAAAGTAGACATAAAAGTGACATACACAACATATTCAAACCATATGTTCGTCTTATTAGTGTATTATATGTTCGTTATGTCCACTTTATGAGATATTCGTTTTATGTCACTGTTATGTCCACGCTACGAAATTGCAATGTCATTGTTATGTCTTCTTTACGAGTTTGTTATTATGTCAACTTTACGAACCAGTTATGTCTCCAGTATCTCCATTTTATGAGTCTATTATGTCAGCTGATATGTTAATTTATTGTCGAAATGAGAAATCAATATGTCCGCCTTACGAGTCCATTACATAATTATTTGGTCCATGATTATCATGTCACCATTATGTACACTAACAGATCTGGCTTCCAACATGGCCCCAACACAGATTTTAGTAAGATATATCCTCCCTCTATCTCTTTATCTCAGTATCTCAATTCAAAAATCAAATACAAAATCTCCTACAAAATAATAACACCATATTAAAAAATTTGTTAGCTCAAAATATAATAAAATAACCAAATCAAAGAACCTAAATCTTCATAATATATCTGAAAATGAAAGCGATTGTAAATCTAAATTTTCATAGCGAGTATCGAGAAAAACAAACCTATAATAATCATGAAATATTTTTTACCCAAAGAAAGAACAACATCCTAAAAAACATAAAATCAAAACTTAACAAAGTTCCAAAAGACATAACATACATAAGAGAGGTTTGGGCAAGTAGGAAATGATTTCATTTCCGCCGTTGCCGCCACTTTCTTCATCCCATTTTCAATCCAACACGGCGGTGAGTTTGTGAATGTGGATCTGAATCTTGATAGTGTTGGTTGGAAAACAGAGCTTTAGAGTTAGAGAGATAAGAGAGATAAGAGAGAGAAGTGAGAATAGGGATATTAGAGAGAGAGTAATTTTTTAAAAATGAAAAAAGAATTGAGATATGTGGATATGAAAATTTGATTTGGATATTTGAAATTTAAATTTTTGTATAATTTCTTTCATTATCCCTCTTACCGTTAATTTTTAAGAGCTGAAACAAAATGACAGTCGTAGGACTAATTTATAGAACGCATCATATAGACTTGTTTATTGGTTGAATAGCCAAATTGCAGCTAGACTCCAACTACCTGTTTTGTTTTGTTTCCTTTCTCAGTTTCAAATTCAATCTTCATTAATTAATTTGTTGTACATGTTTGTTCACCCGTCAACAATATAGAAACTGTAAAATACTATTTTACAATTCCTAACCCGACTCCATCTTTCTTAATATGATTTTTTTGAGTTATTTAAAGTATTGATCGACCGGGCGAGTTGGGCTAAGCCTGATCGGGTTTTCCACCACTAATGAATAAAACACATTTGTGAAGTAAATTGTGTTTGTTGAAAGCTTAATATATATACTGCAAATATATGCATTACTTCAAACCCAATTTTATATAGAATACTATAAATTTTTTTGTGTGAACTCTGGTATCTGACTCACAGGCTGATTAATCTAGTTGAGGATGATCCCGGTGTTAAGGTTTTACTCCTCTCCCCAACGTTGTTCTGGGGGTTGGAACCTTGGTTCGCCCTTCCAAATTCAGCCCCTGACACCACTGCACCAACAACTCGTCGGTATTAATTATTGTTCTATTCATCACTTAATTCTCTAGACATGAACTTGACCAATCTTATTTAGTTCAGGCTTGACTTTTGGAATTACCTGAAACCCGATTGACTTCGCCGGGCTAAACCTTGTCTGAACGCAACTCGATTACCATCACTAAACCCAACTCATTATCCAGAACATAAACTACCTTTTGTCTATATGACTTTATTGAGTAGACTTGAGCTTCCAATTTAATTTAGTTTGGATTTTCAGGTTATCCAAAATCAGGCTGATCGGGTCGGGCTAAGCTATCTTAGAACCCTACCTGAACCCCAATCATAAGCCTATATAATCATCCACAATATAAGTCGTTTTATCTAACAAAGTAAACTAATGGAAAAAACTGAGTCAGGGTTAGCGATAAATAAAACACAGGTATTTGATGCAAGAAGGAAATATGTTGCCCGTTCATTTACATGTTTCATCTAACGGATAACACATCCTCCTTATCTCAAGGGTTTTGTGGTGGATTTCTAACATCTTCTTCTCTCATTGTCTTCTCTTATAGAAGTCAATTACAATATCTTCTAAAGCGTCACTCTCTTCCTTTCTGCATTTTCTATTTTCTGCCACATACATTATCGTCCATTTACTTATTTTCAATGTTATAAGTATCTTCCTAGGAGTAAATTGAGTAATTGAGACATGTATAATTTCCGCCACATCCATCATCCATTTCTTATTTCAATCTCCTCGCATATTCTCGAAACCTTCACTTTGACGAAGCAATGGCGAGTCGTGGTCGGAGTCAAGGTCGTGGGATTAACTCAACTTCTCGTCATTCGATAAGTAAGGATTGTTAAATATTCACCCACTTGCTTCTTATATTTTCCAATTTGTACTTGGTTTAGGTTTGCATACTCGTTTTACTTGTACTTAAATTTTCGTTTTAGCTTTGGTGTACTTGATTTGTGTACACAGTTTAGGGTTGTGTACTCGCTTTGTTTGTACTTGATTGCTAGTGTTATGTTTGTTCTACTTGATTTTTTAACTCGATTTATGGTTAGAATAATGTACTTGAGTTTTGTACTCAGTATAGGGGATGTGTACTGGTTTTGCTTGTACTTGATTTTTAGTGTTAGATTAGTTGTACTTGATTTTTGTACTCGGTGTAGGGTTGTGTACTCGTTTTGCTTGTACTTGATTTTTAGTGTTAGTTTTTTTGTACTTGGTTTAGGATTGTGTACTCGTATTGCTTATACTTGATTTGTAGTTTTAGGTTTGTTGTACTTGATTTTTTATATTCAGTTCAGGGTTAGGGTTATGTACTTGATTTTGTGTTGTTATGACGTCTAGTTTTGCTTGTACTCCTGATTTTTAGTGTTAGATATTCCGTACTTGATTTTTGGAAATGTCAGATTTCCAGCACCACCCTTTTCTTTCTATAATCTAACCCTTAATAATTCGCCACAAAAATCTAATCTGCCTCTAATATATTTCATTAAAACTCAGCCTTCCAACTCGAAAAAATCAAATTTGACGTTGCTGCCATCACTACAGAAGCGGAAGATTCCAACGATCGAGCTGGTAAGGAAGAAGCATGGAAAACTCGATGTAATGAGGAAGATCAGATTGGTGAAAGAGCATACCTCAATCCACCACATCCTTCAATTGCCGACGATCGTGCCATTTGCTAAAATAATTTCGGAGGAATTTATCTATTTTATACAAAATTCATTGCCAATGATGTTCATTAGATTAAATGTCAATAATAAAAAATTTGTTTTTCCGCAACCAATACTTCATTTATTGGCCGACAATCCGAACTCAAGAAAACTAACGAAACAAAAGTAAATTAAACTGGTTGAAAAGTATATCATAAGGGTTGAAACAAACTTTTTCTCCGATGAATATTAGTTAAAACTAACTTAAAAATCTTCTTTAAGAATAACAAAAAAAACTTCTTAATAAATAATAAAATTGCTTCCAACTTTACCCGTCCGGCTCCTTATCCTCTAAACCTCTATGTTTTTACTCATTCCCAAAAGGTCCACCTCAATTTACCTTCATTTTATTAGTAATTAAGTATGCATAATTAACTTTGTTACATATTAATTAGGCAGGTGCTTCTACTCGATAAAATGCAAAACATATAATAATAAACTGGTTATATATACCACTACGTACGAGCTGAGTCAGCCTTAAGTTTTATCTCCAGGGATTCTACTTATCAGTTATCACAAGTGTTGGCAGAAATGACTTGTAATATTAATTTGTGGCTGACCATTGTGAATTAATGGTGAATAATCAACGTAGACGACAGTAGCCATTGATTTTGTCTTACTGTAAATTTATGCATTTTAAAAACTGGCTAGCATCAAAACGTTATTCGTAAAATACAATATATATATATATATATATATATATATATATAGCTGTGTTGTCTTTAAATAAAGTTACTTATAATCAAAATCAAAATGCAGAATCGAATCATCGACTTATTCAAAAATATATAGTCAATATAAAAATTCATTCTAACCATTTGTCGTATACTCACACATGACCAAACCAGTATCCTATTATTGATCTGTTAATTATTCGAGACTTTGTTCACAATGGTCGAAATCGATATCGTTTAGTACATATATGTTAGTAGATTTTGAGTGAGTCTCCTGTACTGAGACTCCACAAAGTAGGGTGGTTAAAATCCCAAATTACGTGAACAAACATGATTTGACACATATATATATATATATATATATTAAATTGTTTTTGTTGAGTGATGGTTGGTAATTTTATATATGTTCATTCGATTTTAACTTTATAATTCGGTTCACAGATAACATCCAACAATTATAAATAGGTAGATAAGGTGTACATATGGATGAAAAATGATTGATTTGATACGTAACACACATGTTCCATGTTGAAGATTAGTCAGCTCAAAATTAATCCCCCAATTATTATTATTTAGCTGTCTTGAGAGGTAATTAACGTCACAACTAACCTACTTGATGGTGAGCCCACATATATATATATATATATATATATATATATATATATATATATATATATATATATATCAACGGCAGCCCAACTGGCTAACGTACTTATCATGCAAGAAAGTCCTCCAAGTTTTTATTATTATTTAATTAGCTAGTGGTCATTTAATTAGGAGATTAATTCACGTACACATTAGTTAAATTAGACAATAAGACATATAATATAATGGAAAAATGCCGTTTACGCCTTTTTTATTTACAAAATTTACATCGATACTTTTTTATTAAATTTTAACAAATCAAACTCCTAAACTTTGATATTAAAATTATTTGATGATCATTATTCCACATAGTCTTTCTGACATCTTATCATCTCTAAACTTCAACGGCTAAAACCCTACGGGATTGTTTGTTTTTGAGATTTACAAAGGGGTTTGGGAGGGCTTTGGTACGGCCTAGATGATCTGTCCAAATCTCTTGTTTGTTTTTTCAAAATAGGTGTGAATTTCAAATCATCATGGGTGTCGTGGGAAATTGAAGCCCAACTTCAAATCACCAACATATAGGAGAGATTTTGGAAAATTCGTGCCTCTTAGAGCCAAATTGAAAATTTTATCCATTACGAACAAAAAATTATAACGAATGCCATTGAAGCCTATTTCGCGGAGAAACAGATCATTATCATCTCTCTTCACCATAAGTTCTTCAATGGCGGCCGTTTCTCTCTTCAAGGAGAATTTTAAACCCTAATTCCATTGTTTCTCTTAAAGGTGAAACTAACCTGATTCTCTAATCATCTTGATTTTATCTTCTATGTTTGCAGCTGCGCCAATCTTCAGTCATAAGTTAGCTTTAATTCCAATTCTTTTACTCGTCGGCACCTCTATGGTTGCAGTTTCGTCAATCTTCTTTGTTTCAAATGTTTGCAGCTTCATTTTGCATGTTGGAGTATTGAAAATGCGATGGGCCAAAATAGGGACAACTTGATTTTCTCCGACTGTTATGGCAAGAATGGTCAATGCATGTTGCTTATTGTACAATTTTATAAAAGGGAACAAGGCATTTGAGCAATTTTTTTTTGTTTTGATAAATGATGAACATACTTTATTCATATGCAACGAGTTCCTACAACATTAGAATTACAACATTATAATAAATAAAAAACAATAAGCCCCAGCAGACAAAAGCTGGAACACTAACAAACCAAAAAACCAATAATAGAACTTCACTAACAGACAGCCCAGGAGAAAAGAGAAACAAGTCCAAAAAGACGGGTAAAAGAGAGACGAAAAATGGAGGGGCGACAGAGAAAAACCAGACTGAAAGAAGTCCTCAACTCTGCAAATCAACAAAAATAGAGGGACGAACACAAAAATATCTGGTTTGAAAACTTTAGACAGAAAGCAAAGACGAACAGAAAAAACCCTCTCCAAACAACAAAGCGGCCCTGCACCAGACAACAAACCATAAAACAAGATGAAAGGAGAAAAAACACAGCTCATCTTGGGGAAACTACCGACACACACCTCTAAAGTAGATACAAAATAGAGATAAAAAGCAACAAAAACAAAACTACACCACAAACGACCGCAACTCAATTCATGGTGGATGAAAAGTTGCATTTAACCAAGTCGTATATTTTGTCTCTGATTGCCAAAATAACCTCATAATTATTCCGACAATGCAAGTGTCGTTTGTGTCCATAGATTTCTCTCGTTATACTTCTACTCAAACTCGCCAACACGGTTTAGACTAACAAAATTGGTTTTGGTTGCTAATTATTCTAAAGTTTCAATTAAAACTAACAACTTAAGGGTTGATTAAAGGGAGAAAACAAGTTATTGAAAGAGATGATTCATCAAGCTCAACTTCCTAAACGCACTCAAAACGAACAAATGTTGGACTTGGATTGAATAAAACGAATCCTCCTATCACTCATATGAATCTGTGACAAGATCATGCACGCGGATTACCATTACTAGCTTCCCAATTAAGATATAAACGACCTTCATCAGGCTAGCCGGTAATGAACACCGAGAAGTTCTACAAAGTGATAAGGTGTTCTTCCGGGATTAAAGGAAATCACGAGTAATCGGAAATAGCGTTAACTTGGTCCATCAACGCCTAAACTACTGATAACTACACCCAACTTGACCCATTGGGTGCAAACCAGAGCGCCCACCAATTACAAGATGAATAACTTTTAAAACTAGAAAAAACACAAAAGGTAGAATCGAGTTATTGCCTTACCCACCGATAACTTTCATCTATCTTAGATTGCTAATCATATGATGTCATAAGTCAATCAAACAAAGGATTTCAAAGATTTGACCTAATTCAAGCCGTAACAAGAATAAGGTTGAAAACCCAACAATCGAAGCAATCTTTCATTTAAATCCAAATATTCACAATCGTCGTTTCTAAACGTTTAAGATAAGTATCATAGCTCAAATCCTACATCTCAACCAAGAAACTCTAAAGAATTGGCTACTCATAATTCTACAATAAGACAAATCAGAAGAAACCCTAACCACCATCTTGATGAAGAGATAACGGCTTGTTCTTCCTCCAATCGTCGCTTTTGGTCTTCTAGCTTCAATCCTAACTTCAATCTTTGACTGGGATTCCTTTGGATCTTTAATTGAGTTTCTAGCGATGGAATAATGGTGGTTTTTACAGAGGAAGGTCGTGAAAAATCGAAGGAATTTGTGTTGGGAGAAGATTACATTCGTTCCTCAAAATCTGCCCTTTTATAGGAAGCTGTCGAAATTGGAGGGTGCACGCCGTGCACCTCCTTGTCTTCAATATTCCGCGTAGCTAAAAGGGAGGAACGATGTGCAAGGGTGCATCCTGTTTCCCTGTTTTGAGGCCGAGGTTTTCAACATGTCGTGCAATCCCTCTTCTCTTCCATTTCCTTTCTTGATCTTCCATTTGAACTCTAATCATGCTCTACTTTACGTCCTTAGCCTTATAGCCAGACCACCTATCTCTAAAATATCTGTGGGTAACAAATACTACAAATAACACATCAAATGGACCAAAACGAACTTCTATCTCAACTTAGTACCTTGGACCCGTTCGGAGTCCATTTAATGTTGTTTCGTAGTTTTTTTATCGATGCATCAAAGAATGAAAAAATCACCAAGTACGAGCGTTGAACTAAAATTGCGCTTAAACCAGACCAAAAGTGCACCTCGCATTTTTGGTTCGGTTACAACGCATTTTTGGTAAATATTGAAGAAGAGGTCTTTGACATTATAACCAAAAGTGCGCCATAGAATGACCAAAAGTGTACAACGTAGTTTTGGTCCTTTTAAGGCTCACTTTCGGTCATTCAACAGACCCAAGGACTCGCCTCTGTAAAACTAGTTCTCCTTTAGAGTTTATTAGACATTCCCAGACGTAATTGAGAGAGAAATTGAGAGATTCGATAGTGACGAAAAGGCAACATCAAGGAGTTCGGAATCGGTGAAATAATCAAAATGGTGAATCAAGTTCTTCGAGACGATCGGTAAAATTAGGGTTTTCATAATTCTTTGTGTAAACCTAAGATCAATGTCTTTCGTTTCTAATTTTGATTTGTCTTCTGAAATTATGAGCAACTAAAATTCTCTTGCGTAGATTAGATGAACCCTAAGATAATTCTTATGCGAGTTGCATGGATTTCAATATATGTTTGATTTTGTTTCTGATTTGTTCTTACCTGATAAACATGAATAAATCTTTGTTAGATTTATCTTAGACTCGCAAGAGCTTGAATATCTAGAACGCCGAAATCAAACAACTAGGTTACACGTTTATCCTCATCCGGGAGCGAATGAACTAGTCTGTCGCGGGAGCAATTCCTATTCGATAAATCGCCTAGCGGGTTTCAAAACTTTATCTCGAAAGAGCGGGATGGGATACTAGATAGGTATCAAATTCCCGGCCCCAAAAGAGAGTGATTTGAGTAGAGAAGAATTGTGATAATTTATTGAATCTATCTCGTTCGTTTTAAATCATGAAATATGATCAAAAGCCCTTCAACATACGTAACTTAGATTCGTTCACCTAAAATGCCGTCATCTTTAACAGAAAATTTTTGCATTCTTGTAAGAGAATTTGAATATATCCCTAAAAAATTAACAATAATATTATTATATACTATTGGTGTGGTTGTAGCTAAATCCATCCATATTGATCGAACTAAAGTATCTAAGGTTGTGTAGTACAAAGTACTTGTAAATTGAAAATACATAGAAATAAAAAGAATATATATTCATTAAATACTTGGAAAATCAATTTACAAAGTAAGAAATTGTTCCAAAATGGAATTAGTAATTACGGAGGTTTGGTAAATGGATTTTATACCTTTAATGTACCACACTCATTACACCATATAAACTAAATCGATAAAAATGATCGGGCGAAACTAGTGCATGGAAGAAGAGACATTTGAGAAAGGGCTCGACTCAATTAGTAATTTACTAGACAGAAATCTCGTAATAATGATTTTTCTAGTAAATTGCTAATCAGATTGAAGCTTAGTTTCAAAACATATGGAGAAGAAGAAGCCATATACAAAACAGTTGCAAACCCGTTCATCGTTTGAGTTTAATGTCTTTCTCATGGATGTCGATGAGTTTGTACATGTTAATCAACATCTTAATTCGAAATTGGTAATGCCTTTTTTTCTTGTAAATGATTGAAGTCATATTTTATGATTGTCCTTATACTCAATAACAAGACAAATAAACATGGTGTCGAATTTGATATTTACGAATCGTCATAGCACAATGATACCCATTGTTCTACTCCATGTGGACATATTGTAATTCATTAAAATATGCAGGGTTAAATGGTACAAACATATATATCCATAAATTCATTTTTTCAAAATTGTAGGATTTGTTTGATATCAAATTTGGTTCAATTTTGTAGGATAAAATAAAACAATTGACACATTTTTTATTCATTTCTATTTGTTTTGCTCTTCCGTCTCTTCTTTCGGAGGATAACATTTATTTATGTCATCGACGAGTACCTTTATATAATTTACCATAATTTTTTATTTTTGTCACACTTTCCTTCATGAATAATTGCTATTTTTATCAAACTTTCCTAGTTGATATTCTCCATTTTTGGATCCAAAATGTAACTGAAAGATCATGGATCCATAGGTGTGAAACGGATTTTATTCTAATAATCCACCTAACTCATTTGCCTATATAAACCAACCTACATAAACATGATATATGTACAATTTAAAGTCTTGAAATAGAGAACAAATCTTGAGAAAGAGCTCGACTCAATTAGTGATCTATCAAGAGAAAAGCAATTATGTCATTTGACATTAATATTGAATTTTTTGGTAAATCACTAATCTGAT
This sequence comes from Linum usitatissimum, assembly GCA_030674075.2. NCBI lineage: Eukaryota > Viridiplantae > Streptophyta > Magnoliopsida > Malpighiales > Linaceae > Linum > Linum usitatissimum. The sequence continues at coordinate 5,085,492 of JAUJYP020001374.1, forward strand.
TGGAACTCAGTTTCATATGACATAAATGGAGGAGTTCAGAATCTTAAACTAGTATGACATTGTTATCTTCTAATGGCGGTCATCAATATGGTAAGCTATCTACTCCTCCATGTTAATCAACATCTTTGATTTAAAACATTATATTTTCTTCCCCTTTTCAGATAACGAGATTGTATTTAATAGCAGGTTAAATTAGTTTGGTTGAGATTGAGACATTGTCAAACCCTTATAAAAATGTGTCATTCGCATGCACACAACAGTGGATGGGAACTAAATCCAATCGGCTAATCATTATAATATCAAGACTTCAACATTTCAACCAACAACTTGTTAAGATTTTTCGTAACATTATATAATGTAATTCTAAACTTTATATATAGTAGCGAAATTAAGATGTTCAAAAATTTATACCGTAATTTAGATTCGCCTACTCATAATTCGCCAACGTTTATATAAAAAAATTAACAATGATTACTCTTGGTGGGTTGTATTTAATCCATTAGTTAAATACTTAAATCTCAGCACTCTACCACTTTGCCTTTGCTCGACCAAAAGAATAGACACCAACGTCCTCCACTCTTCTTCCTGTATTTTTTATTAATTTAGTAATCTTCTTTTATTTTCCAAGGTTGAGTTTTAGTGACCAATAATAATTAAACTAGTCATTAAAAGGAATAGATTTGAAAAGCAGAGAAACAAAATTGGCTTTTTAATGGCGATTTATGAATATTTCGTAACAACAACAAACCTGATGCTATTATTTTTGCTACTACTTCTCCAACTTCCGTGGTTAGTACTACCATTTGAGTTTCTACTTTCGCTGCACATATGGCCAAGAACTTGATGAACTAAAGTTCGAACCTCGAACGATGGGAATTTGTAACTCCGGACTAAGATTTCTACGGCGATGAAGAACTAAGGCTGTGAGTCATTCATCCTAATTGTAATCGCCTCTAGTTTCGTATCAGGTGTTCAAACTCATCTGTTACTCCCTTTGTTCTTTCATCACTCCTTTCGAATGATAACATTCATTTACGATGACTAGTCTGATTTACCGGCTTTAATGGTTGTCATCACTGATATGATAAGCTAGCTACTCTTCCCTGATAACAGTATAGTTCTTTAATAACAAGATTGAGGGGATGTTCAACATCAAAAGAGTTTATTTTGATTTTCAAAATCGAATCGAGGGGATGCTGCTTAGTATGATACTAATCGGAGATATGATGAAGTGTTAGTTCATCTGATTAAAGGGTAGCAGTAGTTTTCATTATATGGATATGATGAATTGAATTCCTTTCCCCTGGATATTTTCTTCATGAGCACGTGTAAACACGGATTATATATATAGACCCAATATATATATATACCTCAGTAAGCTTCGGAGGTTCTGTAGAGCTCCCCTTGTTGTTCGAGTTCATTATCGGCTAGTCACCATTCTGAGGTTCACCGCCATCGGAGGAGCCCTCGAACCGGGCTTGTAATAAGTTGTTCAAGTCTAGCAGCTAAAAGAAGGAAAAATTCAAACTTGCTAACACAAAAATTGGATTGATTAGATACGATTATATCCGATTATTAAGTCTGATAACTAGGTACAAATATTTATAACTAGTTATAATTCTCATCTGAAAAATCTTCGGAGAGCCGCTGGAAAAGTAATCGAGACTAGTCCAAAAATTGTAGGAGACTCGCCAATGGTTGCCCGGCGGCAGAGTTTGCTGAGAGACTTTTGAAAAAAATTTAAATAAAATTATAATATTGGTTTAAGATAGACCCTTTGATCAAACCTAATCTAACGGTTTATATTTATTCGAAATATCCAAAAAAAATTTAATCTAATTTGTAAGTGAAACCTTTGTCTCATTCCTTTCAGTTTTCAGATAATTCTGAAACCCTAACTTTTGCTACGAATCGTGGTTTCTCCGTGTGTTTTAATCCCATAGCTTCCACCGGAAAATCCAAGCTAATAAATTCCCCTAAGCATCGGGAGTCCCGTAAACGAAATAGGTCTCATGAATCACTCGATTCTTCTAAATCATGGACTCCCTTCGGTGACGGCATTTTTCCGCCGTTAAGCAGGTACCCTTCGAAGTCAGATATAGCTATACAGTCAAAGTTGCCTGAACCGTCGTAGCGCTCTTAGACGTCAAAGTCTCTAAGTAGCCGGACACTTAGACGTAGGAGGAATCTAAGATGTTAGAGGAAACTTTATGGCCTCGTAAACGGAAGAAGAGCCCTAGTGTTCAGCAGTAGCCAAAATTCGCTACTGTCTTTAAAACTAAGTCCACATTACCACAACCCAGAATCAACTCCATTAGTATGTATAATGATCGAACACATCAATAGTATCAGATTCTCTAATGATTGAACTAATAGAATAATAGTATCGAATTGGATCTTAACTAGATGTAATAAACAACTACAACCCTAAACACATTTTATTTGGCTGGTATCAACATCTTATATTAATGTTTTTTTCTGTCGGAAAAAGGAGTGCCATCAATGAATTACATGGATATTGAAAGTCCCTGCAATCCTTGATAGCTCGGAATGTCATGTCCTGCTCCCCATGTAGTCGCAAATGTCAACCCTCCCTTATATGTCTCTGTATACCGTCCAACCTATTCAAACAAACACATCAGGATAAACAAATTCAATTATGAGACTATCTAAACAACTCGTAAATTATTCAAATGAAATGCTTTCTCATATGATATCAGAGCTTTTGACTAAAAAATCTTGATATCGAATTTTGTTAACACTAAATATAATCAATTTACTTACACAACCTGTGTAAAGTAAATTAAAAGACACTTTTATGTGATTTCATTTCAGAGACATATTAAAGAATGCCTATGTAAAAAACGGTTACCATCCTTTCCCAAACGACTCAAGTAAGAAACAAGTCAAATTGTTCATTCTTTTTAAATATAAAAATTTCATTTTCATTGGTACGTTATTCTATAAGTAGCAGCAATCTGTTTCGACCGGATTTTATAGTTTATGTAGTTCTTAACTGGTGACGATGTAAACGAAAACCTTCCATATATGTCACCACTGCAAGTACAAAAAATCCAACAGCTTCAAAATTTTAGGACCAACGAGTACGTAGTACTATTCCTTTGCATTCCCTACAACGACTTTCTTTTAACTCAAAGTAGTGACTTGTCATAGTAGGTTCAACGGGCTGTGTTACGTAAGGAAAAATTGTCGTTATGTAACGGCTTTTAGTTTTACGTAAAAGCCTTAATTTTGCCTTACGTAAGCTTTGCCTATTGCATAAGGAACAACTACCTTTACGTAACGGACTTTAGTCTTACGTAACAGGCTTAACTTTGCATGCTAAGTAAGGAACAACTGTCATTATGTAAAGCTTACGTAACGAACTTTAGTCTTAAGTAACAGGCTTAATTTTTCATGTTACATAAGGAACAACAGTCGTTACGTAAGGCTTATTTAACGGCCTTTACACTTACATAACATGGATAATTTTGCCTGTTAAGTAAGGCTTATTTAACGGAATTTACACTTACGTAAGTAAAAACTGTCGTTACGCAAGGCTTACGTAACGACCTTTAATCTTATGTAACATGCTTGATTTTGCCTGTTACGTAAGGAACAACTGTCGTTACAAATGAGGTAAACAATGCCCAAGTTGGCCAAAATGTGCTCTCACACTCGAAGCTATATTAGGATCATAATTTCAACATCTAAACTAATAATTAAAATTAATCACAGTATTAATATAATTTTATACCTTCGTTGAACCAGAGAACGAGAGGCAATTCGTCCTTGTTAGGATGATGAGCTTCGGCGAAGTAGTAATATATATTCCTACCGGTCACTGAGTCAATGATAATGTACCCGCCCGATGACATTTGATTTGTCGTGTTCATTGCCTTTATTTAAGCGACGTTTCATACATATTTGTGTATAGTTTTGGGTAAAAATTTAGAGTGTTTTGCGCATTTCTAACTTTTATCTGGATTTAGTGTCTCGAACCCATTCGAGATCTTTTTAATGTCATTATGGAGTATTTTTTTAGATTTCAGATATATGACGATGTCGGGACACTATTTGAAACGATATGAGTATGCGTGGATGAGTTAGGACGGACCGAGGAGTGAAGAAACCAAAAAAGTTGAAAATGTCAAGATTTGTGCTATAGATTTGTCAAAAAATGCGACATGCCCTATAGCGTAATTATTGATATTCCATAGTGCAAAAGTTGACACACCATTTTTACAACTCCACAAAATAATTGCACTATAGATGGTCAATAATTGTGCTATGCCCGATAGCGCAATCTTTGATACTTCCATGACGCAATTATTGACAAAATCTTACCGTTTGAGGGAACTTGGAAACTCTATTTAAAGCCCAATTATCCTCCCTTCAAAGACAGATTTTTCAAGATGAACTTGAGATAGAAATTCAGAGATTTGAGAGTGACTTAAAGGCAACTTCAAGGATTTTGGAATCGGTGAAGAAATCAAGACGGCAAATCAAGTTCTTCGGGAAGATCAGCGAAATTTGGTTTTTCATAATTCTTTTTGTAAATTAGATTCAATGTCTTCCTCTTCTGATTTTGATTTGTCTGTCGAGATTATGAGCATCTAAATTCTCTTGCTTATATTAGATGAACCCTAGGTTAATTCTTATGAACGAATGATTTGACGATTTTTGCCGATTTATGCGAGTTGGATGAATTTCAATATATTTTTTGATTTCGTTTTCGATTTGTTCTTACTTGATCAACTTGAATGAATTTTTGTCAGATTTTTCTTAGACTCGTGAGAGTTTGCGTAGATTTTACCAAGTACTGCTCCCAACCCATCACCGTTTTCTTACGATCATCCGCTCGCAAAGAGTTATCCCACTTTCGAACGATGTCTTTCTCGGGAGTATGGTATGAGATAGCACCATGTCGATCAATATGTCCAATGCGTCCGCAGATGAAGCACCCCCTCCCAGTTGTCGTACTTTCGTATCGATCTTCAATGGTTCAGTAACATCCATCTCAACCCTAATCTGCATGTACGGCGTTGCTCGGAAGAACTTGAGCTTCTCGTCAAACGCCTTGAACTCTCCACCGAACTGGCCTAGAATCTTCCCCGCCCGCTCGTTGTAAAATTTCGACGTCAGGTTATGTACCTGGAACCAAAACTCCGCCTCTGCCAACAACACCGACTCTGGTGTCTCTCCCGATTGCAGCTTCTTTAATACTAGTAACGCATAGTCAAACGTCCATGGACCGTGATCAATCACCCACCGCAGATCGTGATGTGATTCAATTTGAAAAGATAGTGCTTATCCCTGAGCTCTTCCACCTCCATCCCTCGCCCCGGTCTCCATAATCCGGCCAGACAATTCTCCATGACGTGAAGGTTGACGTTTCTCATCGTCATCAAATATCCAGCCACACACAGATGATACTCATCAACATCATCCTCCAGCTCCAATCCTTCAATCTCTATCCCAAGGTCTTCCTCTTCCTCCACCCTATCCTCCTCCTCAGTCACCGTAATGTTGCCGGAAGCATCGCGAATTGCCATGGCTAATTAAAATATCCGTATTCAGCACGGAAACCCTTAGCAGAACAAGTCTGAAACCCTAATAAATCTCTCAAAAAGAGAAAACCTTTCAACATGAGGAAAAACATTAACTAGATCATTCAAGTGAACGTACATACAATTGTTAATTGATGGAAATATGTTATTTTACTCTAATTAGTATATTTTGGTGGAATTCATTTGGAAATTTCTGCTGAATGAGATGTTGGGCTTTTAAGTTGGGTCACGTGGATGGTTTTGAGCCGGCTCAGTTGGTTGGATTTGTAAATTCATGCAGTCTGATGTTAATTGGTTAGACATTTTTTACACTAACAATCATTATCTCTTATTAATGTTGTCTCGAAAGACACGGACTTGATACAACATTAATAAGTAAATTAAGAGGTATAATCCTCACATGCGGAGAAATATGGAAATGAGATAGGCAAACTAGTTCATGCGCGAACGTATTCTTTTCTCTCAAAATAAAATAAAACTGAAACTCATCATATACTTTAAATAAGCCCCTACACTTTTCCCCAAACTCAGTATGATCAATCTCTGATCTTGTTAAAACTTTCAGAATCGTTTGAGAGTCACCGCCGTCGAAAATTACATGTTGATGTCCAAGAGATACAATCCAGAGAGCCTCAAGCATGGCTGCTCTATCTCCGACCCGCGCTGATTATACATTTTTAATCAGCAATCAGCATTTAAGTGAGATGGCTAGATGGAAATTAGAAAATCAAACGAATTTGGACGGGAAACTACTACGCACACGGCGCATACGTTAACAATAAACATTCGAGTGACTGATCTGTTATCCGATCCATAATTTAGTGATCGAAACTTCATTTTACCCCAATCCCAGTCTGCTAAACCCTCCCCCGAAAACCTCCGAAAATATCCTTTCCTTCATCTTCTCCATCTCAACACCACCCTCTCCAATGGCGCTCTCCAAACCCGCTTTCTTCGCCCGCTGCAGAAACCTATCCATTCCCCTCTACCACAATCACCACCGAAGTCCCCTCCTCCCGCCTCCGCCAATTTTTTTAGTCCGCTTGCTCTCCTTCTCCAGCCCAGAAGAAGCTGAGGCAGAGCGCCGCCGCCGCAAGCGTCGCCTCCGCATCGAACCCCCGCTCTCCTCCGCCCACCGCGCTCAGCAGCAGCAGCAGCAACAAATTCCCAAACCTAAACAAAACCCCAACGAATTCAAACTTCCCGAACCAATCTCCGCCCTCTCCGGCAACCGCCTAAACCTCCATAATCGCATCCTAACCCTAATCAGGGAGAACGACCTCGACGAGGCGGCGCTCTTCACCCGTCACTCTGTCTACTCCAACTGTCGCCCCACCATCTACACCGTCAATGCAGTCCTCAATGCCCAGTTTCGCCAGTCCAAGTACGCCGATTTGCTCTCTCTTCACCGTTTCATTATCCAAGCAGGTATCGCTCCCAACGTTATCACCCACAATTTAGTGTTCCAGACTTACATGACTTGCCGTAAACCGGATACTGCAATGGAAATCTATAAGCAGCTGATGAATGACGCTCCCGTGGGTCCTTCTCCCACGACTTATAGGATTTTGATTGATGGTTTGGTGAATAATGGGATGGTTGATAAGGCTTTGCAGTTGAAGGAAGAAATGGTGGAGACTATAGCCTTCTCTCCTGACCCTCTTATTTATCAGTATTTGATGAATGGCTGCGTGAAGAACAATGATGCTGATGCAGTTTTTAGGCTCTATGAGGAGTTGAAGGAGAAGATGGGTGGATTGGTGAGTGATGGAGTGGTTTATGGAGGTCTGATGAAGGGATATTTTATGAGGGGCATGGAGAAGGAGGCCATGGAGTGTTACGAGGAAGCGGTTGGTGAGAATTCCAAGGTCAAGATGTCTGCCATTGCCTGCAACTCTGTGCTGGATGCTTTATGCAAGAACGATAGGTTTGATGAAGCTTTGAAGTTGTTTGACAGAGTGATTCAAGAGCATAACCCACCAAGACATTTGGCTGTGAACTTGGGTACCTTTAACGTCATGGTTGATGGGTATTGCTCAAATGGGAGGTTTAAGGATGCCATTGATGTTTTCAGGAGGATAGGTGATTATAGATGCAGTCCAGACACATTGTCCTTCAATAATTTAATGGATCAGTTGTGTGGAAATGGAATGTTGGTTGATGCTGAAGAGGTATATGGTGACATGGAGGAAAAGGCGGTGAAACCAGATGAGTATACTTTTGGCTTGCTGATGGATGCTTGTTTTAAAGAAGGTAGAGTCGATGATGGTGCTGCTTATTTTAGGAAAATGGTTGATTCAGGTTTGAGGCCGGATTTGGCAGTTTACGATAGATTGGTTGACACATTGGTTAAGGCAGGGAAGATTGACGAGGCGAAATCGTTCTATGAGCTGATGGTGAAGAAGCTGAAGATGAACGATGCGAGCTACAAGTTCATAATGAAGGCCCTTAGCGATGAAGAGAGGTTGGATGAAGTGCTTAAATTGGTTGATGGGATGTTAGATGACGAGTCTATAGACTTCAACGAGGAACTGCAGGAGTTTGTGAAAGGAGACTTGTTGAGCAAGGAAGGAAGAGAAGAAGAATTGACCAAGCTTATGGAAGAGAAAGTGAGGCAGAAGGCTGAAGCAAAGGCAAAAGAGATTGAAGAAGCGGAGGCCACCAAGAGAAGGGCTAAAGTTGCGATTGCTTCTTTGTTCCCGTCAAAGCTGATTGGGAACAAGGAAAATGCAGAGGAAACCAACAACGAGGCTGAGGCTGGTGTTGTTACGGATCAGGAAGCTGCTGTGGTAGGGTCTATATCCGACAATGCAGCAGATTCGAGAGACGAACATCAGCGAGCTTGAAAGATTATGGGATAATAACTGTTTGGGGGAGGTGTACTCTTCCCCACATTTTGAAGCCAAACTGAACACAATTTTTTTTTGTTCACGTAAAAAGCATCCTGGTCCGTATGTTATGTTGCTTTCATTCCTAGAAAATCTTGTGTTGAAGTATTTAGTCCGATCATCTCTCTAATGGTAAGGGCTAAAATGTCAAATTAAAAAGTTAAAATTGGTTTTTTAGTACCTTGAAAAGAGTGTCCTTTTAGTGTTTACTTTGACTATTTATCATTTATAATTTTGTCAAACTATTATTTTATGTAGTTTTCAAATATCATCAAAATTAATCTTTATTATATTCATATTTAAAATATAAAAATTTTGATATAAAAATTGATTAAATTGGAATTAACATGGCAAAAATAAAAGTGATAGAAGAAATGAAAAATAATCACAAATTTCCAAAAATCCTCTCAGCAAAACTACAAATACAAATTGATTAATCAATAAGTTAAATTTAGCACTTTGACACTTTGGCTAGTCAAATTTAATACCAAACGTTAATTTTTATTTAACACTTTGGCACTTTACCATTCACCATTGGAAGAATTTTGGTACAAATTGGAGATGGTCTGTGAGTAAATTTTACAAATAAATGTCTGAATCATGATTCCCAGGGCGTTAGCAATCAAGTAATTGTTTACTGAGACAGTTGTGCCTCTCAGTTTGTAGAAACAGAAGACAGAGGACAAAAGGTTGAAACAGAGAAGCAATGCAGCTTATCATACAACTTAGGACTCAGACATGGAGAAGTCAATAACATTAGTCCATGCGACGACCAGTACAACACAACACACACTCCACAATCAAGAGAGAGTAACAAACTCAAACACAAATCTGTCTTCAAAATTACTTGGGTTAATCCTTTTTCCTTTCCTTTCTTTTAGCTACAAAGATTTGGTATGCACACCCCGGCTTCCGGATTTTGTTGCTCTTTCCAGATCCTCCCAGTCACTCTTAGCTTCAGTTCTTTCCTATCCCCTCCTGAGAAGAAGAGTGCCATGTTTCTTTGAATAATTAGACCGTCATGGCTGTCTCTCACCTTACGGTGACTATCCCGTACGCTTCGTGGGGTTCCTTCCCATATCAGCTTCCTACCATTCGCTCCCACTTCCAGGCTGTAGCTATAGTTACGTGCCTCTGCCTCGTCCCCCATGAATCGTAGAAACGCCATGTAAACTGGAGCCATCCCAAGCTGAAAGGCTTCAAAGTGAAGACAGAAATACTGGCCGAAGCAATGAAACACCTGCACAGCATACTTGTTAAAACCTCAGGGATTGCTTCAGGATGTAACATTCCATTGTCAGCAGAACACTCTAACAAGTTAAACCTCAGGGATGCAATTCTTTGCTTCAGATGTAATAAAAGAACAGATTTTTGAGTTCAGTTACAGTTACCGTCAGCATCCAAGTGGCATTCTCCACTTCACGGGGATTAGCCTTTACATATCGATGGTTGAAAGTGCATCCTGTGTGCATGTCGACTTTGTGTTCATCTCTTAGATGAGCAACAAGAGAAGGTATATCCCCGACAACTGAGCATTCAGATCCAGCATATGGACAATTGTATGGTCTGAAGTTGCAAACTGTCTCGTGCTTGAGTTTACTGTAGTAAGGAAATATCTCCGGGCATCCCAAAGTATAAAATTTGCAGGGTAATTCAAGAGATTCTGCCACTTTTTCCAGTGCTAGACACCTAATATCTCCCAGCTCCTGTCTACAAGTAGGGCATCTATTATGTACCTTGACTTTGCAAGTGGAGCACAGTGTATGTCCATTGCTACACTGCAGAGAAAGCAACATAGTTAGAAACCTAATTATAACACTGGATAGCCAGAAGTATACCAGAAACAATTATCTTACTTTTCATCCATATCGTTCTTTCCGCAATTTTTGTGATATTGTTAAACACATTGTGCAGAAGAAGAAAATAGAGATAAAATATACGAAGAACTAAGCATCCATAAGTGTCATACTTAGAGGAAGAGCAGAATCCCAAAAGCATTAATCATCAAGGATTAGGACATAGATATTCACTACTAAAGAAAACCACAACACTCTTGGTACAGGGTTTCAAAGGTAACAGCAAGACCTTCGAAGTTCTAATGCTTTGAAGTCCATGCTGATAAATTAACATGGATTGCCTGTGACAATCCTCTGTAACGTTAACAAATAGAAATTTGACTTGTCATCTGTCTATTGCAGGCAAGCCTGCATTTGGGTGGGGAATCTAATCTTAGTTCATATGAAGTATATCCATCTTCTCTAAAATGACAAAGATAAATCATACCGTTCCTTAACCAGAATAATAATGCAATCACTCCACGACAAACCCAAATCCATGGAGAATTCACCCTCCTCCACACGACAAAAAAAATCAATTTGCGAACTGTAAACCAAAATTTAACCAAATCTAGATATAATCAAAGCTCAATCCAAGTTGCTCCACGAACCCACATTCGCCAACCGAATTACGCTAGTCGGGACATGAAGCGATTAGGATCGGAGAAAGAAACGCGATTACGATTACGAACCTGGTGGATGGGCGGGTACATGGAATTCGTACAGACGGGACATTCAAGCAACTCGTGGACGCTGGTGGCAGGGGTGATGGCGTTGGGGCCGGGAACACCGTTGATTCCAGGGCGGGCGGCGTTGTTGTTGTTACTGGCGGCGGCATTGTGAGACTTGGAGGAAGAGAACTGATGGTGATGGTGATGGTGGAGATTGTCGTGAGGGATCTCGTCCTCATCAATTCCACCATCTGAGGATGAGACGCACTCGATGCTGTCCAATTCCATCACCGGCGGCGAATTGGACGGAGGAATTACAAAGAAATAACCACCCCCCACCCTCCCCCAACCCCAAAGACGCAAAAATCCGCCCTCAACGGATGCGATTAAAGACAGAGATCCAGAAATGAAAGGTTGAAATACCCACTAAACCACCTCATCGATCCCTCCCATCGGAATCTCAATCTCTTTCAGAGAGCGTATTGAATTCTTCGAATCGGGGGAGGGAAGAGAGAAACAGGATTTCCGATGACCCAAACGCTGCTTCTCTCTCAAAACTTTTTTCAATCTCTCTCTTCTGAAACTTTTTCTCTCTCTCTCTCTCTTCCGTCCCACCCGAAAGCTAAAGAGAAAAGGATGGCTTCTCTTCTTCTTCTTCTTCCTCGTCTCCTCTGTTGTCTTCGTTGTCTTCTCCTTCCTCCCTCCGCTCCCAACCTTCCTTATTTCCACTATTTAATTTCTTTTTTTGGATTTTTGTTATTTATTATTATTCCATTTCCACCTGACCTGAACTTTTATTTATTTTGTTAAATAAATATTATTCCCAGGAGCTTCTGTTTTATTTATCTTCCAAGAATGGAAACTTATCCATCATATGGAGGGTAATCGGTCCATATACACTAGGGTTGGACAACAGGCATTTCAATTTATTTTAGGGTTATGGATAGGATTTGAGATTGAAAATTGAAGTGTTCAGTATTTGTGGGCTACTCGTAAATTCCGTTCGGATATTATGGATACCCGTAATATTTTTAGTTAACGTGGTGAATTATATAATATGTTGAGTTTCATGCAATGAAGAAACCAAAAAAAATTGAATAAGGGGGTTCAGAATTCGTATCATAAAAAATCAATTAAAAAATTAACTAATATTTAATATTTGTACAATAACCATATCATAAATCAACACACATCGTCTACAACAAATTACAAAAAAATATCATCTTGTTATAAAACTAAGAACAAAGAAGAGAACAAGAACATGGGAGGAGAAGTACTTTCTTATTGAGGTGTGTGGAATGCTACAAATGAGAGCTCTATTTATAGGCTCATGAAATCATAACCTACACTCTCTAATATTATTACACATAAAAGAGGGGAATGAAATACATTAAACCATACACATAAAGGAGGGGAATAAAATACATTAATCATAGAATGAGGAGTTACACAATTTGACATTCACTACAATTATCTTCATAACACTCCCCCTTGAATGTCCATTGGTTAACGATATACATCATTCTTTGAATACGCGTTTGTTACTGCCTCGTTAAAAACCTTACCGGGAAAACCCGGTGGGAAAAACTATGGTTAAGGAAAAAAGAGTGCGGTGCGTATCAACTCCCCTAATGATGATATCAATTGAAGTCCCTTAGTCGCCGAACTCCAATTTTCCGAACTAGTCTCTCAAATGTTGATGTCGGAAGAGCCTTAGTGAATAAATCAGCCAAGTTATCACTTGAGCGTACTTGTTTGACAGTGATGTCACCATTCTTTTGAAGGTCATGAGTGAAGAAGAATTTAGGAGAGATATGTTTTATTCTATCTCCTTTGATGTATCCCTCTTTCAATTGTACGATGCATGCAGCATTATCTTCATGCAAGGGTGTCGGGGCCATCTTTTCGAAGTTAATCCACACGAACTTCGAATATGTTGAATTATAGACCTCAACCAAACACATTCACGACTAGCCTCATGTATTGCTAAAATCTCGGCATGGTTAGATGATGTGGCGGTAAGTGTTTGTTTCACGAGAGCGCCAAGAAATTGCTGTATCACCACATGTGAATAAATAACCGGTTTGTGATCGGCTAGTATGAGGGTCGGATAGGTATCCGGCATCGCATATCCTACCAAATCGCTTTTGATTCATTCGAGAAGAATAATCCCATATCTTGTGTTCCTTGCAGATAGCGAAGTATATGTTTGACACCATTCCAATGTCTTCGTGTGGGAGAAGAACTATATCTTGCTAATAAATTAACGGCAAATGATATGTCGGGTCTTGTATGACCGGCAAGGTACATTAGTGCACCGATTGCACTAAGATAAGGTACTTCAAGACCAAGTAGTTCTTCATCAATTTCTCGAGGTCTGAAGGGATCTTTTTCACATCTAGTGATCTGACAACCATCGGGGTACTCAATGGATGTGATTTATCCATGTAAAATCGTTTCAACACTTTATTAGTGTATCCTTCTTGATGCACAAGAATACCGTTAGGTAGGTGCTCAACCTGCAAACCAAGACAATATTTTGTCCGCCCCAAATCTTTCATCTCAAATTCCTTTTTCAAGCAGGTGATTGCTTTTGTAAGCTCATTTGGAGTCAAAATGATATTTATGTCATCAACATAAACCGAAATGATAACGAACTCGGTTCCTAATCTTTTTAGGAAAACACATGGACATATCAGATCATTTGCATATCCTTCTTTGACCAAATATTCACTATGGCGGTTATACCACATTCTGCCAGATTGTTTCAATCCATATAAGGATTTATTCAATTTAATCGAATAACGTTCTCGAGAACTTGATTTATAAGCTTCAGGCAAATGAAATCCTTCAGGAAGTTTCATATAAATGTCGTTATCAAGTGATCCATATAAATAGGCAGTTATGACATCCATGAGATGCAAATCTAATCCTTCTCGAATTGCCAGACTGATCATATAACGAAAAGTAGTTGCATCCACCACAGGAGAATATGTCTCCTCATAATCAATTCTGGGTCTTTGTGAAAATCCTTGGGCAACAAGGCGTGCCTTGTACCTCGTAATTTCACCATTTTCATTACGTTTTCTTACAAAAACCCATTTGTACCCGACAGGGTTGACACCATAAGGTGTAAGGACCACAGGTCCAAAAACTTTTCGTTTTTCAAGAGAATGTAATTCTGCCTTAACTGCGTCATTCCATTTTGGCCAATCCTATCGTTTTTTGCATGCATTCATAGATTTTGGCTCATGATCCTCATTTTCATCAATAACATTCAGCGCTGAATTATAAGCAAAAATTTCATCGACGTTAAGCGTATTGCGGTTCCATTGTTTACCATCCAAGACATAGTTGATTGAGATCTCATTATTTTCAATATGTTCGGGTACACGATCTTTGTTCTTGAGCCGATATATCGGCAATGTTTGGTAGCTTATCCTCGATTGGACCATCTTGATTTACTGCTCCTTTTCTTTTTCGAGGATTTTTATCTTTGGAACCGATAGGTCTACCACGCTTCGAAGTGCTTTAGACTCATTTGTATTTTCATGATGTCCAATAGGGACATCTACTCGTGATGGAGCATTCATTGCTTTGGAACATGAGATTTGGTTACTCGATGTGGGTCGGTAAAAGCGTCGCCGGAGTTGATTCGCTAAACTTTGTAAATGAATTAGCTTTTGAATTTCTAGTTCACATTATCTAGTACGAGGATCATAATGAGATAATGCTAATTCATTCCAACCGATCTCTTTGTCCGGCTTATTATTTTCTCCCCCTAATGTTGGGAAAACCGATTCATCAAAGTGAAAATCAAGCAAAACGAGCCGTGAATAGATCTCCCGTCATTGGTTCTAAATATTTTATAATCGAGGGAGACTCATACCCAACATAAATTCCCAACCTCCTTTGAGGTCCCATCTTAGTGCGTTGTGGTGGTGTAATAGGGATGTAAACGGACATCCAAATATTATTAGATGGGATATATTCGGTTCCCGACCAAAAACCATTTGTAAGGGGGAATACTCGTGATAACTTGTTGGCTCGATGCGAATTAATGATGCCGCATGTAAGACGGCATGCCCCCAACATCAAGTGGGAAGCTTTGCCTTCATTAACAATGGTCTTGCTATTAACCGTAAGCGTTTGATTAGAGATTCTGCTAAACCATTTTGTGTATGAACATGTGCTACAGGATGTTCAACATCAATTCCGTCAGACATGCAATAATCATTAAAATGTTGTGAAGTAAATTCACCAGCATTGTCAAGGCGTATCGTTTTTATCGGATAATCCGGAAACTGTGCCCGTAATCTGATCAATTGAGCAAGTAATCGTGCAAATGCCAAATTACGAGTGGATAATAATGATACATGTGACCACTTAGTTGATGCATCAATTAAAACCATAAAATATCTAAATGGTCCGCATGATGGATGAATTGGTCCACAAATATCGCCTTGAATGCGTTCCAAAAATGTGAGCGATTCATTTCTCACTTTTATCGATGATGGTCGGATAATCAATTTTCCTTGAGAACATGCAATACAAGCCTAATCATTCGATTGGGGAATTCGCTTACTCATCAACGAGTGTCCAAGGGAATTCTCAAATATTTTACGCATCATAATTATTCCGGGATGGCCTAGCCGGTTATGCCAAACTACAAATCTATCACGATCCATAAACTTGGAGTTTATAATGGAATGTGATTCAATTGTACTAATAAACGTGTAGTACAAACCGGAAGAAATAGATGGTAGTTTTTCAAGATAACATTTGTTACCATCTACCATACTTGTGATGGCAATATATTCTTTATTTTCTTCCTCAATTGTCTCGATATGATATCCGTTACGACGGATATCTTTATAACTTAATAAGTTGCGGTGAGACTTTGTAGAATATAATGCATCATCAATATGCATGCTAGTTCCTCCGTGTAGTAGCACGGTTGCTCTTCCGGAGCCTTCAATTAAATTACTACTACCGTATATAGTGCTAACATTAGCTTCTCGCATCACTAGATGAGAAAAATACTTCTTATCCTTTAGAATAGTATGAGTGGAAGCACTATCGATGAGACACACATCCTCATTTTTTATGTTGTCGCGGATGGCAGTAGTATCCATACTATAACACGAAAATGATAATCCATATTAGAAGGGTCAATTATGATGGGAAATTCATTAATAAAAAGAAATATAAAAAAATGAGAAAATACTTTCAAGAAAAACAAACTCAAACAAATCAAATAAGAACGATAATAAGGTGCATACATCAAGGCACCATTTTGTAATAAAAGATATCTCAACAACCATCTTATTTCTCAACATTTCCATCATGAGGAGGAAAGAAGTCAGCAACATCCAGATGAGTGGTGTCAAATTGGCCATGGTTCAAAACACCTTCCTCAATGACCATATTGGTTTCAACCTTCTTGTCTTTCCTTGACTCTTGGTAAAGATTGATAAGATGTCTAGGTGTACGACAAGTGCGAGTCCAATGATCGCCGCCACATCTAGTACATATATTTTGAAAGTTTCTGTTGCTAGGCCCACCTCGTTCCTTATTCATTCGCCCATCCCGTTTGAAATGTGGACGAGAAGAGTGGTTGAATCTCTGAAGGCGACCGTAACCATAATCACGTCCACGACCATGGGCATTATTGCGACCATATCCACCATCACGGTTATGACCACGACCACGACCACGGCCACGGCCACGATATTGATCAAAATAGTGGCCATTTGTCGCGTTAGCTTCCGGAAATGGAGCCATACCAGTGGGGCGTGATTGGTGATTCTTCAATAAAAGGTCATTGTTTTGCTCGGCCACTAAGAGACATGATATTAATTTACCCGATATTGTTGTTGGAGAACTATATTGGAAGCATGGAAAGTGGAAAATGTCTTCTCGAGCATTTCCTTATCAGTGATTTTCTCGCCACATAGCAACAACTGCGAGCAAATTTTGAAGAGGGCAGAATTGTACTCGCTCACGGATTTGAAATCTTGTAGGCGTAAATGCACCCAATTATCACGAGCTCGAGGGAGAATCACCGTTCTCTCGGTGGTCATATCGATCTTTGAGATTATTCCACAATTCGAGAGGATCTTTGATGGTGAGATACTCGTTTTTCAAGCCCTCGTCAAGATGGTGGCGAATAAAGATCAAAGCCTTGGCTTTGTCTTGGGCAGATGTTTCAGTTTCATCGTTAATCGTGTCGCCCAACCCTTTGGCTTGCAAATGGATATCAGCATCCAAGACCCACGAGAGGTAATTTTTGCCCGAAACGTCAAGGGCCACAAACTCAAGTTTGGAAATATTCGACATGCTATAAAAGAAGCAAATTGAATTACAAATATATTATAAGCCAAATAATAAAACATATGAAAATTATATAATAATTAAAATAATAACGGTAATGGAACATTCATTAACATAGAAATAAAGAATGCTTTAAAGAAATAATAATAATAATAATAATACCCATCTTGAAACATAACTATATAGACATTTAAATAGTGATAAAGGTTTTCTCTTTTGGGTAGGAACAAAAAAAAACAAAGGTATTCATGAATTATAAACAAAATGCACAAAATCAAAAGAGTTAACTATAATGAGATGATAAATTTTAATATATTTGTATAACGGCTAAAATATCATATATATATATACGTGACAAAAACATCAATATGATCATTTAAAACAAGATGGAAAAAGGCTAACAATATAATGTGAGTTCACTTAGAAAAATGCATAAAATATTTTATAAATATTATTGCCTAGAAGAGATACTCATGCATATGCCATAATAAAATAGCAACTATATCTATTTTAGAATTGATCATGAATTAAAAAGTCAACATACAAGCAAAAAAAAATACTATGGAAAGAAACGGAAGATATAAAATATGATAGGTCATAATAATATATACTATAAAATATACATGATGATAACTAAACGTTTAGGCCAGCCTATAAAGGCATGATATTTGACCAATATAAACGTTTGATAATAGTCATCAATAGAAAAATCACAAAGTCGTTTTTAAAATCGATAAAATAAGAAAGACCACCATTTGTTACATATAAAAAAAATAGAAATGGATTCTTTTCTCTAACTCTAATTTTGAAAAAGAAGATTTTATAAGCAAATAAAAGAATAAGATAAATAATAATAATAACTTTGGAAAACGAGATATAGCAAATAACAACCTTCGTGAAAACTTCGAGAAAATAGGCAGAGCACTCGTGCTGATAACGTGTTATAAAACTAAGAACAAAGAAGAGAACAAGAACATGGGAGGAGAAGTACTTTCTTATTGAGGTGTGTGGAATGCTACAAATGAGAGGTCTATTTATAGGCTCATGAAATCATAACCTACACTCTCTAATATTATTACACATAAAAGAGGAGAATGAAATACATTAAACCATACACATAAAGGAGGAGAATAAAATACATTAATCATAAAATGAGGAGTTACACAATTTAACATTCACTACAATTATCTTCATAACACATATTTAGGGAAAACAACTCTCTCAAAGAATACTTTTAGAAAAAAAATATAATAATTTATGTCGTAAATGAGAGGATTATACACTATTATTAATTAATTAGATATAATGAAGGGGAATGGTTTGTAGTGCTTCTTGTAGCAAAAGTTAGGAGTTCAATACTCAATTTGCTGGGCAAAGAATGAAACAAATGGTCGCAACATTTGCAAGGGGTTCGGTGGAACCCACCGAACCCCCAGTGTTGATGTAGCTCCGCCGATGGTTCCATACAACACTTCACGTGTTTAATAAACTTTAAAAATATAACACAATTATTTATGTTAGTTATTCACAACTCCAAATTCTTTTTGCATGGCTCAGTATTTGAAAAACTACAACTCCAAATTTTTATACTAACTTATTAACAAATTTTAAACTACTAACTATTAAAAACACACTTTAAAATACTGCATTTATTTGTTAAGGTTAGTGCAAGAAGATGTAATTAAATGTAAAGAGGTGTATTTTGAATGTGCATAAAAACAAGTATCCTCCAAATCAGCACCTAGCAGCAGAGAAATGATTACTCTTTAGTATTAATTAAGAACTTAACTGGATAGCATTCACAAGCACTTAGTTGAAATGGACCACCAACAGTTCCAGCATATTAGAAGGGAAGGCCTCAGCCCTCAAGTATGAGACACACACACAGACATAAGGACCGACAAAGAATATCTGTAATTATCTTAATCAACCTGAAGTACTGCAATCTTGCTGAATTCAGAAGCACTGGCATCAATGCCAGCAAAGCGGAAATCACAATACCATTCATGACTACAATAGATGGAATCATACCAGCCATCGTAAACAGTAGAATTTTCATTCAAGATCATAGCACAAAATCCTAACAATCTACAATTGCAAATTTCGAAATCCTAAACAAATGTTTCCTTCAGAATCATGGAACCAAAAAAGAACAAACAAGTAATTCATCCACGACAAAGTTACAAGTCGCAAATATAAAATCTTCACAGAGACTTACCTTGGAGTTGGAACTGGACTGAAGCAGCAACTGAGGGGATCGCCAGATTGGGAAGACGCAGCAAGCAAGCAAGCTGAATCTGAATTGCGGCAATCGCCTCTTCCGCCTGACGCGCGACGACGAGAGCGTGGGAATAGGCCCAAACTTCTGTAGTTTAGAGGCCCATAACTACATAATTACGAGGCCCAACTCAAGCTAGAAAGAAAGCTGCATCTTCAACCTTCTAACTCTCTCTCTACCGTCTAATAGTAATTAACTAATCGGAGGGAGAGTTCGTCAAAGACAGTGGAGAGTCAATGCTCGGCGATGCCAACAGTTACTGAAATCTGATGTTTCCAGATTACATTTGGAGTTGTTCATTACAAGGAGACTAGAAAGAGAAGTTGTCCATTACATGGTCGATCTCTCGTCTCAATCTCCCTCTCATCTACTTCAATGGCGACAACTCACAAACCTCTGAAGCTGAAACACCGACCCAGATCCTCAATCTTAAACCTGCTGATCTGGGTAGCCGCGGTTGCACTTCTTTTCATCTTCTCATCCCTGATTTCAACGAATGGGTCCTCCTTCCCCTCTATGAATGTCATCAAGGGCCTAATGAGCTCCAAACGATCCAAGCGGGAGCACACTCTACATGACAAGTATTTGTACTGGGGGAATAGAATTGATTGTCCTGGAAAGCATTGCGACTCTTGTGAAGGTCTGGGTCACCAGGAGTCCAGCCTCAGGTGTGCTCTTGAGGAGGCTTTGTTTCTCAACAGGTAAATTGATGGTGGATAGTTCTCCGACTTGCTTATCTTG
This sequence comes from Linum usitatissimum, assembly GCA_030674075.2. Classification (NCBI taxonomy): domain Eukaryota; kingdom Viridiplantae; phylum Streptophyta; class Magnoliopsida; order Malpighiales; family Linaceae; genus Linum; species Linum usitatissimum. The sequence continues at coordinate 5,105,808 of JAUJYP020001374.1, forward strand.
TTCTAACTGGATTCTAACTTGTGGTGTACTGAATGTGATGGTTTTCATGCTAGCAAATTGCCTGGAAGAGAATGCGGGTTCTTGTATGCTTGGGTACTCAATCGTTAGGGGCTACATTTCAATCAGTTTCCATAAGATATGATTCAAACTTCTGATCAATGCTTGTATCACACTGTTGCAGAACTTTTGTCATGCCTTCTAGAATGTGTATCAACCCGATCCACAATGAGAAGGGAATTCTTCATCATTCTGCCAATTCAAATCCTGAAGAAAGGTTTGTTTGCTGAATATCAACCATGTCATGTTTGGCCTGCAAAAATCTTTAAGGGACAAAGCCTTTTGAGTAATGCTATAAATCACTGGTCTGCAGCTTAGTTAGTTGATGTGGTTCCAATTTTGAATGAAATCATCACAGAACCGAGGGAAGCTTGAGTGGGAAACTTGGAAACTCAGCTAGCCTGTTCTAAAGCGTGTTTTCTGTTTCTCTTGGAAGGTGGACATCGAACTCTTGCAGGATGGACTCCTTGTATGATATAGACCTCATGTCTGAAACTGTCCCTGTTATCTTGGATAATTCAAGAGAGTGGTTTCATGTTGTTTCTACTGCGATGAAGTTGGGATCAAGGGGAATTGCCCATGTTCAAGGAGTTAGTAGATCTGCACTCAAAGAAGGCAGTCACTACACCAACCTATTGCTCATAAATCTAACTGCAAGCCCTCTTTCATGGTATGTAACATTTTTGTATCACTGTTTTATTTGTGGCTTTTCTTCTCAAACTTAGGATTCACTTAATCAGTTGCTGGTGTAGAAGTCATCTGGACTGTGGATGTGAGGCTCTGCAAATGAATGAAAAGGCTTCTTCTTTTTATCAGTATTGCCAGAATCGTCACGTCTTTGTTTTTACCTTGATAATTAATGATTATGATACATGTCCGGTTTTTCACTTTACTTGAAATGAAGAAGGTTCTATTTACTCTACTTTAATCGGTTCACTAGTTTTGTTGGGAATCCTTGAGCAACTTGAAAGCCTGAAGGGTTCCCTTGGCACATTCATTGACATATTTGATGGATGGAGATTGCATGTTTTTGTGGAACTTCAAGCTATTTCAATAAGTTGAGACAGTTTGGTCTGGTTTTAGCTGCTCCATCTGGGACAGTTAAATGAAGTACAATAAAGTTATAAAGGAGGTCCTATAATTTTTTTTGTTTTCCTATGATAGGTATTGTCGAAAGATGTATCTTATGGATGAATTATATTACTGAAAACTGTAGTATTTGTTTGAGGGAGCTAATCGTAACACTATTCAGGTTCATGGAGTGCAAGGACAGAAACAACCGCAGTGCAATAATGCTGCCATACACATTTCTACCTTCAATGGCATCAGAGAGATTGCGAGATGCTGCGGATACGGTCAGTTATAAGTACTTTTTTATGGATATTCTGCTTAGATTTCTATGTAAGAAAAGACGCAACACTTTGTACGACTGTCAGTGTCCAATCATGGTCATACAGGTTGACCTTGTCAATGGAATTCATTTGTTAAATGTTTTGGTCTTCAATTGAGCGCTTCTATTCTTAATCTTTTTGTCCCTGAAAGTACATGGAAGATTTGTTTTCTGTAAGTTGTTGATTAATTGCTCATCCTCGTCTTATCTACAGATCATATCGCAACTTGGAGATTATGATGCTATCCATGTTCGCCGTGGCGATAAAATCAAAACAAGGAAGGATAGGTTTGGTGTTCCTCGAACCCTACATCCTCATTTGGACAGGGACACGCGCCCAGAATTTATGCTTCGGAGAATAGAAAAATGGGTTCCTCCTGGAAGAACACTTTTTATTGCTTCAAATGAGAGGACGCCAAATTTCTTTTCACCTCTTTCCGTCAGGTAAACTGTCTTACCATATTCTCCTCTAAGGACAAAGGTAAGGTCCCTTACCTTTTCCTGCAGATTCCGTTGGGAAACCTGAAATTTGGATTTAGATCACTACATCTGAAAGCTTACTGAAATTCTATCTTTCTTTGGTTCTATCAAAATGGTAGTGTTCATTTTATAGAAACCGAAGCTTCAGTGTTCTATCAAGTAGTTAATATGTGTGGAGATGAGTCTGGTGCAAATTGTCCAGTGATTTAATTTTCTGAGTTTAACAATCAAACTATGCTGTGAATGTGGTCAGTAGACTGGTTTAAGGATTTGGGTTTTAGTATTATTTGCAGATATAAGCTAGCATATTCGTCAAACTACAGCAAGATGCTGGAGCCTTTGATTCAGAACAACTACGAACTCTTCATGATCGAAAGGCTGATATTGCGGGGTGCAAAAACATTTATCAAAACATACAAGGAAGATGAGACTGATCTCAGCCTCACGGACGACCGAAAGAAGAACACGAAGATATGGCAGCTGCCTGTGTATACCGCTGACGACAAACAAGACTAACAGATTCTCGTGCTCGGTGGACTTGGAGACATTCTCTTCCGGCACGAATGGGCATGGACGGAAGAGAGGATGGATGTATGTATATGTATATTGGGTTGGGTGGTGGGTTGATGTTTTGTTTTTGTAAATTGTGGTCCTGAGAATGGGAGGTTTAAGCGTTGATAGGGTTCCTTTTTTGGTGTGTGGTGGTATACTGAGCAGTTAGAATTACAGGCAGGTTTCGAAATGTGTGGAGAAAGATAAAGAGCGAAGGTTGGGGTGCAGAACCTTTACTTTGTTTTTGCGTCGTGAAAAGAGAATGAAACAAATTATAGTCCGACAACCATAGTAGTAGTAGTAGTAGTAGAAGTACCCAGTAGGCAGCCAGCCAGCCACCCAACTTGAGATGCCTCTGTGATTGTGGAATTTGGGTGTAAGGACCATCTGGATAATTAATTAATTTGTTTTTACCATCTGGGTGTTCTCGGTTGTAATTATTTTAGGGAGAAATTGTTAATTTTGTCAAATCTGGCTGGTAGCAACATCATCTTTTCCCTGCCAAATGGTTGCCGACTTACTCTGCACCAGCTAGATATAAAATCCTCGCCAACGACCACCACGGGCCCTACTAACCCTCTTTTGGCCCTTCTCCACCTCCTGCCTTTGCCTTTCCCTCACGCTTCTTCTTCCTAGAGAGAATTACAGTTCATTACGACAGCAAAAACTAATTGCCATAATTAGTCGTTTATTCCACCTTGCTTTGATAATGAAAATTATGGTTCTTAAAAGAAATACAGGTTAAGATTAGTGAAAAAGGCGCGGCGGATGACTCGAATGTATCGCATTCGAATCCAATTACACTCGTAAATGAACACTTATGCACTCATGTAACGTAATGTTTAATTTGTCTTGGCCCTTCGTTAGGGGCATGTTCTCGTTTGCTGATTACCAACTAATTACTGGGAATAATGCTCCATTGCTCAATAATCAACTTCCCAAAATATTCCGTTATGAATGAATATGCCTATTTATTACGTCACTGAATTATATTTGCTTTTAAATTAAAACGGATATTCCTAGAAAAACGGGAACACGGAGAGAAATAGAAAAAGAAAGGAATAATAATATTTTTGTTTCTTTTATTTTATCAAATTAATAACAAGGTTTTTTTATTATTTTACTAACTTTACTCCATCAGTTATTTTGTTATTATTTTTTGTCTAATCAACATTGTCACGTCATCTAGGATGACATGTGACTTTTTAGTATGATAATTATACCTTATTTAATTTTATTTCTTACAATAATTTTCAGTGGGTAAGATTTATCCGGATAAATATCTTTCTCCTTCATCTCCGGGCAATTCATTTTTCTGCTTAAATTGTTGTCGCAACTGCAACCCCTTAGCCCAAGACCGGGGAGGCGACGACTTTTCATCCAGTTGAATCATATTCCTCCTCCACTAGTTCCTTCTTCATCTAGTTGAATATAAGCACCTTCCTCCTTCAAGTTGAATATAATTATCTTCCTCCTTCATACCAGTAGAATTAGTTCTGTCATCAACCATCAACCAGTTCGATTCCACCCACCTTCAACATTAATGCACTCGTTGGCCTCCACAAAAGCCATGCTCTGTTTCGAAAATCGACTCAAAATAGATTTGTTGACTCCAATTTTTGGAACTTCCCAATTAATCACATGGTGAACCCTCTGTGCAACTTTCCCTCCATAAACGATTGTTGCGATAGGGGGTTAAATATTACGATTTCTTTGTGTGGGGAGGTTTCTCCGATTCGATCAAAATCTTGGAAAGGTTAGGGATCAGAGGAAGATGAAAACGAATATGAAGCTCCCAAAAAATTTGGAAAGGTTATAGGTTTGATTGAATGATGACAAATGATAGAGAATGAGTGGGATAGAGAGTAGAATGCTGATTTCAAAATAAAATGAAGTTGGAGGCAGACGGGAGGTAAAACACAGACAGTGATAATGAGATTGAGGAAGGGAGAGAATGATACCTAATGTGATAAGGTAATTTTACATTAGGGTTAAAATAATAATGACCGTAAAATAATTTTTTGATTAAAAATAAAAAATTAACAAAATTAATTATCACTCATTAGTCACGTGTCATCAATATGATATGTGACAATGCTGATTAGGCGAGAAATAACGACAAAAAAATGGATGAAGTAACGAAAAGAAAACGTTTAGCAAGTTGGTAAAACAATAACAGACAAAAATAATTTTTAATAATAAAAAAGCTTCTTTTTGATAAAGTAAAGATGGTATACTATAATTCCAAAAAGAAAATAAGAAAAAGGCGGAAATTAGTTTCAGCCGCATCACGATCAGTCAGTAACACTAGTAAGTAAAAATTAATTCTCGAACAATTTAAATAATGATAATAAACGCCTTTCTTCCAAACGGAAACAAAAGGGAACAAAAATCAAATCAAATCCTCAAATTTCTGCTCCCCTTACTCCACTCAAATTCCATTCGCCGATGCCGCACCTCGTCCGGGAGAATCTCTTCATCGGCAACATCACCGATGCGGCGGAGGTCCTCGCCGGTACCTCCTCCGACATCACTCACCTCCTTTCCGTCTTGAGCTCCGCCTCCATCTCTTTCTTCTCCGAGTGGCGCCCCAGCCTCTCCATCCCCACCAAGGGGATTAAGAAGGTTTACTTCAACCGCCAGCGGGACGGTCCAGCTCCTGACCAGGATGATGATGGTTCCGGCGCCAAGCTTATGTACTTGTTGGAGTACGCCGGCAACGACCTGAAATTAGTTCGGATGGCGGTGCCGATTAGGGATACGGAGAGCGAGGACCTTTTGGACTATTTGGAGGTGTGCTTGGATTTCATTGATCGTAGTCGGAAAGAAGGCTCTGTTATAGTTCACTGCTTTGCTGGTGTGTCCAGAAGGTAAATTCTCTTGGCTCCAGCATTTAGGTTTGTTTCTTTGCTGCTGTCTTATCTATTTACTTGGATTGACTTCCGTCTCTCCTGAATATTTGTTCCTTAGTGGTAGGGAAACGTTCTGGTCTGATAATTGATGATTGATTCATTCCGATACTAATATATCTTACTGAACCTGAATGCTAATAGGATGTCTGGTTTTCCTTTGGTGTAATACTAGAAATACGCTGTTGTTCTTTCTATTAGAATCAAGGTTTGACATTAATTTGATTCATCCAATGGAAATGGAATATGAATAATCATCTGCAACTTCTATGGTCCAACTTTCAGCTACAGCTCTACCTTTGTGGGAATCATGTGAATCTCATCCAATTTGTCCAGTTTTGGACTGATAACGATCGTAAATTTCTTCTGTGTTCAGTGCAGCTGTGATTACAGCATACTTGATGAGAAGTGAACAACTCAGTCTTGAAGGTCAGGGCACTTTTCCTTTTTTCGTTTTCTTTGGGGTTGTTCTATTACCAGTCTTCAAATTGGTGTATAGCTATTTACTACGAAATAATTTTGGGGTACAGTTCTACTATTTTTGCTAACTAATTTGTATTTACATTTGATTTACTGGAGCCATTTGTTAATCTTCTTTTTATTCTCTCCCTGTCTGGATCCCCACAGATGCTCTTAAATCCCTCAGGGAAAGCTGCGAGTTTGTTTGCCCAAATGATGGCTTCCTAGATCAGGTGGTGATGCAAGACACCTATGCTGCATGCATATTAATCGTTTGGTTTGGGAAACTGCACAATTTCGTGATTTTAGAATATTAGTTTCTCAACATGTGCAGATCATCTTATCATTTAGTCTTTCTTTTTCTTCATTGCAGTTAAAAATGTATGAGGATATGGGCTTCAAGGTCGATCATGGTAGTTCAGTTTACAAGCGCTTCCATGTGAAAATATTAGGTACACTTTCCCCCTTGTTCTCCCTGGGGTCGGTACACATAAATTGCGAACAGCCTTCAAGTTATTTATTAATTAGCGGTTTGCTGTTTAATCTGGGTTGTGTGTTATATCATTTTAAGTTGCTCTCCATATTGTCTTAAACTGGTCTGCTCTGTGGTTATGTGATGTGCTATCGTTAATCTTGATAGGTTTCATCAGATTGAAAGCTCTGGAAAATATGTTTTGCTCAAGTAATTGCACCTAGTATTTGCGATAACCAACTATCTCTTTTTTATATGTAAAGTCAACTTGATATGATGCACTAATTTCATGTTCTGTTTGCTAACCTTGCTTCACCATCACTTTGTGCAAACTTTAGTACTTTCTTATTTTTCATGTGCAAATAAAGCATAACGAACTAGGAATTAACACTTCTGTTTGCATTTACTTCAGGTGTCTATCCAATACGGATCAATAACTTATCTTCCGATTTTTGGTTTCACATGTCTTATAATGTTGGTTCCCTCATTAGCACCTGACCTTAAAGATGACAATAAATTCAGTGTGTAAATTATGAGCGCCCTGTTCTTCCAGGTGACAGCTTTAACAGGGGAGACAAGATAGACAGTACTCTGTTTGCTGCGGATCCTGGTGTAGCTGCAGAAGTCACGCCACCACCAAATGGTGACAGAAAGCGAGACCAAGCATATCGATGCAAAAAGTGCCGAAGGCTTGTTGCGTTGCAGGAAAACGTTGTAGATCATGTTCCGGGAGAGGGCGAAACATCTTTCTCATGGAACAAACGAAAAAGTGGGAATCCATTTAGCAAGTCCGACGGGGCGGATTGTTCATCCATCTTTATCGAGCCTCTACGATGGATGACTGCAGGTATAGACATGATTATTTCCTGAAAGTAAGTGATTTGCGTGTAGAAATATTTGCGCAGAATACAAGAAACCCATAATGTGGTTTGATGTGATTCACGAAATGGCAGTGGAAGAAGGGGGGCTAGAAGGGAAGTTGGCATGCGCACACTGCGATGCTAGGTTGGGATACTTCAATTGGGCGGGGATACAATGCAGCTGTGGGAGTTGGATTACCCCTGCTTTCCAGCTTCACAAAGGCCGAGTCGACGTCAGTACTCTGTAACTGCCCACTGCAAATTCAGTTGAGAATGAGGAAACAAGTTGCCCAGTTTGACATCACCTCTGCTCTGCTCTGCTCTTTTAGATTATTACTATTATTATTATTATTATTATTATTTATTTAGAGCAGTCGAGACAACCAACATAAAAGAAAAAGGATGCCTGGCGATAATGCTGCAATTTGATTTGATTTTGAGTGAAACAAACAGCGCAGGGAGAGGCAACGACGGTCAGAGGGGTCCTTTGCTAAAACATCGTTCCAAGTACACCCGACATCATACATACTACGTGTGTAATAATCGTTTTTGGCAGAAAGCATGTTCATTTTTTGGGTATGTTTTTGCTCGCAAGCTGCCGTGATGGTTTCAGATTCAATACGGGACATACATACAATCTTATTGGGAATATTCGAAATAACTAGCTATTGGGTAGGTTTGATATTGAGTTTGAAGTTTTCGTTTGGTATTTGAGATTTTAAGTTTCAAGCTGTAAGTAGCTTTGTTCCCTCATCTATGTTAAGCATCTTCATCATGAAACTGCAGTGAAGAACCAGTCGGGAGAAAGAAACGGTTTATACGTGTGAGCCAAACCAATATTGACATCGCCATTCTTAGGCAACTTCCCCAAGTTAAAAGTTTAGAACTCTCAGCTGATTATGATATATTGCACTATAATAGAATTGTTAAAAGAGTTTCAGGTTTTTTATTGAATCTATAAACAAATCATAAAAAAATAAAGCTTACCACAAACAAAGCACACTAGTACAAACACATAATATAGGGGATTTGTTAATTATATCTTCTTTCAAAAGTGTAGCACTTTTTTAAAAAGTTTACATGTAAAACCCGCAGAAGTCTTCCTTCCGTTGAGAGCCGATTTTTTAGATTTTTATAACATTTGGTTTATAATTTGGTGTCGACGCCGCCCATAACATCTTTCTTTCACCACCACCACCACCATTATCATCGTCGAGCCCCACCATCATCGTTATCGTCGATTCCTCATCCTCCTTTCAATCACCATGACGAGCATTTCAACATCTGTTGCGGAAACAGCAATGCAACAACAACTTAATGCGCTGCAGCTAACAAAGGAGGAGAACGAGAGCCCCTCTAAACAGATGAAGAGTATCAAGGGGAATTCAAAAAAACCTGACAACGGCAGGCCTGAACAACAGGTCCTGCCCCAAGAAGTGATCCTTCGGCGAGAACTCATTCGAGGTATCGGCGGCCTCTTCGACTGTTTGATGTTTTGGGTGTCCCCAATTTGGGCTTCATTTTCGAATGTTTCTTTCTCCCTGAACAATTATTTCTTATTTGCTTTCACTTTTGCGGTCGGGTAGAGTTTAGTATTTAGGATGTTAACCGGTGTTTAAGGATTTTTACTATAGGGGTGATTCAAAGCACAAAAGTAGTAGCTCAAACTACACTTTTATGGGACCGAATTTCATTCGTTATGAGTAGTAATCCTCCTTGAAGATTGTTTGACAAATTGAATATCATTTAGCTAAGAGTATAATAATATAAGTAAATTAATTTAAAAAAAAACAAAAAAAAGCACACTAGTGGTGCAAACTACCATGCCGTTCCGGCAGCTGGTGCCGACGGAACAATACCAAATTGCGGGGCCGCCTTGTTCGTGTGTCGCATCAACTTACCTTCTTCCATATACTACAAACAGTTACATTAGGGTGTCAATTTTATTCAATATCCATTTGATCATCCATATCTAATTCAATTTAATTGGATTGTAACGGCTTCTTTCCGTCAAGTCTCTTCTCATTTTTTGTGGCATCGTTTTTGCAAATGAGGAGCTTGGAGGCTAGGCTGGAAATGGAAGAGGTGCGGTAGAGGGTTAAAACGGTGCCGTCTATGGTGGCTAGGGGGTGGCCGGTGGCGGAGCTGAAGAGAACGTAGGAGGCGTGGATTCCGGGGGTGGTTTGAGGGAAGTAGGTGACAAGGTTGACGTCGATGTAAGGTAAGGAAGGCGTGGAGGACCATGTTGGCATTAGGAGGAGGGAGGAGGTCGGTGAAATGGTGTAGCTTTGTCGGATTGGGGTTTGGAGGGTGGAAGGGATGATGGTGGGGAGAGAGGTGTGGAAGAGGTTGATTAAGGCGGCGTGTTTAATCCATAAATGTAGAAGAAGACCTAGTCTGGTAAAACAAATTAAAACTTACCTCTAAAGGGGGACGTGGCAGTACTAATCTACGTGGAATCCTATATGGACTCCATTCTGTTACCCACTATTTACGCGGACAAAAATACAGTTACGTATAACCGTCAACGTTAAAATTCACGATTTTTCGTTAGTCAAATTGGAAAAGTGTGTTATTTATATTTCGAAAAATATGAGCCAAATTGGATTTGAGGTCTATACGTTGTGTCTTATTTGATAATTTTCCCTATTAATTATTACTAATAACTTACTAGGACTAGTTATTTTTTGTATACCGGTTAGTCAGTATTATAACTAGTTATGCTATGAATCATATAACTAGTTATTGGAATTAAGTAATTAGTCTTTACAAAAATAAGTAATAAATTGTAACACCCCGACTTTTTTCGATAACATATTATATGCTTTGGGTATAACTAATTTTTTACGGATTTATTTTTAGATGCATAACAGTGACTTCTCAAGAGGTCACCCATTTTTGCACTGCTCCTCCATCTCACCCTGAAAACGCTTTTTATTAGTTAGACACGGATTGTTACTTATAACACATGGATCTCTTCTGTATTTTGTTGATATGAAATTTGCTTAAGGTGTTACATAAATAATTAGTTATGTCATCGTATAACTAGTTATTTAGTATTATGATAATTAGTTATTTGAAAATATAAGTAATTATAAATGCTCTAAAAAGTGTCGTTGAGGCGAATGTCTTCCAGACTATAACTAATTATAAACAATTGTAACTTATTATTAAGTTATATAACTAGTTATAAATCATTATAATGACTAGTTACATACGACTATTACTAATCATTTAAAAATACGTTGGTTTGCAAATGGAAGCTTTACAAACTAAGAACTGAAGAGATTGTGACGATACAAAGATCGAGGAAGATTAAATAATTAGCTCTTCAATGGTTCTTCACAATACAGTGCTCTTGGATATTAAATAATTAGCACTTCATAGCAGTGCTTCACATGGATCAGTAGCTGTATAAGATTAGTAGAATCAGTAGTACACTTCAGCTCCGCAGTTTGGATATTAAATAGTACACATAATCATCCAAATCCGATCCAAATCCGATCATTTAAAATTTATAAATACATATCCGTATCCGATTCATCCATCTATACTGCGCTTATTAGAACGTCAATCAGTATCGACGGAGTCGAATGCAATGAGCCAAAGTCACCTTTATTCAACTTATTCATCAGGTGCCACCACCCTGAAATCGAACTTGCTTCAATTGGGTCTAATCTATCACATAGAAATATCAAACATCTTCCGAGTCCAAAGGAAACATTTCAGCTTTTACGGTCAGATTAAAGAGATAAAAAGTAGTCGCTTCCTCGGCAGATCTTCGTCTTCAAGCACCCGGTATACGAGCTGAAGCAAAGGCAACAAAGAGAATAGAGAATCAGCTGCTAGATCCTTTGACCTGGGGAAGAGCTGGGATAAAGGAGAAAGTGTAATGATCCCATAAAATGTAATTGCAGAAGGACTGACCTTATGGATGCCCATTGGCTAAAAAAGCTCGGTTCTCCAACTACGCACCCTCCATTGCTTGACCCTAATTCCAATAGTTCAAAACTCAGCAGTGACATCATTGAAAAAAGATTGAATAGAATGTGCTGGTATAAGTTTCTTTTCTTGGTACGTAGGGAGAGTAAAGTAGACTACCTTTCCAGAGTCAATGATTAACGACATGACAGGTATGGATTGAGAACTCCAAATATCAACAAACACCTGCAGAGAAAAAGAACAGTCAGGTGTAAGCAAAACATAAACAAGCTTGACAATAACACTTTCGCAAATGCGTGAGAAGTACAATTATCTCAAAACAATCAAAGCTCTATCACAATTATAGAACAGAGTTCATTAGCTCACAAAGAATAAGCAGCGGCAAAAATCCAACTCTACATCAACGTCTCCCACAAAATCTTTTAATAAAAGAATTTTCTGTCATCATTCTTGGCTTTTGCCAGCTGTAGGCCTGAAGTTGGATTTTTTCTCAACGCTTCTCCAGGATGATCCTTTTCCATTCAAAATCCCCAGCACCCTAACACGTCTTGGCTGGGGAAACTGAAATAAGGGGATCCAGAAGCGAGAAAGTTGAGGTAAGAAAGTTTCATACAAAAGAGTTTGACGGTTATTATAGTCTGTAATGCTGGTTGATAAATGCTCACCCATTATTGACGGGGTGCTGCGAAGATCCGTGCCAAAGTCACTCTTTAGCTGTAAGGATCATACCTGAAGAATCCAGTCTATTGTGTGCACCGAGGGCAAACAATAACCAACAGACTCACAAAACAACCAGAATGATGGTATTGTTTTGCTAGTTGCCTCCGATAATTCAGTTAGTTTAAGACCTTGAGTCTTTTTTCCCCATGCCTATGAACTTTGCAATCCAGTGCCACCATTCCCAACTTCAATACTCAAACTCCAATACAAGCAGCTAGTTTAGGAGGATCCTCATTAGTGATCATCTGAATCTGACAACTATTCCTGCATAAATAATCGTAAGTGATGTACATGAGGAAATCCAGAAAGAGGCCCTTTTCATATGTTGCCCTTGCAACTTCAGCTTCCTTCTGGATATTGCTATAAGCTCTGTCCGTAATCTTATAAGAAATTTCATCCAGAACAAGTGGAAGCTCTCTTAATCTCTGCATCCACATTAGGGTCCTCTCAGGCATTCCTTGCCTACAAAACTGAGACAATAATGTATTGATAGTACTAACATTTGGAGCAAACCCTAATTTAAGAAGTCTAGCAGTCAGGATTACCGCACGATCCAGAACATCCATACAAACACCTTTTATCATTGTGTTGTATGTTACCGTGTTTGGGACAATACCCATTGTAATCAACTCATTCAACAAGAAAACAGCTCGATTCATTTTTTGATTACCACAGAATCCATGAATTCGGATGTTATAAGTGGTGATGTCTGGTTCCCATCCACCGGCATACATTTTCTTCACGAGCTCATCTGCATGGACCAGTTGAAATGCTTTACAATATCCACCGATCAAAGTGTTGTATGTGACAATATCAGGGGTCAAGCTAGATTGGAACATGTCTGCAACTGCATCTCAGCAAGCTTCATATTTCCTAAATTACAGAACCCATTGATGATGATATTAATTGTGAAAGTGTCAGGTTCAAAGCCCTTTTGCCTCATCTCTCTTTCCAATTGTAGCGCTTGATTAATGTTCCCAGAGTTGCAAAATCCAAGGATCAAGGAGTTGTAAGTAAAAATGTTAGGGATGCATCCTTTCACTGACATTTCCAAGAATACACTATATGCCTCCTCCATCATCCCTGCTTTAGAAAGGCCATCAATGAAAGCCGAATAGGCAACAACATCAAAACAAGTACCCATCTTTTCCATTTCTTTCCATAGAATGCAAGCCCGATCTACATCCCCTGTCTTGAAATATCCATCCAGGATAACAGTAAAAGCTTTTCTATCAATATGAAATCCTTGTCAATCATTCTATGCAAAAGTTCTGATGCTTCCTGCAAACGACCCTTAATGGATAAGCCCATAAGTAACGAACTGCATGTTAAAGAAGAAGGAGATATACCGAAACTGACCATGAGTTTGTAAGTTTCATAGGCATTCTCTTCTTCTCCAAGTTGGCAACATGCAACAATGACTGAGTTGAAAGCAACAATACTTACATACACTCCCTTCTCAAGGATATCTTTTAGGAGTTGAATTGCTTCATCTAAATGCCCTGCCCAGCACAGCCTTGCAATGGCAATATCATATAGTGAAGAAGAAGTTGGAAGTAACCCCGAAACAGGCAAATCTGTCAACAAGCAGTCAGCATCCTCTCCTCTTCCATACCTATAATATCCAGCAACCAAAATATTGAATGTCACACCGTCAGGTGGTACGCCAGAGCTTTTCATTTCATCATAAAGCATATTTGCTTGAACAACGTCCTTTGCCTTCAGATATCCATTCAACATTGTATTAAATATAGAGACATTAGGGGAAAGACCCAACTCGTGAATCCCGTCAAATATCTTTCTTGCTTCTTCTACCTTTCCCTTACTACAGAATGCATTCACTACAGTGTTCACTGTAGCTGTAGTCGGCTTACAGCCACTCCGAATCATGAAATCTAACCAACAAAGTGCCTCAGAAGTTTGCGCCCTCATACAATACGCGTTAATCAAAATGTTGTATGTATACACATCCGGTTGACAACGAAATTTCTGCATTATATACAACAGACTCTCCCCAACTCTGACATGCCCTCTCTGACAAAAACCATGAATAATAGTGTTGATATTGTAATTATCAGGTTGACATCCTATCCGAATAATGTCCCTGAAAAACATCAAGGCACCCTCAAGATCACCAACTTTGAACAAAAACTTCAACAAGATAGTGATAGCAGACGGACTCGGCTTAACACCAGCGTCCCTCATCCTGGCTAAAATACCAAGAGCCTCATAACCCATATTTGCATTCAAGAAACTCCGCATGATGGTGTCGAGAACTGAAAAATCAGACTCATATTCACTGTGGTGGTCCCACATAAATTGCACCAAGCCTCTACTCCTCTTAGACCCAATTCTCCTGATAACCCACGAAACTACATCCTGTGCAAGGTACCTGTGATCATGTGAATCCAAGACATGGGCAGCAATGCAGCAGGACTTGACTGTATCCTCGGAATCATTTTGAAAAACAAGTTTGAAGAATGCAAAGGCGGTTTCACGGGAGTTGAACATTTCCATTGTCTTCACCAATAGGAAAGGACAGAACTTTTCAGAGAGGGCTGCAACAACGTATCCTTTCCGTCTCTTAATCAACTTACACAATCCAATAACCAAGAGACGGCATTCATTGGAGTTCAAAGAGTGGGGGTTTAGGGAACGAGTAATGGGGGAAAATTGGTGGAGGTAATAGTAGGGTGAAGAATGAATTCGTGCAAAACCAATGAAGAATGGGTGCACCTTGTTAAAGTGGCCAGCCACTTGCCGCACAAGTATTGCAGACATCCGCCAATATGTTAATGTCAGCCCTGTCCAAGATTACAGAGGATCGAATTAGAGATACAAGGAACACAGACAGCCACCTGATAAATTGATTATGATTTTCACGGGAGGAATATGATTGGGGTATAAGAAAGTAAGTTAGGGAGAAGAGAAAGTTATTGAACTTACGTGGAGGGAGCTGAACTGGTGGAAATAGGAGAAGAAACTAGTTGCCATGATTTGATTTCTGTTGGTTCTAGTTGCGGGCGGTGGGCATTACAGTTTCCATCCAATGGAGAGAGGATGGTGGAGGAGAAGAAATGAGGGATTTGGCCGTCGTAGTAGTCGCCGCCGCCGCCGATTGATTAGATAGAGAGAGAAGGACGACGGACGGCAGAACCCAAGGGTGGAGGTAAAATTATAATTTATTATTAGAAGAAGGAGAAATAGAAAAGATTGTCCGGAATGGACTACTTTCTCTCAGGCCTGGGCAGTCGTATTGGGCTTCAAAACTCAGCTTTTAGGCCTTTTGTGCGGGTGGATCTTGGGCATTCTATTTTGTACTGTTTTGTTTTGGTTTGTGATCGTCGGGTTTAAGTATTCTCGCTTGCGTTTGATTTTTTATTTTATTTATTCAAATGGTTTCGTTAAGAAGTAAAAAGATAAAAAAAAGTAAAATTTGAACATCAAGATTGAGGATTATTGATAATATATTTTGAAAATATTTAAAAATCAAAACTATTAAAGAATGAGCGATTCCATTAGCTAAGCGACGAACTGAATTGTCTTTCCAGTAGTATTAGTAGTTTTGGTTGAAAACTTCAACATCCATTAAATACAAGATAATAGTAGAATTAGTAGTTTTGATTTATAGAAATAAATTAGGAGGTTCTAAAGTGAGAGCAACTAAGGTGTTCTGTTCTCCTAATACAATTTGCCATCCCTCTGAACTCTAGTACTGTATAATTACAAGAAGGAATAACACAAAATACAAAATCACTGCTTCACCTGTATAATTAATCCCTCGCTACCAAAATATTCACAGCTGAAGAAGGTCCCCTCAGTTTAGTTGCTCTGTTGTTAGTTTTACTTTACTCAGACAGACGTCTCAACTTCCTCTCGGTTTGCTTCTTACAGCTTTGGCATGCTGTTCCGTGAAAGCCTCCATCTCTCTCGCATTCTCTTCCAGCTTGGCCTTCAAACCACGCACATGTTTCGCTATCCTTAAGCACGTCTCATCACGTCTTGAACTTACTACTGGGAAGCAAATCGATGGCTCCCTAAAAACACCATCATTCCCAACTATCAGTATCACCTTCGGTTTTTTGCAAATATATGCAAGTCCATTGCAGAAAGTACGCACCTTTGTCCAAGAGAAGCCACTCCATCTGCTCTTAATATCCCGCCATCCAAAGAGACAGCACCTTCAATATGCTGATGCTCCCTTCCATAGTAAGTACATCAGCTCTCTGGTTTCGTAGACCTGAAGTTTCCCAAACAGGTGATGGAATAATGTTTCCCTGAGCCCATATCCTCCAGCAGTCCTTGTTTCTATATGGTTTCTCTCTATGTCAACCATATTTACTGCGTACCCTACGAAACCAGGTCTCGGTTCCCCATTAGGCATCATAGGCGGATCTAGTTTCAGCCTCCCTTGAGGGCTGCATCAGAAACAAACAGTATTAGCTAAAAGGCTTAGGGAAACGAGAGCAAGACTCTAACTACAGTTTCTTTACCCTCTGTTCCACCAATTATTAATCCTAGAAAACCGGAAATCGATAATGAACGATTATGGAAGGAGGAAAAAAGTATGCAGTTTACCACAAATCTTCCATTTATGGATCTTCCTAGAGCAGCTTCTTGTGCGTGAACGCCAAACTCGAGATTAATATCCCCATTTTCTCTATACTTCTCCAGGGTAGTGATTGCTTCACTAAAAGATCTACAAACCACGGCAAGCATCTGATCTTCTCCCAAGTACTCTGCTAATATTCTGGCAAGGACATAAGCCCGAAGGCTGTTACTGAGAACATTTCGAAAGAGCTTACAGTTAGTGAACACTGAACAACATGTAAACTAACATATACCTGCTTAGCTTGCCAGTGCTCACTGTCCCAAGTTGCACGACCAGGCCAATAATACCTCCACTAAAATGTGGTTCTTCTCTTGGGTTTGATTGACTATAGCAGATGGGGAATTAGTCCTCTCTATTCTTTCTCAACTTCCTCCTTTGTAAGAAGACAGTCCACTATACTGAGAGAGTGATCTTGGCAGATTCTGGGTTTCCAAACCTTGAAGTTGTGACATATCAAATAGCTTTCCTAGCGTACAAACATCACCAACTATTTTGTAGAATTATAATAGGATTTGTATTAGGTTTTAGTATTATTAGGTTAGTTTTCAATGTATAGTTTTTCCTTTTTTAGTGTGGATAGTATTATAATCCTAGTCCTAATAGAATTTTAACTTGTAGATTTGTAGCTCAAGCTTCCTCTTCTATATAAGGGAGGTATATACATACAAATTATTATCAAGTTATCATTCATTCACAAATCTGCATAATATCAGAGTCTGGTTCGGTGTGATCGGAAAGAGAAGAAGCTGGAGAGGCTGGGGGGAATGAAGAGAGATACTTACATAACACTGCAGCGTGGCAAAGTAGCCAGAAATGGAAACCGTTTTGGGGCAGGAGTTGTGGGTACGGAGAGAGTGTGATTGGGTGTGCTGATAGCGATGGGAACCACAATTATTGGCCGCTGATGAAAGATATGTAAAAGATCCGAACGAATTTTGGATGGTTAAGATTTCGAACAAGTGAGTCTTGTCGAGCAAGCTAGTAGTTGTTCCCTCTGTTATTCTACCAAGTGTCATTTGTGGGGTCGACCATCCTTTTTTGTCTTGGGGTTTGAATTTCCAATTTTTTTATAACTTTTTTTTAAATCAAGCATCATCACATTTTAATACAGTATCGAGAGGCACGCTGCTTAAAAAGCATTAACAAGTCTTGTTAACATGGAGGTACACTCCACAAGCGGAGCTACATAGAGACAACTGCTCTGTTCAAAAGATGGAACCTCTTATAACCGCACACCAATCCACAAGGATAACAGAAAATAAAACTACCTAGAAAAGAAGTCAGCCATTCAAACGAAACGAACTACCAACTAGAAAATAAAAAGTAATGTCTATGCTGAAAAGAACTAAAAGGAAACCTAGCAAGTTTGGGTGCACCCACGCTTTATTTGAAACCGCTAAACGAGGTTAGGATCTTAATTGTTTTGGTAATCTCCTCTAATTGCTTTCAAGAATGCTCAAGCTGCCAAAGATAAAGATGGACAAGTCTCTGGTGCAAAAGGAGACGAGCAACCCGTAGATAAAGTTGAGAAGTATGAGAAGGACAACAAGACTGCAATAAGCATCCTCCTGAATCACATGACTAATCCCATTTTTTATCTCTTGTTTGTCATGTCATTTGAAAAAGAGATATGGGAATTATTGGAGAGGAAATATGATGCTGATAATGCAGGGAGGAAAAAGTATGACGTTGGAAATTGGCTGAAATCCACGCTGAAGGTATAAAAATGTGTGAAATTCTTCAAGCTAATGTTTTGATTAAAAAATTGCCAGACTCCTGGGATAACTATAAAATGAAGCTCAAACATAAGAAGAAACCTATGTCATTAGAAGAGTTAGTAGGGCACATGAAGATTGAGGAAGCAAATCGTCAGAAGGACAAGCAAATCGTCAGAAGAGGCTGAGGTCTGACAGGGGTGAAGAGTACAGTTCAACGTTTCTCAAATAGGTCTGTGAACAAGTAGCTATAATCCATGAAACGATTGCTCCTTATTCCCCTCAACAAAATGGTATAGCGAAGGAAAGACAGAACTTTAAAAAATATGATGAATGTTATGCGGATTAGTTAAGGTGCTCCTCTTAATCTTTGGAGAAAAGCTGCTTTGGCAGCAACTTACATTCTGAACAGAGTCCGTTATAAGAAGCTTGATAAAACTCCATATGAACTCTGAAAAGGTTATTCACCTAACCTTTTTTTTTTTTGCAAGTGTGAGGGTGTTTAGTTAAAGTTGGCTTGATGGATCTAAAGAAATCACTTCTTGGACTCAAGACCTTTGATGCTATGCTTTTTGGTTATGCTACTAACAGTGCTGCCTATCGTTTTATGAGATTAAATGATAAGTCTATGTGTGAGTACAGAGATGCTGAGTTTTTAGAAGATATGTTTCCTTGTAAACCCACACCAAGTAAGAGGGATGGGAAGGAACCTGAAGAAGGAAGACAAAGTGGTCCTATTTTTTGCTCTGGAAACTCACAAAAAGAACTAGATGATGAGTTGAGAAGAAGCAAACGACAAAGAGTGGCCAAGAGTTTTGGAGATGACTTCATCGCCTCTTTCCTCATGGTATAGGAAAACTTTGAAATGTTAAATGAATTGTCATCTAATGTTTTTTTATCTGGACCAGAACCAACAACATACGAAGAAGCTATGAACTTGTTGGAAGCAAGCTTCTGGAAGGAACCCGATGACAGTGAAATAGACTCCATGTCCAAGCATATTTGGGAACTGGTAGACTTGCCAAAGTGTAATGGTTCTGATACATGTGGTATGAGAAATTTAAGAGGTCGTTTGTGCGGGTGAATTCGTAGGAAGAGAATTCAAATAGCTAGAGAATATGAGGGTCATGCTATTTCAAGAAATAGAATGTTTGGTTGTGTCATTTTAGGTGATTGTTGGGGATTAGAGAATTCAAAATTAAATGAAATGGAATGAATTCTCCCAAAATCCCCTTCCTAACTTAGTGATTTCAATATGAGCTCAAAATCTCTTGGGTCCCACATCAAGAATTCAAATCTCTAACATTCTCCCATAATTAATTGTGATCCAAACAATCTATTTGACAAAATCTCTAACTTAGAGATTTTAGAGACCAAATCACCCAAAATCACTCAAAACAATCACTTGCACAAACAACCCCTAATAGTACTATTGTTGAATTTGGATTCAAAGCTAATGGTTCTGATACATGTGTTTATACCAAGTGGTTTTGAAATGAATTAGGGGTCGTTTGATATGGATGCTATCTAAAATAAAATCACCCAATATCGTGATATTCGAGATATCTCCGTGTTTCGGAGCGCAAATACCATATATTCGAAGATATCGATATCACAAAACTGTGATATTCAATACTCTCGGTTTGGGAGAATATTGAATATCACCCCAATATTATTTGCAACGGACGAAAATACCCTAATTTTATGGTCTTCCACAAGGACAAAATGGTAACTTTATCTTAGTCATTATTATTACAAGTCCATCTCTCATTCTCTTTCCTTCATTATTGTTCCAAGCCCCACCACCCATTATCTTTCCTTCTTGCATTCTAACCAAACAAGAATTTAGTAAATTAACACATCCAATATCAATATCATCAAATATCACGATATCTCAAATATCATGATATTCCAGATATCGTCTACCAAACGATGCCTTAGTAATCCTTTGTCTCTATATGATGACATGTTGATCTTTAGCTCTAACTTATCTGTCATTGATGATACTAAAGCTTTCTTGTCATCCAAGTTTGAGATGAAAGATCTAGATGCGACTGACGTGATACTTGAAATCAGGGTTACCAAATCACAAGATGGTTCCACTCTTAGTCAACAACATTACATAGATAAGCTACTATCTTTAGTTTTAGAATATAATCACAATTCAGTGAGCACACCCTTTGACTCTAACTTCATCTTAAGAAAAACCTAGGATTGGCTATTGAGCAAGCTAAATATGATAAGATTATTGGAACTCTTATGTTTCTCACTAACTGTACAAGACCAGATGTATCTTTTGCTGTCAACAGACCTAGCAGGTACACCAGTAACCCTAGTGAAGAACACTGGAGGGCTCTGACTCAGGTCCTAAGATACCTAAAAGGTACTGCAAATTGGAGCTTGAGATACACTAGACATCCATCTGTACTGGAAGGGTATTGTGATGCCAACTGGGTGACCAGCAAAGACGATGTAAACTCAACTAGTGAATTTGTCTTCACCTTGGGAGGAGCTGCAGTTGCCTGGAAGTCCACAAAACAAACCTACATAGCAAAGTCCACCATGAAATCAGAATTCATAGCTCTTAATATAGCTAGTCAAGAAGCAGAATGGCTTAGATGTCTTCTTTCTGAATTTCCATATTGGGAAAAGCCATCTCCATCAGTCTCAATGCTGTGTGACTCACAGGTAGTCATCCATGTAGCCAACAGTTCAGTCTACAATGGAAAGAAAAGGCACTTGAGGATTCGACATGAATTTGTTAGAAATCTGCTGGAGAATGAAGTAATCTCTCTAAACTACATAAAGTCTGAGAGGAACCTAGCAGATCCCTTAACCAATGATTGTGAAGAAAAATGGTACTAGAAAGTGCTAAAGAAATGGGATTTTGGTCCCAGAGTTGATGAATTCAAGATGGATACCTGAGCTTATACTGAGCAAAATGGTCAAACGAAATCTTAGAAAGAATCAAGTTGAAATGAATTCCTGAGAAGAAGTGATAATCGAGCACTCTTCTGAATTCATAAAATTGGAAAGATCTAAACTGAGGATTCCTGAGAAGAAGTGAAATAAGCACTCTTCTGCATCCTTGAAGCTGAATAGTCAGAGTCCAAAAGAAGGGATGACTACATGAACTTAGTGACATAATACAAATCATAAATCTGCAGGTTGGTCGTTGAGTGATCTGGTGATCTGCAGAACCCCGATCATAGAAATTAATGGAGTCTATGACTCCTTGAGGAACATAAGCTGCAAATTACATTTTTGTTGGAAACAACTTCAGACTGAGAGTCAATGGTTCAAGGCTAAGTCCACCACTCTCATTTGCTCTGAAGATTTCTTGCATTACAGGATAAGTTCAAGTCATTCTGAAACTTAACTGCTACGTGTAAATTGCGTATAGAACATTGAGGGACAGAACTGCACTTGTGGGGGATTGTTGGAAGAATTGCAGTTCAATCGTCAAAACGTTGTGTTTTATTTAATTGCTTTTCCCAATGGTTAGTTGTCGATATCTGGGAAAAACTACGTTGAGTTAGTTCCTGGAATCAAGGGCCTCGATCCTTCTCTTTGTTGCTTTCTGTTCCATGATGATGATGATCAGGAGAAGATCTTGGTTGTTTGCTGAACGATCTACTGCCTATAAAAGGCAATCCATTTCACTACAGAAGCATTCAATCGAATACCAATCTCTTCTCCCTTTTTGAATCCACTGTTCTTAGTTTAAGTTCCAACTTGCAACCTACATCATCATAGGTTGTAAGCATACTGTGATTAACCTTCAGTTGCTTTGATGTATTGCTATTTCGGAGAATTTTACTTCAAAAGCAGTGCTTACACATGATCACAATTTGAGTTGCTTTTTCGAGTTATTTTGCTGGTTTATTGTTCTGATTGATAATTCATTGTTCGATGTGATCTTTGTGATTTAGTGGTTGTAGATTGTAATAGTTTCTAACAGCAACGACATGCCCAAAGTCCAATTTGAAAGCAAGTTTTTGTTTCTCTATTTTTCCAAAGTGAAAACAGAGCAGACCCAGATAGCAGTGATGAATTGAGTTGTGTACCGTGCAACCAAGGTAAGCAGAGACGACAGTAAAAAAAGCAGAAGGAAGAACTGAAACCCACCCAACACTTGTGTAGTTGTGTTTGCAGAGAAGAGAAAGCAAAAAGGAGAAGATGGAAACCGTAGCCCCCCTCCTCCTCTCCATTGATGACATTATTATTATATTATTATAGTTATTATAGCTGCAGCAACTCCACCACCAAAATTCTGGCCAATTAGCCCCCATACTCTGCAACTTAGCACAGCTAAAAGACAAACAACGTATGTATTAGCAACAGTGTAATAAATTTGGTGAGAGCTCAGTCTCACCAAATCCCCATTTAATGTTATCATCATATGTGTTTATTTTCCCTTGTGTCTAAAGGGAAGTTGTGAAGTTGCAATGCCAACCTAACTACATTGACTAATAATAAGCTAAGTCTGTGTCTTTCTCGTAAGTCATCACTTGGAATTTCACAGGCAGCCTTTACAGCAAGTTTTCCTGTTGACTCAACAAAGTAAGCCTTCAGGTTGACTCAACAATTGTTATCTCCATTCTCCACAATCCTCACTCAGGAGATGTTGGGCATCATGCCTGTACGGAGGAACTTGGACACCTTTATGACGGAAAATTGAAATTAAGAATGTGGTGGCAGATGTTTGAGCCAAAATCGAGCTGCGTAATGACTTGGTGACCAGCTGCAACCAGACGGTGGCTTTCACCGGAGGAATTCACAGTAGCGGATCTGGAATCTTGTATCTGTAGTATTGATCCACTTGATTTAAAAATTAAACCCAAAACCCTATATCTGTATTATTGATCAGTACTGGGCCTCGGGCGTTATACTTTAAATCTTTTACTAGGTGAAAACAACATTTCATTCAAAAGAAACAGAGCACAACCCACACCGAGAATCATGAACAGAACGAAGTATAACCTGTTAATCAGCGGTTATCAAATCGCCCAATGACGAACAGATAGCGACGCGCTCGGGAGTACACCCTAAATGTGCAGCCAGCTCGGAAAGTCCAATCCTTCCTACGAGCAAAACCTTTATCCGATGAAATCATATTACTAACAAATAAAAATTGACCTTTTAGTCAAGAGTATTTGATCATTACCTTTAACATCCGGCTGACCGATGCCTTTCAATATAACCCTTTAATGGAAGAGTTTCATTCTTCTTGATAATTATGGCTGGAAACGTGATGGCGAAAAGAACAGAGAGGTAGAGAGTTGCATTTTGTTTAATTTAGGAGAGAGATACTAAGTTGAGAAGAGATAAGAAAGATAGAGAGAATCAGAACTTTCGGTGTTGATCAATCAGATGGAGATGCAATCAGATTTTAATTCGGTGAAAATTAATTTATTATTTAATTAGTTTACTTAACTACAATAACTCAATACCTTTTTATCTTTTTTCCTTTTTTTATGTTTAGTTTAACAAAATTTTATTATGAAAACATGTTGACGTTTTGTATTCGGAAGCATGTGTTTTCAAATAGATATGCTTTACAAACACAATTAGTATTTTAATCAATATTTGGAAGATAATTAGTTTATATGCCTCTCTAAAGCTAATTGTTTAGATGGCTTAATTTTAAATATTTGTTGTGAAACTAACGAAGAGTTATGAAGATGGAAATATGAACAATATAAAATTAGAGTACAAGAGTAGAGGGAGAAGAGAATAACTTCTTATTGATATCTTTCTAAGTACAATGTGATGCTATATTTATAGAAATATTTTGCATAACCCCTACAATTTCTACATTCAATATATATGAATATGAAATAATGTGTAATCAAAGAGAAAGTTAACTATGGGTTGAGGGGTTACAAGTAACACCCTTATATGCATCTACTGTATGCATCTAATGTGCTTAATGGTTATTCATATATAATCAATATTTACATAACACTCCCACTTGGATGACTATTCGATGAGAATGTGGATCATTAACTCATACTCGGAAAACCCTATGGGATAAAAACACAGTTAAAGAAAAGAGTACATAACCATCATAGGACGTTGTTTAAGTCTGCCTCGTTAAAAAACCTTATCAGGAAAACCCAGTGGGAAAAATCATGATTAAGGGAAAAAGAGTGCAGTATGTATATACTTCCTCTCATGAGGAAATCAGTGCAGTGCATATATATACTCCCCCTCATAACGACATCAATGTCCATTGTTGTCTGGAGTTACATGGTGAACAAATCTTGAACGATTGTTCACTTATTGTTGGTTTGCACACTTATTTTACCATTGTCTTGCGATTAACGTTGAACAAATAAATTGGTTAAGCGTAGTTTTGCTAACGCAATCTTCTACTAACTTGAGGATATTTGCATAATATATTTCATGTATCATCTATAGGATCACGTCTGTGAATGGCGATGTGGTGTTATAAGTCTGTTTCATAAACCACATATAGTGGCATTATATACAATCAATTTATTGTTCACCGCCAACATGTATTTATATTCCAAAACCACGTAGTAGTTCTCATTTCGTTATAAAGATCGATTAAAATCGACATATAATCACATATAGTGATCTTACCACCATCAAGACTCTTATAGCCATAATATATCCATATAAATGTTTGATGGGTATTATTAGTATATCATTTATGATATACACGAGTCATGTTTGAGAGATGCATAATTTGCAAGTTAGTGGTAAGATTTATCTTTCCACATCTCAAACTTTCTAGCTAATCAAATACTTGATTGCTTTGAGAAACTCTTCATGAGTCTCAATAAAATATTTGCCATCTATGTGACAAAAGATGATGAAGACATTTAAAGTCTAACAAACAAAATAAATACATTGTAAATACAAAATAAAAATGAAAACTTTTTTATATGAAAACAATCTTGAAATCATAAAATATGTCAAAGATGAGTTTCCAAAATTCTACTTAAAAGGGAGAAAAAAGCAAATTATATACATAGAGAAATATTTGATATGTTAAATGTATCACTTCTCTCAATCTTTCAATCCATATGACATCAATTGGATATAATTGAATATTGTTCACGTGAACTTGAATTGTTTGCTTATAGCAAAATGAATTCTCGAGGGAATTTCATATACACATGTGTATTCGTTCATGTAAACCATACATATAGGTTGCAATGACATATATTTGGGGCAAACTCAGTCTCATCACATATTACTATACTAATCAAATAATGAAAAGTAGTTGCATCCACCATATAAAAATATATTTTCTCATAATCAATATATTATAGGTTTGTTGTACAAAACCTTTCAAAATGAGATGTCTAATAACTTTCAAGACTTATAATGAGATAAACATGTGTCTCATTTGCTTGGCATCTTCATATAGAGACTTTATGTCTTAAAACTTTTTACTTTTCTTGGGAATTTAGTTTTGCCTCAATTGAAAATTTTCTAACCAGTCTTTTGTTTGCATGCAGTTTGGCTCATAACCTCAGTAACGCGCATACACTCCATTGCGATCCCACAAACTCCCAGGAGGACCAACTCATATGGCATTATTCAACCACATGGACCTACACTGCTTCCTCTGATTATGAACTCTTGGCGTCCCGTACATTTACTTTTACAACTTCCAAAGTGTCCCCTGTTCACCCCCAGTTATGGCAATCGATATGGCGAGTTCAGGTCCACCCAAATCTTTGGTTCTTCCTCTGGAAACTATTACATCGAATCTTTCCCACACTGGAGGCTCTACGTGAAAAAAGGATAGATCTTCCAGCCAGGTGTCAAGTTTGTTGCACTCCAATCGAGTTACTAGAGCATATACTTTTCTTCTGCCCCATTTTCGACGTGATTTTATGCCTTATGGGGCTTGACTGTCCCGACCTTACCGGATACGCACTTATGCTTTTACTAGGAGTATATACTTTAACACCAGCCCCATTTGGTGCCTATTTGGACGCTTGCTTGGTGGCGGCTAGAAAAGTCGTAATCTTGTTGTTTTTGAGCAAAGTCAATGGATGCCATCGGTTCTTTACCGGCAGTTCCGTCGCTAGGTGGTGGAGCTACCTTTCCTCCTCCCTTCCCTCTCCTCTGTTTTAGTGTCCTCTCCGCCTCAGCTGTCATCCCCCGCGTCAAGACGGTTCGCCGCTTAGCTAATGGAGCCGTCCATTTTATGGCATTCCTGACTCTTGGATATCTCTCAGAAGTGTTGCTAGTAACCTCACACCTTGAATTGATGTTTAGATTTTATTGCTTTCTATCCTTTTGCCTCCTCGCGGAGCCATCTGAATAATAATAATAAAAACTTAACCTCTTATCCGTTTATTTATGTATTTTATAAAAGCATTTTAATCCGTTTTAATTTTATGAGTTATGACTTAAAAAAAATCGACGTATGTAGGTTGCACCTTAAGGGGAGGAGGCGGGCGTGTGCGTGACTGTGATAAATACGCTAACGCCGATTCCGCGGTTATGCACTTGTAGTTACTACTTACTTCTACTATCCTCCTTTCCTCACCTCACCACATTCTCTCTCTCTCTCTCTCTCTCTCTCTCTCACACACACACACAGACACAGCTATGACATTCCCTTAGAACAAACGCAGTTACTTATCAAAATGAACCAGAGGAAAAGACGAAGAAGAAGAATAATCATCATCAGTACATAGAGTACCTACCTATTTCTAAGGTTTTGATTCCAATTCCGCCTCCATTTCTCTCTCCTTCTTACTTCCAAGCTCTCATTGCTTATTACTTTGATTTCACTTTCTTCATTTTGCCAGTAGATTACTACATTTCTTATTATAAACCAAACTACCAAATATAAAAGGGAAGCGAAATCAAATTCCTGAAACCCCAACCCGTTGTCGGAGGAGGGAATGGGTAAGAAGAGCGGCGGCGGTGGGTGGTTCTCTTCAGTCAAGAAAGTTTTCAAATCCTCGCCAAAGGATTCTTCGCCCCAGAAGAAGGTAATAGACTATTCGATTTTCTCTTCCTAAATCCATTATTCATCAATTCGTTCTTTCCATGTCGTTGCAATTGCTCTCTGGAACTAATAAATCATGCAATTTGTGAGGAATTAACGGCCTGTTACTTGCTTGTGGTGGGGTTTCATTTCATTTAATTTGTTCGGTATCGCCATCAGGTAGTGACCAATTAATTTATTAATTCATGGGTACGTACTATGTGATTTCTTACTCATTCGAAAGTATAGTGTTTTTGTCTTTTCCTCTGGGATTGGGTAACTCTGTTTACAGTTCCTTACATCTTCTTCTTCTGAAGATGATGATCATAACATCAGCAGTATGTTTTAGCTCTGTATCCGCAAAAATGAAAATGTAGTTTGTTTCTTAGTTAGTTGTATAAATAATATAACATGGTCCCCGTCTGCATCAGCAAGAGGCCGACCACCACCACCGGCACTAAAGTTGTGATGCCAACCTTGCCATCCATATACCCCCACACCATCACATCTTCCATGTGCAACTTCTCCCCCCTCTCTTCCCCTGTTTCATCACCATCAACCCAACCCCAAAATCCTGCCTCTTCTTCTACTTTGTTGCTTTGTTGCTGCTGTCCGCCTGTCCCTACAATTACTGAATATTCCAATCCTGTTATTAGACTAATTAAGGTTGGGTTTGTTAACAATGTTTACGATTCTTAAGAAAGTTGACTTAAAACTTGTATGAAAGTGTTGACTTGAAATAGGGGAGGGACGTGAAAGGATTCCAAATGAAATTGTGTTTTCCAATCAACTCAAATGGACAAAAACCTTTTTCAGAAATTCTTTATATTCCTTGATTTAACATTCTTTACCTATCCTTAACTCAACTATTTTTCATTATTTTTAACTAAACTTTTCTGAGAATCTTGATCTTTTATGGTCAAATCTAGCCTAAATATCCATATGCAGCTATAATTATAATGCTTTAACTTCTATACTTTGGGTTTTTGGCAGAAGGAGAATAATAGTGGCGAGAAATGGCAGCACCACCACGATGCCCCTGAGGTTGTATCCTTTGAACATTTCCCAGCTGAGAGCTCCCCTGATGTCACAAATCAAGGAAGCTGTACGGCAACGTCCCCTGCTGCTTCTGAAGACAGAAACCACGCTATTGCTGTTGCTGCCGCCACAGCTGCTGCTGCACAAGCGGCAGTTGCAGCTGCCCAAGCTGCTGCTAAAGTGGTTCGATTGGCTGGATATGGTCGCCAGTCGAGAGAAGATAGAGCTGCTACCCTCATTCAATCACACTACAGAGGCTACCTTGTAACTTACTAATCCCTTTTTTCTCTCTTTTCTACCTACTAACATCTAGCCGATTAATTTGGTCCGTAATGCTTCCGTACATGCGGGTACTGAGTACACTCTATCATATTTTTACTGTATAGTGTGCATAAAATTACGAGGTTTTAATCTAGTATTTAGGTGCTTAAGATTTAGTGGCACATGTTGAGAGTTTAATTTTGAAAATTATGATTTATCAGTTTGAATTTATGGCAAAAGTTATAATTTGGCATTATTTAATAGGTTTTAGGATTTAATATGAGATGTTTAGGATTTATTATTTGGATTTTAAATTTTTAAATCGAATTTTTTTAATGTTGAGTGTACAATATATTTATATATACTTAAAAAAGGGATTAGCATGTAGAATGAAATAGATAAGAGGTAAGTGGTAAGTAATCAAGGCTGATCATCTGTCCCTTTCCAGGCGCCGTGCCATTTAGGACATCCTAACTGCAAGAGAGGGAAAAATTAAAAGAAGAAGAAAAAGATGCCTTCTGAACCAAGCAATGCAATGCAATGCGTGATTACTTTTATTAGCTCTCGGTGGTGCTTTACTTTACTTTGTCTTCATTCATTTAGACAGTTTCCCATTGGATATATGGACCCAGAAACTTCACAGTTTTGAATGAATATGTAAATGTGCTTTGACAGTTGAGTGGGGTAGTGTTAAAAAAGTATTTTCCTTTCCATGTGACTAACTTGTACTGTCGATGTCACATGTCTGTTTTTTTTTTGGGTGCAGGCTAGGCGTGCCTTGCGTGCATTGAAAGGATTAGTGAGGCTGCAAGCGTTGGTAAGAGGCCATAATGTGCGTAAACAAGCGCAGATGACGATGCGATGCATGCAAGCGCTTGTTCGAGTACAGGCTAGAGTAAGAGCTCGGAGGATGCAACTCACTCATGATAAGAAAGACCAACCCGAGGAAGAGGATGTGTATCGAGACCGAGACACGAATCGAAGGAGTCCATTGAAGAAGAGTTATATGGTTGAGAGTTGGGATAACAGGCGCCAACTATTCAAAGACAAGGAAAATGCTCTCAAGAAACATGAAGCCGTCATGCAAAGAGACAAGGCTCTTGCTTATGCTTATGCTTCTCAGGTGAAAACGAGTTCTATTGGATTTTTCCGTCTTTTTCTTTCCTCTGTGGTTGACTAATGTCTTCTTTGTAACGGTGGCAGCATCAAGAGCAAATATCGCAGCCCAGCCCAAACGGAATGGGCTTGGGCCTTTACTCTGACGAGCAAGCAAAAGCCCAGTGGGGTTGGAACTGGCTAGAACATTGGGTATCTCACAACGGCCGTCGTTTTGGCCCAACTGACCCTTCCTATGTAACATTGACGACCACCACCACAACCACCACCGATGACATGTCCGAGAAGACTGTCGAGCTGGACGTTGTTACTCCGACCAAGTTCTCTGGCAATGGCACTGAGAACCTCAGCATAGGCGTCATGGACACAGGCAGGAGCGGCGTGTATTCGGCTCGGCCCAGAAGACAACCTTCGACCCCGAACAATGTCCCTAGTTACATGGCACCAACCCATTCAGCTAAGGCCAAGGTCCGGACCAATTTGGGCCCGGTGAAACAAACCAGCCCATATACGCCACAGTGGAACTCGTCAACAAAGAGGGGACAAATTCTTGGGTCGTCATCAGTTTGTGACTCCTCTAGCTCCGGCGGTGGCACGACGATTTACCATGTTCCGAAGAGCCCAAACCCTAAGGGTACGGCGATGCACTCTTTCTCTAGACGGCTGCCGGGGGACTATAGCCCGGATTCTAGAGGCGGCACTGACGAATGGAGACTTCCGACGAACGAGGGCCACCGCTGGAGGCATGATTTTGGGTGACGATGATATGTATACACGTGTGCATTTGTGGTTTTTACTTTCTTGTAATGCACGTTAATTATTCAAACTTTAGTTGCTCAAAAGTGTGTTTTTGGTAACTTAATGATGTCATAAAGCCCAGAGGGTCTGTAATAACATGTCTGTACTATTAAAAGATTGTACTGCTGAATGTAAGTTTGTGTTCGTATGCAAATGTGTTGGACGCCTGGACTCATTAAAGAAATCAATAAACTTTGATTAGTTGAAACTCAACTGATTCAAAAGGCTAGTAGCCGATTTAAATTATCAGTCAACTCAAACTAGATGCGGTATGCATTGTGACTGAACATCAAGAAAGAAAAATATGGCAATTTTTGCGTGGTTTAGCTAATTGGGTTTATTCTCCGGATCGCAATTGAAGGATAAGGTAGTAAGTCGCTTTTGGAAAAAAAAGTGCTCAATCGTTCTATTTGAAAGGTCAGTCTTTGTACAAAACCAAAATTTAATCGGAATTCGGATGTAATGAAATTCACAGCAAGTAAGGGTTCTCCATATAAAATAAATAGTTGCAGTTCCAGCAAAAAAAAGGAGTTGAGCCTTGGAGAATTCTGACCGTAGAGTAGAATAAATAGGGAACTGAAGGCTTATAGGTAAGGTAAAGCATCTCGCATAAAGAAAGGAACTCAGCAGTGTGGATGAAGAGTCGGATAAATATGACTTCTGGATTTGATCCAAAAAGTCTTAATAATTCTCAACCGTTTAAAAATTACATTTCAAATCTAATGGATGAAAATATGTGGGTAAAAACGATATTTCACATCCATATAAATGTTATTATATAAGTGGAGTTAGTCTACGGTAGAGTTATGTGTCTAATAATCCGGATATTGTATTTGAATTCAACACACCCTACGAAATTAACATAATATTGTGTTTACTTTATACTTCTATTTTATATCAATTAAAATCGAAATAATCGAAAAAATGATTAGGAAACTTTCCGATGATCGAAGATGACTAGGTTATGGATCGGTTTTCAGGAAAGAAGTCCTCCAGAATGGGACTCGGAACTGAGCACAACGTGAATACTGCCACGTGTAATTATGTGATACGAGGAACTAGGCAGCAACAATTTTGAACCAACGGCTTCAAATCCCCGTTGCCATTAACATACACTAACTAACACGTGTACCGCCATAGATGGAAGGATCCGTTTTTGGCTTTCGCGCTTTTTTCTGCCGACTTCCCTCCCCAGAAAACAAACAAACAAATTCTCACGAAACTCTCTCACAGTCTCTCTCTCTCTCTCTCTCCCTCTTAGAGATATTTTGGCATCTGCAACAAACTCACACAGTCGTCAGTCATCACTCGTTCCTTCCTAATCTTCTCCCTTTCCTCCCAACAACAATATTTTTATCTTTCGCTTTTCCTCCTGATTTTCCTTCCCTTTTCTTAACAAACCTTAACTCCCTTTCCTTTTTTCCTTTCCATGGTCCCTTCTCTCCAACCTCATTACGAGCTTCCTCTTCTCTTTCCCAGCAGCAATGGAGACTCTGTCACTCAGACACTGTGTTCATCAATCCTTCTCCAAGTCTGAACCCGTCAAGAGTACCAGAGGTTCTACTAGGCCCGTACTTGGTTTTGCTCACTTCTCTCGTACCAGCAATGCTCGCTTCCGATCGGTGGCCGCTGCTTCCGGTAAGGATTCGTCTTCCCCTCCATCAATTGTACCTGATAATCAGAAGAAGGAGGATGATGCAGCAAAGAAAGGGTTCTTGTTGGGAGCTGAGACCGACGCTTCTGGTTCCGTTGTTGGCTTCAATTTGACTTCTCACTCTCTCGCTGGTATTTTATTTCCTTCAATTTAATTGTGTTCTTTTGCTTTCCAAAGTTAGGTTTTCATTTTATAATAATCAATCCCCTAGAAAGTTCAGAATGTCAGCATTCTCGATTCCGCTGACTCTCAAACTAACGGTTTTTTGGGAAAAAAAAGCTGAACATTTTGGAATCACATCATGTTCTGCGCACCTGAGATGTATTAGTGGCAGTTATAGTTAGAAACACACTGATGTCTCCATTGCTTTTGGTGCTTCTTCTTGCATTCATACGATGCTTGACTTCACCTGCAAGCATATCATTTAATTCGACCCTTTAGCCTTGAACCGCCGTGATAACTCGGTACTAAGACGGTGATTGACCATACCAGCTTACCCTCTGATATGCAGCTTGAGTGATTCAATCAGCTGGTCTTCAAAACCAGAAGAGTTGCGTTACTCGCAATGTAATGCTCTCCTGGTCTTTTCAGTGCTTACTATCTTCTAGGCACTTATATAAGTTGGGCCGTACTAGTTCCAATTTTGCTAGTTCTGCGTACGCCATTGTACCCTTGTGGGGGTGCTAGCATTCTGGACTCAAAGAAATGAATGGAATGCCAATTGTTCCTCTGATATATTGTCCCTCTGATATAGCCATTTGAGTCTTTCCGCAAGCTATAGGCGTTGAAGTTATCTCTTAATCATTTTAGTCTCAAGCTCAAGCAGATAAACCCACCAACTGTTCACTTTGCACGGGTGATCGCTTGTTTGCTAGTTCAATGTTTTTGTTCCATGTATATGATTATCACATGAATCTGTCCAAGAGCTTACTGCAAAGTATATAACTTTGATCCCCAGGTGATGCCGCAAGTCAACCTTCTGTAAAGAAAATTGCTGAGAAGGTAGAGGAGATTGCTGACACAGAAGGGACAGAAGAAGCTCTGACGAAAGTTATACACAGTATTGTTTTTGTTTCTTCTGAAGCAGCACCATATTCAAAGACTGGTGGTCTTGGAGATGTTTGTGGTTCGTTGCCAATTGCACTGGCTGCCCGAGGACACCGTGTGATGGTTGTCACTCCTAGATATATGCATAGTCCTGAAAGCAAGACTTATGCCAGTGCTCTAGATGCAGACTGTCGAATCAAGATTTCATGTTTTGGCGCCGAACAAGAAGTGGCCTTTTTTCATGAATACAGGGACAAAGTTGATTGGGTAATTTGTTGCTATTTCCATAGTCTAAACTCATAAGACTTTGAATTGCTGAGATCCAATATGTTATTGGTGTGTTTATATCAGTCGTAGTACTCTCTAGCTCAAGTTCTTGTACTAATAATGTTCTCAAATACATTTTATGTGCCTTTTCATCAGATATTCGTAGACCATCCTTCTTATCACAGACCAGGAAATCCTTATGGAGATACCAAAGGTGCTTTCGGTGACAATCAGGTATTTTCAATCATTTGGATTATTTCTATGCTCAAGTTCTGGCTCTTATATGTTATTCAGGATTGCTTGATCTTTCTTTTGTAATGGTTATATAGTTTCGGTTCGCTTTACTCTGCTACGCTGCATGTGAAGCACCACTAGTGCTTCCCCTTGGAGGGTTCACCTATGGGGAGAAATGCTTGTTTCTTGTCAACGACTGGCATGCTAGCTTGGTTCCTGTGTAAGTGGACATTTTAATTTTATCAACGAAGGAAGATATTTATGATCGCCATCAGAAACGATTGCTTGAGAATGTCTCGTCTCTAGAAATATACATGTTTGCTTCATTTGCATGAAGATATGAATTTTAAAATTAGTGGTCTATTATGGACGATAATGTCAGTGAATCCTGATCTCTACACGTTCTCTGGTTAGGCTTTTGGCTGCTAAATACCGTCCATATGGTGTTTATAAGGACGCTCGATGTATTCTTGTCATACACAATCTTGCACATCAGGTAAGTTTACTTTAGGACATTTTGTTTATCAAGTTTATGTGCAACTCTCTTCCAATAATTTATAACTTCAACAAAGGCCTCCTTCTCGCCACATGATCTTCATTTACCAAGTTTTCGTCCTTCTGTGTTGAAGGGAGTAGAGCCCGCATCAACATATGGTAATTTAGGCTTATCTCCCGAGTGGTATGGGGCATTGGGATGGGTTTTCCCTACATGGGCAAGGACCCATCCGCTTGACACAGGTGAAGCTATCAATATGCTGAAGGGTGCTATCGTGACATCAGACAGGATACTCACCGTTAGTAAGGTAAGCAATATTCATAAGTCATTTTCTTCTTTTGAAAGTGCTGGTTTTATGGAATATCATCCCCACTATTGGTAATGATGTTTCTTTAGCTATGAAGCCGTTTATCCTTGCTCACTCTTTGGCTGCTTGGCCAACCTCAGGGATATGCATGGGAAATAACAACTGTTGAAGGTGGTTATGGTCTTCAAGAGTTGTTGAGCAGTCGAAGGGTTGTTTTGAATGGTACACACTTAACACTCTGCTTCTAGAAGTGATTTGAATAATTATCATCAAATACACGATTGTTTCGATCTATATCTAAGATCCCTCACCTTTAATTTCTTTTAGGAATCACAAATGGCATTGATATCTGTGAATGGGATCCATCAAGTGATAAATTTACCGAATCCCATTATTCTGCTGATGATCTTTCTGGGAAGGTGTGGTGCAGCCCCATTTCCCATGCAAGTACTTATCCGAAACATTGTTCTCTTACTACAATTTCTCAAATCTGCAGGTTCAGTGTAAGATGGCTTTGCAAAAGGAATTGGGTCTACCTGTTAGACCTGAATGTCCTCTGGTAAAGTACCAAATGCATAGTGAGTTTTGTTAAAATTCAAGTCTCTTCTGCACTGATTGGATCTGTACATTGTAGATTGGATTTATTGGGAGGTTAGACTACCAAAAGGGCATCGACATTATTCGTTGGGCAATTCCTGAGCTTCTGCAAGATGATGTTCAATTCGTAAGTGAGTTCTTAACTTAAGTTCATTTCTTTATCACCCCTTGGATACAAAGTTCATCCGAAAATGTTAGAAAGTTATTATACCTGCTTACAGGAAATTTGTCGGTATCAATATAGTTTGATGATGTACCTAAGAAATCCATCAAATCTTATTGGTTTACAAGAGAACCAGTAAACGTGAAAGACACTTAGAAATATGAAACGTATCGATAAACTTTGGACATGGTTGCAGATGCTGGACTCTCTTTCGTTAATTGATGAGTTCACATGATCCACATCTTCACAATGATGTGGTCTCAAACAACGGAAAACCTTACTTTGTGCAGGTTATGCTTGGTTCTGGTGATCCCCTGTATGAGAACTGGATGAGAGAAGCAGAAGCTGTCTACAAAGACAAATTCCGGGGTTGGGTTGGATTTAATGTTCCGATTTCTCACAGAATAACTGCAGGGTAATTAATCAAAGCTATCATGCGTTTATGCATATTAGTTTATCGAAATGCTAATAAGACCAATGGATCTTGTGGAATGGACAGTGCGGACATACTATTGATGCCTTCAAGATTCGAACCCTGCGGACTAAATCAGTTGTATGCAATGAGATACGGCACTGTACCAGTTGTTCACGGCACAGGAGGTCTTCGAGTAAGTCTGAGTTCATTGGAAAATGAAACAAGCTGATCTTTGTGGTGCTGTGCTAAATAATCTGTTTGATTGTGTGTTCAGGACACTGTGCAAACGTTCGATCCATTCGCTCAGGAAGGTAAAGGTGATGGCACAGGGTATGTGTTCAGACTTCACGGCTTCTTTCTTTGGATTCAGTTTTGTAGACAAAATTTCGTAGTATGACTTGTCCTATATTTCTACAGGTGGACATTTGCTCCACTTACGAAGGATAGCATGTTATCGGTAGGTTTCTTTCACTTATCATCGTAACACTTGTAAGTTTTAATGCACGTGCTTAATTGGATTCCTTCAGAAAGACTCATTCAAATCAAGCCATCACTTTAATTTTATGACTATTATGAATAAACAAGTAATTTTATCAGCTTCAAAAGCTGGAGTACAATAACAATACCACCTTGGACCCACATGACTCGTTCTTACCAGTCTTAGACTTTCGCATGTGTAGAATGACAACCCAAATCGGGTTTGAACCAACTTACATATCGAAACAAATCAAAACCATCATTATGTGTGTGTGATTCGCAGGCACTAAGAACGGCGGTAGAGACATACAGGGATCACAAATCGTCGTGGGAAGGGATCATGAAGAGAGGTATGGAGAAGGACTACACTTGGGAGAATGCTGCGACACAGTACGAACAGGTATTTGAATGGGCATTCATTGATCCTCCTTACTGTTAGAAACACGAGAATGGGAAAACAGAAGCACACTGTGAAGCCGAGAGAAGGAAGCGTAACGAAAATGACACTTCCTTAGAAGCTGCAGCAGAGGGGAAGAAGTCCGTCTTTGTTCTTACCAGACCTTGAGTTCCACTTATAGTTAGAGGAGGTGAGATCTGAATTGAGTATTGGTACAACATGAACTGGTGGGGGTTGGAAGAGTATACTTATTTATTTCATTTGATTTTTACTATTTATTAAACCCAGATTTCACTTTGATCATTTTTGTTTTATGAATGTGAGGCTGGCTCAAGTGCTTCGTTAGGTGCTTCGTTGGTAAATCATCCCCAGTCCATCTTGTGCTGATAGTATATAATATTTAATCACAAGAAGACATTTTTGCTGGAAGCTCAAGTCTAAACTCTAAACTCCACTTTAATAAATCCTTTCATGCCTTTTCCTTTTGCACAAAAATGAAAAAAACTGGTTCTCCATTCCAGCAAGTCTATTATTGCTTATTAATGGTCGCTTAACCACGTGGTAATTGTATAATGGCACACTTACGATCCAAGGTCAACTAAACAACACTTGTAACAAGTCAGTCCCATGAATGGATGATGACGTTGAAGATTAATTCAGCTCTCGTTTGGAAAATATTCAATATGATATTAGTATCGACACAGACGACATTCTGTCCAAAAATCACACTAATAACAGCCCAGTCAAGCACAAAAATAAAAATTTCCTGGAGTTCCTAGTCAACGTGTCATAGGGCTCATAATATCATAGACGTGCATTAAGCACGATACGTTCATATCGCGGGCACGTAATTGGCTGACTAGACTAGGCATACGATGTTAACAGTTGTAGCAACTTAACATAGCATCCAATAACATCTCATTCTCCACGGATGACAGACATCAATTTAGATGCGTGTAGACATAACCAAAAATGACTAACCGGTTGAGTGGGGGAGACACACTTAAACTCGCAGGTTTGATCTTAAACGTATACTTACTATATAAGATCATAAACCCCCACAACAAGACCTGGAACCACGATCCAACTGATGTTTCGTGCTCTCCGCCTATCGAGAACATGTATCAAGAAGGATCCATACCCAAAATATAACCATAGATCAACAAGATGATCAGAGCCAAATTTAGCCTTAAACGAAATTACTATTGACATAACGAGTGAAAATCAAATTGCACACATATAACTGTTGAATTGTGGATACTCAAACTTCTCATTTCATCCTACCAAATCTCAAATTGATTTCTTTGTTAGTAGGGTTAATATAGGTTCAAATAGAATTGTATACAATCAAAAGATAAACTGAGTTTACTAACAGAGAGAAGCTGTTATGGTAAAGAGGTTTTCTATTGACGCTTTTGAATTTGAATTAAACGATATCCTTGATTATATAACGATTGAATCATTTTTAATTATTTAATTTTTTTTAAGAACTTTACTACCTTCACTATTTTTTAGTGGTTCGAAAACCTCTCCAACAAACCTCAACTGAGCCAATTAAAATTAAATTCAAATTCTAGTGTCTTGTTTTAGAGATTAAGAAGTTTATCAGGGAAATCTACAGCAACTTCGATTCCCATCTCTTCCTTTTCCATTTCAGTTTTAAAACATCCAGAGGGAAGAAGAGAGAGAAATAATAATAAAAAAATAAAAAAGCAAAATATCGTCTCCTGTTATGAAGATAATAACGTAGTGAATGCCCAATTGTGTAACTCTCATTCTATGATTAATGTATTTTATTCCCCTCCTTTATGTGTATGATTCAATGTATTTCATTCCCCTCTTTTATGTGTAATAATATTAGAGAGTGTAGGTTATGATTTCATGAGCCTATAAATAGAGCTCTCATTTGTAGCATTCGATACACCTCAATAAGAAAGTACTTCTCCTCCCATGTTCTTGTTCTCTTCTTTGTTCTTAGTTTTATAACACGTTATCAGCACGAGTGCTCTGCCTATTTTCTCGAAGTTTTCACGAAGGTTGTTATTTGCTATATCTTGTTTTCCAAAGTTATTATTATTATTTATCTTGTTCTTTTATTTGCTTATAAAATCTTCTTTTTCAAAATTAGAGTTAGAGAAAGGAATCCATTTCTATTTTTTTTTATATGTAACAAATGGTGGTCTTTCTCATTTTACCGATTTCAAAAACTACTTTGTCATTTTTCTATTGATGACTATAATCAAACGTTTATATTGGTCAAATATCATGTCTTTATAGATCGGCCTAAACGTTTAGTTATCATCATGTATATTTTATAGTATATATTATTATGACCTATCATATTTTATATCTTCCGTTTCGTTCCATAGTGTTTTTTTTGCTTGTATGTTGCCTTTTTAATTCATGATCAATTCTAAAATAGATATAGTTTCTATTTTATTATGGCATATGCATGAGTATCTCTTCTAGGCAACAATATTTATAAAATATTTTATGCATTTTTCTAAGTGAACTCACATTATATCGTTAGCATTTTTTCCATCCTATTTTAAATGATCATATCCATATTTATCATATATATATATTTTCTGTTTTTTGTGTAAAAAAAAACACAAGAAAATATGAATTTCAATTTGAATGAGTGACCTGCAATGATGCCTAACTAGGTAGTTAGTAAACTCATTTAGTGTTGGCCATAATTCTTGCTACATATATAACGTGCTTGAATTCTTAATAATTAACAAAGCATTCAAAAAATATATATATGTTATTTTAGCCGTTATACAAATATATTAAAATTTATCATCTCATTATAGTTAACTCTTTTGATTTTGTGCATTTTATTTATAATTCATGAATACCTCTGTTTTTTTTTGTTCCTACCCAAAAGAGAAAACCTTTATCACTATTTAAATGTCTATATAGTTATGTTTCAAGATGGGTATGCCACTATTATTATTATTATTATTATTTCTTTAAAGCATTCTTTATTTTTATGTTAATGAATGTTCCATTACCGTTACTATTTTAATTATTATATCATTTTCATATGTTTTATTATTTGGCTTATAATATATTTGTAATTCAATTTGCTTCTTTTATAGCATGTCGAATATTTCCAAACTTGAGTTTGTGGCCCTTGACGTTTCGGGCAAAAATTACCTCTCGTGGGTCTTGGATGCTGACATCCATTTGCAAGCCAAAGGGTTGGGCGACACGATTAAAGATGAAACCGAAACATTCGCCCAAGACAAAGCCAAGGCTTTGATCTTTATTCGCCACCATCTTGACGAGGGCTTGAAAAACGAGTATCTCACCATCAAAGATCCTCTCGAATTGTGGAATAATCTCAAAGACCGATATGACCACCGGAGAACGGTGATTCTCCCTCGAGCTCGTGATAATTGGGTGCATTTACGCCTACAAGATTTCAAATCCGTGAGCGAGTACAATTCTGCACTCTT
This sequence comes from Linum usitatissimum, assembly GCA_030674075.2. Taxonomy (NCBI): domain Eukaryota; kingdom Viridiplantae; phylum Streptophyta; class Magnoliopsida; order Malpighiales; family Linaceae; genus Linum; species Linum usitatissimum. Next base: position 5,145,690 of record JAUJYP020001374.1, read on the forward strand.
CAAAATTTGCTCGCAGTTGTTGCTATGTGGCGAGAAAATCACTGATAAGGAAATGCTCGAGAAGACATTTTCCACTTTCCATGCTTCCAATATAGTTCTCCAACAACAATATCGGGAGAAGGGCTTCACCAAATATTCTGAATTAATATCATGTCTCTTAGTGGCCGAGCAAAACAATGACCTCTTATTGAAAAATCACCAATCACGCCCCACCGGTATGGCTCCATTTCCGGAAGCTAACGCGACAAATGGCCACAATTTTGATCAATATCGTGGCCGTGGCCGTGGTCGTGGTCGTGGTCATAACCGTGGTGGTGGTTATGGTCGCAATAATGTCCATGGTCGTGGACGTGATTATGGTCACGGTCGCTTTCGAGATTCAACCACTCTCCTCGTCCACATTTCAAACGGGATGGACGAATAAATAAGGAACGAGGTGGGCCTAGCAACGAAACTTTCAAAATATGTGTACTAGATGTGGCGGCGATCATTGGACTCGCACTTGTCGTACACCTAGACATCTTATCAATCTTTACCAAGAGTCAAGGAAAGACAAGAAGGTTGAAACCAATATGGTCATTGAGGAAGGTGTTTTGAACCATGGCCAATTTGACACCACTCATCCGGATGTTGCTGACTTCTTTCCTCCTCATGATGGAAATGTTGAGAAATAAGATTGTTGTTGAGATATCTTTTATTACAAAAATGGTGCCTTGATGTATGCACCTTATTATCGTTCTCATTTGATTTGTTTGAGCTTGTTTTTCTTGAACGTGTTTTCTCATTTTTTTTTATTTCTTTTTATTAATGAATTTCCCATCATAATTGTCCCTTCTAATATGGATTATCATTTTCGTGTTATAGCATGGATACTACCGCCATCCACGACAACATAAAAAATGAGGATGTGTGTCTCATCGATAGTGCTTCCACTCATACTATTCTAAAGGATAAGAAGTATTTTTCTCATCTAGTGATGCGAGAAGCTAATGTTAGCACTATATCCGGTAGTAGTAATTTAATTGAAGGCTCGGAAGAGCAACCGTGCTACTACACGGAGGAACTAGAATGCATATTGATGATGCATTATATTCTACAAAGTCTCACCGCAACTTATTAAGTTATAAAGATATCCGTCGTAACGGATATCACATCGAGACAATTGAGGAAGAAAATAAAGAATATATTGCCATCACAAGTATGGTAGATGGTAACAAATGTTATCTTGAAAAACTACCATCTATTTCTTCCGGTTTGTACTACACTTTTATTAGTACAATTGAATCACATTCCATTATAAACTCCAAGTTTATGGATCGTGATAGATTTGTAGTTTGGCATAACCGGTTAGGCCATCCCGAACAATTATGATGCGTAAAATACTTGAGAATTCCCTTGGACACTCGTTGATGAGTAAGCGAATTCCCCAATCGAATGATTTGGCTTGTATTGCATGTTCTCAAGGAAAATTGATTATCCGACCATCATCGATAAAAGTGAGAAATGAATCGCTCACATTTTTGGAACGCATTCAAGGCGATATTTGTGGACCAATTCATCCATCATGCGGACCATTTAGATATTTTATGGTTTTAATTGATGCATCAACTAAGTGGTCACATGTATCGTTATTATCCACTCGTAATTTGGCATTTGCGCGATTACTTGCTCAATTGATCGATTACGGGCACGCTTTCCGGATTATCCGATAAAAACGATACGCCTTGACAATGCCGGTGAATTTACTTCACAACATTTTAATGATTATTGCATGTCCGTCGGAATTGATGTTGAACATCCCGTAGCACATGTTCATACACAAAATGGTTTAGCGTAATCTCTAATCAAACGCTTACAGCTAATAGCAAGACCATTGTTAATGAAGGCAAAGCTTCCCACTTCATGTTGGGGGCATGTCGTCTTACATGCAAGATCATTAATTCGCATCGAGCCAACAAGTTATCACGAGTATTCCCCCTTACAAATGGTTTTTGGTCGTGAACCGAATATATCCCATCTAAGAATATTTGGATGTGCCGTTTACATCCCTATTACACCACCACAACGCACTAAGATGGGACCTCAAAGGAGGTTGGGAATTTATGTTGGGTATGAGTCTCCCTCGATTATAAAATATTTAGAACCAATGACAAGAGATTTATTCACAGCTCGTTTTGCCGATTGTCACTTTGATGAATCAGCTTTTCCCAACATTAGGGGGAGAAAATAATAAGCCGGACAAAGAGATCGGTTAGAATGAATTAGCATTATCTCATTATGATCCTCGTACTAGACAATGTGAACTAGAAATTCAAAAGCTAATTCATTTATAAAGTTTAGCGAATCAACCGCGACGCTTTACCGACCCACATCGAGTAACCAAATCTCATGTTCCAAAGAATGAATGCTCCATCAAGAGTAGATGTCCCTATTGGACATCATGAAAATACAAATGAGTCTAAAGCACGTCTGAAGCGTGGTAGACCTATCGGTTCCAAAGATAAAAATCCTCGAAAAAGAAAAGGAGCTGTAAATCAAGATGGTCCAATCGAGGATAAGCTACCAAACATTGCCGATATATCAAGACAAGAACAAAGATCGGTACCCGAACATATTGAAAATAATGAGATCTCAATCAACTATGTCTTGGATGGTAAACAATGGAACCGCAATACGCTTAACATCGATGAAATTTTTGCTTATAATTCAGCGGCCGAATGTTATTGATGAAAATGAGGATTATGAGCCAAAATCCATGAATGCATGCAAAAAACGAAAGGATTGGCCAAAATGGAATGACGCGATTAAGGCGTAATTACATTCTCTTGAAAAATGAAAAGTTTTTGGACCTGTGGTCCTTACACCTGATGGTGTCAACCCCGTCGGGTACAAATGGGTTTTTGTAAGAAAACGTAATGAAAATGGTGACATTACGAGGTACAAGGCACGCCTTGTTGCCCAAGGATTTTCACAAAGACCCGAAATTGATTATGAGGAGACATATTCTCCCGTGGTGGATGCAACTACTTTTCGTTATTTGATCGATCCGGCAATTCGAGAAGGATTAGATTTGCGTCTCATGGATGTCGTAACTGCCTATTTATATGGATCACTTGATAACGACATCTATATGAAACTTCCTGAAGGATTTCATTTGCTTGAAGCTTACAAATCAAGTTCTCGAGAACGTTATTCGATCAAATTGAATAAATCCTTATATGGATTGAAACAATCTGGCAGAATGTGGTATAACCGCCTTAGTGAATATTTGATCAAAGAAGGATATGCAAATGATCCGATATGTCCATGTGTTTTCCTAAAAAGATTAGGAACCGAGTTCGTTATCATTTCGGTTTATGTTGATGACATAAATATCATTGGGACTCCAAATGAGCTTACAAAAGCAATCACCTCGCTTGAAAAAGGAATTTGAGATGAAAGATTTGGGGCGGACAAAATATTGTCTTGGTTTGCAGGTTGAGCACCTACCAAACGGTATTCTTGTACATCAAGAAGGATACACTACTAAAGTGTTGAAACGATTTTATATGGATAAATCACACCCATTGAGTACCCCGATGGTTGTCAGATCACTAGATGTGAAAAAAGATCCCTTTAGACCTCGGGAAAGTGATGAAGAACTACTTGGTCCTGAAGTACCTTATCTTAGTGCAATCGGTGCACTAATGTACCTTGCCGGTCATACAAGACCCGACATATCATTTGCCGTTAATTTATTAGCAAGATATAGTTCTTCTCCCACACGAAGACATTGGAATGGTGTCAAACATATACTTCGCTATCCGCAAGGAACACAAGATATGGGATTATTCTTCTCGAATGAATCAAAAGCATTTGGTAGGATATGCGGCATGCCGGATACCATATCGACCCTCATACTAGCCGATCACAAACCGGTTATTTATTCACATGTGGTGATACAAGCAATTTCTTGGCGCTCCGTGAAACAAACACTTACCGCCACATCATCTAACCATGCCGAGATTTTAGCAATACATGAGGCTAGTCGTGAATGTGTTTGGTTGAGGTCTATAATTCAACATATTCGAAGTTCGTGTGGATTAACTTCGAAAAGATGGCTCCGACACCCTTGCATGAAGATAATGCCGCATGCATCGTACAATTGAAAGAGGGATACATCAAAGGAGATAGAACAAAACATATCTCTCCTAAATTCTTCTTCACTCATGACCTTCAAAAGAATGGTGACATTACCGTCAAACAAGTACGTTCAAGTGATAACTTGGCCGATTTATTCACTAAGGCTCTTCCGCCATCAACATTTGAGAGACTAGTTCGGAAAATTGGAGTTCGGCGACCGAGGGACTTCAATTGATATCATCATTAGGGGAGTTGATACGCACCGCACTCTTTTTCCCTTAACCATGGTTTTTCCCATTGGGTTTTCCTGGTAAGGTTTTTTAACGAGGCAGTATCAAACGCGTATTCAAAAAATGATGTATATCGTTAACCAATGGACATTCAAGGGGGAGTGTTATGAAGATAATAATGTAGTGAATGCCCAATTGTGTAACTCTCATTCTATGATTAATGTATTTTATTCCCCTCCTTTATGTGTATGATTCAATGTATTTCATTCCCCTCTTTTATGTGTAATAATATTAGAGAGTGTAGGTTATGATTTCATGAGCCTATAAATAGAGCTCTCATTTGTAGCATTCGATACACCTCAATAAGAAAGTACTTCTCCTCCCATGTTCTTGTTCTCTTCTTTGTTCTTAGTTTTATAACATCTCCAAAATATTAATGAAATAAATATTCAATTGTCAAGTATTTAATTATCAACATAATAATTATTATAATTATTTATATTTATTAATTTATCTTAATTAGTCTGATTAATTACTAATTTCTAATAATTAATTAAAAGCAAGGAGAAAATTCCAATTCTAACCCGTAACCGTCAAACCCTAAACTCTATTTCTAAATTTTAAACCCTAACTCATCTGAATCCTATCCCTAAACTATAAACCCTATTTGCATGTTCCATGCAAATAAAGAAAAGCTAATATTTACAATACCCGCATGAAAATTCAATTTCATGTCTCATGCATATCCCATGCAAATTAATTTTTTTTTCATAATACATAACACAAACAAATTAATACATCTCTGAATTAGTATTATGAAAAAAGAATTAATTTGAATGTGATATGTATGAGACATGCATAGAGTGGAATTTATTTGCATAGACATGCATATAAATGGAGTGAAATTTAGGGTTTAAGATTTAACGATTAGGGGTTAGGATTTAGAAATACTAACCGCTAAACCTTAAACCCTATCTCTAAATTCTAAACCCTAACCCCTAACCGCTAAATTCTAAACTCAATATTTAAATTCTAAACACTAATTGCTAAACTCTAAACTTTATCTCTAAACTTTAATTGTAACTATTGTTCAATGGCGGGGATGGATGTTGCTATATGTTTTTCCCCCATGGAACTGTCGTTGTGTACAAAATCGAAGTCAAACATTCGAAGAAATCAATGTTAATGTGAAGCTTTTTCTACTCTTTTATTTTCCGTCCTGCAAATACAAATAAATTTGTTGGTGATTTGCTGTGCTCTGAGTCGTGCTGCTGCTTTCTGCAATCTGAGAAACAAAACTCATTATCTCCTTCCTGCAAATGTTGAACAAACAACAAACTCATGGATGTAAAACTAATGTCTAATTCAAACATCACATAGCACGCAGCGGTCATGTCAAAAATCAATCTCGACTAACCAAATGCGTACAACATAGACAAATGGTGAACACACAAGCAGATAGATTACTGCAGCAGATAAAATGGTCTAAAACAGACTTGCAAGAATATTGCTGACATAGAGCTATTCCAGGCAGCCAATAATAATCACACTGGCCTCCGGTTGTTCTTCTTCAGCTACAGAAGGTGTAGACAATCTGTTTGAAAATTTGATAGTTTAAGGCAGTAAGTGTGTGTGTGTGTGAGATATCTGTTCACATCTCATCAACTGAATTAAGATTGGTGGAGGCAACATGGAAAAAAAGATTCGTAACAGTTGATGCACACATGAACGTGCAACTCTCCGTTCAGAATAAGGAAGTAGACCATAGATTAGAAGATGAATGGGCTTTTGCCTTTCAGTTGGACTTCTTTCTATTCCCATATCTCTCCAACGGGCTCGTAGGTTTACTTTTATCAGTTATTTTCAACGGTAAAATTAAAGTACTTGCAGTGACCATATTAACAAGATCGAAAAATGGGCTACGATCGAGTAGGAGGCGATGTTTCAGAACCGGACCGGATATTGAATCGGTAAGGTTATAAGTTTAGGGTTTGATGGTTCGACCAGGATTTGACCGTTTGCTAAACCGGGTCTGACCGTGTTAATTATTAAATACATAAATAAATAGAGTTGAGTCGGACCGGACAACTTTTGAATTGAACCGGATCAAACCAGCAGTACATATAGTTTAATATCATAATCTAATTTGTCAAAAATATAATTCTGAAATAATTTTTTAAGAAGTTTCAAACTATATAAATGATTTGAAGCTTTTTACTAATCAAATTATTGAGATTTAATGTATATTCTATTTAATTTATAGTAATATATATTTTTTAATGTTAATTAGTTATCATAATATTTATTATTATCCACTAAATATTTAGTTTTATTAAATAATAATATTAGTAGAGATGGTTGTTATTCATTCTTTGTCCCTTAGAGACTAGGTTTTGAATTTTATTTTCCATATTTTTAAAAAATAAAATTGTGATCATTCGAATTTGGTTCAACCTAAATTTCGAGTTGGGTTGAACCGGCCAAATATCAACATTCTTAAAGCTGAACAAGTTGGGGTTGTCGGACATGACCAGTGAGCGGACCAGCACGAGAGTGAAAGAAACATGCGTCTTCTGTCTAATACAGACGCAATTGTCGTTAGAGATCTGGTATGGAATTTTGATATATAGTGCTAAAAAACCACCGTATTCCTCAATTTTCAGAACGGTTAACCTACATTACTTTTCCACCAGTTACGAATACAACCGATATTTGAATAAATTTTAAATAACGATTTTTTTCACAACTGAGTGTCCAAACTATCAAGTAATTGTATCAAGAATGAAGGCATTCACATCACATTTTTCATCAATGCATCTGCCAAATATATATGAAAGAAATTAGATAAGAACCTTCAAAAGAGTGGACATATGTTATGTGGAAACACACCATAATCGGACGAATATGGAGAAGAAAATTGAAGCAACCGTGTAAAATATCTGCCTCGAAAATGTATAGTCTACGGTTGCTTCACAAAATTGTAAGTCATAAAATAACAATTTTTACAATAAACAAATCATAGTCTAATGAATGTTTCAGATAGCTAATCGACTACTGAGTTGTACGGATTCTTAATTAAGGTTATTTTCGATTATATTCGAGTAAAATTCGCTATTGAGTCTAAATCCAAAACCGTTTTAATAACTAAAATCTGTTTGGCGCATCTCAATTATGAATATCTGTTAACAGTATATAATAACTCACTCAGGTCAAGAGTAAGACTACTAATGAAATATTCATGTCAATGTCTTTTTTATTTAGATGGATGGGCAGGGCAGGCAGGTTCCAAGAACCTAATCATTCTTTAGGCCCGCATCCACAACTCCACTCAAAGCTGAATCCCACATCTTGCAATTCATAATATAATATTATTAAAGGATTTTACCCAAAGTAGCCCTCTATTATTACAAGTTAACATATGAGCCTCTTTACTATGTTTCTTTTGATTCAGATCCTTCAACTTTGCTCCGATTAACAATCAATCCCCTTCCTACCTTTTCTGGTCGTCAGGATCCGTTGTTTATGAGTCAGCACAGACATGGTGGTTTATAAGCTGATGTAGCGTTGCTGACTGAGATTTCCACTAGTCTTAGTCAACCTTATTTAATGTGCATATTTGTAATAAATTTTTTTTCCATCCAATAACGAAATTAGAGCAATGTAAAGGTAAAGAGGAGATTTGTTCTTCTTCTTACCTTCAATCTGCTACAGCCCTAAAAAAAAGAGAGGAGATTTCTTCGTCTCAGTACAAATATTTTTTTTAAAATTCCAACATTCATCTCGTTATAGCAAAATCGGACCCAGCAACATATAATCATATACATTGTATCACTTTTGTCCTCTTATTGCCTACTTTCTATTAAAGTAAGGAAGCTGTTGAAATGACTCTATGCCGCTTCAGTTTCAGTTCATAAACCTGAAGCTTCAATTAAACAAGGAAGTGAAAGAAGTTTAATAACCATTCAAATAGAAGAACGAAAACTCAAATACACAAATTGAAGCATTAGTTAATGATCCGACCAGGCGACCAATACCAATTAAATAAGCTAATAAGGAGCTACAAGTGAAAGAGATGGAAAAGGAGATGAATGATTTTTTTAATTGTTTAATTGTTATATACTCAGATTTGTTATGAATATTTTATATAAATGTAGTTGAATGCTCATTGTGTAACTCCCATTGCATTGATCATGTATTATATTACTCTCTTAATTGTATTAATATTAGAATGTATAGGTTATGGTTTCATGAGCCTATAAATAGGACTCTACATTGTATCATATCTACACATCAATAAGAAACTCTCTCCCTCTCCATATTTTCTCTTGTTCTTGTCTTTCTTTGAGTTTAGTTTTATAACACGTTATCGACGCATGCCGTAGTTATCTTCTCGAAGTTTCACGAAGGTTGCTATTGGCTATATCTTGCTTTCCAAAGTTATTATTTTTATTTTTCTATCTTGTTTGTTTTCATTTCTTAATTTTCTTATAGTATCGTTTTTTTTAAAACTAAATCTAAAGAAAGGAATCCATTTCTATATTCAATCATATAGAAAATGGTAGCCTTTTTCCTTTCTATGTAAATTTGATATTTTTTTCAAAATCGATTTTTGTTGATGATTGCCACCAAACGTTTTTATAGGTCAAAGTAATCTATTATGCCTCTAAAGGCTATGACCTTACGTTTAATGGTTTATAGTCATTGTCTTTGTTTTATCATTTATTCGGACTATTCGCACTACAAGTGCCCTCAAGCGATAACTTGGTTGATTTAATCACCAAGACTCTCCATACATCAACTTTGGAGAAGCTAGTCCTAACAATGACAGTTCGAGACATGGAGAATCTCAATTGATATCATAATGAGGGGGAACGATGTTATCATCGGGGGAGGCGATACACACTGCACTCTTTTCCCCTTAACCATGGTTTTTCCCAATGGGTTTTCCCGGTAAGGTTTTTAATGAGGCAGCATCAAATAGTGTATTCGATAATGATGTCTAATTTTTACCCAATGGACATTCAAGGGGGAGTGTTATGAATATTTTATATAAATGTAGTTGAATGCTCATTGTGTAACTCCCATTGCATTGATCATGTATTATATTACTCTCTTAATTGTATTAATATTAGAATGTATAGGTTATGGTTTCATGAGCCTATAAATAGGACTCTACATTGTATCATATCTACACATCAATAAGAAACTCTCTCCCTCTCCATATTTTCTCTTGTTCTTGTCTTTCTTTGAGTTTAGTTTTATAACAAGATTTTCTTTTTTTCGATTATATTGCTCTAATTTTCTTATCATACCGAAATCTTTAAAAATAATAAAAAATATGCATATTTAATAAAGAGTTTAACAGAAAAATGTGGAAATCCCAATCAGCACAATCACATCAGCCCATAAACTAACATGTACTCGCTGACTCATTAAAAACAGACTCCGGCGACCAAAAAAGATATGGAGGGATTTGATTGTTAATCGCAATAAAGTTTGGGGGTTTGAATCGAGAAAAACATAATAAAAGGACTCATATGTTAACTTATAGTAATAGAGGTGCCATTTTTGTATAATTAGTATTGAAAATCTGGCTATCAAATTGGCCATTGATATTATAAATTAGTGATAAACAATGGATTGGCAATTGCCCAATTGAGATAAGAAATTAGTGATGATGAAATGAAGCACAAGGATTCACTAGTTCACTCTCATCAAAACGACATTACATGATTTTTTTAAGGAAATCCGGTAATGATTTTCTTTCCCTCTGGCCTCTTTTTTCATGTTCAGAAAGAAAAATAGAAGCAGAAAGAAGATAATAATATCGTATGATGTGACAGACAAAGCCAACCCTTAAAAGGAATGGAAAATCCCATTTACAAATGCATGCATCGAGTAATACCAACAATAAGGGTAAAGTTGCTTGGTAATTTTGAGCGTATCGATTTAGGGTTTTCTCGTACCGGCTCGTCTTAATCAGCATGGTCATTGATCATCGGTGTTAGTTTTTGAGAGTTCTTTTTGGTATTTTCAATGAGATTTGACAGGTAATATTAAAGAGGACCCAATATGAATGCTTTATAGGTGTACTCATTATTAGAGTATTAATTTTTTAACGGTTTGTTCTCGTTTGCAAGATAAAGCTATGTTGGTAATTTTGAAAATATCTAACATTTATGTTGTGTTTATCTAGTTTTTTCTATATTTTATTGTGTGAATTTATCGACCTTATCTTGTGTAGGGGTCTTTATATAGACTCATTTCGATCAGTATAATCTTTAATAACAACGTTGGTTTTCAAAATTTTTGTTTGGTATTTAAAATTTGACGGGTGAATATTAACGACACTAATACTTTATAATAGAGTCATAGTAAAAGTGTTAATTTTTCTACCTCGTTTTGGATTTAAAAGTGACTCGACGTGCTCTAATAGAGCTAGTTGTTCATACAACAAACTCTTTTTATATTATATTTTATTTTACGACTCATCACTCATGTTAAGATCAATCTCATAAATTTAGATAAATTTGTAATTTTGATATATTTGCTATCTTTGATTTCTTTAATCGTTGAGAGCCATGTGAAAAATCTTTATTGAAGTTGTTTTCTAGCAACAACAACCTCCGCCCACCATCACCAAGAATCTGGCTATTCTTGTTTCCCATAACTAAAAAGCATCCTGTCATCCTTTGCCCCCCAAACGTAAAAAGGTAGATGATAAAGCAAACAAAAGCTTCGAAAGAGGAGAAGCCCCAAACCCAAAGGAGAAATGGTGAAGTGGTGGGTCAAGCTCTGTTTCTTCAGTGAAAACCAGGCCACCACTATCACACCTTTTGCCCTTCTCCTTCCTTTGGCTCTCTGTTTCAGTTTCAGTTTCTGTTACTGTGACGACTTCATTTACAGCGAAATGATTTCCGCATTCTTCTCCTCCTTCAAAACCCTTCTTACTTCTTCATCTTCTTCCCCAGTTTCCTCTTCTCGAATTAAACATTCCTGAACTTTCTTTCTGGGCTTTTTCGTTCTTTTGAAATGGACGATGTAGATCGCCATGCTTCCAAGCTTTACCCAATTTGTTTCGGTGTATCTTGCGCTCTTTTCGCTCTCTCAAAAACCGACCAACAACAAAATCGCAACAATTCAGAACCCATCACAAATCTGCTCAAGGGAACCGCCAGCTTACTGGGATTGCTGGTTTGGGAAATCCAGAGCAAAAATGAAGCTGAATTTGAGAAACGGAAAGACTTGTGCTTCAATCTTCAACTAAGACTCAAGGCGGCTGAGCTGGAGATCCACGAGCTGAAGCAAATCAGACGAGAGGACGCCAAGGCCAACGAGAAAGTCGTTGGGATCTTCGCCTCGCAAGAGCAGACCTGGTTTAACGAGAGGAAGAAGCTCAGGCTCCATATTGGAGCTCTAATGAACCAGTTGAGCAGTTTCCACAACGAAAAGGAGGCAACAGTTTCCGAATTTCACGGAAGAATTCAGGAAATGGAGGGTTTGTTGGAAGGCAAGAGCAAGGAGTTGGAGGAATTGGGGGAGAAGGTGAGGAGAGCTGAAGATGTTGAAAAGGAATTGAGGGAAGTTATGAGGAAAGAAGCTCAAGAGCATTCCTCTGATTTGTGGAAGCACAAGACTGCATTTTTGGAGTTGGTTTCTAACCAGAGACAGCTTGAAGCTGAGATGGGTAGAGCCATGAGGCAACTCGAGTCAAAAAGGTTAGAACTTGATTCTGTGATGGAACAGAAAGAGGAAGCCAATTCGTTGACGCAGAAGCTGTCTGGGGAAGTTGTGAAGTTGGGTAGAGATTTGGAGCAGAAAGATTTGATCTTGTCTGCAATGTTGAGGAAATCTAAGGCTGATATTGCTGAGAAGCAGATGTTGTTCAAGGAACTCAAGCTTTCCAAGGCTAAGAGGAAGCAAGCTTCAGTTCCTCATGCATCGCTACAAGATGCCAAAGGTAGATTGCATTCAGCTGGCTATGTGTTTGAGTATGAGAATCCTGAGTTCTTGAATGAATCAGCTGATATGGTTTCTCCCTTTTATGATTACTCCCCGGAAGGAAGGGCTGAATTAGGTGAGTTACATGAAGGTAGGTTTGACATCGCGAATCTGTGTTTTTTAGGAAAGTTGAATTGATGGTAGTTGAAGAAAGTTGAGTTGAGGTTGGAAGATGTTGTAGAAGGAAAGTTTAATAGAATGAGATTCTTTTTTATCCATTGATTCAACTTTCCTTCCACAACTTCTCTGAATTTCCAGTTCAACTCAACTTCCTTCCACCAGTCTCAATTCAAGTTTCATAGGAAACATGATTCTAGATATCAAACCAGTTATTTTAGTTCTTCGTATCATGTGGTTTTTTGAGCTTATGAAAATGATGTGCTGGTTAATGTCATATGCTGTTAATTTTTTTAGCATCTGAAGTTCGGAGATTGGAAGGATGGGTTCGATCAGAAGCAGGGAAGTATGCAGCAGCAGTTGAGAAGAGACATCATCTGGAGATTGAAGCTTTTGTGGAGCAGCTGAGGCTCAAAGATGAGAAACTGGAAGCCTTTCAATGGAAGTCCATGAGCACAGAGATGGAATCCAAGAGGCTGCAATCTCATCTCGAAGCACTTAACCAGGACATGTCACAGCTCAGGCATGCCAATTTGAAACTGGAAGCGTCATTTCTTAAGCAGCAAGGAATGTCACAATTAGAACAACAACATCACCATTTGGTGTCAAAGAACACTGCTATTAGTTCACCACCACAAGATGTCATCGAACATCGTAAATCGGCGGGGCTAGATCATCAAACAGAAGCTGATGTTGAGGTTCATGAGGTTGTTGAGTCTCCTGAAAAGGAGTTTGATGAGGAAGAGAAGCATGTGACCAACCAGGGTCCCGTTCGGGACAAGGCAAGCCCAAGTTCCATGGCAACAAACACCAAAGCATTGGTGATCAACAACACAAATGGGACTGCTCCATTGAAGATGGATATTCATGCTCTGGGAATATCTTATAAGATCAAGAGGCTTAAACAACAGCTCCTGATGCTGGAAAGATTGACAGGAAAGCAAGAGAATGGAGAATATATAGGTGAACAACACGGGGTAAAGTACTTCTCAATGCTGATATCATTGCTCAATCGGCAAATCAGTAGGTATCAGACCCTTGAAGCAAAGACCGATGAACTATGCAAGCGTATGGTAAGTTATTAAAGTCGATCTTATTCCTTGTTTTTCATAGTGGCAATTTACATCACTCAAATTTGTTAGAAACCGAACGAAAATAAACTAGGTTACCGATCTTGCTAAGTCTCGGACTAGGCGGCTTTGCCTCGTAATCATGCGCATCAGAATATCAACTGGTCGCCTCCAAGATAGAACAGTCATTCTCGATTGTCCTATCTATACAAATTGTCCTTATTCATGCGAAAACACTGAAATCTATGAAGAACAGTCTCAATTTTGCTTCTGTTCAATTTCGTATTTTGATTAGAGATAGGCAGCTCTACTTTTTTATATTAGCACTGAGGGAGTTATGAATTATTCTTGCAGGTTAACAATGGTGTGGTTGACAATTCCTTGAGAAACTTGGAGAGAAGCAAAGGAGAGACCAAGACACTAGAGCATTTCCTGGACGAGACATTTCAGCTGCAGAGGTACATGGTTGCAACAGGGCAGAAACTGATGGAAGTGCAGACCAAGATTGGTTCGGAACTTGTGGAAGTCCCCGAGGAGTTGAACAAGTCTGGAAGTAGCATCAACATGAAGAGATTTGCAGAGAATGTGAGGACACTGTTCCAGGAAGTTCAAAGAGGTATGGAGGTTAGAATCTCGCGAATAATGGGGGATCTTGAAGGAACCTTAGCTCGCCAAGGCATGATACGTTTGAGGCGGTAGTAGTTTTGTATATACAACAAAGGAGATACATACGTCTCACTGTGTTGTGAAGTGTTGTTCATCTGTATATGGCTGAGTTGTATTAGATTTAACTACTACTACTGGCAATGATGCAAGAAAGATATGGGTTCTACTTCTCTCCCACATTCACTAAAACAATGGCGGTTTGCAACTTGGAAATCTCAAAATCTTTGTGCTCTCTCGATCACCTCCCAAATCACTTGGTGGGACAAATCTAACTTCATTTTCGTAAAACTTGTGAAGTTGTGTAAACGTAGACAGCAACAGATATCAATCTCAATTATGAAATATCCAACATTCAACAGAGTGCATAACCAACCCACTCCTATATATCTCTTCAGTGAACAAAGTTCCAGATAAACAAATTTGTCTCAATCATGGACAGAATCTTTGATTTCTAAGCTACAAGAGACGGAAAACAACGCGTAAGGTTTTTTCAAAGGAAATTTTTATTCATTTTATATATTTGAAAACAAACAACTATTTGTGGCTTTGCAATATTTTCTGTACCCGCGGCCCTATTCGATTCGATCGGAGCGGGAAATACCCACATTGAACGGATTATGAGGCGGGTATGAGGATGTGTTTAGTTACCCTGCCCCATATCCATACCCTACCCAATATGTAAAACTATCCTATAACCTTATTTAATATTTATCAAAATAATCCTAAACCTAAAATCCCTAATTTTATTTTAAATTCAGAGCGGCTCTTCATTCTCCACGATCACTATTCCACAAATTCACCTTCAGACTTATTCTGACGATTATGTGGTAGTTTTATTTTTTAAATTTTTTATTTAAATTGCGCAGGGATGAGCATACCCACGGATTTGGGCATGAATATGAATATTGAAATTCGAATGAAAATGAGAATAAAAATAGGGATGAATTTTAGGAACAGAGATGGAGATGAGTATGAATACCCCGCCCCAAACCCGCCTATTACCATGCGGTACTGGCTGTTTATTTATCTATGATGCCGTGTTAGTCCGTTAATAATTTTGTTACATATAGACAGACATATTTGTGTTAGGAGAAGTGTAGACTTCTTGAATGTGCATTCTAGGAGGGTATGAGTATGTGGACGTTTTTGTGCTTAATAATGACGTGTTGCCTACTGAACTTGTGTTATATAATTTGCTTGGCTTAGACTTTGAACAATCACCTCATTTGTTTAGCTACATGGCATTACGTTCTTTTATTTTGGCTGCACAACAATGTTGATATAGATTCAAGAAAATTTGAGAAAATAAGGGTCCCAAAGAGCCATCAAGTAGTCATGGAATGAAAGATTGCTTGGAGTGATGATCTACAAGGAGATTAAGATATGAATTTCGTAGTTGAGAGACCCCAAGCCCATACAACGGAACTAAAACCATGGGGACAACCACGAATGATAAAGGGGATGCACATAAAGTAGCCACACAAGAACCACAGCCTAACTATTCAAGGAAGTTCCCTAGTTAACGATGATAATTTTCTATCTGTGCGTGATGAATGTGAAATAACGTGTGGATTTGATGATTGGATAGATTCGAGGACGAGTTTTTTTCAAGAGAGAGGGTAGGATGAAGTCATCCAAACAGTCCCAAGTCCCGATGCTAAAATTTCACAAAGTTAAGACTATTCGGTGGAAATCAAAGGAAAGGTCACCGAATTCGAAGAATTTTGGAGAGAAAGCAAGCGTTTCAAAAAAGGACTCTAAAAAATGGTAGTTAAGACGTCTCTTTCATGGATAGATGAAGATAAATTCATACTCGAAGAAATGGAGATCCAACGAGTGGCACTGATGTCGGGCAACATCTTCGATGTCGAAACTGCATCGAAATTCAAGATTCTTCAAGAACGCAAGAACGAGCAGACTTTTCTCGACCTATCTTTGGAGCAGAGCTATATTATGATGAATGGATACCCTACATTAAGTTTGGGAGCAATTGGAGCTGAATCAAAGTCAAAAGTGCAAAGAAGCTTGAAATCGGGTCCATCGATTTCACCGAATTTTGACGAATCAAACCACCGCCCAAACAAAGCAGATTTTCTCGCATAATATCAGGACCATAAGCCATTTGAAGATATTAAAAGTTAAAACCCGTCGAAGTCATCCGGATCATCCAGATCAAGAGTCGAGCTCAAGGCCTCCAAGTGGACTCACTATGATGATGTCGGTACCACCGAAACGAGGCCTCTAGCCCGGACCAGTTTTTCTCCACCCAGAAGGTCACCAAACATCCAAGGGGCTTCCTTGGATGTGTTCACGACCCGAGACAAGGTCTACAACCTTCCACCAAGCGCACATCTCACTAGGCCCATTTCGGAGTTTAAGTGGCCCTCTATCCTTTTATCGCGTTTTAGTAGTTAACTCGGGATTTGTATTCCGATTTAGTAGTTTTAGTTAAGGCTCAAGAAGCCCTCATAAAGGATTTGTTGACCGAATTTTATTTTTAGAGAGCAAGAGTTGATCTAGTCAAAACTTGTTCGTTAATGAAGAAAAATTACTTATCTTGCAAAACAAATGACTCCTTCTTTTTTTTATTTCTCTTATACTTGCTAATGCATTCGTTATGTGGTCGCGCGATGTAGCAGAATTTTTAATCAACGTTAATGTGACATTGTTCACCTGTAATAAGCATATAGGTACAAAATTAATGCAACAAATAATAGAAAAATTCTTATGTATATGTGGAATCTGTACAAAATGGATTCTATGAACTAACCAAAAGAATTGATACAAACTACAAATGAAAAAGGTAACAAACAAACACATAGTGAAAGAAATAGTTGTCATAAGAATCATAATTTAAACTCAACTACAATTCTAGTCTTATAAAACTTTTTGAGATCTCTTAATATTTAAAATAATATAACTATATTATTTATAGTTAATCGTAACTCTTAGATCATCAAAACCTCTTATCATCAACTAACTGAGTTGGTATCGTGTGAGTCCGAATTTTTAACCACATAGATGGCTTCTTGATGATTCAAAAAGCCTGCACAAATCTCAACCATACAAAGAAATAATGTTTTAGATTTAACGGCTAAATACATGAAAAAATTGACATTTCATAGTCATACAAATTGAACTACATGTGTACATTTCTATACTGGTTTGAACAAACCTACACACATTTCTATGATATGTACAACTCTTGGTACAAATTTGTACGATCGGTCGTCAGAACATATTTGTAGAAAAATAATTTTCCCCAGAAACATAGAGCTGACGTCGGTGATCACATGGGTGCTAATTGTTTTGTCAATTGAGGTTGGAATCGCTGGGAAATTGACCAAGAAATTTCTAGTGAGCGGAGATGATAGTCCAGTCACCGGAGGCGGTGGTCTGACGATTGGAAATGGTTGAGTTATGATCCTACAAAAACTATTTAAAGCAACATGACCATATTGCCTCTGGCTAATGTTGATGCTTTAGATCATCTGGAGATCCAATTGCCTAAATCCAATTGCCTAGATTACTACTGGATCCAACTTCCTTTCTATTTTAATCATAACCGATAAAATTCAATGAAGTCGATACAGAGTTTGATTCCAAAATCAGTGATAGTGACTAAAATAGGAAGGAAGTTGGGTACAAATCATTTCAATATACAAAATTCAAATGGCTAATCAGTTAACCGATTAAGTTGGTTGCAATTTGACTGCAATCTATCAAAATTAATGTTATTGAATTTTTAAAAATATAACAAACAATATTTGTGAAGAAAAAATATTTTAAAAATTATATAAAAAGTTATACACACATAATGAAAAATAGGGGGAAATAATAGAAGTGTTTTTAATTGGTGGAAGATATTAACCTTTTCAGTGTAGCTATTTAGTTGTTGTTTTATCCCTTAGTTGATTTCTGAATTAAATAGAATGCATTTACATTCAAAAGAGGACTAAAAAAAATTGAATGGGAATGAAATTGGAATGGGGAGCCCTGTTCCTAAACTACAGTAATGAACAGTTGGCTCCCCTGTTTTAGGGTTTAGGGTTTAAGTAAATACGTCAATCATGTTCTAACCCGACAAACAAACTTTGAAAAAAAAAAATTCGCAGCACGATTCGACCAAATAATACATATAGGCCTCGCTCCCCATGTGTCCATCCCGCGGAATCCCAACGTCTCAACTTCCTCATACTGCCAGTCTTCTTCGGCCGCATTTTAAGCAGTTTGACCTCATTATATTATGATGAAAATGTGAACCAGTAAATCATACCTTGGTAAGCAATGACCTCCACCACGCGAGGCCCTCCCTCATGGGTTTTCCCTGGCACTACAACAAAAGACGGGATGTAACGGCGTTTTAATTTGTCGCTAAAAGTGTTAAAAATGTCGTTGAAGGTTTGTCCCGATGTTTCTTTAGACGTCGTACTAATGTCGCCTAAAGTAGTGTTGCTTTTATGTTTATACGACATTTATGCAAATGTTGGTGAGTTATTTCAGTGACATTTAGAATGACGTCTATATGTATCACAAAATTATACGACACTTATATTTGTCACTTATATATATATATATATATATAAATATATCTTTCGTAATGTTTAATTGTAATGGTAATGACTTTTGTAAATGTGAATCAAACCAATAACTTCTTCCAACATTTAGAAGTGTTATTAATGGTGTGTTGATCGACATTTTTAAATGTCAGCTAAATCACATTCTTCAGACATTTAGAAGTGTTGTCGATTGTTCATTCGATTCGACATTTATAAATGTCATCTATTCCAAAAAAATTCGACATTTAAAAATATTGTCGATTGTCGATTCATAATGTCAGCCGAACTAGATTCTTCCGACATTTAAAAACGTAAGTGTTGGCTTTAAGTAATCCTTATGACATTTTATATATGTGGTAAAATAGTTGGGCAGACACTTATTAAGTAACGTCACAAAATTTTAAATTTTTTAATCTATCATATATATATTTATTATCAATTAAATCCAAATTAAATTTAGCTGTTACATTTTTATATAATTTTTTTTTGTTTATAATATCCAATATTCTAATCAAGAGCATGAAATAAAAGTAGAAATAAAAGTAAAATGAACATTAAAATCATTGATTGAAATCCTCACATCACACGACATAGCTAAATGGTTTCTCCTATTGAACTAAATTTGTGTCTCAAATGATGAGATGAACAAAAATCACTCCTCTCTAAAATCCTTTGAACTCGATTGAAAAATAAGGTATCCTGGAGAGCCGTATTTAATTTCAGATTTCTAGAACAGCATACTGAAAAATTAAGATATCTTTTTGAATTATTAGCTGCAAATAGTGAGAATAAACTTACAAGCAGTGTCGCAGCTTCTGGACGGAGTTATTGGTTTCCCATCTTTATGTTTGTGAGTGCTGCCCTATTAGGCCTTTTTCCTGTGTTCTTACGCTAAGATGTCCACCAGACATATAGATCAAGTCAATGTTTAATAATGTTACATAAAATTACGTAAATTGAACGACAGTAGAACATATATCATACTTCCGTTTCATCTCTGTTTTGCGAATGATATTGTGCCGGAAATATGTGGGAGCTTATTACATGCTCGAGTAGAAGATTTGGCCTCCACATACTTCCGGCACAATATCGTTGACACATGCCATGTCGCCTTGCTCAAATTTGACCTACAAGATTATCAACTTTTTTGTGTCAATAAGTGGCTAATCACAATGTCTATTTACACATGCCAAAAATACTTGAAGACCCTTTCGACCCAGTCCAAAACCAGCCACAAACCCGTAAAGAGAAGATAGACGGACTATATTTGAAAAACGAAATGATTTTTTTTTGTATTAATTCTTCATTGGTAATTACACAGTTTGCTTTAAAAGGCAAATTTAATCAATAGGAATTAATTATTACTCATTTGGGTGTGTAATTAATTAAGTAAAATTGTTATGAACTAATGCAACATTTTTTTATTTCATAGTTTAGTTTGCTGAAATCTAATTTTGATGATGTAAGTAAGTTGTTATACTTGGATGTGTGTTTTATTTATTTATTTTATAAGTACTGGTTTTTATATAGGTTTTAAATGGTTTATTTCCGATTAATATCCTACTTTGGGTTAGGCTGGACATCGGATAACGGGTATTTGGGTATACCCATATTCGTCCCATTTTTTAAGGATTATGGGTGTCCGTAATACCCGTTATATTTAAATGGGATGAGATATGAAATTGCAAATTGACATATGGGATATCTGTGGGTTATCCGCAAATCCCATTCGGGTATTATGGATACCCGTAATATTCATTAAATTAGACTAATACCATTAGTAACGTATAATATTAGACTAATGGTATTAGTAGTGTTGTAAAATATTAGACTAATGTCATTAGTAATATTGTCTAATATTAAACTAATTTAAGGGGTTATATTTCAAATGTTTGGGCTTTAAAGTAGTAGATATTTATTTTATATCTTGTTATTATTCAGGTATTTTGTGGATAGAATGGATATCCGCTATCCGTCCCATATAGACATACGGATTTGGGATATGAAAAAGATTTTTATCCTCAAACAATAATGAATACCCATGTCAAATGAAAAAAGTAGCCAAACCCGTCCTGTTATCCCGCACTAACTTTGGGGTGTTGTGTTCCGTATGTTCGTGCTATGGCATGACAATGCTTGCATACGTGAATTGACACGCTTATTTTCTGCTACTCGCATGCCAGATTCGAATTTGAGTTACACCTTGTAACCTTTACTTTGCGTTCCAGGTACTCCGCGAGGCAGGATAGTTGAGTACCGACATGAAAGAATAACTCTGATGCTTGAGCTATGGTTTATTGTCCATCTAACCGACTTTCCGCTGCATCATCAATTCGACTGGGTTAACCAGAGACGATTTGGATGATTCGTTACAAACGAGAGTCGTCATCATCATTCAGAAATTATAAGTCAAGCAACAGCAACTACAGTTCTAAGTTGTATTTGAAAGCTAATGAATGGGTAGAGTGGTGATGCTATCTACTGCTGTCTGGATTGTAATCGAAATGTTGTAATCGTTTGGTAGCTGTTAATACTCGTTTGGGTACATTGTACAAGGGCATGTTAGCTAACAATTTGCGTCGTCATTACTAATAAAGTAAAAGTGTGGATTACTATCTCACAGTCACCTACTCTAAGTAGCTAAGACCTTAGGAAACTTTTTAAAAAATTTATCCTTAATAAGTAAAACGTGACTCAAGTAGTAGCATCTGGACAGTAGAGAATGTACAAATAGGCAATTCCTACCCACACTAATCAGTCACAAAATCAAATAAGCACAAGCCTTTTAGCTAAAACAATGGCGTCTCCACAGTTTGTGATTCTTCTTCTTGTTGCTCTGCTCTTTCCATCCCTCATCTATTGCCTTCCACTTCCATCACTAACCATCGGTAGCTTCCAAAAATGCCTGACCCAGAAATCCACATCTCCGATCCCATTCCACAAAACCTTGTTCACCAATAATTCCTCCTCCTCTGTTTTCAACTCTGCACTTTCCAGCACAGCTCAAAACCTCCGCTACTTGCTCCCTTCCGTACCCAAACCTCTACTCATCTTCCGCCCACACCGTATTGCCCACATCCAAGCCGCAGTCATCTGCGCTAGTAAACTCCGATTCCCATTCAGGGTCCGCAGCGGCGGCCACGATTACGAGGGCCTCTCTTACGCCACTCAAGTCGACTCCCCTTTCCTCATCCTTGACCTCTCCAGATTCCGCAAGGTCAATGTAGATATTTCCTCCAACACTTCCTGGGTCCAGGCGGGTGCAACCGTCGGCGAGGTTTATTACAAAATTTCAGAAAAAAGCCCCGTCCATGGCTTTCCCGCCGGGCTCTGCACCAGCTTGGGAATCGGTGGCCATATTACCGGCGGTGCTTACGGATCCATGATGAGAAAGTACGGTCTTGGTGTAGATAACGTCGTGGACGCTAGCATAATCGGTCCTAACGGTAAGCTGTTGAACCGTCAGGGGATGGGAGAGGACGTTTTCTGGGCAATCAGAGGAGGAGCTGGAGGGAGCTTCGGAGTAATTGTTGCCTGGAAATTGAAATTAGTCCCCGTTCCTAAAACCGTGACGGTTTTCAACGTCCCGTTGACGTTAGAACAGGGGGCTACAAAAGTATTGTACAAATGGCAGCAAGTCGCTGCTCATCTCGACGATGATTTATTCATTAGAGTTCTGATTGTGGCAACTCCAGTAGCGAATTCCACCACAAGAAGAACAGTGACGACGATATACAACGCTCTTTTTCTAGGGGATCGCGATCAGCTGCTGAAAATAATGGGTGCGAAATTTCCCGAGTTGGGTTTGGCGAAGAAGGATTGCTTGGAGATGAGCTGGATTAAATCGATTCTATTTATTGCCGGAATACCGGGCAACGTGGGCCCCGAGTTTCTTCTCCAAGGGAAGTCGTTTCTCAACCCTGCGTTTTTCAAGGCGAAGTCGGACTTTGTGAAGGAACCAGTGCCGGAGAAGGCGCTGGAAGGGATCTGGAGGAGGTTCTTGAAAGAGGAGAGTCCGTTGTCGATATGGAATCCGTACGGTGGTGAAATGGCGAGGATTGGGAAATCGGCTACGCCGTTTCCTCACCGGAAGGGTACGTTGTTTATGATTCAATACTTGACAAGCTGGTCGGAGGGAAAGGGTGGGGAAAACATTGGTTGGATTAGGGAGCTTTACAACTACATGGCTCCCTACGTTAGCAAGTCGCCCAGAAGTGCGTATGTGAACTACAGGGATCTTGATTTGGGGATGAACAAGAAGAAAGGTAATACGAGTTCCATGGGCGAGGCAAATGTATGGGGACGGAAGTACTTTAGGGAGAATTTCAACCGACTGGTGCAGATCAAGACAAAGTTTGATCCCAAGAATTTGTTTAGGCATGAACAGAGCATTCCTTCCCTTGTTGTTTGATTGGTCGGTTTTGTCATCATATATTTGAAAATATGAGACTCCAGAGTGTAATGTTGCAAAATCTTCTACTACTACTGACACTCCAGAATGTAATGTTGCAATATCTTCTACTACTACTGGTTTAGGTGGGACGTGGGTGCTTCTGACATTTTCAGTCCTTGTTTACTTTCACAAAATGAATGGGATGATGATACAGAACATCATCAGTTAGTTTTTAATTTTCTTTTATCTAAATTTTATGTCTTGGTCAGCGAGTAGCGGCTGGTGGACGAAATCTACCATATATATTTTTAGATTTTAAAATTTGACACATACATAATCGCTCATTTAAATTTCAATTCATATTTTTAGGGATTTTACCAATCAAATCTTTCCTTCTTACATTTAAATATATATTATGTATATTTTTTTTTTACTGCCATCTCAACTATTTTTCAAATTTCAGGTCTTCTCCTTCACTTCTGCAAAGTAAATAATTGCGCTCATATTTTCTTTTTTCTTTTTGACAAAACAAATAACCTCTTTTTTCTCATTTCTCTAAAACTGTAAAATTACCGCATCGTTTTCTTGAATCGTTAATTTCTTCATTTTCTGGCTACTTTTTCTCTTTTTTCCATTTTTAACTCTTCTATTTTTTCATATTAGCTCTTCATTCTATTGTTTCGTACTTTCATCATCGAAATACCGTACTATAATTTATTATTATAATTTCATGAGTTAATGGGTAAAATATTTTTATTTTATAAATAAGTAAATTATTTTTTATTAATATGAGTAATATTCATTCTGATCAAATGAGTGGATGTGATTCATATTAATTCTGCTATGAATGAATATATTCATTAAAACATTTATGAACAAAGGAATCACTTTTACTCGAACATCAGAGTTGAGTATGCCGGTGGTCACTCTCGAAGAGTGAAGTAAGTTCAACCCAACCTTTGCCCGAGCCTCCTCCGGTCCGTGTACTATCGTCATCCTATGGTGGCCAGCGATACTATTGTTGGGTACTGTCTCCAGCCATGCACCGATGAAGAGTCTTGGGGATCCATTTACTACATGATAAATACCTTTCCTATGTGCAACAATCTGGAGCTGCATTTCGAGTTCGAAAGTCTAATCGACGGAGTTTATGGCTCAGTTGGACGAAATTCTGACTCAGATAAAACAAATTGGATTTTTTTGACTCAAGTGTTGTTTTGAAAAATGGTTAAAAATGTTGGAGGCTATTAATGTCAATAGCCCTTGAATTAAAAATTAATTATGTAAAATCAACTTTATTACATTGCACCATAACACTAAAGATTAATATTAAAATCCTAAATATTAAAACTTAATTTGCAAACACTACATTCTAAACCAATCCTAAATTATATTTTTAAGTCTAACCTTTGACCATACATTCAAAATAAAAAATCACAAACCCCAAAAATTGAACTTTAAACCCATAACTCTTTATCCTAAACCCATAATAAAGTAAAACCTAAAAACTCTTAATTTTATACACACCATACAATAAAATATGATAAAGGGTACTTAGTACCAACAAGCTGCGAGTACACAAATTATTACCCATCTAACCTTATCGAGGAGTTTAGATCCTACGCCAACTTAATATTTAATATTATAATTTTACATACACCAACTAAAAATTAAGTATTTCCATACATTTATATTTTTATTATTTTTAATTTAAGCATTACAATTTATTTTTATAATTTAATGGCATTAGTGACCTATAAAAAATACAACTCATCGCCATCCAATTACAAACAAGAAAATGGTAGAAAGTGCTTCAACTAAAATTTAACAACATTGATATTTTCTTTTTATTTACAAAATAATTATATATTACACAGTTCACAAGCTACACTTTTAATTTTTAAAATATTTTAAAAATTATGTTGTTCAAATTACATGAAATGTCTTCCTCTTATTATTTGTAATACTTTTAACTTAAATTATTTTAAACTAAATTTTAGATTCATTTTTAGCTAATTTTCATGCATTGACAACAATAAATTATATGTTATTAGAAAGAATCTGATAATAGAACACACATCTGAAAAATATCTACGTAAAAATGGTATTGGGAAACTAACCCAGTAAACAAAATGAGATGAAAAAAATTAACCGGCCAATGGGCCGAGTGACAAACTAGTTAATGTAAGGTTTGGATAGTTGTATTTATATTTGAAATGACACGTCATTGAAATTTATGAATTTTAATTTTTCTTTTAAATTAAAATTATGTGTTTGGATTCTAAGTTATTTTGTGTGTATTTTAAATACAATACATACTTACTTATCAAACTATGGAGGTGGTTGGCAGATGGAGATGACTCTAGATGGCGAAGTTATCGTTGACTGGCGACCCACGACGTAAGTTGCCGTCGGATGGCGGCAGACAGGGGTGGGGAAAGTTGCCGACGGCCGGCTGGTGTGAAGGTGATAGCCGAAATCGTGGCCGGAGTTACTCTACGCTGCCGCCAAGACACCTCACCACAGCCGGCGACACACCCCACTACCACCACTACCGCCACCGTCGACACAACAACCATCGCCTCAAATATTGTCTTACTAGAGTTGTTTTAGTGGTAAAGTTGTTTGCTGGTGATCTAAATGATGCCTGGTCTAAATCCAACACACCCCACAAATAAACACTAATATAATGTTTATTGACGGAGAGATCTAGTTCGAAAAAAAACACAACTAATGGACACAATTTTAAAAACCAAAACAAAAATTTTGAGGCGATATTAATTGCAACTCTAAAACAATGATGTTCATCTTATTAATGCTACTCGAAGGACATGTTGGTTACAAAAGCATCACACCAGTCAAGAGACGTCTGCCACAAAAGGCTCGACACAAAACTGTAGACATGACGAGCAAGCTCACAGCCACCCATTCATGTTTCTCCTAGTCCACACAACTTAGAAAGAAGGTTGATTCTACAAAAGATTACAACATGTTTCCACCATCACTCCAAAATCCCAGATGTCGTTATCAGTACATGCAATAGCCACACCAACAGCTTGGTTATCCCTTTCAACAATAACATTTGTATAACCAATATCTCGCTCCCACTCCAACACCGAGTACACTGCCATACATTCCACTTCTCCACATCTCTACCCCCTGGTTGCGTTGCATTAGATATTGAAGAACTTTGCCAGCTTCATCTCGCACCACCAAGCCCATTCCATGAATCTGCTCATGGATAGATCAACCTTCTCCTAGTTCGAAAGTTTCTCAACTCCCTCTCTCAAATTTCGTCCAAAAGTCCTGTCTGAAAACCGTAATATTTGTTATAGGATTTGAGCTCCTAATGGCTGTCGGTTTGGTCCATATAATTGCGCGTAAAAACTATCTAGGAAAGTTATCAAGTAAGAAGCAATGATTGATCAGGTTTTGCGAGAGTTAAATCAATTATTGAAAATTCTGGCCAAAGTTGATATAATCAAAGTGGTAGGATATTAAACTAGTTTTGAACGTCGCCAATTTTGAATTAATCCGATTTATGATTTAGGAGTTATTTTTAAAATACGAAATTGAGATGTTTTTCGATCAAGTAGAGATTCTGGCGACGTTCTAAACTCTTATCAGATCTAGGTTCAAAAAGCAAGTAACCAGTCCAAGTCAACAAATCATTGCGAAGTTCACTAAGCATATCAAGAAATTGATTCAAAGATAAACTTGAGTTTAGAACTCAACATGCAGACACAATGACTCAAAAAGACTAGCCAACATGTTTCCGATACAGACCCACCCATACTTATATAAGTACCTGAAAGCTGCGAGAGATCGGAGATACAAGAGAGTATACCCCAAAGGAAGCTCGAGCTCGATGACGACACTAACTCCTGAAAAGACTTTAAACGCACAAAATCAAAAATAAAAATAAAAAGAAACTAGGACAAGTATCCAAATTCCATAACAAAGTGGATTTAAGATCCAAAATGAAGAAAATAAAAGTCATGGGGGGAAAGATAAAACCTAAACATGCAAATTGAATTAATAAAACAAAGTAAAAATGACTGCATACATGTAGAGCTGTCGACGAATCAAGCCGTTTGTAAGCAACTCGGCGATAGATTCGAGAAAACTTTGTTCGGAACTGGACTTGATTTGAACCGAGTCGGCTCAAAAGTAAACGAACTAAGCTCGAACTTCTTCAGGCTTGATTTTGTGGGCTCGCAAACTAGCTCAATTCGGTGGCTTGTATATCAAAGCTTGCGAGCCGACGCGGGGAAGGAGCTCGTTTATGAAGCTCGATCAACTTATTGGGCTGTCAATTGAAAAAGTAATCTCATATGTAATGAGGGGGAAATGAACATCAGACCGGAAGTTTGAAATCTGACGAACTTACCATCTTGACTACAAAAGCTTCTTGTTAAATAAGCGCATACATTTTCATTTAATACAACATATTTAAACTTACAAGTAACAATTTGGGCCATAGTTAACCTAAAATTAATTATTTTTTATAATTATCTATTGCTTATTGAATATGAAATTTCGTATCGCTTCTTTATAAATTTATAATTATACAATAAATGATTTTATTTGTAAATTGTATAATTAGTATTTTATCTTATTTTAAAGCTCCAACTTCTAACAAGTGGTTATGACTCACAAGTTTTGAGTCGAGCTTAGAACGAGCTCGTTGAAGCTGCGTTACGAGCTTGAGCTTCTAACGAGTTTTATCGAGCCGAGCTCGAACTGGACAGAGTTTGGCTCGATTCGGCTCATGAGCAGCTCTACATACATGGGTTTCCTCTCATGAACCGTTCCTTCTTTAACGTCTTTTGAGTTAGACGATACCTAGATGGTTAGGCAATCCAATTAAGTATCTCCTTGAATGTCATTGGCTTCTTCATGATAAAATGTTGAGTGTCGAACAACAGTTGAAGTAGATAGTGGAATAATTAGAGAAGTTTGCTCGAATAACCAGAGAAGTTTGCTCGAATAATATTTATCTTCCCAAAATGATCATTTTCTTCTGAATTTATAAACTTACGGAGGAAAGAAATAGAAAGGTGTATCACCACCAAACACCTCAACCTTCTCCAAACTATTAATGTCACTTGAAAGGTCATCAAAGTTGAGAAGAAGTGGTTTCTTTTTATGACCTTTTCGAATATAGTGTTTAGGTGTTGTTATTGATTTCCTGATACAAAAACTTCATGATCGAATAAAATTTTTGAAGAGCCTCAAGATTTTTTCATGAACAAAAATTTAAACGATATTCTTATTGATGGCACACTTTAGGTCTTCTGTCACCAATAATCATCAATGCCCATAATGTATTAGATCCCCCCGATTCCACAATGTTAAAGAGCCATTGTTTGATGTATCCTGACTAAAACTCGGCATGCCAAGCCTTCAAACCACTTGCATACCACACGTCAACTGCCACTAGTACATGCGCTAGGTGTTCCATATCGTTAGAACAAGAGCCACAACTAGTCTCCACATTTTAACGTGGCTCGTGTGATGCCGCTCCTTTGAGGAAATGCTATGTCATGTGATTGAGTTTTGGTTGCAACTTCAAGTTCCAAACCTGAGCCCACGATCCACCTTCTTGTAAAAATTGGGTGCTCACATTTCCATCCATAGCCAACCTATATGTAGACCGAACATGAAAATGACCCTTGTTTTCAAATTTCCAAACACTAGTGTTGGTAATTCCTTCATGCGGAGGTGGCATTCGCCAAATTACCTGGACGTCTCGTTCACTAAATAATAGGTCAAGTAAACTCTCATCCCAAGCCAAAAGATTTGGACCAAAGGAAGTCATGTACCGTTAATTAATTAAGTTGCAAACTAAGGATTGTCTCGATGTAACAGTTATCATCAACCCTCAACCATGGTTCATTCCACGTCTTCATACATTGAATTTCCTCCACCCTCCAATGAAACCATCTCGCACAACACCTTGGGCAGCGATAATCCTTCACAACACATAGCTAGGTTGGTACACCAACCGCACCGATAAGTAATCCCCTTTAAGAAAATATTTGACTTTGACTAGAGCGGAAAGAGCAACTTTAGCTCTCTTGAAGAAACACATACAAATAATTGCTTGGAAGCTAGCAGATGTCAAAGGCATGAGCCCTTCTCTGTGCACTCACAAGATTTATTTGGATGCAGATTTCAAACAAGTAGCACAACCCTAACAATAATTAAACTCATTAATGAAAGAAGCGGTAAAGAAAGACAAGATGCATGTATTATTTATCCAATTTATAGTAGTCAATGGGTTAATGCTACCTAGGTTCTACTAAAGAAGGGAGATTTTACTATTGTCCCTAACGACAAGGGAGATGTTATCCCTAATAGGACAGTCACATAATGGCGAGTCTGCATCAAATAACGATATCTTAATAACGCTACCAAGAAGGATAATTTTTCAGTGCTGCTCATATATAAGGTATTGGATGGGATGTCTGGATGCTTCCAGATGTCAATCGATCCCATCGATCAAGAGAAGATTACCTTCACTAGTCCTTTTAGAACCTTTTCATACTGGCTCGTCTGACTCAGTCTTTGCAATGATTCGACCATCTTTTACTGGTGCATGACGGCTATCTTTGGGGACCTTCATAAAAGTGTAGTCAAAGACTTCAAGGATGATTTCTCCATTTCTGAAGATTCCTTCGGAACGTGCCTGGAAAATTTGTGGAAAGTGTTGAACCGGTGTGAGGAAATGCATGTGGCGTTACGTTGGAAGAAGTGCCACTTCATGGTTCAATAAGGCATCATCCTAGGTCATAAGGTCTCCAAATGAGGTATTGAGGTGGATTGATCTAAGGTTGAAACCATATTTCAATTTCCCCCTCCTACTTCTGTTAAATTTATTCATAGTTTCTTAGGGCATGCTCACTTATATCGTCGTTTTATTAAGGATTTCTCTAAGATTATATTGCCTATGACTAAGTTGTTAGAGAAAGATGTGCCTTTTATTTTATATGAGGATTGCTTGTAGCTTTTAAGTTTCTAAAAAATAGCTAACAAATGCACCTATTTTCGTGGCACCAAATTGGGAGTTGTTGTTTGAGTTGATGTGTGATGTCAGTAATTTTACTGTCAAAGTTGTTCTAGGAGAAAAATAGGAGAAGAGATTTGATCCATTCTACTTTCCTAGCGAAACCTTGAATGATGCATATAAGAATTACACCACTAATGAGCAAGAGCTACTCATAATTGTGTTTGCATTTGATAAATTTTTGTCTTACTTGGTTTTATCTCATACTACTGTCTTCACTGATCACTCTGCTTTAAACCATCTTATAGCTAAATAGGAAGCCAAAATAAATACCGATTTGATGGGTGTTATTCCTTCGAGAGTTTGAGATTGCCATAAAGGAAAAGAAGCAAGCTGAAAATGTTGCTACATACCATCTATCTCGTATAGAAGGGCCTCCTTCAGGTAAGTCTTCCTAAACTGAAATCAATGATTCATTCCCTAATGCACAATTTCTTAGGGTGGAGAATGCGTAACATATTTCATTATACACGGAGCAAAAGCTACCTTGGTTCACTCTAATAGATAACTACATAGCTGTCTGGATCATACTGGATGAACTCAACCATCAAGAACAGAGGAGGATTTTTGTCGATGCTAAACACTATCTTTGGTATTATTTTCACCTCTTTTGTGTGGTTTTGGATGGCACCATTCGATGTTGCATTCCATTTTATGAAACTGGAAACATCATGCGACATTGCGACATCGGCCTACTGGGGACATCACAGTGAAAACCGCACCATTCACAAGGTATTGGACTCTTATTTCTATTAGAACCTTCGATTTTCAAGGATTGCACTGAATTCATGAAGTGGTGTGATGCTTACCACCATACTGATAACATTTCATATAGGAATGAGATGCCTCGAAATTATTTCTATGCATGTCGAAATCTTTGATGTGTAAGGAATAGATTTTATGGGTCATTTTCCATCGTCCCATAGCAACAAGTATATACTCATTGATGTGGATTATGTATATAAATGGGTGGTAGTGCATGCGTTACCCACCAATGATGCTAGGATAGTGGTGAAGTTTCTCCAACACATTTTTATGCATTTTAGTGCGTCTCGCTCCATCTAAATGATAGGAGTAGTCACTTTCAAGGTCAATTTGTTTTTATTTTTCCAACGATTTGGTGTAACTCTCTAGTTGACCAATGCTTACCATCCACAGACAACTGGTCGAGTGGAATTGATGAATCGCAAGCTCAAGTGTAAGGATTGGTCAACCAAAATTGATGAGGCTCTTATGGCCTATAGAATTATTTTCAAAGCTCCTATCGCCACTTCATCATATTAACTAGTTTAAGGCAAGACTTTCCATTTACCAGTTGAGTTTGAGAAAAAGGTTTAGTGGGCCATGTCGATCCTTAATATGGATGCTAGTGTTGCAGCTTTGAAATACCAATTCCAACTCTTAGAGTTGGAGGAGTACATGTACCACGCTTATAAGAGTGCGTGTGTCTATACAAAGAGAAGACTAAACATATACATGATGCTCGTCTACAATATGTGAAGCAGTTTAAAATAGGTGATAAGGTGTTGCTCTATAACTCTCATCTCCAACTATTCCCAGGAAAGCTATAATCTTAATGGTCCGGTACATTCATCATCACAAATGTCTTTCTGTATGGCATCATTGAAAATTCTGATTGAGAGAAAGGAGTCTTCAAGGTCAATGGCCACCGCCTCATAAGGTACCTCGCAATAGAGATCATACATGTAGTTGAGGTTCATCGCCTCGAAACTCCTCCAGAAATCGCCAAGTATCGTCTAGCTCAAAGACATTAAAGAAAGAGCGCTTCATAAGAGATAGCCCATGTCTAGAGTCATTTTAATTTTATCTTATCAAGTCAATCTTTATTGTAGGTATTAATCGAGTCTAGCAAAAATGAATTTTGAACCCTAATCATTTCATTCAATTTAGTTGTCCCATGTCAATTTAAAAAAATGCAAAATTACTAAAAAACATAACATTTGTGCCTTGCATAAAATTTTACCTCCCCAAACCGTAAATGGTTTTCTTCCCCATTTCACTCTTCTAGATATCTTCTACCGTCGTAAGCTAGTATAGTTTGTTGCTAGATTATGATGATGATTGTTCCAAGGATAATTCCCTAAAGTATAAGGTTGAATACTCTTTGATTCTATATTATAATTATGATGTGTTTGGGATATGGTGTGTGTGCAACCTTAATTGTGGTATGGCTTGATTTTGGTCAAATTAGTTGGTTCCTATACATTGATTTGGTAGGAATAGATTTATGTGTATCCCAAAATTGAAGGAAAAGTATTTCTATACCAAGACAACACCCCAATTCAACCATTCCTGTAAGAATTCCCTGGTGTGCACTTCAATTGGCACTTATACCAGTAATTTAATTGAGGCATTGTGATGGGCCATTCCAGATTGAACCGAAAACAATCCTCCAGTTTTGGAAGATTGCATGAGTCAACCACACCCAAGAAGAATCTTTTTCCAAGATGGAACTTCTGAGAATAGGCCTCTAGCCTAAAGAAATGGGCCTTTCGTCCTAAAGTTACCTACTCAAATATGGGCCCGTCGAGAGAGGAAAGCCCTTATTCGGCTATCATCCCAAACCTAAGGCAACTGTCCTGGTTTAAAGGACGAGATCACCCAATGAAGATCAACCATCTAAGGCAAAGCCACGACAGCCTTAACTGAAGGTGTTATATAATGAGAACATGACACCACTGATAAAGGGAAAACTACACCAAATGTGAAACATTTTCCCAATGTAAAATCCATCCCCAAAAGACTTTGGTTAGACCAATGGTCCGACCCATGTAACCTCAACAAGGGCTTTACTATACCAAACTTTACTAATTACACATAAATCAAGTATTAATAACAGAAACAATCTAATATATAAAATAAGGGTTCTCAAACCATGTACGAAGACCTTAAAACAAGCTTTATAATTATAGGAAGGAGGTACAACCCCCAATTTCTTAAATAGATCAAATCTTGAAAATCCAAACCGACCAGCTCTTCCCACCTCCATTTCCAATACTTGAGGCTGAAAACGCAAATACATACTGAAAGACTAACACATCCAAGACGAGGTGAATAAAAAGCACTGAGTGTCTAACAGACAGCCGTAACTGAAAGCACAAATAAGAAAGGTAAATGCATGGTTAAGAATGTCGGATCGAACTGACTGGTCCAATTGGTTTGACGGCAAACCAACCAAAGAGCCGATACCGAGTCGTCGGTTGATGAGAATGGTCGAAACCAAGCGTTGACCCGATTTAACCATGAAATTTGGCCGGTTCAACCAAAATTGTTTGGCCGGTTGGACGCGATTTTTATGGCTACACTTTTTATTTTTCAAAAATATGTAAGTGAGATTCAAACAATGATCATTCGAGAAGAGAAGATGAGTGATTATCATCTGTACTAATATCATAATTTGATTAAATCATACATTTAATTGATAATTTTAAACATTATGACAGCTAATGAACACTAAAAAAGTAACAACTTACCAAGTAAATTGTACATAGATCTCAATTACTTGATTAATAAAAACTTCAGATCATTTATATAATTTAAAATTTCTTAAAAATGATATAATAACTATATTTTTTACAAGGTAAATTATGATTTTGAACTCTCTATTCTACATGTTCAATCCGGCTCAATTAAAAAACCGTCCAGTCCGGCTTAACTATATTTATTAATTTAATTAATAATTAAAATGGTCCAACCAGGTTTTGAAAATGATCGGATCCCGATCGAACCATCAAACTCTCAATCCATATCTTCCCCTATAGTTTTCAAAACCTTGGCTAAATGAATAGACAAATAGTGACTGGCATATTTACTAGACCACTATGGCTACATTACTAGAGATGGTATTCAATTACTTGTGATTCCTCGTCAGTGGGTTAGCTTCAT
Organism: Linum usitatissimum; assembly: GCA_030674075.2. NCBI lineage: Eukaryota > Viridiplantae > Streptophyta > Magnoliopsida > Malpighiales > Linaceae > Linum > Linum usitatissimum. Next base: position 5,179,823 of record JAUJYP020001374.1, read on the forward strand.
AGTGGAACATACCACAAAGCGATCAAATCCGTACAAGCATCATCTTTGACATACTCTACACGTCTGTAGTAACATTAATCACCTAAAGGGTTGTGCAACCTAGGGGTGGGTACCAACACATAACACAATATAATATAGTCTATCTCGATAATGATAGTAATAAGTCAGGATACAGTAGAATCCATCTAGTAAATAGTGGACCCTTAGCTCAAAAGAACACAAGCCATCATGCCTCAGTAAAATCACAAGCTGACAGTGGTAGCGGTCAATTATAACCGTAAAACCATTAGGATAATCCTACCCAGGCCAGACAGAAATGTAACGGGAAACCCCAGCTTAGCAAAAGCCGATCTCTGAATATGAGAAGAGTATTCTTCCCTTAGCTATATAAGCTTCCCCTGATCCCTAGTAGTTCGTTTGGACCAACTCCATCATTCTCCGTACCCAAAACCACTACAACACATCAATATATGGAAAATCCCCAAAACTAAAACCTTCTAAAATTAAGAAAGAAATCCATGATCACCTTCAATTGCCTTAGGTAAAACGTTCATGAAATAGCCCCTGCCCATCCTTCAAGATCTCGTGGAGATCAAACCTTTTTATACCATTAAAAGTGAAACTTTCTTTTCTGAAAATGCCTTCATCGAGTAGTGCAGAAAAACTGATTTAGGGATTTCAAATCTTCTGTGAACTAAAACACCAAAAGAACTTTTATAGGAAACACCGTGACACGCCTGCGACACATGTCACAAAGCTTATAACTACCTACTACCAACGCATGTGGCATGTTACGACCCATACATGTGTCGTCTCACAAACCACACCCATGGCATAGGCAGCCACCCCGTGGGGTACCGACTGTTGGTCTGGCCTAAAATCCTAAATCGAACCAGGATCGGTTCGCTCACTCGACCGGAGGTGGGGTATTGCAATCCCCCACTTGAATTAGTTTCATCCCAAAATCACATTTCCGTTCCCTGAGACCTGTCAGAATCTGGACAGAGATCGTCGCTGGTGAGGCATCTCGCCGAAGAAGAAGATTTGTGTTTTTGCAATAATAGAAAGGCCGGTGACCTGTATGCAATTCCTGAAAGTCTGTTGGTTTGTACGGAATTATGAAAAGTTTAGTAACCTTTCTGTTAACTCTAAAAATAAGTGACCAATGTGTAATAGCTCGTGGGGGGGGGGGGGGCAAATTATATTTTTAGGAAGTTGGGTGACTGATCAGCAAATAGCTGTTGTTAAGGGATTGTTCTACAAAACCTAAAGTTGGAAGACTAACTCTATAATTTGCCAAGCTGGGCAGTGAAATGATGATTCTGCCCTTGTAAGTTTCAAAAAGTTGTAAAGTAGTATTTGGACCATAACTCAATTGCTTGACCTCCAAACGATGCATCGTCAAAAGCTGTATTTCGTGGCAGTGAGGGAACTCATCTCATATTCTTATCCGATATGTCGGCTCCAAAATGAGGTGGGGTTCTTGTTTATGTTTTTTATGCAAAGCCAAGTAGCTAGTATTTGCATGGTAGGTTCTATGTTTTCGTATATGATATTATGTTTGTAGTTGATGTCCAATTTCTATTCTTCGACCTTGATCTCTGATGTTCTGTTATGGAGCTTGATGCTCACTTAACCAAGGTTTTAGTATGACTAGACTAGGTAGTAATGATACTCTGCTCATGTTCATGTTCTCAAGGCGTGTTAAGTATGATTTCGATGCCGCTTACACGATTTTGGTTGGTTCATAGTCTGATCAATCATGGGATTACCTATGCAAGAATATATGGGTGGTTGGAAGTTCTGACTTTACTAGATGAATGTTCTATGGTTACATTATTGGATGAATGAACTAAAGTTCCAAGCTTCTGTTTCAAGTTCCAAGTTATAAGTTTCATGGTTTTCAGTTACACACACAATGCATATCATTGACCCCACCATGCATGTTTCTGCCTTCCTGTATATATCTAAGTGTTTAGTCACATACGCTGCAGTTGGATGTGGGAAGAGCTTTTCGGTTTCTTTTCACATTTTCATGTATATCTGGACTTGGAGTTGCATCTTCACTTTTTTATTTCTAAAGCTTGTATTTTAGTGTTTTAAGTTTGGTACCTTTGTAATAAAATGGGAGTTATTAAACGGTATGCTTCCACTCTTCGTGATTCTTTTAGGCTTGTTGTGTTTCGTTTCAATTAAGTTCAGTCCAGTAAGAACCATAATAGCTTGCATGGGTTGACTAATGGTTGGTCAGAGTCTTCAAGGGTCGGGTCTTACACCATTCCTTTACTTGACCAACACTTTAATTTTCATTTTTCCGATTAACGCTCTTGAGCCCACTATCGCATCCCTCGGGAAGGATGTAGCTGTACGTCGACCTTCCCTTGGTGCCATTGGTTTGTCCCTCAAGAATGCATGGAATTATGTCTCCGCCTCCGATCGAATCACACACCCCGCTACAAAACTGCTTACTTTGGAGTTCATGACCATTCAACTAGCCTTGGACAGTGCATTGCTTTGGCTAATAGGCCCTATTTCCATTTAAACGAATTCTGTTGAAGCAACAAAACCAAAACCAATCAATTCTCTTGCTTTGCATATCGAGGTTGGGTTTCTCCACTCGGAATGTCGTTCCTTTTTTACAACCTTCCCTATCGTCTCCATTCAATATATAGCTCATCGAGTTAATTATCTTACTCATTTAGTAGCATAAAAAACTCTACATTATTCTAACATGATTATATTTAAATCTACGTTACTCCATGTACAATTGATTGTATTTTTTTTCTTTCTTCTGCATCAAGCATGAAGAAAAGGAGAATGATGGGGAGGGTATTATGGTAATATATAGAAAAGCAAGCCTGTAAAGCTAACCCTCGTCCGTAACAAGGCAACCTAACTCACATTTCAAAAAATGCCTCTTTGTATTTAATCCTTTTTTGGTTAGATGTTTACATAATATAACGGTCGGATATCGGACGGAGATCAAGTAACACCGTCACCGTTGTCAAAACCAAAGAAACGGTAAAGTAGCTGAAAAGGGGCTTCCCACCGTCAACGGTATCACTTCACATTTTTCTCTCTCTAGTTTTCAAATCTAAACAACCACACACTCTATCACACACCACTCTGCTCTCCTTCTTTTCCTTCCTTCATGTTCCTCCCCTCACCCATCTCTCTCTCTTCAAGTAAACGCAGATTCTCTTTCTAAATTTATCGCCATTGTCATTCTGTGTTCTCGCCCCAAGAATTTCCAGCTTCATTCTCTTCCTTCTCTTCTACCACGTACGCCCCGGTCTTCCACCAACCTTCGGCGAGTGAGTATTATTCATCCATTCAATTATATTTCCCTTCAAATTCCTCCTCCTCTCCTCCTTCTTCTAGTATGGTGCTGCTTGTCATGTTCGTTACCCTAACTTCGTCTGGATCCGATATTTTGACTCGCGACTGCACATGGCTGACCGCATTGTTCCCCCATCACCTTCTGATTTCTTTTCTGTTTCTGCGACTATGTTGACCTACCGCTACATATACATTTGTTGTTCGGGTGCTCATCCGAATCTGTGGGAGCTTTGGACAAGATTCGTCTCTTACTATTGTTATTCGCGGAAGCTTGGATGGAAGTGTGATTAGATTAATTGCTGATTTCGTTCTTTTTTTTCTTCTTATAAGGTGAGATTCGATTTAGTAATTTTTTACTCACTTGGTACTTTTTCCCCCCTAAGTTTGCAGGAGCTTTTTGATTTCCCATATTGTTGGATAGGGAGAGTGCTTTCACACATCTGTTGGATAAGTTAGATGGAGTCTTCAGGGTCACAGCAGAGAAGAGCAGGTGGTTTGGTTTCGCAATCCCCCTCACAGACTCCGCGATCCACTGATAAAGCTCCCAGAGATCTAAGATCAGCAGATTCAGGTTTCGCTGCCAGACACGACAAAGATAAAGGTGTCAATGTGCAGGTCATTGTGCGTTGCAGGTTAGTTTGAACCTTAAGCTCATCATTCTTTAGCTTATTTATTGATCACAGCGTTACCAACTTCTTCCTTCAAGTATACTCTATTTTGAGTCCCATAACATATGTCGTCCCAGGGAGGTCAAATTTCTGTGTGCATTCGCTTGTGATCTTGTAGTAGTGAATGCGCCTTCTAATTAATTCATTTTCTTAATTTTTTTCTCTGTGCACTTGACAGGCCATTGAGCGAGGAAGAAATAAAGGTTCGTACACCAGCCGTGATTTCTTGCAATGAAGGTAGAAGGGTGGTCACGGCGGTTCAGAGTATTGCTAACAAGCAAATTGATAGAACCTTCCAATTTGACAAGGTAGGTCTCTCCCCGTTTTCTCATATCCCTATTTCATTTGTCTTCTTCATGGGTACACACTTTGTTTGAGCTAATTACTGTCACATGTCATGCTAGGTTTTTGGTCCGAGTGCCAAACAGAAAGAATTGTATGATCTCGCGGTGTCTCCAATCGTTTATGAAGTTCTTGAGGGTTATAATTGCACAATCTTTGCCTACGGTCAGACAGGCACGGGAAAGACCTACACAATGGAAGGCGGAGCTAGGAAAAAGGTGTTTATAATGGCATCCGTAGAGAATGCTGGCATGTGTTAGCTACTTTTGCTTTGTCTCTTGCGCTGAATTGCATTCTTTCAATTTTCAGAATGGAGAATTTCCGGTCGATGCTGGTGTAATTCCAAGAGCTGTTGAACAAATTTTTAACATCTTAGAAGCACAGCATGCTGAGTACAATTTGAAAGTCACGTTTTTGGAGCTTTACAATGAGGAAATAACAGACCTGTTGGCCCCTGACGAAACTCCTAAGTTTGTTGATGACAAATCTAAGAAACCCATAGCCCTAATGGAAGATGGAAAAGGCGGTGTTTTTGTGAGGGGTCTGGAAGAAGAAATAGTATCTACTGCCAATGAGATCTACAAAATATTGGAGAAGGGTTCTGGAATGCGGCGCACAGCAGAGACTCTTCTTAATAAGCAAAGTAGTCGTTCTCATTCAATATTCTCCATCACCATTCATATTAAGGAATGTACTCCAGAAGGCGAAGAAGTGATCAGATGCGGAAAGCTGAATCTTGTTGATCTAGCCGGGTCTGAGAACATTTCCCGTTCTGGTGCACGAGAGGTATGGATGGAATATGTCATGAAGCATCAGTTATGTTTCATCTTTCTGAAGCATAGAAATGTTTGCATGTGTAATTTTAGAAACTAGCTAGGGCAATCTGACGTGATAGCTGTGATAGCTGTGATGTTTAAACTCTTAAGGGAAATGAATAAATATTGATGGTGCAGGGCAGAGCAAGGGAAGCGGGAGAGATTAATAAAAGCCTGCTTACACTCGGTCGTGTGATAAATACTCTTGTTGAGCATTCTGGACATATACCTTACAGGTATTGCTATATTGTAGAAGAGCTTACTCTGTTGTTGGTGTTTTTATTCTAGTAGTTACTCAGTAATTAGGTATCATTTTTCAGGGACAGCAAGTTAACAAGACTACTGAGAGACTCATTGGGAGGTAAAACAAAGACTTGCATTATTGCCAACATATCACCTTCTATTCAGTGTTTGGAGGAAACACTCAGTACATTAGATTATGCATATCGTGCCAAGAATATAAAAAACCGGCCAGAGGTCAGTGATTCTCTGATCCTTAATTCTGTTTACAAGTTTTAATTTTTTCGTAGTTGCAACCATGTTTCACATCTTTTTTGGCTATCATCATCAGATCAATCAGAAGATGATGAAATCTGCCATGATTAAGGATCTGTACTCTGAAATTGATCGCTTGAAGCAAGGTATTTTATTTTCCCAAATGTAAAACAAAATCGTACCATGATTCTTGCTGACAGTGATTTTAGCTTACTTGATTCTATGTATGATCGTCATCAGAGGTATATGCCGCAAGAGAGAAAAATGGTATCTACATCCCACGAGATCGCTACCTTCAAGAAGAAGCTGAAAAGAAGGTTGATGCTTCATTTAATTTTGAAGTGGTGTATAGTTATAGCCAATTTTTAGAAGAATTAAGTTCTTCGCTGATACAATTTGACTTCTTATTGATGTAGGCAATGGCAGAAAAAATAGAGCGCATCGAAATAAATTCAGAGTCTAAAGACAAGGTATATTTAGTGATAGCTAAATGCTCTTGCAGCGCTACTTTGAGGAAAGAAAATTTGTAAGCCAAAGTATATGGATGAGAATAACCAGTTTGTTTATTCAAACCGTTTGATCAGCAATTGATGGAGATTCAGGAACTCTACAATGCACAGCTTCATATGACAGCTGACCTGACGGAGGAGCTTGATAAAACAAAGGTACTTAATCCTTTGGCCTAAATGTGTCCCTCATCTTGTGCCGAGATGAAAAAACCATATCTCTTAGCTCTCATGCTTGATTGCAAGATCTGAAGTTAAATGTATTCTTTCTTTATATTCCCAGAGAAAGCTTGAAGAAACTGAAGATTCATTGTTAGATCTCCAAGAGAAGCACTTGCAGGCCAATGCAACAATTAAGGAGAAAGAGTTCTTGATATCTAATCTTCTAAAATCTGGTACATATATGATTGGTTGAGACCCCAAAGTTGTAAATTTCGATTCTTTGTTTATTTATCATTCAGAGAATGGATACGTGATGTTAAGTTGTAAAATTCTTTGTTTATCATTCAGAGAATAGATACGTGATCTAAAGTTGTAAAATGTATTTATTTGTTTACCATTCAGAAAAAGCATTGGTGGAGCGTGCAGTTGAGCTGAGGGCAGAACTTGAGACTGCTGCATCTGATGTATCCAGCTTATTTTCTAAAATTGGTACGTATTAGATAATCAATTTAGCGGTCAGTTTAGATTTCTGGTTCTCTAACTGATAGTGGTTGTTCTTCAGAGAGGAAAGATAAAATTGAAGGTGGAAATAGAGTACTTGTTCAGAAATTCCAGTCCCAGTTGACCCAGCAGCTAGAAATATTGCATAAGACTGTGGCATCCTCTGTCACCCAGCAAGAGGCGAAATTGAATGATATGGAAGAAGATATGCATTCTTTCGTATCAATTAAGGATGAGGTAAAATACATATGGGTACATGCAATCATTTATATGCTAACTACCACCTATCAGAACTGTTTATGATTGTGACATCTACACACAGGCTACCGAGGAACTTCGAGGAAAGGTTCGGAAGTTCAGACTGATGTATGGATCAAGGATCAAAGATTTGGATGATATGGCTAAACAGCTTGAAGAAAATTCTCAATCAACCTGTACCAGTTTAAACTCTCAAGTTTCAAAGCATTCACACGCCCTTGAGGATGTATGTATTTTGTGAGTAGTAATTGTTCAGTTAGCCTTAGTGCCTAAAACATTTTATTGACCGTTATTTATGTGTCTGCTTTAGCTTTTGCGGGGAATATCTTCAGAAGCTGATGCATTACTTATTGATCTCCAAAGTAGTCTACACAAGCAAGAGGAAAAGTTAACAGCTTATGCACAACAGCAACGCGAGGTATGGAGTTGGTCATTATCTGAAGGATAACTTGGAGAATAATAGTACTTGGTTCGTAATTGATCGTGTTTCCTTGTCGTTGCATCTATGGCAATTCACAGGCACATAGCAGAGCAGTGGAAACTGCACGATCAGTGTCCACAATCACAATAAATTTTTTCAAGACTCTTGATGTTCATGCTTCTAGCCTTAACCACATTGTTGAAGAAGCACAATCCGTAAATGATCAGAAGCTGTCTGATCTAGAAAGGAAATTTGAGGTGGTTTCCATAAAGCAGTAGTTTTTATTTTTTGCATCTCTTGTACTCGGGCTTAATTTATTTATTTTCTGTTGGGGAAGTGATAACAATTATTTATTCATGTTATCTTTAGGAGTGTGCTGCTAACGAGGAAAAGCAATTGTTAGAGAAAGTGGCGGAACTTCTGACGACTTCAAATCAAAGAAAGAAAAAGTTGGTACGTGCTGCTTTTCCGTTTGTTTCACGTAAAGTGTACTTAATAATCTCTACTTAGGTGCCTTAGGAAGCACTCAAGCTTGAAACTAACAACTGAGAGACTGTCATGATTTAGGTTCAAATGGCTGTTGATGATCTGCGGGAGAGTGCTAACAGTAGAACCAGAAAACTGCAGCAAGAAATGTCCACGATGGAAGATTCAACATCAACAATTAAAGAACAATGGACAGTCCATATGGAAAAAACAGAATTGAACTACCATGAGGACACATGTGCTGTAGAGAGTGGAAAGAGAGACTTGGAATCAGTCCTTCACAACTGGTACGCAAGTGAAAGCTTTTTTAGCATCGATTTCGCTGTTAGCAGATGCCAAATTCATTATCCTTATAAATTGTGGGTTACTACAGTTTGGATAATGCTCAAATGGGTGCACAACAATGGAAGAATGCTCAAGAATCGTTACTTCGCCTAGAAAAGGCCAACGTTGCATCAGTAGATTCCATTGTCAGGTATGTGCCGATATCTATGCCTTGTTCTTATAACTATTGTTTCAGCTTTTGCAATAGACGATTACTTAATTAAGCTTTCTGGTTATTACCTGACGGTTTAAAGAGATGGAATGGAAGCGAATCAAGCCCTACGGATGCAGTTTTCTTCTGCAGTATCAGCTGCAAATAAAGATTCAGATGCGGCCAATACTGATCTTCTCTCCTCTATTGACAGTGAGTGATTTTTTTTTCCTTGTCTGGGGTGTCATTTAACGTTGTAAATGAATGTGAAAATGAAATGAGGGCATTTATTGTTGCAGATTCATTAAGACTGGACCGTGAAGCATGCGGGAACATGGATTCCATGATTGGGCCATGTTGCGAGGATTTGAGGGAGTTGAAGGGAGGTCATTACCACAAAGTCGTAGAGATCACGGACAATGCTGGAAAATGCCTTGTCGAAGAATATATGGTAAGATTTGCTTTACTTAGAATTACATGGCATCAAAGGTAAGAAAGTATGAACTAATGTATGGGGATGGGGGGCGGGCAGGTGGATGAACCATCTTGTTCAACACCAAGGAAGAGGGGAATCAATCTGCCGAGTATTGGGTCGATTGAGGAGCTGCGAACTCCTGCCTTTGAGGAGTTGTTGAGATGTTTCAGATCAACAAAGCAGCAGCAGCAGTTATCCTACGGGGACATAAAACAAAATGGAGTGATGGTCGGAGGGGCTGCGGATGCGTACGAGTCGGGTAATAACAATAATGACACCCATCAATCTCAGAGAGACTCTAGAGTTCCTCTCACTGCTATCAATTGAAAAGAGCAAGCAACTTATTTCTTTCTCTTGGGATGAAGGTGGTGATTTCTGTACAGGAAGAAGGAAAGATAGTATACATATATAGAGATATGGTGTGGAAATTGATTGGTTTGTAATTTTGTTATCCCACGTTTATGGTAATTGGTTTGGCGATAGAGCAAATGATTGTTTGTGTGTCCATTTGTTGTAACTGACAAAACTCCTATGTCATTATTGGATTGGTTGATTTCAGACAGTACATTAGTGGTGGTTTTGAATACTCTGAATAAGCTCTTTTGACTCGTTACTTCGCCATAAACAGATTTCTCAAATGCAACAAATTCTACCCAGCTCTAACAAACTTGTACTGTATAATTTGCGAACAGATCCTAAAGACTTCAACTTCGCTGGCGGCAAACAATAAACATCAATTCTATGTCAAAGATAACCCCCAGGGAATCGCCGGCCAGGAGGGAAACGAAATTCTGCTCCAACACCGTTGAGAAAAAAAAAGAGTTTTATCGAAAGAACTGCCTCAACGTAACTCCTTCTCCATGCAAAGCTGCAAAGTAGATCGAAAGCCTATTATACCATATAACTGTCGCGTCAATCCCTAATGGAGCTCAGTTTCTTTCATCGTGGCTCTGGTGCCTTATTTATGGAGCCAAGTCTCCTATGTTTGCCATTGGTGTCTTGTTTATGGAGCCTGATATCAGATCCCGTCTCAAAGACAGCGGAATCAATCGAACAAACTCTCAAAGGCACTCAAACGCTCGCAAATGGAACATGCAAACGTAGAACAAGTCAGAAATGTAAAAGAGACATAGAGTTTGTTAACGTCGTTCAGCGATTGCTCCCTAATCAACGGAACCACGGAGAGGGAAGGCTCAACTAGGAAATCGCACTAATCGGTAGAAAGGTTACAACGTAGTTACAAGATCGACAGAGCTTCAACTTAACCCTAATCCCAAACAGGAAAGACTACAACTACAAACAACAAGAGAGACTGAGAAGCGAAGGGTTTCGGCCTCCTTCCAGGCTGAGGAACGACGACAGAGGTTCCAAGCCGAGATCAGCTCGATGTGGAAGGAGACTGATCGTCAGGAGCTTCGAGGTCTCCGGTAGCAGTTGAGAGAGTCTAGCTAATTAGGATTTGTATGGAAGAGGAGAGTCAGATTGCGTCTTCCGTTCTCATGTAGAAGCAACTTATATCAAAGCTCAAACCTCTCGTCTTAAATGACCCGAAGAGATCAATCGTAGGATTGAAATCACAAAACCCCAACCTATTAGGATTTTCCTACTTAGGATTTCAATCAAAAGGATTGAGAGAGAGGAAGAAGAGTGATTGCCGTTTGTAGCTTCCTATATGCCCTCTAATCCTTGGCAAATGATCTGGGATTGATCAGCTATGCCTTCTCCACCTCTTGAAAGAGATCGTCGTTCGTCAGAGAAATTTTCAGATTTTGGTTTATTGAATTGTGAGTTGCAGGTCTGACTCTGCTTATATTAAGTCCACCATGCCCGTAACGGACTTAGCACAACGCCTGTGACTACCTGTCTACCATGACTGTGACCTACTGAAGGTCACGACCGTGATCTCCTGATGGTCACACATGTGACTGACTGCTGACACGGTCGTGGTCTATCTGGTACCTACACTCGTGTACAGACTGATGGTCATGCCCGTGACTGTCCACTAATTCAACCCTAAAATTCGAACTGATAGTTGATCCGAAATCAGGGTGTCCCAATTGATATTAAGAAAATGGTGGTGATATTCTTGTAAACAATAGCTCACAACCATAAGAACATAGTGTTACAGAAGAGGTTCGGCCAGTTGGGGGAAACGATTATTAAATAAATTCATCGTGTTCTTTGAGCCATTTTGAGGTTGGAACCAATTCTACTCAGCAAACCTTAGGCTGTCCCGGAAAATTGTGATGATTATATTTATGTTGAAGCAGTTTACACTGACATATGAAACTATATATTTGAAACCCGCACCTAGTAGACTTGACCGAACCACGCGGTTCGACCCATACATTACTCGTGGGTTCACTCAACACATAATAATAAGTCATACAAAAGGAAATATACTGCATTGAATAACCTCAATTCATAAGTAAAACGACAGCGGAAAAAAACAGAGAAACACGGCTTGAATCTAGTACTAATCAACAACGAAAAATCATCCCAAACAGGAGGACAACAACCAGAGATAAGTCTGCCAAAATATCATAAACATGGAAAACATTTGAAAACATGAAAAATAGGATAACTTGAGGTCCTCCAAGGTACCTCTCTCTATAACTCCTAGAGTCACTAACTTGAGGTGTCGCTAGTCTTCTTGCTCTCTTAGGCTGCATTTCCTCCTGAGGTTCCACTGATGATCATGCTTAGACACTACAACAATCCGCATATCTGACAACAGATAAAATGACTTCTAACTGCGGGCAAAACCGCTATTAGGATTACTTATCCGTTGTTAGACGGCCAATGGTAATGGATCCTCACGGCAGCCCATGAAGCCGCAGTTAATTGAAAATGCCTAACAGCGGTGGCTTAGTGGTCGCTGGTAGGCGTTTTTATTTTAACCACGCTACAAAGTCATTGTTAGGATTCTCATTCCCCCAAAAAATATCCAGCAGCCATATTGCTGCTGGAATGTTGCTGGAATTAAAGTATTAATAGTATTATCTTAATTAACACAATTTAAATCATCATATCATAAAATAGATAATCATTCATGTTCACACAAACAACGTTAGAACTTCATTGTTTTTAGACATAGTTCAAAATCCTTAAATTGTGTCATAATACTAATTTCAAACACTATTGCTCTTCATCGTCATTTTCACCATTTCGATGGCGCCTCTCATCTTCTTGTCCTTTTGATCTTCATCCTCGTCCGTTGGAGTTTGGTATCCGGTGGCGCTATGCTATTGCCACATCCTTGACTCTCGAGCATATTCTTCACCGCCTCCAATTCTAGAGTCAACCCAATCCCTAAGTTAGCAAGAAGACCTAAGATTTGCAATTGAAAGGTCGTAAAGTACTCAAGAATATTTTGATTCGCTGTTTGTTGGGAACCAAAATAAGAAGAAGAAGATCCTTTATACACCTGTAATGAATAAGTTACAAATAAGACATTTTATAAAAAAAAACGGACATAACCTATTCGTATTATTGCCTAAAGTCATACTCTTCCACCTACAAAATAGAAATCAATACTACTTCAAGGATACAATGACACACGTATCCATCCATAACTCAAACACACCATTTTACTAGTTAGTTCTTGCATTATTTTACTAACTATTCCAAAATATAGCATCTTTTTAATGAATATCTATCTTTTTAATTTACACATTTACATTACTTGCTATTAAAAAGAGTGTAGTTTTTATTTTATTCTTCTTCCTTCAAAATCAAATTTTCGTAGACTTTCGAGGTTTTTAAGGTTTATATTTTATTCACCTTTGTATAGAGCCGAGGTGTCCCAAATATGAGTTTTATATCATGTTTTCATGCTTGTTAGTTTGTCGTAATGAATCCCAACTAACTGTTTGGTATCATCATTTCCTCGTGCACACAACACTCATTTTCCTCATGTCAAGTCGAGGCCTCAAATAGCTAAGGACAATAGAAATCGAACTAGAACCGTGACAGAACTAGTACATCTAATTAACTTGAACTACAGGCCAAACTAAGGCCTCAAAGAACTAAAGACAATGAAAATCAAACTAGTTCACCAATGTACTAGTACACCCTAACCCTGTACCACAGGCCAATTCGTCGTTGTACCGATCAACAGGTAGACAAAAATCGAGCAAACAAGAACACAGAAATTGTACTAGTTTTTTTATTCAGCAATGCAACAAACAATTGCAAAAAATTAAGTTCCAACCACATTACCACCCCTTTTCGACAACTACAACCTCGCTTCTTCAACAGAGAATCTGATCTTGTACTAGTACACCCAAAAAAATCCAAAAAATATTGAACTAGTTCGTTGTTGCAATAAGAGTCAGATCTCCAGATCTGATCATGTACTAGTACATCCAAAAAACCCAAAATTGTTGAAATAGTTCATTGCTGCAATCCCGATATTTGAATTAGTTCGTTACTGCAATCCAGGTATTTGAACCCCGGAATTTGAACCATGTTGAATGTACTATCTCCGGCCTTCTGCAGTGATATAACGCCAATGACGATGAAGATATCTGGTATGAAACTCACCTACTGCATTAGAACTAGTACATAAGAAGCATACCGTCTTGCGAAACTAATTAATACTGTTGAAAAAAAAGACAATTAACTTAATCGACTAGAGCAATTGATCCAACCTATCGATTGGATTGAGGAATTAAAACGATTGAAAAAAGAAGCAGCTGGAGGAACTAATACAAACCTTAATGGACGATAAGATATCGGCGGGACGGAAAGAGAGGAAAGCAGATGGACGGAATATTGATGAAGGCAGAGAGAGGCGGCTGGAAGACGAGCGTTGATCAAGGAGATGGAGGGAGCCAGAGATGGGAAGACAATAAAAGATGAAGATTAGGGTTGTTGGAAAAGGACGATGGAAGAGGAGGAGATGAGGGACGCAGCCATTTTTTGTGGAATGAAGATGAAATACAGTTTTAATAAGTATATATAGGCTAAATCCAAACTATAAGATCAAAATCCTAACGATTTAATGGTTCTTCATCATCTTTTTTGAAGATAATTTTACTCATTTTCATTTCTTTCAAGAGACAGAGAGAGAGAGAGAGAAACCAACTCAGAACCTATATTAATTGCCTTCTGGATTTAAACCCAGGAAAGAAAAAATATGTGGAGCAACAAAAAGGAGGTTATTGATTGAGGGTAAAGCCAAGATCATATATCAATATCATAATATATCCTACATATCTGTTGTTTTTCTCACTAGAAAACAAAAATATACATGCATCCTTTCATCTCTTGTACAGGCGGCCCACTGCCCTCTCTTTCTTCTTCCAACCTGCTCAACAACAAACTCAAATCCTTCAGCTAACATTTCTGGAAAGGATTATCAAGTCTTTTCTGGAGAAATAATGTTCTCCAAACTCTTTTATGACATTACTATGAAAAAAGCAAGGATCAAAAGTATAAACAATAGCACATCTATACTCGAGCAGGGTTCAGGGAGTTGAAATACCTGAGTAAAACTGTCAAATCTTTTTTATGTCAAAGTCACAAACTTGAACCCAAAAGCCCACCAGGAAATGTCGAGTTTTCTTGACATAGTAGCTTTTCATCTTGTAGGCTAAGGCCATCCCAGCCGCCCATCGGATAGTCCTGTAGCTCAGAAACATGACTAGTATCCATCGCTTCCTCCACCACCATATTCTGTTGCATCGCATCCCCCGTACTTGTATAATTATCAACACCAGGAACATCTCCGACTGAACAACCCAACTCAAACCCAGATTGGTCATTTAAAGTCATAGTCACTCCTCCTCCTTGCTCAGGTTCAGGTTGATCAGTAGAATCCTTCTTTTGCCTCTTCCACTTTTTGGTGGATGATGTACCGTCATCCTCAAAATCTTCTTCCTCTCTCTCCCTGTGCAGGTACACCCACAACTTCCTTTCACCGTCATACAGAACACAAGGATCACGTTCATAATGCAACCTATCCAGTGCACCACTCACAATTCCGTTTATTTGTACATCAGACACTTCTTCAACAATATATTGAGAATCTCTAATCAAAGTGCACACATCCGCTCTAGTACCGATACTACCAGGCAATCTGGCAGCTGCATCTCTCACAAGACATAAAATTGTCACATGTGGGGGTCGATCTCGCTTTAGCATGAAATGGTCCCTTGGCTTTGAAGTTGGCTTACCACCACACCTTCTCAATGGGGCCACAAAAGACTTCTTACCATCTGCAGCCGTGTATGAGAATGCCCTGTCAGGAATTGAATACCTTAAGAACTCTTCTTTCCTGAAGTAAGACCTTACTTCCTCTGAGTTTGGACTGATGGTGCTATGACTCTTCTGAGCTCTCAAATCCCTGAACCTTTCCTTCTCATCCAAGTTACACTGCATCAATGATAAAGGTGGCTCAGGAAGACTTCCCATTTGTTGAAGGGTCTCCTGGTGACTTTTTAGCCAATTAGCAAAACAATCCACCAACTTGACCAGCATTTTCTTAGGCAGACCCCAATATTCTGGGGATGTCACCTGCTCAACGCCATCAGAATCTGTTAAAGTTTGAGAAACTGGACCTTTCCAGAACCAGCGTTTTGTAGACTTTTCGTACTCCACAAGCACCTTCCAATCCTTTGCTCCTAAAGTTGCTGGTTTCGAAGAAAATATCTTTAGAACCCCTTTGACCAAATCTTGAAGTGGCTCTTGAGTCTCAAGAATGCAAGGATCTCCTGGATTTGATTTGACACGATTAACAATCTCCATAGAGGTTAGAGAGGGGATATTTGAGCTAGGAGCATGTTCTATTGTATTGGCGTCGGGAGAGACAAACCCATTTGAATCGTCTTTGTGCTGTCTGTTTACCACAGTAGGTTCCAAAGCATCCTCCGGAAGACGAGTGATCATTGCCAAGCGAACTGCAGAAAGAAGGTGTACAACTGAAAACGAGAAGCCAGTATGAACTGTAGGTGTGATTGGTATATAGGGCTTTTTCTGTGGTTTTATTTCCACCTCCAAATCCGGTAATTTAATTTCAGGAGGTAGCTCGGGAGTTTCCAGCCCAGCAGCAACATTGTCATTCCGTCCTTTCTTTTTCCCCTTTTTCTTCAATGGAACAGACTCGCCAGTTTGCATCACAACTGTAGACTGCAAATTTACATCTTCTCTGCCATCCAGGTCCATTGGTTCTAATTTTGCCATCCGTTTCTTTCTTACCGAGTTGCACCTCAGCAATGACATCTCGGAGTTATCATGATTATTGTGGACACGGGACCCAATTTTTTCTCCTCTCTTGCCCAATCTACCTACTGCCTTTTCATCTGCCAAATTACGAGCTTCATAGATATCATCATCCCCCTCAACATTATCACAGCTGTCTATATCTATCTGCTTCCTGTCAGAAGGATAGGACTTCGAGGAGTGGACTTGCAACCTGTTAATTGAGTCTGCACGAGATCGTCCATTCTTTCCCAACTTATGAACTCCCTTTCTGTTGCTGTCATTTTTCAGATTACCAGGAACAAAGGGAAGGCTTTGATCCAGTATAGCACTAGAACTCTCCAAAGGACTTGTGTGTTGAATCTTCATTTTCTGTTTAGCTCTAGACAGATGTCCTGAAACATGACCACGATCATTAAGCACATCTTCAAAGCCTTGTTCATCGTCCTGCATATCTGGGCTACCAATGCCGGCCTTCGTAAAATCTGACCTGGACTTTGACCATGAGGATTTAGAAGCTTCCTTAGTCCGCCTGGAGTATACAGGCTTCGTATAAATCAAAGGAGTGTTACCTTCTTCCCCATCATCACCTTCATCAAGTGGTTCAGATGAATCTGACTCTGTTTCTTCTCGTCTCATATACATCCCCTTCCCTCTTGATGCTCCCTTAACAGGTCCCCCAATCTGTACAAAATTTCTCCTGCCCTTCTCATGCAACCGCTTATCTCTAAATTCAGAAAGAATAATTCTATCGCTCACCTGAGGAGAAGAAGCTCCATAACCTTTGACATTAAATTCAGGACTCCAATTCTTACTTCTGCCATTGAAGTCTTCGTATTTAGAATTGCCCATGGAAAAAGCCTCTCCGTATTTATTTTTATGCCAAATGGGTTCATCATCATTCAATAAGTCAGTTCCATTACCCTTCAGAGGAATCAGTGCAGCACTGAATCTCTGGGGTTTCATCTGATCACCAAAAGGAAATTGCTGAACCATTTCAGGATACTTCAACTTTTTGCCCAGCTGATTAGAATGCCAGGTATTAGGCGGTTTACTGAATAGTTCATCTTCCGGCTGCATAGAGGCATTTATGTGCCTACCATAAGCATTGAGATCACTTCTGAAAGAGAAAGACGAGCCCATGTAACTGTCATCACCTAGTTCATTAGTTCTTGAATGATGCTTATTCTTCCCAAACTTCAAACCCCTGGATTTGTCTATCACACTGGTACGTTCCTTAATACGCTCCTGTTTGGCACCAACATGAATGGCCTCTTCATTATCTTCATACTCATCATTATCATAATGATCACGTGCTCTCGCCCGATCCTGTAGACAGAGTATATTCCCTGTGTCATACCCAGCTACCCTATTCTGACGAGGAAGAGGCCCTGGATGTCCATATGCTCTGGCATTCACTTCCATACCATCAAAAAGAGGAAGAGGACTTCTCATGCCGTTCAAGGATGGCGCTTTGGACCCAGCTAACTTAAGCTTACCCTTCATGTTCTGTTTCCCATACTTTGTCGGTTCCTTTGGAGGCATAAGTGAAGGAACTTCTGGATTTGAGGCAGGCCTGTTTGAGGCATTGTGCAAACCCTTTCTGTCCTTGACTCGTTTTCCCCAAAAAGCATCGGCCAACTCTTGTTGCTCTGAGGAGTCACTTCCAAAATCTTCTTCGACGTTTTCAGACATCAACATCTTTTGACTCTTGATAATGTTTAAAATCCTAAGCTTCTCATCAATACTATTACCCCTACATTTAAGCCAAGCATCCCTTGTCTGACACATATTGATAATCACATTATTTTGATGCTTGCGAAGTAGATGATAGTGATGTCTCTTTTGGAAAATAGTCAAACCTTCCCTATAAAGTGCAACCCTTGGTTCACATAAGCCTCCTTTCAACATCTCAAACAACCTCTTCACAGGGCTGCCAAAATGGAGATTTGCACCTTCAAAGAGCTCTGTCAGAGTTTGGATAAAGGTGAGCTCATCCATGTCAGGCAGATACTTTGTAAGACAAAATCTCTCCTCTTCAGTCAGAACATCATTCCATACATTCACTGACAGTATATCTTGTAAGCCAGGAAGATCATACAACTCAAAAGGAACACTGCAAGTGAGGTCACCCAATTGGCAAAACTCAGCTCCAGTTTCCCCCAACTCTAACAAGTCAAAATCATCAGATCCTGCCCCAGAATCTGCATCATCAAATTCGTCATCTTCATCGTCGGACTCAGCAGCAGAAACCCTGCGCTGATGTTCATCATCATCACTAGACACGGTATCTCTGCTATTTGGTGAAGAGTCGGGATCAAACCTAGACACCTTAAAGTTGTTCTTCTCAATCGCCATTGAAAATCCACCGGAATCAAGTATAGCCTCACACCCTCACTTCACTAAACACACCTCCAGAATTTATCTCCAGCAAAATATGAAGAGCGAAAGGAAATTCACGAAGCCCCAATTGGATTCAAAACCCTAACAAAAATATCAAAATTCAAATTCAATAAAAGCAGAAGTCTTGAGCTCGATACACAAATAGCGACCCCTATCCCAATATTAAGGGGAAAAGAAAGATAAACAATATAAAACAGCCATTGAAAAGGAGGGCTGAATTTCTACACCATACCTTCTCGTCGTCATCGGCGGCGAAGGGAACTGAGAGCTTGTCAGTAAGGGAAAATTTGGTGCGAGTAATTGCGAATCTGGGAAACCCTAAGGAGGAGAGAGGAGAAGGCGGTTGTGTAAATGAGCAACGAAAAGCGAATAATAATAATAATCTTAATAACAAAAATAATAAAGAAAAAGGGGCAAACGAGAGAAAGAAGGAAGGAAGAAGAAGATGAGATGGAGAAGGAGAGGGTGGAGAAGACGATGATGACGTGGAAGGGCTGGGGCCGTCTGATATTTGGAAGGGGTGAGCAAAAGACGAAAATAGGCACGGAGGGAGGAACATAGTATGAAAGAGAAGGAATGCACGCAGGCGCAGAGCAAGGGGAAAGAGGAGACGAGTTGACTCGGCTGTTGAAGACAGAGTTGAGTCGGTAACTCAGGCGAGTTGACTCGGCCATCCTCATTCGATCTTGAGAAGAAGTTTTGTAGAAATAAGAAACAAGTAGTGCTCTACTTGTACTTTTATTATACTCTCTTAGCCTTTTCTACTCTCTGAACTCACTTTTAGCACTTTATCTCACAATATTCAATCTAAATATGGTATCAGTCTATCAGACGTATTCTCTCTCCCCTATCCACACCTGTTTCTCTTTCCGCTTAGTCCTCTCCGACGCACTCTAATTTTGGTCCGCCGCGTCCCAAGAACGCGTGTCTTCTCTCTACCCGTGCCGCCAGCCTTTTTCTGAGGCCTCACTCTTCCTCGACGACCGCGCCACTGCTTGTTTTCTGGTCCTTTCAAACGCCTTGGAGGACTTGTCAAGCTTCCATTGGACTTTACATCTCTTTCTCGGTCGTTGAGCCCTCGTTGCCGCCGCAATTCTTACGTTTGTTGCAAACCACCCCCATCTTCTCTTTCTCATTTGATACATCTCTCTAATTATTTTTCATTCAGAAAATTCTAAAATTCACCAAAGTCTTCCATAAAAATCCTAATTGTCAGGTGATTTTATTCTATGGAAAATAAGGGAGAAAGGTTAGGATTGATTATTTTTTCATGAATTCTTTTTTTCTGAGGTTAAGATCGCGATTCTAATTTATATAATAAGTTAATCACGCCTGTGACTGCCTGTCCACAACGCTCGTGACCTAATGAAGGTCACGGTCGTGGCCTCCTCATGGTCACACTTATGAATGACAGCTGACCAAGACCGTGGTCAGACTGGCAGCCACGCCCGTGACGGTTCATTCTTCAGATCGAAACCCAACCGGTTCAACCCTGAACCACAACCCACAGTTGACCCGACATCGGGGTGTCACATTGGGTGTGAGGCTTTCCTCACTCACATCCTCCTAGATGCTGAGGGAAGGATTGACGATGTGACGATGGTTCGAGCGTTTCCCGATGTGTTTCCAGGGGATTTACCTAAGGTGCCTCTAGAGGCGAAAGGGGGTTTTTGAGATAGAGCTAGTGTCGAGCACGACGCCTATATCCATAGCACCCTACCGAATGGCACTGATGGAATTGAAGGAGCCCAAGGAGCAGTTGCAGGAGCAGTTGGAGAAGGGGTTCGGTTATGTTGTTTGTGAAGAAGAAGGATGGGTGTATAAGAATGTGCATAGATTACCGATGAATGAATTAGGTTATTGTCAAGAAAAAGTATCCTCTTCCCCACATTGATGTTTTGTTCGATCGGGGAGTAACGGTGTTCTCCAAGATTGACCTAAGGTATGGTTATCATCAGCTAAAGGTAGCAGGGGAAGCTGTTCCTAAGACAGCCTTTCGAACAAGGTTTGGCCACTATGAGTTCTTAGTGATGCCTTTCGGATTGACCAATGCCCCTACAGCTTTCATGCAGATGATGAACAAGGTGTTTCATGGATACATAGACAAGTTTGTCATAGAATTCATGGATGACATCTTGGTCTATTCCAAGATTGAAAAGGAGCATGTCGAGCACTTGAGGGCAGTCTTGGCCACGCTGAGGAGGGAGCGGTTGTTTGCCAAGTTCTCTAAGTGTGAGTTTTAATTAAAGAAGGTGTTTTCCTGGGGACACCTGATCAGTGGCTGGGGCATCGAGGTGGATTCATGAAACGTCGAGGCGATTGTGGACTGGTCACCACTAGTAGTGTGACTAAGGTGAGAAGCTTCTTCGGAATGGTTGGGTACTACTATAACTTTGTAAAGGAGTTCTCTAAGATAGCGGCACCTATCCACAAGTTGACCAAGAAGGACATGCCTTTTGTCTGTTGTAAGGCTTGTTATAAGAGCTTTGAGGAGTTGAAGAAGAGGCTCACCATCACACCTGTGCTTACTTTTTCGGTCGCTAGGGGTGCGTATGTGGTCTAAAATGATGCTTCCTGCCAGGGGATGGGTTGCATTCTGATGCAGGATGGCAGGGCGATGGTGTATGTGTCTCCCCAACTGAAGTTGCATGAAGTGAACTACCTGGTTCACGACTTGGAGTTGGCGGCAACTGTGTTCGCGCTGAAGTTATGGAGGCACCATCTCTATGATGAGAGTTGGCGGCAACTGTGTTCGCGCTGAAGTTATGGAGGCACCATCTCTATGATGAGACTTTTAGGATCATGACTGATCATAAGAGACTCAAGTACTAAATGGAGTAGGAGGAGTTGAATATAAGGCAGAGGCGTTGGGTAGAGCTGTTAAAGGATTATGACTGTGTGATAGATTATCAACCCGAGAACGCCAATGTGAAGGAAGATGCCTTGAGCAGGATGATTACTGTCAGAGCTCGTGGAGTGGAACGGGAGGTTGATCCAGTCAAGGGGGTGTTGGCTACACTGGTGGTGAGACCTTTGCTACTATATTGGATCGGTGAGGCGCAAGCGACAGACGAGTTGGTAGTTAAGGCACGACGGAAGATGTTGGAGGAAGGGTTTGATGATGCTCCAAGGCTCTAATTTGAGAGAGGACATCATGGATGAAACTCACTCCTCTGCTTATGTCATGGATCCCGGTGAGACAAAAATGTATCGGTTGCTCCTCTCCCATTACTAGTGGTCGGGTATGAAAAAGTAGGTGATACATCATGCTGATAGCTGTGTGGTATGCTAGAAGGAGAAATTCGACCATCGGGCATTGGGAGGGTTACTCCAACCCCTAATACTAATTCTACTGTGGAAGTTTGAGGATATCATGATGGGTTTCTTTAGTGGTTTCCTTCTTGTAAGCGGGAAGGACGTGGTGTGGATCATAATAGACCCGTTGACCAAGGTGGTTGAAGAACAAATTTTACACCGCTAATCAAATACCCACTAGAATGAACTAATGGAATCATATTTTTCGAGGGTCTTTCTAACGGTATTACTCAAATTGATTAAGCTAACTAAACCAAGTAACAATGAATGACTATTTGTTTAATTGTTTATGTAATCAATTATAAACTAAGAATGCAAATCAAAAGAAAGTAAATGCAAGAGTTTGAGTCTCATATATGGAATGAAGGTTGTTCGGATTCGAATCTACTAAAGCTAGCAATGTATGGATGAACGACAAGTTATCTCAATAGTTCAAGTTATAATGGCTTGGCAATTTCTTATGATAGTCTCCGATCACTCTCACGCTTATAAGGATCTATTCTATTCTATTTAACTGTAAACTCCTCTCTCGACTTAATCTACACCAAAGCAAAACGGACTAAAGGTGTTTGATGAAATGCCACAATGATAAATGATGCAAAAAGTCTAAACGATTTGTTCCTCTCTCGAGCTAACGAAAAATCTAGAGTTCTTCCTAAGCGACATATCAATCTATGTTCCTCTTGGACCCACAAATCAATGACGAAGATTCAATTGAGGCAATTAAACGAAATTGAATCAGAAATTAGGTTTAGCAAGAACACATCATAAGTCTGAATAACCTCGATAACAAATTAAATGGTTAAAACCCCAACATCCATACAAAAGTTAAGCTAAAGCTTCATCTCATCCAAACAACACGAAAGGTTTAGCTACTCATGGTTCAGGAAACAAGAAGGGAAGACGAAAGGAAAATAACCTTGGAAGAAACATGTTTCGTCGAGAAATCTCCGTCTTGTCACCGATCTTTGATCTGTCTCCAATTGTTGATGTTCTCTCGCTTCAATCGATATCTGGAACTCTTTCTCTCTCTAAGAACTTGAAATTATGTCTGGAATAATGTCTCTCTCGTCAAAAGGGCTGATGGGGCTATTTATATTGTCTCTTCCAAATCGGAGAAAGAAAATAACTTGAAAGCCCATCTGAAGGTGGGACACACGGTATCCTAGAAGAACACACCATGTTCCTAAAGGAAACGTGTGTGTTCCTCCCAGCAGAGGCTCTCGGGTCGCTTCCAGAGACGACCTTGAGGAACACGCCGTGTTCCAGAGGACACACAGTGTTCTCGAAAAACACGTCATGTTCTCCTCTAATTTTTGCAAATCTTCATCTCGAACAGCTTAAATTGTCCGTCCTAGTTCCCGCTTGTCCCCAAACACCATACATCACCTGAAAATGCATAAAAACATCCCAAACAAGGTAATACAGCCCCGAGGGGAAGATAACTAAACATACACCCAAAATCCCGTGTTTGAATACATTTTGACACACAAAAATATTGTTTATAATGAGAAAAATATGTGGAAAATACAGCACATCAGTGGCTCACTTCATTCCCATCCGGTTCAAACCTGATGTGGAGGAGTTAGTTGTGTTTTATGTAGAGAACATTGTGAGGTTCAATGGAATGCCCAAGATGATTTATTAGACCAAGACCTAGTTTCACCTTACAATTTTGGAAGGGTCTGCATGCCCCCTTGGGGACAAAGTCAACTTCTCTACGACATACCATTCGCAAACTGATGGACAATCAGAGTGGACCATTCTAACGATGGAGGAGCTACTCCGCTCATGTGTGATCGAGGTTGAGGAACCTTGGTTAGGTTGAAGGTCTTTCCGATGGTGGGGTTCGCTTACAATAACTCCTACCATCATAGTATCGGGGTAGCTCCGTTCAAGGCCATGTACATAAGGAAATGTAGAACCCCTCTCCTCATGGATGGGGAAGGAGAGAATTTGTTGACTGGACCGGAGGTTATCCAGGAGACAGCCTCTCGAGTTCTGATGATTCAAGCACAACTGATGTAATGCAGAACTCACATAAGCAGTATGCAGATAAGAAGGCTAGGGAGGTTAGTTTTAAGGAATGGGATAAGGTCTTCCTTCGATTGTCTCCATGGAAGGTAGTGATGCATTTTGGCAGGAAAGGAGAGTTGGCTCCTCGATTCATTGGGTCTTACGATATCATTCGGAGGATAGGACCAATAACTTACGAGCTGGCTTTGCCTGCGGAGTTGGAATGGATACACACCGTGTTTCATATGAGTGTACTTCATATCATTCGGAGGATAGGACCAATGGCTTACGAGCTGGCGAGTCAAGGAGGTCCTCTCCTTGAGTCTTTGGAAGTTAATCAGACTCGTTTCTCTCTTAATCTCTTAGTTGAGGGTTACATAGGTTCCTAAAAGTTTTGAGTGTTGGGACCAATCCTTTGATTGGTTCCCTTGGGTCTATCAGGAGTGGGGACTTGATCACTT
This sequence comes from Linum usitatissimum, assembly GCA_030674075.2. Lineage (NCBI taxonomy): Eukaryota > Viridiplantae > Streptophyta > Magnoliopsida > Malpighiales > Linaceae > Linum > Linum usitatissimum. The sequence continues at coordinate 5,204,164 of JAUJYP020001374.1, forward strand.
GGACGGCTTTCTCAATTCAGACCCTTAAGGAAAGCGATTAGAGGCGGGGATTTGAGTTTATTTCTGTGTTATGTTGAGCTTTTATTATTCTTTGGATACTTGAGTTGTTTGACATCCGTTGAATAAGAAATGAACTAGAACTTGATTATGGATCTTTACTGATTGGTCTTGAATGGTTGACTATTTTATCGAGTGAAACCCACGATTAGTATGCATGAGTCGAACCGGGTGGTTCGGCCGGGTGGTTTAGAGGCGGGTTTCACATCCGCTCATCTACTCAGGAAGGCACAATAGAACCTTTATGTCGACACAACAGTTCAGGAAACCACAGCTATATGCAACAGATTCAATGGGATTGGGCTTGTTATGAAGGCATCTAGTGGCTCTTTAGTCCCCGCTACGGGCTATGCGATCTATCACATTTCAAACCCTTTGGTTCTAGAATTCATGGCAGTTCATGAAGCTTTATTGGTGGCACGGGCACGATTTCAAAATCCTATCACCATTCACATAGATTCGGTAGAAGCACCAAGGCTACTCAATACTTGCATTTCAGACATTCGTGTGAGTTTGCCGATGTCAGAATGCTGCCTACTATTACAGTCTATGCTTTGGGTCTACATCATTCACATCTCGGCAGGAGTAAACCCACCAAAGCATTACGCAAACTGGGTTGCAGATAATGCTTCGACGGGTTCACTCCCACTGAATCGGATTCCTATCCTTCCTTCCCAAAGGGTGTACTTGGCTTTCCTTTTCTCTGGTTGTACTTCGAGAGTTTTCCTAGCTTCATCCCGAAAGCATAAGATAAGCAGGTTAAAGAAGAGAAAACATCTGATGTACATTATGAAAATTTTCCAGATAAACACAATTAAATTACACATCACAAACACACGAAACACGAACCTCAATTTATCCAACAAAGAAAAACAAAACTGAGAGTAAAGTAACATCAAAATCCATAGTCTTTTGGTAGTTGAATTTGAATCAGAAAACATTAGATTGGAGGTCTTCTAATTCAGGATCGATGGGTTTAGCAGCTTCGTTTTCTGCTTCGCTTCCAGATAATAGCGGAGCTTCAAGCTTAGGAGCATCCTGTAAGGTTGGAAAATGAGTGAACAAATTAAAGGAGATTGATATGGTTTTTATTAGAATTTCATGAATTTGAGTTGGTTAATGAAATGAATCCACATACCATACAACGAACCAGTGCCCAATTGATGCCTTTGAAGAATGGATGCCTCTTGATTTCATTTGCTCCTTCCCGCGATCCTAGCCTCTTCTTTGGATCTCTATGCAACAATCTATACATTAACTGCTTCGCATGGACGTTTACCTGCACCAAGTACAACTCCCTTTAACCTTCATTTTAACCGTCTTCTGATACACGCCTTGTGAGATACATGCGTGCGGATCAAGAGATTGGATACACTAATTCATGACAGGTCTATCCATCTAGTCCTCCACAAATAGCTTGCAAAGCAAATAAAAATAATAAGTGGGTTGAAGATATGTGACCTGGATAGTTGAAGGGAATTTAAGGTCTTTGTGAAGGATATTGGCGAATGTCTTTTGTCTTGACTTGCCTCTGAAAGGGGTGTATCCATACAACATTTCATAGAGAAGAATGCCTGATGATGAGGAACAATGACAGCATAGAAAAGTGAAATTGATATTCCAGCTAACAGAAATCAAAATGAATGAATGATGATCATTGATCAAGTGTAATTTACCAAGAGCCCACCAATCTACTGCACTGGTATGGCCTGCTGCAGTTATAATCTCCTGAAACATAATTCAACCAATATTATATTGTATAAGGGCTGGGAAATGGGTTGCGGTTAAATTGGAGTTAACCGTATCTGAACCGGTAAAAATTCCGGATAACAAAAATAAATAAAAATGGAGGGGTTCAGCTATGGTCAAACCGGAGCAATGTATTCTTCAGTCCCCACAAAAGAATTGGAGGCACGCATTGGTTCAGCCATAAATATTGGATCTTGCTGCTGCTGCGACTGTCTGCTTTTCTTTTTCTTTTCATTCGCACTTGGAATCAGCAGCTGACCATTATTCATCAAACACAACGTAGATAAACACGTACAGATTTATAAGCATCTCCAGCACAGGAAACCCAGACGATACTGATGTTGGGATCAGCTTACTTGTGGCATGCATGAAGTCAAACATGATAAATCAAAGTCCGTCAAAGAAATATGGCCATTGCTTTGCAGCAACACGTTCTCAGGCTTTAAGTCCCTGTAAATAACTCCTGCGCCAACCAACAAACATTTGGTCATTCCTGTACTGTCCTGTCTGAGGAAAACTATTATTAATACCAACTTGTACCTTGACAGTGGAGATACTCCAGTGCAACAATTACCTCTGCAGCATAAAACCTGTCACCCGGCCGGCGCGTTGTTTATTAATTCGCCACGCACAAATATATATATATATATATATATATAGAACATGCAGCAGTAGTGAAGAAGAAAAATGCATAGTTTTACCTGACAGCATCTTCCTTGAGCACCTTGGATGGTTGTCTGTCCAACAGAAGAAAGAGCTCTCCCCCAGCGCAGTAATCCGTTATCAGGCAGATATGTGTTTTCGTCTGATCGATTTCCAAATCAATACTAGATAGTTTATAATGTAAAGTATATAATTACTTGCTGATTATAACAGTTAATTAATAGAGTCCGTGAGTAAGTGACCTGAAAGGAAGCGTATAAGGCAGGAAGAAAAGGGTGGTCCAACATGTCCAGTATTTCTCTCTCTGCACAAGCTCTATGAACCTGCAGATATATAAATAAGAAAAAACATCACCAGAAATTAGCAAAGAAGGAAACTTTGATATTGCATCACTGCTAATTAAATTCAGTGTAATTAGTACCTTATTCCGGTTCAGCATAACGTTTTTGTCCATAGCCTTCATGGCAAAGTACAAGCCAGTTCCACACAACTCTACCAAATGGACACTGTACGTACGTGATTAATTAGTTTCATCATATATATGACAGTAAGCAGCATATATAATTCAGTTAGTATTATCCATCTTCTTCACTAGTACCTCCCAGTGTCACCAGATCCGAGAGGCTTAACTGGCTTAAAATGCTTTAGCCCGATCTCTTCTCCGCTAACTTGGATCTGCAATTTTACACAACATCCATATTTAATTAATTACTTGGCTGAATGAATATGAAATTATCAACAGCCAAAATTAAAGTGTATAATAGCATCACCTTATGAATTGCTATCCAGTTAGGACTATCCTTCCTGTGAGGCTTTGGAAACACTACCTTGGAGTGATTTGCCCATAAGTCTTCTGGTTTCTGCACACAGTACGTAGAATATTGTGTTAAATACATAATTTTGCATCAAAAGGAAATTAACTGTGGATGATTAACATAATTTTTTATTACCAAATTAGCATCCGGAAGCTCCCTGGCTGCAACACCAACATTTTCTGCAGTTTCTTTCACCTGAAATTAAGTGGATAAACACCTCTTAAAATACTGCAGAGTTGTAGAGATGATTATTCTGCATGAGATCAATATTCATTCATAACATAGGCCAATAAGTTGACAGTAGTGTATTAAATATATATATATATATATATACCAGCTTTTCGCCTTCAGTTGCAGCATCCTTGGCAATTGAGTTGTTCTGTGGCTCAACATGCTCACTGCCATCCAGTTGAACCCCAATGAAGTATTGTACTTCTCCCTATTTATTCACAAACAAACAACTTCTTACTTAGCTTGTGCTGAAAACGATACGCTGACAGACATCTGGAATGCAAAGTTAGAAACAGTCATGCAGAGTAGCAGACCTTTTGATCGCGCATAGGCTGCAAATGGAACAGATTCCAGAACTTCTTGCCTGGATTTCAGTATGTAATTTCAAATGTTAACAAATTGGCTTCATGTAGATGACTAAATATATATAGCTTTTAAGGAAGAAGAAGCATATATACCAGTTTTGGTGTAGTTAATCAACTGCACTGTAACTTCAGTCTGGTTATTAATTGCATCCCTTATTTTCTTCACGGTGGAGGGATCAGTTTCCGGTCCTTGCAAAAATCTGCAGCCATACATCAAATTACTAACTACAGAACACCATCGACAGTAACATTGATCCATATATATTCTGATCAGGTGGAAATTAAACATACCGACAATTTCTTCCGAGTATTTCTTCGCGGCTGTACTCAGTCAACTCTAAGAAACTATCAGAGGCAAAGATCTGGAGAAGATGAAGAATAACAAGTTAATAATTAATATATATATATATATATATATCCTAAAGTGAAACAAAACAAAAAAAGAAGAGGAAAGATGCATACAATGGGATTATCGGGTAGCCTTGGATCTGTAATGACGAAGTTTTTCTCAATACGTTCAAGGGTGGTAGCAAGATCAATACCCTTTCTCATTTCTTTCTTTCTTACTTTTTCGTCAAGGCTATCGGGCCTTGCATCATCATCATCATCAACAACATCACTCAGCTCATCATCATCATCATTATCATCATAGTCCTCATGATCAAAGCTAATATCTGAAGAAGCAGTAGTGCTTTTCCTCCTGAACCCCATGAAGGAAAGACGTGAGGATTTTCTTTGCTTCTTGTCTGGCAATGGCATCTCACTGATACTATGCATTGAGTTTCGAGCAGAAGAAGCTGCACTCTCTGATTTTCTCCTTCCACCAACTACTATTCCTTTCCTCTCTGCTTTATCACCATTAATAACACCTCCACTTTCTGATTTTCTGAAAACTGGACGCTTCGTCTTCGATTCACAACGTGGACGTGGTGGTCTCTTCACTGCTTCAACTAATTCAGTAACTGAACTTGCAGCAAGCTCCTTTTGCCGTGCTATTCAACAACAGTTACCAATGACACCATTGTCATTTTCGAATACATTGCCACCACTTGTAAATTGTAAAGATGGTAGCACGCACACCAAGGAAGCAAACTTCTTCCCCAAGAAACTTCTTGCCCAGAAACAATTAAAGCTTATTATGTAAATGACCTATTACAATATTCTTTAGTTTGCTTTGTCATCCAAAAAATAAATTCTTTAATTAATTAAGGGTGCTGAAATATGTGAGATTAAGGTGGGCACGTAGATGAGAAAGATGTTTTGGTTGAGAGAGTTAGAAGCAGCAGGCAGGTACGTTACTATCTGGTCCTCATCACATCAAATTCCAGATATTATTATGTAGGGAAAATGAAAGGAAGAGAAGATGCTAAAATACAAGAATAGACGAAAGAGAAAGAATAGGATGAGGTTAGGATAGGATAGGCATAACGTACCATCATAGCGAATCAAAGATTCAGGCAACCCATTGGGACGTAGGGACTTATCCTTGGACCCTTCCGTGAATTTGCTCACTTCTACCTGCATTCTGCCATTTCCCCGTACCCACCCACAAATTAATTAAAACTCCATACATTATTATATCTTACTTTGTGTCCAATCTTATGAAAATAAATAATTTCAGGCCCCTCTCTCGCAAGTGAAATGCTCTGTGGATCCAACCGCAATTGCAATGCTTTGATTTATTGTTCTATAGCATATGTTGTTTTATCCCTCTGTTATAATTTTAATGATGGATATAAAGTTGGTAATCTAAACTAGACTATATATTTATTTGTATTATTATTATATAATAGGTGGATAATGAATGTCAACTATTTCTACGATAACCACATTGACACTGTTGCTAAGCCTACAAAACGCATTGTCATAATCGGACCCAACCGGCCGATCGAACCGGTGAGGAAGCCGATTTTGAGATTTTCAAAACCAGGCGTTGACCCTGTTAAACCTCAAATTTTCACTGGTTCAACCGAGATTGATGTTCTTGTTGGATTTGAGCTTTCAACGTAGCATATCTTACAATAAATTAAATAATTTATATATTAAATCTCAATTATTTTATTAATAAAAAATTTCAAATAATTTATATAGTTTGAAACTTTTTAACAAGTTAGATTATGATATTGAACTCTCTATACTACCGATTTTATCCGGCTCAACCAAAATGTCAACCGTTTCGTTATTCTAAAACTCGGAAACCCAACCACTTTGAATCTCAAGTTGCATCCTCATCTCATCTCATGTGTCTGTAGAAGGTGGATGAGTGGTGAGAGACAACTTGGAATGGAATGGGGAAAATTAAATAAATAATAATAAGTAATAACGCCGTACCAATTGGAGTAGAAGGCTGAAATTATTTGACATGACTTGGGAATGGGACCTTTGTTATTAGTTCACTAGCTGCTCCTCAACTTTTCTGCTCTTTCCTTTTCCATCTTTGGGTCACTTCCCCATGTGCTATGTTCTATCACGACACTACCCAAATATATAACTTTTTTATTGAAGATAAATTTAGATACCCATCTCTATGGTTGGAATTCGGAATCGATTTGGGTATCTTAACCCGTACTCTACGAGTGCTCATCCCGTAAAACTCAAAATTTAATTCCTAAATTCCAAAACTGTTCAAAATTACGAATACCCATAACCTGAAAAAAATACTATTTCCACCCTACTTCCACCATTTCAGTTACAATATGCAGCCTAATTCCACTCACAGGGGTGTTTGGCATTCACTGTTATCTTGCATGGACAAGGAAGGATACGACTTCAAAGTTGCCTTTCTAAAAAGATAACTTTTAAAAGGAAAACGTGCATGTTGAAGCTTACCACTAAAAGCAAACTAGCTTTCCATTAAGACTAAGTAATTAACCAGTTGATAAATCCGTGGAGTTATCTAGTAATAATTATGTGGAGGTCTTGTTTGAATTCATTACATCCTACAAAATAAACATCCTATGATGTTTATTATTTATACTTTTTTATTTTGTATTGGAAAAGAAGTATACGGGAAGAAAAACCAGCTGATAAAATTTATGATATGAGAATGAAGGTAAAATATGGTACGTACCCAATGAATTTGAGGACGTTGCCGTTGTCATCTTTGATGGGAGTAATGGTGAGAAGGTTCCAGAAAGGAGTCCCATCCTTCTTGTAATTCAGTAACCTTCCGCAGTAACTTTTCCCACTCTCCAACGCCTCCCTTATTTTCGCTACATCTTCCGGGTCAGTGTCCGCACCTTGCAGGAACCGGCTACAACCCCATAACCAACGTAGGTTAAAATCGAAACTCGCCACAGTCAAAATACATTTATTTTTATATGGAAAACTCCAACGAACGCTACTGCATTGAATGATAAATGAGATTTACCAGTTCCTCCCGACGACTTCTTTGGAGGTGTAACCGGTCATCTTGAAAAACCCTTCGCTGGCGTACAGAATCGGGTAATCAGGTTTGGTACCGTCCGAGACCACAAACGTCTGCTGGAACGAAGACAGTGCGGCTTTGATGTCTTCCGAAACCCGTGGAATCCCCCTGCTCTCGTTTCCAGCGTCGTCGGAGTACTCGCCGGAGCTCCTCACCGAATTACCAGAAGCCCTTCTCGAATTACCGGAGGCCTGCTTTATTCCTTCATCGCCGCCCGAATTCCTGACGGAAACTCCTTGTGGCTTACCTGTCTCGTTGTCCGTCTTGAGTACTAGCCCCCATTCCGCAGCCCTTTTGGCCGCCGTGCCGGCTCCACTGTTTGCCGGTGGCTCCCTGAGTGCCATCCATGAAGTAGTGATCTCCGGGCCAGATTCGGGTTTTGATGGGTCGGTCCATGTTTGCCAAGTGGCGGTGGAGGAGGGGCGATAGGCTGGGTTGGTGGGTCGGGTACTTGACGGGTTGAAGACTTCCAGTGAACCCCGAGTGTCTCTTCTTGTTTCACTTTCTGATTTCTCCATTCCTCCTATGTGCAGTATGGATTGTTAAATTTGGATGATAAATAAGAATATGATCATACTACACGAATATGTAGATAGACAAAACTATATATCTTTCTTGGTCAGTGGTCACAATCATTGTGCCTTTGGCTACATATCAACTAGATAAATTAAGTAAAAAGATATGGGCGTCCACCAACACTGAAAGTTACTGATACCAAATTAGTTTTGCCAAACTTTATACAATTTTAATACGTACTGCTTATTGTGATTCTTCTGCAGTAAATCATCTGTTTTTTTCCGATAAAAAGAAGTTGTGTCTCCGACAGAGCTGCTCAATCAAGTTGTGAATGTTTCGATTTTTCAACAAATCGTCAAATATAAAGATGCGAATCATGATATATAATGTTGGAACATATATCTAAAATTAAAAGAGAGTATCACGTAAGAAAAATATATGAATTAAATGGTTCATGGTTGCTTATTGGAACATATGCACAATCTTCTTCAAGATATATAGAGGCTAATAATTAGAACATAGATAAAAGTGAATATTATTATAAAAAAACATAATCTAAATTGATCATTTGAAATCACATATCATCAATAGATTTTCTTTGTGTGGCTAATGGGCTATATATGTTGTTAAAAGTTCACAAATTTAAAGTAAAATTAAATGGAGCCATATATCATATATGTCCAAATTTCATTTTATTATATGGACAGCTCTATTAAATAAATATGACGTCCTATAAGTTCGTAACGGATATTTTCATTTAAAATTCATAAATTTTAATTAGTCTAGTATTTTCATAAACGTTCAATTCCGGCTGGAATCGTGAAATAATTGGATGGAATTGGAATTCCGCCGCTAATTGAAGGCTGGCATGCACACATGTGGTCAACAACAATAATAATAAGTTACAACGTCATTGTGGACACTTTATATTAAACCTACGGTTTCCATAAATGGGGCAGGGGTTATATAGAAGCAGTTTGAGCACACTAAATTAAATGAATGAGAAAGGGCCCGGCGAGGGGGAAGTTAAATAAATAGGTACATAGCTAGGTTGACGGAGCAGGTTTGGAATTCGGGTGAAATTTTTTAAAGGTTTAACAGAATAATTTTGGATGGTTAGATTTTATGAGTTTTAGATTTAACGGTTTGTATAAAAAGGATAGAAGAATCTTTTCAATAAAAATTATTTAATTTATTATTTATTTCCGTGTGAATTTGGTATAGTATTTGCAGGGGCGGAGTCAGAATTTTAGCCAAGGGGGTGTTTATTATGTATAAAAAAAATTCAACTACATAATAAAATGTCAATAACTACACTATAGAATTTTGTGCAAAATGGTATTTATTGGTTGAGTATAATTTTAATATTATGTGCATCCCATTGGACTTTTCTGGATTGGTTTAAGTATAATTGTTTGCATATGTATGCTGAAAATAACTTGCGATGGAGATTGATACGGTATGAATTGGAAATTGGAATACCTACGGTGAGAAACTGCTCTGCATGTCTCTAGAATATTTTCCACTCAGCAGCCAAGGGGGCTGCATGCACCTCCCTTGTTACAAAGTAGCTCCGCCTCTGAGTGTTTGGGTTTTGAGTTTAGTATTAGGATTTTGGTTTCGATTTTTTGTTTTGGATTTTAAATTTTGTATTTTAAATTTTGGATTTGGATTTTAGGTTTTAGATTTTTAGGTTTAGGGTCTAAAGTATTAAGTTTTCAATTTTGGATTTTAGATTTTGGGTTTGGATGATAAGTTTTCGAATTTTAGATTTAAGATCTATAATATTGAGTTTTCAGTTTTAAATTTTAGATTTTAAATTTCACATTTGGGGTTATAAAAATACAAAAAATGACGAAAACCTGAAAATAAAAAAATAAAAAAACATATTTCAAAAATACCGAAAATGCTCCACGGTAAAAAATTCTAAAAATCCTCAAACTTCTTGTCTAGATTTAAAACTGCTGTCCTATGTTAACAAATAGTGAATCTGAAGGGTGACGATGGTGGGTTTGGAAAATGGTCTCTGTGGTAGTAAATGGGTGATGATGACTGGACGGTGATGATGTGGAGTTGTCTTTCGTTTTCAAACCAACAACATCAAACCTACCTATCTCTCTGCCCTACTCGCAATGCCAAGCCAGCCCAGCTCAGCAGCTCTCTCGATCTGTCCCTCCAACCAAGTGGGGGAGTGGGGACTTGGGGATCCAAGATATTTAATTTATCACTCCTCAATTCCTCCATTGTTAGTTAATTTGCGTACTTGTGTCTTTTTTTTATGGATGGAGGGCGATGGAATAATGATGTAATAGGTAGGTTTATTGTTTCCTTAATCAGTTAAAAGAGTTGTAATTAACAGCCGTCGGCCCGCTTCATTACACGTGTATGGTACGTCAATAAGACTAGATCACCAACTACAGATTATTTATTTTGGGTAGGCAAATTAAGTAACGAAGGAGCATGTGGCAGAGTACTGAATTGATTGATACGACTCCAACCATGCAACTTATTATTAAGACTATATAAAGGTGAGTGATATTTTATTATTCGGTATTTTGTGATTAGTTCTTAAAATTTTTAATTAATTTTCAACTTTAATAATTTATTTTATTTAATCAATTCTAAGATAAAGTATGCTATGTTGTGGGTTATGAGATAGATTTAAGTTCATGTATCGTTAGAGGTTAGCCCGGCCCGATCAACTGAGTTTTGGGTAACCTTAAAAAGTCCGAACTAAGCAAGATCGAGTCTACAACATAAAGTGATACCCATAAAATTTGTGCATTTTGTGGGTTGTGGATGGTGATATAGCTTTAGGGGTGGGAATCGGGTTGGATTTCGACAGGGTTTAGTCCGGCCTAGTCAGTAGGGTTTCAGATAACCCGTAAGCCAAATCCGAACTAAACAGAACCTGATCAAGCTCGGGTCTACATAATAAAGTGATATACAGAACAATAATTAACGAGGTATTGCAATATTTTATATAAAATTGATCTTGAAGTAATGCATGTGTTTGTCGTATATACATTAAGCAAACACAATATGTACTTCAATAATAACTCGCATACTCGTATTAAATAGGATCCGATTCGGATTTTCTATATCGTTGACTGGTGAATAAACACATACTAAAATCAACTAACAGATAAGCGGCACCGCGCGATTCTAAAATCTAGCATATATAATAGAAAGCATGCACGCATTCGCAAAACAATATCGAAGAGACTGGAAATTCAACAAGTGAATTTATCTCTGTGTATGGCGAACATGGTATCGGTACTTTCTATACTTAACCACTACGCACAAACTAATAAAGCGTGTGAAAAAAAAGAATGTATTTATGCATATGAATGCGCTTGGTATTGCTCACCTGGAAGAGCAGGTAATTCAGGAGGAGGAGGAGATGAGGGGACTGACAGAGTGGGAGTAAATTTAGTATATGCAGTGAGGAGCGCAGATGATTCAAGGGAGGGGTTTCTTAGTATCATTTATATACAGGGAACACAGAGATCGATGTAGAAATTGTATGGAAACAGAACAAAACCCAGAAACATGCAAGTGAAAGAATTCAGGAATAATAGCAGTAAGGAGCAGAAAAGGCCCATCCTTTAACAACCAAGACTCTCACATGGATACATGCCCCGACCTCCTCCTCCTGTCTCTCTTCTCTCCTCCATGATTTTCATCTCCATCACCAATTATATTTCTTCTTCAATCATCTTGTAGTTCTGTACATGACTCGACTTGTTTTTTGCCGTAAATAATTGTCGATTGCTATTTACGGTCCATATTTTATTTTATGCAGTTTATTTTGTATGGTGTATTATAAACATTTGATGTTATTTTGAACATGATAATACTTTTCAGATACTCATTCAATCAATTAATCAACAACGCCATCTCTTTTGCGTTCTTCAATCCTACTAGAAATACAAGTTTCAATGGATTGATGGATGAGAACGACAAATTTGATAAATCGCAAAAGAGCATATTTTGTGGATTCGTTGGAATGATGAACTTGATTTCATTTGAACAAAGAACTTTAATTATTGATTCTTTATTTCATGAAGAATCAATGTTTATTGACATGTTTTTAAATCGTAATTATTTTATGTTCTTTTTTATGGAACGACATACGATCCATTAAAATTTCGAACAAAGCACACATACAACGTACAAACGGTAAATTGGTAAATTGAGAGGTGCAACTCAAAATGGATTACAAGGAGGTTGCAATGATTGAAATCATATGCATTAAAGGGAAGTTGGTTATCCATTATTATAAAAATTTGATCCTACAAGTTTTGAAAAGTAAAGAGGTAGATTGAGAAACAGTTTATGGAAGAGATTATATAATTATATACATATATATCATATTAGATAGTGTTTCGGGTCGTTGGCCTACTTCAGATTTTTCTTTTAGATTTTACTATTGATAACCTAAATAAATAAGCTGACAATTTTTGGCCCGTTGACCGATTAGAAAATTTTCTCTTATCGTACTACTGATAATATAAATAATTCAATTGAATCATAAATAATTATCAATAAATGTTGAAGTTTTCTGAAACTAAGAACAACAATTTAAATATTTTTTACAATCAACCAATAAATTCAGATTACTCAGTGGTCTGTCGGTCAGTTTATGTTAATTATAATCTTTAATGTGTTTAAACTTTAGCGAATGAAGTTCAACCTATAATTTACAATGCTACTGAATTAAAATGACTGGTCGTCGAGATTAAAATTGTAATAAATACTTTTTGACAAATAGCTGAGCATAATGAAAAATATAACCTTTATTGGCCCGTTAAAAGAATCTTGAAAAGATATCATGTTATGTGAGCTATGTTAGATGTTATGGATATATCTCATACAAACCGACTCAACCCAATTAGTGGTCTAAATTAGTCAAGAGATAAATAAAAGATAATAAAAAATAAAATATTGATTGATCCGTTAGAATAATCTTGAAAATAGGGATATGTCGTTTAAAATATGCTTAGGATTAATGATTGTGGGTTAATTAGAACGGGTTCAATCGATTAGTGTTCTAAATTGGTCAAAAGTTAATGATTTGTAGCCTGCTTAACTTATGACCTATGACCATGTACCATTATGTATCCAGAATTTAGGTGACCATTGCCAAATCTTTTCCAAAACTTGTGCAAACATGTATGTCTATAAAATAATTGATTGAATGATATATATTTTAAAACAATACATGATTAAGAAGAAATTAGGTGTACCTATAATTTCATTTCCCTAATATTTTCCGTTCTTATTCCATGTTTATTCGTTTACCTCACACAAAATGCTACATGTAATAGATAATATGTAAAATGTAACCTCAATTGACCCATTAAAAATTATTGAAAGAATGATCATATTGAGTTATGCTTGGGTTTGATTGATACGTCTTTTTTTTATTTACACACACTATCTTTATGTATTTAAATAAAGATTTTGATTTTTCTTCAAATTGCGTTCCATAATCGGAGAATTTTGGTCATTTAATAAATCGTAAAAGATGAGGATGTTACAAGATCAACTGTGTTTGATATCATTTTAAACCTTCAAAGTTACACCAACAAATCATCTTATTTGTCGAAGGAAGATTGTGATGCACCGCCACTGACACGATGAACACTATTTTCAATATTCTTTGAACTAGAAGTATACCTATTGAATATATAGAAAGGTTATATCTCTAGATCCAATAGCCGTGGAAAAAAACTTATCCTTTTATCCATAAGCTTTATTACGGTAAGCACTGTCGTATCAGTTACGATTTTAATCTCCACGGTATTCCACGACTATATGACTTTTTAGCATCTACGCTTTTCATAAATTTTTATGTGCTCATATCTAATGCGTTCATTCCTTTGAATTCATCTAAACACATGTGAGTGAACATTTATTACGAATGGATTAACAAAAAAGTGATATCACGCGTTACAAAAAACTGATTAAAATTAAAGATATATAAAGCCCAAACTCCTTCTATTATTCATTAAAGAGGTTTTTTAATTGAATTCTAGTGTATTTGATTAGACTTTAGCCCACTTGATTGGATTATAATCTCACAACTTTTCTTGACTTTCAATTGGTTTGCTTTATCTGGTTTAGTTAATTTTCAATTCTAATTAGTTTGCTTTTTCAATTTTAATCCTATTTAATATGGACTTTCGGGTTATTTTGGATTAGATTTGATCAAGTTGGGTCAAGCTAAACCCAACTGGGTAATGACCAGACACCCATGCATTCCAACTTCCATAGACCCTAACACAAGTTTTGTTGAGGTGAATCTACTTGTATATTATTGATTAATAGTATGAATTACATTATCGATGTGAAGCGGATCGATAAAAAACACTAAGGACGATCCATCTAAACAATTGGACTAGGCAGCTTTATGGACTTCGCGGACTTAGCGACGACAATGCCGACAACAAATACTATCCAAACCTTCCATCAATCTCCAAATATTCCTATAGATGACTCTTAAGTTCAGTACAATCATGCTCCGCCTCTGAATTCCCTGCCACTTTTTTATATCCATGCCTAACAGCTAACTACACTCCAAACACCAACGTCAAGCCGATTATCATCTTCCATAGGAGCCAAAGCCTTCCGAAAATTAAGAAGGAACTAGTGTGCCCTAACGCAAGAATATAATTAAAGTTGAATAGAAAATAAATGTAAAACCCTTTATTTTTATGAAAGAACTTAATTTCTATATACGGCTACTTGTTGAGTATGAAGATGTAACTTGTTGATAGTTAAGTTTAATAACTAATGAGATGTTTATTAGTTATTTTCATATCTCTTGGGTTGGATCCAAACTTTTCGGACTTTACTAAAAAAAAATAAAAGTTCGGATCTCTATATTTTATAAACTTAAGTTCGATTCGAGTTTATTTAGTTCTAATTTCAGGTTACAAAAGGTCAAGTAAAAACTTGAGAGTAAAGATGTAGTTAAAAAATTCTTTAGTAAAACAAACTCAAACCCATTGTCAATTTCACCTAAACAAGGTATCATATTCCTCATATGTGCCAATTTCACATAAACAATATATCTAGTACCGTATAAGCGACATCGCGCATTACAAAATTCTAATTAGTTGTAAAATAATGTTAGAATTTGATCCGAAGCGTTGTGACATTAATTCTGACCTTTTTCTGTCTCTATTTTTTTCCTAGTGATCCTAAAAACTCTCAAAGTTCCGTTCTCTCCTCCATTCCATATGCCCAGTAGAAGAAAAAAATAAGAGAAGAAAGAAGTGGCAGTGTAAGCTAGAAAATAAACAAGAATGCAGTTAGCATCTAGGTTCAGGAAGTATCTGATATGGTCCCTCAGCGTCACACTAATGCTTTACCTCCTCTACTATTTCACCTTCATCTACTCCACAACGACTGTCATTCGCCGTTGCATCTCCCTCGAAGAACATTACGATATCATTCGAAACATCTCATCCTCCCAATCCAACAACATTAGCAATAATATTAATACTTCTTCTCCTCCTACTAATTCCTCCCCACCCTACGAGAGTCCTCAATATGCCTCCCCACCATACGAAAGCCCTCCTCCATCGAATGGCACACACCCAAGATCATCATCGTCATCAATTGGGTACGGGACAGAGCTGAAGCACCTGGTGTTCGGGGTTGCCGCATCGGCGGATCTATGGGAAACAAGGAAAGAATACGTCAAAGTATGGTGGAGGTTGAGAAACACCAGGGCCATAGTTTGGATGGACAGGCCTGTTGTTGCTAACTCCTCCTCCGAGGGGCTTCCTGAAATCAAGATTTCAGGGGATACATCCGAATTCAAGTACTCTAACAGACAAGGCCACCGATCAGCTCTGAGGATCTCCAGGGTGGTTTCTGAGACGCTCAAGCTTGGATTGAAGGACGTCAGGTGGTTTGTGATGGGAGACGACGACACTGTATTCGTACCGGAGAATGTTGCCCGGATACTCGACAAGTACAACCACAGAGAGTATTATTACGTGGGGAGCTCGTCGGAGAGCCACATCCAGAACATTTACTTCTCCTACAACATGGCTTACGGGGGAGGAGGATTTGCCATTAGCTACCCTCTGGCGTTGGAGCTGGCTAAGGTTCAGGATAAGTGCATTCAACGCTATCCAGGATTGTACGGAAGTGATGACAGGATCCATGCTTGTATGGCTGAGCTTGGGGTTCCCCTCACCAAGGAACCTGGATTTCATCAGGTATTGTATTGTATTGCCTAGCTAGCTAGCTACTTTTAGTACTTTCTAACATTTTACGCTTGGCCTGATTGTTGTTAATTAGTACTGCAGTATGATGTATATGGAGAGCTATTAGGGCTTCTGGCAGCTCATCCAGTGGCACCATTAGCATCTCTTCATCACCTTGATATAGTGGAGCCTATATTCCCAGGGAAGAACAGAGTTGATGCTCTACACCAGCTATTCCAATCTGTAAGGGTTGATTCAGCTAGTGTGATTCAGCAATCCGTATGCTATGACAGGGACAGGTACTGGTCCATCTCGGTTTCCTGGGGGTATGCTGTTCAAGTGTGGAGAGGGGTGATATCTCCTAGGGAGCTTGAGGTTCCAACTAGAACATTCCAAAACTGGTACAGGAGAGCAGACTACACTGCTTATTCATTCAACACTAGGCCTGTCACTAAGCACCCTTGTCTCCAGCCTTTTGTTTTCTACATGAGCACCACTAGACTCAATCGATCAAGAAACAAGACCCTCGGGGTCTACTACCGTCACAAAGCACCCTCCCCTTATTGCCGCTGGAAAATGGCTTCCCCTGAAAAGATTAACTCCATCGTTGTCATCAAGAGGCCTGACCATCAAAGATGGAAAAAGGTACCTACCTACCTAGCTACTAATTGTTTTATTTTGGCCAAACACTGGATGTATGTATGTGTTGATTTGTTTTCTCTTCTTATATATATGTGCAGTCACCAAGGAGGGATTGTTGCAGAGTTTTGCCAACTAACAGAACGGAGAGTATGTACGTATGGGTGGGAAGTTGCCGTACAGGTGAGATCAGTGAGTTGGACAAGAAATGAAAATGGAAACCAAGGCAGCCTACCTAGCTAATTTCATGCAGAAGCAAATGCTTATGCAACCACTAACTGATCAGTTAACCCAAACAGAGCAAACAAGACACTCAACAGCAAGGCTCAGAGAAGAGGAACTCAACCCCATTCAATTAAGAATCGAACTACATACAAATTTTTCATTCATTCATTGCTTTCCTTCATCATGAGAACAACAAGTTGTGGCAAGTACTGTTGCTTTTACAGAACAAATGTAGGCATGCATCCATGCATCATATGAAACCCCAAATCCCAACAATGTGTTCCTTCTTTGGCTGAACAGGATGAAACGATATTGCCAGTGCTTCTATGGGGCCAAAAGAATGAAGTAAATCTTATCAGTGTGTCTGTTACTTACCTGCACAAGTGTGTTTCAATATGGTGTAATGTTGAAAGGAAGAGACCCTTTGGGAGCAACAAATTCCCAGACCGCAAGCTCAACCATATTGCCCTTGAAACGTACTTCCTCAAAGTTGATCGGATGTATTCCCACTATTTCACCATCCTTCATCTCCAGGCTTACTGCAATTAAAATTTATAACGACCATTGTTAAACCATCCCTTTGGTATGGACCCACAACAAGAACACATTGATCCTGAAAGAAAGCCTGAAAGGCCAGGCATGGTACTTTATTTATTTTATACTCGAATTTCTCTGAGATCACCAAATTAGATTAGGGCCAACTGAATGAAGAAAACTTCTTCTCCTAGTTAACGGATCGAATTAGAGTATACAGAAACAGTGAAATCTATTTTCACATACATATATTCATCTCGTTCTCCGCTACCAAACACAAAAGAAACGGTTTCAACTTGATATCTCATCCTACAATCCAATCAATTCAAGGAAGGGAACGTCGATCGACCCTGTTGATTCTGAAATGAGTGAATCGTTCAGATCCCTAGCAACGAATGTGTTCCAACTGCCGGAAAACTACGAGTAGATAATCAGAACGGACCACACTGAAGAAAAAAGCAATTATCAAAGAAACAACAAGATACATACCAAAATCACAGGAAAAAGAAAGAACCAAACAAGAAAATAATTCATAAAATAGTATGATCGAATCAGAAAGGGGAATTACGCAGTCAAGAAATCTGTAGTAAAACATTTTGAAAGCAGCGATTAATCAGGGGGCTACCTGCACGAGAGAACCACCAGAGAAGAAAGAGGGAGATGAGGATGACGAGAGGAATTAGATGGATCCAGCCGTAGGACGAGGAGCTTGCAGTTCTTACGACGTTTGGGCGGTGCTGGTTCAGATCTTCATCCGGCACATTGATCGTGTGATACTGATGGTGAGTGGATGGTGCTCTGGTGCAGGTGGTCTGTCTTTGCTGCATCATTATTTGTGAAAGGAGGATCGGAATGTTCTGCCGGAGAGATCGGAGAGGGAAACTGAGAAGAGCTAGGGGCTAGAGAAAGATTTTGACGGTAGGAAGAGCCGGAGAGGGGCGGAGTATACAAAAAGCGTAAGCGGAGTAGAAGAGTAGTCTTTGGCGGAGAGAGATGGTCAAAATTTATCTGGACTTTTATTTTATGTTTTGCAGCGGAGCGACTTCACATTTCGGCGGGAAAGTTTGTTCGCGCATCGCGTAATGCTACTCACCGGTTCTGGGTCCCAAACGGAAATATATAATTTGATTGGCAGCCTTTTTTTACGAGCCGATTTCATTCCTAAAAAATTTAAACATCACTCTAACTTTCGAAAGAAATTATCTTAACTTTCAAATGTTGTATATGAAATTATGCAAATTTCCTTAACATTTTAACATTTCTTATTAAATAACAAGAGTTTGAACTAATGAACTTCATTTGTCAAAATTTACCTCCACTCTTCTTCCCCATCTCCGGAGCTTCGCCTGACTGCCACCGGAGAGTAGTTGTGCCGTTTCACCGCCGTCGTACCTCTACCGATCCGCCGTCATAAGGAAACCATCCGCCAAAATCGGACGATCTGTTAGAAAATCAACAATCCAATTTGGACGACTGGTTCTCAAACCAACATTCCAGCTTGGGCAATCGGTTCTCAAACCAACAATTCGGTTTGGACGGCTAGGCCAATTATTTTTTTTCATTTTTAGTATAGTAATTGGTTATGATTTTCTTTGATTATGATAAATGCTAATCATGCATTATTACATTATCATTCATATTTTTAGATATGAATATAAATAAAATTGTCTTCAATTAGTGCATGTTACGATTTTCTCAATTAAGTACATGCAAATAAGAGCCATACAGTAAGTTCTCCTTCAAATAATAGTTAAAATAGTCAGACTTATTATACCGACTGATAGATTTTATTATACAATGTGTAGTGAAGTGATGCAAATGGTATTGTGTAGTGGGAAAGTGATGATGATGATGAAGAGGAGGAGATCGATTACAACAAATTTTTAAAAAATGGAGTTTTGTATAGACACGTGAAGCCGCCTTTGATGCGGCAAAAGACATCGCATTAAGTTTAGGGTTTGAAATGATTAAGGGTTCATACAAAAAAAATACGGTGAACCGAAGAAGCTGTTGTATATGGTATGCAAGCACGATGGTAAGCCCAAATCATTGTCAACACATCGTCTTCAGGTTCCACGAAAAAACAAATAAGAATTTTAAGTCGGACTGTAGGTTCTAAGTGGTTTTGAGGGCTATGCCCGTAGGTGTTACATGGAGATGGATGATTGTGCGTGTGCAGACAAACACAACCCTGGTCAGTGGAGGGGTTTTCACGAGAACAAGTTGAGTGGAGGTTGAGTAGCCCTCATGGATCGTGCGGACCTAAACACTAGATGTGTGATGCCGATCTTTTCGGGATTGCATCCATGTACAATTGGATTATCGTGGTGTATACATCCATGCCACCCAAATGTTAGAAAACCGATAAGCTCTAAGCAAAGCTTCTAAGGCATCCCAATCTACCTAATCATAAGCCTTCCACATATCCAATTTCAACATCATGTCATGTCGTTTCCATGTCTTACTGATTTTGAATTGGTGCATGACCTCATGAACGATGATAATGTTATCCTGAATGACCCTACCCCCACTGAAGGTAGCTTGTATCTCCGATCCGAGCCTAAATTTGAGATATCCACCTCTTGATTCTCTGAGTCATGATCTTCGAGATAACCTTGTAGTTGAAGTTACAACAACTGGTCAGAACTGAGTCATCATAGTCATGTTTGAGACCTTGGAAATGAGAGCAATATGGGTGGAGTTCAATCCCTTAGGGATATGTTCATTGCCAAAGAATTCCTACACCTCACCACATAATGAAGGCGCAATTTCAGACCAAAACGTC
Organism: Linum usitatissimum; assembly: GCA_030674075.2. NCBI lineage: Eukaryota > Viridiplantae > Streptophyta > Magnoliopsida > Malpighiales > Linaceae > Linum > Linum usitatissimum. Next base: position 5,224,395 of record JAUJYP020001374.1, read on the forward strand.
CTATAGATCTCTCTAGAGAAGCCATCTAGATCTAGGGTTGATACGTTTGTAGTGAGCACTAAAAATAACCTAATTACTTAAAGTAACTAGGGTCGAATTCCCTAGGGTTTGAAGATTTCTTTTACTCAAAGTGTGATGAAGTATTAATCGAATAAACCACTTTTGTGGTGTAAGTTACATGGTTATTAAACTACCAATGAAAGTTAAAATCAAAGAGAACTAAAAGCACTACAACATGACATGAAATGGACTTTGAACGGCTCCAAGGCACTAAATTGAGATAAAAGCTTAAAGTGCAAGAAACACCCTAAACTTCTACCCAAAGCTATACAAAAATTCATGAAATGTCGGTTAAATGAGGGAGATGAAAGTGATGAATCGAGCTTCATGAATAACCCTACACTTAACTTTACTTGTCCTTAAGCAAAAAACTAATAACAACCATGGAAAACATCTACAATTGATTCAACAAACTTCGTAAAAATCTTAATAAATCCATATTCCTCAATGTATCCCCTGAAATGCTAAACATGCAAGTGAACTGTTAACAATAAAATCAATGTAGGACATAAACGCCTCACAATAAGTTTTCCAACTTTTCACACATCATCATACACATTAGACTACCCATGTAGACTTGTCACTAGACGCACAACTTAAAGATGAAGTTGGGAAACTCTCATTTTCTATGTTTAGGGACAGTGTTTATTCACTCATTTATCTTTTTATGGCGTGCTTCTAACACTTGTATCTCTACTAGATTTACAATCGCATCAATGTAGTTTCACACAAGTTAAGAGGTCTTTTATTAGGGTTATAGTGTGAACAGAATAGAATAAGAGGAGAAATGAGATATCTGGTGATGTGCACACAGTGTCGGTCTATTATAATATGGAGGTAGAGTTGCTTATAACATCAGAATGCTATGCAACATACATCTAGACTTCTCAAGCAACATACAGTTCATCTTCTCAACAGTGCCATTTTGCTGAGAAGTATCGGGGAATGGTTAGGTGCCTTTTGCCGCCATGTTTAAGATAATAGTCATTGCACTTTGTGTTACATAATTAGACCATTATTAGTGTGACGGAATCAAAGTTCAAACCCAGTTTATTTTTGAATTAAGACTTTCCCGTCCATAAAGGAATCAAATGCATCACTTTTGGCTCTTAAGAGTCTTATCCAGACTTTAACCTCTTTAATTAGTCTTGACCAATATAATGATGTAGACCTTACAAAAAAGCATCAAATTAGAGAAAAAATTAACTCAAAATACTAAATATATAAATTTACATTCCTCAACCAATAACCCTAATTCCTAAACGAACATCAACAATCAAACCTAAACTAAGATTTTGAACATCTTCGTAATCATATACCGTGGACATATCATGTTGACATCAAATTAACTCTATATCTACCTAAATTACAGTATTTAACATCATAGAACAAAAATCCAAAATTAAGAATTAGTATTCGTCCTAAAATTCCGAAATCTTAACATATATGCAATTGTATACCCAAAATTTCGTATTCATGGTTCAAACAACAATACTATTTATCATTCACCTATAAACATCTTTAATTTTATCAATTTTCACTCAATCAATAAAAATCCCAAATTTTTTAAAATTACGGTTTAGGACACCACTTACCTTAAATCGAACAATAGCTCCCCGGTAGGGGGTGCTGGGGTCGGAGCGACCGAACCCGAAGGAACGAGCGTCAGTGGTCGCGCGCTGCTCGGAGATAGTGGATCGCATTAGTGATGAGAATGAAATAAGTGTGAGAGTTGAGAGGTGCTGAGAAGAGAATGAAGATGAGCTGCTGGTTTCTATCGCACAATGAGTTTTTATATGAGCAGGCTAGCAGCGGCCACACATCAGTTGTTAGGTTTTTAGCCTAACAGCGGCTACGTGGCCGTTGTTTGAGTAGAGTCTTTAACAATGGTTTAAGTGGCCGCTGTTAGAGTGTTAATGTTAAGAATTCTAACAGCGGCCACTATAGTAGCCGATGTTAAGTGTTCAATACTAGGCTGTTATTGTTTTTAGTATACTCACTCCTAATATTGAAAAACAAACAAGGTATTTGTAAAATCACTAGTTATTTGAAATCACTAACTGTTTAAATCATAAAATATAACTTGTTCATTTTATAAAATAATAAAACTAATAAAATATATTAATTCTGGTGAGAGTTGTCATTGGCATTCAAATACATTAGGCCAAATATCTAAATCTACCCCTAACTTTTTGCGAATTGAAAAATCTAGCCCAAACTATTTCAGTCTTTCGTTAATTGTAACCCGTGGACCAAAAATTTTATTAAATTTATAACACCATTAATAACGAGACAGACAGAACTAAAATGGTATTCATTTAACTAGACAAATGAACACCATATTATATACCATGTCATACTTTTATTTATAAATTTAAATTAAATTAAATTGTTTTCTAGAGAAAAAGATTAAACCCAAAAAACCCCCCAATTCTTCTTATCTTCTTCCTCATGCAGCCACACACCTTTATATCTCAGAGAACAAAGCGTTGCTGATGATGATGTGCGATTTTACAATCAGAAGCTTATCTTCAACAAAAATCTCGAGCAAGCAATCTCATCCCCCGATTAACATTCAAGAGGATAGATACCCTCCAAACCCACGTAACACCGATCAAAATGCAGATCAAGGTAAGGTCACCGCCGAATCTTTCACGAGCTCATCGTCTGCCGCCGTAAGAAGCCATTGAGTATTCCATAGAATCAAAGCGAATCCGGCCTCACCAGTTCTTCTTCTCAACCTCGAAGGAGTTTCATTCTTCTCTAGCGAGTTTCGAGCCATTGGGAGCGAATCTGATTCGTAGGTTAGGATTAGGGTTTCTTGCAATATGATTTCCCGATGGAGAGATAGGTGGATTTGGAGCGGCGGTGGGGAATCCGACTGACTTGGCGACGACGGTGAGTATGCATGGTGGGGGAGGCGGAGGCGACTATGGGGGAAAATTGGACGGAATTCCGTTAAATTGCAAAATTAAGATTTAAAATAGTTCGGGTTAGATTTGTCAAGCCGTTTAAAGCTAGGTTTAGATTTGGATATTTCGCCAAAACATTATTATATAACCACCACCTATTATTTAGTTTATTTTCCTTGTAATCAGTCAGTTTTAACGTTACACATTTATTTAATAATTATTGGCCACAAAATTTTAACATTAAACATAAAGTCACCATGGTTAATAGATTCATGCATCTAATTCTAGTCCAAATCTTTAATTTTTTAATAATTTAAAGAGTTATTTGGTGGTGTAAGTTGATATTGACAAGCCAACCAACGTAGACATAGATCGTAAATTGATAAAAAGTGCACAAAAGTCTAAATAAAAAGAGTAGGCATCACCCTTTTGGAAAAAGTGCATAATATCATTTATTTATCGCCACATCAAAACCAACATGACAGATACAAAGCATAATAACATTGACCAAAAGGGAATAGGAGGTCCATGCAACCTGGCTACGATTCCGAAAGAAAAAACATAAGACAGTAAACTTGTGAAACAAACCAACATAGAAACCGGATAATGGGGACCAAACTGAAAACCTTATGTCCTTATGCATCCAGGAAAGAAATACCAAACAGAAACAAACCTAGTTCAACAGCCTAGGATTAGGGTTTACCTGAAACTCCACACAAAAACTTAAGAGTTATGCAGGACGGACCCGTAGGAAAACAAATTAAACGGGAAGAAGCTAGAGTAGTGAATTTGAACATTAAAAAAAACCCAGCAAATTTCACGGCGGCTCTTCCCGGCAACACTTTTCTACAATCAACATAGACCGTTGATCATCATCTTAATTAGGGGGTCGGTGGTGGGGTTGGGGAAGCAGATCTTGATGTCGATGATGGCGCCATCCAATTAGCGATTGCCAAGGATGGAAAAGTAGCGTTTGCTAAAACATCGGCAACTGTGGAAAGGATGCTATGGAAGATCTGAGCTTTGATCTGACCTCTCCTTGGTGGCAGATTCTTCTTCTTCCCATCACCCACAGCTGAAGGCCAGCTTCCCATCTATTTCAACAATACTTCAATCAAGACATACGAAACTTAGCATCAACCCAGATAAAATAATAAAGTAATTAAATATATCTAATGCAGAATTATTATTACTATCTTAGAAAGCAAGAAGCAGAGGGGCTCCGTCTTGGCTCCCTCAGGCAGCGGGAGGTCGAAAGTGGGAATTAAAGGGAGACGAGCGATCATTATATACAAAAACTGGATGGAGGAAAGGAGGAAGTAATTTACCTACAGCTGCCCATTTGACTATGGCCGTCTAATTACTTCTTCAACCGAATCTAGATGGATAAGAGCACAGGGAACTACAACTACAAACTCTAGAATGTGGATTTTTCAGTCTTTTTATCTAAAGTATTCAAATATGTTATTCTTTTGTAACAACAACAGCGACCTCATTGCCAGTGAGTTTCCGACAAATTGGCGAGTTCCCAACGAGTTTCCCAGCAAGTGTTTGGCGGCTTTTTCGTAGAGTCCCTGTAAATTTTTCGGTTAACAAATATTTTCGAAACTCTTAGTCTAACTTTCAATATTACGTTTAGACTTAAAAGAGTATCATTCGTAACTTGTTAATCTCAAATCAGTTCAATTATTTTTATATTTAAAATTATAAAGAAATATGGATCAAATACAACTTTATATTTAATAATTAAATATAAAATTCAAATCTCATCCAAATACCAAAATTTGGTATTTGAAATATTAAATATAAATTCCAAATACAAATATCGTTATCCAAAAAGAATCTAAGACCTCGTTTGGTATGTTATATTTAAGATATCATGATATTCAAAATATCGTGATATTGCGTGTTATTGATATTGGTTGAGAATATATTGAAATTCTTGTTTGGTATATGTTAAAGTGAAATGACCAATATAACCCCGCTTTTTTGTACTTTTACCAATGTTTTTCTGAGTTTAAAGTTCATCCTCTCCGATTAAAATCGTTCATGGTCACCGGAACACAAGTTTTTTACTATTACAGAGGATTTGGATTACATAACAACAATGTCCTCTTAAACCCAAAACCCTACCAATTAACCAACCCAAAAAAAGGTAAAAAGAAAGCTATTAAAACTTGCCCAGGAAATTATAAAATTGTTGTAGATAGTAGAGTTGGTAAAAACTGATCCCGCCCGTTAAGTTTGTTCAATTTGTCCAGTTTAATCCGATTCGTAATTTGTTTTATTAAAAATTCAACAATTTGAAACCTATCCAGCCGGTGATTCGATGAATCCGTTTACCCGATGAACCCCGTAACCCGTTAAACTCGTGACCGATGAACCCGTGACCCTATTAACCAGTAATCCTACTAGCCCATTATCCGAGAGCCCGTAACACGACTAACCCGTGACTCGCCCAGCCTGTCCGTTTAATCCGTCATATCATCCGAAAAACTATGAAGTTCTCTCCCAAGTACAATTTATCATAAGTTATAATAGATAATTATTCCATAATGTCAATTTAGTTTGATTGATGTTAAATATTTTTGGAGGTTTTTTTCATTCGAAAATTTTCAAATTCTCAAAATTATAAAATGACCGCCAGTCTTTGGAGGGTTTATCACCTTTTTCATCCTTCATTTTGTAATTCAAAAATTAAGAGTTCAATTTGTAATCTAGTTTCAAGTTTTTACAATTCTATTACTATTTTAGAATTCAAATTGTAATCTCATTTTTTTTAAATTTAACTAAAACAAAATGATTATTGAATTTAAATTCTATTTTTTATTATCTAAATACAATTTATGTATTATAGTTTGTAAATTGATTGCAGCTTGATGGCCTGATGGGCAATCCGAGCCAACCAGTGATCTGCCTGGCCCGAAAGTCGATGAACTCATGATCCGGTGAACCCGTGATCCGATGAACCCGTAATCCTATTAACCCGCAATCCGACAACCCGTGGCCCGCGAATCCATGGCCCGACAAACCCGTTGCCCGCGAAAATTTGATGTTGTTAATAAAACCTATTTTGCATCATTATTCATCGTGGCTTTATTGCATTCTGCTTCGGTTAAGATTAGTTCGAGAGAGGAGTCTTAGGTCAAGCCGAATAGATCCTTAGATTTATGAGAGCGATCTAAGACTATCGTAGGAAATCACCAAGCCATTGTAGCCTATTTGATTTCGATTGCACATCATTCATTCATACATTGATGGATATTATGAATTTGAGTCCGAACAACCTTCCATCTCTTATTTAAAACTCGATAAATTACTTTTGCTTTATTTTAATTTGAATTCTTAATTGATAATTGGATATAGAACAAACCTTCACTATTACTTGGTCTCGTTAGCATATTTGAATGGACTAATAGCGTTAGAAAGAGACTTGGGAAATATGATTTCATCAAAGAAATCTAGTGGGTATTTCAAAGGCGGGGTAAAATCCACTCCTCAAATTGGCGCAGTTTTTATCGAAGAGGACGAAGAGGAAATCCGCTTTGAATAAAAATCGAGGGTTGAATGAAAATGAGGATGAGAAAGATAACAACAACAACAACAACAACAACAACCAAAATGAGTACCATAACTATCACAATCACGAGGAGGACACCACAACTTAGATAATAATGATGAGCTCATTTTTATTCCTCAAGAGAAGCCATTGAAAGACTATATATAGCCGACCCACTCTAGGCGGCGCAACATCAAGCATTCAATCTCCAATCAGGGGAGATCAAGCTCTTCAAACTCCATTGCCGTTAATCAACCTTATTCAAGGACAGACATTCTATGGAGGACCAGATGAAGACCCCAATGCTCATCTATGAGATTTTGTTCGTCTAGCTCAGACAAACCGAGCACGAGGAGTGAATATTGACAACCTCAGACTCAGCATCTTCGCATTTTGTCTCAGAAGGGATGCATTAGAGTGGCTATATGAGCATCCAACATGAGAATTCACTGCTTGGGATGGTTTGTTCACATATTTTCTAGAGGAATTTGTTTCTCCGTCTAGAACAAAAGCACTAAAGGCTAAAATCACTCAGTATATACATTTAAATAGTGATAAAGGTTTTCTCTTTTGGGTAGAAATAAAAAAAATGACAAAGTTATTCATGGATTATAAGCAAAATGCACCAAATCAAAAGAATTAACTAAAATGAGATGATAAAGTTTAATACATTTGTGTAACAGCTAAAATATAATATATATATATATATATATATATATATGGTGAAGACTTCGGTGCTCCCGGAGTATTACATACTCCCGCCTGTATGGATTCATCTCGACCCTTCATTTTTAGGATAAGATCTAGACGGTGAATAATCATTTTATTTTAGAAATTAAAATAAATAAAAAACAAAATTCCTCAAAGATCACTCTATTTAATTTATATAATCATGAAGACATGATATTTTTTATCTTGTTATTTTAAGATTTGCGCTTGAAAAATTCTCTTATGATCATTCTAACATAATCAATATACTTTCAAAGTACCATATTTTGTAAATTACATTTTGTGATTCAATTCCGATCGTATCCGTTGTCTTTTGTAAATTTATATTAAGTTATTTTAATTAATCTTTTTAAAATTATAATCCTTACACTTTATCTAAATTCTCATTAATGTTAACTCAATCATGGCAACGGTGAGCAATTTTATCATTTTGTATGGGATTGGAGTGGCGCAATAGCCGCTTGCGATAATTTGGTACAATTTGAGCGTCAACAATAATAAATCGGAGAGTTGCAACGGCTTTCTCCTTTCGATGAAGTTATTAAAACCAACAATCAAAAGTTTTATTTGAAAATGACATGTAATAGGTTTGAACAAAGAGTTTCCTACTCGTGCCGATTAGCATTTGTAAATCAATTATGATCACGGCTTTTTGCAATGGCTTCCGAGCTTCTTCATCTTTGACAAGTACACAATCCACCTAGTTATATGTTCTTGGTAGTAGCGGCTCTGTGTTGACTCTTCGTATATCCTCTTGTTTGTATCGTCTCCTGTTGAAAGACATATGTTAATTCGTTTCGACATCTTATATAATGAAATATCATCGACACAAGGATCATTATTCTTACTCTTACGGCTTCCCGGTGACTTTAATTTCGTGGACATTATTTGAAGCAATATTATGTTTTTGCTTTCTCGTTTGTAAAAAAATCGAGAGATCAATTTTTCATTAAAGAGTAACAAGCCAAAACGAAACACATTGCCAATATTTCGAAATTACTTTTTTATATGACTTGAGTAATTATCGACCTCGCCATCATCGCTTATATATTCATTTCCACAAGTAGCAATGTCATGACCATATTATTTACAATGAGTGCACATTTCATCATCAACCTCGTCATCATCAGTTGTTGTTGCACAATCTTGTATACTATTTTGAGTTGTGTGTGGAGTTTGAGATCTCTTTTGCAAAAAAAAAAATAGCATATCGTAATGGACGTAAAAGTTTCAAAACATTGTACGGGATAATAAACCAATTGCTATTTACAATCCGTTTTTTATTTTTGTAATCCATATTTTAAAATGAATGGACTATTCTATCGCTAATAAAAAAACCTAAATCCAAACAAATAAATTACAATGTGATTATAAAAACCCAAAATTGATTAAAAGGGAAAAAACTAGATCTAACATTCCACTTCGAGTGCAAGGATTGATATTTTATAAAGATTAATTAAAATAACTTAATATAAATTTACAAAAGACAACGGATACGATCGGAATTGAATCACAAAATGTAATTTACAAAATATGGTACTTTGAAAGTATATTGATTATGTTAGAATGATCATAAGAGAATTTTTCAAGCGCAAATCTTAAAATAACAAGATAAAAGATATCATGTCTTCATGATTATATAAATTAAATGGAGTGATCTTTGAGGAATTTTGTTTTTTATTTATTTTAATTTCTAAAATAAAATGGTTATTCACCGTCTAGATCTTATCCTAAAAATGAAGGGTTGAGATGAATCCATGCAGGCGGGAGTATGTAATACTCCGGGAGTACGATAGTCGTTTCCATATATATATATATATAAAAGTGATAAAATATCAATATGATCATTTAAAATAGGAGGGAAAAGATGCTAACAATGATACTGTGAGTTCACTTAGAAAAATTTATAAAATATTTATAAGTATTGTTGCCTAGAAGAGATACGCATGCATATGCTTCTTACTATGTGCAATAATGTTGGATACATATTTAGAAATGCTAATATGGGAATATAATCATACTTCTTACGTATTGTTATAGAACAAAAGTCAATACTACTATAGCTAATAAGTAGGTGAAATAGCAAAAAAAAAACGCTACAGATATGACCAATATGGTAAATGCCATAATAAAATAGCAACCGAATCTATTTTAGAATTAAGCATGAATGAAAAAACAACATACAAGCAAAAAACACTATGGAAAGAAACATAAGATATGAAATATAATATGTCATAATAATATATACTATAAAATATACATGATGATAACTAAACATTTAGGTCAGCCTATAAAGGCATGATATTTGACCAATATAAACGTTTGATAATAGTCAGCAATAAAAAAATGGCAAAGTCATTTTTGAAATAGATAAAATGAGAAAGACCACCATTTGTTATAAAAAAATAGAAATGAATTCCTTCATCTAACTCTAGTTTTGAAAAAAAAAAATTATAAGCAAATAAAAGAATAAGAATAATAGTAATAATAATAACTTTGGAAAGCGAGATACAACAAATAGCAACCTTCGTGAAATTTCAAGAAAATATCCAGAGCACTCGTGCTGATAACGTGTTATAAAATTAAGAACAAATGAGAGAACAAGAACATGGGAGGAGAAGTACTTTCTTATTGAGGTGTGTCGAATGTTACAAATGATAGCTCTATTCATAGGCTCATGAAATCATAACATACACTTTCTAATATTATTACACATAAAAGAGGGGAACAAAATACATTAACCATAAAAGGAGGAGTTACACAATTGGACATTCACTACAATTATCTTCATAACAATAGTACATATTAAATCATCTAGAATAGAAAGAGGATTATTATTTGACGCCATACCTTTTGAATAAAAAGACATCCTAGACTTCATAAACACGATATTGGCCTTGGCCTTCCACTCGTTTCAGCCAGCACTATAGCCCGACCTTTCACCTGTTCCGGCTGGCACATGCGCCAACCGGCGGTCATTCCGTCTGACCCCGTAGTGTTTTTTTTTAAAAATTTTGCGAGGTTAATTAAACGATAATAAACCATAATCCAATAACTTAACATAAAATTTCGTATAATCCCTAAACACTAAACATTAACCCCTAAACCCTAAACCATAAAACCCTAAACACTAAATCCTAAACTCTAAAACCCTAAATCCTAAACTCTAAAACCCTAAACTCTAAAACCCTAAACCCTAAAAATGACAATCGTACAACGAAGGTACACCAAACTCAAATCCTAAAGCTTATAACCCTACGACCCTAAACCATAAAACCCTACGACCCTAAACCATAAAACCCTAAACTCTAACACCCCTAAATCCTAAAAATGACAATCGCACAACGAAAGGGTACCCCAAACCCAAACCCTAAACCTTATAACCCTACACCCTATAACCCTAGAACCCCAAACCATAAAACCCTAAACCCTTAACTCTTAACCTAAAACCTTAAAACTCCAAACTAAGCAAAAACGAAAACTCTTAAACCCTAAACTCTAACCCCCTAAAATGCTAAAATCCCAAACCCTAAACACTAAAACCTTAACCTTAAACCCGGCAGTATATAGAGTTTAATATCATAATCTAGATTGTATAAACTATATTTATTGAATCATTTTTTAAGAAGTTTCAAATTATATAAATGATTTGAAGTTTTTATTGATCAAATAGTTGAGATTTAATGTACAATTTACTTATTTCTGATAAAATATTATTGTTTACTGTTAATTAGCTGTCATAATGTTTATTATTATCAATTAAATGCATGCTTTAAATAAATTGTAATTGATTAGAGATGGTAATCACTTAGCCTTTCAAAGTAAAAGACCATGGTTCGAATCCCAATCCCACATTTTTAAAAAACAAAAAGTGTAGTTACAAAAATCAGATCCAACCGCCCAAATAATTTCGGTCGAACTAGCCGGTTTTTCTGGTCACAAAAATTTGGGCCGGCTGGGCCCAAATTTTTTTTTCTCGATTTCGTACGTAAATGGAGGCTCGACGGATCTTTGATTTTTTCTTTGGATTTTCATTTGAGGGTGTTTGAGAGTGTTTAGTTCGTCGATATACACAACTTTTTACATAGATTTTGATTTTATAAAAGAATAATAATATATTTATTGAGTTTAGAGCGTTGTTTAGTTTGAATACAAAGGCGTTAAATAGAGATTATAGAAATGATTTCCATCATTTTATAGGTAATCCGGTTGAATTGGTGTGTTGGGGTCCAACATAAATTGTCAAGTAATTCAACTACATAATGAATTTTGAACATAAATGAAGTGCGGGCGGTTCAGGGAATTGTCGTTCAAAGTTGGGACTCAAACATCGTAGCATAGAAAATATTCCTCCCGGGGGTATTATTTGGTAATGAACGAAACGAGGAAGGGTACGCGTGAATAGACCCAAAAATGTGAAGGAAATGGGATCGCCGGCACCGATTCACAACGACGGCCAAAAGTGCTGCACTTCCGGGCAGAAATGTCCAAACAGATGGTTGCCGTAGTTGTATTCAACATTCAAATCAAAGCCACCATCAACACTAAATTATCTGCCACACCTTCATCTTCCTTGCTTTAAGAAATATATATTTGACTGAGTTGTACTGAAGACAACAGAATCTGTTGACTGGTCATTGGTACAATTTGGTAGCAGACTCCAAGCGGGCGAGTGGAATATAGGAGAACGGAAGGAATTCTCCTATCATCACTCTCGGAAATGCTCCCTTACGCTTTTCTTATCTCTCTGATTTCAGCTACTCTTACACTTCTCCTCCTATTCTCCACTTTCTCTCTCTGTCGATTTTCTCCGGAGCTACTGTAACCCCATTAGGTATTTCTCCGGCAGCCGGGAATCATTTCGGCCACAGCGAAAAGAAGGGAAAAGAGAAGGAGACATATATTCTTCTCCACAACTCTTTGTCTCTCTTGAATCCTTTTTTTCCTCATACAGTGCCTTCTAGTTTCTGGCTCTCTGTAGCTTGTTATCTGATTAGAAAAATGTCGCCTACTACCCCCTCGGTTCCTCTTTTCTGTTGAAGGAATTCGCGATCGATTATGTAAATTCTCTGCTTCGATTCGTGTCGTCAGCTAAATTAATTAGCTAAGACATCCAGCTGACTTGGAGAGCAGAAAATTGCTGGAGTTCAGCAAACATGTTGGATCTTAATCTGAATGTGGAATCGGCCGAGTCGACTCACGATTGTTACTCGATCTCTTTCGTGGAGAAAAATACGAGAGTCATCTGCTGCAGCCCGAGGCATCAGGGACGTCTAACTCCTCGGTCGTTAATGCGGAAATGTCGAGCAACGAAGAGTCGTGCTCCACACGCGCCCAAGCTGCCAACAACGACAGAAGCTACCGTAGCGACGGCAACCCCATCCGTGCCGACGAAGCCGACGTCGTTGTTACCAAAGATTTCTTCCCAGTGAGCCACGGGAAGCTAGAATCGGGTGGGGGCTTCGTTTGCCCGCCGGGGAATTGGATCAATCTGACGTTCGACAGGCAGGATGAGATTTCCAGTGGTGGTGGTGGAAACGGGGGACCGGTGCGGGTGATACATCAAGCGTCACAGCATGTGAAGAAGAGCAGGAGGGGCCCAAGGTCCCGAAGCTCACAGTACAGAGGAGTTACCTTTTACAGGCGCACTGGGAGATGGGAATCTCATATATGGTACTACTGCCTTCTCCGTTAATTATCAGTTATTTGTCTCTTTCGGTAATTTCTATTGCCTTTGATTGGATGATGGAGTATGTATGTGAATGCCTTGGTTGCATAGTTGTGGTCCAATTTCGTTGAATCTCATTTTGAATTTGTTGTATTTGTCTCGTTCAATCATGCATATGCTACCAAAAGGTCCTGGTAACCGCTATTTTAAGAAAGAAATCATGGTTGCGGTGAAAAATAGTGCATTGTTTTGTTCCATGGAATTTCCTGATGTGGATTGTTTGCCTGATGATGAACTCCTTTTCTCCTTTTCATTTCAGGGACTGCAGGAAACAGGTTTATCTGGGTATACTGCTTGTTGCATTTGTTCACAGTGATTTAACTTTTATTGAAGAGGACAAATTCTATATTGCTATTTGCATTTCTCATGAAGTAGTTAAAATGATGTCTTTGTATTGAATTCACAGGTGGATTTGACACTGCTCATGCTGCTGCGAGGTACTAATTCATATTATGCAGAATATGCCTTGTGGCAAATCCCTTTTGATGTCGTTTTTCTTATTGGTATATTTCCTTTCTCTTTTGTGTTCAGAGCCTATGATCGAGCTGCTATCAAGTTCAGGGGAGTTGATGCTGACATCAACTTTAGTATTGGAGACTATGAGGAAGATATGGAGCAGGTTAGAGAAAGGACGGTAGTAGTAGAATTTGGTCATCTCAGTTCTCCAGGGTTTGGTTTTTGTTTAACACGAGTGCATGGACAGATGAAGAATCTGGAAAAGGAGGAATTTGTGCATATATTGCGTCGCCAAAGCACTGGTTTCTCCAGAGGGAGTTCGAAGTATCGAGGAGTGACGTTGCACAAATGTGGCAGGTGGGAAGCTAGAATGGGACAGTTCCTTGGGAAAAAGTGAGAACCTGTTCACTAATCTCTATGCTTAAGTATTAGTTGCGGCATTTTTATTATAGTACAATGTATTATTGGAAGCATTGCTGGGAGGAAAATTACTACATTTGTTTCTGCGTTTTCCTTAGAAATCAATTTTAGATGATGAGATTACGATGCTTGTGTGCAGGTATATATATCTTGAACTGTTCGACAGCAAGGTAGAAGCTGCAAGGTCCCAATGATCATTGATTACACACTCTACTGATAGTTTATTACCATGAATCACAACACCCTACAGCCCGTCCAATATGTGCCTTCCCTTTTGTTTTTTTTTCTGGAAAATCAGGGCTTATGACAAGGCAGTCATCAACTGCAACGGGAGGGAAGCGGTGACCAACTTTGAGCCCAGTACATATGTCGGGGAGATGCCTTCTGACTCTCGTATCGAAGGTAAAATACTGGGCCACCGTTGGGTTTCCTCATACTGAATGTTTTATTAGTTGGAAAAAGCCACCTGTTAACGTTTTTCTTGTGTAGGAACAGGCCAAAACCTCAACCTTAACTTCGCAATATCACCTTCTTTAGCCGGTTGTTCTATGGAAACTGGAGGCCAACTTCCGTTCCATCCTGGCCCGACGGGTTTACGTAGTAGGAATTCAAAGGTAAGGTACGAACTAGGATACTGATATCCAAATTTTGTATTTCTTTGCAGCCATTAATATCGGGGAACTAGAAAAATGTGATAATGTTGCTGGGTTTTAATATTTGCATTCAAAAGGCTCGTCCGCTTAGAGTTGGGACAAACTTAGCCATAGACATTTGATTCTAAAGCTGATTTATTAGGTATGATGTTTAGCCATTCAAGTTTTACATCGAGGAAGTAATTTATGTATCATTAATTGGTGCAGATGGAGAACCCAATGGGCAAAATGGTTGGTGATCCTCATCTTAATGGTCTTGTGAGAATGACGGATCACGCAATGCCCTTAAACGGTGCATATGCCACTTTCTTCAAAAGCGAGGTAGGTTTATGTGTAGTTTTGTCAAATATCGAACTATATCATCCAAAACATTCTATCTGTTGGTGGAAGCCTGCCTGGCAGAACTTTTGGATTAAACACCTTTTTGACATCCCATTTGTGGAATGAGTTCAACTCTGCATTCCTGCATTATAAGCAGTGGCGGAGCTGGGGATGGGTTTCCCCGGGCTCCAACCCACCCCACTTTTGGGTACAGAATCACTCAACTATATGTGTTTTTGTATAATTTAGTTGTTCGATCTAGTGATTTTATCAAATGAGCCTAGTGATTTTGCAAATTCCGTCTTGGCTCCACCTATGATTATAAGGGTTCTTGTCATTAGGTGGTATAATTGATGGTGGAACTTTGACTATGGGGGATGACGTTCAATTGTTTTCTTTTCCCTTAAATTTGATTAGAAGCACTTACCCTTAAATCCACTTAAATCGCAGTAGGACTAAGGTATTAGGATTTCGTGTTCCTTTCAGGAATTAGGAATTGATCCTCCTAATTTGTGGATTTCTTTTGATGCAGGAAAGAGGGACAGAGAAGATAGGAGAAGCTTCTTCTAAGTCGGCGTATGGCCTTATGGCATTGTTTCCAACAACAGCAGCGGCAGCAGCATCATCAGGATTCTCAGCTTCGGCTAACTTTCATCATCCTTCGCCTCCCATTTCTCCATCAGAACCTTTTCACCAGGCGATGGCAACAGCAACAACAACAGCAACAGCAGCAGCCCATGTGTTTGGTCTTGGACCATCTGCCATTGCCTTGCCTCCCAATGCCTCTCAGTCTTACTATTCCATGAACCTGCATCAACGATTCTAACTGTTGGCCAGCATCACCAAGTAGATTCCTATCCTCAAACATCACACCAAGAGAACAGGAAACAAACCAACAAATATATTTCTACATATAAGATTTTAACGGTAGATTAACATAAAAACGGGGGTAATGAGTCATGGCATACTGATCTATTAGATTTTAACGGTAGATTAACATAAAACATAACGGAAGGATACGGTTGGTTAATTGGACAATAGTGTACGGGGAAGATGGACAATTTTGGAGTACATGGGCCAATTGCCAATTTGGTAAAGTACAGGGGGTGAATGGCCATTATCCCTTCTTGTTTTAGTCTTTCTTTTACGTTGGAAGCCTGCAAGATAGTTTCTTCATTTTTTAGTCTTTTACTGCAAAAATCTGAAGAGGAGACAACGGTAGGATTCGTATCCCTAGCCGAACAAATCAATTTTGTTTCGCTTCTGCAATTCTTCATCCATTTACGCAGAGGTCTCTAAGCACGCGACGGGTCGGCGAAGCTCGGAGACGGCGAGCTGCTGAGAACGCAACAGAGGCCCATCTACGATCGGGAAGATGGATTAAAGACGATTCGTTTATCACTGGCAGAAGGCGGCTCACTCGACGGCGGAGAAGAGCACGGAGATTCAGATCTTGCATGGTTAAGTCGGTTAGAGTCGGTCAAATCGGTCAAAGTCGATTTTCTGGATTAATATACATGTAGATAAATCATTTATAAAAAAAAAAATTATCAAATCGTTATACTTTAAGAAGTTAGAACACTAATTAAATTGAGTATCGATCTCAACATGCTCTAATGAATGATCTAGTTATTATTTTATCCACATGCATGCACCACAGGCCGAGTGCAAATGCTTTTTCATTGCCAATTCCTCTATCAACTATATATTTTTGCTTCTGCATACAGTCCCTGTGTTCATGACTCCCCAAC
Source organism: Linum usitatissimum (assembly GCA_030674075.2). NCBI lineage: Eukaryota > Viridiplantae > Streptophyta > Magnoliopsida > Malpighiales > Linaceae > Linum > Linum usitatissimum. The sequence goes on from JAUJYP020001374.1 coordinate 5,240,984, forward strand.
TAGCTCATATAAATATATATATATATTTCTTAACAGATGTGATCGCTTTGAGGGTTCGATAGATATTTGATATTTAAATTTCCTACGTGCCCAACGTACGTAGTAGTTTCATCGTCAATCCTTTTGGTAGTTTCTTTGTTATACTAATTAAATATACTAGCTAAGCTAGATATCATTGTTTCTTCAGACGCAAATCGCTGCAAGACTGATCGGATCGTGTGATTTACTACAGACATCGATTTTTGTTGACAGAGGTGCGTACGTAGGATTCTCCAAAGATCAAGAGGAAACTTGGAGTTCAAGATGTTGAGGGATTGAATTCAATTGCTTTCATTGTTTACTTTGTAGCTTCTTGGCACAACAATTACGGAGTCCAGCAATCTAAGGTTAGCAAGGACTGAGGATATCTGTCTGTCCACACCCTAGACAATCATTAGTCTAAACTTTTTCCTCATGTTCATCCACTTGGCCCATTCATCTCTTGTGGCAATTGTTCGGCATTTTCATTAAACTAAGGGTATATGGGTAATTTAACACAAAACTTTATTCATACTAGAGCCAAACATTGATATTCTCACTAATAACTCGAACCCCTATATATTTGACATATCTCATACCAAATGAATAGATTAAATCCGCAATATATATAACTAGAAACTCTACGGTTCCAAAAAATAAGACCTCTACCACCTCATCAGTCATTAAATTTTTAACATCGTTAGTGACAAAAAAAACGAAATTAATATAATACTAATTTTATCGGTCAAATTGTTGTGATGCCACGTCAGAAATTTTTTAGTTTTTGGTTTTTTGCCTATTTTTATTGTTTCCCATCTGATTTTTTGTCGCCAATCAGTAAACTCATTTTCCGGTCATCTCTTCCGTCAATCAGTGCCAACTCTCATTCTCTCCCCGTTCGTCGGAAGTTACTTCGCCTATCCCAACTCTCTATCCGAACGTCGAACGTCCATCTCCCCGAGTGCTCCGTTCGCCGAACGTCGAGACTCACTGCTTCTGCTCCCTCATCACAATCCCAATTCTTAGATCTCAGATACACCAATCAATCAATCCCCTCAATCAGTCAATCAATCGAGATGAAGCAACAATGTCGAGTTCTTCTCCTCTCCTCTCCTTCCCCTACAGAGATTACCCAAGAGAAAAATGAAAAACCCAGAAGTTAGAAAATTACAAGAGAGAGGTATTGATTTCATAGGTTGGTGCGGAAGGAGCTGGAATCAATGGTTTGGGAGCTGGAAATTTTTTATCTATGACTTTCTTGTCAAATAATTTGACATGCCAGGAGACATATCACATTTGGTATTTAAATTTTGATTAATTTGGATAGAAAAATTATCAAAATTTCATTAAATAACAGAATTCGGATTGAAAATAATTTTAGTTAGATTTAACAACTTAATCAAAATTTTGGTCAATTTTTAATTTAATGTCGGTAAAAAATAAAATAAAATCTTTGCCTATTGGGACAGGATATTTAAATATAAGAGTATATTTAAATATAAATCCCATGCAAAAATCGGGAGGCAGCTTCACGTAGTTGAATTACAAAAAAAAAAAGAAAAATGCCACTTCTGAGATGCTGGATTTAAATTTTGAGAGTTGCAGTTAGCAATAACTAGTTCTCATGATGCAAATACGAGCCATCAACCAAATTCCTTTTGTATACTCATCACACAAGCTATACAACAAGCAAACTACACAAAGCAAAACACAGATAATAAAAAATATTGAACGAAGGGAGCCTTTGTATAGCTTTTCTTCTCATGGGGTAGGATAGTTTAGTACACCCATGTATCCTTTGCTTCAAATATACCAATGTTGTTTTTTTTCCCACAAGCTTATAGATTACCTGCGAAGAAAAAGAGTAACAAAAATGGTGGGTCATTTACCAGCGGTCCTTGGAGTTGCAGCGAGCAAGGGTGGTAAATTTACCAGTCTTCATGAGCTTCGCTTGCTTGGTCCTTCACATGGCTCGAAGCGTCATCCAGTCCAGTCCAGTCAAATCATTCAGTAGTACAACTGCAGCCAAATAGCTGCTGTTCAGATCAGGATCATCATCCATCTTCCTCCGTATCTCGGCCATTGCTAGCCATTCATAAATCTCCATCCGCATTCACATCTCAAATGTCCTGTTGTAAAAGTCACCCGAACTTGGCATCCGATATTTAGAATCATCATAACCTGCAGTGTAAAAACTGTTCAACCCCCCCAGTCTCTCATTCCTTAGTAGCTCTGCCATACCCATACTGTTCCCACCCGGAACTTCATTCCAACTAGTATTATGATTATCCCAATATCCATTTGACACAACTCCGTTCCTAGACTGAGAGTGGGAGAGTTTTGCAAAGGCAAACTGATTACTGTTCATTTGCAGCTGATCAGCCATCCTTGAAGAAATGCCGTAAGATTCAGGGGCAGTAGAAAAGCTACCCCCAAGATCAGCAGCATACCGTAGGTTCTGCTGTTGCTGTTGTTGTTGAGATCTCTGCATGAGTAGTTGAAGTCTGGCTTCATTCTCAATCATTCCCAATTGTTGTTGGAAATTTGATCTCAAGTCTAAACCTGGGTGGTTACCATTACTAAACCCCCCTTGCAATCTCCCCTTACCAACGGCCATAATTGCAGGATCAATTAGTTCAATGTCTACTGTGCTTCCAGTCACTGGAGGAGCATGGTATGGGCTTCTGTGCAACGAAGGTATGCCCAGCAACTGACTTCCTGCAGCTCGGATACAATTAACTATAAGCATAAAACAGGATATACTAACATGATGATGAACGTGACAAAAGAGGCTCAATGAAGCCTAACCTAACATGGAATCAAAGGTATGGTCCGTTCGTTCGTGAGACGAGAAGCCTGGGGGTGGTGCTCTATTAGGCACAGTGAACCCTGGGGGTGCAGATATTTGAGTTCGGGGACCTAATTAATTGAGGAGCTATTATTACCACACATATAACAGCAGCTTATCACAAACTAATGTTAAAAACAAGAGATGCACTTGAAATGAAAAGAACTCGGAAATATTCACCTGAAGCATTACCCGATGGGTAAGCTGGAATACCACCCAGAAAGTTATTTGGTTCATCCACAATACTTGTCGAGAAACCATTACTCGGTCCATGCTTATCCATATAAGCATTTCTGTTTTCCAAGAGATCATGATTAAACGAATGATTCCTTGGCATCTGTCCCAACCCAATAAAGGAATTATCAGCATCAGTTCCATGATTCATAGACTCCGGCTGCCTAGCAAAAGAGAACTTAGACTGCTTGTTACTTTGAGCTTTCCAGGAATTGGACGTATTCAGAGAACTAGTTTGTTTTCCTGTATCGCCCAAAAGTTTAGCCAAATTTTGAGGAGAAGTTAACGACTCATCCCATCCATCCAGGTCTAGAGATAGTATATTTGAAATTATACTACTCTCTCCAGCATCTAGATCAGCATTACCATCACTTTCACATTGCAGTATTCCCGAATGTTTTCCTTCACTTTGGGCAGGAAGCACAAATCGGTGTTGTCCGGTTCTATCCACCACAGTAGAGCTATTATTTGTCAATTTCTCAGGATATCCATTTAGCATGACAGCATCACATGACACATTTCTCACCAGACGATCACCATTTCTACTATCTACAAACAGAGGAACGCCCTTTACATCTAATGCATCACTATGCTGCAACGGAATTGACCAAGAATCATCAGCTGTCTGTAAAGAGTTCATTGTACTTGGCAAATACGATGTACGGCTGACTATCTCTGGATCGCTTAGTCTCTGATTATCAAACGATAATAAATCCTCTTCCAGCTCGGAAACACTGCTTGAAATAGCTTTAGTCTGCAGATCCATTTCAGAATCTTTAACTTCTCCTGAAACAAATACACCATTGGCGGCAGGCTTACAGGCTGTAGAACCTAGAGACTGCCCAGACCGATCTACACGTATCTGACCACTAGAGGATTTGATTGCGCTATCCTCTGGAGACATGCTGCTAGTTCTAGTCATTGCCATAGATGCCTCACTTCTGGCACCACTATTTGTCCTCCTCTCCGAAGACATTGCAGGACAAAAACTTGATGGTTTCTCATCAGCAATAGAAACTCCCTCTTGTTCACGACTAAATAGCTGAGAACTCTTTGTACATGAACCTCCTATGCCATGGTGTTTAATAGGTTTTAAGGAATCAGGTCTGCCTTTACTGTTTATAGGTTGACCATCTTCATTCGAAGTTGCCTTTATATCACCAACTGCTGCAGAAGACTGAACTGTGGGTGCAACAGCCGCTGGAACCTGAACAGTGCTGGAAACTGTATCAGCCATTGGCTTGGTCTTGGAAGGACCATTTAAGGATGTTACAATCGGCTGATGGTTTGAAGCACGCATTCCCCTGCAAACCCGGCACTTTAGGAATAATCAAAAGCGTGTCAGAAAGCAACTACTGATGTTAAAATAATGGCATACCATGAGGCTGCAGCTGGAAGTGCAGCAGATCTACTACAGCTCCCCTTAGAAGGCAAGCCTTTGCAACTAGCACCCACTGTGCTCTGCTGAACAAAACAGATTAAAATCGTATTAGCAGAGAACTTGCTGATCCTAAACACAGGAGAACCACTACACACGAGTATCAATCTTACATTTGTTGAATTTTTGACGAGGGCAGAGGCTGAAGTGTCATAAGAATAATCTAGTGCTGGAGGCGGCAACATACTCCCAGAACGGCAGGCCAAACTACTGGCGCCACAAGTAATCTGTTGTACCATATTCCTTTGTAACAACCACGAATAACTTATTGATAAGATAACAGCCAAATACCGGCAACATAAAGAGAATAATAAACAAATAACATGTCAAACATCACCAATAACAGATTTCTATTTTAAAATATGTAAAGCAACAGTAGGAGTAAAAATTGAATTTCCATGGATGTGATAGGGTAAAGGATTATTTCATCCAAAAACAACTGTAAAGTATTTGTACACAAAACTAGTGTTCTGATTAATTAATATGTACAATCAACCAACGCCTCCAACCAGAAATCATTTCATTACATTATGCAACCATAAACCAAAGCAATCAGCATGTCTTCTAATAAATACATTCATGATACCTTGTATACGCTGATACGATCTCATCTTTTGTAAAACTATCTTCTTGAGATCCAACCTCATGCAAGTATAGACAATCGGAATTGGTGCAGGGCTGCGTTTAACAAAAATTACATTCACATTAAACTAGTGCTAAATATTATATACTTCTGAACAAATATCAGCAATAGACAAACGGCCTAAATGCTGCAATTATAGCTCGTACCACATTTCTCAGCCAAGCATGACAATACTTTGTGGTTCCAAAACATGCCCTATAAAAACATGTATTAGACAATTGCATACCATACAGAGAAAACTTAAATCAGAATGACAAATATGCTCATACTTCAACGATCTACCATCCAAGACAAAGCCATGTACGGATTGAATACATCGAATTGCTTCATCCTCCTTTCCATATGTAATATATCTATATACAAATAGTTTCTTTTGTCAGATAGTAGAACCAAATAAGAACCATAGGAAGTTGATAGGTTACAGGTTGTGACTGAAACCTTAAGGTTACCAAATAGACAAAGATACCCCATTCAACATAGATAAAGGTTAGTCTAGCAACAGCATTTGTACATGAACTTACACACTACATGTATTATTAGGAAACTGTTGAACAACTCCAGTAGCTGTCCGCGACATTGATACCTTCAAGACTTTACCATACTGGGCAAAATATTCCCTGCGCTGGAGAAGCTGCTCAAAAGACAGAAATGACTATCAGACCCTACTTTTCTAGGATCTAAGGAGGATGAGTTGTGAAATATATGGGAGCTGAGTAACAAAATATTTGTGCCAAGATAATAAAAGACATTACATCCTCATCTGCAAAGTTCATCGGTAGCCCAACTATATACACAAGATTCCGTTGGATAACTCGCACACTGCTAAGCTGCTTCCTCCCCTCTGAGGCTTTCATCTTTGACTTCTGTGTCTTCTTCCGCTCATTGATTTCAGATACCAACCTATAAGGGTAAATTTAAAATCAGCAACGAATAAGCAATCATAACATCATTGGAATGCACAGATGATAAACATGTAACCTCTCATTTGGTCCTGTCCCTACTATCTTCTCCTTGTCATATGGAGTGCGGCATGCAGGACACCGGCCCTCAGAGGCATCCTTCTCAGCCATGTCCATTATGTGATGCCAACACCAAACACATATCTACAATAAGGAGCAACCAATTTATAATAAGACCACCAATTGCATGTAACTAGAGGAAAGCAAAAAATTAAAACCGACAGAATACAAACATAAGTTGACACTATAAGAAATAGCACATTAGACTTTCCTCATCCCCGCAGCCAAACTATAGACAAGCACTTGTTGAAAACAGAAAGGTACATTTTCTATCTCACCCACTAAAAGCAAACCTATAAGCACTGAAAATTTAATATACATTGATAACTTAAAGTAATGTGGCCTAGATACCAAGCTTTCTAAAACTACTGGTTGGCAACAAGGAAGTATCAAATTTTAATTCCTAAAACATATATGCTTTGAATTTTATTATGACATGTTTCAACAATGAAATCCTATGTGTAAAGAAGCGGACTGATACTCGTTGATAGAACAGAAGTCGAACCTCATAACCACATTTGCAAGGCTTCAATTGCTGATCAGTCAGATCCATCTCCTCAGCGCAAAGTGGGCAGGTCTTGTCTCCCTGGTCGCTCATGGTTGCCTAGATCAACGATCCACAGAAGAAACGACTACAACAGTTAGGTAACTTAAGAGTCAAATATCTCTCTTACATGAGTAGTATACACTGTGGTGTCCAAATTTCTGTAATTTCAGCTTCTTTGGGTGGCCATTCGAGAGAAAACGACAATTAAAGCACATCGCAGAAACTACATTCATGTTCTAATAGTCGCACTATATAGAATCCTCGCTCAGACAAAAGACTATCCAACGGGGCAAAAAACCCCCAGAGAAATCAACCCCGTAACCAAACCTAATTACCCAGAAGAAAAATACGAAACTCGTGACTATCACCAAAAATCGCGACATCGGAAACCCTAGGAACTCAAAACTCACTCTAAACACCACAGCCCCCACTAAGCATCCAATACAAAGGACAGCAAAAGAAGTCGACAGTCGTCAATCAGTGACCGTCCGAGCCACATCATAGATCAAAATATAGAATTTCGGCGAACCAGAAACAAGAAACAACACCGGCACAAAGTAGAAGATAAAATCAAGAAAGAGCTTTCAATCGTAATTTTCCAGATTGCAGAAAAATCAAAGTAGAGGGGAAAACGCGGGTGCTTAGTTGACAGCCAGAAGGGAAATTGAGGATCCAGTTCGTCGATCAGGGGAAAAGGAGGATTGGGGAAATTATTAGGGCTCAGACAAGACTTACAGTTGGGTTGATGGAAGCAGGAAATCTCTCTGACGATTAGGCTGGAACGAGAGATATATAGGTCCCGGGCGAAGTAGAGAGCGAGCAAGAGAGAGAGAGACAGAGAAGCAAATGAACGAATGAAAGGCAGTGCGGAGAGAGAAGAAAAGAATACCACACGAAGATGAGCTTTTTATAAATAGAGGAGAAGATCAGAAAGAAGGGCACGAAAAGCCGAGTTGGGGTTGAAAGTGCTGCAAGGAGACCGAGTTGGATTCATGAACAAGGGCGGCTGTATGATTGGATTTAAAAATTGTTCTTTTGTTTTTAGATAATAATACCTTGTCTCCCTATACTTTTCCAAACTAACAAACAAGCCCCTCTACTATCAAAATGCTCATTTTACTCCCTTTTACTTTAGCCAGCTTGACAATTGCCTCCTTCCATTGTAAATTCCGTCCATTGGTCGTTAATGTTTGACATATCATCATACCATATCATCGAGTGGTTAGTCAACTATAACCACGCGGTTGCGGAGTATGATAAAAATAGTTCAATCTTGAAACACATGGAGTGGTGGTTCATCTTCGTACTAGCATCTCTGTTGATCTCAAATTTCTTCCGACGGTCGATTTTCTTCTCCCTCTGATCTTCTTATCTCTTCCTAGCAGCTCCCTATAGACTGTCGAGGTAAGCAAATATGGTTGTCAATGATAAGATCCTTCATCATTCTTCGTACAATTGAACTCTTCCATACTAACCCTCCCGACCATGCCTTTAGTCTATTAAATCCCTACCGATGGAAAATCTTTTCTCAAATTAAATCCTTGTATTATCTTAATTTAAACCAATCTCCCCCGTAATAAGCTTAACATTTGCTCAAACTCAAACATTGACTTGTCTTGTCGAGGGAAGTTGCAAAGAGGAAAAATAACTATTGATTTTTGTTTAGTGGCTCCACACATCGTTTTCTTCAACAACATATCTCCGTTAAGTCTAGTAAGTCAATATTAAACAAAAATTATGGTGATGTCGATATTGAGATTGTTTGAGTCGAACATGTTATTTTCTAGTGCATACGTGAAAGTTAATTTGAAATCATCAAAATCAAAATCACATACAGTGAGATAAATTATTTGATTTAATAAGAAAGCTTCACGCGAGTTTGTGGATATACTAGGAAATATATGTTTTGTAGAGGACATACAACAAGAAATGAAGTTAGGATTCTATTTTGGTAGAGGGTCCAGGGATTATGGAGAATTTAGTGGAGTTCGATTGTCAATTTGGATGGAGATTAAGAAGATGGAATCAGATATGTTAAATTGGCGCTAGCAGAATGAGGAAGTGTTATTAGCCATACTAAGTCGGTTACTAATTTTATTGGGTGTTGACCAGTCAGATCTAATATGAGAGAAATCTAATATGTCAAAACACATTTGGATATTACTTTAACTATTAAAGATCGAGAGCCTCTCAAATACTTTCTTGGCATGAAAGTTGCTTGTAGTCATTCTGGGTATACATCTTTGTCAACGCAAATACGTCCTTGACTAACTTAACAATACAGGTTATATGGCATGTAAGGCTTCCTCTACTCTAAGTGTCTCAGGTTATACTCTTATCCTCGAATCTGGCACAACCCTTTCTCCCAAAGATGCAACATCTTACCAATGTTTACTTGGTCGCCTGCAATATCTTTAGACAGCTCGCCCAGACATTGGTTACACTGTTAATCATCTTAGCCAATTTGTTTTTGTTCCCACCACTACTCATGAGCATGCCACTCATAGATTATTTTAGTATCTCAAAGGTACTATGACCTATGGGTTATTCTTCTCTAGCTCGTCCACTCTTGATACTGACAGTCTGTCATTGGTTATTGTGTTTCCCTTGGAGATTCATTAATTTTGTGGAAATCCAAGAAATAACCCACTACCTCTCACTTTTGGGTTGAAGCCGAATATTGTGCTCTAGCCTTTACCGTAACTTAATTATAATGGTTACATGGCCTCCTCTCTCACTTCCCACTATCTATCCCCACTTCGTATGCTATATACTATGATAGTCTATTGGCAGTTAATATGACTGAAAATCTGGTAAAACATGAACGAATAGAACACATTTAGCTAGATTGCTATTTCATTCGAGACAAAGTCCATGATGGTTCCATCAAAGTCCAACATTTTTCCAGTCAAAACCAACTCAAGGATCCTTTCACTAAGTCATTACCAATTCATGCTTTTCAGACTCTTATCTCCAAACTGCCCTTGTCTTTGATCTCTGTTTAGGTTTTGAGGGTATTAGCCAAACTAAGTTCGTTACTAGTTTGTTGGGAGGTGTTGACCAATCTGTTACTGTTAGTTAGATTAGTTACTCCTCTATTATTACCCAAGAGTTCGAGATATTAAACCCAACTTACTATTTTCTTCATTTCCTCTCTCTCTCTCTCTCTCTCTATCTCTATATTTGATATATCGATTTCGCTTTGTAAGATTTCCAAGCTGAAGGTTTAATAGAGTGTCAGTGGAATGAGTTCTCCTGCATGGGTAGGAATAGAGTAATGGGGTAAGTAAGGTAACTTTTTGGTGAATATGAGCCACATTTGGCAAATGGAATCACGATTTCATATAAAGGTGTGTTAAATTAGTGGAAAAGGTTGAGTTGTGGCTAAGAGGAGTTGTCAAAAAAATATTAAATCAAAGGATATAAAAGATTCTTAAAAAAAATATTTTCTATTTGAATAGATTGGAAAACTCAATTTCAATTAGAATCTTTATATCCTTTCATCAAAGTTTCCTTCCACAATCCCTTTCAATTCTAGCTCATCTTGTTTACACTAGTTTCAACTCAACTTTCCATGAAATCATGATTCCATCTCCTAAACATGACATAAGACTAAATAAATAAAAAATTGTAATATCAGTTATCCACCCGTGCCCTCATGTGCTAACATAGAATGTTGTCGTTTTAAAAAATAACAAGTGGGTGGAATTTATAACCTATCAACGAAATTTATAAAGTTGGCGAATAGGAGGGGTTAAATGAGAATTTTTTAGTGAAGGGGTTAATTTGTAAACTTGTCAAAGTAGCCAAATAAGAGAAAAACTGGGACGGTACGAAAATGCTCTATTTTCACAATTAGAGGCGAGTCTTCCCCGGACCTAGCTCCGGCTGCGGATGAGCTCCGGTCGGGAAACGTCGAGATATAGTCTCCGTCGAGGATACTTGTATATGAGCATCTCCTCCAATTATTCTCTTTCTCTGTTGCTTTTTCTTCTTTTCTAATTGCAGATCATGTTTAGCATTCTCTCATTCGTTGCGCCGTTTGACGGTGGCTACACTCCCAAAGAGAGTTTCAGAGGCGGTGAATTGGTCAGTGACCGCTAGGAGGTTCTGTGCTTGCTCTTCTTTTCTTTTCACTCACTGTGACTCTAATGAGCGAAGCGCCAAATCTTGAGTGGATTATTTCTCAATGTCGAACGATCTCGAGCTTGACTTTGTTGAGTCGGAGTTTGTTGACGGGGTCCTTCAGATCCCACATGAGTTTATTGATGAAGACATGGAAATGGTTGACGTTTTGCTTGGTTGCGCAGTTTCTTGGTGACTCTTCAGTTGTGAGAGAGCAACAAGCTATTGTGAATTGCTTGTCGGGGCGTGATGGCTATATTAGGGTTTCTCTAACGGATACTGGCCTCTTCCTCTATCAATTTCCGATGTGGAAAATTGTTATTGGATTCATGGTTCCGATATGGATACTTGTTATTGTATAACGGTTGTAAGAAGTTCACAAGGTTGACATTTTTTATGCATTTGTATCATATAAAATACATGCACAAAATAAGTGACATGGAAATGGAGAAGATATACGGTTGTTGCATCTTCTCATGGTACATTCCATCTCTCAGAGTTGCTTCACCTATTTTCCAAGCGATGTCACTACACGAGACTTGTACATCTTCTACTTCCTTGAGACGAGGAGAGAGATGCATCTGGGTGATATAGTGCTCAACCTCTTCTAAGTGATGCTCAGCCTCTTGACTTCTCGCGCACTTTTCAAAGGAGGTTATGTCATATTGATGGTTCGCTAGAGAACAAAGTTGCATCTCTTGAACTAGCCTCCGATTTTTCTTGATCCCGTCTTCGTCACCTTGGGTGATTTGTTTATACACATGGTCCTAAATCTATTGGCTCCAGAGGTGGGCAGCATTGAGGCGGAGATTGACAACTAGAGGACACACTATTCCATAGATCAAGTAGTTTCTTTCCTGCTCCACTCTATATAGCACTTATCCTTCTAGCAGTAGGAGTTTAGATTTGCACGGTATGTAACTGAGATTAGGGCAAAGGAGCGCCACATGATCATCAAGGGTCGTTTGGATTCACGGGACCATCAGTTTGGCTTTTTGAATGAATGTTGGGATATTAATATATGATCATACTTGATAAAACAAGGATGTATCTCATGCTTGATTTCATCGATCTCTAGTGAAATTGGCTTAGGGACATTTCATTAAAGACTTGGCGGGCATTTCAATACTTGCTTGATCGGCCAAATTAGGTTAAGTTTGAGTGTTTGTGTTGTGACCTTCTTATTGCCATTCCTAGGTGGTTGTTATGCCCTATAGTCCATTTCATTACCGTAGCATTTCATTGAACCCCTTACATGCGCTTTTAGCCATTCAAATTGCATGTGACCTCATCAAATTGCTTGAGATGTTGATAGGGAGATAAGCGTGATCGCACTAAGACTTAGAACTTGTGAAATGCATTAAAGTTCAACTTTCCTAATAATCCAATCCAAATTGAGTCATCTAAGACCCGACCCTAGAAGACTGCGGTCAAACCACTAGTTCAGCCCATGCAAGTACGGGTTCTTACAGGACCAAAATTAACCAAAACTAGTTAAATTCACATACTGAGAATACCAACTAAATTAATTTGGTAAGCGGTAGTGTATAGGTATGTGAACAAATTCTGTATATAGATATATGCAAGAATAGTTAGATATGTTATTTTATCAAAGCCTACTCACTACCATACAAAATAAAAAGTGTATGTGGCAAGTGTTGGGAGATTACCCCATGCATGCATTGGGATATCTCTTTGGATGTATGGAATGTTCAGATACCTAGGATATAGACAAACAAGTTATGGATTAGTTAAGGTAATTGGTTCCATTGTTTTCAGGTGTTGTAGCGGTAGTGCAACACCAACTTCCATTATAAATAGTACATTAGCCATTAAGTTGTAAGGCAGAAATATGGTTACTCTGGTTCGAGCCTGTGAAGGTTGAGACTTATTTTCTATATGTATATGTGTCCTTCTAGACTTCTGGTATAGTGTACTGTACTGTGTAAAATAAATAAGTCATATATGACATTGTGAGCAGTTTGTGTTGACTAATTAATTACATGAGTACGTATAAGCACAATCCTAAATTATGAGGAAGGAATTAATTTGATGAGTTCACAACATTAAATGATATATACGGTATAAGTAGCGTAGCACCCCTATTATTGCTCCGCTGTTTTAAAACAAACCTGTTAGTAGGGGGTGTTACTGCAGAAAGCATAAGCTAGGTAAATGAACAGAATTTAACACAGTATCTCATAGTATTGAATCCATACTTCTAGTAATGCGGCCATAATGGTCCCATAAATAAGTCCTCGTCTCTACATAGTGTCAGCTACCAGTACTAGCAAGTGGATAGCCTTATGGTGGATCAGACCATGAAACCACCTGAAACCCATGTGGGCAACTATCAGGCATACTCTACAACTTCATCACATTATATCACATCACATCACCTACGGGATTGCACAATTCAGGGGTAGGTAGCCGACACATATTATAATAAAGACTAGTCTAGGCTAGTAATAACACCACCTTATCAAAGTACAGTAGATCACACACTATTGCACTTTCATCAAATAGTCAACCAAAGAGATGGAGTTATGGAATAGTCCACATCCATCATCTCCCTTGAGGTATCATGACGAAACAACACAAACATAAACCTATCCGGTAATTCTACTTGGCCAAACATAAATGTAATAATGACCCCACCTCTACTACTATTGATTCATGAGTCTGGGTAGAGCTCCTTCTACTCCAACAAATTACCTTTACTAAGTGCCCAGTAAAACCCCAAACTCAACCCTGTATGATCTTGGTACCCCCAAATCATCATCATCACCATCATCAAAGGTTAAAACCCCCAAATCTAAATTGCTCTCGAAAACCTGCAAGATTTAGAAGAGATTAAAGGTTACCTTCAATTGAATTTCGATAACGATTCTAGCATCACACCCTTCATACCTCCCAGAGACCTTGATCAGTTTCTGTCGTTACAAGCACCTTCGGGTGGCTCTCCCTCTATATCCTAGACCCTTCCGCCGCACAGAGAAGATATACTTTGGAAATAAAAACCCTTATTCGGAGAAAAACACAAAAGAGATCTTTAAATAGGGAGCACCCAACGTCTGTGGTTGAGCACATACCACGACTGTGATGAACGTCTCACTATGCCTGTGGTGAGCTGCCCACATTCTCTTGGTGAGCACCTCACCATATTCCCTTCGCTAGCATAACACAATTCTAGCGGCATCAAGTTTTTGCGCCGTTGCTAGAAACTTTTTTCCCTCCTTTGAAAACACCTTTGGACCAATGATTTAGACATTCACCTCCATTTTTAGTTTTTTATATTTTTTGTTTTATCCCCATTGTGTGCTACTTTGGTCTACTTATTTTTTGTTGTATAGGTTGATCACGGTGCATGAGAAAGTCTATCTGTATCCAAGACCAAGCACTTGCACCGACCCCTGCACTCATTCAAGAAGTGTCTTCGACTGAGCCAAGTGCCACTTTAAGTGTTGAATCGAGCTCCAAAGGTGAAGAGGAAGCCTTTGAGAACATTTTCAAGATGGCAATCCAACCGCCACCAGAAATGCGTGGGGACTATTCCAAGCCTACACTTGATGGCACCACATCGAGTGTAGTGAAGTTCCTGATCAACAACCAAAACTTCAAGTTGAAGTTTCAGTACATCCAAAATGGTGCAAAAAATCATTATATTGGCCAATTCGGAGTGTCCAAGTAAGCACCTCCAGAAATGGTTTGAGTTTCTTGACCTTATGTGGTTCAACAATGTACCCCAAGATACAATTATCCTTCGACTCTTCTCCTTCTCTCTCTAAGGAAGGCCAAGCAATGGTTAGAAAATCAACCACAAAGTATTTTTGCTACTTGGGATGCATTGGCCAAGGCGTTCTTGGAAGAATTCTTCCCTTCATATAAGACCGATGAGATTATGGGAAGAATCTCCCACTTCCGCCAACAACACAGACAACTATTCCACGGAGCTTGGGAGAGATTATAAGCCCTTATTTACTCATGCCCTCACCATAACTTGGAGGATTGGACTTTGGCAGACACGTTTGCTTGTGGAGTCGAATTCGAGAACATAAAGATGATTAATCAAGCGGTGGGGGAGATTTGAGATCTCTTGTCCCCGACCGGTGTCTTGCGATGATTAATCCAAATGCTCTTAGCTTAACTGGTTAAGGTTGTCAACTAGTATAGTTACGGATACCCGGAGGTCTTGAGTTTTGAATCCTAACTTCCCATTGGGGGAGGGAAAAGTGGGGAATAAAATTGGGGACCAAGGCTAGAGTGGGCCCTTTGCTCCCCCAAACAAGGAATTAACTTAGCCCCATGAGGTATTGGGGTTGGTGGGGCTAGGCCCACCCTATGGTGTATCTAGTCAAAGTTACCAAGTTGGAGCTAGAGAATATGATAACAGTCGCTCTCAAGAGAAGAGTGTTCAACCGTCCGGTGTGGGGACCTGTATCTACACAGGACCAAAGTTTAAGAGAAGAGTCGCAACTGGTGAGCAAAGACCCTTTTGTCTCTACTTCCAAATTTGCTCCCAAGACTCTTAGGAATATACCCAGACCTCGTGAGCATGACGAAGATCAAATCTCTCACTTGATAATCTCGAGACTCGATGTTATGGCCGCTAAAATCAAGGCTATCTCCTTAGCCAAGATGATGGTCAAACCCCAGAGGCATCGACTCCTCCCACCAATTACTCCTACACCAGCTCCACCTCCACTTTCTCTGAAAGTGAACGGACTGGTCGCAGAAGTCTTTGCGACAGTTGTGGAATGAGGGACATGACTCCTCCACTTACTAAGAGATATGTCAGGCATTTTCACCGAAGAGGAGTTCATGGTGAAAGTAGCCTTCGTTTAAGATGGCTTCCAAGGAAGTAACCAAGATGGTTACCAAAACAATCGCCCTTGGAACAACAATCAAGATGGGAATTAAGGGGGATTCCAATGGAACAACCAATGTTATCGGAGTTATAACCAAGATCAAGGTTCTAATCAAGGGCAAGCTCCTAACCAAGGCGAAGGTAACCATGTGCCTAATCAAGCCAACCAAGGTAACTCCCAAAGGTACAACAGATACAATCAAGGTTATAATCATTGGTCAACATGCTTCCATGATGATGAGAGGTCATTGCTCAACATCTGAAATGTGAAGTCCAAAGTTGAATGGTTTAATCTAGTATGGGGTTCATATTTTATCCCCCAAAATAGCTTCCTTGCTTGGCTCTCTATAAATAAGAGGTGGACCACAAAAAATCGCTTATGCAAATGGATTGGAGGGTTTTCCTAATTCTGTGATGTGAAACTTGGGAGTTAAAACGACTAAAGACCATCTCATTTTTGTTGCCCCTACTCTCAAAGTGTGTACATAGAGTTGTTTTACCATTTTATACCAACTTCAAACTTCCATCGAAGCTCGAGCTTGGAGTCTTTTAGTTCCCTTGGGAGTTTTCGTGTCACAAACAAAAATGTAGCTTAACATAAGGAGATGAATGCTATGATAAGAGCGTCATCACCAACCCTTTGGTTGGCCTCTTCCTGCACATCTCCTCACTTGTGGACGGCAGTTGGCTATATAATATCACTCGTGCATTGAGAGAGAAGCTAACTGCATTTAGCGAATATGGGGTTACAGTGTCCGCTTGAACGTTGAGATGTTATTTGCTTCCCCTCTGCTAGAAGTTGTGGACGTTTGGCAGGAAGACGAGGAGGGTACCCTTTACCGAGTCCGGATTTCCGGCGAAGAAAATAAAACTATTTGCTGGCAGAAAGAGAGAATCTAAGCTGTCCACCTTAGACATTAAATCTGACGAGTAAAATAACCATTTTAATCCAAGGATGTATTTTTCATTTCAATACTTTTCTCAGGATCAACCTTCTATTTATCATCCTTGTCTTCATCCGTTCGGCTTTGCTTTCGCCACCTTCCTTCAACTGCTTCTCGCACTGGGTGCTGAAAATTCTCTTTCGACCCTCGTCCTGTTGCTGCTTCTCACATTGTTGCTTGCATTCCTCACCTTTTTTGCCGGATCGGTGGATAAGGTTAATATGTAACAAAGTATTAAAACAAAGAGAAAAAGAAGAGCTACTACACTAATTCTCATTTCTTTCATTTTTTCCCTTGCTCTTATGGGTGTGAATCAGCCATGAAGTGGTGAATGTGTGTGTTAATATATAAAGATTCGAACTTTTGGGAAACCGAAATAGAGGAACTTGAAACAGGAGATGAGGAACTGTGGTCAAATTGATATGCAGCTCGACGAGTGTCCCGTTCAGATATGAAAATTATTGTAACGTGTCGATCAATCGAAGAAGATATGAAGTGAATTCATTTTTCGTACTTCCTTAGCACCGAATACATGGGCATTTGTACTTATTTGTAATTTTCTTTGTGCTCATTTTTATATTTTACAGACTCCTGTATTATTTTGTACTCACTTTTTAATGTGTAGACATTTTTGTATACATCATGTATATAATTTTGTACTATTTTTTTATACTATATGTACTCGTGTATTTGTCTTTATATTTGTTTATTATGTACTTATATTTATACTTGTTTTTATACTGGACGCATTATTGTACTTGTTTTTAATATAGTACGCACTCGTATACTTATGTTGCAAACGAATACAACATTAGTGTGAAATTAAATTTTATACTTATTTTTTTATTCGTGAACATGCATTTGTACATGTTTATGTACTCGAATTCTATACACGTGTACGAGTTGCTATGGTTGGAGGAGAAAGCTTTTGAAGTTCTTGATTTGGCTAGTTGGACGAAAATACCCCTGCTTCCATTAAACCCGTTTGATCAAGCTGTCTCATTGAACGACCAAGATTTATTTGCCGCCAGCAGATAGTCCTTTTCTTGGCCGGCTATCAGGATACCAGAGATAAGTTTCTTATAAATTGTTATTTGCTCTAGTATAAAAAAAGAGTTAATTGCCTGAAACTGCGTGTCTGTCACTGCTGGATGGTTGAAAGCAACACAGACTGGGCGAAGGAACAAGGGTGGGTAGGTGCCACGAATGCTGTTTCAGCAGCTATTTGGGTAATGGACAATGCGGCCGCATATGCAACAAAAGTCGGTTGGGAGCTTCTTTTGAGATGCTGCATTTAAATTTAGGGAGACGGACTACATCGCATACATCAACCAAAATTCCTTCCATTTACTCATCTCAAGCAAAACACTAATAGTAACAAATATCGAAAGCAGAAGAGAGCTTTTCTACGATTAGATAGACTTTCTCAGGTAGGTGGTGATGGTACAGCACACCCATGGACCCTTCGCTTCAACTATACCAATGTTTTTTCCACAGCTTACATAACCTGTGGGGAAAACGAGTAACACAAAATGGTGTGTCATTTACCAGCGTTCCTTGAAGTTGCAGCGAGAAAGGGTTGTAAACTCCCTTGCTTCCTGCTTCCGAGACTACAGTCCTTCAGAGCCCTTCTCAAACCTCAAGTCTATATGAGCTTTGCTTGCTTGTTCCTTCACATGGCTCAAAGCCGGTCCAGTCCAGTCCAGTCTAATCGTCCAGACTGAACAACGGCAGCTAAATAGCAGTTCAGATCAGGATCATCATCCATCTTCCTCTGCATCTCGGTCATTGCTACCCATTCAAAGATCTCCATCCGCATTCACATCTCAAATGTCCTGTTGTAAAAGTCACCCGAACTCGGCATCCGATATTTAGAATCATCATAACCTGCAGTGTAAAAACTGTTCAACCCCCCCAGTCTCTCATTCCTTAGTAGCTCTGCCATACCCATACTGTTCCCACCCGGAACTTCATTCCAACTAGTATTATGATTATCCCAATATCCATTTGACACAACTCCGTTCCTAGACTGTGAGTGGGAGAGTTTTGCAAAGGCAGACAGATTATTGTTCATTTGCAACTGATCAGCTATCCTTGATGAAATGCTGTAAGATTCAGGCGCAGTAGAAAAGCTACCCCCAAGATCAGCAGCGTACCGTAGGTTCTGCTGTTGCTGTTGCTGAGATCTCTGCATGAGTAGTTGAAGTCTGGCTTCATTCTCAAACATTCCCAATTGTTGTTGGAAATTTGATCTTAAGTCTAAACCTGGGTGGTTACTACTATTAAGCCCCCCTTGCAATCTCCCCTTACCAACGGCGAAAATTGCAGGATCAATTAATTCAATGTCTACTGTGCTTCCTGTGGTTGCAGTCACTTGAGGGACATGGTATGAGCTTCTGTGCAACGAAGGTGTGTCCAGCAACTGACTTCCTGCAGCTCGGATACAATTAATTATAAGTATTAAACAGGATATACCAACATGACTGATGAACGTGACAAAAGAGATTCAATAATGAAGCCTAACCTAACATGGAATCAAAGGTATGATCCGTTCTTTCGTGACAAGAGAAGCCTGGGGGTGGTGCTCTGTTAGGCACAGTAAACCCTGGGGGTGCCAATATTTGAGTTCGGGGACCTAATTAATTGAGGAGCTATTATTAGCACACATATAACAGCAGCTTATCACAAACTAATGTTAAAAACAAGAGATGTACGTAAAATAAAACAGAACTCGGAAATATTCACCTGAAGCATTACTAGATGCGAAAGCTGGAATGCCACCCAGAAAGTTATTTGGTTCATCCACAATACTTGTCGAGAAACCATTACTCGGTCCATGCTTATCCATATAAGCATTTCTGTTGTCCAAGAGATCATGATTAAACGGATGATTCCTTGGCATCTGTCCCAACCCAATAAAGGAATTATCGGAATCAATTCCATGATTCATAGACTCTGGCTGCCTAGCAAAGGAGAACTTAGACTGCTTGTTACTTTGAGCTTTCCAGGAATTGGACATCTTCAGAGAACTAGTTTGTTTGCCTGTATCGCCCAAAAGTTTAGCTAAGTTTTGAGGAGAATTTAACGACTCATCCCATGCATCCAGGTCTAGAGATAGTATATCTGAAATTATACAACTCTCACCAGCATCTGCATTACCATCACTTTCACATTGTAGTATTCCCCAATGTTTCCCTTCACCTTGGCCAGGAAGCACAAATCGGTGTTCTCCAGTTCTATCCAATACAGTAGAGCTATTATTTGTCAATTTCTCAGGGTATCCATTTCGCATGATAGCATCACACGACATATTTCTCATCAGACGATCACCATTTCTACTATCTAGAAATAAAGGATCACCCTTTACATCTAAAGCATCACTATGCTGCAATGGAGTTGACCAAGAATCATCAGCTGTTTGTACAGAGTTCACTGTACTTGGCAAATATGATGTACAGCTGACCACCTCAGGATCGCTCAGTCTCTGATTATCAAACGATAATAAATCCTCTTCCAGCTCACAAACACTGCTTGAAATAGCTCGAGTCTGCAGTTCCATTCTCGAATCTTTTACTTCTCTTGAAATAAATACACCATTGGCGTCAGGCTTACAGGCTGTAGAAGCTACAGACTGTCCATACTGATCAACATGTTTCTGACCATTATGTGATTTGACTGCATTATCCTCAGAAAGAATGCTGCCACTTGTAGTCATTGCCATAGATGTCTCACTTCTGGCACCACTATCTATCCTCCACACTGAAGAAACTTCAGGAAATAAACTTGAAAGTGTCTCATCAGCAATTGAAAGCCCCTCTTGATCGCGACTAAATGGCTGAGAACTCTTCACGCTTGAAACATCTGCTGTTTCCCAGTCTTTAGGTAATTCAGTACTATCACTACTGTCATTTATAGAAGCCTTCTCAGACATGATGGGACAGGGATCTCCTCTGCCATGCTGTTTCATAGGTCTTACCAAATCAGGTTTGGCTTTACTGTTTATTGAATGACCATCTTGAATCCAAGTTGTCTTCATATCACCAACTGCTGCAGAAGACTGAATCGTTGCCTCTGGAAGCCCAACAGTGCTTACAACTGTATCAGCCATTGGCTTTGGCTTGGATGGCTGGTTTGAAGCACGCATTCCCCTGCGAACCAGCATTTCAGCGTTTCAGGAATTACCTAGAGCGTCAAAAAGGGACAACTAAATCTCAAATTAATGGAATACCATGAGGCTGCAGCTGGAAGAGCACCCGATCTACTACAACTCTCATTAGGAGGTGAGCCTTTGCAACTAGCACCAACAGTGCTCTGCTCGATAAAACACCCCAAAATTAAATCAGTAAAGAACATGCTGATTACATCGAATATGTTATTTTATAAAAACAAGAGAAAAACTATGCATGAGTAGCAATCTTACATTTGTTGAACTTTTCATGACGGCAGAGGCTGAGGTGTCATGAGAATAATCAAGAGCTGGAGGTGGCAACATACTCCCAGAACGTCGGGCCAAATTACTGGTTGCAGCAGTAATCTGTTGCACCCTACTCCTTCGTAAAGAACCATGAACAAGTTATTGATAAAATAACATCCAAATGCCAGAAACATAATGAGAAATGACGAATAACAAATTAATCCCGGTACAAGTGACATATGGCCAATAACAAATAAGTCTTATTTAGAATATGTAAAGGAACAAATTTTCAATTTTCATAGATGTTAGAGCATCAAGGAATATTTCATCTGTCCAAAAAGAACTCCCAAACGGCTGCAAGGTATTTGCATGCAAAAGAGGTGCTTTATTGAACTATTATGTACAATAGCCAACGGCTTCGGTCGGAAATCATATTCAATACATTATGCAACCAAGAAATCAGCAAGATCGAGTAACAAATACATTTATAATACCTTGTATACGCTGACACGATCTCATCTTTTGTGAAACTATCTTTTTGAGATCCAACCTCATGCAAGTATAGACAATCAGAATTGGTGCAGGGCTGGATTTGAACAAAAGGTCCGATCACATCAAACTGGTGCTAAGAGTATATATTTATGAACAAACATCAGGCAGTAGACAAGCAACCGTAATGCTACAATTATAGTCCGTACCATATTTCTCAGCCAAGCATGACAATACTTTGTAGTTCCAAAGCATGCCCTACAAAAGGATGTAATATTATACAACTGCAAACCGTGCAAACAGAAACTTAAATTAGAAATTTATTCAAATCAAGCATGTCCTTACTTCAATGATCTACCATCCAAGACAAAGCCATGTACAGACTGAATGCAGCGAATTGCTTCGTCCTCCTTTCCATAAGTAATATATCTACATACAAACAGTTTCTCTTGTCAGATAGTAGCACCAAATAACAGCCATCCATCGGTAGGACCATTTGATGGATGTAAAGAATATTAACGGTTGTCAAAAAGAAAGTGGTAGTTCTTGTGAATTACAAAAAGGAACCATGCAAAACTGATTGGTTGCAGATTCTTACTGAAAACTTCTTAGTTACCCCATTGTCAAAGAAACCCCGTTAGATATAGATAAAACCTAGTCCAGCAAGTGCATTTGTACATGAACTTACACACTACAAGTATTATTAGGAAACTGCTGAACAACTCCAGTTGCTGTCCGTGACATTGATACCTTCAAGACTTTTCCATACTGGCCAAAAT
Organism: Linum usitatissimum; assembly: GCA_030674075.2. NCBI lineage: Eukaryota > Viridiplantae > Streptophyta > Magnoliopsida > Malpighiales > Linaceae > Linum > Linum usitatissimum. The sequence continues at coordinate 5,263,349 of JAUJYP020001374.1, forward strand.
ATTCCCTTCGCTGGAGAAGCTGCTCAGAGGAAAAAAATGAGTTTCAGACCCTATTTCTCTTTCATCTACAGAGGATGGGTTGTCAAAAAATTTTGAAGCTGAGTAATAAAATAATTGCGCAGCAATAAGAGACATTACATCCTCATCTGCAAAGTTCAAAGGTAGCCCAACTATATACACAAGATTCCGTTGGATAACTCGCACACTGCTGAGCTGCTTCCTCCCCTCGGAGGGTTTCGTCTTTGACTTCTGTGACTTCTTACGCTCATTGATTTCGGATACCAATCTATCAGGTAAATTTAAGATCAGCAATAAACAAAGCATCATAATATCATAGGAATCCAAAGATGATAAACATAGAACCTCTCATTTGGCCCAGTCCCAACTATCTTCTCTTTGTCATATGGAGTTCGGCACGCTGGACAACGTCCCTCTGAGGCATCCTTCTCAGCCATGTCCAGTATGTGATGCCAACACCAGACACATATCTACAATAAGGAATAATCAATTCTGTAACAAGACAACCATCAACATGGAATTGGAAAAATAGCAAAGAATTTAATCAACAGCTTACAAACATGAGTTTATACTAAAAAACTTAGCACATTACACTTCCCCCCATCCCTAAAGCCAAACAAGAAACAAGCAACTTATGATTTCCAGTTCACCCTCAAAAAGCAACTGCTGAGCACCGAAAATTCAACAATACATTAGTTGATGGAACAGATTTCCATATTCATAGAAGAAGAAAAATGTAACCTCGTAGCCACATTTGCAAGGCTTCAATTGCTGATCAGTCAGATCCATCTCCTCGGCACAAAGCGGGCAGGTCTTGTCTCCCTGATCGCTCATGGTTGCCTAGATCATAAGGAAAAGTTTTCAGAGAAAGAACCGCTGCAACATTTAATTGGTCAGATATTCCATATACACGAGTAACATAAACTGCAGTCTCCAAATTTTCTGCAATTTCAGCTTCTTTGAGAGGAAACGGCCATTAGTCCCTTAATTAGACACATCAAGGATGCTACATTCACGCTCCAATAATCTCACTGTATACCAGCCTCACTGACACAGAAGACCACACAACGACAAAAACCCTACAGAAATCCACCCCTCGCCAAAATTTTGTTACTGAGAACTCAAATCCGAAACTCGTAATTCTCCCCCCAAAAACATCGCGGCATCGCAAACCTTTACAACTGAACGGTCACTCTACACATCAGCGAACAAAGGGAGTCGACAGTTGTCTTACACACCTAAATCTGTGATCGGCCCATCTAAATCATAGATCAAACATACAGAATTTCGACAAGACAGAGCGAGAACCACCAACGGAACACAGGATAAGATAAAACCAAGAAAGAGCTTCGATTCGTAATCAACCAGATTGCAGAAGAACCTAAGTATGAGGGGAAGGGGAAAGCCCGGGGCTTGGATGACAACGAGAAGTGAAATTAGGGATCCACTTCGTCGATAGAGATAATAAAAAAGGACGAAGATTTGCAAAAACAAAATTAGGGCTAAGCAAAAGTAGAAGAGAAGACATACAGTTAGTTGGGTTGATGGAAGCACTGAATCGGTGACGATGAGACTGGAGAGAAACAAAACGCGGAAAGACAAGAGGGAGAGAGAGAGATAGGGGGGCCGAGCACGAGGTGAAGAGAGAGGCAAGCAAACAAACAAACAAACAAACGAATGGAGGCGGAGAGGGAAGATAAAAAAGAATGCGAAAAGAAGTAGATTGGCTTTTTATAAATGAAAATAAACGGAGACTTAATTATCCCATATACTGTATAAAATACTGCACTAAACTTATTTTAATACATTCGGTATTAATAAAGTTTATATTTACTTATATCCATTACCATTCTGTTAAAATATTTGACAAAAATCGGACGTTAATTAATCGGACATTATTAGATAGCTGACATAAAAATTACGTCACAACTTTTATTTATTTTTAATTGAATGTTAATACTGCATGTTTAACTTACAAATTATTATAGATTTTGTTACACCCTGATCCTAATAATATAATTTTAAATTAAAAATTTCTAAATTCCCCTTATGATTATGATTAATATTATTATTTTATGTTTTAAGTTAGCAATGTAGCATATGAGTTACATGTTACCAATAGTAGATTAGAAACTATAAGATTTGTTACTTCTCTTAGTAAGATACAACCTTCGTTGGACATAAACTTGCCTTTACAAATTGATACATGAAATTAATCTTAGCCGAGTGGTTAAGAGGTAAGTTGTTGACGTCGGGCAAAACGATGTCATTTTGTGGAGGCGAACGTCTTGATGACGTAATCAGTGACATCATCGTCTTCACACCACTTTTTTTTTACTTTGTTTTGCTTCGTAATTGATGTTACTCCTTCTCAAATAGCTAATTGATCATCCGTGGTCATATCATCCATAACCAATTGAACGACCATTCCTCAACATATACAGCGTAATTGAGAATCGTTATTAAATAGACTTCATTTAACAGCGGTTGCCTAGTCACTATTAAATGTTGAATGTACGTTTGTTTTAACAGCTGCTAGGCAGTCGCTGTTATATATTCGCTGTTAAATAAGCGGATTTTTGTAGTGCCACCACAAGTGGAGATGTTTCTTAAAGTGTGATATGATTGAAGGTATCGACACACATATTTTGACCAAGAAAGGCTATTATATAAATTTCCAATATTTATGGTCCAATGAGACACACAATCACTCATAGAAGTCAATGAATTATAATCATATGTTCACAAAGCGACACAAGTTATCATGGGCTATTTAGCTAATATGTCTCGAATTTTGATCGCTCAAGAGATACAAAATCATTCCCTAGAAGTGGATGATTAATATATTATGTTCATAGCAACAATATATATTCCAACAAGTATACTATTATGAGGAACGAGACCTATTGTTTTGGTCATGAGAAAGAAATTTGAGAAATATATTTTTCTCAACGAAAGGGAGTTGTGAATTGATGTTGGAAAAAATTCTAATCACATGAAAGGTGGTCCAACTATCAAGTTTATTTTGATGATCATACTATTCTAAGACCCCAAAGTGATTGTGAAAGACACATATGTTATGATAATTTAGAAAGCATATGTAACAAAATATATTTATTGTTCCTATAAGGAACCATCTTATTCTGATCGGCATAACAATGGTGATTGTACATTTTGTCAAAGAACGATCGATCCCTTAATCCATGGATGATTGGGCACATACATGATGCAATTGTATTATTTACAAAATGCATCATGCTCATGACAACATGAGTATTTTATGATGAGAATCACCATAATTAATTGTGTTATATATACATCGATAATGCACCAAGATATATGGAGTAGTACAAAATTTCTTTCAATCTCTAGATCAAACTATTATATTATTCATGTAAGAACAAAATCCTTATTCCAATTTTTTTTATGATCACACGGGGAACAATAATATGACATGTGGTCATATAATTATTGAATCAATAATGTTATCCTCCACTTTGTACTACACATATGTTATTGTGACGCTATTCTGGTTCAATCATGATGCGAATTGATAAGTACATGTATGGTTAATTTTGATGATTCCATAATCTAAAAGAGTATGTTCTCTTGAATATTGTTGTGCACGAAGGTCTCAACTTGAGTATTATAAAGAAATTATTCCTAAGGTCAAAAGGGATTTAAGTAGTTTTTGTGACTCTCGTACTTCCTAGAAACATAAATAATTTTGTGTTTTGTCAACAAGCTTTCATTTTTAGGAGAGCTTCACCGCCTCTCCATTACCCATTATTGACTGAAATCTCCAACAAACCTTAACTAATTTAATTGATGTATCAACTAGATGGTCACATGTGTATATAAAAGCAAACTTGAATTTGCGAGATTACTAGCTCAACCATTTTGGTTATGAGCATATATTTCATGATTATCCAATAACAAAAATATATCATTGGGAATACATATTCTCCATTCCTATTGTTGTCAACATGTCATTTACGAGAACAACACAAATTCGCATTACACCAAACAATTATTATCAATTCCTCCATTATATTTGGTTTTTGGGTCAAAACCTTATACTTCCCATCTATGGATATATGGACATGATATACACACCTGAATCCCTCGACCACCATTTATTAAGATGGGTTCTAAACGAAGATTCAGAAATTGTGTTGATTACGAGTTCATCGATGATAAAAATATTTACATCGTTGTCAAGAGATTTTGATGACTCGTTTGGAGGTTTATCATTTATAATACCATAATTCCCAACGTAATGGGGGAGAAAATCAAAGGTTACCACAGAGATTAGATAAATAACCATCATATCATTTCGATCCTCGCACTAAGCAATAAAGTTTTAAAATATATAATTCATCATTGCCAGACACTTTACTGACCCAACCAGTGTAAAGCTTTCATGTGCCAACTCGAAATACTCTAATAAGAATATTGCTGATATTGAAAAATCTGAAATAAAAATGCGTCTAAAACTTGCATAAAGCATGGTAGACCACTCGATTCTAAAGCAAAACAATCCTCAACGTGGAATGGAGCTATATATCAAGATGGTCAAATTGAGGTTAAGATTATTTTTAAAAAAATTACCAAGAGAATAATTAATATGCTCAAGAAGAGGCTCATGTACCTGAAAGATATGTACATATATATCTCGATTATCTCTATCTTGGATGAAAAATACTAGAACCGAAATGAAGTTAACGTCGATAAATTTTTTACGTATAGTGCAACACTAAATATCAAAGTTATTTATGAGGATCATGACCTCATAAGCCAAAATGCATGCAAAGAAAGAATTGATTGGCTGAAATCTTCAATTTGAGGCAAAACCAAATTTCAAAGAGAAATGAAAAGTTATAAGACATAAAGTCTTTATACACTGAGATGTAAAGCATGAGTCTTGAAAATTATGAAACATCTCATTTTGAAAGATTTTGTACAACAAACATATAATATATTGATTATGAGAAAACATATTCTCATGTTGTGGATACAATTACTTTTCATTATTTGATTAGTCTGGCAATTTGTGAAGGGAAAGAGTTTGCACCTAATGAATGTCTTTGCAACCTATATGTATGGTATGCGTAATAAAAAATACATATGTGTATATATGAAATTCCCTCAAGGATTCATTTTGCTATAAGCAAACAATTCAAGTTCATGTGAACAACATTCAATTATATCCAATTGACGTCATATGGATTGAATGATGGAGAGAAATTGTATATTTAGCATATCACACATTTCTTTATGCATATAATTTGATTTCTTCTATATTCCAAGTTGACTTTTTGAAAAACCATCTTCGACATATTTTATAGTTCGGTATTGTATTTATACCAAAATTTCTTAGTTTTATTTTGTATTTAAAATGTGTTTCTTTTATTTCAACACAACTAGATGTGGTCATTCTTTGGTTATATAGATGACACACAAATTATTGAGACTAGAATATCTCAAAGAAATAATCTATTTGATTAATGAGTTTACTACGAGATTGTAGTCTGGTGGTTAATCACCTTGTAACTTTAATCATATGATCAGCGGTTCGATCTCTCCCTTATGGGAAGAAAGCTCTATTTGTATCTATTTCTCGTCTTGTGCAAATTATCACCCCTTAGCTTGTTACGGGGTCATTTATCTCTTTGAGATCTGTTTGATAAATTAAAGAGTTTGAGATGAAAGATGTAGAATCTTACCACAAACATGATTCTCGTATATCATGAATGATATACTATACTAATAATATCCAACAAGATGTTATATCGGTGTATAATGACTATAAGTGCCATATTGGTGGTAAAGATCACTATATGTGACTCTATATCGAGTTTAATCGATCTTCATAAAGTCATGAGCACTATTTGGTGATTTATGAAATAAACTAATCAAGTCATAGCACCATTCAACGACATGATCCTATAGATTATGCATGAAGTCTATTTTGCATATATCTTCAAGTTGCAAGAGGATTGTGTTATATTTGCTATGTCTCAGTGCATCATTGCACACATGTGTTCGACAAGCTATGCTTCACCAAATTATTTGATCAAAATGAATCCCAAGAAAATGGTGAAGATTGATGGTTATTTACTTTTTCTCCTTCATTAGGCTTTTATCCCATTGGGTTTTCCTAGTACGGTTCTAATGAGGTATATTCCCATCTAATGGTTATCCAATGGGAGTGTTATGCCAATATTGAATATTGATTACGGATGACCATTGATCATTGGCCATATTATATGGATACATTATATGCACAAACTCCAAAGAGTTGAAAGAATATTTTCATGTCTTGATATAATCGTCAAAGAAGTTTGCTCAAGCAATAACTTGGTTGATTTAATCACCAAGACTCTCCATACATCAACTTTGGAAAAGCTAGTCCAAACAATTAGAGTTTGAAGAATGAAGGATCTCAACTAATATATCATGATGAGGGGGAGTCGATATGTACTTAACCATGATTTTTCCCTTAACCATGATTTTTTCCCAATGAGTTTTTCATGTAAGGTTTTTAACGAGGCAACATCAAATAGCGTATTAGATAATGATATGTATTTTTACACAATGGATATTCAAGGGGATGTTATGAATATTTTATAAATATAGTTGAATGCCCATTGTGTAACTCGCATTGCATTGATCGTGTATTATATTACTCTCTTAATTGTATTAATGATAGAATATTCAGGGTTATGGTTTCATAAGCCTATAAATAAGACTTTACATTGTATCATCTCTAAATCTCAATAAAATTACATTCTCCTCTCCAATCTAGCTATTCAACCGAAAGGCACTTCTATAGGATGCATCCTATAACTACCAACCTTCACAATTTTCATTCAAGGCCTCCTATTGGTTGGAGGAAGTAAGTTATAATATCTTTTTTAATTTCTTTATTTCTATCACTTCTTATATTTCTTTTATTTTTTCTTAATTTTAATTTAATTACTTTAGCTATTAATATAATACTTAAAACATAATTTTCACTTTATAAATGTTGTTTATTTTAATTTTTCGAGTCTATTGAGACCGATCTTGATATATTTTATAAAAAAATTAAATTTTAACATGGTAAGATAGTCCTAATAAGTGAAGGTTATTATGTAATTTTCTTTCATCATTATATAATCAATATATTTATATAATTATTCTGGATCCATTATACATTGTCGGTATACATCCTTTATAGCCTATTACACATATGTTATGTTTCTTCTATGTCCACTTTATATTATACAGCTGTTATAAAATTGTTATCTCCAATTATAAGTATGTTATGTCATTTTTATGAGTCTTTTATATGTTTTTATGTCCAGTTTATAAGATGCTTATGACATTGTTATCGCTTTTTATGCATTATATCACAGTTATGTATATTTTATGTCTTCTTTACGAGTCATTACATTGGTATGCAACAGATTAGGAAATGATAACAGAATCGGTTCAAACTACTAATTGTGAAAGTCTCCATTATATCATTATGTACATATAATAGACATAGAATACACTTGTATCACAGTTATATAACCGTTATACCGACATACAAATTATTATACTCAGAAAGTAACAAAAACTCTAAAATTGATGTATCCATCGAAGAACCACCCCTAGCTTCACGTAATTGATCTTCAAGCCATCTCTTTTCATTCCTACTGTTCTTTCCAGCCAGCACACCTGTAAAGTATAAACACTATTTATAACTTATGAAAATCTATTTTTTCAGATAAACAAGAACCCCAATAGATATGAATCTAAAACAACATCAGATTAAAAGATGGAATCACAGATTTGAATCTAAAACAACATCGAATCTAAAAAGAGAACACAAATCTAGATCTAAAACAACATTAAATTTTAATGTTCAAATTTATATCTAAAATTTTCTACAAATACCCCAACAAAATTTCAACCATTTAATCTAAAATGGGTTAAAAAAAGCATTAAAATTATTATATTAATTTATAAAATACATCTTATAAATTTGTCTATTGGTTGAATAGCCATTTTATCTCTTCTCACATATTTTTGTGCTCTTCTTCATTCTTAGTTCTTAGTTGTATAACAAAGTGAAGATTATTAATAAAAAAAAGAGGATCACATATTTGTAATCGGGAACTGCAAAAATCTTTTTGTATAGGAGTGAACATGAATTAATTATATTTTCCACGTGATCATTTTGCGAATAAAAAATATCTCTATAAATTCGTATAGGAACACATGGTACATACATATATAGTAGTAAAAAACATCACAATTATCAGCTTCCCGATTAGCTGGCTTTGCCTTTTGATTGAGAAAGTCCAAGATACTGCCTTGACTTGATCTGGTTGTAAAACATTGTCATATTGTGGTATGGACCGACCCGGTTAACAACCCATTTAACTCGAAAGAGTTCTATGATTAGGCACCCACCCAACCAATAGACATTCTTCAATTACAAATTGGAATAATAATACCTTCTACTTTATTCAATCACAATACCACACACCCTACAAGGTTCAGATTTCAGAAAGAAAAACAAAAAAAGGAAAGAATTACAGAAATTTAAACAATTAATAAAATAAAATTTCACACATCTTACAACAACATGAAGAAGGTAATGTGAGGTTTAAGAAGAAGCTGGCTTAATAATTGTCAATGTTGATACAATACAATGTTTGTTTTGCAGTTTTACAACAACTGACATTGGGGATAATCATGAACGATGAGAGTACAAGTCAATTATCATAAGTAAGTTTGATCTTGTTAAACGAGTTGCTCAATCTCTCTTCTCATCTGCATAAGCAACCTCCAATGAACAACCATATCAAACCAGAATGCAGCATAACCAACTTCCATATATATAGAACATAACTCTTTGGCATTTTATGCATACTCTGGATTGAATGACAATGCCTCCCTGTATATCATCTCTTTCATCTGTTCTTCACTCAGTACTTGTTGCTCAAAATCAAAAGAGAATGACTCTTGACAAACTGGTTCATCTGCTATGTCATGTAACCGTTCCAGATACGGGTGTGCTAATGCTTCCTCAACTGCCACCAAACAAATACAATGTTACAATGTTTATTTGAAAGTTTCTAATCAATCAAGGGAGTTTTCACTCAACATCAAAACCCTGACTCACCAGTTATTCTTTTCGCTGGATCAAATGCCAGCATTTTATCCACAAGATCAATGGCCAGGGGATGAACATGAGGGAAAAGTTTGGCTAATGACTGTCGAGGCTGTGGACTGAGCTGCCTGATATATTTTCTAGCATCCTCGTTCCTTACAAACCCAAGATCCGATTCAGTTGGTGTGCCAAGAAGCTGCAGAGCAAAACAGATTTAAATCAAACAATCAATCCCTCAACATCTTGAATCCCAAGTTTCCTCTTTAGCCATTTGAGAATCATACCTCTGTCAACAACCTCATCTGGTGGACTTGGTCTTTGCCTGGAAACAATGGCTTACGATTCATGAGCTCCATAAAGATACAACCAACAGACCACACATCAATAGCTGCAGTGTAATCCTGAGAGTTGAGCAGAAGCTCAGGCGCCCTGTACCATCTTGTAACAACATATTCTGTCATGAACTCGTTCTCCAACGCAGGCCTAGCCAGACCGAAATCACAGATCTTCAAGTCACAATTTGCATTCAACAGAAGATTGCTGGGCTTCAAGTCCCTGTGGATTACATGAGCAGAGTGTATGTACTTCAATCCTCGAAGTAGCTGGTACATGAAATACTGCAAGTAGATACATCCAAGGCATTTAATAGAGAACTACCTATCATTAACCCAATAAACAAAAAGGTTAGGAAAGCATAAAGGAGGAATGGAAGAATGACATCTTGTTTTACCTGACAGTGCTCCTCCGATAAACCCTGATTGGAACGGATGATCTGGTGTAGATCTGTGTCCATTAGCTCAGTTGCCATGTAGACATCTGTAAACTCTCTCCTCAACGGTGGAGGAACCACATCTCTGATTGCAATCACCTGTTCCAGCAGATCAGATATCAGGACCAAACACCAAAACAAGGTCAACCCCTCCAAAAAAGGAAATGAAATCTAAGAAAAAGGAAAAGTGAGTTGAAATCAGAGACGTTCTCGTGATCCAGGTGGCGGAGAAGCTTAATCTCGCGGAGAGTGCGTTTGGCGTCCATGTGGTTGTCAAAAGCATTGGCTATCTTCTTCATCGCCACCATCTCGTTCGTCTCCGAGTTCAATACCGAGCTTCACGATCCATTATCAAAAAACTTAAATGAAAATGGAGATATAGGAAATAGAAAAATCAATTGTTTGGTTTAGAATTTACCAGACGATGCCGTAAGCGCCGCGGCCGATGGGCATAATCGGAGGCCTATACTTCGGGGTGATCTCAAATTGATTCCCGAATATGTTATACTGAACAAACTGACCGCCGTGAACAGGAATCGCAGGGAAATCGGGGTACTGACCGCCGGTTCCATTGTTCTGGGCATAACCTCCTGCCATGGTTTCTCCAGTCTTCTGTCTCTGAATTTCTTTGTTCTTCTCCTGGAATTCGATTTATATATGAAGGATGAGAAGGAAGAGTCGCTTGCTTTTTTTTAACTTCTACTGTAGTGAAGGACTCTGAATGAACGTGGAGAAGATGAAAATATAAAATAATTGTGTTTATTTTTTAATGTGAAGTTGAGGTTTTCGATTGCAGAGTTTCTGGGTAGATGCCAGGAAAGAGAAGCGAAAAAACGCGCCACGATGCTCTATTATTTTTATGTTCACTTTTGGACTGATTTCCGTTAAGAAGATCAACGGCTTATGTAAGAGCCGCCTTGGATCGACGACTCTGGTGGATTTATAAGTGTTTTTGTCAATGCTTTCATCAGTTCGTCCAACGACTGCTAAAATTTGGTAGGTGGGATTTCAAGTGAAGACAAGTAAGTGTACCTTTGTTCCCATTTTTATACTCTGCCAAAGGCAAAGAATACCTCTTCAATCCTATCCTACATTCTTATTTCATACTCAACTTCGAATATATTTGTAGTTTGTTAGGTAAAGGATTGAAACTTAGAGGATGTTGAGTATTAAAGGCAAAAATCACGGGCTACGACCGAATATATTCGATTTATCGTCTATAATTGAGGTTTTACGAATTTTTTCACTTTTTTTCTTCAAATCATGTCATGACAGGATTTTCAGTTGTCAAACTGTTTACGTGGCTTGACAGTGTTACTGATGATGCAGATAAAACTTATATAGAGTTGACGTAACAAATACCACATCACTTAAAATAAATAATAAATAATAATAATATAATTTAAATATAATTTAATAAAAAAATTAAAAATTCCAAAATTTCAAAATCTTATCTCCTCCATCTTTTCCATCTCTACCCAATACCTTCCGTTACCATCACTATTTTTCTTCCTCCGCCGCCATCGCCAACACTACCATTTTCCTCCTCCATCTCCCACCAACACATCTCAGACAATTTCTAAGGTTTAAACTCTTTCAATTAAAACGAACAATTTTTAGGGTTTAGACTATATAATCCTTAAGCAGACAGCTTTTTTTTCTTCATCCATAACTTTCCTTTCTCTGTTCTCTTTCTCACTGTCAAATTAGTGAGTGAAAATGGTGATGTTTTTTCATGTCGATGTTTGGTGAATTGAGTTTTTTTTCAATCTCAATTTTATTTTGTTGATGTTTAGAACTTGACGAGTCCAAAATGATGATGTGCTTATTGTTGCCACAATCAAAACACTAACTCTCATTTAAATCTTCCCTGTTCGCATTCAACCCAACCAAATCATCTCAAAATCATATGAGCTAAAATAAAAATCATCAACACAACGACATCAATGGTAAGAAGCCACCCCACACTTAAAAGGTTGACGCCATGATAAAGAACAGAACGACAAAAACTCTAATGGCACACAATAAAATAACCGAGGGGGCAATCAAAATCAAGCCAACGAGCAAACCCGAATAACCACGACGAGCATGCAAAAACAACAGCACGACACAATCACCAACAGTTATGAATGTGAACGACCATCTGAATGTTGGAAATATGCACCATGGACTTGACCTTGGTGTGATACCAAAGTTAAGACGGATATGTGAGTTGACGGAAAACCTCACTTTAGCTCAGGAGCTAGCTGAAACTAGCTAACATCAACTCCTCGGTGAGCTGGATGAAGCTAGGGACTGACACTGAAGCTCGTCCAGCTCAACCTTGAGCTGGATGATAGTGTCACTAGTTGTGGTACTAAGCTGAGCTGGAGTGAAGGTGGGGAGCTAGGTAGTTGGAGTGATAAATGTCCCTCCTAGGACGAATAGGCACACACCCTTTCGTTTGATTCAAACTCTTTCTGAGTTGTTTTTCCTCCAAAACCCGTGGGACTTCATGGCAGTTGCTTACAAGTCTATCCTTGGGGATAATGGCACCTCTTGGTGCAAGATACTCATACCTTTTCGTCCCTGGACCCCTCTGCCTATATAAAGGAGGCAGTAGTGTGCAGAATACACACAAGAAACAGATATCTATCCTAGCCTACGAATTCTAAAGTGACTCTAGTATCTAAAGTCTAAGAACTTGAGTGGAGACAGTCTTATCCTCGGAAGGGATTTCCTGATACCCAAGGCTTGTAAGGGTGGAAATACTCTTTTCGGAAAGTGGTGCCCACCATTCCGTCTTGATCCTAGATCTCATCACCTATCAAAACTCGAAGCATTGCTACTTGGAACCTCCTAAACTAACACAAAATAGGAGAATCGAAAAGAGTGGCTGACCCGAACTAGAAATCGCAAATGGCAAGTTGGTCGGTCTGATACTAGAGGTGAATGGATAGGGTTGGTGGTGGTAGGCCGTTGTTATAAGGATGGTTGAGAATAAATGAGGTATCACATAAGATTATAGAGAAGGAATTGAGATTTTAGGTCAAAAGTTACATTTTGATCGAGTTGACCCATTTTTACTAGGTCAACTCGGTCCAACTCGAAAGATTGACTCGAAAAAATCGGCTAGTGGAACTGGTTGGTCAGTGGATTGGTACGGCGTCAAAAGGGATTTCGAGTTTGGTATGACGTGTATGAGCGTAGATCAATGACACACGACGTATGGTTATGCACGTCTTGCTGACTATGGATTATATTAGGAAAACAAGAGACTGCCTATAAGGCACGCATGGCGTGCGACCATCCTCAGCAACCAAGATTTTGAAGACTAATCATGCATTATACCAAACCCGAATGACAGCAAGACCTCCTACCATAAAAAATTTCAAACATGTGAGCAACATGGAAACCCTCTGAACACTGTCTGTCTCTCCAATCAACCCACAAAATGAAACAAAAAACATGAACGAAGAAACACGAATTCAAGAACACAAACATGCAATCACACACAAGGTTTAATACTCTAATCCTAGACCAAGATACCCTCGGGATGACTCCCGAGAGCGCTTCGTTAATGTCATTAGCCTGATGGAACCTGGACAAGCACGAGAAGTCTAACAATCGCCATCCCATCCAAGAATCACCTTGTAGTTCATATCATCATCGGTCTTCAAGTAGAAATGATTTGGTAAGTTTGCTTGAATGTTTCCCTATTGTGGATGAGTGGAATCAACACAACCGATAGGAGAAGAATCAGGCTTCCTTAGAAGATTAATCATAAACACATCTTCCTTCTTGGTTTTCTTAACCAACATTACCTCTTGGGAACGCTTCTTTCTTTGCTTTCGACATAGACGTTTGTGTTTGGTAGTCTTAGTAGGTTTAGCGTCATCAAAGGATGTATCATTGAAGAGGAAGTAAAGTTGGCATTTGGTGTGATTGTCTCGTTTAGGACATTTGGCTCTTCGGGTGGATTATGAGTATCAACAACCAACAGAGTGGTGCTAATAGTTTGAACCACACCCTTCAAAGGCTCCTCGTCTTCTCACTTTCAATAAAGAAAGATGGAATATGAATGTCTTCAACCAAAGGAGTGGGCCTAGGAGTACCCCACATTCATCAAAGGCTCCTCATTGTCAGAACTTCCATAAAATGAATGATGGAGCAATGGGTTGCCTCTCCTCTTTTGTCCCACATCAATTACACAAGCATCCTTCGTTTGCAAAACCACCTTACACTCTTCTCAATTTTCTTTATGCCATATCACAGTCTTGGACGCGAGATCATAAAATACATCACTAAGTATCTATACTTCATTAGACAAGAGATCAATCGACTTTTGCTGCTTCAGCAAACTAGCTTCCAAACCATCAAATCTACTCCCAATCTCTTTAGTGAACCCACTTAACAACTCATCAACACTTGTTACCTTGATAGGATGAAAAGGTTTCTAAAGTGAATCATTAGTCTCTTGTTGATATCTAATGAGACCGTCATCTTTGTCTTTGAATTGGGAGACGAAAACACTCATTTGATTGGCTTAAAGAAGGGGATAAAAATACTCATTTCTTTCATAAGAAAGCTTCAGCGCGACACAAATGCAATATTGTTAAAAACCTTCAAGATAATTCTGACATGTGGTATATTGTTCAGCAGGAGGTCATAGATTGTTTGAAGAGTTATTTTGTTGAACTTTTTTAGCAGGTGGGTTTCCACATGCAACCCCAATCCTGGACGCTATTGACTCATGTGTTGCTGTGGTTGATAATGACCACCTTTGCCATCCTTTCATGGGAGAGGAAGTCATTACAGCCCTTCGTTATATGGGTTCTCGGAAGGCTTCCGGTCAGTATTCTTCTACAGAAAATTCTGGCATATTATTGGTAGTGATGTTATTGCAATTGTGCTTGGTATTTTAGAACAAGGAGTTATGCCACCGTATCTGAATTATACCTTAATAGCTCTTATTCCAAAAGTAAAGTCCCATGCTTCTCCTAAGGAGTTTAGACCTATCAGTTTGTGCAATGTTATCTATAAGTTGGTGGCGAAAGTTATTGCTAATAGGCTTAAACTCCTTCTTGATAAAGTGATTTCTCCTGAATAAATTCCTTTTTATCCCGGGAAGGTTTATTGTTGATAATGTAATGGCCGCTTTTGAAAGCTTCCATTCTATAAAGAAGATCTCTAAAGCCAAAGTAGGATACTTTGTAACTAAAGTTGATATGGCTAAGGAGTATGATCGAGTTGAGTGGAAATTCCTTGAGATTATTATGAGGAGGTTGAAATTTGCGGATTCGTGGATTCAACGTATTATGATGTGTGTGGAGATTGTCTCTTTCTATGTATTGGCTAACGGTCACCTATCTGATCGTTTTTATCCAACTCGTGGTCTTAGACAGGGGGATCCCCTATCAGCTTTATTTGTTCTTGCTTTGTGTTGAAGGATTATCTACAACGATCCACAAAGCTATTGTTGCAAAGCAGTTCGAGGGACTTAAAGTCGCTGTTGGGGAACCTATTGTGTCACATCTGTTCTTTGCAGATGACAACATTTTCTTCTCTAGAGCCAATGTGAAGTAGTGTATGGTAATAAAAGATATTCTCAAGCAGTATGAATTGGAATCTGGACAACTAATAAACTTCCAAAAATCAGAAGTTTCCTTCAATCCTAATGTTAACTGGCATACAAAGTTGCATATCAGTGTGTTGTTAGGAATGAAGATTGTGGAGAAGCATGATAAATGTTTGGGTTTGGTAACTGTGGTGGGGAGATCGAAGAAAAAATTAATGTCGTATCTTAAAGACAGGGTTCAAAAGAAGTTGAAAGGTTCGAAAGAGAAAACTATGTCAGTCGTAGCTCAGTAGATTCTTATTAAGTCTGTTGCTCAGGCACAACTTTCTTATGCTATGCAAGTTTTTAAAATCCTTAACGTCATTATTAATGATATACACAGCTTCATGATGAATTTTTGGTGGGGACAAAAAGGTTTCGAAAGATGGGTCCACTAGATTAGCCGTAAAGAGTTAGTTTGCTCAAAAGGAGAGAGTGGTATGGGTTTTAGAGACCTTCGAGGTCTTAACATAGCTACTTTGGCGAAACAGTTATGGAACTTATTTCAACGGCCAACTTCTCTTATTGCTCGTATTATGAAAGCTAATTATCACAAACATTCCTTGATTTTGGAGGCGAATGTGGGTTATAGGTCGAGTTTTATTTGGCGCCATCTTATTAGTTCTCTGGAGTTTCTCTGGAATGGGCTTCGATGGAGAGTTGGGAATGGAGCAAATATTCGAATTTGGGGTGATTGTTGGATTCTATCGATCCCGAGCAATTATGTTAGCTCTCCGCCAGTGGTTTTAGAGGTTGATGCTACTGTTAGGGATTCGATCGACCCTCTTACCGAACAATGGAATTTTGCTCTTGTTGAACGCTGTTTTCCTACAGCTATAGCGGATGCTATCTTACAGATTCTACTTCGTGATAAGGGTGATTGTGATAGTCTCGTTTGGTGCAATAACATGAATGGGAAGTATTCTACAAAGGCTGGTGGCTTATGCAGTTCAAAATTGACTCAAGAATTTAAGCAGTTGGGGAGCCTGGTTTATGGAGGAAGTTATGGTCGCTTCATATTGCTCCTAGAGTGAAACAGTTCATGTGGCGATTTCTCAGGAATTCGCTGCCCACTGGCGAAGCACTTAGTAGACACAGTTCGAGGTATGGTGATTGTTGTTCTTTTTGTGGGTTGGAGGAAACACAGGTTTATATTTTGAGTGATTGTCAATGGTCTCAACGGATATGGAGGTTTTCTCCATTAGCTCACTGTTTCGAAGTTTGAATTTCGGATGATTGTTTAGAATGGTTTGACTTGGTGAACCGGTCAACTACAGAAGATGACCTCGCACAGTGGTGTATACTTTTATGGCTACTATGGAAGGAGAGAAATGCTCACCTTTTTAATGGCTTAAAACCGAATGAGTGGGATATTGTTTCAAAGGCAATGCAATTTTGTGATAACTTTTAAGTTGTATCAAGTTGATGAATGTGGGGAGGTGCGAGCTAGTTCCCATACTTGCTGGAAGCTTTCAAGGGATGGATTTCTTAAGATAAATTCGGATGCAGCGATCATTGGTTATAAAGGAATGGGAGCTGGAGTTGTTGTTCGAAATGATGGAGGGAAATTCATTTTGGCAGCAGTGCAGAGATGTAGAGGAAATTGGCAGCCTGCGATTGTTGAAGCAGCTGCAATGGATATCGGTCTGACGATTGCTAAAAATTAGGGGTACCGATGATTTGAGATTGAGAGTGATTGTCTCGTTGTTATTGAGGGGCTTCATAATCCTGATGATGATGCTACGGAATTTGGGGTGTTGATTAGGAGCATTCGGGATCTTATTGGGAGTTTCGAGAATGGTATTTGGAGGCATTGTCGTAGGGAAGTTATCATGGCCGCTCATATCATGGCCCGTAATAATTCGAATTGGAACAATATTGTTATGTGGATGGATAGACCTCTATTTTTTTGATAGACCAACTGAAGTTAGATGATATAATACCTAATCGAGATTAATAAGTTTCGGTAAAAAGAAAAATCTTTTGTTGTCACAACAGGGTGTATCGGTAGCATCGATACTTACTCCCTTCCCTCGCTGCTTATGCAACTGATTTTCGAAAAACCCTGATTCTCCCTTTTGATTCTTCCTTCACGCATCACGCTTCCTTTCCAATCGGCGGAGGTATAGAAAGCCTATGCTCTTCCTTTCAATCCAAACGAAATTTTACCGTACCATTTGGAGAGACGACTGACCACTCTCTCTTTCTCTCTCGCCAAACCATCAGGTTAGCTGCTGTTTCCGCACCCGGTTTAGTCGCATGCATCACAATCTACGATGGCAGCATTCGTGACGCGATCCCTAACTGCGCCGCTCCCCGGCCAAATCTCCGTTAAAACCTCGCGCTCTGATCAATCGGCGACGGTGCTGGTTTCTATAAGACGGCGCTCATGTGTGTCAGTCCGGTCCTCTGTCCGCGGGAACACCAATAACTTTTACGAGGGTAAGAATGATACTCGAGCGTTGGAGTTGAAGGTTGATGATTCTGCCGCTGCCGCTGCATGCGATGCTCTCACCACGGATTCCCTTCCTAGTAGGGATTTAAAGACTTGGAATTTTTGCTTCAATTGAATTTTCCTTATACTGTTTTAATTTAATTGTTGACTTGCTGTATCCAACAGGGCCTTTGACGTCGGCTCGAGTGTCTGATTCGGGCTCAGGTGGTTCTCGATTGCGAGTTGCATATCAGGTGCCTATTGCTTTCTTCAATTGAATATATGCATTTGTGAACCAGGACTATCTCTCAAGGTGTTTCTTCTTCTTCTTCTTTTAATTCGCAATGGGAATTCTGCATGCAGGGGGTTTCTGGAGCATATAGCGAGTCTGCTGCACAAAAGGCATATTCGAACTGTGAGGCTGTACCTTGTGATCAATTTGAAACTGCTTTTGAAGTAAGTTCTTCCCCTTGTGTTTATTTTGTTTGTTTGGGGTTTAGCATTTCTCTTCCACTCTTTATAAACAGAAACAAAAGGCAACAGTACCATGTGAAAGGATTGAAAAGCACCTGGATTGCTGAGAAAGCAAATACTAACGTTACTTCGATTCTTTGAGTTCCTGTCCAGACTCTCAAATCTGTCTTATATTCTTCCCATTTACGAAGATCGTAGCTTTATCTGCTGCTCTAAGTTACAGTCAGGTTTTGGTCACTACAGTGCAAAAGATATTTAGCATTTGTGTGCCAATGCTATGTATAGTTCAGGACATTGTGTTCAGTCTGTTAGTCAATCACAGATTCCTTTTTCTTGGCAATATTCTCACTGGTATGAGGCAGTCAATCTTTGTGGGACCTAGTAATGATCTTATCCCTCTTTTGCCATTCGCTTTGTAGGCTGTTGAAGGGTGGACTGTTGACAGAGCAGTCTTACCTATTGAAAACTCTTTAGGTGGGAGTATCCACAGAAATTATGACCTCTTGCTCCGTCACAGGCTACATATCGTTGGAGAGATTAAATATGCTGTTCGCCATTGCTTGCTAGCTAATAAAGGTGTTAAAATTGAAGACTTGAAGAGGGTTCTGAGTCATCCCCAGGTATATTGTAGAAAGTGTTTCAGTTTTGAAATCCTTTAACTCAACTTACTTGAGGACTACTAATGTTGTATCATATTTCAGGCTCTTGCTCAATGTGAATATACGTTGATGCAATTGGGATTGGTTAGAGAAGCAGTGGATGATACTGCTGGTGCAGCGAAGGTAAGAAAACAATTACTGTTCCAAGTTGTGGTTGGAAGAAAGGAAACCCTTGGGGTTTTGTTGTAGAAATTGACAATCATTGGCTTCTGCTGCTGTATTTGAATTCCTATCATTGCAGTATGTTTTTTTGTTTTGATAAATGAAATATGATTGCAGTATGTTGCACTCAGCAAATTGAAGGACACTGGAGCTGTTGCCAGTTCTGCTGCTGCTGCAATCTACGGCTTAGATATATTAGAAGAAGACATTCAGGTTTAGCTTTTAAGCATTTTGTTCTGCTGTTGTTGATTTTTGGATAACACAGAGTACCTGATTTATCTTCGCGTTCTTTTAGGATGACTCGGACAATGTTACAAGATTTCTGATGTTGGCGAGAGAACCCATAATTCCGGGCACTGACCGTCCTTTTAAGGTTATTAGCAATTAACTTTAAATAGTGCTTTATTTACACTTGCCAACTAAACTAACAGCAAGGATAGCGGTGATGGTTCTTGAATTGCAGACAAGTATAGTGTTCTCGCTGGAGGAGGGCCCTGGAATTCTTTTCAAGGCTCTTGCAGTTTTTGCTCTGAGGCAAATCAACCTAACCAAAGTAAGTATAGTTGGTTCACCATCCCCACCCTGCAAACCTGTGCATGCTTATGCCTTTTCTCCTTATATGTTGTTTGAACCAGATCGAGAGCCGTCCTTGGAAGCGGAAGTCTCCTAGAGCTCCTGGAGATAACGACAATGGACTTCAAAAGTAAGTTATTGAGAAAGAACTTGGCTGGGTTTCTTTAGCGATTTGGAGCTATTCTACTTGTTATCAGCAGTAATATAGGACCTGTTAATTTTGCAGATGCTTCCACTATCTTTTCTATGTGGATTTTGAGGCGTCAATGGCTAGTGATAACGCTCAGAATGCCTTGAAGCATCTGAACGTGCGTCTTCTATTTCTCGTGCACTATAATTCTTAGTTGAATATATAGAGCTAAACATGACATGACATGAAATTTGTGCATTCTTGTTTTGTCAGGAGTTTGCAACATTCTTGCGAGTTTTAGGAAGTTATCCAGCTGATAATAGCATGATATGACACAGCAATTTGGTAAGGAGTTAGTGGATTGCGAGGCTTCATGCACCATCACCACCACCATCTTCTCTGTCTGCTTATGTAGGTAAATGGGTCATAAGAAGAAACTGGTGGGATTCTATGCCTGCTTGTTGAATTTCAACTCCTTGGACGTCTTCCGCTGTGAAGTGTCTTTGCAGATTCTGCCGTGAATATTAGCAAGAGGCTATATATATATATATATATATATATATTGTTTTGGGGGAAAGCAGAAGCTACTTTTTTATATTTAGTTTGTTGGATTCATCATCATATTTAGTTTGTTCTTTCTTTTCTATATTGGTTTCATAATCAAGTGAAGTGGTTCATCACCCTAAACCCTAAACATGATCCTGGTCCTGGGAGGGTTTGGTTCCTTGTATTGTGGGGATGATTTGTTAATAATACTAATAATTAAAATTCATCATTAGAAACTAATGTTCGTAGCGTAATTTTGACATGAAAGAAGCAAATTCGAAGAATTGAATAATATTGGGATACAAAAATTCAAAGCTTAATTTTGTCTACATCATGCTCCTTATCAGATCCAGAATTTCGCCCCTCAATTTACCAACTGCAAAAGGATTCACCTGCTCGTTCACCGTTGAAAACCAAACCTCTCCGTCATCTCTTTTATCATTATACCAACCGGAAATCGCTCCAGCTATTGCAAGCACAAACAATCCACAGCCATTTCCACTCCGGCTGAGGAAACCTTCTTTTTGTGGCACTAGTCTCTGATTTGCTGACTTGAGAGTACGAGCTCTGTGTCGTGGGAACTTCCCTCGTCAAAAAGGAAGTGACCTTCCATGCTATGCATCATAGCCTGTCGAACATCTGGCAACCCAAACGAGATGACAGGCGATGGATGATGGACTTTTTCCGAAGGAAGACTTTTTCCGTTCCGATTTGCTCATATCCTCAACGTCCGCCACGTGATGGATGATGGACCGTGGAATTTTCATGATCACCTGCTAATCACCCATGAGAACCGCTGCGGTGAGCTTCCACAACAAACCCCTTTGAAGATCGGCGCTTTTTGGATCCATGTCATCGTTCTACCTTTTGGCTACTTCTCGGAAACGGCAGGTCACGCGAATCCTACATGAGGCTCTGTGTACCCACTCAAAAAGGAGAGACTGGTTCGACAACGCGGAAGTCAGTCTCCTGCCAGGAGGCACTAGCCAAGGCCGCCAACCATTGGCTCATTGTTTGATATCTTAATGGACCATCAGAGCAAGGTAGAGGAACAGGAGGATCGATGCTCGCGGTACTCCTGGGCCAATATCACTACGGGACAACATTCAAGAACTTTCTATTTGTATGGGGGCAAATAACTGGACAAGAGGAACACCATTGAATATCCAAATGATGGGTAGACCGAAGAAGAGCAGCTTATCTTGGAGGAGATGAAGCAACGCCGCTACGAGATGCTATCCTCGGACCCATGGATACCGAGGAAACCTGTAAACTAAGTCGCCTAAGAAGCACAACCAGGAGATAGTTCATGCGTCACCAGCCGTTCAGCCAGGGGCGACCAGACTGACTTTCCGAGCCATGTGTACATGATAGCTAGGATCCTAGCATCCCTTAGTGGTTCCAAAAATTGAAAACTATTGAAACTTAAAACACAAGTTTGAAATTGAAAGAAATGAAACCTATCAAGATTGGATGTAAACATGACTCGGAACCACGTGATGGGGGAAAGAAATAAGTCCCACATAAAAAAAAGTACTGGAAAAAATGAATAAAGCAATAAAACTAAATATGACCGGTAACTTTCAAATGAGACCAGCCAAGACCCATACCGCACGAGGATGGCCGCTCCCTTGGTAGTTTCAACTCAAAAGAATTACTCTTCCGGGTAGGACCTTGTGTTTAGACTTGCATACCAAATTTTTTTTGGTGTTCCTGGATATCCTTCATCACTTTTGTGGCACTCTCGAAGGTTTGCTCAACCCCTTCTATGGCACTTGTAAACGCCGTATGCTCCTTTGCACCAAGTTGCAGCACATCCATGCGTCTCGTGTTGGAGATTTTACTAAAAAATGGGTATCAGAAAAGTGGTTGGTTTCCTAGAAACGAATCCTTGTTGACAGAACACAAAATCGTTTGTGTTCCCAGGAAATAGGGGAGTCACAAGGACTACTTAAATCCCTATAACCTTAGGAATCATTTCTTTAGAATACCCAAGTTGAGAACTTCGTGCACAACAATGTTCCAGAGAACTTAGGGGGATCTTGGATCGTGACAGAATCGTGGATACCACTTTTCGAAAAGAGTATTTCGACCCTTATAAGCCTTGGGTTACACGAAATCTCTCCCGAGGATAAGACCATCACCACTCTTATTCTTAGATTTAAGAGATAAGAGTAAAACCTTGAGAACCTTTGGAGAAATATTACTCCACCACTTTGATGACCAAAGTGCCTTCATGTGTTGAATGCTTTGTGTGGTGTATGGAGAATGCATATAGCATTGGTGTTCAATTTCTCCAAGCCACTCCACCCCTATTTATACTAGGTTGGTCTTCCATATTCACTCCTTCATGAAAGGGTGTGTCTATCCAAACAAAAAGGGAGGGGAAAAGGTGTTGTTTGGCCATTTTCGGATGGTATCTTTTGGTTCAAATCAAAAGATAACTACCTTTTTGGAAGGAAAATGAGGGTGACGAGCCATAGGTATATAACCATACTTATCCACTCAAGTTTGAACTCAAATAGGAGTGAAAATGGTGCCACATCAGGTGGGAAGACCAGCTTCCACCTACACTTCTCACTAGCTCACTTTAGCTCCCGCAACTATGTCACTACCTTCTGAGCTCAACTTGAGTTTGGTATTTTTTAGTGACACTCTCCTAACTCATTTCCAACTTAGCTAAATTTTTTTTGAGCTAATGTTAACTAGAGTTAGCTCGGATAATCATGAGTTAAGCCATGATTAGCTGAGGTAGAGCCATCACTACCACAAGGTAAGTGTTGCTACTACTCATACCTAATCATAAGCTTCTCAAACCTAATTAGAGCTACTTAATGATTGTAATAACAATTCTTAAGTCACCATGAGATAATCATAGCTTAAATGAATAATCATAAATCTACTATCACATAGCTTTGAGCTGCACTTAGGTGCGGTAAGCCATCATGAGCTAACTCTAGCTACATGAGATGTTTCTAACTGCTTTGAGCTAACTTTGATTTACTTCTAGCTTTGTTGAGCTAGTACCAAGTAATCAAGTTCCTCCTCTATGCTTATTCAAGCTTCATTGAGCTACTTATCAATTACTCAAACCCGCAACATTATAACATAATGTTATAAACAACCAAAATTGAGTTTAAGCAACTAAAGTTACTAAATCTCCCAATGTTACTTTTGATCCAAGTAACATTGAACCATATTACTTTAAGTCCAAGTAACATCCAGTCATGTTACTTTAAGTCCAAGTAACATAAAAATATCCAACATCTCGCCACTATGACATCCTCCTGCCCA
The DNA here is from genome assembly GCA_030674075.2 of Linum usitatissimum. Classification (NCBI taxonomy): domain Eukaryota; kingdom Viridiplantae; phylum Streptophyta; class Magnoliopsida; order Malpighiales; family Linaceae; genus Linum; species Linum usitatissimum. The sequence continues at coordinate 5,287,152 of JAUJYP020001374.1, forward strand.
TGTTGTGTCGTTATTATTACTGAGCTGCCGTCGAAGAGAAGAAGCAAAACCCCTATGCCGTTATCAAAACCCTAATTATAGGAGACCTCTCAAAAAAAGGAAAAATCAACACAACTAATAAGTCGAAGTACTCAGTATTAGAGATTTAGAGTTTTATATACGTTTGAATTTTATACAGAGCATCTATTCATTTGAAAAAAACTCTCTTTCATGAATCCCTCTCTAGAATTTTCCTCTCCCGAGCTGCCTTTGTACAGAGTTGACTTTTCCTCTCCGGGAGCTGACTTTCTCTCCTTGGGAACTAAAACTACCACATGTAATCATTATAATATCAACGACGATAACATTTTTTAGATCTATCCTTTATAATTGACATCTCCACGAACCAAAAAAATAATGAAATCCAATGGGACGACTTTAATGATGGATGCATCGACCAGCCTGACCCCGAGTTAACGAAGTCGGACGTTAATTGGCTCTTGAACTTCAACCTAGGGATACTCTCTCCCTTCAAGTATCCACCCCCATATCGTGTTTTCCACCCTCGAGACTAGAAACCATTACTTTGGTGAGAGGGTTCATACCAAGGCCCTAGAGGGAGAGGGCTGTCATCTGGCTAGTGAAAAGACCCTAGCATCGCCAGGCGGGAAGTGCAGCCAGAGCATAATGATGGCCTAGGACGGAAGGTCATATGTCATCTCATTATCACCCTAAACCCCTATCGGTCAAACCTCAAGAGTGCTCTAATAACTGGTAGCTCCCCCTTTAACCACATAATTATCTCATAAGCCCAAAGCAACTCCCTTCCCCATACCTACTGTTAACAGTATGAACGGTCTTCTCTCCACCGCCTACCAGCCACATGAGCGTACCATCTCTCTTTCTCGATTCTCCCTGGCCAACAACAAGGCCCCAGAGCATATCCCGGCTGGCCCGCTCATGGTGGGGCACTTGCTTGACTCGAAGCCCCTGGAAAGTGAGCGGTCATAAGAGTGATGAGGAAGAAACTCGACGGATACGGGTTCCCCCATGTGTAAGAGATCCTCCATCACCCTGATTCCTTTGTCATTACAATGACTTACGAAGACCAAGAAGTCCTGGCTTGGAACCTACAACCCTTCATGGCGATTAAGCACCTATAAAGGTCAATATGTTTGGTCTAGCGTGGTCCTATAGATTGGAGGATTGCATATCTCGGATCACCTGTAATTAATTCCCGAGGTTCATCAGTGTCGGCCGGGAGAAGCTTAATAAGTCGGTGTGGTCTAGGGAGGTAATAGCCTTCGTTAATGTCACTTTTGTTGACCCGCTGGACACGACCTTCTACCTGGAAATGCTGAAAGGGCTCCCTAGCCATGAAGTGAAGTTTAAGTACGTGGGCTTTCACAAAGTCTGTTTCTTTTGTGGTCGTATCAGGCATAATATATAAGAGTGTGTCGAGAGAGATGTGCGGATGGCCAAAGGTCTTAGCAGAGCACCATCCGAAGAATTCAAAAACCTCAAGAAGCAACTGTCTAACGGCCCACCCTCAGACGATGACTTAGACGACTCTATTGGAAATACGCTCTGCCTTACCCCCTCCACCTGGAACCAGGGTGCTTCCTCCTCTGATAGGTCTTTCTCTATGCCGATTCTCCTCTCCATCAAAATTTGGCGCCTTTACACTCAATTTCTCTTGGGGGGGGGGGGGGGAAGATCTGTTACGTGGTGGGCCCAACACCCCAACATTCCATCATTTCTTCCCTGACATCCCAGAGAAGTCCTCAAAGTCGCCTCCCGGTCCAATCAACCTAGCCAGAGCTTTTCACTTCTCTCCAGTTCACACGAGGAATCCCTTAGTCTCGTAGGGGACAGTTTGGAAAACAGATTTGGGAAGGACGAGCCGGATAGCCCTTTTGACCAGGCCTATTCGCCCCTTCTTTGATGGGCTCGGACACCACCAATCCCAGTTCAATGAAGCTCTCAACCCTTCCAGCCTCATTTAGTTTGGGCCCGTTTCCATCTCACATCCCAGCCAAGCAACTAGCCTCTTCCCCTGGTCCATGTGAGCTCAGTCTCGTTGTTGTTGTGGTGGGATACAAGCTCCATTCTGCCAAGAAGAGAAAGTTACCTAGCTTTTCCTCCTCCTACCTTCCATATAAAAAATATCTCCCTCTCCCTCTATCGGAATGGGAATAGGAAAATCCTGAAAAGGCAAACCAAAACCAAGGTGAGGGTGACCAAAAGAAGCAACTGCGGGAAGGAGGGAGTTAACTTAGTAGGAAAGGAAGCATTTAACAACGATATCAATTTTAAGGAGTTGGTGGCCATCTGGAAGCCACTAAACTCCGAATGAGTATACTAATTTCGAATTGTAGGGGTGTCGAGCAGCCCTTTACAATAGGCCATCTCAAAGACATGGTACGTCTTCATTGCCCGAGGGTCGTCTTCCTCATGGAAACCAAAATATTAGGGAGTTTATGGAGGCGAAATGACTGAACTTTGACTTTACCAATGTCTTTACGTTAATCCTATTAGCACCTCTGGTGGCCAAGCCTTGTGGTGGAGTGGTAACCTTGATACAAATGAGTATACTAATTTCGAATTGTAGGGATGTCGGGCGGCCCTTTACAATAGACCATCTCAAAGATATGGTATGTCTCCATCGTCCGAGGGTCGTCTTCCTCATAAAAACTTGATTCTTCAATCCTTTTCTTTATCTTTCTGAAATTGATGAGAGAGTGATCGTTTAAAATTAACAAATTACAAAAATATTTCCTTATTGAAACACCTGATCCTTGAAAATAAAAGTTAACCAATAGTGCCATCGGTACTTGGCAGGGGCCGAAAACGCACTGGTCGGCATTTCTCTTCTTTTTCCCTTTTTGTTATCGGTTTTACTGGTATTTTCCTTTTTCCTTTTCGCCTTTTTCCTTGTACTACTGCAAATTTACGCAAAGCAAACACAGAGGAGTTAACAACTGTTTGATAGTATCCACCTTCCCAGATCTGAGAGTTTTCCTGCTTCGATTTCTCTTTTCCCGTTTTCGTTCTGATATTAGAGATCCGTCAAACACTCTCCTGACTTGGCTCCTGTATGTCACCTTTGGAGTGAAGGCAACGAAAAGGAAAGGCGAGAGAAGGAGAATAGATTTCTCTTCTTTTTGCCATCACGGACTCTCTCGCACAAATTCGCAGTCGTCAGTATGGTTCTTCAGCAGATGGACCAATTCATGGAGAATCTCCCCTCCATGGATCTGATGCGCTCCGAGAAGATGGCCTTCGTTCAACTCATTATCCCTGTCGAGTCCGCCCACCGGGCCATCTCTTACCTCGGCGAAATAGGCCTTCTCCAATTCCGTGACGTGAGTTCTCCCCATCTTCCACTTTCTCATTCTTATTAGATCCACCTCTGCTTCTTCTTAATCTCTTTCCCTGTTTGTATATATTCCAATTGGTTTAGGAAATGTATTCTATGGTATCTGTACATCTCAGTTACTGATCATGTTTATTATTGACTGGAATTAATCTTTTGTTCAATTGACCAATGAAAATGAACAGTCTGGAGATGGCGATTGTTGCTGGTAATGGATGAACGTGATGTACTGTGTTTGCTGTGAGGCACTCCCTATATTCTTAATTATTGAGCCTTAAGTTTGAATAGTCAACTGATGATATCTCGCCAGTAGAATAATATAATGTCCAGTGCATGTGGCGAGCGAGCTAAATTGTTGTATAGTTGCTTCAGCATTGCTGATGATGGCAGTTCGAATATAGAGTGTTTACTCCATCATGTCAGCTGTTCTGTCGAAGAGACCCGACATTGACGTTTATTTTCCTGCAAGCTGCAACTTGGTGTCTCAATAAGTTTAAATGGAATGCAGCTGTGTGCACTTATTTGTCATAGATTTTATGTTCTCTCTCTCGATGCTAATCTGTTGCGCTCATATTCTTCTTTTGTTTTCAGATGAATACTGATAAAAGTCCGTTCCAGAGAACATTTGTTAATCAGGTACCACACAAAATTATATCACAATCATTTATCCTTTTGTAGCGATTTCAGTTTCTTGTGACAAGTGACAACTACTGATAAGTGTTGTAATCTGAATACTGGAAAAACGTCTAGTCACATCTAGATTTGCTGTCTATATATCTTTTATTGTTCTTTTTCTAGTCATTGAAGTTTTACTCTGAAGTGCACATTTGGAAGATTACAGTTGCATTAATTGTGAATGTAATATTTTGGATGTAGGTTAAGAGGTGTGGAGAAATGTCAAGGAAGTTGAGGTTTTTGAAAGATCAGATACAAAAAGCTGCTATGTTATCTTCTGCTCATTCTACTCTAGAACCTGATATTGAGCTGGAGGAATTAGAGGTGGACTAACCAACTTTTTTCTTGTGCAGAATAGATTTACTATTTTCTCACTTTTGCAGTCTTCTTGTTCATAGAGGCTTTGCCTCGATCTCAACAGGCATTCTCGATTTAATAACTGGATCGATCTATGTGCTTCTAATATCAGGCACAGCTTGCTGAGCACGAACATGAGCTAATTGAGATGAATTCCAACAGTGAGAAACTTCGGCAGTCGTACAATGAACTCTTAGAATTCAAGATAGTTTTGCAGAAGGTAATCAAATTTCCATCATAACTAGTATTGTGATTTTAGATGCTGCATTTCATACTCCTATCTTCTCTTCTATTGCTACTTTTGTCTCTCAGTTCTGCATCATGATTGTCATCTCTGACAAAGCATTGTGCAGTTCATATTAATTGGAAAAAGCCTTGAGTTTTCAGTGTTACCGTATGTTATAAAAGTTCATGGAATGTGGTTTCTATTAGGTTTAACTTACTGCATCCAAATAAAAAAAGGAGGTTACTATTTAATTAATTATGCATTCTGTTGGACACAGATATAATAATGTCGTCCAAGTTGAAGATAGCAAAAGTTTACTTTCTTTGACATGCTGTATTGTCAATTTCAGGCAGTTGACTTTCTTGTATCAGACAATAGTCGAGCAGTTGCTGACGACACTGAGTTGAATGAAAATGTCCACTCCAATGGTGATTTTGGAGAAACATCGTCATTGCTTGAACAGGTTTCTTAAGTATACCTTTTCTTCATTGGATTTCCCTGAAAACTGATCACATGCCATTCAATTATGACATATCATCCATTTTACAGGAAATGAGGTCAGGGCCTACAGGCCAATCCACTGTTAGATTTATTAGTGGAATTATACCTAGATCCAAAGTTTTGAGGTTTGAGAGGATGTTGTTCCGTGCTACAAGGGGAAACATGCTTTTTAATCAAGCTCTGGCAGATGAGGAGACCTTAGATCCTGTTACAAATGATACGGTTTTCTTCTAAACCCTACAGTTTCTTAAATTTAATTTGGATTTTGATCTACAATTGTATTGTTTACGAGGATTTTAATGTATTGAAGTTCTTGAACTGACATTTGTCAGCTTATAATTGTAGGTTGAGAAAATAGTATTTGTAGTATTTTTCTCGGGTGAACAGGCAAGAACAAAGATCATAAAAATTTGTGAAGCATTTGGGGCAAATTGCTACCCTGTTCCTGAGGATATAACTAAGCAAAGGCAATTAACTAGAGAGGTGCGCTACTTGCCATTCTGTCTTTCCTTCTAGTCCCACTCGACTGTTGATAGTATTTATGGAATAACTCTTAAGTGCTTCTAATTAATTTGGGTTTTATATTACCTGAAAATGATTGTGTTGTTCCTAGGTCATGTCACGTCTTTCTGAGTTAGAAGTCACTTTGGATGCTGGAATTCGCCACAGAAATCAAGCCCTTGCTTCCATTGGCCTGCATCTAACAAAGTGGATTAACATGGTAGTACCCAGTATCTTGGATTAACAGGGTTTTTGGTTGCTTGGATACTTGTGGTATTTACTGATGACGGCATCTCTGCTTTTTGTAGGTGAGAATGGAGAAAGCTGTGTATGATACATTGAATATGCTTAATTTTGATGTGACAAAAAAGTGTCTAGTTGGAGAGGGTTGGTGCCCGTTATTTGCAAAAGCTCAGGTACCATACAGGTTGTTGAGCCATTTTGTAACACTCTTCTACTAGGTTCATATGTTCTTGTTCGAGAAGCTTGAGAATTTGTGTTGTTTGTTTGATTAGATTCAGGATGTGCTGCAACGTGCAACATATGACAGTAGTTCACAAGTTGGAATTATATTTCATGTGATGGAAGCTACAGAATCACCGCCTACTTATTTCAGGACTAATAGCCTCACTAATGCCTTCCAGGAGATTGTTGATGCATATGGGTAAGTTGTTATGTTGCACCGTTATGGCTGTATTTATGTCTTTCTCTGTTTCCGTCTTCAAACTGGTGGTTTATTATTCCTGATCATTCTCTAGACGTGCAGGTAGGAGTGACGGAAAAATAGCAGTTTTTGTATGAAAAAGTGATGGGTGTCTCATCAGTCTTTATCTGGCTTTTCATGGTATAATGAACCAAAATCTAGCAATTTTGTGGCCAAATGTTGTTTCCATTTAAACTTGGGACCTGGCATCACTTTCTGCTCTAGTTCGTTAATTTAGTTAGTTTCTCAATCGCTTATCCTTAGGGACTTTGTTTATTGTTAAAAGTTGGCTCCAGTAATTGAAAAGTAGATGCAAATTTCTGGTGGCAGGGTTGCTAGGTATCAGGAAGCAAATCCTGCAGTTTACACTGTTGTGACATTTCCCTTTCTCTTCGCGGTTATGTTTGGAGATTGGGGTCATGGAATATGTTTGCTTTTGGGAGCACTATTCCTTATAGCTCGTGAGAAAAAGCTGAGTGCTCAGGTATTTTTCTTTAAAATATATTTTTGGCAGAATTGAGGCAATTGTGCTGACGTGAGCCATTTAATGACTATGGGCTCATTAAGTTGCTTCTGGTTTCTGTTTTGATTGATTACGAGCTCTTAGATCCATATTGCAACAGTATATGCTCACATTGTAAGAGGACGGAATACCCTGTCTTCACTATTGCTCAACCAAGCATGAATTTATTGCGTAAACAACAGAATGCTACCAGAGAAGGAGAAATTGATATATAATCTCTTGATTAGAAAATTAGAAATTCAATAATTACACATTACTTCGTTATTTTGCTGGTTTTTCGTTTTGTTTATGTTTTGATTTATCTGCTGCCCTTCAATATCATCCTTGACGTATGTTACATGTTACTAGTGTCATTTATTATTTATAATCATAAATCAAGCTAAATTTTTTTATTTCTGCTAGAAACTTGGAAGCTTTATGGAGATGCTTTTTGGTGGACGCTATGTACTCCTTTTAATGTCTCTTTTCTCAATATACTGTGGGCTGATCTACAATGAGTTCTTCTCCGTTCCTTTCCACATATTTGGGGGGTCAGCTTACAGATGCCGAGATAACTCCTGCAGGTACACATTTTCAGTTTGCTGCTGTTTCTTCCAAATAATTCAGATATCTGCAGCTTTCTTGCTTACTTTTAAGCATACTACAAACATGGACCTCAGATTATTTCTACGATTGTATGAGCTTGAGTGAGATTTTAATTGTGTTGTTCATATTATCAGCAGTTATGAACTGTAGCTATTGTATGAGAGTACATTCCATGTGCTTTTTTGTGTCTCTTGAGCTGTTTACCCTACAACTTATCATGCTATCTGACTTATAGGCACTTACATCTTACATTTTATTTGAAGAACATTTTTATCTAGCTATGGAATTTTGTTTTCAGGGATGCTCATACTGTTGGTTTGGTGAAATTTCAAGATCCGTACCCATTTGGAGTAGATCCTAGTTGGCGTGGAAGTCGTTCAGAATTACCATTTCTGAACTCTATGAAGATGAAAATGTCAATTTTATTGGGTATTGCACAGATGAATCTTGGAATCATAATGAGTTATTTCAATGCACGGTTTTTCAGAAGCTCACTAGATATAAGGTATGTCTTCCATGTCTCCACACATCGTCTGACCACTTTGAGGAACTGTTGTGTTCAACCCTAGTGGAAATTATCAGAACAGAACTTATAAAGTTCGTTTCTCTTAGGTATCAGTTTGTGCCGCAGATAATCTTCCTCAATTCGCTATTTGGGTATCTTTCACTTCTCATTATCATCAAGTGGTGCAGTGGTTCCCAGGCAGATCTTTATCATGTCATGATTTATATGTTTCTAAGCCCCACTGATGCTCTTGGTGAGAATGAGCTGTTCTGGGGCCAAAGGCCGCTTCAGGTAAATCTCCACTTCTTAATTTGCATTTAGTGCAATCTTCTTTTTAATGTTTCATTATATTCAATTGATGCTGGACTTTTGCAGATCGTGTTGTTGCTTTTGGCTTTAATTGCAGTTCCTTGGATGCTGTTTCCTAAACCATTTATTTTGAAGAAGCTTCATACGGAGGTAAGCCGTTGATTTACTAGACCCTTCACCACTTTTTCCCTAAATGATGTCTCCTTTTGATCACCCATTTCTGGTACCTTTGAGTATAATATATAGTAAGCTGCTAGTTAGAAAAGGTTTTTTGTTAAAAGTGTAAGGAACTGGTCTAGTAATTGATAAAACATCTAATTCGAATATGTTTGTGGTTGGCAACACGATGCAGAGATTTCAAGGTCGTACCTATGGTATGCTGGGAACCTCTGAAATTGACCTGGACTCCGAACCTGATTCGGCAAGGGCGGTGCATCATGAAGATTTTAATTTCAGTGAGGTGTTTGTTCACCAAATGATACACTCTATTGAGTTTGTACTTGGTGCAGTCTCCAATACAGCATCATATCTTCGTCTTTGGGCCTTAAGGTCAGTGAAGTTTCCAGCAATTCATTTGTACTCTGGTTCCACTAGAATAAATGAATGATATGTTTTCTAACTATTTTAATGTCGAATATGACAGTCTGGCCCACTCTGAATTATCCACAGTTTTCTATGAGAAAGTACTGCTCTTCGCGTGGGGGTGAGTAGTTAGAAGTTCGAAATACCTTGGTCTTTTTCTATTTTGCTAGCTTTTTGTAGTAGTAGTAGTTAATTGTTTTGATTGGTGACATAAACAATATGGTGGTTTCAGGTACGAAAACATTGTTATAAGGTTGGTCGGACTTGCAGTTTTTGCATTTGCGACCACTTTTATACTGCTGATGATGGAGACGCTAAGCGCTTTCCTGCACGCACTGCGTCTCCACTGGGTGGAATTCCAGAACAAATTCTACTTTGGGGATGGCTACAAGTTCAGACCTTTTTCGTTTGCCGCTTTAGTCGAAGATGAGGATTAGCGTTATACCCTAATAATACAAAAAAAATATCATTTCTGATTATTTTGGTTGAAACGAAAGAGAAGCCTCAAGGGGATTGGATCCAAAAGGGATCTATCTGATGATCGATGGCAGGTGGAGGAGAGTGAGTATTAACACAAAGTATCCATTGCTGCTGCTGCTGCTGCTTCTGCTGCTGCAGGGTTTAACTTAGAAGATAAATTTGTAAAATTGCTTACTCCTTTGGTTTGAGTTAGCATTGGTATATAGGAGGAGGGAGTTTTGGTATTTAGTTATTACGAAGTCCAATTAGATAATCTATGTTTCTTTTTTTCTTTGACATATTAATTTTCTGGGTTTGGGAATAAACATGTAAAGGAGAATTAGATATATGTTGATAGCATTGGACAAAGCAACTCTAATCAACTTAGAGGGTTTTTTTTTGCTGAGAAATTGGCCTTTGTTCAACCAACAGTCTGTTACGTACTATTTTCTTTACATACTCTCTCCCTTTGTATTTTAGTATATAATTTTAAGTTATTACACGATATATTATTATGGTTAAGATTTTGCACCACGTACTATTATAAAACTGAGTTAGAAAATGAAATACTCCATTAGGATCTCAGTTTTTTCATTGATTGTATGAATCATTTGTTAAGTTTAACCCAACAGAAGAAGACAAAATCAATGACAAGCAAACATGAGAGTCCTAATATATCAAGCACTTGATTGATACTTGTGCTTTTGATTTCGTGTACTGACTGTGGTGTTTGGCCGAGTATCAATTTCATAAAATAGTAATAGCAGAATTTTATAAAAAGAACAGTAGTAACAGACATAGATGACGAGACAATTGAAATAGACTAGAGAGCCTCTGACATTTTGTTCGTCGGGGATCCGAGATTCAGAGGGGATGTAACTCCCCTCGTTGGGATATGGACTTCCGCGGGGCACGAAGAAACCTTCTCCTTAAGGGCACGTTGCTAGACACTTCGACCGCAATCTCGATGGCGGGAGAAAGACACATTCTTTTGTACGGAACCAGAAAACTAGGTTTGATGGCTGGTAGGTGTAATTAATTTCTCCTTTGGTATTAATGATCCCGTACCTATTGTTGGATATAATGCTGACTTATTAGCAAAAGGTGCGCTCCAGATTTTTGTTGAAACACAGAGTTCCAACTTACTTTGAAGCAGGGGTGGAACAGACCTTTCATCAGGTACCGGTAAATATATATATATAAATACCAGAGTATTTTCTGTGATAAATACATTCAAATGAAACATTAATCATCAATAATAATACAGCTGATAGGAAAGTGTTTTTACTCTCACCAAAAGACTGAGGGTTCGATCCCTATAAAAAGCGTTTTGCTATATATAGCCTTTTGTGAAATTTAAGTTCAGTTTTATTATTAAAAATCCTAGCACGGAATTGTTGAGCACTAACAAACCGTAACCCTTTTGTCAGTTGAGGTACCTTGTGATCACAAGCGAGATCATACCATGGTTGTTTGTCATATGACGTGAGTTTTTCATCGTCGCTCAAACCTCTTAGGAAATGATCTGAATTAGATGATCCCATGTATGATGATGCGGGGATAAGCTTTTGGCCTCATGTTCACTTTCAGAATCAGCATCAGACCCGAAATGATGAACCTATCTTCTACATCTGGTGGAACATTCTCATCGTCGGAAGCGATTAATAAGGAATCCCCGTCGGGTTGTTGTGGACCGCCGGTGTTACCACTAAGGTTCTCATCATCTCTTTCGACCTCTAGGGGAGGAATACAAATATAACTGATCCACTTCTTCTCCATCTTCCATAGACTCAACACTGTAATTCCTCTGCAACCCTAATAACCCTAAGTTCTCCATGGCTTCATAGAACTCAGGGTCTGTAGTCCTGTCTAAGTCGTCTAGTATGTGGATTAGCCCCCCTACTCCAAGGGACAGGTCACTTACTTCACCTTCCTTGACATCAGTTTCATGTGCTCGTCCATGAACTCCTCCGACAGTGAGGTTGTCACCAGCTTAACAAATGCATGGGCCCTAGTTCCGCCGCTACTAACAATCCTCCGACAACTTCAATGTCGCTGTAAATCTCCTTCAGGCCATCACTTCCATCAGCAAAGATCTTCCCAGGAACTAGCTACCACATTCTGTCAACCCAATCATAACCCCGCTCTTTTCTATCAATATATGTCCTTATGTACGGATAGAGCCGCAACAGTTCCTCCGTTGTAGTCAGGAATGCCTCTATGCCAGTTCATCTTTCCTCCGTGGAAGATAAGAAGTGTTATTAACTCTGCCATGTCCTGCAAAGAAACATGATTATGCGTCTGCCCAAAAACCTATAGTACACAGCATAAACAACTACACCAATGGAAACTCCTTACGCAATAACTTTGGTAGGACCATAGATTTTTAAAACGGATTGGAATTTTTTACACATAAAGCACCTTTAAGTGTCTCTGTCTAGCCACAACTATAGCGGTAAATCACTTCATAGCTGTAAGCACTGACATGTGGTGACCTAAATGTAAAATTGTGTTGTGTTTTTTAAACACCTAATTTTTACATTTTTTTAGATAAGATTTTTACTGTTGCGTTTGTAGGAGTAGCTACTGATTATGGGGTCAGATGTAATACTGGAATTAGAATCCATTTTCTAATTTTTATAGCATCTACATTATTATTTGGTTTGCTTGGTTCACCACTACTTTCCAACGAGATGTCTTTTCAAACTATCACTCGATCAAATCGGTAGTTCATGATCAGAGTTCTCATGTTTTCATGCCCTCATTTATGTAATATTTTTTACATAATTATATTGTTTTAGGTAGAAGTTTATGATATCTTATGCATTTTAAGTTTTTATCTCGATTTAGTGTCTCGAACTCGGTCAGGATCCATATGATGTCATTTTTTAGTGTTTTTTTATAGATTTCAGGTACATGACGAGATTGAGTCATTAATCGGAGTGATACAACGTGTATGGATGATCTAAGACAAGCAATAAGAAGTATTTCGACATCTCGGGACAACTCAGGAAGTGCAAGGATCTCTACTTGGTCGGGAAACATTACAGTTTCGTATTTTGGACATAACTCCTTGCTCAAAAGTCTGATTGATGTAAAACCGGCAGTGTTGGAAAGCTAGTTCAACTTTTTAATAATTTAATGAAATGAGCTTCTTCCAGAATTGTCACAGAATGAGCATAAAATTGTCACGAATTTAGGCACATTGTGTGATAGTTTAGGTGCATGGATTCTTTGGAAGTTCGGCATACTATGCGCCTAAACCATGTCACACTATACGCCTTAACTACTCTGTTTTAGGCGAATAGTGTGACTGCCGACAACAATGACTAGTTAAGGTGCATAGTGTGACGACCGACAACAACAAGGATTTCTGATCCTATTTAAAGGCATTTCCTCCCTCATTCGAAGAGAGACCCTTTTGGACAAAATTTGAGACAGATAATAGAGACTTTCGAGGGACGAGAAGACTTCAACTTTGAGGAGTTTGGATCGGCAACGAAGTTATCAAGATTGACGGATCAGTTTCCTTGATGGTTCTCGGCGGAATTAGGTTTTTAAGATTTCTTCTTGTGAATCTGATTTCGGTGTTTTTCTTTGTTGATTTTGACTTGTTCTTCACGATTATGAGTACCTAAACTCCTCCTTGATTAGATTAGATGAATTTTAGGTGATTCTCGATGAATAATTATTTCAATTTATACAAGTTTGATGTATTCCAATTTATGATTGATTTCGATTGGGTTCTTGTTCTTGTTCTTGTCTGGCCGACTTGAATAGGATCTTTTTAGATTTATGAATGACTCGAAAGAGTTTGCTTATATTAAAACGCTGAAATAAATCAACTAGGTTAGTCATGAACCCTCATCCAGGAGCGAATAGACTAGTCCGTCGTGTAAACAATTCTCGTTTGTTTTATCGCCTTGTAGATTTCAGCTCTTCGTCTCGAAAGAGTGGACTGAGATACTAGATAGGTACTAGGTTACCGGACCTGAAAGGGTGTGATCTAATCGGAGAAGAATTGTGACGGTGAATTGTTTACAACTTGTTTTGCATAAATTGAGTTAATTGGATATCGTTTGTTTGTCTGGATAGTTTAGAGGGGGATTTGAAATCTAAGCAGTTTTATCCATTAGTGTTTCTTCACCATTATTCGTGTAGACTTGCAATCCTTATTTTCTTGTTATTTTCTTTAGTAGTTTAATTTATTTATTAATTCATAGAAATTGTGATACTTCAACCAAATTTTTGGTTAAATCGATTAACACTTTTCATAACCTGAGTAGATGCAATTTTAAGACCCTAAAAAAATTAGATTTTAGTTAATTCGTTAAATAAGTTTATTTTGAGACTCGTAAAAACGTTATCAATAATTAAGATTTATTGGAGGCCCATTTTTTGGTAGGTGCATGGTTGGAAGCTAAAAAAGAGAACTAAATTACTTAAGCAATGTCCATAAGAGTATAATTCATCCTTCATAATAATTGTTTTTTAAGAAACTTATGATATTCATTATGTTAAAAGAAATTTAAACACCCTCCAATTTCCAGCAAACTTTATTACATCCTTGTCACCCACATACATCACCTAGTTATCAAGCCTTTATGCCAAACCCAAACCCAAACCCAATATTTGGATTAAAGGACATATTAAATCAATTAATATTGAAGGAGGGCAAAAAATTATCAGTGTCTCAATAGGTATCATGATGTACCACAATTCACAACAATAGTAGAATGGTCTTCGTTGAGCTTGGAAGATCTGCTCAACTATAAACCGGCTATTTTGTGTGTTTGCCTCTTGGTTGAATTGGTGACCAAAGGCCATCAATACATGTCTAGGACACATATTCATGCATCAAGAGCTAATGATACTGATCATTAAATGTGCTAATGTGTGCTCTGGATTGTTGAAATGTGCGGCGCTTATTTTAACATGTTTAGGGGGCATATTAGAACATCCGATATCAATTAAGTTTCCTCTCCTATTTAAAGACCAAGCGTACCTCATTCAAGAGACACACCCCTTTGGACGAAAGTTGAGAGAAGATAATAGAGACTTCCGAGCGATGAGAAGGCATTGACTTCAAGGAATTTGAATCGGCGACGACATAATCAAGTTTCATAATTTCTTATGTAAACCTAGTTTCAATGATTTCTCTTGTATATCTTGTTTTTCTCTTTGAGATTATGAGTAGCTAAATGCCTCTCTACTTAGATTAGATGGACCTACGTGATTCCTTACGAGCGAATGATTATTTGACTTTGACGATTTATACGATTGTGATTAATTTCATTTTCCTTCTTGTTCTTTTAAGATCAACTTGAACAGGATCTTATTAGATTTACATCGACATGAGAAAGTGTATTTATCTTATAATATCAGGATTAATCAACTAGGTTAGTCGTTAACCCTCAGAAGGAGTTGGTTAGACTAGTCTGTCATGAGTGCAATTCTCATTTGATGTATCACCTTACACCTTTCGAAATCTTGGCTTGAAAGAGCAGACCGAGATTCTAGGAATGGTAGTAGGTTAGGAGTTTCCGAAAGGGCGTGACCTAAGTAAAGAAGAATTGCGACGATGAATTGAATGTATCTTTCTTTGCATAAGTTGAATAGCGTTTGTTTGTCTGGATAGCCTAGGGGGATTCGTAGTCTGAGCAGTTCCATCCTAGTTGGTTAAACCTCATATTCGTGCAGTCTTCCAATCTTTGTTTTTGCCTTTTGATTATTAGTATAGAAATTGTGTAACTCACACCACAACATTATTTATTTTGATTAGTACTTTACACCACTTTGAGTAGAACACATTTTTGGAACCCTAATAAATCGACTCTAATTACTTTGGTAATTAGGGGTATTTTTTTGGACCGCCCGGAACCAGAAAAACCACTACTGCCTTGGCCATTGCTCACCAGCTCTTCGGGTACTAACTTACTTTCAGCCCTGTTTTAGTTTGGTTAAGATGGATATGATGTTGATCAAAGGGCTGATTAAACGTGGGTAGTGCTCCGTTTCGGCCGTGTTGTGCAATGTAATGAATAAAATGAAATTGAAGTGTTAGTAGACCAGTAAATGAATGCTGCTTTAGTTTTTGAATTTCAGCTTGTTGAATCTTAAGTCAGTTGTTCAAGGAATTTCCTTTGGATATTAGTATCTGGTTTAAGTGTGGGAAGGAAATGTAGTGAATTCAAATTAGAGTCTGAGATATCTGCTGCTTGTTGTGTGTATCTCTTTATTTGGATAGCTACTGAAGCTTGGTACTGTTAATGTTTGGAATACATGTAGGCTATATAGTTCATTGTGTTCTTTTGATCTCTGAATTAATGGTGTTCTTTGGAGCTGAATGCAAGTGATGACCGTGGCATCAGTGTTGCCCGCACTAAGATCAAGGATTTTGCTGGTGTAGCTGTGGATACGAGGCCACATCAGGGGTGTGTATTACTTTACGTTTTACTTTTTACTGGCATAGTGCTTCCTCTTTTTCCATTTCTTAGTCTCTTTGTACTTGCAGGTATTATCCTTGTCCACCATTTAAGATTATTATTCTTGACGAGGCTGATTCAATGACAGAAGATGCTCAGGCATGTTCACTTCTATTCTTTTGCATCGTTTAAATTGTGAAAAGCCGTTCAATGTTCTGAAGTCTAGTCTTTGTGTGACAGAATGCCTTGAGGCGCACAATGGAGACACACTCTGAAGTGACAAGGTTTTTCTTTATTTGCAATTACATCAGCAGGTACACCTTTTATAGTTTCCCTTATTATTTAGTTGGTAGAATATTGTTTTCAATCTATGTTCTCATTCATTGATCAAGCTCAAGTTTATACAATCGACGAGAAGGAAAATGACAAGACAAGGAGAATCAAAATCTCTGCAAACATTGCAGGTCTGGAAATGTTTGCAGGTCTGGAAATGTTGTTACTGAATTCTCAGGAGCTGGATTGCCAGCTGCGAGGTTGTTATCCATTTGGTCGGAACGGCGTCGTGTAGCTAGCAACGCTCTTCCTCGTTTCAGTAGATTAGTGAAGCGGTGCGTATTGTCTTGGCGGGAAATTGAGGGAGAAGAAAAGTTTCCTTTTCCTAATACCCCCCCACAAGCTGGAGGGCAGATGTTCTGCATTCCAAGCTTGGACAGCAGAAACCGGAAGGGTGCAGGACGCAGGGCTTTGGTGAAGATGTCTGCTGTCTGCAAGTCAGTGCGCACATGGAGCAGCTTCACTGCATCACATTGAATCTTCTCACGTATGAGGTGACAGTCCAGCTCTATATGCTTGGTTCGTTCATGGAAGGTAGGATTATTTGCAATGTGTATTGCTGATTGATTGTCGCAGTAGATCAATGCTGGCATAGGATGATCAATTCCAAGATCTTTTAGCAGATATAGTAGCCATTGCAATTCACAAGTAGTGTGAGCTAAGGCTCTATATTCTGCTTCACAGGATGATCTTGACACTGTGCTTTGTTTCTTACTTTTCCAGGATATAAGGGAGGTTCCAAGGAAAATGGAGTAACCTGTGATTGATCGTCTGCTGTCTGGACAGGCTGCCCAGTCTGAGTCGCTGAAAGCCTTTAGTTGAATACTGGAGGTGCTTGGGAAGAAGAGACCAGAAGCAGGGGCTCCCTTGAGATATCGCAGGATTCTTGTCCTTTGCTTTGAAATGATCCACTGCGGGACTAGTCATAAATTGGTGACTGTTGTGCAGCAAAGCTAATGTCTGCCCTAGTTGTAGTTAGATAAATTAATTTCCCAACTAACCTTCTGTAATGCTCAGGCTCATTGTAATCATCCGAACCCTCAGTAGTAAGATGCTGTTTGTAATTCATTGGTGTGTTTGCTGGTTTGGCATTGAGTAATCCAGCCTCTTCCAAAATTTCCAAGGTATACTTGCGTTGGGACAAGTGAATTCCCTCTGGATTCCTGCCAACTTCCAAACCCAGAAAGAACTTCAAATGACCTAAGTCTTTGATTTTGAACTCTTCATGAAGGAACATCTTTAATGCAACGATCTCCTTGGGATCATTTCCACCAATGATAAGATCATCAACGTACACCAATCTTTGTGAATGATCCTTCTTTGTTCTTGATGAATAATGAGTAGTCGACTTTGCTTTGAACAAAACCTTGTGCTTGTAATTTCTCTGACAACTTGGAAAACCATTGTCTCGAGGCTTGCTTCAGACCATAAAGCGACTTATGTAGTTTGCAGACTGCATTTTTAGGCAGTCCCTGCTCCATCCCCATTGGTAGTTTCATATACACATCCTCCTCTAAGTCACCATGTAAGAAGGCGTTGTTGATATCCAGTTGGTGTAGATGCCACTTTTTTATTGAGGCCAAGGCAAGGAACGTTCTGATGGTCGTCATTTTCACTACAGGTGCAAAGGTTTCTTGGTAATCAAGCCCTTCAGTTTGGGTGTAGCCCTTTGCCACCAACCTTGCCTTATACCTTTCAATGCTCCCATCGGATTTGTACTTTATTCTGTATACCCATTTGCATCCTATCGCTTTCACTCCATAAGGTAGTGACACAATGCTCCATGTTTTGTTTAAGCATAAAGCTTCAAGTTCGGCCTTCATTCTTTGCTCTCAGATTTCCAACCGTGTTGCTTCGCGTAACTTTGTGGTTCCTTCATACCGGAAATGCTTAGAACAAACTTTTTGTGATCATCGTGGAGCAAATCATAACTCAGAACATGTGAGAGAGGATGGCTTACTGATTTCTTTGCATTCTCAGGACTTGCGTTGGAGATCTGATTGGTTCTGCTGCTCTGCATTAGGAGGTCACAATGAAAATCCTGCAAATAATTTGGTGGTTTGTGGTGTCTAGTGGTTCTTCTAAGAACTTCGGTTGTTCTATGGGTTGGTCTTGTATGTCGTCTTGGATTGATTCATCATGATGAGTTTCATCTGAGGTTTCTGGTTGGTCAGGACTTAAGGTGGCATCATGTTGCTGGGAGGAAATGGA
The DNA here is from genome assembly GCA_030674075.2 of Linum usitatissimum. NCBI lineage: Eukaryota > Viridiplantae > Streptophyta > Magnoliopsida > Malpighiales > Linaceae > Linum > Linum usitatissimum. The sequence goes on from JAUJYP020001374.1 coordinate 5,305,402, forward strand.
TGCTTCAGAGTTGGTTTGGTTTGGTGTGTGATCTAAATCGAAATTAGTAATTGGAGGTGTGATCTGTGTGGATTGTTCTGGTGTGGTGTTGTTTGGTTTGTCATAGGGGAATATGCTTTCATAGAAGATTACATCTCTAGAGGTAAAGACCTGGTGTGTATGCAAGTCATACAGCTTGTATCCTTTGATTCCTTCTGTGAATCCCAGTGCAAACATTTCTGGCTCGTTTTTCGAATTTTGTTCGTGACCGGCTAGGGTAGAGGCATAACAAAGGCTTCCAAAGACACGAACGTTGGCTAGGGAAGGAGGTTTATTATTTAACATTTCATAGGGTGTTTTGTTGTTGAGGACGGCGGTAGGTGTGCGATTGATCAAGTATACAGCATGCTTGACACAATCTCCCCAGAATCCTATGGGAAGTTTAGCTTGGAAAGTGAGAGCTCTAGCAATATTGAGGATATGTTGGTGTTTACGCTCGACTTTGCTGTTTTGTTGAGGGGTTTCAACACAAGTGGTGTGATGAAGGATTCCCTTTTCATGATAAAAGATAGGCATGTCGAATTCTTTTCCTTGGTCACTACGAATAGCTTTAACGTGTGCTTTGTATTGAGTGTGAACAAAAATGCAGAAATTCTGTAAAAGGGGTCGAGCTTCTGACTTTAATTTCATTAGTTGAATCCATGTATGTCGACTGTGATCATCTACAATGGTAAGAAAATAACGAAAACCATCATAAGAAGGATGTCCAGTTGGTCCCCAGATATCCACATGCAGCAGGTCAAAGGGGCATGGTGTGGTGGAAGTGCTAGAAGGAAAGACTAGCCTACGTTGTTTAGCATAATGGCAGACGTCGCAAGGGAGATGTGGGTGAGTATGAATGGTTGGATCGAGGGTATGTAGATAGGGTATCCTACTGTGAGAGACATGGCCTAAACGATGATGCCATAAGTCAAAAACATCAGTAGGAGTAGTAGTAGTAGAGGTAGCTTGACTAACTAGGATAGCGAGGTGACATGTGGTATAATCCTTGATGCGGCTTAGCGAGAACCAATCGTAATCTTCCTGTGCTTGTCCTGTATCAAGCAAGAATCGAAGCAAAGGTAAGACATAAGGCTTGATTTGCGGCAAGTTTGCGACGAGAGATCAAGTTAAAATTGAAATGCGGAACATATAGAACATCATTCAACGTCACCGAGCCGAGAGGATTCCCGAACCAATGTGTGTAGCATGGACACGGTGCCCCGTTGGAAGATTGATAATTACATTATCAACTTCATTAAAGGTGCTGAAATTGCTTAAAAGACATGTAACGTGATGCGAAGCACATGTGTCCAGGATCCATTTTTCATGATCCTTTGATTTTAATGCTCGCATACTTAAAACCTCAATAGACTTGCACGGGGGTTGTTGAGTGAAAGCGGCTACGGAATGAGCACCTGTGGATGCATCGGGATGACTTGCATTCTTGTTTTTAACTTCCATCATCGCCATCGGTTGATTGAACCGGTCTTGTGACATTTGGACGCCATTTCCCTCGAGCTATAAGCCGCATTAGCTCTAGGTCTGAACTTTGCATTTGGATTCCTTTGCTTAAAGTTTGAAGATCCAGGATGCATCCTTGGTTCCATCCCAGGTGGAAAGCCATTTTTGAAGTAACATCTGTCCTCTGTGTGATTGGTCATTTTGCAAAAGGTGCAGTACAGTTTAGGTTTTCCTCCTGAACCATAAGATTGATTCGAGTTATGCTGGTGAGCTGCAAAGTTCACCATCGAGTTTTGTCCTTGCTTTTGGATGGCCATTGCAATCCCATCTGGACTTGCTTTGCCTTGTGTTCCAAACAACTGTCGCTCATGCTGCACCATGCGTTGCACAACCCTTTCCAGGCTAGGCAATTTGTCTCCAAAGAGGACTTGAGTCCTTGGTCCAGCAAAATTTTCATTCAAACCACGCAGGAAGTGTATTACTGCGTTGGTTTCTTCATATTCCTCCATTAGCTTGACAGCCCTGCAATCCAGATGACTTGCGGGAGTGCGATCACGGCGCATAAGTGGTTGATAATTCCTTAGTTCATCACGTAGAGTGATTATACGGCCATGATATTCAGTTATTGATTGATTTCCTTGCTTGAGGTTGGAGAGTTCCTCCTGAATCTCAGCTATACGAATTACATCTCCTTGTCCATATCTATTTTTTAAACTTTCCCATGCTTCTACTGCAGTTTTGAAACCAAGTATAGTTTTTCGAATACCTGCCTCGACTGATTGTTGAATCCAGCTTAGAACCATGATGTTGCATCTGGTCCATGGCCAAAACATTCCATTGGTGGCCTGCGGTTCTTCAATGTCCCCCGTGATGAATCCCGACTTGTTCTTTGCACTTAATGCATTCTTCATCGATCTGCTCCGTCCGTGTAGTTGGATGAGCTCAACTTTTTCGAAACCGCCGATCGCCTGGTTGCTCGCTACCATGAAGGTAGTATGGATCCGAGAGTGGGTAGTCGCCATTGATGGCAATCTGATCGCCCATCGTTCTTCGAGCTTACCGCTCTGATACCATATTATTTAGTTGGTAGAATATTGTTTTCAATCTATGTTCTCATTCATTGATCAAGCTCAAGTTTATACAATCGACGAGAAGGAAAATGACAAGACAAGGAGAATCAAAATCTCGCAAACATTGCGGTGTCCGGAAATGTTTGCGAAGGTGTCTGGAAATGTTGTTACTGAATTCTCAGGAGCTGGATTGCCAGCTGCGAGGTTGTTATCCATTTGGTCGGAACGGCGTCGTGTAGCTAGCAACGCTCTTCCTCGTTTCAGTAGATTAGTGAAGCGGTGCGTATTGTCTTGGCGGGAAATTGAGGGAGAAGAAAAGTTTCCTTTTCCTAATATCCCTACTGGTCATTTACGTGTGAATCTGATTATAACTCTTCTAATGTGCGTCTTCCATTTGAATTATGACCACCGTCTAGTCTGATCGGAGACTAAGAAAGGGAGACTCGAGATAGACTGTGTTGCATGATTAACAAACTGTGTTGCATGTGAATAAGCTTTACTGTTGGGATGTGGTGCGAAAGACTTGCTAGCTAATTAAACTACACTGGACATAAAACAATTTGCTTCAATACATGTAAGATTATAGAGCCACTTGCATCGAGGTGTGCGAAATTCAGGTTCAAGCCACTTTCAGAAGAAATCATGAGCAGTCGTATATTGCACATCTGTAAGGAGGAAGGTCTCTTTCTCGATGACGAGGTATTAGTTTATGTTCTTTTATCTATTCATTTTGCAGTTGCTTGAAATAAAAAGATCAACGTACACCATTTGTAGGCTGTTTCAACCTTGGGCAATATATCTCAAGGGGATCTTCGCCGAGCAATCACATACTTGCAGGTAATACATGCATCTTACTTGTTCAGTTACATCTTAGCGTTTGAAAACATGATGTCTCGTAGTCTATAAAATAGAACATTGTGCGCACATCATTTCGATTTGATTAAGCATTCAAACCACATCATCCAATGTTGCTGCTCGCTTGTATGGGTCATCAATTTCATCTAAGGACCTAATATATGTATCTGGGTAAGTCAGACATTGAACTTCCTGAGCAAAAAATCAATCTGGAAGTCGCTTTAGAAGAGTATCCTTGGACTATTTGTAATCTGTATCTGTTCAGTAAACTTCTGAATTCGCCAGTCATTGCTTTCGTCACGCTTACCAAACTTAGGCCTGTTTACTGGTTCACATGGTTTGAAATTGAAAATTGGCGCATTTTGAGTGTGCTGTCCAAAGAACCACATGCACATGAACGGCCTTTTCCTTGTTTGTGTTCGGAAAATTTACAGTCTATTGACGTGCTTGATAAGATGGATCAGTAACATTTTAGTTAGTGATGTAGTTGTGGTCCTTCCGCTACGCTATGTTTCCTTCTGGTATACTCTTGACTTAGTGAGTAATATATATTTATTGACTATGCTTTGGAATTCAAGTTGTTGCAGTGAACTGAATTCTTGACTATCATGCTTCATGATTGGAAGTTGAATCTGAAGAAGTATCATAAAATCTTGGATGTTGTTATAGCATCTGTACTCGTTCTGTGTTAATGTAAACTGTATGAACACAAGACAGAGTAATACCGCGATTCTTGACTATGTTCTTCAATTATCATCATTCAGTAGCAATAAGTTAATACCCTTTCTGTTCAGGTTGTTCCCCAAAGCGTGGTCGAGTCGCTCTTTGCAGCCTGTAAAAACGGCAACTTCGATTTCGCAGATAAGGAAGTCAATGATGTAATTTCAGATGGGTACCCTGTCTCCCAGATGATTTCCCAGGTAAATTTATTGCAGCGACTCCTTGCTACATTTCCTTGGTACTTATAAACTATACACAGAATCACTAAAGATATATCTTTGCCTTCCAGTTATTCGATATTATCGTCGAAGCTGATGACATATCGGACGAACAGAAGGGTCGCATATGCAAGAGCATGGGTTCAGCAGATACGGTTTTACTTTCTTCTCTTAGCTTTTTTAACAGATTCCTCCAACTCCATTACTATTTCCTCTTTTCTCGGCACGAATTAGTGTTTCGTTTTCTTCGCAGTGTCTGGTAGATGGAGCCGACGAGTACTTGCAGCTGCTGGAAGTTGCCAGCAACATCATTAAAAGCTCTCCATAACATGCCGCAAGAGTTCTCTTACGAAAGTTAGGTTATAAAATGCTTTTCTCTGTATAATCCCAAAAATGTACTTCAAAGATGAGAAAATTTGTTAGTGTCCTAATCAGTTCTCGACTCTGTATTATCAACATGACAGTTTTGTTTTGTGATACTGATAATTAGTTTAGCTAATGTTAACGGTCAGAACCAAACCCAGTTAGTCGAATTGGCGTTTTATCGAATGTGCGAGAGGTTCAATTGAGGTCGGATTACTAAAAACTCATTATAAGGGTGGCTTTTCGGTTTCGGTTAATCGGTTAAAATTGATTGACTGACCATTTTGGTTAAAAAGCTGTTTAATTGAAATTAGGTATGTTGGTGAAACGGTCTATACATTCATTAAATTGGTTAATCGGTTAAAAATTGGTTAACTGTAGTTGACCGAATAAGTGGAATTATCCCAAAATCTTAAGGCCTCGTTTGTTATAGAGGAAATTAGGAGGGTTTTGTGAAAACTCAGAGTAACAAAGAAACACTTGTTTGTTTAGTTTAATTGGCCAGTGTTTTACGAAAACACTTTTCCTCTGAGCCCACATTTCCTCTCAAATGTGCATTTTTCAAATACATGGTGTTGAGGATGTTTTCTTCAAAACTCTGAGTTTTCGTAAGCAATGGATAGATATTGTCATTATTACCCCCAACTTCCTTTACGGCTATAACGATTATAACAATTGAGGTGGGGAATAAAAGTGGATATTGGTTTGATTAGCCAAAGCATGTAATATATTATTGCAATTATGTAATGCATATTTGAAAAAACTATATGATTAGCCATGACATATTATAATATATGGTTGTAGATATGTACAAATATTAATTCTTCTTCCCTGATAAATAAAAGGAGTGGTGGGTATCGGATTTATTCTCATTTATAGTTAGTAAGATATGGTATGAGTATGGTACAATATTAATACGTTCATAGTTTCATACATTGTTTCAACATAGCAATACGTTTAAAATTTCAGCAACAATTAGAAAATTTTAAAATTAAACGGCTCTACAATAGTATGAGAACGGAAGTTGTAAATGCATATAATACGTATATGTATATTATACGAGTATTAAACGAATTTTTGCTAACTAAAAGATGATGAGTCTTGAAATTGGATTTCAAATAAGGGCATCATGGTCATTGCACAATAAATTTCTAACAAACTAAAAATTGTATTTGAATTACAAACCTCGTCACCAAACAATGTAATTAGAATTACACAATCTCTGATTTCTCAATTCCCAATTTCCACATTTCCTCCATTTTCATTCCTCCATACCAAACGACCCCTAAGTGAATTTACCCCAAATTCAGTGGAAATTTTATCGCAATTTTAGTATTAACATGTCAGTTAAATGAGTCGGTCGGTTAACAACGAGTTGTTGGTGCAGTGGTGCCAGAGGCTGCACTTGGAAGGGCGAACCATGGTTCGGTCCCACGCAACAACGTTGGGAGAGAAGTAAAACCTTAATCTCGAGACCATCATCGACTGAATTAGTCGGCCAGTAAGTCGTATACCAAATTTACACACAAAAAAGGTTATTTAACCATGGTGGTCAGTTAACGATCGGTTAATTAACTCCAATCAAATTCGGTTGGATAAGGCAATTAACGATCAATTATGAAATTTCAATTTTAAATTTTACCTGATTGTAACCGATCGTTAATAACCAGATTGACCGATTCCTAGTTACGAGGGCCGGTGACACCGTAGTTGTATGAAAATTAAATATTAGATAGCGGATAGCGGGGCAACTGCAAACAGTTGAGAACTGGTCGGAGGATAATCCGGCGACAAAAATAGGAAGCTAGAACGTGAACCACCGATGAATCCAACGGCCCTTATTCTCACATTTCTGCGTATAAATACGAAGCACATTTCTTCTGCATATCTCACCCAAGTACATCAAGAGTTAATAATAATAATTTAGTTTCAATAAAATCCCTTCATTATTTTGTAGTGATCAACAATGGCAAAGACAGCAGTAGTCACCGTCACCGCCTTTGCCCTCTTCCTCCTCGCCGCCACTTCCGCCACCGCCGCCGTCCAGAAGATGTTCGTGGAGGGCAAGGTTTACTGCGATCCTTGCCGTGTTGAGTTCCCTGTTGAAATCAGTACCTTTCTGCCAGGTAAATACAAAGGGTGTAACATTGTGCGATATTTTATTATTAGTATTACTATAATTAGCTTGCATTTTGCCGTGAAAAATTATATTGTGCAATTATTACGAAAAAATTGTAGATCGGATCAATCAAATAATAAAAGATCTCATATACAAAATCTAAAAGTATATACTAGTATTAAAAATCGAATTAATATAGTCATCGTCATCTTACTATTGCATATAATTGCACATGATAGGTTTAATAGGTCATAGTTTGGATTTTTGAGTTAAAAAAGTCAATAGATTTAAAATTTATGATTTATCGGATTATAAATTGAATAATTGAACGTTTTTTATTCATATCACTAATTGAATAAGTTATGTTGGTAGAATTTTCTGCAAAAAAAAGATTATTAATGATTAAATATTCTGATTGTACCGATGCAGGAGCGAAGGTGAACTTGCAATGTAGATGCAGGGAGAACAGGACAATAACGTACGAGGTGCAGGGAGAGACAGACAATACAGGGAGGTACAGGCTACCGGTGGTTGCGGACCACGAGGAGGACTTTTGCCAGGTGAAGCTGTTGGGGAGCCCCGAGGCGGACTGCAATGAGCAATTCAAGTTCATAGACCGAGCCATGGTGGAGCTCACTGACAACATGGGCATGGCTCAGTCGACCCGCTACGCCAACGATATTGGCTACATGAAGTCCACTACTGACCCTCGTTGCGCGAAGATCTTGCAAGACATGGGACTGAACCTTCATGAAGAACAGACCAGGTTCTTGAATTTGATTAAACATTGATCTTTTGTCGTTGGACCTTGATCCTATATTGTAATTGAAGTGTCATGTAATTAACTCTTGGATGGATGTACTTGTGTAACTTAATAAAACAAAAACTATTGATTTAATGGGTGATATATAACTAATTTGATATATGAAATGCTTATGAGTACTAGCGAAGTTGAAGTGAAACATACATCGAGTCGGATTTGAATCAAAATATATATCGAGTAATTAATTAAAAAATAAGTTTTTTTAACCCAATACTAAGTTCAAATATACAACAAAACATTTGTTGTACTTGCTCTAGTGGAAATAGATTTTTACGTGTCATCGGCAATTTTTTTAAATTATTTGAACTATATGGTTATTACTTACTAATAGTTAGCAAATTACGGTAAGTGTATAGTACGGTATTAATACGTTCGGAGTTTTATACGTTATTTCAACATGGCAATACATTTAAAAGTTTGACAACAATCAGAAAATATAAAAAAATTATAATTTTAAAAGTGAATATGAATTAAAATTATTAAAATATCTATTTGATTCCTTCAAATATGTATATTAAACGTGTAATACATGTTTAGTCCGTGAAACATCAAACAAACGTGAAAAAATTAAACGGTTCTACAATAATACAAGAACAAAAAAAATTAACGCATATAGTACGTATACGTGTATTATACAAATATGAAACGAATTTTTTGCTAACTAATACTTAATCCAAGCAAATAAGTAGTGAAGCAAAACTTCAAATACCATTAGTATAATTACGAAACCATAAAAACTTCTACATATAATTTAATTTTCGAGAATAAAAATAAAAGGATCGAAACTCTCCTAACTCAGATCATCATATCGTTTCTTGAAAGACAGAACAATCTCAGTACCAAACTTGAATTCTAGTAATGATCAATCAAACCATTGAAAGAAAGATTCATCTAAAATGGCGTAAAACGACAACACCCTTGGCATGAATTGCGGCATTGCCATCTCTATGTCTTGTTTGATAATTGTAAAATGTTAGGGGGAAACGGCGATGGAATCTGCATCGATTACTGGATCAAAACCATGCAAGCTACGTGTATACATGCCCTAGGAATCCATACACGTGAAATTTCTCTAACTCGAAGCAAGCGCAATGTTGAGTCTAGTACTTTCCGTTTCCGTATTCTACGGGTTAACCGAATCGATCGAGCCACTTTATTTACAACGATTCAGAACAAAAAATCCCGGTCTTGTTCGTTTTCATGATGAGACCAATCATCTCGAAAAAGAGGTATCACAATCATTTATGGATATATTGTCAAATTTGTAGAGGTTCCGAGTTCAAATTTAATATATTTCAAAACAAATATTTTTTTACTTTTTATCTTAGAGAAAAAAGATGAAAAATACCACACAATCATTCATAGATATACCGCCAAATTATTTGACAATGATCATCATAAACAATAATGTTACATTTCAACGATCGAGAGGCATGCTTGAAGTGTACATACGTTCTTGTGATTTCGAAGGCTGTAACTAGTGAATTGACATGCTACGTGTTTCAAGGGGGCCGGTAAATATTAAAAATTAATCATAATACGTTTACCCTTTTGACAGATTTGCCGCAATTTGAAATGTCTATCTTCCGAAGTTTGGAACATATGGTTGTTAAATAAAGCAATGAATATAACAATTAGAAAATTAAGGATGAAATTCGAAAAAAACCAAACAGAATAAAACTAGATTATGATTATAATAAACAAGCAATAAAATTTGATTATGATCGTGGTAAATAAGTTACTGTTTTTGAAACGATTCCTCGACTATTGATGTATTAGCTCAAAGAAGCTCCCCAATTAAGTTAATCATAATTGATGGGCGGATTTTACCTCACTACTCAAATACCCAATAGATTACTCTAATGGGATTATTAATTTCACTAGGGTCTTTCTACTTCTATTACTCAAATCGATTAACTAACTAGACCAAGTAACAGTCTGTGATTGTTTTTGTGAATTTTTTAAGTAACCAATTATTAACTAGCAATGCAAATCAAAGGAAAACAAATTCAAGAGATTGAGTTTCAAATAGGGAATGAAGGTTGCTCGGATTCAAATCCAATGCATGGATGAATGACAAGTTATCTCGATTATTCAGGTTATAACGGCTTGCCAATTTCCTATGGTAGTCTTAGATCACTCTCGCGCCTTTAAGGATCTATTTCGCTCAACCGTGGACTCCTCTCTCGAGCTAATCTACACCTAAACAAAACGCATTAAAAGTGTTCGATGAAATTCCACAACGATAAACGGTGCAAAAAGTCTAAATGGTTCGTTCCTCTCTCGAGCTAACGAATAATCTAGGGTTCTTCCTAAGCGACCTATCAATCTATGTTCCTCTCGGACCCACAAATCAATGCCGATGATTCAATCAAGACGGTCAGACAAAATTGAATCAGAATTTAGGTTTTAGGAAGAACGCATCATAAGTCTAAATAACCTCGATAACAAATCAAGGGGTTAAAACTCCATCATCCATAGAAAAGCTTGACTAAAGCTTCATCTCATCCAAACAACACGAAAAGTTTAGCTACTCATGGTTCGCAAAGCAAGAAGGGAAGAAGGAAGGAGAATAACCCGGAAAGAAAACATGTTCCGTCAAGAATTCTCAATCTTTATCGCCGATCTTCGCTCCTTCTCCAATCGTTGATGTTCTCTCACTTCAATCGATCTCTGAAACTCTTTCTCTCTCTCAGAACTCGAAAATATGTCTAGAATGATAGATATCTCGTCCAAAGGACTGCTCGGGCTTTATATATGTCTACATGAAGAAAAAGCATAGGCTTCGAAAAAGCTCGTAAATCTACGACAGTTTTCCATTCACCCTATCCATTTTCCGAACATGTTATACTTAAATCAATTGAATGTTGGGTACCCTTGGCATGAATTGCAACCTTGCCATCTGAGTGTCTTGTATTGGTTTGTTTGTCATGTTCGTCGTATTTAAACTCAATACCTTTAAATCGCCAGAACCCAAACTTCCTAAATAAATAAATAAATAATCTCCCATCTTCCTCCATTTTAAAAATTATTTAACTAATTCAACCTAAAATCCCCTCTTTAATTTAATCTTATTAGAGCCAAGGATAATGCCTCTTCCTAACTTATTAAAAATGAATTTCCTGTTTTTATAACATTTATGAAATATAAAACTTACAATATTCCAGAGGAATCTCAATTCCATCTGGATAGGGAATCAAAGTAGCAAGTGACATTACAATACTAGAATACGAAAGGCAAGCTGTCTTATCTATCTATTATCTATAACCATTATTGGTCTATCATTACCTTCCCACCAGATAAACTAAAGCATTCTACAAATTATATCCCAAGTACATACGGACTCCTCAACTTGCATTCTACAAATTAAAATCAACATTCATCAGGAATTTGCATTCCTTGTGGTTGCAGGTGGTTGATTGTTAGGAGCAATGCAATTCCAAATAAGTATTTTACTAATTTTATACTTTAAAAAAATCATATTTATTCCGTGAATAGAGGCGTAGCTAAAATCCAGCTAAATGGGGTTTGTGTATACAACGAAAAAACAAAAATAAACAAAAATATTTCATATTTTTAATACTTTACGATGAGTTTTTATGTTATGAAAGTAGTGTATAATATATTTTTTGTTCAAATTACAATTCTGCGAATATAATTTTTCTTAATATACTCCAAAAATCGTTCAAAGATTCATCTCTTATTCGATTGTAAAGTTTGTTCTTGACACAGAAAATAGAAACGTAGATAAAGTAAGACGACATTACAATTTACAACTGATAAAAGAGTGGAACGAAGCGCTGCATTTTAGTATTCTATTCAGAAATACTTCATTACTTATTTAGTAAATAATTATTTCGCTATAAAATTCAATTTTCAACTTCTTAGAGTCAAACGAGAAAAGCTTACTACTTGTTAGAGTCCTTTAAAATGTTGAGATGGATTTTCCTAAGTTTAATTTTTAATTTTAGTTTTCATATTTTTTTCATTGTTTCCAACTAGCTAGGAATCAAAGTAGTGACTACTAACCCTTAATTCTCCTCCATAGAATTCTCCAATGTTGATGAGAAACTTGTCTATTTTTTTTAATAAAAATTCAAATAAATATTTCCACATTTATTTATTATTTTAAGAAATGTAAATTATCAGCTTTCTTATTACAATAAACGAATTTATTCGGCTGAAAAAAGGCACTAATCATGCTTTGAGATATAAAAACGGCATGGACATGGATGATCACGACATTAATTCTAATTAGTAATATGCCCTAATTATTAATTAAGTAAGCTTATTAATTAATATCTGCCTAAAGTAAGCGACAAAAATGCAAAGTCAACATATTTCGTCACGCTAATTTTCATTTTAGAACATTTATTTTTTTGCTATCGGTTTACTTAATTTATTACCCAAGACTATTTATGGTTGACGAACGTAAATGGATTACTTAAAGAGTTCAAAAATAATTACCAAACCCAAAAGGCTAACCTAGTTGAGTTTGCGGCAGCTAGTTCATTGCTCAAAATGATACGTGTTATGGTTTTAGCGGACGGAATTTTTTTAAGCAAGATTAAATCGGAATTTTTTTGCAATTACCCGGACTTACAGCGCGCCGCACGTCATAGGATGTGTCGCGCGTTGTAGGGTTCCTCCAACGGTTACTTTCTAACTGTTGTTACGTGACTGTTAGAAAGTAGCCGTTGGAGGCCAGCTACAGCGCGCGGTGCATCTTAGGATGCGCGGCGCGTCCTAGCTGGCCTCCAACGGCTGCTATAAATAACCCCCTTCTTCATTTTGCACAGATTCACTAATTCTTTCCTCCTTCCTTCTTTGGTTTTTCAATACCGACAAGCAAATTCTTATTCCGCATTCAACTAGTCGGTAATATTAGTATTATTTTTTTAGTAATTTTCTCAATTTTTTGCCTACTAATATTTTTGTTGTTGTAGGATGGATTACTTGTATGGACCAAACACCTATGTGCGTTGACCTCGAGCCGATTGATGGAGAACTACTTTGGGGCGAGCGCAACCGAAATGGAGCCGGTAAAATTTTCGACAATGAGGTTCGTACCATTTGAATAATGCTTTGAGAATATTAATAGCCTAGTGTTAAATAATATTGTCTAGTATTAAAAATATGAGTACTTCATTATGCCTAATGTTAGAAAATGTTAATACTTGCTTATGCCTAATGTTAGAAAGAATCAGTGTGCTTATCCGTAATGTTAGAAAATATTAGTAATTGCCTAATATTATTTTAGATACTAATAAGAAATTCATAATATTTTAAATTTATTATTTATTAGTATATATTAGGTACTTACTTAGCGATGTTAGATACTAATAATCATTGCCTACAATATCGAATAGGAACCTACCGTTATCCTAGAGTGTCGTAGGACGTCTCACATCCCCCCATACCATCCCCACTTCCGCCTTTTCTTGGAGGCTGTCGGACTCTTATCGATTGTTGATCTTACGACCCTTTCACCGGATCCGCATCTTGTGACGGCGATGGCGGAGAGGTGGAGGCCGGAGACGAACACTTTCCACATCTACCATGGGGAGTGCACATTGACTCTGGAGGACGTGGCAATGTTGACCGATTTATATAGGGCTGAGTAGAGAAATTGGTAGGAGGGGTGAGTTGTTTCACCACAAAATGTACAATTTATATAGGGCTGGCAACTAGCAGTTGAATCGACCCTAAGATGTGCCACGCACCGTAGGATGTGCCGCGCATTCTAGGATCGATCCAATGGTTATATTCAAACAGCGGTTATAAAGCAACTGTTGGAGGAACCCTACAACGCGCGGCGCGCTGTAAGTCCTGGTAATTGTCAAATCGTATAATTTACATTTTGAGTTGATTATCTACGTAATTTTCAATTTAATCTTGCCTACAAAAAAAATTCGGTTAAAATACTGTCTCATCTTGATGGTTTGGATCGTATTGATGATATCAACCACCAAGTTGAAGCCACACCACACAGTACCAGACTATAAATCATGCCTAGCTCCCACAGAATGAAGCATGCACGCTCTCATAATTACAAAGAAAAAATTCTTTTGATACGTATTCTTTGTCAATTTTTCTCTCTTTTTGACTCCTACATCATCACTAAATTCATTACATTACACTCCCAGTTTGCGAGAAACCACACAAACATTGGACGAGATGATATAGTTCAAACCCAACGATCACAAAAACAACAATTCACTTGTATATTCCAAACTATAGGGATCACTGTATCCTATAGTCATCTTAATTTGCATCGTCATCTTAATTATAAATAATATTCTATAGTGGTCCGACTGTGTTATACTTTTATTTCGGTTTTAAGCCGATTGGTTTTGGTTTGGAGTAATCTTAATTTATGATAGGATGCTATTTTGTAAGTGTTAATTAATCGTCACAATATATAGTTTTATCAATTAAATATATCCTCAAATCAAATTAGTACGGTGATAATGACTCATCCTATCAATTTCGAATCCCACTCACAACATTTTTGGGGAAAAATGCATATATACAAAAATGGTTCGATCGGTATGTTAATCATCGTTAAACCATCCCGATTTTGAGGTCAAATCGAGTCAACATCCACTTTAAACTAATCTCACAAACAGCCAGCCCGCTTTTTTCAAGTGACCCGGAAAGTCCGGTCTTTTGTTTCTGTTTTTTATCAGAGTAACGGTTTGGTCGTTTGGGTAATGGTTCGGTCATTGGGTATTGATATTTAAAGATTTAAATTAAGGGTCCAGCCTGAAGACTATATATTTAAACTTTAGTTGTCTAGCTATCTTTTTCCACCTTCATTTAGCCTGATTATTTTTAGATAAATCAGCCTGAATTATTTACACACACGTTTTATTTTTGTACCCAAATTGACTATACTTTAACTTTTAATGAGATTTCTATCAATTTCGACATAGAAAGTATTTCTGTTACATTTCTAAAAATAAACACTTAGCATAAATAACATGAGTGTTTGTGTTTGGTGTTTACAATATTTTCGGATCTCGATATAAATCTATCTTCGTGGTCTTATCATAATGATAAAAATGTTGTATACATTTGATAAGGTTTTGAAGTGTTATTCATTCGAATACTAATAATACTACCGATGAATAACTATTTACTATCCAACTCGTTGTCTTTTTATATTCAAAATTATATCAATTTTACTTACTTTTTGAAGGTTCGAAATTCACAAACATCAAAATCAAGGCTCAAAGACTGCAGTTTTGAATTGATCCTCATTATTTTTTGTATCATTGCTTATATTCACTGTCATCGTTTTTAAATTAGTGAATGCAGTTGACATTTGCCACACAGTTTGAAAATTATAATCAGAAAATGGTTACTCATTCAAAACCCGTCTAATTTAAGGAAATAAAATTCGGTTAATTTGAACAATTGACGAACATGGGCAAATCCGATATTCGTTTAAAATGGGTAACGGATAGGGACGGAATATCCGCCCCAATGGATACCACTATGTATATTATGTTGTTCAGTTACAAAAATATAAACCAAATCCCATTCAGAGTTCAGTAAATTCCTACCTTCTCTTTCTATTTACACGGAAGCCTATTCAAACTATTTTGATTATACGGTTCATTGGTTATGTTGAATTTGTTTTGTTGTGTTATTGAATACGACCCCTTTTTTGCCAATAATAGCGATTATATTTCGACTATTCTACAATCTCAAAATCAGAAAATGCTATATTGTGTCTATTGAATGAATAATTTATTTTATCGACTAAATATGTAAATCCAAAACCCACAAACTAATAGGCACAATTTAAAAATTATACCCGTTTGTAAAAATATGTGAATATAAGTAAAACTGGACAACCAAATGAACGAATAATGGATATACCAACCCGTCAACATACCCAGCCATCCTTAATTATATAGTCTTGATTGAATAGAGTTCATATAAAATAGAATCATACAGGAAGGAAAGAACTTACAAAGAAATTACAAATGAACTCAATGAAGGAAAAATTAAAGAATATATAAAAAAATTATACTTTATACATTCTAAGAATATTTGAAAAACATAATCAAATACTACATCAAATATATTAACTAACTTATTAGATGTAACATGAATAGAGAGGGAATTAAAAACCAAATTAGTAGCTATGACAGTCTGACTTAATAAATAAATTAAATTAATAATAAATCTTTTCAATAAGATAACAAATTTCCCCTATCTATAAATACTTACAATACACTCCTTCACATTTATCATCAACCTCTTCTCTCTTCTTCCTTCTTCCTTCTTCATCAAAACAAAACAGTGATTCTCACATGGCTCACCAAATTCCATCTTCCGACGCCGGCCATCCGACCAACCGTGTCACCGCCGTCAACGTCACCCCTTCCCCTCCCCACTTTTCCTCCGGCAACAACGATGGCCCTTTCCCTTCCTCCTCCGACTCTGACGACCAACAGGTGGTCTCCACTTCCTAATCTCATCTACTCTCTCTTTTCTCTTCACTCATAATTAGTTATTGACTCTAAAGTTCGAACTCAAATCAACGTAGCAGGCTCAGAAGACGGCTTCCCTCGGTCTAGCCCGGCTCTCCCCCAGTCTAAACTTGTAACAAAATTGAACTGTTGATTTGACTAAATTTTTTTTGTCTCGTCATCTCCAGTAAAAAATGATAAAATCATGAACCAATTTAAACAATTAAAAAGAATAAAAATTAGGGTGGGGGAAATTATGAAATGTCGAGGAGATTGTAACTGAGGTTAAAATATGAAGAGTAAAAAGGGGTCGATAAAAAGTTTAGGGAGTATTTTGTAAATGAGTGTGCTATTTTGTTCCTCTTGTCTCCCAATACGTATGAATTTGAGATATTTTGTTCGTCAAAACAAAAGAATACAATTCATTATTATTAAAATTCTATTTATTTTAACTCATTTCTCATTAAACCATCCTAAATTTATCGATGATTCCAAACTAACAATTTATTTCTCACTAAGCCATCCTAAATTTATCGATAATTCCTGACTAACAATTTATTTCTCATCAAACCAGCCTGGATGGAAGAAGTTTATGAAATGTATTGGGCCTGGATTCCTCGTCTCATTAGCCTATCTCGACCCTGGAAACTGTAATTATCATCACACTACTACTAATTAATTAATTAATTAATTTTCAGTTCACTTTTTATTTCCATAAAATAAGTGAATTAACCGTATTATTTTTCTCGTAATGCAGTGGAAACAGATTTGCAGGCAGGTGCTAACCATGGTTACGAGGTGATCAGATAAACACAACAACTTATAACAGTTTTTCAATTACTTAAGTGATTAATTAATAATTAATTAACCTTCCACAATGTTGGAGTGGTTGATGGTTTAGTCAATATTTTATTAATTATTTTCTTGTTGTCATTGTTTTTCTTGTCTTGTAATTGTTAATTAATCAGCTACTCTGGATTATACTAATCGGGTTGATTTTCGCTCTAATCATCCAATCTCTCGCGGCCAATCTCGGTGTCAGCACCGGTAAGGCGAAAAAATCAATTTCGAGATCGATTCAAGTATATCTCGGAACATAGTCGATTTTGAGTTACTAACGTTTCTAATTGTTGTCATTAGGGAAACACTTATCGGAATTGTGCAAGGCTGAGTACCCGCCGTTTGTGAAGATATGTCTTTGGTTGCTGGCCGAACTCGCTGTAATTGCTGCCGACATACCCGAAGGTCTGTACTCGGCTCTTACACTAACGAACTATGCTAATTTGCTTAATTATTATTGCTTAGTTGACGGACTAAACAACTGAATTAAGTAGTAGGGTAAAAGGAATTAATTACATGCCACTTGAACCCACCAAATTCACTACCATGTCTCCATCGATGTTTTCAACAACTAATTTTTTTTGGTGAAATTCAACAACCAATTAAAATGTTCGAACATTGTTTTTTATAACGACTGATAATTGAAATTACAATTAGAGACTTTAGTCAATAGTTGAATCAGATGGTCGGAGACTTTAAACGGGATTTTAAATTTTGAAAGGTGCATTAAACGAAAATACAAAATTACATAAAAGTTTTTCGTTTTGAAACCACAAGGGCGATAGTGGAATTGGGATCGAAATATGCACGGATAAGGATTTAAATAAAAAATCTGTATAATTCACTAAAAACCTGATACTCTTACAATGCGGATCGATTCAACTAAATTTATGATTATTACTGTTAACTTATAGGTTGATTATAAATTTAAATTTGATAAAGTATTATTCTAAATAAATAAATGTAGGAACATAACTTCAAATATAATCAGTCGGGTAATAAAATAATAAATATTTTACATATAAATTAATAATCTAGGTAAGCGACTTGTTCCAACATGACCAATCACTAAACGTCCGATCCAAACTTAAAATTATCTTGAACTGAACTCAAGAAAATCGTTGAATATATACCTCTAATTTCATCGTCGACTCTAAAAGGGAGTAATTCTAGTTTTTTTATATCCAAATATCAGTATCAAAGGTCGACAATTACGTACGTCTCATTATGTTTATGTCATCTCTTTATAAGACTTCTTGTCGTATCGTGCCTATCCTCAAGAAATCTGTAAAATATCTAAATGAAATTACGAAACTAATTAATTACGTAATTAATAAAAGTTGACAAAAACGGACTGTCGTTTCCGTTGTATCGTTTACTAATTTAGTCTCTTATGGGTTTTTGTTTTGCTTTCGCGCCAAATAATCCGGCGCTGCATGTCGCATGCAATGTCTGCCGCCTCATCACCTTTTTTTCACTCGTATTGAACAATTGGAATTATTTGGTTAATAATTAATTAGAACTAATTAATTAATTTAATTGTTGTGTTTTTGTAGTGATTGGGACAGCTTTTGCTCTGAACATATTGTTTCACATCCCAGTTTGGGCCGGCGTCTTGTTAACTGGCAGCAGCACCTTGTTACTTCTTGGCCTGCAAAAATATGGGGTAATTCATTTTATTTTATTTTTAAATTGGGTAATTAATTAAATTATTAATCATACGCCTTAATTTAATTATAGTTATAAGAAAAATTTGGAATCAGAATCATTGAACATTCTTTTGTTATTTTGTTGATTTATGTATTCTGTTGATGGTTGTTGACCATCTTTTTGTTTGTTGTCGTCTTGTTCAAAACACACATATATTGTAAACGGCATATATCGTGGAAATATGTGTATATCGAGTGTTAATCTTCCTAATAACGACATTAATTTCTCGACATTTTAGAACCTGACGCTACTTGTGATGCAAATCCGATCCATATAGAGGACAAACGATGTATTCAGTCGGACATCCCTTAATGTCCTCAAGACGCCTCGCTTCTTATATTCCTTACTTAATTCATTATCATGACTTTTTAGTTTCGTAATTCGATCGATATGGATAAGTAAGAAGTTCAAGAATCATGAGAGTTACAGAACAAACTGAATTCAAGTGGTCATTATGTGCTGGTAATTTCATTTGTAGAGTTAAGTGACCAATTGGTAGATAAACTATTGTTGAGTGACTGTTACGTGATAAATAAAGTTTGTGTTCTGTTTTTGGCAGGTAAGGAAGCTGGAGATGTTGATATCAGTGTTGGTATTCGTAATGGCTGCTTGCTTCTTCGGCGAAATGAGTTTTGTCAAGCCGCCGGCGAAAGATGTTCTTAAAGGCATGTTTATCCCCAAACTTGCCGGCCAAAGCGCCACCGGCGACGCCATTGCCCTCCTCGGCGCCCTTATCATGCCGTAAGTACTGTCGAGAATATGATTCATATGAAATGTCGATACGGGTAGTTATTGAAGTATTCATGTTGTTCGATTCAAGCCCGCATAGGAATCAGTCAGTGTTGAACGGATTATTTAAAATTAATTTGGACCGATTGTTAATTAATTTGACTTACTAGCTAGTTAGAAACTAATATTATAATTAGTGATTTGGATCATGACTAGTCTGACTAAATATTCCTACAGGCATAATCTGTTTCTCCACTCGGCTTTGGTCCTTTCCCGAAAAGTCCCGAATTCTGTCCGTGGAGTCAACGTGAGAAGATTCGACGGAACCCCATGATTCAACATTTTGATTTGTGATATGGTTTCTTAATCACTGCTGATTTTTGGTTTTTTTTTCCACCAATTCTGAAGGATGCTTGCCGGTATTTCCTGATCGAGAGCGGATTCGCACTGTTCGTGGCGTTCCTGATCAACGTGTCGGTCATCTCTGTCTCCGGCAAAGTCTGCTCGGCGACTAACATCTCGCCGGAGAATGCAGAACGTTGTAGCGACCTCACTCTCAACTCTGCTTCTTTCCTTCTTAAGGTAAATTGCTTAAACTGTATAAAAAAAGTAATCACCTTCCTAGTTTCGATTTCAACCACTATACTATGCCAAATGAACAAACGACTCATTGTACTATTGGTTATTTACAAATGACGCATTTAACAAAATTGATGTTGAATTTATGTACCATTGCGCACCTTGGCTCGAACCTCGGTGCATCTTGGTATGGACCATGATCCAGACCTTGATCGAGAGGGTCTTATAATTATTTTCTGGAAATTTGAGCTAAGTTAGCATAATATTAACCCGGCACCGATTGTAATTTCAAGAATTTCGTAACATAGGACTCGTCTTTTAGCTTGGCATATTACGAACACTAAAAAAAACATTATTCGCGATATGGTTTACATTTTTTCGGAATTTGTGCTAAATTTTGGGTCGGGTTTTTTCTGATGGGTTTCAGAATGTGTTGGGAAGATCAAGCAAGATCCTATATGGGGTAGCATTGTTAGCTTCAGGGCAGAGTTCAGCAATCACAGGGACATATGCAGGGCAGTTCATAATGCAAGGGTTCTTGGATCTCAAGATGAGGCCTTGGTTGAGGAACCTTATTACGCGGTCTATCGCCATTACTCCTAGCCTCATCGTTGCCATCATCGGAGGATCTGCTGGTGCCGGTAGACTCATCATCATCGCTTCGGTTAGTATCTCGATACTCATATTCATCTCATTGTAGGCTACCAAAATCGCACCAGTTCGACGAATCTTATGTATATGCTTTTGGTTGCAGATGATACTATCATTTGAGCTGCCATTTTCACTCATCCCACTTCTGAAATTCAGCAGTAGCAAAACCAAGATGGGACCTTACAAGAACTCGATTTATGTGTGTAGTAGTAACACCCTAAAACCTTACACTTACATTACATAGTACTTTCCTTCCACTAATCAACTCAACCATATTTGAACCTCTAGATCATCGTCGTGTCGTGGGTTCTCGGGCTAGGAATCATCGGCATCAACGTCTACTACCTAACGACCGGGTTTGTGGGTTGGTTAGTAGACAGTGACCTCCACAAAGTTGGGAAAGTGTTCATAGGGATCCTGGTTTTCCCACTCATGGCAATCTATGTTCTCGCCGTCATCTACCTAACATTCAGGAAGGATGTCGTCGAGACTTACATCGAGCCGGTTAAGAACCAATCGGCGGCCGAAGAAGGGCTCGGAGAGGCTGGTGACAAGTTGCATTACAGGGAGGACTTGGCTAGTGTCCCACTGCCCAAATAAGAGGCTCATCTAGCTACTTTGGCTTTGTATTTCAGTGTGTACTATATGTTATGGTGTAATTTGTAGCATTTGAAGCGAACTTTCGAGTTTGAGTACATTTTATGAGTTCAATTATGGAGGTTGATGGACTATACACTAAAGACTGTGATGCCTTGAATCTTGTCGCCTCCGATTCGTGGGACTCTAGCCTAAGGTTCGTTGTGGTTTTTGGATACTGATATAGGAAATAACATGGAACCAACCGATCAATTGGAACAAACTCATTTACTGGTGATTTGTTTTTGGATTTGGATGGGATTCGGAGAGTGATTTCGTGGGGACGGTGATTTGGTTGAAATACCACATTTGTGATTTCATAGAAATCACAAAATCAAACAATCCGTTACTACGTTCGCCTTTTTTCAGTATGCTTTCTCACTTGGTTTTCTGGCTCGAATGCAGTTCAAGGTCAGAAGTCAGGACTCAACCCATTTAGAGCCATGCCGGATGAACCGGTTTACGAGTCTTGGGAATCGTTGGAGACCCTGAACTCGAGCTGGAGTTCAGGCAATGTTGGATAAAAAAACAGGGGATCAGGCTACTGCCCATTCTGTGCAGCAGCAGTTTTTTTTTCAAAATCTTACCACTCCAAACCGCAAAGGATGACAACTCGAGAAGAAAAGAAGGGGAAAGACCAAACCATTTTTGGGTTCTTACGAATCCAGGCATCATTTCTAAAATCCGAACGTAAGGTGCGAAGAACCGGAAACAAATAGCGAGTCTCGGGAAAAGAGATTTCGACCGGAATTTGATTCGTCTAACACCATTAGCAGTCCTTCAAGTGATGCTCAAACAAGGATGCCATCTCAATCTGCAGTTTGGAAGTAAAAATCTACACTGTCAAGTGCTAGAAAACGATCACTGGAAGGAATAATAGTTATTGAAATCAGAATAACTTACAGCGGTCAAAGCAGCCTCAGCACCTTTGTTACCGGCTTTCCCGCCAGCCCGGTTGAGAGCCTGAAGTTTTGTAGAAAGATGAAGA
This sequence comes from Linum usitatissimum, assembly GCA_030674075.2. Lineage (NCBI taxonomy): Eukaryota > Viridiplantae > Streptophyta > Magnoliopsida > Malpighiales > Linaceae > Linum > Linum usitatissimum. The sequence continues at coordinate 5,327,668 of JAUJYP020001374.1, forward strand.
AAGTTGTTAGCCACCATTTGAGAACGAGCGGGGAACTAAGTAATATGCTAAACTATGTTATAAACTCACCTGGTCCATATCTTCACATGTAAGGACACCAAATATACATGGGACTCCTGCAAAAGCAATTAAGAGACCGAATAAGATACTTAAACTTTCGACTGAAAGAAGGATTCAGAAATGATATGCAGTTTAGGTGGAGATGCTAAAGAATGCGAGACCAAAATCCTTCTTTCTCAACTAACGAGTTTTACTTTAAGCACAAGGCACAACAGCATGCCATCATTACAGGAAGTAGAACTAATACGAGGCCGAAAAGAACCAGTCCTTTTCCTTCTTAAAAACCTAGTTTTCTCAAATTGATGTCAGTGACCGAATACAACCCGCAAAAGCAACAATAAAAGGTGTCACATTTGGTTAAAGTCTTGTCGATAAAAACAGGATGTAAAATGGATGAAGGTACAAGATCAAAATGCACTATACAGATAGTCATGTCTAGGGAACAAATTAAAGTAAACCTCAATCTATAGTTGCATGGACATAAGGACATTCACGAACTTAATCTTGTTGATTTGAGCAAGTTCTCATTTCTAAATTAAGAGCAAAAAGGGAAGACCTATATAGTGATTCCTCGAATATGCAAATATAGGACCAAGTTCTACCAACCTGAGTTTAGACCAGCTGACAGTACTCCAGATGCAGCAGAATTCGCAACAGCATCATAATGAGAGGTGTCACCTCTTATCTATAGCGAGAAGAAAAAGTATAAAGAGTTCAAGCATCATATTCGATCGGGAAACATGAAATGCTGAGTCTTGTCAAGTCGTGTTCCCAACAAGTTGCAATCAAAATTAGTTACAGAGAAAAGATATCATACCACAGCTCCAATACACAACACTGCATTATACTTCCCTGACTTGCCTAGCTTCTCTGCAACTACACCTACTTCAAAACTACCAGGAACCCAAACAACCTGAAACATAGAACAACACAAAACCAAATGAACAAATGAAGAAAAAATGACAAAAACGCAGATTGGTGAACTGTAAGAAATCTGCAATTTATCATTACATCGATGTCTTCTTCGTTGACGGAGTACCTCGTGAAATTCTCGATAGCTCCTTCTAACAGCCGCCTAGTCACTATCTCATTGAACCGCGCAACCACCTTTCCCCCATAAGGAATAACAAAATTCAAATTTCACCACAAAAAAAACAACAGAAAGCACCAAATAAAATTCACAAGGATTGACTCACCACAGCGAATCGGAGCCCTTCAGCTCGTGTAAGCGATCCAACAACATGCTTTACAGCTTCCGGCGCTTCCAGAAGCGACGATTTCCGTTTCGCCACGACGGGAGTAAGAGCGCTAGCATTCCCAAAACCTGGAGAATTTTCACATACTGACTTAAGTGAGTATTTTTACAACATTGAAAGGAAATTTGAGAGAAGGGCGCGATGAAAGAGTTTACCTTGGTGAGGCTGCGGGACGGAGACGGGGGAGTTAGAGGAATTAGAGGAGGAGAACGAGAGGTGGTTGATGGTTGTGATGTGGCATCGGCGGCGTTGACTGCGGTGGTTGGTGAGAAGAGACGAGGATGTTTTGGTGGACGGCGATGTCAAAAGAGACGCCATTGACGAAGGAATAAAATGACAGGGAGAGATGGAAGCAGTAGGTTGAATCAAATCAAAGAAAGAGCGGCGAATTTCTCAGATTTGTAACTTCTTCTTCTCCGGTGGAAGCTTTGTTGAGCTCTCGCTCACTTGACGGGATGAGTCAGCTGCTTCACCTACGAAACAAAATAAAATAACCATAAAAGGAAAGTAATTCCCAGTTCAGTGGTTTGGGCTTTTGGTTGGTTTGATGAGTTGGGCCAAGATCCGTAGGGCTGATGGAACGAGGCCCTAAAGATCTAATGGGCTAATCCGCTTGAGAATTATATTGCAAATTCCCATGTGTTATGGTTCTTCACTTTTCAAAAAGGGATACCGGTTTGTAGTATTGGGTCAACCGGTTTATCATGATTGCTCGGACCATGGGTTTGGCTAATAAAGCATTAGCTACCACTTACATAGACAACATATTCTGATTCTCCAATTCAAATTTGTGCTCCTCTACGTCTTTTTTATGAACAGACTAGTATTAGGAATAATCGCACTGGTTTATGGAGCAATTCATCTCTGTTTTCGCAAAATTTCTTTTCATTTCTGTTAAATTTACCGATTAATGATACATATTAGGAGTCCTTTGTATATCACATCTCACAAAAGCACCCACTTTGCATTGCCAAAAATAGCTCATCTTTGCAACCTTTTGTCCTTGTCGAACATGTTTGCTTGCAATCCAAGGCATCGAGAGTTCAGAGTGACAAGACATTGTAGCAAGCTAGAGTATCTAACATCCTTTTGTCAAACCGATCAATCTTCAAACATGTGATGTCGAAGATTTTGATTTGAAGATCCTCTCTCTTGCCATTTTCGCCTGCCGGAGCATTACCGATTAATTGGACCGATTAAACTTTAAATCGATTCGATTCAAAATGTTCGAGGTTATATTCAAGAGGTGGAACTTTTGGCAAACCTGTTTCTCCCAATTGGTGCAGCCAGTAACCAGAGCAAGAAGAACAGTTTGTAAAGTGGCACCAACTTGAATCCCAATCCATAGCCCTTTGCCATCAAGTTGGAACCAAAATCCCAGCAAACCAGCTACTGGAATTCCACAGAGATATAATGCAGCCAGATTCACATATGCTCCAATATGCTGCCACCCACAGCCTCTAGCAACTCCTGGATCATAATCAACCATTTAGAGAGGTTATGCATGGAAGAAGCTGAAACAAGATTGAAGTAGGAAGTTACAGGACCTGAAAGGATTTCTTGTAAGCCATCCACGATGATGGAGAGGCAAACCAGAGGAGCCATGTCGGATACATGTTTCACAACTTCTATGTCACTACTGAATGAGTATCCAAAAACCTGTCTCCCTGTGAAAAGGATTCCACTCACTATAGCCAGCTCTGCAACTGCCAGGATTATGACTGTGTGCACTGCTCTGCGAGCAGCTCGTGTGTTCCCGGCTCCTAGCTCGTTCGCAACTCTAGTGCTGCACCAGTTGAGAAAGGGTAAGAAGCAGAAAGCCTAGATCGGTTAAGTAATGGCGTGACTGAGAAGAAAATGGCCACCAGATTGCAAACCTTACTGCAGCACCTAGCCCGTATGGTACAGCATATAGTGTTCCAATTGTTGTGAGACTGTCACATAAGGAGAAAAGTTCAGCAATGAATGTTTCTTGAGATGCACGTATTCTTGCTATCTAATTATCAGGATACATGGTTTCTTCAAATTCGTGTGTTCTGTAGTCTAATGATGTCATTTAAGAATGTCTAAAAAGAGCATACCAAATGGAGAGGACTGAAGTTTGGAGTTGTGGATTGGGCAACAGCCCCGATAGCATGATTACAACTTCATATGACCACCATTGCAGGCTGGAAATACCAGAAATTAAAGTTATGAAAAGTTCTGCCAATGATTACTAATTTACTACAAGGGAAATGAAAGAGTGAAAGTGCGTGTAACAACATTTACCAAATCATGGTTGCAGAAGGGACAGCGAGGCAGAAGAACTCTCCAATTCCGTGGAATAACTCCATGGAGATCGGAACACGAGTTTTTGCACAGGAAGGAGAGAATGCCATGAAAAGTAGAAGAAACGTGACATTCAACCAGAAGGATATGCCTACTGAAAGTGCACCGCCAAGGTTATTGAGTCCGGATTTGAAGATCAAAACCCAAGAGAGAGGAATGTGGACAGTGATTGTGAGGCAGGAGCACATCAGCATTGGAATGATTAGACTTTGTGCCAGGTAGTACCTGAATACAGATGAATAACAACTATTTTATATGGATTTTTTTTAGGGTTATCGTTTAACTTTTATGATTTAAATTTTTACTGTTCTCTATAGTACCTGACCAGAGGCTGATATACTGCAGCAGCAAAAAATGCAGGCACAAGCCACTTTGTGAAGACACCAGCTTCATGAGCAATGATGGGATCCTGACCAATTTGCACCAAAATCCACTCCATATTGAACCATGCTAAAGAAAGAACGATGCAAACCGAGATCAAGGAGAAGATGGCACTGTATGTTTGCATTCCAATCTTCCTGTATTGCTGTGCTCCATAAGCTTGTCCGCATAGTGTTTCTAGAGCACTTGACATACCTACCTGCATCATGTTTCTTCACATGAAATCTTGTGGACTGTTCTCTTTGAGGTCTAAACTCGGATTTTAACTATAAGCAAAGAACAGAAAAGAGAACTCAACTGAGAAGGTATTGCGAAGAGAGCTTACCAGAAGGCTGAAGCAGGTGACATTGGAAAGAGAGATGGCAATGGCAGAGCTAGAAAGAGCTAGCTCACCAAGATGACCAACCATCATCAACGACACGACGTTTAGCGCGCACATCGATAGATTCACAGCAACCATAGGCACTGCTATGTAACCAAGCTTCTTAGCTTCCTGGATATAAACATCCCATGTAACATCTCTTCCTTCTTCCCTCTCTTTGGGAACCAAGCTTTCTTTCATGTCATCATAGTTCCCCACTTCTTCCATCCCCTCAGTAGATACTAAAATCAAAAGACTAGCTAAACACTTTCAATGAACCAAGTTCCTAATCCTGATCTGGACAAACTATGTTTATTATGTATGACGATTACCCATAAACTAATGTCTTCTGCTTCTGTTCAAATGTTTTATTTATTCATTTAACGGATGGTGGGCTTATCGTGGTAAAGGAAAGCACCGAGTGTTAAAGTTACTTTAACAGACTGCACTAAAACATAACTGCATTGGTGCTTATATAAAAAAAGTATTAAAATTTAGAAATAAAAGGAACACTTGACAAAGGTTAGAGGAAAGTTGGCAGGCTTACAGATAGAAAATATTGGTAGGATGTAAGCAGGCTGCCGCCCGTTCCCCCCTAGATTCAGTAACATGAAGACATGTAAATGATAGAGGAAAATTTGGTTAGTTTATATTTTCATAAGACTCGATGCAACAGTTGCAGAATGAAAAAACATTTTTGCTATCCTACTAACAAAACTGATTAGCTCTTCTCCCCACTTGGAACAAGATTTCTCGACGATGTTTCAAGATCATTAACTTTTCAACTGCAAAACTACCAAACTTCTTTTCGGCTCAAACCAATGGGTCTCTAATGGTTGATGATCCTCCTTCAAGTATCCTCTCCCTGGCATTGCTTGCCTGGCGTAGAACAAGTGTTAGGAACAAAAAGAAAAGAGCCCTTCTAAAGATCATAACTATAACTGTTTAAGAGAATAAAAAAGAAATTAGCAGACCTGTTTTTCCCAGTTAGTGCAAACTGTAACGAGGAATAGAAGTAGTGTCTGTGCAAATGAACCAACTAGAACTCCAATCCAAAGACCCGTCCCTCTTAGGTCTGTCCAGAAACCCAACAAAACTCCTACAGGAATGCCGATTAGATAGAAGGCTCCAAGGTTAACATAAGCTCCTATATCCTGCCATCCACACCCCCTTGCAATTCCTGAAAGAACCCCTTGCAAACTGTCCATTATCACTGACAAGCATAACAGAGGAGCCATCTTGGTGACATAGTCAACCACTTCCTTGTCATTGCTGAAGCTATAACCAAAGACATGACGGCATAGAAAGAGGGCACCACTCAGTAACAATGCCTCAGTCGCTGCAATGGATAGCACACAGCTTACTGATCTTCGAGCCGCCTCTGGTCTCCCTCTTCCTAGCTCATTTGAGACTCTAGTGCTGCAGGAGCAATTGTATTGAAAGCAAAACATGTTAATAGGCAAGAAGATTGCATTTCATTTTCATATTTCCCCATGAGAATTCATCTCTTATAACTCATACATACCTAGCTGCAGCACCAAGTCCAAATGGTATAGAGTAGAAAGTTGAAGTGGTGCTGAGACTGCAAAAAAATGGAAAAAAAGATTTAAGCCAAAGGAATTACTGTACATCGAATTTCTTGCAAAGAAAACCAGAATCATTTGAAGGTATACCACACTGATAGGACTGATGTTTCAAGCACGGGATTAGGGAGTAAACCCGAAAGCAAAACCACAAGCTCAAACGACCACCACTCCAAGCTGCAAAAACACAAGAAGATAAGGAACATATGAGCATGGTCTTAGACATGACATTACAACAAGAACAGTGAAGAAGAAACCTTACCAGAGCATGAAAGCAGAAGGGATAGCATAGCGGAAGAACACCCCAATACCACGGAACGTCTCCATAGAAATAGGAGCCCTAGTCTTGGCACATGAATGTGAGTACTTCACGTAAACCGCAAGACCAACAAAGGTCAACCAATTCGACAAGCAAATTGCCAATGCTGCCCCCACTTCCCGCAGTCTAGTCCTGAACACCAAAAACCAGCACACTGGTAGATGGAAAGCAAGCGAAATAACAGCAGTCGTTAGCATGGGGAGCACCAAGCTTTGTACTTGAAGGTATCGAACAACCGGCTGGACCATTGCGTAAGCAAATAGAGACGGAATCAGCCATATCTGTAGCTTCCCAACTTCACGTGAGATGGTGGGATCTTGTCCAACTAAAACAAGTACGCTCTCCATGTTGATCCAGAGCAAGGAAATGGGAATGCAGGCTAATAATAGGCAGAATATTGCAGTGTAAGTTTGCGTCGCAAGTTTCTTGTACTGCTTAGCTCCATAGGCTTGCCCACACAAGGTTTCAAGGGCACTCGACATCCCAATCTGCAACACTCGTATATATGCAGAAGCTCTCATCATTTTGAGTTTAGGACAGCCTAACGATTCTATATCTATAAGCAAAAATCTACAGTCACATTTTTACTAAATCCTATCGATAATCTACCGCTATTAATCGCCATGAGATGTCTCAAAACGATAACTCTGGCATCACATAGAATCTGGTCATTCAACTCTTCTAAAGAAAATTTATAAATTCAAAAAACAGTTTGACGGGAGAATAAATAATCTTACGAGGACGCTGGAGCCGGTGACGGTGAACAAAGAGACGGCAATGGCGATGGCGGAGAGTTCCAGCTGGCCGATGTGTCCGACCATCATCAACGACGTGATTTGCAGCATGTACTGGGAAAGATTCATCGCCACCATCGGGCCTGCAATGTACCCTAGCTCTTTCAGCTCCCGACGGATTAACCCCGCTCTTGCGTCGTCGTCGTCATCGGCGGCGGTGAATTGTTTCTCCGGCAGAAGCAAGCTCTGCCGCTCCGCGATCATTGTGGTGGCCGATAATCTCTCGGTGGCAGGGATTGGATTTCAACCTCTCTGCGGAAAGAGAGGAGAAGAGGAAAATCTGGATACGCAGTTGTACGGCCTTATATTGTGGTTTGGGCGCCGAAACTCAAATTGCTTTATAAACGTTCTATAAGAAGACCAAATTGGATTTTGCAATCGGTTGAACGTACCGTGCATTTAAAACCGGACCGTTTGGTTCAACCATGAAGCCATCATTAAACCGGTCATATATTTGGGATCGTTTGGTATATTAGTTTATTCTTGAAGAAATCATTGTTTATTTACACTCACAATGATGATGGAAATGTATTTTAAATGTCCCAAAAATCCAAATTTCTTCCAAAATGTGTATCCGGAGCAATTTTATAAAAATAAAAATTCTAACTTTCCCAAATAAATTAAATTTTATTTTTTTATTTTCATCGCATCAGTATCGTCGAAAAGAGATAATATTGTGAACCATCCTAAGACAATTAAGGGGTTAGCCGTTAGGGGAGGGTTGGGGTTGGAGGTGAGGGGTTCGATTGGAGTTGGGGATGCGGCAATGAAGGGCGTGAAACAGCTAGAGGAAGAGAGGTGTGCTAGCTATGAAACGTAGAGGAAATTGAAAGGATCAGAAAAAAAAAACATTGTAATTACAGATTTATTGATGTTCGTGTGTCAAGAAGACAAATTCGGAAGTTGATATTATATGCATATGGAAATAAATACATGAACGGGTGGGTCTCATTATCTTCACTCTTTCCCAATTATTTTACTTACCAAATACATGATAATTTAACATCTTTCAACTCCCAAAAAATACTATTCTACATTTCTATTCTTATATTTTCTTTAATTTCAAAACTTTACGCCAAACGATATATGATATCATCCAACCTCCGATGGGCTATTATGGTCCGTAAACATTTCCTAGATTTACACAACTATAGTAGTTTTTAATTTTAGTTCTATCTCTTGACAAGAATTGATACCTTAGGGGGGTGCAATAGTTCAATAATGTAGGCATTGATGAGAGATTTGATTTGAAATTCATGTGTAACAATGATTTGTTTTGTTGGTTATTCTCGGTATTATGTATTGAATTTCTAAATATATAAATTCATGCAATTTCAAAGAGCATATAAACATGGTCGTAGTTCTCTCACATAAACCGACTCTTTTTTCGTATTCGACTACATATTCTCCACACTGTGAATCATCTCTTTTTCCGAAATGGTTCGATTATATATGATTGCAAGTAAGATTGTTTAACAACCAAAACCTCATAATTTGAACAATTATTCAACAATTGAACCTTACATGGCTAGTTCTAGTTCACTGTTTCGGCTGCTATCTGATTTCGAAACTATGGTTGAAGGAATTCAAAGACCGGGGGCTGCCCACTAGTGGAATCTTTGTGGCACAAAATAATCACGTAGCATAATATTTCCATTAGGGGATGAACTTAATGATGGATGATGATCTTTCTGTCACTATTCATAGTGGGATTTTATCATTATGAATATATAATAATGTAAGAATCTTACACGTTGGAAAACTCTTCTTCCAAGGGTCCCACATCAACATCAACCAGCTCGTTGATTGGAGAATATGATACCATTGAACGACCCCGCACCATCTAACCGCAACCTGACCCGCGAGGCGAATCATAGATGTCGTTTTCGAGGATCGTCAACTTCATTCTTGTTCGTATACTAGAGCTCAAATCGGCACGTTCGTAATGGCCGGACCTCCTTCGAACACCCTCTGCCTAGCATCACTTGCCTGGATAAATGTGATTAATAGAATGATGCCAATTCTTGAAATGTGTCATTTTTAAGAGAGCACAATTGTTCCGGTACCTGTTTTTCCCAGTTGGTGCATATTGTGACGAGAAAGAGGAGAGTAGTTTGTGTAAATGCCCCGGCTTGGACGCCAATCCAGAGTCCCATCCCTCTTAGGTCAGTCCAGAACCCTAATAGAACTCCAACCGGGATGCCGCAGAGGTAGAATGCGCCAAGGTTGACGTACGCTCCGATATGCTGCCATCCACATCCCCTTGCGATTCCTGAAGAAAAAAGAACGTAATAATAAGGACTACGAGACAAGTCGAGCCAAGGTTACATCCTGCTCAAGTTTGAGACGACACATTGATGCTCACGACTCACGTCGAGTTCGAGCTGACTCAGAGCTCAGATTGCTAAGAATCCTTAACGAGCCAAACTCGAACTTTCATCGTATCTTTCACGCTAACAATCTTTGGCAAAGGTCAGCTTTAACTTATCTTAAATTGTTAGTTTGTTCATTTAAACTTATCATATATGTTAATGAACATTGCTTGGGTTGCAAGCTAAGTCACATACTAGATAGTAAATCTAGTTAGCAGTTTATGTCAAGGTTATATTAGTGATTTATGAATCAAACTGACAAATGATCATAAGTCATATAAGTTTTAAGGTACTTCAGAAAAATCACAAGAATGAGTAATATATAGCTAAGATAGTAATTGCAATGGCTCTCTCAAGTCACCTAATTTAAACTAGAAACCAAACTAGCTAGTGAGCCACATAATCGAGCTTCTAATCCAGTAAAGTTTATAAGCCTCTCGAATTAAGCATACTTTAGTCCAATCTTGTCTCAGTTAAGACCGAGCAGAGTATCAGAGTCTCAAATGAGATTTTCTCAAACCGAACTTCGGTTCACTAAAAAAGAGAACAATGATAATGGTCTAGAACAAAGAAGATGCAATGGATGGAAGATAAAACCTGAGAGAACGCCTTGCAAACTGTCCAAGACGACTGACAAGCAAATCAGAGGAGCCATCTTTGTGACGTAGTCTATCACTTCCTTTTCATTGCTGAAGCTATAACCAAAGACGTGACGGCATGCAAAGAGGGAAATGCTCACTACTAGTGCCTCAGCCGCTACAACAGACATCGATGAACACACTGCTATTCGAGCAGCCTCTGGATTACCTCTGCCTAGCAAGTTTGAGACTCGAGTGCTGCGCAAGGATCATAATGGCAAACACGTTGGAATGTCATACAGGAAGAACTCGAAGTCATTTCTATATATCTATTGAAACTATATACACCTTGATGCAGCACCGAGTCCATTTGGTATTGCGTAGAGAGTTACAATTGTTGTGAGACTGTAAAGGAAAAGAGGGCATTAGATAAGAGGAATTCAAGTTCATCTAGCTACGAACTCAAAGGTGGAAACAAAACCATTAAGGCATACCAGACTGATAGGACCGACGTTTCGAGTCCAGGGTTTGGCAAGAGGCCTGAAAGCAGGATGAGAAGCTCAAATGACCACCATTCTAGGCTACAGTAATACAACAGGAGAAACAATTTGATTAATAAATCACAAATTGGATTATTGTAACTAATGCAAAAAGTATATGCCAGGAAAATTTACCAAAGCATTACTGTGGAAGGGATGGCGTAGCGGAAGAACTCACCAATGCCATGGAACAACTCCTTAGAAATGGGGGCCCTAGTTTTGGCACAAGAAGGGGAGTACTTAATATACAGAGCAAGGGTAAAAAAGCTCAGCCAATTTGATAGACCCATAGCTAATGCTGCTCCCAAGTGCTGCAGTCGGGTCCTGAACACCAAAGCCCAACATACAGGCACATGGAAACATAGGGTACTGATAGAAGTAATGATCAACGGGATGATCAAACTTTGTGCTTGGAGGAATCGAAGCATCGGCTGAACCAATGCGTTTGAGAATAGACAAGGAATAAGCCACATTTGGAATTTTCCAGCTTCATGTGACATGGTCGGATCTTGGCCTACGAAAACAAGTATGTTCTCTATGTAGATCCACACAATCGACAGGGGAATACAAACCAGCAATAAGCAGAAGATTGCTGTATACGTTTGAGTTCCAACTCTCTGATATTGGCCTGCCCCGTATGTTTGCCCACACAGAGTTTCCAGCGCACTTGACATCCCTACCTGTGCCCACAGATGCATTAAACTTGAAATTACAATTGAATCGTAAACCTAGCAACCTAAAATTGACAAGGAAAGGAATTGGATCGCGTCGAAATTGATCATCTCGCCGATCGGTATAGGCGGTGTCAGGATGGATTCGAGCCCTATGCCAAATCAAAAAGAAAAATATATCTAATCATATCAAAAGTCAAGAATTAAATTTTTTACTTAAAAGTGAGTTGTAGAAATCGGTCTTTTACTTCCGCAATCTCATTCATAATAGATTCTTCATCGTCCAATCAAAAAGAAAAATATATTTAATCATAACAAAAGACAAGAATTAATTTTTTTACTGAAAAATGAGTTGTAGACATCGTTTTTTTATTTCCGCAATCTCATTCATAATAGATTTTTTATCGCTCAATATATATATATATATATAATCATAACAAAAAAACAAAAATTAATTTTTTTTTTCGGAAAAATTCTATAAGGAAATTTGTAATTTGATGATAAATCTAGTGGTCAACTGTCTTAATACTTGAACTTGCACCATCCAAATGTCTTCATTAACATGTTACCTTGTCCAACTTCATTTGACTACAGAGGAAAATTCAACTTTTCGTATCTAATATTATACCACTCTATGGCCTACACTGATAAACTAGGTAAAAGCAACAAGTCTTTCATGAACAAAGGGTTAAATTTTAATGTCGTGGAGCAACCTCATGTTATGATGTTAACATCCATGGCTAAAGTTCATAACCTCCTCCATCAATGTCACTAGAGGACAACTTCACTGGTTTTCGTGATACCAAGAACTATAGCTTAAAATGTTCTGTTATAAAACCAAAAAAGTAGAATTTGATGCTGAAAAGATAGCAACAAAGGGAAAAGGTTCAGCAAATAGACAAAGGACTGCAATCATAGACGCCTACGAACAAAGCCAAGGAAGAAAATCATTGAAAAAAGGGCGTTTTTCTTGTCCTATTACGTGATTTTCTTCAATCATATAGCAACTCCGAAATATAATAAACTAAAGTTCTGTTTCTACAATCAAAGTAAAGAGCTAAGCTTGCGTGGTGTCTTTTGGTAGCATAAGCATATCACTGTTCTGGAAGAAAATTTGCTGGTAATAATCGACCATAATTGATGTTTATCACCCAATAAAACCATACCGTAAACCTAGCGATCCAAAATTGATAAGGAAAGACATTGAATAGCGCCAAATTGATCGTCCCATCGATCGGGGCATAACAATCCGCAGTAAGAATTCAAATGACAGACTCAGAGAAAGAGTGATAAGAGAGGAAGGGGAACCTTACCAAGATGCTGGTACCGGTGACGCCACCGAGAGAAACAGCTATGGCGGTACTGGAGAGCTCGAGCTCGCCTAGATGCCCGACCATCATCAGCGAAATGACTTGGACTAGGTACTGAGACAGATTCATCGCTATCATCGGTCCGGCTATGTAGCCTAGCTGTTTCAGTTCCTCGAAGAACACGGTCCGTGTCATTCCGAGGCCGACCGGCCGTGATTTTAGGGGTTGGAGGAGTCTCTGCTCCGTTTCGCTGCCGCTATCCGGCATTATGGTCGTGGATCCTGGAAGTTGATCAGAGTGAGAAGTTCTTAGTCGTCGTCGCCGGCGCCCTGGTGAGGATTCTGGTCAATGTAGTTGAATTTACTGATTGGCGAAAGAACGAGGGAAGAGAGTGGAGTGAGTCTAGGAGGTGTTGTTGCTATTTATAGATTTTTCGGTTTGTTTTTTTGTCTAAATCTTTTAAAACTTTGAATTCAAACTATTTTTTGTCTCAATTGTTTATATACAAAAAGAAATTAAGTAATGTCGAAGATATTATTAAGCACATTGTGATCAATCATACAACTGTTTGAAAGCTTCTCATCGAACCATTTATGAAGGCTGTACCACACAATTGGTATACAATATACACAAGAGTGCCTAACAAGTCTCGTTCCCTCCACCTCGTTGTCCAACATGACTTACTTTAAAATTCGAATTCGTATTCAAGTTGGAATTGGAAATTCCATCCAGAATTGACGAACCAAAATTATGTGAAATTGGACCCGGCCACTTTTGCATTGAGAAATGTAAACGGCATTGGATTCACTTCCGAAATTTCGGCTCCCATTTTTGCCCGGAAAACCACGACTTTCGAAAAACCATCCATAATGCATATGCATTCCCTCTCGACCAGCAACCATCCTACTCGTTGCTATGACGTAGCTTGCTCAAAATCCACCACATGAGATGTTTTCATCTTCAGTGGTACATCTACATATGCCATTAATTTGATCGCCCTCCACTCACACCTCCGAATCAAAGCTCTAAGCACCAATCGCCAGCCTGTATGCTGATGTCCTCCATCTCTACAATCATTCCATATCCCTTCATCCTCCATACCCAAAATTCAATACACTCATGGAGCGAAGAAATCCAATCACTGGCCGTCGGATTTTAATCATCAAAATCTAACGGTCCAAATTTTTGGGGCAACAATGGTATTTCACCTCTCTCCAATCCCAAGCTCCGGGCACCGCCAACTGTTAACATGGAGCCCTCATGTAGATTTCTGACATCATAAATACAATATAAACCGTTAAATCCTCTTTATTTGATCGAATGGTAATGGTCTATATTGTATTTCTATATTATATTTTTGTCCGAAATTCGAGTGAGCCCGAACTCTCCCCAACCACCCTCTTATACCGCCCCAGACACAAAAAGGCTAGAACAATTACTATCACAGGGAGACCTCTACTTCTTGGGACAATATATATAGACGAATTGTTCCGTTATCAAAAGGCTGCCGACTCCACTCCTGCCGGTTGAGATCTTCGAGATATCAATTTTCACTTGGCCGGACAACAATGAGAAATCGACGGTCTGAATGCACGCATAGCCGTAATCATCGTCGTCTATGAGCGTCCAGCGGTGTGGCATCGCCAAATCAATCGCGCTAATCACACAACAGAATTCATTCTGTCTTTTAGAAATGAGATAAGGAGCCGAAAGAAAAATGTTACAGAAATCAGGAAAAAACGCCCAGTTGATGTGATGGTACGGTTGGGGTTGATCATTACGAAGCGAGTGGTACGTTCACAATTCAAACGGTACTTTGTAAATTAAATGATAGATTTTGGGAAAAAACAAATGATAACTAATAAAAGTGTATTATCATAGTATACGAATGTTAAGTTTTGAAATTAACATAGTACCTCTTCATGTGAGTGGTACATTCTCAAATCAAACTGTAGGCTTATAAATTATAGCTGTAGCTTTTGGAAAACGATGCCTTTTGAAGAACATTCATGCATCCCATCTCGACCAGCAACCATCGTCCCCGTTGCTACGATGCAGCTTGATCAAGATCCACCACATATATGAGATGTTTTCAATGGCCAGTGTTATATCTACATTGTTATTAATTTGATCGATCGTCCTCCACTATTAACTCCCAATCCCATTTATGACCAATCGATCGATCAAATTAATGGTAATCGATCATTAAAACATTTCATATTCAATGTTATAGCACCTCGTTCGCCGGCCGATATGTCGTTGTCTTCCATCTCTACTATCATTCCATATCCCATTCATCCTCCATTCCATGGCCAAAACTAATTACACTTATGCAGCCAACGGTTACAATACTGCCACCAAAATGTTTTGTTTAATTAATTTGTGGTCAGAATATAAGATAACTGGGTTTTTTCTCCGTTAGGGTTGCGGCTTGCTTCTCCTCCCTACATTAGGTTTTTTTTCGATTTCATCCTCAACGTAGGATTGTGTAATCAAGGTCATGCCGACGCACCATCAGTCTAAGGAGACGATGGAACTTGCCACGACCACCATCACGGCTCCCATGATAGCGGCATCAACACTTACTGCCATCGTGACTACGGTTGGATAAGAGAAGAAGATGAAACCGCATCGTGTAACGAGTCAACAACCCGGGAGAAGAAATCAGCTGCACCCGAAGAACACGGGACCTCGAACCGGCCACCGCCATCACCAGACCTACAGTGACATCTTCATAAACAACCGGCGGACAAAAATCCTTCTCCGGGCTTTGAACGACAGGCGGGTCAGCTCAACGGGATCCGCCCAGCCATGTAAGGGTTTGGAACTAGATGGATCTTCCGATGACTTCATCATCGCTCGAAATAGTCGGCTGGCTACCCCCTTTATCCCTATTGGTTTTTTGCATTAGTTCATTTAGTCCCAAGCGTGCAATGAGTCGATGTAGTTTTAATAGTTTTTATTTGCCTTCCTTGTGTCAGGGGTAGAAGTTAGTTTTCTTTCTTTTTTAGCATTATCGAGTCGTTTGTGGATGTGTAATTGTATGGTTGTAAGGAGTTTAAAGATACGATGTAGGATAATTTCATGTTGTTTTGTTTCTCATTTGTTATCTTATGTGAAAATATCTCTCAATAAATCTGCTCAGTAGTGTAATGTCTGATTTTTCATTGCTAAATTAATTTGTATAAATATAAAAAGGAAAAATGTGTACATGACTGGGAAGAAATCAAGATACACGTTCGAGATCCTGTCCTGTGCATTATACGAAGACTTTCTTCCACATTTTGACCATTATGTGCATGCCTTTACTCGCGGCGGCAGCAATTTGATTTAGTTCTCCTCCTCCCTTATCTTTTTTTGTTGTTGCTATATATCTTTTAGTTAGAAAGGGACCTTGTGTATGTGCGTATGCCTTATTGTGCTCGTTGATTTCCCCTTGTTGTCAGCGGTTTGTAACTGATGATGCTGGTGGGCGCTCAAAGAAGACTGCTTGCTGCTGGGTCAGAAATGGTGGTGGATTCTTCTGGAATCTCTGTTTCTCGCTGGTGGGGAGTATGTATTAATATGTTGTATGAATGTGCAAGTGTTGCAGTATCACTGAACTCATCTTCTTTTTCGAACCTTCTTTTTTTTCTGGAACCTTGTTAGTTGTCTTTTTTATGAACTTGAAGATTGAGATGATCAGGATAGGATAATCGAAAAACAAACAATCCAATGTAAAAGTAGCAGCATGATCATGTCGGCCGAGCATGGTGCTGAGTTAATGCAAGTCGACGTCTGGTTCTGCTTCTTATATTAGTGGAACGTTTTTCCTTTCAAGCACGATAATTACCATGGCATGCTTAGGTACCTCAAGGCAAAGGAGATTTGACATCGTGAAAACCAAACAAATGTTAAACGACTATCTAACAATTGAACCTCAGATGGTTAGTCTTGCTGTTTCAGCTTCTATCTGTTTTAACCTGTAACGAGTTCAAAATTTTGGCACACGAGGATGGAATAATGCAAAATAATCACGTAGCATAATACTTCAACACACTGTATATGCTATATTACAGCTTGTTAATTTGATACATCGAACGACTCTGTTTTAACATCTAAGTCGCACATATGTCAAAACTTTTCACGCGACCCGACCCCGAAGAATCTCTCCTCAAGCCAACATCTCTCCACTTGCAATCTCCAAGACGAGTCGGAGATGTCGCTTTCAAGGATCATCAACTTTGTTTGTGTCCGTAAACCAGAGCTCAAATCTACGCGTTCGTAATGGTCGGACCTCCTTCGAACACCCTCTGCCTAGCATCACTTGCCTGGATGCATGTAACGAAAGAATGATGCCAATTTGAAAGGCGTCATTTTAAGGGAGCTAGCACAAAAAATAATGGTATACCTGTTTTTCCCAGTTGGTGCATATCGTGACGAGAAAGAGGAGAATAGTTTGTGTAAATGCGCCAGCTTGGACGCCAATCCAAAGCCCCATGCCTCTTAGGTCAGTCCAGAACCCTAATAGGACTCCAACCGGGATGCCGCAGAGGTAGAATGCACCAAGGTTGACGTACGCTCCTATATGTTGCCATCCGCACCCCCTTGCGATTCCTGAATAGAAAGAAAGTAATAATAAGGAACTCCGTGCTAGACCAGTCGAGTCAAGGTTACTTCCTTCTCAAGTTTGAGATGACACATTGATGTTCATGTCGAGTTCGAGCACTAGACTTGGATTGCTAAGAATCTTTGACGAGCCAAACTAGTTCATGAGTCATGAACCATATAGTCGAGCTTCTAATCTAGCCGAGCTTGTCGAGTCAAGCATACCTTGGCTCTAACTTGTCTCGAGGAAAGTCTCAATGAGCTTTTTCCGAGCCCAACCTCGGTTCACTAAACAACCATAGTTATAATGGTGTATTACTTCTGCCAGGGTCTTACCATTTGAACTTAGATTCAGTTGGTACAAATAAAGAGAATAATGATAACAGTCAAGAACAAAGAAGATCAACCTGAGAGAACGCCTTGCAAACTGTCCATGATGACTGACAAGCAAACCAGAGGAGCCATCCTTGTGACGTAGTCTATCACTTCCTTGTCATTGCTGAAGCTATAACCAAAGACACGACGGCATGCAAAGAGTGAAGTGCTCACTAGTAGTGCCTCAGCCGCTGTAACAGACATCGCGGAATACACAGATATTCGAGCCGCCTCTGGATCACCTCTGCCTAGCTCGTTTGAGACTCGAGTGCTGCACAAGGATAATGAAACACGTTGGAATATTATACATGAAAGAATCCATTTCTATGTCTTATGGGTGGAACTATACCTTGCTGCAGCGCCAAGTCCATTTGGTATGGAGTAGAAAGTTGCGATGGTTGTGAGACTGCAAAGAAGATAGGCATCAGAATCAGAGGAATTCAAATTCATTTAGCTACGAACTCAACAACATTCATGAAGGCATACCAGACTGATAGGACAGATGTTTCGAGTTCCGGGTTTGGCAAGAGGCCGGAAAGCAGGACGAGAAGCTCAAATGACCACCATTCTAGGCTATAGTAATACAACAGGAGAAAAAACATGATTAGAACCACAAATTGAATTTGTTTAAAAAATCTGTGACAGGAAACTTTACCATAGCATTACTGTGGAAGGGATGGCATAGCGGAAGAACTCGCCAATGCCATGGAACAAGTCCTTGGTAATGGGGGCCCTAGTTTTGGCACAAGAAGGGGAGTACTTGACATACAGAGCAAGAATAATAAAACTCAGCCAGTATGACAGTCCCATAGCCAATGCTGCTCCCAAGTGATGCAGTCTGGTCCTGAACACTAAGGCCCAACAGACAGGCACATGGAAACAAAGGGTACTGACAGAGGTTATGAGCAATGGAATGATCAAACTTTGTGCTTGGAGATATCGAAGCATCGGCTGAACCAATGCATTAGAGAAGAGACAAGGAATGAGCCACATCTGGAATTTCCCGGCTTCACGTGAGATGGTTGGATCTTGGCCGACAAAAACAAGTATGTTCTCCATGTAGGTCCATAAGATTGATAGGGGAATACAGACCAACAATAAGCAGAAGATTGCTGTGTAAGTTTGAGTTCCAACTCTCCGATATTGACCAGCCCCGAATGTCTGTCCACACAGAGTTTCCAGTGCACTTGACATCCCTATCTGTGCCCACATATACATTACACTTGACATCAACTATTTAAATAAATGACTATCGAGAAAACCAGCACCAGATTAGCTCAGTTTCCTGATCATTTTTGTTCATTTTTCTATCCAAAGCAAATCATAAGAACTCATCCAATGTCAAAACAGATAAAAGGAGAGCATCCTCTTATAAATGTAGTTGTCAGATGTTTTAATTCACACTAGAAAACCAGCCATTACAAACACTTCAACTTGCACCATCCAAATCCCTTGACAGTTGACTTGACATGCATTGCACAAATTTCATCTTATTGCTTTTATTTGGTTACAGATGAAAATTCAACTTCCCTATTTAATGTTAGATACCACTCTATGGCCTAGAATGATAAACCAGGTAAAAGCAAGAAGCTTTTCATGTGCAAAGGCAAACAGACAAATCCGGTGGGTCAAATGTTCATGTCCTGGGGCAGCCTCATCTTATAATTCATAAAGCTTCACCAATTTCACTAGGACAACTCCGCTAATTTTCATACCCAAAAACTATTTGAATGAGGTATTTTAAATCAAATAATTTAAATAACCAAAATTGAGTTACATGATAAATCAATCAAGTATATCACATCACAATTTTAATAATGAAGTTCATATGGAAAATAATTGTAAGAACTATTTCTTAACATTAAAATAAAATAAATGAAAATAAAATAGGCCAATTTTGAAGAGGTTAGGATATAGCAAGCAAATAGCAATCTTTGTAAACTTTCGAGAATCGAGCACTCGTGCGCAATAGTGAAATTGCAAAAACTGACATCAGGAGCATAAGCATGAACTCACTGGCCATATGTGTTGTTTTGTATGCACTAGCTCATCCCACAAGTAAAACTAACTCAATGTCGTACGATTACAAGAAATTGCTCGACGGTAGAACTTCGTGCTAATAACGTGTTATAAAACTAAGAACAAAGGAGAGAACAAGAACATGGGAGGAGAAGTACTTTCTTATTGAGGTGTGGAGAATGATACAAGTGAGAGCTCTATTTATAGGCTCATGGAGTAGTAACCTTTACTTTCTAACATTACTACAAATAAAGGAGGGGAATAAACTACATTGATTTATACAATAAACATAGGATTTACAATTGGGCATTCACTATGGTAATAATCTTCATAACAAAATTGAGTTATTTAGATCAAAATAACTCGTTTGTTATCTAGAATGAAAATTGTGATATTTCAAACGGTAGTATTTAAAATAATTTGAATCGAGTTATTTCAAATATTTACTTATGGAGGTGGTATTAAATAACTTAAATTTAAGACTTAAATTCAAAACAGATAACTCATTATTTTATATTAACCAAATAGAATAATTCTTACCCCTTAAATATATTTTATTTTCAAATATATATTATTTTATTTTCAAATATCTTATTTATAAAATAACTCATTTAAACAACTCATAAAAATACTCGATAAAAAACAAAAACGAGTAGAAATTTGATTTGGGGAAAAAGAAATAAAAGATGCTGTAAAAGATATAGCAACAAAGGGAAAAGGTTCACCAAATGGTCGAGGAAAAGAAAAAGGGCATGGCGACAAGAAGTAGAATCATAGAGGTTCACAAACAAGGCCAAGGCAGAGAATTATTGGAAAACAGGGCGTTTGTTGTCCTACATAAACTGCAGTGTAGAAATAGAATACAGCAACCACGAAAATAACAAACCAAAGTTCCGTTTTACGACTTGCTGCGTTGAAGTTCTACATAAAGTTCCATCCTTTCTCTCCAATATTCTAATAGAAGAAAATCTGCTGGTTTTGATGCATCTAAGTAGAAACATTTGCACAAATTTTGGACCAATCCATGTCTAGTCTTACTACCTAATATCAATTGTGAATTGTCTTTCCAAACAAGTGACTCTGATTACTGTAAAAGCTATGGGAAGAAAATGAGAAATTGAATAGAGCCAAAATTGACAATCTCCACCGATGAGAGGATAACAATCCGCCGGAAGAAAACAAAATTACAGACTCAGAGATGCCGCAGCTCGGCAGAAATCACGTGAATGCGTTTAAAAAGCAAGAGTAAGGGGAAGCTTACGAGGACGCTGATGCCGGTGACGCTGGAGAGAGAAACGGCTATGGCGGTGCTGGAGAGTTCGAGCTCGCCTAGATGCCCGACCATCATCAGCGAAATTACTTGGACTAGGTACTGAGACAGGTTCATCGCTATCATCGGTCCGGCTATGTAGCCTAGCCGTTTCAGCTCCGCGAAGAACACGGTCCGTGTCATTCCGCCGCCGGTGGATGAGTCATCGGCGCCGCCGTCGTCCGACCGTGATTTTACGGGTAGGAGGGGGAGTCTCTGCTCTGCTTCGCTGCTGCTGGCTGGCGCCATGGCCGTGGATTCTGGGGATCGATTAGAGTGAGAAGTTCGTAGTCTTAGTCGTCGTGGCCGCCGGCGCCGTGGTGGGGATTCTGGTCAATATAGTTGAATGGTGTCTTCTTTCTTCTGCTGAATTTACTGATTGGTGGAAAGCGAGCGAGGCGAGTGGAGTGAGACTGGAAGTGTTGCTATTTATATTTTCTTTTGGGTTGTTGGTTTTTTGTCTGAAATGTTGTATATGTATTAATTATTTAACCTATAAATATTAATTTTAAAACCATTTCAAATACACTTTAATTTATATTTAAACAAGTGATTAGTAAATAATGTAACCCAGCGAAGTGTATGATCTAACTTCTATATGACTAATGCATACAGTTTGTTTTTTTAAACGACATACTTATATTAATTTAATTGAATCAGGAAAACAGAAATAGTTTGAGTAATAATTTGGGAGGTGTAATCTACAAACGAATTACAGCGGGAGAAGAACCAACCTAAATGTTAATTACTTTGCAGCCTGGCGCTCCTCAATACCGTGATAAATGTCAAAAACTCAGAGGACATGACTCTACTGACAAACTTAAAGTTAAATAAACGAGCTAAAGAAATAAATTGTTCTGAAAATAAAAACGAATAAAAAGAAAAAACATCAAACGGTGTATTGGTCGAGGCTCGCCCACCAATAACCCAGCGCCTGGAGGAAAATGCTGTCGGAGTTGGTCAAGTTCCACAGCCCTCGCAACACCTTATGCTGTTGGGCGGGTTGTCTGTCCGAGTCAGTCAAACGGTGACGAGGGTGCACTTTTCGTGCGAAGTTGATTACCAGGTCCCCCAGAACTTTAAGACAAGGCAAAGAGGGTATTGGTGCGGCGTTGGCGTTGGGACAACCTCCTTTAGGGACATCTCTTCATTGTACAGCGATTTCCACCAAGTTTCACATACTATGCATACAATTCGAGATTGGATAACAACATTTACATAGTATTAGGTATTAATCGGGGAATTTTAAATTCATGTTAGTACCAAATTGCAAAAACCTCTTTGGTGTTGAAAATATTTACATTTCGATCCCGTTATTTTTAAATTTTAAAATACATGAAGCTGAAAGAATAGCTAAGCCGCAAATTGAAAAAAATTCAAATTAAGATTACGTTTGGTTTTTATGTTTTGAAAATGATGATTTTTTTAAAATGATAATTTTTGAAATGATATATTTTAAAATGATAATTTTTGAAATGATATATTTTAAAAATTCTTTTTTTTAAAGTTTTTTTTGAAAATTATATATTTATGGTTGAATTTTGAATATTTTTATTTAATTATTAAATTATTTTTTATTTCATAAAAGTTTAGTTATAAATTTTATAAAAATAAGGATGATATTTAAATTTGAAGTAACTAGACAATGAAAATTCACAAAACCCACATTTTGATTGAGTTTTGTATTTTGTGTGTTGAGATTTATTTTTTCTTTCAAAAACACAAAATTTATATTTACTTTCATAAATAAACAAAAAAAAATTAAAAATTATTATTTCACCCAAAACACCAAAATTAAATAAGGCCTAAGAAAAACCCAGGTTCGAATGCTAGATTGCGCCGAGCGACTATGAAGCGAGCAAGACTCACCGTAAAACCGCCGGCGGCGCCTATTCCTCCAACGCCGCCGCAAACTACACAAGCTCTCCTCAGGAAACCTAGAAAAGCAATCTCAAACCATCGCGCTGCCGTCATCGCTACTGTATCATCGAACTCCACAACCTGGTCCCCGCTTAATCTAAGCCAGTCGGAACTCTATCTCCCGCTCACATTCCCCACCGGACAGACCTTCCGCTGGAAGAAAACCGGCGATCTCCAGTACACTGGAACCCTTGGCCCTCACTTGATCTCTCTTAAGCACCAGGAGGATGAAACCGGCGACGTATATTACCACGTTCATCGCACGCCGTCGCGATCCGACGCGGAATCGGCGCTCCGCGACTTCCTTAACTTCGAGGTCTCCCTCGCCGAGATTTGGCGGGAGTTTTCAGCCTCCGATCCGAGATTCGCTGAGCTGGCAATACATCTGAAGGGAGCTAGGGTTCTGAGGCAGGATCCGCTGGAGTGTTTGGTTCAGTTCCTGTGCTCATCGAACAATAACATCGGCCGGATTACTAAGATGGTGAACTTTCTCTCGTCGTTAGGGGAGCATTTGGGGACCGTTGGGGATTTTGAGTTTCATGAGTTTCCGTCGCTGGAGAGATTGGCCTTGGTTACTGAGCAGCAGCTTAGAGAAGCTGGTTTTGGTTATAGGTTGGTTGATACGTGATACTAATTCAGTCATTCTTCTTGATCAAATGCAATCTGCTTAGAATTGTTGATTAATGTTCGCTTCTGTTGGAGCTTGGCAGGGCGAAGTATATTACTGGGACAGTAGATGCTTTGCAGTCAAAACCTGGCGGAGGTTCAGCTTGGCTTGAATCTCTGCGTAAATTGGAGCTGCAAGTTGTGATTGATGCTTTGGTTACTTTGCCCGGAGTTGGTCCGAAAGTAGCGGCTTGCATTGCTCTCTTCTCTCTTGATCAACACCATGCCATTCCTGTTGATACCCATGTGTGGCAGGTCTGATATGAGAACAAGGAGCTCTGTAGAGAATTTTTCAGTGTTATCATGAATGAGATGAAAATGTTTCTTCTAACGTGAACACATACCTGTTCTTTGGTTTTGCAGATTGCTACAAGATACCTCCTACCCGAGCTTGCAAGTACAAAGCTGACGCCAAAGCTATGTGTTCGTGTTGCTGATGCATTCGTGACGAAGTATGGCAAATATGCTGGCTGGGCGCAGACTTTACTTTTCATAGCTGAATTGCCTCCGCAGAAAGCTCTTGTCTCATCAGATTCAACGTCTCCCGAAGATACTAAATCTATGGGAAAGAAGGACAAGAAGTCGCAGAAACGTGAGATAGTTGTTCCCCTACAAGTAATTGCATCATTATGGCTAATCCTTCTGTTCCTTATATGCTTTTTTCATGAATGAAATCTCAGGTCTCCTTTTCAAGTAATGGTTACCTTTGTTATCGGGCTACTTTCAAGAGTGATGATGTTCAAGTTCTGAGGTGACTGAGTGGTAGTCCTCTTATGTGTAGGTAAGCGATCCACAGTCTTTATCTAACTACTGTATCGTTTATATTGCTGGCTGGCTATTCCTTGTAATGTCGTTTAGTTGCGGCTTGTAGTTTAGAATGCATATGTTGTTACGAACCTAAGAGTTTGCTCATTCAATAGCCGAAGCATGAATCTATCTATGGAAATAGAAAGATACAGAGGCAATGTGCCACGATTACATTTATCTCATCTCTATACAAAGGAAGATCCATAATCCATGTCAAACTGTCACCTAATTTTAGTAGACACTATAGGAACAAAATTTGAGACCTGAGCTATCTACTAAAACGGAGACTACTCAATATCCATCAACCTGTAGGGAAATGGATTCCTTGACATATTTACTGGATTCCGTATTGGCGAAATATTCCAACTCTTCAATGTCACGAGCATCGGGCATCAACCAGTAGAACTTTGGGGATCCCTGGACATGGATCACCACCAAAATTTTGTTTTGAGAGGCTTATGGTACAGTCCTCCTTCCCTACGCAAGCCTGAGAAAGTATTCTACTGTTAGGGTTCTGCAAGTCAATAGGGAACAAAATGTCTACCTGCATTTATTGTGTACGAATGCTAATTTCTTGGATAGGAGATATACTTGAGTAATTGAGTTCGCGTTAGAAGTTATGTTGCTGCAAAAGACCTTACTGGGAGTTTGTAATAAACAGAATATTCAGCTGGGAATGAGAAGAAAGCTATACAGAGCCGCTATTCTTGTGAAGCTGAATAGGACATCAGATAGTTTAGAATCATGGATGTAGTCAAATTTTCTAGTGGTGTTTTAGCTTTCAGATGGGGTACATATATTTAAACTTGCTGAACTTTAGATCTTGTAATGAACTGTAAAATTGCAGAAGTAAAGCGTACCTTCTCTACAATGTGTCTAGAATTAGGTGAGTGACATTTGCTGAAGGAATAGCTTTTACAATCACCCAAAGGAGCTCCAAAACTTGCAAACAGTATTTTAGATATTGTTTGGTTTTGAGGACAACTAAGCTGGGCCATGGATACGTGCGTTTCGGAAGCATACTGACACACTTTAGTGATTGAAACAGTATTTACTGTGATCCCAGGCGGGAACCCTGTTTCTTCTTCCAGCAAGACTAACACGTTCCCGGTTGGTTCCAGGAAAGACCGAGGGATGTGATACCTGCAATTTAGTTGAGCCATTAGTTGCTGATTTTGGCAAAATACATGCTCAACCTGTAAGATTGCGAGTCAAATTGATGAATGCATTATGACAAACCATGTTTGTGAAGGTTGTCCTCTCGGAGTACGGTATGACATCCAATATCTCCCTATACTTTGTCCATTGACCCAAGCTTCACCTTTTCCCATGGAGCTTAGGTCCAAAGCAACTGGATCTCTGCCTGCTGGTGCATCAAAAACTGTCTGCCAATAAGACAATAACAGATTTATGAAGTCGTTTTCTAAATTTGAAGACATTGTCTTTATTCTGGGCAAAACTAAGGGCAACAATCTTTCTATCGGATCTGAAATATCAATTATTGAAACATAGCTAGTCATTCTAGTTTTTTTACCTTGTACCATGTAAGTGAACGATGAATAGTGCTCCCAAAATCATTCCAATGAACTCTGTTTTGCCCTTCATCTGTGTAAATTTGTAACCTCTCTCCTAGCAAACCAACCTGCATTGAAATTTCATCCAAGTGTGTCATCATGATATATAGAAATAGTGTCAGGGTGTGTTAGAATTCCTAGGTATGTATTAGTCCTAAACACGGCAGTATGCAAAGTAGAAGAAGTACCTGATAGCCCCATGCGTAGTTGGTGAAATCTCTGTCATGAGTGCTGACTCTGCGTAGTCCGGCAACCTTATGCTCAAGGTATGCTCCTGAATCCTATATAGGAACATAAGGGTTAAAGCTGCAAATGCCTATGTGAAGAAAAAGTAATTTGAGTTGAATTATCTTCTCTTGCGTTAGCTGCCACTCCATCATCATTAAAGATATTGCTATATCTTTCTTGCAGTTCTAAATATTTTCTGCCAGTATAAAATCATGCGAGTTTTGAGAATTAGAAGTACCGGAAATCCAACTGTTGCACTAAGTAAGGCAATATTGTTTACTCCTTCCTGTAGGTCAATTGGTTCCTCGAGAATAAAGACTCGTTGCCTATGACTTCCATGTGCAGACCCTACATGTTGATCAATTTAAATCTATCATTTGATTGATGAAATGCTAAGCATTAGAACCTAAATTTGGAAGATATTTCACAACAATAAACAGTAGTCACAAAAGTCCTCTCTGTGGTAATATTTGTTTCTCTAATTGGCTAGGACATGATACATCAAAATAGACCAAGGAAGTTTTTGCTGCTGTATCGGTCATGTCTTAGCGTGGGGCGTTCAATAACAGTACCGTAGATCTCTTGTGTGTTACCTTTATTTACTCCGTTGACATATGCATGCAACACATGCCCATGTGAATGGACATTAAGCATGGATTTTGTGTTTGTTGAATTTCTGGTGAACCTGCAATTTGAAGTGTGGTAGTGTCTTAGAAAGTGTTACCAATTTTACTTAACTTGGTACTTTTAGTGGTTGAGGTTGAAATTTACCTGAAAGTATACCAGAGGTAGTCAGAGGTGTCCTTTGTCATACTCAGTTGATCTAACAATTTGTCGGCTTTGATAGCAGTGCTGTCAAAATCAGGGATGGTTTCTTTATACTCTTGCCATTTGTCGGCTGAGCTTAGCTTCTGTCTCAGTATCATTGACCGTGTATTCTGCTGTGATGTTAGCTGTCCGAACAGGGGGGTTTGGAAAAGAGTAAAAAATAATGATTAGCTGAAGATATTAGTGAAACAGGCTTTCCAATTACTGAAGTAGGCTTAAGATAGCGATTACTTGAAATATTTTATGAACCTAGATTGTATGTTCCTCACCTTTGCTGTGTTGAAAGCAACAGTCTTGCAGTCTGGTAAAATGCTTATTGATCTCCGAGGCAGTAAGTATGTAGTGTTCTGGAACACAACTCTAGCAACTTTTGTTCTGTTCTTGTTTACCAGAAAGGCAGTACATTCCCCTGAAGCTCCTCTAAATACATAAGCCTAAGAAAGGAATTGCAGGAGAAGTCAGAAAGGAAGGACATAGCACCATTTGGTAAGAAATCATATAGTTTTGGAGTTCTTAATTTGCTTACTTCCTGTTGTTGACCCAAAGGGAATGATTTTTGAACCCCAGTGAGCACAGACCGCGAGCATGACTTTATTGTGGCATGTAACTCCTTAAGATGACCCCATTTTGGCTGTCTGATTAAACCTGAAAAAGCATCAGTAATAGAAGTTGATGCTTATTGTTTTTAACACATCATTAATGAGTTTGATAGGATAAACTAACTTAGGAAAACCTACCATATTCATCTATAGGTGCTTCATCATAGTAACTTGTCGTCACAAAAGCAGCCGCCTTTCTTCCGAAAGTTGTTCCTCCGTGATACTAGCAGTAGCAAGGTTTTGTTAGTCTGTTTGCTAATTCTATTTATTGAATTGCTTGATTATGATAAAAGACTTTCTTACCATGTAATAGTTTACATAACTTCCTTTCCTGGCTATGAACAAGGCGACATGAAACGCTATGTCTTGGACTGCTCTCCTTTTGGTTTCATTACCATATACCTGCAAGCTTCAGTCCGAGAAACAGAAAAGCTTTAGTTGGCACGTTTCAATGGCGGATGAAATAGTACATTAGCTTAGGACTTACAAACTTGTCCAGTTTTCTGTCCACATGGATGGCTTATTAGGCGAGTTGGCTCCGTTAAACGTCTGATCACATTTATATCCGTTGCAGGTATTAATCTGCATAAATGGAGTATTTGCTTCAGTTTATTATTTAGATATCATCAATCTGGTTTTGCAGGCCTGCTGAAGTTGCTAACATCGTCAAGAGTTTGTACTGAAAAACGAGGAACTAACCACTGGATCCGGCACATCATCTTGCTTGCACATCACCCAAGGTACACCAGTCTGAAGCTGAACTGCCATGCCTGCAGCCCAACGAACATACGAAGGTCCTTTCTTGCCATAAGCTGATTCTATAGTCTGGTACTCGTTCTCGACCTGTATAATTAATTCGAGATCATTTCCATACTGAAACTGGCAAATCAAGTTGCAAACTCTCTTCCTGTTATAGTGTTATTCCATCCATAATCCCCAAACCTGTGAGAGTATGATTGGACCTCCCTGCGACGCATACAGATTCTCTGCTTTCATCATGTTCACTATCTTCCCTACGTATCTTTGCATGTGATCCTACATATGAAACAAACACATATCATTAAGCATATACTGTCTTGTGAATGTCTACTACTTCCATTACGGTTCAGAGTTTTTCGTCTCGAGTTTTTAATGTACCTTGAATGGTTTGTTGTCTGATCTGAACTCAATCCCTGGAATGTCATGTAACCAGAAGGGAAATCCCCTGCATTCAAAGAACGGCAAGGTTCGATTACAAAAGGTACGATACGGTTTTAAGTGATAATTTTGTTTGTAGTGATTCGGTTACCCGTAAGTCCATTCGGACTCGATGAAGGGTCCGATTCGGAGAGTGACGTAGAGTCCCTGAGCATGGATTTCCTTGATGAATCTTACAATGTCTGCTCTGCCAGTGAAATCAAACTGGATTTTTTTTTTGCAGAAACCAGTTGGCAGGGTCAAACGAAACAGCTTTTCATCTTTTTCCTTCTTGAAAGAGACAGAAAAGGTAAAATTACTGACCTGTCCTTGGTTGGGTTCATGCAAGTTCCAGAATACGTACGTCTGTATAACGTCTAGCCCTCCTTCTTTGGCCTTTGATATTAACGATGGCCACATCTGTCACAAAAAATCAAATGCCAACCACAGAGATTGGTTCTCATTTTTGGCCTTACTCTTCTTTCCCCAGTCCAAAATAGTTACAGATGACTGCACTTTTGTTTTCTTTCGGTATATAACTATTTTGGTTTTTTTTTTGGAATCGGAGGGATTTGGAAAATGACTTTGTGGTCGTAGGTGGTCGAGATATCATATTTGAATGTGGAAATAAAGTGGGATGCGAATCATTTTATGATTTTTTCACTAAAGTGATTTGGGAGGTGATTTTTAATTTATTTTATGAACAAGAGATTTGCAAAATCTCGAGTGTTGTGAGTAGAAAATGACCGAATTGTTTTATTGAGTTTAGGTGAATGTGACAAGTTAGAGGTGTATTAGTCATTTCTAAGATTATATCTTTTCTTTTAATTTTCAAAATTATACTAAATAAATGAATATTTACGAAATCACTTACATATTTGAAATCCTTCTTATTTTAAATCTCTTACTATTTGAAATCATTTTCAACCAAACCAAAAAATCAAACTAGGCATAAAATATATGGCTTAGTTTGGATTGGGAGATTTCAGATATTGAGCTCCAAATTTTTATTATATAAAATTGGACCTTAATTCCCATTTCCACGGGGATTGTGGCCTATCTCATATGAACAATCCTTAATCCGAAACTAGCCTCATGTGAATTGTGATTTGATTGACCTGTAATCTGATCAAATCAAATGAATGTGTGACTTTATTACCTCGTAATATATAATTTAATTAATTTTCCTGTTCGATATCATTAAAAATGTACTGAGAATGTCATTGAAACGTTGGTTAGCCTAGTGATTAAGAGGGTTCTAATTAAGATTAAGAGGGTTCTAATTAAGATTAAGAGGGTTTTAATTAGGATTAGGCTATAAATCAACTGTTTTCTTGTAGCTAGTTGTGCTACAATGATAATTGTTCATTGAAGATCGAGCTGGTTTTCTGTTGTTATCGAAGACGTTGGTTTTATATATCCAATAAAAAATTTAATTAAACGTGAAGGAAATCGGAGAACGTAACCGTGAGAGCCGTGGCTTTTAGTTCACGTACGCAAAATAAAGACATTTTCCAGAGAATGGCCCAAACTTTTCTGTTTTGTTTCACCATGTGAGGTTCATCGCCCAATAATAGTAATAATAAATTTATTTGTAAAAAATTGAGAGGATTGGAATTTTAGATGTTATTTTCACACAAAAAAATTGTGGATATGTAATTGTAAGTTGCAACCCGAATTTACAATTTTACATGAAAATATTAGGGGGAGTAGTTAGAATTGAAAAAACCCTAATTATTAAGTCTTAAGTTAAGGTATATTATGGTGACAATTCAAAAATATCGGATTTGAGTCTAGCATACTCCATAAACAAAACAGAAATTTGGGTACGTTGTTCTATCTATCATGAAAAAAGTGAATGAATACTATCGCTTGGATTCGAACTGAAATAAATCACATAATCTTTAAATTTAAACATGCATGCTTCATTATTTTTACATAACTTGAGCTATGTTGAGACGAATTTTGGGTTATGGAACATGGAACAATAAGAAGGTTGAAACGTACAGTGTACTGTAATTGGAAGATTGAACTATAATTTACTGTAGTTTACTGTTTAAGTGATTGAACCAGATGTTAGATTTAACCATACAGTTGAACCGAAGCAACCTACCAGACTACATTTCTTCTGACTGATTTTATTTTGCGACTGATAAACCAGAGAGCAACCACAAAAGACGACAGCCGGAGAAGAGTGTGACAATACAAAAGAACGTACCTCGGGAGTGCTGCGTGGATAATGGATGGAACCGGAGAAGAGAATCCGGTGGTGGCCGTTGATGATCAGAGACCTCCCGTCGTAGCTCACTCCTTGATCACTACCATTCATCCTACCAACAGTTGAAAGATGATGATCGTCGGTTCCCACTGCCTCAGTGCCGTTCATCGCCGTTGTCAACATTATTATTACCACTGCCACCGTAGCCGCTGCGGCCATCATAATCGAAAACTGATTCAGAGGAGAAAGAAACACAGAGGAATGGAAATGAAAGGAAGAAGAAGAAGAAAGCTAGAGAGAACTCCAACTCCAGCTAGCTACTTCTCCTGCTCTTCTTCTGTTTCTATTCTTTTTATATTATTATTAATTATTAATTTTACTATTAATAGTATTTCCATATTTCCACCCTTATAAATACATTAATAATTAATGCTGGTATTTTATTCAGTACGTGAACCATGATTAATGTTCAAACTATAGTAAAAGGATGAAGAAGGTGAGTCCGGTGGTGCAGGATTGGTGGACCAATGAATAGCTCGATTTAGTAGCAGGTTGAGTGAAGTGTTTTTCCTCAAACGTCTTTGAGTCTACTTGAATAGTTACTCGAAAGCAATAGCATATATCGGTGAAAAAAGGGTGTGAGAGCAAAAGGAAGTAAGGCGTTTTTATGATATGGGAGACGAAGTAGTATTCGCCTATTCGGGTGTTCATAAGTAGTGGCGAAGTAAAAAATTGAACAAGGAGGTTTTGAATTTGTATTATAAAAAATCAACCAAAAATTTAACTTTAAACTCAAATGAATGTCAACAATTTGATACTTAATATTCCTACAATAACCACATAATATATTAACACATGTTGTCTACAACAAATTATGACGAAATTTCATATTTGGAAAGTATTATTATGGAAAAATCTCTCTTGAATAAAATATTCTGTTAAAAAAGATTATAATTTGTGTCGTAAAAGAGAGGATTACACATACTGTCATTGATTAATTGGTATAATTTATAACTACATATATACACGTGTGTGTGTGGGTTTGATATAGCGATGTTAGTAAATTGGAAGGGGAATGGTTTCTACTGCTTCTTGTAAGCAAAAGTTAGGGAGTTCAATACTCAATCTGCATAAGAATTGGGCTTAATAGCCCACTAAAAATCGTGTGGTCCAGTTAGGACGGGTTAGCGAAGCCCAATAAGCCAGCCATAGCCTTATAAATTCACTTCATATCATTTTCTTCCGTCAGCCTTGTCACAAACCCTAATCGGCACACTGTGCGAGCTCAGAGGTAAGCAAGAAGATGAAGTACAATCCTAGGGTTTCCTCCTCCCGCCGCAAGAACCGCAAGGCGCACTTCACCGCCCCGTCGTCGGTCCGCCGCGTCCTGATGAGCGCTCCGCTCTCCACCGACCTCCGCCAGAAGTACAACGTGAGGTCCATGCCGGTTCGCAAGGACGACGAGGTCCAGGTCGTCAGGGGAACCTTCAAGGGGCGCGAGGGGAAAGTGGTCCAGGTGTACCGCCGGAAGTGGGTCATTCACATCGAGCGCATCACAAGGGAGAAGGTGAACGGATCCACCGTCAACGTCGGAGTCCACCCTTCGAAGGTCGTCGTCACCAAGCTCCGCCTCGACAAGGATCGCAAGTCTCTGCTCGACCGGAAGGCCAAAGGACGCGCTGCTGCTGACAAGGAAAAGGGTACCGCTGATGATATCATGCAGAATGTTGATTGATTATCGGTAGGGTGCAGGCGAAACTATGGGCTTAAGTTTTTGGTTTAATGTCGGTTATAGTACTGTGTCCTGGATAATTTTGTGGTTAAGGATTTACAAATTTTGGAGATTATGATTTGTAGGGATTTAAATGCTGCGTTGATTGATTGCTTCGATTAAGTTTCAGTTCATTTCTGTGTTTATGGCAGGAATGCAGCATCGTTTGCTTTGATTTTCCCTGAATTTTCCATTTGATTCCTGATGACTGTTTGTGCTTTTTAGCGGTTCTGATGATTGAGCTTGAAGCCATTCTTTTCATTGAGTTGTGTAGGATAATTCTAGCCTTAGAATTTACATGATAGAGAGAATTTTAGCTAGGATTTTGAAATGAAGGTAGGGATTTCGATTGCTTTGCTCCGATTAAGTTTCAGTTCATTTGCTTGTTCATTAACATTTAAACTGTGACTGGTTTGAAGTGAGTTCCATTTGATTCTTGAAGGTTGTTTGTTCTTGTTAGTGGTAATGATGAATTGATGATTGAGATTGAAGCCATTCTTTTCATTGAGTTGTGTGGGATAATTCTAGCCTTAAAGTGTTTATATGATAGGAGAATGTGAACAATGGAGATTCTGATTTGTATGGATTTGAATGCCTGGGCTGATTGCTTTGATTAAGTTTCAGTTCATTTCCTTATGCTACTAGGATTGTGCGAGTCGGTGATTATGGAATGCTTGTTCATCAACATTGAAACTGTTGGCTGGTTGTCTGAATTTCGATTGTTTGTGCTTGTTGGGGATTATGATGACTGAGGTTGAAGCCATTCTTTTTCATCCAGCCGTGTAGGATAGTTCTAGCCTTGTGATTTACACGATAGGGATAATTTGATACATTTTGTATCAGTATTGGTTTCGAAATGAAGTATACAGATTTTGTACTAGTTTTTATCTTTTGTTGTCACACTATTTTCTGGTTCACTGTCTAGAGATGGTGGTCCAGCAATCATTCAATCTGTGAAAATGGCAGAAAGAGGGATGCTTAGATGGAACAAGTGAGACGTGATTTTGTGTTTTCTGTTTCGAAAGTTTTGAAAGGGAAAAGCAACAACATACATTTGATAGATAGCGTGTTCTTTCACATTGAATACATCCCCAGTGGAGTGGACAGTCCACAAGAGCCTCAAAGTTTCATAATTTTGTTTGACCATGTTGTCGAATGTCGGATTTGTTTGCAGCTTCACGACATTCGGATTGCTAGCTCGATTCTTGCAGACGCTATTGATCCCGCTTCTCAATTAACGTATCAGATGCCATCCAAAATTGATGAAACAGAGCACGATGGAAGAACGGTTAATTGAACTCCTTAAGAGTTATTACTCTGCATTGATTGAATTGCCATTGATTCCCCTTTCATGTTATATAAACTGACCTTGGTATTATATCAATCGTACTATACAAATAACAACAATAGAGGAGATGGGTTGCTTGAGTTCTAAATCTGCGAGCAGTAAGAATTCTGCAGCCGCCTTCGTCACACGGAAACAGAGGCGTGATTGTCGCCGTAGTTCCTCTCCTCTCCTGTTTACCTGTGCACTGGGGTGCCTCCGATTACCGCCGGCGACGGCACAAAATGATCTATCATGTTGATATATTTGGTGTGTGAGGCGACAACGACTCATGATACAGTTGATCGGACGGTGTTTGAGGAACGTTGTGACCGGCCACTTCCTTCTCATCGATGTTGAAGCACGGTGTGTCGGATAGACTTTGACAACATATCGGTACACCATGAAATCAACAATGATTACCATTTGGTACTTCTCTAAGAGCTTCGCAACAGTTGCTCGCCATAACGACGAGAACCCAAACAACAATGGACGGTTTTTTTCTTTTGCATTTTTTGGTTGCTAAAACACATAAATTAATTTGTATTGAACTTGCTACAATGGAATAAACTCGATCAGTAAAGCCTTTTATTAAATATTATATTATGTGATTGTATGTAGAGTTGTTTGTGTGAATTCTGCAACTCTAAAAGTGTTGTTGAATTATCTTCGTTTCATTACTTTTACCCCTCTATTTTACTATTTGTTATCAAACTACCTCAAATATAACTCTGCTAATATGATGAATTGTATCATACCATGAGTTGATCCGAAGAACATGCCAATCCACCCCAAACCAATCCTACTTCTCACCAGTGTTGTCCAACTCATGAACCAATGTACGACAGTAATTTGTTTTACCTTGATCATATTCATTGTAGTTGGATTACTATGTTAGTCAAATCATGAGTACAATCTTATCCGCCACATGGACAAAAATTAAATTCCAAATTTCATGAGCTCATAACCCTATTCTCATATAATCTAACTTGTGTCTTAATGGACATGCAACTGGATTAACACAACAACATGACACACAACTCATGCAATAATGAACCACATAATTTGCTCATTTTTTAGTCAGAGATAGACGGTGTCCATATGTGGGGTGTGGATGGATTCAAACTCGATACCTCCTGATCTCCAACCATATAACACAATCAACTGCACTACTTTATAATGACCCACATTTGCACAATATACCGAGTGACAACCCAAAGCAGTTAAACCTGCTAACAGATCTCCATAGGTTTCTACGATAAACAATTAGTCACCAAAACTCTTTCAACTATAAACAATTATTTGTACGATATTTTTGTAAACGAGTGTATACAATTTGAACACAGTGGTCATCTAATAAAACGTACCAATTTGCAAGTAAAATTAAATCTTAAAACCGTTGTACTGTTTTCAAAACAAAAAACTGTTGACTATTTTACCCAAGCCCACATTCGAGTGGAAGGATCTGAGGCCCATTTGTGGTGACTATGGGCCTCCGCCCATCAAATAGGATAATAACTCAGAGCCCCTCGCCATTTGTTCCGTGGCTTCAACACAATTTTGAACCAACTCGAGTTTGATTGACCCAATACAAGTATGTACGTAACAATTTTTGGGTTTTCTACCACACCGTGCATCACACCTCGCCGTGCAGCCCGAAGTCACAACTTTGGTCGCATGACAAAAATCAAGTAACGGCATCATGGGTGCACGTCGTTCCTCGTTATTTGGGACGCAGCTTATTTTAGCACAGAGGTGCACGGCGTGCACCTCCCAAATTCAACAATTTCACCATAAAATGCTGATTTTGAGGAAAGAGAAAGGAGCATCATCCTCAACGAAATTCCTTCGATTTTCCCCGACTTTCCTCTGCAAAAACACCATATTTCCATCCCTAGAAGTCCGATTGAAGATTCGAAAGAGTCCCCATTTAAGACTGAAGCTAGGATTGAAGCTAGAAGATCAAAAGTGAAGATTGATTAAAGTCTGATTCATTGTCTCTTCATCAAGATGGCGGTTAGGTCTTTTTTATTTTCTCTTCTTCTAGAGTTATGAGTAGCTAAATCTTTAAAAATTTTGCTTGGAATGTAGGATTTGAGCTATTATACTCTACCTAAAAAATTAAAAAATATAAAAATTTCAAGTAAAATTGTATTTTCCAATTTACTCGAAGAGAATTTAAACTTTTCTATGAATCATTCATATCCCTAAGTTGTTATTAATATTCAAATTTTATATTAAGACATAGATACCACTTTAAATAAATGGTTGGATTTAAATACTTTGATATCAATAAATTAGCTGACAACTCATCTTTAGGGGATAAGTTAATAGTCTAACTCATTTTTTTACCAAATTTGCCATTTAAATATTTCCACAATGTTTTACTTAAAAAAAATTATCAAAATATATTCAATGAATAATCTCCTGTCTCTATGATTTAAAATGATGAGCAGCTACCCAATTTTTGAAATGCTTATTGTGTTGGTCCATGTCAGTGATACGTCCAAAAAACTAACCAAATGACAATCAAGGAAACAGAACTATACCTTTGGTGGCAACATAAATTAATTTGGTGATTTCTATAACTGTAATTTATAAATTAAAATTTAGATGTATTTAACTCTGTTGCCGCTAAAATTCGAGGTACACCATGCGTCCATACGGTTGTTGGTGGACTACTAATCAAGTTTGGATTTGGTAAGTCGTGAATACACAAATTGATATAAGGCCTGAGATGGCTCAGAAGAGTAAAATATCATAGTTCGAAAAACCCCATGAAACCACCATTTGGGACTTAATAACTAGCTAGTTATCTCTTCTCTCATGCACGTAAGCAGGAGTCCATGCATGCATGCATACAACAATGGAGCTAGGGAATAATAGAATCATAATAAGTAGGTCAAAATCAGAATCCAAGAAAGCTAGGAGGTCGATGAACCAAGTTTGTAGAATACTAGATAAGGTGGGTTTGGTTGGTCGGCAAGAGGTAGCGTGCATTAACAAAGCTAAATAACGTATCTAGTCTAACTGTTTTTTTGTCCTACGTTCATCAACAACCAACGTCTCTGTGTATACCTAATTAAGGAAACAAGTGTACGGAACTACTTTAACTTGTATTCCAATCAACCCCCCATTGGTGCCGTCTCCCTCAAGCAAACGCCAGCCACACCCTTTTCTAACTCGGTTGGGTCAGTTTTCGCTCTTTTTGCTTAACCGAAACATAACTTAATTTTATCGGTCGACCAACTGAAATTGGGTTAATCGACATCTTCATACCGTTCAATTGACACTTAGATCATGTTTCGATTTTCACTTTTTTTTCATAGATAGTTCCGTGAGGAGACATCACACATTTAAGTATCATAGTTTCGTAAGTATTTTCAAAACTAATATAATTAATAATTGGAGTATCTCTAAAAATGTTGTCTGCGAAAAGCAACATATGACTTATATTTGCGACATTCAACACGGTTTTCATACCGGACGTACATTTATCCAATACCTTATTCTCCAAATCCCATTTTTCAAATAACTCTTTAATATCGAATCCTAACGGTATAATGGATAAGCACTCTATTTCGATTAACAAAATAGAACTACGTTACGAATTCAGCCAAACCCATACGTATCAATCTACGTTGAAAACTGATGGCATGGTACAAGATTGGAATATCCAACAAAGTATACAAAACCAAACCATTGAATCTTTGGAATAAATTTTCCTTTGCCTTCCAAATTATGCCATCCTTTTCCCTATTGTCTTGTGTCTCAAGCAACCCCGTTTCCCCTGTACTCAATAACCCTAACCCTCCAAAACCCTTGCACTCTTTCTCCTTGCTGAATAATTTTCATTTCGTTAACAAAAAAAAATGGACAACGACGACAACCAACCAACTAATTCGACGGCCAAAAACGAAGTCGATGAACGGAGTAAAGCACCGTTGGCAATACTTAACCAAGTGCACTCCGACCTAGCGCTGGCCATCGCCCTCCAAGAAGCTGACGTGGCTGCCACATCAGCCAACGCCCCCTTCTTCGACGAAGATGAAGAAGAAGGGGAAGAGGAATGGAGCGACAGTGAAACCGAGAGCGAGGAGGAGTATGAGAACGAGTACGAGTTCGATAGCCAAGGTCAAGAAGAAGAAATGGAGATGGAGGAAGAGGAGGAGGATGAGATTGACCCGGACGACATGCCGTACGAGGATCTGGTTGCGTTAGGGGAGGTGGTCGGGGAGGAGAAGCGGGGGCTGACGGCGGAGGAGATTTCGGCGGCGGGGTGTTTGAGGAAGAGGAAGTTTGCTGAGGTGGCTGGTGACGTGGAGATGTGTGTGATTTGTCAGGCGGAGTATGAAGAAAAGGAGGCGGAGGAAGTGGTGCAAATTGTTGGGTGCGGGCATGCGTACCATAAGGAGTGCGTGACTAATTGGTTGTTGATTAGGAAGAGTTGTCCTGTATGTGGGTATGAAATTGATACTCCGTCGGCGGCGGCGGCGGTGGGTTGTAAGGAGTGTGGTAATTCCGGTGAGGGAAATGGTGGGAATATCGCCGGTGGTTAGCTTATGGGCGGGCGGTTGTAGATGATTGTATTTTCTTTTCTAGCTTAGTTTGTTAATTGAATTCATTGTTTGTGAAAATAGTTAATCATTGGGTTACTCGGTAAATAAAATTAACCATTAGGTTCTTACGTCAATTATTAAATTTTACCGCGGGCTCGCATTTGTGCATTTGTGTACAATGAGATAACAAATATCAAATTATTGTTGGTGTACGTGGTGGTTAGTGGTTACTAATTAACTTTGGATTTGGTAAGTTGTTAATATATAAAATGAAACAAGGCCGGCCTAGAATTGCCCATTGGGCTTAATAGGATAAAAGCCTGCCTAGGAAAGCAACACTCAAGACACTCCAAAGTTGGCTGGCCCTAATAAGTAATAAGTAGTTAGCTCTCGTGATAAATATGAATAATTTCGGTGTTTCACAATCTTTATCATATGTTAAAATTGAGTGAGAATATTATAGTATTGTTGGTGACGTTCACCATCATGAACCAAAAAGACGACGAATTGAATCGTTGGAATCGAGTTTAACTTGTACTCTAAAGTTACCCTCTCTCTCGAGCTATAGTTAGAATTATCACAATGACCCTTAACTTTGTCCATTGTCCAACAGCACTACACGTTCATATCAATACTATAAACAAAGTAACAACATTTCTCACTATCTCAAAATAATCCCACCATATATAGACAGTCTGATTAAACAACATATCTACTTAGAAGGCGTTGGTTTTCAAAGGATATGCATCTCCGTCTTAGTCGTCGAATAACCACGCAACGCGACCTGTCATCGAACATTGTTACGTATCAAATCACTCACACAATAATAAAACACTGATTTTCATTGGTTGAACCGAAATATTAATCGGATTCATGTGACGATCATTTATTACCAGCCAATGACATGTAACAGAAAAATAATAAGAAAGAAAACTCACCTATAAATAACAATAATAAATAAAATGTTATCAGTTTATAACCGTATTGTTTAATTAAGGAAATGTGGCAGACCAGACTCATTAATTAAATGTTGTGTTCATACTTTGATCTAACTTCTTTTTTGGGGAAATTAAATAAAACCTAATCTCCCTGCCAAACAAATTAGCTTTAATGATCAAGCCGTACCCTTCATTAGATAATATTTGTGAAGTTTGGTTTTCTATGAACTTGTCCTTTTATCTATCTATATTTTTCGAAATTGAGTATGCTACGAAGTACAATGTACGGATTACCCATGTTAGTTTGGTGTTTGAGTACTTAGTTTTAGCATGTGAAATTATTCAAGATTAGATCTGTATGTCAGTCAACGGATTGAAAGAAAACATTGAGAGATGTAATCCATATGACTGAATGATAAATTATTCTCCACTTGTGTCTGACAAACCATTAGTGTAAATCAATAAGAAATGATCAAGTTGTGTGTTGCCCCGAATACATTAACCATTAAAGTGTTTTGAAGTTTGCGAATATGAGTATGCAACAACGTATACATTATCCCATGTTAGTTTGGCATTGTAGACTTAGGATGACATGTGAAATTATTCCGATGAATAAATATACGTGATCTGTAACTTTGTAAATCTAAAATAACGAAAACAACGTAACATATACAACATTCTCACCATAAGACAAAGAAGATCTATACGAAAACTATGAAGAAACAACACGTTATACAAACCACAAACTTGAATGAAATCTGCTAGAATAAAATGTTATATATCCATCCTTAATCCGACTTAATTTTCTTTTGAATTCAGTTGAATATCTCACGAACCAAGATTGATTTTTTTATACATTTGAATGGAATTCCGTTATTTTTATAAATTAAAATATCCATATAGTAATTGAATCGAAATCTAAGCATAAAAAAAAGAGAAAGACAAGTAATTGATAATTAGAGAGTTTGAAAACACATGAGGAGTGTTGTGACAAGAAAAAAACAACATGATTTGACATATTAATGTCCTTTTAATAACAGATTGTAATTGATAATGAAGGGGATGACGCGTTGTGATTATTTAATTACGAGGTTCGAGAACTTATCAATTATAATAAGATTAGGGACTATAAGGTAATTTCTCAAATACTAATCACGGGTCCCACCAATATAACAAGACAAAATTATGAAGCGACAAAAAAGTAAAAGGTTTAGTTGAAACTTGAAATTACCCTACTGTACAAATTTAATTGTTTATGCTTCTAATTGAAATATTCAAATATTTTACACTTTAGAAAAATGTTATCACTAGTAATTAAACTTAGCATGACTTCTTGTTATTTTGAGGATTATAGTTGTCTGCTTTTTTCAGTATCGAAAAGTTGATAGCCTTGAGAAATATTTGCGGTTAAAATTAAGAAAGAGAGTTGATCGAATGAGTAAATAGTGTCAGTTAGATAGATTAAAATTGAAAATAAGAGTAAGGCATAGAGATCTACTAGGGTTTATCCCTCGTTATCAAATGTATGATGGAGGCAAGGTCTCAGTACTGATCATTGATCCGTCTGTATGAAAGCATCAACAAGCTCTTTTATCCGAAACCACCTACCTCGTGTTTGCCTTAATTTACAATTCCATAAAGATACTTTCATATGTTTCAATTATTAGGATCCCACATCAAACCCTTAGATCATAGTGGCTCATAATTTTGTTAATATCAAAAAAAAATTCTCGCCGTCCAAACTTTCTTTACACATTCATTGATCATATATCCAAACATATACTTATATGCCTATAGGTACAAACCATTAGTTCTTCATCAATATATGTAGCACAAATCATATTTGAACCATTGTACCCATCAACTCGATCCGTTGAAAATTAAAAGACTTTCAAATGTAATTATCTAATTAACATATGTTTTTGTTCATAATCTACAACCTTTTGTTTTGTACCCATCAACTCGATCCGTTAGAAATTAAAAGACTTCCAAATATAATTATCTAATTAACATATGTTTTTGTTCATAATCTACAACCTTTTGTTTTGTTTATCTCCATAAAAAACAAATTAAATAAAATAGTAAATAGATATTTGTGCATGCTGTTGTCTTTATCTAAGTAAGGCAGGTCCCACATAGGAATCAAATCAAAGAGCATTGGTCGAAAGCCGCCATTAGCAAAGATCCTTTGTGCTCAGCAAGTTGCCATCCCAACTTTCAAATTAATAATAATAATACATCCAAATTAAAAGTTGTCTGCAGACAGATTAATTTAATATACACAAACAAATATAATATTATAATAAATCCACTTAATTAGTTAAACAAATATTTATTTTTCGAAAGCAGTTAAACAAATATTATTATATGTGACTTCTGAGTTCGACATCCGGATACCTCAAGCACCGTGCATATTAGTCGTTGATTTCGGCTTTGTTTTTATTGATATTTAATCCTAAAGATCGGGACAAAAGTGTTAATTAGTAATTAATTAGTAATTTTATTTTACTAGCCTAAGTTTGTCGTTGAGTTTCATTAATCATTATAAAATACGTTTGGAAAATGACTTTTTTTTAATTCTTACGGTAAAATTTGTACGCTTGATCCATGGTTTGAGATGCAGAGTTAAGTTGGATACACATGGAGAAATCGGATTGAAATTGTCAAATTGTACACTACTCAAGTTTTAGACGTATTAGATCGTTACTCAAGTGCGCTTATGTCAAAATATGTAATCACTTACATCTCAAAAGCTTTACACTTATTTACATCTTAAAAGAATTATGCCAACCCTTTGATGGCGTAGTCTTTGTTAATAAGAGTGCACATACAGACGCCCATTTTGACTTGTGTTCTGGAATTTTTGTTGACTAATTTCTTTCTTAATTTAATTTTATTTGTTATGTTCATACCGCCATCGATCAATCAAATTTATAAGCTAGTAAACTTGAGTAAGGGTAAGAAATTTAGTGTAGTTGTGTGAAATTTTTTAATTCATATCAACTGACTTGACAATCTTCAATATATAATCGATGCTAAAAATAAAAGGATATAAGAATTAATGTATTTTAATTATCAAGTAGAAGCGGCATATATCCAATATGTATATTTTAGATTAATGGTACGTGGTTCAATTTATAAGGTCGGATGGGTTGAGTAAAACAGCCAGGTTTCCTTAATAAAATGCCTTTAGGAGCAAT
Organism: Linum usitatissimum; assembly: GCA_030674075.2. Taxonomy (NCBI): domain Eukaryota; kingdom Viridiplantae; phylum Streptophyta; class Magnoliopsida; order Malpighiales; family Linaceae; genus Linum; species Linum usitatissimum. Next base: position 5,370,318 of record JAUJYP020001374.1, read on the forward strand.
TCTTCACAAGATGTATAGGAGAAAGCGTAGTAAGTAAAAATCAGTATAAAAAGGAATAAGGTGTATGAGATGCTAAAGTGACCTATATCTAATGGGATGAGGCGTTTTATCATGTTGATGTGCCAATGAACAAAGATCAAATCTGGAGCCATCATGCCCTAAACTTGAGGTTGTTTGAGTCTTACGGGATCGCTAATAGTTAGATGTGGATCACCGCTTAGTGCCGATCAAATATAACATTTTTTTTACCATCAAATATAACAACATGTTTTCTTAATTGAGTTATATACTATTATTATTATTATTATTAGTGTTGATCTTTTATCTCATAAACTAGCTAAGCGCCGTTTCGTAGGTCTAAGTTGAAAGGATTTCGGTCGCCATAAAATTGAGCTCCACCATCTTAATTTCTTTTCACTGCTTTCTTACTATTTACGAAAATCATGCTGGAAACAGCTTGTTTGGAGTTCAAGCAAAGAGTCAATAAACACTAGAAATGATAGTAGATAGATCGGGCTATCAAAGATAGATGTATGTAACACCTTAGTCAAATTTAACATCAACAAAATATGAGAGAACAAAATACGAGAGAGGCCATTGTTATCAAACCTTATATATTAATCTCGATAGAGGAAGGGGTTTCTACGATTTGTTCAGAGTTTGCCTTGCGCCACTCAGTTGATGGAAAACAAATCAAATATTTCATCATTTTCTACAAACCTCATTCCATAATTCTTCTTCTCCTTACAAAATTAGTTTTCCTTTTCACAATCCGAGAAAGAGCTTCCTACAAAGTCTTAATTTGCAATTTTAGATGAGATGCCCTACAAATTGTATATTGTACGTTTGATTGGTTTATTCGTATTTAGGATGAACGAGATGATTCGATAATTGAAATTTGAATTTATATATTTTCAGTTGGTGAAAAACGTTGGGTTTCAAGTTGTTTGGTACAATAGTTAAAAATTAAATCAAGAATTAATAGTATTAAACCCAAGTTATATCGGATTTATAAAATATTGTTCATTTAAGACACAAACTTAACAAAGGATGTAATCTTTAAAGGGTGGGTTTTGAATAGTCAATGCAATTATTATATATAACAAATTGATGATTCATAGTGGAAATTGTGTCCTCTTTTAAAAGTTTAGGTTTTTCTTGAATAGTTGTGTGTCTCGTGAATCAAAGATCTTGGATTTGAATACGGAATACATCATGGAATGACACCGATTTAGTGTTTATGTTCTGTCTTTTATTTTATATTGATCTAAATTTTCGATTTATTCCAAAAAAATATGAAGAGAGATTCATTTCCGCTTGTGTGATAATAAGTGATTTTTCATCAATTTGGTGATTTTTCAATGTTTAATTGATATCTTGCCACATTAGCATGTTTATGTTATGTTTAAGGAAGACACAAACAATTTTCTTTTCCAGTTCAAGCAATTTTGAGCTTAGGTATTGTTGCTTATATTAATAATCTCCTCGCGATCCTCAGTATAGTTAATCGTTTTTCAAAAACTTCATGCGAAACTTAGTTAATTGTACAACAAATTCACCCAACCACTAAATTTTTCAATTTGTTTCCAAACACATAAACTGTTATAACAAAAGACGACCAAATAAAAACCAAGAAGAATTAGAAGAGCACAAAAATTTAATAATTGAATATCATAACAATTAGCTAGAATGAGACTATCTTATCTTGTATTGTATGCCATGTAGATTCGCTTGGATTAGTGGCACTCCTTAGTCTATGAGCTCACTTTTGACCGATCATAAGCCTGACATACTTGACATACTTATCTTTTTGAAGTGTATGCAAATTCATAGATATCATAACAATTAAGAGTGAGACTTGAAAAATTCCCTTTTATAGTTGAATAAACGATCTGTTAGAGACTTAATTGTACAAATATGTTCTTCTCCATTAACGAGTAAACCAATTGTTACCAAATTGATTTGTAACATGAAGGTTGGTAAATTCATCAATAGCTTAGATAAAGTTGAGTTATAAGTGTCACCAAATAAGATTTGTTAACAATATGTTATTAACTAGACTATCATCCCTTGATTAAAACCGACTTATGTTTCTCCTGTATACATCAAATGTATTGATCATTGTTTCACGAAGGACAATCATTATGAAAAAGAAACAAATAGATCTGTTAAAGTGGTGCCCAAACAGATATGCTAGGCCTGCCTCCCTCTTCCGGCAGCTTGCAACTGTTGCGGTAGCTAGAAGAACTTCCAGCACAGTTTGAAGAAGAAAGTGTTATACACTATTAAGGTTCGGATCAATACTGCACCAAAAATTGAGGCAAGAAAATTATTAGATTCATCAAAAAATCAACATAGAGTTTAACTGATGGATAAATTTAGTGAAGATTGAAGAAACTTACAAAAAGTAGTTTCACCCGGTGATAGCCCATGCGCTCAAGTAGAATCATGACCTTTGAAATCTTATTATAAACCTCTTCTTTCTCCATAGGAGGAATCATGACCTCTGCAATCTTGCAGGAAGCCTTCTCTGTCTCCGTATCATCCTACAAAAATAGTAAATTTAATCCAAGAATTTCATCAATTAAGAAATAGCAAAGTTTCGCTCGCTCATAGGTTGCCTCTACAATCTCTCGAGAAGGAAGACCAAACAGAACTATGCAATTGAGTCAGTTTAGGTAGGGCGAGAAAAATGAGCCATAGTCTTGGACTCGTAAATCTCAGGAATCGCATCAGAACCATTCATATGAACATGAACAGAGAAACTATCTAATCGGATATTTGGGAGCGTAGATTTGCTTGGATTAGTCGCACTCCTTAGTCTACGAGCTCTTTTTGGCTAATTATAAGCATGATATGCTTGAATTTATGAAGGTATGTGTAATCTTCGCATTCCAAGTTATATATAACAATTGATTCTATTTTTTCAGTCTTTATGTTTGTATGTTTATTTATCATTACCTTCAGCTGCTAATCAACCTTGATGTTGTTGTTGGTATTAACGAAGATTTTATGTCAGCGTATGAGTGAAAAATTTATTTATCTCGCTGATGGGGAGATTAGTGAAAGATAATGTAACTTAAGCAATCACTTAGTATGTAACATTTGGTTGAGGTTGTTCCTTCTATTGGTTGTTTTTTCATTAGGCTCTTCCTTTTGTTTGTATTTTGTGATCGCACTTTATATGTTTGGAAATAAGTAGAAATATTTTGGGGTTATGTGGATTTGTATTACAATTAGGTGAATTCCGCAAGAAGTTTTTTGGAGAATAAAGAATTATATTGAGGATCACTCAGATTGTATGAATATGACAATTGTCTAATTTAGCTGAGCTCAAAATTGTTTGGACTAAATAAGAAAGTCACTTAGGCGATCCTTAAATACTGATAATTCAACTGCATCCAAGCTATTGATGAATCGACCAACCTTCATATTACAAATCAATTTGGTGATAATTGGTTTACTCGTTAATGGTATTGAGTAAGTTAATGTACATCCAATGTTGACGAAAAGAACATTAGTCATTTGAAAGTTGGGAAGCAATGTAGAAATTAGACTATTAGATATGAGTGAAATAATAGCGGTCTACAAGAAGGGAACACATTCAATAAACGAACAGCAACAATTAACATATATGCGACAAATAATTTTATATATGTAGTTCTTCATCATTTCGTGTGCCGACTTCCAACGCATTCCATTGATGTTTAATAACACCCTCTAGGACCTCAAGAAAGGTGAAAACATTTGCACTCAAAAAATATCTTAGTCACGAGGAACTTAGACAACAACAAATATAGTTTCAATACATATACGTTTCTCATAGAGTGCAACTAGTCAAGCAAATGGAGTTGAGTAGTTGATTTTAAGTATTTTCCTTATTGGGTTCACGCAATTTTGGGCGCAGATACATTACCTACTACTATCATATTCATACAATTGAAATAATTATCAATATTATTCTTTGTTTTCCGAAAACTTCAAATGAAAGTCACTTAATTGTAATATTAATCCGTCTAATCCCAAAACTTTTTTACTTATTTCCAAATATAGAAACTACTATCACAAAAGACGATTAGAACAAAATCAAGAAAAATAAAAGGATCCAAGAATTCTATAATTATATATTATAATAATTAGAATGGGGATTTGGAAAATCCCCTTTTATAGATACTAGGAGTTTACTACAAACACAGTATGTAAAAGACGCAAATTCATCCACCAAGCGAATAAGTGATACTTGAGAAGAACGAGTAGACCAATTATACCAAACTGATTTGTAAGATGAAGGTCGGTCGATTCATCGATAGCTTATATGGAGCTGAGTTTTTAGTGTTTGAGGATCACATAAACGATTTCCTAATTCAATCCAAAGAATTTTGATCGATAAAGACAATTGTGTCAAATCTACAACAATAACTTCTGAGATAAAATAAGAACATTTGACTTATTAAAATCTCTAATCGAATTTATGAGCTACACTAATTGAGCCAACTAACAAGCCTCAATCGAGGAATGTGTTTGTTCTTTGCGGTTGCTATGAAGAGGAAGAGGAATCCTTGGAGTATTTGTTCTTTGTGTGTGCGTTTGCCAGAAGGGGAGGTGGGTGGACTTGCATACTAGGCATTGGGACTGGTGGGATTCAGATTGGATCTTCAGCAGTGGCTCTTTTTCGGTGCTAATATCGGGAGCTCTCTTCTTCACTTAGCAGGCTCTTGCCATCATCTGGGGCATTTAATTTGTCGAGAACGTAAGAAAATTATCTATTCCGGAAGTTGTGGCGCGTTGATTCTTTGAAGAACTTCAAGAGTGCTTGCAAGTTAATAAATATGAAGCGGTGTCTCTGGAGCTCAAAGTTTGCAATGTTCTCATCGATGTCATGCCCCGGCAGCAGGTTATTGTCAAATGCAACTTGGATTGTGCAATGTTCCATGCTGATAGTTCTCATGTTATATTGGGCTGGCTGCTCGTGATTTTTCCGACCGTTGTTTACATTTCCCAAGTCAGCAGAGAGCTGGTCGTGTAGAGGTACGGGAGGCCGAAGGCGCAACCCTCATTACAGTAATCCAGTGACTCACTGGAATAGGGTGCGAGAAGGTACGAATCGAAACCGACAACCAGTAGTTGGTCATGACAGTGAATGGTAATTCGCGTGATCTACCGGAGTTTGGAGCCACGATAGCAAACTGTCAACGACTACTTAATGACCATCCTTTACACAGTTACTTGGATTAGGAGATATAGAAACGGGTCTACGCATAAGCACGCTCGGTGATCTCGCGGTCTTGCGTCCACCACCATGTTAAGGGAGGCCCCTCCTGATTATTTATCCTTTGTTTTGAACGATATTATTATGATTTGATGCATTCAAAATATAACACCCAACTGGTTTCGGAAAAAAAACAAGCCTCAATCGCGTTGGAAATCAAACCATCACTCGAGCAAACTCTAGAGCTTTAGTCAAGCTGGTAACCGAACCTTAAACGAGCTGGCTTGCGAGCCAAGCTCATCGAGCTCACTAGCCAAGCAGTCTCGAGAGCCAAGTTCCACCGCGCCAAGGTTAGCTCGAACTCGACTTGATGGAATCCACCTCACGGTTCCAGGCCATGGAGCTCGAAGTCCAAAGGCTCAAGAAATCGGAAAGAAGACCCATGAGAAGTTTGAAGGACTCAGAGAAGCTAGGAGCAAAAGCGACACATTCCGGAGTGGAATCGGACCAGTTGGAGCCAAAGGCACGTTGGAATGAATCAATGATGACAAGTTCATCCTCGAAGAATTGGCGATCCAACGAGTGGCACTAATGCCGCACCACGGCGCCGGCATGAACATCGGCATCGACATCACAACCGCACCTAAAAAATAAGATCCAGAAGAACGAGCATTCGGGCCAACTTTTCCAGCACTATCTTTGGAGCAGAGGTATGAAATGATGAGAAGAGACGTGTTCCTGAGTTTGTGAGCAATTGGAGCTCAATTGAATTTGAAGGCCCAAAGTTGCTCGAAATCAGGCTCACCGATTTCGGAGGATTACACCAAGTCGCAGCCTGGCCCAAACGAGAAGACTTTGCTCGCACCATCTTTGGATCAGGAGCTTAAAGGGTCATTTAAAGACCAACTAGGCCATTGGGAGCATAAAGAAATGAGCTTAGAGTCAAAGACCACGAGTGGACTCGTTACGGTGATGTCAGAGCTGCCGAAACAAGGCCTCTTCAACAACTTTGAGCCCGGATCAGTTCAGCTCGCACAAGGAGCTTTTCAGTTACTCATGGGGCTTCTATGAGTGTGTACAAGGCCTGAGATCAGGCCATTTATCTTCCAACAAGGCGTACGACTCACTAAGTCCATTTCAGCGTTAAGTGAGTCCATTATCCATTTATTGCTTTTGTTAGTGAACTCAGATTAGGGATGTTGTTTGGATTTCATTTAGTTGATAGGAGTAGTATAGGCAGGTAGAAGGACTCCTTGGCCGAATGAGTCTTTTCGGGATCAAGTGTTGACCTAATCAAGACTAGATCTCCAAATAAGAAGGCTTGTCTAGTAAGGACTCTTTTAACCTTAGAATTTCCATTTCATTTTCGGCCACCCTTCTTCTCTGTAAAAGGAGCATTTCGGCCTTGTAAACAAATTAGACCCCCTTGAAATAAGAAGCAAATTTCGACTTAGACTGTTTTTGTAATTCGTTTTGTTTTTAACACGTCGTTGTTAGGTGACGGATTCGGTTTATCGTAGTCAGATTATCACTCCCTCTTCGTGGCACCTTCGATTTGTGAGACTTGGACCCTCCCTTCGACCTTGTGATCGATTGATCGACTAGGTAACTAGTCCATCCGGTTGTTGGATTTGTTTCGAGTTTTGAAAATTTTATTTCGATAACGTGTCGTGGTCGTCGTTATTCGGCTCATATCACGTCCTGTATAAAATCAAGCTGAATTTCGATCAAAGTTTTGTCCAACATCAAAACTGCTTGAAAACAATAGCGCTATTTATAAGATGCTTATCCATACACACCGAACTTTGGTCCAATTAATCGTTCTCTATACCAATCAAACACCTAACTTTATGCTACATCCTACAATTAATAATCCTCCAAACTAATCAATTGATTTTAATCTGGTAAACATAACAGACACACATGCTACTGTGGCAAGATTTCGATTGAAGAACCCAACCAAATTGATGAAAAATCACTTATTATCACACAAGCATAAATAAACAAATCTATCTGTTCATTAATGAGATAAAATGAACACTAAATTAATATCCAATACTAGATTTAAACGTTAAATCTTCAGTTTAAAGAATACACAACTCTATTATCGAAACAAAAATAAAATAGGACGAATCTGTCAAATTTTTTATATAAAATTCCGATGGCAATTGACAATCAGCCCCCTAAGATTACATCCTCTGTTAAGTTACCAACATATGTGCACAACACAAATGCTAAAGTTTTCCTACAAATCCATCCATCTATCCTCCACCGTCCGATCACACAATCGTACACTCATCGACTTTACGTCTCCTGTACTTACCGTGCGACCACCCCAGCCCGATCATCTAACCCCGTTCATCATCTAAAATGGCTTCTGCAGGTACATGAACATATCCTGCAACGGCGACATCTGATTAATCGCCCCTCCCTGAAACTGGGACGCCAACTCCCTCTCCATGGCGGCGTCCATGTAATTAAACCCCAAGTCAAACCCACCGCTGGCGTTGTTCATTCCCCAGTTCGCCTCACTCTGCACCTCGCTGGTCGTGAACTCCGGCGACACCACGTGCTCCGAGCAGCTCGAGTCCGTGTTCATCCTTGGAACCGAATCTGACGACTCGAAACAAACGTAATCGTTGTTGTAGCTATTGATCGCCGGCTGATAACCACCGGCCACCGTCGCCGGCAGCTGAGGAACCGGCGTCGACGACATCAACAGGGACGGTTTCTTCTCCTCGATCGAATCCGTCGAATCCGCTCTCCGGCTCACCGCAACCGGCGCAGATTTCTTCTCGATTGAGCCTTTCTTGTTGTAGATTCGACACAGAACCCAATCGTCAAGCTGCAAAATACAAAAAAATATTGGGGAAGAATTGTTAGAAGGTCAAATCCGTCATTTCAATATCCACCGGCGGGGGTTTTAACTTTCGTAATTCAAATTATCTTCGAATAACAGTCTAACCATTAGAAAATGAGAGAAAGAAATGGCGGAATTACCCTCAAGCTGTTTTTCTTCCTCGCGGAGCGGTCAACGTCGGCTAGCCGATACTCGTGCATGATCCAATTCGTTTTCTCTCCTTTCGGAGCTTTCCCGGCGTAGAAAACCAAAGCTTTCTTGATTCCGACCGGTCTAGGTAAACCAATCGGCTTATCGGCTCCTGTAGCCTTCCAATAACCAGTTCCCGCAGCTCGATTTGGTCTGGTTCCGTTCGGATACTTCCGATCCCTCGGCGAGAAGAAGTACCACTCTTTCTCACCATACAGAGCCAAACCTAAATCAAATTAAACAAAAGAACACCTAAATTCAGTTAGCCGGAAATGAAATTGAAATTGAAATTGAATTGATTAGTTTAAGGAAATTGGAATTGAGATTGTACCTGGGAGATCCCATGGATCGTACTTGTAGAGATCAATCTCGGCGATGATCGGAACGGAAATAGGCTGCGATGCACACTTCCTGACTAGGTAGTGCATCACCAGCTCATCGTCCGTCGGATGGAATCTGAATCCCGGTGGTAAATCCAACGCCGGAGACATATTCTGTTTTCCCCTTTCTTCTTGTAATTTGAATTTCGGTTTATCTGTTTGTTTTTTACTTTCTCTCTTAGTTGACGACGGCGGCTCTTCCGTTTAGCGGCTGCGAAGGCGGCGGCAGGGGAGGAGGACGAAGAGAGATATGCTAAAAGGTGTAAATACGCGGCGGCGCTTGAAACTTGGAAAGAAAGGGCGAAGAGGGAATTTATAGGGGATGGGAGAGCGGACACGTGGCGGGCGGGATTTCTAGATTCCACGTGGGCGATAGCTTTTTCTATTAGTTTTTAAATGAAACGCTTTCTGGTGCGATGGAGGAGGCGACACGTGGCAAGTGGGGGAAGTGGGCAGAGTGCGTGGCATGTGACGGTGGGATTTTGAATGATGATGTAATGGCATACGTCACCGGTTTTGGAACGTGGCTTTGTATAATGTCATCGAGCCGGTTTTGATCCGGTCCCACTGCAGAAACTGAACCGCGAGAAATTAAATAATAATAATAATAATAATACAATAGTGGTGGAATTAACCAATCGGGTTGTAGATCGTTAGTCGCATCTTCATCGGTAATTTTAAAGTAAGATTAGGATTACAATGTATATCTCTATTTGGTATGACCGATATATAAGCGTATTACAATTTAAATTCGATATCTCTAATTCATCTATATGTAAACACAATTAATTACGCTATTCTATTCGAACTAAGTGCATGAGAAAAGGTATAAAAGCATAATGGTCATAGATAGACTGATAGGTCCACGATATGTAAAGAGCTAATAATCGCCAGAGTCCACAAATCCCAGAGTCGGCTGGCTACGTGTGTACAGCTTGATATTTTATATTCATTAGCACTCATCACTTCCACACTATGTTCGGTTTTTATCGGGTAGCGAGCCGACGGTTAAACGGTGGATGAGGTGGACACGTCAGCCGAGTAGGCAATCCACGCGCATCGCCAAAATTCCACCTCCTCTCGATGACTTGGCCGCCACTACTACTGCCGGCTGATCAGATAATTAATCTGCAGCTTGCCTACCTTGCGATAAACGAAATAAAAACACCAAAATTTTACCGCCGGCTTTATATTTAATCTAAAAATTAAATATATCAAATATCACTAAAATTTAATTATAATTATAATAATCATTAAATTAAGTTATATTCCCTAAATACCACAAATTATAATTTCATTTCTTTAATCATTATTTTGTAATTTTTTAGACGGAATGTTAATTTAGTCCTAGACAATTAACATTTAGAGGAGTCATTTTTATTAAAATTCATCTATTTAACTCTTAATCTAATTAAGCACGTGCTTTACATTAGTACATCAGTGGACGACGACTACGACTAAGAGCATTAGAGGGACGTTTGAATTCAAAACAGAAGAAGTACGTAATACCCTACAAATGTGTGGTGCATGGCGGCTGTGGTAATTGATTTTTGGATACAATGAACTTGACCCAAATACCGGGTTAGTAATTGACAGGTATGTACGTAATAATAATACCCACATGGTTTTGAGATTTGATTTTTTTCTTTCGGCTGCGGTCCAAATGTGAGAAGGATTTTTAATTATTATCAACAAGAATTTGACCTTTCAATCTGAAAAGAACACAAGAATTTGACCTGATGGATATCCACGAAGGTTCCTGTGCTCGTGTTCTTACGCTAGTAATTGAGTGGAAGTTATGGGGATAAGGATGAATGTATGAAGTTGAAAATGGATGCTTGAGATTACGTAAGGCTGGTTTAAAATAACATTGAAATTGTAGTGAACTAATTATCCAAGCTTGCTCTTTTTATGAGATTGCAAATGCAAGCTATATTCGAGATAAAATAATATTATGAGCGTGTTTAATTAGTTGTGGAGTATAGCTAGATTCGAATATTATATTTTTAGGGTTATATAAAATTGTTACCAACCATGCTATTTCATATGGACATGTACAAAATCTGTGTATTTACTAACACATTATCATGTTTTGAAAAATAATGTAGAAATTAGAGATCGAATCGGTGAAACTATTACGGTTTAGTTAGTTGGTTTTAATGTAAGATTAGTACATGATCTAACGAGCTCTGGCCAAATATATATAATTTTAGTAACAGGCCCAAAACGATGAGTCTAGCCGGCCCGAACCGAAGTATTCATGATGGTACGTGGGTCTCGTTGGTAAGTACTGCTACGTTATGGACGTGGCAGTCGACCCCTCCCACTAGCTGCGCTATGGAGAAGGGCAGGCGCTGCTCGTCACTTTGAAAGTACATCCATATATATTAAATAATATAAAATCGATTTTGAATCTCTTCCAATAATTCAAATTATCAAGATTCAATATCTCTCGACAAAAAAAAACCCCACAAAAATCTCATCAAATACATCGACCAACTTATTCATACATATCTCCCTCCATCACCCTAATCAAATCGTACTTCTATCTTAAAATTCACGCGCAAACTCAGAGTCTTAGACTAAACCAAAAATTTTATTATCCGATTCGAACTGTAACCACTAACCATATTTGTACGGTAAAACAGTAAAAAAAACACACACCCAATTTAATGGGAATTTGAACATGATTGGGGCAAAAGATTTATAAGGTGAATTTGATGTCATATTGTCATGTCATGAGACAGATATACGCAGCCGACAATTTGGATAAAGAAAAACAAAAAAATAAATGGATGGATGCTGCCGCTTGAAACAAACAATCATTATCCAAACTTCTAGACGATCGACGCATCAATTCGTCATCAGACCAAGCTCATTGCTAGCCTCCCATTAGCATACTCTTTTCCATTTCAAGGATTACCTGCCAAATTTCTTTTTGGAACCGTAATTTCCATTCACATAATACCATCACGATAGGCTTTGGGTTTCTTTTAGGAGCATATTTCCCACATTTTTACCTAGTATACAAGATCGAAATGAATATCAATTTTGTAATATGATCACTCGGTCGAACCTCCGGATGATTAATTTGACGATAAAACCCCCAATTACAAAATTCAGGGGGAGCCAGCCAGTCCGAGCACTGTCTTATAAACTCAAATATTATAACAATAAAATTTTATATAAAATTCTCAAAATCGATATATTAATCCTTAAGACTTTAATTTTAAAAGTGCGGACACAGAGTGACCTGCCTTGAGCTACAACCTCAAGTCCACAACCTCGTTCATATCATATAATCTGCCTGAATACATAAAATTATTTTGAATCAATGACTATTCACCTACGTACAATCGTCGTTTTCGCCATCATTAACTACAAATTAGCTTTAAAAACTTAGGGCTCCAAACATTACACGTAACAGACTAAAACCGTGCTGTTATCAAATTATTTTTAGGTTTTGGGAATAAATGCATTGGAAAGCAAGGAATATGCCACGAATTGATGCTCTATTACGTACCCATTCAGGAGAGCAGTTTTAAATTTAGGTTAAAAAAATTGGGATTTTCAAAATTTCTGTTGCGAGGACACTTTCGGTATTTTCAATTTTTTTTAATTTTCAGATTTTTGGTATTTCTCATAACGTAAATACAAAACTCAAAATTCAATATTCAAAACTGAAATCCCAACACTCTAAAACCTAAACCTAAAGATTCAAAATCTAAAATCTAAACTCAAAATTTAAAATCCAAAATTAAAAACCTAATACTCTAGACCCTGAACCTAAAAATCCAAATCTCAAAACCCAAACTCAAATCGAAACAAATAATAAATTAAATATTTAATGAAAATACTTATGTGCCCTTTTTATACAGAATGTTAAATCTAAAATCCATAAAATCTAACGATTTACGATCATCCAAAAATCCTGAAATCTTTTTCATCTGAATACCAAACCTGCTCCCCATTCATACAGAGAAGTCGCCAGATTAGGGCATCACGACAAAACGTGCACGCCCACACATACCACAGTCAAGGCTAAGATTTGATTAAAATTAAAGAAATTCCTGATTAACTATATTTGTTTGGTGCAAGTTTTTTGTCAAACGTTTGACGTGTCGACGAATCTACTACGAGGATAAGGATCATTATCAATCGACTGATGACCAATAATTATTCACACCAAACCAAAATGGAACCTACTAGGAAATCGTACATAGCCACTCGATATTCGTTAGCAGAATCAGGATGAACCAGAGTATAATTTATAAAACTAATAAAAATTCTTTTTAAGATGGTTGAAGACTATGTATAGGATTTTAAATTTTAAAATTTGAGTAAATTTGAAAAAGATCAAAATTTTAAAATATAGTAGAAAATATAAATCTCATTAATTTTACGTAGAATGTCGTTACTTTGAAACATAAGACTTTGGATTAGGAGCGGAGCCAAGGGTTTGTTGTGTAGGGGCGACAATCCGTCACGACTTTCGATATTTTTATAATTATCCGGATTCGATCCTAGTCCTCAACAATTTTTAGTTATAGTTATTAAAATCTCCCCTTTTCTATTTAATCAAACTAACTGTAGTTTAATCAATTATTAATTATAATTATAATTCCAATATTTGTGGTAACGGGCGATGAGTTTCTAGCTGACAATAATTTATCAATATCTATATGAATTCTCTCACTTATCTCCAACCAAATTCGTCCGGACTCCACTCATGCTCTAAATGTTTACTAGATTCTTCCTATGTGCACTAAAATTCAAATGTAGTAACATCCTAATGTATGGTTACAATCACAAAGTAACCATCATTCACCATTAACGTTTTATTTTATTTGTTTCACACATCCGATACGAAAATATATATTCACGATAGTAAGCACGCTGAAACGATCCGAACCTAAAACCTTATAGAAAATACGAACACAATCAAACAAGCTTCACATTTGGCTCGATAGTACATGTCGACGAAAATATAATGGTCCCCAAAAATAAAAGCGAGGGAAACTTTGTATATCATTATTCATCGTCAATAATTACAAAATAAAAGTTGTCACGAAGTTATCTGGCCAGCTTTTATCTACGTGGCAGCAATCTGCGAATCCCAATCACAAACAAAACCATATCATCAGAAAAACTTACGGTGAGACGGTTAGCAAGTACGTTTATACGGCCACATATGCAGCACGACCTATCGCGCGCCGCCACGTACGTTGGGCGAGTCTCCACATCCACGTAATCCCTGACATAATTAAACATGGTAGGGCTACGTCACACGCGAGGTTGACACGTGGAGGAAGAGGATATTTACTTTTTTTCGAAAGAGTGACCTACGTACGCTGGTCGCAATGAATGACCTAATCGGAGCTCCGGTCAATTATTCGGAATAAAGAGAAGTGGTGGGGTCCAGTATTTTTTGGGGGGACACGTCAGATAGTCAAAGGTCAACATAGGTCATATATAATGGTGTTAACGAACTTCATAGTACGTTCTTATAAGTAGAAATTTTTTCATGACACCTTAGCTAAAACATGTTTCGTGAATGTTTGTTTCTTATCACCAACCACTCTTTCCCGTATTTTATTGATGTTAAATTTGATTAAAGTGTGTTATATATATTGATTTTTGATAGTTCGATATAGCTAATATCATTTTTAGTGTCTACTGACTCTTTGCTTGAATTCCAAACAAGCTGTTTCTAGCATGATTTTCGTAAGTATTAAGAAAGCAGTGGAAACAAATTAAGGTGACGGAGTTCAATTTTTTGGCGTCCAAAATCCTTTCAACTTGGACCTATGAAACGACGCTTAGCTAGTTTATAACGTACAAGATCAACACTAATAATTAAGAAAACATGTTATATTTGATGGTAAAAAAGATGTTATATTTGAACGACACTAAGCGGTGATCCATGTATAACTATTAGCGATTCCGTAAGACTCAAACAACCTCAAGCTTAGGGCATGATGGCTCCAAATTTGATCTTTGTTCATTAGCACATCAACGTGATAAAATGTCTCATCCCATTAGATATAGATCACTTACCTTAGTATCTAATACACCTTATTCCTCTTTGCACCGATTTTTACTTACTACACTTTCTCTTATATAGCTTGTGACTAATTGCTCCTGAAAGTATTTTATTAAGGAAGCCTGACTATTCTACTCAACCCATCCGACTTTATAAATTGAACCACGTACCCATTAATCTAAAATGTACATATTTGATATATGCCGCTTTTACTTAATAATTAACATACATTAATCCTTATATCCTTTAGTTTTTAATATCAATTATATACTGAAAATTGTCAAGTCAGTTAATACACATAAATAATGAATTAAAAATTTGCACACGACTACACTAAATTTCTTACACTTAGTCAAATTGACTAGCTTATAAATTTGATTGATCGATGACGGTATGAACACAACAAATAAAATAAAATTAAGAAAGAAGTTAATCAACAAAAATTCCTGAACACAAGTCAAAATGGACGTCTGTATGCGCACTCTTATTAGCAAAGACTACGCCGTCAATGAGTTTGCGTAATTCTAAAGTGTAATTATATCCACTTTCTAACTCCCAAATTATTGCTCGTATATAGATTATTAATTAATTAATTAATTATTACACGTCAATTATTGTCTAATTTGAGTCCAAGTTAAATGAATTCGTAACAGTGTACTTCTGTCAATTATCGGGTTGATGACGGATTGTAATTCATATAATTGTTGGTATTTTCACATCGATCGTGTAGTTGGTGGAATGATGTCTTATAAACTTGATCGAGGAAAATATTCAACCAACAAATAATGATAATATTATGGTTGACCGCCTATTCGGAAATAATATATATTTGTTACTAAACGATATATTTAAAATGCTTAACATGGTAAAATTTCAATTTTAACCATTCCTAACATGCATGTCAAATATTAGCAAATTTTCAATTTTCATGTTAAAATTGATCAATTTCCGTGTGTTATATTATGGAAATTTGATCATTTTTAAAGAAAATTTCAAAATTTTCAAATCGACTTATATTTGATTTGCATGTTGGAAATTGTTAAAAATCAAATTTTGCTATAATAACTCTTTTAAATAATGGTCAAATGTAGTTAAAAATCAATTTTACTTGGTGCTATGTTAATGTTTAAATTTTTCGTATTGACTTGAAAGTAAATGTAAAGTTTTTAAGATGTGACTAATTACATATTTCGACATAAGCGCACTTGAGTCACGGTCTAATGCGTCTAGAACTTGAATAGTGCACGATTCAACAATTCCAAACCGATTTCGCCATCCAACTTTCTGGAGTTTCTGAACCTTATTCTAAGCCTTCCCTCTTAATTTTGCAGCTCAAACCATGAACTCAAGTGTACATAATTATATTGCACAAAGGTGGTAATGAACAATCAGGTGGTTCTCAATCAGCAAGGGACCTTGCTGCTCATACTACTCTCAAGTCAAGGAGTGAAGGCCAAGACACACAAGATGAACTCGAGAAACGCGATGAAAGTGATGATGATGAAGACGAAGACGAAGAAGAAGCTCTGTTGGTGGCTGAGCTCCGACGTGCAGTACAAGAAGGGCTTCTGCGTGATGATGAACAACAACTACAACCCAACATCCTTCGGTTTGAAGAGGAAGTGGGATGATGACGTTGTTTTCAAGAACCAGACGAGCGGCGAATCGAAAAGACAGAAACTTTTCGTCAACAACAACACTATCAGGAATGTTTTCCATCGTAGATTGTTGCAGAAGTACATGATATAGTTTTTCGTTTTAGTTGTTATATGCAAGTTCATAGCTTTAAAGATGAGTTTCTGCTGTATTGAATGCTAGTTAGTGCCCTTTTTCCAGCCTTGTATCTATATAGTTTTCCTCGGTTGTGAAGATAGATAGATGAACTCTCCAATTGCTGTACTAAACAGAGACTTAAAAAGATAGCAAGAGAAACGCTAATGTTAGGATAGATTCATGCCAAATCTCAAAATCATCCTTCATCCAAACCGTAAATCGATACAAAGACGCAATGGATAAACAACATAAAATTTCGTCAAAGTAGTTCACTTAATAACTCTACATAGTTTAGGTTTACAAGGTCGGCAAAAGACTGGTTCTATTTCACAGCAGCAACAAGAGCAGATCGAGCGCCGGTGAAAGAAGCAATTAGTGAGCCAAGCTGCAACTTGTCGCTGCATCCGAAACTCAACCGGTACCTGAAGATTGCCAAAAAACGAAAGGTTCAGGCCAGTGACAAGATTCAGATGTCATCTTCAGAGAAGACAATGGGGAGAGCACGATCCATACTCTATGTCAGCCATATCGTTGATTAACTTGACTCGTACATCCGACGGCATCTTAATCCGGAAAATAAACCTGTACGAGCAAAGGAGATGGTTACAATTAAGTAACAAGTTAATAACAGCCGGTCAAAATTAAGAAAGAGATGGTTACTAATGTATGTTTTGCTTGGCACTGACATTGTTACTTCTCTTACTATGTCCACTATAGCCAAACCTTTACGGTTCTTCATTTCAGCAATACCTGCAGAGTACAAAAAAGGCCGAAAGATATTCATTTTGGGAATCTTGTTGACATAAGCGTAATTCAAATGACTAGTTTATCCATACGTTGGAAGCTATCAACAAATGACTCGTTCAAGAGCCAGAAGCATATTTGCTCTATGTCTTTAGGCAACGGATTTCCAGTGCAGAGGTAGACAGCTTCTTCTGTGATATGCTGTGACGCCATTTGTGTTGCCTGCATCATATAAGATAAGCGTTGAAATGAACCAGAACTTAGTTCATAGATCTAACTCATCAATTACAAGAATAATCAACAAAATGTGAATTGAGAACATCGATTTTTCCTAACCTGGAGAATGTTCAAAGCCTTTCTCATGTCACCATTGCTAAGCCGCACAAGTGCTGCCAAACCAGTTTCAGTTACATCGAGCCTGAGATTGACGATGGAAGAAAACCAACAATTCATAAGTCAAATAATAAAATGGATTGAAACTTCTCTGACGTTAGTCTTCACTGCATTTTTTTCTTTAATGCTAAAGAACAAGATAGTTGGTTATTCTTATTATCATCTTCTTCACTTGATATGATATGACTAAACCAACCTAAGTAGGTAAAAAGGGTCCTAGATCATATATCAGTTACATAAACAGGTTAATTTCCTTCTGTTCATAAGTTGAATTGCAAGCATTGTAAAAACCATGCCTGAAATCCTTTGAAAATTAAGTTCCACTGGCAAAGATAGCGCCCACCATTCCCTAATACGAATGAGAAGCTACATAGTTAGCAAAGGGAGTTATCAGACTTTACCGTTCAGCCTCTATAACATGTCTCAAACGTCCACTGACATGGACAGGATCAAGCGGAGCAAACCGGAAACGTGTACAACGGGACTGCAGCGCTGGAATGATCTTGTTCACATGGTTACAGATAAGTGCAAACCGAGTACTCTTTGTATACTTCTCAATCACTACAAAACAAGCAAGATCAGATCACAGGGAAGATAAAAAAACAGTATTTTGCTAAGAAACCCACATTCGAAGGAGATCAAACTCAGTTGCATCTACCTCTACGCAAGGCAAATTGTGCATCTTTGGTCATGGCATCAGCTTCATCAAGCAAGACCAACTTCACACCCGACCTCGTTCCACTGTAAACATAAACAATTGAAAATGCAAACCAAAACTTACAAAAGCTTGCAAAAACTTACAATTGACAGTTAAATACCCGAATGAGAAGCTCTGGCTGCTAGCAAAGTCCTGTATCTGCTGCCGGACAACATCAATTCCTCTATCATCCGAAGCATTCAGCTCGAGAATCATCTTACGGTAATCAGAACCGTACAGCTTCCTCGCCACAGCGAGTATGGTCGACGTTTTCCCAGTGCCGGGAGGTCCATACAGCAGTAGATGCGGCAGTTTCTTCTCGTTAGTCAACCTTTCAACTGGAAAAACCCGTAAAAATGTCAACAACCAGAAAAGTGAGAATAACGAAAAACCCTAGAAATTTTGAGGGAAATCGAGAACATGATTTCTTACTGGTATCAATGATGTCACGGTGAGCGGCGACGTCGTCGAGTGAATGAGGGCGATACTTCTCGACCCATGGTGTGGCTTTGGAGTTGGAATGAGTGCCGTCGCCGACGGCAATTGATTTGCCCTTGGAAGAGGCGTTTCCGTTCGCCTTCTCGCCGGTGCTGTCTATTTCCATCGGCGAGATAGACTCGGCCATCGTTTTCTACGACGTTTTCGCACAATCTCCAGCTGGTACTGGTGCTATACCGGTTTTTGGAGCTCGATTGAGAAGCTTAGCCGCCGGTGAGTTCTGCTGGAAGTGGAGAAGGAAGTGAAAGTGATCGTATCTTCTCTGTTAATGGCGCCAATTGTCCGACCAAAAACAACCTGGTGATTTTGTCTGGGCCGGACCTCAGGCCCATGTTACATTGTTGCCCAAACGTCTATGGGCTTGTCTATCAGGCCTCGATGTATTTTGGTCTCGGGTCAATGGAGGTCCGACGGTAGTCACGGAAGTCCGGCACACTATGAATTCCGACCGGGGTGGACCTCCAGCCACAACGACATAAGTTTGGGCAGCATTGACGGAATTTCGAAAATGGTTTCGAATGTATGGCTAGGCGGAGGTCCAGTAGTAACGATCAACCCGGTACCACTAATCTACAAGATCATTGGACTTTATGTTAAACCATAAATACGATGAATAAAACAAGATTATTCATAAAATAAACAACATTTATTTATCAAGTTAAAAAACAAACACAACCTCCAAATAACCAATAAAATATTGTTCAAATTCAAAATTTAAAAACATCAGCTTGGATGAAAACCTATTCAAAAAAAACAGAGAGTGACAGTGGTCATTAATCTCAGCCGTCGTTCAATTTTGATCGTGGGGCCAGGACCCACGCATCTGAAAAATTTGGAATCAACCTGTCCAGTACAGTTTCTGCTCTCTGACACTCCATAATACGTCGACGTATGGACGGCCAAGGACGTGAAAAATCTGAAAAAGGGAAACAATAAAAATAATAAATGAATAATTTTCTCACGACAGCGAAAAATCGAACGATGGAATTTTAAAAAATTTCGGCAGTCTGAAGAGTCTTTCCCTTTTCCTCCCAATACTGGGCGCCAAACAAAGTCCAAAAGGCGGAACAAAAGGCAAGGAAAGGACTAAATCTCTCCGATTCCGTTCTCCTTCATTGCCGTCGTTGCCGACTCTCCGGTTTGCTCTCCGATCCATGTCATCATCAGCAGGGAGGTCGGTGCGGAGCTCAATCTCGCCGTTCCGCTCTAGGAAGTCTCATGCGCAGCGTCCTCCGCCGTCGGCTCCGTCAGTCACTAAGCACGGGGGAAGGGCGTCAACTCCTCCTTCGGTGAGCTCTTCTTCTTGTTCGTCTTCGTCCAGGCCTCAGTCGAGGTTTTCGAGTTCGACTACGGCTGTCAGTCAAGGTCCGGCTCCTGACGATGCTAGCAGGGCGAGGGAGAATGTGACGGTTACGGTTAGGTTTCGGCCTCTCAGGTACTGAAGAAGAGGAGTGATGAGTTGATGTTTGTGTTTCATTTGTGGTCAGTGGACTGTTGTTGCTTAATTGAGCTGTTCTGGTGTGAGCGCAGTAATAGAGAGCTTGGCAAGGGTGACGAGGTGGCTTGGTATGCAGATGGTGACTATACTGTGAAGAATGAGTATAATCCTTCGATTGCTTATGGTTTTGGTGAGTATTGATTTTGATTCTGGTCAGTCTTCTCTTCTAATCGCAATGTGTTATCTAAATTGGTGTTGTATCGTTAGTTCTTTGGATGAAAATTGGTTCTCTGCAAATTGCATCCGTGGTAGTATCAGGTTTTGAATTTCTCCGAGTTCAAACGAGAATGGGTAGGAAGAGAGTCGCCTCAAATCTTAATGATAGAGGTTTTGGGTGGTTAGCAGTTACTAACGTGGTTCTAATTTAGGACATGTCCTATCATTGGAGAATTCGAGAATATAAATACGCGAAGTGCCAATATGAGGAATGAATCAAATGCTTTTCTTTACGTTACATGAAAGCTTTATTAAGTGTACTTTAATATGCGAAATAGAAGTTTGAGAGTCTTAATTGCTACTACATCTGCTATTCAGCGGTAGTTATCGGAAGAATTTAATGGATTCCCACAGCCATATCACTTGACAAAGATATTTTATGATTATTAAATCTTAAGCTAACATGTTTAGTTGCATTGCAGTTATGGTTTTCTAAATTAAACTAGTATTTTGGTGGAGTTGTATTTAACATGTTTGCTTTGAATTATTGCTGGAATTCTAAAGCTGAGATTAAATTTTTGCTGCAATGTTCTTCTCCATCTTGTAAAAGATAACGTGAGCGACAACACTGAACAGCTTATGCTGACAATTAGAATAGTGTGTAGAAATTTTGGTTGAGAAACTGTTTGAGTGAATTTGATAACTAAGCAATAAATGTTTTTGAAATTTATCGAGGTATATATTCTACTTGGTCTCGGAGTCACTTGCAACTCCTTTTTTCTTAACAGTTTGTTTACACCTATGGTTCAATGCAGACAGAGTCTTTGGTTCCGCAACGACAACTCGTCATGTATATGATATTGCTGCTCAGCATGTTGTGAGTAATGCGATGCAGGGTGTGAATGGTAATTAGACTTGGAACTTACCTTTGCAATTTGTAATCTATGTTAGTTAGCTTTGCCTAATCCCTAGCTGAAACCTTGAGGCATGACAACCCCATATGATGCTGATTTGAGATGAATCAATGACTTTCTGTTCATCATCTTTATTTCATTTCTGATGTTTGGGATGGTTAGTTTGTAATTATTCATTTCTCTCCATGCTTCCGGAATACAATAACTAAAGTCTGATAGGAAGGGTGTTTGTTATATAGCTACCTTTTGACAATACTTTGTAATTACTAAAATAAACATGTCTAAATAATAGTATTGGCTTTCTCTTTTTCTAGGTACAATTTTCGCTTATGGAGTTACTAGTAGTGGAAAGACTCACACAATGCATGTAAGTGATTAAATTGGAAGAAGTCTTGGAATGCAGCTGGTATATCTACCTTACCATTAATTTGTTGGATCTATACATGATCCAATTTATGTTTTTGCGTCCTTGATGATGGATATAACAAATCTACTCATGCATCATAGTGTCAGAACTTAGCAACATACACACAAGAACACTATGCCACTACACCAGCAATTTGGCACCCTTCTTGAGTACCTTATCCAAAGGATGCCCGTTGTGTTCCATTTTTGCTTCAGTTTTACCTTCTGCTTGGGGAATGTGTCTATAGAGCATTTTTAATCCTCACGGTTTCACCATTGACTAATGGCAGATGTTTTCTGGTTCTTTCAGAAAAATAGTTTGTTTCGGTTAGTGGTAAGTACTAGTGACTCTTCAGTTTAAAATAATGATATGGTGAAATTCTTTGTATTGCAGGGGGAGCAGAAATCACCTGGAGTAATTCCATTAGCAGTGAAAGATGTTTTTGGACTTATACAAGAGGTAGTGAATGAATTTACATTTATATAATGTTGCCATCCAAATACTATCAGTTATTAACTATTCTTTTGATAATGTTTCAGATGCCCGGAAGGGAATTTCTGCTTCGGGTTTCATATTTGGAAATCTACAATGAGGTAAAAATACTTCCCGAAAAATGGAAGTGTGCGAAAGGTTATGTTATTCTAGGTTTCATGAAAATGGAATTCGTGGGAAGACCTCTTTAAAGAAGATTAATCCTTGGCTTATGATTGATTGCCATGCACAAGCACACGGCACACCTTATAAGTACTTATTGTCCATCCTTAATCATCTTTCCGTCAAGAAACAGCAGCATTCCCTTTGCACTCTTTGCATTTGAAACTGAGTTGACATTAGACATGGAAACTGTGTTTGCATTCATGTTTGTTAATAACAATTGTACTTCTATTTCCCTGTACCTAAGAAATGTCTCCACTTCTCTAAAAAGCTATATGAAATAAGATGATTGCATCCTGAAGATTGTTGCTATCATCTACAATTAATAGTCTTCTTGTTCCTTCTTTTTCATGGCTGATGTTCAGGTAATCAATGATTTGCTTGACCCAACAGGACAAAACTTGAGAATACGAGAAGATCCACAGGTAAGGCTAGGTTAACTTTAACGAAGTTCCATGGTCTAATTCAGTACTCTTCTTGTATTAACTACATTGATGAGTCGTTCTCCTGAAATGTGTATCCTCAATTTTTTTACTTTCTAGGTAGTTATTAGCATACAATTATAATCCTTGAGATCCTGCTTTTTAAGTTGATTGAGAGATCTAATGTGTAACCTTGGCAGGGAATTTATGTAGAAGGGATAAAAGAGGAAGTTGTCTTGTCACCAGCTCATGCCCTATCTTTGATAGCGACTGGTGAAGGTATTGTCACTACAACTGATATCTCATCTAGTGTTACCTATTGTGTCTTGAATACTCGCAGTTTAACGTTCTCTTAGTTTTAGGCTAGATAAATTGTTGTTTATTTCAGTTCTTTTCTTCCATATGTGCTTTTCTAGTTGCTTATTTCAGATCCTGCAAGATAAATATATTAGGCATTCCCGCCAGTAGTACTCCTTTACGTTCCAAACAGTTTATTCCATACACGATTATCTTCTAAGATTCCAAATGCTTATTTGTTGCAGCACATAGGCACGTGGGCTCGAATAATATCAATATTCTAAGCAGCCGGAGCCACACTATATTCACTCTGGTATACTCATTTACTTTTTATTTAGCGCTGATCTTTTTATTTTCTGTAAACGAGAAAGTTGCTCTACATTTGCTCCTGTGTAAATTCAGCTTCATTTAGCTACTCATTGCAGATGAACGTATAATGCTTTGCTTGTCTTTACAGTAGACATTATTTGTATTTTTTTCTGCAGACTATTGAAAGCAGCCCGAGTGACGAAAATCTTGGGGAAGAAGATGTCAGGCTTTCACGATTGGTACTTACCAGGCTTACTTTCTCATCTCTTGATATATTTTGATCGCAAGCCTCCTACTAAATCTTTTCCGTTGCACAATTGTTTTCCAGCACTTAATTGATCTTGCAGGATCTGAAAGTTCCAAGTCTGAAACTACTGGTATGCGCAGAAAAGAGGGATCTTATATTAATAAAAGTCTGCTTACTCTTGGCACAGTGAGTTGATATTTTATTTTTCTTCATTTTGAATTTGATTGTCATCTAAATTGAATCTACCCAGATTTGCCTGACCTGTTTCAGATAAACTTAATTTTATTTTCTTTCGTGTTCCCACAACCTGATTTGTTTCAGGTTATTTCTAAATTGACCGATACAAAGGCGACCCATGTTCCATTCCGGGATTCAAAACTCACACGTTTATTGCAGTCATCACTCAGTGGACATGGAATGGTTTCTGTAAGCTCCTTAGAACTGATCTAATCTGTTCATTACCTTGTAGAAAGCTCAGCTGAAACTTAAAGCTCTTATTCCTTCCTTGATAAATACTCACCTAAACAATGCCGGTTTATAATCTTTCTACAGCTTATCTGCACTGTTACACCTGCTTCTAGCAATAGTGAAGAGACGCACAACACACTGAAGTTTGCTCACCGTAGCAAGCATGTGGAGATTAAAGCCTCTCAGAATAAGGTTAGAGTTGCTTTTAGTTTTATGCAAATGTTGCGCATTCTTCTAACTATTAAACAACTTCAATCAATTCTTGCGTTGCAGATAATTGATGAGAAATCTCTCATAAAGAAGTATCAGAAAGAAATCTCTACTTTGAAGCAAGAACTTCAGGAGTTAAAGCGTGGAATGGTGGAGACTCCTCGTACTGCGTCTACTACTGAAGAAGATTTGGTACACTTGAAGCTCCAGGTTTGTGTTCGTACCTCACAACATAGTACAAGGATGCTTGCTTATATTTGGTCGACTCTTCTTTCAAATTCTGAAATTATACATATCATCTCCCCCTTCAAAGTTATATGTCGTGTGCTAGTCTCTGGGCATTTTTCTATGAGAAGATATATCTCCTCCCCTGGCCCCTCTTCATATTAGCTAACTATTTGGTGTACTATGTTGTCTTGTATACTTACCTCTACTTTTATGTTGTGAAAGCTTGAGGCTGGCCAGGTCAAATTGCAATCAAGACTTGAAGAAGAGGAACAAGCCAAAGAAGCTTTGATGGGAAGGATTCAACGACTAACTAAACTAATATTGGTTTCCACTAAGAATTCCATGCAACCAAGTGCTCCTGAAAGACCAAGTCACCGTAGAAGGCATTCTTTCGGGGAGGATGAGGTGCTAGATTTTGTGAACAAGTTCATGACAAATAATTAATGGATAAAGACGTCATCCACTGATAGTCTTACTTGATTCTACTATTGGTGCAGCTGGCATATTTACCAGATAGAAAACGTGAGTATATCATGGAGGACGATGCAGGAAGCTGTGCCTCTGAGCTTTCGGCGGATGGAAGGGATGATATAGGTAGCTTAGATGATTTGGTGAAGGATTACAGAAGAAGCAGGAGAAGGGGGATGCTTGGGTGGTTTAAACTGAAGGTAGTTTCTCGAATGTCTGCTGAATCTTCCACTGAAACAACGTGCTGATACTAAAAGCCCAACTAGTTGTTTGAACAAAATAACTGGTATTCCGTAGACCTTTCTACTTTACACATGCTTGACATGAACTTATATACGTCTTTTGTGCAGAAGCCTGAATACATGGTTGGATCATCAGTAAGTGCTGATACCGAGAGCCTTGATAGTGTGTCATCCGCATCTGGTTCTAAATCGTCTCAGAACCGGGTAACATTTAGTGATGTGAAGGATGGACAAAGGAAATCTGTCGGTAGAAAGACAGATGACAATACAATGATCGATTCATTCCCAGAAAGGACACAGGCAGGTGAACTCTTTAGTGCTACTGTTGGAGGTCGTCACTTACCACCGGTGAGTTTTTGCTAACGGGATTCCTGGAATGAGATTGTTTCCGGTGGTTTGTTAGCTCTTAGATAAAAGTTTACCTTTCCTGGACTCGCTAGTCGTTTCTGATCAATTTGAATGTTTCAATGTTGTATACAGTCTGGTACCACAATCACAGATCAAATGGATCTGCTCAGAGAGCAGGTTAAAATGTTAGCTGGGGAGGTTGCATTTTCTACTAGCTCGTTGAAAAGATTGTCAGAGAAAGTATCTTCTCATCCCGAAGATTTAAAACTTAAGGTGATGTATTAATTTGGCTCCGAGCATTTAATATATGCAACATGATTGTCTTTACAATTCTCTCATTTCCACAATGTAATGTCTGGATAATTGGAGCTCTATCCTAAGTAGCTGTTCTGATGAAAGATTTTCTTTTTACTAAAGGATCAAATGAAGAAACTGAAAGAGGAGATTAGTGAAAAGAGGCGTCAGATGCAAATTCTAGAACAGCGTATGCTTGGATCTATTGGAATGACTACTCTTAACAGCAATGAAATGTCAGAGGTAACTCATTTTCTTCTGCATGTAGGTTTAAAGATGCTAGTTGAACTTACCAATGAGAATTAAACCAATCATCGGACAGGATTTACTCTGGCCGACGAATGAATAAAGAAAAAAGATGGACTGAGGAGCATCAGTAAAATGATGCTGTGTCATTTGACTTCACTGTTTCCTCATCATGCAGGCTTTATCCAACGTTACAACCCAGCTGAACGAAAAAATGTTCGAACTTGAGGTTTGTTATGACTAATTGATCCTTAGCAGTAACAAGTAAATTTAGTAAAGAAGTGTTAAATTAACTTGCTTCTTGAATTTTGTCGACCATTAGATTAAGTCAGCCGACAACAGAATACTTCAGGAGCAACTACAGCTGAAGGTATTAATTGTCTGGAGAGTTGGTTACCCTTTCCCTGCCCTAAAATTTGTGAAAACATGTTAATCTATTGATGCTGTAAAACAGGCATCAGAGAACATGGAGCTGCAAGAGACGATTCTTCTGCTGAGGCAACAGCTAAGTTCTTCATCAGACAGGGGTTCTTGCCTTCAACAGGATGCAGAATCGTACGATGAGAGTTATTTCGACGAAAGTACACCGAAAAGCGTCATGAGTATGAACAGAGCATTTTCACACAATGAGTCACGGCTATGCAACAGCTCTCAGGTTCTCTTTGAACTGATTGAACCATTGCTTATTTACTGCTTAAATTTCTTATTCAGCCAATTGATCGGATCTTCTTCATTGTTTGTTAGGCTACTGAAATTGAGAACCTGAAGCAGGAGAAGCTAAAGCTAATTGAAGAAAAAGTGCGACTTGATATTGAATGTCAGAAACTTGCGGAGGAAGCATCGTATGCAAAAGAACTAGCGGCAGCAGCAGCAGTTGAGCTCCGGAACCTAGCTGAAGAAGTGACAAAGCTTTCTTATCAGAACTCTCAGCTTGTGACTGAGCTAAGCGATGCAAAAGAGGCGATTCGAAGATCAACCAGTTCTCGAGGCTCCCTTCCGTTGGACTCGAAACAGAATACCTCGAACTTGCACAGATACGATAGTGGACGCATTACTAGGAAAGCAGAGGATGGTGTTCTGATCGAAGAGTTGCGGAAGGAATTAACTGTAAGATGCCAAAGAGAAGCTTCCTTAGAAGCTGAACTTTCCGACAGAGAAAGAACAGAAGCTGAGCTACGAGAAAGACTCAACGAATCAAATCAGCACGAACAAGAGTTGGAGGATAAGCTTTCCAATATGTGGGTGCTGGTCTCAAAGCTGAGAGATTCTGCTCAGAAAACTGAAGACAAAACAATAATCGGACGTGAAAATGGGTTCCCACTTTCCAATGGTCACTCCCACAACAGTACCAATGTCGATGCCACGAGCAACTCAGAAGGGTTAAAATCAAACCTCGAGAAAGAACGAAGACGATGCAAGGAACTAGAACGTCTAGTTTCGAAGCTAAAGGTATGCATCCTATTCTAAACAGTCTCCTTTGTTTTTTCATTGATGCAGTAACGAATTATATAACAAAACTCCTCTAAAACTAGTTTCTCTACGTCTTCAGGGAGAAGATATACAGAATCTTGATCCATCAGCACTCGACGAACTCCAGAATTTCCACCTTGGAGCCATAACCAAAATCTGTCATGCAAAGGTAATCCATAATTTCCTTAGCTTCAATATACATATTTCCATGTTCATACAAAAATCTAAATTATTCCCGAGTATTTTCTTTCTGGGAATATACAGTCTGCAACTCAGGACTCGTAACAGGTCAAGGTGCACGGCACTTACTGTCTCCTTAACGTTGATCGTTGTAAGTCATTCACCCATATTTTTACGGATCGATGTTCATACAAACCCAGCCCAAGATTTCTGAGCAACATTTAACGACGTTTTCTGATCAATGCAGGTCAATTGCTACTTACAATGAGCATCATAACCAGTAATCCGTACAGACTAGGTAACCTTAACATAGTCTAATCACTTCTTCCAATATCAGCACTGGAATATCATTTCCAAAGAACAGTCCATCTCTGTATTCATTAATATCGAAAGCAAACACATTATGTAGCAGGCAGTCCCCGTTTAATGTCTGTACACAAACAAATAACTGCCCTTTTTTGCACCTGGGTACCTGAAATTTACCCATTTACAGGTTTAGTACATATGGATCTATCTCAATAATACCTCATTATCCAGAAATTGGCAGTTTTGGAACCACAACACATAAAAGAACATTTCGGAGTCGGACGCAACAAAACTAAAGGGGTCTATGCTGATGCATTCCCTTCTAACTAAGCTAGTCTTTGAATGTGCAGACTTCGGTCTCTCTAGTATCTAGTAAGTCCAGGCTGAAGGGCACTGCTGCTCTTCGTGGATCCCGAAATCGACAGCATAACTTGGACAAGTTTCTTTATTATGATCTCTGTTGAACAAAACATGAGGAAGACCAAACGGTCCTCGATGAGTTCTTTTTGCCACTATAACTAGTTACATCAATTACTGAATAATAATTGGACAGATGAACTATTGCTTTTTAAGTTAATGGTATATGGGTATATCAGGACTTTGTAAGTTTCTTGCAGTTAGAAGGTATCCATCCCATTCGATGCTTCTCGTTGTCGTAGATCACCAGCTTGTCTTGCATGGAAATGTCTGCAAGTCAAGAACACAAGGGAAACAAAAGTCAGTCATGTAATTGGATGATTATCGATTCTATACGAACAGCGAAAGCATCATACCGCCAACTACATTTAAGTTCCCCAGTCCAACTTCGCTGCCATTAAGGATCCCCAAGCACACATTCCCATTTTTCTGGATTCCAGTTTGAGTTCGGTTAGTTTATTATTACTTGCAATAGTCCAGTAAGAACACAAAGGGTTCCATAAGTACTCACCGTCACGATCAGGTAGTTCTCTGGTGGTACCTCA
This sequence comes from Linum usitatissimum, assembly GCA_030674075.2. Taxonomy (NCBI): domain Eukaryota; kingdom Viridiplantae; phylum Streptophyta; class Magnoliopsida; order Malpighiales; family Linaceae; genus Linum; species Linum usitatissimum. The sequence goes on from JAUJYP020001374.1 coordinate 5,399,429, forward strand.
AGCTGACCATTCTTGGATCTCGTAAAGCTAAGAGCCAATGGTTTGAAGTGTCCCTTGACATCGTCCAGAGACTTGAATGGTTTCGAGCCTTTCCAGCAGACATCAAGTGCCGGCTCCTCCGGTGCATCTTTAAGCTTTCCATTCAAGTCTTTCTTTATCTGTTACACCAAACAGAGTCAACCCCAACAGGACTACAGTGGACTGCCAAGGTTTGTTTGCTTCAAATCGTATCATTTTACCATATCAAGGGCGGCTTCGTAAACCACAGAATTGAAGTAAGTGAACGAGCTGCCACTGTCGAAAATGAATTGTAGCCCCTTCAGACCGGTATACTTCCCGCTAAAGACCAGTTCTGCTGGCCCAGCCAAATAGTGTTTGCTGCAAAATTGTAACGTGAAACAATTAGATTCACAGAGACTAGAATCACAGCAGGGTGAGAATATGCGATTGACTTACTCCGGAGCATCATGCAACATCGGAGTCCAGCTTACGCCAGAAGAAGGTACGAGAGAGTTTCCAAAGAAAAGATATCCGCCCCCTTGTCCGCTAAAACAGTGGCCAATCACATTCTGTACCAGACCCGTTTTTTGCAGTTGCGAGTTAATGCTCGCTTCGCTATTACTGAGGCCCAGGACTCCTGCTGTGGAAGTAGATGTCGGGCTCGGATTCTTCTGATCATATCCACAACTGCAGGAAACCAAAGTACAAATGATCAGTTTTGTCTGTGTCACAAAAAAAACATTGTTCGAGTTTTGATACGCACCCAAATGCTAGGCGGGGGCTAAATAAGGTGCCATTGGTCAAGCGGAGAGGAAAGTTGTCTTGGACCAGCACGCCAAGGGACGAGCCTTGATCGGCGTATTGAACCACGTAGTCACACTGTTCGTCGGGTTTCGGACAGTTGACTTTTCCGGTCGGTTGAACCGAGGCGCATAAGGTGTCTGAACAGGGTACCAGATTGTTCCTAGGCTTGTAAAGACTTTGCAACGGCTGTGTATACAAAGGAATCAGTAAAAACCATGATGATGCTAACTACCGCCGATTTTCTACGATGAAAAGTTTCGAAATCATTCACCTTGGTGCAGCCGGTGCAAGGGGCATCACATTGGACCCAAGTGATGTCGCTGCCGGTGTCGATGTCCAAATCGAAGACCTTTGGTGGATTGCCTATGCTTATTGACGCAGAGTAGTACCTGCATATATTGAGATGACAGAAACATTCAACATTTTCACAACAATCATGATATCGTATCGAAACCCGAGTCAAACACTGAACCTAGTTGCAACCAAGAGTATTCAGCCTAAGACTCAGATGATTCTAAGGCAACAGACATTATTCCACAGATATTCACATAACAAGAACGAGTCAAACGAGCTCAGTTTCGTTTCCCTTACGATTTAAATTCCATTCAATTCGACTTTCCACCTGAAACTAAGCCGAGAAAGCAATAACAGTATTCAAAAACTACAAGAGATGCATCAAAGGTCTCAGGAAAAAGTCAAAGAACCTAAAATGGCAGAGTAAAAACTTGATAAAAATTGGCCATTGGATTGAAAACAATAACATTCAGAGACAAAAAGAGATTGCAACCCAGAACAGCAATCAATCAACCAGATTAAACCCAGAAATAAAAAACGGAAATTTGCATACATACCCAAGAGGGTAAACATTGCCACTGACGGGGAAGACACTGGCGTCGCCAAGTGTATTGTCGGCTGTCTTCTTCAAATTACGACCCAGAAACCCCAGCCCAAAGCCAGTCGTCTTTGCCGCAGAACAGCGTTGAAACGACGCCGTCAAGGCAATGATCAGAGCAATCAAAGTTGCAACCTTTACCACCACCATGGATGATGACGTCGAGCTTTTCCCCATCATTTTTTTGTTCCCCGAAAGCAGAGCTGATTCAGAGGGCTCTAGTGGATTACAATGAAAGGAACTTTCAGGGAGGATGATGGAATCTCCACGTGTAGTGACGAGGAGGCACAAAACACCAAAGGGTTTCTCCCTTTTTCTTCTTCCTTCTACAGTTTTACTGAAAGGCGAAGAAGACTGAGGAGAAACAGAGGGAAAGAGATTAGTCAAAATCAAGTAATATGAATTTCGTTGTCACTGTCAGCTTATAAATAGCTAAAAATGAAGGTTTGGAGAGGAAGCTTCATAGGCAAATACCAATTCGACGCGTAATTTCAACGTGGGGGAAGGGTTACTTTGTCTTATCACTTGTGGAAAATATAAAATGATAATAATGTATGTGGATTCATAATGTACGATTTAATGGTTTTGGAAGACTATAAGTGATAAGACAATTTTTTTTTGCTTATGAATTATGGAAATTTATTTATGATTTTGGAAGACTGTAACGGATTGTGCGACTTTTTTTTTGTAATTTATGGAAATATAATGTTAATGATTCACGTGGAATTGTAAGGTAAGATTAATGATTTCGGAAGACTGTAACATATAGGGTGAAGTTGATTTATGGAAATGTAATGCTAATGATCAACATGGAATTGCAAGGTAATATTAATGATTTTGGAAGACGGTAACAGATAGGGTGATTCTTTTTTTGTAATTTATGGAAATGTAATGTTAATGATCCACATGGAATTGTAAGGTAATATTAATTATTTTTGAAGACTATAACAGATAGGACGACTTTTGCTTGTGATTTATGGAAATGTAATGTTAATGATCCACGTGAAATTGTAAGGTAAGATTAGTGATTTTTGAAGATTGTAACGGATAGGATGACTTTTTTCTCGTGATTTATTGAAATGTAATGCTAATGATCCATGTGGAATTGTAAGGTATGATTAATGATTTTGGAAGACTGTAAAGGATATGACGACTTTTTTCTCGTGATTTATGGAAATGTAATGCTAATGATCCTCGTGGAATTGTAAGGTAAGATTAATGATTTTGGAAGACTGTAATGGATAGGGCGACTTTTTCTTTGTGATTTATGGAAATGTAATGTTAATGATCCTCGTGGAATTGTAAGGTAAGATTAATTGATTTTGGAAGACTGTAACTGATAGGGCGGTTTTTTCTTGTGATTTATGGAAATGTAATGCTAATATCCTCGTGAAATTGTAAGATACGAGTAAGATTAATGATTTTGGAAGACTGTAATAGATAATGTGACTTTTTCCCTTATGGTTTATGGAACAATGATATTTGTGGAAATGTATAAGATTAATGATTTTGGAAGACTGCAACAGGTTGCGTGACTTTTGTCCTTGTGAGAAGTATAATGACAATGATGTCGTGGAATCATAAGGTAAGTTGAAAAAATGTGGGTATTCCCTCGTGACAATCTCTTCTATTATATTGAAGAATGATGAATTCATGCAAGTGTATACTAATGGAAAGATTAAGCAGTTTTACCATTTCGACTGCCATGTAATAAAACTACTGCAGGATACAAATCGTAGAGAAATGGTCTGAGATGAACAAAAAATCTGCATAATTTAGATGATACATTCCAAAACTGGACAAGACGAGCCAGCAATCTTTCTGTCAAAAAAACTAACTCAAAAACACTGCAAAATCACTAGACATACTTGGTATTATCACCCGCCATAGTCAGCTGATCAGCTGCACAGAAAACAGAGGAATGCAGATTCCCATCCTCCATCCACTTCACATGATTCTCCCGGAAGCCGGCATGCAACGCCTTAGCTTTCGAGGCCACCTCTTCGGTGTAAGGACTACTCTTCACCATGGTTAGTAAAACACGGCTGTATCGTGAGCTAAGGATCTGCTCCGAGGACGATATCAGTTCGAAACACGGGTGTTCAGGGAAAGTGACTTTGACGGACTCTTCTTACCATAGCACCGGGTAGAAGTACACTATCATGCCGCCCATCCCATGCATCTTCACGGTGAGGTCGAGAAGATCGTGGACGCATTCTACGAGGCTGTATGGTGCGGTCGATGGTATGTGATCGGTTCTCTTTTCGTAGGGGACTGTGTAGGGATGACTCCCTTGAGGAGCTTTTGGCCTCGGATTTGAGACCTACGGCTCGGAGTCCATATGGTGGATTGCAGATTATGGCGTCGAAAATGTGATGAAAAGAACAAAATAGGTGGAAAGAAATCCAATTATCAGAAGGATGTGAAGCTTGTAAAACAAGTTACCTCTTTTTAATCCAGCTGCCATGGAGGAAGGTTACTATCAACCATTAAAAAGGCCAACCGGGTCGGTGAGTCCATACTGCACAAATGATACAGTAGATTAGCAATTTTAACTAATACCCGGGCTCGTTTGGATGGGATATTTTGCATATGTGATATTCCTGAACAAAATAATTTGGTAGTCCTGACATGTACGGGTTGTTGTATTTCGGGACTCTAGCATTTCAAATAACTCATTTGAGTTATTTCAAATACCTCCCGCTGTCCTACATTTCGAATATCTCTTAGGAAAATACCGACCATCACATATTTTTCTAAGATGCCAAACAAGTTATTTTGACCCAAATCACTCATTTATGGTATTTTGGACCAAAATACCACATCCAAACAACCCTTAGTGTATCAAATTGGTTAAGGAACCGAGCTCAAAGGTTTTTCTGCAGCAAAGCACGGAAACCTGAACTTGAAATATTCTGTTCTTGCATCATCTTGCTATTAGCAAAGACTGAATAAAAGGGCATAAATTCCTGCTTGAAATTGCTCCAAACATTGCGATCACGGCCATGGCCATCTCGAACTACTCTAATATCAATATCAGCACCCTAAAACAGAATAAACAAGGGGTTAGACAACCGGATTCAAGATGAGCAGCACCGATCAAAATGCTGCCTGTCCCAACAAAAAGGTCGTAAACAAGTTTCCCAGGCTTGACGAGTGCTTGATTGGCCATCAAGAAGGCCATTTCCTCGTCCATCGCTGTCGGTCCGACATAAGTCCCGGCTTTTCAGCTAGTAAGTAGGTATAAGCTTCCTGTCGGAGTCACCAATCTCGCGACCCAACTGGTGGCAGTCCGTTGTTGCCTCCGTAGTCATCAGTCACCATGAGCCAGAATCTATGTTCTGGATGTTTCAAGGTAACTCCACCCTGTACGGACATTCATGCATTTGAATCATAAGCAACTCAGGAAATGTATGGATTATTATAAACTAATGGTAGAAGCATATATATACCGTGAAAGGGATATAAACTAGTTGCTGAATACGGTTTCTCTTCTTGTCGAAGCTGATCACTTTCCCAAATCTGTCAACTGTTATCGTGAAAGTAGTTTCGGAACTCAAGTATGGCAATTTCCGCTTGTCTGGAAAGCTCTTAACAGCCTGTTCTAGTTCTTCATAACTGCTTCCTTCACCCCAAAGCTCATACATCCCTTTCACAAGCAAACCTGAATATTTCGAAATTGCAAAGTCGACTCCATAAATTCAAGCATCATGATAGACCAATCAAATGAACGAGAGAAGTTGAAAGTTGAAACATACTCCGGTTTGAAATATCTCGAGCGACATCCTCAGAAGGCAGATTGACGAAACGGAAACGAGAATCTACATGGTGGTTCTCGGGAACCCTCCACTCCAATGGCTCACCGTTTGATTCAAGATGAAAGAGTTCAGCTAGAGACTCCACTTCTTGTCTTATGTAATCCAGCAGTCTATGGAAGAAGACGTAGAAATACCACCCCATTCTCTCCCCCGTAAACTGATTTAATGTTTCTTTATTATGATCACGGTCTCCAAAACCGTTAAACACAACATGAGGAAGAACAAACGGTCCTCGATGAGTTTTTTATTTTTTGCCACTATAACTAGTTACATCAATTACTGAATACTAATTGGACAGATGAACTATTGCTTTTTTTAAGTTCATGGTGTATGGGTATATCAGGACTTTTGAAGTTTCTTGCAGTCAGAAGGTATCCATCCGATTCGCTGGTTCTCGTTGTCGTAAATCACCAGCTTGTCTTGCATCAAAATGTCTGCAAGTCAAGAACACAAATCAGTCGGCTAATTGGATGATTAGGAAGATATCGAGTCTATATAAACATCGAAAGCATCTTACCGCCAACTACGTTTAAGTCCCCCAGTCCAAGTTCGCCGCCGTCAAGGATCCCCAAGCACACATTCCCGTTTTGCTGGATTCGAGTTCTGAGTTCGGTTAGTTTATGACTTGCAATAGTACAGTAAAGGGTTCCATAAGTACTCACCGTTAGAATCAGGTAGTTCTCTGGTGGGACTTCAAGCTGACCGCTGGTAAAGCTAAGAACCAATGTTTTGAAATAGCCCTTGACATCATTGAGAGACTTAAACGGTATCGAGCTTTCCAGCAGACCAATAGCGCCTTCTCCTCCGGTGCGTCCATCAGCTTCCTGTTCAAATCCTTCTTTATCTGTTCAGCCACAGACACGGGATAAATGTCAACCAACATGACTACAGTTTACTGCCAAGGTTGTTTGCTTATTTTACCAAATCGAGGGCGGCATTGTAAACTAAGGAATTGAAGTAAGTGTACGAGCTCCCACTATCGAAAATGAGTTACAGCCCCTTAATATCGGTATACTGCCCGCTAAAGAGTTCTGCCGGCCCAACATTGTAGTGTTTGCTGCGAGAGCACGGGAAAAAACAGTTAGATTCACAGAGACTGGAATCAGCATTGGGATATGCGATTGATTTGATTGATCGGCCACTTACTCCGAGGCAACACGCATCATAGGAGTCCATGTTACGCCAGACGAAGGTACGAGAGAGTTTCCGAGAACCAGATATCCGCCCCCTTGTCCGCTAAAACAGTGGCTGATAACATTCTGCACCAGACCAGCTTTTTGAAGTTGCGAGATAATGGTATATTCGCCATTACCGAGGCCCAGGACTCCTGCCGTGGAAGGAGTGTGAAGTGGGATGATCGAGCGGGAGAGAAGAGCAGCAGAAATGGAGGAGAAAATCCTTAGCTTCATTAATGGTGCAAGAGCACAAGTATATACAGGGCAAAATGGTAAAAATGTAAAACAACTAACTACAATCCAACAATCACTAACTAACTCTGTACAAGCTCAATTTCCTATATGCTGACTCACATGCCAGCTCATTCATCCATTGTCACCTAGCAGAAGCCTTATCATATCGGCTGATAAGGAGATGCCGAGCTCGGATACTTCTGATCATATCCACAACTACAGCAAAGCAAAGTACAAATCATCAGTTTATGAAACATCATCAGACCCAAAATCCCAACGGACAATAATTAGGGCTGTTGAGGAGTCGAGCAGAGTCGAGCTCGACTCGTTTAGAGACCTTAATGAGCTATAGTTTGAGCTCGGCTCGTTTAGTATCGAGCCGAATCTTGAAAGAATTTATCCGAATAGACACCAAGCTGCTCGCAATTGGCTTGGTTCGTCAACAACTCTATACACGGTATAACAGAAGAGAGTTTCGATACGCACCCGACGCCTAGACGGAGGCTGAATGAGGTGCCATTGGTCAGGCGGAGAGGAAAGATGTCTGCGACCAGCACGCCAAGCGAGGAGCCTTGATCAGCATATTCAACCTCGTAGTCACACTGTTCGTCGCGTGTCGGACAGTTGGGTTCTCCGGGCGAGTGAATGGCGGCACATAGGGTGTCTGAACAGGACACCAGATTGTTGCGAGGCTTGTAAAGACTCTCCAACGGCTGTATTTACAAAGGAATCAGTAAAAACCATGATGATGCTGATTAAAGCCGGTTTTCTAATACGAAAAGTTTCGAAATCATTCACCTTGGTGCAGCCAGTGCAAGGGGCATCACATTGGACCTAAGTGATGTCGCTGCCAGTGTCAATATCCAGATCGAAGATCTTTGGTGGATTGCCTAAGTTTATTAACACAGAGTAGTACCTGCATATATTGACATGACAGAAACATTCAGCATTTTCACAAAAATCATCATATCGTTTTGAAATCCGAGTTGCAACCAAGAGTATTCAGCCTAAGACTCGGATGATTCTGAGGCAACAAACATTATTCCACAGATCTTCACATTACAAGAATTAGTCAAATTATACGATCTCAGTTTCGTTTGGCTGGTGGAAAGTGAATGGAATCTTGAGCTTTTTTCCCGTCGTATAGGGTCCCCAAAGTGATTTTGGGGAGCTAACTTTTCCATTACGATATAATTTCCATTCAATTCTACTTTCCACTTGTCAAACTAAGCCGAGAAAGCAGTAACAGTTTTGAAAACTAGACGAGATGCATCAAAGGACTCAGGAAACTTCAAAGAACCTAAAATGGCAGAGCATACTTGACAAAAAAAATGGTCATTAGATTGAGGTTGAACCAGTCGCATTCAGAGTAAAAAATAAGAGATTGAAACCCAGAACAGCAATCAACCAATCAGATTATACCCAGAAATCAAGAACGGAAATTTGCATACCCAAGAGGGTAAACATTGCCATAGACGGGGAAGACAGTGCCGTCGCCACCAAGTGTATTGTCGACTGTCGTCTTCTTATTACCACCCAGAAGACCAAGCCCAATGCCAGTCGCCGGTTCGGCAGAACAGCCTTGAAACGACACCGTTGAGGCAATGATCAGAGCAATCAAAGTCGCAAATCGCAATCTTTACTGATGACGTCATGCTTTCCCCCATTTCCCCCCACAAAAATATGTCGGGGATCTTTCAGGTGATGGAATCTCCACGTGTAGTGACGAGGAGGCAGTAAACTCCAAAGGGTTCTTCCTTTTCTTCTTCCTTTTACAGTTTTACTGAAGGACAGAAGAAGACCGGGAAGAAAGAGAGAGAGAGAGAGTTTAGTCAAAATCAAGTCGCTGTATAAATAGCTAACAATTGGAAGGGTTACTTTCGGCTTATCACTTGTGGAAAATCTGAGGCAAAATTCCTCATATTCATGAACTATCGTGAAAATATTTTTTAGCACCGTACTTTTCGCTATAAGATGGGTGTCATGTACTATTGAAATTTAGCCCCAATTGTAAAGCCCGAAATTTTCCGACGACGAAAAGGCCACCTGGTCTGTCGGAGGGTGCCTAGTCAGCTTTTTACCGACGATTGGAGCACTTCTGCTTCTTGCGGCTCCTTAGCACGTGTTTTTTGGACTTCCAGGCATGACTCTCTCTTTAGGAGGCTTTATTACAAAACTTTCAGCTTGTTCCCACGTCTGTTGATTTGGAATTTCTAGAATTCCGCAAAATCCGTATGCTTCTTGTCCAAACCTCATATGGTAGTACTGATCGACCCAGAGATATATGTCTTTGCGTATGTACGAAGGAACCGTTAGAAGCCACGTCGGCAAAAAGCTGACCAGGCACCCTCCGGCAGACCTGGTGGCATTTTTGTCGTCCGAAAATTTCGGGTTTGACAATCGGGGCTAAGTTTCAATAGTACATGACACCTATCTTATAACGAAAAGTACGGTGCTATAAAGATATTTTCACGATAGTTCGTGACATATGGGGGATTTTTCCAAAATCCAACTATGGTTATATTCATGGATTGTTAACGTAAGATTTAATGGTAATGGAAAATTGTAAAGGATAAAGTGAAGGTTGAGGTGACATTTTATTTATAATTGATGTAAATATATTTTCTAAATTAGTCGGATTACTAATTTAAAAAGTCAATTTATCAATCTCGAATAGGTAAATTGGCTCACTTAAAATAGTAAATTTGTTTTTGAGATAGGTAAGATTGTTTGTTTTTGTAAAAAACGGCGTCGAAACGCCCTTATGTATTAAGTGGAATCGTAACAAGATGGGGAAGAGACACCCCTAATAGAATCATAGTTTAGCCAGTGGAACAGGTCCCGATCTGGCGAATCAAACACATGTAGTCCGCTGCACGATTTGTTTCGCGATAGATGTGAGAAATCACAACATCCCAATCACGATGATAGAGATCCTGAAACTGCAAAATCAGAATGACATGTTGGTGATCAAGAGAAGAAGCATTACACAGGATAGCAATAGCATATCTAGAATCAGATTGAAGCCACAACTTCTGAATGCCTGGTTCCAAGAAAGCTCCATGTTCAACAATGGCTATCATTTCAGCACGAGTGATCAAGGAGTGTCCTAGATTAGCTGTGAAAGCGTTAACAAAGGAACCACGATTGTTCCAGATGACTCCACCAACAGCAGCGTAACCCGTATTGGATCGGAGTGACACATCAGTGCTAAGAGTATACCAACCCTCGTTACCATGCCGCCACCCAATCAACTGGTTCTGTCGAGCCGAACTCGGCGCTTCTCGGCCCAGTTAACTGGTCTTCTAGCTCGAACTAATGAGGGCTACCCAATAATCACACTTATGGGCCACGTCCAAAGAAGTATCTTTAACTTGTCCGAAAATCCTTCAGTTGCGAGATTGCCATAATAACCACACTCCCACTCCGAATTTGAGTGCATACTTAGAGTGACGGGTATTATCTGACAGCCAGGCTTCCCTATCCTTATTTCGTTCAACCAGCATGACAACTTGTGGTAGGATTCTTTTCCAAACCTGATGTGCAAAACTATAATCTCGTAAGACATGGGTACAAGATTCAGGGAGTGAAGAACAATAGGAACAAAGCACCTGATTCGTGAGGTGGCGGCGCCACGTTCCTGATTAGTGAGAAGGCAACCATGGAGGGGGAGCCACAAGAAATGACGAATTTTTTTCGGTCCATGCCATTGTCAAACGCCCTTCCAAACCGAACTTGGAGCTTCATCACGAAGATCTTTCAAGAGGAGATAAGCTGAGGAATAGTGAACTTTTCGGAAGGTTCAAGGCCCCAAACAACTGAATCTTGTCCAAGGTTAGCTTTAGGAGGGGTCATACCAAGAACCTGTAAAGCAATATAAGAAGGAAGATTTGCGAGAATGAGGTTAGTGTTCCACGACCCATAATTACTGACAAACTCTAAAACAGTAGCAGATGAGAGAACTCTTTGTATATTGATAGCTTGATCGATAAGGACAATCCCGCTATTGACCCATCGATCCAGCCAAAACATCGTTTGCTGGCCACTACGGATAGCTCATTGCATACAATTGATGATAGCTGGCCAACTTTGACAACTCCCCTCCAAGTCGCTGATGATCCTTTAGTATTAGCCGAAACATAACCCTCATTGGTATGGGGTAAATACTTGGTAAGCATCACCTTCGCCCACAACTCCTCTACACGAGTCATAAGACCCCAAGCAACCTTCATAAGAAAGAACAAGTTCATCTCCCTAGCGTTTCGAAGATCTAAGCCTCCAAGGTTCTTAGACTTACAAACAGTGTCCTTGTTAATGTTATGGATTTTCCTAACTCCCTTAGCAAAGTCCCAAATGAAGTCTCTAATTTTTCTGTCAATCAAATTGTAAACAGTAACAGGGATAAAAGCTGTTTGTATCATATAACAGGGAAGATAATTAAGAACACTAGAAACAAAGGTCACCCGACCTACAAGAAAAAGAGAATTTGCTTCCCACCCAACAAAGCTTTATATTGATTCTGTCTAGAAGAAAATCATAAGTGGATGTAAGAACTCTCCCATGAAGAACTGGGATGCTCAAATATCGCCCCAAGTTTTAGGTAGCCAGAATGCCATCACATAGTAAATAGATGCCGACAAATTCCTACAGCATTTTTTAGAAATGAAAACTCTTGATTTCTCCTAACATGTGCGGAGAAGCCATGTGGCCGGAAGTCTGTGTGTCATCGTACTCAAACCCCGACGGTGGACCTTCATCCTCGTCATCATCTTTCGGATACGACCTAACCGGGTACGTAATAGGAGGGTACCGGTCAGGGGAGCCGTAGATTTCAACTTCTTGCTCTTCTTCGCCGCCTCTCCCTTTTTCCGCCTCGAAGCGGTGATCACTCGCTCTTTCATCCAATCTAAAATGCCCACTTGCTTTCCTCTCCCTCTCATTTTCTGGATCCCATTGGTTTCTTCCTCTACCGGATCTCGACTGTGCGATTTACCTCCGCCCTTCGTTTTCGCCATATTTTTCACCAAACTGCATTTAAACAAATGAACGTTTCTAATAAAATTCGGATTCTGCTAAACTAGGTTCACTTACTACTCATAAAAAAATCCTATACCCTAACTAAGAATTATCTAATTTTCCTAATTAGTCACTAACAATTATCTAAATACACTAATTACCCACTAACAATTACCTAATTATTCTAAATATTCACTAACATTCTCTAATTACACTAATCATACCCTAAAAATTCTCTAATTACACTAATCATAATAATTAAATTCATTAATTAAAAAAAAGGACCGGTCGGGGCCCCTCTCAACCCAAACAAGCGGCCGGCCAGGGCCTTTCGAAGGCCCATTTTTTCCGATTTCGTACCTGTAACGCTCGCTTTCGGTCTTCGATTTCTTCTTCGGATCAACGTTTGAGAGTGTTTGTGAGTGTTTGAGTTAGTCAATATACACAACTTATATGGATTTCGATTTTACGAAAGGATAATATTGTAATTTACTCAAGTTAGGACGTCGTTTAATTCGAAATTTAGGGCGTCAAATAAAGATTCATATAATGTCAAATTGATAATAAAAAATATTCAGAGATGCATCTATTTCTGAATTCAGTAATATTGCTAATTAGGTAAATTTCTAATTTTGTCTTTATGATTTATGCATTTCCCCGTGACAGTCTTTTCTATTATGTTGAAGGATAACGAGTTCATCAAAGTACAACACAAGAATAATGAAAAAGTTAAGTAGTTTTATGAGTCGGGCTATGAGTCTTGGATAACTATAACATATTACATTCTTTTGTGACATGTTGAAAGATAATGAGTTCATGAAAGTGCAACATAAGACTAATGAAACAATTTTAACCAGTTGGACTAAGAGCCATGAGTAAGTACTATAACATATTATCACATGATCACCTTAACTCGTCGTGACATACGCTTCTATTAGAAGTGTAACACAAAATTAACGAAAAAAATTAAGCAGTTTTACCGGTTGGACTAGGAGCCTTATGGAACTGTAACACATTATCGTATGATTGCATTCCCTCGTGACAATCTCTTCTATCATGTCGAAAGACAACTAGTTCATAGAAGCATAACATAAGAAGACTAATGAAAAAATTAAGCAGTCTTACCAGTTGAACTTGAAATAGGAGCTTCGGGTAACTGTAACATATTATCATCATCATCATGTAATAAAACTACATTGAACAGTAAGAATTACTGTAGGGTATTACGATTACAACGATAAAAAGGTAAAAACAAAGGAAATCGTAGAGAAATGGTTGAGATGAACAAATTCTGCAATAGCCTAGATGATACATTCCAAAAACTGGACAAGAAGGGCCAGCAATTTTTCTGTCAAAAAAACTAACTCAAAAGCACTGCAAAATCACTAGACATACTTCCCTCTGTATTTAGGTTTCAGTTCTTTAAACGACTTGGAATTATCACCTGACATAGTCAGCTGATCAGCTGGACAGAAAACAGAGGAATGCAGATTCCCATCTTCCATCCACTTAACATGGTTCTCCCGGAAATCGGCATGCATCGCCTTAGCTTTCGAGGCCACCTCTTGGGTGTATGGACTTCTCTTCACCATGGTTAGCAACACGCGGCTGTATCGAGAGCTAAGGATCTGCTCCGAGGAAGATATCATTTCGAAGCACGGATGTTCTGGGAAGGTGACTTCGACGGACTCTTCTTCTCGTAGCACTGGGTAGAAGTAGACTAGTCGGCCGCCCATCACGAGCATCTTTGCAGCGAGGTCGAGTAAATCGTGGACGCATTCGACTAGGCTGTACGGTGCGGTTGAAGGTATGTGGTCTCTTCTCTTTTCGTCTGGGACGGTGTAGGGTCCGATGATTCCCTTCAGGAGCTTTCGGCCGCCGGATTTGCGGCCTCCGGCTCGGACTCCGTATGGTGGGTCGCAGATTATGGCATCGAAAATCTGATGACAAAGCATAAAATAGAATGATCAGATGTCTTGGAGAATGGAAGTTTCTTTCTCCATCTCAATAAGTTCAAACTTAAGGCTAAGGAAATCCAATTAGCAGAAGGAATTGAAGCTTGTAAAACAAGTTACCTCTTTTAATCCAGGCCGCCATGGAGGAAGGTTGTTATCAACCCTTAAAAGGCCAACTGGGTCAGGGAGTCCGTACTGCACAAATGATACAGTAGATTAGCAATTATGCAAGCACAGAAACCTGAACTTAAAAGATTCTTATTCTTGCAGCATGTTGCTAGCAAAAGGCTGAATAAAAGGGCATGAGTATAGTTTACCTGCTTGAAATTGCTCCAAACATTGTGATCAGGGCCACGTCCATCTCGAACTACTCTAATATCAATGTCAGCACCCTAAAACAGAATAAATAAGGGGTTAGACAACCCGATTCCAGTATGAACAAGTCACCTAAGTAAGAACAAGAATACGAAAACAACATACTAATGTCATGGCTCCGAAGTGAGCAGCACCGATCAAAATGCTGCCAGTCCCAACAAAAGGGTCATAAACAAGTTTCCCAGGCTTGACGAGTGCTTGATTGGCCATCAAGAAGGCCATTTCAGCGTCCATCGCTGTTGGTCCGAGATAAGTTCGGCTTTTCAGCTGGTAAGTAGGTATAAGCTTCCTGTCGGAGCCACCAATCTCGCGGCCGAAGAAGATTCTTTTTGCCACAACTGGTGGCAGTCCGTTGTTGCCTCCGTAGTCATCAGTCTCCATGAGCCAGAATTTATGTTCTGGGTGTTTCAAGTTCACTCTACCCTGTACGGACATTCATGCATTGATCGAACGTATAAGCAACCTCGGAAATATATGGATTATCATAAACTAATAGTAGAAACATATATACCTTGAAAGGAATATAAGCTAGTTGCTGAATACGGTTATTCTGCTCGTCAAAGCTGATCACTTTCCCAAAGCTATCAACGGTTATCCTGAAAGTACTTTCAGAACTCAAGTATGGCAATTTCCGTTCATCTGGAAAGCTCTTAATAGCCTGCTCTAGTTCTTCATAAGTGCTTCCTTCACCCCAAAGCTCATACATTCCTTTCACAAGCAAACCTGAATATTTCGAAATCGGCTTAAATTGAATGTCATTATGGACGGTGAAAACTTGTGAATGAGTGAGAGAACTTGAGAACATACTCCGGTTAGCAATATCTCGAGCGACATCCTCGGAAGGCAGATTGACAAAATGGAAAGGAGAATCGACATGGTGGTTTTCGGGAACCCTCCATTTCAAATGCTCGCCGTTTGATTCGGGATGAAAGAGCTCAGCTAGAGACTCAACTTCTGGTCTTCTGTAATCCAGCAGTCTATGGAAGAAGACGCAAAAATACCACCCCATTCTTCCCCTGTTCTTCTTCTTTCAATCCCCTTTTCAACCAAAATCATTCCTTTAATTCTTCTCAACACATTAAATCAACTTTTAACCAAAAAATGAAGCAAACGCAAGCAAAGCAACATTAACAGTTTCAAGAGCAATTGCGAACAGCTCGATCACTCAACAAGATTCTAACAGGATATACAAGCGCCATTATTCCTCTCTAACTTGTAATGGCAAAAAAGAAAAAGCTTTGAAGTAACTTCTCGATAAAACAATGAACATCTAAGGCGAAGTCTTCCACTCAGAATCCAGGGACTCAGCATTCGTTATACATATATTTTAAATTTTAAAAGGATAAAAACGGAGAAGTTCATGGAAGTTGCATCAGAGCCGATAAAGCTCACCACTGAATTTGATGATGGCGGAGGCGGCGGAGATTGAATGGCAGGCCGGCGGCGGTGCTTCAACGACGAAATTTGATTTGCGGCGGGAACCCTAAAGCTCAGATCTTTTCCAGTTTCGGCTGTAAAAAAATTCTCAGTTTCCCTCTCTGGTTCTTTTTTCGGGTCAAAAGACAATAGACCGAAAAGAACCGAGCAACTCCGCAAAGTGAAAATAGTACTGTGAGGCAAACGACACCGTATCTTTGTTAACGACGCCTGACCTAGAAACACATCAATTTTGGGCTAATTCGTTTTCTCAATTCATCAATGTAGGTCATATTGGGTTGGATCCTGTGGTTGGCCCAGTGAACTATGAAGTATGGCTCAGCCCACGAAACTTTTGGGCTTATACCCTGATAGCCTTTTCTACTGAGAAGAGAAATTTAATTGATAAACATACCGATGGGTTTCTTAACCAATGAGTTATTGGAATAGTGCGTGCCAGGAACTCAATTAATGTTTGATTTTTCGTAATAAAATTGAAAGAGAAGTAGAATGTTAACCCGAAATTATTTCTTGGCTGGATTAATCGATCAATGGATCGGATACCAAATTTTACACCAACAACAATGAACAAAACATGAAAAGAGTTGGTTATAATGAATTTTTTTTATTTTTTTTGTTAGAAACCTCTTCACCATAAAAGTATAAATAAATAATTATTTTTTATAAGCGAAAGTATAAATAAACATTATAAAAATGTTTATTTTATGGTGTGTATTGGATTCAAATATGGAATATTTGGTTTACCGACTCTAACACTAAAGCAATTCCAACTGAACCCATAATTTTTTTATATTCATTAACAATCGAGAGCAAATTATTTTCTGCTAATCATAAGCTTACACTTTAGATAAGTTAGGTACAAAATGTAGCTACAATTCATATTCTAAATAATCTAATCACTCATCACCAAATATATTCACACATTTACATTTATTCACCGGGCAATAACAATCCCTAATGGGTACAATTTGGAACATTTCCATGCAACTTTTGGCTGAATTTTCCCATCTGTTGCACAAGGTGAATTTTCATTTGGCATACATATCTCATAACCAATGCTGACACACATCCCTATAATTACCTACGCGTATTCGATTTCACATAATCTGAAAGATATATATCATTTTATTTTATTAAAAATTCAACGATGCCACGACGGACCACAAGTTTTGTGGAGCAATAACAAACCTTGAAATCAGTAATCTACGAGGAGAGAAGAGAGTGTCATTAGATCGCTAACGAAAAAATTAATTATTTATCGATTTTTGAAATACGAAATAAGACAAACATATGGCTACATGAACATGAAGAATGATGCTTATTATTAGGTTTTTGTGTGTATGGAATGATTCTAAAAGGCTCATGAAACCGTATAGTAAAGTTAGACATGCTAGAAAGGAGAATATAAAACGACTTCTTAAAAAGGAACCGTGTCGCATGTAACATAAGTGTGAACGCATAATGATTCCTTATTTCCCCTATATACTTTCCCTACCTTAAGAAGCATAATCGACAGATCTTTAGTAATATATTTTTTTACGTTATATTGGATTAGAAGAAATAAAAATGACAAATGACTCATAAATTTGTTCGACGTTTTCGATATTTTACATCCACCTTTTTAAAAAAGGTATCTCATACTAATTTAGAGTACGTTTGTTTTTAACAATATTTGTTTCAAGCATACTAATCTGCGTTTTCGAAAAATTAGTTAACTATGTATTGTCAATTTTCCCCAGTTTAGAAAACTTAAAAAAAGTAGATCTATTAATTTTTGGTATTAAATTTAAAACAATACCGAAACTAATTAAAATACAGATGTACGTTTCATTCCACCTGTTTATTTCCTTTTTGATTATATTTTGAATCAAAATTCCATTTCCTCCATAAATACAAGTCATCTAGGCGTGTGCTCTCCACACTCCTCTATGCACCTAAAAAATATTTCTCTCTAAATTCATCTTCATCTCTCCCTTTCTCCTTTGAGTTGCGACCATTTTGTTCATCTCTCCTTCCCTACATCCAATCCATGGCCCTAAGCTCAACCTCAAAATCCACCCCACCTTCCGATCTTGAATTGGCCATCCCACCACCGCAAAACTACGAGCCAGTCAAGCCAGGGGAAGCAACGACAAAGGATGCAGTGGTCTCGGTCGACTACTCCAAGCGGGCCCAGTGGCTTCGGGCAGCTGTCCTGGGAGCCAACGACGGACTGCTCTCCACCTCATCGCTAATGATGGGGATCGGAGCAGTCCACAAGGACTCCACCACCATGGTGCTGACAGGCTTGGCCGGCCTGGTGGCCGGAGCCGGCAGCATGGCCACAGGCGAGTTCGTCTCTGTCTACTCCCAACATGACATCCAGGTGGCTCAGCTGGACAGAGAGTTGAACTCGTCTGCAATCTCGAGAGTCGAGTATCTGGAGAGGAAGAAAAAGGAGGTTCCCAGTCCGGCTAAAGCAGCACTGGCCTCGGGTGTTGCTTTCGCTGCAGGAGCCCTGGTCCCGCTGCTTGGAGCCGCTTTCGTGAAGGAGTACACCGTGCGGATCGGGTTGGTTGTCGGGTTGGCCAGCTTGGCACTGTTTGGGTTCGGGTGGTTGAGTGCAGTTTTGGGTGGTGCACCCGTGGTGAAGTCGTCGGTTAGGGTCTTGGTTGGTGGTTGGTTCTCTATGGCGGTTACTTTCGGGCTTGCCAAGGCTATTGGTACTGCTGCTGGGATCAATTAATGTATTAAGTACAATTCTATACATCTAAGTGCAAAGAATGAGAATGTAGTGATTACTTATTACAAACAAAAAGTGTAGGAAAATGGAAAGAGTGGTAAAGTTGGGAAGATAAGGTTGATGCTTTGAGAGGATTAGTGGTAGTAAAGTGTAAAGGTTGAAGAGGAATGAAGGTTTTGTTTCTTTCATAAAAGTGTAGTAGAGGTGGATTTTATCAGTGGTTAACTGCAATGTCATATGTATCAAACTATAAAAGGTTGGTAAAAAATGCGGTGAGCGTGGATCGAACACGCAACCTTCAAATCTTCAATCTAACGCTCTCCCAACTGAGCTATCCCCGCTAATGAGTTCAGATTTCATTAAATCGGCTAATTTATTTTAGTTTTGAAATCTAAAATGAAGTCAATAATATAGCCTTAATTGACCGGAAGAGAACTCGAACAATAACATCTTCCCAATCAACCTATCATCCCATTCAACCTCTTCGAGAACGAAACAAATGCCGACATTAATTATCGTGCATACGAATGATTCACCCAAGTCATGCATACATTCTCATAAGTCGTAATCAATCTACTATTTATAGTATAACGTTTCTCATCACCACAACGATAATCATCCTAACAAAATTCGAAAAATGGAACGATATACACGTTGAACTAACACATTTCCTACATAGTAAGCTAATTTCGAAACTGAAGGTGTGGTTCATGCAACCCAACCCAGCCCTAGACCGCTCCACATGATCCTCCATGTCCGGAAAGTACAACGGTACGATAATCACGTTTAGTGTCTCTCGATCAACGTCAACTAATTCCGTCCAGTATCTTAGACCATGCTCTCAATTATGTTGCCATATGCACCATGTTACGTACTGGGTTGTCTCTAAGCTGAATTGGACATTTTAGCCATTAATTTCTTCCTCATTTCCATCAGCCGTTTCGTTGTTGCTTTGCCCTTTAATTTCGTCTTTTTGATTTCTACACTCTTTTGATTCCGAAAGGGGAAAGCTTGTGCCTTCCACGCGCAAACTTCACCTCGTTCGTTCTTTCTTTGGTTCCTTTCTCATTTGATGTCGGTTGTAATGAAAAGCTTCCACTTTCTGCAGTTACTGCAATATTTCTGACATTGTACAGTGATCATCACCATTACTCCCGGGACGTAATCGGGGTTGGACCAACTTAGTCCGAGAACGATAACATTCTATGTAAACTTCTCAAAATCTGAGTTTATGTTGAGTTCTTATGTGACATAGACCAATCGTATGAGATTTATAGACTTTTAAATTTGAAGTTTCGCTTAAAATTTTGGATCATTCTGATTTGGTTATGTTTGCACCAAGTGCAAAAAAGGAGAAAAAATGCGGTGAGCGTGGATCGAACACGCGACCTTCAGATCTTCAGTCTGACGCTCTCCCAACTGAGCTATCCCCGCTGATGAGTTTCAACACAATTAGATGTGATACTCATTCCACTTTGGCAATCTCAAATTACAATCATTTACTTTTCTTGCAAGTTTTCATGTTTTTTCCCAAACTTTATTGCTCCAAACGACCCCATAGATGTAACTGAATTCAACAGTACTCCCTTCCATGGAATCCTGGAATTTGATTTCGATTCCACAATGGAATTTTAACGCTCCCTTCTACATGATTGCAAGCTCATGCTTCGTCTGCATTCCCGGTTACTATCTTAGTGAATCACACAGATATGTAAGCTTTGCAGCAGTTAATTGGGGTTGGTATTTTGCTCTTCGTCTTAACAAGCTTCTCCGATCCCGGAACAGTGAAGCCCGAGAACGTATAGCGCAGTATGTCGATGCATATCCTTGATTACGATGATGTTCTATACAAAGAGAAAGACTGTAACACACATAAACTGATTCCAAAGTGAGCTCCTTTTGTTTTTCTTACTGCTGCATTGTAGTTTAGATAGGTTGTTTATGTTTGCAGACCGGCTAGATGGAAGCTCTGCAGTATATGTAACCGGCTTGTGTCGCCCGGTTCGACCACCATTGCGGTTTGGATGGTATGTATTTCATCACAGTATCAGTACCACTGCATTGTCTCTTCAGAATTGGTCAATACAGAGTGATATCCATCCTAGCTAGACTTAATTTGGGTGGTGGTGCTATCTCCCTCGTATTCATTGTCGTTGTTTAAGGAAGATGGTGTTTGTTTGATGAGTTAGATGACGAGAAATTAACAACAAAGATATAATAATTAACACCATAAGGAATTTTAATTATTATATCTTTGTTAAATTCGTTCACTCCAAATAGAATTTGTAGGTTAAAATTAAACGAAATTAAGATTTAATCGGATGAAATTGGGATGTCGTTTTGTGGTCGGATAAAACATAATTGATTGGGCGTTCAGAACTAACCCCAAATTCAACCAATTTCATCCCAAATTCGCTGGGAAGAATCGGATTGTGCCTCTTGAATTGACCCCAAAAGACAGAAACACGAATTTTCATCCCAAAAAACAAAGTGAAAACCCGCATTTATCATTATTTACAATCATTTCTTTTCCCGCAAGTTCTCATGCTTTTCCCCCAAGCTTTTGTTGCTTCTTCCTCATCATCCACTGCTCATAATTTTCAACCACATTCTCCAGCAGCTCTTTACTCAGATTGTCCACTACAGCTTCCATTATCCTGCGTGATTTTCGACGAAAAAGGTCTTAGATCGGAACTAATACCAGACATTTTGAGTTAAAAAAAACGAGATATAAGAAAGAACTCACAGATTCCCAGGGATTTCAACAGCTGCAGGAGGCAGCAACGAGAAAGGCAGTTGCACCAGCTCCATTGTTAAGTCGATTTGCATCTTGAGCTCGAGAAACGACTCGGAACCTTTGCTGTGCCACATGATACGGCTCACCATTAAACCTGGAATTTGGGAGATATCAAAAGGAACCTAAACTAGTTACAGAACAAAAGACATAGAACAAAGGTTGTATTAGCCATGAATTAATGTGTACCTTTGAGATGGTCATTTGCACTTTCCATGGCCTCTGCACCTTGGAACTGCAAAAGTTTGCTTCTTCAGCTAACTATTAACACTCTTTTTGAGTCGACCACATTCGTACACTTACAAATAGGGGCGGAGAGAGCGGCTCCAAGTGGTTAATTCTTACGTTAATGTCAAGATTCGAACATTGAACCCCATTTGGACTAAATCAAACTTCTTACAATTCAATTATTATGGTGTTTTGGATGAGTTATTTTGTATGTGTGGTATTCTGAAGCAAATTAATGATGTAGTATTTGAACATGTGGTACTTACGAAGTGTAAAGGTTGTGGTGTGGAAATTATCTTACTTAGCTTATGAGTTAATTTAAGTAGTATTTGGTAAACGGAAAAGCAAAATTAGTCAACTATATTGTGGTATTTCATACACCTCCTCCAAATGAGGTGTTTGAACTATCACAATCGTTTCAAAATATCACATATTGTTTTTTTACATATCAAACGAGTTATTTGAGCTAAAATATATCATTCCATTCAAATGACCCATACAATTTAATAAGAGATAAACTTATTAAATTAGATCTGATGATGTATATGGAGAAAGATGACGTATGTTAGATCCATAAAACTTTTACTTTAATATTCAATAATCCATTTTTGTTCAATATTTTCTTGTATTTTATTCCATCGTGCACTCCACTAGACAAATCACATCCTGACTCTGCAATTGCTTCGCAAAACAAAGACAATACTGAGGAAAGAGACTACTCACTCACCTTGAAAGAAAGCATCTTGACGGTGAAGTCTTGCGAAGTTGTGGCGACGCGTAGATCCATGACCGGACAAGCATCGAAGCTCAGGAGCCGGACTTCCGGAAGGACTAACCGGTAAGTCGAGTCGTTGAGAACTTGAAAGCTCTGGACAGACTTGACGTTCAAAGCAGACTCCACTCCTTGAGGAAGGCTTAAGAACTCACTCATAAATGTGCTGGTGGGATGATCATGATGAAGCTTCAGCCTCTTGTTTCTTGCAGCAGATAAATGTGCTTTCTTTGTGCCTCCTAATGCAGCTTGTTTGTATGCCATGGTGGTTTGAGTTCTTCCTCTGATTCTGGCATGCAGAGTTGCTATGTGTTAAATAAGGGCATAACTAGATGGCGGTTCGGGCCGGTTTGGGTTAAGAGTAAATCAGGTTATGGGTCGAGTGAGTGGTTGGTGGTAGAAGTGGGAAGCTAGGTAGCCTTCAAGTTCACCAAAATTAGATTTCTAATTTTTTCTAAGATGTTTGCAAAAGGTACTTAGCCAATTTCAAACACCTTCAATTTGGAGGGATTAACGTGATAAAATTTGAATTTTTAGTCATTTTCAACATGCATGTCAAATATTAGTCAATTTTAAAAAATTCAATTTTCATGTGTTATAATCCATGAAAATCGTTGATTTTGACGTAAAAATTAATTTTTTTTTTAAATTGTCTCCCATTTGACATTTATGTAGAAAATTGCTAAAAAAATCAGGTTTTACTATGATAATCCGATAAATAATGACAAAATAAAGATAAAAATTAATTTTTAAATTTTTTATGTTAGTGTTACGAATTTTTCAATTGATTTATTTTTTACATGCATGGGAAAGGGTTAAAAATTCAAACTAAAATTTTTTATAGTCAAATTTAGAATAAATTGACATAACTAGATGGCGGTGGGGTGGTTTGTGTTAAAGTAAATCGGGCTATGAGTTGAGTGAGTGGTTGGTGATAGAAGTACATTCGCTATATGATTGTTTAATCTGACAAGTGAGAAGTTAGACATAATTTAAAATTACAACGGGAAAATTTGTTCTCCTAAATTACTTATGACATCTAACTTTCTTGTCCGAGAAAATACATAAAAGTTTGATCCAACTTCCGATTGGTCAAACCAAATCGCTAATTTGCATGCCAATTTCTTGCATATTTTATCGGGTCTTGGGTTGTCAATCGTTAGTCAATTTTTTTGCATATTTTCAAGTCTAAAATCAAATAGTATATGAAAATTAACTCTTAAATTTTCAATGTTAGAAAATTTTATTGGAGCATTTGGAGGTGGCCCACACTGCTTCGTCCATCCGTTCAGGAACAAATAAATTAGTTGTTGTGGTGGGTCATCCATCATTGACCCAATCAATGTGGATATAGCAATAAAAATACAAATCATCAATCTTTAAATTATGGTTTTCAAAATCATATCACGATATGTATCAAATCAATGAGAGTCTAACGGCATTTGGTTTAACCGCTTTGTACGTAATTAACCAAGTGAGTAAACTGTTAATTATATATATATCAATATTGTACAAACCAATATTTCGATGATCAAATCCGGTTCAAAGTCCAACCGGTCGGACTATCGATATACCGGTATGGTTTTGAAGATCGGATCGGATTTGACTGGACTTGTTAACCAAAGCCGGGTTTCGAGCTCGACAAACAAGTAAATAAAAGCAGAGGAGATACATATGATGAAATTAGCAGAGTACAAACCCAGACACAGAGGAGGTTGCAGATCTTGGAAACAACCAAATTCCCCCTCTTGCTGCTGCAATCCATGGAGCTCTACTTGCCATAGCTTCGATCTCGAAGATTCAGGCAGAAACAGAGAGTGAATGAACAGTGAAGCAAAACCACATATATATGAACTGAAAGTAGAATGCTTCAAGCATTATAAGAACGTGTCCAGGAAGACAAACTGACCCACGTCTCTTTGTTATGAACACCCCAATTAATGGAGGATGGATTGGCGCAGGAAAAGCAGGCTTGCCTAATTACCATTTTTGAAGGCATATGAGCATATGCATGCCACATGCATGCATTTCCCTCTACCAAACACTTTCCGACGTGGCGAGGTAAGTATGGCTCATATCATATCGTCAAAAATCGTTGCCTCCCAATGAATCAAGGGTTCAAATTAGTTTTTGTAATGTTATAGTCCAAAATTACCACTATTATTAACACTAGAAGTAGCCTGCCGCGAAAAATATTATAGTACTGAAGGTATAATAAATATTCTGGAGAATGCATGCGTTAAAAAGTTATGGGAGAATAGTATAATAAATATGAGAGATGATCAGATCATACAAGACTGTAAAAGAGTAGTATAATAGACAGGAAAACGTGTCAGTTAAGGGTCTGTGAATCGTAAACTAAATTGGAGAGTTGGATCTCTCAAAAATCAAAAGTACGATTAGGCAAAAAACCTCACCATCGATAATGAGTTTATGATATTATACATCATTTCAATTGAAAAGTTGGGTCTGAAAAAATCCAAAAAGGACAACTTATGAATAGGAGCAACGATGGCCAAACCAACAAACACACAAATATTTATATACCAAATAAGAGAGCAAAAATAATAAAAATAGAGTGGAGGTAAAATAAAAAAATAAAAATGAAATAAATATATAAGGTGGGGTGAGTATGATATTAAAGAATTTTATCACCTTCTTGATATAATAGTAATTCTTTTATCACTTTTATATATAAAATTTGGATTGTTCATTAACGAATATTAGGTGAAAAATTTAAAATGTAACTAATTTTATCGTTGAGATACAGAAGAAAGTTGTATGGTTAGAGGGTGTTGCTACATGCGGTACGTAATTTTACTTCTCAAGTGTATATATCAATCGGCTATGAGTAGGAGAAATCCATATATATGGTGATGTCGTATTTATTTATCTAAACTCAAAATAAAATACGGTCAATTTTGATATTTTAACTATCGATTTTATATATGGTTTTGTTAGTGAATAATATATATATCAATTATATACCTCTTCTAATAACTCGAATTATGGAGATGCAACGATTCTTGATATAGTATAGGATAAGAAAAACGAAATCACAAACAACCTTAAAAAATTATTGTATTAAAAATCCATAAATTGATCATTTATCCAAAACCTAATTAACGATCCTGTTATCAAATTGTAAAACAAAAACTGACTAATAACAGATTAAAACCACCAAAACAAACACTTAATCCAACCCAATATATAATTCTTTTTACAAAGAAAAACATAGCCTTGAATTTCGGTGATTATTTACATCTCTTCCCCCCACCCCCCTCCTTCCTATTTATCTTTTTCCCTTAACGTTTCGTGCTCAATCATGGTGGAAGAACGCCGTAATCCGGACACGACCATCCGTTCGTCCTCACCGTACGATGATGTCGCGAGTCAGAGCTGCGACAGCCGTGGAAACGTTAACAAGAAGTTCACGGTGGAGAAGAGCTGCAAGTGCTTCAAAGCTAAGGATTTCTGGAAGATCTACGGTTCCGTGATCGTGAAATGGTGTCACGTTAAGAGTTCTTCTGTGAATTCGCCACCTTCGTCGCATCCCCCTACGACGCATTTTTCTTCTTCGTCGTCGTCGACTGCTTCTTATGATGGTAATAAGCCCGATTTCGAAGAGGCCGAGCCATCGTCCTCACGGGTACGTACGTGCGTTAAAATCTTATCATCGTCCATGCATATTGTGTTACTAACTAGAAGATTACCAATCTAGCCGGGTCGCTTCTCCTGTTTCTCTTCAACACATTAATTGTTTTGATGATTTTGCAGGTCGAAGAAGCGGAGAATCCAAACAGAATATCGAAACAAAAATCGAAAGAGAAAGACGAGTTCCTCCGAACCATAACCTCTCCTCTTTCGAGAATCGTTAGCAGAATAAGCCCGTCATCTTCCCCTAGATCCAAGAGCGTATCCCAGGTGTCCTCCTTCGTCTCCAGATGCATGAGCAGTCGTAAGACGGCTAGCGCTGATCGTGACCATACTAATGATCACGATCAACAACAGTACTCTAATTCCCCATCGCCCGTCTACTCTCTGTCCAGAGAGGCGAGTCAGAGGGGTGCAAGTACTCCAACGACGACCACGACAACTCCTCGCAATGTCGCGTTCTCAAGGAACGCGAGCCAGAGGAGCACCACACAGATCATGTTCTCGAATTCGACCGGTCGAAGGGTAAAGCCTCCGACCGTGCAGAAGAATTTGGAGTGCACACTTGAGGAGTTGTTCTTTGGTTGCACCAAGAAGGTCAAGGTTACTAGAGATGTGCTCACCGATAGAGGGTAATGCCGTCATTCCCAATGATTAAAACCGAAAAAAACCCTGATTGGACCGGTTTCTTTTGTCTCATGAAGTCATAACTTTGTTGCAGGCAAATAGTACAGGAAGAGGAGATACTATCAATCCAAGTGAAGCCAGGTTGGAAGAGAGGAACAAAGATAACATTCGAAGAAATGGGGAACGAGAGACTCGGAGCTCAGCCAGCAGACGTAAATTTTGTGATCGTGGAGAAAGGACACCCACTGTTTCGACGAGAAGGTGACGACTTGGAGTTAACCATAGAGATCCCTCTAGTGCAAGCTCTAACCGGCTGCGATATCTCGATCCCTCTCATGGGAAACAGCGGAGAGACTATGAACCTTATGATCCAAGACATAATTTACCCCGGCTACCAGAAGATCATCTCAGGGAAAGGAATGCCGAAATCGAAAGAGGAAGAAGAAGAAGGCGGGAGAGGCGACCTAAGAGTTTTGTTCTTGGTTGAGTTCCCGACCAAATTGACCGAAGAACAGAGATCAGAATTTGTTAGCATTTTAGAGGGTTCTTCTTGATAGCTTAGGGTTAGTTATCTGCAATTTCATGAAGCATTCTGGAATGTTTCTTGTAATGCAAGAAAGCTACTTCACATCTATCAAAATTAGATCGAAATTTACTATTCGATCATTAAGCTACCAATCTGCACATAATTGAACATTAGAATATTTTTCGATCCCTGAGATGTGAATCAAATAAATAAACAGCAAACGTAGTTCATAATTCAAACTCGAAGCACAAAAATTTAAAAAGATTCGATAATTATTGAGGTTCCGCAATCCGAACAAGTTCTATCCACATTGATCTATCTTATTCAGACTTATAAGGAGGTTTAGATCCACCAAACAGGGCACGTAGAATCTCAACAAAACCGCCGTTCATTAAAGCTTTCATCAATCTTAGTTTCGTGCTTGTGTAAGGCGGGTACCTCAACGGAGCATCCCCGAAGAAACTTCGGTAGAGTACTGCTTTCTTGTGGCTGAAGGCCTCGAACGAGAACTTCCCGTGGTATGACCCCACCCCACTCTCGCCAACACCTCCGAACGGTAAAGTATGGACCGCTAGCTGTTCATGATTACACAAAGAAGAGTTTAAATAGGATCCGACCGTCAGAAAGTTAAAAACGCAGGTAGAAATGGAGAAAGAGAAAGAGTATACGTACATGAAGTGTAGTGTCGTTGACAACAATACCCCCTGAAGAGACTGACATTACAAACTTCTCTTTGAGCTTCTTGTTGTTGGTGAATATATAGGCTGCAAGCGGCTTGAACCCCGAGTTTATCACATCGAAACTCTCGTTGATATCGTTCAACTGTTTTGCAAATACGGGAAGATAAAAACGGCGCGAAGGACTGTTAATTGCTAGAATTAATGTTTTAAGACCATAGAGGATTCAAATTTGATGTTACTTTACCGTCAGGATGGGAAGCAAGGGACCAAATATCTCTTCACTCATTATCAAGGCATCCCTCGGAACATCTAGCAAGAGAGTCGGAGCGATTCTCCTGTCATCGTACAACGTCCATCACAAAGAAAACACAGTACGATTCAAGAAACTGTGGGATGCTCTTAAAACTTAAAAGTACTTACAGATTTGCTTCGTCTCGTTCACCACCATAGACGATTTTACCGGAAACCTTCTCATCATCCAGTAGCTTTGATATTCTAGTGAAATGGTTAGAGTTCACAATACGAGACAAGTCCTTCGAGTTCAGTTGATTCTTCCCGTAAAAGCTATCGAGTTCTGTCTTCAAAGCATCAACCTGTAGACAATAATATAATATATGCACTTTAAAAGAAGCTACAACTAAATAAGGTCTGAAATACACAAAGACGAACGTAGCAGGATAAGGATATGGTAGCATCATAGCATGGAGAATTACCAGTTTCGGTGCAAAATCTTTGGTTGTTAAAATGTAATCAGGGGATATGCATGCTTGTCCATTGTTATTACCCCATTTGCCAACAATTATTCGCCTCACTGCAACCTTCCGAGCCGAAAACAGATTTGTCAGAACAATGGAGAAGAGAGTAGGTGCTAAAGTTGACAGAAGAAAACAGAGAGAATAGAACACCAGAGTCACACACTTTCACCTGTAAATTAATGTCTGAATCGACAACCGCTGGACATTTACCCCCGAGCTCCATGATGACAGGAGTCAAGTGCTTTGCAGCGGCAGCCATCACAATACGTCCAACTCTCCCGTTGCCTGCACATTGAACAATTACTTATCTAAGGTTCATTACATGGCATGACAATGTCGATACTTAGGAAAACGGGGAAATGGATATTTGACTAGTAACCTAGCCGTAACACTGAAACACAATTGAGTATAAGGATGTAAGTACAAACCTGTATACATTATTTTGTCCCACCTTTGCTCTAGCAGAGCAGAGGTTTCAGAAACAGCGCCCTCTATAACTTTTATGGAAGAATTATCCAAATACTTTGCAAACATTTTAGCAAGCAAAGATGACGAGGCAGGAGCTAATTCTGATGGTTTCAACACCACTGCATTACCAGCTGCTATAGCCCCAATCACAGGATCAATGGATAGATCTGTAAAACAGATTTTAGCATAAATCATTCAAGAGTTCTGATAGACGAGAATAAGAGATTGGAAACAGCAAGCTCAACATACAAAAAGGGTAGTTCCAAGCAGAAATTATCAATACAACTCCAAATGGCTCAGACACAACTTCGGCTGATGAAGGAAAAGTCGTCAGTGAGGTTTTCGCCTGCAGTACACAAGTAAATGATGATTATCGAAACAGTACAGGATAAAGGACGTGAAACCAATTGATCACTGGAAATCTGTGCTACCTTTTCCGATCTCATCCAAGTTTTCAGTTCCTTGAGTGCTAGTTTACATGAATTCTTTATCATACAGAGCTGCAAATCAAACCAAATGAACTTTCACATAGACATTTAAGAACTATCAAACTCATACAAACGGTAAAGAGCTCAAATAAGCAGTCCCAAGTTCTAGAGTACATGAGGCGCAATCATACAAAGGCCTTCACATTTGCAAACTTGAACACTTCATAGAGCCCGTTTTAACTATGACACCAACTGACAACCCCCCTAATTAAACTCTTGCCATCAGCCTCACATGTCACCAATAGACGCTAGTTCAGTAATGCTTCTACCTCACTCCTCAAGGTAAGAACTCGGCACGTTTTTATAACTTCCACAGAAATTCAATGAGACCCAATGTCATGATCCCATAGACACGCAAAGAGATGCATCAAAATAGCTACTATATCCACATCCATTGTAAAAATCATAAGAGCCAAAAGAGAAAAACACAGAAGACCCAACTTCAACTTGGTTTTGCTAATCCATGCATTAATGCGTGACTGAAATCATGCTAAAAACAACATCCACGCCATTGGTGGTTGAGATTTGGACGTATATTATTAACTCCAGGTGTCTCAATCATTTATAGGCAGGTGTCAGGAGCACTTTTAAGTTTCAACGCCATGAGAAGAAACTTCTATTCTATTGAGTACAGAGGCGGGGTCTCTGGGGCTGGGAAATCAACTAGCAATTAAGAAGAGTGGACAAACAACGAGGTCTCTGGGGAAATCAACTTGCATTTAAGAAGAAGGGACAACAAACAAGAAGAAGCATAGCATCAGACCCTCGAATAAAACAATAGCAATCTGTTGCAGCAGGCAGCTGCTAATAACAATGACAACTACCACCCCCTTGCTTCATTAAATACGCTCTGGTTGTCTCTGTACCTAAGGATAAGATAATCAACAGGCAACAGCTTAGCCCCACTGAAGCCTTTCTAGTTTTAGCTGAAAGCTCATGCATGACGGAACCTAATTGGCTCACTTCAGAATCCAGATTTTCAGGAAATGAACCAGAGCACCGAAGATTCAAAACGAAGTCAACGCCAGATTGTTAACGCATGAGATTATTGATATTTAGTCACAGTAACTCTCTGTAACTGAAATTACAGACTAGACCTAATCTGACCAATCAGAGCTCAAAATCTGAACCGGAAATCACTCGATCACACTAGAGAATCGCAAGAAGTTAACGACAATCGATCACACTAGAGAATCGCAAGTCGCAGCCAAGTTAACAACAAATGCTTTGTATTTCATTCACAATAAATAAGAATTGACCTCGTAGAGAGTTGCTTCGAGTTCAGGCTTATCGAGATCCTTGCGGAGAGCATCGACGACGTCTCTCTCGCTCTCGTCGCACATCGCCACGATGTTCTTCAGCTGCGTCACTCTCCAGTCGTAGCTCCGAGTCGTTCCCGAGCCGTACGAGTCTCTCAGCTCCCTGACTAGCTGCTGTGCTTCCACCTCGCCGAAAATCACCGTCTCACTGGTCGTCGTCGCCATTGTCAAAGCGGTGGAGAAGTGAGAGATGAGCAAATCGCAGAGAGAGGCCTTTTTGGAGAGTTTTGTTGATTGTGCGAAGATATTTTAAAAAAGAGGGGAACTTTGTATTGTTTTCGACTGTGTGTGTGATGGTGATGATTGAAAGTTGGCAAGGATTTGGCGCGACATTGCTTAGTGCTTCGGCATCATAGCATTGCGTGTGGACGTGGTGGTTTTTGCCGGCGGCGAAGACGGTTCGGGTATTTGCATTATTGAATCTCTAAACGAAAGTTTTGATATTCGAATTAAACAACTTCTCAGATTTTATAAAAACTGAATCGTACTTTGTAAAAACACGAAAAAACCCTATTAATTTCATTCAATTGAACTATTTTTAGTATGTTTTACTTGATCGATTTGTCCGACAAACTTCAGTCGGTCCAATCTAGGTAAAAATTCGAAAATTTTCAACGAACCGATCGCCCGATCGACTTCACGGACATACCAAACGGAAGGCATTTCCGTTCGGCGAGACTAACCAGACAGACGGGATTTTCGTTTGGCCCAACTCGCCGGACGGACAAACCGTCCGTGCGGCCGAGCATACCAGACTGACGGTGTGTCTATCCGGCGATTTGGGGTAGACGGAAATCCCGTCCGTCTGGTTATTCTCGCCGGACGAAATTGCCCTCCGGCCGGTCTGTCCGTCCGGTCGATCGATTCGTCAAAAATTTTCGAATTTTCATCTAAATTGGATCGATTGAGATTTGTCAGACAAACAAATCAACTAAAACATACTAAAAATAATTTAATTAAATGAATTTAGTAAATTTTTCGTGTTTTCACGATAAATCGGATTCAATCTTTATAAATACCATGGGATCATTTAATTCAAATGGTATGAGCTCGTTTAGTAACCCCTCTTTGCATAAGGGGTCGTTTGTTTATAATAAAGTTTTGTAAGGGCGTGCGTTATTTTGTAAAAATACGGCAGTTATGCTTTACATTCGTTGCATATGAAATACTATTTATGTTCATCTTTGATGGTTCCGATTAATTGTTTGTCCATTTTATTTACTTTGGGTCAAAGTTAGAGTTTGAAGTACCATTAAGAATCTGGTTTTATAATTTAATGTTTGAGGGTTAGAATTTAGTGTTTAGAGGTTTAATATTATCTTTTAGTGTTTCGGGTTGCATGTGAGGTGTTTATAATTTATTGTTTCGATTTTAAATTTTTAGAATGAATATTTTTAGTATTAAATGTATCGTAAACACATATATACCGAAATCTCCGTTTATGTGCACTTAATATCAAACATAAATCCGTACATTTTTTCGTTTGTTTTATAACCGGTTACAATATTCAACTTGTTTTGTTTCCACGGTTGATGAGCGGTCCACCGGTTAATTCAACCTACCGACTCCGGCGGGGGCGACCTCTGATGATTTGGTTAATTTGGCTTGATATGGGGGTTATGACTTGTGTGTTTTCTTCCGTTTGGTAAGCTGTAATGCACAGACGTCATTCCCATGATGGAGAATATAACAAGTTAAGAAACCCATACTGTTTGAGATAAGCTGTGAATCCTGACTCGATAAGGTGTCCTCATCTATTGATTTCTCCCTCTGGTTTCCCGATTGTCGGGATAACGATATGTTAGAGGATGAATTATGGTCCACTGAACCTTTTTCATCTGCAGGTATGTAAATATGTGAAAATGCTATTCATCCGACAGCCGGAATCCGAGAATAATCTATCGGTCCAAAACTATTTTCGTCAATTTTAATTGGACAATTGGAATTTTACCAAGGGTATAACGGAAATTTAAAAAATATTCTCTCTGTGTCAACTTTTTTATCTCTCTCCTCTCTCTACTCTTCTCACGGAAACTTGAGATAATAATGACATAACAAAGATGTAATGTGGATACAACAATTTACATATGAAGTCGACATAATGAGCCTATTAAAAGGATTGAATAAAAACGCATAACAGACTAGTAAAATGATATATCACCGACATAAAAGAGTGGTAAACTGGACATAACGATGATGAATTCAACTACTCGTAAGGTGGACGTAACATCGACAGAACGAGCCTATAAAACAGTCGTATTAGCTACATAACATGTTCGTACAATGACCACACCCATGCGAATTTTTTCCATTTTTTTTGTTCCGAAACTACCTCCATTCAAGTCAATTCGTTTGACTCATTTGTAGCAGTTGGATGAAAATTGGCCCAAAAGTGACCTGATCCAACAGCCACGATCTACGGATTGATTCGATAGAAAGTGCTCTCGAATCAATAGTCGCGTTGGTAAATATGATATTATATGGTCACGTGATCAGTATTCGAATTAGCAATATTTGTGATGTTGTCATGTATTATCGTACGAGTTGCGTGAAAAAATCGAGTATAATTGATGTGAATTGAGGTTGTTATTATCAAGATACTTGCACACCACAATTCTGTATATTGATAAGATTATCAACCTCAAGACACAATGACAAGATAAATTCATCGTTGATAGTAGAAGACAATACAGTCAGCCATTAAGTTTCCGGCGGGCAGCAGGAAGAAATATAACTTATGCGATGGGTGCGCTCCAGTCTGTTCCTTCGGTAAGTCTACTTCACTCTGAAGGGGATTGATTTAGTTAGTTCAAGGTTCCGGAAATTTGTGTCCTTTAGCTTCGATTAGGTAGTGTTTTTGATGTTCATAGGCAATTGTTCTGACCGTGTGGTTGTTGGAGCCATAAAGCGCAGTCCTTTGGTCACAATTTTTAATGTCAAAGACCGTAACTTTGCTTTTGTTGTGAAACTTGCTACACCCTATTTGTTTTAGGACATGGAGGAGGCTTACAGCAAGATTCTGGGGGTCATGATCCCCCCTGAGCGCCTGGACTCTCATCAGGTGGCAAGACTTTTTGTATGTTTCTTCAGACTTTGCTAAATTCTATCAACTTGTTGTTGATTTCATTTTCATGGCAGAATCTAATGATTGTTTTTGCTTCAATCTTTGATGCAGACTAGTATCAAGGTGCTATCTTAGCCAGATGCTGATATTGACAAACAGAAGTAAGAGAGAGTTGTACGATCTATAAGTTGGTCTCTGATGTTTTCTCTTTGAAAATCAACTTCCTATGTTACTCACCTCTAATCTGTCATATCAGGTTTTAAACACGTCGTTGTGGGAATCCGGGCCTGTTACCGTGGAAGCGTGGCTTGAACTAATCGTATCCTTGGTAGGGTTCTTCACCCCGTTTGATTATATTTGATTATTTCATGCTTGGATAGGCTTGTAAACTATTTCAACCAAGTGGTAACAATCGAGCAAGACGAGCTAACACTCGAATTAACGCTCCAACCAAGTGGTCTGGAGCGGAAGGAAATAGATCTTCCGAGGACTCATGCAGCTCTGAAAGATATCTCAGACTTGGTTCCGATAGCAGTATCTAGGATGTTGCTAATCTTATGGGAACACATGCTTTGCAATCCTAAACTAAAGTTGGACCAATCGCAACGCTCCAAGTCAGTGACTGCTAACATCTACATACATCCAAAGTTTTATCATTGCCTTTTGATGTGTCTAACTGTATCATCTGTACCGATCTCTCTGTAGGAAAACGATTCAAACGTTTTTCTAGGAGTTGTAGGGGATAATGAATGGATATGTTCTTTGCTATTTTTTTTGTTGAAAGTTTGTTGCGTGCCTCAAGTTTGTAGCTCATCTTTGTCGAAAACTTACTCAAGCTGGAGCGTTGTGCCATTGCGGAGTTTATTCTTTGCTTTTTCGACGAGAAGTTTTATTCTTTTTGTTCATTCATTTTTGCAGTTGGTGATGTTCTACGTTTGTGCCTTGGATCCTGAACACTGCGGGCTAAAATTTGCGAATGAGCTTATGGAAATGTTTGTTTGTGATAAAAAAAAAACCCTCTTAAAAGGTATGGGTTCTCTTTTGTGTATGACTTACTTCCTTCCGAGTTGTTAGTGTAATGTGTGTTAGTGGAACCAGAAATTACGAGTATTAACCTTGTTACACTTGGTCTTCTATCAGGATGAGTGCGGTTGCTTACCTAGCTAGCTTCTTAGCTCGTGGGAAGTTTCTTCGTCCTGCATTTGTTGCTAGCTTTGTGGAGAGGTTCGAATGCTGATTTAATTAGCACTGTGTTGTGTACATTTCTAGCTTGATATTGCTAGGCCTTCAATAGAGACCTTTCAGGCATGCTTTAGTTTTTACTCAGATGGTGTATACTCTCCATTTGTCGCAATTTGCAGGCTCTTGGATTGGTGTTGGCAACAATGCACAATGCATGATGATGACATCAACCGGGGCTCGATGACGACGTCTACTATTTTGGATTCCAGGTTTGTATTGCCTTGTCAAACAATTTCATTTTCGTTTATGTTTCGGTCTATGCTTGTGTCAAGTTCCTAACCCAGTAACTAAAACATCGATGGCTTATTCTGTTTCCCAGGCAACAATGTATGTGCTGTGTTTTCATATGCAATCAATCGTGGGTATCAAGCCACAACTTTTCTGCATGCTAGATAGAATCTTCACACATAAACTTGATCCTATTAAGGTGAGACGTTCTTGGCAAAGTTTTGTAGTTTCTTTTGACAAGTTATGGTATATAAGCTTCATTGGCGTTATGATTCTGACCTGGTTGTTTTTGCCTTGGAAAGGTTTGTTTGCCATGTATTGTCAAAGTGTTCCTTAAACTGGCAAACGATGCTAGTCCTTTGGGGTCGCATCAATTGTGGTCGGATCTATCGGGCTTAGATCTATCGAGAGGCTACGGTGGGTTGGGTCAGCTCGACGTGTACTTCCCATTTGCCGCCCCGTGCATGCTGAATTATTCCTACAGGTACCGTACACACAGAATAATCAACAATCTTGAAATCTAATTTCATGTTTCTGTTGCAATGTTTACTGACAATGAAGTTGTATTTGTTTCGGATTACCGTTCGGAGACTTCGTAGGGCCGAACTACCT
This sequence comes from Linum usitatissimum, assembly GCA_030674075.2. Classification (NCBI taxonomy): domain Eukaryota; kingdom Viridiplantae; phylum Streptophyta; class Magnoliopsida; order Malpighiales; family Linaceae; genus Linum; species Linum usitatissimum. Next base: position 5,435,314 of record JAUJYP020001374.1, read on the forward strand.
GCATTGGGACGATGGGGATGAGGAATTGGTAGCCATTTATGAGCCTGTAAGCGAAGAGTTATTGAACTGTTCAGGTGTCCTTGGACGCTGCGGAGAATATGCAAAGAGGTGTGAACGTGAGGATGAGGAAGGAATCATTCCGGAAGAGGAGAAAACTTGGGTTGAACCACTTACCAATGGCTCTAGCTGGAAACGGCCACCTTTGAGAAGGAAGCAACATGGCCAAGAATCAAAAGAAGAGAAATAGGAGAGGAAGGTAAGAACATTAGCATATGGTTGCGATCGTTTGGAAGATGGATACTTTTTTGTAGGCTAGCCGCCATTAATCTTTCTGCATGCAGGCTGCTGTAGAGGGGCAACGGCGTGAAGCTAGACGTCTGAAAAAAGAAACAAAGGTGGTGTCTTTTATAAACTGTTGAAGTAGCTAGTTCGATGATTAGAAAAAAATATGTGTGTATGAATCTAGAAAAGAGGAAAACAATTGTATAATATGTGATGTTATAATGTCATGCATTATCGTACTGGTTAGCATGAAAAAATCGAGTATAATCGATGATAATTGAGGTTTTTATTGTTGAGATACTTATACGATTTGACAAATGATGATTTATTACGTAATTTTTTATATTTGACAAAATTATCAATCTCAACTCGAAATGGTAGAATATATAATTTATCGTTGATGGGTAAAAAACAATAGAACTAGTCATAACTCATAAAAATTCCACTCAATTTTTATAGGCAACAACCAAACTTTCAACCTCACAATTAAACAAAATGAGTAACCAAGTATGTCATTTATATATGGTTAATCTATTTTTTTGTGTTTATCATCGATATCAATAATTGATCTGTGTCGAAAGTACTCACACAATACGATAAACAATTAACCATAAGATATATTCCTTTCATGACAAAAATCAAACTCTCAACTTAATAATTAAAGAACAAGGTGAATAACTAACCATACCACAATTTATGATTCATATAGTTAATATATTTGAACGGTAATGAGTTTAAATGGTTTGGCCTTTTCAACCATGGACCAAATGCACATATGATGGGCTCGCTATGTGCATACAAGCTTGGGGGCGGGCCCGCAATGGGCCCAATGTCCATATGGTCCATTGTTCTTTTATAGACTCCAAGGTTATGAAATAGAAGGAAAAAGTAGTAAATCTCTAACTTTAGTCAAAAACATTTTTTTTCATAAAATATGTCCCAATCCCTAAAATCAAAGTAGAAAATAAATCTAATTTAGATGTCTATAAAAGTCGTAAGATTAATTTTCATACAACCTGAAGAAAGTATATAAAAGTATATTTTTCCACTTTATAAATATTTCCGTTTATACCAAAATAAATCACTTACACATTCAATCTATAACAAAACGTTGAAAAGAATAAAACTTTTACAACAATCAAACCTCCATTAATATATCTCGTATACTGAAAAAATTGCTACATAACCAATTTTACATTTGTTTCAATATCAACCTATCAAACGCCAAAAAAACACGATTCACAAGTATCAACAAACGCAACCTAGTTTACCCAAGTGAAAAGAAACATGTGCCAATTCAAATGCTATAGCGGTCAAAAGAAGGCGGCTCACTCCGCCTTCAAATTTTAAACATGGCCTAACCCCGTCTACCAACCAAAACGCCGTTATTAGAGCCGGTCGCATGCGTGCCGCAAGCCGATTCCCCACAGGCCCATCATCCAAACAAAAAAAATACCAACCAACCAGATGGCTCACTGTCCATCTCACCTGCAACTATCCAAATCGCCGCAGCATCATTCACCTCCACCACCATTTCAAATGGCTTCTTCAACTCTCAGCACCGCCGCCGCCGCCACGTCCTCTCGCCTCCTCCTCCCTTCCTCCTCCACCACCGCTCGTGCTCACATCCGCCAACACCTCTCAACTTCTTCCACTCACGGCTTCTCTCCTCTCAAATGCATTCGATCCTCTCCTCTCCCTCCGCTTCGCGCCTTCTCCAACCAGGTCCTCCTCTTCCTTCCTTTGCTTTGTATTCAGCTTCCGTTTGCTTATTGTGCGTCGCTTAATGCTGTTCTTATGGAATTTGCAGAGGAGGCCGTTGAGCGCGGTCGCTGGTGCGTCTGATCCTGCTCAGTTGAAGAGCGCTAGGGAGGATATCAAGGAGATTCTCAAGTCCAAGTTCTGTCATCCGATTCTGGTGCTTGTTGCCTTCTGCTTGTATTTTATTGACTTGCGTTTGTTTTTCTTCTTGTATTTGAACTGTTGTTCTTCTATAGGTTCGATTGGGGTGGCATGATGCCGGGACGTACAACAAGGACATCGAGGAGTTCCCGAGGAGAGGTGGAGCTAACGGAAGTCTTCGATTCGATATTGAGCTCAAGCACGGTGCAAATGCTGGTATAAACTTCTTCCTGACTATGTTGTAGTTGTAGTTTGCCTTTTGAATTTCTGAGCTGGTGAAGAGTAGAGGAGAATCACGCTAGTAGTGATGGTTTCTTTCTGTTTGGATAGAATGTATCCTGTCATCTGCTGATGGATTGGATTGTGTGATCTCATTTCAGGGCTTGTCAATGCATTGAGTCTGCTTCAACCTATCAAAGAAAAGTATTCTGGTGTTACCTATGCTGATTTGTTCCAGTTGGCTAGTGCTACTGCCATTGAGGTAGGACATTTGCTCTTAATGTGCTGATTATTGGAGCTCAAGTTGTTCTCAAGCAAGAAGAAAGAGTTGAATGCCCGATACTAAACTGTAGTTGTTGATATTACATTATGTGGATTGATTATCTTAGGAAGCTGGCGGGCCTAAAATCCCAATGAAATATGGAAGGGTAGATGTCTCTGCTCCAGAGGAATGCCCAGAGGAGGGAAGACTTCCTGGTGAGTGTGCTAAACTTGCTGCTATTGTGCCTGGAAAAATTCGAGTTAAATGTACTGTGATGGCTGTTTAGAAGGTGAACATTTGAGTTCTGTGAGATTCTTCATTCCTGGGGATAAAAACGAATATGAATACTGGGAATGAGATCCGGGATCACCAGCTGACACGATTTTGTAACATGTTAGAGGGACTTAAGATTTTATCATTGTTCTCTCTGGAAAAGGAGTCTGTTTTTTGCTTGAATCTTTTATAATGAATGGCACATTTAATTCTCAGATGCTGGCCCCCCAAGTCCTGCCGATCATTTACGAAAGGTGTTTTACCGAATGGGACTAAATGACAAGGTGATGATGGTTTTTCATATGCTGTGGATGGCTTCTCAACTTGCTTGTGATACTATTTCTCAACTGTGTTATACGCCTCCATATTCAGGAAATAGTTGCATTGTCTGGTGCACACACCTTGGGAAGGTCCAGACCAGATCGTAGTGGTTGGGGAAAGCCAGAAACTAAGTATACGGTATGAAACTAATACGATCTGATGTGACTTTGTATGATGAGAATCAAGAATCTGTATGCCTCATCTTGTAACGAGGTTACAAAATTCACCGCCATCGGTTGGAAACTGTCCAAAGAGAATGTTGCTTGTCAAACAAAAATAGTATATCGATTGACATCAAAACGTCCATTGTACAATTTTGCTTGCCAGACCTCCTAAAGATAAAAAGTCTGTATTGTTTGCAAGTCTTCGTAGGGAAAACATTGAGTAGCCTGATAAAAATTTCATTTGCCATTTGACACTTGCCGTCTCGACACAAGTCAGTTGGAAGTGGAACGAATCGCAATCGTGATGTTAGCAATTATTGACCATATCAAGCTAAGAAACAAGGTTTAGAGATTTACATTGTGTCTTGTTGTGGCAGAAAGATGGGCCTGGTGCACCTGGTGGTCAGTCTTGGACAGCAGAATGGCTGAAGTTCGATAATTCTTACTTCAAGGTATGAACCCAGAATGTAATTTTTCGTGCTGTAGTTAAGCACCTTATTATGAAGCCTGGAGTAAGGTCACGATGATGTCGGATTAACGATGCAGGATATCAAAGCACAAATAGATGAAGACCTACTTGTACTGCCAACTGATGCTGCTATTTTCGAAGATCCTTCATTCAAGGTGAAAGTGTCCGTCATCTTGATTGTAAATAGGGCGATTTTTGATAGCTTATTCAGCTAACTATACGTGATTTCTAACAGGTGTATGCTGAGAAGTATGCTGAAGATCAGGATGCTTTCTTCAAGGACTATGCTGAAGCCCATGCCAAGCTCAGCAACCTAGGATCTAAGTTCGATCCTCCTGAGGTATGTGTACCATAAACTCCTGAAATCAAATCAGTCGATGCTCTAGCTACTTCAATACACTAAATGGGCGGATTTCTGAGCAGGGTATCATATTGGACGGCGTTCAGGGTGAGAAGTTCGTGGCAGCTAATTACTCGTATGGAAAGGTACGTCCTGCTACAACTATTTTATGTAGTTATGTTCTGTTAGTAGAGCTGTCAAAAACTGACCCGACCAAGTCCTGTCCCAGCCCGATAAAATCCCATCAATGATCCAAAATGAACATAAGTCAACAACATGAAACTTGCCAAATGCAAAAACTGATGAACTCACAACCTCAAGTGATACATGATCCATTAGAGCTGTAACCCGATGAACTTGTGACCGGATAGACTCGCGACTGATTGATCGTAACTCGATTAACCCACCCCATGACCCTCCTAATCCTTGACCATTCTACTGTTTAGCCAAAATATACACTCTGTTTTCAAAGATGAAAGATATACCAAACAATACCGCTCAATGCCTGGCCGGAGTCGGACCGAGAGAGATCCACAACGTCTTCTACGTTGGATTTCCTTATGTCATAACAAATGTCACACTCTATTTACTTTCTTCAAGTACAGTGAACTTGTATATACAACATAGTATTCATTCATTTTTCACTTTCCATGATTTGATGCAGGAGTAAGAAAGAAAAAAAACAAGTAACCGTGTTTACTACTATGGTATCGTATCATATAATAATAGAAGGATGAATGAAGCCTATTTGAAAACCCAATACTACAAGTTAAAAAACAAACTCAGGAAGACAAGGAATAAAGGAAAAATTCAAAATGAGTATGTGTTTTACTACTTATTTTGGATTTGCAGAGGGAGTTTTCAGACTCCATGAAGCAGAAGATGCGTGCAGAGTATGAAGCAATTGGTGGTAGCCCCAACAAGGCTCTTTCGTCTAATTACTTCCTGAACATCATTATTGTCATCTCTGTTCTTGCAGTTTTGACATATCTTTTTGGGAACTAAAAGGGTTTTTTTTTTGTGTGCGTGACTGGGTGAGTGATTAATATGTATACCTCCAGAGTATTATTGCCTGCTAAGCTCGAGCCGTCTCGAGCTGGGCTTTGCTGACAATCATTGATGCGCCAAAACGACGTTGACGAGAGCCTGAATATAGCTCGACTTGAAAATCCACACTTACATGAAAATCTATGAGTGGAGATTTCGTCAAACAATCAAATTAGAAGTTAGAAGTCATAATAAAGTTGAGATTATTGACAAGTGATATAACCAAGCTAAGCTAACATATGGTACCTAATCGTTAGTCGCACTCTACTGGCCTAGAAGGCCTTAGCCCAACAATTTACTAGTAACATAGTTTCTTAAGCCGACATGTTTTTTCTAACAAAGCCTAAAAATCAAGTGATATTTTTTTTAAATAGTTTCAACGGGGAGATTAAAGTACCAAATAAGTAAATATAATATAATTGATTTATATTGTTAATCTTACGGTTAAAAAGATATTAAAGAGTTTTTCACATACCACTAATTGGACAACTTCATTAGTAGTTTGCTGAATAATTTGCACATGGAGCCGAGAATAACGAGTCAGGGAGGTCAGGATCTCTGAATTAATGTAATCGCTAGTTTCAAAACGAGTGCTCAAGGGAGCGAATCGGGGAGAGAATCCACCTCTATAGTGCCCTTGATCTCCACCTGCCAAATATCTGTAGGAAACACCAAATAAAAACATCCACGAGCTTCAAAACATAAAAGTCAAGAAGGTTTAGGTATGTTCGTTCCACCGCCTGCAAGGGAATGAATAGCCAATGGTCTGTAATATGTCATGTTGATGGAGACGAGTGCGTACTGGAGGTCACAAAGAGACACAAAAATTGATAAATTCATTCAAAAAAAAGAATATATGTGTGTTTATTATAAAATGTAACTGAATTCAAACCCAAAACTTCAAAATTATCAATCACAATTTTAAAAAGTGAACTATCAATATCGAGACTAACAAGTTGGATATTGATGAACAATAAAAAATATATCCAAGTACTTCCCTATCTGTCATCTTCATTTATATTTAGTAAATTTAAAATTATAATACAAAAAGAAACAAATCAAAATTCATATACAATAGTAAAGTGTAAACAAAGTTAACCCATTTCCAATCTTGAAAATTACCAAACTAAATAACTATTTATGGAATTGTCCACAAAAGAAAGTATTTCTATATTGATAATTCTTCACCATGTAAAAGCAGACGTGTGACGAGATAGACCCAATGACATGCCGCCACGTGTATAGCTTGCAACAAAGACGCAAAGGCGAGCGAGTTAAATAAAGCCATGCTTCGTGGCCCACGCGCGCGCTTGCGGAATATCCAAACCAAAGCCCAGTCACGTGCGTTACTAAGACTCTCTCTCTCTCTCTCTCTCTCTATCACTTGCCATGTTTGTCTCGTTCTCTTCCTACTTGCTCCTCCTCCCTTAATATCAGAGATTTCAGTTTTCAAATTCTCTCATTCAACTCTCACTCACTCACGAGCTGGAACACAAGATGGCGTCTAGGTTTCCGATCTTCTTCTTCCTCGCCATCTTCGCTCTGATCGCCTCCGTTTCAGCTGCTGAAGAGGCTGCGTCGAAGGAGTTCGTGCTCACGCTCGACCACTCCAATTTCACCGACACTGTCAGCAAGCACGATTTCATCGTCGTCGAGTTCTACGCCCCTTGGTAACAACTTCCGTTCTGTTCACCGATTGCAAATAATCTGTTCTGTTTTCATTCAATTGCTATGCTCTTGTTTTCGTTGTTGTGTAAATCTGGTGATATACTGCTTGTGGATCTCAATGTCGTTCAGGGTTTTCAGCTCAGCTTGTTTGTATGATCGGATCGTATTGTATTTTAATGGATCTAGCTTCTATGTGCTTAGTATCTAAATCACTGTAGCCTTTGAAGAACATTTTTGTATGTGAAAACTCGGAGAATCCGGTTGTTGATTTCTGACGCCGGCAATGTTGACTTGAATTTGATTGTTTAATTAATTTTTTCGATGAATGATTGTTTAATTTTTTAGTTGTAGCCGTTTCAATTTCATTGGATTTGTTTTTTGAATCGAGATTTGGCTGTAGTCTGTTCACTCTTGACTGCATGCCACGTTTTCAACTGAGTTGTTCTGAATGAAAAATGAGCTTATGAAACTCTTCAGAGATAAAATTATGTTACAACAATGATTTCCTGTGATGGTATTTAACTTTTTTGTGTGGTCTTGTTGACGAATTTGATGACGGTATTGGATTCATCGCAAAGCAAATGTGGTTTCGTAATTTTGACGTATCTTGGTTTGTTGCAGGTGCGGCCACTGTAAGAGTCTAGCTCCAGAGGTACTTGAAACTTGTATTTTGTTCTTTCAGACATGATCTGGATACTGTTTCTTGATTCTAGGAGAATGAGTTGGAAGTAATTCGAACGTGGATGGCTAATTATCCAAAAAAATGAATATTTGCTTGCAGTATGAGAAAGCTGCTTCAACGTTGAGCAGTCATGATCCCCAGATTGTGTTGGCGAAAGTAGATGCCAATGAGGAGGCCAACAGGGACCTTGCCACGCAGTATGAGATCAAGGGATTCCCAACGCTGAAAATCTTGAGGAATGGAGGGAAGTTGATTCAGGATTATAAAGGTCCTCGTGAAGCTGATGGTATTGTTGAGTTTTTGAAGAAACAGAGTGGCCCTGCTTCAGCTGAGATTAAATCAGCAGAAGATGCCAGCACCCTTATTGATGAATCTAAGATCATTATTGTAAGTTGCTTTAGTTTTTGCTACTTGGTGCGGTTATAATTTCGGAAGGATATAGCGGGTGTAAGAGTTTTTGTGTTCATGTTTCTCTCAGGTTGGGGTGTTCCCGAAGTTTTCCGGTGAGGAGTTTGAGAACTACATGGCTTTGGCAGAGAAGTTGCGCTCTGACTATGAATTTGGTCACACTTCAAGTGCTAAGTTCCTTCCTCGTGGTGAATCTTCAGTGACTGGGCCGTTGGTTAGGCTGTTCAAGCCATTCGATGAGCTCTTTGTTGATTCGAAGGTATTTCACAATATTTAGTTTGCCGGAGATCCTTTTATCGTAGAGTTTCAATTCGACAAAGCAATTTTGATCATTGTACACCAATTTATAGTCTGATGCTTTTCTTCATAAGAGAGAAAGGGTAACTTCAAATCTGTCTGGCATACTTGATGCTTCGTGTTTGCTTGCAGGACTTTAGTGCGGATGCTCTGGAGAAGTTCGTTGAGGAGTCCAGCATACCCACCGTCACTGTGTTCAACAGTGACCCAACCAATCACCCATATGTAATCAAATTCTTCAACAGCCCTGATCCAAAGGTACCATACACTTACAATTTTGGTTTCCAGGTCATATTTCAGCATTTCCCTTGTTTAGTTTTGACCTACTTTTGTTTTAAGGCCCTGCAGCACTAAGCAAAGCCCTTTTCCTTCCTTGCAGGCTATGTTGTTTGTGAACTTCACCAACGAGGTTGCTGATTCATTCAAGGCCAAGTACCGGGAAGTCGCTGAACAATACAAGGGACAAGGTATCATCTTTTTGATTGGAGACGTTGATGCCAGTCAAGGCGCTTTCCAGGTTTATATACTTCTTTCTTAGTCCACACCCCATTTTCCCTTTGTAATTCATTCCAGAACACTTACAGAACCGTTTATTGTTTCCCATTTGAACAGTTCTTTGGACTTAAAGAAGAACAAGTTCCTCTTGTTATTGTACAAACAAGCGATGGGCAGAAGTTCTTGAAGGCAAACTTGAACGTCGACGATATCGCTCCTTGGCTCAAGGATTACAAGGTAACGTGTCCAAATCTGCTAACCCCGGTCTACGCTGATCGAGAGTTTGCTGCTTCTGTCAATTCCGGCTAGACACACTCATGTTTGACCCGTTTTCCTTCAATGCAGGAAGGCAAAGTTCCAGCATACAAGAAATCCGAACCCATTCCCGAAACTAACAACGAGCCCGTGAAAGTTGTTGTCGCTGATACCCTACAGGATCTATTCTTCAACTCCGGGAAGAACGGTACATACTAGACTCATCTCTTTAGGTTCAACATCATAGATTTGCTTCTACTGTAATTATCAGCCTTGCTCATTATTCTGGAAATTGTCCACTACTCTTTGACAGTTCTCCTCGAGTTCTATGCTCCATGGTGCGGACACTGCAAGAAACTGGCCCCAATTCTCGACGAAGTTGCTGTGTCCTTCGAGAAGGACTCTACCATCCTCATCGGAAAGATTGTAATCCCTCTACAGAGACTGAACCTTTCGAAAAATAGATTTAACAAACCGGTAACCTCAACCTATCCAACAAGCACTAATTAAAAACCGTCGATGATAATGTTACAGGACGCGACTGCAAATGATGTTCCCACCGACACATTCGACGTGCAAGGATACCCGACCCTGTTCTTCCGCTCGTCTAGCGGGAACTTGGTGCAGTACGACGGGGACAGAACTAAAGAAGACATCATCGAATTCATCGAAAAGAACAAGGATTCCGTCGCACAACCGAAGGCCGAGGAGTCGAAGGATGAACCAGCTAAAGATGAGCTCTAAACTATAAGCCTCTCTATTTAGATTCTGCTCTTTCTCTTCTACATCAGTTTTGGTCAAAAGAGAATTAGTTTATAATAAATTATATCCTGTATTAGGTTTTGTAGAACACAAACGTTTGCTACTGTAGGCTTTGGCTCTCTGTTTGGTTTAGTCGTTGAGTTTCCTAGGAGATGTTAGTTACTTAGTTATAAAAGTTATCCGGAATAGTTTATATCCGTTTTCTATTTCGGTTTTATCCTGTTTGTCCGGTTTGAATTTAGGCCGATAACCATAATAACGATCATCATTGCCGTCTCTACTAAGCATTTGCGACGAGGAACATAATAAGCTATGATGGCAGTCGATCCCACGAGTAAATGTATTCGACCCTCTTTAAGGTTATATGTCGCCTATTGATCGAGCTACAGGTGTATACTACGATAAGTAATAGTGCAATAAATGATCAAAAAGTACTCATTATTTATTTTTATATAAGTGATAGTTCTTCAGTTTTTTACCCGCCATTTTACCTTCTCCTGGAGACTCGAACTTTCAGACTGTCTTTCATGAACAATATGATCGAAATTGTAGGCGCAACGGGATGCCCTTCTACCAACTCCACCTTGTAGTTATAAAGCAAAGCGCTGGTCACTTGCTTGGCATACATGAGAGCAATCTTCTTCCCCAAACAAGCCCTAGGTCCCGGCTAGAAACGCCGAGAATTTGTACGACGGAACATGAAAAAATGTTGTTCCCGTCTTCACTAATCCACCGCTCCGGTTTAAATTCCATCCAATATTTCCCCCAAACCTCTTCCAGCCTCCCCATGGAATACAACGAAAACAAAGAGCTCGGCATTCTTCCCCATGAAATGCCCACTCGTCAGTGTCTCTGCCTCTACTGCTGTCCGATTATCAAACGTGAGCGACGGGTAAAGCTTCAATGCCTCGCCCACGGCTCCATGCAAGTAAACATCTTATTAAGTTCTTCGTCAGTGAAGAGCCTCCAATTGTCGCACATTCTTCCTAGATTTGTCCCGATTTCGTTTAGGATTTTTGCCTCGACGTTAGGGTGTGAAACAATGAGCCAAATCAGCCAGGATAGATTGACGGTGACCGAGTCTCTCCCCGCTGCAATCATGTTGAACGCCATCTCTGAAATTTCCACCAGAAATCCTGCCTGACATACCGGTAAAACGTCACCTCCTCCAAGTACTTGTAAGCCTTGGCGTACAAGGTATCAGGGAGCAGCTCGACAGTGAGATAGTTGGGGTCGAATCCGAGCACAACAGAGCAAAAAATGTCGAACATGAACCTCTTGTACACGTCCTGCATGTCTAGCTCCACCAACCGGTTAGTGGATCTAGAATCCAGGACGGGGAAGAGGCCGGATTCGAGCTTTTCGAGGGGGGAAGTTTCGAGAAGCCGTTCAAACGGTGCAGAATTGGAGATGGAGTGAAGGATCCGGCGCTGGGAGAGGCCCGATTCGCCATCGGCAGCGAAGATGCATTCCCCCAACGACTCGAGCTTGTCTTGGAACCTGGGTCCTTTCGAGAAGTTGGAGTGGCGCTTGTTGAAAATGTGGTCTATGTTTCTGGGATCGCAGGTGAGGAGCAGATAAGTGGTGTGGTCCGTGCCGCCACACGACTTGAGGCGGTCGGTGACGGTGCGGTGGAGCTCGGATGGGCGGCGGAGGATGTCGTACATTAGCTTGAGTTCTTTGTACTTGCCGCTGCCGACGATGTAAACCAGAGTGGCTGTGAGGAGTGCGAGGAGTAGGAGAACACGTGCCGCCATTGTTGTTTGTTGAGGTGTACTCAAGAGTATGGAAGAATAGTCAGAAATTATATACTAGCTAGTATGTTAATTCATAAAATATCAGTATCCCAATAGCCAGAATTAGAGTTTGTTGGCCGATTCTAAACCCCTAGCAATTCTGTGTGGACTTGTTTAACACATGCAAATAACATCTATGCCAACAACAAACAATAAAGCTCAGACCTTTACTGCTCTACCAGCTGTGGCTGCCATGAATGAATGCAGGTGGTTATCAAGACACATTTCAATGTTTGAATTTTGGACCATCATTAATGCTCTGTTTCTAGAGTTCATTGCATAAGTTCGTTGGATCGGATCACAGATTAATCGGGTTTGAATTGTTTTGCGTCGGATCCTACGTCATATTACGAGAAGGTGCATGATCAGCTGGTGCAAACAGCATCAGCTGAAGAAGAAGCAGATGTGAATCTGTAAACCAATGAGGAACCAGGAAAAATTCGGAGCAGGATGCTGGAGCAAGAAAAACACTGCTGAAGTCCGTGCTCTCTGGTTTGTCATGGGCTTGGCCCAGCTGCTGGGAAAATTTTACCGGCTTGTTGACTTGGGGCGGCCCTGCTATATGTTCGGATCATGGACCTGGCCCAGCTACTGGTTGTTTGTTTTATTTTATTTTGAGAAATATATTCACATAATTTATTTTCGAGATTTCCATAGCCGTCACCAATATATTTATTGTAATTTATATTGAGAAATGATATGGTATTTATTAAACAAAATAAATACAAAAAATACAACATAAAAGAAAGCTCATAACAAACACTGAATTAAACCAAAAGAGAATTATGACCACAAGAAAGTACAACAAATACATTTGATCACCAAATGATCAAATGACCACAATGGAACTTACTACTATTTTTAAAATAGCTTATTTTCAAATATGTAAGTGATCATTTATTTGAACTTTATCGCCACTTTACTTTCTCCTCGAGATTCGAATTTTTAGACAGTCTTTTATGAACAACGTGATCGAAACTACAGGCGCAATAGGATGTCCTTTGACCAACTCCACCTTATAGATATAAATCAGAGCACTTGTCACTTGCTTGGCATGCCAGAAAGCAATCTTCTTCCCCAAACAAGCCCTAGGTCCAACCAGAAACGCTGAGAATTTGTACAACGGGACGTGAACAATCTTATCGCATTCTTCGCTAATCCACTGCTCCGGTTTAAACTCCATGCAATCTTGCCCTAGACATTTTCCATCCTCGTCGTGAATACATCGAAAACAGAACTGCCGCATTCTTCCCGACAAAATGCCCGCTCGATAATGTCTCTGCCTCTATAGCTGTCCGGTGCTCAAATGCGAGTGGCGGGTAAAGCGTCAGCGCATCGCACACCGTGGCATGCAAATAAACCATATTGTTAAGCTCTTCGTCGGTTAAGAGCCGCCAAATGTTGCGGTTTCCACCTAAATTCACCCCTATATCGTCGAGGATTTTTGCCCCGACGTTGGGGTGTGAAACAATGAGCCAGAGCAACCGGGATAGATTGATAGAGACCGTGTCTCTCCCACTATGATCATGTTGAACGCCATATCTCTCATGAACTTGTTTGACTTCTCGACTCTACCGGTTTCTCCTCCCGACTCGCCCTGTTCTCGACCTTCCACCGTGAAAAATGTCAGAAAGTCGAACTGATCATTTCCCCCCTCATCTGTTTCGTAAAGGCTCCCTCTCTTGACATTGATCCTCTCGTAGAGGAATTTGTTGAATTTCTACAGCGCTTTTTTGTACTTCCTCTCTTCTCCGATTCCGGCCCATCTCTGAAATTTCCACCAGAAATCCAGCATGAGGTACCGGTTTCCTCCTCGAGGTCCTCATACGCCTTGGCGTACAGGACGTCGGGGAGTAATTCGACGGTGAGATAATTCGGATCATATCCGTGCACCGTCGTGCAAATGCTGTCGAACATGAACCTCTTGTGCACGTTCTGCATGTCTAGCTCTTCTCCTGACCGCGCCAACCGCACGGTCCAGGACGGGGAACATGCCGAGCTTTTCGAGGAGGGAAGTGTTGAGAAGCTGTTCAAATGGTGGAGACTTGAAGACTGAGCGGAGGATCCGGCGCTGGGAGAGGCCGGATTCTCCATCCATAGCGAAGATGCCTTCCCCCAAGGCGTTGAGCTTGTCTTTGAACTCGGGGCCATTGGGGAAATTGGAGTGGCGCTTATTGAAAATATGCTCTAGGTTTTTCGGATCGCCGGTGAGGACTCGATAACTCGAATGTAGTGTTCCGCCGTAGGACTTGAGGCGGTCGCTGATGGTGTGGTGAAGCTCGGATGGGGCGGCGGAGGATGTCGTAGATTAGCTTGTAGAAATTGTAGTTGAGGCTGCCGCCGATGATGTAAGCCAGAGTGGTTGCTAGGAGTGGGAGTAGGAGAAGAACTGCTATTGCTGCCATTGTTGGTTGAGGTGTTGAGTATGGAAAAACAGTGAGACATTATGTAGTTGCAGCATGCGAAGCAATATTATTAGATAGACTAATTTCTCACTAATATTCATATTCAAAGGTCTAGATTTTAATCATATTAGTCCATAGGTGAAAGAAAAAATCTAGACTGCAGAATCCCGATATTGATCTAACGGTCTAAATTAACCAGGAGAAATATTATCTTGTGGTATTTAGATAATTTTGTTAGATCAGATTGCGGGACACTGTTTCTGGTGAACTGACCACTATCTTCGGTCACTAAAAAAATTTTATACAAAAAATACAAATCGTACAAAGTGTGTTTAACTCATACAAAAATATGTACATAAAGTGTAATACTACATAAATATATTTATACCAAAATGTATACGTGTGCACATTTCGTGCAAAATATATATACAAATTACACTTAATATTACACTCTATATAGGCTTGTACAAAATATTATACAAATTGTAAAATATGTAATACACGGTTCATACAAAATATATACACTTTATACTATACAACTTGTATACCAAGTGCGGACATAAATGGTTATCGTTATACAATATATAACTTTTTATACAAAGTTTATACTACTTGTACTTGTATTTTTATGTACTCATTTCTTACACATGTCCATACAAATTGTAATATATATATATATATATATATATATATAAAAGAGGTTGCATGAATTCGTACAAGTTGTATGGATGGTTGTCGAAAAAAATTTGTACAAATCTATAGTCGGCAGCGGTGATATTCGTATAGATCTTGTTAAAAAAATGTCCGTGTGGGTGAAAAATAATTCATCATCAGACGTCGGAGTCGCCAAAAAATTGAACCGGAAAACTTTTCTCGATGAGAGGAGCCGCTACCTCATTTATTTTATTTTTAATTTCCGTTTTACCTCCTGATTTTCAACCATTAAATTTGGAATACTAATTTTGAACCGTTCATATGGGGTTGGTGCCAAGAGCTGTTTTTTTAGCACCGGATTTTAAGTATAGAGCCATTAATGAATAGAGAGTAATGGCCGAAATATTAAACTCGGTATAATAATCTACACAAATTTAATTTTTAATGATATTTTATGTACATGTCATATATGGCATCAAATATAACAGTGAGAGAACCTCGATACGCCCCTGTATTCGACGTACTAGGTCTGACTTCTGATAGGGACTAGGCTAGTCTTACGAGAAATAACACCTAACTAGCGATAAAGCTTACAAGTACTTTAGTACTGCTCCACCAGCCGTGGCTGCGATGGTTGCGGCGGTGGTTGCGGATGCCATAATGGTAGTAGTTTATGTGCACTTATTGTTTTTTGGTAGGTTATCGAGCTAATACGACTGCCACATAGACTATAAATGGTCCAGATAATGAGCCATTTTTTTTTATAGCTGCACGCATATCACATTAATGATTATGAATAATCATGTTGGTTAGTGGGTGATGACATTAATTTGATATGGTATTAGATGACCACGTACTGTTTGCCCTTTGCAGATTGGTGGGTCCTTTGAAGTGAGTAAGTGATAGTAGTAAGTTTTTATTTTGGAAAATTTTGTGTGGGATAAATCATAAATAGGTACCCGACCTCATACTCGTGATGTCTGTTCGGGTTATGGGTATTCGTAGTTCCGAACGGATTTGGGACTTGAGAAGTAAATTCGAAATTTTATGGGATGGGTACGTGTGGAGTACGGGTTTCGGTACCCAATCCGTCCCGAATCCCATCCATGTCCTTGGCTCAAATTTAAGTTTGGACCGACAAAGTACGTAACATTTTGGTTACTCTACTTGTTTTCATTATATCCTTGACTTAAGTTTCAAATTTGGACCAACAAAGAAACATTTTGGTCACTATAGTTTGAAAAGTTTTCAACGTACTATTCGCTCCAGTTTCATGTTTGGACTAATAAAGTAATATTTTGATCACTCAATTTGTTTTTAACGTACCATTAAGTCAAGTTTCAAGTTTGGACCAATAAAGTAATATTTTAGTCGGTCAACTTGTTTTCAATGTACCCTTTACTCACCTAAATAATATAGTACATCACTTTGGTTACGATTCATAGTACATAAAATAATTGTTCAGTGAATAATGATCAGTTTTTTTGAAATTCAAGTGTTACATTAAAATCAAATTAAACGAGAAGAGAATTATGACCACAATAGGTACAACAAATACATTACATCACCAAATGATGATGTTTCCCTCAAAGGCACTCAGCACTGCCATTTCTAATAGCTTATTTTCCAAATATATAAAGTGATCATTATTTATTCGAACTTTATCGCTATTTTACATTCTCCTTGAGACTCGAACTTTCAATTCTTCTTTCATGAACAACGTGATTGAAATTGCAGGCGTGATAAGATGTCCCTCGACCAACTCCACCTTGTAGTTATAAATCAAAGCACTGGTCACTTGCTTGGCATACCAGAAAGCAATCTTCTTCCCCAAGCAAGCCCTAGGTCCAGCCGAAAACGCTGAGAATTTGTACGACGGGACGTGAACAATCTTATCGCCTTCTTCGCTAATCCACCGCTCCGGTTTAAACTCCATGCAATCTTGCCCCAGACATTTTCCATCCTCGCCATGGAATACATCGAAAACAAAATCGTCGCATTTTTCCCGACAAAATGCCCGCTTGGCAGCGTGTCTGCCTCTATAGCCGTCCGATGCTCAAATGCGAGTGGCGGGTAAAGCCTTAGCGCCTCGCACACGGTGGCATGCAAGTAAACCATCTGGTTAAGCTCTTCATCGCTGAAGAGCCTCCAATTGTTGCAGTTTCTGCCAATATTCACACCTATTTCGTCGAGGATTTTTGCCTCGACGTTGGGGTGTGAAACAATGAGCCAGAGCAGCCAGGATAGATTGATAGAGACTGTGTCTCTCCCCGCTGCGATCATGTTGAACGCCATATCTCTCATGAGCTTGTCAGACATCCCGACTCTACCGGTTTCTCGTCCCGACTCGCCCTGTTCTCGACCTTCCACCATGAAAAATGTTAGAAAGTCGAACTGATTATCATTTCCCCCTTCATCTGTTTTGTCAAGGCTCCTTCTCTTGACATTGATCCTCTCGTAGAGGAATTCGTCGAATTTCTCCAACGCTTTCCTGTACTTCCTCTCTTCTCCAATTCCGGCCCATCTCTGAAATTTCCACCAGAAATCCGGCATGAGGTAGCGGTAAACCGCCGCCTCATCGATGTCTTCGTACGCCTTGGCGTACAAGACATCGGGGAGTAGTTCGACAGTGAGATATTTTGGATCGTATCCGAGCACCATACTGCAAATGCTGTCGAACATGAACCTCTTGTACACATCCTGCATGTCTAGCTCCCACATAGAGTCCAAGACCGGGAACAAGCCAGAGTTAAGCTTTTCGAGGAGGGAAGTGCTAAGAAGGTGTTCGAATGGGGCAGAGTTGAAAATAGAGTGGAGGATCCGGCGCTGGGAGAGGCCAGATTCTCCGTCCTCGACGAAAATGCCTTCCCCAAAGGTTTCGAGTTTGTCTTTGAACTCGGGGCCTTTGGGGAAATTGGAGTGGCGTTTGTTGAAAATATGGTCTAGGTTTTTTGGATCGCAGGTGAGGACTATATCTGTGGTGTGTGCTGTGCCGCCGGAGGACTTGAGGCGGCCGGTGATGGTGCGGTGAAGCTGAGATGGGCGGCGGAGGATGTCGAAGATAAGCTTAAAGGCTTTGTAGTTTCCGCGGCCGATGAGGTATGTCAGAGTTGTTGCCAGGAGTGGGAGGAGTAGGATGAGAACTGCTAGTGCTATTGCCGCCATTGTTGGTTGAGGTTTTGTCGACTGTTGAGTATGGAAGAGAAGTGAGAAATTATATAGTTGTAATGTAGGCTAGTTGTACGGAATAGGGTTGAAATTTTGTTACATTTTAACTAATTTAATTTAAAGACTTATATTAAAAGGTTATTCAATTGTAATCATAAATCATAATTATAATTGCCTTCATGTTCCACATAATCATTTCCTTCATGTTAATTTCCACATGATCATTTACTCTACTTGTCCCTCCTACAACTGCAAAGGTTGGTGGCATCGACAATGAATCTTAGAGCTACATTATAAACAAGTTATAGTCTCACAACACATTACGGCCTCAACAATCTTTTGCGATAAAGAACTCATGAGTTTCGAGAAAAAGAAAACTCCTAAATGAGTCCAACACTCGGCCACCGATATTAAAAGCGCACTAGGGAAGGGCAAATGGATATTAGAGCATCGAGAATGTCTACTGTAATGTCACTTATTAGCACCGAATACTTCACACTATTAGTCTTCCACACCATCCTAATATATCGAACATAGGTAGTGATTTCAGATCATATGTCTCACAGTTACCTTTCAAATATGAATCTAGTTCAGTTTCACACTCTTTCTACTCGGTCGTATTATATTCACACTCGAAGTCATTGTCGTCTTCTGACATGTTTGGAACATTAGAACTAGTGGACGTTTGATTGAATGGTTTGTTGTCATGGACCATGAACTAGCATATGTACATCATTTGGCCTATATGTTTATCCTATTAAGACATTAAATCACCTCTCTTTTCGACACTCTAACTTTCAAACCATCTTTCATAAACATCACAATAGAAACCGCAGGCGTGACAGGATGCCCTTCAACCAACTCCACCTTATAGTTATAAAGCAAAGCACTCGCCGCTTGCTTGGCATACAAGAAAGCAATCTTCTTCCCCAAGCAAGATCTCGGCCCGGCAGCAAACGTCATGAACTTGTACGACGGGACGTGAACAATCTTGTTCCCTTCGGAGTTGATCCATCGCTCCGGCTTGAACTCCATCCAATCCTCCCCCCAAATCTCCTCCATCCTTCCCATCGAATATATCGAAAAGAGAACCATCCTGTTCTTCCTAACGACATGCCCGGTAGGTAACGTATCCTCCTCTGTCGCCGTCCTGTGATCAAACGGCACAGGCGGGTACAGCCGGAGCGCCTCGCAAACCGCACCGTGTAGGTACACTAGCTTGTTCAACTCCTCCTCGCTGAAAAACTTCCAATTACCGGAAGTTTCTCCGAGATTCGTTTTCATTTCTTCCAGGATTTTCTTCTCCACTTTAGGGTTTGAAGCGACCAGCCAGAGTAGCCAAACCAGAGTGACGGTAACTGTGTCCCTACCGGCCGCAATTAGGTTGAACGCCGTGTCTCTTAATAACTTGTCAGACTTTCCAAACTGTCCGATTTCGCCTGACTCGTCGTTCTCCTCCGCTGCCATGAAAGCCGTTATCAAGTCAAATTGCTGACATTTTACCTTACTGATGAAGCCGTCTCGCTTGATTTTGATCCTTTTGTAAAGGAATTGATCAAACTTTTTCCAAGCTTTACGAAGCTTTCTCTCCTCTCCGATCCCTATCCATCTCTGGAACTTCCAACAGAATGCCGGAAGGATGTGGCGGTAGAACGCAGCCTGCTCCATGTCGTCGTACGCCCTGGCGTACGGAAGGTCGGGAACTAGGTCCACCGTTAGGTAATTCGGGTCAAATCCAAGCACCGTGGTACAAATGTTGTCGAACATGAACCTATAAGAAAAAACAAAACAAATTATATATTATATGCTAACGGTCATTTCAGATAAATATCTAAATCGTCTCGTAATTTTAAGTTGGAGTATATAGTGGTTATGTAATTTTAAAATTGACTATATGATCCAATTCAACTAATTTATGTAAACGAATAAGGATGTACGTGATTTGCGTTCAGAACGATTGACTAGTCACGAGGGAATGGGGAGATTTTATACATGTAAGGGGCGGCCGAATATGATGGGTTTCTTAAGTGTTGTACTAGAAATATATAGTTTAACCTACTCATGTCCAATTACACAATGGTACCCAAAGTATTAACAATTTTTACGTACCTCTTGAACACATCCTGAAGGTCGAGCTCCGTCCTCGACGCAGAGGCAGCCCTGTCCAGGACAGGAAACAGGCCTGATTCGATGTTCTTACGGAGGGTAGTCATAAGAACGTCCTCGAACTCCGGAGAACCGAGGAGTGAATGAAGGATGCGATGCTGGGAGAGGGCAAATTCGCCATCGGAGTTGAATATACCTTCTCCCAACGCTTCGAGCATCTCCTTCGACTCGGGGCCCTTCAAAAAATTCGAGTGGCGCTTGCTGAACACATGGTGAACGTTCCTCGGATCGCTGGTGACGAGCAGGTAACTATTGTACCTCAACGTGCCACCCGAACGCTTGAGGCCACGGGTGATGATGTCGTGGATTTGCGAGGTGCGACGGAGGATGTAGATTAGCCTCTTTACTCTGCCGCCGGCGATGTAGTAAACCAGAAGGACTGAGATGAGAAATGGGAGGAGGAGAAGTGGTGGTAGTAGTAGTACTGTCGCCATTGTTGGATGGGTGACAAGTTGAAGCAAAAACAAAAGATGGTGAAAATTCTGTGGTCTATGGTTTATATTGAATCTTGTATTTATCTGAATTAAGTAGATAATCTCTTGTGGTTTTGTATGGATGTGAATTGATTTTGAAATTTCTATTTGGGATTTTTGTACCTTTGAAGTTCATGTATGCTTTATGTGTCTTTGTTGGACGAAGACATAGTATATAATCTTATATTATATGGTAATTATAATTACTAATTGGGATGTCAAATAGCTAAATGATCATGTGGGTTTTGTAATGATCATTTAACTTTAAAATCGACTAGATTATGACATTTTAGTCCCGTTTTTGTTGAAGGCTACGTTTTTCGGTCAATTTTTAAAAAATGTTTTTAACTTTATTTGGCTATTATTTGAAATGGTAAATATTGTGAAATATCAATTTTTAGTCATTCTCAACATGCATGTCAAATATTAGAAAATTTGAAAATTTGTATGTCAAAAGTGTCTGTTTCCGTGGGTTATATATATACTTTGAAAATTTCAAAATTTTTAAATCGACTAATATTTGACATGCATGTTGGAAATGACTAAAAAATCAAGGTTCATTATGGTAACCCCAATAAATACCGACAAAATGAAGTTAAAAATCAATTTTACCTGTGTTTTCGATAGCGCGTCAACGTTAGCCGGAAAATCAGCAGGAAAAGGTAACTACCCGATGCAAACAATATCAAAACGTTACAACGTGAAAAAGTTACAGTACCAATCTATTAGATTTTTAAAGTTAGATGACCACCATGTAACCTAGTTAGGCCAAAAGTACTGATCTAGTTAGGTATTTGAAGAAATCTTACCGTGTAAGACTTATTATATCAGGAAAAATGTCAATATTATATCATGCTATGTATTTTTCCATTAATTCTTGTTCTTTCATTGGAAATAGAAGAACAATCCCTCTTCCACCATTTCTGCAAGTAATCTATTCCGAGCAAGGCTGCGTTCTAGTGGTTGGTAGTGTACTAAATTCGAAAGAAAATTGCGAGCTAATTTCTCGTGTCTATATAGGAAGAGGACCGAAAACATAATCATCAAACAAATTCCAAATTTAAAATAATGGATATCCAACATCCTTAAGTGAAAGCCCATTGTAAGTAGTCAACAGTGGACTAGGCGCCTCATATGTGGGTCGCCCAAATCCAAACCTTCGTCATTTAGGTCATTGGTTTTAAGGCACGTGGCCTCATCTCATGACCCGCCTCAAACCAATGACCCATTTCGCCTATATGCAACACTATAAACATAAGATCCCCAACCTTCGTAGGGCAAGACATAACGTTAGAGGGATTTTTCCCCTTACTACGTACTCTAAGAATATTTTTTTTTCTTTTTTATCTCATTTTAGCTAGTGTCATTCCTAAACTCACTATTACATTATTCATATTCGAAAAATTGTTTACGTCATTCCTAAACTCATTGTTACCGTACTAATTAGTAGAATTGACAGAAGGACACGTATATCAATCACCAATATCATACACCAAACACACATATTATAAAATTTACATGTATCAAGAAATTTCTATGTCCACTACAATATTGATCGAATAAAGAGAATTCGAAAATAAAATCACGTATAAGTTAGCTCATCGATCTAATTTCATAATTATAAATTCCAGCTATTAAATTGGCCAAAACATTATCAACATTTGCCCCAATCCTTCATCCTTCCCCTAATTAGAGTTAAATTACAATGAACACCAGTGATAATTATTATTATTTTTAGTTTCCCTATTTCTCTATTACTACATCTTTTGTGAAATTACATACTGCCACAATATCATAAGAAAAATTGCAAACAGATACATTTTTTTTCTTCTTCCGACCCATCCCTTGAATCACCAAAAATAAATATCTAGTTACTTTTCCTCATCATCAGTGACGAACTTGCCGGTGCCGGGATTCAACGCAGCAATGAAGAAGAACAGGACGTTGAACAACACCAACGGCTCGATCTCGTTGATCGGGATCCCTGTCTCGATGTTAAGCTGCGCCAACGCTCCTTTCCCGGTTATCACTTCTCCGATCAACGAGAACGCGATACCTAGCTGCGCAAGTCTCCCTACAAACAGCTCGTTCGCCTTCGTGAATCCAAACAACGGCCCTAGCTCACCGTAACAAACAAATGTCACTATCATCTAATTATTCACTAGCAAAAAAAAAACCTAACATGACATGCTATTAATGTTTAGGGTTTACGGTTTAGTGCATCAAGCTACTTAAAACTATAAGCAAAGGTAAAAACTTTAAAAGTTACCTCCATCAGGGAGCCCTAAAGCGGCCCGGAAGCCCTTGCCAGGGGCGATGACAGCCTTGTCGAGGCCGGTGGGCTCTTCATCGACGAATCGACCTCTGTCCCCTAAGGCTCCGATGGCTCCGAGAAGGGTGAAGAGGATGAAGAAAAGGAGGAGTGGTTCTGCTTCATAGATCGGGATTCCAGTTTCCAGGTTCAATTGTGACAGAATTCCTTTTCCTGTTACTGCTTCTCCCAACAAAGATGCCTGCACAAATATTTACAAATTGACTTTGAATAACAACTTAATTTTCCTTCTAATTATAACAAAAAGTACCAAGAAAGTCAAACTAGTTTCAACTGAATTTTAACTAATTTCAGCTGAATACTCGGGGCACCAAACCATCTTAGATCTAATACTCAGTGCACCAAACCATCTTAGATCTGCCATTAATAAATTATTCGTCGACGTTCACAATCAGGGGCAAATTCAAGATCGACAATAACCACCGTCAAATGAGTATATTTTCAAATAATTCTAGCCCGAATTGAACAAACATTTTTATGTATCTGTAACGCCCTAACCCTACGAACTACTGCATTATTATAATTTGAAGTTTCTAACCATTAAAGACCTGGTCTCTAATGTGCTACTCGATCAATGCAACCAACCAATACGACATCGTTTACTCCAAAATGTTACAGTAGAAAAACAGGGGAATTAAGAGGGAAAGGGACTAACAGCAAAGCCAATCATAGCGACTCGGCCAACGAAGAGCTCATTCTGCTTAGTGAAACCAATCCCTCCAGACGTCCCAAAGATACCATCCTCAACTTTCGGCGGCGGCGCCGGAGCCTGCACCACACAAATAGTTCGAAACGAAACTTCAACAACAGAAACAAAAAACAAAACGACAAAGAAGGAAGCCTTCATCTTTATAACCTTCTTGGGAGCAGCCTTGGTTTTGGACTTGAACAGAGCAACGACAGAGAAAGACGTCGAGCGAGAAGACAAAGAAGAAGAAGAAGGAAGTGGGTTGAAGTAGAGAAGGCGAGATGTGGGTTTTATGAGTTGGAGGTTTCTCTTGAGATTGGTGACTGCTGGCTGCCTTGTTGAAACGACCCCTGAAGAGAGCACCATTGTTTGCGCCATTGTTGGTGAGAAACAGAGTGCTCTGTTTTTGGTTTGGATACAGAGTGGGGGGAAATGAAGAGATGAGGTGGGGATGGAGAGGTGTGGATGTGGTTGTCTAATCTAATGGACGGTGAATAGAATGACCACGTCACTCTCTCTTTCGCAATGTACTATTTATTCTCGATTGAAGATTGGAGGTTGATTGTGTTTAATTCCACGGTGAAATTGGGGTGGATTAGTCTAGATTATCGTCGAAAGGTGTTTTAATTTGAGATTGATAAAATTTGATGTAGAACTTTTAAAATCATACGTTACTTCGAGTTTTATCTCATGCATGTTGAGACATGGAACACATTATTTTGAGAGTTAGATAATCATCCAACCATTTAAGTTGTGTTGTGAAAGAACATGGAGTGGTTAAAGTGAGCCAATGAACATGGAGTTAGTTTTTTGGTGCACCACACATCGAGTGTCCATGTCTCACTACACATTGTTTATGTTGCTTTTAAATTTGTTTAGAAATTTTGCCATGACAATATTTCTTTTTGTTGTTACAAAATAACATCATTATTTATTATTAAATTAAATTAGATACAAAAAGTTATAATAAAAAGGATAACTATGTAAAATTATAATTTACAGGGTATACGGAATTTGATAACCAAAACCCCCCAATGGAATTTTTCAGTTTGAATTTTTATAATATATTGGTCCATAGTTAAGAGTATTTTTTTTTACCACCATACTCAAATTTATTAATGCTCAATCAAACAATCATTGTTTAACACATTCACTAACAAAGTTAAAAGGTTAGTTTTGAAAATAAAAATAATCAAGTGACGAAATTGTTTAGCCAAAACATGAATAATTTTATTATCAATCCTTCATATCCAAGTTAGAATATTTACTTTAAATATGTTGTTAAAATTTAGTTTTTTTTAAGCAATGCACATCTACTTGCATCTTTCATTCAAAATTAAATGAGATTGAAAATTTTAAGTAAGTTAGCCCATCTACAATAATAAAGCTAAAAGGCTAAAAATTTAGTCAAAATTTGACATTTTAGCTTTGTCAAACATGATTCTGGTATGCACAATACTATATATAATCCGTTTTTTATTTTGTGCAGTTCGTTTTATAAATTAAAATTCATTTTTATAATATTCGCAAGATATATTTATTTATAATTTTAAAAAATAAAAATTATAAATACAAATTTGAAAATAAATAGTTATTATTTTTTGAATATACGGAAGTTATATATATATTTATAATGTTTGTAATCATTTTTTATAATATGTTAATTTTTTAAGAGTACTTGGTAAGTAATATTTGTTTACCTCCTTTTTTATAAATAAATAAGGACTGCATTAATAAACAGGGACTGCAAAAAAAGTAAAATTAGGCTGCGTTAGTAAAAACGAACTGCACAAAGTAAAAACGGATTGAATTTGTAATTTTTTTCATCAAGGGTATAATAGTTCATTTACGATAAAATTCGAACTGCACAAAGTAAAATACAGACGGTATATAACATCGGTCGAAAAAAATGATTCTCGTCCAATGGTGCCAAATTTAAATTTTGTTCTGGCCATTTGAGTTCCTGTCTGAATCTTATTTAATGTTGATTTCCTTATTATACTTAGATAATATATTCATAATTTTTACATAGGTACTAATAATTAATCAAAACGAACATATTGATGTAATGTTTCCAATTTTTTGAAGTAGTTTTTTAAAAAAACTTTCCTTACTATTATTTGCAGTTAATATACCATATAAACAAAAAAACTTCAATACTTTAAGGAAATTAAGTTTTGAAAGATAAAATACATTAAACAACTTATCTTTAAATTTTACATATATTTTAAAATTTTAAAATAACATCGAATTTTATTTTATTATATTCGTTTTTAAAAGATAAGAATTTTGGTATAAAAATCATTCAAAACATATTTCAAATTGAAGAAGTTATGACAAAGAAAACTACGGGAAAATAAAAATAAATTACCTACGAATCCCAAAATTCCATTTTTTGAATGCCGATTGTTGGATCATTATGCTAAAATTTAATTTTTTGCCAAATCGTCAGCCAAATGTACTAAATATAGTTTTTTTAGCATTGTTTACTCGTCGTGAATGGTCTTATATAACAAAGGTAAATATAATGTAGGATCACTAATAAGAATATAATGTATTTTAATGAATAAATTATGACAAAGACCAACTAATAAGTAATTTGTTTGGTTGCTTTTTGGAAAATTGCAGTTTCTTGTAGTAGTTGAAATTGTAGTTCAATAATATCGATACAATACAAAGGATTATCGTTTTGACGAAGGAGCTAGCCAATAGGTTTCAGTCTCGTGTTCGTCACTTTTCCTGAAGAAACGAATGAAGAAGATGGAATTCTGAATAGCATGATTGAGAGTGCTTCTTGTTTGGAGACTTTGACACTATCATTGGTCCACGGAATTCAGAGGTTCCGAATTCGGGGCTATTCGAACCTGAAAGCTCTGGAAGTTCGTAAAGTATATTTCGATGATTTTGAGCCTAGCGGGGCTCAATCTCTTGAAATCCTGCATGTCTGCTACAGGGGAGAGGAGAAATTCCAAGTTTTGTTGGCATCAGACAATAATGTTAAAGTACTGCATATTGCAATAGGTATATGGGTACGGGGTTCAAAGTTGAATGAGGAACTCAACAAGTTCATCTCGAAATTTCCGAGATTCGAGTCACTTAAGTTGACTGATCTCCTGATAACACGCCAAGTACTTAAGATCAATGTCAATAAACAAAAGCTGCTTCGGTCAATACGGGTGAACTATGAGCAGGAGTATGACTGGTTGGAAGAGAAGTTGCCCAAAGTGATTGAAACTGATGCTCCCAGCTGTTTGAGTTATTTCCTTTCCAATATGAAGGACAGTGTTGGGTTTCCTATCATATTGATAAACAACTGTGACGAAGCTGCTCGCAAACAGGTTTCAGTCCATTGTAGACTATCTAACGTGATTATTTGGACTAAGTTGAAGCAACTTCTTGCCGACTTAAGCCGATTTCGGTTGACTCTCGAGTTTACCCGTCATCCGATGACTGAATTGGGACTACACAGATTGGTAAGTTCAAAAATGTATATATATATATATATATATATATGTATACACATCTCATACATGTTCTCCATTCCGGTCCTCCACATCCTCAAATTTGTGGATTTCGAATACTCGTGAGTGGGATGAGACAATGTCGACATGAGTTACAGTCAATATCCTTAATCTCGTATCGAATAAACCAGCGAATAATTAAAACAAAGATGAGCTACAATGTAATTTTACTTCCCCATATAAAAATATATGGACATCGTGGACAATAATGCACGGCAAACAATTTAATTAATAAAATAAGCTACTGCAGGCTGCTGCATATGGTTTATTCTTCAACAGCAAGTTACCAAAACATTAATTAATTATGGACAGTAACCACTCACCGGCTTACCTACATTATTCCCTAATGTCTCAGCAATTCAAAGCCACTGAATCTGGCCACAGACCAAGATAGGACTCATGTCGTATTTGCCAAGAATGATGTCGTTTTGCACGAGTCTCTTAGACATAAATCACAACAAGATCCATGAGTACGTAGGAAATAGACCAGTAGGGATGACAATTGGGGTTTTGGAATTGAGTATTTGGTTGATATAATACCCAAAAACATGATGATATTTTAGTACGTGCATTAGATACTACCATGGTACCTTTCTAAGCTTTTGATGTTCCATCGCTGACCGGTTTTATTGGCGTATGATTGGAGTATTCTTCTCGGCAGACTCTTGTTTATATATATCGTTTTTGAGTTTTATACGTACTTTTTTCGACCTTAACTTCCGGTTTTTTGTATGTATTTAGTTTACCTTCTTTACTCTCTTATTATATATTACATGTTTAAGTTTTCCTTCCTTCTTAGAAGGGATGCTAAACATCTTTTCCTTACATTTGCGCTTGGAGACGACGACCCATCTCGCTAATGGAGAGCACTTATACAGTGTAGCGGCCCACATCCGCGTCGGGCCCTCTAACTTGGCGGTTGGAGGTTCTATTCATCAGCTCCTCGCATCCATGTCAAGTAACGGAGCCAATCATTTAATGACATGCCTGACTCTTAAATGTCTCTTAAAAGATATTGCTGGTAGTCCGCATTCCTTGAGAAAATTAGAATCATATTTGATTATTATTTTATTATCTCCGAAAAATATACCTCCTAATTCATTCACGTATATAATTAATTTTGAATGTTTGTTACCACATTTGCAACTGGAAACAAGAGAAGAAATGGGAATTAAAAAGGCTGCGCATGCAGACATAACAGAGCGCAAACTGACAAAAGGAAAGAGAGAAAGTAATTTCAACGAGTGGTGGAGGAGAGCGTATTTTCCGCCACGTCGGCAGCCAGCACAGCAACCAAAATTTGAAATTGAAAACCCAGAAACTGGGGTTTTCAAGAGACAAAAAGTGGAGACACAAACTGTTCTATCTCATTTGCTGACATAACACATGAATAAGTTGGTTTAGTTTTCAACTCTTTTGCTTGACCTCCACTACTACGAACAACACATGGGCGGGAAACAAGTACAAAGATTTTGTATTTCAAAACTCAAAAAGTTTAGGTTGGTAAGTAGAGTTGTTGATTATGGTCTGAGTTCGAATTAATTACAATTAGAACGTTATTTGAAGGTTTCGGGTTCGAATCAAACACACCATGTAAACGGATAATGATATAACGTGGACTAAGTCACACCGTAACTAAGAAAGTTTTGATTTCGAACTGTTAAAAAAGAGAAATAAATAAATAGTTATAAAGTGTTGGGTTCGGGTTGCTGGGATTGACTGGCTCGATTGAAGTGTACGATTCATGTGAATAGGTGAAGAGCGTGTCTAAGTAACGAAACGGGGTTTATGATGATATTATGAACAATCGCTTAATTCGTTGTGACTTAGTCGACATTCGTAGGTTCATCAAGAAGATACGATCGGCATTAAATTCTAGACATGATAAATGAGAATAATATAGGTTTTTCGTTTTATATAAATACTAACTTTCAACGTCTGGAATGAGTAATGGCTGACTCCAAAGTTGAGTTTTTCCATTATAACTATATCTCTATGGTAACATTTTTTCCTTAAATTATATCTTTCACCTTTATAATAGCCTTATACAAAGTAATTTTTTTAAAAACTGTTAGCTATTCCACTCATAATCCATCGTATAATTCTTAATCGAAAGACTGAGTGTACATCCGAGAAAAATCACCAAATCAACAAGAAGGTCACTATCATCCATCATCCATGTTATCCCCTAACTGATCAAAACAATCACCAACAAATTATGATTTTACCATATGGGTTCCAATCTTCAACAAATCCTCCCCCCTCCCCCCCCTAAAGAAGCTGAAAAGTTGCATCCTTTTTGGGTTTGAGGTTTCCTTCTCTCTCTATGAGCTGGTTTGTCACATCCAAGAGTCACATGCTTGATCTCCTCTTTTTTCAAATGGTGATATAAATTATATACGAGAAAGCGAAGGCTTGTGGGGGCAGAGATAGAAGCCCACATTATCTACAACCAAACAAACCCTTCTCTTCTGTTTACACAGCCAAGAGGAGAAAAAAAATTGGCCAAATTAGTTGCAGCTTGTTTCCTTAGTCTCTGTGACTCTGTATTAATGGCGGAGACAAAGCTTCTGACATCCAGCTGATTTCCATTGTAAAAACACTAAAACTCCTCTGCTTCCAACTCTTCTTCTTTCTTCTTAATTATTAACCCTCTCTCTCTCTCTCTCTCCATCTTCTCTTCCACCGTTCTCCTGCATTTATTAATAAACACAAATTCGTCCCATCTGAGAGAGAGAGTTACTGCTCAACAGTCAAAAAGGTATTTGATCTTTCAAATTTTTATTAATTTCCTACCTTTTTCCCTAACTGGGTTTGCATAATCTGCAAGAAATGTGCCTCTTTTAGCTTCTGGAGCTAGGAGGTAATGGTTGGGATTCCTGGTTTCTCCATTTCTGGTGTTCTTGCAGCTTTTCTTCTGTTCTGGTAAAATTGGACTTCACTGTTGCATTGACTCTATAATAAGCTTGTTATTATGGTCTGGGGGAGGATTTTGATGATTGAAACTTTTGGGGTTCCTTTTACTGCTTGTTGGTGTTGAAAAAGACTCTTGCTTTTTCATCCTCCTTTAGTAAATTGAGTTGTGTTTCTGGTTTGTTACTGCTGCTGTTGGTTGGTTAGTTGGTTGGATTTGAAGCGAAGCTCTGGCATGTTTTTTGAAGCCAAGCAATCATCTTTCTGCTCCATATATACTTTGGTTCTGATTTCTTCAGCAAATTGTGGAATCTTTTTTTGGTTTGCAGACAAAATGGAGAAGAGGAAATGGCTGTGGAAGAAGAAACCTTCTGAGAGGAGCAATGGAGAAACTGAGAGTTCTGGTTCAATTTCCTCACATTCTGAGAGATTCTCTGATGATCAGGTGGGTTTGAAAGTTTCAAGACCCAATCTTTTTGTTTGTTCATCATTAGATGAAGTCAATTTGGCTTGGCTGAAACTCCTTACCAATTTCATTGGCAAGCATTGTACACATTGTTGGTAAATCGAACTTCAAGACGAAAAGGGGGTTAAGAATAAGCAACCATAGTGTATTTCAACTATTAGTTTGTAGCAGTTAGAATCAGTTGCCAGTTGAAGATGTCGGTGTAAGCTTCCCTTGTTCGTTAATGTCGAAAATGTACGAAGTTACTTCTTTGTCATTCACACTCTTTACTGATTGAAATTTGAAACACAGGAAGCAATGAAAGCATCTCCCAATGATGAAAGTCAATCGCCTGAAGTTACCTCGAAAACTTCAGCTGCGGATGAAGAAGTCAACGAAACCATCAAATGCTTGACAGAGAAGTTATCAGCTGCGCTCGTGAACGTCAGCCAGAAAGACGATTTAGTAAAGCAACACTCGAAAGTTGCTGAAGAAGCTGTTGCAGGTATTTTTCGGCAGTTTGTTAAAACTGCTCAAGTTCTAGTAACTAGTTATAATCAGAACTTGTTGGTGTAATGTGCAGGATGGGAGAAGGCTGAAAACGACTTGGTAGTTATCAAGGTACAGCTCGAAGCATCAACACATAAGAAATCTCTACTCGAAGATCGAGTTAGCCATCTCGACGGAGCCTTGAAAGAATGCGTTAGGCAGCTCAGACAAGCACGGGATGAGCAGGAAGCAAAGATACACGAGGCAGTTGCTAGCAAAAGTAAAGAATGGGAAGCCATTAAATCTGAACTAGAGAAACAGATTTTTCATCTCAAGACAGAAGCAGAATCTACAAAAAAGCCCGAGTCCCCTACTCTTCGAGCCGATCCTGATTTGTATGACAAGCTCGAATATCTAGAACAAGAGAATGAATCGCTGAGGCATGAGCTTCTGACTCAGTCTGAAGAATTAGAAGTCAGAACGATTGAAAGGGACTTGAGTACTCAAGCGGCTGAAACGGCAAGCAGGCAGCATTTGGAAAGCATTAAGAAGTTGGCGAAGCTCGAAGCTGAATGCCGAAGGCTAAAGACTGTAGCTTTTCGGTCATCGTCTCCACGCTATGAACATAAAACATCTGCTGCTTCCTCGGTTTATCTCGAGTCTCTTACAACGGATAGCCATTCAGATAGTGGGGATCAAAGGCTCAATGCATTGGATTTGGATACCCGAAAAGCGAGTAACTTTGACACATCAGCACTGATTGCTGAACTTGATCAGTTCAAGAATGGGAAAGCTTCTTATAACAGGAATCTACCTGCATCAGCTGTTGAGATTGATCTAATGGATGATTTCCTCGAAATGGAAAGACTCGCTTCAATGGCCGAGACTGAAAGTCGAAGCAATCACGTTGAGTCAGAAGCGGTTGTGAACCAATCTACTGATGGTGCAGAAATCGCATTGAGAGTTGAGCTCGAGAACGCTATTCGTCATTCAGCTGAGCTGGAAATCAAGCTGAGTGAGCTGCAAGGAGTGAAAGACGAACTAGAACGTAGCTTGGAGAACACAAAAGCCGAGAAAGCTGAAGTGGAATCAGGGCTTGTGAGAATGATGGAAGAGAAAGCTCAAGTGGAAAGAAGTTTACAAGAAATGAAGGCAGAGAAATCAGAGATGGAAACTGTTCTGAACAAAAGCCAAGATGAGAATAAGGCTACAGAAAGTTTGCTTAGGGAAGTCGAACTCAAGTTGGAGGAAGTCGAATCTGAGATGTTATCGGCGAGAGAATCAAGAAAAGATATCGAATCTCAACTCATTGGCTTGGAAGCAGAATGTCGTACGATGTCAGCACAGGTTGCCACCTTGGAAACCGAACTCGAGAAGGAAAAGGCTACGTCTGCTGAGTTCAGCATCAAGTATCTGTTTTTGGAGGAAGAACTTTCAAAGAAAAAGGAGGAGACTGAGCAGCAGCAGTCAATGAAGTTGAACAGAGAACCAAAGATTAAACAGGTTAAAGTCCAAAACTTTATCTTTGTTACATTGATCTCTTTCAGTTTGGAGTTCCGGGGAGGGTCTGACCACCTTCCATGACTAGTTACAAACGCTGTAACTAGTTATAATATACACCTGCTTCTAAAATTGAAAAACTTCACTTTGTGTGTAACCACAGGAGGACATAGCTCTGGCAGCTGGGAAGCTTGCTGAATGCCAGAAGACAATACTGTCTCTAGGAAAACAACTCAAATCTCTAGCGACGCTAGAGGACTTCTTGATGGACACGAGCAGCATACCGGAGATCTCATCCGGAGCTTCCTCATCAGCTGCTGCGAGAGTCAGCAATGGTGAGGAACTGTGGAGGTTACATTCTAACGAAACGCACTCTCCTGCAATCGGTTCAAGCTCTTCAAGAGTTGCTGAGACACCTAATAAGCACGATCACCAATCCCCGCCATCAGCATGTTCTTCAACTTCTTCATCAGCTGTGGTGTCCTCCTCGTTGCATTCCAGTTCGGATAAGAACCGAAATGGGTTTGCCAAGTTCTTCTCGAGGAGCAAGAATGGGATTCAGCTTGAACTTTAGTGTGTTAGGTGGAAAGGCAAAAGATGAACAAAAATGGTGTTAATGAGATCAATATGTTTGGTTGTAGAGGTGGGGAAAGTGTATATTTCCGTTTGGTTTAAAGTGCCATTTAAATCAACATTATTTCAGTCCTTTTTCTTGGTCTGTTTTATCAGCTTCATCTGTTCTTCTGCATTTATGGGCTTGCAGAAGCAGAAACTTAGAAGGTAGAAACAAAAAATGAAAAAAAGTATGGGGTGAGAGAGGCTCGAACTCTCGACCTCAGGATCACTCTAAGCTATGAGACCTACGCGCTAACCAACTGCGCCACCACCCCTTTGTTGGTTCATTGATGAAAAGGATGTAATGGTAATATAATCGAAAAATGGTATATCTGATAACCTAATTCAGAAAATCAGTTACGGTAGACGGTTATTAGTGATGTGTGTCTATCATATTGAATAATGGAATGTTCATAGCCTCTAATCATAATTCAAACCATGATAGTAAGCAACTCAGTTGTTCAAGGAAGCACTAATGATGTGCATTGATGTAGCAAGTATGTGTATATGAATGTGTATGTATTTTCGGAAAAGGAAGTTAACTGTTCAAATGGATAAACCAAATCATGGGAGTGGACAAGAATATCAAGCCCATAGACTCAAGTACAACTCCACCACCATCAAAGTTCAAACCAACATTTCCACTTTATTTCAATATCAACATTCATTTTCACGTGAGTATAAATTTGCATAAATTCTCATCAAGCAACGTTCAAGGTTCTATGGTGTAGTGGTTAGCACTCTGGACTTTGAATCCAGCGACCTGGGTTCGACTCCCGGTAGGACCTTTCTTTTTAGCCAACTCATTGTTCATACCAACTACACAAACCAGTTTTTAACAACACACAGTAAAAGTATTTTATGAACTGACGATACCAAGATTCTTTGCTACTTTACTCAGTAAAATAAGTCATTGATAATACAATACAGATATTAGAAGACTTCTAGGAAAACAATAATCAAAGAAAAAAAGAATCTGTAAACTTGAACCTCACAGCTAAGCCTTTTCATTCGTGGTGGTTGCGATGAC
This sequence comes from Linum usitatissimum, assembly GCA_030674075.2. Lineage (NCBI taxonomy): Eukaryota > Viridiplantae > Streptophyta > Magnoliopsida > Malpighiales > Linaceae > Linum > Linum usitatissimum. Next base: position 5,469,355 of record JAUJYP020001374.1, read on the forward strand.
TACTCGTCTGCAGGTTTCGCTCTCGCCGAAAAGCTTTGAACAAATCCATCCCCAGACCAGCATTCAGTATGTTCATCCCAACCATGCCAAACAGCGCAAGTGGCAACTCGATACCCTTTCCGAACTTCGGTGCGTCTTTGACCAGCTTTGTGGTTATCAGGACGTGAGGCACCACTCTCGCGAATGTGAATGTCAGCCAGTTCAGGATCCATTCCACCTTCACGATCTTGCTCCTTGCATCGCGAATCCCAGCCATCCGTCTCAGTTTCCTCACGTGTAGGAAGATCGAATGCAGCTGCAAATTGTTCGGGATAAAGAACTTGACTTTACAGAGAGTTTACTAGGGGAAAGGGAAGATCGTACCTCGCAGATTAGGGTGAGAATGAGATAGTTAATCGTGACATTTCGGTACAGAGCAAGAGTGAAGCACAAGAGAAGGACTAGATGGTGCACCAGGATGGAAGGAAAGACGCCACTATAAAGCCGGTAAAGGAGCATATCCAACTGATCATATGCAAAGTAACCGGATGAGAAACATAAGGCAGGGTACGCCCATTGCCATGCACTTCCAACGAGTTCGGAGTGCTCGAATATCTCATTTGCACCGTCATGTGAAATCCGATAAGCCAAAATCAGAAGCACTGTGTAATAAGGATCCAAATAGCTAGCATGAGAACAGAAGAAAGAAACCAACTGGAATGAAGTGCAGGAGAACACATGAAACCAACCATGCTTTTGATTTGAACATCTAAGCATCTAATATAAGGAGACAAAGTAAATAAACATACATAGTCCCATTTCCATTTGATGTTAATCAAATGCATGTGTATTCGAGGTATCAAACAAAATATGAAAAGACAAATATAAAAGATAGTGACACACAGACAAACCAAACCATCGTCACTTCACACAAACTATAACAATTTGATTGTAACTGTTTTCCAGAAAGAAATAGTCTTAAGGATAAATGGATTTGGTTTGCATCAGACATGGTAATTCCGGCATGGACATGGCCAAAAGACCTATCACTTAAGCATGGTTTTCATCCGAGTTCCTCAACATTTTAAGACATTAGTTTGGATAGAGCACTAGCAAAAGCATACTCTTCATTGGCTCAGTACTGATAATGCCACAGCTGCACATGCAAGATTACGGTAAGCCAGCAACTTACCATGGAAAACATTTACAAGGACCTCATTATCACGAACCATTTGCATCTCAATAACTCGAGTTGTTGCGACATAGTTCAGATCGGTTTTGCGAATTCTGTTCTTAGAAGCATCCCTAAAGCTCTCAAAAGCTACACACTTCATTACAGTGGTTTCAAGTCTATCTATGCAATCCCACTCACCAATTTCATTCTACCAACACTACGGCCGTCATCAAGAATTTTTTAAACATCCAAAACAACTGAAATGTCTGTCCTTTTTGTTGTCCAGTGGTTTTTGAAATTGTCTGTTTGTCTTTCAGTGTTTGAATTTGCTATATTCAGCTTGAATTGTAACTATGATGCAGCTAAGACCGTACTTAATCAATTGAGGGGAAACAAGGTTGAATAAGAACCTGCGGAGGAAGTAACGGAGGAATGGAGGAGGGAGACGCAAGTATTGACGAAGAGCGGGTCACGAGAGACCAAGGATCGAATGACCCAGTTGGCTAACTGGAAGAATATCCCGCCGGCGACGATGAAGATGAGCTGGGCTCGCTTGTTGAAGAGGATTTCGAACCCAACTGATACTGACCACAGAAGCAGAGTCGCTAAGAAGAAAGCTCCCACCTTGTTGTCGTTTTCATTCTGGCTCGCCGTTGATCTCGCCATATTCCCCCCCTGGTTTTGGTGGGATTTGAGTCTTGGGTCCGGTGGAAAGTGAGTTGCCGCCGACAAGCTGGGAGAAGATTCTCGCGGGGGATTCTTTTACATTTGTTGCTTGCTCGTCGGCTGGATGTTTCCGGTTTTTTTTAACCCTTTTTTGTTTCCAAGGTTAAGGTAAGATAATTGAACATTTTATTTTATTTTTATTTTCTGAAGTTTCTTTTTATAAAGATATTTTTGAAGTATGTGTAAGCATATTTTCTGAAGTATATTTTGTAAACATATTTTCTGAAGTATATTTTACAGATATATAGCCACGAAAATATTAAAGAGAAGACGACGAAATAAGTTATAATCGAATTGTTATAATATAATCATTTTAAATAATAACATCACCAATCTAATCAAATTTATCAAATAATAATTTTAAAATTTATTTGACGACAACATCATTATTATAAAAGACATATCGTAGAGTCCTAGCTGGCAATACATTTAGCAAGCTCGTTAACTAACCCGCCACGTGGCAGTCTAACTAATCCACGTGGCACTCATCAGATCGCGGCAAAACTATCCCGCCGATAATAAACCTCCCCCCGATGCCCGACCTAATTAAGTAAGATTTTCGTTTCGTAATCATTTCCCAGATTTGCAGAGCAGCAGAGTTTCGAATATTTACAGTGGATGATCAAAGGTCTAAACTAGTATACTGTGACAATGTAAAGCAAAGGTCTTGAATGTGAATCAAGCCCTTCGAACTCGTCCTGAGCTCAACGATCAACATTTGTGATATGCGAATCGTATTCGATTACTCTCCCCGACACAGATTCGATTGCATTCGTGTAAACAGAGATCTACACTCCATATTCGCACATAGCTTCGAACAATTAGTCTCGCCGATTCGACCTCCGTACAACTTCAAGCATATAAAAGCAGAGTAAATATCTTCTACCAATTTCAGCAATTCATTTCTTATTACAACACAGACCAGCTGAAAAGTCAAACCGGTTTCTACACAGTACAAACCCGAAATCTCGAAATTGTACTACAGAAAAAAAAACCCAATCGATCCATTCACAGATCAGAGCCGCAGAAAGGGCAGAACCTGAACTCGGCCTGCACAGACCGATCACAGAATCGACACCTCAGACTCTCGCCGATCATCGAGGGTGGAGGAGAAAAGGATGTGGGGAAGAAGATATTGCAATCGTTGCAGTGCAGTAGGGATTCCTTACCAGGCCACCGCCAGACCGGGACGAAGAAGAGCTTGAGGACTTTGTCGTAATCGACGAGATCAGCTGTGGAGCCGCAGCTGATGCACTTTCCAGCGTTTTGCTTCAGCACCTGCCGGACCTGCTGGCTCACTCCTCCGGCGAAGAAGAAGAACATGCTTTAATTTTATATTAATTTTTTGCTCAGGTTAGGCGACGGAACGTGTATTGGCGGTGGCGAAATTTGTTCCAACGGTGGCGGTGGAATGGGGAAAAGAGTAAATATAGACTGGACTGGGCTTTTCTGGAGTTTTCTCGTCCTTTCTCGACCATAGTTGCCTTCTTATTTCTTAAACGGGCCGATTGGAAATCGAGTAGGGAAATTGACCGAACCGGTCAGCAAACTGGTTTGGAAGTTTTCGAGAATCGAGTCATCCTGAATCGGTTTGATGACCTCTCCCAAACTGAAAAGTTCGTCAATTTGCAATTTATGAAACGGCTACCTAATAGTAGATATTACAAAAACCGTCAATTAGGTAATACTCATAATAAACGGGTTATGAAAAAAATACGAGAAATATTTAAAAAAATTAATCAAAAATGACTTTAAAATGAGTTTAAGTACCCCGCATGATACCCATACCCACTTAAGAATTCGTAATTTCATTCAACCTGATTATTAATAATATTTCATTTTACTCTACGTTCTGACCTGTATATATAAAATTCCTTTCAAGTCTATATTTCTTACAAATTCATGTGCATCTTTAATATTTGTGGACTTTTCTTGTTTGATTATATAAATAACTATTATATCTTTTAATTTTGATGATAAAGTTTTATTTTTTTTTATTTTAATTTTGTTTGAGACGTATGTGTGATGATTTGGAGATTTCGGGTTAGAATCCAATCCATCTCATGAATGGATCTCAATATAGTGTTTATTTTCTATTTTGTATTGATCAAGAGTCTCTACAAACGAACTCCACATAGGCTTTGATGAATTAGCAAGCTTTCTAATTGGAAAAAGTCAATTGACAATGCCACATAGGCAAATGGACCAACTTTTAACACAAAAAATTATAATTTAAAATTTATATTATGAATGATGTATAATTATTGATGAAAGAATATTATTAACGAAGACATAAATGATGAATAGAAATTGCTACAGATTTTAGGGATGAAGGTAATTAAAAATTATCGATTAAATGAATTGTTAAATTTGTTAATGTAACAATGTGAACACAATTAAAAATTTCTAAACAAAATTTAGGATAAAGGTCGCCTAACTATAGTCAACTTATGACTCTACGGCGTCCCGTGGCCGCCCATATATAACATCATATATATAATAGTTTAATTTAATGCCAATAAAAGACAATCCAACGTATCCTTCAGGTTCATATGGGGTTTAATTTTTCATATTTCCCCATTTAGGATATACACCCTATGTGACTCACCGATATACTTGACAATATCTACTGCTCGATTGAGCATTAATTAAATGAAAGTTTGAGATTTTCTCTAAAAGAATAAATTCTCAAAAGTAATGAACATATGAGAGGAAATTGAGAATTACACGTTATATTATGTCTTCAAGGTCTTGATTTAAATCGAGCACATCCCACCAGTTCAAACTTCTAAACGTCAATCGGGAACTAGAAGAAGGTTGTGGTGTGACCATCATCGTGCATAAACAAACACAGCTTTCTTCAAAACGACGCCAATATATCTGGATGGATCGCCCCCTTTGTGTCGTTTGGTTGTTTATGCAAAATCTTACATCCATCCTCTTAAACTGCTTGCATAGATTCTGACAACACAACACAGCATTATTAAAATATATTTGAACAAAATATACAACAAAATGAAATATATGTATGCATACCTTCAGAGTTAAAATAGGTGAATTCTTCGGTATATTTGATATATCAAAATTTTCGGTTTACCCAGTTTATTTTGGTAACATAAATCTATTACTAACGTCCATTTTCAATTTGCGATTTCGATGGTTCACAATTATTCGAATATTAAATCTTTATTTCAAATTTTATTTTTGGTCTCATCTGTTTTCTCATGAACTAGTTACTCTTTTTAATTTTTATAGCTTTAGTTGATTTTACTAATGCTACTCTTGAACTGCAATGCTCAGTACTTTTCTTCTTTTCTGTAACAAATACGACAATATTATTCATTTCTAATGCATGCGGCAACAGATATGGGTTTAGCAACTCGATTAGTTAGGGTATGCCGAAGATTGCTTCCTTCGGGATGTGGCGATTACTTCCTCCGGTGGAGAAAGTCGATGATGGTGATGCTTGATGGTAAGGATAATGAGCCACACATCTCGTGGAAAGAATTAGATGGGAAATAAGGATGATGTGGAGGTGAGATATGCAATTTATTAAAGAGGATGGAGCAATATTAATGAATTGTGTTTGCGTATCAATAGAAATATATGAAATAAAGAGGGTAATCAGTATGAGAATTCGAAACAAATATAAGATCAAAAACAAAATGTGAAATAGAGATTTAATATTCGTATAATTGTGAACCGCCGAGATCGCAAACTGAAAATGGACGTTGATGATGGGTTTACGTTATAAAAAAAACTGGACACACCGAAGTTTCTTCATTAGTTCCAGAAAAATCAACGTATTTGATACTGAGAACCTGAAGGGAGGCTCCGAACCTGACAGAGGAACCTGAGGGAAAGCGGAACCATTGCAACTTGACAACTCTAAGATGGCGGAAACGGTCGTCGTTAAATAGTCCTCGAGGCATATCGACGTAAAAGGAATAAAGCCTAATACGGACCTCTTGTGTGACCTTTGACACAAAACCTAACAGTTTGTCAACTACATCGGACTCACGAGCATGTTCCCCGTACATCTTAATCCTGACGGCCGCCATGTGTTGTAAGTCGGGGAACTTTTTACCGGCGGCGGTCAGGAATCTCTTCAGATTCTCTTTCCTCACATCATATGGCCACTCGCGGAGGTCTAAGCCGAAGACAGGGTACGAGCCACATAGTTGGTTCCATCTTTTCGAGAGGATTGCGAGTTGAGCAGGCTGATCCGGACTTCTTAGACGATATAAGATTTCATGGACAACTTCGTCGGGCAAGTTTGAGATTCGTCTTCTTGCTCGCGGGCGATGATTCCTCCTCGTCCCTCCATTCAGATTACTTACAAGTTACTACTCTCTGGTTGCGGCCAGCTAGGGTTAGGTTTATAGTGCATAAGCTAAAAACAATTTCATAATTGATTATATAGGGCTTTTCAAAAAATTATTATTATATTGTCATAAGAAAATATTATTATTGCTTCATTAACAGAATAGGTGATTGACTCTATTGCACTCGGTACTTGTGTACGCAATTCATACGCATGCAGACAACGGTGATCATATGGTGAAAACATTTCGTCAACGGAGGTAGGAATCGTCGGATAATTGATCGGAAAACTCTCCGGTGATCGAAAATGATGGTCCGATCACCAGAGATTATTGGGTTATGGTCCAACAAAATAATTTAAATGCTACATATGACCATATTACCCTAATTGATCTAAACTCTTATATCATTTATAGGGTTTCAAGGGCTATTCAAGGGCTTAAATTTCTCGATTCCAATAGAATGTGAGTATTGACACCAGAATCAGACTCTTTAATGTCCTAATACATACTCGAAAATCAGTAACTTTTTTTTGTATTCAAAGGTATTAGTTCGTGTTACACAGGAAAAAGATCGTAAATCAGTGACTCTATTCCAATAAAATGGGTTAAAAAACTCAATTGATTCTTTCTTTCTGCAAAGCAAAATGTTTACTTGTTTGTTCTGGTTTCTACGCAGGGTGGAATTGTTTATATGCCTGACGATGGAGACAAATCACCTGTCCCAGTCATCGAACACGTAAAAAATTTGACGAATCTTCCGAGTTTAGCCGATGTGAATGCCTTGCCAATCAATTTGTGACTATTATGAAGACGATGAGCGATGACTGATGAGGAAGGAGGAAAAAAGACAACGAAGATCGTGGCTGATTTATTGTTGCGCTAATCCGAATTTGTTTCGTAACGAATTGGCCAACGGAGCCGAACACAACCACAATCATCGAGAGGACTTTCAGGGAAACAAACAAAAAAGAGAAAGCAGAAACACACCGAAAGAGGGGACATGCAGTAACAAAGAGCTAGTTGTCGGAGAGAGATCTAGCAAAAATTAAAGTGTTTAACGCCAATAGAAAACAATCCAACATCGTTTAGGATCGTCAAGAAACGAAAGAAGATCGATTTCTCCTCGATGCCATCGTCGTCGATCACTCTCTTCATCATCTTCGTACCTTTCAGTTGATGGTTATTCCATCTTTTATTAGGAGCTTTGCAACTATCATCATGATACTTGCACATTTCCTGTAAGACATTCTGTTCTGCTACTACTTCATCTCTTGTTTCTGTGAAAGAGAAAATTTTCGGGTGACAATTCCGAAACAAATCGTTCATGAAGGCAACTGATCCACCGCACAAAGCTAACAAATCCGGTGGAAATTTCAAGTGCTCGATAGTTGGAATAGGCGATTGATCATCATCTCCGTCACTAGTTAAAGATGTGATTCTCATTGTCGTCTGCACAAACACCGATAGATATGTCAGGATTGATAGTTTTCAAGAAAGTAAAAGAATCAATGAAGTCGATATAATACAACAAGTACCTGCTGATGGATGACGAACTCGAGAGTCAGTTGAAATCGGCTTAATTTGGCAAGCAATCGCTTCAACTCATGCCAACGAATGAGGCGCTTAACTGCGCCTCATTCGTTGTTTTCTTAATACATTCAATATGCACTAATTTAACATTATTATTAGTAGTAGTCAACATACCATGCAATTGCTCCTCACTCAGGTAGCCGACATGCAGGATTTCTAGAGATTCCGCCCCGCTAAACTCGTAGATAGATTTTCAAAAACGTTGTTGCTAAACTCATAGATTTTCTGAAAAATGGAAAATTTTTATAGCCATCATTGATAATTAATTCAATACTAATTATTTTAGCAAAATAGTGAATATGTATTTTATTAAGGGTATAATAGTTATTTTACAGACGGGGCAAAATAAAACTCGGACTATATATAAAATGGATTTTAATAAGGACTTAATACCCAAAACAGACCATCTATTATTACAAGTTAACATTTGAACCCCCTACTATATTTCTTTTGATTAGTACCATGGAACTTTGCTTTGACTAACAATGACAGAACTCCAGTTCAAATTGGTGTCATAACTTCACGATCTCTGAGATGATGGCACCATCAGTCATGGCCGTAGCTTTTTCTCCTTCGAATTGGTTTAACAAGCAAAGCGCTAACGGTGTGCCATTTTCGTAGAATTTTGAATAGTTCGTGCTATTTAAATAATTCGAACCATATTGTGTACAATGGTGAAATTAGGCAATAATTTGTGCATCCTAGGGTTTGAAGCCAAAATCTAATAAATCCTCGGAGTCTTCTTATATAATAAATAGAGGCTTCTGTTTGAGTTCCTTTGATTTTCCTGTAATGGAGGGACGAGGAATCATCCACACCAAACAACAAGAAGACCGAATCTCAGAGTTACCCGACGAAGTCATCCATGAAATCTTTGCTTGCCTAGAATCTACAACGTAACCTGCTCAATTCGCGATCCTCTCCAAAAGATGGACCCACCTCTGGAGCTCATATCCAGTCCTCGAATTCGACCACCACGAGTGGCCATATGCGAGGAGGAAAGAGAATCTGAAGAGATTCCTATCCGCCGCCGGTAAAAAATTATCGGACTTACGACAACTGACGACCGTCAGAATTTCGTTGAGTTCTCAGCGGAGCCCAAAGATGACAAGATGATGAAGAGACTTATGAATGAGGACATCCAAGAATATATACAAAGTCATAACTAAATAGTTAGTGAGATTTGCTTTCTTTTGTCAACGATCTACATCGGATTTATTGTTCTGTTCTGGAATTTTCGATACAAATATTATTCGAAGTTAGTTCGATGCAAGATTACTATTCTCGTGATACAAACAATATATTCAAGTCGATTTGAGACTATTTTAGCCAGCGAAAGCCACACGGCTCATCTCAAATGCCTTGCTATTTCGAACTTCATACACCCAATTGCTGAGAGCAAACGACCTTTAAGAGATGATGCACAATTTTAAGAGTGCTACAGACTGCTGTTGCTAGGCTCAGAAAATCTCATTTACATGTAATATTGGACCGGATGTTCGGATTTAGAATGTAACAGATGTTTTCATCTTCATATCACCCTCGGGTGAATGCATCGGAAGCCAATAGCTACCGCTTGTAGATTAGATCCCGAGCAGTTTGTACTCTGCTCCACATCTCTGTTTCTATCTGGTTTGAGTCCCATGATCACTCCTCTTCAAATGATCAACTGATCTTTCTTGGTCATTGTAGCCCTATATACCGTTGCTGCCACAGATCGAAAATCGAAATGCAGAAAGAGAAGTACAGCAATAGTTGCTGATATCTGTGCTTCCACCATGTTTTCTGAGATATGAGCATCCAATAAAATCTGCATTCTCGTCGAAAATTGACACCCCACTCGAGGACATTCCTAGTCCGCGACTCTGAAGCTATATGGCATTTGCATATTCAAATGACACTTTGCTAACCATCACTCTGTTATGTAGATATGCAACAAACAACTAGCTTCATACTTTCATAGCATATCCGAGCTCATTTCGTGGAAGGCTATGCATTCTCTGGTTAATAGAAGATTCTTGAACACCGTTAGAATGGAACACTAAAGGAAATTCTGATGTTCCTTCATGCAAAATCAGTTGCATTCATAGTATTCCATCTTTTGGGGGGTTTGGCCAGTAGCGGGACAATTCATCAAACACCTTGTCCGCATGTCATAATTTCCGAACAGAATGTACACAAAAGCTTGATTCGTCTACTCTAAGGCATGGCGTACCTGCACAATGGACACAAATGGCTCGTCTCCAGCCACTGAACGATGCAGCTCCCATGGAATAGATGCTCACATGGCAAACAAGCAACCTGAACGCCGATCAACATCTCATCCAAACACACTGTACACTTCCTGACGGACGAGCCCCCCAAGCAATCGAGCGTAAACCTCTTCAGTCCTTCAATGGACGACTTACTCGCAGGCTTAAACCTCAAATCCCTAAAATCCTGCTCGCTCAAAGCTCGGTCAATCGCCTCCCGATCGTCAAACGGAGTGATCACGAACAAAGCCAGCACAATCGTCACCACACTAACGCCTTCATTGCAAGGATCCATCGCCAGCTCGACCGCGAACGACGAGACTTCCGGTACGATAGCGGCGATGAAGTCGGCGGTGGCTCCCGTCTCAGAGAGCGCCGCCTCCACGACGGACGAAGGATCGAAGCCATCAGATGGCGACGAAAACATGCGCCGCGGAAGGAGATAGGAGCGGGAAGTTGAGTCAAGCTGGATATGGACCGGTTCAGGGTAGCGGAGCTGGAGGATGTGGCGGAAATGGAGGTTGAAGTTGAATGCTGCGACGTCGGCCGTGGAAGGGAAGTAATCGGCGGGGATCGTGGTGGATTTCGAAGCTTGGTACATGGTGTACTCGTAGACGGAGGAGGTGGTAGTAGCCATGGTTGTCGGAGTAGAGGAAGAAAACGGAAGAATCGGTTTCTGGTTTTTCGTTCTTTCTAAATTTTCTTGATCGTACGAAATTATTTTCCGGGTGATTTTTTTTGGGAGAGATTGATCGGATTCATTTTAGTATTGGGTTAAATTTATATGTTTACATCAGTCGGCGGCGAAGAGGTGAGGGATAAAAAGGTAAAAACAACTAGGTAATTAAGTCATGATTAGAATTTAGTGATTAACTGATTAACCTACATCCAACTCAAGTTCAACTTTTACTTTTACAATTTCAGTCATTTGATTACAATATGTCACGTTTTAGTGATTCCGACCCACATCGAAGATGCTCCGGACCGGAAGGAAGACCTACGAACTTGCACAAAGGATCACTTGTGAGCTCTCGCTGTCACGTCAGTAAATATCGAAACAAGCATTCATTCGTTACGACGATCTAGTGACAAGTGACCTGGAACAAGTAGATTCGACTCCCATGAACAAGTGACCATGAATGATGTAGCCTTCAATAGACTATACAAAATCAGTCCTGGGCCGGTTCGATTTCTCAGAAACTGCATAACAAAAAGGAGCTGAAATGTCAAGTGTGGTAGCATGCAGAAACCTCCACATGAAGATGTGTTCTTAAGATTAAGAGTGAAAAATTAGGTGATCTATCCTCCACATTGTAAACCGCACTTCTCCAAAAGAGTGACGATAGATTCAACATGGGGACAGAGCCAGGAACTTGCCAATTCATGGACTCCTCGACGATTACATAGGTGGGTTAACTTTGAGTAAGAAGCATAAAGATCATCGTCCCAACAAACTAGCTCGGAATCCATCTCAGAACTCGGACCGTTTAGCTAGAAACACACTTGTTATTCATAGATGATTTAGTAGCAAAAGGTTTCCACATTAAACAACATGACTGATATCATAAACTTTCAGCGGCAAGAGATCATCAAAGTTCAAACCGTTGCTATATGTTGGATCTCTGATCCCCCGAATACACAATCGATTTCCATGATGGATTCCGAGCAAGAAACGTGTCCTGCAAACCACAGAAACATAATCAGATTAAGCTTCCCGATCGAGATCAAGGAATTAACATTCAGAAACCCTAGAAATCGGCCTATTCAATGAAATGCACCAGACTAATCATAGAACTGAATCAAATCAGTATCCAGTAACTAGATATCTATTCCAGCTGTTAACTGATCACCCAAATTCAATCACGTTGTGGCGATTTTGAACCGAACGAATTGACAATTTTCCGATGAAATCAACAGTTAGGCAGAGGAAAGAGAGATTGAGATTGAGAGAGAGGATAATTACGGAGACGTAGGAGCAAGTGGGGATGACGGAGATAGAATTGGATCCGGCGTGGTGGAAAGCAGCGGTGCAGAGGTGAGAAGCCATGCCTAGACCTCGCTTGGAAGAAGGGACGAAGGTATGAACGATATCCATAACTCTGCCTCCTTCCCTCGTCACGTACTGTAGGTAAGCCTTCTTATCCTCCGTCTCGAACTTCCTTTCCTTCTCGTTGTGCACTATCTTCGGCGTCTCCGTCTTCGCCTCTCCGATCGCCGCCGCTGATGCCGCCATTTCTCTCAATCAGTCTTCCCAAGTAACTCGTCGATTTTGAATTCTCAATCTCTCACTGTATATCTTGGTTATTTAAAAATTAAATTAAATCTAAGCCGTTGGTTACGCCAACGTGGACTTTAACAGATCTAATTGACTTAAAGAATATGATGACTAACTTAACTTCCACGTGATTACTCTACCGTTAGCGCCGGAATGTCGCCGCCGATAATCCGCTGATCGGCAGTTAATTTTTCATTTAACTGCAAATCTGCAATCTAACAACTAATTACTCAGCAAAATATGGAAGAAACTGAAACTGAAAATCAATTAATATTCCAATTTCATATTCCATCAAACCAAAAGCAGTGCTCTGAAGCTTCACTTAGCGCCACCAATGGCTGAAGCCGGAGTTTCCCTCAGTGGCTCCGCCGCCACCCCCGCTGCAAAATTTCCTAATTAACAGCCGCCGTCTCCCATTATGCAGAAACCTTATCTGTCATTCTTCAGAGTCATTCTTCCTAGCGTCCTTCAAGAGCAGAAGCTGGTAAGTAAAGATCAAATTTTTGAATCATAAAACCCTAGAAAGAGCTCTTTCAATTGAGCTCCATTTTCACCAAAATTGGAAACTTCCTTACTCTATCAGCTTCCAATTTCCATTTCTGGCAGAAGCTTCCCCTGAATTTTGTGAGAATACACGGCGAGGAGCTCGGTTCGATCGCCAAGCTGTCGTTGCAGAACGGCTGCTCATGGGAGGTCACCGTCGAGAAAGGTCTAAACGACGACGTTTGGCTGACGGAAGGATGGTTAGAGTTCGTGGAACAGCACTCGATTTCGAATGGTTTCTTCCTGGTTTTTTTATTTTCTCGGTCGGAACGAGTTCAAGGTGCAGATTTTCAACTTGACCACCTGCTCGATCCAGTACCCAAACACTAATGAGAAGAAACAAGAAGAAGAACAAATACAGCAGCAACCAAGCTCGGAAAAATGCAGTGTGGTTGTGATATTGGACGATGAAGAAGATGGCGAAGATTCGAGCGGAGGAGACTGTGGGTTTCTTTAGTCTGATCAATCTGATCCTGAACTAGGGAGAAGCAGGAAGAGGATTGCTAAACGTAGAAGGAAGAAGAGTCTACACCATAAGAAAGTAGCTTCTTCTTCTTCCTCCTCAGGATTTCAGTCTGAATCCTGTAAGCATCAGGATTCTCAATTGGGTAAAATTGCAACTTCCCTTGCTTAGTGAATATTTCTCGTACTGTAGAACGTGTCATGGTTCTTACTTTCGCGCGACGAAATCTGGCTAGAGACTTCGTTAGTGGTTGTCTCGATTACGGCCAAGCGCAACCACGACCAGACTTAACGGTCGTGGTTGATTGATGGATGTTGTGTTTGTTAATGGATCTTTTATTTCGTGCTCGATATTTCATTTCCAGATTCCACATCTGGGTCATCACACGTTGAGTGTTGTTGTATCTGTAAATAACTATTTTTTTGCCATGTAACTCGAGTTGTTTGGACAAGTTCGTAATTCGTTTATATAACATTCGTTAACGATCGGCAGGTGAGGGAGAGTGACCAACTTCTGAAGCTAGTAAAATCAAGAGGGATATATACAAGTGCGAAGTTCCCATCGACACTGAGCAAGATGTACAGCCAATGCAGCAAAGGAGTGGCAGCAGCAGCAGCAGCACTTCAACTGATCGCAAACCCTAAAACCCCATGTTTCATTGCTGTTATGAGCATGAGAGGAGATAGTACTCAACGTGTGATGACTCCTGTAAGTAATGTATACTCAACGTGTGTGATGACTCCTGTAAGTAATGTATACTCAAAACTCAAAACCCTCTTTTCAACTGGATACAGTTCTGAAAAACTTGATTCGATTCGATGTAATTTGCAGACGATACCGGCTTCGTTCATTAGGAACCACATTCGAGGCGAGTGGAAGAGCGTGACGCTGGTAAACCAGGAGCAGGAAAGGTGGGATGTTGATACAGAGAAGAACACCAATGGCTCAGGGGGGATGCTAATGGGGTACGGGATCGACCCTTTTCTATAAAGACAACAGCTTGAGAAGTGCGGATGTTTGCCTTTTCAGCTCGTTCCCGCCCAAGAACGTCTATTTCGAGTTTCGGTGTTTCATGCCTCTTCCGTTCCATCTTCTGCTTCTTCCGATGCCGCTCTCTGAGTTCTCATGAGTGTGCATTGGCAAAAGTGTTCAGCTTTAACATGGGACACTCTGTTGGGTTTTCGTCGGTTCCAAAGTTGCAAAATATGACGTAAAATTTTTGAATTTGAAGTTTTTGCCTACTGTGTTATCGAATTACCCACTCTAAACGTAGCTCTAATGCATCATCATGTTCTTGGATGGTAGTGATAATGATGATCAATATGGACCCCATGGATTTAGCTTGAGAGATTTTGATTGAACGTCTAACAGTACCTAAATGGAAACGTTGTATCTAGAGCAGATTCTGAAACAGAGGTAAGTGGAAGTGATCTTAACATGAGGTGCAAGAGAGAGGAAGTAATTGCATGTGTTACGAGATTGTCCTTTCACAATTTACACGTAAAAGCGTTTTAGCCATCTTTCTGAAGATCAAATGAGGTAGAATTTTTTATCTTTGTCGTGGAGCAAGCACTTCTTGAAGGCGTCAAATACTAACGTGTTTTTTGAAGTTATTTTCGTCGATATTTACACTATTTTCGATATCGCGGGTCCATATATGATTGAGGAGGCATGATATGAGATTAGGCTCCTTTATGAAAATATATAACTTCATTTTGGTCAATTCTGCTATTCGTAAGACTAGATGAACTACGATTAAAAACGCTTTTTAAAGATTTTGATGATCGTTGCATAGCAGTCTACCGTGAACTCAAGGGGTTTGGCCCATTACTAGGGTTGATAGAGTTCACACTTGTTGTGTCATATTTATATATTGTTTGACAAACGTAGCTAAATTTGTGCTTTATTTATCTAATCACAAAGAATAGAACCAACGATATTACGATAATATCGCGTACATTATAATCAACAATTGAATCTAAATCTAATACCTTCAAATCATCAACACACGATGTTACCAACCGGACTAATCGTCAAGAACTTTTTTCTCGTAATATACTTCTAACTAGTTGATGTAGCAATAGACAAAACATTATATATTACATATTGATTGAAAAGATGCTATGTCCATCCAGAATAAAAATTAATTAAAAAAAGAAAGTTGAAAAGAAATTCGTATTCTCCCACGAGCCTTTTCTGATGCCTGCCGTTTTTATTCCCACGTGTTCTATTTCTGTCTTCTCCATACACTCTACTTGTATACGTTATGTCTTTTCCGTAATTTTTTTTTTAATAAAAAATCACATTTATATTGGAATATTATTATTTTAGATAGCAATAAGAACAAAATTTTAAAACTTACACTTAGGCTCTACTAATTTTCAAGTTCATGTTTTATATTATCATTTTCAAATATCTATTTAATGTTTAAAAAAATTCTTTACAATAATATAAAACAATAGACTTTTTTTATTCCTTCGTTGTGTGACGCGAGATATTTCAATGAATTTGTCGAAACACACAACTTAATCGATGTTCTATGTAATATATGCTATGGATTCAAACAAATACTACATCTTAATCCAAATATGAACTCTTTACCATTATGCTAACCTTGTGTTCAAAAGCTTGTTCATAAGGGCAAGAAGGGTCCAACGAGAATATAATTCTCAAAGGTCCATCTTGTTTTTTATTCAGATTTAGAGCTATTGAATATGCACAAAATGAAGATCGATTCACGTAAAAAGGAAGTTTAATGAAAAAACCTTTAAAGCTCTAAAGACTCGTCCTTTTTCACAATTGCCGATTAAGAAATATATAGAAAATTAACTAGGCTGAAGTCACTCTATTTGTCGAGGGGGAGGGAGCCTTCACCGACTTTATCTTTGATATTCATTTTACTTTTTTTGTGTCATCCAAAACGTGTTTGAACCCGACAACCAACATAACATGAAAAACACTTACATACACCAATCCGAATAAATCGTTTTCTAGATTTCGATTTTCTTGAATCCAAACCAATTGATGACACCTTCCCCATCCCTATTCAACAAGATAGAGATAAAAAAAAAAGAATCATATACACACTACTCCTTTTGTCACCCTCATTATCCTTCTTCTCATTCTCTCTCCTTCATCTCCTCCGTAACAAAGAAAATGAATCCACAACAAAAAGCTTCAATCTTTATACTCTTCCTCTCCACCGTCATCCTCACCACCACCATCTCCGATGAAGAAACCAAAACCCCATCTTCTTCCCCTTTCTACAACTCCCAACTACCAATCTCCTTCACCCAACTAACCAAAAACCACTCCTCCTCAATCCAAAACCAACCCAGACCGGCTCACTCGGCCGGGGCCGGTTGGACCGTGGAGTGCTCCGCCTCCGTGCTGGAAGTGGCGCGGAGGCCGGAGAACGTGAGGTGGATCAAGAACTTGAGGAGGAAGATCCACGAGAACCCTGAGCTTGCCTTTGAGGAAGTCAAGACTAGTGCCTTGGTTAGAGATGAGCTTGACTCAATGGGTATTCGGTTCAAATACCCGCTAGCCAAAACCGGAATTCGGGCTTGGATCGGGTCCGGTTTTCCGCCGTTTGTTGCTCTCCGTGCCGACATGGATGCTCTTCCCATCCAGGTTTTAGATTCTCTTAATTTCCATTATCAGATTAATAATAATAATTTATTATTATTATTATTAAAACAATTATTGTTCTTTTGTGTGTGCCCTAATTTGTGGGTTTTATCTTTTCATAGATCTGAAATTTTTTGGTCTTATTCTTCTTTATAGCCATCTCTATTAACCCTAATCAATCGGATTATAATTGGGATAAAAAGCATATAATTAATGGTTTAACCCATCAAAAAAAGATTGAAGCTTTGGAATCAAGATTGCTTGAAACTTGAGTAGCCGATAAGATTCTCACTATATATATATAGTGCAAGTAATAAAATTAAAAAATGGATTTTCGTTATACATCTGGATTCTTCTAGATAGTACTTGTTCTGACGAGTTTTGACTTCTATTTTATAGTATTCGGTAAACTACACTTGTTCCCACACATGCTCGGTTTGATGGTCCATATATTTTCCTAAATCTGCTTTAAAATTACAACTACAGAGATTCATTTCTCTTGGTCCACATTCCCCTGAATTTACATAAGTGAGATTCAGTTCTGACACAAATCAGGACAAGACAAAATTTACAAGAATGTTAGGAAGCTGGCCAGCACATTTCCCACTGAGCCGTTGCTAGTAGGGAACAGTAGTGTGCGATATTATTACGGTTGGTGGGTAAGGTGAGAGAATTGGGTTATTGGTTGGACCCATAAAAGGACCAGATGATCAGAACCGAAAAACCCTACTACGAGTTTTCATTTCACTGGCTAGCTAATCAAATCCATGGATGTTTGTTTGTAGGAAGGAGTGGAGTGGGAGCACAAAAGCAAAGTAGATGGGAAGATGCATGCTTGTGGCCATGATGCCCATGTTGCCATGCTCTTGGGTGCTGCCAACATCTTAAAGACCCGTGAGCACCTTCTCAAGGTATGTGTGCTCTTAGAATCTATACTCACATGTGTATTTTCGTTTCCGTGGTTCGCGGGACAACACACTGCTTAACGTTTCGACTTATATAAATAGTTGTTGTTGGTCTTAAGTGAATCATCACTGCTGATTGGTTTGGTCCGATATTATAAGCTTTGTATATATGCACGTGCTTTTGGATAAATTAATAGTCACACGTGTGTTTTGGTTTTCGTGGTTTTGCGGGATCACGTACTGCTTACTGTTTCGACCTACAAAATAAGTTGGTATCGGTCAAATCCTTTGTGAGTTATGAGACCGTTATTAATGTTTTAAGTCTATATAATATATAGACATGTGTTGTAGGTTTGTGCTGAGTACACTACTACTATCTTTCTACCGTCCATGATTTTTGTAATGTTGCCACTTTAAGATTGAAAATTCTGAACGATAATCTAAGTTCGCGCACCTCTAATTTCAGTCATCGAATCAATGGACCTATTTCACTTTTGTTTTTTTTAAGTGGGTCATTTTGTTTTTGTCGAAACCTAATAAAAATTGGGTTTCTAGCTTATATCATATGGTTACTTATGAGGTTTCTTGTCTTGCTTGTTGGACCCTTTTTGTTTTGTCCTCCAAAATTTGAAACCTGTGTTTCAAGGTTCTAGCTATAGGTATAGAGAGTATCTCGTCACTTTCATAATATTTTCCACGTGTAGAAATTTGTATTGATGAACTTGGAAGGTTATGTAGCAATAATTTCCACCTAACTTTGGAAATAAGTAAAATAAACAAAAAAAGAAGAAAAAGAGGAATATATATATATATATATACCCTCTCGATTTTGGATGATGTTGATATTGTGTTCTTCGTGGTGTTGTTGAGACCGGATTGGACAGTTTCGTCCGATGTAAAAAGCTTTAAAATTTTCATTAGATCGATGCGCTTTATTTCGACTAAAAAAACTATAAGTAATTCTACTTACAAAATGTTCAAAACTCAATTATAAATTGGAATTGTGATTTATTATGTGACTCATGAATACGAATTATGAGCCGAACAGTCATAAATGTTGAATTATTATGTTTTTTTTATGAATTATCATTCAGTTATATTTTGAATTAATGTGAACAATTATAGTACTTTTCTGATATTTGATTCTCACATAGCAATAACTTGACATGTTCTTTAAACAAGTTTCTAGAAGTTCAAACCCTTCAAAATTCGAGTATTCATCGTCGATAGCAATAACTGATGGTGAATTACATTAGTGCTCGATGTTTGATGTTTTCCCCTAGCTGAACTATGGGCCCTAACCCCACATGGTGAATTGACATTGCACCACTAGCTAGGTATCTCTCTGTTTTACTTCTATTGGCACGTACCGATATTGTTGTTGGGTTGAACAAATTTGGTAGGGTATCGTATGATATGATCTCTAGCATCAAAATGAGGTTAGTGATTAGTGAATGATGTGAAGATGGTCCTTTTCATAATAAGATATATCTCTTGATGAGTGTTAGACTTTGAGATGATTGCTTGCTTAGGATATTTACTTAATTACCTCAACAATGATTAACGATGACGGTAGTTGATCAGATCCAAGATTCGATGTGATCCGTGTTCAAATGTATGTTTTGTTACAAAAAAATACTACATTGTACTACTAACATGTAAATTGATCAATACATTTATGGCTACTTCTATTTGTTACTCCGAACACTTCCGAGAAAGTAACACAGGTCCGTAGCAGTCATTTTTATACTTATCATTGATGAGTGAAATGTGTATAGTTGTCTAAGATCGAGTTAGAGAGCTCTATTAGTAATTCGTTATTATAGATGGGAAAATATAATATTACATAGTGGATCGATGCTTTGTCCGGTTACATAGTTGTTGTTTTGTTTATTTGGATGGTTTGTTAGAAAAGTGTCACTAGGTGATAAAATCTAACGGCTAATTATTGATAAAATATATCTTGATATTTTAACACGGTGTTGCATTCCATGTGGGGGGTTTGAAATACGAAAATATACATAAGATTTCATCACTTTAGAACTAAGAATCTGTGATTGGTGGTTGCCTAATTGGTGGTCGATGGTTCGGATTCGATATACCAAGTGCAATACAAGATGTAACGATCTAACATTTTCTTTAAAACGATATTATTCGATAGGCTTTGATGATATGCTTTGTGGTGTAGTACAGTGACTTCCATAAAAGTCATTCGTCTCTCAATAATACTATGATCTAAACATATTTAACTCCAACATGTTGTGTTTTGTTTATTATGGTTAGAGTGTTTATTATATCCATAAGATCTCTTCCATGTTTTGCCTAACACTATAGTATTCGTCTACACGAGAAAACTTCGATCGTAAAATATTCTTCACCAGAATCGAACACTCTTATCGGTTAGGCCGAAACACCATAAAGTTTTGGAGTTTAACATTTAAGCGAAATTGCAGGGAATAGTGGGAAGTAGTTAGTTAAGAAATGAAGAAAGGTTTTTATACTTTTATTCATCATTGATGTGGGTAATTAACCTTAAGATTTATAGTTTACTGTTTACTATTTTTACATTTTATTAAGGTGAGGGGGCTACTTCATTTCAGCACGTTTTTTATTTCTTGTCCTCTGGTGTCGTGTCGGAAGTCAAAAGTCTTCACTTTACAAAAGACAAGAAGTCACTTCCTTTTCCTTGATTTCTGCCAATTTATTGGAGGTGGTTTGGAATGTTGTGGGACCATATTTAGTTTTTCAATTATTGATCTCAACGAATAATTAGATCTTATACTTAATAGGTTACCATAATATTCGATGGAGTTATATATTGTTCTTGAAATTTTCGCTTGTTATGTTGTGTTAAGAATCGTTTAATCTCAATAATTCATGTTGTTAAAGAAAATTTAAATAGGTTGTTATATACTGATCCTAATGGTCTGAATTATGTTAAGAAATTTCTAAATTATCCCTTAAAAAGTTTAATATAAAAATATGTTATAAAAATATTAGTATGGTTATGAGAATTATTGTATTAATTCTTGTTCTATGGTAGTTGCATTATGAATTAATGTTTATCGAATTGAAAATTATGTTACGTTTAATATGTTGGTCGTTATTAACAAGTGTATTGCTTGGTTCCATATGTTGTGTCTAATGTTGAGATAATTGGAAATAATTATTTAAGTTTAGTTTCCAATTACATATGTGAAGAAATTAACTTTCATGTGAATCAAATCTTTGAGCTGGTTTAGCTCGATTTTGGTTAAGCGGTTCGAGTCTTGGTTCGATTAAAATCGTACTCAAATAGTGGAATCGAAGGTTTGATGCTTAATTAATCATTTAATTCGAGATGTTTAACTTGTCGGTTGATCGAGTTTAAAAATTTGTAAAGTTCGTTGAGGTTTGGTTTAGTTATCGAGTTTGCTAGATTATCGAAGATGGAGTCCAGTCTTTATTTTGATTAATTATGTGTTAGAGGAGATCAGAACCGTTAGATCAATCAACGGTGTATGTGAGCCTTGATTGATTCAAATAAAATAAAATGGGCAATTTGGTCATTCAATAAATAAAAAAAATTATGATGTTACATAGGTTTTACAGTATTTATTTGGTTTGGTAATATACTATAGTAACCAAATTATCCAACTCACAGACACAACTATATATATTTTCTTTTTCGCAATTTCAAAGTGATAACATCAGTGATCTTTTGTGGTGGCCAGGGAACAGTGATACTGCTGTTTCAGCCGGCGGAGGAAGCCGGAAACGGAGCAAAAAGGATGATCGCCGACGGAGCTCTGGAAGACGTGGAGGCCATTTTCGCACTCCATGTTTCTCATGAGCATCCCACCTCCGTCATCGGCTCTAGGCCTGGCCCTCTCCTTGCCGGCTGCGGATTCTTCCGTGCTGTCATTACTACACCGCGCCGCTCCTCCGGCTATCCCGTCTTAGCCGCCTCCGCCGCCATCATAAGCTTGCAGGGCATCGTTTCTCGCGAAGCTAATCCTTTGGACTCTCAGGTGACTTTGCTTCCCTCCCATAACCTCCATTATGGCTTGTCTCAAAAAAATTTAAATTTTTATTTGCTTTTCCCTTCATTTTTCACTCGATTGTTAATCTGAGTTACGAATCGCGGGTCAATCAAGCTGCGAGTTTACTGTGTGATCACAAATTTATCGGATTATAAATCCTTACAAATTTATGAGATTTATCGGGTTTTTGTGTTTGGCTAGTTGTTACAAATTATTGATTTTTCATCAATTTAAATAATGGGTGGGGTTGAGTTGACTCAAGTTCAGTTTAGTCAGGTTGAAATTAGATCGGATTATTTAGATTTTCATGAGTAGATTTATAAAACGGCCACCCTTTGAACTAATATTTGGTTTGACAAATGGAAAGTTATATTGAAATGTGAGAATTTTTTTTTGCTGAACGAAGTAGTTTTAGAGAGTGAATTATTTAGTTGTGATCTAAATTCCATTCAAACTTTTTATCAGTCAAACCAAATCAAGATTTACGATAAAAATTCCTCACATAGAACCTCCATCCTAACATCACCCGATTACTAACTCCAACTTAATGTAAAATCTGAAATTTTAAAAACTGTCAACTAGGCGGGTTGAACAAGTCACAAACCAGGTTAATCAAGTAACATAGTCAATTAGGTTGCTTAGTTCACAAACTGATTAGAGAACGAGACTAATCGGATCACAGTTCACTTAGTTTATAAATAGTCGAAATTTTAATTTCGAGACAGGACGAGTTACAAATTGTTGATTTATTTCTCTGACTTAAACTATTAATATGATTGGTTAGGTGGGGAGTGATTAGAGTCGATCACATTTTTTTACCACTCTAATTTGAACAGCATTAGTCTGTTCATTACTGTCTTTCCTCACTTTCTTACCTTCCCGCTTAAAACATTCACTGACAACCAATTACACTGCTTCCCGCCAAAAAGGTTGTTTCCGTCACAACGGTTGACGGCGTATCCACCATGCCGGCGGCGACTGAGACTTCCGTCGCACTAGGAGGTACATTCAGGGCATTTTCCAACACAAGCTTCTACCATCTCCTTCACCGTATACGAGAGGTTACCTCTTTTATCCAAACTTCATTGACACACAAGTAACCACTTAACCCATTTACATAACGAAAAACAGGGGAAACCCTTGTTGCAAAAATTCAACAGGTGATCTTAGAACAAGCAGCGGTGTACAGATGCGAGGCGAAAGTCAATTTCTTCGAGGAGGAATCGACTATCTACCCACCGACGGTGAACAACGACAGAATGTACGAGCACGTTAAAAAAGTCGCGACCGATCTCCTCGGTCCGGCCAACTTCAGGGTGGTCCCGCCGATGATGGGAGCTGAAGACTTCTCGTTCTACTCGGCCGTGGTCCCCGCGGCATTCTACTACATCGGAATCCGGAACGAGACGTTGGGGTCGACTCACACGGGGCATTCGCCGCACTTCATGATCGATGAGGATGTTCTTCCCATTGGGGCTGCGGCTCATGCTGCTATTGCAGAGCGGTACTTGATAGGGTTCGGATGATGTGAGGTTTGGCTGGTAAGTGAGTTTGGATTTCTAGTAAAGGAATTGAGAAGCATAGTTTGTAAGTGTGTATATATATATGTCAATGTGGTAAAAACACATAACCATAGTGACAGCTCTAATCTAATGCTCCTATCTTGCACAAATTATGATAATAAGAAGCAGTGTTTATGAAATCGTAACTGAATCTTATAATCGGTGCTAAGATTAGCGGTTCAACGGTTTCTTCGCAAGAAACTGAACGGAGCCAATCTCACCAGCAGCTGTACGAAATCTGTGATCAAAATGCAGTCGAGCAGCACGCTAACAACCTCATGATATGGTGTAAGGATATCCTTTCTACAATGTTGTTTAATGGATATCAGATGCTAGTCTAATGCTATTTAGTTTTACGAACAAATTCAAGCTAGTTCATCAATAGGCAGCAGAAATTTCACAGGGAAAGTGAAATGCCTTACCTCTTTCCAGTTTCACCAGTCACCACATGATATCTGCACCAGCTCTTCGGAGACGAAACGAGGACTAAGTCGTTACCCTTTCATTTCCAGTCACCGGCCTTCAACATCGAGTATTACCCTCGAAACCTGGAGTGAAAAAGTTTCATATACAGCACAATAAGAAAAACTTGCCCATGTATAACTCAGATTTCCTCAAGCAGTTGTGACTGGAAGTAACCTGGAAGGCAGCAATTGGTTCCATAAGATTCTGCTTTGGAGCCACTCTTTCAGGCAATTTCGACATCGTTCAGACGCTCACTGGCATATTTCAAATATAGACATCATAATCATCAGAGGAATATGGATCCAGTAAAACATCCATACATCAAACTAAGGCTGGTGTGTTATAAGATCGGAGAATTTGTCTTTTAGCAGGTCTTTCTGGTTCTTGAAACTAGACCTTCTCACTATAAGCTTCCTCTCCTCTAGCATAGCATCACCTTTGGCAAAAAGTACAATGCTGCTCATACCGACATCTCGAGCCCTTTCTACCTCCATCATGAACTATGTTATCAATGTCTTGATGTAAGAGTAAGCAAACAACTATGATTTTCCCATATCTAGTGTTCACAAGATAAGAAAGATCGTTCTCTAAATCCAAGATAGTTCCATACCAATAATCTAGCCAAAGACAGATGACAGTTCAAAATGAATCTGATTCTTCAGAACAGTATTAGCATCAAAGAAATGCCAGGGAGACTGTGAAATCTCATTCCAAATTGAATGCAACCCTTGATGATGGTTCTATCAGGTTTACCCTAGAAGGAAGTTCGTTATTCATTGCAAAGAGGCTGCTCAAAATGGATTTCCTTCTGACCAGGGATTTTGACTATATAACCTATCCTTGTCAATGGGAAAATGACACCTTACTAGACGAGAAGCGACCTCTTCCAACATCCAGCCATTGGCCGCATTACATAAAGTGCACATAAACTCAAAACAGCCAGCGATCGGCGGATACCCGTTTACCAAGCTTCGCCTATATATCTCCGCCGTTGACTGGAAATTCATTCCATTGTCGATCTCAAAGTGAACAATCGCTTCGGATGAGGGGTGGAGAGGAATAAGAAGAAGAAGCATTGGAGATTGTGGAAGTCATGGATGTATTGCTTATGAGCTGGAAGCAGCGGACGGTGGGAATCGGAGAAGAAGATGGCGATGAGTTTGTTTGTCTGCAGTTGAAGATGTTGGCTTTTTTACGTTTTAGTACTGTGATTATTAACTAATTACTTTTTAGTGCGATAACAATTGTTATTCAACTTATGATATTTGATTATTCATTGAATGTTATATATCTAATTTTAAAATCAATCTTAATAATTTTTTACATTACAAATTCAAATTTCAAATTTAATCACAGATGAAAATCAATTATTATTACGTTTTTTCTTTATAACTACAATTCATAAAATAAAAAACTACTTAACCAGATCAACAAACAACAGTGAAATAACTGAATTTGTTAGAACTCAAAATCCCCACTCCATGACCTCTCGTGAACACCCTCGCTCGTCATCCACTCCAACCCGTTACAATGATTCGATAGTAAATGAGTCAAACAATTCGACTCCGCATTATAATCCCCGGTCAAACTAGTAAACATTTGCAATAAATATTCCAAGTACTAATTTGACAATTACCAAAAACAATAAGTACCAAATAAAGCACATTTAATAATTAGTTATATAATGCAATTTAACAAGTCATGTGTGTGGAAAAGGACAAAGCTTTCGTCCCCCATTAACGTGAAATAGCTGAATTTGTTAGAACTCAGAATCCCCCACTCTCCCTAACTTCCCGTTACACCCCTTTTCTCTCTCGCTAAATTCCTTCTTCTGCTCACCGAAACTCGTAATCTTTCTGTTTCTCTTTCTGATCGGCCGGCGGTTTATACGGCGCCGCTTGATATGGAGACGTCGACGGCGGTTAGCAGAGAGAATTACCTCAACGGGAATCACCACAGTCAGTCTTTCTCCTCCGCCTCTGCATCCCAGAGACACGTCAACTACAGGTATTGAATTTGCTTCTCATCGATTGGATTTGGGGTTTCTTCTTTCGAGTATGCAGAAGTTGCTAAATTGAATTTGGGATTGGTTTATCTATTCAATCGCATAAAAACACAGAGATTGGAAGGAAAATACTGTGTGACGGAGAATCTTAGGAAACACGAAATGGACTGGATTTTGTCTGTCTGTCTTTGTCCTTCTAGAAGGCGGAAGGGGTGCTTACTGGAATTTTCTTTGTTCAGGGGTATTGAATGAATTTGTTGAGTTGTACTGCTTAAAGGTATTAACTTTATCCAGTCTGTGGATGATAATAGTATGTAGCAGTAGGGGGAAGGCAAAGCAATCGAATTTGTTTGGTTTCTGGGTATGTCTGTATGTTTGGGCATCGAGATTGGATTGAGAACTAGTTATTATCCTTTTCCGCTGCGGATTTGGGGGTGGAATTGGCCTTATTTGGATTGAGAACTAGTAATTCCTGCCTCCGAATTCCGTTTGGAGTGGTCCTGGGCCGGAATTGATAGACTTTGAGCGAAAAACGACATGAATTGATTGTCAGAAGCGTGATCTAGGTTATGAACAAGGCTAATATGTCCTTGGGAGGTTTAGTGTATGAACATGACTAACTAGGCTGATAACTTGAACTACCATGAATGAACATTTGCTCTAACTAGATTTAGCTTCATAGTTATTAATTGGAATGTTCATACTTGTTTCTGGTTTCAAGTTTCAACACGTTTGGTTGTTGATACCATGGGATTTATGAGTTATCTTTGACAACAAAGATATGATCTTGTTTTGGGTGCAGCTGTGGCACTTGTGGGTATGAGCTGAACTTAAGCTCCTCGAATCGCAACACCTCGACTATAGGCTCCAAATACGGGAAATCCATAAAGCGAGGGATCATATCGTTCTTCTACATCGACGAGAGCAGGTTCACCCTTGTCGACGAGCTACAATGCATTCCCTTCTTCTCAAACAGATCGTGGCGCTTGTTTCGGAGAAGAACTAAACTCCTCTGCCGTAAGTGTGGCAACCCGGTTGGCATTGCTTACGATGACTATGAAGCCCCTCCTGATTATCCTCTCGTACCATCAACTGGGTCCGAGTTCTCATCATCGCCAGGCGCCGAAGCAGCTACTACTACTAAACATAGGAAGTACGACATCAAGATTCGATCTTTACAGCCATCCGCAACAATGGAGAGATTTGATAGTACCCCGCATTATCTGTGATATAAAACGAGACGACACCGGGAGATACTTGTTTCGCTGTTTTTCACTTTGATGTATACAAAATAGTTCAGAGTTGTGGTCTGTTTCATGGTTCTGAGTTTTTTAAATGTTTTATATCAAGTGTGTTTGTGTTCATTAATGGTGGATCTTATACAGATTAGTACCAAGATCTGGAAATGGAAAAAGATATGAAGTCTGAAGATGAAAGTTCAAAACTGTTTGTGGGGCTTGTCAGCAGATCAGAAAGTCTTGATTTTTTACTTAGTTGATAAGAACTTGCTTGAATAGCATTACTCATTTTTCTACATTCCTCGTGAGATCCACGTTGTTCCTTTACTGCTTTTGATAGCATGTTAGAATAAAACCAGTAAGATCCAATTTTTCGGTACGATTCTACGAGCCCCTACTCTACGGGTTCAAGTTTACTCTGGCGGCATGAACGAGACGATTCTACGAGCCCCTACTACGAGTTCAAGGTAACATGCTGACGACATGATTGAGGTGGTCCATGCCACTACTAAAGATCGTACGGTTGACCACAGTGTTCAATCCTGCTGGTCACGGTTCAAACAGTGACATGCATAAGCTAGCCTTAGTTTGGCTTTCCGTGACCATTTTGAGCGGAACTTGGTCAGAGCGCCTTCTCACTGTCACATCCATGACCAAACTCAAGACTAAAAACCGTGACCAACATTGCCCATTTTCGGTACGATTCTACGAGCCGGTGCTACAAGTTTAAGGTAAGATGCTGGCGGAATGATTGAGGTAGGTCCAAGCTAAGGTAAGAGGGATTCTGTGAACCACACAAAACAGAAAAGATGGCTTTGCCATGATGGGGAAAAAAGCTCCTGATTGTAAGGTTAGGAAGTGAGGATTTGTGCATTGATTGGTTTGTCTTTCACTGTGCTTTCACGTGGCTGCTGTGTCATGCACCATTGACATTCGACATGAAGAAATCAAGTTGCAAGGTCCCCCATACTGTCAATCACAAATGGACGTGGAAAGTTGGTTGGTGGATCTAAAGCTGATGCTGTAAAGACCAGACACAAAAGAAGAACGTAAAAGGTTTGGCATCTGAGTAACTGAGTTGGACTAATAGAAAGAAATCATTGCCATCTTATGACCAACCATATGTCTCGAAGTTGTTGAAAGCCAGAAGGGAGGAAGGAAAGGTCGGCTGGTGATCGACGCGGAGATGATCGAGGTGAATGTTAGGAATCTGAAGGTTCAACCAGTAGAGTTGACCGAACAAACCAACCAAAATAACCCAGTACTGAAAACGGCACCGTTACACTAACGGAATTATGAAACTTAACAGTACTGGAGTTGACCGTTGGAAATGGAGGGAGAGATGATGAGCACGACCTGATCTCCCTTCCCCGATTATTCTCAACGAATTCTACCGGTCTTCCCGAAATGAAGGAAGTGGAGCGGATCGCGGATCAACGGCGCGATCGTAACCGAGTATATAGAGATATGCTTGAAGTTCGGAAATAACACGCGAAAATGAGAGACTAGCTCCACAACTATCTTTCATACTTTGAATTCCGATTCAATTCCGGTGATTACCCCGGGAAGCTTTTCTCGACACTCGATTTGTGTGTGGTTCGGGAAATTGCTTCAAGGGCGATGGCCTCTCCACGATCACTTCGTTTTACATTCATTGTTCACATTCGCCATCGATTATTGCTAATATAACCATCAATCTTGAAGCAATTTCGTGTAGCATAGGAAGCTATGACTACCTTGGCAAAATCCGTACCGATCCGAGCAAACTAGAAGCTTTGGATGGCAAGCAACTACAAGAGATGGTCGTTGAGACTATTGATCTTTTTGGAACATCCGGAGATAGACCATGTACTATTCACGTATCCACCCGTCGATCAACGGGGATTCCTCGCTTCTTCATCGAAACCTCCGTGGACACCAGTGGATAAGGAGCCTTCTACACTAATAACCGAAGCTCGAAATACGAGAAAGACAACCGTATCGCTAGAGTTCACATCCTCAGCCATCTGAGCAATCCCATTTTCGATCTAGTAGCACACAACAAATCCGCAAAATCCATCTGGGAGACTTTGCTAAAGAAATATGGAGGAGAAGATGCTGGAAGGAAGAGATATGCTGTAGGGACCTGGCTTAACTTCAAAATGGTAGACAATCTACCTATCATGGATCAAGTTCACCAGTTTGAAAGCCTGACTGCAGACGTACTGGTTGATGGAATGAACATCTGCAGCATGTTCCAAGCTAATTCACTCATAGAAAAACTACCTGATTCGTGGACCAATTACAAACATCATCTTAAGCACAAGAAGAAGGACATGACAGTAGAGGAACTCATTGGTCACATCAAGATAGAAGAAGCCAACAGAATTAAGGATAAGATGACTCACAGATCATCGCATTCACCAATGCTAATCTAATTGAACCCGATTACAGTCCAAAGGGAGGAACTCCAGAACACAGCCGGCATCCTAGGAAGACATCCGGAAAACCAAGGGAATTTCAAAAGGTCGGGACGACTCGAAATATCAAAGGGGAGCATGCTATGTGTGTGGAAAGACCGGACACAAGGCTTACCAAAGGCACTCGCAGGAAGGATCAACATCACAGAGAAGGAGGGCCAAAACCTCAGATCAACATTGCTGAAATCCGTGAGGAAAAGGAAGATCATATCACCTTCTCTGCTGTGATCTCTGAGGCGAACCTGGTGGAAAATGACACTGAGTGGATCATAGACTCGGGAGCATCAAGACACCTCTCGCGGGATAAGGCGGATGTTCACCGAGTTTGAAGAAGCCGGATCGAGAGATCGAGTCTTCATGGGAAACTCCAGCACTGCAGCTGTAGTTGGAAAAGGGAGGGTCACACTAAAACTCAGTTCTGGAAATCACTTGGATTTGTCTAATGTCTTGTTTGTTCCAACTCTTCGCAGAAACTTAATATCTGCAGGTCTTCTCAACAAAGCAGGCCTGAAGCTGGTGATCGAAGCGAACAAGCTGGTCATCACAAAGAACAACCTCGTTTGTGGGGAAGGGTTATCTATCGTGGGGTTTGTTTGTCATTTCGCAATTGCCATAAATGAAAATGTTGCTTCTTCTTACTTGGTTGAGTCCTTTGGACATTGGCATGGCGTATTAGGTCACGTAGGTTATAGTTCCCTAAAGAAAATGAAATGCCTGAACATGCTACCTAACCTTCTTATTCCTGAAACCTTGCCTAAATGCCAAATCTGTGTGGAATCTAAGTTAGTCAGCAAACCTTTCAACCTGGTAAACTCAAGGAAAACTGAACTGCTGGAATTAATTCACTCTGACCTTGCTGATTTTAGAAATCATGAAAGTAGAGGAGGAAAAAAATATTACATTACCTTCGTGGATGATTTCTCTAGGTTCACTAAGGTTTACTTACTGAAATCAAAGGATGAAGCAGAACAAAAGTTCTTAGTGTTTAAAACTGAAGTAGAGAATCAGCTGGACAGACGAATCAAAAGACTTAGGACTGATAGAGGAGGTGAGTATAGCACCTCCTTCCTGAAAGCAACCTGTGAAGCTCATGGAATCATACATGAGTTCACTGCTCCGTACTGCCCTCAGCAAAACGGCGTTGCTGAAAGGAAGAATAGGACATTAAAAAACATGATGAACGCAATGCTCCTGAGTTCTGGACTTCCAAGTGAAATGTGGGGGGAAGCTATCTTAACTGCTACTAAAATACTCAACAGGGTACCTCATAAAGCCTTAACTGCTACTCCTTTTGAACTGTGGAAAGGTTTTCCCCCCAACCTTTCTTTCCTTAGGGTCCGGGGCTGTCTTGCTAAGGTGTCAATACCACGTTTCAAGAGAGACAAGATAGGTCCTAAAACGTTTGACGCAATCTTTGTTGGTTATGCAGAAAACAGTGCAGCCTACAGGTTTATGAGGATTAGTGACAGAAGTATGTGCGAGTACAGAGATGCAGAATTCTTTGAAGATGACTTTCCCTACAAGACTGACTCATATCCAGAACGAGAAGTCTCACCGTCGTGTACCCTTTAATGTCGTATCCAACTAGAGACGACAGTCTCACACTAAGAAGAAGTAAGCGTACCGGGTATGAAACCTCCTTTGGTCCGTACTTTCGACTTCCTTTCGTCGAACACACCGATCACGGTGAGCTAACGTACTCTACTATATTCGTATACTTCATAGAGGATGACCCTAAAACCTATGAAGAAGCAATGAGATCGGTCGATGCTCATCTCCGGAAAGAAGCATCCGTTAGTGAATTAGAATCAATTAAATCTAATCATACATGGGATCTCGTGACCTTCCTAAAGGATGCGTATCAATTGGATGCAAGTGGATATTTAAGAGGAAACCGAGAACGGATGGATCAATTGAGAGATACAAAGCCGACTAGTCATTAAAGGCTTTACTCAAAAGAAAGGAATTGATTTCTTCGACACTTATTCTCCAAGTAACCAAAA
Organism: Linum usitatissimum; assembly: GCA_030674075.2. Classification (NCBI taxonomy): domain Eukaryota; kingdom Viridiplantae; phylum Streptophyta; class Magnoliopsida; order Malpighiales; family Linaceae; genus Linum; species Linum usitatissimum. The sequence goes on from JAUJYP020001374.1 coordinate 5,500,971, forward strand.
TCACCACCATCCGTACAATGTTTGCCTTAGCTTCTATATTTAACATGCATGTGCATCAAATGGATGTAAAAACAACTTTCCTAAATGGAGACCCGGATGAGGAGATCTACATGGATCAACCTCCCGGATGTGCGTAACCCGGTTTTGAGAATAAAGTGTGTAGACTAAGGAAGTCTCTATACGGGCTGAAACAAGCTCCAAAACAATGGTTTGAAAAATTCCACAACACTATTATTCGGTTTTGGATTCAAGGCGAACAGCTCTGACACTTGCATTTATTCAAAAATGTTTAACAATGCGTGTGTTTTTCTATGCCTCTATGTAGATGACATGTTGATTTTTAGTACTCACATGTCAGCAATTGAAGAAACAAAGCTGTTCCTATCCAAGAAGTTTGAGATGAAGGACATGGGACCAGTTGACGTGATACTGGGAGTCAAGGTAATCCAACAAGGAAGGAAGTTCATCTTAAGTCAATCTCACTACTCAGAAAAACTGCTAAAGAAGTTTAACAGCTGGAACGTTACACCAGTAAGAACACCTTATGATCCCAGCGTACACTTGGAAAAGAATAATGGTATAGGTATAGAACAAGAAGACTATGCAAAAATTATTGGCAGTCTAATGTTCCTAATGAATTACACTAGACCAGATATTGGCTATGCTGTCAACAGGTTGAGCAGGTACACACACAACCCTGGAACTGAACACTGGACAGCCTTGAGAAGACTCCTAAGGTACTTGAGAGGTACGACGGAGTGGAGCCTACACTATGAAGGGTTTCCAGGTGTACTGGAAGGATACACCGATGCCAACCGGGTGTCGACAACGAACAAGTGAGCTCTACCAAAGGGTTTTGTTTTCACACTAGGAGGAGCCGCCGTCTCGTGGAAATCCTCCAAGCAAACCCGCATAGCACGATCCACCATGGAGTCGAATTCGTGGCACTCGACCTTGCGGACAAGAAGCCGAATGGTTGAGGTGTCCGCCGTCGACTTTCCTATATGGGAGAAACCTACACCATCCGTCTCTCTCTTGTGCGACTCACAGCCGCAATATGCATAGCACAAAACAAAACATACAATGGAAAGAAGAGACATATCGAATCGGCATGAAACAAGAAGAAGCCCGTTAGAAACGAGTGTGTTCTCCTTACAATTTGTAAGGTCGAGTTCAACCTGGCCGATCCTTTGACTAAGGGCCTCCGTAGGAGGATGGTAGCCGAATCCTCCAAAGGCATGGGACTCAAACCAATTAAGGAGCTGGAAAATCCGTGATCAGCACCCTCTCTCGCCGATTTGTTCTTCGAAGGTGTGTCAAACAAAGGTCACGTAAAGATCCAGGAGTGAGAATGAAAGGAAATGGATTGAGCAAAAGACAAAGCAATTGAAAGAAAGCCGGAAGAGCTCTATGCTGAGTGTCACCGGGAGACTCTTGGTTCATAGCTCGAACACCGGGTGGTCAGTAGTGACCTGATGAACTGTGACTTCTCATAGCCCGTCAAATCGGGTGGTTCCATTCAGGAACTTGATGAGATCAATTCAAAATTATTGAACCATGACAGGTTGCAGATCAGCCAGTTCAGTGAACTTGATGAAACTCTCTTACAGAAAGAAGTTTCATAGGCCGCATTCCACTCGGTTCTCTCGAACATAATAAGAATGTCAATTACGGACCACAAGTGGATCGATCGAGAGGACTTTCAGCTTAAGTAGTGTTCAATATGTCCAGGGTGAAAGCGACGATCAACCTCTCAAGGATGCACGTGAGACCGCTGGACTGAGGGTCTAGGTTCAAGACTTCAATCACCTAGACTCTCAGCTCTCCATGACCACTATGTTCTGGTTCAAGTCTACCAGACACCAGAATTGAAGTGCAGAAATCCTTGTGTTCAGTTGATGCATTATTGAATCTTCATATTCGTGGGGGATTGTTAGGAATCTGAAGGTTCAACCAGTAGAGTTGACCGAACAAACCAACCAAAATAACCCGATCGAAAACGGCACCGTTACACTAACGGAATTATGAAACTTAACGAAGATCGGAGTTGACCGTTGGAAATGGAGGGAGAGATGATGAGCACGACTCGATCTCCCTTCCCCGATTATTCTCAACGAATTCTACCGGTCTTCCCGAAATGAAGGAAGTGGAGCGGATCGCGGATCAACAACGCAAGAACGTAACCGAGTATATAGAGATATGCTTGAAGTTCGGAAATAACACGCGAAACAGAGAGACTAGCTCCACAACTATCTTTCATACTTTGAATTCCGATTCAATTCCAGTGATTACCCTGGGAAGCTTTTCTCGACACTCTGATTTGTGTGTGGTTCGGGAAATTGCTTCAAGGGCAGTGGCCTCTCCACGATCACTTCTGTTTTACATTCATTGTTCACATTCAGTTACTGATTATTGCTAATATAACCATCAGTGAATACTTTGATGTATAAACGAGTTTCGGGACGAGGAATCACGACGGTCATTTTTAAGGATATATTGGTCACAATTATGTGACGATTTTTTAAGAAAAATTTCGTTGTTGAACATTTGTTATTTAGATGTTGTCCGGTGAGGATCGAACTTTTAAAGGAAATCGTTGAAAGTTTGTTTGGTCATAATCGAAGTTTGTCAGGTCATAACCGTGACGTGTTTTTTCGAACACGACTATTGTTTATCGAGTTATTTAACTCTTCCCTAAACAACTATACCACCTTAATCAACCAAAATCCCCCAAGGCACCCCTCTCTTTCAAGAGAATTCACGGTAAGTCAAGCTTTCGTAAGGTTCTTCGTTTTGTCGAAAACAAAATAAATATTCGAGCACATGTTTTCTGGGTTAAGTTTATTTTGTCTTTATCACGAATAAATTTTTTCTTTAACCCAATTATCTATCAGAAGATTTAGTACAAATCGCTATTTTGCCAGGCAACGATGGAGGAGCGTGAAAAACGTTTCGATTTTTCCTAGTCAAGATCGCGGCACTTTCGCACAAAAGAAAACTGTGGTTCGGATTTTGCTTTGTCACCATCGAGATTGAGATCGAGAATCAGTGGGAGCAATGAGGCAAGATCAAAGATCCTTTCTTTATTGCAACATTGTGTGCAGAATGCCATTGAATACAATAACATCATACATGCAAGAAACCAAAAAACAAACAACTAAAATGAAAGACAAAAGACCAGATCATAAAGGAAAAGAAAAGCTCTCAACAACAAAGACAAAGATCTCAGGTGTGCTTTTGAAACATTTCCGATAGCTACAGAACTTTGTAACAGGTTTGTTACTTACTTTCTTCAGCTATTTACCCTTGTTTTGGTCTGATCTCGATGCCTTGAACAACAAGGCCACCTTTCCAATTCCCACCTTTCACCTCAGCAACACACATTTCCAGCACTTCCCCACTAACTTCACCTTCCTTGCTCAAGAAGTCACCCAGCTCAACTTCAAACCACTCATCCCCTCTTTCCTTTGGGTAGATCCCTCTGACTCGAGCTCCATCACCACCGGTACCGTCCTCGGTGGTCATTCCCTGCACCGGAGCGTGCGGGAGGAACCCTAGTACCCTACCACGGCTGAATCGGAGGGACCCCAACCGTCTAGGAGCAGTCACTACCTGGACTCTCCTCCTCATCTGCTCGGCCCCTCCTCCGTCCAGGAACGCAGTCCGGACGCTCTTAGACTCCTCGCTCCCGGAGATCCCCACCGAGACCTCCACGGGCTGGTAGTCGAACCCGTACGATCCTTGGGTTGGCTTAAAGACCAAGTAAGCTGTGTATAATGTTGTAGGGGACAGCAGTGATGTTCTGATTCTGCCCTTGATCTCCAACCAGCATACTCCAACTAGCTCAGCTGCTTCCCCAAACCTGAATAAACTCAGCCAATTACAAACCCTAATTTCAGTTTCAAGTATTGACACGTTTGACAGAGGAAAGTAGAAACTAGCATCTAATTTTACCTGGAATCAGAATCAGGAATCCATTTCCAGTACCGAGGAGTATCCCCCCATGTAATGTAGAGATCCCTGCAGGAGATCATGTAGCATTTCTTCCCACTCCGTTTATCCAGCGAGAAACTCTGTTTCCACAAATTAGGGTTTATGAAAAACCAAAAAAATAGGGGGGGCGAATTAAATTGAGGGATTCATTCATCTTTTTACCTTTGTACCGCCATCGATTAGAGTTGGGTTGTGGCAGAGTCGTAGGAAATGATCCTTCTTGGAGCCATAGGAAGGAGTATTTTTGCTTTCGTTTTTGTTTTCGTCGTCGCCGGAGAGAATGGAGAGGTAGTCGGCGGGGAGGAACCGGTCCCAGACAGTATCTGACAGCGAAGCCGACCAGAAAGTGGCGGAGATCACCGCCAGGCGGCACGACTCCCGAGGTCCGGTGAAGGAGAGGATGGTGGCGATGAGGTCTTCAGGGAGGTCGTTCATGTCCATCGTCGTCGGCGGCGGCGGCGGAGGATGATGATGCGACTGATGAGTGAAGGCGTGAAGGCGTTTACACGTTTGCATTCGAAATGGGTATTTTTGGTGTTTCGTCGGTATTCGTCGGAGAGTTCAATCTGTGGGTTTATATAGCGGTGGGGAAGCTTAGCGGCGAAGGCTGTATTGCAGAACACTACTGGATAAAGCCTAAAGAGCGGCAAGAAATGCTACGGTTGTGTGAGCTGTCGCGAAATTGGAAACTGTTTCTGTACAAGGTCAAGAGATTTTTAATGAGAAATAAATTGTTTTTAATTTTGAAAGAAAAAAGGTGTTTTCTATTTTATTGATTTTTGGTTCTTCTCCCCTTGTGGGTGGGTTTAGGACCAGGGGAGAAACCGAACCGGTAATTGGGTTGGGTTGAGTGACGGTTACGGATACAGAGCCCTTAGACCTTGGTGCTAAAGTTTCTTGGTATAGAAGATAACTAGCTTCCAACCAGGTCTGGTGACGAACCAAGCAGCTCGTGCGGTCCGGAAAAAACTCATTTGTGACTCGAATCGAATTTAAATAAGTTAAGGTTGAGTAAGAGTATGTATGTTCGATTCGATAAGCTCGCTAGCTAGCTCGAACTCGAGCTTGAGAGCTCACTGGAATACTAACTCAGTAATATAGCTCGTCAATAGACTCAATAATGCAACATGTGTTTTATACTATATATAATAAAACGGGTAACAGTTCAATACATGCGGATATTGAGTACATTTTATCACAATTTTGCCATATATTGAGTTTAAAATTAAGAGTTTTGAAGTTTTTGTTTAGCGTTTAGGTGTTTTAGACATATTGCTAAATGTTTAGCGTTTAACTTTGAGGTCATAATTTATTAATTTGGGTTTTGGTTAAAAGTTAAAGTTTGGAGTACGATTTAGAGTTACGATTTAATGTTTAGAGGTTTAGCATTATTTAATAGCGTTTAGGGTTGAATGTAATGTGTTTACGATTTATTATTCACGTTTTGAACGTTTAAATTGGAGATTTTGATGGTTGAGTGTACTTAGTACATGCATGTACCGCAGTCTTTACCAAAATAAACTATATGTAGAAATTTAAAATTTTTAGAATAATTTATTATTTATCCGATTTGTCAATGCACTTTAACATATAAGCTTCAAATCCAACCATCATTATAAGTTTTAATAAATAAAATTCATATTTAATTTAAATTTGACTCATAAATAATAAATAACAAATCAGACTCGAACAAAAATTTTCTAACTGGACCCCAAACTGAAAATTAACTAGATAGTCCAGTTCATATCCAGAATTTTTTAGCTACTAGACTGGCGAGGCCCATTATGAAAGCCCAGTTCATATCCAAAATATTCGGTCGAAAAATATATCGACACAGACGCCATTTGGAACGATAACTCTCGCCTCGCTAACTTTCTTCTGCTCTACTTCTCCAATGGCGCCGATGTCACTGGAGCTCGCTACAACGTTCCTCACCTTCGCTTCTCGCAACCAAACTCCTCTTCTCAGAACCCGCACCAGTCTCATCCTTCCTCTCTTCTCCACACTCCCCAAGGCGGCTTCATCTTCCACTACAACTACTACCCGCTCCTTCCAATCCTCCGCCGTTCCCTTCCGTTTCTCCGTCAGACCTACTTCCGCCGCCCGCAGAAGATTCTCCGCCAAGTCCTCCTCCTCCGCTGCAACCACCGCGTACAGCGAGGACTCTGATGTCACCACGAAAATCCCCCGCGATGATCGGATTCCCGCGACTATCATCACCGGGTTCCTCGGCTCCGGAAAGGTCCGAATATCAGTTTTTTTTAAAATTTGATGCCTCTGTTGACATTTTAGTTGGCGTATTGATCACTGTATATGGACTTTGTATGTTGATGATGCGCAGACGACTTTGCTCAACCATATTTTGACTGGAGAGCACGGGAAGCGCATAGCTGTAATCGAGAACGAGGTGAGGATTTTGTTTTGACTTTGGATTCTTACTGGTCAAAGTAGATGATTTTTCTTGAGTTAGGATTGACCGATTGAGTAGGTTATGAAATGTGAGTGTCAGTGCATTGATTCTCAAAGCTGAGATGAAACTTGGTGAACTTTGGTCTGATGGTGAGGAAATGGAATTTCATTTGCAGTATGGTGAGGTTGATATCGATGGTTCGTTAGTTGCTGCCAAGACGACTGGAGCGGAGGACATTGTCATGTTGAACAATGGTTGCTTGTGTTGTACTGTGAGGGGCGACCTTGTTAGAATGATTGCAGAGCTGGTTAATAAGAAGAAAGGAAAGTTCGATCATATTGTGATAGAGACGACTGGTAAGTTTGTTGGATTACAGGCGTTTTTTTTGAATGTTTTCTGTCCGCTGATGACTTCAAGTATTGAACCAATTAATCTTACTATATTAAGGACATTCCCATATGACAGCATGTGGCACTCGGTTTTTTGAAGGTTGTGAATGGCAAGGAATGGCTTCTTGACTATAAAATTGATTGCTGCTTCCTGAAACTTTTGTGTTGACCTTGCAGGATTGGCAAATCCAGCACCGATCATTCAGACCTTTTATGCAGAGGATCAAGTTTTTAATGATGTGAAATTGGATGGTGTTGTCACTTTGGTTGATGCTAAGCATGCTGCCTTACATCTGGATGAGGTCAAGCCAAAGGGGATAGTCAATGAAGCAGTTGAGCAAATTGCATATGCCGACAGGATCATCGTAAACAAAGTAATTTACAAGCATTCTACTGTTGAACTGCCTTTGATTGTGTTTAGAATCGAGCCTGTTTGAGACGGAACATTTCTATGTCACTTTACTCCCGACTTCATGCCTGTTATTTTATTTTGCTAGACTGATCTTGTTGGAGAGCAGGAACTTGGTCCCCTAGTGCAGAAAATAAGGGTCTGTATCCTGATTCTTTTGCTTCTATTCTCTTTCTTTCTGTAGTTTCTAAGTTAGCAGTTATCTAATAAAGTTATGACAACACATGCAGAGTATTAATAGCATGGCTGAGATGAAGAGGACCCAATTCGGACAAGTTGACTTGGATTACGTATTAGGCATTGGGGGCTTTGATCTGGAGAGGTCTTTTTCTGCAATGTTCTTTTTATGTTCATTTTTACATTAATCTTTCATGATGTGCCAGAAGCCTTGATTTACAGCTTATATATGTTTCTTTCATCTACAATAGTTCTACCTAATGTTTTTATCGATGGTGAATGTTAGTAAATGCCCAAAAAATAACGTTCTTGCTTTGGCCTTAACTACTTTGCTCAGAGCTTACTCAAGTACTTCTTTCTGTACGTGTCAATGATAAATAGCATCATAGTAACCGCTAGTTGTGTAAAAATGGTAATTGATTCATTAATGGTGGCGGTGATTTTCCTGTCATGATGATTTTAATTTGTGCATGTGTTGGAAATTCTGTCAAATTACATGGAATACTACATAGTTAGCAATATGACTATGTTTGAGCTATTTAGCCTTTCTTTCCTCTCTGACCATTTATCCTCATCGACAGGATTGAGACTGCAGTGGATGTTGACGGAAAGAAAGATGATACCGTTCATGACCATGAACACCATCACCATCACGAGGAACATGACCACCACCATCACCATGAACATGACCACAAGCATGGTAAGTCTCCATCTTCACCCAACAAGAATCAGTAACAGAAATTTACTTCATGTTCTAAATCTGATAAGTGTAACTTTACGTAATAGTATTTGCTTTATATTCCAGTAAACATCTGTTTGATTATTGTGTAAATCAGTCTGACTCCTAACATAGTATGATAACTCTTACTCCCCTGCATTACAGAACACAATGATGGGCATCACCATGCACACGATCACACTCACGATCCTGGTGTTTCTTCAATGGCCATTGTTTGCGAGGGGGTGTTGGACCTAGAGAAGGTTTTTTTTTACTGTACTAAGCTCGTTTATGGTCACCAGAAGAACGTTTTCTTTATCTGAATTAAGTGTTTAATTAACGGCGTATTCAATTGCTACTCCTGAAATACAGGCTAACATGTGGCTAGGCACATTGCTGATGGAACAAAGTGAGGACATATACAGGATGAAAGGGCTTCTGTCTGTTCAGGGCATGGATGAGAGATTTGTGTTCCAGGTATGTATCCGTCTCTTTGTGCACCGAATTCCACTGCTACTCTACTTTATTGTCTCTCTGCATTGTTGTTGCACATACTTTTTACTTGTCTAGAGTTCGGAATAGACTGGCAGCCTCCCCAAGAACGTACTTCTAGTCAATTTGATCTGTTAACTAGCTGCTTCTACTTGCGTCTGATCTACTTTTTGTTTCGAAACTAATCCGACAAAATCCGGTCCTTGAACTGATTCTCTTGAACATACTAATCCTCAGTTGCTGAACTGATTTTGCTTTGCCTGCTGGTGGCTTTTGTTTTAATAACAGGGAGTTCATGACATCTTCCAAGGCTCGCCAGATAGACCATGGGGGCCGGAAGAAGCAAGGATCAATAAGATTGTGTTCATAGGGAAGAACTTGAACAAGGAGGAGATCGAGAAGGGATTCCGTGCCTGTTTACTGTGATTGCTATATAACCAACCTTGAAGACCTTCATCTTCAAGTAATTTTGCCGCTTAGATGGTCATGCTCTCATGGATGGTTTAAAATTTGGAAAACTGTTTCGACTTTGGGTGAACAGAATGCAGTTTGTAACCGTGTTAAAAAATTAAGTATCGAGAAACTATAGTTGCTATGAACTTGAATACTGGGAAAGAAGAGTTCTAAACAGAGACCACTTACTTCTGTACGATCATTTGATCAAATGGCTGCAAACGAGCTCGAGGTCGGTTGGCCTTCTTAACAAACTGAGTTTAATCTTTAGCTCCATTCGAAAAAAAAATTATAAAATATTTTGAAATGAATTCGACTCGTGTAATCTAACTAAATAAATTAATCATTAAGGCGACATCATAGTTTTTAAAACCAACTTGCGAGTTACACTTTAACTTTGAGCCAACTAATGAGTGTTGATGGAGCTGGCAATCGAGCCAATACACGAGCCAACTCTCAAGCATTAGCAGAAATTGGGAGCTGTAGCTGATTTATTCGACTCGTGTAATCTAACTAAATAAATTAATTACTAAGACAACATCATAGTTCTTAAAATCAACTTTTGAATTACACTTCAACTTCGAGCCAACTAATGAGTGTTGATGGGGTCGGCAATCGAGCCAATACACGAGCCAACTCCCAAGCATTAGCGGGGAGCTGATTTTTTCCGCAGGGAGAGACAAAAAAATAAAATTTAAACCGTCGCCTGAGAGATTCGAACTCTCGCGGGGAAACCCCATGTACTTAGCAGGCACACGCCTTAACCACTCGGCCAAAGCGACGACCATGTACAAGATTAGTTCCTGTTTTTATTCGATCTTATCTACTGCGCCAATTTTAAAAAATCCCCATTCTACTTCGACATCATCGCTACCAAAGCTGGCCTTTGGTCCAGCTCTGGCCCCTTCGTCCCCCACAATGACAGATGATTTCTCATTCTGAACTTGCGAAGGATCGCTGCTGCAACGGCGATCTTCTTCCCCCCTCCGGCGGATTTCGTCGTCTTCCGGCGGTGCGGCGGGTAAGTCTCCTCTCCCCCTCGTATCTCTCTGTCACTTTCAGGGATTCTTCCAATTTCTCTGTTTCGTTAATAACATCTGTATATTCATAAAACCCATTTCAATACAGAAAAAAAAAACAATCATCTGGATGCCCTTTCGACTAAACTATGCTTCAAGCTTCAGCCTTTACCTCGATTCAATCTCGGACTCCCCAGCAGCTTCCATCGTCCAGAGCCTTCCAATTGAGCAAACCCTCGTCTTTGTCCAATCCCAATCCCAATCCCAATCCCAAACCCTCGTCTTAGAACGTAAGTTGTTGTTCACTCTTTATTTCCCATTTCCGAATCTCCAAAACTTTGGTTTGAATGATGTGTAGGCGATCGGAAACTGGCTGCAGTCGGGGTGAAAGTGTCGCGGTGGATAACGTACCATGGCATTGCCCTGAACGTGACTACTGATTTAACGCCTTTCGATTGGATAGGGCCATGCGGGATCAAGAACAGGAAGGTTGGCAGCATCAAATCCCTGCTAGCTGGCCTAGATGATTCGCAGTTGATCGAAACTGCATACCAGTCATTGATCAGGGAGTTTTCTGAATTTTTTTAGCTCGAAATCCACCAAATAACAGCTCCTCCTATCTTCAGAGATTTCGAGAAGAGCGAAAGCTTCCTTTCCAACAGGTTGTAGGTTTCTGTTAACAGATGAACTGACAGGATTCTTTCGGTGTAGCATTTGGAAAGATTCTCCAAAGAGTTACTTCAATTCTTCTAAGATTCGAGCGTCCATTGACGATAACTATAGAATTGAGATCTTATTTATTTCTGTTTTAGATGTAGGATTGTAAGAAAAAAGTACTTCAGCAGAACAGATTTATTCCACTAACGAAGAACGGCCTATTAACAATTTTGGTACCTTATCTATTGAAAAGGTATATTTTCGTACTTTACCTATCATTTGTAACCAATTGGTACCTTACCTGCTAAAACATAACGACATGATATTTCCATCCAATTTTCATCCACAACTCCATTATGTTCCCCCGAAATCATGTTTTAGATGTCGCCACTACTTCTACGATTCCTCAAGTGATTAGTAGAAGCAATCACTACGTTATTATACGATGTCCCAATCATACGTTTAAGTGATGTCATTTCTACATTAGGTTTCATTTCTATTTCTCGTGTTATTTCATTCCGTCCTAACTAATTTAGTTACTGTAACTATTTACGCAATTTAATAACTAATTTTAACTATCTGTAACTAGTGACATGTTATTAGAGTAACTAATTACATTGCGTAAATATTTATCTAATTTGGGTGGGTAAAATTCGGTTAATATGGGTAATTTCTTTACACGGGTAAATCCGGTATCCGTTTAAAGCAAGTAACGAACGGAGACGGGTTGGATAATATCCACCCAATGGGTACTCGCTATATATATTTCCTCGTTTAATTATAGAAATTAATATAATTCAAAACTCATTTATAGTTCACAAAAACCTTATCCTTCTTTTTCTATTTTCACGGAAACCTATTCAAACTATTTAGATGATATGGTTCATGTTGGATTTATTTCACTATTATCAAATACGACAGCTATTTCTTTCCAATATGAGCAACTATACTTCGACCATCCTACAAGCCAAACATCGGAAAATGAGTGATTTATTTTAGTAGTCGGGGATTACCCGACTAAACGGGTAAATCCGAAACCCGCAAATTAATGGGTACGGTTTAAAATCATACCCGTTTATACAAACGAGCTTGTACAGGTAAAACTCAACAACTAAATGTGAGTAACAAATATACCAAACTCGTATCCATACCCAATCGTTGCCTTCCTTAAAAGTAGAGTGTGAAAAACAATATTATCAAACTTGAATAACTAGCTCGTTGTCGCGCTCTCTGTTTCGCAAATATTTGGTCAGGTGAGAAACGATTTTAGAATGTTTGGACTCTAAACTTTAACAGCCACATACATGTCCTGTTAATAACTAGGTCTAAGTTCTATGCCATAAACTCTAACATCCATGTGTACCACAGAACTGATTACGAAAATATCGACTAATTCGTCCTCCTCCTCCTCTTCTTCCTCTCTCGCACGACTAAGAAACTCTCCGAGTTTCGCCTCGAGCCAGCAGTTTCCTCTCATCTCCTTCCACCACTCCATCTCCTTCGTCTTAGCCGGGTTTCGGTACATGTCCTTGTCCAGGGCCAGACGCACGCCCGAGTGCTCCCACCTCCGACACCAATTGCGACCCAGCTTCAGTTTTCGCTCATCGCGTGCTTCTTTTCCCGAACCACCACCTCGACGATAAACGAGTCGCGCCTTGAGTTGAATGGGTTGAGGATTCGAACCGGTCTTCCCCTCCTTCAACCTGAACACCAAGTATGCCGTGTATAATGTGCTCGGCGACAGCATTCCGGTATGGATCTGGCCGTGAATTTTGAACGACGAACCGAGTTTTAGCCTCTGTACCCAGGCCCCGAACAAACAATCCCCGTCGTACTTAAGGTACCAGCCACCCGACATTCGCAGATCTTCGCGTCCCACCATTATTGTTACTTTCCCTGTTCGTTTATCCACCATCCAACTCTGCATATGATGAAAATATAAATTATCGTATCACTATTGTCGGCTTTACGTGATGACCCGTACAAAGAGTTGTAATCGCATAATACAAATGTGTATAGGTTTGTATAAATTCGTATAGACATGTAACCTCACAATACAAATGTGTATAGGTTTGTACAAACCCGTACAAAAGTATAACCGCATAACACAAATTTATATAGGTTTGTACAAATCCGTACCAAAATGTATACATTTGTATGGTTTTGTACAAAGTGTAAAATAAAAAATACTATAATAAGTATTATATAAAGTGTACTACTTAGTATAATATTTGCGGTGGAGATTTGGGTGCATGCACATTCAACACTAGAAATCTCTTTCGAAAATTTAAACCCAAATAATAAATTCGAAATATATTACATTCAACCTTAAACGCTATTGAATAATGTTAAACTCCTAAACACTTAATTCTAACTCTCAAACATTAGATCATAAACTTAGATAAAAAATCATACTCCAAACTCTAACTTTTGACCATAAATGTAAATTATTAAATCATAAAACCCGAAATAAAACAGTAAACACTTATCATAATGTTTTAAACACCTAAACAGTAAACACTAAACGAAAACCTTAAAATTCTTAATTTTAAACACAATATGTGGCAAAAATTTGATAAGAGTGTACTCAATACTCGAATGTACCGAAGATTTACCCATATCGTATGAGTTTGGTATGAAAATTCAATTTCGCCTTTATATTTTCAGCTGTTAAATCTATAATAGGATTATTTAAAACTAAGATTGTTAGCCATTTCTTGGACTCCGTATTCCTACTCCTAACCAAGTTCAGACCTTATAGCTTTAGCAGGAAACAAAACATGGATCCATCGAAGTATGATCTTTTTGCTTTCGTCGATTAGGAGAGAGCGTTGGCAGAGTCGACGGACGAACTACCGGCTGTACAAAGGGTATACACATTTACATGACTTTGTAAAAAGTGAAAGTATTATAAAAAGTGCACTACTTGATATAATACTTAGGGCCTTGTTTGTTAAAGGGGAAGTTTAATTAAAACCATGGGAAATATTAAAACTTTGGTTTGGTAAGCTGTAATGGGCCAGAGTTTTACAAAAAATAATTTCCTCTGGGCCCAATTTTCCTCCAAAATCGGCCATATCCAAATACATGGTCGCCATCATGTTTTCGTCAAAACTCAGTGTTTCTTCACAGCTGGCAAACATTGTCTGTATTGCCCCTTCATTGTCTGCCATTAATTCTGTCGAACAAAACATCTCATCTTCTTCCTTTCTGTTTCCCATCGCCGTCTCCGTCGTTCTTCTTCCTGAAACCCAAATTCTCCCTCCCCTACGTAGAAGTAATAGTCCGATTAAGAACCCAAATATCGATTTCTTCTTCCAGGATTCATTTCTTACGGCTGCTAATTTTTAGTGCTCTTCTTTTTCAAGTTTGGCTCAAACTAGGGATTCTGGTCAAGAGATTTTTCTCCACCACCAGATCTTATCGGATCTACCATTTTGTTCATGCGAACAGGTGTGTTTTCTCTCCCCATTTTCATGCTAACCCTCAATGTGCATGGCCTTAATGTCCCTCTATGCATCAATATGAATAGAAACATGCTCTGGCAACCATATGGAACCTGGAATTTTTTTCATAGTGGTTTTTAATGCATGAACTAATCTACTGAGTTTCAGATAACATGTGTATAATATTTGTAGTTTTGGTCTTAACTTCTTTATTACTGCTGTATAGTGAATATGTGTTATGTTATGATGTGTTAGATAGCATATTGATTGTGTATTGGCACTTCATTAGGGTATAGTGATGGCAAGGAGGCCTTACAAACAACGGAGAAGAATCATTGTATATGTCATATGCATGTGGTATAACTTACTTCAACAATATGTATCTTTACTAATGAAGGAAGAAGGTAAAAATACTCGTAGGTTGGTTGAAACGAGAAAATCACATACAGGCCACTTCTTTATGGTAGAGCAGTCTATAGGAGTGATTTTTTGCTTAATGCAACTAGAACCACTGACATTAATTGCATAAACATGTTGCGAGTAAAGTTCAGAGTCTTTTGGAAGTTGGTTGATTTACTTAAAGGTCAGGGGGGTTGAAGAGAACAAAAAATATGGAAGTAGATGAGATGGTCTCAATGTTTTTGGTGACGATGGGCCACAACATTAAAAATAGAACTTGCCAATTTTTATTTCATCGTTCGGGTGAACTGTCTTTCGGACCATTAAGAAAGTTTTGTTAGCGGTGCTTAGCCTGCACAACCTGTTACTTGCAAAGCCAGTACCAATCCCTGCCAACTTTAACAACCCTCGCTGGAAATATTTTGAGGTTAGTTATTGTATCATTGCTTGTCAAATATGATTCATACACTTGACAACAAATTACAAACGTTTTCCACTTGCTTTCAGAATTGTGTTGGAGCACTTGATGGTACGGTTGTGAACGTGAGGTCAAAAATAGCAAGCCAGGCTCGTTACCGCAATAGGAAGGGTAACACATCTATCAACATCTTAGCAGTATGCAACCCAAATACCGAGTTCATGTACTGCTTAGCTGGATGGGAGGGTTCAGCGCATGATGGTAGGGTTTTAAGGGACGCCCTTTCTCGTCCAGGAGGTCTGAGGATACCACAAGGTAATAAATTTCATTGATTTGCTGAAATTTTGTAAATGAATACCATTTCTAACTATTTCTGTTACAGGAACGTACTATCTATGTGATGCTGGTTATACCAACGCCCCCGGATTCCTAACCCCATTTCGTAAAACACGTTATCACCTACAAGAATGGGGTGCCAATCGACCTAGAAATGCAAAGGAGTTCTTCAACATGAAGCATTCATCGGCTAGGAACGTCATAGAGCGAGCTTTCGGTGTCCTGAAAATGCGGTGGGCTCTTTTGCGAGATACGTCGTGGTACTCCCCCAAGATGGTAGGGTTGTTTTTCACAGCTGGATGCCTCCTCCATAATTTCATTACTCGTCAGCCTGGAGGAGTAGATGTATTCGACAGGGCATATAGGGCTCCTGATGTTGTAGAACCTCTCGTCGTTGACGCTAATGCAGGCCCCGACTACGTGGAACCTAGTGAAGAATGGACAGAATTCAGGAACGATCTAGCTCAGCAAATGTGGGCTGCTAGGGTTCCTTAGAATCTGCATTTGGTAACCGTATTATGTTTAACGTACTCTGTTATGAACCGTATGGTGATAATCTGAACACGTATGACTTTATTTTTACGTTTTATGTTTCCCTATACACATGTGTGATAGTGAAACATCTGTATTTCAGCTTATGCAATCTAATATATGCTTCAGTTTCATTTTCTTCTATGTCCTAACCAGTTGAGCAAGCAGATACAGGTAGGTAATATATGCTTCTAATATGTAGTTATCTTAAAGAAGTTATTACAACTGAAGTAGTTGCTTTCTGTCATTATGGTGCTAGCTGTAAGCTTCATTACTGTGTTTAGCTGTAAATGGTGCTAGCTGTAAATGATGCTTGCTGTAAATGTGTCTTGTCAAGGATTAATAGGCATTAGTGTGTTTACCAAACACTCTAGAATACAGCTGCACATTTACTTTGACATAGCTTGTGGTTATATAACCCATCCAAACTGCTTTTTGGAACTTGACAGCAACTTTCGAGAAACTGGTATGGCTGAAACCTTCTGTGTCATGCTTGTGTTGTGATTTCCTATTATATAGCTTACATTCCTGCTTGCAATTGCTATAGGTTAATGCTATGGCGAACAATAGGGATTACAAAGTGTGGACTAAAGAGGAGGAACAAATCTTGGTGAGCTGTATGCAGGAGCTGGTCGAGAAGAATGTTGTACCAAATGGGAACTTCAAACTATCTGGCATCAAGGAGTTGGAGCGGATGATGCATATGAAGATTCCAAACTGCACCTTGTTGGCTGTTCCACATATCAAGTCCAAGGTCCGATATTTCAAGGATAAGTTCACTGCACTACTAGAACTCCAGCAAGCTAGTGGATTTGGTTGGGATGATGCTCGTGGCTGCATAGTTGCAGATCCAGCCATCTTCGCTGGCTGGGTGAAGGTAAAACCTTATTCTTCCAGCTTTTTATTTACGTGTTTGGGTATAGGAAATCTGTGTTAACGTTCTTTCTCCCCACTAGTTATTTTGTGAGCTATAATATTGAGAACGTGGCAAAATGTGTACTTGTGAATGATATATTTAGAACTTTGCTTATGTTGTGTAGGGGCATCCTAAAGCGAAAGGGATGAACAATAAGTCACTTCCTTTCTGGGAAGAATTTTGCTTCATATTTAGGGTAGATCATGCACTTGGTTTGGATGCTGTCCAGCCTTCAGATGCAGCAAGCAAAATGTTGTCAAGTGCCAGCGTCTCTGATTTCGGGGATGAAGAAATCGAGAGACCTGATTCGTACACCATTCCTGCTGAGTTGGACCATGATGAGGTGATGGAAGATATCATAAATCAAGGTATTGACCTGCATGCTACGGGACTGCAAGATGTTGAGGCTGAGATCACCTCCAAGCGAGGTCAACCAAAAGGAAAGAGGTAGCTACTTCATCCGGAAGTAAGCGAGGAAGGCAACGAGGTTCGGGATGAGGAGCGTGCTCGACTTCATGCCAATATCACCATCACCACCGAAAATATTTCAAGGATTGCTACCGGCCATCGCTTTGAAACCGAACTAGCAATGAAACGGAAAGTGTTGTATGAGGAGCTTGCAAAGTTCACCACGCTCGGTTTAAGCCGAAAACTAAGGCACCGAGGCACCTCAATCGTGATGATGGTGATGCTATTACCTACTTTCAACTCCCAACCGACGAGGAGAGGCCGGAATTTGTTTGGACGATTCTCGAGTAAACCCACCTTTTATATGGAATTTGTATATATGGAACTTTGCTGAAAAATGCGAAGTGGGCGGATTAGATCAGTAGTGTGCTGTTCTTAGTTTGTAATCAAGTTGACAGTATGTGTTTTGTCCTTAGTTTGTAAGAAAATTTTCCATGATTACGTTAGTAGGATTTTCAAGTTATTACATGGTCTTCATTGTAATGAGGAACAAATATTGGTTTGACTTGATTAGCAATGTTATAATATATGGTTTTAGTTATGTAAAAAAATTGGTTCTTCTTCTCCGATAAATTCAGGAAGTGATAGGTATTGGATTGTTCTCATTAGAAGGTAATACATGGTCTTCAAATTGAATTTTAAAATAAGGCAGTATAGTCATTTCATAATAAACTCCCAACACACTATTTAAATCAAAAGTTGATTATCAAACAATGTAATTGATAATTATACAATCTCTAATTCCCTCAATTCCTCATTTTCATTGTCCTCACTTTTCATTACTCCATACCAAACGAGGCCTAGAATACTTATTTGAATGGATTTGGAGGCCGCTGCAAGTACTCGGGTTTTGGTATATAAAATGTCAATCTTACCGGTGTATTTTCAACCTTTAGATCTATGTTTACTATTTTTTACGGCTGAGATTCGAACTCCTGATCAAGTTCAGACCTTATAGCTTTACCAGGAAGCAAAACATGGAATCATCGAAGTCTGACCTTTTTGCCCTCGTCGATTAGGAGTGGGCGTTTGCAGAGCCGGCGGACGAGCTGTCGACGGTCGGATATCTGAAGAAGATTGAGAGATGCCGTCTGGGAGATCACCGATTCGTAGTCCGCCGGAAGGAAGCTTTCCCAGAGTTGCTCCGATTGCGAAGCTGACCATAGCGATTTCCAGAGGACAGCCCGCCTGCAAGTCTGCTGAGGTCCGACGTACGACATCAGCTTTTCCATGCATTCCTCTGGCAATTTGTCCATCCTTGTATAGGGTTTCTTGCTGGTAGAATACTAGAATTGAATGTGATTAGGGTTTTTTTTGTTCTGTACTGTGGATGAATGGACGACGGTCATTACGGTTTTATTATGAAAAAAATATATACCAGTCCGAATTTCTCGTAACTAAAATACATGGTTGTTAACACTAAGAGTCCCGAACGTTCCACCATTTTAACGGTCCGGTCCTCGAGTTCGAAAATCCGTCAAGACAGTCCCTGAAATTCTGAAATAATTATGAAAGTTGGAATTATACTAATGTGTTTTAACGTTAGAGCATAATGTTAGAGCACAATGTTAGGACACGGTGTTGCGCAAGTGATGTTCGATATGAGTGCCTTGACAGTTGTTAACGCGGTGAACCATTATACACGATCCATTTTGCGAGAGAGGACAGGCTAGAGTTTGGAAATATAAAAACTTTGAAATATAAATACTTAATTTTCTAATGTATATTATATTTTTGTTAGTTTGAGATGTAGCGATTAATGAAATATTCCCATCTGCTGCAGTTGGTTTCAATCCCTGCATTCTCCAAAATTGCACTCACAAACCTTGCAATGTGTGGGTGAACAAGAAATGAAAGAATTTGATCAGGTAAGTGGCTCCCAGAATCTCAGTTAATACCTGCACATATTTTGTTTCACTAATTATGATTATATTGAAATTGGTATCTCATTGTACATTGGGAGTTTCAGGCGGCAGCAAAAATGGAGGGCCAGTTTCAGTCTATGCTAGGCCATGCTGAAAGGTTTGGGATGGCAGTACCATAGCCTATTGAAGTCAATAGCGTCAATATTCGGGTGTGGAGTTTACACCGTCCAAAGACCTGGTATGCAGTTATCTAAACATTTGACTTTGTCTTGAAGAAAAGAATAAACCGCTTTCACTGAATAGTTTAAGAGGGGTGTGTAATTTGAGTTTCGTGGTACTGACTCTGCTTTTATAGGAGCTGCAGTGAGAGAGCACAAGGATGGCTCGGAGAGAAGAAGGATAGTTTTGTGCCGATAACAAGCATGTATGCCGAAAGGTTGGAGAAATCGTTGTCGACCTGCAAGCTCTCAGCTGGTGCAACCTCGAAATAGCTCCTAGGTTCGTACATAGGTTGTGACTATTTTTCCGTACCATGCTTAGTTGTGTTGTCATATATTGCTTAGGAGAGTTGTCAGAGTTTTATGTGTGCAATATTTAATTGCTTCCCTAAGATGGTGGTTGTTTTGCTTACATTCTTTATGTTCTAAAACGACTACTTTTATGGATGTCTCCTTTAAGAATTCCCGTGTTTGTGGTGGATTGCTGTCTTGCTGACATCCTCTGTTGCAATGCAACTATCCCATTATGATAGTTCGAGATTATGATCAAACATGAATGTTGGTCTCTTACATTTCAGTTGGGTGTGTTGTTATACAACATACTCTTATAATTTTAGTTTACTAAAATAGCCAGCTGGATACCATTGTTTTCACTTATGCTTAGGACACCAAAATCCACATGTCCAGTGATATGGTTTATTGAGTAGGTGATCGATGCAGGTTATGAGTTCAATTGTCCTAGCTTTCCGATTGTTCATTTGGGTTTCAGCATGTAAAGTTTGATTTTCTTTGTGATGTTCAATGGAGTTGTGGCCATTGTATGGTTCCTCGGGAAAACACCAATAGTTTGTAGCTCTGCGTATTGGTCCTTGCTATTATTCTTAGTTCAGTCATGTTTTGCGCATTACGTCGGTAGGCGATTTTCATCTCACTGTTCCGGAAAATGCAGGATGAGAACAAGCTAACTGCTGGGGATTGTAGGTATGTAGGTCGAGACGGTTTGACGGATATGAGGTGAGGCAGAGATTAGACAACATTGGAGGTCTGATATTGCTGAGAAGCGAGTTGAAGCAGTTGCTGAGGTGGTAGAACCTGCCGTAACTGAAGCTGATGTTATTGTGGTCGCTGATGATCATCATATGTGGTATGGCGCTACATTTGTTGGTGTGCAATCTGTGGCTGACACGAGGTTCGAGTTTCATGGAAGTCCGAAGAAAAATGTGCTCAACAAAAGTTGTCACTTTATTTTTTAGCTCTTCAACCTTCATTTTAAATTTATCTTACAAATTTCATAATCGTTTTCGTGGCAGAACGCAGGCTATTTCTAGTTATAATATATAGTAATAACTAGTAATGATAATAATATATATGTATTTTCAAAAAATAATAAGTGATCGAATACAAACTTTGCGAAAGAAATTTGTAGCCATTTTTAAACTTTGAATGATTAAATCAGAAAAATTAGATATTTGGAGGGTTGTTTATAGAATAAAATGTAAAATTTTAAAAGAAGTTGAATTAAATTGGTGAGAACATGAACCTCTTTCTTGTAATAGGTTGAAATAACCATTAGGCCATTTAGGAATTCATAATCTCCTATTGTTTTTTGTGAATTTATAAAATCCCAGGGGTCTATGGCCCCTTCTAGCCTACAGCTGCCCCTGTTATTCATTAGTAATTGACTAATTATAGACAATGTTCCAAAACCCACATCAGTATAGACGGTTTGACCAGTTTAATGTTAAACTATTTATCAAAACAGCAAGATATAATTACGGTTAATAACGTTTTAAGTTGAACCACATACCGCTACACTCATCGGTTCGACATTTTGTTTCAGTTTTGAAACCCATGCTTAGGAGACTGGGATGACACAACTATGATGGTTGTTATAGATGTTTGTTTAAATACAAATTGATCAAAAAGATTAAATTTGAGTTATCAGTTACGTACCTTGATGTTTATTAATGGGTATAAGTAAATTCGAAAACCAACACTTAAGATGGTTGAAGTATTTGCTCTGATACAATAACAGAACCCGAACGCTACTATTGAACAAAAAATTATGGTGACATTTCTTGGTTTAGAATATGGATGTAATTATTTTATACATAAAGCATGGAAAACAAACTAAAGAGATGAAAATTGTAACAGAAATGTGGATGCATTAATTCTAAATTTCTAACTAAAGAGATTCCATGACAGCAATGTTTGGTTATGGTAAGTTTTCATATAAAACAAGTGGCAGGTTCGGGCTGCAAGAAGTGGCAGTGCTTAACGTAGTATGGTGGTTGGAGATTCGGGGCAAGATCAGTACTTGATTTCTGTCACCGGGAACTTCTTACGGGGCCTATTTGGTGTACAAGTTCAAGGAGGACTTCTACTTTTTCGAAAAGAGAAGGTGAAAGTAGGAGTCGTAGGAGTCAGGGAAGCTGAAGAAGTGAAGTTGGCGGGGCGGAGAGTTGCAGAATCAAGAAGAGGATGTGTGTGGCTGTCCAGAGGGACGATGAGTGGCTCTACAGATGAGACCGAGTGGCGTAGGGTGAAACTCGGAGAGTTCAAGAACAAGGAAGAAGAAGACGATCAAGTTGAGTTCTTTGTCATGGAAGTTGAAAACGGTAATCGACAAGGGCTGAGTTTTCAATAGACGATTGTTCCATCATGTTTACCAGTTAAGCGAAACAATAAATAGCTACATTATAGGAATCTAAGATGATGAATAATAGACCATCAAACTACAGAAACAAATAACCATGGCCTCTCTTTTCAAGCTAAGTAAAGCTCAGTTATATCAGAAGGAAGTATCAGCTTTCTTCACAACAGCCAAAGCTGCAGAAAGAAACAACCATGAATATGTACACAAACTACCCTTCTGCATTGACAATACCATAGTAGCTAGAACAAGTGATTCAACGAAGCTCCAACAAAATCAAATGTAAGAACAAGGAACCCCCTCAGAGATCATAGCACGAGTTCGAAAGATCACGAGGCAGATGATGCTTATAGTAATTCATACTACAGGTAAGACCAAATAGACACCCAGAAAAACAGATATCCAGCAATTGGAAAGGCATGCATAGCACGACCATAAATTCATAAAAAGTTCAGCACTTTGACAAGGTTTCAGATGTTGGAGCATATAAAGAAGCTACCAGTTGGGGGAAATCGACAATACCCACAAGCAAGCAAGCAGCATTGACAATAATTCAACGTATATGTACACAAAATACCCTGCTGCATTGACAGTACCAGAGTAGGTAGAACAAGGGATTCAACAAAGCTCAAACAAAATCAAATGCAGGAACAAGGAACGCCCTAAGAAATCATAACACAGCGACCAAAAGCTTAAAAGTTCAGCACCTTGCCCACAGTTGAATGTTCTATTGTTGTCAACTTTACTATCATTTGTTCTTTTTGTATCATCCTTCTTCGACACCCATTAGCACTCTGCTGCTTCTGTTATTGTCTGGCATTTGTACGACAACTATAGTCGTATCAAATCCATTTGGTTTATACATATAGTCAAATCTTTTCGAAGGGAGAGGAATCACCCTGCCTGCAAACACTGGTGGGAGTCTGTTCATGGCAATCGGCTTGGAGGCTGATGCTATGGTGGCCTCCCAGAAGTTGGTTCATAATGCTGGTAGATGATTTATGATCTTGCCCCTGTCAAAGGGAGTTTCTGTCTTTTTCTTCACCAACAGCCAAAGCTACATAAACAAGCAATCAGGAACGCTAAAGTCTTCAATAATTCTACAAACTACCCTACTGCGTTGACAATACCAGAGTAGGTAGAGTAGAACAAGGGATTCAACAGAGCTCCACAAAAATCAAATGTAAGAACAAGGAAGACCCTCAGAGATCATAGTACCAGTTCAAAAGATCATGACCCAGACGATGCTCATGGGCAATTCATACAAGTCTTTCCCACGCCACAACCAACATCATACTACAGGTAAGAACAAAATAGACACCAGCAGAACAGATTTCCAGCAATTGGAAAGGCATGCATAACACAAGGACCAAAACTCATATAAAGTTCAGCACTTTGACAAGGATCCAGCTATCAGTTGGGCAAAGAAACAATACCCACAAGCAAGAATAAAAAGAGAAAGATGCTAGTGAGATAAATCAAACAATATGTGCCCTCAGATCAGTCCAGTTTATGAAAAATCACACATGAGGCCAAACCGCTACCGCCGCCTGCAAATAGTAAGAGCAACAGCAGCAGTTTACAACATGGATCAGAAGTCGGAATCTGTGAACCGATAATAATAATAATAATAATAATAATAACAATGATAATAACAGCAGCAGCAGCAGCGATGGCACATTTGAAGAGAAGAAGAAGAAGAAGCTCAACAGAAGCATTTCCATGGATCTATCATCATCGGGCACAATTAGTAAGGAGGGTAACTACAAACAGAGGATTACTTCAGAACTTAGCCTACCAAAAGGATCCATTCGCCATAGCGTAAGTGCCCAGGGAATGCTGCGATTGACGAGTGAAGGATGTGCGATGGAAGGCGGAACTACAATTTGGCCCACTTATTATTCCCTTCTTCCTTTTTAGCCGTCGGATCAAATTCAAAATCCACAAGAATCTCGAGCAAATATGATTTGTTCATGTAGGTTGAGATATATGGATATGGTTCGCCGGTCCAATTCGGATGGGATGGTTGGGCTTTAATCGAAGTTGGCCAACGCATAACACAACCAGATGGGGACAATATCTTAATGTAATAAAATAACATTATCATGAACAGACATGTATCAGAAACCGCCTACTACTTTCTTTTATTAGCCATTGATCGAATCATGCACGAAATCAGTATAGTAAACAAATTTTGACCGGATTCTCAATTTTATTTTGACCGGATTCTCTGAAATTGTTACCGGCTATTTTGAACACCTTTTGAATCACAACCCTCAAACTCTCTGTTTCGTCAAGAACTCCAGTGTAAGTTGTATGAAAACTTTGTTAACGTCGGTTCGAATCAACACCAATCAGTCGGCCTTTCATATTTATGTTTGTTACGTGGGATTTGGACTGGTTTTCACATCATCTCTCTGCATTTGATTCTGCATGTATATTTTGTTGTCCCCTGCATGAAAGTGAGTGCCTTTTTCTGATTCTGGGTTTCCTTTGTTGCTTCAGAGTTCAGACGCAGTGGTCTACAATGGGGAGCAATAAGAGAAATTGTAAATCAGTAGAGGAAGTTGAAGGTGAAAAGCAACTCGCCAATCCCATCAAGAAGAAGCTGAAGAAGGACAATAAGTCAAAGGGTATTGGTAATGTGGATGCTACTGCTGTTTCTGTAACCGATTCAGTCAAACCCATGGAAAGAAAGAAACTAAGGAAAAATTTGGACAAGGTGCGTCACCGCGGCCCGGAGAAGAGTGAACACGAGAAACCGAAACCAATGGATGTGGATTCCAAAGTTGGCGAAACCAAGAGGGGACAAATGGTAGCTTCATCTAGTAAAGGAGTGCCTGCTTTCCACATTGACGTTTTCAAGGAGTTGGCATCCGCTGATGCTTCTGTAAGAGCAGCTGGTGTTCAAAGACTAGTAACCGAGTTGCAGAAGGTTCAGAATGCTTATCAAAGCAATAAGGAGTTGTATGAAAGTGGGTTGGAATTGGAGGCTGATAAAGATGATGGCTTGAATGATACTGCACCTTCTGTCAGATATGCAATTAGGAGACTTGTCCGTGGTGCTTCATCATCTACGGAGGTAGGCTTCTCTGAATTACCCTAATCTTGATGCATATAGCCGAATAGCAGAATGACTTGAATCAGTCTTTTCTTCAAGTTTCTGTACTTTCGAGAATAGACTGATTTACGTGTAGGGGTAGAGCACTGAGTTTTACTTGCAGTCAGTTTAACTAAACGTGATGAACCTTAAGACTTGCGACTGCTTTGCTTGTCTTTTATAACTATTACCTTGTGTTGGTATATGTATCTTGTATCTCTGAAATTTGTGTCTTTTTTAGTTTGTATTGATTTGTTAAATCTGTTCCCTGTGTGCCAGACAGGGTTATGCATTGGGGTTGACTCTGTTGGTTTGTACAATCTCTTCCATCAAAGTTGAGTCCATGCTGAAATTAATTATTGTTATGCTTAACCATAGAAAACCCCTGAAATTTCTTTGTTTGTGCACAGGAAGCAAAGGATTGTCTTTTAGGTAGATTATTTTCATACGGCGGTCTTGCTCGATCGGGGAGGTTGAATGAATTGTGTATTTCAGATCCAAACACTCCAGTTATCAAGGAGTTTGTCAGTGTACTTCTTACTCTTTCCGCAAAGAAATCTTATTTGCCGGAGCCTGTTGTTACAGTTATCTTGGACTTGGCCGAGGAGGTAATTTTGCTGCTTACTGATGCAGGATGTTGTTTTTCTCTTGCAATTCTTTCCTGTTTGTTATTGTTCATGCGTCAGCTTTATAGCATGGTCTACCTATGATATCAATGTCCTCACCAATTCTACGTACGGATACATTTTATTTGTACAGTTGCAAGTGGAGCAGATATTGAACCATGTACTCGAAGCTCCTGGACTTTCTGAGTGGTTTAGTGATGCTGTGGATGCTGGAAACCCGGATGCTTTACTTCTAGCTTTGAGACTTTGGGAGAAAGCTTCAGTTGATAGCTTAAAGTTTGGAAGAGTTCTGCCGTATCCATTCAGCCCTGGCAGCTTCTTTTCCTCTGAGCATTTGAACCTACTTAATAACTGTTGGAAGGTTGTTCTCTGGAAATTTTTATAATTGAAGTTGTGTGTAACTGAGGGAGGTCTAACGGGTTTCTTTTCTCTTTCTTGTTTTTAATTGGTGAATGTGCAGAACTCAACTTCCTGCCAACCTCGAGTGCACAGCGTGTGGCCCGTTCTTGTAAACATACTTTTGCCTGTAATAATTCCGAAGCTGAGGATGTGATCTCAGCATCTAATTCTCTGAAGAAGAACAGAAAAAGTAAGAAGTCTAGTTCGTCGGATGAAGAAATAGAGAGGAAAGAATGTCCAGAACTTCTGTGAAGTTATCATTGAGGATGCTCTACTCCCTTCTTCTCATGATCGTAAGCATTTGGCGCTGGATGTTTTGCTCCTCCTCCTTCCAAGACTGCCTGCATCCTTGGCACATGTGGTTCTCTCTGACAAACTTGTGCAAGACCTGATGGATATTCTTTCAACAAAAGATAGCTGGCTCTATAAAGTTGCACAACATTTTATCAAAGAATTATCAGACTGGGTTGGTAATGATGATGTCAGAAGGGTTGCTGTTATTGTTGCCTTACAGAAACACAGCAATGGGAAATTTGATTCCATAACAAAGGCAAAAACAGTAAAAGCTTTGTTGGGCGAGTTCAAGACAGAATCTGGTTGCCTGTTATTCATCCAAAATTTGGTTAACTTGTTTGTTGATAAGAGCAATGCTTCGGATGAACCTTCAGACCAAAGCCAGACAACTGATGACAATTCAGAGATGGGAAGGCTAGATGATAAAGATTCTGGTGCAGTGGGAAATTCTGACTCCTTGAAGAGTTGGATTGTGGAATCATTGCCAAGTATTTTGAAAATTTTTAAGTTGGATCCTGAAGAAAAATTACGTGTCCAAAAGGAAATCTTGAAGTTCCTAACCGTTCAAGGTTTGTTCTCTGCATCTCTTGGCTCTGAAGTCACGTCATTTGAACTTCAAGAGACATTTACGTGGCCAAAGGCAGCAACTTCAAGTGCTATCTGCAGAATCTGCATTGAGCAAATCCAATCATTGCTGGCAAGTGCTCAAAAGATGGAGTCGTCTCCTGCTTTTCTGAATGGCTCCGAGGATAGTGATCTTGGGTCTTTCTTCATGCAATTCCTTTCAACATTGCGTAGCATACCATCTGTTTCTCTATTCCGAATTTTGAATGATGAAGATGAGAAGGCATACCAAAAGTTACTAGTAACGGAAGCTAGTCTTCACAAACAGGTAAATAATTTGCATTTTATCTAGCTTTGAAGTCGACCAAGAGGATCTTAAAATGTAAATTGTCTTCAGTATTATTATAATTATTCAAATCATGTATGCTAAATTGTGAATCATAGTCATTCTAGTTGTTATATAGCCTACGAAATGTGGAATATCACTTGCAGGGGAAGCTCACTTCATAGTTAGATTAAAGTATAAATTTCTGTACATGGGGATTCAAGTATGATCGTTGCCTTAAGGTCTCTGGACTTTGTTAAACTATGGTAGTTGCAGTGAGGTCCACTCAACAATTCTGCTTCTGATTTAGGCATCACGCTTTATGCTATATGCAAGCATAGTATCGATTTTAACGACATTCTTTTTGAACATTTTAACGATGGCAGGAAACAAAGGACATGTCTGAGAACGTTACTTACAAGTACCATATGCACTGAGATACTTGATGATCCAGTTATTGCTCCAAGTGCTCCTTCGTCCAGGAGAATTCACTGAACCGGCGTCGGAAATTATCATATGTTGCAAAAACTTCTACAAACTTGCTGACATTCCTGACCGGGAGGAAGATGAGTCTGATGGGGATATTGAGTGGATGGATATTCTTGTGGACACATTGGTTTCACTACTGCCACAGTCATCTGCCCCTGTGCGGACCTCTATTGAGCAGGTCTGCTGGGATATCTGTCTTTTTGTTTCATTTTCTTTATTTGTTATTGCCTGCTTGTTCTTAATGTGACATGCCATATCAGTGAATGAATACCATTGTTTCCACTATTGTTGGTACAATGTAACAGTATGCATCTTTTTGTGGTGCTATGTTTGTGCTTGGAAAAACTCACATCACCTTAACTGGTTGTTTATAGTTAACTTAATTGGTGGCATGATCTGTTACAACTTCAGCTCTTGTATATCTTGTTCTTGTCATTTTCGTTTGGACTGTTGTTCATCATCAGTCACTCCTTCATTTTTATTTTAATGTTTTAATTGATGAGTTCACAAGCCTAATTCCTTTTGTCCTATGTACTTGATAGGTGTTCAAATGTTCTCCTCCGATGTGACAATGGATGGATTACTTCAGATCCTGTGTATCATCAAGAGAGACTTGAAGCCATCTAGACACCGGGAAGCAGATAGTGAAAATGATGACGGCGATGATCTTCTTGACATAGAAGATGAAGATGATGAAGCTGTAACTGGTGAAACGGGTGAGAGTGAAGAAGAGACGGATGATGAAATCGATGAAGCTGTAACTGGTGAAGCAGATGGAGATGACAAAGAATCATCGCCTGAAGATTCTGATGATGAGTCTGATGAAGGAATGGATGATGATGCCATGTTCAGGATGGACACAATCTCGCTCAGATTTTCAAAGAGAAAGAATCAGACTGGGAGTGAAACTGCTCAATCAGCTTGTCTTGTTCAAGCTTTGTGTCCTTTCATTGCTCGAGATTTACCTACATACAAATCCAGGCAAGTGGTTGTTATATTATATGTGCTTTTAGATTAACCATTGATCAGTAGAGTTTTATTAAGCAAATGATTGTATGTATATTTTTGGTTTTGGCTGTGCTGGGAGTGCTCATGTTTTGACAATCTACTCATACTTGGCCAAGGCATTCGTTAATGCACAGACTAGAGAAGTCAGCGAGCAGTTAGGACAGAGAATTTGGGGAATTCTGAACAAGAAAATATTGAAAGAAAAGGAATTTCCAAAAGGAGCTGATGTGAATCCCTCAATGCTAGTATCGTTGCTGGAAAGAAATTTGAAGTTAGCATCAAGGCCATTTAAAAAGAAGAAATCTGCATCTGCTGCTGACCAATCGAGCAAGAAAAAACAGGAAGCCTCCCAGAAACAACACAAGATGATTGCTTCTCTTTCTCAAGATTCGACATTTTGGATTCTCAAGATAATCGATGCCAGCAAGTTCAGCAGGGAAGAACTCGAGAGCGTGTTTCGTTCCTTGAAGAACATGCTCACAGGGTTCTTCGATAGTAAAAAATGTCCGATAAAGTCTGGTTTTGTGAAAGAACTATTCAAGAGGAGACTGTGGATTGCACACCACCTGTTTGAGTTCCTTGTAGATAAATGCCGTAGCTCAAAGCTAGAGTTTCGTCGAGTCGAAGCACTTGATCTGGTTCTGGAGGTGTTGAAATCAATGGCTGGAAAGAAGAAGACATTGAAGATTGCGAAGCTGAGTGA
Organism: Linum usitatissimum; assembly: GCA_030674075.2. Taxonomy (NCBI): domain Eukaryota; kingdom Viridiplantae; phylum Streptophyta; class Magnoliopsida; order Malpighiales; family Linaceae; genus Linum; species Linum usitatissimum. The sequence goes on from JAUJYP020001374.1 coordinate 5,530,446, forward strand.
GCTAGTGAAGGAGCTGGTGACGAATATGCCAGAGAAACAGTCGAGGCATGCCGATATTCGCAGGTTTTGTGGGAAAGTGTTTCAGATTATATCAGCCAACGACATGGCCAAGTCTTTTTTGAAAGAGTTGGATTCAGCTGCTCAAAGCTCTTGTGAATTGCGCCTGGGTGAGCTTTTCCTCAACTGCAAGAATGGAGTTGCAAAATTTTGATGGTTTGGTAGATTCTTTGAATTAGCAACAGAGGTAGTAAACTTGTCTGTTGTATAAACCAACTATGAAAATCTCCAGAAAAATCGAGTTATTAGGATGCAACCGTTTGTCTGTTATATAAACAAATAATGAAAATCTCCAGAAAAATTGAATTATTGGAATGTAATAGTTCTCACACATAATTCATGATATTAAATCATTTTTAGTTCCTAATATAGTCATTTCATTGGCATGTACCATATTATATGAAATGCATGCACTCGGCTTAATAAAATAATAAATCGCTAAATATAAAAAAAAATTTATATTATTGAAGTTCTAAACTTGTGGTTGATTGTACCCTAACTCTCGGAGATTTCTCTATATCTATGCTCTATAATTTTTTTTATGATTTGTTAGGTTTTTACTTTGAATCTTCTTCTATTAACTCCAGTCATTAGATACATCAATAATTTTTTATAAATTTCTATTGAGGTTCATATAAAATTATAAAAAAAATGAAGTTTGATTTGGTAAACTATAGACAGAAAGTTGAATAAAAATTTGAATATATTTTGTTGATTGGCTAGAAAAAATTGTTTTTGTTAAAGTAATTTTGAAAAATAATTTTTTTTATTAATATTTAAAATTCATCCAACTTTCTACCCGTTAATATAAATTTAATATTTTAAAGCAACAATGGGACAAATTAGGGTCCCCTCATTCATGTAGTACTTTATTTGGCCAAAAATTAATTTTCCCATTGACATTTTATGTGGATGACATATGGCTTTCACTATACTACATGGTATGGACCTGACCAACCAAATTCACATGTCACACGTGTTACATATTCACACCACAACTAGAGACTTTTTTTTTATCAAAATCTCCAATATCGTGTGAAAAATCAGTATATCCAAATATTTTAAGTTATTGATAGAGGTCTAGAGTTGGTTTTCACAACATTCTTTAACACGCTCATAAAACAAAAAAAATATTTAAATTTGAACAGATTACCAATATTTGTACGATCGAAATGTTTATTTTATAATCTGACAGTATTAGATTTTACGATATTGTAGTCCAAAAATTCTAATAGAATTTTAAGACTTATGATATTTCAATAATTCAAATTATTAAAAAAAATATTATAACCAAAATTAGAAGCCGGCAAAATTTTGTTTATGAGGGTGGCAATATAAAAATGTGTGGTGAAAAACAATAAAATATGCAAAATGAAAAAAATAAAACAAATCAGAAATGCATCTCAACATAAAAGAGAGCCACCGACAATCCACACCATGCCATGCCCCGATCTCGTGATCAAAAGAATTTAATGTTATGTTAAAAAACGTTACATTTTGATAATTTAAATTATAGAAAAATTGTTAAAAAGATATTTATAAATACGATTTTTTTGATTTGATTTTTGATATACACCATCCACATAAAATTACAAACTAAACCTTTCAAATTCTTACATTTTACAAAGATTTTAACAACAAAATATAATAATTCTTACAACGTGTGTGATTCATAAAGTCCACGTAGATAATAAAAATTCAAAGCATTCTTTTGTCCATTTTTGTTAATTATTCTCTAGTACTTCTCCTCTTGCTCAAAGTCCTTAAATTCCACCCTTTATTACTCCTCACCTTGATGAGCCCTTCCACCTTGGATCCCACGTGGCAAGTATTCGCCTTGCTGGACCTCTTCCACCTGACGAGGTGGAACATGTGGCCTATCCTCTTCCGCCACCTCAGCGATCCGCCACCGCGTGGCTTCGAGTGCCCTACCACACTCCTTTCATCTTTGTAACAATGGATGTTACTATTCAACTTCTTCTTGTTTTGATCAATCTTCTTCTTAATACTTTTGTTGTCGGAATCGACCAATCCTATACCTTTTTCCCACGAGACCTTTCCATTGTCTTGAAATTGGATTGAAATGAACGAGTCTATAGGAAAGAACCACACCAACAAAATTATACGTTAATCTTTTATAATGATGAAATATGAGATGATTTTAGATGAATGATCTATATCAATATGACGAACACAATCCGATAAAAAATTAACCTAGTGTATTCATATAAATGATTGCTATAATACATTCAACCCTACACACGTTCACATCAACGGAAGACATATATGTTTTGATATTCGAGTTATCTAATCATGACAATAAGACGAATCATAATCTGTTAAAAGAACGAACTAGTATTTTCAAATGATTGTTGTGACATGTTTAAACCCCACATACACAAATACACATAAGAAGTCTAGATCAGGGTGGACATTGATTTGATTTGGTTCCTAATATATTGTACTTTATATTAATTAATTAATTAATTGTATGGATGGTCAAAGATTAATTAAGGGACCTTCCACATACATAATAGAGATTTTATCTACACATTATAAGCATAATTATCAATCATCAGAAGGAAACTGGATCTGAGTTGCTGATTCGGTCGTGAAAACCGAGAACAACCCATTAAACCGGTCCAATTCATTAAAAAAACTCCTTAAAAAACGCTAAAATCATCTATAAAGGGTGAAAACCATTACAAATGATGAATATAACCTCCGGTTTGATCCAGCTAAATTTCTAAATCTGGAACTTCTCATTCATTCGGTTTGATATTTAGTCCGACATAGAGATTTTCTCGAAATATTTGAAAAGAGGGTTCGAATCTTGAGATCAACATTACCAAAAGAAAACACTACTTAATTTCACATGTGGAAGTTGGAAGAAATTTTGAATATTTTTTTTAGTCGAACTGGAAAAATAAACCCTACAATATAATTTTGAAGAATAAATTTTCTCATTATTTCTAAATTTAATTCAATTTTTCACCTATCAAACCAAGTCTAAAAACACACTCAACAGCTTCAAATTTCACGAGTCATGACCGATGTTAACCACATGGTGTCAACCAATCTAATACTGCATGGTTGAACTGCTTCTTAAATCATATTTGAACCGTAATTAAACCGTAATTATATCAAAATTATACCGAACAATTTTGACAGGCAGTTTCAAAATCTGACTGGCCCGACCTATTTTTACCGGGCCGATATTAAAAAAACCGGTTGCCCAAGAAAACAGAAACAATAATACAACAAATGAACAAAATCATGAAGAGATTTAATTACCTTCTAGGCTGGTGGAGGCATCATCATAATTATCACCATAATCAAAACCACAATCTGGGTTGATTTTATCATCATCATGATCATCGTCGTCGTCATAAGATTTGGGGTGGTGGTTTCTGAACTCGAGGCGGTTGATGAGCAGAGAACCCAGAGAAAACAGAATCGACGGCTTCTTCTTATGGCGCCGTGGAGATGAAGAAGAACAAGTTGCAGCAGCAGCAGAGGAAGAATTAGAAGAAGAAGAAGATGAAAGATACTGACGGCGGCGTTGCTTGTTAGTTGCAGCTAGCAAGATCAAGAGGCGTTCATGTAAACAGAGTGGGCAGACTCCGATCACTGGTTCCTTTGGGTGGAAGTAGCAGTATGAATCACTGGTTTCTTCCTTGTAGTTGTTCATTCTTTTCTGGGTTTGTTTCTGAAACAGAGGATATGCAGAGTGGAAAGGGAAAGAGGAGATTGCAGGGGGGAGGAGATCAATGAGATTGTATGCTCACATCTCTTAAATTTGTGTCAATGGGGATTCAAATGGGGATCAGAAATCAACATGGACCCACCCCTCACCAATTTACTTTTCCCCCTGTATTTTTTATGGTTTTCGGAGCGACACCGGTAATATGGTTGTATGTGGTTTAATAACTGTACATTATAAATCGTGGGTGAGTTGTGATTAAACTGTAATTATATCGGAATTTTATTGTACATTCAAGATCTAATTAATTAGATCGTTTGTATCAGTACTGATTTGAAAATACTGGTATTTTCCTGTTAGTTTGAAAGTATCGGTGTTCCAAGTCATACCGAAACATTTAGTCACTGAGTCTGGATGCATGTAGTTTAACTTTTTCAAACGTTTTAAATCATGGTTGAGTCATGATTAAATCATAATTGTATTCAAATTATATGGGGTTATTTTTATGAGTGGTTTAATGTCCATCGGGTTGGACCGTTTGAAAAAACACTAAAGTTTTTCATTGGTTGGGAAAGATTGGGGTTTTTTAACCGTTATAAATTGTAGATGGCTGGACTATATCAGAACATTTAATCGTATATGTGACTTAACCTTTTAAATTATAAACCATAATTGTCTTGTTTTGATGAGCAGTTTAAAATCTGACATGTTAAATCTCTGACATGTTAAATCGTTCGTGCCAGTAAGGCTTTGAAAACGATGGTATTTTTTCATAAAATTAGTTGTGAAATATTAGATTTTTTTGTTGTTGGGTAAAGATGTGAAAGATTAGATGGTAGGAGGGAAAATCTTCACTTGATTTGTGTACTTCTGTTTAATGAGGAGATTTAATACCTACTAATGTTGATTAAGATTGATTAGGATTTCTTATTATCATTAGTTTACTTCTAATTGTTTTGAAATTGAATAGGAGTTATTTAGGACAACTAGAATTCTTCTTGTGTTAATTAACAGGACAAGTTGGTTCAACTATAACTTTATTAGCGTCTCACTTTTTATGTTTGTTTCGATTTTGGATAACATTTAAATACATTTTGACACCATCTTTTACCAAAAAAAATTAACAAGATGGATTGGAGACAAGAAAAATGAAAAATAGTAATCACACAAGACACTAATCTTCTTAATAAAAATTCTCCTATTCTACACATATATACTATTTGTTTTGTCGATTACAAATTATGATTAGAAATCATGTTTGATTGTTGTCCGTACGTGCTCAACTCCCTCTCAAGTTTATAACTAAGATAATGAATAATTTTTCACATAATTATATATTTTTCATATTTAATTCACCGTAGTTTAAATTTTTTATAATTTAATTCTGAGTGTATTAAACCATTTTAAATCCATCATTAATCATCTTTGCTAGTTAAAAAATTGAGTGGAAAAAGAGGGTAAGATGGATGAGGAGTGATGGTGCTTATGTCTGTGTGTCTACTTGGGATATGTTAATTTAATCTAGGAACTACAAATGTACACGTACACGTGTTCTTTTCTTCTCCCATTTCTTTTTGAGATTTTAATAGTTATTATAGTTTATGTCAATTTTTATGAAAGGTCGATAAATTAAACTTTTTGAATTTTTATTTATTTATTTAAAAAGTTATAATTTCTTTTCTGAGAGGGAAAAAAGTTATAATTTGAGGTATTTAGAATTTGTAATCATCCTGATTTTATTATTACTTAAATACACATATGACATGACCGACGTTTTATTATCATATGCTTGTCACCTACTATGCTTTTGATTTTTGATAAACGCTTGTCACACCACTATTGATGAAGACTCCTATTAAATATCGTGTCTTATGTATAAGTATAATGCTCCATACAATTTGTACTATTTAAACAATTATACCATTAGACTGTGTATATGTGACCATTACCGCAAGATTAGACATTGTGCGTAAGTAACCATGCTTGTTTATTGGGGCCAAATACTTGGTTTTGAAATTTCAATTTCATATATATATATATTTAAAGTATCGTAAGTTAATAACCATATAAGCTTTATTAAGAACGCTTTGGCGTCGTCTTTCACCCAAAAAAAAACCATGTAAGCTAACCATTTGTATAAACTCAAACAACCTCCATTACAAGTTAGTGATAGATTGGTTGCATCAAGACCTCTCTATATAGCATCTACACAAGAAAACATAAAAGAAACAAAGAGTCAAATTGCAAATAGAAGAAGCTAGCTAGTGATGAAATTGAGAGTAATGTCCCAACTAAAAAGTAGCCCCCATGTGGCCAAGTCCCATAAAAGAGCAAAGAAAGCTTTAAGCTTTTTCTTTCTTCCTTTCAATCCTAAGATAAAAGAGACTATGGAAGGGTCTCCATTCAAGTTTCATTAACCACTTATGGCTCATAGCACTACAAACATGTCCCCCAAGAGAAAAGGTCTTCACTTTGGCAAAAGTCAAAGTTTGCAACTCCCCACTTGAATTGGGACCTCTCTCTAGCTAGGTTAGTAAGAGGAAATAGGAATTGTTTAGAAGAGATATGTTGGAGTAAGAATTTGAAGTACCACATCAATAAATTAGAATAGGTTTTTCAAGTTTTGTCAATTAATTACACTAGTATGAGTGATTTAGAAAGAATCTAACAATAAGTTTTTATTATAAAATTGATACAAAATGGACAATATTATTGGGACGGACAAGATACTTCCAGTCTATAAATAAGTTTGAGAAGAAAGAAACCCAAAAATAATTCTTGCGTGATTAATTCAAAACAGACCATATCACACTAGTATCAGACTGTAGGGTGATAACATTTTGGTAGGATTGATACAAAATAGACAATATTACATTAGTAACGGGCTGGTGAGATACTTCCAACCTATCAATAAGTTTGAGGGGAAAGAAATCCAAAAACAATTCTTGTCCGATTAATTCAAAATCGACAATATCAGGTTAGTATGATGCTATAGGGTGATATCAAATTTCCAACCTATTAACCAATATATATATATATATATGATCTATCATTAAGTTTGTGTCAAACTTTATACCTTTATTTTACATTACTTTTTGCTTTGTAGCAAAGGGTCCATTTGGATTGGACACATGAAGGTGTGCAACACAAGGCATGTGGGAGTGTGTTAGAGAAAAAGGGTGTTGGGATTGTGAAGATGAAGCTATGATTTTGGACAATTTGGGTTCTCAATTCTCATCCCAAATCTGTAAATGGGTTGTGGAAGATTTTTCAAGCACAAGGTTCATCATTACTGCAAAAGTCACTGAATTTGCTAGATCTTGTTTTCTATACCATTTGTGTGTTCTCTTTTCTCCATTTCATCATGCCATGGGGAAGCCAAATTCAACCTATAAATCAACATGGTATGATCTAAGATGGGAGTCGGTCGGGTAGGTCAAAACCGATCATAGGTCAATAAAAGTTAAATTTGAATAATTTTTTATATAGTTAACTAGTTTATCAACTTCAATCCTAACCTGTCCATACTTTTTGTACACATGCTCATTAGTATGCCTTGCGAGGTTCGCTTGATCCACCTAGTAACCCAAAAAAATTCAGGTGAGCCATTATACGAGATCCAACTTTTAAATTTCGCAAATTGAATCATCTTATTGCTCCGCCGTGAACCTAACTCAATAATAATGTGTATTAGTTAAAATTATAGAAAAAGCATCAACAAAACTATGGGAAATTTTGGTTGGACAAAGGAATGTTGGCTTGTTGCATTTGTCAGGAAGGAAGAGAATGGAATAGGTTGAGACAATGAAGTATGGATGAAAAGATAAAGGAATTGATAATTGCTAAATTAAGCTATATACAAATATTGTATGGAATTGATAGTTTTACTTTATCCATTACCATAAAATTATAATTTTACAATAGTTTACTTTCCTTTTTGTTAGGGGTCGTTTGGAAAATGTAATTTTAAAAATAACTTTTACGAAGAAAATATTTTTTAACTTTATTTGCTTATTATTTGGAGGAGTTAATATGATAAATTTGAATTTTTAACCATTTTCAACATGTATGTTAAATATTAAAATTTTTGAAAATTTGAAATTTTCATGTGAAAATTGTCAATTTCGGTGTGTTATAACCCATGAAAATTAACAATTTTGACATGAAAATTGAAAATTGGCTAATATTTCAACTACATGTTGAAAATGGCTAAAAATTCACGTTTCATTATAGTAACCCCTGTAAATAATGGTCCAATGAAGTAAAAACAACTCGATTGTCAATTGCTTGACGATCTTGCAAAATATACTTTCAAAATTTCTACATCATTGACGGATGAACAAACACACAATACAAACCAACTAACATTTTAACGGCATCGTGCACGCTCCTAAAACCTAATATTAATTATTGGTTGGTTATTATCCTCAAATTTTTTGAACTAGTTATTATCCTCATTTTAGTATATAATAGAAACTGAAATGGTGATCACATGGATATGAAGGAGGGATGTTCCCAAAAAGAGTGAGTTGGGTCGGGTGGTTTGAGTTGAGTTCCTATCAATCAACCAAAGCCTTCTTTGAGAAGTGGCCTAGTGGGTCAATCTCTCTAGCTAACACCTACAACTTTTAAGAACAAATTGGGACATCAACCAAACATTGAACAAGTTCTCCATCTTTAAAAGGAAAATTATTAGGAGAAGTAAATCTAATGTTTAGTATGTGTTTGGTATTTATTTTTTTATTTAGGTTTTGTTGGTGGATATTGAGAGTTGTTTTATTGAGGTTGTTCGGTTTCGAATACTTAGGGTGTTGTAAGTGGCGTTATCACAACAAAAATTCATTCTTTTCTTATTTGGTGACTTGTTATTGACTACTCTTGCCGGCGGTTCGGCGATATACTAACTAATAGAGCTAGATGCACATATTTAATGACGATACATATTTTTTATATCTTTCAAATCGTACTGAGTTCGATCTCATAATTTGGGTAGCTGCTAAAGGTTTTGTTTGTTAATTTATTTGCTATCCCGACGTATCTTATTTGGAGCTATTTATATAAAAAAAATTATTATATCTTAATAATTTAAATTATTGTTAAAAATTTAAAATTAATTTTATATTATTCATCAGCGTATCCTATTGAAGGCTGATACAGAAGAACATCTTTAGTCGATGGCATTGTTTATGACCTTTTCAGACCGAATCAAACTGTATTTAATTATTATGAACATGATATAAGATCTACACGTATGCACAATTTAATTAGTGATGCGTTTGGCCAGATACGAAGAAATTATACTTTGTTAAAATTTGTATATTATGAGACATATTTGTTCATCAAGTTGCATGAAGTTTGTATGTATCTATGTATTTATTTTGGATACTCAAGAGTTTTTGATCGTGTTTAAAGTGTGTAATTTATGAAATATTTATCTTATTAGAGATAAGATTTTTGGTCACATTATTTTCCGTGTTATTCTTTACCAAATACACATATCAAACAAGATAATCTGATCTATAACATATTTTTTCCGGTTTCAATTCATACAAGTATTCAACAAATTGATGAATATAAGATCAAGTGGCTGAAATGCAAACACTATGCTACCACGTGGAAATCATAACTATGACCTAAAAAACTATTTTTGATTGGAAATTTGTTCTACAACTACAACCATAAAGGAAAAACAAGTTTCACCTTAGGGGAGTGGTTGAGAGTGAAACATATAGTAAAAGCAATCAATTATATGTTTTGTTTGATGGACCAAACTTCAATGAATCAACGACCTAACTTACACCAAACCCCATTTTGATGTTCCAATTCACTCACCAAAATCACAACCTCCCATCAATTCACATTGTTTTTCTTTTACTCAATTGAATTCACAACACTAATTAAACTCGGGTCTAGGTACAAAGCACATGGTTCAGTTGTTAATGAATAATATAGAACTAATCTTGGACACCTCAATATATTTGCACAAGCCTGATCAATACTGTACGAACTTCAGTCGATTCTAAGAGCTTTTGTTTGAGTTCGACCGGCTTTTCTTACGACAGTTAATCATGTACCTTGGCGAACAATTCACGTATGACAATTAATCATGTACCTTTGAGTCCCCAAGACTTCTAGTAAAAACTAATAAATTGAGTATAATATTAGTCAAACCCACGACTTCCGGTATCTATAACCTCAACTAGTCAACAATTTTACTAGTTCGACCAGAAAATACCGTATTAACGGAATCTAGAAATGCACGAAACAAATGATTATTACTCGTATTGACGGAATCTAGAAATGCACGAAACATAATTATTACTCAGTCTTCAAGTACAATAGAGTAACTTGTTTTTCAAGCACATAGGATGATGCATTCACTAAAAGTATAGCTTTCTCTTGAGGAATGGTAAAGTGTAACACAATTTGCTATTTCAGGCAGTAACTTGATCGACAAGAATATAACTACGCCGAACAATGAGTGGCATCCTGCAAAAGAAAGAAAAAAGAACCCTTAAGATTCATACATCTTAGATAGATCTTCAGAGAAGGCTTTCCTAATGGCTTCCCTCTTGATCTTCAGAGCTGCAGTCACCAAGCCAGACTCGGGTGTCCACGGATTCGAAAGCAGCTTGATCTTTGCCGGGATCTCAAACTTCTCCAACCGTGCCTTCTTCGCTTCCTATTGATTAAGTCAAACACGACAGAATGCTCGATTACGACTTCATTTCATGAATTATAATCATAATCGAAGATCGAAAATGGTGTATCAGTTTATGTACCTTTGCAAGAGAAGCTTGGACTTCCTTTACGCTTTCATTCTTGTTACAAAGATCGGAGAAATCTGCGTAGCTGATTCCTTGCTTTGCTGCCCATTGTTCCAAGGCGGGCTGCAAAGGGACCACTACGGCCACACAGTAACTGTGGAATGGATCGGCATGGAGCATTAGGTTGTCCACGTACGGGCAACCGCTAAGGGCAGCCTCGACCTGCAGAAGAACAAAGGAGATAGGTCAAAAATAGGGAACGCTGCAACGTGATTACGCTTTCCTTTTCCAATTTATTTATCATAATTCTGAAATGTGTAAGCTAAACAGGATATTGTTTCCAGATTTCACTCTAATGTCATTATTACTCCATTTTGGCATTAGCATCGTCTTCACATTGAGATGAAAAGGATACTAAAGGGCACCTAAATGGTGGTGCATTTCGAGATTAAGATGCATCATGCATGGAATCATACCTTCCCCAACGAGACGTATTCCCCATGCTGAAGCTTGACAATGTCCTTTTTACGGTCGATTATCTCTAGGCATCCGTCAGAATGAAACTGGCCTATATCACCGGTGTAGAACCATCTCATTCCTTTCTCGTCAACCTTATCGGATCGACAAAGAATTCGACATAGTTAATAGGAATTGTTTGATTTCGAAAGATGGTTAATACTAATTGTTTGAATTCAGAACATTCACCTTGTAGACTTCTCTTGATTTCTCTTCATTTTTAAAGTATCCAAGAGTGACGTTGGGGCCACCAATGACGATTTCCCCACGAGGCATGGGCGAATCGCTGATCAAATACCCACCTTCTGGCCAATCTACTAACTACAGACCAGAATGATGATTGGGGTTCAATGCAGATTGGATTAAGGGACTAGTTATGGCAGTAAGTGAAAGCAAGAATCGCGACCGTAGAGACAATTACTAATAGGAGAAGTACAGCATGAAAAGTTCAACCAGAACAGAGCAACTAAGTGCCCTATAATACAAGGGAAGTGAATCCGATCGTCACTAACCTTAATATACGAGCAAGGGAGCGGATTGCCAACTCGGCCAACAGATGTATCATCAAACTCAGAAAAAGTCCCACCAGCGCAAGTCTCAGTAAGACCATAACCTTGGCCGATTGGAGCCCTGTATATTCCATTACTCATCAGATATGGGCAATGTAGTCAAAATCCCAATTTTGATCTTACAATCTTACGGTTTTACGATTTAAATTTACGGTCACGATTTCATCCCAATTTTGATCTTACAATCTTACGGTTTTACGATTTAAATTTACGGTCACAATTTCATCCCAATTTTGATCTTACAATCTTACGGTTTTACGATTTAAATTTACGGTCACGATTTCATCCCAATTTTCATTCCACTTGGAATCACGGTTTGGACTACTTTGGATATGGGAACACAAACAGAGAGCAAGAGTGAAAGGAAACTACAAACTTAGATAAGTGTAGTTAAAGCATACTAACCCAAGGCAAATGTTGATAAATCTTTGAGTATCACCAGAAAGAGGAGCACCTCCAGAAAGCAGAAACCGCACTCTACCTCCTAAAACTGCTCGAACCTTTTTAAAAACAAGAATGTTCCACAGAAGCAGTTCTAGTCCCCAGGCTCCAAACCAACTACCATTTACTGCTGACAAACGGCGATTGTATGCCAAGTCAAATAGACACTTGGACAATCCACCTTTTGCATCTACCTGAAGAGAAAAGAAGTCAACTTCGGCTAGAAAATAGCATGATACGAAAAAGAGAATTGCAGACCATTATACCTTCTTCCGCACTCCATCTCGAACGCGGTCCAGAATTGCTGGAACAGCTGCCATCACAGTTGGCCTCAACTCAGTAGCATCTCCCTTGGTTCCTTTCTTTATCTTGTTCGAAGTGTCTGTGAGTGTCAGAGGAGTGCCATATCCTATCGCACTTCCAACTCCAGCGATTATATTCTGTAGTTTAAATAGCCATTAGAAGCAATTAGACGTAAGCTTATCAAGTTATAAAGTTCATTGTTCGATGATGAGTGTACGAACTTCGCCTGCTATTTCGAGAATATGAGCTAACGGAAGGTATGCGAGATAGACATCGTTGCTTTCGAGGCCAGGAACAATGGTCCTGACTGCAGAAACTACAGCAAGGACATTAGCATGTGTCATCATTACTCCCTGCATGGACAGGTACAGAAAGAAGTCAACAGTTGCTGCTAATTCGAGCGAAAAGATTACGACTTTAAACATAATTCACAAGAGATTAGTGACTTATCACTAACCTTTGGCAACCCAGTACTCCCACTTGTATACATAATGACAGCAACATCAGCTGGCAGAGGCAATTCAGCCCTGGTCGGATTTTCTTGACCGAGTTTCTCCACACTAGCAAGGGACTTGATCGTCCACTCTAACGGAGACAAAACAGAAGGAAGATCATCATCCATACATATTAACCGCTTCACTGTCTTAAGTTGCTCGCTTATGTCTACGAGTTTCTTCAGTTCCTTGGTCCCGCAAATCACAGTTGTTGCTTCAGTCTGAAGATAAAACCGTGAACAGCACCTCATAAGAATTATCACATAGGACACAGAATAACAACGAAGGTAACTGAATTAAACTATGTGAATCCCACTTGGTGACTGTGACTGATCATCATACATCAAGAAATGGCATTCACAGATTCTCTAGCTGGTGCCTAGACATAGTTCTGTATGATGATCCTGCTAATGAATGCTCGTATGAACCAATGATGAAGAATCTCCCAACAAATCGAGTTATTGACATGCAACATTTGTCCGCATGGTAGGTATCCAAGCCTTTGTCCGAGAGGTTCTGATTTTGAATCATGTTAGCCCCTAATACAATCATTTCACTTGCACAATGCTTGGTAGACTTGTGCAAACTTCAATCCTCTTTCATCAGCTTTCATTTGGAGGATTATATAAATAATTTTGAATTGCACCCAGCAGTTCGAACTATTGGAATGTATGATGTATCCACTCAACAAATGGCATTAGCCGATTCTCTAGCTACTGCCTCGACTTAGTTTTGTACTACGATCTAAACTGTTCTAATGGATACCTAAAAGTCTTGAAAAAGATACAGAAATCAAGACTGGGAAAAAACCTCATTCAATGAGTGGGACAAAGCTTCCTCTCCCAAAGAAGCATAGATGGTGACCACTGTCACATTACGCCGTAAGCAACCCTGCAAAAATTACACACATATTAAATAAAATAGTTTAAACAATCCATCATCGAATTGATCAAATAGAGACTGGAAAAGACCTCATTCAATGAGTGGGACAAAACTTCATCTTTTCCAAAAAAAGGAATTGATCAAATCGATCACCAACCTGCAACGAAATGAACCATTCAGCTCTAGTATCAGCAAAGATGGCCACACGCTCGTCCTTCTGATGCCCCAATTTCGCCAACCCAGACCCAAAATTCAAAACTCTCTGGAACACAGCAGCGTAAGTTAGCCACTGGTATTCCCCCAAATGAAGCTTCTCGAACGACCTTCCATCTCCGCTAACTTCAACCTCCCTGGCGACCAGCTTCCGCGTCCCGAGCAGGTTCTTCCCACCGTGCCTCTTGCAAGCGTACTCGAATAGCTCCGCCAGAGTGGACACGCCCTCCCACGCCGTCTCGAGCGGCGTGGGGAAACCAGCGTTCCGAATCGCGTAACCCGATTGGCCTCCGACCCCGATCGGAACTCCGCGTTTCTTCTTGGAGCTCTGCTTAAACAGGAGAAGGGTCGCCGCCACCAGCGGGACTATAGCTCCGATGATCAGGTACGGGGTCATGGCTGAAAACAGGAAATTTCAGGGGATTTTTTTGCCTGAAACCTACACTTGAGAGAATCGTGGAAAGGTGGCTGCTTTATAATATATATATATATAGAGAGAGAGAGAGAGAGAGAGAGGGTCGTTGGATAAGGGGAAGAAGGAGAGGGTTGGACGTTGGTGGAGGAGGCGGGGAGATCAGAGTGTGCAGAGTTTTACAGAGTTTTCTTCTCCATTACTGATGATTGGCCTGAACAGAGTTTTGGTTCTTTCTTCTTCCTTGCTTCGAGTCCAGATTCTGTCGTTTTCTTTTTCCTATTTTTATTTTATGTGCCTCTCAATTTTTCCTCTTTTTTATATTCGTTTCCATAAAGCAAAAAAATGAAAGAAATTAAGAATTTTAACTCTTCTTGTCTGATTTTATTTTTTTAACCGTTATAAACAACTTAAAATACTCTTTTATCCGTCATTAACTATTAATCCTAACCATTATAATAAAATATTATAAAAATGAAGGTGATAAATGTTTTTTATTAGGAAGTATTAGTTTGTTTCTTCGTGATACACAGACGGAGATAAAAATTACAGCATACCTATTCATAGGAGAGGATACAATAAGAAAGAGACAGAGGTGCCTAGATAACGAAGAGTCTCACGTGTTATTATATTGGCGGCGTAATTATCCAGGCGATAGATGTAATGAGCCGAAACTAAAGGTAAGATCGTAACTGAGTGCGGTATTTTAAAAAGAGCTGATCGATACGGATATCTAGAAATACTATAAAGAACTTAAAAATATTATATAAATTTACTTTGAGAATGTCACCTCATCCTTTTTCGTAGGTTGCTCCTTCAATAGACAGGAATTGGTGGTGATGATCGAACAAGCTTTCGTAGGTTGCTCCTTCAGCAGGGGTCAATGATGGTACTTAATACAAGCTCTGATATCAACCGGTACAATTCTTTAGGTATACCATTAAAGCACTCATCTTTAAAAAAAATGATACCTAATACTTATTAGCTCATTCGTTAATCTTATACTTAAGGATCGCAATAATGAAGGCCAAATTGGGTTACATGATTAGGAGTATAAATTCAACAATTCAATCATAAAAAAGACGACTCATTCATATTTAATTGAATTATCTTCTCTGCCACGGATGAGACTCATAAGACTACTTGTCCAAAATTTTACGAAAGCTCTCTCTAAATATAGTCAACTCCAGAGTTACAAAGGCACAACAAAACCACCGGTGTTCCAACCGAGCCAAAACCAACCGAAACGAAAGTCAAAGGACGAAAAAACAAGTCTAGTTAGCTGGTGGTCTACCATTCGACGGTTGACTCCCCTCGGAGGAAGCAGGAGGCTGCGCAGCTCCGGTGAACATCCCCATCACCGATCCGAGAACCCCTCGAAGTTCGTCTGGCATCATTTCTTCTATATTGACGTTGACGTTTCCAGCTCCTACTCCTGGCTGATGCTCATCGGCAGGATTTCCTCGGCTTGCTTCTCCCGGCCTTTGTTCAGGTTGCACCACGTTTCGCATCATGTTGGCGAAATTCATGGGGATCGAAGACGGGTCGAACGGCATTGAACCACCGAACGGAGGAATGCCGGTTGAACTTGCGCTGGCGTTCTGCAACATAGGAAGGGTTCACAGAGATCGGTTCGTGTGGTTTGAAGCCTAGTTAGCAAAAATCCGTTTATACTGATAGTACATGTATACATACTAAAATCTTTTAAACTCACGGTTCTTTTATATGTGTTTGATGCTTCACATACTAAACATATATAAAACATTGTAAGGAATTGAATTGATTCATACCGTATTGTACTATGTTTAGAAGGTTACCTGAGTCCATGGTTGTTCTTCCTTCAGTTTTTTCTCTGAAACCTGTGCATTCACAGTTCTGCTATTAGATCTTTTATAACTACAAGAGAAAAGGCCAGAGATCGAAATTGAGGCATCGAGGAGAAAACAAACCCGAATATTCTCGATGATCGACTCGTTTCTGGGATCCAATTGCAAGGCTGAAAAAGGAACATTTCAGGAGTGGATTACATTACATACTGAAGCAAATAGAATCAAGACTTCAGGTGGTTAAAAGATAATTAACCTATCCTTTGCTGGCATTAATTCTGATTAATAATGTAATTATAATATTCGGACAGCGTACTGAGATCTATTTCCATCTGAACTATGTTTCTTACTTGGCTTTCAGGGAACTTCAGTGTTCTTTCTGAGAAAAAAGATTATCGTAAAGCATTCAACTTTTTCAGTTCAGAACAAAACTTTAACCAACCTTTCTTGAATCCTTTATCGATGGCATCTCTGTAGTTCCCTAGTGCATAATATATTAATCCAAGACGGCTGTATGCCTTACTGTAATTGGGATCAATATCAATGGACTTCAGACAATCTCTGATTGCTTCACCATACGTTTGGACCTGAGTGTATGCAGCGGCCCTGATGGAAAAATGACATAATCCGTTAGAATAGCGATTAATTTGGAATACAATACAACAGGGTTAAGTCCTATAGTTGTGAAAGAAACATAGCTGAATGGTGCATAAAAATTAGGATAACAAGCCTCAGAACAATAAAGAAGAATCCTCCCGTGCTCCGGCACGAGTCACTCAGAAAGGAAAATCCGACGAATATCTAAGACATTACGCTCTTAAATGGACAGAAAATAGATTCGGACAGAAAATTAAATGGCTATCCCGCTAGGGCCAAATTTAGCCTTGACACAGTTGGAACATAAGCACTTTTCGCAAATCTTAAAAAGCCGAATTTGGCCAAAATTCGTTTTTTTTAACTTTACCAATTATGGATAGTCTAACACAAGAAATCAAAATAAGAAACCCTAGTTGTGACTTGTGAGACTACACAGTTTTATACCTGTTACAGTAATAAACAGCTTTCTTTTCATTAAGTGCAATGGCACAAGAATACAACTCAATTGCATCATAGTATCGCTTTGACTGCAACGCCCTGTTACCTAAAAGCAAAGATAAGATTACTCAAATCTATATGTATGGTATGCCAAATAACAAGTTATTTTTCCAAAAAAAACTGATTGTAGATTCTACATAAGATTGCTTGGTAGCGAGAAAACTTTAAACAGTGGATTTCTGGATTGTAAATGGCTATCAAATCCCACAAATGCACCAAGTAGACATAGTTTCTCCCCCCATAGAACTGGACCACCTCTCCTGTGGCAGAAATATTCTATTTCCTCTAGCAACTCAAATAAACCACAACAAAGGTTAATACTCCCTACAACTTATCTCATTTACCGTTTGTGAATTGAAGAAAATCATTTATACCTTGTGACTTCAATGTCTCGGCAAGGGTATCAGCATCGAACGATCGGCATCCAGTCTTTTCCATCTCCTGGAAACCATTTAAATACAACTATCAAACGAACGTTACAAGCAAATGTAACGGCACAACCCATACAAAGTATCGAAATAATATCATACTACTACTAGTCCAAAAAAGGGAGAAAAGGGAAACGTAACGTCACATTAAAATCATATTACACTTGTCCAACAACAAAAACTGAATTTACATTGAGAGCATCATGAAATAACCATGTCGCTTTGTCTAGTTGGATCACATCATCCTTCCCGTCAGGCGTTGCCTTGAAGAAGTGATGTTTCTCAAGCGCAGCAAAGAACTGTCCAAACAATTCATCATTTGATACCCCTGGCAAAAACAAGAGAAGAAAAAATCTTATCTTCATCACAGAACTAGTTCTCAGTTACAAGCCATACACAATATTTGATCCACCCCTTAACTCTAGCGCTCATTCAAAGCCATATACAATGTGTCATATCCTAATTTCACAGAAAATGATTTAAACGCCTAAGACCAGATTTCCCAACTCTAACAGCAGTTATAACTATAAGTACGAACCCTCGAAGCGTTACCTGTTCCATCAGGCTGTCTAGTCCAATCCTCATCCTGACAAAGCACCAAATGCAGGTTCAGCAACAAGATCAAGAATACACCCAATTGTATAAACTACTAAACCATTCTCTAAATCGATCAAATGCATCATTTCTTCAACATCCATTTCCCTGCTTACAGACATACATCCTAAACCCTACGGCTTAACAATCTCATCTCGAATCAACACTATAACTCACTATCTGTCAGACCACTCCAAAAACTATTCAAATTCAAAGAGGAAACACAGAATAGAAACCTGCTGAGCTTTAGATTGAGAAGCACCAGCACGATGGACACCATGCGAGTCCATCGAGCGAAATAGGTTGACCAGAAGACCAGGCTCAACGGGACCATCATCGGAATTGAGATTAAGCTTAAACGCGTCGGATAAACATTCACGAGACACTTCCAGCCCTTCGACGTCGACTCCTGGAGCTGGTTCAACTGAATTGCGAAAGGAGAACAATCAGAGCAAGGGAAAAAAACGAGAGCGAAGTCGATCAACAGAAAAAAAAAATTAAAAGCAGCTAACCGGAGTCGAGGAAGTCGAGGAAAGCTCGAACGATGCGGCGAGAGAGGGGAGAGTCAGTTTTCAAGTTCGTCATCTCTTCGCCCAGAACTGAACTTAGCTCGGAATTTCGAAGAATCGGGAAAGGCGGGATTCGTAAACAAGGGGAGCCGTCAGCCGTAATATAATCCTATTCAGGCGCTAGGAACCGGATTCAGGTGCTAGGGACCGGATTCAATTAATTTATAGGAAAACCAGTAGGAGCTATCAGCTGCCAGACCGGTCAAATACTTTCACTGTTAAGTGTCCGAACTTTGTAACACAGGGCTACTTGGAACCATTTCCATCCCATGTTTTCTAAGAAAATGTCACTTCATGCTGTTCGGATTGCTGGGGCGGAAACTCAAAAGAAATTTCGTGTGACGAAATAGGAAAAGCGGTTTTTCGATTAGCACCGCAGGGTGATCATCTGTTAGGAAGTAGTTCTTACACTTATATCAGAAGGGACTAAACTACGCTACAACTTAGTTCCCTATGTGGCAATAAAGAAGGCGGCGGGGTGAGGTTCACAGCGAACAAAGTCGAATATTTTACCAGGTGCTGATTACCAACGTCGGAGGCGACGACGAGGTGGTCGGGATTAAGGTGAAAGATCGGCATACGGGGTGGATTTCAATGGCGGGAAATTGGGGCATAATTGGCAGTGTTTTGTTGACCTAATTGGGCAGCCGCTGTTAGTTTCGATATTTTCAGGAGACGAACGCCGTCGCCGCTGTGGGCGATTCTACAGCGCAATGACCCCCAATTTTGGCAATCAGTCTGCCTCCACTCTCCTACTTCTAGTTATACGTTCCACATATACCTTAAATCTGACCTTGGTGTCTTACTTAGCCCTTGTAGTATATCTCAATCATCTTTGGAAGTGTTTCTTTCAATTGATCTTTTAGAGTTTTTACAGGATCAATTGACGATAACTAACAGACATTGCTCCAAACTCCGTCAATTTCACTCTACTACAACTTCAACCACATGGTCTCCTCCAAACACTTACCTCCGGTGAGTGTTTCGGGTCTCCTCTTAACAATTGATCCGTTGTCTCTACAAGTCAAATTTTTTTCAAAATCGAAATTGGATATCCAACCGCCTTTCACAACTCCATGACTGTCTCATAACTGAATAAAATTCCTCTTCCTCTGATTAGTTGCCATTTTCAGAGATTTCTTATATTGCCTGTTAATTAAATAAATCAACAATTTTAAATTAGATGGCCGGTTTGGCTTTCATTTTATTAATTTAATTAATTATATAATATATACATCGCCCTTCGTTTAAAGTAGGCTTGGCAATGGGTCGGTTACGGGGCGGTTACCCCCTATCCGTTGCCCGTTAAATTTGCCCACGGTTTTACCCATAACCGCCCCATTATGCGTAATGGGTAAAATTTTGTTACCAAACCCATTTTGGTATGGATTTCGGTTATACCCGTGGATTTCGGGTTTGTCCAACAATATGTAAAAATATGAAAATTACGATCGTCGAATTAAAATCCGGCAATAAATAGCATCCAATTCTCGGTCTCGGACTTCTAATTAAGAATCCGTAACATACATAATTGACCATCCGGATTCCGGTTCCGAACTTAAATCGGATTCCGTTCTAGAACTTGAAACTGCAGAAGGTATAGTTCATCTCATTCACTAGTTCATACATTCAGACTTCGAATTGAAAACTAAACACAATCAAAACACTTAAATGTTCGAACTGAAACTCAATCAATAAACTTAAATGTATCAACTACAGCAAAATCTGCAATTCAGCAACTGCAATTCAGTTCTTCCTTCAACTATGCTACTTCAGTTCAGCTACTTCAGTTCAGCATCTGCAATTCTGATTTCTGCACCATTTTATTCAAGACTCATCAAACGTCAATCAATTCAAGAAGCAACATCAAACTGTCGGTTAGAACACAAACCTTAACTATTCGTCAAGGATCGTAATAAATCGCAACATCATCTCCATCCCCTTGCAGTGGCCGAGTGGTTCCTTCTCCATCCGTTATACACGTTGGAATCGTTATAAAAAGAAGTAGGGATAGTGAATAAACCAAAGAATGTATATACTAACTAACCAAATGCATCTTCAATTGTCGAATCATCCATCGCCGTTGTTGAGAACACGCCTTCGAGCCGTTGCACTTCCGCTTTATCTACAACTACGTAAAGTACGGAAATCAAAACAAAAACTAAAACAATCATGAACAAACAGAATTACATAAACAATAACAATACCGCATGCTTATCATTCCCGCAACCGGCTCCGCAACACATCATTGCCTCGACCGTTGAAGGTTGCGGCCTACTCCGATGGGGATCAAGAAGCCTCCCACCGGAACTAAAGGCTGACTCTGATGCAACCGAGGTTACCGGTACCGCTAGTAAATCCCTTGCAATGCATTGCAAAGTGGGATACTTCACACCACCAATTTTCCACCACCCAAGCAAATCAAAATCAGGTGTCCTAGGATGTAGTTCCTCAGCTAGATAGTGTTCCAATTCAGTGGTTACTAAAGAAGGTCTAGATTTCTTTCTTTGGCTTACAAACAGCATCAAAATCCATATCCATGGCGGAAGAATTTGGAACCAAATTGGTTGAAGAACCAATGTTATGGGCTGATTTTCTTTGATACTCAAGTACCAATTCGAAACTACAGATTTCACCCTTTCACCAACCGGATCAAGTATTGGGACTCCCAAATTTAGCAAAGATAAAATTCTACCAATGCCAACTTAAACCTCGGATCCAAGACAAGAGCAACGGCCAAAAGCAAATGAATGTCATCCCAATACTTAGCAAACTTATTCCACATTTTCTCGACCATCGAAACAATCATCGAATCGAATCATCCAACCATTCCATCATGCTCAATCTTAATTTACGTACTTCGGAAAAACCGATTTGCGTAGGGTATTTAGAACCGGATGTAACCTCCGTAATCTCTTTGAAAACAACAAGTTTTTTACATACAATTACAAAGAAAAATCCCAATGATTATCCGTAGGGAGAGAGTTGTACTGAGATTCTCTTTGTTTCAATCTAGCAAACACATCCTTATATGGGATAGCAGCAGAAAGCATGTTGTACGTAGAGTTCCAACGAGTGGGACAGTCAAGCACAAGTTTGGTTGACACATTAAGTTTCAATTGTTGAGCAGTCTCGTGAAAGTATTCAACTCTCCTAGGTGTGCATGTCCAAAATACCACACTCTCTCTTATCTTTTCAATCCCATCTTTCAGAACGTCCAGTCCATCCCTCACAATCAGATTAAGGATATGGGCAGAACACCTCATATGCAAAAGAGCACCATCCTTAATAAGATTGGAAAGGAGAAGCCTCGTCTCACTAGATCGATCATGGAATCATTGGTAGTACAATTATCAAGCGTAATCGTTGACAAAGTACTATCAATGTTCCAATCAAGAAGACATTGAGAGAGTCTTCCAGCCAATCTCTCACTAGTGTGAGGGGCAGAACGTATAGAAATCTAATTAAATGACTTCTAAGCTCCCAATTGTTGTCTATGTAGTGGGCGATCCACGGCCATGTAACCCCTTTTCGATTTGTGGCAGTCCACATATCGATGGTTACAGCTATTCTCCCTTTGTTTTCATCTATGACTCGTTGAATTTTCGACCTCTCATCCCCATAACGAGTAATGATGTCCTTCTTAATCGTATTCCTAGTTGGGACTTTAAAGAGAGGGTTTAGGGTACAAGAGAACCTTTTGAAGTAGAGGTGGTCAACCATTGAAAGAGGATACTCATGCATCAAGATCATAATGCAGAGTTCATTCTTACAAACCTCATTGCTAAACTGATTGGCACTCAACTCACTATTACCCTTAGCTTTGTAGTTAGGGCCTAGGATTCTCTGACTACCATCATGGATTTGTTTGTGAACGCAACGATTCCTATGAGTTCTTAAATGGGAAGTACCATTAGTGGACTTCCCAACCAAAACCTTCTTACAATAGTTGCATTTGGCTTTTAAAATTCCATGAATGAACATTCTGGTGAAGTGAGGCCAGACATCTGATTTTAAGGGCCTAGTTGAGCCTAAGGGAGGATCGACAACATTATTTGCATGTTGGTTTTCAGGATTAGCAAGGGAAAGGAGTGGTGGTGGACCATTATTATTCTCAACTGGTATATTCGAGAGTTGTTCAGGTGTCATCTGATTGAGAAAATAAGAACACAAAACAAAAAAAGGAGAAAATAGTTTAACAATTACATTCATTGAAGAAAGCTAGACAATTACTATTAGAAAGTAGACCGTTTAGCAGTTTATTAAGGGCTTACTTAACAGTTTAGTAATGCTTAACAGTTTATTAAGGGTTTAACAAATTTAGTTATAGAGTTTAGGGTTTACGAGTTCAGTTGAGGGTTTAATAGTTTACTATCAGAATTCATAAAGAAGATAGATTATTAAGGGTACTATTAGAAAGTAGACGACCTATTAAGGGGTTAACTTTAACAGTTTATAAGGGTTTAACAATTAGGTAGAGAGTTCATGGGTTATGAGTTCAATTGAAGACAAGATAAACTTGGTTCAGCCGTTAACAATCTAATATAACACTTCTAAGTTCTAAACAAGTTCTAAAACTCTCAAATGTTATACCATTACACAATGTAAGCTTACCTCAGTTGTAGAAACAGATTGTTGTCTTGCCTCCCGAACAACGATTTCAAAGTTCCACTGCCTCCTAATTAGCACCAACTGTGTGACTTCCTCCTAAGCAGAAACATACATTTTATTATAATACTGTACTTACAACATTGCTATGAATCAAAGGAAAAACAACCACAAACCCTATACTTAAACGTACCTAAACAGCGGAATGAAACCAATTTTGGCCCTGATTCTATAACTCTCTAGTCCAAAAGCAAGAATCTGAAACATATAACACTGCAAATCAGATTTTTCACATAATAACAGACACAAAATATTCAAAGAGTCACAAAAGCCACAAACACATTCACAAAAGCCACAAACACATAATAACAGATAACTTACTGGTATGAAATGAATCGGAAGGAAAAATCCCAAATTTGATAAATTAGGGTTTCTGTCTTCTGGATTTTGTTCGACGAACCGCATATGAAGCAATAAACCCAAAAATTAGTATACAATTTATACATGCGAGGATAAACAAAAATAAGGAATGGCGAATAAAAAACTTATCTCGATTTGGGGAAGGAATCCTTTGCATGCACGATTCGAACCGGATTTGTATGGATTGAGGCATTTTTGTCGCTGAAAGGGGTGATTACGGGTAGGTGATGATTATAGTGGGGATGGATTCGAAGAACATCAACAGAAAAGGAGGTTTTTGGCGGAAAATTAGGGTTTCAGTGGTTCGAATCCTTTGCATGCACGATTCGAACCAGATTTTTGCGGATTGAAGGAGTTTTGTAGTTGAATATGGGTAGGTGATGATTATAGTGGGGATGGATTCGATGAATATCAACAGAAAAGGAAGATTTGGGAGAAAAATTAGGGTTTCAGTGGAGTTCTTTCGAGAGGAAGTCGGGAGAAAATTTCGGAGAGAGGCTCGGAGGCGTGAAAAAATGGCCGAAATGAAACCCTAGTCTGAAAATTTTGCTTTTATACCCTATATCAATACTACGTCGTTTTAACTCACGGATTGGATATGGGTCGGATAAGTTATTATCCGTATCCGCCCATTACCCGAAACTCGCGGGTCACGGGCCTGACCGAAACCGGTAAACATCCATCGGGCCCAGACTTTCGGGCTGTATTCGCGGGCGGGCTCCACTGGGTAACCTAAACCCGTGGGCTGACTGCCAAGCCTAGTTTAAAGGCACCTCTTGCATGTTTATTCTTTGAATATATTCTTTAATCTCTAGTCCAATGCATGACGTCATTTCTCATTGATTTGAGAATTTTTTTTTAATCTAAATTCTTCTCATCCCCCTATTTATTTAAGTTATTTTTCTTTTCATTCTTCGGTTCCCTTCGCTTGTCATGCTATCTTCATTTTGCTATTTTGTTTTAATATATTTAATCGTCAGTTAATATCAACAACTGATTCCATTTTTAATTATTCAGTTTAACATATTCTTCTAATGGACTCTAGTCCGTAACTAAGGTCCACAACAATTTGGCATCATACCATTGTCAGTAAGCCAAAACCAATAATTTGACATCATACCATTTTCCAAGTCGTTTTCATAGTTAAACATATAGTAGCCTAGCAAAATTAATGTATATTTGATTAGTCTATCATATCGAGTTTAAATAAGGTTAATGTAGGTTTTCGGGTTGTCAATCCGCCCCCACACCCCCTCCCCCCTCCCTTTTCCTCTCTATTTTTCTGTCTTTCTGTTGGTGTCTTAAATTTGGATTGGTTCGATATATTGATCGTTCTTTTTAGAGGTCTCGTCCAACAACAAAAAACTCTGCAACGACTTAAAAATAAGTGCTTATGATCCATGCATTAAATCAGTTTCAAAAGGCGACTAACGGTAAACACATTAATTAGTCTAAAAGAACGTCTTTTTTTAAGACCAATTAGGTAAGATCTTGTATGATTCAAAACTTAAAGATCTTCAATCGTAAAATTCGCTCCAAAGACGTTAACAAATGATATATAGTGTAGTTCCCAACTAACATCGATGAACGAAAGAATACATTCCGAATGTACCAGTCAAGTTCATTCCAAGATCTCAAAACGTACATGCAAGTTCAATATCTTTATAATCCACACATTAAATTAGTTTGAAAGAAGGCGACTCCTTTAAGAGAAAATCAAGTAAGATTGCAAAGCTATTGTCTAGTCATCTTGTAGGTTTTCGGTGCCCAAAACTGCCTATAAGGTAACACCAATCTTCTACAAATCTTATTCTGAATGCACCGGTCAAGTTCATTCCAAGATCTCAAAAACCCAAGTGCAGGGTTCAACATCGGATCGATAATAGCTTTTCTATGTGTTCTGTACTCAATAGGATGAGTAGTTTTTACCATAAGAAAAAACGTAACGTGGCTCCAAATTTTAACTTGAGCCTCGAGACTCAATTCGAGATCTAGACAAATGGTTAGCTCAGCCAACGAGTGATTTGGTCAGGTGCAGGTGGTTTCCAGTTTGACAAAATCAGCCGGCGAAGGCACTAAGCTGAAAACGTAGTCGTTTCATCTGTGCTAAAGACCAAGACTTGTGTGGCAGACTGCAGAGGTATCACCAGTCTGGTTTATAATTATACTGATATCCTAAAGGGAGGGGAGTTGGCTATAATAATATATGTTTTAGCTATATATACATACGGTAGCTGCTGATGTCAGACTGATTTCCTAACTGTGCAGGAGGGGGCGAGAACGAATCATTTTCTCGATCGCTTGGACCTTCTAGCAACCTGAAATCGACACCCAACGAACATCAGGATATAGACATGATCCATAACAGGGGGGAATGATTCGAGATAGAAATGTTTACCTGCGATTCGTCTGATGCAGTTGTCTTGGGGAGAACTTGGCGACCTTCCTTTCCCTTTGCTTCTGCAACCAGAAATCCAGATTGGTACTATTAGATCATACATTACATTGTTATCTATGGTTGTCAAGCAAAAAGCACGTGTTTCCGGAAATGATACGAATTTCATGCCATACTCGAGAAGGTGCCAACCTATCTATCTACAGTAAGCAGCTATCATAAGGGAGTTATCATTAATCATGAGACATCAAAAACAGTTGGCAAACAGAACGGTTCGATACTAGTCTGCTGAAGATGTATATCTTTCAATCTGACCAGTCAAAGAAGCAAGTGGCATTAGTGTTACCTTTTTGATTTGGCAACCTTTTTGGTGGCTTCCTGGCATTGACCCCACTGGTATTAGTCGTCTCTTTCAGCACACTCTTAGTCGTCTCTTTCGGTACATTCTTAGTCGTCTCTTTCAGTACACTCTGAGAAGAGCAAGCCAGCAGTTCACTGCATCATGTACTCAACATGGTTTAGTCAGGTGTAGCAGCGGAAAATCTTGCAGACAAATAAATATTAATATGCTCGGAATATATTTACATCTGTAAGCAAACCTAATATATCCAACCTTCAGTACAAGTTAACTAAAATATTCAACCTTCATGACTACGATAGCCAACCTTCACAGTAAGTTGAACTAAGATATCCGACCTTCACGACAAACTATATCTTTATAGAATTTTAAAAAAAACTTGTAATTATGTATGCCATCCATACCAATTTCAGCTGGTTGCGTTAATCGTACACCTATTCATGTCACTAACGAGAAAAAGTGCACCGATATGACCAAACATCAATGACAGAACGAACCAGCTAGGTAGGTCGAACAGATGGTGATGAACAATGAAACATTAGCGATTGGTGATCATTTGTCTAAACAATTTAACCATAGCTCACCAGTGACTTGATTGTTTAGTAGTTGAATCCTCTCCCAATATATTCTCCTGAAAGTGACAAAGCAGCAACAGCAGCAGCACATAAGGGTTATTAATTGAACAATGAGAACGTCTCCAAACCATACATGTACTTCGTCACAGACATGCAAATGCCGAGTAATCATCTACTTATTGAACAATCATTTTCTTACATTCTAGACGGCAAGTTCAAAAGCAGAACCATAATGAAGTTTCAGAAGGATTATGTAGTCTCATAAACAAAAAATTAGATGAAAGAAACAGTACAATAAGGAAGTGGTTTTTCTTGATTTGTGGATACTACCTTTTCTGTCGAGCAATTACTCTTAGCATTATTGCATGTTTCATCATCCAAACGTATCAACTCCATCTCTGCACTATTATCAGCAGTCTGCAGGATTGCAGAAAACACAGAATGAGAATTGTTAAGAGTGTAGAATGAGAGAAAAATGATCACAAGAATGAAGAATCAACTTATCTAGAGAGCTTGCTGCCAAACTCGACAGAATAATTTTGCTCCAGAGAGCTTCTAGTTACCTCAAGAATATTGCGTTCAGAAGTGGAACCAGCTATCCTGTCTATAGATAAGCTGACGCAACAAAAACAAGGGTTACCAGACAGTACATTGTAAAAATTCAGAAAGGTCTTTAGGAAACAGTCCTAACCGCGTATCGACTGAAGATGGAAATTTAACGCGCTTTGAAATGGATTCCTCAGGCTGTCTAACGTATTCCTACATCTCAAGTGGATCATAGAACGTGAGATTCCAAACAGAGTCCTAAACGTGACTGGCTATCCAATAATTAAAAGATTTTTAACATATATAAAAGACTTACACCGCTATTCACTTGCAATGATGAAACATTTCCGTCCGACTTTTGCTGTAGTACATCATGCTGCAGCACAGAAGGCGTGGCAGTTGCAGGACCAGACAATATGGGCGAACTGGACAAGATGGGCTTTTCAAACTTAGAGGCACGACCTTGGTTGACCTCTGTTGATGTGGCGTCACTGTAATGGTCAGTTTCAACGGTGGGTGAAAGAGCTTCTTCTAATAAACGTCCCAAGCTGAAATCCCCAGCCACTGTTGCCTGGGCTTCTGTCAAAATCAGATTTTGCAAATGGATATGCTCGCACAATTCCGAACTTAGTGAATGACTAAACTCAACATCTCCAGAATGCAGCTTATCCTCATGACTATCCCTACCACGTTTATTAGAAGTCTCGGCAGACTGACAATTACAGAGCAAGGAAATCATTGTCAAGGCAGAAGTTTGTAATATCCAATGAGCAAGAAAGAAGAATTGAGAGAATCAATGCCAAAATTATCGTACGATGACTACTTCGGACTTCAGAATTGGAATGAGCCTACTGAATAAATTTTGACGATCCGCGGAGCTGCTGATGCATTTCAAGTTAACCTGAAATAATGCATATATGACAATTAGCTACAACAGAATGACTAGCAAGCAGAGTAGGCATCAATAATGATTCACTTCATTGGAGTTCTTAACTGGACTTAATTTATATAATGATGATGGCAGCAAAACTGGTCCTGGCTTCTGTGATACGGACTTGCCTTTATGCCGCAATGAGTTCACAATGGAGATCCCAATATCTGCTAGAATTTGCAGTTTCTGCACCATAATTCGTTTCCAAGATCAAATATAAGGCCAACGCAAGCTAAAACAAGAAAGTTGAAACTTCAATAAAACCACAATACGCACAGGAGTGCCTTGAGGATCAACAGCATCTTCTGCTCTTTTGATTGCGCGGAAGACAGAGAGCAAACGCAGGATGGTATAATCAGCAAAATCCAAGCTTCCGTTTGCATTAGTTGACCTTGTTAATTCCTGTATAGCCCAAAAGAGTGGACTGGAGAAAGCAACGCGCAGAAATCACCTCAACACAAATATTTAAATATTTTTAGACAAAGTAAAGAACCAATGCAGTATCAAACGTAGGATTGACTTACATACCTACAGAACCGAGCATAAACTTGCTCATCTTGACAATCCTCATGTGGGAAGCCATCATCATGAGCAAGAATGTGGATCAAGAAAAAAACCATAAATGCAGGGTCATCTGTAGGAGATTCTCTTTCCCCCGCTGACATTTGCTTAAACTGGGATATTCTGATGTAATATTTGATAAAGTCTTTCATGTATTTAGACGACTACAACAACAACAATGGTAGACATTGCCTTAGTAAAGTAAAGTCAGTGATGCATAAAAACTGACACGGAATGAGATATGAAACATACAGCTTCACGCAGATCTTCACAGGGACCACATGCACCCAATGCAAATGCACATGCATACCTACTAGGTATAGCATGATTCGCCAATAGCTTATGCGTTTTGTAAAGGAATAATCTTCTAACTACAGGAGAAGGGTCCTGAAAATTGAATAAATCCGCAGTAAGGGACATATATGTACTCATAAAGAAATCAAAGATGCCTTGTGTTAGATAAAGTTCTGACATTAACAATCTCACAGCCTAATGCAAATCAAGTATAAGGGCAAAAAAACTACTAATTCACACACAAAATAGAAGTCACTACTCAGATTCACATACATCGACCTTAATGAGCTTTGAACATTGGACCAAAACAAAGCAAAAGTTAATGTCTCAACATCAATAATAGGAACACAAAAGAACACTCTATGATCGTTCTCCTCAAATCTGTATTAGAACCAAAAAGAGTAACGCTCCTATCCCTTCCATGTAAAACCAGTACTAACTCTATGAGAATAGTAAGTACTTCCTACAAAAAACGCATACTGAATCTATTATTAGTTTCTGAACCTTTTATAAACTCGTCGCTCAAGTGAGTGAATTATTAACCATGGTCAAAACAAAATTTTAGGACTTCTTGTCTACTAAGAAAACATCTCTTCCACTCATGCGACAGTAACTGCTGAATCTCCTGAATTGTAACTGAAACCAATAGTGTATAACTTGCATAATAAACAGAAAAGTCTACGAGAAGGAAAAAATGAACCTACGTCATGCAGTCTAAGGTGAAGCCTGAACCTAGTTTATATATACAAACTAATCAAACATAGAGTGCAGCATTCTAAGTAGAACGATATATCATACAAGAGATCTTTTAAGCCCCTTCTCCTCCAGCAATCTATATATTGAAAACTGTCCAGGCTGCATACCTTTGCCATTAATATTGTCAACTGAAATATCTTATGAGAAATATGCAAATCCCATCTCTTCGAGAGCTGGAGAATAGATTTTGCAGCAGCTAATCGGATATAAGGCTTGTCACTTGCACTGCCCAAAGGAATTCATTAACATCATTGAAGCAGTCTAACACAAAAGGCTAGACAAGTAGGAAGTGCAAGAGCAATTACAGCGCAGTAAATACAGGAAGAGAGGATAAGCTAATGTGGTTAATGTCATTCAGTGTCTAAAAACTTGTTGACTTAATTCCTTTCCAACCGTTCCAACTTCCAGCGGAAAAAACTGAAGGCAGTAGGGAGAAATGAAAGCCTTGCAGCGAGTACAATTAACGAGCTTGCGATTATAGAGGAAACCAAGGTTAGAAAAGTTTGAGTGTCAGAAAGAGCGTGCTTATTCTACAAAAACACAAGTACTGATAAACTGTAATGACAAAAGGGAGATGGAAGGTAGTAACTTTTTTACCAACTCTGAACCCAGCCACTTACGGGAAAAGAGAAGTAAAAGCGATGATTTTAAAGTTTGTTGATTTTAAAGTTTGTTTGTCATTCTGGCTAAACTTAAGGGAAGGTTATGCTCCAACAACCAGAGGAGTATGCAAAGATTTCAAGCACATTGCAGCAAATGCTAACACTGAACAAATGAGAAATTTCATGAAAACTTAGTATATACCATGATACGACTTCATCGGAAGTGTCACCTGTCCGTAGCATCTTCAACAAAAGACCCAGCATTTCATAAATTTTCCGTTTTAAAAGAGATCCTTGTCCTTGCCCTGGCAGAAAGCTCTTGACAAGTGTTTTCAGTGCAAAAATCTGCAGAGGGTAAAATATAATTAAGAGCAGAAGACATTCCAACAAAGTTGCATGCACTCTACATGCTCCAGCAATGAATTTATGCTTCCAAATCTTTGGGAACAGTAGATACCATCAATCAAATAAATTAAATTACTTATGGGAGTGTAATGTAATCACAAGCCTACAATCTCCGAAACCTATCCTGGATTCAGGACACAGGACCAATGTTCAGCAATCAGAATACTAAGGCCACAAGCTTCATGAATGCAGTTGCTTCTGGGTTTTGCAAGTTTCATTTAGCATGACGTTGGCGGTTGGACCATATGTCCTTTCTTTCTCTTTCTCCTTCAACTTTGAGTTAAAGCTGAGACAAAGAATTCTATCTCATGGTTCTCCTACTCAAGGTTATAACTCAATAAATAAAACTCGTTGAAACTTGAGGCAATGTTACACAAGTTGAAAATCCAACACATCTCCACAACAGGACAGAAATAACATAAATTCCTCTTAAAAACTACCTTCAGCTTACAGGAATCCGTGCAGTTCAACATCTCCCCAGAACACATTGGATCGTCAGATTGATTCAACTACAGAGGCAAGAGTTCACAATACTTAATCAGCAATTAGATTAAAGAACTGAACAAAAACTGAATAATACAGCATGATGGTATTTTTACAGCAGGAATGAAACCAAAATGCACAGATTCTACTTACTTTGAAAATTATATCAAATATATACGATCTGATCTCTTCACCATGTATCTCAGATGCCGATACAGAATGCCGCATAATACAGCCCAGAGACTGTAACACAGTTGAAGTGTTCCACCCACAACGAAGAGAATTGACAAGTTCCTGCAAGTACCAAGCGAACAAATACCAAAGAAATCACTATAATCATCATCCACGGATGCATATTTATTAGTCAACTTAATCCACATGTAACATAAATATGAAAAGGAAATGGAAATACGTTACTAACCAAATCCCGAAACACTGTTCTATAAAGTACAACAAAAATTCAGAAGAATAGCACGGGAAGTCATAAACTAGGAATACCGTACAATCTTTCATAACACCAAACAATACATTCGAATGTGCCCAATGATAAAAGTAAGAACTTTTTCTCATCTTGACCAAACAAAGTACATGGTACAACTAAATTTGAGCTGCTTAGTGCGAAGGGAGCCAGTAATTTGTAGATTCCCAAAAAAGTATATAATCTAAGAAAAATATGATACCATAATGAAAGCATTAACATCATATCATATCTTATACATAACCCAATGTTTTTCATGCAGAAACAAGTGTAAGACATCACAGAAGGTAGGTCAGATGTAAATGTTGTAGAATAATTGTGATGAGAACTCACAGTAGCAATGCAGTAGTATGATACAAACATAATAAATGCACACTGAGCACACATGATTAGGCAAGAGCGGCTACTCCCCAACTCAAATTAAGTGAACTGAAACATGTTTAATTTAAATATAGAGGAAATTAAGGAAGGACTGTCAGCATAGCCTGACCTCACAAAATTGTGATAGAGCAGCTTGCTCGGAAGAACCAGCCAGTGAAACGAATGCTGAAACAGCATGCTTTGCCTGAACACGAGTTCCTTCCAAAGACACTTTCCTAAGAAACGGGTAGAAATCACTGCACCAAGAAAATAATGATGATATTAAACAACTAACTAATACAAGAGATTGTGCAACCAAATGACATTACACCTAAAGGGCCAACCAGAAAACAACGGTGAAATTCTTGCTTATGATATATCTGGTGCAACTACAGGATTATGCTCAACTTAACCTACCGAAACAAAACAGTTTCTTCAAGTACTTGATGAAAATGCAGAATGGGCAGTGGAGGATGCTTGCGCAACCATCAATATAGGCATGAATGAACAAGCAATGTAAACCTCTCATGCTTCTATGTAGGTTGTCTGGCTAAATGATTCACAATTAAAGAGGAACAGCATTTACATTGAGGATTACTCTTGTAAACATAATTTCTTAATGCATCATTAAAATGTGGCATATCTCGATTATAATGCATGTACTATATCAGCTTGCTCAAACACCTACTGCATCCACCGCACAGAATACCATTGTCACATGCTTACCACCTGACAAAGATCAAACAAAATAGAAACAATGACCTCAAGTTGGCAGATATTTGGGAACCCGCTTTTGCTAGTACTTCAATCAGCACTGCTGTGAGAGTATTATCGTCCAACAGCATCTGAACTTCCTTTTCTGAACCCCTTAAAAGAAAGGGGAAAGCACTGATGACAGCCTGCATCCATAATTTTAGTTACTTTTTGTCAGAATGCAAAGTAATTTGTGGTCTACCCAACTTATTCGTAAGAAAATAAAACCATATTTAGTAGTGGCAGAGGACATTTTGTACATAATATAGGAGGTCCGATCAAAATCTCAATAATAATAAACCCGAACAGGTGGACCTAGCTAATGTGGGGATAAATATATGACCA
The DNA here is from genome assembly GCA_030674075.2 of Linum usitatissimum. NCBI lineage: Eukaryota > Viridiplantae > Streptophyta > Magnoliopsida > Malpighiales > Linaceae > Linum > Linum usitatissimum. The sequence goes on from JAUJYP020001374.1 coordinate 5,564,185, forward strand.
CGTTCACTGTATCAACCTCCATATAAGCAATATTTAGATATAACATTGCGAAATTGCGATACATCAATGACCGACCTTATTGGCCAAATGGTAAATGTCCACAAGCGGGAAAATATACTTCAACTTTATTTCACCTCATCACGTTTATCAAATGCACCCCGACAGTAAGTACATCTAAATTGGACGTTTAAGGTAACTCTTTTTTTTAACTCTCGTCTAAGATAACTTCTTTCTGCATTCTATAGAAAATTGATCTCATTGATAGAATTAGAAATTACCATAAGGAGTTTAGCAGAAGCCTCCTTTTGTTTGCTTTCATGCACGTTGCTGGAAATATTAAGCAAGATACAGCGTATGATCTCCGAGTTGAATATGGTAAAAGAACACTTAGAAGAAAGTAATTGTAGAAAATCATGTTGTGGATGTTTGTCTCCAATCACTTTCTGAAATTTATCCTGGCACAGAAACAAGAGTATGATCAGACAAAAAAAAGAATACATAACAAGGATGATCAGATGACTGCAACCAAATGCAAATTTTAGAGTCCCCCTTTTTACAAGTTACACAAGCACAAATAATACTGAAGATTAAGGAAATTAAAAAAAATACCACAATGACTATTCTCATCAAATAAGACCATAATACAAACGGAAATTATATGCTAGGATCAAGTTTTAGTCCACATTAAGTGTTCAAAAGCTAAAAAGAAGTACAGCAAGTTAATTATCGGAAATCAAGTAGCATATTCTCAAATTTGGATAAGTAAAACGTGAGATTATACCCTTGAGAGAAATCCATACTCTAAAGGCTTAGCATCCATATCGTAAGATAAATAACAAACCAAAAGAGTACCCTATTCACTTGCACATCAGTAATCGCTGAATCTCTTAGTAGTAACTCCAGGGTACTGAAAACATTGCAGTCTTTCATTTGGTTCAAACTATTAAAGCATTCTGCAGCCTTGGAGGGATCAGGAAAAAACGCCGACATATTTATGACTAACTTTTTTATTTTACTCTCCATCACTTCCAAACTAATCCCCTGCAATAGAATCATATTGCAATATGGTTAGGCATCACATGTAATCAGAACAACAGTTGAGACATCAACTCAAAAGATGATGACATTACCATAGCAGCACAAAATTTCATGTAACTGGAACATGTATGTTACAAGACATTATTACCCAAACAATTATGCAGAAAACATTAACTGTAAATACTAAATAGTTTGCACGTTAATGCATGATTTAAAGTCCTTGTTACTTGTGACCGTCCCATTATTAAGCTTTCATTGAGATATAAGATGTCGGGGATGTACCTTTGCTTTCATTCTCAAAGATAAATAAGTTCGCATATCTGTCTGTAATCTGCAATTAGGATTTGAGAGACCTCCATAAAGAAAACCATGTATCTTTTCTACAACAACATAGCTGCAGAACTTCATCAATAAAAAATTATAGCTAAAGATCACTACCTGTTTTTCTGAGACAGAACAGAGGACAGGACCTTCCAGTGTGGAGGAGTGAAAAGAGAAACTATATGAACCCAATGTTTGCTCCTCTCTTCAGCAGAAAGATTAGCTGGAAATAAGTCCTCGCCAAGAACACGCTCCACAATTTGGAACCTAGAGAATACAGTTACATCAAACATTTATAAAACAGAAACAAAAATTATAAAAATAATTAGAGAAAACTGACCTGAACTCCTTACTGTCTATATGCCATAGCATCAAAACTTTAGAAGGAATCTGTTCAAAGTGATCTTCAATAGCCATAAGCCGTTGGGAACATTTGCTACAATAATCTCGATATAATTCCATCAACTTCACCAAGGCCTTCTTTCTAACAGAGAGCTGCTTTAAGAAACAATTGTGTTAAGATCCCTTATTCTCAGACGACAGAATATATTGGACACATAACTCAAGGATTGAAGTTGTTTGCCTTCTTGTCCCTCAGTCTTTCAGTTGCAGATAGTATTAGACCAGGAGGAAAATGTTTCATATTAGTACTGGCTAGGTCACATATAAACACAACTGCCTGTGTACGAACGTCGTCACTGAAGTCCAACAATCGTCCCTCAAATGCGGCTGTGCAGTTGAGACATTAGGAATTTAGGACTTCAAGGAAAAATCAGGGTCAAAAACATAAACGAGAGACCTAACAAAAGGACTTGCCAATAATCTCTTCTGATAATTTTCCCCGTGGATTGGCAATGTAACTAGCTTTGGCACATTGAAGAGCACTGAGTCTAACTCCCACAGATTTATCAGAAAACCTGTTCTTGAACTCCATGAGAACGTTGTGATGTTGCTGAGCAAAATGGTCCCCACGTAGAGCAAGTAGTTTCCCAAGCAAAGTGACAGCTTTTAATCGGACATCAACCTGGTCAGTCTGCAGGAGCGTGTGTGGTATCTCTTAATGAACAAGGTGAAGGACACATGCATTGCATATCACGAAAAAGATATCAATATGTATGTATTGTGTGTGTGTGTGAATGCAGAAGAAGGGTAAATCATAAGTTCCATGCAGCTATGATTTCATTGGAAACCAAGAAGAGATTATGATAGACGCTATACCCGTAGTTCTTCAGTCAGGTAAGGGATGACATTAAGAAGCATCTCAGGCTCGTGTTTGTAAACTTGAAATAAAATATCATGGTAAGACTCTTTTACTTCACTTTCAACTCCATCTCTTTCCAAGAAGCAAGAAGTCAAAAAGCGACAAACGGAAGGCTTAAGTGTATCATGAAACTTGTGGATAATTGAAACAGCAAGCCGTGACGGACCCTGAAAAGTCAAAACATGGGAGGAGGACAAGGGAAGAATATATCAAGAGAAACGCAAACAAACTGCAACCAAACAAAGAAAAAGGAATGAAACAACTGTTTCCATCCAACCAATAATCGAAGTAAAAACAAAAATAAAGCTAATTAACAGTTTTTAATACTTTAGAGACTCTAATCTACTCTTTGGTACAAGATTTCCAGTCAACCAGTACTGATTCATATAAGTGTCTAATATTTTACTGATGTCAAGAATAAAAATGTTCATTCGCCTAAGTTCCATGGTTGAATTCTGAACTAAGAACCCATTTAATCTAATGATTTTCATCAACAATCTTAACTAAACTACATGTTCCTAAGGTGCCATTCCCAAAGCACAGAAAGTTGAGTATGGCATTAAGCACAAAACACAGCAGATTGATTAAACCAGCCACACACATACTAACTTTCCTGGTTAAATCGGTACAAGTTGCATGAGTAGATCCATTAAGTCCTCACCTCTTCTTCCTTTATTAGATTCTGTAGAATTACATCTACAAGTCTTTGAGAAGGCTCCTCGTCTATGATGCGAGACATTATATGCAATATATTCCTCTCCACGCTACTACCACGATGCCCCCTAACAAGAAACACAAGGCGTCACTATCATTTTTGTAAACCAGATCAAATTCGTCAATATATCAAAGCAAATGACAAACGGCCATTGTCTCTACTCATCATCATACTCCAAAATCCTTAGCAGACAGTGGAATGAAGAGAAGGATAATCAATCAAACAATGCAGGGAAAGAAATCAAAGTCATATAATTAAAACTCAACATGCCCATTTTCTCGGGAATTAATTTCTTCTTGATGTGTGCACATATACAAGCCATTCTAGGTTCTGTTATATGGATGCAACTGAAAAGGCACAGCGAAAAGTTCAAAAGATCAAACAAGTCCGTCAAACGAAAGCAACGAGCTATTGACAATTAGTTCATCAGAATGCCTAAAAAGGAACACTAGATGTGGAGATAGATCTTACATACCTCGCAACGGAGAAAAAGATATTGAACATCTCGACAACCAAATCTCCACAACCGATATCCAGCATTATCACATAGCATTCGCATTTAGCTACAGTCTCCAAAACGCTGGCCCTCTTCCCAAAGTAAGGGCTATCAACGTCAGCAAGCTCCGAGAACGTACCGAGCAGTAGTTTGAAAACATCCTTCGCGGAAGAAATTGTAAACAGAAGCACAAATCAGAACGGAAGATCAATGGAGCTGACGCAAAAGAAACACACACTGAAATTTCGATTTCCCTTACTCCGAGATACTTATCATCAAACGGAGTCTCCGGCGCTTGAATCCGGAACAACTCAGCGACACAGACGGACACCAAGAGCTTGACATCTCTGTCAGTATGGCGCTGAAGGCCGCGCTTAACTATGGATTCCTTCAGTGGTTTCAACGCAGCTGCTTGCTTCTTAGGAGCTTCAGCTTTAGCCGAATTCTCGAGGAACGAAGTGTGCTCGATTTGAGCTAAGGCATCCGCCACATCCTGCATATTTGTACAAATCAGAAACCGTCTAAGCAAACACTAGAAGTTAATGCTACGAAAAACAAAGAAGATAAGGAAGCGGCGGCGCACTCGGAGTAATTTGATGAGGGAATCCTTGCCGGGGCGAGTGAGACGGCTGAGCTCGACGCCTACTTCGGAGACACGTTTCAGAGGAGTAGTGTCCATTGATGCGGAATCTGGAGAGCTTTGAAAACCCTAGGATTTTTGGTGGAGTGGGAGAGAGATGAAGGTAGAACTGGGCGAGGGATGAAGGTTGGTTAAGCCGGTGCGGTTTTCATTTTTCTCGGCTTTGCTGAAAGCAGCAGCTAGGAAGAGTGTGCTGCTAAAATGCTCTAGTCTGGGCTACTGAAAAGTGCTAATTGAAACGAGAGGGTCAGTGAATTTTCGATTTTGAGCGCCAGGTGAGCCCGCGCTTTGCTGCGCGTAGGTTCACGCGATGTTTTCATTTTTAAATTTAAGCAATTAGTGGAGCGATATTTATATTTTGCATTAAACTCCCTCATCAAACACTTGCGATCCTATCCGTTTAATATTCGTATAATACACGTATATGTATAATATGTATTTAAAATTTTTATTTTTTACTATTATAAAGTTGTATTATTTTTTATTTGATACTTCACAGGCTAAACACGTACAAAACTCATATTACAAGTTTCATACATGTATTTTAAGGAATCAAATAAATATTTTATAATTTTTATCAAATTTTTAAACATACTGCTATATTAAAATAAATAAGTATGAAACTCCAAATGTATAAAAATACTCGTACTGTATTCTTCTAACTCGATTACGCTCAAAACATTCTTTAGCCCACGCATAAGATATAATGTAAGTAAGCCTGGTTATAAATCAAGCCACTTTAAGAGTTGTTTCATGTTCGGTTGGATAAAAAGCGATCAAAATTTGATTTAATTTTAAACTAGTTGGCTTGCTAGCAGGCTTGGTAATAAACAAGTCCAAATTCGAGCCAATCCCGGTTCTGTTCAGCTAGATTACAGACCAACTCGTTTGAGGTTCGATTATCAGCTCGATTAACGCTTAAAAGTAGGCTTGAGGCTAATTTTCAATTAGTATAGTGTTTAAAAAATTTAGTAGTTTGAATATTTTTATTTTATCTAAAAAGCAAAAATGTGACGATTCAAATTCATTTAATTTTTTAGTTTAATTGTTAACTCAAAAATTAATTCGATTTGTTAAAAATTATAAAGAAACTGAGCCGAAATTAAATTTGATATATAAGACGACTCGACTCGTTAGCAGCCCATCATAATAGTTTAATATACATGCCATGCGTATTTACCCTATTATTATTTACGCGATCCGTAGTTATCCCCATGAAACTCTCGCCGGAGACGCAGTGCGCTTCTCCTGCATGCAAACTCTTTTCTTGTGTTTTCTAATTATACATCTCCCGGAACTCTCGCTCTCTCTTCGGCCATGGAAATGTTCACCAAGCTCCACTCCCATATTACTCCACTTACCAGCTCCACTTCACTCCACTACAAGCCACTGTCCCACTCCTCTCATTATCGCCGCACTCCGTCGCCACAACCGTCGCCTTCGCCTTCATGTGTTCCTCAGCCGACCCGACGATGGGCCGCCACCTGGCCCAACGCCTCGTCCAGATCGGAGTCACCGACGTGTTCTCCGTCCCGGGAGACTTTAACCTGACACTCCTCGACCACCTGATCGCCGAGCCACGCCTCAATTTGATCGGCTGCTGCAACGAGCTTAACGCTGGTTACGCCGCCGACGGCTACGCCAGATCCCGCGGCGTCTCCGCCTGCGTCGTCACGTTCACAGTCGGCGGCCTTAGCGTCATCAACGCCATCGCCGGAGCCTACTCGCGTAACCTCCCCGTGATCTGCATCGTCGGCGGACCAAACTCCAACGACTACGGTACCAATCGGATCCTCCACCACACGATAGGACTCCCGGATTTCACGCAGGATCTCCGCTGCTTCCAGGCCGTTACCGCCTTCCAGGCGGTGGTGAATCATCTCGAAGACGCGCACGAGCTGATCGACAGAGCGATTTCAACTGCTCTGAAGAAGAGCAAGCCGGTTTACATCAGCATCAGCTGTAACCTTCCAGGGATTCCTCACGCCAGCTTCCTCGGCGAGGATCCCGTTCCGTTCTCGCTTATTCCAAAGGTGAGCAATCAGGTAGGACTCGAATCCGCCGTGGAAGCGGCAGCTGAGCTCCTCAATGCAGCTGCCAAACCGGTCTTGATCGGCGGTCCGGAAATCAGACTTACAAATGCACGCAAGGTGTTTGTGGAATTGTCTGACACTTGTGGCTACGCAATTGGCGTGGTTCCTTCAGGCAAAGGCTTGGTGCCAGAGGACCATCCGAAGTTCGTCACCACAGGAAGCGAGATTGTCCAATCCGGTGCCGATGCTTATCTGTTCGTCGGAGTGCCGGTCTACAACGACCTGGTAGTTGCTAAGCAGGAGATGGCTGTAATCGTGCAGCCAGAACGCGTCGCCATTGGTAACGGACCTGCGTTCGGATGTATTGTGATGAACGAATTCCTCACCGCTCTTATCGAAAAGCTCACGCCAAACAGCGCTGCCTATGATGAACACGCCAACGGCTCCAAACCGGAACAGGAAGAACACGGTGATGATGATCAAGAGCAGACTAAGGACCATGTGAAGGCGAAGGTGTTGTTCAAACACGTGGAGAAGATGTTATCAAGCGAAACTGCTCTGATAGCCGAGACAGGGGAATGGTGGAAGTTTACTCAAAAGCTCAAGCTACCAAATGGCTGTGGGTACGAGTACGGATCCTCGATGGGTTGGTCAGTTGGGGCGAGCCTTGGGTACGCTCAGGCCGACCCAAAGATGCGAGTGATTGCTTGTGTTGAGGATCGTAAGTTTCAGGAGACTGTTCAAGATGTTTCGACGATGATCAGGTGCGGTCAGAAGAGTATCTTCTTCATTGTTGTGCTGATGAACGAGAACAGTTACTGCTGTAAGAAGTGGGACTATACAGGAATCGTTGACGCGCTACATAATGGGGAAGGAGATTGCTGGACAACAAAGGTCACTTGCGAAGAGGAGCTCGTGCAAGCGATCGAGGCTGCTACTGGTGGGAAGAAAGACTGTATGTGCTTCATCGAGGTTGCTGTTGGTTACGAAACAGTTGAGCCAGATCAAGCAAGCTAATAGGCCAGTTTAGATATGGAATATTGTATTTTATGTTCTGTGACTTCCATGTTGTTCGAATTTGTTACGTTCATCATTCAAATAAACAATTTTTTTGATGAAATCTCGAGCAATTTGCATGAAGATGAAAAACATTTGCTTTCTCAGATGTTCGAATTCAAACCAGAGAAGATGAACCAATTCAAAGCAGGTTCCTATCCTCAAATCAATCCGAACCAGAATGTGGCTAGTTAAAGATGCATAAAACAAAGTGAACTACTTTAAATAGGCAACAATCATCCCTAAGCCAGGCTCCTTGAGGACTATACTGGGGGGGAATGCAAAATTCAACGTCAATTATTATAAACCATCCACAAGCAGAGCATTACGGTACAATTTCATCATCATCATCGGCATCGTCGTTGGCTCCATAAACACCATATAGTTTACAGTAATATTTGAAAAGGGTACTCAATATTCTAACAAAGCATTATAACGCAAGTTAACAAACAGCTGCTGCCGCTTCTGCGGTTTTGAACCGCAGATTATTCCTCTTCCTCGGCCTCTTCAAGCCAGTTAACGAATGGCTCTAAGGCCTTCACAAAGGTTTGCCTGCAATAACCAGCCACACATCAGTACATGCCAACAATGAAAAGATACTACACTCTCAGAACCATACAACAATTCAGTTTAACTTGGTTACCTGCCCTTAGGGTTGGTCCCTTTGCGGAACCAATGGAGGATAGTGTCTTCAGCAAGCACATCCTGGTCATAGAGAGACCTAACTATATCAGGAAACAGTTTCATCAGCTTAGTGTCCTCATAGCACTGCATCTGCACTTTGTACAGAAGTTCCAGCTCAAGCTTCCCACTTGTGCAATAGGTGTTCAACAGCTTCGCCCAGGATTTCACCTGTCACCACAAAAAGATGCTCATAAAAAAAAGTCCATCAACATCACGGTATATAATTAAGATCCTACCTGGCGCAGAGCAGCATTAGAGTTCTGCTGCTGGTTCTTCCCAGACCACTGAACAGCATCCATCAACACATCCCACAGAATTCGGACAACTTCGATTTCCGGAAGCTTAGCATCAGCGACACGTTGCTTAACAACCTCTAGAACCTCTTCTTGGTCAGCCTCCTCGGCTATTAAAGTTGTTAGAGCAGACTTCATGTCCTTCAACTTCTCGTCGAATATTTTCTTCTCGTTGTACTCAACCAATTGATGCATTCCTTCCTTGCTGTTAAAAGGAAGAATCCGCTTTAGAACACAACATGCATCAAGTTGCAGGGAAAAGATAGAATAAAATAGATTATAACATACGTAAAATGCTCAGAAAAGGCTTCAGCAGTGCGCTTTGAAGTTGGGAAGAAAACCAGAAGATTGTCTTCCACTTTAGCCCTCTTCAGCATGGATATAAGGTCATCAAGATTGTTATCCAGTAAATACTCCTTAAAGAAGTCGGTTATAAACGCAAGAACTATTCCTTTCGCCACAAGATTATCCTTGAGCAGTGGCTGCAAGACCGACTCCGGCGGAAGTCCCGATAGTTTCTGGGAGAATGCAAGCGCTGTGAATATTGCCAGCTTCTTCCTCTCATTCTCGTCGCAGAGCTCCAGCGACTGGAGAAACCTCCGCATGACATTTTCGAGGTTCTTGATGAGAAATGGCCTCCGGCGTAGAATCTTCTGTACGTAAATTACAGAAGGCAGAATAGCTTCACGGTGGGGCTCGCTGTCTAGAAAGGAGTAGGGGTGTCGTTCGCCCTCATCGGGTTTTGTTGTGCCGGGTTGGGTACGACCTCCTGTGAAAATAACCTGCAAAAGGAGCGGGTCAAAGATCAACATACTGTCATCCTACATTCAACGAAATAGTATACTATCGAAAATAAAAAACCTAATATAACAGAGATGAAAAATGCTGGCCTCGAAAAAGGTGTCGCCGTATCGTGAGAAGTTGAGTTCTGAGGATTCGAGGCTCTTAGCAACAAGTTCCTGTGGAAATTGGTAATTCGTGATTTAAGATTCAATAACTCTTGCTAATACAACATAAATTCATATACAGCAAATCATGAGGGTATATACCAAATCGCCAGAATTATCTAGGTAGATCTGGACCACTGCATCCGAAAATGCTGCAGGGTCCAGCGACGATGCAATGTTCCGTTTGCGGGTCTTAATCCGCGTGCCACTGTTCAAAAACACCAGAGTTCAGTATATGTATGGTCACAGTGAACTTTCATTGAGCTGTTACATTAAAACAATTCATACTACAGATTGCATAGTAAATTTCCAAAGCACTAAATTCACAATCAGAATCGCAACTACATAATGAAACTTAAAGGTATGAACTGCCCATTAGCGGAAAAGATGATATAGTAAATAAGACTTACCCAAGAGTGGGTCTCTCCTTTGAGCTGCAAAATCAAATCAAACCAACAACAGTTATCAGCTAAAAACAATAATCAAACAAGATAATCACAAAGCATATATTCTAATTAAAAATAAAGGACTGATCTTTAGATGCAGATACAAAAGACCAACACGTGGAAATCATGCTTGGAAATGAATAAAATCAATATCAATTCCAGCAAAATCACAATCAGAAATTCCAATTTAATAAGTTATCAGAAACCCTAGCCGCCATAAACAAGCACCAATTGGGAGCAAAATCGAAAGTACAAAAGCTATCACAGAAAACAGACGATAAAATTCAGGGATAAACCAATCAATAAAGGACGAAACAGATCCATAAATATAACACAGTCGGTGCCTGAACACACAAAAAAAAGAGTACTCATTCTTTTAAGATGAAACACGGGGAAAGAAAGGTCAATTACAGATGGAATAGTTATGAGAGATTGATGAAGGGTTTCGGGGGAGCTGGGATTTACCTCATAAACCAAGTCGAAGAGAGAATATGTGAACGAGAGAGTGTTTTGTGAGATTTGGAGCTCTGGGTTTCTTCGTTAAGAGAGAGAGAGAGATAGAGTAACAGAGCAGACCAGAAAGAAAAGGAAGGGAAGATCTTTATTTTGGATATTAATTTGGTAAGGAGGTTCGCGTTTGAGCCAGGCCCAGAAATTCATCCGCGAATAGTCGGGTCAGATATTGGAGCCCAGCTCATTATGAGCGGTAAAATAGTTTGGCATAAGAAATATCGACCCGGCCCAGCAGTGGCTGACTTAAACACACGGGTGAGTGAAGACCCGACCAACCAACCGACCCGAACCATAAAAAAATCTAGTGGTGCGTTTGCAAGGTGGGATTTGGGATGAAATTTTCTCACTCGAGCGGGAAAATTAGATCCGAACGAAGTGCATTTTGGGAGCTATCTTTCTCATTTACATCTGAATTTCATTCTACATTCCGCCTGCCGAACAAACCATAGATCTCGCAAGTTTCATTCGGATATAACATGCACTTATATGCATGCATGCGGCTCAAATTTGTTTAATTTGTTCAAATCTGTGTTCTGATCGGTTCAAATCAATTTTGATTTGGTTCGCTCAAATTTATGTTTAGTTCAGCTGACTATCGCAAATTAGTTTTGGTTCACTCAATCGGTCGATGATACTATTTCAACAATTTTGTCCCCAATTACACGTGGAATCTAAATCGCTGGCTTAGGTAAAACCATAAAATCGTATGATTTTCCTGCTATGGATGAACACACATGAACTCTTGAACTGTAATAACTGTCGTTGCATTGAAAAAAAACCAGTTCATGGATGTTCGGAGCCAACAACAACAACAAAACTGAACCTTGAACGTCTTCTCTTCCAAAAGCAAACGGTTGTTTCTCCCTTGCGCAAACCACTCTGGAATTCAATACCTACCTATGAAAGGAAAACAATGAGAAAACCATGTACAAAGTTCAGAAAAAACCGAGACGACACATTCACCACCTGACCTTGACATAACTCGCTTTTCCGGCTCACGATACATAATTCCCTGACCGGTCTCGATAAGTTCAGTTCTAAGCAACGGCTTTGCTTCTTGGACTTCCATCCCTGCATATTTCCCAACAATTATTGTTCCATCTGTAAAACCTTTCAAGTAAGTCAACCTCTTAGCTTCAGCAAGCTTGTCCTTCTCGTTCTGGCTTTTAATCTTCATATCCAAGCAAACTTTTTCAGCAGCCTTATCTCCAAACTCCGGAATGTTGATAATCGGAACTACCTCAAATGGCATTACCCACTCATCCTTCACGCTGAACTTTTCCCTAAAAGCAGGTTTTGTTTTCAAAACATGAAGAGCCATATAATCGTCCGGGGCATCACTAGGCACACTGGTGACGATCCCCGTACCTTTGTCTGTTAAGATGGTTAGTATCGGAAGGGCATATATGACATCGTTGCATGAAAGAGGAGACCTCAATGGAAGCCCAATAAGATCATAACAGTGAGCTCCAACAAGCAAGTTGGTTTCCGAGGAATCTTCAAAAAGTTCTGATATGCAAGGCTTAGGGCCGCTCTGTATGTAATAACAAAGACATCAGTTTCGTTAATTTCGAAGGCTCCATATTCCCCCTCAGGTAACACCCAAGCATTAGTCTGCCCGTACATGGTCTCCGGCATTAATGTAGCAGCAGCTAGGTAAACATTCTTACCCTCTAGAGGACCCAACTTTGGCGGAAACGGCTTTAAGACCTCCTTTTTTATTAGAGTATAATCCTGCGGCAGAACTCCTTCACCAGATGCCCTGTTATGATCTGCACATGGCTGACCATCTAAGGGGGAGAAGGTTACGTATCAAACATCCTTCACAATCTTACCCATAGCATAACGCTTCCTCATTTGCCACTGTACAAAGGAATCGAAATATGGGTTGATATTCGTGGTCACAAAAGAATTGTGTACCGTAGTAGAATTGTATAGAGGTAATTAAATGAATTATCTATTGATTTGTTAAGTTTATATTTCAATAGTTTAGTATAATAGTCTAGTATAATGTAAATAAGAATTATGTAATATCTCAGTTTTACATATTGAAATAAATGAGAAATTGTCTCGGGACGAACATCCGACACAGTTTAGAAATAGTACAAAATATATTTAAAACTATACATAAATGATATTAGTAACCTTTTCGGAAAAACTAGAATATTACGTCAAACAACTTATTTACAGAAGCTGGTGTCAAATAGTGAATGTACCCATCTTTTAAAACAAATCCTAGAAATATACAGTTTCAACAACATCTCAACTTCAGCTTGGCAGCAGATAAGCAGATCCTCTATTAATTCTTCTAATATCATATAACTTGTCAAGAACTGATGGGTATCTCGGGGCCAGACTTTCGGAGTTATCATATAAATACCAATATTGGAAATCATTGGAAAAAACAACAATATAGCATGTAAAACACGTGGTACAATTCTAACTCTAATTTCCATATTTTAATTGGGATCCCGGCTCACGACTCATATACATGTTAGTGGCACCAAATCGAGCTGCATATAGTGACGCCTACCAAGGCCCACTACGATAGTTAGTTGTGACGCTTACTAAGGCCCAGCGCATAACAGAAGTGTACTAAGCACGATCGTCAACATACGGGCTCTAACTAGGTGATCAATCAATACCAATACTACCCTTGTAACCGAACTTGTTCATCTGAACAATTACATGTAACATATCATATCAAAAATATATCCCTTAGGATATAATAGAACAATATATGGATCACATCTAATTGATGTCATGTCACATATAATGCATTTAAAATATTTAAAATTCAAGTATTATTCATGTAATTCAAAGAAACATAAAAAGAACAGGTAAAACATAAACATTTAAAATGCAAGATATTACCCCCTTAAACCAACCCACATGGAATTAAACGGGTTGACTCGAAATACGGTCAAATGTCCAAGAACGGATCACTTATGGCTTAACTAAAAATTGGTGGGCCAAACTGCAATAGCTGAAAAGTATTGGGCCGTGAATGGAACAATTCAGAAGTTATAGACTTTCAGGGGCTAATTCAAAAATACATAACTTTAGGGTCCAAACTGGACATTTACCAATCATCATCGTCACCACCAAAACTCGAGCAAACTCCAATAGAAGATTACGTAAGGCTTCATCTCGATACTACAAAGTCAACTGAGGGATTAAAAGGTCATGGGTTGGTCTGGAACTCGCCGATGCAAGTCGACGTCGGAGAATGAAACAGAGAAGGAGGGAAATAGTTCTGGTCTGCCTCCGTTTAATACTAACTCTGGACGGCTTTAAATAGCTAGGCGATATCTCACGAGCGACAGTTTGGTCTTTATTCGAGTAATCGACACCTGGGTTCGCAGTTCGGCGCCGGAAGATCCAATAGCAAGGTGAATTGGACACGAGTTCAGCATATGGATTTCACATGGGTTGGTCAAGGTAGAAGGCAGAAACTCGAGTTTAATCACATATCGATTTGAAGGCGGCAATCAAAAGTCAGTGTGATTCAAAATTGATTGTTTAGACCACTCGCTCGGTAAGGCTAGCCACGAAGTGCAAGGGGATGGCGGGCTGCGTTTCACTAGACATTGTTTCCCCGTTGTGACTAGATTATGTTCACGTTTCTATCCATGTTATGTATGGAGACTCATGTATTTATGTTTGTTGGTATTTGTTGTTATGGACGAGACCATGTTGTCTTTGACATTATGTATGGGAATATCATTTTCTGTTATGAGAACATCATTTTTTATTAAGGAATGGTAATCAAGAACATCGTTTTCTATGATGAATATAAAAGTATACATGACATAAGTGAATGTTTAGGGTGTATAATTTAGGGTTTCAAAACAAGTATTGGGGAGGGTATAGGATTAGGATTTGGGTTCAGGGTTTCAGAACAAGAGTTGAGATTTTTCTTTCAAAAAAAAGTAATAATCAAAACATAATGGACCGAACAGACCGGATTTCCGTCCGCCAGCTAAGCAAGACGGAAATCCGGTTCGTCTTGTTTCGATTATTAATCTTTTTTTCACGAGATATCTCGTTACGGAGGCAAAGAGATAGTAAATACACACCAACTGCGAATCAACCCAAAAAGTGAGGACTAACGACAACACTCGAAGGTGATATTTAAAAGCCTCACGTGCCACACAATGGGCGGTTTTATTACCTATATTAAACTTGTACGGAAAGTAATTAGTTTTGAAATTAATACTAACATTTCACTAGATTAAACTGAATTAGTGTTCTCAACACATGATCCGACTGGTTTGCAATTATAAAATTTAGTAAAGTTGCTAACGTGTTAATCACATCTCAATTATAATTTATAACGATTTAAGCGACAAAATCACATATGGTTAGACTTGTCGGTTAAATTTTTTTAAAAAACCATGATTGGAACCACTAAGAGGTTTGAATTATCAAATGATAAAAACATCTCTAATGATAAACCATAAGTCATTAGCTACATATGGATACAAATTCTTAATAGATAAATTTATATGTAAATTTTAAACCTTTTCAGGTATTCCATAACAAAAATTGATGATGATTTACCTCTAACCTTAACCAAACGATTACAAACTCAAAACGACACTTCACATTGCCGTATGGAGCTATAAGGGTTTGGGGTTCAGCTGAATAAATAAAGTCAGGCTCAAGATCAATGGTCAACTTCAATTTGTTTGCTTCAAGTCTTTCTACTGTTAATCACCGGATCTCCGGCCATCACTTCAGGGACGATAAGGCTAGCTCAACATTTCTCGATATCCTGTCATGAACTGGTTCCTGTACAGCACAACACAACTCAAAACAACGGCATAACATGAAGGTATTCTGTTTGTAGTAGCTGACTGTTTTAGACTTTAGTACCTCGATCGATGGTGGGTCGAGTTTCGAATTCGTTATGGTTTCGTACAAGAATATGTACCTGTCGTCAGTCAAATCGGTTAGATAACGAGTCACCACTTTTTTCGAAACGAAAGACCACATTGGCAAGACCAAACCAAATCACCCCTCCAAAACACCAAAACCAAACGAGTCCATAGATATGATTAACAACTTATGAAGCAAATTTTCTCTATAACTTACCGCCAAGCTAGCTCGGTAACAAGTTCTTCTGGAGCATCAGGGAGTACCTAGAATGAGAAGAAGAATGATGAATGAGAAAGAAGTTCACTTTAATTAGCCATTCATAGCTAAAATCTACTAAGGATTTCTTGACTTGACTTACCTTGTCTTCATAAGGGTTGCAATGATTCTTGAACCACAACCTCAAGAACTCCTACAATGTCCGAACATCACAAAGACAATCACTAGACCGAATCATGTACAAAATAGCTGCACGAAGAGAAAATCGAGCATTTTGAAAGTGAATGATGTTACCTTATCGACGTTTTCAGGTTCGAGGCCGTTCTGAAAACGTTCCTTGTAAGAATGAGCGATCCAGTATCTACTTGAGTCAGGTGTATGCACCTAATATTACGAAATAAAAGATTGTCTCAGTATAGTTTTTGGAGACAAGTAAGCTAGGAAACTGGGGGGAACTCGAATACCTCATCTATCAATAGAATCGAACCATCTGAGCCTTTTCCGAATTCGTATTTTGTGTCCACCAATATTAAGCCGTGTTCCAAAGCCACGCGCTACATGTCGAACATCAACCAGGAGTCAAAAGAGAACAAGAGAAATACACATTCCTACAGAGTGACTAACTACAAGACTAACAAACTAACCTGACCATACTCAAATAACCTCAATGCTTTCTCACTGGCTTCAGTGTACTCAGCTTCCGTCATTAGTCCAAGTTTAATTATCTGTGTCAGAAACCAAATGAGGTCACTTAATCACAAGTAAAACATGTCATAATGATAAAAAATAATGCCTTTCAGAGTTTGTGCCGACGCTATCTATGTACCATATGTTCATTAGCATCCTCCAAATACTACCACACCATGACCGAAAATTCAAAGCATAATCCTTTAGAATGAATACCTCTTCTGGAGTTACCGGGACATCATGATCCGCAGCCTTAGTTGTTGGAGTTAGTATATTTGCTTGTAGCTTTTGGTTTTTCACCAAGCCTATAGTAAGGAACACCTTAGCAGACCAGCATTTTAGCCAATATTTATTAATGTTGAAACAATTTATGAACTCGATATATGTAACCCACCATCAGGTAAAGCATTGCCACAATAGTTCCGGGCACCTTTATTGTATACCGTCCATAACGATGTATCGGTACTTCCTGTCACAAATCCTCTAACTACACAACAGTTGGAAACACGGAATAAGCACACCAATGAATCAAGAACTGAAAACTACACGCAGCTGAGGGAAAATGCTCACCTACGAATTCAACAGGGAAGACCGAGCATTTTCTGGCAATTGTGACATTCTTATCAGGAACAGAAACAACAGCATTGGGAGTTATATGAGATGTTCTATCAAACCACCATAGGCTAGTCTGATTAAGAACCTGGAAACAAAGATTGTGAAACTCAGCAACTTGACTACAGAATTCAAACTAACCAGTTAAAACAAGAGAGGAAAGGAAGGAGGATAGACATATATACTTGTCCTTTGAAAGGAATGGAAGCAAGAACTCGATCGAATGCACTCTGCCTATCAGTAGTTATTAGAACAAGGTACTCTCCAGCATCATATATATCCCTCACCTGTAAACAATGCCAAAAAAAGGTCTATTCAGGATCCTACAAATCGAGTTATTGGCGTATAATAAATTAATAATTCATCCACCTCTTAACCACTCTCAGGGAAAACCCAAGTTCAGAAACATTTGAGATTACCTTTCCTCTAACTTTGGATTTGAGACCTGGAACAGTCAAATGAAGATTCGTCTCGGAAAGGCAATTGGACAGGCCGCCCTCAATAGCACCAATAACCTCTTCTTTGCGGCCGCCATCGAACATAGCATCCATAGTCAGTTTATCCAGCTTGAGCTCACTCCTTTTGGGCTGCAGCATTGCAGAGGTAGAGATTCTTCCAGAAATTCGCCTGGGCTTCGGTTGAAATGACGAGATTGAAGCAGCAGCAGAAGAAACAGAACTGGGAAACAAAAGCCTCTCTTTGTTGCTTACAAGGGTTTTGGGAGGGTTTAGAGTTCTCATACTCTGTACCATCTCTGCATAAATTAAAAATCGAACTTCAACCCATCCAGCTACAGTACTGTATAATTCGAGCAAATGATTCAGTTCAAGCATCCATTCAAAATGACATCAGTGTAGCCCAAGTGCTCCGAAATCAGTGGGCAACAAGGATTTGGTCCGAGAGGGGCGAAGATTTATACTCTTCTAGTTAAGGATCAGAACAAACAAAATCGGTTCTACTATACTCTAGTACGAGTTTCAAGTTTCGATCTTTTTTCATTGGCTTAGCCTAAGACCCTAATAGCCTTATAAATTATTACTGTACCTGGTGCCTGTTGGAGCCGGACGGCGGCTGGACAGCGGCAGAGAGGCCGGGGCGAGCTGGAGCCGCCGGCGGGGACTAGGAATGAAGAAGTGGAAGCTGTTGGAAGAAGAAGTGGAAGCTGTTGGAAGAAGAAGTTGCGGTCGAGAGGACGAAGATAATGGGAAGAGACGACGAGTTGAAGAATCACGGCGGGAGGGACAGAATCACGGCGGGAGAGTTGGATGGCAATGGCGGCTTCTGCTTTGCTTGAGGAATAGTTTTTGAGATTTTGTAATTATTCGGCCCAAGATAAACGGGCCTATACTTGTGCTGTCTTCATGTTGTATTTGGGTCAAGTCCATTTACCCTATGGCCCTTATTTACAGGGCTTTTAGGGATCAAAATGATTCCTATATTTGAGCCAAATCACAAACTTATATCCGTCCTATCAAAATTAATCACGTTGAGTCGCTAATGTTATATTGTTTCTTTTATAAAGCGGGCAAGATAGTATTTATAATATGCTTTTGGAGTGTATAGCATAATAATGACGGTCAGTAATATTGTCCATCGAATTAAGACGGTCCATCAAAATCCTGTCATGTATGCCATCAAGCAGTAACCTACTTAAGGCTAGTTAGCTAAGTCCGATAAAGGATAGATTCATGTGCATGATTCACCCGGAAAGGCTCTAAACGACTCATTTACTTTTGCATTTTATATATAAAACTGAAGTTTTGTTTGTCATGTATATCTCCCAACAGGTGAAATCAAAGATAGCAACTATGAAAAAAATCAGAATCTATCTAAATTGTAAGATCAATTTTATCATTATAAAAAATTAAAAATAAAAGAGTTTGTTTTGCCACATGATGTTGGCATACACTTCCATATACACCTTGCCGATTAGAAAAAAATTGTTTTGAGTCGAATCAAAAAAATTTATAAAAAATAGCTATTTTTAACTGTTATTCCTCTTTTAAGAGCATGTTTTTACGTGTTATTCACCAGTCTGTTACCGAAAACACCACTCCCCGATAACGTGCACATGTAATCAGCACGTGCCCAAGAACTTCAGCCACGATCACGCCACTATGTGAAAAGTGTCATGACTTATCAACTTGACATTGTTTAAAACAAAGTCACCTTGTCATGGTTTAGGAAAGAACCAACTTGACATGGATTAATCACTAGTGCATGGTAGTCGTTAGATTGCATGCATCCAACTTGGAGATCAGCACGTTGATGAATCATCCCTTTGACTACGGCCGTACGAGATTATGATGGTACTTGTTTGACAGCCGAAACCAAGCTGTCACGCAACAGTATTGCACGAGGCCTTCTGACGGCTGTTAATTATTTGCCCCATAACACTAATTATTGATTTGATCGTGTCATTTTCCGTCGGGCTGGCGGATTATTATTATTATATAACGGAGTTAACGTCGCAGCTGACGTGACTATTCCAAGATATATGGGCCTACTTGTTTGGGCTCATTGTCGTATTCCAGACCGCATCTATTCCTCAGCGTCCATTATGGAACGTCTATTTATTGCCATAAATGTCGAAAATTCAATGGGCCCAGCCGCCCAGGTCCTTGTCCAGGAAAGCATCCACCTTCCTACATCAAAGACTAATCTTAGCGGTTGTTTGTCCGGGTGCGACGGGGTGGGTTCTCTGGGATGCGACGGGGACGGTACTCCATGCCCTATCTTAGTTTGTTTGATCTCTCGATTGTAGAGTTGCTGGCTATGCTTGATGTCATTATGCCGTGTTTTTAGTTTGTTTTTTTCGGGTAAACTTTGAGGGCAATGTTGAGAGGGTGGCGACCCATATTCGAGCTAGGCATTTCAGGTTGGCGGTTGGTGGTTTTATTGTCGCCGAGATTCATTAGCCTCTCTTGATAGTTTCCCTTTCCCCTAACTGTTCGGCAGTCAGATATCGTTTACTGAAACAAGTTACTGAAATATTTTTAATGCGTTAAGTCCGAACAGATATCGTTTACAAAAGAATCACGCCACTTAAGAAGTGTCATGCCAAAATGGGTTGACATAAGATGATGAGAGCAACGATCTAGCTCGTGTTCTACCTCATTTCTACTTCTCCTAATCCATAACACCGTGAAAGTAAAGAGGGTCTTCGTGTAACAAGCATATGCAAGCTGCAATAGTAATCGTGAAATCCGAGAGATCTGTGTCATGTCTATTCGCCGCCAAGGTCATCAATTGAGTATCTGTCTCAAATATGCAACGCTCGTATCTCATGTCCCAATGGGTGTCAACAAAGCCTCGCCTTCCTTCCGCCTCCTGCGGTGGGAGGGGACTCATCAAATTTAGCCACCAGAACCAGTAATCTAACTGGCCACCAGAACCATCAAAGTCCGAAATGTAAGACTTACTTCCCAAGTCTTGGTACTGTTGCTTGGTACTTAGCTAGTTGACTGCTGCTTTGGACGTTGTATGTTGAGTATTCGCATGTGTCCACTAAAAGTCGACGGATGTCCTTGAAGAAAGAGCAAGTCTGTGTCGTATCCAAATCCAATTGCCATCAGTAGTGTGCACGCATGTACAATTGTCTTCATCTGGACTTCCCATGTGACCCATGTCAACCCGTACCATACGTACGTTTTTCATTTGGACTTCCAATAAGATATTTGCTGGCTCTTCAATCATGTCTCGTACATGCTAACCTGTAACTGATTGCAGACCAACATAGTGAGTGATACATTTGTCTATTTTACCATTATACCTTGTGGTTAGAATTGTTACCCCCTTCAACTGTGCGTGAACTTATCAACTCAAATCAAATCGCGATTGGTTATTTCGATAGAGTGGTGAGTGAACTATACAAGACATCATTTGTAAGATTGAATTATTGACTTTTGTAATCGATACTTTTACACAAAGTAAACTACCCAATACAATGTATCTACTCATTCTATATTTACCAAAGATAAACATAACTTTTGAAAAAATAATTCCTTAAACCAAGCCAAAATCAGCCCATAAACCGGACCCAAAAAGTCGATTCATTTGAATTTCACAGTTCAATAATATACTTTTTAACGTATTAGCATTTCAGGGATCGACTCGAACAAAAAGAAAGTATATATGTATGTTATCATTATACGTTGTAAATTCGATATACACTTATTTTATATTTACTTCATTTGTTTTTTAGAAATCGTTTCGCCTGATTTATTTTCGACGGAAAACATCCGTCACGTTGCATAAGTTTTTACTTGTGGAATTAGTGTGTCGACTTAACGTAGAAAAACTTACTGGCGTCAAGTAAAATACATTGGAAATACTCACAAAAGCAAAAGCGTACAACCGTACACAAACAGTAGACAAATAATACGACAGCTGTGATCTGACAAGCATGTGAGGGGCCGAATAATTCAACGGCCATCCTTATCTCAACCCAAATCAACGATGTCGGCGCGTCCAGTCCCGAGTACAGAAACGGTACACCAGCCGCTTTCCCCTCCATATAAAAGTCTCCTTCTTCCCCGACTTGAAAAGTCAGTTCATTTTCCATCCTCTCTTCCCTCCCTTTTTTCTTCCTCCTCTTCTCCGTACACCTGAACTGAAACCAAAACAGAAACGTTTCTCTTCTCTTCCGCCATCGTTCTTCTTCGTTTATGGCAGATAGTTTGTTGGCTCGGGAGGTATCCGATCTATGCCTGGGGAAGCCTGCTCTCAGATCTCTAACCGCCTCCGCCACCGTCGCCCAAGCTCTCCTCGCTCTCCGCCGGTTCGGCGACTCGTACGTTAGCGTGTGGAGCTGCAACCACCGTCAGATCAAATCTCCAGATGTAGGCAGCAAATGCCGGTGCGTCGGCAAGGTTTGTATGGTGGACGTCGTCTGTTTCTTGGCTAGAGAAGAGAATCTCAAGAATCCCGCGATTGCTCTTCAGAAGCCATTGTCGTTTCTTCTCGACGGCATTCCTCTTGGCATCGTCCGTCATTTGGAGCCTCACGCTAGGTACGAGATCCGAATTCTCAAAATTCCTGTCTGTTTTGAATTTTTGAATTTGAATTCTGAAATTGAGATCTGGTTTTATTATTTATGGACAGTTTGTTGGAAGCGATAGATCTGATACTGGAAGGAGCGCAGAATCTGGTGATACCGATTCACAGCCGATTCTCGTCGAGGAAGAAGCTGATTCAGAGGAATTCCGTTTCCGTCAGCTCGACGGTGCATAACGGCGGCGAGTACTGCTGGTTGACGCAGGAGGATGTAATCCGTTACCTCCTCAACTGCATCGGCTTCTTCTCTCCACTTCCTAGCGAAACAGTCGAGTCTCTAAACATCATCGATAAGGAATCGGTATTGGCCGTCCGTTACGACGATCCCGCAGAGTCTGCTCTGCCGCTGATCTCCCAATCTCTGGCTAAGCACACCTCCGTCGCGATTCTGGACGACCAAGGGAGACTGGTCGGAGAAATCTCACCGGCAGCTCTAAACTACTGCGACGAGTCCGTGGCGGCAGCAGTCGCCACTCTTTCGGCCGGAGATCTGATGGCGTATGTTGACTGCTGGGGCGATCCGCCTGAGGAGCTGGTGCAGCTGGTGAAAGAGAGGCTGAAGGCGAAGAATCTGGAGGCGGCGGTGGAGTTGATCGAGGAAGATTCGTCTTCGGGTCTGTCATCGGTATCGTCGATGTCGTCGTGCTCGTCTTCCGATGAGGAATTCGGCGAGAGAAGTGTCAATTGGAATTCGCCGAAAGTGGTGAGGAATACGGAGGATATCGTGTGCTATCCGTGGAGCTCGTTGGTAGCTGTGATGATCCAAACACTGTCGCATCGGACTGGATACATTTGGGTGGTGGAAGACGACGGGTGTTTGGCCGGAGTTGTTACCTACGCGGCAATGACCAAAGTTTTCCGGGAACGGTTGAAATCAATGGCCTAGTAAATTCGAGTTAAAAAAACCGGCAAAAATCAATCTTAAATGAATGTTATTATAATAAACTTTGTAATAACGGACCATGTTTTTGCCCTCTAGAATGGCGTTTGAGAAATTAATTTATAAGATGCGATCTAATTAGACCTACCTAAATACTGAATTAAATTGCTGATCTGGACTTTTTACGACTTGTAGAGTGGTATGTCCGATCGGATGTTCTCCGAATCAAATGGATTCGAAAAGTGGTATATCCAATCGAGTGTTCCAATCCTCGAGATCAAACGGTTCGATAAGTGGTATACCTGATCGGACGTTCTCCACGTCAAAAAAAGACTTGTGAGCCCAAAAACTAAACTCTGAAACTAATTTTTGTTGCAGAGAACGACAACAACGAATGGTTACAGAACAAGACAACTGTAGGTACGGGTTCACTCACAAGTTGTCACTTAGCATTTAGCAAGACTTTTGGGAAGCTATGGAATCTCGGAGTTTTGGGTTGTTAGGCACACACGCTTTCCCAGCTACCAGCAATAATGGATGGCAATGGGACGGGTTCGAGACGAGTTCATTCGTCCGATAATCATACCCGTCCCTACTTCTAGAACTCGATCGAGACGAGTTCAGGGTCTAGATTTGGCAACAAGAATGAAAATTTCTAAGAAAGTTATCTAGATTTGGCACGAGAATCAAAATTCATGGGAAAGTTTGAGTTAAGATAGTGTGAAATAGTTGAATTGACAACCAAAGGAATCATAATTCTTGTCAGCCAAACCTAATCTACTTCTAGAAGTCACATACCATGTGAACCCGCATATCTAATAGGTTTCGAATACCGGCGAGTATTCGATTTTCGTCGCTCCCCAATATTTTCTTGTACAATTATGAAACACATTACCAAAACATCATGCCACAATAGAAACAAAAACACCCATTTTATAAGACAAAGAAAGCAACATTAGAGCCTAATGTGAGATGTTCTCTTTTGATGATCTTCATTCGGTAGCCACGAAATAAACATATATATAAAACGATGACGTTTTACCGTGTGTATACTTCCCATAACCCGGTCAAATACAAATTTTGACTACATTGACCAACTCGGGTTCGGGTCATGGATAGATTCGACAGTCATCTCTATAAGGGTGACTAATCTAATCACCCACAGGCACAGTTACTATACAAGTCTACAGAACAAATTATTGGCATATGGTTGTGGTGGCCTCCTAACCTTTATTCCTTCATTTAATGCAGAATGTGAGATGAAAAACTTCTAGAGACAGAGAGATACAGAGAGCTAACCGGGAAAGAAGAACTAGGCGATTCTGCGGGCTTAAAACGACCTGAACGATCGGCGGCTGAGCTCAGAAGTGCACGACAACAGCGCTTCTCGAACTTGGACGTTGTCGTAGTCCATAACAAGAGCGTCTTCATACAGTCTTCTCGCCTGTTGCAGCAGCTTCACTTTCTCTCTACTGTTAGGAGGCCGCAACTGAGATCTTTGTTGCAGGACCACGCCCCATTTGAACAATGCTGCAAAATCGAAGGCCATTGAAGACTTGATCAGAACCAATATACTGACAGTAAGAGCCACTGTTAGAAATTTGACCTTGTGAAAACCCGTTGTCGAGTCATTTGTCTAAAAAAGGTTAAATAATGCTGGTTTCTCATTTGTAGATGACTCCACGTGGCTGCAAATGAGACCCCAAATTCGAAAAATTTCAGATAGTAGCTTTGAACAGACAGATTAGATACCATTTTAGATTAGAGATATGCAAGTTTATGTGATCTTCTATAGCTTCAATTCCTCTGGCCATTTTAGATTAGATACCAGGTTGATATTGAGCAAAAACTTAAAGATCACCAGTACTAGAACTACTATTCGCCAATACTTGTGAACAGGGTGAACAGAGAAGAATTAAACAGACAGATGAATTAAGAACAAGAGTATTTCACTACTTCACCTACCATCTGGTGCATGAACATTGCTTTTAGACATCATAGCGTCGAATTTATCAGTGGCAGCCAAGAACAACTTGTCTGCATCAAATGCAGATTCCTGCCATGGAAAATGAACATATAAGGAGTCAAAAAATAAAATCATTTATGTCAGTTAATCACAAGTACTGAACTAAGAGTTTACTAGAGTGCTTACGGGTCCAATATCAGCAATCAACTGAGCACGAAACGTTAGAGCAAGCCCCCAATTATAAAGAGCTCTAACATCATTCCCATCAATCGACAAAGCCAATCTGTAGTTTCTTCCAGCCTCCACAAGAAGCTCTTCACACTCTTCACAAACATTACTAAGTACTTCCACAAGCTTATCTTTCCGTCTCAGTTCACCGCGTTCCACACGCATCGAAGGAGCCTGATTCTCGAAAGACAAGGGACCCCATGTCGAGAGGGTGGCTCTCAATTCACGGCTGATTTTCAGCTTCAGCTCGCCGTGAAGAAGGTAAGTATTCCCCAGCTGCCCGACGGCTAAGAAACTCATAGGCTTCAAAGCTATGGCCTTGGACAGCAATTTAGCAGACTTGTATAACATGACTTCCCCATGTTCTTCATCTTGTCTCGTTCTAATGCACTCTTTGGCTTCTTTAAGTAGGTTGTTCGCCTCAGTAAGATACCTGTTGAATGCTGCATCAACTGAAACTGCTGACGAATAAGAGCCTTCCACATCATCGTTCAGTCACTCTTCTCGGAACCTAGAACTAAACGTTTCTCCATTGTTTCTCTCCCTGGTCCGGTAGCTGTATGCTCCGTTAGAATCCTCGAAACTTGTGTCTCGTGCAAACGAATGATCATTTTGCCAATAATCCTCCTCAACACCGGGAAACCTCTTTGCACCCTCAAGAACTACTTCTGGATCCATTTCTGTACTTTCCGAAATGATTCTAATCCTCCTTTCTCTATCCCAGTCCATAGAAAACTTACTGGAAGCACCTCCAGAAGAAACAAAACTACTACTGCTACCTTTGGAGTCATTATCAACACCTTCTTCGATTCCCCAAGCTCGATTACTCGACAAACTAACAGGATCGGCTTGTTTAGGATTGCCATTCTCTTTGACCTTGCTAGGTTTTGCACTAACAACCTTTCTGCCTGCAAAAATTCCTCCAACAAACTGTACAAATTCATATCCAACCTCGCCAATCTTTTTGCTTCTTCTGCTTGGCAATTTACGATTATCAAGTTTAGCACCATCAATCTCGGATTCGATAGCATTTCTAGTGTTCAATGCAGATTTCTGCATTGCTTCAATCACATCAGCATAACGTTCGAGTTCATCCATCCTAATTTCCTTACTATCAATAGCTCTAAACAAACTCTTCTTCAGTTCATTCACCTTAAGCTCGAACTCATTAAGAAAATCCTCTACAGCATCGTTATAAATCCTAGGACTAGTCGATTCCTTCCCCTTCTTCTTAACTTTACCGACACTAAACAAATCAACTCCACCACCGCTGCGGACAAATCCGAAAGAAAATCCAGCGGCAAACACCACAGCCGAAGCCGGAACCAAAGCGATATACGAAATCTTAACCCTGGAAAACGCGAAAGCGAACACAATACCTAGCAGAAAAGTGAATCCGTACTTCTTATCGCTGATTCCTACGGATGCTACGAAGTCGCGGAGTTCGAATGACTCACCAGAGCTTGCCCAGTCGCTGCGGAGCTGGTGGACATCGTCCCAGCCGCGGAAATTAGTAGCAGATGCGGCGAATCGGATAGTGGAGGAGCGGAGCTTGCGATGTGGAATGTAGAGGAGATGAGAGTTGTGTCGGGATGGGAAGTGGAAGAGGAAAATTGGAGGAGATAGGTGGAAGTTGGAGTTGATGATTGAGTTGAGGACTGGAGTTTTCATTTTGAATTTGGAGATGGCTATGGTGTTCGGGGATTTTTCTTTTTGCTCCTCCGGCGTTCTTACGTCGGCGATGATAACCACAACCACCGGTTGTTTTCTCCAGTAGCGGTAAATTTGACGAGAGGGGAGAGAGGTGTCAAAATCAAACGGCCTGCGCCCTGCTAGATGAAATGGGCCCCATTGTTTTCAAATATGGAGACGATTCTCAACATTTTTAAATGTTACGTAATGGTCCTCAAACTTTATAATTGAAAACCATTTTAACGTGTACTCAACTCAAACGTTGCATAATGGTCCCCAAACTTGTAATTTGGACCACTCTTTGAGGCCAATTCAAAAATGGTCTTAAATTGTAAGGTTGAGTATCATTGCTTAATGGTTGGAAGTTTTGGAATGAATATGTAATCGATTAAAAATTATGGAACTTATCTAGTATTTGACCCATGAGATAAGTATATTAATCAAGTTGTGAGTTTATTACGGATCGACTAATCTATTATCACATATTTGACTTACAGAGTAATTTAATTATGATTGTATTGACTTGTGAATAGGATAGGTTGTTAACTTATTATTTTTTCACTTTTAGTTAAATCAGTTCACTAATCGAATTTCACTTAACATTTGGACAAAGTCACATAGTTAAGTATAACTATTTTAATAAATGTCAACAAATATATTTCAATATATTGAATTATAGTCCATCAAATCGGGTAATATGTTTTATGGTAATTAGTGCTACATATCATTTGCATTACATGTTTTATTGGGTGGTAGATTATTGTATCATGAGTTAAGTGTTTATTAGATTACGAATCATCTAACATGTCAATCATGTCATAATTCAAATTTTAAGTTTATCGAGTTGTGGACCATTCAAGATAATCCAGTTACAAGTCCAATTAATGTTACATCTCAAAATGGATTGTGAGTTTATCATACTTCAAACTAAATGGATAACATCAAATATTAACTATTTTAAATGAACCGTTTACAATTTATTTGTTTGATTGGTCAATCGAGTATTGTTAGTTAATTAGAATACAACTAGGCCACTAGCCAGCCAGGCTGCCCATGTAGCATATATGAAGTTTGTTGAGTCATGGTTCAATCCAATCGTATTAAGTTTTTTGGTCAGTTCAAATCACAAGTGAGTGAGTAGAATATGGTTAGTTATTATGAGTTATTTATCAATCAAACAACTCTTCAGATTGCCTATTTATCGAGTTATAAATTCATCGAATCATGCAAATCGTACCTTTTAAGGTGAGATGGATCGAAAGATGGATCGAGTCGGGTCGGGTCAGTTTCCACCGCTCCCTCCTATGAAACAAAACCCGTGAAAGCTGTTAATGAGCTGCCTTCGTAGTTAGCATTCTTAAATCTTAATCTTAGGCTTGAAGCTTCAATTGAAAATCGATTCACTATAAAAACTGAAGAACGCAAAAAACAATATCGAATCGAAGACTGGATCTAGCCGGAGAGAATATTACTCAGATCGGAAACTTCCAAACAGATAGCATCCGAAAGAAAAACTCCGATAAAAGCAGCAGCAGAGTGAAGAAAGAAAATCAACAATGGCGGATTCCGACAAGAACACGCGGAGAAAGCGCCGGAACGTCTGCCTGGGAGCCACGGCGGCGACGATCATCCTACTGGTGATCATCGCCTTAATCCTGGCACTCACCGTATTCAAGGCCAAGCGCCCCGTCACAACCGTCAACAGCGTCTCCATCGACGACCTCGCCGTGTCCCTGGATCTAATCAAGCTCCGTCCGCGGCTCAACCTAACCCTCGACCTGAATCTCGCAATCAAGAACCCTAACAAAGTCGGCCTCAAGTACTCCGACTCGTCCGCCGCGCTCAACTACAGGGGACTCCAGGTCGGAGAAGTTCCCATTCCGGCGGGGCGTATATCGGCGGATTCGACCACGCCGTTGAACTTGACGCTTACTCTAATGGCGGATAGGTTGCTGTCAAACTCTCAGCTCTACAGCGACGTCCTCTCCGGGGAAATGCGTCTCAATACGTATGCGAAGATCAAGGGGAGAGTGACTTTGTTTAATATCCGCGTCACTTCGACTTCCGCCTGTGATTTCACTGTGTTCCTCTCCAACCGGACTGTTGGGGATCAGACCTGCAACTACAAGACTAAATTGTAGTGTTCTTCTTCTCTTCTCTTCAGTTCATTCCACTTTCAATTCTGTACACAATTCTTTGCTGTAATCCATTGAATCATCACAGTGAAAGCTATGCTTCTGTGAATACCATTAAAGAAGATGATGATTGTGGGGTTGACTTAGCTTCTGTCTGATTGAATTTCTCTTTGCGATCTGCCATAAATGGAAACTGATTCCAGGCTGGACATTACAGATGATGATGATGATTATGCAGTTTGGGGGATGAACATCAATTAATGATGAGTGGAGCTATGGATTTTTCTGTAACTGATTTGCAGGGATTTGGAAAAGAGCACATATCATACATTATCATCACAAAGCATCAATTTTGATTGTTTTGTTAATTCTGCAATTACTATTAGTCTATAACACGTGAATTTGGTATTTACAAGCTCCCCGGCAATAGTTAGAGAGCAGTACCGAGAAGAGTAGCGCCACATGCTGAAGAAGCGTGCTTCCCAGTTTCGTAGACGAGGTTTCCTCTGACGAAAGTTGCCAATACCTTCCCAGACAGCTTTGCCCCCATGTATGCTGAGATACTCTGGTTATGAACAACGTATGAATGTCAGAATCAATCGGCTGAAATCAAATCATAGTTTCTGAATGACTGAGAAAGTAAGGTGTTAAAGAGGGCATACTGGGTGCTTGACGAATGCTGGATGATCATCGTTGAGAACGAATTCGGCATCTGGTTCCCATACTGCAATGTCTGCTTGTTTCCCCACTGCAATTGCTCCCTGGCAAAACAATATACGGTTCAACCGAGTAGACCCAGTACAAATTTACAAATACTAACTAATCCGTAACCCTTTATTTCTCTTATTAGCTGTCAAACCAACAGGTTGGCGGGTCGTTGGTGGGGTTAATCGTGTTATTACTCATGTGGCGATGCGAGCTTATTAGATCAAGAATTGATCGGATTGGGCGAGTTGGTGATTTATGTATGGGATGTTAGACTTTTTAGTCTATTCAAGTAACAAATTGAGATGGGTCAGGCTGAAGCTCCTTTAAGTCGGGTAAGATTTTGACAGCTTTCTATATTAATGGTGTATGCTAAAAGAGCTGTCATTTCGGGGACGAAGAAGTAAAAAGGGCGACTCGAAACAATCGTACCTTCGAATCTAGGCCGGCGAGCTTAGCAGGTCTTTCACTCCACCATGATGCCACTTGTTCAAGACTTACCCCGTACTTACGTCCATGTGACCATGTCACAGGAAGAACATACTGAAGACAGAAGAATCAAACAAGAACTCAATGCAAGTTTTCCATAAACCATAAACTGATAAATGGGAAAAGAACAAAGCCAAGGAGCTCTTTTCGAATTACAGTAACTTACCTGCAAAGATGATATACCGCCCCAAGCCTTCAAGAAATTGCCTTCTTCAGGGAGCTTGAGCTCTGGAACAGTAGGGGAATGATCAGAACTTAGCATGTCTATGTCTCCTTCCTGTGAAAAAAGAAACACGCATTTTGAAAAATTATCCATTTAAGAACAAAACTCTGAAACAGCATGTGCAAATGAGTTTGTAAGAAGTCGATTCATCCACATTACCAGCAAGGCTTGCCAGAGCGTTTCCTTGTTTCCTGCATCACGGATTGGTGGAGAACATTTGAAACGAGTATCTCCATCTTCAATTTCTTCCCACGAGAAAGCAAGGTAATGAGGACACGTCTCAACAGTTAAACTATCGCCGCTAGCTTTTGCTTGCTACAAGGATACGGAAAAGTGTAGCTATGTGATTAGATGCAACTTCTAGAAAGAAGCATACAAAAGCGTCGGCTAAGTAGCGTACCTTTAGAAGCTCTAGTGAAGAACCTGCATCTGACAAATGGACAACGTGAAGATGAGCTCCTTCTGCAGGGCCACCGGGTCTCGTGTCTCCAGACACTGTCAAGAGATCTCTAATGGCTGCCTCCTCCCTAGTCCAGGAGATAGTAGCAGCAGCTTGGTGGTTAGAAGTTGCTTCATACTTGCATTATCTAGCAGGCTTTATTATGGTGAAATTTTTCAGCAGAAACGTAGCTCAACGATAGAAATTAAGATTGACCTACATCATACCATGATGGTGGGCGAGTACTAAGGTAAGTTGAGTACAAACGAGGGTCGATTTCACCGTCTGTTAAGGGCGTTTCTAAATCTTGCTCCTTCTCCGCATGTACAAGCAATGGCCTTCTGTATTTTGCTAGGACTGCTAGTCCTGCCTGGAAATAGTGTTGACAAGTTTGATAAAAACTACATCAGACGCAGAAAATCTTTTGAAGCTTAACCTAGAACAAGACGGAAGTGGAGTAAATATACCTTGATGTGACTGGCATTAGTCATGGGGAAATCATTGATCCCTGAAGGGCACATGAAAGACTGCAAAACATAACATGGGTGCAATAAGAAGACGCGCTGCAGCTCTCTGTAAACTCCATAACTAAACGAAATTATTCCTGATAGTATAAGGATTAAAAAAGTCGAGGAGAATCCTGCATGTCATGGATATAATGCTATTTATTTGACACGAAATAGACGACTGGCAATGATTTAATGTTTGAATATTTCAATGAATTGGACGTTCGCACACAGGCCAAGTATGGCCATCAAAGCCGAAACAACACAAAATAGACCTCAGCATCAGAAGAATTCTACATGACATTTAAATAAACAGCAAAGCATCGAACTGAGCGGACAGAAACAAAAGAATTACGTCACAGTACCAAAAAGCACAATCAGCTATCTAGCCAAATCAGAAAAGACAACGACATTAATCAATAGTAAAGAAATCTTCATAATTCCCAAGACGTCAGAAAGGATTCAGAAGCGTGCACACAGAAATGAAAAGCCAAGCACGGAAAAGGAGAAAAACATGTATCACCTTGAGCCCAAGGGCACCAGCACTTAGAAGAGCTTCAAGGGATGTAGCATTGAAAGCGTTCTCAGGAACAAGTCCGCCCCAGAAACCTGATACCAACGTGTCAGAATCAAAGGTCCCTCACGTATAAGAGATTCACGAATGGAGGTTTTAAGAAGCTCATACCCACATCAACGTATAAGTTATTTGCTGCAGCTTGCGTCTAACAGACCATGTCAGAATAACAGGTTATAGCAATCAGTGTGCGCAAATGATCATATTGTTACAGCAGAAAAATGCGAAATTAGATGACAGAATCTGCAAGATCATCATCATACCTTGAGTCTAAGAGTCTCAGTCGAAACAGTTGATGGAAAACTATTCAGTGGCATATCGATCAACGTTGTAATACCACCTGACACAGACACAATGCAGAATCATGATTTGATGAACCAAACGCTAACGAAGACTAATAAGTTATAGACAAATAGCATACAGCTCCAATTTACCTGCAGCAGCTGCTTTAGTACCAGAAGGAAAACCTTCCCACTCAGCTCGTCCTGGATCATCAAGATGAGCATGTCTGCAATCATATTTTCATCAAATCAAAGATCATTCACGTTTCCTAAACAGTTTCTTCTAGGAATTACGTCAAATGGAAGATTTGAAAATCATCTTACACATCAACCAATCCAGGCATTACCACTGCCTCTCCATAATCAATCACTTTCCCCGTCCTAGAACCGCCTCTCCAATCCTCTCCCGTAACGATTGACGCAATTTTCCCTTCCTTCACCTCAACTGGCCAGCGTTCATCGTCACGAAAAACAATCAAAATAACCGCAGCACATGAGAATAAGATACGGGAGAAATGGTTACCTGCGCCGGAAATCACACCGTTTGGAGTGACAATGCGGTTGCTGGCGATCCAGTAGTGGCTTCGAGGGAGAAGGCTGCATTTACCGTTCTCAGATGTCTGCAA
This sequence comes from Linum usitatissimum, assembly GCA_030674075.2. Lineage (NCBI taxonomy): Eukaryota > Viridiplantae > Streptophyta > Magnoliopsida > Malpighiales > Linaceae > Linum > Linum usitatissimum. Next base: position 5,596,823 of record JAUJYP020001374.1, read on the forward strand.
CAGGAAGATTATTCAAATTTTCAAAAATCCTTTGGTACGCGGATTTGGAGAGTTTTTTAAAATAGTAAAGGGGAGAGAGACTTGCCTTGAGGAAGCTGTGGAAGTGGAAGAAGTAGAGGAAGGAAGCGAGGAGAGCTAGCAAGGGGAAGAGCCGCCATTGGAGATTCTCCATCTTCTTCTTCTTCTCCCCGCCGGCGAAGGTAGTCCTTCAGCTGCTTCGTCTGGCTCTGTCGCCGACTCTGCCGTTTACTTGGTTCTATGTGGAGACATTGGAAATTGGGGAAAGAGTGAGTAAGGGAAGGAACAGATTCTGATTGGGCGAACCAGAGGAGGAATCGGTGGAGTGGTTCGATGCTGACGATACGGAATCTGATGGTGGGGGTGGTGCGATCCTGTATTGGAAAATGTGTTTCCAAGTGTAGCTCACCCAGTGGTGGGTCCGGGCGTGAGTATACATTCTTTGCGTGCGCGATATATAACTAGTGTTATAATTTTATGGACTCTTTACGTATTTGAACATATTTCATCTCTAAGATACTATTTTGTATTTATTGAGTATTTTAATTTATTTCGATAAAAAAAAAGATATTTGACCATATTTAATTTAATCAAAAAAGGTAATATCCGAAATGAATGGGTTATATGTCATAAATGGGTTTAAGTATCCATGTACTATATACATACCATATAGGCAAATATGAAATTAGCTTTTAACATTATATTTTATCTTAATAGAAAGAGTTAATAATATAAATAGTACTTTACCTATATGTATTTTAATACCTTACATATCATTTGTAATCAATTTATAAATAACTTATTAAAAATATAATTTAAAATTTGTATGCATACTGGTGTGAGGATGGATATATATACCTTTTCTTAATTGTTAAAAATTTCTCAATTAGCCTAAACGGTTTGGCATTGAGAGTATAAAGACCAATTCTATTTATGAATGCACAAACAATAAGGACAGTTTCAGAATATCTAGCTATAATCATCAACTTTATCATCAACTGTGTAGGAGATATTATGATACGATTTCGTACGATAATTCATTTTAATAGGATATTGAGAAGGCGAAACACTTTAATAAAATTCCAGATGATAGTATATTAGATTTGATACACCGATAATAATTGTGGGCCTTTTGGCTATGTTTGATTTTTTTGTGAATTTTTTTGCTAGAATTTGAATATTTGTAGACGTAATTTTGTAAATAATATTTAGCAACTTCTCTCAAATACGCCATCCGCATATCTCGCGGACATGGAAATCCTCACTCATTTCCTCTCCACCAAAGCTTCCCCGCTCATCTTCCACCACCATCATCGCCCTCTCAAAACCTCACCAAAACCTCTCCGTTCCTTCTCCTCCTTCACCACCATCCACTCACAGCTTGCTCTCCCAAACTCTCTCCAATCCGACACTCTGCAAGCTCTAGAATGGGACTCCCTCTGCGCTCACCTCGCTCGCTTCACTTCCACTTCCACTGCCCGCTCAGTCGCTCAGCGAGCAATCATTCCCATCGGATTCTCCCCAGAAGAGAGCCAGAAGCTCCTCGACCAGACCGCCGCAGCAATCTCCGTCATGAATTCTGGACCGCCGCTGGACCTCTCTCAGTTCCAGGACATCACAGAAATCGTCGATTCCGCCGTCTCCGGGACTCTGCTCACCGTCAGGGAGCTATGCGCCGTCAGGAGGACGTTGATTGCAGCGAGAACGGTAGCAGAGCGGTTGATTCAGAGCGATGGTGGCTCGAATAGGTAAATACTATGGTACTTCCTGTTTGATCATGACGTTTAACAGTTCTTCTCACTCTTGTAATAGACTAATACTATGAAACGAAGATTTCGCTATGGAGCATAACAATTGCGATTCTCGGCTATGTTAGTGATATTTTTGGTATAGGATTTGCTCTGGTAGGTAAATGCTAAGTATACAGTACATTGTGTTTGTTTGATTAAGAAGTTTTATCAGTTCTCGGAAGCTGTGGGATAGTATGAAACAGGAACTTCATGATGAGGCCTAACGATTGTGATTCTCGTTTGTGTTTGTGATTATTTTGGTAATAGGATTGGCTCTCTGCTTGAAATAATTCACGGTTGCGATTTCCAATCAGAACTGGAGCAGAAAATAGGGTTTTGTATAGACTGCAATCTCCTGGTAATCCTCGACAGGGCAAGTGAGGAATTGGAGATGATAAGGTCAGAGAGAAAGAAGAACATGGAGAATATGGAAGCATTGCTAAAGGCTGTATCTACCAAAGTTTTCCAGGGTGGTGGCATTGATAGGCCTTTGGTAACCAAGCGTCGTAGTAGGTTCTGTGTTGGAGTTAGAGCTACTCACAGGCGCTTAGTTCCAGGTGGCGTGGTACTAGATGTTAGTAGCTCTGGTGCAACGTACTACATGGAGCCTGGTGAGGCTGTGGAGTTGAATAACTTGGAAGTCACGCTTTCTAACTCTGAGAAAGAAGAGGAAATGGCCATTTTGAGCATGCTTACTGCGGAGATAGCGGAATCAGAAAGGGGAATCAAATATTTGTTGGATTGTATTTTGGCAATTGATCTTGCTTTTGCTAGAGCTGGGTATTCACAGTGGATGAATGGGGTGTGCCCAATTATTACATCAGAAACGTGCTCAGCTGGCTATTTAGGTGACATATACGATCAGTTGTTTGTTGATATTGAAGGCATACAGCATCCATTGCTTCTAGCTAAACGAGAGAATTCATTTGAACAGGATGGTGGAAATGGTATAGTGGACAAAGGAAGTATTTTGGAACGCCAACCTGACTTTCCTGTGCCGATAAACATCAAAGTGAAATGTGGAACCAGGGTGGTCGTTATCTCTGGCCCTAACACCGGTGGGAAAACCGCTTCAATGAAAACCCTGGGTGTGGCATCTCTCATGTCCAAGGCTGGCTTGTATTTGCCTGCTAAGAATGCCCCAAAGTTGCCCTGGTTTGATCTAGTTCTGGCAGATATAGGGGACCATCAGGTAATCCTCTTTTGTGCTGCTGATGAGTGTCTATTCTTCCTTTTCCTGCCGGTAGCTGTTATTAACTTTCAACACTTGTTATCTTTGTTAAGTCTTTAGAACAAAGCCTTTCGACTTTTAGTGGGCACATATCTCGAATCTGCAACATCTTGGAAGTTGCTTCAGAACAATCCCTTGTGCTCATTGATGAGATCTGCAGTGGAACTGATCCATCTGAAGGAGTGGCTCTCTCAGCAAGCATCTTGAAATATCTAGGAAATAGGGTCAACTTGGCAGTTGTGACAACTCATTATGCCGATCTCAGTCTTCTCAAAGAAAAGGATGCTAGATTTGAGAATGCAGCAATGGAGTTTTGTCTTAAAACCTTGCAACCAACCTACCAAATTCTCTGGGGAAGCACTGGTGAATCAAATGCATTAAGCATTGCCAAATCTATTGGTTTTGACATCAATATAATTGAACGTGCACAAAAGTGGCTGGATAAGTTACGGCCTGAAATGCAGCAGGAGCGTAGAGGCTTGCTTTATGAATCGCTAGTGAAGGAAAGAAGCCGATTAAAGGCTGAGGCTGCGAAATCTGCATCTTTGCATGCAGAAACTATGGAGATCTATAATGAGGTGAGGCTTGACATTCCCGGTTCTGTAGTATCGTAATATTGTTGTGCTTTATAAACCTATGTGAACATCTCTAGCTTAACTTTTTCCTGTCTTTTTCCACCATGGACTCCCCAATCAAGCTTCGAGAGGAAGCAGATGAACTTGACAAGCGTGTGGTAGCTCTCATGGCAAAGGAAACTCAACAGGCTCGACAGGAAGTGAATGCCGTGAAGTCTGAAATCCAAGTCGTGATGCAGGATTTCGATAACCTACTCAGAATAACCATCCCTGAACAGTACAATACACTGATAAGGAAGTCAGAAGATAGAATTGCATCCATTGTAGAAGTTCATAGCCCTGCTTCTGGTCTCCCTGGCAGTGAAACAAATAGCAGGTCTTATACCCCGCAGCTTGGAGAGAGAGTCCTAGTGAAGTCATTGGGAGGTAAGATGGCTACTGTGGTTGAAGCACCGGGAGATGATGATGTAGTTTTGGTTCAATACGGTAAAATCAAAGTCCGAGTAAAGAAAACCGAGATAAGAGCTACTCGAGGTACTACGAAGAGCAGCAGCGCGTCTAATTTGACGAGACTGGTGAAGAAGAGGCAGGTACGATTCCGATCAACATTGATAAAGCTACTTAAGTTTGAACTGTCAACTATCAAGCATATAATTTGTATTCGTATATCACTATATTGACTCGTGCCACTTGCTATGATCGATGTATTAACTTAGGTTCAGCAGATCGACTCAGAGTCACAGACTGAGGAACCAAAGGAGGGTTATAGCGCTCGCGTGCAAACATCGAGAAACACAGTGGATCTCCGAGGGATGAGAGTAGAAGCGGCAGCTCTGCACCTCAATGCAGCCATAGCTGATAGAGAGGCACAGTCGGTTATCTTTGTTGTACACGGGACAGGAACCGGAGCTGTTAAGAAGCGGACGCTTGAGATATTAGCAAAGCATCCGCGTGTGACTAAATATGAACCAGAGAGTCCAACAAACTGGGGCTGCACAGTTGCTTATATAAAATGATCCACTTCAATATCGCAATCCCCAGCAAATGAAGGTATTGCAATATGATCAAACCCTCCAACTTTACCGACCCAGAGCAATCTGGGCCCTTGGATCTCTGTATGATCTAAGAGTCTAGATTAATCAAGGCAATATGATCATATTAAATATTTTTGTTGGACCGGAACCAACCATCTTCGATCGCCGGGCCACTGGTCATCAGAAAGTTTTCCGATCAGTTTTTGGTCACTCCGACCTCCATTGAGAATTCTTTCACCTAGTGATCACAGTCGTCAGCTTTACGCTTTTGGAAAAAAATTATTTTTTGGAATATTTTTTCAACAACTGGTTGTACAACTTTGTACGAAGAGTTGTACGGATCATACAAATGTGTATAGGTTTATACAAACTTTTACATAAGTGTATAATACTATAATACTAAGTATAAAGTATAATATAAAGTATACTCATTTGCAGTCTTAAAATGTCAATTTTGTTCTCGTATTTTCAATCGTTAGATCTAAGATATAATTTTTCGACGGTTTAAATTTGTTTAGGCTTCTTGGATTGGATCAAGTATCCATTTTTTCTGGCTACAGATCTTATTCTTCAGATTCCGGTGAGCGAACAAACAAATAAAATTTCTTGAAGGCTAACCAGATTTGATATCAACAGTAAATAAAAGGATACTGTTACTCTGTCAACCTTCTGCCGTCCTAGTCAGACGATAAGACAACAGCCAAAAGGTCCCCACCACTCACCCGAAGGAACTTACAGGCGAAGGCGTATGGCAGAGTTCTGAATGGAGCCGAATAATAAAATTAATTCTAAAACTGGGAAGACAAAGTAACCCAAATAAAAAGCAAAATATTCCTCCAAAAATAAAAATATAAAAAAGAAATTTCCGCGTTTAAATCGGAGTGGAATCAAAACGCACCTTAGATTAGCGCCAAATGGCTTTCTCTCTGTTCTTCCGTTTAGGTAAATAAAACCGGAGAAATTTTAATTACGCATGAAAAGAAAATGAAGAAATCCTGCTGCTGCCCCTATTTATACGTGTGACACTCCCACTCTGCCCTCACGGGGATTGCAAAGCACCGGAGCCAGAGCCAGCATCCTCCGCCGAATCTCTCGTCATTCTCCCTCTCTCGCCGCCGGTAATCGTTTTTTATTTTTGTGGGACTTGCTCGCAGATTTGGATGATCGAGTATAGTCGATTCCTCGAAATGCATGCGGTGGTTACGTGTCTCTTTGATCTGCATTCCGTTTCTAGCTAAATCACCATCGGGACTGTTCGATCGTTTATTTTCTCTCGAATGTGCATCGTGATTTGATTTCTTCGTTTTTCGGAGTTTGCATTCCGTGGAAAATGGAGAACTGACTGTGGAAATTATGTTACGAGAGCATTCAATGCTCTTCGCTTTAAATTGGATGTGTACTTTCGTCGAACAACTTCCGTGCAGTGTTGTAACTGTTCTTTAGTGTCCACTACTCATCATCGGAAGGATTTAAGAGTTCGTTCGTTTGATTAGATCATTAGATGTGCGTTATCTGCATTTTCTACATTCTTATGGCTTAGTTGTAGGTTTTGTTCTTCCAAATGCAGGACTCGCTGCTTGTTTTGTGGTGATTTCATTCAAATATTTGATTTGACTCGTGACGTTTGCTCTTTGTTGTTTTGTTTTATGTTCTTGATATTGTGCAGCACATTGGAAATGGAGGTCGCTTCTTGTAATGTCCCAACGTACGATGATGAGGAGAAGGCACTAGCAGTTTTGCTTGATGCATTCGGTTCGCTGTTTTCTCTTGAACAGATTGCTTCTGCTTACTGCAAGGCTGGTCGAGATCCAAATTTGGTTGGTCAGCTCTTGTATGATTCGCAGGGAACTTCGTCGAGCTCTTTGCACTGTGAACCTATCAAAGAGGAGGTCGATGGAAACGGTTCTGTGTCATCCAGTAGTACTGCTGCAAGGATATCAAGTGACGGTGATCAAAGGATTAGAGCTCCAAAGCAAAAAGGGCGTCCGGTTTCTGCAGGCACGGTTTCAAGTTTTCTTGGTAAAGACTATACCAAGTCCAGACCTTTGGTGAATGGCTCATCTATGGCTCCAAAGCCATTGAAACTGGATGCAGATGAGTGGCTTGTACCCGATGATGGAGGAGAGCAGATTGATAAGCCAAGTCGATCGGTGAATGGAAATATGCAAGAGAACATGGTGGAATTTCTCTTCAAAATGCTTGGAAATGGCTCCCAGATGGAACGAGAGGTGATCCGTGATGTTCTAGGTAACTATACTCTCCATTTTTCTCTAAGCGAGTTCAGGTGCAGTTCCTTTTTAAGTCAGCTGTGTGAATAGATTGGAGTCCTTCTAGTTTAAGTTATCTTTTGTAGTGTGATATAGTTTAAATGATTGTATATCGTACTGCCTTATTTTCAATTGATTTACTCATAGCCACAAATCTTAGGAGTTAAAAGGGTGTTGGTGCCAGTTTATGAAATATATCTTCAGAACTTCATATATCGATTTAGGTTGATAATTTGACAGGTTGTTATTTTGCACCGCATAAAATTGATCCAAGGTAATGGAAGTTCTATGCTGCATAATGGTATTGGTGCCAGTTTACGAAATAGATTGTCAGGACTTCATATATCGTTATAGGTTGATTATCTGGCAGGATTTTATTTTGCATCGCATAAATTGATCTAAGCTAATGAAAGTTCTGTGTTAATTATGCAGATAAATGTGGATACGACATGCAAGCGGTAAGTGTGTTTTATTTTGAAGTTTGTGTTTACAGCTGGTTTGCAACTTGGAATCTTCCAAAAGCTCAAACAGGGGCAATGACATTTCTATTCTTTTTTATCTGTATCTTGTCGTTTCTCGTGAGTTTGGATTTCTCGCCAGCTCTATATATTATATGCATTTGGAAAACCTTTCGTTGCAGTTCTTCTTTGAGAATGCGTGCGTCTTAGGATTTCATTTTACTTCTGCTATTCCTTGAAATATTTTTGCTCCTCTTGTTCTAGTTAACAGGTTCATAGTTTTAGCTTCTTGCATTTTTCTTTTCGTGTTCAGGGCATGGAGAATTTAATTCATCTATCAGATATTACATCAGAAAGAAATGACAAGCGTCTTCGTGAAACTATGGAAAAGGTTGGTTTAATTGCTTAATTTTGTATTCTGATGAATAAGCTCAGAAAATCGTTTGAAAAGTTTTGAGTTAGAACTCCTGATGCATCTTATGTTATATATCTTTTATCTACAGCTAGAACGTCCAACACATTGGACATTAATCCCCTACTGTGCATACATTCCTGTCCGCGCTATCCTTTTTCAATAGGATAAGTGCTCACTTTTAGAACCGTCCGGGGAGAGTTGTAGCCAGAATTCCCTAGTTGTGAATGCTATCTTTTATAATTTTGGGTTATGTTCATGACTACAGCCTGTTTGCTTTACTTTGAAACCGATAAAGTATATTAACTTCAACTGCATAATCATGGTTTATCTGTTATACGATTCTATCTTCATTTAAGTGTTAAGTCCTATTTGCATGGTATAAAATATTCATGTTAATCGGTAGCTTTTCTTTGCATTATACCTCAAAACTCAGACAAAGCTAATCAATTAGCTGTATTTTTCCCTTTTGTATTGCAGCTCTCAAAAGCAGGTTTAAAAAATGAAGTACCTTGTCAAGGTGTAAATCAACAACAGGATTGTTCAGAAAGGTACACAGTTCTGAACTTTTAGCGACTCAACTCGTCTATTAGTTATCAGTTTCTCTTGGCTTTTTCAGTATAATAAGTGGATTTTCAATCCCCTAATTACTCAGAACTGTCACACTTGACGATCTGAATCAAGCAAATTGAACTTCTACTGCATTTCTTGTATTATATTCCTCTTTCGTAAACAGACTTTCAAATTTCTCATGACAGTGACTTCGCTTTGCAAAAGAGAAATGATCTCCAGAAGGAAGTCTTAGCTGCACTTTTCGCCGCTCCTCAAAGAGTCGAGGAGCCTCCTAAAAGAATAGTAAGGCCTCCAAGGAGGGCTGTACTTTTTTCACGTGACGCAGTACACGATCCTCCCCGTGAGGTTATGGTTAGTAAACCAATTGAAGCACAAGCAGTGACAGGTGTTGATAATGGTATGTACTCTTGTCTAATATTTCAGAAACTGTATATTATATACTTTCCCTTTCTCTTTTCCTATGAGCACTGCATTTTAGTTGCAGCTAAATCAGAAGTTGCTGAAGTAGAGGACGAGTATCAGCGGCTTCGCAGGGTAGTGATGGAGAGTCGAGTAACCATGAAAGAATATTACATATCTGTATGTTCCCATCTTTTGTCTTATTAACTACCAAATCAATAAATCAACTTCCCTTTGTGTATTGCCTTTTTCCAAGTCGCTGATGATTGTTTAATTCTTTATCAGTCTGTTGAAGCTTTTACCAAGGGAGACTATGAGAAAGCAGACAGATTAATGGAAAAGGTAACGCTTTACAGTATAACTTACAACTGTCATCTTTACGCTTCTCTATGTTTCACGGTTTGGAAAAAGAAAAAGAAAACATGACAAGATTTTCTTGATTTATGATCCTCTCTATGTTTCACTGTTTGGGAAAAGAAAAAGAAAACATGATAAGATTTTCTTGATTTATGATCCTCGTACGTTAGTAAACCAGAACAGCTACAAGATTCAATGTTACATATTTGTGGCATTGCAGGGAGATTTTTTCCGCAACAAGGCCCAACAAGCTGACGATGAATCCGAAAGCAAGCTCTTCGAAACCAAGTGAGTCAACGTGTTATTGATCCCCCTTCATTTCAGGTTTTTGGTCACATTAGTAAATCTGTTCCGTAGTGTTTGTGCAGATATGCAGAGACAGAAGACCAGGTGCAGATCGATTTACATGAGCATGACACCAAGGATGCAATAAGCTTTTTGAAGCTTCATCTCTCGAAACTTTCAGGCATCTCATGTGAGTTTTACTTGTACCCCGACGTCTGCTCTCTTGATTTTCCGCTTCTGAAATGTTTTCATAACTTGCTCTCTTCTTTGCATCAGCTATCAAATACTTGAAGGTAATCGTCGAGACTAATGAGGAGGACACAACGAAAGGGAAGCGTAAAAGAACTGTAAGTTGAAAAGTTAACCCAACAAGTTGATTTTTTCTTGCTCCAGAGGTTCTTGTGCTTCTTCTTTGATTCAAATCCGTGTTTGGTTTTTTTCGTATAATGTCGAAATGTAGATCAAGAAATTCCTGGATAGAGAGTCGATCAGCTGGACAGAAGAGGAGGCGAGACCTGGGATAATACTGGTTCGAGTGGACAATGTCGACAGGAGTAAATTGAGTTTCCCCAAGAACTCAATTTAAGGTTGGCTTTGGCTGGAATTCAGGAAATCTTTTTTGAGGAAATTTTGCTGCATTTTTTATTTTTTTTAGGGGATAATTTAGAGTCCGTGCGTAAGTGGAGGCAAGTTTAGAAGCTGGTTCGGACTGCCTCAACTAAGTGGATCCCAATATTCATGGCCAATCAGTTTACAGTTTAGTTGATAAATACACAATAGTGACGACGTCTGACGACTGTGGGGATACGCAATAGTGACGAAATCTCCTATTATGACGAATTTGTTTTATCACTAATAATTGTCTTTTTTTTGGTAGTGCAAAATGTGTTCAGGTTCTCATCACATCTGAAAAATGTGATTCTGGAATCCCGGAGCAAGTTAGCTATTGTGATGCCTACATCTTCCATGGTTTTGGTTGTAGTTAGGGTTTCGATGAGAATCATAATATTAAATTTGTCTTTTTGGTTCAAATCCTTGACTACTACAATTCCATGATAGTAGAACCATTTTGACCTGCGGCTCCCAATCAAGGATGACAGTCGCCACCGAGCAAAAGACTGCCAAACGCCGGTGATAACCCTTCTCTCAAAGAAGAAGAAACGGAAATGGAATCAGAGAAATAGAGTCGCCGCTGAGATTTCCCAGCTGAATTCCGGCGGTGTTCTCATCTGGTTGATTCAAAAGGATAATGGAGGATAAGAGCGTATTACAGTGGAGGGTCTTCAGATCTTCCTCGCCATTGTTCAGTGGTGGGGTTTCAACGTCACAGTCATCATCATGAGCAAATGGATCTTCCAGGTTCAATCTAATCTCCCCCTCCCCCAATTTCTTTCCTCGTTTGGAACTCCGAATTTTGATGATTTTCTGGTTTTTGGGTGGAAACAGAAATTGGAATTCAAGTTCCCGCTGACTGTATCGTGTGTCCACTTCATATGCTCAGCGATCGGAGCATACATTGCAATCAAGGTGCTGAAAATCAAACCCCTCATAGTGGTTGAGTCACAGGATCGATGGCGGAGGATATTTCCCATGTCGTTTGTCTTCTGCATCAACATTGTGCTGGGCAATGTCAGCTTGCGGTACATTCCGGTCTCGTTCATGCAAACAATCAAGTCATTTACTCCTGCAACTACAGGTTCGTACTTAGAGAATCTGTATAACTCTTAAATTATTGTATTATCTTAAAATCGTTAGCACCCAGTGTGGATGTCAGTGAATGAGTCGGATGTCATTGTAGTCTAGATTCTTGCTAGGATGCCATAGTAATTGCACTAGTGCGATTTAGGTAGTACTATCTCATCTAATATAGGTTGCCTGAAGTCGAATTTTTGTCAACATTGTGATCTAATGTTCATGTAACGTGGCAACAATGTGGCATCAACATGAGCTAGTTAACGAATTCGTAAATAGTGACCGATGAATGCTGCGTTCTAAATGACACTATAACGACACCTGATGTAGAATCTAGACTATATAACGAAACTCGCTGCATTCACTATCGTTGTTAGTGTGTTCTTTTTTTCTTCATTTCGTTCCTTGTTTTTCTGCATCAGTTGTTTTGCAGTGGTTAGTTTGGAGGAAATACTTTGACTGGCGCATCTGGGCTTCGTTAGTGTCTATCGTTGGAAGAATACTGCTGACGTCAGTGACAGAGCTTAGTTTCAATGTGTTTGGGTTCTCTGCAGCTCTCCTTGGCTGTTTAGCAACTTCTACAAAGACTATCCTTGCTGAATCTTTACTGCACAGCTACAAATTCGACAGGTAATTAACCACGAAATTTCGAAATGCTGTATGTAACTTTATCAATCTGACGTTTTACTGTTATTCCTAGATTTGCTGATGTTGTCATGTTGAACAGGCTGATAAAACGTAGTTTCTTAATAACTAGTTTATACTGAAAACATTTACCATCATGTTTACTCTAGTGTCTGCTTCTGAGCTTTTATTATTAGTGTGTTATCCAACTTAATATCTTCTTTCTCCCCTTTCTATGCTATACTATGAATTGGCAGTATAAACACAGTGTACTACATGGCACCTTTGGCAACCATGATCCTGGGACTATCAGCAATGCTACTGGAAGGCAACGGTGTTCTCGATTGGTTCCAGACGCACGACTCGATGAATTCTTCCCTCTTCATCATATTCGTTTCTGGAGTTCTAGCCTTCTGCCTCAACTTCTCCATCTTCTACGTCATCCATTCAACGACCGCTGTCACCTTCAGCGTCGCTGGGAACCTTAAGGTAAAGCAGACCTTAATGGTAAAATGCGATATAGGAAACAAAAATAGTGTTTAGAGGATATGTCGAAAACAATGTATTATCTATAGCAATTCGTTGAAAAAACCTCAGCTACTAGTTGAGTTTTCGAGTACACCATTCGGATTTCGGGTGGATTTCTCCTCTTGGCAATACATAGCGAACAATGCAAGTATTCTTCAAAACCAGACATCCAAATCACATTTGTCAAACGACCGTCTAGTACGAGAAATGCTCCTCAGACCCTCATGAAATTCTTGCATCCTTAAAAAATTTAGTTTCACTCGTAGTTTAACCAAACATAGTTACCAAATAGTGCAATCAAACATCTACGGAACTCCTATTGAACACTTTTTCCGCACTTTGTTCATCCGTGTGCATCGATTAATAACGGATTTTCCTTCCCGAAATAACCCCTGACTTGAACTTTGAAGTTCTACTTGCAATGTTCTTGCTTGCTTTTATAGTTTGTTTCTTTTGGTCTTACTTCTTCTCCAGGGTTCATGATTTCAAAAGATAGCCATGTTCTTGTTTTGCAGTGGAAAAAAAAAGGTGTCAAGTAACATCATGATGAAGCAGTAGCTTCTGAAATGCAGAGCCCCAAGGCCATGCTTGTAATCAAGTTCTGACATACAAAAGCAAAGAAATTTTGGTACACTAGAGAATCTTCTTTTGTTAGAGATCCTTAAACCCTACCTTTAATAGGTGAAAATCAAAAATGAAAATGGCTTCGCTCAAAATCCTTAAACCCTTCGGCGTGCGTGTTAGACTGACGTGATAACTAACTATCCTCATGAAACCAATTGTTGTTGAAGTCAAATTTTCAGGTATATAATGATGTGAATTGTTAAGCAATGGCTCTCATTCATCTAAGATTCTCTACCACAATGTCAATAACCAATTTGTCCTAATAACTTGAGTTTGCACATTGCATGTAGATGTAACATTTAAAATTTGTATAAATTGACGGCCTCACGTACTTAAATTTTTGTCATTATCAAAATTCGAACTCACGATCAGTTAACCATCAGTAACTTATATATCAAGTGTTAATAGCAAAAATTCAAACCGATGAAAGATGACTTAGAGCATTTTTTAGATTCTTCACCATAATCTTAAAACAAAATGCCAGATTCTTCACAATATTCTATATAAACATTAGAAAAAAAGTATCACAAGATTCCATTGAATTATTTATAGTATCATAATAACATTACCAAATACTACAAACATATCTCTTTAGTACAACCATTGATTCTCCAAACATTTTGAACCTGATTAGTACTGGGTTTGGTTTGGTTTGGTTTGGTTAATTAATTAATATTATTAAGAGTGTGGTCAATTAAGCCAAGAGCCAGAAGTTCTTCTGCCATTTGGTAGTGATGAGATAGCCACTCTTGCCATTGCTCTGCTTCCTCACCCCAACTATCATGCACCTCTCCACACTCTTTATGCACTCTTCCACTAGCTCTTCACTGCTGCTTCTTCTTCCACTTAGGCTGCCGAAACAAATAAGCATATATATAGATCGGTTAGATTGATTCGGCGAGACTAACGGTTGAGATTGTACTCGACGAGATTGCAATAGCTTAACTCGAATCGCGCATCTTTTGACGGAGAGTTAGCTTAGCGACTAAATAAGGAGTAAACTAGCAAGAGGAGTTTCACCGTCGAATCTAAACTTCATCTTCAACCACATAAAAAGGAACCAAAAAGGAAGTGACAGACACTTTGATAGTAAGCATTCTAACCGGTTTGACCAACGATAATCACCTTAACCAGTCTAACAAGGCTGAATCACCTAATATAACAAAAAGGAAAAAAGAAGAACCCACCAACTGGTAAAGGAAGAGGGCTTCTTGTGACCAAGAACAAGAACAGAAACATCAAGCTTCTTCACTTGTCTAATCACTGTCCCCAACTTTGGCCCTTGCACCACCAATGCCTCAACTTCCACCTGCAATAACAAAGTCCAAATCTTTTCCAAGAACAGAACCAAACCCGGAAAGAAACTAAGAAACCAATTAACTCTTTCCCAACAACTTGAGTTATTGAGACTCCGTGGTTTTTTACACGATATCAAAGCCTTTAACCTACAAATGTAAAGATTTCAAATCCCTGTAGGCCATCAATACTTAGTTGTAGCCCACGATCCCTTTCAAGTAGAGGTGGACATTCGGTTACCGTTAACGGTTGAATGAGATTTTTTTAACCGGAACAAAATTTGAACTGGCTCTCTTCATATTGATACCTACATTTTAACCGATACGGGCCTTAACTGACCTACTTCGGTGAGTTACTTCGCGGTTAATTAACCAATCATCACTACACCGGTGAACCTATTTTTCTATAGAGTCCTAATTAACCGATCGAATGTGGTCGGTTATAAACCGCCCAGACCGACTCCCAATAACTCGAATGTGGTCTAGTTAATTACCTCAGGGTTGCAGGCTTTGCAGAGGGAAGCAAGGGAATCAACAATCAAAGAGGAAGAATAAGAAGAAGAAGTGGTTATATGAAGCAGAGTGAGCAAATCAGAGTGATTAACCATATGAGTAAGTGCCCAAATCAAAGCATGCTTCGAATGTGAACTCTCATCCACCACCACCATAACCCTCTTCCTCCTCATTCCTTCCATGGTGGAGCAGCAGTAGTATTTGGACTTGGTATGTTGCTCACTTCACTTGTCTGAGAAATGAAGCTGAAGTTTGCATCTTTTTGCAGAGAATATTGCAATGGAAAAGTGTTGAAGGTATTTATGATGGAGGATTGGTCACGGGGAACTTTGGATGTTGTTCTTAAGGAGAAGATGAACAAAAGTACTAGAGCTGATATTGCAGCAAACCCTTTGTGTCAGAGTTTTTGTGATGATGAAATGAGAGAAAAGATTCCTTTCCTGCAAAAAGGGTTTGCTGCAATATCTTTGGCTCCTCTGATTTCCAACTTTGAACGATCTCCTCATATATTCCTTACAGGATAGTATTTGTTTCCATGATCTGATGTTGATTAGAGTTACTAGTGTTGTTAGGATCGAATCAGACCGGTCGATTATATACATATTTCGACTTCTAACAAACAATTTTTTTCAATTTTTATCTGTAATTTTTAAATTTTCGCACAAATGTTTATATAATTGCGTCGATCGGTCATTTTATATCTATCAGTAAACACGAGCTTCTTCTACTCGAAGATGAAAAAGACTTCATTCTAGTCATTTCCATGGTCGTGCCATAACGGATGACATTCCCCAACTTCTCTATAGATAGTTCAACTACATCTTAACTAGTTCTTTTAACTTACCACCACTCATTTGACCAAATATTCTACCTCAACAAGACAACAAGTTCCTTCATTAAAACATTTCTTAACATAACTCGAACATGTTCTCATGACATGACTATGTAAAGTGTATTCTCCGCGGAGCATCTCAAAGTCGACATAAAAACATCATGCCTAATAACTCGAATTATTAGCTAGAACACATTTTCCAAACTGATATATCAAAGTGTCACACACTGCAGAACGTTGGTGGGTTTGCATGTTTGAGGAGATAGCTTTTTGGAGCCATGGTTAGTATTTAATAGTAGGGGATTTAGGAAGCAGTCAAAGTACTGAAGGACTGAAGGACTGAAACCCCATTTATTGGTAATGGGATTTGTGGATTTGATGATGACTGCAATTAATTAGTTGAGCTTGGGAGAAAGGGAAAACTGCTCGGACTCCGACGAGCTGCTATTGGGTGAACGGAGAGAGGTCCCCGCCGGTCGTTGGCGGCCTCGTGAATCGTGCCAGTTTTTTGTTTGAAATGTCAGAAGGTCGTACTTGACAAATTACTGGTCCCAAGTCCTATCCTCTCCTCGTGTTACTACTCGACTGGAAACTCATGATGTGGCCATTCGGACTGATCGGTTCGTTTCGACCACCTATATCACTTCAGCGGATAGCGGTGGTTGACGGGTCAATTAGTGATTCGATTTGGAGGGTGAGTCTTCAGCGATTGGCACCTTAATGTACTCACAAGGCGTAAGAAAGAAAGTATAAAAAATGAGTTGGTGTGAAAGAACATACGTGAATGAGAGTGTTTGGGAGACAAATAAATAACAGGAGTGAGTTTAAAGGTGTATAACTAGACGTAAATGTATGCGTGTAAAAGTAAAGGTAAATGATGTGTCATAAATATAGGACCAGTGTGCCTTATATAGTCCGCTTGTGATGGGTTATGTACGTTGGCATATAGCATTTAATGTCGGTGACTTCCCTGAGACACAGATTCTGACTATCAATGATGGAAGGCTAGGGTGGAGATAGATCTCTAAATGATGCTTTAGGGAAGTTAGAAATCTTTTTTATCGACAAAGGGCATTTTGTCCGATTGATATGATGAGCGCTCTATCATACGAGATAACGATTATAAGTCAAACATAGAGTCATCGTGTCTTATGTCGGAGGTCGATTGGGTCGCATCCACCAGGCCACCAAGCCCATTATTACTATTGTTGGGTCGAGACCTTCGTTTCGTGATGATCGATTGAGAGTAGATCTTTGACGTAACCGGCCCAATAATAAACGGGCCAGGACAAATTTAAAATACTATACCGTTAAAACCCAATTCTAAAACAACAAAAAGGACAAAACCGGGAAAACACTCGCCAAAAGTTTCTTTTATTCTTCCCCCCCTCTCCCTCCCCTGCTTTATTTCCTCGGCCCCGCCAAAGGTTCTCCCATAATGTGTAAAGTAACGCGAACCAACATTCCAAAATACCGAAACTACCCATCTGTTCGATCCGACACGACGCCGTTTATCCCCAATACGGCACCCTTTCATACTTTCTCTTTCTCCGCGACCGAGATTTCTGACTCAGTGTCTGCTACACATTTTGTCTTCTTCTTCCTCCTCCACTCTCTTTCACTCTTTTGAACAGAGCTCACTCCCTTCACTCTCTCTACCGCAGCTGGCCGCCATTAGAGAGCAGCAATCACAAGAACTAGAAACAACAACAAGAAGAATCCCCGTACTCTACACGCTGCAGTCAGCTCACCAATAACCCTACATTCCGCCTCCTGAGTTTCCTCTCCGCATTCCAACGACTGTTCAACTTCACCTTCTTCCCGAAACCCTAAAAAATGCAGCAGTTCAAACTCATTCCTCTCTTCCTAATCCTCATCCTCCAATTCTCACCTCTCCCAGCAACATCCAAATCCACAATCGAGCCCTGCTCGAACGCAGACACCTGCAGCTCCCTCCTCGGTTACACGCTCTACACAGACCTCAAAGTCTCGGAAGTAGCCTCCCTCTTCCAAATCGACCCAATCTCCCTCCTAACCGGAAACTCAATCGACATCTCCTACCCGGACGTCGAGAATCGGATCCTCCCTTCGCAGCTCTTCCTTAAAGTCCCCATCCAGTGCTCCTGCGTCGACGGGATTCGGAAATCGGTATCCACTCGCTACAAGACTCGCCCCTCGGATACGTTGTCGGCTATCGCCGACTCGATCTACGGCGGGTTAGTCTCCGCCGACCAGATTAAGGAGGCGAATTCGATCGACGATCCGACGGTGCTCGATGTTGGGGAGAGCCTTGTGGTTCCCTTGCCGTGCACTTGCTTTAACGGGACGGATAATTCTCTGCCGGCGATTTACTTGTCGTATGTTGTGAAAGGTGTGGATTCCTTGGCTGGGATTGCTGCTAGGTATGCGACTACCATTACTGACTTGATGAATGTTAACGCCATGGGTGGGTCGTCCATTAAAGCTGGTGACATTCTCGCTGTGCCACTTCCTGGTAATTTCTTGTTCTTGCGTTTTTTTGTCTTGTTTGGTTCACAAGTTAGTGATATAGTTGAGCTAGTATTTGAGCATTGCTATCGATTCGTCGGGTAATCGAGTTGCATAGTTGAGTTTCTAATTCAGTAAATGTTAGATCATAGCCAATCAAGTCGAACATACGTTGGATTCAAACTTGACTCGTTCAAAATTCGGGCTAATATTTGTCTTGGTTGGTTCACTAGTTACACTAACTAGGGATATAGTTGAGTGAGCTGGCCAGTGAGCCACATAGTTGAGTTTCTATTGAGTAACGTTCACTAGCCAATCAAGTCAAACTATACACTGGTTCAAACTTGACTCGGTCGAAACTCGAGCTAGTGTTTGTCTTGGTTGGTTCCACAAGTTACACTAACGAGGGATATAATTGAGCTAGTATTTGAGCACGGTTTCATGTAAGGTAATCGAGCTGGCTTACTAGTGAGCCACTTTGTCGAGCTAAGGTCACTAGCCAATTAAGTCAACCCTACACTGGTTCAAAATTCGGGCACAAACTTTCTCGAACCGATTTGACAGTTCTTGTGTTTGCAGCTTGTGCGTCTAGGTTTCCTAGATACGCCTCCGATTTCGGCCTGATGGTTCCAAACGGGAGCTACGCGATAGTTGCGAGCCACTGCGTGCAGTGCAGCTGTGGACCAGGGAGCCTGAAGTGAGCTAGTTCGCTGCTTTCTCTTCTTTCAACCTTTGATGTTTTTCGGCATGGCGTTCTGACATTACTGTATTGATTGTGTTTATAGCTTGTACTGTATGCCGGCTTCATTGGCGGTGTCTTGTTCGAGCATGCAATGCCGAAGCAGCAACCTTATGCTCGGGAATGTTACGACGCAGCAGAGTAGTGCGGGGTGCAATGTGACCTCTTGCAGTTATGGTGGATACGTTAATGGCACCATTATCACCTCGTAAGTTCGATTCTCTCTCGATTTAATTACCCTATTCCATTTCTTCGTGTTAGCTTAACAATGGAGGCTTTGAAGTTGCTAATGGCGGTGTTTCGTTGATTTGCAGGCTGAACACTGCTCTTCAACCACACTGTCCTGGTAAGAAGTTTATGGTCATATCTTATCCTATGATAATCCTAGCCATTTTGTCCAACAATCGTATCAATCGATTGAATTTGTTCTCCATGTTAATTGGTTGCAGGACCACAACAATTCCCAGCCCTTCTGGCTCCCCCAACAACTGTAACAAAGGATTTCGAATTCGCTCCTGCATCAGCTCCCTCGCCTCAAGCATATGGAGGCGGTGCTCTGCCCTCCACAGTACCCGCTACTGGTTCGCTGCCGGGGTATACGGCAGCAAACGGTCCGATGGGCAGTGCAACCAGATCAGATGCCTGCTTCTTGGTGATCCCATTGGGAAACTTCGTAGCTTCAATTGCGTTGCTCATGGTTGTGAACCTTAAGTTGTAGCGAGGTTCTTAGTTTTTGTAGGTGTCCGAAGGTCGTAGGTTTTGCACACTATTGGTTCGGTCTGTGTCCACGAATTTGACTATTATTGTAGCCGGATTCCATTTTTGGATGATTTCGAGCTGTGGAATGTAATTTATCTGTCCTCTAACCATCTTCTGGTTGCTCGGAAATGATTGATTCTGCTTTTACATGTTCAAATCGAACCATGAAAAGTACCGATGATACCAAGTTTCTAAAACCGCTATAACATAGTATCGACAATCACTTGGGATCAGTCGTAAGTTCCATTTTTCACTACAATTCGAAATGGTACTCGAAACGCTTAAACACATCCTAATCACAAGTGAAGCAAATCGCCAGATGATATAAACTGAACAATAAGATCCCTCAATCGTTCTAGTTGATTACGGCTTACTAGGGTTTACCTAAGTACAATAACAATCATTTCGAATCGACCTAAGTTCCATATTTTCATGACGATTCGAACCATTACCCACCAAACTATTCAACACATACCAACCACAAAGCAACCAAACTCTAGGAGATTATAGAAACTGAAACAGCAAGCTTCATCCTTCAGCAGGCACAGCAAAATTACAAATGGTGAAAGCCTCAGTTCTTCAACATGGTATTATCACAACAACAACTTACAGAATCAACAGATAAATCGATCATGGTGCAGTGACACTTTACTTAACTGCTTTCTTCTTCCCAGCAATGGCGATTCGCTTACCTTTCAAAGTCCGGCAGTTGTTCTTGGTACGCTGCCCTCTGCAGGGCAATCCCCTTATATGCCTAATTCCTCTATAGCATTGGATCTCCTTCAACCTCCTTATATTGATCGCATTGAAACGCCTCTGCAAAAGAACACCACATTCATCATCAGCTCGAAACAAATTCGACCTCGAGCTTGACAGAGAGATTATTATTGCTTTACCAAGTCTCCTTCAATCATGTACTTGGAGACTTCAGCACGAACATTGGCAAGCTCCTCCTCGCTCAAATCCTTGGTTATCTTGTTTTCCAAGCTCAAGTCCGCTAGGATTTGCCGCGACATCGAGCGGCCGATTCCATGGATGTACTGAAGCGAGTACTCCACTCTCTTGCCGTTAGGGATTTCGACTCCGCCGACACGTACGCAAGTAATCGTCAGCCCACCAATCTAACATATCCAACCATTTCAGCATCTAGTTGCGGAGTGAGATTCAGAATCGTTACTTTCGCAGCCAAACAGAGAAAGAATTGAAACTTAGCTTTTTACCTTGGGGGTCTTTTGGCGCGGGAGGGAGACGAAGTTGGAGAGTGAGCTCCGATTGAGTCCGTTGCAGAAGAGGGAAACCGAAGGAGCTGCGGGCATTGCTAGGCTTTGAATCATTTTTCGAAGCTTGTTCTCTCTGGTTTGCCTCTGCTTTGATTCGGGACTGAGCTTGATTCTTTCTGTGTGCTCTTGAAATTTTTTCCAGAAGATTTCTCGGTAGGATGATGGTTTTATCGGCTTATCCTTTCAAACGGTCGGGCAAATGGCCGGGCGGTTTCCGGATATTTTCATGGGCCGGGACCCGAGAGCCCAAAGCAGAGTTTAAACTCTTCTGTCGTATGGTAAGTCACTCGACCGGACTATCCAAATTCCAAACTTTTATATATAACAGTCCGATGAGGAGAAAGCGTGAGGCGTAAGCAATCAGAAAGAACCCTAGCTAGCCCGTGGAGAGGAAGATGGAGATGATGAAGAAGAAGAAGACAAAGACAGAAAGCAGCAATCAATGCTTGTCGGAGGATCAGATCGTCGATATTCGAAGGATGCTTGCTGGGCCCTGCCTTCGACGACTCTGCTGTGTAAGCAAATCTTGGAATTCCCTTATCTCAAACCCTAAATTCGTTTAAAATAGCCTATTTAACAGCAACAACGAGAATGCCAATACTCAGTTACCACTCATCACCCCTAAGGACGAACCACGGCTGAGTCAATTTGTTTATACTCACCTCTCCTGTGATTCGTTCCTCCCGCTGGATGAGAATGGTGATGATTATGATATTGCTAGTACTTCTGGAGAAATCCCTATACCTGGCTTGCCAAATTACACTGGCGGAGGGTAAATTTGCATACTCGTTGAACATTATAGTAGGATGGGAGATCTAGTTCTAAGTGTTGGTTTGTTCAATTCGACAACTTCCGAGACAAAGATGCTTCCTCCTCTGCCTGCAGATTCAGTAAATAGGGACAAATATTATAAGCCAGGGGTTATCAGTGGTGTGGCTCATATGGAGAATGAAGAACAAGAACAAGATGATGAGTACAACCACAACAAAGTGGTTAGTGTTTGCCACTATCGAGGCAAGCGAGGACATGACCGACATTGGTCGTCTCTCAATAGGGTTTATGCATTCTCTTTAATATCTACGGAATGATCAAAATCTTGTTTGCCCTTTCATGGCGGTATTCACTTGAATATGACAATAGTGATCGTGTTTAATACAGCAAAGAAGGAGGTGTGGGCGTTGGAGAGTCTTGGTGTAAACTATTGAGTTGGAGGTCAAAAATAGCGGGGACAATAGGACTTTGGAAACATGGTAAACTAGTGTGCAGAGCAAGTGATGAGAAGTATATGCAAGTGTTTGATGTCACAACAGTTCAAACTTCTAGTCTGACACTTGAAGTCTCGATGTATTGTGGTGATGTGTATCTTGCACCTCATGTTCCTCGTAAAATGTCGTCATCATCTTGGCCGACGAGTAATCATTAAAATAAGTTACTATTTAATCATCATCGTATGTTCTATATTCACAGTATACACATTTCATATACGATGTAGTGTTTAAATCTGACAATATACTTTGTATGAATTGTATTCAAATTCGTACATTGGGTATATATTTTGTATGAATCTGTACAATCTTTGTAAACTTGTACAACAATTTATCAAAAACATAAAGTCAGCTAATGAGTTTATATTGATCTAAAATTATTAGTAAGCCATCGTAGTATCCTTACGATTAGGGCATTATTAATAGCCATTAAATTGATCTAATGATTTTGATATTAAATTTATTAGTTGGACTTGATTGTACTTAATCAAAATAAAAATGATAATTGAAAAACAATACCAAAAGCATATCATATAAACCACGACATTATCCCAATAAATTTCCCCCAATTATTTTCTCTGTCCAAACCCCAACAAACTTTCCACCCTCCCTTGCTATTCTTCATTTGTTTGTTTGCAATTCCCGTAGCCATACGTCGATCGACCGATGGGCGTGGATAGGAACACCTCTTGTGACTCCAGCAGGCTACCACCGAGTTCTATCCGCAACCAATCCCGCAGACCCAATCCTCCTCGAGCTCAATCAACGTCACCGCCCGCTCCCGTTACTGTCGCCACTCGTCTCCGCCGAAAACCGCCATTTATTTGTCAATAGCCACTGTCGTCGAAGTCTAGATGTCACCATGTCCCGTTAGTTGTTCCAAAACAACCGCCGACGACAACGGCAACCGCGAGAAACGACATGAATCGATGGTCGGAAACACCATGCACCCATCTGATTCAAGAGCGAGGGCCTGATTCAAGAGCGAGGGCCTGATTCAAGAGCGAGGGCCAGTTAGCGTTCCTACTAATCAATTCTGTTGCTTTCATATATATTTTTCGAAATCAGATCAAGTTTTGATCATAATAATCAATTCTTATGTTTTCATACTGTTCTTTTCCGAGAATTCTTAGTGGATCCAAATTTATTCAATATTGTAGACGGTTGGCGACTTTTTTCCACATGAACAGTCTGTGCTAGTAATTTGTTACAAATATTGGTGAAATAGTTTGTGCTTGTAATTTTATATAGGAACCTGTTAGTTGCAATGAACTTGCAGTTAGTGTTTTGTTGTAGTTTGTGCTTGGAGTTTATTTCAAGAACATTACTATTAACGGGTCAAGCATTTTTGAGTAGGGAACGCAATATATCACAAAATAAAAATAGTAACATGGTATATGAAAATGATGTATTTAGGATGAGACGAATATATAGTGTTACGAGAAGAAAAATAATGTATTGGAATGAGATAAAAATAAGTTGGTAAAAATTGTAATTAAAATAAACTAAAACGTGATAAAAGGGAAGAAAAGATCAAAACAATTAAAAAAAATTCAAAAAATCCGCCTGAAAGTAATTTAGGAAAAAAAACGTAAGTTTAGAATATCAAGTAATTATTTTTAATTTTCAAATATTTAATTTCATAAAGTAAAAATTTAATTAATTAATTTAAAGCAATCGATTGAAGGATTAAATTGAATTAATAAATACAATCACTATTAATGGTTTTGGAGAATGAGACGTGATTGTCCAAGTGGAGTTGCTCTAGTGGTAAAGTATATGT
Source organism: Linum usitatissimum (assembly GCA_030674075.2). Taxonomy (NCBI): domain Eukaryota; kingdom Viridiplantae; phylum Streptophyta; class Magnoliopsida; order Malpighiales; family Linaceae; genus Linum; species Linum usitatissimum. The sequence continues at coordinate 5,620,643 of JAUJYP020001374.1, forward strand.
CTGATTACTCGGAGGTCTCGGGTTTGAATTCAGTATACTCCCAAAAAATGGACACCTGGTTATTTTCCTGTCTTCTATCTTGTATTGATCGAGAGTCTCGATTTACTCCGACAAAAAAAAATGAGATGTGATTTAAATATATAAATTAATTGAGATTCAATTTATCATTTGTACCATTCAAAATCATAATTAAAGATGAATATAAACTAATAAATATTCATCAAAAAAATTTGACCGCTCTAAAATATTCTAACTATTAAAATAAGTATCCTAACCTTAAAAAATTATAATCAGCCGTAAGTGAATCAGAAATAAGAACCCTAATTTACTCTGCCGTGGAGAAGAATATGGAGATGAAGAAGGAGAAGACTGAAAGTAGAATTACTCGCAGCAGCAGCAATCAATACTTGCCGGAGGATCTGGTCATCGATATTCAAAGGAGGCTTGCGGGGCCCTGTCTCCGGCGACTCTGCTGCGTAAGCAAATCTTGGAATTCCCCTCTCTCAAACCCTAAATTCGTTTACGAGAGCCTCTTTTACCGCAACGACAATGAGAACAACGCCAACACTACTCATTTACTATTCATCGTCCGCGACTATTATGACGCCAACACTCAGCGCCGGAAAACTCGATTTCGTTATATTCGCCTCTCCTATGATTCGTTCCTCCCGTTGGATGATGATCATGATATCGCTACTTCCGGGGCAGTCCCTATACCTGCCTCGCCAAGTAACTGTTATTCCAGGGTGCACATAAATTACACTGGTGGAGGGTTAATTTGCCTACTCGATGAACATTATACTGATACGGGAGATGTAGTTCTAAGTGTTGGTTTGTTCAATCCGGCCACTTTCGAGAGAAAGATGCTTCCTCCTCTGCCTACCGATTCAGTAAATAGGGACAAATATTACAAGCCAAAGGTCATGAATAGTATGGTTCATATGAAGAAGGACAAGAAGAAGATGCCACTACAAAGTTGTTAGTGTTTTCCACGATCAAGGCAGTCGAGGAGATGATCAACAAAGCAGCTCTATTACTACTTTGGAAACAAAGCACAAAAAAACTAACGCAACATCAATCGAAGTTAGACGATCTCAAACGATCATAAGCATTTCAAATTGCCATTTCAGGATTAGACACATCAACAAAATATGTTCCTCTAAAAAGGATAATACAAAAAATTTTCCTTCACGGTAGAAATGGAAGAGCCTCGCTTCCCATTCCCCCGACGCAAAAGAAGTTTCTGAAATTGCAAGATCATATGAGCATGATGATGCTCTGGATTGTCATGCTGTCAAAACTGTAGAGTGGTGGCAAACGAGTCGGTTTGGACACAACTCAGCGAGCACCCCAATCGCAAAGGTTCAAATCGTCGATGATGGCTCGCAGCTCAGCCCGCATGATGGAACAACGACCCCGCAACACCTTTTCCTGCTTGATTCACCGAACCGTCGGCATTAAAAGTGAACCACGGTGGTTGTTTTGTCTAATGTCAAATACTTGATGGAAAGTATAAATACAGTATATACGTCATTAAATCTGATTAAATAATTATAAAAAATCGATTTCATATACTTACATTAATTAAAACGTTAATTCCCCCCCACAAATGGAACACCCTCTTTCATCATTGCCTGCCCCGCCGCCAAATTTTATATAATTAATCCAAATCCCATCATTATCAAAAGGCTAATTATAATAATAAACTTTACCAAAAAAAAATTAAATTTTACCAAAACATTCATAATATAATTTTTTAAATGAATGAAATATAATAATAATTAACTAAAATACATCAGAGAAACTGAAACGACTTCTCTTTTTTATATATAAATCAACAAACCTTTTTCTTCTTCTTCTTCTCGACCTTCGGTCCTTCACATCACCTTTTCATTTCCATAACCATGGCTGAAACCTCTCACTCCCTCAACCCCAACGCCGCCCCCTTCGTCGCCGGCGGATGTCCACGTCAGCCACCGTCGAAAATGACCTCCTCACCTCCCCTTCTCATCCCCCACGAGAAATATTCCCAAACCTCCCCTAAGCTTCTACTGCCGCCGCCACCACAACCCATCTCTTCCTCCAATGTTGCTCCGGTCCTTTATTTCTCCACCGGCGCCGCCGCCTTCTGTCACAACCACCAGTTCTTCTTGTGCTACGGCGACCACTTCTCTTACCACCGCCGCCAGACTTTGTACTATGCCACCGTCGGAGCCGGAAACTGTCACGGCGGCTTCCACCCAATCCCGCATCATGCACTTCCGCCCTTGCCGGCGGCGACGGCTGCCGATTCATTCAGCTGCCAGGTGGTCCCAACTGCCAGCTACACCGTCAAAAACTGTTCTTCATTTGAGCTGGAGAGGACGGTTGTGAAGAAGAGGAAGATACTTAAGAAGAAGAAGTACGTTCCTCACCGACGTGGCGGCGGAAGTAAAGACACGTGGCCATGGCGGAGGTCGTTGGCGTTGACCAAGGTCTCTCCTTCGTTGACTGAAGAAAAGAAAAACAACGGCGGCGATGGAGCCACCAGCCTGATGATTCGGAACATCCCGAACCATTTCCAGTATGTTTAATCTCTCATCGCAGTCTATTAATTTCTTTTGTTTGTTTATGTTATTTAATCGAATTAATTTCTCCCCTGACAGGATCTGAGATCTTGTTCCCTAGCTATTTAATATCCGTTCCATTTATGAATCACTCTGTTTCGATTTTCGAATACTTGTATTTTTTACAGGAGGATTCGGATGCTGGGGTATTTGGACGGACATTGCGCCGCCGAAAATTCTACCGCTGGCGCTGGTGGTGTTCTCTCCGAATACGACTTTTTCTACCTGCCCATTGACTTCATGTAATTAAAGTTCTTGGCTTTCTCTTGTCGGTTTGCGAAGTCTGTCTAAATATACAGTATTTTACAACCTGTTTGTAATTTTGCAGGACCGGGGCAAACTTAGGGTATGCATTCGTGAACTTCACCACCGCCGTTGCGGCGTCCAGATTCCGGCGGGACTTCGACGGCTACGCCTGGCTAGTTCGCGACTCCGGGAAAATTTGCCAGATCACCTCTGCTGCTATTCAGGTGATGAGTAGCTTTAACTACCCACCCTCACAACCGGTCCTTGTTATCATTCTGCCATCGTGCTAACCAATTATTAATTTGAATCAAGTAAAACTGAACAAATTACCGGGACGAACTCTTAATCACCCTCGCAACTGGCCCTTTCTACCAACCTGCCATCATGCTATATATAATCAATTTTGAGATATAAGCTTGGTTCGACTTCTAACCGTTGTACATTTTTCCAACAGGGGAAAGAGGCTCTAGTTGCAAACTTCAACAACTCGAGGTTTAAGTGCCACCGCGACCATTACCTTCCGGTGGTGTTCGATCCTCCACGTGGCGGCAGGTTTCCCAAGTCGTTTGGAAAGGTCGTCGGCCAGCGGGTGGCTCCTCTCCCTTGGGCCGGCAAGTCTGTTCGTCGCAACTCTGAAGAGCTCAACTAATGAACCCTTAAATGGATCGTGTTCTAGTTATTAGTGGATGGTTAATTAACAACTAACTAGGAAGAGTCTGGCATGAATGCTGGGTGTTTACATTGTCTCCCTAGCTGCTTGGGCTTGGGTGAAACGGAAACACTGGCTAGCCTGCTGTCATCACTGTCCTTATGTTATTCAGAGTTTTATTATAAAGCTTAATCGAGGATTATCTTCCCTAATTATGGAGCTTAATTGGAATCAGTATTATGCAACAAGTAATGGTACTGAGCACTACTGACCAATATTTAGTTCCTTCATAATTTTCTGCATATTGGTTGGTAGTAACACTAATTAGTTTTTATGTAACTATACATCCATTCGAATCTGATTTGTCGATACCCATCAGGCACGGTATGTTGGGAATGTATTTTCGGTTTTGTCATGAATTTGAATGGTTTATTTTTCTTTCGGTAGGAAAATACTCTTTAGTTTTATCCAACTTTACACCTTTCAAACTATTCGGATTAAAAATCGTTAAGTGCCAAAATTTACGTAACAACCACATTATTCATGTTAAATGTTGTTTGGTGCCTCTTAAGGTGATTCTTCATATAGAAACAAAATCAAACAAAAGATTACCATTATTATTATTATAATATTTGAAGTAGATTGAAAAAACTAAAACTATTTTTACAGAAAAGGATTAAAGTAAAAGATTAGAGAAACGTTATTATACTGAAACTGACAGTACTGTTGGCAGAGCATACAAAGTCTACATTTCTCTTTTAATACTTAATTTTTCAAGCATTGTGGCTGAACAAACCCTAGAAAGATATAGGTATGCAGATAGCACTGAGGATGAATTCAGAGAAGACCATCATTTGATCTCGTTGCATTGCTCCCCCCTATGCTCTTTCACCAGCTATCACTGCTTTGCTCCTTCATTGATAAGAGTTGTTGTCAAATCATTGTAAAACAGATTGTACCCCCATTGGCCATCCCCCCCAATACAATGTCAAAGGAAGAAACAGAGATGAGTGTTGTTCCATCGACAGAACACTGTTGAAGAAAGAAGGAGCAAAGGGGGGAAAAGGGGTCATTTTTGTCTCGATGAGTAGGTGGGATGATCAGAAAATAGATTAGCAGGAAATGGAAATGGGAATGAATGAAGAGAAATGACACCAACATGCTTGCTTGCTTCTTATGATGATCAGTTGTCAAACCCTAGTAGCCCTATGAGGATTTGGCAGAGATGATTCCCAGAAGCGTATAAAAATTTGAAAAATATGACTGGGAAATCCACTGGATGGGAGAAAGGACAATGACAATCATACCCTTTGATTGACGGTGGGATTAGAGGAAGCTGCAGAGAGATATCAGAAGCAAGATCTCTTGCATTAATGGGGGTGTTGGGGGGGAAGGGGGGGGGGGGGGGGGTACGATCTTGTTGGGGGATGATGTCATTTCCTTGTTGCCTTTTTCTAAAGCTTTTTAACTTCTTCTTATTTTTTCCAATCGGTCAATCAAATCAATCGAGACATATGCGACTGATTTGAGTTGGTGGCTTCTGATCATTGCTAGCAATGGAGCTACTTCAACTAGACATCGAAACGTTTCAGCTTCTGGTTGCTGATTAAGATTAAGAGGTGCTTTGAGACTGATTTAGATCGGTGATTTGAGATGATTAAAGAGATTAAATTAATAAATTATAGGAGTAATTTGTCGGAAAAGCATTTGTTTGAAAATTTGAAATTGGAAGGGCTGTAGAGGCGAATTGATGAGTTGTTTCGACAAGGTATTTGAGTTAAATATGAGACATGTTTCCTATTAAAAAAGGTTGTTTAGCAAGCATTTCGGAACGTGATATTTTAAATAATTTACATTGGCGATAAATCAAATTACTTTAGCATTTCATATTGTAGTATATCAAGTCTCTAGCACAAACAATACCTAATTGTGTTGTTTAGGGTATATATTGAGTCTAAATATACACCACCTTTAGATTTATTATGAATTTATACACTCATCTTTTTTACATTATCTTCGATCTATTCTGATTGAGGTTTACGAAATCTTGAAAATGTATGCTCGCTATTTGAAAATATCAAGTTCGAGAGTTGCATTTCACATATAAATATTTATATAATATTTATTTTCTTTAATGGTTGAAACCTCTAATCTAAAAATAATTACAAATTAGACACCTTATCACTTAGCATATGATAATGGAATACTTCAAAACAAAGTAGAAATTAAAACTTTTGTATATATAATATAATATATATATATATGGGGCAAGCGCTTCGATACGCGTTAGGTACCGATATCCAGAACCACATGACGTGATACTATTGGCTGAATTTTAATTAATTAAAATATAAATATTTAACACTTAAAGTATAAACAATTCGTAATTACATCACTATTATGTTTATGTCAATATCTCCGTCAACGAGATTAACTTAAGTTGTCTTCTATTTAGAGAAATTTACTCGTCTCATTTTTCATTCCTCTTTCATTATATGTCCTTTATCATATACCTCCATGCCTGTTGATTCTGTGAAATATCAGGACTACGAGCTTCCGGAAAAAATCCAATCTCGATCCATTACGAGAGTTCGAATCTGCTTTGAGGGTTCGGTTTTGGTACTCGTTTTGCGCATTCTTCTCGTTCGGTGGAATTAACGGCAAGCGGGGTAATCGCGAAGGTAAGATCGAAATCGACAAAATCTGGGTTGGCGATCGGCGTCTGTAGTCAGATTAGGAATTGCAGCTCATCAGGCCTGAAGAGAAGCCGGGACATGCGATGAAGAAGTGGCAACTCTCGTTGGAATTGAATTGATGTGAACCCTACTACCCTAGCGTGAAGATGCAGCGAATTCGAGCGACAAGATCGGCGGTGGGCGAGGAAACTCCCGAGAACATACCCTAAGCAAGAAGGTCGGCTCTGACAAGTATAAATGATCACCGATAGCTTACAGAAATCCTTGTGCTTTACACTAGAGTAAACCCAGAGTAGCTCGGTGTGCAATTCGGTGGGTTCTTGCACGAGTTTAGCGGGATCTTCAACAACCAAACGTTCGATCGGCGGAGCTGAGAGATTCAGAGAACTGCAGCGACACAGCAGTGGTTGATCGAGAGCTGCAGGTAGCGTTTGAAGACTGGTGTTTAGGTTGTAGTTGGTTTATTGTCTTTTGTTGAATTGCATCGGTATACACTAAGTCCTTGTGAATTACTGCTTATGCAATTGCGAAATTCTTCTTGTCATTGGAGAAAAGCTTTGAAGCATTTAAGAGTTGGGTGTTTGGTTATCTTGTAGTAGTTAGTACTAATACTGAATTTCAAGATACTGCTACAATGCATTCTTGTTTGATTCGGTCTAATTTGGTTTTTAAGGTCTAGGTTAACTTGATGTTCACCTTGTAAAACAATAAATTGGACTACCAAACAAACCTTTAAGATGATGACGTCGACAATAACGGTGTTAAGCTGATTTGGTAGACGTTTTTGTTTTTAAAATATTGAATGATTAACCTGTACGATAAGCTCAAATCGAAAGATTCTAAAAGAAAGATTCATATATTAATTTGAAGGACCAATATTATTATAACACATGTCAAAGTACCGATACCCATGAATACCGAAGCGTCGTATATATATATAAATTTTTACTAATAAGTTTGTACCAAAATGGTGATTATTCAAAAAGCATTAGAAAGCACAAGCTCTTAAATGCACCTACCACCATGTTTGAGTGCCATATATTGAGGTTGGCGTACATAGTCCCAACTAAAATGAAATGTACATAACTACATGGTACCAAGTCGGTTGAATATTCAAATCTAGTTTGAACTTTGATTAAATTGCCAAATCTAAACTGGATTATTTTAAATCTCAAATTTACCTTTTAACGAAATTTCGCTAAACTTTCTGTTAAATTAACAGAAATTGAGACCACCAAAACGACGTATCAGCTGACAAGTCAAATGTAGCCACATTATCATCTCCGTAAATTAATTAAAGATGGTAATTAAGAAAATTACAAAATTAAAGAAATTGTTAAGGTTTGATTTTTAATTTTACATTTTGGGAATAATCAAGTATTAATTAAATTTATTTTTTAGTACTGACATGACAGCTGATATGACATTCATTTGACCGGTCAAGCGAATGTCATGTCACCTCGTTCTGTCTCATCACTAAAGGTATTAACAATTTAATGATAAATTTAGTCAATTGGCTAGAATTGTCGGAAAACTGAAACTATTAGCCAGATAATAGTCGGCAAAATAATCCGAGCAATATTTAACAATCCGCTTAATGTTAGATTTGGATATTCGGCCGACAAAGTCTAATATAATTTATTAACTTTGAGATCCCTAGTTAGAACTGAAGTATAACTTCCTTGGATCTTGTCCGATTCTAACACCACTCTAGTTTGTTTCTTTGTAATCAAATTTTTACCTCATCAGAAAGATAACAAACAGACAAATAAATGGAGAGATGAGAGAAAACTCAGAAAAAGCCATCGTCTGGGGAATTTAAGGATACTTTCCCTTCTTTCTTTCGGCTGTTTTGTCTCCCTCTCACCACAAAACTTACCCACCTGCAACTTTTTTTCCTCTGTTAAAAAGTAAGTGAACCTTGTATGTTCTGTCTTCAGTTTCTCTGCAATGTCTACAGATCTGTCTTCTTCCTACTTTAGGGTACCTCCATATTCATGCAACTTATAATCAATGTTAGGGTTTTGGCTGGCTTCCTTTTCCTGTTTTGTGCAAAATCTGCTAGCCCCTGCAAAATATTGTCATCTTCAGATTCTGCTTCTTCTTCTGCCATTGACATAGCAGCTCTGGAATTTGGGATTTGCTTGGTTTTGGAAATGTTCCATTGTATGTTACTGAAAGTGTAGAACCCCTGCATACTTACTTTCGGGAACATAGTTGACTATGATGTTGTGACAAAGGTTCTCCCCCTTTTCGCAAAATCGAATAGCGGTTTTTATTTCGAATATAAACTAAAAAAAAACTCGTTATATGAAATACACGTACCAAACTATATCTTATACTAAACAAACAACGATATCCGAAACAAATCCACATAATGAAATGATAACTTCACAACTCACATTACATAGCTTTTGATTAAAAACAGACAGAATTTTTTATACATCAAACAACCCTTAAAGCTCTGATGTAACACCCTAAATTCTAATCATTTATTACATGATTAAATTATCTCGATTAGGAAATTTTTAAAAAAGTAAAATCTGAATTAATAACGACTATAAGTAAATATCGCGATCAATGGAATCAAGTCTCCTTTAAATACTTGAAAACTAAAGAGGGTCTTTAAATCAAGTCTACATTGTCATATTTCGAATCAATTCCACCATGTTCCTGCAACAACTTTCAAACACCCTGATGGATGGTTCGAAATCAATCTTTCATACTTTATTTATAAATAAGAATTCATGAGATGAAACAACACTTTAAAGATAACAATCAGTAACAATTTCTAAATATACATATTACATAAAGATTCATCTTAATACTAACTCTATAACAAGTGGTCATCAATTCGAAAAAATATTCGAATATAACAAAATACATCATCAAACTATGTTATAATAATCAAAACATTCAACATGACCAAACACAACCTCTACTAAGATTCTTTGGTCTTTCATGATCGTTTTTAATTCATCTAATTTTTCATCTAGGGTATCATCACTATAGGGCCCCTAATTCATCTAATTAGCCCTATCACCTATTGTCGACTTAAACATCAGCATGACTCAAACATAATAAAAATACGAGAATTCGAACCCATAATAATAATAATATTAGGACTCGAATCCAAAATAAACATGGGGCTCAAACCCATTAAAAAAAAAATAGAAACACATATCCAACCAACCATCAAACATAGAAACTCGAACTTGACAACTAATTACGGTGGGAAGGTTAAATACCAATCAATCAATATACACTTGTTCTCAACAAAAGTAAGGTTAAATACCAACCAATCAATATGCAAAAATTACGAACAAGAAACTAATAACGGTCAATAATCATAATTACCGTTAGCGGTTAAGGAAAGAACATGATCCTTAATTAAAGCTTCAATTACAACAACCCTTACCCAAATTAAAGACATCGATATTAATTAGGCCAGTGTTTCCATTTCACCCAAGCCCAAACAGCAAGGGAGACAATGCAAACACTCGCCATTCTTCTTGCCAGCTCTTCCTACACTACTCTGCTACTACGTACTGCTTATGTTACCTTGCCGGAGTTTTCTTTCGAAAGACGAATTGAACACTAGCTAATGAACACGAGGGGTCGATCAGTTGAGTTTGGACAGTTGAGAGTTCCTGGGAGATTTGGCGGCTGACCGGTCTCAGCGACGAGGGAAACGAGGTGGTGCACACTGGCCAACAATCGTTCCAAGCGAATTCGGGAACCTTTCGCCCCGTGGAGGATCGAAGACAAGCGGAAGGTATATCTTACGGTGGCATCTGAACGCTGAGTTCCTGAACTTAGCAACCAACGCCTTCTTCCCCTGCTCGGAACAATTTAATGAACTGTTCAATGGATGTATACTAATACAATGTAAATATGTAATAATTTGATTTTGTAAATACATCGAATCAGACTCACGAAATCATTCTCCAAATCGAAACTTAAACGTCCCCTAAGTTCTGTAGAAGTAGCGACCGGGAACTTTTCATGTAAAGTCGACGTTTACTGTAAAATTGGAGCGTGAAAATTAAACTGATCACCTGAATAGCAGCGTCGGAGATTTGGCAGATTTTGCGGGAATTGCACATTCCCCATGTGTAGTCGTTGAAAGACCGCCGGAATCTGGACGCGCCGACGGCGGTGGTGAAGTTCACGAAAGCGTATCCCAGATTCGCCCCAGTACTGGTAAATTTTTTACAAATCAAAGTAATTGAAAGAACACGAAAACAACATAATACCGACAAAAAAAGACAAAGGAAACCACCTGAAGTCAAACGGAAGGTAGACAAAGTCATACTCGGACAGCACACTTCCGCCGGCGACGGCGGAGGCGTTCTCGGCGGCGCAGTGACTGTCCAGATATCCCATAATCCGACTCCTCCTGTAAAAAATTTACACACATTCGATTCACAAATGAACTGGTGATTTGGGTTTGAAGCAAAAATAATAAATTAAAAATTAAAGCATACTGGAAATGATTCGGAATATTGCGAATCATTAAGCTCGTAGCTGCCCCCGCCACCTCCTTCTCTATATCAGCGCCGCCGCTCTTTTCCGTTTCTTCAGTCAACTTTGTCAACGCCGAAAATCTCGGACTTCCATCGCCACGTCGGTCAACGACGAACGTTTTGTTGTCGTTCTTCTTCTTCCAAATCTTCTTCCTCTTCTTGAGAAACATCCCAGATTGAAAGCTGCGTGAAGCCGCCGCCGCCGCCACCGGTGAGTGAGGGACTGCCGCGTGAGGAACCGGGTTGAAAAAACTACCACGACAGTCCCGGGAGCGGATGTTGGTGGAATGGAAGGAGGTTTGGCGGTAGTAGTAGATAAAGTGGCGGTGGGGGTGGCGGTGGAAGGGGGCGGCTTTGGCGGAGAGAGGTGCCAGTCGCTGGTAGAAATGGTGGGGGAGACGGGGCGGAGATGACGTCGGGTGATGTGGTGGTGGTGGTTGGCTTCCGGCGGCGGCGGCGAGGGTGGTGTAGGGTGTGGCGTTTGGGTTGAGGGGTTGAGAGGTTATGGAGGAGGCCATGGCTATGGAGAGGGTTTTGAAGCTTTAATGGAAAGGGCTGTGAAGGTGAGAAAACAGTGAAAAGGGTTTGCTTTCTAGCTTCATATCCAGAGAGGGAGAGTTGTAGGGGATGGGATTAATTATATCCATGTATGGCGGCGTGGCAATGATGAGAAAGACAGTGTGGGGGGGCATTAATTAATTACTGTTTAACTAATGTATAATAGAAAAAACTAAAAATATTATATTAATATTTATTTTATACTTATGTGTAATATCCGGGTAGATTCGAAATTTTATATTTCTCTTATTTTGGAGCTATTTATGTGAACAATAAATAATAAAATGACAAAAAGAACCCTCTTCCCAGACACACACTGCATAGCCATAGTAGCTCAGAAAAAGCATCGTCTGGGGAATTTACGGATGCTTTCCCTTCCTTCCTTTCGGCTCTTTAACTCGTCTCCCCCCACCCTCACCACAAAACTTAATACATTTCTCTGTTAAAAAAAATAAACCTTTTTGTTTCTGTCTTCAGTTTCTGCAATGTCTAGAGATCTGTTCTCTTCTTCCCTCCTCTGGCTCCTACTTTAGAGTCTCTCCAAATTCATGCAAACTGCTTATAATATATATTACAGGACCGTCTTCATTTTCCTCTTTTGTGCAAAATCTGCTCCTGGGGAAAAATCATCTGCAGATTCTGCTTCTTCTCCTGCAATACAACACCCTTTTGTTTCTGTTCGTTGACATAGCATAGCAGGCAGAGGGGTTTGCTTGGATTTGGCAAAATTTCCATTGGTGTGAGGTATGCATGAGACTGAAAGTTGTCACCCCTGCATGCTTACTTTGGTGGATATGGTTGACTAGTAGAGTGTTGTGACAAAGGTTCTTCCTTTTACAAACCGGATAGAGATTATCATTTTTTAAAAATTTTATCGTTGTTTTGTGTTGGTTATGTACCGGATTGGAAGTTGAACCGGATAAGCGAGAGGTTCACTCAGGACGAAGTGTAAAATTTTGGGTAAAGAATTGATTAGATGATTTTGTGAACCAAATGTGAGATGATTAAGTATCATATTTATAAGGTATTGTTACTTAATTAGCCCATCCTGTCTACTTTGACAAGTTAACAAAGAGTCATTCTATACTCTATTTTTCTCAAAAGAGCGGACACAAAGTTTTAATTATTAGTAAAGATCAAATAGGGTAGGAAACCCCTAAAATACTGTCACAAATACAATGAAGCAGCTTGAGTGGGAAGAATGGAAAAACATGACAGTCAAAAGAAAAGGAAATGCCCATGGCGAGTAAGAATATCTGCCATCCGCAACATGATTGTATTCATGAAAAGTACGAGAGATTCAAATCTCTCAATCTATTTTAAGAAGCTATCGGATTTTCAAAATGCATGTCAACTGTAAAAAATCGTCGGGACGATCACTCTTGACTTCCTATACTCTTAATATAACCAACCCAACAATCAAATACTTCCATCACATATTTAAATGTTAACTACGTTACACATCGGTTAATGATTACATTTTTCTCTTCCTCGAAATAGCTACTCATTTATTAACCATCATCATGAGAATCAAAACATATAACTGATAACAAATCGTTCAAATTCAACCACCTCGAAGATGCTTTACCCATAATGGAGATAGAATCCGACCTAAATTCCCTAACTAATATATGAGCGATCACATTTCTCTTTATTTAAACCTCAAATCTTGAATCACGAGTTAAATTTACTTTTTTGTGTAATTAAGGTGTTTATCGCCGACAGTAATAACCAACTAGCCACGAAAATATACTTATTTTTATAAGTAAGAATCGAACTCCAAATTTCATGATTAAAGGCCAAAGTAAACAACCAACTATACCATACGTTGTGATTGTTAAATTTACTTTTGATTACCTGATTATATCTTCTTGGTTTGGGCCCAAGTAGAAAATGTGAGCTTCTTATGGGGCCTTATTTTGGGCTTTTGGTGCTTATTGGATGCAAGAAGATGAATGACCCAAACCGAGGAAAAGGTATCCACGTTTCAGAAACGTTTCGCTGCGTCTTCAACTTGGGTTTCGGTTTTGATAAATTACAAAATAAAAATAAAACCCGAGAAAAAAGAAAATTCAAAAAACCAAGTGAAAATGATGATAAAGGACGAAAGATGACGGGGAAGACTGGATCGCAGACTACTGAGAGCTGAAGAGGAGCTTATTGATGGCTGCTTAGCTCCCAAGAGGATAATTGGAGTTGATTAAGCTAATTTTGTTGACTGCAGACGATCGAATTGAACCTTCTCCGTTGGTCGCCGGTCGGGATCGCCTTTCTTCCGCCGGCATCTACCATCTCCGACCTCCTGTCGAAGTCCTTTTGAATGAATTCTGCTGAATCTTGAATCGTATACTGCTTATTTTTCAGAGGGTCAAGGTGATTTTGGCAATTCCTTTCACCTAGATTCTTGCTTTGCTTGTTTTTATGTTCTTACTGTCGAGCAACGCTCAGATTCATGGTTTACGTTAGTGTAACGTTCAATCCGATCAAATTGATCACTCTTGTGTATTTTTAACTTTGCTGGGGATAGATTTACAGAGGCATTACTACGTGGTTTTTCCGCTGCTAGTTAGTTCCACTTCCATATATGTCTTTCCCAGAAGAGACTTTGGGGTTAATTTGGGATGTAGTGAGTGATTCTGGAAGCTAGAACCGAATCTTGTAGGAGCTTGTAGCCCATACCTCTGTTGGTTTCCGAGCTCTGAATCATCAGTTCACGGCCTTGATGTAGCTTGAATGATAGAATTAGCATAAGCTATTTGTTGATAAGAAAGCAAGCAGGGGTACTTAGGGGTTCTGAGTAAATCTGCATTTTCTATGCTATTTCTCTGATCAGATCACTTTTATAGTTTAGCAACAACTGCGCAACTTAATCATCATGGTTATGTGAACTTTGCTCTTTTGAGCTCTCACCTTTTGTCTTGAACATTACTGCAATTTTCCATGAGCTTTCTTTTGGCGAATGGGATGTCAGAAGATTAATTGTCCTTGGGATTCACTCTTAGCTAAGTAGCACCAGCTATCCATGGTGCTACTTTATGTTGCGCAATCTTGCACAGTTTCTGATTTTCAACTTTCCCTCAACTTGGACTATCAAAAAAGAGATGAACATTTCCATTCATCACTCGAGATCAACAATGGCATTGTTAACATCATCTTACCCTTATCTGTCCAATTGGTATTTGCTTGATTGCTTGTGATCTGGCATGCTGTTTAGTAGGATTTCTATGATAGTTAAGTTATTGGGGGAAGATTTGGTGTTTGTTCTTGTACTAATGTTTTTGTTCTTACTAGGCAGATACAATGATTTTAACAAAGCAATACCGGTGCATACACTCATCAAGCTGTCAATGTACAAAGGGACATCTAAGTGAAGATGTGATATTCTTAGTTTTCCAGCAGCTGAACTGGAATCCCAAGTTGATTGCCGCTCTATCATGCACTTGCAAGTGGTTTGATGATCTTGCCAAGCGAGTACTATGGAAGGAATTCTGCAAAACAAGAGCTCCAAAGATGATGATCGATCTACAGTCCAGCGGAAGCCACAGCGTGGATGGAAGCTGGAGGGCACTCGGGAAGATGCTTATCTACTGTTCCGGATGCACCAAGGGTGGCCTGTTCAACAGCACTCAAGTACCGGGCCATTTTGTCCACAGGACTCGGTTCTCTAGAACATCAGGCAAAAGCTTTCTCCTGCCTGCATGTAGAACCGACGTTTTATACGTCTCGGACCCGTGCGAGCATCTAGACCAAGGGGACGAAGGGGATATAGGATTCTTTCGAGGAATCTTCAAGTCATTCCCTGTTTCGAAAGTCCGGAAGATGCTGATTCAAAGAGGAGCTCCCTTGCATCCTACACAGTCGTGTCCATATTGCAAGGCAAAGCTATGGAACATGCTGCAAGCAAAGATGATACCGACAAGTGCCAGCTGCCGATTAGGTTCGTACGAGGATTGTATTGAGTATTATGTTTGCCTCAACGGTCATGTGCTAGGAATCTGCACGCTATTACCCTTGTCGGAGTCGGAGGAGGTTTCCGAGATTGAGAGATGATTCGATTGTAACCAAGGTATCGTTCTGCACTAAGAACATTGATTAAATGTTGTATAACATCCTATTGTAGAAATAGCAGATGCGAATCTGCAATTATTCATATAAAACCCTCTTGTAATTAAGTCAACTGTATTGATTGTTGATCTTCCAGGCTTCGGTCGGGTTCATGATTGTATAACCGATCTCGAATATGAACTATATTTTTACTCATTTGTGCCATCTAGCTCGAGTATAGTAACACGTACAAACGATTTCGTTGACAAATGTAGCTACATTCATGTAAAAGTTGGATGAATCCCTCGTTAGGGCGTACATGCAAAAACCATATCAGAAAATCGGCCAAGGTTTGTGCTCCGAAGGGACGAACTCGGATCTACTCTTCGGCTCCAAAGTTCAACCCGGAAATGCTCATCTTCCCAACATTTACTGCAAAAATACTTGAATTTAATTAGAGGGGAAGGGAAAACTCCTTGTTAAGCAAGATCGGGGTTGAATAGTGATGCTTGAGAAACAGGATCGAATCGTGATGAGAAGCTACGTACCGACAGCATCTTGCCCAGCAAGCTTCGGCATGAACTGCATAATATGGTCCTCAGCAGCTTTATCAGCTTTCAGAGTTTCGCACTCGAACGAAACTTGAACCTTGTTCTTGCAATGCAGCTCTTCTACCATCCCGACGATTTCCTTTTCCCACCTGCAACGAAGGAGGACTATATCATACTGTTTTCCAAATCCCGAGCCAAAGAAATCCTTACCCGTGGGCATGATCAACGTTTGATAACCGAGCAGCATCGTGGCCTCTGCATTCGACAACTACATCTTGCTCTTTCTTCCTCTGTTGCAGAATCAATGAAGTTGAAATTACGATAAACTGTAACAGAAAGGCCTAATGAATTACCGTACCACGATAAGATTGTGCTATTTCGTACATTGTAGTCGATGATTGTCAGCTTGATAAGGCGGTAATCCTCTCCCCTGCTGCATTCCCTTTCACAAGCAACCTCTTCGAACCAGAAATGTAAAAGAGGTTCAGAAAGCAACATAAATATGCAGAAGACTAGTATCCAGAAATGATCAAATGAACATATCCTCTATTAAGAATGAAGTTAGAGAACTTCTCTCTTTAAAAAATGGTGTCCTTAACAAAAACAAAATAGAAAGCTCGGCTCGTTACTTTTTAGGCGAGTTCAAGCTAAATCATTTTAGCTTGTAGAACTCGAGCTACTCGACTCAGGCTCGTTAACAATCCATGATGAGCCAAACTTAACATAAACTTTTGCTCATTAAAACCCGCCGATAATCCAATTTGTACTGAATGTGAAGGTTGAATACTAAAAAACATCGACGAGTCAAGATTAAAAAAAACCTATCCTAAAACTTTCTACTTTTCTCATTTAAAATAGTTGCACCTAAACAATTTATCACTTTGGTTTTCATTCAGCCCTAGATTGATTCAAAGTATTCAACCAGTTCTTCTGTGCAGTAAATGAATGATGAAACTAACCAGTGCCCTGAAGGCCATAGCAAATGGATTCAGGAAGCTGAACGAAATGTCCAGAGATTGATCCACATGGCAGCAAAGCTATTGATGCTACTCCTTTCTTCACTTCCTTCACTTCCTCTTCTTCTCCTCTATCTTCATCTGCCATGAACAAAATCACACAAACAGTAAAAACAATTCATGAAGCAGTAAGGACCCATGGCCTAAGATCACAGCAAAATAGAAAACCGATTTACCCATTTTGATCGAAACAGAACAAGAAACTCCCTCCAAATCGACCGGCTGTTGGATTCTTCGCGGGAGAGACGACGAACAACGCTGTAAAACGCAGCGCCGTTTTTATACTCTCCAGTCCCGGTAATTACCCGTAATAGTCCCTTGAGTTTAGTTTTTCAACAGAAGAGTCCTGTTTCTATTATAATTATCCATCCCCATACATATGAAAATCAAACATATCTATAATTTTTCCGTCAATTACTTTTGTTAAACTAAAAAAGACAATAAATATTTGGTTTCATTAGTTCGGTTTGAAAAAATGATTAGATTACAAGTTTAATTAAATTTTAGTATTTGACTTTGGTGACGGAACAAGCCACTTATCTATTTTTAACGAGTAAACACGCTAGCGAAAAAGAATAAAAGACGAAAATTAATAATAGGATGGATGTATTCAACCTCATAACATATTTGATAAATTCCTCAATTTTAATAGAAACGGGATCATTTGTACAAAAATTAAACCAAAGGGACCAAACTTGAATTGCATACCCTGCAACGGTATGTTTTCCTTTCATCCCTCCGAGTCCGAAGTCCGAACCTTACCCAATGCTTGAAAATTGGAAAAGAAGATCAAGCTATCAATCTGAAGGTAAAAATCGTATGCTCCAACTTGAAGAAACTTCAATTCCCAGTTAGAAAGTCTGCTCCTTTTCCTCCATTTGTTATGTTTCTTCATGCTGGCTGCTTAGCTTTCTCTGTTCATGACCTTCACTGTAGTTTAGCCACTTTTGAAATTTGAATTGAGTTTTTCCTTCTTGTCAAAAAGAAGATGATAATTGGCAACTGCGTCGATAAAGTTTGTTTCTGGGGTTCAAATGGGAGGATAAAGTGTGGACTTTTATATCAGATTGGTGGAGCTCAATTGAAATTCACCCCCAAACCCCAATGTGTGAATGGCCGCTCTCAATCCGCCATGGAAGTTGTTCAATTTTCAAGTAAAGGTATGCATTTGCTAGAGGAAACTGATGAACAGAAGCTATCAGAAAGGATTCTTATGCTTAGCAGATCCAACAAGGTCAGGAGTGCAATGTCACTGTTCAGATCAATGAGGTACACAGGACTAATTCCTAATCAACACGCTTGTAATTCTCTCTTAGCATCTTTGTTAAGGAAAAAATATCAAATTGATGATGCATTGGAAGTGTTCGAGTTCATGAAGTCGAACGAGATAACAACTCCTCACACCTACAGCTTGATGCTGAAAGCAGTGGCAGATACTGAAGGTTTCGATTCAGCTTTCGGTATGTATGGAACAATGGAAGAGAAAGATTTTGATGTGGTTGTTTACAATACTGTCATATCGATCTGTGGGAAAACGAACGATTGGGATCGAGCCAAGAAGGTATGGAGAACGATGAATGAAAGGGAGTGTCTTGGATCAGAGGTTACGTACTCATTGTTAGTTAGCATTTTCGGCAGGTGCGGCAAGAATGAGCTTGCTTTTAGTGCCTACAACGAAATGCGTCGAAATGGATTGAGAAATTCTAACTTGATTGAGGCTGTGATCGTGTTATACGCGAAAGAAGGGAAGTGGGATTTGGCTTTGGAAAATTTCCAGGAAATTTTGAATGATGGGATGATGAAATGTCCAAGTCTTGATACATGCCATGCTCTAATGAAGTCATTAGGATTAGCTGGGAAGGTGGAAAGGGCGTTTTGGGTGTTTGAATGTCTCGAAATGTTGGGCCACAAACCGAATTCGTACACTTTTAATGCGTTGCTCAAGGCTCTATACTGGGGGAACAGACATAGCGACGTTATTCGACTTTTCGAAGTACTTTTAGAGACAAAGGAGAGGTCTTTGATTGATGAGCTGGCGTATAGAACTGCTCTGTTGTCTTGTCGGAGGCTTGGTCTGTCAGAGAAGGCTGTTCAGATACTGTGGAAGATGGAAGGTAGTTGTGAAGTGTTGGTTTTAAGTGTGTGTTATAATCTTGTTATTGGTGCTTGTGAGAAGGGTGGGAATGCTGATGTGGCACTGCGAGTTTATGAACGCATGGTGCAGCAAGAGTGCAGTCCGGATCGGTATACTTATCTGTCGTTGGTACGAGTCTGCATTTCGCGGTCGATGTGGTCTGAAGTGGAAGGAATTCTAGATGTAAGATTTCTCAACCATTCTATTTGCAGTTTCTGAACTAATATAGGAAGTCACGAAAACTCGAAAACTCGACGGCACCATGTAGGGGTTAAGGCTATTGTAACGGTTTTCATTTCGGGACCATTGAACTCACTGTGTATTTTCTTCTGCAGCAGGTTGCTGCTGATAAAACTCTCTACACAGCTGTCATGAATGCAATGTGTTCAAGTGGCAATCTTGATGCAGCTAGGAAGCTTAACATGAAAATACAAACAACTGACATTGCACCTAATGCCAAGACATAAGCTGGACAGCCAAAAAGTGCAGAGATTCATACCAAATGTTCACCAGAAACACAGTTATGGTGATGTCTTTGCAGCAGCCGAAAACTACAGTACACGAGTGGAGCAAAGTTGAGTTCACCCATATTCAAGTTCGGCTCGTTAGTTTGTTGAGTTTGAGCTGAAATGTTGAAGAGCTCTCGTCCGAGCTCTAACCTACTCAAGCTTGGATTGTTAACAGTAGTTGACGAGCCAGACTGAAACTCACTCGCTAACAACACTTGATGAGCCCTATCGGAACACAACTCAAGCTTTGTGAAGACTGATTCTTTGTCAAGTCGTACTATTGAGCTTGATTCACAACTCATAGCCAACCTAGCTTTGGACTCTCAAGCAGCATCAACGAGCGAGCTACATAATCGAGGTTCTAACTGAGTTGAACCTACCGAGTTGAGCAGGCAATGCGTCAGGCTCGACACATTCAATATCAAGCCGATCGAGTCTCACATAAACTTTTTTTTGAAGCCAAACTACTCGCGAGTGGCTCGGTTTAACCTCCCCCAGCTGATACACGTAAAAAGAATGGATGTGTTTGTAGTTCATCAACATCCCTGGTTGGTTCACTAACTCAGTTCTCAACTTATTTAATATCAAACCGAACCGAACCTCAAATAAACCCTGTTCAAGCCAAATTACCCACGAACCGCTCGGTTCACTGATGGATTATGTTTGCATAAACAAAGTTCTAACTCCAAATTTATGAAACGACTGGTGAAAATCTTTGATGCAAATACATTGTGATCTTCATTCATACCTACCGATAAACATGTTACAAAAAGCTCAAACAATTAAGTTATACATGCATAGTCCAATAGAAATGTTATGGATCATCTAATGCAATCAAATGCGAATCTATATGAATTAGCTGTATGACCCCAAATTCGTGACAAATCCGGCTAGTGGTTTCCGTTTCTAAATTTGACAACAAAAAGGGTGTTGTCATAAAAGGTTTTCTCGTTTCCTTGTGCTCATTAGTCTTTATGTCATGGAGTAACTGGATCGTGCAACTGAAGTTCATCTCGAAATTAAGAAGGAAGTATCCGACTACAATCCGTCCAATTCAGCATATAATCACTTTCCCCAAGTAAACTTTGAAATTAAAGTTTATTATGACATAATTGGTGGAAATCTTTGATACAAATACCTTCTTATCTTCATTCATAACGATAAACCTGTTACAAAAGTTCAAACAAGTTATATGTAGTCTAATATAAACGTCGTGGATCATCTAATGCAATCAAATGTGAATCTATATGAACTCGCTCTCTATGATCCCGTAAACGTGACGAATCCGGTCAGTGGTGTATGTTCATACTTACGAGGTGACGAAGCTTATGGACAATCATCGAATGTTAGTAGTACTCATTAGTCATTATGTCGCGGAGCAACTGGATCGAGCTAGCAACAGGTGAGATGGAGTTTGTGACGACAGAAGTCCATCCCCGGTGGGCCGAATGTAAACCTTTTTGGGCTCTGTTAAGTCTGAAGGCCCTAAAGCTTAATTAGCTCCAAGGGCCCACTGGTTACTTAGTTGTAATACAGCTGAACATGCCTAATTAACCCGAAGTTTAACTTGTTTGTTGTGAACTTGATGAGGAGTAATTAAGGAGGTCAACGACAAAACAATTCCCAATGGAAATGTTTTGTCCATTGTTTGTTAGGAGGAATTTTAACCTTTGTATAATCAAACACATTGAATCAAACAAGTTGAAATCAGTTTGAAAGAGATGAAAAGGCAAAATGATGGGCTCTAACTTCTTAATCACTTTCCCCAAGCCTACCCCATTCTATAACCCATCAAGTGAGAATTCAACTGTAAATTTGTAGCTACATTTTATTTCTTATCGATAGGCCACAACCTGTTAGTTCGGATTAGATATGCTTACGATTTCAATCTATTTAAGCAAAAAAAGAGTCAACGGTTTCGGAATGGGAACCCCACCCGCCTTTGGTAGGTGGGACACTTGCATATTATATATATATACTTGTAAGTCGAGTTAGTTACCCTCGTCGTTAGTTCGTTGAAGAACAACCAAAACTATGATCAATAGCTTGTCGTTGCAACACTAGCTGGGGGTTAGGAGCCTCAGGCCCCAAAACCCAAACCCATGAAATCTCAAAACTAAATAACAACAAGGCAGAAGTACTTAGAACCCACCCCTGAACTTGAGTTAGAAGCTGATCGACTGGTGTAATGTTAGCACATAAAGGCAAAAGACATAAGAACTAGGGCTGTGGTGGGGGAGGCAGTGTTCCCCGACAAGGAAGCCAAATGAGACATTGGCCCGACATAGTGGCCGCACCACATTTATGACAAAACACAACATATGAATATATTTCAGTCACTTAGTCTGGCTATTAAATTCCTCTGGTCTTTTTATTGGTCTGGTGGGTGGCTCTGTTTTTAATCATAATTACAAGTGGTTGGGGTTTCATGTTTTGTCGTCTGATATCCGATGATCTCTTCAATCTGTATTCATGATCATTGTCTCTTGTGATTGTGCTAGTTTTGGTGTATAAGGGGTGATGTTACTTTACTTTGAGTAGTGACATATTTATCAAGACCGTGGGACATTCGATATCAATCTTAATGTATGAGGCGTAAGTAGTAGTATCTAATTCGAGCTTAACGAGTCATGGATGAACTATATCGATCAAGCTCTAAAGTTAAACACGAGTGACTTCTTGATCATCATCAATATATACCACCCTCTCTCCTATCCACATTACATGTACCAAGTTTAATGGGAAAACTATTCAA
The DNA here is from genome assembly GCA_030674075.2 of Linum usitatissimum. Taxonomy (NCBI): domain Eukaryota; kingdom Viridiplantae; phylum Streptophyta; class Magnoliopsida; order Malpighiales; family Linaceae; genus Linum; species Linum usitatissimum. The sequence goes on from JAUJYP020001374.1 coordinate 5,642,933, forward strand.
GTCAAAATTCTTTATATCGCTTGAAGAACTATGAATATGCTCATAACTCAATTATATATTCGTTAAGCCAATTCCTAACGAAGTTCGATTACGCCTCGTTCGTTGGCTCGATTAGTGTAGCTCGTGAATCGGTTTTGTACATTTTAATGCTTCGAATGTCATTTTTACTTAATTTGAAAACAATAGTATGGTGACGAGTGATGTTATTCTAACGATGAATTACTTATTTAGACTATACGAGTCGTGTCCATTTTAGAATTTTGTAATTTTTTTTAATTTATCCGAGTTGAATTTGAAATTTAACTTGGACTGTTAAGAATTGTAAATGAGCTAAGCCGAGCTCGAGTTAGGACTTGAAAACGAGCCGAGTTCGAGCTCGTTAAGGCCTCTAAACGAGTCAGCCGAGCCGAAACTCGAGCTTATAATTATTATCGAGCCGAACTCGAGCTACTATTTGAAACCAACAAGCCAAACTCGAGTTGGACAAAGCTCTGCTCGATTCGGCTCGTCAACGGCTATAATTGAACTAAAATGAACTTGATGACGTAACACGTGATATTCTAGATGGCTAAGATTGATTGATGCACCTCGATTTGTATACTCTGGACAAGATTTTGATTGATTGATTTGGTTGGTTCTGGTTTTAGTTCACATTAGAAACCAAAACTCAAACAGAAAAGACGTTACAGGTTCAATTAACAGGATTGCTATAAAACATCTCATATTTTACTACAAAACATCATAACATTTAAAATCGGAAATTAAAATGACAAAAACATCCCAGAAACAGTAAAATACCAATTTCTTTATACGATACAAAAATCAAGAATTTTTTATACCACCTGAAACAACGAATTTTTTATACCACTTGTAAAACGTGGGATTCTTAGGCCATTCCACAACTACAAGTTCGAGTTGGGGCGTGAAGGGACACAACAACGGAATTAGCTCACATACGAGATGAAAGACCACATTAGACAGTCGGATGAAAACCATGTTCCCTCAAGACAGATGCGAAGCATAATCAACAATGAGTATGACCATATGATCAACATGAAGCAGATTTACAATGAGACGGCGAGAATAAGAAGAATAAGGTTGTGCGGAATGAACCCAATGCAATGGACGTTGACAGAAGCGATAAAATTGAGGTACTTCACTACTTACCTCGGGGATGCGAAAGACTATGTCACTTATCTCTACATCTCACACACGGAGTCAATGCGGATGTTGCACGCATGGTATTTTGTCATCTTGGTCGACTCTACGTACAAGACGAACGTGTACAAGAAGGCGGTTGTTCAGTTTGTACGTGTGACGCCGGTGAAGAAGAACTTCAAAATTGGCATGACACTTGTGGAAGATGAAACAAAGGAGTTATACGGTTGGGCACTGAATCAGTTGAATTTTTTTCTTCGTGGTCGAGTGTCGGATGCCTTTGTTATTGATATGGAGAGAGGATTGTCGCACTACATAATATATTCCCATCGTCGGCACATTTACTCTGTGTTTGGCACATGAAGAGAAACATCAAGGGAAGGGTAACCAAGTTGTACGACAGAGAGATCGCCGAGAGGTTCATACGAGGTTCATGGGCCAAGTGCTGAATGTTAGAACGAGCCAAATGTTTTTAGGAAACTGAGCGATCTGATAGAAGGAAGCTGGAGTCCAAAGTTAGTACAGTATCTGACATAAGAGTGGCTCCCTTGCAAGCAGAAGTGGGTTTAGGGTGGAAACGGCGAACGAATAAGGTGTTCCATCTCGGAAACACAAGCACAAATAGGGTGGAATCGGCTCACTCCTCCTTGAAGACTTGGCTGCACACCGCGATCACCAAGGCTGACGGACTTTTCCGGACATACGATCGACTAATGACGAGTCAACTGTTGGAGATAAGAAATTCGTTGGAAGACTCACAGATGAAGGTACGTACAGTAGTTCCAAGTGTATTGCATGTATTTCTCACATTGATTACTGATTGACATTGTTGCATGCAGCCGTTTTTCACTTGGGAGAAACCGTACGGGAAGTTGAACATGGCGGTCAGCTTATGAACGATTGAGTTATTGGTTGAGTATCGGAAGTTGGTGAGGTCATGCACGTGTGTGATCGAGACTATCAAGGGACTGCCTTGTAGATGCGAAGTGCGGCGATGTGTGGAAGAGGACAGGTTGTACAGGAGACACCTACATCGCTTCTAGGCTACATTGGACTACACGAACCCCCCCCCCCCCCCCCCAACCGTACTGAGTGGGAAGATGACGCTCGTGTTGAGTGTGATGTTTGGCGAGAAGCTGTTGAGGAGGTCGAGAGTTTAGGGCACACGTTCGCGCTGCCACGAGACTCCTCCAATCCCAACTACATTCAGAGGCTGAGGGTCTTCAGGACCCGAAGAGATCTTATGCTCCAAAAGGCGGACCTCCTAGATGACAGACTGTAAGGGAATCGTCATGGTGGGAGAAGGTCAAATCTGCTGCATCATGCAGTAAGAAAATTTGCAAGTATTATTTGTGATTTATCGATGTGTTTATCACTCTCTGTTTTGTATTCCATAGCCTTATTTTAACGCAAAGCATGTTGCAGGTGGTACCCTTCCACTAGCAAGTGCTTCGACATTCCTGTACAACGATTACATCCCACATAGTGTGAGAGAACTACTTAGAGATTGGTTTAACCCCGAGAGCGATGGAAACTGTGGGTTTCGCTTTATAGCACACATTGTTTATGGCAATGAATAAAGGTTCCCGGAGATAAGAACAGATCTTTAGGACTTCGTGTCTAAGGGGTGGTATTTTGGGTACGGCGAGTGTACGGAGCATCGGGGCAGGACCACGACTACGTGAAGAGAAGATTGATGGGTGCTACAGGGGTTTGCAGGCCGAAATTGGGCTTTCTTTGTGTACGCATCCAGTAGGTAACCGATTGGACATGACACATTCGGAAAGACGTACTTACCGCTCGCTCGTGGTCCTGACGTGAGGCGTTCGTATCAAGTTGTAGAATTTATATGTACGGGTACCTATTGGCTGCAAATACAGTTGGCTGAGGTCGACAGGGTGAGACCGATGCCGCTTTTCCATCCAATTTAGGAAGGGTTAGAGGATGATGCTCGTTTAGCATTATGGTATGACATGTACAAAAATACGAATAGAAACAATCTTGAGGATGAGGATGTCATCGGTGTTTCGGATGAGGTTGGGATGATTAAACTGTTTGTATAAACGCTTTCTACTTATGTAGGGAATTTATGTTTCTGTATACTTTTGGGAAATACTACGGAATGGATTTAGATATGAATGGAACACCAGTATGACAATGGAAAACACAGAATGTCCTGTACATGAATACCTTAAATACGTGCCAATAAAAGCAAAGTACCGATAATGTCAACTAAACGAAAAACAATCCCGATACAAATTATCCAATTGAAAAGACAAGAAAAGTACATAACAGGTGATGGAAAAAAACAACTATGGGGCATACTCAGACCACAACCCTCGCATCCTTGAATGACCTAGTAGTACTTTCGAGCGTGCTCAACGAATCTGTCCTCCTCGGCTAGGACTAAAAAGGGGGCCAAAATGGCACAGAAAGTACGCATGGCCTGTTCCGATGCCTGCACAGTAATGAAGCATAAATATCACATCCAATCTCACAAGACTGAAATGAATAACAACCACAAGCAGAAATGATACTAACCAACGGGGCATGTGGCTCATCTGGTGCGCGTGTGTGGACGATCGTTGTGTGTGTGCGTTCGAGGTACCTCTCCATGTACTCATCAGACACGTTACCGTCGGCAGCTCCTGACACACTACGAGTGCTGAAGAAGGGTAAGTGTGTCAAGAAACTCTGACGGTTGTAGTCCCACTCAGAGTGCTTAAGTGAATAATGTGCTCCATTAGCAGGCCTCGACGCAGACTCAGGCACGAGAACTCCATCTAGCTGCACCTGTCGGAACCCATACCGTCTCATAATGCGAGTGGTATCATAAGGCTTAATGTAATCGAATGCATGTATGCATCCACTATACAACGACCATTGAGCCTCGCCGTCAAAATCCAGCAACCCGTAGGGAAGCCACTCGACGTGGGTGTGTGTCATCCCATCCAAGAGCAAACGTAGTTTCTAAAGCCTCGCATCAGCATCAACGGCTCGATCAACGATCCTCGGTCTATCCCACCGCCCAGCGAGTGCCTCCCTACTCGAACGTGGACCCGAGGACGATCTACGACGTAAGTTTGGGAAGTACTCGTAGATCCAAGACTGTAGCAAAGTCAGGCATCCCGACGGCGACGGTCTTGAACGGCCGTCGTCGTTGAATGACGACGAAAGCTTTTTTTTAATTACCTTCAGTGGCGGCGGGGCGGCGATGGCAGCAGTGGGGAGAGGCGAGGGCAGCGGCCGTAGCAGGCGGCGGGTCGCGGCGGGAAGCGACGGCAACGAACGGCGGCGGCGAAACTGTTATAGGAGAATGAGATTGTTTTTAGAGAACTGAGAGTTTCGAGTTAGGTAGTGTGTTTGGTTCGAGAGACGTTATGTGTGTATTTAAACATTTCATTCCAAGGACATTCGCATAATTTCACACACTAAATTCAAATATTAGGGCGTTGAATAGTAAAAAGTAGGGCGTCTTATAGCAATCCCTCAATTAATGTTTGAATCGAGTTGTAGATGTACGGCATTAGCCTCACCCACCCTTCATCTTGTGGAACCATTAATGGCATCGTCCGGGTTTGCTAATGACCGGGTCGAAATCCAGCTTTCCTTCGGGTGCAATATATTCAATAGAGGCGGATCCAAGGGTTGTCACGTGGTGTCATGGTTTAGGATAATTTTGGCCCTGAGCCATAAATACTTGTATATATTTACGATTATTTTGAGTCCGGTTCAGGGTAATTTTAGATACTGCTCAGGATAATATCGTTTCGGCTTCAAATTAGTGTAATAGATACATATTAATGATAATTTTGGCTCAGTAATCAACACATATTGATCGTAATTTTGAATTAAGAACCCAAAATCCACAGTACATAAGTCAACCCAGAATATGAATGACAACTAATCATAATTTCGGTTTAGTACTCGTATACTCAATACTCGATACATATTAATCATAATTTCAGCTAAATACTCGTATATACTATTACTTTGTTAGGAAAAAAAAGTCAGTTGCACATTTAAATTTTAAGGACAATTTATTTTAACTAAAAATAACACAATAATATTTTTTGTATATTTTAACTAAATATTACGTTTAAAAAAATTTATTCGTAAAATGATTGCTCAATACACAAATTTCAATTCAAATCCGGCTTAATATATGTTTCGATCCGGAATCCTGCACACAAGCACTCGTCAGAAGAGATGAGATTTGTGTTCCTGTCCAGGAGCCGGTTAGGAGTAAGCATGTGTCCTTTATAAGTGAGACATGCATGTCTCGTCATGGTGATGGTACTGTAGGTGATCTATCCGAGTTTTCCGGCCGGTCGAATTATTCGGGTTGGGCTAACGATATACGGATCGGCAGGGAGCATGCTGCTAGGCCTGGGCCCATCAGTTCGCTCAATTTTGATAAGTCTTACACAGATTAGTGGCTACTACACGGTTATTAAAAAGTTTGACATCATACTATAAACCATTACATTTCAATAACTCGAATGGTTAGTGACAACTCAATGTCTCGATAACAATTGCATCTTACTATTTGTAGGGTTTATAGTGACATAATCTGAAACTTTATATTCAAAGCACAAAGGGGGAAAGACAACTACCTAATAGCACACTATACATCACTTGTGCTTTCGAGGAAAATGACTACAAAAACCAAACCCACCTACGTTTGACTTTCAAATCAGGCAAGTCATCTATCTAGCTCTTTTGTTACTTTTTCAAGATTTCGAGTCGAATTTACAAGCACATAGAGATAAAATCGAAAATTTTCATAGAGAAATGATTATGAGTTTGAGATCGACATAAATTTCAATATAGTAACATATCGATAATAGGAGCAATCCACCATTGATTTCACGAGGTAAAGTTAAAACCTTGTACGTTTACGGGTGAAGTTAAGGTTGTGGAAGTAGGAACGTAAACGTTATAACATCAACATCGGTCCAATATCTCTTCAGATTTGATGAAACCGTGTTTTTCGAGTTGACTACAATATATACCCAAACTCGGTAATTTTTTGAACTGCATTAAACTGCATGATAAAGTGAGCCACGCTGTAAAAACAAAGCAAACAAAAGTCTACTGTATATTTTTTTTACCGTATACATAAATAATCCCAAGAGGGAGATGAAAAAGATGGTTAATAAAGGGAAAAGCAAAAGCAAACAATCCCTATCAACCTCCCCTGGCTATGGTTTGTTTAGGACAGCGTGCACTGCCGCCCAACCAATATTAACCCACTTCTGGGGAAATACCCAAAATCAAATCAAATCAAATCTCGGAGTAGATAGTGTTTTCAAAATCGTACCGTGAATCGGTTGTGAAGACTACAATAAAACCTTGGTGAAAATGTTAAACACGATAGTCAGTTAATCACACGATCACGACACGAGATTTAACGTAATTTCCGACCAAATGATTGACTAATCTATGAAAAAAAAGAAAAATATTATTAATCAAGAAAGGAGAGGAAGAAGAAGATGATACAGAGTTGGGCGGCACAGCCTAGGTTATATAGGCCATTAGAGAGGGGAGGACTAACTTGGAAGACACGAAACACAACCCAATTAACCCTAAGCAGTCCGACTCCAATAACCCGATACAACACATTAACAAGAATTTGAAGTCGATAAGTTCTACCACAGATTCGAATAGCACACAGTTCGATAAGAATGACAATTATAACTGTCACTAAGGGTATCCAATCAATCAATAATGTCAGTTCGAGAACGGCAATAGTACGATCGAGATAGTTCGGTCGGATGCTAGTTCGAAAGCGGTCGAACCGCTGAACCGAAAAAAAAGAGATTGATGGGCATCTTTCAAATGCAGTGAGCGGTCCCAAGTTGTTGGCTTTCGCTTCTTTTCATGTTCTTTTTTACTTCTCCCCCCACAGACCCAACCAGCTTTCAACATCATAAAAGCCAAACCAAAGATGAACAAATGACTAATCAGCCCCCACTTCATCACCAAAATGACAAAATCAATACAAACTTCGCTGACAATCAGAGTGGCAAAAAGGTAACTTCCACATTAATTAATTAATAGTAGTATCATTAATCTTTCCTTTCTTTTCTTGGTTCCTAAACTCCTATCCTTCCTATATACTTCTGTACAAACCTTATTCCATCATCTCCGATAAGGTCTCCAGTTTGAAACCCACAACGTTCGTTTTTTTCGAAAAGCCGATCGAAAATCGAAAACCTTCCTATACCAAATCCCCACCTCCCATCCCAACACAAAAATCCCTTACCTTCTAAACTAAACCCTAATCACCAAAACCCAATGCAAACCTCACTTTCTTCCCCAATTTACAATAGGGCCACCCTTCATTAAATAACAACCCCCCTTAGTAGCCTGGCCAGCATCAATGCTTTGTTGCCTTCTTCACCCATACCGTAGAAAACCCAAGGTGAGTAATGAATGATGCTACCTGTCTTCAATGAATATTCGGCCGATGAAGTCTCGGAACCTCCTCGAGTACATCTTGGGATCAACGGCTGAGATCGAGGATGCGTCCACCTGCCATGACTTGTACGCGTGTTCCAGCTTCTTGCTAATGTCGTAGTCTTGTAAAATATCAATCACTCCGAAGTAGAGCACCACCTCGCTGATCTCGCCGCTTCTTCGCGCCATTGTCGACGTAAACTGGCTCCCTCCTCCAGCGGTGTACTGGTCGAAGTCGCTACGTCGAGCCATTCGCTCTGCTCGTGCGGGCATGTTCGCTCCCAGCCTTATCAATGGCTTTCTGTATAATTACAAACATTGGAATCATATCAAACACCATTCAATCTTTTGCCCCATCCACATCATAGTCTAAGAGATTATTCAAAATCATGTTTAAGCAATGGAATAGTTGGGACAGATACTGTTTGATTAACTAAAAACCAAGGCCAGCTTTGTGGAACTTTAACAGGACCACCACGATTACTATGGGGTTTTCAGTTTCTGCCCCCACAAGCAAACTTAATTTGTCCACTAAACCCTAACCCGACACCACAATTACAACCAAACACTTCTGTTATCCAAAAATGATGATATCTTAACTGCATAAATTATTGCTATCTTTAGCACTGCGGATAATGAAATGAATAATGGCTTAGACCACATGTTTCTCGCAATTGTTATTGACATATACTACTCAAGATGTCACTAACCAATCCAGCTAGACGAGATTTTGATTCTTGTGTTCTAATACCAGATGGGAAATATCTATACCTGCCAGCTAGAATTCGATCTCTGTCTTGTAGCTCTGCTTCGAGGAAGCGACAGCCGCGCATGAACTTCTCGTTTTGGTAGGAATCCTTGGACCCTGAACAAAGGATAAACACAATCAGCATTTCGATCCCACTTGCACCATAAGATAGTTGAGTTCACAGTGAAGAGCTGGATATATTTATGGCAGTCACCTGAGCGTTGAACAAAAGGTGATAATCCCATTTTGTCACGAGTACTGTCATCGCGGAAATGAAGACCGACCAAAAGACTGTAATCCATAATCCTCTCTGCTTCTAGGAACTCGCAGTCGCGATCGATTTGCCTATATAAGAATGCAACATGAGATTTGACATCCAGTTGATTGAAACAAATGAGAAAAAGTGGTCACTCGTGATTTTACTCTTTTGAACTTACTTCATAAGTTCCTGGTACCAATTTCGCTGAAGCCGAAACACGAAATTGAGATCAAGGTCCTTGAGAGTTGTCGTTTCATCGATCTCACCCTCAGGTTTATCTGTTGTCCGACCATACGAAGATCCTTTTAAGTCGAATCTTCTATGTATTCTATACTCAGAGCAGAACAAGTTCCCCATCACAATGAAACGAGTCTGTAATGTATGAACACAGAACAAATAATCAACAAGAGCCAACTAAAAGGGAAAGAGGGTTAAGAACTATTGAATTTTCTGGAGACAGTACCTTCTGACCACCAATTGGTTTAACACAATGCACGCCAAAGAACTTCGTCACAAGAGAATTCTCATATCGACAGACGTGTTGGTAATAACTGGAAAGCATCCGAATGAGTACCTGAAAGTGGACATAATTAACAACATTCACATTATGATCCATGATATGAATCAGAACAGGCAAAAAGTCAAGGTAGTAGGCAACAAACCTTGACTTCAGATTTCTTCACCGTCTTGATCATAAATCTATCGTCCTGAGTGAGGTAAAAGAAGCTTCCACTCTTTCCTGGAGATGAAAGCTCCCTAAGGGCATCGTTCCCACATATAGCCAACATGTAATCGGCCGTATCTACTTCGAACAGATCCCTCAAACGTCTATCAAAAAACAACAAAATAGGATCACTCAATATCAGTCACATTGCTCTTTCATTTCTTTATTAGTAACAAACAAGATGATCATCATACCGGAACACCATCGGACAGTAATCCTTCCATCGGAACTCCACAGATTGATGTGGAGGTGTAATTTTCGAGCCCTCGGAAGGAAACCTCGTCCAGAACTTCTCCTTGGGATCGAAATCAGTCGGCTTCAGGTCCCTAACTATCTGAGCATGTTTCCCCACAGAGTACCTAAGCAATCAATCAAACGACCCAAACAAAGTAAGAATCTAACAATAAACAAAAGGAAGAGGATGAACTCATGAACAAGAAAATGTTTTACCTGATACCAAGCTGCAAATTAAGCATAAGCTCGTAGTTCTTATGTCCTTTGGATATGGTCTGACCAGTCTTCTTAGTCGCCTCTCCATTGAAACAACAAGGTCCTTTCCTAAACTGACGAATCCCATCTCCATCCAACCCTAATCCATCTCTGTAAATCATCGACGCCTCCACATTATCAATGATGTCACAAGTGATATCCCCAGCTTCGCCGTCGCTCTCCCATATGCATATCCTTGGGAAATTGATACTGCTCCCTCTTCCACTGTCCACCGACGATCTCTTCCTCGTCGTCGCCAATGTCGCCACGAACTCTCCGGCTCCGGCTCCGCCGTCGCTCCCTTTGAAACAATGTTCCTTCCCGTTCCCTGGATAGAAAGTCCCGTTAAGCTGCTGCTGAGCTTTCAAATCTTTCCCAGCACCACTGTTCCACGTTCCGATGTAGCTACTCCCGTCCGGCCAAGTGAAAACTCCATTCCCTTTAGGAACTCCGCTCTCCCATTGTCCTTCGTATCGATTCCCGTTCGCCCAAATCAAAACTCCCTTCCCGAAGATAACGCCGCTCTTCCACTCTCCGACGTACTCGTTCCCGTTCCTCCACACGTACCTCCCTTGTCCGTCTTGCAGATTCTTCTTCCACGTCCCTTCATAAAAATCTCCGTTCGCGTACCGCTTCTGTCCGTACCCATGCTTCCGATCGGAGCTCCAGGATCCGCGGTACGTGTCCCCGTCGGATCCTGTAAACGTCCCGAACCCTTCCATCCGACCCGACTTGAATTCCCCTTCGAATGTCGCCCCCGACGGCCACGAGAATTTCCCCTTTCCCGATGCTTTGCCTCTACGCCACTCTCCTTCGTACATACACCCGTCCGCCCATAGATACTTCCCCGATCCGTGCGGCGCGTTCCCCGAGAACGATCCGATGTACAGATCTCCATTCGGCAGGTGCTTCTCCACCGTCGATTCACCCCCTTCCGCCGCCGAAGCAGCCGTCGGGGTCACTCGTCGAGTTGCTGACTGAGATCGAGGACGCACCACCACAATCGGCTGCTGCGGCGGCAATGAGATCCCCGCTGCCGGCATCACCACCAGCTTGCTGCTGCTGTTGTTGTTGTTGTTGCCTTCCTCCTTCTTCTTCCCTCCACCTCCGGAAACCTCGTTGCTCCGGTCGTCGACGATTACTCCCTCGCGCATTCTCTGCGGCATCAAATGAAACAAACCCAAAACACCCACTGGTCAATCTTCCTATCCTCTCTCTTTTTCTCTATATAAAGACAGTCTCACTATCTGTTTCTATTGCTTTTCAATTCCGGCAGCGGGGGAACGGAGAAGGAAAAGCCGGAGATAAGGGTGGAAGCATTTTCCGGCGACGAATGGCTTATTCAGTGACTGTATATTGATTACTGCTTTTAGCTTTAGCTTTTGCTTTATGGGATATTTGGATTCAGATGAGCTATGGCTGGCTGTTGGTCTTTCCTGTGGAGAAGAAAGAGAGAAGAGATATGAAGAAGGAAATGAAATAAGGCGAAGATGAAGAAAGGATTACGACGGAATCTACAAAATGAACTCTACGAAGACACTTACCATTTACCCCCCGTAACATTAATTATTTATTAAATTATTAAATAATAAATAAGCCAGCTACTGTGCTTTGCTCCCCGACAGAATACCCGCACCCAAATTTCATTTAATTAATTCAAATTACATTCATTTCTTTTAATTTTTCCTTTCCGATTCGGTTTGGCTCATTTGCTTTTCGAGATTGATACACAACCACGAAAACTACTCTTGAATTTATCAATCTAGAGACGAGTTCGACCGCCAATGGTCAATCTAGCTTGGTTAGTTCCATATGCCCTCTCCACCGAAGCGCTTCAGGCCCATTGCAGTCGCTTGATATTTCTCTGTCTCCATCTCTTACTTCCATTATTCGCTCACCGACCTCATACAAATCCACATTCTAATGTCTCTAAAGACTTCACGATAACTCATCAAGAGACGCCGACACAACTCGTTATCCATTAACAAACCACTCGTTCATTAGACCAGAAGCGACTTGAACCGATCATCTATGTATTTGCGACTTGCGAGGTTATCACGTAACGTCTATATAGGTTATTGGCAAAGCAATGGTTTAACCATACATATACAAACTCTTAAACCGATTCCACTTGTGATTAGTGATGAGGTCTATAATCACTTGCTTCTTAGATCCTTTCCTCGGGATTACACTACTTGGGTTTTTCACGGGGAGTTGTATGTGGGGGAGACGTCAACTCCAGTATCAAACTCTACAAACCTCCCTTTCCAATCCCAGATTCTATTGAGGACCAGTTGGATACAATGTCTGATATGGTCCATGATGCATTGGGGGTGATTAGGTATGATGGAGAGCCGAGACGACCATCTATGGAAGTGAAAGCCAGACCTGTTGATGAATCTTTTGATGAGTTTTTAAGAATCTTGAATGAGGGACAAGAATCACTACATGACAAAACGACCTTCTTTATGTTGTCATTCTTGATGAGATTGTACCACGTCAAATGTTTATTGTTTATTTTTAGACTTATTCTTCCAAGAACACTGAGAATCGAGGGAAGAAAATTTTTTACCACACTTTTGGGTCCAAGAGTTTCTTGACAAGGTCAAAAGAGATGGTAATCAATTTTTATCAATCCTGAGTTTCAGTATAATGTTTTTTCTTTATCATGGTTAGTTATATTAAAGAAACTCTTAAAACAGGAGAAGGGGTTGAAAAGAGAGTCTACGATAGGAGAGTTGTATCGAGAAACTCATAAGAGGAAAGGAGGCGGATGCCCGAATAGTCCGACAAGAATAGATGTGGTAAGTGAATTCCTCGATACTTAGATTTCATCTAATAGTTTCACTTTGTTGATATGAACAAGTTGACCGGTACAACAACGACCCTGAGACACATACATCCATTAGCCCAAATGATGTTGTAGGTCGTCTCTTTCAGGGTAAGAAGCACCATGGCCGTGTTCGCTGGTATTGGATTTGAACTGGTGCCATCATAGGTAACATTATGAACTTAGTTTAGATCTATTGGAATGATACACATTAGGTTAGACTTGGACCAATTCTTTTGTTGAATAAAGCTTGTAAGTGTGGGATGTGATTTGAAATGTAGTGTAGAAATATGTTATAATTTGTTGATTTTGCAGTTTGAAGGGTATATGGTAGTTGTACTTATAGATTAGTCATGCTGAAATTTCTATAAACTTAGGTAATTTTGTTCTTCTTTTGTAGATCTTTGATAGCTCTAGCTCACAGAGGTCTACATCGACCTCTAGATCCATTGATAGTATGCCAATAGAGCAATTCCAGCGATTTTGTATAGGGGTAATGAGCATCATTAACCAACTTTTGGAAAACAATCCGAATGTCCCCCCCCCCCCCCCCGAGTTAGCACAAAATATCAGCCGCTTCCAAAGTGACTTTGCACAACCATCGTCTCAACTCTCACATCAGGGTGGGAGTAACCACGATGGATTGATGGCTACAGCTTCTCCACCTAAGTTTGGCACGATGACATCATCTTCTTCTAGTGATGACAGTGGGTCAAGTGAAAAGAAAAAGAATCCAATACTATGAGTTTCTCTACCGAGAACAGTGACGGCAATGATGATAGGGAGGCCTAGTTTTAGCTAGCTAGGTTTAAGTACTCTCGTGGACTTCGTATAAACACTAAGTACGTACTAGTATCGTGTTTATCTTTTTATGTCCTTATGGATGAAGTGTTTTGTTTGAATTAAATTCTTGAGCTCTAAGATATAAAACGTTTTTTTGTTATATTTGAGTTGTATGTGAATGTTGAGAATGAAACAGCAATTAGAAAATTAACAATTTTGAAAACATAACCATTAGAAAAACTGGAAGCAGAATTTGGTTTCTGTAAATTCCGTTTAACAGCGGTTTAGATCCGCCGTTAAATGAATTCCAGTTTCACTGCGGATTATAACTCCTGTTATACAAGGCCCAATTTAACAGCAATTTGGATCCGCTGTTAAACGGCTTAGTATTGCTTCGTTTAACAGCGGATCTCAAACCGCTGTTAAACCGTTTGGCATGGGTTTAAACTACTATTAACTGACTTTATAACCCGTGCCAAATACTGTCTTCCTTGTAGTGATAAGTACAATCATTGTTTCATTAATGGTCGGGATGAGCTCCGGGTTCCTGAAACAAGCAGTCACAAAATTCACAAAGTCAGAACCAACAATATTTCAACACTTCTGAAAAAAGATAGGGGAAAATTCATCATTCCCTTACGATTTCAAATGGCACATGTCCTTAATTGCATTTTGCACCTCCAAAGAAGTCAATGGCTGATTGAGAATCTCGCACTCCTCCATCGTAAGGGTAATATGACCCGGTTCAAGGGAATCAAGCTCTGTGCTACTTTCTGAAGTGAAAAGAGTAATAAAATAGGGTCGAGCCATCATAGCTAGCTCATATGGGTCAAAGATCCACTCCCCACTCGCATTCGTCAAGCACTTAATCCTATTTCCGCCCCTTCTTTTCAAAGTGGATGTATGAAAAAGCGGGTATTTCTGTTGCCATCGCTAGTCCATTAAATATTAGATTTTTGCAGCCAAAGAGCCAATTCCTGCCAAAGCGTGTTCTCTAGCTCCACCCGTGTTGTCTGCTCCTGCCTAATCGATGACGGCAAGTTACGGTATTCATTTCTCTTTTCCAAAGCAGCAGGCTTTCTTTCGAGGCGGCGTTTTTGTTGAAAAATGTTGTCGAAGACTGTCTTATTCCATTCAACCAACCTCTTCTGACAAACCCGCAAAGAAGAAATAATATGCTTTTCCGGCTCTCATTCGTCCCCAATGAGACGATGAAAATCCTAATGACCAAGCCAGGCTGCATTGAAACGAAAATGACGAATTGAATTGGGGACAAGAGAATCTGGAGAGATGCTAACCTTGATCGACCGGTGGTCAGATTTGACCCGGGGGAGGTGGAAATTAGTCGAATCGGGGAAAGCAAATAACCACTCCTCATTAATGACCACTCTATCCAGTCTAACCATCAAATCCGTCTTCCTCCAAGTGAACCTAGGGCCAACGTTGCCAAGATAAAAAAGAGCGCACTTGTTTAAGCAGTCAGAGAAATCCGCCTCTTGCCCGGCCTCGAATTCAGCTCCACCAAATCGATCTGTCGCTGTGAGGGAAGCATTAAAATCACCTAAGACGAGCCAAGGATTGTCAATAGCACCACTTTTATCAATCATCTCCTCCCACAAAGTATGGCGATTTCTAAGACGAGGTGCCCGTAAACAAAAGTAATGAAACTCGTAAAAGAACCATCCCAACTCGCTACAACATGTATTGACTAGGCGGTGTAACAAAGAATATAGATCTGAATAAAGATATCATTCCATAACAGCCAAATACCCCCAGAAAAGCCGTTCACCCGAACAACAAAATGGTTATCAAACTTGAGCGGGCGGATAATTGCTGCAGCTTTCTCACCACCATTATTTTATTTTATTTTTGGATGTAAATGGTGTAGTTTCCATTTTCATGGAAGAAGGGTGACTCGGGCGGCGTGAAGGTAATAATTTCTGTGAGGACGACTTTATCCTTTCACAGAAATGGAATTTACATCATTAAATAATATAACGGAACAACTGTGTAACTCCGTCCACTTTGCCGTTGGCGATTTGGTTAATGGTTACGTCGTGACGTGACGGAATCCTCTAGGGAATTTCTCTTCAGGTGGTGTTTCGTTGCGTCAGCTTTTAAATTTGACCTTACAGCTCTCCCTCAATTACCAAACGCCCATTCTCTCTCCTCTCTCTCTCTCTCTCTCTCTAAAATCAAGCTCTGACTCATGTCTACGTCTCTTTTGAATCAATATTAAATTCGGAAGAAATGGATTCTTTTGACAGACTGTGGTCCGACCGATGGTCCAGTTGGGGGAAGTTTGACGAGTCGACCAGGTCAGGCTCCTCGATTTTCACGCACTGGTTTGGTTTTTCTACTTGGCCGAAAAGACATTACCAAAACGCTTCTGTCATTAATAATATTTTAACTTTTTAAAATGAGGGGTTTGTTAGTAATTGAATTATCTTATATGTCAATGGTTCTTCTATTTGCATTCTAATCCTCAAATGAATATATATATATATATATAAGTGAATAATATTGATGCCACAAAAAAGTGTGAAAATGATACATAATACAACTTTTTGAAATATTCAATCTAACATGATTCTTTTCTCACTTACACTTTTGGAGGCGAGATCAAACATCGGCACTTGCTTCAAATGATTAGAAGTGAACATCAAATCAATAGTACTCAAGATAGAAATTTTCGACGCAACCTCCATGTCAAGCTCTTTGTTACTCGTGGTTACAATACATATCATTCATGACTGTGTTTACTGCTTAATGATATGCTAATAGAATACCATGATATGGTAACAATGACTTCTGATATAGCCACCACAACAAATTTATCGGAAAACATGCTAACTAAAGAAATAAAAGCCGATCGATTGGAGTTTTCTGACACATGACACTATATGAGCGGCGTTTTAAAAGGTCAAACGAGACGACAACATATAACGACTCATATAGCTACGCATGAATATTTCTCGATTATTAAATAAAATATTTTGAGGCATTATCGAGTGCACCCATCGCCAAAGTTAATGTAATATTATTTTGGCCAAATCATGTTCTATGTGTCTAAGCATATCCCTATACACTTGTTCAAATACCAAAAGGGACAAGAGTTTGTTAGAAAGGAAATTGCTAATTTGGATTTTGACATCTTCACTCAACTACCCAAGTGGGTTTAGTGTTAATTTCACCATTAGCCATTCCACCTCATTCCCCCCACTAACCCATTATTTCACTTTTGTCTTTTTTTTATTATAAAAAAGACGCCCCGATCAGACATGTTTATCTTTATATAATTCATATAATAAAATCGTAATCATATTTTAAAAACAGACTTTTATATGATTAGAATCTCTCGATATTTTTTTACTATCTAAACTCCAGCCTTTTTGGTTACAAATTAACTTATTTTCTTTAGTCCAATATTTCTACCAGGTCCCATATTCAAATTTAATATTTTTGAAATTTGAATACTCATGACTCCATTGTTAAGACAAAATTTACCAATTAGGCTAGTTTTGCCTTGGGTTACTTCCTTTTGTTGTAATCCATATTTAATTGGATTTCCACCGTGGAACACAATGGATCCACATAATGTTTGCTTAAGATGGGAATCCTGTAGATTTGTGGCTCACAAATAAGGTTCACTAGTGAACCCAAATTAGGTGGTGTGCTAAGATTGTAGGATTTGGATATTGGAAAAGTGATGCTAAGTATAGGAATGTCATACCTTACTTTGGAAAGTACTCTCACGTACATCTTTGTATATATGAATCAAGATGTGTGTATCTTAACTAGCCAAATGTGTAGAATATATAACGGTGAATTCTTCGGCGTGTTTGTAATATAAAAATATTTTAATGTATTTATTTTTTTGTGGATAATATAAATCATCATGAGAGTTCATTTAAATGATTATTTTTTTGTCGTAATATATCACTTTTTATACACAAGAGATAGAAAATAAAAAACAAGAAATATAAAAACTAAAAATCTATAGTGCATGATGTCGTGGCGGGGTAATAAAGAGCCTCACATGCTACTAAATGGGTTGGCACAATTATTTTGTCACAGAAGATGCTTGATGTAGACCTTAGGCAGATCCGAGTGAATGTTATGCCATTCATGGAGCAAATGCTAATGTAGAACCACAGGATCGACAAAATAAAGACAAGTTGGGGAGAGACTACGGTTGATGTCCATGCGGAAGATGTGAAGACATGGGTAGAAAGGTTGTCGACAATTAAGTGGATCTCTCCCTAAAAGCCTCTACTGCTTCAGACCAACGATTGTTTCGCCATGTAATGATCAACCTCGACGGTTAAACATAATTTAAGTTTTGAAACTTTATTTTAACTTACAAACTCATTCTAATATATTTGGTCAGCGTTCAAAATAGTTATTGTCTGTCGTTGGACTCTACGGCCGAATTAGCCCGGCCCCATGACGCATCCGTACACCTCTTGTTTCTTCTCGAGTTCACTCTCTCACAAAAAGTCTCCCCAGGAAGAAAACAAACAACAATATTGAGTGACATAAACCAAGAAGATTGCACAAGAGAGGAAATCACTCATTGACCAATGAGAGACAGAACATAAGGATTAACTGTTTGATTGCTTTATACTTTCTGTAAAATTTGTCGTATTTATCAAGAGCTTAGTGTTCTGGTAACACTTCATTCATATGTCAGAAATTTAATTTTGTTATTTTATCGTATTCACTCTAATGCTTTTTTAAGAGAAAGTGACAAATGTGTTCATCTTACTATTAAGTTGTGACTTTCATCTATTAATTACAGATTTTTATGTACAAACAAAAGCACTGATCGATGGCTCAAAACCAAGCACCACGTCGGTCCATACAAAGGTTTATAAGTGTTCCGACGGGTGAAAACTAGTGTTCTAATGAATGGTTTACTCTGGAAAATTAAGTTGGTCATTAAATTCCAAGTCCTTTAAGCCCATTTTTTGTAAGGTGTATGAGGGAGATAAGTAGGTGATTGTTTATTAAGGGGGGTTAACGTGAAAGAATAGTACACGATTCATAATTAAATTTTTTCAAATTATTGAGATGAATGGTTTATGATCATTAATGTGTAAAATAGAGTGTGAGAGACAGAGAAGTGTTGCGGGGAGTGTCTGATCGTGTATTAGACCTAAGGCGGTTAGCTTGGTAAAACATACAGATTGTATTGGGTAAGTGAATAGTGTCTCCTTTTAAAATGTAGGGTCTCGTTTCCTTATGTAGCCTTTTAGGATTCAGGTCAGATCGCAACATATCATCGACCGATTGATAATATATCTGATTGAGATTAAATTCAATCCTTTAACGATCGAAAAGATGAAATTACTCATATGATCTTACGTACCTTAATTAAACTAAATTTCCAAAAAAAAGTAATTTCAATTGTACACATTTATAATGATAACCATGTTGGAAGAAGTAGACCAAACCATTCTATCTTATCTCTAAAGGAACCCAATCCCATTACCTTCAAATTCATAGTGTTTGGACTCATTATTTATTTATTTATTTATTTATTTATTTATTTATAGGGAATGTGTAGGGTTTAATGTTTATCAGAATTAGGTTTTGTTCTTCTTATAGCATTATTATTCTCATCATCGAGCCCCTTTTGCCGCCCTAGAGAAATGCATGGCCCTAAAACTCTCCAAACCGATCAAATCTTCACCGCCAAAAATCGATTGATCGGTCACTTCTTCTTTTGGTTAATGACGGTTCAGACCTATACCGACCCGAGAGTCTGTGTCGCTATATATGCTTCGAAGGGTCAACAACACAAGTTAACATACATTCGGAACTTGCGGTGACTAGTCAAAGCTAAAAAATGGGGATCAACCTGAGTGTAATACAACTTGTATATACTAAGTTAGGTAGCTAGTTTTGAGTTGAGTTCGTGAGCTTTTTACATCGATGTTTTCTACACACGGGCGAGCAGAGCGAGGTAAACCAGTTCTCGTAGTTGGTCACGTTACTTCGATAGGAGAAAGGGTGTTTGATTCGAAGAATGGCCAGGTCGAATGAGCTCGAACATGATTTTATTCAAACGATATATATTGAATTTTGGTCTTTGCCAGAGACAAACTCGAATATATAGCTTGTAAGATTCTTTTTTGTTATCGTGATGCCTTGTCGAATTCTACTTGCTTTCTTATCCTGACCACGACATCATTGATTCTAACATCCCTTAAACTTTTCTACATGCAAAATAACATGTGTTCATACTCTCACAATCGAGGATAATCAACTTTATAATTTTTATTGGACAATGATAATCCGATCGACACATAAAGTGACCCACTGGTTAAATATCAAATTTCACATATAGTTATTATTCAATGACTACTTTATATTATACCATCTACTAACTGATCGGAGTAATTTACATTAAATTTATCATTATTGACACTTAATAAAAACACAACTATACACCATGTGAAGTGGAAACAACCAACTGATCGCTGTAAAGTGAATTCCAAAGTAATTAGAGAGATAAGTTAGCTAATGGGACAATTAGACTATAATGTCAGAGATTACCTAACCAAACCAACTAAATTAATTAGCTAATGGGGGAATTAAGTGCTTTAGTAAGCTGACGTGGAGGGTTTGTCGTGTTGCTTATTTGAAGAATTTGTAAGTGGTAGTTTAACTAGTTTTGTCTTTTTGTAAAGTTCTATGAAACCCTATTGGAAACCCAACACTCATGTGCTGTGCACACTTGGTGATCATTTGGTTTAATTAATTAACATCAGTGACGTGTGTATAAAGTTAACTATGTTTACTTAAATGTAGGTTGGGTTGATTTTTGGCGAGGGTTGTCACGAGTTTGAATTCAGTTTGTTTTATGAGATTAGATGAACGAAATTGGGTATACATATATTATTAGATTTGATAATTTTATTTAGCGATATTTGAAATTCGATGCCTTTAACAAATATTTGAAATTGATCAAAAATTTATTCAAAGATAGTGCTTATTATTCAGTTTGGATCCATTAGAAATCTAAATTTGAGCTATGAATTGTACTGAGACTGATTTCATTTTAGATTAATATATAAATAAATAAACTATATATTAATTAAGTTAGTTGACTGATATGGCTTTCAAAATTGTATCTCCCATATATTCGTAGACGACGAGGGCAGTTGACTAGCTTAATAAAACTACCAAATTAATCACTAATTAGCCGCCAAAATAATATTGGGAATATCGTATTTAATTTCATAATTAATTCATTATCCAACAACTCTATTAACTCTGTGTCGGGATGGAATTCTTATATGTTTACCTTACAATTATTTCATGCGAATGTGGATATATATTAATTCGATTTTTTTGGTTGAAAAAGTAGCAACCCGCTTGATATTTATCTCGTTCGTTCTAAAAAATATCCAAGACGTTATATCGTACGATTGAGATTTTCTCGGGCATGTGCTTCTAACCCTTTTCACTCTTCGACATGAGATAACTTAACAATACCCTTTTCGCATGGTCTCTTAGTAGGCATTACCATCTACCGGCTCTGACCGGATCATCATTAATCCTTTCAGACTGGATCCTAAAAGATGTTGTCAATTTGGGCTTTGATACTATTATTGTATGTTATCATACCTTTTCACCTAAAAATAACTTCAAAAATCCTTTTTTACGTCTTTTTATTAATTTATAAATTTAATTTATATCAACTATAATACGGAATGAGAATTCATATATAAGGATCAATTTAACTAAGAAAATATCTCAGGATTTGTAACGCTGCGTTTGACGAGGGAGTAAGTACAAAGGGAACGACAAATTAAACAACCCTGAAAACGGTTAGCCAACCAGCGAGTTTTGTTGAAAATAATAATAAACAAAAGAGCTGGGCGGCTTCCAAGCTGGCACCAAAGTTGGTGGGATCCTCAGACAAGTTCTTAATTCGCCATCGTAGTAAACGTCTCTTTCGTAAAACAATACGACGTGGGATGCTCTTCCTTGCAATCTCGCCAGCTGGGCTGACGCCATCATTATTATTATATAATATATATATATTCATTCACCCACTCTTTTCCAGCTGCCTCTTTCTCATGGCTCCACGCGTCCCTGTTAATTTGGACACCGAGTGTCAAATGCTTTTGCAACCACTTAAGTTTCGAGTGGATATCCGATCGGTCACCTAACTTCCAAATTGTTATAGTGCAATAACCAAGCGCAATACTTCTAGTATTTCCGACTCAAAATAACACATCGTCCAAAAATATATTATATAAATAACTAAACTGACTCGATTTTAGTTATTTTGTGTCTAAGAAAGGACTCAACCTTAACCGATGATTCTCTCTGAGTCTCATGAAACCCATTACATCGACTCAAAAACTTCGTGACATTTTAAAGAGTTGAGTAACTTCACTATGACAGATCTATAATGACTTAGCATTGTATCGATTATCAAGTTGTATAGACTAATTCAGAATTCACCGTACGTGAGTGTACATATAGAATTTACTAATCATATCCATCCCTAGATTAATATACAAAAAGATCTACATATAATTGTAGTTCTCAAGCCGAAAGTAGAACTCGAGTGTGGCTCGATACGAATCATCCATTACAATTAACACATAACTTGTTCAAACATTTATATGATACATTCATATGTCACAAATAAGTTACAGGAAAAGAAAAAAGAAGAATGAAAGTGGATGTAAGTATTGTTTCATGACTTAGTCCAAAGTTGGATGACCATTATGCTACATTTGAAAGTTGGATGACCGCAGAACCAGTCGACCAAAGTTTAAGGAAATAATAATGGAGAGTATTATTGGTTGGTTTAGTTTACGGTGCCAACTCTATGATGATATCGCCGTCGTCGTCGTCGTCGGCGGCAGCACACGTGTCGATTCAAACAATCAACGACTACTTCCCTAATCTAATGACCTGTTTTTTAAATTCGAGTTTCAACTTCAGGAGAATCATTAGAATACATTATCAGGTCGTAGTTAAGCAGCAAATGATTAGTGTAAGGTAATTTTTTTTAATTAGTTTAAGGTAATTGGTGGTGCAGAATGGTTTACGGTACGAATTAGCCTGCGTCAGTCAATCGGAACAAACAATAATAATAATAATAATAATAAAGATTATTTTACTAGAGGGTGACAAGTCAAAAACGTTAAGAGGATTGATTAACTGTAAACTGTGGTAATGTCCGCCGGGAATTGTGGGGGTTAATTTACACGTTTTGACGGCGACGATCTGTGTGTGGTTGTGAACTTACCCAGCTAGCTACTACTTCTTTGAATCGATCGCCCTGCTAGCTGGAGTTCTTCCAATTGCTTACGGTTCCAATATTCCTGTTATGGTTCTTTCCCAGATGGCATTCTGATCATTTCCATTGTTTATTTATTTATGAGGTATAGTTAGATGCGGGGAGGATGTATTCGTTCGAAAACATCATTGTGCCGAACTTAAAAAATATGATAAATTATAAGAAAAATATAACTAGAATTAAAAGATGTAGTTATACCCTTTCAAAGAAAAAATGGATAACTACATACGAATGACGGTGGATACTGATAACAACATCCACATCCCCTACCTAGATCTTCACATGATCTAAGAGGCTATAAACACACAAAAAGTTGTTAGGCCACATGATCACCGTCATAAGCTTTGTACTTTGAACGTTTTTTCCAGTGACCAATTGTATAACTTGTAGAAGATTTATACAGAGTCGGTGCATAGCGTGTAATGCATTTTATGGAGCTTCGCAGCAAAATCTAGCGGCGGAGGAAATCTAGTAAGAATGGCGAATTGTCTCTCTCTACTCAAAATATAAACCGATAAATCTAGGAGCAATTTCTCGATGGACAAATCAAGGGACGGACTCCTTCGACTGCAAATCGAACCATCTCGGGCGAGTGGATATGTTCCATTTCCTGAGTGTCTTATCAAAATTAATAAGGTCGGAAGCTGCCGACAGTTTCCAATGTCGGCCACAAACTCAGCACTCCAGCATCAAACATCAACAACATGCCAACCACAATTTTGCTAACCTCGACAATTGACTATATGCCTCTGACCTAAACATCAATTTATATGATTTTGTCACATCATAGACGCACAATTGTCTATCGAAATTCAAATATAACATCACCACTACGATCATCTAGTAACGAGAAGTGCGAGTTTCAACAAACCGAAGAACTCAAGAATATCGGGTTGAGTAACGCAGGACATAGGGAGATCCAAATTAACCACAATTTTGCTAACCTCGACAATGGACTATTGTCTCTGACCTTAAAGAGTCCTTTTTGTCACATAATAGACCATGGACAATTTGTCTATCGAATACGACATAAGATTCGAAGATCGCCACAATCATCTGGTAACGGGAAGTGTACCCGAGCAAGGTTCAACGAACTGAAAAACTTGAGAATATTGGTTCGAGTAACGCAAACATAGGGAGATCCAAGTTGTTGATCTCAAAACAGCACCATTTCCTTTATCAAAGAATGTGAATTTTTATCTGCTTTTTCTCATTTGAAAGAGAAAACAAAAAGACTTCGATCACAAAATGAATGCATTTTACTTCTCCTATAATCTCTCCTATTCCTTGTATAAAAGGGTATAACATCAAACAATCTTTACGATACTCGCAACGAGAAAGCCTTCGATTTGGTGCCCTCCCCGCGACTGTTGAGGTATCGGGTCACTGAAAAGAACTGGTGTTTCTATTTACCTGCTGCGTCTTCCATCTTTTACTTACACTGCAAGTCAACAGCTTTGCTCTTTGGATCATATTAGCTGAGGACCTGATCGGCCGGGACTTGACCAAATATATCAGGGCAGGAATCCCAGTTTCCTTTCTCTCTGGCTTCCCAGTACCCACCTGTGTAACGGTACGAAGGGCTTCCGTTATCCTTGGCAAACCACTGTGGTTTCCACCCACTCTCCTGCATCTTCCGTGCCTGAACCAACATCCGGATGACAATTTAGCTCAAAAGCTTCAAAAGGGATTTTTCAGTTGCGATATTAAGAGATTTACCTGACGTTGGCGCTGTTCCAGCCTCAACTTCTCGGAGTTTGCCATCTCGAATTCGCCATTTTCCAAGTACCTCTGGTCAGGTCTGAGCCTTGAATCTGTAGGTGGTAACTTCTCCTGCACGTTTTTTGTTTAACTTGAAGTCAGCCATCGCAATTAACAAAGCAGCATCAAATCTTGCAAAAAGAAATGGAATCACCTTGAGTCCAGGGGTCAGCTCATTCAATGTTATGGCGAAGCGGGTCAAGTTATATTTCGTAGGGGATTTCGGCGGGTTGCTTCTTCTCCAGAGCATACGAGCTTCTGATGACTCGAACCCTTTAGCCTTCCCTCCAAGAACATAATGCATGCTCTCATCCCATTTTCCGAACAGTGTTGCGACGGTTTTACCACTCTTATCCTGAATGACTCCTTGCACCTGACACCGAGAAGGAACGATATTACGAAATGTTAAGCGTCCGTTACGAGTCTCAACAATAGTCCATCAGAGACATACCTGGTGAGGATTTCGGTCGATGATGGATTGTTCCTTAAATTTCAGCTTACAAGAGAAATCACGGTTTCCTTCTATGCGCATTGTACCGTAATGGTCACAATATAGCTTCCCTAGTATCAGGTTGTATATTGATGTGGTCACCTGTAATACAAAAATGACACATCGAAAGTTGTGCTATAAGAAACTTTCATAGAAGATATATCGAGGGTGAATGCAGCGTAATCGTCGTACTTTAGACCATTGAAAGACTTCTCCATCGTCGAACTCCAGAGTCAAAAGACCCTCAGGATCGAGCTGTATAGAGCGACCCCAAAACTTGCTTTTTAAATTGCTATCTCCCCAAAACTTCCATCCTGTACCCTGACAGTGGCATGCCACAATCATGGGATGGTGACTGACCTGTAAACAAAGTAAGCGATTGTAAGAAACTGACTACCCCAAATTTTCACGAATTTCAGACACAGAAGGCTTTAAACAGAAAATATAAATTGAACTTGAGATAAAAACAAACATGAAAGAATGGATAAGTTTCACCTTCTCAGAGAAAAATCGGATTCCCTTATCTGGGTAATCAGCCTCGTATGTTTCACCCAGTAGTGGATTAAATGGCTTGCAGATTCTTCCTTCCGTTGAAGCATATCCAGAAACAGCAAAGGCCGCAACGTTAAGAATCCTCATCAGACTCTCACCCTGTAAAAAATGGATACTATGAGAAATGGGGAGAAGTCTGATAAACTATAACGAAAGTAAAGTGTCACCGACCTTTCTTCCCCATTCACATGCTCTATCAATGAGATAGGAGTACTCCAAATCTTCAAAGCACTTTTGAAGAGAAGAGATAGGTTCGTTGAAATAAACAGGAAGACAAACTTTTGTAAGGTCCTTCCCAATATTATCCTTAATCATCGACCAAAGACTGATGCCTTTCTCCTTTTCGATTGGATCTGGTAACTTTTTACGTCTCTTAACATATGGATAATCAAGCCCAGCGGACCTAATTGAAGGATCAATATCATCTTCAAGTTCGTGAGGATGTAGCCCTTTGTCGTCTGAAGAGAACGAAGATGTCCGGAAATCAGATCCGTTACTTTTAAAAGAACCCGACGAGAGAAAATCGCGGGTATCGAAGAAATTGTTATCCTCGTCATCGGTTTCCTCTTCTGCAGCATCTACTCTTTCATTATCATCCTCAGATTCAAATCCGCTTGCATCTGGAAAGAGAAAGGTGGAGAAGTGAAAACCAGCTACAACTTTGTAGAACTAGGAAAGAAGGCACATTTTTCTCCAAAAAGGAAATAAGTTGCATTATTCAGCCCTTGGACAGATACAAAATGCACAAAATATGTAAGAGTAAAGCATTCCGGCAATCAAACATCAGGAACATGATTGTAAAATCAAACGGCAAGCAAAAAGGCAATGGAGGATTTAAACAAGAAAAGGCAAAACTAACTCCTAAATGAGGAAATGGATACTTCACAAAAGCACATCCATATAAGGACAGTTTGAACTCATCTATGACATGATGCATCCAACAACCAGGCATACGGAGCTGAAAGGTATGCATAACGAACATATTGGCTGAGCGCATTATGTATAAAGCAGAACATACCACTAAACTTGTCACGAGCTGCCATAGAAGACGTCCCTTGGTCATTCCACTGTCTTTGGCTCTCATCAACAACTGTATTCTCCAGATCGACTTTTTCCGTCTACATTAAAAAGACATGAAGGGTAATTCCTCATTGGAACAGATGGCACAGATCGTAAGATATTCCATCATACAGAAACGAAACCTCATTCTAACCACCTAAGCAACCAACTATAAGGCCAGGAGATTCAGTTCAGATTTAGCTTCTCAACTTATCCATTACTAAGAAAGAGAGCTAAGAGATCATTTTGCACAAAGAAACCGACCTTTGCAACAGCGCAGAGACAATGATGGTCTTTCCTAATCAGGTTAACATCATGATAAATTCTTCAGAATGTGCTCATTTCCACTCCAGAATAAAAACACAAAACTGGCGTCAACTTGGCCACCTAGATTAAAGAGCAGATCTTTATCTTAGCTTCTCAGGGATCTACGTTGAAAAATAGCCTCTTTTCCGATAAAAAATCTGTTGTATTAGTACTCTAAAATTAATGCTAGGTAAGAAACCTAAATCGTGATCTGCAAACCTATACTGAATGTATTGCAATTACAAGGACAATATCCAGCACACCAGTCAAAGCAATAAATATGGACCACCATTGCCTTTTATACAACTCCGGTAACTGCAAAGCAATCTGTAAATACTTCTGATGCAATACCATAGAGTATTCACTAGGTTTGTTTAGGACCCCAATATTATAAATTAGCTAGGCTACATACAAATTAATAGTACACAAAGAGAGTTCAACATACAAAAACATGAAATCATCTCTTTTCAAACTACTATAGGGGCCTTTGAAAACTATAATATTAACAAAGATATTTATGTATAAACCATTGTACAAAACAATCAGTCCCCTTCTGAGATTGTTATTATTTTCTAATACCACCTCAAGAAGAAAGCAGGATCTTTTCACAGTTCACGATTATGAAAGGAAATGCATTATCAAAAGGGAGGACGCATTTCTAAATTCCACTACCATGTTCTTGACTGCTTACTATATTCACATTGCATGTACCTCTAACTGCCGCAGCGTTTCAATGAGCTGTCGATGCTTCTGCTTCAACAGCTCTATTTGGTTCTGCAGGCCTGTGAACTCACTCCTCATGATCTGCTCGCTTTCCAGAATCACCTCTTCCCTAACCCCTTCTTCTTCAAGCATCTGCCTCAGTTTTTCGGTTGAGACAGCCACGTTGTCCACTGGAGCCATCAACTCGCTGTTGGAAATCCTAGGGAATAAGTCCTTCACCGCCTGCAATGCCTCCATCCATGCCAATCGATCCTCCCTCGTCTCAGCTCGCAAATGGAGCCTTTTAGTCCCCGTAAATATCGAGAATCTCTTATCATCGGATCTACTTTCTCGAATAGAAGACACCTGCGTTCGACCAAGAAACAGCATGCAGAATTCAATCCAATTTGAGCACACGAAAATGCAATGCATACATTCATTTGATCAAACACAGCACTATTTCAACACAGAATCATCTGTTCTCATGGATTTGTTGGATATTCATCTACTCTAATTCGAAGCGGATTTGAATGAAATTACAGCTACTAGAGTCTAGACTCTATAGAGAAAGAGATAGTAGTAGTACCTTGAGATGAACTTCGCCAACAGGAATCCTTCTCTGCTGCAACGTAGTTCCATTATCCGCCCTGGAAATCCTTCTTATCGATTCTTCCCCAATCACTTTACATCCTTTCTCCGTCTCCAGATTAACAACGATCCTATCAGGTCCATGAATCTTGTAATACGACACAACTCCATCCTGCAATACGAACCACCTCGGCCTCCAACCTTTGCCGTAGTTCACCCACTTATGCAGGATCCCCGATATCCCGTTCCCTACTATGTCGTTAATCTTCACATCCACCGGCTGCTCCCTCCCGGAGGCCGAATTCGCCACAGTAGAAATCCGACAACTGTGCCTTCCTCCTCCTCCACCGCCGTTACTGATAACAGAATCGACGGACACGGTGCGACCGTGGTGGCGACGATCGGAGAAGTGAATGTGGTCGGTGAACGATCGGGAAGAGAGGTCGGATCTGGTGGCGATTGCCATCAGGGGATTCGCAGTAGCAGCAGCAGTCGGGGAGTTGTTCGACACTGTTGATGTGCAGCAGAAATGATGCATCAATGAAGAAAACAAAAGAGGCTGTTGTTACCAGGAGACGATCGAATCGACGGCGGTTGAAGATGTCAATGGAGGATGATGATGATGATTATTCATGGTTCAGTCAAAGTTGTATTTGTATCAGATAGGAAAAGGAAACGATACGACTTTCCGGTTGTAAGCGGAAGATAAGGAAACGGTCATAGATTAGTGAGCAGATTTTCCGGCAGAAGTTTTTCGTTGATTTGGGATCGGAGACTGAGTCGACGAAGAGGAGTGACGGAGAACGGAGGAGGAAACTTTTCCGGTTGGTTTATGGGATTGACCGCCTTGAGGAATATGGGGAAGGTCATTAAGGGGTCGTTTGGATAGTTGATTATTGTAAGGCGCATAGTATTTGACAATATACGTATAACTACGGTATTAGGATTAGTATTTAGCAGTATTTAATTTTCATATTTTGATTATTTTTAATGTTATATGTCGTCTTTATTTTATTTTGTGGCGTTCATGTTTTATTAAATGGATTATTATATCTTTTATGAAAAAAATTATAAATTTAGTTTGTTTTTTCTTTATACAGTTCGTTTTTATTAATATAGTTTAATTTTACTTTTTTTGTAATCTTTTTTACTTCATACCGTCCGTTTTATTAATGCAGTCCTTTTTTATAAATAAATATTATAAATTATAAATAAAAAATAAGTTAAATAAATATTATTTACCAAATACTCTTAACAAATTAACATATTTTTAAAAAATAAATACAAACATTATAAATAAAAATAATATATATATATCTTCTGTATATTAAAAAATAATAAGTATTTTTTTGAAGTTTTATTTATAATTTTTATTTTTACAAAATTTAAAAATAAAAATGTCAAATAAAATATTTCGCGAATATGATAAAATGGATTGTAATTCATAAAAACAGACTATATGAAGTAATTTTTTAAATTAAAGATATTTTAAACAATTTACAAATAACATAAAGTAAAAAACAAATTATGTATAATTTTGGGCTTTTTAAAACCGTCCATCACAGGAAAAAAACAGGACTATTCCAATATTCTATTGATTTTTTTGGTAAATGGAATATTCCACTGAAACTTTTAATAAGATTGATTACAATTAAGGTTAAATATGGTCACTACGATTTTACTATAATTTTATAATGATTTAAATAGTGAAGAACATACCATTAATTTCATCTAGTACATAAGGTTTGGATCATTAATGTAGAATATTAAAATTTAGTGAATATAAGGCCATTTGTGCAGTGGGGTAGCTACGAATTAAATCATTTCACGTTCGATCCAAATTTCATTCCACGTTCAATCCACGCTAGACGCTAGAGCATATGTATGTATATTGAGCAAATATGATGTACCCCTGCAACCAAACGACCCCTAAGGATGGGAAATGGAAATTTGGGACTACAGAAATTAAACTGTGTTTGGATCTAAGACGGTTGGTATTATTTTAATGAGGCTGTTTTCCGTTTTTTGAAACCAGAGAGAGAAGAAATAGCGGAGAGAGACGGTTCGCCTGCGGCGCGGTGCACAGTACACGATGGCGTAGCGTGCGACACGTGTAAGGAATATGTCGGCTGACAGAAGTGATGGGCCGGGTATATAGCTTACGCGGTTCAGGCGAAGTGATTGGCTAGGACCAAAAAGGAAGAGAAGAACTAAATGCTCGGTCTGTACTTAGCTTAACGCCCAACGTATTCGAAAATTTCAAGGAATGGCATGTTCTATTCATATTGTACAATTTGGTACAACTTTTAAATTGATTTGACAAAAAGGGCCAGTGAGAAATGCCATATAAGGGCCATAGCGCAGCCACGTAAGGCAGGCCACTGTGCAGCTAGGCCAACCATGACATAGTTTAGGGTTGCAGATCTCCCAATAATCAAACCATAAAAATAGTTTTATTTTTCGAAAAATCGTCAAAATGAAAAACTAATTATGCACGAATCGGAGATTACCTCCAAAGTTGTGCTTCCATATATCTTCGAGTTGTATCAATTTCGGTCAAAACCAAAAAATCACATTGGCAATTTGACTAATAACCATCCATTTTGGCTGAAAGGTCAAGAATTATAAGCAAAAGGATAGGAGTACCATTTGGTCAAAATCTTATTCTTATCTTTGCCAACACAACTAGTTGTATTAATCTTGGTACAGTGAGTAAAGCAACACGTGTTAAATCTGGGAAGGAGGTTTCGTTCACCCAAAAGCCAGAAAGAGGAAAGAAGAAGAACAGAACAGAACAGAAGAGAACAGAGGAGAGATGAGGCGGTAACCCACTAAGGACTGTTTGTTTATGAGCATACCACAGCGCAGCAAACACGGAATGAACCCTAATAATTTTTCATCACTTTGACCATTACAACAAAACAAAGAACTTGAGTCCAAACAGTGAAGCTTCCTTTTTTGGACACGTGGCTGTCCTCTTCTTCTTCTGATCCAGATAACAGAGGGAAGAGGAACCAACCTGATTATTCGTACAGACTGTCGGTAGCAGCCCACTAAAAAAAGGTAAGGAAAGACTATCGTTGTGTATTATAGTTGATATACGTTAGGAATTATTATTAGTATTGCACTTTTGTAAATCAAATTTATGAGTTGAGGAGGGCGTGGAGAACACTTGAGTTTATTCATGTTTATCGAGAGAGCAATCATATAGTAAATTACTTTGTTGGCATTGGGTATAATATTTTGGTAATTTTTTTTTAATTTTATTTTCGATACTATTTTTACTTATTGATATTGTTATGATATATTTGATGTTTTTAAAAACTTAATAATTGCTTTTAAGAACTACACAATCTCCCTAAGTCCTAACTCGAACAATCAACACTAACCGAACCGTAATCATTAGTCACTCCGCTGCTGCTCTCCAGCCTCCACGCAATCCAAAACCCCTGTTCCAGCAACAAGCCAACATTTCGGGTTACGGATCATTTCGGGTTATAAGTAAGTTCCCAGCCTAAGTATAAGCAACAGAACAAGTTCTCAATATAGTAGATTCTGCAACATCCAAGGACAAGTCACTTACATCGTTGTATTTCAACAGTCATCCCTCCACAACCCTGAGATACAAAAGCGAATATAGAAGTGAGAACAATGCCGGTACTACGGTCCATTATAACTAAATTTAGAGTCGAGCAAATGATTCAGTCATACAGCTGAGACGATTTCTGCACACAAATATCTCGATCCAGCCTATGATTAGCGGGTAGCCGAACTCAAACACCTCATTGATTCATATCCCCAGAGCTTGATCCCAATCAGTTACCAAACCATCGCGGACAATCTGCAATAGTAGTCAAGTATGGTTAAATTTAGGTTAATGGTGTAAATAAACACAACTAATCCAACACAAAGAATATTTTTTTCCTTTCATTTCCTGAATCAACCTCCGAATCAACATATTTTTCTCTATGTCGCAAAACATATTGCATGAATACGAGGTATTGCCTGCTCTTACCCGTAAGTGTAAGAATCTTTTAAGCCTTGATAGCTATCTTCACTGTTTCCCTATCCTCAAAGAAGGTTGTCAGATAAGTTGAGATCTCTTCATTGTTCATATTATCATCATCAATGGGAAGATTCTCAATAAGATGCATTACGTCGTCCGAGTTGTCAATTGGGCTTTCATAAAATGAATATAACCTCGTGATGAAATGGAACGACCGGTATGGTTCCCAAGTGCATGGGTGGTCGAGCACCATTTGCCACCTCCAACTGAACATTAACATGTGTAGTAACCATTAGAACAACTACTGTCGGTGCTCTCAAATGTTGAAAAAATGATCCACAGCGACTGATATATACTTATATGTAAGAAGTATGAACATACCTCCAGTTAGCACAGAGATCTTCTCCTAGGCCATTACCATTTGATAATTGTTGGATGTGGGTCAAATATTGGTCAACCTTCGAGCCATGCGCAAACAGTTCAGTGAGTCTATCACCCAATACCATTAGCTCATTCACCCAAGCTACATCTTTTGGTCGACTGTCTAATTCATGTCCTTTGAAATTTCCTTCTTCAACATAAACTCGAACGTGAGTAATCTCTCTTATAGTCACTGATTCAATCCAGTAATCTTCACCACCTTGATGAAATTTAACAACCATATTTGGACCTTTCAGCATACCAACTGATGGTTTTCCATCCCCATCCCAAAAGCGTTCCTCTAACTCTCGAAACAAACACCTGCATTTACAACGGTAAATCATCAGACTTGAGTGATTGTGTTAATGTTGATAGTTAAAACGATATGACCAAAAAGAAAACTTACTGAAACAATATCCTGCCACTCGTAGACAAGGAATCTGAAGAGCCTACTCTCCTCAATAAAGAAGACCCGTGATCCTTTACAAAGTTGCTCCAAGACAAATACGATGGCTACATAACAATTGATATGGTGTAATATATTAATAAATTCAAACCAAACAGACAACTAAAATATCTCGACATATACGGTATACCTCCATATTTGCAGGACACAATGTACTACTTGAATCGCCTTCTGTATGCTCTACCGTTTTCTTCCCGGAATGCCTGTGCTTTTTCCCCTTTTGGAGCAATTTTAACCTGAAAAACATGATCAGTATGTTGGTACTGTTTACACTATCAATCAAACAATTGCAGTATATGAACAAAAACATTCATCAATGGTCTCCATCAGTCCACCATTCTTCACAAGTTCCATTTTACATTAACATATATCATCAAGCAAAATGCAGTAATATCAGCACAAACTTCACCAATGGTCCAATCTGTATCATGCATTGCACAAAATAGCTTCTGCGACATATACGACCCTGACTGCAGAATCTCCGAAGCTAGCTCCTATAGAATCTCTAAAGCTAGCTCCAACGAACAAAGAAACGGCATAGCAAGCTTAACTAGGTCATCAACGGAGTTAGGAATTCGTAATTACAAATGGTTTTCCTTTTCCAGTTCGAATACCTACAACCCTAAACCAAACAGCCGAAACAAATACATCAAGAAGAAAACAACTAAACCAGCCAGTACATCCAACAGTTAGACGAGAAACCCTCAGAAACGGTCAGGAATATGAATCCCTAGACTTGAGCAGAGAGATCAAGGAGCTTACTTCAGGAATGCTGCTGAGCTTTTGATGAGGCGAATGAGCTGAGCTTTTTCCCAGCAAAAAGCTTAACTCTTCGTTTTTCTTTTGGTGGGTTACCGCGACGGCGCGACGGCGTCTGCCTCCGCGACAATGGTGGTTTAGGACCTTACCGGAAATGGGTATTACCCGACCCGCTCCGGTTCTCGCCCTATGTTAAAAGCCCAGAGACCGAGTCTGGCCCACAAAAGCCCAATATGGCCCACTTACAGTAACTCTACTGCTCTCTTTTTCCCGCTTGAAAGAGACCATTTTCTCCACTCTCTCCGCAGCAGAAATCTCAATCCTCAAATCCAAACAACAACAGCAACAATGCCGTGGCTCGCAGCCCTCACCGTTTCTCGATCCGGGCAAGAGTCGTTAACTACGCCTCAGACGCGGAGGCTGAGATCCAACTCCATTTCGGCGTTGCAGGAGGAGACTCTGATCTGTCTCCCCAACGAAGTGGAGTTGTGAGGTTGGAATCGGAACCAGGTACGATCTGGTGAAATTATAATGTGAGAAAACACCGATTTAATTTTTTTTTCGTCAATTCCACCTGATTCCGATCTTTAGTGGGCATCAAGAGGTCTAAGTAACGACGAAAATGTACAATTTGACGGTTAAAAATGCGATTTTAACTACTGAAAAAAGAACCAGAAACCAATTGCGATTGCTGATGGTCGAATGAACATCTCTTTGTACAAAAACAACAGAGTTAACAAACAACACCATCAGCATTAATGCACAAAATGTGACAAATGGAGGATGCCCTCCAAGCTACACAGCCTTAAGAACTTCCCATATACAGCAGGAACAAAAAAAACCTTAACTCTATTCCTCCTTATCGACTTTCATCACACATTCCTCAATCTTACGACAAAGCAAGGACATTCTCGAGATTACCTCACGTTGTTGATCACGTGAAGTCAACACTTCGGAACTGACCTGATCGGACAGCAGTCGTTCGAGTTCGCTGCAGAAGGAAGCAGCATTTTGGTCAGCTTCAGCGACGAGCTGAAGCAGCTTGTGGCCGGAAGGTGGGGCGACGGGAGGGACGAGAAAAGGGTGGTGGAGGAGTTGAGGGATCCTCCACCGTTCGTTGCGGTCCCAGGCTAGACACTTCTTTATGAGGTCGAGGAGCCAGGGGTTCGACACAGGTTCGTAGGTTATTTCGTGGTTTGGGTCGGTTATGACTTTGAATTTCGCCCAGAATGTTTTGTAGTCCGCAAAGGGTGTCCTGCCGTAGACCATTTGATATAGTATGCAGCCGAGGGACCAAATGTCTGATGGCCGGCCACACTTTATGATGTTACCGTTGGCGTCTTGCTCGTTGCACATGAATGCTTCGGGGGACATGTAGCTTAGGGTGCCTACCTGTGAAAAAATGACAACCGATTACTTGCGGAACAAGATACCAAAGAGCTTCTTCTCGGGTTAAGTAATAGCAATGAGCACTTTTGTTCTCGTGTCCATGGACCAATTGTCAACTAGTCATTGTTCATCTGCATAGAAAGCTTGAACCATGGAAATGGAACCCTAAATTAAGTTATTCTTCTACTTAAGTTGTTCATTATCGGGCCAGAGTTATACACAAGGGACATACATCATGGATCACATACGAAGTAAACTAGTAGACTTCAAGATTAAAAGGTCAGATAATCGTCAACCATACCAGCGATCTTAATTTCAAGATGAAAAGTTCTGAATCCACCTTATACAAATTGAGGATTATTGGACATATTCCATATTCAAGGGTAGCAGTTATCTCAAATTTCAAATTGATAAGATACACAACTGTATTCCTCCTAAAAGATCAAGGATTAATAAGTTCGACTTGTGTTTGCCAGAACAAAGTGTGGATAACGAAGTACCTGTGAGTCCCTCTGGATGTTGGTCGTGTCACTCATTATAGCTTTGGCAATGCCAAAATCGATAAGCTTTAGAGAACCTTTAACGAGAAGGAAATTGGCTGGCTTCAGGTCTGAGTGTACTATGCGCTCCTCGTGAATGGTGTTAACAGCAAAAAGTATTTGCTGCACGGCAGTTAAGAAAGAACCGTGAAATCTTAGTCGATGAGGAGAAGAAAGGCTGACTACTGCAACTAAGGTAAGAAACTCCCTTAGTTTCTAGAGTTAACTTCGATGCAAAAGACAAATGTCTGTCCATATGAAGAGATACATAACTGTTAAGAAGAATCAAACATGAGGCAACAAGCATAACACACATGAAGCATCATTAAGTATATGATAAGTAGTAATGAAATGCAACTCAAGTACCTGCCAGTAAAATCGAAGCCAGTTATCATCAAGCGTCTGATTCGAACCATCCATTTCCTTCCACTTCTGGGACAGCATGTGAGCCAAATCAATTTCCCCATACTCAAGAACCATATATATACACGCATCATCCTTGACTTTGCTGTCTTTGTTACTGATGGAGCCATTGATTACTTCCTGGAGCAAATTCTTATCTGTCACCTACATCCAGAAATGCATAGCATAAAAATGGCTGAAAACCAACAAACTTAGGTGCTAGCATCTGGAAAGTAGGATTCAAGAGAGAAACAAAGCAAAGAAGCAGAAGACTGATAACTGCCTCAATTTAAGATAGACATATAAGTTACTCGACAAATGTTTTAAAGTTTCAGGTGTCTACCTCATAGTCTATCAGCTGTATTATGTTGTTCTTCCTCTTCAATCTGTTGAGATATTCAATTTCCTGACAAAATCCATATGCTGTGGCATAATCACGTCCTCTCAGTTTGATTTTCTTGAGTGCGTAAATTGTACAATCAGACGAAATCACCTTGTAAACCTCACTGCTTCCACCACTACCAATCTTCCCAAGTCTCTGATAAAGCTTTCCGTTCACTTTGAAGAATAAGTCAGGGTCGTAAGCTCTCTTTCGTTGACTTGATGTGCCCTTACCACCAGTAGCCTTTTCTTGCTTTGCTGTTCTATCCAACTGTACATTAGCAACAGACTCAACTAATTGTCCCTCATTATTCACCTTTTTATCGTCATGAAGAGGATTATCGGGAATCCCGCTTTCCTTTGTGGCCTTTTGTGTATCCTGAAGCCGTTGATGCTCCATAACTTTTACATCTATGGCACTGCTAGAAGCTTGGATAGAAATGGCTGACTTATCACTTAACACCTTACTCATGCCCTTCGCCAAGGAATTTGATGACTGCTGCAAATGCCCTTGTGCTGCACTCATATCACTACCTCCCATTGGCTCAACTGCCACATGAGAACCACGATCTATAAGAGTCTGTGAACTGTACGTTGTGGAGTTTATCAATGGTGCTGAAGAAGAATGAACAGATGTTGTGGTGGCACACGTTGTACCTGCAACTGAAAATCGAGTAGCTGGTTGATTTAAAAAACTTCTCAATTCATGTGATTGATCCTTGACAACAGTTGCTCGGTTTGCCAACAAAGCTACGGCAGCATCAGACTTGCCACCAGTATCACTGTCCAGGTTCTGAAATTTCTGGTGCTTTGCTTCATCATGGACAACATTTGACACTTCAACTTGACTACCCACCTCCCATTCCATTTCTGTCAATGCAAGTGAATTCAAATGAGAAGATAAGTTCTCCAATGTATTGGGCACTTGATCATTGGCCCCTGCATGTTGGAACACAAGATAGAAAACATAGCTCTAGACCACGATAACAAGTAGAACCATCCTGGTAGGATGTCATGATCACATAAACTGTTTATCAAAAGGCAACACAAACAGATCTTTTCTCATGACTGGAAAATAAAAGGCATAAATAGTATAGTACCTTGGGTGGCCGAAGTCTTTGTTACACCGAATTGATCGCTTCTTGTCATATTATCATGTTTCGGTTCCACATCAGACCTTAACAGGGTCCTCACATCCTTAAAAGCAACAGCACGCTTCGGCCGTTCCTTCTGTATTTCAAGCGAATCGAAATTCTCTAGAGGCTGCTTTGTTATCGTTTCTGAAACGGGAGGTGTAATTGATGCGTCTTTATGTAAAACTGTAACATCTGGGTTCTTAACTTGAACATTTGTGTTCATTGCTGATTGACTCCGTGAAGCAACATCATCAGACTTGGCATTGCTGGGAATCATATGGGAAGCTAAATTCCTAACTGCTTGTCTTTGAGGACCCAACATGCGCCTGGGCTTCAAACCATCTCCCTGCATTATACCTACAATAAAACATACAGCAGCCAATAACTAAAACCGAACTTCCGAATTCTCCAGCACGATTCCGTTACTAAACTTATACCATCATCGCCAAGTCAATCTCACAGTACTACACCACCAAATGCGACTAATCCCGTAACCAATTGAGATTTCAAGCTAGGATCCACGCCTAACCCTAATTTTCCGTCTCGAGAGATAACATTTTTAAGAGCACGAGGAAGCTACAGAAATTACGCTCCACACAGAGAATCCAGCTAGCGGAAGTTACACAGGAAGAGATAAATGAAGTTACCAAGGGGACGGTGGCGCTTGAAAGCAGCTTGAACATGCCGGAGAAACTCCGGCGAGGAGGATGATGAGAAAGACGACGAAGAAGAAGAGGTAGTGGTGTCCAGATTGGAAATTGCGCTTCTGACTAGATTCTTATTGGTCGGATGAGCTGCGGCGGCTGGTACCACCGGAAGGTTAGCCTCCGGCTCCATTTTCCGATCCCAACGGCATTTCCTTTCCCGGCGATGGAATTTTTTGCTGGAGTAACAGCAAAACTTAAAAGAAAATCGTTCAGTAGGAGTTTCTTCTTACAGTGCACTTATTCTCCCAGAGGCATTGTCTCGCCATACGGCTGATTGATGAATCGGAGTGCTGAATCTTCAGCTCGCCACTGTAACTGAGAGCATTTGACCTCAGATTCTGGAAAGCAAGGAGTCTCAGAGAAGCAGCGTGTAAACTTTTGAATCTGCTCTTTCTTGGCGCTTAGACGTGGAATCCTTCGTGGGCCAGTAGTTGGGCTTTTAATGGGCTTGGGTCGAGGCGATAGATGACTTTCAGCCCGAATGAATCTCAAAACCCTTAGAAGTCAAACCACGGTGTTTTTTCAGTCAAGACTCTAATTGTGTTCTTTATCTTCTCTCAACCTAGCCGCCGCCGACGAGAAACTCGAATTCTTTCTACAATCAAATTACTTATCCGGCCAGCCATCAATGGGAACAATGAAGCTATTCGACGACGGCGACGACGGCACAGATGACATTTCCAACATCGAGGTCAACCAGGAGTTCGCTCGCCGGTACGAGCACAACAAAAAGCGCGAGGCTCTCCAGCGATACGAAGAGCTGAAAAAGAAAGGCCTAGTCGACGGCGAGGACGACGTCGATGATACCGATTCAGACTCCGAATTATCGGACGACGACGATCCGGACAGCACCATAGTAGCCAATAAGGAGGACATTAAATTCTTTGACAAGCTGCTCAAGGTAAAGAACTGCGACCCTTGTTTGAATCAGAATGTTCCCTTATTTAGCGATAGCGAAGAAGAAGAAGATGATGAAGGAGTGAAAGAGAAGGAGAAGAAGAAGAAGACAATGTACTTGAAAGATGTTGTTGCTAAAAATTTGATTGAGGAAGGTCCTGAGTTTGATGATGCGGAGACGATCCAGGGAAAGAGAGGGAAGACTTACAATGAAGAACA
The DNA here is from genome assembly GCA_030674075.2 of Linum usitatissimum. NCBI lineage: Eukaryota > Viridiplantae > Streptophyta > Magnoliopsida > Malpighiales > Linaceae > Linum > Linum usitatissimum. The sequence continues at coordinate 5,682,493 of JAUJYP020001374.1, forward strand.
GGAGGAATTGAGGAAGCAGTTTCTTGATGCTGTGAAGGATGCTGATGATGACGAGGAAGGTGAATTGTTGAAAGTGAAAGATGGAAGCAATGGGAATAAAGTGGATGATGATAGTAAAGAGTTTGAATCCAAATTGGGGGAATATTTTGGTAAGGAGAAAGAATTGGATGAGGGGAAGAAGTTCTTGATGGAGTTCTTCAAGAACAAGATGTGGAAGGATAATAAGAAGAAACGTTTGGAGATGGAGGAGGAGTTATCAGAGGACGAGGAGGCGATCGATAGGCAAGATGAGTACGAGGCGAAGTATAACTTCAGGCACGAAGAGAATACAGGGGATAGGGTGATGGGACACTCCAGGGTGGTAGAAGGTACAGTGAGGAAGAAGGAGAATCCCAGGAAAGAGCAGAGGAAGAAGAAGGAAGAGAGGATGCGGATAGCCGAGATGGAGAGGAAAGAAGAGCTGAAGCACTTGAAGAATCTGAAGAAGAAAGAAATGGAGGAGAAGATTCAAAAGGTGATGAAGATTGCAGGCATCGAGAACAACGATGGTTTATTAGGTTTGGATGAACTGGAGGACGATTTCGATCCTCATGAGTACGATAAGATGATGAAGAAAGCGTTTGATGATAAGTACTATCAAGCTGAGGATGCTGATCCCAAGTTTGGGAGCGATGATGATGAGGATGGGGATATCCAGAAGCCGGATTTTGACAAGGAGGATGAGTTGCTTGGACTTTCTAAAGGGTGGGACAATGTCGATAATGTGGATGACTTTTTATCAGCAAGGGAAAGGATTTTGAAACAGAAAGGGCAAGGGGGTGATGAACCAGAAGAAGGGAAAAGGAAGAGAAAGCGAAAGCTTTCATTAGTGGAGGAAACTAAGAAAGAGTTATTAGATGAGTACTACAAACTGGATTATGAAGGGACAATTGGAGACCTAAAGACGAGATTCAAGTATGCTAAAGTGGATCGGAACAAATTCGGATTGAAGACTACAGATATACTGGTATTAGATGATAAAGACTTGAATCAGTATGTTTCAGTGAAGAAGCTTGCTCCTTACAGGGAGGCGGAATGGAAGGTTCCAGGGAATGTACAGAAACAGTACAAGTTGAAGGCTAAAGAGCTTAAGAGAAGCGTTGAGAGCAGGAGGGATGCTAAGAAGCAGGAGAAGTCAAAGGGCAAGGCTAGTAAGGATATCTATGAAGAAGGAGAATCAAGTTCAAGTGGGCTATCTAGGAAGGCAAGGAGAAAGCTAAAGCAAGCACCTTTGAAACTGTCGCAGAGTCGGCTTTCCGCGTACGGGAAGGCTACTCATCAGGATGGAGACAAGAAGAAGAGGAAACTATAAGAAGTAAGTTAGACTGGTTTGGTTTTTATACATCACAGTTGAAGTCTTTTGAATGTAGTATTTGAGGATGCTCATTGCAGCTTAGTTGTTTGGCATCTAGGGTATTTTCGATGGAAGTTTACGTTAGATTGCGCCAAGCAAAAAAGCCAAGCTGGTGGTTTGATATCAAATTTGGGATCCTCTCCTTTCTCTATGGAAAACATGGCTTGGTTCGTTTTTGGCAGTCAGTAGAAAGCGAGATGAAATTTTGTGCATTTTTCCGACCAGGCAGGGAAATTAGATTCCGACCAAGTGATTTTACAGTAGAGTAGATTAGTTTTTTGTGACCCTATGAGAGAGTTCGGGTCCGCAGTAAATAAAGGAGGTCTATTTGCCGCGGTAAGAGTAGATTAGTTTTTTGTGACCCTATGAGAGAGTTCGGGTCCGCAGTAAATAAAGGAGGTCTATTTGCCGCGGTAAGAGTAGATTAGTTTTTTGTGACCCTATGAGAGAGTTCGGGTCCGCAGTAAATAAAGGAGGTCTATTTGCCGCGGTAAGGAATAATTTAGACCGTCCATCTCGGACGTCAGATTTGATGGATAAAATTTGTTATTTTCTTAAATTAGGGATAAATTTTTTTATATAACAATCATAATAACAGTAGAGTAGAGTTATTGCTGTGGGTTTTAATAACTATGGTCCAGAGGACAACAATCATAATCTCCATGATATTGGAAAACTAATTATAATCAATTTATTTGATTAGCTTGGCCCTCAGAAGCACTCTTCTCACAAATGGAATCCGAGTTAACAAATCTTTATGTTGCTGATTTTGATTATGTATATGTCTCTAGATTATTTAGTCCCGATTTAAAATTCAACTCTAGATTCAATTACTTGGAAAGAATGTTAATTTAAATTAGGGATAAATTTGTTTTTTTTTAATAAAAAAATAAATTTTTAAGTTTTGGTATAGAGTATTGGGTTTTTCAGTTTTGATTTTTAAATTTTGGGTTTTTTATTTTAGATTTTAAATTTTTTCTTAAAATGACAAAAATGCCATTAGGTGGAATTTGTTTGCCGCGACAACTCCGCACTCCCTATGAGACAGAACGGAACTACGAACTGGTTGTTCTAGCTTTGGTTTGATAGTGGTTCGAAGTTGCAATAGAATCTTAGAAGATCGTCTTCATGCCATTGGAATGTGGTATTCAGTCCCTCACATTTTAGATGTTTGAAATTATAAGTAGAGTCACATTTTGAGCATGAAACTGAAATATATGTTGATTTCATCAACTACATATCTCTCTCTCTCTCTTTCACCAAACCCAAACAGCAGCAGACTCTATCATACCTGGAGGCCTCCTCCTTTTCCTCCTCCCAGTCAGTGGTGTCTTCTTCGTCCTAGTCGTGCCTAGAGGTCTCCATGTCATCAAAATTGTCGAGGCTTTTAGGTTCGACCAGTAAGAAGAGGATACCACCGATTGGGAGGAGGAGTAAAAGGCGGCTATAGCGGTTTACAAGTTTAGCTAATAGCTACTGTGTGGTTTTCCAAGCTTTTTATAAACTGGTTTGGATGATCTTAATTAGTGGTTTTATAAGGGCTAAGTTGTTATTAGTTTGTTTCTGTATGTTTTATGAGATATAGAGTCCCTACATACCTTCCTCTTTAAATTTTAAAACGTTCCAATGGATTTAAAATTCCTAAAGGTTAATAACATAGGGCAATATAAAAATGAGACTAAAAGGAAAGGCTGAAATAGCGACCGATGGTTCAATATGCCGAATCAAATTGTATTGAAGTTTTTAATATATTGGGTTTGTGTAAAAAATATATTAATCAACTTAGATAAGTTACACATGATTAAAGTTTTAAATTCAAAAATGGATTAGATCGTAAGATTGGAGATCGTCGAACCGAATCGGTGAAAAGCAGCGGATTCTAATTGCCCCTCATGAAATTTAATGCAAGCATTGGGTAATGTTCAAGTTTAATATGAAAAAGTAGTCATCTTTACTCAATGGCATATGATTTTGAGGCAAAAGGAATCCTGCAGCCTTTTCCTCTGCACTAATTATCAAACCTATCAATTTTTATTTTCCACCTTTCACGTTTTAACAACCGTTGGATATATATAAAAAACCACTTTTGTGGTTTAGATAGCTCCTTAAGAGACGAATAAATAAAACTCAATAAAACATAAGCATTTATTTAAAAGTCAGCGATATCACAAAATAAGAGGTTTTATTAATTATTCGTTGAATAATCCGTAGATAAAATATGAAAAAGACGGATAGCAGTTTAATGATGGTTCAATAGAGTCCCCAGTGTTAAAAAGCACGTGATCTTTTCGAACATGGATCGCAATAAGCTCTGCATCTCCTTCAAAGTCAACCTACAAAATCCCATAATGACAACTCACCGAATATATACCTCATGCTTTTCAAACCTTTTTAAAATGGTAGATGATAATTTCCAGTGTTTGTAAAGAGATTATGACCAAGATAACTAACATAATCATACTACTAATTGTTTGATTTTGTGCTAAGAAAATTCATCACCATACATAAACACAACAAATAAAGAGACAAACAAGGGACACCAAAAAGACAGAAAGTGGTACAAATAAAGCAAAAATTACGACTTTAATTTAAGCTGAATTTCTTTAAATACATATATTTAGATTTATTTGAATAAGTATATTTTTTAAAATCTGAAATCCGATTTATTGGACGATTAATCCAGTTGAATGTAATTTCGGGATTAAAATTTTATTTCTCTTTCAATATTATTATAGTGGTTGAACTTTAATTTACCCTTTCAAATATAACCTTTGACACCATTACACTAACATCTCATTAATTTTAAATAAATATATATGAAAAGCTCATATCTTGTTATTTAAACTTGGTGATTGAACTTTCTCCAAAAGAGCCCACATGAGAATCGAGTACACTTGAAATAAAGTACATTCAAATTTTGGTTTTGATTCCATAAATAAATCTATATACGGCTCAAAAGCATAGTTTTGGTCACTTACATTTGAATTATTTTTGGCTATGAAATGTGACGGACCTAAGATTTGAACGAAACGACACTTTAGACTTTGTATAGACATAATCGTTTTAGTTGATTCATTCGAAAACTCCTCTTACAATAAATTTCTTTCAAAAATTTGGTAACATGTAGCCGGCCGTACTGGAAATCCGACCAACCAATTGTTGCCAGCCTGACCGGAATTTAGGTCACCGCATGTATCCGGCTGGACGGTGATTCCGGCCACTAGCGATAAATAATCAATTATTCAATTTTGTACGAAAAAACCGGCCAGTTAGTTATATTGGCCGGAATTTCGGTTCGGCCGAAATCTTTTTTTCCTATAAAACAATAATAATCTAAATCACTCTATTTAGAACTGTCAAATTCTAAGACTTCTTCTAGAGATTCAGAACCATGCATTACTATTATCATCATCATTTATTATTATAACATATGCTTCACAAATCCCCTCATCTTAGCATCTTGATAAAAATCAACGGTCAGATTCTCACACACAAAAAAAAGAAATAAGTATAAACCAAGCAAAACCATCCACCACAGCTTCTCCAACTTCTTCTTCTTCTTCTTCTTCTTCTTCTTCTTTCTTCTTCTCCAATTTGTTTTCTAGCTCTCATGTAAAGCCAACCAACAATCCAAACAAAGCCCAACAAAAACCATTTTTCTCTTCTTCCTCCAAAATCCAATGGCTATCTGGAAAACCCCAAAAAAAACCACCACAGAGACCCACCAAAACAAGAACAAGAACAAGAGACAGAGCAGCCAACAGCAACAAATCCAAAAACCAGAGAATAAACCACCTTCTTCTTCTTCTTCTTCATGGAAAGGAATCTTCAGCTGCAAAGATCTCCAAACCCATAACCAGATTCTTAACCAGCTGGACGAACCACCGGTCACACCTACCAGCAAGAAGAGCAAGAAACTCAAATGCTCTGGCTCTCTCTGTAGCAACACTAAGGTAATGCAGTACCGTCCAGCAGAATTAATTGGTACTAGTACCAGTACTACCAATACAAGTGGTACTAGTACAATAATGCTCGGTTCGAGTAGTAGATCGATGAGGCCACCGGTTTCGAGTGATGTGGCAGTTAGCAGCAATGGAGGGAGAAGGGGTGTTGTTTCGGGTTCGAGTTATTCGACGTTCAAGGGGATGCCTTTCAGTAGATTCTCAGGGTGCTATGAGTGTAGGATGGTGGTTGATCCTGTTCTTGGCGGGTTAGGTGGTAAAGATTCTTCTGGTTTGAGAAATAGTATCTGTGCTTGTCCTGACTGTGGGCAGATCTTCATGAAAGCTGAGAGCTTGGAGCTTCATCAGGCTGTTAAACATGCTGGTAACTATAAAGTTTTGAACTTTTCTTTCACCGCAGTCATTTTGATATTTTGAATTTTGAGTCTGGTTTTGTGACATTTTTGCTGGTTTGATTAGTGACTCGGTTAGAACAGTCAGACGGGCGGGTTGGGTAGGGAGCAAGTTGGGTTAATTTGGACTTGGTTTATGGGTTAAGGATCATTATCAATCGGGTTGTATATTAATCGGATCATAAATTGGCCGATCGCGGGCAATACTTTTATAATAGGGTCACACGTCTTGGGTTATGCAGATTAATTGAGTCACAAATTGGTTGATCAAGGATTATCATTTCTACCCGATTTTGATTAGTGACGGTCAGAGCTCTCAAATGAGCAGTTGGGTGGGAAACCAATTGGGTTAAGCTGGTTTCGGGTTGGGTTAATAGGGTCACGAGTATGGGTTAATCAAGTTACAGAGTAATTGGTCACAAATTGATCGGTCACGGGTTAATTAGATAATAGTTTACTCGGTTTGCGTGTTTTTTAGTTTGTTTAGTTGGAGCCTAAGTGGGTTATTTACCTTCGGTTGATTCAAATTATTGATCCGGTTGAACCGGGTTGAGACTAGGCTGAATTTCTTTGATTTAACAACCTATGCAAAAATGACTGTGGGCAGTGTCAGAGCTAGGCCCAGAGGACACAAGCAAGAACATAGTGGAGATCATATTCCAATCAAGCTGGCTGAAAATGGAATCACCAATCTGCAAGATAGACAGGATCCTCAAAGTCCACAACACTCAGACCACCATCGCGAAATTCGAGGAGTACCGAGACTCCATCAAGTCCAAAGCCACTAACTTGTTCCCCAAGAAACACCCCCGATGCATTGCTGACGGCAATGAGCTCCTCCGCTTCCACTCCACCACCTTCGTCTGCTCCCTCGGCCTCAACGGCTCCTCCAACCTCTGTTCCGGACGCTGCAACGTCTGTAGCATCATCAAGAATGGGTTCACGACTGGTACTGGAGGTACTATTGGGATTTTGACGACTGCTACCAGTGGGAAGGCGCATGACAATGCGATAGGGACGACAGTGGTAGGGGTCGAAAAGGCGGAGAAGAGGGCGATGCTGGTGTGTAGAGTGATAGCAGGGAGAGTGATGAAGAAGAATGCATCGACGTTGGGTACTATTAAGAATTCTCAGGTACAGCGAGATGATGAAGAGGGAGAAGTTGGGAGAGGGGAGGGGAGAAAAGAGTATGATTCAGTGGCTGGTGGGGATGTTGGGGTTTATTCTAATTTGGATGAGCTTTATGTGTTTAACCCTATGGCTATTTTGCCTTGTTTTGTTGTTATTTACTGTGGCTTTTAGGTGGTAAAAAGGTAATAATATGAAGAAAGAAGGATGCTTTTAACTCGTTAATTAATCCAATCAACTTCCAAATTTTCTATCCTATTTGGTCTTCATTCTTTGGAGGGTTACCTCTCTTCATGCTTGGCTCTATATATTTTATTGGCCTTATTTATAGCTTAGCTCGATAGGGGAGTGAGCTGGCATGACATGTAATTTCGTTGGGCCATTTGTGAGCTAGCTCGTTAACCGGCTTGATTTCGATAGCTCATGAGCCGGCTTGATGAGTGGCACGCAAGCTTTTACTCAATGGTTTAGTTCGAATATCAATTTGGTTTCAGTCTTTTGATGAGTTTGCATATATAACCTCTTTCTTTTTTAACTTCTCGAGTTCTACTCATAAACCGAACTTGTTATATGGTTATCGAACCAAGCTTTATGACATAGTTGACTGAATGGCTCAAGTCAATAACAAGTGCAAAATTTACCCTTTGTAATTTATAACTAGGGTTCTTGGGTCAACGACGAGCTAGGGGAAATAAGTAGGTTTTTACAGAGAGTTTTATAGAGGTGGTAATTAAGGACTTGCAGTCTCCAATGCAAAGCATTAATTGTACACATTGGGGTTATTGAAATGAAAGCAATCATCCCTAGAAGCACAGAAAAACAAGGATGAGTTCAAATTTATTTTTTGAAACCCTAGTTTTTAGGTGTGATTGATGTTCCCCATTACATATAGACTATATTTCGAGTTGGAAAACTTAGTCTCGTGTCGAGCTATATCGAGCTAATTACTCAAACCGTTCGCTAACAATTTTTCAACGAGTCGAACTCAGCTGGAGACCAAATCAACATTTGCATGCTAAAAATCAGCTCGGTTCGACCTAGTGTCTTTCGGTTCGAAAACGATAAAATCATATGTACACTTTTCCAAATTGAAGTTTTCACCTAGTGTGTTCTCGAATTTTTGAGCCAGCGTGCTTTCAAACTCGCTCTATAACTTAAAATTCTGCACATAATCTCTAATCATTCTAGTTCCGCTATTGAAATCGGGCTAAGGGAAGTCCGAAGAAGAAGTCAACATCTTGTACACTAGCTACTAGCTTGCTAGCGTGCATTACCATTTTTGTTCTATTAATTTGTATCCTAGCTTGAGCTTTGGACATCACCCTCACTATTGATTTGAGTTCTTCAAAATTTACCATGGTACAAAATCAAAGGGTTAATAAAAAATTACTTGGTGGACTCTTGTTTTGTACTCATTACATAATGATGGCCTCCTTTCCCCCCATTGTCTTGATATGTGTTGGTAAAAGGTTGGGAGCTAAAGACAAGAAATAGTTAGCATCTCCATATGTTAGAGGTATGGGCTTGATTAGTTGTTTGCTTTTTTGGTTTTGATTTCGGTTGAAGGAGATGCGCTTTCGAACTGTTTAAAGATGTTTCTGTAGGAATATGTATGAGTACGACACACACATACTCTTTTTTTGCAAGTTTGTGCTATACATTATTGAATTGCTCGGATACTCAATTTGTTGCACCACGTCTTGAGACGAGAATGTCTAGTCACGTTAAAGAGGTTGGTTTAATCAAAATGGTGAGAGAATCATAATGACATTCACTGTTTCGGTTTGCTAAGTTGGTGGTTGCTTGGCTTTTTGCTGATGATGGTATAGGTGGTGAGGTCGAATGTCGTATGTATGGTTTGAGTGGAATGGGGCGAGTGTTTTGGGATCCAGATGAGGCACTTGAGAGAATGGATGGTCGAGTAGGCATGGCAGTGTGTCGTAGATTGGTTACTCATGGGTGAAAATGTTGTGACTACCTCGAAGATACTATTATCATCCTCCAGACATGACCCGTCCGTCAATTTAAATTTAATCACACCCCACTTTAAGAACAAAAAGGCGGATTGGATAGCTTGATCGGACCGTGTTGGATCTCTCTGTGGAGGATACATCTATGACTTGTAAGTATGTACTTGGTAACTTTGGACTTCATTAATGAGATTTTCGGTTCACTGTAAAAAAGAATAGTTTGCTAGACAGTAAAAAGCTGATGCAGGGAAAGTAGGCTGCCAATATGCCACTCTGCAAGTTATTAATAGTTGCAGAGCTTTCTAGTTTTTTATTCTTCTTTTTAATATCATCGAATAACTGAATCCTAAATGATGTTTTAATATTCAAATTAGATAACGTTTTAGGTGGAGTGAATTACCAAATTGTCCTTTAGTAAATTTTGAAAACTTATAAGAAGTTCAATATTCGACAAACTCAATCATTCTCAAACTCGAAATTTGGAAGTCGACAAGAACTTGAAGATCCTAACTCAAAGATCCGACGAGAAATTGAAGATCCGAACTTGAAAATCGACGACTTTCCGATCAGGTAACCCGAAAAAATCTAAATTTTAATTCGAGAATAAGTTGATTTCTGGTCGGCTGGAGCCCGAACGGAAGGAGCCGCCATCCATTCGACCTCCTTCGTAAAAAGAAATAAAAAATTCTGGCCGGACAGACGGCGGACCGCCGTCCGTCTGGCAAGAATTTATTTATATTTAATTATATTATTGCAATTATTGTAATTTGGTATATTTAAATAGTAATTAGCAGATACAATTAAAATGGTAATTAGTAGAATTATGTAGGTGTAATTAAATGAATTATCTCTTTATTAGTTAAGTTTATATTTTAATAGTTTTATAATGTAAGTATGAATTAATTTGATAATTAGTGCTAATTAGTTAAGTTTAGATTTTTTAGACATGTAATTAACTAGATATATGATTTCGTTAAATATAGTTTGTGAATAAAATGGCAAAGACAAAAGGTGGTGGTAAGCAACATAGTACTGACCCGGCTTACCCTATAGAAGAAGAGACTAATAGAGTCCAAACAATGCGAGGGAACGACAAGTCAATGGAAACTATTAGTAGGCTTGCAGAGCGCGCGATTACTGCTTTGAATCGGAGAGAAGCAGAGAAGAAGAAGAAAAAGAAACAGAAAATCTACGAGACCCCCGAGCCTTTCCCTCCTATTAGGATTTCGGTACGCCACGATGGGCATGGTAGACATCTATCCCCCAATAGGCCCGTTAGACCCCCCTCCTTTCTGACGTCAAACTGGAGATTTATACCAGGTGACAGCGAGTAGGAGTTGCTCGGTGGCTATGGGTATGATACTTTTCCGCCTCCACCGTTTAAAGTTTCTACAAGGTCCTCCCATGCATTAGTGAGCGTTGGGGTTACAGGTGGGAGAGATGCTCGTTTTGCTCCTTCCACGAGTACAAGGGATGTCACGATAGATGAGGAGGTCGAGACTACTAGTTCGGGGGAAACCTTTCGCGCACTTGGTAGCTTGCTGCAAGAATAGAGGATGGTGGCTCGATTGCGACGAGTGTGATTCCCAGTTTCGGGGTCACATTGCACATTATATGTGGGAGGTCGGTCCGGAATACCGTAACATCTTCGATTTCAGATTCTACGCTCGTCCGAGTCATCTCAGGCATGTGATAAGATTTCATCCTCAGACACCGACACTTGAGATGATGGTGTCTACCTCGGGACTTCTCCACTTCGGTCATTTTGGTATGATCAATTCGTTGGCGAGGTTCTGATCCACGCTTTTGTTGAGAGGTGGCAGTCAGACACGAACATGTTTCACATGCCATTCGGAGAGATGACGATCACACTTCATGATGTTTGGCATATTCTACGTATCCCGGTACACGGACGTCCACTTCACATTCCACGGTCCAGCGAGGACTTGTAGGCCGATATAGCTAGGGCTCTCCGCATCGATCCCGAAGATTTGAAGTTGCCTGTTGGATGAGATGTAGGTGGGGATGCCTGATACCCTTGGCTAGCGGGTGTCAGATGCATGAGAAGTCGATGTTAGTCGTGATGAACGGTTTAGTGGATGTGGACATTGTTTCCCTAGACATTGTTTCCCCCGTTATGACTAGATTATGTTCACGTTTCGATCCATGTTATGTATGGAGACTCATGTATTTATGTTTGTTGGTAATTGCTATTATGGAAGAGATCATGTTGCCTTTGACATTATGTATGAGAACATCATTTTTTATTAAAAACGGTAATCAAGAACATCGTTTTCAATGATGAATATAACAAAGTATTCATGACATAAGTAAATGTTTAGAATTTAGAGTTTAGAGTTTCAGAACAAGGATTGAGGAGGGTATAGGGTTAGGATTTGGGTTCAGGGTTTCAGAACAAGGGTTGAGTGTTTCTTTTGAAAAAAATTAATAATCGAAACAGAACGGACGGGACGGACCGGATTTCTGTCCGCCGGTGAAGCCTGACGGACGGAAATCGGTCCGCCCGGTCCGTCCAGTCCGTTCTGTTTTGATTATTAATTTTTTATAAAAAAGGTTGTAAGACTAATTTTCGGACAATTGAATCCAGATTAAGAGCACATTCATCTACATTATTCAAGTACATTAAAGTAAATTACCCAAATACATCAAGTGGTTATTACAGAAACAAGAGTACAGTGTCATTAAGATTGAGGTGGAACCATTAACTCGTACGTTGCATGCTCCCGATGGTACAATGTTCCCAACCAAGCATCTTTTGCACTATCATCGGCCCAAAAACGCCACTTTCGACTAATCGTTGGAATTGGAAGTACCCCGTCACGCACATCCAAATATAAGCGCACCCAATGGTCATTGTTGCACACTAGGTGTGTCACACTCCCCGGCTCCGGTGTTTCTCCGATTTTCAAAGGGAGAAACGTCTCTCCACACGGGATACCACATTCCCCCATACCAACCATGACGTATGTCCAATTGTGCTTAGTGGTAAATACGAAGAGGTCCATATTCCAGAACCACAATGGTTTGTCACATGGTGTGTTACATAGCCATCCCAGTCTTGCTAAAACGGTTTCTAGCAGTCCGTCATACACCTTGTGATACCAGCATCCCAGTACACATGGACGTGATCCATAAGCTCCTGACACATAGCCACGTATTGATGTTGGCCAGCCCGTTGACCGAGTGGGACACAGCTAAACCCGCAATGATCATCACAGATAATGTCTAAAACGTTATTCAATACTGGCTTGAGCCCGGAAGGGATATACGAGATGAATGGTAGCATTGGAAGTGGAGGTCAATCAAATAATTGGGACGGTTATTTACTATAAAAATGTGGGGATAAAATTGTTTTGGGTAAACACTACACACCTCTGTTCGGAATAGAACTTGCCTGATGAGTTCTCGACATGTTTGGTGTGGGTGTAGCCTTCTGCGGTGTTGAACGACCTGTTAAGTGATTTACTTGTGTTAACACAAGTAAAAATCAACGAACACATAACTGAGTATAAAAGTATGAACCTAACTTGATCTTGCCTTTGGTCGGGGTACAATGAGCACTCACATGCTCGTGGTAAGAAGGGTTTCGCCCATCTGTCTTACATGCACGAGGCCTACCCTTTAGAGCCTCAGACTTTTTAGACACTTTCATGCCGTCTGATTCTGGTTGGTATAGCACAAACCAATGTACTCAAAGCACGTATAGCTAGTCCACCTTTATCACAAATCGCCTATACCATCCCGCTGAGGATGTTGTGGTCTGTCGCGTCATGGTCCCACTTCTCACTGTCTACAGAAAGACGGTATTCCAATAATCGCCAAAAGTGGTGGAGGTGGTATGGTTTCAACTCAACCCCATCGCGCTCCATAGATTCAAGCCTACAAGTACAAGGAGGCCATGCGTATCTTCGATCACACAATCACAATCGTCCTCATTCGATAACGCATCATTCACCAACTCAATCCCCCAAAGGTTAACTTTATTTTTCAGACACGTAAGTGGTCGTCTGTGCGAGAAATATCGAGTCTAACCGAACAAATAACTAGTTAAATAAACATGAAAAAATAACTACTTACCTAAACATGATTAAATAACTAGTTACCTAAACACGAACAAATAACTAGTTACCTAAACAATAACAAAGAAAGTACCTTGTTTCGTGATTCATCTATAGTCTGTTGTACTTCTATGACTTGGCCATCGATTGAAGCATGATATCCCGCAAATAATGTGTCAAGTTCTTGATTGGAAGAGTTGTACCATGTCTTGAGAGATGAGTGTTGGGACTCCACCCTATTCATACTCGTACACCCAATATGGAAAACCTCGTTGGTGTTTGCCCACTGAGTCTTATATAATAACCACTCGCTTCCTAAGTACTCCATCAATCCTCTTACATTAGCCCAATCACTCATGATCATATCTTCTCACTCCTTGTAGAACTCTCATCTATATGTTCATACAACACTTTATTTCACCTACCATGCACGAAAGCCTTAGCCATTTCCGCATTAGTCGTGATGTACTTAATCTTCGTATCGATATTCCTCTTTATGTGCCAAATGCACAGTAAATGGGGAGTCTTTGGAAAGACAGTGCGGAGAGCCGTAGCCAAACCTTGCTCTTTATCAGTCACAAATGCAGCATCAAAGTAAGACATTCCAACACCCAAAACTCTATTTTTTCATTCTCAACGAATGCAAACCCGATGTTAAAGTTCTTCCGCACCGGAGTCACACCAACCAACTGAATCACTGGCTTTCTATAGGCGTTGGTGTTAAAGGTCGAGTCAATCATAATCACAAAATACCATGAGCTAACCATCTGGACACATTCGGGGTGGCTAAGAAACAGATGAACAAGATTGTCGTCATCATCCTTTTAAGTACTGAACAAAATAACCTAATTTTGTAGCTTTACGCAAAGTCCACTCCATCGAATCCAAACCATTTAATTTCTCCTTCCCAATCTTGTATGACTCGTTGTAAATTTGATTCATATTGTGATGAGTGCTGAACTTCTTGTTCAGAGAATATCTAATCTTATTCGGTTGTGTGTGAACTACCATCATATCCCGAATATCTTTTTTCGCCTCATCTGATAACAAATTGTTTTCCGTACTGACTTCGAAAAATATATCAAAGGATGATTGTGGTACCCCTTCGATTTATCAGGATTCTTGATGTCTCCAACTCTGTCAATAAAAAACTTCCACTCGCAATCTACCATCCTTGACCACACGACAAGTCTGAATGGGCAATTACACTTCTTTGACTTTGTCGCCCGTTTCGGCGGATCTGAACCCTCAGACTTGCGAACCGGTATACATGAGCAATACATATATACCCGACACTCCTTTTCTGAGTCATTGCTTTTGTTGGACCCATTGATCAGATGGAAATTAAGCGTTATAACAATCTGTTTTGCAGCTTGCGCCGCTTCACCGACAATGCCGTATACATCATCGGATAAGAACCAGTCGGAGTAATCAATTCCGTCACCGGCATCAACTCCCTACAAAATATGAACACCGAAATACAAACTACATTAATCATTTATCTACATATAACCTATTCGTTGAGCCTTTCTAGACACTGGCTGAACACTTATCGTAGTACTCATGGCGTTATCCCGTGCATCCAACCGATACTTCAAGTATTTAAATTAACGAATCGACCTAAACGAAATTAAGAGATTTAATTAAATTTGAAATAAACTATAAAAAAACTGGACGGACCAAACAGGACGGACCGGTTTTCGATCCGATCAAATAGCCCAGACGGACTAGATTTCCATCCGGATGGTCTGACCGGACGGAACGGAAAACCAGTCCGTCCGGTCTATCAGTCGCTAATTTTTTTACTTTCGCACCTTAAAATCTTAGGTCATGATTCGTCGGGAGCGTTTTCGAGCAACTAAAACATACTAGAAGAGAATTTTTTGAGTTGAAGTAAGTTTTCCATTTTTCTCGAAATAGATGTTTAAATCTTTATATAATGTAGGGCGATGTTTAATTCAAAAATTAGAATTTTCTTTAATATTTTTTTAAATAAAATAAAAAATAAAAAGGATAAAAACAAAAGCAAAGCACATGCATGGTTAAAAAGAAGGAACACCAAACCAGAAACCCGGTCATGATGATGGCTCACTGTTATTACTGTTAGTGGACTGGAGACACAGAGGGACTGGTAAACATGATTGTAGAAGAAGCTCCATCAACCATGTTTTCATTATTTCTTGTTTTATGATAGGTTTAATTAGGAGTGGAAATTCGGTTGGACCGAATTGAAACGGGTTAAAAACAATGGCGGTCTTTCAAGTTTTGGTAGGTAATATTCCAGCCGCTTGACTTTATTTTTCTAACAAATCCATGTCTCAAGAACAGAAGATTCTGAAGACATATGCACCCGACCAAATCAACAATACATATTAATTATGCATTTTCATAACTTTTGAAGTGAGCTTATCGAGTCTAATTGTTACATATATATATTTATCGGGGTCTAATTATTATTATTATTATATATATATATATTTATCAAGTCTATGTGTTACATATATATGCCTATCGGGTCTATGTGTTACATATATATGTTTATCGGTCTAAGTGTTAAATAATTGAACGCTTAACATTATGATATTAGATATATATCAACTAAAGGTTCAGTATTTTCATAAACTTACTATTTCTATTTTTAATTATAGGAATGCCCTATCGAAAATTATAACTCATCGAAATCCATTTACGAATAATAAAGATATATCATGGTAGCAATAGTAAGCACATGAAATAAAGTTTATCAAAATTTATATATAATATTTTATTATATATTATAAATATTTGAAAAATCAAAAATGACACGTCAACTTTTACTAAAATATTGTTGTCCTACTGAAACTAAGTAAATTAAAATATATTGTAACATTAAATTAAATAATTGATTATAAACATTTATATTTTTTTATTTATTAAAATTAAACCTTATAATTAAATTTTAAAAATATACAAATCATATATGTCCGGCCAACTTAATAAAATACTAGTTATTTACAATGTATCTTTCACTTTTTCCCTTTTACTGAAGATAACAAATGGGTTTATGATGCGTAAGTTGCTGATTTCATCCACTTTCCCTGTATTGATATCCAAATCCCATCGTTGGGTCAAGCTCTATAAATGGCTGGGACCAGTATACAGAGAGCGTGCAATCTCTAGAAGGAGTCTGCAGGCTTTGTACCGGTCCCAACCAGTACTGTACATATGCAAACTTAGAGCAGATGTCTGTAGGTAAAAATCTTATTAATAACTCAGCATTAAACACTCAAGGGTTGGTATAGTGGCTGTCGATAGAGCTCGAATGTTCGGTCAACATCACCTTATAAGGAAATGGATTCTTTCATAGAATCCCCAAGTAATTCCTTATTGAACTTACCTTATGATGTGATACAAATGGCATGAGTACATACAAGTTCACAAACAGGTCAAGAAGCATCACCGAGAGTCGAAATTTCGAGATAAGGTAAATGAAGAGCCTTATAATCTACTGGCAGGCTTCAGAGGGCTTTAAGCTGATCTACAGCCATAATTGAATCAGCTTTCGGGGCTCATTATTCATTCACATTAGACCTGTAATCTGCAGAAGCCCCTTCAATGTGCCATCAGCAATGGTGTCTTGTTTCTGTAGAAGCCCCATATGTAAGGTTAAACTTAAGCTTGGATCATAATGGAAAATCGATACAAGTAAAGAAGTATCTGAAATTCATGTCTTGTAGTACCTGAATAACCAGTTATTTCAGAAGCAAATGGAGAGCAACTTTCAAACATCAAGCTTGAATTGATCACCTTGAGTACAACGTCCGAGAAGGGCTTTCAGCTAATAGCACTTCTAGAACACAATTCATGAAGTTGCGTCCGGTCTGGGAATCAAGCATTTCGACCTAAGCAGATACCTCAATCCAACTCCTCCCAGATTCTTTTATGCCGGAAGTTTTAGCAGCCTCCCTTACTCTGCTTAGATCATCCCACATTCCCAGCGACGCGTAAGAATTCGAGATCATAACGTATACAGATGGATCCTCGGGGAACGAATCACGGAGTTTTTCAGCTATGCCACCTGTCATTTCGCTGTTCTTATGAGTAACGCAAGCGGCAAGCAAGGAACTCCATATGGTTTTGTTAGGCCTAAATGGCATCTCAGAAACCAAATTGACTGCCTCCTTTATAAACCCAGCTTGACCAAGCAAATCTATCATGCAAAAATAATGCTCTACCTGAGGTTCAAGCCCGTGATTCGACCTCATCGACTCGAACAGCGACCACGCTTTTTCGACCAGACCTGCATGCCTACATGCAGCAAGAACCCCTAAAAATGTAACCTCGTTCGGTTCGACCTCTGATCGAAGTATCATCTCTTGGAATATCTCAAGAGCTTCATTTACTCTACCATTCTGTCCACACCCGACTATGATACTTGTCCAACACGTGACATCTCTATCAACTAAAAGATTAAATAGCGCGATACTCTCTTCAATCTTTCCACATTTCGAATACATATCAATAAGAGCAGTGGCTGCCACTGCTTCTGTTTCATACCCTCCTTTGATGCATAAAGAGTGAATTTGTTTCCCTCTTCCAAGTGACGATACACTTGAACAAACTTTCAGCATGCTAGCAATAACAAACTGATCAACTTCATGTTCAAAACTGACCATATCTCGAAACAGCGAGAAAGCAGCCGCGTTTAACCCTGCTTTGGCACATCCTGAGATCAAACCCGACCAAGCTACATTGTCTTTCACTGGGAGCCTGCGAAACACTGGGAATGCGTCCTCCATTCGTCCCAGTTTCGCGTATAGATCCGCGAGGATGCTGCCGACAACGCAATCCAACTCGTAACCAGTTATAACAACGAGACCATGCACTTGAACTCCGAGCCTAGAATTACGCAGGTTAATGCAGACCTTCAATGCACTACTCCAAGTGTAGGAATCAAGAAAATAACCAGAGCTATGGATGTAACTCAGCAAGTTAAGAGCTTTCACATCCTTTCCATTCCCGATATACCCCGAAACCATAGAATTCCACAACACCAAACTAGGCGGTTCGTTCCGCATTTCGAACAGTCTAACCGCTTCATCCAAAGATTTCGAATTCGAATACATATCGAGCAACGCAGATAAAGTATAGCTACAACTCTCAAATCCAGACTTCAAAGCATAACTATGAATTTGCTTCCCCATGGCTAAATACTCAAACTCAACACAAATTTTTAGAGCACATGGGAAAGTGAACTCGTCAAGCTTGAAACTTTCACGGTGCATCCTACACAAGAACTCTAATGTCCTGAAATTCCCACCATTGTCTGCCAAACCAGCTATGATGCTATTCCACGACACAGCATTCGGTTCAGGCATTTTACGAAACAAATCAACCGCTTCCTTCATCAAACCCTGCCTGCAATACCCGGAGATGATCGTGTTCCAAGAAGTGGTACTCGCTCGAGACATCATCGAATCAAAAACACCCCTCGCATCGAGCAATCTGTCGCATTTCACGTACATGTGCAACACAGTGTTCATCAGAACGACGTCGTCTTCCAAATTCTGTTCGATGATCTTGTCATGTATCGTCTTACCAAGCTCGACATCGGCCACCATTCCACAAGCTTTCAACACGGCGGAGTACATAAACCCGGTCGGAGTAATAGTCTCCATTTCATCGTTCAGCATCTGGTGGTAGAGATTTATGGCGTCGTGAGGGTTACCGGTTGTGGTAAAGGCGTGGACCATTGATGTCCAGGTGACGATATTTCTCACGGGCATTTCGTCGAACAGGTTGCGGGCGTCGGTCACGAGGGAGCAATCCGTGTACATTGAGATTAGGTTGTTCATCATGTATACGTCGGAAGGGAAGAACCCGGTCTTGATGAGGTGGGAATGGAATGATTTTCCGTGTTTTGGACTGTGAAGCTTTCGGCAATGGCGCAAAGCTGCCACTATGTACTTCAACTCCATTTTTATCCCGTACTTCAAAAACTGCCAATTCTGTAGTCAGACGTTGCAAATATGAGGAAAGGAAGAATATTTCGGTCGCGCCATTGCCGAAACTCAACTGGGGAAGAGAGATTAGGATGTAGAAGATCAGATTACGGAGTCACACAGTGTCAATTACAGGTCTGAGCCTGATAAACCTTTTTGGTCAAATATTCCATAGCTTCGGTGAGGATGTATATTCAATGGGCTAAGTAAAGTTGGTCTTTTTTTATAGTAACTCAAATTTTATTAATCAATGCTCTAACGCGCGGTAATTGGTACCAAGTGTATCGTTGAGCTAAATGGGAGATGTATTCACAGATAAAGATATATAAAAAATAACTTTTTGTATAATCGCGTTAACATGTGAGCAACCAAAATTTCTCTAAACTACTAAAAAAAAGCACCCAACATTTCAAATTAGTAACAGACATGCAAGACAGATCACCAAACTCGATCTCATCCTGAGTCGTATCGAGTAGTGCTTGTTCCAGCAGTTGCAAACCACCCTCGAAAATAACATTACTACGTCCCAAGTCCACTATCCACCGAATGGCTTCGTTGTGTTGCGAACAACGCCACATCCACATTGCATTTCAGGAAATTCATAGGTGGTGGATGCCACTTACTGCAGTATGTCGGCTGTCGCTGGGTAGCCTCTGATGTCGGTGATGCATTCCACTTCTTCCAGCCTGCGATAGCCAACTGAACCGCTTACTGCTTCTCTGTCCAGACCTGGTTATTTCGTTCTAACGTAAACTGAATGAAGGACCTATGTATGCCTCGAATCCTTACGATTGATCTGACGGCTTCGAAAAATACTATATTTTGAATAAGTAATGACCATACTAACCTTCAATTAGTTGGGTTGTCCACGTACAAACATATGTAGTATGTTAGATGCGATGTTAATTGATTAATTATTATTTTTGTCCACATCTCTGTTTGAAGAAATGTTGAATTGCCTCCAAAACTCTTTGTCTAAGTGAACTAACCCTTTGAGACTTTGCCTTATTATAGGTAGAAGTTAGAAAATTCAAAATAGGAACTAGTTTATCGGTGAATTAAATAACCGAAGTTGGAGATTACGGGCAAAATTTTTAAATCTTGAGTGAGTTTTGAAAGAATACTAAACAAAATTCTAAATCACACTGGGAGAAACTTTAACTTCGTATGTTTATATAGAATTGAAAACCTTGATCGATAATCTAAATTAGCAAACCCCAATCATACGTAGGTTGTCGTGATAGGGAAGGTGATGGGCGCATTTTGTACATACCACAATCCGCATTCGATACGAAAGTGAATGCATGAATTTGAGTAAAAAATCTTTTAGAGGTTGAGAATCTCAAACCAACAAAAAAGATGGGTGGTTTGGTCATTTTATTTCTATATTTTCTTTATTCAATTATTTTCTTAAATAAGAAACAAGGAAATATATATGAGTTCGTCTTTCTAATTTCTATACAACTAATTATTTTCTTTTTTAGATAATAACGACAAAAAAAATTCAAATATTTTATTCTTAAAATTAGTTATTGAACTTTCTTTTCTTTTTAGGATAATAACGCTTTTGCCTCCTCTACTTTTCTAAAGCAACATCTCAACCCTTGTACTATTCAAAGATGTTTTTGACCACTCTTACTTTACTAAGTTTCCAAATATCTCCATTCGTTATTTGATTATAAATGATTCGTCTATAACTAGTTATAAACAATTTGTGTAACTAGTTATAAATACTTATTAAATCATATAACTAATTACATACAACTATAACAAGTTATTAAGTCATGTAATTAGATAGATATAACTTTAACATATTATAGAAGATCATACATATGATAATAATCTGTTACATACGATGATAACCTATTACTCGTATGGTTACAAACGATCGAAACCAGTTACTTCGAATTTTACCTGGTTATAGACGACAAAAAAATCAATAGTTACTCGTCGGAAAAAATTTCGACGGTGAAACCCTTGGTGGAGGTGGTTGTGGTTGCTCAAAGTTTTGAAGAGAAAAATAATAGCTACACCGATTTATTAAATGACCTAACTGCCCACTAAATTTTTAATCATTAAATTAATCAAAAGGTCAAAAGTAAATTGAACGGTTGGGATTCAAGTTTGAGAACCACAAACCCCTAAAAAGATTTTACTTCAATTCGGATAATCTTGTAGGTTACAGCTTTTATTACGCAACTAATTCCCCAATAAAAAACAAGTAATGCAGTACGTCTATATAAATAGTAAAATACAGAGTAGACAGATGAATGAAGAGGTGCAGTGAATTCGTAGGAGGAGAATTTAAATATAAAGGGAAAGATTGTGATGAATAAGATTACGAGGAATGAGGAGATAGTCATCGTCGGCGGTGGGATTGCCGCCCTTGCCACTGCCCTTGCTCTTCACAGGTACACTGATAGAATCGAAGAGCGAAATTAATCCTCTCATGTCGAGTTTATTTAATAGTTGTTTCAATCGCTTGCTTGTTTTCCCTTATAGGAAAGGGATAAGAAGTATGGTGATAGAGAGATCGGAGGTTCTGAGATCGACAGGGGCCGCCATTATAATGCACGAAAACGGCTGGAAAGCCCTCGAAGAACTCGGCGCCGCCTCTTCCCTCAGACCAGACTCGCCGACCTCGTTGAAGTCGTACGTATTTTTACTCTTGATTGATCATGCAACTCATTTCTTTATGTTAGTATCATATTTTGTGACATAACTACGTTTTTCTTCTCCTGCGGACTAATCGATGGTGCGGAATTGAAATTTCAGAGGCGAAATCGTTACCTTGAATGACGGCAAGTGGCAATATTGCCCTTCATTGTAAGTTGTAAATTTTTTTTTCACAATTGAAGATTTTGTTGAGGAATATCATTTAGGGTGTTTTTAAATTAGCAAAATTTTCGGATTCGGACAATTCTGACTATATTATTATAACTGATTATCGAGAATAACATTGAACAATAGGGGCGAATTGAGGGTGATAAAGAGGAGCAATCTAATCAAAGCGATGGTTGATAAGTTGCCGGAGGGGACAATCCGGCTAGGGTGGGAGGTGGTTGGAGTTGAGATCGATCCAACTACTTCTTACCCGCAAATTCATCTTCACGACGGAAGTGTGATTGATGCTAAGGTACGTATCCCACTTCTACTCCTAAATTAAAGTAACAGTTTTTATGATCATGCAAAAAAGATTGAAAGACGAGGGTCATTTTGGTCAAAGCATTATATATTGATGGGTAATGCGGTAATTAGGTTATATATAGTTCAGTTTCCAATATATTGAACCATTATGAACCTACCGCTCATCGTAGGTGGTGGTTGGATGTGACGGGTGGAAGTCGGTGGTGGCGAAGACGGTATTGGGGTTGGATTCGACGGGGTTGTTCCCCGTTTGCGCCACCAGAGGTTTCGCCTACTTCGAAAAAGGTCACAATTTCGGCGAGAGGTTTCATGTCCACCGTGATCTAACCACCGACTCTCAGCTTGGACACTTCCCTGTTTCTAACAACCTTGTTTATTGGTTCCTCGTCAGACCATGCACTCCCCAAGGTATCAAAATTAGAGTTGTCGAGCCGAGTCGAGTTTTATCTAGTTCGAACTAGGTTCGTTCGAGTTAGGGCGAGCTTCAGCTAGAACTAATTTTCTCGACTAATAGGTTGAGTTTTGGCTCGGATGGAGATTAGCTTGTTTGCAAGCTCTGATGAGCTCGATCTCACTTAAGGAGCTAGAGTTCGAATGGCTTGCAAGTATTTACAATCCGAGTATAATCCCGATCTCAACTTGGAAAACATGTCAAAGGTTCACAATGATTTAAAATGGACTGGATTTGTATAGTCTAATTAAAGTAATTAATTTGTAATCAAGAGAAAACTATTCATCGTTAAGCAACATAGATTGATGAGAATGCCTCAATCGAGCTAGCTCACGTTACACCAATCAAGCCAAACTTGCGAGTCTCAAACAAACTCAATCAAGTCGATAATTGAGTCGCAAACCAATTAGGTTGAGCTTGGGTTGGCTCAAGCTAGGCTCGTTTGTTATTTTGCTAGCTCGCTAGCTTAAGACCGAGTCGAGTTCTAATCCGTCTTTTCCCAAGCCGAACGCTGAGTTTGGTTCGTCGACAGTCCTATCACTAATGAAGGGATGAAAGTTAGTTCGGTTTTGATGTGTCGAAACCGATTTGAAATTGGTTAGTTCTAATGTTCTATAGTAATTGGACGATGCATACAGATGCAACGGTGTGCAAAGACCAGAAGCTAATAAAACAGACATGCTTAGAAACAGTAAAGGGCTACCCTGAAGCATCCCAAGCCACAGTCAAGAACTCCGACGTCAGCTCCTTACACCTGGCGGAGATAAGGTACCACCGGCCGTGGGACGTCTTAACCACAAACTTCAGAAACGGCACCGTGACGGTGGCCGGAGACGCGATGCACGCAATGGGCCCATTCCTGGCCCAAGGAGGGGCGGCCTCCCTCGAGGACGCGGTGGTCCTCGCGGACCGACTCGCGGCCCATGGAACGAATGGGCCCAAAGAAATTGAGCTGGCGATTGACGAGTACGTGAAGCTGAGGAGGATGAGGGTGTTCAGGCTGTCGTTTGACACTTATCTTATTGGGAAGATTATCAGCACTAAATCTTGGATTGTTAGGCTCATTTGTATTTTGGTGAAGGTGATCATGTTTAGGGATCCGACTGAACATCTTAAGTACGATTGTCGCCGACGTTTGTGACGTGGCGGTGTATGTTCGTCGTATGTGAAATTTAACTAATAAAGGTTAACTTAATAACAAATAAGAGTACGATAACCAGCTTCTACAAATAGATTCACGTGAGTATCCGAAACTGTTATAAAAACATATACGTGTGCATATACACGAAATTTATCAGAATCTACTTGAAAATTCACGTGAATCTCAAACCACTCATGCATATAAAATCTCCTTTGTGGAAGATGAGGATTTCAGAAGGGTAATCATGCATCTCCATTAATTAAAGAACAGGGGACCATTTCTCCAAATTACTTAACCCATAATCAGGGTTAGATTTGAAAGGATCCAATCAAATGCACTCAGAGCCAACAATGATGGACCAATTATGGAAGCCTCTCTTATTGAAGATGGGATTTAGAAAGTGGTTGTGGAGTCTTTCATTGCCTCCTAATTTTCTCCACTTTCTTTGGAGATGCATTAACAATAATGCTACGTCACATGATTTGTGGATTAGGAAGTGCTTACTCTCTAACACCTTGGAGCTGTAGTGCTCGGATCCTAGAAATGTATTCGTAAATAGGTCGGTTTACGAACCAAGCTGCTTGTGAATAGCTCGCTATTCAGGTTGGAAAAAGTTCAATCAAAACTCGGTTTGATAGTGTACGAGTCAAGCTCCAGCCAACCCTGTTTCGGCTCAGCTGGCTCATGAGCTCGATGAGTTTGGCTCGACTAAGACTCGTTCGTTGGCTCGAGCTCAATTGATTGTCGTTAGTTGGCTCCAGTATAGCTCGCGAGTTGGTTTTAGAGATTTCAATGATTCAAATGTTCTTATTTTATCGAAAAGAACAAAAAATGATGATCAAATTATGTTGTCGTCATGACTAATTACATAATTAGATTACACGAGTTGAGCCGATTTTAAAATATTATAATTTTTCATAAAATTATCCAAGTCGAGCTTGAAATTTAACTCGATAGAATGGCAAACGAACCGAACCCAGCTTGAGCTGCCACTACAAACCAGCGAGCCGAGCAAAGCTCAACACGACTCGTCAACAGCCCCATTCCAAAGGGCCAAGCCAATCTTAGTGATGAATATACAAGTACATATATAGAAAGAAGACGGTGAAATGGGGACACGATTTCTGCAAAGTTACGAACGAATTCATACCTTCCTTCCAATACAGACAGACCCAAATGGCATGATAAGGTCGTGGAAATGTCAGCTTTGTAAAAGAGATTTTTGTTCGAAACTTGTTACTACAATATATTGTAGCCTGCTCGACCATCCCTATCTTCCCCAGGGTTCCAAGTCGACTAACAGACTACATGTTTTCTTTACCACCACTATAAATCTATCTCCACCACAGAACAATGAATCAGATACATCTCCAAACAAACAACCAAACAAACAAAAGACATTTACCGAATACAAACGTCAAGCAAAGGACAACTCAAACCTGTGTGAAGGATCTGCGAGCGAAGTGTGCGTGTGAGAATCCGAAAACCCGACCTTACGATTCTTCTTCCGACCGAGCAAAATTTGGATTTTCCTTTCATCCTATGTTCAGGTGATTAATGAACTCTGTACAAGAGGGCGGGAGAGAGAGTTGAAGTAGTGATTATCTTGTGAACTTGGGGTGTGTGAGCCAAGTCAAAGTGAGTCTAAATGGTCGTTATCGTCGTGGTGGTTTAATCTGAGAGACGAGTTCTGGGGTGGCTGGAGGCAACTACATTCCGGCAATGGGTACTGATAGATGGAGGTTTTTCTGTTGATTTTTTTGACTCTGGGAACCATCAGTCCTTTGCGGTCGCTTTCGGCTAGCACTTCTTGCATCTGATCCTTGAAGGCCTTCCAACTGCATTGTACATACAAGGAATCAATAACGACGCACCATTCTGCATTCTCGCAAAATGTTCAGTGCTTTCAAACTTTACTAGCTTTGTGATATCCTCGGAACCACAAGAAGGCCAAATTATAGTTACATTTTACTAAGTTCACCATATAGCTTGTAGCTAGCGAGCTACCAATCAAACTATTTTCGAGTTTAAGATATGATTACGAAATGTAACCTATTTGCTAGTGAGCAAAAGAATGATGCAGTAAGGAGAAACTACCTGATTGTCTTGTCTTGTAGTAAAACCACGAGCTTGCGCTTATCGGGCTTGATCGTCTTGGCATGTCCATTGAGAAATCTTCTATGTCCCATTAAGAAATGAGGGAAGTTTCCACCTTGTGTTGTCATGAAAACCTCGCTATACAACGACACAGTGTAGTCCAGAGCTGCTAACCTTGAAGAATGGCCCTGCAACAAAGCAAGACAGTCGTCTATGAGCTAAAACATTTGAAATTGAGGAGAATTGTCCTCCAAGAAAGCGAGCTGTTTGGTTCAGCTGGTGTGTGGACAAAAGCAACTAATAGCTGTGAAGATAGTTATCAAGTTCCCTAGTCCTACACATTCATAAATGGAAGTAATTTCCTTTTCCTGGCAAGCTGGAACTTAACAGGCAAATTTCCATCGCTTGACAATCACAAAGACATACGAAGAGTAGTGTACGTCTTATACAGAAAACAGTAACTTCAACAAGATCAGATACAAGATAACCATAGATAAGATACAGGGAAAGTTCGATTCGTTTTACCTCAAATGGTGCAAGTTCCTCTGGTGTTGCAAGAGACTCCTTGAAATAGAGAAGGGGAAACATCTTCAACAATGGTTTTAAATGTCTTTCTGCTTGGTAAATCTTGCCAGATGCTATGTATATTGAGGTGGTGTTATCAAATCCCATACCACGCAGAATCATTCCAACCTATGCTGACAAAGAAAACAAAGTACAGGAGTTATTCACCTTGATAAATATCAAGTTTGACCTGGATACCTAGGTAACATTAAAGATGCAACTGAAAAGATGAATGCATGTCAACTATTTGCCCCAACACTGCAAGCTTGTAAAACATTCGGCCACATTCGGATTGTCACAATCGGCATGATACAAAAAGTACACTACCAAAGAAAAAAAAGACCGAACGAAACATAAATCAGATTATCTTAGCTGGCAAGAGGTCGTTCAATTTAGTTATTTTATTGACAGCCCCAAACAAAGAGCTTCTATTTTCGGTCCTTCAGTCCCATTTTTTGGAAACTCATGAAAGATGATATAAGCATGTAGTTATTGCAATCGAAGTTAGTGGCAAAGCTACAAAAGCAGCTGCCATAGTGGAGAATGCCAGCCAAATGCTAGAACTTCCGAAAACTAATCACACTGTAGATCCACAAGTTGAAAGGGAGTTGCACAAGGTAGGTACCTCTAGTGGGGTCAAAGGGCATTTTCCTTCAATTCGGTTTAGACCAGGATTAACATCACGATCTGTTCTTTTAAACTTCTCCTTCCACTCTGACTCCCGATATGATGCCATTTCATTCCTTTCAGTAGCTCCACCATCATAAATGCAGCATGAAAATGCCACCATGTCCTACAGGTTAAACATGGATGCTAACTTCATTCACATTTAGGCTATGTACTTTTCTACAGTCGTTAAATGAGACAAGTTGTTTAGAAAAACAAAGCTACGTTAAGTATCATTACCTGCTCAAATCGCAGGTGGATGGAAACATATTTCCCTCCATTTATCGAGCTCTTCTCAATCATTCGGTTTACTAGCTTCTCTGCTAATGACGATACAGGTGGAGCATACCTCAAGGCTTTGTAATTTGTTAAGCATCTTAGCAACTGAATATTCGGTGGGACACTCATTGCCAATCTATTCGCGAACGGTGAAAAACGGAGAACCCTGATATCAACCAGCAAAAAATACTTCAGGTATGGACAAAAGACTTTGCATTGGATGTTACTAGCTATAATAATCCAGACATTCATGGATTGGCAAGACAATCAGCTGCAAGAAAAGAAATAGCTATGAATCGTACCCATGCTCTCTTAAGACGGGATAGATTTGTCCCAAGTAATAATTTGCAGGAGCCCAAGGAGGGACTCTAATTGATTGGATATTGGTCATGTTGTAGCCATATTTTCTCATCACTTCATCTGGTAATTGTTTCACCACTTTCACGTGTTTCTCAAGTGTGGCTATGAAATGATCCTGATCATATATGTCCTCAAACTCGCTGCAAAACAGAGGAACTTCAAGCTTTAACACATACGGTAGGAAAATAATATAAGAAGCAGCTTATATGAAAAATGCAACACTGGTTATCCTGCAAGACAACTGTGAAAGCTTTGCCACAAAAATGGAAAAATCTCATCCAAAAGGAGCAAACTGCTCTATTTGAGTACTTTCTCACCTTGAATCTTTCCAAACACGGTTGAAATCAAATTTCGGAATGACTAATACTGCATTTAGAAGTCCAGCTACAGCAACTGCATTGCATATCTATGCCAAGAAAAAAACAGCAACCATCCAAAACAAAAATCATAAGCAGATGAATATCCAACCAAATGGAATCCAAGTCTCCAATATCCTGCTACGATACATAAGGAAGAATACACAATTCAACAACGAGAATCATGGGGAAATCCTAATTCAAACCTTACATCTAACAGCAAAAGAGCAACAACATACCGCAGAACGCTGCTGATTGAGGCCGCCATTGGCATTAATAAGCAAGTAGCCGCTTGGGCCTGAGGACTCTGCAATCCAGCTAAAATACATTAAATTCTTCCGTGAAACATGATCAAAGATGAAAACAATTTCTAGACTAGATGAGCTTAATGGCTAGAAAGATTGAAGATATCATATAGATGACACTAAGCAATTTTACACATATGATACGCGAAGAATGATCATTATCAACTACCTGAAAATGAAGGAAAACGACGATTCATCGCGGAGAAACTCGAATTCGAACAAGGCTTCTGCACCTTGAACCTCCTCTTGTACTTCCACACATAAGATAACTGCAGCTAAAAATTTGTCGTCAGCAATATACAGAGCGATTCAATACTCCATTGTATGTATTGTAAATAGAAAACTGAAGATCTCGATCCATTTCATTGGATTCCATAAGTGAAGAGTAACAGGTATCCCACGCATTCAATCATCACGCTTACATCCTCTTTTTTTTCTTTCCTTTCTTGACCAACCGGTGGTCCTACACTAGCGGCTCACAGCTAAAATCTGGACTCTCTCTTTTTTCCTCAACAGCCAAACAGTATACCGAGACCTAGAAAAAAAAAGAGCAAAACTCCAGGAAGACTGGAACGAACGGAAGCGATATATATACACACATAACCTGAATTGCGGTGGAATTGTCGGCGGCGATGTCAGGCCAGAGCCGCTGGAACAGCTCGTGGCTCCGGTACGCGGCCCCTGGAACAGCGACGCGGCCGAGAGCGATGAGAGCGGAGGAGAAGGGCCCCACGCACATGATCAGGCCGGAAATGTAGAGGAGCGGGAGGAAGAGGAGGTACCGGAAGTTCCAGCGGAGGAAGGCGGTGGTGCTGCTGTTCTCCTTACGGAACTTGGATGAGCGAGTGCGGCGGCGGCCGATGTGGCGGAGAGGGGGAGGAGGCGGGGGAGGGGAAGGCGAAGGAGGAGGACTGGTGGAGGAGGAGTTGCTGTTGTCGCCGTCGCTGCCGACATTGTGCGATTTGGCCTTGGCGGCGGTGTTGATCGCCATGCAAGAGGAGTAATGGAAGGGAAGTATCTTTGGGAGGAGGATGAGTAGCTTTTGGGGTTGGTTTTGAGAAGGAGGAGGAGGAGCTTTACTTTATTTTTTAAACAGCACAGTGTGGCGTTTTGTGCGGTGAGAGTGGAAACTATTGAGTAGTGAGTACTCTGTGATCTGACAGAGAGTGAGAGAAGGAACCGGAATAGAAGAAAGAGAGAGAGATATGGAAGGATTCTCTCATCGGCTTCGCTCGGCTTGGCTTCATATCAATTGATTGATTTTTCCTTAATAAATACTATCCAAAAAATAATGAAAAATCAATAACTCTAAGACGAAAGAACAATGCCATTAATCGACTTTCTCGTTATAAAATAATATTCTAACATAATCGAAAAGTCACCCAAATAATCAAAATAGGAAAATATAAATAAAGGGAACCACAAATTCAACATGGTCTTACTAACATAATTTGTTTGAATACGCTCCCAAAAACTGATGGCTCGTAAGTGATTCATCTGACGATACTTTCACTCCAAACTTGGTTGACCACCACAGTGAGAAGCAAACGATTCCGCTTCGAAATCACAATTTGACCAGAATAACCCCGCATGTCCGACCTACCGAAAGCAAAGTTCTCATTATGTCCTGCTGCATAAGGCAGGAAGGAGTGCCTTTATAAAAGCGCATGTGAAATGACACGCAAAAAAAAGATGAGACCGAGAGTCAACACCGACATCACACAATATACAAAAAATATCAATAGTAAAAAATCAATGCACAACCTTGTCTATAATGATAAGTCTATCAACAAAAAATGATCCGACCAAACCTGTTCTATCTCTGAAATTATAATAAAATATTTACTTAAATTTATGAAAAACTTTTGACTCGTTTTAAAATACAGTCATTAAGTTTATTTTACATAAATAATAGTCTTATGATGATATTTTTATTTAAAAAAATTAATTTTATTTCGAATATTATACCACACATTAACAAATAAATAAATAAACTATTCTTATAATAATTCTTCTAAAATATAAGCATTTAATTTTAGTGTTAGCATTTCAAGTGCCGAGCCAAGCTGAATAGTCAAGACCCCTCAGCCAACTCGGAGGAAAAGCCGAGCCAACCAAAAATCATATTTAATAATCTTTTTCATACGAAAAAATAAAACACAGAAAGGGAGCGTTTTTTTTCTGTTGGGTTTCTTTATTCCAAAAAACAGTTACCATCAATTCATCAACATTTATTATTCCCTCATAACCAGTCAAAAAATGTCTGGAAATTTGTGGAATTTTAATTTCAAGTATTTATTTATTAGTATTATTTATTTTTTAGTCCATATTTTTTTTGAGTTTTTACTGGCATAATTCTTCATATATATTTATGATATTTATATGAGTTGTTATTAATTGGATATCTAAGATAATAATCGAAAGATTCCTTAAAATTAATGTTTGTATGTGGCTTCAACATTGGGCAAACATCTACTGTCTTATGTCAAATGAAGAAAATGGATATAGATAAGTATCCATGCGACCATGCCTAGCTTAAAATAAACCTACACAATTAAAATGGAATATTCATAAGCAAGAGTATTATACCAAACATATAACTTACCATTCTAGATATAAAATGGGAATATTCCAACCATTTATTTCTCAACTTGTTTGAGTAGGGTATTTATAAGCCTCTATTAAAAAGTACAACCAATGTGAATAATATTTAATAATTTTTCTCGTACGCTCTTAAATTAAAGAATGTATTATTTCGATGAGCATCTTCCAGAAATTCATAAAACTGCTTTAAAAAAGTTAGGTATAATTTATACTTCTCAATCCACATCTACGATCATTATACGCTTATGATTGGTCGATACATTGGGTCTAATCCTGTCATAACACGGCTTGCTTCCATATCTGAAATTTGAATGGTATGTAATTTTCCTTATATTTATAATCGGATTAGTATATTTTCTAATCAAATTGCTAATTAATAAATAAATGGACCGTGCTTATCTTTAATTAACACAAACATACTTTCCCCCGCAGTTTCCGTTAACATTAATTTATTCCCTAGCCTTTTCGATCCGATCAAAAAAAGTCGTAACTAGCCCAGTTGATGATAACCGTTAAAAGTGGGGATGTTTACAACTTGTTTTTTTTTTCCCACCACTCTTATTAACGCCGTTATTTAACTTATCAAATAATATTCCTCGTGTTACATACGTAGTGTAATTAATTTATTCTTGTGGGATTGAAGTAGTAATTACATAATCATTTGTCATGTCAGCTGTTCATCATGTGCTCTCAAGGTCTTACTTACTCAAAAGTCAACCTTTTGACCTTACGTATATTATACAAAAATTATACTTTGGATACACCTTGGATATATTCATATACTAATTACTTATACTTGTATTGATCTAGAGGTATAGTATTGTTAAGGTATTATTTTTTCTATGAGAAGAGTACGTTAGAAGTGTTGTTAATCAAGAATATAATCTCGAAGAAAAATACGTACAACCATCACAAAACATGTTACACTTGATTAATTCTAATCCTCGGCTAAAAGGAAAAAATAACAAAACTTTAATCATTGAACAACATATTAAACGGCTAAAAACCCCGATAGGGACCTACTTCCCTTAATTTTTTGTCACACCGCAATATTTTTCTAGTAAGATATTGTCTCTCTTGATATCCGTCCTCATAGGGTTAAGTTTAGTATGTAAAATAGTGAAAAATTATAATATTTTGTAGTAAAAAAAACAAAATCATTATCTAACTCGAAATTATTATCTACGTGCAAAATGTTAGAAGTAAATCAAACCAACTTAGTTTTCTATCTAGACAGAAAACTGGACTCTCACTCTTGAGGCAATTAAAACGATCTGTTTTTGCGTATAACTTGATCGTCAACAACAAAGTTCTCATAACTTGTTACGATTTATGAACACAATTAATAACATGTGAACTCGAACTTGAAATCGTAAATTCCAAAGCATATAGCTCCCAACCCAGACGACCACTGGTTCTGCAACGATGTAGTAGTAGTACTATTAATCCTCATCAAATCTGGAGATCCGAAGATCCAAACCCCTTGTATTATAAAACAACCCAAGTAGGATCTTGTTAGTTCTTCTGCTGCATCGTGGGGCAAAGAGGCCAATAATTGAATTATTTTCCATCCAATAAAAAAACAAAGCCTTAAAACTTCAAATAGGCACGAATTATAACGTAATTACATGTTTATATATAAACTTTTTTGAATTTCAAAAATAGTATAAACTATCCAAAACTTTCAAAACCCATGGCACACCGCTAGTTTTTCCGTTAGTTTATATAGGTGACATGACGGTGTTAATGACTATTCGAACGAAGCTGATTTGGCCACTTGTTTAACTAGTCAAATATGTCATGTCAACTTTGTCATAAGTTTTAATAACAATAAAAATAATTTGTTTCAATAACAAAAATAAAAACCTCCCTTAACTAGCGCTCCAACTTCTTATTATTGAAGGTTGGTGTAGAGATACTACTTCCACGTCTTTTTCTAGTAGAATAAATGTATTATTGGATCGGAAGTAGTTTTATTGGAGGATTTGACTGGCCAAAGTACGAAGAACAAAGGTTGAAGGAGTGTAGCCGTCAGCTTTGACTAGTAAAAAAAATGCCATATCAGCTTCGTTCGCTCAATCCTTAATATTGTAATGTCAACTATATAAACTAACGGGCGAAACTAACAGTGTGCCACAAGTTTTAAAAGTTTGGATAGTTCATATCATTTCTGAAATTAAAAAATTCATATATAAACGTGTAATTACGTTATAGTTCATGCTTATCTCGATTTAAGCCAAAAAACAAACCTGGGAAATTTGAATGTGCGGTTTCAGTTTTTAATTGATAAATTGCTTAGATGTCCATTGATTGGACTTAAAGATGGCCACGGATGGATATGAATACTAATTTAGTATATTTGTCGGGTTTTATCTATACTTACCCATTTTGTCTAAATGCGTATAATATGAAAATTATTCCCGTTTATTTATGGGTTTTGGGTTTATCATTTTAATCAAGTAATATTTGGATATTAATACTAAAACTAAATTTTTTATAAAAAAAAAGAGAAAAGAACTACAAAATGTTGAACAATCATGCCGCGTAATGTATATGAAATATAGTGAGTAAATAAGGATTTCTTTTTCAGAAAAATAAATAATTTTTTTTTTAGGATTGAGGTATTAATTTTCATTGATTTTATATGTATTAATAGTTCCAAGAAGTCGTTTTAAGATAGGTACCCGTCTGGTGGGTTACGAGGCGAATATCATCAAACTCATCCCGTTCGTTACCCGATATAAACGATTATCGAGTCTACCCATACCCATCAATTACCTGTATTGACCGGATTTTACCTGTCCAATCCGGATGGATTTTGAGTGGGTATTCAATTATTGAACTATATTGCCAAGCCTAACTGGATCTTGTTGAGCAGATGTGAGTACAGAAAACACTACAGTGTGTTGTTTTATCTCTGACAGCTTCTTCCTTCTTATTTATTAGCCGCTGCTGCTGCTGGTTAGCTCATCGATCGTCGACCCACCGGGCAGGCGGCCACCACCATAATTCTTCTCTCCTTATTATTAACTATTATTATTGTTTCCAACCACCTTTCCTTTTCCATCATACTAATGAAATTTTAGCTTGTTTTTTGCACAATTACCCGTTTCGGTTAAAAAAACTCGGGTTAATTTGATAATTGGTAGGCCTTGGATAATGAAAATTAAATTTTTTTATATTCGAAAGCAAAACACATATATTCTCACTTATAATAATAATAAAAATAATAAATTATTATTTATAATTTTATTAAGTTATTATTTAAAGGGTTTAATATGGTTGAATCTTAATTTTTAATTATTATCCACATGAAAATATCAAATATTAGTTAATTTGAAATTTTCAGCTTTGTAGGTCCATTTTCGTGTGTTATACTATTGAAATTTGACCATTTCCACAATAAAATTTTCAAATTTTCAAATCGGCTAATATTTGACATGCATGTTAGAGATGATTAAAAATTTAAGTTTCATTATGATAACACTTGTAAATAGTGGCCAAATGAAGTTAAAAATCACTTTTACTTGATGTTATGTTAGTGTTCAAAATTTTCAAAATTGGCTTATTTCTGGGTG
Organism: Linum usitatissimum; assembly: GCA_030674075.2. Taxonomy (NCBI): domain Eukaryota; kingdom Viridiplantae; phylum Streptophyta; class Magnoliopsida; order Malpighiales; family Linaceae; genus Linum; species Linum usitatissimum. The sequence goes on from JAUJYP020001374.1 coordinate 5,716,946, forward strand.
TTGAACCGTCGTTACATAAATTACTATCTGTTAACTTCGACCATACATAATTATGTGGGAACCAAAATGTTTTATCATAATACCGACAGTAACAAAACAGTGAACCGCTCACCTCAATCTATCATCCAATGAACCGAGTGAACAATATGGCTAAAAGCTCAAACAATGTCGGCCATTCATCATCAAGGGTTGAGCTTGGTTTCGAGCCCCGTCACCTACGAGCCGGCGACATGTGACAACCCGACTCGATTCCCATAAGGGTTGCTTTAATATCGTGATTGTTGGTCCGAGGCTCACAACAGTTGTGGTAGTCACCATGGCTGTTGTAAAGGTAAGCTAGGCTCTAACATAGTTTCAGATCCGACTTTATAATTACAAACATATTCGATAAAAATAAACATGTGTGCATGTTCAGCTATAATCGTCGGGGTGGGACGATATATAATTGATAGTGGGTCCTACACTGTCTGGGCTTCAGGAATTTGATCGTCCTACTTACTACTTTAAGCAATGAATAATGAGTTCAGAGGGATGATCCCTCGCATCCTTTGCCCAAAATGGTTGTCGGGAGTATGTTTGTGCATCCACCAATTTCCATATCTGAAAATCCCATCAGTATATATCCCAACACAGTTTTGGTCCAATGGAAGATACGAGTATGTATATATATGAAAGCAACATAGCAAAACGACGAAGTTTCGTGCGGCGACGAGGCGCAAAATCCAAAGAAAACACCCCAGACGTAACGCGGCGGCCACCAGTACTAACATGCGGCATTTCTTCGTTTTCATTAGGCAGTCGGTAGCCTACAAAACCATGAGCTCGGAGCTGCCTCATCGAATATTGTTTGCTCAGAATAATAGTAAATAATCCTGAATGAAATGGAATTTTAAATGGAAAATTTGCATTTTAAAAATTAATTTTTTTAATTATCTAAATTTCATTTCACATTTAATCAAATCTGAATTTTTAGAATTACATAATCAAATCTGAATTTTTAATATTTAACAGTGTAGTGTTTAATTTTTCAAATGTTGACATCGTTGACTCATATACTTTTTTAGTTAGTACAAATAGACTCGAACCTTTGACAAACTATTTATTTTACACTTATGAGTTATTTAAGATTATAATTAATTAATTTTATTTTATAATCAATTATGTTTCTTCTATAATCAGTTACATTTTAAATATAACCGATTAGAATTAGTGATTAGTTATTAAAATATAATTGATTATAATTTAAAAGATATAACTAATTATAATTTGTTATATTTCTGGTTATAATTTGTTATAAATATGATTATTATTAAAATATAATTGGTTATAATTTAAAATATATAATCGGTTATAATTAATTATTTAACCAGTTATTTATGATTGTAACTATTTATAATTATGACTAGTTATTAAAAATATAATTGGTTATAAAGTTTCGTCAGAAAATCGTCGGAGTCTCGCCTGAAAAGTTTTTGGCCGGTGACCAGAGTTTCGTCGGAAAAGGTGTCAGCCGGGGACCGGTGCCTTGCCGGAAAAAGCGACGGTCAGTAACCAAAATCTCGTCGGAAAGTCGATGACCGGTTTTATAATCAGTTATATTAAAAATATAACTAGTTATATAATCATTTATATTTTTAAATATAACGGGTTATAATAAAAGATTATATCAATTATATTTTATAACTAGTTATATTTTTTAACAACTAATAATGATTATAATCAGTTATTTTTTATAACCGGTTACAAGAGAATTAACTTGTTATAATTTTATAATATAACTGATAAATAGAAAATTAACTAGTTATAATTTTAAAATATAATTGATTATTAGAAAATTAACTGGTTATAATTTTAAAATTATCTGATTATAATTTTAAAATATAACTGGTTATTAGAAAATTAATTGGTTATAATTTTAAAATATAATCAATATAAATTTTTGTAGAAAAAATCGTCGAAAAATTACCAGAAAAGTCGTCAGCCAGTGAGAGGAAACTTGCCGAAATTCTTTTCAGTTGGTGACCACCCTAATCCATTCAAAATTTAAACCAAAATCCAACCAATTCCATCGAATCTCCCCCTCTTCTCTGGTAGATTTCTGGGTTTATTTTGCATTTGCATGTCAGATCCTCAAATACAGAGGAGATGACTGCTGAAACAGAGAGCTAACAGAGAGGAAGAAAGCTTAGAATAAAAGGATTGATGAAAACTGATTCCAATTCAAAAACTCCGATCACCGATTACAACTTCTCTATTAGAAACTCTATATACATATGTGTACCTATAAAATTGCCTACAGACTGCTAAAAAAGTGAGGATGTTGGTTTCACCGGAATCTTCCTATTCTCCACGGGAAGACGATCCAGGAAGACAAAAAAAGAGAACTGACAGGAGAGATGAAAATTGTGAAATCGATGATCTAGCTTCGCATTGCCCCGCCAATGATTTTGATCTCCATGACCCTCTTCAATCTCCGACCAGAAATCTTTCCTCGCCTCCAGCGGCGGTCGTCGTTTTAAAAGAACTTCCGGGGAGTCAAGAATCGCTGTAATCGCGCCAGCAGATAAGCATGACGACGCACCTGCGATGATGTAGAACCTGGCGCGCTGTTCCTTGACAAGCCTGGCGCATTTCCTCGAGAACGAGCACCTCCGCTGGGAAGAATGCTTCATCAGAGGCGTCGTTGTGGTGGTGGTGGAGGACGAAGAAGCGACGACGGCGGAGGAGGAGCGGGAGCTTCTGGAGGAGAATTCCTTCTTGGAGAGCTTCCACTTGTCGTCGAGGTAGAAGTGAGGGGGAGGAGCAGTGGTGGTGTGGGGGGAGGTAGAAGTGGGGGCAGGAGCGGGAGCTTCTGGAGGAGGATTCCTTCATCAGAGGCGTCGTCGTGGACATTTATTAAAAAAAACTTTATTTCAGTTAACACTTTAAAATGTATATAATATGTTTTGGATGTCTTAAAATATTATATTGGAGAAATTTTTTTGTACACAGTTTTTAATTTTTGTAGGAAATTATATATAAGAAAAATGCTTTGGTATTTTCTACATAAAATTTTATTATATTTTGTGTTTAATATTAAAATTTTTGACGTCAAAAGTTTGTGTTAGTATTCCGGGATATAGTGTTAGGGGTTAGAATTTGATATATAAGGTTTATGATATATTAATTTTGATTTATGGTCAAGAGTTAGATTTTATGATACGATTTTGAATTTGAGTTTATATTACAGTGTTTGAGAGTTAGGATTTAGTGATTAGGTTGTTAGCATAATTCTCTAGTATTTAAGGTTTACTATAAAGACTTTATGATTTATTTATTAAATTTTTAATCTTAAAAATATGAATTTTTTAGTATATAAAGTACCGATACTTCCAGATTATCGAAATACCCCCTTATATACAAATGTTATATTTTCACATAAATTACCGGCCAATTATATATTTACACAAATGAATTTTTGTTTAAAAATGAAACTGCATGAAAAAATAACATTTATGCGTGAACTCATGGTGAGACAACAATCCTTTTCATTATATATACAAATTAATTAAGGAACATATATACCAAACACCAATTTGTTGAGGATCGAATCGAATCAACTGGCAAAGTCTTTGTTCAAAACTGGCATTTACACTTCTGGGACGTGGTCCTAATAACCAAGTGGATGTCTCAACAGTGGCCACTCAGCATCACAGGCGAAAAATGAAAGCACTCTCGATCGGCCATTTCCACTCAGCTGCCATTTCTGGCGCTCCCCATATCGCCTTGTTTTTAGACTATAAACGTGGGTCGGCAGTACACCCAATACCTAAATACTCATACGGCCGACTCATCCACTGTCGCCCTCCTCGTGGGTAATTTAGTTGGTAGAGCGATAGTCTTGTATTTTCTCGTACGAGTTTGACATGGCTTCTAATAATAGAATATGTTGGTTTTTTAACGTGGGGATAGTCAGCCAACCAACGTTCTGACTAATATATGATATTGTCTGTTTTGGGTCAAGTATGTATGGATTCGTTTTTGAGTTTTTTTCGTCACAAAAAGCTTCATATTAATTTGGTTGGTGGACTTTTTTAAAATAGACAAACTTCTCCTAATTTATCGATGTTGTATTTGAGTTGTTTTTCCAACACTCTAGGCGGGAGATTCGGCAAGTTGATATTAAGGGAGTTGTGGAGCTGGTTTTTTCTTGCAAGCTATTATGATGGAATGAAAAATGACGTAATTTTCACATAAGTCTTGACTTTCGTGATAAGTTATACCATCATTTGCTTTTTTTGCAAATGATTTGATCTGGTGGTATTGAATGGTTCATTTAGCGAAAGACTTATGTATCTTTAAAATCGTGTTGATAAAATCAATCTCACAAATTAAGTAAATTTATTATTTACCATAATTTTAGTATATTCTTCATTATATTATTAACTAAATCATCTTAAATTGTTGACTATGACAACACTATAGGAAGATAAAAAATGGGTGGACGTACACTATGACCATGTTGACAAGACACAACTCATACTAGGTACACCTTTTCTCCTACGTTGTTGGTTAGTGAGGTCTGTTTAGCCTACGTAATTACTTACCTAAAATTCTTTAATTACTTAATTAATTAATATCCTATTGTGTACAACTATCTATGAATTCAACTATTGCCTTCTTACCATGACAACATGTATGAATGAATTCGATCTTCCATCGTGATCATCTGTATCAATTTGTGTATGAATTTGATTCGTAACAGCAGAGTACTAGTAACCCCTCCTCTCAGTATATTAAACTTACTGCTTAAAACCATTTGACCGGTTTGATTATCCGAACCAACCAAATTAAACAACAACCGGTTTGATTTCTAGTACTTATCTTAGTAATTGAGATGTGGGTCTTATTTTAGTAAACCCTAATTGCCTCTCTATATCAACCTTTTGTTCATTAGCAGTAGACTTTGGCAGCCACACCCCATAAGTCTTTGGCCACCAAATTAAAGTGTATTGATGGGGTTATTGTGGCCGATGAATCTCTATGGAAATATTAAATAGAATCATATCACGTGATGTGTGGATCCAGTGAGATGGATTCTCTTTGTCCTAAAAATCGTATAGCTGTAGTTTGATTTCCTTGGCTTACCCTATATTGATATAGATGCACAAATTCAATCTCGAAATCGAATTCAGAATCGGAAAAGATATATGTGGTAGTCATCGGATCGAACATTTTGCTACGGTAATTAAAAACCGTTGCAAAAAGGTATCTGTAACGGGAAAACCGTCCGCCTCCCGTCGCATATATGCACTCCATCAGCTCAGGTAGAAGCCCTACGTAATGAATGCTGAGGCATAAGGGGATGCAATTTCAAGACCATGCATGAGTAGCACACAACACGAATCATTTATTTTGGGTAACTTGGAAATGATGGCATCGTCGGCATTTCTTGGACGGCAAGTTGTTGGAGGCTATTGGGGCAACTCAATGCATACATATACTGACTATTTCAACAAAGTTGAGTGGAGGTTTAATGGAGTTGGTTTCGAGGTTGTTTGACGAAAAATCTTTACTCCATTCGTGAAATAAGTTACTACATTGAGCATAAGTTACTCCATCTAACTCTCGGACGGTCATGAACCATTATCCGAAGGTTAGCAATCCCAAGGCCAAGGATCTGGCTCGTGAGGTTCTGACGTCGAGGGAGATGGTATAGATGGAGGGATTCCCAATTTTCTTCTTCGAAGGGAGCCTATAAATGGAGCTCCCACGAAGAAGAACGACAAGTAATGTAAGATTGGGACACCGCATCAGTACTTATCGAAACAAATGAACGGAAATTAGGACGATCGTCGAATCCAAATTCCTCAGCAAAATATCTCAAGACCCTGAAATATTTTTGGTAGGCTTTAAATATGTCCGTCCTGCTATAAATATTTCTGGTTATCCTCGATTACAGTTGTTCATGGTGAACTAGGCGTCAATAAAACTACACAATTAAGTATTTGACCCCATTTTTGATAGACTTATTGTACTAATTTGGAGACCTCAATTTCCACGACACGTAGAAATGGCCCTTCACTATTTTTAATTCACTACTCGTATAGTTTACCTAGTGATGCTTCATCATTATTAGAACAAATTTTTTATCGTTTCAATTTCATCGAGCCTTTTGTTCACCCTTATATTTATAGGAATATGACTATTTAATATATTATCTATGGGTGAGCAACGTCATATTTACTCATGTTCAAGATTCTGCAGCATTGCGCGGTCACCCAAACTAATTATGTTATAAAGCTCAAACATTAGGTCAAACAAGTAGCCCAATTTGATCAATTTTCTCAAAGCTCCATGCTGAGGTTTTTTTATTCATCTGTGTCTAAAATATCAGTTTGGCTTACTGCATAATTCATAGCATTTACTTTACATCTCAAGAGGATGATGACCTTCCTTCCTACAGTCTTGTACAATGGTACACGAGTAGCTGACTAATTAACTTCTCATCAACAAGAGAGGTAACACACAGAGAAAACATCATGATTAGGTGATCGATGATTCACTCAATACTCGGAGGAAGCTCCGACTTTATCGCGGGGTATCAGCCGGAGTTCAGACCCATGCATGAGGAAGACATTGCCTGTTGTTCGGTTCAGCAAGATCAGCATTCCAATCACGGTGCCACGAAATGGATTTTGATTATTAGTGAGTACACCACCCGAAACGAGAAGCCACAGGGCACATAAACTGGAAAATATCGGTTAAGTTAAGGAGGAGAAGCGAACCTGCACTTTGTTGGAGATTGACGCCCACTCCATCTGCATTGGTAAGAAACAAACACAATGCAGATTTAATACAAGTATTTTATGAACTTCCAAGCTCAAGAAATTGTTTACAACTCGATCGGATTAGGTCTGCACAACCCTGTAGAAGTGGTAAAGGCAATCTGTTCAACCAACACCACAACCCTTTCAAAGAGTAAAGCTTTTATACGGCCTAAACCTGTGCTTTAACTGGGTATCACCAATTTTCAGTTGATCAACTTGATCTAGGCAGAAACTGAGCACAGTATCCATTTCGGGTTCATTTGATATTACACCCATCCGATCTTTAGGACTGCCCTAAACACTAACACAGTAACTGATCAGAGACATCTCCAGGATGCAACACATTGAACAAATAAAAGATCTTGATGAAGGAAGCCAAACAGATAACAGCAAGGCTGAATGATGCAGACAAGCATTTCATGGTGACGTGTGTTTAGGCAAGGAACAGATAAAACAAAGGCGTCATCTCAACTTTCAAGTACCCAAACTGTGTATGATTAGGACCGAATGCAAAATTTACAGAAAAAGCAATGGGAGATTCAGAATGTTCGGACAATGCAGGAGTAGTAACAAATGAGTCCATGAAAACTAAACCCCAAGTGTAACCAATGCAAACAGAACGAATCAGAATAAAAATGTTCGCTCACCGTTGGTGATGATCGAGCTTGTCTGATGAGGCACTTTGAATTCCTCAGCTATGAATCTCATAACGGCGGTGAACGGAGCAGCCTCCGGCACGCTAAACCTGCAGAAAACAATCAGAAAAATAAAATCAGCTGAGCGAAGAGCTGGACTAAGACCGCTACAAAATTGCTTACACTTTGAAAGGAAGCTTAGGATCGGAGGTGAGAATGACTTTGAAGGAGACTTTTCCGCCCGCCGCCGCTCGCCATTTCTTCACGCTGCCTGAGTGTTCGATCGAAATCCGATTTTGACACTCCGATCAGATGCTGATGTGGCGAGCGGAAATCTCGTTCAGTGTCGCCTTTATATTGGGCTTAATTCGTAACGGATTTGGATTGCGTTCTTCATGTTGTGATGGGCCAAATGCAGATATAGGTGATGATGGTTGGGCCTTGGATTTTGTAATTATAATACCAAATTATTATGTAATTATATTTTGATATGCGATTACTTTTTTTATTTGGATTTGGGTTCGGATACTTAATATTTATTTTTTATTTTTTATTAATTTTGGATTTGGATTATCTTAAATGATATTTTTTATAGTAAATTCGTATGATAATACTCATATTTTTCAATTTCAGTTACAATCGTAATTGTCAATTTTAAATGTAAAATAAAAAAATCACAAACTTTAACATTTTCTAAACAGTTAAGACTTTATAAATCACTAATGAAACATTGCCAAAAACATATCTAATTTGTTAAAACAATATTTTAACTATAAAAATAAAAATAAATAGCAATTACAAACATAAAGAGTCTTATTAAAGTTGACATGTTCGGTTTCTATTCGAATACTTCAATATCCATAGCCTATTCTTATTCGTACATAAAAAATTTTAAATTACCATAAAATATCAAATCAACTCGAAGTTTACCATGTTTGAGTTCAAATTCGGACCAATAACCACATATATGGCTAATTATTTCTTGAGCAAAGCAGCAAATATGTAATCATAATATTAAACCAAGAAGGAGGCTGAGAAAAAGTGGTTGTATTTATTATTTAAGGATTAATTAAAGAGAAGTAATTAATTAATAATCACATAGGGCTAATTAACCTGGAAGAGCAGAAGGTAACGACATAATCGGTGCCGGAGCAAGTGAAAATGCTAGTGGGATCATCGTATGCATAACTATAAGCAGTAGGGCAAGCATCCTTAAACTTCTTCGAGTAATACGTCGGCTTGCAAACCACCGGGTTACCGTATACCCCACGGCAGCAGTACTCGTCGGTGTCGAACACGTCACACGCGCTCCTACATCCCACCACCTTCCCTCTTCCTCCTTTGACCGAGAGCTCCGACGGACACAAGGGCCTCAGGTCTCCGTCGCAGCCTGTCACACTGCAGTTTCCACGCCCGTTGATCGGGTTCACCACCATCGGAAGATTGAACCGTCGACTTCTGATTTTTTTTTTCTGTTCAATTTCTGAGTAATGGCATGATTTTTTTTTAATTGTAGCAAAATTGAGAACGTGACAAGATAGGTATAAATGTAATGTATCATATTAATTGTTCAAAATTAAGTCATAGTAAACTTTTGAATTCAGAACTTTATAAATCAAAAGAAAATAAAATTTTAATAATTTTTTTTATAATTAGAGATTTATTAGTAAATATATAATTTGATATAATATCTTAAATCATTATGGATCCATTGTTGAATTTTAATGTGATTATAAAAGAAGTCCCAAAACTTCACTTGATCAAATATGGCGAAGTTAGGAGCCGCAATGTCGGGTTGAAGTCGATCTCCCCTAGCCATTGTACACTCATGCCACTTTCCGGTCTAGAATTCGAATTATAACATGTAAATTTTGATATATTTATAAGGTTTATTAATAAAGTTTTTATTTTCAACCAATCAACCAAGTACAAGTATTGAAATTCGTACGGCTCGACTTAATGTGTTGAATATTTTAAATATGCTATTAAATTGATATATGATGAGTTATTGTTTGAGAAGGATCTGATACCACTTGATCCAGCGTGACTATGTCACCACTATTTACCTAATGCCTTGCATTTGAAGAAGGAGCCACAACCTTCGGTATGGCACGTGCGATTGCCGTCCTTGTCGAAGTTGCAACCGGTTTGACCCCAGATCCGGCCCGACCAGCCGACGGGGCAGTGAAGACAATGGATTGGCGAGGCTTTAAGGGAAGCCGCCACCGTTGAAGTTGTCGCCTGGGGTTCTGGCCGGCCATATTGTTTATTGGCAGTCGTTTATTATTGTGAATATCCTGGCCGACTCAACGGTTTCCTTGGCTCCCGAGGCAGTCACGTACACACACACATGAAGTAGTTAATTAGCAAAGATTAATACTATCACATAGCCGACCAAATCGGGCAGGTCAATATGAGTTTCGGGTTATATATCGGGCCAATTCATCCCAAAAATATATTGTTGTTTTTATAAAGAAAAAATTAATATGGTTGTTTTCAAAAATTTATCTTAAATTATCGAATTGGGTTGAAGGTCATTTCGAATTTCAGCTATATAAAATTTAATCAATCTTATAGATTAAAGATAATAGAAAAAATCAGACGATATATCTGTTTGGGGTCGTCTCAGATGATAAAATAAAAAATCCAACCCTAACATTTTGGACAGGTTCAAATCGATTTGAATAGTTTCAATGCAAAATTGCCATTATTGTAAGCACGTAAGACCCTAGTTAGTAAAATACGGTACGGGTATAATACAATATTAATACGTTCTGAGTTTCATACATTATTTTAATATAGCAGTATGTTTAAAAGTTCGGCAATAATTATAAAATATTAAAAAATTATATTTACTAAAAGTGAATATAAATTAAAAATTATTAAAATATCTATCCGATTTCTAAAATTACGTGTATTAAACGTGTAATACGTGTTTCATACATGTTAAATACGTGAAGCATCAACCAAACGTTATAAAATTAAAAGACTCTATTCTATAATATAATGTAAGAATTAGCCACGCATAAGTTGTACAATATTAAATGCCCATTCAATAAAACAAACCCATTTGTACTAAATCTTGAAGTCAATTGTTTTGCAAAAACTGGTACAATAATAATATTGTAACAAGAGCTAATTAAGACTCATGAAGCTAGCTAGCTAGGAGGAGGATAAAGGGACGTTGCGGGAGCTGACTTGAGGGCAAAGCTAGGTTGTGATTCTTTCCCTCAGTCCTTCCATGCAAGTTTCTTCAGATTCTGCATTATGCCCAATTTCTTTTTTATTGGGTTTATTCGCGATAAGAATAATCGATTTTTTCATCGTGGATGCTCGTACAAAGCGGTAAACGGCTGGTTACAAAGTGTATTCCGTTTTTATAGCTAGGCAAGGATTAAACTCCTGACCTCATGGTGAAAAGACAAAATGATCAACTTTTTTTTTGTCGGAGTAGACCGAGACTCTCGGTCAATACAAGATAGAAGAAAGGAAATAAACATTACATTAGTGTTCATTTCGTGGGGTATACTGGATTCGAACCCTAAACCTCAAAGTCACCAGACACACGCTCTACCACAGGAGCAACTCCACTCGGACACAAACTGAGCAACTAATAATGGCGCACTTTGTGTTTTTTTTGTCATAGATAGCTCCCAATGGGAGAGATCAAAATAGCAAGCAAGCAAGTATAATCTAGGAATTGACCCAAACTATGAGATCATAGTTTGAGAGATATTATAGAGCCTTTCATGCACCACTACGTGGACAACTCCATTAGCAGACCATTGAATAACCTGCACATGGAGCCGAAGACAAGTAGTCAGAGAAGCCAAAACCTCTGAATTGATGCATCGCTACCCTCCACAACGCCTGCACCGATGAGCGAATAAGGAGAGAATGACCTTAGGATTGCCCTTGATGTTCACCTGTCAAATACTTGTAGGAAACATCAAGCACAAACAATACAAACATTCACGAGCTCCAAGACATAAAGGTCAAGGAGGTCTTGATACGTTCGTCTCATCGCCTGTAATGCATGGACAACCAATGACCCACAATGGGTCATGTTGGTGGGGACGAGCCCGTACAGAAGAGCCCGAAGCGGATAAGCCCATATAGGAGAATCCAAAACGAAACATCTAAGACGAGCCCGTACGGAAGAGCACAAAAGACGATAGATTCATTTAAGAAAAAAAAAATGTATAAAGGTGTCTATTGTGGGTGGTTTCCAAAGCGAAACACTTCCCTAGGTTACTTACGGGCTTGGCCCTTTTAAGTAATGGGCTACCGAATAAAAGTAGACCGGCCCAACGAAACGTTTGCTGTTAACTTGGGGAGTTGGAGTTACATGGTAGGGTGGTGTTGAAGAGAGCAGAAGAAGACGTTCAATATAAAATGGCAAGGTTGTTAGAATCGGATCATACATCAACCCAGATAGTTAAGGGCTGGGAGCTTCTAACTTCTAAGCTAAAGATTCCATTTAATAGCTGATTTTCGGGTTGAGTTGGTGAATCGTAAATGAGCGGAGTGAACCCTCAACATTGTTTTGGAGGTTACATCAATCCAGATGGTTCTTTACAAGTAAAATTTTAGCGAACTCATGGATTTTTCGATTCTCAAAAATACTATTGAGATAGTACAATCTCTTAAGAGGATCATTTTGATATATTACTTCTATCTACAAACGTGGAACTTAATTTGTTCAATCCATAATAATTTTTTGGATTTTGATATTTTTTTTTTGGTTTGGTGAGTTTCAACTTTCAAATAGACAAAAAAAGGGCAAAGTAGTTAGTTATGATGGGAAAGCAAAGCCAGTTGGCACACGTGTGGCGGTAATCATGATTAACACCAAAAGCCACCCCATAATGCAATCATCAACTCCATTGGATACACTTGATTGCCTTCACTCCACTTATATCTTCCATTATTTGAAGAAAAATGTTGGAAAAATATATATATAAAAAATTAAATGACAGTATAGCTATAGAAATTTTGAATGTTGTATACTTGTGTTAAATTACATGGGAAGGTACACAATGTTTCAAGTTTTGACTTTGTTCTCGCGTGACGATTTTCGAGGTTTAATCGTTGTTGCATTTTGCTCCGAATATGTGAATGATCAATGATATCCGTATTCACATGCGAATGTGAGCATTTAAAATGGAATTTATAATTTATACAAGAAGGAAAATAACGAACAAATTATTATGTTTTTCAATAAAGAACAACAATATCCATTCTTCATCGTGATTGACACTATGATTTAGTTTGTCAGGTGCAATTGACTGAAATTTAGATGAAAATGGGAAACAATCGCTTTCTATAATTATTTTTTCAGGGTTTAAATTCCTATCTGAATGAAAAATGCTCTAAATTATATCTAACTTTTCACGTGTCAAACCAAGCTTATATTTATTTATATATGAATTTTCAATGATTGTATGAAACCATACATTAATTTCAAGGAATAAGTTACAACTAAAATTAACCATGAAATGATTATGCTTGAATTTAAATGGTTTATAAGGAGAAGTGAACTTTTTTTATATGTAAATCGTATCAAATCAAATATAAAAAAATGATGTCAAATCAATTGAGTCAATAAAATCAGAGCGGCCCACCCGTTCGTGCTAAGGACGGGCCCCTACCCGAGTTTTAAGCCCATTTTCGAGGGAAAAAAGCCATAGCCCATGAAAAAGCAACTAAACAAAACCCAAAAATATGCAATATATTTTTATACATAGTATGCTTTATTTTAAATCAGTCATTTAACTTTAACCCATAATCACCAATCAATTTTGACTCATACTTTTCATCAAAATAATTGAGTCATATATGCCCACACTCACATGATAAACACTATTAACTTAATTTTTTATCGTTGAAAATTTAATTTTAATTATTTCACATCATTTTCATGATATATATAAGTTGTCAGTTTTGAATTTCAAGATAATATTCAATAAAAATCAAATAAAAAAAGAGTGTAAAAACTAAAAGTCAAAGTCAATATAGAAATAATGTATGTTCTTCATCATAAAGAATACAACAAGTGATAAACGTCTAAGAACCTTATTTGTATATGAGAATAATTCACGATGAGATGACATTAATTAATCTATTCAAAAAAAATTTACATTATATAATATTGTCTTTTTACAATTTTTGCTAGCTAGTCCATTATAGTGATCATATGATAGTAAGAGTTATTGATCATTATTCAAATTAATAATTGAGTTTGAATAACAAGAAAAGAAAGAAATGGGGAGAGAAAAGATGAATAACCCCTTTTGTAAAAAGTGGAAAGGAAAAAGAAGAGGAAGAAAAAAAAAGATAGAAGCAAATAGAGAAAGTTTGGTGAGTTCCCAAACCCATAGAAATATTTTTTTTAGCTAATTAGCATGGTCCACTTACCAAACCGACACGATTAAAATTAGAAATCGGTCAAATCGGTATGATTAAAAATTTGAAATATTTGCCGCGTCGACTAAGACAAACCAACTTAACGAACATATAGTTTTTAGCAATAGTCACCATGCCCAGTCACCAAAAAACGACATGATATCTTCTTCCACGCTAGCTAACTAAACCCAACTCCCTAACGACTGGTCTAGTAACAACCCGCTTAATTTCTCCTAAATCGGACTAAACCAACTGGTTCAAATGCACCAAATGGAGGGGGTTGAGACTGATAGCCATGCATATAGACCACTTCCTTTTTCATCACTTTCACATTGTCACCGTGCTTACTCTAGGCGAGCCGACACGATTAAAAATTCAAAACATCTTCCACCCCGGTTAAGACATACCAACTTACCATCAATTACCATAAACAGACTCAAAAACAAAAATTTTTAGCAATACCGATCCCACCGTCATCTTTTTTCCTCATTTTTCATCAAATTTGCATTGTTGCCGTGCTTACTCACCAAAAAACAACATGATATCTTCTTCCACGACGTAGGCTCACTAAACCCAACTCCCTAGCGAACTATCCGGTAACAACCCGCTTGATTTCCCCCGAATCGAATCGAACCAACTTGAATTCAAATGCATCGGATGGAGGGGGGTTAAGACTGATAGCCATGCATATAGACCGCTTCCCTTTTCATCAATTTCACATTGTCACCGTAATCTCTCTAGGCGATCCCGCTAAAACCGAGACCCCCAACAACCGGTCTGATAACAACCCACTCATCTCCCCCCAAATCGAACCGAACCAACATGTTCAAATGCATCGGATGGAGGGGGGATGAGACTTGAGACTGATAGCCATATATAGACCAAGGTCCCCACAGTAGGGTGATGAATTCAATAATTGCTTCAATGTTCCTCTTTTCCATAAAGTGTCTAAACACATGAAAGAATGAATGAACAACAAAAGAAAAAAAATTAAACGAGCTATCTTTTTCCACTTATATTTATACACACACATTGTAACCAACTCTTTCAAAGCATAAGCTTCGTTCACTGGGCATCATTAATGGCTTCAGAGAAAGTGGAGACAGTGGTTGCAGGGAACTACCTGGAAATGGAGAGTGCATCAGCAACAGAAACAGATCATGGAGATGGAAGCTCTAAAGAACTCTCCACTAAGTCCAAGTTCTCTACTTTCTTCTGGCATGGTGGCTCTGCCTATGATGCCTGGTTCAGCTGTGCTTCTAACCAGGTAACAAAAAATGTCATGCATGCATCTATCATGTACCATTATGTTCTAATTACCCGAGTTAATTTTGGGGGGATTAGAGGTCTCCCTTTAAAGGAAAACCTCCAGAAAGAGTCTAAAGTCTGCGCATTTGATAAGTTCGGTGTAATGAATTGAAGGTCACTAGGATCGGAAACGGTGACCTTTTATGGGCTTTAATGCCATATCATAAACTATTATGCCCAATAGGGACGGAACTATGTGTAATAGTTAGGGGACCACGGCCCCTACAGTGATTAGTTTTAGCATAGTGGTATTGATTCTGGATTGTGAAGATGAGGTTAGGGGTTCAAGTTCTAGCTCTGATTTTTTAAAATAATGTATTACTTATATCAGGATAGTTTTAAAACAACGTAGTATTTACTTGTTTTAGGTTTTAATATTCATTCATTATATTTTTTTATGAATTTTGGGGATACATTTGTAAAACTTTTATAATTAAAGGCTCGAAGGCAATGAGTTTGGTGGCAGCTATTATAAATTACTTAGAAAAAATTAGCGACCAAGATTATAATCCTTTTTTTCAGCTATGATATATCATAAAATTTTAGTTTAGACGTAAGTTTAAGCGATTTTAGTTTTGTTAAAGAACACTGCACGAATAAAATAATAATATTGATTTTATTTTCCGCCCCCCCACGATATAAAAATCCTAGTTTCATGATGTCCAATAACTCAAGTTGTTGGGAAATGATTTGAGATTTGGTGTTGTATTATTTATTAAACATACACTGCCCTTCAAAGGGAAGGCTCGACTCTAAACATAGTCTTAAAAATTTGTGCAGTTTCAATAAGTCTTGTATAAGGGATTGGAGGCCACTGGGATCTGAACACGGTCAACTTTTGTCAGTCAAAGGCTCTGATACTATGTACGGTATTTTTGTGTGTGCAGGTGGCACAAGTGTTGCTGACACTGCCATACTCATTCTCACAACTAGGGATGTTATCAGGGATCCTCTTCCAGATCTTCTATGGCTTGATGGGAAGCTGGACAGCATACCTTATTAGTATTCTCTATGTTGAGTACAGAACCAGGAAGGAAAGAGAAAAAGTTGATTTCAGAAACCATGTCATTCAGGTTGATCCACCCCACCTTCGCCTTCTCTAATTTTTTTTCGTAATATCGGTGCAAACGCTTCGAAAAAAATGCGGGTTTGTGCCTTAATGATCGAACCGGAATGGTGACATGTGAAACATTTTTTGTAGTGGTTTGAAGTTCTTGATGGGTTGCTAGGGAAGCATTGGAGGAACTTAGGACTCATTTTCAACTGTACTTTTCTGCTGTTTGGATCTGTCATTCAGCTAATTGCTTGTGCAAGGTACTTTTCTGTTGAGAACCATTCCATCCCAATAACAATTATCCCTAAACACGGCCCTTTAAATCGAGGTGTTGGGAAATGTTTCATAATGGTTTTCGTAACATTTCATTAACAATACTATCACGGATCATACCATATAGTACTAGCACCTAGATCGGGTTTGATTAAATGTTTCGAGTTAACTATATGCAGCAACATCTACTACATAAATGACAATCTAGACAAGAGAACATGGACCTACATCTTTGGAGCATGTTGTGCAACAACTGTGTTCATCCCTTCTTTCCACAACTACAGAATTTGGTCCTTTTTAGGCCTCATCATGACCACTTACACTGCTTGGTATCTCACTATTGCTTCAATTACTCATGGCCAGGTAATTAAACTTAACTTAACCCTACTTAATTAGCCTTTAATTCAAACTTTAAATCAATGAATAATTAGATTTATAATAATGTTTGACTTTGTTGGATCAAAAGGCTGAGGGAGTGAAGCACTCTGGTCCAACCACAATGGTCCTCTACTTTACAGGGGCCACCAACATTCTTTACACCTTTGGTGGGCATGCTGTCACTGTGTAAGAATCAAACTTTAACTTGAATCTCGGTTTTCGAGTTTTTACGGAGCCGACACATTGTGATCTGATTGATCCGTAACTCGTGTTCGCAGGGAGATTATGCATGCGATGTGGAAGCCACAGAAGTTCAAGTCAATATACTTGATAGCAACACTTTATGTGTTCACCTTGACGATCCCATCAGCTTCTGCTGTTTATTGGGCATTTGGTGACCAATTGCTCACTCATTCTAATGCCATCTCTTTGCTCCCAAGGAATGGATTCAGAGACACTGCTGTTATCCTTATGCTCATCCATCAGGTACTGGATCGCTCATTAATGAACTATTGCTTTTTAATAATTCGAATTGTAGGGGTAGGTTGAAGATTGCAAAAACTCTTACTTACTCCAATATGGTTCAAACCCAACTCTAAAGATTCAACCTTTTTCTGGTTTTTTATTCCGATTTGGTTCAAACCTACCTCTAAAGATTCAATCTTTTTTCTGGTTTTTACTCCGATTTGGTTCAAACCCAACTCCAAAGATTCAGCCTTTTCTGGTTTCTAGTCCGATTTGGTTCAAACCCAACTCTAAAGATTCAACCTTTTTCTGGTTTTTACTCCGATTTGGTTCAAACTCAACTCCAAAGATTCAACCTTTTCCTGGTTTTTACTCCGATTTGGAACAAACCCAACTCTAAAGATTCAACCTTTGTCTAGTTTTTACTCCAATTTTGTTCAAACCCAATACCACATTATTCAACCTTTTGCTAGTTTCCACTCCGATTTGGTTCAAACCCAACTTTAAAGATTCAGCCTTTTTCTCGTTTTTACTCCGAATTGGTTCAAACCCAACTCTAATTAAAGGTTCAACCTTTTTCTGATTTTGGTTCTGTGGGGTTTTTGTATATTTGCAGTTCATAACATTTGGGTTTGCATGCACTCCCTTGTACTTTGTGTGGGAGAAGTTCATAAGGGTACACAATGCAAAGAGTGTACTGAAAAGGGCATTGGCTAGGCTTCCTGTGGTGATCCCAATATGGTTCCTAGCCATCATCTTCCCTTTCTTTGGTCCCATCAACTCAACCGTTGGATCCCTCCTTGTTAGCTTCACCGTCTACATCATCCCGGCTTTGGCTCACATGGTTACTTTCTCATCTCCGTCAGCTCGCGAGGTCAGTCCATCACTAAACCTTTTTGATGTTCCAAAAAATCGTGAAGATCCCTTAACAGAGATCATGATTAAGTGTTAGAAAAATTCGAGATAAGGTTTGTAGCTAGCTCACCCGTCACAAATAGTTTAGCTAACACAGTTACTTTTAATCGGCTCGCGAGGAGGTCAGTCCATCACTAAACACTTTTGATATTAAAAATTCGTTAAAAATCCTTGGTGTTAGAAAACTCGAGATAAGATTTGTAGCTAGCGCATCAGTTCAAAATAATTTAACTCACATGGTTACTTTTCTCATCTCTGTCGGTTTGAGAGGTCAGTCCATCACTAAACTTTTATGATATCCAAAAGTAGTATAAAAACTCCGAGATAAGATCCATTTTGTACTGGTTCATACATCGATTATGAAAAAGTATTGGAAACATCCGAGATAAGATATGTATCACACTAGAGTCGGGCCAACGAGTACGATATGGGGGTTCTTATCTGTACTACTAACTCTACCACTGAAAAAAAGTCAGGTTGAATGATTGATGAAAATTGACTAGTGAAATTGGAAGTTTGTTGATTAATATGTGTGGGTTTGGATGTTTTCTTTTGGAGCAGAATGCAGTGGAGAGGCCAGGAAAAGTGATGGGAGGGTGGGTTGGACACTTCTGCATCAACATCTTTGTGGTGGTGTGGGTGTTTGTGGTTGGATTCGGGTTCGGAGGATGGGCTAGCATCACTAATTTCGTGCATCAAATTAACTCGTTCGGATTGTTCACTAAATGTTACCAATGTCCCCCTCCGACTCACAAGACTTAGACACAATCACTTATTATTGATTACTTCGACGGATCAGACGAGAAAAATACTTACTCTAAAGTACTTTATGTAAAGAGATATTTTTCCATATTTATTCATTCGAAAGTTCGAATTCGGGGTTATGAAAATGTTTCCATGTTTTATAACTTCTTTTTTTTGCTTTCTATTTGGCTTGATGATGGAACATCTTTTTCACCAATAGACGGACTCAGATTGATTGGAACTTTTTCTTTATTGTGTGAGTTAATTTATATACTAGCTCTTGGTTTGTATGCCATCCTTGCCCCTACCACTTTTTTTCTCCATAATAATGTGTAACTTAATCCGGAATAATCTAGTTATAATTCGGCAATCACAAGCATGATTTTCTTAATCGAAATCGGACTAGCATGTCTAACGGTATGCAATAACCACTTAAACTGCTAGAACGAATCATAGTTGAATGTGATCTGAACCGTAATTATACTAAACCATTTTGATTAGTACTGTTATGAGTAAATTGTCTGAAATTTTATAAATGATCCTTACAATAAATAGTAAGACAAGGACACAACTAATTTATCTTTAAACCACATTCTATATTGGCCACTAAGGTCAATGTCACCTAAATGGAATGTGTCTACCATCTTCAAATCCAACCTCCATCAGTTGTGCATCCGCATCATGCTTATCCAAACCACGTCATGTCACCAACAATAGGTTAAATTTTTTGATAATATCTTAAATCATTCTGGTTCCGTAGTGACCCTTTATGATAAAATCAATTGTCGATCCGCATGTAAGCTTATACAAGCAATATAGCATCAACATTGGGTTAAAATCTAAAATTGTATCTTGAATCATTCTGGATCAGTCGTGGATCAGCATGTGAGCTTATCCAAACAATGTCACCACCAATATTTTAAAATCATCCCAGATTCACAGCCTGCGAATCCGCATGTCATGACTTATACAGATGATTTAGCTCCAATATCAAGTTAAAATCTCCGATAATATCCTGAATCATTTTGAATCCGTCGCTTTTAGGGATACTATTGTAGATGATGAAGAGGAACATTGGATATGGATTCCTACGATATGTTGCTATCAAAGTGTGGATACGTTTCAGAGAATGTCTTTTTGACTGTGGAGAAGAAAACGAAAGAGACACTTCCAAAGGTATTAAGTTTGGTTCCTAACTTGTATCACATGGACTTCTTATCCATATAGAGGGTTTGGAGGTCCACCACATCAAGAAAAATCAGTCTTCTTTTCTTCTTTCTTCAGTCAGTCTGTCAGTCATTTGCTTTTCATCTTTCACAGCCCAAAGTCGATCAGAAACTAATAATGTTGTGTAATGTGGGTTCACGTGAGTCCATGGATTGACACTGCTTCCTTTTTCAGTTGCTTTTTGGTTTCGTTCGCGGTATTTGTAATAGGTGAAACGGATCTATTCGGAATTTTGGTTGATCGGTCCAACTGTTTTGATACAGGGGAATTTGGATCGCCGAACTTCAAGCACTTTTCGCTCATTAGAAATGTTGTACACAAACAGACACAGGCTGATTACATGGAGGAAGAAGCTTTTAAGACTTCCATCTGATTAGAAGGAAGAGAAAAAAGGATTGAATAGATTTTGCCACCCGGTCAGTCTGCTAGCCATCGAATTCCTAGCTTTTGTTTATAGGCGAGTTCCAGGGACATGCTTCAAAAGATGCTTCATTATTGATCCAATTGTAGCTAGCACACTCCCAAGGTGAGGGAAGATGGTCGTTGGCGAGGATCGATATTTGTTAAGAGTGACACAATCTGAGCTAGTGAATCACGCCGTCCAGACCCTGACGGGAGGAAGCCAAATGCTAAGAGTCTATATGATCGCTTTGGCTTCTGCAACAATAGTCATTGAACAGAAAAATGTACCATCCCTTCCGTCACATACATGTCCATGAGTGTTTGTTAAGATAACACCATAAGACGCCTTGGTGTCCCATCTCGAACAAAAGTTTTGACGAAGTATATCATGTCATTCCTGTTCCGCTCTCCACCCCTAGTTCAATGACACCAAACTAATGAGTTTTTTTAACAAATCGAACGGACCTTACGAAGCGTGAAGGTTAAGGTTTTTCGAGATTTGGGCAGCTAATGTTCTTTTCGAAAAGAAAAGAGATCCTACACGAAGTGATATACTTTGCCAAGGCTTTTGTTCCAAGTCTTCTAATTAAGGGAAATCCTAAAGAGGGATAAGTAGGAAAAGTAGGAAGAACAGTTCAGAAAGATAGAAGTTCTATCCTTTGTAAA
Organism: Linum usitatissimum; assembly: GCA_030674075.2. NCBI lineage: Eukaryota > Viridiplantae > Streptophyta > Magnoliopsida > Malpighiales > Linaceae > Linum > Linum usitatissimum. The sequence goes on from JAUJYP020001374.1 coordinate 5,738,227, forward strand.
GCCAACAGCCAAATCACGTTCTCTTGTTTACGATTCATTAATATTTTTACAGGCTTGTAAGTTAGATCCAGACATCTTGCAGGCTTGTGATGTCCCGGACTACATCAAACCGGTAACTCTAATGGTTCGACCACTTAGACTGTTATACATCGTACATCAAAAGCAGGAATGCGCTAGTATTGAGTGTTATCGAAGACCCAAGGTTCATCGATGAAAAGTTCACGTCCATTCCTTTGCACTATTCCTGCAGCTATATCTTCCGCACGCTTCCTAGCCGCTGCTTCTCTTGTAGCCAAGGCATCTTCATCCTTTAATACAGTTGATAGACATGTTATTAGAGACTCAATAAGCACTGCTTCAATACCGACTTTGATAGAGCTCTAGCGAAACATTAATGAGAGTAATAACACACAAACACGCATATTACGCCTCACTAGAGCTATAATAGATAGGTTAAAAAAGTCATGTGGTGTGGAAGTCAATGGTAACTGGCTAAAGCTTCACAATGAGCAATTTCACACAGTTTGAGTAGATAAATCTACAGACTTTTACTAGTATATAGAATGTCTCGGGGGAATCCAATGTTATGTTTGGCAAATGGAATCATAATTCCATAGAAAGTTGAGTTGAACTAGTGGAAAAAAATTGGGTTATGGTTGAGAGGAGTTGTCAAATAAATGCTAAATCAAGGGATATAAGGGATTCTTAGGAAATTTTATTTTCCATTTGAGTAGATTAGGAAACTCAATTCCACTTGGAACCGTATATCCCTTCATCCAAGTTTCCTCCCACAATGCCTTCCAACTCTAACTCATCTTGCTCACACTAATTTCAACAACAATCCATGGAATCATCTTTCCATCTCCCAAACATATCAGTTACTGCCTCATAAACAATGGAGGAGAACTTAAGACCTAAATAGCATTTCTGGTCTAACATTAGTTACTACGGCCTCTCAGACCATCCATCCATGATAAGACCGATACGAAGCAGATTTTTTCCTACTCAGAAGCAAACAAAAATCTAAGAATGTCTTCACAGCAGAAACTGAAAGTGATGAATAGCTAAAAATAGTTTATTGATGACATCTAGAAACAAATAGTGCCTTGTGTATATGACCTGTTATTATTTAGATCGACCTGTTATTATTTAGATCACAAGTTCAAAAGACTCCTACTTCACAACCACTCATGATCAAATTCACCTTGATATGCAAGGAAATCTAATTATATTTCTCATTCAAGTTCCTACTCTTCGATCTCTGATATAGAAACGCAGGCACACAACAAAATAGATGGCAGAAGTTAAAATTACACATTAATAACATTCTCCAAGATACTGATTCTACCCTCATAATCAAAGAAAAAAGCTTCTGCCTTTAGGGCTTTCCGTTGATGCCATCATTACATCCTTTCTTTCATATTAATTGGTGAATGGTTTTTGTTTCAAGAAAAAAGAAGCCAATCGTAAGACGGTGAAAAGGGAGATCTTAGAAGAGAAAAGATGATTATACCTTCCGCCGCTTCCAGGAGAGGAACTGAGCATGAGTCATGGTGTTTCCTGTTGGCTGCTCCGTTACATGCTTTGGTTGCTCTCCCATGATTTTTGCTCGACGTTTTACCCGTAGAGCTTCGCCTTACAATCTGCGTACAGAGAACCAGTTGAGAAAGATAAGAAGTTCAGAGATCCTTCGTAAAGCAAACAGCCAAAGTACGTTCTCTTGTTTATGATTCATTGGGCTTGAACAAGCCCAAATATTTTTACAGGCATAAGCCCAATAGTATCAGGTGACCTGTAACTCTAACGGTTCAACCACCTTTCGGCTCTGCATTTCCAACGACAAGCCTCCAAGAAAATAGCTTTCAAGACATAGTCCACATTGTATTATTTACTATGGGATATATGTCAATTTATGTATATCCCTACATGAACATAACCGGCACGATATGCCGATTTCTCGACACATATATGATCATAGTTTATCGAAACTCCGAAACACAAAAGGAAAAGGAAATGACAGAAGCACAGGTTAAGTTCTTCTCACAGAGATTGGGATCATTACTAGTTCAGGAAGCTGACCTTTTTCGAGGTGGAGTCCAAGATCAAATCGGAAGGATCCGAAGCACACTCAACGAGATTGGTGGACTCCTGGGAGAGAAGGGTAGTAGTTCCGAGATCGGTGGCTGGTCGAGCCAAGTTCAAGACCTGTGCTTTGAAATGGATGATCTTGTCGACGAATTCATCATTCAGATGCATCAGCAAGATGATCACGAACTTCTGACCGAGTCGTTCAAGTGTGAGCTACAAAAGACAGAATCTCGCTTGGATGAGATGGTCAACAGAAAGCATGAGCCAAGTCAACCATCACGAAATGAGACACAAGCTGCGAAAGAACCATACCAGGGAACCGTCGAGGATGAAACCTTGGATGAATCCAGGTTAATCTATGCTAGCTTGCCTTATTACCTTCAATCTTGCTTGTTATATTGCTGCATATTCCCCGAGGGTTACTGGATCGCGAAGGGGAAGTTGATCCGGTTGCTAGTAGCAGAAGGTCTGGTCCAGGAACTGGCTGGAAGATTACCGGAGGAATTAGCTGCAGAGAATATCAACGAACTGATCATTCGGGAGATGATCTACAAGAAGAATGAACATCCAGGTCACGGAACAAGCATCACTGTTGCCTCTCCTTATCGAGCAATCGTTCACGAACGAAATGTATCTTCCCATCCTGCACCATATTCAACCATCCCCATCAGAGCCCGCCGGGTTTTAGCCTCTGGCATGAGAAATATTGCAGAGACGCTGAAAGATATTAGGCCGAGGACATTGTTCTTGTTCGGGAAATAGGATCGTTTGGAAGGGAACTGGTTGAGCTTCCCAGGAGCAAAGTTTCTCCGGGTGTTAGATCTTGAAGGAGCTAAGACCAAGAGCATACCTGATGAATTGGGAGACCTGATTCATTTGACTTATCTGGGCTTGAAACACAATGATATCGCTGATCTTCCGGTGACAATCGGCAGCTTAAATGCTTTGGAGACATTGGACATCAGCTGCTGCGGGAGATTGACTATCTGGTGAAATACTCAATCTGATTAGATTAAAGCACATCAAAATGTTCAAGAACATGGGGATGAAGATGCCAGAAGGGATATCTCGATTCACCAACCTCCTTACCCTCACTGGAGTACATGGTGGCGGTGATTTCCCCTCAGAATTAAGAAAACTGAGAAAGCTCAGGAGGTTGGGAGTGATGGATGTTACTGAAGACATAGCAGATCAACTATTTGCATCAATTATGACGTTGAAGAGTCTCATTAGCTTGTCGCTACATGCTAACTCGCCTGCTCGAAAGGGAAAGCTCACACTCATGGAGTCATTTTCACCTCCACCGCTTCTGCAAAAGCTTCGCCTACATGGTCGACTGGAAAAGATTCCAACTTGGTTTCAAAATTTGAACAATCTGAAAATGCTGAGATTGGGTTTATCTCATCTAGAAGAGGACCCGGGATTGGTGCTCCAGCTCCTGCCTAATCTGCAGAATCTCACTCTGTGGCATGCTTATGGTGGAAAACAGTTGGGGAAGGAATTCTGCAATGCTGATGGATTTCCGAAACTGGAGGTTTTCATCATTGCTTCCCATGTTCTTGAAGAATGGACAGAGGTGGAAGAGGGAGCATTCCCAAGCTTACAATCCCTACATATCCGCAACTGTTCGCAACTGAGGGTGCTCCCAGAAGGCTTGCAATTTGTCACCACTCTAAAACAGTTGGATTTGCTGCCGCTGCATGATGAACTTGTTGAGAGACTGAAACCTGATGGTGGGGAAGAGAACTACAAGATCAAGCACATTCCAAACGTACAGTTCATCCCAGTGTCTGCACTGAATTTCACTCCCCTCAACCAATCTGCAAACGAACAAAGAACACCAGCACAAATATCTATGTTAGGTGGAACTAAGAACTAAGTGCAGTAGTAGTTGAGATATCAGTTGTGTTACTAATTAAGGTAAGGAGACCTAATAATACTCATCAGAATTACAATGTCTTAACCAATATGATTCCGGTAAATATGCGTTGTTATGTGAAAAACTTATATGTACACAAAAAAGTGTGAAAGTTGGTGTTGACGTATTCCGAAATCCGAACTCTAAAGGACCGTGCATTAAGTGATTTCTAGACTCCTATCCGGTGAACAAAAATGTGAAGAAGTAGTGGGGGGGGGGGGAACTATTCTTTTCCAAACACCACCCACACAAAGTGGTATACTCTGTTAAGAATTTCGTCCCAATTTTACAGAAAGACATTTGTTTCCAAAAGATGACTCTTTTAGGGAAACTTAAAGATGGACAAAAAGGAAAAGTGGAACGAATAGTTCATAGTTCTGAAAGAAGTTTAGAGATCCTTTGTAAAGCCAACATGTTTTCTTTGCTTATGATTCATTTGATCATAACTATGCCCAAACACTGCGTTGTGATGTTGAGCCTAAGTTGAATTATATCCAATTGTCGCTTGCGTTAGATGATCATTATTATATTATAATTTTGTAATCTAATTCTAACACTGTACATATTATTTTCTAATGCGCACTCATCTTGACAAACTCGTTCACCAACATCATAAGAACATCACTTTCGGCGATGTATTTTCAACGACAAGCTTCCAACTTGTTAATGATAATTTTACATATTTTCTTCTAATATGCACTCATCTTGACAAACTCGTCTACCGACATCACTTTCATAAGAAAATCCCTTTCGGCTCTGTATTTCCAACGAAGCTTCCAAGAAAGTAGCTTCAAGAGTATATTGTATTTACTATGCCAATCGTTTAAAACTAAGGTATATGTCAATTTATGCATACTCCAAAGTCCAAATCAACGTAACCAGCACGGCATGCCAAAATTTTCAGTATATGATCATCGTTATGGAAACTGTGAAACCATATTCCAAATCAAAAAACCAGAAGGAAAAGGATATGGCAGAAGCTCAGGTTAAATTCTTCTTACAAAGATTGGGGTCACTGTTAGTTCAGAGAGCTGACCTTTTTCGAGGTGGAGTCCAAGATCAACTTGGAAGGATCCAAAGTACAGTCCAGGAGATTGGTGGATTCCTGGGAGACAGGGGAAGTAGTTCCGAGAGTGAAGATGGGATCGGTGGCTGGATGAGCGAAGTTCAAGACTTGTGCTTCGAAATGGACGATCTTGTTGACGAATTCATCATTCAGATGCATCAGCAAGATGACCACGAGCTTTTGACGGAGTCATTCAAGTGTGAGCTACAGAAGACAGAATCTCGTTTGGAAGAGTTGGTCAACAGAAAGCATGAGCCAAGTCATCCACCTGAAAATGAGACGCAGAGGCAGGAAGCTGGAAAAGAAGCATACCAGGAAACCGTCGAGGCTCAAACTCACAAGGAAGATCAGACCTCCGCTGCAACTTCGGATGAATCCAGGTTGATGTATACTAGCTTGCCTTATTACCTTCAATCTTGCTTGTTGTATTGCTGCATATTTCCCGAGGGTTACTGGGTTTCCAAGGGGAAGTTGATCCGGTTGCTAGTAGCTGAAAGTCTGGTTCAGGAAGGGACTGGAAGATTGCCAGAGGAATTAGCTGAAGAAAACATCGATGAACTGATCACTCGAGAGATGATCTGCAAGAAGAATGAACACCCAGGTCACGGAACAAACATCACTGTTGTATCTTCTTATAGAGCAATCGTCCGCGAGCGAGTTGTTTCCACCCATCCTGCTCCATATTCAAACATTCCCAGCAGAGCACGTCGCGTTTTGACTCCAGACATGACAAATATTGCAGAGACGCTGAAAGATACTAGGCCGCGGACATTGTTCTCGTTCGGGAAACAGAATCATTTGGAAGGGAACTGGCTGAGTTTCCCGGGAGCAAAGTTTCTCAGGGTGCTAGATCTTGAGGGAGGTAAGATCAAGAGCATACCTGATGAATTGGGAGACCTGATTCATTTGACTTATCTGGGCTTGAAATACAATGATATCACTGATCTTCCGGTGACAATCGGCAACTTAAATGCTTTGGAGACGCTGGACATCAGATGGTGCGGGAGATTGACATCACTGTCAGGTGAGATACTAAATCTGATTAGACTAAGGCACATCAAAATGTTCAAGAACATGGATGTCAAAGGGATGAAGCTGCCAGAAGGGATATCTCGATTCACAGACCTCCTTACCCTCACTGGTGTGCATGGTGGTGGTTACTTTCCCACAGAATTGAGCGAACTGAGAAAGCTCAGGAGGTTGGGAGTGATGGATGTTACTGAAGACATCGCAGATCAACTATTTGCGTCAATTATGAGGCTGCAAAGTCTTATTAGCTTGTCTCTACAGTCAAAATCTCATGCTGGTAAGGAAACGCTCACACTCCCGGAGTCATTTTCACCTCCACCGCTGCTTCAAAAACTTCGCCTAGAAGGTCGCCTTGAGAAGCTCCCAAACTGGTTTCACTGCTTGAACAATCTGATAAAGCTAAGACTGGGATTCTCTCATCTAGAAGAGGACCCGGGATTGGTGCTCCAGCTCCTACCTAATTTACAGAATCTCACGCTGTGGCAAGCTTATGATGGAAAACAGTTGGGGAAAGAATTCTGCGAGGTCGGTGGGTTCCCGAAATTGGAGGTTCTCAGCATTGCTTCACATGCACTTGAAGAATGGACAGAGGTGGAAGAGGGAGCATTCCCAAGCTTACAATACTTGCATATCCATAACTGTTCGCGACTAAGGATGCTCCCAGAAGGCTTGCAGTTTGTAACCACTCTAAAACAGTTGGATTTGCTGCCGCTCCGTGATGAACTTGTTGAGAGACTGAAACCTGATGGCGGAGAGGAGAATTACAAGATCAAGCACATTCCAAACATAAGGTTCCTCCCAGTGTCTGCACTCAATTTCACGCCCCCCAACCAATCTGCAAATGAAGGAACACCAGCATAAATATCTATGTTTTATGGTTTAAATAACTAAGTGCAGTTGTTGAGATATTAGCTGCTTTCATGAATTAATTTTATTTTACACTTGTAACAGCATAGCTTTTCAACTATCATGCTCTCTCTGAGTCTCTGTCGCTTATAATGTTTAGGGGAACAAATACAGAGCTCTTAAAACATTTTATGCATAATTAATAGTCTTACTTCAATTACCCCAAAATAATTACAATTTAAAACCCCTTCCAATTTTCCTGAAGTGTGAGTAGAGAATGTTAAGCAACCAGGCAAAACATCATTTGTGGATATCTTTTCGAAGCTTAGAAATACACCTACTTTGCCCTACTCTAACTAAATGCAAAGCTGCAAACGCACCAGATCACTTAACATATTGAACAAGCTATATATATCCAAAGTTTACGGTAGTCATGTCGAACTGTGCTATTTTCATATAAACTAACGAGAGCAGAGAGAATTGAAGAGACTATTTGGGAACTGCATAGTTACAAGTGACATGAATTGCTAATGGAGCGCCTCGTTGATAATTATCTCTGAAGTGGACATGGATCTTATGAATGCACTTGTTAAGTGCCACTCCCTTCAACTGCAATCATACTAAGGCCAGGTCTCTTAATCACTCCAGAAACTGCCATTCCATTTCTCATCTGCCTAACATCTTCCCATTTTCCATCACTCGCATACATGTTGGATAGCATGACTCGGTAAGCACCATTTCTAGGCTCCTGACTGAAGAGAAGCTGGGCTATAACTTCTGCCAACTCTGAATCTCCGTAAGCATCACAACACGATAAGAGAGCTCCCCAAATACCTGAATCCACGGGCTGTCCCAGTGACAAGATAAAATTGTATGCCTCATCCAAGTATCCTGCCATTCCTAGAAGCTTTACATAATGAACACAGTGCTCTGTTCTTGCTTGGATGCAGAATTCATCTTGCATCCTCCTGAAAATTTCCCGGCCATGATTAACATGGCCAGTGTGACAACAAGTGCAAAGTAGAGCAGAGAATGTAGACTCATCAGGTTCTAAGCCATTCTTCAATGCCTCTTCAAACAGTTGAAAAGCATGTGAGGCAAGTCCATTCAAGCCGAGGCTTGAGATTGCGGTGTTATAAGAAGTAATATTCACGTTAGCTATACTTCGAAAGAGTTGAATCCCTAGTCCTAGAAACCCACATTTCGAATACACGTCTATCAGAGAAGAAGAGACCATGACATCCGATTCAAGCCCGTGCCGAACAGCATAACCATGAATTTGTGTACCAAGTCCAATATCTGCTGAGCGTGCAGCAGCTACAAGTAAGCTAGCTATTAAGATGTGATCCAGCTTCTTGCTTTCTGCATGAAGCTTCCTACAATGAATCACAGCTTTTTCATACTCTCCGGATTGGAGATATCCAGTTATCAAAGAGGACCATGTTACGAAATCTGGCTGGTGTAGGTTATGAAACACACCATACGCCGAATTCATGAACTTAAACCTAGAGTACAAAGTCACAAGCGAACTGCTTACATGACCATGATCTTCAAACCCACTTTTCAAGCACAAACCATGGATTCCTTGCCCAACTCCTAACAAACTCGAATCCATAAACCCCGAGATTAGCCCCACAAAAGTGTAACCATCTGGTTCTTGCTCTCCATTTCTCCTCATCTCATTAAACAACTGCAATCCTTTATCCCAAAACCCCTCGTAACAGTACCCAGAAATCATAGCATTCCACAGAACCAAATCCGGATCGACCATCCTATAAAACACTTTACTCGCCTCACCAACAAGGCCGATTTTTGAATAAGCCGTCACCAATGCGCTACAGGTTACCGAATCCAACCCAAATCCAGAAACTATTACTTCTCCGTGAACAATCCTCAGTCCATCCGTGTCAAAGTTTTCATGACAAGCCCGTAAAACGCAGGCGTGAGTAAAATTATCAGGCTGCGTCTCCGTTCGGAGCATACTTCTGTACAGGAACAATGCATCCTCGAACAAATGCGCTTGCGCGTGAGCTCGGATAATGGAGTTCCAGAGGTAGATGCTTCGTTGCGGACTTTTGTCGAACAGGCGGCGTGCAGATTGGAGGTCGCCATTTCTCGAGTAGATCCTCAAGAGCTTGGTGGCGAAGAAGGGGTCGAGGAATAGGTGGGTTCTGGTGATGAAAGCGTGTAGCTGCTTGGTTCTAGCTGCTGATAGGTGAGTCTGAGAGAGCTCCGAAAGAAGTCGGTTGAATCGGCTGATCATTTATACGTTATCAGAACCGCAGACAGCGCGGTAGAAATTTATCGAATGGAACTTCAACGGCCGTTAATGAGCATTAACGGCGTGAAGGAACGGCGAATATGTTATAGTTACAAGATGACCACTATACATTTTTTATAAGCAATTCCATCATCTAGTTCTGGCTCTAGTTTCTTTCCTTACCCAAAATAAGGATTAACATTTCGGTCATTCTAATATTTTTCTTAACGAAGTCATGCCCCGAGCCATCATTGGTATGTGCTGTCATCCAAGTTTGGTATAGGTAACATTTCGGTCAGTCTAATTTTTTTCTTAACAAATCCATGATCCGAGCCTTTATTAGGTATGTGTTAGTCACTTAAACTTTTTGGATAGAAATTGTAAATCATTGACGTGTTACCTAAAAAAAACTTGAGTTATAAATTTGATAAGGAAAAACATTGATTAACATTTCGGTCACTTTTTTTTCATAATGAACCCGTCACCCAAGCCTTATTATCTGTGTTGTCATTCAAGTTTTGGATAGCTAACAATTCCATCACTCTAATAAACCATATTTAACACTAGCAGAACTAGAACCAATCAAGGCTGGAAACCGGGGAAAAGTAACCATGCAAAGTACGTGCATGAGAAACTACGTGCGTGCCATGCAGTAAGGAATTTAGCTACCTGCAGATTAAAAAAAAACTAAATTAAATCAGTTATATAATTAGAAAACGCAAAGAAGGAATTACTCGAAACCAAATTTTGTTGGGTACGTACTCTTCCATGTCACATCAATCTGGACCAACGAAAACAGAGACATGCATGCATGCCAAGTCATGATCGAACCACACCACAGAGATAAGGCGGAGGGCTCCCCAGGATAAGACTTAACCATAAAATAAAAACCTCCAGGGAGCGGGTGGCTGATTAGGGTTCATGGTTCTGAACCTTCCATAGGAGATCAACCCCATGGATAAGGATAAGCAGGAAATCCAGCCATATATACCACTGAAATAAACAACCAACGGGTATTCTTTAATTGATCAATGGCTTAAACTGTGATCCACAATAATTAATCCTCCATGGCTAAAAAAGGGACAAATTTATATCCGTATAGAAGTGGATATAAAAACACGTACAGAGATATGAAAGTAGCTAGCTTGTCACTGTCGCTTGCAGAGGATCTTGAAGAATTAATTACTAGAAACTGGCTGTCGTCTGGAGTTCTTCCTTGAGCATATAGGTTTAATTATATGCCATCCAGAATTCAAAGTCACAACACATTAACTAATTAATTATGCATATTCGTAACTAGTTTTTCACTGCTCTGAACAACACATTTAACTCGAAAATTAACAGACAAAGGAAGAGGAGGCAGAGGATTCAGAGGAAGAATTAAGAAACAGTGGAGAAGAGGAATATATTCATCATAAGCAAAACAATCAATAGCATTTTATACCATAGGAGCAAGAAATTCGAACTCTGCTGGATTCTCAGAGATGGCAGTAACATAATTTTAATAATGGAGAAAAAAGATTCTCATTTTCTATCCACGTTAACGCAATCTCTCGCGAAATGCCCTTCCTCTCCACAATTGTAACACTCGGAGCGTACACCCCCACCTCCGCCGCCACCGTATCTCCGACTTCCTCGACCGCCTCCGCCTTGGTTATTACAGTCCCTGGCTAAATGACCGACTCGGCCACAGCTATAACACGCCCCACCTCCACCTCCACCACCGCCACCGTATCCGCCATCGTAATTGTATCCACCGGAACCTCCACCGCCATCACCCCGTCCGCCGCCGCCTCTAGAACCTCTTCCGTAACCGCCTCCTCTGCCTCCACCTCCGCCGCGGAATCCTCTGCCTCCGCCGCCGCGAGATCTGGAGACGGCGGCGACATCGACGGCCTTGGATCGGCCGTCCTCGGCGTAATCGACGGAGAACTCGACCGGCTGGCCGTCGGAGAGGGTGCGAAAGCCTTCGGAACGGATGGAGGTCTGGTGGACGAAGAGATCCTCGCTGCCGTCGTTGGGGGCGACGAATCCGAATCCTTTCCTGGCGCTGAACCACTTGACTGTGCCGGTGGATCTTTTGCTCGCTTCTTCTGCCGCCATGAGATTGGATTTTTGTGGACGGAGGAATGTTTGTTTTTGAGTGGCGTTCTTTGTGTCAGAGTCCGAGTGGCATACGCGGAAAATATTGGAGATTTCGTGTATGGAGTTTGTTGGATGGGTTCGACACGTGGCGAAATCTGGATGGTTTGTTGAGGATCGGATTTTGCATCGACGGTTGGAGGAGGCTGGTTGTGATCCGTTTCAGGTAATTTTGACTACAGAATTTCAGGTGTGGGGATCTTTTTATTTATGTTTATTATTATTGTTCTCAAGCTAAGAGATTCAGTGGTGATAGTTAGGGCTGTAAAAAAAACTTTATAATCGATTCAATCGTACTAATCAAACCAACCCAATTCATATTTGATAATGATCACATTGTTATCATTACTCATTAATATGGTTTGTTGAGTTACTAACTTTCAATAAATCACACAAATAAATCACATATTGGAAAAACACGAGAAATATTATTATAAATAATATGGTGACATTTTTTTAATCTAAGGTATCAAGCTTTGTACAAGAGAGATGGAACGTACAAAGTTTGATTTATCGTGTCCGGATAATGTAGAGCTTCTTATACCACTAAATGGACGGCCCTAGCTATTATCCTCGCGACGAATAAAACATACAATAACTCTTCGTATAAAGGATATATGAGGGCTCACCAACTTGGAAATCATTCGACAACACGTAGTCCAACACGAATTTTCTGGTGATGACAAGATAAGGAGATTAACTGATTCAAAAGAGTCGGTATAGATGATAATTGCGACACCAGGATCTTCAACAACCAGCATATTGAGAGCTTTTTTGCCGCCATAAATTCCAATACTAGTGGATCCATACTGGACGATATAATATGACAACACGCATTTTGGGCCATAATGAATAAATAGTTTTCTTATAAGCGTTTGGAAAGAATTAAATAGAGATCATATGGATTTTGTAAGTCAAAGTCACGAGTCACCACTTGAAAATAAATTTGTTCAGGGTTAAGATTAAGATTGTGAAAAGCGTAAGACTGTAATAAGGCGATAAGGTTTTATCTTACGTCATGGTCGATTAGGCGTTGCTTAGCTGCCATTAGACGTTTTTTAAAAAATGTGTAAAATCAAACATAACTGTGCAAAGTTTATAGAGTTGTAGTTTTGTAACTGACAAAGTTCAAGATAACTACTGTTCAAATTCTCACATGGTTCTCCTCCAACTGCCTAATGTGGTCTTTCATCTCGTCTGTAAGCTGGTTCCGTTGTTGTGTACCTTCACGTCACAACTCAAACTAGTGGTTGTGGAACGACCTAAAAATCCAACGTTTTACATCATCTTTGACGGTGTCAATCCTCAATTTCCACTCATCGTCAATATAGGTAGGCCGCACACACACCATGAACGTACAACCTGTGAAGGATGTTGTAGTCGTACGTGAACTATCTGAAGAGGTTGTGGACTGTAATTTGCCCCTGCCACAATGGGAGCAGTATAAGTACAAACGTTTTTCTTCTTCATGCGGGTTCTTCTTATATGAGCCACGCGTCAATTGAAACCCTAAGCCTAAAGCAATGTCCTTAGCCGCAGCACACCCGTCATCGACTGTGTCGTAAAACACCCCGTTGATGAAATAAACGTCATAATTCAATTGTTCCTCAACATCATCGTCGTCACTATGACTCTCCTGAACATGGTATTCCATAATGTATCGGTCGGTGTTTTATGTTCACAATTATCGTTCACGACACAATAAACACTAAACCCTACGACATAATTAACAACGATGGATTTCATACAACAACGAGAACTAATCGAATTACTCATGACATCGCTTCTGCCTTCCCGTATAATAATAGTCTCGATCCTCAACTGCATATATTATTACTACTAATGTCAGTCATTAAAAGTACCAAAGTATGAGTTCAAAAACCTAAACTCTAAGTATTAATCATTTCAACTATTAAATTTTTTTATAAAAATAGTCGGTATGCCGACGGCCGGTAGGGGTGGCCTGCGTTGGAAGCCGACAGCCATTAAGGACGATCAGCGCCGGCACCCAACTCCGGCGACCGACGGCAGCGTCTAAGGCCGACAGTCCGTAACGGCGGTCGGCTTCTAACGCCGGCCACTCCTAATTTTCTTTTTATTTTATTTTATTATTATAATGTAATTATGGTGAATTAGTAAATATAAGTAAATAGAGTAACCATTATTTTGATAATTATAAATGAGTTGTTGAATATTTTTTTAATACTACATGAAAATTAGTAATTAGTCATGTTCATTACTCATGTTAATTAAGGGTAAACGGTAATTTTGAGTTCTAAAAGTGACAATTAAGGTTTAGAGAGAAGGTTTAGGATTTCACGATTTAGGGTTCATAATTTAGAGTCAGGGTTTAGGGTTTAGGGTTTAAGGTTTTTTACTTTAGAATTTAAAGATAAGGTTTAGGGATTATGTTTTAGGGTTTAGGGTTTATTGTTTAGTGATTAAAGATAAGGTTTAGGGTTCAGGGTTTAAGGGTTTAGAGTTTAAGATCTGGGATTTAGGGTTTATGGTTTAACGGTTACGGTTCTGGTCCTTGTTAGGGTTTAGTCAAGGTAATTAAAGGAGACTAGTAAATATAAGTAATTATAGTAACCATTGTTGTGATAGTTGCATACTTGACAATTGAATATTTATTAGTAATATTTGAAAATTATTAATTATTCATGTTAGGATTTAAATGATTTTGTAAATATTAGTAATTAAAGTGAATTTGTAAATATTAGGGGTATTAGCAATTATATAATTTCCAAATTAATTTATAGTAATCTACTAAATATTCTTTTTCAAGTATTAATTCAATAAATATTCAATTATCATATATATTATTATCAAATTAATTGTTACTTATATTACTAATTCACCTTAATTAGTTTAATTAGTGTGATTAATTATTAATTTACAATCGTTAATGAAATACATATTTAATTACGAAATAATTAATTATGATATATATTTAATTACTAGTTTACTAAACTAAATAACACTAATCTAAATATAAAAATTACAAATATAATTAAAATTAAAAAAGGAACGGCGTGTCGACCGTCCGACAACGGCGTCGACAGTCAACGCCGACCGCTTCACCAAGGCGTTGGCCGTCAACGTCGAATGCCGTTCTTGACCATCAGCGTGGACTGCCGACCCCGGTGTGGGGCGGTCGGCGTTGACTGCCGACGCGTCGTCGGATGGTCGTCATGCCGTTCCTTTTGTTTAATACCTCGTCAGCGGCGACGGTACGACGGCGGATGAGGGTGTCCGCGCGGCAGGGGTACGGCGTGGGCATCGGTTTTTAATGGTCGTTTGAAGGAGGTGTGAAAGTTTAACGAATTTCCGCGTCTTATAAAGAATTTCATTTTACTGTTCAAATGATGTTTACGTCATTTTAATTACCGAACTTAAATATTAGAATGATGTTAGAGCGTTTTACGGTAAAATATACCGCGAGGTATGATAACCCTTATAAATTGGTGTTATCACTTATCACAAAAGCTGTTGAGTTTTACCTGCTACGAAAACTGGTGACTTTTAGACCAATAGAACTCGGGTCGGTTTGATTTTATTGAAAGACGTGTCCGTATATTAAATTATGCTGTCTTGCTTGGAACAGGTCGACAACCACTAGTTCTCTTCACCTGCTGTGCGCCGCCGGCGAGATCCTCCAGTCTATCTCCTCCGAATCGCCTTATCTCCCTCCCTACCCCCCCCCCCCCCCCCCACCTCTCCCTCACCGGTCGTCCACTGCCGCTTAAAGTTTGAATCCTCCTCCACCGCCGCCCTTAGTTCTCATCCGACCTCAAGAGTATCTGGGTTGGCCGATTTCATCAGTCCGGCGAGCGCAATTTCTAGTTCGGCGCCTCTCGCGCATCCACTGACGTCGTCCTTCTCCGGATCCTTCTCGGCGGCTGAAATATCCGGCCACCGTTGGAGAAGGTGATTTGCTAGTTCCCCTGTATTGTTAAACTCTTTCCGTTCGGTGCAATTTATAATAAAAAAAATGGTGTGTTTCTATTTCCACCTCTAAAGAAGCTTAAGATTGAATCGTTCAAAGGTTTTGATGCATTAAAAAGTATGCATCCTACATGGTTACTGTATCATCAGATTTTGAATACTTAGCTTTCTTTTCACTGCCGGTTCTGAAACGATTACTATTAGAAGGTCAAAAATAGAACAAATTGATAATCTGGCAAATCTGGTTTCATGTGGTACTAGTTGCTTAATATTGTCCTGTTCTGGGTGGAAGATACCATTAAAGTAAAGGATGGGCCACTTGTCTTGATCTACCCCACTGCATGAATGAAACACATAGGTGGATTAGTTAGTTGCTTGACATCAAATTCTACTTTTCAAACCTATTTGATCTGATTTGTAAAGTGGGATTGATTAGTTTATTATTATGTATGCCTTTTGCCTTTCTGGATGGTGATGGTGGGGGTTAAATTATTGGAATCCTCATGTGATGTAACAAAGAAGAGATTTTTCTGTTGCAGTAGGTCGTCAGTGATATCATTAGAATTTGAATATGTCACGATGCTCTATTAAACTATTTTTGAGAACCGTCTAGTGTCAGCAATTGGCTTGTCTTTGTCTTTGTCTTTGTCTGATGTCAAAATATTATATTATAACAACAAAAGCCATACATTTTTAAAGCTCTTCTGTCAATACATTTTTCATGCTGTTTCTTGTCACAATGTCACTGTTCTATGACTTCTATACCTGTCAGCCGAGTTTGCAATCTGTGTTCCTTTTATTGTCAAACTCTTCAGTTACCTAAGGGGAGGCTTCTGCGATCTGCTGAAATGGCTGAAACAGGAAAAGGGTCGGTTGAAGAAAGGAGTGAATCGTTTGGTAAGACAAGTAGTGTGGGTTCTTCTCTACGAAGACGTTCTTGTAGCCTGTCTCGTACACTGTCTTTCCAAACAGAACATGGCGTCGAGAGCGATAATGTATCGGAAGCAGGTGATATTGGGGATAGGGCTCTTCATAGCAGCAGCAGGCATAGCGAGAGCGGTAGTGTTAGGCGGCTGTCCCTTGACATTGCATTGGAGAGTGGTGTTGCCTATCCAATTCCCGAGGGTGATTTCTTGCGATGGCAGATGTCTCATTCCAAAGATCACTGGGGTGTAGATGCAAAAACACATGCTTCCCAGTTGACAGAGGAAGACATTGCACATCGTTCAACCGAGCCAATGATTGGCTCCAAGGAGGTAACTTGGAAATGATGGCTCTGATGTAATTCATTTATGATACCTGCCTTCTGTTATCTACTTTGAAGTGTTCGAGTGGACAAGACCTTAATATCTGCAGTTGCAACGTGCAGGAAAAGGACAACTCATCGAGATTGCCGCTGTTGTTTGAGTACGTCTCATGTTTGCTTCATCTGGCTGTTTTCGGGATTCTTGGGGTAATATGCACAGCCTCTGCGCTTTCTCCCTTACAGACTTTATATTGTTAACTCTCTTACTTTTAAGCTTAATTGCTACGTGTATCCCCTTTTCCAGAGTACTTGCGCCTGTTATGCATCTTAAGTTCTTAACATAAACTCTGCTTCTTTGACCTTTTCCGAACCTCAAATTTGTGAATCCAATTAGTGGCTTTGCATGAGAAGGACCTTATTTGGTGTGACAATCAAATGAGAGTAACTATACTGCTAAATCGAAAGTCTGATTTCTGCGGTTTGTATGCTTACTGAATCTGATCCAAGTACTCCAAATGAGTAATGGAATGTTTCCTTCCTGCACTTACAAGTGAATTATGCTCAGCAGTCTGAATAAAGGGCCTAAAAGCAGGGTAGTTTAGCATGAGACGAGTTTTTCACTTTATGCTTTCATTTAAGGTGTTGTAGTATCCCACTGAGTTGATAAATGTGAAATATTTTATATGTGGCCTTTTAAATGCTCTCATAGTCTCTTTTGGGGCTTCGGCGAATAGTGTTATGGTTGCAAGCCACTGACATATAGTATGACATATTTTACAGGTTTTAACAAGGTACTTGCTGCAAAAGCTTTTTGGCCCTAGCGTTGCTCGAGTGACAAGTGATGCCAGCCCTCTATACCTTGACCTCCCTTCTAATATGGTGAGTTAGTTTCCAATGTATTATTGCTAGCTTTGTCACTGTATACACTGGCTTTCGTTGTCTTGTTTAAGTGCATCCTGTAGTTATGGTTGCTTCTGGAACAAGTTATGTTTTTTTATCTCAACCGGCATGGTTTAATCTGTGGTCTTCACGCTTAAAAGTGAAGTCCATTGTTTGTGTACATTCATTAAACCAATATTTGTTTTATGTCCCCATTCTAGGTCGGCTCTTTCCTGATGGGATGGTTAGGTGTTGTCTTCAAACCTCGCATATCCATGGTGTCTGATCATCTTGCCATCGGGTTGTCGACAGGTTACTTGGGAAGCCTCACAACTTTCAGTGGTTGGAATCAGAAAATGCTTGATCTGGCTGTTGATAGGAAATGGGTCTATGCTATTTCCGGCTATCTCCTAGGTAATGCAGCATCCAACGATGACATTTTACTCTACAGTGATTGCTTTCAACTTGCACCCTTTGCTTCTATGCATATGTTTACTGTTACTATGTCTTTTGCAGGTCTGTTCCTTGCAGCATACTCCATCAAGTTCGGTGTAGGAACTGCCAAATGCTTCAAACTACTACTTGAAACGCTAAATTGTGGACACAGTAGCAAGTGGTCATTGAAAAGTTTCAGGCGCCGCTTAGCAGTGATGACCGTACTGGTATTAATGCTTGGCCTTCTGTGGACTCTTAGCGGCACATTACTGAGGAAAGAGTTTAACGACAGTAGCACCGAGGCGCAACTATGGATAGCCTGCATAGCTGCTGCACCAGGGGTGTGGATCAGGTGGTTCTTAGCACGCCTTAACGGGCGTGGATTGGGGAAATCTGGTGTCCTGAAATGGATACCGTTCGGTACACTAGTTGCCAACATTTCCGCAGCATGTATCATGGCAGCACTTGCAACTGTCAAGAACAAGGTCAGTCAGCACTGAACAATTCTGATAAAATTTCACTCTGCTTTTTATCGATCTGTCGCAAAAAGCTAGATGTTTTTACATACCATGTGCAGGTGGATACTAAGGACTGTGACACGATTGCAACCGGTATACAGTTCGGGTTCCTGGGCTGTTTAAGTACCGTGTCGACATTCATGGCAGAGTATAATGCCATGGAAGAGAGTGTGAAACCGTGGAGAGCCTATGTATACGGTTTGGTAACTAATCTGGCGTCGTTTACCCTGGGAATCTTGATATACGCAGTTCCTGTTTGGTCTAAATGATGGTGTAATAATGGAGCTCCATGATCGACTGAAAGGAGACCTATGACTGCCTCGTTGATGCATTCTTTCGTGGTAAGAAGTGAAACTCAAAGTCAGGATGAGTCAACTCTCTACATCTGGTTACTAATGCTGATTGTATTTTATCGCATTTTCAATGACTGTGAGTTTGGTAAGCGAATGCCAGATTACTGTAAATTGGGATGGTGGTATTCAACAGTATGGAAAGAAGTTCTAGGATAAGACCAGAACTGCTCAAGCTGGAAGATTATTTTGGAGAGTCATTTAGTAGTATTTGATTGTATGAAAGATGCAGAATGCAGGCCAGAGATCTTTTTCGTTCCCCATTGATATTGCTACCGCTATTTGTAAGGTTATCTCGTATATTATGAGCTCGAGATAGAGGCAGATGTATCGATTTTCAGTTGTTATTGTGTTTGGTTTTTTGCAAAAATCCTTAAGATGTCAAGAACTGTTGGTTCATTACTCAAATATACACGACTATTGATATTACTTTCTATGTCATCACCTACCGCAAGAAAATTTTGCCATGTCATCAATTTTTTCCGTTAACTTGCATATATGGTTTAACGTCGTTAGCAACTCTACAGATTGATCTTAGATTGCAATTACTTAACCTATCCAACATGACATGTTAAATTCCACATCTACTTTTTTATAAAAATTAAAAACATTTAATAAACATATTTGAAAAGTAATTTAATAAAAATATCTCGAAATATCATTGCATATCAAACGAGGTCTTTAGACTTCATATCATTTAATAACCGTAAAGGAGTTAAGTAATCACAAAATATTGTATTGTTGGTTGCTCACCTTGTCCCTTAACTACGAAGTCAGTAATTTGATCCTTATCCATATGAATAAAGTACACCTTGTAGCTAGCCATTTACCACCTAATGGGAGCACTCGTTATAAAGAAATCGATAATTATTATCGACGATAAACATCCTAATTAAAAAAAAAACAAAAAACACAAAAGGTGTTGGCACTGTTTTATATATTATATTTTCTTGATAGGTGCTTTGCTTTCGCATGCATATATTCAATCGGAGTACGTACGAGTCCCCTTTAACGTACAATCATGCATGATGCTGCATAACTGGGAATCAAATCTCAAAGTAAATCGATTGCATGCCGACTCCCAGGAAACTGAATTAGCGCCATAGAGCAATCAATACACTTTTCCCCCCTGTGGTTAGTTCTTTTCCCTTTCTCCGATCGCTCTTTCTTTCCCTTCCCCCCCTTTCTCTCCTTCAAGCATCAAACTTCCAGTTTCCGGATTCCAATCTGGGCAGATAAAAAGTTTCAACCTTTGCTGGTGGGTTTTATTGGACCCCAAATTTGAGATCGTTGTGCATATTTAATTTGTGCAATCTGGGTATGTCCTTTACCCTATCTCCAGTCGAAACTTGTGATAAACCCTTCTTCTTCTTGTTCTTCGAATTGGTGATTGCAACCTGCGATTGGAAGAACTCTCCAGTTCCTCTCCTACAATGAGCGGCGACAGGAAGCGGAGAATAGTTTTTCCGATTAGCAGGTCAATTCTGATTTACTGCCTAAAGTGTTGAATCGTTCCAAGTTTTTGATTCTTTGAAAAGTATGCGTTCTACATGGTTACTGTATCATCGGACTTTGAATTGTTTACTCTGCTCTTTTTTTGCATGACATCAAATTCTACTTGTTAAACGTATTTGATCTGCTTTGTAAGGTGGGATTGATTAAATTATTACTGTGCATGTAACAAAAGCGAGCTTTTTACTGTTTCAGTACGTAGTTAGTGATGATATAGAGCTTGAACATGTCACATGCAGTTCTCTATTTAACAATTATTTTAACTAGAAATATCCCGCGCTTTCCTGTGGGGACTTTTAGATTCGTCATATAATCTTGTCCCGAAGAATGCAAGAGTTGTATATTTTGTTTGATAGTCACTTTGGTGCAACATCAAGCTTTGAGTTGTTTGCCTTTTGAAACTGTAGTCCATCATATTATTAATGTCCATCAACAAACACTATACATTTCAGAAATCCAAAAACCAACCAGAACTCCAAATCCTCTTTTGTTCCTCCTTCCTCTAGTTCTCTCAAACTTTCTTCGTTTGGATCCGACGACACACAACTTAGCCTGGCTGCTAGCCACACCAAAAGTTAGGCTGAAGTGTTTTACTGCCTCTTAAAGTGTTTTCAGCATCTCTGAAAAGAACCTGCAGAAGCAGCATAGAGAGTTTGGAGTATTGTATCAATCCCTTCCCTAGGTATCCAGCTATCCTAATATTATACATCCAAACCCACTTGATGCATCACCTGAAATTCTTTCACCTGCCAAAGAACTAAGAAGCCTTTGACCAATAGCAAAACGAAAGGAAAAGAAGTACACAAAGCATAGACATCGAGCTCAGCGACCAGGATTTATCAAACTAAGAGGATCAAAGTTTAAATATGTAGTATCAAAGTTGAGCAGAGTTGTTTGCTATGGCCCTAACCTCGTTAAGAAGAGGAAGAAGCTCCCCTTTTGGTGTCTTGCCAAAGTAACTGAGACTCAATGAACATTTGAAAACGTGAGATTTAGCAGCTCATAACTCTAACCATTTACCTTGTAATTATTACCCTACTGAGCATGCATCTAACTCTAACTACCATCAAACGCACCATAACCATAATGTATACAGTTTTCATAAAGAAGGCAACAGCAAAAACCAGATTAATAGTTAAAAGAAGACGGGAGCAGAGAGATTAAAGAAGAAGGAAAAGAAAACCTTTGGTTAGCTCCAGTGTAGAAGCACATTGATGGCAGTCCCACCACTCTAAGTTTGTAGATTTGCGATATAGAACTCGAGAGAAGTACTGGGAAGCAGAGGTAGGGGAGGCATCAGCCAAAAAGAACTATTGAGTTGCGAGAAAGTGTTATCACATTATGTAGTGAATCGGCTTGCTTTCGCTATGAACAGGAGGTACTTGAAATCTGTGATCCCTGCTTCTTCTCTACAATATATGGGCCGAAGCAGTTCCAATAAGCAGCTCATTTGCTTTCTCTACCATCATGTGAGAAATTGATCTATGAGTGACTGGTGTTGTGAAGTCAAACGTCAAGACGACGTGTACTGAAGCTCACCAGCTTCTCTGAAGTGATATTCTGAAATTGTGAATCTGGTAGCAGGCATCTAACCCTTCCAAAGTTGGAAAGAAATTTGGCTGCACAAAGGTAGAAAAACTGGTTAGATTCATAAAAATGGCTTGACTAGCACATAAAAGCTCAAATACAACTTGCTGTAGGAAATCCCACAAAATTTGTTACTATTATATTCTTAACTTTTGAGAACCATTTAGTGTCAGGAAATCATGTTGTGGCTTGTTCTTTTTGTAAGGTGACATGTTTATTAGCTAGAGGCCAATTGTTTGTCTTTGCTTTTGTCTCTCTGTCTGCTGTGAAAAGCTTATACCAATAACAACAAAATCCAACCATTGTTAAGGCTTCAGATACGCGTGGCAGCAGCACTTTCTGTACCTCTGTCAATACATTTTCATGCTCTTCTTTATTTGTCATTTTTTGTCACTATTTTCTGACTCGTCAACCTGTCATTCGAGTTTTGTAACTTGTTTTCCCTTATCGTTGTTAAACTCTTTAGTTACCTAAGGGATCGGAGGCTCTTCTGCGATCTGCTCAAATGACTGAAACAAGAAAAGGGTCCCTTGACATTGACTTGGAGAGTAATGAGGATGCTAAAACACATGCTTCCCCGTTGACGGAGGAAGACATTGCACCTTGTTCGACCGACTCAATGGTTGGATCCAAGGAGGTTCTGAAGTAACTCATTTATGATAGCTGCCTTCTATCTTAACTACTTTGAAACGTTGGAGTGGACGAGATCTTAATTCATCTGCAGTTGCAACGTGCAGGAGAAGGACAACTCGTATACCTTGCCGCCTTTGTTTGAAAAGATCTCATGTTTCCTTCATCTAGCTGTTTTCGGAGATCTTGGGGTAATTCTTTTTATATTGTGATGTTTGATAAGTCTATGGAGGAAACCTATGATAACTGCAAGCAACTGATAAATGGTTATAACATGTTTTACAGGTTTTGACAAGGCAATCGTTACAGCTTTTAACAAGACACTTGCTCCAAAAGCTTTTTGGCCCCGACTTTCCTCGCGAATACCTCGACCTTTCTTCTAATATTGTGAGTTAATTAGTTTCCAATGTTTTAATTGCAAGCTTTGTAACTGTGTGCACCAGATTTCATTGTGTTAATTGCATTCCCCTAGTTAAGGTTGCTTCTAGAACAAGTTACATCTTGATCTCATATTTGTTTTATGTCGTCCCTCGTTCTAGATCGGCTCTTTCCTGATGGGATGGTTGGGCGTCGTATTCAAAGCACGCATATCCACGGTGTCTGATCATCTTGCCACTGGATTAACGACCGGTTTCTTGGGAAGCCTCGCAACGTTCAGTGACTGGAATCAGAAAATGCTTGATCTGGCTGTTGATGGCAAATGGCTTCGAGCTTTTTTTAACTTGCTCCTAGGTACGATCCCAGACAAATGAACCACATCTCCTTTCACATGTATTCTATGCATATATTTTCTGCTACTCTTGTCTTTGGCAGGCCTGATTCTTCCAGCATTCGCAATCAAATTTGGTGTATGGACTGCCAAACTCTACGAGCAGCGACTCGAAACGCAAAATTGCGGACACTACAGTAGCGGATGGAGAGTAAACAGTTTCAGGCGCCACTTAACCGTGATGATAGTTCTGGCATTGATGCTTAGCCTTCTATGGACTCTGAGTGGCATATTTCTGTGGAAAGAGTTCAACAGTAACGACATTAGAACCAAGGTTGCCGAGCTATTGATAGCTTTGATAGTTGGTCCGCCAGGGGTATGGATCAGGTGGTTCTTAGCACTCAGCCTAAACGGGCGCGGATTGGGGAGATCAGGCGTCCTGAACTGGTTACCGTTCGGTACACTAATCGCCAACATCTCCGCATCATGTATCATGGCAGCACTTGCAACCGTCAAGAACAAGGTCAGTCAGCACTGAACAATTCTGATAAATATTTCACTCTTGCCACTTTCGATATGATGGAAAAAGCTCTATTTTTTACCAACCGTGTCCAGATGGATACTAAGAACAGTGAGATAATTGCAACCGGGATTCAGTTCGGGTTCCTGGGTTGTTTGAGTGCTGTGTCGACATTCGTGGCAGAGTGGAATGCCATGGAAGGGGAGAGTACCAAAAGGTGGAGAGCCTACGTATACGTTTCTGGAACGATTCTGCTCTCATTTACTCTCGGAATCCTGATATACGCAATTCCTGTTTCGTCGAAATGATAGGAAGAACGAGCGAAGATTGTGTTCTTGTCGAGGATTAGAATTTAAAAACTGAAGTTATACCACTCGTACGTAAGTCAAATGTCCAAAATAAAGGAGTGTCGATGAGATTTAAACAATAAAACAGTGTTAAAAAATATAAAGCGGCCAACTCTGTATAGCCAATATCTTTCTTTGGTTTTGCCGATGAGATTTCTCAATCGCTGCAACTCTGTATAGCCACCGGAGGGATGAAAAAGTCAGATGAGAGATCTGGAACATTGAAACCCACTTCCTCAATGGTCCAAGTTTCTTCCATCTTCGTCTTGTGTTTCCTCATAGCCACCTCACCATATTTGGCCAGGGTCGCCACAGAATGCCCAGAATGTGCGATCATGATTCCTTCCACGGGTCTGTAATCATCTAGAACGAATTGATCTAGGTCTCCCAGTAGACTGGATCACGGCCAATGGGTCGGATTCGGGTCAAATTTAAATCCTCCATGCCAACAAGAAGTCCAGTCTTTTGACTGAAGTAGCCGGACAGACGTGCCTTATAATTTCAGCTGGACTTCCAGTTCTGGGATTCAATGTCCAGGGAAGAGCATCCAGCTTCAGGATAAAGCAATCTTCGCCATTAATCTTCTTCTCCCTTATGCACCTTGCTTTAGAAAGTAAGCTTGTTGTGGTTCTTGGATCAAGACCCTGAATTTAGTTTACACAAGCAAAAAGAAAAGGTTCAATGCCTTGGATAACAAATCTGCAGATATCTAGCATGCGTATATAACTGCTAAGACACAGGTACCTGAAGAGCACGACAAAGGGGTCGAACCGGTCCTTTAGTAGTGCGGCCGCGAAGCAAAGACGTTTGGCGCCAAACAAGCTTGCCATCGCAGCCAGACTGCCACCTACAGCAACCTCAACAGACCACATGTCTGGATTCATCTGACAGAGAACGAATACACCCGCCTTGGCACCACAAGCACCGTTCTGATTCTTCAACACTTTCGTGGCGTTCTCGAATTCCAAGGTCAACATCTTAATCTTCCCCCTCGCACAGAATTCCCGATGGAGTTCTGCAGCTTCTGCCCTCCAGATGCAGCAGTGTACTTCTGCAATATGTACTGAGCAGATGATGTTTCCTGCAGAAACCAAGTCCTCTAAGCATCAACTAATGAAAAGCAACAAACTTTCACATTGTTTCCAGTCCAGTTTGGATCTATTTATTAGCTGAGAAACACTAGTGTAAAGAAGAAAGGAAATTGAATAGGGAAAATACATTTGTTAATAATATGGACAGCAAAACAACAACAATTGCTCAGCTAAGCCGACCGATCTGGAGTATCAAATAGTCAAAAAGCTAAAACAAGAAATCCCCTTCATATTCTACCAACCAAATGCATGGTATTCAAGCCAAATGATTCGACTCTTGTCAGGTATTAAACACCTCCCTAAATTCAAACTTCTTCCAATTAAAAATTCAACAATAGGGGAAGAAAATGGGAAACAATCAAGAGAACTGAAGCTGCAAATTTGCCAAAAAAATTTAAGTTCCCAGAAAGAAGCAAACAGAAAGGGGGAAAAGTTTGTAGAGTGGAATTTTTTACAATGGGAGTGTCTTTAATGCTGAGCATAGGAAGCAAAGGAGCCATGGTGCTAACGTCCGGAGCCAACGGCGCACCCATGACACCAAGCAGCACCTTCAGATCAGAGCTCTTGTAAGCCGCAGCATAAGGCGTCCTGAACATCTGTCCTTTCACTGGTCCAAACCCGACCAGGCGGGTTCCAGGTCCGTTTCTCCGTCAGCATCGGGACTTTCCATTAACAGCGTCACAGGAGTTTCACTGCATTTCTGCTTCTTCCGAACGCAACTCAATGACCACCTTGTTAATCCAAGGCTTGGGATTCCTCTGTTGGTTCAACCAAGCGAACAAGTTAGTAAGCACAGATGCAATGAATTAATGGTAGAGAAGAGAAAGCTAGGATAGGAGGAATTAAAGGCATAATCCAAGTGATTACCACTCTTGTCTGAACCCAGCAATCGAATCTTCCATCGTAGATACCTCGAAACTTGTCGTACCTTGGAATCGGAGTAGGCCAGCCAGAGACTCTAGGCTGAAACACCCTCCAACTGTCTTCATAGCTCTTTAATTTGACAGCAGAAAGCAACTCTGGCTCTACAGCCGTCCCCATACTCGAATCAAAGGAGAAGACACAATCCTCCATGTATCTAAAGAAGACAATTTCCGGCTTCTCCGGATGCAGACAGAGCACAGAGCACTTGTCAAGTTCATACTTACCCCATAATAATGCTGATGATGATGAAGTGGCCGTCTTCAACACTATATCACATTTTTTGGTCCACCAATATTCATCATCTTCCGCTTCCAGTCTCCAAACACTCAAGGCATACCTTGAACTATCACCTACTCCTTCAACAACTTCCAAAAATATCATGTGAAAATCACCTTGCGAGATGGAGATATCCCAACTTGATGAGTCGGTTCCACACTGAAGAATCTACAGGCATCTCAGAGGGGGCAAGACGCGTGCAGAAAGGGTCAGAAAACAAAATCATTAAGCGATTAGAACTGACTTCTTCACACTTTATCAAAAACAGCCGCTCCTTCCACCACACTATATTGGACCGTGTTTTTCTTATGTAATTCCTAGTTAGGCTCCGACTCCATTGCCACTTCTCGGAACAAAACACGTGCATGATCATGTCCGTGCCACACTGTAAAAGATGCACCACACGGAAATAATACTCAGTTTATCGCGAAAAAAAAATATGATGCTAGTTTATTTTAAAAAATCCAAAATGTGATTTCTATTAGCCTGAAAATTTCGCCTATCGATATAATGTTCTTATAATCGATAGTTTTCGTGTTGGATCATCATGTTTAACCATTGACTGATGTTGATAGTTAAACATGAAGTTCCAACAAAGAACATAAAACCCAACAACTCGAACAAAATTACACTACAAGAAAATATAATTTTATAGGGACCGTAACTATACGAATGTTTCAGATGACTAATCTGCTGGTCACTAAAGATCACTGATGACCATTCTGACCTCTTACCGAAAAAATAGTCACTAACGTACTTAATACATTTCATATTTTGGCTACCTACCCTATTTTTAATTGTCTAAACCTAACAAGTCACCCCATGAGTCCATATGTGCCACAAAACATAACTAGTCTACACAACATTTTTGAGATTCAAAATTTATCATATATATTTTTCACCTCATCATCTAAATATAAGGTAAAGGCATCATAAACCACACAACCAAAACAACAACACCAATATATAAACAACCAAACCCTCCCTCCCCCTTCCAATTCCCAACACCAAGAACACACACACACACACAAACAATGGGAATTGTAAGGGTTCAAGACATAGCCTCGGAATCGAAGGAGGCGATCCCGGAGGAGTTTGTGAGGCACGAGGCCGAGCAGCCAGCAATCACGACCGTTAGTGGGGTCACCTTGGAGGTCCCCACGATTGACCTGAGCGATCCGGACCAGGAAAAGGTTCAGAGGCTGGTGGTGGAAGCCAGCAGAGAATGGGGAATGTTCCAGATCGTGAACCACGGCATCCCTACGGAGCTCACTGAGAGGCTCCAGGATGTCGGGAGGACGTTCTTCGAGCTGCCGTTGGAGGAGAAGGAGCTTTATGCAAAGTCGCCAGGTTCGATAGAAGGGTATGGGACCCTTCTTCAGAAGGAAGTTGAAGGCAAGAAAGGATGGGTTGATCATTTGTTTCACAAAGTTTGGCCTCCTTCTGCCGTTAACTATAGGTTTTGGCCAAGGAATCCAGCTTCCTATAGGTAATTATTTTGAACACTATTCAGGAAACTTCATTTTCCTTTTTCTTTGTTTAAGGTTTGAAATTTTCAAGTTTTTTTTACATAATTAATTTTTTTTCAAAAGAAGAAATTGCTATTGTCATTGAGTTTTTAATAATTTTGAGATGAACAAAGCTCTTAAAGATATGAAGGTTTCAATTTTGGATGATCAAAGGGTTTTGTTCCAAGATTGAGAATATAACAATTCGATATGCAACTTATTATTAATTTTGTTGGAATCGGGAGACTGTGATATCGTTCGCCTCGAATTATGGTTAATTTACCATCTTATGTGATACATAACTCATTGATCCAAAATCATGACAACATGGTATGAATTCTATGAATCATATATGGATTTTCGAAATCCAATTTCATATTTTTTTGTTTCTTATGAATTGGATGATCTTAAACGTACCTAAAAATATTCATGATTGTTTAGGGCACTGAGTCAGATTAACTAAATATGAAAAATACCGTACATGCCATTTCCTCTAGACTTAGAGGAGGGCAGGATAGTATCTCGATTAATACGATCATATGTCCCTCAAAAATAGAATATTTATATTTTTCACTAATCCTTACATGAATTATAATCCAAACCCAATATTAAACCAATATAATTACTATTTTGCATTCCCATAAACTCACAAAAAAATAGTACTCAATAATTATTTTCCTTTGTTAGGGAGGTGAATGAGGAGTATACAAAGCAGTTGCATGGAGTAGTGAACAAGCTATACAATAGCCTCTCCTTAGGGCTAGGTTTGGAAGCTGGTGAAGTAAAGGAAGCACTTGGTGGGGATGATTTGGTCTACCTAATGAAGATCAACTACTACCCGCCTTGTCCACGACCCGATCTAGCCCTCGGCGTCGTGGCCCACACCGACATGTCCTCGCTCACCCTTCTCGTCCCCAACGACGTTCAGGGACTCCAAGCTTCAAAGGATGGACAATGGTACAACGTTAGGTACATCCCTAACGCCCTTGTCGTCCACGTTGGCGACCAGATGGAGGTAATTCAATCAAAACCCTTTCAATTTCATCGGCCTTCGAATCCATATAATATGATTCATCCTAATGCGCTTCGAATAATTAATATTGGGTTGGTCTTAGTACAAACCAGAAACTAGTACCACATTATATAGTACATTTGTTGAATGTGTAAAAAATAATGAAAAGAGTACCATATGATATAGTACAAAATTTTTAACTAGCTAGTACCATCCTTTTAATTTAGGTAGTTTGACCAATTAATTTCTCCCTTATTTTTTTTTTTTGCCGGAAATCAGTATGATAACAGTATTATCGAACCATTACCTAAACTATGGCCGTTTTGGACATAAAAAAATTCGGTAATTACCGATAACAAAAATTTCGGTTAGTAAATGTAATTGTTTATTTTGGGACAGTTTTAGTGTGCTCCTTAAAATACCGGAAACTCCCTTTCTAGTACAACAACCAAAAAAGTTAGGTTTAACTAACTAACAAACAAAAGAAGTGGTCTATTTTTCATGAATTTGGTGTTTCAATTTGCTCCTCAATTTACGAAGCAAGACAAAGACGTACCCAAGATTGCAATCGAGTTCTTTGGGATCAAGTTTGTGAGACTATTCGATTATTCAGTAGGAAGAATCGATTGTCGGTGTCAGCGGATCTAAAAATGACCCTCTTAGGCTACGGCTTAATTCATATCTAAGTCTAAAAGTTCGATATGTGATTTTTTTCACATTCAAAAGGTTTATTAGTATACATATTTTTGCATCCTCGTCAATACATTTCAAAATTCATACAATTTATCTCATCACATCCAACCATCATGGATCTACCACTGGTCGATGAATGTACGTGGTATGTGTATGTGTCAAGTCCTAATGCTATTGAAGTTAAACCACTTTCCCCGGATTTTTAAAAAAGCTACAATTTTGTATACTTGGAGAGAATTTTGCGATGTGTTTGGTCTTATGGGGTTTGGTCGCAGATAGTGAGCAATGGATTCTACAAGAGCGTGTTGCACAGGACAACAGTGAGCAAGGACCAGACAAGGATGTCTTGGCCGGTGTTCTTCGAGCCACCAACGGACCACGTGGTGGGCCCTCACCGGAAGCTGGTGAGCGAGAACAATCCGGCCAAGTATAAGACCAAGAAGTTTGGAGAGTACTGTTACTGCAAGCTCAACAAGATTCCTCAGTAGATTGGCATGCACGTGAAATTACGTATATGGAGTCGTATATGCTCTGCGTTGTGTGTCTCTACGACGTCGTTCCAATGTATGGTCAATCAACGTATACCTTTATATTTGGTATCCTAAGAAAAAATTATCACTTAATGTATTGTTTAGAATAAATACTAGTCGCGGAAACAGTATGATTCTAGTATGAACAATTTGAAAATAGCTCAAAATGATACAGAAATTCATATACAAAGCTTATATTTGTGATATTCATGGGCCGAACAAACGTAATTTGGATTTAATGAGTAACGAATTAACGAAATAGAAATTTGTTGAGTTACCACCCTTGAATATGTATGCTAGCTTTTTTAATGCAGGTTTTAAATTGGAAACTAAATATAATGTGTATGATACTGTCTTGATAAAAAAATAAGTAAATATGACTACGGTATACATATCGGGTTACAAAATTATTTATGCAGAGATCACAAGTTCGAATCACGCAGTTAACTGCATTGTGTTTGATAACCTAATAAATTTTAAATTCAAATCCAACATACATATATATATATAAACATCGATAATAAATATTTCTTGTATTTTTTATCTTTTGTAATAATATTCCGCCAAATCAATCTATCACCGAGAAAAAAAAACAACCAATGTTCTTCTTGATCACACATAATAGCATGGGCCCCACTATCAAAATGGGCTATTGGCTAACAGCCCACTTCTACCTATACTAATTTTGCTACATTTCTCTGCTGCATTTCTTTCAATTACATGATAACTTTTTTATTTATCTATGATATCACTTTGATACATTCGAGATAAGAAACAATTACAAACAGTATCATAAAAGTAAAATTTTTCGTGCCACTAAATAAACTGTTCTATTATCGTGAAGAGGGACGAAGATGATAATTTGTTCACTGACTCGAACGTCGAAGTAGAAGACGAAAATCATTCTCATACCGTTTCTAGGTGTCGCATCATGGATAAGATTTGAATCGAAACCCACAACCATTTTATCGGTTGCCAACAACGGATACACCAACATAACGAATGTATTCAGATCGATTAGCGTAATTGTCATATTGTGGACGTGTAGGATTCTCATATTTACATATCAATTAGGAAACCAGCTTAACGTACCAACTCCATGTCTACATCTGCAACCAGGCTAATGGTCTGAGAACCCATTCTGTCGGATCATTTCGAGATCGTTGGCTCATATCATTTTTGAGCCAACTTTCATCTAACAGCTGAAAATAATGGGGTAGTTTCAGAATAAAAAAATTGGAAAAAATCACATGAGTGTGGTCATTGTACAAGTATGTTATGTCGCTAATACGACCATTCTACGAGCTCGTTATTTCGTTGTTACGTCCACCTTATGAGTAGTTAAATTCATCATCATTATGTTTAGTTTACCACTCTTTTATGTCGGTGATATATACACTTTTACGAGTCTATTATACGTTTTTTATTGTCATTTTGATGTTTTTATAATTCCCATTATAACCCTGATAAAATTCCAACCATTAACTTAAAATTGACAAAAATAATTTTAAACCATTAAATTAACTATCGAATTGATAAAAAAAAAGCTCGGGACCATTAGCTTTTTCGCCTTAATACACCAGCCGTAATCAAATCTTACCATCCAACGATAGATTCAATACTTAAAAAGGCACAAAATTAAACATTGGCACATTCTTCCAAGGCACATACATAACTCTAAAAATACATAAAATTAAACCTTCACGTTTCCATACAAATTCATTGAGTCTGGTGGTTAGGTACAGAAAAAGTGAACGAAACTACTCTTCACTTCCCGACTGTTTAAATCCCCGCATCGCAACGCAGCCAGTTTCATCATTCACAATCAAGAGCTAACAATGGAGGTGGAGAAGTTCCAAGAGCTCGCCTACAATGGCGGGACTGCGAAGCAGCTTCCGCCTCAGTTCATCCGACCCAGCCACGAACGACCCGAGAACACCGAGGCCATCGAAGGGGTCGCCGTCCCTGTCGTGTCGTTGGCGCAGCCTCACGATGCCCTTGTTAATCAGGTGAATTTTTAGCTTATTTTGCTGAGATATACATCAATTATGATTTGATATGGAGAGAAATTAAGGTGTGAATCATGTTTGAAACTTTAAGATTAGGTGTCGAAAGCGTGTCAGGAATGGGGGGTTTGTGGCGATAACTGATCACGAAATATCATCAAAATTGATCGAACGACTTTAAGAGGTCGGGGTGGAGTTCTTTGCCTTGTCTTTCAAGGAAAAGGAAGCCTACGCGAATGATGCAGCTAGCGGGAAATTCGAAGGGTATGGGACTAAGATGCTTAAGCAACCCAATGAAAAGATCGAGTCACTGCACTTCTTTCTAAGATCAACCGTCAATTTTGGCCAAAACATCCTCCATGTTATAAGTATGCTAATTAATTTTGGTGATTTTCAATACTACAATTAATTCGAATTTGATAAAATGGCCGGATTTTGGAAACTGCCGCACGGTCACGGGTCACCAGATTGGGTTGGGCTCGCTACGGTTTGGTTAAATTCAGTTGGTTAACCACCTGAAACGGTTAATTAACTGGGTTAAATGTTCACTAGAAGTTTTTGCGAAATGGTCAGCGGAGTATAAACATTTTACACAATGATGCCAAATTTATGGATTGTTTCTTCATTATATAAGAGTTTCTATGTAAACTGGTTGCTTAACTATATGCATTATTTCACCAACTGTTTTCACCAAATTAATCTTATTGGAATCTCTGGTCATGAAACTAATTTTTTTTTTATTTGTTCGGGTCGACCCCATACCAAATGTAGCGGGCATGCTAGGGTATCACCGGTACATATACCCCTGTGTAAATGTCACATAGGCATCAATGAGATGCCACATTATTGTTGCTAGCAGCTACGTAAAAGGTACTGGAGTGTTCGATGCTCAAAGAGTACGGATATCCCCTATATGGATATCACATAAACGCCAACAAGGCACCACATCGATGATGCCCAAGATCGTTGGTGCTAAGGTGGCGGGTTGGTAGCCACATAAGGGATATCTGTATTCTCAAACTGTCAGAATTATTATTATAATTATATAGTTGATCGTCTGACTCAGTATATTTTATATCCGGGTTAATGATTCATTTCATGATTCATTTCATTATGTACAAATTAAATTCTGATAATACAATCTTGAAATTCAATTCACATAAACAGTCAAAAAATGACAAAACATATATTTATCATTTTATCTGTGTAATGTCCCTTCTCCAACATATCAAAACAGAGAAGTGACAGAAGAGTACAACAACGAAATCCTGAAGCTAACAGACAAGATACTCCAGTTACTATCAGAAGGCCTCGGATTAAACCCAGAAGCTCTGAAATCGAGCTTAGGAGGAGACGAAATCGAAGCCGAGATGAAGCTTAACCACTACCCACCTTGCCCTGAGCCTGAGCTGGCTCTTGGAGTTGAGCCTCACACAGATATGTCTGCACTCACCCCTTTTGGTCCCAAATGGCGTCGCTGGCCTCCAAGTGTGGAAAGATGGAAACTGGGTTGCTGTTGATTTCCTCCCTGGCTTGATCCTTGTCCATGTCGGAGACCAAATCGAGGTAAAAAAACAAAATGCGGTGTTGACTGGAATTGGTATTTTTGGATACGGTTGTTTTGGGGTTTGATGTGGTTTGTTTGATCAGGGTACGTGTAGTTCGGATATGAGAACTTTTTTTCCGATATATTTCGTTCTGACACGTCTTAAGCCATGTTTACACATCAAGTGCTTAGATGTGTTGCTTATAATAAAAGTTTCTTCACATATGGAACCCTTTCCTCTTCAACCGTGGAGCATCAATTTCAATCACTAGTGACTCTCGAGTTTACCTACTCAACACAAGTGACTCCAATTTCGGAAATTTCGAAATGAACTTGTTAAACTCCTCGTTCCGACTTCATTTCCCTACACATAACACGCACTACTTCAACATTATTGTCTGGTGCCCACGAAACTTGGAGTCTCTCCTCGCTCTCGTACCAGCCATGCAGGATTTCGAGAGATTCCACCCTGCTAATCTTGAAATCAGAACCAGAACATAATCCACTAGTTTTCAGGGTTTTTCAGGCTCGGAAGGTCTTGAATTTGTATGCTTCGAATTGGGTGGACAACTGACAGTGTCAAAGTCTCCAAGTTTGAGGCGTACTTGATAATGCCATTCAGAATTCGATCTCCTTCGTCATTTCCGTCAGGAAATTCGATGTATTCGAGACTGAGAATCTGCAGAGAGGCTCCAAACCTCACAGAGGAACCCTAGGTCGGGTAACTTTGAGATTCCGTCTTCTTGGTCAGCGGAGGCGGCGGCCTTGTCGATGAATTCTCGTCGTTCCTCCATTCAAATTAATCAAAAGAACTACTCTGATGGCAGTCAACTAGGGTTAAAACGATTTAATAATTTATTATATAGGAATTTCATTTAGTTAGTCCTAAATATATTACCAATAAACTCGTAAATCGGTAAATAATCACAAAAAATCCATGAGATTTGGAAGGCAGAGATTTAACCAGAGGTTGGTTTCATTCTAGACGATTATAACTAGTTATTAATCATGCGAGTTTTCGATGACTTATAAAAAACTAGTTAGATAATTGATTGTATAATTATTAATATGTGAAAATAACTGATTATAAAAAAGAGCGAAACTACTTTACTTTCTGGATCATCCTGAAAATATAACTAGTTATAAAAACACGCAACTAATTTTAAAATAACTAGTCATAATTTCTTGTAATTTACACAATTTAGTAACTAGTCATAACTATTCGCAACTAGTTACACGGATAATTAGTTATTTGTTGGTTCCTGTATGGATAAATAGCGTCATACCACCTCCGATCAAGCCTCTGGCGTATTGCGCAGCCACAAAACCTAATAACGATTATGACACATAAGTGGCAATGTACATTCATGTATTCACTATTTTTGCGGAAACCCGAGTCTTCGTATGTAACTTGATGAGTCGTGCTATCTTGGACCTGAAATCTGTTGCGAAGAAATAAAAGACAGAGGAGCACAACCCAAGACCGAAACGTTACTACCCGTTGAAGTACACTGGTCATGCCTTGTATTCAGTAAAGCTTCCCTCTGCTCGATCCCATCCTCACCTTCCTCGATCATCGAAGATTCTGTGAATCTACGGCCGTAAAACCGCAAGAAATTGAGGGATTCCATCCGGGGTTGGCCGAGCAGAATCCCTCCTTCAAGCATCCCGACCACCGTCACCATACTGGGCCTTAAATAGGGCTCCTCGTGCACGCAACATAGTGCGATCCGGACCAACTTCTCCACCTCTTCGCTCCCCGCCCGCCCTTCTAACCTGGGGTCCGCCAGTTCCATGTACTTCCCCTGTTCGTGCATCTCCAACGCGAATAGTGGGAAGTACACCATCATGGCAAATTGCGATGATGTAGAGGACTGATGTCCTCCACTTCCGCCAATCTGGTCTCCTCCTCCTCCGCTGCTGCTGTCGTCCATGCCGTGGCTGGCCGATCTCACCATCGAGCAGTTCTTCCTCCCGCTGACGAGCTCCAGCAGCACCATCCCGTAGCTGTACACGTCGGTCTTCTCCGTAATGGCCGAATTCGTCAGCCATTCCGGCGCCAGGTACCCACGTGTACCCCTCATCGTAGTGAACAGGCTCGATTGCTCCGGCCCCAGCAACTTCGATAGGCCGAAATCAGATATCTTCGCCTGGAACTGATCGTGCAACAAAATATTCTCTGGCTTGACATCGCAATGTATGATCTTATGCTCGCACCCAGTGTGCAAGTACGCCAAACCGCGCGCGGTTCCCAACGCAATCTCACACCGCTCGCGCCACTCGAGAACCGGACCAGAATTTCCGAACAAGGTCCGGTCGAGCGAGGCCCGATTCATGTACTCATAAACCAACAGCCTCTGCCTCCCCTGAGCGCAGAATCCTCTCAGCTTCACCAAATTGACATGGTGGACGTTCCCTATTATGGCAATCTCAGTGCAGAAATCTCTCTTTCCCTGAATCCCAACATTGGTTATCTTCTTCACCGCAACATCGGACTTATCCGGCAGGGATCCCTTGTAAACCGATCCGAATCCGCCCGATCCAATCTGAACCTTGAAATTCTCGGTTGCTTCCTCGAGCTCCTCGAAATCGAACCGGAGCGGTAACCCCGGGATGTAGAATGCATCCAGCTCTTCCTCTGATGAATATGAATCATCCGCGTCGCTTAGCTTTCGTTTCAGTTGTTTTGAAATCTTCCTCCTTCTCCATAGTAGGAAAGCTGTGGGGAAAATGATTATGAACGCAATGCAGGGTAAGAGAATGATTGCGGTCAACGGAATCGGATGCTGCTTCCCTTTGTTGACTAATTCCTCATTGCCTTTTGTATTGTTCTTGGCTGATTGCATAACTTTGCTGAATCCCACCTGGTAGATGAAAACTTTGACTCAGCCATCCGTAACCCTAATTTCTTATTCAGTTCTAACTGCATGTTTAGAAATCTTACCTGATGATTTTCAGAACCCGGATTCGACATGACGGATCCGAGATCATCCTCAACTGCGTAGCACGAACCGGACGAATTGTGGTAGAAGATCCCCAAGCAAGAACAGTCCTGTGTGCAGAAATCCTGACAGACTGACAAATTGACCGCGAAGTTCATCGGCTGGGAGAAATCGATGGCGAAATAATCCGCACCGTCCCCGATGCTTACATATGATGAAGAATTCGAGGTCGAATTCTTGCAGGATTGTACCAACGATGAACCGTCGCTGGGTACGCATCCATCAAAGGAATTGGAATTACTACTACTGCTTCGTTTGGCATCTTTGGCTGGACTGAAACCTGACGGGCATTGACAAGTCGGATTGTCCCCTGAAGAAACAGAGCACAATCCCATTTCGCCGCAAATGAACGGAATTCGACAGACATTACTTGGTCCGTTTAGCTCCTCCTTCATCCCGTTAGAGAAACTGCTTACGACGAGCTGTCCTGAAGGGGACAGCTTTGCAATGCGGAACTCTACCGAAGGCAGAGCCACCCGAATCACAAGGTTCGTCCCGTTCCGGCCGAACAGGAAAACCCCTGTTCCGTTCACCGTCATGAAATCCACCACGTGATTCGAGTTCGTGTAAGCTTTAGGATCCATCGATAGCTTCCAGTACGTCTTCCTTCTCCACGTAAGCACGGCATCCGAGTCGGCAAACCCGAGCCGGTAATCCCCCGTTGAAAAATCTTCGCTGGAAACAGAGCCGGACAGCATTTTCCCACTCTGTAGTATCTGCCCGGCAACAATTGTATCCGTCGGGTTGTCGAACGTTTCCCAGACAGAAACGTTTGACCGGTCGAGCAACCTGAGGTTACCCGACTCGGTCAGGTGTAAGCCTGAAACAGAGGATTTCGAGATGGTCGACGGAGTGGACCATTTCGGAGCGCCCTTGTGGTCGGAGATGGTGATTCCGTTTCCGGTGAGGGTCATGGTTCCGGAATTGGAGATCGGGGAATCGCGATTCGCCGACCAGACGACGGTACCGGAAGCAGAGTGGATGACGCAGAGGTAGAATCTGGACTGTTGACCGCCGGGGTTGAAGATGGCGGCTTTGAAGGTGCCATTCTTGGAGAAGAGGAAAGCTCCGGAGTTGTCGACGAATCGGAGGTTGGTTGCTGTGAAGTTGGGGGAGATGAACTCTTTGGAAGGAGGAGCTGAAGAGACGAGAAGTAAACAGTGAAAGAAGAAGAGAGGGAAAGCAGAGGAAAGTGGAAGAGTTCCCATGAGAGGGAAAGAGACGAAGTGATGATGATGATAGTGGGTTATTGATTTTGATTTGAATAATTCAGATTGTGAAGGAGTTTAGGTCCAGAAAAAAAGGGATTGTCTCTAGTGAATGAATTCTAATGTCATTTTCTCTGCAAAGAAGAAAGAATTCTGTTCAAATTGGCTTTACCGTTGACTTCTCATTCATGTCACTGTCTTTCTGCAACCACACCGGCTGGTTGGTGTGAAACCATGTCCCATGGTCCGGTCAGGGGATGTTTCGGAGTCCAGACTAGGGTGTGAGTTGATCGTGTTGATTTTTAACCAACCACATTCGGTGTATGTCAAAATAGGTATAATACGAAGAGAATGGCCTGAAATGCGTGTCTGGTTACATAAAATGTTCAAAACCTTAACCGATTGACCGCCTAATTAGTTGAGGGTTTTTTTTTACCAAAGCCCATTGAGCAATTCTCATAAAGAAAACCAAAGACTCATCGAATCAGCATACACAAGTCTATCAAAAAGTGCAAATCCAACTTTGCAAAGGACCTAATTAGTTAAGATTAAGTAGTCAATTGGTTTTATTAACCCGTTAATTAACTGTAACCGAATGTCAACCCATACAGACTAGGACGAAACAACAAATTGAAGTATATTTCGTTGGATTTTGATAGTTTGTTTTAGTGTTATATATGGTTCAAAATGAAGTTCTAGTAATACGACTTTTTAATATCTTCGACAAAGTACCTAACCTTCATTCATAATCAAACGATTTTACAAAACACAACAAAATACATTATGACGTGATTGATAGCGAACAGTAGATCAGGAACATAGACAACATTATAAACACCTAGGTGCATCTCAATGCAAGCAAAATAATCAACTACATGATTGTCTTCTCTACAAACACGAAGAAACTCGAGCTCGTGTAATTGGTCAACAACAATAAAGTGCTTATGAACCTCAACCTCCTTACGACATATCAAGTGAATAGCATAACGAACCGTATTCTCCGAGACACCTTCTCTCCAGCTTTTTTTGAGATCTGTCACAACAACCCTTAACTCAATTTGAGTAACACAACCAAGTTTCCGTTAAAAGCCGTTAGAACAAGGCCAGCTAAATCACGTATCCAACCTCTACAACTGCTTGAACTGTCTCCGAAATAAATATATGTTTGATCTCTATTTTATTGGTCATTATGATTGACTAGGAGATGAGAAACAGATATGGGTTGGTGATGGGTGTGAATGATAGCTTATTAAAATCTGGTGATGGCATCATCTTGCTGCTGAGGATTTCCAGCAAAATTTGTTAAACCAGATAGATAAGTACAGCTGTGGGTCAACTGAGGAATTCCATTGTTTTTATTTCTTAGAACAAGGATCGTGATTCATGAACTATAGCCACGTTGACATGCCAGCTTTATAGAATACTAAAATTCAACCAGATTATATATAATATGGCATGTTGTTCATATGTTACATCACATATTTGGTTAGCTAAAAACCTTTGATGGTTTACTGTTGTACAGTTTGAAGTGCAGAATGTGCGAGATAATGGGTACTTCATACATTCTACATTTCAAAACGATTTCTAACGATTGTTTTTAGTTGAATTTTTAATAAACCAACCATCTAGCTTATTTGAGGTGATATTATTATGTCAACAAACAATACATAATATAACTATTTCGATGGAGTATTAACTAGAAAACAACTTTATTCAAAGAGTTATTGTTGGCTCCGTAAGGATCTATGAACACGAAAAGACGGTGAAGCTTAAGGCTAAGACATCATTAAAGTGTTGAGTTTGTAAGATATGAATGAGATTTTTTTAGTAAGCCTAGACATAATAATATCTATCGTTTATTCATAATTATAATCAGACGATGTTTAGATAAATCAAACAAGTTATACATGAACATATGAGATAATATAAGATCATAATTAATAGAAAAAATGAACACCAAATGGTTGTAAACGGTTGAGGCCAACATGGTAGTCATTAGCTTTGTTGTCTTCCTGTTAGATATGCTTCATCTCGACCATCCCGTCTCAATCCATCACTTTCACAAAAATTGGTGATGAGTAGTGCTTGTGTGTGATCTCATTCTTTGTTGACAAAATTTAACTTAGACATGTGTATCTTACTGCACATATACTCTATGACTGCACATATACTCTATGATACTCTTTTTCCTAAAAAATTTGTATCTTAAGTACAACTCCTCACAACTCATCCCTATTTTCGAGCGAATCCTTAGGTTCCTGCTAATTGTTGTTAATAGTGTCCCTAAATATCATATAACATGCCACCTAGTGCGATATGTCAGATTTTTATGAATGATTGAGCCGTCGAAGTTGAAAGTAATAATTTATTATGGTTTTATCGGGATATATGGAACTAGCAAGTAATTTTTTTTTTGTAATTTCGGGGTATAATGAAAATTGTTAGAAGATCAGTGACCAATTCGTAATTGAAATCAGACTCATAATGTAAATTGTTGAAAGTTTAGTGGCCTTTCCGTTAGCAACGTCTGGCGCGAAGGTTTTGGATTCGCAGTTAGGGTTTACGTTCACCAATCACCAGGAATATTGCATTCTTGCTGCTCTTTACTTGTTCGCGGACGACATTTTTTGACGGTCGAACTCGCCGCCGTCGCCTACCTCCCCTCTAAGCTTCATTGTTGGAGCTGAAGCTTATCCAAATCTAACATTCTGCTGTATTTCGCGGAACGAGTAAGACCCAATTTGTTTTCGGACTTAGAGATTAAACTTCCATCAACAAGTTGGGATTTGCTTGTATTGATTGTCGTCAATTTTCCCTCTGTTACAGTCTGTGTATCAAAGGATTAGTCAAGCAAGCATCAATGAAGACAGACGAGGACAGCAATGCGCTTATCATGCCAGCTCGAAACAATAAGAGGAAATCCCAGAATAAGGTTTTGCCCCTAGTATGCTATTTTCATTGCTCTCCTCTCCTTTAGCTACTGTTATGTAAGAAGAACACGAACTCATTGAATGATTTGAATTCACTAGGAGAGTGAAGCAGCCAAGAGGGCAAAAACCGTCAAGTTGAGCAAATCTCAGAAGAGAAAGTTGAAGAAGTTGGAGGTGGATTTTAATGCAATCCCCTTCTGCCTGCTTTTATTTGGACGAATGAATTTTCCTCTTTTGTTCGTTAGGGCTCACTTTGTTTTGCTTATGTTCACAGGAGGAGAAGGAAAGGGCTGGTATGCTTTTGGAGAGTGTGAAGACCTTGGAGTAATGCACGATTGAGCTTTTAATCCTATTTCTTCCTTTGTTTTTTTACTTTCCCTATATGAGCTCTGTAGAGAACTTTGGGAGTTTGATGAAGCTTACCCCAACCACGCTTGATTTTCAGGAAGTACAAGCTCCCCGAGGAAGCATTTGATCTTTTACGGTCTTCAAAAGACATATGTCGGGTTCGTTTCATTGATAGTTTGTTTATTTCTCGTCCCCGTTGTAGGAAGTTAGCTCATTGAGTCAAGTGTCTTTGCAGGCTGAAACTGCAAAGGAAAAACGTAGAATGGCAGTACAGTTTTCGAAAGCAGGTTTAGAAGATCCAAATACTTTTCAACCTTTTAGGACGGTGGGTGAACATCCTGCATCCGACTCTGAAACAGAATCAACAGAAGAATTGTCGTCGCATGGCATCAACAAGGGCTTGGGAGGAGAAGCTCCGAAATGTAACGAGTCTGTCTCTCTGGTTTCTCGTCAACAAACAGTAAAAGGAAAGAAACTTCGTACTGATATTGTCCCTGTTTCCGAAGTTTCTGACAAGAAATATTCTGAAATGGATGACCAGAAGCCAACTCCTGGAAATGCAATAGACTATTCACCTTCTAAACATGATGGTGCTGTGGGAGAGGGCCTCAAATTGATGGTATGCTAACTTTTTCTGTTGATTTATACACTTGATTAAAATCATATCATTGCATGCCTTAAAGAATAGTTTGTTGTTGACGCTGGCAAGAATAGACAGTACTTGTTCATGCAGAGGAGCCCTTAGTGATAGTGGCTACTCTGCTTTCCATTTGGCAGGAAGGTGGCAATCTCCACTATTTTGGTTGAGATGCCAACTATAGCTGAATTGATAAGTATAAAAAGAACGAACTGTCGTTGTAGCATGATTAAGTTCCAATTTTTACTTGGTTCGAGACGAAAGATCAAGATGCCGTTTTTAATTAATAATTCTGCATGCAAGAGATGATGTGCATGCATCATATTGGTGTGAAGTACCGTGGCTATACAAAAGCGGATATCGTCATTTTCATATTTCGATTGGCTAATAGAAGCTGATAAATACTTTTCAGCAGAATAAGTCAGAAGGAAGCTCTACTCTTCCATTGGCCAGCTCTAGCAAGTTTCATGGTTGTTCAACAGAACGCCAACATACTACCCCGTCAGTGGTGCATGTAAAAAGGCCCGATGAAGTGGAAACAAACAGGAAGGATCTTCCCATTATTATGATGGAGCAGGAGATAATGGAAGCCATCAATGAAAATCTCACAGTTATTATATGTGGAGAAACTGGGTGTGGTAAAACTACTCAAGTTCCTCAGGTATTCCCTTCTGCCCTTGTTTCCTTTTCTTTTTCATTTTCTTAATGTCGATAGAAGCATATACTATAACTTATCGGCCTTTCTATTGATGATTTTTTCATTGTCATGTGTCAGTTCCTATATGAAGCAGGTTTTGGGTCTAAGAAATCTGCTGTTCATGGAGGTGTTATTGGTGTTACTCAACCACGTCGTGTTGCTGTCCTTGCCACTGCCAGACGTGTGGCATTTGAACTTGGTGTTCGTCTTGGTAAAGAGGTTGGATTCCAAGTTAGACATGACAAGAGGATTGGAGACAGTTCTGCTATCAAGTTTATGACTGATGGAATTTTACTTCGAGAAGTTCAGGTTTTGTTTCTTCTTCAATCCCAGAGAGTATTTACTTTTCTGGAATATTGCTTTCACCCTTTCTTTGTCCTTGGTTCCATAGTTAATTTTTTTTGTCTTGTGTGTATTGTTTGTAGTCATGCCTTCTTCGGCTGCTATTTTACAATTATTTTCTTCTTTGCCTCCCTTCTTCAATGCTTTCTCTCTTTCGAGCTTTGTTTGTATTTTCGTTTCCTGGGCTAATTATCTATGTTGCAGGTGATTTGTGCTCAGAAGATTTTACCTTGCATCCAATTTACTAATGTGATCCTTCTTCTTTTTCCCTTAAATGTAGAATGATTTCTTACTGAGGCGTTACTCGGTCCTTGTACTGGACGAGGCTCATGAGAGAAGCGTTAATACTGACATACTTATCGGGATGCTGTCTCGTGTCATTCAGCTTCGTCAGGTGAACTTTTGAGTACAAAATGCTTCCTTCTGAGCAATTTAACTGAGGAAGCTGATGTTTTGATACTTTTTTGTATGATGACTATCCTGCAATTGCAGAAGAAATACCAGGACCAGCAAGCAATGATTGTTTCAGGACAAAAGATAAGCCCCGAAAGTATGGTATTTCCTCTTAAACTTGTGTTGATGAGTGCCACCATGAGAGTAGAGGACTTTATCTCCGGTAAAAGGTTGTTTTGCAGCCCTCCCCCTGTTGTAGAAGTTCCTACCAGACAGTTTCCCGTGAGCGTACATTTCTCAAAGAGAACAGAAGAAGTTGATTATATCGGTCAGGCTTTCAAAAAGGTTAAGGCTATCCATCAGAAGCTGCCACAAGGAGGCATCCTTGTCTTTGTTACTGGTCAAAGGGAAGTCGAATACTTGTGTCAGAAATTCAATAGAGATTTAACCAGGAAGCTGAAGAAGACGGATGAAAGGAACACGGGAAATAGCATGAGTGGAAAAATCGAGCCAACTGACATTGGGGGAATTAACATAAAGGACATCAATGAGGCATTTGATTTTCCAGAGAATCCAGATGAGGATCAATCTGACTTTAGTGGGGATGAGTCGGATTTTTCTTCTCATTCTGAATCAGAGAGCGATCTTGAAGTTGAAGATCTAGTAGATGACATATCACTACAAAATGATGATGGCGTTATGGATAGTCTGAGGGAAGACAATAGTCTTGTATCGTTAAAAGCTGCTTTTGAAGCTTTGGGCGGAAAGACTCCGTCCGACTCTAAATCTGAAGGACTGCAGAATGTTTCTACAACAGGGGACTCCACAGAG
This sequence comes from Linum usitatissimum, assembly GCA_030674075.2. Taxonomy (NCBI): domain Eukaryota; kingdom Viridiplantae; phylum Streptophyta; class Magnoliopsida; order Malpighiales; family Linaceae; genus Linum; species Linum usitatissimum. The sequence goes on from JAUJYP020001374.1 coordinate 5,782,231, forward strand.
GTACCCGGGAAAAGTTCATCTCCTGGTCTAGTTCGTGTCCTTCCTCTTTATGCTATGCTTCCTGCGGCAGAACAGCTCCGTATATTCGAGGAGATGAAGGAAGGGGAGCGGCTCATTGTCGTTGCTACGAATGTTGCCGAAACTTCTCTAACCATTCCAGGCATAAAGTATGTGGTTGATACCGGACGAGAAAAGGTGAAGACATACAACCCTTCTAATGGCATGGAGTCCTATGAAGTTCAGTGGATAAGTAAAGCATCAGCTGCTCAACGTGCAGGAAGAGCTGGAAGAACTGGACCTGGACACTGTTATCGTCTCTACACAGCAGCAGCCTTTGGTAAACTTCCAGATTTCTCTTGTGCCGAAATATCTAAAGTGCCGGTGGATAGCATTGTTCTGATCCTGAAATCAATGAACATTGACAAGGTTAGTGGTCCTTTTGTTTTCTCTACCATGGGTTCAAATATTTCCTTGATATGATCATTTTCAATTGCTCTTATTCCTTGCTAAGCTACTACTATCCATTAAAATATGTCCAGTTGAGTAACAAACATCAAACATAAAACTTGTTCTACAAGTAGCATTCGGCAACTTGTTAATGAGCTCTGTTCTGGTGCTAATAATAGACTAAATATGGTCTTGCCTTGCATGCTTACACCTATAGTGAGGTAACTCTACGATTCTTCTACTAATTTGTTTCCCTCATCCGATATGTTCCAGGTTCATAATTTTCCATTCCCTACTCCTCCGGAGACCACTGCACTGCTAGAAGCAGAACGATGTTTGAAAACTTTGGAAGCACTTGAGAACAATGGTAGGCTGACGTCATTGGGGAAAGCGATGGCTTGCTATCCCATGAGTCCTCGACATTCTCGTATGCTCTTAACAGTTATCAACACTATGAGGAAGGTGAAAAGCTACGACCGAGCAAATTTGGTCCTTGCACACGCAGTTGCAGCAGCTGCAGCATTGAGTGTCTCCAATCCTTTTCAGTTCCAGTTCGGCACCAATCAAATCAACAGCAGCGGCACAGATCAGGATAAAAAATCCGATGGTGACTTGAACGGTGACGGAAACATGTCGAAGGAAGAAAAAAGACGGAAGAAGCAACTAAAAGAAACCGCTAAAGCAACCCGTGCTAAATTCTCTAATCCCACCAGCGATGCTCTCACCGTAGCTTATGCATTGAAGTCTTTTGAACTCTCGGAAACTCCTGCCAAGTTCTGCAGTGAATACTTATTGCATTTTAAGACAATGGAAGAAATGAGCAAGCTAAGAAAGCAGCTTCTGCAACTGGTTTCCTCCCAGAGTGCTAGTTTCGCCTCCGATCATGATTTCGCGTGGGTTCACGGTACATTGGAACAAGTCGAACTCGCTTGGAGGACTCCATCCAATAAGAATCCCCTTTTGCTGAACGAGGAAGAGTTTCTGCGTGAAGCTATATGTGCTGGTTGGGCTGATAGGGTTGCCAAAAGGATACGACATAACTCGAAGCCGTCGGAAGGAGATTGGAAAGTTTCGGCACCTCGGTACAAAGCTTGCATGGTTGAAGAGACCGTCTTCCTCCATCGATATTCGTCTCTTTCGAGTTCATCGCCCGAGTTCTTGGTGTATAGTGAATTGCTACAGACTAAGCGGCCATACATGCACGAATCAACGAGCGTGAAACCCGAGTGGCTTGTCAAGCACGCTAGATCCATGTGCAGTTTTTCGACCGTAGACGATCCAAAGCCTTACTATGACCCAAAAACCGACCAAGTGTTCAACTGGGTGAGTCCGACTTTCGGGCCTCATCTTTGGCAGCTTCCATTGCAGGCAGTACCTATAAGCAGCGAAACCGATAGGGTAAAGGTATTTGCTTGTGCCTTGCTGGAAGGACATGTCTTGCCGTGTTTGAGATCGGTGAGGAAGATGATGGCTGCTCGTCCTAGTACGATTCTTGAGAAGGAAGCGACAGGGGACCGACGTGTAGGTAATCTCGTGTTTAGAATGAAGGCGAGAAGTATAGACGGTTGTAAGAGATTGAGAGAGGTTTGGAAAGAACACCCTATGGAATTGCATGGGGAAGTAATGGGGTGGTTTAACAAGAGCTTTCATGGTCAGCAGTTTGAACAGCTTTGGTCTCAGATACATGCTGAGATCCAAGTGACGCCGCAAAATCATGGTCTGTCCCGAAAATCGAAGAAATATGTTATAAGCTTGGATTTCGGTAGTATTTCCAAGGTATAATCGAATCATATATTAAATGTTTTTGTTCCTCTCATAACAGCATTCTATTGTTAGTGTTTGTACAGAGCTACCTCGTTCCTCTTCTGAACTATGAATATGATTAGGAAAATGGGATGGCAGTGGACGGATGTTAAGTAATCTAAAATTACGGGACTGTTTTGCTATACTTGAAAGTTATGTGATTGTTGTTGCTACGCCAAAGTTAAAAGTGACCGATTATGCTTTTTACCCCCAAAACAACCTTTCTTTTTCATTTGTGGGAGCGCGCCAGGAAACCAGACCTCATCGTACGCCCTAACGGCGAGAAATGAAAGGAGTCGGAGGGCCGCTGCTTAACATCGGCGATCTGCTCAGCGATCTGGTCGACAAAGACGAAGCTCAACAAGCTTTTCCAGGTTCGTTAAAAAAAATTCCCTCGCTGTGGATGAAATGATGAAGAATCAATTTCTTCCCCTTCGATCCGATAAGATTGAATCGATGATTGTGCAGGAAAACTACGAGCAGTTGAACGAGGCACTCGAAGGGAGCGATCCTAATTGGACAGCCTTGACTCTAAAGGTTTTGTTAATCAATTTCATCAGCCACTCCAATTCAGCGATGAATAGAAGCTTTGTTTCAGATTTCAGTTTTCTGAATTTGGATTCTGTTTCGCCCAGCTCTGCACTAGTCTTGAATCTGCAAACAAATTGGTGCGATCTGCAAACTCGAATGCTGGCTCGCTGTGTGAGAAAGTTGCAGAGCTTGAGAAGCTTGTATCAGAATGATCGGAGGGACGATGAGAGAGCAGAGAAGGAAGAAGAAGAAGGAAGAAATGCAGAGAAGAAATGGATATGGATGAAAGGTCTGAAAACCATTAACCGATTCACTGAGTTTGGTTGAGTTTATATAGTAAACTCAACGGTAACCAAAAACAGTAAAAACTGAAAGGTAAAACGCGGGTAAACACGTGTCCCGTTTTAATACAGCCATATTGAAGATAAACGGAATACAAAACGCATCGTTTCATTTAAGCTCCAATTCCCTTTGTGTCTTGACGTTGACTAACGGTCTCCGTCTTCTTCTCCATCTGTTCTTCATTTCTCCGTTTGTTCTTCATCACTACACTTGATCGAACTGCATTTGATAGCTTGTCAAGAGAGGAGATTCAGCCGTAGCAGCAGCTAAATCCATCCCAATCTCACTTGGGCTAAAGACCAGACTCCATACTTCCAGCTCTCCATCTCAGGAAACTCACTAATCTGTGCTTTACTTGCTATTGCTTGTCGGTTTTATCTGCTTCTAAGATTTCATTGCTTCTGAGAATCAACCTACATACCTTCAAAAGCAAGTTTGTGTTGTTCTTTTTTCATGGTTCAGATTTCATTACAGAGCAGCTTTGTCCAATTTCAATGGTCTACTTTGATTCATTGTGTAACATCTTTATAAATATGTATATGCCAAGACGGTATCCTGCTCGATCAATTCTGTACTTGTTGATTCGTAAATCGAGATTGGGACTTTTGTGAATCATTGAAATGAAAAGAAACTTGAAACAAAGTTAACATTAGACAGAACAAGCTTATTAGCTTACATGGTTATAGCAAAGAAAGAGGTTAATTTCCTGGTTATGAAGAAGAGTTTCCCCAATACATGGCAACCAATGCAGGGGTAGAGATAACGGCACTCGAGAAGAGGCGCTTCCTTTGCCGATTTGCGCATGAATTAGACGTCCGACATCTTATGGATAATGGACCATGGTTCTTCGACGGCCTCTTATTGCTGATCCACGAGCTCCGGCCGGGTGAGAACCCGCAACAGATACCGCTGCAGACAGCAGCCTTCTGGATCCGACCTTCCATTCGAATACTTCTCAGAAGAAGTCGGTAAAGCACTAGGAGACTTAGGTGGAACGTTTCTCAGGTACGATGAATCAAATCATATTGCTTTCCCGAGTGCTTATATGCGTTTGAGGGTGGAGCTCAACATATCTAAACCGCTGCTTAAAGAACGTCCGGTCACCCTTCACTCTGGCTTCGAAATCTCTTGCCGTTTCAAATATGAGCGTCTACCTAGCTTCTGTTATATCTGTGGTGTTATGGGACATTTAGAGAAAAAGTGCGAGCTAAGATGTCACTACCTAGAGGAGCAATTAATCTTTCAATGGGATGATTCTATCAGGGTACCTACTTGGAAGGATTTGCAAACTAGAGAAACTACTGGAGTTTGACAAGGAAACAGGAAATATCATCGAGGGGGTCCAACGGTGTAGGCAACCCAAGGAAGGAGCTGCACCGGTCCACCGGCAATAGGAATCTCCATTACTGACGCTCCCGACCTAGACAGCAGTGTAAGACCGAGAGAGCAGTAGAGGAAGACCCGGAGGATACGGATGACAAGAAGAGGCTCAGGTGTGAGTTAACAACTGCAGATCTCATGGAGCTGGAGTTAATCAACAATGCACCACCGAAGAAGTCACCACGCAAGGAAGGAGGATCTACATCAACGCCAGCCAACGAATCGCTTAAGGCGCTGAGTTTCTCCCTCTAATCTGAAGTTGGACTGACCGAGATCCTAGTCTCTATTAGGGTGCCAATAAGTCGCTCGCGACATGCTTGTTAGGTCTTATTTCGTGTTTTGCAGTTGAGACATTTATTCCTTTGCTTTGTTACTTCGTTGGTTGTTCCAATGTCGAAGTGTAAAGAGTGAGGTCACTTATTCATAAGGACCCACAGTCCATATAACCCTATATGTAGGATCTGCACTTCTGATGAGGCGTCTTGATCAAATGTAATTTGCTTTTCATCAATGAAAGTTTGACAGTTTGACAACTTATTATCAAAAAAAAGAACTAGCAGTTGACAAGCAGAAACTAAGTAAACAGCAAGTCACTCGCAGAAACTAAGTAAACACCACCAACCCAATGGACTACAACGTTACTGGGTAGCAGCAGCAATCACTAAAGTTTTGAGTATGAATCCAAAGAACAGGAGATTCGGTCTCCGAATTGCATTCAACATCTGACCCAGCTCGCTCTCACGAACCACAGCACAAGATATATCTCTTCCACGGAAACCGACCCACAAAAAAAGGGTCGATTTTCCAGAATAGAACCACAAACTATGAAGAACCCTTTCATCATTCTGCACTCTAACACCTTATTCCAGCTGTACACAAGCGTGCTGTATCTACAAAGCTCCCGGCTTTTTCCTTGAACAACCTCTGTTCTTCCTCCCCCGCTCTTTCATCTCCCTCCATGGGTTAATTTATTTTCAGATTGGGAACACTCTATGGTAGAGCTCTTGGAAACGAAATCATCAACTTCAGCTAAAATACGAGCTGATGAACAAGCTAACCCCAATGTCAAGGGGACCATCATCACCACCGAGTGCATGAAGAACTACCGGGATGGTTGAGAGGATACGTACAGTAAGAGGAGAAACTGCTGGATCAATTTCGAATCTTGAAATCCAACCGCCATCGAGTCTTTGGGAGGCCGGAGCAGGTTCTAGTTCTGTGTCGCAAGGATTTACCACCCAAGCCACTTCGCTGAGTGACCTCCTGAAATTGGAACCTGGTCTTCTGGAAGAGCGTTTGTTGGTGCATAAGCTAAGCACCAAGGTCGAAGTTGCTTCAAGCCATTCTGCCGACAACCCCTCGACTTCATCATAGTGTATACGGCGTTCCATCTTCAAGACGGAAATGTTTAAAACACCAAACTTTAGTAAATTTTCAAGCATGGAAAAGCGGAAGGAAAGGGAAACACAAATTCAAGTGTAGGGTGTCTTACAGCAAGTTTATGAATGTAAACAGACATGAACCTTGGTCCGAGACCTACAACTCTAGCTTCCGACAACAAAACCTGCAGAACAAATGAAACCTCATGCAAATAAGTAACCAAATAGAACCGTCTGGAAAATGACAAGCACTCCCAGTAGCTTGATCAAATATAAAGCAATCAGGCAAGCAACAGAATAAAAGATGGTACCTTCTTTTTCTTCAGTAACATCCACATGTAGAGCTTATTACAGGAATCTTTGACATGCCTGCTAGCCATTTTTCTATCATTGCAATGCGCTGCTAGATCTGCAAGTAAATTTGCAGAAGGGATTCTAAATTTTAGACCTGCAGACAACAACGCTTCCCGCCCTTCCAATGATTCAGCTGCATCTCTGTCGAAGTTAATCCCAGTGAAACACCTTATATCCTCATTTCTTAAAACTACACGTGACATTTTGCGGCGATCCATGTAACATTTTTCAGCTTCGAGCACAGCACTCAGCAGACGATGAACTATGATGTCAGAATAACGCCGTAACGGTGAAGTAAAATGCGTGTATAGAGGGACAGCCAAAGCATAATGACCCCAGTCATTGACATTGTTTCTCAGATCACCACTACAGAAGTAGGTTGCCAGCTGCATCGACTTTGTAGCATAAGTGACGAGAATATCAATAAACATTGTATCACCTTTAAGTGTCTCCCGGATCCACTCCAGTGAACTATGAAGCTTACCAGACGAAGAAGTATCTAAGACAAAGCCATGCTTGCTACAAAATGTTTCGAATTCTCTTAGCTTGCGCAGATTTGGTTCAGGATGTCTTCGTAATAATGCACTTTCGGGGAAAGCTCTACTTATGATCTCTGCCGTTGTCGTATTAGCCAAAAGCATGAACTCCTCCACAAGTGAATTTGATTCCTTTAGTTCACTGAAGGTACAGTCATACAGCATGCCATACTCATCAAATAGAAAAACAACCTTGGAACTTTCCAGTTGTAGGGCCCCATCATCAAACCTCCTTTTCCTTAAAACCTTTGAAAGTTTGTGAAGAGCCTTGACAGACTTAACAATATCGTTCCATTCAAATTTACCGTACAATTGTGGCAGTCCTTCACTATTTCCATTCCAAGTATCACCATCAATGATTTTCTGAGCACGTTCATATGAAAGTTTGCAACTTGATTTCACAACAGTCCGGCCAATCCAACGATCAATGACATCACCTTTACTGTTGAAATCCCAGAAAATTGAGAATGCAAGCCTATTTACTCCAGGATTGAGGGAGCCAAGATTCTCGGATAAAACTGGAGGCAACATTGGTAACTTACCTTGCACCATATAGACACTTGTTGACCGATTTTGAGCTTCCAGATCCAAGGATGTGTCAGGTGAAACAAAATACGACGCATCAGCAATGTGGACCCCTACTCTAACACTATCATCACCTAAACTTTCAACTGATAGAGCGTCATCTAAATCAGTGGCAGTCGAAGGATCAATTGTAAAAGTGCACAAATGCCTAAGGTCCCTTCTGATGCGGATTTCCTCTTCTGGTATCTCCCATGTCTTCCCAGGAAGGCACGAAAGTGACTCTGGAGAGAAGTCAGAAACACAAATTGCATTCTCATATAATATTGCATTAATCTGAGGCTCCATTTCACTTCCGCGACCAAAAACACGAGTAATGCATGCTTGTGGAGAAGGGCTTTCTTCAGTCCAATTCTCAATATGTGCGGCCACTAAGTCAGAGTCCAGTGTTTTATCTCCCTCCTCCATTCTCTTCTTGATGCAACTAGGTAAACTCCCCACACGGACAGACAATTTTGGGAACTTTGGGTCGGTAGGAGTCACCTGGATGTACTCATTGTCAGATATGGGTAAAGGACTGGTATTCCATCTAGGGTCCTTTCCATATCCTTCCCTGTAGTAAAACCACTGCTTGGAATTGAGGAAACCCACAATCCGATCTCGCCGGGGAGACTTCTCCATGATTGCTACAACTTTCCCAGTAGGACGTTTTGATGGATAGAAATTCATGAATGTACATAATTTCTCCAATGCATTCTCAACTTGCATTGTAGAGTTCTCAACTCCGTTTTGTCGAACAGAAGGTTCAACACTACTATTATAGCCATTAACAAAGTCACAAGCCAGTAATCCATTCTCTTCATTACGAGAAAACTCTTGTGAGGGCATCAAGCTAACAGAAACCGTGGAAGCACCAAATTCATCCATCTTAGTTTGACCCTTTGCACTTGCATCAACTGAATCACTGCGATGTATTGAAGAATCTTCAACCGGCTCACATCTGTTAGAGGGTCCATTTGACCCTTTCATTCTGGTCCAGGAATACAAAGGATCAATCTTGATGACCACAGTATCACCTTCTAACTGGAAAGAGAAATCATAATAAAAAACTATTAGATGCAGGAAGCAGGTCACCATTGGACTGTGTAAATACCACAAAGAGGAGCAATGTAAATTGACCAATCCACTCACAGCTCGGTTCTGTGCAGCATATCCACTTATGAGAATATCTGTCGGAATTCCATCAACTTTGCAGTATGCCTGCAAATATCATAAAAGGTGAGACTGATTATTATTATTATACCAAACAATCAGGAAGATCTTGATAAGACTAGAAAAGCAGAAAATCATAATGTTTACCTCAAGCCTATTGTGTGCATTTACCCGAAACAACGATTTGAACGCATCACCTCTCTGGAAAAATAACAGCAGAATGAGAAAAATCATTCAATTGACAAAGAAAATACATATCAAATCAAACTTGTCACACCACTAACCTCCAAAGCCTCGTTAACAGCCTCCGTTGACCAGTACGGATTGTATATTTTCCCTTGTGGATGACCTTCGAACCGGGGGTGCGTCATACACAAACCACCATTTGCACGCATGCCTTCATCATGAACTGGGTCTGGGCATGACATTGAAAGGGATGATGATCCACCAATATCACCTGGCACAAGGTGTTCACACTGATCACGCATCATCGGCAAAGAGTTGGAAACTACATTCGACGCAGTGGGGAGTACTTGCTCGCCCATGGAAGGAGCTTCTGAATCAATTTGCCTCGACAAAGAGCAATCTTGTGCTGCATTGCGTATTTTCTTCTTGTTGGCATCACTGGATGCATGAGCATTAGATGGTAACTCCTTTACTTCATTCACCGAGCTACAAACTGTCCTTTCCCCACAACCAAAAACCAAGCACAGTAAATTACAACGACCAAGCCAAAAGGAAAGTGAACTGAGAACAAGGTAATCAAACAAATTCATGAAATTTAAAAACCAGAGACGTAAACTACAGATGAATCACGATTGGGAATTGCAAAAAGTAAAATCATTTAAAATGGTTGTCAAGTAATCAACATTCTGCAGTGACTTGCAAGACCCCAAGGACCACTGTTCATGAAATTAAAGAAACAAACCAAAGTAGCCAGATAAAATCAACAAAGAGACAAAAGGAAAACAGAAAATTAAACAGTGTAAATATGTACTTCAGAAGATTGAATAGAACAGTTAGAGCTGACCCTTCAAATAAGAATGCACATCAACGAACAAATTATCCACTTCACTGACGTCAAACTGAATCCAAACAGTGCTAGAGATAAAGGCGGAAACTTTACCAGGCGGCGGATTAACAGAATTCGACTTGGTTTGCCGATTGGATCGGCGCCGATTCTTCTTCCTCTCCTTCGCATTGCCGCCGCCAAATCCATCTTCAACCTTTTCAACCACCACCGATCCGACCGCACTCGTCACTGCTCCTCCTTTCATCATTCCAAATTCTATACCCTCAAACAACCCAGGAATAAAAAAGTTGGGTTTTTCGGGTTTGGTATCGAAACGGAGTGGAAAATTGGAGCGGAGTTATAAATTGTGGGGGAGGAAGGAGGTGGACCGTCGTGGAGGTGGGTTAGTGGCGAGAAGGGAGGAGAAATTAAAGAAGAGAGAAGAATTTTTTTTATAAATTTGGTATTGGTCGGCGAGAAAAAAAGGCGCCGACTATTGGATTGCTTTGTCGACTACTCACTATGAAACTTGCTTTGCTTCCACTGCTTTTTCCCCTCCGGTCGGCTTCCTCCTCCTCCGGTCGCTTTTTCCACCGTCTTTTTTTCCTTTTCCCTTTCGCTTTCAATCAATTTCTTTTTTACGGTTGGCTTGTTATTTAATTTTATGATGTTATATAGTAGGGGGTGGGATAGGGTGGTTCGGGTTAATAATCGAATTTATTGATTTCGTAATTTGGTTTATGTTAAGTGTTGATTTCATAACTTTTATTAGTGGTAAAATTTTATTTACTTTTAGAGTGGTCGTAAATTATAAGTTTCAAGATTAATCTATAACCAAACCCGAAATTGCAAGATCTATTAGATATTTTAATGGTTAATAATATATGAACTTGATCGGTTTATTCAGGTAAAAAAATTTGAAATCTCCTGATCAGGATTTTGCCTTCACCCTTACCGAACGAAAATAATATATTTCATTTATTTATTTATTTTACCATGTGGCTGTTACGGTGAGTTATTGGCCAAATCACCAACTCTGCTAGTTGACACAAGCGGTTCGTTAACGGAATGAGAAGGCGTGACATAAAAGTCTGGAAAGAAATGGGACTTGACGAAAGGCGTAAATATTTGAATAGATTGTGGACATATGTGTAATATTCGAATAGTTCGTGACATAATGGTAAGTTTTTCTTTTATTTTCAGGATAAAATATGAATTGGCCCAAATTATATAGCTGATCTGTTCTAATTTGGCCCAATACAATTCAGAAAAGCCCAATCAAACCAACCGAGATGAAACGGAATGTGTAAAGCTCAAAGTTGCATCAAATTCAGCTGGCCGTAACGAAATCCGCAGCAAGCAGCTTTCTGCGTCTCCTCCTCCCCTATCGTCGCCTAATCGTTCTCACGCCTGCAGTCGTTAGCTTCTCAGGTTGTAAGAGGCCAGAACGCCACTCGTGGGTACGCATTCATTTTACTAGTAAGTAGCAGCATAAGAACTTCGTTAACCAAATGCATGTTTCTGATGATTGATCTTGGTCTTGTAGCTGCTCATTGAGTTTTCTTAGAGGTAACTTTTCTTAGGGTGTGTTGTTGAACACAGGAGGCTACTGATTTTGATCCCCAGTTAGTTGATGCTTTCGATCGGAGTTCGTTAATTTTACCCAGATTGGATGTTGATCAATGCTGTTGATCAGAGCTGAATTTTGATAGGTTATACGATAGAAGTAGATAGTTTATGGATTGTTGGCTTGTTGCATCTGTTACCTTTTTGCCACTTCGCTAGGTCTAGCTCTGAAAACTATGGTTTGTACTGCAACATTAGTCTCCTGTGTCTCAATTTTAAATCACGGTACTACTGTTTGCTGTATAGCAGTGCGCTGCTGTGGAGGGGACCTTGTCTGTTTGTTGCTAATCTCTCAAGCTTCAAGGTTTAAACAGCGACATGGGTGTTACAAAGGAGCAGTTGATTACACTATTGAAGGTTTGATCCATTTATCTGTGACCGGTGTATTGCATTTGTTATTTCTCTGTTCATAGGAAAATCCGTACCGGGTTATCTTCCTTTAATATGGCTAGTTAGAGTAGTTTCACCAGTCGCTACTACTTGTCCTTGGTTGATGAAATCTACCCAAATGCCTAGAAAGTAACTGATGTTTGTTTCTTGACTTTCCAATTTGTTGTTAAAGCTACAACCTGTTTGACATTTTCTATTCAGCTGGATTGTAGTGTGTTGTATGTTGGATCATCATTGTGTCTGGTTATCCTAGTTGCAACTGTGATTCAGTAAAAATGCATGGCTAAGAGTTCTCATGTTTATGCTCTTTAGCTTTATGCCTTACTCCTGGAGTTATCTTTCAGGAGCTTGGAATAAAATTTGAGCAGTATGAACATCCTGCTGTTTTGACCGTGGAAAGCCAGGTAACCAATTTTTTAATATCTGATTATGCTTATTCACACGATAGACCAATCTGCTGATTTATATGTAAACCTTCCCACAGGCAAAATATGTCGGGGATAAAGTTGGTGGACTGAGTAAAACTTTATTCTTGAAGGTAATTGATAAGGATGGTTAAAATTCTCTCGCATTGCTTGCCTTAGCAGTGTCTTATACCTCGTTCCAGATTAGCATTTCAACTAGATATGCTCATGTGTTACAGGACAAGAAAAGTAGGTTCTACATTGTTTCCGCTCTTGCCGATACTAAAGTAGATCTGAAAGGTGATTCTTTTGTGGCAAACTATGAGTGAAATTTATATTACTCGTTAATGTTTGCTTTATGATTGTTAATCCCATGAATTTTTCCTTCGAACCAAGCAGTTCTGTCTCAAAGGCTTGGTTTGGGGAAAGGGGGCGTAAGAATGGCTCCTGAAGAAGCACTTGCCCAGATACTACAGGTATTTCCCTCCAAAAAAGTTGTTCCTTTCTAAAGGGATTATGCTGTTGCTTTTTCCGTAGCTTCACTTATCACTAACGGAAAATAATTTAATTTATTTGTAGCAATGAGAATAATAGCTGGCTTGTATCTTCAAATTATATGTGATTTGTTATAAGTGACAGCATGTTGAATGATTCTCGTTGAAGCCTTCCATCTTGACTTGACTGTGGTCCTCAATATTTTAGATTGTAGTGTTACAATCAAAAGTACAAGCACTATCCAGGGAATAGTATTAGAAGATCTCTATGTTTCTGTATAGTTTAATACATTTGCATTGCATTTTACTTCTGAGATCCTACAACATGATTTTGTTAAAGAGTGATCATTGTGTTCATTACTTTCTGGAACTGTGAATTTTTTTGCAAACATTTGTGGACCAAGCAGTGATGAGGCTAGTCAACTTTTGTTTGGAAGGAAGATTGATGGAATGGTCATCCTCTTTCAATGCTTCAATCATGTCCTCGAATCAGTGTAGATTAAAGCAGTTAACTAAATTAAAATATAGTTAGTAGTACTATGGTCTTAACGTTTGACCATCACTTTTTCATTTGCAGGTTTCTCTAGGTTGTGTCACCCCATTTGCACTTGTGAATGAGTCAGCAAGGTATAGACTACTTTGTCCGAAGTATTTTGTTATTGTGCACCCTTTCTCCTGTCGGTTCTAATTGATGTTCATCTGTTTTGAAGAGATGTATCCTTGTTGTTGGACGAGGGATTCAAAAGCCAAGAGCACTGCTTCTTCCATCCGCTATCTAATGAAACATCAATATGTAAGCGTTGGAATGGTTTTGTTTGTTCCTTTCTTTTTAAGCTGCTTTTTTCCTTAGTTTTGCTAAAATGATTTTTGTGGATGCATGTTGCTGTAGAGATTAAGGTTGCCGTTAAATGATGTTTGTTTTATTTTGCAGCTCTCAAAGCTAGTGCTTTAGACAAGTTTCTTGAATCAATTGGGAGAGAGCCCTCATACATCGACCTTGAGGTGAGGTGAAATGAACCCTTATTTCATGTCATCACAGAAATTTCCCAACTGTCTTCTGAATTAAGTTCTGTTGTTTACTTTCCAGGCTAACCCCTCGGTAGGAAAGGATCAACCTCCAGATCTAGCTTCTCTTGTTCCATCGGGTACCATCGATATACCCGATGCTCCTAGCGTCCCTTCACAAGTCGAAAAGAAGTCTACGCCTGCTGCAGGTATTTGTAGATATGTTCTTTATATCTTGCAACTATATGCCGGTTTGTGTAAGATTAACTTGTTCTTTTCCGTTCATTTAGTGAAAGCTGCCAAGCCAAGCAGCACGGTAAAAAATGCGAAGGACAAAGAGTACAATTCAGCATCTCAACCAAATGCTTTTTCGCATCCTGATCTATTTGTGGAAGAGATACTGAATAAGACTGCAGAACTGATGCTCTCCGAAATAAGCACGGTATCTTTTCGAACCTCTCTCATGCTCAACATGATAGGTAACTCCTTTGAACTCAAACTGAATGGAACTTGTCCCCTGCAGCTAACTGGGGATGTTGCAAAGCAAGAAGCCATTGCTGAGAGTATCAGAAAGCGTCTCACTCCAGAACTACAACATCTCGCTGTGAGTTTTCATGGCTCAAAATAAAGTCTGTTATTTTGGTTGCATCTGTAAGTATACAGTCCCATAATCGTTTCTTATTGCCGTTGCAGCGAATGTTTCAGAACACGGCCTATTCACAAGGGTTCTACGCTGGTAGTAACAGTCCATCGAAGCGCGCATGAGTCTCTGCTTTCTCTTTATCCAGAATTAGACGAACAGAAATCTGGGAACAATACATTAGAGTTTGATGAAGTCTGTCACCAATTTCGATTTAATATTCTATGCGATTAGTTTAAAGTCTGGTTTAGTTAAATGCTGTTTATGTTTGATTTGCTTTCTACTGTGCTCATTAACCAGTTTGTTTCACAATCTTGAATGTTTCAAACTAATTATACAACTGCAACATTGGTCAACAAATCCTCTGCATATATTGTTCCAGGAATTTTGAAAGAATTTGTTTAAACCTCGTCGAGTTCTGGCTTACAGAATATTGCACGATTAAGCTCGTCCAGCTTGGTGTGCTAGCTGCTGAAATCGGAGGCACGATTTTAGTTGAATACATAAATTGAATGAGATGTAGTTACATAAATTGTATACAGATCCATGTTTTCATAATTGTGTAGTTAGGGTTTCCAGAGGTCGCATCAATTCCAACCTCTCCTTGGAGCATTTGGATTAGCATTATCATTAGCAAGAACAGAGTCATTAGGCATAACTCTTGCATATCTAGGACGACTAAATGGCCACATCGACGCCAGCTGCCTCCTCAACCTCCAGCACGTTCCTCCACCGTCGTCGGTTTCTTCGTCCTCACTGCGGCTCACAGCCGGAATCTCCTTGCGACAGACCGGGCAAGAATTATGCAATCTCAGCCAAGGGACGATACACTCATCGTGGTAAATGTGCTTGCAAGGTAACTCCCTAGCTTCACCTCCAACCTTAAACTCTTCCTTACACACCGGACATGAATCATAGTCGTTATTCCCCGCCAAATGTGCCTCTCGAATCTCCACTCTGGGGATCGCCTCGATGGCCGACTCAGCAGCTGGAGCCGGGCCAGGCCGGTCATCCTGAGTGATCTGCTCGATCAATTCGTTCAAGCTAGGTCCAGTGAAGTAGTCCCGAGGATCCACCCTCCTTGGCGAGAAAATGTTGGTCCTTGAAACAGGTCGGGCTGGTGCAGTTGGGCCGCCCACGGGCCGGAGGATGATCCACGCTCTCGTCCTCCGCGTCGTCGGCTGAAACATCCCTCCGTCGTCGAAACTCCGGTGCCTCCGCCTCCCCGTAGTGGGGACGTTCAAATCTGAGCCAACCCCACCCTCGGTAGGCCTTCTTCGCGGCCATGTATCTCGACCACGGGGGAAGCCGGTCTCCGGTGGTGCTGTTGTTCCTAGAAGTGGCGGGTCCAGGACTAGAGACAGAGCCTCGAGCAATCGAGCTTCAGGGGAAGGATCGAATTCGGTGAAGTTGACCACCAGTCTAGGCCGTCGCCGACCGTTGTTGTTATTGTTGGTATTGATCTCAACAATGAAATGCCCCGAACATCGAGGGCATGTCGCAGGCTGAGATGTCGGGGCGTTTAGTGTGGTGGCATTGGTCGGGGTAGAGATGGAGACTGCACGATGGCATTGGAAGCACCAATAGAGCTGAAAGGATCTTGTGCTGCCATCCTCGTCGGAGGTGGCGGAGGCTCGGGTTCTCGGCGGGCTTAATGACATGATTGTGTGCTTACAAGCAAATGGTTGGAGGAAGAAGAAGGGAACTGGGAAATAGGAGCGTTACAAGGCAAAGATAATAGAGAATGTAGTAACGAAAGAATGTGGGGAGTTTGTAAGGAAAGCAACCCGAAACCCTTTGGCCAAAGGAATCCTGGTTGTCGTGCTCTTTCATGGAATAACAAGTTTGTATAGGGTACCAAGAGTATCTTAGGATGACAACTTTAAATGGCTATCTACGGGTATTCGAACCAGTCAAATTGGGTAAAGTTTGGGTTGAAGGGTATTTTTAGGGCGTGTGTTAACTCGAAATTTATTGTGTATGCATGTATCGATACGGTCACGATAGAAATGTGTTTCGAAACGTCAACCTAGAAATGGCTAGAATTTGCTAGTGTTTAGTAAGTAGTTCCAGCTTTGGCTTTTAATATGATGTTCAATTATAGATAATCCTCATATAAAGCAATAAATAGCTGGTTACATTTTGTTCTCATAGGAATAAATGAAAATCTCAACCTCGTAGTTAGGTACCTTAACTACAAGGTGAGTAAAAATTGTTACTTAATATAAATATTAATCAGAATCCTTTCCCAACAACTCGAGTTATTAAAATGCAACGGTTCTTAATATGGTATTAGAGTCTTAATATGGTCTCCGTTTCGAATTCCGGTAGCCCCCAATTCGTGCACATGACTTATCAAAACTATGTAAACCTCAACTCTTATAAGAATTTCCGTTTGAGAGGGCGTGTTAGTAAATAACATAAATATCAATCAGACTCCTCTTCTTACAACTCGAATTCCTACAACTCGAATTATTGAAATGCAATCATTTACAAAAACCATATATCCAGCCCAAATCTTGGGTAACAATTGGACCACTAATCCAGCCCATACGTCATAGAGAAGAGCCAGGCCCAAACCAAATCAATAGCTAACCTGCTCTGCTGAAAGGCCAACATCTCATTGCCACGTGTCTATTCATTGCATCTTGGTTCTCGTTTCCTCCTAACATGATTTATGATATATTGATATCTTCGGTTGTTCACATTGTCTCTTTATTGGAACTTTAATTTTTTAACTATGAGAATAAAATACATTTTATAATCAATTGTTTATTATTTTATATGAGTACCTGTAATGAAGGATCAGTTATGACTATCGACAACAATTACATTGTCAATTGTCTGATCGATTGCCTCTTCATTTTCGTTTTCTGATGACTTAAGTTATTTCATTTGTATTCTTTGACCAATTTAAAACCGTTTAAATTGTAACGTTTAAACTCAACCGTGGTCAATCCAAAATTTATGATCAACTTTCACTTACGAATCCAACCAACAATGTTGAGACATTTGACAACCTATCTATACGTATTTTCACACTTGAAAATACGTGGATAAATGAGAGTATATATTATAAGGAATCTCAGTAAATCACACTTGAAAATTCATGCATAAATTAGTTTCAGAAAACAAGAACTAGCCTACCTAGGTAATCAAATGACGGAACCAGAATGATCGGAGACCTTGGGCGGAATTTTAAGTTTAAAAGTCAATTAATATACAAAGTCAACTATGATAATATTTTTTATTAATAAGAGTAAAATCAAAGGCGTAATCACAATTAAAACATGCATCGAGTTGGATTTGATTGAATATTTGTATATCGAGTAATCAACTGTCGACTGTATTACTTTTTACCTAATACAAAGCTACAATAATATACGAGAAATACATTTTTTATATTTTTTAGTTGAACCAAATTTGTATGTTCCATGGGCAAATTTTTTCTTCTAAATTTGATTAATTTGAATTAAACTTATGAACTAATAGATTGATTATAAGTTTAAATTTGATACGGTATTATCTACTAAAGAGTTTGGGCTCAAGTTAAAATGATCTTATCTAATGATTGAGTTTAAAATAATAATTCCACAATGGGCAAGTTTAAAAATACACTGAGCAAAATTTCAAAATACAATAGGCGAAACTTAAAAATATGTAAATTTTACATAATAATTCTACACTCTGAAACGAGGAACCCTGAACGATGGCGCGGGTTCGCCCGGCCCCAGTTCCGGTAATCTATTATTCATATAACTACATCGAATGATGATTTGCTCTTAGATTTAGACGTGTTATACTATTTTGTCCAATTTCAAAATCGAAATTTAACCAATCTTTTACTATTTTGTCCAAAATCCGACTCATCAAAATAAAACACACGATCCCAGCCTATTTTAATTATTAAATTTCAATATTTAACAAAAATTAATTTAATAAAGTCGAATAAACAAAACCAATTGCCTTTAATTTAGTCATGTCCAGTGAGTGGCAGAGACTGTTTCAACATCTGAAACTATAGTTTCAAATGAACCTTAAAAAAATAAAAAATAAAACCCAATACAAAATTTATTGAAAATTATTTTAAAACATGACTGACTACATGATCTATTACTACACTAATTAATTAATTTTTCTAACAAGTTATGGCATAGACATGTTTCTGTGCTAAACAAGAATAATCTCACCTGCCAACCTCTGTCTGTTTTTTTATTTAATTTTCTTAAATAATAAGAAAAAAAATTCAATATTTCCGAAATATCAATACTTTCATTTAGATAATTTGATTTGGACCGTTCGATTCTGAGATTTAATCTCCACCATCTTTATTTATTTATTTTCCGTTTTAAATGTTCAAAATTCAGCTTACAAATAAACAGTTCAGATCAAATTTTATAAATGAGAGTATTAATACGCTGGGAATACGGAACACCTCACCAAATAATAATTATAAAAAAGGTTAAGCTCATTAAGTCAGTGGTGAGGTAATCCTTGATTTTGATTGATGATTAATATAAAACCAAACCCACCTACTCTTGATTATAATAATATTACATGCACTTTTTTAAATTAACCAAAACACATACATATATAGTCATATAAAAATCCAAATCTGATGACATAAACTATTTGGAACTTGTTTTTTTAGGTAAAAAGCACAAGCATTCATTTTACTTTCGATCTAACTTTTATTTGTAATTGTAGTAGGCATCTTGCCCCAACGGCGGTATTAACGATGGACGAACTCAGACCATCATCTACGGTGTTTTCCGTTCAAAAGTAATAACTTTTATTGTATTCTTGAATCTCACTTAGGATGCTTTCAAAACTTAATATTCAAATTTAAAAGTTTAAGGTTTCTGACTATGATACTTTCGTTATTGCTTAACGTTGGTTGGCATAACTGAACAACATTTTTATCCATTTCTATCGATCACACTTGTCATCCAAAAATCACAACTTATATATTTTAAATAAATTCTTGCTCCATACATTTTTTTTATCTTACCATTTTATTCCGTAGATGATGTTTGCTACTCGAAACTACTATTTCGTAGATGACGTCTCAAACAGATTGAGTTATGATTTTAGCCGGAAAGTAAATAAAAATCACAAAAAATACTGTCACGTTACGTTAAACATAAATGCGTAACGTCCCGTTACAAAAAATGAAAATTAGGCGATTATACCGTTAATAGAGTCTAAAGTTGAGTGACACACCCATATACTTTTGAACCCAATTTTTTCACTTTAATTTTTTTTATATAGGGAGTGTGTACTTTTTTCTTTTTTGCCTTTTGATTTAATTGAGTTGCATGTGGAGTGGGTAGATTTTACTAAAAAAGAAAAGGGTGATGGTGGAGATTTGAAAATCGAATCCTGCAATTGTGAAAACTGATAATGAATCCAAACTTTCAACTGAGATTTTTGAACTTGATCATTATCATTGTATATTAAGCAAGTTGCTTGAATGGTTGTGGGAACCATCATGTCATGTCACCTTTTGACATTTAACTAAAACTTGCCCTAAACAAAAAGACAAGGACTTGCTAGTCGTGGTCGAACAAGAGGTGGGAATCTCGATAGCTATATCATTCGTATATATGTGGTATAACTTGAGAAACAAGTCGAAATTCGGTGGTTTATCTTTTATGTATCATTGAAGGTTGAAGGAAGAAGATATGGGAAAGGAGACCTCGGTCAAATTGGGAGACAAAATACTAAAAAAAGGTGTGTGAGAAGACTCATTTTGTTATGAATATATACTAAATAGATCCACGAGGTTGTGCTAGAAGAGGCGATTAACGACTCGATTACCCTTAGAGCATGAATATTCATGTCAAGCCGTACCTTATAACTTAATTTGTAAGCCGGATAACACATGAATACATTTGTACCCAAATTGACTCGAGGCGGGTGAATTTTTAATTTTATCATGCAGAGTCTCTCAGTATATATACTTCATGTTAAAATAAAATGCCAAAACTTCCAACATTTCAAAGTGAGCATGAACGCCTTGATAATGATAAAACTTTTATTTTTATTTTTAATTAAGGTGTTTATCATCGATAACAATAACTGCGGGTGTTCGTACAAGGTGGTAATGATAAAAAATTTATGACGAAGAAGAAATTTGTAATTTTTAAAAGAATATCCAAAATTTAGTTATTTCTTAATATCTTATTTGATCCCATTATGAGCCATCTACAAAAGAAAAACACCAAATTTAAAATGGTTCATTGAAAAAATTCAATCACATGTGAACCCAAGAATTGGATTGAGAAAGTGAATATTTTTGGGAACTACCACCTCCCCTTGACATGTATAGAAACCAAACATCACCATAAGACATGACATACAATGAACCATTAGTAAACAAAGAAACCTAACCCATCTACCCTATATATATATTTATTTATTTATATATTTATTTATTTAAAAATAATAATTGCATGATAAAAGCAATTTGATATCCATGGTTGGTCCCTTGTGCATGCATTATTTGTACCACCATTATGCATATTAATAGAAACACACAAGTGTGGATCCAGCATGCATCAAAAGCTGCACCCCTACTGTTACTACTTCTACTACCACACCTCTCCTTTTTCCAAAAATAAAAAACATTTTTGTTTTATTTTTTAAATAAATCTATAATTGGATCTTAATTATATTAGATGTCTAAATCTACTCTTAAAATCTTTAATATCCAAATTAAAAGCCTATTATCTAACCAAACTAGCCTATTGAAAAATATCTAGTCTAATTAAACCTAGTTTGATTGGTTTAGAGGAGCCGAGTAGTCAAGAATTATAAAAGAATAGTATAAGATTCATAATTAATCTTTTTTAAATAATTCGAGTTATTAGAATGGTTTGGTTTTTCACATAGAATTAGAGTCTTTAGACCCAACGGCCGTGTGTTCAAATCTCCACAAGCCCCAATATCAACAGTTGAATTAAAAAAACACATGTTATGGTGGGTTTTGTGTACACTTCAAACCCCGTGAATTGGTTTTCGTATGAGGGGCGTGTAAGAAAATGAGGAGACACACAATGGTCTAAAATACATAGTTAACCTTCTTCCAACAACTCGTATTATTGGGATACAATAATTTTTCACAAAAACAAACGAATGAACCCTCGATTTTCAGGTGATGATTCAACCCCTCCCTCTTTCTGATGTCCATATTCTAACGACCCAATGCTAGGTTTCTCAAGCTTGCTAGGTTTCTTAAAACCTTAAATTAAATATTTGAGTTGTTTAGTTCGATAAAAACGTATATTTAATCGAATTTAAATGGTTTCTCCTTTTTTATAACGTGTACCTTAAAAACACCTCAAAGACATCCTTTAAACATAACTAATCAAATCCAAATAATGCAAAAAACATCAAATTAATTTAGAAGAAGTTTAAGATTTTGGGATATGGGTATTATTTAGCATAGACCCTACAATGGAACTACCCTAATCAAACCTTTTTCCCATTGGATTGTATTTGTTTATGGAACTTAGAAGAAGAGAGGTGGGGGAGGAGCAAGACAATGGAAACCCACCCCTACCACCTCCAATTACTTGTTTTGTGTATCATGTGCTTTGGATTTGTCTACACATAAACTATATATGTTGCACATTTGAGGCATATGGCACATGGGTTTCAGATAAAACTTTACCTTATACTATAATTTTAATAATAATAATAATAAGAATAATATGGCACATTACATAATATCAACATTGTCCCTCACTTGTTCTAATATGAGTACATGAATTGGCATGAACTCCATCGACAACTAGACATGGGTATAGTTCATATAAACATATATATTTGTGATTTATTCAGAGGTATATGTAGTTTGGTCAATGATCTTACTGGAACAAGTAGCGGTCAATTAGTCATGTAGAATTCGACTCGAGGACCAAACATAGCTTAGTGAAGGTAATAAGGAGATAGAGCCAGCCAAGGAGCTAGCCGAGTTCAGTTTTAATGAATAACAGAGAAGTCAATTTGAACTCCCTCCCAGCAACTCAGTTATTGGGATTAGGGGCAGACTTAGGGCGTGTACTCCCCGTACACGTGTCCTTCTCTTTTCAGTACCGAGAGTGACAAATTTAATTAAAAATTAGGAAATCTTTATTACGGCTTAGTAATATTTTAAATTTGACCATATGCTGCTTTCAATTATAGTTACATCCCTGATTTGGGATGCATTAATGGTTCTTGACATGATATTAGAGCCTGAACAGACCGAGAGGTCTATGTTTCAAATCCCGGTAGCTCCCAATCCGTGCACATGATTTATCGAAGTTGTGCGAACCTCAACTCTTCTGAGAGCTACTGTTTGAGGGGAGCGTGTTAATGAATGATATAAAAACCAATCAAAACCCTTTCCCGACAACTCAAATTATTGGGATACAATAGTTTTTAACTCCCCTAAACTCGATCCCTTAAAGAGCACGAGTTAACACTATTTTCCCCGCCCAGACAGCACCTTCACCACAGCATCAAATCCTGATCTGGGTTCTTCTTCTTCTCCAATTTTTTAACCATATCCTGATCTGGTTTCTGATCTCACTATATATTCAAACAAAGAGTACAACTTCAACTTGTACTGTACGAATGACATTCAGTTTTTTCAGTACATTTTACAAATGTTTATTTTCCTTTGTCAGTAAGGGAAATAAAAATTAAAAATATATTTAAAAATCCAAAAAAATCAAATTATAAATATGGAAGAAGGAGCAGTGGAACTTGAGTCATATGGAAGAAGAAGATATGTACTGAGATTTAATGAGTCTCCCAGTTTATGTTGGCAATAAATAATTAAGGCCTCGTTTGGCATATGAAAAATATAGAAAAAGTGTTTGTTACTAGTTGAAAAATGTTTAAATTATCTCAGTCGGTACCTGTATTTGGTATAAAAAAAAATGTATGACCCCCTTGTAATTGGAATTTGTTTAGAGAGATGAGAAATTCGGAAATATTTTTCGAGAACAAAACCAGCAAGTTCGGCCCTTGGGCTAACAGTGGCAGAAGTAAAACTAGGAGCACAATTGTTCTAATCAATTTCGAAAAGATGGAGGGGGGTACATGAGCAAGACAATGTGTCGCGTTTGTATCCAATCTCGAACATCACACCGAATCCCCAGCTCAAACAACAAAGCTCGGCCTTCAGCGATACCAGTATTCCCACCTAGCTGTTCCAGTGTTTTGCTATAGCGTAAAGAACTGTATCGTACGTTTGAGTGCCGATCCAAACGAGCCCCGAAAATAATGATTATAAGAAGTTAGCAGGGAATATATTGTTGAGCGAAAGAAGGAGGATTTGATGGTCCCCATATCTTTTCCACATTTCTTCACGTTTGCTTGGATTGGGAATTGCTTCCTTTCTCCTTTCTCTGTGTTTATAGGAATTTGAAATGAAAGCCAAAATTAATTAAACTTGGTTTCATATAGTACTTCTTATTTCCATATAATAGTGATGTTTTTATATCCATGAATAAGAGATGACAAATTTTGCTCATGTTACACTAAGGTTATGTTTGGAATTTATGATTTAGAATACGAGCGTTTCGGTCTATATTTCGTTATTAAAACCGCACAATCATAAAGATGACCGTCAAACAAATCAGCTTCCTTTGAAGTTGGTGTTTTTGGTTGATTTTATTACTCAGCGATTTCATCTTCTGATACTATATTGTGTTTAGTTCTTTAACTTTCTTTATATTAGTTCGCATTCATAAACCAAAAATTTATATATTTTCAAAATAATCCCAACGATAATCGAAGAATACAAAAAGCTCAAAACCACAGAGATTTGCCAATTTAATTAATTAAATTATTGTTTTTAACAAATGTCTCTATCTATGGTCTCTCTTTCTTGTATTCTAAAATGGTATTTAGCAACCTATGTTGTTGTTGTTTATGTTTTGTTTCTTTCTAATATTTGTGTTGGAGGGTGAATTTGATGGGTCATAGGTTTAAACCGGTCAAAATTTCCAAAATAACCGTTTAGAGCTATATAAAATTGAATATAATATATGAAATTAATATTAATTCTAAATAAAACACGATAACATAACAAACATAATCATTCAGCATTCATGATTACTCATCTCGCGATTCATGTTCACAATACGACATATACCAAATCACTGTTTCACTTGCAGTCGAGTCAATGAACCGCAAAAACTAATCCAAACGTTTTTTTTTAATTTAAATTGTTCAATAACATCAAACCGATAAGTTCTTGTACCGAACCCGACCGACGAGTATATTATATTCTCTTATTTTTAAATTCAAATTTGGTTAAGAGAGGGAGAGAGATGGGCGTTTGAGGAGGTCAAAGAAGACGGTGTTATCCAATTAATTGGTGCACCAATGTTCAATTAATCTAATCCAAAAACATGTGACATTCATCTTTTCTCAATAATTAATTCTAAATTAATAATAATTAAAAAAAAGGTGTGACATCCAATTTGAAAGATTGCAGCGCCACTTGGGACTCTCTTATCCTTAGAGATGATTGAATTTGAAGGCTATGTTACAAACCCTAGCATCCCCCCCTTTTGATTGTTTCTTTCTTTCTTGTGTGGCCCCAATCAAATTGCCCACACCTTCTCCTTTATAATAATAATAATTCTTGATTTTGTTTGTTATATATGTATTATAAAATTCTAAATATTATAAATTAAAATTTCATGGTCATTGCACCAAGTTGAAATGTTATCTTATTCAAGTCTGTGTCATTTACAAGGTCAGTCAATAATTTCTACATAGTAATCCATGTTGACTGAAATAATGTTGTTTATGACAACTTGTCCCATGTCGAACCGACTTGATAGACGAACGAACATCCTTTGTCCAACTTACAATATGATTTTCTAATCGGATCATAATCGTACATTTTATAATTTTGTTATAAGCCTACAATTCCTTCAAAGAAGAGTGCATATGCAAATGGTAGGACGCAAAGTAACATATGCAAATGCAGCTGCATTGTTTAGCTAAAAAAAACAATGGTTCAGTTTCAATATGATTAACCCATCTTTTCCCAATTGATTGTGTACGAGTAAGATTGAACTTTACTCTATCCTGATATCCCAACACGGCACACATACACAATCTGTTGATAAAACATTTCGAGATTCAATCATTAACTCTCCAAATCCCCATTATCTAGCCAGATCAAGTTTCGACACAGCCGACCCACTTATCTCGACTTATTTATGTCCGAGTTGGATCGAACTTTACCCTACCTCTAGCATCCCAAACATGGTATGCATAGAAGGGGACCCATAGTAAGGAGCCAACATGATGTTAGTTCAAAGAAATTCTTGATAAGAATATAGTGGTAGGTAGGGCCAAACAAACCATCTTATGGGAAGATTGTACATTCTTTCCAACATTTCAAGACAAAACCAAACATCGTTATAAGTTTGTTGCTTGACAGAGATGATGACTCTGCAAGTAGCTAAGGATGATTTCAAGATATCAACTTTCCCTCACATTTTAAAATTTGATCCATCCATCCATATGTACAGATTACACAGTTTCAAAGGGGAGCCTCAAAAGCACTCTCACTTTTCTCAACCCCCGGCGACCTTATCTCGCCGGCGGTGTGGGTGGGGAGGTGACAATGCGTTTCCAGCTTACATGTAATTAGTGAGTAAGAGAAGGAAACCAAAACCAAAACCTAAAAAAGAAAACAACTTTACAATTTTCTTCTTCTTCCAAACAACAACACTCCTTCATCCTTACTAAACATTAGTGTCACAAAATTTGCCATCCATTCTGTTCTGAACAGCTTTCACAGCAGCCACTCTGGCGGCTGTGGCGGCCCGGTTCGCTGCCTGAACTGACCGGTTCACTTGTTCGTCTACTCGACAAACTTTGACCGCATTGGCAGCAGTCTTCCTTGCAGCCTGCAAAAGTTTGTTAAGATTTTCTCAGTCAGACAAACCAAAAATTACTGTCCTTTACTCTGTTCTGATGGAAGGACAAAGAGGAGTTTAGATGTACGAATCCATTAGTCAAAGTTTTACCTGCACTGCTCGGAGGACTGCTTCGGTTTGTGGCGATAAGGGAATCTTAATGATTCCTCCATCCCATTCCCCGCATCTCGTATCACCATTCCGGAAAATGTACATCCCGTAACCTTGCTTCCTCCCTTCGTGCCAAGACCCTTCGTAGCAATGGCCATTCGCGAAATGGTAAACACCGAATCCATGGATCTTGTCTCCAAAGTACTCTCCACCGTATCGATCTCCATTTCTGCACCCAACAGAAGTAAGATCAGTACTCTATTCAGCAGTAGGAAACAAAAAATCCAGTCTTTCAAGCAACCAATGACTTGTAACAAAGTTCAAAGCCTGAATCTTTGAAGCAAAATCATTTCACAAGTTTAAGCAGGTTAAGATCTTTCAGTCTTATCAATCACCATTGGAATCAATTCCAAGTCCTGTTTTTTTTTCCCGTGGTAAAAGTAAATGCACCTGGGGAAAGTATAGAAGAACAACAGAAACAGACACAAATTATACTGCTCCATTAATGGTTCTGCCTTCTCAACAGTCATTAATTCCACACCTAACGGACTGAAGACTCGTAAGGAGCTTTAATAACCCCTTAGAATAGTATAACTATAGCTCACAAGATGAGCCCAACATCCTGTAAAATTCATCATTTATGGCCTGTTTCTTCTTCTATTCCCAATGGCATACTCCAATAACATCTCCAAGAAACAAAAAGAAAAGTAAGAAAAAGAACAGTACCCAACTGAGAAAGAAAATTGCCACAAATATCACATCTCAGGTTAGATCAAACAAGTGGGGGAAGAAAAGCAATTCAACTTAAATCACCACTAATGGCAAAAGTTACTTTGCAGAATAAGTGTAACGTAAAAAAGAAGGGAATTTGAAATCGGAATCAAACCTGAAATGATAGACTCCAAGGCCATGCTTAACACCACACTTGAATTCACCAACATAGCAACTACCATCTGCGCATGTCTGAACTCCAAATCCATGGCTCTGTCCGTTATACCACTCTCCGGCGTAAGAATCACCAGTGAAGAACCTGTATACTCCATAGCCATGCCTCAGACCTTGTCTGTACTGCCCTCTGTACCTGCTCCCTCTAGCCCAGCTCTCGATCCCGTACCCGTCGTACCTCCCGTCGATCCAATCGCCTTCGTATCTGCCATTGACGAAGAAGTTGTAAACCCCAGAGCCATTGCACTTGCCCTTGTGGAATTCGCCCTCGTAGTAATCGCCATTGCTGTAGAACTCGACTCCTTCCCTGATTACTTTGTTCTCGTTCCGAATCTTGACGGAGATTGACGAATCTGACTCGCCGATGAACCATTTCACCTGCTTGTTGCTGCTCTTGGCACTCCTCGAAGCGAACACGCAGAATCTCCTCCCGTTCTCGTCCCAGAGTTGCTTGATCAGGTAGAGATTCTGGTTGATTAGGCTCTTGTTCTTGCTGGCGAAGAATAGGGTTATGGCGATGAAAATCAGACCTAGCAGCAGATTCTCCGAGGTAGGTATCTCGTCCCTTCTCAGATAGAAGAAGAGGAAAAACGAGAGCGAGAAGAAGGAGAAGAAAGCGATTGAAACCATTGTTAAAACCGGTGTGAACCGGGTCGACCCGGTCCTCCGTGGAGTCCAGCTCGACCCGCACCGGTGAGGCCTCCTCCTCCGATCTTCTTTCCCTTTCTCTTTATCGTCCTCCTCCGACGCCGGCGGTCTCAGAGGAGTGGTCAGGTCCTCTTCCGCCATCGAAGATAAGCTGTGTAGACTGTGGATTGACGATCGAACCGTCGGCGACGACCGCAGAAACGACGACGCACTTCTCGTGAGCTTCCCCTGGCTTCCCATTTGAATTTACGGAAACAAAAACAAAGAAAAAAGACTGGACACGTTTCGTGTGAGATTTTCCGGTCCTCCTAGTCCGTACTCCTGTACCGCGAGATTCGTATTATGGACGGAAACACGGTCGCCGGCGACATAGGCGCACGTTAAGCAGTGGCGGACTGCGCAAGCTAGCAGGGCAGAGAGAGAGAGAGAGAGAATGTGAAGAAAAGCAAAAGAACGAAAAGAGGTCAGTTCTTTCTTCTTCCCCTTTTTTTTCGGGCTTTCTGGGGAGTGGTGAGAGAAGTATTTATGGTATGGACGAAAACAGTGGGTGTAAGATTTCATCTAGGCCGTCAGATCTGCATCGGACGGTGAGAATAGGGAGGGAGATATTAACCGTTTGATCTGGCATTGACGGGAGTCGTGGTCAAATCTCGTTTCGGCTGTAATTTTATTTTATTTATTTATTTACCGCAGGCGTGGCAGGCCGGCACGTTCCGGTAAAAATGTACCGTGGTTTTTAACTTTTTATTTTATTTTATTTGGAGGGAATTGTTTGGTGTTTCGCGGTCGTTTTTGTACAAGTAATGTTACCTGACGGTTTCTACCACCGTTGACATCGGCTCTTCTTTGTTGTTAGTTGGTTGAGCATATCATCCGGTGGGTCCGGGTTTTATGGGTTTGAATTTTATTGTATGTTTTATTATTATTTCTAAAAATGCAAATTTTGTTCCTATAATTGAAATAATACTGAAATTCATGTAAAGATGACAATTATAATCCTTAGATATTTCGTTGAATTTAACTCGATTTAATGGGGTAAATTTGAGTTAATCGGATATTTTTGAATATGAATAAACTCAATAATTATTATATGTGGGTATGGGTGTTAAAATATCTGATTCGAATACGAATCGCTCAGTTAAATTTTAATTAAGATTTTTTATGAGATTTTTTAATGTATAGAATAGTGAATTATTTAATTTTAATAGTTATGGAGTATGAAATAATCAAATAATTGAGTTGTATAATTTGATATTGATCCATTAGTGATTTATAAATGTTAATTGTTTGAAAAATGATACAATTTCTTCATTTTTGTTTCAAAATTTAAAAGCTTTTACGGATATGATTGAAAGTCATATCCACAATATCGCTAATAATAATTTCATACCTGATTTGGATGAGATATATAATCAGAAAATAAATACAATGTGAAATGAAAAATATAATTTCTTACAATTAAATGGTTAATTTCATTGGTTGATCGGTTCAAACCCGTATGAAGTGAATATATACCCTTTGATTCATGGGAAACTAGCCGGTTTGATTCGATTTTGGCACTCCTAGTTTACATCGATTTATGCAATCTGGCTATATTTCATCTCTTATATTCTAGAAATAGGAATATAGCTAGGTGCCAGTCCAGTACATTAACTGTTGTCTGTTGGTACTGAAAGTACGTTGAAATAACTTGTTATCTTGAAGATCCTTTTCATACAAACAAACAGAAACCAATATTGAAATAAATTGAATAATTTATTGCCTTGATTTGGGGTGTTTAATTTGATGGTGAACACCTTCAAACTTAGGAATGGTAACGGATAGGGGTGCGAGCAGTACATGCATGCTATTTTGGTCGCAGAATTAGCATGCAAATTTCAGTTTTGACAATTTTACATAAAATTTTATTACTTTGAAATTAAAAAACCCTGAACGATGATTTGAAGCGTATCCGAAGATCATTCAAAAAAAATCTTTTTTAACAATATTATAAATTAAGAGAAATAAAATTAGGTTTGTGCATAAACTTGCTCGTCATTCTCACAATCTTACTTCGTCTATTACAAGCATGGCGCCTTTATATTGGTGTATTGATTTCGTAAATGTGAACGATGTATGCTATGACTCGAGCCATTATAATAAACAACTATTAATCGAAAAACATTTTTCGTATTGAAATTTGGAACCATACTTCATAAAAGGTCCGACAGATTTTCGAATCCTTCATTTGAAAAAATGGAAACCCTTCGATCAGGATACTTCCACGTTATAATGGTGAATAATCAAGTTAAAATTACTATTAATAAATTATTTTGTTTTCTGTGAAAATTACTATTAATCATTTTTTTTTAATTCTAGTATCTGATACATTATCCGATTAATCTAATTGATGATGGTTGCAGGGTTAAAGTTTGACTCCTCCTTCAACATTATTACGAAAAATTAAATCTTAATTTACCCTTTTAAGTACGGCTTCAAACACCATTACACCCCAACTATTAATCAAATATCACACATCATTAGTAGCTGTAAATCGTAATTAGTGATATGGGCCGTGAAATTTGAACCTCAGGTGGGCCTTAAAAGGTCCAGAAATCTTCCATCAAAAGCAATAGAGGCTGTACTGGATCAAAGCAAAGTCGTCGTCGTCGCCGTAGAGTTTGACGGCG
This sequence comes from Linum usitatissimum, assembly GCA_030674075.2. NCBI lineage: Eukaryota > Viridiplantae > Streptophyta > Magnoliopsida > Malpighiales > Linaceae > Linum > Linum usitatissimum. The sequence continues at coordinate 5,812,617 of JAUJYP020001374.1, forward strand.
TCAAACAGAAGCGTTCATTGGCTTTGTTGACATCGTCGTTGTGCCTTAAGAACCCGTGATCGTGACGACGAACCAGCAACGTTGATGTCTGAATCTGATAAGGGACTGTTTGGACGGCCGCGATTGAGATGGAGTGCAGTGAAGTGAAGCGCGTAGAAGTAAATGAGGTTTACTTTCCGCCTTGTCTGATGTTAACGAGTAACTAATTAATAACCACAGGGCGGTGGTGGTACTGAAAGTTAGCTGCATTTAAGTTTTTTATTTATTTACATTTTGGGTATTTTAACAGTTACATATTTATGGATTAAATTGAATTAATTAATTAGGGTGATTCTTAATTAAATGTTGGTTTCATGTTTAAATGTAAAATGGCGTTGTTGGTGAGTTACTGGTACTCATCATTTGTACACACTTAAAAAGAGACAAGTCCATTACTTACTCATTAAACAAGGTGGTTAGTCATGTATCATACGTACGTGCTATATTATATGCCTAGCCCGACCTGTTGAACATAACTCAACCAACTTTCTTCGTGATTAAATTTGAATAATTTATCTCATGTGCCCTTTATAATTCGATGAATCACAATGTTTGATCACCAATGATTGATGGTAGTCCGATTAGTTCATAACTCAATGGACTTGATACTAATTTGTTGAAAGTAATAATGTATGAAAGCCGGGTAGTGAGCCTAGTTATACTAATTACTTGAATTGAAAAAACTATCAATTTTTAACTATATAAACCTACACCACAAAATCATATGTAAACCTAAACAAATTAATAAACGTGTTAAACAGTTTCAAATACTTCTACCGGTTCAACCATGAATCAACCATCAATCTAATTTGTAACATAAGTTATACCATGGTCCGAAAGTAATGATGGAATCAGGATGGAAATATGCATAATTTATTATTCGAGATTAGGAAAACAAGATAGTCTGGGCTTTCACTGGCTCCCTCTAGTTCTGACACGACCAAGCATTGAGCTGATCTCAAAATTATATTGCCTTGAGCCGAACTCGTAAAAGTTGTAAATATACACCTGCAATTAATGGTGTCCAAACTGGAACTGGGGTGAGTTGGGAGCCACCCCTATATTTTGATGAGGTATTTGAAATAACTTGAAAGTGATTTATTTGAAATATAACGGTTCGAAATATCATAAATTTTGTGTTAAAGGCCAAACTAATCATTACAATCCAAATAATTTAAAACAAGTTATTTCGATCAAATTACCACACCCAAACACCTCATTCAAACAACCTGGATCTATTCTCATGGAGGATAATCAAATGAAGACTTCATATGTGGTCGGTCAAATTGAAGGTGTTCATTTTACTTTGTTGACATTGTCGTTTTGTATTACAAATCCGTGACCCTTACGATGAATAACGTTGATGTTTGATAAGGCATTGTTTGGACGGCCGAATTGAGATGGACTGCAAACTGTAAACTGCCAAATAGAGCTATGGGCTAGGACCATTTTTGGTCCTGAACATTAATCCCAGTATATATTTACGATTATTTTGAGTTTGACTCAAGATAATATTATTTCAACTCGGTAGTAATCTAATGAATATATACTACTGATAATTTTGGCTTAATAATCGATACACATCGATCATAACCTCAAATTTAGAACCTAGAAAAATCGTCAGTGGCACATTTTTTTTTTAAGGGCAACATGTTTACGTAAAAATAGCGCAATAAAATTTTTCTGTATATATTAACTTTGTATTATGTAAAAAAAATGTTATGATAAATTGGTTGTTCAATATATTGATTTTCGATTAAAATCCGGTTCAGTACATGTTTTGATCCTGAATCCATCATTAATTCTATATGTCAAATAGCTTGCTCTAGTGGTTGCAACTATTTTGGCATCATCAATCTATCCCGGGCTCGAGCCGCCCACTTCAAAATTTGCTTAACATGCATCACTAAATGTGGTGCGGTCGAAACGAATCCTTATGCATATACATTAATTATATTGCGTCGATATCAAAGTTATATAGAGTTAATTTGAGCAGTCCAGTCTTTGAGATCAAGGGCTTTGTTGCTTCGACAAAACAAAAGGCATTTTGGAAGTGTTCTTACTTGTCCAAAACCAATTACCTATATTTTATGTCAGAAAACATAAAATTTATTTTCTTGTTAACAACTTGGGACCAATATGGAAGTTGTGGACGAAAATACCTTAGAAAGTGAAATATAAATATTAACTTTATATAAAATATTTGATGTATTACTAGTCAAAATATGAAGCCCCAATTTCATGAGAAAATGTTGAGTCCATTATTCTTTCCTTACCCGTGTCAGTGTGATTTGGACCGCTGTCCACTTCTCTGTTTAATTAATTGAAGTTGTTGGCCTACCAATCCAATCTTGAATTTGACTTCCTTATATTACACATACCATCATATTTTATTGTTTGGTTAATTATGATAAGTTATTTTGGTGTAGTATTTGATAAAGGAAAATGTTAAAGTATTTAAATATTATAATATTTTAAATATTTGGAGGAGGTATTTAAAATAAGTTGAAAGAGAGTTTATTTAAAGCATAATAACAAAAAATGTTATAAATTTGTGTTTAGATGACAAATGAGTTATTTGAACCATTATTCTGATTAATAAAATAGAATAGCTCATTTTATGGCTCGTAAACCTCTTTTTTTTTTTAAATTTCATGATAGTTCATGTAGATTTTTAGACTTCTAAAGTCCTACTATTCTATTGGTTGTTTTTTCTTTGGCTCATATAGTTCCTTGTGGGAGATGAAAAGTAAAACAACCCTAACCATATATCAACTCATGGAATAAGAACTATCGGCAACACTTCTAAGAGATATTCAAGAGCCAGGCGTGTCACTAAATGGCGGCTCCATTACCTAGTCAGCGAACAGTCTGAAGATAAATCTCAAACGCAGGGCTAACAGTTGGATGATCCCCTGCACAATAGAGCCTCCGGCGGCTAGAAAGACATGACCGTCAAGAATATGAGTTGTCACCAACTCGATGTCTGTCTTCAATGTCAACTATAAAGTGGTGCATTGTGAAGATGAATCAAAGAAGCTAACAGCAAGAGGTGTGCAAGTCCCTCATGATTACTCTCCATTAGCAAGATGGTCCATCTCCAAACGCATACAAATGCAGGGGAAAGATTTCCATAATCCACTTTAAAATCACTGAATTAGGCCTTTCTAAGCCCATCCATTAACCAAAATATGAAAATACCCTAAAAAGAGTATATACAAAAAACTGAATAGGAATCGGCGGCTCCAACAGCAATTTTAATTACGAAAGTGTGATATTGTTGGTTGTTTAATTTGTCTTTTAATTATTATGTTAAAAATTTGATCTTCGCTCATGAAAATGAAATACAACTTATGATCAGCCGTTTATTAAGTTGTGCGAACACCTACAACGAATGAATCGATTATTATTATCGACGATAAATAGCCTAATAAAAAAATATTGCTAATTACACATTAACCCCATCCAATCATATTCATGAAGTAACGGGAGAGAGAATAAAATAGAGACGCCGTTAGTTTTTCCTTCTCCTCGCCGTCAACTATTAATGATGATTTAAGAAAACAAAAACTAAAACCGAAAAGGAAAACTTGGCCAATAAAACCAAAATAAAAAGAAATTAAAAACAGAAAGACCATTGGGCCAATAGGATGTTGACACGTCGACTGGGTAATCTAAATCCGATTGAGATACGGAAAACTATTAGGGTTTATGAGGTTTATAAATCTATAGCTCAAACAAAGCCACAAATAAAACACAAGTTAACACGCAGAGGCAATTAATCAATTCAACAATGGCGAAATCAGCTGCTGAGTTCATTAGCGCAGGAGATGATCATGTGATAGGAATTGACCTAGGCACAACTTTCTCGTGCGTGGCCGTCGCAATCAACGGCAGGATCGAAGTCATAGCCAACGACCAAGGCAACCGAATCACCCCTTCCTTTGTCGCCTTCTCCGGCTCCCAGTGTCTCGTGGGTGAAGCTGCCAGGAATCAAGTGGCTCTCAACGCCCGAAACACCATCTTCGACGTCAAACGACTCATCGGCAAGAAATTTGACGACGAGGAAGTCCAACATGACACGAAATACCTGCCCTATAGCGTGGTCAACAAGGATGGTAAACCCTACGTTGAAGTTGAAAAAGTCAAAAAAGTCAAATCCTTCAGCCCAGAGGAGATCAGTGCAATGGTGTTGACAAAGATGAAGGAAACCGCCGAATCCTACCTCGGGAAGCCCATCGCGGGGGCCGTGGTGACCGTGCCGGCTTACTTCAGCGACAAGCAAAGACAAGCAACTAAGGATGCAGGCCAAATCGCGGGCCTTAACGTCCTCCGAATCATCAACGAGCCAACTGCGAGCGCCCTGGCCTACGGTCTTGGTAATCGGAAGGGTAAGAGGAAGATTCTGGTGTATGATCTTGGAGGAGGGACGTTCGACGTGAGCGTGATGTATGTGGAGGACAACGTGTTTGAGGTTCTGGCCGTCGGAGGGGATACCCATCTTGGCGGAGGAGATTTCGACCAGAAAGTGATGGATTATTTCGTGGGATTGTTAAAGAACAAGTACGGCAAAGACATTAGCGGTGATATGAGGGCGATAGGGAAGCTTCGGAAAGAATGCGAGAAGGCGAAGAGGAGTCTGAGCAGCCAGAGGGAGGTGAGGGTTGAGATTGAGTATTTTTTAGAAGGAGGGCTCGATTTCTCGGAGCTACTTACGAAAGCAAAATTCGAGGAGTTGAATATGGATCTCTTCAAGAGGACATTAGATATCGTTACAAAGACGCTTGAAGATGGTAAGGTAGAGAAGAATGACGTCAAGGAGATAGTTCTGGTGGGAGGAAGCACGAGGATTCCAAAGGTGAGGGAGATGCTGAAAGAGATGTTCTACGGGAAAGAAGCCAGCAGAAGTGTGAACCCAGATGAAGCGGTGGCCATTGGTGCCGCTCTCCTTGGTGCCAAACTCAGCCGCAAGGCTTCTGCTCTACAAGGTAATCGTTAAATTAGAGTACTTATATACATATATGAGTAACACTTCGATACTTACGGATATATATTGACCATGCCGCAGGTTTTAGTTTGGTCGATGTGACTCCGTTGAGTTTGGGAGTCGAAACCGCCGGCGGTGTCATGAGCGTAGTTATTCCAAAGAACACCGCTATCCCTGTTAAGATGTCAAGGATTTTCACTACTGTTATGCCCCAACAAATTGATGCCGCATTCCCGGTCCGTTTGAGTTCCACATTTTGATTTGTTTCGGTTTGTTTTAATAATTCATATTTATTTATTTATTTGAATTTAATTTGCAGATATTTCAAGGTGAAAGAAGTATGACTAAACATTGTCTCCGACTTGGACATTTCACTTTAACTGGACTTCCGCCGACTGCAAGGTACTAAATTTATAATTATTTGATGTTTGGTTGTTTGTGTATTGTAATCAGAAGGGTAGCATTTATGCATGTGTGAATGGCGAGACAGTAAGCTTCTCCCTCCTAACAAGAATCATGTTTGCATTTGTTGTGTGTATGCGCAGGGGATTTTGTAAACTGAATGTGACGTTCGAGATTGACGAAGATGGAATTCTGAGCGTAACTGCGAAAGCAGGAGGAGGAAATTCGAAATCCCTGACCATTAATAGCTTGACCGAGAATTTGACGGCAGGGCAAGTGGGGAGGATGATAAAAGAGGCTGAGAAGATGTCGGAGGACGACAAAAAGGAGAAGGCTCGGATTGAGGCTCGGAACAGCTTGCAGAGATACATTTTTTATTTGGAGGAGGAGTCGGCAAAGCATGATCATCATAAGAGGGAAGCCATGAAGAGTGATTTAGCAGAAGCTTTGGATTGGTTGAAGACGCACCAGAATGCTTCTAAGGAAGAATTTGAGATGAAGAAACAGAAGCTAAAGCACACATGGAATCAGATACGACTAGGCACTGAACCAAAGTCCACAAGTACTAGTTCCTCCACGTGGTGCAAATGGCAAAGACGATGATGCTTACTTACCTACCTACCCATTGCTTAAGCTTAGCTTCTTTTTGTTTAGTTGGGTTAAAAATTACTTAGGGTTTTGAACTACTTTGGCTCTTTGCTGTTTCATCTTCTTATTGATGTCGGTTTTTTTGTTTGATTTATGAAAGAATTCATTTTTAATTTTTAAATTTTGAATTTTGCGAAATTGAGTAGGTATTTCAAGATGGATTCCACAATAATTTACTAACTACATTAAAATAACGAGGTGGAGCCGAGAGGGAAAGGCAACAACTGGTTGAGTCACTCGCTGGAATCCAACCCCCTGGCATTGGCCCTTCTCGAGTCGTGTGACCACACTCTCTAGCGACGGAAATTTCTCAGTTTCCTCTTACCATCGATGGCAGCTGGATAAGAACCTTTTGTCAACAAGCTGCAAGAGATGGAACCTCATTTGGCGAGGCGTCGCACCTCCAAAGACGAAGACCTTCCTTTGGCTTGTTTTTCATGAAGCCATTCTTACTCATGAGGCAAATTGCCAGCCAATGCAGTCTCTGCAATGTTGATTTGGAAACTTGCAATCATATTTTTCTTGATTGCAGGTTTGCCCACAAGATTTGGTCTCATTTTCAGGAAGACTATGTGCATCACCACATCGACCCCTGCAACTACTGGCGGCTGGGTTTGCTTGTGGAATGAGATTATCTCGACCTTACTGAATTCTGATTTTAGTAAGTTGATCCCAAATGCTATGATATGGGTTATTTGGAACGAGAGGAATGGACGAATTTTCCAAGATAGCTATAACTCATGGAAACGCATCATCGTACAAATTTGCTACTCCATTGCAAGTTGGCTGTTCGCCCATGGCAGGAAAACTGTAGAAAAAAACAAGAAGAACGTAAATAGTAAAAACAACCATTAATCAAGTACGCTAAATATCTTAAAATAATACAAAGCTATTGAGAATATCAAAACTGTCACGTCAATCTTTCCTCAATTTTGGTAAATCCACATCAGCCATTCAGGCCGCCGTACGGGGAAAAGTCAGTCTTCTTCAACCGCCAACGACGACGGCCGCGACATGAGGGTTGCCTCTCCTGTCGAGTCATTGAGGGAAGGTTGAAGAGAGGAGGAAGTCATTCTTCTTCCACCAACGACGTCGGCCAGTAGGATTAGTTCATTAAATCTCTTCTTGATAATTTCCACGATTACTTCCTTTATGTCCAAGGTTTGTGCCTGGCGGTTTCCAGGTTCAACAATTTTGTTTGGCTGATGTGCAGAAAGGCGTCCAATGTAGCTACAAAGGCAACTCTGCTAGAAGAAGCTTCACAGTGACAGAGGCTCTCGATAAAGAAGGTCTGTTATCATTCTCTACCCTACCTGCAGCTTTTATCATTTGAAGAAAAAGAAGACACCGGCAACAACGCAGTAATATAAATGGACTAAATTACTCTTAATAAAATGATTTATTTATTATTTTACTACATCAATACGATAAGGGTTTTGTTAAAAGAACGGATTGTGAAGTGGCAACTAGTTTGCCTGGGAAAGCTATTGAGCACAATCTGTGACTTCTTAGCCGGAATAGCAGTGTTTCTTGGGATGACTACATGCATAAGACCACCCTGGACGCCAACTCCAAACTCAAAGGAGTCACATCGACCAAACTAAAACCTGAGCATAGTCAATATAAGTAAGTACCGAAGCCTTACTCATATATACATAGAACTCTAATTTTATGATATGATTACCTTGTAGAGAACAAGCTTTGCCGCTGAGTTTGGCACCAAGGAGAGCGGCACCAATGGCTACAGCTTCATATGGGTTCACACTTTTGCTGGCTTCTTTCCCGACGAACATCTCTTTCAGCATCTCCCTCATTTTTGGAATTCTCGTGCTTCCTCCCACCAGAACTGTCTTCTTGATTTCATTCTTCTCTACCTTGCAATCTTCTAGTGTCTTTGTTACCGTGTCTAATGTGTTCTTGAAGAGATCTATATTCAACTCATCGAATTTCGCTCTGGTAAGCAGCTCCGAGAAATCGAGCCCTCCTTCCAAAAAGTACTCAATCTCGACCCTCACCTGCATTAATATATAATGTCTACTAAGCTATGCCAAGCAATTATTCAAACCAGGTTCGACATGCTTGAAAACAGGACTAACATGCAGATATTTATTATCCAAGGTTCAAATAGACTCTATGCGCTAGGCGGGCGTTGGGGCACTGCCAGCGACGTTAAGGCCCGAGATCTTGCCTGCATCCTTAGTGGCTTGTCTTTGCTTGTCGTTGAAGTATGCCGGCACGGTCACCATGGCTCCCGCTACGGGCTTCCCGAGGTAGGATTCAGCGGTTTCCTTCATCTTGGTCAACACCATTGCACTAATCTTCTCTGGGCTGAAGGATTTGACTTTTTCAACTTCATCGTAGGGTTTACCATCCTTGTTGACCACGCTATAGGGCATGTATTTCATGTCGCGTTGAACTTCCTCGTCGTCGAATTTCTTGCCGAAGAGTCGTTTGACTTCGAAGATGGTGTTGTGGGGGTTGAGAGCCGCCTGATTTTTGGCAGCTTCTCCGACTAAAAGCTCGAAGTCGGAGAAGGCGATGGAGGAAGGGGTGATTCGGTTGCCTTGGTCGTTGGCTATGACTTCAATCCTGCCTATCACATCTCCTCCGGTAAATTCAGCTGCTGCTTTCGCCATTGTTGACTTGATTTAATTGCTTGAGCGAGCCAACTGCGTTAACTTCTGTTCTTATAAACCCTAATAATTATCATTTTTTTTTTATCTTTAAACCCTAATAATTATCTTCCTTTTTTCAATCTATAAATCATAATAATTATCAGTATTGCCAGCCCAATTAGATTACATGATTATCCGTGAAGGAGGGGCCACTAGGGAGAAAAGCCTATATATGAATCAACCGTTTGAGAGCTCAATTGCTAGGTTGAATGGCATGTCTGCGTTGAGATCGATCTCACTAACTTGGACCGATTTTTAAATTTTCTGTGTTATTTTAATTTTTCTCGTTAGGAGTTATATTCATGTCGGAACAAAGAAATTGCCTGAAATCAACATGGCTTTTTGGTCAGTCGATCATTAATGATTTATATGTTTGGTGTTTCTTTTAATTTGTTTAGGGTATATTAGGGTTTGTGGGATATGTTGAACTAATAAGAAAAAAATCATTCATCACTATGTTATTAAATTTTCTAAATGAATTTTGAGCCAGTTTGCCAGCTTCAAATCAGGCAGTTCCCGATCTCCGATGGAGTCGGCTTGCGAGCTACATAAATCGAGCTAGCTCGCCAATTCCAATCAAACCGGCTCGTGATCAGCTTAGCAAAGAGTACAAATATTTACATGAGCGTGTTATTCAAAACTTTACATGGCCATCTTCATTTGGAGAATGGTGAAATCATATCCGGCACCAGTCGCCCGATCGACGCCATTTTTACTTAGGGCCCTTCAGTATCGGCATCTTTTTCAAGACCGACGCCCGCTTGAGAGTTCTTTTTAGTACCTGGTTGAAAATTTGTGAATTCAGGGAAGAAATTAGAGATTCCACAGGTTGGAGTACGACACCGTTGCGGTGATCAGGCAACGGATTATCGTAAGCATCAAGCTGTTGGATGGGTCCGGTAAAGACACGATCCTGTTTCTGATTCAGACTTCCTCGGTGTTTCCTACGCATTGGTCCGCTAGTAACTTCATCGGCCCGCAGCTCTTGTTGCACAGGCTTCGCTACCCAGTCCTTCGTTGTTACGCTTCCACGACGATGACGAAATGAAGAGGCACCGGCCTGCAACGAAGACCCAAATAGTTTACAAATATGAAAAAAAATCACTAGACATAATAGAATTATGTGTTGTGTGCATAGAGGAAATGAAGGGACATGCCGAAATGTTTGGTAGTGGAAGTTCGGCAATCGCAACCGAACTTCCAATCAGTGCTGAGCGGATATCAAGCATAAAGTTGTATGATTTCCTATCCGCAATGACGGTTCTCAACAATGCTTGTATTGTGGACGTCCTTTGATATTTTTTCTCCTTCACAACGTTAAGATTGGGTGGGAGTAGTTCTGGCAAAGACAGACTACTCCCACACCCAATCAACACTAGCTCGGACAGCTTCCCGAGTTCGCTGATGGTACCAGGTATCAATTCCAGTCTGGTACTGTACGAGAGGTCTAAATACGACAGCTGCTTCAGCTCCCCAATACCTATCGGCAGAGACTCGATATCCGTGCCAACAAAAACCAGAACCTCCAAGCACTTGAGTTTGCATATGCAAACTGGGAACTCGGTGATCTTTAGGCAGCCAGCAACGTGGAGCTTTGTTAAACTGTAAGAACGAGGCTCTGATATCACCGGTAAACATTCGATCAGTGGACAATCCTCAATAAACAATTCGTTGGAGACCATATCCCAGATCTCCGCCGGCAGAGTGGTGAGCTGGGCGTTCTGGATTAAATGCAACCGGTCGAACTTCAGCTGAAGCTCAATTTTGATTTCTTGGATTGCGGTATTGCGCAGAAGGAGGAGTGATAATCCGGTACGAACTTGCGGGAAATGCGTGATGTTTGGGCCGTAGAGGCTTACTACGCCATCTTGCTTAACCTTGTAGATAGAATCGGGGAGGGATTTGATGGGCGTCCAGTCTAAATCGAGAGCCTGCAATTCTAGAGATTTGACCTTGGGACAGCCGGTGAGTTTCGGACAGTTGGAGAGTAAGAGTTGTTTAAGGAACTTGGACTTGAGCCTAGATGGTACGCACTCCAGTTTTTGACAATCTCTCGCGTCCAACGTTACTAACTTCTCAAGTAATTCGATGCTTGCGGGTAACTCAACTAAGGTCTTGCATCTGCGGAGTAGAATGTGTTCGAGATTTGAACAGAACCACAGGTTCGGGACAGTAGCCAGATTCCCACAGTCGGAGAGGCAGAGCAGCATCAGGTGCTCAAGCTTAGGCTGCAAAAATATATCAAAATCTTAGGAGTTTACAATGTTACATTACGTTAAAAATAAAATGATACATACCTGGTTTCGCTCCCAACAGACCCGAATCGGACTATGCATTATGACAAGGTAAACAAGTTTTCTAGGAGAAAATCCTGACGGCAGAGAATGGCAAGGGAAGTGATCCCAGTTGAAGCCCCTTAACTCATTTGGCAGGTAGTTAAGGTCACCATTCGATAGTTGGATTTTGCGGTTCACGTAATCAACAGAATTAGGCCAGCCAAAGTCGAGCCATCTAAGAGAGTCCATCCCTTTGAAGGCATCAGCTTTCAGAAACACATCAGCTTTGGAAAGGTCCAAGCATATCCCTTGGGTTGCTCTTATTCCCTGCAAAAAGAGATGCTGTCAGAAACTAACTAAGAAAGAAAGCAGAATAAACTTAAAGTTGCCAAAATGCTTACATCTTGACTCAACAAGCTGCTAATGTCATCATGATTGTTCAGTCTACTGCGGTTTCCAATAATTTCTTCCTCATTGACGATGTTCCAAGCCATTTCTCTCAGTAAACTATGCACCGAAACTTTCACCCTTTGGATCTTGTCATCAGTAGTCATTAGTAGAGACTTCTGGATCAGATCCTCAATTCTGTGATATGAAGAGATGTAACTAGAATCCATATACTTCACCAACAAGGACCTCGGAGTCCCATCAAAGAAGCAGGCAATATCCAGGAACAACTTCTTGTCATCATTTCCCAACTCGTCGTAACTTCGTCTCAGAACAGAATGAATTTCTCGGTCTTGAATCGTTTTTAATTTGCCCAAAAAACTCTTCCAGTACGCTACGTCGTTGTGTAACAGTGTATCTCCTATTACTTTCAGGGCCAGCGGGTTCCCCTGACAGTATGTCACAACTTCACGTGACAGATTCACCTGTTCAGCATCTCGAATGTGACCCGGGTCTTCAAAAGCACGTAAGTTAAAGAGTCGAAGAGACTCTTTGTCATTAAGATGAGTAACTCTGTGCATCTCCTTGGCGTATTTCAGCACCGCTCGATTCCTAGTAGTTATAATAATTCTGCTCCCGGGAGCAAAGAGTTCCCCGAGTTTCATGGCCTTTCCTAACAGAAACTCATCTAGCTGCGGAATACTCTGCACATCGTCAAGAACAACAAAGACTTTTGAACGCAGAAGACGTTCTGCTACTCTAATGTCAACTCCATTCTGAAGAGTCTCGCCATTCAACAATGCTGAGTAGAAATCATGTACTAGTCTCGTAACGAGGCTTGATTTATTGCAAGTTTGGTTGATTTTCTCAACGAAATGAAACTTCATCTTCTTTTCGTTGGGTTTCCTCAATTTTTCGTAGCATGCTCTAGCTAGGGTCGATTTACCAAGGCCTCCCTCTCCCCAAAGTCCGACAATGAAACTGGTGTCGGAATCGTGCATGGCTAACAATTCCTCAACCTTCGAAACACGAGTATCCATACCAAGCAGATTTTTAAACTCGGTGCTTGGCGACATGGATGTTAGTGTTGCAAGAACGTCTGCCACAACCTTCCCAACTAAATCATTATCCACCCTATGATTGTAGAAAAAAAAAACAGAGTTATACCACTATATGCTATGATAATTATTAGGAAGACCGATATTTCGTTGTATGTACTTACGGAAATGATTCAGAGGTACAGCCAGTCTTGGAAGCTACTGCCTGCAAAAAATCTATCCATTCCTTCTTCCGCTCTTGGGTGGCCTCCAGTCCAGCGATAGTTTTAGCGTACCTGCAGTGATTCACAACTAAATGAAAACCGATCCCAGCCGGAATAAAAGTTTGACACAACCTACCGTATTGAAAATCGAAATGTCAAGATTATTTAGTATGACTGAGATATAGTTTGATCGTATCGAAATTTACCCAAGCATGCTTATGGTAGAAAAGTAGAGTACAAGTAACTCACGACATGGGCTGTGGTATGGGCTGAGGGAGAAAGCAAGAGAGAAAGCAAGAGAAGCAGGTTGCTTTCCAATCATCGAACCAATGGTAGTCGCCAACCACCGTGTCCCAATCCACGTTGTAGAACACCGGAATCGCCCTGTGTCTGTATTTCTCAATGCTTCCAGCTATGGTGGAAACCTCGTCCAAGCACCATGACGAATCAGCAAACTTGCCTGAAAAAATCACCACCGAAACCGCGGTCCTTTCGAGGATTCGGAGCAGCTCCTTGATGTCCTGCACTGCCTCGAGCTTGGTGTCGACGAAGCAGTCGATTTTCTGGGACTTCATAGCTCCTTCAAGGTGGCTCAGGAAATTGTTCCTCACGTCGTCACCTCTGAAGCATAGGAAAACTTCGTGTTGCCATTGCCCTGTATACGGAGGGGTAGTAGATGAGGAAGCCATTGTATTTGTTGTGCTTTGTGGCTACTACAACTGAACTAATTATCAGGATTTAAGTATGTCAACGAGCTAGCTAACGACTCCAATTGAGATTAGTTAATGAATAAACTGTTCATCATTGATTTTGATTAGTTGCTGGTAGGAGGTTTGGTAATTGGTGGGACTAAATTAAAAAAAGACCAAGCCTTTCTACCCAATAAAAAAAGACCAGTCTACTCTTGCCAAACGATAAGGCTGGCAGAGTTGCAGGTGGGTTACTGAATAATACTTTGTTAGATCCGTTTCTGCTGTAAAAAAATGGAGGAAAAGAGACCATACTGACAATAAATTAAGACCCATTTCGAAGCATTGGGCACCCCCCAGTAAAGAGATCCATCTGTATTTTACTCCAAGAATAAAACAAGAAGCTAAGGGATCGGAATCTGTTGCCAGGAAGAAGCAAGTCCTGCTCACTGAGCTACGCTTCTTCCTTTCTTTCACTTTAGGAGCAACCCCACCTGAAACAGGAAATCGATCTGATAAAACTTTCAAAAATTCATACTTTTTTCAAACTGATCACTACATGCAGCCATGCAAATTCAATGATATTCCCAAGTCCGATGACGGCTTCCTACAATCCCCTTTTCCCATTGTTACACTTTATTAACCACCATTTCGATCGAAGTTCTCCCAACCTTCTTTCATCTCTCACAAAATAAATGAGGTGGCTTCTCTCACGACCGCCTTGCAACTTTTATGTGATGATAACTGATCATGATCGATGTTGCTGGTTCTATTATTTATTTTTTCGGGTTGTTTGATTTTGAGATTTGAATTTTTCGTAAATATCTTTTTTTTGTCGAACTTTTGGAAATGTAGAAAACATTGTTTAATTAACTTATTTGGAAAACTACTAATATACTTCTAAAATGATATCCTTTCCTTAAAAACAATATGACTAATTGGTCTTTTTCACCCAAATCACTTAAATACGTTTGATATGGAGTAATGGAGAGTGGGGAAAAGTAGAAATAGTGAATTAAGGAATAAGAGATGTAATTATTGAGGAATTTCAATTACATTGTTTGGTGATAATATTTGAAATATAATTGTCAGTTTGTTGGTAGTTTATTATGCAATGACCATAATGCCCTTATTTTAAATCCAATTAACAAAGAGAGAAAAATATCTTCCATCACCCTCTTGCAAATCACAAACGACGGACACTGAGTCGATGAGAAAGAATTGACGGCCGAAGAAGATCACGTAATGGAAAGAAGAAGAACGATCGAGGGCAGTAACGTAACATACTAACATCGGCCAAAGGTGAGTTAAAACTCAGAGTTTCGTAAAAAATATCCTTGAAACCATGTATTTCAAATTGATAAATTATGAAGGAAATGTGAGTCTAAAGGAAAAGTGTTCTGTAAAACAGCTGCTCATTTGACATAAACAAGCAAATATTTCTTAAAAATTCAAAATTTTCGTAAAATTTTCTCTAAATTCCCCTTAAACAAACATGCCCTAAAATTTGACCAAATTTCTTTATGTGAAATAAATTTCAAATCACATCCCAAAACATTTTAAACAAAATCAAATGAGCCCACAAAATTCAATAAATCTCCCAAAAATCTTTAAAAAAAACCCTTTTAAGTTTTCCTTTATCTTTTCTTGAAATTTGTATCTCAAACAGCAAAGTCGAAGCTCAACAGTTGATCATCCACAACCCTAATTAACCAACAACAAGAAAGAAACATTCCAAGAGAAAATACAAAAACATATTCTATTCTCATGATGTCGAACCACTTGGGAGGAAAGTGTGGACTTTGGTTTTGTTACTAGCTAGCTAGTATATGATTCCATGAGTCGGTTTAGCTTCTGCTTCTCCAACTCGAAATGTTCCTTTGAAGCATCTTGGTGTTCATTCAACCAATCCCTAGCTTCTGTTAAAGCACTCTCTATAATGCCTTGGTTATGCAAATTCACACACTTCTCCTCTAAATCATACTAGAAATAATTTGCGCTCTGTTGCGAAAAATATTAGAAGACGAGTCCATTCAAATGATAAAGAAAATGTAAACACAACACGAGAACACTAAAAATCAAAAAAACTCTTAAATTAAAATATTCCACTAAATAAAATTAAAATGGAAGTCCAACCAATTGAATTATTCGTAGGAAAAATCCTAGATGCCTAAGAAAGAAAGTTCTCCACGGAGAGAAGACCTTGATGCAGCCATCATCAGCTATCCTCCCTAATCGCAACCATAACACCTCAACACAACTCACAACCGCCTCCACTACTATCCCTTCGGCGTCAAAACCATCACCACCCTTGCCCTCGAAATCTCAATCCACCTTCACAGCCAACAAACACCAACGGCCGACGGCCACAACTCGCTGGGCCACTTCCATGCTCTCCCTCACCTCCGGTCACGATCCAGATCCAGTAGAGGAGGAGGAGATCGACAACTCCGAGCCATCGCCGCCAGTAGCCACGCAAAGAGGGCCGACGATCCTCATACATGCAACTTCTAATGAAGCGCTTAAGTCGTTGGGACTGCCTCTCTGATTCACAGCTGGACCACTTGAAATTCTAGCCTCTCTCAATATGTAAATAAGGCCACTCGCGGCTTGCTTGCTAGGTCTTCAATAGTCTTGCTTTTCTTGTTTGTTTTGGACTATTTTTATGTTTTGCTTTTATTTTTGTTGGTTGATTTATATGTTGAAGAGAAAGGAGTGAGGTCATTTATTTATAAAGATCCGTAATTCATGTAGCTCTGATTTTAGGATCTACACCTCTGATGAAACAACTTAATCACAATGTAATTTACTTTACATGAATTAAAGTTTCACGGCTTGTTATTAAAAAAAATGAAAGTCCAGCCGACCGAGAATCGGAGAATGAAAAAGAACGTTGCTGAGAATCGGCAGTGCGGCAAATCTCTGACTTCTTGGCAGGAAGCGCGGTGTTTTTTGGGATGATTACATACATGAGACCACCAAGCACTCGAATTCCCAAACTCAACTGGGTGACATCAACCAAACTAAAACCTGCAGGCATCCATAAAAGTTCCCCAAGTTACACATAAAGAATCAACATATGCATGCATGCATTTCATATGTATATAAGTACTCTAATTTGATGATTACCTTGTAGAGAAGAAGCTTTCCCGCTGAGTTTGGCACCAAGAAGAGCAGCACCAATTTCATCAAAAAGAACCACTACGCTTCTGGCGTCAGCATCTACAACCTCTCGGAGCACACAGCCATTTTCGGAATGGTCCATGCGAGGTTTCCCAGATTTAAGAAGGTGGCAGATATATCTTCAGGTAATAATAATACGATCCTTTACGTTATGAAATATATACTCGAACACACACTTTTGTACTTGTCTTTATCATTATGTAGTTAACATTTGCATCTTTAATCAAATGAAAACCCAGGTGGTGAATTTGAATATTCGACTCTGGAGGTATCGGCGGGGGTGATTAAAGCATGATATATTTAAACCCGAATCAACATTACATACTGAATCAAGAGAGAAAGCTCTAGTTGAAGTGTTTAGAAAGAGTGTGGATTTCCGGCACGGAAAAGGAATCCTTAACAGTGGCAAACAAATGCCGACCATCAGATTTGATCGACTTGGATCCAACTGTCCATATTGCAGGGGTATTAATATAATTTATACAGGCGAGCCATTGATATCAGAAAGGACTGTTTGGAGTCCCAATGTAATCTTCTTGTCCTCAGGGCTCGGTGTACAGTAAGTAACGCATTAATACGAATCAGTTAATTAAAATAGATAGAACGAGCAAATATTAAGTATATAATTACGTTTACAGTGAATGATTGGTTATTAAGAGTTAGAAAATTATAAAATTATTTGAATGAGAAATTCGATTTTTTTGGCATCTACTAATGATCTGATTCAACGATTAAGGATGAACATTAATAATTTAACAATTGTTGGAAACAAACTAGACCCACCTATTTTTTAATTTTTATTTTGTTTTCAATTTTAAAAATAAATTTTAGTTGGTTAGCTTTTAGATATTATTTAGTTCATTTTAAACAATACAATCCTCCTTCAATTACTTTTTTCTTCTATTTTAATTTCTTCTTAAATCAATTATCTTATGATAATTGATTTTAAAAAATTTTAATTTGTATATTCGATGTATATAAGTCATATCTCTTTACACTTATTTACTTTTTTTTATCATCCACACCCAAAACATAGGAGTGGAACCGAATCAAACCGACTAGACTTATCCAATTTTCAATCAGGTAACTTCACATAAACAACATATTATATTCCTCATGTGTGCCCTTACTCCTAATACTTTACCACTAGGTATTTTACTCCATGTGTGGATTAGTAACCAAGTTAACACTACAGTTGAATTAAAAACAAAATGATAAATTTAATGTATTGGTTTTTCAATATATGATAATGTAATTTTTTATCGTGTAATATGAATAAATATATAATCTAACTTGTATTCTTAACTTCATATACAAAATTATGATAAACAGATAAACAAATGTATATTACAAACCAATTAATTAATAAGCAACAACGCGTGATTAAAAAAACTAGGTATATAGAGGTAGAAAACTCTACATTCTAATTAGCAATTATATAGTCTAATTATCCAGCGGACCTTGTTTTGGAAGGCATAATCTCCAGTTTCCCGTAAACATCTTTCTAATAACTGTTGTTCTGCATGCGTATGATCACTTACACCTATGTGCATGACATAACTCTTTCCGACTAAGAGTAATGGGTATGACATAACTCTTTCCGAAAACAGAGAATTAAAAATAAATAAAACCAGCTAATATATAGTAGGTTTATAAGTTTACAGTTTACTCCTCAAATTCTACGATCTTTCACGAACAGGTACTTGCCTCTAACAAACTAGATTCTCATAGTCTCATGACTATGATTTACCGAGTACCAACGGCAAAACACTCTGCTGATAGGATCAGATATGCTTCCCAAGGTCTTTGATGACAGTCTTGAGAGAAGCAACCTCTTTCTCCTCCTCTTCAATCGACTTCCTCAACAAAGATTCAGACATCTTCATCAATGTCTTCAAGCATTCCTCTTTCGTGGAAGGTGAACTAAGAATCGTCCTTGGAACCATTGCCACCATCGCCTTTCGTGATAGATGATCGTGAATCATCATTGATCATTTCTTGATGCCAGCAAGAAAAGGATATCTGCCTATCTTAATGTCATTATTTGTGTGTGCATCTTCTTGTGCACCAACTTTCGACGCTCTGCTTCTGTTTGACACCCTACGATATGCATGGAACCGCTGGGTTGGTCTGGTGAATTCACGACCTCGAGATAGACTCCCTCCAATTTTATGGCTCCTAAATTCCCCGCTATCTTCGTCGTAGCACAATTGTCTTTTCACACCAGTAGTATCTTCATTCAAGTTTAGCGGTCTCTTCCTAGACTTGTCAGCCCAGAGCTGCATTCTGACTTTCTGATCGCTACCTGAACTGTGAATACCAACCTGCATCCACCATACACAGTTCAAACAAATTCGCGCCACCCTGAATAGTAAAATCGTAAGATTTCAAGACATAAATTGGGATTTGATTCACAAACCTTGGAGAGACGAGTCGAGCCTCGATGCGGGAGTTTGGCAAGGACCTGGGAGTTTCCAATCAGCTGCGGGAAATGATCTAGCTTCAATCCTTGTGAATTTCGTTTCCCGTCTTTCTTTCTCGGTTGTACTTGTACTGACGAACCATGATGGATAATTCCATTATTCTCCTCATTAACAACAACATCAACATCTTTTACTACTAGTTTCGGCTTAGACAACTTGGCGAGTTCATTGATCGTGCTAGGTATCGACTCCAAGCTCGTATTGTACGAAAGATCCAAGTAAGAGAGCCGCTCCAGTTCCCTTATACAAGAAGGAACCGACCTAATACCCGTCCCAACGAAAACCAGAACTTCCAACAGCTTCAGCTTGCATATGCAAGACGGAAACTCTGTAACCAATCCGCAGCCATTAACGCGGAGCATAGTCAAAGAGTGCGATTCAGGGTTAGAAATCACCGGAAAGTAGCTAACCAGTGGGGAATCCTCGACGATGAGTTCGTCGGATACCATATCCCATATCTCCCCCGGCAGAGCGGTGAGTTTCGCATTCTTCATCAAATGCAACCGATCGAATTTCTGGCGATGATGATCGAATTTGATTTCTGTAATTGCGGTTTCTCGGAGACAGAGGAGCTCCAGGCGGTTGGAAATTTGGGGGAAATGGGTGATGTTAGGGCCGTAGAGGGTTAAATTGCCGCCATGTTTGACCTTGTGGACTGAATCCGGGAGGCGGCTGACGGGTGTGAAGTCTAGATCCAGAGCTTGCAATTCGTCGGAATTGATTACCTCCGGACAAAAGGTGAGCTTTGGGCAACCGGATAGTAGGAGTTCCTTGAGGAATTTGGAGCTGAGGCTCGACGGCGCGGTTTGTAAGTTGAGGCAGTTTCTGGCGTCGAGAGTGACTAGCTTCTCGAGGGATTCGATGTCTGCGGGTAGCTCGATTAGGGATTTGCATTCGCGGAGGAGAAGGTGCTCCAGATTTGAACAGCTCAACAAGTTTGGGATTTCCTTTAGATTTGAACAGTTTGAGAGGCAGAGTAACACCAGGTTCTTGAGGTTAGGCTGCAAATTAGAAAAAACACCAGCAAAATAAAAAAATCATAATAGAAATGAAGATATTAAAAACTACAAAACGATTAGCTATTAAAATGGTGGATTAAGCGGGTTACGGATCGGAGTCAGTCAGGTTACGGATCGGAGTCAGTCAGGTTACGATTATAGGTTCACTGAGTTGTGTGTTCATCAGATCACGAACTGCTTGTATTAATTTATTTGTTGTCTTGTTAACACGAAAGATAAAGACTATCATAAAGTAAAGTAAAATAAGAATAGTATATAGTAGTTGGTTTCGAAAATGGAATACCTGATCTTGTTTCCAACATTGGTCAATGGGACTATGCCTTATAACAAGATAAACCAGTTTTTTGGGTGAAAATCGCGAAGGCAGAGATTCAAAAGGGAAATGATCCCAATTAAACCCCCTTAACTCGTTTGGAAGATAGTTAAGGCGATCACCATCCACTACTTGAAATTTGTTCTGGTACCCAATGGTTTCTGGCCAGTCGAAGTCGAGCCATTTAAGACCATCCATTCCTTTGAATGTATTCGGTTTCAGAACCATCTCTTCGGCCTTCGAAAGGTCTAAATGGATACCTTGGGTCGCTCTTTTCCCCTGCAAAAAGATACATATCATTTGCATGACTCGACGAGCTAGGACGACTTGAATTTTACGATAACGCAAGCCGCGAATTTCACCTCTTCAACGGTCAACAAGTTGTGGATGTCGTGAGGATCCTTCAACCTGCTCCGTTCTTCAACTTTTTTAACATCGTTAACGATTTTCCAAGCCATCTCCCTCAGTAAACTATGCACCTCAATCAACTCACCTTGGATCTTGTCATTACTACAAATCAGCAAGGACTTCCCGATTAGATCCTCAACTCTTCTGTACGAACCGGGATAGCTAGTCTCCATATATTGTATCAGCAAAGACTTCAAGGTCCCGTAAAAGAAACAAGCTACATCAAGGAACAACCCCTTGTCATCCTCTTCCAACTCGTCGTAGCTTCGCCTCAAAACATCGTGAATCCCCGGTTCTCGGATCTCGCTCAACGAGCTGATGAAGCTCTTCCAATACGCTATGTCCTTGCGTAACAATGTACCTCCCAAAACTTTCAGCGCCAGTGGGTTCCCCTTACAGCACGACACAAATTTATTCGACAGGTCCAGAAAGTCGTGTGGAATATTCGAGCTGTGCACGAAAGCGTGCAGTCTAAAGAGCTGAAGTGGCTCGTCGCCAGTAAGATGCAGCTCGAACGGATAAATCTCCGCGTTTATGTATTCCAACACTCTTCTATTTCGAGTGGTTATGATTATCCTGCTCCCGGGAGAAAACAGTTCCGTGAGGTTCAATGCCTTGTCGAGAACCAACAACTCTAACTGGGTTGAAGTTTGCACATCGTCCAGGACTAGAAACACTTTTAAACGAGAAAGACGCTCCCTTCTGTAATCATCGTCAAGATCTTCCCGCGTGAGGTTGCTCTCCGATAGCAGTGTGGAATAGAGCTTCGGGACTAGCTCTTCAACGGATTTTGATTTTTTATAGTAGGATGTTTCGTTGATTCTGTCAACGAAATGATATTTCATTTCGTCTCTGTCGTTGAGTCTCTTCAGTCTTTCGTAGCAAGTCCTGGCGAGAGTTGACTTGCCCAGACCTCCCATCCCCCAGAGTCCAACCGTGCGGACGATTTTGGGTTGGTCGCGGTCCGCGTCCATGGTTAACAGTTGCTCGAACTTGGCGAGACGTGAAGTCATGCCGACCAATTTGTTGAATTCTATGCCTGACGACATTGATGTTAGTGTCGTCAAGACGTTTGCCACGACCTCATCCACTAATTTACCGTCGTCCCTATTAACACAAATCGGCCGATGAACAGAAAAAAAATAGTTATTTCCTTGAGAGAATATTTATTGAGTTGAGATGGGCAATGTTGGAATTTATTATATTACTTACGGAGATGATTCAGAGGTACAACCGGTCTTTGATGCCACTGTTTGCAAAGAATTCATCCATTCCTTCTTACGCTCTCTGGTGGCTTCGAGTCCAGCAATGGTTTTAGCGTACCTGGAAATCGAACAATGTACTGTCGTTATGTACATTACTTATTTACTCCGCGAAGACGTTCGGGTTTTCGATTAGAGGTTTGGCTTGTAACAAAAGTAATTTTAGTGCTTTTTACTAGATTTAATAATCACCATGTTAGTTCAAGTATAAGTTAAATAGAAAATAAACACAATATAGCAACTTATCCAAATTTTTATAATGATTAGGACTTAATATGTTGTCACAATTACAAGGATTCAAGTCAAAATCTACAACAAAACTTTATGAAACCAAAACGAGCAAAGAGCCAAAGAGTATATAGCAAGGTTATAGAGAAGTAACTCACAGTGGCTGGCGATCGAGAAAGCAAGAGCAGCAGAACGCCGACTTCAAACAATCGGACCAATGGTAGTCACCAGCAACAGTGGTCCAATCCACTTTGTGAAATACCGGAAGTGTCCTGTGTCCATATTTCCTAATGCTTTCGACGATGGTGCAAACCTCGTCCAAGCACCAGGGCGAATCGGCAAACTTGCCCGAGAAAATCACCACCGAAACCGCAGTCCTTTCGAGGATTCCGAGCAGCTCGCCGATGTCCTGCGTTGCCTTAAGCATGGAGTCAACGAAGACTCTGATTTTCTTAGCCTTCATAGCTGATTCAAGGTGGCTCTTGAAATCGTACCTCGTGTCCCCTCTGAAACACAGGAAAACGTCGTATTCCCATTTCCCACTGTACGGCCGTGAAGGAGCAGAGGAAGATGAAGAGGCCATGATGTGATGTGATGTTATGTGATTGCAAGCAGAATTGAGGGATGGTGGTTCACCATTTAATCTGCAATTAAGGCCAATTATTTAAGAATAATTCAGCCGTTGACGACAGCTAATTCAGGTTAGTTTAATGGGTAAAAAGTTAATCATTGAGGTTTATCATAAGTTTCGGTGGGTATTTTCTTCTCCGTTGCATGTGTGGGACTAATATATAAAAAGACTCAGACTTGATCTTGGTACACTAAAACAAAGCTTTGCAAAATGAATATTTTTTATAATTTAACAACTCAACACTATTACAACAAGGTTACTTAATTTTTTGTTAGGAACCGGATTAGTTCTGAGTGGGCCGCATTTTTGTTGGACTCGTTTCAGTTTCTCCTTCTTTCTCTATGCTTTAACTTGTTGGTTATATTTAACGTTGCTGGTTGTTTTCGTTTTCTAGGTTAAAAATTGTCTTTATTATACGAAAACACATGTATATTTTTATATATTATATACTTATTGCTCCTTTTTTGGATGGTCATTTTTTAAAATTCAGTGTATAATCATTGATCAATTGATATTGCAACTCACTCACCTACATTACCCCCTACACACCCTTTTTTTTTATTTTCTCAACAAGTCCAAAACTATTTTCTTGATGGATAAGTAATGGACTTCCATTCGTATACTATTATGAAATTCGGTACTCGTAATTGCTTACTCCGAAACACTTAATCCACTTACTTGTATGTCTATGTACCACACACAACATGGAAATCACTATCTCCACATTCTCTATGATAAGAACAGTTGATTATGTCTTCAATGATATCAGTGGCTGGTCTAATCTTCCACAAATAAAAGCCAGGGTCGTAATTGGATGTCTTTTGACTGATGAAAAAGATTGGGCCCCACTCTTCTTTTCAGGTTTGAATTGGGTCTGTCATTTGCCAGCCCTCATTACTAGCCCACGTTTAGTGAATGAATGGGTTTTCAAGCCCAAGCCCAAGCCCATTGTTTATATCGAAACGACATGTTCTACCAAAAAAAAATATCGAAACGACATGAGTCAGTCGTTTCATCCTGACGGGGTTTATATTCGTCTTGAGCTGACTGTGGAACAGTTATCTCTAGGTCACTCCAGAAATCGGGATTTCTCTCCACGGGTTTAGGGTTTCCTGTCCCCCGGATTTTGCATTCATCTTATCATCCACTCTTCAAATTCATCACTACATCTGCGAAGTAATCGAAATCTTCCCTTGCGAAACCAATCTTGATTCGTGCATCTCCAGGCTTGAACGGGGAGGAAGCGAATCCCCCCTCCGCTGAAATCAGTCGAAAGCGAGGTCTCAACGTGAAATTCCCCAAGGAGGTTGCTGAGCGAGCTGTTTCGATCGGTGCCTGTTTTTTCAATTGGATACATAGTTTGGGTATCTTTCGTGGCACCATCTAATCTCCGTTTTTTCCTTGTTGATTGAAGTTTCTTACGCGTTACAATATGCTAATGTATTGAATCTTATTTCAAGTAGCTTGAACTGGAATTAGGTCCGCCTGTGTAGATATTGTGGTATTGACTAGAGAATCTGCACTGACACCCTAGCTTACTGCGTTCTGCACTCTGATATTAAACAACAAATTAGAAGCATTCCGATAAATTTTACAACTTCGTTTGCATGTGGTGGTCTTATATGATATCGCTGCCCCTTTTTTGCTGCCACAGCTCAAAGTTTAGGACTTTAATTGTTTAGTTATCTGCTTTAGTCTGTTGTGTTGGTTCTCTGTATTAGGATTCTCTACTCTAGTGGAGTATCAAGTATGGTATATTGTTAGGCTGGAGATGTCCAAGCGTGGGGTTTTTTATGGGGAAGATTGTGAAAGATTATTCTTTGGTGATTCTCCAGCCTTTCTTCACTTCTAACATTATCTATCCAATCTGTGCAATACCCGTTTTGTCTGTTTATTTCAACTGTTGCCAAAGTTGATTTGTGCATGTGACGTTGCTCTTGATCATAGTAGATTGATGTCCTTTAGGGTAAACCATCTGTTCATTTAGCCTTCAAATACCTCGTTTAGTAATTAGTAGTCCTGCTATGAAATTGTACATTGTAAATGGTCGTTGTGTCTTCCTTTATGTAATTTCTGAATGAGCAATTCTTTCTTATTGATTCAGGGTAATACAATCAATACAGGAGCTAAAGATGGATGATTGGGGTATGTTTCTACCCTACATCTTTGCTTTTCTCTTATTTTGAAGTTTACGTTTCTGTTATGTGTACTGTGTACGCTATTTTGGTTCACCGCTCTTGGAAGCTAAAGAACTCTTTGATTTGAAGCATTCGTTAGCTGTCCCTTAATAAATAATTTGGAGCGGTTTTAGTGGATGGGATTGTGGACGTGCAAGGTGTCCTGCTGTTTACTCTGAATTTTGGTTTCCTTGAAAGTATTTTAATTTGGAACTTAGCTTGGGAATCCAATATGAGGATTTAGGTGCTTAAAGTTTTGCAATCCCCATCATGTAAGGAGTACAATGTGAGAGGAACTATGCAGTGATGGGTGTTGGTTCTGATAGGAGTAGATAAGAGTGGTGTCAGAATGTCTGGATTATCTCAGTAATAACATCCAAGTGTAGACTGCAATAGAGTTGCTCAATTTAGACCAAGTACAATTAAATTGATCCGAAATTATCCATGCGGATCCATTTTCTACTGTATGTCAAGCCACCAGCCAAAAATTACCTTCATGGTTTCGTTGTGGCACCAGCAATAAGTCGTATGTTGGTCCTTGTCTTACTCTCTCATGGTTTCATGGCAGAGGAGGAGCACATTCCATCTCTTGTTTTGAAGGAGCAACCTAAAAAAAGTGAATGGGATGATGAAGATGTGGAAGTCAATGATATTAAGGATTCGTGGGAAGATCCAGATGAAGATGAAGATAAACCGCCTGTGGTATGGTGAAAATGTTGCAATTAAGTTTGGCATTTCGTTTAGAATTTCCTTTTCTGGATAGATGATATTCCCCCCTCTGCCTATTGATTTTTGTTGCAAATTTTTTTTATGGGCTGTGTGCATCAAACCTTAAAAGTAAAAGCCTTTGATATTTTTGAATTTTTCTATTTCCCTGGCTATTAGATCAATTTGTTAGTTTATTTTTATGTAGTGTATGTTATAATCTTATTCTAAAATTTAACTGGTCACTTGCATTATAGGATTGTTTGGTCGTTAGGAGTAGGGGTGATACAATTTGGGTTCTATTATTCCCATCTTATTTGTGGCTGATAGGAAGTGTTTTGGTGTGATCTTATTGCCCTGCAGTCAGAATCATGCCATTAGCGTAGGAACCATTGGACCCAGCCATTTAAGTTGTTTTGTTGCAGAGGTTACTGTGTGCCTTTTATGTTATCTCATTGTCCATGTTATTCAACTGTTTGCTTGTTCTTTTCTAAAGGTTCCTGAATCAAAACCTTCCCCGGAGAAGGTCACCAAGAAGCCTGTAGCAAAGCCAGCGAAAGGCAAAACTGTTGAACCAGCAAAGGAAGAAGCACCACTAGATCCTGCAGCAGAGAAACTTCGCCAGCAGAGGTAATTGTTTATGATTCAGGGCACATTGATCTTCATTTTGTCATGGAAATAAGATTCGGACATCCACTTGATTTATTCATCATATGTGTGCTTGAACTGTACGTATTAGTTTCCCTAAAATGTCTCTTGTGCATTCCCTTAGGCTTGTTGAAGAAGCTGATTACCGAAACACTCGGGAGTTATTTGGCTCAAGCAATGCTGAAAAGACCATTGATAATTTTATCCCCAAATCAGAAAGCGACTTTGAGGAATATGCAGAGCTGATTTCACAAAAGCTTCGTCTACATGAGGTAAATGTTCAAATGTGCTTTTTTCCCCTTTAGAGATCTCAGAAATGTACTTAATTGATACATCTGGATTCATAACTGCAGAAAAGTTACCATTTCATCCCTCTGCTGAAATCAGTAATGAGACTGTCGATGACTAGTTTAAAAGCAGCCGACGCAAAAGACGTGGCTTCAGCCATAACTGCAATTGCGAATGAAAAGCTCAAGGCAGAGAAAGAAGCCAATGCTGGCAAAAAGAAAACAGGTTGGTCTTCTGTCTCACTGCTCCTTGGTACCATGAGCATGAAATTTCGAGCTCGAGGAATGATGTTGATAACTCGGATCTTTGATGCAGGTGGGAAAAAGAAGCAGCTGCATGTCGATAAGCCGGACGATGATATGGTGGTGAAAGGATATGATGCGCTTGATGATTATGATTTCATGTGAGAGTTGTCTCTCAGTCAATTTGGTTGGGATCATATAGCGTGTCCAGGATATAAAGCACATACAGGCTGCCATTAGCGTTGGCATTTTGGAATTTTGTTGGAGGATAAGTGCATTTTTACTGAGCTTGTTGGAAAATTAATTTTGGTTGTGTTTTGAAGAGGTACTTCACTGGTGGTGTCTGGGAATGTGGTTTAATTGGGTTCGATTCAAAGTGTTCTGAAACAGAATAGTTGGCTGGGTTTTCATTTTCTTGCTGTTGTATTGGAGCTACAGAATCAATGTGAACTTATCTTAAGATACTAAACTCCTCGAGTCATACTTGTTTATTCGTGGTGCGTTGCGAAGCTCTGGTGACTGCAGGAATCTTATCGAGTTAATTGCTTCTCAACAAGGTCATCAAAATAGTCCGTAGCTAGTCGGACTGATCGAACTGAAAGGTACACTAGAATAAATACTTCATGAAGCCAGCCATTGTGTCCCGTCAACTCTCTCAAACAATCAAAAGAGAGTAAAACTACAAGTACAAGAAAACGGTCACCAACAGTTAAGTCCTTAAAAATATGTGACAAACCATCCACGAGACTAAACTATACACAAATCGGTTGGACTTATGACATTACGACACGAACCATAGAGTGACCATCCACGCACATGTATTGAACAAACAATATCTAATCATTGCTTATCTAAAAAGTTAATTTTTGAACGTCGAGCATGAATGTTTGATTGTACAATTGGTAGGTGAGATATAAATCCCACGAGTAAGGCCAGACATAGACGATTAAATCAAAGTAGTGTGTTTGAAAGACTTGATAAATTACTTGGTGTGCACGTATGCGGCGTATGCATGGCTGGAATTCCACTAGAGTTGGTCAAACGGTTAACAGGTGTTGCTTTGAATCGATTGAACCACTCGTATTATTTCTAGTGAAAATATTCCAAAATATTAATACAAGCCTTCGTTAGTCATGGGGGAAGAAAAATGAAACATGCAAACCCAGACGAAAAGTAAGACATCGAGTTTGAATGGAGTCCCATTTCAGCAAGTGACCCTTTGGCGTTGTGGAAAAAATTCATAAGCATGTGTGAATCAGGATGGGAATTTTAGGTATGGATGTTTATCTATCAGGTTCGAAATTTCGGGTTAACATTTTCTCTATAACGAAAAAAAGAAATTCTGCCTAATAATCACAAAAGGTTTTTCTGGCTAATGATCATGTTAGTAAATAATGTAAATGTTAATCAGAATTCTCTTTCAAAATTTGAGTTATTGAGATGTAATGGTTCTTGACCGAGAGGTCTTTGTTTTAAATTACAGTAGCCTCCAATCAGTGCATATGGCTTACTGAAGTTGTACAAACCTCTGCTCTTATGCGAGCTTCCGTTTAAGGGGCGTGTTAGTGAATAAAAATAAACTCGATTGATCACCGGCCCGTTGGCCGGTTTCTAATTTACAAATTTGTTTACATTTTAGTTTGAATTCAAATTGATGTTGTTGAGTTTGAATGATCAATAAGTACACTTCAATTATTGCATCCAAAATTTAATTTTATACGAATATAGTCTTAAATTTAATAAGAGGACAATGTAAGTTGTACAAAATAACCTAACATTGTAATAAAAAAATTATAAATATAGCTTTGTAGCTTGTGGTTGGTCCAATCGATAATTGTTAATAAACAAAAAATTATAAACTTTACAAAATTTTATTGCATGCAATTGCTACCGTCGACAATGTTGCGCTCATCAATTGATCATGATGTTGTACTATACTTCTTTACAAGTCATTGTTGTCATTAAATTTTGAAGGATAATTTGACATGTTTAAAGTAGAGATAATTAAATTTATGAAAATAATAAACCTTAATTTTTTGTGGAAAGAATAAACCTTTAGTTGATGTATCTGAAATTTAAATATTAAATTTTCAGTTGATGTAATACTTAGACTTATTTTAAAAATCAATAAACTACTTGTTTTGACTTAGTTTGCGGTTAATCACAATGACCTTGTTTTTTTAATGTTAGTTTGTAATTTGTAATTTTCCAAAAACTACGACGAATCCAACACAAAAATTAAATATCTAATTAATACAGCACTTAAATCCGATAATATTATATATAAAAAAACTAATAAATTTGATTGTATATAATTAGTCGTTAATTTCGATGATCTTGTTATTCTTATTTCAATATACAAAAGCTAACATCGAACAACTATGTTGTATCTAAAATAAAAATTAATTAAAAGTTAAATTGACATAACACTTAAACCCTATAATATTATGATTTATATATGAGAAAATATGTCATTAATTACAGAAAATATATTGATTTAATTACTAACTGTGTAGTTTTGTGTATAATTACCTTGTTATTTTCAAGTAAATTTATAATTTGATAAAATATGTCATTGAAGTTTGAACTAAAATTATAATTTCCACTGATCCTAAAATTATAATGTTCCATCGCCGCAAATCTGTTTATAAGTGTTTTATTGTTGGCTGATTTTCTGGCTCCGCCGTGTCATCTTCCAAGGGACAAAAGGTTGCGTCGACAATGGCGGCTGAGACTGAGAAGATATGATAGTTAGTCCAAAAGCCAAACTGAAGTGATCAAGTAGTACGTCGTACTGGTTTCTTTCTTCGAACACGTTGTCGTATCGATGTAAGATACTACATACACCAGACCAAGAAGCTTTGCTTTGACTTGACAATTAATGCAATGTGTCTCCTTCCTTGTTGGTCAAGCACACCGTTGACTGACCATTTTGGAAGAGATGATATTTTCGAAGGTTTGATTTTTATACCATTATAATTATGATTTGAATAATGTCTTTTTTTCATGTTAGTTTGAATAATACACGATAGTTTTCGATGGATAAACCATCGTAATAATGGGTGAGACGAATAATGGGTCGATCAAGCATTATGATTGCGCTTTTTTAATAACAGGTAGACCTTAAATAAAATTGTATGAGATCAAATTTCTCTTATCGCGCAAAATACCCTACTTCTTGCTCTCCATGAGAACGTTATAGTCACATGGTAGCAAAGAAAATAAACAGAAACCAAGTATGAAAAACCAAAAAATAAATTATTTTTATTTTATTTGGAAATAAAATAAAAAGAAACCTAGCGAGAGTTTGATGTTGAAGATAACCTTCTTATTAGAGCATATTAAGGGAGGTTAGAACTTTAACTATTCAACAACCCATCGCGTCAGAGAGTTAGACCACGCGTCCTTGGGAGAGCATTGTGAGTCGCATGCGAACCCACCTATCTGATAGTTCTTCATATAAATACTAGTTCTTTTCATACAAAAACACAATTCTTGATCGAGCCATACCATTACAATATTGATCTACCTAATGCGAAGTGACTATTATTAATTAATTACTAATTTTTATGGTAAATTGATGTATATCATACTAAGCACTTTTTACTATTTGACTCTTGTAGTTTTGTTCACTTAATTTATTAGACATAATTCGAAATTATCTGCAGTTGTTTATAAATTTTTTAAAAAAATTTGTGCTGACTATGGAAGATGATGAAACCTCATTATTAACAGCCAGAATTTTTTTAATTTTACAATATAGCGTCAAAGGACAAGGTCAATTTTGGCCGCCTGAACTTTTAGCCAATTAATGAAAACTTTTGTCATTTTCAGTAAAATTTTATAGTAATTTTTAATTACCGCCGAAAGTAGTATGAACTGTGTTTAGTTTGATTTTAGTAAATTTTTGTTCACCTGAATCCATAGTTTGGTCTGTGCTTAGCTTTGATTTTAGTAAATTGTTTACAAGCAAATAAAATTTCTACTTTGGTTCCAATCAAAACAAAAATAGCAAAACAGGACAAGGAAATGAGATTTTTTTAGTTGACATTCTTGATATTATTCATAAATCGTTACAAGATAGAAATCAATTCAAGAAGAAGATAGTCTGATCAAGATGATCTAGTAACCCAATATGCTTTCTTGTTTCGAAAGCGAGGGATAAAAGCTGGGGCTAAGTTAGGAGCCGCTAGCAGGATTGCCTTTATCTTTCCTACTAAACTTTATTGAGCATTATGAGGGATATCCAGAGGTTTGGTTGTTGATAGCAGATGTTAATTACGGACAATCTAATAGGATAAGGTAGCAAGAAAACAGAGGAGTGTAAGATGTACATTGTAACTTTTAGGATAGCTCGAACTTCCGCCATGACATGAGAAGAGCAGAAAAGAGGTATTTCATCATCCAAAAACCCAACTAGAAACGAAGAATCGAAAAAAATGAAATTCTTCCGCACAAATTTAAACAACATTTCCTTTGTATCGTAGCATTTCATGCTTTAAATTTGAGTTGGTATAATTTGCATGGAACACAAATACATCACATGATCGATATTTTGTACAAAATTTTTCCCAGTTCATAAACTCTTAGTAAAAATTTTTATTACGATGTCCACACTAGAGAAATGAAACAACTTAGCACTATTTTGTAAAGCCAATCTCAACCCATCATACATTATCAACAAAATGAGTAGCGTCCAGCTTTTGCATATTTGTTTTTACAAATCTACCCCAAAACTCGTGAGAAAAAATAGCAAAAGATAACGAGGGTGGATGGAAAAGGATGAATAAGTAAAGAAAAGAAAGAAACAAGTAGTAAAAGTGAAATAAGCCACTAGATTTTTAGCTTGATTCGGAATCAGAAACGGACGGCGGAGTCGTCCAAATGGAAGTCGAGAGTAAACGCCTGGACTTCCAGCCCAATACCAAACGGTTACAGCCCATTTCTTCCACTCTGTACCCATCGTTGAAAAGTCCAAGAAGTAGCTTAGCCTGACAATGATTGGCAAAGCTCACCCCTTCTCTCCGGAACCCGGCCGCCGTTAGCCACTCCCACCACGACCCGCCCACTTCCTTCTCTCGGCCCCGATATATCCGAGCCAACGATCCGGATATCTGCGGGCCTAGGAACACTCGCTCCACTAGCGCCCTGGCTCGACATTGCATCGGAAATCCCGCCTCTAACGAATCGTACACGGCCGAGTAGTGATGTAGAGTGTCCATAAACCGACTCAAGCATCCGTCGCGGGAACCTAAATGTCCACTGCCAGCGGCGTGGTTTACCTCAGTGGGGCCTAGTTCCTCTTCCGCTAGGGTAACCAATCTCGGGCTGAGCAATCGAGCCCCGTTTAGGAATGAGGCTACTGACTCGGGTGATCGGTAGGTGAAATGCGGTAAGTGGAGCATACAATTCATCACCAATGCTTCTCCTCTGACGAGTTTGACTGCAGACGGTCGGAAAGACTCGTCTGAGTCGAGCCGGCATTGGTGAAAGGAGAATGGTTGGCCGATCGAGGCCGCGAATGCCACCAATTGCCTGCCGGTCTCCTGCACAGTTCCGATTGATCTCCGGTTAGCGGCACTGCTACTGCCGCCACGTGTCAGGGCCGTGATTCGTAGATGAGGGGTAGGTGGGCCTTCTTTTCTAGACACTAAGGACTGCATAAGCGAGGCCCATTGGATCCCTTCCATGATATCGAAATCCACGATGTGGATCCGACGGTCGTGAGTCACCGCCTCCAAGATCGCCTGATTCGCCGTGAAATGCCCGAATTTCACGTACGGCGACATGTCCTGAAGCAGCTGAAACGCCGCCAAAACATCCGCCTGTCCGTACTCATCCCGGCATCCTCCGCCGTTATAAACATTCGCCGAATGCTTATTACCGCCACCATCGAGCAAGAAGTTCAAAGCGTCGGCGAACTGAGCCGCCAATCGCTCCATGTTGGATCCGTGGTTAGGGGAGACCAATTCCTTGAGCCGAACCAATATCACACGGGCGAGATCGTTGCTCTTCGCCGGACCGGTGAGAGCCTCCGCCGCCGCCATCAAAAGGTGGACTAATCTCAGCCCCTTGAAATCCTCTTCTTCTCGCTCTTCCACTTCTTCTTCTTCTTCGCCGACCGTCATCATGGTTGCCGCCGACGAGTCGTCGCCGGAGGTCGTGGCGGCGGCGGTGGGAGTGGTGACAGCGGGACTGAACTCATTGGCGGAATCTTCGCTGGATTCGTCCTCCAGCATGGAGTCGATGAGGAGGTGGTGGAAGTCATCGTGGTGGCCGCCGGAGAGTACTTCCCAGTCAACCATCGGCGACCAGCCTTGGTCCCATTTGTAAGTGTCGTCGTCGGTGGTAGTGGTGGTGGTTCTAGTGGTGGTGGTGGTGCTGGAGGTGTGGCTGGAGAGGTCGAGGTGATCATGGTGGTAGTGGAAGCCATTAATGGCGGCCATAGCCATGATTTCGAATGAGATGTAAGATCGGATCAGCAGCTGTAACTGTAATGGTAGATTTTGATTTGGGTTTGTTTCGGTTTTAATTTGGGGGAATTGCAGAGACGGAGCGTGGAGGTGCTTTATATAAACTAACTGGGGAAGATAGGAAACTGACGAAGGTAGAAACAGCGCTGAGTTTCTTAATAATAAATTATTTTCGGCCAATTAGATTGTAATGGAGTGATTGTCGCAATTTGATTTTGTTTTCAAAAATAAATGAGTGATTATCTGTA
This sequence comes from Linum usitatissimum, assembly GCA_030674075.2. NCBI lineage: Eukaryota > Viridiplantae > Streptophyta > Magnoliopsida > Malpighiales > Linaceae > Linum > Linum usitatissimum. Next base: position 5,846,289 of record JAUJYP020001374.1, read on the forward strand.
TTATCGTACTTTTGATTATTTGTACCTTTTTTATTTTATTTAAGATGTTTATTTTAAAACTTTCTGGTCAATAATTTCTAAATTTACCTGCTATATCATTATTAAATTTGATATATGTACAAAGGTACTCTATAAAATATTAATTGATAAATTATTTTTTCATGAATTTAATAAACTATTTTCAAGAGGGAATTTTTTTTATAGTTGATGGCTTGTTAGAGATTTGTAGTCTTTAACTTTACAGCACATATGAGTTTGCGTTCGAGAAATTAGTACCAAAATTATATGTTTGAGACTAATGATTTATGATTTAACCACTTCCAAAATCAATATAATGCCATCTTAAACTGTATTAATATTCGTGGAAGTGTTTACGTCGCCAGTTATTTTGTCGAGTAGTGTCTTCTCTTGATAATATTTTCTTATCAATTATCCAAAAACAATAATATGTGTTATTATCATATATATGTTAATAGTCATGGTGATATATATTGAGCTTTTGAAAATATTTCACAATCCATTTCAAATTTTTATCTGTGTTAGCCAATCTAACTGATATTTATATTAGACCGTTATATATATTTATTCAATGATTTAAAATGACAAAGTGATAAGAGTTCTACACAAACCACAATCATTAACACATATCATACGTATATTTTACAAAAATTTATTTACCATGTGGTAAGGCACATTCACACCGAGCTTAGTTCATCGGAGCTTACAAACAAACTAATTACTAATGACATATATGATAAGGTCATTATTTTTAAAACGAAGGTTTAATTTGCTCGAGAGCTAATAACTTATTTGAAATTTGACATTAAAGTTGAGATTTAGATTTTAACTATAAATGTACTAGAGGCCACCAATGATGACTTCATTTCGATGGTGCTTTTACGTTGCTACCCCTAGGATTGTAATAAAATATTGGTATATCTCCCCACCAAAATGATATTATTGTCATTTTCATAGGAGTTGATTCATTGTCGGGTTCTGAATTCTAGTATTTGATACGACAACAGCCATCTAATTTTAAAGTTTTCCAACTGGTTTACCCTAGCTAGGGACACTTAAACTATTCTTCCCCATTTTCACCTGTTCAGGCGTTCGGTTGCCAGAGCATCATTAATTATAAATGTTTATGGTGTATAGAGTACTAGGTTAGTTAATTAGACCGGTCCGAATGAAAAATTGTAGTTGATGGTCGTTGTTTGTCAGCGGGCCATCATAGGATGACGATAATATACGATTCGGAAGATGACCTACGTTGAAATCTTTATTTTCTTCAAAAAAATAGGAATCGCTCTGGCGAAAGTGGGGTTGACCTCATCTTTACTCTCTGAGAGTGTCCACCAGCATACTCAACTCCGATGTTTGAATACAAGTGATTCCCCCCAATCGGAGAATAAAGGCGAACTCAACTATTGAGAAAGACAAAGAGGAGAAGCAGAGTAAAAAGATAGAGTGAAGAAAAGGATTCAAAACTTATGAGTTGTCTGCAATGGTGGTCTGTAATTAAATAGATGGAAATGGTAATAATATTGAAAAATATGCCACAACATATTTCCTCCACCAACATATGCCACATCATATTCTTTCCACTCATCTGCAGGATTCTCAGCCATACACAACTATCTGTAGCTTTTGACCACGGGGCTATAGCTTTAGCCAACTGTGGCAGCTTTGGACCACGGGTTGTACAGCTTTCGACTAAAAAAATACAGCTTCATGCAACTTTCAGACAACTTTATCATCTTTTGACAAAAAAATATAGTTTTTCATTTACTCAGACAACTTTATCGTCTTTTTATATAATTTTCAGACAGCTTTATCATTCACTCAGGTTTTGACAGTTTGGATCCAATTAAATTAATTTACTACAACAATTTAAAACACAACCGATTTATTAAAATAACCAATTCTTTTATTCAACATTGCATAACAAGTACATAAATATTATACCACCCTAAACCTTCATAAGCTTCAACTCTTTAGTGAGAGCCTCGATGTACCTATCCTTTGACCGTATGATACCTATCCTCTCACGGTGTCATTCAGAACGATCATGTGCCAGCTCAGCACGAACAGCTTCAATGTCAGCATCCTTCTCAACAAGCTTCGCCTCCATTGTAGCTCTCATCTCGTGTCTCACCCAGTTCTCAACCAATACCGCTTCCAACTTCTTCTCGAACCTACACTTATAGAAAGGGCAATTGAAGTAATTTTCGGACTTCAACGTCATTAATCTCGCTGCACTAAATCCGCAATCGCTCTTCACTTCTTCTCCAAAGTAGGTGAACAAATCCTTTGACTCATCGGGACGGGGAAATTTATGCATAACATTCTCGTTGGACTTGTTTTAAAACATTTTGACGAAGAGTAGGAGAAAGTGAGGAGTAAAGAAATTGGTAGGAAGGGTGAGTTGTTTCACCACAAAATGCACGATTTATATAGGGCTGGAAATTAGTCGTTAGAAAGTAACCATTGGAGGAGCCTACAACGCGCGGCGCATCCTAGGACGCGGAATGTGCTGTAAGTCCTGGTAATTGCCAAATCGTGTAATTTACGTTTTAAATTGATCATCTACGTAATTTCCAATTTAATCTTGCCTACAAAAAAAATTTCTAGGAGGGTGAGCACAGACACAAGTACTCTTCTGAGGTCGTCAGTTTCCGTGAGCTGTTGGATCGGACCGAATGATCGAGGTTGAGCATATTTATCGAGAAGGCAACCAGGGATTACTGACTATTTAGTTGCAGTTGGTGTTCATCATATCTCTATTAGTGATACTATTTCGTCTTTACATTTGATTTATGAATAAAAGATAGACACTCATATGCTTGAGTTTTAAAAAAATGACAATTAGAAAACCAATTAATCCAACTAACTCATTTATCAATAGTTAATCCATATCATACACTACAAGAAACGACATGTTTAATGACGGTTTTTATTATTTTAACAACGAATAGTCCGCTGTTAGAAATTCTAACAACAGATAGAAATCCGCCGTTAGGTTAAGTAATGGTAAATAAGCTAACAACGGATATATATCCGCTGTTAAGCTAACATCGGATTTTATCCGTGGTTAAATCTAATAGTAAATTTTATCTCCCGTTAAAACTAACAACAGATAAAATTTGCAGTTAAACTTTTCGTCCAATAATAAAAACACAGAAATCTAGCTGGGTTTCTGTATTCAACGTCCGTCGTTCATTGTTTTTTCAGTCATTTCTTCTTCTTCTTCTTCTTCTTTTTTTTAATCTTCAATTTTTCTTCTTCTTATTCTTTAATTCTTGTTTTTCTTCTTCTTTGATTTTTCATTTTTTTCCTTCTTCTTCTTTGATTCTTTTTTGATTTTTTTTTTCGATTTTTCTTCGATTTCTCTTCTTTTTCTTTGATTCTTTTTCATTTTTTCATCTTCATTGAAAGAAAGATAGTGAAAAAGAAGAATTTTTTTTTCTTCATCTTCATTGAAAAAAATGAAGAAAAGAATGAAGAAATTTTTTGAAGATGGAGGATAAAGGAGATGGAGGGAATAAAAAAAGAAAAGAAGGAAAAAGTTTTTCAAAATTTAGGGAGGAGGGAAAATAGTTTTGAAAGTTGGGGAAGGAGGGAAAGAAATAGAGTGAAATTTTGAATTATTGAATTATCCCAGACAGTTTAATAGTGAATTTTTAAATTAACGGCAGTTTTGAATCCGCTGTTAGGTTTAAAGTTTAACAACGAATTTTTCGTATATACTGTTAAACTAACGGCGGTTTTGAATCTGTCGTTAAACATGTACCATTAAACATATAATTTTTGGTAGTGATATATAAACTATATATGAAGGTCAAAGGCAAGATCAAAGCCATATTAAACATCAAATGGGCATAAATATATAGGTTCATAAACTTGGTTACCCACTTTAACAACCCGAAAATGGTAATCAAATGCCCTAATACATGTCATTAACAATAAAAAACAATTACTTAATCAAGTCAAGAACAGACAATTTTGTTTCCCTTTTGATAAGGGGAAATATTGGAGTACTTGATGTTGATACGCTGACGGTTGATTTTGCCAGTCGATTTAATAAAAGAGGCCGTCAATAGATCCAACGGCCGGCAGGGTGGGGATCATGAACAGTGGTCAAATGCTCCAAACACAGAGTTTCTGAAAGTGATGGAGATATGTTTTTTTTTAAAAAAAAAAAGCTTTGTGCCTGAGTTGCTAGAATGGCGACTAGTCTCGCCGGCGGATTTTATTTCAGTTTCCTGTTGGGAGGGCTAGGTAGAATGGTTTGGGTTACCTGAGACAACAAGATACTGTTGCAAAATTCCCAGCAACGGTATAATAAAATGTTGTAGGGGCACCTGAACGGCCGGCCAAAATCAGATTGTCCGGCCGCCACTTCATTGTTCTGTCCAAGTGATTTGGTGGCCTAATTAAAATTTAATATAGTAAAATGAGTAGTGCAAGCTTCAAGTGTCCAAGAAGAGCTCCTAAACAAAATTGGACTAGGGAATCGATGCAGATGAGACTAGGTCCCATCTTAGAGTGACTTGAATTAACTAAGAATAAAGTGATTTTGAGGTATAAGCGTTCTGTTTAGCAGGTTTAGTAAGTTATGTTACATAACAAATGTTGGGTGCAATTGGGTTTTTTCATTCACGATCCTTTGGATCGGATTTTGGAAGGTGTTGTCAATTTAGGTTCTGATACCACGTTTGGATAGTATTGAATATTCTCACCCCAAGAACCCATGTTACGAATGCCTTACCTAACGAGCTTTACGCTTACATAAAAGGATAAATCTTGCTTGTTACGTAATGTTACGTAAGCCATACATAACGAGATTTAAACTTACGTAACATATGAAATTTTAGTTGTCACGTAAGAGATAATCGATTACATAACTCTTAGGTAACGGACTTTAGACTTACGCAACAAGTTAAATTTTACGTTATGGAAGATCAATATAGTGCACACCAAACTAGTAGAAATTTAAGAGCAAACACATCATTATTAATATTATTATTATATAAAAAGGTGGGTAATTTTAAGATAATGTTATTTTGGGAATAAACATTTAACTTCAGATTCCCACTTAGTGCAAGCTGCTATCACTTCCTTCCAATTTTGCTGATTTTTACTTGGCCAATTAAACCATTTCTCATTTGACTTGCTAATAAATTATTTCTTCCGTCAATTTTTCTATCAAACTCCGTTAGTTTTCTTATACATGCATCACTCCACAGTTTTATCAAATTAATAATTTGGTTGCACACGAAAATAAGTAGCTAATTTTGAGAATATTTCTTCTCTGGTTTGGGTGCATGTGATTGGATGTAATGTGTGTATATATATTATATTTTGTTTATGGAGCAATGAGTGATTCAATTTGGAGAAATCAGGTTAATCCGTCTAATTTCCTTATTCTATAAACATGTTTTGGCGGATGGGATCGAAACATAACTTGAAAAACGTCTGAGATGAAGGTAGTAAGGAAAGATGTATGGAAGTGAAAAGAAAGAGTGGGAAGCACGTTTGATAGGAAAGAACACTCTTGTAAACAAAGAAGTATTAGGGTTGAGATTCTACCCTATAATTGGCCGAGTACACAAGAACCGATCCTAGAAAACCCTAGTTCATCATTAGGCCCTCGTTGTGTCCATGTGCGGGCTCTTAGGGCTTGGTGGATGAGTTGCGAACTTCATCTCGACTGTCCGAATTCAACGGCTCAGATCGCCCCAAGTGTACCGGTGAGCAGATCTTGGACCAGCTTTCGCAAGGACTCTGAGCCCAGATCAACTTGGGACAGAACGCATAATATATGCTTTACCTCTTCTTTAATAAGTTTCACTAATCAATTCTGAATATAATAATTTGTTAACGTTTCCTGGGTTTCGATAAATAAAATATATTATTAACTGACATTCATGACTTGGTTCATGTTATGACTTAAATGAAAAAAAAATATAATTTACTGAATGAAGCTGTAATTTATGTGGTCACAGTTTTGCAGGCCGGACAGACAGTGTCAACGTACCATAGTGAGACACCACAATACAAGATTGGTCCATCTTTATATTTAATTACTTTGCTCCAATCAAATTAATTAACTACTCATTAAAGTTTGACCAAATCATTAAGAATTAACAATCTATATAATACAAGCATACATATGCATTTTGAGGTTAACATCAAGATGCCGTGACCGTTATGTTTGCAGGCCGTGAAGTGTGGCAATAAAACCTAAGTTGTTTAAAGCACACCATGATCGCAAGGATTGTGGCAATACTAAGGTGTAACACCTCATCAACCCACTCCAAGCCCCCCTCGAACAGGAACCCTTCGGAAAAATATGAAATTTGCATAATTTCAATAAATATCGCGGATCATTTTAGAGATTATCGAAATGAACTGTAACTCTAATTGCTATGATCGGTTTGTAAAATTTATCAAAATTCAGAAGGTTAGATCTGTTAAAACTTTGTAACTGCAAATATACATTAGCCCTATATTATTTGTTACAACTATTAGCTCGTGATGCATGTCCATATCATCATCTCTAAGATATGCTATTAAAATTTGTGAACTTTATATAATCAAGAATTTGAAATTCCAATTTGATATGATATAGATAACTTTATAGATTAACTTAATTATCTTATTAAAGAGTCATTTAAACATAAATGGCTCTCCTAATTAAAATGAATGGTTGGGGAGAAGCCAAAAAAGGAGAACCAGCTGGATTATTATTTGTACGAATTTGTGTCACCTTGTTCTAGAAGGAATGTTCGGATTTGCTGGTCAACATATAAAGGTTTATGGGAAATATAATTAAGAGGTTGTTTGATATAGAAGAAATAATTAGGTTGTGTCTGTGAGCAACTCCGAGTGATGAGACATGACAACTCGTATTTGAGTTTGGTGAAGGTCCAACCCGTAACCCTAAAGTGAGCAAGCTCAAGTCCATATCATAGATACAATTTCAATCCTTCCTCTCGAAGAATTTAGATATCCAATCTCAATCAGGTCATCAATCATGACATCTGTCGATCCAACTCGAATCCTTAGAAACTATATAACAAAAGAGATTCTCACTCATTAAAATCAGCCACAATACTATTCACTTACCTTATATACCTAAGTTCGTGGGATTTGTATGGCTGAATATTTTTAGTGGATTTTTTTTCTCTTTAGGATCCTACAATCAAACCAATGTTTGGTAAATCGGTTTTGGATGTAGACTTATTGGTTCGGTTTAGTTGTAAACCGATAAATAATTGTAAACTAAATTAAAATTTATTTAATAATCTACAAAAAAAAGTTGAAATTGAAATTCGATAAAGAAGTATCATGTAATCTATATATAAATGCACCAAACTACAAAGTTAAAATCAAGTTCTATCATTTAAATAGTAGAGATTGTATATAACAGTCGCAGAATAAAATTTAATTGACCGAACGACTCAATGATCCACCAACCTCACCACCCATCTAATTAATTTAGCTTGTCTATGTCTATGAACTCATCAAATAACCAAATGCCATTAGTAGTAGTGAGTGGACTGATGACATAGAGAAAAGTTGGTTGATGCTGATATATCTAAAAAGGTAACGATAGTGATCAATATGCTTAGTGTAATGAATTTGTTTCCCGACAAGCTATTATGCAATCTCGACGTGGCTATATAACCAAGTTGCAACTAATCATTTATTTAAACTGCTAACGTGATCAAAATTGAAACTTCAAGTACGAATCTGCAATTTTAAAAATGTTATTATGTGAGATTACATGGTCAACGGCACACCACCAGCCGGCCATTAATTGTTATCAAATTAGTGCAAAATGATTCACTTTGCAACCTCTCATCATAGTTTAACTATTTTTGTTGTTCTGAGTATAAAAAACCGTTACATTTCAATAATTCGAATTATTAAAAAAAAATTAATCATGAATATTATACCATGCCCTTACATTGATGTCTCATTATAAGTTGGACTTTCTGTCTAGCATGTATTCCCAACGACCAGATATCAAAACACCAATCTCTCCAATTAAAATGATGCTCACTTATTTTGAAAACCGGTTAACCAACCATACGGTACGAAGTTAGACTAACCCAGCAAAACCCTAATCACTAATTTACTTTTAGAAGTAAATTTATCGAAAAGCTTCACATAATAATAGAATGAGCCTCAAGTACTCAATCGTGAATATATCACATTTGTATCGTAATCGATCAAGCTTTAAATCAAAACTCACCGCTTCAATGTCCCGTTACCGTACCCCACAAAAGTATAAAAATACAACCCTAAGTCAATGCATATATTATGAATTGGTTCATTCTGGATATATTTATATTGCTGTCACTATATTCACACAACGATACACAATTTTTTTTATACGCTCCTATTCTTGTCAACTATATAATTTAATGACGTCACCCGTAAAAATAATAGTAGTAATTAACGATGGCAATTGGGGGGGGGGGGTTATTTTAATATATTATACCAGGAATATAGTAAGAATATGACATAGAGATTCCCTGTCTCGCCTGATGAGGACGAGATTCCCTTCTTAATTAAGTTTTGTTATCACATTATTAGTACTGTTAATACTTGTAGCTAGTACAATGTCACTGCTGACTAGGCATGATACACAGTAGTACTCTTCCATTGCTATTTTAAGCATTTCTTATTTATAGGTTGTGTACAAATATTATCTAAAAATATATATATATATATATATAAATTTTAGAGACTAACATGCTAGCTAATGTGTTCCCTGCTCGGGGAAGAACGACTTACTCTATCAGAGCTTTTCATAATTAATCGGTTGTTTAGTTGGGCGATTTGAACCTCGTTGAATATTTAGTCCTATTTCTAATAACTCAGAGATGTATTTTCTATCTCTACTATAATTGCACTCAAAATTACCAATTCAAAGTTTTATCTCGAATATAGCAAGTTTCATATAAATTTCTTCTATATTTCAAAATCTATAACTATTCCAAATCTCTTCAAATTCAAATCAGTTATCCAAACACCCCGTAACTCTTTTTTCCAACAGTGAATTCAAAATATTACTTTGATTCAAACTTCACTTCATGACTGCGGTCATAAAAGGGCGTCAAGCAACTGTAAATCATAGGCGAATATCCACAAATTTCATATGATGTATATATGTACCCATAAATCGTGAACATACTATCGATCTAATTTATCAATGTCGAAGACAGTATGTAATATAAAACTAAAGTTTTATCAGCTCGATTAGAAGGACGTATGCAGATCATTTCTCCGTTTTCTTTCACTCGTTTATTTTTTATCTTTTGACTAGTTATCGTTAAACATAATTCCGCAACGAAAGAAGATCGATCCATCGGAAGAAGCTGTGGATATGAACAAGGTCGGGAAGATTCACTACAGAGATACTGTTCACGACCAACCGGCACATTGGTCAACTTAGGGCGGGCAACTGATAATATTTTGAAGAATAAAAACAAAAGAGTCGGAAAATGGTCCCAAAAATGGTGACGTTGAGTAATTAATTATTAGCCAAAGAGAAATGAGAAATAATTATAATTAGTTTATTCTTCGGATTTTGTTTATACTATTTGCAAAGTGGATGATGCCAAAATTATGAGTGGACAATAACCAGTTATAAACTATGTTTTATGACAAAGATGCCCCTTCCTGGTACCTTCGTTGTATCATAATACGTATAATGGAGCTGTTTTTGCAGTATATAATGTTTTTTTTTAAATACACAAAATATTTTGGTTTTGTATAAATGATAAACTATAGAGTAGAAATGCATCACAGCATCATATGTCACTTGTGTAATATATTTGGTGTTCCGGGTAATACTAACCATCAACAGGTCATTTGGATAGGTGATTTGGTAACACATTAATCAAATGTTTATGTTATGATTCATCGTTAATAGCGCACCGATCATTAGGTAGTAGTAAGTGCTTGGGATGCATGTACTTCGTGAAGGGCAATATAGGTGATGGCCCCTGTGGATTCGCCCACAAACCAGGCCCAAAAGTTCATTACTACAGGCATGCATGGTTAGGGGCATGCTCAGAGCCGGCTCTAATACTAGAGTCGAGTCTGACTGCTCATATTCAATTTTCATCGTCTAAATCACATTATTTATTATGAGACAAGAGACGATAGATATAGAAAGACTATAAAAAGAAGGTACCAACATTATATTCAGTACAAAACAAGAGAAAATGGACATACCTCATATAGTTTAATCCCGGTACTTCTTGCCTCCCTCTTCAACTTCTACCATTCACTTACCCTCCACTCAAAACTCAAACCCCATACTCAAAACTCAAACCCCCATACTCACATCTCTAAACGTCTTGTAAGAAAACGTTTGTAGAATTCAAAATAACATATTAAAAGACGTTGGCTCAATTCGTTCTCCATCCACGAATCACTCATTGATTGAACCCAATACATCCTATCAATAGGATTCTAGATTTAGCTCGTAGAACTGAAAATATCTCGTATATTTCTATAGCTAACTTTGCAATAGGATTCTAGGTTTGGCTCCCGATGTTATCTACCTAAATCAGGGCAACACATTTGGCCAATGAAACACTCATCTCATGATTTGCCTCTGTCTCGCGGAACTTAACCAAAAAATACAAAATGGCTGGTGAAAAGAGAAAATTTTACGTCTGACATCTCGTTCGGAAATAGGATCAGGAACAAATTTTAAAAATTTATATATGTGATGTAGTGTATTTTAACTTTTATATAATCTAGTTCAGTGTAATGAATTATCTTCTTGAATCTGGCGCTGAAATACGGGCGTGGTTGAGGATAAAGTCGAGGTCGAAAAATGTAAATTGCATTGGATCGGAGGCAATTTATTTTCATGAAATGTGATATTATTGAAAAGGAACCAATGATCAAATCAGATGTCTACAATTCGTTGAAGTAAAAGAGAACGAGTTCCAAAATATCCGCAAGTTCGAAATCATCGTATATAGAAACCTGAAGACCCAATTTTTGTTTATAGTATAACTCAGAGATGTAGATCATAACTTTAGGGCAACATACTATGTCCAAAGTACTAACTTTTTATTTTATTCTTCCATTTCAAGTACTATGAGACAATGTATGAGTTATGTGATGCCTCTTACATCTCTTCCATTTTGTGAGGCTTCATCTTAAATTTCAACCACTAGATCGAAATCCTGTAAGAAAAAAAAAACACACGATGAAAGCAAAATTCACCATCATGAAATATAATTCATATACCAAGCGAAATAAAAATAATTGTTCAAAAAAACTACACAAATTAAAAGAAGATATAATGACTTACTTGCTGCAATCGATCGTGGGATCGATGGGGACGGGGACATTAACATGGCATAAATCAGGAAGAACCTTGACAACTGGTGGATCCACGTGATAGGCAATGGCCGCCGACTTGAAGCAAGTGCATAGCTGTTGGCGGATAAGAGTGGTGTTGGCCTCGTCGTTCAATAGTTTTACGTTTGAGCAGCACTGAGGAGATGGAGAAGGTGTTTGCTTTGTGATGTATGTCAAGCACGGCAGCAACTTCAACAATGCACTCGGACATATTGCCGGTTGTTCTGCAGTTACGCTAGTCGTTGAGCCCATAACGATCAACGCCAACATCAAAACTGGTACAATGATATTCATGTTAGTCACTCCCTTCATTTTGTGATTGGACGAACGGTCTCACTGTAAGAAGATGAACTCCAAATACTTTTTTGCTTGACTTTGATGAGAAACATGAACGAGGTTTCTCCTTTTTATAGGGATCAATAGCTTATTTATTTATGAATAATAAAATCTCTATTTTTTGGGTAAGATATTTGGGCAATTAATCTCCTATAATGTGCATGTATTAACGTAATTTATTACAAATTCAATGTTTTTGTGAATGATTCATATTTGTCCATTGTATTCAACGTTTGAAGCGACTAAATTACTCTAATAAAATGGTATGCAATTTACATATATTTTAATTCAAAATTATCTTATAATTAATAAACTAACTCAAAAATATAATATACCATTCACAGGTGAACGTTCCATCTTCACCTAACAAAAAGAATCAAGCTTAACTAAGAATAGGATAATTGAATTGAATCCGAAATCCTAGACGGGATTTCAAATTTAATATAGATAAAAATTTAAAAGATTTTTGATTTTCAAAATTTTACATAGACTTTTATCATTTTTAGATCAGAACACTTTGGACGGTGGCTTAGGTTGGCCCACTGTCAATTCCACCCCAACCATTGCTCACTCAGTTATCTGATTTTCAAATTTTTTGCTGGATAAGGAATCCTTCATATAAAGTTCTCAATGTTGATTCCATGGGCGGATCTAGGGATACCTCGGGAGTCACGACTCCGGGTAGTTTCGGTTCGAGTTGTAAATTTAGGTATATATTTATGATTATTTCGAATTTGGTTCAAGATAATTTTAAATCCGGCTCAGTACTCGATACATATTAATTATAATTTCGGCTCGGGACTCTCATTTACTATTTACTTAGTTAGGAAAAAAAAATCGTCGATGACACATTCAATCTTCAATGACAACGAATGTTTTTTTTGTGTGTGTGCATACTTTAACTTATTATTATGTTAAAAAATATATTCACAAAAATAGTTACTCGATACAGAAAAATCGATTCAAATTCGACTCAATACATATTTCAATCCAAATCATATCTAAATTGAATTCGATTTCTATACACATAAATCATTCTCAACTATAGAGAATAAGTGAATTAATCTGGATCTGAATCGAACTCCATTTCATCACTGTCAACGAAAAAAAAAAGGTAACAACAAAAGTACTGCATAAACAGTGTTTTTCAAGTACAGTATGTTTTAGAATATAATTCACCTAAACCTTTAGCAAGTACTTTTTTTCTCCTGTAGCGATTTACGGTCGATATAAAGTAAAAAATAATAAATAAACATCAAATAAATATCTACTTATAGGATATGCTAGATTCAAACCTTAAACCCTCGAATCATCAATATACAACTCCACCTAAATCATTTAGTAATTTTTTAAATTCCAGTCACCTCCTTTTAATAGTTTACCCTTAGTTTTTAAAAATGTTTTGGTGGCCGCGACGTGCCATATAAATTGAACTTCTGACCTGGAAATGAGTGGCCGTAAATATATAAAATTAAAAAGGGTTGGCTGTAATTAATACATAATTATGTTGTTAAATTTTAACCGTAAATGCATTGCATTAGAATATGAGTCAACCTTAAGCTTAAGTTTTGCCTTGGGAGCTTAGATAATAACATTTATAATATAAGTATTCCTACGTCTTGTACCAATATTTGATATAACTTAGTCATAATTGGTCAAATAATTGTAAATAAAAGATAAACCTAATAAATCTATGGTTTAATAATTTTTTTTGATCAATTAGAGTCTTCCAAATCCAACGTGTACATTGGAAACATTATAATTTGGTTAGTTTTCCCTTATTAATAATCAAAATTAGTTTTCCCTTATTAATAATCACCACTTTAGTGTTTAAGAGTGATTAGATGATGTTAAGTGGACAATAGCTAGAGATCAAATTTCTCTATATAAAATTATAAATATGAAGTTCTCCAAAGTTGACTATGTACACCAATTAAAAGTTGGAGCACACAATTAACAACTTAAGAATATAAATTATGCGTAACAAAATGTAAATTTGGGTGAGCGTAAATGAAACTATTATATTTTGGATGATCATAAACTTATTACAAATAAATGAATAATAATGGACCAAATAGAAAAATTGAAGAGGTCTAGTTAGTAGCCTTAATTTTGTAGGGCGAGCATTGGGTAAGGTAACCACCAAATTTATTTGTCGTAACTTAATCTGTTCATAAGTGATATACGTTTTGGATAGGTTTGGGTTATTTATCTAGTTATCCATTTAATCCATCAATTTATTATATTTATTAACGAAACTTACATATTTTTTATTATCTTTAACCTTCCAATGTAAATATCCCAAAAAATTTTCTTCGCTCTCAAATCTTTTGGATAGTAAAATTTTTACTTTAATGATTTGTATTGTTTAAATTTTGAAAGGCCTATAAATTTTATGGTAATGGAAAATGAAACAATCACTCCCTTATTTTTCTTTATTAGAGTTTATATTAAAGGTAAGATTTTGATACATATATGTACACGGTATATTTTATCATATTTTTGTTATATATTAGACTTAAATTTAAGAGTTTTGAGGTTTTTGTTTAGTGTTTAGGGTTTAAGACATAATAGTAAGTGTTTAGAGTCTAATTACAGACTTTATAATTGGTTAATTTAGATTTATGATAAAAAAATATGAAGTTTGAAATATGATTAAAAATCATATTTAGGGGTTTAACATTATTTTTTAACGTTTAGAATTACACATAAAATATTTAAGATTTATTGTTTCAAATTTAAATTTTTAACATAAATATTTTTAATATTAAATCTACCGTGTGTGTATATATATAGTCTCCTCTTATGCTAATCTGTCTGACATATTTAGTTGGCGAGTTGGGCTTTTGGATCAATACGCTGAAAATAAGCCCAAAACTTTGATGACCTGCAGGCTGCATCTTCTCGACCTGTCTCTCGCCGCACGCCCACACCACCGTCTTGCGCCATAATCGTCAACTCCACCGGCGGCGGCCGGAGCCACAGCCCACAGACGGCCAGACCTCCCCACGGCCACGAGTCGAAGACCTCAATCACCGACTCGAATTGAGGCTGCAATAATGGGTATGAATCAACTTAAAGAATAAGTCTTAACATGCTCACACTGAGGTCAGTTCGCACATTTTTTCGTTACCGTACTGCTGTTGCATTGACTGATACCTACAGTACTGCATCTAACGCCATCATGAAAATAAATGTAATTGAAGAAGAACCTGCTCTCGTCAAGCTTAAATGCGAGAGAGATCCTGAAAAGCTATATAATCTTTTCAAGGCCAATGCTAAGAATAGGCTTGTCATTGAGAACCGGTTTGCATTTGAAGACACTATTTCCCGCTTAGCTGGTGCAAGACGGTTTGATTACATTGAGGATTTGCTTGAGCAACAAAAGTCTCTTCCACAAGGCAGACGTGAAGGGTTTATTGTGAGAATTATTATGTTGTATGGAAAGGCTGGGATGGTTAAGCATGCCCTCAATACCTTCTATGATATGCATCAGTCAAAAAGAACAGCTAAGTCTTTTAATGCTGCACTTACGGTATTGACCGGAACGCTCGACATGGCAGTGATTGATGCATTTCTGAGAGAGGTTCCTAAGAAGTATGAACTAGAGTTAGATTTATACTCTTTGAACATCGTCACTAAGGCCTTCTGTAAGATGGCTTATTTAGATAAGGCATTTTTGTTCATGGTGAGGATGGAAAAGTTGGGGATAAGGCCAGATGTGATAACATTCACTACACTTCTTGCAGCTTTTTACAAAGACAATAGGTTCGAAATTGCCAATGGTTTGTGGAATCTAATGGTACTTAAGGGCTGCTTCCCAAATGTTGCAACTTTCAATGTCAGAATTCAGTATTTGGTGAATAGAAGACAAGCATGGAAAGCAAATGATGTGATGCTTCTGATGCAGAAAGTTGGTATGTTACCAGATGAGATCACTTATAACTTAGTTATCAAAGGTTTCTTTCGGGCTGGACACGTTGAGATGGCGAAAAGGGTATACTCTGCGTTGCCAGGAAGACGATTTAAGCCCAATGTTAAGATATACCAGACTATGGTTCATTATTTGTGTGAGGGTGGGGAACTTGATATGGCTTATACTATGGGTAAAAAGTGCATGAAAAAAAATTGGTTCTTGAGTGTGGACTCCATTTGTGCACTTCTTGAGGCCTTAACAAAGAATGGGAAGTTGGACAAAGCTAGGATGGTCATGGAATTAGCTAAGAGGAAATTGCCTCCTTTCTCTTCGAACCAATTAAGCACTTTTGAGTCAATACTAAACAGTAGTTGAAGGACATCAACTGAGACATGGATAAGTTTCTAATTGTGGAAACAAAATCTCACGCTGGACGCCATTCTCTTTGATAAGTGGATATTGACTCATCGCACCTCTATTTAGGAAACAGAGAATGCTAATCTCATTGGTGAAATTCATGTGAAAGGGTCCTCTGCTTTCTTGGATTGACCTGTTGCAGTATTCTAATGAAAAATTATGATGAAGACCGCAGCTGTTGATCTGATTCTTGTAAGTTTTGTTAGTCGGCTTTTTTATTGTATCAAAGTTTTGGACTTTAATTGTTTGGTTATTTGCTTCGTCGGTTGCGTTCGTTCTCCTCTCAGTATTAGGATTCTTGATTCTAGTGGAGTATCAAATATGGTATATTATGGGGAAGATTGTGAAAGATAATTCTTTGGTGATTCTCCAGCCTTTCTGCCCTTCTAACATTAACTATTCAATCTGCACTACCAGTTTGCGTTTATTTATTTCAACTATTGTCAGAGATGTTTTGTCAGTGAGCTGTCATATTGCAATTGGTTTGCGCATCTGACTTTATGTTCGTATAGTCTTCAAATGCTTCGTCTAGTAATCCTGCTATGAAAATTTACATTGTAAATAGTCGTTGCGTGATTGCGTCTTCTTTTATCGAATTTCTGAATAGAGGAGCTGAAGATGGACGATTGGGGTATGTTCTACCCTACAGCTTTGCTTTGCTATTAATTTCAAGTTTAGATATCTGTTTTGCATCTGTTTTGCTTCTGTTTTGCCTTGTACACTATTTGGTTCACCGCTCTTGGAAGCTAAAGTAACTCTTTGATTTGAACCATTTGGTAGCTGTCCCTTCAGAAATAATTTTGTAGTTGTTTTTAGTGGATGGATTGTGGACGTGCAAGGTTTCCTTGATTTCTTTCTTCTCTTTCACTCGGTTCAATTAACTAACTAACTAAAGCTCTTATGTCATGAATTTTGGTTTCCTAGAAAGTATTTTAATTTAGAACTTAGCTTGTGAATCCAATATCAGGATCTAGGCGCCTCTTAGAGTTTTGCAATCCCGGCCATGTAAGGAATAAAGGTAAACTGTGAAAGGAACTATCCAGTGATGGTTGGAGTTTGTTCTGATAGGAGTAGATAAGAGTGGTTGTCAGAAAGTAATACTGTAATAGTAGAGTAGACCTGGTTTTAGGGTCCTCTGTTATCCTTGGAGCTGAAGATGAGCTAATGTTTGGATTTCCTCAGTAATAACATTTAGTGTGACTGCAATGGAGTTGCTCAAATTTAAATTGATCTGAAATTATACATGTCAATCCATTTTCTATTATATATCAGCACTGGCCTGAAAGTATCTCTATCAATTTCTTCATTGCACCAGCAATAAGTCCTATGTTGGTCCTTGTCTTACTATCTCATGGTTTCATGGCAGAGGAGGAGCACATTCCATCTCTTGTTTTGAAGGAGCAACCTAAAAGCAAATGGGATGATGAAGATGTGGATGATAATGATATTAAGGAATCGTGGGAAGATGAAGATGAAGATAAACCGCCAGTGGTATGGACTGCAAATGTTGCAATTAAGTTTGTCATTTGATTTAGTTTATTTTTATGGAAGTGTGTTATATTCTCATTATAAAATGTAATTGGGCACCTATTTTAAAAACCATTGGACTAAGCCATTGTAGTTCTTTTGTTACAAAGGTGAGTGTGGCTCTGTCATCTCAATAATGTCCATGTTGTTCAAAGGTTTGCTTGTGCTTTTCTACAGGTTCCTGAATCAAAACCTTCCCCAGAGAAGGCCCCCAAGAAGCCTGTAACAAAGCCAGCGAAAGGCAAAACTGTTGAACCGGCGAAGGAAGAAGCACCACTAGATCCTGTAGCAGAGAAACTTCACCAGCAAAGGTATTTGTTTATGATTTAATGCACATTGGACTTCCTTTTTTCATGGAAATAAGATCCGGGCGTCTACTTGATTAGCTTATCATCATATGTGTGCTTGAATTCTACCTATTAATTTCCCTATAATGTCTTAGAGCCATGGCGCAATAAGGTGTCTAGGTTTGTTCATAGGCTCTAACCAAGGCACTACATACAGACCTTAATCAACGTGACACCATAACTTTCTAGTTTTGTTAGGGCATGTTGTAGTTTCTAGGCTCGTATAATGGGAATTAACATTGGAGAAGGCGGTTTAAATCCTCTTGGCTGTCCTATTTGCAGGCGTTCAAACCTATCTAAATAAGTTTGATTAAACTCAAAACTTTAACCAGCATAGGATTCGGGGCTTCCATGATGCATATTGTCATCATTTTGGTGTTGCAGATATTGTTCTCTGTGAGCACATAGATAGAATCTCGGATGTCGCCTTTCCTCTGATTGTTTTTCGCCAGTTTCATATCGTGCTTTTCGCCTTAATGGTTGTTTCAAGGGGTACAACATCACTTCCCTCTCCTTGATTTCGGAGGAAGAAACCTGTTGTCTGGGAACACTTCACTATTGAATCGGTCCAGAGTTTCGCCTATAGCACAGGTTCGAAGGTCACCTCAAACGACACATACATCGCCAAAGGAACATATGTCTAGCTCTTGTACGCATGCAATCAAGGACATCATGCACGACCACCCACTTCACATGCATGCTGGATTTGTAGCTTTTGTCAAGAACCTTCAACATCATCGATCGATCTTATTACGAGGATCTGTGACAGTGTCAAATATGCGAAGACCCTCGAGTCCAACTAACGAGGAAAAGTTTCTTGATGCTCAAGGAACAGAGTCCCAAACGGATAAGAAGCTCCGACTCGACGACCATACAACCTATGAAATAATGCTCCAAGTTATTAGATGGTGTTAACTGGACAAGAGCTAGAAATTTGACTACGTACACCAATTATTAGTTGGAGAACATTATCAACTACTTAATTATATAAGACATACATACATAAATAACAATACAAAGAAATGAAGGATTAACCAGACAGAAAAATAAACGGCCATGGATGGTAATTTGAATAGCCTGTTGCAATGGGCCTTCTACTAAATTCCGGTGGGCTCCCATTCATGTCAATGGCCCATTAATCATGGACAAAGGCATTAAATATCCAACCAGGCTAATGGTCCGAGAGCCAGATGAATTGGCTTGAATGGGATAATTTCGAAATAAAAAAATTGAAAAAAAATCACATGAGTGTGGTCATTGTACAAGTATGTTATGTCGCTAATACGGCCATTTTACGAGCTCTTTATGTCGTTGTTACGCCCACCTTACGAGTAGTTGAATTCATCATCTTTATGTCCAGTTTACCACTATTTTATATCGGTGATATATACACTTTACGAGTCTTTTATGCTTTTTTTCTTATATCTTTTTAATAGAATTATTATGTAGACTTCATATGTAAATTGTTATATTCATGTTACGTCATTATTACATCATTCTTATGTCATTATTATATTCAGTTTATGAGAGAAAAGTAGAGAGGAGCGAGAAAGAAAAGTTGAAAGATAAAAAATATTTTTGTACTTCCCGTTATACCCCTTGTAAAATTTCAACCGTCAACTTACAATTGGCAAAAATAATTTTGGATCTTTAAATCGGCTATGAGATTAATCCCATAAAAATGACTCTCGAACCGTTAACAATTTCGTTAAATATCAAACTCTTATTAATCCAACTATATAATATTAGTTCAAGAACGTAAATTCTCAACTTTTGTCAATCATACCCATACTTAGACTTTAAATATATAGTTCATAACCAATCCATTACATAATTTAAATACATAATCTTGTAATCACTACTCAAGAAGTAAAGATGGGAAATCGAAAAGGAAATGAAACGTTCAAGATGTTGAGACAGAGAAAGAAATCAAAACGAAAGCTTGCAAAATCGAAAATAGAAAACCGATTTTGTGTGTTTTTTAGACCAAAATCATTCCTGCTTGAAGGAAATTTTGCAGCCCTTAAGCTCGACATCGCCGGACGTTTTATCGCCGCATTTGGCCGTCAGCTTACCCCCGGCGTAGCCCAGGCACGGACCGCATGATACTTCTTTATCTTTGCCTTTGTCGTCGTCGCAGCTAGCGGAGCCTCCTCCCTTCTGTTTGAATATTTTCATGTTCGTGATCGTATAGCTGTAGCCTCCTTCTTTAGCCTTGTGTTTCGGGGTCTCGACCGCCAGCTTTCCCAGTAGAATCGTTACCGCCAGGGGGAACGAGCCGTCTCCTTTTTCTTTGCTGCAAGTAGGCTCTTTTAGCACGGTGAACTTCTCGTCTCCGGCGAGAGCTTCCGGTACGGCTGAGCTCAGAATGAAGAGGGCTAGAAGTAGTACTAATGCCGGAAATGTTGAGTAGTATCCCATGTTGTTGTTTGGTGGCTGAAATATTCGGAATGGTTCGATGTATTGGGTCGGATGTATGTTGTTATGGATGATTTTGGTGTGAAGTGATTGAAGATTAGGGTTTTATTTATAGAGATGGGTGTGCCATGTGTTTCCAATTTTTGGCATCGTGAAGGATAATATTTTTCTGTCGTGTACATGATCAGATGTTCTGTTTTATAAACCTACGTTATGATGTCTCAGTTGGGTACTAGAATTCTGTTTGTTGTCTGTTTGCAATATGAATATACGTCGGTCGTTTATTCACTGTTCTTTTGTTATGAATAGTAAGGCATTGATTTCCTCGTGTCAATTCTGGTTGGAATTCTTAAAGTTGCCGTAATTTAGATTTAAAAGGTAAATTTGTTGGATATGACAAATTTGGACCACTCTAAATAGAATTTATTTTAAGATCGCAAAAATCATATATGATGGAATCATAATCAATTCCGCCACAAAAATTTGTACTTTCTACCAATTCCATCTCCGATCCAGCCGATTTCAAAATTGAATTAAATTTGGAATTTATTTTAATTACTTAATATTAACCATAGTTATCATAGCAGTCAAATCCGACCCGATTGATTGGCCTGCGAAATGCCTATTGATTAATTCGGGCTGAAAGGTAAAAAAAAATCAAGGGTATGAGAGCTTGTTTGATTAAGTTCAGTTTTGACATAAACGTGAGCTCTGTAAGCTGTGTTGGGATGTTGTCAGAGAGCTTGTTTGACGAAAGGTCTAGTGACTCCAGCTGCCTTAGCTGTCCGAATGATCCCGGTATGTGACAGGTGATATGGTTGTTGGAGAGGTTGAGCAGATGCAGTTATTCGAGACGATATATTACTTCAAGAATTTCGCCAGTAAATCTGTTGTTGGATACATCAATGAAGATGAGGACTAACTTGGAGAACACGAAAAAGTACAACCAAATTAACCCTACGAAGCCCGACTCTAATAACCTGATACAACCCATTAATAGCCCCCTCAACTTGATGGTGACTATGCAACATCAATTTGTCTGAAAAAACCAATAACGACTTGTAGCAACAGCCTTCGTTAAGATATCCACAGTCTGTTCTTCAGAAGTAACATAAAACAACTTCACACCACCTTCATTCACCAAGTCTCGAATATCGTGGACATGGGTCTCAATATGCTTAGTCGGGTCATGGAGAACCGGGTTAGCTGCAATCTGAATTGCACTAGTGTTGTCACCATACAAATGGACAGGAGTAGGAACATTGACTCCCAGATCGGCCAAGAGGTGAATTAACCAAACAGTTTCGGAGCACACTTCCGACATTGATCGGTACTCAACTTCAGTAGACGACTTGGGCACCTTGTCTTATTCCTTAAAACGCCAGGAAATGACCGAGTCACCGAAGAAAATACAACAACCAGAAGTTGATCGCCGAATATCAATACACCCAGCATAATCGACGTCGGCGTAGGCCGAGATATGCTGGGTCCCAGAACAAGGGAAGAACAACCCAATACCGCGAGTACCATGAAGATATCTCAATATCCGAGTTATACATAACAAATACAAGTAATACATAACAAACATACGGGCTGTTATCAATAGTAAAAAACTTGCTACTATTATATATAGAGTAGTGAATCTTGAACGTGCAACACACTGATGGCTTTCTTACGAATCAGCTGGTCCTTAGAGGACGAACGGCATAACGACGAACTCTTCGTGTCTTGATGAAGAAATTCCCAAACACGAGATAGGCTGCCACGAATCCAGCAATGAGTCCAGTCCCGCCTCCACATGCGATTCCAACTCGATAGTACTCCCAGTCGATCGCACTATTCCCTCCTTTGGCTTCTGCATCATCTGGTTTACTACTTGTAGGTGGGGATTTTACCTTATAGCATGATTTAGGCAATGGAAGGCCACACAATCCAGGATTCCCTTACATAAGATTCTGGTCCGAAAGTTTCGAATTGGCGTCCTCGAGGAATCTCCCATGTGAGCGAGTTCTGTTACAAGTTCAGTTTTGACATAAATGTGAGCTCTGTAAGTTGTGTTGGGATGTTGCCGGAGAGCTTGTTTGATGAAAGGTCCAATGATTCCAGCTGCCTTAGCTGTCCGAATGATCTTGGGATGTGACCAGTGAAATGGTTGTTGGAGAGGTTGAGCAAATGTAGTGATTCGAGACGAGCTATTGCTTCAGGAATTTTTCCAGTAAATTGGTTGTTGGATACATCAATTAAGATGAAGATGGTGATACACAGTCGTAAAAAAGGTTATTACTAGATTAACCACATTCATGTAAGTCGGTTTTGATTAATATGTTTAATTAACGCTTGATATTTTTAACAGCAAGACGGGTTAATATTAATTATTCATCTTGTTTCTTAACTATAAGGCCGTAATTTGATCCTTATTATCATAAATTGAAAATAAAGTATACATGGTGAAAAATGGAAAATATTTCTTTTAAACAATCACCTTATGTAATCATCAAATTCAACTAAAATTTAACACAAAAATAAAGCTATGATATGTAGATTTTTTTATAGATATCACCACTATATCTATAAAAAAAAGTTAATACTTTTACCCCCTAAATTTGAGATGAACTATTAAAATGTAGAAAGAGCAAACCAAACTCAAGATTTCATTTATCAATGCTCAATCGAGCGGTAATAAGTGTCAAGTACATCGGTGAGCCAATCGGGAGGTGTAACATACCACTGAAATTATTGGACGAGAAGTCAATCCCAATAGCTTGAGATGAAGATAATGATGGGAGTGGACCATTGAAGTTGTTTCCAGAAAGGTTAAGACTTTGTAATTTAGTTAGCATGTCGATCGAAGATGGAACTACTCCGTGAAACATGCAGTTTGAGAGTTCTAATTCCTTCAATGACACTAAATTATGGGTAGAATCAGGCAATTTACCAGAAAATTTTGTATGTGAAAGCCTGATGATTTGAAGTGGGTTGCTGCCAATAGGGAATTGGGGCAGAGTACCGGTGATAAGGTAATTTACTGAAACATCAATATATTTCAATTTGGGAAGTAAAAAAACACTACTCGGATATCTTCCATGAAATTGACAATCACAGAGGTCCAGTGTCAGGTATTTCTCCAGAAAATAATGTTCCTCCAAGGTAAATAATTTGTAGTGAGCTGTTGCCAGTGGGGAAGTGAGGTAGAGTATCGGAGAGTTGATCATTGCCAGAAACATCAACAAATTGTACATTGGGAATCAAGAAGACACTATTGAAAAATCTTCCAAACAACTTACAATCGATAAGCTCGAGATTTATAAGGTGAGGAAACTGGATGAATGAATATCCAGAGATATTCCAGGCGAGATCATTGAACGATAGTATCAAATGAGTGAGGGATTTCAAGTGTAGAAGAAACGAAAATTGTAGTGCTTCTCCAGTGAAGTTACAATTTGCCAGACTCAGCTCTTGAATATCAGGCAAGGTTGACCAAGGTATATTCTTCATGGTTTGAGAGAGGTCTATTTCGTCCATATGGAGCACTCGGAGTTGCGCCAGGTTCTTGACTAGCTTTTCCATATCTACACTTGAATATGAATTATAAGAAAGATCAAGAGACACCAAATTTCCCAGAAGTGAAATCTCACGCTCTGGAATTGGACCCTCAAAATCTGCAGCTGAAAGGTTGAGATGGGTCAAACTGGACAGGTTACTGAAACCAGAAGGGTAACCTGAGCCTGACATGATGTTATAAGCCAGACTAAGACTTCGTAGATGTTGAAAGCGGAAGATAGAGCTAGATCCATTGATTCCGCCACCATTGTAACTGTTGCTGAGGTCGAGGCCGACAACGTGTCCCGAGTGGGAATCACAAGTGACTCCTTCCCACATACGACAGTCTTCATGATATTTTGTGCCGTTCCAGGACCAAACTTTGGGTGGAGTAGGTACGTATCCAACATCAAATTCGCCTGGAAAACGATGATAATCATCTAAATGATAACGATAACGATCAGCATCGATGGAGATTTCATTTTTGACACGTAGGAGAAGAGATCTGTCTTCCTCCAAACACCGGATTCGGGTGGAAGAAACAGGGGAACAAAGATGAGAGATTACTACTTTTCACTCCAATCGTGGAAATGGATAAACATTCTTTCATATATAACATGTGTGTAATTGATAGTTTTCTGCCCTTAAACACGTTCCAGTAAAGCTGGAAACTTGGAAAATAGAAAGATAGACCCTAAACTCAACCATGAAAAGGAATATATAAATTACATTTGGTGAGGGAAAGTGGTGCATAGACATATATGGATAAAGAGAGGGTGAAGATATTACTGGATCTTCTTGAACCAAAGGGAGCAATCTTTGAGTTTAACTTCAGCATCATGGGTACGCTCACAATTGTTATAAATTTTGTTTTTTGCGGTGAGGAGACATGACCAACAATCCAACTTCCAAAGGTGCCTGTCGCACGTAGCGCCCCCAGTGACGGAGCCAAAATCTGAATCGGGGAAGCTGTGTTTGTACACATAATCAACGTGATGATCCCTGTGAATGTTCTTTGTCTCGTCAACAAAAATGTCCATGAGACGCGACACCTTCTTGTTGTATGACATATCGTTGGATTTGCCGTAACAGTCAGGGCCGCTGATGATACTCTTGTCGGGAAGTTTGGCATCAACGACGAGCGTACTCAAAACACTCATCAACAGAATGACAACCACCGCAGATTTCGACACGCAATCCATTTTTTTTCTTCCGATCTCTTTTTTTTAACCCTTTTTTTTATCTTCTGTTCTGTACACACTCCTCTCTTCCTCACCGATGACCCTAAATGACTTAAATTTCTATGGTGGGTTTGGGGTGAGGAACCATTGTGACACATCCTATCCTTTTATAGCAACATCGATTTAGTAGGAATTCCATCTCTTGTTCTTAGCAAATCTGGCAAATTAAAGGCCAGGGGAATGAAGTGTTGGGAGGGCTCAAAAGACTGTGTTCTGTTCTTATCATCATCAATAAAGACATTGGTTTTTCTCCACCTGAATTCTGTAACTTGTTACATACATGACAGAAAATTGGAATTTTCAAAAGTTGTTCATAGCAAGTACATTCTTCCTTCTAAAATTATTTGGAGTTTTGGAGACACATGTCCATCTGTACATGATGGTGTTGATCTATGTGATTATGATATGGTTAATAGTTTAGTTCTACGGGTTTCATTTAGTTTGATTCTTTTGTGGAATCAGAATAATCAAAAAATTTGGATAAAATTTCAAGTTCGGGGTGAATTTTAAATCATATTATAAAAATTATATAAAATTCCCCCACAACAACGTTGGAAGAGGAATAAAACCTTAATCTCGAGACAATTCCTCAACTGAATTAACCGATTAATAAATCGAGTACCAGAATTTAAAAAAAAATCTCTGATTTCTCAACCTTATTTACAGAAAAGATAAACTTTCAGCTGAAATTTTGGCTCTAACGTTAATAATTCCCTGGAATAATTTTTTATTAATAAACTCCAACAAAAGGAATTTGAAACAGAGAACAGAATTTTAATTCCATATGGAATTCTTGTATCAATTTATGAATTCATTATTCCAATTTACAACCAATTATGTGATTCCACTCCCAGAAGCTATAAAAAGGGTTATCCTCTCTTAATTCTATCCAACATTTTTTCATCATCAACCTTCAAAATCCAATTGAATTACTCATTCCAAGAAAGATGGGATGTTCAACTACAAATGTCGTTATAGTTTCCATCTTCATTCTCTCAATTTTCGCAATCAACAACTTCGTCGTCAATGGCGACGTGGACACATATCTAGATGTGGTCAAAGGACCAACCTGCAGTCAAAAGAACGTAACACACTCATTGTTCAAAGTCACGATGCCATTTTTGTTGTCGAAGCTCGTGGCCAAGACCCCAAAACACGCAGACAATTCAACCGGAGGGCATAGCTACACTGGGAAATCGAACTTGGGGCCGAAAGGAGAAGGTAGTGGTAGCTGCAACAAGGGGAAGGACCAAACCCAGTGTGGACTGTGTCTTGCTGATGCTATGGGGCGTCTGACGGATGTTTGTAAAGGCAAAGCATCTGGCAGTGTTGAGCTTAAAGCTTGCCAAATGTCTTTTAAAGAGGATTGATTTAGCATCTTTGGCTAATTTAAATGTTTTGGTTTTCATTTTAAATTGATTACAAATTTATGTGTCTCATTTTTAATTGTAACTTGTCATGAAACGTATAATCGAATTTTATTTCATTTATACATGTACCCTATGCAACCGACTGCCCAAACAACCCAACATAGGAGTGACCAAACATAGTTGCAGATGCTACAACTCGGCAGCAGCTTGGATGTGGCAATGGCGCGAGCTTTGGATGATGAGGATCGGAAGCGTCGTCGATGTGAGCTGTCAACCGCGCACCCAATCGATACAGAAGACACATCCGGGTGTAAACCTAAAAAATCACCGCAGAAGCATCTGCGCCGCTCTGATAGCCAAAGCATAGGAGCCTTTAACGGGACTAGCACCGTACCGGCTCAATAAGGACTGCTTACCATGTCCAGACGCTAGAATTATGTTGTGTCTCTTTTATTGGTTTATGTTGTTGGCACGTTTTATTTCATTCATGTTTTGTCACGCTAGTGAGCAACGATCGAGGTTTCTGCATTGTGGGGACCCGCGACCCATACAACTTCGTTTGTGGATGTTTATACCTCCGATTGACTTTTCTAAGGATCTATTTCGTCTAACTGTAGAGTCCTCTCTCGAGCTAATCTGCACCTACACAAAACGCATTAATTATGTTCGACAAAATGCCACAACGATAAACGTGCAAAGAGTCTAAACGATTCGCTCCTCTCTCGAGCTAACGAATAATCTAGGGTTCTTCCTAAGCGGCCTATCGATCTATGTTCCTCTCGGACCCACAAACCAATGTTGATGATTCAATCAAGACGGCCAGCCGAAATTGAATCAGAAATTAGGTTTTAGGAAGAACACATCATAAGTCTGAATAAACCTCAAGAACAAATCAAATCATCCATACAAAAGCTTAGCTAAAGCTTCATCTCGTCCGAACAACACAAAAAGTTTAGCTACTCATGGTTCGGGAAGTAAGAAGCGAAAAAGAAATGAGATCAACCCGGAAAGACAACATGATCCGTCGAGAATTCTCAATCCTGTCGCCGATCTTCGCTCCTTCGCCAATCGATGATAATCTATCGCTTCAATCGGTCTCTGGTACTCTCCCTCTCTCTAAGAGCTTGAAAATATGTGTAGAATGAATGATATCCCGTCCGCGGGGGTATTTATAGGCTTCTGGACCAATTTGGAGAAGGAAAAGGACTTGAAAACCCGTATGGGGGTGGGACACGGCGTGCTCCATATGGAAGACGTTCCATGAACAGGGCCGTGTTCCATGAACAGGGCCGTGTTCCATGAACACGGCCGTGTTCCTAGCCTTGTTCGGCCCTTGTAACTTTCTCGGGCAATTTCAGCGGAGGAACGTGCCTTGTTCCTTCATTATACGGAATTTGACCATAGTGTCAACATCAAAGTTGTAGAAAATCGAATTATCTTTCCAACGCTGCTGACCTTGCATCAATTGGACTTCGGAGCGATGAGTTATCCTCAAAATACTAAACAGTGACGCTTTCTTCCCAAGTCGAACGCTTTGAGTTGTTCCGGCCTCCCCGTCATGTCTTGGTTTATCTCTAAACGTCATATGACACCTGAAATATACCAAAAACATACCAAACACCATAATACGACCCCGAGGGGCAAGAGAACCAAACATGTACTCAAAACCCAAATTTGAATACATTTCGACACACAAAAATATAGTTTATAACGAGAAAAGGTGTGTCGAAAATACATCACATCATGACGTCATGGTCAGATTCCGTATATATAAAGAACAAGGCGTGTCCTTTTCTCTGAAAAGCAACCCGAGAGCAGGCTTCGCAATATTAATCGTACCCACGGGGTATTTGACCTTATTCGATTCGATCGGAGCGGGGAATACCCATATTGAACGGGTTACGGGGCGGGTACGGGGAATTCCCGCTAAAAATGAAAGGGGACGGGTCGGGGATGGGTTTAGGTACCCCCAACCCCATACGGCCATACCCATACCCTACATAACATATAAAACTACTCTACAACCCTTATTTAGTAGTTACGAAATTAACTCTAAACCTAAAATTCATAATTTTATTTCCAATTTAGAGCGGCTCTTCATTCTCCACGATCATGATTCCACGAATTCACCTTCGGAGTTACCCTGACGATTATATGGTAATCTTATTTTTTAAAATTTTAATTAAGTTGTGTGAGGATGGGGGATACCCAACGGGTATTTGAAACCCATAGGTTTGTGGATGGGTATGATCATTGAGATTTGAATAGGGATGAGGATGAGGATGGGGCTGAATTTTTAGAACGGGAATGGGGATGGGTATCGATACCCCGCCCCATTGCCAAGCCTACCCGAGAGCCTTTATTGAGAGGAACACGTCCGTGTCCTTTAGGTACACAACGTGTTCTTCTAGGACACGACGTGTCCCTCCTTCAAACGGTTTTTTCCAGGCTTTTCTTTCTCCTTATTCGAAAGAGAAGCTTATAAATACCCCCGAGACCCATATGGAGAAAATATACTTTATTATACACATATTTTGGAGCTCTTTGAGAGAGTTAGGGTTCGAGAGAGACTATTGAAGCGAGAGGATCAACCAGGATTGGCGAAGGGCGAATCATCAAGTCGAAGATTGGGATCTCCATGAAGAACATGTCGTCGTGTCTGGTGTTTCTTCTCTTCTCTTGTGATTTATTTTCCGAAACCATGAGCGGCTAAACTCTTTGTGTTGTTTGGATTAGATGAAACTTTAGCTTAGCTTTTATATGGATGATGGGTTTCTAAACCTTTGATATTGCTATCGATGTTATTCAGGATTATTGTATGTCCTTGCTACACCTAATTTCAGATTGATTCTCGTTTGATCATCTTGATTGAATCTCTGTCATTGATTTATGGGTCCGAGAGGAACGTAGATCAATAGGTCTCTTAGGGAGAACTCTAGGTTACTCGTTAGCTTGAGAGAGGAGCGTTTAATCTAGGTTTTTTGCATCGTTTATCGTTATGGCATTTCATCGAACACCTTTATTCCGTTCTGCTTGAGTGTAGATTAGCTCGAGAGAGGAGTCTAAGGTCGAGCGGAATAGATCTTTACAGGCGCAAGAGTGATCTAAGACTATCGTAGGAAATCGCCAAGACATTATAACCTGAATAATTGAGATTGCATATCGTTCATCCATGCACTGCTAGCTATTGTGGATTCGAGTCCGAACAACCTTCATTCCACATTTGAAACTCAATCTCTTCCATTTGCTTTCTTTTGATTTGCATTCTTAGTTGATAATTGGTCACATAAAAAATAAAAAAACAATCGTTCACTGTTACTTGGTTTAATTAGCATAATCAACTTGAATAATGACGTTAGAAAGACCCTAGGAAAATACGATTCCATTAATTCATTTTAATGGGTATTTGATTAGTGGGAAAAAATCTGTTCTTCAAACGGCGGAAATTTATTGGCTACCTACATAGACGAGACATAACGTAGTAACGAAAGTTACAAGGAGCCCTATAACCAAAATACCTTGTTTACCTGAAAATTCTTACAAAAATAACTGTACTGATAAATGGTTACGACAAATAAATTTGTGTGTAGCCCCATTTTGAACTCTCCTAACCTATAACCTTATAAAATGGTTGACTCTGAATGATAAGACGACACACACTCTGAGACGCAAGCCTTCTCGTAACCCATTTCCTGGACCCATTCAAAAGCTAAAAGAATAGCCATGGATTCTGGTTCATGGACAGCCATGCATCCTGGCCCCTCCCTTCTCAGCATTGCTTTCAAGATGTGTAGTACTCTAACTTGGGAATATATATCCAAGATGTCTGCCAATGGCCCCTCATGAGTGAGAACATGTGGCACTTGATAATATTATAAATCACTGCATCTTAATAATTTAAGTTGTTGGAATTCGAAAAAAGTTTTTAAAAATTTTTATAATATTCATTAACTCACTCTCCTTCAAACAAAAACTCTCAGAAAAACTGAGGTTTGCACAATTTCATGCGGTAAATGATATACATGGAATGCCATAATACCATATTATAAACTTAAGATAGGGATGCTATAAGGTTTATAATATTCCATATTCATTAACAGATCATTCCATATTGTAACATTAATTTTCCTTTTTTACAATATAACGATAAATCTCTATATGTTTAGTAAAATACTGGATTTTGTGAGCCAAGTACACTGCCATACATTAACGTATACAATATTTCATTCACCATAAAATCGAAGAGCAACTTTTTAAGTTCATAACATGTGTAAGTAGTCGTAGTTTTCAGCCATTAACATGCTTCCAGTAGGCTGGAAACCTTACTGTTTGCAGAAACTTGTAAAACATAAGGTACGTAGACCTCGAACTCGAAAAAAATAAAAGAATACTTAAGTTACTAGATGATCACATGTTGGAAAACATATGATAGTAGTTGGAAATGTTGGTGGGTTGGCGATCCAACATCATATAGATATGACAATGGAGGAGGGGAGGCGCATAGTCATCATGTACACGTATGCCGGTAGGATGAAGCAGGTCACCTGGATCATCGTCTTGAACCAAACGGATAAATCTATAAGCTTAACTTCAGAATCATCTGCACACCCACAATTATCGTTATAATTCGGTTGATCTTTCACTGAGACACGACCAAAACTCAAATTTCAAAATGCACTTACCGCGATTATCAAAATCCGAAGCGGGGAAGAAGCTGTGTTTGCACCGAAAATCGATATCATGATCATCCTTGCGGTGGTCGTTCGTGGTCTCGTTGGCGAAAACGTCGATGGCACCCAACACCACTTTCTTATCGTCTGACATGCTGTTGGATTTGCCAGGACAGTCAGAGCCGCTGATGATGGTCTTGTTAGGAAGTTTGGCACCGTCAACAACTACGCTCAAAACACTCATGATCACGAGCAACCGAATTACTGCAATTGTCGATTTTGACACATTATCCATTTTTTCCTGTATACTGTGTATAGTTGTTGACGGGGAATACATTCTCTCTATAACGCTTTAGTTTTGGGTTTGGGTTTCTGGGATGTTTGCATATATATAAAAGGAAGAGAAACTAAAACTAAGAAACTGGACAAGTGAAGCGGCACAAATTACAAAATGCCAGCCATATTGGATTATACGACATCGTACTGCAGCTAATTTGTATGAACCGTATGTGTGGCATTTTTCTTAATGTGGGTTTCTCCATCGATTGGTTCGTATGTATTGGGTTATGAAGTTTGATGTACTCAATATGAATGGATATTGGTATATTTATAAGTTGAAGTGTGGGATGAAATTTTAAACATTTTTTTATTTATGTATTTTAAAAATTAGTTTTATCATTTTTATCTAAATTTTATTCAAAGTTCCATTTGCCGGACCACAAATCTAATTGTCTAAAGATTATGGTGATCTAATTTATTGGTAGTTTATTTTAATGTTGTTTATTTTAAATTTTCAAGTAAAATAAAATCCATATTGATATTTTTTATTTATATTGTGACTTTATTAAAATTTTAAGCGCACGGTACGAGAAAGTCTATATAATAACGACATACCTGTATTTTATGGCAATATTATTATATAATCAAAACCATAAGAATATAATATTGCCGACTTAACAAACTCATTAATTATTAAACTTATCGTCCTACTCTCATCTTTAATACAATTAATAACATAATAGTGTAAAAGACCGATACAAAATTATCATAATTTCTTATCCTACTCCAATATTCTCTTTGACTCTCTGTCCACCTCCTATCCTCAAATTTTTCTTTTTTTTTAATGAATATTAAGGAATATTATTAGAAATAGATCAAAGATATTTTACAAGGTGAGACTCCAAGGAACACCAAAAGGGTCAACCAAGATGGGTCATGTTCAATTTCATTATCGCCACGGATCCAGATTCGTGCAATACGAATTGACCAATGGAGCTGAGCTCGAAACATGACACGAGAAACCTTCAGGAAGTTGGAAGAAGAAAAGCCGAGCCGAAACATTCAGCAAAAGATCAACAAAATGCAAGAGTCCAGCAAATTAGTGAGGGTCTGGCACTGCAACACCGTCTCCAAATTAAGGCCGACTCTTTCATAGATGGAGAGCCAGCTGACATCCATTGGAAGGTCAAGTCACATATACGATTAATTATGTTGGGGATTGAGAAGGCTTCGTCGCAGAAGACCCGTCTGTTTCTCTCCAACCATAGAGTCCAGATAATGGCATCTGGAAGAGCTGAAGCCAGAGGCACGTAAACAGGGCACAAGGAACCCCATGAGCGCATCAACGATACTGTATGATGAGGCCGAACAAAAGTGAAACCCATCGTCAAAGCAAAGTGGGTCCAGATCTGAGAAGAAAATTTGCAGTGAAGAAACAAGTGGTTCGTGCATCCTTCTTTCTGCTCGCATGAGTAACATCGATTTGCAAGCGACCAACCCTTTTGCTTGAGAACATCTAAGGTTGCAATCTTCCCTGTATAGCAGAGCCAAAGAAAACAACAAATCTTTGATGGAACCATTTGCAGCCAAATCCTATTCGACGGAAAATCAGGCAGTCCTCTGAAGCGTTGGGAAGCAAGATGGGAATACATTGATCGAACTGAGAAACTGCTAGACTTTTCCAGTGGCCAAATCAAACCTTCAACATCTCGAGTCAACATATCCGCTGGAAACGAGTCGAGGAGAAGTCTAAGCTCGCATAGCTCCGTAGCCGCTCCTCCTCTTAAGCTTACACTGAGTTGCAAGTTCCAGGACCTATCATCGTGGCAAAAAATATCACCAATACAAGCTTCTTTATTGATGGAAGCAGCAAACACTCTGGGAAAGGAAGATTGACGACTCCCAATTTCACCCCTCACCCATGAATCATGCCGAAATGAAGTATTTAAACCCCTGCCAGGATCTACGAAGCCGATTTTCCAGAAATCTGATTCATAAGTCAGAATTCTTCTACAGACCGAACAACTTCCAAACCCCTCTCTCAAACTCATTTTCCACGTACTAGTTAATACATCATTTTTAGTATCCAACAAGGTTCTCCACCAAGCAGAGGGTTGGGAAGCATATTTCCAACACCATTTTGAAAGCAGGGCCGAATTCATGCAACGAAGATCGAGAATGCCGAGTCCTCCTCTCATTTGAATAGCTTTCGTTTGATTCCAACAAACACCATGAAATTTACGTGTTTCCGAATTCCCACTCCAGAGGAACGTCCTTTGTAATTGCTCGATACGCTTTATAATGCCACAAGGAGCCTTGAAGAGGGTCATGAAATAAAAGGGTACCGCCCCCAAAACATATTTGATGAGCAAGAGCCTACCACCAAAAGAGAGATGACGGACCTTCCAAGAATCAAGTTTCGACTGAATACTATTGATAACTGGGTTCCAAATCACATATGAGGTGGGCTTGCATCCAAGAGGAAGACCAAGATATGAAGTAGGAAAAGTGTCAACTGCACATCCAAAAATGTGAGCCATCTCATTAATGTTCTGAACATTTCCCACGGCAAAAATGCAGCTCTTTGAGAAGTTAATCTTGAGACCTGAGATAGCTTGAAAACAAATGAGTATGACCATAAGATCTTTAACTTGAGAGTCCTCCGCATCGCAAAATATCAGAGTATTGTCTGCGTAAAAATGATGAGTAATTTGATCATTTCTAGATCTCTCATTCATGAAGAAATCCGAAAAGAGACCGTGCCGACTTGCCACCTCAAGCATTTTGGAAAGCAACTCCATTACACAAATAAATAGGTAGGAAGAGAGAGCGAGTCACCTTGTCTAATACCTCTATGATTTTTGAAGTAACCTTCGGTGGCCCCGTTGATCAAGATGGAGAAGTGGGGCTGAGGAAATATAAGAGTGAATCCAACTAATCCAAATGGCAGGAAAGTTGAACCTTTCGAGCATGAAAATTATACATTCCCAATTAACCGAATCAAACGCCTTTTTGAGATCAAGTTTGAAAACAAACTATTTTTGCCGCTACTCTTTCTCGAGTCGATGATTTCATTAACAAATAGAGAAGCTTCAGAGATTTGTCTTCCGTCCAAAAAAGCACATTGAGAACTGTAAATAACCTCCTTAAGACAACTTCTGGATCTGTACATAAGGCACTTAAAAAGAATTTTATAAAAGATTCCAATTAAGATTAAAAAAGTTAAGGGGAGTTGCTATAGTTTACTGTTCACGGGGTTCCGAAGACAAGTAAGTGTACGGTGTGCACCCTCCAGTTTTGGTAGCTTCTTATAAAGGGCCGATTTTGAGGAAAGAGGGGGAGACTTGCCCAGATCGAATTCCTTCGATTTTTTCACGACTTTTCCTCTGCAAAAACACCTTTCTTCATCCCTAGAAGTCCAATTGAAGATCAAAAGGAGTCCCCATCGAAAATTGAAGATAAGATTGAATGTAGAAGATTAAAAGCGACGATTTGAGCAAGATCGATTCATCGTCTCCTCATCAAGATGATGATTAGGTTGAATTCTGATTTGTTTTCTTCTAGAATCATGACTAGTTAATTCTTTAGAGTTTCTTGGTTGAGATGTAGGGTTTGAGCTATGAAACTCTCCATTAAAGTATAGGGTCGACGATTGTTGGATAATTGAATTCAAATGAATGATTGCTTTGATTGTTGGGTTTTCGACCTAGTTCTTGTTACGACTTGAATTAGGTCAAATCTATAAAATCCTTTGTTTGATAGATTTTGAAATTTATATGATTAAAAATCTAAGATAGATGAAAGCTATCGGTGGGGTAAGACAATAGCTCGATTCTACCTTTCGTGTTTCTTTTAGTTTTAAAGGTTGTTCATCTTGTAATTGGCGGGCGTTCTGATTTGCACCTAATGGGCGAAGTTGGGTGTAGTTATCAGTAGTTTATATATGATGGACCAAGTTAATACTAATTCTAATTACTCGTGATTTCCTTTAATCCTGAAAGAGTACCTTATCAGTTTGTAGAAATTCTCGGTGTTCATTACCAGTTAGCCTAGTTGAGGTTATTCCAACCTTGATTGGGAAACTAGTAGTGGTAATCCACGTGCATGATCGTGCCGCGGATTCATACGAGTGATATGATGATTCGTATTGTTTAATCCAGGTCCAACGTTTTTTCGATCCCATTTCTATTAGGAAGTTGAGCTTGATGAATCATCTCATTCAAGAGCTTGTTTTCTTCCCTTTGATCAAACCTTAAGTTGTTAGTTTTAATTGAAACTTTAGAATCATTAGAAACCAAAACCAACTCTTTTAGTCTAGACCGTGTTGACAAGTTTGAGTAGAAGCATAATGAGAGGAACCTTTGAACACATACGACATTTGTATTGTCGAGATAACTTCGTAATTATTTCGACGACCAATACACTTAGAAATCGTGGAGTTGAGGTTTCTTGGAATAATATGATTTGGAAAACTCCGACCATTAGAAAGCATTATTTCATTGCCTGGTTGGCTATTCAAGATAGACTAATTACAAGGATTAAAATGGCCTCCTGGGGACTTAGCATTGACATTTCGTGTCTTCTCCGCGATGATGGGATTGATGACCTTGCCCATATATTCTATGAATACACTTATATTGCATAGATCTGAAAGTTTTGTTTTGGTTATGCTATTCCAGCTGCTTCTAGCTGGCGGGAGGATCTTGCTGTTGTTGCTGCTCATTACTCTGAGAACTCAACAGCTATTGCTTCGTTTCGCGTACTATGGAGGGCGATGATTAGTTCGGTTTGGTATGAAAGATGCAAACGTAATGCAAAGGAAAGAAATTCCCCTCCTCTCACTATAGCTCGAGAAATTTGTCAGGACACCCGATTTGTTAATAGTCATAGATAGTTTCTTATTATGTCTCTCCGTTAAGATTTATACCGACTTTGTAAAGGGGCTGTTTGGGTGGTTTGGGCTACTTTAGCCTTTTTTACAAAAAGATAAATAACATACTTAATATTCATCTAAAAAATAATTACCTACCAAAGATTTATTTAACTCATAAAAAGAAAAATATGTTATAGTTACTTTCATAAATTTTACTCAAATATTTCCATTGTAAGGTGATCAATAGAAAACATATTAACTCAAACAAAGCATAGAGAAAATACAAAGAACACAAAAACCAAATAAAAAGATGTAGAACTATAAAAAATTAAGCAGCTTATAAATCAGACAAAGATAAGATGAACAACCAATAATAATAAATAATAGTTCGTAATAAAAATGGACGAATTTAGAAATTCATTTTTGGATAGAAAGACGGGGTTGGTCGGTCTTAAACTCGAAACCAATCGAGCAACTCTCACCGATCTCAAAGCACTCCGACGGTAATATTAAAAGTGATAGAGCAGTCTTGGAGTCTTAGGGCACCGGCAATGGGGTGCAAGCAACCCTTCTGGAGTCTATACTTAGCAGAGACGAGACAGTTCCAACAATCATTCCTTCCGAGATCCTGGTAGCACGTGGACACTCTGAAAGGCGACCCGGGGTTTCAATTCGGGTAGCTGTGATTCATTTGTCGATCCCCGAAGATGTTTCTTCTGCATATCTTGGTGTCCTTGACAAAGGTGTTGATGAGACCCTTCATGTTGTGATTGTACGCTTTAGTCCTCGATTTTCCTGTGCAGTCGGGCCCTCTGATGATGGCCGTGTCGGGGAGTTTCCCGTCAACAACTATATACATTAGCATAATTGCTGCCGCCATGTATAGTTTCGACGGGGAACATTCTCCGGGTTTGGGGTTTGGGATTGGGTTGTGTCCTTAAGGTAAGCTTGGTTGTGGTGTTTGAAATCGTGGTAACGTAGCAACACAGTTTATATAGTACGAGTTTTAGTTTCATAACATAAAAAAATGAAGAATATAATTCAATACAGACAGTGAATTGCCCTTAATTTCATACAAAAACTAAAAACAAGAAAAAGAATTAACCAATGAAGCAGCCCAAATTACAAACGTGGGTTATTGTTTCGGTTCTTTATTGTTTCGAGAGATCCAAATTACGTCTAACTAATTTGTTCCTAGAGATCCTAGGTTCGAAACCTGTAATGCATAGCTATTTAAACCCTTTTGATGCCATTACCATCCTAACTTAGCCTGCACGTCGACAACCCCAGAGTAAGCCTAATGGTTGCATCACTAAATGTGGTGCCCAAAAAATTGTATAACGATCAACTAGTCAGTCTGAACATATATGTTTGATGGAAAATGTGTTTAAACCCGATTTTAACGGTTGAACTTGATTATTGGATAGCATGTAATACGGATTAATAGTATTAGTAGTGGATCATCTGATGAAATATTTTACTAATAATATATATTTTTCTTTTTTAATATTACACATACGATCAAACAGTATAGAATCGTGATTGAACCATCAAACAACCCGTTGCGGTGTCCGATGAGAACATTGATTCTATCTTTCTCGCTAGTAGTGGCCTTAGTAGGCTTCAAATTTGAATCTTCATTTACATGGGATGAAACCTATTAGATGCGTCTCCTTGTACTATATCAATGGAAATTTTTTATTAGGACACAGGCAAGCATGCATGCAAATTTATTTTATTAGTTAATTCCTGTTTACGTAATTTATACACTTGTTATTCTCCTTTACGTATTCTAGCTATATGGATTAAACGTACGTCCACGCACACAAGTCATCGTCTGGTCGACCTATATAATTAGTGTTGGTTTAGGGTACGATTATCACTCCCCCCACATCTAATCAAAAGTCACTAACCTATACCATACGACATCGAATCGTTTTGGGATCGAGAAAATGCATTCCTCGTCGAAACTAGCAATTGCAGTCTTGGTCATGGGTCTTATAACAAACATGCTCCTCGTCGTGGACGCCAAACTTCCTAACACCAATGTCCTGATCAAGCCTGGTTGCGCTGAAAGATATGCGGGCAAGAGATTCGGCAATTACGTGACTCGTCTGTTGGATCTCCTGGTGGACGAAACGAAGAATGTGTACAGGAACAAGGACGGGAGTTACACGTACCGTCATAGCTACCCTGATATGGATTCGAGATCGGCTTATGGGGTGGGGAATTGTGGTAAGAAGCTTGAGAAGTTGGATTGTTGGTCGTGTCTTCGAAATGCTAAGGACAAGGTCATGTCGGCTTGCTACAGAGCAGTCGGTGGTAACGTCACTCTTACGGACTGCTCCATCTCCTTCAACCGGATTCCTTAATTAAATTCTATTCCAGGCCTTTATATTTTACCACCAATTAATCTATTTATCTTTATATTTAATTGTTGTTATGATATATTTCCTCTTTGAGGGTTATATAAAGTTTGAAGTTTAATTTGTGTTTAAAGTTTAGCGATGATAGTAAGTACTGTTTTTCTCTACACGAAACCATCCATCAATCATCCTGAAAAAAACTGACATATTAGAATTGGTCACTAATGAAATATTTGCGACAAATTTTGTCTTGGTTTGTCATGTATGTTTCGATGACATCAAAAGATATAGCGACCAATTATATTCATAAAACATAAGTTTGCCAAAAGTTAGTCACAAATAAACTATTTGTTGAAGCAGCCTTTGTCACAAATTGTAGCGACGGCAAGTTGTAGATGAAAATATGTCGTCACAAATTTTGTTAACTTAAAATATAATTATCATTGAATTATATATATCAATTAGTAGGTAATTAATAGAGAACATTTAGACAAACAATTAATGGGTAGAGAGATGATTTAAGTTAAGGGTGGACATTGAACCAAATGGAGCAGTCCTGGAGTTTGATGCTACCAGCAACAGGGTGCAAGCAACCGTTGTCGATTTTGCCCTTGGCATTGAACAGACAATTGAAGCAGTTCTAGCCTTCCGAGGTCCTGGTAGCAAACCAATTCGCCAGTAGGCGAGCCCATGTTTCGATTCGGGTGGCTGTGGTTTATAACTTTTTGGCGAAACCACCAAGTTGTCCACCTACAATAAAGCTCAACTCAATTGTGTGAAGATCATAAATTATATCCCAATAAATCGTGTTGTTAGAAGAGTTTCGTAATTAATTTGTATAGCATTTATTTAAAAAATTTACGAATGTCGAATGAAGTAAGCACAATTTACTATACCGAACACTACAAGAAAAAGGACCTTTCTGGTAACTAAAACTCGAGTGACTAAAGACATTTAGTGACGGGAATTGAATATTAGTTATGGGAACCCAAACCGAAATACCCCAACCAGAGAAATTAATATTTGCATGTATAGGTTGGAAACTTTCATGAATGTCCTATTATGTGCAACATTTGACGGCATATACAAAACAAACCGTCCGAAAGGTACATCTAATTGTTTCTTAACATAGTATTGTTTTATTAATTGGCTCTATTTGTTCTAATTGCTAATTAACAATCGGGCTAATGGTTCGAGAGCCCTTTCTGTAGGATCAATCCGACAGATTGTGATCTTTGGATCAGGGCACTTTTGGCCTAGTTTTCATCTAAGGGTTAAAGATGATGGAGGTAGTTTCGAAACAAAAAAATTGGAAACAAATCACATAAGTGGTCATTGTACAAGCATGTTATGTCTCTTACGGCCATTTTACGAGCTCGTTATGTCGTTGTTACGTCCACCTTAAGAGTAGTTGAATTCATCGGTGATATATACACTTTACGAGTCCGTTATGCATTTTATTATGTCATTTTAATAGGATCATTATGTCGACTTCATATGTAAATTGTTATATCCATGTTACGTCATTATTGAAATAGATTTTTTTAAAATTCCCGTTATACCCCTGATAAAACTCTAACCGTCAGATTAAAATTGGAAAAAATAATTATGGACCGTTGGATGGACTGTCGGATTGATCAGAGAGATCTGATCAATATCATTTTCGGGTAATTAACACCTTCAAAAAACTTGTAGATGCTTTAGCTTGTTTGAGTTTTGATTGAAGACAATTATTCTGTGCTCATTCATCATCCGCCGGCTTGCACGGTCGACTGAGCTCTCTATAAATAGTGTTGATTTCGGATGCCAATATATCCAAGAAACAACGTCGAGAACATGCATTCCTCATCCAAATTAGCAATAATAGTCTTGGTTATGGGTCTTATAATAAGTATGCTCCTCGTCGTGGACGCCAAACTTCCTAACACCAAAGTCATGGTCAAGCCTTGTTGTACAGGTGGCGGATCGGCGAGCAAAAGATTTGACAAGTACGCGGCCCACCTGCTGGATTTCCTGGTGGACGAGACGAAGAATGTGTACAGGAACAAAGACGGGAGTTACACGTACGGTCACAGCTATCCTGATCTGGATTCAGGGTCGGCCAGTGGGGTCGGGACTTGCAGTAGGAAGCTTGAGAAGTTGGATTGTTGGTCGTGTCTTCGGAGTGCTAAGGACTTGGTCACGTCGGCTTGCCACAAGGCAGTTGGTGGTAACGTTACTCTCAAGGACTGTTCCATCTCCTTCAACCGAATTCCGTAAATACATTCTGTTTTAATTGTCACAAAGCCTAATTAATTACCATCAATCTATCTTTGTCTTTGCTTCAATCTACTTTCTCTTTGTTTGTTGGTGTTATTATTACTGAATGATCAATTTCTCATGTTAAGCGATGAAGACACTGGTCGCAACAAGGTAGAATCCGTGACCAGCAAATTAGTGTAAATTAAAAGAATTAGAATATCAGTGACCACCTCATTGGTTACAAATGACTTTCCAGCTCTAATAGAAATAAAAAATAAATAGAAGGGTTTATTTCATTGTCTTTAAAGACTCGGCTTTGCGAGAAACGAATTGGTCAATGCAGCTGAGTACGACTATGATCACCCAACCAAAACTTTCAAAAATATCTACCGGCTCAAGCCAAAGAAATGCAGCAAAACAGCAGCAAAGAGAAGAACTAAATATTTAGCGACCCAGATTTTGGCAGCCAATGAATACAAATTATTTGCGACTCTCTGAGAACAGCTTGTGACGGCCTATTTCGTCTGGAATGCTCCTTCGTGACCACTTTCAGTCACAAAAAAGTAAATTATTAGCGTTTGTTATCTAAATATTATTGTTTTAAAAGCATGTTTGCCATAAAAAGATTCTCTTCATCTTTGTGACAAATGATAAATCTATTATCCATAAAAATATATCGTATATAATATATATCTTTCTTATCAGTATATTACAAACTAGTCTTTTTAGTATACGTAAAAGACTAATTTTATAAGAGCTAGCTGGACCCTCCCCAGATGAGTCTCCCTGGTAATTACACACGGTTATAATTCGTTATAAAAAAGTTAACGGAACCTTGTTGGAGTCTTGCTTGCGATTCTAACTAGTTATTGAGTAGTGTACCTAGTTATCTCTAACTAATTACAAAACGACCATGAATAGTTATAGAAGGTGGCCAGACCCCTCACTCTTGTCAGCATCTTGTGGATGCTTGCCAGAGGCGGCGCTCGAGGCTGAAAGTTTTGGAAAAAGATTATATTAGTTTATTAAATGACCTAACTACCCGCTAAAAAATTAAATCTACACCGTTTGAATCAGTCGAAAGGTCAAAATAAGATCAAATAGCAGAGACGAATGTTTAAGAATCTCAAGTTGGATTTGAATTAAAATGGATGTCAAACACAAGAACAAAGAGAAAGTAAAGGGAATTATAGCAGGAACGTATCACATTATAAGAACATTAAATGATAATTAAAGAGACAGACAAACAATTAAGTTCATACAGATAGTAATGATCTTGGTCCAAAAAATTAAGAGTGGAGTTTGAACCAAATGGAGCAGTCCTCGAGTTTGATGCTAGCAGCAACCGGGTGCAAGCAACCATTGTCGATTTTACCCTTAGCATTGAACAGCCAATTGAAAAAGTGATAGTAATAGGATTTGTCGCAATTATCTAGTCTTATATGCATGTTTTTTGAGTAATTATTAGTTTGTTCGAGCTTCATTCTCGTGTGATTTCTCGTTTTGGCATCATATGCCTAGATCCGTTCACTTGGACCGTTTCGGTCTATTTGATGTGTTTTTTGTACTATTTGTTACCCACGTGTACTCTAGAGATGAGTGGTCTGGCTCTAAAGCTATAGTCGTGAGGTAGAACCCAGTTGGAGTTCGAATGAGAGATCGAGAAAGGAAATGGAGGAGCAGAGGGGCTGCACGTCGTGCAGCCCTAGAACATTTCAAGAATCTCGGCCTCAAAACAGGGTAACGACGTGCACCCCTGCACGATGTTCCTCCTTTTAAGTTCCGCGGGATTCTGAAGACAAGGAGGTGCACGGCGTGCAACCTCCAGTTTCGGAAACTTCCTATAAAAAGGTAGATTTTGAGGAAAGAGAGAGCATCACGAATTCCCCCGATTTGTTACGACTTCCCTCTGCAAAAACCATTAATATTCCTTCCCTACAAGCACAATTGAAGATCCAAAAGAGTCCCTATTAAAGATTGAAGTTAGGATTGAAGTTAAGATTGAAGTTAGAAGATTAAAAGCAACAATTGAAGGAAGAACACACCGGTATCTCTCCAATAAGATGGTGGTTAGGGTTTCTTCTGATTTGTCTTCTTCTATAGTTATGAGTAGCTAATTCGTTAGAGTTTCTTGGTTGAGAAGTAAGATTTGAGCCATGATACCTATCTTGAACGTTTAGAAGCGACGATTGTGGATATTTGGATATGAATGAAAGATTGTTTTGATTGTTGTGTTTTCAACGTAATTCTTGTTATGGCTTGAATTAGGTCAAATT
This sequence comes from Linum usitatissimum, assembly GCA_030674075.2. NCBI lineage: Eukaryota > Viridiplantae > Streptophyta > Magnoliopsida > Malpighiales > Linaceae > Linum > Linum usitatissimum. The sequence continues at coordinate 5,889,503 of JAUJYP020001374.1, forward strand.
TATGAAATCCTTTGTTTGATAGAGTTAGGAATTCATAAGATTAACAATCAAGGATAGATGAAAGTTATCGGTGGGGTAAGCCGATAACCCAATTCTACCTTTTGTGTTTCTTTTAGTTTTAAACGTTATTCATCTTATAATTGGCGGGCGCTCTGGTTTGCACCCAATGGACCAAGTTGGGTGTAGTTATCAGTAGTTTAGGCGTTGATGGACCAAGTTAACTCTATTTCCCATTACTCGTGATTTCTTTTAATTCTAGAAGAACACCTTATCACTTTGTATTTCTTCTCGGTGTTCATTACCGGCTAGCCTGATTAAGGTTATTTCTACCTTAGTTGGGAAGCCAGTAATGGTAATACGTGTGCATGATCATGCCGCGGATTCATACGAGTGATAGGAGGATTCATTTTATTCAATCCAAGTCCAACATTTTTCGTTTTGAATGCGTTTAGGAAGTTGAGCTTGATGACTCATCTCTTCCAAGAACTCGCTTTCTCCCTTTGAATCAACTTTTGAACTAATAGTTTTAATTAACCTTAGAATCATTAGAAATCAAAACCGATTCTGTCAGTCTAAACCGTGTTAGCATGTTTGAGTAGAAGCATAACGAGAGGGAACTTTGGACAAAAACGACACTTGCATTTTCGGGATAAGTGTGAAGTTATTTCGACGATCAGTACACAACACTCCTCTCCTCCTCACCGGTAACCCTAATTATTGACTTTTGCTTACCTTGGTGGGTTTAGGGTGAGGAACCATTGTAACCAACTCACTCCTTTTATACTTAGCCATTGTGACCTTATTTCTCCTGATGATCAATTCCTCAACCTTGTCTTATTAGTCATAAAATTATAATTGAAGAATTCTAGACCTAGACGTTTCAATCAGCTTAGTTTCCTAATTTTGTTCTATTAATTGGTTGTATTGTTGTAAATATGCTATATTTTGCAAACAAGGACAAGAAAATATTATTTATCAGGGAATAAAGTTCCGGGAGGACTCATACAACTGTGGAGTCTTGATTTTCATGGAGGCTATATTTTCTGTCATTTTATTCATATTTTATTTTTGAGTTTAATATGATCAATCTTCATACATTATATTCAATTTTTTCTCTAAAAATTGAAATCATTACATGTGTTACATACGTGCTGTGACATATCAAAATTTTGTGAAAAAACTCTTTAAAATGGATATTGACTTAATTAATTAGCGGAGATGAAGTCTACGATGACTAGTTTAACTTTTTGATTGTTATCTATCATATATAGTATTTTTTTATAATTAGCATTTATTATATTGTTATGTCACCACTATATCACGGATATGTCTATATTACACAATTGATACTGGCACGATTATGTACGCGAGTATTATATTATTGTTATGTCCAAGGTTTAAGTTTATATAGTAACTCAATTACGTAATTCTACTAAGTACTTACTTAACATAATTAAATCTAAACTTATAAGATATTTTAAATAGTTAAAGTTTGTTGTTTCACATTTACAAAACGAAAATTACATAATTTATTCTATCTAAGGTGTCAAATAATTAGAATTCAAGATCGTTATTTAGAAATTTAGAGAAAAAATGCATGTTTATGCTTGAATTAGGTACCTGTCAAAGACCCCAATGAATCCTTAGCCATTGGTTTTGGAAGTTGACTGAAACGAAATCTAAGCCATAGGATCGGTCTATCGGAATATTACGATAGCTTTTAGCCTTGAGGCGGGGAATAAAATACGCCAAATTTTGATGTATTGGTCTATGTTGACAAGAAACAGAGTCGCATTGGAAAGACTCCACAGTTTGTCTCAAGCCTCAATGTTTTATGCAAGCTAGCTTGGGTTTGGAGTATAAATAGATTGGGCAGGTTTACATTGATTCCTCACCCTAAACCCACTAAACAAAGTAAGTCATTTAGGAAGAGAGGAGTGCGTACAGAGCATAAAAAAAAAAGAAGAAAAGATTTGGAGAGAGAAAAAAAATGGATCACGTGTCAAAATCGATGGTGGCAGCAATTCTGTTCATGGGTATTTTGAGTACGCTTATGGTTGATGCGAAACTTCCAAATAAGAGTATTATCAGTGGCCCTGACTGTTCCGGTAGATCCTACGACGTATCTTACGACAAGAAAGTATCGCGCCTCATGGACATATTTGTCGAGGAGACCAAGAACGTTCACAGGGGTCATCACGTCGATTTTGAGTACAAACACAGTTTCCCCAATTCGGATAACGGATCCGTCAATGGTGGCGCTACTTGTGATAGGCACCTCTGGAAATTGGATTGCTGGTCGTGTCTTCTCACTGCGAAGAACAAGATTAACGACAATTGTGGGCGTACTCATAATGGTGAAATTAAGCTTAAAGATTGCTCCATTTGGTTCAAGATGATCCAGTGATATATATCTCCACTCTCTCTTTGTTTATATGTGTATATACGCCTCCTCCCCCTTCACCAAATGTAATTTATGTATTTCTTTTTATGGTTGTGTTTAGGGTCTATTTTCTATTTTCGGAGTTTTCGCACATAATAAGGTTGCGTGTTAAAGTGCGGAAAATTATATATAGTTAAACATGTTACATATAGAAACTATATATCAATTTTATGATTAATGTGATGTACTCAAATTATTTGAAAGATATTAATAAAACATAAAATTACTTAAGAGCTCGTTTGGTATGTGATATATATTTCAAACGCCTAGTTATTTGGGATAATTGTTTTTCCGAAATTAACTACTTATATTATTAATGTTCATAACAAGTGACATTCTTAGTGTCAACGAACGAGATATCTTTTTATTGGAGTGTATTAATATTTTGTTATAATTGTTAGTCTAAATGAGAATATAGGATAGAATTTAAATGAGAATGCGAAAATTAACTTAAACAATATTTTGATGAGATCCAAATTTCCTAAGTAAAGAAATGCTCAAATTTTATCTCACATCTCACCTACCAAACAAATTTTAAAATGAGAAAAATATAACATTATTATTGTTTAATATTTGAAGTCCAATTAAGAAACTACCATCAAGTCGCACAAACCATAGTGGGCAGTGGCCGATGTGGTGTGTAAATTGGAAATAGTTTATTGGCAAATTTGGAATTGAATATAATTGATATTCAAAATATCACACAATAACTAACTATAAAAACAAACAACAAAAATAATATTTGGAACAACTATTTATTAAAGCTTGCCAAACGAGCTCTTATAGGCATACAATTGTCTAGACGAGTCTAAGGTTTGTAAGTCCAATTTAAGAGATCTGGCCCAATTCAATTTTGATATTTTGAAACTTGGATTGAATTACGGTCCAGAGCTAAATGCATCCTTTTCTTTTGGATCTATTGAACAAAATAAAAAATTATTATTTTTAAAAAAATTTATTTAATTAAATCTCTGATGAAGTACAGTCGGTTGTTTTATATAGTTATACTTTATATATTTTATTTTATTTTATTTTTTCTTAATTTTTTTTAAATAGTTTCGGATTATCTATTTACGACTAGAAAGGAAAAAACTTCATAGTCGAGTACGTTTTATCCATTGCCTCACTAGTTGATTTGATGTATGAGTTTATGATAATTCGATTTGTTTATAGAAATTTTAATTGTTTGTAGTTGTATGATTACTTAAATAAAACACATTTGATGAGGCATCACCAGCTTAGTTGACATCAACTCAGTTGATGAAATGACTTTGACACAGATAGTTCATGAAAAGGTCCAACAGTCGCATCATTGTAGGGCCAGTTTAAAGAGACTAATTTGAGTAACTTATAATGCTAGAATTTATAATAATGTTTCATCTCTATTTATATGCTTATTTATATGTTTTTTTGAGTGAATGTTAGCTTGTCTGTATTTCAATTCAGTGTAATTTCGTAGCAGAATAGTCTCGTAGCAAAAAGAGGTTAATAGCGTGCATGGGTGCACGCGGTTCACCCTTATTTGCAACGAAATTTTTTTCAGCAAAGGGCTGCACGGCGTGCACCTCCCAGATCTAGCAGCTTCCAAATAAAAGCGTGATTTCGAGGAAAGAGAATCATCATCTTCTCCAACATAATTTTCACAATTTTTCCCGACTTTCCTCTGCAAAAGCACCATATTTCAATCTCTAGAAGTTTGATTGAAGTTCAGAAGGAGTCCCCATTGAAAATTGAAAGTAGGATTGAATCTAGAAGATCAAAAGTGAAGATTGATTCAAGTCTGATTCATTGTATCTTCATCAAGATGGTGGTTAGCTCTTTTTCTATTTTCTCTTCTTCAAGAGTTATGAGTAGTTAAATCCTTAAATTTTTTATTGGGATGTAGGATTTGAGCAATGATACTCTCTCTAAAAATATATGATCGGCGATTGTTAGATAATTTTTTAGGTACATTTCGAACTTGATCGATGCGAATCCAAATTCATATAGCTCTTTTCTTATAGTCTTTTGCAACTTTTTCTAAACAATATATTGTTCCATTTGAGCATCAGATCTCACAGATTTTCTTTGAAGATATAAAATGATGAACTTTTCAAAAGTCCATCCATCTATGCACTACTCTATTTCGAACACGTTTAAATTAATAAGTTTTTAGAAGAACTCTTTAATTTCACCGATGTGAGTTAGGGTAAGTTTATTCCTTATTGTCTAGATCTCTAATGTGTTTGTTAATAAATATTTTAAAATCTATCAAAGTCCTCTTTCAATAGTTATTGGAATGCAACAATTCTTGACATGGTATCAGAGCCTGAAAAGACCGAAAGTTTCTGTTTCGATTCACAGTAGCCTCATCTGTGCACATGACTTACCGCGTGAAATTCTGCATGCAAATCTCATCTCTTCTAAAAGCTTCTATTTGAAGGGGCATGTTAATGAATAATATAAAACTTATCAGAACCTTTTCCTAACAAATTTTATGATTGGAATGTAACAATTCTTGACAAAAAAATCTATAAGTTCACTCTAAAACGCATGAGTGGTCATGGGAGTGTCACGTCTGGCTCCTCCTCCTCATGAATGACATCCTCTTTGTTCATGACCGCATCTCCTTATCCCTCATTCCTAGAGGACTTCATAAAATCGCGGACTACATAGCTAAGCATGCTCACATCGACTCGCTTAATCCCAGCCGGATTAATTGTAATCTCATTTCTTGTCTTATCTAAGGCCTTTCTTTCAATGGGTGAATACAAACCAATTTTCTTATAAAAAAACACACACCTTGTGAATTAGGGTCTAATTATTTCTTATATAGATCTCTCTCATGCTTTATTAATATAATTTTAAAAATTCTTTCCGAACCGCGCACATCTTTAAATATTCCAGCTAGGTACCCAATGTATGAAGAGTCAGTATCTCCATCGATGATGATAATGATTCAGAGAATGGAAGACTCCACCAAACACTGCATTCCCCACCCCCAAACTCCCCCCCCCCCCACCCACCCACCCCCAAATATTCCTGTCCTCTTGGATAGCCCCCCACCCCCATAGAATTTATTGATAAGTTCCATCCATAAAATTCCAAATAACATGTGCCACTCTTAGTTTAATTTCCCCGACTATCTTCTTAGTGTACTATACAAAGAGTGCAAATAGGTTCTTCACCCTAAACCCACCAGAAAAAAAAGTCAACTCATTTAGGCTTATCGGTGAGGAGTAGAGGATGTGTCAGAATCGGCAGCGGCGGTAATTTTGGTACTCATCATGAGTATGTTGATCATCAGCGGCCCTGTTCTGGTAATAAAGTTGACAATGTGCCGTACAACAAGGATGTAGTGTTGCGTCTCATGGATGTTTTCGTCAACGGGACCAATAAGTGGGTGCACAAGGGTGACGACGACCATGCCAGTTTTGAGCTCACTCTCAGCTTCTTCACGAATTCGGAGCATGGTTCTGTCGCTGGCGGTAGGCACATTAGGTTTGATTTCTGGTCATGTCGTCTCCTCACTGCGAAGAAAGGAATTAACGATAGCTGTGGACCTAAGAATGATGTTGCTGAAGTTAAACTTAAAGATTTTTCCGTTTGGCCGCAGTGATCATCATTCTGTCTGCATACGTCTATATGACTACCCGCCTCCCCGCCTCCATCGTTGTCTGTATGTGATCATCGGTTAATTTATAAATTCTTTTCTTTGGTCGAATTCGAGTAAGGATGGCAACGGGTGGGTATGGCTACGGGTTACGTATATTCATCACTCACCCGTCTAGTCGTCGGGTTTTATCCGTACCCAGCCGTTTACATAAACGGGTATAAATTTTAAATCGTACCCGCTCGTTAACGGGTTTCGAATTTATTCGTTTAATCGGGTAAAATCCGTTTACTAAATATTAATTTTTTATTTGATAGACAAAACAAAAAATTATTAATATTTTCTTATTAGATGAAAATTTATCGAGTATTAAGCCAAAATTATGATTAACTGTATCCAGTATTAATCCAAAATAACACAACACTTAAACCTGGATCTAAAATTGTCTTGAGTTTGACTCAAAATAATCATAAATATATACCTAAATTTATAGATTAAAATCAAAATTGTTTTTTATATTTTGTATTTCTTTTTATATTAATATTTTTTGTCATTGTGGGTATACTTATTGTTGCCATTTTGTGTCTTAGTCGGAAATAGTGATAGTGGCGAAGGTTGAATGAGCCCTCCAAACACTGCATTCCCATCATAAAATGCACATTCTTGTCCTCATGGAGCTTTGGTACATCCTATACTTTATGACCTAAATTTGTTGTTAGTGACCAAGTTTATCGATAAAACTCATCACAAAATGCCAAACTTTCATCTTCTTTCTTTCTTTGTTATGAATCAACTTACGTCATTATCCTCTTAGTTTTGCTATAAAAGCATGTTGATAGGTTACACTATGTTCCTCACCCCAAACCCACCGAGGAAAGGAAACTCCCCGACAAGACCATCCTAAGCGGACCTGATTGCATGGGGAAATCGACGACCAAAACGTACAATCACAATGTTAAGGGTCTCATAGCCAGCTTCGTAAAGGACACGCCGGAAAGTGAAAGGAATATATTGGGGGACAGACAAATGAATCATAGCTACCCGAATCGAAACCCGGGGTCGCCTTTCGGAGTCTCCACATGCTACCAAGACCTTGGGAAGTTTGATTGTTGGAACTGTCTCGTCTCCGCTAAGGGTAGACTGGAAAAGGGTTGCTTGCATCCCATTGCTGCTACTGTAAGACTCCAGGACTGCTCCACCACTTTTAACATTACCGTTGGAGTGCTTTGAAATCGATTATGAGAGTTGCTCCGACTCGAATCTGAGACCACAATTAACATTATCTACTATCTCGTTCCGTCTTTTATTATGGTTTTTACTATTTAATGTTGTTTGTTCGTCTTTAATTACAGTCTTCTGCTTCTGCATCTTTAATTACAGAAGCAAAAAGTTTGAATAAAATTTATGAAAATCACAACATGCTTTTTCGTTATTAATTTCGTTATTAATTCTAATCTAAAAAAGTCAACTAATCTAAAAAAGTCAAATATATCAACTTTCCTTATTAATTCTATAATTTCAATCGAAAACATGATAGAAACATGCATTAAGCAAAAATTTAATGAAATTTTATGTATCAAATAATCAATTAATAAATACAGTTATTTTCTTTAGAATAGCAACAAATACTTTTTAAAACCTATACCAGGTTAAAATATACAAAAACAAATTGCATTGATTTTTCGTATAAAGGAGAATATATTATGAGGATTTTGGTAGGGTGCGTGCTAGATAGTGTTATTGGCTCATGGCAATTTCAGTTATGAGTCATTAATTTTGGTATATGTTGACTATTATTTCAAGTCCAGTTTATGATTATATTTTTTCAGCTCAATACTCGATACATATTAATTTGTAATTTTTTATTATTACTTTGTTAGGAAAAAATCGCCGGTGACATATTCAACTTTCAAATAGAACAACTTATTTTAATTAAAAATAGCACAACAAATAATTTTCTTTTTGTATATTTACATTTTTAAAAACATATTCGTAAATTGATTACTTAATACATCCAACTCAATGTATGTTTCGGTTATGGGTATTCCATTGTTAGCAATCTACTAAATCGGTGGCTTTAGTGCATGCATGCAGATGCAGTGACTAAACGTAATGTCAGGTAAGCGTCATATTTACATTTCCATATACGTACGTACGTAACTAATTTACATTTCCATCTGCTCAATGGCAGAGCAGTAGCTAGCTAGCTAGCTGTTATTTGTAAGACTGACTAGTCTCTATCTGAACTATTTACTACCTCGAGTACAAGAACGTGTGGGAAACAAGTCCACATAGCTGGTCTCTAACTGAACTAGTTACGTACCATGATGTCGTATTATCTTGAGGTTTTCGGCACATGCGATTCAAAATTGATTCAAATACATCTACAACTCGATCCTATTATTTTTCTTTAATTTTATTTAATTATTTTTCATCATTTACCAAATTGTTAAAGTAGTATTCTATTATACTGGTGTTAGTCTTGTTTTAATCCATTGTCACTCGCATGTTACTCCGACGTTATTATATGGTGATAGTGAATGTTCTTATGTTGTTAGTCTCATGTTACTCTCACATAGTGAACCAATTATATATTCACATATTTATATGTTGTTAATCTCATATTACTGGACGTTATCATAATTTCTCATTGTTCTTATATCGTTAGTATCATGTTAGTCCGTACAACTAGCCTACGACTATATAATTTCTCACCTTCCATACTCAACAACATCAACCAACGATGGCAGCACTAGCAGTTCTACTACTCCCCCCTCTCCTCACAATCACTCTGGTTTACATCATCGGCGGCAACTACAAAGCCTACAAGCTAATCTACGACATCCTCCGCCGCCCATCCCAGCTCCACCACACCATCGCCGACTTCCTCAAGTCCTGTGGCGGCACAGCACATTCCACTAATATAGTCCTCACCTCCGATCCCAAAAATATAGACCATGTGTTCAACAAGCGCCACTCCAATTTTCCCAAAGGCGCCGAGTTCAAAGACAAGCTCGACGCCTTGGGGGATGGAATCTTCACTGCAGATGGAGAATCCGGTCTCTCCCAGCGCCGGATCCTCCTATCTGTCTTCAATTCCCCACCATTCCAACAGCTTCTTAGAACTTCCCTCCTTGGAAAGCTCAAATCCGGCATGTTCCCTGTCTTGGACCGTGAGGTTAGTGCACAGTCCGGGGAATTGGACATGCAGGACGTGTACAAGAGGTTCATGTTCGACATTATTTGCACAACCGTGCTTGGATTCGACCCGAATTATCTCACTGTCGAACTTCTCCCGGACATCCTGTATGCTAAGGCGTACGAGGACTTGGAGGAGGCCACGGTTTACCGTTATGTCACGCCGGACTTATGGTGGAAATTTCAAAGGTGGGCCGGAATTGGAGAAGAGAGAAAGTACAGGAAAGCTCGGGAGAAGTTTGACGAATTCCTCTATGGAAGGATCAATGTCAAGAGACAGAGCCTTGACAAAACAGAGAAGAAAAATCATCAATTCGACTTGTTGACATTTTTTATGGCGGAAGATCGAGAACAGAACGAGTCGAGAGAAAGCAGTCGCATCGGAAAATCTGACAGGCTCGTGAGAGATATGGCGTTCAACATGATCGCAGCAGGGAGAGACACGATCTCCATCAATCTATCATGGCTGCTCTGGCTCATTGTTTCACACCCCGACGTTGAGGTGAAAATTCTCGATGAAATCGAGGAGAATTTAGGCAACAAAAACTGGAGACTCTTAAGCGACGAAGAGATGAACAAGATGGTGTACTTGCACGCAGCCGTGTGCGAGGCGCTGAGGCTATACCCGCCGCTTGCGTTCGAGCATCGGACAACAATAGAGGCAGATACACTGCCGAGCGGGCATTTCGTCGGGAAGAACACGATGATTTTGTTTTCATTGTATTCAACGGGGAGGATGGAGGAGGTTTGGGGGAAAGATTGTATGGAGTTTAAGCCAGAGAGGTGGATTAGCGAAGAAGGGGATAAGATTGTTCACGTTCCGTCGTACAAGTTCTCCGCTTTTTTAACTGGACCTAGGGCTTGCTTGGGGAAGAATATTGCTTTCTTGTATGTCAAGCAAGTCACAAGTGCTTTGCTTTATAACTACAAGGTGGAATTGGTGGAAGGACATCATGTTGCCCCTGCAGTTTCGATCATGTTATTCATGAAACACGGTTTGAAAGTTCGAGTTTTGAGAAGAAGGTAAAATGGCAAGTAAAAAACTCAAGAATTTAGAATTATCACTTGCATTAAAAATAAGAGTATTCTCGAAAGAATATACGAACTTTTAGAAAGAAATAAATGGAAGTTGTTCGACAGACTTTTTGTTTTGTTTTTGTTTCTGTATTTTCGGGTTGGTTAGCTCGTTTTGGAAGTGTTTCTATAATTTGGTTTAGAATTAATGTGTCTTCGTCGAGAGAGTTTGGAAATTTGGTGACTCATTGCAGTCATATGTGTGATCGGCACCTCCAAATCCAGCTTGTTAATGTTGAACTATTTGTAACTCGTCCTTCAAGATTAATAAAGTTGATCGGACAAGTGCCTATTTCATCTAAAAGTTGGAAGTTGTATTGATCATTTGATGATGTATTAGTTGTACTTATTGTGCTCATAATTTCTTATAATTAATCCGTAAGTAAGAGTACTAGCCAACTCATTTTCAACTCGGCTTTGCTTGATTTCTTATCATTTTCCTTTGTTTTCAAATTTTCATCACCTTAAAAAAAATCAAATCTCTTCATTGCCCTTTCCTTTATAAAATTTTTAAACAACAGCCAAACAATTCTGGTAACAACTTCGAGGGAAAACACGCTTTTTTCCTCGAAGTTGTTATTGGTAGTGTTGGTTACGTGTCTAACGGGGTTTGTTACCGGCGGAAAACTTCATGATATGAAATTTGTTGAAGAACTCGAATGCGAGGGACAAACTGTGAACAAGACGTATAACAAGATGGCGCCCCACCTCGAGGATTTCCTAGTCGATAAGACGAAGAACAAGCTGAGCAAGGTGGGGCCCGACTATAAGACAAAGAACAAGCTGAGTAATCGTCTAAGTAGAGTTGTTTTAGTGGTAGAGTTTTTTATTGGCAGCTGAGAGATCTCAGGTTTAAATGCATCACATCTTACAAATAAACATTTTTGTAATGTATATTTATTGCAACTTATCTTATACTGACCAAAAGATCTATACTTTTAAAAAAGGACTTAACAGAAAAAATAGGGTGATTTTTTTTGAAATATTTTTAGAGTTTGTGACAAATCAATAATAATAAGGAGGTACCAACGAGCTGTTGGTGTAGTGGTGTCAAGGGTTGTACTTGGAAGGGCGAGAATCAAGGTTCGGTCTCCCGCAACAACATTGAGAGACTAGTAAAACTTTAACCCTAGGACAATTTCTCGACTGGATTAGTCGTGATCGAATACCCGAATTAACAAAAATTAATAATAAGGAGGTGGTGTATATTTTAGAAATCTAAGTCTAAAATTAAAAATGCATAAAATCTAAATTAGTGTCAAATTTGATGCGACAGTCAAGATTGGTAGATACTAGAGAGGTGTTTTGGACTTTTGGGAGACTATGGTTCTTTCTATAATTCTTCTATTTCCTCACTTTTATTATTTTTACCATAACTATTCTTTTTAATTCTTTTAATTTTTATAATTTTTACCATACACTTTTCCTTTTAGTTTCATTTTAACTCATTTTTATATTAAATTTCTTGTTTTTTCTAGGTGAATATAACAGGATGTTCATTTATCAGCCCATAAATTTCTTTCTTTGTTATGCATTATTGGTTTAGCTTAATGATTTAACCTTTATAAATCACATTAAATGTTCTCTATATCAAAATTCAAAACAACCTTTCATACTTCAATATTGCAACATACGTTTCATTTCATTTCATACTTAAATCAAATTTACATGCATATGATAGTATAGGCTACGTAGCCAATACTAGACCCAAAACACAACCCACCATAAATTAACATTAATTAACACCATATATACAAAACAAAGAACATCAAATTAGAAACATTGTATAGCCCGACGGTACTCGAGGATGATGAAAACGACGACGAATCAATCAAGCAACGATCTTCTTAAACCATATGGAGCAATCTTCCAAGTAGACGCTACCTTCAATGGAGGGCTTACACCCTTTCTGGATTTTCTTCCTTGCCGTGCGAAGACAACTCTCGCATTGCCATCCCCAAAGGTGTCCGTCGCATATCGCGCCTCCGATGACCGATCCGACATCCTTATTGGGGTAGTTGTGATTGTAAGAAAAGTCTTGGTGGCCCGATCTCCTCACCTTCTTGGTATCGTTGACAAGGAGATGGAGGAGAGTACCAACGTTATCGTTGTAAGATTTATTGTCGGAACTTTTCTGACAGTGAGGTCCACTGATGAGTCTCGTGTCTTGACAATGAACCACACTCAAAATAGAGATGAGCATGATGACCGTGGCTACCGTCATTTTCGACACGAAACTCACCATGTTTTCTCTCACAACTTCCCCTGTTCTGTTCCTCCCGACTGATTTTGACCTTCTTTGTTTTGTTTTGTTTTTGGGTTCTGGTTTGGTTGTGTTGAAGGTGAGGAATTAATGTGGCTTTGCCTTGCTATTTATAGCTAACTAATTAGCACATTTTTTATTTTTATATATTCATGACAAATTAAAATGTTAAACCATGGTAGCATCGCCATCAAACAACAGGACAAAGGTTTCACTGTAGGCTCATTGATTTCAAAGCTTAAATTTTTCTGTGAATATGGATTTTTCAAACATTCCTCTAACTTAGTATAATATGAATGAATAGGATTGGAAAGATATGAAATTTATAATAATTTCCTCATTAATATCTCTTTTTTTCTAAAGGTATCATCATGGACGGATTCATGGCGATTTTTAAAATATTACTAAGTTGAATTTGAAAAATGTTAAAATTATTAAAAAAATTAAAAAACTATATATATAATGGGTGGTTATGGCCTAGGGCAATTACCCCTTATACAAAGTAGCCACTTAGTCCCCTGATGAGTTTTGTGTCTTGACAATGAACCACACTTAGTTTCAACAATCATTAATTTGATACTCAAGAAATAAAAATTTAGGTTAGTTATTGTTGAAACACCAACCAAGATTAAGACATCTGTTATTACAGTCGGAATGAAAAAAAGCGTGTAGTTAATGCTATTATTTCGACGTGATACATGTTATAGAGTTAGTGATGGCATGAAAGAAAGTAGTGAGCGGCACTGTTTCGGACCTATCTGAGTATCGGCTGAAAACAAGGTGAGTAACCGGGTTGATTCGGCCGAGTCCAAAAGGAGTAGCATCCGTCAATCTTTTTTTCTTTTTTGTCTAAGCACCCGTTCATCTAATAGCTAGAAGACATGAAATCGCATCAGGGGAAATGTGTGGCGGGAGAATCAAAGGGTATGTTATTATTATTATTTCCAATTAACTAATAGACTGAATTAAATTTGAAAACAGAATATGAAACTAGAATAATTAATAAAAGAAAATGTTTGAAGAAATACTTGAGGTTGGAAGTTACGTGAAGAACGGTAAACTTAACAAGACAAAAACCAATTGGTGGCAAAAAAATGGGTATTAAAAGAAATATAATATCATAAATCACAATCCTAGTATTAATTCTCTTTTCATTTATTATTTAATCAGCTAAAAAAATAATATCACAAATACGATGGTTGTTTCAGTATTTTGTTAGTTTTGTTTTTTTTTTTTAGTTTGTTATTGTCGATGAAAAGTCTGTCAGAAGAGAAAGGATGAGGGTTGTCATGTTTTGGATCAATAAATTTTTATTTATATAGTTCTATTTGTAAAGCCTGTACTTTTGATTGGTTTGGTTTTTGTTCCGTTGAATCAATATTCTTGCCGAGTTATTAATGAGATTGAATATTTTATCAAAAAATTAAGGGCTAAGATTGATTATGTTAAAGAAAACATAATATTCATCATCTCTTCGAATAAATAGCTAACAGACACTATAAGAAACCGTTCATTTAACGGCGGATATATAACAGCGGTTCCCTAACCGCTGTTAAACTGAAAGAACGTTCAGCATTTAACAGTGGCTAGACAGTCGCTGTTAAATTAAATACATTTAATAGCGGTTCGCATATGGCCGTTGTTAAATCAATTAATTTAATTGCGGCAATCTACAAACCGCTATTAGATATGGACCATATTTACGTTGTCGTTTCTGGCAACACATAACATCGAATATTTTATACCGGCCGATCTTAAATTAATTAATTTAACAGCGGTTTCTTCCTAACCGCTGTTAAATAGACATATTTCGAACTAATAATTCAACTTATAAATAGGTATAAAACTCATTTGAGTTATTATAACTAGCCACATATAACTATTATAATGTCAATTCAACCATATTTAGGTCACTGGTGTAAACCAAATGTCCGTACTACACTCGTATATAGTGACACCGGTTTATGACAAAGTCACACCGGTTTATGAGTGAGTGCTATTGTCTAACTTACCTCTACAATATACAATCACTAGGCAATTGAGACATTGTTAAATTTAACAACGATAAGTTCTTAATCCATTGTTAAATGAAGTATGGTTTAAAGGCGGAAGGTTCTTTCCACTGTTAATATTTTTGGCATTAATTTATTTAACAGCGATACCAAGGCCGCTGTTAAATTATTTACCGGCGGCTAAATAAGCGGATTCTTGTAATGAGAAGGGATTATAGATCATCAATTCTCAATCAACCTTTAAGGCTTTCATACGTGGAATTTAACTAGATTATAACCTGATATTTTCATGTCATTAACACACTCTATCACAAAACAATTCTGCTTTGACAAGCAATCCATAAATTTCTTTTTTGGTAGAAAGGTAGAGTTTTAGTAATCATTGAAATTGTTGAGGGGAATGGAAACACCCACCATATCAACGAAAATACAATCGAAAACCGTACGAGGAAGCAAAAACATATGGTGTAATCCAAAGCCAAGAAAATGCCCGTGATAATGGTTTAGATTCAATACGTAGCGGGTTAACAAATGTAAGAGTTATCGAGTTAAGAAAAGTCCAAAATAAAAATACTTGCATTTTATTGCATTGAGATGAATGTATAAAGCAACAAAAAGGTTAAGTACGTACATGGAACACACGTGAATTTTCTTTAATATCGATATCCATCAGTCTCCCTAACCCATCATCTCCGTAAGATTATCACCATTTCATGATTTGTTCAATCAAAGATTCATTATTATATTATTTTTGGAGAGGTTCATAATTAGTTTAAATAACGTAACTTTATATATTTTTAGCTCAATGTTATACAGTCCGTTAATAAATTAAAATATTCTTAATTAATCACTCAATAAAATTACAATAACATATATGGCACACATTCACTTGCCGTAGTACATTATATACTAGGAGAAGTATGATAATTGAGTAACCAATAGTAGGGTTGACCCCAAAGAGAACCACAACAAAATAAAAATAAATTCAAAGAACATAAGACGATAAGTCGGAGGAAGATCTCTATTCAACTTTACGTTCGATCTTCGCGAACCACATCGAGCAATCTTGGAGTTCGATGCTAGCCTCAGTCGTCGATCCACAACCTCTGTAGATCTTCTTCCTCGCCGTCTTAAGACAGCTCTCGCATTGCCATCCCCAAAGGTGTCCGTCGCATATGACCCCTCCAGTGACCGATCCGAGATCCTTGTTGGGGAAGTTGTGATAGTACGCGTAATTCTCGTGTTTCCTCCTCTTCACGTTCTTGGTCTCGTGAACAAAGTGGCCAAGGAGACGCGCAACGTTGTCGTTGTACACATTGTCATCGCATTTCTTCGCACACTGGGGTCCGTTGATGAGTCTCGTGTCTTGGCCGTGAACCATGCTCAGAATAGAGATTAGCACTATCGTGGCTACCGCCATTTTCGACACGAACCCCACCATTTTTTTTTGCAACTTCCCCCTTGGATCCCCTTGATTGATGATGACCTTCTTTGTTTCTTTTTTATTGCTTGTTGGTGTTGTTGAAGGTGAGGAATTACTGTGACATAGCCTTTCTACTTATAGCTGATTTTTTAGATAGTATATTGGTTTTGTTGTCTAGCCATGAAGATGATAATGAGGACAATTAAAGGTTTAATTAAGAAAATACAAAGTGATTGAGTTCTCTTTAATTCTCCTTCTTGTCGCTTTAATGATTCCCCTAATGACTTTAGTTTATAATTTATATATTAGTAGCCTAATGGGAGTATTAAACTGTTTAACTAATTTTCGGGGTAATCACGCAGGTTGTTACCTTATTTTTATTGGCCACGAGATGTCTTTTTGTGTATATTCATTTTCTATTTTTGATTGGTGTCATTATAATGTATTTGGTATTGATTAAAATATAATTATTGTGAATGAAAAATAGGCGAACTGTGTCTAAAGTTTTCACAAAAACAACTCTTGATCGACTAATTGAGACAGGAAAACGCATCAGAGAAATGGGTGGAAGCTAATGACTATCGGTTGTTATTCCAGATTTGAAGATCATTCTATTCTAATAACTACGTTTAATCTGATAATATATTGCATATATTTTCGTATAATAACTAACTATTAAAATTTGAAATGTATCATTGTATTAATCTAATGCACCATAAATCAATAGACCATTATCGAATTTTGAGTAGCCGGGGTAGATTAGTAAGGATGTTGAGTAGAGAGCGTTAAAGATTCATTATCATATTCTTGTTTTAGTTATCTGATTTTGTATTGTTTTAGAAACGGTCCGGTTGATTTTGCCAATTTCAGTGTCATTTTTTGTAAGTAAAATATTTGCTATATTTGAATTTCGAGAATTGCATTTCTTAGTCATCACTTCTTTTCTGTCGCAGTTATAGTCTACTTAAATAAATACTCGGGTTGAAAGTCGAAAATTTTGAAATTCAAAACTAATGGCATCGTGCCAAAGTGGCTCCCATAAAAGGATTCTTCGTCAAAAAAATTATTTGCTATTCCTGTCAAAATTACAAGGTAGTGGCACAAATATGTTAAAAGAGAGCAATCTAATTTACGACTTAGCCAGATTCCTTGACAACCTCTTCCATTTCTAACCATTTTCATGCCTAAATTTACATATATTGATTTCATTTTTTACATTTGATCCCTCAATCAACTTGGACATGATATCTTTTAAATGAGGTTTTACTCAACAAAGTGTCTAGTTTTAGAACACCGAAATTACATATTTATGTAGTCTGATGTCACTCGACGGAGGGTTGCTGGTTAGTTCATTGTTAGGAGTAGTTCATAGACACAAACTAAGACCACAACTACCTTTTAAATCTATTGGTTAGTTTGGTAGCGAGAATATTAACATGATAACGTCTAACCTTATTGTACTATAAAAAATAATATAAGAAAGAAGAAGTATCAAAGAGTTATCCACATTACCAAATATATTTCAAAAAATATATATTGAATTTAAACATAGAAAAAATAACAAATAAAAATACCAATTGATAATAAATGAAACATCGGAGGAGCGATGCGGTAAAACAAAAACAAAAGGGACCAAAACACAAACTTTGTATGAATCAAAATCAACACTTTTTGTCGAACCAAATGGAACAATCCTGCAACTTGATACTGCCCTTAACCGGATCAACACATCCCGTAGTCAGCTTCCCCTGGGCATGGGCCAAACACTCCCAGCATTCCGATTTACCCAACTCACCCGAACAAACTGCGGTTCCGGTCACAGACCCGGGTTCGGAGTCTGGGATCTGGCGGGTGTACCTGTAAATTTGGTGGATCGTGTCCCTGTGTACGTTTTTAGTCTCCTTGACGAGGGTGTCGAGGAGACTCCCCACGCTCTTGGTGTAGCCATTGTTCTTCGATATTCCGGTGCAGGTGGGTCCTCTCACGATGCTGATGTCCGGACCCACTTTGCAGTCGACTAGTACTAGTAGTACTCCGAGGAGGGTAAGGATTGCTGCTGTTGTTGATTTTGAGTTGCAGTGCTCCATTTTTTTCTTTTGGGTTTGATCCTTAAAACCCACTCGTTTGATGGTTTGGTTTGGATGGTTAGTTCGGTTGTTGTTGTTGTTTGGTGAGTGGGTTTTTTGGATGAGGAATTATGGTGAGTTGGGGACTTGATTTTATAGGTGGTTCTGTTTATGAGATGACAGAAGAACACTGGGGAAAGAGGTTTTTACTGATTCTTGAACTTGTCACTTTGTTGTGGTATGTTACTGCTTCGAATATGAAACTGTTGCTTTAAAAATTGAAAGCACGATCTTATTATTTGTAAGTACATTATGGGAAAGCTTCTTTTTTTTAACCGGTTTTGTTATACCATATCCTTCGATCGTAATCAATCAATAAAAGAGCGACGGTTTGTTTAAGCGTGATACAATGAAAATCTTGGAACAAAGAATGACCTCATTTTTTCTAAGAAGTCTACACCATAATTACTCTCGCAATAAAGGTCGAAAATACGCACTTCCAAATCCCGCTAAAGTAGTTCATGGCTGTGGTGGAGAGTTATAGCATATGTGTGATCGCCCGAACCACCATTTGGAGAAGAGTGGCGGTGCACCGAGGATCAAGGAGGAGCTTAAATTTGATGTAGCCCCACCAGGATCGAGTTACCTCTCTCAAACCAACTTTGACATCTGCTCGATTACCAGGGCTGAGTTGAACGAAATTATCGCAGGACATAAGTGTCGGGAAAGCTTATGAGTTCTGACATTGACTCCTCAATTTGACTAGAGTACTGGCTGCCTTTTTTTCCGCTGGGGCGGATACATATTATTTACGAGTTAGTTACCGGCTCTCCGTACAAATGTGTACGGAAAATTAATTTTATCTATTATTTGTTTTAACTTTTAACTACTTTTTGTTGATAACACACAAATAAAAGCTTAAAAATTGTTAGTCACGACTAGAAAAAAAAAATACTTCAGCAGAACATATGAATAGTTAACTCCTGTCCAGGTCTCATTTAAGACAAGGAAACGCATTACAGAAAGCGAAGGATGATGGGGACACTGATCCTTCTGCAAAGAAAAAACAAAACACCGCAGTTTGGTTGTAAAATGCTGCAACTTGTACGCACACACTACACATCTTACCACTATCACAGATCCCAGATAATGGTTCTACATGTTTATCTCCCTCCTACAGAAGCATCTTCTCAGAAGAACTAATTCAGCTTAGTTATGTCCTTAGCTCCAATATCGACCATTCTTTCTTCAGAAGTTCGCATTAACAGACCCTACCGGCAGCCTCCAGATGTTCTGGAAGCTACAGGAAGCGTTCATGCCCGGAGAGAGTAATTCTTGACCCGTTGTTTGTCAAGGACAAGGATTTGGTAGTCTGGAATGGACCTTGTTGACTTCTGCTAAAACATCTGGTGTGAGTTGAGTGTCGAATGCTTTCAGTACCTCCTGCAGTTGCCATGACTTGGTTGCACCAAACACGGCACTTGCTACCAGAGGGTGTCCCAAGACAAATGCTGCAAATGCACGTTGAAAGATTTATCAGTATTCTACATACCAACCCGATAAAGATCAGATTTTTCCTGTAAGGTATACAAATATAGTTCCGAGCTTCGTAATTCATATGATTTACTTTATATACTGTTAGATTACTGTGCATTAACTATTGCTGACTAGGAGATTACAGAAGATAATTAAGAGAATATTAGGTGATTTACTTCACTGATTTAGGATTGATTGTGATATCAGGCTCATATAGTAAGTAGTATCTCGTAATTATAGTGATAGCCCTATTAGTGTTAGCAGCCTATGTGTATATATACTAGTTTTTGTATTGCTCTTCATATAACTAATAATACACAGAATTTAAGTTAACCTCTGAACTTTTATATACAAATATGCTGTTTCCAGAAACAATTTATATAAATCTCTAATATGCAAAGAGCAGAGATAATAAACACAATCAGAAGTGCTAAAAGACGTGATAGGCAAAAAGCAATGAAGGTAAATCTCGTGCAATTATAGCGAGCATACCGATTGCAAGAGTTACAGGATGTAGCCCAAATTTATGGGCAATATCCATGTATTCCTGAAACAGAAAGCCATAAGCAGGTTAAGGTCAGATCAGAAAGAGAAAACTGCTGGATAGAGAGTGGAGAAATTCCCAGTCACCCCACCAAACAGGAAAATGAGATTTTTTGTAATTAACTTACCTTAGCAGCTGTTCTAATGCTGTTACTTTGGAGGTTGTACCGCGACTCTCCTTCTGTATACAAACCTATGCGAGCAGAGAGATGAAATGTGTTGATAACATAGAACCGCAGTCTCAAACAATGTACACTCACATATACAAGACCATATTTGAAAAATCAAAATCTATGTATCAAACCTCTAAAAATATTGAAGCGAGCATCTGGGGGAGCACCGTCAGATGCAAAGTATTTCCCAGATAGTATCCCCATTGCAAGGGGACTGTATGCTAATAAGCTGATTCTGCAGATTGCAAGTACGCATGTGCACTATTATTCAGACATTGGGGACACAGTAAAGGAACATCTAATCATAAAGCTAAAAACTTTCAAGACCAAAAGAGAAACAAAGACACTGACTCAACAGAACAGTTCATAAGATCTGTCAAATGGCATAGCATACCCCTCATGATGACAGCATTCCGCCAATCCAGAATCAAAAGTTCGGCAGAGCAAGTTGTATGCATTCTACAAGTGACACAGTGTGAAATATATAAGATTGAGTAAGCAAGATCGAGGTAGATAACAGCAAGCACTTTAAGAAAGAACTACCTGCAATGATACAATGTTTGGATACAGACCATCTCTTTTAGAAACCTCAATAAACTTCATAATGCCATACGGAGTTTCATTGCTAAGCCCAATGTATCTAATCTACAAGAAGCAATTGGTATCACTTAATCCCAGTTCATTTAAAGATTCAGGTAGAAGCATGTCACATCATTGCATACCTTTCCAGCTGCCACAGCTTTGCCAAGGGCATCAAGTTGTTCTTCTATGCAAATTGAATTGAACTGGCGAGTAGGGTCATACTCGGTTTCTCCAAACATCGGAACATATCTAGAGAATAGTAGCATTAAACACAGAAACAGGAGAGAAAAAAGAGGTTAGTGAAGAAAACAAGAACTAATACTAGAAATTTACAGCTTCACTCGCTC
Source organism: Linum usitatissimum (assembly GCA_030674075.2). Classification (NCBI taxonomy): domain Eukaryota; kingdom Viridiplantae; phylum Streptophyta; class Magnoliopsida; order Malpighiales; family Linaceae; genus Linum; species Linum usitatissimum. Next base: position 5,910,755 of record JAUJYP020001374.1, read on the forward strand.
AAAGATAAAAGAAGAGGGATCTACATACAAACCGATCAGGCCAATGAATTTGATAGAGATCAATGTAGTCCAACTGCATTCGTTTTAAGCTGCATAAAGCCAACACCTTTATATCAGAGATCAATGTAGCTAATTACAATGGCATATCCAGGAAAAACACAAGAGAACTAACCTACTATCAACAGCTTCAGTAATATTCTTAGAGTCCAAACGAATCGGCCCTCCTCGAATCCATGTCATCTGCCCAGAAGGCCCTGCAACCTGTATGGATAAAAATCAGATCAAAAGTAATTAGAACTCCACCATTGATCATGGCTGAAATCCATTTTGGACATTCAAAACTCAGCTGAAAACAGTGTAAAATGACCGGGAATGTGTGAGTAACAATAATCCAAGCTCCTCTGGAACCCTAATGTCACTTCAAAATAACTAGTTCTCCAAGCAACAAGGCACACCTTGGTTGAAACCACAACTCGATCCCTGGGAATCTTCCTATCTTTAATCCAGAGGCCCAAATACTCCTCGCTTCTTCCCTGAGTCTCAGCTCGTTGCGGCACCGGATACCTGACGGACATAAACAATATCAACAACGGCCGGCCAGCCATGAAAAGGAAAAGCAAAACGAAGCAAAAAGGATGCACATTTCAGCGGAGTCAAAGAAGTTGATTCCAGCTTGAAAAGCTTCGTCGAGAAGGCGAAATGATTCAGGCAAAGTGTTCTGCTCGCCGAAAGTCATGGTTCCTGGAACCAACAATACAATCAGTGTTGGAAGTAACTTACGAATGGTAGAAATTGAACATTTCTTGAAAGAATAATACCACCTAGGCAAAGCCGTGAAACTTTCAAATCCGAAGCGAGATTGAAAAAAGGAACCGCCATTAGCAGAGTGAATAGACTATGAAGCAAGCTTTCGTTCTCTCCAGCTGAAACTGAAGTTTGAACACGAAGATGGATAAACCAAGAGGTTAAAACGTCATAATAGTCACTGAACTTTCAACGTATGGAATATCGACCACTACACTTTACGGAAACAGACAAATGAAGTCAAAATACTAGCTTTACTTCCATTGATTTTCAGTACAGAAACGAGAACTTCGATACATAATTGGCCCAGATTTCACTACAGACTAAAGTATTAACAACATCCCAAAACGGTGACTAAGAAATACTGGAATCTCAAAACTCTTGAGAAGCAGAGCCGATATCTCCCTTATCTTTCCCAGCTTTCTTCAGCAGCAGACTCTGGTGAATCTTGGGCAACACGCCTCCGTTAGCAATGGTGACACCTCCGAGAAGCTTGCTCAACTCCTCATCGTTCCTCACAGCCAGCTGAATGTGCCTCGGAACGATCCTTGTCTTCTTGTTATCCCTCGCAGCGTTTCCAGCCAGCTCCAAAACCTAACAGAAAAATCAAACTCCGTCAATCTAAAGCTACAAGAAATTGAAAAAAAAAAATCAATTAATTTCTAAGATCAAAATCGAACCTCAGCGGCGAGATACTCCATGACAGCACAAAGGTAGACAGGCGAACCAGATCCGACGCGCTCAGCGTATCTACCTTTCTTGAGGAAACGAGCTATACGGCCGACGGGGAACTGGAGACCGGCTTTCTGAGACCTAGAGACGGCCTTGGATTTCGGCTTGCCTCTGCCGGACTTGGCTGAACCAGCGGCGGCGACTGAACTCATGGTGATTTGTGCTTGGAGTGACGAGATTTCGAATTGTAGAAGTTTGAAATTAGAATTTTCAGTTGAGAGTTGAGATTTGATAGTAGTGGAAAGGAATGCGTTTGGGGATTTATATAAGGGATTGGGAGAGATGATCCGATTGGCTGAGAGAGGTATCACGCGGATCGCTAACAAGAGGGAAGCGAGGGGAATTCGAAAATTTTGAATTTTTTTGCGGGAAAATAATATTTGTTTTCAAGTGTTTTGTTTTCATTGGTTCGATTTGTTATCAATAGTTATCTCCAATTTCGTTTTAACGAATTTTGAATACTCATGAATATTCTCATCTCAGCACATTTTGGAAATTTTTTATCATAATGTAACTGTTTTATATATAATTATTTTGCCTTTATAGGCAGTATATATAAATTCCAAAAAAGCACGATCGTTTCGACTCGAAATACTGGACGATAATGATGATGAGTTGGTGGAGTGGAAGAAGAACATTCCTATCAGCATCATCTTGTCTTCATAGTAACATATGTTGTAAGGAGAAGCCCTTTTGTGACAATCTTTCTCCTTCTCATCTCCATTACCACCACAGTATTCTTCTCCATCATCATCGCTACTTTCTGCTGCCTCTTCTTCTTCTTCAATTTCTCCATTTAGAACCAGACGACATCCGGTCCTTATCACCTTCAGCTCTGAGCACCCTTTGAGCTCGACATAGAGATGGCTTTGCCCTATCATATACTCTGTAAAGTTGTAGTATGGCACGACGAAGTACCATAGATGCTTTCCTTCTTCACTACCACCACCACATTCTTCTTCTGCACAGCGACAGATTTAGATCCGGAATAATTTCAATATATTGTGTCGAATTGTATACAGCCTTAAAAAAATACATGGTATTGTAGTTCTAGGCCGACCTGAAAATGAGTTGGGCCTCGGTCCGGTTGAGGGATTCCCTGTATCTGCCACTGCTTCTGCATATGTCGAGTACTTCCTCTTTCTTGAAAAGCTATTATCCTGACCATCTCCGTCAGGACAATTGGAGTAGTCTTCCATTTCTTCATCGCCGTCATCCTCATTGTATGAATCATAAGAATATTCATCTATTTCTAGTGTTGTTGATGATGAATCTTGATTGTACACTTCTTCATCAGTATCATCATCCATGTCAACTGATTCTTCTGACGAATAACCTTCCATTTCTTCATCACGTGGTTCTTCGTCGCCTGGTGAATCCTGCTGATGCACTGCATGATCAGTACCTTGATTATCATGAGGATCAGCCATCACTTTGAGAGCTATGCAAAATGCAAGCCCCATTATGTCATGATGGCTATCAGGATCATTGAAATTCGTCTCACGATAATGTGATGGGATTCGTATCTTCACTGAAGTCCCTTCACTCGGACAATTGAACCACCCTGGAATCGTTCTTCCGGGAACTACAATTCCTGATCTTTCCCTTGGGAGAGGAGTATCCCACCATCCCTGCAAATTTGTGAAACGATACCAAATAACTCGAGTTGTTCAGAGAGATGTTCATAATTATAACATTCATTATTACACATGGAAACTAGATTGCATAAGGAATAATTACCCGAAGATATCTTAGGAACATGGAAAAGCCAACATCTCTTTTACCATTCTGCAACTTAGGACAGTCAAACCCTTCCAAGAAAAACAAGTTGCTGCGTAGCTTAACCGGGTTGGGAGGCTTTTCCAACGAGTTGCAACAATTCACAACCACATAGTTGATCTCTGATGGAAATTCTGGCAAAAACTTCAGCATCTTACAGTCCTTCAAGTGCAGCTCATGCAACCTGGAAAGCTCCGTAATATCTGGCAGGCTAACAAAACTAATACCACTAAGATCCAGAGAATATAAAGATGGCAACTTTCCAAGCTCACTTGGAATATCACCTTCTCCTAACCCACAGTTTGCCAAGTTCATAATCCTTATGAATGGAAAACCAAACACAGCTGGCAGCAAGCCATTTTGCAGCCTCAAAAGGATCGAATTTTCATATTCCCGAGGCTGAAAACTGTCGGGAGGGTTTCTGATGGCGGTTCCGCTCACATCAAGCTCCTCCAAGCTCTCCAAATCTCCCATTTTTTTGGGGACATTGTCAAGCTGAGAACATCCTGACAGGTTGAAAACTTTCAAGCTCTTTAACTTAATAATCCCCATTGGGAAAATCTTGAGGCTCTTGCAGTCTTTGAGGCTCAGTTTTGATAGTCTGGTGAACAATTTGATCGAATCGGGGAGTTCCTGGATGTTGGTCTTGTAGAGTAGAAGTTCCTGTAATGATGTCGTTTTTTTCCTTCCAATAGTACGTGGGAAGTTCTTGTGTTGGTGCAGCCATTGAAGTTGAGCTGGACGAGCTTTTCGAGATGGACTATCGATGGATGAATCTTGGTCAGATTAGTACAGTCCTCAAATTCTAGCCTCTCCACATTCGGGATAGCGGTGAAATCTGGTGTCTCGATCAGCTTCTGAGAGTGGCTCAGGTTCATCACTTTCAAGGATTTGGAATTCTGTTATATTATGTAACATCATATTTTGTAAGTTATATATGTAACACACTTAAAAGCTAGGCACTTTGAACAGTTAAACTCACTTATTCGAAACTCGAGTAAATAGTAATTTACCTTGGTGTTTCCACAATAGAGTTGCTTGATGTTACTGTTGCACATGTTGAGTTCCACAAGTTTACTTGGTGTGAAAGAACTTGGCAACGAATCTGAAGGGTATCCATCCCATTCAAGAAACCTCAAACCATTTGGAAGAACTAGAGGGCGTTGATCGTAAGATGAGCAACCTCAGTCCGGACATCTTTTCGAAAGTATTCGCATTGCAGCTCCGAAGTACCTTATTAGCATCTTTGCTTGGCAAATCAAACATTATTGCTTCCACCTTTTTTCTTCCCTACAAAATCAGAACCACATGAGACCATTTTTGCACCTAAGCAATGATTCAGTGTAGTGATGTTTTTACACTTACTGTAGCGATCTCCAAGACATTGAACACATCGTCAGGACGCCACAGACGACTGCGCTTCCCAGGATCATTACAGCGAACAATTTCTCTCCCCATTTCTTGCAATAAGTCATGCATCTCCAATTGCCCATAACAAGTTGTCAGAAAGGACTTGGCAGCAAGAGCTTCAAATCCACTCTCAGCAGAGAATCCACATGAACTCAGAATCCTACTCCCATCACTTACATCTTTCCCCTTGGAGAAACATGCAATGTCCAGAAATATATTCTTTTCATCTTCATTCAACCCATCAAAACTCATATTCAGAACATTCATAATCCCATCAACACAGTAATAATTACCCTCACCCTTCAACCTATCAATCTGACTTTCCCACTTACCTTTGCTCTGCCCATTAAGCAAACAACCCAACACTTTGATAGCCAATGGGAGCTCTTGACAGTACTTCAAAACACATTAACACATCTCTTCAAACCCTTTGGTTGGATCTTTACTATTAAAAGCCTTCCAACTGAAAAGTCTAAGGCTTTCACTATCACCCAACTTCTCAATACTATACACTATGCATTCCCCTGTTTCCCAATAACTCGAGCTGCTGCTAGCGTATTTCATTACCAGCTCTTTATCTCAACTCGTTACAACGATCCGACCCCTCGGACCAAACGAGTCTCGATTCACGGCCAGCATCTCCAGTTGGCTTGGGTCATCCACGTCGTCGAGAAAGATGAGGACTTTCTTGTTCTGCAAGCATTTCTTGATCAAGATTCTCCCTTTCTCGGGGTCTTGAATTGGTACGATGTTGTTGTCCATCAGGATGTCTGAGAGGAGGTGTTCTTGGAGGTGGGTCGGTCCGTGTTTTTCGAAACGTTCCCTAACATTGTGGAGAAAGCAGGATTGGCCTTGGAACTTGGAGGAGTGTTGTACAAGTAATGTGTGGTGAAGGACTCTGGCTAAGGTTGTTTTCCCGATTCCACCCATGTCGGAGATTCCAATGAGTCGAACGTTGGTGTCGTCTTAATCTTTGTCTGCGGCTAAGAGTCTTGGTTGATTCTTGAGTCCATTCCGACTAAGTGAGTATTGTCCTTGATGATGCTTGAGGATGATGAGTCGGTTAGGTGGTTCCATATGTTTTCAACTATTTCAGTTACTATTTCTGATTCATCCTTGGAGAGCAAAATAAAAAATCAGAGCAATGCATTACTCTTTATTCAAGTCTTAAACATATTACTCTGTGCAATTAAGGATGTTAACGAATCAAACTTTACTATGCTCAAGATGGGCTCCTTACTTATAATTAGGTGAGTTCTAATTCGAGTTAGGAAATTTTAGCTCGTGGTGAGCTCGATCTTGCTCAAGTCCTACTCGTTAATTACCATTGACGAACCAAATTTGAGGTCAACTCAAATTTAGCTCATTAAAACCTCTTCATAACTCCAATTTGAGTTGATTTAAAGCTTGTGTGCCGAGACACATCGCCAAGTCCAAGCTCAAAAGTAACATATCCTAAATTATACAAGTTTCTATATTCTAATTTAAAATAATTTTCTTTAATATATTTAAAAGAAGTATACCTAAAAATGTACCACTTACGCTTTTCATTAATACAATCACAAGTTATATAATACATATTATATATTGTATTCGAAGAAAAATACATGTTGCATTATTATAAAGTCTACTAATGAGTCATATACTCGAACTTGATCTAAATATCAATCCTAACGAGTCGAGCATATATATCATGGCTCAATCTTAGCTCATTTCAAATCGAACGGGATCACAAACGATTTTTTTCAAGTCGAATGCCAAACAACTCGCGAACAACTTGGCTAGTTAATACCCCTATGTACCATGAAACCAAATTACCAAAATACAAGCACAAAAAATCAAAAATATATTAACTATTGCAAGACTAAAGAACACAGATTGAAAACTCACTTGTTCATGACAACCACCCCAACAATATTATCCATGACTTCTTTAAGAGCTTCCTCCCATCTCTTGACCTTCTCCTCCAAGAAATCCTTCTCGTGTTGACGAATCGCGCTCTCCCGGTAGTCACCGTCGCCTGGATCCACATCAAAAAAGACAGGAAAGACAGTGTAACGTACCTTCTTCCTACATTCCACAATCTTGGACAGTTCCTCCAAGCACCAAACGGAGGATTGATAGCTTGATTATTGGTAGCCATTATTTTTCATTGTGGAACCGATTCTGCGCTGCAGCAAGTGGGAATATCTCCATCTCGCAAGGTTATTTTCACATGATACTGTTAGAAGTCGAAGGTGTAGGTGATAGTTCAAGGTATGCCTTTCGTGTTTGGAGAATGGAAATAGAAAATGGTGAGTTGTGGTGCGAACAATATGAAATAGTGTTGAAGACGGCCACTTCAGCATCATCATCAGCATTATTATGGGGTAAGTATGAACTTGACAAGTGCTATGTGCTATGTCTGCATCCGGAGAAGCCGAAATTGTCTTCTTTAGATACATGGAGGATTGTGTCTTCTCCTTTCATTCGAGTATGGAGACGACGGGAGAGCCAGAGTTCCTTTCTGCAGTGAAATTAAAGAGCTATGAACCCAGTTGGACGGTGTTTCAGCCTAGAGTCTCTGGCTGGCCTACTCCGATTCCAAGGTACGACAATTTTCGAGGTATCTACGATGGAGGATTCGATTGCTGGGTTCAGACGAGTGGTAATCACTTGGATTGTATCTTCAATTCCTCCTATCCTAGCTTTCTCTTCTCTACCATTAATTCATTGCATCTGTGCTTACTAACTTACTTGTTCGCTTGGTTGAACCAACAAAGGAATCCCAAGCCTTGGATTAACAAGGTGGTCGTTGAGTTGCGTTCGGAAGAAGCAGAATGCAGTGAAACTCCTGTGACGCTGTTAATGGAAGGTCCCGATGCTGACGGAGAAACGGACCTGGAACCCGCCTGGTTGGGTTTGGACCAGTGGATGAAAGGACAGCAGGACACCTTATGCTGCAGGTGACAATAGCTCTGATCTGAAGGTGTTGCTTGGTGTCATGGGTGCGCCCTTGGCTCCATCCATTAGCAGCATGGACCCTTTGCCTCTGCTTACTCCCATTGTAAAAACTTCCACTCTACGAACTTTTCCCCCTTTCTGTTTGCTTCTTTCTGGTAATGTTAAATTTTTTGGCAGCCGTGTTCAGATTTGCAGCTTCAATTCTCTTGATTTTTTTCCATTTTCTCAGCTAATAGATCCAAACTGGACTGGAAACAATGTGAAAGTTTGTTGCTTTTCATTAGTTGATGCTTAGAGGACTTGGTTTCTGCAGGAAACTCCATCTGCTCAGTACTGCATCTGGAGGGCAGAAGCTGCAGAACTCCATCCGGAATGCTTATGCGATAGGGAAGATTAAGATGATGGTCGTGGAATTCGAGGACGCCACGGCAGTGTTGAAGAATCAGAGCGGTAGGGGTGCCAAGACGGGTGGATTCCTTCTCTGTCAGATGAATCCAGACATGTGATATGTTGAGGTTGCTGTAGGTAGCATCAAGATTCATGCTGGCTGCAATGGAAAGCTTGTATGGCGCGACACACCTTGGCGGGGCGCCCACACTGCTAATGGACCGGTTCCACCCCTTCGTCGTGCTCTTCAGGTGCCGCGTCTTAGCAGTTATATACATATGCTAGATATCTGTAGTTTTGTTATCCAAGGCATGAACTTGTTTTGTTTTTTCGCTTGTGCAAATTCAGGGTCTTGATCCAAGAACCACAGCAAGCTTATTTGCTAAAGCAATGTGCATAGGGGAGAAGAAGATTAATGGCGAAGATTGCTATATCCTGGAGCTGGTTGCTCATCCCTGGACATTCAATGCCAGGAGTTGAGGTCCAGCTGGAATTATAAAGCACTTTCTGTCCGGCTACTTCAGTCAAAAGACTGGTCTTCTTGTTCACATAGAGGATTGTAATTTGACCCGAATCCAATCCATTGGCCGGGATCCAGTCTACTGGGAGACCACAATCAATTCGTTCCTCCTGATCGCACAGTCTGGGCATTCTGTGGTGACCCTGAACAAATATGGGGATGTGGTTATGAGGAATAACAAGACGAAGATGGAAGAAGCTTGGACCATTGAGGAAGTGGCTTTCAATGTTCCAGATCTCTCAGTTGACTCTTTCATCCCTCCGGTGGCTATACAGAGTTGCAGCGATTGAGACCATGTCTCTCAGTTGATTCTTTTTCATACATAGACCATGTCTCATTTCAGGTACACAATATATATAAAAATATGTACCACAAACTGCTAATAATAACGGTATGTTTCTCTGATAATAACAAGGAGATGTTCATTGGATTTTCAGGCTATGACAGACATTAAAAAATTAGCCGTTGAATATGAAAAGCATTGTATGAAATTACAGAGACAACGTGTTGATTGTTGAAATGCATCGTTAGATTGATCCAATCAGCTTGGAATTTCAATAACTAGTTATAAGCTCGCCGGAGAGTTGTCAGAGGATCGCCGGGGAGTCGTTGGAGATTTGCTAACTCGAAAATATACATACACAGAAGCTCAAGAATTTCTGGGCTTTCATAAGAACACTGCAATTTCCCTTCGGAACAAAATAAACAGAATACAAAAACAAGGTATAACAATGGCGGACTGGCTTAAAAAAAGCTTTCAATCTCCATTTCCACATTTTTCTCTCCGGCTATCTCTCTGTACAGACATCTAAATACAAACTCCGAATCATCATCTCTTCTGTTCTTCACACAGATCAACAACGCGAGACGGATGGTTCTTCAGACTCAACCCGAACGGAAACCCTCCCTTAACCCCTTTTAAGCTCACTTTAGCTCCATGTCCAATCAACATCACCGCCACTTTCAGCTGCCCTGCCTCCACCGCGCAATGCAGCGGCGTGTATCCATCTCCGTCCACTGCGTCCACCTGTGCTCCTTTCCCCAACAGCACTTTGACGCTCTCCGCTTTCCCCTTGAACGCCGCCCTGTGTAACGGCGACCACCCGTTCTGATCCCTCACGTTCACCTCCGCGCCTTCTCCCAAACACTTCCTCACTCCTTCCGCATCTCCGGTAACGGATCTCCTCTGCAGCTCGTCTCCGATTGGGGACAGCAACTCGCAGAGCTCCCGTTGGTGGCCGTTCTCCACCGCCAGATCATACGGCGTTTTCCCTGCCTTGTTCACCGCGTGTTTGGCGTAGATCGATGTTTCCAGAAGGCATTTCGTTGTCTTCAGGTGGCCTTTCTCCGCCGCGAGGTGGAGCGGAGTAAATCCTTTCTTATCCGCTAGATCTGAGTCTCCTCCTGCAAAGGTGATGAATCGAATCGCCTTCTCGTGGCCGTTGATCGCCGCCAAGTGGATCGGAGTTCTCCCGCTCGAATCGGTCGAGTTCATGTCGATAGATCTGAAATTGGCGGTGAGAATCTGCAGGATATCGACTCTGTTAGCCGCCGCAGCGTCGTGGAGACACGAATCGGAGCCGACGATGCCACGGCAGCCGGAATCGATCAGAAGCTTCACCACATCGACATGGCCGCCTTTCACAGCTAACGATAACAACGACCGTCCCTGAGAGTCTCTCCGGTTCAAATCCCCACCCTTCTCGATCAATATCCGTACGAAATCAACGTTACCGGAAGCAACTGCAGATCTGAGCAAACCGTTAAGCTGGCTTACAGAGCACCGACTCACAGCCTTCTCGAAACACTTAGAAGAGTACACGTCACCACAATCGGAAACAATCCGCTCAGCGACCTGATGTCCGACGACGGAGATCGGAATAACCGCGTCGCGGAAGACATGCCTCCCGGGGACGGAGAACAGCTTCCGGAGGTCATCGGCGGTGGCCTTGCCGGTGGGGAGCATGGCGGAGCTGACGGAGATGGCGCTGGAGAGAGGCGGAGGGACGTCGGAGGAGGAAGATAGAACGACGGCGTAGGAGACGGTGGATTGTGGAGAGATGATGGAGAGAGGGTGTGAGAAGGAGAAAACTGAAGAAGAAGAGTTTGTGAAGGTGGTGGTGGTTGACAGAGAGATCGCTACAGACATAGTGTGCATAAGGTTGGTGATCTTGAAGCTTGCGGTGCATTTCTGGCCTTTCTTGTAGATGATCTCCACTTCTTTGACCTCTGTTCTTACCAGTCTATCCATGGCGGATTTTTTGCTTTTTGGAGGTGAAGGAAGAAGATGAAGGATTTGAAGTTGAGATGACTGTGTTTCCTCCTGTATTAGTGTTGTATATTTCTAGCTAGCTTGAGATTAATTTAGTTATTAATAAATACTAATTATTATTTTAATGATTTAAGAAAAAATTAATATTGTAATTCTCGGTTTTGGTTGGTTGACAGCGGGAAAATGGGCTGTGGTGGGGGGTTTTGTTGAAAATGAGAGGTTGTTTGTATTATTAATGTGGAAAATTATTCTTTAGATCCTTTATTTTGTTCCGTTTTACAATAAACTTTCTGTACTTTAAACTTTCTTTTTTATGAATTACTTTAAACTTTTTGAATTCAGCCTCTATATAACACTTTTAGTTCATTTGTTTCAATCTTCGGTTAGGTTTTGGACAATGTATATGGTTTCATATTCGTTATTTCACATACCAACAATTCAACTCCATCGATTTATCTTTACAGATTTTAGATAATATGATGATAATCAAATGGAAGTTAAAATTATCCCGCTTCACCGCATGTTGTCTTAGTATATAACTTTCATATTTTAGTTATATGTATGTTCCTTTCAAATAAAAGTGTTAGTCTTTGAAAGAAAATTGATCTATAGATTTGCTAACTCATACATGATACGTAGATCGGCAGATTTAATGGTGGGTTTCCTCCTTTCACGGTCTAGTCATCCAATATGATAACATGTAAACTCATGTATACTTAGAGGTCAATTAGAACATTTGTGTATACTAATCAACGAATGACTTTTAAATTTTGTACATTTAACCTTGTGTCTTGAATGGTTATGGATTCGTCCACTGCCCACATGAACGTTCTTTGGCGATGGGACTCTGATTGATCATTACGTCAAATCGCTACAGCACCCAGCCGACAATGTGATTTCACGGACAAACGTGTTGAACAAGCCGCGCAGTAAAGGGATGAATTTGAAAAGTTTGAAGTGCATAGTATTGTGTTTGATAATTTGGAGAAGTAGGAGGACCATAAATGAGTAATTTTGGGTTGATTTGGATGGATTTGTTTGAACTCGGCGGGAGAAATTTCCAAAGGAGGAAGGAATAAAGGAAGCACCCCGCGCCTTGGCTCATGTGATTGGTTCCAAGGAAGGACTTTCTTTTACAACTTGTTTTACTTCATTTTGTGTTCTTCAATACCATTCAAAAAATAAAAAATTATTTACTCAATACAATTTTTTTTTATAAAAATTACATGGCTAAAAGTTAAATATATAACATAAAATGTAAAATATGAAATTGGATTAGGTTGTTGTTTGATAGAGCTTCTTTTCTGTTACGAATAGCAAAGTATGTTAGGATGAGAGATTAAATGTCTAAACGTGTGATTTGGAATCAACTAGATTTTTACGTACATACAACAAAATCTTTCACCAAGACAACTTGAATAATATAATTTTTTATGTTATTTTAATAGTTTGATTTATGACCTTTTCAAATCCTAATTTAGTTATAGTTCAAATTAGTGAATTTACAATGAGTTATAATTGCTAATGTATGGTATGAGAAATGTAGAAGAAATGATTTTAACGAAGGTCTGATTGTTGTCCGGAAATTTGATTATATTATATCTATAGACACACACTATATTTGTAGTTAATTATAGTTGAACTATTTTCTACTATATGCTACTTTCGATAATGGATCCGCTTCTCATGAAAAATTCAAAGGTCAAACGAAATAAATTTGGAAAACATCATCCAACAACTATATCCCATTAGAATTCCATCCATAGTGTGTGCTCAATGATCTTGACCAAACACTTGGCTACTAATTGACCATGGGGATTCTTAAGAGCAGCCACACGTTAAAAGGGTAGCAAAGTCTTGAGAGTGGAAATTAAATGAGAGAATTAAGGTCAATTAGAGCAAGGAATTAACATTCCAACTTAAATTTGTTTCACACTCAAGCCATTGAAACCGTCTACTATTGGAAACATAAGCAAACAATTAGGTTAAACTCAAATTAGTGTAAGTACTAGGTAGTTTCATAAGACTTTGTACAATTAGATTTAATAATGGTTAATTACGACTCAATTAGCCTAGAAATATTTTCAGTCCGATACTTTGCATTCCTTATCAGAAGCTTATACCATTTCTCAATGTTGTAGTTGGTGGAACGAGCCCATAAACCCGCGCCTGATATACACGTATGACATGGATGAGTGATTTTTATTTATCGGAGATAGATGGGGTGAAGCCGCCCTTACAAGAGATAAATGAAATAAATATAACATAGGTATCCATATGTGGGATTAAACTAAATTCGTATTCGATATCTCCAAATCTCCAACCGCACAATGAAATCAACGCCCTACTCCACGGGCCATCAAGATTGTGAATGAAAATGGAACAAAAGTTGGGGAGATCCCTAATTCCTTAGGAAGGTCTTTGTTGAGCTACAGATGTAAAGGAAGAACATTTAAGTGACCAATACGTCAATTGAAAAACTTTAGTAACAAAACAATATATTTATAAAACAAAGTATGGCCTAATGATGTCAGAGGATTGGTGAAGCCCATTTCCGATATACAAGCCCAATTTGCGAATAAGCATCGTCCATAGCCCACCCATCTCTTATATCATATTAATATATTATAGAAATAATAGTATTTTTACCTCCTTTACTTTTATCAAATTAACAACTAGACCTTTATATTATTAAAAGTTATTTTTACCCCCTTACTCTACCAACTTGCTAACTGTCTCCTTTTGTTATTTTTTCCATCAATATTCCGTTATATTTTGTCTAATCAGCAGTGCCACGTCATGAGATGACATGTAATTGCTGATAAGGTAATTATTTTTATTTTTAAATCTAACCAATCATCTTGTGGCTAGCATTTTAATTGCTAACCCCACTCCAAAGTCTAAATCATCAATTGCGTTTTTCCGTCTTCGGTTCCTCCAAACTGCTGCCTCGACGAGTTCAATTCCCTCCACCAGCACTACAACCTCATGATGATGATCTCCAGTTTTGAATCAAAACCCTAGCTCTTTCCGTTGGATTCGACCCCTTCCTCTCCATCTACACAAACGGCAAACATCGGGCACCCTCGAGTCCATCACCGACAGCATCCTCCACGGCTTCACGGCCGGCCCTCCAAGCTGATCTTCACTGTCTTTGTCGACCTCCTAGTCTCCTTAGTAACTCTCTTTTTCCTCTCATTAGTAACTCTCTTTTTCTTCTACTCCGTTGCGACGTAGGCGATGATGAGAAGGTGCCTCTTCTTAAAACTATTACCTATACTTCCTGATATTGACAAAAACTAATAATGAACGGTCTTATAGTATGGGGAAACAAAGTATGTTTCTTTAAAGGTTGTTGTTCTGCGTTTCTCATCTAGTGAGCAAGCGTTTTTTTTTCGTAAGTTAGGCAAGAGTTTGTTGTAAAGGCTGTTTCCAGTAACTTGAGAAAATTATGAAGCTTAGCTTGTGAATTACATGATTATATTTGATGACTTATGGAAATTCATTGATGATTTTTGAATTGATATACTATAATATTGCATTATTATATGTTAATATAAATATATAGAATATACCCAGTTACACATCAAGTATGTTGAAAATAAAAATTATTTTGAGTTAAGAATGGTAAAATTAAAAAAATCCAGTCATAAGTCATGTGGTATATGGGGCTGACGTGTCATGCTTATTTAACATGATTTAACGCAATGTTGACGGAAATAGTAACAGAAGAAGATGTTTAGCAAATTGGTAAAATAGAAGGGGTAAAAACAACATTTAATAGTATAGGGGTCTAGTTGTTACCTTGCTAAAATAAAAGGGGCAAAGGTAATATGATTTCTTTTATAATTCCACCATACTATACAATTAAACGAAAGTTTGAAAATTTCAGACAGATTGTACAAGATGAATGGATAACGTAAGATCACAAATTTCAAACGAACATCGAACCCTAATCACTTAAGCTCAATTACGAGAAAATAACTGACGAAGTACCAACCAAAATTCGAAGTTGATACTTAATTGGCCTTGAATCTTACAAAAAAAAATGTTGGATGAGTGCTTGGATCATGATAGCAATTGGTGGGCACTAAGAGGTTTTGTAACCTTGTTTGATGATCAAAGTGGCATAGCTCATACCTTACCCTACACTTACTTTATATGTTTGCTAGTTTGTCTTATTTATTTATTTAAAAAGCTCATATTATTATTCAATTTTAAAAGTATTTGTTAATACGTGGATGGTGCGCCAATTAACAACTACTACTAATAAGATTTTGGTCTATTAATTAGAGTTGTTGAAGGGTCACTGCCATTGATCATGTCACTAATGGTTTAAAGTGGGATCAATATTCAATAACGTAACGTACTTCTTATTATAATTTCCTAATTAATCTTGATTCCAATCCGCCTAACTGGCTGCTACATAAAGTGATTATTTGTCACTTAGTGTTGAACAATTTGTTAACCTAGAAGAAATTATATAGGGTTGTTTTCGACGACAAACTTTAATCAAATTAGATTAGCAAGAGATTTGGATTCAAACTACTACTTTATATGTCACCGAAAAAAAATTCATAATGGTATTCGGCGATAGTGGAAAAAAAGCAAGACGTAGCAATATTTTTCTAGAACGTAATAATTTTCATCAAATTGTAGCAATTTTTCGTCGAAAGGTAAAAACTTCTCGATATTTAAAAGTCCCTTAAGAAAATATATGAGAGGTCGGCTGAAGAATTGGTGGAACTGGTCAGTTGTTGTTTTGAAGTAATTAATGTACTTATGATTCAACTTCTATCTATATCTTGCTGTCCTCGTAACTTTGTGCAACGAGGAAAAAGTAGTTCTTTGTCCGACTTGTACTATTTTGAAATATATTGATCGGTCCAATCTGAACACTTGAATTAAAATATGTGACTTATAAATTTGTTAGGGACGACTGAGTTCACATGGTGAACCATTCCATTGCTTGCTTACCAAGATTCTGGTTGACAACCACTCACAAGAATTTGATTAAAAGTTGATAGATAGGTAATGCCGAGTTGATACGATGAATAAATCCATTATTTACGGTAAAATTTTGGTTGACAATAATTCGTAAAGATTTGATAAAAACCAGTAAATGAATAACGTCTACTAAAAAACCGACATGAAAAAGGATTGTTTATAAAGTCCAATGGACTGAACACTAATTGGTTAAAGTGATTAATCCAATTCAGGAGGTGTTTGGCGATCAAAACTTTTTGGGCATTTAGTGTGAGTGGGCCAAGCCTAATTGGTTTTTCCGGGTTCACTACATGATTAGGGTTAATTAGGTAGCTTAATTGAAACTTGTTCCTTATCATGTTTTTTGTTATCGGAACATATCGATATCACCGTTATGGTAGCACCCTATACTCGTCTCGCAAATGGTGACTCGCAGCCCGCCGGGTTATCAACGTTGTATATACGTGACCAGTTTTGCTGGCCTCATGATAACAAATTATGAAATTAATAAATTAATTAAAGATTCATGGTCAAATGGTTATAGTTCATACCTTACTGTAGATGATGCAAATTCATAATGTATTCATAGAATTAGGTGGCTATGATGAGCCAACATTAGGTATAGGATAATTGGTTATATATATAATTAGTGCATGTAATTAATTAGTTTTGGGCGGTCGTTGAAGGGTCACTGCCTATATATCTGTTAATTATTAGGGTTTTTTGGAAGGGCATAAAGTGTTAATTTGTCTCCTAACAAGTTGTTAATTAATTGCTTTCAAAAACAAACATCTTATTGCCAATAAATAAATGGGTAATCGAAGTATAATTTCCACATCAGATTATTGAAATATATTCAAGAATGGAGAATCTCATTTTGGAGAACTTCTCGAAAAATAACTGTAAAAACATCTACTGAATGAGTAATTGGAAATAATTATAATCTGAGATATTCAATAGTCAAGTATACAACAAAATAGTAATTTTATTATCTGAAAATATGAAAACCAAAACATAGTTACTAGGTGGTTTGTAGTCTTAAGATCTTGTCGACAAAAACTTCACCTTAGAACACAACTCAACTGTCCGAGAGACAGGTTGAAATTGACACACAAAAAGGTAAAATCGAGGGAGAAACAATATAATATAAACTTGAAATAACAAGAAAGAAAAGGGAGGGGAAACACAAATATAGACAATAATAAAAAATTATGATGACGAAAGCCACACATAAAATTAAAAAATCTATAAAGGAGTAAGCCCCCAATCATATCGAACAAATCTCTCTTCTACCTTATATAAAAACAAGTAGTTTTTAGCTAAATATAACCTAAATATTGTCTATGCACATTATTTCAGCTGATGTTTATATAAAATGTACTTATGGTTATTAAAAAAAAATCGCTCTAATTTTAAAAACTAATTTTTGAATTTTTTTTAATTAAATTCTAATGTAACATTTTTTCCTCACAATTATCATTAATTTAGTGATAAATCGCATCATCTTTAAATCAATTTGGATAATAATTAAAGGGACCTCTCATATGTTCTATCGTCTTTGTCATGATTCAATAATGAATCACCTCTCTTTTTTACTATCTTCCACTAGCCAAGAGTTAGTCCCACAAATTCTCCTATAAATTGACAAGTCTTATAAGCCCAACAATTCACAATACTCAATTGAAGCAAAGCTTCTTTTTTGAACAACAAATAAGCCATGAGTTTCTCAGATAGTTCATCATTACAGGAGGAAGAATGGGAGCAAACTTTCAAGATTCGGCGCTCAACTTCTTTTGTGGATCGATGATGCGGCTGAATGAAGAAGAAAATGCTCAACGTCCACCAAACACTCGTTGTTATGCAAGCAATGAAAGATTGGTGTGTGATTAGTACTTCTCTCCAAATCCCACATGCAATGCTTGCATCTTCACAAGGCGCTTTCAAGTGCGTTCCATATTGTTCAATGGGTGGTTTTGTGAGGCATGACTCGTAATTTGTCCTTGTCCAAAGGCATGATGCTCTCAATCGACTCTCCTTGTCGCTTGAATATAAGCTCACTAGTGTATTTGTATGCTCGCATATGGTTGTTATACTGATGACATGCGATTTTTCGTGTTCATCATCCTCATTTAAGCGACATTTCATGCATATTCGTATAGTTTTGGGTAGAAGTTTAGGATGTTTCGTGCATTTCTAACATCTATCTCGATTTAGTGTCTTGGACCCGTTCGGGGTCCTTTTGATGTCGTTTTGGAGTGTTTTTATAGATTTCAGGTACATAAAAACATCGAGGAATTAATCGGAGTGATACAGTGTGTGTGGATGGTCTAGGACAAGTAATGAGAAGCATTTTGACATCTTCACGGAGCATGGATCTCGACTTGGTCGGAAAACGTCACACTTTCATATTTTGGACATATCTCCTAGCTCAGAAGTCCGATTGATGCAAGACTGGCGGCGTTGGAAAGCTCGTTCAATTCCCTACAACCTTGATCAAAGAGTTATGTCAATATTGACGCTATGGACCTGTCAATTTGACCATTCATAGCGCCAATGTTGACACCCCATTCTGGAAATTTCGTAAATATTGGATATATTGACCTGTCAAAATTGGCGCTATGGACTATAGCTCCAATATTAACATAATCTCATAGTTCTAATATTGATATTCCGC
Organism: Linum usitatissimum; assembly: GCA_030674075.2. Classification (NCBI taxonomy): domain Eukaryota; kingdom Viridiplantae; phylum Streptophyta; class Magnoliopsida; order Malpighiales; family Linaceae; genus Linum; species Linum usitatissimum. Next base: position 5,929,262 of record JAUJYP020001374.1, read on the forward strand.
AATTGAAAGGATTTTTTGTGACGCTTATTTAAAGTCCGGTTCCCCCTAATTCGAAGACAAACCTTGGGGGGGGGGGCGAAAATTAGAGAGAACTTCAGAGCCTTTGGAGCGATGAGAAGGTATCAACTTAAAGGAGCTCGGATCAGAAGACATAATAAAGATTGACGGATCAATTTCTTTGACGGTTCTTGACAAAATTAGGTTTTTCGGATTTCTTCTTGTAAATCTAATTCCAATGTTTCCCTTTGTTGATTTTGATTTGTTCTTCATAATTATGAGTAGCTAAACTCCTCATGCTTAGATTAGATGAACCCTAGATAATTCCTTATGAACGGATGATTGTTCGACTTTGACGATTTATGCGAGTTGGATGGATTTTGGTTTATGTTTAATTTTGTTTCCGTTCTTATTCTTACTTGGCCGTCTTGAATAGAACCTTCTTAGATTTGTCTTCATCTCGAAAGAGCTTGCATGTCTAGAACTTCGAAATTAATCAACTAGGTTAGGTGTTAACCCTCATTCGGGAGTGAATAAACTAGTCCGTCGTGTGAGTAGTTCTCGTTTGTTTTTTCGCCTAGCGGATTCTAGATCTTTGTCTCCAAAGAGCAGACTGGGATAGTATATAGGTAGCAGATTAGTAGACCCGAAAGGGCGTGATTTGATTAGAGAAGAACTGCGACAGTGAATTGAATCTGTCTTGTTTGTTTAAATCATGGAATTCGTCTGTCGTTGGTGAATTTGGATAGCATAGGGGGACTCGAACTCTAAGCAATTTTCCCCCACTTAGTTCAAACCTTATATCATGCAGTTTTGCAGTCTTATTTTATTTTCCATGTCATTCACATATTTAGTTTAATTGATAGTTTTAGAAATCGTGGAACCTACACCACAAAGAATGAGGAGGAGACTTCTGAAACAAAAAACCCAAGTCCTCAAGATCCTATCGGAGAAACAAACCAAAATAAAGTTTGGAAGGCACCAAGTCTATGGAAGACAGTAGTCCACCAAGAAGTAAGGGAAGAAGACCGACAAAGCCAAATTGAAGAATTTGAAGAAGAAAAAGTGAATGATCTTAATCAATCAAGAACTCGTAAATCAACGACGCTTAGGAAGGTGAACCCAAAGTACGCAAAAGCTACAGTAATTGAGAAAGAAAAGGAGCCTAGGACATACCAAGAAGCATAAAAACATCTTAAGTGGAGAAAAGCAATGGAAGAAGAAATCACAGCACTCAAGGAGAATGAGACATGGGAGGTAGTAGCAAAGCATGCCAATGTGAAGCCTATATCATGCAAGTGGATATACAAAGTCAAAACTCGACCAGACGGATCAACTGAAAGATATAATGCTCGACTAGTGACGCGAAGTTTCTCTCAACAATATGGGTTGGACTATGATGAGACGTTCAATCCTGTGAAAAAAATCACCACAGTACGTGTCTTACTAGCACTAGCTGCAATAAAAGATTAGAAGTTGTGCAAAGGGATTAAGAATACATCCCTACATGGAGAACTATATAGAGTTATCTACATGGAGCAACCTCAAGGTTTTGAAAGTGTCACAAATCCTGAGTATGTATGCAAGATGAAGAAAGCACTATATGGACTCAAGCAAGCCCCGAGAGCATGGTATGGAAAAATTGTAGAGTTCCTTATTCAGAATAACTATATGTTGACTCCTGCAGATTCTAGCTTGTTCGTGAAGAACTATCAAGGGAAGCTGGTGATAATACTCATGTACGTTGATGACCTCATCATTACTGGAGATAATGAAGCAGAAGTGAATCAAATCAAAGAAAATCTATTGGTACACTTCAGGATGAAGGAGTTAGGAAAGCTAAGACATTTTCGTGGTCTTGAAGTGGAAAGAACAAAGGAATGATTCATTCTGTGTCAACACAAGTATGCTAAGGATCTCTTGGAGAAGTATGGAATGCTGGAGTGCAAGAAAACTTCTACTCCTAAAGACGTAAATACCAAGCTATACTTGATGGAAGGAAAAGACTTAAAGGAAACAACAATTTATCGACAACTAGTTGGGAGTCTAATCTACCTCACATTGACAAGGCCAGATTTATCATATGCAAGTAGGCATAGTGAGCAGGTTCATGCAAACTCCAAAGAAACAAAATTTGAAAGCTGTCAAGAGAATCCTTCGGTACGTGAAAGGTACAAATGATTTCGGTATATTTTACAAGAAATGTGAGAAAGGAGAGTTAGCAGGATATTGTGATGCCGACTATGCTGGAGATCTCAACACGAGAAGATCAACAACTGGATACGTGTTCACTATCGGATCTGGACCGATTTCATGGTGTTGTAAGAGACAACCAATAGTTGCATTATCAACTACTAAAGCGGAGTACAAAGCATCATTGATGGCAGCCCAAGAATGTGTGTGGCTTATACAACTCCTAGAGAACTCTGGACAACAAGTGGACTACTCAGTACAAATACATTGTGATAATCAATCAACGATGCGATTGGTGGGAATCCCGCTCATACAAAGCATGTGAAGGTGCAATATCATTTTGTGCGAAAAAGTGCTTCAAGGACTTATTGAAGTGAAATATATCAACACTGAAGATCAGCTAGCAGATATTTTCACTAAGGGACTCAACGTACCAAGACTACAAACACTCACAAAACAAATGGGCATGATAAGAAGAGTTGACACTACCGAAAGTTGTCGTTTGCGTTTGAGTGTTAGAAATTACCTCTGGAGTTTTCCTAAATAAAGATCTCTATCTATCTTAACTTAGTGACTTGACAATTAAAATAATAATGAAAATGTGAAGCCACAAGTTTGAGTCGGTTGTGCCAAGAGGAAATTAATGAGTTGTGATATTTCTATAGTTAAAAGGAAGTACGGGTCTAGTTGTGGAGAGTAGAGTTGAGCATAAACAAAATAGAAAAAAATGAGTTGTATGCATCACAGAGAGTGTAGAGAGGAGTGAGTGTGGTGAGGTGTATTGTAAAAGTGTGAGTTTCCTTTAATTACAAAATGGTTACTAAAATTACAAAGTGTGCTTTTTAGTCCATCAAATTCAACAGTTAATTCATTAATTAGGTTTTTTTTGATAACACTTAATGTATATTAAATTGGCGTCGTTGCCAGGGGAATTTTTTTGTTATGTTTGAAAGAAGTAAGTTTAGTGTTGATCATTCATTCATTGTAAATTTTCATCTTTTGTATATTTTTCTTTTGTCAGTTTCACCTTAGTAGTTTTGTTTGAGGGTGATGATGCAGAATTACAGAAGATACAACCAGCGGTGGAATCACAACGAGCCTCAACCATCACCATCTTGTTATCATGATCCTTACTCAACTTTATAACACAAAGAAAAATTAATTTTTAACTTCATTTAACCATTATTTACAGAGATTACCGTGATGAAACTTGATTTTTTTGTCATTTTCAATATACATGTAACAAATTAGCCGGTTTGAAAATTTTGAAAATTTCGACATGAAATTTGAAAATTTTAAATTGACTAATATTTGAAATGCATGTTGGAAATGACTAAAAATTGAGGTTTTATCATGTTAAACCCTTCAAATGATAGCCAAATAAAGTTAAAAAACATGTTTCCTGAGACTATGCGGTAATGGTATTATGTTTAGTCTTGAAGGTTTTCAAATTGACTAACTTCTTGCAAGCATTTCGGAAAAAGCTAGAAATCTAATTTTGGTGAAATTGAGTGCTAACTCCCGATTTCTCGAAACCCTAATACTAGTGCTTATTCGGAAATTGAGTAAGCTCCGCGTTCGCAGTCTTACCAACATCAGACTCCAAAATAACTCTGTTACGGTAGAACCAGAAAAAAAGGTATCAAACTCAACCCGAGTTGTTGTGAATGCTCAAACAAACTGAATTGGAAAGTAGAAGGTTTAGTAAAAGAGTTAAACGTTGGTTCAATCACAGCTCAGTTATTCTAGCATAGCATGCATTAGAGGCTTTTTGTTTCTTCACGTACATTTAGCCATTTATTACCCGGCCACTAATTCAACCCCTGCAGATCTACTATTTGATGACGCTCCTAATTAATTAGTTTGTTTAAGCATATGATCTTGAACATAATAATAATAACAATAAACAGACTTGATTATCTCTAAGTGTATTTTTCAACGTTCAAAAAGTAGTTGTCTGTCTTGTAGTGGGTTTGATATGGACTGCAGCAAATGGGCAAATTGATTCCAGGATGGCGTATCAGCAAACGTACGTATTTGATTATCTGGTTATGTTATTACTACTGATGTTGCTGGAGTGGTTGAAAGGTCACTAACCATGACTTAAATATCACACCCAGAAAAAGGGGTTCAATGATGCAGGTATTGCTTGCTTCTTCTTTCAAGATTCCATCTGCTATTATGTTTTGCAAACCCAAAAGTGGTTCTTTGTCCTTTACCACCACACGTTGTTCAAAGATGTAAGGTCCTTTTTTGACAAGTGAAACTGTTAGGTTCTCATTAAGATTGTTGGTCCTTGCAAGGATACAACCCATCCCGGGGTTGGAGAGCCGGATCAAGCTACCCAATCAGCTTTTTTATTCCCAAGACAAACGGAGCCGCTAGTAGATTTTCCTTAATCCTAACTATAAGACTGTAGCACCTGCCGCGGTACCATTGCGTTCGGGGTGTTGAGTATGGTGACCAGCTCTTGGGGTCTGAGAGGAATGTGGTACGCCGAGAGTTCTAAGATAGCTCGAGCTTCCGACATCACAAAGAGAAGACACAGTAGAACGATTGCCATGTATTGTTGTTACCCAATAACCGCAACGATTATTACGGTGTAATTTGTGAATTATTAGTTTATACCGATTTAAGGGTTGAGAGGGGGTAACCATTTACAGCCTAAGATGGAGCAGGATGGAGATTTGAGGATTGCCTTGTCAACATTTATCATCGTTTCAGATAAACTTTTCCAGCAAGACTTGCCTTGTCAACAATACTTACTTAGCAAGAATCGACAGGTTGCTAAACCCGACCCAAAACTCCTATCAGATATCGAAATGGAGTAATGAAAACCTAGACTTTCTGGCGATAATCCTCTATGCTTTCTTGTAACAATAACGTCCACACCCTCGAAAGGCCTCTACGGACGGTCGAGTCGAGCTGGTAAATGAAAGAGTTGAATGCAGAGACCAGTGTACAAGATAATAAAAAAAACAACGCATCTGATGAATTATATACAAAAAATAGCAATGTGTTGAGATCTTACAACAATTGCCTTTTGCTTTCTCAGCTCCTACAAGTACAACAATCTCTTCCATAAACAACAATTAAAGCAAACTCTAACTGCAAATAGCTGAATGCAACTGAGATTATTGCATTTAGAGAAGAGAAAAAGAACACTTAGAATTCTACCACAACAAACAGCAACTGCCCTGAAAATTAATTATTACGGGCAACACAACACAGCAGGAATACCAGATTTTACCAATTTGGGTAACGATCCTTCGGATTCTACAAAACCGAACCCATAATTTACGTGCGTGAATTCTGGCGGCTTGTCTTGTCAGTCACCTTTTGACTTGCTGTACAGATACAATACAACCTGATTCATTCACAAAACCGGTTGCTGTTCATTGTTCACCTCTGACGATGGTATCAGCAAATGTTAGAGAAAAGGTAGGTATGTACCTCGTTAGCACAGGTCGATTTGAAGGATTATCGAAGACTAATGGTAGCGTCTCCCGGGATGAGGAGATCCGTAGCCCATGGATGTTGATAATGGCCGTTGAACGAATGGATGGTCCAATAGCTGAGCAGCAGTGGGACGATCAGCCGCATTGACTTGGAGGCATTTCAGAATGAAATCTCGTGCATCTTTCGACAGAGCCTCGGAGACAGAAGGGGGTATGCCTCTGCCAATCTTGAACAATGCCGTCATCGGCTGGATGATCAGGTAAGGAAGAAATAAGACAATCATGAAACAGAAACATCTGCAGCTAAATTTTATTTCCAGCCAAATGCAGAAGTATAAGAAGAACAAATATAATGAATGATAGCACTTACGCCATCTAAATCAGAATACGGAATCTGACGAGTTAACATCTCCAGCACTGTACATCCGAGGCTCCAGATATCAGCTGGAAGCCCATATCCTTGGCTTTTCCCATTAACAACCTAAAATAACAAATTGGAACCGAGTATTAGAGACAGATTCCATGAAAACAAAGTCAACAAGTACAGACATGGGAATAGTGTAAGTACTGATAGACTCACAGCAAGAACTGGCTTAATACCTCGACGATTTTTTATGGTTGCCTATGTTCATGATAAGATAATAATTACTTGAAAGAGCTATCCGTATTAGTTTCTGTTTATTAGGAGTTGTTACATAGGTTTAGTGTCATTTTTTGATTAGTTTTGTTATCTAGCTTGTTCTTCAGTTTGAAGGATCGTCAGTCCACGTTGATATTGGGATAGCACCAGTTAGTTAGCGGGCAAAATTTTCCCACTTTGTAGGAACTCTGTATCAGTTGAATTTGGCTATTTTTAAAGGCCTGCATTTTTCGGTAAATTTATTGTCGAAATTACTAATGGAAGATTATCTTTTGGTGTTAATCCTTGGCTATTAGAGAGATTCTCTCCAGTAGAGGTTACGCTAGCTTCAATTTCAAGTGGACTCGAAAACATGCGACAAAAGTTGCCTAAACTTGAGGACGAAGGCCTCTCTAATCCTTTAACTCATTTTCTTATATATGAAAATGGAAAACGAACCTCAGGTGCCATCCAAAATGCAGTCCCCTTGCATGATTTCACATCATTCAGTTTAGTTGCCTAGAGAAAGAGAAAGCGGAGAGCATTAGACAAGCAATCGCATAGAGTTTCAGGAGTTCTTAAACGCAGCAGTAAACCAATTCAAGGGAATTGAAACCTTTGCCAGTCCAAAATCTGCAAGCTTCACGGACCCATTTGCATCAACTAGTATATTGGCGCACTTGATATCCCTTTAACATGCAAAGAAAAGATAAGTCAGGGGGGAACACTGTGATGCGGAATATTCATGTGTGCGAGAATTACTAAACAGCGTACATTCTATGACCGACTAAAATACAAGCATGAGTATCATTAAGACATTAACAATTTCCAACAAAAGTCTTTTTATAGAAGCAGCTTCACGTCTCCCACATGTTCTAAAACTAAAAGAAAAAAACCATATAATGACAGGCACATCACGAGGATTCACAACACTTAGACTGGGTTAGTGAGGGCATATACCAGCTTTTGAATATAGATCAAAAGAAGTCTTGGATTTTTATCGGTAAGAAAGAGGGTCAAGCTCAATACATAATAGCAGGTGAACACCGAGAGACGAAATAGTCCTGTGTCATTACCTGTGAACCACATCTCGGTCATGGAGATACTTCAAACCATGAAGAATTTGCCTAGTGTATGCTGAAACCTGAGAATGTCGTAGAGGGTATGTCTGATAAAGACTCAGAAGAGAACCTTTAGTAACAAGTTCTAGAAAGATGTACAAGTGTGATGCATCCTGCACAAAAAACATATGAAATGCATCAGTAATCAAATTCATAACTGAAGTACATTGTTCTTCTGTTCAGTCGATTCGTATATTTTTTAGTTACCAAGAAACTACACTTCATAGAGAAAAATGTGTATGAAAAGTAGGTACCTTGTCCGTGCCATAATACTGAACGATGTTTTCATGCTCAAACTTACTTAAGAGAGCAATCTCCTACATGTTGGGAAATCAGGATCAGGAAACCACAGTTTATAAGTATAATGCATAAAGAATCTATCGGAACAGAGAATCAGATCCGATCACCTGCTCTAGTTGATATACGCTTTGCCTTCCCTGGCTTCCTTGATCAAGCAAGGAAACCTCTTTGATAGCAAAAAAGAATCCATCGCTGCAAAAACAAACCACAAATGCAGAAAATTAACAAATATGTAACATCATTTGCACTTCACAACCAACCAAATACACCAGCAATTAATAGTATGATTTACATATATTAGTAAGCTCCTTTATATCATAGACAATCCTGGAACATAGTATATGTAGAAGTTTAACTTCCAATTTTGAACCCAGCTTAAAAGATGACAAAATAGGTAAACCAAGCTCAGAACCAGTAAAAAAGACCAAATGATCTGCATGAGATGCAAAGTTGAAAATTAAAAGTTACATCAGTCACTAAGAAAATTCAACTTACTTTCAACAACCGCACATTTCCAAGTTGTGCTTTCAGATTAACCCAACAAAAGAACATGAGAGGAAAGGACACCACGTCTTACGAATTAGGATACATATATTGAATGAGTAGAGAGACTGTCTAAGATGCAAGCAACTTCAAGTTCGGTTCAGAGAAGAAATGGGAGAGTAAACGGGGTAGAAACCCACTCCTAAGGACAATCAACTTATCAAATTACTAGGAGATCGAGCAAACCAGAACGATCACGATGTGGAAGAGCACCAACACTAACCAACTCCTATATCATCATGATAAAGCACGGAACTTCTTTAAGGTTTGATCACTTTCAACTGATGAACTATACTAGAATCTGTTACACCCAGAAGGATATGACTCGAATCAAAAAGTAACTAGTTACTACTTACTAATATGAGACATTGAACATCCTCAAAACCAAGTTGAGACCCAAGAACCTTCCTTCAACAGTAACTGGATGTTCATTTATAGAAAACAAAGATGTTGAACAAAGACTACCAATGGTACTTAAAGACGAAAGAGTATGCCAGTACCACATGGATATCAAGTATCAACCTCCTTCAGCCGACTAACAGCATAGTGGGAAGTACTGCTAGTTGGATGGACTAAGATTAACTAGTAGCTTCATCTATAGTAATTCCTTCGAATAAAAAGACACTTGCATTTAAAGTCTCTAATTCAAAGATCACTCTCCCTTATCAGATATCCAAAATTGGCTAGCTTAATTCAGTAAATCAGTCGACAAGATCATGAGGACGTCAAGTAAAGAACCAGCGAGGAATTAGTCAAATCACTATCCAACATATGATACTAGTTATAGTTTCACAAGTATATAATCAAACGGCCAAGAAAGAAATACGAGTGAAAAGGAGTAAATGCAGCAAATCCAAACCAGCAAAATGGATCTTACTGAGAAATTCCCTCGTAAACGGATCCAAACGAGCCACGCCCCAGAAGGTCTCTTTTATCCCATTCGGTGATAATCCTCCTGAATCTCCCATTAGGTGAGATATTCGACATCGGTTCCGTGGTAGAGCTCGAAGAATCGTCGTCATTTGAAGTGGTAAACGAACAAGATTCCGACATTACAGAAGTTACCCCTACTCTCACCAAACCCTCATCTTCTTCTTCTCCTTCTGGTTCCCTGGACACATTCACCCCTTCCTCTCCTTCGTCCTTCTCCTCATCATCAGAACTCACAATTCTGTCAAGCGCCCCCAACAAGAATCTCCCATTTTGAGGCCCGAAATCCCTCAATATATCCCACGTTGATCCCGCGGCGTCCACAGGCGGCAAGTTCATCGAAGGCGGCGGCCTTAGCAAAGGCGGACGGACGCCTCTAATTCCTCCCGCCACTCCACCACCGGCACCGCAGCGCCTGTTCAACCCGGCCGATTCAGCCAAGTCCTCAGTAACATCATCCTCAATTCTAACCCTATCCAAAAGCCCTGCACATACGTCACTCTCATTCTTCACCACTTCAGCATCCTTAGAACCATCACCATCGTCTTCGTCGCTCTCACGCAATCCTCTAACCCTAGGAAGAAGGTCGGAGGCGGACCTCCGCTTCATGGCCTCCCAAGCAGCTGCCGGGATTGCAAAATCATCGGGACCATTGAGCCCAAGGCTCCGACAAATGCGGTCCAGCTCACCCTCGTTCCCTTCGATCCGGAAACTCGTCCGATCCTGCAAATCAAGCGATCGAGTGACCAGAGACGAAGAAGACGATGACGGCTCGTCGAGGGAAGAAGGGAAGGAGGCTGCGTCGTAGTCGATGTGTTTGGCCGCATTACGGCGTTCCAGCCTTGGCCTCCTCCGCTTCTTCGGATCCATGGGGCAGTCGTTGCTGGAGCCCTTGCTATGAGAGAAGAATCGAGCAAAGTGATGCATCGAGAGCCAAGTCCATCTAAAGCCCTAACACGCCTTATAAGTCCCTCTGTGAATCACACGCACAGATGAGGTGAAGAAGCTCCGTGAAGAGTAATCCAGCTGGCTGCTGCTGCTACTGCCGCCGCCGCTGCTCTTTCCCCTTTCCGTCGGCGAGAATATCTCAGTACGGACGAATCAAAAATTGGGGTCAAAATTGCTGACTAGAGAAGACGAGAGAGAGAGAGAGAGCAGACAGACTGGTAAACGCAGTCGGGGTAGAGATAGAAAACGCGGTGCCACGTGGCGGACGGAGGAGCTAGGTGACTTGTACTCTTGCGTTTGGTTGTGGAATCGAATCAGGATATTATTCTAGCCATGGGCCCGTATTGTGTACGTTTGTCGGTATGGGCTGAAGGCCTATTCTAAGGGGTCCTATGTAATTTTTATGGGCCTTCTGGCTGGTTTTTGTGATATTGGATCAGTTGTGGGCTTTCTCGACTGCGTCTCTTGGATTTATCATCTTTCATACCTTAACACTAATCTTCATATATATTTTTAATATTATTTGAGAACGACGATTATCGTAATTTTATTACATAAAAAAGTCACAAGTTTGGTGTTAGATTTTTGGTATTGATTAAAAATTTCTGATTTAGACACTTGAATAATTGAGTGATAAAACTAGGTATCGGCGGTTGTCTTTTTCATTAGTTTAGTTTATGAATTAGATGTTCATGATCCATTTTCAAGTATATTATGCCTAAATTTGTGATACACAAACATTTTTTATAAAGATGATTTATTCATTTAATTAAACTTTAAAAATTCGTTACACGAGGGATAAGGAATCTCAAAAAATGGATTGTTCGAACCACTCCTTTAAAAAAATAAGATTTTTTGTCGAAATTGCAATCTAATTCGTCAAAAAATTCTGAATATGAGGAATAAAAATCACCTGGATCCTAAAATTGAAAGCGAGGATCAACTGTATTGAGTAGAGAAGAACTGTACATTCGCACAATCAAGAAGATTAATTTGGTTGAAATAGTTCATCAAATTTAATAATTCAAATCAATTTAAAAATAAATACTGCTATAAAGTAACTTCATTCAAAACAAAAATCATGATCACAATCGAACACGAACAAACAATTCACTAAATGTTATGTTGGTATAATTTCCTACTTTTGATGTATTTTGTAAGTAGATATTTTTTTATAGAGGCACAGACAGCAATGAGTTGATAAACATGAACCGTTTTTAGCTACATTTCCACATAATTTCCTCTTTTTTATATTTATTATTGTTTCCGGTATCCGAAACCAACAAGAATTACGCCTCCTTACGAAACCCTAATTTTCACCACTTTCTCAAACACACACATAAAAAAAAAAATTAGACGAACGAGCACCCAAAAAAAAAAACCTGTTAAACCAAATTCTTTTTAACAATCCCCTTTCGCTTTCCTCCTTCTGATTTTCGTCCCACCTCCAGACGCACTTTCTTCTGTCAAGGCTCCTCCAACTTAGCTCTCTATCTTCTGGCTCTTGTCGTCGGAGATACGCCATTGATTAAGAAGCCAGCGGCGAGAGAGATTGAAGGCAAAAAAACAATACTGAATACGTTGTTTTCCAGAAACGAACGGTTTTCAAAGGCCTGCCGTGCTAGGGTTCGCCTTCCGCCATAATTTGGTGCATCGTGATACAACAATCCCTGTCTGGTAATCCTAGAGAAAATTTTGCGGTTATAGGTCAGGTTGGGGTGTCACTAGCTAGGGTTTATGAGAGACAGAGATAAGAGTGTTAGGGTTTCCCTTGAAATCTTAATTGTTTCATGGGATTGAAACCCTCGTCCTAGAATCCTGGATATCGCCTGGTGATCGTTTCTGCTGCTGTAATCCGACAAAATCTAATTGGGGATGGAGGCGTAAGGAAGGCGGTGGTGGCAAGAGCCTCCCTTCAATTCCGCCTGTGGAATCAGATAAGACAAATAGAAACTTGAAGAAAAGCACCTTACTAAAAACTTTAGTATTGTACAGACAGGGTGGAGAAGGGAAGTTGAAGGAATCTGTGATTTCTGAAGCTGTTCTTTCTCTTATGATGTTAAGTGCTTCTAGTTATGGAAAGAAGTGAACCCTCATTAGCTCCAGAATGGCTGAGAACCACTGCAAGTGTCTCAGGAGGTGGCAGTTCTATCCACCACTTTGCATCATCTTCTTCCCACTCAGGTAAATTCATATCTTATTGCACTTTATTTGAATATTCTCTGTATAGATTGTGTTTTCTATAGTTTTAGTTGGTGTGGATGGTAATGTGTCGAGTACTGTTGTTGAGTAGATGTGTCTTCAAGGAGTCGGACGTCGAAGAGTATAACTGATTTAGATTCTCCTCGTCATGCGTTGTTGGATCGTACGTCTTCGTCGAATTCTCGGAGGAGTTCTAGTAGTAGTAATGGGTCTGGGAAGCATGCCTACAGTAGTTTTAGTAGGAATCACCGCGACAAGGATCGGGACAGGGACAAGGATAGGATGAGTTACGTAGACCACTGGGATCGAGACCCTTCCGATTCTCTGGGAAGCATATTAACTGGTAGAATTGAGAAGGACGCACTAAGGCGGTCTCACTCGTTGGTGACCAGGAAACAGAGCGAGGTTTTGCCACGTAGGGACTTTAGGAATGGAAGTAGTAGCAGCAATCATCATGAAAATGGTAATGGCTTGATATCTGGTAAGGGGAATACTGGTCAGAAGGCTACTTTCGAGAAGGACTTTCCGTCTCTCGGTACCGAGGAGAGACCGTTTGTGCCGGAAGTAGTGAGGGTCTCGTCTCCTGGGTTAAGCAATGCTGTCCAGATCGTCTCAGCTGGGAGCTCGGTGTTGATCAATGGGGAGGGATGGACTTCTGCTCTGGCGGAAGTTCCTCCTCCTGCTGTTGGAACCAGTAGCATAAGTTCGGTACCAACCGTGCAAGTTATTGCTCCATCTGCATCTGCTCCTCCGATTTCCATGGCTGGTCTAAATATGGCTGAAACGTTGACTCAGTCGCCTGCAAGAGCTCGTTCAACCCCACAGGTAAATGAGCAGTCTTTTTGTCCTTCCTTTGAGATTCATATCTCTTATTTCCATTGGGACTGATCTGGTATGATATTTACTATGAATATACAGTTAGCAGTTGAGACACAAAGGCTTGAGGAATTGGCTATTAAGCAGTCAAGGCAACTGAGACCAGTGACTCCTTCTTTGCCTAAGAGTTCGGTAAGAGCCCTCTCTTACAACAACTTCCTGTTGTTACTGATGCTGGTAATGATTGTTGATATAGTGTACAATCAATGGATAAGTAATTTGTTTCATGAGCTTGTTGACTTAGTATACAATCATTTAGTATGGCACGATAATATCATAGGCTAGAAGAACAAATAGGAGCTTCCACAATTCTCCAGATGGAATTAGCTTATTAGCAGAACGTATCTGACTGTTTGATATCTTCTTATGCAGTCTGATGATACTGTTAGCATTTCGTAACTTAGTGCTGTCTTATATATTATCAATCGCACAGTTTTGTGATTCCTTGGTGCTTTTAATGGGCATTTCGACTAATTCCAATGCCGCCAGTGAAACATTGAGATCTGTTTTAGCAGAGATTATAGACATTACCCGAGTGTGATTTTACAGGTTAATGCATCTGACAAGTTAAAGCCGAAAGCAATAACGAGATCTGGGGAAACGAGTATATCTGCCAAGAATTTGCAGCAGCAGCAGCAGCCTTCATTTCATCCCACCAATCAATCCGTTCTTGGTGGAAAGCCCGAGGCACAAAAGTCATCACTTGGAAAGCTTTTTATCCTCAAGCCTGGAAGAGAAAACGGTGCATCCCATTCTCCAAAGGATGTTGCTAGTCCAACAAATAGTAATAGCAGAGTGGTAAATACTCAAGCTGCTCCGACTTCAGTTGTATCAGCATCTCCAAGGAGCCCGATTAACTCGAAAATCTTCTCCGGGGATCGCAGGCCAGCAGGCTCCAATGTGTTCAGTGCCGAAAAGAAGCCTTCGTTATCTCAGACTCAGAGTAGGAATGATTTCTTTAATCTGCTGAAGAAGAAAACCTCGGGGAACGCTTCGGCAGCCACAACAGATTCTTCAACCGGTGCTCTGACTGCTGCTGGCGGTGAGAAGCCGAGTTCTGTGAGTAAGGAATCGGTCAGTGATCCAGAGAAGAGTCGACAAGCTCTCGATAATGGCGATCAGTTAACTAGCAATGGCGGTGGTATTGATCCTCCTCACGAGGAAGTGCAGAGATTCTCCGAGGAAGAGGCTGCATTCCTCCACTCCCTTGGTTGGGAAGAAACTGCTGGAGAGGAAGAAGGCCTAACCGAAGAGGAGATCAATGCCTTCTACAAGGAGGTAGGATAACTTGTTATAATTTCTGTTAACAGGTGTTGTAGCGAGCAAACCTCCGGACTTACATGTGTTGTTCTGTTTTCCTTTTACAGTACATGAAAATGAAGCCTTCGGCGAAAGTGAATGGCGAATTGCAGCACCAGAAGTTGGTTGAATCTGAAGATTGAAGGGTTTTTTGAGGACGGGCAGATGGGTAGTTTCTTGTTTTTCTTGTTCTTATGGTTTTTTGGGTGAAAGCTGATCTGTTACTATAGTTGGGGAAGGAAGGAATTAGAGGGTGCATTTTGAATTTTTTTTGTTGGGGAAGGGTTGGGATTCTGCAAATAGTGCAATAAGAGAAAGAGAGAAAGAGAGAGATAGTGGCACGCCTCTGGTTCTTTAGCCTACTGCTGCTGCTGGTTTTTTCACAAAGGGAAATTTTTTCGTCTTCAGTCAGTAGTAGTAGTCTCTTCATATAATCAATCACACAGGAGGGCTTAGGATTTCATCTTTTGGGATATTTTGGTCCTACTCAATATATTTTTTCTTCTTGATTCTACAAGGAAAAGCTGCTTATGGTGTTCTTATCTTTGTTGAAATGAGAAGTAATTCGAAAAAGGAAGCAGTATTCCATTGATAGATGTGTTATGCTCGAGCACTGTTGCTAGACAGCCGGAAGTTAATCCCGTGCTAAAACGAGGTCTTCAATCGATATCAAAATGGTAATGATCGATTCTGACTAGGCAGAATTCGTAAAAACTGTGAGAAATGAGATTTTTGGAGAAGCTATTCTGTTCTCTAATGGTTGCATATCAAAGTGCACAAGTCTTGAGCTCTTGCCTGTGAGATGTTTGTGAAAGGGAATAGCCTGAAGTTGCCATTTGCTACACACGTCAAAGTTAGCTCAGCATCACTTGCCATTGCCTGCAGCCAAAGTAATTAAGTAAAGATCAGCTAAAGGAGAATTTGGGTGATGCTGAAGGTGACAAAAACGGCTAAACTAGCCTCGCAATCAGTAGTCATGTCACTGCAACTCCAACTCCTGGATGGGATGCAGTCGAGATATCGACACCATGGGCAGTAGGATCCTAGATTGATCCCCTGAACTACTCCCCCGAGGCATCCAGCAATTCTAAGCGTGTACAGCAAACATTCCAATCAACGAACATTTCAATGATGGTAAGTGAACCTCAAAAGGCACGGCTTGTGATTGCAGGAACGAATTACTCACAGTAGAGCGAAGATTACAAGAGAGATGCTTCTTAGTCCAGGTCTTTCCACCTTTACCATCTGCTTCCAGTTCAGAGAACCCTTGGTGTGATACCCACTAGTATCTGCCAATTTCTGGGAAGTTTGGCCAGGCTGAGGTCGGTACAGAAGTGCGAACCCGAGGAGTGACCCAGATACAAATCCACCAACATTCGAGTAGTTAGAGACGAAAGGTAAACCCAGGGCAAAATTAGTGACCAAGATGAAAGTGAGCACTGCCACAGCTTTGGCCTGAAAAGTGAAATCAATTGGTGAAATCAGTAAAAGTACAATTGCAGTAGAGTTAAAGGGAAGCATTATTTATACCAACTAGAAGATGAAGACATGGTACGAGTACTGACCTTACTGGTGTACAATTCCCAGTTCTTTGTAAGTGCAGAGATTGCAGCTCCAACGAGTCCATGTAAAGCACTGGATGAAGTAACAGCAGGGCTGTCCTGAACAAAGAGTGCTCCCACTAAAGTGCCAAAAACAGCAGTGCCTATGTATATCAATCCAGTTCTCACTGCATCAACAAGGACAGAGATCAGTGGTTGAATCAAAGCTAGCTCACTGACAATACGAAACAAGAGTTTTTTTATCAATACCTGCTCCATACTCTTGCTCTAAGAATATTCCTATCACGAGAATACATATCAGATTTATGACAAGGTGGAAAACGCCAGCGTGGAGCCATGGAGATGACAGGATGCGCCAGGTTTGATGTTTCTCCAGTAAAGTCCTTCGAAGAGCGCCCATTTTGTCTAGCCTGAAACAGTCGAATTTCCGAATAAAAGTTCAATTTCAGCGCTAACTACAACTAGATAGCAGCTAATCAATCACTGGCACGATTCAGTTAAATTTAATACTCATATTTCGTCAACTGCGGCATATTCACAAACACCTAGTGTGCAATAGTTCAACAGCGCATTTCGTCACCTCCGTCGAACCAACGATCTCCAAATTAACTCGATAAACAACAGAGCTACATCCAGGCTAACGGTGCTATGCAGATTCTAGAGTCACTGATTAGCATCCTACTGAGACCAGAGATTAGCAGCACAAAAGAAAGCTCGTCGAATCTCTAAACCTGAACTAACAGCCTATATATCCAAAACAGAGCTCCATAGAGAGAAATCGGAACGATCGATCACTTACGTTGACGAAGACGGACCGAGGAATGGATTCTCCGAGAGATGCTGAAAAGACATCCGTGACAGTCCCTTCGCGGCGCAGTCGCCGCGTGTGTTATGACGGCAGTCGTTCACATACATCGTGACGACGAAGACCGCGACGTAGGTGACGGCGAATGCGGAGATGATCCAGGTGTCGCTCCGTTTGCCGCGATAACGAGATCTGAAGAATGGAGTCTTATGCTCCGATGTGACGTCGTCATCAGCGGTGAGCTCCAGAGAAAAGGTGCTTGACGATGACGGCGGCGGCGGCAGTGGTGGAAGCAGTGGTGGAAGAGGTGGAGCGATCTCGATCTTCGCCTCCGACTTCAGTATTTCTACTACTGCTTCCATTTTCCGCAGGCGAAACTGGTCTGAGCTGGGGGGAAATATGAGGGGAATGAATTGTTCGGTTTATTTAGATTCGCGGGACTGAGAAGCAGAAAG
Source organism: Linum usitatissimum (assembly GCA_030674075.2). Classification (NCBI taxonomy): domain Eukaryota; kingdom Viridiplantae; phylum Streptophyta; class Magnoliopsida; order Malpighiales; family Linaceae; genus Linum; species Linum usitatissimum. The sequence goes on from JAUJYP020001374.1 coordinate 5,946,570, forward strand.
CAAAGCAGGGACGATTCTGTAACTGAAGCCGTTGGGTTTGGCGGGAAAGATTTTTCTCTATTTGGAAGCATTTATGATGAAATAAGAAAAAGGCTTAAAATTTTTAAAAATATGAATTTTTATAAATTTTAGAAATAGCATGAATTATATAAATTTTTAAAATGTGTGAAAACTTTACATTTTGTCCATTGTTGTTAAGCTGAGATGGCACTTTGCATACGTGGCATAAAATTATTTTAAGGTGGCAACTATAAAATTATAAATTAGACATCTATATATTATAAAAAAAAATCTGAATAGCAAAACAAGATATACATTTAATTTAAATCGAAAAAATAATAAATTGATATGAGTTGTCATTCAAGTTGACAAAAAAAAATTTCATCCATCCAGTTATTATGAAAACGAACGAAACGTAACGGTGTGTTATAAATTTAAATTTTTTTGTTAGTTCATGCCTTTTTTAAAAATTTTAAAAAAATTATTTAGTTATACTATAGTTCGTACCTATTGATGGTTTAAGCCATAATGAAATATAAGTTTTGACAGTTTATTAGCCTATGAGTCCAAATGTTTTAATTTTGTACAAAAGCATCATGAATACCGTGACTATATGTGAACCTTTTTTTATATAAACCATCTCCATCTCAACAATTAATTAATAATTTTTAATTAAATTTTATTATTACATCAATAATTTAATTTCATAAATTCTAACCTCCTCCATCTCATTAATTAATTAATAATTTTTAATCATCAATTTTATTTTTAATTTACTTTTATTTATATATACTTTATAAAAATTATAATAATTTATTTATATAACATTGTTAATTAATTTTTAAAATAATAATTTTATTAATTTAAAAAGTACATCTACGACTAAATTCTAAGAATTGCTAAAGAAGTATCATATTTTACCTCCCTTACCCTTAGGCCTCGAGGAAAAAATCAAATGTCACTTAACAAATGGAAAAAATCTCATTATATCAATGTTTCTTTGCAAATGGGAAAATCTCATTGATGCTCTACAGAAACTGTAACTGAACTTGTTCGACTCCAATTATTGGATTGGGTTCCGCCATTTCTTGATATTTGAGGTTGAAGCTATGGTATTGCTCATTTTCATCTTGGCACGTAATTTTGCTTTCCCTTGGGAATTTGATTTTGAGAGCAAATTTAAACCCACAACATTTTATTTAAACAAAAGACCGATCAGTCCACATAGATAGACACCAAGAAAAACGTACGTACGCTGACAGAAGACGACCCAAAATTACACTAAGATCCCAAACGAGACATCCTCTACAAAACCAAAACAACAACAAACATCCAACACAAGCCAAACTAGAGACATATTCAAATCCATCCGGCCAGTCTCGATCTCAATCTCGATCATCAAGTCCTAGCGGTACCTTCCTGATGAGTAGTCCCCCTGCCACCTTCCTGCGCCTTATTCTGCACGGTTTGCCCCACATCCCTCACCTTCTGCCCCACTGTCTGCCCCACCTGCCCGACAGCATCCTGAGCCCTCCTCTTCGCATAATCCAGCTGATTTACCGCCGACCCGCTCGGCATCCCAATCATCCTCCTGATATAATTCGCCATCCACGACAACGACGACAACGCAGTGATCCCGAAAGCACCGGAAGTCAAGAACCCCATAACAGACATCCCGATCACCAGCGCAGCCGGCACTATCACCGGGCTGCATATCACGAAAACAGGGAACGTGACCGCCAGCCCAGCCAGCGTCCCCGCCAGGGTCAGCCCGGCGAAGAGGAGCAGGATTCCTCCCAAGGGGAGGAGCGTGACCACCGCTAGTATTTGTTGGGTGGACGGGCCATGCTCCGGGAGCATGCTTTTTACCGTGTCGCCCATTCCGCCGGCTCCGGTGGTGGTGGTGGTGGTGGTGGGGTATCGGCCTCCTGCTCCGCCGTACTGGCCGTATTGTTGGTCTTGGTACCCCGCGCCGTATCGACGGTCGGTGGCCATTTTTTGATAAGATCGATGGAGTGTAGTTTTTGTTGGAGAGGGTAATTAGAGTTGGGATGGGAAAAGTGGGAGATGGAGGTGAGTGGAAATGTGGAGTATAAGAAGGGGGAAGGGGAGGACACGTGGAGGGAAGGGGAGACAAGTGGCGAGTCATTGTGTTGATTTGCATGCATGAGGAAAGAGACGTGTTTGCTCTTTGCTGTGTAAACCTTACAAATCGTCTTTTCTTTGCTTTTTTGTTTTTACTTTCTCCATTATAATCATTTTTTGGTGTGCAGAGGATACAGAGCAAAGCAGAGTGCAGAGAAGAAAACAGAGTATCGGACAGTCGAATTGATTTGTGGCCGCTCATCATACTAAACCGAATCTGATTCGAATTTCCTGGATCGAATGCTGAAATGGTACAAAACCTGTCGTCCTAAACCGAATACTAGTGAGTCAAATTATGATTATGAAAAAATATGGCAACAGTTCGATATCCTGTAAGTACAGGAATCTTTAATACTAAAAATATTAATATTTAAATTTAAAAATTTTAAAAATAAATTTTAAAATAAATAATATACTGAGAAATGATTTTTTAAGGGATGTATATTATAGCAAAAATATTCAGGTGGAAAAAAAATAAATACCCAACATACTACAACAAAATTAAAACAAAAACACATCACCTAAACAAAAATAAAGTAACAAAATTAAAACAAAGACACATCACCTAAACAAAAATAGAGTCGATCCCAAATATCAGACTAAAATAGTGAACATCAAACATACACTAAGAAATGATACTAACACTCTAAACACTAAACTCTAATCATCAAACATCGTATTATAAACTAACTCTAAATCATATCACAAACTCTAACTCTTGACAATAAATCAAAATAAATAAATCCTGAATATTAGACTTTTAATTTTTAATATTATATCCTATACCCTAAATACAAACTTATAACCTAAAAAAATATAATTTAAGCATAAAATATAATAAAATATAAGATAAAAGTTACGAATAAGATATCAAAGCATTATATATATATAAAGTTATTCATTGTCCTTTTTTAGTTGAAACATTTTTTCTAAAATTAGTAATTAAATGTATAATCATTAGTTAGTTATGAGTAATAAATAAATTAAGTTTGATAAGATCACTTGGTCTAAATAAAGAAAAGGAAGTAAAATTTTCAAATACGAGTGAGTCGAATAATGAAAACATCTAAAGTTTAGATATGGTTTAGTACTTCAAATTAGGAAAGCAAAGAGCCATTTAAGACCATGCAAATGAACAACATGACTCAACTCCCCCTATTGACTACTGTAAAAGTCAACCAAAAAGTTTATCGAACTGTTACAAAACAAAACTGGAGCATGGATTCATAACACATAGCATACAGGCCATGATTAAACCTGCAGAAAAAATAATTTCATAAGCAGAAGAAGGAGAATACTAGTGTTCTATTTTTATCCTTCTGTAGCAGCTTCCTGCTCCACCTGGTCGTCAACACTAGCAGGAGGAGCATCTTCAGTTTTAGGTCCAGGCCCTGCAGAAACTTTCACCATAGCTGCTCTTATCAGCCTGTTTCCTAGGCGAAATCCAGGACGGAACTCTTGCAGAACAATTCCTTCCTCGTACTCTTCCGAATCTTCCCCCGCAATCGCTTCGTGAAACTACGCCCAAAAAGAAAAAAGAAAAATTCACCTTTACTAACATACACCACTTGAGATTAATAGTAGCTATAAATGCATAAAGTGAATGACTTTATTACCTCTGGATCGAAAGGATGTCCGACTGTCGGCACAGCAATCACCTGCAAACCTTTCATGATCTCCAAAAATTGTTTGTATATACCCTGATAACTCGTATCGATTTGCTTCTCCTTCTCTGTTTCTGGCTTTATCGACTGTTTGGCTCTCTCGAAACTGTCTGTCATGGGCAGAAGGCTCTCGATCACTGCTCCTTGGGCGTCACTTCTGATGTTCAGTCTGTCGTTTTCTGATCTTTTCCTGAAATTGTCAAAATCGGCTTGCAAGCGGATGTACTTGTCCCTGTTGGAGGATGTCTCGGCTGATAAAGCCGAAACCTTTAGCATGAGTTCGTTGTTGTTACTATCTATAGCTTCTATCTTAGCCTCAATCTCGGAAGCGGCTTCTTCATCGCCAGAAAGAAGAGCTTCCTTGTAACTGTAGAAAAGATTCTTCAACTCGGATTCATTTTCGGGAATCGCTTCCAGTTCATCATTGTCGGCTACTCCTGATTCTCCCTCGGTTTCCTCTTTGCCGGCTACTTCCGCTTTTTCGGTATCCAGATTTCCCTCTTCCTCATTCGTCTAAGAACACATATTACACCAATACAATAAAGCGAGATGAGTATGAACTTCTATGAACCGGCTAAATTCAAGGTAAAGAAGCAGCTGAATCAAGTTACAGGGAAGTGAAAGATGGGAACTTCAGAGTCTTCATAGCAAGAACAATAGCATATGATGATATGATAACACTCAATACGTTCAAAAAGTCTTAAACCGTCGAAAATCAATATTCCTGTTTGTTCAGGCTTACTTAGATAGATGGATTATTTTTGAAAAAAGCAGACATCTCAAGCATGAGATGATCAATCATTCAAAGCATAAGAAATCAGCTCAAGCAATTCAAAGCATAAGAAATCAGCTACCACGATCAACCTTAAAAGAGAAATGCAATACAGATTCATGCTCCAAAAGTACTGGAAAGAATAAATCTTTATCAAAATCCAGCTCGCTAAACGTGGAGGCTTACGAGTAATAAGACAACCATTAATCACCATGACATAGGATTAGGAGGCATTTCCAACATTTGGACTTTGTAATTCTCGAAACCAATCGGACTAACAATTAACAAATGTTCAGACGAATAGCTACCAATTGAATTCTGATATCAACAGCAATCTGGAAAAATGGACGAGCAGTCATAATTGGAATTCCAGTTCAATACATACATTCTCGCCCAAAGAGCAAAGCCATGGAAACTCACAAACGAAATCAATTAAAGTAATTGGAAATACTCACAAGCGTTTCGGGGTCGGCGGATGTAGCTTCCTGCTGGGCACAGTGAGTAAGGAAGGAGAGGCGACGGCCATGGAAGCTGCTCTTCTTGCTGCAGCTGCTGACTACGGATATCGCAGGCACGAAAGAAGAGAGCAACAATCCCTTGAGAGGTTTCGGATGAGAGAGGGAGAATAGAAGGGGTTTGGGTTTGGTGGAGTCTAGGGTTTTGGGGAAGGTGAGAGCAGAGAGAGCCGGAGGAGGAGAGGTCAAGAGGGTTTGGTTCGAGAGCGAAATCGCCATTGTAATGGAGAAATTATTGGATTGGAGCAGCAGAATTTGCAGAGCGAGCTGCTGCCGGTTAAAGAGCGAAATGGAAGCTACCAGAGTGTGTTTGGAATTAGGATTAGGGAAGAAGAAGAAGAGGTTGAAGGGGAAGGTTGCTAGCCAAGGTCAAAATTAGTCGAGCAAAGGAGAGAGTCTGGATTTCCATCAACGAAATTTCCCTTCGATGGTATCAAACAAAAATATAAGCCGTTGATATCTAAACATTTCGATCTAACGGTTCATATTTTACGGATAAAAATGTAAAAGTATGATCTGCTCTCCCCGCTAACAAAATCCATCGGTCGTCGGAGCTCTACCACCGGCCGATGGATTTGTGTGTCCACACGTCCGCTGCCATTAGAATTTAGTATGGTCTCATGGGACCCCAATATTGATCACAAAGAGAACATGAAACTTAGTCCGACAAGAACGAAGTCTCGACTGAAAGGTACGTAGTCGCTCTTTCGAAGTGGCCCATCCCTCTGAACCCTATTGGTCGAGCATATTTAAACCTACGAAGTAGCTGAATCATTCCATAATAGAGGTTAGAAGGCTGACACGAGAATGCTTCTATTCTAGGAGATTCAATTAAGATGCTCTTAAATAGAAACAGAATAATCCGATTTTTCATCCGCAGAATCATAAAAATCTTAAAAAGCAACCACTAACACATCTATAGAATCAAACAAGGAAGATGCGTTGAAAAGAGTAAGTAAGTTCAAGCTTGAGTGCCCTTTTTTAGGATCGGTTTTAGTGTAGTAAAAAAAAAAAGAATTTTTAAGTTTTGTGAAATGATGAAGGAAGACCATGCCATTAAAGGAAGGGTGGTTTGCTGTTCGTCAAGTTAGAGAAGGACTTACACCATTCGGGGACCAAGGCTGTGTAGTTTATGCGAAGCAAGCCTACCCAACTTCGCTTTACCCGCCCCTTCTGCCATTGATGGAAAAAATCCCACCTAGTACTCAAGATCCAGGACTGAAATCCTACTATTGCTTTCTCTCGAAAGGGAAGAGGGAACTCACCACCCCAATATTGTTCACATAAGTCCTCTTTATCAACGGTCGTGTATAAATTGAATGAAAACTGTAATGGTAAATACAAGTCAAATGATATACAAAAATCATCGAAATCTAGTTTTAATTCAAGGACCTATAAATTATGGGCCCACCATGCTTTTGTTGCGCCACTCTTCTTAATCATTGTCATCAACTTCTATTTACATCATGTTTATGATTCAATTTACTTCCATTTCTTGCACCTATGTTCACTGCTACTCTGTGTATTGCAAGCCTGTTCCTTGTAGTAGACTCCATCGAAAGGACTACCAAGTTTGTAGTCGGGCTTTTTTCATAAAATGATAGACAAATGATAACTAGCAAAAGAGACTACAAATATTTATCAACTGGAATACTTAATGTAGAAAATCTAGAACTGAACATACATACCAGTGTCTGTGGCTTCCATCTTAAATTAAAGATAATACGTTCTAATAACATAACATCTAACTATGCTCAAGTTTGACACTCTTGTTATTCCTCATAGCCACCTCCCCATATTTGGCCAGGGTCGCCACAGAATGCCCAGAATGTGCCATCATGATTCCTTCCACGGGTCTGTAATCATCGAGGAACGAATTGATCGTGGTCTCCCAGTAGACTGGATCACGGCCAACGGATCGGATTCGGGTCAAATTTAAATCCTCCATGCCAACAAGAAGTCCAGTCTTTTGACTGAAGTAGCCAGACAGAACGTGCCTTATAATTTCAGCTGGACGTCCAGTTCTGGGATTCAATGTCCAGGGAAGAGCATCCAGCTTCAGGATAAAGCAATCTTCGCCATTAATCTTCTTCTCCCCTATGCACCTTGCTTTAGCAAGTAAGCTTGCTGTGGTTCTTGGATCACGACCCTGAATTTAGTTTACACAAGCAAAAAAAGAAAAAAAAGTTAAATGCCTTGGATAACAAATCTGCAGATATCTAGCATGCGTATATAACTGCTAAGACACAGGCACCTGAAGAGCACGACGAAGGGGTCGAACCGGTCCTTTAGTTGTGCGGCCGCGAAGCAAAGACGTTTGGCGCCAAACAAGCTTGCGCCATCGCAGCCAGAATGAAGCTTGCTGCCACCTACAGCAACCTCAACATACCACATGTCTGGATTCATCTGACAGAGAAAGAATCCACCCGTCTTGGCACCACAAGCACCGTTCTGATTCTTCAACACTTTTGTGGCGTTATCGAATTCCAAGGTCACCATCAAATGAAAATTGTTCATTTAGTGATTCAAGTCCATGATTAAGCCACACCTTTCTTTCAGCGGTACTCTTGTTCATTCGTCCATTCTGTATTCTCATTGTTTGTGGTCTTACATTACTTTTTTCTCATCGATGCTGGTTCTTGTTTGTTGTGTGGGATGTTGATGTAGCTGGTAAACTGAGGCATCTAATTGCTGAAGCTTGCATTGCAAGAAATGTGTTAAGACACATCTGCGTACTTGTGGGCAGGCTATGTTGGTGCATGCACCAGTCAGGTTCCTACTCAGATGCCTGGTTGGTCATCGTTGATAAAAGCTTCAGCACTAACTCCTGCGATGATGAGCACTTTGGTTGCAACTCCTGCTTCCTGGTATGCTCCGAAGTTTTACGTCTCTGTTTACATTGGGAGAGTACGCACTGGTGTTCTTTGCGGTTCTGTACGGGATATACGCGTGGGTATTTGTTCATGCACTGAACTGGGTATTGATGATCCTTCCAGGAAGAAAAAGATGTCATCTGAAGTCTTTGATCTTTTGTAGAGAAGAGTCGAGGTATATCCATTCATTCTCTTCAAAGGAAATTCTAGTCTTTTGTTCTCTCGTGTTTTTGGACTCAACTTTGGTTGGATTTGTAGACCGAGATTTTGAAGCCAGAGGCTACTCGGGCAGTGCAACGCGGCTTCTCAACGATCTCTTGGATATGCACGACGGACGGTTTCAACGACGAAGGATGGATGAAGAACTGCAAGAAGCTCATGATCTATACGTTCCCATGCGAAGATCCATTCACCATTCTCGTATCAGCAGGTTTCTATATCAATCAGGTATCTTTTCGTCTCGATTCTAGGATTTCCAGTAAGTTCAAAGATAAGGTTTTTCATTTTCTGGTGTCGGTTTTTTTTTATACAGCATGATGGGCCAGACGACGAGGATGTTCTTTTAAGAGTCGATTTTGTGAGACACGTTGACGAGTTGCTGCAACAAGTGAAGGCGACTGAGCAAAATGAAGGATAGAAAGAAGGAGGAAAGCTTGATCCTGAAGCTATAGCTAACAAACTGAAGCAGCAAGAGAAGCAACGGACAATCCACAAGGTTGAAGCTCTGCTAGAGCTTGCTGTTAACCTCAAATGGTAGAAATCCTTATATGGTTCAATGAAATCGGTTGTGATTTTAACATCTCTGATCAGTTTCTGTTGTTGTAGTTTAGGACCAAAAGATGATGATTCTATGATCTGTAAAGTTAGAATCAAATTTTGATGCATACAAGAAAAAGTTAATATTTTCCCTGGGAAATACTGATGAATTTGCAGGCTTTCATCTGCCAAATTCAGTGAACCACCGCCAACTTCGGTTCTAAACAGGTAAGTCGAAGAAGCTGCTGCTTTCTTCAGCTCCTCCTCTGGAGCAACGAAAGGTCGGGACTTAGCATTCAGTGCTCCCAAACTAAGCTTTGTCATTACGACATTCAATCCTACACCGATTCCTCTATTTCCAAATGATCCGTTTTGGGAAATTGCACAATGTGAGACAAAATTGGGTTTAGCACCGCAAATTGACAGCAATGGAGAGAGAGTTCTCATATTTATCGGTTGTCAAACCCTAATCAGTGCATAGAAAAAAAAGTTGAAGGACAGTGGAAGTAGACATGCATTGAGGATTGGAGAGAGTGAGGGAAGTGATCAAAGAGTTCGGGGTTGTCTTCATTGAATAACAGTTGAAGTTAGAAATGCACAAAACACCCTAAATTTATACCCAAAATTATACGAATATGCATGGAATGTCGCTTAAATGAGGGCGATGAACACGAAAATCGAATGTCACAAATACTCTCACACTTAAGTGTTGCTTGTCCTGAAGCAAAAGACTGATAAAAGCCATGGAACACATCTATAATAAATTAAACTTAACGAAGCAGAGAAAATCCATAATCCTCAATGCACTCCCTAAATTTGCTTAATAGACAAATGAACCTTTAAACAATCCGAAATAAGATGTAAAGGCCTCACAAGAAGTTCTCCAACTTGCCACACATCATCATACATGTTACATCAACCATCTAGACTTACTCTCAAGGGGATTAAACTCAAAGATAACATCAATAATGAACTCACTCACAGTGTTTCAAGGATAGTGTTTATGCACTCATCATCATCTCTGAAGTGTGCTTCCAACACTTGCACATCAACCTACTCGTATCATCACATCAAGGCACTTCAAACACTAATCCAAAGGTCTTTTATTCAGCTTTGTAATGTGGACATAACAGAGAAGATAAGGTGAAATGATTTTGGTGGAGAATGTACACAGTGGTGAACGACTCGGTCTACTCTAATATAGAGTTAAGTTACTACTTACAAACAACATTATGAAAGGATCTAATTCAACCAAGAGCTTCAAACTAGCTCATTTATCCCTTATGCAAAAACCACTACTTTGAGCTTTTGTGCTCACTTATACAACTAACTCAAGACCTTTTGGTCCTCTTTTTGATATTTCTATTTTCTTATCTCGAGACTGGATTTTTACTTGTATCCTTTTTTTTATATATTTTCACCATTTTTTTTGTTTTTCTGATTTTTCGAGATTCTACACAAACATCAATGATGAACAAGGAAAACTAAATACTCCCGCATTTTCAAAATTTAATAACTTTGACTCCTAGACTCGATCGAGTTACATGCCACTAATGTACATATGATTAAATGAAGGCTTGAAAGAAAGGGAATATGATATTATGGGGGTTATAAAAAAGGCTTTCTCGGTATGATTGGGTTACCTAAGGGAAAATATAAGGACAGGATGGATATTTTTTGTGAAACTTTTCTAAGTGCCTCTATCATTTTAGTGCATTAGTATTGAGCAAATTCAGAGCGGTATCATGCAAGTATCAGACTAAAAACAAACTGAGAAGACTATTCAAATCAATTTTTTCAGAACAAATCTACTAATAAAGCAGATAATCTATACTACAAAATGGTCTTTTAGGCCTCGCATTGTTTTGCTAGATGGTAATTCAGTAACATGCATGCCTGGTCACATCAAGTTGGAGAGTTTGTGCTACTTTAAACACATCAAAGTAACTTTAAAGAACGAATCTATAAACTTTTATCACATGTCTAAACTCCTATCAAATCTAAGTTCACAAGTAATTCAACAATTCAAGTGCACAAATTCAACAAATCAAAAGATGGGTCGGTAGGCAGAGCAGAATCAAGAGTGTCAACATTCACTTTAGCAAGGTGTGTTTCATTCAATTTAACCTTAGAGGATGCAATCATGCTCGAGGTGGGACTAGATATCTCAAGGAAAATCTTCTCTCCTCTAATCCTCAAAGTCATCCGTCATGCCTGCACATCTATGATGGCACCAATAGTGACTAAGAACGGCCGACCAATGATGAGAGGAGTTTTATTGTCCTTTCTGATATCCATTACCACAAAATCAGCAGAGTGAAAAGCTATCATGCACATTCACTAGCACATTTTCTACCATCCTTAGAGTTTTCTTAACGGACCTATCAGCAAATTGGACATTCATATCGCTCGGAATTAACTTAGACAGTCCTAAATGCTTAAACATGGGATATGGCATGATGTTAATACTAGCACCTAAATTAGCTAATGGTCTATCAACATGATGATTATTAATAACACAAGAGATTGAAAAGCTCTCTAGGTCTTTTTGCTTGGGTTGTCACCTTAGCCTGCAAGATCGTTGAGCATTCTTCACCAAGTGTTGCTATCGGGCGACCTCTTCTTTCTTCTTCCCAAGCAGTAACTTCTTCAAAATTGCTGCATACGCTGGGACTTTGGTAACGGCCTCCAAGAAAGGGAGACAAACTCCCTGGTTGCGGAGTAGTTCCGCATATTTGTCATCGTCTGTCGGCAAGCTCTTTCTTCTAGGGGTTGTTGGGTAACGCGGCTTTGGCCTATATCTCTCTATCTCCTCAGCTGTGAGGATGAAGTTTGTGTTTTCCGGCAATCGAGCCTTTCACGGTGGTGTGCTCCTCTCAATCAGAGCTCCCTGCTTTAGCTGATCAATTTCATAGGCATCTTCAATTCCATCATACCTATCCCATATGGATATGGCATGTGCTCCCTCTGTGTGTGATTTTCCTGGACGTTGATGATTGTTGGGATTTTTCTTGGTGTTCTTCGAGGGCTGTCCTTGAGGCCTCTGATCAACCCTCTATGCCAAAGCTGTGTAGGACGCATCCATCCTCTAAATCATTGCTTGCTGACCTTGCAATATATTGCTTTGATTTGCTATATTATCTGGTCCTCCGACTTACTCTAGGATTATTGTTCCAATTTTTCCTATAGAGTTGTCAGCGGCTATACCCTCTATGTGCGGTGAATGGATCGTTTCAGTCGGGTCTTTGGGCCGAACTCAATGGTTCAATTGGTGTGGGCCCATCAACCATAATAATTAAGTTTTTCACCAATTCATCTGGAACATTTTCTTCTTAAATACACTTGTTGTTACCTTAATACAAAAGAAATACATAATGATTTTCAACAATGATCCCTGTGAATTATAAGTATGCTTTTGTATTTCGTGAGAAACTCTCATGTGCCAAGTAATGCAGGGCCTTATGTACATAAAGAAAGAGGGGATAACGTGCATGGTTCCACATTGTTTATCACTTTTGTTTTACTAAATAGAGACCAAATTCAATGTACGTACGTAAGACTGATTGATGAACTCTGGTTTGGTTTGGTTTGGTTTGGTTTTGATTGTGGGAAGACATGCATGGGACCCCATTTCTCCATGCTCGAACAGCTCATGTGCATAATCTTCTGGGTTCATATTCTCAAATTTTTACCATGATTTGAAAACGACAAACACCCATTTCTTTTTAAGATTTCTTTTGCTTGGTTTTGGGTTTGTTGTGTTCCAAGTGTAAAGGACAAAAGGGTAACGGTTCTTCTTCTTGCTTGGGTATGGGCAAGACTATGGACTTTGATCGCCCATAGCTATATGTTGGGTCCTGTGGACTTATCGGAATGGTTTTGAACGGTTCGAGCCACAAGGATGTAATGTTGGGTTTTTTGTTTTCGCATAAATTAGTAGTCTTTGATGTTAATGTATGATATATGGGGTGAGTGTTTAAGTAAATGATATACGATTTATTTTTGATCATTTTTTCAATAATGTTAACTATAAGGATGCAACTAGTTCGGCTCAATCACAAACACATGATGGGGTGAGTTAGTGTATAAATCCATTGATTACGAAAAGGGCTTGTGATGGATGACAAGATGATGTTTGAACATAAAACATCTCATGTCCAAAAAGAGTATGTAAAATTATCTCCTCGACTACGTTGAGATCAGTTTAGCGTGATTATCATGCGTCGTTGTAGGTAGAGTTACATTGTTCACTAGCCAAGCTGTTCGTGAGCCCTCAGCTCGAAAAAGGATTATTCTTGAGGTTGAACTTGAGTCAGTGTCTCGACTCAATATAGATTGTAGCCGGCTCCAATCAACTATATTGCAAGTTAGTAGGCTTAATAATTAAAGCAACATGTAATTTGTCTTGAGTATCATAATATTACAAAATTATGTACTTGTGATTGTATTAATTAATAAAAACGCAAATAATACATGGTTTAAATGGAAAAAGAGTATAAAACTTGTAAAATTTAGAATAATTTGTTTATTTTATCGACTCGTCTATGTTTTTAGTATCCCAATTTCAAATTAATTAATTAAAAATTTGATACTTCAACATTTTAAAAAGAGAAATTCAAATTGAGCTCGATGTTAGCTAGTCGATAATAGTTGATTTAATATGGACGAGCTCCAACCCAATAATATTATACATCATGACTCATACAAATTTAGATTTGATTGAGTAGGAAATATATATATATATAGACATTTGATTTCTGATATCATAATCACTGTTTAGGAATCTTAATTAGTTCAGCAACTTTGATTAGACATGTCACATGATCTTTCATTTGTTTTTATCTTTCCAGAATAGTATTTAATATAACTTTCATAAAGACAAAAGTCCAAAAGGGTTGTCAATGGGTTCCCCTGGTTCGATCACAAGATCTGAACAAATGATTTCTGGTCCAATGTTCCCCCCCCCCCCCCCCCCTGCCCAGTTCAATGATCATTCATATGCCTCTGCTAGATTTCAAAACCTTGATCTTTGTGTATCATACATCAGACAAAAGTGCCACTTCCAAGCAACTTTGTAAATAAATATTCTTCTACATCCATCGTTCGTATATATTTCTTCATCATAAGTAACTTGTAAGACTCTAATTCACAGAGATAATTACGATATTTAACCAACCTAAAAATTACGTCATGGGGAAATTTATAATTCATAAATGTAGTGCTTAGTGAGGGTTGGAACTCGGAACTAGAGAATTGCAATCAATCTATTAATAAGTAATCCTTATCGCGTTTAATTAAAATAATCCAAATTTGAAAAGAAAAAAAACCATTATGGCACGTTTAAATTTGTTTCAACTAAAAAATATGATGATTTTTTTTATATTATTAGTATTACATGATGTTGCGTGCCTAATTGAGTACGGTATTATTAAGTATGAAATTAGTGTGTGGCTTATAACTTCGTAGCATTCTTTTCTCATAAATGAGTTGTTAGGAATGAGTTCTATTTAGAAGTTGTAATGAAAAAAAGAATCAAAGTTTGATATAAATTAAGTTTCTTATTCAAATTTAATTCAGTACATGTTTTTGTCAAACCGACTGCCCATATACATGGGTTTTTTTATGGATAAAATGTAGAAAAAACTCTAGCCTCGCTCCTTTTGCGCCCCCCACCCCCCCCCCCCCGACCTGCTTTTACGGTAATCCGACGGGGAAAAATAATAGAGAAATACATGGTTGGACCCGAAGGAAAACAGCAATATGTCCTAACTAGGTATATATAGGCCTCCCAAGGCCAGTCTGACAGTGATAGAACAAGAGCATCCACCACAACTCAACGGTTAGAGAGGTAACACACTAAGAGCCCGAAAAACGAAAGTAAAACTTCAAGACTTCGTGAATGGCACGATACTGATCAATAATAAAAATAGGTGTGAAAGCCCCGTTAGTCGGTTCCATATACATGGAACGACTCTTCTCATTCAAGGGAAACGGTTATAGAGATGAGAGCCACCCGAGAGTAATGGGGTCAGTTCGGGCGAGATGGGCCGCCCGATCCACCTTGACATTTTGAGCCCGAGGTGAAAAGAATATAAATGGTAGGAAAAGCTGCTAGAATGGAAACAATGCGACCTAGCAGCCTGAAGCAACGCCAGGGCCACCAGTGCTTAGGGCCATGGATGGCAAGAACAAGAACAAGGCAGTCGGACCAGATAGAGGTGGCATGGGCAACACGTGATGCATAGATTGTAGCTTCGAGGAGAGCACGAGCTTCGGCAGCGATTGCAGAAGAGCAGTAAAAGGTCCCAACCCGACCGTCCGTCAGGTGTCCATCAGTATCAGAGACAGTAACACTGAAAGCCGCCTTCCGGGAATCTTCTGTGAAAGATCCGTCGAGTTATATTACCAGATTGGGCGGTTCCATATACATGGTTGAACCTTGTAAGCACACAATAACCAAATCCTTGTGTGTTTGGTTGATGTATCATACCAATAGTAATTAATAAATAACATGAAAGACTTTTAAGACAGAAACCGCAACTTAATTACTCTTTAATTGACAGGACACAAAGAGGACACGGAGCATCAAATTAATGAGAGCAGGGTTTAGTTGGTCTCTGGGCCAACATCCAATCTCTCCTTCGATTCACATGCTCTGCTGTTTGTACACACAGAATTTACCCTTTCTTCACTGTTTTATAATTACTTTTTCTTATGGTCAAGATACCGCTTCAAGTTTCTAAACCGTGTGGTTGTTTTCTTTTGTTTTTACCCTGCTGACCATTACCCTTTCCAATAAAAAGTTAAAAGTTGCGGGAAATTTTTTTTTGATGAATATCAAATTTTTATTTCATCGAAACATAACAAACGTTAATAAAACACAACAAAAAAACAAAAGCAATCTATATTATTTTAATTATATCTAAAACTATATGTACAAATTACTACACTCGTTAATACATCTACTAATATTTGCACCGTATTTTACCATCGAGATTTCCCATGGGTAAATCGTGTGTCTATAGTAAAAAATTGAAGTACGAGAGGTTCTAGTTTTTTAAAATTATTAATCCGGCCAAAAGAGCAGCAGGGATTTCAATTCTCATGCAACCACGTGGCTTACGAGTAATACTGACTTTTCCCCCCAAAAAAAGCAATTATTTTTATTTCCATGCTTTCTTTATAAATGCGCAATTATGTTCCATTTTTTTCTTTGTTATGAGGTGTAATTAAGCAAGTGTATTGACTAATTTTAGGAACAACCACGCACTGAAAATAAGTTGTCATAAACAAATTTGGATCAAATTTGGACTAAATTGACTATAAAGCGGGATTATTAATTTATAGTTTGATGAAAAAGTTAGTAAATCTTCAAATTTAAATTATTATTAGTTGTAATATTTCAATTTTGTTATTAAGTCTTCAAGTCTTCAAGTTTACAGTTTATCGAGCCGAGCTCTGTAGCTCAACAATAGGAGTATAGTCTATTTTGGCGGCAAGAAAAATGTGCAATGGCATCACGTTGCACAAGTATATTGTAGTAAACAACCAAGTAACAACCAGCATCGTGCACTAACATGTTTTCTCATATTGTTCTTCCCCTATTATTTTCGAGGCTCAAGCTCTCTTTATACTGTCTTCTGCTAGTTGAAAGCATAAAGGCCCCTCTCAATAAATGGTCGTGACAATATTATAAATATTTGGACAGTATTTCTCAAACGTTTTCGACTTATTTCTACTTGCCAAATCAACCCGAGAATAGATTTTACTAAATCCCCCTTTGGAAGCCATGTTGTAGCTCCTTGATTATTCTTATTTTTTGGGTTACATTTGAATGATTAATAAAAATCACTTCTCAAAAAGAAGTACAAACACATGACTTGTACAAACACCGGACACATGACACAAGTCCAAACATAGAACAAGTACAAACTATATTCGACAACATCACATTAACACAATATTAATAACATGGACATGTGAAAATATGTATATGATATATTTATAGAAATTAAATTACATAAATAAAAATAGCCTCCCCACATGAAGAAAGTCCAAAATATATGTTTTCCTAACACACCCCATGTGACCCTTCTTCTTTCCACTGTCCTTTTTCTCTTATTTCCCCCATATTTTCTTCCCTCTTTCAGTATCTCTATCGATTACAGTCAGAAATAAAAAAGGATCCAAAGCTAAAACTTGTTGATGAAGAATCCGAAACATTAAATATCATCCCTCCGATGAAAAACGATCGTCAATGGACGGTAACAATAAAGAATTTTGATTAATTAAAAATAAAAACTAAGAATTTTAATCAGTGAAGCTCCATAACCGAATGTCGCCTTCATAAAAGTCGTCGAACATCGGCGGCGCCGGACAGCTTAACGTGACCGAGGAATCATCGAACCCAAGCTCATCAAACCACGCCAAATTACTATTATGCCCCAAGTAATTGTTACCATCACTCTGAACGTAATTACTCGGCTCATAATAATTATAATCAATAAGCGACTGCACCATCTCCAGCGACACGTCATCGTCCGTCTGATCCGACGGCTGCGAGCAGTCCGTCGACGGGGACGACGCCATCGACGAGGACGAGAACGATGAGCAAAGATTATCGGCCGGTAAAGGTTGATGGATAACGTCAGTAGTGTTGGCATTGGCGGCGGCGGCGGCGGCGACACGTTGGATGGACTTGGGGGACATGGGGGCGGCGGAGGAGGTGTAGGTGTAGTAATGGGCGTAGGAAGAGGTGGGGAAGTTGAGAGTGGGGGCGGCGGCGGCGGAGCCTTTGAGGCAGAGAAGGGCGGCGTCGTAGGCTCGGGCGGCGGCTTCCGGGGTGGAGTAAGAACCGAGCCAGATTCTGGTTTTTTGGTTGGGAGCGCGGATCTCAGAAACCCAAGAGCCCCAGCTTCTCATTCTCACTCCTTTGAACTTCTTCACCATAATTGACGACTTGTTCTTGGTAGTACTCTTGTTGACCATGTTGTTGTTGTTCTCTGGAGCTTGATGATCATCCGTCTTCACCATTGTTGAGTGTTTTGGAGTGGAAGAAGGAGGGGTGGTGGGGGATATATATAGTGATGGTGTTGAATGGAGATGGTGGGGTCGGGGGTTGTAGTCAAGCAAAGACTAAAGAGTGAAAGCTAGCTTGTTTTGTTTTTACATCTCTTCTTCACATGATGATGATGATAGTGTATGGATGACAGAGTGTTAATTAATGTAATGTTATGTGAAAACGACAGCGTATGGACTTCACTTGGAAAGCCTTGTTTACTTATTTATCAACTTATCTCGATGTTACAGCTGGATAAACCGTAGGTCAAACTGATTTATACTTGTACTTTTTTTTACATTGACTGAAAAAAGGCACGACTCTAAGGTATACATGAAGCTTAAGTACTGAAAAATGAGGGTGCACAGTACTTGTCCTGTAATTAACTTGAAATTTTCTGAATTTGAATGATGTACTCTTATATGTTTTATTTGTTTTTATCAAGTTTTGCATATACGGGAATATCCAGAGGTGTTCGAAACCCACATGGCCATAATAATAATACATGTTACAAATTAAATGACCTTTAAGTAATTAAGTACTCGATCGAGTGTCTCAACTTACACCCCAAGCTAGCCATCTCCAATTCACACTATATATATAGCATGCACAAAAGGTTCAAGAAAAATACAATGATTTCACTCTCCACCACGTTCCATTCTGAGCATACACTGAGACACGTACGTATTCATACATAATTAGGCAAGCATTTTTGTTTATATATTTATAGGTTAATTATAAGACAAGCATCTAGCTAATAATACAGTCGATGATCCAATCTTTTTTATATATTTTAATTTTAAAATAAATAAAAATCAAACATAGGATTCTCGTGGTCGTGGGTATAAGGTAGCTTCCAGGAGAGGTTAAATTTGGCTTCTGGGGGTGGTCTGATTATTAATTAATTAGGGAGTTAATGAATAATTAATTAATAAAAAGGATTTAGTGTGGATGAAAGGAGACATGATAAATCCAGCTGTTGCTTCTCTGGCATGCACAGTTTCAACCCAACCGCGTCATGCAACTGTACTAGTACTGCTTTCTTCTTATTTCTTTGCACAGTTACGTCAGCTGCAGTGCAGAAAATTATGATCCACAATGATTCAATGTCAATTTCAGGATTATTAAGACTTTTAAGAGTGATTTAATTTTTACGTCGTGATGTGAAAATTCTATTGCCGACTGAGTTGCACGCTCATCCCAATTTTGATTTGGACTATTAATTTCGAGTGTTTTATGATTTTGGTAAGGAAATTTTAAACTCGTCTTAGTGTTTGGTCGTGTTGAAACTAGAGGTACTCAATGAGAGTCCCGGTCATCTTGTTTTATGGTTTCGAATACTAAATTATATGTAAAATTTTGATAATTTTATAATCCGACTAATAATAGGTTAAGTTTTACTCTTATACTTATTTGCTTAGACTACTAGGTTAATTTTAATACGAGGGGAACGAGTTTGTTATTTATCCCGACCCTAGAGAACCATTTAGGCCGATTAGCGGATGGGCCATGTACTTGACAGATTAAACTTTGTACTCACATTTTCTGCACTACATTTCCTATTTTCCTTGTCCCACTCCCAGAATTCAGAAGTATCCCAATCCCCAACTATTTTGATAAAATGGTATTATCCAGAACATGTTCTGTATAGTCTCTGGTCAAAGGCAGCATAGATGCTCTTTGAATTCACAACCCATGGAAATAATTATTAGTCATACGATAACATGGAACTGTGCATGCCAGACATCTGAGTGCATGCAGCGGTCTCTTCACAATGCATGATTTATCGGCATTCTATTACGTTTTATATAAGATTATGAAACTATCGGTTCGAGGTTTATACTATCAAAGTTCTGGACTATGTCTCGGACCACTGAAGATAGTATAGCCCAACGATTAAATTTCGTAATTTAACGGTAATTTTGTTTATGGCTGCGTTTTGATAAAAAAAGTTAAGGATAACACTTCGGTGGAAACATGCATCGGTGTAAATGTGACGTTGTGAGTTTTGATTGGCTTTCTTAATTTTTAGTCATTAAAACTTCTTAAGTTGTGTAATTAACAAGTTGGTTATCCGAAAATTTAGCTATATTCCCGTTGAATATGTTATTTAACATCATCTTTCTCGAAGTTACGACTCATCATCTTCCTCGTTTAATTGAGATTTCCTTTAAAACATATTTTTCTTCCGTTTGTTAGTTTTCTTAATCAATTAAGACCCCATCAATTACAAACTATTCATACGGACCAAATTGTTGCCGGTTTCGTCACGGATGCCAGCAGGAGTGGAAGTGAAATTGACTCCCCTCAACAATTCGCGGCCTCTTGCTCGGGCGAATGGGGAATGAAGGCTTGCAAGTCGAGAAGACTGGCAAGAGCGTCAACGAGGTCTGGTCGTTGGTAAATTGGTAAATCAGCCGATGGGACTCAACGGGAAGTTGATGCAGTAAAGTATGTAGTTGGCCTTGGCCAACGTCAACATCCCGTTGTTGTTCCCATTCTCCACTAAGAAATCACAAACAATGAAGAAACGCGGAACTTTGGCTTCTAGGTTGCACCACTCGAGCCTCCCCTCCCATTATGATTCCAAACAATATCACTATCACAGCCAACATTAACATCCGATCATTGAAACTCATCTTGATTGATTATATTATTTTGTATACACAGCAATGCACGGACTCTCTCTTGATCAATTCCAGCCAACTTCCAAAACCTGGATGCTGTACTCGAATAAGATCCGATGGATTTCGAAACTCGGTCGGACGTCCAGCGAAAGTCAAAGACGAGAGTAGCAGAAATTCGAAAGTCAGGGTTTTCTCCGCAAATAAAAATTACAGAACCTTGCTTAACCTTGAAATTATACGGTATTTGGTGTGTGGAAGATTTAAAGATGAGGATGATTCAACAACACTATTCCTATAAAATGAATCATCCAAAATTATAATGGGAGAGGTGTATTTAAAGAAAAGTTGAAGGCTTCTACGATTTTAATGGTGGATTCACTTTTGTGCTCTGAAGAAGAAAAAAAAGATAAAGGAAGAAACATTAAAATAAGAAAAAAATGAAGATGTTAATGTTTGATAGATTTTAACTAATTAAAAAATATTAATAATTGATTTAAAGATTATTTCATTTTTAAAGGCTAAGCCAACATTTTGTAATAAAATATAAACCAGCCAATAGTATACTGCCACGTGGAGTTTGTATCCAATACATGTTTGGAGTGTCCGCCAAAAGTTAAATACAGTTGGTATGTTACTTCACGCAATTTGTAAATTGACTAGTATATCCTTAATAAACATTTATTTATTACTTTGAAAAAATAACTAATAAATCGTATCATATTAATCATTAAAGGTGACTTCAAAATTCTTCTTTTTCTCATAAAATTTATGCTCTTAACAATGATGGTTTCAAAAATTGCTCTCTTCCTAAATTCACTTTTTCATAAAACCTTTATATTAAAAATAGCAAATATTTTTTTATTAAAATATAAATTATATAAAATAAACTACGAACGACATATAGTGACACCAAAAATTAATTACGTTGCCTTTTTGAATTTGGTTTGTAGATCTACTAAATGCTTTTTCTCAGGAACATTCATAATTATTGCCCACTTGCTTGCTTGAAAGAATTGTTCCTCCACGTGGACATGGGCTTTATAATTTAGAATAAAGAACCCCAAATTTATTCATTCATTCCAAAAAAAGACTGCTGAAAAGTGAAAATGGTTGTGTCACATGATTTTAAATGTGGCATCAACGAATTGTTAATGTAGTGGTATTAGAAATTTTGAAAAAAACAAGATTAAGATTTAATTTTTTATAATAATATTAAGGAAGAATTAAATTTTAAAATTTAAAAGTTTTAACTGAATTAATCCGCTAATAAATCGAATATTAAGATTGACACAAAAAATGTGGCGTGACAATTGCGAGTGTTTACGCCGGTATTGGAGAAAAAAGTGTGCAACTGACAGCCTAATTAAGTAAGTACACATGCATTTTGCCATCGTCAAGAACATGGTCTGGCCTGACTTTTTTCCGTTTACTTTCACACCTTTGCTCGGGAAAGGATTCAGTCAATTTCTCTTTAAATCATCTTTTATGGAAGGGATTAAAGTCCTAAAAATTTATTTAAAAAATTTAAATGTTTTTCCATGGGAATTCTATAAATATATAATTTTAAATTTTAAAACTTTTTATCTTATATTTAGTTCGTCAAAGTCTCAAAGTCTTAAATTTACCTCACTAATGCGACGGTCTGTATTCGCAAAAAGAGTTTGTGAAAAGTTGTGATTCATTTCCATTTCCCCCTTCGTTTTAATTTTTGCAATAACTTTTTACTTTAATTCCGATTAAAATAATTTTTATATCAAAATTCCTATCTTTTAAAGACGAATATAACAATATCAATTTTGAAAATATTTTTGTAATTATGATGTCATATTAAACGAGAAAAAATTATAGGTGAAGTCTAAAAAAATTACACTGAAATGTTCGTTTCAATTAATTAATGATATCTACATAAAAAATTGATCAAAATGTTAAAAAAAATAACAAAATTGACACTAAATTAAACTAACACGAAAAAGGTAAGAGTATCAATCATAAATATAAAACTACACCATTAGAGCAAAACACCTCTTTGAAGTCTTAAAATTCTAAATATAAAACTCAATTATATGATTTTGAATCCTAACATTGAAGATGACCTTATGAGAATGAACCAAAATTTTTATCAAGGGAAAGCACTCCATGTTCATGTTAAGAACGTAAGCTACCAGACCAAACGAGCGGCACTGAAAGATAGCCTGCTAACTGTCGGAAGGTCGGAAAGTTGGACACCCTCAATGACAATAATTATTACATATCGATTAATAGGGGAGAGACGTACATATTAAAGATTCAAAGAGATACCAATAAAATACACCACTTGCACTTTATTGAAAAAAACACAATGCACCAAGGTAACACCAAAGGATAGACCGTGAATTTTACGAAGTTATTTCGACAACACAAGTGTCATATGTGTCGAATGGTTCCTCTCGTTATGGTTCTATGCAAAACAATTCAACATGGTCTAGACTGGACGAATTGATTTTGGTTTCTAATGATTCTAAAGATTCAATTAAAACTAACAATTGTGATTTAAATTAGGAGGAGAAGACAAGTTCTTGGAAGAGATGATTCATCAAGCTCAACTTCCTAATAGTAGTCAGATCAAGCAACGTTGGACTTGGATTGAACAAGACGATTCCTCTTATCACTCGTATGAATCCGCGACACGATCATGCACACAGATTACCACTACTAGTTTCCCAATCAATGTTGGAATATCTCAACTAGACTAACCAGTAATGAGCACCGATAAGTTCTACAAAGCGATAAGGTGCTCTTTAAGAATTAAAGGAAATCAAAAGTAATTGAAATTAGTGTTGACTTGGCGCATCAACACCTAAGCTACTGATACCCAACTTGGTCCATTAGGTGCAAACCAGAGCGTCCGCCAATTATTTGATGAACAACCGTTAAAACCAAAAGAAGCACGAAAGGTAGAATCGAGCTATCGGCTTACCCCACCGTTAATTTTCTTCTATCATAGATTGTTAATCATATGAATTCCAGAGTCGATCAAACAGAGGATATCATAGATTTTTCCTACTTCAAGTCGTAACAAGAACAAGGTTGAAAACCCAACAATCATAACAATCTTTCAGTCAAATCCAATTATCCAACAATCGTCGACCCTATACTTTTAGGGAGAATATCATAGCTCAATTTTTACATCCCAACCAAGAAACTCTAAAGAATTAGCTACTCGTGACTCTAGAAGAAGAGAAAATAGAATAAGACCTAACCACCATCTTGTTGAATAGATAATGAATTGATCTTGCTCCAATCTTCGCTTTTGATCTTCTAGCTTCAATCCTAACTCTAATCTTCATAATGTCTCCATCGGATCTTTAATCGGACTTCTAGTGATGGAGATATGGTGTTTTTGCAAAGAAAAGTCATGAAAAATCGAGGGAATTCGTTGGGGAAGCAACCCTTTCTCTTTCTTCAAAATCGGACTTTTATAGGGAAACTACAAAACCCGGGCAGTGCACCCCCAGTGCTGAAATAACTTTCGTTGCAAATAAGGGTGCACGGCATGAACCTCCTTTTGCTATGAGGCCACTTTTGTGATTTAGCGTTGCACGACGAACAACTCTTCTGCTTCACCATTTCTTGTCTTATTCTTCCGTCCGAGCTCCAATCTTACTCTATTCCGTACCCAAAGATTCGTAACCAGACCCTCTATCTCTAGAGTACATGTGGATAACAAGTACTACAAAGAAACACATCAAATGAACCACAACGGTCCAAGCGAACGGGTGTAGGCACATAATGCCAAAACATGAAACCACATAGAAATGAAGCACGAACAAACTAATATTTACTCAAAAAGTTTGCAGATAAGGATAGATAATCACTACAAATCCTAACACTATTAAAGCTACTATACCAAACGGGTGGCATGGAAAGACAACCTGCCCAATACCGGAAGGTGAAAGTGTGTCACTCTATACATTTGATATTGTGCGATTCAAATTAATCAAGAGTGAGCTTATAACCTTTTATTAGACAAATAATCTTGATTAGACTTTTACAAGATAATAAGAGTACCTATGTGATAATTTGAAGTAATAATTAACCAAGTCTAAGATATCTTAGTTATTTAATTGAACTTGATCACTTGAAAGATACATAATCCTTCACATAATACTATAAGAATAAAATACATGATATATCCGCTATTCGATCGGTTACACAGACTACTTTGATATATTTACTTCCGATCCGCCTCTTTAGTGGCGGAATTGGGGCCCGAGCAAACCCGGGCCACCGTCCAGGGTCCCTCACCGCTAGAGCTCCTAATCCCTATGTAAAACTAGTAAGTTTTCAAATCTCACCTAATGTGTTTCCGAACCTTGCCTACTATATCTTCAAACCAGCTAAATGTTGCACCATTATTTAAAATCCAGTCATCATATATGGTTATTTTAAACTAGATTGAGAATCTCGACTCCTGGTCTTGACTACTAAAATTTGGAAATTCTTGATGATTTTATAATTCGGCTAATGATATTTGAAATTTTGCTCTTATACTTATTTGTTTAGACTAAATAATCATCAAAGTTAAAACTTATAACCAACCTATTAATAAATAATACCCATAAATTTTTAATTCAAACACCATATGTATAAAAAAAATTGCTAGTAACACATTCAATTTTGTTTTACCCAAATACAATACAAATGCGTTTAAGAAATGTATGTGTTGCTAGCAATTGAAAGGACATACAAATGTATTTATCAATCACCTATTCAATACACAAAAGTTCATTCGAAAATTTAGAATTATTAATAAAAAAAATGTTAAGACTTGAAATTCAATCCAGAATCTCTAACCATTCTAGTTGACAGGGTTAATTTTTAGAGTTGAAATTCCGCTCAGAGTCTTTAATCATTCCAATTCCTCCCTCGTCAATGAACCGTGTGATTGAAAGTGTGATATTGGCTTATAGTAGCGTAGAGTGGATCCCAATAGCCGTCGACTACAAGGCTCCAGCTAGCTATCATTGTTGAGATAAACTATACGACCATATCTTCATATACATCATGGAGATCGAGTTGTTAGCCCAATTGATAGCTGAAGTAGTACTTTTGCACCCCCCACACACTAAAATAAGCCAAGGGAAGGGGACGAAACGGTCAAACAAATTCCAAAAAAGATATGGGGATATGAAAAAATAAAAGAAAAAACACCCACATGGAGATCATATTTTGCCTCTTCATCCTCCAACATGTTGTATTTTTCCTAATTCTGACATTTTCCACCCCATTTCCTCCCCCCATACCTTCCCATGTTATACCATCGTCCAAAATTGTACATGTCTTGTTCTCATATGTGTCTTGTCTTCTAGCTACCTATATTACTATTTACATACTATTTACTCTTTACGTATTTGAATACTCCGATATTTATCTCATCATTCTGTTTAAAATTTGTGAATTTTAAAATGTAGGGTTACTTTAAAATTTAAGATTAATTTTAGGGTTAACATCTCTAGTTTAGAGTTTTTTATATGGGTTTAGGTTGTGAGTGGGAATTAGTATTTTAGAGCTTTTGGGTGTTAGTGGTTTAGTGTTTAGGGTTTATAGTGGAGGTTTAGGATTTATGTTTTATGGTTGAAAAAAATTTTAACGTATAAAATTTAGTGGGTGTGTGATATTATCTGAGTATTTAGGTAAACGAATGATCCAAAAATCATTCAACGCCCACTAAGTCGGTTTAGATTTTCAAATTTGTTGGGAAGATTTCTCCTCTCATTTTTAATACCATATTTGAATAGGAAAATGAAGTGCAGGGAGTTGCACGTAATATAAAATCACCTTGAATCATCCCAAGTGATTTAAAAGATGATTTAAAATCGTAAACATGAGATTCACCAAATCATAGTGATTTGGGTAAAAATTACCAAACTACCGAAAATAATATTAAAAATATATCAATCATTTGACAAACAATTATTTGATTATAAAATTATTTTCATAAATTACAATTTCTATTTTAACTTTTAAAATCCCACTAAATAAATAAATTATTTACAAAATCACTAACTATCTTAAATAGCTTTTAACCAAATTCCAAAATCAAACGCATCATCGTCACATTTTTTCGAAATAGGGCCTACAAAAGGCCGGGCCGGCTTATCCAGACGTATAATTAATTTCAACGCGGCTTTCAGCATTTCTATGCAACGTATCTGAACGAATCAATAATCAGATAGTGTAGCTGTACGTAGGGACTTACTTTGGTTAAGGAAGGTACGTACCACGGATGATCATGTCGTACGGTTACTTTCCCCCCCTGCCAGTTAAGCATACATATACAACTCGTTATTTTTATTTTTTATAAAGGGAAAATAGTCATTTAGCCCCCTACAATTTACCCATTTGACAATTCCCCTCTAGAAGTTGAAGTAGAGTTCTTCTAACTTGTAAGTATGCTAGCTAGCTAGCTTAGTGTTTAACTGTTTACTCCTGTCTTAAACTAGTTTCTTCAATCAATTGGAGCCATTAAGATGAAGAATACGATTGTCTCTATTCTTTCTCCACCAATCAAACATAAAAGTCCCTGTTGTCCTTCCCCTGCCTCTACAGCTCCGATTTTGCACGATGAACTTTTTAATTTTCGCAAAAGTCATCGACCCATCATCGGAAGCCACTGATGCTCCACAATCTTCCCAATCGAAAACCCAGATTGTATCCAAGATTCGATTCCTCAAACGACACCAGTTTGATTTTCAGGATTCCTGAATCAACCCTATCTGATAGAATAAGCAAGGAATTTGTCTCCGCCGCCGCAAGGTCAGCTCCATCTGGGTGGAGTTGGAAGGTAGTTCCATGAGAGATTGAGGTTGTCGTATGCGAGAGAATTTGCTAAACTAATTGAGGCCATTACTACGACGTATGTGCTGGGAAGTTTGGATGGAAGATGACGTTGGGGGAGCCGGGGAGTTTGAAGTTTTATTATTTTTCTGTAAAAATTAGTTTTATTATTATTATTCAAGTTGACTAGGATGTTAAGTTGCCCGCCACATCAGCATTTGACGGAATTATTAGTAGATTTGGACGGAAAACATAACGAAAGGATATGATTGGTTAAATGATCAAAGTATAGAGGGGCAAACGGATAATTCAATAGTACAGGGGGCCAATTGCCAAATGAGTAAAGTGTAGGGGGTCAAATGACCATTTTCCCTTTTATAAATTATCAAAAGATTGGATTCATAGATTGATTACCAATTTGCTAGCTGTATATGTAAGTCTGCTACCTTAAATGAATGGAGAAGACTACTTGTATACTACTATGTATAATAATACTTAAATACACAGATTTTCAGCTGCTTCCTTTGTTCTGCTCAAATATAATATCAGCTAGCAAGGATAAGATTTTTTTATCGCATCATTTTCGATAAAAAATGACACGATCGCGAACCATCTTGAAATGAAGGGACAAGGGGTGGAGGTGGGGGTGAAGGTTAGGGTCGGGGTTAAGGGTGTGCCGACTTTAAGGTGGTGAAAACTAGCTAGTGGAAGAGAGAAAAGCTAACTATATGTAAAACGAGGAAAAAAATGCAATTGAATTATGTTATAAAAAGAAGAGGAGGTCGATACAAAATTTAACTATGAAAACATTATTATCCATTATAACGTGAACTTCTAATTATTAAAAGTGTCCAATAAAATTAATAATGACAAACATTATTTACTTATTCAAAATAGCTTAAAAACCAAACATAATATCAATCTGAACGCCTTAGACCTATCCACCGTCCATATGTCTCTTGTCTCCCTCTCTTTGCATACATCACCCGCATACCCCACTCCCAACACCATCATACTAACAACCTACACATCTTGCTAGAAAACTCTCAATGAACTGAAAAATACTTAAAAAAAAATGCTTACTCAACCCAATTCTCTATTATTAAATTATTTATTACTCAGATCAAAACGACTTAACGAAATTGAAAATACATATATCAAAACAAAAATTAAGAACAACCTCAAACAAGCAATACTCATACAACACCTTAGTCCATACTTGAAAATCCATGAGAATCCAAGCCATAATTTGGGTCAAACATTCCAAATTGAACACAATTGGGCCTCATACTTTTTTCTTCCCCATTAAACCTGGGCCTCTCTATACACCAGAGGGCCCTGACTATACACCAGAGGGCCCATTTTCATAATCTGCGAAATGTTCTATTTTTCTGTCCACTTTCGATTTCCTTGGGCCAATCCCTTTCCAAACGGGGCGCACCCGAAGAAGCATGACGATGAACTTGACGGCGGCGGCAATATCGGCGGCGAGGCCATCTTCCCTGACAATCCTCAACAAACGCACAGCCAGACCACTCTTCACTCCTCTGGCGTCCCTATGCTCTTCTTCTCCAACGAGGAAACTGGTGCTCTACTCAAAGCCCGGATGCTGTTTGTGCGATGGCCTCAAAGAGAAGCTTCAAGCCGCTTTCTCCCTCTCCAGTCCTTCTCCCCTCCACGACGTCGATCTCCAGGTCAGGGATATCACCACCAATCCGGATTGGGAGAAAGCTTACCAGTACGAGATTCCTGTTCTAGCCAAACTCCATTCTGATGGCACCGAAGTTAGTCATTTCTTTCTTTCCAATTGAAATTTTCTATTTCAATTTTTGCTCTGTTTCCCCCAATTCCCAACCCTAATTCCGTAAAATTGGATTCATGTGATAATGTTTGGAATCAGCTGACTCTTGATTTTGCTGTTTACCTAGTTGATGGATTGAATTGAGCTTTTTGCTCAATTACCGATCAAATGGATGACCAATTTGCTATACTATTTGTCTATTTACTCTTTAAGCTGATTGGTTCTGGAGGGTTCCCAATTGTAAATAAGACGCAACAAAAATACAGTGTTTCTGGATGCTGGCGTTTGATTTGTTTGTGCTTCACTTTTGTGGTAGTGGTAATCCCTTTCATGTCTTGAGCTTAGGTGGTTGGACACGCAATAATCTTATTAGCAATTATGTAACCCTTCCATTGAATTTTTTTTACCGACAATGGCAAACTAATCATCATGCATGGTCTGCGTCTTTTTTTTTCCTCCATCAAAACCTCTCGCATTTTCATGGTTTCATTTAGCAAGTTTCCTTCTTTTCAGCTAAACATTTGCATGCTTTTCTATGGTGGAATCCTTTCGTCATTCACCCATCAAATCAAACCTCTTTCTTTATGGAATATACTAATCTCATTTGACTGGTTAGTGATTAGTTTTAAGCTGACCCTACTCTGATTCACAATTAAGATGGGCACAGAATATACTTATCCATTTGCTGATATTATTTAGCTTTTCGTGTAACTCGTAACTCGATCTAAAATCATCTGGTTCAGGAGATTCTGCCAAGATTATCGCCACGACTTGGAGTTGAGCTTGTACAGAAAAGGATAGCAGCTGCTTTCACTCAATAAAGAGCCACCGTGTTGCCAGGTTGTATTTTACTTGTTCTTATCCAACAAAAATTTCTGGTTGCAAATTGCAAAGTGTGACATGTTATAAACATTTCTTTTGTTGGTAAGTTGGGAGGATAATGTTGGGAAGTCCATTGATTTGATAGCAGCGTTCTTGCATCATTAACGCCTTAAGCTCATATCTCAATTAAAACAAAAGCATTGAGAAAAACCTAGTAGCTTGATGAGCTTTATCAATGTCCCACACTCGTGTGAACCTCCACCGGATATGACTACTCTGTCCATTACTTTCCAGTAACCGATGCAAAGCACGTTTTTTTGCGTAACTTGTTTGTGATCCTTATAGTCACCATCTGTGCCAAGTCAGAGCTTGCTTAGATGAAAATCAATGAACGTTGCAAACCAGCTAGGTTGATGTTACAGCAGACTAGCAGAGGATATGATTCGTCCAGCATAGAATGTGGTTAGAAGAGTCTGTCTTGATCACAATAAGTGTAGCTGTATTTCAATTCCATGGGACTCGCCTTCCCCAATTGAGCAGAAGAAAAACAAATTGGAAATGAAAGGCGATGTGCACGTTTGCTTACTTCATATCTGTTGCTTTTAGGTGAGTGACAGAGTTTTGGTTTGACCAGAAAAGCAGTGGAAAGGAACGTCCAGATTCTTTCATTCCTTTTATCTTGATATTTCTTGCAATGCTTTACTTCTTTTGGTATGTTGTGCATAATGTAGGGAGCTCTTTCTTTGCTACTACCCGAATCACATAGGCAGAGAGCCTTTCTAGCTCTTTCTAGCAGAGCTAATCAAACACCCTAGTAGCTGAATAGTTAGTCGTAAAGACAGATGGGAGTTTATTAATGAAGATTCTTCTTGCTTTTGTTGCATTAGTTTAGTCCTTGCATGCATGAAAGCATCTTTTAAGTGTGTTTGTATCTTTTCTTTTGTATATGTAGTCTTGTTCTGCTTTCAAGCTGTTGGAATGGAGATTCCAAAGGATTCCCCCTTCTTAAGTTATTAGCAACTTGAAATAGGGTTCTTTAGGGCTTATTAACCTGGTCTGGTTTAGGATTGAAGTTAAAAGAGGGATGGTGGTAAGTAAAACAACTGGTATGCTGACATATACTGAATGGATTATGGATGAAGAGTTGAGATCAGGTCTGTAATGCACTTGGGGGGTGTTTATTATATTACTAATCATTACCATTATAATGGAGAGAGTCATTGTCATGGTTGCTGATTGGGAAGCAACTTCATTTTCCAGATTTACCTTTGTTTACTAAAATAGTTAAAACTTCAATGAAAAGAGAGAGGATAAGTTCTTGCAGGAGTCGATACTCGATATTACCACATACTAATCTCAGATACCCTGATTCTGCAAGTATGGATATGGTTAACCAGTCCGTATAGAACAGTTAACCGTATCCATTCGACTCAAAACATTTTTTACCGGACTTTGTGTTGTGTTACGGTTAACGGGTAAAACCCTGAAATTTTGTATGGTCTTGTGTGGTGGTGTGAACCATTTACTGTATATACCGAACCATTAACCGCAATACGTGAGTATTGGTTAACCACCAAATATTCGAAACCGTATACTTAGTGGTTAAATCATTGAACGATGACCAGCAAAAGGGAGATAAAGGGTGTAACCATGGCGAATGAAATCTATAGGCAGTGGGGTTGTTTAGGTTCTCCTTCCTCTTCTAGAGGGTTTGTTTTTTTTTGAGTCAAATCATCATATCTTTTATAAAAAAAAAGATCTTTTTACAAACTGAAATAGTTTTTTTTGTTTATGAAATTTGTGTATTTATTATGTCAAGATTAATTATTGTGTACAATCTTTCTTTCAAAAAGGACTCGTGGTAGGTGTATTACCAATTACTACCTACTTGTATAATACTTGGATCTCCATAAATTATTATGATCATAGCAGTTAGAATTTCGACTTTTAATCCTAAAATCTTACAGGGCAATGATTCCATTGAAAAATTGAAGGGCAATGAAATCATGTTACGATTTCTAAAGCTACCAGAAATCCATTCTTACTATAACAATACAACATGAATAATAATTTATGAGGGTTTTATTTTGAGCTTATGAAGGCTTTATTTTGAACTCACATATCATTATTTTTGGGTCTTGTGGTATTTTCCATTCTTCAATTGACATGAGTGAAATTATCTCCCGTTTTTATTTTACTAATTGCAAACTTATTTGTTAATATATTTTCCGTAACAAAAAAAACATTCATATCTCTCCACTTTTTTTCTAAAACTTTTGACAGCATCGTTCTAATAATTCTAGTTTTAAGATAAAACACTTGACTTAGTACACATGTTGTACAAGAGAACTACCTTCAACAAGAAACCTTAATCCCCCACAAACACTTGCAAGGCCCTGAGGTCATTCCATTTGGGGTTTGGTACTTAAAAAAATAGTGGCTTTGAGGATGAGAATGAGAAGCATTACTTTGATGACACTAATTGCACCAACTCAAATCCATTATAATCGCCAAAGCTATTTGTACTTGTTTCCTCCTTCTTTATTTTCTTTTATAATTATTGGTTTGTTTCCATTACATTATTGTCCCTTTATGATAATGTGCATCACTTTCCAATTTGGTTCCTTTGAAGTAATCCATAGAGCTTGATTGTTCATATCTTGGGTCACCCATTTGAGTTGTGTTTGAATCAACTGTTTTTTTTAATAATCATATGTCCTCTTTGATCACATTTGAAGATGTGAATTGTGGTATTCGGCACAAGCACACAAGTTGACGGTTTGATTACCAAGTCATACCGTTGTATCATTGGTTCTCGACAAATGGGTTGGAACATTATCTATGTTAACCACTCCTCTGACACTTTGAACGAATAACTTACAACCTAACTTCGACACTGTCAAACACTTTCATGCCTGTTTGGAAGAGGTTCAGACACAGAACAACCCTCCGCCTTACATGTCTCTCCTCCCTATCTCCGCTTTACCCGTCTGTTTTGCTATTGATGCAGAAAATCCCCACTAAACCTCAAGATGTGAGGCTGAAATCTTACCAGTACTTTCTTCTGAAAAAGAAAGAGCTAACTTACAACACCAATGGTGATGGAGCGATACACCGGCTAAGCTCCTTTCATTTCTCCGATCATAAAGTCCACCAATAGTTGGCATATTTTGACCCAAAAGGAATTGAAAATGAAAGAAAATATGTGTTCACTGTCAATATAGATAGAAACTCTCAGCCACTATGCTCCTTCAAGACTTTCTTCCATATTAATGCCAATCCGAAATTTTCGAATAATTATATTCACACAAATAAGATCTTTCTTGCGCCGTTGTGCCCTTGATTGCTCGCGCGAAGGCTAACAGTGGTTTTCGCTAGGTCCAAAAACTTCCAAAAAAATATTTAGATTTTAATAAGAGAAAATTCTAATTAGACACATAAAATCCAATACTCCACCCAACTAAAATGTTATATTTAAACACATCACAAAATGAAAAAAAGATACTCATAATTATCTAAACACATCTTTTAAGTTTTATCTACCACGTAAATAAATCTTGCACGGTGAAGTGGGCTACTAGTTGTGGATGGATTCACACGTAGGGTAACAAATGGACGGTTGTAATCTAAATTGTTATTAGCCGCAGAAACAATTAAGAGAATAATTACAACACTGTACGTGAAAGGGACTTTACCTATGAGACTACAAGACATGCCTCTCTACGTAATGTCGTACCACTTACCTAACCCTACCTCATGTTACCTTCCGGCCCATCGGTTAGACACTTGGTTAGTTTTGATATACGGACTTTGGGTTCTGCTCGGAGTACTAAAGGTAACTTCCAAAGTCAAATGCAGACGGAATAGAGAGCGATGGGGGGTCCGGTCTACTTCTCTGTTCCTCGCCAATCGTTGTCGAAGACCGCGCCATTCTTGAAGCAGCTTCCTATGCTAGTAGTACTCAAACCTCGGTGGTGATCCTCTCTGATTGTTTGGAACTTATTAATTGCCTGAATGGCCCCTAATCTTCCTATGGGTTCTTGGGCAGCATCAAGAAGTTTCTCAAGGATTCTCTTACAAATCTGGCTGTCTTTCATGCCGAGAAGTTTTAACAAACGAGCAGTTTGAGTTGCCCGATCCACTTATCTGGGACCCTCCACCGAGTGGAACACGTCGGTTTATAGCATGTTTCCGCTGTGATCTTTTTGTACTCTGTTACGGTTGGCATGTTTTAATGGAGATTCGCTCTTAAAAGAAGGTTCTCTTTGTTGAGATTTGAGTGCTGGTTATTTTGTAGAGAGAGTATTTTCTGTTACGTGGGTAGAGTGAGTATTCTAAATAGCGAACTTGAATAATTTCTTTTCTGTGTGTTTTTTAATTAGGCTTACAAAAGTATTAGTATCAGGCGACTGATCAATAACGATAGTAAAAAAATGCAATTATTTGAAGAATTTATCATTGGAAAAGGTCAAAGTTTAACCTTAGGTGAGGAATCATGCCCAAAAGTTTACCATAAGTGTTTCCAAAACTTGGAAACGTTCAAGTTCTTCTTGGAACTACCAATAGTTGACAGGTAAAGTATCTCCTTCACAGATTAAACTAACTAATATTCATTAACATTACTCATCAACTTGAAGTCTAACATGTAAAGTTGTATGAAAATTGTCTTTCCAAATAAACCATTTTTATGAGTAATTGGAAATATTAATATTATGAAAAATCTCATCCTAGCAAGCCAAGCTCCAAGATCCTAACATGACAAAACCACCCACTTATACGAAAAATTGATCTCATCGTACCATTTCCTTAATATAAGTTTGAAAGGAACAGTAATATTGCCCAGTAACCTAAACTGTTATCATATCGTGATTGTTTGTATCGAGCTAATTGATCATCGATTCTTAATAACCAATCAAGCTAGCCGGTATAACACATTGTCAATGTTGCATTATCTATCGAGCTTTCGAAATCTTTCTATTATGAAAGCACCCTTGCTTACCACCACCACAACCCCCCTGAGATTAAGGTTTTGTAACTTTCATTCCCTTTCAATCTCTTCATACTTTTGAAAGGACATCTTCACTTATATATAAAATAAAGGACAATGACAAAACAAGGAGCAAATAGCTCAATAAAAAATGAATAAATAAATAACAATAATAAAATAGAATTTCTAGAGGAATTAAATTGTGGCCACTCTTCAAAGCACACCAATTAAACATAATTTTTTTTAGTATTGGAGCACTAAACCTAATGCCACTTGGCGGTCAATGATAGTCTAAAAGATCCCACTTACCTCCCCCAACAAAATTATTTTTAATAAGTTAAATAAGAAAACTTACTTTTTTCTGAATAAACATTATTTGTTTTTTTAATATAATTTTGGTACAGATAAAGAGAGAAAGAGAGCACTTTAAAGATAGCTAGCTAGGATTCGAATATTTAGTGAATGTTTGGTGACTGCTGAGGTGGAAGACGGAATCTTCAGTAACGTATGGAGACAGGACACGTGGTAGAAATCATATGTTTGAAACCCACCATGTTAAAAGAGTAATTCAGGAGGCAATTATTGAAATGTATTCCTACTACTTAATTAGTGAAAATGACGATTGGGTAAGAGTACACAACTCAATTATTAACTAAATATGAATATATGATTATTATCTTGTTTGAGGTTGTTGGAATTATAACGAAGAATTTCTCGGTTCCTGTTACATTTTTTGACGAAATTTGAGAAGTTAGAATGTGTTGTAAATAGTCACACTAACCCCTATTTGGTCCAACAAACTTCAAGAAATTGAGTTAACAACCTAAGTTTGACTGCTCAAAATTTGATCGCCTAATCTATGGGTTGCCCAATATAGTTACAAGACAATACAATCCAAAAAGATATTAGAATTAGTTCGTCGTGCTAGGTCATGGCTCAATGTCATAAACAATGTCATCCTAGCAGAACACCCGGGTAAAATCCACATTGTCTTACTCCAAAATTATTACATACTGTTATAGTTATAGAGGGAACATTCCCCTTAATACATGTTCTTTTTGTCAATTTTCTCATCTCTTTGTCATTGAGCTTTAGGAAATTAGTTAATTAAATGTTGTTATTTATTCTTCATGCTCACTTCTTTTTCAAAAAAAAAATGTTTTCTAAGAAGACCATCTCCTTCTGCAGAATTTAGAAACCTCTTTTACACCAATCTAAAATGATTGGATGATATCAAAATCAA
This sequence comes from Linum usitatissimum, assembly GCA_030674075.2. Taxonomy (NCBI): domain Eukaryota; kingdom Viridiplantae; phylum Streptophyta; class Magnoliopsida; order Malpighiales; family Linaceae; genus Linum; species Linum usitatissimum. The sequence continues at coordinate 5,982,649 of JAUJYP020001374.1, forward strand.
ATATAAAGTGAGTTGCACACCAAATACTTTTTAATTTAAGTGTTGGTATTCCTTAGATTTATATACTCATGAAGAATTTGTCTCAATAACAATTTTCAAGTAGTTGGTGTTTTACTTTTGAGCTGAGTCTATTATGAAATGTTGCATTTTAATAATTCAAATTATTGGGAGAGGTTCAAAAATTAGTTTTATACTATTCGAATCAATGAACATAAGCCAATCCCTTAAATGTTTTCAACAGTTTTAAAGGTAGTGGCGGATACAAGAGGCCTCCCCATGCCCGACCAAGCTCATTTTTTGAACTTTGAACTACGATAGATTGGTTAGTATATTTTCTATATGCGGCCTAGATCTTAACTTCTATACATTTTAGTTCAGTACATTAAGCTATTATAGATCCGATCGATGTTGTTTAGAGGTTTTAATGATTCATGCCATCAATCGATAAATTCATTACAAATTGAAATTTTGAATTTTTGTTACAAAAATTATCATTATGATCATTATCATTACAAATATCAAATGATAATTAAACACTCTCTAGCTAATTTTGACACAAAGCAAATAGGCTGATTAGTATATTTTCTATATGCGGTTTAGTGTACCTTAAATGATAACTAAACACCCTCTGATTATGACACAAAGCTAATAGAGTCCCATTTTGTTGAACAAGTGGTGGGAGCACCTTTGTACAATAGGCTATGCTTATGTACACAAAACGTTAAGTGTGTGTGTTTCCATTTTACATTATCAAATTCCTCTTTTGTTTTCACAAACCTTGCCTATATAAAGAGTCCACTTCCCATTTCAACAAATTGCACCAACTAAGAGAGAGTGAGATCAAAGCTCATAACAAGGCTCTCCCTCTCCCTCTCTCTCTAGTTAGCCAAAGAAACCCAAAAAGGCTAGCTAGTTAGTCAAGAGAAGAAAACCAAACCACTACAGCAAAACCAACCCGGTTTTTGTCGGTGGATAAAAAAATGGGAGGGAAAGGGAGTTCGTGGTTCGAAATGGTGAAGAAGGCCAAGCCATACTTGGCAATGGTGTCGCTTCAGTTCGGGTATGCGGGGATGTACATCGTGACAATGTTGTCGTTCAAACACGGGATGAACCATTACGTTCTTGGCGTCTATCGCCATGTCGTTGCCACCATCGTCATCGCCCCTTTTGCTCTCATCCTTGAAAGGTTAGCTAGACTATTCATGTCACATATACCAATAACTTTCTCTCACCTTTTATATCTTGATCATAACCAGTCTTATAATCAAGTTTTTTTATCTCATATGACAGGAAAACAAGGCCAAAGTTGACATTCGGGATATTCTTGCGAATAATAGCCCTTGGTTTTCTCGAGTAATTATACTATTCTCTATCACACCCATCAGTTTTATTTCTCTTAACTTTTCATCTACGAAAAACCACGAAAAAACCATATAATAGTTTAATATACTTGTCAAGCTAGTTCGAGATAACATCGGATAAAATTAGCTGAAAGTAAGGCATGCAACTATCATAACTACTCAATCTATCTTGTGGTACAACTCTAGAAAGATAGCATTTCGTTTGTGGTAAGTTTTGGCCATTTAGAGAAGCGTTTGGTGAATTGAATTTGGTTCTTTTTTAACTACGAAGAAAGCACACTCTATAGCCTAGGTAGATGTTATCTTTACTTTATATTTATAACAAAACACAACTCAAAGTGACTTAGCTACTTATAATAACTTGTTACATTTAATATGCACGCATCTTCTTAATTAATTCTTGTCCACGTATACACTTAATCAATTAGAATTAATTTGGAGGGAATTTGGCTGGTGGTAGTCAGTAGGTAGTGCATGCTGATCGGGAAGTGAATATTCTAGCTAGGGTTTTTTTGTCAAGAGAAATATATAGTGAATAAAATTTATTAGGAATTTATTTATCATTTGTACGAATTATAATTACAAGATATAAAGTGTCTTTAAAAATAATAACTTTATGATAAAAATTATATATGTCATCAGCTATCTTACACTAGTTTTTCTTTCTCAAGAAAATAATTATTGGAAAATGATGTCAAGTACCTTTCCATTACAAAACTAGTATTTTTTGAAGGTTTCGAGTCTCACCAACATCACTCTAAAGGTTAGAGGATGATAAATCATTTTCTCATTTTATTGAATTTTTCTGGTATTCGTGTAGTCCGAAATATTATAAAAATGATTTTATCATGGAAAATGAGGTAAAAATGTAAGTTGAAAGAATAGTTTACGACATGTTTAAAATGGAAAATTGTTATACACGGATATGATTAAAGTAGGGATATTCAAGTATTCACCTCAAACTCATAATCAAACCAAACCGGTTAAGTGGTTTCGTAAATTTTTCATACAAAAAACTACAATAAGTTGAAGCTGATATCAGCTATTCGAGCAAAAAACTAACCGTTAAACCCGCATAGTCCATAAATTTAGATATATATATTTGATTCTCAATTATTCCAAGAAATTATAATTAGTAAAAAAGAGTTAAAACAAAAATCGAGTTGGGTTGAGTTTGTTAGTAAATAATATAAATATAATCAGAATCATCTACCAACAACTCGAGTTATTGGTATGCAACAGTTCTTGACATGGTATCAGAGTCTTACATGACTGAGATGTCTCCGTTCAAATCCCAGTAGTCCCCAATTTGTATACATAACTTACCAAAATTGTAAACCTCAGCTCTTATTAGAGCTTATGTGTAGAGGGACGTGTTAATAAATAATATAAATATCACCAAAACCCTCTCACAACAATTCAAATTATTACGATATAATGATTCTTAACGAAATTTATGCTAACATCGTCATCATCCAAAACAATTTTAAGTTTGAGTTTTATGCTAACATCATCATCATCCAACAAAACAGGCCAGTGCTGGATCAGAACCTTTATTATGTTGGAATGAAGTACACGTCAGCAACATTTGCATCCGTGTCTGTCAATATCCTGCCTGCCATTACCTTCGTCATGGCCCTAATTTTCAGGTAAATTAATAATTACAATTAAATCTCCAATAATCCCATTAATAATAATAATAGTATTAAATATCTACATGGCTTTTAAACTAATTAATTTTGCATGTCTCCAATAGGCTGGAAAGCGTAAACCTAAAGAAATTTCACAGCGTGGCCAAGATCATTGGGACCGTGATAACAGTTTCAGGAGCCATGGTTATGACTCTATACAAAGGTCCAATCTTGGAGTTCTTAACCCCTTCGTCGCATTCCTCGCATTCATCGTCAGCTCACGACGCTACCAATGGAGAGCAGAACTGGGTCTTGGGCCCACTCTTTCTTCTCGGCAGTTGCATCGGCTGGTCCGCCTTCTTCATCCTCCAAGTGAGCACTCCCTATATATACCCTACAAAAAAATATTAATGAAAAAAATTAATATTTAATATTATTGGGTACGTATGCAGTCGTACACGTTGAGGTTGTATCCGGCTGAGTTGTCGTTGACCGCGTGGATATGCTTGATGGGCACCATTGAAGGATCCGTCGTTGCACTTGCTGTGGAAAGGGGGAACATGGCCATATGGAAAATAGGATTCGACTCCAGACTTCTTGCTGCTGCTTACACCGTACGTACAAAAATAAATAATTCATTTAATCACGATTTTTTTTTTTATATATAAACTCGAATGTTGTGACTAACAATTAATGATATATATTTAGGGAATCGTATGCTCGGGAGCTGCATATTACATTCAAGGAGTAGTGATTAAGGAACGTGGACCGGTGTTCGTTACCTCGTTCAGCCCTCTATGTATGATCATCACTGCCATTCTTGGATCCCTTTTTCTTGCTGAGAAAGTCACCCTTGGCAGGTAATTAGTTTGATCAATGAGCTTAATTAAGGGTATTAATGTCAATATATAACTAGTTGACTGACTTTATTGTAGTTAGAAGATCCATGAGTACTACTAGAGTTACTTTAACTTTATTTATCCAAGTACTCGCGGATCTATTAATTACAATGAAGTCACTACACTAACTATGTATTTATATTAACACCCTTGTATTCTCACAATTAATCAATAACACTCGTGGATTAATCATGGGTGTACCTTCATGGTTGCAGTTTGATTGGAGCACTCCTGATAGTATGCGGACTTTACACTGTGGTATGGGGGAAGAGCAAAGATCGAAAAATCTCAGCCGAGACTGATGAAATCGAGTGGAAGAATGGAGGTGAAGGGCAGGAGCTGCCTGTTGCGAATGTTGTGACTAATTCTTCAACCCGGTAATTAGAAGGAGAGAAGAAACCGACCGAACTCGTTCTCTTTTTTCGAAGTCGTATTGAAATCTAGTACGAAATGGAGGATTTTCGAGTCGGATTTTTCCTAGATTAACTTGTATGTTAATCATACTACCCAACCAATTATGTAATGGATCTAGCTACTTTGTTTGATCCCCTTTCCATTTTGAATTTTCTTGCTATTTTGTACTCTTTTAATTTTCTTTTTCTGTTGTAAAATGTTTTGTAAGCTTTTTCGAAGGAACCATTTGGTTGGTGCACTGCCAAACTGGGAGTGGAAATATTATGTGTTTTGTTTTGTTTTTATTTAACAAGAGTACATCCGCTTCCAACGTGTAATGTACTACGTGACTCTAATTAATCATAATGCTATAACTTTAATTAATACTAATGTAATGTTATAAAGTTGGCGGAGGGTGGAGGTATGGTTGGCGAGATATGCCTTCTACTTTCACCCTTTTTTGGATTCGGTTGTAGACTGTTCGAAGGCCAGGTAACAGGGTTGTTCATTGCGTGGCTCGCGAGACTCTTACATATACGAGAATGTTAATGATCGTTCTCACTCTTTGGGTTGATTGTAGTTGATATGTATTTAATATCTATTTGTCTCCGAAAAAGCTATTTCAAAAAAAAAGTTATAAAATTAAGATTGCCTCCTTTAATATTTGGTACTAATCATATTGATACTCCTTGAACCTAAGCCTTAAAAGAGCAAGTTATCGTTTGTTTTTTCATTTGGAGGGGATTTGGTAGACATAACACATTTGAGTATGAAAATAAAATCAGATTTAGAAGTGATTTGAAAACACTCCATGAGCTCCAAGTGAAAGTAATAGCAAATAATTAACCCCACTAACAACAACACTCAAAATCTTTAAAAATATTTTTTAACTTTATTATGATATTATTTGAAGGGTTACATAATGAAATTTCAATTTTTAGCCATTCCCAATATGCATGTAAAAAATTAGTCAATTTGAAAATTTTAAATTTTCGTGTCAAATTGTCAATTTTCGCGTATTATACTATGAAAATTGACCATTTTCACAAGAAAATTAAAATTTTTTAAAATCGGCTAATATTTGACATGAATGTTGAAAATGGCTAAAAAATCAAGTTTCATTATGGTAGCCCTTGTAAATAATGGTCAGATAAAGTTAAAGTTTAATTTTACTTGGTGGTTATATTAATGTTGAAAATTTTCAAATCAACTTACTTTCTGCATACATATAGTAAACAATTAAAAATTTAAATTACAATTTTTATAGTTTGAAAGCACATATAACAATATGTCTAAAATTAAAACAATTAACTCAAAATTTTCATTCTAAATTTAAAATACTAAGATTCTCGTCAAATGGACGAACATAACACCTCATTTCAATCATAAGAGATAATTTTATGTCTAGAGAAAACTTCATCGCCTATATTCTATCCTCCTCTGATGATCTAAGGGCGTATTTTTTGTTTCGGAATTGGAGATGGTATTGGCTGGAATTGAAGTCAATTCCACATGCTGGATACGTTTTTTCGCTACCAAAAAGCAATTTTTTTAAATTTATACGGATTTGGGTTGTTTAATTTCACTTAATTTTAATTGTCGAATTTTGTTTGAAAACGTAAAATACTCATTGAAATAGTTAAATATCTGAAAGAGCTAGAGATTTAAAATAGAAGAGATTTGGATGGAGCATGCTATTTTCGAAATAGGACGTTTGGATGGGTGAATGTGGGTGATTTTAAGTGCAATTATTATAGAAAAAGAAAATTAAATTGAAAAATAAAAAAACTACTAAAATACCCCTTATGATGTAATCATCCATAAACTATAAACAAGCAAAAGTAATTCAAAACAAATATCAACATCTGGCATAATGCCATCAAACCAAAATTATGCACCAAATAAAATATCTTGTAAATCATGTTCGATTAATTGGCAACAGACATATAAATAAATCGAAATTGTTAAATTTTTTGAGATATTCAGTGTGGCAATCTAGTTGAAATAGAATAAAAACACTAAATACGTTGGGTAATTTTGAAATAGGATGTCTTATAATATAATCAAGTGGCATGTGTAATTTTGATAAAGGTAAAAGGTAATTTGGATAGAACTTTCAAATATCTTTTCTTTTTTTTCAAATTTCTACTTCTCTTAGGTGATTTGAAATCACCTTTGAAATTTTTTCCGGATCCATAATGAAATTTCAAATCATCTCAAATCTCTTACGATTTAAACATCCAAATGAGTGATTTAAAACTAAATCTTCATTGAAGTTCAAATCACCCTAAATTATCAGTCCAAATCACCAACTCAAACGATCCATAAACCCAACAAATTACACATTGAATCTGAATTCCGTGGAAACAATCATTGTACTTCGATAGACCCATTAGAGGATGGACTGGACAAATCTACAGCTACCAGTGACAAGACGACAAACATCTCCAATTCTTTCAGCAGCCCAATCTCGTGGCGTAAACAAAAAAAACTATGCTACTTGTACCGCCCGCCATTGCTGCGATTGGATCATTCGGACTACTCCCTTACTGCTCTTCACCTTCTTCATTTCCCTCACAGCGCTGCCGGGGGAAAAAGAAAGAACACGGCTTGATCGTCAAATCGGATAAAAAAATGGAGGAGATGTGGGTATTTGGGTACGGTTCGCTGATATGGAAAGCTGGGTTCAACTACGACGACCGCCTCGTCGGATTCGTCAAGGGCTATCGCCGCGTCTTTTACCAAGGCAGCACTGACCACAGAGGCACCCCCGATTTTCCCGGAAGAACAGTCACCTTGGAGCCTGCTCATGGAGAGATTTGTGTCAGTAAAGGCTGAAACTTTATCTTGAATTCTGACATTGGGTTGTGTGGCTGTGTAAAGGCCAAAGCTTGTCTTGAATTTGACATTGGGTTGCTCTTGTTTTGATCATTTTGTTTTGGGGATTGGTTTTTTGTTAGTGGGGAGTTGCTTACAAAATCTCCAGTAAAGAAGACAGAGATTCTGCTTTAGATGTAAGTAAGATGAATGGTTTATGGTTGGTTGGAATCTGAAGAGATTTTATGGTTTTATCTTACTGATGATTGTGTTCTTATTTGGATTGGGGACAGCATTTGGAAGTGAGGGAGAAACAGTATGATGAGAAGGCTTACCTTGATTTCTTCACTGTAAGTTCGGATGTTTTTTTAACTCGAGTTCTACCACTCAAATGAAAGCGCCTGAAAAGGAGTGAAATGGTTTCTAAACTTTTTAAGTTAAAAAGCTCTAATACTGTTTAAACCGTTACGTTCCAATAGTTAGAGTGACTAGCTAAGGTTGATAATTAGTTTATATAGCATTCTGTAACTTTTCTCACATGGTTTGTGTAATGATATATGATTCATCTACTGCAAATTGGTTGCAGGATCCAGTAGCTACAGCTCCTGCAATTTCAGGTGTAATGGTGTAAGTAGAATAAAAACATTGCTCTCAATTAATATGTATTTTTTTTATGAATTCATCCAAATTGGGTTGAGATCCAACTCCATGATTTTCAGATACATTGGTTCTGCAGACAAGGAAAGGAACCAGAACTACTTGGGGTCAGCACCACTGGAAGACATAGCCAAGTATGCGCTAACCCTCCTAATCATCTTCGTAAACTTCACCTTATCTATGCGCGAATTCTAGGTAACATTTCTTGATTGTGTCTTTGGACAGACAAATTGCTTGTGCGCAAGGACCGTCGGGGCCTAACACAGAGTACCTCTTTAAACTGGAAGCAGCACTTCTCCACATTGGTAAAAGCTTTAAGCTTTATGTATCTCCTGCAGTTGTTGCTTACTGGGAAAGTATGAATGATACATTGACTAACTGTGGTTTCTGGGTACTGAAGGATGCAAGGATAAACATGTGATGGATCTTGCAAGGAAGGTAAGAGACATTCTTACACAGACTGAATGATTCAGAAAGCTGTCTTAAGTTTATGGAGCTTTCTGATAGTAGAGAGGCTCAAAGACACATTGAAAGCATCCACCATTTTCTGGTTAGGCTCGACTCTAGTTATTCGGTTCGAAATGGGTTGCTCGACTTTTTGCTGGCTGCAATGTTACGTCATAACTAGCTTGAATCAGAGTGTCAGTAGATTTAGCTACAAACTTGTAAGATTGTATAATCTTCAAATGTCTGCAATCGGGTACAAAACTCCTTCCTACGTGGGTCAATTAACCATGAAGGAATGAAAATCTCGACCTGGTCCACTCATCAAACTTCGACATATATTACTGGCTGGCGAGTGTGTAGATATAGGTGAGCGACTTGGAACTGTTAAAAGCTAACACATCGTAGGCTAGGCCTGGAACACCGGAATTCGTAATCCCATCCGTAATCCGAATTGACTAGAATCAGTATGTAGCTCGTCCAACCTGATTGATTTGTGCTCCATTTTTTGCCGGTAACTGGATGAACTCAGGACCAACATTTTCAATACCGTACCAGACAATTCGATTGATTCAATTGAGGACTAATCATCAGCCAGATATGATACAATGACTGTATAACAACAGTTCAACGTGGTTCAATTACAACTTATGCAATTGAAATCATATCGTTAACCTCACTAATTTGATGCCCTATATGGTTCAGAGAAGGTGACCCCAAAGGAAAAATGGTAACAACGCAAGTACACTGACTAATTACTAAAATATACTACATATCTCCATTTAAGTTGATGCGCAGAGGATTTTGAACGTAACAATGAGCCCTTCAACGAGCTCGCTCCCAGCTCTCTTATTCTGCATGAGAAGAAACATCAGTCTACAAGGCCAGATCATGTCCATTCAAAGAGCAAAGAGACTCGAGGATGCAACAAACGACTTGAGTTAAGACAGGATTTGGGACATCTCAAATACGGAGATTAACAATTCCAGATCACAGATCACACGGAGTTTGGTATAACTTGTTACTTACCATCATCAAGTTCCTCACTTTGGCTTTCTTCATCCACAGCATCATCCTCGTTATTATCATCTTCGTCTTCATCATCTTCATCTTCATCCTCATCCTCCTCGTCACTCTCGCTGCCACTTTCAATTGGTACTTTTGGCTTTGGAGGAGGAACGTAACTGCTTGTGGACCTTCTACGTGAGCTCGACACAATGTTACTCATGTCAATGCCCTCTAGTTCTTTAGCTCTTTCCTTTTTCCTCCTAACTTCTTTTATTTCTGGGCACATTAAAAAACAAGAATGCAAGCAGGTAAAGATCAAAACCACCAAAATCACAGCAGTAATCTCTCTAGAGCCATGCTTTTTCATTTCATAGTCCACTAACTCCTGATCCTAACAATAAAAAACCAAATAAAGGTTCGTACTTATTAGTTCTTCAGACAAAATCCATGTTCGGTGGCATAAGTTAGAAAGATCATATGCTATTTTCACAGTTCAAAGAGTACATCCAAGTTTTAGAGGTTAAAGGACGGTAAGACTCACCTTTTTCAGAAGGATTTGATGACAGATTTTCTTTAGAGAGTATAGCCTCAAGTTCTTTTATTAGCTCAGCCTCTCGTTTATTTTCAGGGACCTGCTTCACCTTCTTATATACAGTTGGCGGTACACTGCAAAACAAATGAAATAGAAGTTAATGACGTCTCCTAGGGGAACTTCTGACGGCCTACAAAAAGAAGGGTTCCTAACCTCATCCCACAAGCTTTGATAGTCGATTTCAGATGCTCCACTCGCTTACCATATGTTGTGGCAGCAGTAGAAGCCTCCCTTTTCTGCATGAAGATCAATGTAGAGAATTTATTTTGATTGTTCGGTTTTGGTATTTTGGAGCAGCATAAAGCAGAAATGTTTAATTTTTCTGATAAGCAAAAACAAAAATGCTACGTTGTTTTTACCGTCACTGGTTTTTCCCCTGACGATTGTGAACCCCCATCTTCAGACACATTTTCTTCATCCTCTGATTTGCTATCGCCAATCGATGGAGATTTCACAGGCTTACTTCGTTTCTTAGCAGATACTTTAGATTCTTTCTCTGATCTTCCCCGTTTTTTTGACCCCTCTGAATTCACCGTCTTTTTTAAAGAACTGGTCTTCTTTTTAGGTTTTACTTCATCTATGTCCTCTTGATCATCGTCATTGTCAGAAGAATCTGATGTCACCTTACTCACCTTTTTAGCAGGTTTACTTTGAGATTTAGTCATCGAAGTTTTCTTCTTCGAAGCCTTGACTTCAATAGATTCTAGTACCTGATAAAACACAAAGACATTAGGAAAGCTACATTATTGATGAAAACTAATATAATTCATCAAAGTCGAAATTCACCTCATCTAATTGACTGCTGATAAACTTCTTAAATGAATCAAGTGCACCCTTTTCAAGTTTAAGATCTTCCTCTAAAAGTCGGCGCAATCCAGCCATTGTAATTGCTCTGGTGTAAGAAGAATCAATATGTTAGTTCAACTTATACGGATGCATTCACTTACCGACGATGAATAGAACTAAAAAAATTGGACTACATGACGAACATCACTGCAACAGTGCATCAAACAGATGAAAAGCAAGTGAAAGTGTAAGATGCTTACTCAGTGTTTGCTCCAATATATGATACCCTCTTCCATATGGCCTTTTTTATGATGTTCTCAGTAGGAACTTTCTTCTCGTTATCTTTGGTTTTGTTAACATCCGTCTTAGATTTCTTCTGTCCTGTCAGAAGTCCCATAACAGGGGAATCTTCCATTTTCTCCTCCTCCTCACTGTTAATATCCTTTGGATCAGATTTTGATTCATCCCCTTCGGGTGTTTCCAAAACATCTTCTTTAATTGAACAAGTAACTTCAGCCGCAGTTTTTGTTGAATCCTTGTGGGCAACAGCACCCTGTAAACTCTGAATGGAAAAAAACTTTGAATAAGAAGAAGCAAGAACAATCCAGTAACTTTGGAGCTTACAGATTGAATTGAAAAGGAAGGTCCAAAAGAAAGTAGTTTACCTCCAGCAGCATTTGCTTCACAAATCTCTTATGCACATCCAAGGCAAATTTCTCCAGACCCAAGTCCTCTTCTAAGACTCTCCTTACTCCCTCAAATGTCAATGAACTACAATTAAAAAAATGGTCCGATCTCTCACCATCAGTAACTTCGAGAAAACAACTTTAAGAAAGTGACGAAACGAAAGGATTAAAAGTCGATCAGTTCTATTTTATCGCTGTCAACAAACTCAGTCCACCTTAAGCTAGTTCTACAGAATTCAAATATATCAAACATAGCAACTAATCCAAACAGAGAAAGAAAGAAAAAAAAGAGCACGCATGAGCACACTCAGTGAAACCATTGAAGAGCTATGATAACAAGAACAATTCATCAGTAGAACTCGCTAGTCGCTACACTGGCGAGAGAAAGCGAAGCTCTGAACTTGCCGCGGAAATCGAAGCCCTAGAATTCAAATAGAAAGAGAGAGAGAGAGAGAGGGGGGGAGGGGGAAGAGTACTCGGATTGTTCTTTGAAATAGCTGACGCGGGACTTCATAGCAGTCCTAATGTTGGACTCGACATCCGGCGTCGCGTCCTTGATCTCCGCCGCATCCTTTGTCGCCGGCACGATGGCTTGCGATTTCTCCTCTGCCATTCCGGGAGCTACAGAGCTTACAGTCGGAAGTTCGGAGTTGGGCTTTCTTTGCCGACCGAGGGATTTGTTATTTTTCTAGAGTTAGCTCGTTAAGTACTTCATTTTTTCAAATATTCGTTTAACAGGTCTACTGTATTATGTTAAGTCAGTTTGGTCCCTGACTTATTTTAATTTAGTCAGATTAGTCCAGCACACAACTATGCGAAACTCATGCATTGTAATTTTAAGTTCCTACACATACGTTATTATAATTAAGATTCTGTATCAAATATTATTATAATAATAACTTACGACGCACTTGTCATTTTTCTAGATGTTTAAACTTAAGGATATTCAATAAAGTCTTAATCAAAACAAGATAATGAAGAGTCTCACATGTTATAAAATGGGCGACACTAACGTCCAACAAATATAATGTAAACTATAAATAAGGAAGATATGAAGAAGTGGCTTTCTTGCAAGAGAATTCCAACTCTGATATCTAAATAAAAAAAGGAATAAGCGGAAAATTTGATCGTGTTCGAGTGAATTATAATAATTTTTATTTACCTTTGGCCACATTTATTAGAGCTTCTCGGATGGCTAATAACTTCAAATTAAAAGACGTACTAGTGGATCCATAGCTCACAATTAACCAAGTATAACTTCACAACCATCCTATTTCAAGATAGTATGAGCTAGTACATTTTACTGTGTAGATTCACTAATTTCATCACTTAAGTAGGATGGTTGACCATTTTATCATTCAACCCAATACATATGTACTAAAATATGGAAAACGCTCTGATACTTCAAGTGTATCAGTATTTTGTATGTCAAATTTTACTATATTTTTTGTGCTTAAAATTACGATTTTTGAGGTTGAGGACTTCTGTTTAGGATTAGAGTAGGGGTTAGAGTTTGATATATATGGTTTATGATTTATTAATTTTGATTTATGATCAAAAGTTAGAGTTTGTGATACGATTTTGAGTTTGAGTTTATAATGTAGTGTTTGAGGGTTAGAATTTAGTGTTTAGAGTGTTAACACCATTTTCTAGTGTTTAGGGTTTACTATAAGAACTTTAAGATTTAATTTTTGAATTTTAAATCTTAAAAATATAAGATTTTTAATATAAAGAATACCAATACCTCTAAGGTATAGAAATACTCCCCACCAAAATATATGCTCCGAAACATCAACTTTAGGTCTACTACCAACTGTTTAATTCTACATGTGTTTTAACCAAGCAAAAACTTGTCAAATGACATATACTTAGACCAACTTTAAATCTTTGTAGTTACACCTAATGGCAGTATCTAAAACCAAACTCCTTGACCAAATAAAATATAAATACATGTTCTTACAGAATGGAAATCAGTACCAATGTGACGTGGTTATTGCAACATGCTCGTGTCGTTGAATTGATGAAGATGATGAACGTTGAATAAAAATTAAAAAATTAAAAATAAATAATATAAATATAGAAACATAAAACAATTAACTTAAGCTTTAATTTTCTTTGTTCCATTTATATACTTTAGTTTATAGAAGAATTAATTCTCTTTAACCCAATAAACAAAGCTAAATTTCTCTCCCATAATTATAAACATACCCAAATTCCATCTCTCATAATAATAAACAAAATTAAATACATCCCGCATAATAATATATGAAGCCCTCGAAATCGACGTATCAACCAACCAACCCAACTTGCGTACGGCATTGTTGATAGGTATTAGTAAAACAAATCAAATCCAAGCATATTTCATTTCATCACACAACACAACATCATCCTCAGCTTACAAATTATTAGCTCCAAGGACTAATCAATGGCTGGTAACTATACGCTCCTGCTAATTACGATCATAATTACCATGATCTCTACGCCGTCGTTTCAAGTTACGGGCAAACGCGAGTGGGCTAACACGACGCTAGTCCACCGGAGTTGCACGAAGCACACAATCCACAACTCTCGCTACCTGAGGAACGTATTAGTCGTGATGCGCCACGTGGCGGAGCGGACGTCCACGAAGCACCACTACGACTACCATGTCAGCTCGCCGATGATGCCGACCGTCTATGGCCATGCCAATTGTAGCCGGAGCCTGGTCCCGAGATCGTGCGACCGATGTCTAAGGGTGGCGGGGAGGGAGGTGTGTAAGCTCCGGGTCGGTGGTGTTTTGCAGCTCGTTGATTGCCGGCTTAGGTATAACAATGTCGTATTTAGCGACCGCTGATTGTCTTTTAACTTCTGTTTTTTCATCTTCCATGATAACAATTTGTGCAACTCACTTCCAATATATAGGGTGTTGATTCAAATATATTTGTCTTAGAATTTAAATAAATGCAATTTGTGAAACTTATCCGGTCTAATTCATAATTCAATGAATTGTAATTTGATAAATCTACGACTTCAATTAATAATTAGATATATTTGCTTCCAAGCAATAGCATAATGATTAATGATCATATTCGATTTTAAGTTCATACATATATTTTTAATATTTACATATGTAGCCCGTTTAGTATTTTAATCAAGTTGTCCTTCAGTTTTTTTTAACTATATGCTCTATATCGTCTCTTTTTACAAGGTAATTTTAGTTTTTTTTCATAAATAAAAATAAAATAAAAAATTACTATTAAATAAATAGTGTACAATCTTCTCCCATCATTCTTACCATCCATCTCTTTCTCATCTTCCATTTGTGTCCTTTTATTTTAGCTCATCCATGTTCTGACCTTTCGAGTGGAAGTCCTTTGGTTGGAATCTTGTAGTGTGATAATATGCTTATTTGATGCGTAATAAGGTTCCGAAAATCATACTCATTATCCAATAGGATAAACTTTTAATTGAACTAACTCGTAACTTGATAAACTATTCATGTTCTATCCCTTTGTCACCATTAGTACCCTGCTTGAAGTTCCTTCTGCTCAACATCTAAGATCATTTGACGAAAATTCGTTGGAAATTGACCCTGTCCCTTCCCCGTTATCCGACGATAAGCTCTGGCACGCACAACGAGATCATCCCACTTCAAACGAAGCTGGTGTTGAGATCGACGGAAAGGACTTCGATGAAGCACTACTACGACTACAACGCAATTCACAGCCTATTGGTTTCACCAAGACTTAGAAAATGAGGAATCTTCATCATATTTGAAGATGATTCTTGTTCACATTTCCAGCCGCTTCATACAACCGATCAATGATGTCGGATGCAGCGGCACACTCGCTGTATCCATTGATCCATACACATTTAAGATCAATGCAACTCTTATCAAGAAACGCCAGCAACGAGTTATAGGTTTTTTGTTTGAAGCCGCGATCGAGAAAAATGTTAATAGATGAGTCAAACTTTGCTTGAACATTGTGTAAAAACACACATGAAATTTTTTTACATTAAGTTGGATTCATTGCTCAATACCACATCCAAAAACTGAATATTAGAGGATTGATCGCATCCACAAAATAATTAACGATAAGAAATTGCCTAAGTTAAATGTAAATTTTGTTCGACTCGGTTTGACTGATTTTTTACCTTTGTGATTTGATTGGATGATAAAACAAGGATTTTGTGTTGTGTTCTCTCTAACGGACCCGTTTGGGTCTGTTCGACTTGTTTTCTCACAAATTGTTGAGTTTTCAGGTATCCGATGGATAGAGCGCATCGATATGAAGCCAACGAGATCAATTGGAGGTCAAACGGGCAAATGAAGAAATTGTGACCGATTTGAAAGTTGACCAAATCGAGTTGGATACTTAAGGTAGCACTATAAAAGCCATTTGGAAGGAGAGAAGGAATATAATCCCTCATAACAATTGATTAGACTCGAAATTTCTCACATCTCCTCTCCACTCTCTCACAATTGGGAGACGTAGATGAGTAGATTGAGAAGGAAATGAAGACCTTAGGATTTGTATGGCTTCCACAAAACACCACTACGACTACCACGTTAGCTGGCCGACAATGCCGACCGTTATGGCCATGCCAATTGTAGCCGGAGCATGATCCTAAGATCATACGACCGATGTTTAAGGGAGATGTCTCAATGTCTAGTTTCCAATTAACCAAGGGGGTTCGGTGGAACCCCCAAGCCCTACATTGGCTCTGCCATTGGCCGGGTTAGGTATAACAACATCGTGTTTAGTGATCACTAATTGTGTATAAAACATAATATTTATTTTGATTTTTTTGAATTTGTGAAATTTGGTGATTATTTTTCCAGTATACATAATAGTTCATATATAGGTGGATTTTTGGAATTCAATTACAATTTTGTTCCTAATGTAGCATATTATCAACCATACACTAGACGATTTTTCAAATTATATATTATACGATTTTTCAAGAATGATAGAGTTTTTGGATATAATGAGTGGATAATCCTTAACTCAAATGATTGATTAAAGAGACAACAAATGACCATATTTTTCTATATATGATCGATTACCATATGCAATACTATTGTGAACATCCTTATTATATAACTTGGAAAATAGATTACATGTACAATTATTTACAGAGAGATTAATTATGTAATTGATTATTAGTTAACCAGTGGCTGATGCATAGCCGGCCCCTAAGTGGTGCACTAGACCCCTCTTGGGAAATGAATCATTTTTTAAAAAATTGATATAAATTTTAGACCCTGCTTATATTAAGTCGAACTTTTTTTTTCAATCACGTTAAAATCTTGAAATAAAATATTTCAAAACTATTTTCTGCAATGACCCATATCAAGAATAGAACAGGTTTAGATTTGGCATTTTGGTTCGGAAATTCAAACAATCGTATGAACCTGATATGGTCAACGTGGGAAAAATTCGGTTTGATCGGGTGACAAATCGAATTCGGGTTAACCCGAATCCGAAGATGACGAGTGACGGGTAGATATCGGATTTAATGGTATCCGATCCGACTCCATCCAAAAGTATATATACCTGCAAAAAAACCTAGATTAGTTTGGTTTATATTCTGTTGGTGGGATTATTGTTTGGTTTATGTTGCTAGTTGGTACAATGAGTTTTGTTAATGAAGGTTGTTAAGTAAATTTAGTATTTTGGATAATTTGACGGTTGTTTGGTTGATTTTGCTTTGGTTTAAACTCATTTTCAATCTTGGTTTAGTATGTTTCAGATCAATCTTCGACCAAACCCAAAATCCGGCGATGGGCGGGAATGGTATGAAATCTAAATCCGATTGTTATCATCGGACAGGAATTCCCCAAATCTGAAAATACAACGGGTGGGTAATGAATTCATATAAATATATAAGTATGATATATAAACCCCAATCATCGCATCCTAATGATTGATTATTATTGTATTGGTC
This sequence comes from Linum usitatissimum, assembly GCA_030674075.2. Taxonomy (NCBI): domain Eukaryota; kingdom Viridiplantae; phylum Streptophyta; class Magnoliopsida; order Malpighiales; family Linaceae; genus Linum; species Linum usitatissimum. Next base: position 5,999,851 of record JAUJYP020001374.1, read on the forward strand.
TCATTAGAATATAACTAGTAATGTTAAGACTTAAGAATCGTTTGATCGATGCATGAAAACAAAGGGAATGTAGTTAACAGCAAACATCAAATTAAAGACGGCAATTTATCCCATCCTTTAGACTAATCACTATTCTCCCATCGTAACAATCTACAAATTAATTTCCAAACCCCCCGACAAAAGTCCATTGAAATCAACGACATCTCCAACCTTAACCTTAAGCTCATTCAAATCTTCCATCACTAACTACTCCATTATCAAACACTCACAGAAAAACCCATAATTCAAAAACATGAATAATCTCATCCTCAAATCACCAACCTTACCCTTACTCCTCCTCATCCTCCTCCTCTCCACCTTCGCCGGCGGCGTCCCGAACACGAACGTCACGTCACTCCTCTGCAACGCCAACACCTACACCTCCGGCGACCCCTTTGCCATCAGCCTGGACTACGTCGTCGGGGACATCGAGGCAAACGCTCCGGCTCACGACAAGTACGACTACTACAACATCTCCCCCTTCCCCAACGCCTTCGCCTACGGCCATGGCGTGTGTAATGTCAACATCACTCGCGCTGACTGTGCCGCCTGCCTTGTAGCTGCGAAGACCGCGCTGGTTGCGGGCTGTCCTGACCGGATTGGGGGGCGGTCGGGTCTGGTTGATTGTTTGATTAGGTATGAACAGCGTCCTTTTGTTGATGATCAGTAGATGGAACGGTTTGTTTTCCTGTGTTGGTGTAACGCTTGGAGTTTGGTACAAATTTTTAACATGTTGCTATACGTACTGGTTAATTAATGACTGGAAATAATCGCTTTACTCGTGAGTTTGCTCGGGTAATATTTTTACCAACTAGTTCGATGTGATAAAATAGTTCGACCATGGTCTATACATATCGACTGATGTTATGATGTAATCAAGTACATTTTTACAATACCAAACTGATCACATGCTCCAGTACAAGATTTGATAGGTTGACCCAATCGAATGATATTAAAAGTGAGAATCAGTCAAGCCGGTAAAAAACCAACCATGTTGGTTAACTTTTTGACTGACCGGCTTAAGCTGCCCATTTAGCTGACCAATAACTCAGTCCCGATATTAACCACAACAGATTTTGTACAGTTCAACAACGAAATTTTGTCCAATTCCATTACCAAGTTGATTTGAACCGATATTTAACCAAATTGTTAGAAAAATATCCATGGGTGGTTGGTTGGGTTAGGATTGATCAGGACTTAGTCATGCCCATAAAGAGTCAACCAACCATGGTGTGACCAATGAACAATTTTTGGAATTCAATTGACCACCACAATCTCGACCAGACCGATGGTTAGCATTGAATATCGGTAGACAAATCGTTCATAAATATACGACCATACCTATCCTAACCAAGCTCTTAATAGCTATATACTTTGTGTCTTTGTCTGTCACATGATCAACATTTTGTGGAAGACAACGTTGAAACAAATGACAACATAATTTGTACTAAAAACTATTATCAACAACCTAACCCCCCATATAGTCCCTTGTCAAAAATACTGTGCCTAACTAGCTTCATCTACTCACCAATTTGCGCTGAATTGGAACTTCGGGGTAACTTACAAGAGTCCATGAGCCTTTTCTTCGAGCTCTGATCAGCTCGGAGCTTGCGAAAATGGCGACACGCGAACAGACATTTGCTGTCGCTTAAGCAGAAGTGCATAGAGGAGCTCGTTCCAAGAATCAGGGACGCCAGGGAGGCACCAATGGCTGCAATCCTGACGATGGATCGAAGCAGGGCTCACACCTGGGCCCAGATAGTATACCGACGCGTGCCCGTCTTTCCTCTTTGCTGCTAAGTGCGTGATATTCAACACATTCATCGTATCGGTATGGGATTGGTTCGAACGCTGCTCTGACAGAACATCAAGTAGCACTTGGAACCGGTAATCTGAGGAATCGGCCGTGGAGGTTAAATCAGGAAGGTTTTCCAGATGGCATGTTCCGTTAGTTCTCCAGTCACCGCCCCTGACGAATTCAGCCAAAACACTATGATCGAAAAATTCGGAACTGAAAGCGGAAACACGATTTCAATATGCAAAACAAACTAGATTAGTGTTCGGTTTTAACGAGCAAACCTGAAATGAACAGGAGCATAAGTTCGGAAGAAAACTTGAGTCTTGTTCATATTGACTTTTCTGTTAATCCATTTCATCAGTGTTTGAATCGATCTCCGGTATGCATCTTCAACACTCATCTTCATTTTAACTTCCTCTGCTTCCTGGAAGTAGCAATCCCTACAGAGAGAATGACAGGATATCGTTAAAGATGGAATCTTTTGCCTACAGAAAGTTCAAGGCTTCAGATTTTGCAGTGCACAAATGAGAAGTTCTGATATATATGATTAGTATTTGCCAAGTAAGTATCTTTGTTGAGGATCGATCGAGAAAGATCGAAGCTTTGTATGATGAAGCTGTGGAATGATGCAAAGGTTGCAACTTTACCTGTTAACCTATACTGCCCCGAGAGCGAATCACTACACTCATGGAGCGAAAAGTCGGGAATCTTAAAATTCGGAACAATGCAGTACAATATGATATGGATACTGAACAAGGATGCACAATCCAAGAAGTGTACAGACTATAAGATTCATTTGAGGAAGCAACTAGAATTCTAGCAAGACAGATCATGTTCGAAAGTAAACTTACACTTTCACGGTCTTCTCATCGTTCCACCAGTGTCCAGAGTTGAAGATCAGAACATCAGCATCCTGCCACTTCATCGAACTCCAGTCGACCATATCGACTCTCAAAGTCATTCTGACTCCCTTCGGGGCGCCTGGTGGAGGTCTTCCTTGGTACACAAGGAATGGAGATCTGTAATACTCCACAGTGCAATTGTACTCCTTGAACATGAACACCAGAAACCCCGTGTGCTTTGTGATCGGGTTCCCATTCACTTCATAGATCGAGGAGGAATTGGCAGGAACGGCTGATGAGAGCATGCAGAGGAGTGACTCCCATTGGTTCCTCCCAACTGAGTCTCCAACAAACACTAGCCTCTTGTTCCTCAAGTTCTCCAACATTAACCTTGCGTCAAACCTGGTGAGCAAATCCCCAATTATCAGTTTTCCTTTCTCTTCAACTGTGGCTGGCTTACTTCATATACACTCAAAAACTTGGACTTAAAGCTTCAAGTTGAGTAACGAAGTCAACCAGTAGGTTCTATGAGCTTTCGGACAATTCACAATGCACAACATGGCATAGAAACAACCTCAACCAAACTACAATCCGTAAATAAGGACACCAAGCTGTTATATGAACCTCTATCAACAATTCGAGTTAGAAGAACATTTCTTGTTGTCATCCAAATTCCATCCAACTTTCGACCTGCCAAACCAAACCTACAATTCCTAGATGATGACACCAAGATTTTCGTAAGTTATATAAACCAACTACGAACACTCTCTCAACCAATTCGAGTTATTGGGATGCAAGGTTCTTCCCGTGGTAAGACAGCCTTTGGTCATATCATATGCCATCGAATTTTGTCAGGCCTGATATAACATTTTCGCTTTCGCAAGACCAGCAAACTGGGATGTAAGGAACTTCAATTGCTTGAAACACACTATGGAAACCTTAAACCAATTTGCAAGTGAAAAGTTATATGAAATTATGAACATTTTTCTAGTACGAATTGGTTACCATCCAATCAACTTTCCGCGTGCTAAACAAACTGCTTGAAACACACGACGGAAACCTTAAACCAGGACCCTTGAACTTGAAGCAAAGAGAAGTTACAAAACCATCCAACCAAAAGCGTCCCTTTCACTCAACTAATCGATAGGATTCAAACTCAGTAGCCAACAATCATCTATGAAAACAGGGAATCAACCAAAGATGGCAACTTTGTGTTACCTGGGCAAATTGCAATGAGTGGGCCGCCATCTCCACTTAGTGAAGAAGCTATCAGGCCTACCATTCTCCAAGCATCTGAACCCACCATCTATAAAGCCGCAATCTTTGCTATCGTACAGCGGGTATTCCTCGTCCCAAACCCAGTTCCCATCAAACACATCGCACCCATCTCCCTCCTGCTCCATAAACCCGACCCGATTACCCGATCGAGGAAGATGAGAAGGAGGACCAGTAGCTACCAGTCCGCCCAGCCAGGAAGAAGCTCCATGGTAAATCCAAGGTCCGGAAAGTCCCGCACGAGAGACGAAAACTAAGAGCGAGAGAAGGAACAATGAGAAGGCTATAATCCGTAAAGAGGGCTCAAATTGTTTGAACCGCCGCTTCAGCTCCATGGTTATGCTCCAGTCGCCGTTGCAGCTTGCAGTTGTAGAAATCGCCATTGGAGGAGACTTGAAGACTAAAGTATGCTTCTTTTTTTGGGCTAATTTATGAGGGGATATATTTGAACCTGGAGAGCAAAAGGTGAGATAGAATGCTGGTTGTGGTGGTGGGGGCAGAGGGGGATATGAAGTTGAAACAGCATAGCTCTAATTGAAGGGGGAAAAGTTAGCTGCTTTCTGCATTCAGATTACATTAATAAGACTGGTTCTTACTCACAAGGGTCGCTTTCAGCAATTGCTAATCTGGTAGAAGAAGAAGACGAAGAAGGGAAGTGGGTTTTTAATGGTGATGGGGACTCATAGATTGGGATTTGGAGGAATGAAGTTGTGGGGTGGAAGATGATGCCTTTCTTCCTCCTCCTCCTCCTTCTTCTTCTTCTTCTTCTTCTTAGTTCTTCCCACGAAAGGAATTTGAATGGTTGAGTTCTGAGAATTGAGATCCCCCCCACCTGGAATTATGTGGCACGATTTAGTTCGTGATTTATCTTTTTCCTTTTCTAGATAAATACTACTTTGAATTCATATATTTTTTCTCTCCTTCTAGATTGGAGCATGTACATTGTACAGTTGATATTTTACCTGAGTTGAGATTCTATTTCTGTATTTGAAAAGTTTCATTTTTCTGGATTTGTATAATATATTTTTGTATAAAAGCCTTTATTATTTATGGCGTTGAGTAGATGACATTAGACATTGAAAGGGGAGGAAATTACTCAATTAATTTCCGGATAAGGATATTTTCAGATGGTGAAAGTATTAATAGGATGTCACCAAAAGAAGTATTTAACATTAAATGTGAACATATCATTTGTCATTTATGTACACGAGACTTCTTAATTAGTAGAAACAAAAAATGTATGTTAATAGTTAATACTGTTATAAAATTAAACTTAAAGAAAGACAAGAACAAGAGAAATATGGAGAGGGAGAGAGTTTCTTATTGAGGTGTATGGAATGCTACAAATGAGAGCTCTATTTATAGGCTCATAGATCATAACCTATACTCTCTAATATTATTACACATAAAGGTGGGAAAATAAATACAATGAAATACGTTGAAGAATGGAATAAGGAGTTACACAATGGTGCATTCACTATAGTAATTATATTCATAACACTCCCCCCTTGAATGACCATTGGTTATACATCGTTCTTCGAATACGCTTTTGATATCTTGCCTCATTAAAAACCTTACCGGGAAAACCCGGTGGGAAAAACCATGGTTAAGGGAAAAAGTACTGTTGCGTATTGACTCCCCCGATGATGATATCGGTTGAGATCCTTCATATCGACTCCCCGATGAGGATATCAACTCTCGCTCATCATTATATCGGTTGAGATCATTCACTCACCAATTCCAAATTTGCTTTCCAACGGTTGATGCAGAGAGATCTTTGGTGAATAAATCAACCAAGTTATCACTTAACTGCACTTAGTTGATAAATATTTCAACTCATTGAAGTTTGTGCATAAAATGTATGCATCACATGATCGATGGTCATCCATAATTCACATGACTCTTTACCTTAGATGACCATTAGATGAGAATATGCCTCATTAAAACCTTACTAGGAAAACCCTATGGGATAAAAACCTAGTGAAGGAAAAAGAGTACATAATCATCACATCACGTTGCAACATTTTCTTGCAACTCAAGGATATATGCAAAATAAATATCATGCATGATTTATAGGATCAGATCTTGAAATGGTGGTGTAGCTTTATAAGTTGGTTTCACATCCCACCAAGTGGTAAAATTATCACATGAGACCAATTTATGGTCAACCAACACAAATATGACCAAGATTACTACTTCAAAATCGAGTACATCTTGTGTCTTAATAAATGTCGATTAAACTCGACATAGAGTCACATAGTGATCGACTACCATCCAGCACTGATAGTCATGTCATATCCATATAACTTTTTGTTGGATATAATTAGTATATCATTGATGATATACGAAAATCATGTTAAAGAGAGATGCACAGTTGGCAAGTTAGTGGTAATCTTCCACATCTTCCATCTCGAACTCTAGCTAATCAATATTTGATTGCTTTGAGAAACTCTTTAGGAGTCTCAATAAAGTGTATGTCATCTATATAACAAAAGATGATGATGACACTTAAACTCTTATAAACAAAAGAAATACATTTTAAATATAAAATAAAGTATAGAAATTTTTATAAGAATTTCAAAATCATAAAATATGACAAAGATGATTTTTCATCATTTAAAATTCAACTCAATATGAAAAAGAAATCATAGTTTTATGCATAGAGATGTATGATATGCTAAATGGACCACTTCTCTCAATTATTCAATCCATATGACGTCAATTAGATATAACTTGTTCACGTGAACTTGAATTGTTTGCTTGTAGCAAAATAAATTATTTGAGGAAATTTCTTATACACATGTGTATTCTTTTATGCAAACCATACATATAGGTTGCAATAACATATATTATGGGCAAACTCTTTCCCTTTACAAATTGTCAGACTAATCAAATAAAAAATAGTTGCATCCACCAAATGAGAATATATTTTCTCATAATCGAATATTATAGGTTTGTTGTACAAAACCTTTTAAAAATGAGATGTTTCATAACCGCTTATACTCATACTTTACATCTCAATGTATAAAGACTTGATGTCTTAAAACTTTTCATTTCTCTTGGGAATTTGAATTTGCCTCAAATTGAAATTTTTCAGCCAATCATTTCTTTCTTTGCATGCATTTTGGCTCATGATCCTCATTTTTAACTATCATATTTAACGTTGCACTATACGCAAAAATTTCGTCGACATTGACTTCATTGTGGTTCCAATATTTTCCATCCAAGATATAGATAATTGAGATATATATTCATATCTTTCAGGTACGTGAGACTCTTCTTGAGCACATTATTTATTTCTCTTAGTGGCGTTTGCTTAAATAATCTTAACCTCAATTTGACCATCTTGATATATAGCTCCATTTCGCTTTTGAGGAAAAAAAATTTGTTGCTTTGGAACCGTGTGGTCTACCACGCTTTATACGGGTTTTAGACTCAGTTGTGATGTCAGGTTGCCCAATGTCGACATCATTTTCACTGGAGCATTGCGAGTTGGCACATGAGAGTTTTACTCTGTTTGGGTTAGTAAAGTGTCTGGCAAATGATGAATTATATACTTTTGAACTTCAAGCTCATATTGCTTAGTGCAAGGATCAAAATAATATGATCATTCATCTAATCTCTTGGCCAACTTTTGTTTTCTCCCCCTAATGTTGGGAAGTTTAAATATAAACCTCCAAACGAGTCATCAAAATACACCTGACAACGATGTGATACTTTACCATCGATGAACTCGTAATCAAAATAATTTCTCAATCTTCATTGAGAACCCATCCTAATAAATGGTGGTGGAGCAATTCGGATGTGTATATCACATTCATATATCCATAGATGGGAAGTATAAGGTTTTGACCCAAAAACCAAACATAATGGAGGAATTCATGATAATTTCTTGGCGTAATGCGAATTTGTGTTGTGCATGTAAATGACATGTTCACAATAATATATTGGTTTTCAATGACACATTTTCGTTATTGGATAATCATGAAAATATGCTCATAACCAAAATGATTGAGCTAGTAATCTCGCAAATTTTAGTTTTCTTTCATATACACATGTGACCTTCTAGTTGATACATCAATTAAAATAATTGGCTCACATGTTGGGCGTATGGATCCATAAATATCACCCTTGTTTTGTTGTGTGTAAGATAAATGATCTTACTTTAGTTGATGATTATCCAACAATCAACTCTATTTGAGGAAAAGCAATCCAAAAATGAATTATGTTGTGTTGGAGATTTACCCAACAATGGGTAACGGAAAGGTGAAAATGCTTTCCTAGAAACGAAACCTTGTTGACGAACGAGAAAATCGTTTGTGTTCCCGAGAAGTAGGGGAGTCACAAGGACTACTTAAATCACTATAACCTTAGGAATCATTTCTTTAGAATACCCAAGTTGAGACCATCATGCACAACAATCTTCAATAGAACATACACTTTAGATTATGGAATCATCAAAATTGACCATAGAGGTACTTATCGATTCACATCATGATTGAACCGGGATGGTCTCACCGGTTATGCCAAATAATAGTTGTCAGGACGAGTAAACGTATAGTTTACATTTATATATATGTATCTCAATCACAATAACATATGTGTAGTACAAATTGGAGGATAATATTATTGATTCAATAATTATATAGCCATGGACCATATTATTGTTCCTCTCTTGATCCTAAACAAATTGGAATAAGGATTTTGTTCCTTCGTGAACAATATAATAGCTCGATCTAGAGCTTGAGAGAAATGTTGTACTACACCATATATCTTGGTGCACTATCGATGTGATATATATATCACAATTAATTATGGTGATTCTCATCATAAAATACTCATTTTTGTCATGAGAATGGTACATAGTTTAAATGATAAATAGATATATTTCTCAATCATCTATGTCACCAATTAATGGATCAATAATTCTCGTATAACCACAGTTGTTATGTCCATCCGAATAAAAGGGTTCCGCATAGTTACATATGCTTTCAAAAATAGTGTAACATATGTGTTTATGCACATTCACTTTGAGGGCTAAATTAGTATCATTTGGGTATTATCATCAAAATAAAATTGATGGTTGTATGACCAAAATCAATTCACAACACCCTTTCATGGGTAAAGATACACTTCTCAAATTTCTATCTCATGACCAAAATAATAAGTCTTTTTCTCCACAATAGTGTATTGACTTTGTGGGAATATATATTGTCTAATCACTTTGTGGACATATGATTATATCCACTCACTTCATGGACTGATATTTTGTCTCATTGGACCATCAACATTGGAAATATAAGATAACCCGTTTCTCAAGATATGTGTCTCGTGGGACATTCAATCATATCGAGCTTTTATGCGTATAATCAATCACTACAAAGATTGATATTTTGTCACTTCGACCTTCAATATTCGAGACATATAAAATATATGTATAGCTTTGTTCTTTCGATATGTTGTGTCTCTTGGTACTCATCTTTCGGCCTATCATTCGGATGATGGCGAGTAAATAGCAAAGCTTTAGCTTTGTCATGATAAGACGTGCATTATCGTCTCGTTTCACCAATACTATTATATATGGATTTTAGCCTCGAATGCCCATGAAGAGTAATTCTTGCCCGAAACATCAAAAACCACATACTCAAATTTAAAAAAGTTTGACGTAATTATCAAAATAAATAAATTAGATCACATTATGAATGAATTAATAATGACATGAATATACTATTAAAACCGTAATTAGCAACATATATAATACATTTATTTAATCCGTAAACGTAACTTACGATTCCATTAATAATGACATGATCATTAGCCATTTAAATATTTAATGACAATCGTTGATGATGATTGAAAAATATTAATGTAAACGTAATGTAATAATGTGATGACCAACATTACAAAAATAATGGTTATGATAATAATCGGATAACCACCGATCCGTTTCCTTTTGACAAATATGCTTTAATATTAAGTAAAATCGATAAAAACAAAGGAAAAAAATACATATGTATATGCATAAGATGTCTATTATTGTTTGCGTGATCAATAATAATTGAGCAATAAAGATAAGCTATCAAATATTAGAATTAAGTCATAGACATATATGAACAAAAAATAAATAAATAATATTGTTACTCGGTGAATATTCATATAAACAATTTGTTACTATATATCTTCGGTGGGGTATTAGTAGAAAACAAACAAAAATGAAGATTGAAGAAGTAAACATATGAATTAGCTAATAGCCCACCTTAATGACCTATTTTTAAATAGTAACAATAGCGTTATGAAAAAGTAAGAAATGAAAATGAGAATCACAAATTTTTCTTAGTATATGTATTCAAAACATAAGATAAAAGAAAAAGTACGTAATATTCAAATGGGTAAATACTTAATTTAAAATATGGCAATATACATATACTCAAAAAGAAAAAAACACGTAGCAGATATAATAAATCTGAGAATTGTCAATAGCAAGAACAACTTGCAGAACCAATTATATTATAGGAGAAAAAAAATTGATGTAATGATATAATAAGCTAAAATGTAAGGAATCGAGTAAATCAATGTAATAACATTTGAAATCGCAAACTAAATCTAGTTTTGAAACAAAAAGAAAGTAGGTAGAAGAATAAGAGAATCGAGTAAATAGCAATCAAATATCAATCTTTGTAAACTTTCGAGAATCGAGCACTCGTGCGCAATAATAAAATTGCAAAAACGGGCATCAGGAGCATAAGCATGAACTCACTGGCCATATGTATTGTTTGTATGCACTTCGCTCATGATTACAAGAAGTTGCTCGACGGCAGAACTTCGTGCTGATAACGTGTTATAAAACTAAACTTAAAGAAAGACAAGAACAAGAGAAATATGGAGAGGGGGGAGTTTCTTATTGAGGTGTATGGAATGCTACAAATGAGAGCTCTAGGCTCATAGATCATAACCTATACTCTCTAATATTATTACACATAAAGGTGGGAAAATAAATACAATGAAATACATTGAAGAATGGAATAAGGAGTTACACAATGGTGCATTCACTATAGTAATTATATTCATAATAAATACCAATATGTTAATACATGTGTGTTTTTACATTTTTATGTATTATTGCACTTTGTACAATTTAACATCGTGTATTATAAATTTTGAGTTCACACCTATCCACCATTATACTATATATATAAAATGTGTGTCATGCTCGTATATTATTCTTCTCAACCATCATTCTTTCTTTTCTGCCTGTTTATATTAACGAAATAACATATACATTATGATGGACACAACTCCCTTCTTCAAACCATGGCGTAGTTCATTTTGAAGTCCAAAATTCTAACAATGATGTAATTTTTTAAAAATTTAGAGTTTGATTAATAATTTTTATATATCATAATGCAGTGTATTAAATTATTCGGAATCTATCGCAATACATGACAGAGTAGGAAATGATAAAGCTAATAGATTGAATTTAGGTTCATAGAACAAATGCATCATCATTCATTAAAATCAACATCCATCATTATTCATAATGGGTCGTGGGTGTTGAATAAATTTAAAAATCCAAACGGAATTAAAGTTGAAATTGAAGGAATTGCTGATAAATATCACCATATTAGACCCACTAACTCCACCTATATTATTAATTTGGACTAAAACAATAATTTGTTTCCAAAATAATAATGTATATTAATATATAAAGTGGCCCCCGACAAAAAGCATGCGAGAAAGACAAAAGCGCAAGGGAGTACGGTCGTGGTGGTGGATATGGGTTTCACGGCCGACAATAATGCCGACCTCCCACGTTCGTTCCTCATCCCGCTAATTAGTCGTTGTGGCGGTGAATCTCACGACCCTCCACGTCGACGGAGGTTACTCCATGGAGAAGTTAGCATTGATTAATTATTAGCTGCTCTAATGATTACTCTAAAACTCGTGTCCAACTGGGTTTTAGTGTTCTTTGGCGTCTCACAGTTACTTGTTTGAGACTTGAGGTTCAAGAAAGTACTTCAACGCTGGCTTAATTCAAATACTTGCATTACCTTAATACGAAGCCAAAAGTCTGGGTTCGGTTATAACCGAAAACAGAACCAGCGCTCTTACCTCGAGCCCTTCATCAAGCAAAATCACAGGAAGTAGTACCAGAACGACACAAAAGCTGTGATCCCAGTTATAATACAGCACCTATCTATCCGGCTCTCGTTCCTCATCTTCTCCTCCTTCAACTCGCTCTGCACTTTCGAGTACAAATGACACGACTCCAGAACCTCGCTATAGTTCTTGCTCCTCCTACAGCTCAGCGCTTCCTTCAAAATCAGCAAGCTATTCCTTCCATTAACATGAGCTCCTTCCATGTCCTCCAACTGCATGCTAAGCTCGCTAAGCTTCAGCCTCGTCCCAACACCTTCTACCACAACTCTGAACTTCATCATGAGAATACACTCCACGACCTGACGTGGAACAATGTCTGTTGCGGAAAGAACTGATCCGAATCGGATCACGAAATCCTTATCGGTCGGCCAGTGCCTCTGTCCCCCGAGCGGACTCCAGCTCGCCAGATTGGCAGCCTGCTTGTTTTTCGTGTTCACGACTATCCAACTGAGTCGAAGACCGTCTCGAAGCTCCTTCCATAGCTTCCCGTCTTTTCTCTCTTTCTCCATGGATGTAATTTCCGGCAGGCCATCGTTCACCGAAAGGAAGACTTCACCTTCAGTACTGTCGCTGAGTAGATCGATCCGAAAGGGGCAGTTGTGGAACCAACCGTTGAATCCATTGGCATGCGGAATCCCCCACAGGACTTTCGAACATACCGTTCGATCTTTGTACCGGATATCAACAATGGAGACGAAATCCGATGGAGATACACTCTCGTATTCGTCTAAATCTCCGTAGTATTCTGCCTCGGCCCATTCTTCCGGATACTGAAGATACTCCCGCCATTGATACTCGGAGAACTCCTTGTTGACGATCAGCGGGAAACAATCTGCGTAGAACTTTCTGAATCCTCCGAGCGATGAGATTAAGCTTTTTACATCTTCCCTATCGGTCGAAGGCCACATAGAAGAGCAGACATTTTCCCATAACCTCTCCTCTTTTGAGATGGAGCAGAACGCAGCACATGTACATGCTGCAGTGGCTAAGGTCGAGCCATCAAGTCGTTTCAATATGTCGTAGAAGAGATCGCAGCTTAACGAGGACACGCTGTCGACTTGCGTTACCGGAAAGGTCATAGGTCGTCAAGCATCAACCACTCGCAAAACTCCTAGTACCTGTAGGGAATTTAAGGAGTTTTCGAGCATTAGCACCATTGAAAAGCACAAGATATATGAAACACCCAATCAAACTAGGTAAGACCATTGGGTGATGATCATATAGTAGTCCAACAACAAGCAAGGATGAACTCCCATTCAAGTTTCTTATTTTTAAAACAAAACAACACAAAGAATTTAATAAATGAGGCACACTAACACTTATCCTCTGCATCAGAAATGCATGAACATATTTGTGATCTATGGTCTCACACACAAACAATGACTAGCCTAAACACATTGTGTTACGTGACAAATTCAACAGCGACACGGAGATAATGGTTATGTACATGAGAGGATATGCCATATGGTCAAAGGACACAAACTTTACAAAGGGAACACAACTTTCAAAGACAAAGTTACAAAAGAGAAGCCACAGGTTGCGGACAAAGGACCATGGAATCAAAAACTTAGTCTTGGTTTAACAACAAAAATCATGATTCCTAGGGAAAATGAGTTAAGAGTAGTGAAGAAAAGCTGACTTGAGGTTGGGAGAGATTGTGAAAGCAATGTTAAATTAAGGGATATAAAGAATTGCTTGAAAAGTTTAATTTCCATTGGGTAGATTGGGAAACACAATTCCACTTGGAATCCTTATATGCCCTTAAGGAGGTTTCTTTCCACAATCCCTCCCAACTCGAATACAAGTTTCTGACATTAACATCAACCCAAACTTCCTAAAAACTATGATTCTTGTTGCCAAAGACAAACCTTAAACAAGTAACTAAACAGAATCATCATTGGGACTAAACACAATGCAACAAATCCAGAGAGTTGCAGCTTCATGACCCATTAGGATACTGCTACAGGGTGAAGAATCAAGTGGGTAATAAGCAATAACCATAAAGCAGACCGCTTGCAGTCAAATTAAGAGAGCTGCTGCCGACATACATCGGTCAGATCAAATTGACAATGACCACACACAAAAAATAACCAAGCAAGGGAAGCTGAAGAAATGGAAGATACTGGGAAGTCAAAACTCAAAACCCAAAATAGGGTTTTGATCCCCAACCATTTCTAGAGGGCAGTAAACCCAAAATGAATCAATCAACCAACCAACCAAAACCCTGAAACTACCAAATTCAATTTTCACAGGTAAAGAGGGGGTTTACTTACCTCTGCAGAATTGATGCGACAGAAATTAAGGAAGAGAGAATTATACAAAAAGACCGGCGAGAGACGGAGACAGGCAACCACCGGGAATTAAAGCTTTTGCAACGAAGAGACAGATCGATGATGAAGGAGGGAGCTAAAAAAGGTAGAAATTGGCTTTGGTTTTCCCCTGATGATGAGGTTATGCTTATGCATGGGGTCATTGTCCAGTCCAGTCCTAACTTTTACTGCCCAATCTCGCTAGGTGTTGGTTTGGGTTGGTTGGACTAATCTGCCGCTACCACCAAGCTGACGTGGTCAGAACTGAGAACCCATATATTGTATTAATGGAGATACGTTGCATCTTTTCTTTTCTTCTTCAATGAAGGTTGGGATTATTTAATGTCGAGGATAAGAACCTGACGTGTACTTGGACGGACCTGGTTTTGAACAAGTTAATGCGCTCCCATGTTTGAATGTCAATGGTGATATTTTCAAAATGAGGGTGTGGAGTTGATCGCCCCCAAAGTAAGGAGGTCCCATAAGCTAGGGATGGAAAAAAATTATACCCGCGATTCGGTCGATACGGGAAATATCAGTATTGATTAGATAACGGGACAGGTACGGAGAATGCATGCACAGAAACTTACGGGAACGAGTACGAGAAGTACATGCAAAAAAACACGGGTATTGAATTGAAGATGAGGAATATATGTAAATATTGCGAATATTTAATCCTCTCCGATTCAGTCGATACGAAGAATACTCATATTAACTAGATTATAGGACATGTATGAGGAATCTCCGTGAAGAAACTTATAAGTGTGAATAAGGGATAGATTTAGGTACATCCGTCTCATCCCCATATTCATATTCGCCCCCTCCCAAATAATAAAAGAATGCATGTCTAATCTAAGCAACAGAATCATTCAACCAAATAACCAGAGACTCCAGCAGATACTAAACCGAAGGATATTGCATACTAACTAAGAATTGAACATGAATTTTTCTCAGCAAGCAGCCTGTGACGCTCCTCGGCCTCCCTAGCATGCTGCTTACGAACCTCCTCAGCCTCCCTAGCACGCTGCTCGCAAAGCTCCTTTACCTTCATAGCCTTCTTTTTAAGATCCTTCTTTGCTCTCAGTAGTTTCTCTTGAGCCTCTTTTGCAGCCTTCTCAGCCTTCAAACGTGCAGCTTGTTCCGCTCTCACCTGCTCCTCCATCCTCTCCAGTGTCTCTCTTAGCTTTTCCAAAATCTAATGAGACAACATCAGTCAGTAAAGGGTTTCCCACTATTCTGCGCTACGAGGCTGTTTACAAGATTCATAAGCTGAATAACCTGTTCAACCCTCTCGAGTTCATATTTGATCTTATTGTTGAAGAAGATCATTCGATTGTCACAAAGCGACAAAAATTCCTGCATGGTAGAACTAGTTAGGACTTGGGAACCATCAACTATGAAAATGCTGAATCTAACCTTTAAAATGCTGTGCATTAACCTTTAAAGGAGAGCTGCCTTCAGAATCATTACACAGATAATCGTTGAAACTTTCGTCATTGTCTTCAAGATCTTCTCCTCCGGTGAAGAGAACAATCAAGGAGTCGGTTATGTTGGTTCCGGACAATGATTGCAGGCTAAGAACTGCTGTTTTCTCTTCTTCTGTAAATCGATTCCTCAAGGAGGAAACAACGATGACAGAATGTATCCCATCCCGTGTCATTTTGATGCAGTTTGCAATTTCCTTGCAAACGAAATCAGAATCCATTGTAGGATCAAACAGCCCTGGAGTATCAATGACATTTAGGATCTGACCATCGTTCAAAACAGTTGACTGCAATTCACAGCTACTCGTAACGCCAAGAGAGCTACTCCTAGACTTGAAAGCTTTTCTGCCCAGGATGGTATTGCCGGTGGCACTCTTGCCATTACCAGTACGACCAACTAGTACAATTGTTCGAGCCATCCCACTAGTTGGCTCGGTCAACTCCCAGTCGTTTTCAAAGGTAGATCCTCCCATTCTAGCATTGCAGATCAACCATGAACGGTATAAGTAGAGAAAACGTAAAAACATACCATAACTCTTGGCGAAGCAAACATTTTCACTAGAAATCACATTTCTACAAAAACTCAGTTTGAGCAGTAAGAGTTATTCAGTAAGTTCACAACAAAATAAGGACTACCCATTAAAAACCCATTATCAAACATGTAGACCCTCGATTAATTTCATCTCAGCCTCCAAAAACTTCAAGAACTTTAAGCAATGAAGACAAAGAGACAGAACTTTAAGCAATGAACTTTAACCAGTCAGTAGAAAAGTTTTAACATAAGACATCAATAGAAACGAAAACTAAATAGAATACGAACAAGATAGTAAAACCCATAAAGATTTCTCAGTTTTTACTTTACCACACAAACTCTGCGACAAGAGATGGTCAGGAACTAGGAAAGCAAGTTACCTCATTTAACTTCTCTTACGGACACTTCAAAGAAGAAGAAAAGACTCACCAGAAGAGAACTCACCATATACTGTGTTGGTCATAGAATTCAAGATTGTATGCAGACATGTGCGCAACGATGCTGTTTAAGAGTGTCAGAGTATAGTAGGTTGCTTCACCAGTTCAGCTCTCTTGACTTCATCATTTGTCTGGTTAACAGCACAATTTGGTTTTTACATCATTTCAGGACTTTCTGCATCATAAAATAAGGACAACTACGATGAAGTGCAACCTTTTGAGGCAAGGAACATCTACGATACGCAGAGTCCATTTCATTCTCGTACTCATGGTTGCCTGCAGTTGCAGCATTCATATATTGGTCTTGCTTTGCGGAATACGGCTGACTTCAGCTATCCCCCATTCACTTATATCTGGGGATATTACTATATATGCAACCAAGAATCCATCCATAATAAGGATTACTAAAAAACCAAAGCAATCAAACTCCGTTCTGAAATAATTGCACACTACTGAAAAGCATTCATTCATAACAGCAGATCAATTTACAGTACTGCAATACAACATTGTCTTCATCATCCACTTTTCTAGTATTCTTCAAACCCAATCACATAACATACGAGAGGATAGATTTACACGGAGGAAGTTTCGGGAGCGGCTTCAGCATCAGCATCAACAGCAGCTTCAGCAACAGCATCAACAGCAGCATCAACAGCAGCGGAGGAGGAGTTCGGCTTATCGCCGTCATCGTCAGGATCGTGATCGGGGTCGGACTTGGCCATGGAGGAACGAGCCTTGTCGAGGAAAGGCTTGAAAGCAATCTCAATCGCCAGCCATCCGAACGCCAGAGCTCCCAGCACCACCGCTGCTTGTTTCACCGGCTTCATCCTCCCTCTGACACTCAGCCTGGCTACAAAGTTCGAGAAACGCGTAATAGAAGAAGAAGGGTTTCAGCGTTTATTTGGAAACAAGATGATCGGTCCGGATCCCCTTATGGAAAAGATAGGGTTTCTGTTTTTGACCGTTAACGTCAACGTCAAGTTGAGTAGCCGCAGCACGCAAAAATAGAATAAGCGCTAACTGTCCGTTACTTTCAACGCCGTTTGTCCATTTCTTCACTGTAGTGGTACATTTCACTCAGGATTGTGATGTCGAATCATTCTGAAATGATTCTCTCATGTTTCGGTTTGACCTACTACAGTCCGGTTGTAACAACATCAGTTTCGAATGTAACTAAGCTGCTAGAGGTAAAACTACTCGGAAATCATTACGGACGAACGGTAAAAGCTTACAATTCAATTCGAAACAAGTACTTTTCCATGAAATTTTCGACTACAACACAAATGATTACACACCAGATCTCGTCCCCGACTAACGTCCCCGACCACGTCCTCGTCCACGGCCACGACCTCGTCCACGACCCACAGCCCTTCCTGCATTTGGCACAAGAATCCAACTTTAGGATTTTCGATATGTTTTTTAATCGGGAAATGGGATCGATAGTAAACAGGGATATATTAGGTTTCATACCAGCAACTGCCTTCTTTGGTTTGATCTTGGGCGTCTCTTCGACCAGCAATGTCTCGAGATTCAAGCTGTCAGGAAGGATGTAATACCGGATGTTATTGCCTCTAACACTGAGATGGTCTAGAGTTACTGGATTCTTCCCTTTCAGTGTTAATTTCACCGTTTTCAGATGAGTGTTCATGCTTATGTCCACACCTGTAATTGGGCAGATCAAAGGTGTTAAATTAAAACAATAGTCTTTCTATCACGGACATCAAGTCATCAAC
Organism: Linum usitatissimum; assembly: GCA_030674075.2. Lineage (NCBI taxonomy): Eukaryota > Viridiplantae > Streptophyta > Magnoliopsida > Malpighiales > Linaceae > Linum > Linum usitatissimum. Next base: position 6,018,457 of record JAUJYP020001374.1, read on the forward strand.
AGATAGCTTTACGATAACTCTACAAAGACAACGCAGAAGAAAACTGGAGGCATTGATGAACATAAAAGATATGGATGATCCTCGACTGTAAAGCCATTCAGCCTATGCCATGTAACAATTATGTAAAAGAACACAAATGGTAAGGTTTTTTGGGAATCGTATAATAAACAATCAGATTTTGATGGAAAAGCCATAACTGACAGCTTGATGCATTGAGCTCTTAGATATTAATTAGACAGAACAGTATTAACATAAAACTGGTAAACGAAGTGTGATAGGAGAAAACACAACTCACTCATTCGTTTTAAAAGCAAAGTAACAAAACTACTTCACCCCACACACACGTGGACAGGGCTACAAGTTCTTCGATGAAAGGTCTACTGAGAAAAGATACTCTTAAAACATAGAAGGAGATGTTAGAATGAGGACACCTAGACAAACTACAGATCAACACACCAAAGTTATAACCGAGCGAACAACAAGAAACATCTTGTTTTGTTATGAAAAGTGACCAAGAAACCAACGAGCTATGTAAAATAGGACACAACCAAGAAAATGCAAATGGAGGATTGAGGCAATAGAAACAAAACCGCAAGAGTGAACAGATAAGATAGCAGAAAATAAACAAGTGTCAGGCATCTAGCAGGGCAGGAAGCACTCAGTCTCACCCGTCCAACATATCACTTATATTAAAAAGGGAACAGCATAATAAGGTTGATGTTTTTTATTCTAATTCATGAAATGCTTGATACGTATGAGTTTTTTTTTGTCTTGTAAATGGTAGAATGAAAATGGAGCAGTACACCAGAGGTGTATCCAAAAAAACCAAGCTTTTCCAACAAGCTTATTTGTCAATCAAGCATAGAAAATTAAACAGAAGTAAGAAGTTGTCACATTACGAATACTACCCTTTAATCCCTGAATGTCGGTTTCCATGCATATCATGATACATACCAAGGAAAGAGAACTTGTAGTAAAAACTAAGATTCCTAATCCTGACCCCTACTTGGTAGCAAAAGGTTGATAAAATGGAAGTTCACTGTAACAAAAGTGCAAACACTTTAGTTAGCTTTCTGCAGGAGTCTAATAACAGCAAATCAATCCACAAGTTTAGCTACTTGAATGAATCAGCAGATAACTTGTCTATCAACAATCTTATATCTGTCATGTAACCTGCTTGTATACTTTGAATAATAGTTCACTCTAATTTAAGCTCAGTCAAGACATTTTTCCTCGAACAACTAATACTACTGAGAACCAGTTAACAAGGCCAGGCTACACCCAAGCAAGTAAAAAGAAGTGAACATCTGCTGAGCAGCAAAGCATCTGGTGGAGCTGCTTAATTGAAGAATGCAAAAGAAAGAAGCAAACTCCTAATTACAGCCACACTAGTTAGTAAGACGAATACAAGTTCTCCAATTGCCAATATGTGCTTTCAGCTATAGCACTGAAGCAAACCATTTCTATTCTAGCTAAACATCAGAACCATAAAGTTCCCAGATTCATCAATTCTAGGGTTTAACAAAAACCCTGCCGCAACCGCAAAGTACAAATGACAAGAAGAGGAAAAGGAATGGATCGGGTACCTATAATGGTGCCATGAACAACGGTCCCATTCTTGAGCTCAATCGAAACGGTCTCGTTGTTCAACTTCATCAAAAACCTGCAGCCACAACGAGTTTCGAGCAGGAGATGAAAACAAGATATGTAAGGAACACACGAAAACGAGAGACGGACATAATTAAGAAGAATAGCGTTGAAAACTGACCTGACGAGCTTCATTGCGAAGGTGGAAGACGAAGAAACACGAAGGAAAAGTTAGGGTTCGGAGTCCGGCGAGGAGCAGAGGAGGCGGACCGACCTTAGTTTAGGGCTCTCCCCTTTCTTGTTTGATTTTCTGTTCGCGCTGCAGCATTTTACAGTTCGAAAACGACACTGTTTTCGATACTTTCAGGCGGGAGTATCCTCAGGCCTAACAGGCCTTAATTTTCAGACATGGAGATAGGCCTTCTGGCCCAACATGGCATGGCCTTCCACTACTTCTGAAATGGGCCTAACCCCATGGAACTAAGACTTGTTATATCAAATTATTTTGTTTGGACAATGTATTTCCTTCTGTATAATTGGTATAGGATAGAAAGAGATTTCCGTTTGTAGAAACTAAAACTGAATATTTTTTTATCGTCAACGCGTAATTTTATCACGAAAGAAACTTCACTTAAACACATGCCATCAATCTTTACTTTATTTATATTATTACGTTGAAAATCAATAATATTAACCATGAGAACCTTCATAACCCATTTAAATTGTTCAAGTCCGTCTTTATGTTATTAAATCAACAAATAATTTGTGATTTTTACATACTTTCTGGATGCAGACGATAAACCTTGTTGGAATTCCTATTAAGGTGAAAGGGTAGTGGACGATATACCTTACTACGTCATGATCCAAGGGGTCGACTACCGGCAGTCTACATTAATTTTATTAATATTAAGAATTGTTGGAGAAATTTGGAGGTCGATATTATTCATATTTATGAAGAAAGCAATAATATAATTGACTATCTTATTAGCATTAGGCATAAGAGTTCACTTGGTGATTGCGTTGATATACTCGGTGTTTTAAACCTTTGTTAGATGGGAGCTTGTACATAAGGCACTTGGCTCACTGTTCATAATATATACAGCGTATTTTATCAATAAAAAATATTTTGTTAGATTGTGAATGAATATTAATCGCGTTGAGTTTGAGATAATTAAAAAAATAATAATAAAGAAATCTTTTGAAGCTGTAAAAAAAAAGAAGAGAAAAAAAAATCTTACATGACATCCAAAATAATTTAACAAAATCTAATAAAATCCTTCTTTTAAGTTATTTTCCATGGTTTCCTCCAAATTTAGTATATGAATATCAGAATATCGCATAGATACACACAAATCTATTATTTCTTAAGTTTCACAACCAAACAGAGCTCAAATTCAGCAGCTGTCCTCCGATTTAGTGTAAAAAAACAAAATCACGTAGATACGCATAAATCTAACTCTTCCAAAATTTCACAAACCAACAGAACTCAAATTAGACCTGATGTTTGTTTCAAAAAAGCAAAACACAACTCAAATTCTACTCTATAAAACATAGCAGAGAATCACTCCTTCAAATCCCAACTTCTTAGAGCCCTCGCCGCCGCCATTACTGTTCCATAAAAACACCATGGGATCTGAAGATAGCAATAAGTACAGTATGATCAAAGCTCTAGTTGTGGACGACGAACCGGTCGCGAAGCTTCTCCACGCCAAATATCTGGAGAAAATCGGCATTATGAACCACAAGGTTGTCAGCAATGGCAAGGAAGCTGTCGAATTGGTTACTTCGTTGGGTGTCGAATATTTCGATGTCATTCTCATGGATATCGATATGCCTCTTATGAACGGAATCACGGTATTTAATTTGTCTTTTTTATATGGTTTTTTTTCGTTCCCAACAAATTTATCATGTTACAATAATTTGATTTGGTTGCAGGCAACAAAGAAGCTGCGTGACATGGGAGTACGGAACATGATCGTGGGGGTATCGTCGCGTTCACGAACTGATGAACTGATCATAGCAACTATGGAGAGTGGAATTATGGATGATTACGTACTGAAACCTTTAATCCCTGCCAATGTCATCTCTTTTGCAGAGAAGATTATTCAAAGCTCTGCTTAATTAAACCTAATTAATTAAGTTTTGTTCAAGGGGATTGCGTACGTGCTGATTAATGATTATGTTGTTTAACGTATGTATGGCCTTAGGCGATTGGATTATTGTCCATCATAAACAAATAGACTAATAATTAACATGACCTTTGTTCGAGAGTATATGTTCATGATTTCGAAGCTTGTAATTCAACATATATTTAATTTTGAGCTGTATTTTTTAACATTTTGGTTACGAATTTAATTAATAGGCTCCGTGATTGTTTATCATATATATTCCGAACCAGTAAATGGAGTAATTTATTCCCTTAAACCAATCCACCTTTTAATTAACTGGCGAAGAAGGTCCAACATAAGAGATTGGAGGTAAGAGCTGGAAGGCTGCACATCTTTAAGATTTTTGCTAAATTCCAACCAGAGCTGTTTGTAGTATGGAGCGATAGTTCCCTTTAGTTTTGATAGAATGGAGACTAGTTAGTGATGCAAAATGGCAAACTGACTACAACCAGCTTGGATCGATCTGGCTCCATGGCTCGGCCAAATTCAGGATGGGGGTATTACTCGACCTGTGACGGTCTTGGGCGGTGATGCTAAACAAGAACAGAGCCACGCATAACAGTGACAGCTTTACCACGTAGCATCACTCTCGCATTGTGCTCATCGAGTTGAATGTTCAATACCCCGCTCCTTGGCCTGCCAAACCCCAGCCCAAGAACAATCAGATTAAGAACATGAAAGTAAGCATGAACAGGAAACGGGAGAGGAGAGGGGTCGATACCGCATATGCTGAGAACTCGGATTTCTGTAGCTTTTTGCTCCAGTGGGGTGCTAGAGCACAATGTGCACTGCCACAGACTGGATCCTGAACAATTTGGAAGCAAGAGTGGTAAACTTTCGTTATTTGGTTTAGCTCAAGTTAAATAATGTCCAATAAGAAACATTGGCTTTTGTGTTACATTTAGATACTCAAACGAACTCGAGAGATTCAAGTATTGAGTGAAATGTGAATATGTGATTAGTGACAAACTCACGAGTCCAGACATTGTTCATATGGCAACAACAGGTACATGTTCTTTTATGCTTCATAGAGCCACTCGGCTCAAATGGGAGTCTAATTCAAGTATTCAGTCCAGTTTGAATCTGAGAGCCAGAAAGAACTAGAATACAATGATGTTGAAGCAAAAAGATTTCTTTTTGTTTCATTGAGGAAAACAAAAAATGTACTGTGCATATACATACATACCTCATTGATCCCATACTCGGGGAAGAAGAATCGACTATAGAAATCGAATCCAGAACCCGAAGGTGCTGTACCAGAAACAATGATCCCTCTTCCAGGACACTTCATTATCTCGCCATAATTTGGCTGCAATTCCAACACAGCTTCACCAGAAGGCAGCACCACTTACTAACAAACAAACAGAAACATCACAATCCTTAAGTCAATCTGCTATTTATCACAACAAAATATCAACAAATCGAAACTACTGCTATTAGATACGTGTGTATACATAGATGTCATCTGCCGTGGTGCGCCTCATATCCACAATCGAAGCACCGTTCAAGGCCTTGGAGATTGGAGCAATGTCGTCGTCAGCCATAGAGCTGAACTCAGTAGTTGGCACAGTAGGGAAATTCAATTCAATAAGGAAGTTGCTGTCTTTGGCTTCCCCATTTTCATTTGGAACTCTTTTAGCAATAAGAATCCCAGACAGAGTTTCGAACTCGATCAAATCAGAGGACACCAATCCATTGGAGAATAAGGTGTGGGAGGCTACCAACGTGGCGTGCCCACAGAGCTCAACCTACACATTTCGAGATGCAGAGGACAAAAAAGACAAAAACTCTTAAGAGGCATTTTCACAGACACAAAGCGTGCATTCCACAATAACGCATCAGATTCTGTGTAAATCACCTCAGCGACAGGAGTGAACCATCTGAGACGGAACCTGGGTCTCGGAGATGTTGAACTCTGCCGCTAGAAATTGCAGCCATGACTCGTCTCTTTCATCTTCCAGCAAGGACACGGCGGCCGGATTGCCCTTGAATGGAGAGTCGGTGAAAGCATCGATACCTGTGCAACACAGAATGGATTGAAATCCAGAAATCACTAACAGTAGGAAAGATTCAGATGAAGGAAGGAGGAGAGACGAAGTTACCACGAAGTAGTCAACTAGCTGCTTTCCTTTCTCCAATGTTGGTGAAGTTGGAAAAGAAAACCAGTAGGCAATATCTGAAGTTGAAAACTGGTGTTTACTGGGTTAACTACATAAAGGTCATTTAACTTGGGGGGATTAACAATACAGTCACTCGAAGTCGACTAATTTTTTATTTTCTACTAAGAACTAATATTAAAGGGATAATAGGTATGGAAGTCCTTCTACTATGAAAAGATGACAATTGAATTCTCTTAAAATATCTTAAATCGATCTAAATTTTCGTACATAAGATTGTAAATTGGTTTAGTAGACTTATAACTCATTATCATGGTCAATAAAATTTAGGGATCGTTTAATTTTGTGATTTGGTTGAAAATTATTTAAAATAACAAATGATTTTATAATAACTTAGTGGAGATTTTTAATTTTTCATTATTGAATATATCTAAATTAAATATTTAGTCAATATCAATACATCTCTACTCTTATTTATATTCTTCTAATATATTATTTTTGAATCATATATCCATGAAAGAGATTTTAAAAAGGGGCCAAAATCTCTTGAGAACCACATAGAAATTTTTAATCCCCTCCAAATCCTTCTAATTTTTTTCATTTCCAAACAAGTAATTTCAATCAAATGAGTCATAATGGGTCAGACAAGTATTGCGAAATACTGTTCGCAAATGGGATGGCTCCATCCAGGTGACTCCGCGCAATGCCAAAGCGATGCTAGCTCCCAAGTATCTGCGAGAGACAGATGAGGATGTGGATACACACCAAACTGCCGCCCCAGTGCCGAACCAGATGGACCATCCCTCGCTATAGTGCAGCCATCAGATAGATACCAACATTTCTGTTAATCAGTTTAATTAAACGTGTTCTAACTTAACGCTAATCATATATGAATGGCGCCATCCGCAGTACTAGCATTGCTAGCAATCTCCGGAGTCTTGATCGGATCAGTTGAGCATGTAAGGGGCATGGAAGTGAACACCTGTGTATGCAGCACCTTGAAGTATCCGGCGCACGATGTGAAGAGATTCCTCATCGGAGACCTTGTAGAAGACCTGGCAAAAAAAGTCCGATACCTTACTGGAGCGATCGCGCCTTGGGGTTATCGATTCCGAGGAAGTACCCTTTGATTTACGCCTACGCCAACTGCACTGCTCTTGCTTATCGTGAATCCGATGTCGATGACTGTAAACGATGTTTGAGGCTGGCGAAACGGAATTTACTTCGTAATTGTCCCCATCGAGCCGGGGCACAAGTGTATTTTGACCTTAGTTATAATGAGGTATGAAGCTTACTCTTTTCTCTAATTTATCTCTGTAAAGTTGGTTAGGCTGTGTGTTAAAGAACAATTTGAAAGTATCAGGTAACAATCCAACACAAAATGCATATGGATACATATATATAGCGATATATATACAAAAGAAAAACACGATATGGAAACCAACATCTACATATCAACCAATACACTACATTTCATTAAAAAAATTGCAAACAACTCGAGATTAAAGTCTTTCTCAAAGGGTCTTAAACAACACTGTAGCAACACACAATTGTTGCCTTGTTGGGTCGTTCTTGGTTTGGGATTTTGGGTTATTATAAATTAATATGATAGTGCAATTTAGTTGAGAAATTTTATGTGATAATGAATTATATATATGGAGTATATGTATATCTTCGGTCGATGGTTAGAATGAGTAGCGGGTTTATTAAACGTTCTAAATCAGTATAACGAAATTAACCAATAAATTCGACCGTTTAAATCAAATGATAACGGTTAAAATGATTAACTTGGTGGTAATTACCGATCCGTGATAACAACGCTATATACATCATCACTAACATCAACAATCGAAACCCTTTTAAAAATAATTATTTTAACTTCATTAGACTATTATTTAAAGGGATTAACATGTTGAAACTTTAATTTTTAGTCATTCCCAACATGCATGTCAAATATTAACCAATTTAAAAAATTTAAATTTTTATATCAAATTTGGTCCATTTTCATGTGTTATACTAAATTTGATCATATTCATCAAAAAAATTCAAAATTTTTAAATTGACTAATATTTAAAATATATATTAAAAATAATTTAAAAATTAAATTTCATTATAATAACCTTATAAATAATATTCATTGTTCAATTTTTTTTAGGTGTAAATATTATCATTGTTCATGATCTGCATTCTGCGGTTTAATTGTAAAAAAGGATCAAGCTAACTCAGGCCCAAAGTTAGTGCGAACGGATCAAGCTAGTCGGCTTTGTAAAAGGATATAATAATTAGACATACTTACGTATCTATTAAGTCCTAATCCGACACAAAATTGCCTGACAATCGGACATAATATTTAACCGAAATGTTTAAAAACCAAAACTTTATGTTCCCTATATATACAGTGCACATATATAGCATTCTAGTTCCTCGTAGAAACACATACCAAATTAATTATAATGGCATCGAAAACACTAGTAGCACTACTCCAACTCGCAATCATCACGATCATCGGAGTTCTCGAGCGTCACACGACATTTGTCTGGGGGATCGAGTTATTGGGGGTGAACAATGCATGGACAGCATGCAACAGGTTAGAGTTCTCAACACACAACTTAAAGAGGATCATGGGCCAAAATGCATGTAAAGAGATAAAAAAATAATTGGCTGAAAATTTCAAGTGATGCAAAACCCAATTTTCAAGAGAAATGGAAAGTTTCAATACATAAAGTTTTTATACATGAAGATGTCAAGCAAATGAGACATATGTGTATCTCATTTTGAGTCTTAAAAGTCATGCGTCATTTCATGTGTATTTCATTCTGAAATATTTTGTACAACAAACCTATAAATATATTGAGTATGAGAAAACATATTCTCATGTGGTGGATGCAACTACTTTTCATTATTTAATTAGTATGACAATTTGTGAATGGAAAAAGTTTGCCGATAAAAGATATCATTGCAACCTATATGTATGGTTTGCATAATGATAATAATAATACACATGTGTAATGAAATTTCCTCGAGGATTTATTTCGTTATAAGCGAACAATTCACTTTGATGTGAACAATATTCCAAAATATCCAATTGACGTCATATGCATTGAATGCTTGAAAGAAGTAGTACATTTAGTATATCATATATATTTTATATGCATATATTTTTATTTCTTCTCTATTTCAAGTTGGATTTTGAAAACTCATCTTTGACAGTTTTATGCTTTCGAGATTCTTATCAAAATTTCTTACTTTTCTTTTATATTTAAAATGTATTTTTTTCGTTTGTAAGACTTTAAATATCATCATCTTTTGTTGCATAGATGACATATACTTTATTGTGACTCCTGAAGAGTTTCTAAAAGCAATCAACTATTTGATTAGCTAGAGAGTTTGAGATGGAAAAATGTGGAAGAACAAATCTTACCACTAACTTGTCAATTGGTCATCTCTCTCGAATATGATTCTCGTATAGCATCAATGAGATACTAATAATATCCAACAAGAAGTTATATGGATATAACATGATTATAAGTTGCTTGGATAATGGTAAGATCACTATATGTGACTCTATGTCGATTTTAATCGACCTTTATTCAGACATGAGCATTGCTCGATTTTGAAGTAGTAATCTTGGTCATATTTGTGTTGGTTGACCATAAATTGGTCTCATGTGACAATTTTACTACTTGGTAGGTTGTGAAACCAACTTATAAAACTACACCATCATTCAAAGACATGATCATATATATCATATATGATATTTATTTTTCATATATCCTTGAGTTACAAGAAAATGTTGTAACGTAATATGATGATTATGTATATCTTTTTCTTCACTAGGGTTTTATCCCATAGAGGTTTCCTAGTAAGGCTCTAGTCATTCATATTCTCATCTATTGGTCATCCAAAGGGAAGTCATGTTATGTAAATATTGATTATGGATAACCGTTGATCATATTATATGCATACATTATATATACAAACTCATGAAACAAATGCACTCAAGTGATAATTTGGTTAATTTATTCATCAACTACATCAATTTTTGAAAAGCTAGTCCACTAATTTGGAGTTTGGCGACTTAATGATCTCAAACTGATATAATTATGAGAGCAAGTTGATATCTTCATCAGGGGGAGTCGATACACACCGCACTCTTTTTTCCTTAACCATGATTTTTCCCACTGGGTTTTTCTGGTAAGATTTGTAACGAGGCAACATCAAAGTGTATTTAAAAGAATGATGTATATCTTTAACCAATGGACATTCAAGGGGGAGTGTTATGTATATATTACTGGTATTTGAATGCCCATTATAAGTCCCATTATATATTAATCATGTGTATTAATGTACCTCATTATTTTCATTCATTTGTATTAAATTCTACAAATCTTAGAATGTATAGGTTATGATATCATTAGCCTATAAATAGTACTACTCTCCATATATGTTTTAATCCGACAAAAACTGCCGGAAATAGTTAACCGAATTGGTTAAAAACCAAACCTTTCTGTTCCCTATATATACAGTACACATATATAGTATTCTAGCTCCTCGTAGAAACACATACCAAATTAATTATAATGGCATCGAAAACACTAGCAGCACTACTCCAACTCGCAATCTCACGATCATTGGAGTTCTCGAGCGTCACACGACATTTGTCGGGGGGATCGAGTTATTGGACGTGAACAATGCATGGGCAGCATGCAACGGGTTAGAGTTCCCAGCACACGACGTAAAGAGAATCCTGGCCGCTGTGATGCTACAAGAACTGGTAGATAGTGGCTTGTCTTTCAGGGAAGTTCCAGCTATGAAAACATGGTTCCCCTAAGAGGCATCCTTTGTTATACGCCTACGCCAATTGCACGATTGAATCATCCGTCTTCGACTGTTGTGAATGTGTGAAGTCGGCCAAAAAATTTCCTGCTTCGAACGTGTCCCCGCCAGCGTGGTGCCCGGGTGATGCTTTGGGACATTTGTTACATGAGGTACGAGGAGTATGACTTCTGATCATAACAAAATGATATGGTGATGATGGTGATTTGATATCGATGTTGGTCGCAAACTCTATCCGATCTCGTCAGACTCAAGTTCTAATCTTCGGAATAGGGCGTGGTTTCAAATCTCACTTCTGACATTCCGTTCACAAAAAATCAACTTCATCCGATTTGCATTTTGTCTATGATTTTGTATTAGTTTGTTACCAATTGTCAAGATTTGTCTTGTGATTCCATGCATGCAACGTTAATTACATTGGAATTCGAATGTAGGGATAGCGAACGATAGTAACCCCTCCCCATAATTCATAACAAATTAACAATCAAGACATCAGCATCATCACATGATCATTAGGTTTGGTCCATTCCTGACTGAACAAGAAACCAGTAGACAAGTATACTCATAAAATCATAATCCAAAGCATACAAGTTTGTTCTTCACATCATAATCCAAATCAGCTGAATATCTGGACGTAGTTCTCACACTCCGGGATTCGCTTTCGTCATCCTCCATGATCCTAACGGCGGCCTCGGCAAAATCACCCTCACCCTCGATCGTAATCTGACACTTTGTAATTTATTGTTCCTCCAATTCATATTCTTCGCAATCTACTCTTAAGAATGGTGATGGCGATGACAAGCAAAATGAAGAACGGTTGACGGTTGCTACCGTGGAATGAAAGGGGTGGGAAATAAAGATGACGAGTGATTTGGTGAAGTGGGTTCTAGAATTTATTAAGAGGATGAGGGGATGTTAATGAATTGTGTATTTCTGTATGAATTTATATATATATATATATATATATATATATATATATATATATATATATATATATATATATATATATAGATTAAAGAGAGTGAGTAGTTTGTAGTTTGTAAATTATAAAAATATATGAGATTAAAAATAAAATATGAAAGAGAGATTTAATATTCGAATAATTGTGAACCATCGAGATCGCAAATTGAAAATGGACGTTGGTGATAGATTTACATTACAAAAAAAATTTAGACACGCCGAAAATTTCGATACACCAGATATACTAAAAAATTCACCTATAATATAACTAAAAATAAAAGATTTACGTCAGATAAAAAAAGTATGTAAACCAAGTACCTTTTCAAAATTACCATACTACCCAATGTGATCCGAACCCTTGGATTAGAGAGGTTGATCTAATACTCAAGTTGGCTTCAACTGTTGGCCATTAAGGGTTGTCCTTTAGTCTTCGTTTAATTAGTAAGATAGTTAGTTTAAGTAAAAAAGTGGTTAGATTTGGCAATTTTAACCGTTTAATCGATTATATTTTTATCAAGTTTGATGGTTATTAACTGTGTTGATTGGTATTTTGAGATTATGGTTATAACCGTTAACCTCTAGGAATGGGTAAGGTTAGGTTATGGGTTCTGTAGTAACCACACCATCACCGTAACGATACCCATAATCATCACCGACACACTATATAATCACCGTTTACCCGTCAATACATAAGCCCAATAATCCTACTAAATAACCTAAATGTACATGAATTTTATCAAAAAAAACTAAATCTAATCCATTTACTCATTCATTCCCCAAAAATATCTCATTTGTTGTCTTCGACTTCGACGATATCTCTTCGTCTTTTTATTTTCTATAAAACTCAATCATTGTTTTTCGATGGAAAATATATAATCCACCACTTTAGAGATGAATTAAAGTGGATGCATTTTGATTTTTTATTTTTTTATAACAGAAAGTGGTTATAACCGTTAACCGCATGAGTATGGTGATGGAATTAATTTTGTCACCGAAATAAAAATGGGGATGGTTATGATTAATAACCGCCCAAAAACGGATGGGTAATAAATATACTATAACTATCTCCGAACCTCCCCATTATCAAGTCTAAAAGTCGCAGCAATAGTGTTGTTAGAGTCGACTACTTTCTAGGGTCGTGGGCTGTTAATGATTTCTGGGAATCGAGATAGTTTGTGTATTTATCATTTCAATCTTTATGTTCAATAAATTTGTCAGTTTGTGCTACTTTTACTTCTTCTTAAGGGTAATTTGGATAAGAAAATTAAGGTGATAATTGGACTTGAAAAGTTAGGGCTCTATTCTCATCCCATGGCCCATGGGAATCAAAAATTTACATCCCTGATTCACTCATCCAAACTACCCCCTTAGCTTCATGTTGAACTTCTAACCATTCTTGTCAGGTTCTAATTAACCGCTGGTTGAACCGATAATCCGATTAGTTTAAAGATAAAGGTTCAATTATTACTAAGCCGAATAATTTTTTTGCGAAACTTCCCAGGAAACCATCCAAGTTTAATGTCCGGCCATGATTTTTGGACACCCTGATCATCATATTCATGGTTTGAATCGTAAAAAAATCGGTACGAGAAACCGGCGTGGCTAGGCGCCAATGCATGCATTTCCGTGGTTGACCCGTTGAAAATAATAATCATGGTTCGATCATTCTTTCGGGTTTAACAAGTCGAATCAGTTTTCGAATGACAACTTGGACCAGTCAAGTGCTCTACGAGCTAGTATGCGGTTTTCTACTCAGACCGGCCGATTCGGTTAACATGAATTTTCCCCTATACATCGTTGTCGTGGTACCGGTTGAGATATATAATTTAGTTTTTAAAAAAATGTCAAAGCAAGAATGTCATAAACAAGAAGAAAAAAGTCAACGAAAGAAATATAAAAAGTTAGAACGCATATTCCTCATACCTCATATAACAAATGTCTAAACACACTTTTGCCCCAACTCGATGGGGGAAATTACGAAGTAAGCTCCGTCTGGCCAGGAACAAACATTTGATACAGTAATGGACACTAGACGCGGACCACCAGCACCAGTGCAGTTGGCGTAAGCGTAAACCAAAGGGCGCTTCCTGGGATTCGATATCCTCAGGGCGCGATCATTCCAGAATGGCATATCACCATTTTCCGCCAGGTCTTCGACGAGGGATCTCTTCACGCCGTGTCCTGGGTACTCCGAGGTGCTGCATTCCCAGGATTCCACTTCGATGCTCCTCACATAAGCGATCCGGTGAGGATGATGATGACGAAGACTTCGAAAATTGCCAACAATATTGTGGATTGTGCCATATCTCCAGCAGATAGTTCTACCAGATGAACAATTTTATATATAGGAACCCAAATGAGGGGGGGCTCGTAGACGTACGCATCCACTGATCTAGGTTTGTTTGGTCTGATTAAAGTGTTAGTTACGTTTATGCTTAATTGTTTGCCGGTTGTCAATTGATGCTATGGAACACAATGAGACAAATGTTGGTATAATGGTATCTATGTGATGGCCGAACCCTAGCCATAACGGACACTAACACACTTTATAAATAAGGGATGCCCACCAAAAGTCAACTTAATTAGATGGTTGACTAACTAGAATATGTGTATTATTGGTTTTGAATTATCAATCTAATTAACTATAACTAAACTCTAAAAGAACCAAAGATAGGAGTTGTCTAAATTAGAATAGGATGAGGTTAGTGGTTTAGGGTTTGATGGTTTGAATGGGGTTGGATCGTTTTTAAATCAGTTTGGTCAATTTTAATTATTAAATAAATATGGTTAAGTCGGACGGGATGATTTTTTAGCGATCCGAATCAAACCGGTAGTATATATATAGAGAGTTCAATATCATAATCATACTTGTCAAAAACATAGTTATTGAATCATTTTTGTAAGAAATTTCAAATTTTATAAATAAATTGAAGTTTTTTATTAATGAAATCATTGAAATTTAATGTACACTTTTTTAGTGTTAATTATTAGTTATCCTAATGTTTATTCTTATCAATTAAAATGTTTTAATTAAATTATAATATTAGTAGAGATAATAATCACTCATTCTTCTATATTAAAAATCATGGTTCAAATCCCATATAAACATAAAACACCAATGCACATAATAATGCACTCGTTCTGTTGAATGAAATGCACCGGTGGCCATGGAACTTGGGGTGGGTGAACCTAAGCCGTTGAGATTTTTTGGTTTTTTTCCGGCTTAAACTTCTCAGCTAGTATAAAATAGAATAAAACTAAATAAATATTACATAGCTATCCGTATATACGTGGATCGGAGTATAATTGGATTTATCGATATTTCTGAATCAGTGACACACAAGTTTACTAAAATAACTCCATTTTGACGGGTTTCGATTCCAAAACGAATAAAATCCTATCTGAAATTTTCAAAATTATCCGGCGTGATTGAATTTTTCCCAATATCTCCGACAAACCCTTGGTTCTTCTGCTACGTACCACAATGACTAGAAGGCATATTCCTCGTGCCTCATATAACACACGTCTAAAAGCACTTGGGCCCCCATTTGATTAATACACTCTCAAAACAGGGTTTGTTCGGCCGATCTCAAACATCCAAAGGCAGTCGACGTAGTAGATAGGACCGGTGCAATTGGCGTAGGCATATATCAAAGGCTGCATCGGAGGGTACCCGAATGTTCCACGAAGGTAATCGACTATCTACCCGTTGTTGTAGAAGTAGTTCTGTGAGGGGTCTTCTTATATCGTTCGCTGGAAACTCGTTGGCCTTGCATCCCCACTCATTCACATCCAAGGTCGACACGAACATTTCCGTGCTCTCCTGATGCTCGAGCACTCCGATGATGATCACTCCGTACGATGTTAAGAGTAGGATTCGTGCTAGTACTTTTGAATATGGCATTTGATCACGAACCATAACCCATTTGGTTTTTTTATGGATTCGAACAAGTAAATTAAACTTTGAAAGAGTAGATGTATTTATAGGATTCTGTACGTTTATCGAATGTGTGAAGGAATCTTATCGACTGACGGCATAAACTTTAACTATGAGAATATACTGAACTTCCAGATGTAGTGTAGTGGTTCATTGAATATGCCATGACTTGTTTTTTTATAAATTTTTATGGATCAATAAATAATTTATATGAGTAATTTTGAATGCAATTATCATAGAGAAAAAAATTTAAATTAAATTAAAAAATAAAAATATGAAAAAACCTCCAATTTATTTTTTATAAATGAAAATTTTATTAAAAAAATGAATAATTCCATCAAAAATGAAAAAAATAAGAAAAGTCTCAAAAATTAAAATCACTATCTACACGAGTTTCGATCCAAATAAATTAACAGGTGCTGCTGAAATAAAAAAAATTAGACGAGCAAACAAAACAGTGAAAATAACCCCACCAAATACAAAAAAGTGGAGTAATGAATACCAAAACCACCGACTCATAGTCCACGTATATCCAAACATCCATGCTGTCAAATCAACCTCCCGTTTATTTTTATGGTCATATTAATTACGAAAAATTTGATTAAAATTTTCAAAAAATTTTTTTTAATTTTTTTACCTCTCCATGATGATTTTGAATCACCTAAAAAATTCTCTATTTGTTACAAAATGATTTTAAATCTCCTCAATTTTTCTTTTTGGTGTCCAAACGAGTAATTTGAAACAAAACATTTTTAAAAGTTTAAATCACCCGTCCAAATCACCAATCCAACCGACCCAGTAATTTTATGAAATTCTGAAATCTTGGTCGGAATCAGGTTGCAGTTAGAGGTCTACTGGTTCTAAAATAAGGAAATTCTACGTAAATTTTTCAAAAATTGAAATTATACTTATGGGTTTGTTCATATATTGATGCACATTGAAACTCTTTAATTTGAAAATTTTCAGCTTCCGCAAGATATATGTTGAAATCAGAATTAAATAATTAAAATCGAACATATTTATTGAAAATACAACCAAACAAAACTACTCATCAACCTTTAGAAGAAGTAATTTTCATACCTCATATAACAAGAGTCGAAGTACACTTTTGCCCCGACTCGATGGGGACAATTACGAAGTAGGCTTTGTTTCGCCAGCCTCAGACATGGGCTACAATCATCGTCATGGTACCAAGGATCAGCAGCACCAGTGCAGTTGGCGTAGGCGTAAATCAAAGGGTTCTTGCTAGGAATCGATGTCCCCAGGCCACGGACTTTCCAATATGGTAATCTGCTGTCCACCAGTTCTTGTAGAAGGATTTGGACGAGGGTTCTCTTTACGTCGTGTGGTGGGTACTCGGAGGTGTTGCATTCCCAATTTTTCACTTCGAGGCTCGCGACATGATGAGGTCCGATGATCAGTACTCCAGCGATTGCCACCACTAGCAGTGCAAGTACTGCTCCCATGGTGTCTTTGAATTATGTACACAAACTTGAATGAATGTGTGTAATTTATTTATTTCGACATTAGCACTGCAAAAGGTATCAAGTTGCCAGAGCGGCCGTAAGAGGAATATTTTATAGACAGACGTACGGCATCAATTTACTACGATAGTTTGTTGAGTGTGTAACGATTGCATTATGGAATCTGTTTGCTATGTAGTATTAGTAGCGCTGTTGATGGGATTTCATGCATCCATGTTTAGGCTCACCGTAAATATGGAAAACGTTTTGGTATCCCGAGAGTATCGGTATTGTGTATACTAAATTTTGTTATATTTTGTGCTTAAAATTATAATTTTTTAGGTTGAGGTTAGAGGTTAGAGTTTGATATATAAGGTTTAGGATCTATTAATTTTCATTTACGGTCAACAGTTAGAGTTTGTGATACGATTTTGAGTGAGTTTATGCTGTAGTGTTTGAAGGTTAGCATTTAGGGTTTAGGGTGTTAGCACCATTCTCTAGTATTTAGAGTTACTATAAGGATTATAGGATTTAATTTTTTAATTTTAAATCTTAAAAATATTAAAAATAATAATATAGAGGGTACCGAATCGCTCCCCATATATATAGAGGTTTCTTACGATTTGCGGCCCAGCCCACTTTTAGATTTAGAACATTAATGTTATGTAAATTTTTTTATATTTTGATTAGTTATTAAAAACTAAAATATATTGGTGGAAAAGTAATTGAATTATTTTCTTAATGTCGTTGATAATACACCAATCAAAATCTTGACGAAAGAGTATGAACCGACGTACTAAACTAAATAAAATCTATCCAAATTTGTATCACAAAAAGAAAGAGACGGACGGAGGGGAGGAAAGAGGGAGAGAGTAACAAACAGAAGCCAAGTTTAATTGGTATGTAGGTACATATCATGCATCATCTTAGCCATTCGAACCAGTACTTGGAGTAAATAAATTCGGAGTAGGACCGGTATAAATAAATTCGAGTCGGGCTTGGATCTATGAAATACTATGTTGCAGGCAAATGTGTCTATATTTTTATGTTAATCATCAATTATTCATATACATACATTTCATATCATAATTCATAAAATTGATATTGAAAATTCTAGTGAAAGTGTAAACGGGTTTAATTGATAAAGAAAGCGCCGTAAAAATCAATTAATGAAATTTTTGGTCGATATAATAAGAATTGTTTAATTATGTTATAATATGAGACAAAACTTAAAAAAAATTATGAAAACCGTTGAAAATCAAGACAGAACAAATTGTGGTATCTCAGTAGCTCTAAACTTATAGGGTTTCTTTTGTTGTTTAGCTAAACTGGAAAAAATAAAAATAAAAGAGAATTAATTTTAATTTGGAGCCTCATCAAAATCATATGTTTACACAACTTCGACTACATTGCATATTTTGAGAAAACGGTTCTCATTATTTTATTGTTGCCAGATATTCATTTTTTTGTTCCACTGCAGTTGGGTCAATTTTGTCTTCTAGTATGCAACAAAATTATTGAAAAACATTAATAATAAATAATTTTTTTTAATGATTGCAGGAATAGAGGTGATTTGAAATTGTCAAACAAATTAATTGTTGATTTTTTTTATATAAAACTCTATCGAAAATTGCTTTAAGTTATTTTTTTTCTTCTTCCCTTTTTGTTTTCAGAACCATAAATAATTAAACTTTTCGTGTTGTTTGGACGAGATGAAACTTTAGCTTAGTTTTTGTATGGATGATGGGGTTTTAACCCTTTGATTTGTTATCGAGGTTATTCAGACTTACGATGTGTTCTAGCTAAACCTAATTTATGATTCAATTTCGTCTCGCCGTCTTGATTGAATCATCGTCATTGATTTGTTGGTCCGAGAGGAATATAGATTGATAGGTCGCTTAGGAACAACCCTGGATTATTCGTTAGCTTGAGAGAGGAATGGATCGGTTAGACTTTTTGCATCATTTATCGTGGTGGCATTTCATCGAACTAAGAATTCACCCTAAAAATAAAAAATAAGGACACTAACAATCACCAAACAAATACAAACCAAAAACAAAGAAGAGTTGAAGTTAGAAATAAAACTAGAAAAGAAATGTAGCAAATTTGGATGCGATTAGCAACATTCCTATTTAAACTATTAAGGGAGGTTAGGACCTTAACCGCTCCAACTCTCAAACTTAGTGAACCGGACCGGTCGCCCTTGGCTAACCGACTGGTGACGCAGGGATGATGTCCTGATCATACTTCTTGGAAGGGGGTAGGGGTAAAGCAACGACAGTGGTACTCGCATAGCAGCAGCAACGATGGCGACGTTGGCAGTGATGGCGACGTTGGCGGTGTTGGAGACGTTCGTGACGATGGCGATGTTTGAAGCAAATGGGTGTAGGGTGGTTCTGGTGGCTGTGGTGAGTATGGGGCGGCAGTTAGGGGTTCGAAGAGGGGGAAGGGTTCTCTCTTACGAGAGGTAACAAGAAAACTTCTCTTCTACAAAAGGCAATGAGATAACTTTTCTCCTACGAGAAATAACTTCTAACAAAAATCTAAAATAAAATTGAAAAAATCAAAAAATCAAAAAAATTGAAATGTGACGACTAGGGTTTTAATGAGAGAGATTTTTCCCCTAGCCTCAACTTCGAGTTTCTGTGAAGTATAGCTTAGCAGTTATAAGTGATATTTAATTTTCGTTTTCATAATTGTCCTCGCTTAATATTAATTTTTAAACTGTGATTATTAGTTTGTGAGTTTTGAATTTACCTATTTAGTCAGGTAATTTTCGACTGATAAAATAAATCACTCATTTTCTGATGTTTTGTTTGTTTAATGGTCAAAATCTAATTGCTCATATTGGAAAAAATAAGGATCGTGTTCAATAATAATGAAATAAATCCAATATAAATAATGAACCTGTTATCTAAATAGTTTGAATAAATTTTCGTAAAAATAGAAAGAGAAAAAGATAAAGTTTTTGTGAACTATAAATGAGTTTTGGATTATATTTCTGTAATTAAATGAAAAAATATATATATATATATATATATATATATATATTAATCCCGTTCCCGCCCGTTATCTACTTTAAATGAATATCGGGTTTCCTTGTATCCATAAATTATTCATATTGATCGGATTTTACCCACCCAAATTAAACGAATTTTGAGTGATATCAGTTTCTGGATTACTATTATCAAGCCTACACCTAAATGAAGTACGCAATATTGAAATGGCAAAAAATGTGATATTGATACCACCCATCTTGAATTTAATGTCACCCAATTTTTTTTGGTGTGAAATATCAACCGACAACCATACCAAACAAGTAATAACACAGCTAAAGAAAGGTACGGATTGTTTGGATAAGTATCGTATTCGATATATATTGATCATAATTTTGAGTTAATATTGATATTCTTTATTACTCGATTAGAAAAAGATATTGTTGGTAACACATTTAATTTTCAAGGATAACTTGCTTTAACAAAAAAGCAAAGCAACGAATATCTTTTTTTTATATTTTAATTTGGTATTATGTTTAAAAAAAGTTCGGTAACTTGGTTATTCGGTATACAGATTTTTTATTCAATTTCAGTTTAGTACATATTTCGATTTTGAATCCGCCATTGATTTTTTGTTTTGAAGTTTCGAAGTTTGATAAGGCAAGGAGATAGAAAAAAACAAAGACCATATTTGTATCCATTCGTAAGATACAATTCTTCGGAGTTTTTCAATTACGATCTAAAATTTTCACAACTTAAAATCTTATCGAACGTACTTTTATGCTTTCAAACTCATTCCAAACTCAAAATTAATACTACTTAGGATCACTGACGATATCATGATTCCACTGTTGAGTCCCACACCACGATCATGATCACTAAAAGGCATATTGCTCATACCTCATATAACAATAATCTAAAAGCACTCGGGCCCCCTGTCGATCGGGACACTCTCCAAGCAGGACTTGTTTGGCCCACTTCAAACATCTATGGCAGTCGTTGTAGGAGATCGGACCCGTGGTGCAATTGGCGTAGGCGTATAGCAACGGGTGATCCCCCGGAGGGTCCGATGTGCTCGAAGTCCGAGCACCCAAAGCATATAACCCACTATCTACCAGTTGCTGTAGAATTGGTCCTACGAGGGATCTTCTTACATCGCGCGCTGGAAACTCGTAGGGGTTGCATCCCAGTATTGCGTTCGGGGTGAACAATGCCGTGCTCTGGTGATGCTCGAGCCCGATGATGATCACTCCGTACGATGTTGCGAGTAGGATTTGTGCTAATACTTTTGAATAAGGCATTTGATCACGACGACAATAACCCATTTGGGTTCTTGATGGATTCGTACTAGTATATATATGACACTTTGAAATATATATATATATATATAGGAGTCAAAAAGGATTCCGTTTATCGAATGTGTGAAGGAATCTTATCGACGGACGGCATGAATTTTCACTATGAGAATATTCCAGATATAGTGTAGTTGGTCAATTAATATGCCATGCTTTGTCTTTTTTAAAATTGTTTTGGATCGATCAATAAAAGAATTTCCACGTTGGTTTGGCATCGGAAATGTAGATCGGAATTTTGAGTACTTTTCCATTTGAGCGGGAAATTTAGATCCCAACAAAGTGTATTTTGGAAAATAGTTTTCTCATTTCCATCCAAATTTCATTTGACATTTCCGCTTACAAACGAACTACTAAATTTATCATTTATGGGATTATCAAGTCTGAGGCGAAATCGGGCTTAGTGGAATTAGGTTACCGTCTAGAGTTCAGTGGTTCTAAAATGACCAAAATGTTGAAGAAGAGCTCGACGAAGCTATATACTTGTGTTGTGAATGCGACTTTTTGTTTTTCTTTAACGGAGAAGAAGACGATGAAGTCGTGTAATAAATTAATTAAAAGAAGGAGGCTAATATATTAAAGAACATGGAACGGTCAACGGCGTAATATTGAAAATTTATATTTTTTTGGGTGACCACGATATTAATTAGCAGAAATTAGGGTGTTCATTAAATAAATTTGGACGACGACCACTGACAGATTGTCGCATGGCGTTTGTACGCCGTATAAATATGCATCAGAATTTTTCCCTAAAATTAATTAGTACACAAGCATTACAGTTAGTAGCCGCATTCTTCGAGCAACTTCAAGTGCGCGAGTAAATTTCTAACTTTCTTTATCAAAGTTTTGTTCATCCTCTCTATCACGTCATTCGGAGTTTTAAAATATGTAAATTAATATTAGATTCCCTTTTTCTTACAATAAGCATTAAATTGACCAATGTACTCTCCATCCAGGACGGAATGGCGACCCACGGCCGCCGGGTAAATATAAATTTACATCGGTATTTAAGTTTTATAAATAAATAGTTAAAAAAAACACAAATACAGCTTGTGGCTTACTAGTTATGCATTGGACAGTATATTTTGAGATCACAGGTTCAATCCTTTAAAGCTACATTGATTTATACGAATTTTTTTAGCTCACTGGTTCAATCCCTTGAAGCTGAATTGATTTACATCATTTTTTCGTCATTTTAAGTATATTTTACAACAGTTTATTGCTTTATTTTATTTAAAATTTAAGAACCATGTTTCATTTATAACACATACGAATTTTTAATTTTAAAATTCTTAAAAGAAATTAGACGTTTAATTTGTTTTCTTTAATATAAAATATTTTAAAAATAACTAACTTATAAATTATGACAACTCCCGAAATAAAAACCTAGTTCCGCTTGTCTCCACCATTGTCAATCTAGGAGCGATGCTTCCCGACGGTTGCAATTCCGTTGAAGCTAACTTCCAAATCGCCAACTCCCTCCACATCCGATGCCGTGCGGAGGCTGCAGTTCCGTTGCTTGGCCGCTACGGTGGACAATGTTTGTAGTGGCATGATGGTGGTGGTGCGATGTGAAGTTCTCACAAGGAGAAGCCCGAAGAAGTCCTAATATTTGAGTTTTTGTTAGGTTATTATGGATGACACGTGGTAAGATAATTGTACACATGTCTCGCTTTTTGGTTCGAATTTACGACTAAATTTAAACCCGGTATTTCCAAGTCACTACTCATTAAGTCACAATGCAATGTTACTGATGATGCTAGAAAAAAGTGGGTGTCCATAGTTTTTCAGTTACAATATGATGGATCCCTATCCAAAATTTTCAAAAATTAAAATTGCATCCAATCGTATTTTTTGAATTTCTCATTTCAAACTCGCTCAAAATTCAAAATCCTAGTTACTAAATTAGGATCTCCGACAATATCATGGTCTCGCTGTTGAGTCCCACACCACGATCATGACTAGAAGGCATATTCCTCGTACCTCATATAACACATGTCTAAAAGTACTTTCGCCCCAAGTCGATGGGGACAATCTCGAAGCAGTATACGTTTGGCCAACACCAAACATCCATAGCAGTTGCCGTTGTAGGCAGGACCGCCGGTGCAATTGGCGTAGGCGTATAACAAAGGGTGCCTCGAAGGTAACGATGTGTTCATAGCCCGATCGCTCCACGAAGGCAATCCGCTGTCCACCAGTCGCTCTAGTATTAGAGGCGTGAGTAGCCTCTTTATATGGTGGGCTGGAAACTCGTAGGGGTTGCATTCCCCCTCGTTCAACTCAAAGCTCGAGACGAACGTTGTGCTCTGCTGAAGTTCGGTGATCATTCCGTATGATGTTGCTAGTAGGAGGAGTGGTACTAGTAGTTTTGATGGCATTTGGGCACGACGGAAACCCATAGGTTTTGGTGAAATGAAGTTGAAAAAGTGGAATTATATAGGAACCGAAAACGATTCCGTTTATTGAATGTGAAGGAATCTTATCGACGGACGGCATAAACATTTGACTATGAGAATAATTTTTAGATGAGTGGTCATTTAATATATATATATATGCCATGCTTTGTCTTTTTTAAAAAAAAAATTTTTGATCGATAAATAATTTAATTTACTTGTAATTTTACGGGGATTTAGAGGCGAAATTAGGAATAGACGGAATTAGATTACCGTGTATAATATACTAGTTCTAAAATTACCTATGCATCGAGATAGGTCATTCTTCAGATTATCGACCCCAAACCTAAATTTACTTAAAAGAGTGTAGGATATGTTGATTTGCGTTTGGTATTTCAAATTCTAAATATTTTTGTTTGCTTATAAAGTTGTTTGATTTGTTTGGATTTGAATAAAATGCACCTTGCATTTTTTTTTTCAAATTACCTTTTGAAAATTTCAATTTAACAACTTTCAAATACCAATGCAAATCTACTCATCCAAATTCTGGTTATCAAAAATTCTTTTGATAGCCATATAGTACAAGTAAATGCATTTAAAACTCTAGTTCTCGTTATAGAGTCGTCTAATTTTTCTTGTTTGTTTCACACTTCATGGACGTACTAAACATATATTACATATTTAATATAAACATTTTAATGAATTGATTTAATTTAATTTTTCAATAATTTCAACTCATATTTACTTTTAATAAATGTATCAATTTTTTAACTGATGTTGAATTTTTAAACGTATTATCACGTTAAAATGACATATAATATTTCATATTGTAACGTACCCTTATCGTATTTTTACAAACTATGATCCAAACACACATGGACAGCTTCATTATCTAGTGATAAATTAAGTATCATTTTCCGCCAAGGAATTCAAATTTCAGCGGAGCTGTTAATTCCCACGGAATTGAATCACATACGAATTATCGATTCCGGTCGAAATTGAATCACATACGAATTATCGATTTTGATCGGAATTGAATTCCATGTTTTCCGTTACAATTTTCCATACTGTAAATAAAATAAAAACTTATCAGGTTATGAAAATGACTATGCCCTAATAAACCCATCATCTTTCCCTAATCAACCCAATCATGTTATAGACAGCCGGGATGACGAAGGGAGTAGAGCCAACTCCCACATTTTTTGGAAGAATTGACGATCGACCGGGGACCTGTTGCACCACGGCAAAATTTAGGGTGGGCGAACCTATACCGCACTTCGGGATTTCCCAATTTTTGTTTTGAGAGGACTAGGCTCTTTGTTAGTATAAGATAGAAAATGAAAAAAAAAACATTATATATATAGGTGTGTGTAGGATGTAACTTGATTTCAATTCAGTAAATTTGAATCGTCAACACTTAACTATACCACCTATACGGGTTTCTCAATTCCAAAACTATGAAAATCTATAAAAAAAAATTAAAATTGACAGTTTTGTCAAGTGTGTTTTCAACTCATTCCAAACTCAAAATTACTTAGGATCTCCGACGATATCATGGTTCCAGTGTTGAGTCCCACACCACGATGACTACAAGGCATATTCCTCGTACCTCATATAACACACGTCTAAAAGCACTTGAGCCCCGAGTCGATGGGGGCACTCTCCAAGCAGAGTTTGTTTGGCCGACTTCAAACATCCATGGCAGTCATTGTAAGAGATCGGACCGGTGGTGCAATTGGCGTAGGCATATAGCAAAGGGTGATCCTCCGGAGGGGACAATGCGTTGGTAGCCCGAACATCCAAATCAAACAATCCACTATCTACAAGTTTTTGTAGAAGTGGTCCTGTGAGAGCTCTTCTTACATCGTGCGCTGGAAACTCATAGGGGTTGCATCCCCACTCGTTCACATCCAAGCTCGACACGAACAATGGTGTGCTCTGCCGATGCTCGAGCCCGATGATGATGATCACTCCATACGATGTTGCGAGTAGGATTCGTGCTAGTACTTTTGATGGCTTTTGATCACGACAACCAGAACCCACCATTTGATTCTAGATGGATTCGTAGTACTAGTAAATGAACTTTGGAAGAGTAGATATATAGGATGTGAAGGAATCTTATAATCGGACGGCATAAACTTTAACTATGGGAATCTATAATTTCAGGAAATAAGGGTAGTGGTCAATTAATATGCCATGTTTTGTCCTCTTTTTTTTTTAAATTGTTTTGGATCGATCGATAAATAATTTACACATATTTTTATGGGATTATGATTATACAATGAGGAAATTTTATATAAATTTTTCTGAAATTAAGGTTTTTAAATTATTATTTTTAATTTGTTCAAAATTTGTACAATTTGTCCAGAGTATCCGATTATGCTGATTTTGCTATTGTCTGACTACATATTATCGTTTCAGTTTTTAATTTGTTTTTATTTTCATTGGGGCATGGGATGGAAATTGAAAAAATCTAAACACCCAAAACGTTGAACGGGTAAATCTAATAAAATATGGTTTAACTGTTTAAATCATTATAAATTATTGTTGGTCTGTAAGTATATTGAAATTATATAGAACCATTTTAATGAATTGTTCAAAGTGCAACTGATCAGAATGTCGATACTAATACTGTATTGAAATCATTAGGGTGGTTGGTGGAAAACCAATAACTCACTTTCCATCGAGATAGGTCATTCTTCTTATTTACATTTGGTATTTAAAATTCCAAATATTCTTATAATATTTATTTATACTTTTTATAATATATTAATCCAAAATTATAAATATTCTTGTTTAGTCATAAAATAATGTTGTCTATTTGGATCCAAATAAAATGCACCCTTGCAATTTAGTTGTATTTCAAATTCGGTCCTTTTTAAAATTAATTAGTAGTGCTTCTCCTTAAAAAGAGTGTGCCGATTTCGAGTGCGAGAATAAGCGTCCGATTCTCATCATCAAAATCTTGTTCATCCTCTCTATCACATACGCCATTCAAATGCAGAGTATTGGAAGGTGTAAATTAATGTCGGGTTCCTTTTTTTACAATAGGCATCAAATTGGCCATTATACCTTCCATTATTATCCGTATAGAAACAATTCAGCTTCTAACCAGTCTCCATCTCCACCACGATAAAACGTACATTTACAGAAACTTCGTTGCCTATTTACCCATCGGGAGAACTTCCCCCAGCCAAACTAACTTATGAACAACGAACAGAAGCTCTTCATCTTGATAGGATTATGCATCCAAACAAGGGTTTCTAATTGATGTACGTTATACATTAATTAGAAGGCATATCCCTCTACCTCATGTAACACATGTCTAACAATACTTTGGCCCGGATTCGATGGGGACACTTTCGAAGCAGAGTACGTTTGGCCGAGACCAAACACACATGGCAGTCCCCGTAGTTAACACCACCGGTGCAGTTGGCGTAGGCGTATAGCATAGGGTGCCTCGCAGGGGACGATGTGTTCATAGCCCGAAGGTAATAGACTATCTACCAGTTGTTGCAGAATTAGGGTTACTTATACTCATTCTTGTATACCTATTTAGAAAATTCATCTCTGTTCCGGTCTTCATCTCCGTTCAAATATCAATATTCATACTCATCCCAAATTCGTAGGTTTCAAATACCCGTAGGCATTCTCATCCCCGCATATCATAATTAAAAATTGAAATATAAGACTACTATGTAATCCAAATCTAAAAACCTTTAAGACATAAATCATCATTTTACCATAAAATATAACAAAATAATTTCACAAACATGTTTATTATCTCCATTAAGGGTTTAGGATCATGTTTGGTAATTAATAGGAAAGGGCCAAAATGATATGTTTACATACTAGGTAAGGTATGTGTGGTGGGTACCTAAACCCATTCCCAGCTTGTCCCGATTGTTTTTTACGGGTATTTCCCATATCCGTCCAATAAACTATTTAGTATAGATAGGTATTCCTAGATCTGATTGAATCAAATAAGTTCGAATACGTGTGGATAGAAATAACATTGCCAAGCCTATTTACACGTAGCTGGGATATATTCTGAAGTCTGTAACATTATATATTTTATAGACTATTAGATTTTATATCATTGAGGAGTCCTCATACACCCTTCGAACTCTGCCAATCAGTTCCATGGTTTCCGTCTCTGAATGCAAATCAAGAGTTTCCCTAGGGAGAGTGCAGAGTCCATGGCCGGAAAAATGACTGCGACCGGAGATGGGGGATTTCCACAACCTGATCGACATTCGTTCACTAGTGCGATGGAGAGCCATCGAAGAGGCGCTGCTAAGGCATAGAGAACATGTTTTGGATGTAACAAGGAGGCTCGATCCCTTCTTCGTGGAGACAACCAGCGGTGAGTACGAAATCCGGAACAAGGGAGCTTCAAATCGGTGATCAAGAAGCTGGAGTGGCTGCAGAACTTTGACGGTGAGGATTGCTGCTGCACGATTTGCTTCGAGGAGATGGGTGACGTAGGGGGAAGAGTGATGATTAGGTTGGAGTGTAAACATGTGTTCCATGAGTGTAAACATAATTTCAGATTGACTGTGGATTTGAAATTTTGGATAAATAGGCCAAATTGTTCTATGGTAACTATTTGCATTGTTTGATTGTAAATGTTAAAATCGAGATTGAATGATCAAAATTGAACATATTTATCGGAAAAAAAACAATCGAGCTAAGATTAGGAAATAATATGTTCATTGGTGTGGCGAGCTAATCATAGCATGGTATTTCCAGATATTCAGCTAAAAGGGAAAACAAATTCATAAATATCTAATCTACTTCAATGGTACTGCAGCTACATGTACAAGACCACATTTTCCCCAACAAGGAAATAAAACAAGGTAATGTTACAACAGCAAATGAA
The DNA here is from genome assembly GCA_030674075.2 of Linum usitatissimum. Lineage (NCBI taxonomy): Eukaryota > Viridiplantae > Streptophyta > Magnoliopsida > Malpighiales > Linaceae > Linum > Linum usitatissimum. The sequence goes on from JAUJYP020001374.1 coordinate 6,047,148, forward strand.
TCAAATGTCACAAACCCTGATTTTAGCTCTTTGCTAACTTTTCTTTATTTATCTACAATTGATGGATCCAGAGAAAGCATCACAATTACCAGACACCTTCTTTGGTCATTTTCAGGAAACCTGACAATGTGATGTTTGGGAGCTCATCACCGACTCTCTTCTTCTTTCTGTTTATTCTAGTCATCTTCAGCTCCTCCCCGCATTTCGTCTCCGACATGGTCACAGATTCCAAGTTGTAGAACTGTAAGGACATGGGGTTTATGCTGACAGATTATTCCCAGTTTCTAGATTATATTATCTTGAAATGTTCAGGATGTTATTAGAACTACCTCACAGACACCGTGAAGCAACAGTCTGTGGAATGGATCTTGAACCCTTATTGTAAGAACTTCGCCATTCACGTCCTCCTGAATGAAGGCTCGTATGCATACCTGAAAAAAAGATATTGAGCGTTTAAAGACAATGAAGAAAGACATGCCATTGCTGTAAAAGAATCAACCTTTAAGATCAAATCATGCCTACCTCATAGCCATCTATAAGTTCAGTAAGAAAGCTGCGACGAAGAGCGTCTCTGGTGCTGGCATCTATTCTTCGCCAAGCGTTTAAGGCGGACATCTTATCAGCATCGATGGATCCTTTCCTTCTTGATGAAGGCTTATCATCAAAGGTGTCCAGTATATTAGCCTGTCACGGGAGATCACAAGTGAGCTCAGAATACTTAAATTACACTTCAACTCCACGTGACCTATAACTGCGAATATTATCCCTTTATAAGAATAAAACATTACTAACTCAGAAGAAATCACTGAAAATAAATCCGTCGACAATAGGAGAGCAGAGAACCTGTTTGTCCATGTCTATATTCCTAAATTTCTCCCACTCTCCCATGTTGGTCATGGAAAATGCAGAGGGTGGTACAACATCACCTGTCAAAACATCCAATATCAAAACCCTATATTACGGCTCAGTACTCTTCAACTAACACTTCAAGCTTAAAATAGAGTCATAAATCTGCATCTGTGTTTTGTAAATGTACCAAAGATTTTACAGAGGTATACTAGCTTCAGCGTACATATCAAGTGCAAAAACAAACCCTTATTGAGAGATATCATTACCCCAAGGTGGTGGAGCAAACAGGCCTTTGATCTCATTTGCATTGAGGCGTGGAACAAGCTCCATCAAAAGACGATCATTAATCCATCTTCGAGACCTTCGGTTGGTAACCTGGGGGAACATTCATAGTTAGCTGAAATGAGTGAACTAAAATGTTGTTGAAATCACAAGCCATGTAATGTACGGTTAAAACACCTCAAACCAAGTTAACAAAATCCTTCATTAACCTCAGAGTTTCCCCTTCTGATGCAAAAAGGCACTCCTTTCTTTCAAAAATTACAAGATAATGGAGCAGATAGACATCTATGCAATGTTGTTAAACACCGTACTACTTACTACAAATCGAATTCTATGTCAACGATTCTGTAATTCTGTGAGCAATTTCAATGCCCCAGACCAATTAATAAAATAGGCACATTAAGCTAGAATCAAACGGTAGATCTTAAGCAGAAGAGCTTTTCAATATATGAATCTCCAACTCAATAGAACCAAAATTCAAAGATTAAAGGGTATTACTTTGCCAGCCAAGTTCTCGAGGAACTCGATCTTCTTCTCAATTGACAATCCACGGTACTTCCCACCATCAGCTGTTGCAAAAAGGGATTGATTCAACGGAGCTCAACGAAAATCAGAGCAAACCTATCTGAGCCCATAAACTTATAACGAAATGGGTAGGAACAAATTGAAACGCCAAGAGCAGAAGAGAGCAAAAAGAAGGTACCTTTGGAAGGATCGTAGAGAGGCGAAGAGAGGAGGCGTTCGTCGATGAGCTGAATGATGTCGGGTGTCGCCATGATTGCGGAAGCTAGCTTTGGTGATTGAATCTGTGTTTCTTTTGGATAATGGATTGAATTCGAGGCGAAGAAGAGAGTTTGGATTGAAAGAAGGATGAAATTGAAATTGAAAGGATTTGTGGGTTGAAATGGAAATCGAGAGAAGCACGGAGCTGAGAAATGAGAATAAGCACGGAGCTGAGAAATGAGAATATACCGACCTTGTGGTTGCGAATTCTCCAAATCCCAAGCTTCGGTTTTTTTATGGAATTTAATTTTTCCTATTTCCCTTTATTTTCGGGATTGTCTTGCGCGCCACGGACGGTTAGATACAGTTTGGTTGGAAAATGATGAACACAAGATTTGGGAAGAGTTCCATTAGTTAAATGTTCGATTCGAATTCAGTTATCCACTAGTCTAACCACTTATGTTGGAAGTTAATTCAGTGATGCTGTTGTTGTAATGTTTTTCCTATGGAGTTTCAATATGTTTTTTTCCTTCTACTATCAATTCAATCCTTAAAGACGATAAAAAGGAACCAAATAATCATTAAACACATATTCATTTATAAAGTGTTTGTGAATTTAAACTCGGTACTTTTAAGGCGACAACATACAACTCTATTAACAAAGAAATTCCACTTCATATTTAAAGTCAAATCACTAAACACTAACCGCACCACATTATATACGGTTAACCACTAACTGAACTGCAATTATGCGGTACGGTAGGTAGTTAATCACATAACCAACCTATTAAAAAACTCAAATGATATATAGACCGTAAAAAACTAATATCAACTCAAATTTTCAAAGATTTAAGACTAATTAAAACTAGATTGGTTTCTAAATTTCATATCATTTTAGAGTTTGAATCACCAACTCGTACATTCCATTGACAATCAAGGGGGACATTGAATGCACTTTAAATCGTTTATAAATAATCGTTAAATATGTTCTAGTGTCTAATAGTTAGCTAGTTAGGACTACGAATTTTTCTTAAATGTTTGAGTTTTGTGGTTAACCACTAACCAAATTCTTTTACAAAAGATAATTGCAAATGCGGTTAATGGTTAACCGCAAATCGCAAATATCGGCGTGGTTACCACCCCTAAATCGTTACAACTCTTTCGAACTTCGCTTCTCAATACCAAAGACCAACATTCTCTGGGTTTCTATTTAATAGAAGTGAAAAAGAAAGAATACGAACTGTGTTAGCAACTTGGCACTATTAGTCTGTACACATCGAAACCATTTTCTTTCTGTTTTTGTATACTTTTGTATGTCTGTAAGACTCTTTCTTATGTCTGGAGTTCATAGAGGAAAGATCCATCACCTAAAACAGACTGGCCTTTAACCTCTTCTTTCTCCCTCAAAAAGTTTTGCTCTTCTCGAATGCTCACAATCATCGCCCTCCCGCTGGATCGATCGTAATTACGAGAGGCAGTGATGAAGTCGTCGTGGTATCTGTCACCACCGGTAGCATTGCTGTAGCTTCCAAGCCACCGTTTTCGGCCAGCGCTTTCTCCAGAGAAGTCTTGGCGATTCTGACAATCATGAAGAAGAGAGCACCTACGTATGGAACCAAGAACCACGGGTATAAGAGATCAGTTAAGAATCCGTGAAGTCTGTAAGTTGAAACTTTAGCTCGTTCCATTTTTATCGAATTGTTTAAAGGGTTGGTAATGAATATTCGATAGACGTCTAGTGAATCCAATGGTTAGGTTTTCCTGATCTAATCACTGGTCCAAGTGACAGTTCTTAGTCATGAGTAATTCTCTTAGGTGGAAGATTGAAAAGTAACAAAAACAACTTACCAGATACTGCAACGCCCATCAGCATGAACACCTATAGGAAAAAAAATGATTAACCGATGATTCGTCGAAGAATAATAGTCAAACCATGAGAATACAGTAACAAGGTCAAGAGAAAGTATAACGAGAAGTGGTTTCAACATGAACAGAAAAACATGGTAAAAGCTCAGAGAGTGAATCTTATGGTCCACCAAAAGGTTCATCGCTATTTTTACTACAGCATACGGCTCATATCAATAACATCAGATGTCCCCCGACAACAATTGAATGAAAATACATAGAACAGAAGCGAATTCTCAGATTATAGCACAGGCGGAGCATGGGTTTTTAACCTACTTTCAGATGGCTTAAGCTTAACACATGTTGATTCATGATCCATTATGGCATTGATTTCTAAACGTTGATCCAGCAGAAACAAGAAACGGGCATACATTCGTAAATGACACAAGGTACAACAATTGGTGTTCTGAAGAAATGTCTGAGACGATATGTGATCATATTGTTTGAATACTGTAAAGCAAAACTCCATCACCTTGGTCAATAAAATGCAATTTGAAAGATGGGTAGAGTTGCAATGGCACTTACCCAGCGCAGCTTTGAGGCGTCATGCCATCCATGTGTTATAGCAGAGAGGTCTTTCAGAGTTGTCCCAACATAGACTAGTGCAAATGTTATTGGCTGTAAAGAAAGATGATGCCGTCAGCAGTTCTTCTAATGTTCAAATTAGTGAGGGATTTGAAAATGGATGGCGGATTGGCGGTGGAAAAACAAAACAGTAGAGAGGTATTATTGTTAAGCCCTTCTCAGCTATCCATTAAAAATACTGACTCGCATAGCATGAAGAGTAACTTCACGAGTTTTCAAGATTAGACTTGCAGACAAGCAACTTTTATTATCTTAGCATATCTAGTCTTAAGAATTTACCTGGCTATGTAACCCTTCATACAAAAGTAGCTTATATACTACCCATCTAATCTTAAAGCTAGCACTCGGAACACACAAGGGCTTTATAGATACTGAAAGGTCGAAAAAGAGAAGAAGTGTAGACCATCGTCTAAAGCATATAATATTGGTATTCGTCAAAGATGAATGAAGACCTATACAGTTTGAAGGTAAAAACTGGAAAGCTTAAGGCAACAAACTAGAAAAAAACATCAAGAAATAAAAAGATATCAAATTTATCTTTCATCACGTGTATGTGTACGCCTATGGCCAGGTAAGAAATTGATGAAGTAACCACTAATGCTAATAGAGAGGAATATTACCATCACCCCAAGCATAGATGCCAACATGAAGTCCCCTACATGAACAGGAGTCACAGACAGGAGGTAATTCAGGACGTTAAATGGAAGTAAGGGAACAAGCCGAAGGAGCAAAACTATCTGTTTGATAGAAAAGAGGAAGATATCAGTACTTTATGTTTCTTCACAAGTGATATAATCGTGCCAGTCCTAATATATCAAAAGTAAGGTACTAGCTATCTGTAACACTAGCATCAGCTATACTGATAACTTTAGAATTGCCATTTCCATAATGGGACTTATCATTCGAAATACATCAGAACTGTCAACCCGATATAATATAATATTAATAAGTAGCTAGTGCGAAGAGATAACATTGAAATAATATACCTTGAAGCCAGATCTCTCAACTGCTATATTGACAGCTTGAAACTTGGGATAGTTCTTTAACTTGGAAATGATGTATGGCCTTCCAACCTGCATCAGAGTTAGGGAGCTTAATATCCACACAACAACCACGCTGAGCACAAAGGATATGATGCCTATGGAATAAAATGCTTACTGTTCTACCAACAAGGAAAGCAGCAGTTGCACCTAACGTGGCACCAATGGTATCTGCAATAAATCCTACCGGAAGACCAAAAAGGTAACCGCCACCAAGCTGCGACAAAAGTAGAACAAGCAATTACTTCAGCTAACATAACATTGAAAACGATAAAAGAAAATGACAAGTCTATGACATCTCTATTAGTGAATTGCTTAATCATGTACATTTGAAGATGTAGCACAAGATACAACTCTAAAATACAAAATGCATGAACATCTAAGACTATCAAGCTTGAGCCTTACAGTGAAAACAGAAGCAGGAACTGCAAGAATTGTGAGAGGAATGTACACAAGAACCCTTCAAAATTAAAAGCAACCCGAGTTAGACATAGAAATGAATATGGCACCAGATTATTTGCAAGGTCCTTTTACATCAAGAAAGCCACAAACATCCAGCTTAGTTCTTCTTCATTAAAATGATCAGATCATATAATGATGCAGTAAAATTCCGTGGCATTTAAGTTCCGTTAATGCCAAAAAGACACAGTTGGAGAAATCACATTACAGAGAACTAAGAGCTCGAAGTGACTAAAGTAGAGAGCAAACTTACAAAGCAAGCGGACCCCAAGGACCAAGATCCTCTTTAATCCATAGAAGGAGGTCCTTCAGCTTCTGCAAAGGCCACGAAATCAATTCAACAAATCAGCTCGCAACAAACTCTGCCTAAATTCCAAATTCAAACAAAACTGAACAAGGAGAGATAAAACGCGCCTTCTCAACAGAAAGGGAAGAGAAACCGGAGTAGAGAGCACCGGCGGCAGCGAGGAAAAGCACAACCCTGAGAGCGAAACCCCAGGTGAAGGAGAACGTTCGCAACCTGGAGAGAAGCCTCCTCCGCCACCGTCTGAAGACGAGGCCATCGTCGTCGTCGCTGCTGTCTAGACCTCCTAGACCACCGCCGACGCCAATGCCGGCAGCTCCAGGCTTCAGAGACGATCTCGCTCTCAAGCCTTCCACGTTGGCCAGATTGAATCAGAACCGCGGCCGCCTCACCGGTTATTGTTTATCGGCTGTTTCTTAATTTGCTTGGCCTATAATCTTATAGCACAGATCTGATTACTTGCATGAACTGCTCAATTCAGCAGCAAGGCTGGCTGTGTTAGTAGTCCGTCACTCAGCGAAGCTTTTCTTCTTCGTTTGTATTTCCGTAGAAACATCTCTTTTCATTTCCAGCAACACTTTCCCAAAAGAAACATCTTTTTACTCGTTTTCATTTGCTGACTGGAAAGGGACGGAATATATTGGGCCTAAAATTGGATGGGCTGAAAAGATTGGGCTAGTAAGGATATCCAAATGATGGCCCAAATGAAGTTAATCCATTATGTTTTTTTTATGAAATGAAAATTAATTATTCGTAAAAAAGAAAAGAAATTTCAATTTTATTAATAACTAAAGCGACGGAGCCAAACAGATATAATACTGAACCAAACTCATAAAAATTTTAAATATGTGTCGAATTCATTTTTTAAAACCGTAAGTAGGATAAACCAGGACTCGCCATACGTATAGTTCACCCCAATTTCACTCCTAAAACTTAATAAATTAAAATTTTGAAACATCACAAACTTCATAATCAGATGTTGATAAAGCAGCAAAATTTCAATTGAACACAAAACCCAAAAAGATCAGAAAGCTATGAAGTCAGCAAATTTCAAATGAACACTTATCCAAAATAGAAAAGAGAGGATGAAGGACCAGTCAAGATCAATCCAATCACTCAAACCCTGAAAAATCTGAAAGCTAATGATAACAATCTCAAAGAAAAGAGGCATGTGGCGTCGTCGCCTCTTTTAACTCTAATCATTCATTACAAACGTGATTTAGGGTAATTTTGATGATGAGTCATAAAGTTTTTTTATATATTTATGATTATTTTTAGTCCGCTTAGGATGATTTTAAATCCGGCTCAGGGTAAGATCGTTTTAGTTTAAACTAGTATGGTAGATATATATTAATGATAATTTTGGCTCAGTTTTCGACACACATCGATCGTAATTTCGAATTAAAAACCCAAAATCCACAAATACATTTAATGTAATTCAACCCAAAATATGAATGGCAACTAATCATAATTTCGACTTAGTACTCCTATACTCAATACTCGATACATATTAATCATAATTTCAGCTCAGTACTCGTATTTACTATTACTTTGGTAGAAAAAAATCGTAGGTAGCACATTTAACCTTCAAAGACAACTTATTTTAACTGAAAATAGCACGATAAATATATATTTTTTGTATATTTTAACTAAGTACTACGTTTAAAATTTTTATCCGTAAATTAATTACACGATACATAAATTTAAATTGAAATCTAGATGAGTGCTTTGATGGTCATCTTAATTTCAAACTTACACCGTCCTGAACTCGTGCAGTGTTGAATGAATGCTTTTGGGGGTGATGATGATTATTGAAAAAGCATGTGTGGATTACATATGATCTCCTAATGATGTCGATATTCCATTTGAGTGTGTGTGTGTGAACCCCCCAAGTGAGCTGCAAATCCCAGTTGCATGTATGAATCGGGCCTTTTCAACAAATGAAACTACTTTATGACCAATTCATGGCTTCATGCTTATCATTTGTCAGCAGCACCTAATGATTTCGGATGTTGAACTATATCCAATGAAGTAAAACCGTTGGGTTGGACCAGTAACTGAGTGAGTGGTCCTAGCCACTATATTTGAACCAACTTTGTGAAACCTGGAATCTTGGACAGTACAGTGATTGATTTGGATGGAAACAAATAAAAGCTCCAATACATTGTACAGCTACATAACATTAATTTTGCTAAAGGAATCTCTGTCACATCTTGATAATTGGCCTCTCTACATATACGACTTAGAATCTCATGCTTCGTCGTGACATAACTTGTCACGACGAAACAACACACATTAATGGTGTACCCTTAGGTTGCCTATTTGGTATATATTCTTGGTTGATGTTTTGCCATTTCAAATCAAATGTGGCGAATCAACTGCGCACACACCTAGAACGATGTTGATGTCATTGTATTATGATGTCAGCTTCCTTCGGAGCGCGGGTGGCCAGGTATGAAATATTAAGTAGTCATGTGTATCGATAATTCAACCGAACTCTGATACTTAATTTATCATAATTAAACGAGAGAATGAAAAAAATAATCACAATTATATTTATAATACTGTCAAAATTGAAGTCGGCTTATATGAAAGGACTGTCAATTCATGTAATCTCTTTTTGTGAGGTTTGCACCTCCGGTTTTTTATATTATATTTGTTTTTTTATTAGACATCCAATTATTGACTAATAAGAATTACGTACCATTAATGAGTAGTTTGATTAAAAAATTATTATAACTACTAACATAGACCCTAAACTACCCTTATCGATATTCCTACATGTGTTATGTCTTGCAATCTTAAACATAAAAGGATTAGTTTTTATATATTTTCCTCGGGTATATGTGAATTTACTATATATATTGAATCTAGTATTTGATTTTTTTATGAGAATTTTATATTATTTTTATGAATTTTGTAATATTTTTATTTTTTAATTATTATAATTGAAATTATTTCACACTTATTTTTAAAAAAAAATTCTTTATTTTCCAAAATCACTTTGTCGGACACTAACTTACTTTTCCATCCGAATGAAAAAATACATTAAAATTTTTTATTCAACTTTCTATACCTGGAAAACTAAACATGTTCAACAGTCGACACACAGTTTCTCGTATTAGTCGTGGATCACAGTACGTACAAAAGGATTCCTCTGGTGGTGGGGGGGAAATAGGCCACACACAGCTCAAAAGCATGCATGGTGTGTAATGGAATAAAGGTGAATGGAGCCATGCAAGAATCCATCAAAATCTGCAGAGATTGGTAGCCGCCGAGTCCGATGATGATATCGATCGGTTTCTAAATCAGGCAACTAAAGATCAATCATGGGTTTCAATAACACACTCCTCGATCCTGCCAGCTGGGACTTGTTTTCAATCCGAAGCGACGTCCAGGTGCGTCGTACGTACTGAAAGATCAAAGATCACAAGTTGAAGTTTCTTAGTTGGGAGTGACAAATTGGTGAGCCAATAATTTTATACTTACGCTTTTCTGTGATTGATCGCATTGGAGCGAAACTATGAACGGTATGGGTTAGGGTTTGATGGTTCGATTGGAGTTTGACCGTTTTCTAAAACGGATTGGACCGTTTTAATTATTAAATAAATAGAGTTGAGCTGGATCTGACAATTTTTGAATTGAACCGGATCAAACCGGCAATATATATAGTTCAATATCATGATCTAATTTGTCAAAAATATAGTTATTAAAGAATTTTCAAACTATATAAATGATTTAATGCTTTTTACTAATCAAATTATTGAAATTTAATGTATATTTTATTTAATTTATAGTAAAATATCACATTTAATGTTAATTAGTTGTCACAATATTTTTATTCTCAATTGAATGCTTAACATAATCAAATAATGATATTGGTAAAGATGGTTGTCACCCAGTTTTTATCCTTTAGAGACTAGGTTGAATCCCATTTTTTAAAAATAAAATTATACTCATTGGTATGTAGTTCAATCGGAATTAAGAGCTGGGTTGGACCGGCCAAAAATCAGGATTCAGCCGAGTCAACGTCCGAATTTGACCAATTGTCTAAACCGTTCAATTAGTACCGGCTACTCATCGATTCACGGTCAAATCAGTCAGACCGATCGGTTGGGTCCGGTTTTGATAACACTGGATTTTTAGGTCCAAAATGGATTTTGCGCTAGATTTCTTTCATGGAGTCATTTGGTATATAGGATATATGTTTTCAGTACATGTTATTTGTTCGCTGTTTAGTTTGAACTTTTGCGAGTTTAGTCTCAATATTCCATGAAAGTCAGCATACTAGCTACATTTCAAATCAAAATCTAAGTTTTAAGAAAGAACTTATTGGAAGAAAGTATGTTTTAAACTTCATAAAAACGAAATTATTTTAATTTATTTTTTCGAAAAACTCCGATCATGCCATCAAATTATTGCTCTGTGTGGGATAAGACACCAGAGAGTTTTGAAGAAGAGAAGAAAATGTCAAAGTGGTATAATATATATGTTGTTTGCAGCTAAGAAGGAATATATTTGTTTGTCGCAGCAAAATTATATTCTTTAAATTCATGCATGCGTGCACTTCTTTCATTCGAGTCAAACCCACCGTACAAAAGCTAGGGTCAGGCGTACGTGGCATATCTACGATGCACGCGTCGATGTACAAAATTAATTTCTAATTAATCCCACTTATATTTTACTGTTCCTAAATCGATCATCAAATTAATTTCATTATCAACTATTTAGATTTGTTAGAAATCAGTTATTTGAAAATTGGAATTGAAAAAATCTGAACATCCAACTAAAAATTGAGAATTAATTTATTATTATAAATTCAATCCTTTGACACGTTTTAACGAGTTCGTCCAAGTTTTACTTCATTGTTTCTTCTAATATGATGAACTAAGATCTCCCTGCTCTACCTCGTCCACGGAAACACAGAAATCGCCAAATCAATTAACTCAATTAGGGTTCTAGAACCAATCAAATCTTCACTTGTTACTGGAGCTATTCCTTTCATCACGATGATGTGAGGTTCTCCATGCTATGAATTGCAGAGGATAAGCCGCCACAAGAGAGAAGAAACGAGAGGTTGGTGGATTCTTCATCGAACTCATGGTTTAGATGAGTTATGACGAGAAGCCGATACCGGCCGGGAGAGCGGAAACGACGTAGTTGGTGGATCGATCGTCTGACTCGTAGAAGAGGATGAGCTACGATGAGAAGCGGCGGTGGAGGTCCAACTAATAAGTGTAGATTTGATGCGCATCGAATAGATCGATCATCGTCAAGAAGAAGAACAGATCAACGATCGTTTGTCGAGCTCGGATTGGCGTCCCCTTCTCTCCCCTCTCGATAAACCATTTGCACCGGTGAATTGACTAAATATGATTCGCCGGACGAACTCGATGATAGTGGTGAGAGGACGACGGATGGAGCTAATGAACCTGGGTCTTCAGCGGGAAAACTGAACATGTAACTTGAGTACTAAAGTTTGGACTGCTGCATATGACCTTTGTTTGGTTAAATGTTTGTATTCATAATTCATAAACCTCATCTTTATTTTTTAGTAATTTCATGATCAATCTCAATATTTTATGATGATAATGGTGAATACGATGAATCTTGATGCAATGGATGGTTTCATTTGTCGGCATTTATATTGGATCCATAAAAATACGACAAATTTAATTTAATAATCGATTAATAAAATATATAAAGTTGAATATTAAAATATATGTAAATTAGTTCACAAAGAAAATAAAAATTAATTACTTAAATATCCACACGGATAATTTACTAATTACATCATAATATGCCATATAAGTGTCACATACGGGATGTATCGATCCATTAATCATAAATTAAAGGCATTGATTCAGTAGATAATAATTATATAAATTATATATTAAAATGTCTCTTTGATTAAAAAAAACAGAAGAAAAGAGAAAGAAAACAAAATTCGAAAGGGAAAAAGTGGAAAAGCTAGCATGTAAAAAATATATTTTATAGATTCTCTTATGATCATATATATATATGCTGTACTTTTTTAATTATTTATGTCTTCTAGCTATCAAATTATACACTAGCAAGTCAATATTATATATTCCCAAATCCAATATTTAAAACCAAAACTTTTATATACAGCCTACAGTATCTCATTATTTTGATTCTGCTATTGCTGACAACTTAAGTAATTGATAGATAACAATCCTTCACATTATATTAATATGTCGATAATTTTAACGGATGATTTATGGGTGATTTAGATTTTTGAAGAGATTTTGTCTTAAATTACTTGTTTGGGACATAAAAAAAGAAGAAGAAATTTAAAGAGATTTGAAATCACCTTGTGGGTCCAAAGAGAATTTCGTGGGTGATTTCAAATCACCTAGTTAGAGATTTCGGAGGAGGAGGAAGATTTGAGAATTTTAACTAAAATTGCATTTTATTTCTTTTGTTAATTGATATGACCATAAATAAACTGGAGACATCGTATTTTTATTATTTTTTTGTTATTTTATTTTTCTCTCTCTACAATAATTACATCCAAAATCACCCACAAATCACTCATCCGAACGGTCTATTTCGAAAATAGCAAGCTTCATTCAAATCTCGAGCTATTTTAAATCTCTTCTATTTCAAATCACAGACCCAAACGACCCGTAAAACTTCTAATCACTTAATTTACTGAATGCACATTAAACCTCCAATTAGTTATATAGGCTTTTATCTGAGGGGTAAACGATCTTATACAAACTCATTATAATATAACTCGAGTAATTGGGATGCAATGGTTTTTTATGAACACTTTTCCAACCACTCGAGTTATTGGAAGACACCGGTTTTTGTGACATGGTATCAGAGTCCTATATATATAACCGAGAGATTTTTTGTTTCGAATACAGTAACCCTAATCCGCGCACATGATCACTTAGCAAATATGTGGAAAACACGAATTTAGTACATGATGTAATGATTCATAACATGGTATATCGCGGCACTGTGTGTAGGGCTAAAAAATAGCAAGCCAATCAAAGGGTAGCTAAGAGACACATCAATATATATAACCGGCCATTTGATGATCAAATTACATCAGTCCATTACAATTAGCTGGCCCTAAACCGTACGTACCACTTGATGACAATACCTAAAAGAATCTGGACTACTTAGCTAGTGTCCTCCAACCAGGCTTATCATTCATTCATTCTTCCCCACACACACACAAAATGTCACTATAAGAATCTGGACTACTCGTCCACGAGTGCACTAATTCGTCGTCGTCAACCTCAACTTCTCAAGAACAAACAAATTAAAGGAGTCAACTTTCGAAGATTTGATCTCTGGATATCATCAACTTCTTCAGGCATTACCACCCACTAACAAGGCTTTCATCTGGGATTCCTTTTGTTGAATGCTTGTTCCAAGTTCTTTGTACGTATATATATGATTCTTACAAACCGAAAAAGGTCGATTTTAATCTAGACTAGGAAGGTGATGGGTCAAGCTTATAATTTGACCAATTTTGGTTCATAGAATGCATGCATTTTGAGTTTGGCATTGACCCTTCTTTTGTTGGCTCGTGAAGTCAGAACAAACTCTCTTTAACAACTCATGCATTCCAATAAATTCATATTGGTTACAGATACGACACTGGATGAGTACTGGTGACACATTCATCCTTTGAAATATATGGCAGTGGTCGGAGTTAATCGTCTAGAGTGGATAATAAAAGTATTAGGTTTTTGTTTTGTTTGTGTTTGGTTTGTTTGCTTTTGTCCTATCTAACACTTGCATGTATGGCTTCCTCAGAATATAGATTATGTTCATAGTGAATTTAAGGGTGAAAATGGACGAAGAATATGTTTCGAGAGGAGTGTTTCCCGTACAATTATGGCAGCCTGCTTGCAACGTGGACTAACAGACCAGTATTTAATATTTATAGAACTAGAGCTCGACATTATGGATTCATGCATCCTGATGGTTGATGGTTGATTCCATATGAGCGATTTGGACTATCAAAATAAGCTGAGATGACGTCGCGCAAGCCCTTGAGCATATGCCGTAGCTGTTGCAAGCCAGACCTTTTGTCCTTATGAGCTTGAACACCTCACATGTAAATGTGTTGGTTGGGCGATCTATGTATCCTTGGGGCTCATTATTACATTTGTTTAAATGGTCAAATTATAAATAGCCAACCTCAAACAGTTTGATTCTGATATGGACCTTCACTTGACGGGCTTGTTATTTCCAAGAACCCTTCGTACTTAAATTAGAAGTACGAATCAGAATGATTGATAATTTTGATGTAGGCATCAAATTTTTCGGTTAGGTCAGATCGTTGGTAGCATGTTGCTCGAAAATCTGAAGTACAAATAGAAAACAATCTTAATTTAATTGTAAAAGGATCATTCTTGCGTTGAACAGAATCGCTGCAGTACTAAGCCGATAACGACTTAAGAATTGTTAATGATATCTTCTGAAAGTGGATTATGCGTGGAAATTAAATCAACCATTGGTTTGTTCATACTCTTCCCAGATTCCCTTTCAGATTCTTTAACCACAAGCTTAATTAAAATAATTAATTAATTAGTACTAATCATCATCATCATAAGATAAAAAGATGGCAGAGATTATTCTTCCACTTACACTATGCTTTTGGATTCGTGGGTCCCATTTTTTTTAACTTATTATATACTTCTGCTGTCAATGTAATTGGTCAAATAATTATTATTATCGCAAATAGTGACTGGACAAATAAATTAGCTAGCTAGCTAGCTCTGTAGCACTCATTTTACATGACTTGTGAACAGTTGCGGATTGAAAGGAGCGTTTATTGAGCTTACGGTTCAATTTATTTTCGAATTTAGAGCTTTGATATGATATAAGAAATTTATATTATGAGATAGATTGGTATTCTTTTTAATTTTGTTTAGTGCATTTTAAATTTTATACGATTTGGTCTAATCACATATTACTTTTTTTTAACAAAAATCATATTATTTATATTCTTTATTAAAATATAATAATATGAGGCGTACATGAAATTCCATAAAAGATGTAGTCCTCATCAACAAGGCTAACATCCCATACTACTTATTCTTCATACAAAACATCTTAATCCCTTCCTTGTAAAATTCACATTCAAAACTATATAAAGTGTCCAAACCAATTGAGTACTATATTATTTTAATGAATATTATAAAATTTATCTGAACAATCTCGATATAACGGTTCTTGACATAGTATCAAAGCCTGAAAAGAGCGAGAGGACCCCTTTTTGAATTCCGACAACTATCATTTCGTACACCTAACCTACCATGTACAAAACTCATCTCTTTTAAAAACTTCTGTTTGAGGGATGTAACGATTATTGACAACCTGAAGGGTTAAGAACATCTGATGAGAGCTCGTTAGGGACGTGCTAGCTCTTGGATTGCCGTCCTTCACTATAAGAAACTGCATGTTTAACGACGACTTTTTATCTATTTTAACAGCGGATAGTCCACTGTTAGAAATCCTAACGGCGAATTTCTATCCGCCGTTAAGTTAAGTAATGGTAAATAAACTAACATCGGATTATATCCCCTGTTAAAGCTAACAGCGAATAAAATCCGCCGTTAAACTTTTCGTCAAGTAATAAAAAATGCAGAAACTCAGCTAGGTTTCTGCGTTCATCTTTCATCATTCTTCGTAATCGTTCTTCGATTTTCCAGTTGTTCTTTCTCCTCCTTCTTCTTCTTCTTCATCTTACTTTTTATTCTGCTTCTTCTTATTTTTTAATTCTTCTTTTTCTTCTTCTTTGATTCTACTCCTTCTTTTTCGATTCTTCTTTTTCTTTTTCTTTAATTTTTTTCTTCTTCGATTCTTCTTCGATTTTTTTCTTTCGTTTTTGTTCTTAAAATGTTTTTTTTTCTTCTTTATTTTTTTTTTCAAATTTGAAGGAGATAAAGGAGGGAATTCAAAATTTGAAGAAGATGAAGAAGAGATATGGAGAAGATAGAGGATATAATAAAAATAAAAAAAATAGAAAATGAGGGGATTGAAAATTTGGAGGAGATGAAGAAGAGATATGGAGGAAATAGAAGATGTAACGGAGATGAAAAAAGAGAAAGAAGTTGGAAATTTTGAAAAAAAGAGAATAAAATTCAAAAATTTGAGGAGGAGGAAAAAAAAGGATTGAAATTTCAAAATTTTGAATAGCCTGATAGTAGATTTTTTTAATTCATCGTTAATTTAACTACGATTTACAATCCGTTATTAAATATTAATTTTAATAACAAAATTTTAAAATATATATTTTAAATTAATGGCTATTTTAAATCTGTTATTAAATATATACCTATCTTTTTTGTGTGCATATGAACCAATGGCCCAATTGAAAAGAAAGAAATTCAACCGCCTATAAATATTATCCGTTATCTGTTGTCGTTTTCTGATCACTGAAATTATTATACCATATAAAACAAATTTACTATGAAGCTTTTTCTTCAGGGGAATCATATATAATGCATATAGTTGACCAGCCATTTGAACAGTTTGCAAGTGTGCATCAATGGAAAAACCGTGTCCAAATGCGGCCAAAAATAGTATAGTATGCCGAGATACACTCATTTTTTACCCTCTAATCTTATCCAACATTTTTTATATCGGGGTCCACGATAAACTATTCTAATTAGTCTACTTTGTTTACGAAATTTTCTCCATTGTAAACGTAATTCGGTTATAGATCAATTCTAATATCAATTGTTAGTGAATTATGTATACCAATCATAACTCTTTTCTAATAACTCAAGTTATTATAATATAGCGGTTTTTGACATGGTATTAGAATTTTAAAAGATTGAGAGTCCTCATAGTTCCTATTATATTCCCGTGTGAAGTTGTGCAACCTCGTCTCTTTTAAAAAATTTTATTTAAAAGAGCATGTTAATGAATAATAAATATAAATCAAAATTTCCTTTTAATAACTCAAATTATTAAATGAGAATAACTCAAATCATTAAGAGTTTCTTAACAAATTCATCATTAAAAAATAACTTACACAAGAAGGTGCTCACGAGGTTATACTTGTTAATTTTAGCGCTATTGTACACAATTAGGCACATAAGAGTTTCAATAACTTTAGTTGTTTTTTTCTTGAAAATAACTTTGTTGGACGAAAGTTGTATACTATCATATAATAAAGGTCAACAATTTGCATTCGATTCATGATAATCACTTTTGATATTGGATTCCCACGAATCATTTTCCACATTTGATTTTAGCAAAGGAATGCAAAGCGTAATTACCAGAGTCGACGAATGAAAGGACACCCCCCTGCTCCAACTTTATCAACTTGTGCTCTGTTTCTTCTTTCCAATAACTGCGTCTTTCTACTTCCACATGCTCCCAGTTCATCATCTCTATAAATACCCATAACTTCCCATATCGCCATTTCCCAACCAACCCACTCATCTTTCAATTTCCATCCTACTCTCTGTGTTTCTGTCTCTGTTTTCACTGCTTACTCTGTTTTCTCTGCAACACTTGGAAAAAAAAAAACAGAGTATGGGGCTTACTACAATGGCAGTGTGCCAGCAATTACCAATCTGCCCTCCTCCTCTTGAAATTCCGGCCGGAATGCTGAAATTACTAAACAGACCTCCGCAGATTCCCACGTGGCAGAAGGAGAAGAAGCTCGTTGTCATTATGGGCGCCACGGGGACAGGGAAATCCAGGCTGTCAATCGACCTGGCGACCCAGTTCGACCTGGCTACCCAGTTCAAACCGGGAGAAATCATTAACTCCGACAAGATGCAAGTCTACAAGGGACTCGACATCGTCACCAACAAGATCGCAGGCGACGAAATGCGCGGTGTCAACCACCACCTGCTCGGCACCGTCGATCCCGACTCCGATTTCACCTCCGGGAACTTCTGCCACTCGGCCTCCTCGGCGATCGAATCGATTTTGATGAAGGGGTCGCTCCCGATTGTTGTTGGAGGATCGAACTCCTATGTCGAGGCCCTCCTGGACGATCGGGATGATGATGAGTTTCGATTCGAGCCCGGGCCCAAGTACGACTGTTGCTTCCTCTGGCTAGACGTCTCGATCCCGGTCTTGCACGAGTTTGTGTCGAACCGGGTCGACCAGATGGTCGAGAACGGAATGGTGGAGGAAGTTCGGGAAATGTTCGACCCGAGCCGGCCTCATTCCTCGAAAGGAATTCGAAAATCGATCGGAGTTCCGGAGCTAGACACGTTCCTCAGAGCCGAATTGTGTAGTGGAGTGACTCAAGAGACGAAAGCTAAACTACTTAAGGAAGCGATCAGAGAGATAAAGAGAAACACTTGCGAACTGGCTTGCAAACAACTGTCGAAAATACGACGGCTAAAGACCGTGAAAGGATGGAACCTCCACCGGATCGACGCCACAGAAGTGTTCAGAAAACAAGAAAAGGTTGACGAGATGAACGAGGCGTGGGAGAAGTTGATTGTCAGGCCTAGCTCGACCGTGGTACGAAAATTTCTATACAATGTGGGTCGATCAACTATCCCGAGCCGCGAGATTGTGATCCCGACGAGGAGTGTGGTGCCTCGCAATGGCTATAGTCTTGTGACATAAGTTAGGGGTCATATTTGCGGCTAGTGGGTTTGTCGCGGCAGGAGGATCTTTTTGTCAGTTGAAACTTTTTTTTGGGGTCAAAACGGTAATGTGGTATGTTTGTATATGTAGCTAAAGAAAGAAATAAGACATATTTTGATATTTACTTACCCAAGTGACAAATATGACATTTTTGTCATTTTGGTCCTGTGAAAATAAGTATATATGATATAAATGTATAGTCCAAGTAGGTTGGGAGTCGGTTAATTCGGTGATTAATCATTGGTTAATGGTCGGTAAATTGATATGAACATTCAAATTGGTTAACTTTTTTAACCGACCGACCGCCACGATTAATTAACCGATCATTAACCAACAAACTAATTTAACCGTCACTTTAATGTCAAAATTGTGATACTTTCCATTGAATTTGGGGTAATTTCACTCAGATTTGAGGATAATTTCATTTTTCGGTTAAATACGGTTAACCGACTTTTAACCAATTTCATCAATCGACCTAATTTATGTTAAGCCTATTTTTAACCGATTCAATCCGTTAACCAATTTTAACTGATTAATCGAAACCAAATTCCCAACCTAAATCCAGTGGATTTTTTTGATGTTTGATGGAAATATGGAGCAATGATTAGGAATTTGACAAGCAATAGTGTAGTGTAGTGGCCGGTGTGATAAAAGGCAAGATGAGAAGAACATTCATGTACTTTGGAATATGGATATATTCAATTGCCCACGTCAAAAAGGGAATACATATTTGAATTTCTAGTCGACTTCACTTTCCAAGTGGAATAAGCTTACGGTCATTCAAGTCGGGTCGTCTGGTTCGAAAAAAACTTACACGATGCTTGATTTGAATTTAATCAGCCGATTCTAAATTGGGATAATGTTAAAGCGAGCTGACCGGAGAGTCAATTTGGGTACTAATTTAATTATATTGATTGTTAGCGGGCTCAATAATGCACACATGTAATTTGCCTCGATGTTATAGACTACAAATCATATATAACTTGTAATTGTGTTAGTGAACATAAGTAGCACATGGTTTATATTTAATTAATTTAAATGGAAGAGATAGAAATTTGTAAATGTTAAGATAATTTGGTTTTAAATTTGACTCATTTATGTTTTCTTAGTATTCAAAGTTCCACGTTAAGCACAAATTGAACTTCATAGTGAGTGAGATTCGAGTAGAGCCTGAACTCAACTCGTCAATAATAATTACTGAGCTCGACTGGAATTGTCTCAATCTTGTTTTAATTTTCTTATTCTAACTTACCGGGAAAGTAAAGAATCGAATTTAAACCCGGTAAAATTCTTCGAATAAGCTCGGATTCGTGAACAACTCTAGGCGAAACCGGACTTTGAAGTGTTGTAGGCTAAGCATGGGTCCAGGGAATAAGAAAGTGGGTGCTAACATTCCATTGTCCCGATTCATGCCGCATGACCATGTGGCTTTATCCATCTTAGCTTTAGTTTTTGTTAAATACCAAAGTTTACAAAATGTAGGAGAATGGTCTGAAATTCGGTGTAAAATTTTAAGTTTGGAGTAAATTTTAAAACACTATGTGCAAAATATTAAGTACAATTTTAGGTTTGACCATTTAACATGTAGAAATTTATCAATGTGGAGCCAAGTAACCCTAGGTGATGGCCCTAGTTGCCAACCCTTGGTTTCGACATTGCTTGTATACGATGAAGAGTGGAAGATCCAACACGATTCTTTACACTATGTCAAATTATATATTAATAAAAAAATTATTGAACCGTGTATGAAAAACTAGACTAATTATCGAAAGCGAGATGTCATATCTGTCTGGGGCAATGGATCGGAGGCGACTTTTAAAAAAAAATTGAAAATAAGGAAGACCACGATTTGCTACAAAAAGGGTATTGTTTGCAAGAATGATTCCTTATCAAATTCAGTCCAGATTACAATTACAAGCTGTGATTGCCCTCCCAAGGCCAACCAAGAACACGCAGATACCAAGATGCTTACAAATACATTAATGTAGTGATTTAATGAAGAACCCTATTACTAATTTTGATAAAATTTTGATAAAGAAATCA
Source organism: Linum usitatissimum (assembly GCA_030674075.2). NCBI lineage: Eukaryota > Viridiplantae > Streptophyta > Magnoliopsida > Malpighiales > Linaceae > Linum > Linum usitatissimum. The sequence goes on from JAUJYP020001374.1 coordinate 6,067,950, forward strand.
AGGTCTAGGCCTTCCACCGCAAGAGTAAGTAACTTTGCACCACTCGCTAACCGTAATGGTGTACTCGTGGAACGGCCTAGCCAAGAAAGTTGGCAACCTCATCAGCAACTCACACACACATTCATCATCCACATCCCTAATCCACTTGCAACAGTTGTTCTCCGCCGGCGACATAGGTGGCAACTGCCCGTTGTCATCGTCATCATCCTCGTCATCACCACCCTCATCATCGTTACGATCATTATCATCATTACCATCGTGCCCACCAGGGCTAGTGCTCCTGTGGCCACGATGGCGACGCCCCCCATGTCCTGCACCACTTCGGTGGTGATGTCTAGGAGTAGAAGTGGTAGTACCACTGTTGTGGCCATCCCCGCCGTTGGGAGCATTTTCATGCTCACGACGAGGATGGGGATGACGGCGGTGTCTCTGAGTACCACTACTGCTACTACTCCCACCTCCTCCTCCGCCACCTCCTTCTGTCTGTCCATCTTCTCCTCCTCTAGTAGATTGGCCATCGTCATTGTCGTTGTCGTCCTCCTGCCTGGCATCCGCATATAGGATTTCAGACGGCTCCGGCATAGTACCAAAGGCAGAAGGGACAGTCGGGCTATTACCGACGGGGAGACCAGGAACGACACTCGTGCATGCATAGTTGGCGAGCGCGATTTGAGAGACGCATAGAGGGCGGAAGGGAGAAGGCCGTGGGAGTTTAGGGACCGGGTCAGACGAGAAGGAAGGAGTTGTTAGAAGTGATGCACAAGTTAAGAGGAGTAACAACACATGAGGTTTCATCATTTGGGGTGTGGTAAAGTTTGGGTAGTGGGTAACTTGGCTTTAGCTCTAGCTACTACAACAAATTCACTCATTTATAAATGTTGGTTGGACTGTTAAGTATTTAAATGAGGGAGCATCCCTCTTGCATTGTTGTGTAAATGTAAAAAGGAAAACGTGGGGAAAATTGGTAATGAAAGTGTGCATTCAGTTTGTACTTGGGGAAGATTGGTAGGTGATTGATTCTACCCTCCAAACCCCAACTTACAATCCTTCCTTCCTCTTTCATTATACAAATAACATCCATAAAAAGACGAGGGTGCGCGTATTTTTAAAGTGTCACACATCATCCACATTTCCTTATATTTTTCGTGTCGTAATCAATGACAAAATTAGCGGTGGAAGAATCTAAACTACCATTCAAGATCATCCGATTAATCCAATGTGTTTCACATTTTAAAATCCCGCCCAACATCTCCGAACAACCTGGTTCCCGTAAGTAGAGTTCAAAGTCATTGTCTTTTTCCGAGGTGCACTTCATTTTTGGGTTTGGTTTTTCAAGTTTTTTTTCCAACTCATTTTGCTTTATGGAAATGCTGAGAATTCTATGCTTTGAAATAAAAATGATTTTGATTCTGAAGATTTTTTTTATAGTGCAGGAATTATATCACTTTGATAATAGTTTTTATCTTATGTGCTTGATAAATTATTTATCATGATTTTTTACATATCTATTTCTTGGTGCCGCTAATGGTAAATGTCAATTACGAATATTTTTCAGTATATATATAATCTTGCTCTCCCTCTTTGTAGGGTAGCTCAGGTGGTATGCATTATATACGGGCGATCTAAAAATACATATCAGGTTTAATCAATTACAAATTACAAAACAAACATCAGTATAATACTTATTTCCCATCGTAGAATGAATTTGCAATGGATGCACAATCTTTGAACACTATCTTTGTTCTCTATGATGGTTATCTTTTAGCCATTGGACACAACCATTGTGCCAATCCAAACTGCCTTAGTTATTTCAAGAACTGGAAAAAAAAACAACATTTTCTGGCAATCCAAACTGTGTTTCCTCAGAAAGTTCATTGATTATATATATAAGCAAAAGGAGCCTTGTGAGGGGTGGCCTTTATTACAAAGAGTCTGGAGATAAAATCAATACCACCAACACATCAAATTATTTCCAAAACAGAGATAAAATTATAACATCTGTGCTACAACAATTTCATCTATATATCCTTTCTTTTCCTTCCAATCAAGGCACTATCCGGCCCGAGCATTCGAAGGTAACAACACACGCATCGCTGACATAGACGGTATACGTATGAGAAGGTTTCGCAAGAAACGGTGGCAATCGAACTAACACGTCACATACACATTCCGAGTCCATCCGGGTTAGCCACATGCAGCAGTTGTCTTCTGCAGTTTTCACCGAATTATGATGGTGGTGATGCTGATGCCTATTCTCGTGTTCTGGTTGATGCTCCTGCCCTAGCCCATGTCTATGGTGGCCCCCGTGCCTGTGGTGGCCCCCATCCCTGTGGTGCCCCCCGTGCCTGTGGTGACCCCCGTTATGCTCATTATCATCTTCATCATGGTCATCTCTCCTGTTTCGTCGTCCATGTCTGCTACTTCGTCCATGTCTATTGCTTCGACCGTGATTAGCAGCAAGGTCAACGAGTGAAGTGGCTGGAGATGTCGGTGGAGAAGGACGATTAACAGCGGCAGCATGTGGGAGTTCGATGAATGGCAAGTTCGAGCAGGTGTAGTTGGCAAGTGAGAACTGTGAATGGCAGAGTGGAGGTCTGTGACCCTGTGCATCTGTCTTGGACACTAGAATGGCTGCAAAATAGAATAACAGAAAAGTTCTCACACTTTTCATTTTGATGCACATCAATCAAGAACAATTTAGAATTGAATTGGGATGGGATTTGATATTTTAGTAGTGGCTCCTATATATATGCTTGTATATAGTAACAGTAAACAAAAATTTTGCAGCAAGAAAAGGGAACTATCAAACCAAGAGTGTGCTTGATTTGGTTGGCAACATACTCTTTAAACTAGAGAAATAAATTCAAATTCTTGCGCAAAAGTAATATGAAGATCAACATTAGAGAAAAGATCAAAGAAATGAAAATAGTGCAGGAGTTGCATATTTAATTATATGTTCAAATTCATAGAATTCATTACCTTCAAGATGATGCCCCCGCCATTCATTCCAATGTTGCTTGACATAAATAGCCATTTTTGTCAAAATTCACAAACTTTCACCCAGTTCTTCACCATTGGACTCCTCCTTACAACTTTCTTCACCATCTAAGTCCTTACATAGCATCATCATCATCATTTCCGGATCCTTCTTAACGGCTTCTCTTTGTACCCTCAACTCCTCAGCTCTATCCTGCCATCCTTCTTCCAACAACTCCGTGAACTTATCTTTTATCTCGAGCAACGGGTCCCTATCAATCAGTTCGCTACCCTTATACGCTTCTCTTAGCATCCCAGTCTTGATGCCACCTTTCAACGACATGTAAAATATACCAGAATGCCTGGTGAAAACGCTAGAGAACGCATTCGAAAACCTATACTCTTCACAGAACTTCCCTAGAATCGCCACCGGAACCCTCTTCAACAGCGAGAGCGATAGCAGCTCGTGGAAAACTGCCACGGATCTTTTCTCCATTTCGGGTGAAGATTGATCCAAAGGTGATACATCGACATAAGGCGATACGTACTCGAGTTCCAACCAATCCCTAACCCACTCCCTCATCTCCTTCCTCAGGATAAACCCCGGTGGAAGCTTGTAATCAAAATTAGGACGAACACTAACCCCTATTGACCTAGACTCCTCTCCTGCTCTTCGCTCAATGACTGATTTGGCAAACTCAGGGTTCCAATCCACAAGCTCCAGAAACGACTTCCCTTCTCCTGGAAACCCAACCAGCCTGAAGTAATTCGGATACTTCGGAACCAAACTAACCATAAAATCATCAGGAAACCCGAATTCCCTTTTAACATGAACCAACTTATCAGCGCTGATCACCTTATCCTTCGCCATCATCAACAACTTACACAGCTTCGAAACTACCAACCCTTCGTTCTCAAGCTGTATCCTATTCTCCTCTTCCAAAAACGCCCTCAGCCTATCACTGGGTCGAACGAACGGGACGGGTTCCGATTTAGGTTTCACCCGATCGTAGTAAGTATCGAACAGTAACGGGTTCCGACGGAGGAAAGTTTTGATCTTGTCCATGAGACGCAACCTCTGACGCCTTTTATCAAGGTAAGATAAGCAGATTACCTGACCAGGTTCGTGCAACACCTCCCTGACGACGCGAGCGCAGAGCTTGTACCTCTTGTCTCGCTCGATAGCTTCGTCTAGCTTCGGATCCTTCCGCCATACGACCTTCAGGCTGGAAATGTGCTTGATTTGGATACCCAATCTAGGGTTCACGAGCGAATCGCGAACGAAATTGACAATGGGTCGTGATTGGAATAGCATACTGGAAAAGAATTACGATTGAAAGGAATTAGGGTTCTTACTTGATGCTTAAACCCTGATTATGAAACGGTGTCGTTGGAGTTGTTGAATAACTTGTGAGTTATGATGTCGGTCTCCAGTCCAGCTCCGTGGCCCCATATCTTTGACCGTCATTTTCTTGCGGGAAATAGTTGCTTGCGATCGACGGTCAGCCACTTGCCACGTCAGACAAGGTAGTGTGGGCAGACCTCGTGCACCGTTCGGAAAATAAAGGAATCAAATGAGGAAATCTGATCCCCTGTGGTCCACCATTTCCCTTATCCCGTACACTGTCAGATGGGAGCGGATCAGAGCAGTTAATATCACATCACATCATCAACGATCAAGAATTATGGTGCTTATTTTCAAAATTCATTTCCCTAGTAATTTTATCAGGGTGAATTCCCTTAAATTCTTTACAAATTATAGTTTCGAAATATTCTTAGTTGCGGAGTAGTATCATCACTATAGAACATGCTATCTCATAGCAGTAGCACTATTGGTGTTAGAGTACTACTTGCTTCGTTACGTTGTAAGTTGTTCTATAATAACGAGACAACTTTCTAATAATCAAAGGTACTTTTAGAATTAGTTTATAATCCGATTTATAATTTCAGGATATATCAAATAATCAACCCAATCTGATTTTCACGCATTTTTCATCATACTTATATCCTCCATTTTAAAATCATCACAAAATGTGATGAGATGGGTAGTACAAACTAGAGAACCTTGGTAAGGTTTAGAGCTCCAACAGGGTAGGCAGCATGGTGAGTAATATTTGTGTAAACAAAATGGACGAAAATGCTATCACCGTAGCCAAATAATTATACTTATTGAAGACGTTAAATATTAACGGAATAATTTTGCTGATTGGAGACAATATTGATAAATGATATAAAACAAAATGGTAGGTTTATTCTTATTTTTAGAATTTTTTTTTTAAATTTTTAAATTTTTTTTTTATATTCATTCCTCAAAGACGACCGTGAAACGAGCGTACAAAGTGTCTACCGGAGGTACAGACTTCACAGTCAGAACTGTATGGACCGCGCAGTGTTCACGAAAGCGACAACCTCATTCCTCACTCACCAGCAAAAAGAACAACGACAATAGAAAACTAGTGTCACAAAGCAAAACATCAAATGGCGACAAATTAAAGTCTGTCTATTGGATGAAATAACCAGTTCTTATTTGAAACGCTACAGGGCTAGTCATGTAGCTATTTTACACATTCCGATTATTTGAGTCGGTCGGGCCCTGTCAGTTGACTCGGGCTTTATTTCTAAGGTGGTCTTTGCATCTTCCCGCCAAAGGTGTCTTCAGCATCCATCGGTAAGATATGGTAATCTCGCAAACAACGAAGTTTGCGACCATCTACCCTCGTACCTCTCTCTGGTTTCAGATCTTGCACTATTAAATAGACGTAACTTGGAGAGCTAACTGTTGGTACAAAGCTTTGCTTGATGAGGAAGATGATTGTGGTGAGGCTGCAGTGATAAGAAAATTAAATCAAACGAAGAAAGTGGTAAGATCTAGAACGATGAAGACGATTAGGGTTTTAAAAAACTCCATGATAAAACAAAGAGTAACTATATAAGGCAACTTCAAATACGCCCCTTTATTATAATTCTTTTGGTTTAAAAAAACGTATTATTTATTATAATATTTAAAAATAATGAATAATGATGACCTACCATTCATTTCTATTTAAAAAGTGAGCAACATAATAGAATCTAAGCTTTAAATACGAGTAGAAAGTACAAACTTTTAGCATCTAAACAAAACAAAATAAAATAAAAAAGGACAGGGAGATCAAACCAGGTGCAGGTCAATGGCGAAGCAGAAGAACATTTCCTCCGCCCTCCTGTAAGACTTCATGCAAGTAGAGTAAGTAAGTAACCACCTGGCTGTCTCTATTCAAGCCAGTCCGCTTCTACCTACTTAGAGTGAGACAATCGAGAAGGGATAAAAACTGTGATCAAAGAAAGGATCCGCCGCGGCAGCATTCCGATAGCTCTCTCGTTTCGCCGGATTCCAACGGTATGTTGGCGGTGAACGCCGTAAACCTAGCCAGAGCGATGTTCCGATTAAACCACATCATTGTCGAGCCCGATGACATGGAATTCGGCACCGCTTGGTGGTTCGTCTACGCTGGCGTCTCCTGCGTCCTCGTCCTGTTCGCTGGAATCATGTCCGGACTCACCTTGGGCTTGATGTCGCTCGGCCTAGTCGACCTCGAGATTCTCCAGCGGAGCGGCTCCCTCGCTGAGAAGAAGCAAGCTGGTGGATCACTTATTCATTTTTCCCCCCTTTTTAATTACGGCGAATGCTGGAGAATCGAGCTAACTCACCGATTCTTGTTTTTTTTGGCGGTGTGCAGCTGCGATTCTGCCAGTTGTGCAGAAGCAACACCAGCTGCTGGTGACACTGCTGCTTTGCAATGCTTGTGCGATGGAGGCGCTCCCGATATACCTTGACAAGATTTTCACTCCGTTGATAGCTGTTCTGCTCTCCGTTACGTTTATTCTCGCCTTTGGAGAGGTGAGGTTGGATTCGCCAACTTGTTTCCTATTATGGTCTAGAATTAGTAACTGCTATTGGGGATGAATGAATCAGTTGAAGTGTTGATTTGAGTTGAATCAGATCATTCCTCAAGCAGTGTGTTCGAGGTATGGACTTGCTGTTGGTGCTAACTTCGTGTGGTTGGTGCGGATTTTGATGATCATTTGCTATCCCATCGCCTACCCGATTGCAAAGGTGAGCTCTTTATGATGAGTACTGAATGTGTAACTGGATGGAGATATTACTAGGTAGATCATAATCGTTGGTTCTTTATGCTGTGGATATACAGTTTGACTGAAGATTTGTCTCTAGGTAGCTTTTATAATAGAGATGTTATTATAAACATGGAGGGTATTTAAGCATTGTAGGTGTAATATACTATTTCAGGAAGCTGATGTTCATAATGATAAACTGTGATATTAGGTTTTTGACATTCTGATTGTTTGTATCGAACTAGTGTTAGAATAATGATCTGACTTGCTGGTCTATAGTTGTCTGCGGATAAGACAAACTAACGATTGTACATGTGATGGGAAGTTTCTGTGATAAACTTTAGGAAGTGAATATTCTTGTCTGCTAACTTGAACTTCTGTGACCTCAATGGTATATTAGGGCAGAGTCAGAATATTTTCAGTGGAAACTAGGGAATGTATTGTCACTTCTTAATAACATTTTATGGGTTTTTATGAACAGGACATTTTTATTGAAACAAAACCTATGTTTCCTCTATCTGGATGACCTCTTAAGTGGCTCGCTAATTTTCGGTTTCTTATGTACTTATATAGATTCATGAAGTGGTAAATTCTTGGACGAGCTAGATTCCTTGGTAAATTGTTGAGGTAGTTTCCTCAATTCCAGCTTATAAAGTTTCTTTTTTTCAGGTTTTGGATGTTCTACTTGGACACAATGACTCCTTATTCAGACGAGCTCAGCTCAAAGCCCTTGTCTCTATACACAGCCAAGAGGTAAAACAAACATATCGCTGCCCTGTCCTTTGTGCTTCTGTAGCAGAGAGATACTTTTGTACTCTTCTACCAAATTGTCATTGTACACATGGACTTCAAGCATACTTTATGCATTTCTAATACAAAGATCCAACGGGTTCTCATGCAAATTTATAGTAGGACTAGAAACCTCAGTTTCTTGATAAAATTGATCTGAGGTACCACTGTTGTCATTTTAGGCGGGAAAGGGAGGTGAACTCACACATGATGAGACGACAATCATTAGTGGGGCACTTGATTTGACCGAAAAGGTAATGCTTATATTGCAAAATTTGTACTCCGTTTTGTTCTTCACCCAGTCTTGATCCGATCACTGTTCTGAAATCAAATTTCATCTGCACAGACGGCAGAGGAAGCTATGACTCCCATAGAATCAACATTTTCCCTGGATGTCAGGTCCAAATTGGATTGGTGAGTTCATGCTGACACCATAGTAATCTTAAATAAACTGACTTGTCATGAAAACGCACTCCCAAAGGCTTTTAAAATGTATGATTGGTCAAGCATCCTAATGTAGTACGTCCTTGTATGGAATTGAACTATGGTTCCTCTAATCTAGCTCAACAAGACTATGATGATTTCATTATAGATGGCTGCTTTTTGCCTAGCATGCTGCTCTAGTTCCTTTGATTTCATCTTCTAGGCAAAAAATTTAATCGTTTGGTTTGCTGGGTTTGATTAGTTCGCTCCATTAATTTTGAAGCTTGAGAAAGATCATGAAACCCTGGATTTTGAGGATATCAGTTTTAGGTTCAGTTTGTGGATTCTGCGGTGTGCCATGGATAGAGTCCATTTTCTGAAGTCTGTGTGTGTGTGTGTGAAATCTAGCATGCCATTTGTGACATTAAACATTTTATGGTCTGTTTCAGGGAAGCAGTAGGCAAAATTCTTGCACGTGGTCACAGCCGTGTTCCGATATATTCAGAAAGTCCAAAGAACATCATTGGTCTTCTATTGGTGGGTGTGGAAAGATATATATGCTTCTTCCGCTTTATCTCCCTATCCCTTCCCTGCTAATATTACGATGCTTGTCTTCTCTGATTGGTTTAGGTAAAGAGCCTTCTCACTGTTCGTCCTGAAACTGAAACTCCAGTTAGCTCAGTGTCCATCCGGCGAATGCCTAGGTACAGCCTTGAGTTACAAGTTCTTTCTATCTTCTTAGTCATTAGTTTTGACCAAACAAATAAATTTACACGTTGAAATGGTCAAAAGAAAATGAAAACTAAATGTGATTTCTGTCTGATGCTTGCCAGGGTTCCATCAGATATGCCTTTGTATGATATCCTTAACGAGTTTCAGCAGGGAAGTAGCCATATGGCAGCTGTGGTAAAGGTCAAGGGCAAGAGCAAGCGTCTAAAATCTACAACTGATGGAGAAGTACTTATGGAAAGCAAATATGGAAACTCCATCTCCAAGTTGTGTACACCTTTGCTAACCAAGCAAGATAAATCGGAGAATGTCGTCATTGAAGTTGAAAAGACTTCAAGGCACACCACAAACAAGAAAACTTCGTTGTTTGATGGCATCGGAACAAACAACGTGCCGGAGGATATTGAAGAAGGGGAAGTCATCGGTATCATCACACTCGAAGACGTGTTTGAAGAATTGCTCCAAGTAAGTTTACCTTCTAAGTGTGCACTCGCCATTTCGTTATTAACAGGTCCTGCATAATAGATCACACAATTGTTGGTTCCCTCGATGCAGGAAGAAATCGTGGATGAGACTGATGAGTACATTGACGTTCATAGAAGGTACGGTACAAAAGAATCTGTTTTTTTTATTTAGTTGGTTTTGCTGTAATCATAGTTTGGCAATCAGTAAAGACCATTAACTGCCAAACCTGTATCAAATTTCCCAGAATACGCGTAGCTGCAGCAGCAGCAGCTTCATCGGTGGCACGAGCTCCACCGGTTCGGAGGGTGACTGGTCAAAAACCAGCTGTGAGTATATATATGCCTTTTACACGACATTATCATTTCGATATCTGTAAGCCAGAATAACAACGATAAATCCGCTAATGATATCCAAGGATCGATTCTTGTTCAGGGAGGTCAAGGTAGGCAGCAAGGGCAACATCCAAAGAAGAAGAGCGGAGGCTGATGAACTTAATCTCCAGTAACAAAAATTCCACTTTTGTAAGTTGTAACTTTAGTGTTTGGTGACATATAAATATAAAGGAAAGGTATAACTTAGTTTTTTACTTCATATAATTGAGATGTTTGTTAGAATAAAGTAGTTGTGTAATATGTGAAATTTAGTGGTGATGTCATTTGCCTGATCCATCTCTTTCTGTGTCTTTTGTTCTTCTTTTAGTTGAACCTTTGCCTTAGGGTTGCAACTTTGCCGAAATTTCGATCCTTTTTTTTCATTAGAGTAACTCAGATTGATGTTTATGTGGTGTCGTCGGTCAGAAACATGCTAAATCGGCTTGAACGTCGTTGATTTTGACATTGGTTTGAACCTCTTTTGTGTTTTTCGTCTTGCCAAACTCTTGCTCGTAACACTCAGAAGAATGTATTTATGTTTAAGTTTAGATTTCTACCAATGATCAAGTCGATGTATTGTATTGACAAAGCCTTCGTTTGCTTGACACTTGTGACGTACTAAATCCGATACCAAATCGTGAATGTGTACAGCCGTTGATACCCACCGGAGATGGTGAATCGGTAAACTCGCTATTTTACCTCATTTGACACAACATTGTCTATAATCGAAATCAACGAATGAACAGAGATAAACTTTTTCGTGTAAATGAAACGAATGTATACAAAAGAATTACAAATCTGCTTCCTCGTCATTTATGAAACGTCAAATTTACAGAACTGAATGTTTACAAACTTTCATATCCATCAAAAGGTATAAAAAAAACAGAGTCGCCGGTGGTCAGTCTAATCGGCGGCAGGAGGGGCAGCAATCGGATTATCAAATCAGTACCTCTCAATTTGGTGTCGTTCTGGGTTCAAGTGCACGAGCTGCCGGCAGACTACTTCCTGGAAGCGGTAGGAAAGGTACTCGGAGACTATGCCGGGAAGTTTCTGGCACGATCAAATGAATGATGATCGGGAAGGAGATGGACACTATATGCACATAGAAGTACAACTGGACTGCAAAAAACCATTACGTCTAGGTAAATTGGTGCGCTACACGAGGATGTTGGAGTCAAATGCCAATTTAGATATGAAAGACAGGAAAAATTCGGTTATATCTGTGGAATCATGGGTCACACAGACAAGTTCTGTGAGCTTATGTTTCAAATTCCAGCTGATCAAATCATTTGTAAGTGGGATGATTCGATCCTGGTGAAACCTCGTAATGCACTGGATGCCACGGTTGCTAAATACATCCAGGAGAAACATCCAAACAAAGTTGGGGCACTGAAGAGAGCAGCATCACAGCGGCAGCCACAAACCGAACCAACAAGGGCCAACACGCCACCATCCTTGGCCGGAGTACAATGGAGTTCATCACTGGCAATGTGCCTTTTTAATGGGGCAGGGACGCTCTCCATGGAGGTGTTTGACGAGGACGAGGATATGGTGGGCATACAAGCCGATCGTAAAAGGCGTCGTGGCAAAACACCACCAAAGGGAGGCGTACTAGCCGATCATCAAGGCATGCCCTCCCAATCGCAGCTTCAAGCGGGTTGTGACCCGCCCATCAGCATAATTTCAAGTGGGGGTTGCGGAGTAGCTATTCACTCCGGCAACGACTTCAACCCCGACAAAGATAGCATTTCTTCTTCTGCTTTAGTTTTGGATTTTTTCGTTATTCTTCTTTCAGGTCCTTGCTTTCTTTTCATTTTCTGGTCTGTTTTTCTTTTTGATGTTAGTCTTTGTCTACGGTGGTCGGTGTTTAATGCTCGACCATTTCAGAAATTGGGAGTATTTGAGTTGGCTTTTAAATTTTAATCTAGATGGTTAGGTATTAAAGAGAGTATGATTGTGTTGTATATGATACTAGATTATTATAATTTTTCTTTTATCCGTATGTGGGCTATACCTCCCGGGTTATCACCCTATACGTTGTATGTGTGCTTAATTCGAGTTTTCAAATGGAATACGCGTATGTCGATTTCGTCAAAGAAAAATTGTCTTGACCAATTTAAAACACCGATTGGGTTAATTCAGTTTGAATTTGACCTATTCGTCAAACATAAACTCATATAACATAATCTTGCATTCAACGTTCTTTTAATGGATCAATTGAGCCCAACGGGCCAATGATTAATCTTGATATATATATTCTCTTTAAATGGGTTCGAGTCAACATAAATCACATATGAGTGACTGAGTGAGAGTTCGGGTGGACATATCTATAATCTATATGCAACCCTCTTTTATAACTATATTTTTATATATGATTCATCATTTAAATTTCGATTTAACAATCAAAATTATCACAATTATATCATCATATGTACATGTTTGTATATAATAATAGAATTAGTATAACAAAATGTAAAAATACACAACATTAGCTAATATACTTTTACTTTTAATCACGGGTCTAGACTCCGTCGACACGTTATGACTAGTGGTACAAAGACACGTATCGGCAAAAGTATACTACTGGGTGAAAGTATATGAAATTTTTTAGGCACGATTAAATAAAAAATTACGTAGATAGTCAAGTCGAAATCTAAATTAAAAAAATAGACAATTACTGAGTCTTATACTGCGCCGCGCCGCACATCCTACCCTGTGCGACGAACAGTGGCTTTCATCAAATCATTATTAACAACCCGGGATCGTTGGATAAAAACGACACTTGCGTCGTTAAGATAACTTCTGAAAGTATATAGTGCAAAACCATTTTGAAGTTGAATATGCCAAATGTAAAACCATTTTAAGTCTATTCAACTTACATCATATTAAGATCCTGAAGGATTTACAAGCTAACGTGTCTGATGTCACGGTAATGCACATGCCACTCATATTTTAGAATTCTACCTAAAAACATATTAATTAGGATAGTACACTGTTTATAACCTAATTATATCTTTCTTTTATGAATTTTCAAACAAACAATGTTATAGTTCATTAGACTTTCAGCCAACAAGCCAAGTACGTATATATATAAGTATTTCAGTTTCGTGTCACTCTTTTTTAGTTTGAAACCAATAGACGTTCGATATGAAATATAATCTAACCATCTAATTATATTGTGATTAGGGAGTTAGAGTCTCGACTATAAAAAGCGAATGCATATTGTAGTTGGATATTTATTATTTTATGCGTCAAAAAACTAAATACCTTTACTGATAATAAACAACAACAAAAGAAAATTAAAAAATGTATAATACATGACTTCCTCTCCAACGAATCCTTTCGTAATTGTTTCCAACACACATAGGGTCTAATCCTCTAAAAACTTGGTCATCTCATCGAATTCTCCCAAAAATTAATTGAAAGAATGGATAAAAAATTTGATACTTTCTGATCGAATATTTAGATCTCAATGAAATAAAACGAATTTTCCTATTCTCATCTAAATTTTATCGACTTTTTGTTAATTTTCGTTAAGTCCACACAATATGATAAGAAAACAACTACAAATGAATAGAGATGACATTTTAATATAACGAAACGAATGAAATACAAAGGAAACTCCAGAATTTGTTTACTAGTAGTCCTTCAAGAACATCAAATTTACAAAACTGAACGTGTACACAATTTCACATCCAGAGGAACCAAGACGAACAAAATTGGATCTCTATCAATCCGAAACTCGGAATCGGCACAATGGGCAGGCATTCGAAGTCTGCAGCCAAGAAACCAAGCAGCTCTCATCGAACACATGCTCACACTCCAACCTAATCACTCTTCCGCCGCCCATCTCCTCGAAGCAAATCGTGCAGCAGCAATCCTTGCCGTCAAAGTTCTCCAGCCTCTCCAGCTTCTCGATCGCCGAATCGGAAGCACCCATGTTCTTTATTTCGTACTCACCGGCGGTGGAGTCCTCCGCATCCGGCGCCCCGTCTAACAGAGACAGAGTGCTTTCTGCTATGTCGTCCAATCCTTGCAAAAAATCCCATGGATCATCGCTACTATGTTCCATAAAGTACCTTTCTAGAATCCCAAATACTTGTTCGGCATAATCGCTGCGGCTGTGCAATGTCTCCGGCGGGGCTCGATTGAATACGGTCACCGTTGTTGCTCCGTGATGGAAACTCGTCATGATCGAATTCAGAAACAAGAGAATTATTAAATGTAGAATTTCAGAAGTTTGGTTGGATTCTCCATGATTCCACGTATATATAGAGGGAATTGGAAAGTGGTTTCCTTTCCGGTGACGGATTAGGAATCACAAATCCTTTCTATCGTTGGAAAGTGAAATCCATAGGAACATCGGAAAGGAAAATACCGGGTTACATTGTAAAATGGGCTGGGCCCAGTTCATCGAGTTTAGCCCAGTTAACATCGGCTTGTTCTGAAACTAGCTTAAAAAGGCCCAACCGCCCATTCTTTTTATCTAAAATGTAATATTATTGTATTTGAAATTCCAACAGTTGTTAACTATGGTGGAGTAAATGTCGTTATTCGGGTAATCGGTAGTTTAGATGAGGTATATTTGTTTAAATACTCAGATTAAGATTTATTTTTAATTTAATATAAAAGTTGTGATATTTCGTAATTGTGATATTTAAAATAATTCAATTCAAATTATTTCAAATATTTGGTTATGGAAGTGATATTTGAGATAATTCAATTCAAAGTGCTCAATTCAAAATTCATAACTCATTGTTTTTATTAATTTTTACACCTCAATTTTTTGTTTTAGTACAATTACACCTCATATGGTTTACTTTACCTCAAGTATACATTATTTTCAAATAATGTATCATTTTGTTCCAAATTACTTTATTTACAAATTAACTCATCCAAAAGACCCGTAAAAATTATATCCTTAATAAAACATTTATTTATTATTTTTTAAAATAACTCGTATCACATTAATCATCAACGAGGGTTTCAAAATTCTTCCTTCTCTCAAAAAGTCTATGAACTGAACAATGGCGTCTTAAAATATCTATCCTCGTAGGTTCGTTTTTCACAAAACCTTTTATCATATTAATAACTTATACGATAAAGTTGTTTTAGCAAAATAACAAAGTATTCTTTTTATTAAAGATATATTTATATTAAAATACGGACTATATGAATTAAATATAAACTTCATATAACAATTTATTAAATTGTTTGGTGATCTCTAATGAATGTCATAACCCTAGACTTATATGTGGAATTTAATGGTGATGTCATTTGCTTGATATTCGCCTTTGGGTTGTAGAGGCGTATTATTGGTTAGACTTTTAACTGTTTATTAGAACGATTTGATATAATTTTGATACAATTATGGTTTTATTACGACACATTTATAATTTATAATAGCTTAAAAGATAATAGATCGATTCGACATTCCGATATGATTCCGAAAATTATTATATCAAACCACTAATTACTAATTAGGACTAAACATAGTATATTGATGTATAATGATGTGTAACAGTGTCGCGGTTGTCAATCTGAAACCATGAAGCGGCGGCACAAGGGGCAGCTATTGGAGGTCTGAAGCCAGGAAATAAAGCAACTCTCATGAAACACGTGCTTACACTCCAACCTTTTCACCCGCAGTCGCCGCCCATCTCCTCCCAACAAATCGCGCAGCAACAATCCTTGCCGCCGCCGTTGAAGTTCTCCAGCTTCTCAATCGCCGATTCCGAAGTTTGTCTTTTCCACGCATCCCGTTCGCTCGTTTCTAATGCGACGAGCATTGATTCCAATGCGAGATCAAAATCCCTTCCTCGCAAAGCTAGGACTTCTTCGAAGCGGATGCGGAGTGCCACCCTCTCTTCTCGATTGAATTGACGCAGTCGGTCACGAACACTCTGCTGAGGGAAACTCATGATTGAATTCAGAAATAGAATTTTAGAAGTTTGGATCTCCAACTTGAATTGATTCATGTATATTATATATATATAGAGAGGGAATTGTTCGGCGGAGTTCAAATCGGAAAGGGGGTTTCCTTACCGATCACGGATTGGGTTCCAGATGGCGTGTGCCGAACTGAGTGATGTATTCAGCAATTTGACACTATTGGGTCAGCCAATTTCGAGAGTTTTGCTCTTTGGTAGTTTATCGTCTACCATGGAGTGCTTTGCGTCTTAACTAATGTAGGGTTGGCAAGGAAATCGGGAAAACTGTGAATCCGTATAAAATTGAGTCTGTCGATTTTGAAAGGTATTTGTATGGTGACGGATATCATAATATCTAAATCGTCACCATCCCTAATTCAGTAGTGTAAAACGACTTTATTTTATATATGGAGATTTGGAGAAGAGGCATCTTTGATAAATTTGCATATGTATGGATTTGAATTAAATTTTATTTGGTTATAATTGCATATGTTTAAATTTTATTTGGTGAAAATTGCGTACAATACGATGGTGCATGGATGAATATCGAGATATCACAACCATTAGCATAACCGCTAATTATGATAATACGGCGTAGTTCTACCTAAAATATAAATCTTTATTAGATAGACTTCAAGAAATTAGGAGTCATCTAGACTCCGTACCTATGAAAACCGGTTATTAAAATATGATATCATTGGTTCTCCTAATATGGTACTAATAACCGATGGTTAAAATCAAAACCCGATCAAATATAATAATGATATCAAAATCAAATCTGAGCGGTTTTCCACTGCTATCATAAATGAAAGCGGTTAGGCACTGTTTCTGGCTCTATTTTCACTTCAATAAGCTTATTTAGCCATTGTTATGGATGTATGGATACTTCTCCATAAATTATAAATTTTATTAGCAATGTTACATAACACACATTCACCGTTATTAATTTTGTAAAGATAAATAAATAAAATGTAAAATTATATATTAGATCTCATCGAAATTGTTAACGGATTGTAAAAATAGAGATGGTTAGAAATTCAAAATTGTTGAATGAACTAGTTGTCAAAGTTACAGTCATGGTTGTGAAAAACTTATTAGAACGTTTTAGGATGGAGATGGTCTAAAAAATTGATATGTATTGATTTTTAACATTGTATCGATACCCACAGCTCGATCAGTTGAATCATGAACCCTCATCAAAACGATTTGGTAAAATTCAGACATGTCATGAATTTACGATTCTATCATAATACAATTAATGAAAACTATGAATCAACCACCAATTAAGTCGATAAATTCATGTGTATCAAACCATCATAGTTAACTAATGAATGAATGGAAAGGATCAGTATTTCTTCAAACTAATGAAGAACAGTTACCATGGAACAATTGTGTTCCTATGAACAAAAACTTCACATCGGCAAAAAGTCAAAATCAAAGTCACGGTGGTCAATCTGAAACCATGAACCGGCGGCACAAGGGGCAGCTACTGGAGATCGAAAGTCAGGAAACCGAGCAACTCTCATGAAATATGTTGGTTATCCCACATTATGTTATCCTACATTATGTTGGTTATCTAAAAAATAAAAGAGGTTGTGTGCTATTTATAAGTATGAAAGAAAATTTCGTTCTTTAAGTTAGTTTTTGGGTGAGAAGATTCAATAGCATCCAATAGTGGTACTAAAATTTAGGTTGATAACATCTCCTAAATTATGGTTCAATAAACCGATGATAATCCGGTCAGAGTTGATAGATGAATAATACCTACTAACAGACCGATGTGTGAAAGAAAGGTTGTTAAGTTATCCACATCAAAAAGTCGCGCTTGCACTCCAACCTTTTTACTCTTCCAGCGCCGCAATCACCGCCCATCTCCTCCCAGAAAATCAGGCAGCAATCCTCGCCGCCGTTGAAGTTCTCCAGCTTCTCAATCGCCGATTCGTCTTTTCCTGGTATCCCATTCCCTCGTTTCTAACGGACCGCGTGCTAATCCGGCGGGGAGTGATTCCGTTCGCTCCCAAAACCTTTCGAAATGCATACGGAATCGTTCTGAATTGACGCGTCCTCGTTCGGCGAGGATGCGGAATGCCTCCCTCTGGTATCGACTGAATTGACGCGTCGTCGTTGCTCCGTCGTCATGAACACTCTGCGGAGGGAAACTCATGATTGAATTCAGAATAAATAGAATTTTAGAAGTGTACATCTTCAACTTGAATCATGTATATATGTAGAGATTACAGGGAATTGATCGGCGGATTTCAAATCTGAAAAAGGGGTATCCTTTCCGATCACGGATTGGATTCAGCAATTTGGCACTCCCTTTTGGAACAGCCAAGTTTGAAAGTTTAGCAATTTGGTACTTTATCTTCTACCATTTGATTGATTTGAGTCCTAAAGTTTAGCATTTTATCATTTAGTCACTAACATTGTCGATGGTATGAGATTATTAATTAACTCCATAGTCGTCACTTACCACTTCTTCCGCTCCTCCTCCACTGCTGCCGCGCCGCTCTGTTACTCCGGTCTCGTATCTCCGCTCAGGTAATGAAAATGCAACATCTTCCATCAAGCTGGTGTTTCCCGTGTACCTTCAATCGTCTTTCATAAACCCTGGATCCCGTGTACCTTCAATCATCTTTCATAAACCCTAGATCCCGTTTACCTTAAGCCATCTTTCATTAACCCCTCGACTTCGTTCCCGTTCCCCTCCTGAATCAATCGGTATCTTAACTAAGAATGACTTCCGGCTCTGTATCTATTGACAGTAATACCAAAGGGAGGCCTTAGGTCTCAGTTTCTGCATAAGACTTTAAAAATTAAATTGTTTCTGTTTCAATGTGTTAATGTAATGTATCCTTGCTGGTGTTTTGTTTTAATCTTTCAGATTCCAGTTGAGTAGTCAGTGTAAAGCCATCATCTTTATTCCAAATGGCGGTGAGTTAGCTGCTAGACAGTTATTAGATGCTTTCGTTAGTTTCGTTAGTTTGTTAACACTATCTTGGTTTGGCGAATGTTGCAGATAGAAGGTATTTTTAAGGATGATGCTAGTGAAGAAAAAGGAGAGCGCGCCAGAATGGTGAGTTCTATTGGACGTGTTATATTTGAAGTTGTTATGGGAGCTACTGATTTGGGTTTTGTTAGAACTGTATCATGCAATTTAACGTTGTTATTATTTCTGATAGGCATCTTTTGTTGGTGCTATGGCTATTGCTGACTTGGTGAAGACAACTTTGGGGCCGAAAGGGATGGTAAGTTGTAGTGACATAGATCAACGTTCTTTATGTTGGCCGGCTAGACTACTCTCGACTCCTCGTTTACATTATTTCTCTTCCCAGGATAAAATTTTGCAGTCCACTGGAAGAGGTCATGAGGTCACCGTTACCAATGATGGAGCTACCATTTTGAAGTCACTTCACATAGACAATCCAGCTGCTAAAGTCCTTATTGGTATCCCTACCTTTTCTTTTGATGTTTAACAATATTGGCTGATCTAATTTCATTGTGTTCTCATTCTCTTAACTCTATTTCTCATACGACCGGATTTAATTGCTGTTGGATCGATTGTTGATTGGCTAACACATCTTAATGCTGATCCTTGATTCTTGTTCTAGATATTTCGAAAGTCCAGGATGATGAAGTTGGCGATGGAACAACATCTGTAGTTGTCTTAGCTGGTGAATTATTGAGGGAGGCAGAGAAACTTGTTGCAGCAAAAATCCACCCAATGACCATCATAGCAGGTTGGCTTGAGTTCTTGTTATGTCTCTGGCTTCTTTTCTCGCTTAATTTATGTGTCAAACCCTGTCCAATGTGATTCAGGAAATAGGAAAGTATTTGTTCGATTGATTCTTGAATCCTGTGTGTGAGTCTGTGTACATATGTGCATGCTATTTAAAAGCATATATCGTTGTGCATGCCAAAAAATTTCTAAACTTTTGCATGCTATAGTGTCAGATGTGCAAAAAAGAATTTATTGTTGATATGTTTGCTTTTCAGGATATCGGATGGGTGCAGAGTGTGCCCGGAAGGCTTTGCTTGAAAGGGTAGTGGATAATAAGGCAGATGAAGGTAAGTCATTGGCTGTCTCTTGTTGTCCACTTTTTAGACTACATAATGAGTTGGTATTGCATTCGATCTGTTAAATTGACTACTTTATGTTACTTCTGGTTTTTATCTGTGCTATTGCTTTCAAGTTAATTGATGTGCTACAATTCAGACATACTGCTCCTATTTGCCTCACTGTTTTCAATTATCTATTTGCAGAGAAGTTCAAGTCAGATCTCATGAAAATTGCGATGACAACTTTGAGCTCGAAAATATTGTCCCAGGATAAGGAACACTTTGGAAAGCTTGCTGTTGATGCTGTTTTGCGGCTACAGGTGGATATTTTATGAACTCTGCTATAGATTTGTGATTAGTGGTTACCTTTTCTTCTTGTGTTAAATATAGAGGCATTGCAAGGGGGTGACTTTAGTGTCTAGGCATAAGGATCATGCCCTAGACCCTATATTCATTATTTATTAGACTGTGTACGTTAGGAAAATAAATTAAAAGGATGGATTTAACATGTATAAGAAATAGAAGGACGACTCCTCATCCAAAAAGGGAAAGTATACTAACTGAAGAGGGAAAATTAGTTTGAATTTGATTGGGGCACCTAAGCCTTATGGGAGACATGGTAGCTGGACAAGCTATCATGTGACATTTGCTTTCTGCTTCGGGGGCCTAATTGAACTTCAGATTACTCTGCTGCTTATATATCCATGACCTTGATCTGCTTTCTGTTTCATATTCTGGAATGAAATAATCTTGAGATTTCAAGGTTTTGTGTTTCTCTTCCTTCACATTCCTTCTGAGCTGTCTCGTTTTTTGTTGGACTAACAGGGTAGCACAAACCTAGAATCCATCCAAATCATCAAGAAGCCTGGTGGGTCATTAACGGATTCTTTCTTGGATGAAGGGTGAGTATATGGTGCTTTCTTCATTTGCGTGTCATGTCAGTAACATGTTGACTCCAGCATTTTATTCAATAATCTTCACAAAATCATGCTTATGCAAGGTTTATTCTTGACAAGAAAATTGGACTGGGTCAACCAAAACGGATAGAAAATGCAAAGATTTTGGTAGCCAACACTGCAATGGACACAGACAAAGTAAAGATTTATGGCGCACGTGTTCGTGTCGATTCAATGGCTAAGGTTGCTGATATTGAAGCAGCCGAGAAGCAGAAGATGCGAGAAAAGGTGGATAAGATAATAGCCCATGGGATAAATTGCTTTGTCAACAGACAATTAATATACAATTTCCCAGAGGAACTCTTTGCAAATGCTGGAGTGCTCGCGATTGAGCATGCAGATTTTGATGGGATTGAACGGCTAGGTTTAGTTACTGGAGGTGAAATCGCATCAACCTTTGACAATCCTGAATCTGTTAAGCTTGGACACTGCAACCTTATTGAGGAAATTATGATTGGAGAGGACAAGTTGATCCATTTTTCTGGTGTTGCAATGGGCCAGGCATGCACAATTGTACTAAGGGGTGCAAGGTAACCTTTTAGTATCATCAAGGTTTTCAGAATGCTAGAGCTCTTTTCCTTGTATTCCTAAATTCGGTATTAACGTGCTTAACTATTTGCAGTCATCATGTGCTTGACGAGGCAGAGAGGTCTCTGCACGATGCACTCTGCGTGTTGTCCCAGACTGTGAATGACAGCAGGGTTTTGTTTGGAGGTGGATGGCCTGAAATGGTGATGGCCAAGGCAGTAGACGAGCTTGCTCGAGCAACCCCTGGAAAAAGGTCCCATGCAATTGATGCTTTCTCAAGGGCTCTTGTGGCAATTCCGACCACCATCGCAGATAATGCTGGTCTAGACAGTGCTGAGCTGGTTGCACAGCTTCGAGCAGAGCACAACAAGGAAGGGTGCACTGTTGGGATCGATGTCATCTCTGGATCGGTGAGTACCATGTCTTGCTAACTGTACAATTGAGATCATAGACGAACATTTACTGGTTTTTGACCATTCTGTTTCACCATCTAACTGGTGTTTGTTCAATGCCTTGCAGGTGGGAGACATGGCAGAGCTTGGAATTTCAGAAGCATTCAAGGTTAAACAAGCTGTGTTGCTTTCTGCAACTGAAGCTGCTGAAATGATCCTCCGAGTCGACGAGATCATCACTTGTGCACCACGAAGAAGAGAGGATAGAATGTAAGAGATGGAAAGAGGTCTTCTGTCACGTTCTCTTTGGGCACACTTGTTGGCATTTGCCAAGCTTAGGAACAACTTACTGTTACGAACTGTTGGATTGTAGAAAACTTATCGTCACCGCACAGTTTTTCATGTATGTCGGTTGGCTGTTGCGAACTCTCCCAAATTTTGTATCGATGCCACCTCTGCATTGAGGGTTCACTTACTATATAAAATAGTTCATAGTTTGATTTATGCATTTTTATTTGTGTGTATTTCCAGAAGCAGGAATTCAAGGTGTAATATCGTGTTTTCAGGATTCAAGTCTGTTAGTGGGACTCAAATGTTACCTTTTTCGTAGGTAGAGACAGGTTTGTATACTCTCTGCGGCGTGGAATTGCAATAGGGGTTCGTTGCCGTGAAATTATTGTTGGCGGACGATGACTAAGCGAATGATGTTCTTCTGAGATCGTCAGTTTTCTTAAAATATTGGATCGAGACAAAGTGGTTAATGCCTAATCCTGATTTTTTATTTTCAAAAGTTGACGATTTTCTAAATTTGAATAACATTAAAAATAGAAGTGAAATAATTCATTTAATTGCTTAAAATTTTATTGGTTTGGTTCTTCTTCCCTGCGAATTCCTTCTCTGTATCAAAACAGCTCCTTCGCCTCTCATTTCTCTGCTTTTTCTTCATCTTCACCTCGAAACCCCTCTGGAAAGTAAGCATTGATCAGGACGATCGATTCCTTCTTTCGCTCGTCGTGTTCTGTTTTATCTATTTGACATCATCACGCTTTTTTCATCTTTTGTTACTATTCCTGGCATCCGTACATATCTAAACGTGATCCTCAAGCCATCAATTGAGAGTTCGACAGGGTTCTGCTGTTGGTTGACAGGGTTTTGACCGTTCTTGCGTGTGTGTGCGTTCGAAAGCCATGGGGTTCAAATGTGTTTATGAGTCTCTGATGGATGTCTTCCCTCAGGTACTTTCTTGACAATTCCTGCTGCTGTTATTATAATGTGTTGACTGATGTGTTGTTTGGATAATTTTGCGAGTATTTGTTGATGACAGGTTGACATCCGAATCCTGAGGGCTGTTGCTCTTGAGCATTCAAAGGACCCTGATTCGGCTGTGGAAGCGGTTCTTTTCGAGATTCTTCCTGCTCTGGGGAGTGAAACCCTCGTTTCCGAACCCACTGATCAGAGACGAGAAGAAGAATGTAAAACTCTTGATGCGAATCTGCTTCTTAGTCTTACTATCTCCGTCTACCGTGTTGGGTTTTATTCATTTATTTTTGTGAGAAGTGCAAGGTTGTATGGTATTTAGCTGATCTCTTAGCATTTGTTTTGTCTACAGGTGAACTGCAGGAGCAAACTGATCTGTTGCGTTGCAGACCAAGAGATTTAGGGAAGAACGTGTGTGCTTCGTCAGAAGCTTCTTCTTCGAGTTTGCCCCATCATGTTACCCCTGCTGAGGTAGATACTCCTGAACTGAATTGGGGTCATTCTGTTGCTGGCCCCAGTAATCGTGATGATGTTGACAGCACAGTTGGCCGTGAGCACATCACTCCTGTTGTCTCTGCGTTAGAAGGAGGCGGAGCAACTTCAGGATGCAATTTCAATAAGCTTGGAGAACCTATTGATGATGTTGGTGCTTTGACTGATCAAATGAGTGTAGACAGAGTTCCTCATTCTCCTTTGGATTCACTTGATTTGGCTGTTGGGGAGAAAGTTGCTGAAGTAAATGCAGAGGTTCACATTGCTGTCGACTTGAAAGGGTCTGCAGTAGAGCAGGGAGTAGTGGCTATGGGTGATTCTGATACTGGAATTGCAAGCAGTCCAACTAATGTGAGCATTGGGGTTCTGGATGAGATCATTGAATCTGGTAAAGACAACAAGGTATTAGCTTTCATCAATATCCTTCTTTCGTTTATGATCATTATTTCGATGTCATATTTGGTTCCTTAAATCTTTGAATGTGAATTCAGAGAACCTTGTTTTCTGCTGTGGAGTCAGTTATGAACAAAATGAGACAAGTTGAATCAAAAGAGAAAGAAGCAGAACAAGCCGAAGTGGAAGCTGCGACAGCAGGTGTGAACATAAACGTCCAGGTAGAAGAACTCAAGGATATGCTTGGACATGCAAGGGAGGCTAATGATATGGTCGGTAAAGTTCGATTATATGCTCTATATAATCAATGTGTATGTTATTCTATCATGGTGGTGACTCTCAAATGAATTCTGGTCGTAATCGTATCTTCTGCAGCACGCAGGAGAGGTGTATGGTGAGAAGGCCATACTATCAACTGAAGAGAAGGAGTTGCAAGCTCGTGTAGCCAATCTTTCGGAGGAACGAGACTCTGCTCTAGCAGTTCTAGATGAGGTATTCTTTAAACTGATTTTTTTTATTGTGTACTTAATTACTGTCCTGATAACTGGTTATGCTGAATGAAATAACTGTTCAGACGCATCGAGTGTTGGAAGAACAATTGAATGCTGCTGAAGAGCTTCTAAGGGCAGCTGAAAAGGAGAAGTCTGACAAGGAAGAGTCTGCACGCAGAGCTCTTGTTGAACAGCAATCTACGATGGAGAAAGTCGTTCACGAGTCGAAGATCCTGCAAGATGCTGCAGAGGAAAATTCAAAGGTAGGAACCGATATCGAATGTAGAAACATCGGTGTTTTATATACTGTCCGATGATAATCCTCTTCGCTTGATTGCAGTTGCGGGAATTTCTAATGGATCGTTGTCATGTAGTTGAGACACTGCAGTAAGTATTATCACTTCACCTTTCACCATTCGTTACTATTCATTCATGTAGCTCTGCAGATTGAAAACTGGTGAATTATCTGTTCCAGAGGAGAGATATCTGTCATCTGTCAGGACGTTCGTTTGCTGAAGGAGAAGATCGACAACCGCGTCCCGTTGAGTCAATCCATCTCTTCCAGCCAGACAAGTTGCATCCTGGCTTCTTCAGGTTTGCCTGCAAGAACTGCACCAGCAGTGGATGACGTTCCTGAGTTTGGCGATGCATCTATCGTCTCCAAACATACGACTCCTGCATCGTCGTCTGTACACGCACAATCACCTAGGAGCAAAGTTGCTGAAGGTACCCTGTCATCCACCGAGAATGATGCTTGTAAGGGAAGTTCGATCGCGAAAGAGCCGGTTCTGGATGATGGATGGGACATAGTCAATGTCAATGGTGATGTCTGAGTAGAGTGCTATCCAGCACAAACATTATGTTAATAAGTAGATTTGGTATAGGAAGAAATTCTATGTAGGCTTGTTCCTGAAAGATACACCTGACTTTCATTGTAGATGTTTTGATGTTACTGGAGATGAAATGGCATCAACTTTTGACAATCCTGAATTTGGTAAGCTTGAAATTAGATGATTATTGTTGAATGCATGTATCGGACAAACAATTGAGTCGAATCGAACTTCATTGTGCTAAAGTATGATTTATTACTTTTTATACCAGTTTGAACTAGAAAATTGTAGTTTGTACGGGCCGAACTCGAGCTTGGCTTGTTAACTAACATCGACGAGTCAAACTCGAACTCAACTTAAACTTCGCTCATTATAAATCCCATCAAGAGTCCAACTTGAGCGGAATTTGAAGTTAACATCGACGAATGAATCTAAAAAACAAACTATCAAAAAATTATAAGTTTTATTAACCTTAACGATCTACCACTTATTTTCATTAGCTCCATCACAAATTGCATATGATTTTATTGTATATGTTGCATTATTAAGTCTACTAATTAACGAGCCATATACTCGAACTAAACTAACATTTGAATTGACTCTCAAACTCGAACCTATTGAGTCGAGCATGCCCTAACTCAAATTTGGTTCATTTAAAATTGAATCGAATCACAATCAATCCAAATATCAAGTCCATGCATGAACAAATTAAAAAACAATTAGCCCAGACGTCGAAGTCTTCGTTGGATAATAATTGGCCCCTTCTCCATGTCACACGTACAGAGACCTAGGGATCAAGGAAGTCTGTTGACGAATTCACCCTCAGAACCAGCAGTAAAATGACGGAAATGTCCAATTCCTTAGCGCCGTGGTGTGACTAAATTCACTTCACTGCTCAATTTTGGTTTGGTTCGGTTCATCCCTGAGAATTCGCTTCCTCCCTTTCAGTCCTTTTCTCCGGTGAAGCCCAAACTCCTTCTATTAATAATCCCTTCACACCAACAATCCAAAATCCTCTCTTTGAGAGTCTTCTTCTTCGCACTTACCCTATCACCTTACTCTCCAAACAAGGTTAGCTGCGAACCTTCGCCTCTCATTCCTCTGTTTTTTCTTGTTCTTCACCTCGAGACCCCTCTGGAAAGCAAATGGTTGATCACGATCGTTTACTTCTTTCTCTGTTGATCGATTCGAGACGATCACGCTTACGCTTTTTTCTGGGTTCTCTGTGGAGTTTTACATATTTTTGTTGCTATTACTGGCATCATTGTTAACGAGAATCCAAACGTTCTAGGGCTTATTTATTTATTTTGGCGGGTAAAGTTGATCGTCTAGCCTTTAATCAATAGTTTTGTGGTGGGTTCTGTTTTTGGTTGCTAGGGTTTTGACGTTTTTTTATAGTTGTGTGTGTTTTTTTTCTGGCTTGTTGCTGGTGTTTGATTGCGTTGGAAAGCCATGGGGTTCAAATCTGTTTATCAGTCTTTGATAGATGTCTTCCCTCAGGTACTTTCTTTACTGCTGCTGCTGCTGTTATTATAATGATGTGTTGTTTGGATGATTTTGTGAGTGTAACCCTTATTTATGCTCTTTTTTTGTTTCTCTTTGTTGCTACTTATTGATGACAGGTTGACGTCAGAATTCTGAGGGCTGTAGCTCTTGAGCATTCAAAGGACCCTGATTTGGCCGTGGAAGCGGTTCTTTCTGAGATACTTCCTGTCCTGGAGAGTAAATCTCAGGTTTCTGAACATGCTCCTCAGAGACCAGAAGAAGAACGTAATACTCTTGACGCAAACTCTACCGTGTTGGAGTTTTTTATTTTGCTGAGTAGTGCAAGGTTTTATGGTATTTATATTTTAGCATTTTTTTTGTCTACAGCTGAACTGCTGGAGCAAACTGATCTCTTGCGCCGTAGACCAAGTGGTTCAGGGAAGAACTTGGTTGCTTCGTCAGATGCTTCTTCTTCAAGAGCACAATCAGCTGTTTACGATGATCTTAGAAATGATCTTGGAAGTTGGGATCATCATCTTGTTGGTTTGACGATAGATAATCTTAGAGAAGATTTTAAAAGTTGGGATAATCGTTCTGCTGCCCCCAGTTTGTCTAACGGTGCTAAGGCCACTTGGGGCAATGGTATTAGGGTTGATAATGGGAGTCCGAGCCGTCATGTTTCCTCTTCAGGGGTGGATAGTCCTGAAGATCCTCTTACGAGTCGGGGTGAGCGTGTTGGTAACCCCCCTTGGCTCAGAGCTTGTGGAGCTGGTAAGAGGAGTTGGGGTCATCATGTTCCTGCTGCGATTATAGATGATCTCAGAGAAGATTTTAGGAGTTGGGATCATCCTATTGCTCCCTCCATTTTGGTCAATGCTGCTGGAGGTAATAATGGGAGTTGGTTTGGTCTTAATGTTGCTGCCCCCAATGTAGATGATCTTAGAAACGATTTCATAAATCGGGATCATCATGTTGCTGCCAACATAGATGGTCTTCGAATTGGGGGCCAGGGTCATCAAGTTGGTTCTTCTAGCAGTAAGAACATGGAGAAGATCATCCCTCTCTCATCTCCAAACTGGCAACAAGCCAAGGTAGATGATAATGAAGGTTGGGGTCCTCACATTGGTTCTTCTAGCAGCCAGAATTTGGAGACTATCATCTCACCCTCGTCTCCAAACCCGCAACAGGAGATTAATCAGTTGCAAAAGAGTGTAGATAGTGAAGAACTGATTTTGCTTCATAAGGTTCCTGATCAAGGTGAGAACACCACGTCTGGTTCAATTCAGGCTACTCGCATTATCAAGGATGATGTGACTTCTCAAATCGGTAAATACAATTATGGTGAAGTTTTCTTTGACTCTGAAAATGAGATACCTTCTCCGGAAAAGTGTGAAGATGCTGACGGCATAGTTGGCTCTGAGCACATCCCTCCTGTTGTGTCTGCATTTGAAGGAGATGCTTCCTCTGGTAGTGTTTTGCCTGAACAAGAGAAGGAAGAAAGAATTTCCCATGCTACTTTGTATGCACTTGATGTGGCTGTTGCTGAGAATGTTGGCGAGAAAGTTGCTGAAGTAAATGCAGAGGTTGATGCGTCCTCTGGTAGTGTTTTGACCGAACAAGAGAGGGAAGAGAGAATTTCCCATCTTACTTTGAATGCGCTTGATGAGAAAGTTGGTGAAGTAAATCCAGAGGTTGATGTTGCTGTCGACTTGAACGTTTCTTCAGTAGAGCAGAGAGTAGCTATGGGTGATTTTAGTTATGAAATTTCAAGCAGCAGTCCAAGTAATGTGAGCATTGAGGTTCTGGAGGAGATCATTGAAGCTGGTAAAGACAACAAGGTACTTGGCTTTCATAAATATCAGTTTTTGGTTTATTATCATTATTTCGTCGTGATATTTGGTTCCTAAATCTTTCTTTTGATGTGAATTCAGAGAACCTTATTTTCTGCTGTGGAGTCGGTTATGAACAAAATGAGAGAAGTTGAATTGAAAGAGAAAGAAGCAGAACAAGCCGAAGTGGAAGCTGCAACAGCAGGTGTGGACATGCACGTCCAGGTAGAAGAACTCAAGAAGATGCTGGGACATGCAAGGGAGGCTAATGACATGGTCAGTAAAGTTCCATTATATAATCATTGCATATGTTATTTGATATATGGCGGTGACTCTCAAATGAATTCTTGTCGTATCTTCTGCAGCACGCAGGAGAAGTGTATGGTGAGAAGGCCATACTATCAACTGAAGTGAAGGAGTTGCAAGCTCGTGTAGCCAATCTGTCTGACGAAAGAGACTCTGCTCTAGCAGTTCTAGATGAGGTATTATGTTAACTGATTTATAATTTTTCTTATTCCATTGGAAGATTAGCCTTCATCTTATTGTATCAGCTTTATAAAAATGCCCACAGAGGTCTACTTACCCATTGTAAATTATAATATCGATTCATTGTTGAATTTCTTTTGTAAATGGGTCAAGATGTTTCAATAGGCTTGCTTCTCTGGAACATTTTTCTTAGTTTCCGATGTTGCTCGTGGTCTTCTAAACACTGGACAGAAGTTAATTACATGATATAAGCAAAGCCGTACTTTCTTTTGTGCACTCAATTAGCTCTCTTAAAACTGGTTATCCTGACTGAAATAACTGTTCAGATGCATCGAGTGTTGGAAGAACGTTTGGTGGCAGCAGAAGAGCTGCTAAGAGCAGCTGAAAAGGAGAAGTTCGTCAAGGAAGAGTCTGCACGCAAAGCTCTTGCTTATCAACAATTTATGATGGAGAAAGTCGTTCATGAGTCGAAGATCCTGCAAGAGGCAGCAGAAGAAAATTCGAAGGTAGGAACCATTATCAAATGTGGAAATATTGGGGCTAATTATATACTGTCCGATGATAACCCTTTTTCGCTTGTTTTGCAGTTGCGGGAATTTCTTATGGATCGCGGTCATGTGGTTGATACTCTGCAGTACGTATTTTCACTTAAACCCTTCACCATTGGTTACTATTCATTCACGTAGCTCTGCGGAATATCACGTATTAGGCAAATCCCTGTTTTTTTAAATGCTAAACGAGGTATTTCGGCCAAAATACCTCATCCAAACGACCCATTACTTAAATTGTTGAATTCCTTGTTCCAGAGGAGAGATATCCGTCATCTGTCAGGATGTTCTTTTGCTGAAGGAGAAGATCGACAATCGCGTCCCGTTGAGCCAATCCATCTCTTCGAGCCAGACAAGTTGCATCCTGGCTTCTTCAGGTTCGTCCTCTAGAACTGTTTTGGCAGTGGATGTTGCTCCTGCATTTGGCGATGCATCTCCCGTCTCGAAACATACGAGTCCTGCATCCTCTGTGCATGCCGAATCACCTAGGAGCAAAGATGCCGAAGCTTCCCTGTCATCAACCGAGAATGATGCTTTTGAGGAAAGGATGATACCGAAAGAGCCGGTTCTGGATGATGAATGGGATCTAGTTGATGTCAATGGTCATATCTGAGTAAGAGTGTTACCTGGCGCATTATTATGTTAGTAAGCAGATTTTGTATAGGGGAAAAATTCTCTATAGGCTTGTCCCTGGAAGATGCCACTTGACTTGAATTGTGGAGATTTTGATGTTGATGCATTGGTAGTATTAATATCGGTTGCTTTCAATTCAATATCACTTTGTTTTTTTTTTCATTATTTGAACTTCGGAGTATTAGCTTTCACACTACCTGAATTATAAACCATACTTATGGTTCCTACCGCGGATACTCTTTACGACACAAGTTTGAAACCTTTAGCTCGAGATAACTAGTTATTGGTAACATAGCTAGCATACCAAACTAGCTCGAGATAAATAGTTATCGCTGGCTTTTTATTCGATATTTTTCTGTTTTCTTGTTCATTATGTGAACTTCGGAGTTAATTGATTAGCCTTCACACTATCTGAATTATAGACCACACTTTTGGTTCCTACGACGGATATTTTTCGTGACATAAGTTTGAAACCTTTAGCTCGAGATAACTAGTAATTGGTGACAGAGCTAGCATACCAAACTAGCTCGAGATAACTAGTTATCGCCGACTTTCTATTATGTATCACTCTATTTTCTTGTTCATCATTTGAATTTCGGAGTTAAGTGATTATCCTTTACATTACCTGAATTATAGACCACACTTTTGGTTCTTACAGCGGATACTATTCATAACACAAGCTTGAAATATGTAGCTTGAGATAACTAATAAATAGTTAAGACTTCAAAATTAAATAGTAACATGTAAATAATACGTATTTGCTGTCACGAATAAAGTGAACTATACATTTTTCGTGGGATAACGTGTCAAATAAAAATGTAATGTTTGATGGAATTTTGGTTGAGTTGGTAGGTCACGTGTAAATTGTAATTGCCAAGAGTCCCCATTTATTTAACCACGTCATCTTTTTTGCGCCCTCCCCCGTAGAAAAAGGGTCATCTTTCTGCTTAGGCGTACGTTAGTCCGAACTCTTCCCACCTCTGCTAAAGTACACTCTCCTCCAGTGCACATTATCCTTCCCCCTCCTTCACAAAAAATTAAAAAAAATCATGTCTTTCCCCTTCACAATTGGACTCTTTCAGAGTTCACACAAGCCTCTCTCTCCACCCCAACTTTCTCTCTCTCCCTCCTTCCGCCATAGCTTTTAGGGTTCCCTTCACCGCCATCCCCCAATCTCCTTCTTCTGCAGGTTGTTGATTCTTCAATGCCTGCTCGTCCCTTCATCTCGACGCGATTCGGAAACCCTAGATTGTGTCGGCCTGCACCTTTCCGCTGCCGATTGTTTGGATTATTATCCACTTTGTTTAAGTTCCAGAAGCCTCTATTTTGACTGACTGCAGCTCAATTTTGAATTGGGCGATGGCTCCGAGTCGGAGAAGAGGAGCTAGCCGAGCTGCCGCAGCTGCCGCCCGCCGCCAGTGGAAAGTCGGCGATCTTGTTCTTGCTAAGCTCAAAGGCTTCCCCGCCTGGCCGGCCGCGGTAATGTCTCTTGAGTCAATTCTATAAGCTGTATTAGAACTTTTTTGTTGATGTAGCGTGTTTGCTTGTGGGGTTCATCCAATTGTTGGCAGGTTTTGTGGCTGCATGTTGAAAGTTAGGTCTTTGGTTCATTTGTTTTTTGTATTTTTTTGTGGTTTGGTTCTGTTGGGGCTTTAAGTTACAGCTGTTAGAGATGCACTTGCGTCTGCTATGGAACACAAAGAAGCTTTCTTTGAGAGGATGTGGGGTTGTTCATTGATGTTTGTGTACTTGAGTATTGTATCTTGCCCTCTAAATTGGTTTAGTGATAGAGATTCTATTGCTGTCTTGTCGTTTGTTTTAGGATTAAGGCAGCTGTGTCTTCTTTTTGGGCTTTCAAGCTTATGCATCCATGGCATTCTGATCCTTGTTGCTCTTTTTATATGACTGATTATTTCTTTGCTAAGTTGTTTTTGATGCGTTGACAGGTTAGCGATCCAGAGAAATGGGGTTATAACTCTGATTTGAAGAAAGTACTCGTCTACTTTTTCGGAACTCAGCAAATGTGAGTATATTTTTTCGTGCTGTTTCTGCAGTTTGCTTATTTCTCGCTAGTGTTCCTTCTTATTCAATGTTGATTCTAGTTTAGGCTTGTCTACTGGGTATATGGCCTCAATTAGTGTCACCTTATTAGGTCTTATTGTTAACTTTTCTTGGAACTCGGTTTGTACTTCTTGAAGATAATCTTCCATGTCTCGTTACTCTGTTTGTTGTCCATTTGAACAGTTTTCTTATTCCTCGCTAATGTTTTCTTACTCAAGGTTGATTCTACTTTAGGCTGAATAGGTTGTAATGGGTATATGGCTTCAATTAGTGTCGCTATATCAGGTCGTATGGGGCTAACTTTTCGTGGAAACTCTCCAGATTGTATTGGTTGGTTTACTTGTCAAAGACAATCTGCTATATGCCGTAACTTTTTTTGTCGTCATCCATTTGAACTTGATCTCCCTGTATGATGTTTATTATGAGAAAATATGTTATGTTCTTCTTGCATGTTTGACGAGGGCCATTATGGTAGAATATGGAGTTCTCGGATATGCCTTTAGAAAGATGTATCATTTTATTGTTTCAACTGACTTGTTTGTATGAATCTTTGGTGGATATTGAATTGAACGTGTGCAACTCAATCGTCTCTACCTTGCTATCTGCCTTATTATTTCTATATATCCTTAGTAAGAGTTACGCCTGAATTTAGCAAGTTGTTTACATCTAGCATCCCTAAGTTTCAAGCAAGAATAATAGTATATATATCTGGTGCATAAATGATGCATTATTTCATTCAGCCTTGATTGGCTATGAATCATTATTAAGCGACTTGAAATGGCTTGTACATGTTATTGTAATGGAGGGAGGGGACTGGCGCTATAGCATTTTCACTCCACTCTCTTTATAGCTTAACCTCACCCAAGTCCCCTCCTTTCTTCGAGTATGCCCAATGGTAAAATGATGTTTTCTGTACCCTTTTGGAAGTCATTTAGAGTAGAGCTGGAGAGATTTGTAGTGACCTAAGATTTATATGGTCATTTGAGATGTAACTTTTATGTCAGGGATTGCGTTTGATTGTAAATTTAGGTCGTAATGCAGATTATGAACCATTTAGGAAGTGGCCTTCCTCTTAGTCTTGCCATATTTTGGTGCAATATGTTATTGTTGGAAGCATGCTGGTTATACAAGATGGGAAAGGGCAGGATGTCTATAGAATCCCTATCCAGCATCCAGCTTGATGGAGCTGTAGCCAGATTATTGGTTCTATGGAATTCTTTCCGTGTGATTGGAGCTTATAATCTTGCTTGCTTTTTCTTCTATAGTGGTCTGTTTATGTATTATTTTCTGTCCATTTCTTGACACTGGTTGTAAATGAGCCTCTAAGTCATTGTTTAAATATTGTAGAGCTTTCTGCAACCCTTCTGATATAGAGCTATTTACGGAAGCAAAAAAACAATCCCTTTCTACCAAACGTCATGGGAAGAGTGCAGATTTTGTGCGTGCATTGGAGGAGATAATTGATAGTTTTGATAAGGCAAAGAAAGAAGAACATGTCGAAAATTGTAACTCTGATGAAGCACTTGCAAATTGTGGGAATTCTGTTGCCCATAATGAGGTCATAGGGGGAACTGTGACTTGCAGAATTGACCCTACTGTTCGAAACCATGACGTTGCAGATGTCGCGCTGTCGGATTCCCTTGAAGATAAAGAATATTTGCTCGATCAGTCTGTTAACAATGAAGAAAAGCCTGTCATAGCAACTTATACGTCAAGAAAAAGATCTGGAGGTTCTCGATCTAGGAAATTTGTTGCTCAGAAGAAAGTTGTATCACCTGAAACACCTTTGATCTCACCTCAGATGGCCTCTGGAAGACTCCAAAGCTCTAGAGATGGGTCACGAAGAACAAAACGTATCAGGAAATCGCCAGTTGCCATGGAGAATGAGGATGTTGATTCATCTGCTTTTGTTTCAAATGGAAGCATTGGGGATAATGTCTCTGAAATTGTTACAGCTGATTCTGATTCCGTCAGTATAAATGAAATTGGTACTGTAGACAGCTCTTACAAAGTAGAGCACCATGAGGGAGCTACTGAGCGTTTAGGAGAAGAGGTTCAATTGGCTGAAGCTCTTAATTTCCAGATAAAGGCTGTTGTAATTAGGAAGAAGAGGAAACCAAGTAGAAAGCGGGCAAGCAATGAGACGTCTGATCCAACTGGAGGAGCGGATGGTAGGTCGGATTTTGAGGTTGGCGTAAGTAATACTGACCCGAATTTGCAACTTGTGTCACAAAATGAAAAGAAAACTTGTAGTAAAGAAGATGGTGACGAGCATCTACCACTGGTTAAAAGAGCCAGAGTTAGGATGGGGGAATTACCATCTTTAAGTGAGGAATGTAATACACGTCAGTCTGATGGTCAGACGATGAATGATGGTCCTGTCAGTCAGGGGCTGCAGAATGGCCCATGTCAGACTGAAGAAAGAACTCCAAGAGAGATGGTGGCTCAGGTTGCTTCATCTTTGAATGATGGTCGTCCAACCAGTAGACATTTAGCAGTTGATCAGATTCTAGATAATTTGTCACTATCTGAGACCAGCAATGAAATACCTGCTGAGAAGGTGCTGTCTTCAAGTTTGAAGGATAGCCAATCTTTTAGCCAATCTTTTTGTCATCTACCTGATGAAGAATCTGCATTGCCTCCTAGCAAACGTCTTCATCGTGCCCTTGAGGCCATGTCTGCAAATGTTGCTGAAGAAATATCAGTCATGAATGATTGTGTTGGTGGTAATGCTCCTAACGACATTGGAAGTATAGATAGAGAAGAGAAATATCCAGATTCTGTCGATGATGGAGTTCCTCTGCTATGTTTGAGCTCCAATCTGGTTTTAGAAGAAGCTGCTATATCCTTACCCAAGGCAGCTAGTTCCAATGAAAAAATTGAGCTATTGATCAGCTGTGAATCTCATAAAACCAATCTACATGAGAACATGGATAATAGCAATCTGGAAGATTTTGATAGACTGGCTCTTCAATCAAGTACTGTTGATTCAGCTTCTGTTGATGGAGAAACTCGTGTAGATTTGATGCTTGATGCTGAGGGGCATTTTGATGTGTTGGAATCAAATAAAACACCGCAAGAGCAGCAGCTGCCGCTTGTGCATAAAGATGTAGAACCTGAAAGCCATCAGTCTGATATTATGAGAGTGGAAAGTCCCGTTAAATATCTCGGAGTGTGTGAGAAGGATTCAGAGAGGACTGCTGAAAGTACTCACCATATTGTTGAAGCTGCTCAAGGAGATGGGCCAGAAGTGCATGAGGTTATTATGGATGTGATCATGTCTGAGAATGTGGTGTCACGGAGCTCTGAAATTGATGAGAATAATCAAATGGATGGAAGGTATGTATTTATTTTCCGTTAGTCTTAGAAAATATTTTCAATTTGTTTTTGCTATACACCTTGATAAAATTGCACTGTTATTCTGAGTCCTGACTAAGATGTCAGTTATACTCGATCACCCCAGCTGCTTACATTATTTTGTGGAATATCTACTCCATCTAGGTCAGTATTACACCATGATAGAGCATTAAGTGATGAGACATGGCGATAGAAAAAGATATATGCCATCGACAAATACTCCCTCGCATTTGTAACAGGCGACTTTTACATATGTTAAGTTTTCATTTGCATTTTCTTTATTCTAAGTGAGGTATTCACATTACAAAACCACTTGCTGTTGACTTTCTCAGGAACAAAGTGGAAAAAGATGGTGATCAAATTCTGCAGGAAGGTAGTGGCATTAAGTTTTTGGATGACCATTGTTCTGGCAAGGACACATTGGTTGTTCAGCCACCGACAATGTCAGCTGATGAAGAATCTCCTGCAAGGATGTCCTCGAGCACTATATCCATGTGTCATGTGTCTACTTCAGAAAGTGCTAACAATCAGAATAGTGGTGGTTCTAGTCCTACTACCAATTCAAACCAGAGGAGATGTGGCACTATACCTGCTGACGAGGAGAAGGTCGACTCTGCAGTACCTGAAAGGCCAAAGTCTATTGGAAGATGTGGTAGTCATGTAGAACAGCAGTCTGCTTTGTCGTCTTTCGAGGGATTGCTTGGATCCTTAACACGGACAAAGGAGTGCATTGCTCGAGCAACTCGCATGGCAATGGATTGTGCAAAGCTTGGTGCCTCTTTGAAGGTGCGATTATGTTCAGTGCAGTTTAATGTTTATTTTATTGGCTTTAATTACAAAATTGATTATCAACCTATACCACTTTCTCTTTTTGCTCCTAGTGATAATCACATGTGCTTAAAGGCTTGCTTCGTCTCCCCATTTAACTCTTCAAATTTTTCTCAGTGTTGCAATTGATTGGGAAACTATATATAATGAAAATTTCTTCAACATGCTAAAAAAATGCAACTGCTTGAGTATAGCTGTACGAGATAAGTGAATTCCAAAATGCAGTTTGTGATGATCATAATTTTTTTATTTTCAGAAGGTACACTTTGACATTAGTTTTTTTCAGATTTTGGTCTCTCTTACTGTAATTTGGTAATATTGGATGGTCATTAAAGAAACCATTACGTTTGTCTGCTTCAAACTATTTTTTCCATGGCTGTATAAGGTAATTGGAAATTGTTTAGGTGAAAAGAGAACAAATTCTGTCCAGTGACTGCTCTTTGTGTTAAATTGTAAACGATCTCAAACCACGGTGTGATATTTGCTAGGTGATGGAAATTCTGACTCGGAATTTGGAATGCGAGTCAAGCCTGCACAAAAGAGTGGACATGTTCTTCCTTGTGGATTCCATTGCTCAGTGTTCTCGAGGCTCTAAAGGTGAACCCCTCTTGCCTTTTTCCTAGGCGAATTGCTTTCTGTGTAGAATTCTCACTGACCTTTTGAATTCCAGGTGATGTTGGTGCTGCTTGCCTTTCTGCTATACAAACAGTATTGCCACGGCTGCTGTCCTCTGCTGTCCCTTCTGGAAGTTCTGTTCAAGAAAACCGGAGACAGTGTTTGAAGGCAAGCTAGTAAACATTAATCCTTTTGATATGCTGCTTTACAGTTTCTTCTTTGGTTTTTCATCTTGGTATTGATTCTAAATATAGGTTTTGAAGCTTTGGTTGGAAAGAAGAATTCTCCCTGAACTCATCATCCGACGGCATATTCGAGATCTAGAGTCATTTGGTCCATCAACTTCTGCAGCATACTGTCGCCGGTCAGCGAGAACCGATAGGTCTCTGGATGACCCTATTAGAGATATGGAGGGTATGCATGTCGATGAATATGGAAGGTTTGTATAGATGGAACTTGTACTTCGATAAATATATCTGACAAATTGTTGTGAGCTTTCCTGATATAATTCAATTTTTGTTTATTCAGCAATTCCAGTTTTCAGCTCCCTGGATTCTGTATGCCTCGAATGCTCAAGGATGAAGACGAAGGAAGCGACTCTGATGGAGGCAGTTTTGAGGCTGTCACTCCTGAACATCATTGTGATGCCCCTGAAGAACAGAAGTCCATACCTGCTACTATTGGAAAACACACGCATATATTGGAGGATGTAGATGGCGAACTAGAGATGGAGGACGTGGCTCCCTCGTGTGAAATGGAAATGGATTGTGCACAGAGTTCACAAAGCCAATTTGGACAACATTTCTCATCGCACTATGCCCCTCCCTTGCCACAGGAGGTTCCACCATTGTCTCCTCCTTTGCCATCATCTCCACCTCCACCCCCGCCGCCTCCACCACCTCCAGTCCCTCCTGTTATCGGCCATGCAGCATGTGGAGCACGTGATCCATATGGAAATAACCTTGATACAAGGCCTTATAGGAATGCTCATGTACGTGCCTAATCTTTTTACCCGATTTCTTTCTTAATTCCAATTTATATACAATCTAACTGAGATTCTGTTCAAATTCACAGAACTTGCAAGGTGACCCCAGGATGAACCCTTCAACATCAAATGGAGTGCACTGCTATCCTTCTGAATGTAGAGACCAGACAGACATGCAATTCTATGATTCGTGCAATACCGGGCATGGTTATCGTCAGAAGTCCCATCCACCTAGACCACCACCGCATCTTCTACCTCCAGACCATTTTCCTTACGCAAATGGAAGTCAACATGTCAAATCCAGGAGGGAGACACCACCGAGGTCATACTCGCATAGATACCACTCTTCACATGATGCTGATGGTGGTAACTTTTATAACAACCATGAAAGAAATAGACCGGGACCATATGAGTTTGATGATAACTGGAGATATCCTCCACCTCCTCATTCAGGTAAATGGACTTTCACTTCCTTTTCTATACGTGGCAATTCTTGATTAAGAAAGGGTGAACGTTGAACTCAGCTCATCAAGTTTTTGCTTAATCTAGGTCCTCGGTATCATGAAAGATCGAAATCATCATATGCGCCTTTCCCTTACGAGAGGCCCTCAAGGGAACCAGCTAGATTACCTCATCATGGATGGGATTATCTGCCCAGGGGAATGGATCATCACAGAGAATTCATGCATCATTCTGAAGAACCAGTTTCTGTGTCGAATAGAGGTAATGCCAACAAACTTCGGTAGCATCTCTTTTGTGCTTATTCTACTTTGATAACAAAAAATAATTTAAATTACTAGAATGTTAATGTCAAGGAATGGCATTTTATGAATGTTTCAGGTCCAAACATGTGGCGGCATAGATAGTTCAAACACACACATTGTTGCATAAACGATTGGTGCACCTTTTGTGAGGCGCGGTAAAGTAATCATTCTGTATTGTTGCTGATTCTGTATACTGGATTGCAATTCGTGTCTGTGGTGGCCTCAGTGGACTTCGGTGTTGTGTGATATGTATAGCACACCTGAGAGAGATCCCGGAATAAGTGCCCAACACTACAAGGCTGGCGGATCGGCATGTATATATTTATTATCAGAAGAAAAATGGCGGAAACATTTCGGAGAGGAACATGCTTGAAGAAGCTGTAAACTTATCTCCTCTTGGCCGGTATTCTCTGTGCTTGAGTTAATATTGTTCATCTTCGGTGATAGTCTTTGACAAAGAATTGAAACAATTAAAGGGTTTTCTGAGTAGTTTAGCTCTTTAGCTATGATAGGTGTAAGCAATTCGCTTTTATGACATGGATGGACGAAAATAGAAGGCAAGAGCTTATGCTTGCTTTCTCAGGCTGAAGAAGCTATGAGTTGTGGATGTCAAATATCTTTCATT
Source organism: Linum usitatissimum (assembly GCA_030674075.2). NCBI lineage: Eukaryota > Viridiplantae > Streptophyta > Magnoliopsida > Malpighiales > Linaceae > Linum > Linum usitatissimum. The sequence goes on from JAUJYP020001374.1 coordinate 6,107,357, forward strand.
GTTAAATTACATGTGAATTGTAACCTTTGATGTTATAGATTCTTAATTTCCAGTAAATTTGTTCATGGAATTGGCGATAACTTGGCCTGTGGGATCTCGTGGTACTTGTTGATTATTTGCATTCCTTGTTACAAGAGTCTCAACTATAGTTCTATGAATTGTGAGTGTTGAGTATGTATCGTGCAATAGCGATTGTGACTTTGCGAGAAGTTATGTGAAGCCTGAATACTCTATTATGGCTGTGGTGCAAGGGCTAACGACCATGGCACCAAAAGCAACTGTCGTCACTATGAAGACAGAAACATGTTCTATGAGAAATGTTTGATACAAGTCTAAGTGGAATTGTATCAACTGTAGAGGTGTATGCCCGTAACCTGAGGTATCGGGTTCAAAAGCAGTATACATTATGAATGAATAATGAATACGAGTACAATGTTTATTTCATTTTTATTTTGCACTAGGAGAAATGTCTAATCCAACAAAAAAAGAAGTGTTTAACTGAATGAGGAACTAGAAGTGAGGAAAACCACAAAATCAAACCAAACCTAGGTATCCTAATCTTGATTAAGCTTGATTCTTTATGGAGGATTCCTTATCCAGCAACAAAATCTGAAAATCAGATAATTGAATGAGCAATGGTTATGGCGGAATTGGCGACGGGCCAACATAACCCACCACCCAGGGTGTTCTGATCCAAAAACGAAAAGAATTTATGTAAAATTCTCAAAATCAAACGTTTTTTTAAAATTTTATCTATGTTAAACCTTTAAATTTAAAATTTCATCCAGATTCCGAACCCAACCCAGCTATCCTAATCTTGAGTAAGCTTGATTTTTTTGTTAGGTGAAGATGGAACGTTCACCTATGAATGGTATATTATATTTTTGAGTTAGTTAACTAATTGTGAGACAATTTTGAATTAAAATTTATGTAGATTATATACCATTTTATTAGAGTAATTTAGTTGATTCAGACATTCAGTACAATCGATAAAAGTGTGAATTAGTTCACAAAAACATTGAATTTGTAAAAATACATGCACATCATAGGAGATTAATTGCCCAATTTCATACAAAAAATAGAGATTTTGTCATTCATAAATGAATAAGTTATAACACCACAATAGCTATGGATCCCTATAAAAAGGAAAGTCCTCATTCATGTTTCTCATCAAACTCTAAGGAAATAGTATTGCAAGTCCATCTGCTACTTCTTTGCAGAGAGAGTCAGAGAGCCGGTGTGACAAAAATGAAGGGAGTGAACAACATGAATGCCGTTGCATCAGTTTTTATGTTGGCTTTGATCGTTACGGGCTCAACGACTAGTGTAACTGCACAACAACCGGCAATATGTTCGAGCGCATTGTTGAAGTTGCTGCCGTGCTTGACATACATCACAAAGCAAACACCTTCTCCGTCTCCTCAGTGCTGCTCAAACGTAAAACTATTGAACGACGAGGCCAACACCACTCTTATCCGCCAACAGCTATGCACTTGCTTCAAGTCCGCGGCCATTGCCTATCACGTGGATCCACCAGTTGTCAAGGTTCTTCCTGATTTATGCCATGTTAATGTCCCCGTCCCCATCGATCCCACGATCGATTGCAGCAAGTAAGTCATTATATCTTCTTTGTGTAGGTTTTTTTACCAATTATTGTTATTTCGCTTGATATTATTAATATTTCATGGTGGTAAATTTTGCATTCCTCGTGTGTTTTTTTTTTACAGGATTTCGGTCTGAGGAACCGTGGATGAAATTTAAGATGAAGAGATGAAAGAGACATCACATAACACATACATTGTTTCATAGTACTTGAAATGGAAGAACAAAATAAAAAGTTAGTACACTGTTTTACCATAAGAATTGCAACAGAAACAAAACATAGTATGTTGTCATAAATTGATGATCTACATCTCATAGGTATACTATAAATAAGAACGGATCTCCGGGTTTCTGTAGACGATGATTTCGAACTTGCGGATATGTTGGAACCCCTCCTCTTTTACTTCAAGTGATTGTACTACATTGACGTTTGATATCATTGGTTCTTTTTTATAATAATATCACATTTCAGAAAAAATCTCTGCCTCCTATCCGAAGCAACTTTAATCTTTGGTTACATCACTGAGCGATGAAGTCATAAACCTCGTACCTCAAATAGCAAACGTCACACATGTACTGAACCCCAACTCGATGCGGGCAGGTCTAAAGTAGGGCTCGTTTAGCTTACCTCAAACACTCGTAACACGACTCTCGCGTGTCTGAAAAAGCTAGTCTAAAGTAGGGTGTTTCGGAGGAGTCTTGATCCTTATACAGTTTGACCTGGCCACCAAGGCACAGTCACCGTTGCTGTCCAGTACCAGGGCCAAGATCCCTCTGTCCGGGTCGCTGCTTGAAAACGTCTGGCCGCTACAGAAGGAGCGTTCTAGCCCTTTTGCAGAGCTTTGCAAACAGCGACGTTGTGGGTGTCCTGACTGAATCCTAGGAGGACAAGGATTGAAAACTGTGGGGAAAGATATTGAACCTAAGTAGTAAGTAGTCAGTGTTTTTATTCTTGTTTGCCGATGCCAACATGAAAATTAAACAATTTACTTGGAACTAATTGGAATTGGGTATATTTACATACGGTAGAGCAGTCGGGATTTCGGTCAAATGGGATTCATAACAAAATAAAATGATAATTTAAAATTTCGATTTTGTTTTGTTTATAAATGAAGTTTTTATTAAGGGGAATCACTTTATGAAATACATGGACTCGATGTAGTTTATGAAATTCGGTTTGGTTCTTGAAATTCAAGCCAGTTCCGAAATTTTGTTCTTGAACCAAAACAGTTATTCCGGCTCAATTCTTGAAATCTGTCCCGACTCAGTTTTCAAAATTCGATCCCAACCCATTTTTTTGTAGTTCTGCCAAGGCCAAGTTCTCAAAACTCGTTCATGAGCTAGTCACTAAAATTTGACCCCGACTTAGTTTTGAAATTTTAATCTCGACCCAATTCCTAAATTTTGATATAGACACACTGACCATAATCATAGTATCTGAAATTTGTGTTTAAACTATTCAATGAACAAACTGATTGTCATTCCTACCCGGGTCGATCTTTTCTCACAATAATCTACTGGGGCCTTACCCCGAGTCCATCAAGTTTCTGTATCGCTTCAATTTTATTGAATGTCTTTGAAGTGACAACGATCAAGTCTCACTTATTATGAAAAGATACACATCATGTTATGGTGTTTGTGGTCTATTAGTTTTCTTGCTGATGAGTCTGGGTTGGCAACAAATAGAGGAGGTTTATCTGTTGTGACAAGAAATAATTTGGATCGTTCATTTCGGACGCTAGATCTGACGGTAAAAAACAAACTTAAAGTATGAGGTATTTTAGATTTCGATTTTAGATTTTAGATTTTAGATTTTGATTTTAGATTTTAGATTTTAGATTTCGATTTTAGATTTTAAAATTTTAAAATTTAAGGTTTAGAATATTGAGTTTTCAATTTAAAATTTTAATTTAAAATTTTGGATGACAAAACTACCCTCCTTAAATTTATTTGTCGCCTGTCCGGACTCCTATGATGTAAGATTATGAGTAACTACACTCTTTTAGTAAAAATGAAAATATCAAGCATCAATCGATTAGGCATTCGGATTCGAACATTGATTTAACTTTTCAAACTCCGAATCATGCCTTCTAAACCGAATCATAACCCGAATTTTGAACTTACAAATTGCAAGTTGAACAAAAATATGATTTTTGATGCGGTTAAGCCTGATTTAGTTACGTTTCGATTCGATACATGTAAAAGAACCTTTTCGCCATGAATTTTTTGTAGTTATATCTCCATGTTTGGTACTAGATATGTGTGCTTCCCTTAACTGGTACATTACATATCTGGACATATTTAATTAGTTAACTGAATTGCTATAAGACGCCCTAGTTTTACTACTCAACGCCCTATCATTTAAATTCAACGAGTTAAACTACGAAAATGCCCCTCAAACCTAATCTTTAAATACACATCTTTGAAATCATTCGCCGTCGCTGCACGATCCCGCCGCCAAGCCCACACCGCCCGCCGACGAGGTACAAAAAATTTGGAGCGTCGGCACGCCTACCGCTGTTCAAGATGGTCGGCGTTGAATGCCGGTCGTTGAACAGCGATCGGCGTGCCGACCGTCCTATTTTTTTTAAAAAAGTTATTATATTGTTATTATTTAAATGTAATTAGGGTTAAGATTTAGTTTAGTGAATTAGTAATTAAATAGGTGGTAATTAATATTTGGTTATTGAATATTTAATTGATTAATTCTTCAAAATTAGTAATTATTCATGGTAATTAAGGTTAATTAATAAATATTAGTAAAGATAGTAACGATTAATTTGATAATTACATACTTGGTTAATTTGAGTAATAATAGTGATAAATAAGGTTTAGGGTTTAGGGTTTGGCAGTTTAGGATTTAGGATTCAGAATTTAGAAACATAATTTAGGATTTATAATTTAAAGATAGGATTTAGGGTTTAGAATTTAGAAATAGGGTTTAGGATTTAGGGTTTAGCGGTTAGGGTTTCTTCATTTACACCGCTACACCCTAAACCATACATTCCACTCCATTTACATGCAATACACTCCAAACATGTTTCATGCATATCCCATGCAAATTACTTCTACTTCATAATACTAATTAAGACATGTATTAATTTACATATGTCATGTATTATGAAGAAATAGTTAATTTGTATTGGATATGCATGGGACATGGAGTGAAATTTTCATGCGGGTATTTCAAATGTTAGATTTTTCTTTATTTGTAGGGTTCAAGGTTTAGGGTTTCCAGTTTAGGGTTTAGATGGGTTAGGGTTTAGAATTTAGGGTTTAAGGGTTTAGCGGTTAGGAGTTATGGTTTAGAGTTAAGGTTTAGATGGGTTAGGGTTTAGGGCTTAAGGGTTTAGCGGTTAGGGGTTAGGGTTTAGAGATAGGGTTTAGATGGGTTAGGGTTTAGAATTCAGGGTTTAGCGGTTATGGGTTAGGTTATAGGGTTTAGAGATAGGGTTTATGGTTTAACGATTAGGGTTTAGCGGTTAGGTTCAGGTTCTTACTTTTAATTAATTTTTGAAAATTAGGGTTTAGTAATGCTAATTAAAGTGAATTAGTAAATATAACTAATGATAGTAACAATTGTTTTGGTAATTAAATATTTGACAATTGAATATTTGAAAGTTAGTAATTAATCATGGTTTAGGTGAATTTGTGAATATTAGTAATTAAAATGAATTTATAAATATTATGGTTTATTACCACATATGTAATTCCAAATTACTTGATAGTATATATACTAAGTAATCTAAATCATCATAACTAATTATTAATTTTCAAGTATTAATTCAATAAATATTCGATTACCAAGTCTATAATTATCAAATTAATTGATACTTATATTTACTAATTAATCTTAATTAGCATGACTAATTAATAATTTCCAAAAATTAAATAAATACATATTTAATTACTAATTTAATTACTAATTTACTAGACTAAATACCACTAACTCAAAACACTAAAAATTAAATTAAATACACGGTCGGCACGCCAACCGCCCCACCATCGTCGTCGGCATCCAATGCCGACGGGCGTTCAATACGGTCGGCGTCGAATGCCGGCTGTTTTGTGGGCGGCTGGCATGCCGATCGTTCATTTAATTTGTTTTTGTTACCTTATCGGCGGGCGGTGGCGGCGGCGACGGAACAGTGGTTGAAACGGTTACTTTTGATTTTACTGTTGCAGGGGCGTTTAGGTCATTTCAGCTATCAAATTCAAATGTTTCGACAATGTTAGGATGTTTTACAGTAAAATATAGGGTATTATACCGCAATCCCATTAGTTAATTAGGTTGGAGATATTTTGGGTTAAGATCACATGCAATTAGACGTATATATTGAATTAATTTGGTGCCAAGAATTTGGTAGATTATGTGCAATGAACAAATATGAACAAATCATCAAAACGTTCAATTTTATCCGAAATACCTTCAGTACATGCACATTATAAAATATTGTCCATTAAATATGTTTCAGATTCTGATTTATAACTATAAACACCACAATAGCTATGGATCCCTATAAAAAGGAAAACCCCCATTCATGCTTCTCATCAAACTCGAACAAATAGTATTGGAAATCCATCTTTTTACAGAGAGAGTCAGAGAGCTGGTGTGATAAAAATGAAGGGAGTGAACAGCATGAATGTCGTTGCATCAGTTTTGATGTTGGCTTTGATCGTTACGGGCTCAACGACTATCGTAACTGCACAACAACCGGCAATATGTTCGAGCGCATTGTTGAAGTTGCTACCGTGCTTGACATACATCACAAAGCAAACACCTTCTCCATCTCCTCAGTGCTGCTCAAACGTAAAACTATTGAACGACGAGGCCAGCACCACTCTTATCCGCCAACAGCTATGCACTTGCTTCAAGTCCGCGGCCATTGCCTATCACGTTGATCCACCAGTTGTCAAGGCTCTTCCTGATTTATGCCATGTTAATGTTCCCGTCCCCATCGATCCCACGATCGATTGCAGCAAGTAAGTCATTATATCTTCTTTGTGTGCTTTTTTAGAACAATTTTTATTTTGCTTGATATATTAATATTTCATGATGGTGAATTCTGCATTCCTCGTGTGTGTGTGTGTGTTTTTACAGGATTTCAGTCTAATTATAAGGAATTCGTGGATAAAATTTGAAGTGAAGCCTCATAAAAATAAAGAGATGAAAGAGGCATCACATAGTTCATATATCGCTACTTATTTACTTTTTCCATAAAGTCTGTATCTCGAACTTACACTACAAATAAAAACTGTGTTCGGATTTGTGTAGAGAATGATTTCAAAGTTGCTGATATTTCGGAACCTCTCCATTTTCACTTTTAAGTGATTTTGCTAAATGGATGTTTGGAATCAATGGTTCCTTTTTAATAATTTCAAATATAAATAAATAAACGGGCTCGATCATCCGATATAATTTTAGTCGACCATTGGTTATTACATCGATGCCCGATGAAGTCATAAACCTCGTACCTCAAATATCAAATGTCACGCATGTACTGATCCCCCACTCGATGAGGGCAGGTCTTACGCTGTGCTCGTTTAGCCTTCCTCAAACACTCGTAACGCGACTCTCCCGTGTAAGAAAAAGTTAGTCTTGGTGCGTGCGCAGTTGGCAAGCGCGTAAACTAGAGAATGTTTTGGAGGAGTCTTGATCCTTACCGTGGGGCCCGACCACCAAGGCACTGTCACCGCATTGTGTTCACCAAGCTTTCCGGTACCAGCCCGAAGATCCCCACTAGCCGGGTCACTGCTCGAAAACGTCTGGCCGATACAAATGGAGTGGTTTCCAGCCCCTTTGCAGTGTTCCACAAAAGACGACGTTGTAGGTGTCCTGACCAAATCCGAGCAGGACAAGGATTGATAATACTATTATGACTGATGCTGTTCTTGTACTCTTTTCACCGAAACCCATTTTGCCGTTGTGAAATTTGAAGTGTGTAATTAAGTACTAGTACTAGTATAGCTATTTAGTTTCATTCGGAACTCGAAGGGACTAATGAAGTAAGCTCCGATATGTCTCGTAAAATTGAGCATCACCTGAGTCGAGCTTAATTTTCGGCCAATAAGAATTATAATCGAGCAATACTTGAGTCGAAAATAGGTGCTTTTCCGCCTCATCAATTCAAAAATTATCATTTTTGTACTTTTTACCAACATATTGTTTTGGTAAGTGAAATTCTATTTAATATCAGAACTGTCTAAAATCCACTTTAGTAGAGATCATTAAACAGAAATTATATATGAAATCAAACCTTAAACATGTATGATAGTCGATAGAATACACAATATAGAAAGAAATAAACATTACAACTGATGAAAGTTGTACCTGAAGTCGAATTCCCAAGCCAAATTTTAATAACAATTTGGAACTGGCAACTGGGTATATTTACATATGGTAGAGTAGCTAGGATTTCTATCAAATGGGATCCATTACAGAATAGTATTAAAAATTAAAATTTTCATTTCTCAATGCAGTTAAATTTGATTTAGTAACGTTTCGTTTCGATACATGTAAAAATACGTTTTTAACCTCGAATTCCAGCTATGGATCTCCCTATTTGTGATTCCCTTATCTGGCATGTTATCCAAAATGCCTTCAAAACATGCACATTAAGAAAGATTGTGAGATATATGCAAATCACATATAACTTAGAAGCATATTTGATGCGTCATCCCTGTGCAGAAACCATGCTATATCGGTACTCCAGTTTTATTAATTTTATCAAACTTAGAAACATATTTAATTGTTTACCAGATAAGTATTTTTTTTCAAAAAAAGAAATAGATCTCTTGATTCATAACATGAATAATCTAGACTTCATGTTTCTCACAAATCTTAAGCAAATAACAGTAAAATGAACTTGCTAGTCCATCTCTTTCTTCCTTTACAGAAACAGAGTGTGATAAGAATGAAGAGAGTGAGTAACTTGGATATCGTTGCATCGATGTTAACGTTGGCGTTGATAATTACGGGTTCGACAACGAGTGTGGTCGCACAACAACCCTTAACATGTCCGAGTGCATTGTTGCGGTTGCTACCTTGCTTGACATACCTCACAAAACAAACCCCATCTCCATCTCTTCAGTGTTGCTCAAGTGTGAAACAATTGAACGGTGAGGCCAACACTGCTCCCATTCGCCACACCTGCTTCAAATCTGCGGCCATTGTCTATCATGTGGATCCGACTGTCGCCAAGGGTCTTCCTAATTTATGTCACGTCAATGTTCCTGTTTCTATTGACCCCATTATCTATTAAAAGACCCCATTTTTAATTAACCAAAGTGTTCACTGTTCAGTGTACTGGTAAATAATCCTCTTTAATTTGTGTGTAACTCAAGGAGCAACTTTACACCCAAACATTAACTGTATATTTAACAGCAGAAACCTAGCCAGTATCTTGCAAATCCAACCCATTTGTTATTATCTGATCTTAACACATTTGTTTGTGGATAGCTAGTACTGTAATTGTAATTTATATTGTGATTTGGGTTTGGCAGGGTGAAAGTTAACTTTGGACACCAACCATTTTCGTATGATTTCAAGGGGATATATCCATGGCTTCTTTGTTGCCGGCGTTCATTATGTCCTGTGAATGAGGACTCGAAACCTGCTACGACAGATGATGATTCGAAACCGTCTGCCACTGATGAAGAACGCTGGAAGAAGTTAATGGAGAAGAGCGAGGTATTGCTGAGGAAGTCGATTGAAGATGAGGAGAAGGAGTTGGCTTCCCTCAAGGCTGTCATGAGATGCCTTAAGTGACAAATTTCAAAAGTATAAGTAGTAACATGTATGTATTGCCTAGTCTGAGTACGTATTGGGCAAGTTAAATTGCTGTTTACCCGTCACTGTTGTAGAATTAGAAACTGAGTTGATTGGCGGAGTTAGAAAATGGGCTAAGAAAATGCTTGTTGGTACTATACAAAGAGTCATAAATATTATAAAAAATTGAACACTAAACATAACTAAAAGTAAACAACATAATACTAAAGATTTTTTAAACTCGCCGAATAATTAATAGCTCGATGTACATTATGGAACAAACGACGAAAAAAATTTGTATTCTTAAAATTTAAAATGATTCCACCGTTACCATCACAACAACATATCACAAGTTCACAACCTAATATGTGATGTTGAATTCTCTTGTTGGAAGTGACGGATTAGTGATTACCTTACTATATAAACAGTTCAGCAGAACTTCACATATCAAGGCCTATTAGCTCAGCTGGTTAGAGCGTCGTGCTAATAACGCGAAGGTCACAGGTTCGAGACCTGTATGGGCCAATTTTGTGTGTGATTTCTCGATGATGATATAAACAGATGACGAGTCCGACTATCCATTCAAAATACACTTGACGACAATCGAGGCATTTGTCTGAGAGAAATCATGCACATATTTTTCCATCCTTTTTTATGGAATTTCTAATCTTCAAGTAGCAGGATTGAAATTGTTTAGCCAACCCATTGGATGATCAAACCCAAACTCCTGTTCATGCCATGCTTAGCAGATCTCTTGGAACAAAGGCTGCCTCAGAGCAGATAGGAAACTGCTGGAAAACCACTCTGGTAAGATGATCTGCTCGATCCGGAGCCAGTTCTTCAAAGAATCTGCTTGACCTAGGCGACCCCGACAATCCAATAATGGAGAGGAAAAGAAGATTGTCTCATAAATCATAGATGAAAATCCAGCAATAATGCACAAGCAGTAAACATTCATCCTTATAAAAAAAGGAGAAGTGTGCCATGGCCATCGTGTACTTGTCATTGTCTTAACACACTTGAATTAAAAGAATCCTGCATTTCTATCTCCTTGCGAAATTTGAGTGAAAACTCAACGTGATCGTAATGAAGAAAGTGAATAACACCACTGGTACGGTAACAATGTTGATGTTGACATTGATAGTTATGGGTCACGCAACAAGTGTGGTCGCACAAGTAGTGACTTGCCCAAGTGCATTGTTGCAGTTATTATCATGCTTGGCATACATCACAAAACAACACACCTTCTCCGCTCTTCAGTGCTGCTCAAATGTAAAAGTATTGAACGACGAGGCACTTGCCAACAACTGTGCACTTGCTTCAAATCTGCGGCCATTGCCTACCACGTGGATTCGGTTATTGTCAAAGGTCTTCTTGACTTATGTCATGTTATTCATGTTCCTATTGATCCTAGGATCGATTGCAGCAAGTAATTTATATGAATATGTTTTTAACATTTTTTATTTCTACATATATATAATGGCACTTCATAAGTTATATACAAGTCACTTTGATGTAATTAATATGTTTATTACAGACAATAATAATGAACTCCTTCACCACGAATATTTGCACAAAGCGATATATGAGTCACTTTATTTTGTAATCACAGTCAATTATAAATAATTGAGCAACCGAATTAGTAACGCACACAAATGCGCCACGTTTCACCACCTTAATGGTTGGCATCCCACTACACGTGGCAACGGAGGAAAAGATTCTCAAACAGAAAAAGCGGGGAATTAGCCAATTTAATAATTCAAGATATTTTCTTGGATAATGCACACATTTGCCAACACACCACCCAATGCTGACATGTAGTAAAGTCTTATATTAGATATTTTCCCTGAAAAATATATTTCCCTACTTCCCCATCCACCACCCACGTGTCCTCCTTACAACAATACAACGGCTCCCACCCCACGTACTGCCAAATTATCTTCCCGTCCATTTCTTTTACTTTTTTATTCAATTACGGCATCTGCCGCAATCCCACCTGCACACGCGTCCTCCTCTTCCCAATCCTCCCCAACCACGTGGCCTTAACTGTTCTCTATGGATCCACGCCAGTAAACGACAGCCATTCAGATTTAGACACGTGTCCACTCTCGAAACCGCATATAAAAGGCTCCTTTACTCCCGGAAAAATCGTACGCTGACCGTTTTCCTCCTCTCCTCCTCCACTTCCTCCTCCGTCCAATCAAAATGATGAACAATAATCAGAACAAGCGAGTTAAGCCACTGAGTCATGCTGCCGGATCTGACTCGTCAGCCTCCAGGATTTTGAACGAGCGGATTCTAGTCCTTGTATTCGAGTCAATAAAGTGGGACCTCCCGACGCTCTGCGCGACGGCGGCGGTGAACAGGAAGCTCCAGGCGGTGGCGAAGCGGCTGCTGTGGCGGGAGCTATGCGTGTACCGCGCTCCGAAGATGCTGTCCGAGCTTTCCAACGGCGGATCTCTCAACGGGGGCGGGAGAATCGACGGAGGATGGCACGCGCTAGCTAAACTGATGTTCTTCTGCTGCGGATGCAGCCACCAGCTCAGCAATGGGAGCTTCAAACCGGTGAACCGCCCGTCGCCCGGACACCTGGCGCAGGCGTCTCGATTCTCGAAGACATCCGGACGGAGCTTCCTGGCGAAGAACTGCAGGGGGGACCTGCTGTACGTGAGCGACCCGTGCGAGCATTCGATGGGGGAGGAGGAGGACGATTTTGGGGTGTACAGAGGGGTATTTCGGGGATTTATGAGGTCGAAGACTCGGGCGTGCCTGATCAGGAGGCAGGCCAGGCTGGAGGAGAAGGTGAGGTGTCCGTACTGCGGCGCCAGGGTTTGGAGCATGACGGCGGCGAGGCTTGTACCGAGGAGCGCGGCGAAGAGGCTCGGCGCCTCTCAGGACGGCGGGGTGGAGTATTTCGTATGCGTCAACGGGCACCTCCACGGGATGTGCTGGCTGGTACCGCTGTCGTCCGACGAAGAGGAAGCGGTATCGGATCTGGAAGACGGAGGCGGCGGGGATGACAGCGAACGCGGCGGGGATTGCGACCAGACAGTGGAGAACGGGAGCACTAGATAGCTTAGCTCGACGAGGGGAGACGTAACGGCGAAGGGATCGAGGTGGTCCCGCAACTAACTTTCTCTCTCCTTTTGGTTTTTGGCGGTTTGTGGAGATATATATCTGCTGTGTGCTGACGTCATTATTTATATACCGTTGGAGATATTTTTGTTTTGTATTTTCTGTTTGGTAGTATGACTTTGTTGTCGATTGGTCGTTTCGGTGAGACTTGAGAGTGAATGATGGACCAAAATTAGAATCCTTGTTTTCAATATTCGTTTGTTATTTACATGCTTGGTCGTACATAAAAAAAATTTAACTCAATATTCGGTCCACCCTTGCATATATAAACATGTAAAAACTATTAAAAATATATAATAATCCGTTGATGCCCACTTGACGTCCGACCAACCAACACAACCAAATATGGGCAGAGAGTGCAAGATGTTTGCAATGAGCGGACAGATTTAAGGGTGTTTTCACCGGGCGAATTCCAAAGGGTGGATTGGTTTCGTTGACTCAAATTTTTCTGAAAGCTCTTGAAATTGTAAAGATGAGTAGAATAATCGTATCAGCGCTAATGGTTGTAACAGTTGAATCTTTAATCGCACATCAAAACAAATCGATTCGATTTCAATTTAATCACAGTTCGAATATTATTTATAACGGTTTAATTAAACGATTATTGAATAGAGTGATGTGATTTTGTAAACTATGTTGGAACCCAAAGAATTTACCACATGTCACGTTTTTTATACTTGAATTCGAATTGAGCCCTTACATTTTCTTAATGGGTTTTATCCCGATGAGTTGGGCTTAACGTTGTCCGAGTCTGCAAAGCTATCACATTTTCTTAATGGACCAACTCCACAACACAATTTTCTTTTTATAAAATCGTCTCATTATATTTCTTATCAAGTTATAGCAACATAAGACGTGCAGTTTTCATCAATAATGTTAGCATGGATCGAGGATCCTTATAATAGCAAACACCTCAATTCTTCTTATTCAACAAACGGATAATTTAATTGGGATTTAACAATCATCAACAACACAAACACAAACTGAAAACAAAGAAAAAGGTGAAGTTAGAAATAAAACTAAAGAAAAAACTTAGCAAACTTAAATGCAGGTAGCAACACCCCTATTTGACTTGCTAAGAGAGGTTAGGATCTTAACTGCTCCAACTTTCAAATTCAGAGAATCGGACCGAACGCCCCTGATTGGTGACACATGGATGATGTCCTGATCATATTTCTTGGAAGAGGGTATGAGTGTAACAACGACAATGATAAGCGATATATACAACAGTAATGATGACGACGTTGACGATGATGGCGATGTTGACAACTATAAGCTGTAGTGTAAGGTAGGGATGTGTTGCGGCAATGATATTGGTGGTGAAGCTCCACGACACAATTTAAAAGAACTCTTATAATTTACCATAATTAAGCAAATTTACCATAATTTCGATAACGACAAACACGGTTAAATTATAGCATCACCGTGGAAAATGGGTCATGGTTTTTACCGCCAAATAAGACAACTTATAGTTCATCAAAATAAGACCTTCACTAACAACAGAACAAACTTGTGGAAATGTAATAATACTTAAAACTAGAAAATATATTCATTGAAATTTTTTTAGATAAGATGAAGACATTTGTGACAAGTTAAGTAACCTATGCTTACTAATGCGATCAATCAATTATCATAATTTGCTCGAAACTCACTCAGGATGTTTTTTATAAACTTCGGTATACCAGTTATTTGATAAATTCACTATACTATTTGAATGATAAAGAACTCAAATTTTATCTTCCAAAATATATATTTGTGAATAGGTTGAACATCATGATTTTCTACTTGCAATTTGTTGAAACTCACACATCAATTATATATAACAATGATTAAGTGTAAGTTTCAATTAATCGATCTATCGCAACAGAAAAAAAAATCAATTACATCAAGATTTATGATTGATTTAATATAGAAAAGAAAATTTTATATAAGAAGAAAATTTACTTTATATGAGGCTAACCATCCGACATAATAAAAATTGATTGTTGTTTCTTTATAGAAATATTTTCGTCAAGATAGAAAATAGTAAACTTTACATCTCTACATAAAGGGTGAGGACTATTTACAAAACGCCAAAAAATAGTTAAAAGTCAGGCGTGTCAAAGAATGAGATGGCTATATTGGCAAAACGAACAATTGTTTGAAGGCGGAGCCTCGGGCCGGAGGGACATGAGCTAAAGGATGTCATGAACAATCGAACCACTAGAATGAACAATACGTGGCCCTGGTGGTGGTAAGTAGCCACCTGCTTGACATCCAACTCAATTGCATCAGAAACGGGCATCGCGTACAACTAGCTGCTCAAGTACTAAAGGATTAGAAATACTTGGGTAGGGAGTTTCAACCACATGAAGAATAGCTCATGTAGAATCGCTGAGTGAATTACAACCATATGCTCCAGAGTTGATATTCCGAACTATTTTTATGAATTATTCAATTTCTTCTAAAAGCTAATTTTACGAATTACTCGATTTTTCCAATACTTCTGAACTGTTTTTAGGTTATAACAAAACATGAGGTACCATTTGAACTAATTTACTAGTTCAAATTACTGGTCTTTCCCTGGGCCCAGCTGTATACCGTTAAGAACAAACTCCTCACGCGAATATATACACAAGCGGGCTCCTCCTACCTCTTCGCCACGCGCGTCTTGGCGCCAAACTTTCCTCCTCCGCCTCCGCCGCCCGTTGCATCGCCGACGAGTACTCACTTCGGAATCAACGACAACCGAAGCCCCTCAACCTCTCTCCAATCTCTGACTCCTCAAAAAATTTCAAGTTACCTTGGCATCGCAAATCGCAATCTCTCGTTTCTGTTTTCTCCTCCTTCACCGTGACCTCCGGTTCCTCCACCGCCGGCACTACACTAATCTCTTGGTATTGCTTTTTCTTATTTCTCTTCGTTATGAACGCTTAATTTTTTAAATCGTTTATCATCCGATGATTTCATTTTCTCTGTGAAGTCCGCTAGCGATTCCATTGTGTCAAGAGATTCTCCGTGATAACAATGCGTTACAAAGTTGATTATTGTTTCCTCTGTAACTCCGATCCTGCCCCGCCAGCTGATCTTGATTTGAATTACTTTTGTTTCTTCATTTTTTTTTACTTATAAGCCAGACGAAGCCTAACTTCAGGTCTAGATTTGAAAGATTTTCCCTCCGGCTCCGATTTGATCTGATCGGATTGAGGAACTGTCCTTCTTCTTTTAATCTTGTCAGTTCATGTGTTGGTGAGTACTCAGTGTATGATTGAACGTAGGCTACTGTAATTGTTGAATTCTCGTGCCCTAAATTTCCAAATAGATGACGGATATGAACACCTGAATTCCATTAAGATTTTAGGATAATTTGCTGTTTGTTAGATTTAGAGGAAGTCTTTCATAGTTGTTTACTCAAGCTTTTTTTTGCTACGCTGCTTGACCAATCTGATCGCCATTGAAAGATTGTGGTTAGAATGATACAATGGTCTATATGATATACTCATAATTCTGTTTCTGGACGTTTGGGGTTCTCTAGGTGGACGTTTGAACTCTGAGGGTAGAAATGGCTACACTTGAAGATATTTGCTACTCAGCAGTTATCAATCTTCTATCTGCTATTGCTTTCCTTTTAGCATTTGCAATGCTACGGCTTCAGCCTGTAAACGACAGAGTTTACTTTCCGAAGTGGTACCTTAAGGGGATAAGAGGTAGCCCTACGCACCATGGGGGTTTTATGAAGAAGTTTCTCAATGTGGATCCTAGAACCTACGTACGGTTTTTGAACTGGATGCCTGCAGCTTTGAGAATGCCAGAACCCGAACTCATTGATCACGCCGGACTTGACTCAGTAGTCTATATACGGATTTACCTTATGGGGTAGCTTATTGTTCCTGATTTATGTTCATGACTTTCATAAAAGCTACAGACACCTGAAATTTATAACTTGATAACTTTGGGTTGAATGTCTGTTTTTTGCAGGTTGAAAATATTTGTTCCTATAACATTACTGTCCTTTGCAGTTTTGGTCCCGGTCAATTGGACTGGGGGGACACTAGAGAAGATTAAAGACTTGACATTCAGTGACATTGACAAGCTGTCAATATCTAACAACCCAGAAAATTCTCCACGGTAAGTTTTGTTCATCACATACATTCTAGTTGATTCTTTGGTAAAAGGTATGCTGTTTACCAAGAAAAATCTTATGGAAATGACCACTAGTCCTTCAAAAAGTTAAAAATATCTACTTATAGGTGCTCTCGAAGTTGCATATTCAATACTGAATACTATGCTGGTGTTCAGGATAGCCAAAACTCACTTGTATATGATTGGGATGCACATTTTATCCATAAATCCATTGATTAAGTTCAGTGTGTTTGGCTACGGTTTGTTTATTGATTAAGTAATATTAAGATCAGTTTCCATCATTTACTAGATAAAGTTACCCTGATCTATGTGGCAGAGCAGTTGGTCTTTAGTCAATGTTATATGTGTGCTCTATGGTTCTTAAAATCAGTAGCATTTAACGTCAATGACAGTGTCGTTGGACTCTTGAATCATTGCCCGTGCCCTTCCGTTCACTGTAATGCAGAGTGGGTTTCTATTTTGTGTAAAAATGATTTGAGTGTCTGCCATGAGTCTCACTTGATAAGATACTATTTTCAATTGATAATAGCATTCGGTAATATGATTGAAGGTTCTGGGCACATACAGTGATGGCATATGTCTTCACATTCTGGACATTCTATGTGATCTACAATGAGTACAAGGCAGTAGCTAACATGCGGCTGCAGTTTTTGGCTGGGGAAAATCGTCGTGCCGACCACTTCACAGTAAGTTTCTTATATCAACAAGTTTTGCTGCTTTGAAAATGTTTTCCATACGTCAAACTCAGAGTTTTATCTGGTTGGTGTTGACTCTAGTAGGTTCTTGTGAGAAATGTTCCCGCAGATCCAGATGAATCAGTGACAGATCACGTTGAGCACTTCTTCTGTGTAAATCATCCAGAACACTATCTCCTTCACCAGGTACGCTTGTTTCACAAACTTCGTTCATCATTTATATGAGTAATTATGTAAACAAGTCTTTCTGTACGTGAAATGGTTCATTGTTCATACTTTAGGTAGTGTACAATGCAAACAAGCTTGCAGATGTGGTTGCAGAAAAGAAGAGCATGAAGAATAGGTTAACCTATTATCAGAACAAATTTGAAAGAAATCCATCTAAAAGGCCAATCACAAAGGTAATTCTAATAATGAACCCTTTATTTCATATTCTACCTGAATGAAAATATCAAGGCTTTTCTAATACAAGGTCTTATTTTTCTGGAAATAGGCAGGCCTAATGGGTCTGATTGGGGAAAAAGTAGATGCAATTGAGTACTACGAAACCGAGATTGAGAAGTTGACCAAAGAGGTGTATGATCTTTCACCAGAATCAAATTCCATAGACCACAAATCTTTCCTCTTTTTCTTATTATATGGTGTCTGGTATATATGAATTCAACGCAGGAAGAAATGGAAAGAGAGAAGGTTCTGAGTGATGCTAATGCCGTGATACCAGCAGCCTTTGTTTCTTTCAGATCACGATGGGCAGCTGCCGTTTGTGCACAAACTCAGCAATCAAGCAACCCGACAATATGGCTCTCCGAAAGGGCTCCTGAGCCGCGTGATGTCTACTGGAACAACCTTGCAATACCATATGTTGAGCATACTATTCGGAGGTTTCTTATGGCAGTAGCTCTGTTCTTCTTGATTTTCTTCTTCGTCATTCCCATCGCAATCGTGCAGTCCCTGGCCACCATTGAAGGAATTGAGAAGGCTTTTCCTTTCTTGAAGCCTCTTATAGAAGTGTAAGCGGTTGGTCTCTTTGTATACAGAATCTGTTGAAAGTAGTATGCATTGACAAACTTTTCTCTACTGCAGGGAATCCGTCAAATCCATAGTCCAAGGGTTTCTTCCAGGAATCGCTTTGAAAATATTTCTCATCATACTTCCAACTATACTAATGTTCATGGCCAAAATCGAAGGATACCACTCGCTTTCATCGTTGGATAGGCGAGCAGCTTCCAAGTATCACTTGTTCCTTCTGATCAACGTCTTCCTTGGCAGTATCATCACAGGAACAGCTCTAGAGCAGCTCAAATCTTTCATGAAACAGTCTGCATCCGAGTATGTTTAAAAATCAACTTCCTTCTTTTTTAATAAGGCATTCCGCTTATCTTTCCTTTTTTTCCTTTGCAGAATCCCGCAGACAATCGGTGTGTCGATGCCAATGAGAGCGACGTTCTTCATTACGTACATAATGGTCGATGGGTGGTCGGGAATTGCAGCAGAAATTCTGAGATTGGTGCCATTAGTCATATTCCACTTGAAGAACTGGTTCTTGGTAAAGACGGAGCAAGATAGAGAGGAAGCAATGGATCCTGGTAGCATATGCTTCCCCATATCAGAGCCTAGGATACAGCTCTACTTCTTGCTGGGTTTTGTTTATGCTCCAGTCACTCCCATGCTCCTCCCTTTCATCCTTGTCTTCTTCGCCTTCGCCTATGTCATCTTCCGTCATCAGGTATGCTTTCAAATCATCATTCATGATAATCGTGAGGGTTTATAATGAATACTACCACTAAATTGCACACTATCTTATTCTAGTTTTGCATCCTTAGTCAAATGTCATGCTTGCCAATCTAGTGCATTGAATCATCTTGAATTATCGCAGCAACTAATCGTATATGTGTTTTTGCTTCCTGTATTGTGTCAAAGATCATCAACGTCTACGACCAGAAATACGAGAGTGGAGCTGCGTACTGGCCAGACGTGCATCGACGGTTGATAATCGGATTAGTGATATCTCAGCTACTACTAATGGGGTTGCTGAGCACAAAGGGAGCTGAGGAACTGACACCTTGTCTCGTAGCTCTCCCTGTTCTTACCTTCTGGTTCCACAAGCTCTGCAAAGGCCGCTTCGAATCTGCATTCGTCAAATTCCCATTACAGGTTTTTGTTTCAACTCTCTCTCCCGTCATAAAATGGATCGCCGAAGAAAGAAGACCAAATTCTCTTACGTTGTTGACGAACCATCGAACCGAACTTCACTTAAACTTGACGCTTTGCTTTTTAGGCGAGCTCAAGCTAAAAAAATTTAGCTCGTCTTGAGCTCAAGCCTATTCGACTATTCGAGTATAGCTCATTAGCTACCCTTGACTCGAAATCGCTCATTGAAACGCGCAGATGAGTCCAATTTGAGCATAATTTGAAACTTGTACATTAAAAGGAACATCTAGGAGCCCGGCTAAAATAACAAGCTACCAAAAAAATTACAAGTTCATATATTTCTCATTTAAAATAGTTTTCGAAAATTAAAAAAGTAAGTGCGGGGCATTCAGAGAATCGAACTCCGGACCTCTCGCACCCAAAGCGAGAATCATACCACTAGACCAAATGCCCTCTTGATAGCATTTAAATTGTTAATTCTAGACAGTACATATAACTCTAACTCGCGAGTCTATCAAGTCGAACATACCTGACTCATTTAACATCAAGTTGAGTCATGAATTAACTAGTTTCGAGCTGCTAGTGAACAGTTTGGCTCGTCAAAAGCCCTACTTACCTACCTGTTATGATCCGGTGCCAAAAATGCAGGAAGCAGTGGTGAGGGACACGTTGGAGAGAGCTACGGAGCCGAATCTGAACCTGAGAATGTATCTTCAGGATGCTTACGTCCATCCGATTTTCAAAGACGATCCAGCCGATCACGCCGAGATGGCGATGGAAGAGTACGACGAAGATAACCCGCTTGTTGCTACTAAGAGAAGTAGTAAGTTTGTGTCGGACGTCAGTTCTGGGACTGGTTCCAAATAAGAGAAAGATTTGTATGATTTGATTGATTGATTAGCTCATTTCTGAATAAAGAAGAGTGTTTGTATTTACAGATTGAATAATGAACTCATATTGACAAATGGTTCAATGTTTTTGAAGACCAACCTAACAAGTAACTACTAGTGATGTCCATTTGGTTACTATGGTTGTACTAAGCCAAATCAAACCTGACCTTACAGCTGGTCGCGTGGCCTAATCGATAAGGCACTCGCCTCCGGAGCGGGAGATTGTGGGTTCGAGATAGTTGTTCCTCCGATTTTTAGCAAGCACACCCACTCAATGTCGTGAACATCAATGGGCAACTGAATAAAGTCTTGACGACGTTACAATTTTTTGGAGTTATTTTATGATTTTTGTCAATGAATTGGGTCTTATCAGTTTGCCTGTTTCAATGAAAGACTAAGGTTAATCCGGTAACTATTTACAACTCATTGTAATTGAGATCATCATAATATAATAATCGATATCTTTACTCCCCGAAAATGTACTTCGCTCTCAAAAGAGAACTTGGTAGTAATAATAATAAGTCTATACATTTGAGTTTGTTTTTCCTTAATAATTATATTCACTCTCTACAAATACATATTTAGATTTGTCAATAATTAAAAACATTTTGTAGTTCATCTAGTATATCAAACAAGTCAAATACTTAAATTGTCCTATAAGTTTGGGACCGATTACCAAACAATCTCGTAACTTTCAAGTTTCAATTGATATAGATTCGTCCCGTTTTTCCTTCTATGTTACGTAGCAGTTCTGTTCACGGTGAATGTTCAGTTTTCCAGCAATTTTACCTCATCAATCCCTCCACATCAGATTATACGAAGATATTCTTATATTATTCACCTTATAAACGACTCTACACAATAAGAGATAAGTACAAAAGAACCATTCCAAGCACCATATATCATTTGATGCTCATGCACTAAAGAGGGGCGGAGACTAAAATAAGCGGCTGATGTGGGATGGGTATAGGATGGATGATAATATTTAATTACTTTTAATTTCATGTGGAGGGTTTAATAATGAAAAATTGTCGGAAAATTAAGCATCTATCTTGAACGAAACTGCTACATAATGAACAAGAAGAAAATGAGAACGAAACTGCTACATAATGGATAAGAAAAAAACGAGATAAATCTATATATATCAATTTGAAGTTACAGGGACTGTTTAGTAACTTATCCCAAACTTATAGGACAAGTATTTGACCAATAACCAAACCAACAGTGCTATATTTTCTCTGTAATTAACGTAGCAGTATTTTATTCTCTGAACGCCACGTGCGACTTTCACTGCGCTTCCGCCGTCAACCGTAGTTTACTTTTATCATAATCCGGAGCTGAACTCGCCTGCTCTCCAACCGTTCTTCAACGGAGAAAAACCCAACCGCACTCTCCAATCCTGAATGCAACCTCTCATGATCTCCACTAATACAACCATCGCCGGCGACGACGACACTCCAACGATCTGCAGATTTTGCATTCACAGTCGAGGTTTTAGTTTCCCATGTCTGCTTCCACTATCATTCAATCTTTTGATTTGCACTGATTAGGGTTTAACAACCGATCAATATGAGAACTATCTCTCCATCGCTGTCAATTTGCGGGCCGCTCAAGTCTTCCAAGCTCAATTACGTCTCACATTGTGCGATTTCTGGAAACGGATCATTTGGAATTCGAGGAATCGGTGTAGGATCGAATGTCTTACTGAGAAAGCTTACTTTGGGAGCAGTGAATGCTAAGTCGCGGCCTTCTTTTCGAGAGATCGTCACTCCTCCTCCGTCCATTGAAGCGGAGGAGCTGAAGAAAGAAGCAGCTTCTTCGACTTACCTGTTTAGAACGGAAGTTGGCGGTGGTTCACTGAAGGTTTCCCTTTCGAAGAACAAGAAGAAGGATAAGTATGTGGTGTATGTTGAAGTTTCATCGTTGGAATTGGGAATCAGTGACTGTACTGTTACGTTGGTTTGGGGAATCTACAGATCTGATTGCTCAGATGAAACGACGATGGAAGCCTTTTTGTTGATGCAAAGTACAATTGGTGGTGGATTCTCAGGTGAGCTGGAATTCGAAACGGGACAATCCCCTTTCTATCTCTCGTTTGTTCTGAAATCCAGTGAGATGGAAATTAGGAGTCACAGGAAGACGAAATTCTGTGTCCCGATTGGATTCGGTCGGGGTCATCCAGCTCCATTAGGTCTTTCCTTTTCAGCTGATGGTTCTGTGAACTTCGCATTCTTTTCCAGGAATGCCGAAAAGGTGGTTTTGTGCCTGTACAGTGTTGCTGAGAAAAAACCGGCTCTGGAGATTGATCTTGATTCGTATGTTAACCGAACTGGTAATATCTGGCATGCATCGTTCAAAGATGTGTCAAGCTTTCGAAGTTACGGTTTCAAATGTAATAAAGGAGGGACTGATCAAGTTCTTTTGGATCCCTATGCTAAAGTTACTGGCAGTAATCTGGGGAGATTATGCAAGGAGCCGGATTTCGACTGGAATGGCGATGTTCGCCCTAACTTGCCATTAGAGAAGCTGGTGGTTTACAGGCTCAACGTGAAGCGATTTACGCAGCATGGTTCTAGTGTGCTTTCTAGTGTTGATGCTGCTGGGAGTTTTGCTGGTGTGGCTGAGAAAGTGAAGCATTTTAAGGATCTTGGTGTAAATGCAGTTTTGATAGAGCCAGTTTTTCCCTTTGATGAGCACAAAGGGCCATATTTCCCTTACCATTTCTTTTCGCCATCGAACCAGTACGGGTCCCGGTCTTCCAGTGACTCCATATCCGCCATTAGCTCAATGAAAGAGATGGTGAAGACATTGCACGCCAGTGGGATAGAGGTTTTCATGGAGGTTGTTTTCAGCCATACCGCTGAATCTCGAGCATTGCAGGGTATTGACGACTCGTCCTATTATTATTTAGATAATAGTTCATTGAATTACAACTACCCTGTCGTAACGAGGATGATATTGGATAGTCTTAGGCATTGGGTGACTGAGTTTCATATTGATGGTTTTTGCTTCATGAATGCTTCGTCGCTGCTTCGAGGTTTCCACGGGCAGTCATTATCTCGACCCCTTTTGATCGAATCAATTGCATTCGAACCGGTTCTGTCCAACACCAAGATCTTTGCAGATTTCTGGGATCCTGGAGAGATGCTGGCGCAGAAAGAAACTCGCTTTCCGCATTGGAAGAGATGGGCCGAAATGAACACGAAATTCTGTTACGATGTTCGAAACTTTTTGAAGGGTGAAGGTCCTCTCAGTTGTCTTGCAACTCGGCTTTGCGGGAGCGGAGACGTTTTTTCGAGTGGACGAGGGCCTTCTCACGGTTTCAATTTCGTTGCCCGGAATTCCGGACTTTCTCTAGTGGATTTGGTCAGCTTTAGCAGTGATAATAAGCTAGCTCATGAGGTCAGTTGGAACTGTGGGGAAGAAGGTCCTACTGGGAAAACTCTGGTTCTCGAAAGACGGCTTAAACAGATTCGGAATTATCTCTTCATTCTCTTTGTTTCACTGGGCGTACCGGTTCTGAACATGGGCGACGAATGTGGCCAATCTTCCGGGGGATCGGTTTGTTACAGTGATCGGAAACCGCTCGACTGGAACGCACTCTCGACCGGGTTTGGCGTCCAAACCGTCGAGTTCGTCTCGTTCTTGAGCGAATTGAGAGCGAGAAGAAGTGACCTCCTTGAGAAAGGGAGCTTCTTGGATGAAAAGAATATTGAATGGTACGGAAACGACCAGTCTCCACCGAAATGGGACGATCCATCGAGCAAATTCTTGGCGATGGGGTTGAAGACGAATAAGCCTGGTGATGCTAAGGGAGATTTATTCATGGCGTTTAATGCAGGTCGAAAATCGGAAGATGTTATTCTACCTATTGCTCCCGAAGGGATGAAATGGCATCGACTCGTCGATACAGCTTTCCCCTATCCAAGGTTCTTCTCAGAGACCGGAGAGATTGCTGATGAGGATATGGAAGGATCAGTTGTGTATGAAATGAGATCTCACAGCTGTGTTTTGTTCGAAGCTAGAAGGAGTAGTATTTCTTCTGATTTGCTTCCTTTGTAATTATGGGGCTTCAAGGTTGCTTGTGGAATAAGGCAAATAAGTGAGGTTTTGAAAAAGAAAATACTGCTAGGGCAGATTGCAATTAATCTTCAGTTGCTGTGTATATGAACCCCTTAAAGCTTCAATGAAAGAAATCAGTTTAAGTTTCAATTACTGTTATAACTGGATATTTGGCAGATGGAAAGCCTGCAATTACTATTATACTGCTTGTTTATAAAGAATCGTTGCATTCTAATAACTCGAGTTGTTGGAAGATGTTCAAAGATTGGTTTTTATATTATTCCGGCAGAATCTTGTCTAATGGAGAAGTTCAATTTGACAGATGAAAGCCTGCAAATTTCATCAGTATTTCCCAGAAAAAAGTTATATGGCTTTTCTTGTATGCATCAAAATTTGATTCTAACTCTACAGATCATAGAATCATCATCTTTTGGTCCTAAATTACAACAACAGAAACTGATCAGAGGCGGCGAAATCACAACCGGTTTTAGCTGGAACCATAAGGGTTTCTACCATTTGAGGTTAACAGCAAGCTCTAGCAGAGCTTCAACCTTGTGGATTGTACGTTGCTTCTCTTGCTGCTTCAGTTTGTTGGCTATGGCTTCAGGATCAAGCTTTTCTCCTGGTTTATATCCTTCATTTTGCTCAGCCTTCACTTGTTGCAGCAACTCGTCAACCTCTCTCACGAAATCGACCCGTAAAAGAACATCATCGTCGTCTGCAGGCATTGGTATTGGCCCTTCATGCTGTATCACAAAATCCGAAACTAGAAAATTAAACATCTTCTTTCGAACTTTAGCTGTAACTGGAAAATCCTACAATTTGACACGAAAAGATACCTCATTGATATCAAAACCTGCCGGGACAAGAATGGTGAATGGATCTTCACGTGGAAACATATCGATCATGAGCTTCTTGCAGTTCTTCAGCCATCCTTCGTCGTTGAAACCGTCGTGCATATTCAGCATATCGTTGAGAAGTCGCATTGCAGGAGTAGCCTCCCGCTTCAAAATCTCAGTCTAAGAATCGAACCAAAGTTCAGTCCAGATTGTTAGATACAAAAGACTAGAATTTCCTTTGATGAGAATAAATGGATGATACCTCAACTCTCCTGTACAAAAGATCAAGACTTCTGATGACATCTTTCTCTTCCTGATGGATCATTAGTAAAATCCTGTTCAGTGGTTGAACAAAAAAGCGTTCACTATTGAATCGAGAAAGCGTTCTAGACCACTAACATCGCGACGAGCAAGATCGAGGCGATTCCAAATGACCATCAGGACAAGTTCATTAAGCTCCCCTTTCTCAGCAGCTTCTTCAATTTTCTACACAAAAATGGGGGAGTTGCACAACACAAAGAAATAAAGGAGTTGAATCTCAGACATGATAAACACAACGTCTCCAAGATCTTGAAGGCAAAGATTAACTACCCACTTAAGCAATAAACTTTTTTCCATAAAGCTCGTTCCTTGTCATGAACCATCACATCCCAATAATTCGAGTTGTTGGGAGAGTGATCATATTGGCTTTTTACGTTATTCATTAACACACCCCCTCAAACGGATGCTCTCTGAAGAACTGTCAAAGAAAACTGCATATGGATAGAATTCTTCCAGTTTACTCACCTGTTCCACTTCTTCAGCAGCTCTGATGAAGCTTGAGATGAGTTTCTTAGCTTTGACAACATCTTCTTCAGGATACCCTTTAAGCCTGTTCCCAATTTCACGGTACTCATCCATCTTCCTCTCCTCTTCTTCATCTTCCAGCTGCCGCTGCCTTTCCAACTCTTTAGCCTTTTCTCGCTGTTGCTTTTGCCATTCCTAACAAACAACATTCTTCTATGAACAAAAAAAAAGCTTCAAAAAGTGGTAATGTGTTTTTTAACCAATTTCAGCTTAGCAATAGCTTACATCATCGTAATACTCCTTAGGCATGCCTTCTAAGATGATATCTTCTTCCTTTTTAGCAGCAACGCACTTTATCAACACTGCTTATTACTCATAATTAGCAACAACAAAATGTATCAGAAACCCAAGAAGGTGGAAACCAAGATCAGAACTTTAGAATTGGAAATCGGGAAATGATTGGTGGGTTTACCCGGCGGGTTGAAGGGTTTCAAGTGGAAGAGAGGGAAGCTGAAGAACAGAGGAGTAGTGGAGGTGGTTGCTGGGAGCGGTTGCAGCTTCGCCGCCGGGATACATCTGTGGTGGTAATGGCGGTGTATCATTTGTGAGGAAAACACTACGCCTGAGATTGACTTAGTTTCAGCCACCTGCCAATTTCGCCGGCGGGGAGCTTCCTCGGCTATGTTCAAAAAGAGGATTCGGTGGAAGGGAAATTGAATAGTTGAACTGAATCACTTGTCTATTATAATAACAAAGAAGTCACCCCTTCAGAAATAAATTGACAGTCTCATCCCTTTTTCAACTACAATGTTGGAAGCAAGCAGCCATCCTTTGAGACAGCTTAATAATAGCTCACTGGCAATGTATCGGGGCTCGAGTGGTTAACCGAAACCACAAATCGTTTTTTGGATGCCAACTTTCTAAGGATATCCGATCTAAAGTTATACGTTATGTTTTTTTGCATTCATTCCTTTCAGAATTAGTCGCGGTCTTATTAAATTATACTAATAGTATCTTTCAGAAGAGAAGTCCAAATTGGTATTTTTATTAATGTCTATACTCTATGGTATATCAATATGCAAAGTGGATATGAGAAGGAATGGCAAGTTAGTAACGTTTCGATGTTTCGAAAAAGAAGTGTACGAACAAAACAGTCGAAAAGAACGCATCACTTAAATTCACAGAATCTTTTAGATTCAATATGTGGTGTTGAAAATCGGGGTCCGATTATTGACGAATTGATTGCTAAACGAGCTAATTGTCGAATTTATACACTATAAAATAGCGCAAAAATCCGTTTACTGTTGAACTGTTGAGGGTGGAGAATTAGACATGCTATCTTCAGAACCAATCATTTTTCGACACCTATAATTTACAGCACCTACAGTTACTACCAAATTACCTAAAATTATCCCTACAAAAGGACGCAGATTAGCTGAATTATCTGCCTCAACTAGTTAAACAATCCACATTCCACCACTAGCTCAGCAGCTGCACCCATAGACCCGATTCCGCCACACCCCAACAATGAAAGAGCGAGTTCCGTATCGTTCCCTCGCCTCAATCCCTTACTCAGCCTCTTCAGCAGATCCACGTTCACCTCCTCCACCCACTTCGGCGTGCAAGCCACCATCAGCCCCACAAATCCGGTTACGTAAGCCTGTGCTGTCTTCCAGTCGCAACCCAGCGATACCTTGCCGTCCAAGGCACTCGCCAAAAACTCCAAGTGGGCCGTCAAAACTTTCGAACGCCGTCTAGATGCCAGAGACGCCGAGTCGACTCCCCATGCAAATGTCCCGCACAGCACTGCAAAATACGCCAGAGCATACCCTCCCAACGTAGCGACCAAGTCGCCGACGGATTCGTCACTAGATAGCTGGTCGGAGCTGTGTTCCGATATGAACCATGACGGTAAGGTTTCTTTGATCAGGGACTGAACCAGATTCAGACCGCCCGAAATCCACACTAATGAAGCCCCGAGCGTGGCTGCAAGTTTCACCCGTCTCATTGCTTTGGCTATCGAAAGCTGCCCGTATCTCATCCCGTGCTTGGTCTTTCTTAATTTCTCTGTGGCGTCTCTAGGTAAGCCACTGCCGGCGATTTCTCGAACCGAGTGCATGAGGAGAGAGACGATTTCTTCGGTCATGAACATGACGTCCCGGATTGCTCGATGAACTTTCAGGTAGAGAATCCCCGGGGCAACCGGTTTTATCCCGCCTGAATAGTGGGACCCGAAACCGTGGCCGAGAAGGCAACCTACGCCACTGCTGCTCGAAATGTAGAGAGGAGTGAGCCCTAGTGTGCATGCGAAGCAGCTCTTTAAGAGTTGAACTACAGCGTCACTGTTGTGGTGGAAGACGGTTTGGGAGGCGTGGAAAACGAGGAAGTCGCTCCAGCGTTTAGCTTTCTGGACCCATAGAGAGGCTATGATCGGCATGCACGGCCATGGGCAACCGGCGCCGAGGGCAGTCAAGGCAGGACCGACAATAGTTAGGAAGCGGTCGGATGCTTGGTCTAGTTTGTAAGTGATTGTGAGGCTTACAAGTGCGGCTAACGGTAAAGGAAGTGTGGCCGGAGAGCTCCCCGCTGCAAAAGAAAACGATAACTCAACACATTGCACAAAAACATAATCTCCATGAGCTTCCAGAAAGTTTTAGTCATCTTAATTTCAGACTAGAAGAAATGGAATAGCACGAGTCTACACCCGTCATCAACAAACGAATGTCACAATTCACTTTGCTTCGCACAATATCTGACCATAAGAGATAAGTAGCAGTGATAAGCTGCTGAACAAAAGAATTACCTACAGTAAGGCTTGGCACATTAACTCCGGTAGCTGCTAATATCTTCTTTATTTGCTGTTCCACAAAGGCCAGATTGGCAGCAGGGCTTGGCCAATCACTTCCATTCATACAAGCAGGCTTCCAAATACCCCGTGTAACTTCCGCGGCAAAGTAGCTCGCTATGGTGGCCAAAGTTGCCGGTAGAAAATCAGCAAGATCTTTAAGGCCTGCGAGGAGTTATAAGACAAGTCACCCTCGGACATAAACTAGAAACGATAACCGAAGTTTTCACACTGTAGTCTATACATTTCTCAGTATGGGATCAGAAGAATCAGAAAATTACCTGTAGCAAGGTCACGGGGAGAAAGCCTTCCATGGCCACAAGCAGTAAGAGCTGCATCAAGGGCAAATGGAGTAGCTTCTAAGATATCCCAAGCTGGAACTTTAAGTTTAGCTAATGCCTCCTCAGCTGCAGGGCCAGATGAGTTACTACTTCCTGAAGATGTAGCAGTCACCGGCTGGGAATTCCGGTTAATCTTTCTGAACATGATTGTGAGCAGTGCCTCGACAATCTGATGAACAGGAGTCCCGGGTACAAGGCCAGAGAAGGCACAAGACATGCATTCCAAATGATGCCGGTACCAGATCTTTAGTTTCGGGAAAGAGTCCATGAATATAGGATCTCTCGACATAATTACCTTTTGTGAGAACCTCTTTAGTCTAATCTGATCCCTAGGTGAAGTTCCAAAGGCTGCTAGCCGAGAATTTCGTACCATCAATAAGTAGTCAGGGCTTAATTGTGAGCCCACTGATGTAACATCTCCCATTACTTGATCTGAAGGCGGAAAATGGAATCTCCACAATCTCACCAGCAACGAAAATGCACATGAGAATAGAGCATGGCAAGAGACTTCTTCCCCTGTTGGGAGAGTCCATGTGGTGTCTGGAGCAATTGATCCAAAGACCTCACAGATTGGCATCAGTGCACCTGCTAGCAATGGAGCCTGCAAAAATATGTAGTTGATCATAATAGTATCCGAATGATGACCCATCCACTTTTCATGGTTTGCCTATTCTACTTATTGAAATGATTGAATGACGATAAATATATTAAATGAGAGCCAACCCACCAAGCCATGCAAGGATAATATCTGGACACAGTCCACCGGTGACATTCCGAGGAGAAGAACATAAAGCAATGGAGCGTAATCAATTAGATGGCTTTGACTCCGTGTAGAATCTGCTGGAACTGGCGGTGACAGCAATTTTATGATAAAAAGTATTGTGTGGTCCTGCAAGAGCAAATAATAGTGTGCTTAACTGTGAAGGCTGAATAAGAGCTCCTGGAACATAGAGAAGCATCAGCTCTTTAGTGAATCTATATGGGTTTTTTCTGCAATACCTGAACGTTCCAACCACGAAGTAGAGATGCCCCACAAAGAATGATTGCAGCTGATATCTTCTCGTCATTGGAACCATTGACCGCAATCTCATAGATTTTCTCGATTTCTGATAAGCTTCCATTAAATCCAGGAGCTTAAATTCAGTTGCCATACCACTTGTAAATTTACAAAAATATCATCTTATTTACCTGGGCTCAGAAAAACAATGGCGTGACTGAAGACTAGGTCATAGTTTGGATGCTAGAGCAAATTTACACACTCACCGTTCATTATGCATGAAAAGGAATCTAGTTCTGGATTGTTTCTAATCCTAACACCTGGCTTAAAAAGAACTTTGCTTTAATTTGCAACATACTGTACAGGACCATGTTCACTTAAGAACGTGAAAACATCTACTAAACAAGGGGAATGAAAAACATAACATGATATTTTTTTTGCAGTCAATATTTCTTTGAAGCAGCAATAACAGCATTTTGAAAAGAACTTCTGAGCATACCAGGAAGCTGGAGTTGCAACCAAAGTGCTCATCATTGCAGGCGTTAGTGCTGAACCTTTCATCAGCGATGACCAACCAGGCATCTGACTGGGGACCTGACTGGTGCATGCACCAACATAGCCTGGCCATAAGTACGCAGATGTGTCTAACACATTTCTTGCAATGCAAGCTTCAACAATTAGATGCCTCAGGTTACCAGCTATATCAACAGTCCACACAACAAACAAGAACCAACATCGATTAGAAAAGCAAAAGGTATGTTAAACTGTAAATAAGAAAAACTGTCTCATTGCAAAAGGACGAACACACTTTACAAGCAAATCAATGACATAATTACTTACAACAATCAATCGGCATGTCATTCAAGCTCACATTTTCATAATACCCATTATTAGTAGCAAGGCCAGAGACGAAGACAGTTGCCTTCGCAGCAGCTTGATTTGCTAAGGGAGTGACAGATTGGGGTGGAGTCAGCAGTCCTTCGTAATCGCCCAATATTTGTAAAGCGGAAACTAGACCTTCACGGCATGTGACTGGACCCTGATTCTCTTCCTTTTGAATGCCGGGGTAGCATGCAGTGACATCAACCAGTTCACTCTCTTCCTCCTCAATAATTTCAGCGACAGTAATTGTTGTAACAGACAATAGCAAGCACAAGCAGGTATCAAGACGAGGATCCGGACCCTCACGGGGATCTCTCTCCTGTAAATAACCCAAAAAAAGATACACTCAGAAAACATTGAAGAGCATAAATCACAACAGATCAACCAAAACCTCAAGGAAAATGCGGTGTAAATCCTTTTTAACAGCAACAACACACCCTAAAAGGAGATGCCTTTGATACTGATTTATAACTAATGACTACCTGTCTCAACGAAGTACAGAACAGTCCAAAAAATACACCATAAAGGTATACGGATCATCCCCTCTAACCCCACTTTTTGTTTGAATATCTGAACCTGCTTTGCTGCGGAAATGCTTGGAAAAAATGGCATTGTTGGGAACTCATGGAATTGCTTGAGAAATGAAAAGCTACCAAAGGAAAAGGGGGTGCAGAAGGAGATTGATTTTATAAGGTTTTAAGTGTTCTGGTTTTGAAAAAGTTTAACAAATGTCTGTTGACATGAACTCCCACAATTTCCTCAATGCGTCAGGTAGGTTTAACCATTAGGGTTTTCATTCATCTAATCGCATGATAGTTCAAGCGACAAAGCCTTCTTCTGCAATGACATCATCTAGGTCAATGCAGGTATGTAGTCCTATTTCCGTTCTCTTTTTTTAGTTTTTTTTCAGCGACTACTGCTACTCTCTGTTTTATATAACGGAGATATTGCTACACTAGGTTCCAGTATGAGTTGCCCGAATGACTTTATGTCAAAATTAGAGGTGTAGGGTTTCGAGAATAATCTCGATGCATTATTCACGGTATTAGTCTGCAGACTAATATATACAGAGTTTAGAAGGGTCCTTCCTAAAGTAGAATATCTCCTAGGAATAGACTTCCTATATCAGCTACCAGCCTTAATTACTAATGTAGCAAATAAGGAAAAATTGATAACTACACTTTTTCCACAAATGAATGCAGTGTGTCTGAATCATCAAAAACAAAAGTACTAGAGGGAAATCAACTAGTTCGTCTATCACTTAGCATGAGTACGTACCCTTTGAACAAGACGTAAAGCTGCAGTCCATAGTCCCAGAAAGGTATCCTGCCATTTACAGCCATTGATAGCCCGCAAAGATTTAACCAGCCCTGAAAGAATTGTTTGGTACCAGTAATTGATTTAAAACAGATAATTACACTAAATCTTAGGTATTGAAGAAACTCATGAACAAACTCATACCTACAAGGTTCTCTATAGCACTAACAACAGCCAATTGCGAGCCATCCATGCATTCTTCGAGAAAGAGATCAATAGGAAGCCAGAGTTCGGACTGGCTCGTCCCATGCCATTGACCGGCAGAGGATTTAATAGAGGTAGCAGATATACTAGCATGGCACTCTAACTGTAACTTTGTCTTGAAAAAACGATGGAAAGGTACAGTTGTTTTGGATAACAGCTGCTCAAGGTCCTCTGGCGTGAGAAGTTTCGAACTTCTCAAAGCTACCGAATTAGCAAGAAGTGTTTGCATCCCCTGAGAGAAGCTTCCCCAATGCGAAGGCCTGAAGAAGATGTCAGAGCTCTGAATTGACTCATTCTAATAATAACAATGTAGAATTCTCAAATAACTCAAGACAAATCCCCTGATCAGCTTACATGTTTGCAAAAGCCAGGTAAAGAATCCTTGAAGTAAATCTATTCCGCAAGAACTCCCCAATAAGCTCAATAGCCATTGTAGTATTTCCTTTCACCACCCCTTCATTATGCTCACTTCTTTTGTCAGCAAAGCCATCTATCTCCATATCTTCTGCTGCTTGGAGCCACCGTGATTTCTTCTCTAATGTAAGTTCCAGCAGCCCTTCATCGTCCAATGAAGCATCAACCAACTTCCAAACAACTGAAAACAGGAATTGAACTAGAAAAATCCCTGGTTCAGTCGCTTCAAGTCCAAACACATCAGAGAGGTGAAGCACATCGTCTATGGATTTCATCATCCTGCAATTTTTTTCCATAACAAGCATCAACTACAAGCAGACTAAGATAAGCTAATTAAAGGAAAATGACACGTTTGATAAGCTAATTAAAGGAAAATGTCACGTTATTACGTCCTGGAATACCTACTTAGCGGAATTCGGGCCACTGATTTCAGACGAAAATGCAAAAGCATGTCGTCTGACAAGCTCCATGTAAAGCCTGTAAGCTGCAGGATGCAAACGTCGATTCGGAATCACCCTAAATTTGAAAATAACAAAAAGTTAGGAACAATTGAACAAACGATTGAAATTGAAACCTGAAGAAACATGGAAAGGGACCTGGTGGAAAGAAGGGCGAGGACGAGCATGGGAGGGACGATCTTGACAGAGAGGGCTTTCTCGAGCAACTTCCAGGCGATAGGTACATGATTCTCGAAGCAGATGTGAGAGACTAAGAGGTCGGCGATGTCGGCGGAAGGTAAAGCGACGCCGGCAGAAGCAAGACTGGAGCTGAGCTGAATCGCCCAGTGGAGCGGGTCGGCGTTCTTCTCCTGTGCTGATTTGGTGAGTTGGAGGACCGAGTCCCACAGACTCTGCGGAAGAGGCTGTACGGACACCGCCGCCATCATAACGATTAACCTATTCTCTCCTCCGCCGCCGTTGCCGCCGCCTTTCAAGACCGTATTTCTTTCTCTTTTTTTCTGTTCTTCCTTTTTCGGAGCTGCAGGAAGAATCAGAGAGCTGAGAAGAGTGAAAGTACCCAAAGGAAAGGAGACGAAGATGACGGAAAAATGACCGGTGTCGCCGGCGAATGACGTTTCAGGGAGGGAGGTTTAAAGTCGGAGGGAGGAGTGATTAGTAAATTAATTAAGCTGCTCTGGCCTTTTTATTCGGGTACCCAAATTATTTGTAGGCTTCTCAACCGCGCGGTTCGGGTCCTAGCTGAAGGTTAAATAGTACGACAGTGTCTGTTTGTAGTTTGTGTTCAATTCAAATACGAAATTTTCGAATCACCCATATATAATTTTATCGATAAATGGAAGAATTTTATTTGGACTTTAGATAGTTAATCTTCATTTTCATTTGGTGGTTTTAGATGCTAATGTCATAAATAACTTGGTAGTAAAGTTCGTTCTCTAGTCATATTCAATTTTCAAAAAAATTTCGTTAGAATCGTGGCCGTGAAAATTTTAAATTATAAGTACAAAACTCTATTATTTCTTAAACACTTATCTCATTCCAGATTTTTAACAATTGTCAAATAAAAAGGATGATGTAAAGGGTCTCGTGAGGTGGTTTTACTTAAAAATTATTAGGGATGCATTATTAATAATTGTTAGACAACATCACATAAACAACCGTACCAATTTTTTTAAAAAAGTATTTATACCTTAATTATGTGATACATTGTTAACAATTGTTAAGCAATATCATGGACAATTGAACCAATTTTCTAAAAAAAATATTTATTCCAAAAATGCCGTATAAAAAATGATTGTTAACAATTATTCGACAATATCGCTCATAAAAAAATAATTGCTAGACAATATCATATAGGTACCAATTTTCTAAAAAAAGTATTTATACCGCCAATTTTCTAATTTGCCTTTTCAGTTACATGAATTGGTTTTAACTAAATAGTCAAATTACCAGTCTAAACGATAAATTAATATTATTAAATTTAAATTACAGTTTAGGGTTATGGTTATATATAATTGTTATATTTGTTAGTAGGGGAAAACACATAACAATTATAAATATAAAAAAAACATAAAAATTGCTATGGATCAAAACATGCATCGGAAAGCAATAATCAATTGACGAATATATTGTTTTATCCATGAACAACGGTAAAGATTCTCGATTCTCTAGCTATTTTTAAATTTCGATACAAACAAATTTTAAACTGAACAAAAAATTACTCTAAACCGAATTCAAAACAATCATAAATGTATATTAGAGTTTAATACTTTGTGCCGACACTGAGAGATAGTCATTTGATTGGCGAAAAGGTAATAATTAAGACTGGTTAATTATCAGTCAAAGTCTTAGTCAATGATGATGAGCTATTTATTTTTCTTTCTCTTCTAGAAATTCTTGAATCGATCGCCCGCCCGGCCCGGCCCGCCCGACAACCTTTCTTGGAATTTTGCTTATGTTTCCACGCAGTCAAAACGACCCGTCGTCTTCATGTTTAGTCGTTTTCAATTCTCTATCTACGTACAACATTAATTAATTACACTGAAATCAAGGCATCTTTGATTTTCAGTCTCCCTTATCCGTACTGTTCTCGATCGCCACGAATGAATATGCAATGAAGTTTACGTGCCAAACCTCAGTTGCTGATGTTTCAATAATATAAAACCTAACCTAATCGGTTAATCTCCTCTCAATAAACGGTTATAATATGGTATTGAAAGCCTTTAAAATTTGGAAGGTCTTCGCGTCAAATTTGGTATAACTCATAAAAATATATATGATCTATTGCAAACTTCAACTCTTCTGAGAAATTTTCGATTGAAGAGGTGTGTTGAGGAATAATATAAAAAGTCAATCTAACCTCTTTATCAATAGTTCGAATTATTAAAATATAACAATTCATGTCAATTTTCTAAATTTAAACACTAAACACATGTAGGTCGTTACGACATTTATTAGTGTACAACTCAACACACTTGATATCGTAATCTTATCTAATATGTACTATAAATCAAATTGTATATAATTTGGAAAACACTGAAGTGTTAATATATTAATCAACTTTTAAATATAATTTTTTATTGGATTGTAATAGACCCGCCAGTATCCACCACTAATCGATCTCATGCACGTAGAGTTTCATGCTGGCAGCCTGGCCTCGATCGGTCTCAATCGCATACATGTTTAGGCCAAAAGCAGGCGTACGTACCTTGTAATATAGACACGTACATAGACAAATGTTAACATCATCTAGAATATTCTAGATTGTGTCGGCAGTTGAGTACCACACTCCATTAATATCATCTTCCTTCTTAAATCATTTTTATAATACCAGATTAATTGTCTTCTACGTGGACATTAATGTGTGTGGCTGCCTCTTGCGAACAGATGATTAATTGACTCCACATGTATATAAGTTGTTAAACATAATACAGTGTACTGAAGTAACAAGAAAATGCATGCATTATAGAAAAAAAATGTGAGCCAATTAATATCACAATTTGCACGTGCTTTAAGAAATCAATTCTCTGATCAGCTCACTAGCATAGTGGTACTGTAAACGTTTGAACTATGAACGTGATGAACATTGATGTCACAGGGCTCTGTTTTTTTATGCAAATTCGAAGAGGAAAATGCAAAGAGGTGTTGACAAAGTAACGGAAAACTCTTATGGAAATTTATGTATTGGGACTGAAGAGTATGGAACTATACGATTTTTATAGTGAGATTTATATGTCGGTGAGAGATAGGCAAACAGTGCTCTTACTTGCTACCTAGGCTTCTGCTCTAGGCCTAACAACGGAAGCCTGAACAATCTTAATGGGCTGGATAGCCTATCAAACTCTTTCTCAGATTTCAACACAATTCCCCTCTCTGACTGGTTTAATCATAGCTCATGCCTTGCGTCAGCACTGAAGATTAGATGCCCTGAAAGTGATGATGATTCCAGGACAAAAGCAAAATCCAGCAAGTCAGTTGTCACCACCCAGCTAGAGCTCACAAATAATGATCGATGATTACAACAATCCATCTTTAATCATTCTGGCTTAGCTTCTTCTTCATCATTGATCAGTTCAGAATCAGACTTTAGAGATGACGTCAGCACTAAAAGGGTCGGAGATAGAAATAGGAGGACTCAAGGCCTATGCCACTGGATCTTCTTCTCAATCCAACCTCTCCCTTCTCCTTGCTTCTGATGTTTTGGGTATACCCACCAATAGAAATCGATTCTTTTTACCATCTAGAAACAGATTCTCCAATTGGGTTATTCAAAAAATTTCCCTTCTTTTGCAGGGTATGAAACACCAAATCTAAGGAAAATTGCAGACAAAGTTGCAGCAGCAGGATTCTATGTTGTAGTTCCAGACTTCTTCCATGGAGATCCGTACATTCCAGACAGACCTGAAATGCCTATCTCCCTCTGGAGGGAATCCCACGGAACAGTTAGGATTCTTTAACTATGAATTTGTCTAGCTTATGTAACAATTGTAATATGTCTGTTATGTATTATGTTAGAATAAAGGGTATGAAGATGCTAAACAAGTGATTGCTGCACTGAGAAGCATTACCGGCATCTCTGCAGTTGGAGCTGCAGGTTTCTGCTGGGGCGGTAGGAGCTTCTTTCCTCGAGTTATTGGGATACAGCGTAAACCGTTAGAATTTGTTTGATGAGCCCTTTTTTCATATGGTGTTCAGCTAAGGTGGTTGTGGAGCTATCTAAAGACTCTGACCTCATTAAAGCTGCAGTCTTGCTACATCCTTCTCGAGTAACTGTCGAGGATATCAAGGGTATGGTCGATCGTAGCCCGATTAGCAGGCCTTCCCAATAATATACATGTTTAGAGGATTGACGGCTTCTTTGTGTGTGTTTGCAGATGTGAAGGTGCCGATAGCAGTACTGGGAGCTGAGATAGACAAGCTTTCACCACCTGAACTTCTCAAGCAGTTTGAGGAAGTTCTGTCTACTAAGCCAGAGGTATTATTAAGAAGTGGAGAACTAATACCACAGGAAGTAGTTGACTTTCCTTAGGATCATTGACTTTGACTTGTTTGATTGGCTGGTGTGGGGTTATAGGTTGAAGGATATGTGAAGATATTTGGAGGGGTTGCTCATGGATGGACTGTTAGGTACAAAGATGAAGATGAAGCTGCAGTCAAGAGTGCTGAGGAGTCTCATCAGGACATGCTTGATTGGTTCACCAAATTTGTCAAGTGATGAAATAAAGGCTATCAGAAAATCACCAGAGAAGACTTCCACACAGAAATAAGGCTTTGTTCTGTAGTTGCATCAAACAAGTCGAAGCCTCGAAAGCCTCTTATCCGAACTAGTAAAGCTATTGACTAGTTGTGTTCACCAACACGAGATGTCTTGAATTTGGATGGTATTTTTTCCAATGGCTTGATGCAATGTTTGATCATTTCGATCAAACTAATAAATAGAGCGTAAATGATCGTTGTGGACTCCCGGTTGAACGTCGTTGTCGGGCTAATTGAAAAGAGACTAGGTAGTGAGTCGTTTAAGAATGAAAAAAAGCTGCCAGTGTATGTGTCCATGCCTTGGAGAAAAATGTAGATTGGAACTCGGAACCAAACCTCATACAGGTTTCCTACTTGCACAATTTTCACTAACCACAAGTGTACACACCAGGGTGAAAAAAACCAACCATGGCTAATGTTTGAAGATTGAACAGATGCATAAAATTGTCAAGACATAGTACATGTAAGTGGTTGACACACTAAGAGCAATCATCCACCTCGAGCTTCTCTCCTCGTAGCATCGTGAAGCAGATCAACATCGACACCATCTGGTGGCAGTTGGACATATCTGACCACTGAACCCCTGATGAAACAGTTCCTCGCTGATAGCTGCAAACAAAAAAGGGCGACTTGTGGCTTAACTAGGCAGTCGATAGAGATTGACGGTAAGGAAAATACGAGGCGAAGTTTGATAATTTTTCTCAGGTAGTTAAACAGTGAAGATTCGTAGCAACTGCAGATTGAAGGCGTGAACATGAACCCAGACTGGAGATGGTAGACAAGAAAGTTCAATGTGATCTTGGTCAACAAAGTGCCAGAAATCATGAATAGTTGTATTCACAGTTGTGTATGAAGAATTTAGCATGAATGCATTATGAAGACAATTCAACGAGACGAGTCTCGTTCATTACGTGAAATCATTACTCACACAGTCACACCACTGCCAGTTACTATATTGAAAAGGGCATGTGTATTTAAAAATTTGGTTAACCAAGCCTCTGAATATCCCTTAATTCCCCAGCATCACTTTTAAATGAAACTTCTCAGTCTCACTCTCTGTTCTCCTTCTTACCTCAGTTGCAAATGTTATGCAACTTTAACCGAGTTCAAAAGCAATGCAACGAACACTCATCAAGAGTTAATTCAGATTCTTATCAGGTAGTTTAGTGTTCGTCTCTATAGTCTATACATATCTATTACTTCTTATCTAAGTTGCAAAAAGTTATGTAACTTTAATCCAGTTCTAAATCAATGAAATGATCACTCATCTTATCAGGTAGTTTGATGTTGTCAGATTGATGCAGTAAGAGCCGTGGAAAAACAATGTCAAGTTTCAGTTCAGATACCAGTAAACAACAGACATCCTATTATCATCCAAGTTTCAAACCCTACCATAAGATTCAACAGTCATAGAGAGGACTGACACTCACTCTTGCAGATGTAATCTCATTTGTATGTAGTTATATAGGAAACATTAAAACCCTAGGCAATTTTCTAAACTGCAAAAACCCTAGATTACAAGCAAATCAAGGGAAAATGTATACTTAGCTACCAAATTTGTACAAGATTAGCAAAAGAAGAGAGATTACCATGTGAGGGTACTTGTCCTGGTCAACAACGCGAGTATTCTCGAGCTTGATGTTGAGATACTGATCTACTGAGTGAAGTGTGCCTCTGATGGCCAAATTGTTCTTGAGATCCACCGTTACTTCTCTGTCGACCAGGTCTTTGAAGTAGGAGAAGAACAGCTGCACAATCGACACAGAAATCCCGAACTTCAGCAATGGGGGAGGAAATCATAATTCAAAATCCATGGCGGACGGAGTTATCGTCGCGCCGTGGGAGGAGGAATAGGCATAAACCAAATCGAGAGAGAAATCATTACCATGTTCGATTACAGTGACCGGAGAGCATCGTCTCTAATCCATTGGCTTTTGGATTTCAGGACTATTGCGCTTTCTCAGCTTCTTGGCTCCTCTTCCCGCGCCCGTCAGTGGAATTGAAATTGTTTACCCCATAGTAATTATAATTTCAATCTTGTAGGAGACGAAGCAGAATCATCATCTGCAGACGGCTTAGTTTACTCAGAGTATCGTTTCTGTGTGGTGCGTCTTTTACAATGTGGCAAGAACCTGGCCCTGGTGGTGTTTTCTTCCGAGACCGGGAAATGGCTGCATGTGCTTCTTAAGGATTCCCATAAAACGCCACGGACCAATGTTGTGTGGCTCAAGAACGAGTTGTGTTGGATGCATTATGAAGCCAGTTCCGATCGCACAGTGCTTTTGATGTTGGATGTTGAAGGTGTACGTGATGCTTCAAGGAATGCCTTGAGTGTTTGGAGACTGTATCTAGAAGATGATGAGTATTGGTGGAGGTGGAGCAAACAATGTGAAATAGAGTTGCAGACGGCCACTTCATCATCATCATCGTCATTATGGGGTAAATATGAACTTGACAAGTGCTCTGTGCTTTGTCTGCATCCGGAGAAGCCGGAAATTGTCTTCTTTAAATACATGGAGGATTGTGTCTTCTCCTTTGATTTGAGGATGGGGACGACAGGAGAGCCGGAGTTCCTTTTTGCAGTGAAATTACATTCCTATGAACCCAATTGGAGGGTGTTTCAGCCTAGAGTCTCTTGCTGGGCTACTCCAATTCCAAGGTACGACGACTTTCGAGGTATATACAATGGAAGATTCGATTGCTGGGTTCAGAACACTAGTGCAGGTGGTACAACAACACTTCTCTCAACCAAGAGTTGCGTTCTGAAGAAGCAGAATCCGGTGAAAGGCACCTTGGGTTCAGATAACAACTCGACATGAGAGAACTTGAATTTTGCTATTGATTGGTGTAAATCGTTGGCTCGACCAAACTTTGTTGTCAGATGGGTTAGGAGGAAACGAAATGAGGCCGCTCATAGTTAGGTGGTCGTATTTCTTTACCTCGTCGGTTGTATGTGTGGCTTCTTCGGAGTGATCATCCGTAGTATTTCTCGAGACTTGAGACGAATGATGATGAGATTCGATTGAAATAAACACAAGTAATCGTGTCTTCTTTGACTAAGTATTAATTATCATTTTGTCATAAATTGATTTTCCTGACATGGCATATAATTAAACCTCGTTGAATGAATGAAAAGTGTGGAGAATTCTCTAATTTACACGTTAAACCATGTTATCAGAGTGTAATTAACAAATCATGAAACAAATGCAGGTCAAACATTTCATGCCCAACTGCGAGCTCTGGTAAACAAAAGTGGTTGAGAAGTATAATACTAATATGAATGAACAAAAAACAAGTTGCCAATTGCAGGACAGTTGTACAGTTTTCAATTTATAGTTTTGGACCAAATTGCATACGAATAATGATTCAGTAGCCTAATTTCCTCGCACGGCCGACAATAACAAGGAAACAAAACAAAAAACAGTAGATAAACAGAGACAGGTTTTGTATTTAACTTCTTGTTCTGTCAGCTGTTTTACGGAGGGATCGCAATCCGTATTCCCAACGGAGCTGTCTCCTCCGCCACAAAAATCCCTATTTCCATTCGCAAAGATTAACGTCTCTGTAAGGGGCCACGGAGACAAAGAGGCGATTACGACGAGTTTCTTCTGTAATTGAATCCTTAATTGTGGTTGGGTTTCTCTGAGAGCTATACATGGATAAGTCTATGGGTTTGTGAAGAAGAATTTAGGGAGAGACAGAAAAGACGATTTCTTGCTCTCTCTATTTCTTCTGGGCGTTAATTATGGTTAAGCTTTGTTTGATGACTTCTCATGGCTGCCTTCCTGGTTCTGAGCTCTTGTTTCAGCAAGAACACCACAGGGTTTTCAAGGTATGCACTTTTGAACCACACTTCGGGTTTTGGATGCTTGATTGCTGATGTGGGTAATTACAAGTTGGTTTCTTTCAGAATTTGATATTGTCTTATGAGTAGTTTCCAAATTCTGAACTTTGTTCAGTGTCTAATAGCTGCCTGCAAAGCATGACGTTTGGCAAAGGTTGATGCTTTTTGAACTGCCAAAGTCAGATGAACGATCAATGGATATTAGGTCTGTCTTTCGTTTTTTCTGGCTCACTTGAACATCTTTTTTGTGTGCAATATGAACAGATTGGGATCATGTCTGATTCCTAACAATTCATAGCTGTTTGTTAACATGATGTGCATATATATGGTTTGAGTTTTTCCCTTTGTTCTTGAACTGTAAAACTGATGATCAGCCTTTGATAATTTGAACAGGATTGTCAACCTTATCTACCTAACATGGTGGCTGGACAAGAGATAACGAGACCAGTCTCCCTTCGTCTGAAGCCGAACGGAATCGAACTCGACAACAACCACTTCCCTACTGTTGGAGAGCCTGTACTTATCAACGTAACAGGTTTGTGGCTCATTAACATAATTTCTCATATGAAAACTCCAAGGGGTAGTTTGAT
The DNA here is from genome assembly GCA_030674075.2 of Linum usitatissimum. Taxonomy (NCBI): domain Eukaryota; kingdom Viridiplantae; phylum Streptophyta; class Magnoliopsida; order Malpighiales; family Linaceae; genus Linum; species Linum usitatissimum. The sequence goes on from JAUJYP020001374.1 coordinate 6,150,054, forward strand.
GATAGCACCCGAGAACGGCTAACCCTCTGTCATCTTCACCTACAAGATATGACTAGTTTGTAGCATCCTAGCGGCATGGTTTTGTGTTATTACCGTTGTACCAGTTAGTTTTCTTGTTTGATAATACCGAATCACTGAAAAAGCTGTTCAAACCTACCAAGTTATAGACTTTGACAAGATGATGCTAATTGTATACTTTTTTTCCATGTAGATGAGTGGACAAAGAGAGTTCTCTCCGGCTCTGGGATTTCTGGACAATGCACCAGAAATGATGGAATAATGCAATTCCCCAAATCTCGCCTGAATGAATTAGAACCATTGGGATTGGATTTGTCCGAGGTTTCTGAGCTGATTGACCTTCAATCATTGCAACTGTCAGTCGATCTGGGAGCACATATTATCAACACAAAGGAAAATTTTGATTCCGTCAACCCTTTAGTAGACTTTCTGGGGGATATGGCTCGCAGTTCGAAAATTACCATTCAACCGGATGGTCGAGTACTGCTGACCGGCAGTGGCACAGAGATTAAGAACATCATCCCCATTGTTGCTGAGTTTTACCTGGCCAATAGTTCAACCTCGAGGAGAAAACAATCGGCACTCATCCCCCAATATAACCGGTACGAGTACAACACCGAGCTTTCTTCATCCAAGGTCCAAAGTGTCGATAGGTAATGTGATTGATTCAAAGTCTCTTTTTTCCAGTTCTTACATGCTCTAAATGACCGGCTTTTGAGTTCTAATTCGATTGTGTACTCGATTCCTTTACTTTCAGCAGCACTCAAAAGGCCAAGGGGAAGCCATCCCTTAAAAGGAGAAGCAGCAAGAGAAGGAGTACTAAAGAGCGGGATCTCTACACAAGAAACTACTCCCACGCTTGCGAGAGCCTTCTTTCGCTAATGATGAACAAGAGACATAGTGGGAAAACGGCGATCCTGTCACTCAAAAAGTCTGGCCCCGAGCTACGCGAGTTGCTGACACAGTTCTCTGCTGGCATCGCTGGCACCGGCATTGCAGTACTGTTCTCAGTTATGTGCAAGTTAGCTTGTGGTCCGGTGGTACCCTTATGCACATCGAAAGTGCTAAGCACAGGGTTGGGTTTTGGACTGGTGTGGCTCTCGTGGGCCGTAAATGAACTGCGTGACACGATAATTCGCGTCAGCAGGAACGCTGGCAAGGGCCTCAAGGACGAGGACGTCGTAACCACTGTGAGCAGAAGCTTGAAAGATGTTTACTTCAGAGCTGCAACTTTGCTCGCAGTGGCTGTTTTGAGAGTGGCATGAACTGCAAATGTGTTATGGATCACGTAAACTGTATATATTGGGGCTATACTGCCCCAGAGCTCGACATACTTATGCCAATTGTTCGTTGAAATGGTGATGGATTGTGAGAAGAAGATTTATATATTGCTCTGAGGACTCCTCTTTAGAGCCTTCAGTCTGTAACTTGTAAATTTTTCTTTGAGCAATAACAATAATAGCTTATGCCGAGTAGATTTTATGCAACTAAAATTTCATTTATTTCGAAGGCGATGTAGCAGAAATGGTAATTCTAGGTCTGAATTTCGGGAGGACATTCCTTATTGCCCTTTTTTAACACCTCCAGTTTGCTTAAATAAGTGTTGAAGATAAATCCAAAATTTATACGATTGCAACGTCACAATTACAAAGTGGAGCATGTGTTCCTCGTCACACAAAACGTCTCCTTAACGTCTCCTTTTTAATTATTTTAGAAAATTAATGATGGAAGAGGAAGAGGGACTAAAGGAAGAAACAGTTACTTCCCACTAAGATCCCGAAATCTGTCAATTCAGATGTCAATGCTGAATAAAACAGGAACACCTTGCAGTCTCCATTCAAACATAGCAATTCCTGCTCCCAACCACTAAGTTCTTCTAACCTGCTTTTTGTCTGTGATGATTAAGCATAAAAAAAGAGTACAAACTCCATACTGTATATGGCCAAATGAACTTTAGCTAATTACTTTCGAGACAACACCAGCTCCAACTGTCCTACCTCCCTCCCTCAAAGCAAATCTTTGTCCTGTTCAACCCAAGAAGAAAGGAACATCATTTATCAGGCTCTTATTAACATGGATTGATAGATGAGAAACAGAGACAAAGCAAGAAAACTTGAACCAGACCTGCTTCCATAGGAACCGGTTGGATCAGCTCGAAATTGGCAGTCACATTGTCGCCGGGCATGACCATCTTCACGGATTCTGGTAATTCCACCTTACCGGTAATATCTGCAGTTCTCATGTAGAACTGGGGCCTGTAGTTAGAGAAGAAGGCAGTATGGCGACCACCCTCATCCTTGGTCAGGACGTATATCTCAGCCTCGAATTTCTTGTATGTTTTCAAAGATCCGGGCTTGGCAATCACCTGAACCACAACAGTGCAAGATATCTTAGCTTTACAAATTTGTCATCGTGGTTGCTATCAGTAAGATTCTAGGACATCACAAAAATAGGTTCATTTCTTGTCAAATTGAACCAACCTGTCCTCGTTCTATATCTTCACGTTTCAAACCACGCAGAAGGAGACCAACATTGTCACCAGCCTTGTCATTGAAACAAACACGATTTTAATCAAGCTAACAACAGTGTAGATTGCAAGACTTCAGGGGGGATACTCAAACAATTGACTTACTTGTCCATTGTCCAAAATTTTCTTGAACATCTCAACGCCAGTAACTGTTGTTTTCTGGGGACCACCCTGCACAAGGAAACGAGTCGAACAAGGGAGTAAATAAAATTTTCCAATAATGAATTGACATTATAATACAATCCATCAAATGGAAGTCTTAAGTTCATGGTCAGCAGTTTGAAATTACCGATGTAAGTCCCAAGATTTCAACTTCTTCTCCCACTTTGATTGTCCCTTGTTCAATACGGCCAGTTGCAACAGTTCCACGACCCTTTAACAAAAGACTTGTAAATGAATGGTCGCATAATAGGAAAACATCACACAATACAAACACTGCTTCACAGACGAAATAGTACAGAAACACTAGCAGAAAAAAGAAATCTATCGCATACTATATATACCTGAATGGAAAAAACATCTTCGATAGGCATGAGGAATGGCTTTTCAAGTTGTCGCACTGGATCAGGGATATACTCATCCACGGCATCCATCAACTTTAAAATGGCTTGTTTACCAAGTTCTTCATTAGTCCCTTGTAAAGCAGAAAGTGCTGAACCCCTAATGATAGGGATATCATCTCCAGGAAACTTATAGAAACTCAGAAGCTCTGAAAAAATTGCCGATTAATAATTTTTCTCGTGACCAATAGGCAATAACACAAAAGAGCAAGACGCAAATGAAAACAAAAATTTCAATCTGACAGCATCATACCACGGAGTTCCATCTCAACAAGCTCTAATAGTTCAGGGTCATCAACGGCATCACATTTATTCAGAAAGCAAACCAGCGATGGGACACCAACCTGGTATCACATTAAAAAGGAATGTTTATAGGTTAAGAAAATGTAGACGATACATCCGACCAAAGGAATAAAAAGCCAGAATATGCACCTGGCGAGCAAGCAAAATGTGTTCCTTTGTTTGCGGCATAGGACCATCAGGAGCTGATACAACCAAAATCCCACCATCCATTTGGGCAGCTCCCGTAATCATGTTCTATACAGATGAATTCAAAAAAATCCAGATCAGTCATTCCACCAATTTCAGTCATTAGAAACAAAGTTGAATCGTCCATCTCAACAGAAAACAGCAAGCTTATACGCTACAGTAGGGAAGGATAAATATGCATATACACCGCGACCAAAAGAAATGCAAAGTTCTGATTGTAACTGTTTACATGCATTTTCAGAAGAACTCCGCTGACTTCACTCAATAAGTAAAGCTCAACCACTCAAAATTTGCTTGGAATCGATGCTAACGACTATTTCAATTCCAGTATTGCAGTCAAGATGAAAAAGTCTAGGCTTACTTTAACGTAATCTGCGTGTCCAGGACAGTCAACATGTGCATAATGACGCTTTGCAGTTTCATACTCCACATGGGCCTGAAACATAAATACGAAATAGAATCAAGCACAGTCAAAGAAGCAATTGTTCTAAAGGTTATACTTGGAAGGAAACAAAAGAACCAAAAGAAATAACAAGCTGAGTAGTCTCACTCACAGTGGCAATAGTTATTCCTCTCTTTTTCTCTTCTGGGGCCTTATCAATTTCGTCAAAGGCAACAGCTTTAGCTTTACCTTCTTCAGCCAGTACCTAAAACAAGAATGCACAACACACATGATGCTTCAAGCTACTTTCACTTAAATCCAATCAGGGTAACAAAACTATACATCTATCCTCTACTGATGAGTAACTAGTAAGCCTAAACGAGGACAAACCCTGGTAATTGCCGCAGTGAGAGTAGTCTTTCCATGATCAACGTGGCCAATTGTTCCAACATTGACGTGAGGCTTACTGTAACAAAAAACAATACAGAAATCAACTGAAGCAAAGCTTCGAATCGATCAAAATAGAGAAAACCGGAGAGATTTGATTTGATTAAAAAAAAACTCACGTCCTTGTGAAAGTGGCCATGGATCTCCACCACGAAGCAACAGAAGGCGATGTTGAGTCATTTCCGTGGATAGAAGAATGATGAGTAATGGCTGATCCGCCTCGGCAACCCCAGTAGATTGGAGAAGAAGATGTTAAGAGGCGCTTGGAATTAGGGTTTCGGAGGACGACGGAAGCCATTTTCGGGGAATATCGGGATCAGCTGAAGTGGAAGCTAAGAAAGAGTGGCGGAGGAGGCTGTGAAGGTAGTAATTGGGTTTTAGGGGTTTTCTTCTGGCTTTCTCTTTCCAGAAGGGTTTTAGCCGTCTTTGCCGAACCAGCAGCCAACCCGATATGGACGGCGATTTCGGGTTACCCGGCTCAATCGTCTTGGAAATGGGCCTTATTGGACTTTGCTTGTCATTCAAGCTTGTTCAAACAGGTCCTGAGTCCAATCGCAGTTAACAGGCCCAAATCTAAAGCCCACAGTCGAAGGCCCAGCCCAGGGTCAGACCGGTTGGAGGAATGCCTCGAGTGTTTGGAGTGTGGAAGTAGAAGATGATGAATTGAGCTCTCGAGTTCGAGTTGAAGTTCTCATAATTTTTATTTTGTTTTATTTTTTGGTGGTTGTCCCGATTATAAAAGATTGATTAGATGAAATAATAATAATTTTGTAGTCTGATTGTATATGTGATCATTACCGTAATTTTCTGTATATAGTATGATAGCCTTATGACTACGATGTGCGGGTGAGGGAAAAATTCGTGTTAAAAGAAACATAATAATATGTTGCTTGATCGTTTGTTGGCCTCAGACTTTTAGTCCGATGGTACTTGAGATTATCATTGTAGTTTTCGTGAAATATATAGGAGTGTGGTTCTACTGGTCCATAATATTTCAAGAATATGATCGGTATGTGAGATCATGCGATGCTTGTCAGAGGTTGGGAACCGTATCTTGAAAGAATGACACATTTCAAACCATCGACCAAACTGTAGAAATCTCTTATGTATGGGGAATTGACTTCATGAGACTCTTCCCTAACTCCGTTTGAAATAATAATAATAATAATAATGAAATCATGATGGTTGTGGATTACATTTCAAAGTGTGGAACAACCATGATAGTAATTACTCAAAACATCATATAACAAACTTATCATAGGAAAAACACAGAGGCTCAACTTAATTCTCATTTGTTATTATACCATTGAAGGTTTAGTACTCTAATTTCTAACTGATGAATCCAAATTATTGGGTTTGGCCTGAAACTTAGACTCGAGAGTGAGTTGGGTAACACACGGAACATGTGAACCCCCCACCCCCATAACCTCAAAAAAAGTCGGCAAACATTACCTAGGTCACCGGTCCAAACCCTAAAGCAATATAAAAGTAAGTTTACTAATTTAAAAAGCACATTTCTATTTTAAAAATTAAATTGAAAATGCTCTAAAATTATTATTTTTATAATAAACAATTATCTTCTATTAGAATAAACAATTAAGTAATTTCTATATACTAAAAACAATTAAACATTATCCACAGAGTCCATTCCACATCTAAAATATTGAGAAAAACACGAGCGCAAAAAAATGGCTGAATAATACAAAGCTTTATCCGAGTGCAGTTAGTTACACATCGGCAAGAGCGAGCTCCACCACCGGAGAAGAAATAAACATCAAAAGGCGCTTCCTTGTTCATACTTTCTCTCCTTTACGTCTCTTGCAGCTCTATCCAATGCATCTCCACCTTCCTTTCTCTCATTCCTAGCATCAGATTCCATCCCCCCCCCCCCCCCCCTCCCCCGTGGTTTATTAATCTCCTTTCCAGCCTTTTTGATTCAGTTGCGCTTCAACTGTGTAATTTTGATCTATCCCCGTTTCCCCAATTTATCGTTTTCGAGCACAATTGAAAAGTGGGTTATGGGTTCCCATGAGTTTCTATCTGACCAGTGGTAGGTGATTTTGAAAAGAAAAGACTAGGGTTTCTGAGCTGTGTTTGGGCAAAGAATAGATGATGGTTCCATGGGGAGGAATTGGCTGCTGCTTAAGTGCAGCCGCCCTCTATTTGCTTGGGAGAAGCAGTGGCAGGGATGCTGAAGCTCTTAAGTCCGTCACAAGAGTCAATCAGCTCAAGGAATTGGGTATTCATGCTTTGTTTCTAAGCTGAATTTGTTGTATCAATTGTATATTTATATGTGGTTATGAGCTGATTAGCCAAGTTTCTTTTTTCTTTATCTGTTTGCTGTCTGGACAATCTGCTGGTTGAAAAATGTACAACAATAACAGGATTTGTTTTTATGCTTCTACTGTAAAGGGTGGAATGTACTAGTTCATGATGGATTTTGATCAAATGAGTAAACTTTTGAACTTGGCAGCGAAACTATTTGACGTTGAGAACAATCTCCTGCCTCTGGTTGTGGCAATTTCGGGTAGAGTTGGATCCGAGACACCGATAAACTGTGAGTTCAGCGGTCTGAGAGGTGTTATAGTGGAGGAGACGGTAATGTCAAATTAGATTTTGATATAGAGTTTACAGAAGTGTGTTAAAACTAATGTCTTGCATCTTTTAACTGTGTTATGCCTGCCTTCAGGCGGAGCAGCATTTTCTTAAGCATAATGATGCTGGGTCTTGGATTCAAGATTCGGCGTTGATGCTATCGATGAGTAAAGAGGTGCCATGGTACTTGGTGAGTGGCCTTCTTTCCTTGTTAAAAATCTGTTCTTTGTTGCTGGTTAGCATGGAATAAGACATGTCTCGAGGTGTAATGTTCACACTTAACTCTGCTTTATGGACAGGATGATGGAACTGATCGTGCTTTCGTTCTCGGGGCCCGGGGTGCCTCTGGCTTTGTGTTGACTGTGGCAAGTGAAGTCTTTGAAGAATCTGGGCGGTCGCTGGTACGTGGAACACTTGATTATCTTCAGGGCTTGAAGGTTTGTCCTTTTTGATGTTTTTTTTCTAGTATATGAGCCAATTGTGCAGTTGGTTCCTTTTCATGAAGTTTGTTCTGTGGCCTTTGTGGTTGCAGATGCTTGGAGTGAAGCGGATTGAGAGGGTACTTCCAACTGGAACATCATTAACTGTAGTTGGCGAGGTATTGTATTCTTTATTTCCTTGAAGCTCACTTATGTATATTGCTGGAGATCATACTTTTGTCCTTTTGCTGCATCTTATTTGCATGTCTGAACCAATAGTTAGTATGGATAAGGGTGGATATTGTGCGTCATTATTTGCACAATTGCTAATTAGATGATGAACAGTGAGTTCATAATTCATGCCAACTTTCAAATACTTTTACAGTCATTGTTGTGAATCTCCGATGATCAATTTAAAGTGAGAATTTTTGTGAATTTCTGATTATGTGTTTTCCTTAATCTACATGATCATGATATTAGGCTGTCAAAGATGATATTGGGAAAGTTCGGATTCAGCGTCCACATAAGGGGCCCTTTTATGTATCTCCTAAAAATATTGATGAACTCATTGGCAATCTGGGGAAGTGGGCAAGGTTTTTCTTTCTTAAACTCGATATCTGCTCAACAGTATGTGTTCATTATTAAAAAATATCGAACTGCAACAAAGGACTTCCTTCTAAAGCATCCGACTTTCCTGACGGGAATTATCTATGTATAATGGCAGGTTATATAAGTATGCCTCGGCTGGATTGACAGTGTTTGGTGCTTTTCTGATTGCTAAGCAAGCCGTAGAGTACATCATGGAGAGAAGGCGACGATGGGATCTACACAGAAAGTAATTACTCGCGTCATTTCCCTATATTGTTGTATGTGGAATAGAAAGATAGGCATTATAACTAGTTATTGCAGGGTTCTTGCTGCTGCTGCTGCAAAAAGATCAGGCAATCAAGACACTGAAAGTAAGTTTTCGAACCGAGAACGTCTCAAAGATGTTTCCTTTATTGACAGTTTACCAGACTACTCAGAGTTTCTGTTCAGGTTCGAATGCAACGGCTGAGGATGACTCCGATGGTTCAAAGAGAGACCGTGTTCCGGATATATGTGTAATATGTCTCGAGAATGAGTACAACGCCGTGTTCCTACCGTAAGTAACCGTACCCATCTCGTCTCTGTGCCGCAAATTGAATTCTTGATTGTTAACCGTCTTACTACGATGCGCAGGTGTGGGCATATGTGCTGTTGTACGACTTGCTGTTCGCATCTAAGCAGCTGTCCACTTTGCCGGAGACGGATAGAACAGGTGGTCAAGACTTATCGGCATTGACCGAAGATGGTATATGCATCGCTGAGAGTTGATTTTGGTTTTTGAGATACAGAGACTTGGAGGAGGGTGCTGAAAATCATCAGATTCTGCTGTCAGGAAGAGCTTTCAGGATTTCCTCGAAAATCAACAGATTCTGCTGTCAGGAAGAGCTTTCAGGGTTTCCTCTACTTGTGTAAAGCCATTGCGGATGATCGAAGAACTGCGGCGAACATTTCAACATCCCTAACAAACAAACAATTTTGTAGGGTGTGCATGAGTTGTAAATATAACAAGAGTTGAGAAATTTGTTGCAAGGTTCATACTTTTGGTCAGTTGGTTCATGGGTTGTAGATCTGACAGAATGAGGTTAATGTGATTTGGTTTCTGCCTGAGCTTTTTGCCCTTTGTTTATATAGTGCAATGATTAAGAACCCTTACGGATTACCGGTTAGCAAACTGGAAATGATAGTGGTAGGAGGTTGAATGTTTTTAACGGTAGAGAATTGTAGTTGAATTGTTTCAATAAGTACTAAAATTATTCAAAACTTATCGAATTAATGATTGAAGATAGAAAATTGGATGGAAAAAGATGGGGTTGAATACTAGAATCGATTGATTTTGATTCTTTCCCTGCTGAAACGACAATGTTTTCCCACCGGTGAATTGGGTTACCGTACACTTGGATTAGACTCGATTACATATCTACGTTCGGTCCATCAGCCTCCATAGCTCAACACTTACAATCTAGTTTCTTATAATCACAATACTCCGTTTCTTTAGTTACGTACTTTATTCGATTGATTCGTCCAAATTACTTGTGTTTTTGTCCAACTCACTCATGAAGAGTAGTCGATCGGGAGTAATCAGGCAACATACCAAAATGAATGGATGAATTCGATACCAAACTGATCATGTTGGATGCATTTCCAGCATCACCTTTTACCCAACAGTAAGACGGCAAACCATCCAATTCACAAATTACCAATTCCAACAGAGACTAATTCAGCAAACAAGTACCACAAATGACTTTATAAAAAAAAGTACAACAAATGAGCGCATCAGCCAGGTTGAGAAAATTCCGCACAGTTCAGCGAGTTTTGGTCTTTCTGGATGATGCTTGGACGCTAAAGGCTTGACAAGTCTTCCTCCAACAGCGCAAGGCGATGAGCGAAGGTACGACAACCCAGGAAGCATTTGCACCAATGTAGTAGGCATAGTAGTAAAAGGGAGTGGCAGCAAAGTTATCGCCTTCGAGATAAGCGGTAATGAAATAGACTGCAGTTCCATATAGCTGGCCTAAAGAAATAGCAAACTGCAGTATGTAGCTGTAGGACTTCCCCGCAGCAATACCATATCTGCAACAAACCATCATTTTGCAAAAACATATTAGAAAACAAGAAGCATTATCACTGTTAGTGAAACAACTAATGAGAAGAGATTTATCCATACACGGCTAAAAGGCACGCTGGACCTTCCAAGACTGCAGTCAATCCTTCCACAGAGACTACACCAGAATCTCTTGCTGCATATCTTGAATCACCCTTGCTGTATTCTTTCCCTGTGAAATGATTTGTTATCAAGGTATTAGATTGTTTTGGGGATTTGGATCTCTTCTCATAGCACTAGATCTGTTGAGTTAAAGGATTTAGACTACTCACAGACTTCAGCAAGAAAGAAGCCAGATTTGTCCTTGTAAAACTCGGGTGCAAATGCGAAATAGCCTTCGAGAATCAAGTGGGTGAGACCAGTGAAAGCCCACCAGCACATTAGCAGTCTGTCAAGTTTACCAATTTTCTTGCGGGAGATGCCTGTTTCAGTTCATTCATGACTCTGGAGTTACAGAACTTTGTACAACTTCAGTGTAAGAGTAACGAATTAAGTCAAGTAATGCGGAGTTGATAAAGATGAAATCTTAACAACATTGCAAACAGATTGGACAAGGGAGAAGGGAAGAAGCAAACCAGAGAAAAGCCAGACGATTGAGACGACGAGAAGAGAGACGGCGCCGAAGATTCCGAGGATAGCGGACTGAGACAGAAATGGAGGGACGAAACCCGGGAGTTTCAAATCCCTCGGTACATAGGGGTGCGGATGACCTGGTTCTTCCATATCTACAACAACAAGGAGGAGGACGATGATTTTGACTTGAGTTCAGGTGTTACTGAAACTTTAAAAACTATGGAAGTTTGAAACTTCAAATACTCTGAAAGTTTGGGACTGGATTACAAACTGATACTGAAACTTCAAAAACGCTACAGAATGGTCCCGAAATTTGAAAAATCTAATCTAATGGTCCCTGAATTTCAATCTAAAGGTCCAAATATATACTTGAGAACTCTGCCACTCTGCGCTTACAATTTTGTCCTTTTCTCCTGTTCGTTCAAAGAATGAAAAGAACAAATTAGTTCTCTTTCTGCTAAATCAAATGAAGCAGTCATTGTTCCGATCAACTTCCGGCCAGCGGGGAGAAAAGAAACAAACTTTCTTAAACCCGACCAAGTCGAAGCAGAAACAGAGGAAGCAAACACAGGAGGAGGAGGAGGAGGAAATCCGCAGTCCATTTCAAGATCTCAGCAAATGCTGCCCTCGAGGATGTCTCAGGTTCTATCTCAATCACTCTGCAAAACCCACTTCCAATGATCGTAGTAGTAGCAGGCGGAAGAACAATAATAACAATCAGAAGCACATACCACCTTTCGTAAAGCTCAACAAGCCCATTTCCTCTGCTAAAACCCCTAATAAGTCGAACCCAACTGCTGCCAAACCCAGTTCTAGGGTTTCCCCGTTGAGATCAGTGGGTACTCATGATGTAAGTAGCCTGAAGTCTGATTCGAATCGTGCTCGGTCTAATCCGAATTCGACTCCTTTAATAACAACTGGAGGTGTGTCATCTAGTTTGAATGTTGCAGTCGTTGAAGGGAAAGGCAAGAATGGCAGTAATATAAGTAGGCTAAAGTCTGGATCTGGAGATGTGGGGGAGTTTGATAGTAATCGAAAAGCTCGGTCTGATTTGAATTCCACTCCTTTAAGAACTCGTACTGGAGATGTGTGGTCTGGTTTGAATGTTACAGCCATTGGGGATGAAGGGAAATGTAAAGATAGTAGCAGTAGCTTGAAGAGTGGTAATTCAGAGAGTAGCAGCATTGACACGAAAACTCCTCCGCTTCATAGCACAGTATCTCCTGAGGAGATACAACAACAGTGTCCATCTTCTTCAAAGAGTGTAACCACTACACCTGTTTGCTATGGTGCTGGCCATCTTTTGTCTGGAACCCCAGACAAGAAGAAGTGTAGGCCTAGGGGCTTACTTGTTGTTGGGGAAGATATAGTTGTCGATACGTTTGACATTGATGATCATTATTCTGGTGATCTTTCACCATCTGCATTCCCTGTCAAGGCTTCAATGCATTGGCTTCATTCACCTGGTAAAGAGGACGCTGAGGGTAGTAGCTCTTGGAACGGTGCACAATATCGTTGTGGGTTGGTGCGCCGTGCTATAAACAAAGATTGTCCTCCTCCTTTGCCCTCTTCTAGCTGCAGCTACAATGCATCATCGGATATGTCAGACGAGAACACCAGGAGAATGGTACGTTCTTCTTGCAGTCAGTCTCCTGAATTTGGAATTAACAGGTAGAACAGTTCTCTGGATAGTTATAATGGTGTCATGATGTTTTTTTATTGTTCAAGCTTTTGAGTTGTAGGTAGGGTGATTTTAACATAGATGCCAAAAATCTGAGTTCTGAGCAAGCGTTCATATCTGCGGGGAAAGGGAACTAACTTTAGAATTGTTATATAAAGAATTTAGTAACTCAGAGTTGGTGGTAGTGATTTTCCAAGTTGCCTTGATGAATTGATCATGCATGCTAATGACTTGTTTGAAGATGAAAATCTGTAATCTGTCGGCATGTTTTTGCATTGAACCATGTAATTACATCTGAAAAGGCACCTTCTTTTTGCACATAAAAGGCTGATGGAGGCATTTTGTATTTTATTGTGCAGTGCTGACAGAACTCGGGAACTCAATCTCGAATAGCCAAATGCTACCTTGTTACAACTTCGAATTGTAAATTTTGAGCAAGAGCCTGCGAAGACTACGAAGAGGGATCCGGCAGTCTCGAAGGTGAAACAATGCATTTTGATGCCATCTTGAAGCGGATTCTAACCATAATTCATTCATGAATCCTACATAGTCTTTTAGATGTGTTCATATAGGGGATGTGGAGATGGATTTGCGTAGAATTGGCATTGTATAGGCTTGTTTTTGTAAAGGATGCCGATTAGTTCATTCGTTGTATAGGTGTACGTCTCCTAGAAGTTAGTAGTTGTTAGGTTAGACATGTGGGAAAGTTCATCCACATTTTAATGAGAAATAGGAAACTTCAGTCGATTAACACATGGTTGGTTCAAGCATTTATTTACGTATATTTGTGTACGATGTGACATAAGAACTCAAAATTTCAGATTAGGATGCAAGTATTGCTCCACTTCATGGTTAAAAAACGAACTCATGAACTATCACATTCTTCAACGTAAATGACCTTAAACAAATGTTGGTTATGAAGAACATTCTACCAGACTCTGTGACATCCCACTTCCTCTGAAAGACTGCTCGTGCCAATTAAACCGTGAGATCGATCAATGTGGAATATCCATTGGAAAAATTTGTGAACCCTAAGTACTCACCAAGACGGAAATGAATGGATGAAGCCGATACCAAACTGGTGGGTTGAAATCTTCAAAAGTTAGAATGTGATCCCCCAATCCCATCAAACAAGAAGGCAAAAGAACATATTTCTTGCTTCCTTTTCAGTAACTTTTATATAGTGTTATCCATATCCTTCACAAAGCAAGCAAACCCTCACTGGCTCCCAAATGGAAAGCATCAGCAAGAAAAACGGGTGCCCTCTGAATCACATCTGTCAAAAGCTCTGCAAGAAGGCAGTAGTTGCTGGTCCTACTGCTACCTCGGCTCGAATCGGCCCCACCCCCATCGCCACTAACAATGACAACACTCGCCTTCCCCCTACTACCCCGATTGTGGTGGCTGCGGTCCAGTCAAGGGCTGCAGGCACCACAACAGGAGTGGTAATTGCTAAAAAACCACACCCGTTAGAGGAAAAGAACAATCGAGTTGTGTCGTTCAAACCGGAGGAGACGACGATGATGGTGAAGTCGTCTGGGTCCATGTGGAGGAGAAGTTTGGGGACTACATTGGGAGGGTGAAGAATAAGGCTGGAAAATCGGTGTCGGAACCGATTAACCGACCGACTCGGTTAGAAAATCGGTTTAACCGAGGTCGAGGGCGGTCGCTGAATGGTTAAGAGTCATTGTTGGAGTCGGGTAAACGGTTAATCGGTTAAAACCGTAGGTTAACTCGAGTTAACCGATAATAAGAAAAAATCAATTTTTCTCCTCAAGGCGGTCGGTTAACTGATAATTTATTCGGTTAACCGGTGATTTGGTCGGTTAAATTCGGTCATTTAACCGACTGGTCGGTTATTGATCAGTCAGATTAACCGTGAACTCCGCTCGGTCAGTTAATTCGGTTAACCAATTTCAGTCAACAAAACGCTTTTCCCGACCGTTAACCAACGGTTAAAAACCAAATTAACCGATTTCCAGGCCTAGTGAAGAAGAAGCTTAGGACATTTTCCACCTTGAATAATAAGCATAATAGCTCAGCATCATTGATGTCAGCGGATGGCGGGAGAGACGAGTTCTCGGATTACATCAGCCATGTCAAGAACAACTTCACCCGTAATCCTTCAACTAGTACTGTTGCTAACTACATGTAATGTTTTCTGTGTCATGAATTGGAAAAGTCCTTACCTTTTCATTGTCTTTGCACTATTGAGCAAAAAATATCAAGCGAAAATGTCGTCAGTTTATTATTTATAGTACTTCAAAGTCATTGATCGAGGAAGTTATCATGATCCGTGACATTAAATGTTCTTGCCATCGACTTTTATTTGCCATACTTGATACTTGACATGTATACTTATAACATACAAAGTGTTCACTTTTCGTAGCAATTCGAGCCTTTGATCAGCTTAATTCGACACCGAGCTGAGTTTTACTAGTTTATGGGGTTATTTTCTTTGAGACAGACCATGTCAATCAATCAATGTGAAATCAAATGATATAATGGATTTTTAGGAAAATTGATTTTCTCCTTGAGTAGATTGAGAAACATAATTCCAATTGGAATCCTTGTATCATTTTATCCAAATTTCCATCCACAAATATTTTTTTACTCCAATTCAACTATGATGACATGGGTAGCAACGAATAACGGAACACTATTTATAGTTGTTCGATCCCAAATCGATGAAATACTATATAAAATATCTAAGCCCAAGTGAAATTGTTCTAGTGGTGAAGCGTGTGTCTGGTTACCCAAAAGTCCCGGATTCAAATCCAATATTCCCCACGAAATGAACACCAATTTATTTCCCGTCTTCTATCTTAGGAAAAAGAATATTTATCTGAAATCAAAGTTCTACACAGAGATTTTATAATAGTTAAGACCTCGTTTGGTATAGAGGAAATTAGGAGTGTTTTATCAAAACTCAGAGTAACAAAGAAATACTTGTTTGTTTAGTTTTAATTGGCCAGTGTTTTACGAAAACACTTTTCCTCTGAGCCCACATTTCCTCTAAAATGTGCATTTTTCAAATACATGGTGTTGAGGATGTTTTCTTCAAAACTCTAAGTTTTCGTAAACAATGGATAGATATTGCTATTATTACCCCCAACTTCCTTTACGGGTATAACGACTATAACAACCGAGGTGGAGAATAAAAGTGGGATATTGGTTTGATTAGCCAAAGTATGTAATATATTATTGCAATTATGTAATTTATATTTGGAAATACTATATGATTAGCAATGACATATTATAATATATGGTTGTAGATATGTACAAATATTAGTTCTTCTTCCCTGGCAAATACAAGTAGTGGTGGGTATCAGATTTGTTCTCGTTTATAGTTAGTAAAATACGGGACGAGTATGATACAATATTAATACGTTCAGAGTTTCATACATTGTTTCAACATAGTAATACGTTTAAATTTAGGCAACAATTAGAAAATTTTAAAATTTTAAAATTAAACGGCTCTATAATAGTACGAGAACGGAAGTTCTAAACGCATATAGTATGTATATGTGTATTATACGAGTATTAAACGAATTTTTGCTAACTAGAAGATGATGGGTCTGAAATTGGATTTCAAATAAGGGCATCATGGTCATTGCACAATAAATCCCTAACAAACTGAAAATTATATTTCAATTGCAAACCTTGTCACCAAACAATATAATTAGAATTACACAATCTCTGATTCCTCAATTTCCTTTTTTTTACTTTTCTCCCACTCTCCATTACTCCATACCAAACGAGGTCTAAAGACTTTTATACCCGCACATTGTCTATAACTCGGTGTGAAACTTATATGGTCATCAATAGTTGTTGGGCCCATTGTTAGTTGGTCCAAATCAACTACACTTTCAAGCCCATTTCCGCATTTTTCATACAGCTCACTTGTTCCCGGTACCATGCAAGGTGTAATTGTTACAGCTGCGTGAGCATAATATTTGAAACTCTTTAACATAATCCAGAAGCAACATATTTGAACTTTCTGGTTCAGAGAAGTGCTGAAGATTAAGCCCATTAATTAAGTAATCCCTGAAAGTTGAATGATTGTTCCCAATGTTAGAAACAGGCGAGTGAGTGGATGATAGCAGGACACTTAGAGCCAAAGGAGAGCCTACGTTTGGGCTCAACAGTTCCAAACTGATTCTCATCATTGGGATGCTCAATGCCACAGTTCGTCTCTCTGCTTCTGTTTTTCTTCTTCTTCTTCTTGAAAAGGAAATCACTTTTTAGGCAAGATCATGGGACTTGAGCTAACTGTGGAACCTGGGTGTTCGTTCGTTCCTACGTAGCGTGTCTCACCAGAAAGGCATAAAACGTGGGAATCAACTCTGCAGGATAATTGTACAAAATTCCACATGCAACACAAACTTTACAGTGCAAAAACTTTATTCCGGTACGATTTATACATCGCTAGTAGTTATCTTGAGCGGGTGTACAAGAGGTATATATAACCAACCGGTACAAAGCCCTAATGAGTCTGGTGCGTACCCTGTAATGTGTCGCAGCCCATGCACCTTAGAACGAACAGTGGTTTGGAGTTGGGTTAATCAGTCACACACGATTTAAGTATCGATATAATGTTAATAATCAACTCATTACACCCAAACAACAACATTGGCTATTTTATATGCAAAGTGATTCTTGTATGACTCATTCTACACAAAATTGTGTGGTGGCCAACAGCATTATTACATGAACAAGCAACAAGAAAGGAAAATAGCTTTCAAACCCATTAGGTCCTTAATTTCAAAATAAATGGAAACTTCTTCTCCTAATTGATTCTTACTCAATCAATTCGCCTGCATAATTTTGAGTATTTAAAGACTGGCAGAAGAGCAGAAATGTCAAAAAAGTAGAAGAAAAAGGCAAAGGGATCACTCCAAATTAAAACCCATTTTAAAACCCCAAGCTAAGTCCCAGATGAATCCGATTCCATTGCGGATTATGCCACCTGCTTCCCTTTTCCAGTTGAAATCGTCCAAACAACAACTAGCATTCGATCCCCACCCTCTCCTATCTCTCGCACATTTCCCTTTATCACCCATCCATAAACTCGAAATATCCGCCGAAAATCGACATGCAATAACATAGATAAACGATAGATTGAAAGAGACCACACGTCGATTTTATGTGGAAAATCCTTACGGGACAACACTGCGAGCATGACCACGACACAAACTCCATTATAATAAGAGAGTACGTACAACTTGTATGGATTTATAATAATTCTGCGATTTTCCGTACGAGATAATTGGTGAAAATGGATAGTACAATGAAAATTATACAAAATATGATTGGTTATCCCAACCCGTTTTTGAAAGAGACAACATATAAATTTTATGTGAAAAATATTTACAGGACAACACTATGAGCACGACAACGACGAAAGTTGCACTATAATAAAAGAGTAGAAGTCATATGGATTTACAATGATTTCACGATTTTTTGTACGACTAAACAAAATGTAATCATAATATGTGAAAACGGACAGTACAATGAAAGTTATAAAAAAATATGATTGGTTATTCTCGACCTCTTTTTTTGTCGAGACTAATACAATTTTCTCGTGTTGTGCTCCGTGGATTAATCGATCTCGAGGTCGGATACCATGTTAAATTCTCGTGTTCTTTCTTTTATCTTGTTTTTCGTACATTGTCTCATAGCCTTATATGATAACCGAGCGGTTTCCGTTTCGAATCTCGTTAGCCGCCAATCCGTGTACATGACTTATTAATCTCAACGATCTTACGAGAGCTTCCGTTTGAGGGGGCGTGTTAGTACGAATAATATAAACATCAATAAAAATCCTACCCCAACAATTCGGGTTATTGGGATACAACGTTTATCAACAAAGACTAGCCCTACAATTAGTACAAAATAAGAAGCATAAAATAAACATTAATTAACTAGATTCAAACTCTGATAATTCGAAATCATCAACACACAACTTTACCACGTCCAAAACAACTCTATTTAAATCAATCCAACCTTTTTTAACACAAAACAAAATTAGATCACCAAATTTCAACAAAATCTAATACTAACTTAGCATCCAAAGCAAATCCTATAAATTACACAACAACCCTTCAAATCAATTTCCTCAAACTCATCACCCACCATTAATTTTTCTCCCAAAAATTAAACTAATTTATCCCAAACCATGGAATGCACCAATTGCAACTCAAAGGCCGGCTGCCCACTGAACCACGTCTGCAAGAAGATCCACCAAGCATTCGCCACCAATCCCCGCCGCATCACCACCACCACGGCTAGCAACCACCACCACCGCCGCCGATCTTCAGCTCCATCGGCCGCGGTGGAGAAGCCTTCCATAAGGGTGATTGAGATCCAATCCAAACCACCGCAACCACCACCACCAACACAGCATCAACAAGAGAATCATCATCCTCATCATCATCATGGTGTAGCATTTGGGCCGTCGGATTATAACAACCACGACGACCACCAGAAGTCAGGGGTGCACATTGAGGACAGCTTCGGCGCGTACATTGGGCGCGTGAGGAAGAAGCTAAGGACATTCTCCACCGTTGGTGGTGGTGGTGGAGGAGAGCAGCGGAACCAGAATCGAAACAAGCACAATACGACTTCGTCGGATTATAAGTTCACTGACTACATAAGTCACGTCAAGAACAAGTTCGCTCGTACTCTGACCGCTGCTCCGAAGGCGCCCAAGTCGTATAAATGATCGGATTGAGTCGAATTGAATTTCGGATTAATAACTTCGTTTGTTTATTTGGTTTAAGATTTGATTGATGCTGTGTATCTCCTCTGTCTCTCTTGTGTTTAATTTCTTGCTTGTGTGACCATTGAATACTATTATGTATGATTTAATGTCTACTGTAAGTAGTTTGTTTTCTATTACTGATGAACTTGGTAATTAAGCTACTGTTATCAAATTTCCAAGTGCAGAATGCTACCTGATAATAAAGAATCAAAGATTACAATTGAGTGTTTGGTGCAACTTCAGTGTTATTTCTTTACTTTTTTTTGTATTTATATTTCTTTATATTTCTTTACTTCAATCAATGTGCCATGGTTTCTTGGCCAGTAACTTCAAAATAAAAATTCAACACGACAACGATATTTATTTGTCGAATGTACTAAATTCGAATTCGGTACATTTAGATCACCAACACACAACTATTCTATATAAAACCTAACTCTTTCGTCTCTTGGGCCTCTCTTTAATTGGGGCGGGGATGTGTATTGGGCTTCCTGATCTATGTACCCACTGGCGACTACTACTCAATAACCTGGGCTGAAACTTATGGGCCTTATAAGATACCCATAACGAGGCAGCCTACTTCCATTCTGTCCGATTGTTAATGTGGTTAGAATTTACAATCAATATCCAAAAGGTCATTAACGAATTGCTGATGTAGTGGTGTTAGGGATTTTACTTGGAAGAACGAAATAAAATTTGATTCTCCGTAATAATATAGAAAGAGGGATCAGATACTAGAGTTTAAAAAAAATACCCAAAAGGCCAAAATAGATATTTATTGCTGCAAAACCTCCTAATAAATGGATAGAGATTAGCCTTTCCATCATTCATTTTGGCCAACCTTGCACATGATTTTTGGCCGAATCACTATCGTCGGTGTTTGGTTTCTGCTAGCTTCTTCATTTAAACCAAGGAACAAGAACCACCAACAAAGGAGTGTGGTTTTGATGTGGAGAGGTGTTTGGCATATCATTTATTTCCATGTATATTTGATATGGAACAAATGTTTGAGCGACGAAAATGACTATAAATTAGTTAGATGTTTAAGTGGAGTAGTGCCGTTCGTAGTGTTTTATTTTGATGGTTTGAAAATATTATTGTTAGATTCATTAATGATGGATCCTAACTCATTCAGATTAATCATATTCAGATTTATTCAATATCTAAAGAGACAGATCAATTGAGAAAGACAATCGTCCTGAAAAATCATTAAAGATCAAAGTCTTTTTGAAGCCGTCATCAACGCACATCTGCCGTTATGATTAGGAGTGCCCCAAGGACGCCTAACCTTAGAAGGCCAATATATATGTGCCAAAACATAGCAACAGTTGAGCCATATGCCCAACTCCCTTGAAATAAATTGAAGTTCATCTAAGGTTGTCTCGCCTTGTAGGTTTCATTTCAACCGTGTACATGATCAATCGATATCTCCAATCAAATTGAGTATTGACAGGGGTAAAATGGTTAAAATATGTGGTAATTATCTATCATGTATATATACTAATTAATTTATAGTCCAAAAACAATGTACACTCATTCTA
The DNA here is from genome assembly GCA_030674075.2 of Linum usitatissimum. NCBI lineage: Eukaryota > Viridiplantae > Streptophyta > Magnoliopsida > Malpighiales > Linaceae > Linum > Linum usitatissimum. The sequence continues at coordinate 6,170,738 of JAUJYP020001374.1, forward strand.
TAGAGTCATGCTTAGCTAGGGATTTTAGAAAGATGTGTCAAGGGGAATCAATACAGCTTTTTTATACCCATAAAACACACTGACATTGTTTTCCATGCAGGCAAATGCGAGGAATTTGGCAAAATCAAGCGGTAAAAGTAGATACTTTGTTTTTCGTTACAAAAATACGTCCTAATTCCACCCGACTTTAAAGACCTGCGGACCCCCAAATTAACTACGTAACGGACTTATTTTAACCCATATAAACGGAATGATAAATTAAAAAAAACGTCGGGTTTTACAATTTTGTAATCAACTTTCCCAACTTTAACCCTTCATTTATCTCCTTCATTAGCAAGCATGGTCATTTTCCCTACGATCTTTTTCCAGAGGCATTTGCAGTCGTCATTGGTGATGGAGTTAGGGCGGTTGCATCTAGTGGTGGAGAGGAGCAGGAAGTCACTGGAGGCGGAGGAAGAGCTGCTGCCAGTGGAGTCGTCATAGGAGGCAGTGATGATAGTGTTGGAGGAAGAGGAGGTGGAAAAGGAGGTTAAGAAGAGAGTTCAGATTATTAAGATCCGAGGGGAGAGGTGGAAAGGGAGTAACTGGCCCTTGTAAAAGAGCTCATGGGCGGGGCAGATAAGAGGCAAGGATTTGTAAGGGGAGAGGGAAATTGTGAATTCGGAATCGAAAGTGGAGGAAGGATGGAACGGCGAGGGCGAAAGAGTTTGGAAGGTTTTTTTTATAAAGATTTAGGAGGATTTGAAATCTCTATTGTTACCGCCTCTTTTTTATTGTTATTCTGTTTTAATGAGGTGCTAAAGAAAGAAGGAGGAGGATAGGAATGAGAGTATTTTAATTTTTCTTTGCGTTGATTAAATATGAAATTCGGTATATAAATTTTACAATCAATTAAATTCTGACAAAAAGTAATTTCCCTCAAACAAAAACTCAACGAAAAACATAATTCCTTATTATATACTAAACTTATAATATCTAACCTTCATTAAAGTTAACCAACAAACAAATAATTTTCTGCACCATAAAAAGAAGCTCACATATATAAATAAAAAATAACAAAGATACTCATTTTAAAAAAGGTCAAACAAAGGCTTTAAATTTTAATAAACATTTCCTGACATATATCCTTTTCATTCTTTTTTCTAAAAAGAATTTAATTTATAGATTATGGTCTCCTTTTTGCACCCACGAAACCTAACACTCACGCTTCCTGCCGTCTACAAAACAAATTAAAAATCATAAACCTAATTTGTCTTGCATAATTAATATTTATCAACCTCAGCCTAATTTTGCTATTAACCAAAAATTAAGAGGGGCATGAAATGCTTGATATACCTAGACTCTCGACTCAGCACAACATAAAAATCGGCATATTTGTTAGGATCTTGAGCTCATCAACTCTTCCGGCTAGTATGATATTTTCCACTTTCGGTAAACCCATCCGAATTTATTTTTGAGTTCCTTCTAAAAAAAGTCTCATACTAGTTTGGTTGGTGTAGTCTTTTTTTAAACTAAACTTCTTGTGGTTTACCAATATGGTACTTAATTGGTACATCCAAAAAACCAATGTTATACTTGGGTTATTTTCCCAGCAATCCCTTCCTCAAACCAAAGACCTTTCTATAGCATCTTCAACCGCTGTTAATACCAACCGAGATACGTTGCATGACCTCTTCCCATGAAGACTTTCAGCACAAGAAATCACCTCATAACCTTTCTTCGGTCACGAGCAACCTTGAGGATGTCCAACAACATGTCGAGCTCCTCTTGATCTATCTCCGTCCCTACCTACCAATCAGACTCTGATACTACAATTGGGTGTTATTAAGTCTTCTCACCCTAAAACCTAGCTTAAATGAATGGGTGAAGTTTTCCCTCATACTTATAAACATCACACAACCCCTTTTATTTTTTGATATGAGACAACCCAAAAACAAACACGATGTTACACGTACACCACGAGTAATTAAACTCTATATATGTAAATGACCAATGAATTACAACCATAGTTGGGTGGAGATGCAAGCTTTTATTTTGGATGTTAATTAATATCCATTTTGGTCACGTAATTTTGAATGGGCCAATGAAACAAAGCTACGTACGTACCTCACTTGATCAGCCGCTATCAAATATTAAATATGATCATGATATCATGAAATAGTATCGTCAGCCTTTTGGTTTCCCAATTTGATATTTCCCCCATCTTTCCGTAATCCATTTCTCTTGCCACTTTGGGAAAATTGCAAAATGATCAAACATCTTTATTTTTTTTGTAGAAATGATACAAAACTTTTGTTCTGCTTCATTCGTCGGAATCTTATGGATGAACAATAAACTTAATTTGTTAGGATCGTGATTTAAGTTTCTGACCGATATTTCTAAGGAGTAGATGAGTCATGATTTGTAAGACCAAAATCAAACCAAACAGATTTGATTCCTAAACTAATCAAATCCAATTTTTACTACCTCTCAACGTCAAAAAAAATTTCTATTTGTTTCGAACGAATGTGTAATGTCAATATATATTCTAAGTATGGTAAAGCATATAGCTAGGATAAAAAGAATAAGTTAATAGCATGACTGGCCTCATTGGTGACTGTTGAGTGTGGCTACCAAACACGTTATAGTTTGAGTTATAACAATGTATAACTGTTCGAAATATCTTATACCAAAACATCACTCAAGATTTCACACCGAGGCTTCTTGCGGAGAGTTTCTCGAAAAGGAGAGGAGATCTAAAAGGAAAGAAAAGGCAAAGAAAGTCGTCACCTTTGGTAGCTCTACTTGTTCCAATGGTGGTCCATGATGAGTAGTGAGAGAGGCATATAAAAAAGGTAGCACTGCAACAAGCACATTTGAAGGATGAGAAGGTATATCGAGAGACCTGCGATGACAAAAGGACATAGCAACCAAGCAAAGTAGGAGATAATAACAACTTTTGTTTTGGCAAGATTCTTTAAGGAACATGCTTTCCACTTCCACCTCTCTTCCTCAAACTAGCAAAACCATATCTCCTACAATATCTTCTCATATCTTGCAAACAAGTCACAAAACAATAAGTTATTAAGATGATTTGATTATTGACATGGTATCCGAATCTTAAAAAATTGAAAAGTTTTCGTTTCGAATTCTGATAGTCTTTATTTGGTGTATATGACTTATTGTGTGAAGCTATGCAAATTTCAGCTCTTTTAAAAACTTCTGTTTAGGGGCATGTTAATGAATACTATAAAACCTATCGAAACTCTCTTCCAATAAAATTAAAGTTATTGAGATATAACAATTTTTTACCAAAAAAACAACCATGTATGTAATTAATGTGAGATTTTGCCTTCCAATTTGAGAAGGGGAAATAGTGGGTTTCCTGTTCATATATCCACTACCTTAATTCCCAAAGTACAAGTGAAAGATCCGATAACATGTAAATTGATAATAAAAAAAAGGAGTGGATGATATACATTTTCCCTCTCCACCATTCCATTGTCACTTACATACACTTTGCTAGTTGCTTCGATTTTGAGAGGTGAAGAAGTAACACATATTCCACCATAGAAAATGCTAAAAATCAAGAACTACTACATCTTCTATAGGAGATATTCTCACAAAAACATCATATATATGAACATCATCTATGGGATTAAATGTTAGCTAGTTGTACGTCAATCCTCTCACCCTCTTTGTCTCACAAGCTCCCACGACCACTCAAAAACTCGTACAATGCAAGAACCGAAAGCAAAAAGAGTGAAGATGGGACATTTTTTGTCATAGTTAGAGGTAACATCCATCCTACTCTGAGGAGGTCCAAAGAGGGAAATATCCTCTAAAATTATAGATTAAAAACGCAATGGTCGTGCATTTTCCACATAAAATTGTTTAGGGTTAAAGTTCTCACAAGAAGAATGGAGAAAAAGTGATATAAAATGGAGATAAAAAAGCCACTCTTTTATATTAGTGACATGCCTTCAATAAACCATTTCAAGTCCGTAACCGTAGAGAATTAAAATTTCGACAAATCAAAATTTAGACGTTAGAAACTTTTCACTGATTAATACCCAAATTGGACCCGATTGTAAAAAGAAAAGATTTTTCAATAATTTGATGGGGGAGAGTGTGGGGTGGGGAATTTAAAATGCAATTGACTTTGTTGCATTTTGAGTAAGTGTGTGGGGTGAGATCAGAGGCATGCAAAATTAGATCACTTTGGAGGACATTACTTGTAATTTACAATAATAATAATAATAATAATAATAATAATAATAATAACCCTCCTGTGTCATGTCAACTCCTTCTCTACCATTGACCTTTTATTGTTAATAATTGTGGCAATTGACCATTCTTTGGCCATGGCTAAAGGGTGCTAAAGTGACCCTTTGTTGTGGTGGAAACTCCCATGTGGCCATGTCCTCACATTATGAAGTATTAGCTTAAGGATTACATTTTTTTTTCAAAGAAATTAGCATTTGATTCAATTGGGATAACGACTATTTCTGTTTTGGTATGGTTATTAGTTCGATTAGCATTTGATTCAACTGATGATCTTTGATTAAATTAGCATTTGTTTTATTACTTTTTCAACGTTGTTGTAGGGATCGAACTTTGATTCGACCTTTCAAATGTAATATTTGGGATCACTAAAATATCACAAATTTTGAAATAACCAACTACTAATAATTTAGGTGGGCTATAATTGTTAAAAAGAAAGTACAGAGTAGTGTCCTTGTTTTGGTTAGTTTCTATATTTCAATAAATTTAGATAAATTTTAATATCTCAAATGTTTGATTAGATTTGTGTATTATTCTTCTATAAAAATTTAACAAATTCAAAGTGAAATAATAATTAATTACACAAGTCAGATTTTTTTTATAAAATAAATTAACATGCTCATAATACACAAGGATAATACGCATAAATCGAAAAATAATATAAAATTAAAAAGTTGTTTCTATTTATTTGATCTATAGATGCTTCCGTCTTTATTCTTTATTACTTTCCAATTCATTCAAAACGTACAAAAAATTGTAATTTGTTTGTACAGAATTGGTGGAAGTGAGTGCCACGTACGACTTTCTCTTCTCTTTTTCTTTTTTTCATATTAAAGGGGGTTGGCATAACTTTGGTTAAAGCCAACAAAACAGAGAATAGAATATTAACGATTCTCAACGCCTCTTTTGAAGGGTTAAAATGAACCAAGGAAATTCAATTTCGGAAATTAATCAAACTCAGCTACTGCTACGACGAGCTCCAACGTTCGAACTAATCCAAACATAATTCATCAGCCACTATTGAGATATGCTTCGACCAGCCACGACAATAACAACGATGTTGACATATTTAGCGGAAGTTGTTATAAGCTGTGAGGTAACGGATGATTCATGATAGTGGCATTGTTGATGGGTTTAGGCTCAACGACCCATTTTGAGAAGATACTAGAAGACCCTGATGGTCCACTTTCGAGAGTCCGATTTCTTGATTTTGATCGTTGTACATATTGGGATTTACAAATGATTCAATAAAACAAATAAACTCGAGATTGACTTGAACATAGGGTGCCCAATCACCATCTGCATGACTCAACTGTAGACTCAGGTCTAGATCCGACATAAGTCTAGTCACTACTCTTCCATTAACACGTGGTGATCAGGCCAATACAACCATAGCTTTGCTCCGCTACATGCTTATTGCTAGCCATACGCCCACATGCACACGTTCCAAAACACCTTCTTAATTATACGCTCGTCATACCATTTTATCATATCACCCCTTTCTTATTATACTCTTTCTTTTCTATAGACCGAGAAACCGTTTGTTAGAAACTCACAAATACCCACCAAAAAGGAAGGTTCGCTCATTCTCACCCAACTCTCTAATCGAACCACAACAATACTATTGATCCACCAATCGGCTGGCCAAAAGTGATTAATCAACTGCTCGTGTTTACTTCTTTTCACCTAAAACGGGTAAAAAAAAAGATCTACGTAGACTCCAGTAATTAGTTAGCACAGTAGGCCTTAACTAAGTTTTTAACTCCAAAAAAATGACAAAACTGAATAAATAAATAAATAAATAAAAAGGACCGCATGAAACCCACACGGCCGCTGCCTGCCATTGCCAGGGCAGCTTAATTATATATGAGCTGTCTCTTTCTTAATTTTTTGCTTTATTTTTTAAATTAATTACTTATTTAATTATGGTCTTCATTCCCTTCCTTGTAAATGGTACCTAAACTTAAACCTTATGTTTAAATAAATAAATAAATAAAAATTAGTTAATTAAGAAGAAGAATGTGTCCAAATTATTCAGAATTTCGTTTGTTCTATCTTCTGTCTTCTTATAGATTGTTGGAAGAAGGAACCACTGGTAATGCATCTGCTCGAGGGTATAAATTGAAGACATGTAGGTCAAGTGAGAATCTGAAAGATTGTCTTGTTTTAATTAATGATTTTTTTTTGGGAACTTGGGGGTTAATATATTGACAACAATTTCAGTTTTTAAATCATGAATTTTTGGGAATTTTGGGGGTTAATATAATGATGCATCGAGCCTACACTTGGAACAAAAAGGTTGATCGGGTGGCTCGTACCATTCGAAAAGGTCATGTGTTTCTGGGCTAGATTCAAACTTTTATAATGGTTGTTGTAGATTCGTTAATATTCATGTAGTGAGAAGAATAATTTAACCGTAAAAGAATAGTAATGGGAGATTAAAAAAGTTTTTTTTAACATAAACCTTCATTTTATAAGAATAATAGTTACAGACGAGGGTTTGAGAGGTACATACTAAGTTATTTTTCTCGATTGTATTAATATAGAGACTAAAAGAGTTATGAAAGAGTTTTTTTTTCTCACACTTGTGGTCTTCACACCAGGGCCAAGTTAATATTTTAGCAGAACTTGGTTGAGCGTCTAGGGATAGTTTGGATAAGTTATTTTGCATAGTTGATATTTTGGAGTAAAATAATTTTTTTTTATTTGAGAATATACTGTATTTATGAGGTGCAAGAGTTATGGGTGTGTGGATTATTTTATTTGGATGTTGAGTTATTTCAATGTAGTATTTGATAAATAAAAATATCAAAATACTCAAAATATCAATATATTTAAAATAGTTAGAAATTAATAAAGTATTTGAAATAACTTAAAGTGAATTTTTTAAAACACAATAGCTTCAAAATGGCACCTAAATTTTTTAAAGGCCGAATAAGCTAAAATCAATTATTTTTATCAAAATACTTAACTCAAATGCTTTTTCCAAACAATTTGATAATGTGTGACGATTTTCGTCGTAACACTAATGAATTGTTTGAAATTTTGAGGTTGATTCTATTAACGTCGATAAATTGGACATCATGTACTATTAAAAAGTCCCGATTGTCACAAAAAAAAATTCCGACGAAAAAAATACTACCTCGTCAACCGGGTTGCTGAGTCAACAATTTATTGACATTACAGTTGATCGACACGTATATATCTTACGTAAAAAGTTGAAACAAAAAAAGCACAAAAATTACCCATCTCTCCTCCCTCTCTGCTCCCTCATTCCCAGAACCTGTGCGTCTTCATTATTTTTATTTCTTCACCTCTTCTTTCACTCTCTTCTCCTCAACCCACCATTTCTCTTGAACACAAAAATCTCAACTAAGTGATTCAACCTCCTAAAATGGCGAAGAGGCGTAGGTTCTGGGAATGAGGAAAGAAAGATGGATTTTTTTATGCTTTTTGATTTTTTTTTCAACTTTCCACATCAGCTAGATACACGAATGGTCAATTACCATGTTGATAAATTGTTAACTCAACAAATTCCAGCAAACGAGGTGATATTTTTTTTTGTCAAAATTTTTTTGTTGACAATTGAGGCTAAATTTTAAAAATACAGTATATGTCGAAAAATTTCGATGAAAAAAATATTTTTGAGACAGCTCGTAACATATGAGGGATTTAGCCAAAAATAAAAAATATCCAGTGAACTCAATTTTTCTTATTGGATGAGTCCCACTAGCTTATAAATCTATGGTCCCCAAAAGAAATGATGCCTATGTACAAATGTACTTCAGATTTTTTTTGCTACGAAAAGGGAGCATCATTGATTAATATTTATTTAATAAAGTAAAAAACTTGAAAAGGGAGAAAAAGTTGGAATAATTGCGAGCCTCATGCCTCTTGTTTCACAAGCTACCATTCATTTACATTAATTTGGGATTCTCATTTATGATAATAATTAATTAATGGCATTTACTTATTTTGCCGTCGACGATGATTGCCAACTAATAGTTTCATTCATGTGATGTTATTTATTATTAGTAATTTAATTAAGTGTATACGGCCACGAGCATCACAAGATTCACGCAAAGTTACCCTTTTCTTTCTTCTGGTCAAGATCCGCCATTTTCCCATTTTTATCAACTTCTCCGGCGAACACATTCACCGGCGAGCGTTTGAGGGTTTCCGTACAATAGTAGAACCAGTATAGCTCATCATTATCGGCGAGAGAACTTCAAATATAAAAGGTTATTGGTATAAAAATTTGGACAAAGAATTTCAATAGTGATTTATATGTGATTTTAAGTGAACTATTATAAAAATAAAAAATATTTTAGGTTTTTTTAGTGAAAATATCCAAATTTGTTTCTAATCATATTAACTACAAAAATAAAATAAAAGTAATTTTGATTTTAATTCTCAAACCTCTAATTTTCTCTAAAATATATACTCTTTTTAGGTGATTTTTTAGATTTGAAATCACCGACAATATTTTTTTCAGACTTACAAAGTTATTTCTCTTTCGATTTAAGTATTTAAACAGGTGATTTACAATCCAATCTCCATTAAAATCCAAATCATCCTTAAATCACCCGACTTATCCAATCACATATCCAAACGAAACTCTCGACATGAACTAAAACTTCTTTTTCCAAAATATGATATTTCTTAACCAACTTAACTCGGACAACTTTCCAATTTTGTGCCCCCCAAACGAAATTATACTTAAATATTTGGTTGTCAAATTAAATACAAACAATGCCTTAATTATTCTTATTCTTGTTATTGTAGACCACGGCATGATTAATTCACTATATTAAGTTTAGAAGTACAATATATTTTGTCACTTCTACAAGACTTTCTAGCTAATGTAAGGCTGGTGATAGGAAAGATTCATACAAGAGCATCCAATTTAAAAGGTTAACGACCCTTCGAGCATTAATCTATTTATATGAGTTCAATCATCATAGAAAACAATATTATTCGAGGTCTCCGTCATGATTTTGTTGCTCTGTATTCTCGACATAATTCGTTTCACATAAGTACTTTATAAAAATATTGCGAGATTGATTTTTCACGATGGTAAATGATCATCTAAATAGAATATAATGGAGAGAAGTTATTTGAATGACAAACTCAAAATTCTATAAATTTATTATATACTGGACTGCTCTACGTCGCCAATTAAAATAAATCCTCAAGAATCTAAATCACGCCAAGTTGATGACCGAAATGTTTTTGTTGATCGGCCCTAACACGCCTTCCTGAGGTCTACTTTCCCAAGTTTGATCAACGATCGAGTCGGCAAGCTAAGTTCTGGCATTTGAGTCGAACACAATACTACAATGTGCCTTGAACGGACTAGCTAGCAAACTTCATATGTACCCAGACTCTAACAGGCCCGCAAATCCCTGATGGTCAATATCCTAAGTGGACTGAAGAAAAACTTAATAAAAGTTTTGAAATTATTTGTAACGGTCCTTACAACTTATTATATAATTATTAAAATCTAACCGAATATTTATCTGAATGTAATTATTTTAACTTACAAAAGATCGATCGATTGTTATGTTTTTACCTTTGTACAGATCACAAGTCAGCTCACAAACATTCATGTTTCTCCCATTTTAATGTCTACATTGGATCGATTTTATTTTATGATGTTAAAACTTCACCTAAACTGAAGAACAGAGAATCTACATTCATGGTCCAACAACCCTGGTCCTCCAAATCGAACCGGAACTTTCGGCTAACCGAAAAGGCACCCCCACCCAACCACCCACCAACAGCAAAATATATACCGCCCCATTGTCCACTCCCCAACGCCACTTCCCTTTTCTCTCTCCCTAAAAAAACTCCCAATTACCATTTTATTCCCCCAAAGAGATCACCAGCTCATTTCCACCTCTCCGGCGATTACTCCAACCAAAAAGGGGGGAAATCACGAGAAGGAAACTAACTCCATCGATGCCGATGGCGGCGGCAGTGCAAAGGTCTCCGACGAATACCGGAGATCGAGCTGTGGTACCGGTCGTCCAGGCGGCGGGCGCAGCGCCGGTGATGATGACGACGACGGCGGATGCTTCATCCGCCATCGCCAAGGACGCGATCCTGTCCTGGTTCAGGGGAGAATTCGCCGCCGCGAACGCGATTATCGATGCATTGTGCGGACACCTGGCGCAGGTAGGCGGCGGCGGAGGTGCTGGATCGGACTACGAGGCGGTTTTCTCCGCCATCCACAGGAGGAGGCTCAATTGGATCCCCGTGCTCCAGATGCAGAAGTACCACTCCATTGCTGACGTGGCGGTGGAGCTGAGGCGAGTGTCCGAGCGGAAATCGCCGGAGAAGACGGCTGATAGTAAGTTGAATGATAATCACAAGGAAACAGAGGAGGTTGTCGTGAATGTGAAAGATGATTGTAAGGAAGCGGTGGAGAGTCAATTGGAGAATGGAGACGGCGGAGTAGAGGTGGAGGCTTCGTCGCCGGCGGCGGAAACTACGGTGGAGGGTGGCGAAAGTGACGGTACTGAATCAGGTAAGTTGCTATAACTCGTGAATTTTGACTTTCTATTTAATTTTTTCTGTTGCCTTTTCATCTAATTTTAAGTTTATTTACTTCAAATTTAGAATCCTCTATTTCCGTCCTTCTTGGAAATTAATGAACGGAGAATTCAGAATTTGACTCCCCAGATTCCAAAATTAAAACAAATTTGAAAATTCCTTTTACCAAAAGTTATTTTTTTCCTTCATAAAAAAATAGTTTCCCTACAATTTTTGGCCACTTTTGGCTTATTTTTTGGAGGAGTCTTCTTGAAGCTCTCTTTCAATTTCCCTACGTCAGCAAGAAAGTTACTGTCACCCTTTTTCCTTATTTGTTTTCAAGAGTTAATATATGAAATATTATTAAATTTTAATTTACAATCACATTAATCATTAAATTATGGTATGTTCATTAAATATTATTAAATAATAATTTTTTTAGTTAGATAGAATACTGATATAATCAAACACAATAAATATTTAGGAGATAAATCAACTTTTAATTCATCATCTTATTCCCTTTAAAGAAGGGTATGGATATTAATTCAAGTATAGATGTTAAAATAATTAAAGTAATTTGTCGAGTTGAAATTTTAAATGATGAATTGACTGCTTATTCATCTTCTAAATATTAATTCTAGTATACCACATTAACACTCCATTCAAAAAATAATTTAATTTGTTGGTTAATACGATCAAAAATTAAAATTTAGTGATTTATGCGGTGTATTTAACTCGTTTTAAATGCTACACTCTCCAGTCTTGCATTGTGGGCGGGCGAGGAAGAGGAAATAATACGAAAACAATTTATAATTTATAATTAGTTATTAGGCTAAATCGGGCACACCAGATCCAAGATTTCAATCTCGGGACATAATAATGACATGGAATTCCTAATAATTTAATTAAAATTATGCGCATCATAGGATCCATAATTCAGCGCACATGTTTGATAAAAAAAAATATACAATTGATTGGTATGGTTTTACCTGATCGGAGCTCGAAACGTTTAGGATTGGGTTTATGGTTAGTGGGTCGAGTATTTCAAGGAGAAAGTGTGGATCTGGTCCTGGCAGCAAAGTTTCGGGAAGATCCCTGACGTCCGCTGACTCCTTATTAGAAACCGGCCTACCTGGAGATGTGTGCTTTTTCTCTTCAATTGGCGTATGCGATGACAGCCGTCTGATCTCCATCTGACGTCAACTTGGCCCACCCGTCGCTTTTTCTGTTGGGTATTCTAATGTTTCTCTGACCGAAGATTGAGCTTTAGTTGACCGTGGTACCCAACTCCCGGTGGCTGCGGGCTAGACCATACACGGCAGCACAGTGGTTAATTAATCTTGAAATTGTGATTAGTCGTTAAAGTGTGTTGGATTAGTCTAGGGGTAAATTTTCTGATTTTTAGGCATGGAAATGGGTCAGAGTCAGATGGGTCATAGCCAGAGTGCGAGATGAACCAATTTACCTATCGGACCAAATGATTTTAAAAGCATAATAAAAAGAAATTCAACTTTTTTCGATGAATATCAAACTTTATTTCACCAAAATCGCAAACCAAGGATTGCTATTTGTACAAGCTAACCTAGACAAAAGAAACTACAAAATTTATTATTATTGCCTATACAAATTTTGTATAGAACGAATCGAGGTTGGGACAGAGCGGGGCGTAAAAGATTAGGGCGAGTACGAATCGCAATTCCAACGGATTATTTCGGTGGGAACTCTTTTGTATAATAGGTGGGTTTATACCGAGCTAGGCAGTTGAATTGGTTCATTGAATGAGACGTTGGAGTTTGACTACGGAACATAGAGATTCTAAGGCTGCGGGCTAGACTAAAATCCAAAGCAGTCACATTAATTTACAAATATGGTTTTAACTCCTAGTGTAACATGCTATGATTGATTCATGTACCATACTATAGTTGTGTAGCTATGTGTGTGAAAGGATGTTAATCACGATTATTTTGATGGGGACTTGACCGAACCGGGCAGCCGGGTCAGTGGGCTATTGGTCCATCCAATCCAAGATTCGGATCCAGTACAGGATTATGCGTTTGCCCTTTTTGCAGATAGGGTCGTTTTCAATTTCCCACGTGGTAGATAATAGAGCTGTCCCGACTCCTAATTAATCTCTCTACTAATTACTTTTCCCCAATGTTGTGGGACTACTTAACTTATCGTTGTCTGTTGTTGTCTAATCAATCATTAACAACAACTTGATAGAGTTAGAAAATTCTGTCAAAATTCAAAAAGTTCATCTCGATCTTTAGACGATCACTCTAACAACAATGTACTCTTCTTTGTTCGTCACGATCATGGTCTAAAATTTGAGCCTCTGCCGTCGGAGCTCCCACTATCAAAGTCAAAGTTGTATACCCACAACTTTGAATGTGCTATTTATCGTTTTCAAGTGTTGAAATTGACCATAGTTTTTGCTAAGTGGTGACAAAATCATTACGACTTCCTTGGATATAAGATTTATGTACATATTCTTTTTACTCTTGATCCAGTTCTTGTTTGTGTCAAAATTGTAAAAATCAAATGCATGTTTTAAGCCTCTAAAGGTGTTAGTAGTAAGCTTGAGGTTATAACCTCTTAATAATTCGAGTTGGTAAGAGACGATATAATTGTTTTATAAATTATGTCTCACGTGAAATATTTACAGGTCGTTTGTTTTTTAGATATGGAGGAGATTTAGAGAGTGATTTCGTGGGCTTGGGTGATTTTAAATCTACTTGTTGAATTTAGGGAAAATAGGATAAGTTAGGGCTATATTAATAATTTTAAAATGAAAATTCCTCTTTTAATTTGTAAAACTCTACTAAGCAAACAAAATATTTACGAAATCACTTTCATATTTAAAATCATTCATCAGACGATACGAGAAGAGAAAGGAGAAAAGGAAAGAAAAAAAGTTGAGTGGGGGAATATAGTAAGTAGTAGGAAGGATGGAATCATAACGTGCGGCGCATGTGGGCAGTGTTTGATACTTGTTTATTGTGTGGTGGGAGTGCAGGAGAAGGATGTGAGCACAAAGAGGAGCCCAACAATAATAATAAGATTACTAGTATGATTGATATATGCACCAACCATCAAGATTGCGATGCTCGTCCTACTCACATCAAGTTGACTAAAGGCTTCTCCGCCAAGGAACATGTCAAAGGCCACATGGCGAGTTCCTCTTCTTCTTCTTCTTCTTAATCTCACCTACTGCGCATAACTGATTAGGAAAACGGATGATTGTTTTCAAACAGTATGGTTACTTACAGAAAGTAAAAGGTGTGTTTTCTTTCTGCAGTAGGGTTACTTTGCTGATTCAGGGATGTTTAATTTGTTGCAGGTGAATGTTGTGAAAGGGCTGAAACTGTTTGAAGATGTGCTCACTGTCTCCGAGCTCTCCAAGCTGACCCGTTTCGTCAACCAACTCCGTCTTTCTGGACAGAATGGCCAACTTACAGGTCTGCGAATCTCAGCGAACTTATGGATAATGGATTCCTTCATTGTTGAGACAGTCGTATTGATTTGTCCTTTGCCGTTTTGGATGTACAGGTGATACGTTCATCCTGTTCAACAAGCAGATGAAGGGGAACAAGAGGGAGCTGATTCAGTTTGGTGTTCCGATTTTCGAGCACATCAAAGAAGATGCTAGCAACCAAACCTGTAAGGATATACCATATCTCTGTATTATCAGAAATCGAGTGTTATAAACAGTGTTGAATTTGTTCTCATGGTGTGATTTGGATTGTTCGGCAGGCAATATTGAACCAATCCCAGCTCTTCTTGAAGGGGTGATCAATCACCTTGTCCAGTGGCATCTGATCCCTGAATATCGAAGGCCGAATGGTTGCATCATCCATTTCTTTGACGAGGTACTTCACTTTTACCTTCATGTGTCTCATCAGTCTGCTGCATGAATAAGAATCTGAAATTTTTACTACCGAATTGCAGGATGAATTCTCGCAACCATTCCAGAAGCCACCTCATGTAGACCAACCAGTAGCCACCCTTCTCCTCTCTGAATCAACCATGGCATTTGGCCGCACTCTTGCTGGTGACAGCGACGGGAACTACAGAGGTCCTCTGGCTCTTTCACTGAAAGAAGGGTAAATATCTTAATCATTCTGCCAAAAAGCTGTTGAGAATCACTGTGTTCCAATAACTCGAGTTGGCGGGAGATGGTTAATTCAATACCGGTTTTTAATTCTTTATCGACACTTCGTTTCAACAGCTGAGATTTGCACACAGTAAGTATTGTGCAACAGGTTCAGGACTACAAGAATTTGAAACGGTGACCTATTGTCAAACAAAGGCCCTGACACCATGTCATGACTTATTGCGACATACATCAATAATTCGAGTTATTTGGATAAAATTTGATACTGATTTTCTATTATTCATTAGCACTCAGATTTTTTCATCTATGTTGCAGGTCACTTCTGGTAATGAGAGGCAACAGCGCTGACATGGCAAGGCACGTAATGTGTCCTTCCTCAAACAAAAGGATCAGCATCACCTTCTTCAGAGTCCGCGAGCTGCCACCCATCCAAACCCACTCGCCACCGACGAGTCCAATGAGCACCGGTGCACTCACAGTCTGGCAGCCAACAACAAGCCTTCCATACAACAACGGATACGAAACCATGGACACAATACCGCAGTGGGGTACAGTGGTTCACGCCCCCGTGGTGATGCTAGCACCCATGGCTCGCCCCGTTATGGTAACCTCGAAACGAATGATGCCACAGGGCGGAACAGGAGTCTTCCTCCCATGGGCTGCTGCTGCTGCTGCTGGTAATACAAGGAAACCTACAAAGCAACTTCCGCCACGAGCACAAAGGGCCGGGCGTTACTTGGCATTGCCTTCCGCGGCGGTCGAGACCCGCCACGTGGCAGATTCGTCCAACGAGACGGCCATCAGCGTCGGAGGAGTATCCCCATGATTTGAAGAGCAAGCAAATATGGTTAATGAAGAACCTATATTTTCCTGTTGTTACGGGAAAAAATGTACAAACGAGTAAAGATTTGGGGGCTTTTTATTTTTTTTACAGTCCGTTTCAAAGTTTCAAAGGTTGATCCTTTGTTTTTTTTAGTAGTTGGTGAGCAAAGAGAGATACCATACTAAGATTGGTTTAGGAGAATGGAGTGTGTACTGTAGGGGGGATAGCTGAGTTTGGTGGGTTTTTTTCTTATGATTTCGGTTTGAGATTTGCTGGGGTGTGAATTAGCAGCTAATTAAGTAGAAGCAGAGTTTTTGTATTTAATCAAAACAGGATTGTCTTTGCTGGAAAAATTGGAGTTACTGTTATAGCTAGAGACAGTTTCGAACCAATTCTGTCGAGGAAACATACTCTGTTTCGGGTAGCACAGTTGGGTGTGTTGTGTATCTAGAAATCTAAAAGTACCGAGTTCGTATCAAGCTGCACCCTAATTCTTACATATAAACACTAATCTTATGTTTAATTTTGCTTCTTATCTTGTAATGACCAATAGATACTCCCAGGAACATGCTCAAATTAACAGGCAGCATCATCATCTTTAAATATCCCAACTCAAATCCTCTTCTTGCTCTGCAAAGTTCTGGTTCACGGTACTCTCTTCTGCCCTTAGGTCTTTAACGTCGTCCCAACTTAGGTCTATCTCCATCCTCTGCGGGGTACGTTAGGATGTTACTAGTTGATATTGGGAAGAAGTATCAGGGTTGTGCTTGAGGGCATATTAATAGTCGTAGGCATATAATGTAAAATATCGTATAGGTTAGGTGTGTAGGGTAATGGTCGATGATGTGTCATAAATATAGTAATTATCGTGTCTTGTACCATCTTCTTTTGGCATGGCCATAGTTGACACATGACAGATAGCGGCTAGTGACTTAGGTCTAGCTGCCACATGTCGGGCGATGATTTGGTGATTAAATCTAAGCAAGATATGATCGATAATGATGAAGAGCTAAGATACGCCTAGGCCAGAAGCTTGATAAGAAGGATGGTTGAGCCACCATCGTACGGGCCACTGTCACATTGAGGTAACAAGTAATAGAAGTCAAAGGCCTGGTTAGATAGCGGTAACTGGACACTGGTCCTGAACGCTTGGGCTTTCTGGCCCTTGGGTTTGGCCCATCAGTCTGTAAGCTCAAATTGTACATTATGGTCATAGTAATTATCAACTATATTAGATTTTGCAAAGAGGTTTCAACCTTGTGATAATTAAGCAAGTTTCAACCTTATGTTCACAAGATAATCATTTAATGTTTTAAAATATTTATTTCCAAATTTTTTTACAATATTTTTTCATAAAAAGAAGACTAATTTTTTTTATAATCAACCCATTCTAGAAAGAGTTGTGATTTGGTTGATGGACAGCGCAAAATCTGCATGGATCGGTTAGGTTTAACCATACCATTGACATTTGAGTTAACGTTAATTTCTTTGGTAATGTCGGCTACACTTTTACTCTCAAATCAACACGTCCAGAAAAATATATCCTCTTGAAGAATATGGTAGCTGCGTCACCTGAGAAAGCCTATTACATATTTTTCCAAAATTGCAAAATCTAGACTTAAGTTTTCATATCCGTCGACTTTTAAACTTGAAATTTTGTCGAGAATTTACAACGTAGGTTTGTACGTAGACAGCTTCGTTGCAACATTGACTTTAAAACGTAGGTTGAGTATGAAGGTTGAGAGATACAAAATGTAGCACCACACCTACAGTACATGATAACGTGCATTGCTAATCCAGCGATGGCGTGAGCCGAATAATTGATTACAACATAGAATGCAAGAAAGTCGTGCAACGTTAAATTCCCACTTCCTTAATGTCAAATCTCAGACACTTATTTTGAAAATGTTTAACTTGTGTTCTCCACACTCTATTTTGATATACTATTTACTTTTTTAAAAAAGTTATAGGTATAAGATTATGCCCTCTTGTTTTAATTTCACGACTTAGAGGTATTAAATTTAAATTTAGTTATACAACACATAATAAATTACATAAACTATGTATATGTTGTATTATATATATATATATATATCAGATAAAAAATGAAGCTATTGAGTGTTTATTTGTGGGTTGTACAAAATTCGAATTTGATACCTCTTTATCAATACACCCAATGGTGGAACCGGGAAGGAAACATGCACTGAACTGGATTTAAATTGAATATGTGTATTGAGTAATCAATTGACGAATGTATATTTTATAACCTAATACTAAAAATAAAAAATAAAATTAATTATACAACTTTTAGTACAAATATATATATGTGCTACCGGCGATTTTTCTTGTTATATATTTGAATTTTTTATATGAATTTAATCTAAAAAAATAAATGAGATTATCAAAACTTTACATAAAATTTAGTATTTGAGACCAGAAAATAAAGATGGTCGCGACTCTCCCTGACTCCTTGTAGTTCCAACACGACCAAACACTCAACCAAATTCGAGATTGTCCTGAGACGAACTCAAAAAAATTCTAAATATACATACACCTAAAATCAATGCTCCGAATTAGAACTAGAGTGAGTGGGAACTCACCTAAACCGCAGAGGTTGATGTTGGTATGTATATGTATATACTCGCTTAAAAAAAGTCATTGGCATCTCTGTGGCCATTAACTTCTTCCAATCTTCCGAGTTTCATCGGTCGGAATTTCACTCCCCACCGCCTGAATCATCAACGACGCCGCCCAATCATCAATCAATCATCGTCTCCTACTGACTACTCTCCTTTGATAAGTCTAATTCTTCAATACAGATAGTGCTGTTAAGTTTTATTTATTTATATATTTGGCAGCAAAGGCTGTGAATGATGAAGCAGAAAAGGTTGGATTTTGTTCATCCTAGAAAGGTTATGCCAACAATTGATGATTCTATAATAGATGCTCCTAAGACATCTGAATCTGATCTAGAGATTGATGAGCCTTCATCTCCTATTGTTTTCATGGATGAGGTTGCAAATGTTCTTGATTCGTCGAAATTGAATGTTGATGAGCCATTTGTTTTTAGTTGAAACAGACAATTAAGGTTTGATCAAGGGGAGAAAACAAGTTCTTGGATGAGATGATTCATCAATCTAAACTTTTTAATAGAAGTCAGATCGAACAAACGTTGGACTTGGATTAAATAATACGATTCCTCTTATCACTCGTATGATTTCGCGGCACGATCATGCATACGGATTACCACTACTAGTTTCCCAATCAAGGTTGGAATAACCTCCACTAAACTAACCGGTAATGAACACCGAGAAGTACATACCCTTGAAATCATTTGCAACTCTCTATCTGCTTTTGTTAAGGGGAGGCAGACTGGTTAATTAATACTTACCACTTAAAAAATACCTCTTCTAAATAACCTTCAAAGATTGATTTAAGAAAAGCTTTCGACTCGGTTGATCATAACTTCCTGTTGACTATTCTGAAAGCTATGGTCTTCCCAACTCCCTTTATGTTTCGGTAATTAATGTTCAGTATTGACTTTAACAATATTTTCAGAACTTGAAAATTTATGTCGTCGAGTACCATATAAGATGATATTTTTTATTTATTTAATTTTATCACGAACTCTCCACTTGGCCAAAATCCGGACTAGTCCACCCTGATTCAGCTATGTTGTGAGGTTGATCCATGTTTTAGCTGTTAGTTTCGATTTGCATGATGAGTTCTTGGTGTAAACATTAGGCATCAATAATCTTTGTCATTAGGGATCCACTTGATAGCCATGAATGAAAAGTGGAGAAAAGTAAAAAGGATAGAGATTAGGTAGACAAACAATAATTAACTAATCAATCGTCTGTCTGAAAGCACATATCACACTCTATAAATACAAGCCCTCCCTTCATCTATTTTCTGCATCCCAAAGTGTCTACACACTAGAGACCATGGCTGTAGTGTCGATGTCTTCCCTTGTAGCTTCTTCGTTAGTGGCAATAATGCTATTATTCGCCGGAGCGAGCTACGCGCAGCAGCTCACTCCGGCGTTCTACAACCCGACGTGCCCTAATTTGGCCACCATCGTCCGCCAAGTTCTTCAGAACGCCGCCATGACCGATCCTAGAATCGGCGCCAGCATGATCAGGCTTCACTTCCATGATTGCTTCGTCAATGTTTGTAAACCCTAACTAAACCCTCGTTAACTTTTTTCCTACTTGGAAGTGGTTTTTATACATGTTCTTCTGAAATTTCCAATTTACCCGAGAAAAGGTTGAAATCCAACAGAACTAGTTACAAATACTTGTGAATATTGTCTACTATGTAGCATGACGTCCTCTCGGTTCCGGCCCAACCCATTTTCGGACAGATAGCTATGAAATCACTAGGGAAACTAATTCTATGTTGAATGTGTAGGGATGTGACGGATCAATATTGCTGGACAACAGTGCGACGATAGTAAGTGAGAAACAAGCTGCTCCTAACAACAACTCCGTTAGAGGGTTCGAAGTCATCGATCAGATGAAGACCCAGGTCGAAGCTGCTTGCCCCGGGATCGTCTCTTGTGCCGATATCCTCACCATCGCTTCTAAAGAATCCGTTGTTTTGGTACGTAAGATTCTTCAAACTCATGCCACGGGATCTTTAGGTTTGATCCTCGTCACGGTCTTAACTCTCTTTATGGTATATGCCACAAATTTTGATTTGGTTTATTTGTTTGATTGACAAGGACATAGAGCTCGTTTGTTTTTCTATATATTTGGAGGAGATTTGGTGTGTAATTTTATGAGTCTGAGTGATTTGGTCGATATGTCACGTTTGATTGCGAAATTGAAATGAGATTTGGGAGGGATTTCTAATTGTGGCTTCCTATGTGATATAAGAGATGATGATTTGAAATCCACATTATAGACGAGAAATTTGTCAAAGTTCAAGTGATTTAAATAGAAAAAGGACAAAATTGCCATATTGAATTTAAGGAAAAGAGATAATATTTGAGGTGTGTTAGTCATTTCTCTATATTTCAGAAATTATATTTCCTTTTTAATTTCCAAAACTCCACAAACAAATAAATTATTTACAAAATCTCTAACTATAACTAATTTAAATCATTAGCTATTTGAAATTATTATAGACCAAATTTCAAAATAAAAAGAAATTATACGTCGTTGAATTTTACCTCTCACGACGTATAAAAATAAATAGTGTTTTGATTTGGGTTTTGAACTATGTATATATTTCATATTAGTGGGTTTATATATATATATATATATAATTGTTTGTGTGGCTTGTTGAGATTTATTATTGTTCTAACCTACATTTGTTGTGTATTTTTCTTGGGTAATAGGCAGGAGGGCCGTCATGGGCAGTTCCGCTGGGCAGGAGAGACAGCTTGACGGCGAATAGGACTTTAGCAAATTCAGCACTCCCACCTCCCTTTTTCACTGTCCCTCAGCTCAAAGCCGCTTTCAATGCTGTCGGTCTCAACACCACCACTGATCTAGTTGCCCTCTCTGGTATGTCAATCTTGTCTAGTACAGATCATCTCCAATCAAATCCAAAAACAATCAAACAAGACCTATTCTAAATCACCCCCAAATCAATTCCTTCATCTCTATTGTGTGTGGTTAGGTGCTCACACGTTTGGAAGGGCAGCATGCGGAGGATTTGTGGGTCGGCTCTACAACTTCAACAACACAGGAGGCTCAGACCCAACACTCAACGCCACCTTCCTCCAGACCCTCCGCCAGCTCTGCCCTCAGAACGGAAATGCCAGCGTTTTGGCCAACCTCGACAAAACAACTGCCAACACATTCGATTCGGCCTATTTCAGAAACCTCCAGACCAGAGAAGGTCTCCTCCAGAGTGACCAAGAACTCTTCTCTACTCCAGGCTCTGACACCATCGCCATCGTTAACAGGTTCGCCACAAACCAGACTGCCTTCTTCCAGAGCTTTGTGAACTCCATGATTAGGATGGGAAACATTCGCCCTCCGGTGGGGAGTCCGAGCCAGATCAGGCGGAATTGTAGGGTTGTTAACTCCGCTTCCACTGATTTTATGGATGATTCAATTATCACTACTCCAACGGGCATAGTTGATACAGATGGGTTCGCGAGTGATATGTGATTGGGGTTCTGTTTGGGTTTAAACGAAAAGGAATCTGATTGAAGGTTTTTACCTTTTACTGTTATGCTTAATTTTATATTGGGCTGGGTTTATTGTAATTTCACTTTTCTATGTATTGCTTCCTAAACTTGTACCCTAAATTGTCATATGGCTTTGGGATCCCATTATAATTGCTTCCTCTAATAACATAGTTCAAAGTTTGCCCTTTTTTGGTTATGGAGACCGGATCATCTTTGACAATGTATTTTCTTATTGCTGGATTGTTTTTCCCTTTGAATGGTTTTTCTTTTGCGTCAGATTATGTCGTTATGTTTTTTTGTTTCATTTATTTTCATGGTTTTTGCTTGTCGTGTCAGTCTAGAACGTTCAGTCTAGACCCTTGAGATCTACTGGATGCCTACGATATTGAGGAGAGTTAGGTGTAGAGTTAGTTAACTGTCAGGTTAACTACTTCTCCCATTGTAATATGTTATGCGGATTGCACCTCACAAGTTACCACCTATACAGTGTTCTTCATGTTTTCTTTACAGATTTTGTCTAGGCTTGATAACTAGGCTGGTTACATGTGTGCCATATTCCTTTCTCGCCCGTCTCCGACTAGCAGAACTAACGGAGCTACCATCCTGATTTAGCCATGTATTGCAGATTAACTCGAAATAACAGGTTTTACCCGTTAGCCAAAATTGGGGTTATGATTTCGTGTGAATAACGCGATGGGGCCAGTTACACCGACCAATGTACGAACTAAAAACACTAATGTAAAAAATCAAGAGATATAATCTAAAAGAACATTATAAATTATTGTGGAAAAATAGTAAAAACAACAAATTGTTTTTCTAGTAAACTATACGTCTAGTAATGAAAGAACTTCCATTCGCACCCTTCATTATTTTGTAATTATGTTCTTTAATTATACTTTGTTCACGAGACTAAGTCGGTCTATCTAACTTAATGAGAACAAAACAACTAAAATTTTCATTCTTTCTAAACTTAATCTCGTTGTCGTTGCATGCATGGATGAAATCGAGATTCTGTGTTTTATTTTATTTTATGACAACAATATTAGCTGTGTTTTAACACTGCATGCTTACCGAGGGGGATGGATTGTACATTAAAATATACGAATAGTTGTTGTAATGTTTGAATTCGGCTGTCACAATTTTTAAGATTTTAGCAGATTTAATATCCATTGGGAAGGCTAGACAGTGTAGCGGCAAACAGGACATTAGCAAATTCAGAACTTCCACCTCCGTTCTTCACCGTCGATCAACTCAAAGCTACGTTTTCTGCCGTCGGCCTCAACACCACCGTAGACCTCGTTGCTCTCTCAGGTAAACCTTTGAAGTTTGATCACACTCTTCCCAGAAAACTATTTCCAAACTCATTTGGATGGGCTTGGGTCTGCAGGAGCCCACACATTTGGAAGGGCCCAATGTGGAAGCTTCATAAACAGGCTTTACAACTTCAACGGCACAGGAAGCCCAGACCCAACAGTTAACGCCACCTACCTCCAAACACTCCAGCAGCTCTGCCCCCAGAACGGAACCGCCACCGTTTTGGCCAACCTGGACCGCTCCACCGCCGACGGATTCGACTCCACGTACTTCGCCAACCTCCAGACGCAGGAGGGGCCCCTCGACAGCGACCAGGCACTGTTCTCCACTCCAAATTCTGACACCATCGCGCTTGTGAACACGTTCTGCGTCAACCGTACTGCTTTCTTCGAGAGCTTTGTTAACTCCATGATTAGGATGGGCAACATTCTTCCTCCGGTTGGGACCTCCGGCGAGATTAGGCTCAATTTCAGGGTTATTAACCCTGCTGCTTCTGGTACGGCTGTGATTACTACTCCGGCCGGTTTTGTTTGTTGATGTGGACGGTGGTGAGGAGATGAACCGATTTGCAACGATGTGGTTGAGCTCCCCTCAACGATGGCATGCACATGTTTATTCAGGTGGCTGCTGCCTACTCTGTTGATTGATATGACTGGGCGCCCTATCATGCACGTCACTCTGATCGATCTCAAATCAACTAGCCAGTTCGACAGTAGTTCGGATCGTTGGGTCGATTGGTTAATGAGAAGACGGCTTCTGGACCTGAGAGTTCACATCTGCTAGCGTTACGTTGTGAGCATGCCGCGGAACCTCAGGCCCATTAACCCTTATAACTCGATTACTTCGCAATCCAATAAGTGTTTGATGGAATGATGGTATATATTGAAAAAGCTACGATTTATGATTTAGATGAAAGAATATGAACTTTCAAAACATCAAAATCGACGTGTCTATTAAAATTTCCCAATTCTCATGTCATGCGTACGACGCCTAATATTGATGAAGCAAGCAAGTTGAAAGGTGCCAGTGGGGATGAAGTGGGCGGTGGATGAGCAACTAGCTAGCTAGCATCATTCACAAGAAAGCAAACCACAGAAAACAACTCTGGTATTCACATAAGAAAACCTGTTGGCTTACTACGTACAGGGTCCAATCCAAATGCAGAGATCATATATATAGTTCACTGCAACACTTCTTTCCGAATAGAACCAAATTCGCATCATCCTATAGGGCAGTGAAATCTGCGGCCCTCTTTAATTCTCCACTCTGCTGCATGCATGCGACATAGATACAGCTGGAGCTCCATTCTCGATATGTTTCTTTCTTCAATTTGTATACATGTATTCATAGTGCGCATTGGTATTTGTGGAAATGTATTGTTTTTTGTTATATCATACGGTAAAAAGTTGTATGCTTGCGAATCTACACTTGACCGACCTCTCTACCAACATTATTATCAAAAATGAAAGCCAAGAGTACGAGGTTCATTCCCTGTTACATAGATGGACAAGTTAAGGTTCACATTTCCATTACATGTATGAGATTCTATGAATTGGAAAATACGGAATCGAAACAATTCATGGAAATTGTCCAATTCCTGCCCCAAATCTCAGGCTGAAAACGATACCTAAACAAATATAACACTTAAAACGGAACTAAAGATGAAAACATGTTTGGACATGAACAAAACTAAGGATTACAGTAGATTTCGATCTATCAGAGTTTTTAATTTTATCTTTTAAAATTTTGATTTTGGATTTTTCGATTAAACACAAGCAGTTCGATTGACGGGTATTACGATGGGAATCCAATCGATGGAGGTGAAGAGAAGTTCCCAATGGAGGTGAAGAAGACTTCTATGGAGGCTGTCAGCGTGAGCATAGGAAGAACACATAGTCTTGGAAATTAGGGTATTTGAGGGTAGTTTGGTCAGTTCATGTCTTAATTGAGATCAATTTCAATGACAAAAATTTGAACGGAAAACACGGAATCTTAATTATATTGAATTGAAAACTCTCCTCAATTCAATTTCGATGAATTGGGAATTTTAGTTTATTTACAAAATCGTAGCGAAAAATAATGCCTTATTATACCTTACATATGTCAATGAACCGTTATATCCAATAATTCGAGTTGTTAAAAAAAATTAATCTATTCATCAAAGAAAAGGTTAATTATTAATTTTATATCATTTTCTTACACTACCCTTCAAACGAAAGTTAACTCGTAGGCTTAAAGTTTTCACAAACCCACCATATAATTTTGTGTTTTTTAAAATCAACTATTAATATTCAACCACACCACTGTTTGGTCTAAAATCTTTATATCATGTCATGAACCGTTACATCTCAATAACTGGAATTGTTTGAAGAATGTTGATTATAAATCTTATATGATTCTCTTACCATATGTAGGATCCAACGTAAAGAAAGGAGAGGTGATTTGGTTCATAAAAGGTTTATACACTCTGTTGGATTGTTAAAATTTAAAATGCATTAAATCGATACATAAAAAAGATCGTAATTAACATTTGAATGTAGAAAAAATTACATATCAACATAGGTCTAATCCTCAAGATGGACCGGACTACCAACATGGATGAGTGAGGCTCTCTCCAATTCTCCGTTGAAAGGAACACCAACATAAAAAGTCCAAATGAAATATCGAGTTTGAATCTATCACACCCCGCAAACAAATACTCCAAAAAGTCTAATCCAAAAACAGAATGTGATATCTTTTATTCTTTTCTATTAATATAGTGAATCGGATTAATGATACACGAATTATATTTCTAGTAATTATACTCATTTCGTTATTTGGTAGGATTCTCTCATCCCGCAAAATAATAACCGGCGGTGAATTATAATATTAACAGCCGGAAAAGAACAAACAAAAATATCGATTTAGCGCGAAGATCGTGGTAAATAAAGACTGAACTCCAATCACTATGATTCCGTTTAATTAATATCAGAGGATTACAGAAACCAATGAGCAGTTCACAACCGAACAGATCGATCCGAACCATCACTAATCAATAATGTCATACTAACAACCGGCGCCGGCGACTCGGCGTTACAGTAAAGATTATGATTCCTTCATGTTTATTTTGTTTTCAATTCTGAAGTCAGTTGATAGAGCATCAGTGTTTCTTCAACAGCAGAGCGCGCAGCTCGGCGGCGTCGATCTCCTCAGCGACATGCTCGGGTCGGTAGAATCCTGTTCTCGGGTCGGGAATCCAGCTCTGTTTACCCGCGGCCGCCTCCTCCCCTGTTTTCTTTGCGGCGGAAACAGGTACTTTCTTCACAGTTGCGGGCGCCGCGGCGGCGGAGGAGGATGAGAATCCCCTGCTGCTTCTGATTGCCTTGATGACGGTGGCGAGAGTGCGAGACATTGTATCACGGCGAAGAAGAATCGAGAAGGGGAAATCCGGAGATTTGTAGAGAGGCGTTTGTTAGTGGGATTCTTTTTGTTTGTGGGTTGAAAGGTTTAGGGAGGCTGCGGTGGTATATATAGAGAGGGGGTGGGTGCTGGTTCGGTCAAAGTGTTGGGCTGGGCTTTTCGTAATTGGTTTGACCAGTTTCCTACTCCTTTCCTTATTGTGTGTGGAAATACTAAAAAGTCCTTTTTTATATTTTGATTTTTCAAAGCTGGAAGAAACTAAACAGTGTTTGTGGGTTGACCCGTTTAGTTGTCACTTTGGAAGAGGTCGAATTTTACCATCTCCAATCATTTATTTAATCGACTAAATTAGATTATTTAGGAGATAATAAAGTTTATATCTATAACCTGAGTGTTACTCATTTTTACGTCAATTTCGTGTTTTACTCATGTTTTAAGCACATGAAAATCGATTTTTACTTTATTTGAACGGATCGCCTCTTATTTTTTTTAGATTTCTTACATTTTTTCTCATATCAACTAGTTAATTCTATTATGAATTTTTTTTCATTTTCAGGCTTTTTCTTCTCCGATCCAAATTCAAAGTCCAATTGATTTATGGGAGGATGATAAGTACAACAGGTTGTCATAACTGTTTTTGGTTAAGAATATACTTTTGTAATTATATGTAATTATTTTCTTGATTGATTTTTTTTATTGCTAAGATATTTAGTTGATAGACTTATAATTGGACTCAACTATACTTTTATATCAATCTTTCACTCTAAATAAATTCCATTTTAGCAAGATTGGTGCATGATTGAGTAATTCCCTAAACCTACAATTTAACGGTTTTAACGTCTATAGAGTTTAGTTCAGCCTTCATCTATATTCGATTCATTGCTTAATTAATTATTAGTATATTGATTCTCAATTACACTACAAAAAAAATAGTTTATATATTTAACGGTGAATTCAAAACCGCCGTTAATTTAACAATACATCTTAAAAATCTGATGTTATAATTAATATTTAACAGCAGGTTCAAAATTCGTTGTTACATTGTCCGAAACTTTGAAATTTCATATTTCCTTCCTTTTCAAAGTTTCAAATTTCATTCCCTCTTCCATAAATTTTCAAACTTCTTTCTCTTTTCTCTATCTTCACTATATCTTTCATCTCCTTCATATCATTTTTTTATCTCCTTCAAATTTTCAATCCCCTTCTTTTCTATTTTTCTTTTTTCCATCTCCTCTATATCCTTCATCTCTTCCATATTTCTTTTTCATCTCCTCCAAATTTTCAATCCCTTCTTTTATCTCCTCCAAATTTTTTTAAAAAAATGAAAAAGAGTCAAAGAAGAAAAAAAGTTTAAAAAAAAAGAAAAATCAAAGAAGAAAATTAAAGAATAAAAAAAAGAGAAATAAAAGAAGAATCAAAAAAAAAATCGAAGAAGAATCAAAGAAGAATTGAAAGAAGAAAAAAATCGAAGAATCACAAGAAGAAGAATCAAAGAATAAAAAAAATCGAAAAGAATCGAAGAAGAAGAAAAAATGACTGAAAAAACGAAGAACGATGAATGATGAACGAAGCATGTCGAATGATGAACGCTGGATTTTTATGTTTTTTATTACTGGACGAAAAATTTAACGGCATATTTTATTTGATGTTATCTTTAACGGGAGATAAAATCCGTTATTAGTTTAACAACGAATAAAAATTTATCGTCAGCTTATTTACAATTACTTAATCTAACGACAAATTTCTATCCATCATTAAAAATTTTAACAACGGACTATCTATTATTAAAATAAAATAAAAATTCACTATTTTGCCACCTTACATTATTTAATTTTTAAAGAAAGGCCAATTTCAAATCACGGCCATTCGTTGAATGCAAAGTTAGCCTTTGATGCTTGCCTTGAGCCGGTGATGCAACCACTGGCGGGCACTTTTTCCCCATTATTAAATGATCCAGGAAATAAGCAGTGGACGAGAAAGTTTCTCTGTTTCCTAACAGAAAATAATGGAAAACAAAAGAAAAATATCTTATTTGGAGGGAAGAAACAAAGCCAAAGTCAGCTTTGCTAAGCGATGCAGCTTAATGGAATTGCGGATTTTCACTCCGTTAATCAAATACCCACTAAATTATTTTAATGAGATTATTTATTTATTTTTAATGTTATTATTTAAATTAATTAAACTAACTGTTGAGTATTCCTTTGCTTTAAAAGGCATCATTGAGGTGGTTCGCATTTTCCAGTATAGATATGGGTTATGGGTTCTTACTTAGATACCATGACTTGGAGCATTCATCTTCGTTTAATAATTTTAATTGTGTGGTTCTGTTTTGACTATGATTCCACATATCAACTACTTTTAAAATGGATATATCTGTAGATTATGCCCAACGTGTAGTTCACTTTATAGGCTCGAAATCCACTATTGTCAAGAGTTATATTTATTAGTTGTGGGATTACATCGTGGAAAAAGTTAGGCTCCGGAACATGTTCCTTAGGTAAAATTAAAGTGCAACTCGATTGTATATCGGAAGGAAGGAAAACAATACCCATCATATATAACGACACCTATATATGAAATACGTAAGAAAATATTAACGACGAGCTACATCATGAATCGTTTGATTTTTATTTCTCCTAACAAAAAATCACCTGATAAAAGAAAAAAAAACAAAGAACAAAACTTAGGTAATTTGTAATATTGCTTTCCAGTTAATTTTTCCAGATTCCGTTATTAGGTAGGATTCTCTTTAAATAAAGCTCCCGGGAAAGAAAAGGAAGCGGCGGTAAAACAACACCCGGTAGAAAATGAACGAAGTAAAATCGTCGGCGTAATTGATATTGGTGAACAGAGTAAGATTCGAACTCGATCAGTACGGTTCGTATATAATTTTGAATTTCCAGAGTATTACAAAGAGCTAAACGGCAGAGCTCTTGGAATCATACAATTGATTCCAGAACAGCCGTCAAATAAGAATAACTGCCGTCCGCCGCCGACAATGTTACAGTATTATAAATTTCCTTATCAACTCAGCCCTCGCCGGACGTTTTCGCTGTAATAAACCGAGTATCAATCAATTCAGTGTTTCTTCAGGAGAATAGCGCGTAGCTCGGCGGCGTCGATCTCCTCGGCAACGTTATCGGGTCGGTAGAATCCGGTCTTCGGGTCGGGGACCCAGCTCTGTCTATCAGCAGCCGTCTCGTCCACTGTTTTCTTCACAATACGTGCTGCGGAAACGGCTCCTCCCTTCACAGTTGTGGCGGCAGCAGCGGAGGCAGAGGACGAGAATCCTCTGCTTCTTCGGATTGCCTTGCAGACGGCGGCAGAGAGAAGCTCGGCGGTGGCGAAAGAGCGAGACATTGCGAAAGGCAGAAGAAGATTCGAGAAATTTCGGAATAGTTGTAAAGAGAGGGGGGGGGGGGGGGGGGTTGTTTTAGAGGGAGTCTTGTGAAATTTGTGAGTTTGGGAAGTAGGGGAGGCTGCGGTATTTATAGAGAGGGGGGTGGGGGGCTGGGGGCAATTTCGGTGAAGGCGGTAAAGCAGAGACGGCGGCGGTCAAACATATGCTTCTCGTTGTTGTTTTGACCACTTCCTTCTTTTTTTTCCTTTGTGTGTGTGGAAATAATAAATAAGTTTGTTATTATTATTAATATATATTGATTTTTCAAAGTAGGAAGAACTGTAAAACAGTGTTTGGTCCTTTGTGGCTTGACCGACCTGGTTGTCCACTTTGGAACTAGGATTTAAATTGAGTGGTTGTGTGGGGGCGTTATGTGGCTTTTTCACTCAGAAAAGTTAGTTAATATTCAATCTTTTATTTTATTGTAGATATGTAATAAGTTAATAATTTTTTTATAGAATTATTTATTTATGGTTTTGATCGGATTATTGGGAGTGGTGTCAACCTAGTCTTTGATATTATTATTGGGTGCTATTTGATCTTCTTATCTTAAAATTTAATTTAAAGGAATGATTTTTTTCTCACATTTCTAAAAAACACACAACTCCTACCATTATCCGATATGAGATAATCCAACATTATAATTTTAGTTTTTTAGACATGTTATTAATTATTCAAAAAGATCCTTTTAGCACTACGATGAACTATATAAGATTAGATGCTCGGTTGATGAAATTAAGTTACAAACGATCGATTCGTGTTATATCCGGTTCTCAAATATCTCGTCATCATCTCAAGTTCTGCGATACTAGTAATTCAACAATAAAGCTATGTGTGCTACAAAATAAACCATCCCGTAATCTATCCGAAAACACTAGATAACACAGAATGAGCTAGACACGATCTGAAGTATTCAACACTAAATGGCCTTTGGTGCCTCCCTCTAGTCGGCGTTTGGAAACCTCTGATTTTTTCGGGCCTCGTTTGATTTTATGAAGAAAAAAGAAGTGGGCCCTTTACATTTGAGTTCCAAGTTTCTTAAGAGGGAAGGGAAACATAAGGAAATATCTATTTGGGGAAGAGGAGGAAGAAGGTAAACCAGTCCAGTTCGCTAGCTTTGCTGAGCCATGCAACATTACATCAGGTGGACACGTGTGGGCATATAACTGAAGGATCGATGACGGCGCCCCAATTTTCCGGTGTCATTTGCTTCTTCTTTCGTTATTCTCGCCGAACTGCCGGAAAGGTGTCTAATACCTTTGTATGGTTAACAATCGTTCGATTGAATTTGATTGATCTTCATGTTTTTTTTTAATCTTGATATTCAATTTATTGGCTAATTAATCTATTCGAGAAATTATTTCAGGGTTAAAATTTTATCCATCTGTCAACGTTGTTGTAGGAGAATCTTAGTCCATCATTCCAAATTCAGCCTCTGACATTACAACACCAACGATTAATTGATGATTATGTGATATTGGACGAAAGGATTGGAAGTATATATATGGTAGAGTAAATGGGTTTTTAGAACTATTGAATGTATATATGATAGAGTAAATGGGTTTTAGAACTTTAATCCATTACATTATAGATGTAACAGCCGAAAATTTAATGCTAATTTTTAGTGTAACTAAGTTCATCCACCAATTATTTTAAAATTCATTTTAAGTAAGTGAATTCTTACTTTTTAAATAAAGACGGTATTTGATATATCATTTTTCAAAAACGATCTAAAGAATATATAATGTGCTCGTCGGAGGTATAGACTTCACAGACGAAACTGTATGTGGATTTGATATTACCTTCTGATTTTGAAGTTTAAAGTGAGTTAACCGTTGCAAAAAATCTCTGTTGATCGGTTTGCGGGAAGAAAGAATGATGTTGGAGGAGAACAGGTGCGGAGATAAAAAAAGTAAAAGAAAAGATAGAAATATAAAAGTATTTTAATCTTTTTACTGTAATGAATAAATGTAAAATTCGATATGTAAAATGGGTTTATCATACATAAAACATAACCTTTTTCTATAGATAATTGGACTCCCAAAATCAATTAAACTTCAATGAAAAATAATTTCCTCCAGAAAAATACTCAATTGAAGGGATAACGTGGTATGAGAAAGTGGGGGTGGGAAAGCAGAAAGGGCACCACATGATTCCCAGTTGAGACGCCCTTTCTTCCTTTCTTTCTGTGGCTCCTCCATGGTAATGCATGTGATGCTCATAGGTGATTGTGAAAATTAGGCCAGATTTTTTGGTGGATCTCAATTTCTTAAATGCCAAACCCATACCTTTTTTATGTTCATGATTCCGTCAGATATGATATGTCTACTCATGTTGAATTTTTTAGTATATCTGATATATTAAAATTTTTGATGTGCCCAATTTTTTTTTGGTAATATAAATTCATCACCATTGTCCATTTTCAGTTTACGATCTCGACGATTCACAATTATTTAAATATTAAATTTCTATTTTACATTTTATTTTTGATCTCATGTGTTTTCTCAATTTGACAAAAGATCTTACTTTCTCAATTTGACAAAAAATCTTGCTTTCTCAATTTGACAAAAGAGCTTTAGTAAGCTAAGGCAGCAGCTCCAAGAGCAAGAGAGGGAGACGAAGGAAATACAACTCCGAAAAAATGCAGCAAGATAACAAAATCCTGATACTTCAAAACAAGATTTGAGACATTCTGCAACTGAAAAATCAAACAAAACACCATGTATGACATCCTAAAGTGAAAACAAAAGTCAACAGCAACAATTTCAATTAAATCACATGAAATTTTTTATTTGAAATCACATGAAATTTTGGATAAATTACAGTCCAATTTCAGATCTCAAACTGAAATCAAAAATAAAATGTGAAATAGAAATTTAATATTCGAATAATTATGAACCGTCGAGATCGCAAACTAAAAATGGACGATGGTGATGGATTTACGTTATCAAAAAAAACTGAGCACACCGAAAATTTCGATATACCAGATATACCGAAGAATTCACCTCGAGTTGTTGACTATTATTTTGTTATCATATATTATTGTCAATAGTGTTAATTAGCATATTATAATAAGTTATATTGGCATTGTACGTAAGGACTCGTTTGTTAGTGACATGTATCACTCACTATATTGTCAGGCTGTCTTTGATTGGAAATTGGAAAGGTTGATCACTGTAGTGTTAAACTTATTTAACCAAAAAATGGCAAGTGTATAAAAATGACTGATAAGAAAATCTTAGCCATAAGCAATCAATTAGGCTTTAATTAGGTGCTAACTTTATATCAACAAAACTTTGTTCGTCGGCAAGAGAAGTACCCCAAGTCGAGAGGTTTCTTCAATGGCACTTGATCCACAACTAAGAAGAAGAACATATAAACTCATAATTAATGCATAGTCATGTCGAATTATGATTCAATTATTTGGAATCTTGGACGAGAACGTAATTGATTAGAGATAATTTAGAGTTGTGTACTTAATTACGAATATAATTGATTGGTGGTTACTCAGCCGGTCTATATTTTGTTTTCAACTATACATGTTATTTAGGTCTAGCTAGCAACTTATCCATCGATTTACAAAATCTAACAATCTCATATCAGATGGCAGAATAAGGTTATTGAGGCGAAATCACATCTACTATTCGTCACATCAACAGTGGAAATCAACTAGTATCGAAATATATGTCTTCCAACATTGACCGTGATCAGGTACTATTAAAAACAAAGATAACATTTATTACTGAGTATTAACTTATTCAACGTGCCACAAACAAGTGTAACACTCTCCATACTTCTCTATTTTCCCGATCCTTTGTGATTTCTAGTCAACTTATCCTTCACTCATGTCTCTATTTGAAATGTTATTGAACCGCATACCAACATTTCTCAAATATAATTTTCTATATGAAACCTTATTGAGCTGCGTGCCAATGGTCTGTTTAACAGTTAAGATATAGAATTGAATGCTAAGCACTTTCTTATTAAAATAAGAAACTTAAATTCCAACCAATTACATTTTAAAAACTTATTTTATCATTCTTATTTAAATTTCATTCCACCTTCGTTGTTCTTCCAAAGGAAGCACTAATAATCCATCTTGATTCTTGTGCTGGAGGCTTGATAATTGAGATGGGTGGTTAACTTGCAGACCGAATAATGATTGAGCGACATGTGGGTGGATTCAGTGAATCAAACTTGTCCACTAGACAAAGTGCGTAATTTTGGTGGAAGTGTGTCATGGCATCAATAGAATTTTAGGCAGTCCCCTCCAACCATCCTAAAGCAGAGAATCGTAAGTCGCAGCCGCATGCACGTTCCAAGAAAGTTCCCATTTTTAATTTGCATGTTTGTTATTCCCCCACTCAAACTAAAAACACTTAGTAATCATGGCGATTTGGTCTAAGTAATCTCCCATCATTAATTAATTGCATAGGAGTATAGGACTACCATAGCCACTAATCCAAAGAACGGACATAGTACTCGTTTGTTATAGAGGAAATTAGGAGGGTTTTGTAAAAACTCATAGTAACAAAGAAACACTTGTTTGTTTAGTTTAATTGGCCAGTGTTTTACGAAAACACATTTTCTCTGAGCCCACATTTCCTCTCAAATGTGCATTTTTCAAATACATGGTGTTGATGATGTTTTCTTCAAAACTCTGAGTTTTCGTAAACAATGGATAGATATTGTCATTATTACCCCCAACTTCCTTTACGGCTATAACAATTATAACAATCGAGGTGGGGAATAAAAGTGGATATTGGTTTGATTAGCCAAAGTATGTAATATATTATTGCAATTATGTAATGCATATTTGAAAAAACTATATGATTAGCCATGACATATTATAATATATGGTTGTAGATATGTACAAATATTAATTCTTCTTCCCTGATAAATAAAAGGAGTGGTGGGTATCGGATTTATTCTCATTTATAGTTAGTAAGATATGGTATGAGTATGGTACAATATTAATACGTTCATAGTTTCATACATTGTTTCAACATAGCAATACGTTTAAAATTTCGGCAACAATTAGAAAATTTTAATTTTTTTAAATTAAACGGCTCTACAATAGTATGAGAACGGAAGTTGTAAACGCATATAATACGTATATGTGTATTATACGAGTATTAAACGAATTTTTGCTAACTAGAAGATGATGAGTCTTGAAATTGGATTTCAAATAAGGGCATCATGGTCATTGCACAATAAATTTCTAACAAACTAAAAATTGTATTTGAATTACAAACCTCGTCACCAAACAATGTAATTAGAATTACACAATCTCTGATTTCTCAATTCCCAATTTCCACATTTCCTCCATTTTCATTCCTCCATACCAAACGACCCCTAATACTCATAAGAGCACATACTCTCAAAGAAAGGACATGAACATGACAAGGAAATCCCAGTCGTGACATGATTTGCCAAAGTGCCAAGACAATTACAAGTCAGAACGTACCAAGAGTATTTTTTTGAATAGTATTTTAAAATATTTATTCATAATAATGTAACTTTGGTAAAGTTTGGTGCTAGCTTCAATTGGTCCTTACTTTGAGGCCCAAGTGAAAGGGCAGTTGAAGGCCGTTACAAAACGAACCAAACTCAAGGCTGGGGTCCGCCCAACAAGAAACCCAACCGAACTCCAAACCAATACACAGGGAAGGAGGTTTAGGGTTTTACCTTCAGAAGAACAAAAAAAGTCTGCTTCGACGACGACCGAGAAATCAAGGATAGAAAGAGATGAGAGGGATCCATTTGCCTTTGAATCAAACTCAGAAGATTCGGCTACAGAGAGCTCTACAGCAGCTTGAATCACTCTCTTCCAAGGTCAATTCCAACGCCTCCGTTACCGTCGCCGACACCATCCCCATTAACAACGAAGACAGCATTCTCAAGTAAATCTTCACCCTCAAAACCTAATCGATTACTTGCTTTTGGTGTTCCAGCTGATGAAGCTCATTACTTTGTAATTGGGATTGATTGATGAAATAAAAAGGGGACATGGGACCTCGGAGCGCGATGGTGAAGTGGTGGCGACTTTGTGTGGAGTGGTGGAGCGGGTCAACAAGTTGGTCTATGTACGGACCTTGCGCGCCAGGTAGTCTTCGAAATCTTTTTGAATATTGGCTTACTCTGTTTGTTTGATTAGCTATTTGCTGATAAGTTGGTTTTGGAAACTTTAGGTATAAGCCTGAGGTTGGAGATATCATAGTGGGTCGCGTTGTTGAGGTAAATTTTGAATCAGGATATAAGGCTTAATGGGGAAGGATAAATGGAGAAATGCTATAGGAGAATGATCTGTTACAGTATGGTTGTATAGCAGTAATTAGGAAGTTTGTTCCTCTTGTTATTTCATTTCTATGACCCTTTGTGCTTTTTCATTGTGGAAATCTCTTTCGGTTTACTGGTTCGTACATACTACTTTATACAGCATCTCTGATTTATCCAGGTGGGTCAAAATCGTTGGAAATTGGAAATAAACTTCAGTCAAGATGCAGTGTTGATGCTTTCCTCGATGAACTTGCCTGATGGTATACAGGTATCAGTTTGTTGTACTTTTGTAACACCTTCAGTGGTGATAATATTAGTAGATTGATATGAATACAGAGCATGTGAAACTAAGTTGGTCGATTCAATTTTATATTCAGTAGGAGTTGAGGTCAGTCATCTTACTGTAAGGCTTAATGACTACTTCAAGTGTCATCCTGCCTAGCAAGTTTCAGTCTTTACTGACTTGTCCTAGTTAATTAGTTTATGTTCCATCATTAGCTTGACTGTTGTTTGCCAGCGTGATTTTCAACTACATGCCTAATTAACTAATCTCACTGATCCTAGTTTGATACTTTTTTTGTCTAATACTTACACTTCTTGTAAATTTATCAATTTGGCGTTCATCTTATTTTATTCTTAAATCTCAGTTGTTGTTGCAATAATCAATATGTCGCACATGTTCATGACCATTTGTATATTTTTACTGAAGAAAATAGAGCATTGCTTTTCTTGGTCCCTATGCCTTGGTACAAACCATTCCTTTGCTGTTTTGCATTCCCATCGGCTGCCTATCAGCTTGATTAAGACTTTTTGTTATAAGTTGATTTGGAGTATTATACACAATGTGCTCCTAAGTTCGTTTATGGTGGATTTGTGAATTCTAGAGGCGAAGAACTGCATTGGATGAGCTCAACATGCGCAATATATTTGAGGAGAACGATGTTGTGTGCGTAAGTCCATTATTTGTCTTAAAACTGTCTCAATTATAAAAATCATCAGAAGCCAGGATTGTGGAATCAATCTAATCTTTGAGACTATTGATTTTACTTTTCAGGCCGAGGTTCGTAACTTCCAGCATGATGGCACTTTGCAACTGCAAGCCAGAAGCCAGAAGTATGGAAAGGTTCGTTTCGCATCTGAATAAACCAACAGTCGTTCTTTACTATAACTCTGTGTCCAGTGGCTCTTCCTCTTAAATGACCTGAAAATAAATAGTAAGGCTAGACTAGAGAAAGTTGGGAACTTAAAAATGATTTTTGTGCAGCTTGAGAAGGGTCAGCTACTAAAGGTTCCGCCGTACCTAGTGAGGAGACAGAAGCATCATTTCCACCATTTGGATCAGTACGCCGTCGATGTAATCCTCGGATGCAACGGTTTCATATGGGTCGGTGAACATGTCGAAGTCAGAGACAGTATGTTAGAGGATCAAAAAGACAACACAATGGAACAGCAGTCGAAGCCTCAGAAATCCACCGGCGAGGTGACGCCATTGGAGACAAGGAGGCACATATGCCAGATCGCAAATTCTATCCGGGTTCTGTCGAGTTTAGGGTTCAACATCACTCTAGAAGTGATACTGGAAGCCGTCAGCTTGAGCAGCAAGCTTAACATTGGTGTCGATGAAATGTTGGGACCTGAGTTCCATGTTGCACTGGCTGAGAGAGAGGCTGAGCGGCGTTCGCAATCGAAGAGGAAAGGGTGAATGCTAGTTTTGTAAGGAAAGCTTCTGTACTTCTGTGCAAGTTTTGCAAGGAAGGATACATAATAGAGATTTTGAGTTATCAAGTCAATTCCAATGCATAATGCCAATTTATAGCTCCTTAAATCTTGATTTTGACCATTTTAACTTATCTAAAGTTGTGTATGTACGTGTATGGTTAGGTCTTTTGTTCTTTATAATTTTCTTCAAAAGAACCTCTTGCCACTTCTCCGCCATTAACGAGTCTTTCATAATTTATCTGACACTTTCGTAACAAGTTATAATCATCTATAACTGATTATATAAGTGAATTGTTATAATTGCATGTAAGTTTTAAATATTTGTAACTAGTTATAATAGTCCGTAGCTTATAATTGGCTATATTCGCCGGTAACTAGCTACACAACATACAAATTGGTTATAATCGTTGGTAACATAACTTGCTATGATAGTATGTAACTTTTTTTCTGAAAGGAGATTCTTATTGTAATTTTCAAATATGTGAATTCGAGAAATATATAAAATGCCTAACAGGAGGTGTAGTCACCACAAACTAAGCTACATGGGCCGCGAGTCGGTGGTGGAAGAAAGGCACGGATCTCTTGTTCAATTGGTTGCCTCTGCTGCATCTCACTGGGCAGCACCATCTCGTACTCATCTACTTGCCATTAAAAGGAGGCAGAAAGAGGAACGCGGGGAGGATATTGAAAAGGTAAATCACGAGTTTCTTGATATAAAACCTTGTTATACAACTTCTGTGAGAGGGTAATTCTGATAATTTTGCCTGCAAATCAGTTGACTGCTAAGGCGTTGCAGCTTCAGCTAGAAGGAAAACACGCAGAAGCTGATGAACTAATGAAGAGTCTGAAAAGATGAAGGAAAAGCAGAATGCTGGAGAGCAAATGGTTCAACCACATATTGCTACAAGTGCTAGCAGCAGGTACTTACTATCATATCTGACTTTTGTTTTAGTTCAAAGTTCTTAGTTTCAGTACTTCACAGAGTTAATATGATTTTCTCTGGAATCTCACTGAATTTAGTTCGTTTATGTGGAATAACCTGTTCTTTCTCCTTCTGTGTAGTTATGTTGCATATCTAAAGAAGGATGATGACGATGCGGAAAAAGAATTAGCCAGAACCATAATGCAGAACAAACAATATAGCTTATCAGGCCGTGCTGATGATGAGTACAATTTTGAGGGTGGCGCTCCAAGAAAGAAACCATGTAAGAAGGAGAAAGGCAAATATATGAAATCTGGGAATATCATGACACAGCAACGACACTGTCTGTTTTGCTTTGAGAATCCAAATAGACCAAAATATTTGGTTTTGTCAATAGCAAACTTCACATATTTGATGCTGCCTCACAGGAAGCCGGTCGTACCAGGCATTG
The DNA here is from genome assembly GCA_030674075.2 of Linum usitatissimum. NCBI lineage: Eukaryota > Viridiplantae > Streptophyta > Magnoliopsida > Malpighiales > Linaceae > Linum > Linum usitatissimum. The sequence goes on from JAUJYP020001374.1 coordinate 6,210,098, forward strand.
CTGCATCTTATCATTACAGGTATTTAGCAGCGTAATTACTCCTGATTTTCAGTACCAAGTTCCTTTGGTTATCATACTTGCAGCATGAATCGTGTATAATGAGTTTAGACGATAATGTATGGGAGGAGATTTGGAATTTCAAGAAATGCCTGATAATGATGTTTTGCAAAGCAGGGCAAAGATGTAGTGTTTCTTGAAACGGTGATGCATTTGGACAAACAGCGTAACCATTGTTTAGTTGAGTGCATTCCTTTGCCACAAGATGTCGCTAAGCAAGCCCCTCTTTATTTCAAAAAGGTTGGTTCTCTGTTTTAATTTTTATTTTGGTCCCCCTGTTTTCAGTCAGCATCCCTTCTGCTAAACAATGAAACCTTGTTAACTGACAGGCAATTGACGATGCTGAGAAGGAAGGGATTAGCACGAAGCGAAAAAGCTGATCGACACGAGCGTAAAGGGGCTGCGAGGATCTATTCCCAAGAACTTCCCATATTTCCATGTTGAATTTGGATTGAAGAAAGGGTTTGGTCATGTGATTGACAAGGAGCATAAGTTTGACAGAAGCCTTGGTATCAATGTCGTCAGAGGGATGATGGAGCTACCAGAGGAGGATATGTACAGAAGCAGGAGACGAGTATCTGTAGAAGTACAGAAGCTGGCCGTCGCTGAGTTTTTGCGGGACTGGAGCCTTTCGACTGGACGAGACAGCTGAGCCTCTAGATATGTTTAGGTAGAAGGACAGGAACTGTATTTTGTTTGTAATTGTTTGTACATCTATCAATTCGATTAGACCAGCGACCATCCAAATGCTTAGAAGAAAAAAGAGCTAGACGTCATTCATGCTTACATAATTCAAAGTTTAAGTAGAGATCACAATGCACCGAATTTCTCGTCAAAAATTGAAGTTTGGTTGCAGCTCTACTTCTATTCTCAGCTGTTTAGCATGACGTCATACGAACTACCAAGTCTCGATAGCTTGTTGCGTGTGCAAACCCGGGTAGAGTACACTAAAGCTCATCTTTTGCTGGTGTTTGAAGGCATTCTTCATCCCAGAAGACTGGGAATTTAAGCTTTGCTGCAGTATGTGGCATGAACCAGTCATCGTATATGAACCTGGAAACAAGCAAATGACAAGATGGGAAACAAAAGAACTAACTACAATGGCGTATATCAAGTTCAAAAATATGCAGAACTTTGCTTAGAACATGCTTCGTTCAAAATATAGTCGAGTAAAACAGTAAGAGAAGTGTTACATACAGTTTAACTGGGGGCCGAGATATTATGACGAGCACCTGCATATCCTCGTGTTCATTTGTATTCCTTACCTGGTACGAAATTATAAGACAATCCACGAACGAGACATTGGCTAAAATGAATATCTATAGCAAAGAGATAAGAAGCGTAGAGATGAGGACTAGTATATTGCATTCTTCTCTATAACATCATAAGGTTAGCCAAGTGCTTTAGTAAACAGGAATCAGTAGCCATTACCTAACATAGATAGCAGAATCAGTACTGAAAGCTAAAAGCACTTGTTCTACCTGATGGACATCATTCACTGGAACATGGAATGTGCTATTGGGGAAGATCAAGTGTTCTTGTGGGTTTCCGGGATGCTTCTGGTGTGAGTCGGAAGCAAGATAGAGTTTGCCACTTCCTTTAAGAACCACAAACACTTCTTCACAAGAGTGCCTATGGATTGGAGTGCTTGAGCCTGGAGAAAACGTCTGAAGCCATACTTCAACCTATCAAAACCCACAAAAAATCCATACCCATTTCGTAAACAAAGATAGAATTGCCACATTTGGTGTCATATTAAGCATTTGAGTACCTCTTGCATTCCATGCAGAACAGAACCAGCAATGGTTATATGGGAGAAACCACCAATCCCATAGTTATCCTGCGGAAGATCGCTAATATTTCGCACCAGCGGCAACCCTGTGGGTAGTACAGAACATTCAAACTAGCTAATTGCGCTAATCATTCATGAACCAAAACGCTCTCCATGGTCAGACAAAGCTAACTAACTTCTCTATTATTAACCAAAATGCCATCTCGACAAATTACTCAATCTAGTAATCTAAAGTGGGAAATCATTGGTTGGCCAAGAACGTTGGATACTTCCAATACCAGAAACCCAGAAATGACAAATTACCCTTGATTGAGCATTGCGAAGCGAGTGTAGTTGCAGCCAACGGAAGAGAAATAAAGTAGCAGAAGATGAACTCAATTGCCGTCATTTCTTGTTACTCTGTCGCCGGAATGGATAGCATGTACTTCCTCTCACATTCGCCTTTCCCAGATGCTGGCTTGCAAATGCAGATCAAATCATGGAGTACTTACGGATGCTGAAAGGGTTTTCTTATTGTTGTTGGGAAGCAGAGTTTCGGCAATTCACCATCAGCTCCTGAATCGTTTGTGGGATAGTGTGTGATTAATTTACAGCGTGTAATTCCGGTCGACAATTCGAAATTCGCTGGAATTCAAATTAATTTTGCTAGATTTGAGAATTCCGTACCAATTCAAACGAAATTAGGCGGTTGAAATTGGACCGAAATAATTCGGCAGATTTATGTATATCGCTTTGTAGTTGTGGACAATCTATCCGACTAAATTGGTTCGGCGTCCAAAATTGGCCTATAAATCCAGCCAATTCCGCATCCAAATACATCACAAAAACCGTGACCTTATAATTATGAATTCGTACGTCAATTTCGAAAAAAAATTTGTTGTTAAAGAATGAAACGCAACAACGAACAATAATAAGACACAAGAGCTAGGAATTTGTTAAACTCGATAACTCTTCGTGAGAATTGTACGTTTGGGGGGACACAACTAAATCATAGATATCAACTACGTCGTGATGAAGCGGATATAAAGACAACTTTATTCAAACTCTTCTGCCCACACCCGATTAGATCTACATATCACTCGCAAACCCATCCGTACCAACAGAACCCGCCGGGGTAGTAATAACAATCGTATCTGCGACGGAGGCAGGGTTAACGACCCTGCAATTCCGCCTAATCTCACTCGGACTCCCGGGCGGGGGAGGAATGTTCCCCATCCTAATCATGGAATTGACAAAGCTCTGGAAGAAGGCCGTCTGGTTGGCGGCGAACCTGTTGACGAGCGCAATAGTGTCGGAGCCCGGAGTGGAGATGAGTTCCTGGTCAGTCTGGAGGAGTCCTTCACGGGTCTGGAGATTGGTGAAGTAGTTCGAATCGAAAGCGTCGACGGTTGTCCGGTCAAGGTTGGTCAAAACGCTGCCGTTTCCGTTCTGAGGGCAGATCTGGCGGAGTGTCTGGAGGAAGGTGGCGTTGATCGTTGGGTCTGGGCCGCCCGTGCTGTTGAAGTTGTAGAGCCGGCCCACGAATCCTACGCACCGGGCCCTTCCGAATGTGTGAGCACCTAATTAAGCCCATAACGATGAATTAATTAGTATTAATATAAATACCGTATTCATGGGATGATGTAGTGGATAGGGTCTAGATAGTATTATGATACCCGAGAGTGCAACGAGGTCTTCGGTGGTGTTGAGGCCAACTGTAGCGAAATTAGCTTTGAGCTGATCGACGGTGAAGAATGGAGGAGGAAGTTGGTCATCTGCTAGACTCCGGTTTGCTGTCAAGCTGTCTCGCCTTCCTAGTGGAACTGCCCATGACGGCCCTCCTGCCTATACCATTAGTAAATTACATAGTATTCGTCAAACAATCAACTACTAAATCACATATCATTAGTTTCACATATTCGATATAGTTTCGAATACCGAATCTCAAAAGCAATAAATTAATTCTAACTACATATCCAACTAAAAATAATAATCATCTATATATATATGACTTTGTATATTTGTTGAGACAAAATTTTGAATAGTCACAATCAGAAAAGCCCTAGCTCTAAGGGTAGTTCATGGTTGTTGTACATTAAAGTTGTCAATTCATTTAATTTGGCTAAGTATACAAAAGGGGCACGAGGGACCTTAATTAGTTACTATTATTGACCCATATTATATGTCAATTATTTCCATCTTTCATAAATTAGCTTTTTTTGACAAGACAAGGTTCCACATGGGAAAAAACTAGAAAACTAGGTTCTAGATTTCGTAATCATATCGGAATGTGGAAGCAGTGAGTCTAATGATAAGTGATTTAACCACTTAAATCGTTATAATTAAGTTATACGTTGTTTTCTTCCCCCTTCTTTCCATTTTAGGTGAATTTATACGTACGTACGAAGATTTTACATACCAAAACAACGGATTCCTCGGAAGCGATGGCGAGAATATCGGCACAAGAGACAACCCCGGGGCAAGCGGCTTCGACTTGGGTCTTCATTTGGTCAACGACGTCGAAGCCTCTAACGGAGTTGTTGTTACCAAGAGCTTGTTTCTCGCTTAGTATGGTGGCGCTGTTGTCCAGCAACAAAGATCCATCACATCCCTGCATTGTAAATTACATACATACCCTCAGATCAAGAAAATTACATACAATACCCCCCAACCATAATAAGCACTATCACGTAGCATTCAATACCTGTCCCCAGGCATGCATTGCTAGCTGGAATCTAATTCGGATGTAGACTTGAAGAAATGTAAATTAAAGAAATAATACGGCATGGTTTTTCAGGACCATCTCGAAACATCAAACACGTATTCAGTCTACTTTCTTCAAAGCTCAACTGCTTATATCGTTATAAATGTACGAGTGAACTATAATAAAATTTAGATTACATTAGATCATTGAAATCGGACGGTCCATATCGGAAGGGTTGAAAAACCATTGATAAATTAAATTTATGGGAATGGAATATACCACTTTGTTCTGTACTTGACAATTAAAGCATATATATATGATATATCCAATACCGACAATTTAATTAATTACCACATGGTAATATATCTAGTATGGACCAAAGAAATATCAATGTTTGAAAGTTCAGCATTTGGCCTCTTCTTTATGACGGGAGGTTGAAACTTCTACCAACTCTTCCTTTCATTGTCTCTTCCCTAATTTGTATCCTTTTGCTTTTTTGTTCATATATATACTTGTTTTTGTAAACAATCAATAGCGGAATCAGAATGGTCGTTTACAATTTTCGACATCATTTTAAGCTTGTAGCAGGTTTTAAAGCTTAGTAGTCGAAATGCGCAAATATACTGGCCAAAAGCTCCAAATTCACAAAATCTTACAAAGGATTTCGTAATAGTAAAATCGAAAAATTCTGGACCGTGACTTAAGTTCGCCCCTAATTCCCTGTTATACCTTATAAGCAATATGCCATGATTTTTGTTTGCTACTATCAGAAGAACATATAACTAACGAAAATGGTAGGAAATTCTGGGTGGGATTTTAATTATGAAGTAAGTTGGAAACACACGAGACGAAATATGTAAATGTACTTGATAAAATTTTAATAAAATTTCGTCACTTTAAAAATCGGAAGAGTCCGAAACAGTTACCAAGTCCGCCCCTAGTTCCGCCATTGTAAACAAACACCAAAGATTCTTGTACTACTATGGGATTTTTTTACTACTACAAGAACATGTAACGAATGGTACAAGCATATAGAGAGCATGTACGCAGTAGTAGTGTACTTACATTAACAAAGCAATCATGGAAGTGAAGCCTGTTGAGGCTGGCGCCGATTCTGGGATCGGCCATGGCAGCATTCTGAAGAACTGTACGGACGATGCTGATTACAGTCGGGCAAGTCGAGTTGTAGAACGTCGGAGTAAGCTGCTGCGCGTAGCTCACTCCGGCGCATAGCAGCATCGCCATCAACGAAGAAACTACAAACTTATATGAAGCCATTGTTTCTGCCCTCAGGGTCTCTAGCTAGCTCTCAACTTCTGTTAAAGTTGAGTTTGGATGCAGAAAATAAATGAAGGGAGGATTCTATTTATATAGATTTGATGTCTTGTTTGAATGCCATGCTCGCCACGGTTCAAGTCTTTTTCGTTTTGTACGTGACAAATACTTTTCTTCTTCTTCTTCTTCAATGGTATTTGGTCTTCTGCATGACCCCACACATTTCATCTTCAACGAGACCTTTCACCACTACGACAAAAATGATGTTTTAAGAACTGTGAAGAAACGGTCTTAAAACCCCTTAAACGGTTTCTAATAAGTTAAAACGGTTTCGAAGTATTTTCAAGTCGAAATATGTGAAAAATGGATAAAAATCTAAGTTTTATTATGTTAACTTTTTCAAATGTTTCACCAAATAGAGTTAAATTAATTTTTGTTAATAAATTTTAGTTTCATTCATTGATTTGGCTTGAACTTCCATTTCTCCTATCTAAGAATAGTTATATTTCGTAAAAGCTGAAAATAGACGTCTAAGTTAATTTCTTATATGATTTGATTTTGTAAATCAATATAAGTATTTAGTTGAATGAAATTAAAAAATTCATTTTTCCAGGATTTGGCGGGCGTGTGTTATAATCTACGAAAATAAATCGTTTTCACATGAAAATTAAAAAATTTCAAATTGACTAATATTTGACATACATGTTGGAAATGAAATAAAAAATTTAAATTTACTATCTTAACCTCTTCAAATATTGGTAAAAATTATTATTATTTTATATATTTTACTTGATAAAATGTTGTATTTATGCGGCTTGTGATGCATCGCGATCTCAAATAATATATACAATTACTATATCTTTAACATAAAAATAACTCGAAATATTTGACCGTATTTCTGTATTTGGCATAATATAAAAAGGAAAAATTATACAGCTACAAAATTCTGTTAATTTGACGGTGTGAATATTTAATCAGCAAATAGGTCGGATAAAGGTGAAGTCTGCGTAAGGTTCAATGGCAAGCGCTGAGACATTTCTGCACATGTGACTTTCTAACCAACCTCAAGGTTCAAATTAAAGACTATAAATATCTTGTTAATATATTATAAAATTAATCAATTTGAATTATTTCTCTACTTCGAATTATTGAGATGTAACAGTTCTTGACAGAGTATCAAAGCCTTCAAAGACTGAGAGGTACTCAGTTTCGAATCCTGATAGCCCCCATTCCGTGAACATGTCTTACTGTGTGAAACTATACAGACCTCGATTATTAACACCCATTCCATAAACATGACTTACTCCACTCTATCATCCAGCTCTTCTCAAAGTTTTTATTTAAGGGAAATATATTAATAAATACTATAAAATCAATTCGAAACATATTCCTATATTCGTCTCTTTGTTCCATTTTTTTAAGTGGTCATCATTATTACAAGTCGGACAATGGAAGTATGGAACTTGGTATATATTCATCAATTCTCACTCAATGCATGCTTAACAATCCCAAACAAAAACTCGACGCATAAACTTAAATTAACAGTTGCATGGTGACTTTTTTTTACACGAAAGACCATTTCGACATGTACTATATTTAGTGATGTTGCCGTAGGGTAAATTTTAAGCAGGTGATATTGGAGATGTCATCGTATGAGCGTCAAAACACTCGGATGAAACTGGTGATACCATCACAAAAATGCTAAAAAAATTACATATTCCAAACTTCCGAACTCAAAATTTTTATGAACAAAGTTATGTGCGACAACTATCCGACGTTCGGTAGTTGCATGGTGATTATTGATGGACTAATATTTATCCCTAATTAGCAAGAAACGCGTTCCGAGTAAATTTTGTAAAGTTAAGGGTTGGTGGTGGAGCACAAGTAGAATTGTCAAAAAGTTTATTGAATACCAGAAGTTCTAGAGGGGTTGAAAGCGACGATAATTCCAATTCCATTCCATTCCGCCTCGCTGTCTTTTGTTTTCTTGTGAAATTTCATGACTAATTACAATTCGAAATTGAAAAGTGAAGTTTATCTTTTTTTAATTTCCATATGAACAAAGGGGATTAGTTGGGATTTTAGAAAAAAAGTGGGTTAGTTGAATAAATAGTTGCGTCATTATTGCGTCTTTTTAATTTTGGTTAATACGTTGGTCGGGAGCTGATTACTTTCAGAGTAATAGTGGTATTTGTACAGAGTTGAAGATTAGGGTTTTAATGTTTTTTTTTAGTTCATTGCGGTCATGGAGGTGTTTTCGGATATTTTGAACATAGTTCAAGATAAGGTCTTATCACCGGGTTTTTCATGAACAAAGTTTCAAGGGAGGGACAGATAAACCAGATTCTTTATGTTGGTAACGCCTTGATTTTTCGCGATTTCTCAGTTCTTGAACGATCGATCTTGTAGTTGCTTTGATTTGCTTCGAAATATTAGGACTTAAGCTGTTAACCTCCAAAAATCCGACATGCTTCGTAACTCTAACATTAATTAGTCCTAGTTTCAGACTAGCCAACATCGATAGTTTTGTGTGTGTGATAGAATAACCAAACACCAATATGTAGTTAGTGATGGGAGTTAATGAATACTACATACATAGCCAATGTTGAAATCTCCAACAACAGTTCGAGTTATTGAGATTTGAGATAAGTACAATAATTCACGAAATATTACATATGAGTCTTTAACCGAAAAAAATTAAAGTTGCAAATTCTGATAATCCTGATCCGTCATACCCTTGCCGGGTTGGCAGACTAAACAACTAATTGTAATGCCTACATGAGTACATATCCTATATCTTTCAATATTGGACCCTTTAAATCTATGGATGATTTGATCTAAGAACAGTGATTTACTAGAATGGTTGAAGTAACATATGTATTTCTTGAACTGGAATTACTACCACCATCTGAAACTATAGAAAAAAAATATATACAAAAAGATGGAGTGTGCATGACACAAGTCACCAATTGTCAATTAATGTCATCAAAATATTTGACATTATTGGAAAACAGAAACTGGGGGAAGAAATTAATTTACATCACCATGTCGGCTCAAACAATTATTGAATTTGAGCTAAATGTTATGAGAGTTAGTTAGACACCCGGGTATGAAAAAATTTACAATTTATTTAATTTATTATAAGATGTTACTTTTTTAATATTAATTATGGACAAAGAGTTCAATAATTGAAGCTGTATAGTTTTACTTACATATGTTAGGTTGTTATGTTTTGGTCACTGAACGTTTGGTATTGGACAATTTAGTCATAGAGTTAGAGTTGTTAGTAGTGCGTCAGTAGTTGCAGATTTTTAGGAATATGGGAGTGAGGCCAGTATTCAGTTTCGGATACTGAGACCTAAGATTTGAGACCTAAGATTTTAATAGATTATCATATTACATCACACTTTACAAATTAATTATTATAATATTTATTATTATCAATTAAATGCATACTTTAAATAAATTATACTATTAGAGATGGTAATCACTTATTCACTTCCACATTTTTTAAAATGAAAAGTTTAATCATAAAAATTAGGTCCAACCAGCCAAATAATTTAAGTCGAACCAATCAAAATTCACGGTCAAACCGGGTCAACGCCCGGTTTTGACCATTCTCATTAACTGGTGACTCGATTTTGGCTCTTGAGCTGGTTTGCAATTGATCCGGTTGGATCGTTCGGTCCGATCCGACATTCTTAACCATGAAAAGAACAATTAAATATGACGATGAGGAGATAGTTTTGGTCCGTCCAAACAATGCATAACACTACCAAGACCATGCATTATCGATAAAGCTTAAATTAAGATCAAGTAGTCAGATTTAATGATCGTACGAAGACTTAACTCCTTAGCAACTTCAACGGCCTTGAGTATCATAATAGTTTCTACCATAATTGGTGATGAACATCGAAACTGGCCAGGGAGACTATCCCTTATATTTTCATAGATGTTATATTTCCATAAATGTCTTTCACGATGACACCATAAACCATCACAAGACCGAGAATCACCATAATATTCCCATGGATGTTTTTTTTATGACACCATAAACCATCACGAAGTCATCCATTATGAAGGAAGCAACACAATTTTTTTTGTTGTTGTTGAAAGATAGGAGTTGGTGGGATGCTATTAGGGATTCTGGCTGTTATGTTGGCCCTGTTAGAAATCTGATTGTCCTCATACAGGAGATTCCAGTCACTCTATTCAATGCGTATTAATGTCTCTTTCTGGGGTGCAGCGCTTGAAGGTGGAGTCATTCCTGGCTCTTTAAATGCACCAACAAGATGTCACCACACAAACAGCATGTGAGCTCAAAGAGGTGTGTGTTATGTCGAACCAAGAGGGCAGGTCGAGATCACCGCTCGGAGGGGTAAGATCAGGCAAGGAAGACGACCAAATTTGTCTGGCGTGTTCGCACGAGAAGAAGCAATAGACAATATCCGCTATCCGAACCGTTTCCCAACACTTAACAAAAACAGTAATAAAGTACCCAAAATCAAACATCACTCGCAAAACCATCAGTATTAACAGAACCGGCCGGAGTAGCACTAATCGTACCGAAGACGGAGGCAGAGTTAACAACTCTGCAATTCCGCCGAATCTCACCCTGCCTCCCCGCCGGAGGCGCAATGTTCCCCATCCTAATCATCGAATCAACAAAGCTCTCAAAGAAGGCCGTCTCGTTGGCAGCGAACCTATTGACAATATCAACAGTGTCGGACCTCGGAGTGGAGAAGAGAACCTGGTCGCTCCAGATGATTCCTTCTCCTGTCTGGAGGTTTCTGAAGTAGGCCGAGTCGAATGCGTTAGGGGTTGTTTTGTCGAGGTCCGTGAAAATGATGTCGGTTCGGTCCTCAGGGCAAAGCTGACGGAGCGAGTTGCGCAACGTGGCATTCAGTGTTGGGTCTGGGGCTCCAGTGTTGTTAAAGTTGTAGATTCGCGACATGAATCCTTTGCACTGGACCCTCCCGAACGTGTGAGCACCTAAGACCCACAACAATTAATTAATTAATTAAACGAGATCGACCAGGATTATTAATTATTTAATATTTGTTATGATAACCTGAGAGTGCAACGAGGTCGACGGTGGTGTTGAGGCCGACGGCGGCGAAGTTAGCTTTGAGCTCATCGACGGTGTAATTCGTATGAGGAAGTGATGAAGTCACTAGACTCCTTTGGTTCGCCGTCAAGCTGTCTAGCCTTCCCAGTGGGACCGCCCACGATGGCCCTCCTGCCTACAATTCATATCCATGTCAGCACGACGACGTATCACAACTTCAAAAGACATACTTACCAAAACAACGGATTCTTCTGCGGCGATGGCGAGAATATCGGCGCAGGAAACGACCCCTGGACAAGCAGCCTCGATTTGGGTCTTCATTTGATCAATGACTTCATACCCTCTACAAGAGTTGTTATTACCGACGGCTTCTTTCTCGCTTAATATCGTCGGACTGTTGTCCAACAACAATGATGCATCACATCCCTGCATGCTAACACCGTGAATCACTCATCAAAACGGGACTAAAATTTGTAACGGTGTAATGTGAATCACAATTCGTCAGCACCTCCTGACGCCCATCCTAGAATGGTCGTGAGTCGTGAGAGATCTGACGGTTTGGATGAAACCGCAAAAAAGTGAAAGTGGCGTCATGCATCTAGCTAGTCATCTTCTCCCGGAGGAGGTGGAGACACACACTACAAGAATTTGCTATGCTAACGACCGTTATTTTTCTAGTTTAAGAGGAAATAAGATGCCGTTAGCTTTATGCTAACGACGGATATATTTCCGTTGTTAGCTTAAGTAATGCTAAACCTGCTAACCGCGGATTCTTAACTTAACAGCGGATGGAGCTGCAGTTAAATCAATTCTTAACTTAAGAGCGGACCGGAACTGCAGTTAAACTAACAGCGGTTTATTGCTTAAATTAAGCGTGGTTCTTATCCACCGTTAAACTGGCTGGTTTACAAAACAACAGCAGCAGCCCCTATTTTGAGCAGATTCAGTCCTAACACGTGGCACATATTTCTGATGTTCTTTTCATCTCAACCGGCAAATCTCCTATGGCCATTCATAGCCGTCAGATAGACAGTCAGATGTTCTGGTAGTACTGTTCTGAAAAATATAATAGTATAATAGTATTATATCACACGGTACTTACACTAACGAAGCAATCGTGGAAGTGAAGCCTAATGAGGCTGGCACAAATCCTGGTATCAGCCACGGCAGCATTTTCGAGGACCCGACGGACGATGTTTATAACAGCGGGACAAGTGGAGTCGTAGTACGTCGGAGTAAGCTGCTGCGCATAGCTCCGACGACCAGCAGAAACCAGCATTAATAATGCCAACAAAGAAGGAACTAGAAACTTAGCAGGCATTATTAGTGAAGCCATTAATTAATCTTATTTGTTGGGTGTTTCATAAGGATTGTCTCAAGTAAGTACTTAGTATATATATACGAAAGGGCTCCTACATGTGTTGATGGGGAGCCTGCTCAGATGCCACGTACGGTTGAAGTGTTTTGCTTGTTGTCGGAAACAATTATATATTGAGATATATACATATTTGTCTGCATGTGTCGATGGGAGCCTGATCAAATGCCATGCATGTTTCCACGTATACGGTTCCAAGTGTTTTTCTTGGTGCACGTCAGCAATTTTTGAATCAGCTAAATTTGCGAGTGGTATGGAACAGTCGTAATTTTCACTTCCAGTTTTATTACTCGTTCTACCTATTATTATTGTCTTTTGTTCAGTTGTATTCAGTGTAATTTGGGTCAAACCGAAAGTGTTCAATCCGGGTCGAGGGATTGGCGACGACTCTGAAATCTAATCAAACCAAAATAAAAATATGGTTGAGTGCAAAAATGCCCATGTGTTACAAACGAAAACATTAATCACAACTCCATCCTTCAAAAGACATTATCTTACAGCTAAAATTACAGCACTAACTTACAGCTAAAAACTAAGCAAATTAGTAAAAGCTTCGGTGCATAGTTTAATGTTATGATCACGGTGAACAACATAGATCTCCCAATAAAAGCACCCACCTGATTACTTTCCAGCCGCTTACCGGCACAAATGTGGCTACATTTCTCCTTCCAAATGTAACTGCAAAGGCATCTCCACACCATGCTAGCAGCACGAGAGGCAGAGGAACGATCTGAGAAAGTATCAAGCATCCAACCAATTTCGTCCATTCAACCAATGCCATTCATGATTAACCTTAACTAACCAAGTAAGTTTCCTGGCTAATCCAACCAAACAAAGAGTGGGTCTTGGTTAATGGGCTCACGGTGGAAGGCCGTTAGTTGGTAGCTTTAGGAGCAATACAACAACCAGTCGGGTGAAAAAAACTACAGGCCTGAAACCACAGAAATGAAGAAGAAGAAGAAGAAGAAGAAGAAGGTTTGAACAATAAATGAAACAGGGCCGAAGGTCTCCCCTCCGATCACTTGCTTGTCTCATTGGAGACTGTTGCTCACAGGTTTTCTCTTTTTTTTTGGCAGCTGCTTTGCTAAACAGGAGTTTGATCTCTTTGGTTGATGTAATAGCATTCCTTATCATCCCATATGTGGTGGCAAGTGCTGGTGAGTTTTTTCGTCTCTATTGTTGGTTTGAAATCTTGACGGTACAGAGTTTTATGATGTACAAAGTTCACTGTACAAATTTTCTCATGTTGTAATAAATTGGCAATATGAGTACTCTGGCAATAGTATGAAATGGACATATTATTACGATGAATGTAGTGTATTAAAGGTTACAGTTTACGACATTGTTCAGAATCCAGATTAATCATCCCGTTTTCAGTAGGATTGTCCAGTTTTCCAGCTGAAATGTCGAAGAAATGTATTTTTTTTTTGCTTATGAGAAAGTATTTTCTGGAAAGAGCTCGGTACAGCATTCCTAACAGGAAAAAACAGTTATGCTGATCGAGTTCTTGACTCAATAGGAAGGAAGTGAAATTGAAAAGAGCTGCATTTAGTGGATGTTAGGTACCTTCTCAATATGACTTCCTTAGTTCAGATACTGTTAACAACCTATCATTGGTCGCACAAAAACTCTCTACTTGACTGATTCTTAGACACATTGCAGTATGAGATTTCCCACTATCTACACTAGGTAGTTGTACTGTCCTTTCCTCCCTTCCTCCCTTTTAAACTTAATATTGAATGCCAGTCTTCATGTACAACAATTAGTTTACTTCTTCTGATTGAAGTGATCATGTTCATTAGGCTTTCAGATGTTCCATATCCTGACAAAGGATTACTTTTGCCAGGATTTCGTTTCCGCAGGCGCCTTCTATTGCTGTGGCCAATTATTGGCTTTTCAGTGCTTGTTATTTGCTCTCAAGTGGTCTATCTCATTATTTGGGCAGTTAAAAGGGATGGTTGGGATGAATCAAATTCTTGGTGGGCACGCTTGGTGGGTTTTTTGATGTAAGCAGGACCATTGATTTTATTCTCCTTCCTGTTGCCTCGAAACCCATCTCCCTACTAACACATTGTTGTTTGACATTGCAGAGTTCAGTCATGGAAATCACCCTATGTAATCTATTTCTTGATTGTACAGCTATTAGCAGTTTCTGCTGCTCTAATTGATGTATACGGGAATCAATATGGTCTGGTTCCATGGCGAGATTCTGCATGGGGTCGTTTGTTGACTGCGTTTGAGCATTTAGGTTTGTAAGTAGTTTTCTTTGTTATAAGCTTTTCTCTCAAAAGAATTCTTTATTCTTTATTCTTGCTATGATGAGTTACTAACGCACATGAATTTAGTAACAAATATGATTATTCGGTGCTTGCTTGTGATTTTCTGTAGAATTTTTTCTCTTCTATTTGACTATTTCCCCCTCTTGGTTACCCCTCTGTTTCTTACTCTGGTAATATTCCCTACATCATTCTATACACACAGACACGCCCACCTAGATATGTACTTGTAGGTCTTTGTTGGATTAATAAAATGCTATAGCAATCTCAAGTGCATAAATATTGATCATTGGCCATTTCTCTTGAAAGGTTCTCATTTCAAAGTCGCCTCCTGTTTGCTGTTGCCTGCTGTTCAGCTGGCTGTGGGAATAAGTTATCCATCCTGGCTTTCGCTGCCATTTTTTGTTGGCAGTTGCGTTGGTCTTGTGGATTGGTCTATGACAAGCAACTTCTTAGGACTCTTCAGGTGATCTTGTTACTGGAGTCTCTTCCTACATGCGTGTGTGATGTTGTTTCCTCTTCGCGTGTGTACTTTTTCCGTTTGCACCTATTTTATCTGTCTAATTTTTGTACGACTGCTTCTTGGTCAGGTGGTGGAGGACCCTTCAGCGGTACGCTGGCTTTAATATTTTAATACTTTATGTCTATCAGCTCCCGTTCGAGTTCCCAAGTATGCTTACCTGGATAGCTGACTTTATTGGTCTGTTCAAAATATCCGGAAGTTTGGAGGGGACCGCAGTTTGTTCTGGTGTTTCTCTCATACTCTATTACATCATGGTATGTAGTAAATATGCGTTTATAATGTACGCATCTGATATTGCAGTATAGGTGAGCTCTAACAGCAAAGCACAATCAGCTCCATTTATGAAGTGACTCCAGATCCCTAGTAGTTTTGGATTCTGTTCTCTATTCTCATACTTATTATATTCCAATTTTAGAACACGAGGCAAATGTTGCACAAAGTAAATTGATGTTGTATAATTCAGAGAGAAAGTATACTATAACAAGTTATGATATGATAAAACCACAACTTCATGTAACTTAAATTAAGAGTAGCGGTATTTTTGAACTCATTTCCTCTTGAAGAGATTAGATGCTACTCTTTAAAGCCTAGTTTCTCTTTATGCACATCGTTCTTACTACTGCTGTGCCATCTACTGCAGCTATCTTTTGTTAAGAGTGATTTGGAGGAAATGGATAGCATTCTCTCGGTGAGAGAAGGGAATTTGACAGAGCGACTTCTTCCCTTGCGACATTCCTTTTTCATTCGCGAATCAAGGTGAGATCATTCTTTCATTCTTGTGGCATCTTCTTATATTTCTTACATCAACTATCATCCATGGCATTTTGATCTCCTGAACCAGCTGAAATCAATCATGCAGTGGTTTTGTGTTCTCTCTCTTAAGAGAGAAACAGGCATGAATGGCATGATGATTTGTCTAGCTTGGCTGAGTAAAAATGTCTCTAGTTGCCAATTGATGGAACTTCGGCACCATAGAGTCCATAGCTTTTCTTTTAATTTGATTGCTTGAGGTCAGTTCTTTTTTATAAAAAGAATATCAACATCTTTTCATAGCTTCTTGTTGTTGGAAGATTTGGTTCTGTTGCTTACAATTCTGAGGCTAGTAACATGCATTGTTTGTTGTTAGTACCCTGAAGCTCTTTCATCTGTTTTACTTCCTGTATGACTTCATCTAGTGAAACTTTTGGAAATCAGCATCATGTGCTTTTGGATTTATTAAAATGAAAAAGGAATCTAATTGCTTAGGTATCTCATTCGGGGTGTGTATAACTTGAGTCGTACGTACTGAAATAACACATTGGTTATGGAGCTTTTTTATTTTCTGTTGCTTTCAGGCCTACTGAACCTTCAAATAATTTTCAGATCTGGTGTCAGGCATACCAATGTTTTACTCAGGGGACCAGTCTTACGGACTTTTAGCATCAACTTTTTCACATATGGTTTTCCGGTAAACACTCTCAAACCGTCTCCCTACGTCCCTGCATTAAATGTCGCTTTGTTACTTAACAGGAACGTTTAAGGGGGCTACTTAACCAGAGTACTATTGTAATTTTGATGGTACTACTTGACAGGGGACTTCACAAATATTTGATGGAAATATATCTTTGTTTGAATGTGCTGCTTATTTAGTCTTCTGTTGAAATTTGATTGAACTAATATAAGATCTCTACAAATACGTAAACAATACACCTTATGTTTTTATCGTAATTTTATGACATCAAGTTCCAGAACAATGAATGCGATTTTCCTACTTTTCTCAAATGATATCATGATACTTGTCTTTTTGTATGTTGAATCTGAAGGTTTGTACATAAGCTTGGTTGTACACTTTCATCCGGCATATTTACCACTATGTGAACTCATGAGGTCATGTTACTTTTGCTTATTTGACATGCAGCTGAATTTCACAGGTCTCTTTGTTTGCTCTGTCCTACTGGAGCTTCCATTTTGCCAGTCTATGTGCATTTGGGTTGCTTGCATACGTCGGCTACATTATCTATGCTTTCCCTTCAGTGTTCCGTTTACACCGGTTAAATGGTCTCGTTCTTGTCTTCATTCTCCTTTGGGCTGTGAGCACATATGTCTTCAATGTTGCTTTTGCAGTCTTGACTGGAAAACTTGGAAAGGTGGTTCTCTCTTTAACCAAAAATTCTTTTTCTCTAAAGGGAAATCAGTGATGTTGAAATTGATCATTCTTACCTTGTTATGCCCACAGGATATGAAAATATGGGAGATGGTTGGTTTGTGACATTATTCCATCCCGGGTTTATTTTTATTTGCACAATTTTGTCTTGGAATGTTGGTTGCTTTGGGTAATCTGGTCAACAATTCTGTCTTCCTCCACTTGTCTGATGAGAGTTATCAGTCTCCACTAGACAATTCAACAATTGAAGGTAATCTAACATTCTGGCACTTGACAGTTGATATTCTTTCAATGAGTTAGTGTTTGGTTGATCTATAAATAACATGTGTTGGTTATCTTACTTCAGAGGAAGAGGGTACCAAGGTTTTGATTGTGGCTACTATTGCTTGGGGACTGCGGAAGTGCTCTCGAGCTATTATGCTGGCAATGATATTCCTGATTGCTATAAAACCTGGTTTCATTCATGCAGTATATGGTAAATTTAGTGGCTCCCGTCTAACATGGAGATTCTTTGTAATTGCACAGCTATTCTTATGCTTAATTCAAGAATTAATATACAAGCACTAATATATATTTGTTCACTAATTCTTCACCTCTTTTCTCTCTATGACTTGTGTTTCAGTGGTATTCTTCTTGATGTATCTTTTGGCCCATGACATCAGCAGAAAGATGCGCCAGTCCTTGATTCTTCTTTGTGAAGTTCATTTTGCACTCTTGTATATTCTTCAGATCAAGCTAATAAGTGATGCCTTGGAACAGAGAAGTATGGAAGTGTTAATGGAGCTAGGTACACTTTTGTTGTGGTTACTGTTGAGATACGGCATAGTTATTGTTATTATTGTTCCTTTTCTAGCATATCTTGATTAGGAAGTTGTTAGAGTCCAATAAGGACATTCCTTCCTTGCATAGGAAGTCAGTATTATTTTAATAAGGGTAGTAGCCTTTTCCTATAAGGATTTGGACTCTAACTCTAGGTGTACAGCTCTATTATATGGGGGTCACTTACGCGGGGAGCAGAATCTCCTCCTTATCTTGTCCAGGTGTCTCTAGATGTCCACTCATGGCCTGAAGATGGGATTCAGCCAGAGAAAATTGAATCTGGAATAAACCGACTGCTTAAAATCATTCATGGTGAGAGATGCAAGGCTAATGTATGCCCATTTGCTAGTACGGTTCATGTTCAGAGCATTGAAACAAGTCAAGAAGATTCAACCTTGGCCTTGGTTGTTTTAGAAGTGGTATATGCCTCTCCCTTGACATCATGTGTATCAGCACACTTGTACAAGTCACTCACTCCGGCAGCTGATGTGGCAAAGGAAATTCAGCAAGCAAAAGATGATGGATTTGTTGAAGAAATCAGATTTCCATATCCTATTCTCTCCGTGATTGGGGGAGGGAAAATAGAAATTGATTTGTATGCCTATGTATTCGGTGCTGATCTCAGTGTATTCTTTTTGGTTGCAATGTTCTATCAATCTGTCATTAAGAACAAGAGTGAATTTATTGATGTCTACCAGCTTGAAGACCAGTTCCGAAAGAATATGTGTTTGTCTTGATGGTTAGTATCTGTTTCTCTTGCAGTTTTCCTGTCCTCTGGTGGCTCTTATTTATCTGGCTTTTTCCCTCTGGCAGGTTGTCTTTTTTCTGATTGTTCTCGACCGGATAGTTTACCTCTGTTCATTTGCGGCCTTGTAGTTGATCTTCTACATTTTCAACCTTATTCTCTTCACCTATTCGGTTACAGAATATGCTTGGAGCTTGGAACCTTCCCAAGAACATTCAGCAGGGATCATCCTCCGTGCTATATTTCTGGCTAAAGCAGTTTCACTGGCACTGCAAGCCATCCAAATTCGCAATGGACTTCCTCATAAAAGCACCTTGTATCAACAGTTTTTGACCAGCAAGGTCAATCGGATCAATTATATAGGCTACAGGCTTTATCGTGCTCTGCCTTTCCTTTACAAGCTGCGATGTGTATTAGACTGGTCATGTACAACAACATCTTTGACCATGTATGACTGGTTAAAGGTGAGTTTCAATCTTTGTTCCTTTACATGCAACTGCTTACATAGTCTATTGGAGCCTGTGTTTCCCAACTGGTGACCGTTGAGGTATGTCCCATCCAATAAAAGTGCACTATTAGCACTCTTGCCAGGGTCTTGTTTTTCCATGTAGGGATGGTACATTTACTTTTGGTATTCAAACTCCATGGACATGAGCTAGAATTACCTCCCTTTATATTATGTCTTTGTACTGAATGTGATGCTAACTCAATCTGTTTCCTACTTTTTATTGTTCGAGTACCCTGCTGAAGTATGGTCACTTTTTTTTGCTGTTCATGTACCCTGTACAATGTAGTACTTTTTCATGCTGAATTAGGCATGTTCGGCATACATGGCTAGCAGTTGATATCGATTTTGTCTTCTATTATCGATATAACATTGTTTGACTTACATTCTGTACATGATCAGCATAGATCATTTGGCCAGTTATAGCTGCAACTCTGCCAGTCTTGTCATGCAGTTAATTCGTTAAATCATTGGAGCTGATATTGATCACTTTTTGTTGTTCAGTTGGAGGACATACATGCTAGTCTTTACCTTGTCAAGTGTGACGCAGTGTTGAACAGAGCTACACACAGACAAGGCGATAAGCAGACAAAGTGGACCAAATGTTGCAATGGGATCTGCCTTTTCTTCATATTGCTTTGTGTTATTTGGGCCCCCATGCTGGTAAGAACCCTAAACCCTGAAGATAGACAATGATGTCCGTGGAGTTCTTCACTTTGCTGTGTACGCCTTATATTCTACTATAATCTGGTTAATATTTATGCGAGTTTGATGCTACTGTTACCTTTCTGTTCTGTTAGGAACATGATATTTTTTTAGATTGTAATAGTTACTGCAACTTCCCATGAAATGCCTTAATTTGTCTCTGCAGATTTACAGCAGCGGTAACCCTACAAATATTGCAAACCCCATTAAAGACGCCCGAGTTCAGATTGATATCAAGACATATGGTGGAAGGTTGACTTTGTATCAAACTACTCTCTGTGAGAAACTTGACTGGGAGCACGTCAACTCGGCTGCTAATATGGATCCACGTGGTTATCTAGATGCATAATACAACAACGATGATATCCAGTTAGTTTGCTGCCAACCAGATTCCAGTGTATTATGGCTAGTCCCTGATGTGGTTCAGAATAGATTTATCCAGTCTCTTGACTGGGAGATGGAAATGGATATTGTGTTCATTTGGGTACTAACTAGAGATGGACCAAAAGGCAAGTAAGTCGTGAGGTACGATAGGGTCGTTGAGCCTCTGGATCTTCCAGCACGATCGGATGTACAGAAAGCTCTCAATGGTTCCGCTAACAGCTTTAGGATATAATATGTCTATCCGAGATACTTTCGAGTCACCGGCTCTGGTGATGTCATGCCTACTCTTCAGTGGAAGTTATTGTACTGTACCTGATTTGAACGCTGCTTATTGTGAACTTTAAAATACAGGTAAATTCAGTTAGTGCGGATCTCATCCTGAACCGTGGAAATTTCAGCTGGTGGATGTTCTATGACGTCAATTCTACGGATGTAGGCGGCTGTGGAGGCTTGACTGGTCCCACAGCCGTCATAGTATCTGAGGAAACCCCACCACGTAAGTGTTGAAAGAACTTACATTTATCGCAATACACACACCGATTCATGTTCCTGCTATGACCATAGCAATGCTAATATACAATTTGCAGAGGGTATCCTTGGTGACACCATTAGCAAGTTCAGCATCTGGGGTCTCTACATTACCTTTGTGCTTGCTGTGGGTCGATTCATCAGGCTGCAGTGTTCCGACTTGAGAATGAGAATACCATACGAGAATCTACCATCCTGCGACAGGTTTGAAATCTCTAATTGCACCTCATACGAATTGATGATAACACTGTCAGAAACTCTTGACCAGGGATTCTCTTATCTGCTGTCTATGACGTGTTCTTGATAAAAACTTACATTCATAGGTTGATAGCCATATGTGAGGACATATATGCTGCAAGAGCAGAAGGTGAGCTTGGAGTCGAAGAAGTCCTTTACTGGACGCTCGTAAAGATATATCGGTCGCCGCACATGCTTCTCGAGTACACAAAACCAGACTAGGCAGCCTCCATGCAAAGTTATAGGATAAATCTAGTTGCACAAACTGCACAGAAGGCCCCATAGGTCGGTATAGCAGCAAGGTGAGGTTTGTGACTTGTTTGAGTAGCACTGAGAAGTTACCGGGCATGTATGGATCTTCATCAGCTCGATTCGTTGAGGGATTTTTTGGTTCGGCTATCAACCAAGGAAAAGGAACTTACTGCTGCTGGTAGTGATGGTTCTCATGGAGAAACTCTTGCCGGTTATGTACATACGAGTTTTGGGACTGCTGGGGCATATATTTGTACAGATCACAAGATCCATACACTTGTATTCTCTAAACTTAATGATTTTTGTCGTGTCAATGAGAAAGAAATCAAAATTACAAATGTTTTCGACTGATCGATTCCTCATTCATCTGGGTAGCATCCTTGCAATTATTGAGACTAGTTATGGAGATGTAGACACCTACAATATGGCTAAAACTATGCTCTTATTTTTGGTAGAGGGTTGGTTGATTAATCACCTTAAGCAACGAAGGTTTGCCCGTTAATACGAATGGAACAAACTTGCAACCCTTTAATGCTATATCAAAACCAAACATCAACCCGTTTGAAAGAGAACGAACAAAACCAGTACTAATCTGCACCGATATGTTAGTTTCAAGAACACGATTGGCATGGCGGAATCAAAGTGGAAACTTGATAAGCTACTACTCTAGAATTCACAGTGCCAAAACAACACTCAATCCCGAGGAAAAGTGGAAACTTGATTACAGAACATAACGTCTAGAGGTTACGGCGACCAACAAACAATCGAACAAATTCCTCAGCCAACTTAACATCAACATGAGAAAGTCTTCATGAATCTCTACCAAAAGCCTCTCTACATCAAGCATCTTCCTTTGAGATCTTACTCTTCTTGTTACTATTACAGCTGACACCTTTCTTCTTCGCGTCCTCCGGTACAGTATCTTCCATGACCTTCGGAGACGTGAAGTTGAAGTCATCAAGCTTTACATCTTTGTATTGTGGGTTGGCCTGTACGAAAGCTGCGATTTCGTTCCTGGTGCGGAGTTTCTTGCCTGTGGGAGTGATATAGTAAGCATCCATTTTGGAGAAGTCTCGTCTAAGCACCAAGTACCGTCGGAACCCCCTCGGGGTTTTGGGAACTCCAGGCTTGTCTATGACCCATGTCCGAGAAGCGTTGTACTCTATATCAGCAGGCGTGTCGCAAGTAAGATCTCTCGCCTTGCAAGTGAACTTCTCCGAGCCGCTCTTGCTTCTGATTTCCTCGTACTCTTCCTCCGTAGCCATCACTCTCCATTTCAGGCACTCGTGGCACTGCGCAGCGTACGTGTCGACTGATCCACGCGACTTCTGGCAAACCAAATTACCAACACGAGCAGCATAATTGGAAAGATCACAAACTCATCAGTCATTGTTGCAGCAAAATATGAGACGATGGTTTTTTTTATTTTTATAAATGATAGTATACATATATTAATAAAAAAGGACATCTTACAAAACCAAGAACCAAAACCAGCAGAGAAAAACTTCAAACATCAAAATCCTTATACCGAAAGCCCACCCAAAAAGGCATGAACGATGGTTTTTACACAAGCAAGCAAGTAATATATACTTATATAGCCAAATGGAATGCTATACAATGCAAGGACAAAAATTGTAACAAATTCACATAAATGAAAGTGAACTTATAGGATTACATGTTCCAAAACAAGACCCACATCATTAAAACTCCTTCTGGTTAGGCAAGAAGTTCCATCATTCACTTCTCAAAACCTAAACCCAAACCTACAAATGAAATATTATGCTTTCAAGCTCATCCAGACACAACAATGGAGCTGGAAAGAAACAAACATGAAGCTCCACTGGTTTTCAATCTCAAATCTAGCAGTAATGTGGGTATAAACAACCTTAATAAGCATGAATCAAGACAAGGCAGAGGACAAATTTTGTACCATCATGAAAGAACAACATGACAACTAAATAGCCCGTTTGGTAAAAAAACTGCAGATTGGCTCATAGCCAAATAAATAAATGCCAAACAAACACTGAAAACTCCTAATCCACACCATTGTGGGAAAACATGAAACCCTAAAGGAAATCAGAAAAAACCTTGCCTTGAAGGAGTCTTACAAAACATACTAACTAACGGATCCAGAATTCGGAGAATCCAATTCAGCCAACAAAGGGGATCGAGAAACGCATTGAGTCAAAAGTTTCGTTCGTAAGTACCTTGGAATTGGACGAGGTTAGAGGAGTTCCCTGGTTGTCCTCTTTCATTTCGCTAAGCTCTCTGTCTCTTCCTATAGGAGTTGCTTGGTTGTCCTCTTTCATCTCGCAAGTCTCTCTGTCTCTTCTTCCTCTACCTAGCTGGCTGGATTTTCCTCTTCTTCTCTAAGCTCGCTTTCAGGCGTTTTCTGCCAAAGATCTTTTTCTTTATGATCAAAAGGAACACTGGGATCGAGGGAGAGAGAGATAGACTGACGCTGTACGGCGTCGTGAAAGCTTTAACCTCAACGTGTAGATCCTTTCAAGAGATGGGCTTTCGTTCATGGATCTCACATGTTGGATTTGGGCCTATTGTTTCTTAAGCTTGCTAGCCCATTGTAAATAACACAGCTAAAGGTTAGAAGCGCTCCAAATTTATATCGGAATATTGGACGAATCGGACAACGACTCAAAATGAATGATGTTCATAGTTTATTATGCCCCCGTCAATTGTGAATCTCAATCATGTTTATGGAAATGAAAATGCGTGGTGCGATGAAACGTTTGTTTTTACTTATGAGTGTCTGCCACGACTAGGGGTATGTATGAAGCCTGGAGGACCACCCTTCGTGGGGAACTTCCATTTAGTCGATAAACATATAGTTGAACATTCAGATGTAACAGTCCATTTACTACACTGTTAGATGCTTTTTGAATGAACTTAATTGTAAAGTAATTTGAACTGTCAGAAAAGGTCGATATGTCCGAGTGGTTAAGGAGACAGACTTGAAATCTGTTGGGCTACGCCCGCGCAGGTTCGAACCCTGCTGTCGACGTTTCCTTTTTTGGTCAGTTTTCACACAGCTTTGATAGTGAAGTTATATTCGTCTATCGGTTTACTCTGAGCTACATATGCCATTGGGGTTTTGCACCCAAGGTATTGAGCATTTTTAATTTGATGATGGACTTATTTATTTTCAAATACAACTTTATATTGGATTACCTGATCATTTTGAAAAATCAACGAGATTAGTTGTAGTTCATTCGATAATGATGAGGTAAAAACCTCACCCTTTTTATCCAAAAAGACCACTTAGCTTCATGTTGTGCATGATGGACATGGAGAAAGAGTGATCAAGTTGGGGAGTTGTATTGAATACAATATCCATGGATGATGGCCTTGAATGTGAATCATGCCATCCTTCTATCTATTTGCTATTTTGTTTCATCTCAGCAATGGGTAAATGTTTCAAGCCATGTTTGGTGGATCCATTGAGTAGGAAATTAAATCTTCAAGTTTAGACGACATTGATTACGTGGGAGGTTGGTCGTATGACAATTATTTATTACTACTTAATTACAACATTTGGGTGTTGGATAGAAACCATAGAAACAAAACAAAACAAAACAAAAAACAATTAAGGTGGTCGTTCAAAATCTCAGTGGGGTAATGAAAACCCAAAGAACAGCTAAGTACAGCCTACTTGTGTCCATATAATTGAGATTCCTCACATCCCAAAACCACGTAATTCTACTGTTCCTGTCCCTACGCAAACATGCCTTATTAGTCGAGGGGAGGATTGGAAATGTAATCACCGAATTTGAAATGTATCGATTTTTAAATCAAGTTTAATGTATGTTTCAATTTTGGTTATACTATTTCGAAGAATTTAGACATGTTGTGATAAATATTAATTATTTATTGTCTTTGATGTTGATTATAATTTTATAATTAGCAAGCAAACCCTGATAGACCATCGGTATCTTCACTTGTCACCACCATTCTTTATTTTATTTTTTTTCTATGGATCAAAATACCAACCATAACTGTCATTTTACCTAATTCTTGCTCCAACACTCTTCTCCAATCAAGCTAGGAAAATCAAATATTTATAAATGAAGAAAATTCAGTGTTTGTCAGGCGTGAAATTAGGAATGAGTATTTCCATAGTTTTTTTTAAAAATATTAGTGGCATAACTATAGGTTTCAAATTTTATAATTCATACGTGAATCGTTATAAAGGTAAGAGATAAAAATAATTGTTGTTTTTATCAAATCGGACAAGGTATATCATAGGATGATGAGGTAAAAGAGGGTACCATCGAGATATTTAGCGTTGATTTCGCGATCGATTTTTCTTAACTCTTAAGTTTAAGTGAATTAATACATTGACTTATTTTTATTCGAATAATTTATCATTATGTATGCTGGTTGGAATTTTAATTAGTGTGACACCAATATTGATCTACTTCAACGAAAGCACAAACTCAAGATATTTTTTTAAATGAAGCCTTAGCTCTAGAGGTCAAAGAGACATCTACCAAGCTCTTCAGTCGACCACCTCAAAAGCCTCCATAAGGCCAAGTCAAAGACTAAGTCTTTGGTCCGATGAGAAGCCTACACATGATATTGTAGTCTAGATTCTGACGCACTATAAAAAGATATTATTGTGACGTGGTCGAAGACATTGATTACTAAACACCTCACATACTAAACATTTGAAGGGCGTTTTCTTGATAGTTTTCTGTTTCCTTGTTATTAACTAGCTAGCTTAGCCCCTTAAACCCCTCACTACCGTTTCATACCCACCTTGTGAGATACATTCCACGAAACTTGCATAAGTAGACATTCGATTTCAACGCATGTTCTTCAGTTTTTATTCGTTTTTTCAAATCAGATCATTATTGTCTCACTTGATAGAACACAGACATTTAACATTTATCAATTACTACTCAAGATGAAAATTACAAGAGTTTATTCTCATCAATATTACATTGAATTGGTAGAATGTGTGGGGAACTCTGTGGTCACCCTCGGATGGGTTTAAGAGCAATTTCATAATAAGCAATTAATTAATTTCACCAACATCGCAATCCAAAATTAAATGCAATTGGGTTTCTATTGCGTTTTCAATGCTACTTGCAAAGATTGAATGCTCAAATATTCGAATCACTTGAGATGGCCCTTTCAAGGACCTCAACACGATAGCAAAGTTTTTACTCTTCCTCACGTATTAAACCCCCATTTTCAAGACAAGACAGAATGATGACAAACACTTAATTAAGATCAATATTGAAAAAACAAATTTACGAGTTAGATTCGAGTAACTTTAAATACTAGATCAAAGATATGGCTCGTTAATAATTTCAAAAAATGTAAGTTATTTTTTACCGAATATTTTAGACGACAAAATCATATATGGGTTGAGATTGTGCTAATCAAAACTCAAATAGTTTACCGTTTAACAATTTTAAATAAAAAACACTAATACCTTACTTAAATAGGATAATTTTTTTCACTTAACCCGTGAAGGTTATTCGTGTACAATCCTCCACATATGCTTAAATTGGGTTTGTCAAAGACCTTAGTGAGGTTAAGCTTGAATTCAAACTCAACCAATTTACCTAAACATTAACAAACTAGACTTAGACCCGGTAAAATTTGAGTCGATGCAACTTCCATCTATTACAAATTAATAGTCATATCTTTAAATAAATTTTATCCAAACCAAAGAACCTTGATTAGAGTCAAAGTAGCCGATATATTTTATAAAATTAAATTTCAATTAAAAGATTCTCTATACAAAAAATCTTTCACAGCCATAACAGAAATGGCATTTCTTCCCCAAAGCAGAGGGAGCAGTTAGCATCTTTCGCATTTCCTTCTCTCTTTTCCCTCTAAATTTTCTTTTCTTTCTTTTAATTCATTTCTTTATGACACGTGTCAGAAGCCCATTTCCTGGAAGAACCCATCTTCCTTCGATTTCCACTGTTCACAAGAACAATCTCTGTAACAAAACACCAAACAACTAAGAAACAGAGGAAGCAATCTCTGTAACAAAAAGGATCCCAAAAAGCTTCCACCTTTTCTCCTCTGTCAGGCTGTCATCAAGAACAACTAATATCCCTTTACAGCATAATCCATCAACTTCCCATTTCCACCAAAAAAAGAACGATGTTCAAACTCCTCAACCAGAAACTCCGCCTCCTCTGTTCTCGCCTCCGCCGCCGCCGCCGCCGCCGCCCCTCCAAGATTCAGATAAAGAAATTCGGCAGGCCTGAACCGGTGATCATCGGATCCACTTCTCCTTCTTCGGCGGCGGTTCATCCCAATAAAGCGGAAACAGAGTCGAATCGAATTAAAGTCGCGACATTTAACGCTGCTCTGTTCTCCATGGCTCCGGCGGTTCCGACGGTGGAGAGTTCATCCAATTTTGATTCAGGATTCGGAAGGAGTAAAAGCTTACTGGACCAGAATTCCGGTAAAGATCGGCCGATCAAGAGTATACTAAAGCAGTCTCCCCTGCATCCAATCTCCGATGTCAAAGACGGCGGCAATCTCTCCAAGCAGCAGAGATTTGCCAAATCGAGGCTGAGGGTTTCAATTAACCTTCCCGACAACGAGATTTCACTGCTGAGGAGCAGGAAGTTGAGCTTCGGAGGAGAAGGCGAGGAAGACTGTTTCGTTGGCAGCGGAGGCGTGAAAATTGGTACGAAAGCTCCGGCGGCGAGTCGGTGCCGGAGTTTGATTGAATTGGAGAGGTGCGGCGGCGGCGGGAAGAGGACGGTGGTGGATGTTTTGAGAGAGTTGGACGCAGATATTTTGGCGTTGCAGGAAGTGAAAGCAGAGGAAGAGAAATCGATGAGGCCTCTGTCGGATTTGGCTGCTGCTTTGGGGATGAATTACGTTTTTGCGGAGAGCTGGGCTCCTGAATATGGAAATGCCATTCTGTCCAAGTGGCCGATCCAACGGTCCACAGCGCAGAAAATTGTCGACGATTCTGATTTCAGGTGGGTTTTCTT
This sequence comes from Linum usitatissimum, assembly GCA_030674075.2. NCBI lineage: Eukaryota > Viridiplantae > Streptophyta > Magnoliopsida > Malpighiales > Linaceae > Linum > Linum usitatissimum. The sequence goes on from JAUJYP020001374.1 coordinate 6,238,451, forward strand.
CTGTCCATATTTCTCCTTTTGTTTTTACTTCCTTTTTTTATAATCTTCAAGATGGAAACAGAGTGAAGATCATAAATTGATTATGAACTAGAGAAACCAAACCAGCGATTTTGGATTTAAAATCTTGAATCTTTGGTTAGTTCGGACCGATTTATTCAAATGATTAATCGAGTTAATGTAACAAAATCTGTAAAATTTTAAACCACATGAATCATTCATGATGGTTTTACAGTTGATTGTCGAGAGTGAAATATCGATTACCTATATATTTAATTATATCATATTTTATTTTCACGCAACAATAATGTGATATAGGAAATATAATTGATGTAGAAATTCGACTATTATATTTCCTATGTTAGTGTGATTCATACTAAATTGAGTTAATATAAACATGGTAATTGTGTCAAATTTTAGTGGTAGAGTATGTGAGGTGTCTATTTAGTGCAGTTGACATGAAGTATGTATCCATTTGTGTCAAACTAATTAGCTTGACTGAGCTATCAACTGATGCACTGAAACTTGTAACATAGTACGTTAGTGACATATACATCTTAAAGACTAATTTCTATCGAGAGCATACACCAGTATTTTTCTGAGGTCGCCCTATTTCTTGAGTTGTTGAATCGGGACTGTACGATCAAAATCGAACATATTTATCGAAAGGGCAACACGGCCGCCGATTTCTTTATTCAATTAAGCATACAATTCTGATATGAAATCAATTCTGGTTCTGATTTTGATAATTTGTTTAGTAGAATGAGTTTGTTTCTTTCTTGTAGGAATGTTCTCAAGGCAACCATCAACGTGCCCAACATAGGGGAAGTCAACTTCCACTGCACCCACTTGGATCATCTCGACGAGTCATGGCGAATGAAGCAAGTGAATGCGATTATGAAGTCGAGCGAAGGGCCCCACCTCTTAGCCGGAGGGCTCAATTCGCTCGACGAAACGGACTATTCTGAGGAAAGATGGACCGACATTGTCAAGTACTATGAAGAGATGGGAAAGCCGACGCCAAAGGCTGAAGTGATGAGGTTTTTGAAGAACAAACAGTACACTGATGCCAAGGATTCTGCCGGTGAATGCGAGTCCGTGGTCATGATAGCCAAAGGCCAAAGTAAGAGTTTTATATTGCATCGTTTTTCGCCCGGGACAGGAATTGAACAATTCCTTGTTTTCGGTCACAATTCCAATTCCACCACATTTGAAATTCAACAGCGGAAAACGATTTGCTGCTGAAGTGAAGGAAGATTGGTTAATGTTGGTAATTTGATATGTGTGTTGCATGCAGATGTTCAAGGGACTTGCAAGTACGGAACTCGAGTGGACTACATCGTGGCATCACCGAATTCACCATACAAGTTCGTACCAGGGTCGTACTCGGTTCTATCTTCGAAGGGGACATCTGATCATCACATCGTGAAAGTTGATGTTGTTAAAGTCCAAACCAGCAGTAGTAGTAGTGATAGTCATAGTAGTTACAGAGATCAGCAAAGTGTGAGAAGAAAAGGCAAAGGCAAAACAAAGCACAAGAAACAATTGTGTTGTAACGTTTTAAGTTAAGATCAAACATCCATTCTTCTTCAAAAGAGTATGGCAATGAGAATGTGGATTTAGGTACTTTTTTAATTCAAGTTTTATGCTTTTGATGTGAGTTTGTTCTTTTCGATAGATATTGAATTTAAGGTTATTTAGTGTGTGATTTGAAATGGAATGGAAGGCTTTAGAAAGATGAAATTATGCTTTGACGACATCATTTTTAATAAATTGAGAGAAGTTCTTAATTTGTGGGGTCGACGCATGGTATGTCGAAGTATTTTTATATGAGACAACAATGACAGATGTTATCGTTCATCTTTATAAAAAATCTTTCCCTTATTCTCTTGATAAAAAAAATAATTTTCCTATCGTTTTAAATTCCCCAAGTGAATTCTATTAGACATAAGGATGACGTATTTCAAGTGACGGGGGATGTGATTGGGTGCTTTTGTGAATTATTATGTCAATTGTAATGCAAATCATTACAAAGCTCTAATGATACTGTTGTTGTTGGGCGGCTTTTGTGAATTCATGTTTATAATTTTCTCAATCGTAACAACCAATGTAGTATGATGTAACATCGGCTCGATTTTGAATGAGTTGGCCTCGATAATGAATGAGTCGAGCTCGAGCCAACTTTAGTTTGACTTAGTTTGGTTGGCTCGATGAGCCTATATAGCTTGCAAGTCAGCTTATTTGATGTTCTCGAGTTGGATCGGTCAAGTTGGCTTTTAAGGATTTTAATGGTTCACATGTTCGTATTTTATTTACAAAAGTCAAGAATATGATGATGATTTTGCCTTATTGAATAATTAGTTAATTAAACTATGCAAATCATGTCCATTTTAAAACTGGACTGTTAAAAAACGCTCTAAATTTTACTATCAAACGCCCTAAATTTTACTATTATTAAATTCACAAACGTCAAATTACGTGAATACCCTTCGAACTTCCTCTTTAAATACGCAAGTTGGGTCGAATTAAACACACTTCCTATTTTTCGTAAACTTTCACAGTTGAAAAACTCTTTCAAATCAGTCTCTGAAACCGCCTACCCACCGACGCCTGACCCGCCGTAGTCCGCCGCCGACCGCGTGTCTCGGCCGTCGTCGGCCGGTCGGCATGCCGACCAATTTTTTTTACCTCAGCGACGGCGGTCCGGCGGTGGCGACGGGGGCTCTACACCGGTGAAGCAACGGCGGGGGCGGCTGTCTGGCGAGACTATGACAGATTCGAGAGGTTTTCAAACGTTAATCCTAAAGCTTTTTTTATTTTTAGAGTCCTTTACTTATTTGGCTGGGTGTTTTTTTTACGGTTATAGATCCATCTAAGATATAGAAGGCAATGAAATTACGGATTTTGGTATTATCTAATTTAAGTTTTTTTTTTAATTTTGACGGTACTAAGTATTAAAAGCTTGTGAGTTTGTTCTTTTTTATTGATATTGAATTCAAAGTTATTCGGTATTCGATTTGAAATGAAATGAAAGACTGCAGAAAGATGAAATTATGTTTTAACGTCACCATTGTTTACAATATGAGAGAAGTTCTTAATTTACGGAGTAAACAAATGTCATGTCGAAGTATTTTCATATGAGTCAACAATGACAGATATTATCGTTCATCTTGATAAAAAATCTTTCTTTTATTCTCTTGATAAAAATGATTTCCCTATCGTTTCAAATTCTCCAAATGCTATATAATTTTTTTTACGTTTCTTATATAGAAAGTATCATTACCTGACGATTATTGCAGTATGTTTCTCCACGGGATGTGCGGAACTCACCCTCATACAGAAAACAAGATTGTCGTACACCGAACTACTGGCGACTCGACAAAAATTGTTAAATAACATAATTAGAGGAAATAATAACATTTTTAGTCATAAATGTCACATGGAAAGGAATCCTCAGCTATTACACAATCAAATCAAATTCTGAGAAAAGTCAACACAATCTTATGATCCAATTACATGAAAGAAAAGTTCATAACTCAACAATAAAACCAACAATTTTCTTCCCCTAGAACTTGGGAAACTGGATCGAGGAACCACATCTCCCTCTCGGCATGATCGGACACTCAATAAACTCAGACCCCGAAGTATCAACGCACATGTAAACCTGATACAGTTGACTGTTCCTCGCCGAATCCACATTACACTCGATATATGCCTTGAACCCCGTCCCTTCCTTAATCGCTTCCACAACTTTATCCAACTCGTAGAATCCATCGTCCGGCCTGATTCCAGCGGACTTGAGAACCTGGAGAAGGTTGGACTTCTGCTTCAGCTTAAGAGCAGCTTCGAAGTACTCGTGCTGCCCCATCTCGGATTCGGAGCAGGTGCCGTGCTTCTCCCACTCGTGAGTCCAGAACTTGTATCCGTCCCCACTCGGACACGCTAGCGTCGGCCAGGAGGTTTGCAGTTGTGGCAGTAAATCTTCAATCTGAAAAAGTTTAAAGACCACTATTGCAAATTCCTGAAACTCTGAAGAAAAAACTGACAAACAGGGGGGGAAATCCTGAAGAACATGTTAAATGTCCTGATACCTGGGATTCGTCGAATTCGCTATCGCGATCGCAGTTTGATGGGTAAGCACCGTTCTTGTAGTTAGGCCAGAGTCCGTGGATGCTGAAATCGGCTGTCGGTTTGCCCGTTTTTGGGTAGCAGCATTTCTGCCTGGAGTCACAATATGCTCCTGGCCACTTTACACATAAACACAAACTTGTAAAAAAAAGTAAAAACTACGTTTTGAATGATGAAACAAGTTATGATGTTGAACCTGAAACTATACCTGCTGGACGAGGTAGAAGAAATCGAAATCCTGCGCAGCACAGAGGACCGAAAGCCATTGCAGCATCAGAAGGGTGACAGAAACAGAGAAGAAGCTAGCTGACTTCATCGTGATGATAAATTATTAGTCTTTCTGGTTGGGTTTTGGTTCTGGAAAGTTTGAAATGGGTTGTGGGATGATTGTGAACTTATATAGAGGGAAATGAAAGGGGGAAATGGGATCCTTGTGATAGAATATGCTTATGCTTGTGGGTTTGGATCTCTGGAATTTTAAGTTATAATAGTTTGTTTATTACACATCTTTGCTTGCTTCTTGCTTGCGTGCTTGTCCTAATTAGCCATGTTCGGTCACGATTGGTGATGGTGATCTTGAAGTCAATGGAAGGTTGTTGTTGACTTAGCTTTCCATCTTCCCCATCTTTCTCAGGCTTTCTTTCATCTACTTTGTTAATTATTGTGTAATGCAGAGGCTTTGTTAGAGGTTTCCAGTCAGGTATTTGAACCAGGGTATCTGAGCCTCTCGAGTTGTCTCGGACGATGGCTAGATTACCAGGTCGCGAGTTGGCTCGATAGGTGTAGCACACGAGCAAGTTGGGTTTAGAAAGTGTACAGTTCAAATGTCATAGATTATTTTTGCCTTAACTTTTACCAAAAGTTCTAGATTTGCATTAATGAATATTATTTAATTAGATTATACAAATCAAGTCCATTTTAGAATATCACGAATCTTTAATAAATTTATATTTCAATCAAGTTAAAAGTACTTGCAAACCAACCAAGCCGAAATCAAACTTGTTAAAAGCTGCAAACGACCCGAACTCGAACAACTCGATCGAAATCGTTAGAAAATAGACTTGGTTCATGGAGACGTCGTGTGAGTTGTGAATTATGGAATCAAACGTGTAACGTCTTTAACTAACAAGCAAAAACTTGAAGGAAATCGTTCAGTTCAGAGGTGCCAATTATTTTATTCTGTTGCTTGCAAATAAACTCCAAGCCAAGCAAGTCTGCCGATTTTCCTCGTAGGTTTGTTTGGTTTGGACGGTTTCAAGAGCAGCCGTTGCACCATCCTTTTCTTGGCGTCACACTTCGTGTTCCTTGTACAATTGGGTAACCTTACACCATTTTGACAACTACATTCACCTCTTTTAGAAAGGCAAATTTTAGTTTGGAATTTTATGTTAGTAGGTTATGGATACCAAATAGTAATGTTTAACCGAATCCGACCTAGTTTATCGACGATCAAACTCATTCGTAAATTGGATAGTTTGGGGTATTTTGAACGGCTTGTTCTTATCAATTTTTTTTTGAGCTAATCATGTAACTTGATTATAGCTTGTTTTTAATCGTTGTAATATGTATATCATTATAAAAGAACAGTCGACGGACTGATACACACATATTAACTTGATAGTGACTTAGTAAATAAAAAATATTTCCTTATAATAAGGTTCATAAATAAACGAGTTTGAGTCTCGGAAGCACATGATTAACATCCTAATACAATAGATATATATGAATAGAATATCATACTAATGATCTAAGGTCAAGTTACGAACCAATTGTTAAACATATTTGCTTAACTTATCAATGAACAACTTCATTCAAGTGAAATTAGCTCTAATGATAAAGTTTTATATTCACGACCCAAAAATATCATATTCGAATTCAATGCACTCCATAAATATACATTCTACCTTGCACTAAAAAGTCTAGTCTGACAAGAAAAATGATCGATGAACTACTTTGACCTTGGTGTTAACCGAATCATGGAAGCAAAATCTCTCCAGTATCTGGGCCCTTCGTGGGTAAAGCCCATAAAATAAGTTTCATTTGGGCCAAGTCGCAGAATGAGACCGTGGGTTTGATAAAAATTCAACTTATGGGCCAAGTTGCAGGATACATAGACGACAATGAACCTTTACAGCTTTGATGGCAGAGCTAACATTTCAAACATTTAAATATCCCCTTCCTCTGTTTTTTTTGTCCTGCGAGGAAAAGAAAAGTGTAGTAAGAAGAGGAGGAGAAATGTCAATCAAGGAAGAAGGCATGGAGACCAACAACGCCGCTAATGTCACTATCAGCAACAGAAACAACACGAGGGAGCCATTCATCCAGAAGAACGACGAAGAACATGGGTCATCGTCGTCAGAGAAGAAGAAGAAGAATAAGAATGAGAGCTTGTGGATGGTTTACTTCAGCACTTTCGTTGTTGTTTGTGGCTCTTACGAGTTCGGTTGCTGCGTAAGCTCGGTTCTTGATGACTTTTTCCTCTGCCTTTTGTAAATGTTGGAAAAATTTGAAGTCTTTTTAAGTGTTAATGCTGTGCTGCATTTTGCTTCAGGCGGGATTCTCTTCCCCAACGCAAGATGCAATCACACAAGATCTCCCCCCCCCCCCCCACCCCAATTTTCGTTGAAATTGCAGTTGAAGGAGTTCAAAGTTCAGACCGTGTTGTGTTTGCAGTATTGAGTGTTTGGTTCCATTTCGAAATCACCGAGAAACTTTCTGGCCACCGGAGACATAGTTTGACAATTAGAGAAGGTTGAGACCAACAAAATATTTAATATAACATGATCATATTATCCCTTATTAATTTTATGATGGTAGTTCTTGCACGAGAGTGGATGTGCTCGCTCTCTCTCGTAGTCTCCAGGGTCAGATCGGTCTTCGGAATCGGGTACTTAGCCGGGCTGATATGGAGAACCTTTTCGACCCGGAGCTCAATCCTCTGCTTTGCTCCCTCAGGCGGGCGACTGCAGCAAACCCTCGACGGTGACGGAGGTACCTGTGGCCACCAGAGGGCAGAGATCGGCTACAGAAGCGTCCACCATAACCTGTAGATTCGCTGGGCACGACCCGTCGTTGACTGCCAAGAAGGCGAAACTCTTCTTGCCTTGCATCCTGCCGGTCTTCACCCAACCGCTGACGCGGATACGCTGCCCGGCGAACCGAGCTCCGCCGTCCGGCCGGGAAAGGATGGATCGGATCCGGACCCGATCGGAAAACGGATGCTTGAGGGATTCCATCACGGTTGTGCCGGCGGGCTCCACCACCGATTGCTCCATCGACATTGGCGAACTGGAGTGAGAAATTTTGATTCAATAGATCGGCGGCGGAAGTTTTGGGTGGGTAGATAGTTTGGTTTGATTTGATTTGATTAGATACTGGTTTGGTCGGTCTTGAAACCCTATTTGGCAACCTTGTTACTTGGATGCCAAGTCATTGCTTCTACGACCGTTATTTTAACGTTAGTCACAGAAAAAATTGAGCAGTAAGAACTGGATGCCAGGTTGTGCTGGTCATTAACCAAATTAACCGAATAAAAATTAATCAGTACTCAATACCCTTTATATCAAAAAAATTATATTTTATGTTTAAAATTCAGATTGAGATTGTAGGTTTGTGTTTAGAATTTAAGGTATAGTGCTAGGGATCATATTGTAGGTTTGTGTTTAGGATTTAAGGTATAGTGCTAGGGGTCAGAGTTTGATATCTAGGGTTTAGGATTTAGAGTTTTTTAATACGATTTTGCATTTGAGTTTATGTCGCAGTGTTTAAGGATTAAGATTTAGCATTTTGGGTGTTAATATCATTCGCTAGTGTTTAGGGTTTACTACAAATACTTATAAATATGAGATTTTTAGAATAGAGGATATTGATACCTCTAAGATACTGATGCGTTCATCTCGAATTTCTGGACCTTGTATGTAAAAATTTTGAAAAAAATGCTTCGTCTATGCTAACTCAGTATGATATTGAAGGATCATTGCCACAATCTCTGTAAAGTTTCAGTAGCCTTTGGATTTCTGTGTTTGTTTTGTAATGGTTTATCAATCTGATCTCTTCTGCTTGGTTTTGGACTCTGGAGCTACAGTCTCGTTGTACCAAAGATTCTGCCAACTAGATCGAAATGCGAAAGGATTCATCTCCGGGTATGATCAGTTCTTATCTGTCTTTTGTTCCTGTTGATTGATCAAAGAAAGCTTCTCCTTTTCTTCCACTGGTGTACAGACCTCTTATTTATTCTTATCATCTGTAAAAACTGAAATTCAAGCACTTCGAAGCTTCGCCATTGTAGAGTAAATTGGATGAAATCTGTAGTCACGTTCAGGGCAATGCTATGGTATCCACCGCGACACTTTTACCCCAACTGCACCCAGTTTCCGATTGCCTGCACATCATCAAACACATTTAGGAATAAAAACTGAATCAGGGTTTCTGCAGGTTTAGTAGTAAACAAAGTTGCATGCTTTTCATACATCAATAACATACCAAACCACACTCCAGTCAAACCCTCGACTCGAGAAGCCATGATACCGAACGCTGCCGAAAGAACACGAAGAATCACCTACTCAAGCGCCATTAGGTACCAATGAAGATCCGTCTTGTGGTTCCGGAGATTGACAATTGGGTACATAACTAACTAGACACACATCATTACTATCCAATCCATAAACATTACGACCGAAGAACTGAAACAATGTCTACCCTCCCAAAGTACTTACCTGTCCAGGTCCATGATAAGTGACTTCCCCACCTCGCTCGGTTCGATAAACGTCTAAAGAAGCATCCTTTATGTCGAAATTAAGGTGCTCGACCGAGCTGCCCGTGCCCAATGTATAAATAGGACGATGCTGCAAGACAATCGATGTATCGGGGCAATCCTGATTGGTCTTCACCAAAGCTACAGATGGACTACAGTACAAGATACAATCATACAAGAGCGGGAAAAGCACGTTCCTTTCACAAGTTTTTTCCAATTTGGAAATGAAGGGATCAAAATCAGCATCAGCATCAGCATCACATAATTAACAATGTTCTGTACGTTTTGATGGCCGCGACAAAGAGTTTGCAGGATAGACGACAAGGAACCTTTGCTGGCTTCTTGGACAAAGTCAATAGGACCACCACTCGTTTAGATTTTGAAAAATTAAATGAACAACATCGCCGCCACAAAATTATATTCTTTCTTTGCCCAACTTGCAAAACCAGTCCAAAAATTGGTACGTACGTATAGCATTCTCATACTACTACGATGGCGACAAACAAAAACCAGAAAAAAAAGCAGACCATGGAAGGACATACCATGACACATTATCAGTTTGGTACCAGAAAATAGTGTACAGTATCTGTACATGCAGCACAGAACTCACAGCTGGAGTTCTTCTAATTTGAGTAATTCCAGATTGCCACCAAAATAACACAGTGGAGATGTTTGATACAATTTGTGTTTTGCGTATCCAAATTTTCCAGCTTCATTTTTAAATCATTGATTAAATGGATAAGCACTTGAGACTAATTAGAGATAGCAAGTGATTAGTTAGCCTCAAAACTCTTATCCAACCAAGAGATTGAGTCATTTTAAGCAGCAAACTGGACCACCAGTGATGTGCATATGTACAGCATCTAACATTTTCAAACATACATAAAGGACCATCATCTCAATCCTCAAATATCCCTTCCTCTTATTTTTCTGCAAGGAAAAGGAAAGTGTAAGAGGAGAAATGTCAATCAAGGAAGAAGACATGGAGAGCAATGGTACTAAGAGGGAGCCATTGATCCAGAAGAAGGGTTACACAGACGACGAAGAACATGGGTCATCGTCGTCGGAGAAGAAGAATGAGAGCTTGTGGATGGTCTACTTCAGCACTTTCGTTGCTGTCTGTGGCTCCTACGAGTTTGGTTGCTGTGTAAGCTCGGTTCTTCATCACTTTCGCCTCTGCCTTCTCTAAATGTTGGAGAAGTTGTAAGTCTTTTTTAGTGTTGATGCTATTGTGGTTAAATGATGGTTTTTGTTTCAGGCAGGATTCTCTTCTCCAATACAAGATGCAATCACACAAGATCTTTCACTGTCTCTAGCCGAGGTACAGATTCGAAAACACCATTCTTTTGAAATTGCAGATGCAGGAATTCAGACCTTGTTGTGTTTTGCAGTATTCAATGTTTGGTTCCATTTTGACGTTTGGAGCAATGATTGGTGCTATTACAAGCGGGACTTTGGCCGATCTCCTTGGTCGCAAAGGAGTAAACTTTACTAACCATCATAACAGAAATTCACAGTTCAGCTTTTTGGGTGTTCATTTTAGTTGTTGATTCTCGATAATCCATACGCAGGCAATGAGACTGTCGAGTGCCTTCTGTGTAGCTGGCTGGCTCGCCATTTACTTTGCTCAGGTATTTTTCAATCTAATTTCCATGCTCATCTTGTTGTCTGTCATGAATCTGAATCTGCTGTCTTGTTCCTCTTTGGTTTCGGCAAAACGAAAAGGGTGCAGTGGCATTGGACATTGGCAGATTGGCTACTGGCTATGGGATGGGAGTTTTCTCCTACGTAGTAGGTGTCCTTTTGTTTGTAATGGACACATAAAACGCATTTGTTTTCAATCCTGACAATGTTTGATGATGATGATGCTCAGGTGCCAGTTTTCATATCCGAAATCGCACCAAAGAACCTTCGAGGAGCTCTCGCTACTTTGAATCAGGTCATGATCTGCGGTGGAGTGTCGGTTTCCTTCATTATAGGCACATTTTTGACCTGGAGGGCTCTTGCTTTAACTGGTAAAGACAAAAACTTGCTTCATTCAATGCGACTCTTTTCTCTTCCTGAATGTTCTGGCATTTTGCAGGACTTGTCCCTTGTGCAATCCTGCTTATCGGGCTGATGTTCATGCCCGAATCCCCTAGATGGCTGGCAAAGACAGGCAACGAGAAGGATTTTGAAGTTGCGTTGCAGAAACTCCGAGGCAAGGATGCTGACATTTCGAAAGAGGCTGGTGAAATCAAGGAATACATCGAGACACTCGACCGCCTGCCCAAAGTAAAGCTGCTAGACTTGTTCAATAGAAGATACCTAAGATCAGTCATTGTGAGTGCAGACTCCCTTCAGCCTTCAAAGTTCAATCCTTTATCAGTTTCAGGGGCAAAAAGTTTGTATCTTTGTTCTTACAAATGAAGGTATTTTGTAGATTGGTGTTGGGTTGATGGTGGCCCAACAATTTGGAGGCATCAATGGAGTCTGCTTCTATGTCAGCAACATTTTCAAGTCAGCAGGTGAATGAATATAACCAGTTATACTCGTTTTTAACTTCTGTTGCAAGTTTCTCACAATCTTGTGTGAAATTTGGTTCGTCAGGATTCTCTCCGAGTGTTGGAACTATCACCTATGCTATTATTCAGGTTGTAGTAACACTCTTAATCACACAAGTGATTGACAGAGCAGGAAGGAAGCCTCTTTTACTGGTAAAAAATCTGGCAAAAAAAAATACACTTCCTCACTACCGATTTCGATTCTGACTCTTCATCGATCATCGTCTTCTTTTGCTGACCGAGCAGGTTTCTGGAACCGGCTTGGTACTATCTTGCCTGATGGTAGCCCTTTCATTCTACCTCAAGGTAATGTAACACATCCTTGCCCCTCAAGTAATGTAACATGTTTCTTTAACCCCTTTCGCTGCTGCTTGAAATAGGTCAATGAATTGGCTCTCCACATTGTTCCCATGCTGGCTGTAACTGGCATCTTGGTAACAGAACACAAATCTGGCACCTTTCACTAATCCAGTCTACCATTCGGATTTCGGAACGGTAAAGGTCAAATTTGTAACAGTCTTTCTGCTGTGTTTTGAGTTGCAGTTGTACATTGGATCCTTTTCAGCAGGAATGGGTGCAGTTCCATGGGTGGTCATGTCTGAGGTAAGAATTGATATGACTTGACAGAAAGCTTCACAGTGAAAAGGGATCAAGGTCAACTGAGTTCTGCTGTGTTGACTATTAGATATTCCCAATAAACATAAAGGGAGCAGCTGGAGGATTGGCAACACTAGTGAACTGGTTTGGTGCATGGGCAATTTCCTACACTTACAACTTCCTCATGTCTTGGAGCTCCTATGGTAACTAAACTATAGTCCATTGGTTTTCTTCTCCTGTAACTCCTTTTGGAATAGTCCTTCTACTGTAACTGGTTTGTATTATGATCATGCAGGTACCTTTCTTGTTTATGCTGCAATCAATGCACTAGGCATAGTATTCGTCATCATGGTGGTACCTGAGACAAAAGGCAGAACCTTAGAACAGATACAAGCAGCCATTAATGGTTAGATGCGTACATTATCGAGTCGATTTGGAATCTGTATCTCGAGTTGAAGCTCCTATTGTTTGCGAGGGAAGTGAATGAAAGAAGAAAAACTATTTCATACAAAGATTATCAATTGGATATAATGAGATAGGAGAGAATTAGTTGATTGTTACTCTCAAAGATTTCCATCTGTTTTCCCTGTACTATATAAGGAATCTGGGCAACATTCTACAACTAGAATAGTATGTGTTCCATTGCTATATTGTATGAATTCCAACTCTGCCTAATGAGCTTGGCTCCCTAGCCAGCTTGTTTCAGTCTTGATTAACAGCTTGACTAAGCTGACTTGATTGTCGGCTTGTTAGTTACCTCGATTAATGGAGCCCACTAGTTGGTGTTATAGATGTTAATGATTCGAATGTTTTTGTTTCGTCTAAAAAACAGGAATATGACGATGAATAATGTTGTCTTAAATCATAATGTGTTTTTATATGAGTCGAGCCGAACTGAGCCGAGCCAATTATGAAAAACTCCAAACAAGCGCAACCGAGTTTGAGCTAATTAAGAACTTCCACAAATCGAGTTCGAGCTCGAGCTCGTTAGGACCTGCAAACAAGACAGAGCTTTTGTTTATCGGAATAACAAAAGAATATCGCTTCACTCGCTCGAATATAGTCAAGCTCTGTTTTGTTGTTTTTGTCCATTCTGATACAATCATTTTGTTTCTAAATGGATAAGCACTGTTCATCCATTACAGTTTCACTAAGTGTGATTATTTCGCTTTAAAACTCTCATCGCCAATCACTACATTATCATAACCAGCATCCAACTGTGTACATACATAATTAAACACCATCATCATCCTTCCACCGGCATTTCCCGTCCGACAAAATGTCAATCAAGGAAGCCGTGGAGAAAAACAATCATACTGATACTGAAAACAACAACATGAGGGAGCCATTCATACGGAAGAATTATTACACATACGAGGAAGATGGGTCCTCGGAGAACAAGAGTGGCAGCCTATGGATGGTTTACTTCAGCACTTTCGTTGCCATCTGCGGTGCTTACGAGTTCGGTTGCTGCGTAAGTACCCGTTTTCCCCAGCTTTGTTGTTGCTCTTTGTTGTCTAAAGTTGGTTCCTTTTTTGGTTTTCAGGTGGGATTTTCGTCGCGCACCCAAGACGCAATTAGGAAAGATCTTTCACTGTCTCTGGCCGAGGTACAGTCAAACTTTTCCTTGAAATTGCAGTTGTAGGGACTTAGAGCCTTTTGATGGACCGTTGCATCCAATAACGAGTTGTTGAGAGAGGGTCCAAATTGGTGTTCTTATATTATTGATCAAACATGCCGCTTAAATGGAAGGCCCTCAGACGAGCTGAATATTGCACGGATAAGGACTACTGGAATCCGGTCCTCTTGGATGTCATGAACCGTTCCATCATCAAACACCTTTGTTGTGCAGTATTCAGTGTTTGGATCCATTTTGACGTTTGGGGCAATGATTGGTGCTGCTACTAGCGGATATTTGGCTGATCAACTTGGTCGCAAAGGGGTAATCTTTATCTCAACCTCCTTAACACAAAAGCACACAACTTTATCTTTTTTCCCAGGTATTCTGGTTTGTCAAATCATACTAGACCTAAAATAACTACAGAGGGAAAGGTTGTAACCAAGTGCTACATTTATATGCAGGCAATGAGGTTGTCGAGTGCTTTTTGTGTAGCTGGCTGGCTAGCCATTTACTTTGCTCAGGTACTGTTCCTCAGATTTTATTAGGATGACCGAATCAACTTTCTATTTGTGATCAGAATGATTAATCTGTAACATATGAAAAAGGGTGCAATGGCATTAAACATTGGCAGATTGGCAACCGGCTATGGAATGGGGGTTTTCTCCTATGTGGTTAGTATCCTTGTTTATGTCATAATCATTCAAATCAAATGTGTTGAATTGATGATGATTAGAAGGATAATCATAGGTGCCAGTTTTCATATCCGAGATAGCACCCAAGAACCTTCGAGGAGCTTTAGCTACACTGAATCAGGTCATGATCAGCGGTGGAGTTTCATTGTCCTTCGTTATAGGCACATTTCTAACGTAGAGGGCTCTTGCTTTAACTGGTAATAAAGAGAGAAACTTGCTTCAATATTGTGACTGATTTGTTTTTATAAACGTTGGATGGATAAAATATCATTTCTCTTCCTGAATGTTGTGGCATTTTTGCAGGACTAATCCCTTGTGCAATCTTGCTTGTCGGGCTGATGTTCATGCCTGAATCTCCTAGATGGCTAGCAAAGATAGGGAACGAGAAGGATTTCGAAGTTGCACTGCAGAAACTCCGCGGCAAGGATGCTGATATTTCGAAAGAGGCTAATGAAATCAAGGAATACATTGAGACACTCGATCGGCTCCCCAAAGTAAAGATGATCGACTTGTTCAATAGAAGATACCTAAGATCAGTCATTGTGAGTCCAGACTCCCTTTCAGCCTTCAAAGTTCAATCCTTTATTAATTTCAGCAGCAAAAGTTTGTATCTTTGTTCTTATAAATGAAGGCATTCTGTTTTGTTTTTCTGGGTTGGTAGATTGGTGTTGGGTTGATGCTGGCCTAACAATTTGGACGAATTAATGCAGTCTGCTTCTATGGCAGCAACATATTCAAATCAGCAGGTGAATGAAATAACCCGTTATACTCTTTTCACTTTTGTGAATCAAGCCAATGCAAAGTTCCTCACAATCATTTTGGAAATTTGGTTTTGTCAGGATTCTCCCCTGATGTTGGAACTATTACCTATGCAATTATCCAGATGGTAGTCACACTCCTAATCACACAAGTGATTGACAGAGCAGGAAGGAAGCCTCTTTTACTGGTTTCTGGATCTGGTTTAGTACTAGCTTGTTTGATGACAGCCCTTTCATTCTACCTCAAGGTTCTTTCTCATACTAATATCATCCCCTTTGAGAATGAATGTAACTGACATTTTAAGTGATTGTGTTATGCATTTTTGTGCTGTGTATATAACAGGTTAATGAATTGGCTCTCCACATTGTCCCAATGATGGCTGTAACCGGCATATCGGTAACGAAAAAACCAAATCTGGCACCTTGAACTAATCCAATCGACCCCAAAGGTTGAACCTTTAATAGTCTTTCTGTTGTGTTTTGTGTTGCAGTTATACATTGGATTCTATTCAGTTGGAATGGGTGCAGTTCCATGGGTCGTTATGTCCGAGGTAAAAGTCGATACATCACAGAAAGCTTCACAGTGAAAAATACCAAATGAACTGATTCAACTGTTCTGGTTTTCTTTCTTTTACTTGTAGATATTCCCAATAAACATAAAGGGAGTAGGTGGAGGATTTTCAACACTGGTGAACTGGTTTGGTGCATGGGCAGTTTCCTACACTTACAACTTTCTCATGGTTTGGAGCTCCTATGGTAATTACTAATTATTACTAAACATATATTATTTCATTGGCTTTCTTCTACTGTAACTCCCTCCCTTTCAGAAAGTTACCACAATTTCTTTGCTGCTGTGTTATGGTGTGCACACATTTCTTCTATTTGCTGCAGTCAACGCACTAGCCCTAGTATATGTAATCATAGTGGAGCCAGAGACAAAGGGCAGAACCTTGGAACAGATACATGCAGCCATTGACCGTTAGACATGAAGACAACTTCAACCGATTTGGAAATCTGTATCTTGAATAGAAGACCCCGATTGCGAGAAAGGTGAATGAAAGAACTCAAGTCCTTCCTGCAAGACAATGGATGGATATGTGAAATAGGAAAGTTAGGTGATTGTCATTCTCAAAGCTATCATCTTTCATCTTGGGTTCTCCTATGATATAATAACGAATCTGGCCACAACTCTCATTCAGGCAGCTGGGCACCTCCCACTTTGTCTATACATTTTTGTACCCACGGCAAGTGCCAAGTAGTAAGTGTTCATTTGTCGTGTAGGTGACATGGTGGGCCTGAAGTGTAGTAAAATTACTCTATTGTCGTCGGATTTCTGATCCCGGCCCCTTCCTAGAAAGAAAAAATCGAACGAAAGCAAAGGGTACCTTTTCTGGATCTCAGAAGCCAACAAGGTTATTGGAACTTGGAGAAGTAGCACGTTGCCGTAGGCGGCTACAGTCAGAGACAAGTTTTGTACTAACGGTATGCATGCATGCTTCCAAGATTAGCCAACTCATTTAGAGATCGATATCTTAAAAAAATATTCAGAGCTCCATTTGTCACTGTCATAAGGTTTTTCATTTCAATTTGAACATGAGTAGAAAATTGACATCAGATTCAGATCACATAAAAAAAATCCATTATATACTCTCTTCCTTTATCTCGTGGGGAAGAATCTGCAGGGGAGACGACAACAATCTCTGTGCTTGTTACTTATAGATGTATAATGGGCCGGCTCATAAGTGGCCAACCCTACAAGTGTATTATATATATATATAATACAAAAAACCCTATATTCTCTCGTGGACTAATCGATCATCTTAATCGGACATCACATAATTCTGTGCGTTCTAGTCTCGTTCTTCCTTGGATGCTTCTTCAATTTACAGTGATCCGAGACTAATTAATTAATTCATCAAAGGGCCACTGATTTTCCTTTTAATGGAATGACAAAAGTTGTCGTCGCTGCCGCATAAACTACCTGCCCAAGTTGCAACGCTAGTCCAATATATGAAAAACAACGACTGGGTAGGTAGATTATGAAAACTCTCCTCATTCCCGCCGGCGAACAAACACATAGATGGACACATTGAAGAAAGTTACATAGTCAAATTGTACAAAATTGACCAAAAGTTGGCATGCGGTCTTAAATTTCGGTCACAAACTTGTTTCTTAGTCCCGTTCGATAAATAATTTTTGTATTATTAACAAAGGGTGTCGAATAGTATACATATAAGTAACATAACAAGTTGTACAAATCGGAGGAAGTAGCTCGGAGTCACGGAAGTGTACCTTACTAGCATTATATATAGTCAACAACGTAACTACGATTCTTATCCCATGATTGTCCGGTTTGGTACAGTAGATATTTTTGGTCGTTTATGTTGATGAAAATGTATTGTATTATCGTCCAAAAGATGTATCGTATAAATTTTTTAAATAAAAGAAAAACTCGTGAATTATTATTATATAATTTGACATGTTTCTTTGCTGGTATTTTTATTAATTTTGTGTAAAATATTATTAATTATAGATCATAGAGTCACCAACGTATACCAAACACAGTAGACAGATCCATGATATAATATTATCTGATACAAACATCAATCTTTTTAAAAATTGGATAAGCATTAGATATCAGTTACCATATATAAGTGATTAATTAGCTTTAAAACTCTTGTCCAATCAATCCATATAATACACCATCATCATCATTCATCAGTACTGCTGCATAGATACAGCAGCACAGCTAACATCTCCTCGGACACTTTCTCCCATTGGCAGTTCCCAAATCCAACGATTTTTCTGTGGAGCCTCAAGAAAGATTCCGTGAGGAGAATGTCAATCAAGGAAGACGTGGAAAGTAACAATCATAACAACAGCAACATGACAGAGCCATTCATACGGAAGAACGATTACACAGATGAAGAAGGCAGGAAGAAGAATACTGAGAGCCTGTGGATGGTTTACTTCAGCACTTTCGTTGCTGTTTGTGGCTCTTACGTCTTCGGTTGCTGCGTAAGTACTGCTTTTCCGAATTTGTTCTTTAGGTTGAAGCTTATTGATTCAAATCCCCTGTGTCGAAGAACGAGCTACGGACCAATCATATTTTGTACTATCATTCTACTGTTCTTTTACACATGGTTTAATTACACCCTGTTATGTGGATTGACATATCCTGAATTCAATTGTAATTCCCTTTTCGAGTTTGTACTCTCCGATCATAGTGGAGCTTTTTCGTTAAGCTCACGATTTTTCCTTGAAAAGATTTTCCAAGTAAAATTGTCCGTTGATTCCTAACAGTTGGATTTTTTTTCCTTTTTTATTTTTGTTCAGGTGGGATTTTCGTCACCCACCCAAGATGCAATCAGGAAAGATCTGTCACTGTCGCTGGCCGAGGTACGTACGTACACTCATCAATTTTTGCACTTGAATTTGAAATTGCAGTTGTAGGAAATTATACCATTGTTAATTATGACGTTGTTCTGCAGTATTCAGTGTTTGGTTCGATTTTGACGTTCGGAGCAATGATCGGTGCTGCTGCTAGCGGATATTTGGCTGATCAACTTGGTCGCAAAGGGGTAAACTTTATTCCAATTTCAACCAACCTTACCACAAAAAAAGCACGCTACTTTATCTTTTTTGCCAGGTTTTCTGGTTTTTTCAAATCATACTAGATCTAAGATGGAAAGTTTGTAACAAAGTGCTACATTTATATCCAGGCAATGAGATTGTCGACTGCCTTCTGTGTAGCTGGCTGGCTAGCCATTTACTTCGCTCAGGTACTGTTCCTCAATTTCTATTATGATGTTAAAAAGGAAACTTTCTTTTTGTCAGGAATGTTACATATTGGGTTGACAAACAAACAGGGAGCAGTGGCATTGGACATTGGTAGATTGGCAACTGGATTTGGAATGGGAGTCTTCTCCTATGTGGTTGGTTATGATTACCCTTTCATTACATTTTTCTTCTGCCCACTTTATTGTTTCAATCCTGATGATGTTTGATGATGATACATCAGGTGCCAGTTTTCATATCGGAGATTGCGCCAAAGAACCTACGAGGGGCTCTAGCTACATTGAATCAGGTCATGATCTGCGGAGGAGCATCAGCATCTTTCGTTCTAGGCACATTCCTGACGTGGAGAGCTCTTGCTTTAACTGGTAACTAAAAAGTCTAGACTTGCTTCACTGTTGAGTTTTAAGGATCCTCTTCCTGAATGTTTGTGCCATTTTTGCAGGACTAGTCCCTTGTGCAGTCCTGTTGATTGGGCTAATGTTCATGCCTGAATCTCCTAGATGGCTAGCCAAGACAGGAGACGAGAAGGATTTCGTACTTGCATTGCAGAAACTTCGTGGCAAGGATGCTGATGTTTCTGACGAGGCAGATGAGATCAAGGTTTGTTACTCATATACCAGACCTGAAACTTTTTAACAAGCTAAGAAATGTTAGTATCATAGGTTGAGATTTCTTGTGAATTGTCAGGAATACATCGAGACACTCGACCGGCTGCCCAAAGTAAAGATGATGGACTTGTTCAACAGAAGATACCTAAGATCAGTCATTGTGAGTAGCCCTCTCTTTTAATCTGTTATACTGATTGTCAAGCTTAATGGTCTCTTTAAAGATGCTGTTTTACTCTGGATTTGGGTAGATTGGCGTTGGGTTGATGGTGGTCCAGCAATTTGGAGGAATCAATGGAGTCTGCTTTTACGTCAGCAACATTTTCAAGTCTGCAGGTGAGTACTAACTAATAATATCTACGCATTTACTGTTGTAAGTTGTGTACGTGTTGGCCTGTTGAACCAAATGCAATGTGATCTTTCGTGTCAGGATTCTCGCCGAGTGTTGGAACTATCATCTACGCCATTATTCAGATTGTAGTGACACTCGCCATAACACAAGTGATCGACAGAGCAGGAAGGAAGCCACTTTTGTTGGTAAACTAAAATCCAGAAGATACACAAAATACATACCTTTCTCTTCTCATTACTCGTTTCAGATACTGAAAAGTTCTGTCTTCTGGCAGGTTTCGGGATCTGGTTTGGTTCTGGCCTGCTTGATAATAGGCCTTTCATTCTACCTCAAGGTTCTTTCCTTTCCCCCAAACAAACCCTTGTCTTTCTCTTCAGAATCTAATTGACAAAAATTATGTTTATGCTTCTTTCTGCTACTTGAAACAGGTCAATGAACTGGCTCTCAACATCGTCCCCATGCTGGCAGTAACTGGCATACTGGTAATTCACAACAACCCATATGAAATTTGGCATTTTGAACTAATACAAACCCTAAAGTACAATCCCTTAGCACTCTTTTTGTTGTGTCTGAGTTTGCAGTTATACGTTGGATCCTTTTCAGTTGGAATGGGTGCTGTTCCATGGGTCATCATGTCTGAGGTGAATTGATATCCTTCACACGGAGTCACAGTTACGACATTAGAACTACGCTTCGTCACCTAACTTCTGCTCTGTTGAATGTTAGATATTCCCAATAAACATAAAGGGAACAGCTGGAGGATTTGCAACACTGGTGAACTGGTTTGGTGCATGGGCAGTTTCCTACACATACAACTTCTTAATGTCCTGGAGCTCCTATGGTAAACTAAACATGTACCAATTCATTGGTTTTCTTCTACTGTAAAACTCTTTTCAGAATCTTACCACAACTTTTGCTGTTTGCAGGTACATTTCTTCTTTATGCTGGAGTCAATGCACTAAGTATCATATTCGTAATCAAGCTAGTACCGGAGACGAAAGGCAGAACCTTAGAACAGATACAAGCAGCCATTAATGGTTAGATGAGGACACTATCGATCCAGTTTGGAAATCGTTACCGGGATGAACGAAAGATGAATGAACATCACACCCGTAGCTCCTGATACAAGAACATTGATTGATTAGATGAGATAGGGGAGTTAATATTTGCCTGGTAAGCCAATAGCCCGTTGTATTTTTTTATTATGTTATCGTTATTGGTGATTCCCGTTTCTTAAGCATGGTCAAAAGGCCTTTACAACTTACAAGTCTGTATCATTGTTAACATGGAGGTGTGGATTCCACATATGAAACTACCTAGATCGATATTATTATACGACATAAAATCTCGTTATCTTTCTTTTCGATCAGACTGAGCAGACAAAAACAAAAATTAAAATAAAATTTGAAAGCAGACAAAATAGTATTGAATTGAAATAAAAGAAAATGAAAAGTAAAACCTAATTAATTTAGATGTAGCATTCCTTAGACATGTTAAGAGGGTAGGATCTTAGTGGTTTGTTATTAAAATTAGCCGGTTTGTCTGATGTCGAGCTGTGATTGATCCGCACCCGACGCTTTTTAAACGATTTGAACTTTGAAGAGTTTCTTTCCGAAAGTATCTTTCAAATTCATTGAATCGATTTTTTGACATCTCGTTTTAACTCCTCTTATATCTTATTATATTAATTAGACTAATAAATATTAACAAAATGAATTAAACAAATAATTGGGTATATCCGTAAATAGGCAAACCTTTCTATTCCACCGATTTCCATTTCCTAATTCCTACGAGAATTAGGTCGCAGACTCGCAGTTCGTCGGCACTATACATCATTTCCCACTTCCCAGTTGGTGCTTTCCCAGTTTCCGGCTTCCGAGTTCCGCCTCTGACCGGCGGCCGGCGGCTAAAGCTCTTCCAAGGATGCAATCTCAACTTCGACCTGTATTGACCGAAATGTTCCGACGGTAATATGGTCTCTCTACCTCAGTGCTCCTTCAATGCTTAGGTACTCATCCATTCGTTCTCCTCCGTCAGTACCTTCGTTTCTCTTCTCTTGCTTGCACCGCCGTCGGTCGATACACTGGAAGCCTCATCACGAATCCAAGTTGACTCAACTGGAAATCGTAGACAGGATATCCCGCCTTATTGTTCTCAACCGTCACGATGCCCTGGATGGCCTCAAATTCGATTTCTCCGATAACCTCCTTGACTCCGTTCTACTGAAACTCAGGCTTAACGCCGCTGCTTGTCTGTGCTTCTTCAAATTGGCCTCCAGGCAACCAAAGTTTAGACCGGAACTGAAGTCTTATTGCAAGCTGGTTCACATTCTGTCGCGTGCTCGAATGTATGAGGAGACGAGATCGTATTTGAGCGAATTGGTTGGTTTGTGCAAGAACGATTTTCATTCTTTCGCTGTTTGGGATGAGCTCGTTAGGTTTTACCATGAATTTGGATTCTCTCCTACCGTGTTTGATATGATACTGAAGGCTTACGCGGAGAAGGGAAAGGTGAAGAATGCACTCCATGTGTTTGATAATATGTCGAAGTTCGGTCGGGTGCCGAGCTTGAGGTCTTGTAACAGTTTGTTGAGTAATTTAGTTAGGAAAGGACAAAGTCACTCTGCTGTGCTTGTTTATGACCACATGCTGAACATGGGGATTGTGCCGGACGTGTTTACTAGCTCAATTTTAGTTAATGCGCTTTGCAAGCAAGGGAGACTAGATAGAGCTGTGGAGTTTGTTAAAGAAATGGAGAATTCAGGTTTTGAGTTGAATGTGGTGTCCTACAATAGCTTGATTGATGGGTATGTTAGTATTCAGGATATGGGAGGAGCCGATGAGATCTTGGAAATCATGAATGCAAAGGGTGTTATGAGAAATGAAGTTACTTTTACTTTGTTAATCAAGGGTTACTGTAAAAAATCTAAGTTAAAGGAAGCAGAGGAGATGTTGACGCAGATGAAGAAGGAGAAAGGAGTGTCAGTTGATGAATATGCTTATGGTGTGTTGATTGATGGATATTGTCGTATTGGTAATCTGGCAGATGCTGCTCGACTTCGAGATGAAATGTTGGAGGTAGGATTAAAGATGAATTTATTTGTTTGCAACTCATTCATGAACGGGTACTGTAAGAATGGTCAGATGCGCGAGGCAGATAAATTGTTGGTAGAAATGAGAGAGTTGGGATTAAATCCAGATTCATACAGCTATTGTACTCTTGTCGATGGATACTGTAGGGAAGGCCTTATTGATAGAGCTTTCAGTGTTTGTGAAATGATGGTCTGGGAGGGCATTGATCCAAGCATTGTTACTTACAACACTCTTTTGAAAGGACTATCCCGTGCGGGTAACCTTGAGGATGCTCTGCGATGCTGGGATCTTATGCGAAGGAGAGGTGTGGAACCCAATGAGATCAGCTATTGCACTTTACTTGATGGCCTTTTCAAGATAGGAGACACTTCGAAGGCTTTAACCCTGTGGAACGATATCCTGGTTAGGGGTTTTACCAAAAATACACATGCTTTCAATATAATGATCAATGGGCTGTGTAAGGTGGGTAAAATGGTTGAAGCTGAGCAGACTTTTTGCAGAATGGTGGAATTGGGTTGTAGACCTGATGGCATAACATACAGAACTCTGAGCGATGGGTATTGTAAGGCTGGAAATGTAGAAGAAGCACTTAAAGTCAAAGAGAAGATGGAAAAAGAAGCAATGGCTCCTTCAATCGAAATGTACAACTCTCTGGTTACAACACTTTTCAAGCGTAGGGAAGTGAATAAGGTTTTGGATCTTCTTGATGAAATGGATAAGCATCAGTTAACACCTAATGTTTTTACATATGGAGCTATAATTTCTGGCTGGTGTGATGAAGGAAGGCTGGATAGAGCTGTTACTGCATATTTTGAGATGATATCGAAGAAAATTGCACCGAATTTGATTATATGTGGAAAAATTATTAGCAGCCTCTATAATGTTGGCAGGATAGAAGAAGCAAATATATTACTGCAGAAGATTGTTGATTTCAGTGATTTGGACCCCAATTTGTTTGGAAAGCCTCCACAAAAGGATGCTAGATATGTAGATTGCGAGAAGATCGCTGTGACCCTTGATCATAATGGTACTAGTTTCTCTCTACCCAACAATGTGCTATATAATATTGCTATTTCTGGGCTTTCTAAGACTGGCACAGTTGATGATGCAAGAAGATTTTTCTCAAGTTTGCTGCATAGAGGTTTTGTTCCAGATAACTTCACTTACTGCACGCTAATTCATGGCTGTTCAGCTGCTGGTAATGTGATTGAAGCCTTCAGATTGCGTGATGAAATGTTGGTACGTGGTATAGTTCCAAACATAGCCACGTACAATGCCTTAATGAACGGCCTGTGTAAATCTGGAAATATGAGTCGAGCACAAAGACTTTTTGATAAACTCCCCCTTAAAGGGCTTGCTCCAAATGTTGTCTCTTACAATATTCTCATAGATGGGTACTGTAGATGTGGACAGGCTGAAATAGCTTTGGATTTGAAGGACAGAATGGTAACACAAGGGATTTCTCCTTCTATAATTACTTTCTCTTCTCTGATAAATGGTCTTTGTAAGCAAGGAGACGTTGAAAAAGCTGAGAAGCTCTTGGGTGAGATGACTGAGCAATTCGCTGATCACAACCTGGCCTCATTTAAGAAAGTAGTGAAGGATTGTGCTCAACCAAGGGAACCAAAGAAGATCTGTGGGATTAATGATAAAGCACATATCGATTCCTATGCTGGTTTTAGTCCTTATGAGCAATTTGAGTTATTAGGGGTCTCCATTGCTGAACGCACACTGCAGGGATACTCTTTGGATGGGATTGGAGCTGTATGGAACTCTGAAGCTGTGTGTTGATGGATGCTAACGAGAGAGTTAGACGGGTGTATTTTGCTAAATACATCGAGACATGCGACCAGGTGCCCAAAGTAAAGCTGGTGGACTTGTTCAACAGAAGATACCTAAGATCAGTCACTGTGAGTCCTCTCTTTCATCTGTTACTGATTTTGAAGCTCCGTGGTCCTTTGGTTAGCCTGTCATATATAAACCAAGACATACTGTTCTTCTCTGGCTTTTGGTGGATTGGCGTTGGGTTGATGGCAATTTGGAGGGAATCAATGGAGTCTGCTTTCATATCAGCAACATTCTCAAGTCAGCAGATGAACATTAATATCTACTCATTAACTGTTGTAAGTTGTGAGAGTGTTGGCCTGTTTGAACCAATGCTATGTAAATTTTTGTGTCAGGATTCTCGCCCAGTGTTGGAACCATTACCTACGCCATTCTTCATATCATTGAGACGCTCACCATACCACAAGTGATCGACAGAGCAGGAAGGAAGCCACTTTTGTTGGTACTAAAAACCAGCATATACACAATATATACCTTCTCTTACTCACTTAGATACTGAAGTTGTCTTGTGAAAATGAACAGGTTTCAGGATCTGGTTTGGTGCTGGCCTGCTTGATAATAGGCCTTTCATTCTACCTCAAGGTTCTCTCTCCCCAAACAAACCCTTGTCTTCTCTCTTCAGAATCTAATTGAGCAAGTATGTTTAAGCTTTTCTGCTACTTGAAACAGGTCAATGAATTGGCTCCACATTTTCCCCATGCTGACAGTAACTAGCCTACTGGTAAGTTGTTGTAGACTGTGTTAAAAGTTTTGTGTTCGTCATCTGCGGGGGGAAAGGGCATAATAAAGTGAGTTGATTTCATTAGTTGTTTATGGGGGATGAGAATAAAATTCAAGCACACTACCTGTAAAGGGTAGCAGAATCATTCTTACTTAGATGACATAAACCTCTGATTACCTTTACAGCTAATGTCATCCAAGCACACAACCTGGAGCAGTGGCTGCCAGTGGAGGCTTGACTTGGAGCTTTGTTTTTGTTTTCATGTAATTGGAACTGAACTCATGAACCTCACTGTTGAGGAGAGGCTATAGTATTAGCAAGTTTTGTCCAAAATGAGATTTTATACAATGAAATTGTCCGACGTAGTCGAACCATGATCGGCAATACAAAGAGCATATACACACAACTTCGAACAAAGACTGACAGAAAGGATGCTACAAAAACTAGTCCTCCTCTAGGATGATTCTGATGTTCCACCATCAACGATTCCATACAGCTGATGCTGATGCTGATGCTCAGAAGAAAACCCCAAGCTATCCACCGATACCTCTGCATCCTCCTCCATTCCTTCCACCATAAACATCGGCCGATTCGGTATTGTGGGAACCACCATCTCCCCCTCCAACATCTTCACCACCTCCTCCATCCCCGGCCTCACTTGAGGCTCTGGATGCGAACACAAAATAGCCACCATAACAAACCTCACCATCACATCATCATCAGAACCTAGCTCCAGCGCCCCATCTTCCACCACGTCCAACGCCTTCCCTTCCTTCGCCAACGACCATGCCCAATCCCCCACCATACGCGGCTCTCCATCATCGCTCCTTATCAAAGCCTTCCTCCCACTCAACAACTCCAACAACACCACACCATAGCTATACACGTCGCTCTTCTCGGTAACCCGTCCGTACATAGCATACTCCGGTGCCAAATACCCCCACGTCCCAGCAACTCTAGTGCTCATATGCGTCGCACCTTCAGGATTCGATTTCGCCAGCCCGAAATCTGCCACCTTAGCCTCGAATGTGTCATCCAAGAGGATGTTATGAGCTTTGATGTCTCTGTGTATGATTGTGTGATGTGCTCCGGTATGTAAGTAAGCTAGTCCTCTCGCTGTTCCGATTGCAATTTTCTGGCGAATCGGCCAGCTGAGCTTATTATTCGTCTTGGATTGGAATAAGTGATCATGTAGGCTACCGTTCTTCATCAGTTCTAAGATGATTATCCTCTCGTGGCCTTCTGGGGGAATGCAGTAGCCTCTCAGAGCCATCAAGTTTAGATGCCGAATGCTTGCGATTACTCCAACTTCATGAGCGAAACTCTCGTCCCCGGATTTCGAACAGTTCTTGAATCTCTTCACTGCAACTTTTAACCCGTCGGGGAATTCGCCTCTGTAAACATTACCAAATCCTCCTTTTCCTATGATGTTATCCGCGGAGAAGTTCTTAGTCGCCTTCTTGATCTCCTCGTAGCCGAATTTCACTACCCCAGCATCCAATCCCATCTCAATCTCTTCGCTATCATTACCCCTCTTCCGTTTTTTCATCCTCAGAATCCAAATCCCTAACCCTAAAACCAAAATCCCCACGCAAGAACCGCCAATTGAACCAGCAAGAATCGCGACTCTCTTCCTCCCACTACTGTTCGATTCCTTTGAAGTGAAATCAAGGAAGAACAAGCAATTAGCCGTACCTGGGTCGATGGGGCCCCACTCGTTCATAATCGCGGCGGCGTAGATCAATGGATAAGCAGCACAATCGGAGACATTACCGATGGAAGTTCCGGTGAATTGAAGACCGCCAGACAAGGCGGTGACGCAGGTAGCGCAAGGCAAACCGCTCTCGAGTGACTGGTTGCAGCTGGATCTGACGCGTTCGAGCTCGGATCTGGAGACTCTGGACTCGAAGTCCTGTTTTGTGGTGACGTTAACGCAGCCCTGGGAGATCCAGTCGGTCTGGAATCCGCACGTGGTGCGGACGTCGAACTTGGCGATGTAGAAGTCGTCGACGAGTCGCTGGTAGGAGCGCCAGCAGGAGTCCGCGGAGGCGAGCGGAGGGACGAAAGCGTCGTTGCTCCAGAGGTACTCGGATTGGATGAGTCGGATTCCCTGACGGGCGTAAGCGCAGAAGATGCTGTTGCCGCCGTTTTCGTCGCCGAAGATTGAGGTGTTGTTAGCCTCCATGGTTCGCCGGAGGATAGAGAAGTCGAGTGGGCAAGGTTCGTTGTCGTTTTGGGAGTGGACGGGTGGGGTTAATGTTACTAGAGAGACCGAGTATAGCAGGAGGAGGAGGTGGCGGTGAACGACGGACATCGCAGCCGGCGGCGGTGGTAATGAATGAATAATTTTGCTTGTGGTGTTTGTCTTTCTGCTTTGAAGCAATGTGCGAGTGTCTCTGGTTTGGCGGGAAGTGGCTGTAAGATGTTGACTGGGTGGTCAACAACATTTTGAATTCAAATATTCCCGCACGTGATGTACGTGTGGCATTTTATAAAATTTAAATTTGTACGAGAAAGCGAGTGAGAATATACAAAGGCGACATTTTTAATTTCTTCACTTCACGCAGCTTCCAGCGAACTTCCACCACCTCCGATCAATCTCCGGCAAGTTTCCATTGTTGGCCAATGAACCTCCAACGATGTTCTCATATTCAGCGGAAAAGGGCATAATAAACTGAGTGGGGAATGAGAATATAAAATTCAAGCAAACAACCTGTAAAGGCTAAAGAGAACTATTCTTGGATCATACAAAGTTTGATACTTTCCAGCTAATATCACTCATGCACACAACCTGGAGCAGTGGTTGTGGTGGAAGCTTACGTAACCAGAATCGACACATGCACTCAGCTGATTTCGAATCGAAATGCGAATATTTAAATTTGCACTAATGCATATTCTCCAGGCTGTTTGCCCATGTCGGAATGATAGTGATGTGGTTCTGTGGACTGGTGTTGTCATTTCTGGACTTTTTTCAGTTTTGTACTGTTCGTCATTTCTGTAAATGAATCCAAATAATCCATACTTTCTCACTGTTTCTGGTACAACAAATGCTTGGCTCACAGTGCATTACAGAAAGGAACACAAAAGGAGCTAAATATACACAACCTCAAACAAAACAAAAGCAAAACAAAACTAGTGGTACAAAAAGAACTGTCTGTCATCTTAAGAAGATTCTGATGTCCTAGAATCTGAATCTTCTTCTTTGACTGTCCCGCCACTAGCAATACTTCCATACGGCTGATGATACCCAGAAGAGAACCCCAAGCTATCCATCGATATCTCTACATCATCCATTCCTTCCACCATGTTGTACATCGGCCGATTTGTCATCGTTGGAATCACCATCTCCGCCTCCAACATCTTCACCACCTGCTCCATCGTCGGCCTCGCATGAAGCTCCGGATGGGAGCATAAAATCGCCACCATAACGAACCTCTCCAGCACATCATCAGAACCTCGCTCCGGCAACCCATCCTCCACCACGTCCAACGCCCTCCCTTCCTTGGCCAAAGTCCACGCCCAGTCAGCCACTAAACACGGCTGGCTCGTGTCGACCCCGTCCCCTGCATCGACCCGAATCAACGCCTTCCTCCCACTCAACAATTCCAACAACAACACCCCGTAGCTATAAACATCGCTCCTCTCCGTTAACTGTCCATATAATGCATACTCCGGAGCCAAATACCCCCACGTCCCGGCCACTCTAGTGCTCATGTGAGTCGCACCTTCCGTGTTCGATTTGGCCAGCCCAAAATCAGCCACCTTCGCCTCGAACGTCTCGTCAAGGAGGATGTTCTGCGCCTTGATGTCTCGGTGAATGATCGAGTGTTGTGCTCCCGTGTGTAAGTAAGCAAGTCCTCTCGCGGTACCCAACGCAACCTTCTGTCGAATCGGCCAGCTGAGCTTAGAACTCGATTTCGACTCGAATAAATGATCGTGTAGGCTGCCGTTCTTCATCAATTCGCAAATGATCATCCTCTGGTGGCCTTCTAAGGGAGTAGTGGCGATGCAGTAGCCTATCAGAGCCACTAAATTCAAATGGCGGATGCTTGCTATAACCGCAACTTCATGAGCGAAGCTTTCGTCCCCGGTGGCCGAACAGTTCTTGAATCTCTTCACTGCAACTTCCGTACCGTCGGGGAATTCGCCTCTGTAGACGTTTCCGAATCCTCCTTTACCTATGATGTTATCGAGCGAGAAATTCTTCGTCGCTTTTTTAATCTCCTCGTAGCTGAATTTCACTAGTCCGGCATCTAATCCCATCTCCATTTCCTCTTTCTTCTCCTGCATTTTCCTCTTCCATTTCCTTCGCAGAATCCAAATTCCTAACCCTAAAATCAAAATCCCCACGCAAGAACCCCCAATTGAACCAGCTAGAATTGCGGTTCTCCTCCCATGGTTCCTTCCGCTACTGTTCGATTCCTTTAAAGGGAAATCAAGCAAGAATAAGCACTTGACAGTACCTCGATCGGAGGGGCCGAGCTGGTTGACGAACGCGGCGGTGTAGATCAGCGGATAAACAGGACAATCGGAGACGTTGCTGATTGAAGTTCCGGTGAAGTGGAGGCCGTCGGATATGGCAGTCATGCAGGTGGCGCAAGGGGCGCGGTTTTCTAGGGACTGACTGCAGCTGGATCTGACTCGGTCGAGCTCGGATCTGGTGACTCTGGACTCGAAGTCCTGCCTGGTGGTGACGTTGACGCAGCCTTGGGAGATCCAGGTGGTCTGGAATCCGCAGGTGGTACGGATGTCGGACCTGTTCGGGGAGATGCTGTCGATGAGTCGCTGGTAGGAAAGCCAGCAGGAGTCGGCGGTGGATTGAGGAGGGAGGAACTCGCCGGTGCGCTGGAGGTATTCGGAGAGGACGACGCGGAGGCCCTGGCGGACGTTCTGACATGCCTGGGTGCGGTCGAGGGTTGGGATTTCGGAGCTCTCGATGAGTCGCCGGAGGCCGGAGAAGTCTAGCGGGCAGGGGTCGGTGGAGTTGTTGTTTTGAGAGAGGATTGATGGGGTGAGTGTTAGTAGAAAGAAGAGGAGAAGGAGGAGGTAGCGGTGAACGGCGAACATGGCGGCGGTTGGTGGTGGACTGGTGAGGGTGATGAGTTTACAGAGAAGGAAGGAATTTTAATTAACTAATTTTGAAGCTCAGTGGACTGTGGGTATGGAGGACTGGAGAGTGGAGAGAGTCTCGTTTGTTTGACTGTTTGTTGTGGAAAATGTTTCCTTTTTTTTCGGGAAGCCGATGTCTGATGTTGACTAACAAACTGTAAGATGAATATTAATTTTAATTAATAAACCATTAAACATTATGTATACGTTTTAATTACAGCGTGATAAATGTGGATAAATTATAAAATGGAAAATGCGGCAATCTTTACTTACAGGCTACTCCGGTGATCTCGATATTATTTCCTTCAATTAATCAAACCATAAAACCATTCCATTTCGAGATAAGGATTGCAACGGATGGGGCTGGATTTTCCGAACTACTACTATTTCGAGAATCTAAGATATAGAATGTTAACACAGTTTGTGGATATGGCAAATAATCGCTAATTCAACCATGTGAATATCAACTAGCTATGAATCGACATGGCATCAATAGTTGTCGTTAGGTTCATGTGGTACTATGTCGTGCACTTCGAATCTCGAACCACTCGAAATCAAGGATATCGAAATGATCCAATGATGGTGATGCTCAGCTACCTACCTTCCTCGAATCTAAACTAACTGCAACCCACTGTTCCGTTGACATTTACACTTTCTCTTCTCCTCAGAAATTCCAAATGCGGCAGCTGAAAGCCTGAAATTACTTTTCTTCTTCTTCTTCTTCTTCAGGTTTCCGCCCACAAACTCTGAACTTCTTCTTCTTCATCACTTTCCACGAATCTTACTTTCCCTTTACCCGAATCCAATCTCCTCCATGACCAACAACCATTCCATTTCCCTTTTACCTCGGCCGCCGCCGCCATGACGTCCTCCTCCCTCCTCCCCTTCCTCCTCCTCCTCCTCCTAGCTCCAACCACCGCCGCTCAAACCAACACCACTTCATGCCCACTAGACTTCTCCATCTTCCTCAACCTCGTCACCTCATCCTCCCCACGTCTTCCCGTTGACCGCTCCCAACTCTGCAACCAACTCCGCCGCACCCTCCGCCTCCTCCACTCCGACTACCTCCGCCGAACCGGCACCTTCCTCCCGCCTCTCTCCTCCGCCGAATCCTGCTGGACATCCTTCCAGGGCCTCGTCGACGGCTACCTCCCGAATTTCGACGTCCGCTCCTCCTGCGGATTCCAAACCAGCTGGATCTCCCAGGGCTGCCTCAACATCACGACAATCGACGATTTCCAATCCCTAGTTTCCAGACCCTCTCTCAACAACGTCGCGTTGAATTGCAATCAGTCGCTCGAGAACAGATCTCCCTGCGCAGCTTGTACGACAGCTCTCTCCAGGCTCCAGGCGCTGTATTTCCCCCGGACTTCTTCTGTCGGGAACATCTCCGATTGCCAGGTTTATCCGTGGATCTACACCGCTGCAGTCGTCAATCAGCTCGGCCCTTCCGATCAGGGCACCGCCAGGTGCTTGTTCTCCCTCCATTTCTCCTCCGGTGAATCAAACACTAGGAAGAAGAAATTAGTAACGATTCTAGCTGTCTGCTTAGGATCTTTCGCTCTAGCTTTCCTTGTTGTTGCTGTTTGTATTCATAAGATTAGGAAATCAAATTGGAAATCGAATAGGAAAGGGAAATTAGGGTATGTACGATTCAGATCGATTTTCCGGAGTGCGACTTTGCTGCAGTTTACGATAGATGAAATCAAGAAGGCGACTAAGAACTTCTCTAGAGATAACATCATAGGGCTTGGAGG
Organism: Linum usitatissimum; assembly: GCA_030674075.2. Classification (NCBI taxonomy): domain Eukaryota; kingdom Viridiplantae; phylum Streptophyta; class Magnoliopsida; order Malpighiales; family Linaceae; genus Linum; species Linum usitatissimum. The sequence goes on from JAUJYP020001374.1 coordinate 6,270,819, forward strand.
ATTTGGCAATGTGTACAAAGGGATATTGTCCGACGGATCAGAAGTTGCAGTGAAGAGATTCAAGAACAGTTCAGCAGCAGGGGACGCAAGCTTTTGCGCACGAAGTCGAGGTGATCGCAAGCGTAAGGCATGTGAATTTGGTAGCCATGAAAGGCTACTGCATTGCCGAAGGACACCAGAGGATTATCATAACCGAGCTGGTGAAGAATGGCAGCCTCGCAGATCACTTATTCGGCGATAAAAGATCGAAACTGAGCTGGCCGATTCGTCAGAAGATTGCGTTAGGGATGGCGAGAGGATTAGCTTACTTGCATTACGGTGCACAGCCAGGGATCATCCACAGGGATATAAAGGCGAGCAATGTCTTGCTCGACGAGATATTCGAGGCGAAAGTTGCTGATTTCGGGTTGGCGAAGTTCAATCCGGAAGGGATGAGTCATTTGAGCACGAGAGTTGCGGGGACGATCGGGTATGTGGCTCCCGAGTATGCTTTGTACGGACAGGTGACAGAGAGGAGCGACGTTTATAGCTACGGAGTGGTGTTGCTCGAGTTGTTGAGCGGGAACAAGGCGATAACAAAAGGTTCGGAGGATGGCAGCGATCCGAGTTTGTTGACCGATTGGGCGTGGTCGATGGTTAGGGAAGGAAGAGCGGTGGAGGTTGTGGAGGAGGGGGTTTCGGAGGAAGAGTGTGTTGATAGTGATGTGCTGGAGAGGTATGTGATGGTAGCTGTACTGTGTACGCACCCGCAGCTTCATGCTCGGCCGGCAATGGATCAGGTGGTGAAGATGTTGGAGGCTGAGCTTTGTGTTCCTGATATTCCTGAACGGCCTGGGATTCTGGTGGATAATATGGATAGATTGATGGGGAGTGAGCAGCAGGTGTTTGATCCTTCTGGTTCTGGCCGTCCGATGGTTCGTTGATTTGGTTCGATTAGATGGATGTGTTGCGTCTGTTTGTGTGTAAATATAGAGATGGATAAATGATGTATGCGGATGAAATGATTGGTTTAATCACATTGACTCGTATACGAGTTGAGTTTGGCGAGCTTGATCTCGACTATTGAAGCGTGCATCGAAGTCGAGCTAATTTTGGATTAGCTCGTAAACAATCAATTGAGTAGTCAAATTAGACCACAGCTCGAGATCTGCGCGTTAAAGGTTGTCAACTCGAGCATATTGTGGCAACACTACACAGCTCGACTTACATATCCAAATCTGCAACATCTAGCCTCGAGTCTTGACTCTTGAATAGGGATGACTCCATCGTGTCAAAGCATTGGGCCCCAATAATAAACTTCAAATGAGCCCAGCCCAGCACTTAATGATCATAAAACAATGAGCACAGCTCTCCGGAGTTTATGGGCCAGGAAACTCAAACCTTAGAAATTATGATAGTACACAATAAATAGTGTATTAAGATTGAATTTTTCAAAATAATTTGGACTTCATAATTGCAAATATACATACATTAACACTTACTAATCTCTCATCAGTTCACTTACTACGATTACTCGTTTGATTGCATCATCTCATACCCATCCATCGTTGACATTGCGAAAACCAAATAACCAATCTCACAACGCAACCAAAAACCATCTAAACACAATCAATCCGATTCACCGCCAAGCAAAGAACGACACATCAACCCCAAACATCACACAACCCCTAATGATCCACAACAGTGTCTGTCCATGTCGATTGACATCAGCATGAACAATCAAATTACTCGTCTGTTTCGACAAAAGTAAATATCTATCTAGTTAGTTTTGGAGAGGGGGTACCACGTGGCGTCATCTGGTGATAGTAGATAGGAAGAAGAAGACGGAAACCAATAAGCATGTGGTGACGGTAAAGCCAAGAAGTCCACAAAAAGACAAAACAGCCCAGGGGGCTTTCATGTCTTTTGTCCAAAAGTTCCAACCTCCTTTATTTTTTATTTGTTTTAATTTTTCTTTCTAAAGCAATCCCCAAGCGAGCAAATTAGAAAAAATAAAAATAAAAAGGTTTTTATTTATTGTGGCGGGGTTTTTGTCGTCTTGTGATATTTGTTTTTTTTATTATTATTATTATAATAAGGTGGTCCCTTTACGAATGTGTCCAAAAACTCCCCAACCTGTAGTGGGAGATGACGGGACTAGTTTCGTCACAGTTTCTTCCCAAGTCTTATATCAACTCAATTGAGTTCTAGTGAAATTTTACCGACTGTTCGACGATCAGATAATTAAGTTGTTTATTTAATGATGGGTTTGGTTTTTAGATATTTTTTGGAGCGCTATCGATAATTTTATTTAATGAGTTGATGATTAAATTTGTGTGTTATCGATTTTGTTTTTACAAAAAACCAACTATGCCAAAAAAAAGTTGAGATCTAGTGAATCATAATAGTAAAGTCTTCATAATACTACGTTTGGAAGTTATGGGTGTTTTGTGATACTTCATTCTTGTGCTTAGTGATTTTGGTAAGGGATTTGGTAGGTGGATATAGAAGGAGATATAGAGTTGGTTTGTTTTAGAGTATTTACATTGAATATTTGGTGTGCGTTGGGTGGTGTAATATAATCATCGCATGAATTCCTAACATTCCTTAACGATTCGTGGTCCGTCATGGTGTTGATAGAATTGCTCATTTAATAACGAAATAACTTTTTCATATCCCAAACCGTATTACAATTGATCTCACCGTTTGGATGGTATCTTACTATCACCTCCCATCAAGAGCTAACTTTAATAATAACATTATTACTATTATTATTATTAACCTAACCAAACCCCATATTAGAAACTTTGATACAAAGTAAGCGACAACAACTACTAATTTAGTGTAATATGTAACTCGAAATAATAGTATTTTTCCATTCAAATCTCAAAACTTTTAGCTGGATAATGCATGATTTCAAAATGAACTTCAGCAAAAATTCATAATTTCAACTGTTAAAGTAAAATACGGTCGATAACACTTATATTTGAAGTTCAAATATACTAATTACTGATATTTGATTCGAAAACCAATTAACACATACATTAAACTTTAATTGCACCGATCAATTCATGCAAGATAATCAATGAGATTGACATAAATTTTTTTTTAAAAAAAAAGACACGTGAAAAAACAAACAATAGATATTATTATACAATTATTAGCACAGTAAATAAATAAATTACCTCAATCAATCACGACATTTGGGCTGACCTTTTGCAGGTTAAAGTAGGTAATAATAATAATAATAATAAAAATAACAGAGAAGTCGTTTGTAATTTGATTTGATCATCTCTCTCTATCTCACGTCCGAAATCAATCCCGAATTTTCCATGACTTGGACCAAACGTCCCATCATTTTATTTTATTTATTTATAATTAAATTTATATTCCCTTATTCTCCTTTTCCCAGAAATTATATATTCTTAATTTTTTTTGGTGGACGGGGTTCTCTCCTTTTGCTTTTTTAATTCATTTTTTTTTTCGTTTCTTTTTTTCCTTTTTTTCTTTTCTTTTCCCAGTGGAGGGAATTTACTAATTCAAGTGCACATTTTCCATAAGTTAAAGTGCTCGTATTGGGCCACCAAAATTTAAAATGGAGATTTTTTAGTTTTTAAAAAAATTGATATTATAATATAAATCGTTATATTTTAATAATTTGAATTGGTAAAAAATAATTTAAAATACAATGTCTCTCATTTCGGTTTGGTCAGTCCGGTTTTTTCAGTCGACCAGTATAAGTAAGTAAGAGATATTAAAAATGGAACCATAATTAATGGTTGGGTGGTGGACAATACGTTGCCGTTTTATGAACGGCCTATAATGTTTTGTCTTATTGTCTTGGATAAACAAACAAATATAAATTAATTAATTAATTAATGATGACTTGTCTCTTTCCTTTATTGAGTTTTGTAATGTTTTTTTTTAATCGTTTGGAAAAAATTATGTAATACGACATGCTAAAGTCATTCAAACAAACACGTCCTTGGCTTCTTCTCTTCTTTTTTCTTCCTCATTTTCAAGGAATAATGACTTGTAAAATGGTGTTTTTAATTGTTAATTAATCTGATTATCGTAAACAAAATCCTTGGTTTGTCTGGCCAGCCTTTACTTTGTTATTAAGTTTGGAGGTTTGCTCGTTTAATTAATGATTAATCATCTACTAACTTTAGTTGTTCTTCTTCTTTAGCACCTTCATTTGGGGCTTTTGTTTACGATAAACAAAATAGAGAAGTATCGGCAGGATAATTAACTCATTTATATGTCTATGAATGTTGGACGTGAAATCATAATAGGTAAGTGGAAACACATTCAATGACGTTGTGCAATCGATGTCACATTAGTATTTTTCGTCCCTTTTAACAGTCTCACATGGTCCACATTGAGGTGTCACGTGCCAACCTTTTAATAAGTGACTGTTATACGAATAGATCTCCATTATTAGTGGTTCAACGTTAAAAATGTACTTAAAAGACTCTTAGTTTCGTCCATATGAACATTGTGATGTTCGGACCCTTTTATGAACTAGACCTAATGGCATGTACTATATGTTAATCGAGCTACAGGCCATGAATCACATAACAAACATGTAACAGACATACCCGCCATTATGATTAATCAATCCTCCCGATTCTCGTCGTTTATATTAAACTTTGATTGTTAACCATTACACATCAATCCGATTAGTATTAAGTATTGATATATTGTTTTATGTACATATTGTCTCTCCCCCGGTTATTTTTTAGTTTCCCGTATGATTTTTATGTAAAAAGGAAACTGTAACAATTTTTATACATTAGTCTATAATAAAAAGTCAAGCCTTTGAATGCTCCCTTGTCCGTTTGACATAATTAAATGACCAATTAGCTACATTAATTAATTAATTAAATGACCCTTTTCATTAATAATTTTCTTTGGTGAAGAATATTTAATTCATAATATAAAGCATGCATCTGTCTGGTTTACTGGAAATGTCAAATGAATCAGAAGAAATCAAAACAAGCTAAGTGTGAATGTTGCATGCAGTTTTTGTTTGTTTTGGAAAAATAGGGTTGGGGATTGGCATATTATTTCAATACTGAATTATATTGGATTATTTACATATCGACAATTGAATTTGAATGCGTAAAGAGAATAATTTATGTCGCGATATATGATACAACTTGATATCAATAATGATCGTCAATAGTGTAATTTGGAGAAGCAACAATTAATATATCTCCAAGGCAACTCATGTCATGCACCACAACATTGCAAGCTAATCATTAATTGTTTCCAAGTAGCAGGGCTCTCTCGACTCTCGATAAAAATCAATCACTCAATTGTCCATGGCCGGCGAGATAACTGCGCTACCTAATTAGTATACTCTTCGTTATGTACACCACCATCACAACTTCGTGTTCTTTAACTTTTCTATGTTGCATTTTTTGTTTTTTTTATGATGATAAAAAATACTTCATTTAATTAATTAATATGAAATCTTTTATCCTTAACCAAAAGGCAAATCTCATCAAAATTACAATTAACTTGTGACATATGTTTTTTCCAAGTGGGGTTTCAATTCAATGTTCTTTTTTTATTTAATAATTATGTTGACTTGGTCAATGACTTGGGTTCAGCTACTATTCCATAAGAATGCAAACATATAGACACTATTCGCATCATCCATTCCATCACTACCACGTAATGTCAATTAAATTAAAGTTATCAAATATTATACACAGTTAATTAATTAATTAATTAATTAATTAAGAGACACAGCGGTGGTGTCGGTAACTACATATAAAACAACAAGTGGGCATGCATCAATCACTTTAAATTACAAGCCTATTTTTTCCTTCACACATGAACTATATAAATTATTTTGTGCAAATTCTATTTATTTGGCTTAAAAATATAACGGATTAAGTACTTCGATAGAAATTTGCGAAAAATAACTTGAAATGTGTGTTTATTAAGAGCTAACGAGTAGGGGATGTAACATTTAAATATCGAACTTGAGGCCATTTCAATGCATGTGGTTTGAATATTGAATGTAAATATCATCCTTTTCAACAAAATGTTGTCTGCTTTGAACCTAGAGTTTCAAACAAATTTGCTTTTTTAATTTGTTTTCTAGTGTGCATATAGTTTGACTTTCTAAAGGGTCGTTTATTTATATTATTCCACATGTTTAACTTTAGAGGTCTTTACAAAAACTCTTTTGTTTCACTTTGAAATGCGTCTTGTTAGTTAAGTATGAATTGTTCTTCATAACTCATAAATCTTTTCCGTATTTTATCAATGTGAAATTTACCTAAAGTATTACATTAAATGAACCAAATAATTGTCGGTTAAGATATTAATCATATCATTCTGAAAAGAGGGATGAGTGTTCTTGAAACAGAACCAGAGTTCAGTAACATATACCCCAATATAAAACATCAAACTTGTTAGTAGCTTCATCACCCTGTCCATCAATAAAAACAAGACCAAACCCCAAAATTGGACGTGGCCGTCTAAAACAAGAATTGGGGGAAGCACACAATTTTGTACAATAAAAACACAAGAAGAAACAAGATTTGGTTAGCCAAAAAACAAGTGGGAGATGTTGTCACTTGCAAACAATAATTAAAATTTAAAATAGACAGTTATATTCTTAATTAATAAAAACTATTGACTACATACAATTTGTGGTTCCAAATTACAAAAAAGAATAAAAACAAGTTGGGGAGGTGGGATTCCCATTACCAATTACTTGTTATAAATTATTACCTCTACTACTTCATTCATTGGAAGAAAGGCGATAAGGAAGGGACATGGAGCCGCCCTACTAGCACCTTCTTATTTTATATCACCAAAAATATTTCGAAATTATCTCGTATCTATAGTTATATGGACTTACGATTGAGAATATGATGGATAATGACATGAGAGATTGAAAGAGTAACTTATGTATCAATTTAACTATCTTCAAACCAAGTTAAGTTGATCCACTAGGATCAATGGCCGTCGACTTATCCAAACAAATGAACCCAAAAAACCAACGTTCATAATTCTGAAAATGTGAGAATAGCAAGTGTTTGTCATGTCTTTTAACGACAAAATATGCCATTTTCATTTGGTGAGTTGAGAACATATCCACAATAGTATCATGACGTTACGTTTGAAAGTTCGAGAAATAACCAGCGTCGAATAATCTTTAACGAGATGGAACTCTCGTATTCCTAAAACTATTTTAAAAAAAGGTGAGGTGTAAGATGAAAATTCCATAAGAAGGTGGAAACATATGTTAGTTTTTGAGGTGTTCACATGCAAAGAAAATGGAGGTGTTTCGGCTGGTAGCTACAATTACCAACTTTCCTTAGCACCAACCCAAATGTTAAACAAAACCATGATGTTAGGTTTTGTTTGGTTCTTTCCTTTTAACAAACATTTTTATTTTTTTTACATAAAGAAAAAGAAAATAGGAAAAAGGAACACTTTTTGTACCTTTTATTCATTTACTTAATAATACCCATTTATATAAATAAGTGTCACTTGCAAAGTATAAAGTAGGATTTTATTTTTTTTAAGTTTTCTTTTATTATACGAAAATATTAATTTATGTATTTATTGTAAAAAATGGTATTCTATTTGGCTCCTTGAGGAGGGGCTTATTGTAGGCGAACACATGTCTTCTATTCAATGAATGAGAGCACGTGCTCCCTTCCTTCGCCAAACGACTTTATCCTCACCGTTTTATTTGTAAATAGCAAAAAGATATTTGTAATCATTTTTCTCTAATTCTTAATAAATAAATATTTATACTTCTAATGCTTATTATATATTCATATGTGGCCATACCTACATGTACACTTGTAAGTTGTAATTCACCTGTTTGGAAGAGTGAACGTATGTAACTAAAGGGTTTCCACATAGTTTGATAGATGTGCAAGAGTTTATTTTGCTATTGTATGAGAATTTTATTAGTGTCTTATGAATACCGATTATTGTAAACGAGGACAAGCTAGAAAGTCGAGACTTCGGTGATGAGTACGCTATTTGTTCGCTACCACAGAGCGAGTGCTCCGTCCGTCATAATAGCCTGAAAAGCACCGTATCCCTTCAATATCGACTTTTCAAATCCACACCGGAAGCACCAAATAAATCTCTCGAAAGCACTAAACAAGTCTCTCGATAGCCAATTTTGCTTGTCTGAACCAGACTGATCTATACAACCTCGTACAAAGACTTGTGTTACTACTTTATGGAGAGCTTTATTAATGTTACAACATGACCACCTACAATTGAAAATGAAGAAAACTGGCATGAAAGTTAAGACTTCGGTGATGAGGATATATACTACATATCGGCTGTCATAGAGCTTTATTAGTGTCACAATTTTTCCTGTCAGGAACTTATTGATCAAAACAAGCTCGTACGAGGAAGAATTCAAGGAGACAAAATATCGATAGATTCACACAACATAAATGTAAGAATTATACGTTACATGAGTGTCTATTTATATGTGTAAGTGTAACTAAATTAAAACTTTAAACCTCTAAATACCGACACACAATTATACCAATCGAACTTGTTCGGTAAGAAAGAAAATGAGAAAAAAAGGAAGAAACTCATTACTCATTGGCGACTTGGGCGTGGTTTGATACCGAAGCAAAGTGGTGGGTAAATAAAACAACAAAACAAAAGAAGAAAATAATAAATCTCCCTTTAGCATTCTTGACATTTCCTTGTTCATAAATAAATAAAATAAAATAAAGAATTTTGTTCTGCGGTTTTGGCCGCCTCTGCCGTTTGTTTGTCTTTTTATTTTGTATACCGATGATTCAGCACTCTGCTTTCTTTCTGGGCATACACAGACTATTTTGTCTTCTAGTTGATGATTGCTGGTTCAAAACTGGGGCTTTTCAAAGTCCCATAACTTATTAACTCCCTCCTCAAGCGTACCAGTACCCTCCTCCCCCCTCTTTTCTCCTCCATCACTTCTTCTTCCACATCAATCATAAACAAACAAATCCCACAAATCTCTACAACCCAAAAACCCAGTCTGAAACCTGTTACACACCCCTAAAGCGAAGTCTCTGCCTTTCCTCTCTTTACAGATATGAGCTGAGTTGTTCATTGGCAGGCTGCCTAATTCTTTTTAGGCTATATCTCTCTGCTCTCTCTTCACCTGATTCGAAAAAGAAGAAAAACAGAGTGTTCTTAGTTCTGAAATTCTGATACAAGAATCAAGCAAGCAAGGAAGAACAAGAGAGACGGATTGATAGCCATTTTTCATGGCTGGAAGTAATGAAGTCAATCTCAATGAATCCAAGGTACAGCTTCCTCTGCCATTTTTCTTCATTTCTTCTTCCTCTGTTCTTCCTTCCCTCTGTTCTTTTCTTCTGTCTTCCAATTTTTTGGACTTATTTGGGGGATTTTGTGATTTTGTCTTCCCAAAAACAGTGATTTGAGTTTTTTTCCATGAAAGATTGGCCCACTCTCTCTCTCCCTCTATCTATTTATCTATCCAGAAATTTCTAGGGCTTCTCAGTTTTTTTGTTAGGTTGGGATTTCTGTTAAAAACTGATCGATTCCAAATCTGAAAAAGATATTATCTTTGTTTGATTTTGTGCAGAGGGTAGTTCCGTTGAACACATGGGTACTGATTTCCAACTTCAAGCTAGCGTACAACCTCCTCCGCCGTCCGGACGGCTCCTTCAACCGCGACCTGGCTGAGTTTCTTGACCGTAAAGTCCCTGCAAACACAATCCCCGTGGACGGCGTCTTCTCCTTCGACCACGTCGACCGATCCACTGGTCTCCTCAACCGGGTCTACCGACCCACCCCTGAACTGGACCACAACACCACCACCCAATTATCCCCATCCGTCGCCGCGGTCATCGACCTGGAGAAGCCACTCAGCACGACGACGATCGTCCCAGTAATCGTCTTCTTCCACGGCGGGAGCTTCACCCACTCCTCCGCCAACAGCGCGATCTACGACTCCTTCTGCCGCCGCCTCGTCTCAATCTGCGGTGCCGTCGTCGTCTCCGTCAACTACCGCCGCTCGCCGGAGCACCGCTACCCATGCGCGTACGATGACGGGTGGTCAGCTCTCAAATGGGTCAAGTCCAGGTCCTGGCTAAGAAGCGGTAAAGACTCGAAAGTCCACGTCTTTCTCGCCGGAGACAGCTCCGGCGGGAACATCGCCCACCACGTCGCCGTGAGGGCTGCGGAATCCGACATCGAGATTCTGGGGAATATTCTCCTCCACCCGATGTTCGGCGGGCAGGAGAGGACCGAATCGGAAAGGTGCTTAGACGGGAAGTACTTCGTCACGATTCAGGATAGGGATTGGTACTGGAGGGCTTTTTTGCCGGAAGGCGAGGATAGAGATCATCCAGCCGTTAATATCTTCGGTCCCAGGAGTAAGAAATTGGACGGTGGGATTAAGCTTCCAAAGAGTTTGGTAGTTGTGGCCGGTTTGGACCTGATCCAAGATTGGCAATTGGCTTACGTTGATGGAATGGAGAAAGCAGGGCATCAAGTGAAGCTGATTTTTCTCCAGCAGGCTACAATTGGGTTCTATTTCTTGCCCAATAACCAGCATTTCTACTGCCTTATGGAAGAAATCAAGAACTTCGTTAAACCTTCTAACTGATGATAAAAGAATCTGACTCAACAATGTCCATACTACTTACTAAAGATAAGGAAGAAGGTAGATGAGTAAGGAGTTTATTATGTTTGTAATTTGTATAATTTTTTGGCTCAGGCAGGGGGGGGGGGGATCGAATTGGTCGATTAGGTTGCGTTGAATCGACTAATCGGAACTCGAGTGGCTTGCCTGTTGAAGCTGTTAGTAGAAGAAGCAGCCACTGGCTTTTTTCACACATCCATGGGACCAAATTTGTGAGATTGATGCAGGAAAAATGTACATTAATTTAGGGGTTGATGGGGTGTGGTGGGAGTCGAGTTGTGTTGTAATTTTTCAAGGTATTTTGTTGATGGAGGAAGGAAAGAGTTATTAGGGGAAATTCAAACTACTGTTGTGTTCTTAAGAGAGACCAGTGTATTTGGATTTTTGCAGAGATTCCACCACTGGTTTTGTTTCTGATGTGGGAAAAAGGTATGACAGCAGTACAAAGGTTTTGAGCAGCATAGCATGGAAAGTTCGACAATGGCTATGAATCTTTTTGTTTTTTTTTACCACCCCTGCTGAAGTATTAGGACTGTGTGGTGAAAGTTAAAAGTTTTTAGTCGGTAGAGTAATACCCACAAGTTAATAAAAACTTGTTTTTTCCTCCATGGATCTTCCATCGCTATAAAGATCGTACCTTTTCTGCAAATCTGCAATCACAAAGAAGGAAGCTTTGTCCACCACCTCTAAGAATCGGTTTGAACGGTTTAACCCGTCGGTCGGTTCAACATGATGTTAACAACACTAATGCAACCATTGTACCAGAGAAGTAGATAAACATGTATATGACCAAATGAAGCCATAGAGACAGAACCATAAAACATCCTTCAGAAACACTCAGGAACCAGTATATATCTATAAAATGAGGCATTATATCACATATGAAAGTGATCAATTTTGGGATTTTCTTTAAGACTTTGGACTGAAAGCATCACCACACCAGCATGCACCAACAAACATATCCTTTGTTGTTTGGACCAAACATCTTTCTTACTTTGTATCTGTCTTTGTTCCTTGTTCAACTCTCCCTCCCAACTTCCTCTGACCCGTTCCTGATAGATTCCTTGTTTATTACTTCCCTTGTCTTTTTTTAACACTCTTTTGTCAAACGTAATCCTCATCCTTTCTTCTGTCAACAAAAGACATTGACAGGAGGCTGCAATTCTCCATCCTCGAAGATAAGCTCATCATGTGGCATTGCAGAGCTCTGCAGATAAATAATACATTGGAGACCATGAGTGATGAACAAGAAGCATGTGATGAACTGTGAATGTATCCTTTGAAAAAGTTCGAATGCCAGATCTTACTGTTTAGTCAGGATATAGAATCAATCGGATGGTTTTCCGACAAACTTGAGGCCAAATTTTTTTTTTTTGGTTTTTCGATAATGGACTCATTTGAAGTAACTGCCCTCACAAAACGATAAACAATTAGCTATAAAGGAGTACTCCATTTTCATGGCAAGAATTGAACTCTTGACCTCGTGATAACTTGAGGGTGCATTATGAGCACAGATGGGTACCAGTTATCAATTGGGCTTTCTAGCAGTCCTATACATTTAACTGGGCTTTATTTCATTTCTTTTTGTTAGAGGTAAAATGAGATTTTTTATTAATATAAAATAGAAGAAATAAATATAAGCCTTATATTGAGTAAATTTTGTAAATATATGTATGAAAAATGTTTTTTTCGTGGAATTAATGTTGAAATATACTAATATGAGATATTCTTCATCTCCTTTTAGGGGTCATTTTTCTAAGATATGAAATAGATAAATCGAATGATGGATGAATATCTCAATATTTATTTTTGTTATAAGAGATCAGAATAGACACTTTATTGGAGGTTAATGTACTGTCGGTATTGGTTATCCGGCTAAATAATATGAACAACGTGGACGATAAACTCATAGTATATCAAAATTTCGTATTTTTATAAATTGGAAAAATAAGGACGTAAAGAATAAAGTTAAGTTAGTTAAGAAATAGGATGTAGGTTTCTTTTGAGGTTTAATAGGATGGAAGTTGATCATAATTATGTTAGAAACATAAGTATGAGATAAAGAAATTTTATTTATCGGAGTAGATTTTTTGGTTAATATAAAAAGCCGAAATGAATATAATACTAGTGTTTATATGTGGAGTGTAACTGAATTTAAACCTAATTTCTTCAAGTCTCCAATCATATAATGCAACCAACTATTTTACTTTACGAGGGCATATATGAATACAAAACTTCAAAACATAAATAAGTAATGGCGGAAAGTCGGGTACATATGTGTATACAGTACATTCACTAAAAACATTCATTTCAAGAATTTAAAATCGAAACGATAAATCCTAAAAACCTCACATGCAACTCTAAACACTAAAAGATAATATTAAACCCTAAACACTAAATTCTAACCCTCAAACATTAGATCATAAAACCATATTCTTAAACGTACTCCAAATTCTGACTTTTGACCATAAGTCTAAATTGACCAATCATAAATCCCTTAATTAGATTCTAAAAACTTACCAACTATGTCCTAAACCCGAAACACTAAACAAGAACCTCAAAACACTTAGTATACACATATACCGGAGTTTTTCCGTAATTAATATAACTACAATATTTTGTGTAAAATTGACTTACAACTATGATAGAGCAAGCGATTATAAAAAATCAAAGTGGGCCATAAGCCCATAATAACTTTATTGAATGGGCCGAAGCAGACCAGAAAAAACTAAGGCTCCTGGAAAATTAATTCAGTGATGATCATTACTTACGGTGATTGATTCCCATTCCAGCAAGGAAATATCAGAGCATTAATTACTTGTAAGAAGCAGGGGTGATCAGATGGAGATTCCGACCGGGGATGAGGTCATCGTGACGTCGCCTCCTCCGCCGGATAGGCCGTTTTAGTTTAGTTTCAGAATCAGATGTTAATAGACACAGTAGATCCTGCTCCACCTCTTCCTTGGACAGCATTAACCACGACTTCCGAGTAGCAGCCCGCTGTCTCTTGCGCTTGCTACTATTCCTTTCGGCCGATTTCTTGGCGGCCAACAAACATCCGATATCCTCCGCGACATCTTCTTTCGTCATCTTCAATCCGAATCCAGTTCCACGGAGAAGAGCAGTGAATGAGACTACTAGCTTGTTGGTGGGCCGCCGGTGGAGGAAATTAGATGGAAAGGAAGTGCGGCGGGATCTAGGAGTGCGACGTTTGCGACAGCCGGGAGGGATATTCCAGTTGACGGAGAAGAAAGACGACGAATATCTGGCAACCATTTAATTTTGCTGTGTAGCTTCTTCTCTAAGTATCTTATTAGCCTAGGGTTTCAGGGGGGAAGGAAGGAAACTATCAAAGGGAAACGAAGGAATGCGGAGATCAAGTGAGATGTGCTATGTTTATGTATGTAAGTACCAAGTACAAAACAGAACAGATTTATTTAGGCTAATGGTACGAAATCGTCCCTTATGTTTGAGACGAATCACAAACTCATTCTTATTATATTAGAAGTAATCGCGTCGTCTTTTTCGTTATTGGAATTTAACTATCGTATCTTTTCTTTCGATCCAGGTCTAAACAGCCGTTAAATTTGCTGATGTGGCACTTTCACGTTAGCTCTAACCAAACTGATAATGATATGTAGTTCAAATTTGATAAACTTAACAGGTTAAAAACCCTGAATTTTTCCCAACTCCAAGCCCCAATTCATGGTTGAAAAGTTGCGAGATTTAATCGGGAAAAAATTCAAGGCTTTAACCGGTTCGATTTATCAAATATGAACACATATCATTATTAGTTTGGTTAGAACTGATGCGGAGGTGTTGCATCAATAAATTTAACGATCATTCATATGGAGACCAGCATAAAGACTCAATAGTTAAATTCCAATAACAAGAGGACAACGAAATTACTAGGCCGAATTTGTAATATAACCCAAACATAAGAAACGATTTATAGTCAACATGTATCTAACTGTTTATAACCAAAATGAAACCGCGGTAGTTTAATTACTCAAGTTTTTATTATTTTTATTATTGCTATTTAAAAGTTATCCGACGATAATTGTCCCTCTCTTTTTCGATTAGATTATTTTGTTAGTTTAGGGTGACTTGCTATTTGGATGTCACCTCGGAGAGGTATCCCGACAAAAAAAATACTGGTTAAAAATTATGGCCAAACCAAAACGTAGCTCTTCTAATCTTAATAATATTTTACTTTATTCCCAGCTAATTAAAAGTTGAAAACACTAGAGCAGTGACGTCAAAAAAAAAACACTAGGGCAGTAAATTTTTGTTTACAGTACACTGTTACTTTTCAGGGGGCCGGCGGCGGAACTAAATCGTTTGTAAAACGCGTCGTCGATGATGCTATTGATTTCCCCTTCCGATTGGATTGATGTCCGTTGATACAGATAGGTTATGTTGTTCATTCTACTTTTCGAATTTGAAGCTTCAATCGCAATCACAGTGCAAGAATGAAAACAAACCGAATCAAGCAACTGGGAATTTGATTTCTAGGGTTTAATCAGTTCTAACAAAAGAAACCTGATGGCCAATTACTTACAAATCAAATCGACAGCGTCTACAAAGAATCAAACAATGAAATCGACAATTTCAGGAAGCACTAGCTATAATCTTCGCTAGAGTCTGTAAGAATCAGGGGTGATGAGATGGAGACTCAGACCCGGAATGAGACGGTCATCACACCGCCGCCGTCGCTTCTTCAGTGGTCGCCGGAGGAGATGCTTGACTTCAGATTCAGATTTCAACAACAGCAGCAGATCTTGCTCCACCTGTTTCTTCGACAGCATCAACAACGGCGATTTCTTCTTCTCCACCAGACGAACACTCTTTCTCTTCGGAGACGATGAAGATTTTTTGGCTGCCGCCGCCGCAGAAGCGAGCAAAGAACTGATATCCTCCGCGATGTCTGATTCCGGCAGATTCAAACCGAACATATTTCCACGGAGGAGCGTGGGAGTAGTCTTTGAGAAGAAAGAAAAATCGCAGCGTCGGAAAGAGGCGCGGCGGGCTCTAGGAGAGCGGCGTTTGCGGCTGGAAGGAGCGGTGATGTTCCAGGAGACGGTGAAGGAGTCGTATCCGGTTGGCTCAATCGACGGTGAATCCATTACGGGGCTCTGTGTGTGGAATTCCGACTAGGGTTTTGGGGGGGAAGGAAGGAAACAGAGAGATTAGAGGAAACGGTCAGAGGAGATCGATGGTGTGGATTGTGATGGCATTTCCGTTGTTTATTATATAGGTTTGCAAAATTTAATCACTGTTTTTCCTTTTTTTTTTACGGTGGTAAATTAATTAAACGAAAGATTTTTAATTTTTTCTTACAGCGTTCGCTTTTTTTGTTCCTTTTAGGGAAAGGATTGGATTTCAAGTTAACCATTTTGGGTTAGGACTAAGTGTTCAGTTAATACAGTTATATTTATTACTGATTGTTGAGCATGGAATAATAAAATTGTTAAATTAGTCCATTGTAACTTGTAAAGTTGATGTATATGAACAATCATAGAATTTGTGTTTTTTTTAAACTTTTAAAGTTCAAAGTTTTTGTGGTTGTGTTTGATATGGGTATGATATACATGTTTCTATAAGTAGCATCTCGTTACGAGTTTTGAAGTGTGAATTTTGATTTTGCTTGCTTCCCTTCATCGCGCCGATTGGGAATAGACATAGCTATTGGTTATAGAATAGGGGCTTTGTCACACTTTATGACGTAAACGAGGATAAGGTTAATTGAGGCCAAAGAAGATGAGATTGTGGCTCTTCCGGGAGCTATATGATCGTTATGGGCCATACAAATGTGAGGTTTGAAGGCCATTCACAACTACTGTACCTGCTGTGTTTGGTGTTTAGCAGCAACGAAAGAAGAGAATTAGCTAGTGGGAGCTAGCAGGTGAAAGTGGGGATACAAAGAAAGAAAGAAAGAAGAATGGTGGTGGCAGTAAATTGTTGCTTTCAGTTTGCAGTTTTCATATGAGCTGGACTCCAGATCATATATGTCCCCAACCAAGTGTGCGTTGTTAAAGCTGTACTCACCGGACCAGCCACCCACCCCATTATCACTCATCATGCATAGTCTCACATGATACCACCAAATGGACAAACCCTTGTTTTCTTAGCTGATTATTAATCCTGCTTTGTCAATGGTTAATCTTGTCACACATACTAAGCCCCTATGATTCAACGGCCGAGTTTGGATTAAGTGATTGCTTACGAGAATCGGGATTCCTTTCTCGTACGTAGATGGTAATTAGCTCTCGATCAATCACGAAACTCTTCGATAAGTGTCTTAAGCATCCAACTTAACCCTTCCTTATGCAGTACCAAAACCAAACTGATCAAAATGAGGAACACAAATCTCTCGGAGTAAACTCACAACAATCGACCCAAACACAGCATAATATAGCTTTAGCTTACAGTCCCAGGACCAAACAAGCCGTTGACACTGCAGATAACACAAAAAGGACAGCAAAGTAAATTCACCTCACTTACGCTTCCAGTTTCATGTCAGAGAATTGTCTCGCAAGTACCGTTGCTTACATAATTCCTTTTTATAAAATTATTATACACAACAAATGAATCATTATTCCTATTAACCCCCCAAAAAATAATTAGTACTAATGCAAAACAAATTAAACTTCATTAATTTCTCAAAATTCCTCTCAGGATCAATATCCCATTGACCATATTACCCCTCCTCCTCTGTAAATCCCCAAAATTACCCTCTCCATTCTCTGCATTGATCGGTCGGCCTAGTCTTCTGCTGCCCGGCCTTCAACGGGCAAGGAGTCTGCACCGGCGGCACCATGCAATTGTACTGCAAACACAGCGCGCTACTCACCGGAATCTCTGCCGTCGGATTAATCTCGATCCCCGTCAGATAGTTATGCTGTAAATACAGAGTCTCCATCCCTGTCGCCATCAACCGGTCTACAAGACTCCCGGGGACCTCACCGCTGAACCGGTTATTGTTCAGGTACAGATTCTGTACGGTGGAGAACATCGGCGAAATCGAACCGGAGAATCTGTTGTAGCTGAGATCGACGGTGGCGATCGACACCTGGTCCCTTGGCTGAACCGGACCGGCGAATGAGTTTCTCTGTAATTGGAGGTTGGCGATCGGGAACCCGAATACACTACCCGGTATGCAACCCGAGAACTGGTTCATGCTCAGATCGAGGTGGTTGAGCTGGTCCAACCGGGTCACAACCTGATCCACCGGTCCGACCAGACGGTTCTTGGAAAGTGATAGGTACTGAAGTGAAGGAGGTAATGAAGAAGGAAGAATCGTGCCGTTGAGTTGGTTGTGAGACAAATCGAGTCGGGTCAGAGTTTGGGAAGTGAATGTCGGGACCGACCCGGATAGCTTGTTATGGCAGAGGATTAGATTGGATAGTCCGGAGATGGATCCGATCGACGGCAGGACGAGTCCGGTGAGCTGATTGTAGCTGAGATCAAGGGTTTTGATATTCGACAGCTGCCCGAGGGAAACCGGGATATCGCCGGAGAGGAAGTTCCGGCTGACGGCGAGGAGCCGGAGGTTGGAGAGCTGCGAGATGGAGTCGGGTATGGACCCCATGATCCGACCCGGTACGATTGTGAGCTCGGCGAGGGAAGTGAGCTTGCCGATGGAAGAGTCGATCCTGCCGATTAGACCCGGGGATCCGGCACTCGGGTCGCCCAGATTGAGGGCGATGACTCGGTCGGAATCACAGTAAACGCCGGCGAAGTTGCAGGGGTCGGAGGTGAAATCCCACGTGGAGAAGAAGTTGGATCCCGGCATGTCGTCCATTGATTTCCGGATCGATTGCAAGGCCAGGAAATCAACCGGGTCGAGGATCGCTTCCACCGAAAAACAGAGTGACATAAACATAAGTACAATGTAGAAGGAGGAGGTCGCCATTGGGGTAGGAGAATCGATGCTGAATATGAATAAAGGTTTTGGGTTGTGGGTTTTTGTACTGTGGAAGGTAGGGGGGGGAAAGGTCAGAGCCGTGAAAGCTTTAATGGCGGATGTGTATCTGAATCAGTACTGTGAAGGAGATTTACAGAGAGAGAGAGAGAGAAGGAAGAAAGAATGGCGTTGAAGAGAAGTCAAATTGTGGTGATGATTCTTGTGGGCAGCTTGCCGGAGAAGATGACGAACAGAGGAAGAAGAGAGAAGCTTTTTTGAGAGTGATGTCTCTGGTTCTGCAACAAAAAACCACTGTTTTCTGGGTTTAATGATTATTATTAGGGAGGAAGGGGGGGTTGGTTCGGGGGTTAAACCAACGGTTGTCCGAGCCTAGGTGGAGAGACAGGTCAGCAGGTTCGGATTAGGGAGCATGTGAGAGATGGAGCCCACCTAGGGAGGGGGTTCGGTTTGGGGAAAGGCGAAAGTGGAAAAAAAGACACGAGGGTCTTATGTAGTGTGGGGCATACTGATTAATGATTAATATTGTCCCTGTTCTATATCAATACGCAGAGTTTTTACCGTACGTGTGGGGGATTAGTGGTTAACATGACTGACAACCTCGTTTCACAAACCTAGAAACCATGTTTACTCATCACATTCATCTGAAACTATATTTAAAAAGACGAATCAAAATTCAATTTTCCGTAACAATATTAAAAAGAAAAAATCAAAATTCAATTCCCCATATTTCATATATATATATATATACCGCCTTTTCAATGGTATTTTTAATGAAAGTTTCTTCTTCTACTTGCAACCACTAAATAAATTTATGTACAAAGTTTATTTATGTTTGTTGATTATATACATTTGAAATACCGCTACATTAATAAGCGTAAATATGCGCAACTTCACGAGGACAGTAATATATAGTTTATACTTTTGGTGATTGAGAACATGTTAACACAAATAAATTGTAAATCAATTTAGGTATTTGAAATGAAAAATGATGAGTTTGGAAATTTAAATTAAGTTTGAAACTAAAAATGATATGTGAAATTAAGATTTAAAATTTGATTAATTGTAAATCACTGAAATCGAAAATATAAAATGGACATTCATGATGTACTACAAGAAAATCAAAGATCGGTTACACTTTCGTAATCACGGATTCGCATAACCGTGACCAGATGATCACGTAGCCTTGTAACGGAGACTAACGGAGATTGTGATATTGTTCTTGATCTTTTGATTTGCAGGAGATATCATAGAGGATTGCTCTTTTTTAATATGATTGTTGTAAATTATTCAAATTGTAAAAACCTGTTGAATGAGGATTTGTTTGAGGTATATTGTCATCAGTTTTTCCAGATGAACTTTTTTTTAATATGATTAATTAATACTCTAATCTAATGCACTCGTTTCGAGTGGACAATAAGAAGTGATAGATTTGTTATGGTTGAGCTCGAGCTAAGTACTTTTACCTAGTCCAACATTAAGAGTGCTAGATAACAGAGACGAGGTATATAATGAGTTGACGTAAGCGAGAGAGAAAGATGAGAGAGAATATGCAGTGAGTAGAATGTTTACTTCATAATTTTCAAGAACTTGCCCAAGTTACAATGACATAGCAGTATTTATAGTACTATGGCTGGACAGTGTAGCTTCATCTAGATAGTATGGCTGGACTGTTGAGTTGAAGCTGTCCGTTAAGATCGATATGACGCCTTGCATATGCTGCGAAGCGATGACATAGGTTGAGGTAGAGTCAGGCCTATTGTTTTGATGGGTTGAGTCACCCGGCTACAGTGATGTGAGACATCATTAGAACTTTGGACGGTCAAATTTTAAAATAATTCAAGTTTAAGTGGAAAATCAATGAAAATACCACCTCAACAACACATCATTGGTTATGGACAACAATTTGATGAACATGTAAATGAAAATCTCAAAATCCATGACAACAGTAAGCCTTTAATATGGTCCAAAACGAGGCATATCCCCCCATTTCATGTGTTATCCTTGCAGAGTGATCCATTACAGCTACCAAAAGTGAAAATTAATTAAAACCAAACTCAACTTTTGTGTTGCTGCACGAAACCAAAGCTTCAGAAGTTAGCTACCTCACTACTGATCAAAGGGACCAAGTTGTTATGATATCCACATGTGAGACTGTGCCATGGGTAAATCAGAACAATCGATAGCACTCGACAGAATTCTAAGTTTGGAGTGAAGGTAAAAATATATTAGACGAAATTCAAAAATACTATAAGACAAAAGTTTTAGTTTTAAAAAATTTTATATTTAATTTCGTCATTTTAGAATCGCAGACCCTAAACCATAGTGGCCTAATTATAACTTTAGAGAAGGATTTTTTGTATTCTTCTCACTAGCTACTATGCACATATAAGACTTGAAAAGGGTTCACATATGGTCCCTAAAGCTCTTAAACTTGGCATTTCAACAAGTCTTGAGATCTCTTTGAAAGTTATTTTATTTGTACCTTCTCTAATCTCTAACCAATTACAGTAGTGAGTTTCAATGTTGGATTCATGTAAATATGTTATGGTAAATTGCCGTTTCGATCCAAGCACGGAATTCACACCATTTTCATTACGAGATCACCGAATTTTACATCATCACAAATAAAGACACCATGTTGAGCTGCTGACTGAAACCTCACTTTCCAGGAACAAAGTTGGTGGCGAAAGCCCACGCATTGTTGTTGACCGGATCGGCGATATGGTCAGCCAAGTTCTCCAAAGGTCCCTTTCCAGTGACGATGGCCTGAACGAAAAATCCGAACATCGAAAACATAGCCAACCTTCCGTTCTTAATCTCCTTCACCTTCAACTCTGCAAACGCCTCCGGGTCATCAGCCAATCCCAACGGGTCGAAGCTACCACCGGGATAAAGCGGGTCAACAACGTCCCCCAGCGGGCCACCAGCAACCCGGTATCCTTCAACAGCGCCCATGAGAATAACCTGGCAGGCCCAAATAGCCAATATACTCTGAGCGTGGACCAAGCTAGGGTTACCCAAGTAGTCAAGCCCACCTTCGCTGAAGATCTGTGCTCCGGCCTTGAACCACACAGCCTCTCCGAACTTAACTCCGTTCCGGGACAACAGCTCCGGGAAGACGCACCCGAGGGCTCCGAGCATGGCCCACCTGCAGTGGATCACTTCCAGCTCCCTGTTCTTGGCGAATGTCTCTGGGTCGGCGGATAGGCCGGCGGTGTCCCAGCCGTAGTCGCCGGGGAACTCGCCTGTCAAATAAGAAGGGGCCTCTCCGGAGAATGGGCCCAAGTACTTAACTCGGTCTGGGCCGTACCATGGGCTTCCGGACGAAACTTGTTTAGCCTTGGCGGCGGTTTTCCTCATTAAGAAACGGCTACTTCCCCATAGCTGCTGAGCGGGGTTACTCTTTTGGGAAGCTCCGGCGGTCTTGCCGGAGAATGTGGAGGAGGAGAGGGCTGCCATTGTTGATGCGGCCATTGCTGTGATGGTTATGTTTTGGATTTTTCTTTTACAAAGGAGAGATTGGTGAGTGTTTGTTTATTCTTTTGGTTAGGAAGAGTCGAACTTTATACTATAGGAGAGTATGTCTTAGCTTTATCTAATGAAAATATTATGCTTATCGAGGATCTGTTCATGAAATCTTATTGGATGTCACGATTTTCATTTGGACTGTAGGTCAACTGGGACAGAACATATCTTGAGGATGAGAAAATTTTGGTGGGTTGTTCTTATTTCCATCCAATCAAAACGTGACACATGTGATGGAGAGATAGCAACATTGCAGACTAGATACGGGATTGAACGTTTTATGCCCCATTTCCGGCCGGCATTTGGGTGGAATTGGTAGCTATACCTCTGAAAAGCCGTTGAGCGTTTGATTAGAAAACCATGAAAGCACAGTAATAAGAATCCTTATAAGATTATTATACGATATGATTGTCAATGGAGGAGAAAATGTCAGATAATCCTAATGAATTGCTCGACACAATTACTACAAGGGTGTAAGAATGAACCCTTCCACATATAAAACAGTTGGTCAATCAATCAAATAACTCTTAACTCTTACTCCTGCCGACCCCTTTCCATGTTTCAATATAGCAGAAATCCGCACCGGTTACTGCACTCTAGGAATCGTTCCTCCCGCATTGATTACCTGTTGTTCCAGCTAAATTGCAGACAACAATGGTGTTCAACACAGAGTTCAGGATACAAAGCATGTTTCGATAAATGGTTTCTCTGCTAATCATCACATATCCTTAATGGTTCAGAACTCACCATGAACAAATGCTGGAGCTTGTTTTTCAACAAAGTGTACTCCCGGTTCACTCCTTGTAAGCATACCAGACACCTGAATCAACAACAGTTTTTCGAGTTAGTTCAAACTCGGATTGGTAGACTCCACACATAACCCTTTGAATATAGCTAATCAGTACTTTTCACTATCACCAGAATGTTAATGAATATATAAAAATCAATCTGAATCCTCCCTAAAAAAATCCGAGTTATCCTTGCACAAGACTTACGCAAGATGTGCAAAGCAATCTAAACCTTTTTCCAACAATTCGAGGATGCAATGGTTCTTGACACAAAAACGGTAAAAGCAGACAGCTTTCTACAGAACTAAACTGTTCGATCAAGGTACCAAGAGTGCATAGAGAACGAACCAAACTCACCCATCACGGTTTTGGGAGTCGCAACAAGTCCTAAACGTGACGCACAGATTCTTAATCCTTGTTGCCCCAACGCTGTTGAGCATGAAAACCAACCAATCAGTAGCAGTGGCAGAATCAGAGGTAGGCGATCCTAAGCAACCGCTCAGGGTCTCATGGCAAAAGAAATCTCATGTAAAATTATTAAAATTGAAACTTTTGCACACTGTGTTTCCAAATTTCGCCCAATATACTTTTAAACTCAAACTTAAAATCTTGCACATAATCTCCGACCATCCTAATTCTGCTATTGAGCGTTGGGACACTAATCTAAAAGTGCACATAGCTCAATAGTCTCTTTAAACAATTGACAAGCTTTATCAAAGGAAAATTGGAAGCTTTACCTTGAGCTACTACCCATCAATTGATGAACATGGGAATCCACTTGTTTAAAATCAACAACCTGAAGTTCACTGTAGAAACAAACACAATAAGTCAACCACCCAACAGAAGAACAATCCAAGAAATTAAGAACAAAGGGAGACTGACTCACAGAGCTCTGGCCATGTTGTTAACAAGCTTCTGACAATCGTCGAAGAAGAGAGAAACAACCTCCATCACGAATTCAGGGCTGCTTTCATCTTGCAGCTTCTGAAGCTGGGAGAACTGGTCGTCCACAAATCCCTTCTCACACACAAAATCAGAGATTTCCATAATCGAATCTGTGAAATAGGGTAAAGAACAAAACCAATTAAGAAGATGGTGAACAAATGAGGGGTACTGACATCTCGACGTAAGGAGTTGTTGTAGTCAACGATCTGGACCTGCAACTGAGTGAGGACGGCCATGGCGATTGGAGAAAGGTCAGCGCTGACTGGTGGTGTTGGAGAAACGGACAGGTGAAAGAAGGAAGGAGACAAAGTAAAATAAATAAAATAAACCAGTAAGAAATGAAAGGATTTTGTGGTGTGAAAATTAAAATGAATGAATAAGGTAAAAAATCTTAACAATTTAATGATTTAGTAAAAAAGGTGACTTTTCACAATACCATAATTAGGTGACTGATTAATTTTTCGAATGTGGTAATTTAGGTAAGTAATTATTCTAATTTGTTTTATTAATTAGATTTTTTAAGCTTTAGTATGTTTGGTTTTTTTATTAATCGAAAACAAAAATTAGGTTGTTGGGAATAAAAATTATGAAAATTAGTCACAGAGATTAGACTTGGCAGCAGGATCGTGGGTTTTGGGTATCCGCTGGAGTCCGTCCGAATAGGGCCAATTTGTGCCCATCAACCGTGAGTTTTTGTCGGTTTTGGGCACACCCGCGACCCGCCAAATTCGGGCGACGGGCGGTCATGGTTAATGGGATATCGACCCATCACCGATCCGATAACAAAACGACATCGTTTTGTCTATGATATATAAACAATTTTTAGGGTTTCAGACTTCAGTTTGTGCTTTTCTTTCCGAGTTCATTTCCCAGAGTTCTGAAATCTGGGTAAATATTCTTAGCTCTGGATTCATATTTGTTGGGTACTTTTTAGATTTCAGTTTCTGAATTCTGAGTAATAAAATTTCACAGTTTTTACTTCACATTGGGTATACCCGACAACCATGAGTTTACCCGAAAACCGTACCAATATGGGTTTGATAATAATTTTTTACCCATCAAACTTAATGGATCGGTGACGGATAAAATTGATAGGCATTATTCACGGACAATGGATAAGGAGTATTCGCCCCGTATCCAACCCATTGCCAAGCCTAACAGAGATCTCGACAAGAAATAGTCAAGTTCATCCAACACTAATATATTGATTTTCATAAAAAGACAATTATGTTCCTCATACTATTTTTCGTAAAACTTAATCCACCCCACTTTTGTTATACGTTGTATCAGAAGGAATATAAAGAAAACTGCTCACAAGTTAATTCGACACTCGTTTTACACGATCTCACTAATCATATAAAAAAGATTTACAACATTTATCCAATTAGTCATGGTTAGAAATTGGTGGAGAAAAGGCACAAACAACCAACTTGATTGCAATATATGGGGGGCAAGAGTTGGTCATCTATCCTCCATAATATAGAATTAGCTCAAGTACATGTATAGATTCTTGGTACTAGTGAGCTTTTCATCCAACCTTAAACTACCTTTACTTGCATTTAACTACTTATAATGAAACAATTATGGTTTATAAATAATACCAACTTCCCTTGTTGTTTAATCCAACCATTCTTGCCACTATTTTCCTTAACAAATTCAACAACTCAAGAAGAAAAAGAAGAAGAAAACAACACTCAAACCCATTGGAAAAATCAAGAAAGATTGAAATTTAGCAACCACCTAACCATCAAGAATTATACTAATTAATATATGTACATGGGTTTGTAATCCTCAACAACCTAGCATCCTAACATTCCTACTTGATGTATAAATGTTTCTTCTTCTATCAACTTCTTCGATTTAGTAATAGTTAAGTTTTTCGTTACCAATATACGGTGCTCTTAACGGATTAAATCATTTTTTTTTATAAAGTACGGAACAAAATAGATAACAAATCAATGATTTTTTGAAGGAATTCCATAGTGTTGCTTGAACTACATGTAAATTTTGTGTTCTGCTCACACAAACCGAGAAAAATGTTTGTATGATAAACAAAGACAAATCAATATATCAATGCAAACAGTTGAATATATTGTACTTCATTGTGATTACTTGCGGCAGTTCTATATACAAAATTACTTAACTCGGTTCATTTTCCTTCAACTACTTGCTTTCTCTCTCTCTATGTAGTAGAGAACCTATTCCGATTTAGCGGGCTAGCTAATTTATAAATACAATGTATACTTTGTCAATTTCACAATTTATCACATTACGAATCCTTAATTTTTCGTATAAACAATACTATTTACTTATCGTCTGAGTTTCCTACTTCAAGATTTGAATTTAAGCTTGTTGAATTGAAGCCCTATGGGATAGTTGGTTCTCCTCTGCCTTGAGCAACTCTTCCCTCAATGCTCTTCTGAAAAATGACAATTTGCACTTCTTCGTCGACTTCAAGCAACTCACGTTCCCTCTCAACACTTGCTCCACCTGAGGCATGAACGGCCTCCGAATCGCAGATTTCTGAATGCAAAGAGCAGCCGCTCCGAGCATAAGGTTAACCTGCCTTGCGTCGTAAGCATTCCCGAGTGCTGGATCTACTAGCTCCCTTATATCACTCTTCTTCAGCAATGGCTTTGCCTTCAGACACAAGTTAGGTCAAATCACAAAGGGACCCATATTCACAACATGTTACTACTTTACTTTCCTGAATTACTAAGCAAAGACAGGCAATCATAACTGTATAAGGATTGCTTAGTTTTTATCCTTACCCACAATACAAGGCTCTGCTCTTTGTAGTCGAGAGCCCGACGACCCGTTACTAGCTCCAACAGCAGCACACCATACGCAAACACATCCGTCTTCTCGTCCACTATCCCGTGCATCAAAAACTCCGGCGCCAGATACCTGTCGCGAATTTTTCTCAAGTTAGAATCGACCTTAGTGGTAATGCGACTACAGACCAATGTATGAACGAAAAAATCGAACTGACCCGAAAGTGCCCTCGAATTTGGACACGGTGTGATGGGTCCAGTGCTCCGGGAGCCATTTCGCCAACCCGAAATCGCAAATCTGATGCAACGCGAGAATTGTCAGCCAGACAGAACAAACGAACAAATTATTGGTTAAATGTTATACACAAAGCAAATGACAAAAAAACCTGAGGCTCGAATTCTTCTGTAAGCAGAATATTGGCAGCTTTGATATCTCTATGGATGATTCTTCTCTGGCATCCTCCATGTAGATACACTAACCCTTCTGCGGTCCCCATTGCAATCTTGTACCTAACCTCCCAGCTCAAACACTCCTTCGAACCTGCCGAAAAAATCGAGTTAGGGCGACATCATCTCGAATTTGAGATCAAATGTTTAGGGCATTTAAGTCATTTCATCCTATTTTAGCGGATGGAAATGTACCGTGGAGGGAAGAAGCTAGACTGCCACGGGAAGAGAGTTGGAGGACGAGATGCATCCCGCCGTCGACGCAGTATCCGATCAATTTGGCGGTATTTGGGTGTTTAACGTGAGCCATGATTCCGAGCTCCGACAAGAAATCCGCCGTCATCTCGTCGGGAGTCCCTTTCGTCAGCCGTTTAATTGCCACCAACTTCCCGTTCCGTAAACACCCCTTGTACACCTCCGCATACCCGCCTTTCCCGATCAGATTCGCTGCCGGAAGAATTCGAGAATCCTATAATCAATTAGTAACAGAAATTGCTGAAAGGAAAATTGAAATTGAGGGGGAACAAAAAAAATTATACCTGGGCTGAAGTTGTCGGTAGCGAATTGGAGCTCGGAGAGAGTGAAATTCGAGGAGGAGGAGAAGGAATTGTTGCCAGTGGCGGTGGTGGTGGGGAAGAAATTCGGTACGACGGAGGAGAATCGCTGTTCTCTGAAGCTGAAGCTACGAAACGAGAACTGATGCTTCAAGGCGGCCAATGGAGGGGTAGAATTGGGAATATTCTTCTTCTTATCGATTGTTTTTTTCCCGGACTTGGTGCGGAAGAGATGATAGACGATATCATTCCAGGCGGATTTGGAATTGCTCCGGCGAAGAGTTGGGGAATTATCGAAAGAGGCTTCTGACGAGTGATGATCCTCTTCCTCCGCTTCGCTTCTGAGGTAGTCTTCCAAAACTCCTACCGGAGAGCTCGACTGAATCTCCTTCTTCTTCTTCCCCATAGAAAACAGAGTAAGAAAAAAACAGAGTCTGCTGCGATCTTTACTTCTGTTCACAAAATTAACAGAGAACGGTTGGGAGAGCGTTAACAAGAAGAGGAAACAAAAGGGTTCGAAGGGCAATAAAGAGAAACGGTCGAATTCGTTGGTTTCGGTTACGAATTCGGAATGAAATCCAATACACAGAAATTCGGTGGAGGGGAATGAATGAATGTAGAGTGTGTTATTTTTGTTGTTGCAGTCGGCAGAGGAAACGTGGTAGAGAAGCGGAAAGAGGAGGAGACATTATAAAGGCAGAGTCACTGTCAAAATTCGATCGGCCCACCATTGTTGCCGCCAACTTCCCTTCCACCTCTGTTTTTCTTTTGTTTTTTTGGCTTCCTCTGTTATTATTGCCTTTTGTACTATTCAGAGATCCAGATTAATACACTCCTAAGTTACCCTATTTTTAAAACTGAATCAGACAGTTTGATCATTTTCTATTCAAATAATTTGAGAATTTGGTAAATCTCGTTCATAATTTGAAACCACTTCTCAAATCACTTGATGGTCAGAAAGTAATTTCAAATCTCACTCTTCAAATTCAAACAACAAACAACCCCTTGATGATTTTGTGAATTAGTTAATGAATATTTATTGGTGCTAATACAGTCGGTGCAGTTACTCTCAGCTGAATATCTGATGGGGGATATAACGTTAGAATTCAGGATGAGGCGGCTGTGTGCCGGGTGCGGACTGCGGCGGGCGGCGGCGGGGTTCGGCGCAGCCGTACAAGGTTGAGCGTTGACAAACCAGTCGTCGATGGTTTGCTTGCTGACTCGGATGGTCCATCAAGCTTGTTCCTTTCTATGGCTTCATCCGAACTGGAAATGCACAGAGATTAAAACGTGCTCTATTAAGTATTTCACTTCTTGTTTGTTTCTTTTAATCCCCAGTTGAGTTTCTTTTTTCGTTATTTATCCTATTTCTTTTGCTCATTGTTATAGCATAACTAAACACGAATATTTGAACATTTTCTTACTTCAAAATGTCAAATTCTTTTTCACTACAAAGATTTTCCATGAAATTATTAGGCTCGTCAATAGCGTGTCAGGGGCCGGATACCCGCCCGCAGCCACCTGTTTGAGTGAGTTTAAATCTGTTAAATTTATATAATTAACAGTGTCGAGGTGAATTTAAAATTCGTGGGCTACGCGGCGACAGACAAACAAAAATATTAGATTATCCTCTCCAACCCCGCTCTGATAATAATACACCGTCATTTTAAAAAGACATAAATACCCAAATCCCTAACTCTAAGCGAACCGTACATAAGCACCGTTACCATACATAAACACCGTTTCCAATCTCTTAGTCTCCCACTTCACAAAACACCCTAAGCAGTTCTCTCTGAATCGACAATCTCATTCCCAACCTATTATCCTTTTCAAATTGCCTAATTATTGTCAAAAAATTCATTCAATAACCCTATAATTTCTTAATGTTCACCTTAAATATCATCAATAAGCCTCAAATATTGTATGAATAATTGAGTGCAGGCAACTGCAATTTTCAAATAAGATAAAAATGATTCGATTGCTTTCTTTTTTTCTTCTTCATCTTCTATTTTTTTCGTTTATATAAGTATTTCAACTCGTCCTCTTTTCTTCTTCATCAAATTTTTTATATCCTAACTAATGAACTCATAATTCGAACAAAAATTTGTAGATATTGCTGATTTAGTAGCACTACTAACATACTCTTCTCTCATAGCAAACCTGAATTACTTCGTGTATTATATCTTCATTTTCGTGTGTAATTCTGTTTCATTCCCAATTACACATGACACATACCGCCAATTATGAATAATACCAAACACAGAGAGGGAGAAATTATGAGTAGAATTGCATGGTTGCTTGAAACTACATAGAAAGAGGAAACCTGAGAGAACAGATGAGGGAATGATGACGGGACAATCTTGGACTGCAAAACAGAACAGACGGTTGCAGCTAATCATTTACCTTATTAATCACACTAATTAAAGCAGGATCTGCTTGTTCCAGTGTCACTAATTAATTACTCTCGTCCCTATCTAATCAATGTTTTTGTCTTCTTTTCCTTTGTGGTATCAATGCTTGGGGGTAGCTGTCCCTGTATTTTACCTTTGCTTCCACATCAAGTGATAATCATATAATTAGACAATGTGTCTACTGCAAATTATGTTACTAATACATTGGCGTACTCTGCCAACAACGCTACCTTGATTAAGATTAGCACTAACCGTCGTATCCACCATTGACCGGTATTTGGTTTCTGTCCTTCTCCCTGTATTAGGGCTTCTCTTCCGTCGTAAGGATTTCACCGAATCGCCATAAACACCATGTCTCGTAGCTCATCAGCAACCGTTAGCTAACTAGACCGGCGACGAAGCTGCTTACGAAAGGGGGGGGGGGGGGGGGGGTTCTCGTCTCCAAACCCATCTCCCTCAGGGCTACATACTTCGGCCATGGCAGCCTCACCGCATAAAGTTAAATCTTACTAAGAAACATGGGCGGCTTAGAGTGGAGGTTGCTTCATGTTTCAATCAAACCCATATGATTTAAACAACGAATGTATGTGTAAGTATCAATGTTTTGAATTTTAATTTGGTACTATGTCAAGTTCGGTATAACTATTGGTACTATGTCAAGTTCGGTATAATTATATGGCCATAGATAATACAATTTTTAATAAGTTAATACGAAAATGAATTAGTTAAATAATGATGATCCATTTTTATTGATGTCCTAGTACATTCTTAATCAACTTATACATATTTCAAAATTAAGTAAATGAGTGTTATTGTAATGTAAATTATTTTGTAGTACCTTTTCATTTTTTCTCTCACTGATTTTTTTTTATCTTTCAGTAAATTACTAAGTTAGAATTTAATTATCAATCTATTATAAATTGATTATTATGACTAATGAAATTATAATCAAACAATTTAACTAATTATCCATTTATCAGGTTCTTTTGTGAAAATAATTATTTTTACAGAAAGAATGTATTAATTTACGGGGTATTTCAGTTTTGAATACTCTTAATTTTATAATTATTTAATCACAAGATGCATTAAAAAAATAATTAAGACATCAATTTTTCATTTCCGCAGGGGAAAAAAACAGGAAAGCTTCTTCCGTACAGTGAATCAGAAAAATGAGCTTCTTCTTCCCTGTGATCTAGGGTTTCCCGCTCTGGCGATTAATCCTGTTACATTGGGCAAGCAACCGTGAGATTGCAGATATGGAAGGTGTCGTATCCACCGGCGACGTGGCAGCTTTCAACCCGGACATCCTCCAGCTCCCGGAATTGTCACCCTTGGCCTTGAAAGCTAATCCTTTCCTCGCCGAGCAACTCTTCTCCCAGTGGCTTTCCCTTGCCGATACTTCTAGATTGGTATCGTATCCAAAACCCTAGTTTCCCCGCTCTGATCCCATCGATGTAATTTTCTGAATGAATTCCTGAATTATCGATAATTTCTTAGATTCTAGGAATGCAGGGGAGTATAAGTTGGATTGCCATTCACGATCTCAAATTCGTGTCAGAATTGTCCTTATTATGTCTATAGGGATGAAATTCGTAGAATGCTTGACTGTATTGATTTCTGCTGGCTCTTAATTTGTCTAATTATGCTGATTGCTTTGCTATCCTTTTTTATTGTATTTAGGAATGTAATTTTGTTCTGTTCCTTGCCTTCACTTGTTTTGGAATATGTCTATATCGTAGGTCAAATCCTTGCTCTCTGCAGCTAAGACTGGGGAGCCGTTGAATGCTGTTGGAAATTCTAGCAGTACAAATGGTGGTTGTGGCAGTCCAATACCGTCCATGTTTCCTTCTGGAAGCACTCCTCCGCTTTCGCCTCGTAGTGTCTCTGGTTCACCTCGCCACGTGAAGCCGAGAGCTGGTCTTTCTACTCTAGGTTCGCCACTAAAAGTGATCAATGAGCCGGTGCGAGAAGTCATACCTCAGGTATGTGCTTTGCTTCCATGTATCACATGTCCTGAATTTTGGCTTGTGCCGGATGCATGAAGATGCTGACTGGTAAACGTCTACAGTTTTACTTTAAAAATGGCCGGCTGCCTCGAGACGAGACAAGACGGCAATGCTTGTTTCAAATTGATCAACATTATCATACTCATGAGGATGGATTGCAACAAAATGGTTAGGGTACTCACCTTGCTGCTCAAAATTTACCTATTCTTTCTCAAAATGTTACTTTGTTGTTTCCATTGGTTAAGCATCCCCAACACTAATGCTCTACTTTTGATTATTTATGTCTTCTCTTATGCTAGAGTTTAAGACAGTTTCAAAGGATATATGCAAGCTTCCGTCTTTTTTCTCCACTGTACTGTTTAAAAGAATTGATGTCAACAATGTTGGCATGGTGACAAGGTATTTTACTTCTTCAACTATATGATGCCTATTTGGTGTTTCCATAAGTTTGAAATTATGAGCACCAGGGCATGTATTACTTTAAATTTTTATCAAGTTCTAGACCTGGTTTAGCTGCATTATATTGGAACAGTTAGCGGCTGCCTTATCCAGAATTAGTTTTGATGAAATTCTAATGCTGTTCTTCGTAGTCTTAACTAGAAGATGTTCTGCATAAATTGACTGTCCAATTGTATTTTGTCTTCTCCTTAGTTCCTGTTTCCTACACGGTGACTGCTATTAGCTTAGTAACAAGTGAGAGGAAATGGACTTTTTACAAA
This sequence comes from Linum usitatissimum, assembly GCA_030674075.2. Taxonomy (NCBI): domain Eukaryota; kingdom Viridiplantae; phylum Streptophyta; class Magnoliopsida; order Malpighiales; family Linaceae; genus Linum; species Linum usitatissimum. The sequence goes on from JAUJYP020001374.1 coordinate 6,303,557, forward strand.
TCCCAGATTGATTAGCTGTCCTTTTTCCCTTATCTATGGAAATCACAGGTTTCGAAACCATAATTATGACGATCCTATATCAAATATAGCTATTACTAGTGTCAAGATCCAGATAGTGTTAGTTATTTTCCGCCTTTTGTCACAGGTGAATCATCTTTTTTGAAGCTATAATAGGAATCACAAGTGTCAAAATCCCAACAGTATTAATCTATTTAGTGTCAAGGTTAGTTGTTGTCATTAGAGCATTACTACGAATCACAAGTTTAGAGATCCAACTAGGCGGATCTTTTGATGTCATAGGTGCAAGCCATCAATTGTCAATAATGTAACATCTTCTATTTGTGGACTCTGCATTTGTTGTCGGTATTATCCTTAGATTCTATTTTCTTGTGAAAACACAATGCAGGGATCAATTTGTCGACTATTGGCTTAAAGGAAATTTCTTGACCATGGATTTAGCTACTCAAATCTACACGATTCTCAAGCAACCAGATCATGAATACCTTAGTCAGGTTCGTTGTGAGGCCTTGCCTGCTGTTCTTCCACATATGCCTATCTTTTTATTAGTTGGTCGGATAAGTTTATTGAAATTTCAGAGGAATCTGAATGTTGGACACTAGATTGGTTGTTATTTGGATTTTTATATACCCGGCTTGTTTGCAGGAGGATTTCAGACCTGTGCTACGAGAAATTTTGGCAACTCATCCAGGCTTGGAATTTTTGCAGAGCACTCCTGAATTCCAAGAGAGATATGGTATGATTAACTCTTTTGTTTTCCTTTTTCTGACCTTATGAATCTACAGTTTTCCCCAATCGGCACTTGTTCATCTGCATATTTCTTCTTGGAGATATGTCAAAGTGGTCGGCGACATTCAGACAATTGACTCTAATTTCCACTTGTCTTCTTTATCAGTTTTCGTGGGTGATAACTTGAGCAGGATCTGGTTTACTCTCTGAATGTTTTGTTTCTGAAAGTTATATAAATATAAACTTAGGCATCTTTGTAGATCTCCTTTTCATTTTGATGATAGTGCCTTATCTTGTGATATTCTGTGGCTTCTGACCTGTATATTCTCTTACTCTTATTGCAACTGAACAGCTGAAACGGTCATATACAGAATATTTCACTATGTAAATAGATCTGGAACTGGGCATCTTATCCTCAAGGAGCTAAAGCGTTCTAACTTGATTTCTGCTATGCAACAAGTGGAGGAGGAAGAAGATATTAATAAAGTTTTAAGGTATGCTTGCAACTGAAGATGTTATTAGTTAACCATAATAATAGTTTCTTTTGGGAAATGGAGATGCTATGGTTCCGATGAAAATAAGAATTTTCTGTCTCGTTATCCTTTTCTTCTCATTTTTAGTATGCTTGAAAATAAGAAATCTAATGCTAACTAACATTAGTCTGCAACATTAACTTTTAACATATTAATTCAATTCCTAAAACAATTAAGAAAAGAAATAATAAAACTTTCTACTAAAATAAACTTGGCATCTCCTATTCTATAAGCGCAACCCCTTGTCAATGCAAGGTTGTGGTTATATTACTTCCACTGATGTTAATTTTCGTCTTTTTGGATCTGCCAGGTACTTCTCGTATGAGCACTTCTATGTTATATACTGCAAGTTCTGGGAGCTTGACACAGATCATGATTTCTTTATCGACAAAGAGAACCTTATTCGATATGGAAACCATGCTCTTACCTACAGGATTGTTGATAGAGTATTTTCTCAGGTGTGTTTCTACACTTTTGTTGCAAGGCTCAGTTTCAACAGATAGAATGTTCCTGTCATTTTGAAACTTCTTTTGCAAGACTAATAATAAGAGCCATTCCTGTTTAGGTTGCAAGGAAATTTAGAAGCAAGGTCGAAGGCAAGATGGGTTATGAAGATTTTGTTTACTTCATACTCTCCGAGGAGGATAAATCTTCTGAACCTGGCATAGAGTTCTGGTAAATTTGTTCCCCCCCCCCCTCCTCCTCCTCCTCCTCCTCCTTAATTAGTGGTTTCATCATGAGTCTTCATTTACTTTGTTGTCAGAATAAAAATATCTCTGATGTCCAGAATTGAAGTAAACTATGTACTTTAGGGTAAACCAAAAAATTCCTGCGTACTCTAGCTAACTTATTTCCTTCTGCACCAGTTAATTGTTTTATATGGTCTGTTCAAATGGATTGGCTCAGGTTTAATTGCATTGATCTAGATGGAAATGGTATCCTTACTTCCAATGAAATGCAATTCTTTTATGAAGAACAATTGCATCGAATGGAGTGCATGGCCCAAGAGCCGGTCCTGTTTGAAGATATATTGTGCCAGATCATTGATATGATTGGACCAGAGGTCGCTACTTGCTCCCTCGTCTAATATACTCTCTAGAGTTCTCTTGTATTTTGATTGACCTGATATTGTACTTTATTTGGATCTGCAGCATGAGGGTCTAGTCACATTGCGTGACATGAGGCGAACCAAGCTTGTCGGGCACGTGTTCAACATTCTTTTCAATCTCAATAAGTTCATTGCCTTTGAAAGCCGGGATCCTTTCCTAATTCGCCAGGCAAGTTTAGATGCCATTCGTAAAATCACTGTCGTGGTAGTTGCTGCTTGATGACAATGTAATTGTGCGTTTTCAGGAACGAGAGAATCCAACTTTGACAGAGTGGGATCGTTTCGCACATAGAGAGTACATAAGGCTCTCGATGGAAGATGACGCAGAAGATGTGTCGAACGGAAGTGGAGACGTATGGGACGAATCACTCGAGTCTCCCTTCTGAAAAACCGGAAGGTATTTTCTTTTTCACGTTGCATGTCTTTCCCAAAATACAACTCAAACATCATAGCTGATCTTGTCAGGCCACACAGGTAGACTTGAAGGTTTGTAGATTGCCGATGAAGTTGAACAATGCTGGAAGAAGATCTGGTATTGGTCACATTTTCTCCTCTTTTTTCGTCCTCGGTTCAAATTACGAAGAACAGACGGTTGTTCCGATTTTGTTAAGCTCTTTAAGTTATCTCTTTTCTTATAGAAATTGGTGGTCCGAATCTCCGAACTGGAGTTGGTTGGCGTTGTGATCGTCTATTATCGCTAGGTCAACTCGTTAAGTTAAATAATATTTGGCTTGAACTACAGTATTGACTTTGTCACGGATCTTTGAGCTAGAGGTTGTTCTTTTACATGTTGACTCTCAATGTATTGTATTTTGGGTCTGTTGATGATCATAATGGAACAAAGTTAAATTATGTTACACAATTTTGTAGGGTTGGTTGAAGCATTATGGTAATTGTAATTATTCACCCCCAATTCACAGCTCTTGGTCTATTTTATCTGTGAGCTTGTAGTATTGTTCTTCTCTTTTACATGTGCATCATGGAATATCTCGAAAATCAAGACGATTATCGGTTTATCGCCTAGGTCTCGAACTATTGCCTGAACTTCACTGAGTTTAGCAGCTCAAAAAATCAAAATTGCAAGCAATTCTGGGAACAGAAATAGATGGATGGAATGATGCACTGAAAGCCTTCAAGAATACGGTCATTGTGATCACCATGTCTTCGTAAACCACAGCTTGCAGTCTTGTAGCTCGATTCTACCGGCAATGTGGAGATTACATTTCGTCAACTTTCCCTGAGCATAGACGAGACATTGCCAACAATCCATCCAACCAAGCTACTCGACATAACTTGCACTCTGGTGGCTGGTCCTTTTCTATGGTCCGGGTAGTTGCATTTGAATCTGTACTCCCCTCCGTCTTCCCAGGTGTCTCGTTGTCCTGTTTGGTCACCAGGAACACAACATCAGTGTCGTAGCCAATGTCCTCAGACTTCCCCTCGCATTTAGGTCCTTCAACCAAGCTCACGAGTATGAGACCGCTGGCCGTTGCACTAAAAACGGCTAGTAGAAGCATCACCATTAGGGCTGACTCCATTTGGAAGAGCAAGTTTTTGATGTTGTAGTGAGGGAGTTATGCTGAAATCTGATAGCATTTTATAGGGGAAAATGGGTTGGAATGGAAGCTATCAGATTTGCGGATCTGAATTGTAGACTAAGTTGGTTGATGCCATGTAGCGACTTATGCTGGGATCAAAATATGATTCGAATGTATAATAGAAGAAGAAAACTGCAAAAATAAGTAGTCAGTAACTTGTACAAGGTGGAATGCAGGATGAAATCCTGAGTATTTTCTCATTCGGACGAGAAATTTAAATCCTAACGAAATGCATTTTGGGAGCTAATTTTCTTATTTTCATCCAAATTCCAATTCCACATGACCGTTGCCAAACAGACTATTGGTATAGTGGTATTACTACGAGACAAATTAAACTTGTTCAAAATTTAGTGCAAGTATTCTGTGTATCATAATTGAGAGTTTTGTAGATAGTCCGCTTATTTTTTAAAAAAGTACGACTTATAATATTGTTTTGTCCGATTAGATCTCTTGACCATTGTAAAATAAATAAATTGTACATAGCTATTCATATACTTATGTAAAGTATAACTCGATTCAAATTCGATATTTCTGGATCGCTAGTACACCGCTCTACCTTGCTCTACCGCAGCTGACCAAACTGCGGAAGGTTCTAAAGCCAAGCTGCCATTGGCCAGCAAGTATTAACTGTTGATGAAGTCGTAAAACCAAAAACCCTAAACCGGCAAAAAATCACAAACAGTCCATTAGAAATCTCCTCCGTTTCCGGTCAACCTGTTTCCAAACGCCGGCGTACTAACGGTCAACTTTGAAGAATGAAGGTGGTGGCGTTGGTTAGCGGCGGAAAGGACAGCTGCTACGCCATGATGAAGTGCATCCAATACGGCCACGAGGTCTGCTCCCTTGCTTGGTTGCTTGCTTTTCTGTTTATTTACTTCGCTCAATTGTTCCTTCTCATGATCCAACTCTAATTCGCAGATCGTGGCGTTAGCCAATTTGATGCCGGCTGATGAATCCGTCGACGAGCTGGATAGCTACATGTATCAAACCGTAAGTCTTTTCTCTCTTGTCCCGACTTCCGACTGATATTTTTTCTGTTTTGATTCTTTCTTTGATTAAATATTACCGTTGTTAGGTTGGTCACCAAATAGTAGTCAGCTACGCAGAATGCATAGGGGTGCCATTGTTCAGGAGGCAAATAAAAGGATCTTCAAGGCAAGTCAGTTTCAGTGAGGTGGATGGAGAATTTGGGTTGTGAAATTTGTGAGTTTTTGCTGATAAGGTATGTCCTTGGTTATCTGTATAGGCATCAGAAGCTGAACTACAAGATGACACATGGCGATGAGGTCGAAGATATGTTCGTCTTGTTGAAGGAGGTCAAGAGGCAGATACCTTCTGTGACTGCTGTATCTTCTGGTGCTATTGCATCAGATTACCAGAGGCTACGAGTAGAAAGTATTTGTTCAAGGTTAGGGCTTGTTTCTCTAGCATATTTATGGAAGCAAGATCAGTCATTGCTCCTTGATGAAATGGTAAATCATTTTTTTCCCCTTGGTGTGATTAGGATGTGTTATGTTTCATTTTCTCCCTTCTGGTAAAATAATCAACAATGTTGTACTTTTCCCGTTATTACCAGATAGCAAACGAGATCGTGGCCATCACTGTGAAGGTAAATTGTATTGCTTCAGTTGGAATTATCTCGAACTAGTAATGTTGTTTTTCCGAACCAAGAATTGAAGTTTATCAGATTTTTCCGGGACAATGTGTGGATTAACATGCTGATGTTTTCTTTAATTATATAGGTGGCAGCAATGGGGTTGGTTCCTGGAAAGCATTTGGGTAAGGAAATATCATTTCTGAAGCCCCATCTCCATAAGTTGAAAGAGTGCGTCTTGTTTGCTTCAAAACCTATCTTCTCTTATATAATATTTGTCGCATGCACCTGAAATCTTCGTTTTGTGCAGGTTGTATGGATGTAATGTATGTGGAGAAGGGGGTGAATACGAGACTCTGACGCTTGACTGCCCACTCTTTGTTGTAAGTTCGCATAAGCACTCTGACTTCTCATTTCCCCAGATCTTTGTTTTCATTTCTTTTCATTGGTTGGTTTAGCTCATCTGCCTGTCTACAGAGGTGTTTAAATTATATCTATATGTCAACTTTCAGAATGCCAGAATTGTGCTGGACAAATCCCAGATATTGTTACACTCTCCGGATTCCATTGCTCCAGTTGGGATTCTCCATCCTTCAAAATTTCATTTGGAGAGGAAGGGAGAGTCTGTATGTGGCAACGATAGTACCCCCGAATCCCATCAGAAAGGAGGTAGTGTTATTGAGGTGCAGGGAGACTTCCCAGAAGAAAGCGAGCCTATTTGCCGGCCTGTTGGCAGCGGAACTATTTCAGTTGAGCATTTAGACGACCGACTTTGCATCTCCAGGACATTTACGGATAATACCTTTTCTATTTCTTGCTGGTTGCAAGATTCATCCAGAACTTCTCCAGGTAAAGGTTAAAGCTTTAAAAGGATAATTCATTCACACAGTAGTTTCCCTCTCCATTCGCAATATGACTTGTCATATATCTTGTTTTGCTTTCCAGGTCTAAAGGAAGATTTGAGCACCATTCTTAAGCGCATTGAATCACAGCTTGCAGTGTATGGCTTTGGCTGGGGGCATGTCCTATACATCCATCTCTATATTGCTGATATGAATGAATTTGCTAGTGCAAATGAGACATATGTGGCATTTATTACACAGGAGAAGTGTCCTAATGGAGTTCCATCCCGCAGCACAATTGAACTTCCTTTGGTGCAAGCTGCCTTGGGGAAAGCCTACGTCGAAGTTCTGGTGGCGAACGACAATAGTAAAAATGTGTTACATGTTCAAAGTATCTCCTCCTGGGCACCTAGTTGCATTGGACCATATAGCCAGGTACTGTCATGTGCTCGTATCTCTTTGACCTGTGATTAGAGAAGTTAAAGCTCTCTGAACCAGAAATTTCCCTTTACTTTCTCTAAGATTGTATATTCAAGATATTTTCTTCTTGAATGTCTATTTTAGGCAACTTTGCACCATGAGATACTTTATATGGCTGGGCAACTGGGTCTTCACCCACCTACGATGACTCTCTGCAACGGTGGTGCTACTGCTGAGCTGGAACTAGCACTACAAAACAGTGAAGCAGTGGCAAAAAGCTTCAACTGTTCGATTTCCACCACTGCAACCTCATTTACAGTCTATTGCTCGAATCGTGTTCCAACATCAGAGAGACAAGCGGTCGAAGATAAACAAAGATCTCTTCTTCGAGAAACGAGACTGCTCCAACTAGACCAAGGAAGCAAGTGCAAAGTTGTTGATCCTGTAGTCTTGTACGTCCTTGTGCCTGATCTTCCAAAAAGGTATCGCTTTCCTTTCAGCCTCTCTCATTCTCTATGCAAAAAGATCAACAATGGAAATACACGCATCTTTACTTTTGCAGAGCATTGGTAGAAGTAAAACCCACACTCTTTGTTCCGGATTTGGACACCGATATCCCGGAGGTCGATGCTGGAAGCACGTCCTCCTGCATAGTTCCCAAGAGTTGGGGATTTGAGCGAGCAGACTGGCACGAAGCTTGCATTCAGAAATGTGTCATTAGTGGGAAGATATGCACACTTCTTTTATCCATAACAAGAGACCTCGTCGCCAAGATATGTTCCAAGACTCTCGAAAAGAACGATCTTCTCACGAATGACCATCTGAAACGAGTTCTGCAGTTCTGTATCTACCTTCTGGATCAAGTGGTTACTGACAACTGTTTCACCTGGGAAGACATAATGGTAACTTCTCCCACACTTTTAATAACTCAATCTCATATTATCTTCTTAAGTTCCCCTGATAATCCTACCTTTCCCACTTGTCTTTTTGTACTCTTGTCCAGAGCCTGAGACTGTATTTCCCGACCAGCTTCGGCTTGAAATCGGAGGCTCTGTCTGTCATGTTCGGAGATGTATTTGCTGAGACTGGCGCCTGCAGCACGGGCAGTGAGCACTTGCTCAACGTAGTTCCAGTGTTAAGCGTTGGCAGATCAGCAGCAGCCATGGAGGATTTGCTTGTGTTTGAGTTATTGGCTCGGAAATCATAATCGTGTTAAGTGTTTCCATTATAAGATTTGTGTACACTATTTATTAGGATCTTGTATTCCTAAGCTTAAATCCTCGAATGCTATGGAAATTGTATAAATGGAAGTCTTTCCGGCTATCTTTGGTTATTTTACCGGTCCGTGTTTTAATATAAATCGACTAATTTATCCGTAATAAAACCTACCGGCCCAATCAAACATTCATCGCCTCTCCGTTAGGAAAGGGACTCGCGATGGAGCTGGTGAAATGTCTGGGCGAATGCGACTGCATCAAAGTTGATAATCGACCCATCAGGGAGTGCGCTGCAGAGAAGAGCCCCTCTGTTCCCAGCGAGTGCGTCGGACTGAGAGAGATGTATTTCAACTGCAAGCGAGGCCAGGTACCATGTTTGCCATGTTCTTCGTAGCTCTTCAGTTTCTTCCCCGTGGAAATTTCACTTCCACTGTTTAAAATCAAGCATACATCCTTTCGGATTAACTAGTTCATCCAGACGTCTTCTTTTCTAGTTTAGCTTTGCCATGAAGAGGCACCCTTCATTGCTGCCGCTTCAACTTTTGCTCTAAGAAGTCAGGTCTTAAGATGGTTAAATGTTACGGTTGATCCTGCTCCAGCTCTTCCTGAATCTGTTCTTAGATGTTTGGAAACTGTAAGCATTCTCTATGAATTTGTTGTTGTGCTGTTAACCACTTCCTTCAATCGGCAATGGAAGTGAATAGACCACATAAGCTATCTGGTCAGACTTGAAACTATCTTCTCTTTGGGGACATCCGATAAAACTGGAACGATACGGAGACTTGAAAGTATCATTTTCTGCAATAAGGAATAAGGAAAAATGACAATGAACACTTAGTGGCCCCCGATTGGATGTTTTTCTGGCTGTGTCTGATAACTGATATCAGTTCGGCCAGTAGTTTAGCTGGATATTTTAGCCTAATCATATCATATGATTGTTGGAAAGTTATGTTGCACCTAACGGGGATTACTTTGTTGGTACTTAGGATGTCAATTTCGTAGTCTTTTCATGTGCCTTTAGGACTTTGGCTCTATCCCCTGCCAAGTAGTGCAATTTGTGGTCCTGGCTTCTCTTGGAATGTTGCTTAGCCAAGATCCCTACCAGAGCCTTAAAAAGACTGATTGGTTTCCGTTTTGACTTGTGATAGCCCTCAATCTATGCACATGACTTATCGAAACGGTGCAAAACTTAGTTCTTCTCCGTTTGAGGGGGCTTGTTCATGACTAATATAAAACCAATTTGAATCCTCTCCCAATAACTCGGGATGTAACGATTCACGACAGTTTTAATGCCAGTTAACACTAAGAAAAGTGTGTATCCTTTGTTCTTTGAGTGTTCATTTAGCAGGAATGGATCTTTGGATCTGGGATGGAACTTGGATGCGAAAGTCCAGTGTTTTAGCTGATGATGCCCTTTTGAAGATTGACAGAAAGGGTCACTGACAGTAATTGACTTCCCTGTTAAAAACTTCTGAACTCATCACATCTAGAAGTAGTCACCTTTTTCACTGATGAGTTGAACTCTTGTAGTGCACTGCCTGGTTGACATGAGAGCTAGGATTCGTGGAAACAAGGGCTATTAGTGCACGAACCGAGCCGAGTCGTAAGTCTTCGAGGAGCTTCTGCATTCAGTACTTCACATTACTATATGCAATTATGTTTAAATGCTAGGAGGTACCATTACCTTCTAAGTTGAGCAATCTTGGAAGCATCATTATACACAGAAATAGTAGTATTTGTTATGATTGCTGTTGTGTTCCCAATTGCCATGAACATCTCTTTGCTGTCAAGTAAAGTAAAGATACACTTCGTTGATCTATACCACTACTAGCAGTGACTTGAGTTAAAACACCCCTGAAATTTCCTAAAATTACAGTAACTTGCTTAGTTGTTTAAGGCGCGTTATCCTAATCTTTGGAATTTCTTACTAGACGGTAACTTTTGGTACAAGGGTTGTTTGTTTGTTAGACCATAATGACATATCTACTATGGTTAACAAACAATCTACACTGTATATATATGCTACATGAGTGCCATAAAATTTCAGTCTGAATTCAGTGTTGACGGGTTTTTTTCAGCCAAGACAGGCAATGTTTATGCTTTATCTGTGCTTTGTTGGTGAGTGTCTCCCGTCGTTAGTTATTTATGCCGAAAAAACAAAAAAAAGTGGTTAAAAGAAAAAATTTTATTACCTTGTACAGATAACATGTAAATAAAACACGAGTAACGTATATCCACTATTACAGAGAGAAAGACAGTCAACGCCTTAGCCAAATTCATAAAATTCAAGCTTCGGCCATCTCAATATGTGTCGATTTTCACATCCTAATAATTGTTTTTTATACTTAAAAGACACGAGTGCGTGGATAAAATATAATGTGTTGTATCTAGAAAATGAATAGGTCTCAAAGTTGACGGGTCTGATAAGCCAATGTAATGGAAAGGCCCAACGAGCCTAAGAAGACCATTACAAAGAAGCGTACTCGTCAACTGGACCAATGAAAGTGCATTAAATGTCGACGAGATTAACGTACATAAGCATTTAATGCTTAATTTGACGGGTCTAGCCAACTGTCAACCCGTTTTGTTAAATATGAATCTTGTACCAATATCAAAACTTGTAAGAACATCCCAACCGTAGTTCATCTACACTTTTTTATTTAGCACGTTTTTCTGTAAGATCAATACATATTTTTTTATGTTTAATTCTCATTGAGCTCGAACTAAGTTGTTATATCTCGCTTTCGATAGTAACAATTACCGTTGATATCTCTTTTACGGATAATGTACAAATGGTAAGTTTGCAACTTTCTACCATATATAAATGGTAAAAGATAAAATGGTGAAATAAAATTTCTTTAAAATCAAAGGCCCTAAGAAAGAAAGTGAAATACAAAATTTCCATAAAATGATAACATTATAATAATTAATTGGTTCGAAAAGGAAATTAATTAAATACAGAACCTGGAATTTAACTCCTTAAATTCTTGCCATAATTATATAAATAACTGAAAAAATCCTTTTGCAAGCGAAGCTGGTAAACTGGTTACTGTTGAAAAGAAACAAGGAAGAAAGAAAGAAAGTGAAGAAGAAGAGAAAGAAAGAAGCAAAAACGATCTGAGTTGAGGTGAAGGAGCGAGTCATAGCTCTTCCCCCACCCCGAGTTAGGTCGCATCCAACTCAACCCCCGTACTTCATCACCCCCTCTCTGTTCTGAACTGTCCGCCATTAATTTCAGCTCAGAAAGAAGTTGTTTGTCACCTCTCAGATCCTTCTCTCTCTCTCTCTCTCTCTCTCTCTCTCTCCTGCTCACGATTTCGAAGAAGAAGAAGAAGACGAACTAAGCGGCCTGTAAAGGTAATTGCTTTGCTTTGTAAGAGTTACAATGGTGCTGGAATTCTTCCTTGTTTGACTTGGCCAATTTTTTTTGGAGAAATAGAGTTGGGGAAAAACGAAAAGCCCTCTACTTTCCCCCCTTATTCTAATTGGTTAATTGAGAAGGAAGGTTGTTACTCCGTCCTCTTTGTTCAGTTTGTTGAATCCTCAGTTATTTGGATTTGGTTGAGTATCGGTCAACCAGAGGAACATAAAATTTGAAAATTGAAAAGTAAGCGTGTTTCTCTCTTCCAGGATTTGCTTCTTCTTCGTCGCGTTTTCCTCTAATTAATCCGTGTTTCCAACTTCACAAGTTAGGTGAGAGGTCGGCGTCTTTGAACATTTTTTTAATTGGACTATGAATGGCCGCAATTTAAGCTGGAAATTGCTCAATTATGGCACTTTCTCTTTTCAGATTTGAGCTTCTCTTAGAGCTACAATTGTTTGCCTTGCAGCTTAGTAAGTAGGAGAATTCTTGCTCAGGGTGCTTATTCATTTGTACCCCTGATTTGAATTTCAGTTGATAATAAGAGCTTTGTTTTTTGCTGTAGCAGAAGAAGATATAAACCTTGATATCACTGGGTGTTTAAGATTGTGGTTCGAGTTCAATCGCCTGGTAATGGAACAGACTTTGAAGGTTAGGGGATAGGTTGAGAAGGAAGGATCAAAGACGGGTTGGATTTTCATATGGAAGACTATTCAAAGTATTCTCACAGTCCTGCTCACTTGGCGGTTGCACGCCGCGATTATGCTACTCTGAGACGAATTATTGCCAACCTTCCACGCCTTGCCAGAGCTGGAGATGTTGCTACTGAGGAACAGTCTATTACTGCCGAAAAAGAAGCCGATGCTCTCTCGAGCATTATAGATCGAAGGGATGTTCCTGGCCGAGAGACGCCTCTTCACCTTGCTGTCAAGTTTAGGGACCCGATATCGGCAGAGATCTTGATGGAAGCCGGTGCGGATTGGAGTCTGCAGAATGAGAACGGGTGGAGTGCTCTTCAGGAAGCAGTTTGCACAAGGGAGGAGGCTATTGCCATGATAATTGCTCGTCACTATCAGCCGCTAGCATGGGCAAAATGGTGCCGTAGACTTCCACGTGTCGTTGCTTCGGCTGCTCGTATTCGTGATTTCTACATGGAGATTACTTTCCATTTCGAGAGTTCTGTTATCCCATTCATTGGCCGTATTGCACCCTCTGATACTTATCGTATATGGAAGCGCGGTGCTAATCTTCGCGCCGATATGACGCTCGCTGGGTTTGATGGGTTCCGGATTCAGAGATCGGATCAGACGTTCTTGTTTTTGGGGGATGGTTATTCGGCAGAGGATGGAGGAGGCACATCTTTATCGCCGGGTTCTTTGATTGTTCTTGCACATAAAGAAAAAGAGATAACGAATGCTTTGGAAGGATCGGGCGCGCAACCTACTGAAGCTGAAGTTGCCCATGAAGTTGCTCTCATGTCTCAAACTAATATGTATAGACCTGGGATTGATGTGACTCAGGCGGAACTGATTCCTCATCTGAATTGGAGACGACAGGAGAAGACTGAAATTGTTGGCAACTGGAAGGCGAAGGTATATGATATGCTTAATGTAATGGTAAGTGTGAAGTCAAGACGGGTTCCTGGTGCTATGACTGATGAGGAACTTTTTGCTGAAGATGATGCTGAAAGATTAGCGAACGGAGCGGATCAGGATGAATTTGGTGATGTATTGACACCTGAAGAGAGAAAACAGTTAGACTCTGCGCTTCGTACAGGAAACTCGGATGGTCTTTCAGAGGCAGAAGAAGTTGGGGTGCTCGAGTCCAAAGAGAACAATTCAGGAGCTCCATATGACAATGGTGAGCTGAATGGTGCCACCAAGGAGAAAAAGAGCTGGTTTGCTTGGAAAAATAAAGGTGCCTCTGAAGATCCTAAAAAAGGGAAAAAGTATTCTAAGTTGATACCTGAAGGTGGTGGCGAGCAGAAATCAATTGATCACCAAGAATCATCGTCCGAGTCTGGTTGGGAAGATACGGTGGATGGGAAGAAGGGAAAGGATAAAAATGGCAAGAAGAAGAAGAAGAAAGGGCCAGCCAGTGAGTCGAAGACCGAAAGCGAGTATAAAAAGGGTTTGAGACCTGTATTGTGGCTGACTCCAGATTTTCCATTGCAAACAGAGGAGCTACTGCCTCTGCTTGACATATTGGCTAACAAGGTCAAAGCTATCAGGAGACTTAGGGAGCTTTTGACTACTAAACTACCCTCTGGCACGTTTCCTGTCAAGGTAAAGTAAAAAATCTTTTCTTTGTGTTCTCTCTGCTCAGATCTTATACTTGCTGATTTACTTTCTGCTATTGCTTCGGAAACCTGAAAGATCAAATTGACTCCTTCTGTGTCCACAATCACATGAGTCTTAAGATAACCTCAGTGGATGCCAATTCCTTGTTCCTTTTACTTTCTAGCGGATGCTGGAAGTAGGGGAAGAAGTGAACCAATGTATATTCAAAGTTTGTGCTTTCCATGTTTTAGCCTGCTAGCTTGTCTTCTGGTTCATCAATTTTGTGTCACTGAAAATTTCTCTATAAATTCATTTTTTCAACTAGTAATACTCTTCTCGGGAGGTTTCACTTAGAACTAGGCTAAACAATTATGTACTTGGAATGCAATGGACAGTGCTTTGAATGTATTGAACACTTCTTGCAGGTTGCCATCCCTATTGTTCCAACTGTAAGGGTGATTGTCACATTCACCAAGTTCGAGGATCTTTGTCCAGTTGAGGAGTTCTCAACACCTCTTTCCAGCCCAACACATTTCCAAGACGCCAAGTCCAGGGAACTCGATGGGGGGTCAACAACGTCGTGGATGTCGTGGATGAAAGGAAGCCGAGGTGGGCAATCAAGCGATAGTAGCGACAGCCACCGGTACAAGGATGAGGTCGACCCGTTCCATATACCGTCAGATTATATGTGGGTCGACATCAATGAGAAGAAAAGGCGGATGAAAGCTAAGAGAGCCAAGTCCAAGAAAAATAGGAAGCCACAGCAGGGTGCCGGAAGCGGAGGAGGAGATGGCTCGGCACATCATCAAAGCGAAAAGGGTGAACACTAGTGATGGAAGAAAGCATTCAAAGGGTTTTGACCAGGCCGGCTCGGCTTTGTTCAGAGTGCCTGCAGAAAAGGGATGGAGAGGTAAGGCTATTATACTCTGACGATTCCATGAACGTGGAACACATCTTCTCGTCGACCGATCGGGGAGAGTTGATTTATGAATCTATTGGTTAAGGTTGAGGTTTACTCTTTGATGGGTTGAGGTGTAAAGCTCCCCATGTGTTTGTATTTGTTATGGTGATGAGAAAATTTGCAGAGGTTATTGGATTGTAAGATCAGGAGTTCCTGATCCTCTCTGCCTCAGCCTAATAGTTGTTCTTTGGTTCGTCTCCTTCATTTCTTGTTTGTGGATGAATGAACCCTTTTGTACCCCAAAATTCTTGGTTACCTAGTTAATACCAGCAAATTTTCTCATTGGACTGGAGTGTTGGTAGTACGCTATTGTCGGGAGAATCATGTTCAAGCTGTCCGAAGTATGGCCGGGGTCGGAGGTTCTCCGTAACAAAAAAAAAAGTATAAACTTGGTGGAGAGGCTCGGATAACTGCCGACATTTTCTCATCAAGGGAAGTTGGAACTAAACATACACAATCTTCACTTAAAAGGAGGTGCCTCACAAATGTTTGGATATTCATTTTTAGTTAAGATGCTCTTTAGATTCCTCATGTAGTTGAAACACTGCGAATTTCAAAGTGACAAGATTCATCAAGCGGATGAGTGCCCTACAAGGTAAGAACTGTTTCTTGACATACAAGCAAGGGTAGATTACATATGCACAGGACTGTTACAAGGTAGGAATAGATTATGTATGACGTTACATATATCTACAACTCTACAAATAGCATTTTACTACCAGAACCGATCTTTGTTGACGCTCAAGTATCCGGCCATAACTTTCCCACCAGTGTTCCTCATCCCGTCGATCAGGAAACACCACGTCGAACCCAGTGCTCCGACAAAGAAATCGGCCTCGGTTGCCATCAGGAAATTCACCAGCGGGTAATTCGTGCTCGTCTCCCTCCCTAGACTTGCCTCATACGCCGCCATCGTCATGTTCCCTATCTGCCGCGTCACATTAGTGTAGTAGAACTTCCACTTCTCGTACTGCTTTGTTTTCTCAATCACGTCCTGGAAAAAAAACTCTTTCAGTCCCAACAACTCGAGAGAAAGCGAGAAAGAAAAACCCCGAATCCTGTCAGGTTGTTTTTAAAATTTTACCTGCATCTCTGTTGATAGCCAGACCTTATTAAGATTCGGGAAGCGTGTCCTGATCCGGTCAGCAAGTCGAATATAGCCATCGAATTCTACGAGTTTCATTTCACAAGCTTTGTCTCCCATTCTCACATGCATGCTCAGTAATGGCCTAGGGATCCATGGTTTGTGATTTGACCATACGTACTCTTCCATCTCCCCCAATTTCCTGTCACTTGCTTGATCCTGAAGTCACATAGAAATAGACCTAGCCCCTTTAGCAAGAAACATAATTAGCAGCATAAAAATAGAAGTAGCCCCTTTAGCAAGAAACCGAATTAGCAGGCATAGTTTGATCTCTACATTCAAGTTTGAAGAGCAAAAAGGAAAGACCTTTTGGTCCCATTGTTCACCAAGGTTGCTGACTACCATCTTTGCAGCTTCCTCGCCGAATGCAGTGTGGCGAGCAGAGTTCATCAACCGGCAAGTGTATTCCGTTTGGAACCTCATTAAGTAACGGATGGCCTGTGCTCTCCACCATCGACGATCCATCTTGCGGTGGCCAGCAACGAAACTGCCATTGATTTCAGTTGTTGGCTGTAGATAACTCCAGGGCTCACCCCATACACTGAATGGAAAAGTACAATGAATCAAATCATAATGTATTATGACTTATGAGTATTAGTAGCAGTCTTGGTCATGACTCCACCTGGGATCAAGAACTAGGATGGAATCGTGATTGTAATTTAAATTGTAAATTCGTAAGATTTTATGAACTATTTGCTGCCTAAGATATCTAAGACAACAATGTACTATGTTAAATACGTGAACGACAAGATGTTCTTATGTACAATCGACAAAATAAGAAAATAAAATATTATTACGCTATGGTTATTGTTTTAATTTTCAAACATTTTTATTAAAATAATCAAAATCTGTCAATTAAATAAAAAATAAAAATTAAATTTCGTTCTTCTAAGACAAAGTGTGTGAGACCGTAACAACGGAATGATTTCCGTGGAGTCGTAAAATATATGAAAAATCATTGATTTTTTTATAAGATTCTAAAATTTTAATCGAAGTTTTACTTGAACTGTCAAGCCACTGGTTTTTTTTGGAATCGGGATCATTGCACACCAACAAAATTGTAAAACCGTAAGATTTTAAAATCAAAATTGGAATTTTGAGTACAGAATCTTGTAAATAACTTGCCTTGGAGTTCTTCCAGTCCATATTTCCTTGGATTTATAGCTTTCCTTTGAAGTAATGACTCCCTTCTCCCAAGCTTCTTTATCAGCCATAAGCTCAACTGCTCTATCTCTACACTCTTGTGATGTCTCCGGAAAGAAATAGCAAGACCAGCTACCCCGCGAAGAGCCCTCACAACCATCATGATCAGCGCGATTGTAGTAGCTCGTAACGAGTACACGCTTCTCGTTCATCGCAATGGCGAGAAGTCCACACATTCCTGCAAACTGAGCTCCAATCCCGAACCCAGGGAGCCTCTCCCAGTCCGCAACCAGAAACTTAACATTCGGGTCCTCCTTGCAGTTCTTCGGATGCTGATGCATCCAAATATCGCGCTGGACTCGTCGCGTAAGAGGGTAGTTATCTTCATCTGATCCACTGATCTGAAGCCAAAAACAAGAAGGATTGTTAAGTCTCAAAGTAATCAATAGTGTAAAATGGAATGTTGACCGTTGACCACTTGGAAAAAGTAAAAAACATACCCAAGGAGGATATGCACCTTCGGATATAGACTGATGCCTGAAGCTGCTGGTCTTGGCTGATCCAGAGAACATGTCCAGCTGTCCCTTCCAAGTTGTCCACGGTGGATAGTTCTCGTCAGCCACACGATTATCGAGGTGCCAGTTCAGCTGTGCAGTTGACTTGCAGTTCTGGAAATGAGGTGCATTTGGTACTACTGTGGGTTTACTTTCCTCACTTAGTAATGAGCTCCAAGCTGAGTATAGTTGTGAAACTCGTTCGTCGTCCCTTTCGCTTCCTTGTCTCGAATCGGCTAATTTCTCTGTACCTTTCAGCTGGAATTTGCAGTCTTCTGTGCTTGCTGTAACCATATCTACAATGAATGATCAAAAGTTCATCATTACCTTTTCTTTTCTCTTTAAGCGGAATTGGGCGGCTGAAATCAGACAGAATTAAGCCCCACAAATCTAGCAGAACTGGAGAGGTCTCCTATCCACCGGAATTAGCCCCCAATTCCGCCTCCAATTCCGGCCAAAACTTTTATCCTATTTCAGAACCATTTAACTGTTCTTGCTACCTTTACTACTATCCAACTCCAAATTCATGCAAACTAACTCAAAATTCTGATGAACTACCAGAGCAATTAAGTTGGGATGTGAGAACTCACTGATGAACTGAGAAGAGGAATTAGTGGAGACTGGAAGTGCAGAGAAAGAAGTAGCAGCAGAAGAAGAAGAGCCAAACCCAAAGCTGCCAAAGGAAGTAAAAGCAGCAAGGAACAGAGAAGTAAGGCAAACTCCACAAAGGAATCCCACCACACAGATTTGACATGGGAATGAACTCCCCATCTCCATTGCCTTCTGTGACACCACTCTCTCTATTGACTTCTCCTTCACTTCCACCATCTTCCCTGCAAATATCTTTTCTCAACAATTTCCTGAAAGAAGAAAAACCCACCAAAACAGCTCAATTCTTCATTAATAGAGACGGAGGAAGAGAAACGGACAACCAGAAATTCCTGCTAACCATTCATTTTTCACACATTGAGAAGAAAGATTCTGTCTTTTTCTTCAGTAGTGACGTGGTCCAGTTTTGTTTTCCCTTTAAAGCTCCTTCCTTTCACCTGCAAAACAACTAAAGAAAGGATTTTTACAGCTTGAAGAAGAAGAAGAAGAATGTGAAGAAATGAAAATAGATCAGTATCATCGTTATCATCATCAATAAGGCTAAGCGGCGATGTCTGCAGATTCTTTGCTTCCATAATGAACGAGATTTTGTTTTCATTAATAGAAAAAATGAGAAAATGAGACCCAGTAAATAAGGTGTTATAATAACGGCTAAGGATGATATGTTTTTTAGTACTACCGGCCATGAAATCAGGAGTGAAAAAAGGTTGCAGGAAGAACAAAGTCTCCCCGCAAGATAAGCATCTCATACTAATGGAAAAATCCAAACTTTACCCTCACTAATGCAAGAATCTCTTCATTTGAGGGTTTGGGTGTAAGCTTTGAATCATATCAATGAACAAGCATGGTATTTTTTCTCAGGAACGTGACAAATATACACAGAGCAAACGGGGAGATGAATGCACTGAGAGAGAGAAAAGACAAGAGATTTTTATCCAAAGGGGGAGAAAAACCAGAGCAAAGTACATTGGGAAGATAAAACCCACAATGATTTTCTTTTGTTGCAGTTTTCCCAGAGAAACAAACAGACAGACATCCTTTGTCCCGTCAAATCTTTCACTTGAGCCAAAAAAGAAACAACCTTTGAGTTTTGAGCTTTGTGGGTACGTAGGAATATGTGTGTGCAGTGCAGATAAACGGAACTGTGATGAAGAGTTTTGTTAGTGTTGTTTACGATATAATAAATCAGCAGCATCTGATGAAGGTGGGAATATATTCTTTTCTGCAATAGTGAATTGTGGGGTTTGAGACTTTGAGGGTCCTTTTCCCCTTGGACTTGTGAGTCCCGCATGACAGTGGTTTTGGAACAAATGAGGTTCCTCGGTTGCCTAGGTTAGGATTGAGATTTCTTGATATCGTGTGGCGTTGATCATTGGGATGGCTACCTGACATACGCGATGCCACATAGCCGCTAATTAGCCGTTTTATCGATAACCATGCATAAACACATGACGTCTCGCCAAGCAGGACTCTAGGTGTATTTTGATATGGTATTGGTTGAATCGATCATACTGACCCAAATTGTGTGATGTGATGACCGGTTCAAGGTTCAACCAGCTGGTAGGGACAAGCTTGACATCAATAAGATGGTGATGATGAACAGCTGTTAAAATGTGTATATAGTTTCAAGTCCTTGTTGAGTTATTATTAAATGTGCAATCTAAGTAAACAAAACTTGCAGAAATAAACTAATGAGTGATGCTCTGCTTGGTATTTGTTTCCCATTTGGATTGTAGTTGGTTCAAATTCCACCCTAACTACTTTATGACTTTTATTAAACTAGTGCTCATATATCTTTTTGTTTTTGCAAAAAGTATTAAATCGGACATGACCGTTTTCTGACCGTCCAATCTAGTTAAACTCTGGTCCTGCTCCGAAGATCAATCTACGTAAGAATACTTCTTTTATTGTCTTTCGAAAGCCATCTACTATACACATTCATGCTCAAACAAGTAGCTTTATTTATATCCACAATAAATTGGCCTTGATTAGCCCAACAAAGCTCAATACTGCGAAACACTTCAATATCAAATTTATGCTTCCTCCTTTCCAAAAAGAATTCAGAATTTGACATCAGGGTATCTAAATATTTATAACTTTACTAATCGACAACCTTATTAACTGAGTAGCCCGAGATTATAACTTTGTAAGTTTTGGAAGCCAACTTGGGGGACCTTTAGTTGTGGTTCTTGTGAGTTTTAATTTTGAAAGGTAATTTGTAAAAGTAGAGTGGATGATGTTGATGTTCATATGTAGTATGTGTGTGGCTTCTTTTGTAGTGTGATGTGTCAAACTCATATCACACACCCATCATCTTCATTCATTGCCTTAAAGGCCACCTGTTCTCTTCTTTTTATCAACTGTATTGTATTGTACCCTTCAATTTTGTTTTTTGTTTGCTGTTATTTGTTGTTGGGGGGTTTGATTGTGACCCCTGAGGGGGCATATATGCAAGTTGATGAACCATTGAGGTCATTTGAAGAAAAAAAGTGTTAAATGGAGTTTTATCGATGATAGAGTTGTGTGTTTGGTGATTCAGAGGTTTTGTGTTCAAATTCAGTACGTCCTATAAAATGGACATCAATATAATATTTATTTTCTATCTTTTTAATCTTGTATTGGCCGAAAATCTCAGTTTACTCCGATAAAAAAAATTTTGAAGAAAAAAGTAAGAACAAATAATCCATTATATTGTATTAAAAAAATGTACGATATTAGATCTAAGTTATATAAATAAATACTAGTTAAATTGAATGTGATGATGACCAGTTCTCGTATTTTGATTTATCATATTAGTTAAGTAACAATCTAACTGATCAAAACCAATGCGACTGACTGTAACATAATTCATTATATCTAGTTAAATTGATTAGTCAATCTCAAATTCGAATTAAACCATATAAAATAAGAAGACGAGTATTGATGTATCCTAAAGTCTGGTTTAATTATGCCTTGTATAATCAATCTAGATTTTATAATTTTAAAAGATAATCACATCTTGAACATTTTAAATTCAAACTTAATACCTTGGCAATAACATAGGAAAGAAATGAATATTGGTTTAATGAGTTATAAATATTATATAATCTTATCTATATTGTTGGTGGTGGTGGTCGTTGTAAATGACATTTTGTTATAATCCATAGGTTGAGTTAAAGGTGTGTGTAGTGGTTAGGACTTAGGACAAGGATTAATTAAACCAAGGTTTTTAATAAATGACACACAACGAATCTCTATTAAAAATATACATGTCCTTAAAGTCATTAATAAATGACACACAACTGCCTGCAATTGGTTGGATGTGTAAGAATATTTCGGTTATTGAAGTCAGTGGGAGCTACTGACTGACTGACTGTTCCATAGTTGCTGACGTCAGTTCACCGGTGACGGTTCAAAACCTTGTCACCATAAACTGTATTAAATTCAGGAGATTCCCTCCATAACAAGTATTTGATCATTGAGTGGTTGTTCATCATAACAAAAGAAAAGAGTATGTACATGTACATCAATGCCAAGTTTTGAAACTAGAACAAATAAACAGCACACCTACCATTCTACAAGTTTGTACATCATCATCATCATAGACCGGAAATGGAGAAGAACCCACCAAGGTAATTCAATTTTGAAGCTCGTTAGAGAATCTAAACCCAATTTGCGTTTTAGAAGAAGCAAAACAATCTGAGGTTCCTAAACTTCCTGGATTCTTAGTCACTCCCTAATACAATATGTTCAAGGATTCAGATGCTACAAAGGGTTGTTGCTGGCTATACTGCTCGCGGCGATGTCCGATCTGTCCTTGGTCGTTTCGCCTGCGTTGGACTTGACTCGAGATCATCGAGAGTAGTATCCTTGTTGTTTTTATCTGCACTGCTGGTCTCGCTTGCTTGACTTTTGGTTCCATCGACATCTGTGGCTTGTAATTTATCGCTCGACTTTTGATCATTGTCGGGGGACGAGGAGGAAGGACGCTTGGATCTTTCTTCTTCCATCTTCTTTTGTTTCTCAAACATCTTCTGCAGATACCTCCCTTGTTCCTCTATTCTCAGCTGTAAGTTTCGCTGAATCTGGCAGAGTCAAAAGAACGGAAGACACGAGATAATGATCAAGGGTTTTTTGTACGTGCATCTAACTTGATAGGTAAACTATAAATTTCGATAGGATACCTCAAGTTGTTCATGTAGTTGCTTCTGAACTTCCATTTGCATTCTTAAAGCGTCAGTTATCCCCATGCTCCTGTTTTTCGAGCAGGATCCAGTGTAATATCAGCTAGATAGTTATTTTCTTATCATTGATAGTATAAGTACCCGAAACTTCAAGCAAATATCATATCATGCAAGAGCTACACTGCACAAAGATCAACAGGAGAAGTAATTGAAAACATGAGGGGCCATATCGATGATAACGTACGTTTTCAAGTCGAGAGATTTCATGTCGTCAATAGAAGTCAACTTTTTCTCTGAAGATTCTGAAAGAAAGAAAGAGAACAACAAATTTCGACATTGTTAAACCAGGGCTTCCAGCATTGAGACCACATCAGACAAAAGGAAGAACTGAAGATGATGCTCAGAAATCTCCAAGGAACAATAGCTTATGCATGCAAACTACAAATCAATGAGAAAGTTGAGTGTTACCTTCAGATGGCTCTGGTTTGTATCTGGCTGTTCTGTACTTCTGAAATTTCAAAATGTACATCAGTGAGGCATAATGAACATACAGTGCTCAGAGAAAGGAAAACTAATAATGTTGAGAAGCCGCAAACCTGCAAGTGGCTTTTGACATGATAAATAGTCAAGCCTTCAATATTCATTTGCTTCAAGACACCCTTCGGGGTAGCTCCTGCAATTGAAAAAGGGATTAGTCAAGAAACAAGTAACAGGTATAGCTGGTGATTTAATATAAACAATCACACAAATACACACGTTCGCTGCCACCAAGCTGATTGACTGCTTCCACAAAAGCTTCATGAAGTTCCGGTGTCCATCTCATTCTCAATTTAGTTGATGTTACAGAGGATAGTGGGGTAGCAACAGATATCACTTCTCCACTATGTGTGGCTTGAGCAGGTTGTGCTGAAGATTGCGGTACCGAGTTAGTAGAACTTGTTTGTGGCATTGGCATATGCTTGGTTATGTTTTCCTATCAACCAGGAGTAAAATACAGAATCATATTTCTTCTCCTAAGAAAAAAATCTTCGGTTTCTTCTCGTTGCATAGAAACTTATGATCCATGGAATTAGTAGGAAATAAAACTTATGGTTCAGAAAAATAATAGCTTAGGATGAGAATAAACCTTTTGTTTGGACTCTGTGGCATTAACTTCACTAAGAATTTCATTCCAGTCCGTATCCAGGTTATCATCTACTGAAATCCACTGATCCGCCCACTGCCAGTCAAGTCTCTTCACATGTTCCTCCGACGCAATGACCCCTGTACTTTCCTCCTGACCATTCTGAATGGAGACATTTTCCGGAAAATCATCAAGGAAGTCAGGAAGTGAATCGGTGGACCAACCAATCTTCTTACTCTCTTCAGAGTGACTAACCAACAATGAGGATTGTACTTCTGCATGGGACGAAAGCAATGGCGGCAAACTTCCTCTGGCACTGGATGATTCAGAAATAAATGGAGAGTTCCGAGAATGTTTTCCCTGCGGCGAAACTGAAGAAACATGCATTTCATTCACGAATCCAGAAGCCGAAGATAAAATCGGCCCAACAGCCCCGCTGCCAGACCCCACTGGAACTGCCTGTTGAGGTGCAGAGTTTCTCATTATCTCACGCTCAGCAGAAAACTGGCAAGTGTCTGGAAATTTGGGGTACTTCTCTCCAGCAGGAGCATGAAGAATCGGGAACGATGATGACATCACCACAGGAACCACCAAAAGATTGTCACCCTGATGACCTGCCGCGAATTGCAAACATAGTATTTGTTATCAGAAAGGAAAAAATAACAGAAGAAATAAAGGAATGATACGCATAACAATTAGCAATCCATAAGAAATTGTAACAAGGATAGGGCAAAAGATTCAAAACGGTAGAAGTGCCTATAACAAGCACCATTATAAGTTTGCAGCATTAGCAGAAGTTATCAAGCCCTAGCACTCAGCTATATTAATACATCATGCCATAACCTGTTCATACCAAATTCCCATCCTATGTCCATTTAAGTTGGGATATCTTCAAACTTGAATATGGCCCTCCATATGATTTGAAACTGTGTCAAAAGAAGATTGTTCTAATCCTAACTGAACCAGCAAACAAACAAATTGCAGGCCATAGATACAATGCTCAGCATGAAACTTTAGCTTATATACTCAAATCAGGAAGTCACCACTATGGTGAAAGAATAATGAACAAAACAGCACATGCCAACTATAGAGTAAGGCAAAACATTGGAAAAAAAGATGATAATCCAGGAAAAAGAAGAACTCCTCTCACAGCAGTAGAATTCATGAAAAAGGCGAAACCCCTTTCCGTGAAATAACAAACAACGGAAGGCAGAGAAAGCATCGAATCAGAAACAGCTGGAGACCCAATTCAGAATCCACCAAAGCAATGACAACCAGACACTCAAATCAACCAAAGCAGCAGAAACAAGCACATGGGTACCCAATTAATTAGGCCGAACCAGCACAGGAACGCATCAAAATCTGATGACAACAACACTCACCTCAAATTGAGCTTCGATCTCAGCAGCTGCAGAAGACTGCTGCGGCGGCCAAAAGGAAGTGATGGATGATTAGACGGCGGAGCAGGAAAAAAGCGGCTGCTTCTTCTTCTCTAAATTAATCGTCTTCGTGATTTCAACAATTTCTATGAAAGTACTCTCCTTTCTTTCTCTCTCGCTCTGGAAAACCAAGGAGGACAGAGAGGATGCGTGCTTTGGCGTTATTTGTCTCTCTAACTACAATCACGCCCAAGGAACTGCTACCGTGCACCTTCCCACATTACGTGTACTGTTCGTTGTTGTGTTGACCCCGGATTTTGATCTTGGTCATGGGTTTCGACGGCAAGGATTGCAGTAAGGTTTGGGGAATATATATATGCGGGTGATGATTGTAACTTTTGCCAATTTGTGAAAGGCTGCTAGGGAAGTGGGGCCCAGTTTCAAGTGGGATGTGTCTTTTTTGGTGCTTTGCACATTTGGCCCATCCTCCACTTGTCACAGGTGGTGGCTAATTTGGACTTCTCCAATATCAAACTTTCACGGCCAGAATTTCACTGTCAGAATTCCACGACCAATTGCTTCTTGGAACTTAAAATCTCGTTCAAGGTCTCAAACTATTATGGTCTTACGAAATTTTGCTATGACTCACGAGGCTGCTGATGCCGGAGATCCTCTGTAGCAAAAAAAAACTCTGTTACAGGTTCTTCGTCGGTGCTACTGAAACTGTATATGGTGCTAAAATTGTTTCAGAAAGCCTTCAATTTTCCGACATTCTTGAGTCATACGGCAAGTTTGTGGAGGTCGGGCATTGGTGTCTGGATCGAGGACATTGTCTAAATGTTGTTTTCAGTTTTCATGGTTTGATCAATCACATTGTAACGACAATAAAAATGATAATGAAAAAAACTAGAGATGCAGGGGATCAAACCCTGTACCTTCCGCATGCAACGCGGACGCTCTAACATTTGAGCTACATCCCCGTAATGATTAACAGACCTGTCAGAGAAGACCATACTCTAAGTCCTTTTGCTCCACATTTGATAGATCAAAGACCCACAATTTTCACTCCGGAAACGAATCATCTTTCCTAATTTGACCCTGCATCTACATCTGCAATCCATGAGATTCAATAATCAGTACCTGCAATCACCTCTTCTCAGTGAAAAGAGAACTCTTACAATTACAGCAGTAAAGAGAAAAAACATCTAAATTCAGTAAATCAATAACAGCTACTCTCAGCCCTTTCTTTGTCTCTGTCATGTCAAGTAAGACTGTTAACACAGTACAGGTATCCATGGTTACTGGTATGCTGGTTTTTCCCAGTCAGTTCATTGTTTGATTCGTAGGGCATATACACAGTTAGAAATAATACCGAAAGGAATTAGAAAATCTATCACAGAACTTGGCAATAAAAGCTCTGGCTCATATTACACTTCATTGTAGAACAGAAAAGGAGAGGGAGTCTATTTAGGAGGAGGCGGTATAACAATAAGGTTGAACAACCAACTCCCAATAGTAAACAGAACCCAACAAATTCCAAAGAACACCGCAAACCCTGCTATGATTGTGGCCAATGGAGGCCCCTCACCACCAACACCAGTCGTCTTTGATATTGTCTGCTGCTTCACTTTCTCCTCTCCTCCAGAAGTCCTGGTGGTATTAGGATTGGAATCGGAAGGTGTCGCCATGACAAGGGTGACTGCATTTCGCATCCTGCTTCGAAATCCGACGAAGTGGGTAGATTTGGATCTGGTACTGAAGGAGAGTGATGGTCTTGCTACACCATTTTTACTATGTTGGTGAATCCTCAGACTCAGTACTCCTCCTGCTATACCACTGATCTGCAACGCCATTTACTAACAAGTAGCATTTGGGAGAAATGTGTCTAATCAGTATGGTCAATATGTGTCTAATCAGTATGGTCAATACGTGTCTAATCAGTATGGTCAATATGTGTCTAATCAGTATTCTCAACATTCCTATGAATCATTATTCTTGTTGCCAAACCAAGCTTAAGAAGGCCAAGTATTCAGCTTTCTTTCATATGAAGAACAACACAATATGCTGTAAGGGGATTAAGAACACAGTTCTATCCTAATCTTCTGTCCATGTTTGAAAAACATACCACAATAACATGGTTCAATAACAGAATACCCAAATGAAGACCATAGGTTTAGTTCAGAATGAACTCCATTGGGGCAATGTAATCAATTCAGGAGGTAAATTATGAACATAACACCCACCACTACAAACAATCATCAATTTCAAAGAAGGGGAAACCCAAAATTGGAAAACAGGTAACTCTCAAACCAGCTCGAAAGGAAAGGGAGACGAGCATCTATGTAAAATAGCAGAGACCCAATACAGAATCGACAGTGAGACACTCAAATCAGCTCAAGCAGCAGAAATGAAATTAGCACATGGGTTGATCTCAAGTAATCACCTGGAACAGCTCAGTAACACATTAACTCTGAAATTATTGATCGTCCGGAGAGGAACTCACCTCTTTAATTCAGTGCTGAAAAGAAAGAACACGGAGAAGGAAAAGGGTTGGATCTTTGATGGAGAAGTTTGCGGCGGCAGAGCAACTGATAAAGTATTCCTAAGAGACAAAAGACTTTGTTTTTATTTTTGGCCATAGATAAGCTTCTAGAGGAACATAGATTTCGACAGTAAATAGTTGGATTTAAGTTCTGCAGAAAAAAAACAAGATCACAGCTGAATGAAAAAAAGAAATGGAGATGCAGGGGATCGAACCCTGTACCTCCCGCATGCAAAGCGGGCGCTCTACCATTTGAGCTACATCCCCAATCTGACAAAGGAAATGTAATTTTAAATATCACCATTCGAAATTATTGAAGCTAGGCAGATAAGAAAATAAATTGAAGCTAGACAATCAGTCTGCTACAGCTGCTGAAGTTCTGATCAGGGGAGGCCGGTACTGTGATGAAAGTTAGATCCTGATAACAATGCTGATGCAAAAGTGGTCAGCTTTGAGGAAGTCAAAGCAAAAGAATTAACAGATTAACTTACTGAAGGCTTCAAACCAAGGCAGTAGTTGCTGTTTTGCAGGACGAATATGACTTCCGGGGAACAACTGTTGTCAGAAGTTCTGATACGAACAATGGAAGAGTACAATTGGGACGTCACGTCAAGGTCCGATTAAAGCTTCAAGTAAAATGCTTCTTGGAACAATGATTCTCTTTGAAATGTACGAGCTTCCATTCTTTGCTGAAAAGCGAAGAACGCATTGTAACAACGGTCCAAGATGTCTATAGAAAAGTTATCATAGGAGCAGAAGCACACAAGTTAGGATAACAACCCAAGTACCATAGACCAAAAGAAATTTGTCTGAGTTTAAAACAATCCACCAACTAAATCGGTATGAAGTTTCTTTTGACAAGGAACCTGAAAACAAATCTATGTAAAGCTGACAATAGGTCCTGTATCTCCTCGCCCCAAAAAGTATACTTTGTCTATATCCTCTCTATTGTCTCTTTCAAACCATCTACAGTTGTCAGGAGTTAACCTTTGCATTAAATCTTCTCTTTGAATGAACACTTCATCAATCTGATTCTGATTCTGAATCTAGCTCCACAATCTCCAGCTTCCTGCAATGGATGATTTGAGTCCAATTCCACGAATATGTTACAAGTCCATTTATTTTGAAACCAAATCTGACTGCTACATTTGTTAAGAACGGTGAATTATTGTTCAGACCTTTTTCGCTTCTTGTCCCGGCAAAATTTACTTCCACATAGACATTTGAACGCCTTGATCGGATGGTCATGATCGTCGAAGTCAATTGCATAACCTGCATAAGACATCGTTTATGGCTTCATTAATCGAACTTTCCGTGTAGGATCAGGATTATAGAAGAAAGGAAGTGGATTTGGAGAAGAGATTTGTCACCTAAGTCAACTCCTCATGAGCCTTCACTTCTCTTTTAGTGAATAAACCAAGCTGCATTAACAACAGAAACATGACTTTAGACTGTGTAATCCTAACCAACAAATGTATCGCCAAAATAACGCGAAATAGAGGCGTGTCTTACATGGTAATAGTGCCGATCGGGGGTCTCCACTTCGACAGGAATGTTCGTTAAGTTCCCATCGTGACATCTGTACAAAGCAGGACAATAGAATGTTCATTAACATGAAAAAAGAAGTTACAACAGAAGGAGAAAAAAAAAAGGCAGGACCTGTGGTTAATGAATCTAGCTACATTTCCACAGTGAGTAGCATCTAAACAAAGTGCTTCATCGTCATTCATAGTTCTTTCTGAACCCCAGTCAGCATCAAGCGTAACGGGATAGGTGTGCTTTTCATTGCGTTTACTATGCATATTCCGCTTATGCAGCTCTGTGTTAGTCAATATCTCCCCTGCATACTCACAAACGAAAGCTCCCTTAGGCAAGTTCTGGGGAGCTCTCAGACCCCAGCCTTTGCCTTCACGAGTCGTGAAATCCTGCAAAAACATTTCTAGATAGATAGCACACGCTGGTTATGACAGGTGTGCTTCAAAATTCGGATTCCTTTCCTAACTAGGACTCAATTTCAGTCTTGTGTAAGCTTTAGTCCATCAGACTGGAAATGTATGTGTCATTTAGAACAACCTGTAATGGAGAAACAAGCTAGCTACAGAATTCTAACCTGTAATTTGCAAGTGATACCCAGTTGTAGAACCCGATTTCCACAGCTCATTTGACCCAGCACTCTTTGATGAACTTCCTGATCAAATGGCCATCACACCTTGCACGCACATTCTGGCTCTTAACCCTCGCCAAGGGACAGTCTTGGCAAAAAACCACATGATGCTTTTGAGGATTGACAGTCATGGATGAACAGGCTTCAAGAAACTCTTCGTTGAGAAGGCCTTGTTTCGTATATTTTACACACAATTCAATTTTATTTCAAATCTCTCACCTAAATCTTTATCATTTCAAACCTTTAATAAACTTCTCACTCAAATCCGTAACAAAATTTTCTCAAAGAAAAAGAAGATGACGATATAAGAATATTTTTTTCAAGTCCAACCCATTAAACTTAGCAGGTCGAGCCTACTAATGAATAGTATATATTCAATATTCACAATTTTCCTTTTTAATAACTTAGATGAGATTTGAAATAAAATTGAATTGTGTGAAATTTGTTAAATTTTTTAGGCCCAACTCACTAATGAATACCTATCACACATGTTCCTTTTTAATGACTTAGGTCAGATATTTGAAATAAAATGGAATTGTGTGAAGTTTGCCATATTTTTAGGGGATTTTTATAAGACGTCCTACTTTTTACTATCCAACGCCCTGACATTTGAATTCAGTGAATAAAATTATGTGAATCTCTTTAGAACGTAATGTTTAAATACACACATGACATCTCTTAATCAAACACACTACCTAATTCAAAACTCTCAGCTCTCTGAAAAATAATCCCCTTCTCACCGAACAGTTCTGCCACCTGCCGCTCACCGTCTTTGCCAGCCGCTGCTGAGGTACGAATTAAAAAAAGTGATTGTCGCCATTGAATGGCGACCATCACATGGCCGACGTCGTCATTTTACACGACAACCGCTTATGACAGTCGCCATTGAACGACGACTCTCTTGAGCGACCATCGCCGTTGAATGGCGATGGCGGTCGTGTGGTGGTGGCCATTCAATGGCGATGATCACTTTTTTAATATTTATTTATTTAATTAATAATTAGTTAGGATAATTGAAAATTAGTAATTTAATATTTATTTAACTAATACTTAAAAATTAGTAATTAATTATGATCATTAAGATTAATTAATAAATATGAGTAAATATAGTAACAATTAATATGATAATTAAATACTTGATAATTGAATATTCATTTAATTAAGACTTGGAAATTAGTAATTAGTCATGCTAATTAAGATGAATTAATAAATATAGTAACAATCAATTTATAATTACTTTTTGGTGATTGAATATTTATGTACTTAATACTTGGAAATTAGTAGTCATGCTAATTAAGGTTAATTAGTAAATACAAACTTAACATTGTGATGAAATTTTTTTATGAATATAAAATATTTTGAATTAGTAAATAATTAGCCTAATTTAGATGAATTATTAATTATACATATCAAATTGAATATGTTTGTTTGAAAAGTAGGGTTTAGTATTAGTTTTCTAATTAATAGTTACTATTTAAATTGCATATATAGTTGGAAGCGATGTCGGAGGAAGATCATTGTTTGCCACGGTTTAACGATCGTTCTATTTCTGCCTCAAATCAAAAATTGAACGAGGAAAGAGCGAAGGGGGGTTCGTGTAGTCCAACGTAGCCCAAAAGCGATGTAGGTGTCTCCTGTACAGCAACCTGTCCTCTTCCACACATCGACGAACTTCGCATCTGCAAGGCAGCCCCTTGGTAGTCCAGATCACACACGTGCATGACCTCACCAACTTTCAATCTTCAACCAGTAGCTCAATCGCCCATAAGCTGACCGTCGTGTTCAACTTCCCATATGGTTTCTCCCAAATGACAAACGCCTGCATGCAACAATGTCAATCCGTAAACACGATGTGAGAAACGACATGCACTAAACTTGGAACTGCCGTACGTACCTTCATCTGTGAGTCTTCCAGCGACTTTTTATATCCAGCACTTGACCCGTCATTAGTCGATCGTATGCACGAAAAAGTTCGTCAACCTTGCTGATCGAGGTGTGCAGCCTATTTGTGCTTGTGTTTCCGAGATGGAACACCTTGTTCGTGTAACGACGGGTCCACTTCTGCTTGCAAGGGAGCCACTCCAATGCCAGATATTGTACTAACTCTGGACTCCAACCTCCTTTTACCAGATCGCTCCATTTCCTGAAAACATTTGGCTCGTTCTAGCACTCGGCACTTGGCCCCATGGACCTCGTACGAACTTCTCGGCGATCTCTATGTTGTACAACTTGGTTACCCTTCCCTATTTTCCTCTTTGAATGATTTGGCGGGGAGATTTGAAATATAAGTAAATTAAGTAGTTATTAATTTATTTATAATAATTTTTATTAATTGATAAATTAATAATTTATTAACTTAAAAGAGGTTTTTCTGTAATGTATATGGTTAACATAAATGACTTTATAACCTTAAAATTATATTCATAAATAGTGTGTTAATTTTATTTTAGTACAAATATATATTTTTTATTTTGATAAACTTAGTTTTAAGGTTCATTGTATTATCTTAATCATCCAAATTCATACACAATTATTTTGATACCCCGTATTCTAGTAGATGGTCTAAATTCATGTGCTAAATTACTTGCACCTCTATATTCATTAATCATACCTTAATATAATTCATCGAATATATAGTCACCCGATTACTATATTATAGAAAATTGTAAAAGTCATATTCAACAATGGCTTCTCATTTGAAAGGTGTCTAAAAGTCTACCATAATCGATCAAATACGTGTACAGTTATGTGAGTACAAAAGAGATCATCCATCATGCACACAAAAAGATTTGATGGGGTGGCTTGACCAAACTTTCCATTTGAAAACTAGTCAAGGAACGATATCAAAGACTCTTAAACGATCATCGGAGTACCTATCGGTTGAACTAGATCAAGTGGGAGCTTCCAAACGGTACAAGCTAGCCAAATATTCGAAGATGGAGAAGGTTATTTTTGAATGGTTTATTCAATATCAAGATCAAGTGAATATGATAGGTGATCTAATCTTGGAAAAGGCCAATGCCACATTAAAACTCCTCAACCCCC
This sequence comes from Linum usitatissimum, assembly GCA_030674075.2. NCBI lineage: Eukaryota > Viridiplantae > Streptophyta > Magnoliopsida > Malpighiales > Linaceae > Linum > Linum usitatissimum. The sequence goes on from JAUJYP020001374.1 coordinate 6,336,083, forward strand.
AACATCCTACAAAGCATCATCTTTCCCAAGGATGGCTTGATAATTTCAAGCAACAACATGGCATCAAGTCATTGTCATTTCGCAGAAAGCAGCTCGGTCGATACACATGATATGGGGAGCAAGTTGTAGTCCATAAGATGAAAAGTAGATTAGTTTTCCATGAAAGATATTTTTAACATAGATGAGACTGGTTTATTTTTCAGGTTACAAGCTCATCACTTCCTTACAACAACACAACTCAAAGGAAGAAAACAAGACAAAGAAAGACTTATCATTGTTATTTTATGCAACGAGAATGGCTCTGAAAAAAACCCTGTTATGGATCATTGGTAAGTACACAATCATCATGCTTTAAGAACAAAACTTGAGCAGTTCAAATAGTCATTATTGGGCCAACAAAAGAGCATGAATGACTGGGGTGTTTTTTGAAGAAAATGTTCACTGGTTTAATCAAAGAATGCATGGTAGAAGAGTTTTATTAGTTGTGGATAATTGGCATGCCATTCAAAAATTATTGAGAGGTTACAAAATGTGGAGTTGTTTTTTATACCACCGAACATGACGTCAAAAATCCAACCATCTGATGTTGGGATAATAAGATCTTTCAAGGTGCTTTACCGCAAGGGATTTTATCTAAAGATATTGGAGGGATGCGAATTGCAGTTATCGAGTCCGAAAAAAATTAATGTCTTAGTCTATTAGATGTTATAAATCTTGCAGTCGCATCTTGGACGTTGGATGTTCATCAATGGACAATAGTAAATTGCTTTCGACATTACAAAATCCATTCAAGGGATGAATACGGCTAAAGTGAAATAAATTTTGAAGAAGATGTTAATGAACTTGAGATATGATTAATGTATGGGTTATCATACAATGATGGATGTTAGTCGGTTGTTGGAATATCCAGGTAAAAATGATGATGTATCACGACATAAAGTTTAGAAAAAAAATGGTGGCCGGCGTCATTGGGAGTTTGATTGAGGATGAAGGAGATAATGGTTCAATACCTTGAAACCGGTCACGCGAAAGGAAGCGCTTAAAACCGCATCGACTCTTCAAAACTACTTATTGCAATTAGAGAAAACAACACGAGAGATTTTGAGTGCAATGAGAAACGTTCACGATGAACTTCTACTAGACTTGAACTTCAAGAAGAAACAAACAACTAATGTTTGATATTGTTTGGTGGTTTTTGGGTAATTCTGATATTAATGTTTGGTGGCTTTTGAGGTGGCTCTGATACCACTGTCACCCCAAAAATTAGATCAAGGAGTGAGACTTTTCCTCACACCTACAAACAACATCCAGGAAAATGGAGTACATTTTATAAACAGTCATTTATCGCTTTATACGAATATCCTGGAAGGATCAATTATTGCTATTGGCAATAAATGTCCTGATTACAAAAAAAAAAAAGCAACACCTATAATATAGGATAATCCAACACTATGTTTTCTCTTTCTTGCCTCCAATTATTTTATTAATAATCTTTAATGTTTGAGAATTATAAAAACTAAGTGACCAAATAAGGTTTTTATTCACTCAAAGCTTGGAAGCCTTCAGTGTTATCTTACATTTTTGTGTTTGTAAACTAATAATTGTTATTTCAGTGTCATTCACTGAATATTAGTTGTTAGGACAAATCTTAGTTTGTGGATAAATCTTAATGTTTTTAGAATTATAAATTGAGCAAGACTAAAGTTGTATAATACCATTCATTTGTAGTTTTGTTCAATAATAAAAGATAAAACGGGTATTGCCCAACCAAATGGGTAGATTTGAAAATTTATAGATGGTTGAGAATGGTTTCTATATTCTGCCCATTCATACAAATAAATGGGTACGAACAAAATCCAACTACTAAACAAAGAGATGATAAATATACCAAATTCATCTTTATACTTACCCGTGGCCAACCTTATCTCTTTTATAGACTTCTTAAGCTCGTGATTTGAAGTGAAACTAGTGTAGAGAGAAATTAATAACATAACAACAAAATATAATTTTTAATCACTTCATAATTAAAAGAGTAAAAATCTTCAAGAATGAATAGAAACAAGGTTAGATAGCGGCCACAAACGAGAGGAAATGTCTTGTTGCTACAACTATCGCTCTCTCAAGTACGAATCACCATGCACTATCAAAGACCCTTAACAAGTTTGAAACTCAAGAAGTTAAAAGTTCAAATTTTCAATATCAAAGTCTTATGCAAAAACAAGGGATGAAGACTCTTTTATATATATAGACTTTAACATCTCTCAAACATCGTCCGATACTTGTGCGTTCTGCTGCTGCTCCTCAAATGCGTTCTTCAAGACCTGCTCCCATCCACTCCCTGGGCCAACATCCAGGAACTCCTGTGGAACTGCTGTTTTCAACCCGGGCCGAATTCCACACCGAGTCTCCACAACTCTCAACTCCACACCATCATCATCATCTAGCCCTTCCCCTGTAACTTGCTCGAGTTCCTCCCACGTAAATAGCAGTGGCAGTGTAAATGCACCCCAAGGGTTAAAATCCAAAATCTTAACACGGCCGTCGTTGGTGACATAGACATCAAATGTGTAATTCTCTGATTCGAACTGCAACATTACCTTCTTGTCGAAGAATTCCCTAATCAGATTTTTTATACTTCTTCTCTCTGCAAGGATCAAAGGATAGCATGTAGTGACTTCCCGTTGTGAGATTCCGACTAGGTGATGATCACGTACAAAGCATCGAAACTCCCTCTCCGGCAGTAATAAAGAATACCACTTCCTGAGTGCAAGGTGGAAATTAGAGGGTCTTGATGATAATTTGTCACAACATGAATCATAGGCGTGACTCAAATCATGCACCAACGAGTCAGATGACTTGAGTAAGAGTGCGATCTCACTGAATGAAGTGCAGCGCAAGGTTCTTGATACACTAATCCAAGCAGAGTCCTTTGGTGCACTCCAGTTCAGCTTAGGCAAAACTTCTCCTTCAAGGGCTAATATTGATTTTTTAATCTTCAGTTCTAATTCTGGAAAAGAAGGGGGTGTTTCTTCAGCCTCATCATCGGATCCTTCCTCTGTTACTTGATAATCCTCTTCATCTATGGGATTATGGACTCTATTTGGCAGTGCATCTTCGTCCTCAACGGATACAGGAAGTTGCAGTGTTCCAGAGTCAAGTAGGTAGTCAATAAAAGATTCTGGAAGCTGATGAATCATAGTTGGAATTGAGGAAGACTTGAACTTTGGGTACCACTCTTGGATCTGGCATCGGTTCACTTCTACGACCTTCATCGTAACTATGAACTTCACCAAAAAAGGTGCTGCAAGTAAAAATGAGTGCATCAATTTTAACAACAGCACATAGCACCCAAAGCACAATATCTAGCTGGTTACAGCTACACTTATAACTGTAATCAGAATACATAGCAGAGTACCAGCCAACTTAATCACAGGAACCCAGTCTTGCAACAACCCAGAAAATACAGCTACAACTGACAGCAGCTTCAAGAACAGAAACCCAGCGTTAACAACAAGCACAAAAACTCAACAGGTTTACTGAAATTGAGCTTGGGTTTCTGTAGACTCAAACCAAACAAGATCAATCATGGTGAAATAGGTATCATGAATCGAAATCAAGCAAAAAGAAGGAACACGCAGTTCAGCAAAGCGATGGTAAACGGGAGAGCAGTCCAGCTGAAGCTTAAATTAACCCTACAGCTATCACTGCCGCGTTCAGTCTAGCCTACCAACTCAATTGGAGCTCAAGTCTCCGATCATTCCAAAGTCACTGAAACGAAAGGAAAAAAATATCGATCGAGGGAGAGGAAAAAAAAACCCGATGTGGTTCGCCGGATCGGACTAAAGCCTGTATTCTCTCTATCTTCTTCTTCAGCCACCGCCGTAAGAACTTCAGAGGTCAGTTCTTTTTGTATCCCCTATAATTTTCAGTCCAGAGGCGGCGCCAAAACCCTGGTCAGCGGTAGCTTCTCGTCGCCGGTTAGTTTTGGTTTCGGTTTTCTAGAATACGGAACCAAATCGGACAAGGTAATGAGCGGGCCGGATGCCAATCTTTCTCTAATATGTTGGGCTTTAATGGCAAGAGAAAGCCCAAGATAAGTCTTCGATCGTCACGCAGTTAGGCCCCGTTCCCCAAACACTACTTCTTTGCTTCTTCGGTTCAAGCTTCAGTTACAGCAGAGGAGATGAATACAGTTTAAGAACAAAGTAAAGAGTGTAATAAGAATGGATTAAATGGTGTAGATAAAAGTTACGGAATAAGATAGGTCGATGTCTGTGTTTGATACAGTTTCTTTATTTATGAAGCGTTTATCTCTTAAGATATAACGATAGGAACAATATGTTGTGTTGTTGACCTCGAACTATGCCTCGGATGAAATTTACAAAACTTACTGAATAAGAGATGAAAAAGGTAGAGACATGAACATAAGAAGAAAAGGATGTGAAGGATGGAAGATTTGTTTTCTCTAGGGTGAGGAAAATGAGGTAACACTCCTTTAACAATTATTAAGAACGTATAGATAATTATCAATTTAAAAATGTTGTTAGAAATTTCTAAAATAGAAAGTTGATTACTTTTGTTACATAGGCATATTGAATCAATTTTCTGAATCGATTTCAATAGGTCGGGATGAGAAGAATCTATTTTAAGTTCAGCAGACCACAAATTTTGTTGACCAACTTCAATCAGTAGAGTCTTCATAATCTTTAGAACATTGAAGGGGAGACATGTAATAGCATCCATAAATTGCTTCTGCACATGTATTATAAGAAGGAAACAGTTGTAACAATCCTCATTTAATTCAATAAGCGTATTTTTAGGCAATTATTTATTACAGGAATAATCAGTTTCCTTGTCGGCGGCGAACGACTGCCACCGGTCCAAACGCATCGGCAAACGCATAGTTGAACGCGTCTTCAAAGTCAAACATAGGTGCAGCAAGTTTTGTGAAAAAAGCATCAATGAGTCGATAGGCCCCGAAACCAGTAACTACGGTCGTAGTAACAACAGCAGCAGTCAAGCACAGCTGGAGTTTGTCGCTGAGGACGGCGGCGGAAGGAACTTCGGTGGTGATCAACTCTGCATTTCGCCTGGCCGTGGGACTACTGGAGCGGCTTTGTCGTGGTCTGGAGGCTTCTTCCTCCTTCAGCTTGGCAATCTCGGCTCTCAGGGATGCGACTTCGCTGCTTAGTGATTCGAGCTGCGATGCATATAGGTAGGAAACCCTAGAAAATGAAAGGTGTCAACTTTTTGTTGACAAAGGTCAAAGGCTTTCAATTTTTTTAGAAAGACAAAGAGCCGGCATCAAACCCACAAACATGGGCTGAAACCCAAAATATTAAACTACGACCTTGACACAATCATCGTCCGCTTTCGGTAACCAACATCTCGTTACTGTAGTGGTGTCCAGGGTTGCTTTAGAAAGGGTGAACTAAGATTTAATTTTATGAAATAACGTTGAAAAATGAATAAGACTTTAATTCTGGAACCATTCTCGACTAGATTAGTCGGTCAGGAGGTCGGATACCAAAATTTAAACCCAAAAAAAATCATCCATCTTCGAGAAGTCACCGAAAAAATAACAATGGACGGATCAAGAGATGAAATCTAACCCTATCATCATAAACCCTATACTGAATTGTGGTTACAGTAGTCGAACACAAATTACAACTTTTAATAAAGTCAACTTTCCACAAACAATTATCATAATCAGATGCTTACATATTTCACTGACTTGTGGTTACAGCAGTCAAACACAAAATACAACTTGTCCCTAATATTCAACCAGAGACACGCCAAGAACAGAACATCTAGCAATTAGTTCGATTTATTTACGAGAAACTACGATTACAGCCGACTACTCCACCATTCATTTCAAAGGCATCGGTTTAATTTTCTCCATGCGGGCAACAGCCAACGCCGGTCCAAGCGCCTCGGTAACCATATCGGTTAACCCAACTCCGACTATTCCTGCAAGCAGAGCTGCACCAAATTTGGTGAAAAGAGCATGCACAAGTCGATACGTCCCGTACCCAGTAACCAAACTCGTAGTAGCAACAGCAGTCGCCAAGCAGATCTGGACATTGCGGTTGGCGGCGGCGGCGGCGAGGGTAAGAGCTTCAGCATATTCGGCGTCATTTTGAGTTGACGTGGGACTACCGGAGCGGCTTCGGGGTGGTCGGGAAGCTTGTGTTCGCCTTCAGGTTGGCGATCTCGGCTTTTAGGGATGCAACTTGGTTTCTTAGTGATTCGAGCTGCGATGCTATTTTTCAGATTAGCTAGAAACGATCGATCGGAGATGGAGATCGAAGAAGAAGGAGAGATTATTCTGGAAAGTGTTAAAATTCTTATTGCATTCTCGGCCTCTTATACTGTAATTATTTCTAATTTTATTATGGATAATAACCTCAATGGTAACAAGTGAATAGTCACTGATTATACAAAACAGAAATAAAACGACATAGCATTGTTAATGAACTTTTCCTAACTTGCTCTATCGGTTACTAAACTTTCACTCTATAGCAAGTTGGTCACTTTGTTCATCTTCCTCCGTGTATAATAAGCATTCATTCCTTTCTTCTTGCTTCAATGCACAGCTCATGTACTGCTTCTTCTCTTCTGATACTATTTGGGTTTGATCGGAGGCGGCCATTGTTGGCGGAGGAGTTTGGAAATCGGAGACTGGGATTATTTGCTCGAGTGGAGGTTTATATGGGTAGGAAATCCTGGAAGAGGAAACATAATCTACTTTTTGTTGGCAAAGGATTTCGTCTAAAGAATGAATTAGGGCCAAGCCCATAGAAAAAAGTAGATAAGGCCCAGAAACAATTTGAATCTCAAAATAAATAAACTCAAAATGTGTTTCTCTCGGAGTGAGTTTTGAAAGGAAAAAATCAAGATAGCACACAACAAAATAAAATTATAAATTAATTTAGTCAGTGAGATCGACCTTTATATTGTCTGGAAGATATAAAATAGCTCGTAGAGCCATTGAGTGGACAGCTCAATTAACACACCACCAGACAACCTATATCTTGATAAGTGGGCGGGCCTGAAGGAAGGCAAGGATCTCCAAGACGATAGTATCCCCGGAAAAATATCGATAGCTCCGTTGAAAAATCCTATAATGAACCAGCTCTGCATCACCTTCAATGTCCACCTGCCAAAAATCATGGCGATAACACTACTCACATGCATCACGCACACCAAAAAACTCCAAACCATATATAAGGGTCAAGAATTTTTGGACATATCCGCCCTACACAATGTAACACCACACCCACATCCCGAATAACCAAACCAATTGCTCCACCTATAGGAGCCGACACCAGCTCAAGATGTATCTTTAAAATCCTAATATAGTCAATGGTCATTATGAAAACTTTGACACTTCTATCTTCCACTGTCAAAAAATCGTTATAATGAAAAATAATATTCTCATTTAATTAATATCAAACAAAAAAAAAACTTTAAACTCAATCACTAATTACATAAAAATTATTATTATAATTTTAAAATTCAAACAATCTACAATCACAACGCTGATATAAAAACAAAACATCTTCAAATTACCAATACAATGAGTGTAACATGGAAGCTCGGTTTGAAATTTGTCCATTTAAACCCCTCTTATACGTTTAGTTGTCGAGAATGTTCCTTAACTTTATTGTTTAGGTAACATTCTTCCCTAGATGTAGACAAACTAGTTTTTTATTATAACTTTACTTTTTTCATTGGATTCGATTAAAGTTTGAATGATATTTATTTTAATTTTAAGTTCAAATTCTAATCATTTCAAATAATTTTTAAAGTAGTAAAGTTTATGCATACATATATCAGTCAATTAACTACAATAAATCATAAAAAATTTCAAAATCATTTCAAATACTTCAACATCCATATTCATACACACAATTACAATAACAACTTTTAAATCTTATTCAATCAACTCAAATTTTACTTACTTTAACTGTATTGGATGCGAACGAATAACTATAATAACCGTTGTAACTATAATCGTTAGCTTTGATATAAATCATACCCGAATAAAGTCAGCTTATGCAAGCAATTATCATAATTAGTTGCTTACATATTTCAAGTACAGTCACTTCAAAAAAATTACCATAAAACTTGTCCTTCTTCATTATTCAGTCGTCTTCTTCGGCTAACAATCTCTGCAATCCAAAATCCACACCTTCAATTAAAAAATTCAAAAAGAATACAGACATCTAACCACCCTATTCGCTTGTCACTTACGAGGAGTCGTCATCTTTGTCGTTGTAAGATTTGAGAAATTTTAGCAAGACCATGAGACCAACAAAGGCGGCTGTCCCTCCCGCCGCCAGCGCAATTGTCTTCGGCGTCGCGTTTTTAACGCCGCTGCTAGTCTCTGCCCGCCGTCAAACATTATGTATTATTAACCTTAATCTTATCCTTAATTACTCCACTGCCATCAATTTTAAATGAAAATTAATTACGTCACCTTCGGAATCGTAGCTATAGCTGAGGAAGCACTGATCCAAATAAACCTCGCCGGAAACAGAGCCGCCGCATTTCTCCTCCGCGATCTCCACCGCTGCTTTCACGCATTCGCCGCAATCGCGAGCCTTCAGATCCCTTTCGCACTCGGCCTCCACCCGCACGTGCTCGATCTCCTTCTCGCAGAACCCAATCGCTCCTCCTCCTTCCTCGAGCTGTTTCTCCATCGCGGCGAACGCAGCCTCCCTCGCCGTCTTGAAATCCTCGGAGTCGTCCTTTTCGCTGTCGCATTTCTTGTGGAGCAGCTCGAATTTGTGATCATTGCTACCGCCGCCGCCCTGCTCCGGCGGCCAGTAGTGTGCTGGGAAGTCCGAACTGGTTACAGAGTATGAGCAGAGAGAAAGGGTTAAACACGTAAATATCAAAACTTTGAAGGTGGGTTTCAAGATATAACCAGAATCCATCGATTTTTTGGGGAAAATGGCAAATGGGTTTACAGATTCGAAAGAGTTCATAGAATTTCTTTATGGAGGAAGGGATTTGGTGGGAAAACTGGATAGAAGATTGAGTGAAGAGAAGTTATAAGGTACAAGTGTTTACCTGTACGAATGTTCATTAAGGTTGCTATGATATTCCAACCTAACTTCATCAAACTGTGAAGGGGTTGAAGTCAATCTGAGCAGTGTAATTGAATATTAATGTCTGTAATTTGCTGTGGTACATGTTAATCTGTTATGTTGTTCAATACCAGGCCCAGTATGCATAACTTGTTATTAATTGCATAGTCTATAATTTTTCTAAGAAAAACCAGAAGATCCATAATGCTGGATAACAACTCAAAAGTTGCAGTAAGAATATGAGGACTTGTATACATTCAATTTGTAAGGGGATCGTATAGATTCATGGAAAATGTACTCACTTTGTATGATATTTGTCCACGGTATTTTTGTAAAGTTTAGACATTTTATATGTAATGTATGGAAAAGATTTTGGTGCATTAGTATATTCGGTATGTTCTATTACATTTTTGCTATATACTATGCTTAAAACTAAGAGTTTTGAAATTCTTGTTTAGTGTTTAGGGTTTAAGACATAGTGGTACGTGTTTAGAGTCTAATTAAGAGCTTTATGATTGAATAAAATTTAAATTATGGTCAAAAGTCAGAGTTTGGAGTACGATTAAGGATCTGGTTTTATGATCAAATGTTGAAGGGTTAGAATTTAGCGTTTGAGAGTTTAACATTATATTGTTTCGGTTTTAAATTCTTGGAATGTGTTATGAAGATAATAATGTAGTGAATGCCCAATTGTGTAACTCTCATTCTATGATTAATGTATTTCATTCCCCTCTTTTATGTGTAATAATATTAGAGAGTGTAGGTTATGATTTCATGAGCCTATAAATAGAGCTCTCATTTGTAGCATTCTATACACCTCAATAAGAAAGTACTTCTCCTCCCATGTTCTTGTTCTCTTCTTTGTTCTTAGTTTTATAACACGTTATCAGCACGAGTGCTCGCCTATTTTCTCGAAGTTTTCACGAAGGTTGTTATTTGCTATATCTTGTTTTCCAAAGTTATTATTATTATTTATCTTGTTCTTTTATTTACTTATAAAATCTTCTTTTTCAAAATTAGAGTTAGAGAAAGGAATCCATTTCTATTTTTTTTTATATGTAACAAATGGTGGTCTTTCTCATTTTACCGATTTCAAAAACTACTTTGTCATTTTTCTATTGATGACTATAATCAAACGTTTATATTGGTCAAATATCATGTCTTTATAGACTGGCCTAAACGTTTAGTTATCATCATGTATATTTTATAGTATATATTATTATGACCTATCATATTTTATATCTTCCGTTTCGTTCCATAGTGTTTTTTTTTGCTTGTATGTTGCCTTTTTAATTCATGATCAATTCTAAAATAGATATAGTTTCTATTTTATTATGGCATATGCATGAGTATCTCTTCTAGGCAACAATATTTATAAAATAGTTTATGCATTTTTCTAAGTGAACTCACATTATATCGTTAGCATTTTTTCCATCCTATTTTAAATGATCATATCCATATTTATCATATATATATATTTTCTGTTTTTTGTGTAAAAAAAACGCAAGAAAATATGAATTTCAATTTGAATGAGTGACCTGCAATGATGCCTAACTAGGTAACGTAAACTCATTTAGTGTTGGCCATAATTCTTGCTACATATATAACGTGCTTGAATTCTTAATAATTAACAAAGCATTTTAAAAATATATATATGTTATTTTAGCCGTTATACAAATATATTAAAATTTATCATCTCATTATAGTTAACTCTTTTGATTTTGTGCATTTTATTTATAATTCATGAATACCTCTCGTTTTTTTGTTCCTACCCAAAAGAGAAAACCTTTATCACTATTTAAATGTCTATATAGTTATGTTTCAAGATGGGTATGCCACTATTATTATTATTATTATTATTTCTTTAAAGCATTCTTTATTTTTATGTTAATGAATGTTCCATTACCGTTACTATTTTAATTATTATATCATTTTCATATGTTTTATTATTTGGCTTATAATATATTTGTAATTCAATTTGCTTCTTTTATAGCATGTCGAATATTTCCAAACTTGAGTTTGTGGCCCTTGACGTTTCGGGCAAAAATTACCTCTCGTGGGTCTTGGATGCTGACATCCTTTTGCAAGCCAAAGGGTTGGGCGACACGATTAAAGATGAAACTGAAACATACGCCCAAGACAAAGCCAAGGCTTTGATCTTTATTCGCCACCATCTTGACGAGGGCTTGAAAAACGAGTATCTCACCATCAAAGATCCTCTCGAATTGTGGAATAATCTCAAAGACCGATATGACCACCGGAGAACGGTGATTCTCCCTCGAGCTCGTGATAATTGGGTGCATTTACGCCTACAAGATTTCAAATCCGTGAGCGAGTACAATTCGCCCTCTTCAAAATTTGCTCGCGAGTTGTTGCTATGTGGCGAGAAAATCACCGATAAGGAAATGCTCGAGAAGACATTTTCCACTTTCCATGCTTCCAATATAGTTCTCCAACAACAATATCGGGAGAAGGGCTTCACCAAATATTCGAATTAATATCATGTCTCTTAGTGGCCGAGCAAAACAATGACCTCTTATTGAAAAATCACCAATCACGCCCCACTGGGATGGCTCCATTTTCGGAAGCTAACGCGACAAATGGCCACAATTTTGATCAATATCGTGGTCGTGGCCGTGGTCGTGGTCGTGGTCATAACCGTGGTGGTGGTTATGGTCGCAATAATGTCCATGGTCGTGGGCGTGATTATGGTCACGGTCGCTTTCAGAGATTCAACCACTCTCCTCGTCCACATTTCAAACGGGATGGACGAATAAATAAGGAACGAGGTGGGCCTAGCAAAGAAACTTTCAAAATATGTGTACTAGATGTGGCGGCGATCATTGGACTCGCACTTGTCGTACACCTAGACATCTTATCAATCTTTACCAAGAGTCAAGGAAAGACAAGAAGGTTGAAACCAATATGGTCATTGAGGAAGGTGTTTTGAACCATGGCCAATTTGACACCACTCATCCGGATGTTGCTGACTTCTTTCCTCCTCATGATGGAAATGTTGAGAAATAAGATTGTTGTTGAGATATCTTTTATTACAAAAATGGTACCTTGATGTATGCACCTTATTATCGTTCTCATTTGATTTGTTTGAGTTTGTTTTTCTTGAACGTGTTTTCTCATTTTTTTTATTTCTTTTTATTAATGAATTTCCCATCATAATTGTCCCTTCTAATATGGATTATCATTTTCGTGTTATAGCATGGATACTACCGCCATCCACGACAACATAAAAAATGAGGATGTGTGTCTCATCGATAGTGCTTCCACTCATACTATTCTAAAGGATAAGAAGTATTTTTCTCATCTAGTGATGCGAGAAGCTAATGTTAGCACTATATCCGGTAGTAGTAATTTAATTGAAGGCTCCGGAAGAGCAACCGTGCTACTACACGGAGGAACTAGAATGCATATTGATGATGCATTATATTCTACAAAGTCTCACCGCAACTTATTAAGTTATAAAGATATCCGTCGTAACGGATATCACATCGAGACAATTGAGGAAGAAAATAAAGAATATATTGCCATCACAAGTATGGTAGATGGTAACAAATGTTATCTTGAAAAACTACCATCTATTTCTTTCGGTTTGTACTACACTTTTATTAGTACAATTGAATCACATTCCATTATAAACTCCAAGTTTATGGATCGTGATAGATTTGTAGTTTGGCATAACCGGTTAGGCCATCCCGGAACAATTATGATGCGTAAAATACTTGAGAATTCCCTTGGACACTCGTTGATGAGTAAGCGAATTCCCCAATCGAATGATTTGGCTTGTATTGCATGTTCTCAAGGAAAATTGATTATCCGACCATCATCGATAAAAGTGAGAAATGAATCGCTCACATTTTTGGAACGCATTCAAGGCGATATTTGTGGACCAATTCATCCATCATGCGGACCATTTAGATATTTTATGATTTTAATTGATGCATCAACTAAGTGGTCACATGTATCGTTATTATCCACTCGTAATTTGGCATTTGCGCGATTACTTGCTCAATTGATCAGATTACGGGCACAGTTTCCGGATTATCCGATAAAAACGATACGCCTTGACAATGCTGGTGAATTTACTTCACAACATTTTAATGATTATTGCATGTCTGTCGGAATTGATGTTGAACATCCCGTAGCACATGTTCATACACAAAATGGTTTAGCGAGAATCTCTAATCAAACGCTTACGAGTTAATAGCAAGACCATTGTTAATGAAGGCATAGCTTCCCACTTCATGTTGGGGGCATGTCGTCTTACATGCAAGCATCATTAATTCGCATCGAGCCAACAAGTTATCACGAGTATTCCCCCTTACAAATGGTTTTTGGTCGGGAACCGAATATATCCCATCTAAGAATATTTGGATGTCTGCTGTTTACATCCCTATTACACCACCACAACGCACTAAGATGGGACCTCAAAGGAGGTTGGGAATTTATGTTGGGTATGAGTCTTCCTCGATTATAAAATATTTAGAACCAATGACAGGAGATTTATTCACAGCTCGTTTTGCTGATTGTCACTTTGATGAATCAGTTTTCCCAACATTAGGGGGAGAAAATAATAAGCTGGACAAAGAGATCAGTTGGAATGAATTAGCATTATCTCATTATGATCCTCGTACTAGACAATGTGAACTAGAAATTCAAAAGCTAATTCATTTACAAAGTTTAGCGAATCAACCGCGACGCTTTTACTGACCCACATCGAGTAACCAAATCTCATGTTCCAGCAATGAATGCTCCATCAAGAGTAGATGTCCCTATTGGACATCATGAAAATACAAATGAGTCTAAAGCACGCCTGAAGCGTGGTAGACCTATCGGTTCCAAAGATAAAAATCCTCGAAAAAGAAAAGGAGCCGTAAATCAAGATGGTCCAATCGAGGATAAGCTACCAAACATTGCCGATATATCAAGACAAGAACAACATCGGTACCCGAACATATTGAAAATAATGAGATCTCAATCAACTATGTCTTGGATGGTAAACAATGGAACCGCAATACGGCTTAACATCGATGAAATTTTTGCTTATAATTCAGCGCTGAATGTTATTGATGAAAATGAGGATTATGAGCCAAAATCCATGAATGCATGCAAAAAACGAAAGGATTGGCCAAAATGGAATGACGCGATTAAAGGCGAATTACATTCTCTTGAAAAACGAAAAGTTTTTGGACTCCGTGGTCGTTACACCTGATGGTGTCAACCCCGTCGGGTACAAATGGGTTTTTGTAAGAAAACGTAATGAAAATGGTGACATTACGAGGTACAAGGCACGCCTTGTTGCCCAAGGATTTTCACAAAGACCCGGAATTGATTATGAGGAGACATATTCTCCCGTGGTGGATGCAACTACTTTTCGTTATTTGATCGATCCGGCAATTCGAGAAGGATTAGATTTGCGTCTCATGGATGTCGTAATCGCCTATTTATATGGATCACTTGATAACGACATCTATATGAAACTTCCCGAAGGATTTCATTTGCACTCGAAGCTTACAAATCAAGTTCTCGAGAACGTTATTCGATCAAATTGAATAAATCCTTATATGGATTGAAACAATCTGCGGAATGTGGTATAACCGCCTTAGTGAATATTTGATCAAAGAAGGATATGCAAATGATCCGATATGTCCATGTGTTTTCCTAAAAAGATTAGGAACCGAGTTCGTTATCATTTCGGTTTATGTTGATGACATAAATATCATTGGGACTCCAAATGAGCTTACAAAAGCAATCACACGCTTGAAAAAGGAATTTGAGATGAAAGATTTGGGGCGGACAAAATATTGTCTTGGTTTGCAGGTTGAGCACCTACCAAACGGTATTCTTGTACATCAAGAAGGATACACTACTAAAGTGTTGAAACGATTTTACATGGATAAATCACACCCATTGAGTACCCCGATGGTTGTCAGATCACTAGATGTGAAAAAAGATCCCTTTAGACCTCGGGAAAGTGATGAAGAACTACTTGGTCCCGAAGTACCTTATCTTAGTGCAATCGGTGCACTAATGTACCTTGCCGGTCATACAAGACCCGACATATCATTTGCCGTTAATTTATTAGCAAGATATAGTTCTTCTCCCACACGAAGACATTGGAATGGTGTCAAACATATACTTCGCTATCCGCAAGGAACACAAGATATGGGATTATTCTTCTCGAATGAATCAAAAGCGATTTGGTAGGATATGCGGATGCCGGATACCTATCCGACCCTCATACTAGCCGTTCACAAACCGGTTATTTATTCACATGTGGTGATACAGCAATTTCTTGGCGCTCTGTGAAACAAACACTTACCGCCACATCATCTAACCATGCTGAGATTTTAGCAATACATGAGGCTAGTCGTGAATGTGTTTGGTTGAGGTCTATAATTCAACATATTCGAAGTTCGTGTGGATTAACTTCTAAAAGATGGCTCCGACACCCTTGCATGAAGATAATGCCGCATGCATCGTACAATTGAAAGAGGGATACATCAAAGGAGATAGAACAAAACATATCTCTCCTAAATTCTTCTTCACTCATGACCTTCAAAAGAATGGTGACATTACCGTCAAACA
The DNA here is from genome assembly GCA_030674075.2 of Linum usitatissimum. Classification (NCBI taxonomy): domain Eukaryota; kingdom Viridiplantae; phylum Streptophyta; class Magnoliopsida; order Malpighiales; family Linaceae; genus Linum; species Linum usitatissimum. The sequence continues at coordinate 6,351,781 of JAUJYP020001374.1, forward strand.
AGTACGTTCAAGTGATAACTTGGCTGATTTATTCACTAAGGCTCTTCCGCCATCAACATTTGAGAGACTAGTTCGGAAAATTGGAGTTCGGCGACCGAGGGACTTCAATTGATATCATCATTAGGGGGAGTTGATACGCACCGCACTCTTTTTCCCTTAACCATGGTTTTTCCCATTGGGTTTTTCTGGTAAGGTTTTTAACGAGGCAGTATCAAACGCGTATTCAAAAAATGATGTATATCGTTAACCAATGGACATTCAAGGGGGAGTGTTATGAAGATAATAATGTAGTGAATGCCCAATTGTGTAACTCTCATTCTATGATTAATGTATTTTATTCCCCTCCTTTATGTGTATGATTCAATGTATTTCATTCCCCTCTTTTATGTGTAATAATATTAGAGAGTGTAGGTTATGATTTCATGAGCCTATAAATAGAGCTCTCATTTGTAGCATTCTATACACCTCAATAAGAAAGTACTTCTCCTCCCATGTTCTTGTTCTCTTCTTTGTTCTTAATTTTATAATAGAATGAATGTTTTTAGTGTTGAAGACAATCCAATTTTGGTTTTTTGGTCAAACAGAATTCGTGTTGAATTCGATTTCGAAATCGAAATCGGTACACAATTTTAACCTGAATTCGAACTCGGCGAATTTGGTCGATGATCGAATTACAACCAAATTCAGTGATTAAAAATGAAAAAATTTAGAAACCCCCTCTCTCTAGTCTTTTCCACGACATCCTCTTCTTCTTCCGTCGCTCCTCCAGTCCTCATCTTCTTCCTCGACCATTTGCAACATAAATCCAAAACTTCCGTTCATCTTTTTTGTTTCACCTCAATTTTATTTTGAACCTCATGTATATTATGTCATTCGGCATTTTCTCATTCGAGTAGTTGCTATGTCACTATAACGAACTTTATAAAAAGAATCAAAGCAACTCCGAAATTACGGCTACATCTCTAATACTTCCTGTTTTTTTGTGTTTGCCCATACTGTTCAATTTTTTCTGCGTTTTCCCATCCCATTTAATCCATTTATTAAACGGATGAGCAAACATTCACTAAATATCAATTAAACGATAAGCAGTATCTTACGCTTCCAAAATTTAGTTTTAATGTAAAGTGACAAACCAATATATAACTTTTGAATGGATTCGTTAAATATTAAGTATATTTAACCGAATATTTAAATGGAAGTATATTCACCTACATTAAGAAGAATTACGGGGATTAGGTAATCATCCAATCAATTATTTTTCACTATTAACCACCAAACATCCACTTTAATTTTTATTTACCTTTTCTCCAATTTAGTACATATTATTCCGGCAATGGAAATTGATATATTACCTTTCCCTAATAGTCATTAGGGTTTCCTACTTCTATATAAAGCTTCACTCCCAAAGAAAAAAACCTAATCTCTAATCTCCATAGACTCATCCACCAATGGGTTCCAACGAACAAACCCAAGCAATGGCATCGCAGCTAGAATCACTAAGAAGCGAAGTTAGATGCAGCAGTTTTGCGGCCACGACTGAGTCGCCGTGGGACCCATCCCACAGCAACTCATAACGCTAAGCCGATCAATGTCGAAGAAACCACCGCCCCTGCCGCAGCCGGGAAGAAGAGAGCCGAGGACGATGACAAAGTCAAGCTGGTTGTCACTACTGCTCTTATTAGTACGAGTGTACGACCGTCGTTAGTGTTGGGACCTATCACCTTTACGCTGCTCTAGCAAGAGATTTCGGGCAACCCTTCGGTTTTTCTATCGTAATTGCGATTCTGTCAATTTCCGTCTAATTATATCGTCAGTTATTCTTCTTCATCCATTATTGATCAAAACCGAAGCCTATTGTTACGCACTCGATATCGACACATAACACAATAATTGTTGAGGATATTCTGGTTAAGTCGTTAATGTTTGCCGTCTGTTTCTCCTTTTTCTCTTGTCTTATTATTGTGATCTTGACCTTGAATTGTACGTGGGAAAGATCATGTTGAGTTTTATTTTGGTACTCTGCTACGTGTAATTAGTAAATCGAACTAATCACTAGATGTCATGTTCCGAAATTTTGTACACGAAGGTGTTTGTTGTTTGATTGATCGTTGCTTTTTAGTGTACAATTTTCAAGTTAAATTCAAATGGGTGCGAACCATTTTACTAATTCAAAGATTCATGGATGATTTTGTTGCCGTCTCAAAACTGTGGAAAATATTGTTGAGTTATGGTGTTTAATATATTGTGTTGTCGTATGAGAGTGGACTGTATAACTGGATTCGAATTCATAATTTTAGAAGCAAGTTTAGTTTGATTGTCTTAGAGGAGCCCGGGGAACGTTTGGTTAGGAGCTGAAGTCCGAACCGGTTATAGAATATGAGGAGAGAGAATGATCAAGAAAGTTTTTTATTTGAGTAGATTTAGATTCTCGGTTAATAAAAAAAATTACAATGATATCCATTTAAAAATCAGTGTAGTGGATTCGAACTCGACAACTTTATTACCAAATAAACTCCACTTAGATAAATGATTAGGCTAGTGACAATAAAAAAACATTGAAGATTGGTTTCAAGGTCGAATCAGAATCCACCGATTTTGCCTCTATTTATCATCACATAAAGGTTTTTTTCGACAACCAAACTAAGTTTTATTAATGTTTAATCAAATATATATGGTTCAAAATATTCAATAACCAGATTAGAGGGTTATCTCCAAAAACAAAAATAATCGAGTGTCGGGATTGCTTAACTACAGCATGGTCAACTTCATTATCATTCCTCCGAACCCAACTAACCTCAAGATTAGAATTTTGATGAAGCATCTGTTGACAGTCGGCTATAATGTCACAAAACTCTGTGTTCTGTGATACGCTATGCTTCGATGCGTGCAGAACCACCATACTATCAATCTCAATCAGGACATGGTAGTAGTGTGCCTGAATCCCCCATCGAAGCGCGCAATAAACTATTCGAGCTTCCGCCTTCTTCATCGAAACCAGACCCCCAAGAAGCAGCTGACCCTACCCAAGTATTTCCATGTCGCGTCTCTCAACACAGCCCCCCTATCTCATGACAACCTTGCTCCTCAAACACATCTCCATCCACGTTCACCTTTAGCCAACCTGCATTCGGTCAATGCCATCTATCACAGGGTCACGGCAACCTGAATCCAAAGGTACTCATTCAACTTTTCTTTGAAGGTAATGTTCAACATTTCATCATCGGCTATCCCCATCATATGTTTATAGATAAGATAATAAGATATTAGAATTGTCTACATAGTACATACACATCAATATGTATCTTAATTCTTATACACGGTATATGTGCATGCTACATGCACCTCATATACGGTTACTGAAAGTCCAATTTCGCCTTGATCTGGTCTTCAACCGTTGGTTTCGGGTATCAAAAACATCGACGGCGGAAAGACAGCGGAGTGTGGAAAAAAAAACAAGGCTCAGACTGGCGGGGACTCTTATGTGAGAAAAAGCAAACTCCACTTATAAAAAGAGGCGCAAAAGACTGAAGAAAGAAATAAAATCACCGGCAAAGCAAATACTTTTCTTCGTCTGTTGTTGTTTGTATATTGGGGTTGTTGGCATTTCCACTCAACCTCTTTTCCACCATTAGCTGAAGGTAAAGCTCCCCACTACCTTCTTCACTTATCTTCAGTCTCCCCTAATTCCCACCAAATTCCGTTTCAGAAGCAAAAAAAGATGAGAGCTTGCTTTCTGGGTTAGCACAGTTCCCAAGTTACCGTGCAAGAGAAAGGGTTTCTGGGTTTTGGGCGGTGGAAGGGGGGTTTGATTCCCTGACAGGCTATTTTTGGTGTGTCTTTAGAAGATAAGAGGATAAGTTTTCAAAGATGATGATTGGGTGTGATTGCTTCTACTGGAACCAACAATCCGTTGACTGTGACTTGCTGTCGGAGGAACATCAACCGCCGCCGTCCCCGCCGCAGAGATTCTCTTTGCCGGCTCCTCTTCCTCAATGGCCTCAAGGTTTGCCCTTTCCTTCTTGCTTTGATGACCCATCATTGCTTTCTTTGTGGTGATCGATGGACTAATCTGTTTCCGTTGGAAAAGCTTTCTCCTTTTCGAGTCTTTTACTTAATTGATGATCGATCGTCTCTGTTTTTCTTTCCTTTTTCTGTTTGCTTTTGAGTAATTATTGCATGTGGAGACTGGGAATTTTGTCAGTAATCAGAGTTTCAAGGTTAAAATTACAATCTTTACAAGGAAGTTGATTGATTGTGTTATGAATGTTTGTATAGGTGATGGATTTGGTAGTGGTGTGATGAACCTGGGAGAGATAGAGGTTATCCAAGTGACCAAGTTTGAGAGTGCTTGGAGATGCATCCAATTGGGTGGGAAGGCACAGTTAGGAGCGTCATTTTACAAGCCTGTTGGAATCCCTGATGGTTTTCACTGCCTTGGTTACTATTGCCACCCCAATGATCACCATCCATTGAGAGGCTATGTTCTCGTGGCTCGCGAAAAACCCCAACCGAATTCGGATCCTCCAGCGTTGAGCAAGCCGGTCAACTATTCACTGATATGGAGCACCGGCTCGCGCTACAGTGAAAACGGCTACTTCTGGCTGCCAAATCCACCAACTGGTTACAAGGCCATGGGCGTGGTGGTGACTCGTGACCCGAATGAGCCAGACGTGGAGGAAGTTAGATGCGTTCGAGAAGACTTGACGGAGAGTTGCGAGACTTGGGATCTCGTGTTTTCGTTGGACGGCAAAGGTTCCAACCAGCCATTCCAGATTTGGAGCACTAAGCCTTGTAGGATGGGAATGTTTGGTAGAGGCGTTTCCGTTGGTACGTTTTACTGCCGGAGTAGCTTTATGAATTCGGAAGAAACTTTGGTCAGTGTAGCGTGCTTGAAGAATATTGATGGCTCTTTAAGTGCAATGCCGAACTTGGACCAGATTCATGCTTTGATTCAGCACTATGGTCCTAAGATGTACTTCCACCCGGAAGAGGATTACTTGCCTTCGTCGGTGGAGTGGTTTTTCAAGAACGAAGCACTTCTACATAACGACAGTTTGGGGAAAGGCGAGTCTATTGATTATACGGGTTCGAACTTGCCAACCGGAGGCGTAAATGATGGGGAGTATTGGATCGATTTGCCTGAAGATGGTGATGCCAGGAACGATATTAAGAAAGGGAACTTGGAAAGTTCAGAGCTTTATGTCCATGTGAAACCAGCATTTGGAGGGTCCTTCACGGACATAGCAATGTGGGTGTTTTGTCCGTTCAACGGACCGGTTAACCTTAAGATAGGGCTTGTGAGTGTACAAATGTCGAGGATTGGTGAACATGTTGGAGACTGGGAGCATGTAACACTTCGCATTAGCAACTTCACGGGAGAGCTGTGGCAAGTGTTTTTCTCGGAGCACAGTGGAGGAAGATGGGTGGACGCTTGGGAAGTGGAGTTCGTTGAAGGTGCTAACAAGCCGATTGTCTATTCTTCGAAACATGGTCATGCTAGCTTTCCGCATGAGGGTATGTTTCTTCAAGGTGCGACGAAGCTAGGAATTGGGGTGAGGAATGATACCGCTCGAAGCAACTACTTCATCGATTCTAGTATAAGATATCGGCTAGTTGCAGCCGAGTATCTTGGGAAAGAAGTTGTTCCGGAGCCGAGCTGGCTGCAATACATGAGAGAATGGGGTCCTACCATTGTATATGATTCACGATCTGAGCTTGACAAGATAATCAATCTTCTCCCATTCTTTGTTCGTTTTTCGATGGAGAATCTCTTTGACTTGTTCCCAACTGAGCTGTATGGGGAGGAGGGACCAACTGGACCGAAGGAAAAAGACAACTGGATCGGAGATGAGATATGCTGAATTCTCCTTATGGTATGGCTTTCCTTTTAAGGCGACTCGGTTCATGCGCGGACACTTTCAGCCATTTTTATATATATGTACAGGGAATACCCGAATTCGAGCTGGTTCGTATACCATGTATTGTTGGTTTTGCAGTATTATCTTTTCACATGAGAGGGAGAGCAATCTGAAGAAAAATCAGCGAGTTCTCCCTGTGAAATTGGTGCAGATTTGTTGTATCATTGATGTTGTTGTATCATTTTACAAAGTTTCGGGCAAGTACATGTTAGTTTCCTCTTGCATTATTGAAGATTGCTTCATATCCTTTTGTCTAGAATAAAGCTATTCTTCAATCTATTTACGTTGCAGGCGTTTAATATGGTGGAGAGACTGCGTCAGTTTATGCTGCACTTGACTATATGATCCATTATTAATCTTGGATCTATTACATCTCCCGATAACCGTGGCTATAACAGCAGCTGAACAGGAACATACTGCGGGGAGCTGAAAGAATGATTTACAGTGAAAGATAAGAAGGGTTAAGCAGTTAAACAGATAATCTAGCAGCAGCAAGAAAGCGTACTCCTTTTGCTTTTACAGAAGGCCTATAACTGGGGAGTTGCTAAAGATAGGCTTCTCTTTGGTAGAGATGTGAGAAATGCTTTTCCTTCTTGGCTTTGCCTCTCTAAGCATTGTTATGACGTCCCTCATTGATGGCCTCTCCTTCGGAAGCTTTGCGGTGCATAGAATCGCGATTCGTAGAACCAGAAGCATCTCCTCTTGAACATGCTTGCATTTTCCCACTATGGTTGAGTCAAGTACTTCTTCCAATGGTTTATTGTTTCTCATCTTGGTTCTGATCCATTCCACAATATCAACAGATTCTCCAAATGCAGGCTCAATAGGCATTTTCCCAGTCAGGAGCTCCAAAAGCATGACTCCGAAGCTGTATATGTCGCTCTTCTCATCAACCTTCAATGTGTATCCATATTCTGGATTAAAAAAAATCAACATCAATAAGTTTCATTTCTGAAATTAACAGTTTTAAGTGATCTTGCTTTGCTGCTTACCAGGTGCAATGTAGCCGTAAGATCCAGCCACCATCGAGACGGTCTCGCTCTTATGAGCCATCGTTCTCGCCAGCCCAAAATCGGCAATCCTTGCATCGAGATTAGCATCAAGCAGGATGTTGTTGGACTTGATGTCGCGATGGATAATTTGAGGATGGCAATCATGGTGGAGGTAATGCAGTCCCTGAGCGACTCCGACTGCTATGTTATACCTCGAAACCCAATCCACAAGCAACCTCTCGGATTCTTCCTTGCTATGCAAGGCATCTCCTAAGTTTCCATTTGGCATGTACTCATAAATCATCATCACGTCTTTTTGGTTGTGCAGATACCCTAACACCTTCACAATGTTCCTATGTCGGAGACTCCCGAGAAGGCTGACCTCTCCAAATAGGTCATCTCCGCCATTTTCAATGTCAGGTTCTGTTCTCCATAGCTTCTTCACCGCCACTGCTCCAGCTTTGTAGACGATTCCAGATCCTCCCATGCCGATGATGTTTGACTCCTTGATGCTAGTCAGAATGTCGTTGCTAGTGAAGCTGAGCCTCTGGAATGCTACTAACGTCCACGGCCATTCTCCTCTGGTACTCTTGTTGAAATAATCGTCGAAGAAACTGTTGCACAAGTACCACCTTCTGTAGACCGATCTACCGCCAAAGAATGCAATGCCGAGAGTTAGGATTACGGAAATGCCCACGATGAGTCCGAGGAGAATGCGATGGATGTGGGGGTTCTTTTGATATTGCTTCGAGGTGTGAAGCATCAAAGAAGAATAACACGGTGGGAGTACCCCGCCGCAAAGGCTAGGGTTTCCCACTAGATCATTGGGATTTATAGCAGTAAACATGTTATTTGAAGGAACCGGACCTTCGAGATTGTTGTGGGAGACATTGATCATTTCCAAAGCCGGTGAGCTTCCCAGGCTTGGTGGAATTCGACCGGTTAGAGAATTGCTGGACAAGTCAAGGATGGATAAAGTTGGCATTCTGGAGAATGCATTTGGGATTCCTCCACTGAACTGGTTGCTTCTCAGATTCAAAGTCACCAACTTTTCGCACGAAGCAATGCTCTCTGGAAGCCTTCCGGAAAAATGGTTGTTGGAAAGATCGAGACTTGACAGTGACGGACAGTCCTGGAACTCGGCTGGTATCTTCCCCTGCAAGCTATTCCCGGCTGCCAGAAATGTCTGAAGGGTAGGAATCGAAAGGATGTTGTAAGGGAGAGAGGACTCGAGGTGGTTCCTGGAGACATCGATGAAATTGAGAGAAGTTGATAAAGAAAGATCGTCTGGAATTTGGCCTGTGAAATTGTTGTTAACCAATTCCAGCCTCTGAAGCCCCGGTAGGGTTCCGAACCCTACAGGAATTTCCCCGGAGAGAAGATTCTCTTGCATCCTGACACGAACCAGTGACTTGCAAGTAGTCGAGAGGCTCGTTGGGATCGAACCTGTGAATGAGTTCTTGAACAGGATCAGCTTGGTGAGGTTCCCTGAATCGCATAGACTTGTCGGAATCGTACCGGAGAGAAAATTAGATGACACGTCCAGCCACTGCAACGGCGAGTTCTTTCCGAGATTCGTTGGCAACGATCCTACGAAGTTGTTCCTCCAAAGCTCGAGTACCCGTAATTTGGTCAGGTTGCCTAGCTGGCTGGGGATTGAACCGGTGAGATTGTTGCGCATCAAGTTCAACAGCTCGAGATTCTTCAGCTCAGCAATCTCCAATGGTATCTCCCCTGAAATTTGGTTATCGGAGAGATCGAGCATTACAAGAGTCTGAATGCTGCCGAGTTCCGGTGGGATCTTGCCGATGAAGTTGTTTCTGTACAGAAACACAGTGGTGAGCTTTCTCAGCTTACCCAATTCGGTAGGAATTTGTCCTCCCAGACTGCCAACAGCCAAATCAAGATACCGAATATTCGTCAGATTGCCAATCTCGGCAGGAATCTCTCCTTCGAAACCGTTGTATCCCAGTATTATCGTCTCTAGAGAAGTCATTCGGCCGATATTCTTCGGTAAATTACCAGTCAGGTTATTACCAGAAAGGCCAAGAAACTTCAGCTTCTGCAAATTACTGAATGATCCAGGGATCGACCCTTCGAAGAAACTCCCTCGAAAATCCAGACTTTCCAGCAACGTCGCATTGCCAAGATCCTCGGGGAGAAGCCCTGAGAAGTCATTGCTCGAAGCGTTGACCGAAGTCAAACCCGGAGCCAGTCCAAGTCCAGTAGGGAAGCTGCCAATGAAGTTGTTCATGCTGAAATCAACCATCGTCAAGGAAGTAAGATTCCCTAGAGATTCCGGCAATGCAGAAGCGAACCCATTGTTGGCAACGGAGAAAAAGGCGAGACCTTTCAGCTCCTGAATCCGATCCGAGATCCTCCCGGTGAGATTCATGTTGGAAAGGTCGAGCCTTTCCACAAACCCTCTAGAGTTGCAGCTCACCCCAGTCCACCTGCAGTGATTATTGCCTCCCAACGTCCAATCAGCCAGAAGATTCGAGGAATCGACAAGGCTCGATTTCATCGCGAGAAGAGCCGACACCTCATTGTGTATAGTAGCTCCCTTAGCTAAAACAGCTAGGGAGAAGCAGCAGCCAATGAAGAAAATCAACTTGCTGGCTTCCATTTTTCTTTTTGGTGAGATGGGTTTTGGTTTTTTGCTCCTAGTTAGCAGACATTTTCCAGAAAGGTCTGCAAAAAACCAGAGGAAGAATGGAAGCAGAAGAATGCAGATAGGGGGAAGCTTCTGTTTTAAGAAGGAACAATTGTTAGATGATTGATTAGATTCATGTGGGGTTGTTTGGGGATCTTAAACAGCTGATGGAAGGTTTCATCTTTCAATCAGTTGGCTGGAAAGCCTTTTGGAGTTATTGGAAATCAGGCAGACATTTGAACATGGAAAGGGAATGTGTTGTTCTTTAACTATTTCTTTTTCCCAGCCGAGTCAGAGTGGATGATGGTCAACTATAACTCTGATGTTCTTTTCCTTTTTCATTCATCTTTGAAACTGAATGAGCTTTTGGTACTTGTAATTTGGGAGTTTTTAGTTATCTGGTTTGTTACTTTACTGAGCACGTTTGGAGTACTGTACTGGGCCACTGGCATCTCTGTCAGTTCTGACTTCTGACTCTTGTTCATTAATTCTGTAATTTATGATTTTCTGAACTTTATCCTATCTTTATTCAAGATCGGTTTGAATCTCAATCTTCTCACTCACTTGGGTAAACCTCCATTTTAGTTATGAATTCATTATAAAGTTACGACTAAAAGATGAGAGATGATGCTACGTCGAGCAATGGCGTTGGATTAGGGCTAGGGCGAATCTAGGCCATTGCCTAGGGTGTTCCAATTTTAAAGTTACAACTTTAGTAAATCTTTTAATAGAAATTTTGGAGAGGTGTATTCCGTATTTCGCCTAATGTACTTTTAAATTGTCTCCAAATTTAAACTTTCACCATATAATTTTAATTTTCAAACTATCCTAATTCTACTATTAATGTCGAGAAAAGAGTTCAATCATTTCATCTTCACTATTATGTTATGCAAAATTTGGACCCCTACAATTATATTGTCCCACTAACTTGGTCCGATTTAATTAAATTTTAGACCTTTGCACATGCATCCAATCTGTCCTTGAGCAAATTGAATATTACGAAATGGTACTTTATTATTATTATTATTATTGAGGCATAAAAGAAACAAGGATGAAAACGATTCTTATAATAATAATAATTAAGGTTGGAATAATTAGGGCAATGAAAGGATAATAATTGCAAAACCCAATTTGGCAAAAAACAAAATTGGGGAAAGGCTGGAAGTCCATGTGAAAATCAAGCATCAAGCTCAAGCTCAAGGTGGGCACAGGCATGGCACTAAGAATCTTAAAACAAAATTATTATAAAATATATAAAGGTTTTGTATGGATAATCGTTGAGATATTTTTTTATGTTTATTTTTGTTTTCCATTTTATTTTATCCATGTATGTGATATGACTTGTTTAAGTTTTCGAATTATATATTAAATTTCGGTTTAATATCGATGTAAATGAGAAAAAGTAAAATGAAAACACATTTATATCACATTGGATAAATGAGCATTTGTAAAGTAACCCAATACTTGTAGTAAAAGGATGAGATGAGCAAGGTCAAATTAAATCAACCATAATCGATTAATGCCAAACTGTTCGGTTCAACCAATTCCCTTTCTTCTTCTTCTTCTTCTTCTTCTTCTTGTTCCTCATCGATTTCTCCCTTTTATTTCCTTTCTTGTTCTAATTCGAAGTACCGTTTGGCGGACATGTGGGAGAGAGTATCAAGTAAGAGGAATTCGGCGGCGGTTTCGTTGCCGGGGCCGGCGGCTTCTCTGGATTCCTGGATCAGCTTGGCGTAACCACCGTCGGTGTCCTATTTGAGAATGTCACGTTCTTGTTCGGCGGCCTTCTCTGCGAATATCTTGGGGTCTTGATCTTGCTCTCTCAAGGTTGAGAAAAAAAGTTGCCTAGACTCGTATCTATTATAATGGAAAACTATGGTAGATTATTAATAAACTTGACAATGTCAATCAATCATGCAATTATTTTTAAATATTACCAGAGCTTTCAGTTGCCGACTCAGGAGCTCTAGCAACCGAAAACTTCCCCGCGAACGGAGCTCCGACCCCTTTCTCGACAACGTTTTGTACACACTTCTTTCCCCTCAAAATTTTGTACACACTTTCTCTCGGCGATGTACACACCTTTTTTTCCGACAAACATTTTGTACACACTTATACCGACAAGGCACACACTTTTACCCGACAAGGTTTAGACTACGCCTTTTTCGACAAAAATTTACACACATATTCATACCTTTATAGTTTGTACTCGTGTATAGTCGTCTGAAGTTTGTACACGTGTACATGGCTTGGTACTTACTTACAAAAGCAAGGTACCCGTTTTTATACACACACCTTAGTAGTCGATCAGTCTATGTACACACCTTCTTTAACCGAGTACATGACATGTACACACTTTCTGTGAATAAGTATACGACTTGTAGCTGAATAGCTGAGGGCAATGTTTACAAGAAAGATAAAATGACCTATATACCCCTTCAATCTATCCGTTAGATCAAAGAAAATTCGATATGACGGTCCAGATACATTTGATGCCAGCAAGAACCTCCTTTGAATCCGCACTCCTGGCTAAAACCCAAACAGTCAAAATCGTAACTAAATCTCTCCCGATCCTAGATTTCAGGAATTATTTTATGAGAAAATCAAGGAGATCCATTCTTGTTTACTCCTCTTTGCATTTGGTAAACTCCCCCTCTTCTAATTTTTGTTAATTACTTTTCATACAATGGAGACGACGACGACGACGACGACGATGGCCGGCGGGGGAGAAGCAGAGTCGTTACACAAGCGGCACATGATCTGGAGCTTACTGTCCCAACTCTCCTTCAACCTATCAATCTTCCTCTTCAAACTCCCACCGTTCTCCATCCCAATCCTCATGATCGGCTGGATAGCCGCCATGGTATTCACATACACCCGCAACGATCCAACCCACCATAGCCCTAACCGAACCCGAATCGGACGATTCAAGAGGACTGCTCTTGAGGTCGCCTGTTTGCTAGCCGCTCTGGCGACGAGATACTTCTACGATCCGTACATCAACGTCGCCAACAAACAGCTCGAGACGTATTACTACGCTGTGTTGATCTTGGTCACGCATCAGGTTTATACGCATCTCAAGTCCTTCTGGGGAGTCCCTGATTTGAAATTCGGGGACCTCTGGTCGGTGATCGTGATGCAGAGCTTGGTTTATTGGATGCCGACGGAGCTGATGGCTGCTTCAACGCTTGCAGTGTGCTTCGCTGCGATTTCGTGTAGGTACGAGTCGTTGGATGATCGGGAGAGTGTCATCCCTGATCCGTTTGGGAGGTTTCTAGGGTTTTGTTTGGCTATTGCGGCGTTTGGGTATCCAATGTTTCTCTTGGTTCAGGGTTACCAGGTAAGTAATTGTTTATATCAATTGATTACGATTCTCTCCTGATTGTTTGGATCTAACTAATGGTGGAAGTTTGATACTGGGATTCGGATAGGGTCAGAGGATCTTGGATTCCCAATTCAAGAGTTTGAATTCTCTGAAAAGCTAATGTCTTTCTATTTGTCAGAAGATTACTACTGATACGAATTGTGTACAATTTCAGGAGGGTGTTGCTGGAGATGAGAAAAGATTGGGGTTGTTGGGATTGAAAGCTGAGGTACAGTCAGGGTTTAAGCACTCTTTGATGACGAGTTTGGTTCTGTTCTGCACTTTGATTGTGCAGTGGATAGACACTAAGGTCTATAAGGATGGATTGATGGAGAAGAAGATGAAGAAGAAGGAACAAGTGAATCCTGAGCCGATTGGGATTCATAAGGAGTCTGTGGAGCCTCTCAAAACAGCTGCTGGCACTGATTCTTCCCCTGAAGCCAAGACTGATTATGAAGTCCGCAAGAGTAAAGAAGAATGATAGTGCAGTTAGATCGATGGATTAGTCTGTGTAAGAAAGAAGAACACTTCTATAGATGTATAATCTCACTTGTAAGGTTCTACGATGGATGATTTTTTATTTGTAAAAGAGGGATTCAAGAGTGATTTTTTATTTGTTAATCCCAACAATTGAGAGTGATTTGAAGATCATAGGATTGGTTGTGCTATTTGTGAGGTTTGCCGATTCAGAAAATGTATGTTCGAATTTTGGACGTTGGGATCGATTTGGAAGTTTTCAACTGAATTCAGAGACGAAGAATGAGACTTCTCAGGAGATGATTCCGACTTTTTTCGTGATTTATAATTTAAGTGGATTGAAAATGAAGATGTAATTTGCGTCAATTCTAACTCGATTGTGATTCAGGAGTCGGTGAGACTACTAATTAGGGTTGTCGTTTTGCTTACCGTGGTACTATTTAACCGAAAAATTCATGTATTTGATAAATCATTGGATGAGAGAAAAAAATGTAAAAAAAATGATTTAACTAGTTTGACATATCTATAGCCAAATTAACCTAAAAAATAATCAAATCGAATCAAACCAAGTAACTAACCTCTCCTTAAAAGTGAATGATACAAATTTTCTAATCTCTCTTGGAGTCTCTGGAATTTGGTCAACAAACTCGTATGCTGATTGCAAACAGCCACCACCCTCGTAAGTCGTAAGCATACTAACCACACATTGCCAGTCCACTTAGACTTCATGACGACGAATCCCATACACTATGCTACACCAACTGCAAGGCCGTCAACACTTCACGAAATTTTGCACGAGCAATCGAGCAATTACTTGGATTAGTAGAATAGGCCATACGGACAAGACCATCGCAGCCTCGATTAATTATCAACGAATTATGTAAATATTAAGTAGTGAATTAATTAATTACTAATTACTCAAATGAATTTCCGATATGGTTGGGATAATAAGCCTACTACGACTCTGGGCCCACTACGACTCTGGCAAGCAAAATTGAAAACTTATAGAAATTCAAAATTTTGATTCGTCTTCAGTTCATTCAATCTCGATCCATCTTGTCTCCAGCTCCACACAAGGCAGTCGGCTCTCTCTCCTTCAGATTTCCCTTCGATTTGGATTCCGATTTTTCATAGCAGAGATAGACAGTGAGAAGTTTAGGAGAGGGGGAGGGGGATCGTAATGAAAATAGCGCCGCTATGTCTCCTGCTTGCGGTGGTCTTCCTTCACTCCGCAGCTGCGCTTCCACCGAAGAGAACCCAGAACGCTTACGTAACCCTCTTGTATGGGGACGAATTCTTGCTGGGAGTTAGGGTTCTGGGGAAGTCGATTCGGGACACTGGATCGAAGAAAGATATGGTGGCTTTGGTCTCTGATGGCGTCTCCGACTACGCCAAGAGGCTTTTGGAGGTAACAAAACTTCAAAATTCTGTTTTTTTGCTTGGTTTTAGTTGGTATGAGAGATTGAATTGTAACGTAAGAAGTTGGCTTGTTCAATTGGAAACCAGAATTCATTCAACTAACTTTTTTTTCATTTCCTCTGAATTTTAGCTAACTTATCCAATTAAGGAAATAAGTTGATTCAGGTCCAGTAGTTCGATTGGATCTCTTCTCATAAGGGCTTGTTTGGTAGACATTCATTCTAGTTGTGAAAGACTTGACTTTTCTGTGTGATAGAGATCGTCTATAGCTCTTTATTTACATCTCCATTCCGTTATTTATTGAACAGGCTGACGGGTGGATGATAGAGACGATTAGCTTGTTAGCGAATCCTAATCAGATTCGTCCAACAAGGTTTTGGGGCGTGTACACGAAGCTAAAGATCTTCAACATGACAAATTATCAGAAAGGTCAGTCTTTCCCCATCCATTTGAACAACATCCTTTACTTACAGCTCTGATAGATGTCTTTGGTCATCCTCTATTGCTGCGATTTGGTACTGCTCAGACTTCGGTCATTGTCTAATGTGTGCTGATGCTGGCACCTCGCTTCGAATGCAGTTGCGCTTGCCAATCCGTTAAAACAAATACTTCGATGCTTTGTTGTCCTGTTAGCTCCCATGCGAAATTTTAATTATTATTACCCTTGGTAGGCGGTAGTTTTCATGGCACCTCTATCTTATTGACCCCCCTGCAAATTTTTTGTGCAGTTGTATATCTCGATGCAGACACTATAGTGGTAAAAGACATTGAGGATCTCTTCCAGTGTAGTAAGTTTTGTGCCAACCTCAAGCATTCAGAAAGGTTGAATTCTGGAGTCATGGTGGTGGAACCATCCGAAGCACTTTTCAATGACATGTTTGCCAAAGTGAACACAATGTATTCTTACACAGGAGGTGATACATTTTTGTAAATGTACTTTGTTTCAAACTTAATTTAGCCCATCCATTATAGTTCATCGCTGTGTTCTAATTTCTCATTGCAGGAGATCAGGGTTTCCTGAATTCATATTACCCGGACTTTCCAAATGCTCGTCTCTTTGAACCTGGTTTATCAAAAGAAGAGAGGATTTCTAGGCCTGTACCTGATATGGAGAGGCTATCTACCCTTTACAATGCAGATGTTGGTCTCTACATGCTTGCTAACAAGGTGTGTACAAATGCTAGAGAAGCTGGTTCAATTCCCACTGACAAATTATTCTTGTTTCATGAATAGTGAGGGCTTTGGTTCTGATTGATAAAGTAGTCGTCCCTGCATATTTCTTATAAACATACATTTTTTCCATGGATTCATTGTATTTCATTCTTCCCATACAGTGGATGGTTGATGAGAGTGAACTCCGTGTTATACACTATACTCTTGGTCCCCTTAAACCTTGGGATTGGTGGACTTCCTGGCTGCTGAAACCGGTTGACGCGTGGCAGGTAAACTTTCCTAATCCTTGCAAGCAACATTTACAAAATTAACTATTACATCCTTTTCACCTTGATTGACTTATGTTGTCTATTGCAAATTGATTTGGCTCCTAATGCGTCCTTGCTTGTTTGTTGCATAATACCCTGATTACTGCTGGATTATTATGCATTGCTTTTTTGGTGTCTGAAAGTTGCTTTGGTAGCAAATACTGAAAGTGGGGATTAACAAAGGCCATTTCTTTGCTGCAGAACATCCGTGTGAAACTTGAAGAAACCCTCCCTGGCACAGGGGGTGGCAAGAATCCCAAAGACCAACTACTTGTCAAATTTCTTTTCTTTTTGCCGCTATGTGCCCTAGCCTTCTGTTACTATCAATCTTCTATTCAGGTCCGTTTATTGCACTTCTTTTCTATGTACTGTTCCAGATAGTATATTGGTTTGAACCCTCTTAACGGTGTCATCTTATGGCCAGGCTCGCTTGTTCTGTAGGAATTCTGTATACGAACATATCAGACACTTGTATTACAAGATAAGATCGAATGGAGCTCTTGCCTACAATGGTGTTTCTTCATCATTGCCCATCAGTTATACGCAACAGGTCAATACCGCGTTTATGTGCAATCTCCAAATGAAATGGTCGTCTTTCCTTTGTCAGTTTGTCAGCTAAATCTGGTTTTACTTTGGTTCACAGTGCAAGTTCCCTGCTTATCTCGGCGGACTTTCTATAGCTGCATGTTTCATGGCTGCATTGATGTCCCTCGCGTTTAGTATGGCCATCGTGCCACATCAAGTAATGCCATGGACTGGTTTGCTTTTGATGTATGAGTGGACCTTCACAATCTTCGTGGTTTTATATGGAGGTTTTCTCCATTTGATCTACCTATGGGGAAGGAGAGCAGCGATGCAAACAGCATCACCTTCCTCTGATTCTGAATCATTCTATGACTCGGGAAAAGGTTTTTTCTTTTCCCACCCGCTTACATATCCAGATGCTATGGTTCCCTTTTCAAGTTGGCTGATTCATTCGTGTCTGGAACAGGTCATCAGCGGCTGGCTTCATCTCGTGAACTTGATGCAGGGTACTATTGGCTAGGGATGGCACTTTTGGCCGTTGGAGTCCCGGCTTTGCCCCATATTGTCGGTGTTACTGCACTATTCGCGAGGTTAGTACTTCTCATTTGCATTTAAAATCTATCCCGTAAAGATTATCCAACAGAACATCGTTAGTTTGGCTGGAAAATCCTCATAAGGGTGTTGTCTGTGTGTGTACAAACAGGTTGGGGCTGATTGTTGCTGGAGGGATGATTCTTGCATCGTTCATGACATATGCAGCAGAGCATCTTTCAATCAGATCGTACTTGAAAGGCTTTGAAGACCGGGATTTAACACGAGGGAGGAGCTTGTGTTTTGCATGATTGACTGACAGTGAGTGTAGTTTAGCTTCTTTTCTGGGATCGTTTTGTGTACTATCGAAAGTGATTTTATTGACATGTAACATGCTACGATTGATCTGTATGTTATAGAAATGCCATTTGGTGGTAATTGATAGTGATGAGTGAATTTCAGTTGTGCTAGTCCATTTTCCAGATGTAAATGCTTGAATTTTGACGCTGTATAATAGTTCGAAAGTTTGGGTTTTTGGTCTTTCCCAATCGTTGTGTCTAAGTGTGCCTTTTTTCTGATCGTTAGACGAGGCAAGGAGATAGAATCTGAATTTCGTTCGCCATTGAGAGTCTCGAGCTCGAAAACGTGTCTGAGGTTAAGAAGTTAGCCCATCAGTACACAATTAGGCTAGTAGACATCCAAATACAAACAGAAGCAAAGATTCACCAATCCTTAATTGCCTAATGATTTCTGCACGATTCTGTAAGTGGCATAGGCATCAATAGCAGCATTCTCAAGCTCCTCCAAACTGAGAGGCTCATCGCACAAGTTTGACCAATACAAATTCGCCGGCTTCCGATTAAAAATCAAGTGACTTTTTTGAATCAAAATCCGGTCTTTCACAAACTCTCAAAGCATCTCGAACCGAAAATAACTTCTTCAGCGAACTAGACTATCCCAAAATCAAGGCATCTATCTCAGCCCAGCTAGAAACTGTGTACAAAGTCCCAGACAGGCTCTCCCCCATAGAGCAGTGGCAGCTTCCTTCACTACTACATTCTCTCTGCTTTTCCAGTACTCCCCGGAACAACGGTACGAAAGAAATCCCGAACCGACTTCCTACTGTTCTTAGGCTCGAGCTAGAACCGATAACAATCCCTACATCTGCTTGAAGCAGGCAGAGCAAGTCACCCACGGAGTCCCCGATGTAAACAGTGCGATTCCTTTTATCGTCTTCGTAATTCTTCTTCAATATGTCCCGGAAAGCTTGGACCTTGTCCAATGGGGACTCGACCTTGTTGACAATCTCTCCGGTGGTTACTGATTCTTCGATAATCAGGTCATTTGCATGAACAGTGAGAACATCCAAACCCTCTGCTTAACAAAAATTATACATGTGTTGGGATTAGTTCAGATGAATGTATGGATACATATCCACAATCTCAAAAGTGAGATACCTGATGAGAAAGATGATCTAATGAGATCAGCACACCAACAAAATGACAGCACATGTACATTTGAATTCAGCTTCTCGTTCCCTGCGATTTTCCGGAAGAAACTGCTGCAGCCATCTTGAAGAATCATTCTCTCGCCGGCTTGTTTTATGTCTTTGAGATTCATACCTTTGAGGACTCCTGACTTGATCACTCTAGAGTTTGCTCTTTTTTCAAATTCTGATAGTTTCTCAAGTGCTTTACTGATAGCTTCATAGTTGAACTCCACTGACAAAACATTAGAAATTCAGTAGACTTGAGGGAGTAACAATATAAAAAGCAGACAGAGAGCCCTTATAAGTAACGTCAAGGATGTCAAAGATTAACCTTTTTTAGAGGGTAATACGCTTTCCATGCACTGTTCATACTCCTCTGTATACTGTGTAGAGAGAAGCCCCCATGTGTTCTTCAACTCTGCTCGAGTAATTTGATTTTCAGTTATGATAGCAATCTCAGCCAAGACTGCACATGAGTCCACAACAGTACATGTCAAATCAAAATCAGTGAAAATCACAAGGCGATCTTTGCCAGGGTTGTGCTCTTTTGTCAAAGGCACTACAGTAGGCTGAACGATTGGCTGTGCACTGAAGAACTCGGTTTCAAGTTTCATGGCTTGCTGATAAAGCTTCTGAATGACATCTAGCTCTTCTCCTGTCAAAGAGACAGTAAGTTTATCCAGCAAGTCTTCAGTTTGAAAAGCAGATGCCTAGATTCAAAACAATGGCAATGGTCGAGAAATTGAGTTAAATAGGGATATCATGTGTCCTCTTTCCATTTTTCCGATATAAATGACCCATATGATCAACGAGAAACAGCCAGTGAAAGGAACTTACTTGAAAACCATCACACGAATAATTTTCAATCCACTTCTTATATGGGTGGCTGCCAAAAGTTGCATCGACAAACGCTTGTAATTCCTTCCCCAGAAAAGCATAAAGCCGCATGCAAGGTGTCATGGCACCAAGAGTGTAAGCCGCAACTTTTGTCCTCTCCAAAGGAGTAGCCAGTTTACTAGGACCATTCACTCCTTCAATTTTTCCAGATGCTGTAGCCAATAAGAACTCTGTGTATCTGACAGTTGCAGAATTTGCAACAACTTCCTTCGCAGGGTCAATACCCCATTCCTGCACAATCCAATATGTTAAAGATGAAAAGACGAGGACAAAAAAGTTAGCTGACATAAATATCAGAAGAATACCAACCTGCACAAACGAACTATGCATCTTCAGCTCCTCCAGAACAGCCGTTCTCAAGTCAGCAATGGCTAGCTTTGCATCACCACCATCAACGCATTCTTCAGCTAATTCATATCTAAGACATGTAACCAAGATAAACATTACATTCCATTCAACAACCATGATTAGCATCCTAGTCTAACTCTGTTGGCAATAAGAAGACAAAAAGTCGGAACCACAGTAGAATAGTATCTGAATCTGAATTTGAAGTTTTGAAAAATGACTAGCAAACCAAAAAATCTTTGCCAAGCAACAAAGAAAAATGAAATGGAACATACGCATGAGCAAAGGCTTTGAGGAAGTGGAAGTCCTGAGCGATGTAATGCCTGAAGCTCTCAATCTTCAAATTACCGGTAGCCAAACACACAAAGAAAGGAGTATACATCGCGAAATGCAATTCGCGGCGGGACTTGATCCACGCCTTGGCCGCAAACCCGTCCTCGGAGTTGCTGCTGCCGGGAGTAGTTGCGGAGGCGCTGGACATGGCGGAGGAGGATAGCAGATTTGAAAGGCTCGGTAGCATGGTAGGGATTGAGAAGGATCGCCGCCGCAAGGTGGCCGGTAAGCAAGAGGAGGAGGATAAGAGACCAGTCGATCGACGGGCGGCGACGGCGGGAGGGAGATGGATGAAGCGACTGAATAGCAGGGTGGTGAGTGGGGTCAACGAAAGCATGTCAGCATCAGGCGAAGTTCGCAGGGCTGAGAGCTATGAATTTGGAGAGAATTTTGGCGCTTTTCTTGCAGTAAGGATAGAGATAGGACGAAGAAACTTAGACTTGTGGTCACCACCAAAATTAGTCATTATTTGCATTTTGGTTCTTTCTCTTTTCCGAGGCATTCACAACTTTCACGATTTATGTGTGCCATCCTTGTGCAGAGTCATGTTAATTTTCTCTGTATCGTTCTAATTTTATCGGAATTATTATGTCAACAGATCTGATTGTATACCCTCTGCACCAAATGTACCAATTAGGACTAGGAATTGCCGATAATAATATACGGTTAGACCGAACCGATCAAATGATCTACCAGTAGGCTTGGTAACTGTTCCAATCAGTGGCGGTTAGTGCATATCCACTACCTAACCGCTTCAAGAACGGTTCTGAAGAAAAATCATCAAATTTGACCATTCGGGTTTGATTTAATACCATTAATATATTTAATCAGGTTGCGGTTTTAACCGTCGGGTATTATTAACCAAACAAACCAACCTTAATGACCGTTACAATATAATCGTTGGACCAACCCTATGACGCGCCGCATATTTTACGGTATAAACACACATTATAGGTTTCAATTTGACTGTTTAAATAATTTTTAATTTAATCGTGCCTAAAATAAAATTTTCGTCAAAAATAATCTATAAAAATAATTTAATTAATCTTAAAATAAGGTAAAGCAAATTCACAACGGGTATTGGACAAAAACTACCGATATATATGGGCACTCGTAATACACATACTAAGTAGCCCAATATAACAATCCACCGATATAACCAATGATCAACTCACACGATTATTCAATCTAAAACTAACAATATATTAGCAAGTTATGTTTTTTTCCAAAATCTATGATCAACCCGCCCAATATAACAAGTAGTTGGGTTAATTTTGACCTACTCAAGTATTTGGTTTGGTTGAGTTAGATTCATAGGTTTTTTTTACTTTCTAAGAAATTTTATGAATTTTTTTTTTCAATCACATGTGTATTGTAGTATTGGTGTAATTGATCTTGAATTTAGAATAATTTGAGTAAGTAATTGATTAGGTTGGTTTAGATAGTTTTAGATTTGTAGCTTTGTTGAACTTATATTAAAAATGTGAAATAAGAAAAAGGAACTACATTAAATATATATATATGTGATAAATTATTATAAAAGCCATAAATATTATGTTTATGAAAATGGTTATACCATAGTCCATACATCTTTAAATTAAGCGAAATATTTTATGGATCCGGCCAATAGGCCGGCTAGAAAGCTAGTTAACTCTATAACAAGATAATCCATACCGTATCATACCGGTCGGTTCGATCGGTTGAACCGGGTACCGGCCACCTGTCCAACATGGCACAGCATTAATTTAACAAGGTTTTCGTTTGAATGTTGTACCGTAAATACCGTCGTACCGAATTTGTACCGGCCGGTTATAACAAAACCGCCCTTTACAATAATTCAACAAAAAATTACTGTGTCTTATACTTTCATTTAATTAAATAATAAAAAAAAACAAATTTGCCACAAAGGGCTAAGCCCAATAGCCCACAACATCATAACAAGAACATATTATGTTTAGAATTTAGTTTAATGCTTTAAATTGACTTTTTAGGGTTGATTGTACACATTCTGAAATTAAAAAAATTCTGATTCAGATTTCTGAAATGAAATTTACTTCCTACGTTTGATAGACACAACGACGGAAGGACTTTTCCAAGTCCACATCAGTCGACTCAACGGCCGGCGTTCGAAGTCTTGGTTTGGAAATCTTTTGTCGTCGTCCGTACTCGTAATCTTGTACTATACTCAGTCAGAAGACAGTCTAGACGTTTCAAACCGAGGTATGCAAGCATCAAACTATTTTGTTTAATAACATGCATAGTTCATGATTGCACTTTTCAATTACGAACACAATCGTCATTGAAAATTATTTAGTTGCTTACTGTCCTACTCAAGTTTGCAATTTTACAGTACACTCTCTCTTTCAATTTTACCCAAATTTGTTTATTATGTAACTATGTTCTATTGTCTAGTTTGTCATTGGTTTTAAATTTTGATTACTTTGTTTTCTATTGCAGTGAACAATGGGAAGTCAACCATCGGATAATCAAGCATCAAATAATCCATCAATAGAAAAATCTATTTCTAGAGCAAGTGTCTAAAATAAAACTGATCCAGTATGAGGGTACGTCAATCTAAGAATTAATGGCAACAAAAAAGTATTTATTTGTTTGTGTTGTGCTACAGAGTATAAAGGTGGAGGGATTACTAGGATAAAGAAACACTTAGTTGGAATTCGTGGAGATATTACATCTTGTACAAAAGTTTTTAAGGAGGTCCGGAAAGCAATGCTGAAAATCTGAATGATTTTAACGAAAATCGTAAAGAAGTTGTGGCTAAAAAAAAACTTTTAATGAGATAACAAGGGAACATACAACTGGAGTTGGAAATCCTTCAACCTCGAATACTTCTTTACTTCTTCTTCTTATACCACAACAACATATTGAAAAACCTTCATTCACATTTGTTCAACAAACTTTAAAAAGTGCTTTGTATGAAAAGAATCAAACTATAATTATAAAATTTTAATAAAATCAATTCAATCAACCAACAACCTAAGATAAAATTATTTCCCCTATATATGCTGCCGCTGCACGGAAGCCGGAAATCAACCTGCTCAACCGCCGCCATGTTGTACGACCGAGACCGACCATCCCCTTCCACCGTCACCTCTCCAATCACCGATTTTCCAGAACACCTAATCCACACACATAATCTCCATCCTCCCTCAACCATCTGTCGCACAGCTCTACCTTGCCTCCAAACGCTTTCGACTACAAAAATATTAGTTTGAATTTCCAGCAGTTTCCAACCAGATGCATGCAAAAATTAAGTCAATTTGGAAAATTTCAACAATAACATAACATCAAGTAAAAATGATTTTTAACTTTACTTGGCCATTAGTTGCAACGGTTATCATAGTAAAACTTATTTTTAGTCATTTCCAACATGTATGCCACATATTAGCCAATTTGAAAATTTTGAAACTTTATTGTGAAAATTATCAAATTTCCATAGTTTATAACACATGGAAATTGACCAATTTTGACATGAAAATTAAAAAATTTCAAATTAGTTAATATTTGACATGCATGTTGGTAATTGATAAAAATTGAGGTTTCACCAATTTAAACCTTTTAAATAAAATCAAAAAGAAATTAAAATATATTTTTCTTTTTGGTTTTGTTTGAAAGGTTCTGTTAGTATTGCCTTTGAAAATCAACCATTTTGACATGAAATTTTAAATTTTTTAAATGAGCTAATATTTAACATGCATATTGGAGATGCCTAAAAAATCAAGTTTCGTTATCGTACGTACCTCTATAAATAATGGTCAAATGAAGTTAAAATTTAATTTTACTCGGGTGTTAAGTTAGTGTTGAACAAAATATTTTTTTAACTTCATTTGATTATTATTTGAAGGGCTTAACATGGTGAAACCTTGATTTTTTGCCATTCCCAACATGCATGCCAAATATTAGCTCATTTAAAAATTTTCAATTTCATGTCAAAATGGTCGATTTCCAAAGGGAACACCTATGGAAATGGACTATTTTGACATTAAATTTTTAAATTTTTAAATCGGCTAATATTTGACATGCATGTTGGAGACGACTAAAAAATCAAGTTTCATTATGGTACATACCTCTATAAATAATTGTCAAATGAAGTTAAACATTAATGTTACTCTGTGTTAAGTTAGTGTTGAACAGAATATTTTTTTAACTTCATTTGACTATTATTTGAAGGGTTAACATGATGAAACTTCAATTATTGCACATTCCCAGCATGCATGCCAAATATTAGCCAATTTGAAAATTTTCAATTTTCATGTCAAAATTGTCAATTTCGAAAGAGGTTAACCTATGGATATAGGCCATTTTAACATGAAAATTTTCAAAATTTCAAATCGACTAATATTTTACATGTATGTTGGGGATGGATAAAAATTCAAGTTTTATTATGGTACCTCTATCAATAATGGTCAAATGAAGTTACAAATCAATTTTACTCGGTGTTACTGTTGAACAAAATATTTTTTTTACTTCATTTGACTATTATTTGAAGTGTTTAACATGGTGAAACCTTGATTTTTAGTCATTCCCAACATGCATGCCAAATATTAACCCATTTGACAATTTTCAATTTTCATATCAAAATGTCCGATTTCTAAAGGGGTTAACCTATGGATATGAGCCATTTTGACATGACATTTCAAAATTTTCAAATCGGCTAATATTTGCAATGCATGTTGGAGATGGCTAAAAAATCAAGTTTCATGATAGTATCTCTATAATGCACATTCCTAAGGAAATGGGCCATTTTGACATGAAAATTTCAAAATTTTCAAATCAACTAATATTTGACATGCATGTTGGGGATGGCTAAAAATTCAAGTTTTATTATGGTACCTCTATCAATAATGGTCAAGTGAAGTTAAAAATCAATTTTACTTGGTGTTACGTTAGTGTTGAACAAAATATTTTCGTAACTTCATTTGACTATAATTTGAAGGACTTAACATGGTGAAACCTTGATGTTTTGCCATTCCAAACATGCATGCCAAATTTAGTCCGTTTAAAAGTTTTCAATTTTCATATCAAAATGTCCTATTTCCAAAGGGGTTATCCTAAGGAAATGAGCGATTTTCACATAAAATTTCAAAATTTTGAACCCTCTAATATCTGACATGCATGATGGAGATGGATAAAAAATCAAGTATCATTATGGTATCTCTATAAATAATGGTCAAATAAAGTTAAAAATCAATTTTACACGGTATTATAGTGTTGAACAAAATATTTTTTAACTTCATTTGACTATAATTTGAAGGGGTTAACATGGCGAATTCTCGATTTTTGTCCATTCCCAACATGCATGCCAAATATTAGCCAATTTAAAAATTTTAATTTTCATGTCAACATGGACGATTTCTAAAGGGATTAACCTATGGATATGGGCCATTTTGACATGACATTTTAAAATTTTCAAATCGACTAATATTTGCAATGCATGTTGGAGATGGCTAAAAAATCAAGTTTCATGATTGTATCTCTATAAATAATGGTCACATGAAGTTAAAAATCCACTTTACTAGGTGGTATGTTAGTGTTGAATAAAATATATATTTTAACTTCATTTGACTATTATTTGAAGGGTTTAACATGGCGAAACCTCGATTTTGGGTCATTCCCAACATGCATGTCAAATATTAGCTCATTTCAAAAAAAATAATTTTCATGTCAAAATGGACGATTTCTCAAAGGGGTTAACCTATGAAAATGAGCCATTTTGACATGAAAATTTTAATATTTTCAAATCGACAAATATTTGACGTGCATGTTGGGGATGTCTAAAAATTCAAGTTTTATTATGATACCTCTATCAATAATGGTCAAATGAGTTAAAAATCAATATTACTCGGTGTTTTGTTAGTGTTGAATAAAATATTATTTTAACTTCATTTGACTATTATTTGAAGGGTTTAAAATGGTGAAACCTCGATTTTTGGCCATTCCCAACATGCATGCAGAATATTAGCCCATTTGAAATTTTCAATTTTCATGTCAAAATGGTTGAGTTCCAAAGGAGTTATCCTATGGAAATGAGCGATTTTGACAGAAAATTTCAAAATTTTCAAATCGGCTAATAGTTGACATACATGTTGGAGATGCCTAAAAAATCAAGTTTCATTATGATACATACCTCTATATATAATGGTCAAATGAAGTTAAAAATCAATTTTACTTTGTGATCAATGTATTTTGTTCCAACAATCATGTCCGGGTGTATCAGAACAAAATGGATTAGTAGAGCAGAAATATCGCCATGTCTTGGATCTCACTCGTGCACTACTTCTTGAATCCAAGGTCCCGTCACATTTTTGGCTTGAAACTATTCGGACAGTAGTTTACTTGATTAATCGACAACTCACCTTGGTTCTTGACAACAAGTCTCTGTTCGAGGATCTCTATGGGAGAGCACCATATATCTCTCTCAATTTCGTGTCTTTGGATCAACATGCTTTGTTCTGCTTCCAAAGAAAGATCGAACTAGACTCATGGCTAAGACGGCTCGACGTGTCTTTATTAGCTACACAGATCAACAAAAGGGATATCTCTGTTACGACCTACTACAACGGGGCATCTATACGGCCAAACAGATTGGCCACTGTATCGGCTCCATGTCAAAAATGCATTTCTCCATGTCACCTTGAAGGAGACAGTATAAATGGAATGTCCATCTGGCTTGGACAATGCCTGGTGATGATGTCTGCTTGCTAAACCGGCGTCTCTGTGGCCTCAAACAGGCTCCTCGTGCCTGGTTTGAGACCTTTCAATCTCTTATTTTGCAATGAGGATTTGTGCAGAGCTGTAATGATCCATCCTTGTTCACAAAGATAACTCTGAAGGAATCACGATCCTTCTTCTTTATGTTGATGACATGATTTTGACTGGGAGTGATAAAGATGGGATAGCTCAGATAAAAGGAATTCTTCATGACCACTTTAAGCTTAAGGAGTTAGGTGACCTTTCCTACTTCTTGGGTCTCCAGATCACTCGTTCTACTAGTGGTATTATTGTCTCTCGAAAGAAATATATTGAGGATCTTCTTCAACTTGCTCGTATGGCCGATTGCAAGTCTGTGCCACTTCCATGGAACTAAATCTGAAACTGGGACAGGATGATGGTGATCTAGTTTCTGACCAAATCTCTACCGTCGTCTCGCCGGCAGTCTCATATATCTTACCTCGACTCGTCCTGATATTGGTTACGCAGTGCAGCCTATTAGTCAATTTCTGGCTGCTCCCCAGACTTCTCATCTAGCGGCTGTCTACCGAATCTTACGATTCCTGCGTGGGACTTATGATGTTGGGCTGTTTTTTCCAAGCACTGGCAGCTCGCATGTCTCGGCCTACGCCGAGGCAGATTATATTGGCTGCATCGACATTCGCCGGTCTACATCAGGGTGGTGTGTCTGGTATGGTGATGCTTTTGTCTCTTGGCGTTGTAAGAAGCAGGATCGTGTGGAAAAATCATCTACTGAAGCGGAATACAGGTCTATGTCGGATGTATGCTCTGAAGTGGTTTGGCTCATTCATCTACTTGGGGAGTTGGGAGTCACAGTTCCTCCTCCTGCCCATTTGTTCGGTGACAATACCAGTGCAATTCAAATTGCTACAAATCTTGTCCTTCACGATCGTACCAAGCACGTTGAGACTCACATTCATAACATCTGAGATCTTGTTAATGATGGTGTGATCAAACTCTTCTATGTCACTTCTGAGGACCAGATTGCGGATCTGCTTACAAAGGCTGTTCCAACTAGTCGACATTGGTTCTTGTATGATAAATTGAGGTTGCGTAGCCACCATCAATTTGGAAGGGGCTGTTAGTATATAGGACTCGGGTTTCTTAAGGGTAGTTTTGTTTTTTAAGGGTAGTTTTGTAATGTTGTATCTCTTAGTTAACCCTAGTGCCTCTCCCTTTGTATATATAGCTCTGTTGCCGTTTCTGTGGGGTGATGGCTACTTTTGGTCTCCTCTCATTCTTGATAATAAGAGATTTCTTCTTTTCTATGGACTAGTCGATCATTTTGATCGAAAACCACGTTATCTCATGTTCTGTGTTTTATTCTTACTCGATCGTGATGTCTACAGCTTCTTCAAACAAACCCAACCTTTACTCTCTTCTGGAATAGCTACATAGAATGTTTTACCGTTGCTACAAGTCTCTGTTAGTCTAAGGTAGCGAGCAGATTTCAACGTGAACGAGCTGATCGAGATAGATCTAGGACCTAAGAGGAGCCGGTCTCCAGTTGTTGATTTCCAGAGTGCAAAGGAAGTTGAAAATCCAAATAAGCTGCTTGCTATCCCGGTAGATGAAATGAGATGCTCCTTCCCTAGCTAGCTGAATTTTAAACTCCGAGCCTCGGAATCGTCTACTTGAAGTGATTTCCAAACAATACTCTCCGATGAAGACATACCTTTTGTATTGATCTTCCAAACTTTACAAATTCTCCAGAGAACCCTGAGAAGAAATGGACGAAACCTCTCCAGGGAAAATCTCTCGCCCTCTCTCTCATCTTTTCAGTTCGAAGCCATTGCTATTTTATTAAATGTTATTTGTGAAAGTTATTAATTATCCGCATATAAAACTATAACAACTAGCCCGAACTCGAATCAGAACCATTCTGAATACCCTAACCCATGTTTCGAATATATTATTGCTAAATTCATAGATTTTCTGAAAAGTGTGAAAATCATATAGTTATCGTTGATGATTAATACGATACGAGTTATTTTAATCTTATGATTCATTGCAGTCCTGAAGACGAACGATTGGGTTCCGGGGATTTCACTGGTCCGCAAAGTATCTATACATTAATATGACTTAATTTAAATTATATTTTTCTAAATCTCCAACCACACAGTACAAACAATTTTAATGGGTATGGTTATTGAAGAGATTATAAAAGTCAAAAGACGACCATACGTTTAATTTTGTTTTTGACCTACTGTTACACTTTAATTAATTAATAAATCTCTACCTCTCCGGAAAAACACAAAACCTTTTATTAATTAACTAATCAATCATACCGCGCCACATCATCAAATCAACAGGCTAATAATAGAGGACGCCACATCAGCAACGTTACGTACAGCGTTATTCATGTCAGTCAACGGCGACTTCGCTCCTTGAAATCCACGCTCGCACGAATCGGACTTGTTTCCAGCGTCGTTCATCGCTCCTTCTCCGGCACCCGGGTTCCCTACACGAACCGCCTTGATCGCCACGCTGACGTCAACATCGACGACGGCCTTATACTTGTCGGCGCATTTCATCAGCGGCTCCTTCAACGTCGGATTGCCTTTAAGCAGCCGCTGGATTTCCTTCATCACGAGATAAAATAAAAGGACTCAATTACTATAAGTCATTTTACTGAAATACCCCGGGGTTGGAGAATTAATTACCTCGGAAGTTGCGGCGGCCTTGTTGCTGACTACGTCTATCATTATGAGGGCGAGGGTCTGGACGTCATTTGCTTTCGGGCCGCGGGTGTCGGCGGTGAGGGAGGATACGCAGAGGTTGTAGTCTGGGGTTTGCTTGCATGTTTGTGTGATGAGATTGCTGGCGGCGGCTACGACGGAGGAGGAGGCATGGGTGGTGGTGGTTGTTATGATGAGGAGAAAGAGGGCGGCGGAGGTCAGAGCGCCGGTGAGTTGTGTTGGGTGTGGCGCCATTGTTTGTGGTTGGAATTTGGTGATGTGTTTGCGAAGAGACGACTGTGGCGGTGCTTCATATACTGAGTTGTTTGTTGATAGGTTCACATTTTAAAGGTTTGTTATGGGTGTAGTAACAAATAAAACTAGAAACGTCTAAAAAGAAAACAAACAAAGTGGCAATATCATAAATACTATAACTTATTACAATACCAAATTTATCCGAGTTCATTGACACGTGGTGCATGTCACGTATATTCAGGTTAGAGGACAACAACAGAGATTGAGTAGTACTAGTTCAGCTACATGGTTTGCGGTATGCGAACATCAACTACATTTGGGTTGTACTAGTTCAAATCCATTTGGGTTGTAATTGTTTCGAAATTTTGATTTAAATTTGACTCAATACATATTTTGATTCAGGTTTCGTTATTAGGGTCATCTTTGTCGCGGTACACATAAGCAAACCCTCCGTACCTAGTCAAATCCATTCCTGCCACCTCATATTGACTTTTATTTCTTTCAACACCCTATTTGGCTTTGGGATTTTTATTTGGGTTTCCCACTGTTGAAAAATTCTTACACTGCAAGTGACTTATTGGACAAGTTCCGAGCCCAATAGACTTGATAATTATGAGCCCAGTACCAGATGACGCATTGATGCTCATTAGTCTAACCATAGCCCATGAAGCTTGTTACCATTTTAAATTCTTTTTATTCGAACTCGATACTCTCAGATATTAACATACAATTTTACTAGTCGAACATTGAATTATTCTAATTTTTTTCATATTAAAATCATTAAAGGTGTATTTCTAAATTACATGTACTATTTGGTATTTGTTATAAAACTACGAACAAAGAAGAGAACAAGAACATGGGAGGAGAAGTACTTTCTTATTGAGGTGTATAGAATGCTACAAATGAGAGCTCTATTTATAGGCTCATGAAATCATAACCTACACTCTCTAATATTATTACACATAAAAGAGGGGAATGAAATACATTGAATCATACACATAAAGGAGGGGAATAAAATACATTAATCATAGAATGAGAGTTACACAATTGGGCATTCACTACATTATTATCTTCATAACACTCCCCCTTGAATGTCCATTGGTTAACGATATACATCATTTTTTGAATACGCGTTTGATACTGCCTCGTTAAAAACCTTACCAGGAAACCCAATGGGAAAAACCATGGTTAAGGGAAAAGAGTGCAAAGTGCGTATCAACTCCCCCTAATGATGATATCAATTGAAGTCCCTCGCCGCCGAACTCCAATTTTCCGAACTAGTCTCTCAAATGTTGATGGCGGAAGAGCCTTAGTGAATAAATCAGCCAAGTTATCACTTGAACGTACTTGTTTGACAAGTAATGTCACCATTCTTTTGAAGGTCATGAGTGAAGAAGAATTTAGGAGAGATATGTTTTGTTCTATCTCCTTTGATGTATCCCTCTTTCAATTGTACGATGCATGCAAAGCATTATCTTCATGCAAGGGTGTCGGAGCCATCTTTTCAGAAGTTAATCCACACGAACTTCGAATATGTTGAATTATAGACCTCAACCAAACACATTCACGACTAGCCTCATGTATTGCTAAAATCTCAAAGATGGTTAGATGATGTGGCGGTAAGTGTTTGTTTCACGGAGCGCCAAGAAATTGCCGTATCACCACATGTGAATAAATAACCAGTTTGTGATCGGCTAGTATGAGGGTCGATAGGTATCCAAAGATTCGCATATCCTACCAAATCGCTTTTGAGTCATTCGAGAAGAATAATCCCATATCTTGTGTTCCTTGCGTATAGCGAAGTATATGTTTAACACCATTCCAATGTCTTCGTGTGGGAGAAGAACTATATCTTGCTAATAAATTAACGGCAAATGATATGTCGGGTCTTGTATGACCGGCAAGGTACATTAGTGCACCGATTGCACTAAAATAAGGTACTTCAGGACCAAGTAGTTCTTCATCACTTTCCCGAGGTCTAAAGGGATCTTTTTTCACATCTAGTGATCTGACAACCATCGGGGTACTCAATGGGTGTGATTTATCCATGTAAAATCGTTTCAACACTTTAGTAGTGTATCCTTCTTGATGTACAAGAATACCGTTTGGTAGGTGCTCAACTCCGTAAACCAAGACAATATTTTGTCCGCCCCAAATCTTTCATCTCAAATTCCTTTTTCAAGCAGTGTGATTGCTTTTGTAAGCTCATTTGGAGTCCCAATGATATTTATGTCATCAACATAAACCGAAATGATAACGAACTCGGTTCCTAATCTTTTTAGGAAAACACATGGACATATCGGATCATTTGCATATCCTTCTTTGATCAAATATTCACTAAGGCGGTTATACCACATTCTGCCAGATTGTTTCAATCCATATAAGGATTTATTCAATTTGATCGAATAACGTTCTCGAGAACTTGATTTGTAAGCTTCAGGCAAATGAAATCCTTCAGGATTTTCATATAGATGTCGTTATCAAGTGATCCATATAAATAGGCAGCTTACGACATCCATGAGACGCAAATCTAATCCTTCTCGAATTGCTGACTGATCAAATAACGAAAAGTAGTTGCATCCACCACAGGAGAATATGTCTCCTCATAATCAATTCCGGGTCTTTGTGAAAATCCTTGGGCAACAAGGCGTGCCTTGTACCTCGTAATGTCACCATTTTCATTACGTTTTCTTACAAAAACCCATTTGTACCCGACGGGGTTGACACCATCAGGTGTAAGGACCACAGGTCCAAAAACTTTTCGTTTTTCAAGAGAATGTAATTCTGCCTTAACTGCGTCATTCCATTTTGGCCAATCCTTTCGTTTTTTGCATGCATTCATGGATTTTGGCTCATAATCCTCATTTTCATTAATAACATTCGCCGCTGAATTATAAGCAAAAATTTCATCGATGTTAACCGTATTGCGGTTCCATTGTTTACCATCCAAGACATAGTTGATTGAGATCTCATTATTTTCAATATGTTCGTGTACTCGATGCTGTTCTTGTGCTGATATATCAACAATGTTTGGTAGCTTATCCTCGATTGGACCATCTTGATTTACAGCTCCTTTTCTTTTTCGAGAATTTTTATCTTTGGAACCGATAGGTCTACCACGCTTCAGACGTGCTTTAGACTCATTTGTATTTTCATGATGTCCAATAGGGACATCTACTCTTGATGGAGCATTCATTGCCGGAACATGAGATTTGGTTACTCGATGTGGGTCAAGAAAAGCGTCCGGCGCTTGATTCGCTAAACTTTGTAAATGAATTAGCTTTTGAATTTCTAGTTCACATTGTCTAGTACGAGGATCATAATGAGATAATGCTAATTCATTCCAACCGATCTCTTTGTCCAAACCTTATTATTTTCTCCCCTAATGTTGGGAAAACCGATTCATCAAAGTGACAATCAAAAACGAGCCGTGAATAAATCTCCCGTCATTGGTTCTAAATATTTTATAATCGAGGGAGACTCATACCCAACATAAATTCCCAACCTCCTTTGAGGTCCCATCTTAGTGCGTTGTGGTGGTGTAATAGGGATGTAAACAAGACATCCAAATATTCTTAGATGGGATATATTCGGTTCCCGACCAAAAACCATTTGTAAGGGGGAATACTCGTGATAACTTGTTGGCCTCGATGCGAATTAATGATGCCGCATGTAAGACAAGCATGCCCCCAACATGAAGTGGGAAGCTTTGCCTTCATTAACAATGGTCTTGCTATTAACTCGTAAGCGTTTGATTAGAGATTCTCGCTAAACCATTTTGTGTATGAACATGTGCTACGGGATGTTCAACATCAATTCCGACGTACATGCAATAATCATTAAAATGTTGTGAAGTAAATTCACCAAAGCATTGTCAAGGCGTATCGTTTTTATCGGATAATCCGGAAACTGTGCCCGTAATCTGATCAATTGAGCAAGTAATCGCGCAAATGCCAAATTACGAGTGGATAATAACGATACATGTGACCACTTAGTTGATGCATCAATTAAAACCATAAAATATCTAAATGGTCCGCATGATGGATGAATTGGTCCACAAATATCGCCTTGAATGCGTGTCAAAAATGTGAGCGATTCATTTCTCACTTTTATCGATGATGGTCGGATAATCAATTTTCCTTGAGAACATGCAATACAAGCCAAATCATTCGATTGGGGAATTCGCTTACTCATCAATGAGTGTCCAAGGG
This sequence comes from Linum usitatissimum, assembly GCA_030674075.2. NCBI lineage: Eukaryota > Viridiplantae > Streptophyta > Magnoliopsida > Malpighiales > Linaceae > Linum > Linum usitatissimum. The sequence goes on from JAUJYP020001374.1 coordinate 6,386,099, forward strand.
AATTCTCAAGTATTTTACGCATCATAATTGTTCCGGGATGGCCTAACCGGTTATGCCAAACTACAAATCTATCACGATCCATAAACTTGGAGTTTATAATGGAATGTGATTCAATTGTACTAATAAAAGTGTAGTACAAACCGAAGAAATAGATGGTAGTTTTTCAAGATAACATTTGTTACCATCTACCATACTTGTGATGGCAATATATTCTTTATTTTCTTCCTCAATTGTCTCGATGTGATATCCGTTACGACGGATATCTTTATAACTTAATAAGTTGCGGTGAGACTTTGTAGAATATAATGCATCATCAATATGCATTCTAGTTCCTCCGTGTAGTAGCACGGTTGCTCTTCCGGAGCCTTCAATTAAATTACTACTACCGGATATAGTGCTAACATTAGCTTCTCGCATCACTAGATGAGAAAAATACTTCTTATCCTTTAGAATAGTATGAGTGGAAGCACTATCGATGAGACACACATCCTCATTTTTTATGTTGTCGTGGATGGCAAGTAGTATCCATGCTATAACACGAAAATGATAATCCATATTAGAAGGGACAATTATGATGGGAAATTCATTAATAAAAAGAAATAAAAAAAAATGAGAAAACACGTTCAAGAAAAACAAACTCAAACAAATCAAATGAGAACGATAATAAGGTGTATACATCAAGGCACCATTTTTGTAATAAAAGATATCTCAACAACAATCTTATTTCTCAACATTTCCATCATGAGGAGGAAAGAAGTCAGCAACATCCAGATGAGTGGTGTCAAATTGGCCATGGTTCAAAACACCTTCCTCAATGACCATATTGGTTTCAACCTTCTTGTCTTTCCTTGACTCTTGGTAAAGATTGATAAGATGTCTAGGTGTACGACAAGTGCGAGTCCAATGATCGCCGCCACATCTAGTACACATATTTTGAAAGTTTTCGTTGCTAGGCCCACCTCGTTCCTTATTCATTCGCCCATCCCGTTTGAAATGTGGACGAGGAGAGTGGTTGAATCTCTGAAAGCGACCGTGACCATAATCACGTCCACGACCATGGACATTATTGCGACCATAACCACCACCACGGTTATGACCACGACCACGACCACGGCCACGGCCACGATATTGATCAAAATTGTGGCCATTTGTCACGTTAGCTTCCGGAAATGGAGCCATACCATGGGGCGTGATTGGTGATTTTTCAATAAGAGGTCATTGTTTTGCTCGGCCACTAAGAGACATGATATTAATTCAGAATATTTGGTGAAGCCCTTCTCCCGATATTGTTGTTGGAGAACTATATTGGAAGCATGGAAAGTGGAAAATGTCTTCTCGAGCATTTCCTTATCAGTGATTTTCTCGCCACATAGCAACAACTGCGAGCAAATTTTGAAGAGGGCAGAATTATACTCGCTCACGGATTTGAAATCTTGTAGGCGTAAATGACCCAATTATCACGAGCTCGAGGGAGAATCACCGTTCTCTGGTGGTCATATCGGTCTTTGAGATTATTCCACAATTCGAGAGGATCTTTGATTGTGAGATACTCGTTTTTCAAGCCCTCGTCAAGATGGTGGCGAATAAAGATCAAAGCCTTGGCTTTGTCTTGGGCGTATGTTTCGGTTTCATCTTTAATCGTGTCGCCCAACCCTTTGGCTTGCAAATGGATGTCAGCATCCAAGACCCACGAAAGGTAATTTTTGCCCGAAACGTCAAGGGCCACAAACTCAAGTTTGGAAATATTCGACATGCTATAAAAGAAGCAAATTGAATTACAAATATATTATAAGCCAAATAATAAAACATATGAAAATGATATAATAATTAAAATAGTAACGGTAATGGAACATTCATTAACATAAAAATAAAGAATGCTTTAAAGAAATAATAATAATAATAATAATAGTGGCATATCCATCTTGAAACATAACTATATAGACATTTAAATAGTGATAAAGGTTTTCTCTTTTGGGTAGAAACAAAAAAACAGAGGTATTCATGAATTATAAATAAAATGCACAAAATCAAAAGAGTTAACTATAATGAGATGATAAATTTTAATATATTTGTATAACGGCTAAAATAACATATATATATTTTTAGAATGCTTTGTTAATTATTAAGAATTCAAGCACGTTATATATGTAGTAAGAATTATGGCCAACACTAAATGAGTTTACTAACTACCTAGTTAGGCATCATTGCAGGTCACTCATTCAAATTGAAATTCATATTTTCTTGCGTTTTTTTTAACACAAAAAATAGAAAATATATATATATATGATAAATATGGATATGATCATTTAAAATATGATGGAAAAAATGCTAACGATATAATGTGAGTTCACTTAGAAAAATGCATAAAATATTTTATAAATATTGTTGCCTAGAAGAGATACTCATGCATATGCCATAATAAAATAGAAACTATATCTATTTTAGAATTGATCATGAATTAAAAAGGCAACATACAAGCAAAAAAAAAACACTATGGAACGAAACGGAAGATATAAAATATGATAGGTCATAATAATATATACTATAAAATATACATGATGATAACTAAACGTTTAGGCCGATCTATAAAGACATGATATTTGACCAATATAAACGTTTGATTATAGTCATCAATAGAAAAATGACAAAGTCGTTTTTGAAATCGGTAAAATGAGAAGGACCACCATTTGTTACATATAAAAAAAATAGAAATGGATTCCTTTCTCTAACTCTAATTTTGAAAAAGAAGATTTTATAAGCAAATAAAAGAACAAGATAAATAATAATAATAACTTTGGAAAACAAGATATAGCAAATAACAACCTTCGTGAAAACTTCGAGAAAATAGGCAGAGCACTCGTGCTGATAACGTGTTATAAAACTAAGAACAAAGAAGAGAACAAGAACATGGGAGGAGAAGTACTTTCTTATTGAGGTGTATAGAATGCTACAAATGAGAGCTCTATTTATAGGCTCATGAAATCATAACCTACACTCTCTAATATTATTACACATAAAAGAGGGGAATGAAATACATTGAATCATACACATAAAGGAGGGGAATAAAATACATTAATCATAGAATGAGAGTTACACAATTGGGCATTCACTACATTATTATCTTCATAACAGTATTTGGATTTTAGATTTTAAATTTGTTTATAACGTAGAGGATGTGTTTGAATTCAGATGGAATATAATTATGATTTTTCATAGTGTAACGGAATACATACGGAACTACTCGGAAGGGGTTAGTTGGTAAGTTAGTTAAAGTACAGGCCTTTAAATACATAATTTAATTGTACAAGGGCTTGTATGTTAACTTGGGAAAGTAGGGGGGGGTGTTTAAGTACCATTATACCTAATATAATAGAAGATTAGGGTCCTTTATTTATTTATTGTTTAAGATCCAAATGTTCATAAATGTTAAGCAAGTTACATATAGTAAATTATGATAGATTGATAACATAGGATTAGAACAAAGAATGAAGTGAGTGCCAACCTATATCATGTCTTTAACTAGCTAAATAATTAGTCACTCAATTGTAAACCAAATAAATATATCAATTTATATCGTTTAATTGACATTTATATGGCTAAATAAACTAGAATTATGCTATAATTATAAGAAACCCACTTTATTGATTATAAATTATATTAGTTCCCATTAATTCTATTGTACCAATCATTCCATTGAGTAAATTCAAAGGAAAGAAAATTCGACTAAGACCTATCTAATCCGGTATCTAATTCAAATTTATCAAAAATTTACGTAACTTGTCTAATTCTCAAATTAAAGAATCGACTATTCACACTCATTGATTCAATTGTTCATATAACTTGTAAGCAGATGAACTATCTATGATAGTATAAACTGTAATTGAAGTTCATAAACTTGAGTATGATTGAAAATGACAAACAGAGTTAAGCCACATACAAACAATTGCGTGATGGCATCTACTCACTGTACGTACAGCCAAAGCTAGCCACCATTAGTTTTAAACGGAGCACGTTGCTTCTGTTTATTTTGGCTTTTTTCTCCTCATTGGTGATATCATCGGTTTCACCTGAACTGACGGCGACATCACTAAATGTGGTGCCCGTCGAAACCGTTTTTCATTTTCGCTGGATTCGAAATCTAAATCCGACGTCGTCCAACTTCGTGAAGAATATAGACGGCTAAGACAGGATTCGAACTCAAGTATTTTTGGTACCCAAGTAGTAAAGAACTTTATAAACTTCACAAGATGCTTTGAATTATTATTCCCTAGCATGTTGTTTTGTTGATATGAGTCAAAATAAGAACAATTACCCATCCTCCAAATTGCTGTTTCATTTCCTGACGGCCGAGGCTTTGGATATGATGACTCGTAAAAATGGGAATCAATTCCATTCCTTTATGAAGGAATGGGAACCAAACAGGATGGGTCTGTACTTGTAGTTTGTAGGGTGTTTATACATTCTATTAGAAGGACTGATTAGTGATTAAGATAATATAAATGGTGTAACTGATTTGTACAAACTCACTCCTAGACGATAGCGATAGTGTAAAGTGCAGAGAAATGAACTTGTTAGAAATCGATAAACAATACAAATAAATGAAATTAGACCGAAACAAACGACGTAGACATGAAAGTTGTATACTTCTATTAGCATCACAAATGCATCACCATCCAAATTTGTACAGTCTTTCTAAGAACTTACTACATACTAATGACGACAACTCTCTCACTATCTCTTTAGATGCAAAATCATTTCTTTCAAAAAATGATCATTATTGAACTGAACACGCAGTCAATAGTACATATATATAAACCACACTCTCAAATTCTCATCACACGTTGTTCCCAGAGGGACTCTGGTTCAGGTTGGGGGTGCTTCCATTGCTAGGCTCAATCCTCCTCATCATGAATCCTGTAGGCTTCAGTGACAGGTCATCCTCGTCGGTGTACGCGTAAGCAAACCCTCCGTGCCTAGTCATATCCATCCCCGCCACCTCATCCTCCCCCGATATCCTCAACAAGTTCAGCTTGTGAAGCCCGTAAAACAGTGGGACCATCGTGGCGCTCACCCAACCAACGATCACCAATATCTGGACAACCTGGGCGGCCAACAGCTTCCCTCCTCCTCCCATAAACAACCCGAACGGTCGACTCGGGTTGCCCGGGTATACCTCGTTGACCAATTTCTTGGTGGCGAATAGTCCGGTGAAGAGTAACCCCCACGCGCCACACCCGCCGTGTAATTGGGCTGCTTCGAGCGGGTCGTCGTATTTGAATATTTCGGCTAGCTTGTTGAACCCGATTAGAACCCAGGCAGCTACAAACCCGCAAATGATTGCCGCCCATGGTTCGACCACCGAGCAACCCGAGGTTATAGCGGCAAACCCACCAAGCAAACCGTTACAAACATCGGTTACATTCCAGTGGCCAACCATTAGCCTCTTGCTGAAGAGAGTCGTCAGAGCAGCTGTCGACCCGGCCAACGTGGTCGTGACAGCTGTCCTTCCAATGGCGCTCCATTGTCCATAGTGCCCTCCACTTTCACCATACCCTTTCACAATGATTAAAAACGAACCAGGGTTGAACCCGTACCACCCGAACCACAACAGAAACGTACCGAGCACAACCAACGAAGCACTGTGTCCACGTAAAGCAACCGAACGGCCAGACCGGTCGAACCGGCCAATACGCGGGCCTTCAATAAGAGCACCCCAAAGGCCAGCAATCCCACCAACCATATGAACAACACCGGAGCCAGCAAAATCAATCGCGCCCGACCCGAACAACAAATCGTTGTTATTCGGTCGGGTCGCACTGGCCCACCCATCACCCGACCAGACCCAGTGAGAAACAACAGGGTAAACAAAACCTGTCAGGAAAGACGAATACACAAGGTAAGCAACGAACTGAGTCCTCTCAGCAATGGAGCCACTAGTGATTCCTGCCGCGGCGATGGCAAAAGCCCACTGGTAGAGGAAGAAGCTATAGTCGGCCGTCGGAGAAGGGAAATCATGCAGGCCAAAGAAGTGCCGGCCGATGAAACCGTTGCTAGGGGCGCCGAAGGCGAAGGCGTACCCAAATAGGTAGTAGGAGAGGCCGCCTGCAGCTGCGTCGAGGACGTTGGTAAGCATGATGTTCATGGTGTTCTTCGCCCTGACGGAGCCCGCGCAGAGCATGGCGAACCCGAGCTGCATGGCGAAGACCAAGTAGGCGGAGAAGAGGAGGTAAGTGTTGTTGATTGCATAGTTTGTGTCGGAGAGCTGGTTGGAGATGGAGGAGAGTTGGGAGCAGAGGTAGGTTGCTGCCTGGGTGGAGTTTTGAGTGGTTGATAGGAGGGATGCTAGATCTGAAGCTGAGCAGGTTAAAGATGTCATTTTTGGAGGTAAAAAAGAGTTTTGAAGAGAAATGAGGACTATTTTGGTTTAAGCGTAGATGTAGCTTGGTTGGAATTGTGTATAAATAGAGTCTCAATGGTAAGCAGGGTGTAAGGAGACAGGGACATTTGTTGACAAAATGAAGGGGAGATTTACCTTCTCATATGGTTGATTATTTTACCTGCAATATTTTATACAAGAATCTAGAGAGAATCAGAAAAATAATATTAGAAAACGGGAAAACTTATGATTATGATGTATGAAATGAAATATGAAATATGAAAAAATTCGGGTGGTTCACATTCGCCATGTGGTATCCTCTTGTTGAAGGTGCTGACGAGAAACAAGTTGATTGGCAAAGAAGGTTTCTTTTACTTCCTGAAATAAAAACTGGAAAGATGGTGTAAAGGGAACCACAAAATGGCTTTCATGTCAAGCACAGACGAAGAACAAGATAAGCCCATTTCATAATCTGGGGTCATATGTCTTGGCTGATACTCAAACGACAAAATAGAAGATAATCAATTTCAATATAGATAGGGTTCTTCCTGAGAATTTACAGTTCATAGGAGGATGCCAGAAAAAAGAATAAAAAATCAAGCAGGAAAGAAAGGCTGTTATGAACAAAAGAAGTAATCCACAGATAAATTTTACGTGTCATGAATTGTCGTGGTAAATAATCTATGAATTGATCCCCAAAATCGAACCAGTAGGAGTTATTTTACTAATAGAGTAGAATAATCTTCTGCAGAGTAGGAATGACTTCCATTGATGTGGACACGTTATTAGTAGACTTTCATTTCCAACTCTTAAAGAGTCATATTAGCTACAGGAATTATATACTATTAACTTCTCGTTGAAGTTATTTAAGTCAGTGAAATAGAGCTGAGCCTAACTACTGATGTATTATATAGAACTGGAAAGAATCAGTTGGTCGCGTCTGTCAGTAGACTCGAGCACAATGTTTTTCTATGATAAGTGCACTTACGCACAATATATTTATCAAGGTCAAACGAAATGCTATATCAACGGAAATTCCTGTTTATGAGTATAAATCACAGTTCTATTGACATTTTCATCCTCGCTATTCCATTTTAGCGAGTTAGGTAACAGAAAAGCAAGAAGTCAAATTGTTAGATAGAGGCCAGAGAACTACTGCAGCAAAAGGAAGTCAGAGCATTAATGGGGCCTTTAGTATAATGTCAAGTTGTAGCCTTTCCATGACCTCAGAGATGCAAAGAAAATGAAGAAGAATCCATATGAATATTCAAAAACAGAAATCTAATGACACAGATGGTATAAAATAATGCAGTTCTGAGAAACTCAGCAGAGAAATATTGCCAATGATATTCACTTGCTTGCTACAAACGATAATTCATTGACTTGCTGGCTTTGGTTAAAAAACTATCAACAAATGATTGGCAGGTTTGGTGAACCAAGAAAGGCAAAGGTTTGCAGTTGCTTACTTGCGAAAACGACGCGAACTTATATTCTTTGCGAGGCTGCTAGTCTACCATGCTCCTTTCGTTGTGACGATTCTGATGATGAATTTGGATGCGGAGCTGCTCATCCTCTTCCCAGACCAGACCATTTTCTTTAAATTTCGTGAAGAGACATTTTATTTCAGAACTGAGTAAAAGAATACAGAAATTACTGTCAGAACGCTGCAGTAAGGATGAAAAGCCTAATATAGTTCGGGATATCAGTAACAATACCAGCAGACTCTGAAGACAAGGACCATGAACACTAGGGTAACAGATTCTAATGCAGCGGTTCGTGGAGAACCTGTTGTGTTGACCTACGCACTATTCTGCAGCAGTGCGGCTAGAAACAAAATTATGGAGCTTGATTCCAAGTTAGAATAATCACGGGGTCCAAATAACCTGATATGTTAGCACATTCTGCGACAGGTTAGAGTTTTTCCAGGAACTCAATAGATCCATAGTCATGATCCTGTACCATGATGCATACAGCCCACAGTAATCCAAAATGCACACACATAAATTATAGATAAACAATAAAGAGGTGACATCATTAGCAATACAAATTAACGAAAGGGTATAAGATTATAAAATAGCATGTCTTCTCAATGAACTAGAAGGCATTAAAGCAACTAAAATAATTAACCAATTTGTTTCTTTTAAAATTATTAGTCAGCAATTGAAAGCCATAAAAAAACATTAAATCAAAGAATCTCCTACCTCAAGGTGAGATCAAGCATTAGAAATTTGAAGTGGCAGAGATATTTTTTAATACCACAATACAGATGAAACAGGCAAGCAGAAGAATCTAAATGCATGAAATAAACAAATAACATGTTGAATGAAGGTTCCAGAGAGTTAGTTTGCTTTACATAAAAAAAATGAAATATGAATCACCATTTCATACCTGTCATCTAGTTTACGTCTCATCCGACTGAGACAACATTGTTGCACTTTCTGGCTGCCTCATCAGATGCTGAAGAACGTTAAAGCTTCCAAAGATTCCAGGAAGTAAAGATCAGAGACCAAACAATATATCCATGTCCTTGTTTTTGTCTAAAATTAGATTACTGAAAGGCTGTAGGTTGGACAATGCAAAGAAGGCCAGAGCAGTTAAAAAACCACAGAATCGTCCTTTACAGGCACTCCAAATGCAGGGACTATAGTTCTAGAAAGCTATATTGCATAATGGATAAATAGTCAGATGAGCAATCATCCCCTTTCAGCTTGAGTTTTTATCACAGTACCAAATAGATGATGATCAGGCAAATGTTCATATCAAGTTATGTTGTGTACTTGTTTCAGTAGTTCATATAGCTTAACTTTAGTTCACCAAGTATACTGCAGGTTATATACCCATCCTTGCTTTCACAACAACTAATAAATCGAGTCAAACAATGAGCTCAGTAATCGCCTCAATGAGATAGCAACGTGATACGCTATACTTGTACAACATAATACCAAGACATATTTATCGCCTAAAGAGCTCAAGCCTTGGGATAAGTATCGCCTACGAATTAAGATGATAAAACATTGATAAATAGACACTAAGCCACACACATCTATTCTATTCCAGTTTCAAGTAATGAAGTAAATATGAAACCGAAGCAACCTTCAAGAATCAAAGTCGGTAGATTATATCATTTAACAGTTGGAGCTGCATACAAACAATATTACAAAGTGGACATTTGAAACTGAAAGAGCTAAAATTTAGTTACAGTGTACTCTGACTTCATAATATGAAACATCACTTGTCCTCTGACTTCAGCTGCCTAGCCAAAATGACAAAGCCCCACACAGGTCATAGCTGACAAAACTGTGGACCAAGTAGCAAAGTGCGAGTAGTACTCCTCTTAGAGACTGTATCCACAAGTCCTAAAGCTTAGTATGGTGTAATTTAGATTGATTACTGGAGGCACAAGATCTCACCTTAGCCAGCAGCAATGCATTGTCATTGGCATTCTGTAAAGAGCTCTCTGGAATGCTTTGAACACCCTGGGCTAGTTCCCATGATAGAATACTACAAACATGCCAATTGTACATCAGATTCCTGTCTGACTAATCACATAGAAAGATGAAACAATTCCAAATTGAAATAGACCATTTACCCGAAAACAGCTCCTAGGGCAGCCCCAATGTTAGCTTTGGCTGGTGTTATTGCAACCTGAAGTTCTCCAAACTACACAACCATTCACTTTTAGCTTGTATATCACTCAACCCTAGATGGACTCATAACAAAAGAGCTATATACCTTGAAAACTTTGGTTTCGTTCATTGGTTCTTTGTCAATTGTTTCTTCAGTTGGACTTGCAGTTAGAAACTTCCCAGTTGTAATCATTGCCTGAGCAATCTGTATTATTTCCAAAAGCCAACAATCAACAGTATCACTCTTTTGGAACATATCAATGACATATGAGTGGAAAGCTCCTGATGTGTCAGCATATAGATTTCAGGCCTAACCTACAAGTAATGGCAAGAACCTGACCCTGGTTCACTATTTTCCAATGTCTGGGAAACTAAGGTTGGATATAGGAAGCCATATCAAACACATCAGGTCATGGAAAGGTTAGCTTGAATGACTGTACCACAAACAATTTTCTTAAACAGTAATACGTAATTGAGAGAATCACCAAAGAGAAAGCAACAAATGCAAGACAACCAAACAAGTGCTATCATAATATCATGTATATGTTTTGGCCTGACTTGCAGAGATATGCAGTAGAAAAAGCACAAACCTTATTGATTCATGTAGAGTACCTTCTGAATTTCACCTTGACCGTACTGTCCCATCGACTGGAATCTCCTTCCAGATGATAGTAAGCGCCTTCCCAATGCCGAATTAGCAGAACAGAAAAAGGAATCAGCATTCCTATTACAATCTTAAAGCAGTGCATCTGACATTATTTCCGAGTCTTCTTCTTCTTGCCTGATTTAGCTTTCCCTGTCAAAGTGCCCTCCATCATAGGAAGTTTACTTGCCAAATCACGTGTAGCTGACATGTCAGGTCGCTCCCATGCTCGAGACAGATTTAACAGGAGGTTTCCAAGCACTTGACCACACTTAATTCATGATCATTAACTGGTTTAGAAGATTATAATCGACATGCCAGCAACTGACAAGGCGCCTCTGTTGACGATCTATAACAGTTTCTAAAATATAACTAAATATTTGTGGACATTCAAACATCTCCAATTACCACAAAGCACAGTTCATCGTCGTAATGTAGAAAACTAACCTCATCAATAACAGGTCCATTTGATAGATCAAAAGGCGCGTCATTCAACTGGTCAAAACAACATACAGCAAATTGACAAGGATAAACCACCGAGTCTCACCACAGTAACAAATAGAATCCTGGAAAACAAGGAGCACCGAGGAAGAGAAGGAAATTCAACACTCACATCCAACCGAAGATCATTAGGCAGCTGGCTGAAGTAATCCGACGGAAGATCAAAACTATCCTGCAGTCCACCACCACGCAAATGCAACAAAAAAAATATCAAATAAAAACGGAGGGAAATCAAAACTGAATTCAAATAGTAGAATGCAGGACTACGAGCTGAGCAGAGCTTACGGATAGCTCAAGGAGAAGAGACTGAAGAGAAGGGCCAGTAGACTGAGTAGAACCTTCCGACGATTCAGTTACAGCAAGCAACGGAGTGACGACAGGCTTTGATCTCGCCAACTTTCACAGTTTCAAAGAAGGAAGAATCAGAAGGTTAGGGTTGCGAGGAAATCGGCCGGGAGGAAGAGAAGGACAGAGAGCAGATGGCAGAAATTGGAAATGGTGAAGCGCAGCCATTGATTGACGATCGAAGATCGAGTAGTAGCAGAGCAGAAAGGATTGCGAAAGTGATATTGATTGAAGAATGGCCGTTGGGGAATCTTTGATTCCATCGGTTAACATAAGTTCATAATACCGTTACTCCCCGGAAAATAAAGAAAAATACCAAAGTTGATATTGTTTGTTACATGCTTAAAAGGCTCTCTCATTTCTCATGCAACGTGAAGTAGAGATGAAACTAGAGCTACGGCGGTGGACGGTTGAGATACTTGGAGACGTGCTCGGCGATCAGAGGCTTGGGAACGCAGTCGTCTAGCGACTTGGAGATGTGCTCGACGATGGAACTCCTCACCCCCATGGTTCGCAGCTGCCCCGTAGCCTTCTTGCTGTCCTAACGGTCATCTAGAGGTCCATGAGAATGAGGTCAAAGTGAGCGCCGTTAGCGTGGAGGTCAACGGCACTACGGCAGCCTGTCCATTTTCGGCAAACTCCACCTCGCTAATCACGACCCTCCTCAGCAGCCCCTTCTGGATCGTCCTCGCCACTTGTTAAATATTAACAGTGATTAATGTAGAAGAAGATCAATGTTGCAGTAAGTTAATGTACACATCAGTTATTACTTATTGCCTTAGTTTGCTCCTTGATTGACAAAGTCTGTTGCTGTACGAGTGTATGCTTATAAGTTACAAATGGGTTTCTTATATATCCAAGGACGGTGCTTTATTCTTTTTCTAGTTCACAAACTCTTTATGATTATGAACATAGCATGTCAATTGTCTCTTGCTTTCTTTCACAAATCTGTAACTGCCCCAACCAAAACAAACACACCCATTTTCCATTGCCCAACATGATCGATGTATTCGATGCGAGTGAATACGATTTTTTTCGTCTTACGAGTATCGGATCAGACTCCACAGTCAGAACTTACGAATTTTGAACTGTCTATCAATTTGGTCGTGTCTGTTCAAAAAACTTATTCCAGGAAACCCAGCCAGCGTCAGCGTAAGGCTTGTTATGATGAATCTGTATAAAAACGTAAGGCAACGCCAAATGTGGTTCAATATGTATGAATATACTGCATTCCACTTGCTCAACTCATCTCAATTGACGTCAATGGTAAAGCACTGAAGCCGACACATGAACATGCAGAGAGAGCAAACTCTGTGTCTGTCTATGGAAAATAGCGCATTGCAAATATAAACAGACAACTGATCAACTATTCTTCTCCATGCAAGCCCTAGTAGATCCTGACTCAAGTCCCCACTTCCCTGACGGGAATTTTTTAGGCAAGGCCGAAATCGAAGCAAGTATGGAGTTAGTTTACATCTTTCCTTGAAGAGATGGTCAACCTCCTACTTTAGCTACCTTTCTTTGCTCTATTTGTCCAGTCAGCGGGCATTGCATCTCTGTCCAACTGATTGGAACCATGGTTGCGCCTGCAAAGGGGGGGATCAGAAGTGAATTGAGACATCAAAAAAGTAAACACAGGATTTGTTGATGGAGCTTTATAAGATTAACGAGCTTACCAGCAGTGCTGTTAGCAGAGACAACTCCTAGCTCGTTCTTCGCTGTTGAGAGATAATATGCGCGTGCATCTCCAAGGGAAAGCTTGTTGGAGTTAAAGAACAATGTCTCTTTTCACCAGTCATCAGATATCACACAGCATAGATGTCATGACACAAATTTATAGGTTTCAACCAAATGATGATTAAAGCTACCGCATTTGCTTGTGTTAAGTAAGATTAAGATGGTCATACTTTATTACGAGAAATAGCAGAAACAGATATTGAAAGGATACAACTAAGGCTTTGACTATGTCACCAGGGCGAAATGACAAGTGCATATCCACTTTATCAATCTCAGTAGCTCTTACATCTTGTTGCCTGTTTCGATAATGAATTTCAGTGAACAAATTATAGTTAGTGGTATAAACATGCCAGAATCGCTGAAAGGAGGGTCACAGGAGAACAGACTATTGCTGAATGTATCTACTTAGAGCATCATGGATGGATCATGGAAGACCAATTCTATTCTTAACAATTAAAACACCCCGGGAAGCGGGAACTAAAGAAGGGGTAGCTCGTGAGTTTGATTATTAAATAGCACAATTAATCAGATAAATTCAAGCATCCAGTTGCATATGCAAGAACCAGTTTCATTTCATTCCACGGCCTGATTTTTATGTTCAAATTCAAGGTTTAATCATATCATTATATCAAAGAGGGGGTCGGGGAGCTGAATGTTTATACTAACATCTCCAGGTCATTGTCAGATGATAAATGTTCAAATTCAAGGTTTAATCATATCATTATATCAAGGAGGGGGTGGGGAGCTGAAAGTTTATACTAACATCTCCAGGTCATTGTCAGATGATAACAGGAGTTCATTTGAGTTCCTACTTAACATCATTCTGATGCTATATTTCCTTCCTGGTCTCAGACATTATAACTTGCTGAAACTTGGATAGGACAACAAGCATCTAATGCATTCTACAAGTGGAACAGTTTTCGGGAACTTTCCTAACAAAACTATAAAAGACAATCGAGGAATTATCACACTTTGAAGTTTGAATTACTAGAAGCTTGGCAAGTACGATCCCTACTTTCTAACGAATACAGAAAGCTCTCACCTTATGATACCTGTAAACTTCTCCCGCACAGATTTCGGCCCAACACACATAATATCAGCGGAAGCCATCTTAGCCATAACTTTAGTTACCTGTGAGAGGGAAGAAAAAGATAGAAAATTTGTTACAAGTCCAGAGCAAAGCACATTTAGCAACCCAAAGTAGAGTCACTGGCAAGGATGAAACCATTCCAATCAGGTAAAACATGGTATTCCACAATCAAACCCTAAGGATTTCGACATTTAAACAATTAAGAACATTCCGATACGAACATACTCGAGCAATAACGACAGATCCAGTTTCTGGAACAGCACCACGAGCTTTATGTCCAATCACCTCCACCGTTGGTCTCTGAAATGTTTAACACAATCAGTACAAAATCCAGACTGTCCTGTTTCAAATGAGCATTCTTGTTCACATTGCGCATCACTAAAAGCATAACCTCCACTTTCAGTGGCAAAAATAGGTTCCAATTTTTTTTGTATCTTCTGATTCTACAACTCAAAGTACAATTCATACAGCAGTTACTCCAAGTTGCGCATTTCTCTTGTATTCACTGTGTGGGGAAACCCTAAACCCTTGGACAAAGCTATTAAAAATAACAGAGTTCCATAAAGCTATGAGTAACTGAATTAGACCTGGTCGGGAGAGTCTGGAGGAGGAGGATGAGTACGGCGGAGACCGCTGAGAGAAGAGAAAACATACATGATGTCAGTGCTGCGGTAAGGAGCGACGTAAGCTCCCTTCCCAGCCTTCACTTCTGCTGCTTTGCCTACAACCTCTCCCGGCGTCACCGCCTCCCCTTTCTCTCCTTCTTCCGGCATTCTCTCTTCCTCCGTCGACCGCTGCTTTTGTGTTCCCCGTTCGTTTCTGCTTTCTGGAAGCTTTATGGTTTGCTCGTCTTCTTCGTTGTTCGGCCAAGGGCTGGGGTTTTGACTTGGAACCAGGGTTTTGTTTAGCTTAGCCACTTGGTCAATTGGTTTAAATATCAATTGAACCACCCAAGGTTATGAACCATGGTGGAAAGTCACTAATATTTCAAACTGTGCATTTATGGTCAGTAAAAGTTATTTGATACCAGGTTGGCAGGCTCATTACCCCGTTCGTCCAAGCGAGGAACCGGCCACTAAAAGTTAATAAACATTTTAAAAGTTCATTTTACCCCGTTCATTGTTAAATTGCAAACATAACATGATTTTTGTTAGCCATTTTGCTTCCATGACGGAGTATCCACTTGGATAAAAATAATATTCATATTTATTTATTATACCATACTAAATTAAATGATGGTCTTCTATATGACAAATTGATACAAATATTATCTTTTTATTTTTGTTAATTTTATTTAATCGGATATCTTAATCATCCGTTGTGTAAATAAAATGAATGATTAGACGTGTTGAGTGTGTAAATTAAGTGAATAGATAAAAAATCTAACGCAACTAACATTTTTTTATTAAATACAAGTTGAACACCAAATATAAGTTGTCGCCGATAT
The DNA here is from genome assembly GCA_030674075.2 of Linum usitatissimum. Taxonomy (NCBI): domain Eukaryota; kingdom Viridiplantae; phylum Streptophyta; class Magnoliopsida; order Malpighiales; family Linaceae; genus Linum; species Linum usitatissimum. Next base: position 6,401,864 of record JAUJYP020001374.1, read on the forward strand.
ATTTTACTAGAAAACTAAAACTTGTAGCTTCTGTAAGGTTAAGTGACCATTAGCGTGAAGGGGCAGGAGTGTTAGTACCTAAACGTACAGTGACCATTAGCGCGCAAATAATGAATTCAAAATTTCTGATTTCAAATTTGTTTCCGTCCGGCCAGAAGCACATCGATCGTTTGCTCAATCAATCAATTTCTCGGCGACGATATGTCGGATTCCATCGCAACTCTGCGCAGCGACGCCATGGAAGACGAGTCTATCTCTCTTGTGGAAAAGAGGATCCGTACCGACGAGGACAAGGAGATTTCTGATTGTGATGACGGTATGGATCGGTAGAATGCTGGGGTATTGTACGAATCTTTTTGGGGCGTGAACTTGTCACTGATGAACACGGCTAGAAATACAATCGGTGAGTATGTTGTCCGCTTCGAGACTTCAAATAATGCAGGTAGTGGTTTCGCACTTGTAGAATCTAAATTGTATGCTTTCTATCATCTGGATGGCTATTCAAGCAAGCAATTCTTTGTCTGTGATCTCTCAAGGATCCCCCCAAAGGGGAAGCCTTGCGGATTGAAGCCTGCAGGGTTTCTGCTCAGACCTAAATCAGCTCCTCTTGTTATCCCCTACGCTAGTGGGAACAAGATTTTTATAATCCCAACTGGTTTTGGTGTTGTTGAACCCGCTGAACGCCGTGTTAGAATGTTTGCGAGGTTTTACATCTCCCTGTTAAAGGAAAGCGTGGTTATGTAAAGGAACCCCTGAAAACCCCTTTCGACCATCTCTACAATTCTCACAGAACCGCTTCAGTTTCCAAGGGTTTTAGTGTGTCAGGGAAGTATGCATATATCAGTTTGCTTTATGATGGTGATGGATGGAGGAAGGAAAAACGTCTCGAATGGACGACGAAGCATAAACGTCTTGTTTGCTTGATATGGATTCTGAAGTGTTCAATTTATGCGGTGGTGATGATCCAGCAGCTGGCTCTATTACCACAACTGAGCTAGAGTTTTGAGCATGACAAGGCATGTCGTTCATCTTTGGCCCTTACAATTCGTGCCCTGGTGATAGATCATAGTTGTATCTGCCAGGATAAGTTATTTATTTTTAGGAGTGGTTTCAGTGGTGTTGAACTCTTTGTGTCTCGCGATCTGAAGAACGAGTGTTTGCAGCCAGGAATGTCTGATCATCACCCCATTAAGTGGTTGATTACGCAGCCACAAAGGCAGGATGATAGCACCTTTGTTCAGCGTCTGGTAGACCGAGGTGAGTTTATTAACAAGCACCTAAATGACTTCAAGCGTCTTGTTAACTTATGGATACTTCCTTTGGAGGACCCTGATGATGATGAGGAGGAGGAGGAGGAGGGGCATAAGTTTTCCATATTTATCTACTACGCGGCTGGTTCTGATTTTGACGGTCGTCTCCTTGTCTGCAACTTCAAACTAGTTGATCAGCTACAAACCAATGCTTATTATCCTGATGTTGGGAAACCAAGATACATGTGTGAGATCAAGTCCCATGCATTCTACGACAAGAATTTTCCAAATTTAGGTGCGTGTATGAATGCCTTCACTCCGGTCAGCAACATGAGTAAGTTCTCCTTTCTATCTTTCTTTTTTTGGTTAAAAATAAAAAAGGGTATCTAGTCTTATCGTCGTATGCATGCTAACATATCCATAACTAATGAGACTTCTTGTGATCAGGGTTTCAAATTGTTTGATGCTGCTGGTCAGGATTCAGGGTGGTGGCCGATTCTGCAATCTGTTTTAGAGATTTGCTTCTAGGTTGTAAGAGAATTATAGGAATAAGCATGCGGGTAAGTTACACGGTATTTAATACTCTCAGACAATATAAAATTTATTATTTGAACCGTCTTGAAATAGTTGTCGATATCTCTTTAATTTTTAGCCTAGCGATCAATTCATAAATTAATCTTTGTTGAATTGAACCATGCATATTGCGCCTTGTAACGGTAATTAACTTTATTCATATTGGGAATACATTTTTTTTATTCGAGAGTACTAACATCACAAATCTCCAACCATAAAGTGCGATTAGATTCGAACCTGACATCTTTGATGGGCTAGCACACCGTGCTATCAATTGAGTTATTCCACCATGATTTGAGACCACTAACGACACTTCTACAGTCTTCCATAGAGTTTAATTTCACTCGAGTATAAACTTGAGACATAAAAAGTACATGTAATTTGCTTCTAGGTCGTAGGAGAATACACCAGTAAGAGTACATGTAAATTATAACTAGGTAAGTACTTACACAATATTAGATTTACTACTTGAATAATCTCGAACATTGTTGGGGTCTACAACTTGAATCATCTCGGAATCTCTGTTGGCGTCTACATAGCTTTCGAACTACTAGCGACCGATTCATAAATTAATCTCTACCAATAGATTGAGCCTTGTAACAAAATACAACTTCATTCATGTTGAGAATACATTTATTAATTTAAAACAACTAACATCATAAACGTTTATTTGTAATATGTAATTGGATTTGAACCTAACACTTTCGACGTATCAGCGCCAATACTACCCACCGAGCTATTAGAGTTTTCCACAGTGCTTAATTTCACTTGAGAAGGTAAGCCACGTCAGCAATTCCATCAAGCCCAATAAAATCATCAGCGGTAAAATTCGACCCGCGACTCCAAAACCTGCACCCAGTCCCATCATACGACGCCGCTTGATACGCCACGCACGAACAATTCCTCCAGCACTCCCCATGGCAATCGCTCAGACTCAACGACGATCCTTCTCCAAACCTCTGTTCTCCGATCATATACCCTCTCTTCCCGACGAACACCTCCGACCCATTCCGGCAGCCAGATCCACCTTCCTCCGCCAAGCAAACACCAACGTTCCCCACGCCGGCAGGGCACGGGCTCCCCGCCGTGTCGAAGATCCACGACTGACTACCTCTTCTTCCGTCCAGAGTGAAGAGCGTGATCTGGCCTAGAGTGTCCAAATCCATCCTGGACAGAGCAGGCCCGTTACGAATCGAGTACGTAAAATATCTCTCGTCGCCATTCTTAACGAAGTTGATTTCGTAGATTCCTAAGTCTTTCGTTAATCCGGTGAGCGAAGTAGCGTTCTGGAAGCTACCGTTTTTGAACGTTCCCGTTGACCAGTAAATTTTTCCGCGTCGCCATACTAGCAATTGATCGATTCCTGAAGGGTCGAGTGTTAATTTGAATGCGCCAGGGGATGGGACTTTGTCGCTCAGCCAAGAGGTGAGCTCCCAGGTTTGTCCCGTTTTCAGATTTTTCCCCAATTTCATTCCTGGGAGAAGCATGTTGTGAGGGTAATCGAAGCTCTGCCAGATGAAAGATCCTGGAATTGGAATTCCGTTTCGATCTGTTCTTCTGATGACCAGGTTTCCTGAGTCGAGTAAGGTGAGAGCAATTGACGAGGAAGTGGTTTTGTTAGGTTGATTTGGGTTTATGATGATGGAACTGTTGCTTCCTTGGTGCTTGATTATGATTTTTCCGTCAGGGCTGATTGATAGAGTGCCGGAGGAATCTGGGACGGGATTTTCGCGGTTGGCTACCCAGACGGAGTAAAAAGGGATGTTGTCGAACCAAATGCCGAGGTATCTAGGGCCTGAAGGCCCTAGTTGGACGGTGTTCGGGTTGGGATTGAAGAATCCCAACCTGAAGACCTTTCCTGACGAAACCAGCTGCTCCCAATCGCGGAGTAGCTGGCCGGGTTTGAGTGTGTCTGTCTCTGCACATGAAACATGGTTAAGGGTGAAAGAAGAGGAAATTATGAAGAGGAGAATGAATGCTGAAGTAGCCATTGTATTATAAGGTCTGGTGGGTTGTGAGATTTCTCAGCTTTTTCGGACTTTTTATAGCCAGAGGTCTCTCTATGGGTTCGGGACAGGTTGGTCCTACGAGTTGCTGAATTTTCTCTGCTCCAATTCACGTGGAATTGATCTGTTGACTGAATGCTTCATGTTCTTCATCAGTCATAATAATCGATGGGTACTTTCAGCTTTGATAAATGATCAGGAAAGTCTACGGAGAATTCTGAGTTGTTAGACTGTAATTAATAGCAGATGCTACTTCAGTCTGTAGAGACAAGAAGTTTCTATCATAAAGCCCTTTCCTTTGAATGGTCTCTGCATGAGAATCTTACAACTTGCTCATGCCATTGATTGACCTGTAAAAAAACCTTTCAGCTGTCCATTCCTGAAACAAGACAAGCTGATATGTATGATATCCTCCACACATTCTGATAGATGACTTGGCTACTTCACTTCCACCAGCAAGGTAAAGTTATCATCATTCATCAACGGTACTATAGCCACTCAATGGGCAGTGGAGAGTAATCTTGGACTTGAGTTCCGATAATTTCAGGCCAATGTCAGAACGGTACCGTGCGATACAGGGAACCAATCACGATATGCCATGTCGAAGCTTGACAACTTCAACGATTCTGTGACATACACCCCACACTATACAATCAGGGCTTCCCCGGTCACGACCTAGCCCTTCTCCTAGTATATAGACTTTAAAAATATGTAAACCAACTCAAATTCTAACATTTCAGCTCAACACGGTGAACCTTCCTGGATCCGACCCGCTACCTTACTCACATATTGTTTGGTAGTCACATATTCTTTATGCATTATAAAACATCTACATGTATTACTTGGATGTTGTAGATATCCATTGACATTGCATGGTGAATTGATGCACACTTATCTATCATTTTTTTAATGTGTAATTGCTAATGTAATAGCGTTGTGCACTAATGATCATGAGGTACTGGATTTGATTTAGTAGCACTTTCCGCACCTGCACAATGAATGTTTATTTTCCTTTTATCTCCATGCCGTCTATATATCTTCGAGAAAAGGGAAGTTCGGATTTCTAACTACTACTTGAATTATGGGCACAATTATGCATCATACACACAAACTAAAAGGCCTAAACAAAGTGACTTGGACTATGTGGCTTTGCAACACAATGAACAATTTCTTTTAACAATTGATGAAGAGATTAAGAAAGGATTTTTTTAGTACAATTTGTTTCCTTGAACATCTGACTCTACTACCCCAACACCATTACAAATTTCTGATCCAAAGACAAGAAGAAAAGAAAACCAAAGACATTAATAAAACTTCAACTACTACCACGTACTATTGGTCACATAATTAAAGAATTTCGAACCCCTCCCCCCTTCCAAAAAACGTAGGATTGACTTCACTGGCACGCCGGATTCCGGCCAGGTCCGCCATAGTAGAAGTACGTGCCCCATTCACCATTGTAGCCACTCTTGATGTCGTAACAGTTTGTGTTCTCGGCTAAGGTGTAAATGTCCTTGGCCGACGTGAGACTATTGTCCGAGTCCACGACTTCCAGGTTCCTGAAATAGCTGGCCTTACGGAACCCGTCTTTAGCGAAATGGCCCGAGCCCATTTCTGTGGAAGTGTGTAGGCCATTGGCTCGCGAGTTCACCACCTCCCCGCCCCACTCCACCATGGTGGCCCGGTCGGCTAGGTGGGTAAATAGCTCCGCAGGCCAGTACCCGACTAGCGTGCTGTCCCCAAAGCTCATCCACCAGTTTCCGATTTTCGGGTCCTGAATTATAAAGAAAAGTTGTAATTTTCGAAAGTTAGGATGCGAGAGAGTGATTATTTTTTAAATGGGAGTGTGTGCATACCTTCCAGATTAGGATGGAGATGTCGTATTGACTGCCGGAGAAGGAAGAAACGGGAGAGATGGCAGCTCCGATCGCAATCCTACTATTGGTTTGTACGAATCCTGAGCATAGTAGGTTGTAGCATCCCGTAGCTTGATAAGAATCACTCTGTAAATGTTTTGGAAAAAAACAAAACAAAGCCCAAATGTTATTATAACATTAGTTTTCATTTTACGACTAAATATTTTATATACAAAAACGCTTCATTCACTATTTCGAGATAAATACGTCCTGTTGTACCGAACTTGTAAGTTCTACAAGTGGTCCAAAGGTCATTAATTGTTTGTTTGCAGCCCCACAGAGTAATTAAACGTGGCAGTGACAACCATCCAACTGCCTAAATCATCCTAGTAATCAATGTGTACTCTCTCAACAACGTTTGCATCTCTTTTTGTGCTACAATTTTTTAAAATTACTTATCATAGTTTCTACGTATAATTATGCCACAATAAGTGTGATTGTGCCCATACCCTAACAACAAAGAACCAGAGGACCACATCTGTATGCTCATCAATGTTTTCCTTTGCAAATGGATATCTTACTCTAATCTATACATAAAATGAAGCAAAATATTTTTTTGAATGACATCTAAGTCTCACAATGGACCATTCATTTGCCGTCGTGACCGACAGTCGTCTGTATATGGCTAGTATTCTTAGTTTGTCTAAATAAAAGTTTATAACAGACCAGTAAATGATCTAAAAAGTTGTTATAAAATATTCGTTTTGACTGCTTCTCAACGAAGAAATATATTTAGAGTTAGGCCTGGTGAACTTTAGATACATATAAAAATGTCGAAATCTGACTAACTAAATGCTCTTGTTCACTCTCCCACATGGTGTGGTGCTAGCTAGCTAGGGTGCTCCTTTTACTACAAATTTAGAAAAGAAAACTACATACATACTTGTAAATCTCCATTTTCATTTCTCCACATGTAAGTTAGTGACCAATCTTATCAAAACTAGGTACAAGGAATTTGTTAGGGGAGTGTCTTATTTATCAAAAAAACATCAAGATACCACAGAAAGGAATGTGGGTGGCTGGTCTTTTCCGAAAATGGCGAATACCAACAACGTCCTCTTTATCTACCACAACAAATATATGTTATTTCCGTGTTATCCGTAATTGCCAACTATCACAACCTTCTCTGTTAACTAGGATTTTATTTTTGCTAAAATATGTTGAATAGAAGATATGGAGTACAGTTCGAGTAATTTGACTTTTGGCGTTTACTTATTAAAAGCCCTTTAGCTAATTCCAGCAACATTAAATGCAATTAGGTGGCTTTGTCAGTGAAGTGTGCACGTCCTCATTCAATATTATTATTGCTTTATTATCATTAATTTTTATTTTTAGGCTTAAAAACTATGTGATTAAAATGTATTTATTAGAGAGATATAGTCAGAGGAATCTTACGGTCCAATAAGTGAAGAGTCTTGGCCTGCTATCTCCATAGAGCTCCGGACTGACCTGACTAGTAATAATAATTCCAAACTTCAGAATTCAAATAAAATAAAATAATACTTGATACAGTGCGGGCGGGGACAGGAAAATGGAAGAAGTACCTGCCACCCAGCTTCGATGCTGTTGAGATCTGAGCCGTCGAAAGATCCCGAGAGTACCCAGATCTGCGAGAGGCTGAACTCGTTGACCACTTGGATCGATGGGTCCCACACGTTTATGGTGGCCTTGGCTCCATACACCTCCTCCGACGCTCCCGTGTACGCTATCGCATGCTATTTCCCATGCACATGCACCCCCCCAAAACCCCGTATTAATTAGCTTAAAATTGTTTAATTAATTAAGGGCAAAATGGTACTTTGCTCCCTTAACTTTATCAAGTTAACAGACGAACCCCTTTACTATGAAATGCTCAAATTACCCTCTCTTAATCAAACTTTATAATTAACAATTTTGTTAATATACCGTCAAAGATTATATAATCAGCCTGACAAACAAAATTTGGTGTCAGGCTGATTATACAATATTTGACGGAAAATTAATAACATTACTAATAAAAAATTGAGTTAAATAGTAGGATTTATCTATTAAATTTACAAAGTAAAAGGTGACAAAAGTGTCATTCACCCATTAATTAATTACCTTCAAGTAAGTGCGTGTATGACCCGGAACCTTCTTAATATTTGTTTAAAAAATTAATTACCTCGTGACCGTTGCCGCTGACGACGTCGGGGGCATCACGGCGGCGAGAGAGCGGCAAAGGCAATCGTCTCTGTTTCTTCCCAAAGTGAAACAAAGATTTGGCCCTCAGGACGTCGTTGACCGAGCTCCGCCGTATCGGGACAGTTCCCTTCGGGCATCGTGTCCCGTTCCGGTGCCACATTTGCCACGCAATAGTCTCATCTCCGCCGTCACCGCCGCCGTCCTTTTGTGTTTGCTTCTCCGCCACGGCGCCTTTTTTCACCTTTGGCATTTGTGATGGCGCTCTCTGTTTATATAATTATTATTAAACATCCCAAACTTAATGAATAAAATTAATGTATACAACACCTAATAAGTAACCCAAATTGATTAATCATGGAAGAAAATTATAATTATTATCAGTTAGTTGTAATTACTTATTAGCATCGTAACCATCACTTTCAATTGATAATTAGAAGGGACAAAGGGGAGATATTGTTACAGAAAGGTATGGAGACTTCTTTGCTTCTAAGTCTCATTTGTCTACACTTTTAATTAATAAAAAATACAGCTACTACATACAATTTTAATATTGAACCTATGAAATTAATTTATCCCAATTTTCTGTAGAAAATCCTTACACTTGAAGGAAAGGTTTGACCAAAATAATGAAGGTGTTTTAATCAATTTGATACATTAAAATAGGAAATTTAGTAGTTTCTCTACACACAAAATTCCTAATGGAGAACTATGAACAAAGAGATCTTTAAAGTTGGATATGATGAAATGAGTTAAGTAAATTCCTCGTGGAACTAATATTAACAAAAATTAATTGGGTTTCAAACAATGATGGAACCATGATGGTTAGAGATTAGACCCTCAACAACTTGCATTCTATGTTTGAAAGGAGTTTGAAGGAACCCAATGTACGAGATTCGAAAAACACACTCGACAAAAACTTCAATTTTGAAAGTTTTACATAAAAAGACTTAATCACTTTAAAACGATAAGACCCTGAACGGTGTTCCGAGATTTCGATTCAAACAGTATAACATAACTTGTAATAAGGTAAAAAGGAGAATAAATATACCTGAAGCTTATGGTTGAGGAGCAGGGGATGGTCCAGAGCAGGCTGCTTTTTCTTATGAACACAGTCTATAATATCCCCATCTGGACTCTGCCCACATAAGCAAATGAATCACCATTCACAATCTATGTTACAAAGTTCATACAACAAGTTATAATTTATATTCAATGTCCATAAATTTGTATAAAAAATGAACCTGAATGGTGAGAACAGAGGGTTTGTTGATCCTGTTCAAGTGCCTATGAATCCTACCAAGTCTCAAACTGCTCACTTGTCTATTATACTCCGATGACGAGATATTCAACCCACTTCCGCCGCCGGCAACCGCCGCCGTCAGAAGAAGAAGAAAAAGAAGGAGCTTTGTCGTTGACCTTGTTTGACATGACGTTGCTGCTGCTTCTAATATAACCAATGACGAGCGGCAGTAGCAACCCATTTCAGATGCTATTTCCGGCTACCTGGTGGCCAACATTTTCAGTGCAACCAAAAACCCACACAGATTCCTACCAGCTAGCTGGAAAACGACCCACCGTTTTAAATTTGTTGCCCTGTTTGGTTCTTGGTTGCAGAGGAGCAGAGATGGAGATGGAAAAGGAAAAAGGAAGAGAGAAATTGAAGATGGGTGGGGAGGTGGTGGTGGAGGTGTATTAATGGCGGTGGTGGGTGGATGGATGGATGGAGAGTAAATTAAAGTTTCTCTCTTTCTCAAACTAGTTTGCAATGTGTATCTGTATATCTCATCATCGTCATCATTGCCTTGTTCTACTCAAATATATATGTGATAGTAAAAATATGTTGTGTTTAAATAATACACTAATGCTTGGGAGATGGTTCGGGAAATTGAGATTTTCATATTTATTGTTGAGATAGTGGTTATGATTAATATTGTATACGGGAAATAAGTCTAGTTAGTAGTTTGTGATGTGTGTTGGTAATTCAGAGATAAACACATGTATAATGTATAATGTTTATTTTTTTTATATTTTTGTATTTCTTATTTCGGATACTGAATTTCATTAATCGTCGATGCTATTAGTCTAATTACTATTTTGTTGTTTGGTATCTTTGAAAACTTGTTTAATTGTGTATAAAGATTAAAAGCGGTTTATTTTCTCAAAGATAGAAACTTTAATTTGCAAATGAACTCAACAATTAACCAAAAATCATGACTACGTTTTGTTACTGCATTCTTATTGATTGGATCGAACTATTATACCGTTACAATCAAAAGAATAGGGGGTCCATCGATTCATATAACATAGTGATTTCAACGTGTATAACTAAGAACCATAATACGGGATGCACGGCGATAACCATGGTTAGGTTAAACCTATATCATAGGTAACAAACAGTAGTAACTATTTAAAGTGAAGTGGTAGCTACTAGAGATTAAAAGAGATGGATGGTCTCCTTAATACCCAAACATACCAAACCAGCAGACAAGTCCCCTTTAATTGCACCCCTCCCTTCTTCAATGGCATCCATCTGCCCCCACCCTCCTTCACACATTCATTACTTTTTTACTAGCTAGTGTTTTATTTGTTTATTTATCTCTTTTTAATTATTATTTTTACAGTTTTTTAGTTTTTTTCTTAGGGAAAATTTAGAGTTAATATGCTTTTTTTTTAATTATGAATTATGTCAATGTTTGTAAGTTGGAAGTGTGTGCAATGTTAGTTGTAAGGTAAGCAAGTTGATTTCTTTACTTCTCAGTGTCTCAACTCCATTCTTCTGTTTCAACCTTATATTCAACTCCAAGCACCACTCGATTGCCCCACTTTTTCTGCCACCTAACTCTTTTCTTCTTCTTTAATTAATTTTCTTTCATTAATCTCGTTTTTTTCCTTGTGTGATTTGTGTTTTGTAGTACCTGATTATGGATTTTTAGTGTATGTGTATTGATAAGATAATTTGGTGTAAACATGGGCTATATTGGCTCTTGTCATATGGCCATGCGGTGCTACAATATTGGTACTCAATATATGTGATTGTCGGGTTTGAAATATTGTCTGCTTGGTTCGATATTTTTATGATTTCCTACAAGTAGGATGACGTAAGGTACTGATTTTAGGATAATGTAAGAGTAGGAGAGAAAAAAAATAAAAATAATTGAAAAATGCAAGATCGCCTTATTTATAAGGGATTTGAGAGAGTTTCTTTGAGTAATAGAGCCAAAGAGTCTAACGTGCCTTTTTGTCTTTTTGAGTAAAATGTTAGACATTTTGAACCCAATGAAAATCACACTGTATGGGAGGTCGGAATGACAATCGATCCGTGAACTGTAGAGAGCGATTGATCGATCATGTCATAAGGGTGATCATGATCCTCCAATCGATGATCAAAAAGATCTTCATATGATATCTTTGTATAGGTTTGACCGATCTTCTGGACCTTCAAAACATGTTTTTCCGTTGGCTCGATAAATGGCTCCAAATAGAGTTTCGGCTTGGGACGGTGTGTCATCCATTTCCATATATTTTAGAACAAATATATTTCAAAGCATAGGTATAATGTTATTGTTAGTGATTTGAAATGCTAACCACACTCTTTGTGTATACAATATAACAAGTCTGAATAGGACATACATAGTACCTTATATCTCACTAACTCTAGTGAAATCGAGCAAGTCAGACAAGTAGACATATTTCACATTTGACTGCCATTTTTTTTATTAAAATTATTTGTTATCGTTATTATTTAAATAGAATATAAATATTGGTGAAAATATTAATTTCGAAATTGAATTAAATGGTAGGAAAGAGCGTTGGGTTTGAAGCAATCCCCTTGATGTGTGCTGAAATGCACACAGACCCATGTGAGTGAGGCTTTGGGTATTGAGGAATTTAATGTGTTGTTTTTTTTCCATCAGAAAACTACATCAAAATTTATTAACAAAACGATGTCAATTAAATAAATAAATAAATATATATATATATATATATATATATATATATATAAAACACAAAAAAATAAGTATATTTTATGTATGTCTTGTGGCACAGAAGATGCAAACAGAAGTTTCCGATTGAATCATTCGATAACACATAATAATATTTAAAATAATAATGATGTGATCAAAGAGCTTCTACTCTCGAATCTCGTATGCTTCCTTTGAATTGATTCAAATGATTATGAGTATTGAAAATTGTGTACCTGAACTTATCTATGGTTCCATAAAATTGACAATAGCAGTATTTTAATTCAAAAAAAATTGCTTTTCGGAATCCCGATTTCCAAACAAATTGGGATTTTTAACTCGGGAATGAGAACGAGTTCTCATACGAGAATCGAGAATTGAGATTTTAAAACTTTAAGAACGAGTTCTCATTCTCACCTGATTTCCGCTCCTATACATGATGGGAGTAGCTCCCTAATTAAGAAAATATTTCATCCTTCTAAAAATGATATAACTCATGTTGAAACCCTCCCAACTGGGCCCAACTCATTAGAGTTGAGTTGAATTAGATTAAAGAAAAGGATGAGTTGAGTTAACAAAAAAATACAAATCATTTATCCTTAACCCAATCTCAATCCTCTAAAATCCAACCCAATCCAACTTATTTACACCCTAATATTTGATAGGCAAAATAATTGGAAAAGAACACAAAACATAATCATTTAAAAACTCTAAATTTCTGAAATTCACAAACTCAAACATGTCTATCTCATAATAGCAAATTCCTCACAAACACACCTAAATTTCCACTACACCAAACAACCCCTTGGTTTTAATATTTTCGCAGCCCACATTTTACTTCTAAATCAGACGACTACATCAGGGGATATAGTGGCTAGTAACATACATAGCAGACAGATTGCAGAGTAGGCAGGCACCAACATCAGCAGCAGCAGCAAACACGTACAGTTTTCTTTGATTTTCTCAGCGCCCACCAACATCATACCTGTGAAACACTGATCACAGGGAGGAAAACAAGTCTCATTAGTTTTCTATATGTTAGCAAACAAACGGGGTAAGACGTACATAGAAAAGAGGATTAATGCGTAAAAGAACGGAATGATGAGAACTTACTCATGTTGCTGACGGGAGTGAAGGCATTCATATAAGAGTGTAAACGTGGAAAACATTTATGGTAGAATACATGGGACAGGATCTCGCACTTGTATCTTGATGATTTCCCAGCAACATCAGCCTCAGCATCATCAGTGTGCATGGTTTGTGACTGATCAACTAGTTTGAAGTTGCAGACAAGGAGACGACCAATAGTAGCTCGAATAGAATTAGTCACATATTTGATAAACATGGAAAACTTATTCCCCTCCTCCTCCTCCTCCTCATCAGCGTCCTCAAAAGGAAGTGCCCATACCTGAGCAAGACATCCATAGTCTTCTTTTATGTGGTCCTTAATAAACTCATTTAGGTCTACCAGAGGCTCAAAACCCAAGTGTTCACGCCATTCTAGACACTTGTCCGATCCTTCCATGTTACAAATTGTCTTCAGATTTGAAGACACATAGAGCTCAAATCCACTGCCAATCGGCCCCGTCAATTTCGCCATAAATAACTTATCCCTGCAGGTAAAATTCCCAAATTCCCACAGCCCATAAACCGCCTTGGCAAAATTTGAACGACATGCCTTGTCATGCTCAACCTCAAGCTCGGTTGAAGGACATGCCTTGAAGACCTCTAGCTCCTCAGTTGTGACCAAAGTTGAAGGACATGCCTTGTCATGCTCAACCTCCAGCTCGATTGAAGGACATGCCATGAAGACCCCTAGCTCAGTTGTGGTAATAGAGCCAGCTGCTGGATCATCATCGCAGAATTTGAACACTTCAGCATCCATATCAAGGCAAACGAGACGATCTTTCTTCCAAACTCGAGAAATTAAATTGATATATGCATACTTCCCTAACACAGTAAAACCCTCGGAAAATGGAACAGTTGAGATACAGTCATAGAGACGATCAAAAGGGGTTTCCAGAACTCTGTTTACATATTTACGCTTTCCTTTACCACGGAGATGTACAACCTCGCAGAACAATCTAAAATTGTTTCTGGAGCTTCCAAAATAACGAACTCCAGTTGGGATTATAAAGATCTTGTTCCCGCCAGCGTATGGGATGACAAGAGGACCAGATTTAGGTGCCAGCAGACACCCTGTAGGCTTAAATTTGCAGCGCTTCTCTCTTTTTGCAGGGATCCTTGAGAGATCGCAGACGAAGAATTGGAGTTTTGAATAGCCTTCACGTTGACAGAAAGCATACAATTTAGATTTTACAAGTGCGAAGCCACTACCTGCCAGATCATCAAACTCGATGTGGGCAGCCTTCTCACGGATTGTTTGTTTAGCCGTGTTCATCAGTGACAAGGTCGCGAACATACCAGAATAGTACAATAGCCCAGCATTCCACCGATCCATACCGTCATCATCACAAGCACGAGAGGAATCAGAAGCCTCCTTGCCGTCGTAGGTACGGAACCTCTTTACCACAAGAGACATCGACTCGTCTTTCATGCGGCGTTTGCGCGGGGTTCTGAAGGAATCCGCCATATCGTCGCCGAGAGATAGAGAGAAGGAACGATTGAGCAACCAACGAATGAGAGATCTGCGCTTCTTGCAGATTTATATCGTCTCCTACCACCTGCTAACCCTAGACGCGAGTCCGAATCCGCAGCGGAATACTACAATTATTTGCTGGCGGCAAACAAAAGCAGGGAGGGACAAAATCGTCTTAATATTAAAAGGCTTTTCAAAATGGAAAATAGTTTGGTGAAGTATTTTTTTTACATCACCTCCGTCTAGACCGGCAACCGGGCGGGGCGGGGTTGGATATTGAACCCCGTTACCCGTCCGTTGTTGTCCATGGGTTTCTCCGTCCTCGGATGGAGCATAAATGGGTGATAAATTAAAACCATTTCCGACCACGACGGTTATATGGGTTGGCGGGATTTTCCCGTTGAGTAAAAAATAACCTTAGAACAATGAAGAACCCAGGATTTGCTGAACAATGAAGAACCTAGATTATTACTGTAGATTTTTCAATTCGTAAAAAAACTCTTGAAGATTGAAGGACCTGAAGTCAATAAAACAAAGAAAAAATCATTGAATAGGTCCTAGGCGATGAAGCGATTAACCCGCGTATACGCTCATGATTCAACTCAACAAGTCCCAAAATCATGCTTACTGAAACTTCTTGACATAATCAAAATATTTAAATCTAAACCCAAAGGTCTAAACTTATCCACATACAAAGCAAATATTGTGATTGTGAGAGGATGAAAGTAGTAAATCAAGAACATTGGATTGACAATTCCATGGCCGGAATTTAACTCTCTTTAGCTGCTGGAGCGTGGATGATGTGATGATTTATCTTGGGTGATGAGTCATCGATTGGAAGATGATTTATGAAAAGAGAAAGAGAATAGAGACTGTTGGAAATCCCAAGAATGCAAAGGGAATTTGGAAATTGGTGAAAAATTTATGACTGTAGTGGTAGGATTATAATATATACTTGTAAATACATTAATATAGTACGGGTTCCGGGGTGGATAGTCGATTTCCCAGACCCGATTGGTCTCCAATTTGACCGAATATCGGGTAAACCCATGTCCGTCAAATACCCTGTCAAACCGGTGAAATCCGGTCAAACCGGAGCGGATTCAGGCGGTACCGATTTTCCAGTTCCAATTCTCAAGCCTACCTCCGTTAATGAAAAATAAGATCGTAAACCATTTTAAATTTGCCCCGAAGCCTAGCAGGAGCACTCTAAGCTGTCTTCGAGACCATGGATACGCTCTCCCGAACAGCCAAATCAAAAGCACCGGACAGCCCCTCCGCACAACCCAAGAAGAGATATGGGGAGAGTGGGATTAAGGTCGCAACTACTTGAACTAGTTTAGATAATGTATTACTTAAATTACTCAAGGTAGTGATGAATTGAATAAGAATTAGTTAGTAATTAGTTCAGAGTGAAACATTGAACAAGAAAATGAAGGGAAACTCTTTCATATGGTAACAAAAATAACAGTTACCATACTTAGAATTGACTAGTGCAGTTCTACAATGGATGGCAACCTTACTCCGCACACCAGAGAATTACAACAAACTCCAACTGATAGTACGTAAAATCATCAAAACCCACAATCAAAACAGGCCTATTTCCGCAGCAATTATACGCTTATATCATTCTTCCACTTCAATTAACTTCCGGGGTGCTGAGTTTCATCTACATATACAAAACTCTACTGAAACCGATACCAATGCTCGGAAATTTAGCCCCCCAAATATCCTCTCCTTCTCTATGTTTTCGCGTGTAGCTGTGTATGTTCCTATCTCAGACCAAAATTGGCTGTCCCACTAACTTCTTTGGCATCAAATTCCATTAGCAAAGCTTCTTCGCTCATCTCTGATGGAAAATGATGGTTTTACAGACGTGTGGAGTCATCTTCACTATCGTCACTGGCGTCACTGTAATCAAATGACCAATAACCGTAAGCAGACTACTATGTATAACATGGCATCAAGGTTACAAAACGAGTGAGGATTTATATTTCTTTCTACCTATGTTCAGAATACTTAGCAAGTCGTCTGGCATCGAGGCCTGTGATAAATTTTTGAGCCGCCTGAACATTCTCTGTGCCTGAAACGATTTCCAAGACCATGTGGTTTAAATTCGATCATGCACATACAAAAACGACATACATAAAGAAGAACATGTAGAATTGGAGACCAAGAGCATGAAACCAACAATCAGAGAATTGCAGTAGCTAGGATAGAGGTTCAGATAGAGCTGGAATTGGTGCAGTCAGTGGTTAACCGAAAACCGCCAAATTTTGGTGCGGTTAGTGGTTACCATTAAACAATTTCCAGCCCTATGTGCAGAGGACGCCAAACTAAACAGAGCAAATAAAGAATGTAAGCATTCGTTTAGGGAAAAGTACCTTTTGTCAACTGGAAGGTGTGCAGAATACATCTTTCTGCAGCAAGCTTAACCGGTGTACTACTGTCTTTCAAACAATCAGCAAGTCCGGGACCAATCAACGAGACATTGGCCGTTACAAAAGATGGGCTCGCCTGCACAGCAAGTGAAAGAATCAAGCATCTGCGAATTCAGAAATACAAACAACTAGCGATGGGAGATGCATACTTTTGCGACTGCTTTAATAGACGATAATGCTTTTCTTCTCACTTCACTTGAGTCATCATTCAACGAATCAACTAGAGATGAAAGTAAATCAATGTATGTTGAGGATTTCGAGGGTTCGCTTCTAATTAGATGCAGCAAAAGCCTGCCCACTGCCTTGGTTGCAGTTTTGCGAAGAGGAAACTGGATTGTATAAGAATAAGTTAGCATATTGCTTCATAAAAATAAACCCTGACAACTAAACCTTGGGAGAATGTAAGATCTATTATCATTTAAAGTAAAAGCAAGGAGATATCACCTTTTCATCCTTCAAAGAGGATTGCAGACATGCGGAAATTGATGGGAATTCTGGCGAAGTAACAAGGGGAGAAGGATTGTATCTCAGAATGGATGCAACAGTCAGTATTGATCCATGCCTAGATACCCAATTTGAAGAAGGCAGCAGGTCTGCAAGTTGCTGGAACAGGTCTGCCAGCTGGGAATCTTCCATGAACTGCAAAATGATGATAAACCAAGTAACTAACAACAGTCTGGAACTAAAAGTAACAAGAGAAAGGTAACTTTCGTGTAAAGAATCATATTCATGTACTGAAATACGACGCATTTTTTAAGCTAGAGTACAGATGGTACTGCTTCTAGTGGCTTCAACACAGCAGGGAAATTGTAGAAAGGAAGGATAGCTGTATCAAGATGGAAAGCAAAACCAAAATACTTGAATAAGCGCGCAACATACTTGCGACGTGATGCCCAACATGCAGGCAGAGGAAATTCGAGTTTGGTCTTCATCGTGACTAATCAGATCCATCAGTTGAGTGCAGACACGAGTTTTGATAGCACTGCTCACGCTCTTACCAGCATTCTTTAGGACACCTTTTAGGGCTGCAAGTATTGCCTCTCTTACAACAGAATCAGCTTCCTGATAGCAAAGTAAAGGAACGTATGACACACTGGACAAAAATAATAATAGGGTCTTGCAAGGAGGAAACTGTTACAGATAATACCTTTAAACTCGATAATAGGTCATTCACAAGAGGATCAACCCTAGTACTGAGTGCACTAAGCTTCCCAAGAGCAAGGGCAGCACTTGTTCGAACCATTCTGCATTTAGAAAGTAGTATAAACATTCACAGATGAAAAGAGTAATCCAAAACAGGTGTTAGAACCTAGTCGTGCAAATACAAACAGAAGGAAGAAAATGTAGCTGGATAAGAAGGGAGTAAAAACTAAATACATAACCAAATTTCTAAATTAGAGATAACTTGACTCACCTTGTACTGTCTTGTAGGCACTTGATAAAAGTTGTTTGAAGTTGTGGAAGGAAAGGCTTCAGGGATATTCCACCTTTTCTTATCAAGATGATTAAGGTCGATAAAATTGCATTTTTCACCTGCCAGGGGAAGCGGTCCCCTATGATACGAATAAGAGGCCTGTAAAAATACTATGCATGTGAGACTCTGTTAAATACAGAAATATAAACATGTAACAAAAGATGAAAAGCCAAGAATTGCAGAGAAGAAAATGATCATCTGCAATCTATTAGATGAAAATAACAAAGAGCCCTTGAAAACAAGCAAACTAAAGGAGCATTTAAGGAAATTGCGTGTAAACTTTGAGTGCACAAAATTTACTCAATACTTACCCAGTAATTTGGATGACAAACTCTTTTAAGACCTGTTCACTAGTCACTTCAATAATCTCACCAAGGCCAAGTGCAGCTTGCTCCCTAAGCTCAGCAGAACCGCTTGTCAAACCCTAAAAATTGTAGCCGCACGAGAGCAATCAGCATAGTAAACTGGAAGGCAAGAGGTGCATACATAGATTTGGTACCAGAGAGCGCACACATGAATGCACAAGATATAACTCAAACAACCGTTTGAGTCTAATCAAGTGAACAGTTATAGGCCACAACTTCACAAAGAAGCACAGTCAGCCTGTGACACCAACTCGATATTTTTTCATAAATGACACTAGGATCTATAAAGAAGCAGATATTCTGTAACTTGAATGTCAAACTGCACAAAGAACTTTCCATCTGCAACAACGTAACAGGAAAAGACAAAATACAAATTCCTAATTGCTTCGCTCCTTGTTTGAAAAATAGTTTTCAGAACGCCCAACCCCAAAAAGAAGCATGAAAGAATTTCTGTTAGAATAAGAAGGATAGGAAGTGTATCCTTACTTGCAAAAATACAGGAAGCACTGGTCTGAGTGCTTTTGGAAGACAAAAGCCTGGAATAAGAACTGCTCCACCCTACATGGAGATCATGTGACAAGGAACACTTGCAAGTCAGTCAACTGGAAGAATGCAGTATTATCCATTTTTTATGCTGAATAGAATTAACTAACCTTCTTCCTCCTGCGCTCTTTATCTCTAGCTGTAGATATAGAATCACGCACTGGTTTCATATAGGAAGAAAGTAGTTCTTTAGGAACTGAATCAAGAACCCGTGATAAAGCTCCCCACGCGATCTACAAAACCAAAAGTCATATATGATATGTCAATATGATCAAGTTGATATGCCTCTACAATTGTTTTGATGAAAAGACACGTAGTATTATCCTAAATGGAGCGGTGGCCCCAAACAGCTACCTGAGCAAACAATACAAGGGGAAAAAATGACCAAACAAAGGCATAACCTCACATCTAAGGGTTAATGCATAAACGAGATGTGATCTAGGCGCCAAAACAAGTAGGTAACAATACCTCAACAGTTGCTACGTCGGAATCGCCCAGTAAAACAATGAGAGCAGATATCATATTTGGAACCTCATCAACCAAGTACAGTTTGCTGTTTTTGAACAAGTATCCTATCAGATATGTTGAACTTCTTCTGATTGAAGCCTGAAGATTCACAGTAAGCAACCATGTAAGTTATATAGAGTGAAAAGAGGACTTCGGCAGAGGGGTAATATAAGAGCTGCCTGCAGATGAACATACCATATTATCTCCAACTGCTTTAAGAAGCTCTCCAAGTAAAAATTCAACACCTTCGTCATCAATGACAAGGACCACTGTTTCTGCAGCCTCCTTGGCGAGATTTTGAACTTCCTAAACAATATATAAAGACATCATTAAGACTTGAAAGCAAGCAGAACACTTGTCCAGGTCATATGCTTGAACTTCTGGTGAACTCTGTATCCTGAGATATATCAATTTGTTTGGTGACAGATAGTGTTGAGTATGTTCAGAGACATAGAGTTTTTCACGTTTTATGTGTTCTAAGAAATTCTACTTTTACTAGAAATTCTGACTACCCCAAATATAACCGTGGGTCTCACTGTCTACCACCATATTTATATCTACCAAATATTGAGGAAATCCCGTTCCATATTTGTATATATTCAGATCATAGTTAGTTTATTTGCTAGTTAGATAGTTACCATGTTAGTAATAGTCCTATCCTATTTTAGCTAGCAGATCCTATTAAATAGATATATTCTTACCTACTCAGTAGGAGGAATGCTGTATATATTAAGCCTACAGGACATGAATAAAATCATTCATTCTCTCAATCTTCAAATATACATACCGAACAAGATAATCTAACATTCTCTAACTTTTAACAAACATTTTTCAACATTGCCTTTATCTTCATACATCCTTAATTCTCAATACTCCATACCAAACAACCCCAAAACTCATACTCGCCTACTGGGTATGCAGGAAAAATAAATTCAATCAGACCCAAGGCAAAAATTAGGATAAATTTGCTTTCTTGTATATACCTCATTGTCGTCGGCCATTCCAGTCAGTAAAGCAGGAAGCACAGTTCCAAGATGGACATTAAGGCCTGGTCCAGCAACCTCTGCCAGGGCCCCTAGAGCATGTGCATTGAAGGCCCTGTATTGAATCGCGAAACAACATTAGTGTTATCATCTGCTTTTAAAACTAAATATAAATGTAACACATTATACACACACATTGGTAGAAGCTGGGAAAACAGTACATACGTAAGAGGAGGATGAACCAGCTTAGGCAAGATGTGAGGCAACACAGCAGCAGTCCTGACACTGAACCAAGAACTGATAATTAGCACCTGACATAAGAGTTACCCAACTCTATACATAAATGTCTCCCAAAAATCACCTTAGGATTTGCTTCAGGCCGTCCAGAGCAGTATCAGAAGTCTCGTCATCTTCAAGAGCATGGAGCAAAGTAGGGACAATCTCATCAATTGCTTGCAGTCCAGCACTCTGTCAATTATATATATATCAAATTACATTGAAAACTATGTCAATTTTTCAAATCGAAAGCAGAGTACCAAATCCTACCTTGTATAGTGTACTGAATGCTAGGCCAGCAGACTCACGAACCTCCAGCTCACTGTTAACCAGATTGAAAAGATGTCATAAAATGATCATATCAAGTACTTGAATAGTATAATTCAGCAACAGCTAACCTGTCACAAAGAGCAACCCTGATGGTAGGAATAAGGTCATCCATGAAACTTAGTAATTGACTTCTCCCGGCACTTCCCATTACTTCACTTAGACCAATGCATACGCCCTGTCATTGCAGATTAATACAATACGCTGAGAACCAAACTACTGAAACCAAATGTGAAGCAGATTTATGTTACTTGACAACTTCTGTCCATCAGTTTGACTGGAAAATATTAATCATAAAAGTGTTAGTAAGGGTAGCAGACAGCCTAATATACGTATCCACAATCCACAGCATGGTGGATCAATCATGTCAACTCGTACTGACCAAGCAATGAGTAAAAGGTCAACACTGATTAAAGCAAATATTTCAAATTGATCAGAATCATTGATTGCACCATCGTCAGTTAGTTGATTTAAACCATAATGATTACAAAAAATATACAATGAGGAATTCCACCAGGCTGAGACTGAAATAATGCCGAATTATATTGTTAGTATTGATCAACAACAAAACACGTTTTGTCCCTGACAGTGACAGAGGGTGATCACAGCAGTGTATGCAAAAACTAACCTGTCTTCTGCTTGCATCAGGATCCTTCAGCCCTCGAGACAAGATTGGGATTATCAGAGGAAGTACTCTTTCACCGAGCTTCCGAACAAGTTCACCCAATGCACGACCTGCAACCTGTGAGGAAGTAAATATTTCAGTTAGTATAAACAAAGAAGAGAAAGAAGAGTGTTAGAATGTCACTGTATGAACCAAACCTGCCGTCTTTCTGAGGACGATGAAGCAAGTGAAGCTATTAAAGTACTCATTAATACTGGCATTATTTCTTTCAGAGTTTTGGGAGTATTTGCCACAATTGTTTTCCATACATGCAATGCAGCCTGTGAAAAGGAGAAAACGAAACCCTTCAATACACATTAGTTAAAATAGATATATCAAACCAAAGAAAAAAGATTTTAAGCCTCCCACCTGACGAACAGATAAACTGATGTCTGTCCGAACCATATACAATGCAGCCAGAATCTCATTACGCCGGTCTCTCCCCAAAACCTCTATAATGGCACGCCCCTGTGCTTCAGTACTTGCACCTTCATCATCACTGCCACCTTCAAGCAAAGATTTTCCAGAAGTTCCAGCAACCTAAAAGGAAAAATGGGGTATTTTTAATGAGAATCAAAGAACAAATAAAAATGTGACAGGACAAGGCAAATAGTTTAAACCTTAAACAAGAGATCTCCCAACAACTCCACGGAGCTCTGTCTAATACGCCAATTGTCATTAAATATTCCATCCTCAACAGCCGGAAGTAGAAGTGGTAAGGATCTGTATGGCAATAAAACAATAAGAATACAATGTAAAACACAGCAAGGCACAACAAAACATAGAAGGCATGACTAATGCACATAAAACAAAGGTTATCACACAAAGTAATGCAATTATAACAAGAACGTATAACCAACTGAAAGCAGAAAAACGGGTGAAGGAAATGTCAAATTACGTTATTGCATAGTGCTCAACAAGGACATGTCCAGCACCTAATGCTGCTTCACGCACAGATTCATTCTCATCAGCCAGACCTGAAATAAATAAACAACCATACATTTGCGTCAGCAGATATATTGAACCCTAGATCGTGAATGCATTTTTAGCTTTGCTAAAAAGGGAGGACAGGAAAAATCACCATCTATGATAGCAGGTAATACTTGCTGCAAATAATTCTGGAATTGAACACCTAATGACCTTGGTAAATACTGCAAAAGAAAACCATTCAAAGAAAATGATCAGCCAAGAAAAAATTATATCTTTTAGCACAGAAGAAACGTAAGTACTGTCCACACACCTTGAATAGCGTCAGATATCCATCACGCACAGAAGCCTTTTGATGAGAACAGCTCCGAACAATATCTGGAAGTGCACGTTCAAAGTAATCCACTCCAAGTGCAGCCAAAACCTGAAAGACAATAAGGTAGACAAACAAAAATAAAAAATGAATTCTAAGTGCAGCTAACATATTGAATTATATGCCTTATAGCGCTAGGAGTTATTGAAGGGTTTTTTCCTACAATTTATGCTTTGAACTGAAGGCGCAGCAAACACAACCGTCATAATTATAGACTAAGAGCCAACATCATCAATGGAACATATTGCTAAACGTGGGACGTGCATATTGCACTTATGCAGTGTAATAGATTCTAACCTCACTCAACCCTTGAGCAGCCCCAGATCTCTCAACATTGTTGCCATCAGATTTAAGAGTGTCAAACAACCAAGGAACAAGATCTGGGAATTTCTCTTCACCCATCCCTCTGATAAGAGATCCAAGTGCCCGTGCTGCAACTGATCGAACTTCAGGAATTGGATCTACAAGAACCTGTTTTTATTTGCCAAGGAAGCACCAGTGAACACCCATTTCTGAGAGCAAAATGTTCCATGATAACAAATAAGATAGAAAATTGGAAGAGGTACCTTTTTCACTTCAGGAAGAAGCAAACCAATGTAAGGAATCATATCCCTTGGTTCTGTGACCAATGAACACATGTTCCCAACAATCTGTGCAGCTTTCTTTTTAGTTTCTGCACTCCTCTCCCTCAGCCCTCTATGAACAATAGGTACCAGCAGGGCAAGTGAAGGCGCATCGATTGAATTAACAAATGTCGTCTGCAAAGAAATGTGTGTACATCCGGTTACTTTAATAAAAGATGGGGAAACAAATGTAACCAATGTAAATTTGACTTGTTATAAATCAATCTTACTTGAAGGAGAATATCAAGAGCGTATTTAGTATAATCATTGGGGTCCGAAAGGGCCGTCAGAAGTGTAGGAACAAGGGAAGATATTTCTGGGTTCTTTATCACACTTCCAACCTGAAATTAGTAGCCTGGTTAGATATTAACATAGTCTAAAAAAGTATGAGAAAAGGCCATCTACTAGAGAGAATAGAACCTGCTGTAATGCGGTTTGTCCAGCCGTCTGAACTTTAGGGTGTGTATCAGTCAATACCTACAAGTTATTGGAGAAAATACAGAATCAAAACCATTTCATGTTCTTAGACAGAGCCTATCATTGATCAACAAACCTCTGTCAGTTTAGGCACTATAGCTGGAAGGCACTGAGAGAGCTGCTGAGGAGCACAGTATGCCATTGCACCAAGTAGTTGGACACTGCTCTCTTTTGTACGCCAAGCTCTATCCTCAAGACCCTGCATGAAAGCAGTTTTGTATCCAACTCATGAGTACCTTCTAACTGCCCAGAGGTAGCTCCGTAACCATGATACTATTATGGATGACGTGCATCAATAAGATGAAACTTTCAAGTATAATCGTAGTGGAGTTGATGAGTTGGAGTGTTAAGGGGTAGTCGAAGAAGCGTTAAGTTCCTAACTCCTAACCAAGACTTTCCAAAACGAACTACTAAATTTTAGGTTTAAGCTAGTGTTAGCTAGAATCAATGCCGACTAGGTTTCCAAAGTGCTGTTCTCACAAGATTTGTTGCCAACAGATAAATCAACATCTTTTGTTATATGCATATATAGACATGATGCATGTGAAAATTGCATAGCATAGACCCTAGTTTCCACATGAATCCCAAATGAAACATTTCTAGGTTTCAGGCAATCACAAAAAAATATGAAACTTCTCAAAGGTTTCTAACTAAACTATCAGGAAACCAAGCACATGAATGATGGAAACATCTTTTCGAAGAAAAAGAAAGAAATTACGAAAACATTACCAGACTCGGATTCTACAAGATTCTCCTCATAATGATATAATGGAAAGCATAAGGCGAGGATGGTAGGACAGACAGAAAATAAAACCTTCAAGAGTGATGGGAGCACAAGCTTAACACCTTGCACGCTGAGCTGAGCCATCATTGCCCGCGCAGCACATTCGGCTGCTTCACGAACAGCCACAACTTGATCGGAGAAGGAAACCAACAGTACTGGTAGCATTTGGATGACATAACTGGGACAAGAGATTGGAAGAGCAATCATCAGAATATGTACAAAAGCTAACAACCTCTATATATATGGAAATATAATACATACGGTTCAAACAATTTCCCAAGCTTTTCACACAAGCACTCGAAAGCCAAGAGAGCTCCTTCTCGAGATTTTGCAGAAGTCCTGAAAATCAAAGCAATACTTTCAAACTGCTCCAGAAAGATAACCACATTCACAAATAATGGGAATTTCACTTGATAGCATTTCATGAGTACTAGACTCCTGACTCCAGAAAGATACTAACTACTCAAGACTAAGCATAGAAACATCGGACATCTCAGAAGTAATGTTATGAAACATAAAAAAGATTCAACATAAATCTTAAGGGGCTCTAAATAGAATCATAAGTGCAACCATTAGAAGAACATAGTTTCCTAGTTCTAAATCACAAAAAGATTGTATGTGTGTACCTATCAACAAGACCCTCCCTCAAAGTAGCAATAATTCCATACTTCTTCAAGCAAGATAAACCAAATCCCTTAACCACTCCAGCCAGTCCAAAAGCTGCACCACGGCGGTCACCATATTTGTCACTCTTCATCAGCTGGTCCAATAGTCTTGAAAGAAGAGGAGCAGCATCATCCTGATGAAATATAATTTGATGGAACATCAGAAGACATTGGTCATGGCCACATGGCTGGAGTCTAAGTAATTAAAATCTATCAATCCGAGTCTAATATAATAAACAAGCTCACAGCTTTAACATCATAGCTATACCAAAAAACCAGTTCCGCTTACTTTCATTGACTGCATCAGCGGGGATAGGCAGTCTGATACTGCCCGCTGAACAGCTTCAGAGGGTGTATTTAGAACGTCCAACAACTTCTCCACAACAGCATGAACTTTAGGATCATCCTGTTATATGCACCCACACCCCCAGTTTAATTCCTAAGCAGAAACTACATTACAAACTAATAAAATAGAAGAGAAACAGAATCTGATAATGCAACAAAGCAAACCTTTGCAAGATGTTTTGCCAAAGCCCCTGTGAATATAACTACACCTTCACGAACCAAATCATATGTTTCTTCATCTGATGCCTATAAGTTTGTAGAAACAGAAGTTATTCGAGTGTGCATCAAAATATAGATAAATGTGATAAGAAACATCACTGGAGAGGTAAAACATAGACCATTTTCCATTTGTAATGAGAGAATTTGAGATTCCAAATTGACTAGAAAAAGTAACTGAAGGAAAAGACAATATTTCTTTGATAGATATACTCAGACCTAACCAAGTGATTAACCTAACAGTAGGTGGACAATATCGAACTGACCCTAGGACCTTCACCTTGAGATTCAACTTGGACTCTTACCTTTTTGTTTAAGTAGTTCTCAAAGATCGGAAACAGCAAGGAGACGTTATCTTTTCCATGTCTGTCAATAATCAGAATACTAGCATTGATCATTCTTCCACGAACATCCGTGTTTGGATCTGCCTGTAGCATCCACAGCATAAATATTCGTTCAGGGAACTAATCTAAAATAAAGTTTCGACTACCTCTGCAGTTTATGCTACTGAAAAGAGACGACTTCAAGAGCATCTAGGCGCAAGAAAATTGTTGATGCTGAGCATTGAGTGGACAGAACTAGAGAGATAATTAGTGTGGGTGTGTTGGATAGGTAGGTTTGTATTTGGTATTTGAAATCACTACTTTAAAGAAAGAATTTCAAATGCAATCGTTTCTACAGAAAAATTCATGGATGAATTTCATCGAAATCCAAGTACAATTTTCTTTCTAACCAAACAAGAACATTTGGAATTTCAAATGGCAAATCCAAATCCTAGTATCCAAAGACCCTTGAGTGATTAGTATCCTTAAATGAAGAGATATAGATATCAAAGCTGGTCATTTTCATTCTTACAAAGGTATTGAGGTTGTAACCCTAACATGTCCCAGTACCCTTTTGCTTTCTTCTTCCCCATATGGGTCCAATATTCAAAGATCAGCTACTAATGGGAGATGGGTTCTCCATTTTAACAATACATTAAGGGTACAGGGGATATTCATGGAATACAATATATAACATTTTTGTACAAAATTCAGATAAGAAACCTAGCAACGTAAAAAACAATGTATTCTTGGAATGATTGGAAAAAAAACTATGCTAAATGGTTTCTTAAATAGTTCACTAAGCAATAGAAACAAGACATGTTCACAAAAGAATAGTGCACTCGGCACCAAGGGGTTAAACCTAGCGGTAAATGGTGAATGGGAGCATCTAACTGAAAAGGTTCAAAACCTTGCTATCAACATACAATTAAGTAGTGATTTTTTATACTCGTCCAGGAAAAACAATGAACTAAACAGAAACAATTTGA
This sequence comes from Linum usitatissimum, assembly GCA_030674075.2. Taxonomy (NCBI): domain Eukaryota; kingdom Viridiplantae; phylum Streptophyta; class Magnoliopsida; order Malpighiales; family Linaceae; genus Linum; species Linum usitatissimum. Next base: position 6,429,635 of record JAUJYP020001374.1, read on the forward strand.
TCAAAATAAAAAAACAGAAACAATTTACTTCTAGAACACTTACAAGAGCTCGTGATATGAGGAAGGTCATGATAACAGGAAGGTCCTTCGTTCTCAACACATCAGCAGCTGAATGCAAAGCCAAAGATACTCCTTGTCTACCAAGCCAACCAGCATCAACATTATTGTCTCCACTTCCAGCATCCCGTAGATAGGATGAAAATAAAGTGGAAAGAGTCTCCTGGATCAATTAACGAATAGTTTGTAAGGAACTCACTGAACTAAGAAACGGCATTGACCTTGCAACATACAAACCAAATATTCATCAATTTCACGGTATCCACAGCATGGCAGTACGTGATTAAAAGAATAATTTTTAAATGCATATTCAGAAATCCTATAACTATCTAGAGGGAACACTTAATGAACCTGTATTGAATCAGGGTGTTCATCCAAAGCTGCAGCTAATGCCTCCGCAGCAGCTAATCGAACATTGTAATTTACATGAGAAAGTGCTTTGAAGAGCCCAGAATAATCAGTTCCAATCTCATGTCCATAGCGATCCCAAATATCCTCTGCAGCTTCAGCAATTGACTGTCAAAAGCAAGACGGCAAACAAATGTTAATAGAATAGAACAACTGAGGTTTTTAAAATTCAAGGAATCGGCTATACAGACCCTGGCATACTGCACCTCGAATAGACATTATGAGACCAGAAATAGGACCCTTCCAACACAAATATTCTACCTAAACAAAAAAAGCCAGTAGATAATAATACAAGAGCAGAAGTCTCTCCTAAAATGTGGGGAGTTAGTTGGCACTTCTGTGTCACAAAACGCTATATACAGGCATACCCTGAGATTTTAACAGTCCTAATTGCAGGACACCGCTTTAGTTCCACAAAAAAGCTGCATGATTCAATATGGGCCTCTGGGCTCTCGGTTTTCAATTAGCTTTTAGGATACAGTTCTCCCAAGGTACTTATTGAAGAAATCCCGTCCTTATTTGTATATATTAGGATCGTAGTTATTTTAGTTGCTAGTTAGATAGTTACCATGTTAGTACTAGTCCTACCCTATTTTAGCTAGCAGATCCTATTAGGTAGTAATAGTAAATATTTTCTTCCCTAATCAGTAGGAGGGCTATTGTATATATTGAGCCTACGGGACTTGAATAAAACTTCAATTCATTCTCTAATCTTCATGGTATCAGAGCCTTCTCTGTACCTTGCCTAAACGCTTCCGCCGCGATCAGAAGCCATGGTGACAGACGGAGCCCCGAACGGATCCGATACTGCTGGAACTGGAGATACCGCGAGCACCGTAGCACCAGCAGCAACGACGGACTACTCGAGCTTCCTCACCACACATAGGCTGGATGGGAATAATTATCTCAAATGGTCTAAGACCGTGGAGATGCATATCACAGGAAGAGGAAAAGGAGGATACCTCACTAGAAAAATCAAAGCACCAGAAGAGACGGATCCAAAATTCCAAACCTGGAATGAACATGATAATTTGGGACATACCTGGCTGATCAACTCTATGAAGCCTAACATCGGGGAGAATAACATCCTTCACCCCACTGCCAAGGCCATCTGGGATGCTGCCAAAAGTACGTACTCAACAATTGACAACTCCTCTGCCATGTTTAAGATCGAGCAGCAGCTGTTCCATCTTCAGCAAGGGGAAATGGATGTCACAGAGTACTACAATACTCTTGGACATCACTGGCTACACCTGGATACGTATGATGCACAGGAATAGGATACTCCTGAAGATCAGCTACAATTCAGGAAGTATATTGAGAAGAAAAGGACCCTATCCTTTCTCCTAGGGTTGAATCAGGACCTAGACAGCATAAAGAGCCAAATCATGAGCACCAAGCCCTTCCCTAGTCTCACGGAGGCATTTGCTGCCATATTTGGGGAAGAACACGGAAGAGATCTCATCGTTGTTCCAGCAAAAACCCCTCCTACTCCTCAAGTTGAAAGTTCGGCCCTTGCTGTGCGCAGTCAATACCGCAACAACAAGCAGGTGCAGAACCCACCAAAAGGAGAAGAGGAAGAAGACAACTACTGTGACCACTGCCGAAGACATGGACACAAAAGAAGTGAGTGCTACTTTTTGGTTGGAGGCCCTCCAGGCCGGAACCCACGTAGCAAGAGACGTGGTCAAGCTCACGTGGTTGTTGCTGCTGCAGACAAACAACCAGAGACTGAGAGCAGTCCCTTCACTAAGGAACAAGCTACTGCCCTAGAGAAGTTCTTCACCAAAATCATGAGCAGGAATCCACCTTCACAACAAGCAAATTCATCCTCTGACACACACATCGGATTGTTTGCTAGCCAAGGTAACAACCTCTCTGCCTACTTAGTTAATTCTAAACAACCTGCTAAGTGGATAATAGACTCAGGTTGTTCAGACCATATGACAGGATCCAGAGAGGTGTTAATAGAGTTCCAAGCTTATCCTAGTACTGCTGGGGTCCGCATTGCTGATGGTAGTTTATCAACTGTTGAGGGGATAGGCAGTGGTTGGGATCGAATGGCAAGATTGACCTATTCCCTGTTCTATATGTACCCTCCTTGAGCTGCAACTTGATATCCATTAGCCAGCTAAGTAGGGATCTTCAGTGTAAAGCCGTGTTCAGTACTAATCAGTGTTCCCTGCAAGAAGAAAGCTCAGGGAAGACGATTAGAACTGCTGAGTTACATGACGACCTTTACATCATGAACGGAGCTACTGGTGGTGAAGAACTTGGTGGAGAAAGTAGAGCTTTGGTTACTAGTAATAGCACGAATAATCGTGATAGCCAGATCATGTTATGGCATAGCCGATTAGGGCATCCTAGTTTTGGATATTTGGAAAAGTTGTTACCTCGGTTATTTCTCAATAAAAGTTCCAAGGATTTGCAATGCGAAGTTTGCCAACTAGCTAAACACACCCATAGCAGCTATCCAGGAATGAGTTATAAACCTACGAAGCCTTTTGCCATTATCCACAGTGACATTTGGGGCCCTACTCGGGTCAAGAACATCAACGGGGCACGATGGTTCCTTACTTTCATAGACGACCATATAAGACTAACGTGGACGTTCCTAATGAAAGAAAAGGCAGAAACCATGACCATGTTTCAGGAATTCCACCACATGATACTCAATCAGTTTGGCACCCACATACAGGTTCTCAAAACTGATAATACCCACGACTACTTCAATTCAGTCCTAAGGTCATACTTGTCTCAGCATGGCATTGTTCACTGCAGTTCATGTGTTGACACACCTCAGCAGAACGGAATTGCTGAGCGCAAGAATCGACATCTCCTCGAGACAGCTCGAGCATTGCTCTTCACAAAACAGGTTCCAAAGTACCTTTGGTGGGAGGCTGTTTTAACAGCAACCTACTTGATCAATAAATTACCAAGTCGCATCCTCAACTATCAAACACCTAAAGATGTGTTGATGAAAGCATACCCGCATGTACGTGCGTATATGTCCGAATTGGAACCTAAGGTCTTTGGGTGCCTTGCCTTCACCCACATCCAGCAACATCAAAGGACCAAGCTTGATCCACGAGCACAGAAGTGTGTGTTCATTGGCTATGCTCCTCGACAGAGAGGTTACAAATGTTACTCCCCTATCACCAAGAAAATTGTGGTGACTATGGATGTGACATTTTTCGAAACCTTCGCATATTACACCACTCCAGAGCTTCGGGGGGTGACACAGCCACAGCTAACAGTGGCAGAAGTAGAAGAAGCTCTAGATTTGGAAAATTTAATTGCTTTGGATGGACCAACTATGCCTCCCATTCCTACGGGAATAGTTGGAGAAGAACCAGAACCTGCTCCAGAGACGAGCAGACCACCAATTCAACATGTTTACCAGCGGAGACAGAGACTTGAGCCTAATATAGAGCCTGAACCAAAAACTGGAGTAAACAGTGAGGGAACTGAAACTCACAGTGAACCAGCGACTCAATCGCGGAAGAAGATGTGCAACAGGAAACCTTATTCAGTGAGCCTATTGCACTGAAAAAGGGAGTTCGAGAATGCACTCGTCATCCGATACAACGGTACGTTCACTATGGCCGCTTAAGCCTTGAATTTAGAGCATTTACTGTACACTTGGATACCAAACCTCGCAACATAGAGGAGGCCATGAGAATACCTGAGTGGAGACAGGCAGTTTTGGAAGAGATAAGAGCTTTACAAAGCAATGGAACCTGGAGGATTGTTGACCTACCACCAGGAAAACAAGCAGTAGACTACGAATGGCCCTTTACAATAATATACAGGGCAGACGGCAGTGTGGAGAGATATAAGGCTAGGCTCGTGGCTCGAGGATTTACACAAACATATGGGATTGACTACCAGGAAACATTTTCCCCAGTAGCAAAACTCAACACTGTTCGGATCCTACTGTCAGTTGCAGTAAATGAAGACTGGCCCCTGTATCAAATGGACGTCAAAAATGCATTCCTAAATGGAGCTTTAACAGAGGAAGTATATATGGAAATTCCAGAAGGGGTGCCTCATGCTAAAACCGGGAGAAGGGTTTGCAAGCTGGAGAAGTCCCTGTACGGACTAAAACAGTCTCCGAGAGCTTGGTTTGGAAAATTTTCACCAACCGTAATATCTAATGGCTATCATCAGTGCCAAACAGATGACACAATGTTCGTGAAACATGGAGCTGGGAACAAGATGGCCATCCTAATTGTCTACGTCGATGACATTATAATCACGGGTAATGACAATGAGGAGATTTCAAGGTTGAAGATCAAACTGGGAACTGAGTTTGAGCTAAAAGACCTGGGAGAAATGAAATATTTCCTTGGAATGGAGGTGGCAGATCAAGCAAGGGACTTTCTATATCCCAGAGAAAGTATAACCTAGATCTGCTAGAGAAAACCGGTATGACAGGGTGCAAACCGGCGAATACACCAATGCAGTCGAACATAAAGTTCAGTGTAGAAGAGAACGGGGAAAAAGCAGACAAGGGAAGATACCAACAGCTGGTAGGAAAGCTGATATACCTGGCACACACTTGACCTGACATAGCATTTGCCGTAAGTGTGGTTAGCCAGTTCATGAATGAACCAAAGCGTGAGCACATGGATGCTGTAAATTATATTCTTAGATACCTAAAGAAAAGCCTAGGATTGGGGCTGATGTTCAAGAAGAATGAGAGCAGGTCAGTGGAAATATACACTGATGCAAGCTGGGCCAGTGAGATCACAACAAGGATATCAACCACAGGTTACTGCTCTTATGTATGGGGAAACTTGGTAACGTGGAGAAGCAAGAAGCAGTCGGTTGTTGCACGAAGCAGTGCAGAAGCAGAATACCGAGCTCTTGCTCTCGGGATTCAGGAAGTCATGTGGATACAACGAGTCCTAAAGGAGCTAGAGTTACCAGGACACGGAAGAGCTACACTATACAGTGATAGCCAGTCAGCCTTAAGCATTTTTAAGAATCCTGTACATCACGACAGGACTAAGCATGTCGAGATAGACAGGCATTTTATCACTGAAAAGGTGGAAGGGGGAGTTGTGGATGTGAGATATGTCCAGTCCAAACAATAGACAGCTGACATACTCACAAAGGCACTTCCACGAGAACTATCCGAACATTTCAATTCCAAGCTTGGTCTGCACAACATTTACACCAAGCTTGAGGGGGAGTGAAGAAATCCCGTCCTTATTTGTATATATTAGGATCGTAGTTATTTTATTTGCTAGTTAGATAGTTACCATGTTAGTACTAGTCCTACCCTATTTTAGCTAGCAGATTCTATTAGGTAGTAATAGTAAATATTTTCTTACCTAATCAGTAGGAGGCCTATTGTATATATTGAGCCTACGGGACTTGAATAAAACTTCAATTCATTCTCTCAATCTTCACTTATCATCAGCATTTGGAATAACAAGGAAAATGGATAGCAGATATCAGATGTTATAACCCGCAAAATTAATGAATGAAAACCAACTGGAGAAACCCTCTACAAAAGTCAAAACATGCTATACCAGATACCACCATGCCAGCATTCCATAAAAATAAGGAGAAAGGCAGCAGGATGTACAGTGTACTTAGAATTTGCTTTAAATAATACACACAAAAAAGACACAGCACCCGTACAAATCATATACCCAATGCCAGAAAGAAGCTAGAAACAAAAGAGTAAAATATATTATATTACGATGACCCTGAGGGGCCAGCAACCACCACTCGGAGAGTACTTCCTCGAGGTCACTGGCAAAGTTTTGAATTTTGATCCTAATCACCAGCTTTCATCAGTTTTCCAGATGTCAAGGGGGGTTGTGGGTTTACGGCGAAGGAGATCTTGCCATCAATGAGAAAAGGCAGAAGACTAAATACTACAAGATAACATTTATGAACAGCTAAAATACCAACCTTTTCAGGATCATGCAAAGCAATCCAAATGCCAGTTGCTACTTCGACATGTTGAGGGATAGAGCGGCTGGAGACAGCAGGAATGCATTTTATGGCATTTAAGCAGGCCATTCGGACATGAACATCTTTAGCATACACACCATATAAAGCCTGCAAAATGAAATATGTAGAGAAAACTTAAGGAACGCTACAAAAGGTGCACCCAAAAAGCCACTGGTTCCTAATGCATACCGGAGCAATTTCTTCTGGCCGCAAACCAAGGCACAGCTCATTCAATGCTGGTCCAATAGAACCTTGATAGGCCGGGACAATCCCAAGAACATGATAAAGAGCCTGCAGAACGAAAAATAAAAATGTAAACAAAGTACTAACTAGAAAACAAGAACGAAAGAGAAGTCACAACAACACTTCTGCATAAACTGAAGGTTGAATATTTTACCGACAGCATTCTGAGCCTAGGAAGGGGTAACAGAGGATCCATGTGCATGTATATAACTCGCAGCACATCATCGTGAAGTCCAGTCCTCTTAGATGATAATAGAATCCGTTCCATTATCTAAGAAACATATTGTGCTTAAATGAGCAAGATAGTTTAAAGATCAACATGTGAACACAAACTTAATAGGATGGAAAAGGAAGGCCTTACTGGAAAAACAAAAGTAAATGAGTCTACAGGAAGAGGTCCGGATTTGCAAGATATTGATAAGCCACAAACGATCCTCTCAAAGATGCCTATGGATGGTACTGAATGGGACTCCCCTTCACCAGCAGATGGTATCAGATCCAATTCAATACTAACTTCCTCTGTCGAGATTCGGCGCAATGCAGTAGCAATATCAAGGGCCCAATTACAAAGTGGTTCAGCAGTACATCTTGATAGCTTTACCAATGTCTCATAGGCCACGTCACCTACTACAGGTGATCGGAGCAAGGGATCAACAAACTTCACCTGAAAAGATCAAAATATCAGAATGCATATCTAGCAGATAGCATGACCTTGACAGTAATGTATATATCAGAAGGAATCAATATAGAAAGTGGCCAGATACAAACCAGTGAAGATAATTGACTGTGTGCAAACACAGGATTAGATACAGCCATTTCACCGAGAGCTCTGAGCATTAAAGACAGGTTCTTCTGAATGCGTTCTACTCTCTCCCGTATGGAAGACTCCTCCTGCAGCAATATCTCGCGTGCCTCTTCTTTTGCGGTTTTTCCCTTATCTGGAAATAAAACCTTTAGCGTGTAAGAAGGTGAACAACACAACCAACCGGAACAAGAATTGTTAAATTGGAGAGTAGCCGGTGAATATCAATCTGAATAAATCCTTGATTTCAAGAAAAACTACACCTACATATACTATATAACAGGCTAATTCTATTCCTAAATAATATAATTCCAAGATTTAAGTAATATCCAATTACTACTCACTACATGCGGTGGGATTGGGAACTTCAAGGAGAAGAAAATTACATACCAGCCTTCTTTGTCGCTTTCCCGGATTCCTTTTTCCCCCCACCAACTGGCTCCCTCTTCAAGGAGTGATTAGAGTTAACATGGTTCTGGATATAGGAATAAAGAGACATAAGGTAATAAACACTAAAGGCTTCGTCTTGGTAACTGCTACTCAGAGGATTCATGAATTTCAAACCATGGACCCTGCCAAGCCAAGGCACGCGGAGAATGTACACACAGAAACCAGATTACAGCTGAAGGGTAATATAAAACTTGCACAAACCAGAGCATAGTCTAACCTGTTTCATGTTCTGGGCAATAACAGACTCAGGAACATAAACGCCCTGCTCAACAGAAAGCATCCCTTCAGGAGTCTGGAAAACCTGAGTAAGACAACCAGAGAATTTGTTAGTTCAAATCATCCATCCCGTGTATTTTTTGTGAGCTCTAATGGGCTCATCAATGGTTGTTACAGAGTCGAGCTCGAGTTGAGCTTGATATTGACTAGTAAAGAATTGTTAGCGAGCCGAGCTCAAGTAGGCTCATGCTCAACAAAAGCTTTAATGTTAGAGCTGGAGTCGCCTTAAAATTAACAAGTCGAGTAAACTCGACTTGGCTCAAACGCAGCTCCACCCCTGGAATAGTAAATGCCTTGTATAACAATGATAGCGGATGTCCGCTATGCAAGCCAAAAAAGGGGTTTATATTTCACAGGGAATGTGAAGCTTATAGTAATGGAGAAATTTACCAGAATATCATTTCCGGACAGCATGTTATGTGAATATCTATCTGGCAGACTCTCTAAATGCTGAGGAACACCGCCACCCAAAAACAAGAAGCTTAAAGTCAGCAACAGTACAAACTATTTCAAATATAATAATGTATTTATTATTAACTCGAAGTGTGCCAGAAGTAAACAGGAAACAGCAACACTGCAAACTATTAAAACATTAGGTTTCCCACAGTCTATTGTAGAGTCAGTTCAATGGCAGAAAGATGACAAACCTTCTCAAACTCCAAATAAATATCACTAGGCATGATGGACATTAACGTGGACAGCGCATTTATAGCTGCTTCTTGTTCAAATGCATTTGAACTCGTCAGCCCCCCTGGTCCAAGTAGAACCTGGCAGCATGAAGGATTAAAGGTCAGTGGTGTGCTGCCTGGTACTCCACTTGCAGATACAAACGTAGAGGAGAATATATTTCAGACAAGATTCCCCTTGAAGTGAGGTTCTCATGTACCTTGCACAGATTTCTAGCATCACCAGAAATAGTGGCAATCACATCAAACCCTTGTGTCAGCAGGCACCTATGGAGCCTCTGAAACAAATTATATCAAGCAAGAGAAGAGAGGGCAGTAAGCAGATGTTCCAAACAAGTGCATAACTTTCGTCACTCATAGCTATCGGTATAATTATTGATCCAGCTTGCCACAAATCAAGATATTAGTTATTAGCAAATTTGTGATACTCAAAATGATAAGATAATTCATATAACTAGCAGAAAGGTAAGAACTTAAACTCAGGTCGCTAGTACAATTGCGACTGTAGTCCAGTAGTCAAAAAAACAAGTTTCAGAATGGCAGCAGAAACCATCTATATGCTAATTCAGGTGATTGATATCCGTTTCACTTGTGACCGACCACTATCCCAAGATACTGTTCTTTGTGGTTTAGATAAAACACTGTTTAATTTTATTCTCCCCTACCATTGGCACAGTTTTATAAGGACTGTCTTTCCATATATTTTCATGAATTAAACTTTATATTAACAAGTCAGAACAGAAAAACATGTTTGGAAGCAGAGTACGATTTAATGTGCAAGAAAAACAACCATGTCTGCTACTATAAACAAGTAATCAGCATAACCAACCACGTCTTCCAGAAAAACAAGAAAAGCATTTCAAACAAAACAGAATGCTCTTTAGACCAACCAGGCTTTTAAGAGTTGAAACACACAAATAAGAAGAATGAAGATGTACATATGAAGAGACACAGCAATATTTATATGTACCTCCCAAACCGAATCCCTTTTTGCAATACCCAGAATGGACGGGTGATGTGAGCAGAACAAGATATTTTCAGACAGACTTGAAGAAGATGCAAGCACCACAGATGATATGAGGAAAAAAGTCTTCACCAAAATCTCCACGGGTGGAACAAATGGAAATTGAGCATCCAATGTACTATCTGCATCACTATACAAATCTGAACTAAGATTTGGCTTACGACAGGATTGATACACGTAAGATCGATAAACATTACACACATTTATATAGGTTTTCAAGAGCATGACAATGACTGGGATGTTGGAACTAGGAAAATAATTTATTTTTCTAGGATGGTGCACCCAAATTGTTGAACTTCACCATCTCATCAATATCACTTGGGTAAGAGAAATTTTGACAGGCTACCAAGTAAGACTTTACCTCCTCATTGAAATAGAACGTTTCTCTGCGACTGCAGAGAGAAATTTTTTGAATTCTATCAGAATAGATTCGGATAATTGGGGAGAAGCAGTAATGATTTTTCTAGTAGCCATATGTGCCTGCTTTCGGATGTCCCAACTGGGATGACATAGCAAAAAGACCATAATCTGCACCAACAGACAACTGACCAGTTATACTCTTATAAAAGTAAAAGAATGCATTCCGTATAGGAAAGTCAAAAGTAGTACCTGTAAAAGCAATTTGACTGGAAAAGCCTCCAACACTCTGCAATAAACAAATGAAAGCAACACTGAATTTTTCCTCCAAAGGCATGATGAAAGACATGGAAAACGATGAATGAAATTAACCTGCGTGAGTGTTCCACTAACAGCACTTCAAGAAGATCAACGCATGTCATACAGTCTTCAACGGACAGTTTTGCCACCTGTACATCAACAGATCATATAACATCACCATTACACAGAGTTGCATATGCAGATACCATGCATGAATGCACTGCTGTCATTAAACAGAGGCACAAGCTACACAAACATCCATCGCATACTTATACAAATATGTATTACTGTCCCAGAAAGTAGTTACCATGGATAATTGTACAACGGAAGGTTCATTTTGGGATACCAAGGACCAGATCTTTTCCTTCACCAAAGCCTCCTCTGAAACAGAAGGATAACTAAAAATCAAAACAGCCCAAAAGAACAAAATAGCAAGACACGGACATTCTAGATATAGACTCAAGATAATATAAGGGATAAGGACAGCAGGCGAAGTCATAGGAACTAGCGGTTATTTCAGAAACCTGCTTTGATGTCAGAAGCTGCAATCTTTCCTACGATAAGCAGAGCATACAGACCATCCAAACGTTGCACTGCTTTAGTGAAGCACGTTTTTACAAGTTGAACGAGAGGTCCAAGCAAAGATGAGATCTGCAGCCCACAAATCACAGCTACCGTTAAATGAGAAAGACAACAGCATAGTCCAATTTGACAGAAAAGTCTAGACATGGACATAAGCTTATTAGTACTCTTGGGAGAAAGACAGCTGAAGACAGAATTTGATCTTGAGTATCAGCCAGTTTTACCTGCAATATTGCATCGGGATTTTTGCATATGACTCTAAGACAACGAAGATGCCCCCGCCTTAGCACCTCCTTCTCTTTGAGACCCGTAGTAAGAAAAGACACTAAATCTGGTTGGATAGCGTCTGCAGATCTTGCTCCCCATGATCCAATGGCTGACAAGATTGCAAGTTTAGAATCTTCATTTCCTGAGAATTCAGCATTCAAGCATTAATCAGTATGAGATATCATTATAAAATAACTAAGCATCCCCAAGTTGCAATGGTCAACAAACACATTGGAAAACAATCACAACGAAACAGAAACGGCCCAGATGCAAACAAAGAAATAATTAATAAAGAATAGGATTACCCTCATCCTTGTAGCCTGATAAAAGAAACCTACAGGCTGTACAAGATATGCTGCTCAAATGTTTTCCATCTGGACCATACGATAACTCTTGCAGAGAATTGAACAAGCCGATTCTCTGATAAGGAAATTGAAGCCTCCCTTCTGAGCCTGCCCATGTTAAGAACTTAAGTTAACCGCAATGGTCATAGCAGATTATGATACACTGAACCATGATAAACATGAAGTAGACACAAGTTACACATAGAACAAGTAGATTCAAACCTCCAAGTACAGCTTTAACAGCATTAAACATAGCTTCTAAAGCATCAGGGTTACTAGACTTTTGGCTTAGACATCGCACTATGATCAATGCCCCTAGCCTTCTAGTTTCATCTGCATGACGTGCTTGTGACAGTACCACTGAAAGAAGTTCGACAGCAAACTTGCTCAAATCGATGGAGACTGCGTTCAACAAAATAGCAACAGATTCCAGCAAAATCTCAGGATTCCGCTTCAACATTTTCACCAGAGAAGGAAATACGTCATTCTGAAAATCTTCATGTGACATTTGCAAGAAAAGAGGGAGAAAGGAATCAGTGAGCCCCTTTGATGGCTTTTCTCGAGAACTTAGAACTGCTTTAACATAAATATCGATAAACGCTGCCTGCAAACAGTAAGAAAAACCTTAGCTCTTGCCAGAAAGAATTTATAAGTTAACAATATACAAGAGGAGAAATTGAATGACTTGTTTATCAAGCTATAGGAAGTAATAGGTGGCGCCCATGGAACAATAAATAATTAGAACAAAGTTCCCAACCTTTACTGTTTGAAAAGAATGGGAAGATCTAGAGAACTCCAGCAGAAGGCATAACAATTCAGGACTATCTTTGTAAGGAATCCGTGCATCCTTCAATTCCTCTAGAAAGGTTTTATAGACATCTGGTGACTGAGGTAAATAAAATACTATTAGGCTTTCTAGTAAAAGAATATAAACAGCCGCAAAGAGCATGTGAGTGCCAATAATACGTAACCTGTGAGAAAAGGTGAAAGAATATTCGCTTGCAAGCCCTTTGCTCACGAAAAGGTCTTTGCATGACAATATGAAGTAGAGGTGCTTGTGCTGCACCTACTCTACATACTGCATTCTTTGAAACTGAAGCAAACTGACTCTTTGTTAGAAGAAGACATGACCACTTCAAAAGCCTGTAGCAGCCTACATGAGAACGGGACTTTGACTGTTTTTCCATGGCCTGGACTAGAGCCGCTGCAAAACTTTTCATGAACATGGTGTTGCTGAAAGCCTTTGTAATAACATGATCCACAGCTTTCCTTGATCCGTGGTCATCATAAGAAACCAGAGTTTTAAAGATGACATCTATCAACAAGGATATAAGATCGGTAGACATTTCTGCAAAGCATGACAAACCAGAATTTGAGGAAGAGTAACTAACAGAATTAATAAATGCCAAACAAGCTACAAAAACAGCTAAGTCATAACTTTGACAGTAACAGTCGCCAGCAAAATTATCCGGAAACAACAAAAAAAGATGATTAAAATGAATCACCAAGCAAGTATCAGAGAAAATTTTGGTAACACTGATCGCAGATAAACTTCAAAAAGCTTGATTGCGGAAAGAGTGACAATAAATCAAAATGTGATTTATGCTTAAAGTAGCTGAATCTGTTGTGTATCCTAACCTGCCGAAATGGGTCATCATTGGATGAAAAAACTGACTACATTAACAGTAACTGGTTGCTACATTCTAACAGAATAGTTCATTGTGTATATAACCTGCCAACTGCCTCGTTCTCAAACTAAAACTTAACCAGTGAAACTTCTCAAAACTAGTTCCAAGGATTCAAATCCCTCACTCCAAGACTCACCTAATGTATCAATACCCTAGAGTTATTTCGGTCATGGAAATTTTCTTATGGTTGAAAACATACCACTACTATATGGTTGCTTATAGATTGACTAATTACGGTACAGATGGAAGCAGAGGTCCTAATTTCTAAATCATGTCCACTTTCAACGGAAAGAAGAAAAGATCCATTGACCTCAATCAGGACAGAGTACTGAAGATGATCCGAAGAACTGAATTCCAACTGACGAATGGATAGCAAATTATTTAAGCAATACAACTGAAAAGTAGCTAAACAAAGAATGGAGAATTTAAGAACGATACAAAGTTTGGTCCAACTAATTAAGATCTCTTCACGCACCAAATTCCCCATGTTACAGAAGCCCATACATCAAAGTAAGGTATCAATAAAAAGCAAGAAGAGGTACTAGTCATTCGGTTAGCAGTTATGGTGGATTGTGGTACTGGTCAGGGACACATTGCCAAGTAAAAGCACATTCTCTAAAAACTGAACTAAGATCAATGTGGTAACATTAACCGAACTACCACGTCGATCAACGAAATCAACATTCCAGTGCCGGTCGAATTCAGGTTCCAAATTATTTTCAGCTCCCATCTGAGCTCACTATAGAGAGCATCATATCGGTGATTCATTTAAGAGCATCTAAGGCGATCAAATCGACCATGAGAGAGTCACTACTTCACTTGCCTGAATTTTCGAGAATCGGAGGAATTTCATCACGGAAGATCCGAACCCGTATCTTGGTTGACGAAGTGGAGACCGACCCGGCGATGGCATTGAGTGAAACTTCAGGAGTATCCGCCATCCTGGAATGCGGGGTCGACCCCGGTAACGAGCTGTACGGGTGACTGAGAGATTCCCTCAAAGCTCAGCCGATGGTGGAAATGGGAAGCTGCTGCTTCTGGTTACTAGTGAAGTGATGAGAAGATTTTCGCTAGGGTTTTAGAAAACGATGTAAGATAGACAGCTACGAGCTGGAACAAAATGGAGGGCTGCTATCTTATAGTTGGTAATTTCCTTTTTACTGTGAAAATAATTGCAAGGCTAATGATGTAAATATGAGAAGATCTGAAGAGCAAACTGAAATAACCTAAAATTAATCGGGTAGTAAAAGTAGGGAAATTTTTTTTCTAAGCAAGATTATATTGGAAATTAAGTAGATAATCAACTCGAAACGTAAATTACACGAAATGACAATTCCACACACTCACAACACGTCGCGCGCCGTAGGATGCGCGGTGATGCTGTCTACTACCCTTTCAAGCATTTTGAGCCGCAAATGCTAGACTAGGTAGAGGAGGTTCAGGGAGTGAGGCCGATGGCGAAGGATGTCTTACAGGACGAACGACTACGGATTGGAAGCAGGAGAGTATTCTCACCGATGACGGTCGTACGTTGGGACAGTACGCATAGGCATACATGCTGGCGTGCATAGGGGGTTCCTGTTCACGGATAGGTCGGCTGCTTACGTCCACCTATCGTACATGTTGGTGTTGCGAGAGGACAGGCCGCTCGCTTGGGGAGCAACGGTTCTGTCCAGGCTCTATCGAGAGCTCGGTCATTCAGCATTTCGGTTGAAGTCTGCTGCCACGGCGGGGTCGGTGACATGGGCGGGTGGACCGTGCTGCTTACATCTTGGGCACTGGAGAGGTTCCCGACCGTAGCACGGCGATTGCATGAGGACAGGCTCAGAAGTCCAGATGCGTTGAGACTTATTGGCAACATCCGTCTATATCGATGGAAGAACTGGATGCACGAGAGGACTCGGGGCCTCTTGCTTCCAGAGTACAGACACATGTTCGATAAAGGCACCCCGTTCGTGGTAAGAGGTAGTGTGTCATTCTATTTCTTCCTAGTAATCCCGTCTTAGGATGTCCCAGCTCATCCCCACTGTAGACATGGTAGAGGGCGAGGTCATGTTCTTACTCGGACTGACGCAGAGGAACGAGCACGCGTGGGAGGCGAGGGTTGATCAGTATTAGGCCAGTGGGGGAGCAGATTCGACCACGTGGCCGCAAATGATTACCTCGACGACCCGAAGAGGTGGAACTTCCACGACGAGTACGTGGTGTGGTACCGTCGACACACTCGGCGGTGGACTTCCAGACGAGGGACAGTACAGCCGTCCATCGTACGTACTCCAACACTCCTTCACTTAGTAGGCTTTCCATATCATGCAAAGATAACATATTTTCTTTTCCTTTCGAAAGATCGACGGGTTGGAGAACCTATCTGTTTGGATAGGTTCACTGGAGCAGCTCGTCCGAGAGGACACCGAGGCGGTACGGCAGTGTCTACATTCCATGATGTACACAAGCGGAGGCATAGACCGTAGGCTTGATGACCCGGGGCGTCACCCACATATGGCCCCCACTGAAAAGATTTACACGGCCTACGACCCGTACACAGTTGATCCACTGAGCTAGGCGGTTGTCCCCCCGACCAAACGCGTGCGACGCCGAAGGACCCAGTGAGACACAGCACCCGGAGTCTCAGTTCGAGATGATGACGCTCGAGGAGCATATAGTGATATATGGCGTTATGGACACAGCACCACTGAGGGATCGTCGACCTGGGTTGCTAACCAACCTTCGACGGGCCATGTGCGACACCGGAAACCATCCCATCGCAGATCAAAGGAGGGCGGTGGGAGAGGGAGGTCGTAGATAGATAAATGGCTTTCTGTTTATTGTAGTACACTTTTCCCGTGTTATGATTGTAGTACACTTTTCCCACTTTATATTTGACTCCTTTTATTGCCAGATGTTTCCACTTGTTTGTTGTTTCCACTTGTATGATTTTATGACTTATATGGTTTGACAGTATAATAGCACTTGAAAAGGGACTGAAATTAAAACTATACGACCATGATTACACACTCACATAAAACTTAGCACACGTACATGAAGTTCAAATTAGCACACAACATAGGGAACCATAAACAACAAACATTGACAAACATAAACGATAAACGTTGACAAAATGTAACACGGCCTACACGTTCTGACGACGATTTCCACTTTGAGTTTTTGGGCAAGTCCTTCGGTTATGGCCCAAGGTGTGGCATACACGACACACCATCTGTGATGTCGAGACGGTCGAACATTGGCCTTGCCTATGCCCATCTTGGTTGTAAGCAGTACAATGCGGCTCTATGTCTTCAGTCCAATCCATTTCGTTGTGGATTCTAGTGTGCATTGGCTTCCATTGAACAAGGAGAAGATTTCTTTTCGGATGATCTCAGGTCCACCATGTTGAGTCTAATCCTTCGGCCCATCAATAGGACGGAAACTAACATCATATATATGGCTATTGTGGACAACCTGAACATGGGATGCACGAAATGGTACGGGTTAAGGTTGACCGCGTTGCACACTACGTAAGCATGGCTACACGTAATCCTCGAGTGTTAGAAGATGCCACAAGAACATGAACCAGTCATGTTTTTGTGATCTAGGTACACCCTGTATGTGTGGTTTCCAGATCCATTTCTGTTGTTGTATGCACTAACCATATCATACTCGCCAGTATTGTGATCCAATACCCACATCGTATGAGTCTGTCCATTGACATTACGCTCACGCATGGTTGTATAACACCTCTCAGTCCAATATTCATGAGCACGAAAGCCTCGTATTTCTTGCTCTGTTCATAAAAAATCTAGTAAGCCTACCAAACACAGCACAACTACTGTAAGAACGCGTGATGAAGTTACACTGCAAGACACATCGAAAACCTTAACCACATACCTGTAAAATGTTGAGGTAGCCAAAGCACATATCGGCAGTGATCTGATCCCTTTGAACGCTCCGTTAATACTCTCAGCCATATTTGTTGTCATTATTCCATGGCGCATGCCCCCAAGCTCGGTATCAACACATTTGCTCCACTTCCCTTGGTCTTTGAGGATCCAATTTGCTTTGTTGAGGCCCAATCTCACATAGGAGGCAAGGAAACCAACAAGCTTGGTGTGGTACCTCCTTTGTGAACCTTCATGGACCGTAGTAAGTGGTCTCAGCAAATCGACAATGGAATTTAGGAAATGTAGGAGTTGTGAGAGGAAGTTTACCTATGGACTTCAATCGTGTCTTCATGTTGGGGTCCTTCACATGGCTGATATAGTTGCTTTCATAGTATCGGCTGCACCATCTCCATACCCAGCCCCCACCAATTTGATCTATCGCAGCTCTAACTCCGGCATGGCGATCCAAGATGACAGATATGTTTTGCCTGTTTGTCACTAGTTCTTGGATGCAGCGGAGGAACCACACTCTGTTATCAATGCTCTCTTTGTCGATGATGGCAAAAACCACAGTCAAAATTTTATGGTTGCCATCAAATGAACTAGCCATCAACAGGGTGTCACTATATTTTTAGGTGAGTAAGGTGTCGTCCACAACTAGAATTGGTGGACAATGGCGGAACCCTTCTATGCACGGTCGGAAGCTCCAGAATACAAAACGAAACTGCCTCTGAACACCGACACCATCGATTAAGTCATCAAAACAGAACTGGACTTGGGTGCTAGGGTTACGACTCTACACTTCATTGAAGAAATCTTGAAGCTTGTTGTAAGACTCCTCCCAATTGCCATAGGTCATCTGCATGGCTCTCTGTTTCCCGTACCATGTCTTTCTGTACGAGATATGACGTAGGAAAAGGTGGGAAATCTCATCTTGGATTAGACGGATCCGAAAGTATGGCCTCTACCGGACTGGGTGCATAACCCCATCCGCGATGACATTGACATCCAGCTGAGTAGATTCCACATTGTGCTCGCTCCCGTCACATGTGTGGTGTGCATTCCACTGTCAGACCGTTCAGAACCCGTCGTCTGCACTGTTGGTGAAGTGTATCCTCCATGGAAAATTGTTGGTTTTGTATGAATAACACTGGACCTCCAACTCCCAAGTCTTTGAGCGAGACGTCGCTAGGGCTCGATTGTTATGCAGGGCCTAGTGTTTTACAGCAAGATTTGCCTCCTTATTCATGTAGAACCGTTGGCCGATGTAGAAATGTTCACGGGTGGGGTCGAAATCCTAGATCTCAGGGCCACCCTCGTAATGGTCAACAGTCATGATCTGGTCGATGTTGTCGCCCAAAGTTGTGTACTGCTCTGGTGGAGTGTACTCCCATGGTGAGGCACGAGAAGATGTTGCAGCGTCCGCACCGATTATAACATTAACATCCTCCTCCTCTGATGGAGAGGGCCAATTGACGTATCGTCGTCGTCCTCACTCGAGGCCTGGTCATCTTCCCCTTCCCCATTGCTGGTACTCGGATCGTACTCAAGCTCGTCATCAACGTCTTCTTCATCCATGACATCAGTGATGGGTTGTACGCCGCATTGTGAGACCTCGTCAACATTTTGTGAACCAGAAGATTCAAAGTACCCAGTTGTTTAGGATTGACCAACTGAGCCATAAACTTCGTCGACTGGACCTTCAAACTCGAAACATAGTTCCAGATTTTTGCACATAGGGAAGGTATTTACCATGTAGTAAATAACTCCCCAAGACTCTTCATTGGTGCACGGCTGGAGACAGTACACAACAATAGTATCATCGTAGACCATAGGATGATAAAAGTACATGGTCCGGAGGATGGCCTCCGTTGGGATCTTCATTTTCTTCAGGAAAATAGGAATGGCTCGGGCGAAGGTTGGGGTTGAACTCATCTTCACTCTCCGAGAGTGACCACCGGCATACTCAACTCCGATGTTCGAGTAAAAGTGATTCCCCTCATCGAAGAATGAAGGTGAACTCGACCATTATCTATTCAGAAAGATAGAGAGGAGAAACAAAGTATGAAGAATGAGTTATGAAATGGTGTTCAGAACTTGTGAGTTGTGAGCAATGGAGATCTATGCTTAAATAAATGGGACGACATATTCCCTCCACCAACATATGCCACAACATATTTCCTCCAATCATCTGCGGGATTCTCGATCACATTTACAGTTGGCAGCAGCTTCAGGTCATGAGGCTATAGCTTTAGACAACAGTGGCAGCTTTTGACCACGGGCAATACAGCTTTCGGCCAAAAAATTACAGTTCTATGCACCTTTTAGACAGCTTTAGCATCTTTTGACCGAAACATATAACTTTATGCAACTTTCAAACAGCTTTAGCATCTTTTGACCGAAACATATAACTTTATGCAACTTTCAGATAGCTTTAACATCTTTTGACCGAAACATACAACTTTCGGTAGGATTCAGACAGCTTTATCATCTTTTGATATAACTTTCGGACAACTTTATCAATTACTCAACTTTTGATAGTTAGGATAAAAATTATTTAATTACCTATAAAAATTTGAAACACAATTGATTTATTAAAAATAACCAATTCTTTTATTCAACATTGCATAATAAGTACATTAATATTACACCACCCTAAACCTTCTAAGCTTCATATTTGCATTCTTCAACTCTTTAGTGAGAGCCTGGATGTACATATCCTTTGATCGTATGATGTCTATTCTCTCACGTTCCCATTCTGCACGGTCATGTGCCAGCTCAGCACAAACATCTTTAACCTCAGCAAGCTTTGCCTCCATTATAGCTCGCATCTCGGACCTCACCGAGTTCTCAGCCGACACCACCTCCAACTTCTTCTCGAACCTACACTTAGAGAAAGGATAATTGAAGTATTTCTCAAACTTCAGCGTCATCAGTCTCGCTGCATGAAATCCGCAATCGCACTTCTCTTCCTCTCTAAAGTAGGTGAACAAATTCTTTGACTTATCGGGGCGGCGAAACTTGTTCATAACATTCTCGTTCGCTTTTCTTGAAGACATTTTGACGAAGTGTAGGAGGAAGTGAGGGGTAATGAAATTGGTATGATGGGTGAGTTCTTACACCACAAAATGCACGATTTATATAGAGGGTTACAAAGTAGCAGTTGGAGGCTACCTACATCACGCCGCGCGTTGTAGGTAGCCTCCAACGGCTACTTTGTAACGGCCGTTAGAAAGCAACCGTTAGAAACTACCTACAACGCGTCGTGCGTTATAAGTTGGCGGAATTACCATTACGTGTAGTTTACGTTTCGAGTTGATTATCCACGTAATTTCCAATATAATCTTGCCTAGAAAAAACAATTCGCATGTTGTAGGTAGTCTCCAACGGTTACTTTTTAACGGCCGTTAGAAAGTAACCGTAAGAAGCTACCTACAACGCGTCGCGCGTCGTAGGATGCACCGCGCGTTATAAGTTGGCGGAATTGCCATTTCGTGTAGTTTACGTTTCGAGTTGATTATCCACGTAATTTCCGATTTAATCTTGCCTAGAAAAAAAAATTCTATAAAAGTAGTTTGTAGAAAGTAAAAACAAATTGTGTAAAATAAAAATAGAATGTCTTAGTGAAAATGAGTTCTACGAATAATAAGAATTTTGCAAAATAAAAAGGGGACTGTCTCAGTATTTTTTGTTTATTAAAAGCATTGTGTATACTTTATTTATCAATAGTATATTAATCGGTTTATATTAAAATTAAAATACAGACTCCACATAGCAAATTAATTGAATTAACTCAATGAAACTATTATAAATATTCAATTCTTTATTATCATTTTACAACTACATGTAGACTCTATCAAATCCCGTTCTATTTTAACCCAAAATGTACATAATATGGGCTAAGTCATTGTGTAGGTTGAACACAATTAGAGATATGGGCCAGCGAGACCTGAAAGTTACTTTTGTAGTTGGGCTAGACTCTGAAAAGTGTTGCATCTAAACCCCATACCGTCTATCTTCTCCCGTCGTCTCCCCGCCGCTCTATCTCTTCCATAGGGGGTTCGCCGTCGGCTTCTATTCTACTTCTCCATAGGCAGTACGATCCATCAGAGGTCTGCACTACACCTCATCTCCAGCAGTGAATAAGTTTATCTTCTTCTGCCATCAACTTTAGGGCTTACTCTGTAGATAGGTCGACTAAGATTTCGAACTCAGATCGGTGAAACTTGCTGAGGAGACTGATTCGGGAAGCTCTAAAGCTGGACGGACCCATAGATTTCAGGGCTTTAGCACTCAGCATGATGTATGCTAGCTAGCTTAATGGTAATTGAATGTTGCTATGTCTTCCTTATAGCAGTTTATCTACCTCTTGATTTGAGTAGTTTTAAATAATATAAGATTTAGAGTATCTCATTCTATTTTTTGCTCATCCTGCAACAATGCTAGTGGTAGGAATGTCATAAAAAAGAAATTGAGTGTGCAATTAGAGAACCTCATATGGCTGGGATTACAAGGAACGCAGTGTTTGTGACCATTGGTGCCTTTGCTAAGGCAGTGACAAATCTTTTGAACTATACATCTGTCCAAAATGCACGCACTCTACTTCACCCATCTGTCCAAAATGCACACACTCTACTTCACCTAGTTCGATCTCGGTCGCCTCGTGTACCTCTTATCACTGTTAGTAATCACATGTCAATATAACAGGTCTTCTCCAACCCGAGCTACTACCATTTATAATCACTTTGTTTGTTATGCAATGTGACGTGTTGTATTTTTTATATCAGGGTAGATGATCCTCTGATGTGGGGATTCAAGGGATTCCCAATCATGAATGCGAAATTGTTTTGATGGTATTAGCTGCTGAAAACATCTTTTTCGGAAATTCTTTTGATGGGTATTAGCTACCTCAAATCTCTAATGTGTAGTTTGACGTTGATCAAGTGATTAACTTTGATGTTTAAATTCTACAGGGGAATGTATTCCCATTACAATAGGTGGTGGAATTTATCTAAGCCACATGAATGAAGCGCTTGAGCGCTTGATCAATGGTGATTGGGTACAAATGTCTAATAGCCTTATTTCCCTTCCTGTTATGGCTCTGCGTTGAGTTTATTGTCATGATGCTTATAGCCTGTTCGATTATTGTGGAGTAACAATAACAAGAATGAACGATGTTGCATCGTTTGTGCTTAGAGTAATCAGAGATTGATGTCCTTTATGCCTGATTTAGGGTGTTGAAGTTCACCTGGAGTTAAAGAAACATCTTGCTTTGATTTCCAATTTATCAATATTTTTCAAGGACCTAAAAGGAAATTGGCTTATAAAGACTCATGTTACTACATTTTGTTGCATTTTTGTTGTCTACTTTGATTGTATGAAGGTTGAAATGTATGAATATGATACGTATTCAAGGGCCTAGGATTTGAAAGGATTTGAAGCTTAGAGTTTGTTATGGTTCCCTGAGATCTAATGTTCTTTTTCAGTAGAGGTATAATGTTACTTTTGCATCTTTTTACTGATGAAGTTATCTTAATGAGCAGCTGCACACATACCCTGAGAGAAAGGTCAACAAAGAAATTGGACATGTAAGATGGTTGAAATGGGGAACTGCCACTCTCATCGTATGTTCCCCTGTTACACCGATAGTATTACCCATTGTTCATCATGGCTTTCAAGAGGTATCCTCTTAAAACCTCTTTTATATTTTGATAATGACATGTTGTTTCCTTATTCATTATCGTTTGTGTTTCTGCATAGACCTAAATTACCACCTGCTGATATCACTTGTTAATGGGAAAGGTCCATAATGGACAATTCACTTTCTTGATTTATACGAGTTGCTAATTTTCAAAATAAATCTTATTGTACAACCTAGCTTCTCTTAAATTGTGCCTAGTTTCATAAATCAGATGAGATAGAGCACATCAGTTCTGAACTATGAATCCCTCTTGTTGAATGTTGGTTCTTGTGAGAAGCACAATCGAGACTTCATCGCCATGATGATACCATGATATTGTCATCTCTATTGAAGCGAAATTAGCAATTTAGATTTAGCTTCACAGTCAAGTTTCATATCTGCATGCAACTTGCATGTGATGCCAAAGAACTACCGATCTAGGAAGAGGCCTTATGTTCCCTTGAGTAATAAGAACATCGACATAATTGTGGCGATCTAATTGAGTTCGACATCCCAAAAATATGCAGCAAAGTGGCTTCTATGTCTCATAGCTTGTCCTTCCCTACATTTGGATGGCCCAAACTGTCTCGGTATGGTCGGGACGAAGCTGCACAAAAATGTCTGTACATTAATATTTCAGAGCAACTTTGACCCACGATGCAGATTACTGAACCAGACAGTTTGATTGATCGATCAGTTGTGTTGTTCCAGTCAACCCATTTTTGTCAAGATTGGAACCGCGCAATGGCACAAAAGCATTGCAGAGTAAGTATAACAAATCCAGTTACTTGGTACTAATCTTAGTAACTATTCTTGTCCTTTCCCCTGTATGGGATTATACTATTATAGATGGCAAAGCCTTAATTGTAAGAAAAGATGATTGACATATTGCATCCTTCCCAAATCAAACTCTATGTCACAAACTCCTAATTAAACAAGGATTATGGAGTAAGACGAAAGCTAGGAGTAGTAAACTTCTTACCATGTTTGAATTGTGTTACTCTACTTATCGGTTCAACATGTTCGTGTTCAAAAACCAATCCGACCTACCATCTTCGAAATCCGAATCATTATCATTTACAACCGGAAACTTTTTGGATTTCCACCCAATTCATCATATTTTGTAAAGTAACCAACGAAATACACATTCCTTAGGTTATGACATGGAGGGCTTCGACTCGATTCATTATATTTTGTAAAATAACTGACGGAATACACATTCCTTAGGCCATGACATGGAGGGTGTCGACTCAAACCATCGTCTTTTCCTGAATTTATATCAGACTATAGTTTACCATTGGCAGTGGTCTCGTTGTAAAAAAATTATGGACAAGTGAGACCAAAATATATCTGAATTCTATAGTGGAGTTGTAAGTAAATGACAGTGGAATGTTGCACTATGGTGGCAGATATGAACACACCATTGAATGCATTAGTTGAAGAACGGTTGGGGTGATGATGGATGGAGAATCAGTTCATCACCCATGTTAGTTGCATCCATTTTTTAGAAATTTTTTCAGTAGAAATTTGTGGTTTATTTGGCAGTTGGAATGTGGGATGGAATCCTGAGCATTTTTCATTTCAAACTTGAAACTTAGAACTTAACGAAGTGCATTTTAATTTGAGACATTTGTATCCAAATTACATTCCACATTCCACATTGCAAACAGACTATTGGTGTTAAGCGATACTTAAATGGGTCTTAAAGTAGTTATCAATGTCCATGAAATGCAAATCAATATGATCAATCAAAGTTACAGATCATCGTTATGGAGCAGCGCAATTTGCTATGTCATGTCTTGACGATATAGAAGTACGAGGTTTAAATTCAAAGAACCTCACATATATAGACATTGGTGTTTATATTTCTTTTCTTTCCTTTCTCATATAATGATGAATGGACAGCTTTATTAGAATTCATCTGGACGACCTGATAATTGTAAACGAGGGCACACCTTTAGGAAAGCAAGAACCTCCATAACAATGACATCCTCTCAATGTCGTAGTGTATGCGCCGATCATACACACGAAACAACACTAGTTAAGTGTCACCTTTGATATCCACCGCTCAGAGGTCCAATCATCAGCTTCAATTTGTACTGTATTGTTACAAAAAAGCAGAGCCGACTTCTCTTCTTCTCCACCAAGGGAAAAGAAGAATAAAGCAGTTATCTCTGGTGTTTGTAGAGCCCCAAATAATAAAATTTTACCCAACGAAATCAAAAATAATATACTTGTCATCCATAACACAAATGTGGGAGGGGCCGAGCAGAAGAATTATTAGTATTGTGTTATAGATGGGGAAAGTGAAATTAGAGGTGTTGTACATTCTAAAACAACTTTTTATTTTAGCCGATGGTGGGGATTGAATTACCCTTGTAACTTGTTGGTCCAATTCAATGTTAGTTGGGTACATAGATGGTTAATGTTTTTATTTGTCACGTTAAGTATGAGTTTCAGTAATTATCGGTTTGAAGGAATATGTCCTTGTATATGGTCTCATGACTTTGCATTTGGAGACCTGTGTCTTGCTTGCCCTAGTCATTACAATCCTCCTTTTGCAAGCGAGGAGGTATCAGTTCTCCTCAAGTTGTGAGGCCATTTTTTGCCAAACACCTAGAACTGAAAGAGGCTACTTATCTCGTGCTTCTGATTACTCTCATTACTTTACATCACTTGACTTGCAAGGAAATCACACAAAGCTCGACCAAGCTATACAACTTGAATTCAACAAATAGTTGAATTTTTGTGTGTTGGTGTTGAAGAAAGGGCATTTGTGACAGTTGGGGGACCGCTAAGGTTTACCCCATTAGCTCTTCTTTTTCACAAGTTTCTATTTTTCAAAGTTATTGACTACATTTTATTTTGAATTCATTGTCGATTATATTGCCCTGTTTTTCTCTTTTTTATTTGCTTTATACTTTTTAATATTTTATGTTGGGAAGTCTTCTTTTGATGAAAATATCACTTACAAAAAAAGTTGGTGAAGAAATTAAGGTTGTTCATCATTTCCCGAATGATACATGAAATATATTATAATAAGAAAAGGTTTGTTTTGAAATATACAATATATATAATGCATTCATTATGGTCACATGGCTGGCCACTAGCTCGATTGAGTGTGTTGTTTGCTTATCATATTTACATGATTACATACATTTCTTCTAAAGAGAGAACACTACTCTTGGATTCCATTTGATCATATAACATGCTTGGCTAGTTTATGCAACTAAAAACTATCCTACCAAAAAGCAAAAAACAATAGTTTGAAACTACTAATGTAAAGGCCCACGACCATCCTGGATCTGGAGCAGCCTTATGGAGGCTATGCCGGTCATTAAAAAGGAAGGGAGGGTGATTATTGGTAACGACAACTCGATAAAGATTACGGGGACTCCCTGGCTACCCCCACCTCTTCTGAACCCCAGCGACTCTGGTCTCGCGGTAGTTGCAGCCGACTGGATTAACTACGAGGAGCGCGTGTGAAAGCTGCCTTAGATCCTCTAGAGCTGCCCCCTGGAAATGACAATGATTATTGGTAGCATACCGATTGGACCAAAAGAGATGAACGATTATGGAAGTGGACTAGCACGAAAAATGGGATGTTCACTGTCCGATCAGCGTACCAAAACCTCAGAGAGATCCCTTCCATCCCTCCCGCAACTCAGGAGGAAAAAGATGTGGTCTGCAAACCTTCCCCCGCACATCATTTTCTTCCTCTGGCGGTGTGCAATTAACGGGCTGGCAACCATAACAAACCTCCATCGCCGGAACTGCAGCCCTTCAAAGATATGTCCCAGATGTCTGCTACTCAACGAGGACATGTCACACTGCTTGTTCCACTGCCAGGCTCCGGATTTGGGACTCCTCGATTGATAGACGACACAACCCTCCGATGGACAAAGGGACTCTCCTTTGGGTAGGGGGCCTCCTTTGCAACACTTCACCCCATTGCATTGCGTTAACAACAGCAACCTGTTGGGATATATGGAAGGATAGAAACGAGTCTACCTGTCGTAATTCCAGTTCTCCAATTACAAAAATCCGAGAACGCATTCTCAATGACTCAAACACTTGGATGACTGGACCCACCACCTCCACCGCTCCCACAACCACCCAGCATCCACTCTGAATGGACCAGCCTACCTCGACCAATCTCCTGAATGTTCCACTCTCAAGCAATGCACTCCGAGTAGTGCACTACGACGGATCCTTTCATGAGGATTCCCAGAAGGCAGGTTACGATTTAATCATAACAAAACAATCGTTAATTGTGAGGCTGGCACTCTCCTATGTTCCCATGCCATCGCAGCGGAGGCCTTTGCTGTCTTGCAAGCCATCAAGGCCTCTATTCCACTGCCAGGAAGCACATCCATCTGCACTCACTGCTTTGACATGGTCACAACTACTCGTAACCCGAAACACCAGTGGCCCTGGCAATGCTTGGGTTATCTTGGATCCATCTCCAAGGAGTTAGCACAAAATCCACATATAACGATATCCTTTACTCCAGAGCAATCAATAAGGAAGCTGACACTGTCGCTAAACAAGCTTGTAAAGGAGAATTAGGACCCAACTGGCTTTCTGAACTCATGGAATAAGGAGATTCCTCACTCTCAGTAAAAGAAAAATACTAATGTAAAAATAAGAGCAAAACCTGAGAAGACCGGTTATTTGAAAATGAAGTCACCCAAACATTGATCTCTCAAGGACCGCCATCCCCGCCCCGCGCCCCCCCGTTGGTCAATCCCAGAGCAGCCTTTTACTCCTCTTGGCAGGGTTTGGTGCTCAGGTATGCATGCGGTAGGTTTTTTGTGTTCCTCGTTCTTCTTCGCCCAGCCGCAACGCGTCTACTCCTTATATACCACCGCATCATATCCACCCGTCTAAGCGAGACCATCGTCACACTGACTCGCCACCGAGTTAGCGAAGGAAGCCGTCACGATGCCGAAACTCTACGCCTCTCAACAGATAGTATACTGAATTATAGCCGGGAGCGTTGGAACCCTATAAACGCATATTAATTGAAAACTAATGTTAATTAGATTATCAAATTGTTTCGTCTTTGTTCAAGTGATTGTAGGTTCCTCTGCAAAGTTGCAATTCGAAATAGAACTTTTTGATTTGTTATAATTATTTGATTATCCCCCTCCCCCCCACCCCATGGAGGATGGTAGTAGATATGCAGCAGCCCCCACAGCATTTATGCCACCTCTTATTTAGCTCGTTAATTAATTGGTCTCCACCTTTTGATCATAGTATGTTTCACTTCATATCTGCCCATTTGTAACATCATTATTATACCCTAGCCACAATTATAAGCACACAAAATTTGTTTCACCAATAATGGTTATGGGTTGCTTAATTAATTAATTAATTAGTTGAGTCTCTCTGTTGCAAAAATTGCATATATAATATAATTAGCACTTTTTATGTCAAAATATATTAATGTATGGGAAAATATATAGATTAGTGAGTATGAATAGATTTTAATACTTGAAAGTTTAAATCTAATGGTCTTATACCCCAATACTCTATCTATCTATTTTACTTTAAAAGAGGAGAAACAAGTAGATGATTCTGATACGAGGGAGTTTAACTATAAGATCTCATTCAAATCAGATTCAGTTTTTTATTTTCCGTATAGCATATCTTTCAAGTATGGCGATCCGAACTCTCTCCAATTTCACTATTGAAAACACGTTTGGATTTAACCGGATTTAGCCAACTAAAAATTTTAAACTAGGGTTCAGCCACACGAAAGTCCGGACCATAAGATATACGGTACGTACTTATCTAAAGCCCGATTTGATCGACCAATTCGAATTCAACCTGACCCTAACTTTGACCCCATATTTATTCGTAAGACAAGCTCAATCAAATAAATTATTGACCTAAATATAAGATGGTTCATCACATGTCCTTGTGTGGTATGTTTTCTGGATTTAATTTCTTCTTGTTATAAAGTATAGTGTTGACGTTCGTTATGGGGCACAATTAATTGGTAGGGATTATTCCTCTTCTGGCATTTCAAATTGTTTCAAACGAAGACGATGATTTTGTGTTCCAATTTTGAAGGCTTTAGTGGTCCATTCATCTATACCTACCATTTATGTGTATTTAATTAAAACTTAGAGCTATATATCCTTTTTATGAGGAGATTCGAGCGACACACCCCCATGAGCTAACTAACGCAAAAGAACATTCAAAAAACAAGAGGATATAACTGCTGAAAAATGTTGCGACAAGTTATGTAACACAAAGGATCGTGGGTAGAAACTAAAGTGAGAAGCTCCCCAAAGCACTAACGTTTGAGGAGCGAACTTAGCGAATTCTTAAACTGGTTTACGCATTTCCAGAAAAATGGCATGGGCCAAGAGGTATAACCGGACTGATCGAAAACCCAAGACGTTTGCAGCGTCCTCGTTCAAATATATCCACAGATGTGCCACACGTTCGATCGGGTATTGTGCGAGTTGGGTTGCAAATAATTTTTTATAACATTTACTATCCGAAAGAATCAAAGAATAATTCACTGAGCAACTTAGTTCATAAAAATCCTATGCTTGAGGAATAAAGTTAAGAGTTACATAATTCATCCATTATAAAAAAAAACTTGTCGAATTGAACTCAGTAAGTTCACGTTCACCGAGTACGTACAGGTAATGACAGCCGCACATGCACATGCAGTGAAATTGAAATGTCTCTGTACGTAAAGTTACCGTCACGTTGAATCCGGTCAACATTTCGTTAAAACATAAACATCGAAGAAGGAAACGCACGGTAATTTATTTTTAACCGGCCAGAAAAAGGAAAACGTTCTTTTTAACTTTTTTTACACCGACTTTGATATTACACAATTATAGCCTATAGAGAGTGAAGTTTACAGTACACAAAATTTTCCATATTGCCAGCTTTAACTTGTTCATCAAACAGAGCAACAAACCGCCATTAATGGCCTGCCACAAATCAGCTGATCACCACCACCATATTGCTGCCACCCCATTCATTCATCTTTTTCTTTAAAATAAAAAACAAATACACAGCTTGCCTCTGTATTTATAGCTACTGCATGCCCAAACACTGAAAATCACTCTCTCTTCTCCTCCTCCACTTTCTTGGGAAACAAACAGAATGGCAAACTCTCAGTGGTTGGCCATGGCGGTAGTTTTGGTAATCATGGGAGGATCAGCTCCTCAGGTGAGTGACGCAGCCAGAGCTTTCTTTGTGTTTGGGGATTCGTTGGTCGACAATGGCAACAATAACTACCTTGCCACCACCGCACGCGCTGACGCGCCGCCGTATGGGGTTGACTACCCCACCCACCGCGCCACCGGCCGCTTCTCTAACGGCTTCAACATCCCTGACCTCCTTAGTACGTCTTTTTTAGTATTATTGTATCACTTTTTTCACTTATTTAATAATATTTACATTTTAGGAATGGATAAAATTTATACTCTAAATTAATTTTTTCCTTATTAATTTTTAATTTCTTATGGTTAAATATTTATTAATTAAGTGAAATATTGTTTTATGTTATGCCTGAAAATACCAAACATGTTAGACAGGTAAGGAAATTAAATTATATAATGGATCTATTTATTTCGAACCGATATATAAATGATTCTTTTTTATATAAGCAATAACGTACCTTAATACGAAGGATTTATAAATATATGATGCGATCGAGCAATAATGATGGACCAAGTAATTTAAGATAACCATCGTAATCATATCCAAAGATCGAATTTTAAAGTTGATATTGACATCACTCGTTAGGAACATACGAAGTTGATTATATGTAATTATTTAGCACAACTTACATATAGTGTTTATTATTATATAAAACCGTTTCCTCACTCCAATTTTGTTGGAAAAATCAAAAGGTCAAGCAATTGGTGCATCGGAGCCAACATTGCCATATCTAAACCCAGCGCTGAACGGGCAACGCCTCCTCGTCGGCGCCAACTTCGCCTCCGCCGGAATCGGCATTCTCAACGACACCGGCATCCAATTCGTAAGACGAATCGACATTTTTAATTTAAATTTGTCACAAAAGTTCATGTAATTAATTTTTGCTATATATCAATGTTATCTGTCAGCTGAATATAATAAGGATAACGAGGCAGCTGCAGTATTTCCAGCAATATCAGCAGAGGTTGAGTGGGCTGATTGGGCCGGAACAGGCCCAACGGCTAGTGAGGGAATCACTTGTCCTCATTACCTTGGGAGGCAATGATTTCGTCAACAACTATTATTTGGTTCCTTTTTCCGCCAGATCTCGCCAGTTTGCTCTCCCTGACTACGTCGTTTACCTCATCTCCGAATACCGCAAGATTCTCGCGGTACGTACCATAACCCAAAAATCTCTACATTGTAGATATTAGGCAACGTTTTGTGCTCTTTTGGCTCCAATTTCGACATGAACTATCGATTCTGTCGAAATTCATATTCAAACCAGAATTCTCAATTTCGGGTCTCTCTAAACGGAATTCAGTCGCAAAATCATGTGGAATTTGTCTCGTCACCTTTTGTGTCTCCGGAAAATTCCGATCACATTCGGGATGGGGTCCAATTCCGTCGCGGAAACCGGTGTTGTCTCCGTCTTAAATTATGGTAGATGTTAGTCTTCAATTAATTTTTTGGTCAACATCTAGAAGCTTATGCTTACCATTTAAAGTAGTCTGAAAATCGTACATGTACTAGAAAATCATGATAATGTCTCTGGTCGCTAGGGCGACGGCAATAGCTTAGCTGTAACGTCACAAACATTCAATTATTATACAATTATTCATACAAAAAAAATTATTACACAATTACACTGCATGAACGTACGTATATAACTAACAATGCATCTATTAATCTATGATTATAAATTAAATTACTACTCCACGTATTTATATACACAGAGGTTGTACGAGCTGGGAGCGAGAAGAGTGCTGGTGACAGGAACCGGACCGCTAGGGTGCGTGCCAGCAGAACGCGCAATGCGCGGCCGAAATGGAGAATGTTCTGTCGAGCTGCAGAGAGCGGCCGGGTTGTTCAACCCGCAGCTGATCGACATGGTCAACAGTATAAACGCCGAGATCGGATCCAACGTGTTCATCGCCGCCAATGCCCACGAAATGAACATGGATTTCGTCTCCAACCCTCAGGCTTACGGTATGTCGTAACTAATTTTCATATGACTAGTTATTTTTTTTACTGTGGAACTTAAGAAGTGGTAGCTAGCTAGTTGTGAAAATATGGTAGATGGATAGTTGGGAAAAATAAATATGAATTAATGGTGGTGGAAAGTGATGGGACAGTATGAATAATAAATGCTCTCTATTTTTAGCATTGAATTGGGAAAATAGGGTGTGGTGGGGGTGCTTTACTTACTCCTTTATGTGATCTCTGTGCCAGGAATTTATGGATGTTACAACCATATGGATCTGGTTTCGAAATTTCGAAATGTTATGAACCGGTTCGGAAACATAAAGATAGGATGAATTGTTGTTATATTAAAAGTTTTGGACTCAGTATCTAACATTTAGAAGTTTGAATGAACAGATACGTAATTTAATGCAAAATTATAAGACTTGTTTGAGTATTTCACCATAATAATACCCCTACATTAGATGTGCCCTAATTAGCTGTCTAATCCTTTACATAGGATTTCATTGGAGATTCAATCTCCTTAACTACCATTTGGTCATTAATTTGTATACTATTCACTGATGTTGTTGGGATCCGATCGAGAAATCGTTGCTTAGTCATAAATTCGATTGATTCGGTCTCAAAATTTAAACATAACTTGTATATTTATGATTTCTTACGAATTGGCAACAAATGTTTTATAACTTTGGTTCGAGTTACATTTTGGTCTGGAATTTTTTTTAAATGTTACGGAACATAAAAATAGAACGGAATAGAGTGGCCTTAAATAGTCAAATGTCACTTTGGGCTGGGACTAATACTTAACGTTTAAAAGTTTCAAGGCATATATGCACCCGGTCCAAACGTTTTTAGACTTACGGAGTATGTGACCCTAGAAACTGTGACTAATACTGCAATTTTCTGAAAATGAAGCCTCTAAGGTTATTGGTTTCATGAAAATAGTAGTCCAATTGTATCCCTAACTTGGGTACTATGTATTGCAGGGTTTGTGACATCGAAGGTAGCATGTTGTGGGCAAGGGCCATACAACGGACTCGGGCTATGCACACCGG
Source organism: Linum usitatissimum (assembly GCA_030674075.2). Classification (NCBI taxonomy): domain Eukaryota; kingdom Viridiplantae; phylum Streptophyta; class Magnoliopsida; order Malpighiales; family Linaceae; genus Linum; species Linum usitatissimum. The sequence continues at coordinate 6,462,858 of JAUJYP020001374.1, forward strand.
CATCCAACTTGTGCCCGAACAGAGACATCTACGCATTCTGGGATGCATTCCACCCGACGGAGAGAGCTAATCGCATCATCGTTCAGAGCATCCTAACCGGGGACACAAGGTACATGCATCCAATGAACCTCAGCACCGTCCTGGCCATGGACAATTTAAGAACCTGATGATCATGAGATCATCCTTCCATCCTCCAGTTTCCATGTCTTAATCCTAAGTTATAAAAGGCTAGGCTAGGCTAGCTAAGGTATTGAGTTGTTCGCTATATAGATGAATTACTTGGTAAGAGAATTATTGTTGTGTTTCTAATTGTTAGTGGAGATTGGTGGGTTGGGACTAAAGTTGTGTATTTTGTTTGGAGAAGGTTTTCAAGTGATGTGTAAGACTGGGATGTATGCATATTCTTATTCTTGGGGTGGTAAGTAAGTACATTGGTGTTTGTAATGTTATTGTCTTGTACGATCGATGTGTGTTATGTATCTCCATTTTGTGGAATTTGGCTAGGGCGTTGGGCATTTTTCTCGCCACGAAAAATACGTGTTATTTGCGTATTTGTTGATAAAACATGAATAAAGTCTAAAAATTGTCATAGTTGAAAAAAATTGTTTGTAATAGGTCAATTTTGTTGGTAAAATACGACGTCCGAATGACCATCGTTAGGAGAATGAATTATTCGTAAAAATGTCATTTTCTGTTCGCTAATTGCCATCGTTAGAAAAATATTATATACCCATCTCTAATCATTAATGATTGGGAATGGTATGTATTGGGCCTTTAGTTGGGCGTAGATGGACTGTCTTGCGTATTGGGCTTAGCCTGGAATCTGGATGGGGAGAATATAGAGGCGGTTCGACAATCGTATTCGAGACAAATCATTCATGTGGGTATTTTACATGACTCGCCATCACCTTCCGATCACATCGAATTACGGATCCTCTTATATTAATCACTTATGGACTCCCTTATATACTTTGTAAGAAATCACATCAGAGGACTTGGAAACCGTTTATATTAATTAGATGAGTAGCTCAACAACCAACTCAATTCTCTAAACCGAACATTTTGTACTCTCCAAATAGGGGATCTAAGCGCTTGGCATAAGAAAAAATTGAGTAGCTTGAAAATTGAGAAGACCCCTAGACCCCTTAAAGCGGGAAACCTCACCACGGAGAGAATATGGATGTGGTTCAGTAAACGCATTCGAGATAAATCATTCATGTGGGTATATTCTATATGATTCATCATTGGCTTTCGATCGCATCGAGTTAACTAATTTAGAGGAGCATGGGGATTCAGAGCTAGCAAGAGCATGTGTGCGTTCTCACTTTAAAGTGATGATTGTATTTGGATTACGACGGCTTTATTGTTTGGATTTTTTGAGGTTTGCGCCTTGAAGAGGAGGTTTTCATTTGAATTATATTTATGTTACCATGCATATGGAGAGACGGTCGTATCAAGGTGCACACTATATGGTGAAAATGCACCGTTGTCGCTAACACTTTTCCTGATTGGTCGGAGGATGCTCTCACATATATTTGTGTAACTTGCAAACATTATAGAAAGTGATCATTAATAATTATGTTTTTGGAAGTGATAATTTGGAATTTTTTAGAACAAATCATCTCATTTTGAAATAATCAATCTTAGTTGTTGATCTTCTGTTTTTTATTACATGTTTAGATAATTAATGAATATGAAATTATTTCTTTCCTTTTAATTAATATATCTGTTTAATTTTCCACACTTATTATTATTGACTATTAACAACAATAAAAGGTTTTTATTTCCTTAATCTTTTTTTACATATCGCTACTCTAAAAGATTTTTTCCTCATTCTTCTTTCGAAGCATGTACAATTCAATTAGTCGAATTAGTACACACGTCTGAGTTTTCATCTTCATCATTTTCTGAACTAGTTCACTTTCGTGTTAAGGTAGTCTGAACTAGTTTACTGTTTTTTTATGATGCCTCATCTTTCATGCAGATGAACTAGTACAATGTTCTACTATGCCCGTTTAATACTTATACACGGTTTTATGAGTGTTAAACCTTTTCTTTTCAAAGCTATGCCCGTTTATATAAACTAGTTCACTTTCATGTAAACGTAATATGACCTGCATGGAGGATAGGACGTCATCAAATATAGTGAACTAGGTTAGCATATGTTTACATGAAAGTAAACTAGTTCAGTCTTGTTCACATAAACGACCATAACTTTGAGAAAGAAAGACTAATGATATTATCTTTGAGAAGAAGAAAAAAGAAAATAAAAAGTTTGTTCTCAATTAAAAAATACAAAAAAATAAGGAAGTTAAAAATATAAATATCAATTAAAAAAAGAATATTTAAATTAATAAATTATACATTTAAATAAAATAAATAAATAATTATTTCTATCATTTCACCCTATAGTATCCTGATAATTTGATGTTAACGAATCAAGAGATTAAGGCACACACAAACAGTTGATATCATATTAATTTGTGCCACTTAATTAAGCACAAGCATTTGTCAGGTAGATCGGTAGGGACACAAATACGGTTCAAATAGTGGTACAATATTCATTTGCCTTAGTGGTTAGCATTGGTATTTAAGGGCATGAAAAATTGGGTTGAATAATAACTTGGGATTCTGGACAGTAAGAATTATTCTTGCATTTTTAAATGCTTGCGAGCAAAAGTTGGTTCAACTGCTTCATTCTCCCATCTATCTACAAGATCTCAGATTTTGTTCCCATTATTCCCGTGAAAGTACCCGGCAAAATGGCCTAGAGCTCATGACATGTAATATTTAATTTTTTCGACAAAATGAGTAAATATCATGAATTAATGAGCTGCCGAATAGCATATGACATACACCTTGTCGGCAAGCCAATTCAAAGGTACAACACTTGTAGATGAGTATGAAAAGCAGTTTGTCTAGCTAAGGGATGCGCATCCTGATTCCTTTCTCTTCGAAAAAAACAAAAATTATAATCTCAAGCTTTGAGTAACGAGCGACACATCTGCACCACTTCTCCATACTCTGTATCATCGTCATTTGGCTGGTCAAGTGCGGTGAGTAACAGCTGGGAATCACCTTTAAATGTGACATTTGGGATTCGCTTGTCAATAATCCATCTAAGAGCTTTGAGCAAGGCCAGTGCTTCTCCTTCTTTCGCTGGTATTAAGCCAGTTCTTCGCTGCATACAGAAACTGATCATCTTCCCTGTATGGTCTCGGAGAGTCATACCCATGCCGATTTGACGTTGGTCCGCAAAGGATACGAAGTCAATGTTGCATTTCAAGCGGCCTGAAGGAGGTGGGTGCCATTTGGTGCAGTAAGGAGGTTGAGTCTGCCTGGGTGTCGCCAAAGGAGTCGATTGATGAGCCGCCTGCCAATCTTTCAATTGCAGCCAACTCTCCTCTACAATCAATCGAGCAGGTTTAGCTGTATTGTTCCAGACCCTGTTGTTCCATTCTTTCCAGATGCACCATAACACAACTAGTATTTTCGCATAAATAGCTTTCGGTTGCGAAGCCAAAACCTCCCATAAAAATTCTTCGATCTCAGATGCTTGGGTGTTGGATGGATTTATCACTTCCTCGAGACTACATTCATTTCAACAAGCTCGAGCCCACTTGCATTCCAAAACAAAGTGCCATCCGTCTTCATACTCGTAGCCGCACATTCTCCATTAATCTCCGCTCCGTGCCTTCTAATACGACCTCGAGTGGGAAGAACATTTTGACCCATCCGCCAACCTAAGTGAAGCATTCGCGACGGAGCTGGCAAATCCAACAATTTCCTCCATTCACCCTGTTTAGAATGAGTAGTTCGATCGACTTCTTTCTCGACATGTAATATTTATTCTCATTGCATGACTAGCTGGTCATCTCGGATAATCTCAAAACCCAATTTCCAATTGAAAAGTAATATAACACCTGCAAACCCTAATTTTTGTTTTAGAAAATAGATTTTGATTTTTATGTTATGCCTTGCTTTTTTATATTTATAGGTTAATATATATAGTTCTATGTTAGTTATTTTTATTGACGGTTTAGTGGATAAACATGACTCTAATATTTCATTTTTTCAACGATATGAACATACATATAATAAAAGAACAGATTAAACAATTTAAGAAAAAACTAATTTTGTAAAAATGATCATTTGTTTTTTAGTTAAAGTGCAATTCCATAAGGGAATTTCAGAGCACCGTGTAATATATATTACGTAGTCGCGTGGACTAAAATTTTCAACCCGACTTAATTTATAATTAATAAGATTAAATAGGTTGATTCCAACGTTTGGTGAAGCAAAAGAATCACTCTGGATAGCATAATCGTCAATGGTGACACCGTAGTGTTCTTGATGATTTGACCCGTACATTGAAACTTCCAATATATTTTAATTTCTTTATGATTTGTCCCGTACATCAAATCATTCTTGATGGTAGATATTTAGTATTTTTACATGATATATATCCACCTTGGCTGTTAGCCGATGAGACAACAAACTTATGTGACAACATACATGTCCATAAATACTCTAATTTTTGAAGTAGCTTTGTCGATATTATATTATACATTAATGATGTGTTATTATTAAAAGTTATAGTACTAATGCGACATCTTTCATTCCCAAAATATGATCTGTTTATTTTTGCTATCTCTATCGTCATTGTGTCTATCCTTGCCTCTCTACATCACATTGCTCTTTAAGACAATTCTTAATTTGGGGTTTTTCGTAGCTTCCACCATTCACCATCAAAGTGTCTATTTTTTTTCTTAATTTTTCAGACTTTGATCTGTCGCATGTTGTCGGATTGATGCTTATAATTACTCTTCTAGTTTCAAATTTCAAACATTACTCTCGTCATCCACACTAATTGTAGTAATAACTTTTTCAGAAGTTTCTCAAAGGGGAAAAAATTTGGACATGAAACGTTAAATAGTGTTGTTGGTTCTTCATCTTTCATTGGTTTGTCATGCACGGTGTATGGTTCTTTACGCTTTTTTTTTCTCAAATCGTACACCAAAGTAATATTTAGTTTTAATTAGATATCGAACATTTGAATTCATAGGTCAACCTGGGTCACAAATCTAGGTAAGACTATGGCACCAAACAGCTGGTTCATGGTTGTGCAGATTTATTTAAATCAAACGAAGACTTAATATGTCAATCCTAGGGCGGTCATGCTCAAGCCCTAATTTTATAGGCAATATCAACCTTTTATCATTAAGGGTTGAGATGTTCCATTTTATGTCGTATCACCAACCAGCCGATTACAACCCAACCTGAATATCAAAAGACGAAGAAAGAGAATCTCCCTAATTTAAAAAGGACATTGTTCACTTGTACATTTAAAATCGGGATGCTCTATCCAGCTTATCCACTATAAATTCTTATGCTAACATGCACCTCCTAACATTAATCTCTCTCCCACATTTTACGTGCCTTAACCCTTCTTAAACATCATCTTACTGACTTTTTGCATACGTCTTGTAAGTACGAAGAAACCGATGAGATACCTCGTTCTTTCAACAATCATCTTGATTTCCCGTCTGAACTACTTATTAAGGGAACCTTTCTCATTCAAAAAAAAACTCTTAACAAATGTAATGGGAAACAATTACAATAATGACTCGTTCCTTCAAGTAAAGCATACCAATTTGTAAAGATCCAAACACTAAACTCCAAATGGGGCATAAACAAAAATAAATATTGAATATGATATAGAAGCTGGTTGGGATTAAATAGGCAAATAGCAGAAGAAGGGGGCAAATGTGGTTGAATCAATGTTGCCGAAAGAATTGGTAACATTTAATGGCCAATTTTTTTGTTGTTGCTATTTTCATAGTTGGCTATAACTACCAACTTATTCATATCCATTTCTATTAAAAATCCCTTTAGTTTACTTTTAAATAGTAGATATCACTGCTTTTTGAGTATATCAACAATGTTAATTAATGAGCCATTGGTCCAGCAACCTACCCGGTAGCGTAGTTAGGAATTAAGTCAAGTAATGTTTATATTTCATGATAAAAACAGCCGAGTCAAACATTTTACTTATTAGAATACCCTACATATGATAAATTTTCATGTTTTGAAATCTAAATTGCAAACGTCATCTTTTTCGATATACTTTAAGATGAGATAATATATTTCAAAATTTATTTTAGTGAGTGATGGTAAAAATTTTGAATTAATTCAAATGGTGTACAAAGTTCAAATAAGGTTTCTAATGCACAAAAATATGTTGAGTTTTGATTCTTTTGGGCCAAGTGATGTTCATGGCACACATTTGTCCTCCTTGTCTCCGCCTCTACGGCCGCACTCAGACAACCAATAAGTCCAACATGTTCAAAGCCTAGAACATAATTGTCCTACGCCTGACCCAAACTGTCTTGCCCTATTAGGAGGGTCCATGCCGTCCTGTCTCGTCAGCAAGGCTTGGACGTATGTTCCGGTCCAATCGTGCTCAAGTTTAGACCAATCCTGACCTTTCACTATTAACGCTCGAGATCTTGTCTAAAAGAAGTCGCCAATACACTAAAACTATATGATTACTCAAGCTATGCATCAATTGGGCCTGAGCGTGGAGAATAAAATCCGTGCCAATTTTGCTCTAAATCCGGATGGAACCTTATGAGGTTTTGCATAACTCGACTGGAAAAACAAAAATGGTGGAGTTGGGGGTGGGGTTCCTCGGGCGCCAACTCACATCACTTTTTGGTCCAGAGTCATCCGATTATATGTGTTTTTGTATATTTAAAAGGTTCAACGTAATGATTTTGCAAAACGAGCCTATAAATTTTGAATTCATTTCTTATTTTACTTTTATCATATTTATTATTTTTCAATTGAGCCCAGTGCTCTAATCCATTCTCGCTCCGCCTACGAGAAACAGTTACTAAATCTGTCCCGTCAACAAGTTAAGAGGCACGAGATAGTAGGATTGACATGTGAGGTAGTGCAAACTTTTGTCAAGTATGAAATCACTTGGGAGTTGGCTGATGTTCGCCCCCCAAGTCAAAACGTAGCCATTAAATCCCGCATGCATGCAACTGCAATCTCAAAATGGTCAAAAAGGATATTTTGCACGTACATACATGATCTGCCGGCATCTCCTAATCTCAACAACAACTGAAAACCTAACCATAATTGTTTTTTACAAACTTACACACCTCTTCATCAAGTAGTTGACAAGTAAAAAAATCTGACTTTTACACGATGATAGTCAAACTTTGTATCACGTTAATTTTCCAACAATTCATATATATATATATATACACTGAGCCGTTACGATTTCATCACGAGATCTCCAACCAAGTTTCTAACCATTAGAAATTCAACTAGATATTAATTATGTCCAAGTTTGATGAACCCATTTCCCCGAGTTAAAAGTAGTCGGATCAGGTAAGACCGGTCTAATACAGAATTCACTGTATCTTATTTCGTCCGAGATGATACGTGTAACACCCTGACCTTTTCCTACAATATATTGTCTCTTTGGGCCTAATGCCCTCACGAATTTGCTTTCAGGTGAATAACAGTGACTTCCCAAGAGGTCACACACATTATGAGGTGCTTCCACCCGAGTACGATTCACTTCAGAGACGTTCTTAGAAGAACTCATCCATTTCACCCCGAAAATACGTATAGTTAGTTAGAGACGGATTGTTCATTGTAGTCCATAGATCTTTCCCGTATATTGCCGATGTGGGATTTTGCCTAAAGTGTTACAATACATACATGTTGTACTATCCAATTTGGATTGTAGGTTACAAATACATCTTGTTTACTCATATATAAATTCATATGAGTCGTTCTAATTCTCTGATCATAAAGAATTTTTCACTGCCGCTACGAGCCAATAATTTTATTTTTATAAAAAAATTTCTCGTAAAATCATTTGTATCTCTCATTTCCATCTAATTTAATTTAAATTTTATTGCCGTCTTGATATCTAATTTACAATTCAATCATCAGTAAAAGTAGCAAAATCATTTCATAGCCATTTATTGGCCACCAAAAGAGCTAGCTAGAGACGACGACGATCCTATAGCTAATTAAAAAAAATGTCATTGTCCATCCACATGACGACGAGCGAAAACCAACCACATAATCAGCTAACTTTTTGCTCTATTTGCTTCTCAATTGATCGTGGGGCCTTGCAATAATATTAATCTCATTAATTTCTGTGCACAATTCTAGCTAACCTAGCCACTATTTCCCCCACTACTTCATTCTAAGGCCATTATATATAACCCTCTTGATCTCACCATATTCCCAGACACAAAAACAACACAGGCAAACTCTCACTTCCTTCTCTTCCTCTCCCACATATGGCGACTATGATCCTAACCCTAGTCATGGCCGTTGCCATGATGGGGAGTAGTAGCTTGGGGGTCGTCAATGCGGCTCCGAGGGCATTTTTCGTGTTCGGAGATTCGCTGGTCGACAATGGGAACAACAACTACTTAGCCACCACTGCTCGTGCTGACTCGCCGCCTTATGGGGTCGACTACCCGACTGGGCGCCCCACTGGCCGCTTTTCCAATGGCTATAACATCCCTGACTTCATCAGTACGTGGTTTTTACAGCATTCCTTAATTGGAAGGGTCCATTTTTTCATCTTTTTAATGTTGAAAGCCATTCATTTGAACTCTGGTTTGTGGGTCTGGTTCTTTTGTAGGTCAAGCTCTTGGAGCAGAGTCCACATTGCCATACTTGAGTCCAGAGCTTACAGGGGACAGGTTGCTTGTGGGTGCCAATTTTGCTTCTGCTGGGATTGGGGTCTTGAATGACACTGGAATTCAGTTTGTAAGTCTAAATCTAATACATTGCTTGACAGTTTTCACTCGAGTTAGGTTTGGTTTGGCCAGTAAAAAAGTTGAATCAATAAAAAATTAACTTTAGTTGGGGTTTAGTAAAAAAAAATACATTCAACTTTTCGCCCGCTGAACTAAATCATAAGTTGCATTGATGATGATGTTCAGATAAACATAATAAGGATGTTCCAACAGTACCAGTACTTCGAGCAGTACCAGCAGCGACTGGCCGCACTCATCGGGCCAGAACAGGCTCAGCAGCATGTAAACCAGGCACTCGTCCTCATCACCGTCGGAGGCAACGACTTCGTCAACAACTACTACTTGGTCCCTTTCTCCGCCCGCTCTCGCCAGTACTCCCTCCCCGATTACGTCGTCTATGTCATTTCCGAGTACAAAAAACTCCTTCAGGTACATCTATTAGTTGGTCTCTGTAATACTATAACATTTATCGTTAGAGAACAACTCATTTACTAAATAAAACATTTGTGTGTGTTTTTTTTCTCTCTTTTTCAGAGGTTGTACGACCTAGGGGCCCGGAGGGTTCTGGTGACCGGAACGGGTCCACTAGGATGTGTACCGGCTGAGCTAGCACAGAGGAGCCGTAACGGGGATTGCGACCCGGAGCTAATGAGAGCGGCGAATCTGTTCAACCCGCAATTGACTCAAATGATTGGCCAGCTCAACACTGAATTAGGTGGCGACATCTTCATTGCCGCCAATACTCGGACTATGGTCAACGACTTCGTCAGCAACCCTGCTGCATATGGTAATTATAATTTATTCATCTACCATTTAATAAAAAAATCGATAAAAATGGATCGAATGGATTATAAATAAGTTAATTGGGTTACAAGTTAAGGATTAATTATCAAATTATGAATTGATAATATTATAAGTTAATCATTCACAAAATGATAAAAATGGTTGATTTTTTGGTTAGTTGAAATTGTAGATCAGATGGGTCAAATTAGGATTAGACTGAATCAAATAAGTTTTTAAACCGTTATAGAGTTTGGTTCCACAAATGGAAAGTTGGATGTAATTTAGATGTACTTTATAAAGTGAAATTTAGATAATAATGAAAAAGTTTACTTCACAAAATCATTTTGTCGTAATTCAAGTTTGTTTCTCCAACAAAGATATTACTCCAAATTCTATCCAAATTTTCCACGTACCAAACTAAATTATGAAAATGAGACACAATAATTGACCATGTGGTCTTGTAATAGCAAGGTTTTTATAAGAAATTAAGGGGACATTAATTAACAATGTTAATGCTTTGATAGGGCACATTGATTGGGTTAGCCTTAACGTAAAGAAAGAAAAAGAGAAAGGGTTAAGTAGTTACTAAAAATGTCCACCCAAAAACAATGAATAAATGAAAATGACATCTATCTCCCCATCCATAAAACGACATTTATTAAGCCCAAAACGGTGCATTTGCTCCCCCTCTAGCTACTCACATATTGTAGTTGGAATAGATCTTCTATGAATTGAATGGCCCTAGCTAATTGGTAAACCTAGCTACCCCTTGCATCGAGTTCATCCATGTGCCATGTCCATATCCACTTTGATCACTTGTCTGTGGTTGAATATAATCCACCCTTCAATTTATTATGATACTGTTGTACTAACTTGTGTGTTGGATCGAACAGGGTTTACTACGTCGAAGGTAGCTTGTTGCGGACAGGGCCCTTACAACGGGCTAGGACTATGCACGCCGGCGTCGAATTTATGCCCGAACAGGGATGTTTACGCCTTTTGGGACGCGTTCCATCCGTCGGAGAGGGCTAACGGGTTCATAGTCCAGCAAATATTGAACGGTTCTCCGGATGTCATCTCGCCAATGAACCTGAGTACCATTCTGGCTATGGATAGCCGGAATTAGTTGCTAAGAAGATTGATTTGTTATTGTTAGCTATCAAGCCGGTCAAGTCCCTTTCGGTTATTTGGGATTCCTATGAGTACCAATAAAGTGGGTAGAAGGTCTTGTGTTTTGGTTTGTTTGTGGGTTAGAATGCATTTGCTTTGTGATAACTTTCCCTAAGAAGAGGGTTAGCTTCAATGTTTGTACTTTGAGGACTTGTTTTTTCCTCTTGAAATTGATCAAATGTACCTTATATTCTATATATCTATATGTTTCAAAATTTATAAAATATCACTACTTTAGTTTATCGATCTCAGTTGTTTCTTTCTTCTCGATTGTACTATACTGTCTTCAAATTATTGGTATTTTTAGCTTCGGTTTCAAAAGATAATTTATATTATTGTTGTATCAAAACGGTTACATACTAATTGATTTCGGGTGGTTTGTACGAGTTGAAGACACATAATCTAGTTCATAAAGTTTCAAGCGATAATGAAACCTAGAATCTCGTAGTACGAGTTGTCTCGCACCAAGAAGGCAAACTCCCCGCAAATTCTCTGCAGTCCATCGAACATAACATGTCGAAATTTGCATACATTTTCTTGAATACATCATCGGTTAAGGTTGCTACAAACAACAAGAGCACCAGTGGTCTAGTGGTAGAATAGTACCCTGCCACGGTACAGACCCGGGTTCGATTCCCGGCTGGTGCAATGAGGAGCCGTGATGCTAACAGTGCCTTTGTGATGGTTGGTCCTTCACTCACATCTGGTTCAGATGAAAGTGGTGCACATCTGAGCTCCTCCCTTTTTTCTTTTCTTGGCTTGCATTTTTCTGCAGGTTTTGAGCGACCCATCTTGTAAAACTTCCACCTCCATCTGATTCGATAAATCCATGGCTTTCCAATGTTCTTATCATCACTTCTTACGTTTTGCAGTTTGGTTCTCGTCAGTTTCCAGAAAAGATGGACTTTTAGTTGAGTTGTATCGAGTATGAGATGGATACTTATGGTAGAATAGTTTTCACCTACAACCACGTCTGACCAGTGTGAGAGTGTTAACTTGTTTTGAATAATCGACTGTGGTGCAGAGGACACGAGGTGTGTTTTTGGAAAAAAATCATACAGGGTGTGTTTTGATATATTCCTTCGCTAACATCAGCAGCACGCTCGATATTATGACGCAATTTTATATTTTAAAAGTATTGCAGAACACATTCCTTGTCTAAACGAGTCCATTTCGTCGGAAAGAGAATTGATAATGTCACTTTCTCCGCAGGAGTAGTAGATTTTTCGAACCTTGAATAATATATCGTCATCTAATTTTATATATCAAAATCAACTTTAGAATATGACGAATCAACAATTACAAATAAAATTAAATAATCTACATATTAAAATCATATTAAAATTATCAAAACTTATCAGAGTTGTGAACAATTACAAAGAGTGGATGGAGTCTTGGAGCCGAAATTGGAACTTAAATATTAAGACTGAAGAGTTAAATAAAATTGAATGACTAATATATCAAGAAATGTTTTTAGTATAGATGGTTAGTGTACTAAATTTTCAATGATCGGTCTTTAGTTCAAATCCCAACAATACATATATGTCTAGTATTTTTTTTCCATTTTTCAGCCAAGGGGGCTGCATGCAGCCCCATTACTCTGATGTAGCTCCGCCCTTGACTATATAAACACCCTAATTACACCTAAGAAAATTTGCTTACAGACACATATAATGAGATATTTCACTCAACAAAATGTGACGAGATCTTAGCGCACTACGTGAGATTGATTGATAGGATCCCTCATAAAGATCGATATAGTTGGGGGTGAAGCCACATTTGTTCGATACCACTATGAATAATGCATTAGCTGTCCATTTTGCATATGACAGACGGTCATAAATTCAAAGGGAACATTCCCTAATAAAATATACTTTCTTCCTTCCTTTTTCTCTCTTATACTCATATGATATTTTTTAACTCACTACATTACATCACTTAGCAGTGCCTTACTTCCGGCCTGCGCAAATGAATGCAGAGCCAACGTAGCTACATCACTCTGCATTACGCTTTAGAGCTGTTTTGCTTTTCATTCATTCTCTTCTCATGCTGCCCTCTTTCTTTTTCCCCTCTATATATATAAATACACCTCCACATTTCCATCCCAAACTGCAAAATCAATCTCCCCTTCCAAAGACATACTATCTAGTCAGTAGAAATGATGCCAACAACAATACTAGTTATAGTCCTCGTCATCCTGTGCATGGAACTCCATAGCAATGCTGAAGCAAGAGCATTCTTCGTGTTCGGAGATTCCCTCGTCGACAGTGGAAACAACAACTACCTCGCCACCACTGCTCGCGCCGATTCCCCTCCTTATGGCATCGACTACCCGACTCTTCGCCCCACCGGCCGATTCTCCAACGGCCTCAACATTCCTGACCTTATAAGTAAGTACATTACTTTTCTTTAATGAATTAAACTTTAGTCCATCGATTAGTACCATCAATATTGTTTTTTTATTTCGGTTTCCAAATTTTTTTAGGCGAGAGAATTGGACAGTCAGAGCCACCTCTGCCTTACTTGTCTCCCGAGCTGACTGGGCAGAGGCTGCTGAATGGTGCCAACTTTGCTTCTGCTGGAATTGGAATCCTCAACGATACTGGAGTCCAATTTGTGAGTGATATATAACCGAGGACTTTCAGTTATGATTAACAATATTTTAACTGAAACGATTTCTTACCCATTCCTCTTGATATTATAGTTATTTTGATCGAAACCGACAATAACTAACTCATTTAGGACGGTTAATTAACTGATTAATTTTGTTTGGTTCTTAATCGCCTTGATAGAGTCCTAGATATAAAACCATTTTTTTACGGAATCCACAGCTTATCTTTCGATTATGACTATATATTGTTGCATATAGTAATGGTAGTCAAAATCGAAATTCTACGTCGAAAAACTCTTTCAATGATAAGAATCTGATTGAAATTTTACGAACCATTGATTTTTTGTAGGATGCACTGAAAATTTTCATTTATGATTGTAAAACCGTTAAACTTTAATGTATAATTTGAGAGTTTAACTACCAATGTATCCCTCACTCACATTTCTAAGCACACCAATGAAATGGTGAATTGTTCTGCAGATCAACATCATCAGAATGTACCAGCAGCTGGAGAACTTCCAGCAATACCAGCGCCGACTTGGAGCCCTAATCGGAGCAAATCGAGCCAAGAGACTCGTAAAGGGAGCAATAGTCTTGATAACAGTGGGTGGGAACGATTTTGTAAACAACTATTACCTAGTGCCTTACTCTGCCAGGTCTACCCAAATGCCTCTCCCAGATTATGTCAAATATGTCATCTCTGAGTACAAAAAGTTACTAAAGGTGAAAAACAAAGAACACTTTCACATTTAATAACAAAATTACAGTGTTATAACACCCTTGCAAAATTTTCAATTGCCAGAGTTTGTACAAGTTGGGAGCCAACAGGATTCTGGTTACAGGAACAGGACCATTAGGATGTGCACCAGCAGAGCTAGCCGTGAGGGGCACGAACGGTGGATGCTCGGCTGAGCTTCAGCGTGCTGCCTCGCTGTTCAACCCGCAGCTAGAGCAGGTAGGAATCAGAGTAGGTCGGGGCAGTCAATAATCAACCATTATAAAACATTAGGTTAACTGATTAACTGACCGAAATGGTGGTGACAGTTAATTAACCGATCGAAATAGTTCGGTTAAAATAGGTGTAATTATAAAGAGATTCGGTTCATCAAAAATCATTAACCGGCCTAATTATATTAATGTTAACCGATTTTAAACACCTTAAGTTCGGTTTCGGTTAAAATACATATAAATATAAAGAGATCTGGTTAAAAATATATAAACCATTAACCGATTAACAATACTAATTACATTAGATTACCCGATTAAGAAACGAAAATTGAAAATTGATAGAGTACTAATCGGTTTAAATTGTTAACCGTAACCGAATGTCGATGATCAGTTAATTAATCATCTAAGTAGGTCGGCTTCAATTAAAATATGTATAAATATGAAGAGATTCAGTTAAAAAAAAATCTAAAATCATTAACCAGCATAATTATATTTAGGTTCACCAATTAATCACCTTAAGATCGGTTTTGGTGAAAATACGTATAAATATGAAGAGATTCAAATAAATATTTTTAAAATTCTTAACCAATGAACCAACCTAATTATATAAGATTAACCGATTAAGCTACCAAAATAGGCTAATCGATTTTCACCGTTAACCGTAATGGAATGTCGATCAAGGTGCTGACTGGACTCAATAGAGAGATTGGGAGGGATGTGTTCATTGGCGTCAATACCGGACGGATGCATATGGAGTTTGTTACCAACCCTGGAGATTATGGTAAATAACTCTCAAACTTTAACATGGTATGCAAGAAAAGTTGAAAGTGACTTGTAAGATAATCAACTGATCTTTTGTGGGCAGGATTTGCAACATCAAAGGTGGCATGTTGTGGACAAGGACCCTATAATGGTTTAGGACTATGTACATCCGCGTCCAATTTATGTCGTAACCGGAATCTCAATGCTTTTTGGGATGCGTTCCATCCGTCCGAAAAGGCTAACAGGCTCATAGTTCAACAGATGTTCTCTGGAAGTGCAGAGTTCATGAACCCTATGAATCTTAGCACGACCATGAAATTAGATGCTATGACGACATAACACGATCTTTACCTTCAATTTGAAACTACAAACGAATTAAGGATTGTTATTATCAGATGTCATTAATAAATATGTCATCTTGTGTATGTGAGATGACGCGATCTTTACTTTAGTTGTTTTCTGTAAGAGAAAAGTTGATTTGGTTTAGTAGGCAATATCTTACTTATTGAATCAAAATGAAGTATATTTTCACATTTTTTGCAACTTTTTGGTCTCAATATGTTCGGCCTAATTTGTATCGGTGACCGAATATCATTCGTCTCATTGTAATGTTGGAAGCTCATCGTATTGATTTTATCTTTTTTGACCGATTAAAATAATTTGGATAGAACAAAGTAGCATTGTTTTTCTGATAAGCAACAAAGGAGCATTATTGTCAAAGGAACATCACAACAGGCTTCATGTGAACCAAAAACTTTGCCAACCAGAATAATGTTGCTAGTCTTTTGGATTTGATTGATGGTTGTATCTAAGTAAAGGTCTCGAGTTAATTATATTTTAGGATCAAAAGGACTATAACTAAGATGGAATAATATACCAATTATATATAACATATGTTAGCTTAGGAGGTTTCAAGTAACAACACTTCGAACTTTGATAGGTGACGAGATCTAGGATCAAGACGGAATCGTGGGTATCAATTTCCGAAAAGAGTATTTTCACCCTTACAAGCCTTGGGTATCAGGAAATTCCTTCTGAGGATAAGACCGTCTCCACTCAAGTTCTTAGGCTTTAGATACTAGAGTCATTTTAGAATCATAGGGTAGGATAGATGTCTGTTTTTTGTATGTATTCTGCCACACTACTGCCTCCTTTATATAGGCAAAGAGGTCCAGGGACGAAAAGGTGTGAATGCCTTGCACCAAGAGGTGACATCATCCTTAAGCATAGACTTGTAGGCAACTGCCTTAAAGTCCCACAGATTTTGGAGGGAAAACAACTCAGAAAGAGTTTGAATCAAATGAAAGGGTGTGTGCCCATTCGTCCTAGGAGAGAGAGAGTTTTCACTCCAACTACCTAGCTAACCACCATCACTCTAGCTCAGCTCAGTACCGTAGATAGTGACACTATCATCCAGCTCAAGGTTGAGCTGGACGAGCTTTAGTGTCAGTCCCTAACTTCATCTAGCTCACAGAGGAGCTGATGCCAGCTAGTTTCAACTAGCTCCGAGCTAAAATGAGGTGTTCCGTGAACTCATGTATCCGTCTTAACTTCGGTATCACACCAAGGTCAAGTCCATGGTGCATATTTCCAACAACATATAATACCGTTACAATTAAAGTTCAAGTACTTTTCCTTTTATATTTTGTTAAGAAATCAATTAAAAAACTAACTTTCAATCTCTATCAGTCATAAGTTTAGAGCATATACCTTCGAAATGATGCAAATTTTATGTTCCAATCTCTAAACATAGGCTTTTTGTATTGAATTTAGCCTTCAATGTTGTAATAGTGGGGAGGAATGACGTCAGGGAAAGAGTTGACACCAAACAACATACTCTACGTGCCAAAAATTTGGAAGAATTTAGTGTCGGGAGGTCTTCTCAATAAATATGAATTTTATATGATGTTTGAATATGATAAGTTTATTCTGACTAAAAATGGTATATTTATTGAAAAGGGTTCTATTATAGATGGATTTTTTAAGCTTAATATAATGCCCGCTAATAAAATGAAGAATGTTTTCGACGGTCCATATCAGAGTTCAATAGTTTAAGCATTTCACTGTTGTCAAACATTTCACTATAGTTTGAAGTCTAGACTATATGAAAATCTATAATTTCAATAAAAAGTATAGAAAATTATAGATTTGTCGCAATTTCAACTTAAAGGAAGATAGGAAAAATTCTTTGTGACAACACCCAAAAGTTAGATTTGCTTTTATATATTTATGTAAAAATTATATGGAAAAAACTTCGGCATTCCCAACTTATTTAATATTCTCATTATTATTATCTCATCTTAACCGTTCGTTTTGGTGGATGAATCTGAGTCGTATATTTCTAGTTTTTATATAAACAAATTCCTTAAGGGCATTTGACTCAATTACAATTAATATTAAGCATTTTTTAATTATTTACTTCATACATTGGTATACATTTATGGTTAATTATTATATAAACACTCGAATATTGATATGAAGAAGTTTCAGTTATGTGCAGAAATATATCCATTCTCACGTTATTATAAGCGCATATCAATTCCTTACCACAAACTTACTTGGAAATCAAGGATATATACACTTAACCTTTTCAAATTATCAACACATTATATTGCTCTCTCCCTCCAACCGGCGAACGGATCCGACATCCTGATCCAGACTCGGAATGGTTCCCGCCTGCCCGTGAGTCTTGGGAAGTTGAGGGTGAGGATGCGTGTGGACTCCATTGAAGGAGAAGGTGAGGAAGAAGAGATAGAGGCTTTTTGTTACGTGAAATTCTCCATGGAAGGTTCTCCATTAACTTCTACGAGGTTAATCACAGGTAATCAGGTACCAGAGTGGAGTTTATTTTTTGTGCAATTGAAAGAGAATTCGTTGACCCAGTTGATTCCTCCCTTCCAACAAAATCATGAGAGACAACAAGATCTCCGTTGTCGTTGCATCGACTAAGCTCGCCGCAATCGAGGAGGAGGAAAACGAAGTCGACAGAGAGCTGATCAACAACTCTTCTTCGCCGGATCCGTCATCTGCTGCGAAAATCGGAGCACATTCGAGCTGCTTTTCTACTCTGGGTGACAGTCCTATTGTTCGCCTCTTCAAAGCAGCTAGTGCTGTTGTATCCAACCCTGGGTGTCCGAATCCTACACCGTTCTATACCATGTCGAAACGGGCAGAGGCTGCAGGTGACTATTACTTTTATCTTTCATTGCTACACTGATTGGTATAATGGTATCGCTCCTGAGGGAAGATAATACATTTCTAGTCTATCATGTCCATGAAGAAATCAATCGTTTGTTAATTGCACGATCTTGCTTTCTTCAATCAGTAACCGGGAACTGAACTTGTCACTTAAATTGTAGTACTAACTGCGAAATTAGTCAATTTTCATGCATTTCATCTTGTCTAATTCAGTATGGGGACTTCTCTTTCATTATGTTGCAGATCTTCTGTACAAGGCCAACATAAACAGTGGAAGTGTGCTGGAGTATGCCCTTGCATTTACTAGTGCAGCCCTTGATAAATTTTGCACAAAGTGGAGTACAGCTCCAAAGACCGGGTTCATCGACATAACAACTTCCAAGGATTTCTACCGTATATATAGTGACCTTCAAATCACAAGTAAAAACAAATATCCGTCCCTTTGGCCCTTCCTTGCTCTAGCCATCTTAATGAATTCCGGCATTATGATTCCAATCTATATGCTCTTTCAGGGGTATCTGGAGGATTCAGCTCAATCATCATCCGGTAACCACAACATACTCGGCGATTCCATAGCTTGGGGTGGTTGCTGTTGGGGCGCAGCGGACGATAATAAAGTAAATGTATTGCACTAATAAACCACACACCGTAAATATTTTTCAAGAAAGTTGGAAGTGGCGGTAGTCCGCCACACTTAAAATCACTATGGATGGGTGATTACCACCACAATACCGGGATTTACGTAGTTCCTCTCCAATGCAGAGAGTACATCTACGGCAGCAACGACAGCTACGAGCACTTCTTCACCATAACAAGGTAGCTACAAGGTGACCTGAGTCGATCCAAAAATAGTGTCTCTCAAGTGTTTCCCAACCCCGAAACAACTACTCACTATTTTATCGCTCACAAAAAAGTATTCCTACCACGGTAAAACATTTATCAGGACTTTCTACCGTTCACCTATCTACCCAATTGAGATAACTTATCTCAATTAGTAAACAAGTGAAAATTGCTACACTACAACACTAGAGAAGTGAGAAAGGAAGAAGAGAGGGATGATAGAAATGGGATGCACTAGTTTCCCTTTTATACCAGAAATGTGGGGAGATCAATTGAAAGCAATTGGTTGTGGCATCCAATTAGTTGAATCCCCAACTAATTTCCACGTGCACTAAATTGGAGGTGGTGGTATAATATTGGTGGGAATTCAATTAGTTGGTTAGAGATCCAACTAATTTTGTGGTACTTTAATATTGATGGTACATATTTTTATTTGCACATCAATTATCCGGGACCAACAGTTGCACTATCATTTACTTGCTTGGACAACAGCTGCAATTCGAGCAGTTCGATTTCTGCTATAAAGTACTAAATGTTGCCGAGGGTGAAGCTGGGTCACTGGCACTAACACATAGGAGTCCTTATACACTCCAGGTACATATCAAATGAAACAATGATGTTTTATTCTCTTCTCCCAATTGCTAATGAACATTTGTGCGCAAATAGTAGATTAGTAGTCAAAATATGCTAATCGAAAAGTCGTGAAATCTTACGATTCGATTATACGGCTACGGTTTCACATTACTTTTTGATTTCATGTGGATAGCTGCTTCTGCCTTTTCTCCTTTCAATTTGGCTGATGCGAAATGTTCTTGATGCTGTGTGTTGTTGAATCAAAAAAGGGATGGGATACTCTACTAGAGGCGATGAAGAAAGCAAGGAGGTTGAACAACCATGTGTTCTCGATGCTAAAAGCGCGCTGCCCTCTCGAGGACAAGACAGCATGCGCCATCAAGTAAAGCGGTGCGCCGCTGCATTGCGTCAAGTTTGAGAATACGGTCTCTGCGTTCGAGACATTGCCTCAGAAAGGAGTCTGAGTGAGTGAGTGAGTGAGTAAGTGGGTGAGTGAAAGAACCAACTGAAAGTGAACATAATGTATATTGTTCCATGTTTGTAAAATTGTCACTCGGCCTTCTCTACTTAACCAAGTAGGCAATTCCCATAGACATCAATCAAGTGCCTCCCTGTTGTAAGAACATAAGACATGAATGGACACTACAGTAGATTAACCCATAATCTGATTAGAAATGTGAGATAACATCTCCAGAAATATTTAGATTAAGCCGAATTCAAGGGAGTAATTCGAAAATGAAAGGCAAATCTACTGTGAATTCGGTTAAATAACCAAATTTAAATCGTAACTAGGCAAATGGAAACCAATTACATAAATATGAAGTGATTCCATCATGACATACTTTTTTTGTATATTAAAATTCCAACTTAGGGAAATTTTTTTATAAATGTAACAAGGTTAGAGGTGCAGATTTCACAAACGGGATTACATAGATTGTGGGCCTTTTGCAAAATAAAAACGGCCTCAATTCTTGCTCTCATACAAGACATTCGACAGACAGAAGGACTATGAAGATGGGGAAATAGATAGACAGTAACCTAAAAAACAGGGAAGAGGTCCGACTGGAGGGGGTGAGTGTTGTTGGAGCCGATTCGGAGCTCCACAACCCCCTAGAGATGATTATGTCGTTGGGTGGGTCGCCCCTGGTTGACCCGCATGTACCATGATTGCTAGAGCATGGCCTCCCTTCTTCGGTGACTTCAACGACTTATGACTGTTGGCTTTCTTATGTTTCATTGTAGAAGAAGAATTGAAAAACCCTACTCGAGGGCAGAAATATAACTCTATTCAATGAAAAAAAAACAAAACCCTACTCGAGTAGAAAAACAAATTCTAAAAGACCAATTATCTTAACCTATCACAATTAATTAAAAATCCATCATGATATACACAATTTTATTACAATTTGATCAAATAAATAAATATTTAAGGTACATAATTGATAAACGATGACAAATTGTTATGTGTAGCTCTACAAACCATCATGACATAGTTTGTAGTACTACACATAACAATTTATATCATCATTTATCAATTATAGCCATATATAGAGTAGATAGCCATCCTAACATTGAACCCCCTCATTCGAACTTTATTTGAAAAGATGTAAACCGTATATTTAATCCACATACAAGAAATCAAGAGTTCAAATGTAAAAGTCGTCCGGCTAGAAATAAATTATTCGTATGGAACAAGTTCTATACTCTCATTCTCATCCTATTGTCTTCTTATACATGTTCTGATGTTCATTCGGTAACATTGGTGTTTAGTTTTGGTTTAATTCTTAATTATTAAAACTTCATTTGCAATAATAATTTCTTTTCCATGTCAATTTTTCGTGCACGTAAGAGAGTTAAATTGACTTTAGTAATATATATTAAACAAGATTTACATGTTAGTTTGAATAAAAATATAAAGTTTTATCATGATTTATCATGTACGGTGTGCATTAATAATTCTTTAATTATTGTATTATATGAGTAAGTATTATAATATGTTTGACTTTTACCTTTTTAGAGTTGAATTTTAATTGTGTTAACTTTTTTGTGTGTGAAGTTTAAACCCTTTACCAATTTTCTGACTTTGCATCTTCATTTTTTAGGATTACTACCCATAACGAAAAGAGGAACGTCAAGAGAGTGTGACCGGTGACAATACCACAAGGCCGAAACCCTATACTGCGAGTTATGCGATCAACGGCTCGACAAGCGAAGCCAGGACCATGACTTCTCGAAAGGAAGAATTCTTCAGCCTTGGCCGCCATGGAATTAACAATAATGTCTATGTACGTTATGCTCATTAGCGAATGTCATATGTAGAATACAAAATTAACGACCGAAAATATATTCCACTTGTAAAATAGTGAAGCAATATACTATACTGTATAATTTGTGTTGCTAGTTAATTAGGTTCATGGTAACCCACTGCTGCAAGAATGGATTGCTTGCCCGCCGTCTCTTTGCCTAGCTAGCTGCTAGTTATATGTTATTTTAACTTTGCTACGTACGTACGTAATCAACAAATAAAATTAGCATTCCTTCATTTTGGACGCAAAAGCTAATTATTACACTATAAAATGGTGTCCAATTGCTAGGTTAATTATAGCATATCCATCAATTAAAATCAGAGGAGTACGTACGGGTGGGAATATATGGGTTTGACGTCGGTGATAGTGCTAGGGCAGCTGGTGCTGGTGCTGGTGTTAGCTACCACTAGTACAAATGCCCAGAACTTTGATTTCTTTTACTTAGTGATGCAATGGCCTCCCGCATACTGCAACCAACGTCGAGCCAATTGCAGGACTCCAATCATCAACAACAGGTTTACCATTCATGGAATGTGGCCTCAGAAGAACAATGGCCAAAGCCCACAAAATTGTCCTGGTTCTGTCCCTGACGTCCGAAGAAGCGTAAGTACTTACGTACTACTTGTCAAGAGCCTTTAATTCGTTGCATACCAATAATTTGAATTTATTTTATTTTATTTTATAATTTATATATAGGGACGTGTGGATGCACCGACGATGGCCCTGCTAGACACACACTGGCCGAATCTACAGCGACCGCCGAACAGCGTGTTTTGGACGTACGAGTGGAATAAGCACGGAACCTGCTCCCGTTGGACCCTACAAAGGTACTTCCGAACGGCGGTTGACCGTGCTGTAAATGTGAACGTGTTCCAGAAGCTAGCCACTGCAGGTATCCGGCCCAGTAACAGGTTATATCGAATCAACGCGATCCGTAACTCGTTAGGGGCATACAACCCCGTAGTGAACTGCAACAGAAATAGTCGGCGGCGTGTGAATCAGATCAAAGAGATATGGGTATGTGTTCAAAAAGATGGATCCCGTCTAGTCAGGTGCCCACGTGGATCTCGCGCGGCTCGAAACTGCGGCACTGGCGCCAACCCAAATGTCCTCTTTCCTTCTTAATTTCCATCATCACCATCATCATCATCATCAGTAAGCTACTGTCAAGTGTACGTGTTGGCTGGGCTATGTATCCGAGCTACTGGTTTTTCCCTTTTTTATGTGTAAATTAATAAATGGTTACCATCGATATGGCCAAACATATGTCAGTACGTAACCTCAATGTTTCACTCAAAATATGTTCCATCCTATTTTACTCAATGTTTCACTCAAAAGTAAATTATGTGGCCCACATCACGTTAACAAAAATGGACGGGATTGGACGGAAATAAAATGCATGTCAAATAAAATATTTTCTTGATACTTTATAACTATTCGTATAAATTTTGATACATCATATACAAACATGTAATTTCAGCACAATTCGTGCTATTTTGAAGTTTTATGCCTTTTATTTATAGAACTGAATTCGGACCTGAATGTATTGTGAATCTGTAATTTGTTGCCAATATGGGAAGTGAATGGGCTGAAAATTAAAATCTGAAATGAAGCCCAACAAATAAATAGAAGCCCAACAAAACTGAATCTCAGCTCACTTGCCCTCAGTTACTCGCTGAGACGGAAGAAACAGACGTGGAATTGGGAGTGAAATCCTAGAAATTGAAATCCCCAATCTCCTCCTTCGACTTCACCTTCACCTTCTACGACTCGGCGACTACTGCAGCTCCGCCTCCGCTGTGGCGCCGTCGAGTTCCTCCAGAACCTGGTATCGTTAGCAGAAACTTAGTCTCAAGCACTTGTACTATCTCAAAGCAACTGCTATTGCTCCACCCTGCTGTCTACTCGCTGTCGAAGCTCAAGTCTCAAATGGCAGCCATCCTAATTCATAGTTATCTCTCCTTTCCGCTTCTTGCTTCATAACCCCATTTTGTAGAGTCTCAGACAGAAAAGATGAAAGGAATGCATAATTGGAAAAATTTGTCTTTGGTAGCTGTTTTTTCATACCATTAACCAAACCAGTTCGAATTTCGCCCAACTCCATTCTTATTCCGGTGGAACTTTTGGGTTTTGGACTCGCCAATGGAGATTGCGTTCGAGTCCTCATTTCTGGGTCGACCCGTGTCCGTTTCAGGATCCAAGTTCTCGTCTTTGCTGCGATACAGTCAGGTAGCAAAGCTACCATGCAAGGTCTCTAGTAAGAATTACCACTACCGTGCTCGACTCTCTTCAAAATTTGTCAATCCATGCTGTTCTGGAGCTGCTGAGCTGAATAATTGGAGTGTTCAGAGAACCCGTGTGTTTGGAAGTATAATAGCTAGTTCGAGTTTGCTAGGAAATCATGCTACTGGAGAATCGGTTAGCGGATGTAATGTGACTTCGGATGCGAACTCGGAACTGATCATTGTGCTGTTGAAAAGGGGTGTTGTTCTGGGGGCACTGGTATGTGGGATACTGATGTTTGGATACCAACGGGTGCTTGCTGCGGAAGGAGTTTCAAATCCGGGCTATGGAGTTAGTGGGCAAAACATTCTGCTGCTCAAGAACTCTTGGCCAAGGCTGCAGCAGCTCCTCACCGTTTTCAAAGAGCAGGGTTTGATATTAGCTGCACTTTTGGGTTTATCTGCATTTTTCTCCATGGCTGAGACTTCTATAACCACGCTGTGGCCGTGGAAGGTATGCTTTTCTATACCACACTTTGTTTGGGATGACTTACTTAGACTTGCAGAAATCGTCTAGGTTTGCTTGTTGTTAAACTGCTGAAAGAGTTTACAATGGATTCATAATTTAGTTGTGGAACATCATTTCTCAAGCTTAATGTTATCGAAGGGGTTCACACATACCTATTGACGCATTAGCATTTACAATCTTCGTATGTCCTTCATTAGTCACAGTTTGATTTGGTTGCTTTTTGTTGAAAATCTCTATGAGCTTGTCAGGTCCGTGAACTAGCAGAGAAAGATTCTGAGGATGGTGTCTTCAAGCTACTTCGCAAGGATGTCACTCGTTTTCTGACCACTATTCTCATTGGCACAACGTACTACCTCAAGTCATCTTTTTGTTATCTTTTCCTTTCAAATTTTTTTCTTTCCTAGTTGCCGATTGTTGTTTGTGTTCTCAGGGTTGTCAATATTGCGGCCACTGCATTGGTCACTGAAGCAGCCACAACAATATTTGGTGAAGCTGGTGTCAGTGCGGCCACAGGAGTGATGACTGTATGTAAAGTTGTATGATTGGTATCTTCGTCCCTGAAAGTATCTAACATTTTCTCAATTGGTAGGTTGCTATATTGCTCCTCACAGAGATTACTCCTAAAAGTATAGCCGTTCACAATGCCACAGAAGTTGCTAAGTTTGTGGTAAGTGCATAAGTGATCGCCTAAATTTTACTTCTGCTTTCTTATTCGTAAGTTAAATATCTAATGCTAGTGCTGTTGTTAATACATGTAGGTCAGGCCAGTGGCTTGGCTTTCACTGGTTCTCTATCCCGTAGGCAGAGTTGTCACTTACCTATCAATGGGAATGCTGAAAATTCTTGGTCTGAAAGGAATAAGGCGAGTTGCTGTTTATTGACATTGTCGTATCATTTGTTTTGCCTCACTTTCATGCCTCTTGTGCTTTATAATGTGTTTTGATATGGATTTGAGCTTGGCATTATTATTTTATGATGACCACCAACCTCTAAATCACTTTTAAGAGAGGTGGTGAAGCTGTGAGGATAATATGTCCCCATGTCATAATTCTAGGTGAAACTCGAGCCTGATTCCATAGGCAGGTCCTAAATCTCGGAGAAGTACATTTGTGTTCAATTTTGTGTACCTCTATTTTGTGGATGGAATGTCCGCTGTCTCAAGGCTACCCTATTCACGGGTTGTTATCGTCTCTAGTTTTATTTCTAACACTCATTTCTGAGTTAATGATTTTTCCATTCCTAAAGTGGTGGTACTTGACATTCTTATTAAAATTTTTTTACTGTCATTGTCTGAAAATTATCATGTCTTGCATGAATGTATCAACACATTTTATTGGGCTTTGTTGGAAACAATTACATGAGAGTGTTTGTTGGTTATGGGAAGTGCAAGAACTGCCTCATGGTGACTCAATTTAATATATAATGCTATTTTTCAAAATTCTTTGACTACACTACGTTTATTAGGGGTGAAGCTGATTCTTGCAGTTTCCCCCTTACTTTGGTTGTGGCATGTTGTTATGTTTGCCTTATTTGTTCTGTTGTCCTCGACTACTGTTTACCTGTTCCTGAACGTGCAGTGAACCATACGTCACCGAGGATGAGTTAAAGTTGATGTTGCGAGGGGCAGAGCTAAGTGGGGCAATAGAGGAGGAAGAGCAGGTGATATCACAAACTGGTTACACTATCCTGAACTTGAATTTGCTTCATACTTTTTCTGCATTGTTCCATGCATCATGCCACCTATGGTATAATTCAATTTCAACGAGGCCTAGTTGTGAATCTATACTGATGATTTCATATATTCATTAAAGTTGTGAATCTATTCACTACGGCCGGCTCGGGACTATGTTTTTATGAAGTTATGATTGTGACCGACTCGTGTGTATGTTTTTATGAAGCTATGAAATAAGTGCGTAGTTCTCTTGTGTGGTGGGTTGTGTTGGCTTTCATGTTTGAGTCTGCACTAAGAGTGACGTAGGGAGGGAAAAGGTGGGCCGGGGAATAGGGGGAGCAAAAGACAGAGAGGAAACATTCTTAGATTAAACAAACTCATCAGATTCAGATCACTAACTTCTGTTGAGTAATGTGATGGTTAATTATTTGCAGTCTTTGTGATAGTCATAGATATAGGTCCCATTTTGCTAAACTTTTTGGTAACTGGTAAGGCTAAATAAACCCGCTGTTGTCAGGATATGATTGAGAATGTGTTGGAGATTAAGGATACACATGTAAGAGAGGTGATGACACCTCTTGTTGATGTTTTTGCAATTGATGCGGGTGCAACACTCATTGATTTTCACGAACTGTGGGTGACACATCAATATTCAAGGTAATAAAATGCGTACCTGTGCTTATTAGTAAAGTTTTATGCATTGTAGTCACATTATTTCAACATGTTTTTTAGGGTACCTGTTTTTGAGCAGCGCGTTGACAATATTGTGGGCATTGCCTATGCAATGGATCTGCTGGATTATGTACAGAAGGTTGGATAGTGTCTGCTTCATATTTCTCTATCTTCAAAGTATATTTTGTTTCTACATTGATTGTGAAGCAATCTTATGTGTGCTGTTTCATTTTGAAAGGGTGAGCTACTAGAAAGCACAGTTGTGGGAGATATGGCTCACAAACCTGCATATTTTGTGCCTGGTAAACTTGATATTGCATTCAAAGTTTCAAAAGCTACGTTGTTTAGTTACCTACATTCTAGCTTTCTAAGTCTTTATTTGCTGCAGCATAGGTGGGTACTAATTGAAGTCTGCCCTTGCTGGTTTAGTTGTGTTTTCTAGACTAAAATCTGCTTTGGAAAAGACATTGTAATCTCAATTATTTTCCTACCCATTATTCAACTTCTCGATATGCAACTCCAAGGTGTTGACTGGTGCTAATCAAGGGACGTAAATATGCACACCCCGAGTTCGCACTTTGGTGTCAATAACATGTAAAGAGAAGTTCTAAATCTTCTTGTTGTTACTTGTTTCTTTTTTGGTTAGTCTAACATTCCTCGTCTAAACAAATGGTCTACTTTAGTAATTCGTAGTCCATGAGACGCATTAATCGGATTTAAGGATTAAAATATGATCGAGTTAATAAGTTCAGTATTTTCTCTTTTGTGTACAAATTCTGTGTTCTGTTTATTAAAGTTTTCAGTTTCCGATGTAGATTAGAGTGAAGTTTCTGATGGATATGGGTTATGCCATTCATTAGAAGGTTGAGCTACAGATTTTAGAGCACCAATATTATATTATTGTTTTCATGAAGGTTTGAACCCTATGAAAGGACGACTAGCAATACCCCGGTCAAATTTTCCGGTTGTTGAAATTCAATGTACTATCTCCCAATAAACTGCTTATTATTGACCATGACAACTTTAGCAAGAACACGGTAGGTTGTATGAGAATCCCTTGTTTTCATATATGATTTTATGATTTACATGGGGAGTTATATATAGGTAAGTTAGGAGAGTCCTACCTTCACTAAAATGTATTCTAGATCTAAACTTACTATATTTAGTCTAGTCATTATCTTCTGTCGCTAATTATGCTCACTATTAAGCTAACACGCAATATCTTCAACATGACCATTATGCTTTGTTTGAGTCATCTGTGAGAATATGCAATCCCTGAATTTTGGTTTGATGACAACGGATGCTAGATTTGCTTTGTTGGTCGTCATTTCAAGTTTCCGTGACATTGTATGATTTCTTCTACAGATTCAATGTCAGTCTGGAATCTTCTCAGAGAATTCCGGATAAGGAAGGTTCACATGGCTGTTGTTCTTAACGAATATGGCGGTACCGTTGGAGTACGTATTAATCTGACCTCATTGCACATTCCGAATTCAATTCTTCATCTCATGGTGGATGATGATGACAAGTAAACCAATGGGATTTCCCATTATTCCTTCTGGACTGACTGGGCTTAGGTAGTTAATATTTTATAGACACGGAGAAGAGAATTAAGTTCTGCTTGAATTGGTAAATCATCTGGTAACTACTGGAAATTGGTGTCTAAGGATGGAGATTTATACAGAGATCAGTTAGGAGTTATTGATGTCGCTAAAATGTGTTAAACAAATCTTTCTGTATGCATGAAGCTCTTTGTTCTAATACCCGAGATAGAGAGGATGCAGATATCATATTCATACCTTCTCTACACCATCCTGGAATGTATCAGTCGACAACAACAGTTATTCCACTTTGTATATTTCTTTGTTTTATTTTTAATGTAATAATTGTTTGTTTCTTTTCTTATGAGAATTATGTAGTTGGTAACTCTGGAAGATGTTGTTGAAGAGATTGTTGGTGAAATCTTTGATGAAAATGATTCAAAGGTAAGGCTGAGTTATGCGTGTCTACTTTGACATGTTTGTGTCTACTTATTAATGCAGGGCTCTTGTCCTGATAAGTCGTTGCTAATGTTATGTCTTGATCCTGAATAGATTGTAGAATGTTTTGAGCGGTACAAATGCGTATAATGGTTGAATGTGAAAATTTCTCTAGGTTTCTTTCTGTGTTCTTCCATACAATTTTAGTCGTGTGTTTCATGTTGTAACTTGATGTGATATTGGTATCGTACACATATTACAGGAGGAGATACAAAAGAAAACTGGGTACATAGTAAGGCGAGCAGAAGGAGTGTACGATGTTGATGCCAATATATCTACAGATCAACTCTCTGAAGATTTAAACATAAAAATGCCGGAGGTAACTCTTGAATTGTTTCACTAATGGCTTGTAGAGTGGTCGATGGATTAACATGCCAAAAAAGTTTCATTACTATCATTGAAGTTCTGTTCATTTACTTTTTGGGAAAACATAATAAACCTGCTTATAACTGAGAAAACAAATAAAAAGAACCAAATGGCTTGTGATAGGCACCTTGTTGGCTCAAATCTTTAGGTGGCCTTGACAAGTCCTTGCAGATGCCTCAAGCCCTGAACATTGTGTCAACTTGAACTTACATTCTCTAGTTTTGTTCTACAGGGTCATCAGTATGAGACAGTATCAGGATTTATATGCGAGGCATTTGGATACATTCCAAGGACAGGCGAGAGTATCAAAGTAGTTCTCGAAAAGGAAACTGAAGAAGATGAGGATGCCCAGGGCATTTCTAATCGAGAACAGCATGAGAAGCATATGATATACAAGCTTGAGGTATATCTCTGATTTTCTTGCTACAAGTGCTGAAGCTTTGCCTTTCAAACTTGTGTCCTTTCCGGAAGCACAATGCTTTATGGTGGGATGAAATGTCTAAAATTTGAAAAGCTTAAGTAAGTGGCTCAAAAGTTCTGTAACAACCCCGTACCTTTTCTAACAAGATATTATCTAATTAGACCTCAACCCTCACAGAGTTACATTTTTTATGAAATATAAAATACTTCAATATTTGACTCATTCCTTCATCAACCTGAGTAAATTAATTTCCAATAATATAGAAGGATTGAGTAAAGCGTGATTCATCGAAAGAAAGGATTAAGTAGCGTAATGAATGCCTCTACTTGACTGTCTAAAGGATTCAATAGTTTGCCAATACATAGCAGCCGGAGTCCACCTTTTTTGGATTATTGAAGGATTTACATACCTCATTCCAGTTCTGTCTATTCAGCATGCATGAATGATTTCAGCCTGTCCAAAAAAAGTTCTGATTCATAAAAGTAATTTATTGTGTTATGGCAGCAGCGGAGTCGTATCATCTGATATTATTTTGCTCTCATGCATGTATTGACTAATGAGAAGGCCAAAATAGATTATAAATATATATTTAAGCTTGTAGAGCAGGTATTGACCAATGCATTTTTTATGTTGTCCTTGATGGTTTAGGTATTGGCTGGAAATGCCAGAAAGGTGAGTGCAGTCCGGTTCGAACGGATACAAAATGGTGACGAGGCAGTGGCTGCCAAAGAGGTAACTCGCTTGCTTCCCAAGTTCCGGAAGAGAAAACGGAGGAGTGATAAAGAGTCGGATGGTGATGACGATTACGAGGACGATTCATTCCAAGAGAGACCAGTGTATGCTCTCTCCGATTCCAACGTAATTGCTGAAGATGATGACGTGGATCCCAGTAGAAACTAAGTTAGATTACTCTCCTCTTGTTTTTGTGCTCTTAAGTTTTACTATCCCAATGAAAGAGGTCACTAGAACATTTTTGCATCAGGAAAGAGAATGTCAGAGTTCCATTTGTAACAAAAAAAAGAAGAAGTGATCAGATTCAGAGAGGTATCAACATCTGATTCATCAAAGTGAGCAAATTGAGTGTTGTGCATTAGTACATTTGTAGAGTTCAGATTAGGAAAGTCTGGGATGCCTCTGAGTTGAAGATCAGCATAACGCCCTTCCATTGTTTGGTGGAGATAGAAAGGAGAGTGTTTGATGGGTTTGTTCAGTGGCTGCTTCATGTGGTTTGACCACCTGCTCTTCTGCGTCAGCGAAGAAGTGGAAGAACTCACGTTGTTACCTCATCTCCCTAGCTCGCTCTAGCTGCCGAAACCTCTCTTGGAGCAAAGCAATGGAAGTAGATCTTATGATGGTGGGTTCTTGACAGCTCTGCTTATCCATGGAGAAAGAGAAAAAAGGTGGTAGAGGAAGGTAGGAAAGAAATCAAGAATGTTGTGCCTCCTTGTTCGTTTCCTTGGTTTTCTCTGCATCACCCTCTTCTTCTTTTTCTTTTCTGCAAAACAGTAACTTCACATTCTCTTTCCAAACTGGAGGCCTGGAGTTTGGGGTGGCCTCAAAGTTTTATTATTAGAGCAATAAGAAGAGGATGTGGAATTTAATTGCATGATAAACCCTCCATCAGCGAATAACTCTCCAACTTGTTAGATTCCATAGCTTGGGGTGGTTCTGAATAAGTAAATAACACTCCATGTTGTATCGTTGACATGTTATTACTTTGACATCAGACCGTATTTGGTTTTTGTGTTCTGCGAATCCATGGTTTCTTTCAAAACAGTAAACGGCGTATTTAAAGAAACTATCGTTTCTCAAAATTTTTATTTGGAAGTTATTTTTAAAAGAAAATTACACGTGACATATTATTAATGAATCTCAGAACAAATGTAAGTCAACAAATTATTGAACCAAATAGGAGAGTCCTCCCCGAAGACAAGAATAGAACAAGAGCATGAGCAATTATATTACATTCTTTCTCTACAAAAACTATACTTTTTAGTTGCTAGCGGAAGTAACAGACCGACGGTTCGTCCTGGCCGGGATTTCTCTTGCGTTCCGAAGGAGGAGGTGCTTCAATTTTTAATAGCACTCAAGTTATGCTATCACCTCCCTCTTATTTTGAGTTTCTTACTTGACTATCTAACACTACAGATTACTGAAAACAAAGCTCAAATATTGAAATGTTGCTTCTTTGCTTTCTTTGCATTTCTTTCTTTATTACTTTTTTAGATAGCGGTTTTTTCCAAATGGGGAAATAATCACAATTTCAGCTGGAATTGGAAGTAACTAGTCTCCGGCCCACGCCCAAAGCGTAATAAAGGTTGGAAAGACGGCGGACAACTAGGGTCACCCTACGTGTTTCGGTTGCAATCAGACCCCACAACATTTTTATTTAGAAACTTCATTCGGACTCCTCCCGCCTGTTTTAATCTTCATAACAACCAAGGAAAATTTGTTGGGTGGATACACGTACACTCTACTGCGACATAAAACAAAATAGTGGAAGGTAGCAACACATTTTTAACATATATATGAGTCTCTAGTATACTAATTTTAGCAAAACTCCTGGTGGTTCGAAAATGATATCCTAATATCCAATACATCCACAAATAGAATGAGAACACTAAACATGCATCCACTACACCCACAAGCTAAGCTCAAGAGGGAGTTTCGAAAAGTAAGGACAACAATTCAACAATATTACTCACAAGTTATGTACCCGAATTTAGAAACACCCTAATTCACCTGACACTTGAACATGACATTGTCCCCAATGGACCAAACAATAAAGGGAGACAAGGCAGAAAATATGGTACTAACTTGATATCGTGAGAGCGAACCAATGTAGATCCTGAACGAGGACCATGGTTCCATTCAAATGTCAAGTGAAATTGAGACTTCCTCTTGATATGAATGGAGTTCTACAACCAAAGAGAAACAAAAGAAGCAAAGGAAGAAAGGCCACTGCCAATCCGTTACATTAATCCATAATAAATGAAAATAAAAATACAAATTATGGATGTGAAAAGCTGAAATCCTGGCGAAATGTCAGATAGGGTAAACACAACAATCTGACCAGCTGATGACATAGGGAAATCATAAAACAAACTAATCATGAATCACAAGCTAGAACCAATTCAAAGTGTTCAACAATTACGACTTGGTGAGAACCCCACACTTAATTAGCACGATATAGGGAAAGTAACCAACTGAATGCAAAGTAGGAAAAAGACATGCAAGATAAGCGTCCTTATCACATAACAAGTCCTAACAAGTCCTAACAAAGAAATTTCAACAAAAAATTAATCCTATAAAGATAATCAATTAAACCCCCCCAAATTGAGAGGTAGAGAACAGCAAGTCCTAACAAGTCCTAACAAAGAAATTTCAGCAAAAAATTAATCCTATAAAGATAATCAATTAAAACCCCCCCGAATTGAGAGGTAGAGAACACCAAATAGACGTTAAGCACAATTAGCTTGGCAAACAGAAAGCAATTCATAACACATTCGATCTATGGTCCTATTATAGACTTAATCTCTTGAATGTAAGATCAATTTCACAAAATAACAAACTTCAACATCTAGACTTGACTGACTCGACATAAAACACACCACGAGACTCAAATATGAAACATTAAGTAAAAGAAAAGACTCAATGCTCGGGTTGCCTCCCGAGAAGCGCTCTTTCTTTTACGTCTTTGAGCTAGACGATACCTGGATTAGGCCGTCCAACTTAAAACCTTTTTGAATTCCATTAGTTTCTTCAAAGATTAGAGATGAATCCCAAGTAGCACCATAAAAAATTGATGAAGAAGCCGATGAAATGATTGAGCTTCAATTCATGCCCAAAAGTGACATTCTCTTCTTAACCGCGAACGATTGAGGAGGGAAAAGGTAGTGTGCTTCCTCCTTGTCAAACTCTTCTAATTTATAATCCTGAACAACTAGATTTGAGGTGTGTGCTTCTTGAATCAAGCATGCTAATTAGCCCAACTGGCTGGTTTTTAGTTGGTTAATTAATTAGTCATCCAACAAGCGCCAATAATTTGCCTCAATCTACCCCTCCCTCTTAACTTCTTAAATTCGATCGAAACCCTTGCTAATAAGTCATTAACGAGATAAACCGTATACTCTATACCCTTTAAACATGTATTATAAAAAGGAATTAACCTTAACCATAAGTCAATAACCAGAGGCTTTGTTTGACCAACCAACTAGACTCCAACCCTCCGCTAGTGATAAAGTATCAACAGAAAGATCCGGAAAAAGTGAGACATAAGCAAGTGATTGAGTCAGGGTATGTTCGATTTGATAGACTTTTGAGCTAGTTCGAGTTTGAGAGTCAATTCGAGTATGTAACTCGTTAATAGAATCAATAATGCAATATATATGTTTTGCCTTGATAGTAAGATTTTGTATATTTTAAGGTTATCTTCTTCTTTCTCTTTTTCTCAAGCTTTGAATGCTTGCCGATACTTTTTTAGTGTATGTATGTGTACAATGCTTCAAAATCAGTTCAACAAATGGAATCATTGTAATGAGTGAACGTCAAGTACTCACTATGAGCTGAAAAAAACAAAAACGTAAGTTCCTGCCTATTAGTATTTGTTTAATTAAATTAATGAATTGATAAACCTGTTAGGGACCGTTATTCCACTCATTTAAACCTTAAATCCTGTTATCATTAATTCTGGTGACCGTAAGTTTCACGGTAGCTAATCCTATGATCGCTATATCTATTGGTGATCGTGAAAAATGACATGATCACAAAAATAAGTAGTGATTGTACGTACTAAAGAACCTCTATTGTAAAGAAGCTCTGTCGCCTCCTTCAACAAAAAAGGTTTGTCGCCTCCTTCAACAAAAGCTTCTTACTTCCCTTATCTCATGGCTAGTTGTCACTTTTTTTTCTTCTGTTTTTAGAATTCTTTTCTAATTAATTAAAGGAAACAATGATGATATGTAGAACTAGCTTATCATCACATTTTTTTCTTTTATTTTCCTTTTTTTCTCATTCAAGCGGTAGCTAGTGATTCTTTTTTTTTTCTTCTTCATCAAATGAATAAGGTAAGAAAATTAATTCTGACCTACTAAGAGCGTACGTGTGTAATAGTCACTCATGCTGATGCATGTAAAGCATATTGTTGTGCCCCAAATCACAAATCCCACATATTTTCACTATATTGTCCTTTTTAGTCAAATTTGGCTGAATTTTTTTAAAATTTTGACTATTTTAATTTTAAGTGTTTTTTTGATAAATTTTAGGATTTGGGTATAATAAAAGACCCTCGATCAACAAAAAAAATCTATCATCACATTCAACATAGAAGCTCTGCCGCAAAGAAGCTCTACTGCCTTCTTCAACAAAAACTTCTTTTTCTTCTATCGCATAGCTTTTTTCCTTTTGTTTTGTTTAGGTTCTTATTGTAATACGGTCTCCTTACTATCCCCAATATACAAATCGGTAAGTTATTTTTAATATACAAAAAACAATAATGAAGCATTTAGGATCATTTTAAATTACGTGCCCAAATATGTAAATGTACGGTATTAACTAATATTTATCAACCGTTATATCTATAAGTACATAACATATTTTACAATTCATTACAGGGGTACTTTGGAATCGGTGTCGAGTACATTCGATTGTTCTACGAGACAATCAATAACAAAACAAGCAAGCGTGCGATTCTGTTTAGACCTGAGCAGAAAAGAAGTAAAGAGGAGGGACGTGATATGCAACTAAAAATCATGGGAGCTCGTCACCTTGATAATATCAAAGCTCTCGGAAGGCAATTAAGTAAGACAATTAAGTTTATGTTTGTACATACCTGAGAAAGAGGCAAAATGCTAAAAGGAATGGAACTGCTTCTTGAAGTTATGAAATCTCTTGAAAGAATCCGGTAAATAAAGTTCATGTTCCATATATGAAGTCTCCTGGAAATTATAAATTTCATCCAATTCAAAATTAATAAATGACCGGTATTTCAATACAATTCGGTCACCTTTCGAGTCATGTAATTGACAATCTTTAAAACTGTTTTTTTATGGAACCTTATTATACAAACTTACCAATAATAATAGGTGTATTCCACCGCTAGCTCTCTTGAAACACAAGTAATTTTTTCATTGAAATATCTGCCGAACTCGATAATGGACAAATATGAGATCTCATTTGACCTTTGTTTTAAAATTCTCCAGCTCCAACTTTATCTCCTTAATACACCTATATACTGCATACCTATCTTTTTTTTTCTTTTTTTTTCACTTCTCCATCAAATAAATAAGGTAAGAAAGTTAATTCTGACCTACTTAGAACGTACGTGTGTAATAGTCACTCATGCTGATGCATGTAAAGAATGTTGTTGTGCTTTACAGCAAAGAAGTTCTACTACCTCCTTCAACAAAATCTTCTTTTTCTCCTATCGCATAACTTTTTTCTTTTTATTTTCTTTAGGTTCTTGTTGTAATGGGTTGAGGGAAACAATACAGATCGAAAGAACTAGCTCCGCATCACACGTCTCCTCCTTTTATTTTTCTTTTTTTCCTCTTTTTCATCCTCGTCCAAGCGGTAACTAACGATTCTTTTTCTTCTTCTTCTTCTTATCTTCTTCATCCAATGAATTGGATAAGAAACTCAACTAAAACCTTTTTTAGAGGTTACGTATGTAATTAAGACAACTAAATTTGAATATGCGATTTTAAATGTTTTTGTTTTTTGTTGTAAATAATCGAAAACTTTCCTACGTTTATTTGGCGCAACAATTCGATATTCATTCCACAAGAGATGCGGTACGATACTTAGACATATGTCTCGAGAAACTACAGAATATTGGGGATGATAACCGACCTGAGATGTCGCAGAGAGTCACCTCGAGTACCCACTATGAGCTTAAAAGAACTAAAAAGGTATATTAGTATCTGTTTAATTAAATTGATGAATTGATAAACTTGTTTTCAAATTTTGGGCTCGATAACAATTAATATTGAAATTACTCGATTACAAGATTTTAATAAGCAATTTTGCATCTCAAAAGACTATAGAGATAAATATCAATCGAAATAAATTATACCCACCTCCCCAAATTCCTAAACATGGGCCTGCAACTATCCTCATGAGATGTGTAGTTAAAATCTTACTATATATTAAAGCTATTTGAGTGATTAGTGTTGATACATAAGCATTTGCTTAAAATCTATACACCCACGTTAGCATGATTAATGAAAACAATTAATATTCTGTTCCCTGATTATGGAATGTTATTGAAAATAAGAAAGTGTGATAATATGAGTTTGGGTGGGCTTGATTTCAAATATTCATAATAGGAGTACACTCTAAGCATGAAACATATGTACTCTAACTGTAAAATAAAGTACTGGTGTAAAGATCTATAAGCACAAATTATGACTATAATTTTGTTCATTAACTAACATTCGTAGGCGGACGTGACCAGTGAGTTGTAATTGAATAGCTGAACACTGCTGGAATATTTTGTTGAAATTTATTGATGGGTGTGTGACAAGTTCAAAAGTTTAGTGATCATTTATCAACCAACTTTATAACCAGAACAAAATATAGTTGTAAGAAAATCTAGTAAGAAATAGCCCTAGAAAAGAAGTTTTTCATGTTGAGTTTCATTCAAACCAAACATTTCCAGTCCCCCAATGTCAAACAAACAAAGAAATAAAGTAGATCAGTGTTGTTCCATCGTCTCATTAAAAGCTCTGTTGAAGAAAGAAGAAGCAAAGGGAAAAAGAGGCAATTTTTTACTCAAAGAGCAGGTGGTATGATCAGAAAACAAATTAGCAGGAAATGGGGATGAAGAGAAATGACATGACACCACACCACAAAATCTGCTGGTCTGTTCGACATTATCCATCATGTTTTATGTGTATGAGATATTTGTGCTATATATATGCGATGGGCATTCACTCCCCAAATCCCCAAGTCCCAAAAATCAATATGCTTCTTCTTCTTTCTCCTCCTCCTCTTCTTCTTCTCTTCTTCATCCAATGGCGCAGCAACAGTTCGATATCGATTCCGCAAAAAACGCGGTACGATATTTAAAACTGCGTCTCAAGGAGCTGCAGGATAGAGTGGATGACCCTCGGCCTGGGATGCAGCGGAAAGTCAGCTCAAGTAGTCACTACGAGCTGAAAAAAACTAAACAAGTAAATCCCGGCCCATTTTAAAATAAGCACCTCTAATTTATGAAATCATGTCATCGTGTTGTTCAAAATCTATTACACACACCATAATAGAATTAAGCAAAATATTATACTTGAAAAACTGAATAAAACCTTTCAACTTTTCAAGCTTCAGTGAACACGTTTCTGTCATGCTTTGCAATTCTCGTGGCTTAATTTAAACAATCAATTTAAAACACTGAAAGAACTTAAGATGATGTCATTATGCATCAGTTATCTGTTATAGAAACCATTAGTTTATTGTTGCTGTACCCTATATGCATTGATCTTCTGGAACATGGTTAAAGCAATATAACCTAGTATACTAGGAGCAAATCTCATATTAAATCAGTAATTGGAATCACACAAAGAAACGACAAGGTCCCACTCAAACTCAATCCTGTGAACACTACTTGAGATTGACCAGCTACTTGAACTAAGACTAACATTACGGCATCGGAAACTTCAACTTATCTTCGATTTCAACAACTAATCAAGCTAAGACAAGTTGAGTAATCAAACCAGTAGCTTAGATTCAAACAAGACTCAATATGTATGAAGGGCTCTTTAGTCTTGAGGATGCCAAGAAATGCATGAATGGGGAAATGTTATAACTCTACAGGGCCGTTATAGAACAACAACGTTAGAAGAACAATGTTACAAGGTAGACTGAATGGATTAGCGATAGTTGGGTAACCCAAAACCGCAACGGTCAAGTTCGATTAGCAGATATCCGATTTCAAAAACCGTTACAGTCACTGCAAGATAAATTACCAATAGTGACCGTTATTCCGGTCATTTAAATCTCAAATCCTGTCATCGTTAATTCTGGTGACCGTAAGTTTCACGATAACTAACTTGACGATCGTTATATCTATTATGACCGTGAAAAATGACACGGTCATAAAAATAAGTAGTGAATGTATGTATTAAGGAGCACTAACTATTTGTTTCAATATACCCCTCTTTCATTTGATAACCTCTAAATTGGGAACCCTAACAAATAAGTCACTAACGAAATAAACCTTATACTCTATAGCCTCTAAACATGTATTATAAATAGGAGTATGACTTGTCATATCATATATCCCATACGTGCCAAAATGGCTCGAGTCTTGACGCCCCATTCGTCCGATAGGGAG
Organism: Linum usitatissimum; assembly: GCA_030674075.2. Taxonomy (NCBI): domain Eukaryota; kingdom Viridiplantae; phylum Streptophyta; class Magnoliopsida; order Malpighiales; family Linaceae; genus Linum; species Linum usitatissimum. Next base: position 6,502,096 of record JAUJYP020001374.1, read on the forward strand.
GACAGTTTTTGTCCGCCAAATTCAATTGTTGGGATTGAGTGGACAGTTTTTTCTCCAAATCAAAGGCTATGAATTTGCAGTTTTTATCCAGGCCCCACTATTAATTAGTCAAATTTTCAGTCAAATCATCATCTTTCTCCTATTTTGTATTTATTTAAGGTTTTCGGTGTTCAAATTTGAATTTTGGTTTTCGATTTGATTACAATTTATTTGTTCCCGTGGTATGAGCATTGCATAATGGCCTGTAATGAACTCAAGCATCAGAAACTTATTAGAAAAGAACCAAGTGAAGCTGCAGTAGGGAGACTAAGAGCACACTGATGACTACGTGTCCAAACAGAGATCTGCCAGTGCACTACGCCTGATATGCTCTTGTTTCATCGCAACATCGGTAAAAATAATTTGGTCCGGGTGTACTCCTTGAGCAGCGGCATCTGAACAAGGCACGATATAGATAAGAATATCTTCTGAAGGCAAAACGAAGTACAGAGAAGATCATACTTACATGCACGAAGCCTCATTTCCCCTGCTGCGGGGAATCTAAGTAGCCAAAGAGCACTGTTCGGTACTCGTTTAAGAATATTGCACCTATGCAATTGGAAATGAATAAACTTTGCTTTAGGTCTGGAAAAAACAAGGCACTGGAAGGGAACAGAACAGAGTCCAAGAGGCAAACTGTACCAGGTATTAAAGATTTCAGGATCCATTTTGTACAACTGGTTGAAGCAGGCAAATATAAATTTATCTTCTGGAAGCCCATAATCAGATCGTTTGTGCTGACAATTTGGATCCAACACATCCAGGTTTTTCTGAAGGTCCGAAAATTCAATACCCCCTTATCCATTAAAATTGGAAATGCAATAAACATTGATTCACGTACGCTTGTTCCTAACTTGCAACAAGATATCACTCACCTGTTTATAATCGTTTACGAAATAGCAGTGAGGCAGATGAACAAGCTTCTCAGAGTAGATGTGCGCATATTGCAAAGGTGAAACAAACTGTAGAAACAGAGATTAGATTAAAAACTGCGGGAGAAAAGCCAGAAGTCAGTTAAGCCTGAGCATGATGGCAATTTTCTACCTCATCAGTGACCAAGTAATCTATGTATGTTGCTCCAGTAGTTCCAGGAAATCCCATATATGAGACCTGAATTGGTGCAGGCCGCATAGCAAAGATCTCATTTCTGGCACCCTGCGTCGAACCATTAGAATAAAGTTAAGAAACTTCATACAGCAAAAAAATAAGAGCAGAACTAACAAGTTTTCAGAAAAGAATAAAATTACAATAAAGTAGTCCTTATGTTGCTTCTACTACTACTCTTCCTCTTCATTCAGATGGAATTACTTGTCATCATATATAAATCACACATAATAAATTGGAGAGGTTAGAGCAAAGATTATATTTATTTTAAAATATGGTATTCGAGCCTCAAACGAGATAATTCACAAATCAAATTCGATCACAAGTCGAGTTGGAATTCATTTATTATCAAGTCGTATTCGATCAAACTTTTTCCAAAACGAAAATTGAGCAGCTGACGAATGTTTAAATCTTTTTTGTTTATTAGACCAAAAGAAACTAAAATAAAGTTGCATAAACACCCGCCAGCTCAACCAACCATCTAAATCCTCGACGCGTGTCCCATCTTCTAATTAATTCGATGTTTCACCAATCACAGCCGTACGCGTTACCGGCCCACCTCCATTCAACGAACTAGTCTGAGATTCCAGATTGCGCTTCAATTTTCATACCAGTTTCCTCTTCTCTCTCGTCCTCTGTGAAGACTACAAGACAAAACAGAGACTGATAAAGCGTAATTACAGGCAGAAAAAAAAAACGGCAAAAGGGGAAATTCCCCGCGAGATTCAGGCGTTTCTTCTGAGCTTAGGGTTTACTTGATCGGAGGACATTCCTTTGATGATTGGGATTTTCGCTTGAGGTTGTTTGCCGATCGTCATGATCTCGTTGCAGAACGGAATTCGAGCTTCGGCTCGCGATGGAGCTGCTGCAGCAGCTGCAGCTGGCTTCCATGTCAAGCTGGAGCCGTCGACTCCTTCAGCTAGTCTGGTGCCTTTCAAGCCGAGGGACACCTCTCATCATGAAGGTTAGTGTCTAAGAGGTTTATTTTGGTCCGTTATTGTTTGCTCGTTTATTCGGCTCAATTTTGATCCCCTTTGACTTAGATCGTCTGCTGAACTTCGATTTTTCTTTTGTGGGCTTCATAAGTTATTTGTGTTCGCTTCAGATTTGATCTATTGGCAGCTGGGTGTTTGTAATATTGATTGCCAGCTAGAAAAACCTGTATGATCATTGCTTTGAAGTGCTGGCGGTTAGGTGGCATGGATCGATCAGGCCTACAGAGGCTAACAGATTATGTTTGGGAATCTCAGTTTTGTTTTACTGATAGTTCTGCATGCTGTGGTTTCTTGGTTCAGTCATATTTTAGGGTTTGATTTCCTCGTTTTTTGTTCAATTTTTCAGTTTATTTATGCCCGTGTACAGAGTTGAATGAGACGCACAGGGAGGAGATGATTAGTAATTAAATCCCTCGGCTTTTTTTTCTGTATGTGTTTCTTGCTAGTTGGTGTATGGGTAAGTAAGTATCTCGAGTTGCATTCAGATGCTTGCCATTTTATTGCGGTTGTAAACATAGCTGTCTATGAATGATGGTGGTTGTCTCATTCCTCTGATGATATTTTTTATTGCCATGATTGATAACTAGAGTGGTAAACCTTTGTGCAGTTGATGAAGACACACTTTTGGCGCTTGCCCATCAGATGTATAAGTCTGGAAGCTACAAACAGGCGCTAGAGCACAGCAATGTTGTGTATGAGAGAAATCCCCTTCGCACAGATAATCTGCTTCTTTTAGGGGCTATTTATTATCAGGTTGGTTTTATGGCTTTATGCATGTGTTGTTATGTAGCATGTTGCACCAAAGCTGGTAACTGCAGACTGTTTAATCTTGAGCCTATGAGTTTCGTATCCTCCTTCATTAAAATAATATTGCTTTGCTTGCAGTTGCATGATTATGATATGTGCATTGCGAAAAATGAAGAAGCACTCCGACTGGAGCCTCATTTTGCCGAGTGTTATGGAAACATGGCAAATGCCTGGAAGGTAATTGCATTTACCTTAGCCTTATTTTTTGTTATGGCAGGGAAATTTGTGCTAGGTAGTGATCTATGTTTAATGCTGCTGATACTACTGCTGCTACTCAGGAAGGCTTAAGTCTTTTTGCTTCTATAATTGGTCTCTCTAACATATTATTCATGAATGTTTTTTTCCCATTAATTCAGGAAAAAGGTGATATCGACCTGGCAGTTCGTTACTACTTGATCGCAATTGAGGTTTGAATTTTTCAGTTTCTCATTATCTTAAATGGCTAACTTGGGTCAAATTTATGATAATGGACTAATGGTTAGCTAGACCTATATAGTGTTTTTCTCATTCCTGCATGTAAGGGGGTTGTTGATGTATGGCTAGTGGCTGTAGCTAACCTATATAGCAGTGTCAAGGAACCACTATGAATTGCCATCTTGGAAATGTGACTAAGGAAATGGAATTTTTTCCAAAAATAAATTTAATCAAGTAATTGGGTTTGAACAATTTTCCTGTTGTGGTCTCTCTCACTTTCTATAATTGCTGTTTCAAATAGTTCAAATTAGTCTTCATTATTTTGAAGTATGCAACATCTAACCTACCTTCATTCCTATGCAGCTCCGCCCCAGTTTTGCTGATGCTTGGTCTAATTTGGCTAGTGCATACATGCGCAAAGGGAGACTCACTGAAGCAGCACAGTGCTGTCGGCAGGCGCTCGCTTTGAATCCTCTTTTGGTGAGTATTATCTATAAGTGGTTATATTTGGGCGCTGAGTTATGTTTGAATTTTGAAATTGCATATCAAGTTCCTCTTTCTTGGTTCTGTTTGTCCCTCTGCGCTGTAGTTTTCTGAGTGATGTAATGGGAACTATTGCGTCTTCTCTGTAGGTTGATGCCCATAGCAATCTGGGGAACTTAATGAAAGCACAAGGCCTGGTGCAAGAAGTAAGTGCTTACGACTTATCATGAAAAATTGTATTAGAAGAGAATCTTTGATCAGTCAGTTGTCTAGAAATTGAAAATATTTTAAAGGCTGTTAACGTGGTTAAACTTTGAAGTTTTGAATTTGGTAGCTCATCTAGAATTTGGCTGGGGATCCAAGTGGCTAAGATATGCATGTTAGTTTCACGTTGGCGAACATGATAGGAGAAGTTTCATAGGGTTTCAGTGTCAGTTGTTGAATGGGCCTTTTCAATGATTTCCTCTGTTGACGGAAGAGGGATATTCTCTTAATGCGTTTAAGTTACAATATGTATCTCATTTTCCATAAACTTACTGATATAGATAATTCATGTGTGGAACTGCGCCTGTAATTCACCGTTCAGCACAGATATCAAGTTGTTATGTACAGGCCGGGGATCAGATGATGGTTGATCTTGTTGTAACTTCCATGTGCAAGACACCGAATTGTCAGAACTAACATTTTGTGCAGGCATACAGCTGTTACATTGAAGCTCTGCGTATACAACCAACTTTTGCTATAGCATGGTCAAATCTTGCTGGTCTCTTCATGGAATCTGGTGACTTGCCTAAAGCTCTTCAGTACTATAAGGTATTTCTGATAATTTTGTGGTTTCCAAGGAACATGTTGAGTTCACTATATTAAATGACCTTTCATGTTTTCCACTATGAACTTATGGTGATTTCAAAGACTGCAAACAAGAGATTTTGCTTTCTCTCTCTATTTTGCATGTATTCTACATGAAATTGGAGACTTATTTGTGCAGTTACATTGTGGAGTTCCGTATGGCTTAATTTTGTTTGTGAACTTGAATTGTTTCAGGAAGCTGTAAAGCTTAAGCCCTCATTTCCTGATGCATACTTGAACCTTGGGAATGTGTACAAGGTAATTTTTTGAGTGCCGTTTGGTTGTATCTTCATATTTCTTGCTGGTGTAACCATGTTCACATTTTTGCGTTGTCAGGGTTTGGGTAGGCCTCAAGATGCTATTGCATGCTATCAGCGAGCTATTCAAAGTAGACCAAATTATGCTATAGCATATGGTATGTCTGTTCTGTCCAACACATTTCCCTATCCCTTGAACAGGCTTTTTTCAAATTGAGTTATCAACTATTAACTTGAGAACTTTCTTTTGGATTATTGGACGAATTTGTTGTCGCATGAAAATGATTTTGCTCATGATATATACACTGTGGTACAGGAAATTTGGCTAGCACGTATTATGAGCGTGGGCAACTTGATCTGGCAATTCTTCATTATAAGCAAGCCATAAGTTTTGATCCCAGATTTTTGGAGGCATATAATAATTTGGTTGGTATCATTTCAGCATAATGTCTCAGTTATTGGTGTCACTAGCCACTAAATTGATGCTTTTTTCCTTTGTTTGGAAGGGTAATGCACTGAAAGATGTCGGCCATGTTGATGAAGCAATCCAATGCTATAGCGTATGTTCAGATCACTGACTTTACCTTCTTCCCTTTGTTTTTCTCTACTCTTGGTCTTGACTTGCTCAAATTTTCTTTGCACGGTGAAGCAATGTCTTACATTACAGCCTAGCCATCCACAAGCTCTAACAAACCTTGGGAATATATACATGGAATGGTAAGTGATCTTGTGTCTGGACTTAATCAGGTTTACTTGAACGATGATCATGCTTTGTCAATTTAATTCAGCAGTTATTGCTATGTTCAGGAACTTGCCAGCTGCAGCTGCTTCATACTATAAAGCAACTCTCGCTGTGACCACAGGACTGTCTGCTCCTTTCAACAATCTTGCTGTTATCTACAAACAACAGGTAGTGAGTGATATTCGGTTGTTTCTAGAATGCTATAGGATTAGACTCTGGAGTGGGGGACATTCCTTGTACGAGTGGTTGTTCATTTAGATTTTTCTTTCAACCAGATAGAACCGATACTAATCAGGTTCTCTATATGATAGGCCATTGTCATAATTTTAGCTTGCTTTTTCCCTTCATCCACTCGGAAGTTCAGGAGGTTTCAGCCATAGTTCTCTAGGAGAAGAGAAGTAAATCAACTGATTGATTCTAGTTCTACTGGAATTATAGGATTGGAAAGTATTTGAAATTTTTTAGATTACTCTTTAGCTAATGCTTGATTTTCTGCCAATTCCCTTGTACATCACTATCGGCTGCAAGGCACAGCAAAGCTGACTTGCATTCACCATCAAGTAATTTGGTTTCCTTATGAGTATGAGTCACATAAGATTCTTTTTTCGGTCATCACAGGGAAATTATGCAGATGCTATATCTTGCTATAATGAGGTTCTTAGGATTGATCCCGCAGCAGCTGATGGTCTTGTGAACCGAGGCAATACCTACAAAGAAATTGGTAGAGTAACTGAAGCTATACAAGATTACATCCGGGCCATTAATGTGCGACCTACTATGGCTGAAGCCCATGCAAACTTGGCCTCTGCCTACAAGGACAGGTGATCACATGTTTCGTGTGCCATTAAATATAAATTCTGGTTCCAGGAGAGATGATGGAAAGGTCAAGAGATAGATGTATTGGAGTGGTATGATAAAATGGTCTGGTCTTTTTTACTTAGTGTGCTTCTTGGTCTGGTCTTTTTTACTTAGTGTGCTTCTCAGTTATTGTATGTCGTAAAATAAGTTGCAGACAAAGTTAATGCTCGGATAAGCCACATGGGTCCTGTGTTCTTTTGTTCATTGGGTTAGATAAGGATGGTAATAGGAGGTAGTTGACAGCAGTAGGTTGACTAGACATTCTGCAGGTAGTCTGCTAAACTCAGTGTCAATAAATGGTCTGGGTTTATGGAATATAACCCATCTGGTTTGATTTTACATGTAGTGGGCATGTCGAGGCTGCTGTGAAGAGCTATAGACAGGCATTGGTCCTTCGACCAGATTTTCCTGAGGCAACTTGTAACCTTCTGCACACACTGCAGGTATAGTTGAATGTTAAAACAGTTTCCTGTGTTATTTATTGTCTGTTAGTCGTTGGAGCTCTTAGTCATAAGAAATGAATGAACATTTTGCATTTTTCTGGCTCCTTATGTGACCAGTTATTCAGCTGAATATCATATTATCTCATATTCTAGCCTTTATAAATACATAGATGGTTAGTTACAAGCCTGTTAATTGAAAGGCGTGTGCTGTGTAGAGGATGTTTGTTGGCAGCTATATTAACTGCTTCAGTTTCCTTTTCCAGTGTGTGTGTAGCTGGGAGGAGAGGGATAAAATGTTTAGTGAAGTCGAAGGGATTATCCGGAGACAGATCAATGTAAGGAGCTCATTGAAATTTTCTCCTATTCCTCAAATCGATTAGTACTATAAGGTTGTTAACAAAGGTATGCTTTAACATTTGCCATGTTCCAGTCGTCTGTTCTTCCCAGTGTGCAACCTTTTCATGCTATAGCGTATCCTTTGGATCCGATACTTGCTCTAGAAATCAGGTATTGTTGCTCTCCTTGATTGATCAGCTCTCTTCTTCATGAATATGCCTTTTTCATTGACATAATCCTTTTCTATCTCTACAGCCGTAAATATGCTGCTCATTGCTCTATGATTGCTGCTCGTTTCTCACTTCCTCCCTTCAATCATCCTCCCCCAATTCCTGTTAAGTGTGACCATGGCAATGAGAGGCTTAGGGTTGGATATGTGAGCAGTGACTTTGGCAATCATCCTTTGTCACACCTCATGGGATCTGTATTTGGCATGCACAACCGGAGTAATATTGAGGTTTGTCACTTTTTGTAATAAGAGTATTCACTATGTTTGTCTGGGTGCTTCTGCGCACAGTTATTTTATGAAAAATCTTTCCAGCCGCTTTCTCGTTGTCAATGCTTGATGGAGCCTAATACATGTGTAGGTTTTCTGCTATGCTTTGAGTGCAAACGATGGCACCGAGTGGCGGCAGCGTATCCAGACTGAAGCTGAGCACTTTGTAGATGTTTCTTCCATGACATCAGATATGATAGCGAAATTGATTAATGAAGATAAAATACAGATCCTAATCAACCTTAATGGTTACACCAAGGTATGCTTTAGGGGGTACCCAACAATAACACTCTAATTAATTGTAATTTTATTCTTTTCTGAAAACTTGTTAGTTCTGCTCTTATTTTTTTGCTGTATGAAGTTTCTTAGCTTTATTCTAATGGTTCAACGCAGGGTGCCAGAAATGAGATCTTTGCTATGCGGCCTGCACCAATTCAGGTCTCATATATGGGATTTCCTGGAACTACTGGAGCAACATACATAGATTACTTGGTCACTGATGAGGTAGAAAATTGCTATCATGCTCAGGCTTAACTGACTTCTGGCTTTTCTCCCGCAGTTTTTAATCTAATCTCTGTTTCTACAGTTTGTTTCACCTTTGCAATATGCGCACATCTACTCTGAGAAGCTTGTTCATCTGCCTCATTGCTATTTCGTAAACGATTATAAACAGGTGAGTGATATCTTGTTGCAAGTTAGGAACAAGCGTACGTAAATAAATGTTCATTGCATTTCCAATTTTAATGGATGAGGGGATATTGAATTTTCGGATTGTTGGTTATTCCTTCAGAAAAACCTGGATGTGTTGGATCCAAATTGTCAGCACAAACGATCTGATTATGGGCTTCCAGAAGATAAATTTATATTTGCCTGCTTCAACCAGTTGTACAAAATGGATCCTGAAATCTTTAATACCTGGTACAGTTTGCCTCTTGGACTCTGTTCTGTTCCCTACCAGTGCCTTGTTTTTTCCGGACCTAAAGCAAAGTTTATTCATTTCCAATTGCATAGGTGCAATATTCTTAAACGAGTACCGAACAGTGCTCTTTGGCTACTTAGATTCCCCGCAGCAGGGGAAATGAGGCTTCGTGCATGTAAGTATGATCTTCTCTGTACTTCGTTTTGCCTTCAGAAGATATTCTTATCTATATCGTGCCTTGTTCAGATGCCGCTGCTCAAGGAGTACACCCGGACCAAATTATTTTTACCGATGTTGCGATGAAACAAGAGCATATCAGGCGTAGTGCACTGGCAGATCTCTGTTTGGACACGTAGTCATCAGTGTGCTCTTAGTCTTCCTACTGCAGCTTCACTTGGTTCTTTTCTAATAAGTTTCTGATGCTTGAGTTCATTACAGGCCATTATGCAATGCTCATACCACGGGAACGGATGTCTTATGGGCGGGTTTACCAATGGTCACACTGCCCCTTGAGAAAATGGCGACAAGAGTTGCTGGCTCGCTGTGCCTTGCCACTGGACTTGGCGACGAAATGATCGTTAGCAGGTACTCCCATTTTGATGGCAAAAGCATCTCGTCTTATACCACAGCTCGTTCATTCTGAGTCGTAACGGAAGCTTATGTTGAATTTACTTGCTTTGTGACACGAACAGTATGAAAGAGTACGAAGATAAAGCAGTGTCGCTGGCCTTGAGTCGGCCAAAACTGCAGGCCCTAACCAATAAACTAGAGTCAGTCCGCCTGAGTTGTCCTCTGTTCGACACAGAACGTTGGGTAAGTTCTCACACGAAATACCTTCGAATTTACTCATTGCTGGTGAATCCGCTGACCGGTACTGACCCGCTGCATTGCTGATTTCGCAGGTGAAGAATCTGGACAGGGCTTATTTCAAGATGTGGAGTATTTACTGCGGTGGGAAGGAACCACATCATTTTAAGGTCACCGAGAATGATTTAGAATTCCCTTATGACCGGTCAACGTGATAAAAATGGGAAGGGAGATGAGCCGCCGGCATTTGTAGATATAAATTACACGGAAGAGTAAATTAGAGAGGTAAAAAATATGAAATGACCACTCACAAGAATGCTGCAGTATTATTAGATAATGATGCAGAATGTGCTCTGGACATCAATGTGTAACATAAAAAGAAGTAATATTTAACAGAATCCAGTCGTCATAAGAATGATTAGTGTTCCCTGTGCTTGTAACTTAATAATACTTCAGTGGTTTGTGTGATCAAGTATTTACCAGAGTTGTGCCTTTTACCCTTCAGTGGTTTGCCACTTTGTGCATCACCATCTCTGGGAACCACGACAGTGTTAGAAAAGAGGAGAGGTTATTCTTTGCATGAACAGTGAAGCACTGCTACAACTTCTAACGTTCTGAGAGCAGTTGGTTTGAACAACATATGGCCTAGACTTACCGATTGGATGTTCTGGTACGGTTCGGAACACCATGTAAGATGGTGAAACACAGTATATGTATAACAAACAAGTAAATTTGTTAAAAGTGTCTGAACCAAGAGTGGAACCAATCTGTAGTAATAACCGTCTCGATGTGTACTTTTCGTTCTTTCGCTGATATAAATACAGCGATTACGCCGACACACGTTTCTGAGGTGATGGAGTGATGGCCAGAGGTCGTGGTCTATGGAATTGTATACGAAGCAAGTTTCCACTTTCCAGGATTCTATCTGATTGAACTAGTTGTTGCAGGCAGAGGAAGAGTAGACAAGAGTTGAGGCAAATGTAAATATAAAAAGTGGGAAAAGAATTATCAAAGCCAGGTTTTGAACTGGAGATCTGTGGGTTATGAGCCGACCTCACTTTCATTGGACCACTCTGATATTTGATACACAACCAATATGCTTGTTTGTATTGATCAGTGTTGATTTATGCACCTTAAGAATCTTGATTTAGAGATTAAATTGAGGTAGAATATACTCACAGTAACAAGATTACAAGACATTATGGACATATTTTCATAAGAAAATAGAGTCCAAATATCTCAGTAATTTTTTTAGTGAGTCCAAATATCTCAGGTGTGTGACGTTGGAATTATATGAGACGAGCGTAGTAATGATATACACCGCTTAACGTGGTTGATACAAACGTAATAATGACACTTCGTAAAATTGTAAAAGAATCAATATTTGGAATATCTATATACGTGGCTGCTGGAAATAGTTAAGTTGTAAAAAAAAACAATTACATCAGCATTAACTAACACTTGATTTAATCAACTAGCTAAGCTGACCAAGACAAAAGTCATTGAGTACAATAAGAGGTAATATCGTATTCAACTATTATTTTCTGGATAATGAGTCACCGTGAACTATATACCAGAAACGTTTTATTTGAACCCAACATTAATAAAACATACACAAAGAAATAAACTCAGGATTAGTGTAACAGTAGAGGAAATAATCCAAGAAGACAAACTGGATTAAATTTTTAGTTTACATGTAGTTTGGTTTATTGTTTGGAGCATATAGCATAAGGTAGGGCTATATATACCACCTCCAACTAATTATTTTCACTTTCAGTATTAGTTTTTGGCAAACTTCTTCTGTAGATCAGCCACTATATTCTTGTCCAGCATGAATGCCTTGGTCAACACGTCAGGGTTGACCGGTGGGTTTGCGCCGAACACTGTGTTAGCTATGGTGATAACTCCTGGGTTCTGGCTGCTCAATCCGGCAAAGGCCACTGCAGGAGCCTTGTCGATGTTGAGTTGGAAATGGATGAGTCCAATTGGGAAAACAAACACATCACCGGGGTAAAGCACCTTGCTAATGAGGCGATTATCTGGGTTGGAAGTAATAAACCCAACGTAGAGTACACCTTGTTGAACAACCAGAATCTCGGTGCCACGAGGGTGGGTGTGGGGTGGGTTGAGCCCTCCGTTGGGAGCGTAGTCGAGACGAGCCAATGAAATTCCTAAGGTGTTGAGCCCTGGAATCTGGTCGACGTTCAAAAGAGTGACGTTCGAACCCACTTTGTTGGAGGATGTGTCTCTGGGGACGTTGAGTCCTTTGAAGGAGAAGTCCTCCGCGTTAGCCCGCATGGGATCCTTGCAGAACTTTCCGTTCACAAATACTCCATATTTAGGATCATCAATGGCGACGCAAAAGTCCTGGAGAGGGCTTGGATCATAGGCAGTGGTGAAGCACATTAATGAAGACAGTGCCAAGACTGCTCCAATGAATTGAGACCCTTTCATAATGGAATATTTAGTGTGTGTTTTCTATTTGGGTTTGGATGTTTGGTGTTTTCTGTAGTGTTTCTTGGTATGGATTGATGAATTGGGAGGCATAGGGCATGCCTATTTATAGGACAGACAGAAGTGGTAATTAAGAAGTAATGTTGAAAGTTGATAAAGGAACAAGTCATCAAAGTTATAACTGGTAAACTTTCTTTCTTCCAACTCTCAACAACTCTGTTATTTTTTTCTCTTCCAACGTACGTAATTTCGATATGAATGTTTCCACGTATATATGTCTTGACCAAGTTTTTGTTTGATTATTTTATTTTGACTATGACATATATAACCTTACCATTTTCTTAATTATATATGTTTCCACATGTTTATTTACTCGGTAATATGTGTAGGAACTCGAACGGTATGTGATAGACTGTTGAATTCTAAAACTAATTCCAATATAAAGGTTAAAAGTGAAAGGTTATTTTGAAATATAGCATTTTAACCTTTTGCACGAAAAAGTCGAACTTGTTCCAACGATGAAAAAGGTTAAATTCAATTAGTTTTTATAATTTTTATTCACTTTTCAGTAAATCTAACATATAAATAATTAGATTTATATCTAACTTGATGCAAACATTCATAATCGAGTACAAAAGGAGTTATGGTCATCTGGGTTATTATTTTATTTTGTTGAACATTGTGACCTTTGGCGCAAATAAAGGTTGCAGTTTAACATCCAGGCTTTCAAGTTCCAGGCATTTCGACCGGAGGGGTAGTTTGGGTATTCATTCATTTTTTTATTTTACATTTTATCTTTTAATTAATTATTTTAATAGGTCTCGCCGCTGAACTTATCTTCGCCGCACGATGTCAGACGGCGCACCGGCCTCTTCTCACCCGCCGTTACCCCCCGCGCCGTCATCAGGACCGATTCTTCCTCCCACGAGGCGCCACCTCGCTTTCGTTGAGCGAATCCAATGATGTCTCAAACCTTACTTTCGTCCACCTAGGAGGCATCACCGGGGTCTCGAAGTCTTGCCTGAAGTCATTGGACGATGACCGAAAAATCGATGATCGGTCAACATCTACGATGAGGTGCAGTGCCCATTTATAAAAATAATAAATTAAATAAATATGGTGAGATCTAACGGTTTAGGATTTGAAACCCATAAAATCTAACGATTTAAAATCGTGTTGAAAATTCTGAAATACTTTTTCGTTTGAATTCCAAACCCCTCTAAACAATAAATAGAGAATTAGGTTTAACTAAATTTTCTTGTCGGGTAAAGTAGTTAAGCATAACAATTGACTTTGTTGTGAAAGGTGGACGGGACATGAAGATATAAAAAAGATAAATATTTGATTTCCATTTGTGAGGTTTGATTTCATTCTTATCCAATATCTTTTGATATATAATATTATCGATTGAACTACTTCACCCGAACAAATCCAATCGTTCGCCAAATCTAATGCAAGGTGCATGCAATTTTGACATGAATGTTTCCACGTATATATGTCTTGACCAAGTTTTTGTTTGATTATTTTATTTTGACTATGACATATATAACCTTACCATTTTCTTAATTATATATGTTTCCACATGTTTATTTACTCGGTAATATGTGTAGGAACTCGAACAGTGTGTGATGGATTTTAAGGCTAATTTCAATTTGAAGGCTGATACGAGATATTCTTCAGAAATATAGCATTTTCATCTTGGGCAGAAAAAAAAAACTGAAATTCTTCCAATGATGACAAAGGTTAAATTCAGTCAGTTTTATAATTTTCTATTTACTCTTATAAATAATTAAATTTAGATAGACACTCTGGTCAAAATATGTACTGGATATTAAACATCATGTGACGATATATTATTGGGTAATTTTAATTTTTTATCAAATAATGTTGTGTTAGCCCTTAAAATGTAAATACATGCAAATTAATAACCCAAAATTTATTATTTAAATTCAATAATGTAGAAACGTCTGATTGTGGTTTGTTATCTAACAGCGCCCGATAATTATTTTCCAACCAGATCCAGACGGGAAGAAGATCTTCCTCCGCTTGCTCCTTCCCTCGACCGCTTGATCGTTTAAACCCTAGCTAGAGTTTAGGTAAATTTATCTGTAAACTCGGAAGCTAATTCTCCTTCTCCTCCCCAATTTTTAAGCTCATCGTCCACTTGTCCCTCCGATGGTGGTCTGCAAATGCCGAAAGGTAACGTCCATTCCGATTCCATTCCTCCACCATTCCACCTCCTGATTCGTTTGTCCGGATTTGTTAGATCTTGTTACACCCCGATCCTATGTAAAATTTTCATTTAAAAAATATGTTAATTACCCCTAAATGCATTTTAGAGAAATTTTCTTTACGATACATTTCTTAGTATTATTACTAAGAAACGTATAAGCACTATTAGTACAAGTATAAATATGATTATTATCATTACTGTTGTTAGATGTTGCAAAATAATGATAATGGGATTATAAATTATCAGAATTAGTTAACTCTTACCTCTTTAGATTAATTTAATGATATAATTTAACTTTCTAAATGGAATTTAAAATTTCCAGACGAGTTTAAATCATGAAATTAGCTATAGCCTAGTGGATAAAAATAAGATACCTTAGATAAGGTGAAGAACAAGTACAAGAATTAATGTCATTTAATTGACTGTTATGAACACGATGATTAGGATATAACAAGTTACAAGAACCATGATACTCACGGATGCATAATGCACCTAACATGATCGATTTGAATTTTTTCGATGTTGATTGTTTGTTATGATTACTTGTTATGTTAAGCTTACTTATACGTTATGATTATATAAAGATGACTTTTTTATGTGATGTGTTATTTAGAAAATAGAAATGATTGTTATGAAATTACATGACTTGTATTCTAATGTTTACTTGAAATTTTTGTTATGATATGGGTACGAAAGACTGACCCCAAAACCACCTACCAGGATGTTTGAAAGTTGTTGTAAAAACATAGTGAAGCTGATTCGGGATATGTGGCTATGTGGACTTAAATTTTCAAAGGAGATCATTTATGTTGAACTAATTGAGACTTCATTTTCAATGGTATTTTGTAGTAGCATTTAGTAATTAAATGTTTTATTTTATTTACTCTCTTTACAAATTTATTATTTATTTCATTTTAAAGTACCCTGGCCAGGGCATTTTAGTAAGTAGTCAAGATGTTGGTAAGGACTGTAAAGCCCTCATGTGATTTTGAATTTTTTGCTGCTTTAAGGGCATTTTAGTTATTTAATAATTCGTAAGAAATGAGGGTGTTACAGATCTGATTCCGAATTGATAATTCGGGGAGATTTTGTGATCTAGGGTTTTTGTTCGCCGCTCTTCTGATGGTGCTACCACCGGAGGACGGTCCGGGAGAAGGGAGCGGATGGTTCTGGGTCTACGAATGAGCTGGCGATGGTGTGCATTGGAGAGCTGGTGCGGTCGGAGGAGACCTCCTCGCTAGGAACTGGAACTGGTTCTTTTGATACCGTCAGACCAACTTTTAAAGATACACTGATGTTGCATGAAGCAGATCCCCATGAGTGAGATCTTAAATTCTTAATTCCTAATTGATGAAAGTATCGAGGCTATGATTGTCAAAGAGCAAATTGCTGATAAGACTATGGTGCTGCCGTCGGATAAATTGTGCTCGACGTGGGCAACCCTTTGGAAGCACTCCATTATTATTAAAATATACGAGGCTTCTTCGATGGGGTTCTTCTTTTTGGAAAACTAGCTCCATGCATTAGCCTGAAGGTGATTGACATAGGTCATGTGTTCTACGTGGTGAAGTTTCTGGATTATGAAAATATGGCTAATGTGTTGTCTATTGGGCCTAGAACCACCCGTCGGAACAATTGAAGAAGTAGCCATTTCAATAAGTATTTCAATAGGTATTTGATCTTCGTCATGTTTAAAAGGAAGTATCTAATTAATCGAGTAATATGGTGAATCGTAACTTTAACGAAGATGATGTTAAATAACATATTCGACGGCAACATGATTAAATTTTCGGGTGACGAAGTTGTTAATTACACAAACTTAAGGGTTTCAATGGCTTAAATTTGGGAAGGCCAGTTAAAATTCGTCACGTCGTATTTGTACTCGGTACATGTTTTAATCGGAATATTACCCTTAAATTTATATCTAACTTGGTGCGATCATTATAAAAATAATTGAGTACAATTAGAGATAACATTTTATTGAACTATTATTTCGATAGAAAGTCATCCTACATTTTTTGATAAAAAAGGATCATATATCCTTCAATAATATGAATAACAAATTCACAACTGGAATGTTGATATGCTTATTTATTGTAGGAGTTATGGTTAAATGGGTTATGTTATAAAACTAAACTCAAAGAAAGACAAGAACAAGAGAAAATATGGAGAGGGAGAGAGTTTCTTATTGATGTGTATGGAATGCTACAAATGAGAGCTCTATTTATAGGCTCATAGATCATAACCTATACTCTCTAATATTATTACACATAAAGGTGGGAAAATAAATACAATGAAATACATTGAAGAATGGAATAAGGAGTTACACAATGGTGCATTCACTATAGTAATTATATTCATAACACTCCCCCTTGAATGACCATTGGTTATACATCGTTCTTCGAATACGCTTTTGATAATCGCCTCATTAAAAAACCTTACCGGGAAAACCCAAAGTGGGAAAAACCATGGTTAAGGGAAAAAGAGTACAATTCGCGTATTGACTCCCCGATGATGATATCGGTTGAGATCCTTCATATTGACTCCCCCGATAAGGATATCAACTCTCGCTCATCATTATATCGGTTGAGATCATTCACTCACCAATTCCAAATTTGCTTTCCAACAAGTTGATGCGAGAGAGATCTTTGGTGAATAAATCAACCAAGTTATCACTTAGGTGCACTTAGTTGATAAATATTTCAACTCATTGAAGTTTGTGCATAAAATGTATGCATCACATGATCGATGGTCATCCATAATTCACATGACACTTCACCTTAGATGACCATTAGATGAGAATATGTCTCATTAAAACCTTACTAGGAAAACCCTATGGGATAAAACCTAGTGAAGGAAAAAGAGTACATAATCATCACATCACGTTGCACCATTTTCTTGCAATTCAAGGATATATGCAAAATAAATATCATACATGATTTATAAAATCATCTCGTGAAATGGTGGTGTAGCTTTATAAGTTGGTTTCACATCCCACCAAGTGGTAAAATTACCACATGAAACCAATTTATGGTCAACCAACACAAATATGGCCAAGATTACTACTTCAAAACCGAGTAGTTCTAGTGTTTGAATAAAGGTCGATTAAAATCGACATAGAGTCACATAGTGATCTTACTACCATCCATGCATTGATAGCCATGTCATATCCATATAACTTTTTGTTGGATATAATTAGTATATCATTGATGATATAATTAGTATATCATTCATGTTCGAGAGAGATGCACAATTGGCAAGTTAGTGGTAATCTTCCACATCTTTCATCTCGAACTCTATAGCTAATCAATAGTTGATTGCTTTGAGAAACTCTTTACGAGCTCAATAAAGTGTATGTCATCTATGTAACAAAAGATGATCACATCCAATTATGTCAAAATAAAAGAAACACATTTTAAAATAGAAAATTAAATTAAGAAAATTTTGATAAGAATTTTGAAACCATAAAATATGACAAATATGATTTTTCAAAAAATCAACTTGAAATGAAGAAGAAATTATATGCATAAAGAAATATATGATATGCTAAATGTACCATGTCTCGCAATCTTTCAATTCATATGACGTCAATTGGATATAATTGAATATCGTTCACGCGAACTTGAATTGTTTGCTTATAGCAAAATAAATCCTCGAGGGAATTTCATATACACATGTGTATTCTTATTATGCAAACCATACTTATAGGTTGCAAGGACATCCATTAGGGGCAAACTCTTTCCCTTCACAAATTGCCAAACTAATCGAATAATGAAAAGTAATTGCAACCACCACATGAGAATATATTTTCTTATAATTAAAATATTATAGGTTTGTTGGATAGAACCTTTCAAAATGAGATGTCTCATAAGACTTATAATGAGATAAACATGTGTCTCATTTGCTTGGCATCTTCATATAAAGACTTTATGTCTTAAAACTTTACATTTTTCTTGGGAATTTAGTTTTGCCTCAATTGAAAATTTTTCAGCCAATCATTTCTTTCTTTGCATGCATTTTGGCTCACGATCCTCATTTTCAACTATCATATTTAGCGTTGCACTATACGCAAAAATTTCGTCGACGTTGACTTCATTGGGGTTCCAATATTTTCCATCCAAGATATAGATAATTGAGATATATATTCATATCATTCAGGTATTCGAGACTCTTCTTGAGCACATTATTTGTTTCTCTTGGTGGTGTTTGCTTAAATAATCTTAACCTCAATTTGACCATCCGGATCTATAGCTCCATTTCACTTTTGAGGAATTTTTTTCTTTGGAACCGTGTGGTCTACCATGCTTTATACGGGTCTTAGACTCAGTTGTGATGTCAGATTGCCCAATGTCAACATCATTTTCACTGGAGCATTGCGAGTTGGCACATGAGAGTTTTACTCTATTTGGGTCAGTAAAGTGTCTGGCAAATGATGAATTTTATATTTTTCGAACTTCACGTTCACATTGTTTAGTGCGAGGATCAAAATGATATGATGATTATTCATCTAATCTCTGTGCCAACCTTTGATTTTCTTCACATTAATGTTGAGAATTATGACTATATGAATGATAAACCTCCAAACGAGTCATCAAAATTTTCTGACAATGATGTAAATATTTTACCATCGATGAACTCGTAATCAACATAATTTCCAAATCATCATTGAGAAATCATCCTAATAAATTGTGGTGGAGCAATTTAGATGTGTATATCACATCCATATATCCAATGATGGGAAGTATAAGGTTTTGACCCAAAAACCACATATAATGGAGGAATTCATAATAATTTCTTGGCATAATGCGAATTTGTGTTGTTCATGTAAAGGACATGTTCACAATAATATAAATGGAAAATGTTCGTCTCAATGACACATTTTCGTTATTGGATAATCATGAAAATATGCTCATAACCAAAATGGTTGAGCTAGCAATCTCGCAAATTCTAGTTTGCTTTCATATATACATGTGACCTTCTAGTTGATACATCAATTAAAATAATTGATCCACATGTTGGGTGTATGGATCCACACACATCACCCTTTGTTTTGTTGTGTATAAGATAAATTATCTTACTTTAGTTGATGATTATCCAAACAATCAACTCTATTTAAGAATAAGCAACCCAAAAATGAGTTATGTGTTGGAGATTTACCCAACAATGGGTAACGAAAGGTGAAAATGCTTTCCTAGAAACGAAACCTTGTTGATGAACGAGAAAATCGTTCGTGTTCCCTGTGAAGTAGGGGAGTCACAAGGACTACTTAAATCCCTATAACCTTAGGAATCATTTCTTTAGAATACCCAAGTTGAGACCATCATGCACAAGAATGTTCAAGAGAGCATACTCTTTAGATTATGGAATCATCAAAATTGACCATAAAGGTACTTATCGATTCGCATCATGATTGAACCGGGATGGTCTCACCGGTTATGCCAAATAATAGTTGTCAGGACGAGTAAACTTATAGTTTACATATATATATATATATATACATATGTATCTCAATCACAATAACATGTGTGTAGTACAAATTGGAGGATAATATTATTGATTCAATAATTATATAACCATAGACCATATTATTGTCCTCTCTTGATCCCAAACAATTTGGAATAAGGATTTTTTTTCCTTCGTGAAAAATATAATAGCTCGATCCAGAGCTTGAGAGAAATGTTGTACTACACCATATATCTTGGTGCACTATCGATGTGATATATATCACAATTAATTATGGTGATTCTCATCATAAAATACTCATTTTTGTCATGAGAATGGTACATAGTTTAAATGATAAATTGAGATATTTCTCAATCATCTATGTCACCAATTAATGGATCAACAATTCTCATATAACCACAATTGTTATGTCCATCCGAATAAAAGGGTGTCGCATAGTTACATATGCTTTCAAAAATAGTGTAACATATGTGTCTTGCACAATCACTTTGAGGTCTAAAATATCAAAATAAACTTGATAGTTGGACCATCTTTCACGTTATTAGAATTTTTCCAACATCAATTCACATCTCTCTTTCATGGAAAAGTATATATTTCCTAAATTTCTTTCGCATGACCAAAATAGTAGGTCTTATCCTCCACAAGTATTGACTTTGTGAGAGTACATATTTTCACTATGGACATGATATAAAAAAAACATCCACTTCGAGGAATGATATTGTGTCTCTCCATTGGAGACATATTAGATAGATAGCTTTGAACAACTTGTGTCTCGTGGCACTCATACTTCGGCCTATCATTGAGATGATGGCGAATAAAGAGCAAAGTCTTTGCTTTGTCTTGATAGGATGTTACACTATCATCCTTAATGGTTTCGCTAATGTCATGAGCTTGCAAATGGATTTAGACATCCAATATCATGAAAAAGATCATTCTCGCCAGAAACATCAAACCCGCATCCTCTAAATTTTGTGATGTTTGAAAAATTATAAAGATGAAAATAAGTTAGACAACATATAAACCGAACAATAAAAAAAAATTCATTAAACACTACGAGGGAAGAATGCCATCTTGTTGTAATTTTTGGTCGATTCCATATGTTATATATATGTATGTATGACTTCCCTCGTGTTCATTCAGAAATTATTCATCACTAAATCATAATTCAAACTTATGAAACAAAATTAATTTATATATACATAACAATAAAAGAATGGTTGTTTTTGTTATTATGTTACTATGTATAACTTGTAAGTAACAAAGATAATGGTGATTGAAGATCAAAACATTTGCTTTGTCTTAATTCTTATTTATCTTTATGCTCATGGCATATATAAGTTTGAGCATCCAACTCAAAATAGATGTTTTTTGTTGGTGATATCAAAAGCCACAATCTCCAAAAATCACAACGTGACCAAATATAATGATTAAGTATATAACGACAAGTTAGCTTATAAACTAAATAACGACAATATGAAGAATAATTATTAAAACGGTAGCTAACACGTATTGAATCAACTAATTGTTATCAAATAGAAACTTAAAATCATGAATACTTATGAATGGTAATAATTAACCAATCCATTTTTTTAAAAAAACTCAATCAATTTGTTTCCGTAGCTAACAGTAGCAAAAATATATCAATTCCATAATTGCTAATTAATGGCCATTAAACCAATGAATAGAAATCGTATGAATAGTCTACATGAATTATGAAATAACTGCAATTTTAATAGGTTAGGGTCATAACATAATTCATACATCTATGGGCAAATAATAAATTCTTATTACTATATTTTGTGAAATAAACATGTATGATTTATGAAACAATAGTCAATATCATATGCATCATGACCAATAAAGATAGAGAGAATTAACAACTACAAAAATTTGCATCAATAATATAAGATTGGAACGTAAAACATAAACATCAAATAATATGAACTTCAAAATTATTATGTTTTAATAATATAAGAACAAAAAATGAGGAAAGACACGTGTTATTGAGATTAAAATTCACAGTTGAAATTGAATATATATAGAAAATAGAATAGTATGAGATAATAAAAATCAGTTCTCAAGAAACTAATAGAAATTAGCTCTCAAGAAATGAAATCGAAATTCAAATATAAATAATAGCAACCTTCGAGATTCTTCAAGAAGATAGAGCATTCGTGTCGATAACGTGTTATAAAACTAAACTCAAAGAAAAGACAAGAACAAGAGAAAATATGGAGAGGGAGAGAGTTTCTTATTGATGTGTATGGAATGCTACAAATGAGAGCTCTATTTATAGGCTCATAGATCATAACCTATACTCTCTAATATTATTACACATAAAGGTGAGAAAATAAATACAATGAAATACATTGAAGAATGGAATAAGGAGTTACACAATGGTGCATTCACTATAGTAATTATATTCATAACAGGTTATTATTTCATTTTGTTGAACATTGTGACCTTTGGCACAAATAGACAATTCGGTTTAACCAAATGATCTAATCGGCTCAAGTAGTAAAGCGCAATTATTGGCCTTTTATTGAAAGTAGATGGGACATGAAGATATATAGAAGAGAAATAACTATTTCATTAGTGTTCGTTTGTGAGATCCGACTTCATTTTTTTCGATATTTTTAACTAAATTACCGACACACAACACTATCAACTGAATTACTTCGTCAAAGACAAGTTGAACCATTGGCCAAATCAAGATGCATGCAATTTTGACATTTTCCAACTGACATCCACCCTCATATAATTCATATAGAAAAAGGAAAAAACACATCCTACTAGAAAGAATTTAATGAATAAATAAATAGCTACCATATATAAAAGAAGCAATTGACTTGGGCCAAGTCTGCCATGGGGAGCTGCATCCACCGTGGTGCACACTGTACTTATCTATTACTATCACGTCATTGTAATACTGCTAAAACATTGTAGGGATAATGAAGGTGACATAAAATTGTAAAAAGAAATAATTGTTAAATTTGTTTATGTGATCATAAAGTTTATATTAACAATTGTTAAATAAATTTTAGGATGAAGATAATTATAATTTTAAACATAATATATATAAAAAATATATAGAAGATACCCTATACCCATAAGTAAATCTTTTCCTCAAACTCGTTATTAATACTTTGAGAAAAATAAAAAATAAAGATAAAAAGAACGCATTGTTGGTATACTCTATACAGTAGTAGAAGGTGGGGGAGAAGAAAGTTCTTGTGGAATCAGTTCACCATGAATATCAATTCATCAAGGAACTCAAAAGTGGAATCAAATCAGAATGCTTTGTAAGTCACGTTGATGCTCAACACATTCAGAAAAAGACGTTGCAAACTTCAACTTCACAATCTGAATGCAATCAGCTGCATGCACAAATGTCTAATATATTACTTTTATGTTCTATGAATGCTCTGTCTCAATTGCTAGCTAATTTCTTCCACCTATATAAACCTATGAACCACACCAATCTACAGACATAACAAACACTGATATCTTCTTCTACCATCATCCAATAATTATTTGCAAAACATGGCTGCCTTCAACAACAATGTCTTTCTCATGGCTTCCATCTTCATTATAGGAGCCTTGGCTTCTCACGCCATGGCACGCTACACCCTTCCTGAAGCAGTCGTGCGTCTAAGGCACGAGCAATGGATGACTCGTTACGGACGAGTCTACAACACTCCCACCGAAAAGGAGACTCGCTTCCGCATTTTCAAAGACAATGTAGCATTTATCGACTCTTCCAATGCAGGGGGGAACAAGTCTTACAAGCTGGGAGTCAATCAGTTTGCGGATTTGACTAACGAGGAGTTCAAATCCACTAGGAACGGATTCAAGGGACACATGTGTTCTCCACAACATGGAACTTTCAGGTACGAAAATGTGAGCGCGGTTCCGAAAACAATGGATTGGAGGAAGAAGGGAGCAGTCACTCCTATCAAAGACCAAGGTCAGTGCGGAAGCTGCTGGGAGTTCTCTGCGGTGGGAGCAATGGAAGGAATCCATCAGCTCAGTACCGGAAAATTGGTGTCCCTTTCAGAGCAAGAATTGGTCGATTGTGACACCAAGGGAGATGACCAAGGATGCAGCGGCGGGTTGATGGATGATGCGTTCAAGTTCATCATTCAAAACAAGGGCTTGACCACCGAGACCAACTACCCTTACGACGCTGCTGATGGAACGTGTAATGCTAACAAAGAAGGAAGTAGTGCGGCTAAGATTATGGGATACGAAGATGTGCCGGCCAACAACGAGGCAGCGTTGATGAAGGCAGTGGCGAACCAACCGATTTCTGTTGCGATTGATGCTGGAGATTCATCGTTCCAATTCTACTCTAGCGGGATCTTCACTGGAGAATGTGGAACTGAACTAGACCATGGGGTGACGGCAGTTGGGTATGGAGAGCGCGGTGGGATGAAGTACTGGTTGGTGAAGAACTCATGGGGAGCACAGTGGGGAGAAGCCGGATACATCCGGATGCAGAGAGATGTTACTGCTAAAGAAGGTCTCTGCGGCATAGCGATGCAGGCTTCATATCCTACTGCTTAATATTGTTGGAGCATACATGCAAATTAATTATCCTTGTAGTTAAATAATTGTTTGTGCCTAATTGTCCTGTTTTTTAAATGATCCTTATGATGTATATATGCATCTCTGTACTTAATGTAATATAAAGTTCCCATATTCCATTGTTTCTACCATTCTTGATCGTCTATGTATATGCTGATGAACCAATAGTAGGCCTAACAAGCCAACCGCAAATCATATAGATCATAAGTAGAAGACAAGAAAGAGTATGATCACTACTTACATACTGAAACATTGTTCATACACAGAAATGCTGAACATAATAATGAGAAAACGACCTCTCTTTCTTCATGAAAAGCACCACAATTTCTTTGTTCATCAAAAGCAACAGGAGCATCAAGGGAATCTCTCGCAGGACAGGAACTGCAACCATATCAGTCTTAAGTTGTCTTTAAGCAAGTCACATACGTATTCAGAGTCCACTTCCTGTTCCTGAACCACAAACAAGGATAACCAGAACAAAGCCATTAATAGCTTTGTTCTGGTTTCATGTTTCTGAAACTCCAACATGAAACCAGAAAAGCTTTCCTGTGACTGTGATGCTCCTGAAACTACCCCTTTCAACTTAAAAAGAAGTTTCCTTTGCTGCTACCCCCATTCCTTGCATGAAACCAAATTGATCTACATCCCTTATTTTCAGTCGGAGGGATTTGTTTCTATAAGCTTTGTGGACTGTGTTCCTCAATGTTATGATTTTTTGAAGAACTTACTGTCAGAGCTGTCAAGATCCTCTTGAAGCATAGCATCAGCCAGATATCTACATCTTTATCGAGACACGATATATCCATTATCATCTGCCTCACTGGGTTCAATTCAACCTATAGTGAAGCTTTGACTAATTAGATAAATTAGAATGCCTGATGAACAAGAATAGCTTAACATCATTAAAGAATTTAAGAACAGATCTTTTGCAGCATACAGAAACATGCATGCCTTGTATAGTTGAAGGTTTTGTCTTCTTCGAGACTACATTTGCAGGAGCGAGCTTCACCAGGTTGTCTGCTATCAGACAACTGCGCATTGAGTAAATAAATCAGCAACTAATTGAATCATTTGATAAAAATCATATGATTTCAAACCGAAACAAGAAGTTATGAAGTACTAGCTTACTCGCGAAATTTAATATGCTCCTAATAACTAGATGGATCCTGGCAACGCAAGTACACAGACAGCAACACAAACAACACATGCAGCTTCACTGAAACTCGCAAGGACCGTCAGTTTCCCAAACATATCAAGGATGACACAGGCATGAGCAACTTCATAGATGCGAGCTTGCATTTGAAATGCCACTTGCTCATTTGAACACATTCACATGAATGAAAAGATGATTGATAGCAATTTTCGGATTCAAATAGACATCATCTCTGATTTCAATAGAAACAAGAAGTTATGAAGTACTAGCTTACTCGCGAAAAAGTATATCGCCAAAGCTAGCAACTAGTGAAGGCTTATTTATAAGTTTCAAACTCTGAGACCCCATTTCAGTCCTCAACATCTGGAAACAACAGAGCAAATCATTGAGAACAGAAGCTGCTATAGCATTCCAAGGATTGTTGTTCAAGTGCTTCTTTGCTACTAGTTCATCACTCTCTGCAAACACATGCAAAGTATGGAGATTATCACAATCTGCATCTTTCTAACCAAAACGTAACATGTAATGACTAATAAATCATAAAACCAAACCTTCAGATAGATGTTTGTTAACCAAGATAGAACGCTTCTCTCCTTATCGATGCTGAACAGACTCGACAGTATTCGGCTCGACACTAACATAAGGAGGAAACTGATGGTGGTCATCCATGCAAACCATCTACAAATACCATTTTTGGCATATATAATCTGGTCAGCTTTACGAATTCTTCAAAGCCATCAAACTTTCGAATTGAAAACAACAACTTACTGAATATATAGCTCATACACACTACATGCTGTACACAGCTACGAGAACATCAAGTTGGGCCGTCGTCTTAATGTTTCGCCCGGCACCAAAGTAATTGGGCCAGACCAACAGCATCTTGATGTTGTGGGCCACCCATGTGAGCATTAGGGTAGCTGTTGCTCATCTCATAGAAGTGAAGAGCGTCGTCCCTTTCCTCGGCTACTTCATTTCCGACCACACCCCGCCGTGATTAATAGACCGACGAGCATAGTTTCCAAAATGGCGTTCCTGCAAAATTAGACTCATCCCAAGGTCATATCAAGCTTCTCAGTCAACAATAGCCCGTTTATTTGGACACAAGTCAACGAAGTTTGGCGCTGATTTATTGAACTTATAAAGGGGCGGAAGCGCAGGATTCAGTCCACTTGTCACAGTCAGCCGATCCGAAATTTGTTGAATCGGAGTTCTGTTTGAACTTAAAGAGCTGGGGAGCTGATTTGCGATAGGCGGCCAGATCCTTAGGTGACGGTGAGAGCCAAGCATTGCGAGCTTGGTGATATCGACAAGATTGTAAAGATCTTCACTTGGTAGGGAGTTGACGATCTATCCGAGAAGAAGCTTGTGTAGAGGAATCCACTGGCGATGTTCAGGATTGGCAGTCCGGTTCTTCAGTTGTAGCGCATTGTGCTTGCCAAGCTCCATCAATATGCCCTTGTAAATCATTGCTAGCAAGGAAGGGTTCATACTGCAAATTCAGGTAATTGTTTGGATTTAGTTTGACGGAGAGTTGGGAGGTGATGAGATTGTGTATGTGTTTGTGTTGGGTGCCATGGTTGGTTATGTGCTCTGATACCATAAACTTTTGGAGAAATTGCTCACCTTCCCCTGAGTTATAGCAACACTATTTATAGATATATTGATTGAAAACGGAACGCTGTTACAACAAAGTTCAGAATTTTAAATATTTCCTAATCCTTATAGGTGACACCTGGTTGTTTGTTCCAAATATATGTGGGTCGGGTTGAATTGCAGTGTAAACTTGGTTTGCTGCATAGCGGAACACTGATTAGCAATTTTGGAAAGTGAACTTGCTTGTTCGGCTGCTGTATTTTTGAATTAACTGCACTTGCTTTTGATGGTTGTTGACTGATTTCAGGCTAGGTTTAGTTAATTATGTTTTTTCCCCTAATTTAGGATATAGAAGCCACATAACTCATAGTTTATATTCAAGCGGATTGTTTCAAAGTACGTTCTGTAGCTGGAGGAACTAGAGTGAATTTCTGTTTCATGACTTTCAAAGAACTGTAATGATAGGTTTGAAATGTTTCAGCTTTTGTCATCATGGTAGTTTAAGGACTAAGGAGTAACTGGATAGCTTTATTCCGAAGTGATTTGTTTGCTTTATTAATCTGTGGATGTCCTCTTGAGTACTGATGATGGTTGATGTGATCTGAAGAAGCACATTGATTACATCTGAATGATTAAATCGATTTCACCTTATACTTCTTTTCTGGGTCTTAGAAAAGACAATTAGAAATAGGTTTGAAGATGATTTTCTACTGAATCATCTCAATTCTCCTTTTTAGTGTGCTTCTGTTGTCTTTATGATCCATTTGTCTTGGTGCTAAATGGCATCATGCCTGTGATTATCAGCAATTTAAAAAAAAAAAAATTCATTTCCAGCATTTATGGTTTCCTGTGGTGGGTGCTATCCTATATATTCTATTAAGTTTACAGATGGCTTTAGTATCGCACTTTCTAGCATGTTTCTCTTTAAGATTGTGCCTTGTCACCAGAACTTCTGAGATCATCAAAATAAGTTGGTTACAAATTAAAGATCTAGATCACATCCATGTTCATCGCTTGTTCGTCGTAAGGTTTGAGGTGGGATGTATTAGGTGATATCTATTTGTTGAGAGGTAAGGAGGGTGTGTTGAAGTGTTCGTGGTGTGGTTTTATGTGTTTCTGCTTCTCTTTTATTTGCTTTTCAAGTAGTTTCTTGAAGGGAGTTGTTTTAGTAGACCAATTTAATCTGCTTCAACTTAAAAGTGATAACTTTTCACTTTCTTTTTTCGCCTTCAAGGTCATCTAGGCTGCTCTTGTTTTTCTGCTTTGACCATTGTTGACCATTTGTCAATTCTTACTTGCTAGCTGGTTTTCTGAATTTTACTAATATTGTCTCCGCACTCCATCTGCTAGTTTGAGATTAGTCATATCTGTAATTATATTCTCTTATCTGAGCTAAATAGACACTGTTCAGTATTAAAATTTCATTGTTGCTTGTCTCCCTAGTAGCTGCCCTTTCAACCTGTCCCACATTTAAAGGTCAATGGTTAAGTATTTTTAATGGTTTCCTTTGCTGAGAGTAATTGATCTTCATTGTGTCTTGCCCAATCATCATGGGAATGAGTCATAATTCTGCAATTACGTAGCTCTTTCAGTCAATTTTTTTGCTTACATATCTATCGATCATCATCAATCTTAGGAAATGTATACACATAACAATCATTTGTATTGTCTTTGTACGCTTAGCCTAGTTCTCTTTTTACTATAAAATTACCGTGTGAATCCAAATAGGTTTTGAGACATCTGGTTTGAGATATTTATCTAGTTTCATGATTTAGGATTCTGACTTCAACAAAGATAAAGCTTTTGTATACATGAGTGACTTTCTTCACTTGCTTCCCAGATTGGTCACGTTGAGAACAGTTTATGAACGACTTATCACAGGGTAAATGAGATTTGCTTCCAGTGGATCATTGTAAGTGTGTTTCCTATGCTGTGTATTAGCAAGCACATTATGGGCCAGTTATGCAGTAGACAACGTCACTACAGTGAAGCAGAGAATGAAGAGACTGGACAGGTGAATTGTTCATGGAATAATTTTATTTCATCTAATTCTCTTTATGATTTCGTTTTTGCTCCAAGTTCTATAATGTAGTGTAACAGTTGTCTATATTGTTTTTCAGGCAGCAGAGATTGAAAGGCGGATAGAGCAAGAGACAAAGGCAGAAAAGCACATTCAGAAACTGCTGTTACTTGGTATCCTCTTCTAGACCTTTGCACTAGTTAAGCCAAATGTAGGAATTTGTAAATTTAAAAAAGGCTGCTGATGAATTGATTTGTTCGACCTTTTGGTACAGGTACTGGAGACTCAGGAAAGTCCACAATTTTTAAGCAGGTAAGACATACATACTATCAGTCCCTCGTTTTTTCTGTTCATCACTCTTGTAATACATTTTTCCTGTTGTTACTTGGTGCAGATAAAGCTTTTGTTTCAAAGTGGTTTCGATGAATCAGAGCTAAAGAACTACGTCTCAGTTGTACATGCCAATGTCTATCAGACTATAAAAGTATGCAATATTTCAAAGGGTGTGTTGGTTATTTCCCTTTGTGGACAATGTAGAGAATGTGTTGAATCACTAAATATGTTGTATGTCGAAGTAATTTTGAAAGGACATCAATGTGTTTCTCTTACAGATATTGCATGATGGTTCTAATGAATTGGCGCAAAATGAAGAGTCGTCGTCCAAGTATATTATATCCGTGGAAAATAAGGTTTGTATCCATGGAACTTGTTGTATTTATATAATCCACTCAAGCCAATGTCTACTCTTGGATTTCAATCGTTTCAATCTTCCAGGCAATTGGAGAGAGATTATCAGAAATCGGAAGCCAGTTGAATTATCCACGGCTTACTACGGAGATTGCACAGGACATAGAAACTCTTTGGAAAGATCCTGCCGTTCAGGTAGTTTCATCATCTAAAATGAATTCAAGCCATCGTTCTGACATTATTCCTGAAGACATGAACCTATATTTGCAGGAAACTTATTCCAGGGGTAATGAGCTTCAAGTTCCGGATTGCACACATTACTTCATGGAAAATTTGCAAAGATTGTCTGATGCAAATTACTTGCCAACTAAGGTATCTAAATTTGGTAAATCTTCGTCCATTTTTGTAGCCAAACATTAAGTTTTCAAATGTCATGCGATTGTTATATGACAATTTGTATGCTTCTGTGATCCATATAAATTGGTAGTAGAAATGTCTGGTCAACAAGCTGTTTTTATATCATTACTGCTCTTATGTTTTCACATTGTCTTAACATTGGCACAATAATTGTTAAAGCCCTAATTTTCTACTAAGGTATTTATTCTTCATCCGATGATTTCTATTCTGATTCTTGTCTGAGCTATCTCTCGTTTAGCTATCTCAATGCATTGTTAAATATTTCTGATCTTGCAGGAAGATGTTCTTCATGCAAGAGTTCGAACGACTGGTGTGGTTGAGATACAATTCAGGTTTCTATATGCTATATATTGCTTACTGACTTTTTTGGTTTGTTCTAGGAAAGCCGATAGTTCCATCATTTAGCTCTTCTGAACTGCTCATAATCAAATTCAAGCTACTTATACTTCAACTTCATATGAATTGAACATCCCGAACATTGCACTTCTACTTTAGCTTCCCATCTTTATGATGGCCCGAGAAGCTCAGATTCTGTATCTTTGCAGCCCTGTCGGAGAGAGCAAGAAAAGTGGTGAAGTATATAGACTTTTTGATGTTGGTGGTCAGAGAAACGAGAGGCGAAAGTGGATTCATCTCTTTGAAGGAGTTACGGCTGTGATATTTTGTGCTGCCATTAGTGAGTAAGATACCTTCTAACTCCACTCGTCTTATTTATTAAGTTAAAAGTTAAAACACATTTTTCATTTGGTGTAAAACACGTTTCAGTCCTCATCCGCCATGTTTCTTCTTTAACCCATTTGTGAAACAAACCACAGTCTAACACAACGTTACAGGAAGTTAATATGATATATGGAACTGGTAGCTCCTCTTTCTGATCCAAACTGCATTGAACATAAACATGGCTAGCTTTATTAAGGTTTGGTTTGGCACGTGGAAAGTTGAATCCTGACGAAGTGGTTTTTGAGAGAACTTTCTCGTTGCCATCTAAATTCCATCCAACTTTCTACCTGCCAATCCAAGCGTAATCATCGTTTTGATTTCCAGTTGTCCATTTGGGTGCTGACAGCAAATGCTGGGTTATGGCCACTTATGGACTCGAAATGAGATTCTTTGTACACATTATGTTATGTGTAACAACCCGCTTTTAATGTGGTTCATCGAATGTTGTAGGTACGATCAAACACTCTTCGAAGATGAACATAAGAACCGTATGATGGATACAAAGGAGTTATTCGAGTGGGTTCTCAAGCAACCATGTTTCGAGGTTTTTTTCTCTTCTCTTGCACCCCAACTTATCTCCATCATACTTATTTTGTTACTAGAGACTAGCTCTCATGCACTGCTCAGAATCTCATGTGGATCCTTCACTTCTCTTTTGGAGCAGAAAACATCCTTCATGTTGTTTCTAAACAAGTTTGATCTTTTCGAGAAGAAGATTGCGAAAGTAAGTCTCCCCAGCACTTATATATGTAATCTCGCTCCATGCCAAGTTGACCAAACCTTTGTATAAACTGTACTTGCCAACTCTGAACAGGTTCCACTCAATGCATGCGAGTGGTTCAAGGATTACCAGCCGGTATTGTCGGGAAAACAAGAGGTGGAGCATGCATACGAGTAAGCCTTATTACTGTATTTCATTGCTTATGCTCAGTTATCATTGCTATATAGATCTGTTAATTACCGAGTCTATGTATTTTTCCTTAAGGTTTGTGAAGAAGAAGTTTGAGGAGCTGTATTTCCAAAGCACAAGCCCGGATCGGGTGGACCGAGTGTTCAAAATCTATAGAACCACTGCACTTGATCAGAAGCTTGTGAAGAAGACATTCAAGTTGGTGGACGAGACATTGCGACGAAGGAATCTGTTTGAAGCCGGCTTGCTGTAACTCGATTGATGTCCATATGATAGGCGTGGGGTGGATACGGTGTAAAATTGGTGTTAAAAAGGGGATGACTAGTTATTTGAAAAATTTCATCATTGTTTGATCATACTGATTATTGACAATGGCTTCAACTTTGGTAATGGGGTCTGGAGTTGGTTATAAATCAACTCTTATTTATTAAAGCTGTTTATGGACTCTTAATTAACAGTATTAAGTATATAGTAAGAGTTATTTATATTTATGTTATGTTTGGTAATAAGAATTATGATTCGTAAGAAAGTGAAATTAGAATAGTATAAAATAATTGAGTTGAAGTTGGAAGGAATTCTGCAAAGAATGTAAAAACAAACTTTATTTTCCTATTCGGTAGATAGAGAAATATGATTTCAATTAGAATCCTTTTATTCAAATTTTCATTCATAATATTTTTTTACTCCAACTCAACATATTTACATTAATCTTTTTATTAGAAATTATGATTCCTAATTGCCAAACATAGCATTAATTAGTGTTTCTTTCATTGCCAACTGCTGTTGATTGCTATACATGGGCTTGTTTGCTCTCAAAATTACTTGGTCGGGATGTAACTCTGCTGTCCTGTCGGGTAAATGTTCGAATTTCATTCAATTTTCGACCTGTAAAATTCAGTCCTCTATTGAATCTATTGTGTTTGATGATTTTGTACCATTAATTCTGTTGTGAAATATAAGTAGAGGTAGCTTATCTGTTCAGCCAGTGTTCTGTGAACTTCAACCCCCTGTTGGAATGAAAGTCACTTGAACACCTCTCTGTGAGAATGAATGTCACTCGAAGAGTACTATAAATATTGCGGAATAAACCGACTTACTCTACTACATTTTTACATATTTTTTACTTAAAATTAAGAGTTATGTATAGTTTTAATTTATTGATTAGTGTTTAGAATATAGTGTTAAGAATATTAGTCTTAACTTTTGAGTTTTATGATTTATTAATTATTTGAATGTATGCTTAAGAACTAGAGTACTAGGAATTTGGTTGTGAGTATGACTTTAAATGTAATGTATGAAGGTAAAAAGGTTAGGATTGAATTTTTATAAGTTTATTACATATCAATTGTGATAAAGTTAGTTTTTTTTAGCGACAACATATTATTATGTGCATAGCGGCAAGATTGACACCCCCTATAGCAGCAATGTTGACAACGTCCAGTCTTTTGTGGTTTCTTCACTTCTTGACCCGTCCTAACTCGTTTATTGATAGGGCTAGAATTTGTAGCAGTTATATATTCTTTTTATGCATGTTTTAAGTGATTATTAGTATGTTCGCACTTCATTTCTCTACGATTTTGTGTTTTGGCATCATGTGTATAGATCCGTTCATTTGGACCGTTTGGGTCCATTTGATGTTTTCTTTGTAGTATTTGTCACCTATAGGTACTATGGAGATAGGTGATCTGACTATGAAGCCAAGGACGTGGTGTGGAGAACGATTGGAGTTCGAATGGAAAGTCGAGAAAGAAAATGGCACAGCAGAGGGACTGCACGGAAAATGTCAAGGAGCTCGGCCTCAAAACAAGCGCACGGCGTGCACCACTGCACGTCGTTCCCCTCTTTTTACAATGTGGAATCTTGAAGAACAGAAGGTGCACGACGTGCACCACTACACGCCGTTCCCTTCTTTGTGATACGCGAAACGAAGAAGGCCGTGCACCATCCAAATCCGGCTGCTACCTATAAAGGGGAATTTTTTAAGAAAGAGAACT
Organism: Linum usitatissimum; assembly: GCA_030674075.2. Taxonomy (NCBI): domain Eukaryota; kingdom Viridiplantae; phylum Streptophyta; class Magnoliopsida; order Malpighiales; family Linaceae; genus Linum; species Linum usitatissimum. The sequence goes on from JAUJYP020001374.1 coordinate 6,535,879, forward strand.
TCTTCCCCAACTTCATTTTTTCCAATTTTTTCCGAGTTTTTTCTGCAAAAATCAACACCAAACCTCCTCTAAAGGCTCAATTGAAGATCCAAAGGAACTCCTATCAAGGATTGAAGCTAAGATTGAAGATAGAAGACCAAAAGCAAAGATTGAAGGAAGAACAAGCCGTTTTCTCTTCATCAAGATGATGGTTAGGGTTTCTTTTGATTTGTTTTCTTCTAGCATCATGAGTAGCTAATTCCTTGGAGATTTTTGGTTGAGATGTAGGAACTGAGCTATGATATCTGTTTTGAATGTTTAAGAACAACGATTGTGGATGTTTGAATTGTAATGAAAGATTCCCTCGTTTGATTGGTTTTCAACCTAATTCTTGTTACGGCTAGAATTAGGTCAAATTTATGAAATTCTTTGTTCATGATAGACTTAGGAATTCATAAGATTGTCGATCGAGGATAGAATTAAGTTATCGGTGGGATAAACCGATAACCTAATTCTACCTTTTGTGTTTCTTCCAAATTTAACATTAGTCATCTTCTAATTGGAGGGCGCTCTGATTTGCACCCAATGGACCAAGTTGGGTGTAGTTATCAGTAGTATAGGCGTTGATGGACCAAGTTAACGCTACTTCCAATTACTAGTGATTTCTTTTAATTTCGGAAGAACACCTTATCACTTTGTAGAACTTCTCGGTGTTCATTACCGGCTAGCCTGATTAAGGTTATTTCTACCTTAGTTGGGAAGCTTGTAGTGATAATCCACGTGCATGATCGTGCCGCAGATTCATACGAGTGATAGGAGGAATCGTTTTATTCAATTCAAGTCCATATTCGTTCGTTTTGAATGCATTTAAGAAGTTGAGCTTGATGACTTATCTCTTCCAAGAACTCAGTTTCTCCATTTGAATCAATCCTTAATTTATAGTTTAATTTAATCATTAGAATCATTAGCAACCAAACCAATTCTGTTAGTCTAAACCGTGTTGGCGAGTTTGAGTACAAACATAACGAGAGGGACCCTTGGACAAAAACGACACTTGTGTTGTCGGAAAAACTTCACAGTTATTTTGGCGATCATCTATGTATGCCCGTATTGTTCCGAATAGTGCCTTAACATCGTCATAAACCTGAAATCTTACAAAAACACTCCACAATGACATCAAAAGGACCCCGAACCGGCCCGAGATACTAAAACGAGATAGAAAGCTAGAAATGTATAGAAACACCCTAAACTTCTACCCAAACTATACAGATATACATGGAATGTTGCTTAAATAAGGGCGATGAACATGGAAAATCAAGTGTCATCACTAATACGATCATTTTACAGGCTCGCTATATCGTTGTTATGTCCACCTTACGAGTAGTTGAATTCATCATTGTTATGTCCAGTTTACCACTCTTTTATGTCGATGATATATACACTTTACGAGTCTGTTATGCGTTTTTGTTATGTCTTTTTAATAGGCTCATTATATCGATTTCATATGTAAATTGTTATATCCACGTTATTTCATTATTACATCATTGTTATGTCATTATTATATTCAGTTTACGTGAGAAGAGTAGAGAGAGGAGAGAAAAAAATGTTGAAAGAGAGAGAAAAAAATTTAAATCCCCATTATACTCCTGATAAAATTCCATTTGTCAGATTAAAATTGACGAAAATGATTTTGGACCGTTAAATTAACTGTCTGATTGATCCAAGAAAATAGGCTTTCGGATCATTAGCATTTGCGTTTTCTTTTCAATAAATTACACGTGCAAATGAACGTGTACCATGCATATAAGTATACGAATTATAATTCTTGTTGCCAAATCTAGCCCTAGTAATACGGAAATTGATATCTTTAGCAGGAGTGGGGGCAGCATGGAAGGCGGAAGACGTGGAAGAGGGATCTACTGTTGCCATCTTTGGCCTTAAAGCCGTAGGCCTTGCGGTACCTTTTTCGTACTATCTATCTTGGTCACTTCGTTGGCCGGCTATACGACATGTTTTTCTGATTTGGTTATTTCGTTCCAAGTCCGTATATAAATTATTTTGTATTAATTTTGACTATTGTGTATAATGAACCGTCTCAGGTTGCAGAAGGAGCAAGGATCGGGGAGCATCCAAAATCATAGGGGTCGATTTGAATCCCGCAAAGTTCGAGTTAGGTACATAAACATTATGACGGACTTGATCAATTGAATTTTTCCTTACCCGTCAATTTGTAACAATGGTTTCAAAATTGCATATGCAATTTGCAGGGAAGAAATTCGGGATAACTGACTTCGTCAACCCTACAATTATCGAGGAAAAGTGTGTAAGCGAGGTTAGCACCATCCTTATAAAAACCTTATAATTACTCGCGGATCTGAAAAGGTTTAATGGGTTAGAGGTAAGACATTTTCAGAATTTGAAATACAGTGATCCACATATTAAAAAATGTCAATTGACAAGAAAAAATGTTAATGGAAATGGTGGGTTGTATCGCCGTGACATAAGAGAGGCTCCTTCTAAATTCGCTGCTATTTATAGTGGTATTTGCTCAATCAGATTTTGATATATTAAGAGCTTAGTGATGCCACAATTTCACGTATGTTGCGGCGTAACGTAAGTGATAAAGGAGCTGATTATTGCTTTGAATGTATTGGTTTGGCTGGCGCTTTGTCTAGCAGTAGAGAGGTATTTTACTTGGTACATACCTCATCTAAACCTGCACCAGTCATGGGATAAATATATTTTTGAGGATTTGAAGCCCAAAACTGGCATTCCAATGCTTGCACAGAAATACGTGGACAAGATAAATATATTTCCGAACACTGTAGGTCCTCGGTAATAAATAGAGGCTGTCAAAGCAGTTTTATTTCAAGATTGCGTATACATATATATAATCGGTATAACCAAAACTAATCTTAATTTTTAGCAAACTTCTTCTGCAAATCAGCCACGACATTCTCATCCAACTGGAACGCCTTGGTCAAAACATCAGGGTTAACTGGCGGATTCGAGCCGAACACTGCATTAGCTATGGTGATAACGCCTGGATTTTGGCTGCTCAATCCGGCGAATGCCACAGCAGGAGCTTTGTCAACGTTGAACTGGAAATGGATGAGTCCGATCGGGAAAACAAACACATCACCCGGGTACAACACCTTGCTTATGAGACGATTATCCGGGTTGGAAGTAACGAACCCGACATAGAGTATGCCTTGTTGAACAACCAAGATCTCTGTACCACGAGGATGTATGTGGGGCGGGTTAAGCCCTCCGTTGGGAGCGTAGTCAAGACGAGCCAAGGAGATACCTAAGGTGTTGAGACCCGGAATTTGGTCAACATTCAGAAGAGTGACGTTTGAACCCACTTGGTTAGATGTGTCTCTGGGGACGTTGAGTCCTTTAAAGGAAAAGTTCTCTGCTTTAGCCTGCATGGGATCTTTGCAGAACTTGCCGTTCACAAATACTCCATATTTAGGATCATCAACAGCGACACAAAAGTCCTGAAGAGGGCTTGGATCGTAGGCAAAGCACAACGAAGACAGCGCCAAGAGGCACCCAACTGCTCCAAGGATGAAATGAGAGCCTTTGATCATCATTATTTCAAACTGATGCTGGGGGCTCCCAATGATATTTTGTTTGGATGTTAGTTATACTACTGAATGTTGATTGCTATGGATATTGATGAATGGTGAAGCATAGGCAACACCTATTTATACAAGAGATGATCATCATGAGGGAACAAGTCTATCACGTACCAAGTCACTGTGGCTTCTGGAATGGTAATTTTTTTTAATTTCTTCCAACTAATCTCAACAACTCATCATCTTGTTTAATCTTTCAACTATATGAATGTTTCCTGCATTTTGACCAAGTTTGTTTCTTTTGCGTTATTATATAACATATAACCTAACCTTATCATTTTACTACGTTTGTGACATATTCTTTGAAATATATAGAGAGGATAATGTGATCGGGTATCCAAGATGTACAAGACAGTACAAGATGCCGCATCATTATATCGTCCATTTTTGTAACTTTGAATTAAGTTTGAATTAAATATATTATTTCATATTAAATCGTTCCAAATAATATGATAAAATCATTAGGCCGCAAATATACCATCAACGAGTTAATATATAACAAAGTTCTAAAATTTAAAGTGAAATGAGAGGTAAGTTCAAACTAGTCTTTGCCCAATCTAATGCATGGTGAACGCAGACACATTTGTCCTATACGTTGTATTGGGCCATATTCCGTTGGATGCATTACAATTGGGCCCGAATGGGCCTGTGATAAGGGTATGGCAACTCCACGGGTTAGAATTTAGCAGGCCTTTGTCTCATCACCCTACCCAAAATTTTAATCAATCAATACCGCAGTCATCAAACGAAATTTGAGCTGTCAGATCAAAATTCTTTGATCCAACGACTGATATCCCAGGGACAAAATTACTATAATGAACTGTCACAGGTTGCAGAGAGAGCAAGAATAAGGGGAGCATCCAAAATTTTAGGGGTCTATTTAAATCCAGGAAAGTTCGAGTTAGGTACGAAACATTATGATACATAAAATCCTTTTTTTTTCTTACCCGTAATTTCATAACAATAGCATTATTATTAATTTCACAATTGATAAGAAATTTGCAGGGAAGAAATTTGGGATAATTGATTTCGTCAACTCTACAACAACGGGAAAGCGTGTAAGCAAGGTTACCATGGTCATTTTGAAAAAACCTATTTTGATATATGAAGATGAGAATCTGACGATGTTAGTGATGGCACGTATATGCGGTACATACATAGGTGATAAAGGAAATGACGGATGGGGGAGCTGATTATTGCTTTGAATGTATTGGTTTGGCTTCATAGATGCTCCAAGATATCCCCATTCAACTGAAACGCTTTGGTTAAAATATTCAGATTGATGGAAGGGCCTGAGCCGAATATTGTATTAGCTATGGTGATGACTTCCGGGTTTTGGTTGCTCAATCCGAAAAATGCCACAACTGGAGCTCTATCGATATTGAGCTGAAAATGGACTAGTCCAATCGAGAAAACAAACACGTCACCGGAGTAAAGCACCTTGCTGATGAGATGATTATTCGGGTTAGAAGTAACAAACCCGACGTAGAGTTTTCCCTAAATGACAACCAAAATATCGGTGCCACGAGGGTGATTGTTGGGTGGGTTGAGTCCTCCGTTGGGAGCATAGTTGAGACGAGCTAAAGAAATTCCCAAGGTGTTGAGCCCTGGAATCTAGTCGACATTAAAAAGAGTGACGTTCGAACCCACATTGTTGGAGGATGTGCTTCTCGGAACGTTGAGTCCATTGAAGGAGAAGTCATCTGCATTAACCTACATGAGATCCTCGCAGAACTTTTCGTTAACAAGCACTCCATGTTTAGGATCATCAATGGCGTCGCAAGAGTCCTAAAATGAGCTGGGATCGTAGGCAAAGCACAACGAAAACATCGCCAAGAGGCACCCAATTGCTCCCAGGAAGTAAGAGCCTTTCATCATCATAATTTCGAACTATATATAAAAGTTGTCGCTAACCATAAGTTGGTTCTTTTGAATGGAGTTGTAGTTGTGTGTTATTGCTTGTTGTTGTTGTTGTTGTGGTTGTGGATGATGAACTGGGAAGCGTAGGCTACATGTATTTATAATTAAAGGGACAAAGGTGGTCAGAATTCTTAATTTGTATTAAAATAGTTATTGTTCTTATTAATTATGTAGAGATCTTCATCAGTTACTATATATATTTATTTATTGATGCAAATCTTTTGTATTAAAATAATAGTTATTAATCTTATTTGTGTAACAGCTCAATATTATTATGTAGAGTAATTATTTGCGCCGAAACCCCACACCCATCCCTTTCCCAGAAGTTGCTCAAACCTCTGGTCTTTCATTAGCTAATTAAATAAATGATCATCATTCGACCGTTACAATGTTCTAATGTAATTATAAGCAATAAGTTGTTGATTAGATTGATGATCATGGTTTGTTTTGATATTTCATCGTCAAACTAGTTCTATTATAACGAGTTAAGTGACCGAGGATAGAAGTCAACTATGACGATGATTATCTCTACTCTTTGATAAGAGGTTGAGAGTCGACCAGTAGACATACAAATTTATCTAGAAGTAGTTTTTTTTGCGAAGAAGAGAAAAACATTACACATATATTTGTTTATGGATGTGATGGCATATATGGAAACCCAATTCCTCTTAAAACGAGTTCTCGATGCTCGTAGCTATTGAGAACTCGTTTTCAGCTGTTATTATGATGCTGCCGTATTCAAATTTCAGACTAGTCCCCTGCGTTGTTTCAGTTACTTGAAACTTCCCTTTATCTCTGTCGTTACGAATCATTCAAGTCTTCAAACATTTTTTTGCTAGTGAACCCAGAAGTGTCGTGTATTATTGACTGGCGGGCTTGCAACGGGGGGAGGCTCCCACGATAATAGTTAGGTGGTTTGCCATACTTGTACTTCCACATCGTCACCATTTGAGTGTAAGTGTTGAGGATCATATTTCGATTTTCGATGGTACCCTGTTTTATTTAAGCCTACCGCAACTTGCGATATGCAGCCTTTTCCTCCTTTGACCTCTATGGTCGTCCTACGTGTCCATTTGAATGAAAAATGCTAACTGGAAAATAAATTCAAGATTTGTACCAACATGGTTATCAATATGATGTCGGAGGTTGAACCGATGAAGGTAATGGATTATATAATATTCAATAGTTCAGCCCTCTTTACAAAAAAAATAAGAGGTTATTTTGTAATAGGCTGAATGGGTAATACATGTAAAATTTTTAACTACGTTTGATCATAATTTATAGGGGCTACCATAATGAAACTTGATTTTTTAGCCATTCCCAACATGCACGTTAAATATTAGTCGATTTGAAATTTTTGAAATTTTCTTGTGAAAATGGTCAATTTCCATAGGTTAACCCCTTTGGAAATTGACAATTTTGACATGAAAATTGAAATTTTTTAAATTGGCTAATATTTGACATATATGTTGGGAATGACTAAAAATTGAGGTTTCACCATGTTAAGCCATTCAAATAATAGCCAAATGAAGTTAAAAATATTTTTCAACATGCTAAAATAACACCGAGTAAAATTGATTTTTAACTACGTTTGATCATTATTTATAGGGTTTACCATAATTAAACTTAATTTTTTAGCCATTTCCAATATTTATGTTAAATATTACTCGATTTGAAAATTTTGAAATTTTCTTATGAAAATGGTCAATTTCCATAGGTTAACCTCTTTGAAAATTGATAATTTTGACATCAAAATGAAATGTTTTAACTTGGCTAATATTTGTCATGCATGTTTGGAATGGCTAAAAATTGAAGTTTCACCATGTTAATCCCTTCAAATAATAGCCAAATGAATTTAAAAACATTTTTTAACATGCTAAATTAACACTAAGTAAAATTGATTTTTAACTACGTTTGATCATTATTTATAGGGTTTACCATAATAAAACTTAATTTTTTAGTCATTCCCAACATGCATGTCAAATATTAGTCGATTCAAAATTTTTGAAATTTTCTTGTGAAAATGGTCAATTTCCATAGGTTAACCCCTTTGGAAATTGACAATTTTGACATGAAAATTGAAAATTTTTAAATTGGCTAATATTTGACATATATGTTGGGAATGACTAAAAATTGAGGTTTCACCATGTTAAGCAATTCAAATAATAGCCAAATGAAGTTAAAAATATTTTTCAAGATGCTAAAATAACATAGAGTAAAAGTGATTTTTAACTACGTTTGATCATTATTTATAGGGTTTACCATAATTAAGCATATTTTTTAGCCATTTCCAATATTTATCTTAAATATTAGTCGATTTGAACTTTTTGAAATTTTCTTATGAAAATGGTCAATTTCCATAAGTTAACCTCTTTGGAAATTGATAATTTTGACATCAAAATGAAATGTTTTAACTTGGCTAATATTTGTCATGCATGTTTGGAATGGCTAAAAATTGAAGTTTCACCATGTTAATCCCTTCGAATAATAGCCAAATGAAGTTAAAAACATTTTTTAACATGCTAAACTAACATTAGGTAAAATTGATTTTTAACTACGTTTGATCATTATTTATAGGGCTTACCATAATAAAGCTTGATTTTTAGTCATTCCCAACATGCATGTCAAATATTAGTCGATTCAAAATTTTTGAAATTTTCTTGTGAAAATGGTCAATTTCCATAGGTTAACCCCTTTGGAAATTGACAATTTTGACATGAAAATTGAATTTTTTTAAATTGGCTAATATTTGACATATATGTTGGGAATGACTAAAAATTGAGGTTTCACCATGTTAAGCCATTCAAATAATAGCCAAATGAAGTTAAATATATTTTTCAACATGCTAAAATAACACCGAGTAAAATTGATTTTTAACTACGTTTGATCATTATTTATAGGGTTTACCACAATTAAACTTAATTTTTTAGCCATTTTCAATATGCATGTTAAATATTAGTCGATTTGAAATTTTTGAAATTTTCTTATGAAAATGGTCAATTTCCATAGGTTAACCTCTTTGGAAATTGATAATTTTGACATCAAAATGAAATGTTCTAACTTGGCTAATATTTGTCATGCATGTTTGGAATGGCTAAAAATTGAAGTTTCACCATGTTAATCCCTTCAAATAATAGCCAAATGAAGTTAAAAACATTTTTTAACATGCTAAACTAACACTAAGTAAAATTGATTTTTAAGTACGTTTGATCATTATTTATAGGGCGTACCATAATAAAACTTGATTTTTTAGTCATTCCCAACATGCATGTCAAATATTAGTCGATTCAAAATTTTTAAAATTTTCTTGTGAAAATGGTCAATTTCCATAGGTTAACCCTTTTGGAAATTGACAATTTTGACATGAAAATTGAAAATTTTTAAATTGGCTAATATTTGACATATATGTTGGGAATGACTAAAAATTGAGGTTTCACCATGTTAAGCCATTCAAATAATAGCCAAATGAAGTTAAAAATATTTTTCAACATGCTAAAATAACACCGAGTAAAATTGATTTTTAACTACGTTTGATCATTATTTATAGGGTTTACCATAATTAAACTTAATTTTTTTAGCCATTTCCAATATTTATGTTAAATATTACTCGATTTGAAAATTTTGAAATTTTCTTATGAAAATGGTCAATTTCCATAGGTTAACCTCTTTCAAAATTGATAATTTTGACATCAAAATGAAATGTTTTAACTTGGCTAATATTTGTCATGCATGTTTGGAATGGCTAAAAATTGAAGTTTCACCATGTTAATCCCTTCAAATAATAGCCAAATGAATTTAAAAACATTTTTTAACATGCTAAACTAACACTAAGTAAAATTGATTTTTAACTACGTTTGATCATTATTTATAGGGTTTACCATAATAAAACTTAATTTTTTAGTCATTCCCAACATGCATGTCAAATATTAGTCGATTCAAAATTTTTGAAATTTTCTTGTGAAAATGGTCAATTTCCATAGGTTAACCCCTTTGGAAATTGACAATTTTGACATGAAAATTGAAAATTTTTAAATTGGCTAATATTTGACATATATGTTGGGAATGACTAAAAATTGAGGTTTCACCATGTTAAGCAATTCAAATAATAGCCAAATGAAGTTAAAAATATTTTTCAAGATGCTAAAATAACATAGAGTAAAAGTGATTTTTAACTACGTTTGATCATTATTTATAGGGTTTACCATAATTAAGCATATTTTTTAGCCATTTCCAATATTTATCTTAAATATTAGTCGATTTGAAATTTTTGAAATTTTCTTATGAAAATGGTCAATTTCCATAAGTTAACCTCTTTGGAAATTGATAATTTTGACATCAAAATGAAATGTTTTAACTTGGCTAATATTTGTCATGCATGTTTGGAATGGCTAAAAATTGAAGTTTCACCATGTTAATCCCTTCGAATAATAGCCAAATGAAGTTAAAAACATTTTTTAACATGCTAAACTAACATTAGGTAAAATTGATTTTTAACTACGTTTGATCATTATTTATAGGGCTTACCATAATAAAGCTTGATTTTTAGTCATTCCCAACATGCATGTCAAATATTAGTCGATTCAAAATTTTTGAAATTTTCTTGTGAAAATGGTCAATTTCCATAGGTTAACCCCTTTGGAAATTGACAATTTTGACATGAAAATTGAAAATTTTTAAATTGGCTAATATTTGACATATATGTTGGGAATGACTAAAAATTGAGGTTTCACCATGTTAAGCCATTCAAATAATAGCCAAATGAAGTTAAATATATTTTTCAACATGCTAAAATAACACCGAGTAAAATTGATTTTTAACTACGTTTGATCATTATTTATAGGGTTTACCACAATTAAACTTAATTTTTTAGCCATTTTCAATATGCATGTTAAATATTAGTCGATTTGAAATTTTTGAAATTTTCTTATGAAAATGGTCAATTTCCATAGGTTAACCTCTTTGGAAATTGATAATTTTGACATCAAAATGAAATGTTCTAACTTGGCTAATATTTGTCATGCATGTTTGGAATGGCTAAAAATTGAAGTTTCACCATGTTAATCCCTTCAAATAATAGCCAAATGAAGTTAAAAACATTTTTTAACATGCTAAACTAACACTAAGTAAAATTGATTTTTAACTACGTTTGATCATTATTTATAGGGTTTACCATAATAAAACTTAATTTTTTAGTCATTCCCAACATGCATGTCAAATATTAGTCGATTCAAAATTTTTGAAATTTTCTTGTGAAAATGGTCAATTTCCATAGGTTAACCCCTTTGGAAATTGACAATTTTGACATGAAAATTGAAAATTTTTAAATTGGCTAATATTTGACATATATGTTGGGAATGACTAAAAATTGAGGTTTCACCATGTTAAGCAATTCAAATAATAGCCAAATGAAGTTAAAAATATTTTTCAAGATGCTAAAATAACATAGAGTAAAAGTGATTTTTAACTACGTTTGATCATTATTTATAGGGTTTACCATAATTAAGCATATTTTTTAGCCATTTCCAATATTTATCTTAAATATTAGTCGATTTGAACTTTTTGAAATTTTCTTATGAAAATGGTCAATTTCCATAAGTTAACCTCTTTGGAAATTGATAATTTTGACATCAAAATGAAATGTTTTAACTTGGCTAATATTTGTCATGCATGTTTGGAATGGCTAAAAATTGAAGTTTCACCATGTTAATCCCTTCGAATAATAGCCAAATGAAGTTAAAAACATTTTTTAACATGCTAAACTAACATTAGGTAAAATTGATTTTTAACTACGTTTGATCATTATTTATAGGGCTTACCATAATAAAGCTTGATTTTTAGTCATTCCCAACATGCATGTCAAATATTAGTCGATTCAAAATTTTTGAAATTTTCTTGTGAAAATGGTCAATTTCCATAGGTTAACCCCTTTGGAAATTGACAATTTTGACATGAAAATTGAAAATTTTTAAATTGGCTAATATTTGACATATATGTTGGGAATGACTAAAAATTGAGGTTTCACCATGTTAAGCCATTCAAATAATAGCCAAATGAAGTTAAATATATTTTTCAACATGCTAAAATAACACCGAGTAAAATTGATTTTTAACTACGTTTGATCATTATTTATAGGGTTTACCACAATTAAACTTAATTTTTTAGCCATTTTCAATATGCATGTTAAATATTAGTCGATTTGAAATTTTTGAAATTTTCTTATGAAAATGGTCAATTTCCATAGGTTAACCTCTTTGGAAATTGATAATTTTGACATCAAAATGAAATGTTCTAACTTGGCTAATATTTGTCATGCATGTTTGGAATGGCTAAAAATTGAAGTTTCACCATGTTAATCCCTTCAAATAATAGCCAAATGAAGTTAAAAACATTTTTTAACATGCTAAACTAACACTAAGTAAAATTGATTTTTAAGTACGTTTGATCATTATTTATAGGGCGTACCATAATAAAACTTGATTTTTTAGTCATTCCCAACATGCATGTCAAATATTAGTCGATTCAAAATTTTTAAAATTTTCTTGTGAAAATGGTCAATTTCCATAGGTTAACCCTTTTGGAAATTGACAATTTTGACATGAAAATTGAAAATTTTTAAATTGGCTAATATTTGACATATATGTTGGGAATGACTAAAAATTGAGGTTTCACCATGTTAAGCCATTCAAATAATAGCCAAATGAAGTTAAAAATATTTTTCAACATGCTAAAATAACACCGAGTAAAATTGATTTTTAACTACGTTTGATCATTATTTATAGGGTTTACCATAATTAAACTTAATTTTTTTAGCCATTTCCAATATTTATGTTAAATATTACTCGATTTGAAAATTTTGAAATTTTCTTATGAAAATGGTCAATTTCCATAGGTTAACCTCTTTGAAAATTGATAATTTTGACATCAAAATGAAATGTTTTAACTTGGCTAATATTTGTCATGCATGTTTGGAATGGCTAAAAATTGAAGTTTCACCATGTTAATCCCTTCAAATAATAGCCAAATGAATTTAAAAACATTTTTTAACATGCTAAACTAACACTAAGTAAAATTGATTTTTAACTACGTTTGATCATTATTTATAGGGTTTACCATAATAAAACTTAATTTTTTAGTCATTCCCAACATGCATGTCAAATATTAGTCGATTCAAAATTTTTGAAATTTTCTTGTGAAAATGGTCAATTTCCATAGGTTAACCCCTTTGGAAATTGACAATTTTGACATGAAAATTGAAAATTTTTAAATTGGCTAATATTTGACATATATGTTGGGAATGACTAAAAATTGAGGTTTCACCATGTTAAGCAATTCAAATAATAGCCAAATGAAGTTAAAAATATTTTTCAAGATGCTAAAATAACATAGAGTAAAAGTGATTTTTAACTACGTTTGATCATTATTTATAGGGTTTACCATAATTAAGCATATTTTTTAGCCATTTCCAATATTTATCTTAAATATTAGTCGATTTGAAATTTTTGAAATTTTCTTATGAAAATGGTCAATTTCCATAAGTTAACCTCTTTGGAAATTGATAATTTTGACATCAAAATGAAATGTTTTAACTTGGCTAATATTTGTCATGCATGTTTGGAATGGCTAAAAATTGAAGTTTCACCATGTTAATCCCTTCGAATAATAGCCAAATGAAGTTAAAAACATTTTTTAACATGCTAAACTAACATTAGGTAAAATTGATTTTTAACTACGTTTGATCATTATTTATAGGGCTTACCATAATAAAGCTTGATTTTTAGTCATTCCCAACATGCATGTCAAATATTAGTCGATTCAAAATTTTTGAAATTTTCTTGTGAAAATGGTCAATTTCCATAGGTTAACCCCTTTGGAAATTGACAATTTTGACATGAAAATTGAAAATTTTTAAATTGGCTAATATTTGACATATATGTTGGGAATGACTAAAAATTGAGGTTTCACCATGTTAAGCCATTCAAATAATAGCCAAATGAAGTTAAATATATTTTTCAACATGCTAAAATAACACCGAGTAAAATTGATTTTTAACTACGTTTGATCATTATTTATAGGGTTTACCACAATTAAACTTAATTTTTTAGCCATTTTCTATATGCATGTTAAATATTAGTCGATTTGAAATTTTTGAAATTTTCTTATGAAAATGGTCAATTTCCATAGGTTAACCTCTTTGGAAATTGATAATTTTGACATCAAAATGAAATGTTCTAACTTGGCTAATATTTGTCATGCATGTTTGGAATGGCTAAAAATTGAAGTTTCACCATGTTAATCCCTTCAAATAATAGCCAAATGAAGTTAAAAACATTTTTTAACATGCTAAACTAACACTAAGTAAAATTGATTTTTAACTACGTTTGATCATTATTTATAGGGCTTACCATAATAAAACTTGATTTTTTAGTCATTCCCAACATGCATGTCAAATATTAGTCGATTCAAAAATTTTAAAATTTTCTTGTGAAAATGGTCAATTTCCATAGGTTAACCCTTTTGGAAATTGACAATTTTGACATGAAAATTGAAAATTTTTAAATTGGCTAATATTTGACATATATGTTGGGAATGACTAAAAATTGAGGTTTCACCATGTTAAGCCATTCAAATAATAGCCAAATGAAGTTTAAAATATTTTTCAACATGCTAAAATAACACCGAGTAAAATTGATTTTTAACTACGTTTGATCATTATTTATAGGGTTTACCATAATTAAACTTAATTTTTTAGCCATTTCCAATATTTATGTTAAATATTACTTGATTTGAAAATTTTGAAATTTTCTTATGAAAATGGTCAATTTCCATAGGTTAACCTCTTTGAAAATTGATAATTTTGACATCAAAATGAAATGTTTTAACTTGGCTAATATTTGTCATGCATGTTTGGAATGGCTAAAAATTGAAGTTTCACCATGTTAATCCCTTCAAATAATAGCCAAATGAATTTAAAAACATTTTTTAACATGCTAAACTAACACTAAGTAAAATTGATTTTTAACTACGTTTGATCATTATTTATAGGGCTTACCATAATAAAACTTTATTTTTTAGTCATTCCCAACATGCATGTCAAATATTAGTCGATTCAAAATTTTTGAAATTTTTCTTGTGAAAATGGTCAATTTCCATAGGTTAACCCCTTTGGAAATTGACAATTTTGACATGAAAATTGAAAATTTTTAAATTGGCTAATATTTGACATATATGTTGGGAATGACTAAAATTGAGGTTTCACCATGTTAAGCCATTCAAATAATAGCCAAATGAAGTTTAAAATATTTTTCAACATGCTAAAATAACACCGAGTAAAATTGATTTTTAACTACGTTTGATTATTATTTATAAGGTTTACCATAATTAAACTTAATTTTTTAGCCATTTTCAATATGCATGTTAAATATTTGTCGATTTGAAATTTTTGAAATTTTCTTATGAAAATGGTCAATTTCCATAGGTTAACCTCTTTGGAAATTGATAATTTTGACATCAAAATGAAATGTTTTAACTTGGCTAATATTTGTCATGCATGTTTGGAATGGCTAAAAATTGAAGTTTCACCATGTTAATCCCTTCAAATAATAGCCAAATGAAGTTAAAAACATTTTTTAACATGCTAAACTAACACTAAGTAAAATTGATTTTTAACTACGTTTGATCATTATTTATAGGGCTTACCATAATAAAACTTGATTTTTTAGTCATTCCCAACATGCATGTCAAATATTAGTCGATTCAAAATTTTTAAAATTTTCTTGTGAAAATGGTCAATTTCCATAGGTTAACCCTTTTGGAAATTGACAATTTTGACATGAAAATTGAAAATTTTTAAATTGGCTAATATTTGACATATATGTTGGGAATGACTAAAAATTGAGGTTTCACCATGTTAAGCCATTCAAATAATAGCCAAATGAAGTTAAAAATATTTTTCAACATGCTAAAATAACACCGAGTAAAATTGATTTTTAACTACGTTTGATCATTATTTATAGGGTTTACCATAATTAAACTTAATTTTTTTATCCATTTCCAATATTTATGTTAAATATTACTCGATTTGAAAATTTTGAAATTTTCTTATGAAAATGGTCAATTTCCATAGGTTAACCTCTTTGAAAATTGATAATTTTGACATCAAAATGAAATGTTTTAACTTGGCTAATATTTGTCATGCATGTTTGGAATGGCTAAAAATTGAAGTTTCACCATGTTAATCCCTTCAAATAATAGCCATATGAATTTAAAAACATTTTTTAACATGCTAAACTAACACTAAGTAAAATTGATTTTTAACTACGTTTGATCATTATTTATAGGGTTTACCATAATAAAACTTAATTTTTCAGTCATTCCCAACATGCATGTCAAATATTAGTCGATTCAAAATTTTTGAAATTTTCTTGTGAAGATGGTCAATTTCCATAGGTTAACCCCTTTGGAAATTGACAATTTTGACATGAAAATTGAAAATTTTTAAATTGGCTAATATTTGACATATATGTTGGGAATGACTAAAAATTGAGGTTTCACCATGTTAAGCAATTCAAATAATAGCCAAATGAAGTTAAAAATATTTTTCAAGATGCTAAAATAACATAGAGTAAAAGTGATTTTTAACTACGTTTGATCATTATTTATAGGGTTTACCATAATTAAGCTTATTTTTTAGCCATTTCCAATATTTATGTTAAATATTAGTCGATTTGAAATTTTTGAAATTTTCTTATGAAAATGGTCAATTTCCATAAGTTAACCTCTTTGGAAATTGATAATTTTGACATCAAAATGAAATGTTTTAACTTGGCTAATATTTGTCATGCATGTTTGGAATGGCTAAAAATTGAAGTTTCACCATGTTAATCCCTTCGAATAATAGCCAAATGAAGTTAAAAACATTTTTTAACATGCTAAACTAACATTAGGTAAAATTGATTTTTAACTACGTTTGATCATTATTTATAGGGATTACCATAATAAAGCTTGATTTTTAGTCATTCCCAACATGCATGTCAAATATTAGTCGATTCAAAATTTTTGAAATTTTATTGTGAAATGGTCAATTTTCATAGGTTAACCCTTTTGGAAATTGACAATTTTGACATGAAAATTGAAAATTTTTAAATTAACTAATATTTGACATATTTGTTGGGAATGACTAAAAATTGAGGTTTCACCATGTTAAGCCATTCAAATAATAGCCAAATGAAGTTAAAAATATTTTTCAACATGCTAAAATAACACCGAGTAAAATTGATTTTTAACTACGTTTGATCATTATTTATAGGGTTTACCATAATTAAACTTAATTTTTTAGCCATTTCCAATATTTATGTTAAATATTACTCGATTTGAAAATTTTGAAATTTTCTTATGAAAATGGTCAATTTCCATAGGTTAACCTCTTTGAAAATTGATAATTTTGACATCAAAATGAAATGTTTTAACTTGGCTAATATTTGTCATGCATGTTTGGAATGGCTAAAAATTGAAGTTTCACCATGTTAATCCCTTCAAATAATAGCCAAATGAATTTAAAAACATTTTTTAACATGCTAAACTAACACTAAGTAAAATTGATTTTTAACTACGTTTGATCATTATTTATAGGGTTTACCATAATAAAACTTAATTTTTTAGTCATTCCCAACATGCATGTCAAATATTCGTCGATTCAAAATTTTTGAAATTTTCTTGTGAAAATGGTCAATTTCCATAGGTTAACCCCTTTGGAAATTGACAATTTTGACATGAAAATTGAAAATTTTTAAATTGGCTAATATTTGACATATATGTTGGGAATGACTAAAAATTGAGGTTTCACCATGTTAAGCAATTCAAATAATAGCCAAATGAAGTTAAAAATATTTTTCAAGATGCTAAAATAACATAGAGTAAAAGTGATTTTTAACTACGTTTGATCATTATTTATAGGGTTTACCATAATTAAGCTTATTTTTTAGCCATTTCCAATATTTATGTTAAATATTAGTCGATTTGAAATTTTTGAAATTTTCTTATGAAAATGGTCAATTTCCATAAGTTAACCTCTTTGGAAATTGATAATTTTGACATCAAAATGAAATGTTTTAACTTGGCTAATATTTGTCATGCATGTTTGGAATGGCTAAAAATTGAAGTTTCACCATGTTAATCCCTTCGAATAATAGCCAAATGAAGTTAAAAACATTTTTTAACATGCTAAACTAACATTAGGTAAAATTGATTTTTAACTACGTTTGATCATTATTTATAGGGCTTACCATAATAAAGCTTGATTTTTAGTCATTCCCAACATGCATGTCAAATATTAGTCGATTCAAAATTTTTGAAATTTTCTTGTGAAAATGGTCAATTTCCATAGGTTAACCCCTTTGGAAATTGACAATTTTGACATGAAAATTGAAAATTTTTAAATTGGCTAATATTTGACATATATGTTGGAAATGACTAAAAATTGAGGTTTCACCATGTTAAGCCATTCAAATAATAGCCAAATGAAGTTAAATATATTTTTCAACATGCTAAAATAACACCGAGTAAAATTGATTTTTAACTACGTTTGATCATTATTTATAGGGTTTACCATAATTAAACTTAATTTTTTAGCCATTTTCAATATGCATGTTAAATATTAGTCGATTTGAAATTTTTGAAATTTTCTTATGAAAATGGTCAATTTCCATAGGTTAACCTCTTTGGAAATTGATAATTTTGACATCAAAATGAAATGTTTTAACTTGGCTAATATTTGTCATGCATGTTTGGAATGGCTAAAAATTGAAGTTTCACCATGTTAATCCCTTCAAATAATAGCCAAATGAAGTTAAAAACATTTTTTAACATGCTAAACTAACACTAAGTAAAATTGATTTTTAACTACGTTTGATCATTATTTATAGGGCTTACCATAATAAAACTTGATTTTTTAGTCATTCCCAACATGCATGTCAAATATTAGTCGATTCAAAATTTTTAAAATTTTCTTGTGAAAATGGTCAATTTCCATAGGTTAACCCTTTTGGAAATTGACAATTTTGACATGAAAATTGAAAATTTTTAAATTGGCTAATATTTGTCATATATGTTGGGAATGACTAAAAATTGAGGTTTCACCATGTTAAGCCATTCAAATAATAGCCAAATGAAGTTAAAAATATTTTTCAACATGCTAAAATAACACCGAGTAAAATTGATTTTTAACTACGTTTGATCATTATTTATAGGGTTTACCATAATTAAACTTAATTTTTTAGCCATTTCCAATATTTATGTTAAATATTACTCGATTTGAAAATTTTGAAATTTTCTTATGAAAATGGTCAATTTCCATAGGTTAACCTCTTTGAAAATTGATAATTTTGACATCAAAATGAAATGTTTTAACTTGGCTAATATTTGTCATGCATGTTTGGAATGGCTAAAAATTGAAGTTTCACCATGTTAATCCCTTCAAATAATAGCCAAATGAATTTAAAAACATTTTTTAACATGCTAAACTAACACTAAGTAAAATTGATTTTTAACTACGTTTGATCATTATTTATAGGGTTTACCATAATAAAACTTAATTTTTTAGTCATTCCCAACATGCATGTCAAATATTAGTCGATTCAAAATTTTTGAAATTTTCTTGTGAAAATGGTCAATTTCCATAGGTTAACCCCTTTGGAAATTGACAATTTTGACATGAAAATTGAAAATTTTTAAATTGGCTAATATTTGACATATATGTTGGGAATGACTAAAAATTGAGGTTTCACCATGTTAAGCAATTCAAATAATAGCCAAATGAAGTTAAAAATATTTTTCAAGATGCTAAAATAACATAGAGTAAAAGTGATTTTTAACTACGTTTGATCATTATTTATAGGGTTTACCATAATTAAGCATATTTTTTAGCCATTTCCAATATTTATGTTAAATATTAGTCGATTTGAAATTTTTGAAATTTTCTTATGAAAATGGTCAATTTCCATAAGTTAACCTCTTTGGAAATTGATAATTTTGACATCAAAATGAAATGTTTTAACTTGGCTAATATTTGTCATGCATGTTTGGAATGGCTAAAAATTGAAGTTTCACCATGTTAATCCTTTCGAATAATAGCCAAATGAAGTTAAAAACATTTTTTAACATGCTAAACTAACATTAGGTAAAATTGATTTTTAACTACGTTTGATAATTATTTATAGGGCTTACCATAATAAAGCTTGATTTTTAGTCATTCCCAACATGCATGTCAAATATTCGTCGATTCAAAATTTTTGAAATTTTCTTGTGAAAATGGTCAATTTCCATAGGTTAACCCCTTTGGAAATTGACAATTTTGACATGAAAATTGAAAATTTTTAAATTGGCTAATATTTGACATATATGTTGGGAATGACTAAAAATTGAGGTTTCACCATGTTAAGCCATTCAAATAATAGCCAAATGAAGTTAAATATATTTTTCAACATGCTAAAATAACACCGAGTAAAATTGATTTTTAACTACGTTTGATCATTATTTATAGGGTTTACCATAATTAAAGTTATTTTTTTAGCCATTTTCAATATGCATGTTAAATATTAGTCGATTTGAAATTTTTGAAATTTTCTTATGAAAATGGTCAATTTCCATAGGTTAACCTCTTTGGAAATTGATAATTTTGACATCAAAATCAAATGTTCTAACTTGGCTTATATTTGTCATGCATGTTTGGAATGGCTAAAAATTGAAGTTTCACCATGTTAATCCCTTCAAATAATAGCCAAATGAAGTTAAATACATTTTTTAACATGCTAAACTAACACTAAGTAAAATTGATTTTTAACTACGTTTGATCATTATTTATAGGGCTTACCATAATAAAACTTTATTTTTTAGTCATTCCCAACATGCATGTCAAATATTAGTCGATTCAAAATTTTTGAAATTTTCTTGTGAAAATGGTCAATTTCCATAGGTTAACCCCTTTGGAAATTGACAATTTTGACATGAAAATTGAAAATTTTTAAATTGGCTAATATTTGACATATATGTTGGGAATGACTAAAAATTGAGGTTTCACCATGTTAAGCCATTCAAATAATAGCCAAATGAAGTTTAAAATATTTTTCAACATGCTAAAATAACACCGAGTAAAATTGATTTTTAACTACGTTTGATCATTATTTATAAGGTTTACCATAATTAAACTTAATTTTTTAGCCATTTTCAATATGCATGTTAAATATTTGTCGATTTGAAATTTTTGAAATTTTCTTATGAAAATGGTCAATTTCCATAGGTTAACCTCTTTGGAAATTGATAATTTTGACATCAAAATGAAATGTTTTAACTTGGCTAATATTTGTCATGCATGTTTGGAATGGCTAAAAATTGAAGTTTCACCATGTTAATCCCTTCAAATAATAGCCAAATGAAGTTAAAAACATTTTTTAACATGCTAAACTAACACTAAGTAAAATTGATTTTTAACTACGTTTGATCATTATTTATAGGGCTTACCATAATAAAACTTGATTTTTTAGTCATTCCCAACATGCATGTCAAATATTAGTCGATTCAAAATTTTTGAAATTTTCTTGTGAAAATGGTCAATTTCCATAGGTTAACCCTTTTGGAAATTGACAATTTTGACATGAAAATTGAAAATTTTTAAATTGGCTAATATTTGACATATATGTTGGGAATGACTAAAAATTGAGGTTTCACCATGTTAAGCAATTCAAATAATAGCCAAATGAAGTTAAAAATATTTTTCAACATGCTAAAATAACACCGAGTAAAATTGATTTTTAACTACGTTTGATCATTATTTATAGGGTTTACCATAATTAAACTTAATTTTTTAGCCATTTCCAATATTTATGTTAAATATTACTCGATTTGAAAATTTTGAAATTTTCTTATGAAAATGGTCAATTTCCATAGGTTAACCTCTTTGAAAATTGATAATTTTGACATCAAAATGAAATGTTTTAACTTGGCTAATATTTGTCATGCATGTTTGGAATGGCTAAAAATTGAAGTTTCACCATGTTAATCCCTTCAAATAATAGCCAAATGAATTTAAAAACATTTTTTAACATGCTAAACTAACACTAAGTAAAATTGATTTTTAACTACGTTTGATCATTATTTATAGGGTTTACCATAATAAAACTTAATTTTTTAGTCATTCCCAACATGCATGTCAAATATTAGTCGATTCAAAATTTTTGAAATTTTCTTGTGAAAATGGTCAATTTCCATAGGTTAACCCCCTTTGGAAATTGACAATTTTGACATGAAAATTGAAAATTTTTAAATTGGCTAATATTTGACATATATGTTGGGAATGACTAAAAATTGTGGTTTCACCATGTTAAGCAATTCAAATAATAGCCAAATGAAGTTAAAAATATTTTTCAACATGCTAAAATAACACAGAGTAAAATTGATTTTTAACTACGTTTGATCATTATTTATAGGGTTTACCATAATTAAGCTTAATTTTTTAGCCATTTCAAATATTTATGTTAAATATTAGTCGATTTGAAATTTTTGAAATTTTCTTATGAAAATGGTCAATTTCCATAAGTTAACCTCTTTGGAAATTGATAATTTTGACATCAAAATGAAATGTTTTAACTTGGCTAATATTTGTCATGCATGTTTGGAATGGCTAAAAATTGAAGTTTCACCATGTTAATCCCTTCGAATAATAGCCAAATGAAGTTAAAAACATTTTTTAACATGCTAAACTAACACTAAGTAAAATTGATTTTTAACTACGTTTGATCATTATTTATAGGGCTTACCATAATAAAACTTGATTTTTTAGTCATTCCCAACATGCATGTCAAATATTAGTCGATTCAAAATTTTTGAAATTTTCTTGTGAAAATGGTCAATTTCCATAGGTTAACCCTTTTGGAAATTGACAATTTTGACATGAAAATTGAAAATTTTTAAATTGGCTAATATTTGACATATATGTTGGGAATGACTAAAAATTGAGGTTTCACCATGTTAAGCAATTCAAATAATAGCCAAATGAAGTTAAAAATATTTTTCAACATGCTAAAATAACACCGAGTAAAATTGATTTTTAACTACGTTTGATCATTATTTATAGGGTTTACCATAATTAAACTTAATTTTTTTAGCCATTTCCAATATTTATGTTAAATATTACTCGATTTGAAAATTTTGAAATTTTCTTATGAAAATGGTCAATTTCCATAGGTTAACCTCTTTGAAAATTGATAATTTTGACATCAAAATGAAATGTTTTAACTTGGCTAATATTTGTCATGCATGTTTGGAATGGCTAAAAATTGAAGTTTCACCATGTTAATCCCTTCAAATAATAGCCAAATGAATTTAAAAACATTTTTTAACATGCTAAACTAACACTAAGTAAAATTGATTTTTAACTACGTTTGATCATTATTTATAGGGTTTACCATAATAAAACTTAATTTTTTAGTCATTCCCAACATGCATGTCAAATATTAGTCGATTCAAAATTTTTGAAATTTTCTTGTGAAAATGGTCAATTTCCATAGGTTAACCCCTTTGGAAATTGACAATTTTGACATGAAAATTGAAAATTTTTAAATTGGCTAATATTTGACATATATGTTGGGAATGACTAAAAATTGAGGTTTCACCATGTTAAGCAATTCAAATAATAGCCAAATGAAGTTAAAAATATTTTTCAAGATGCTAAAATAACATAGAGTAAAAGTGATTTTTAACTACGTTTGATCATTATTTATAGGGTTTACCATAATTAAGCTTATTTTTTAGCCATTTCCAATATTTATGTTAAATATTAGTCGATTTGAAATTTTTGAAATTTTCTTATGAAAATGGTCAATTTCCATAAGTTAACCTCTTTGGAAATTGATAATTTTGACATCAAAATGAAATGTTTTAACTTGGCTAATATTTGTCATGCATGTTTGGAATGGCTAAAAATTGAAGTTTCACCATGTTAATCCCTTCGAATAATAGCCAAATGAAGTTAAAAACATTTTTTAACATGCTAAACTAACACTAGGTAAAATTGATTTTTAACTACGTTTGATCATTATTTATAGGGCTTACCATAATAAAACTTGATTTTTTAGTCATTCCCAACATGCATGTCAAATATTAGTCGATTCAAAATTTTTGAAATTTTCTTGTGAAAATGGTCAATTTCCATAGGTTAACCCCTTTGGAAATTGACAATTTTGACATGAAAATTGAAAATTTTTAAATTGGCTAATATTTGACATATATGTTGGGAATGACTAAAAATTGAGGTTTCACCATGTTAAGCAATTCAAATAATAGCCAAATGAAGTTAAAAATATTTTTCAACATGCTAAAATAACACCGAGTAAAATTGATTTTTAACTACGTTTGATCATTATTTATAGGGTTTACCATAATTAAACTTAATTTTTTTAGCCATTTCCAATATTTATGTTAAATATTACTCGATTTGAAATTTTTGAAATTTTCTTATGAAAATGGTCAATTTCCATAGGTTAACCTCTTTGGAAATTGATAATTTTGACATCAAAATGAAATGTTTTAACTTGGCTAATATTTGTCATGCATGTTTGGAATGGCTAAAAATTGAAGTTTCACCATGTTAATCCCTTCAAATAATAGCCAAATGAAGTTAAAAACATTTTTTAACATGCTAAACTAACACTAAGTAAAATTGATTTTTAACTACGTTTGATCATTATTTATAGGGTTTACCATAATAAAACTTGATTTTTTAGTCATTCCCAACATGCATGTCAAATATTAGTCGATTCAAAATTTTTGAAATTTTCTTGTGAAAATGGTCAATTTCCATAGGTTAACCCCTTTGGAAATTGACAATTTTGACATGAAAATTGACAATTTTTAAATTGACTAATATTTGACATATATGTTGGGAATGACTAAAAATTGAGGTTTCACCATGTTAAGCCATTCAAATAATAGCCAAATGAAGTTAAAAACATTTTTTAACATGCTAAACTAACACTAAGTAAAATTGATTTTTAACTACGTTTGATCATTATTTATAGGGTTTACCATAATTAAACTTAATTTTTTAGCCATTTCCAATATGCATGTTAAATATTAGTCGATTTGAAATTTTTGAAATTTTCTTATGAAAATGGTCAATTTTCATAGGTTAACCTCTTTGGAAATTGATAATTTTGACATCAAAATGAAATGTTTTAACTTGGCTAATATTTGTCATGCATGTTTGGAATGGCTAAAAATTGAAGTTTCACCATGTTAATCCCTTCGAATAATAGCCAAATGAAGTTAAAAACATTTTTTAACATGCTAAACTAACACTAAGTAAAATTGATTTTTAACTACGTTTGATCATTATTTATAGGGCTTACCATAATAAAACTTGATTTTTAGTCATTCCCAACATGCATGTCAAATATTAGTCGATTCAAAATTTTTGAAATTTTCTTGTGAAAATGGTCAATTTTCATAGGTTAACCCCTTTGGAAATTGACAATTTTGACATGAAAATTGAAAATTTTTAAATTAACTAATATTTGACATATATGTTGGGAATGACTAAAAATTGAGGTTTCACCATGTTAAGCCATTCAAATAATAGCCAAATGAAGTTAAAAATATTTTTCAACATGCTAAAATAACACCGAGTAAAATTGATTTTTAACTACGTTTGATCATTATTTATAGGGTTTACCATAATTAAACTTAATTTTTTAGCCATTTCCAATATTTATGTTAAATATTACTCGATTTGAAAATTTTGAAATTTTCTTATGAAAATGGTCAATTTCCATAGGTTAACCTCTTTGAAAATTGATAATTTTGACATCAAAATGAAATGTTTTAACTTGGCTAATATTTGTCATGCATGTTTGGAATGGCTAAAAATTGAAGTTTCACCATGTTAATCCCTTCAAATAATAGCCAAATGAATTTAAAAACATTTTTTAACATGCTAAACTAACACTAAGTAAAATTGATTTTTAACTACGTTTGATCATTATTTATAGAGTAAAATTGATTTTTAACTACGTTTGATCATTATTTATAGGGTTTACCATAATAAAACTTGTTTTTTTAGTCATTCCCAACATGCATGTCAAATATTAGTCGATTCAAAATTTTTGAAATTTTCTTGTGAAAATGGTCAATTTCCATAGGTTAACCCCTTTGGAAATTGACAATTTTGACATGAAAATTGAAAATTTTTAAATTGGCTAATATTTGACATATATGTTGGGAATGACTAAAAATTGAGGTTTCACCATGTTAAGCAATTCAAATAATAGCCAAATGAAGTTAAAAATATTTTTCAACATGCTAAAATAACATCGAGTAAAAGTGATTTTTAACTACGTTTGATCATTATTTATAGGGTTTACCATAATTAAGCATATTTTTTAGCCATTTCCAATATTTATGTTAAATATTAGTCGATTTGAAATTTTTGAAATTTTCTTATGAAAATGGTCAATTTCCATAAGTTAACCTCTTTGGAAATTGATAATTTTGACATCAAAATGAAATGTTTTAACTTGGCTAATATTTGTCATGCATGTTTGGAATGGCTAAAAATTGAAGTTTCACCATGTTAATCCCTTCGAATAATAGCCAAATGAAGTTAAAAACATTTTTTAACATGCTAAACTAACACTAAGTAAAATTGATTTTTAACTACGTTTGATCATTATTTATAGGGCTTACCATAATAAAACTTGATTTTTAGTCATTCCCAACATGCATGTCAAATATTAGTCGATTCAAAATTTTTGAAATTTTCTTGTGAAAATGGTCAATTTCCATAGGTTAACCCTTTTGGAAATTGACAATTTTGACATGAAAATTGAAAATTTTTAAATTG
Organism: Linum usitatissimum; assembly: GCA_030674075.2. Taxonomy (NCBI): domain Eukaryota; kingdom Viridiplantae; phylum Streptophyta; class Magnoliopsida; order Malpighiales; family Linaceae; genus Linum; species Linum usitatissimum. Next base: position 6,562,306 of record JAUJYP020001374.1, read on the forward strand.
GCTAATATTTGACATATATGTTGGGAATGACTAAAAATTGAGGTTTCACCATGTTAAGCCATTCAAATAATAGCCAAATGAAGTTAAAAATATTTTTCAACATGCTAAAATAACACCGAGTAAAATTGATTTTTAACTACGTTTGATCATTATTTATAGGGTTTACAATAATTAAACTTAATTTTTTAGCCATTTCCAATATTTATGTTAAATATTACTCGATTTGAAAATTTTGAAATTTTCTTATGAAAATGGTCAATTTCCATAGGTTAACCTCTTTGAAAATTGATAATTTTGACATCAAAATGAAATGTTTTAACTTGGCTAATATTTGTCATGCATGTTTGGAATGGCTAAAAATTGAAGTTTCACCATGTTAATCCCTTCAAATAATAGCCAAATGAATTTAAAAACATTTTTTAACATGCTAAACTAACACTAAGTAAAATTGATTTTTAACTACGTTTGATCATTATTTATAGGGCTTACCATAATAAAACTTTATTTTTTAGTCATTTCCAATATTTATGTTAAATATTACTCGATTTGAAAATTTTGAAATTTTCTTATGAAAATGGTCAATTTCCATAGGTTAACCTCTTTGGAAATTGATAATTTTGACATCAAAATGAAATGTTTTAACTTGGCTAATATTTGTCATGCATGTTTGGAATGGCTAAAAATTGAAGTTTCACCATGTTAATCCCTTCAAATAATAGCCAAATGAATTTAAAAACATTTTTTAACATGCTAAACTAACACTAAGTAAAATTGATTTTTAACTACGTTTGATCATTATTTATAGGGTTTACCATAATAAAACTTGTTTTTTTAGTCATTCCCAACATGCATGTCAAATATTAGTCGATTCAAAATTTTTGAAATTTTCTTGTGAAAATGGTCAATTTCCATAGGTTAACCCCTTTGGAAATTGACAATTTTGACATGAAAATTGAAAATTTTTAAATTGGCTAATATTTGACATATATGTTGGGAATGACTAAAAATTGAGGTTTCACCATGTTAAGCAATTCAAATAATAGCCAAATGAAGTTAAAAATATTTTTCAAGATGCTAAAATAACATAGAGTAAAAGTGATTTTTAACTACGTTTGATCATTATTTATAGGGTTTACCATAATTAAGCATATTTTTTAGCCATTTCCAATATTTATGTTAAATATTAGTCGATTTGAAATTTTTGAAATTTTCTTATGAAAATGGTCAATTTCCATAAGTTAACCTCTTTGGAAATTGATAATTTTGACATCAAAATGAAATGTTTTAACTTGGCTAATATTTGTCATGCATGTTTGGAATGGCTAAAAATTGAAGTTTCACCATGTTAATCCCTTCGAATAATAGCCAAATGAAGTTAAAAACATTTTTTAACATGGTAAACTAACATTAGGTAAAATTGATTTTTAACTACGTTTGATCATTATTTATAGGGCTTACCATAATAAAACTTGATTTTTTAGTCATTCCCAACATGCATGTCAAATATTAGTCGATTCAAAATTTTTGAAATTTTATTGTGAAATGGTCAATTTTCATAGGTTAACCCTTTTGGAAATTGACAATTTTGACATGAAAATTGAAAATTTTTAAATTAACTAATATTTGACATATATGTTGGGAATGACTAAAAATTGAGGTTTCACCATGTTAAGCCATTCAAATAATAGCCAAATGAAGTTAAAAATATTTTTCAACATGCTAAAATAACACCGAGTAAAATTGATTTTTAACTACGTTTGATCATTATTTATAGGGTTTACCATAATTAAACTTAATTTTTTAGCCATTTCCAATATTTATGTTAAATATTAGTCGATTTGAAATTTTTGAAATTTTCTTATGAAAATGGTCAATTTCCATAGGTTAACCTCTTTGGAAATTGATAATTTTGACATCAAAATGAAATGTTCTAACTTGGCTAATATTTGTCATAATGGAATGGCTAAAAATGAAGTTTCACCATGTTAATCCTTCAAATAATAGCCAAATGAAGTTAAAAACATTTTTTAACATGCTAAACTAACACTAAGTAAAATTGATTTTTAACTACGTTTGATCATTATTTATAGGGCTTACCATAATAAAACTTTATTTTTTAGTCATTTCCAATATTTATGTTAAATATTACTCGATTTGAAAATTTTGAAATTTTCTTATGAAAATGGTCAATTTCCATAGGTTAACCTCTTTGAAAATTGATAATTTTGACATCAAAATGAAATGTTTTAACTTGGCTAATATTTGTCATGCATGTTTGGAATGGCTAAAAATTGAAGTTTCACCATGTTAATCCCTTCAAATAATAGCCAAATGAAGTTAAAAACATTTTTTAACATGCTAAACTAACACTAAGTAAAATTGATTTTTAACTACGTTTGATCATTATTTATAGGGTTTACCATAATAAAACTTGATTTTTTAGTCATTCCCAACATGCATGTCAAATATTAGTCGATTCAAAATTTTTGAAATTTTCTTGTGAAAATGGTCAATTTCCATAGGTTAACCCCTTTGGAAATTGACAATTTTGACATGAAAATTGAAAATTTTTAAATTGGCTAATATTTGACATATATGTTGGGAATGACTAAAAATTGAGGTTTCACCATGTTAAGCCATTCAAATAATAGCCAAATGAAGTTAAAAATATTTTTCAACATGCTAAAATAACACCGAGTAAAATTGATTTTTAACTACGTTTGATCATTATTTATAGGGTTTACCATAATTAAACTTAATTTTTTAGCCATTTTCAATATGCATGTTAAATATTAGTCGATTTGAAATTTTTGAAATTTTCTCTTGAAAATGGTCAATTTCCATAGGTTAACCTCTTTGGAAATTGATAATTTTGACATCAAAATGAAATGTTTTAACTTGGCTAATATTTGTCATGCATGTTTGGAATGGCTAAAAATTGAAGTTTCACCATGTTAATCCCTTCGAATAATAGCCAAATGAAGTTAAAAACATTTTTTAACATGGTAAACTAACATTACGTAAAATTGATTTTTAACTACGTTTGATCATTATTTATAGGGCTTACCATAATAAAGCTTGATTTTTAGTCATTCCCAACATGCATGTCAAATATTAGTCGATTCAAAATTTTTGAAATTTTCTTGTGAAAATGGTCAATTTCCATAGGTTAACCCCTTTGGAAATTGACAATTTTGACATGAAAATTGAAAATTTTTAAATTGGCTAATATTTGACATATATGTTGGGAATGACTAAAAATTGAGGTTTCACCATGTTAAGCCATTCAAATAATAGCCAAATGAAGTTAAATATATTTTTCAACATGCTAAAATAACACCGAGTAAAATTGATTTTTAACTACGTTTGATCATTATTTATAGGGTTTACCATAATTAAACTTAATTTTTTAGCCATTTTCAATATGCATGTTAAATATTAGTCGATTTGAAATTTTTGAAATTTTCTTATGAAAATGGTCAATTTCCATAGGTTAACCTCTTTGGAAATTGATAATTTTGACATCAAAATGAAATGTTTTAACTTGGCTAATATTTGTCATGCATGTTTGGAATGGCTAAAAATTGAAGTTTCACCATGTTAATCCCTTCAAATAATAGCCAAATGAAGTTAAAAACATTTTTTAACATGCTAAACTAACACTAAGTAAAATTGATTTTTAACTACGTTTGATCATTATTTATAGGGCTTACCATAATAAAACTTGATTTTTTAGTCATTCCCAACATGCATGTCAAATATTAGTCGATTTAAAATTTTTGAAATTTTCTTGTGGAAATGGTCAATTTCCATAGGTTAACCCCTTTGGAAATTGACAATTTTGACATGAAAATTGAAAATTTTTAAATTGGCTAATATTTGACATATATGTTGGGAATGACTAAAAATTGAGGTTTCACCATGTTAAGCCATTCAAATAATAGCCAAATGAAGTTAAAAATATTTTTCAACATGCTAAAATAACACCGAGTAAAATTGATTTTTAACTACGTTTGATCATTATTTATAGGGTTTACCATAATTAAACTTAATTTTTTAGCCATTTCCAATATGTATGTTAAATATTAGTCGATTTGAAATTTTTGAAATTTTCTTATGAAAATGGTCAATTTCCATAGGTTAACCTCTTTGGAAATTGATAATTTTGACATCAAAATGAAATGTTTTAACTTGGCTAATATTTGTCATGCATGTTTGGAATGGCTAAAAATTGAAGTTTCACCATGTTAATCCCTTCAAATAATAGCCAAATGAAGTTAAAAACATTTTTTAACATGCTAAACTAACACTAAGTAAAATTGATTTTTAACTACGTTTGATCATTATTTATAGGGTTTACCATAATAAAACTTGATTTTTTAGTCATTCCCAACATGCATGTCAAATATTAGTCGATTCAAAATTTTTGAAATTTTCTTGTGAAAATGGTCAATTTCCATAGGTTAACCCCTTTGGAAATTGACAATTTTGACATGAAAATTGAAAATTTTTAAATTGGCTAATATTTGACATATATGTTGGGAATGACTAAAAATTGAGGTTTCACCATGTTAAGCCATTCAAATAATAGCCAAATGAAGTTAAAAATATTTTTCAACATGCTAAAATAACATCGAGTAAAATTGATTTTTAACTACGTTTGATCATTATTTATAGGGTTTACCATAATTAAACTTAATTTTTTAGCCATTTCCAATATTTATGTTAAATATTAGTCGATTTGAAATTTTTGAAATTTTCTTATGAAAATGGTCAATTTCCATAGGTTAACCTCTTTGGAAATTGATAATTTTGACATCAAAATGAAATGTTTTAACTTGGCTAATATTTGTCATGCATGTTTGGAATGGCTAAAAATTGAAGTTTCACCATGTTAATCCCTTCGAATAATAGCCAAATGAAGTTAAAAACATTTTTTAACATGCTAAACTAACATTAGGTAAAATTGATTTTTAACTACGTTTGATCATTATTTATAGGGCTTACCATAATAAAGCTGATTTTAATCCAAAGGTAAAAAATTAGGAAAAATTTTTGAAATTTTGGGAAAGGTGAAGGGGAGAATGAGAAAATATAATGTTTCACCATGTTAACCATTCAAATAATAGCCAAATGAAGTTAAAAACATTTTTTAACATGCTAAACTAACACTAAGTAAAATTGATTTTTAACTACGTTTGATCATTATTTATAGGGTTTACCATAATAAAACTTGATTTTTTAGTCATTCCCAACATGCATGTCAAATATTAGTCGATTCAAAATTTTTGAAATTTTCTTGTGAAAATGGTCAATTTCCATAGGTTAACCCCTTTGGAAATTGACAATTTTGACATGAAAATTGACAATTTTTAAATTGACTAATATTTGACATATATGTTGGGAATGACTAAAAATTGAGGTTTCACCATGTTAAGCCATTCAAATAATAGCCAAATGAAGTTAAAAATATTTTTCAACATGCTAAAATAACACCGAGTAAAATTGATTTTTAACTACGTTTGATCATTATTTATAGGGTTTACCATAATTAAACTTAATTTTTTAGCCATTCCCAATATGCATGTTAAATATTAGTCGATTTGAAATTTTTGAAATTATCTTATGAAAATGGTCAATTTTCATAGGTTAACCTCTTTGGAAATTGATAATTTTGACATCAAAATGAAATGTTTTAACTTGGCTAATATTTGTCATGCATGTTTGGAATGGCTAAAAATTGAAGTTTCACCATGTTAATCCCTTCGAATAATAGCCAAATGAAGTTAAAAACATTTTTTAACATGCTAAACTAACACTAAGTAAAATTGATTTTTAACTACGTTTGATCATTATTTATAGGGCTTACCATAATAAAACTTGATTTTTTAGTCATTCCCAACATGCATGTCAAATATTAGTCGATTCAAAATTTTTGAAATTTTATTGTGAAATGGTCAATTTTCATAGGTTAACCCTTTTGGAAATTGACAATTTTGACATGAAAATTGAAAATTTTTAAATTAACTAATATTTGACATATATGTTGGGAATGACTAAAAATTGAGGTTTCACCATGTTAAGCCATTCAAATAATAGCCAAATGAAGTTAAAAATATTTTTCAACATGCTAAAATAACACCGAGTAAAATTGATTTTTAACTACGTTTGATCATTATTTATAGGGTTTACCATAATTAAACTTAATTTTTTAGCCATTTCCAATATTTATGTTAAATATTACTCGATTTGAAAATTTTGAAATTTTCTTATGAAAATGGTCAATTTCCATAGGTTAACCTCTTTGAAAATTGATAATTTTGACATCAAAATGAAATGTTTTAACATGGCTAATATTTGTCATGCATGTTTGGAATGGCTAAAAATTGAAGTTTCACCATGTTAATCCCTTCAAATAATAGCCAAATGAAGTTAAAAACATTTTTTAACATGCTAAACTAACACTAAGTAAAATTGATTTTTAACTACGTTTGATCATTATTTATAGGGTTTACCATAATAAAACTTGATTTTTTAGTCATTCCCAACATGCATGTCAAATATTAGTCGATTCAAAATTTTTGAAATTTTCTTGTGAAAATGGTCAATTTCCATAGGTTAACCCCTTTGGAAATTGACAATTTTGACATGAAAATTGAAAATTTTTAAATTGGCTAATATTTGACATATATGTTGGGAATGACTAAAAATTGAGGTTTCACCATGTTAAGCAATTCAAATAATAGCCAAATGAAGTTAAAAATATTTTTCAACATGCTAAAATAACATCGAGTAAAAGTGATTTTTAACTACGTTTGATCATTATTTATAGGGTTTACCATAATTAAGCATATTTTTTAGCCATTTCCAATATTTATGTTTAATATTAGTCGATTTGAAATTTTTGAAATTTTCTTACGAAAATGGTCAATTTCCATAAGTTAACCTCTTTGGAAATTGATAATTTTGACATCAAAATGAAATGTTTTAACTTGGCTAATATTTGTCATGCATGTTTGGAATGGCTAAAAATTGAAGTTTCACCATGTTAATCCCTTCGAATAATAGCCAAATGAAGTTAAAAACATTTTTTAACATGCTAAACTAACACTACGTAAAATTGATTTTTAACTACGTTTGATCATTATTTATAGGGCTTACCATAATAAAGCTTGATTTTTAGTCATTCCCAACATGCATGTCAAATATTAGTCGATTCAAAATTTTTGAAATTTTCTTGTGAAAATGGTCAATTTCCATAGGTTAACCCCTTTGGAAATTGACAATTTTGACATGAGAATTGAAAATTTTTAAATTCGCTAATATTTGACATATATGTTGGGAATGACTAAAAATTGAGGTTTCACCATGTTAACCCATTCAAATAATAGCCAAATGAAGTTAAATATATTTTTCAACATGCTAAAATAACACCGAGTAAAATTGATTTTTAACTACGTTTGATCATTATTTATAGGGTTTACCATAATTAAACTTAATTTTTTAGCCATTTTCAATATGCATGTTAAATATTAGTCGATTTGAAATTTTTGAAATTTTCTCTTGAAAATGGTCAATTTCCATAGGTTAACCTCTTTGGAAATTGATAATTTTGACATCAAAATGAAATGTTTTAACTTGGCTAATATTTGTCATGCATGTTTGGAATGGCTAAAAATTGAAGTTTCACCATGTTAATCCCTTCGAATAATAGCCAAATGAAGTTAAAAACATTTTTTAACATGCTAAACTAACACTAAGTAAAATTGATTTTTAACTACGTTTGATCATTATTTATAGGGCTTACCATAATAAAGCTTGATTTTTAGTCATTCCCAACATGCATGTCAAATATTAGTCGATTCAAAATTTTTGAAATTTTCTTGTGAAAATGGTCAATTTCCATAGGTTAACCCCTTTGGAAATTGACAATTTTGACATGAAAATTGAAAATTTTTAAATTGGCTAATATTTGACATATATGTTGGGAATGACTAAAAATTGAGGTTTCACCATGTTAAGCCATTCAAATAATAGCCAAATGAAGTTAAAAATATTTTTCAACATGCTAAAATAACACCGAGTAAAATTGATTTTTAACTACGTTTGATCATTATTTATAGGGTTTACCATAATTAAACTTAATTTTTTAGCCATTTTCAATATGCATGTTAAATATTAGTCGATTTGAAATTTTTGAAATTATCTTATGAAAATGGTCAATTTTCATAGGTTAACCTCTTTGGAAATTGATAATTTTGACATCAAAATGAAATGTTTTAACTTGGCTAATATTTGTCATGCATGTTTGGAATGGCTAAAAATTGAAGTTTCACCATGTTAATCCCTTCGAATAATAGCCAAATGAAGTTAAAAACATTTTTTAACATGCTAAACTAACACTAAGTAAAATTGATTTTTAACTACGTTTGATCATTATTTATAGGGCTTACCATAATAAAGCTTGATTTTTTAGTCATTCCCAACATGCATGTCAAATATTAGTCGATTCAAAATTTTTGAAATTTTCTTGTGAAAATGGTCAATTTCCATAGGTTAACCCCTTTGGAAATTGACAATTTTGACATGAAAATTGAAAATTTTTAAATTCGCTAATATTTGACATATATGTTGGGAATGACTAAAAATTGAGGTTTCACCATGTTAAGCCATTCAAATAATAGCCAAATGAAGTTAAATATATTTTTCAACATGCTAAAATAACACCGAGTAAAATTGATTTTTAACTACGTTTGATCATTATTTATAGGGTTTACCATAATTAAACTTAATTTTTTAGCCATTTTCAATATGCATGTTAAATATTAGTCGATTTGAAATTTTTGAAATTTTCTTATGAAAATGGTCAATTTCCATAGGTTAACCTCTTTGGAAATTGATAATTTTGACATCAAAATGAAATGTTTTAACTTGGCTAATATTTGTCATGCATGTTTGGAATGGCTAAAAATTGAAGTTTCACCATGTTAATCCCTTCAAATAATAGCCAAATGAAGTTAAAAACATTTTTTAACATGCTAAACTAACACTAAGTAAAATTGATTTTTAACTACGTTTGATCATTATTTATAGGGTTTACCATAATAAAACTTGATTTTTAGTCATTCCCAACATGCATGTCAAATATTAGTCGATTCAAAATTTTTGAAATTTTCTTGTGAAAATGGTCAATTTCCATAGGTTAACCCCTTTGGAAATTGACAATTTTGACATGAAAATTGAAAATTTTTAAATTGGCTAATATTTGACATATATGTTGGGAATGACTAAAAATTGAGGTTTCACCATGTTAAGCAATTCAAATAATAGCCAAATGAAGTTAAAAATATTTTTCAACATGCTAAAATAACATCGAGTAAAAGTGATTTTTAACTACGTTTGATCATTATTTATAGGGTTTACCATAATTAAGCATATTTTTTAGCCATTTCCAATATTTATGTTTAATATTGGTCGATTTGAAATTTTTGAAATTTTCTTACGAAAATGGTCAATTTCCATAAGTTAACCTCTTTGGAAATTGATAATTTTGACATCAAAATGAAATGTTTTAACTTGGCTAATATTTGTCATGCATGTTTGGAATGGCTAAAAATTGAAGTTTCACCATGTTAATCCCTTCGAATAATAGCCAAATGAAGTTAAAAACATTTTTTAACATGCTAAACTAACACTACGTAAAATTGATTTTTAACTACGTTTGATCATTATTTATAGGGCTTACCATAATAAAGCTTGATTTTTAGTCATTCCCAACATGCATGTCAAATATTAGTCGATTCAAAATTTTTGAAATTTTCTTGTGAAAATGGTCAATTTCCATAGGTTAACCCCTTTGGAAATTGACAATTTTGACATGAGAATTGAAAATTTTTAAATTCGCTAATATTTGACATATATGTTGGGAATGACTAAAAATTGAGGTTTCACCATGTTAACCCATTCAAATAATAGCCAAATGAAGTTAAATATATTTTTCAACATGCTAAAATAACACCGAGTAAAATTGATTTTTAACTACGTTTGATCATTATTTATAGGGTTTACCATAATTAAACTTAATTTTTTAGCCATTTTCAATATGCATGTTAAATATTAGTCGATTTGAAATTTTTGAAATTTTCTCTTGAAAATGGTCAATTTCCATAGGTTAACCTCTTTGGAAATTGATAATTTTGACATCAAAATGAAATGTTTTAACTTGGCTAATATTTGTCATGCATGTTTGGAATGGCTAAAAATTGAAGTTTCACCATGTTAATCCCTTCGAATAATAGCCAAATGAAGTTAAAAACATTTTTTAACATGGTAAACTAACATTAGGTAAAATTGATTTTTAACTACGTTTGATCATTATTTATAGGGCTTACCATAATAAAGCTTGATTTTTAGTCATTCCCAACATGCATGTCAAATATTTGTCGATTCAAAATTTTTGAAATTTTCTTGTGAAAATGGTCAATTTCCATAGGTTAACCCCTTTGGAAATTGACAATTTTGACATGAAAATTGAAAATTTTTAAATTGGCTAATATTTGACATATATGTTGGGAATGACTAAAAATTGAGGTTTCACCATGTTAAGCCATTCAAATAATAGCCAAATGAAGTTAAATATATTTTTCAACATGCTAAAATAACACCGAGTAAAATTGATTTTTAACTACGTTTGATCATTATTTATAGCGTTTACCATAATTAAACTTAATTTTTTAGCCATTTTCAATATGCATGTTAAATATTAGTCGATTTGAAATTTTTGAAATTTTCTTATGAAAATGGTCAATTTCCATAGGTTAACCTCTTTGGAAATTGATAATTTTGACATCAAAATGAAATGTTCTAACTTGGCTAATATTTGTCATGCATGTTTGGAATGGCTAAAAATTGAAGTTTCACCATGTTAATCCCTTCAAATAATAGCCAAATGAAGTTAAAAACATTTTTTAACATGCTAAACTAACACTAAGTAAAATTGATTTTTAACTACGTTTGATCATTATTTATAGGGCTTACCATAATAAAACTTTATTTTTTAGTCATTCCCAACATGCATGTCAAATATTAGTCGATTCAAAATTTTTGAAATTTTCTTGTGAAAATGGTCAATTTCCATAGGTTAACCCCTTTGGAAATTGACAATTTTGACATGAAAATTGAAAATTTTTAAATTGGCTAATATTTGACATATATGTTGGGAATGACTAAAAATTGAGGTTTCACCATGTTAAGCCATTCAAATAATAGCCAAATGAAGTTAAAAATATTTTTCAACATGCTAAAATAACACCGAGTAAAATTGATTTTTAACTACGTTTGATCATTATTTATAGGGTTTACCATAATTAAACTTAATTTTTTAGCCATTTTCAATATGCATGTTAAATATTAGTCGATTTGAAATTTTTGAAATTTTCTCTTGAAAATGGTCAATTTCCATAGGTTAACCTCTTTGGAAATTGATAATTTTGACATCAAAATGAAATGTTTTAACTTGGCTAATATTTGTCATGCATGTTTGGAATGGCTAAAAATTGAAGTTTCACCATGTTAATCCCTTCAAATAATAGCCAAATGAAGTTAAAAACATTTTTTAACATGCTAAACTAACACTAAGTAAAATTGATTTTTAACTACGTTTGATCATTATTTATAGGGCTTACCATAATAAAGCTTGATTTTTAGCCATTCCCAACATGCATGTCAAATATTAGTCGATTTAAAATTTTTGAAATTTTATTGTGGAAATGGTCAATTTTCATAGGTTAACCACTTTGGAAATTGACAATTTTGACATGAAAATTGAAAATTTTTAAATTAACTAATATTTGACATATATGTTGGGAATGACTAAAAATTGAGGTCTGACCATGTTAAGCCATTCAAATAATAGCCAACTGAAGTTAAAAATATTTTTCAACATGCTAAAATAACACCGAGTAAAATTGATTTTTAACTACGTTTGATCATTATTTATAGGGTTTACCATAATTAAACTTAATTTTTTAGCCATTCCCAAAATGCATGTTAAATATTAGTCGATTTGAAATTTTTGAAATTATCTTATGAAAATGGTCAATTTTCATAGGTTAACCTCTTTGGAAATTGATAATTTTGACATCAAAATGAAATGTTTTAACTTGGCTAATATTTGTCATGCATGTTTGGAATGGCTAAAAATTGAAGTTTCACCATGTTAATCCCTTCGAATAATAGCCAAATGAAGTTAAAAACATTTTTTAACATGCTAAACTAACACTACGTAAAATTGATTTTTAACTACGTTTGATCATTATTTATAGGGCTTACCATAATAAAGCTTGATTTTTAGTCATTCCCAACATGCATGTCAAATATTAGTCGATTCAAAATTTTTGAAATTTTCTTGTGAAAATGGTCAATTTCCATAGGTTAACCCCTTTGGAAATTGACAATTTTGACATGAGAATTGAAAATTTTTAAATTCGCTAATATTTGACATATATGTTGGGAATGACTAAAAATTGAGGTTTCACCATGTTAACCCATTCAAATAATAGCCAAATGAAGTTAAATATATTTTTCAACATGCTAAAATAACACCGAGTAAAATTGATTTTTAACTACGTTTGATCATTATTTATAGGGTTTACCATAATTAAACTTAATTTTTTAGCCATTTTCAATATGCATGTTAAATATTAGTCGATTTGAAATTTTTGAAATTTTCTCTTGAAAATGGTCAATTTCCATAGGTTAACCTCTTTGGAAATTGATAATTTTGACATCAAAATGAAATGTTTTAACTTGGCTAATATTTGTCATGCATGTTTGGAATGGCTAAAAATTGAAGTTTCACCATGTTAATCCCTTCAAATAATAGCCAAATGAAGTTAAAAACATTTTTTAACATGCTAAACTAACACTAAGTAAAATTGATTTTTAACTACGTTTGATCATTATTTATAGGGCTTACCATAATAAAGCTTGATTTTTAGCCATTCCCAACATGCATGTCAAATATTAGTCGATTTAAAATTTTTGAAATTTTATTGTGGAAATGGTCAATTTTCATAGGTTAACCACTTTGGAAATTGACAATTTTGACATGAAAATTGAAAATTTTTAAATTAACTAATATTTGACATATATGTTGGGAATGACTAAAAATTGAGGTTTCACCATGTTAAGCCATTCAAATAATAGCCAACTGAAGTTAAAAATATTTTTCAACATGCTAAAATAACACCGAGTAAAATTGATTTTTAACTACGTTTGATCATTATTTATAGGGTTTACCATAATTAAACTTAATTTTTTAGCCATTCCCAAAATGCATGTTAAATATTAGTCGATTTGAAATTTTTGAAATTATCTTATGAAAATGGTCAATTTTCATAGGTTAACCTCTTTGGAAATTGATAATTTTGACATCAAAATGAAATGTTTTAACTTGGCTAATATTTGTCATGCATGTTTGGAATGGCTAAAAATTGAAGTTTCACCATGTTAATCCCTTCGAATAATAGCCAAATGAAGTTAAAAACATTTTTTAACATGCTAAACTAACACTACGTAAAATTGATTTTTAACTACGTTTGATCATTATTTATAGGGCTTACCATAATAAAGCTTGATTTTTAGTCATTCCCAACATGCATGTCAAATATTAGTCGATTCAAAATTTTTGAAATTTTCTTGTGAAAATGGTCAATTTCCATAGGTTAACCCCTTTGGAAATTGACAATTTTGACATGAGAATTGAAAATTTTTAAATTCGCTAATATTTGACATATATGTTGGGAATGACTAAAAATTGAGGTTTCACCATGTTAACCCATTCAAATAATAGCCAAATGAAGTTAAATATATTTTTCAACATGCTAAAATAACACCGAGTAAAATTGATTTTTAACTACGTTTGATCATTATTTATAGGGTTTACCATAATTAAACTTAATTTTTTAGCCATTTTCAATATGCATGTTAAATATTAGTCGATTTGAAATTTTTGAAATTTTCTCTTGAAAATGGTCAATTTCCATAGGTTAACCTCTTTGGAAATTGATAATTTTGACATCAAAATGAAATGTTTTAACTTGGCTAATATTTGTCATGCATGTTTGGAATGGCTAAAAATTGAAGTTTCACCATGTTAATCCCTTCAAATAATAGCCAAATGAAGTTAAAAACATTTTTTAACATGCTAAACTAACACTAAGTAAAATTGATTTTTAACTACGTTTGATCATTATTTATAGGGCTTACCATAATAAAGCTTGATTTTTAGCCATTCCCAACATGCATGTCAAATATTAGTCGATTTAAAATTTTTGAAATTTTATTGTGGAAATGGTCAATTTTCATAGGTTAACCACTTTGGAAATTGACAATTTTGACATGAAAATTGAAAATTTTTAAATTAACTAATATTTGACATATATGTTGGGAATGACTAAAAATTGAGGTCCGACCATGTTAAGCCATTCAAATAATAGCCAACTGAAGTTAAAAATATTTTTCAACATGCTAAAATAACACCGAGTAAAATTGATTTTTAACTACGTTTGATCATTATTTATAGGGTTTACCATAATTAAACTTAATTTTTTAGCCATTCCCAAAATGCATGTTAAATATTAGTCGATTTGAAATTTTTGAAATTATCTTATGAAAATGGTCAATTTTCATAGGTTAACCTCTTTGGAAATTGATAATTTTGACATCAAAATGAAATGTTTTAACTTGGCTAATATTTGTCATGCATGTTTGGAATGGCTAAAAATTGAAGTTTCACCATGTTAATCCCTTCGAATAATAGCCAAATGAAGTTAAAAACATTTTTTAACATGCTAAACTAACACTACGTAAAATTGATTTTTAACTACGTTTGATCATTATTTATAGGGCTTACCATAATAAAGCTTGATTTTTAGTCATTCCCAACATGCATGTCAAATATTAGTCGATTCAAAATTTTTGAAATTTTCTTGTGAAAATGGTCAATTTCCATAGGTTAACCCCTTTGGAAATTGACAATTTTGACATGAGAATTGAAAATTTTTAAATTCGCTAATATTTGACATATATGTTGGGAATGACTAAAAATTGAGGTTTCACCATGTTAACCCATTCAAATAATAGCCAAATGAAGTTAAATATATTTTTCAACATGCTAAAATAACACCGAGTAAAATTGATTTTTAACTACGTTTGATCATTATTTATAGGGTTTACCATAATTAAACTTAATTTTTTAGCCATTTTCAATATGCATGTTAAATATTAGTCGATTTGAAATTTTTGAAATTTTGTCTTGAAAATGGTCAATTTCCATAGGTTAACCTCTTTGGAAATTGATAATTTTGACATCAAAATGAAATGTTTTAACTTGGCTAATATTTGTCATGCATGTTTGGAATGGCTAAAAATTGAAGTTTCACCATGTTAATCCCTTCAAATAATAGCCAAATGAAGTTAAAAACATTTTTTAACATGCTAAACTAACACTAAGTAAAATTGATTTTTAACTACGTTTGATCATTATTTATAGGGCTTACCATAATAAAGCTTGATTTTTAGCCATTCCCAACATGCATGTCAAATATTAGTCGATTTAAAATTTTTGAAATTTTATTGTGGAAATGGTCAATTTTCATAGGTTAACCACTTTGGAAATTGACAATTTTGACATGAAAATTGAAAATTTTTAAATTAACTAATATTTGACATATATGTTGGGAATGACTAAAAATTGAGGTCTGACCATGTTAAGCCATTCAAATAATAGCCAACTGAAGTTAAAAATATTTTTCAACATGCTAAAATAACACCGAGTAAAATTGATTTTTAACTACGTTTGATCATTATTTATAGGGTTTACCATAATTAAACTTAATTTTTTAGCCATTCCCAAAATGCATGTTAAATATTAGTCGATTTGAAATTTTTGAAATTATCTTATGAAAATGGTCAATTTTCATAGGTTAACCTCTTTGGAAATTGATAATTTTGACATCAAAATGAAATGTTTTAACTTGGTTAATATTTGTCATGCATGTTTGGAATGGCTAAAAATTGAAGTTTCACCATTTTAATCCCTTCAAATAATAGCCAAATGAAGTTTAAAATATTTTTTAACATGCTAAACTAACACTAAGTAAAATTGATTTTTAACTACCATTGATCATTATTTATAGGGCTTGCCATAATAAAACTTTATTTTTTAGTCATTCCCAACATGCATGTCAAATATTAGTTGATTCAAAAAATTTGAAATTTTCTTGTGATAACGGTCAATTTTCATAGGTTAACTCCTTTGGAAATTGTAAATTTTGACATCAAAATTGAAATTTTTCAAAATTGACTAATATTTGACATGCATGTTGGGAAGGGCTAAAAATTGAGGTTTCACCATGTTAAACCCTTCAAATAATAGTCAAATGAAGTTAAAAATATATTTTAACATGCTAAAATAACACCGAGTAAAATTAATTTTTAACTACGTTTGATCATTATTTATAGGGGTTACTATAATAAAACTTGTTTTTTAGCAGTTCCCAACATGCATGTAAAATATTAGTCGATTTAAAATTTTTGAAATTTTATTTTGGAAATGGTAGATTCTCATAGGTTAACCCCTTTGGAAATTGACAATTTTGACATGAAAATTGAAAATTTTTAAATTGGCAAATATTTGACATATATGTTGGGAATGACTAAAAATTGAGGTTTCACCATGTTAAACCATTCAAATAATAGCCAAATGAAGTTAAAAATATTTTTCAACATGCTAAAATAACACCGAGTAAAATTGATTTTAAACTACGTTTGATCATTATTTATAGGGCTTACCATAATAAAACATGATTTTTTTATTTATTCCCAACATGCATGTCAAATATTAGTCGATTCAAAATTTTTGAAATTTTCTTGTGAAAATGGTCAATTTCCATAGGTTAACCCCTTTAGAAATTGACAATTTTGACATGAAAATTGAAAATTTTTAAATTGGCTAATATTTGACATATATGTTGGGAATGACTAAAAATTGAGGTTTCACCATGTTAAACCATTCAAATAATAGCCAAATGAAGTTAAAAATATTTTTCAACATGCTAAAATAACACCGAATAAAATTGATTTTTAACTACGTTTGATCATTATTTATAGGGTTTACCATAATTAAACTTAATTTTTTAGCCATTCCCAATATGCATGTTAAATATTAGTCGATTTGAAATTTTTGAAATTATCTTATGAAAATGGTCAATTTTCATAGGTTAACCTCTTTGGAAATTGATAATTTTGACATCAAAATCAAATGTTTTAACTTGGCTAATATTTGTCATGCATGTTTGGAATGGCTAAAAATTGAAGTTTCACCATTTTAATCCCTTCAAATAATAGCCAAATGAAGTTAAAAATATTTTTTAACATGCTAAACTAACACTAAGTAAAATTGATTTTTAACTACGTTTGATCATTATTTATAGGGCTTACCATAATAAAACATGATTTTTTAGTCATTCCCAACATGCTTGTCAAATATTAGTCGATTCAAAATTTTTGAAATTTTCTTGTGATAATGGTCAATTTCCATAGGTTAACCCCTTTGGAAATTGACAATTTTGACATGAAAATTGAAAATTTTTAAATTGGCTAATATTTGACATATATGTTGGGAATGACTAAAAATTGAGGTTTCACCATGTTAAGCCATTCAAATAATAGCCAAATGAAGTTAAAAATATTTTTCAACATGCTAAAATAACACCGAGTAAAATTGATTTTTAACTACGTTTGATCATTATTTATAGGGTTTACCATAATAAAACTTGATTTTTAGTCATTCCCAACTTGCATGTCAAATATTAGTCGATTCAAAATTTTTGAAATTTTCTTGTGAAAATGGTCAATTTCCATAGGTTAACCCCTTTGGAAATTGACAATTTTGACATGAAAATTGAAATTTTTTTAAATTGACTAATATTTGACATGCATGTTGGGAAGGGCTAAAAATTGAGGTTTCACCATGTTAAACCCTTCAAATAATAGTCAAATGAAGTTAAAAATATATTTTAACATGCTAAAATAACACCGAGTAAAATTAATTTTTAACTACGTTTGATCATTATTTATAGGGGTTACTATAATAAAACTTGATTTTTTGCCGTTCCCAACATGCATGTAAAATATTAGTCGATTTAAAATTTTTGAAATTTTATTTTGGAAATGGTAGATTTTCATAGGTTAACCCCTTTGGAAATTGACAATTTTGACATGAAAATTGAAAATTTTTAAATTGGCTAATATTTGACATATATGTTGGGAATGACTAAAAATTGAGGTTTCACCATGTTAAGCCATTCAAATAATAGCCAAATGAAGTTAAAAATATTTTTCAACATGCTAAAATAACACCGAGTAAAATTGATTTTTAACTACGTTTGATCATTATTTATAGGGTTTACCATAATAAAACTTGATTTTAAGTCATTCCCAACTTGCATGTCAAATATTAGTCGATTCAAAATTTTTGAAATTTTCTTGTGAAAATGGTCAATTTCCATAGGTTAACCCCTTTGGAAATTGACAATTTTGACATGAAAATTGAAATTTTTTTAAATTGACTAATATTTGACATGCATGTTGGGAAGGGCTAAAAATTGAGGTTTCACCATGTTAAACCCTTCAAATAATAGTCAAATGAAGTTAAAAATATATTTTAACATGCTAAAATAACACCGAGTAAAATTAATTTTTAACTACGTTTGATCATTATTTATAGGGGTTACTATAATAAAACTTGATTTTTTGCCGTTCCCAACATGCATGTAAAATATTAGTCGATTTAAAATTTTTGAAATTTTATTTTGGAAATGGTAGATTTTCATAGGTTAACCCCTTTGGAAATTGACAATTTTGACATGAAAATTGAAAATTATTAAATTGGCTAATATTTGACATATATGTTGGGAATGACTAAAAATTGAGGTTTCACCATGTTAAACCATTCAAATAATAGCCAAATGAAGTTAAAAATATTTTTCAACATGCTAAAATAACACCGAGTAAAATTTATTTTTAACTACGTTTGATCATTATTTATAGGGTTTACCATAATTAAACTTAATTTTTTAGCCATTCCCAATATGCATGTTAAATATTAGTCGATTTGAAATGTTTGAAATTTTCTTAAGAAAATGGTCAATTTCCATAGGTTAACCTCTTTGGAAATTGATAATTTTGACATCAAAATGAAATGTTTTAACTTGGCTAATATTTGTCATGCATGTTTGGAATGGCTAAAAATTGAAGTTTCACCATTTTAATCCCTTCAAATAATAGCCAAATGAAGTTAAAAATATTTTTTAACATGCTAAACTAACACTAAGTAAAATTGATTTTTAACTACGTTTGATCATTATTTATAAGGCTTGCCATAATAAAACATGATTTTTTAGTCATTCCCAACATGCATGTCAAATATTAGTCGATTCAAAAATTTTGAAATTTTCTTGTGAAAATGGTCAATTTCCATAGGTTAACCCCTTTGGAAATTGACAATTTTGACATGAAAATTGAAAATTTTTAAATTGGCTAATATTTGACATATATGTTGGGAATGACTAAAAATTGAGGTTTCACCATGTTAAGCCATTCAAATAATAGCCAAATGAAGTTAAAAATATTTTTCAACATGCTAAAATAACACCGAGTAAAATTGATTTTTAACTACGTTTGATCATTATTTATAGGGTTTACCATAATAAAACTTGATTTTTAGTCATTCCCAACTTGCATGTCAAATATTAGTCGATTCAAAATTTTTGAAATTTTCTTGTGAAAATGGTCAATTTCCATAGGTTAACCCCTTTGGAAATTGACAATTTTGACATGAAAATTGAAATTTTTTTAAATTGACTAATATTTGACATGCATGTTGGGAAGGGCTAAAAATTGAGGTTTCACCATGTTAAACCCTTCAAATAATAGTCAAATGAAGTTAAAAATATATTTTAACATGCTAAAATAACACCGAGTAAAATTAATTTTTAACTACGTTTGATCATTATTTATAGGGGTTACTATAATAAAACTTGATTTTTTGCCGTTCCCAACATGCATGTAAAATATTAGTCGATTTAAAATTTTTGAAATTTTATTTTGGAAATGGTAGATTTTCATAGGTTAACCCCTTTGGAAATTGACAATTTTGACATGAAAATTGAAAATTTTTAAATTGGCTAATATTTGACATATATGTTGGGAATGACTAAAAATTGAGGTTTCACCATGTTAAGCCATTCAAATAATAGCCAAATGAAGTTAAAAATATTTTCCAACATGCTAAAATAACACCGAGTAAAATTGATTTTTAACTACGTTTGATCATTATTTATAGGGTTTACCATAATAAAACTTGATTTTTAGTCATTCCCAACTTGCATGTCAAATATTAGTCGATTCAAAATTTTTGAAATTTTCTTGTGAAAATGGTCAATTTCCATAGGTTAACCCCTTTGGAAATTGACAATTTTGACATGAAAATTGAAATTTTTTTAAATTGACTAATATTTGACATGCATGTTGGGAAGAGCTAAAAATTGAGGTTTCACCATGTTAAACCCTTCAAATAATAGTCAAATGAAGTTAAAAATATATTTTAACATGCTAAAATAACACCGAGTAAAATTAATTTTTAACTACGTTTGATCATTATTTATAGGGGTTACTATAATAAAACTTGATTTTTTGCCGTTCCCAACATGCATGTAAAATATTAGTCGATTTAAAATTTTTGAAATTTTATTTTGGAAATGGTAGATTTTCATAGGTTAACCCCTTTGGAAATTGACAATTTTGACATGAAAATTGAAAATTTTTAAATTGGCTAATATTTGACATATATGTTGGGAATGACTAAAAATTGAGGTTTCACCATGTTAAACCATTCAAATAATAGCCAAATGAAGTTAAAAATATTTTTCAACATGCTAAAATAACACCGAGTAAAATTTATTTTTAACTACGTTTGATCATTATTTATAGGGTTTACCATAATTAAACTTAATTTTTTAGCCATTCCCAATATGCATGTTAAATATTAGTCGATTTGAAATGTTTGAAATTTTCTTAAGAAAATGGTCAATTTCCATAGGTTAACCTCTTTGGAAATTGATAATTTTGACATCAAAATGAAATGTTTTAACTTGGCTAATATTTGTCATGCATGTTTGGAATGGCTAAAAATTGAAGTTTCACCATTTTAATCCCTTCAAATAATAGCCAAATGAAGTTAAAAATATTTTTTAACATGCTAAACTAACACTAAGTAAAATTGATTTTTAACTACGTTTGATCATTATTTATAAGGCTTGCCATAATAAAACATGATTTTTTAGTCATTCCCAACATGCATGTCAAATATTAGTCGATTCAAAAATTTTGAAATTTTCTTGTGAAAATGGTCAATTTCCATAGGTTAACCCCTTTGGAAATTGACAATTTTGACATGAAAATTGAAAATTTTTAAATTGGCTAATATTTGACATATATGTTGGGAATGACTAAAAATTGAGGTTTCACCATGTTAAGCCATTCAAATAATAGCCAAATGAAGTTAAAAATATTTTTCAACATGCTAAAATAACACCGAGTAAAATTGATTTTTAACTACGTTTGATCATTATTTATAGGGTTTACCATAATAAAACTTGATTTTTAGTCATTCCCAACTTGCATGTCAAATATTAGTCGATTCAAAATTTTTGAAATTTTCTTGTGAAAATGGTCAATTTCCATAGGTTAACCCCTTTGGAAATTGACAATTTTGACATGAAAATTGAAATTTTTTTAAATTGACTAATATTTGACATGCATGTTGGGAAGGGCTAAAAATTGAGGTTTCACCATGTTAAACCCTTCAAATAATAGTCAAATGAAGTTAAAAATATATTTTAACATGCTAAAATAACACCGAGTAAAATTAATTTTTAACTACGTTTGATCATTATTTATAGGGGTTACTATAATAAAACTTGATTTTTTGCCGTTCCCAACATGCATGTAAAATATTAGTCGATTTAAAATTTTTGAAATTTTATTTTGGAAATGGTAGATTTTCATAGGTTAACCCCTTTGGAAATTGACAATTTTGACATGAAAATTGAAAATTTTTAAATTGGCTAATATTTGACATATATGTTGGGAATGACTAAAAATTGAGGTTTCACCATGTTAAGCCATTCAAATAATAGCCAAATGAAGTTAAAAATATTTTCCAACATGCTAAAATAACACCGAGTAAAATTGATTTTTAACTACGTTTGATCATTATTTATAGGGTTTACCATAATAAAACTTGATTTTTAGTCATTCCCAACTTGCATGTCAAATATTAGTCGATTCAAAATTTTTGAAATTTTCTTGTGAAAATGGTCAATTTCCATAGGTTAACCCCTTTGGAAATTGACAATTTTGACATGAAAATTGAAATTTTTTTAAATTGACTAATATTTGACATGCATGTTGGGAAGAGCTAAAAATTGAGGTTTCACCATGTTAAACCCTTCAAATAATAGTCAAATGAAGTTAAAAATATATTTTAACATGCTAAAATAACACCGAGTAAAATTAATTTTTAACTACGTTTGATCATTATTTATAGGGGTTACTATAATAAAACTTGATTTTTTGCCGTTCCCAACATGCATGTAAAATATTAGTCGATTTAAAATTTTTGAAATTTTATTTTGGAAATGGTAGATTTTCATAGGTTAACCCCTTTGGAAATTGACAATTTTGACATGAAAATTGAAAATTTTTAAATTGGCTAATATTTGACATATATGTTGGGAATGACTAAAAATTGAGGTTTCACCATGTTAAACCATTCAAATAATAGCCAAATGAAGTTAAAAATATTTTTCAACATGCTAAAATAACACCGAGTAAAATTTATTTTTAACTACGTTTGATCATTATTTATAGGGTTTACCATAATTAAACTTAATTTTTTAGCCATTCCCAATATGCATGTTAAATATTAGTCGATTTGAAATGTTTGAAATTTTCTTAAGAAAATGGTCAATTTCCATAGGTTAACCTCTTTGGAAATTGATAATTTTGACATCAAAATGAAATGTTTTAACTTGGCTAATATTTGTCATGCATGTTTGGAATGGCTAAAAATTGAAGTTTCACCATTTTAATCCCTTCAAATAATAGCCAAATGAAGTTAAAAATATTTTTTAACATGCTAAACTAACACTAAGTAAAATTGATTTTTAACTACGTTTGATCATTATTTATAAGGCTTGCCATAATAAAACATGATTTTTTAGTCATTCCCAACATGCATGTCAAATATTAGTCGATTCAAAATTTTTGAAATTTTCTTGTGAAAATGGTCAATTTCCATAGGTTAACCCCTTTGGAAATTGACAATTTTGACATGAAAATTGAAAATTTTTAAATTGGCTAATATTTGACATATATGTTGGGAATGACTAAAAATTGAGGTTTCACCATGTTAAGCCATTCAAATAATAGCCAAATGAAGTTAAAAATATTTTTCAACATGCTAAAATAACACCGAGTAAAATTGATTTTTAACTACGTTTGATCATTATTTATAGGGTTTACCATAATAAAACTTGATTTTTAGTCATTCCCAACTTGCATGTCAAATATTAGTCGATTCAAAATTTTTGAAATTTTCTTGTGAAAATGGTCAATTTCCATAGGTTAACCCCTTTGGAAATTGACAATTTTGACATGAAAATTGAAAATTTTTTAAATTGACTAATATTTGACATGCATGTTGGGAAGGGCTAAAAATTGAGGTTTCACCATGTTAAACCCTTCAAATAATAGTCAAATGAAGTTAAAAATATATTTTAACATGCTAAAATAACACCGAGTAAAATTAATTTTTAACTACGTTTGATCATTATTTATAGGGGTTACTATAATAAAACTTGATTTTTTGCCGTTCCCAACATGCATGTAAAATATTAGTCGATTTAAAATTTTTGAAATTTTATTTTGGAAATGGTAGATTTTCATAGGTTAACCCCTTTGGAAATTGACAATTTTGACATGAAAATTGAAAATTTTTAAATTGGCTAATATTTGACATATATGTTGGGAATGACTAAAAATTGAGGTTTCACCATGTTAAACCATTCAAATAATAGCCAAATGAAGTTAAAAATATTTTTCAACATGCTAAAATAACACCGAGTAAAATTTATTTTTAACTACGTTTGATCATTATTTATAGGGTTTACCATAATTAAACTTAATTTTTTAGCCATTCCCAATATGCATGTTAAATATTAGTCGATTTGAAATGTTTGAAATTTTCTTAAGAAAATGGTCAATTTCTATAGGTTAACCTCTTTGGAAATTGATAATTTTGACATCAAAATGAAATGTTTTAACTTGGCTAATATTTGTCATGCATGTTTGGAATGGCTAAAAATTGAAGTTTCACCATTTTAATCCCTTCAAATAATAGCCAAATGAAGTTAAAAATATTTTTTAACATGCTAAACTAACACTAAGTAAAATTGATTTTTAACTACGTTTGATCATTATTTATAGGGCTTACCATAATAAAACATGATTTTTTAGTCATTCCCAACATGCATGTCAAATATTAGTCGATTCAAAATTTTTGAAATTTTCTTGTGAAAATGGTTAATTTCCTAGGTTAACCCCTTTGGAAATTGAAATTTTGAATGAAAATTGAAAATTTTTAAATTGGCTAATATTTGACATATATGTTGGGAATGACTAAAAATTGAGGTTTCACCATGTTAAGCCATTCAAATAATAGCCAAATGAAGTTAAAAATATTTTTCAACATGCTAAAATAACACCGAGTAAAATTGATTTTTAACTACGTTTGATCATTATTTATAGGGTTTACCATAATAAAACTTGATTTTTAGTCATTCCCAACTTGCATGTCAAATATTAGTCGATTCAAAATTTTTGAAATTTTCTTGTGAAAATGGTCAATTTCCATAGGTTAACCCCTTTGGAAATTGACAATTTTGACATGAAAATTGAAAATTTTTTAAATTGACTAATATTTGACATGCATGTTGGGAAGGGCTAAAAATTGAGGTTTCACCATGTTAAACCCTTCAAATAATAGTCAAATGAAGTTAAAAATATATTTTAACATGCTAAAATAACACCGAGTAAAATTAATTTTTAACTACGTTTGATCATTATTTATAGGGGTTACTATAATAAAACTTGATTTTTAGCCGTTCCCAACATGCATGTAAAATATTAGTCGATTTAAAATTTTTGAAATTTTATTTTGGAAATGGTAGATTTTCATAGGTTAACCCCTTTGGAAATTGACAATTTTGACATGAAAATTGAAAATTTTTAAATTGGCTAATATTTGACATATATGTTGGGAATGACTAAAAATTGAGGTTTCACCATGTTAAACCATTCAAATAATAGCCAAATGAAGTTAAAAATATTTTTCAACATGCTAAAATAACACCGAGTAAAATTTATTTTTAACTACGTTTGATCATTATTTATAGGGTTTACCATAATTAAACTTAATTTTTTAGCCATTCCCAATATGCATGTTAAATATTAGTCGATTTGAAATGTTTGAAATTTTCTTAAGAAAATGGTCAATTTCCATAGGTTAACCTCTTTGGAAATTGATAATTTTGACATCAAAATGAAATGTTTTAACTTGGCTAATATTTGTCATGCATGTTTGGAATGGCTAAAAATTGAAGTTTCACCATTTTAATCCCTTCAAATAATAGCCAAATGAAGTTAAAAATATTTTTTAACATGCTAAACTAACACTAAGTAAAATTGATTTTTAACTACGTTTGATCATTATTTATAGGGCTTGCCATAATAAAATATGATTTTTTAGTCATTCCCAACATGCATGTCAAATATTAGTCGATTCAAAATTTTTGAAATTTTCTTGTGAAAATGGTCAATTTCCATAGGTTAACCCCTTTGGAAATTGACAATTTTGACATGAAAATTGAAAATTTTTAAATTGGCTAATATTTGACATATATGTTGGGAATGACTAAAAATTGAGGTTTCACCATGTTAAGCCATTCAAATAATAGCCAAATGAAGTTAAAAATATTTTTCAACATGCTAAAATAACACCGAGTAAAATTGATTTTTAACTACGTTTGATCATTATTTATAGGGTTTACCATAATAAAACTTGATTTTTAGTCATTCCCAACATGCATGTCAAATATTAGTCGATTCAAAATTTTTGAAATTTTCTTGTGAAAATGGTCAATTTCCATAGGTTAACCCCTTTGGAAATTGACAATTTTGACATGAAAATTGAAAATTTTTTAAATTGACTAATATTTGACATGCATGTTGGAAAGGGCTAAAAATTGAGGTTTCACCATGTTAAACCCTTCAAATAATAGTCAAATGAAGTTAAAAATATATTTTAACATGCTAAAATAACACCGAGTAAAATTAATTTTTAACTACGTTTGATCATTATTTATAGGGGTTACTATAATAAAACTTGATTTTTAGACGTTCCCAACATGCATGTAAAATATTAGTCGATTTAAAATTTTTGAAATTTTATTTTGGAAATGGTAGATTTTCATAGGTTAACCCCTTTGGAAATTGACAATTTTGACATGAAAATTGAAAATTTTTAAATTGGCTAATATTTGACATATATGTTGGGAATGACTAAAAATTGAGGTTTCACCATGTTAAACCATTCAAATAATAGCCAAATGAAGTTAAAAATATTTTTCAACATGCTAAAATAACACCGAGTAAAATTTATTTTTAACTACGTTTGATCATTATTTATAGGGTTTACCATAATTAAACTTAATTTTTTAGCCATTCCCAATATGCATGTTAAATATTAGTCGATTTGAAATGTTTGAAATTTTCTTAAGAAAATGGTCAATTTCTATAGGTTAACCTCTTTGGAAATTGATAATTTTGACATCAAAATGAAATGTTTTAACTTGGCTAATATTTGTCATGCATGTTTGGAATGGCTAAAAATTGAAGTTTCACCATTTTAATCCCTTCAAATAATAGCCAAATGAAGTTAAAAATATTTTTTAACATGCTAAACTAACACTAAGTAAAATTGATTTTTAACTACGTTTGATCATTATTTATAGGGCTTACCATAATAAAACATGATTTTTTAGTCATTCCCAACATGCATGTCAAATATTAGTCGATTCAAAATTTTTGAAATTTTCTTGTGAAAATGGTTAATTTCCATAGGTTAACCCCTTTGGAAATTGACAATTTTGACATGAAAATTGAAAATTTTTAAATTGGCTAATATTTGACATATATGTTGGGAATGACTAAAAATTGAGGTTTCACCATGTTAAGCCATTCCAATAATAGCCAAATGAAGTTAAAAATATTTTTCAACATGCTAAAATAACACCGAGTAAAATTGATTTTTAACTACGTTTGATCATTATTTATAGGGTTTACCATAATAAAACTTGATTTTTAGTCATTCCCAACATGCATGTCAAATATTAGTCGATTCAAAATTTTTGAAATTTTCTTGTGAAAATGGTCAATTTCCATAGGTTAACCCCTTTGGAAATTGACAATTTTGACATGAAAATTGAAAATTTTTTAAATTGACTAATATTTGACATGCATGTTGGGAAGGGCTAAAAATTGAGGTTTCACCATGTTAAACCCTTCAAATAATAGTCAAATGAAGTTAAAAATATATTTTAACATGCTAAAATAACACCGAGTAAAATTAATTTTTAACTACGTTTGATCATTATTTATAGGGGTTTCTATAATAAAACTTGATTTTTAGACGTTCCCAACATGCATGTAAAATATTAGTCGATTTAAAATTTTTGAAATTTTATTTTGGAAATGGTAGATTTTCATAGGTTAACCCCTTTGGAAATTGACAATTTTGACATGAAAATTGAAAATTTTTAAATTGGCTAATATTTGACATATATGTTGGGAATGACTAAAAATTGAGGTTTCACCATGTTAAACCATTCAAATAATAGCCAAATGAAGTTAAAAATATTTTTCAACATGCTAAAATAACACCGAGTAAAATTTATTTTTAACTACGTTTGATCATTATTTATAGGGTTTACCATAATTAAACTTAATTTTTTAGCCATTCCCAATATGCATGTTAAATATTAGTCGATTTGAAATGTTTGAAATTTTCTTAAGAAAATGGTCAATTTCTATAGGTTAACCTCTTTGGAAATTGATAATTTTGACATCAAAATGAAATGTTTTAACTTGGCTAATATTTGTCATGCATGTTTGGAATGGCTAAAAATTGAAGTTTCACCATTTTAATCCCTTCAAATAATAGCCAAATGAAGTTAAAAATATTTTTTAACATGCTAAACTAACACTAAGTAAAATTGATTTTTAACTACGTTTGATCATTATTTATAGGGCTTACCATAATAAAACATGATTTTTTAGTCATTCCCAACATGCATGTCAAATATTAGTGGATTCAAAATTTTTGAAATATTCTTGTGAAAATGGTTAATTTCCATAGGTTAACCCCTTTGGAAATTGACAATTTTGACATGAAAATTGAAAATTTTTAAATTGGCTAATATTTGACATATATGTTGGGAATGACTAAAAATTGAGGTTTCACCATGTTAAGCCATTCCAATAATAGCCAAATGAAGTTAAAAATATTTTTCAACATGCTAAAATAACACCGAGTAAAATTGATTTTTAACTACGTTTGATCATTATTTATAGGGTTTACCATAATAAAACTTGATTTTTAGTCATTCCCAACATGCATGTCAAATATTAGTCGATTCAAAATTTTTGAAATTTTCTTGTGAAAATGGTCAATTTCCATAGGTTAACCCCTTTGGAAATTGACAATTTTGACATGAAAATTGAAAATTTTTTAAATTGACTAATATTTGACATGCATGTTGGGAAGGGCTAAAAATTGAGGTTTCACCATGTTAAACCCTTCAAATAATAGTCAAATGAAGTTAAAAATATATTTTAACATGCTAAAATAACACCGAGTAAAATTAATTTTTAACTACGTTTGATCATTATTTATAGGGGTTACTATAATAAAACTTGA
This sequence comes from Linum usitatissimum, assembly GCA_030674075.2. Classification (NCBI taxonomy): domain Eukaryota; kingdom Viridiplantae; phylum Streptophyta; class Magnoliopsida; order Malpighiales; family Linaceae; genus Linum; species Linum usitatissimum. The sequence continues at coordinate 6,591,467 of JAUJYP020001374.1, forward strand.
TTTTTAGCCGTTCCCAACATGCATGTAAAATATTAGTCGATTTAAAATTTTTGAAATTTTATTTTGGAAATGGTAGATTTTCATAGGTTAACCCCTTTGGAAATTGACAATTTTGACATGAAAATTGAAAATTTTTAAATTGGCTAATATTTGACATATATGTTGGGAATGACTAAAAATTGAGGTTTCACCATGTTAAACCATTCAAATAATAGCCAAATGAAGTTAAAAATATTTTTCAACATGCTAAAATAACACCGAGTAAAATTTATTTTTAACTACGTTTGATCATTATTTATAGGGTTTACCATAATTAAACTTAATTTTTTAGCCATTCCCAATATGCATGTTAAATATTAGTCGATTTGAAATGTTTGAAATTTTCTTAAGAAAATGGTCAATTTCTATAGGTTAACCTCTTTGGAAATTGATAATTTTGACATCAAAATGAAATGTTTTAACTTGGCTAATATTTGTCATGCATGTTTGGAATGGCTAAAAATTGAAGTTTCACCATTTTAATCCCTTCAAATAATAGCCAAATGAAGTTAAAAATATTTTTTAACATGCTAAACTAACACTAAGTAAAATTGATTTTTAACTACGTTTGATCATTATTTATAGGGCTTACCATAATAAAACATGATTTTTTAGTCATTCCCAACATGCATGTCAAATATTAGTCGATTCAAAATTTTTGAAATTTTCTTGTGAAAATGGTTAATTTCCATAGGTTAACCCCTTTGGAAATTGACAATTTTGACATGAAAATTGAAAATTTTTAAATTGGCTAATATTTGACATATATGTTGGGAATGACTAAAAATTGAGGTTTCACCATGTTAAGCCATTCAAATAATAGCCAAATGAAGTTAAAAATATTTTTCAACATGCTAAAATAACACCGAGTAAAATTGATTTTTAACTACGTTTGATCATTATTTATAGGGTTTACCATAATAAAACTTGATTTTTAGTCATTCCCAACATGCATGTCAAATATTAGTCGATTCAAAATTTTTGAAATTTTCTTGTGAAAATGGTCAATTTCCATAGGTTAACCCCTTTGGAAATTGACAATTTTGACATGAAAATTGAAATTTTTTTAAATTGACTAATATTTGACATGCATGTTGGGAAGGGCTAAAAATTGAGGTTTCACCATGTTAAACCCTTCAAATAATAGTCAAATGAAGTTAAAAATATATTTTAACATGCTAAAATAACACCGAGTAAAATTAATTTTTAACTACGTTTGATCATTATTTATAGGGGTTACTATAATAAAACTTGATTTTTAGCCGTTCCCAACATGCATGTAAAATATTAGTCGATTTAAAATTTTTGAAATTTTATTTTGGAAATGGTAGATTTTCATAGGTTAACCCCTTTGGAAATTGACAATTTTGACATGAAAATTGAAAATTTTTAAATTGGCTAATATTTGACATATATGTTGGGAATGACTAAAAATTGAGGTTTCACCATGTTAAACCATTCAAATAATAGCCAAATGAAGTTAAAAATATTTTTCAACATGCTAAAATAACACCGAGTAAAATTTATTTTTAACTACGTTTGATCATTATTTATAGGGTTTACCATAATTAAACTTAATTTTTTAGCCATTCCCAATATGCATGTTAAATATTAGTCGATTTGAAATGTTTGAAATTTTCTTAAGAAAATGGTCAATTTCCATAGGTTAACCTCTTTGGAAATTGATAATTTTGACATCAAAATGAAATGTTTTAACTTGGCTAATATTTGTCATGCATGTTTGGAATGGCTAAAAATTGAAGTTTCACCATTTTAATCCCTTCAAATAATAGCCAAATGAAGTTAAAAATATTTTTTAACATGCTAAACTAACACTAAGTAAAATTGATTTTTAACTACGTTTGATCATTATTTATAGGGCTTGCCATAATAAAACATGATTTTTTAGTCATTCCCAACATGCATGTCAAATATTAGTGGATTCAAAAATTTTGAAATTTTCTTGTGAAAATGGTTAATTTCCATAGGTTAACCCCTTTGGAAATTGACAATTTTGACATGAAAATTGAAAATTTTTAAATTGGCTAATATTTGACATATATGTTGGGAATGACTAAAAATTGAGGTTTCACCATGTTAAGCCATTCAAATAATAGCCAAATGAAGTTAAAAATATTTTTCAACATGCTAAAATAACACCGAGTAAAATTGATTTTTAACTACGTTTGATCATTATTTATAGGGTTTACCATAATAAAACTTGATTTTTAGTCATTCCCAACATGCATGTCAAATATTAGTCGATTCAAAATTTTTGAAATTTTCTTGTGAAAATGGTCAATTTCCATAGGTTAACCCCTTTGGAAATTGACAATTTTGACATGAAAATTGAAAATTTTTTAAATTGACTAATATTTGACATGCATGTTGGGAAGGGCTAAAAATTGAGGTTTCACCATGTTAAACCCTTCAAATAATAGTCAAATGAAGTTAAAAATATATTTTAACATGCTAAAATAACACCGAGTAAAATTAATTTTTAACTACGTTTGATCATTATTTATAGGGGTTACTATAATAAAACTTGATTTTTAGCCGTTCCCAACATGCATGTAAAATATTAGTCGATTTAAAATTTTTGAAATTTTATTTTGGAAATGGTAGATTTTCATAGGTTAACCCCTTTGGAAATTGACAATTTTGACATGAAAATTGAAAATTTTTAAATTGGCTAATATTTGACATATATGTTGGGAATGACTAAAAATTGAGGTTTCACCATGTTAAACCATTCAAATAATAGCCAAATGAAGTTAAAAATATTTTTCAACATGCTAAAATAACACCGAGTAAAATTTATTTTTAACTACGTTTGATCATTATTTATAGGGTTTACCATAATTAAACTTAATTTTTTAGCCATTCCCAATATGCATGTTAAATATTAGTCGATTTGAAATGTTTGAAATTTTCTTAAGAAAATGGTCAATTTCCATAGGTTAACCTCTTTGGAAATTGATAATTTTGACATCAAAATGAAATGTTTTAACTTGGCTAATATTTGTCATGCATGTTTGGAATGGCTAAAAATTGAAGTTTCACCATTTTAATCCCTTCAAATAATAGCCAAATGAAGTTAAAAATATTTTTTAACATGCTAAACTAACACTAAGTAAAATTGATTTTTAACTACGTTTGATCATTATTTATAGGGCTTGCCATAATAAAACATGATTTTTTAGTCATTCCCATCATGCATGTCAAATATTAGTCGATTCAAAATTTTTGAAATTTTCTTGTGAAAATGGTCAATTTCCATAGGTTAACCCCTTTGGAAATTGACAATTTTGACATGAAAATTGAAAATTTTTAAATTGGCTAATATTTGACATATATGTTGGGAATGACTAAAAATTGAGGTTTCACCATGTTAAGCCATTCAAATAATAGCCAAATGAAGTTAAAAATATTTTTCAACATGCTAAAATAACACCGAGTAAAATTGATTTTTAACTACGTTTGATCATTATTTATAGGGTTTACCATAATAAAACTTGATTTTTAGTCATTCCCAACATGCATGTCAAATATTAGTCGATTCAAAATTTTTGAAATTTTTTTGTGAAAATGGTCAATTTCCATAGGTTAACCCCTTTGGAAATTGACAATTTTGACATGAAAATTGAAAATTTTTTAAATTGACTAATATTTGACATGCATGTTGGGAAAGGCTAAAAATTGAGGTTTCACCATGTTAAACCCTTCAAATAATAGTCAAATGAAGTTAAAAATATATTTTAACATGCTAAAATAACACCGAGTAAAATTAATTTTTAACTACGTTTGATCATTATTTATAGGGGTTACTATAATAAAACTTGATTTTTAGCCGTTCCCAACATGCATGTAAAATATTAGTCGATTTAAAATTTTTGAAATTTTATTTTGGAAATGGTAGATTTTCATAGGTTAACCCCTTTGGAAATTGACAATTTTGACATGAAAATTGAAAATTTTTAAATTGGCTAATATTTGACATATATGTTGGGAATGACTAAAAATTGAGGTTTCACCATGTTAAACCATTCAAATAATAGCCAAATGAAGTTAAAAATATTTTTCAACATGCTAAAATAACACCGAGTAAAATTTATTTTTAACTACGTTTGATCATTATTTATAGGGTTTACCATAATTAAACTTAATTTTTTAGCCATTCCCAATATGCATGTTAAATATTAGTCGATTTGAAATGTTTGAAATTTTCTTAAGAAAATGGTCAATTTCCATAGGTTAACCTCTTTGGAAATTGATAATTTTGACATCAAAATGAAATGTTTTAACTTGGCTAATATTTGTCATGCATGTTTGGAATGGCTAAAAATTGAAGTTTCACCATGTTAATCCCTTCAAATAATAGCCAAATGAAGTTTAAAACATTTTTTAACATGCTAAACTAACACTAAGTAAAATTGATTTTTAACTACGTTTGATCATTATTTATAGGGCTTGCCATAATAAAACTTTATTTTTTAGTCATTCCCAACATGCATGTCAAATATTAGTTGATTCAAAAATTTTGAAATTTTCTTGTGATAACGGTCAATTTTCATAGGTTAACTCCTTTGGAAATTGATAATTTTGACATCAAAATTGAAAATTTTTCAAAATTGACTAATATTTGACATGCATGTTGGGAAGGGCTAAAAATTGAGGTTTCACCATGTTAAACCCTTCAAATAATAGTCAAATGAAGTTAAAAATATATTTTAACATGCTAAAATAACACCGAGTAAAATTAATTTTTGACTACGTTTGATCATTATTTATAGGGGTTACTATAATAAAATTTGATTTTTCGCCGTTCCCAACATGCATGTCAAATATTAGTCGATTAAAATTTTTTGAAATTTTTCTTGTGAAAATGGTCAATTTCCATAGGTTAACCCCTTTGGAAATTGACAATTTTGACATGAAACTTGAAAATTTTTTAAATTGACTAATATTTGACATGCATGTTGGGAAGGGCTAAAAATTGAGGTTTCACCATGTTAAACCCTTCAAATAATAGTCAAATGAAGTTAAAAATATATTTTAACATGCTAAAATAACACCGAGTAAAATTAATTTTTAACTACGTTTGATCATTATTTATAGGGGTTACTATAATAAAACTTGATTTTTAGCCGTTCCCAACATGCATGTAAAATATTAGTCGATTTAAAATTTTTGAAATTTTATTTTGGAAATGGTAGATTTTCATAGGTTAACCCCTTTGGAAATTGACAATTTTGACATGAAAATTGAAAATTTTTAAATTGGCTAATATTTGACATATATGTTGGGAATGACTAAAAATTGAGGTTTCACCATGTTAAACCATTCAAATAATAGCCAAATGAAGTTAAAAATATTTTTCAACATGCTAAAATAACACCGAGTAAAATTTATTTTTAACTACGTTTGATCATTATTTATAGGGTTTACCATAATTAAACTTAATTTTTTAGCCATTCCCAATATGCATGTTAAATATTAGTCGATTTGAAATGTTTGAAATTTTCTTAAGAAAATGGTCAATTTCCATAGGTTAACCTCTTTGGAAATTGATAATTTTGACATCAAAATGAAATGTTTTAACTTGGCTAATATTTGTCATGCATGTTTGCAATGGCTAAAAATTGAAGTTTCACCATTTTAATCCCTTCAAATAATAGCCAAATGAAGTTAAAAATATTTTTTAACATGCTAAACTAACACTAAGTAAAATTGATTTTTAACTACGTTTGATCATTATTTATAGGGCTTACCATAATAAAACATGATTTTTTAGTCATTCCCAACATGCATGTCAAATATTAGTCGATTCAAAATTTTTGAAATTTTCTTGTGAAAATGGTCAATTTCCATAGGTTAACCCCTTTGGAAATTGACAAATTTGACATGAAAATTTTAAAATTTTTAAATTGGCTAATATTTGACATATATGTTGGGAATGACTAAAAATTGAGGTTTCGCCATGTTAAGCCATTCAAATAATAGCCAAATGAAGTTAAAAATATTTTTCAACATGCTAAAATAACACCGAGTAAAATTGATTTTTAACTACGTTTGATCATTATTTATAGGGTTTACCATAATTAAACTTAGGTTTTTAGCCATTCCCAATATGCATGTTAAATATTAGTCGATTTGAATTTTTTGTAATTTTCTTATGAAAATGGTCAATTTCCTTAGGTTAACCTCTTTGGAAATTGATAATTTTGACATCAAAATGAAATGTTTTAACTTGGCTAATATTTGTCATGCATGTTTGGAATGGCTAAAAATTGAAGTTTCACCATGTTAATCCCTTCAAATAATAGCGAAATGAAGTTAAAAACATTTTTTAACATGCTAAACTAACACTAAGTAAAATTGATTTTTAACTACGTTTGATCATTATTTATAGGGCTTACCATAATAAAACTTGATTTTTTAGTCATTCCCAACATGCATGTCAAATATTAGTCGATTCAAAATTTTTGAAATTTTCTTGTGAAAATGGTCAATTTCCATAGGTTAACCCCTTTGGAAATTGACAATTTTGACATGAAAATTTTTAAATTTTTAAATTGGCTAATATTTGACATATATGTTGGGAATGACTAAAAATTGAGGTTTCACCATGTTAAGTCATTCAAATAATAGCCAAATGAAGTTAAAAATATTTTTCAACATGCTAAAATAACACCGAGTAAAATTGATTTTGAACTACGTTTGATCATTATTTATAGGGTTTACTATAATAAAACTTGATTTTTCGCCGTTCCCAACATGCATGTCAAATATTAGTCGATTTGAAATTTTTGAAATTTTCTTGTGAAAATGGTCAATTTCCATAGGTTAACCCCTTTGGAAATTGACAATTTTGACATGAAAATTGAAAATTTTTAAATTGGCTAATATTTGACATATATGTTGGGAATGACTAAAAATTGAGGTTTCACCATGTTAAGCCATTCAAATAATAGCTAAATGAAGTTAAAAATATTTTTCAACATGCTAAAATAACACCGAGTAAAATTGATTTTTAACTACGTTTGATCATTATTTATAGGGTTTACCATAATTAAACTTAATTTTTTAGCCATTCCCAATATGCATGTTAAATATTAGTCGATTTGAAATTTTTGAAATTTTCTTGTGAAAATGGTCAATTTCCATAGGTTAACCTCTTTGGAAATTGATAATTTTGACATCAAAATGAAATGTTTTAACTTGGCTAATATTTGTCATGCATGTTTGGAATGGCTAAAAATTGAAGTTTCACCATGTTAATCCCTTCAAATAATAGCCAAATGAAGGTAAAAACATTCTTTAACATACTAAACTAACACTAAGTAAAATTGATTTTTAACTACCTTTGATCATTATTTATAGGGCTTGCCATAATAAAACATTATTTTTTAGTCATTCCCAACATGCATGTCATATATTAGTTGATTCAAAAAATTTGAAATTTTCTTGTGATAACGGTCAATTTTCATAGGTTAACTCCTTTGGAAATTGATAATTTTGACATCAAAATTGAAAATTTTTTTAAATTGACTAATATTTGACATGCATGTTGGGAAGGGCTAAAAATTGAGGTTTCACCATGTTAAACCCTTCAAATAATAGTCAAATGAAGTTAAAAATATATTTTAACATGCTAAAATAACACCGAGTAAAATTAATTTTTAACTACGTTTGATCATTATTTATAGGGGTTACTATAATAAAACTTGATTTTTAGCCGTTCCCAACATGCATGTAAAATATTAGTCGATTTAAAATTTTTGAAATTTTATTTTGGAAATGGTAGATTTTCATAGGTTAACCCCTTTGGAAATTGACAATTTTGACATGAAAATTGAAAATTTCTAAATTGGCTAATATTTGACATATATGTTGGGAATGACTAAAAGTTGATGTTTCACCATGTTAAACCATTCAAATAATAGCCAAATGAAGTTAAAAATATTTTTCAACATGCTAAAATAACACCGAGTAAAATTTATTTTTAACTACGTTTGATCATTATTTATAGGGTTTACCATAATTAAACTTAATTTTTTAGCCATTCCCAATATGCATGTTAAATATTAGTCGATTTGAAATGTTTGAAATTTTCTTAAGAAAATGGTCAATTTCCATAGGTTAACCTCTTTGGAAATTGATAATTTTGAAATCAAAATGAAATGTTTTAACTTGGCTAATATTTGTCATGCATGTTTGGAATGGCTAAAAATTGAAGTTTCACCATTTTAATCCCATCAAATAATAGCCAAATGAAGTTAAAAATATTTTTTAACATGCTAAACTAACACTAAGTAAAATTGATTTTTAACTACGTTTGATCATTATTTATTAGGCTTACCATAATAAAACATGATTTTTTAGTCATTCCCAACATGCATGTAAAATAGTAGTCGATTCAAAATTTTTGAAATTTTCTTGTGAAAATGGTCAATTTCCATAGGTTAACCCCTTTGGAAATTGACAATTTTGACATGAAAATTTTTAAATTTTTAAATTGGCTAATATTTGACATATATGTTGGGAATGACTAAAAATTGAGGTTTCACCATGTTAAGCCATTCAAATAATAGCCAAATGAAGTTAAAAATATTTTTCAACTTGCTAAAATAACACCGAGTAAAATTGATTTTGAACTACGTTTGATCATTATTTATAGGGTTTACTATAATAAAACTTGATTTTTCGCCGTTCCCAACATGCATGTCAAATATTAGTCGATTAAAATTTTTTGAAATTTTCTTGTGAAAATGGTCAATTTCCATAGGTTAACCCCTTTGGAAATTGACAATTTTGACATGAAAATTTTTAAATTTTTAAATTGGCTAATATTTGACATATATGTTGGGAATGACTAAAAATTGAGGTTTCACCATGTTAAGCCATTCAAATAATAGCTAAATGAAGTTAAAAATATTTTTCAACATGCTAAAATAACACCGAGTAAAATTTATTTTTAACTACGTTTGATCATTATTTATAGGGTTTACCATAATTAAACTTAATTTTTTAGCCATTCCCAATATGCATGTTAAATATTAGTCGATTTGAAATGTTTGAAATTTTCTTAAGAAAATGGTCAATTTCCATAGGTTAACCTCTTTGGAAATTGATAATTTTGACATCAAAATGAAATGTTTTAACTTGGCTAATATTTGTCATGCATGTTTGCAATGGCTAAAAATTGAAGTTTCACCATTTTAATCCCTTCAAATAATAGCCAAATGAAGTTAAAAATATTTTTTAACATGCTAAACTAACACTAAGTAAAATTGATTTTTAACTACGTTTGATCATTATTTATAGGGCTTACCATAATAAAACATGATTTTTTAGTCATTCCCAACATGCATGTCAAATATTAGTCGATTCAAAATTTTTGAAATTTTCTTGTGAAAATGGTCAATTTCCATAGGTTAACCCCTTTGGAAATTGACAAATTTGACATGAAAATTTTTAAATTTTTAAATTGGCTAATATTTGACATATATGTTGGGAATGACTAAAAATTGAGGTTTCGCCATGTTAAGCCATTCAAATAATAGCCAAATGAAGTTAAAAATATTTTTCAACATGCTAAAATAACACCGAGTAAAATTGATTTTTAACTACGTTTGATCATTATTTATAGGGTTTACCATAATTAAACTTAGGTTTTTAGCCATTCCCAATATGCATGTTAAATATTAGTCGATTTGAATTTTTTGTAATTTTCTTATGAAAATGGTCAATTTCCTTAGGTTAACCTCTTTGGAAATTGATAATTTTGACATCAAAATGAAATGTTTTAACTTGGCTAATATTTGTCATGCATGTTTGGAATGGCTAAAAATTGAAGTTTCACCATGTTAATCCCTTCGAATAATAGCCAAATGAAGTTAAAAACATTTTTTAACATGCTAAACTAACATTAGGTAAAATTGATTTTTAACTACGTTTGATCATTATTTATAGGGCTTACCATAATAAAACTTGATTTTTAGTCATTCCCAACATGCATGTCAAATATTAGTCGATTCAAAATTTTTGAAATTTTCTTGTGAAAATGGTCAATTTCCATAGGTTAACCCCTTTGGAAATTGACAATTTTGACATGAAAATTTTTAAATTTTTAAATTGGCTAATATTTGACATATATGTTGGGAATGACTAAAAATTGAGGTTTCACCATGTTAAGTCATTCAAATAATAGCCAAATGAAGTTAAAAATATTTTTCAACATGCTAAAATAACACCGAGTAAAATTGATTTTGAACTACGTTTGATCATTATTTATAGGGTTTACTATAATAAAACTTGATTTTTCACCGTTCCCAACATGCATGTCAAATATTAGTCGATTAAAATTTTTTTGAAATTTTCTTGTGAAAATGGTCAATTTCCATAGGTTAACCCCTTTGGAAATTGACAATTTTGACATGAAAATTGAAAATTTTTAAATTGGCTAATATTTGACATATATGTTGGGAATGACTAAAAATTGAGGTTTCACCATGTTAAGCCATTCAAATAATAGCTAAATGAAGTTAAAAATATTTTTCAACATGCTAAAATAACACCGAGTAAAATTGATTTTTAACTACGTTTGATCATTATTTATAGGGTTTACCATAATTAAACTTAATTTTTTAGCCATTCCCAATATGCATGTTAAATATTAGTCGATTTGAAATTTTTGAAATTTTCTTGTGAAAATGGTCAATTTCCATAGGTTAACCTCTTTGGAAATTGATAATTTTGACATCAAAATGAAATGTTTTAACTTGGCTAATATTTGTCATGCATGTTTGGAATGGCTAAAAATTGAAGTTTCACCATGTTAATCCCTTCAAATAATAGCCAAATGAAGGTAAAAACATTCTTTAACATGCTAAACTAACACTAAGTAAAATTGATTTTTAACTACCTTTGATCATTATTTATAGGGCTTGCCATAATAAAACATTATTTTTTAGTCATTCCCAACATGCATGTCATATATTAGTTGATTCAAAAAATTTGAAATTTTCTTGTGATAACGGTCAATTTTCATAGGTTAACTCCTTTGGAAATTGATAATTTTGACATCAAAATTGAAAATTTTTTAAATTGACTAATATTTGACATGCATGTTGGGAAGGGCTAAAAATTGAGGTTTCACCATGTTAAACCCTTCAAATAATAGTCAAATGAAGTTAAAAATATATTTTAACATGCTAAAATAACACCGAGTAAAATTAATTTTTAACTACGTTTGATCATTATTTATAGGGGTTACTATAATAAAACTTGATTTTTAGCCGTTCCCAACATGCATGAAAAATATTAGTCGATTTAAAATTTTTGAAATTTTATTTTGGAAATGGTAGATTTTCATAGGTTAACCCCTTTGGAAATTGACAATTTTGACATGAAAATTGAAAATTTCTAAATTGGCTAATATTTGACATATATGTTGGGAATGACTAAAAATTGATGTTTCACCATGTTAAACCATTCAAATAATAGCCAAATGAAGTTAAAAATATTTTTCAACATGCTAAAATAACACCGAGTAAAATTTATTTTTAACTACGTTTGATCATTATTTATAGGGTTTACCATAATTAAACTTAATTTTTTAGCCATTCCCAATATGCATGTTAAATATTAGTCGATTTGAAATGTTTGAAATTTTCTTAAGAAAATGGTCAATTTCCATAGGTTAACCTCTTTGGAAATTGATAATTTTGAAATCAAAATGAAATGTTTTAACTTGGCTAATATTTGTCATGCATGTTTGGAATGGCTAAAAATTGAAGTTTCACCATTTTAATCCCATCAAATAATAGCCAAATGAAGTTAAAAATATTTTTTAACATGCTAAACTAACACTAAGTAAAATTGATTTTTAACTACGTTTGATCATTATTTATTGGGCTTACCATAATAAAACATGATTTTTTAGTCATTCCCAACATGCATGTAAAATAGTAGTCGATTCAAAATTTTTGAAATTTTCTTGTGAAAATGGTCAATTTCCATAGGTTAACCCCTTTGGAAATTGACAATTTTGACATGAAAATTTTTAAATTTTTAAATTGGCTAATATTTGACATATATGTTGGGAATGACTAAAAATTGAGGTTTCACCATGTTAAGCCATTCAAATAATAGCCAAATGAAGTTAAAAATATTTTTCAACTTGCTAAAATAACACCGAGTAAAATTGATTTTGAACTACGTTTGATCATTATTTATAGGGTTTACTATAATAAAACTTGATTTTTCGCCGTTCCCAACATGCATGTCAAATATTAGTCGATTAAAATTTTTTGAAATTTTCTTGTGAAAATGGTCAATTTCCATAGGTTAACCCCTTTGGAAATTGACAATTTTGACATGAAAATTTTTAAATTTTTAAATTGGCTAATATTTGACATATATGTTGGGAATGACTAAAAATTGAGGTTTCACCATGTTAAGCCATTCAAATAATAGCTAAATGAAGTTAAAAATATTTTTCAACATGCTAAAATAACACCGAGTAAAATTTATTTTTAACTACGTTTGATCATTATTTATAGGGTTTACCATAATTAAACTTAATTTTTTAGCCATTCCCAATATGCATGTTAAATATTAGTCGATTTGAAATGTTTGAAATTTTCTTAAGAAAATGGTCAATTTCCATAGGTTAACCTCTTTGGAAATTGATAATTTTGACATCAAAATGAAATGTTTTAACTTGGCTAATATTTGTCATGCATGTTTGCAATGGCTAAAAATTGAAGTTTCACCATTTTAATCCCTTCAAATAATAGCCAAATGAAGTTAAAAATATTTTTTAACATGCTAAACTAACACTAAGTAAAATTGATTTTTAACTACGTTTGATCATTATTTATAGGGCTTACCATAATAAAACATGATTTTTTAGTCATTCCCAACATGCATGTCAAATATTAGTCGATTCAAAATTTTTGAAATTTTCTTGTGAAAATGGTCAATTTCCATAGGTTAACCCCTTTGGAAATTGACAAATTTGACATGAAAATTTTTAAATTTTTAAATTGGCTAATATTTGACATATATGTTGGGAATGACTAAAAATTGAGGTTTCGCCATGTTAAGCCATTCAAATAATAGCCAAATGAAGTTAAAAATATTTTTCAACATGCTAAAATAACACCGAGTAAAATTGATTTTTAACTACGTTTGATCATTATTTATAGGGTTTACCATAATTAAACTTAGGTTTTTAGCCATTCCCAATATGCATGTTAAATATTAGTCGATTTGAATTTTTTGTAATTTTCTTATGAAAATGGTCAATTTCCTTAGGTTAACCTCTTTGGAAATTGATAATTTTGACATCAAAATGAAATGTTTTAACTTGGCTAATATTTGTCATGCATGTTTGGAATGGCTAAAAATTGAAGTTTCACCATGTTAATCCCTTCGAATAATAGCCAAATGAAGTTAAAAACATTTTTTAACATGCTAAACTAACATTAGGTAAAATTGATTTTTAACTACGTTTGATCATTATTTATAGGGCTTACCATAATAAAGCTTGATTTTTAGTCATTCCCAACATGCATGTCAAATATTAGTCGATTCAAAATTTTTGAAATTTTCTTGTGAAAATGGTCAATTTCCATAGGTTAACCCCTTTGGAAATTGACAATTTTGACATGAAAATTTTTAAATTTTTAAATTGGCTAATATTTGACATATATGTTGGGAATGACTAAAAATTGAGGTTTCACCATGTTAAGTCATTCAAATAATAGCCAAATGAAGTTAAAAATATTTTTCAACATGCTAAAATAACACCGAGTAAAATTGATTTTGAACTACGTTTGATCATTATTTATAGGGTTTACTATAATAAAACTTGATTTTTCACCGTTCCCAACATGCATGTCAAATATTAGTCGATTAAAATTTTTTTGAAATTTTCTTGTGAAAATGGTCAATTTCCATAGGTTAACCCCTTTGGAAATTGACAATTTTGACATGAAAATTGAAAATTTTTAAATTGGCTAATATTTGACATATATGTTGGGAATGACTAAAAATTGAGGTTTCACCATGTTAAGCCATTCAAATAATAGCTAAATGAAGTTAAAAATATTTTTCAACATGCTAAAATAACACCGAGTAAAATTGATTTTTAACTACGTTTGATCATTATTTATAGGGTTTACCATAATTAAACTTAATTTTTTAGCCATTCCCAATATGCATGTTAAATATTAGTCGATTTGAAATTTTTGAAATTTTCTTAAGAAAATGGTCAATTTCCATAGGTTAACCTCTTTGGAAATTGATAATTTTGAAATCAAAATGAAATGTTTTAACTTGGCTAATATTTGTCATGCATGTTTGGAATGGCTAAAAATTGAAGTTTCACCATTTTAATCCCATCAAATAATAGCCAAATGAAGTTAAAAATATTTTTTAACATGCTAAACTAACACTAAGTAAAATTGATTTTTAACTACGTTTGATCATTATTTATTGGGCTTACCATAATAAAACATGATTTTTTAGTCATTCCCAACATGCATGTAAAATATTAGTCGATTCAAAATTTTTGAAATTTTCTTGTGAAAATGGTCAATTTCCATAGGTTAACCCCTTTGGAAATTGATAATTTTGACATGAAAATTTTAAATTTTTAAATTGGCTAATATTTGACATATATGTTGGGAATGACTAAAAATTGAGGTTTCACCATGTTAAGCCATTCAAATAATAGCCAAATGAAGTTAAAAATATTTTTCAACTTGCTAAAATAACACCGAGTAAAATTGATTTTGAACTACGTTTGATCATTATTTATAGGGTTTACTATAATAAAACTTGATTTTTCGCCGTTCCCAACATGCATGTCAAATATTAGTCGATTAAAATTTTTTGAAATTTTCTTGTGGAAATGGTCGATTTCCATAGGTTAACCCCTTTGGAAATTGACAATTTTGACATGAAAATTTTAAAATTTTTAAATTGGCTAATATTTGACATATATGTTGGGAATGACTAAAAATTGAGGTTTCACCATGTTAAGCCATTCAAATAATAGCTAAATGAAGTTAAAAATATTTTTCAACATGCTAAAATAACACCGAGTAAAATTGATTTTTAACTACATTTGATCATTATTTATAGGGTTTACCATAATTAAACTTAATTTTTTAGCCATTCCCAATATGCATGTTAAATATTAGTCGATTTGAAATGTTTGAAATTTTCTTAAGAAAATGGTCAATTTCCATAGGTTAACCTCTTTGGAAATTGATAATTTTGACATCAAAATGAAATGTTTTAACTTGGCTAATATTTGTCATGCATGTTTGGAATGGCTAAAAATTGAAGTTTCACCATTTTAATCCCTTCAAATAATAGCCAAATGAAGTTAAAAATATTTTTTAACATGCTAAACTAACACTAAGTAAAATTGATTTTTAACTACGTTTGATCATTATTTATGGGGCTTACCATAATAAAACATGATTTTTTAGTCATTCCCAACATGCATGTCAAATATTAGTCGATTCAAAATTTTTGAAATTTTCTTGTGAAAATGGTCAATTTCCATAGGTTAACCCCTTTGGAAATTGACAATTTTGACATGAAAATTTTTAAATTTTTAAATTAGCTAATATTTGACATATATGTTGGGAATGACTAAAAATTGAGGTTTCACCATGTTAAGCCATTCAAATAATAGCCAAATGAAGTTAAAAATATTTTTCAACATGCTAAAATAACACCGAGTAAAATTGATTTTTAACTACGTTTGATCATTATTTATAGGGTTTACCATAATTAAACTTAGGTTTTTAGCCATTCCCAATATGCATGTTAAATATTAGTCGATTTGAATTTTTTGTAATTTTCTTATGAAAATGTCAATTTCCTTAGGTTAACCTCTTTGGAAATTGATAATTTTGACATCAAAATGAAATGTTTTAACTTGGCTAATATTTGTCATGCATGTTTGGAATGGCTAAAAATTGAAGTTTCACCATGTTAATCCCTTCAAATAATAGCCAAATGAAGTTAAAAACATTTTTTAACATGCTAAACTAACACTAGGTAAAATTGATTTTTAACTACGTTTGATCATTATTTATAGGGCTTACCATAATAAAACTTGATTTTTAGTCATTCCCAACATGCATGTCAAATATTAGTCGATTCAAAATTTTTGAAATTTTCTTGTGAAAATGGTCAATTTCCATGTTAACCCCTTTGGAAATTGACAATTTTGACATGAAAATTTTTAAATTTTTAAATTGGCTAATATTTGACATATATGTTAAGGGAATGACTAAAAATTGAGGTTTCACCATGTTAAGTCATTCAAATAATAGCCAAATGAAGTTAAAAATATTTTTCAACATGCTAAAATAACACCGAGTAAAATTGATTTTGAACTACGTTTGATCATTATTTATAGGGTTTACTATAATAAAACTTGATTTTTCGCCGTTCCCAACATGCATGTCAAATATTAGTCGATTAAAATTTTTTTTGAAATTTTCTTGTGAAAATGGTCAATTTCCATAGGTTAACCCCTTTGGAAATTGACAATTTTGACATGAAAATTTTTAAATTTTTAAATTGGCTAATATTTGACATATATGTTGGGAATGACTAAAAATTGAGGTTTCACCATGTTAAGCCATTCAAATAATAGCTAAATGAAGTTAAAAATATTTTTCAACATGCTAAAATAACACCAAGTAAAATTGATTTTTAACTACGTTTGATCATTATTTATAGGGTTTACCATAATTAAACTTAATTTTTTAGCCATTCCCAATATGCATGTTAAATATTAGTCGATTTGAAATGTTTGAAATTTTCTTAAGAAAATGGTCAATTTCCATAGGTTAACCTCTTTGGAAATTGATAATTTTGACATCAAAATGAAATGTTTTAACTTGGCTAATATTTGTCATGCATGTTTGGAATGGCTAAAAATTGAAGTTTCACCATTTTAATCCCTTCAAATAATAGCCAAATGAAGTTAAAAATATTTTTTAACATGCTAAACTAACACTAAGTAAAATTGATTTTTAACTACGTTTGATCATTATTTATAGGGCTTACCATAATAAAACATGATTTTTTAGTCATTCCCAACATGCATGTCAAATATTAGTCGATTCAAAATTTTTGAAATTTTCTTGTGAAAATGGTCAATTTCCATAGGTTAACCCCTTTGGAAATTGACAATTTTGACATGAAAATTTTTAAATTTTTAAATTGGCTAATATTTGACATATATGTTGGGAATGACTAAAAATTGAGGTTTCACCATGTTAAGCCATTCAAATAATAGCCAAATGAAGTTAAAAATATTTTTCAACATGCTAAAATAACACCGAGTAAAATTGATTTTTAACTACGTTTGATCATTATTTATAGGGTTTACCATAATTAAACTTAGGTTTTTAGCCATTCCCAATATGCATGTTAAATATTAGTCGATTTGAATTTTTTGTAATTTTCTTATGAAAATGGTCAATTTCCTTAGGTTAACCTCTTTGGAAATTGATAATTTTGATATCAAAATGAAATGTTTTAACTTGGCTAATATTTGTCATGCATGTTTGGAATGGCTAAAAATTGAAGTTTCACCATGTTAATCCCTTCAAATAATAGCCAAATGAAGTTAAAAACATTTTTTAACATGCTAAACTAACACTAAGTAAAATTGATTTTTAACTACGTTTGATCATTATTTATAGGGCTTACCATAATAAAGCTTGATTTTTAGTCATTCCCAACATGCATGTCAAATATTAGTCGATTCAAAATTTTTGAAATTTTCTTGTGAAAATGGTCAATTTCCATAGGTTAACCCCTTTGGAAATTGACAATTTTGACATGAAAATTTTTAAATTTTTAAATTGGCTAATATTTGACATATATGTTGGGAATGACTAAAAATTGAGGTTTCACCATGTTAAGTCATTCAAATAATAGCCAAATGAAGTTAAAAATATTTTTCAACATGCTAAAATAACACCGAGTAAAATTGATTTTGAACTACGTTTGATCATTATTTATAGGGTTTACTATAATAAAACTTGATTTTTCGCCGTTCCCAACATGCATATCAAATATTAGTCGATTAAAATTTTTTGAAATTTTCTTGTGAAAATGGTCAATTTCCATAGGTTAACCCCTTTGGAAATTGACAATTTTGACATGAAAATTTTAAATTTTTAAATTGGCTAATATTTGACATATATGTTGGGAATGACTAAAAATTGAGGTTTCACCATGTTAAGCCATTCAAATAATAAGCTAAATGAAGTTAAAAATATTTTTCAACATGCTAAAATAACACCGAGTAAAATTGATTTTTAACTACGTTTGATCATTATTTATAGGGTTTACCATAATTAAACTTAATTTTTTAGCCATTCCCAATATGCATGTTAAATATTAGTCGATTTGAAATGTTTGAAATTTTCTTAAGAAAATGGTCAATTTCCATAAGGTTAACCTCTTTGGAAATTGATAATTTTGACATCAAAATGAAATGTTTTAACTTGGCTAATATTTGTCATGCATGTTTGGAATGGCTAAAAATTGAAGTTTCACCATTTTAATCCCTTCAAATAATAGCCAAATGAAGTTAAAAATATTTTTTAACATGCTAAACTAACACTAAGTAAAATTGATTTTTAACTACGTTTGATCATTATTTATAGGGCTTACCATAATAAAACATGATTTTTTAGTCATTCCCAACATGCATGTCAAATATTAGTCGATTCAAAATTTTTTGAAATTTTCTGAAATGGTCAATTTTAGTTAACCCTTTGGAAATTGATAATTTTGATATCAAAATGAAATTTTTTAATTGGCTAATATTTGCATCATGTTGGGAATGCTATAAAATTGAGGTTTCACCATGTTAATTATATAGCATGAGAATTTTTTTATATTAGATGGATGTTTTGTATTCGAATTTTTGAAATTTTCTTGTGAAAATGGTCAATTTCCATAGGTTAACCCCTTTGGAAATTGACAATTTTGACATGAAAATTTTTAAATTTTTAAATTGGCTAATATTTGACATATATGTTGGGAATGACTAAAAATTGAGGTTTCACCATGTTAAGCCATTCAAATAATAGCCAAATGAAGTTAAAAATATTTTTCAACATGCTAAAATAACACCGAGTAAAATTGATTTTTAACTACGTTTGATCATTATTTATAGGGTTTACCATAATTAAACTTATTTTTTTAGCCATTCCCAATATGCATGTTAAATATTAGTCGATTTGAATTTTTTGAAATTTTCTTATGAAAATGGTCAATTTCCTTAGGTTAACCCCTTTGAAATTGATAATTTTGACATCAAAATGAAAATGTTTTAACTTGGCTAATATTTGTCATGCATGTTTGGAATGGCTAAAAATGAAGTTTCACCATGTTAATCCCTTGAATAATAGCCAAATGAAGTTAAAAACATTTTTTAACATGCTAAACTAACACTGAGTAAAATTGATTTTTAACTACGTTTGATCATTATTTATAGGGCTTACCATAATAAAACTTGATTTTTAGTCATTCCCAACATGCATGTCAAATATTAGTCGATTCAAAATTTTTGAAATTTTCTTTTGGAAATGGTCAGATTTCCATAGGTTAACCCCTTTGGAAATTGACAATTTTGACATGAAAATTTTAAATTTCTAAATTGGCTAATATTTGACATATATGTTGGGAATGACTAAAAATTGATGTTTCACCATGTTAAGCCATTCAAATAATAGCCAAATGAAGTTAAAAATATTTTTCAACATGCTAAAATAACACCGAGTAAAATTGATTTTTAACTACGTTTGATCATTATTTATAGGGTTTACCATAATTAAACTTAATTTTTTAGCCATTCCCAATATGCATGTTAAATATTAGTCGATTTGAAATGTTTGAAATTTTCTTAAGAAAATGGTCAATTTCCATAGGTTAACCTCTTTGGAAATTGATAATTTTGAAATCAAAATGAAATGTTTTAACTTGGCTAATATTTGTCATGCATGTTTGGAATGGCTAAAAATTGAAGTTTCACCATTTTAATCCCATCAAATAATAGCCAAATGAAGTTAAAAATATTTTTTAACATGCTAAACTAACACTAAGTAAAATTGATTTTTAACTACGTTTGATCATTATTTATTGGGCTTACCATAATAAAACATGATTTTTTAGTCATTCCCAACATGCATGTAAAATATTAGTCGATTCAAAATTTTTGAAATTTTCTTGTGAAAATGGTCAATTTCCATAGGTTAACCCCTTTGGAAATTGACAATTTTGACATGAAAATTTTTAAATTTTTAAATTGGCTAATATTTGACATATATGTTGGGAATGACTAAAAATTGAGGTTTCACCATGTTAAGCCATTCAAATAATAGCCAAATGAAGTTAAAAATATTTTTCAACTTGCTAAAATAACACTAGTAAATTGATTTTGAACTACGTTTGATCATTATTTATGGGGTTTACTATAATAAAACTTGATTTTTTCGCCGTTCCCAACATGCATGTCAAATATTAGTCGATTAAAATTTTTGAAATTTTCTTGTGAAAATGGTCAATTTCCATAAGTTAACCCCTTTGGAAATTGACAATTTTGACATGAAAATTTTTAAATTTTTAAATTGGCTAATATTTGACATATATGTTGGGAATGACTAAAAATTGAGGTTTCACCATGTTAAGCCATTCAAATAATAGCCAAATGAAGTTAAAAATATTTTTCAACATGCTAAAATAACACCGAGTAAAATTGATTTTTAACTACATTTGATCATTATTTATAGGGTTTACTATAATTAAACTTAATTTTTTAGCCATTCCCAATATGCATGTTAAATATTAGTCGATTTGAAATGTTTGAAATTTTCTTAAGAAAATGGTCAATTTCCATAGGTTAACCTCTTTGGAAATTGATAATTTTGACATCAAAATGAAATGTTTTAACTTGGCTAATATTTGTCATGCATGTTTGGAATGGCTAAAAATTGAAGTTTCACCATTTTAATCCGATCAAATAATAGCCAAATGAAGTTAAAAATATTTTTTAACATGCTAAACTAACACTAAGTAAAATTGATTTTTAACTACGTTTGATCATTATTTATAGGGCTTACTATAATAAAACTTGATTTTTCGTCGTTCCCAACATGCATGTCAAATATTAGTCGATTAAAATTTTTTGAAATTTTCTTGTTAAAATGGTCAATTTCCATAGGTTAACCCCTTTGGAAATTGACAATTTTGACATGAAAATTTTTAAATTTTTAAATTGGCTAATATTTGACATATATGTTGGGAATGACTAAAAATTGAGGTTTCACCATGTTAAGCCATTCAAATAATAGCTAAATGAAGTTAAAAATATTTTTCAACATGCTAAAATAACACCGAGTAAAATTGATTTTTAACTACATTTGATCATTATTTATAGGGTTTACCATAATTAAACTTAATTTTTTAGCCATTCCCAATATGCATGTTAAATATTAGTCGATTTGAAATGTTTGAAATTTTCTTAAGAAAATGGTCAATTTCCATAGGTTAACCTCTTTGGAAATTGATAATTTTGACATCAAAATGAAATGTTTTAACTTGGCTAATATTTGTCATGCATGTTTGGAATGGCTAAAAATTGAAGTTTCACCATTTTAATCCCTTCAAATAATAGCCAAATGAAGTTAAAAATATTTTTTAACATGCTAAACTAACACTAAGTAAAATTGATTTTTAACTACGTTTGATCATTATTTATGGGGCTTACCATAATAAAACATGATTTTTTAGTCATTCCCAACATGCATGTCAAATATTAGTCGATTCAAAAATTTTTGAAATTTTCTTGTGAAAATGGTCAATTTCCATAGGTTAACCCCTTTGGAAATTGACAATTTTGACATGAAAATTTTTAAATTTTTAAATTGGCTAATATTTGACATATATGTTGGGAATGACTAAAAATTGAGGTTTCACCATGTTAAGCCATTCAAATAATAGCCAAATGAAGTTAAAAATATTTTTCAACATGCTAAAATAACACCGAGTAAAATTGATTTTTAACTACGTTTGATCATTATTTATAGGGTTTACCATAATTAAACTTAGGTTTTTAGCCATTCCCAATATGCATGTTAAATATTAGTCGATTTGAATTTTTTGTAATTTTCTTATGAAAATGGTCAATTTCCTTAGGTTAACCTCTTTGGAAATTGATAATTTTTGACATCAAAATGAAATGTTTTAACTTGGCTAATATTTGTCATGCATGTTTGGAATGGCTAAAAATTGAAGTTTCACCATGTTAATCCCTTCAAATAATAGCCAAATGAAGTTAAAAACATTTTTTAACATCTTAAACTAACACTAAGTAAAATTGATTTTTAACTACGTTTGATCATTATTTATAGGGCTTACCATAATAAAACTTGATTTTTTAGTCATTCCCAACATGCATGTCAAATATTAGTCGATTCAAAATTTTTGAAATTTTCTTGTGAAAATGGTCAATTTTCATAGGTTAACCCCTTTGGAAATTGACAATTTTGACATGAAAATTTGTAAATTTTTAAATTGGCTAATATTTGACATATATGTTGGGAATGACTAAAAATTGAGGTTTCACCATGTTAAACCATTCAAATAATAGCCAAATGAAGTTAAAAATATTTTTCAACATGCTAAAATAACACCGAGTAAAATTGATTTTTAACTACGTTTGATCATTATTTATAGGGTTTACCATAATTAAACTTAATTTTTTAGCCATTCCCAATATGCATGTTAAATATTAGTCGATTTGAAATGTTTGAAATTTTCTTAAGAAAATGGTCAATTTCCATAGGTTAACCTCTTTGGAAATTGATAATTTTGAAATCAAAATGAAATGTTTTAACTTGGCTAATATTTGTCATGCATGTTTGGAATGGCTAAAAATTGAAGTTTCATCATTTTAATCCCATCAAATAATAGCCAAATGAAGTTAAAAATATTTTTTAACATGCTAAACTAACACTAAGTAAAATTGATTTTTAACTACGTTTGATCATTATTTATTGGGCTTACCATAATAAAACATGATTTTTTTAGTCATTCCCAACATGCATGTAAAATATTAGTCGATTCAAAATTTTTGAAATTTTCTTGTGAAAATGGTCAATTTCCATAGGTTAACCCCTTTGGAAATTGACAATTTTGACATGAAAATTTTTAAATTTTTAAATTGGCTAATATTTGACATATATGTTGGGAATGACTAAAAATTGAGGTTTCACCATGTTAAGCCATTCAAATAATAGCCAAATGAAGTTAAAAATATTTTTCAACTTGCTAAAATAACACCGAGTAAAATTGATTTTTAACTACGTTTGATCATTATTTATAGGAGTTTACTATAATTAAACTTAAATTTTTCGCCGTTCCCAACATGCATGTCAAATATTAGTCGATTTGAAATTTTTTGAAATTTTCTTGTGAAAATGGTCAATTTCCATAGGTTAACCTCTTTGAAATTGATAATTTTGACATCAAAATTGAAATTTTTTAACTTGGCTAATATTTATATGCATGTTTGGAATGGCTTAAAAATTGAGTTTCACCATGTTAATCCCTTCAAATAATAAGCGAAATGAAGATTAAAAACATTCTTTAACATGCTAAACTAACACTAAGTAAAATTGATTTTTAACTACGTTTGACTCATTATTTATAGGGCTTACCATAATAAAACTTGATTTTTTAGTCATTCCCAACATGCATGTCAAATATTAGTCGATTCAAAATTTTTGAAATTTTCTTGTGAAAATGGTCAATTTCCATAGGTTAACTCCTTTGGAAATTGACAATTTTGACATCAAAATTGAAAATTTTTAAATTGGCTAATATTTGACATATATGTTGGGAATGACTAAAAATTGAGGTTTCACCATGTTAAACCATTCAAATAATAGCCAAATGAAGTTAAAAATATTTTTCAACATGCTAAAATAACACTCGAGTAAAATTGATTTTTAACTACGTTTGATCATTATTTATAGGGTTTACCATAATTAAACTTAAGTTTTTAGCCATTTTCAATATGCATGTTAAATATTAGTCGATTTGAAATTTTTGAAATTTTCTTATGAAAATGGTCAATTTCCATAGGTTAACCTCTTTGGAAATTGATAATTTTGACATCAAAATGAAATGTTTTAACTTGGCTAATATTTGTCATGCATGTTTGGAATGGCTAAAAATTGAAATTTCACCATGTTAATCCCTTCAAATAATAGCCAAATGAAGTTAAAAACATTTTTTAACATGCTAAACTAACACTAAGTAAAATTGATTTTTAACTACGTTTGATCATTATTTATAGGGCTTACCATAATAAAACTTGACTTTTTAGTCATTCCCAACATGCATGTCAAATATTAGTCGATTCAAAATTTTTGAAATTTTCTTGTGGAAATGGTCAATTTTCATAGGTTAACCCCTTTGGAAATTGACAATTTTGACATGAAAATTTTTAAATTTTTAAATTGACTAATATTTGACATATATGTTGGGAATGACTAAAAATTGAGGTTTCACCATGTTAAGCCATTCAAATAATAGCCAAGTGAAGTTAAAAATATTTTTCAACATGCTAAAATAACACGGAGTAAAATTGATTTTTAACTACGTTTGATCATTATTTATAGGGTTTACTATAATAAAACTTGATTTTTCGCCGTTCCCAACATGCATGTCAAATATTAGTCGATTTGAAATTTTTGAAATTATCTTATGAAAATGGTCAATTTTCATAGGTTAACCTCTTTGGAAATTGATAATTTTGACATCAAAATGAAATGTTTTAACTTGGCTAATATTTGTCATGCATGTTTGGAATGGCTAAAAATTGAAGTTTCACCATGTTAATCCCTTCGAATAATAGCCAAATGAAGTTAAAAACATTTTTTTAACATGCTAAACTAACACTACGTAAAATTGATTTTTAACTACGTTTGATCATTATTTATAGGGCTTACCATAATAAAGCTTGATTTTTAGTCATTCCCGACATGCATGTCAAATATTAGTCGATTCAAAATTTTTGAAATTTTCTTGTGAAAATGGTCAATTTCCATAGGTTAACCCCTTTGGAAATTGACAATTTTGACATGAGAATTGAAAATTTTTAAATTCGCTAATATTTGACATATATGTTGGGAATGACTAAAAATTGAGGTTTCACCATGTTAACCCATTCAAATAATAGCCAAATGAAGTTAAATATATTTTTCAACATGCTAAAATAACACCGAGTAAAATTGATTTTTAACTACGTTTGATCATTATTTATAGGGTTTACCATAATTAAACTTAATTTTTTAGCCATTTTCAATATGCATGTTAAATATTAGTCGATTTGAAATTTTTGAAATTTTCTCTTGAAAATGGTCAATTTCCATAGGTTAACCTCTTTGGAAATTGATAATTTTGACATCAAAATGAAATGTTTTAACTTGGCTAATATTTGTCATGCATGTTTGGAATGGCTAAAAATTGAAGTTTCACCATGTTAATCCCTTCGAATAATAGCCAAATGAAGTTAAAAACATTTTTTAACATAGTAAACTAACATTAGGTAAAATTGATTTTTAACTACGTTTGATCATTATTTATAGGGCTTACCATAAGGAAAAATTTGGAAAATGAAATTGGAAAGAATAAAGTAACCTGAAAAAGTTGATTGAGAAAGAGAAAAAGGTAAAATTGAATAGAAAATGGGGACATGAAAATTTTATGTAGGAAATTTTTAAATTGGTTAATATTTGACATATATGTTGAGAATGACTAAAAATTGAGGTTTCACCATGTTAAGCCATTCAAATAATAGCTAAATGAAGTTAAAAATATTTTTCAACATGCTAAAATAACATCGAGTAAAATTGATTTTTAACTACGTTTGATCATTATTTATAGGGTTTACCATAATTAAACTTTATTTTTTAGCCATTTCCAATATGCATGTTAAATATTAGTCGATTTGAAATTTTTGAAATTTTCTTAAGAAAATGGTCAATTTCCATAGGTTAACCTCTTTGGAAATTGATAATTTTGACATCAAAATGAAATGTTTTAACTTGGCTAATATTTGTCATGCATGTTTGGAATGGCTAAAAATTGAAGTTTCACCATTTTAATCCCTTCAAATAATAGCCAAATGAAGTTTAAAAATATTTTTTAACATGCTAAACTAACACTAAGTAAAATTGATTTTTAACTACGTTTGATCATTATTTATAGGGCTTACCATAATAAAACTTGATTTTTTAGTCATTCCCAACATGCATGTCAAAATATTAGTCGATTCAAAAATTTTGAAATTTTCTTGTGAAAATGGTCAATTTCCATAGGTTAACCCCTTTGGAAATTGACAATTTTGACATGAAAAGTTTGAAATTTTTAAATTGGCTAATATTTGACATATATGTTGGGAATGACTTAAAATTGAGGTTTCACCATGTTAAGCCATTCAAATAATAGCCAAATGAAGTTAAAAATATTTTTCAACATGCTAAAATAACACGAGTAAAATTGATTTTTAACTACGTTTGATCATTATTTATAGGGTTTACCATAATTAAACTTGGTTTTTTAGCCATTCCCAATATGCATGTTAAATATTAGTCGATTTGAAATTTTTGAAATTTTCTTATGAAAATGGTCAATTTCCTTAAGTTAACCTCTTTGGAAATTGATAATTTTGACATCAAAATGAAATGTTTTAACTTGGCTAATATTTGTCATACATGTTTGGAATGGCTAAAAATTGAGGTTTCACCATGTTAATCCATTCAAATAATAGCCAAATGAAGTTAAAAACATTTTTTAACATGCTAAACTAACACTGAGTAAAATTGATTTTTAACTACGTTTGATCATTATTTATAGAAGCTTACCATAATAAAGCAATGATTTTTTTAGTCATTCCCAACATACGTGTCAAATATTAGTCGATTCAAAATTTTTGAAATTTTCTTGTGAAAATGGTCAATTTCCATAGGTTAACCCCTTTTGAAATTGACAATTTTGACATGAAAATTGAAAATTTTTAAATTGGCTAATATTTGACATATATGTTGGGAATGACTAAAAATTGAGGTTTCACCATGTTAAACCATTCAAATAATAGCCAAATGAAGTTAAAAATATTTTTCAACATGCTAAAATAACACCGAATAAAATTGATTTTTAACTACGTTTGATCATTATTTATAGGGTTTACCATAATTAAACTTAATTTTTAGCCATTCCCAATATGCATGTTAAATATTAGTCGATTTGAAATTTTTGAAATTATCTTATGAAAATGGTCAATTTTCATAGGTTAACCTCTTTGGAAATTGATAATTTTGACATCAAAATCAAATGTTTTAACTTGGCTAATATTTGTCATGCATGTTTGGAATGGCTAAAAATTGAAGTTTCACCATTTTAATCCCTTCAAATAATAGCCAAAAGAAGTTAAAAATATTTTTTAACATGCTAAACTAACACTAAGTAAAATTGATTTTTAACTACGTTTGATCATTATTTATAGGGCTTACCATAATAAAACTTGATTTTTTAGTCATTCCCAACATGCATGTCAAATATTAGTCGATTCAAAATTTTTGAAATTTTCTTGAGAAAATGGTCAATTTCCATAGGTTAACCCCTTTGGAAATTGATAATTTTGACATGAAAATTGAAAAATTTTAAATTGGCTAATATTTGTATATATGTATGGAATGACTAAAAATTGAGGTTTCACCATGTTAAGCCATTCAAATAATAGCCAAATGAAGTTAAAAATATTTTTCAACATGCTAAAATAACACCGAGTAAAATTGATTTTTAACTACGTTTGATCATTATTTATAGGGTTTACCATAATAAAACTTAATTTTTAGTCATTTTCAATATGCATGTTAAATATTAGTCGATTTGAAATTTTTGAAATTTTCTCTTGAAAATGGTCAATTTCCATAGGTTAACCTCTTTGGAAATTGATAATTTTGACATCAAAATGAAATGTTTTAACTTGGCTAATATTTGTCATGCATGTTTGGAATGGCTAAAAATTGAAGTTTCACCATGTTAATCCCTTCAAATAATAGCCAAATGAAGTTAAAAACATTTTTTAACATGCTAAACTAACACTAAGTAAAATTGATTTTTAACTACGTTTGATCATTATTTATAGGGCTTACCATAATAAAGCTTGATTTTTAGCCATTCCCAACATGCATGTCAAATATTAGTCGATTTAAAATTTTTGAAATTTTATTGTGGAAATGGTCAATTTTCATAGGTTAACCACTTTGGAAATTGACAATTTTGACATGAAAATTGAAAATTTTTAAATTAACTAATATTTGACATATATGTTGGGAATGACTAAAAATTGAGGTCTGACCATGTTAAGCCATTCAAATAATAGCCAAGCGAAGTTAAAAATATTTTTCAACATGCTAAAATAACACCGAGTAAAATTGATTTTTAACTACGTTTGATCATTATTTATAGGGTTTACCATAATTAAACTTAATTTTTTTAGCCATTCCCAAAATGCATGTTAAATATTAGTCGATTTGAAATTTTTGAAATTATCTTATGAAAATGGTCAATTTTCATGGGTTAGCCTCTTTGGAAATTGATAATTTTGACATCAAAAATGAAATGTTTTAACTTTGGTTAATATTTGTCATGCATGTTTGGAATGTAGTAAAAATTGAAGTTTCACCATTTTAATCCCTCCAAATAATAGCCGAAATGGAGTTTAAAATATTTTTTAACATGCTAAACTAACACTAAGTAAAATTGATTTTTAACTACCATTGATCATTATTTATAGGGCTTGCCATAATAAAACTTTATTTTTTAGTCATTCCCAACATGCATGTCAAATATTAGTTGATTCAAAAAATTTGAAATTTTCTTGTGATAATAGTCAATTTTCATAGGTTAACTCCCTTGGAAATTGAAAATTTTGACATCGAAATTGAAATTTTTCTAAATTGACTAATATTTGACATGCATGTTGGGAAGGGCTAAAAGTGAGGTTTCACCATGTTAAACCCTTCAAATAATAGTCAAATGAAGTTAAAAATATATTTTAACATGCTAAAAAAATAACAGGAGTAAAATTAATTTTTAACTACGTTTGATCATTTATTTATAGGGGTTACGGTTTTTTAAAAAAAAAAAAGTATAATAAAACTTGATTTTTCGCCGTTCCTAACATGCATGTAAAATATTAGTCGATTTAAAATTTTTGAAATTTTATTTTGGAAATGGTAGATTTTCATAGGTTAATTCCTTTGGAAATTGACAATTTTGACATGAAAATTGAAAATTATTAAATTTCCTAATATTTGATATATACGTTGTGAATGACTTAAAATCGAGGTTTCACCATGTTAAACCATTCAAATAATAGCCAAATGAAGTTAAAAATATTTTTCAACATGCTAAAACAATACCGAGTAAAATTTATTTTTAACTACGTTTGATCATTATTTATAGGGTTTACTATAATTAAACTTAATTTTTTAGCCATTCCCTACATGCATGTTAAATATTATCCGATTTTGAAATGTTTGAAATTTTCTTAAGAAAATGGTCGATTTCCATAGGTTAACCTCTTTGGAAATTGATAATTTTGACATCAAAATGAAATGTTTTAACTTGGCTAATATGCTTTGTCATGTGTGTTTGGAATGGCTAAAAATTGAAGTTTCACCATTTTAATCCCTTCAAATAATAGCCAAGTTGAAGTTAAAAATATTTTTTAACATGCTAAACTAACACTAAGTAAAATTGATTTTTAACTACGTTTGATCATTATTTATAAGGCTTGCCATAATAAAACATGATTTTTTAGTCATTCCCAACACGCATGTCAAATATTAGTTGATTCATAAAATTTTGAAATTTTCTTGTGAAAATGGTCAATTTCCATAGGTTATACCCCTTTGGAAATTGACAATTTTGACATGAAAATTTGAAAATTTTTAAATTGGCTAATATTTGGGGTATACGTTGGGAATGACTAAAAAATTGGAGGTTTCACCATGTTAAGCCATTCAAATTACAGCCAAATGAAGTTAAAAATATTTTTTCAATATACGCTAAAATAACACCGAGTAAAATTGATTTTTAACTACGCTTGATCATTATTTATAGGGTTCACCATAATAAAACTTGATTTTTAGTCATTCCCAACTCGCATGTCAAATATTAGTCGATTCAAAATTTTGAAATTTTCAGAGGGAAATGTACACTTTTCTATAGGTTAACCTCTTTGGAAATTGATAATTTTGACATGAAAATTGAAATTTTTTTAAATTGACTAATATTTGACATGCATGTTGGGAAGGGCTAAAAAAATTGAGGTTTCACCATGTTAAACCTTTCAAATAATAGTCAAATGAAGTTAAAAATATATTTTAACATGCTAAAATAACACTGAAAAACAAAATTAAATTTTAACTACGTTTGATCATTATTTATAGGGGTTACTATAATAAAACTTGATTTTTTGGCCGTTCCCAACATGCATGTAAAATTTTAGTCGATTTAAAAAATTTTTGGAAATTTTATTTCGGGAAATGGTAGATTTTCAGAGCAAAGCTAATTCCTTTGAAAATTGACAATTTTGACATGAAAATTGAAAATTTTTAAATTGGCTAATATTTGACATATATGTTGGAAATTAATTAAAAATTGAGGTTTCACCATGTTAAGCCATTCAAATAATAGCCAAATGAAGTTAAAAATATTTTCCAACATGCTAAAATAACACCGAGTAAAATTGATTTTTAATTACGTTTGATCATTATTTATGTGGTTTACCATTATAAAACTTGATTTTTAGTCATTCCTAACTTGCATGTCAAATATTAGTCGATTCAAAATTTTTGAAATTTTCTTGTGTAAATGGTCAATTTCCATAGGTTAACCATTTTCGAAATTGACAATTTTGACATGAAAATTGAAATTTTTTTAAATTGACTAATATTTGACATGCATGTTGGGAAGAGCTAAAAATTGAGGTTTCACCATGTTAAACCCTTCAAATAATAGTCAAACGAAGTTAAAAATATATTTTAACATGCTAAAATAACACCGAGTAAAAAAATTAATTTTTAACTACGTTCGATCATTATTTATAAAGGTTACTATAATAAAACTTGATTTTTTGCCGTTCCCAACATGCATGTAAAATATTAGCTCATTTTAAATTTTTGAAATTTTATTTTTGAAATGGTCAGATTTTCATAGGTTAATCTCCTTTGAAATTGTATATACTGACATGAAAATTGAAAATTTTTAAATTGGCTAATATTTGATATATATGTTGGGAATGATTCAAAATTGAGGTTTCACCATGTTAAACCATTCAAATAATAGCTAAATGAAGTACAAAATATTTTTCAACATGCTAAAATAATACCGAGTAAAATTTATTTTTAACTACGTTTGATCATTATTTATATGGTTTACTATAATTAAAACTTAATTTTTTAGCCATTCCTAACATGCATGTTAAATATTAGTCGATTTGAAATGTTTGAAATTTTCTTAAGAAAATGGTCAATTTCCATAGGTTAACTTCTTTGGAAATTGATAATTTTGACATCAAAATGAAATGTTTGTTCTTTGCCAATATTTGTCAAGTATGCTCGGGGAATGGCTAAAAATTTTCGTTTCACCATTTTAATCCCTTCAACACATAAAAAAACGAAGTTAAAAATATTTTTTAACATGCTAAACTAATACTAAGTAAAAATTGATTTTTAATTACGTTTGATCATTATTTATAAGGTTTTGCCATAATAAAACATGATTTTTTAGTCATTCCCAACATACGCGTGATCAAATATTAGTCGATTCAGAATTTTTGAAATTTTCTTGTGAAAATGGTCAATTTCCATAGGTTAACCCCTTTGGAAATTGACAATTTTATTATGAAAATTGAAAATTTTTAAATTGGCTAATGGTTTATTTGACATATATGTTGGGAATGACTAAAAATTGAGGTTTCACTATGTTAAGCCATTCAAATAAAAGCCAAATGAAGTTAAAAATATTTTTCAACATGCTAAAATAACACCGAGTAAAATTGATTTTTAACTACGTTTGATCATTATTTATAGGGTTTACTATAATAAAACTTGATTTTTAGTCATTGTCTACCTGCTTTTGTCAAATATTAGTCGATTCAAAATTTTTGAAATTTTCAGGAGAAAATGGTCAATTTCCATAGGTTAACCCCTTTGGAAATTGACAATTTTGACATGAAAATTGAAATTTTTAAAATTGACTAATATTTGACATGCATGTTGGGAAGGGCTAAAATTGAGGTTTCACCATGTTAAACCCTTCAAATAATAGTTTTTTGTACTAGTTAAAAATATATTTTAACATGCTAAAATAACACCGAGTAAAAATTAATTTTTAACTACGCTTGATCATTATTTATATGGGTTAATATAATAAAACTTGATTTTTTTTGGCTCCTAACATGCATGTAAAATATTAGTCGATTTAAAATTTTTGAAATTTTATTTTGGAAATGGTAACATTTTCAGTGTATAACTCCCTCTCGAAATTGATAATTTTGGATATGAAATTTGAAAATTTTTAATTGGTTAATATTTGACATATATGTTGGGAATGACTAAAAATTAAGGTTTCACCATGTTAAGCCATTCAAACAATAAATAAATGAAGTTAAAAATATTTTCCAACATGCTAAAATAACACCGAGTAAAATTGATTTTTAATTCATGCCGTTATATCAGTTTATAAAGGTTTACCATAATAAAACTTGATTTTTGGAGTCATTCCCAACTTGCATGTCAAATATTAGTCGATTTCAATTTTTTGAAATTTTCTTGTGAAAATGGTCAATTTCCATAGGTTAATCCCTTTGGAAATTGATAATTTTTGATACGAAAATTGAAATTTTTTAAATTGACTAATATTTGCCATACGATGCTCGGAAGAGCTAAAAATTGAGGTTTCACCATGTTAAACCCTTCAAATAATATTCAAAATGAAGTTAAAAATATATTTTGGACATAACAAAATAAATACCGAGTAAAATTAATTTTTATAACTACGTTTGATCATTATTTATAAAAAATAGCTATAATAAATCTTGATTTTTCATTCGTTCCTAACATGCATGTAAAATATTAGTCGATTTAAAATTTTTGAAATTTTATTTTGGAAATGGTAGATTTCTATATGTTAACCCCTTGAGAAATTGACAATTTTGACATGAAAATTGAAAATTTTTAAATTGGCTAATATTTGACATATATGTTGGGAATGACTAAAAATTGAGGTTTCACCATGTTAAACTATTCAAATAATATCTAAATGAAGTTAAAAATATTTTTCAACATGCTAAAATTAGACCGAGTAAAATTTATTTTTAACTACGTTTGATCATTATTTATAGGGTTTACTATAATTAAACTTAATTTTTTAGCCATTCCTAATATGCATGTTAAATATTAGTCGATTCGAAATGTTTGAAATTTTCTTATGAGAATGGTCAATTTCCATAAAGTTAACTTTTTTGGAAATTGAAAATTTTGACATCAAAATGAAATGTTTTAACTTGGCTAATATTTGTCATGCATGCTTCGAATGGCTAAAAATTGTTTTCTCACCATTTTAATCCCTTCAAATAATATTACGCTAAACGAAGTTAAAAATATTTTTTAACATGCTAAACTAACACTAAGTAAAATTGATTTTTAACTACGCTTGATCATTATTTATAAGGCTCGCCATAATAAAACATGATTTTTTAGTCATTCCTAACACGCATGTCAAATATTAGTCGATTCAAAAATTTTGAAATTTTTTAGTTAAAATGGTCAATTTCCATGGGTTAATCCCTTTCGAAATTGACAATTTTGACATGAAAATTGAAAATTTTTAAATTGGCTAATATTTGACATATATGCCGGGAATGACTAAAACCCGAGGTTTCACTACAAAAGAACATATTCAAATAATAATGCCAAAATACGGTTAAAAGGCTTTTCAACATGCTAAAATAACACCGAGTAAAATTGATTTTTAACCACGCTTGATCATTATTTATAGGGTTTACTATAATAAAACTTGATTTTTAGTCATTCCCAACTTGCATGTCAAATATTAGTCGATTCAAAATTCTTTGAAATTTTCAGGAGAGTACGGTCAATTTCAGAAGGTTAACCCTTTTCGAAATTGACAATTTTGACATGAAAATTGAAATTTTTTAAATTGACTAATATTTGACATTTATATGCTCAGAAGGGCTAAAAATTGAGGTTTCACCATGTTAAACCCTTCAATAAATAGTCAAATGAAGTTAAAAAATATATTTTGACTTGCTAAAATAACAATTTTATGTAAAATTAATTTTTAACTACGTTTGATCATTATTTATATTTGTTACTATAATAAAACTTGATTTTTTGCCGTTCCCAACATGCATGTAAAATATTAGTCGATTTAAAAAATTTTTGAAATTTTAGTTTGGAAATGGTAGATTTTCATAAAGCAATCCCCTTCGGAAATTGACAATTTTGGATACGAAAATTGAAAACTTTTTTTAAATTGGCTAATATTTGACATATATGTTGGGAATGATCAAAAATTGAGGTTTCACCATGTTAAGCCATTCAAATAAATAGCTAAATGAAGTTAAAAATATTTTTCAACATGCTAAAATAATACCGAGTAAAATTGATTTTTAAATTACGTTCGATCATTATTTATATGGTTTACTATAATAAAACTTGGATTTTAAGTCATTCCCAACTTGCATGTCAGAAAAAAAAAAAAAAAAAAAAAAAAAAAAAAAAAAAAAATATTAGTCGATTCAAAATTTTTGAAATTTTCTTGTGAAATGGTCAATTTCCATAGGTTAACCCCTTTGAAATTGACAATTTCGACATGAAAATTGAAATTTTTTAAATCGACTAACATAAAAAAAAAAAAAAAAAAAAAAAAAAAAAAAAAACATGCATGTCCCAAGGGCTAAAAATTGAGGTTTCACCATGTTAAATCCTTCAAATAATAGTCAAATGAAGTTAAAAATATATTTCAATACGCTAAAATAACAATTCTGAGTAAAATTACACTTTAACTACGTTCGATCATTATTTATTGGGTTTACTATAATAAAATTTGATTTTTCAGCTGCCTTCCTTTTTGTTACGCATGTAAAATATTAGTCGATTTAAAATTTTTGAAATTTTATTTTTGAAATGGTAGATTTTCATAAAGTTAACCTTTTTGGAAATTGATAATTTTGACATGAAAATTGAAAATTTTTAAATTGGCTAATATTTGACATATATGTTTGGAATGACTAAAAATTGAGGGGTTTCACCATGTTAAACCATTCAAATAATAGCCAAATGAAGTTAAAAATATTTTTCAACATGCTAAAATAACACCGAGTAAAATTTATTTTTAACTACGTTTGATCATTATTTATAAAGGGTTTACCATAATTAAACTTAATTTTTTAGCCATTCCCAATATGCATGTTAAATATTAGTCGATTTGAAATGTTTGAAATTTTCTTAAGAAAATGGTCAATTTCTATAGGTTAACCTCTTTGGAAATTGATAATTTTGACATCAAAATGAAATGTTTTAACTTGTCTAATATTTGTCATGCATGTTTGGAATGGCTAAAAATTGAAGTTTCACCATTTTAATCCCTTCAAATAATAGTAAAACGAAGTTAAAAATATTTTTTAACATGCTAAACTAACACTAAGTAAAATTGATTTTTAACTACGTTTGATCATTATTTATAGGGCTTACCATAATAAAACATGATTTTTTAGTCATTCCCAACATGCATGTCAAATATTAGTCGATTCAAAATTTTTGAAATTTTCTTGTGAAAATGGTTAATTTCCATAGGTTAACCCCTTTGGAAATTGACAATTTTGACATGAAAATTGAAAATTTTTAAATTGGCTAATATTTGACATATATGTTAGGAATGACTAAAAATTGAGGTTTCACCATGTTAAGCCATTCCAATAATAGCCAAATGAAGTTAAAAATATTTTTCAACATGCTAAAATAACTACAGTAAATTGATTTTTAACTACGTTTGATCATTATTTATAGGGTTTACCATAATAAAACTTGATTTTTAGTCATTCCCAACATTGCATGTCAAATATTAGTCGATTCAAAATTTTTTGAAATTTTCTTGTGAAAATGGTCAATTTCATAAGGTTAACCCCTTTGGAAATTGACAATTGAAGGAAATGAAAATTTAATGGATTGGGGTGGGGGAAAGGGGACAGTGAAAACAACAAAATAATAGCCCAAATGAAGTTAAAAATATTTTTCAACATGCTAAAATAACACCGAGTAAAATTGATTTTTAACTACGTTTGATCATTATTTATAGGGTTTACCATAATAAAACTTGATTTTTAGTCATTCCCAACATGCATGTCAAATATTAGTCGATTCAAAATTTTTGAAATTTTCTTGTGAAAATGGTCAATTTCCATAGGTTAACCCCTTTGGAAATTGAC
The DNA here is from genome assembly GCA_030674075.2 of Linum usitatissimum. Lineage (NCBI taxonomy): Eukaryota > Viridiplantae > Streptophyta > Magnoliopsida > Malpighiales > Linaceae > Linum > Linum usitatissimum. The sequence goes on from JAUJYP020001374.1 coordinate 6,628,158, forward strand.
AATTTTGACATGAAAATTGAAAATTTTTTAAATTGACTAATATTTGACATGCATGTTGGAAAGGGCTAAAAATTGAGGTTTCACCATGTTAAACCCTTCAAATAATAGTCAAATGAAGTTAAAAATATATTTTAACATGCTAAAATAACACCGAGTAAAATTAATTTTTAACTACGTTTGATCATTATTTATAGGGGTTACTATAATAAAACTTGATTTTTAGACGTTCCCAACATGCATGTAAAATATTAGTCGATTTAAAATTTTTGAAATTTTATTTTGGAAATGGTAGATTTTCATAGGTTAACCCCTTTGGAAATTGACAATTTTGACATGAAAATTGAAAATTTTTAAATTGGCTAATATTTGACATATATGTTGGGAATGACTAAAAATTGAGGTTTCACCATGTTAAACCATTCAAATAATAGCCAAATGAAGTTAAAAATATTTTTCAACATGCTAAAATAACACCGAGTAAAATTTATTTTTAACTACGTTTGATCATTATTTATAGGGTTTACCATAATTAAACTTAATTTTTTAGCCATTCCCAATATGCATGTTAAATATTAGTCGATTTGAAATGTTTGAAATTTTCTTAAGAAAATGGTCAATTTCTATAGGTTAACCTCTTTGGAAATTGATAATTTTGACATCAAAATGAAATGTTTTAACTTGGCTAATATTTGTCATGCATGTTTGGAATGGCTAAAAATTGAAGTTTCACCATTTTAATCCCTTCAAATAATAGCCAAATGAAGTTAAAAATATTTTTTAACATGCTAAACTAACACTAAGTAAAATTGATTTTTAACTACGTTTGATCATTATTTATAGGGCTTACCATAATAAAACATGATTTTTTAGTCATTCCCAACATGCATGTCAAATATTAGTCGATTCAAAATTTTTGAAATTTTCTTGTGAAAATGGTTAATTTCCATAGGTTAACCCCTTTGGAAATTGACAATTTTGACATGAAAATTGAAAATTTTTAAATTGGCTAATATTTGACATATATGTTGGGAATGACTAAAAATTGAGGTTTCACCATGTTAAGCCATTCCAATAATAGCCAAATGAAGTTAAAAATATTTTTCAACATGCTAAAATAACACCGAGTAAAATTGATTTTTAACTACGTTTGATCATTATTTATAGGGTTTACCATAATAAAACTTGATTTTTAGTCATTCCCAACATGCATGTCAAATATTAGTCGATTCAAAATTTTTGAAATTTTCTTGTGAAAATGGTCAATTTCCATAGGTTAACCCCTTTGGAAATTGACAATTTTGACATGAAAATTGAAAATTTTTTAAATTGACTAATATTTGACATGCATGTTGGAAAGGGCTAAAAATTGAGGTTTCACCATGTTAAACCCTTCAAATAATAGTCAAATGAAGTTAAAAATATATTTTAACATGCTAAAATAACACCGAGTAAAATTAATTTTTAACTACGTTTGATCATTATTTATAGGGGTTTCTATAATAAAACTTGATTTTTAGACGTTCCCAACATGCATGTAAAATATTAGTCGATTTAAAATTTTTGAAATTTTATTTTGGAAATGGTAGATTTTCATAGGTTAACCCCTTTGGAAATTGACAATTTTGACATGAAAATTGAAAATTTTTAAATTGGCTAATATTTGACATATATGTTGGGAATGACTAAAAATTGAGGTTTCACCATGTTAAACCATTCAAATAATAGCCAAATGAAGTTAAAAATATTTTTCAACATGCTAAAATAACACCGAGTAAAATTTATTTTTAACTACGTTTGATCATTATTTATAGGGTTTACCATAATTAAACTTAATTTTTTAGCCATTCCCAATATGCATGTTAAATATTAGTCGATTTGAAATGTTTGAAATTTTCTTAAGAAAATGGTCAATTTCTATAGGTTAACCTCTTTGGAAATTGATAATTTTGACATCAAAATGAAATGTTTTAACTTGGCTAATATTTGTCATGCATGTTTGGAATGGCTAAAAATTGAAGTTTCACCATTTTAATCCCTTCAAATAATAGCCAAATGAAGTTAAAAATATTTTTTAACATGCTAAACTAACACTAAGTAAAATTGATTTTTAACTACGTTTGATCATTATTTATAGGGCTTACCATAATAAAACATGATTTTTTAGTCATTCCCAACATGCATGTCAAATATTAGTCGATTCAAAATTTTTGAAATTTTCTTGTGAAAATGGTTAATTTCCATAGGTTAACCCCTTTGGAAATTGACAATTTTGACATGAAAATTGAAAATTTTTAAATTGGCTAATATTTGACATATATGTTGGGAATGACTAAAAATTGAGGTTTCACCATGTTAAGCCATTCCAATAATAGCCAAATGAAGTTAAAAATATTTTTCAACATGCTAAAATAACACCGAGTAAAATTGATTTTTAACTACGTTTGATCATTATTTATAGGGTTTACCATAATAAAACTTGATTTTTAGTCATTCCCAACATGCATGTCAAATATTAGTCGATTCAAAATTTTTGAAATTTTCTTGTGAAAATGGTCAATTTCCATAGGTTAACCCCTTTGGAAATTGACAATTTTGACATGAAAATTGAAAATTTTTTTAAATTGACTAATATTTGACATGCATGTTGGGAAGGGCTAAAAATTGAGGTTTCACCATGTTAAACCCTTCAAATAATAGTCAAATGAAGTTAAAAATATATTTTAACATGCTAAAATAACACCGAGTAAAATTAATTTTTAACTACGTTTGATCATTATTTATAGGGGTTACTATAATAAAACTTGATTTTTAGACGTTCCCAACATGCATGTAAAATATTAGTCGATTTAAAATTTTTGAAATTTTATTTTGGAAATGGTAGATTTTCATAGGTTAACCCCTTTGGAAATTGACAATTTTGACATGAAAATTGAAAATTTTTAAATTGGCTAATATTTGACATATATGTTGGGAATGACTAAAAATTGAGGTTTCACCATGTTAAACCATTCAAATAATAGCCAAATGAAGTTAAAAATATTTTTCAACATGCTAAAATAACACCGAGTAAAATTTATTTTTAACTACGTTTGATCATTATTTATAGGGTTTACCATAATTAAACTTAATTTTTTAGCCATTCCCAATATGCATGTTAAATATTAGTCGATTTGAAATGTTTGAAATTTTCTTAAGAAAATGGTCAATTTCTATAGGTTAACCTCTTTGGAAATTGATAATTTTGACATCAAAATGAAATGTTTTAACTTGGCTAATATTTGTCATGCATGTTTGGAATGGCTAAAAATTGAAGTTTCACCATTTTAATCCCTTCAAATAATAGCCAAATGAAGTTAAAAATATTTTTTAACATGCTAAACTAACACTAAGTAAAATTGATTTTTAACTACGTTTGATCATTATTTATAGGGCTTACCATAATAAAACATGATTTTTTAGTCATTCCCAACATGCATGTCAAATATTAGTCGATTCAAAATTTTTGAAATTTTCTTGTGAAAATGGTTAATTTCCATAGGTTAACCCCTTTGGAAATTGACAATTTTGACATGAAAATTGAAAATTTTTAAATTGGCTAATATTTGACATATATGTTGGGAATGACTAAAAATTGAGGTTTCACCATGTTAAGCCATTCCAATAATAGCCAAATGAAGTTAAAAATATTTTTCAACATGCTAAAATAACACCGAGTAAAATTGATTTTTAACTACGTTTGATCATTATTTATAGGGTTTACCATAATAAAACTTGATTTTTAGTCATTCCCAACATGCATGTCAAATATTAGTCGATTCAAAATTTTTGAAATTTTCTTGTGAAAATGGTCAATTTCCATAGGTTAACCCCTTTGGAAATTGACAATTTTGACATGAAAATTGAAAATTTTTTAAATTGACTAATATTTGACATGCATGTTGGGAAGGGCTAAAAATTGAGGTTTCACCATGTTAAACCCTTCAAATAATAGTCAAATGAAGTTAAAAATATATTTTAACATGCTAAAATAACACCGAGTAAAATTAATTTTTAACTACGTTTGATCATTATTTATAGGGGTTTCTATAATAAAACTTGATTTTTAGACGTTCCCAACATGCATGTAAAATATTAGTCGATTTAAAATTTTTGAAATTTTATTTTGGAAATGGTAGATTTTCATAGGTTAACCCCTTTGGAAATTGACAATTTTGACATGAAAATTGAAAATTTTTAAATTGGCTAATATTTGACATATATGTTGGGAATGACTAAAAATTGAGGTTTCACCATGTTAAACCATTCAAATAATAGCCAAATGAAGTTAAAAATATTTTTCAACATGCTAAAATAACACCGAGTAAAATTTATTTTTAACTACGTTTGATCATTATTTATAGGGTTTACCATAATTAAACTTAATTTTTTAGCCATTCCCAATATGCATGTTAAATATTAGTCGATTTGAAATGTTTGAAATTTTCTTAAGAAAATGGTCAATTTCTATAGGTTAACCTCTCTGGAAATTGATAATTTTGACATCAAAATGAAATGTTTTAACTTGGCTAATATTTGTCATGCATGTTTGGAATGGCTAAAAATTGAAGTTTCACCATTTTAATCCCTTCAAATAATAGCCAAATGAAGTTAAAAATATTTTTTAACATGCTAAACTAACACTAAGTAAAATTGATTTTTAACTACGTTTGATCATTATTTATAGGGCTTACCATAATAAAACATGATTTTTTAGTCATTCCCAACATGCATGTCAAATATTAGTGGATTCAAAATTTTTGAAATATTCTTGTGAAAATGGTTAATTTCCATAGGTTAACCCCTTTGGAAATTGACAATTTTGACATGAAAATTGAAAATTTTTAAATTGGCTAATATTTGACATATATGTTGGGAATGACTAAAAATTGAGGTTTCACCATGTTAAGCCATTCCAATAATAGCCAAATGAAGTTAAAAATATTTTTCAACATGCTAAAATAACACCGAGTAAAAATTGATTTTTAACTACGTTTGATCATTATTTATAGGGTTTACCATAATAAAACTTGATTTTTAGTCATTCCCAACATGCATGTCAAATATTAGTCGATTCAAAATTTTTGAAATTTTCTTGTGAAAATGGTCAATTTCCATAGGTTAACCCCTTTGGAAATTGACAATTTTGACATGAAAATTGAAAATTTTTTAAATTGACTAATATTTGACACGCATGTTGGGAAGTGGCTAAAAATTGAGGTTTCACCATGTTAAACCCTTCAAATAATAAGTCAAATGAAGTTAAAAATATATTTTAACATGCTAAAATAACACCGAGTAAAATTAATTTTTAACTACGTTTGATCATTATTTATAGGGGTTTCTATAATAAAACTTGATTTTTAGACGTTCCCAACATGCATGTAAAATATTAGTCGATTTAAAATTTTTGAAATTTTATTTTGGAAATGGTAGATTTTCATAGGTTAACCCCTTTTGAAATTGACAATTTTGACATGAAAATTGAAAATTTTTAAATTGGCTAATATTTGACATATATGTTGGGAATGACTAAAAATTGAGGTTTCACCATGTTAAACCATTCAAATAATATTGTAAAATGAAGTTAAAAATATTTTTCAACATGCTAAAATAACACCGAGGAAAATTTATTTTTAACTACGTTTGATCTTTATTTATAGGGTTTACCATAATTAAATTTAAATTTCCATTCATTCCCACACATGCATGTTAAATATTAGTCGATTTGAAATTTTGAAATTTTCTTAAAAAAATGGTCAATTTCCATAGGTTAACCTCTTTGGAAATTGATAATTTTGACATCAAAATGAAATGTTTTAACTTTACTAATATTTGTCATGCATGTTTCGAATGGCTAAAAATTGAAGTTTCACCATTTTAATCCCTTCAAAATAATAGCCAAATGAAGTTAAAAATATTTTTTAACACGCTAAAATAACACTAAGTAAAATTGATTTTTAACTACGTTTGATCATTATTTATAGGGCTTACCATAATAAAACTTGATTTTTTAGTCATTCCCAACATGCATGTCAAATATTAGTCGATTCAAAATTTTTGAAATTTTCTTGTGAAAATGGTCAATTTCCATAGGTTAACCCCTTTGGAAATTGACAATTTTGACATGAAAATTGAAAATTTTTAAATTGGCTAATATTTGACATATATGTTGGGAATGACTAAAAATTGAGGTTTCACCATGTTAAGCCATTCAAATAATAGCCAAATGAAGTTAAAAATATTTTTCAACATGCTAAAATAACACCGAGTAAAATTGATTTTTAACTACGTTTGATCATTATTTATAGGGTTTACCATAATAAAACTTGATTTTTAGTCATTCCCAACATGCATGTCAAATATTAGTCGATTCAAAATTTTTAAAATTTTCTTCTGAAAATGGTCAATTTCCATAGGTTAACCCCTTTGGAAATTGACAATTTTGACATGAAAATTGAAATTTTTTAAATTGGCTAATATTTGACATGCATGTTGGGAATGGCTAAAAATTGAGGTTTCACCATGTTAAACCCTTCAAATAATAGCCAAATGAAGTTAAAAATATTTTTAACATGCTAAAATAACACCGAGTAAAATTGATTTTTAACTACGTTTGATCATTATTTATAGGGTTACTATAATAAAACTTGATTTTTAGCCATTCCCAACATGCATGTCAAATATTAGTCGATTTAAAATTTTTGAAATTTTATTTTGAAAATGGTCAATTTTCATAGGTTAACCCCTTTGGAAATTGACAATTTTGACATGAAAATTGAAAATTTTTAAATTGGCTAATATTTGACATATATGTTGGGAATGACTAAAAATTGAGGTTTCACCATGTTAAACCATTCAAATAATAGCCAAATGAAGTTAAAAATATTTTTCAACATGCTAAAATAACACCGAGTAAAATTGATTTTTAACTACGTTTGATCATTATTTATAGGGTTTACCATAATTAAACTTAATTTTTTAGCCATTCCCAATATGCATGTTAAATATTAGTCGATTTGAAATGTTTGAAATTTTCTTATGAAAATGGTCAATTTCCATAGGTTAACCTCTTTGGAAATTGATAATTTTGACATCAAAATGAAATGTTTTAACTTGGCTAATATTTGTCATGCATGTTTGGAATGGCTAAAAATTGAAGTTTCACCATGTTAATCCCTTCAAATAATAGCCAAATGAAGTTAAAAATATTTTTTAACATGCTAAACTAACACTAAGTAAAATTGATTTTTAACTACGTTTGATCATTATTTATAGGGCTTACCATAATAAAACATGATTTTTTAGTCATTGCTAACATGCATGTCAAATATTAGTCGATTCAAAAATTTTGAAATTTTCTTGTGAAAATGGTCAATTTCCATAAAGTTAACCCCTTTGGAAATTGACAATTTTGACATGAAAATTGAAATTTTTAAATTGGCTAATATTTGACATGCATGTTGGGAATGACTAAAAATTGAGGTTTCACCATGTTAAGCCCTTCAAATAATAGCCAAATGAAGTTAAAAATATTTTTCAACATGCTAAAATAACACCGAGTAAAATTGATTTTTAACTACGTTTGATCATTATTTATAGGGTTACCATAATAAAACTTGATTTTTAGCCATTCCCAACATGCATGTCAAATATTAGTCGATTCAAAATTTTTGAAATTTTCTTGTGAAAATGGTCAATTTCCATAGGTTAACCCCTTTGGAAATTGACAATTTTGACATGAAAATTGAAAATTTTTAAATTGGCTAATATTTGACATGCATGTTGGGAATGCTAAAAATTGAGGTTTCACCATGTTAAACCCTTCAAATAATAGCCAAATGAAGTTAAAAATATTTTTAACATGCTAAAATAACACCGAGTAAAATTGATTTTTAACTACGTTTGATCATTATTTATAGGGTTACCATAATAAAACTTGATTTTTAGCCATTTCCGGCATGCATGTCGATTGTGCTTAGATTTGAAAGCTTTCATATTTTTATCTCGAAAATGGTTCATTTCCGCTAGGTTAACCCCTTTGGAAATCGACAAATTTTGAAGAGAAAATTGAAAATTTTGAAATGGGATAATATTTGACGTGTATGTTGGAAATGGCTAAAAATTAAGGTTTCACCATGTTAAACCATTCAAATAATAAGCAAATGAAGTTAAAAAATACTTTTTAACATGTTAAAACTATATCAAGTAAAATTAATTTTTAAATGGATTCGACCATTATTTCCGGCGGTTACCATGATGAAACTTGACATTTTAGCCATTCTCAACCTGCATGCTCGGTATTAGCCGATTTGAAAGTTTTCATATTTTTATCTCCAAATGGTTCATTTCCAAACGTTAACCCCTTTGGAAATCGACAAATTTTGAAGAGAAAATTGAAAATTTTGAAGTAGGATAATATTTGACGTGTATGAATGGAAATGGCTAAAAATGGAAGTTTCACCATGTTAAGCCATTCAAATAATAAACGAAATGAAGTTAAAAAATACTTTTTAACACCCTTTAAAACTCATATCAAGTAAAAATTAATTTTTTAAATGCATTCAACCATTTATTTCCGGCGGTTACCATCTTTGAAACTTGACATTTTAGCCATTTCCGGCATGCATGTCAATTATTAAGCGATTTGAAAGTTTTCATATTTTTATCTCCAAATGGTTCATTTCCGCTAGGTTAACCCCTTTGGAAATCGACAAATTTTGAAGAGAAAATTGAAAATTTTGAAATGGGATAATATTTGACGTGTATTGGAAATGGCTAAAAAGTAAGGAGTTTCACCATGTTAAACCATTCAAATAATAAGCAAATGAAGTTAAAAAATACTTTTTAACACGCTAAAACTATATCAAGTAAATTTAATTTTTAAATCCGTTACGACCATTATTTCCCGGCGGTTACCATGATGAAGCTTGACATTTTAGCCATATCCGGCATGCATCGGTTTTTTTGTGCTTGATTTGAAAGCTTTCATATTTTTATCTCCAAATGGTTCATTTCCATGGGTTAACCCTTTTTGGAAATCGACAAATTTTGAAGAGAAAATTGAAAATTTTGAAATGGGATAATATTTGACGTGTATGTTAAAAATGGCCAAAAAATTAAGGTTTCACCATGTTAAACAATTCAAATAATAAACGGAAATGAAGTTAAAAAATACTTTTTAACATGTTAAAACTATATCAAGTAAAATTAATTTTTAAATGCATTCGACCATTATTTCCGGCGGTTACCATGATGAAGCTTGACATTTTAGTCATTTCCAGCATGCATATCAAATATTAGTCGATTTGAAAATTTTGAGAATGTTTTTCTCTCGAAAATGGTCCATTTCCATAGGTTAACCCCTTTGGAAATCGACAAATTTTGACATGAAAATTGAAAATTTTTAAATTGGATAATATTTGACATGCATGTTGGAAATGACTAAAAATTAAGGTTTCGCCATGTTAAACCATTCAAATAATAGGCAAATGAAGTCAAAAATACTTTTTAACATGCTAAAACTACACCGAGTAAAATTGATTTTTAAATACATTTGATCATTATTTATAAGGTTTACCATAATGAAACTTGACATTTTAGCCATTTCCGGCATGCGTATCAATTATTAGCCGATTTGAAAGTTTTCATATTTTTATCTCCAAATGGTTCATTTCCACGTTCGTTAACCCCTTCGGAAATCGACAAATTTTGAAGAGAAAATTGAAAATTTTGAAATGGGATAATATTTGACGTGTATGTTGGAAATGGCTAAAAATTAAGGTTTCACCATGTTTGACCATTCAAATAATAAGCGAATGAAGTTAAAAAATACTTTTTAACACCTTAAAACTATATCAAGTAAAATTAATTTTTTAAATTGCATTCAACCATTATTTCCGAGCGGTTACCATGATGAAACTTGACATTTTTAACCATTCTCAGCATGCATGTCAATTATTAGCCGATTTGAAAGTTTTCATATTTTTATCTCAGAATGGATTCTATTTTCAGCGGTTAACCCCTTTGGAAATCGACAAATTTTGAGAAGAAAATTGAAAATTTTGAAATGGGATAATATTTGACGTGTATGTTGGAAATGGCTAAAATTCCATTTTTTACCATGTTAAACCATTAAAATAATAAACAAATGAAGTTAAAAAATACTTTTTAACAACATTTTAAAACTATATCAAGTAGAGTTAAATTTTAAATGCATTTGAGGATTATTTCCGGCGGTTACCATGATGAAACTTGACATTTTAGCCATATCCGGCATGCATGTCAATTATTAGCCGATTTGAAGCTTTCATATTTTTATCTCAGAATGGTTCATTTCCATGGGTTAACCCACTTTGGAAATCGACAAATTTTGAAGAGAAAATTGAAAATTTTGAAATGGGATAATATTTGACGTGTATACTGATAATAATTAAAAATTAAAGGTTTGACCATGTTAAACAATTCAAATAATAAGCAAATGAAGTTAAAAAATACTTTTTAACAATACGAAACTATATCAAAGAGTAAAATTAATTTTTAAATGCGTTTCGGCCGTTATTTCCAGTGATTTACCGCTGATGAAACTTGACATTTTAGCCATTTCCGAGCGTAAGTATCAATTATTAGCCGATTTGAAAGCTTTTATTATTTTTATCTCCAAATGGTTCCATTTCAATAGGTTAACCCCTTTTTGGAAATCGACAAATTTTGAAGAGAAAATTGAAAATTTTGAAATGGGATAATATTTGACGTGTATGTTGGAAATGATTTAAAATTTATGGTTTCACCGTGTTAAACCATTCAAATAATAAGCAAATGAAGTTGAAAATACTTTTTAACACATTAAAAATATATCAGAGAGTGAAATTAATTTTTTAAATGCAATTGACCATTATTTCCGGCGGTTACCATGATGAAACTTGACATTTTAGCCATTTCCGGCATGCGCTGTCAATTATTAGCCGATTTGAAAGTTTTCATATTTTTATCTCCCGAAAATGGTTAGATTTCCATAGGTTAACCCCTTTGGAAATCGACAAATTTTGAAGAGAAAATTGAAAATTTTGAAATGGGATAATTTTTGACGTGTATGTTGGAAATGGCTAAAATAGGATGTTTCACCATGTTAAGCCATTCAAATAATAAACGAAATCAAGTTAAAAAATACTTTTTAACACCTTAAAACTATATCGAAGTGAAATTAATTTTTAAATGCATTCGACCATTATTTGCAGTAGTTCCTGTGATGAAACTTGACATCTTAACCATTTCGAGCATGCATGTAAATTATTAGCCGATTTGAAAGTTTTCATATTTTTATCTCCAAATGGTAAATTTCCATAGGTTAACCCCTTTGGAAATCGACAAATTTTGAAGAGAAAATTGAAAATTTGAAAATGGGATAATATTTGACGTGTATGTTGGAAATGGCTAAAAATTAAGGTTTCACCATGTTAAGCCATTCAAATAATAGCCAAATGAAGTTAAAAATATTTTTCAACATGCTAAAATAACACCGAGTAAAATTGATTTTTAACTACGTTTGATCATTATTTATAGGGTTTACCATAATGAAACTTGATTTTTAGCCATTCCCAACATGCATGTCAAATATTAGTCGATTTGAAATTTTTGAAATTTTCTTGTGAAAATGGTCAATTTCCATAGGTTAACCCCTTTGGAAATTGACAATTTTGACATGAAAATTGAAATTTTTAAATTGGCTAATATTTGACATGCATGTTGGGAATGGCTAAAAATTGAGGTTTCACCATGTTAAACCCTTCAAATAATAGCCAAATGAAGTTAAAAATATTTTTCAACATGCTAAAATAACACTAAGTAAAATTGATTTTTAACTACGTTTGATCATTATTTATAGGGTTACCATAATAAAACTTGATTTTTTAGTCATTCCCAACATGCATGTCAAATATTAGTCGATTTAAAATTTTTGAAATTTTCTTGTGAAAATGGTCAATTTCCATAGGTTAACCCCTTTGGAAATTGACAATTTTGACATGAAAATTGAAATTTTTAAATTGGCTAATATTTGACATATGTTGGGAATGACTAAAAATTGAGGTTTCACCATGTTAAGCCATTCAAATAATAGCCAAATGAAGTTAAAAATATTTTTCAACATGCTAAAATAACACCGAGTAAAATTGATTTTTAACTACGTTTGATCATTATTTATAGGGTTTACCATAATAAAACTTGATTTTTAGCCATTCCCAACATGCATGTCAAATATTAGTCGATTTAAAATTTTTGAAATTTTCTTGTGAAAATGGTCAATTTCCATAGGTTAACCCCTTTGGAAATTGACAATTTTGACATGAAAATTGAAAATTTTTAAATTGGCTAATATTTGACATGCATGTTTGGAATGACTAAAAATTGAGGTTTCACCATGTTAAGCCCTTCAAATAATAGCCAAATGAAGTTAAAAATATTTTTCAACATGCTAAAATAACACCGAGTAAAATTGATTTTTAACTACGTTTGATCATTATTTATAGGGTTTACCATAATGAAACTTGATTTTTAGCCATTCCCAACATGCATGTCAAATATTAGTCGATTTGAAATTTTTGAAATTTTCTTGTGAAAATGGTCAATTTCCATAGGTTAACCCCTTTGGAAATTGACAATTTTGACATGAAAATTGAAATTTTTAAATTGGCTAATATTTGACATGCATGTTGGGAATGGCTAAAAATTGAGGTTTCACCATGTTAAGCCCTTCAAATAATAGCCAAATGAAGTTAAAAACATTTTTCAACATGCTAAAATAACACCGAGTAAAATTGATTTTTAACTACGTTTGATCATTATTTATAGGGTTACCATAATAAAACTTGATTTTTTAGCCATTCCCAACATGCATGTCAAATATTAGTCGATTTGAAAATTTTGAAATTTTCTTGTGAAAATGGTCAATTTCCATAGGTTAACCCCTTTGGAAATTGACAATTTTGACATGAAAATTGAAATTTTTAAATTGGCTAATATTTGACATGCATGTTGGGAATGGCTAAAAATTGAGGTTTCACCATGTTAAACCCTTCAAATAATAGCCAAATGAAGTTAAAAATATTTTTAACATGCTAAAATAACACCGAGTAAAATTGATTTTTAACTACGTTTGATCATTATTTATAGGGTTATAATAAAACTTGATTTTTAGCCATTCCCAACATGCATGTCAAATATTAGTCGATTTAAAATTTTTGAAATTTTCTTGTGAAAATGGTCAATTTCATAGGTTAACCCCTTTGGAAATTGACAATTTTGACATGAAAATTGAAAATTTTTAAATTGGCTAATATTTGACATATATGTTGGGAATGACTAAAAATTGAGGTTTTCGCATGTTAAGCCATTCAAATATGTATTTAAATGAAGTTAAAAATATTTTTCAACATGCTAAAATAACACCGAGTAAAATTGATTTTTAACTACGTTTGATCATTATTTATAGGGTTTACTGCTAATTAAACTTAATTTTTTAGCGATTCCAAATATGCATGTTAAATATTAGTCGATTTGAAATTTTTGAAATTTTCTTGAGAAAATGGTCAATTTCCATAGGTTAACCTCTTTGGAAATTGATAATTTTGACATCAAAATGAAATGTTTTAACTTGGCTATTTATTTGTCATGCATGTTTGGAATGACTAAACATTGAAGTTTCACCATGTTAATCCCTTCAAATAATAGCCAACTGAAGGTAAAAACATTCTTTAACATGCTAAACTAACACTAAGTAAAAATTGATTTTTAACTACCTTTGATCATTATTTATAGGGCTTGCCATAATAAAACGTTATTTTTTAGTCATTCCCAACATGCATGTCAAATATTAGTCGATTCAAAATTTTTGAAATTTTCTTGTGAAAATGGTCAATTTCCATAGGTTAACCCTTTGGAAATTGACAATTTTGACATGAAAATTGAAATTTTTAAATTGGCTAATATTTGACATATATGTTGGGAATGACTAAAAATTGAGGTTTCACCATGTTAAACCATTCAAATAATAGCCAAATGAAGTTAAAAATATTTTTCAACATGCTAAAATAACACCGAGTAAAATTGATTTTTAACTACGTTTGATCATTATTTATAGGGTTTACCATAATAAAACTTGATTTTTAGCCATTCCCAACATGCATGTCAAATATTAGTCGATTTAAAATTTTTGAAATTTTCTTGTGAAAATGGTCAATTTCCATAGGTTAACCCCTTTGGAAATTGACAATTTTGACATGAAAATTGAAATTTTTAAATTGGCTAATATTTGACATATATGTTTGGAATGACTAAAAATTGAGGTTTCACCATGTTAAGCCCTTCAAATAATAGCCAAATGAAGTTAAAAATATTTTTCAACATGCTAAAATAACACCGAGTAAAATTGATTTTTAACTACGTTTGATCATTATTTATAGGGTTTACCATAATTAAACTTGATTTTTTAGCCATTCCCAATATGCAAATATTAGTCGATTTGAAATTTTGAAATTTTCTTAAAAATGGTCAATTTCCATAGGTTAACCCCTTTGGAAATTGACAATTTTGACATGAAAATGAAATGTTTTAAATTGGCTAATATTTGTCATGCATGTTTGGAATGGCTAAAAATTGAGGTTTCACCATGTTAATCCCTTCAAATAATAGCCAAATGAAGTTAAAAATATTTTTTAACATGCTAAAATAACACTAAGTAAAATTGATTTTTAACTACGTTTGATCATTATTTATAGGGCTTACCATAATAAAACTTGATTTTTTAGCCATTCCCAACATGCATGTCAAATATTAGTCGATTTAAAATTTTTGAAATTTTCTTGTGAAAATGGTCAATTTCCATAGGTTAACCCCTTTGGAAATTGACAATTTTGACATGAAAATTGAAATTTTTAAATTGGCTAATATTTGACATATATGTTGGGAATGACTAAAAATTGAGGTTTCACCATGTTAAGCCATTCAAATAATAGCCAAATGAAGTTAAAAATATTTTTCAACATGCTAAAATAACACCGAGTAAAATTGATTTTTAACTACGTTTGATCATTATTTATAGGGTTTACCATAATGAAACTTAGATTTTTAGCCATTCCCAACATGCATGTCAAATATTAGTCGATTTGAATTTTTTGAAATTTTCTTGTGAAAATGGTCAATTTCCATAGGTTAACCTCTTTGGAAATTGACAATTTTGACATGAAAATTGAAATTTTTAAATTGGCTAATATTTGACATGCATGTTTGGAATGGCTAAAAATTGAGTTTCACCATGTTAATCCCTTCAAATAATAGCCAAATGAAGTTAAAAACATTTTTCAACATGCTAAAATAACACTAGTAAAATTGATTTTTAACTACGTTTGATCATTATTTATAGGGCTTACCATAATAAACTTGATTTTTAGTCATTCCCAACATGCATGTCAAATATTAGTCGATTCAAAATTTTTGAAATTTTCTTTGAAATGGTCAATTTCCATAGGTTAACCCCTTTGGAAATTGACAATTTTGACATGAAAATTGAAATTTTTAAATTGGCTAATATTTGACATGCATGTTGGGAATGACTAAAAATTGAGGTTTCACCATGTTAAGCCCTTCAAATAATAGCCAAATGAAGTTAAAAATATTTTTCAACATGCTAAAATAACACCGAGTAAAATTGATTTTTAACTACGTTTGATCATTATTTATAGGGTTACCATAATAAAACTTGATTTTTTAGCCATTCCCAACATGCATGTCAAATATTAGTCGATTAAAAATTTTTGAAATTTTCTTGTGAAAATGGTCAATTTCCATAGGTTAACCCCTTTGGAAATTGACAATTTTGACATGAAAATTGAAAATTTTTAAATTGGCTAATATTTGACATATATGTTGGGAATGACTAAAAATTGAGGTTTCACCATGTTAAGCCATTCAAATAATAGCCAAATGAAGTTAAAAATATTTTTCAACATGCTAAAATAACACCGAGTAAAATTGATTTTTAACTACGTTTTCGATCATTATTTATAGGTCATCATAATTAAAACTTAATTTTTTAGCCATTCCCAATATGCATGTTAAATATTAGTCGATTTGAAATTTTTTAGAAATCTTCTTTAGAAAATGGTCAATTTCCATAGGTTAAATTCCTTGGAAATTGATAATTTTGACATCAAAATGCAATGTTTTTAACTTGGCTAATATTTGTCACGCATGTTCGGAATGGCTAAAAATTGAAGTTTCACCATGTTAATCCCTTCAAATAATAGCCAAACGAAGGTAAAAACATTTTTTAACATGCTAAACTAACACTAAGTAAAATTGATTTTTAACTACCTTTGATCATTATTTATATGGCTTGCCATAATAAAACATTATTTTTTAGTCATTCCCAACATGCATGTCATATATTAGTTGATTCAAAAAATTTGAAATTTTCTTGTGATAACGGTCAATTTTCATAGGTTAACTCCTTTGGAAATTGATAATTTTGACATCAAAATTGAAAATTTTTTAAATTGACTAATATTTGACACGTGATGTTGGAAGCGGTTAAAAATTGAGGTTTCACCATGTTAAACCCTTCAAATAATAGTCAAATGAAGTTAAAAATATATTTTAACATGCTAACCCAATATGCATGTCAAATATTAGTCGATTTAAAATTTTTGAAATTTTCTTGTGAAAATGGTCAATTTTCATAGGTTAACCCCTTTGGAAATTGACAATTTTGACATGAAAATTGAAATTTTTAAATTGGCTAATATTTGACATGCATGTTGGGAATGACTAAAAATTGAGGTTTCACCATGTTAAGCCCTTCAAATAATAGCCAAATGAAGTTAAAAACATTTTTCAACATGCTAAAATAACACCGAGTAAAATTGATTTTTAACTACGTTTGATCATTATTTATAGGGTTTACCATAATTAAACTTGATTTTTTAGCCATTCCCAATATGCATGTCAAATATTAGTCGATTTGAAATTTTGAAATTTTCTTAAGAAAATGGTCAATTTCCATAGTTAACCTCTTTGGAAATTGACAATTTTGACATGAAAATGAAATTTTTAAATTGGCTAATATTTGTCATGCATGTTTGGAATGGCTAAAAATTGAAGTTTCACCATGTTAATCCCTTCAAATAATAGCCAAATGAAGTTAAAAATATTTTTCAACATGCTAAAATAACACTAAGTAAAATTGATTTTTAACTACGTTTGATCATTATTTATAGGGCTTACCATAATAAAGTTTCGATTTTAAGTCATTCCCAACATGCATGTCAAATATTAGGTCGATTCAAAATTTTTTGAAATTTTCTCCGAAAATGGTCAATTTCCATGTTAACCCCTTTGAAATTGACAATTTTTGATATCGAAAATTCTGAAAATTTTTAAATTCGCTTAATATTTGACATATATGTTGGGAATGACTAAAAATTGAGGTTTCAATTATGTTAAGCCATTCAAATAATAGCCAAATGAAGTTAAAAATATTTTTCAACTTGCTAAAATAACACCGAGTAAAATTGATTTTGAACTACGTTTGATCATTATTTATAGGGTTTACTATAATAAAACTGACTTTTCGCCGTTCCCAACATGCAGTGTCAAATATTAGTCGATTAAATTTTTGAAAAGTTAAAAATATTTTTCAACATGCTAAAATAACACCGAGTAAAATTTATTTTTAACTACGTTTGATCATTATTTATAGGGTTTACCATAATTAAACTTAATTTTTTAGCCATTCCCAATATGCATGTTAAATATTAGTCGATTTGAAATGTTTGAAATTTTCTTAAGAAAATGGTCAATTTCCATAGGTTAACCTCTTTTGAAATTGATGACTTTGATATCAAAATGAAATGTTTTAACTTGGCTAATATTTGTCATGCATGTTTGAATGGCTAAAAATTGAAGTTTCACCATTTTAATTCTTTCAAATTATAGCTAAACGTTGTTAAAAATATTTTTTAACATGCTAAACTAATATTCATAAAAATTTCTGATTTTTAACTACGTGCTGATCATTATTTATAGCTTTCACTTCATAATAAAACATGATTTTTTAGTCATTCCCAACATGCATGTCAAATATTAGCTCCATTCAAAATTTTGAAATTTTCTGTGAAATGGTCAATTTCCAAGTTAACCCCCTTTTGAAATTGACAATTTTGACATGAAAATTTTTAAATTTTTTAAATTGGCTAATATTTGACATATGTTGGGAATGACTAAAAATTAGAGGTTTCACCATGTTAAGCCATTCAAATAATAAGCCAAATGAAGTTAAAAAATATTTTTCAACATGCTAAAATAACACCGAGTAAAATTGATTTTTAACTACGTTTGATCATTATTTATAGGGTTTACCATAATTAAACTTAGGTTTTTTAGCCATTCCCAATATGCATGTTAAATATTAGCTCATTTGAATTTTTTTTATGAAAATGGTCAATTTCCTGTGTTAACCTCTTTGAAATTGATAATTTTGACATCAAAATGAAATGTTTTAACTTGGCTAATATTTGTCATGCATGTTTGGAATGTATACAAAAAATTAAAGCAGTTTCACCATGTTAATCCTTCGAATAATAGCCAAATGAAGTTAAAAACATTTTTTAACATGCTAAACTAACATTAGGTAAAATTGATTTTTAACTACGTTTGATCATTATTTATGGCTTACCATAATAAAGCTTGATTTTTGGTCATTCCCAACATGCATGTCAAATAGTCGATTCAAATTTTTGAAATTTTCTTGTGAAAATGGTCAATTTTAGTTAACCCCTTTGAAATTGACAATTTTGATATGAAAATTTTTAAATTTTAAATTGGCTAATATTTGATATATATATGTTGGGAATGACTAAAAATTGAGGTTTCACCATGTTAAGTCATTCAAATAATAGCCAAATGAAGTTAAAAATATTTTTCAACATGCTAAAATAACATCGAGTAAAATTGATTTTGAACTACGTTTGATCATTATTTATAGGGTTTACTATAATAAAACTTGATTTTTCACCGTTCCTGGGCCATTACTTAATAGCATGTCAAATATTAGTCGATTAAAATTTTTTGAAATTTTCTGTGAAATGGTCAATTTCCATAAAGTTAAATCCCTAGAAATTGACAATTTTTACATGAAAATTGAAAATTTTTAAATTGGCTAATATTTGACATATATGTCGGGAATGACTAAAAATTGAGGTTTCACCATGTTAAGCCATTCAAAATAATAAATAAACGGAAGCTAATATATTTTTCAACATGCTAAAATAACACCGAAAAATTGATTTTTAACTACGCCATCATCATTATTTATAGGGTTTACCATAATGAAACTTATTTTTAGTCATTTCCAATATGCATGTTAAATATTAGTCGATTTGAAATTTTGAAATTTTCTTATGAAAATGGTCAATTTCCATAGGTTAACCTCTTTGGAAATTGACAATTTTGAAATCAAAATGAAAATTTTTTAATTGGCTAATATTTGTCATGCATGTTTAATGGCTAAAAATTGAAGTTTCACCATGTTAAACCCTTCAAATAATAGCCAAATGAAGTTAAAAACATTTTTTAACATGCTAAACTAACACCAAGTAAAATTGATTTTAACTACGTTTGATCATTATTTATAGCTTACTATAATAAAACTATGATTTTTAGTCATTCCCAACATGGCATGTCAAATATTAGTCGATTTAAAATTTTTGAAATTTTCTTGAAAATGGTCAATTTCCATAGGTTAACTTTTGGAAATTGACAATTTTGACATGAAAATTTTAAATTTTTTTAAATTGCTAATATTTGACATATATGTTGGGAATGACTTGAGGTTTCACCATGTTAAGCCATTCAAATAATAGCCAAATGAAGTAAAATATTTTTCAACTTGCTAAAATAACACCGAGTAAATTATTTTTAACTACGTTTGATCATTATTTATAGGGTTTACCATAATTAAACTTATTTAGCCATTCCCAATATGCATGTTAAATATTAGTCGATTTAAAATTTTTTGAAATTTTCTTGAAAATGGTCAATTTCCATAGGTTAACCCTTTGGAAATTGATAATTTTGACATCAAAATGAAATTTTTAAATTGGCTAATATTTGACATGCATGTTTGGAATGGCTAAAAATTGAGTTTCACCATGTTAATCCATTCAAATAATAGCCAAATGAAGTTAAAAATATTTTTTAACATGCTAAAACTAACACTAAGTAAAATTGATTTTTAACTACGTTTGATCATTATTTATAGGGCTTACCATAATAAAACATAATTTTTTAGCCATTCCCAACATGCATGTCAAATATTAGTCGATT